>OY728147.1:2001369440-2011369440 GCA_963277665.1 Viscum album
TACACGTACCACCATATGCATTCTACAAACTGTACTTCATGGTTCATGTACTGTGTTTCCCTACGTGAAAACCATCCTTTTCCAAAAACCAAACTCTTGATTTTGAGGCCCAAAAATTTGGCAAACACTAGGGAAATACGCCACCTAAAACACCTACTTTAGAAAACACTATCCATGATCATTAGTGATAATAAAACTTTGTAAATAAACACAATCACACCCAAATAATACCAAGAGTACACCTTTAGGGATTTTTACCCCGCAATCTCCCCCATTGAGTTTGTTGACAACACTTTCATAATTTGATATCTCATCAAACCTTCTTCTGACTTTTTCCAGAATTCCCTTCTTGTTATTAAGATAGATATCAAGGATTTACTCAACACATACTCTAAGACCACATGATTCATGCTCATCATGAGAAAAAAGAGTATAATGAAAATTTCATCAATGAATAACTTCATTCCATTCCAACATCATTCTTCTGATTTCATCACAAACCTCAGTTGTCATGATATGTATCCTTTGATCAATCATGTCCAGCATTATTAGATTTAAAACTCCTCCTATATCACTACTCCTCCAAACAGATTCATCTCATATCAACTTCAACTCCCCTATCTCACTGCTCCACCTAACAGCTTCTCCCCATATCTTGTATAAGATATTTTCTCCCTTTGAATAGCCACACTTTCTCACCCTTTGTCAATGAACCCAAAAGGCACTTCATAGTTATCTGCAATAGGGTAAAGAGAACATATTAGTACATTAGGGGGAAAACAATATATCATAGGGAGAGGGGGAATCCATATCTACAATTTTTCAAGTGTAGGGAGTCGACTGAACTCCCAAAGTCAATTGATGCCTTTTAAATGCTTGTTTGGGTAAGGAATTTTTTAGAATGTCTGCAACTTGTTGTTCTATAGAAAAATACTACAACTTCCCAAGCCCTTTCTCCAACTTCTACTTGATAAAATGATATTTTATTTCAATGTGATATGTATTTTAGTGATGGACTGGATTTTTTCTAAGATTTATAGAACTTGAATTATCACAATGGATTCTGATTAGAGACTTCACTTCAACCCCCATATCCTCAAGTTTTTATTTTATCCACTATAACTATGTGCATGCTTGAGTGGCCACAATATACTCTACTTCTACAGTGATCAATTAAATGCAATCCTATTTCTTACTTAGCTAAGAAATACACAATCCACTAAGATAGAAAGCACCCCCTAATATTGATTTCCTATCATCTGCTGAACCAGCATAATTTTCATCTATATATCCCAATAGTTCTGGCTGAGATTTGTCATTATATATCAAACTGAAATACACAGTCTCCTTAATGTACTAAAGTATTATTTTTTACTTTAAGCATATGCCTTTCTTTGGGATTTATTTGATACCATGCTTCTTGGAATATGTAAAAAAAATATCATGTCTTGTTGTTGTCAAGTAAAGTAGACAACTGATTATTTGGCTATGTTCTGTAACATTAACTGCATTGCCTTCATCATCCCTTGACAGTTTCATCTGAGTATCAATCAGAGCCTTCATCTCCTTGGATTTATCCATTAAAATCCTCCTCAAAACTTTCTTGGATTATTTAGATTGATAAATGAATTTTCCATTATTTCCTTTTGTTACCTATAAACCAAGGAAAAATGTTAGTTCACCAATCATTGACATTTCAAAATAACTTTTTATGAATTTAGAAAACTGTCTACATTGTGATTCATCCAATCCTATAAATATTATTTCTTCGGCATATACTAGCACCATCATCCTTTAATTACTATCATGGTTGACATATAGATTGTAATCAACTCCACCACATTGAAAACCAAGATTTTTTAGAAATTTTTCTAGCCTTGAATACCATGCTCTTGGTTCTTACTTCAAACCATATAAATCCTTCTTCAGCCAACAAATTTTTTTCTCATATTCATGAATGAGAAAACCATCTGGATGCTCAATATAAACTTCTTCTTCCATAACCCCATTTAGAAATACAGATTTGACATCTATCTGAAAAACCTTGAAATTTATCTGCACTGTTATGGCCAAGAATAATCAAATTTTATCTATCCTTGCAATAGGTAAAAATGTTTCATCAACATTGATTCCCTCTATCTGGGAGTAACCTTTTCACACTATTTTTTCTCTATTTCGAACCACAACACTATATTCATTAATTGTTTTATGAAAGACTCATTTAGTCCCGATGACATTTTTGTCTGTTAGCCTTGAAACAATCTCCCATGTCTGATTCTTCTCAATTTGGTCAAGTTCTTCATTCATAGCCTGAACCCAATTCTCATCACCAAATGCTTCACCAAAACATTTAGTCTCTACTTATGATAAGTATTATGCTTATTGTAGATTCTTTATCCTCCTTGTCTGCACTAGAATTTTCTGATCACCAATTATGTTTTGTCTATCAATTTCATCTCTTTTATTCTGTCTTTTTACTAATACTGATTTATCCTCATCCTTATCATCATCTGAGTCTTCTTCTGAATCATCCTCTAGAACTAGATCATCCCCTGATCTGCTTATTTCTTTATCATTATCCTCCTGATACTGATCATGTGTTTGTTAAATATTCTACTCATTTTCCAATATGGTTACATCATGGATTTCAATAATATTTCCTAGCTTCTTGTTGAAACATTTATATGTTTTTCTTTTCTTTGAGTATTCATGAAATATCTCTATATATCCACTAGATTTAAACTTCCTATGTTTCTTCTTATTGAGAATTGAACAGTTACTTTTGAAGATTTGAAATTACTTCAATGGTGGATTCTTTTCATACCATAGATCATATGGAGTATTCTCTTCTTTCAAATATAGCAACACTCAATTTGATGTGTATACTACTATCATCACTGCTTCTTTCCAAAATTTCTCTAAAAGGTCTTTCTTATTGAGCATTGTTCTAACCATGTTGTTGAAAAATCAATTTATTCTCTCAACTACTTCGTTCTTATGTGGAGTTCTTACCGCTGAAACTTGATTCCTTATCCCATGTTTCTCAAGATAATACTCTACTTGTAAATTTGTGAATTATATTCCATTATCTATTCATATATTTCGGATTGTTTGACCCATAATATTCTCAGATTCCCTTCGATATGTTTTTATATAACTGAATACCTCATATTTTTGGGTGATGATTGAAACCCATGCCATTATTCTATAATTGTCAATGAAGAGAACATAATATCTCCTACCATCAAGATCTCTTGGTGAAATTTTTCCACACACATCAATATGAACCAACTCAAGCAATATTGTTGACCTTTGTTCTTTTTCCTTATATTTATTTCGAATTATCTTCCCTTGTTGGAAGACATAGCATGTATGTGTACAATCACATGATAATCTAGGGATATCTCAAGAAGCATCATATTTCACCAAATCTTTCAAGGATATTTGACTCATGTGGCCAAGATTTTTATGAAACAACTTATTTTCTTCTTCCTTGGTCAGAAATCACGTATCTTCTTCTCCACTCATGAGATAAAGTTTCCCTTTTTTACACTTTCCCTGTAATACAACAGCACCATCTTTTTCCATGATGACACATAATTTCTTGGAAAATCTTATGGCATGTCCTAATTCACACAATTGACTTACACTTAATAATTTATGACTAAGATCATCAACAACCAAGACATATGCACATCTCATGTCTTTTCCCCCAAAATTTTATTTCCTAGAGCCAATGATTTTCAACCCTTCATAATTACCAAATATTATGATACCTTATTTATCTTACCTGATTCATGTCACCAGATCCATGTTTCCTATCATATGGGAGGTGCATCCACTGTCAATGATCTATATCCCAATGTGATCTGATGCCTTGAAATCAATTTCTGCAACCACTACCTACTCAAATATTTTCTTTTTTATTTATCTTTCTAACTCACAACTAGAAAATTCACCTACGACCATGGTTTGGAATCATGGTCATAGGCCCAAAAACTGTGGCAATAGCCTATGGCCATAGTTTCGGAAAACCATGGCCACTATCGCCACAACATTAGGTCTTACCTATTGCCACAGTTTTAACCATGACAGTAGGGGCCTAGTGCCACGGTTAAACCATGGAACTATAGGTCCTACTTCTACAGTTAAAACCATGGCAGTAGTCCCCCTACTTCCATAGTTTAACTATGGCACTCGGCCCCTACTTCCATGGTTAAAACCGTGGTAGTGTCATTTATATGGTATAAAAAAATTAATTTAGTTCCCCCTAGTTCCCCACCCCCACAACTAGTTTCCCCTCCCCCCACCCCCCATACCCTCCCCATAGCACCCCCACCCCCTGCTAGTTCCCCCCCCCCCACCCCTTGAACCCCCTCCCCCTGCCAGTCCCCCCTGCCCCTACCCCACCCCTTGCCCTCCCCTTGCACCCCCACCCCTTGCAACCCCCTCCCCCTTCCATTCCCCCTGCCCCTATCACCCCCCCCCCCCCTTCCCTTGCCAAACACCCCCCCCCCCCCCCCCCCCCGCCCCTGCTATTACCCCCACACCCTTCCCCTGCCAGTCCTCCCCTACCCCTACCAGTCCCCCACCCCACTACCCCTGTTAGTCCCCCTGCCCCTGCCAGTCCCCCCTGCCCTTGCCAGTCCCCCACCCCCTGCCCCTGTCAATCCCCCACCCCCATGCCACTGCCAGTCCCCCCCACCCCCTGCCAGCCCCCCCCCACCCCACCTTGAACTCCCCCGTGCACCCTCACCCCCTGCTAGTTCCCCCCTGCCAGCCCCTCCCCCCATTCACCCTCGCCCACCCTTCCCCTTGCACCCCCCCCCCACCCCACCCCACCTTTTCCTCCCCCTTGCACCCCCACCCCCTACCCTGCCAGTCCCCCATGCCCCTAACAGTCCCCCACCCCCTGCCCCTGCCAATCCCCCATGCCCCTCCCAGTCGCCCCCCCCCCCCCCCCCCCCGATGAGTTCCCCACCACCCCTGCTAGTCCTCCCCCCAGTGCCAGTCCCCCCCTGCCAGTTACTCCTCCCCCAACCTACTAGTTCCCCTACTAGTCCCCCACCCCACCCCACCTTGACCTCCCCCTTGCACCCCCACCCCCTTCTAGTTCCCCCCTGCCAGTCCCCCCTCCCCTTGCACCCCCACCCACCCTGCCCCTTGCACCCCCCCCCCCCCCACCCCACCTTTTCCTCCCCCTTGCACCCCCACCCACTACTAGTTCCCCCTACCAGTCCCCCCCCCCCACCTCACTATTAGTAATAATTACCAATAATTAGTAATAATTACCAATAATTAGTAATAATTACCAATAAGTAGTAATAATTATCAATAATTACCAATAATTAGTAATAATTAGTATTAATTACCAATAATTAGTATTAATTACCAATAATTAGTATTAATTACCAATAATTAGTATTAATTACCAATAATTAGTAATAATTACCAATAATTAGTAATAATTACCAATAATTAGTAATAATTACCAATAATTAGTAATAATTACCAATAATTAGTAATAATTAGTAATAATTAGTAATAATTACCAATAATTAGTAATAATTACCAATAATTACCAATAATTACCAATATTTACCAATAATTACCAATATTTACCAATAATTACCAATAATTACCAATAATTACCAATAATTAGTAATAATTAGTAATAATTAGTAATAATTACCAATAATTAGTAATAATTAGTAATAATTAGTAATAATTAGTAATAATTAGTAAAAATTAGGAATAATTACCAATAATTAGTAATAATTAGTAATAATTAGTATTAATTACCAATAATTAGTAATAATTACCAATAATTAGTAATAATTACCAATAATTACCAATAATTACCAATATTTACCAATATTTACCAATATTTACCAATAATTACCAATAATTACCAATAATTACCAATGATTAGTAATAATTATCAATAATTACCAATAATTGGTAATAATTAATAATAATTACCAATAATTAGTAATAATTACCAATAATTAGTAATAATTACCAATAATTAGTAATAATTAACAATAATTACCAATAATTAGTAATAATTAGTAATAATTAGTAATAATTAGTAATAATTAGTATTAATTACCAATAATTAGTATTAATTACCAATAATTAGTAATAATTACCAATAATTAGTAATAATTACCAATAATTAGTAATAATTAGTAATAATTAGCAATAATTACCAATAATTAGTAATAATTACCAATAATTAACAATAATTACCAATAATTACCAATAATTAGTATTAATTACCAATAATTAGTATTTATTACCAATTATTAGTATTTATTACCAATAATTAGTATTAATTACCAATAATTAGTAATAATTACCAATAATTAGGAACAATTACCAATAATTATCAATAATTGGGAATAATTAGTAATAATTACCAATAATTAGTAATAATTACCAATAATTAGTAATAATTACCAATAATTAGTAATAATTACCAATAATTAGTAATAATTACCAATAAGTAGTAATAATTATCAATAATTACCAATAAGTAGTAATAATTATCAATAATTACCAATAATTAGTAATAATTAGTATTAATTACCAATAATTAGTATTAATTACCAATAATTAGTATTAATTACCAATAATTAGTATTAATTACCAATAATTAGTAATAATTACCAATAATTAGTAATAATTAGTAATAATTACCAATAATTAGTAATAATTACCAATAATTAGGAATAATTACCAATAATTAGTAATAATTACCAATAATTAGTAATAATTACCAATAATTAGTAATAATTAGTAATAATTAGTAATAATTAGTAATAATTACCAATAATTCGTAATAATTACCAATAATTAGTAATAATTACCAATAATTAGTAATAGTTAACAATAATTACCAATAATTAGTAATAATTAGTAATAATTAACAATAATTAGTAATAATTAGTATTAATTACCAATAATTAGTATTAATTACCAATAATTAGTAATAATTACCAATAATTAGTAATAATTACCAATAATTAGTAATAATTAGTAATAATTAGCAATAATTACCAATAATTAGTAATAATTACCAATAATTAACAATAATTACCAATAATTACCAATAATTAGTATTAATTACCAATAATTAGTATTTATTACCAATAATTAGTATTTATTACCAATAATTAGTATTAATTACCAATAATTAGTAATAATTACCAATAATTAGTAATAATTACCAATAATTAGTAATAATTACCAATAATTAGTAATAATTACCAATAATTAGTAATAATTAACAATAATTAGTAATAATTACCAATAATTAGTATTAATTACCAATAATTAGTATTAATTACCAATAATTAGTAATAATTACCAATAATTAGTAATAATTACCAATAATTAGTAATAATTACCAATAATTAGTAATAATTAGTAATAATTACCAATAATTAGTAATAATTAGTAATAATTACCAATAATTAGTAATAATTAACAATAATTACCAATAATTACCAATAATTACCAATAATTAGTAATAATTACCAATAATTAGTAATAATTACCAATAATTAGTAATAATTACCAATAATTAGTAATAATTACCAATAATTAGTAATAATTACCAATAATTAGTGATAATTACCAATAATTAGTAATAATTAGCAATAATTAGTAATAATTACCAATAATTACCAATAGTTACCAATAATTACCAATAGTTACCAATATTTACCAATAATTACCAATATTTACCAATATTTACCAATATTTACCAATATTTACCAATAATTAGAAATAATTACCAATAATTAGAAATAATTACCAATAATTTGGAATAATTACCAATATTTACGAATAATAACATTAGTACATTATTTGTATATTTTATTATTAATATTAAAATAATATAATTTTCTATATTATATACAATTCTCTTTTCATCTGTGTGTTTTCTGTCTCCACATGTAATATTCGCATTCTTTTTCAAAATTATCAACCTACTCGCCAATGGAGAGGTGAAAGTGAATGCAAATATTACATGTGGAGACAGAATGTTAAACACATAGATGAAAGGAGAATTGTATATAATATAAAAAATTATGTTATTTTAATATTAATAATAAAATATACTAATAATGTAATAATGTTATTATTATATAATTAATGTTTATGAAAAAATTATATTAGTATTATTAAAATAATAAAAAATCAATATAATATTAAAATTATCAATATTTGTAACATGTTTTGCTTTATTCTCAATATATTCAATCTTTACTTGAGTGTTTTTTCTAACAAATTATTCAAAACCAGTAATGCTTTTATATTTTATAGAGAAATATGGAACAACGAGGTCGTCAACAATCATTATTAGGTGACCGCATATGGATAAATCAATGTAGAAATCCAAACGGTTCTGGTTTAAATCCAGTATATGTTGAGTGTGTGGAGACTTTTTTATCATTTGCGGCATCAAATTCAGAATTTGTTTCAGAAGGCAAAATAAAATTCCCTTGCAGAAAATGTGCATTGAGAACGTTTGACATGTTTGACAAAGTGGGAGAACATCTCTTGCGTTTTGGTTTTCAACCAGATTATGTTTTTTGGTATCAACACGGTGAACGCAGTTCCAGAGAGGCGTGCGTGTTCATCCGACTCATGGAATCATCGATATTAAATGTAAAAGTGTTCTCGCAGTAAATGAACCATTCTTATTGGCTCAACAGGCATATCAAGTTTATTATGCAAAGTACTGTGCAACATCAAGAGACTTGACTGATTGGTGGAGTATAATAAAAATCAAAATTCGAGACAATCAGTTTAGTCAAAGTGAATGTGCTTTCACTGATGTGCAAAGAATTGAAGTTTTTCAAGAGAGTACTCAAAATCAATCTTTTTTACAAAGAGACATGAGTATCGATGACGACACCCCACATTTAAGAGTCGGTGATGACGATGATGTTAATGATGTCACATATGAATTTGAAATGGTAAGAGATGAAGCAACTGTAACTCGAATGGATATCGATGATGTTGAGGAGGAATATGAAGATGACATTGACATATATGAAGATGATGATGAAGATGAACACTGATAGCATTCCATGGTATTTATATACAATCATAATATGTATATATGTATATATAATAGTAATTAACAATTATTTGCTAACATTAACATTTTCTGTTTCAGATGGACGACGCCACATTTCGTGAGTTGGCGGATGCTGACCTGACTTTCGATGCGGATGCGTTGCTGACAGATGACCCTCAGCCTGCAGGCGCTCCAGGGAGTACGCGGAGGGGGCGCGGTCTTGCACGATTGATGATTTCTGACCCCGTCCCCGAGCGACGTCCACGTCTTGGGTTTGATCCACGCACACGGAGGTGTGATAACCTGTGTGATAACCTGTGGATTTGACTAAGATTTCATTAATCTATTCACATAATAAATGTTTATTATTTTTTCAGTTTTCCGCATATAGCAGTCGGACAGGGCAGCGCTATTTTGCGCAACTATTTCTCTCAGCCGTGGACCACATGGGAGCAGATTCTCATTGATGTGCAGCAGACCATGTTCGGCCATTGGTTGGTACGTACGTAAATAAATAATTTTTATTTTGAAAATTATTTCATTTCTAACTTGATATTTTGATTTATTTGTAGGGTTTATGGTATCCGATCGAGGATACCATGCGTGACGCCATCCACGAGGCATGGGAGGTGGCCATGCGTGATCGCCTTCGTCAGTTTTTGCACAATTTAAGAAAAACTGCGATGAAGAAAGCAGGAGTGTCAGATTTTGAGGAGTCATGTAGAGCACACCGACCAGAGTATATTTCATCTCATGTATGGGATGGATTATGTGCGCACTGGTTGAGTGGTGCCTTTTAGAGGAGATCATCGGTGGGGAGGCAGAATCGGGGGAGACAGGAGGTGACTCATCGAGCTGGGAGTCGTTCTTTCAGTACTCATAGACAGCATCTGGTACGTACATTATTTATAAATATTTTATATAACTATAAATATTAACAGTTTATTTTTTATTCTTATAGGCTGTCGAGCACCCCGATATTACAGAGTACGACGTATATCGGAGGATGTATAGTGATCCTGCTACTGGGGAGCTCAGAGGTGATCGTCAGCATCACATCGTGGTCAATATTATTTGTTTTCAAGTTTAAAAATTAACTGCATATAATATATTCACAATTTTAATTTTAAATTGAAACTATAGGAGTCATATGAGGCCGCAGCGTCACAGGCCCGGCCTGAGAGTCAGGCTGAGTCATCAGATCAGACCACTGCCCGTCAGTTTGATGAGGCGGCATGGATGCAGGCCACCCAGTATGCCTTCGAGAAGGGCCGGGTAGTTGGTATCGGCTCTCGACTGACTCCCGGAGATTATTATGGCAGTGCTGCGATGTCGGCGTCCAGCTCGAGAGGAGCTCGTGCATCTTCTTCTACTACACAGTATGAGGATCAGTTGTGATCTCAGAATGCACAGATAGAGAGTCTCCGACAGGAGCAGGAGCAGATGCGTCAGCAGCATGAGGAGGAGCGTCGACGTCAGCAGCAGTTGTACGAGGAGCAGACGAGTCGGTGGCAGCAGCAGCATCAGGAGCAGATGGAGTACATGCGCCGACTCACTCATGCTTTAGGGGTGGAGTTTCCTCCACCACCATCTGCAAATCCCCCATCCCCCCCCCCCCCTCCTTCAGATTAGAGTTTGTATTTATGTTATAAAATTTGGGAAATCAAAATATTTTTTTTTCTATTCTTAGTTTTTGTCTCATTATAAAATATTAATAATATTATATTTTTAAATAAAAATATTAATATGAATAATAATATTATTTATATTTTATAATATTAAAATATATATATATTAAAATTTTATAATATTATAATTTAATTATATTTTTTGTAATACTTGAATTATTTTAATATTTGAATTTAAAATAATTCTATTATTTTTATATTAATTAAAATAACTTATTAATATTTTTTTTATTTATGAATTATAATTCTAATATTATTATATTAATTAAATCATTTATTAATATTCTATTATTTTTTATTTTTGAATTATAATTCTATTATTATTATATTAATTAAAATAATTTATTATTTTTATTTGTGAATTATAATTCTATTATTATATTAATTAAAATAATTTATTAATAATTTATTTTTTTTATTTTTTTTATAGTATTTGCGACGGGATACTATGCTCGTCGCAAATACTAGTATTATTATATGCATTAAAATAATTTATTAATAGTTTTTTATTTTTTTAAAAAAATAGTTTTTGCGACGGGTACCGTCGCAAATACTATTTTAAAAGTTTTTTACAAATATACGGAGTACTATTTGCGACGGGGAAAATAACTGTCGCAAAAAAAGTCTTTAGCGACGGGCCCGTCGCAAATAAGTGTTGTTGCGACGCCGTTTTCAGCAACGGGCCATTTGCGACGGGCCATTTGTGACGGACCCCCGTCGCAAATACCTGTTTTTCTAGTAGTGATTTTATTATAAAAACATGATATTTCACTTCAAATAATTCATTTAACATATTTAGCATTTCATTCAATTTACCAATGGAAACATTTAATCTAAAAACCATACTGCATTAATTAAAATCTAATTATGGTACGATAAGTAATTAATTAATGCATTCAATAAATTAAAGGGAAAGGAAAGAGATCTTACCTCAAGAAGTAGACTAAGGCCAAGCCAAAACAATTTGGCACCTGACAGCTTTACCGATCGATGACCACCTGAAACTACTCAACACTCGCACACACATACATGAATATATATATATTTGTGTGAGTGTGTGTTAACCCAATGCACATATTCCCCTTGCCATGAGGGAATATGTACATGAAAGATATATATATATATTTATATATACATACCAATGTATATGAGTGCAAGTCTTCAAAGATGACCAAAGCTCACTAAAACAAATAACTAGGTACCCTAAATCACTAAAGGACCCAAAATAAAATAGGTAAAATCAAACAGCAAATGAAAAACTTACCTTAAAATGACGGCGGTGAACCAAATCGATTTGAACCACTTTTCCTTAGGCGGCGGTTGTCGAAACATGAATGAAGGGGTCTGAGGAGACCCTTCGCACAACCTAACATCGAAAGAAACAACCAAAATAGGATTAACCCTAACCTAGGGTTCGGCCGAGATGAAATTGGGTGACGAAGATAAGGGAAATCATCCCAAAACGAGAGAGAAGAGGGAGATTAGACCATACTTTGGAGATTCGAGTGAGAAACATGAAGAATCCGGGTGGATTCGTTGAGAGGAGAGGAGGTCGTAGGAGGGAGGTCGAGCGCACCATAGAGGAGCCTGGGGAGGGGCGTCATGTGATAGAGGTGAGAGGAGAGGGGAGACCTCCTTTGTTTTATTAAACCTAAAACAAATAATAATAATCATCATCATCATCATCATAATGTTATTATTATCATTATTAAAACATTTCTTTCTTCTTTTTTTCATTTTCTAATTAATCTCATTTAATATATATTTCATTTTAATTTTAATTTAATTCATTTAATTGATTTCTTAAACGAAATCATACCACGCGGTTCGGGTTCCACAGTTAGCCAAAACGTGCGCCAACCATGTGACACCCACTGCCTAAGGAAAACATTTCGCATGGTTTGTCCCGCGTGGTTAGTCTAACCGTACACAAATCGTGTGATGAACAGTGCGAGGTTATTGCCTAAGTGGCACTAACTGTGCGCATATCTCACACGATTTGGGTAAACCGTGCGCAGCCCGTGTGGGGCGTTCTACTCCTCTGAAAAAGGTTACACATTTACTGCTAGGGGCTGCATGATTTCAGACAAACCGGGTGCCCTCTACAGACTCCAAAATTAGGTTTTCCGGCCTCGGCACTCTCGAAACTCGACGAGACACCCGGGAGATTTTTCAGGCCTTCGCCTAAGTCTAAAAAACAATACATAGGAGTGTTCCAACTCTCGAAATTTCCTTCTGAAGCTCGGTTTTAAAAATGATCCATCCAGTAAATGAAAAAGTACAAACTTCCTTTGGATTTTCGTCTAGTTCAAAACACAGATCGTTACATTGGTCACTATATCTAATGCTCTCCCTTCCAGTTGTGATTGTGGTAGTGGTTGTGACTGTGGTTATGTGGTTGTAATATGAGGTAGATGTGGATGTGGTTGTGGTATGAGGAGGTTGCAACTATGGTATGATGTGGTATGTGAAATGTGAAGAGATGAGAGCAGGGCCGGCCCTGGAGCAAGCCTAGAGAGCCCTCAGGCTAGGGCAACACTCAAGAAATAAAAAATATATACAAAGAAAGGGCATCAATTTTATATTTTTACTGTATCTCTCAATGTATTTAGGGCAAAAAAAATTATACTGGACTGGGGCAACTGAATTTTCCGGGCCGCGAGCATCAGGACATATGTTGTGATGACATGAGGGAGACTAGATCTAGGGGTGTGCATGACCGATTAAAATTGGTAAAGGACACGAGTTTCAACTGATCGGGGGGAAAAGTACTTTAAGTGAAAATCAAAACTAACTGATGATTTGTTTAAAGCCGATATAGACTGAAGCGGTCAGTTTTTATTAGTTAAAACTGGTTTAGATCTGTTAAAAAACATGAAAAAAAAATTACATGATGTAAAAGTGATTCATGAGAAAAGATAAAACCCTAAACTTTCATTATCAAGAAAACCAATATAAAGCAAGGATAATGTCCTTGAAAAATGATCAATTCAATATTAAAATGAAAGAAATAGTTTGATAAACAATCAAGTCATCGTGATGATAATGATTTAAAGGGATTTAGTATTGTAAGGGGAAACTTTCAATGTGGTTTAATGACTTATATTCACTTAATCATCACACATGTTCATCATGTTTCATTATATTGAAAAAAACCATGATGATTTCTGATATATTCAACTTTTATCATTGAAAGTTAATCATCACTTCCACTTTCAACAATAATTTATATATTTATTTAATTGTTTAGTTTCGATTAAGAGCGATTAAGGTTATCAAAATTGAACTGAACCGAAAAACCAAAATATACAATATTTATCAACTGACTTGAATCAATTAACCGATTTAAACAAAATTTTATCGGTTTAAGGTCGTTGGTTTCGGTCGGTTTAAGCCGATTAATTTAATCCTTAACACCACTAACTATATTTGTGGGAAGTGGGTGTGAGGTACCTTTAATGCTATATTTTCCTAATTTTAGTGCACTTATACCGTATGTTCGGATTATGGAGAGTGCTTGTGGTGAATCAGGTTTGTAAATGACCTTGGATGGGAAACAAGCTATTTTTGTTGTTTTTCACTAAAACTTTAATACTCTTCTTTCACGTTAACATGGGAGTTCTTGGAAAGGGACCTATTGAGTATATGATATGCTCACTCGTACTTCAATATATAGTTTTTACAGATTTGATGGTTTAGAGAACGTAGAAGGAACCACTTGCTACTTAGGAGTTGTTGATCTATTGGTATTGACTTTGATGTCATGTTTTTATGGTTTTGAATGGCACTACACACATTTTATATAGCATTCATGAGATGCTTGAACCTTGTTTATCTATAATATTTGGCATTGAACAATGGATTTCTATACTTACATGGGATTAAAGAGGATAATGCCTCTCATATTGCATATTTATACCCTCAATGTTAATTGCTAACTCATGACCTATTGATATTGAAGGTGTGTTTTGAAGGTCACTCACTACAAACTCGGGAAGGGTTCTAGTAGGGCTGGATCATGACACTCGGAATATCTTCAATTAATGGCTTTTGACAATAACCATGTGGTTGATCTATTTACAAAAGCACCATCAAATACAATTTACTGTACCATAGGGATGCATCGATTTCAAAATTTGAAAAAAATTGATAATTTTGAATGGAAAGAATTTGCTTAGATACAGAGTTTTCCTTTGTTTTGGTTTTCATCGCTAAATTTGCCCAAATATGGTTTTCAATGAAACATCTAAACGTGTATGACTAAATAAGAAACCACAGAAGGTAGAAATCCAAAGGGAGGGTGTTAGAAATTTCATCACCACTATCAAAGATGGTAAAATTTTGAATGTTCACCGTCCTTCAAAAATTGAATGTCCATCATCATACCCACACCTCACATGCAATAAAAGGGCAATCAACCTCAATAACCACTCGAATGCAAGTGTGGAGATCTATATATAGTTCTCCACACTAACAGTGGAGTGGCTCACCGGTTCAGCAATTTGCAGGTCATGATCCAAGTTTGGAGTTTGCATCCCACCACCTTCATGCTTCAGCCTCCTTCATTGTTGTTACAAACACCAACATATATAAATACAACTGACATGGAAGATCCGAACCAAGCTTCATTTGTTGATAAACAAACAGCCGTGATCTTACATAGAAAAACATCCCAAAAGAGCCCAAATACAGTTTTCATGCAGCGTCACGCATATATTAATATTGACAAATCACCCAGCCAGGGGGAGGGGGGTGCAAAAAAACAGAGCAGTAGCGCTTGAGAGAAAAAGGCATGGCTAAATGATGCTGCAGGTCATGTTCTTCTTCCGTTTCTTGAGCCTGGGAGGCTGAAGAACAGCCTTGATGGCTGCATCAAACACGGCCTTAACGTTCTGCAGCAGAAACAAAGTGAATGCACTCAATTTTTTCATTTCATAAACACTTCATACACGAAGATTCAGCAGGATTTTCATTTTCAGGATGTTTTGTGCCCTGGCCCGGGTATTCCTAACCAACCCACCCGTTCATCATTATAGCTTAGCCTTAATGTGGATTCATTTAGGAGTTGGGAATTCAAACTCATGTAAACACAACAGTTTCTCATACAAAGATATTTCAAACAGGTTTAAAGTTGATAATCAGCAATGTTTGGGTACTTCAATGGTATGAAATGTGTCAGTATACAATCCACTACAACCCGCCAAATTGCTTTATCGACACATTTCATAAGACCCCGTTTGACAACACTTGCTGAAAACTGCTTACAGCACACTTGAGTAGTTTTAAAAGTGGTGTTTGTTCCATTTCTGAAAAAACACTCACTCATTTCAGCAGAACACTAAATCAGTGAAGGGACAGACCTGCTGTGTCTTGGAGCTGCACTCTACATATGCCATTGCACCAACCCTTTCCTTTAGTGCCATGCCCTGAGACCAAAAAGAAAATCAGCAGAGAAGTTGCTGTTTGAGCAGTTCACCAAAGCACTGAACAGCAGTTCCCAATGGAAAACTTCATTCGCATGTAACCCTGTTTGTGATACTCAGACCACTTTCACAAGGCTCTCATTATCTCTTCTTTGGAAATCTCAACATCAAATTATACATTCTGACAGCTACCTTGACATTCTTTCCACCTTGGCCATCAGAGATTCTTAACACAAAAGAAAGGAAAAGGGAAAAGAGGCATTTAAAAATAAAGATGATATGCCTGTTCAGTAGAAATGGTGCGAGCCCCTGGATAGTCCAAAAGATACTGTTTGTCTTCTCTTAAATCTGCTACCCATGAAATGAATCCATTAAACATGACTTGGACAGAAACCTTCTACCGCAAACTCCAAACCCCAACCCCATATATGCAGAAGAAAATCTTCAGAAGAAGAAAACAAAACGACTATCAAGGGAGTTAATGGAGCAACTTTTCCAGATTTCTCCAGTTCTTAAAAAACACACTCAAATTCAATCACCGGGAACAATGAGAAGTTTCACAACAAAGAAAAATGTACAATTTTAACAATAATCATTTAAGAGAGGCGGGAAGGTAAGATTTCATCACCTAGTTTGGTCCCCATCAGAATAATCGGAATTGATGGGGCATAATGCCTCAGCTCTGGGATCCACTTCTCCAAGTTAAAATAAGGCAGAGGAGGAGGAGGATGAACAAACAAGCATAAACAGAAATAAGGAACCACACGAGAAGAATAGATGCCTTGTTAAAATAGAAATAAAAAGGGAAAATACCCATTAGATACCATTTTGAACAGCTGATTACAGTAAAAGACCAAAAAATTCAATAAAAACTTGGGAAAACGACATCAGGGGACCAAGAGATTAATTTACTGTGAAGGAAGTACTCAATATAAACACATCCAGAAAAATAAGCCTTTGCTGACCTTAAATTCAAATTTTGATCCCCGGCTGTCATTTTCCCAAAAATCTAATAATAAAAATGATGTTCGACGACATTTGAAATGGAAAAGGATGATCAGAGTTACACCAAAGAGGTGGAAGAAATAAATAATTTTGGTCCTCTAATGCACTTGTTGAATTTTTTCAGAATGGTCAACTGTCATTTTCCCAGCCAGATATGAATAGGGACTTTACTTTTTTGCACACATTCTCAAAGCTGGGCCGGCTAATGAGAGAAAAGGCGAGGACAAAAACATCTGCTCCTCTGTAGCTCAAAGGCCGTAGCCTGTTGTAGTCTTCTTGCCCTGCACGAAATATTCCAAGCGTAAGAAGGGTGCACTGTGAAAGTAGTCGCTTTGGAATCACCATCGTCAAACCAGTCACCGGAAATCAGGAACCCATTTTGACTAAAACAGCTTTTGCATACTTTTTCACAGACATGGGACACCCACATTCATAAAGTCTCCATTTGGGGTATTTTATCAAACCGAAAGTGTGTTTCTTCCCTCAATTGCGGGAGAGATTGGTCCAACTACCCACTAGGTCTATTTTGTTGATTCCGCCTTTCAATTGAGTATTTTATTCATTTTCCTTCCATTTCACGCATGACTTTTCATTCAATCGCTTAGAAATCAATTCTACCAACAAAAATAATAAATAAATAAAATAGTGATCTCTAAGTTATGCAAGTTCGGAATGGCAATGCTAGCTCTAAATTGGTTACACAGTTGCTCATAATTCCCAACTTGAATATTGAAGAAGATCGGTGTCTCAAAGGAAGGGAAACAGGTCTTTTCAGTAGCATTTGGGAGAGTGGGAAGCAAATGGTTGAGAGGCGGAAATTTCGAGAATCCCGGAAGACATAAAAGGGTCACCCAAGAGTCTTCAGGAATCAAACGAGAAACAGAGAAAAGGAGGAAGCATACCAGCAGTATCCCAGAGTCCAAGATTCACGGTGTGCCCATCGACCACGACATTGGCGCTGAAGTTGTCAAAGACAGTTGGAACATATTCCTGCCGAATCCACAAAGGAAGAATATACCGGAGAGTCCAGAAAGAAAACTCGCTGCACATCGAAAACGAATCACGCCGCGGAAAGATTAAAGAGAGAAAGAGAAACAGAGGAAAATGTACATTCGGGAAGGAGTTGCTGGTGTATGAGATGAGGAGACACGTCTTCCCCACCGCGCCATCTCCGATGGTCACGCACTTGATGAATCTAGTTCCCGTGCTCGCCATTCTAGTATCCGAGTTGCTCCCTCCCTCCTATCTCCGTCTGGGCGCCTGAAAAGGGGTAGGGGGGGAGAAGAAGTTCAGAAACAGAAATAGGGAGGAAGTGGCGAAATTTTCCACTAAGGTTTTCTGGGCGATCAAGAAAAAGGTCCCACCTGGCACGGAAGCAATGAGGACGGACCGCAATACTGTAGAAGGGGGAAAGGAGAAACGATTTGAATAGAAAACCGAATAGGTAGCATATTTTGAAGGCCAAAAAGGTTTTATAATTTGATATTTAAATTTATTGGCGCTCAAACTGAAGTTTTATCATATGTCCATGACCTGGAGGTCCAAAAGCTACCACCACACCTCTAAAACTCATTCTCATGTGTAACAAGATCTCCACTCTTCATCAAGGTCATAGACATCCATGACCATGAAGGACATAATGATGCAAACACTGATTTTTGTTTACCAAATCATTTTTATCACAATCTTGTATGGTTGATTTGATTTCCACAAAGATAACAACATCATAAAAATAAAAAACAAGACAGAAACATTTGGGAAATCCACATCGGAATGATGATTGAAATCATGGGGTGTTTTGAAATCGGAAATGCATGGTTGATTATAGTCGAATCGCAATGTCGATTGAAAACGAAAACAATGGTGAACGAACACCAGAGTACAATCATAATATAAAGTCAAAAGAAAATGGGCAAAGAAAAACCTGATTAAGAGAAAAAGAGTGCAACATTCTCAACTTCTCGTAAAATCATAAAAGACTTTATAGTCTTTCCATTCTAATTTCATAAATCAATTTTTCAAAAAGTTTCAATTGGTAATGTCTGTGAATAAATCTACAAAATTATCATATGACCCAATTTTTTAGATATCCATCTCATTATTCTTTTGAAGTTCATTGGTAAACAAGAATTTTAGGGACGTATATTTTGTACTATCACCTTTGATGCACACACATTTTATTAAGCTATACAAGATAAATTATCCTCATGCAAAGTAATGAGAATATCATTATTCATAGTTAATCCATAATTGTTTATAATACGATGAATAATCAGTCTTAACCAAACAAATTCTTAACTTGCCTCGTGAATTGCAATCAATTGAGCGTAATTCAAGAAAGTTGCAGAAATAATTTTTTTATAGAATGTCATGGTATAGTCATTCCACCATATATGAATAAAAATACAATTTAAGAGCTAGCTTTATATGGATTGGAAAAAAAATTCAACATCAGCACAACCTACCAATTTCGGTTCTAAATTTTAAGAATAAATTAATCTTTGATCAACAAATCCTTGAAGGTATCATAACATATGTTTGATTTCATTCCAATGTCTTTAAGTAGAAGAAGAACTTTACCTAGACAATACATCCACTAAAAATGATATTTTTGGCCTTTTATTATTTATAAGGTATATTAGTGATCCTATAATATAGTGATATTGTACTTTAATACTAATAAGTTCTTCATTATCCTCACATGGTCTAAAATGAACTTTATCTCAATTTAGTGAGCACACAATCGTTGTTGTACTTAACATATATGATTTTTCCGTATAAAAGCCTTGGAGGACTTTTTCTGGAATATTGAATTTGATGAACAAAAATTTCATCTTCAAGATATTGGATTTATAATCCAAGGTAAAACTCTGTCTTTCCAAGGATTTCATTTCAAATTCTTATTTTAAATATTATGCTTCCTTGGAAAGCTCTTCAAGAGTTCCAATAATATTCAAATCATCAATATACACTGCAATAATAACAAATTGAAATCCAATCCTCTTTATAAAAACACATGGACAAATCTGACCATCTTTACAACCTTCTTTCATCGAATACTCACTTAGATGACTATACCACATATGACCCAACTACTTTAATCCTTATAACGATTTATTCAATTTAACAGAATAAAGATCTCAAGATCTAAAACATGTTTCAAGCATTTTGAGTCTTTCAAGAATTTTCATAAAAACATAATTATCGATGTTACCATAAAGGTATTTATCCACAACATCCATTGAGAGTAATTCAAGATTTACATGTATAACCTATGACATGAGATATCGAAAGGTTATAACATTATTTCTATGGGAATATGTTTTATCACAACCAATCTCAATCCTTTACGAGAATCCTTGAGAAACTAATCCTACTTTATATCTCACAACTTCACTATTTTCATTTCTCTTTCTAAAAAATACATATTTTTAACCTATAGGTTTAATCCCTTATGTGCTTTTCACAATCGACATAAAAATCTCATGTTTTGAAAGTGAATCAAATTCATATTAGATTGCAACTTTCTATTTGTCCCAATCCGGTCTATCAAACAATTCATTTAGTAATTTAGGTTCTTAATCCTCGTCAAGAATATCAAGTGCTATATATTATGAAAATGTGCTATCAATAATAGCCTTCACCCCACTATAACATATTTCGGTGTTAGTAAAATTCATAAAAAAATTCCCATGATCATGATCATGTACTTCAAGCATGCTATTTTTTCAAGGAATATCATGATCAAGTAAATGTTTGTTTTCATCAGGTTCATTTATTTCCTCAACCACTATGGGTTGTTTCCTTTTCCTTTGATGAAGTTTTTTATTTTTTTGAACCAAGTGGCCTCCAATGCTTTAGGCATGGATTAAAAGCAGTGTTGATTGCACTATTAGATTTTCCTTTCAGGAAATCTACTCTAACTGGAGCATTTACAATGAGTGTATATGATTTTGTAAGCCATTTTGAATCATTTAATGCATCGGGTAATTGATTTTCTAAATTTTGAAAGTTAATGATCTTATAAACTTCCAGTTCACTCATATTTATATAAGGATCAAGATGTAATAATGATGTTGTTTCCATGATATTTCTTTTTATGTTGATTGATTTTCACCTTTTAACATAGGAATATATTTTCATCAAAATGATAATAAAAAAATCTTGTTATAAATACATTTCCTATCATCATTTCAAGATAATTTATAATCGAGGGAGATTCAAATCTAATATAAACTCTAAACATTCTTCAGGGGCCCATTTTTTTTTGTGGGGGCACTACTGGCATATATACAACACACCCAAATTCCTTTAAATGTGAAATATTTAGTCGATAACCATATTCTAATTACGAAGGAGAAATTTATGATAAATTGATGGTCTAATTTGAATTAATATTATTGCATGAAATAATTCACATCCCCATGTTCGTATGGGATTTTTTTTTTCATGAGATGTGATTTAGTGATAAATTGTAATCACTTTATAAATGATTCAGTAAAACCATTTTTAGTGTGAACATGAGAAAAAATATATTAAAAAATTGTTCCAATCAACATGTAATAATTTTTGAAATCATGCAATGGATATTCACCAACATTATCAATCCAAATATACTATACTAAATAATATAGAATTGTTCCTATAATTTGATTATTTGAGAAAACATTCTAATTTTTTTGGGTTAAAAGTCATTAAAAATCACACTTGGTACCATCAAGTTGACACACCAACTAAAATCATAAAATATCTAAATGGTCCACGTGGTAAATGAATTAGAACATATATAAAACCATGGATTCTTTCCAAGAACTTGGGGGATTTAGTCACAACATTTGATGGTGATGGTCTTATAATTCATTTTCCTTGAGAACAAGTTGCACATGAGAAATCATTATGTGTAAGAATCTTTTTATAAACTAATGGATGATCATGAGTACATTTAATTTTTTTTATCATTATCATTAATCCTGAATAAACCAAATGATCATTCCATTTAATGAATGTATCATGGTCAATAATCATCTGTTTTACCATATTTAATTCAATGGTACATATATTAAAATAATACAAACCAGAAGGAAACCTTGAAAGTTTCTCTAGAATCAACATTTACTCATTAATAATGCTTGTTATATAAAGGAATTAATTACCTCATTCATCTATAGTCTCAATGTCATGACCCCCTCCCACCAATGGTACCCCTCCTAGGCTGATAATGAAGGAAGGAAGATAATGACCCATGAGTCCCGCCCCTAGTAATCCCTGGGTTGAAGACTAGCATCGAGGTTATAAAAAATTGCACATATGGGATGCATTACCCTCAAGAATAATAAGGATTGAGAGATAAGATAAATCAATTGCTAAGAAACTCCATCACATAGTATAAAAGTAAGAAAAAAATATCCCACAATTCATGAATAATGTCAAAAAATACAAATAAATGTCTTCAAGTCAGTACCCAAAAGAAAATTCCTACAACAACGACTCAATAGTATCTCCAATGTCCAAGATATTAATGTTCAACTCAGACCCTGAAATCCTCCTAGAAACCTAAGAAAAAGTTTATATAACATTGGGTGGGAAAAACATGTATACTCAGTTGGATCATACCTATGATCTCTAGTGCACATGTGAAAAGAGCATATTAATGTGCCAATGAATAAACAGAAGAACCGACATGCACCTAAACATGTCAACTAACCAATCCTAACCTCACCATGGTATGCTTCCCAAATTACACACCCAATATAGAAATATAGTATCAAAGAATACAAAGAAAAGGCACCGCACAACCACTTCCCCACTAAATTACGGCTTTCACAGTGAAAAATTGGGTAATATTAAAATAAATAATTTTCATATCTTATTAGTATTCATCAATTATATTTTATAAAATTATATTCATTATAAGAATATTAGGTAAATTTTCAGTCAAAAGAAAAAAACGTTATTTCCAACCAAATTAGGTTTTCATGTATTATAGGGTTTTATTTTAAAATATAATTTATAAATTTTAGATTTTGAATTTTGAAAAACGGATATCATTTTTTAATTCATCATTTCAAAATTATCTTATGGTTAAGTTTTGTGATTTTTCTAAAAAAGTTTATTTTTGGGTGAATAATGAAAAATATCGTTTTTAAAGAAAATCCCCTTTTATTATTTTGTATTTTCAAAGCCCCATTTTGTTATGGATTGGTTTTAAAATTTAAATATTTTATTTTAATTATTAATAATCCAATTATTGTAATTATAATCAATTTTTTTCTTAGGTTTTCCATAAAAAAAATTATACTTAAAACGAAATTGATAAGAAACTTGTTTTCCTTATATATTTCATTTTTAACTTAATTTAATTTATAATAATTATAGAGTTTGAATTTTTAAAAATGGATTCCATATCCGAAATCATCATGTTCAAATTTATTAATGAGGAAAATTTATTTTTGACCATTATTAATAGTAATGATAGAGCAAATATTTTCAATTAATTTATATTGAATATCATTTTTTAAACCCAAAAAAGTGTTCCTCTAAGATGAATTGTTTCATTTTTATGATAATGATGTTATTTTGAGCTGAATAGTAAAAATTGGCCATTTTGGATTTTCAACAGTTTTAAATTATTTCTGTAGTTTGAACATAACATTATCTACACTGATCCAAATTGAAAAATTCTTTCTTTTCCAGATTCTACACATCTAGTGCTTCATTTACTATTTTTGGACTAAAAGCTGAATCGACCATATGAAAGCTCAAAAGAAGCTCACAAATGGGAGAAAGAAAACTGTTTTCAGTTCTGCCTAGTTTTTGTGTGGGATCCATAACTCATACATGGTGAGCCCAAAGCTTGTGAAATTCAGTGGGTGAACGAGCAAGGAGTTTTGAAGCATCTTTTATGAAGGAATTACCGAGTGAATTGGCCGTTTATGGGGTTATTAAATCACCCTAATCCAGAGGATTTCGTTTTAGAGAGTCTGACTGGACAAAATAAATGCTCAGAGTAAAACGTCCATACTCTTGTAATAAATGTCCAAATCTGCTGAAGAAGGTATCAACGCGTGAAGATGTCATTTAATGGGGCTACAACGCATCAACATCCAGGGGAAAAATTCTGTCTATAAAAGGAGGAGAGCTCCACCCTCTCAAAGCATCCATTCTCCATCCCATTCCTTCCGGGACACCAAGAAGAAGATCTTTTCGGCTTTATTATTTTTTTATTTCTTTTCTTTTTCATAGTTTTATAATGCCTTCTTCTTCCCCATTCATCTCGATTACACTTACCATGGTGGGGTAAAATTTTGGAGTGATTGGGGAAGGGTTGCTTTTCTATATTGTAATGCTTGAGTTCTTGGATGCAATTGAATAAATTTATTTCTTCTTCAAAGTTATTTTCAATTTCTTATAGAGGATTTTAAAATCAAGTGAGATCGTTCTTAAATATTAATTAAGTTATTTATTTTTTCCTTGGTAAAATAATCATAATCTCCCTCCACTAAATTCTGGTTTATATACGATGGAATAAACCAGGAATTAGTGGTGAAGTACTCGATGATCGTTAGTACGTGTAAAAGGTGTAGTGAATGTTCTTGATTGTTTGGGATAAACAAAACCCGATCGAGTATTGCCTATTTCAATTAAAGATATTCAATAAAACTATTTTACACATGGAAGGAGAGTTGACCAAACCAAGATCTTGGTAAGGTTTTCTTTCAAAATAATAATTTCACCAAGGAAGTGAGAGGAAACGATTGTGGAAACTCACTTTAATCAACAAAGAAGAAGAGGTTTGAATTAAATTGAACAAGGATAGCATTAAAATTAGGAAATCGACCCTGACCGAATCACCCTTTTAAATATCATTGTTTTTCAATCATTTTAATTTCAAATTTCATTTAAAAAACACAACATTTTTTTACCCTCGTTTTAAAGTGACAACTCGTTTTGTGTGCACTCCTCTTTGGGAGACATCCTAGGTCAACCACTTTACTACATATTAACTTAGGAAATAATTGTTTTGCCATGCCCTACGACAGGCATGCGTCAAACTTGGCGCCATTGCCGGGGAGGCAGTGCAACAAAAAAAATATCAAAATTGAATGACCCGCACCTCAAAAGAACCATTAATTGAATTTGATCCAGAAATAGAAAGAACATTAACCCAACTAAGAAAAAGAAATCTACCAGAAATCTTTGGAGAAATAGATCTCTCAGATTCAAGTGAAACTCTTAGTGTTCACTCTGAACCTGAAATCATGGCTAGAAATCCCAACCAAACCCTGCGTGATCTATGTGCACCACAATTTTCCATTCAAAATAACCAACTAATTGCACCCACTGAACCAAATGATTTTGAATTACGTGTCAATATGATTCCTGTGCTTCCAAAGTTTCATGGTCTTGCAGGAGAATATCCAAATCGGCACATGCAAGAATTCAGATACACTTACTCAAGCTTCAGGCCAAGAGGAGCACTCGAAGACTAATTTCAGTGGAGGGAATTCCCCTTCTCACTTGAAGGAGCAACTAAAGAATGGTTGTACAACCTGAAACCAGGGGAGATCAGTGATTGGGAAGACCTAAAAAGAAGTTTCATGCAAAGATTCTTTCTCGCATCGAGGAGCACTTCCATCAAGAAGGAGATTTACATCATACAACAATCAATAGGAGAAACCCTCTACGAGTACTGGGAGCGCTTCAAGAAGCTATGTTCCAGCTTCCCACATCAAGAAATGGAGGAACACCAATTCCTTGTGTTCTTCTACCAAGGACTTGTGGATAATGATCGAAATCTTCTAGATGCCTCATCAGGGGGGTCCATGATTGACAAGTCGCCTGCAGATATCAGAATAATAATTGAGAAGATTTCTCAAAACTCACAACAATTTGGACTAATAGGAATGGGAGCCAGGGGGATACATGAGGTAAAAACATCTGATTCATCTACATTGATTGAAACCAAAGTCGATGAACTTACAAGGTTAGTCCGTCAAATGGCTGTAATACAAGAAAATGGACAACAAGCTTTAGCTCAGGTATGTGGTTTATGTTATTTTTCCACTCATTATACTAACTAGTGCCCTGAGATACAGGGGACATAATACTGTGATGTGGCTTTTCAACCAAGACAATTCCAACAAAATCAACTACATCACCCCCAAGCCCAAGAAGGATATGGGAACCAACAAAACCAAATGAGGCCATTTAACCAGCACCCCAGTCAACCTCCTTACCACCGGCAGCAATACCATAACACCCCTCCCTTCCAAAAATCTTATAAAAAGGCCTTCCAACAACAATAATCATTTCGGCCACTGGTCTCGCCCAAATTTACCCAAGTTTTAAGGGTCAAGCGGTCGCTTGTAGTGTAGCTTGGGTTGTCGAATCCTCAGAGACCTAAGAAGAACCTTTAGACACTCAACAAAAAGAGATGGATTTTTGGCTATGAAGTGGCCAACTTGGGTTGATTTTATATTGTTTTTAAAGAGAACTAAAAGATCTATGTGAATTCAAATTAAGAGAAAATGAGTTGATCCTAGGTTATGGCTCGGGGTGGATTGAATGAATTCCTTTTTTTTACAATTTTAATTTCATTAACTCGAGAAGGATTCATGCAATGAATTCAAACTAACCTCATCACTTACTGATTAAACACCTTCAAAACATATGATAATCACCTATACACTTGTAGGATCATTTTCATGAGCACTCCAAGGTAAAGGATGTAATTAGCACATGAAAGTGGGGTGAATAAATTCAATAAGGAAGAGGAAGAATAAAAATCATTGAATGAAAGAAACTCAATTAAAAGAAATTAATAACATTTAGGGCATGAGAAATAACATTCAATCCAGCCCCTTGCTACTCCCTTGGATCAACCCATAAAAGAGCTAGCCCTCCATTGATTAGAAGTTCTCAACGGAAGCGGAAGGTAGACTTATGAGGGTGGAATTGAAGAAGTAAAAATAACAAAAATAACAATCACTCCACCGTTGTGTGAACAAAATCACAAGGTTTGGTGTGAATAAATTCACACCTTGAGGCAACGGTATCAAGGTGATAAGGATAAGAACAGAACAAGAGAAAAGGAAGAACTTTTATTGAAGACTAAGGTGATTCGAACAACTTACATGAGAAGGAAGAACATTACAAAGGCAAATTGGCATAATAACATTACAATGAAAATAAAGCATCCAACCTCCCCAAATCCACCACCACTCCTGCCTTAAATAGGAAAAATTGAAGCCTTGGCCGAGCCCCCAACATCCCATGTGCCTTTAATTAATTATGTTGGGGAAAGGTGGGTGGAACATTAATGATGAGAGACTTTTCCACTTCTTGCCCCGAAGTTGCAGCCAGCTTGCATCCACCGGAAAGACGCGCCTCAAGGACCTTCTATAAGGCCGAATTGGAGTGGGCCATATAATAATTAAATAAAGAAACGGATGTCCCCTAACACCATATAAAATTTCAGCCCAAAATAATTTGTGGTTCGGGAGATATGATTAAAATGGTGGACTGTTTTTCTGGGCCGCAGACTCTGGCCCAAAATTAAATCTTCAACTTGGGCCGCCTTGATCACCACCATTGAGGACGAATTAGCACTAGCTCCAGAAGAATGATTTGTTCCCCTATATGTCTTCTATCCTTCCATAAATTTTGGGATTCATTGGGCCTATATTGTGGGTCCCATAGTCCGATCAGTGGGATGATATACAATCTGCCTTCTCCAGAATTGTTTCCTTTAATCGCCAAATATCTCCATCATAATTTATTAATAATCCATTGATCCCTGAATAAAAAATGTTCAGAATTAAGTGAATATCCATTTCCAAAAAATATCAAATTAAAACATGGATATTTGAATTCTTTAAAATCAGATGAAACATTAGGCCTAAATTGGTGCACATTAGGCATGAAGTGCACAAATGATGAGAATGGGTGTTCAAAATGTAAAATGAACTAAAATGGTATTTATGAATAGCAAGGCACATGAAAACTACATATATTAGAAATGAATATTATCCTCTTACAGTGGCTAATCACACCCCCCAACTTGAGTTTTTCTAGTCCCGAGCAAAATATATCTCACAAAAATGAAATTCGAATGCCATTTTCCAAAAACATTTTAATACACATTTCTCACCCAAAGATCACATACCAAACAATTATGAAACCCATCAAAATCATTTAAAACAAGCTATGTCCATAAGCATATCCTAAGCCCAAGCCCATTCTTTTGTTCAAATTCATTGCCATATTTCATCCAAATTCAATTAAGCATGATGAAGTGTTGTGTGTCACAATAGACATGGGGGTTCATTTTCATTCGAGGGATAAAAGATGGAAGCGCTAGGAGCAATCAAATTTTAATAATAAGATGGGTACTCATTTTTTATTTTATTTATTTTTTTTTTGGTTTTTTTTTTTTTTTTTGCAATTTTGCCATGGTAATTGAAATTGAACTCAATCGAGTCAACCCATGTAGCAAGACTTTGCCGATGACTCCCAGGCTCAAAGACCTTAGGGCACCAAGTGAAGCTCACATACTCGGGCATCATCTCGAGCTAACTCAATCAAAAACAAATTCAAATTACCACAAATAGAGATAAAATGCCCAACTCTGGGCCAGACAACTATGGAGTCGCGATCCCCAAGTGCCGAAAGCCACACATTAGGTCAATTCATTGCTCTACGCGCAATTTTTTTTTTTTTTTTTTTTTTGAATACTCATGTTAAAATTAAAATGATCGCCAATCCTATGCTATTTATTATGGGTCCCCAAGAACTCAAACTAAAACCCCACAATCTAGAAGATGTGCATTGTGTGTTTTTTTTTAAATGGATGAAAATATAACAGTGAAAAATCACATCGGACAACCGCACTTTCCAATAACAATGCACATGAACATAAACTTGCTTTAAAATCAGAATCAAGGCATGCAAAATTATTTGACATCTAATTTCAGAGTTTGGAATGTATTTTATCATGTTCAAGGTTAATGGCATTTTTCATTCCACACATTTTCCTTCATCTCCCCCCCCAACTTGGAATACACTGTCCCCAGTGTTGAAAGAATTGAAACATAGAAGTGGCAGGATAGAAGTGCAATGAAGACATTGAAAATGAAAATTATGGAATGAAGTCACCTGGTAGTTGATGTTGAAAATGCATTCCCATGTCTCCCTTCAGTTCTGGTTTATCTCCCAATGGCTTGGACGATTGTGACCAGCTTTTCCCAATGACCTATGACATGCCTTAAAAAAAATATAAAAACATAAATTGATGATACATTGTCTTCTCTTAAATTTCTGGGTAAGTTATTACTCAGGGATTACACCGCGTGACACGGATGAATACGATGCTCCCCTTTCATACCCATCCTTACTCATAAAAGAAGAACAGGTCAACAATCTATTTTTTTTAAATACCTACAAAAAAGATAAAAATAAAATAAAATAAAATAAACTGATGATACATTGTCTTCTTTATATTTTCTGGGTAAGGTATTACTCAGGGATCACACCGCGTGACACGGATGAATACGGTGCTCCCCTTTCATACCCATCCTTACTCATAAAAGAAGATCAGGTCAACAGTCTATATTTTTTTTTAAATAACAAAATGTAGAAGAAGGAAAAAAAAACGAGTCACAAAGATTAGAAAGATAAAGACCACGGGTTGCCTCCCGTGCAACGCTTTTGTTTAACGTCGTTAGCCCGACATGGATCCTAAATCTATCAATTTTTTCCTGGTTCATAGGTTGGCTCTGTTAACTCTACCTCTATTTCCTGTTTATTGAATGATTCAATGAATGGTTTTAACCTATGACCATTGAACTTAAAAATGTTACCACTTGTGGGATCCTGAATCTCTACAGCCCCATGGGAGTACACATGATGCACTATGAATGGACCTGACCATCTAGACCTTAACTTTCCCGGGTGTAAATGAAGTTTTGAACTATACAAGAGCACAAGTTTTCCCAGTTCAAATTGTTTGACTTTGACATTCCTAGATTGGTAGGCTTGAACTCTAGCTTTATTTATCCTTGAATTTTCATACGCCTCCATCCTAAGTTCCTCAAGTTCATTAAGATCTAACTTCCTCTTTTCTTCGGCTAAAGAAATGTCGAAATTCATTTTCTTGATTGCCCAAAATGCCTTATGCTCAATTTCAACAGGTAAATGGCATGCTTTTCCATAAACCAACCTATATGGGGACATTCCTAGGATGGTTTTGAATGCTGTACGATATTCCCAAAGTGCATCTAAGAGTTTCTCAGACCAATCTTTCCTAGAGGGGTTGACAGTTTTTTCAAGAATTTGCTTAATCTCCCTATTTGCTAACTCAGCTTGACCATTGGTTTGAGGATGGTAGGCAGTGGAAACTTTATGAGAAATCCCATACTTAGACATGAGTGAAGAGAATGGGCGATTACAGAAATGGGTTCCACGATCACTGATTATAGCCCTCGGAATTCCAAATCTAGAAAAGATATGCTCTTTTAGGAATCGGATCACAACTTGATGATCATTAGTCTTGGTGGGAATGGCCTCAACCCATTTTGAGACGTAATCAACAGCTAAGAGGATGTAGAGGTATCCCTTAGAGTTTGGAAAGGGTCCCATGAAATCAATTCCCCAACAATCAAAGATTTCAACGACTAGAATGGGAGTGAGGGGCATTTGATTTCTTTTGGAAATGGATCCTAATTGATGACATTGAGGACAACTTTTGCAGTATTCGAAGGAATCCTTAGTGAGGTTCGGCCAGTATAAACCACTTTGGAGGACCTTTGCAGTCGTTTTCTTTGTAGAAAAGTGGCCTCCACATGCCTCTCCATGACAAAATTTTAGAATGGACTCTTGCTCAGACTCGGGACCACATCTCCTGATGATTTGATCAGGACAGAACTTGAATAGGTAAGGATCATCAAACACGTAGTGTTTGACATCAGAAAGAAATTTCCTCTTAGCATGGGTCCCCAGGAATTTTGGAATGTCACCCGTCACCAAATGGTTTGCTATGTCAGCATACCAAGGGCAATCACTCACTGAATAGAGGTGCTCATCGGGAAATGAATCAGACACAGAGAGGTGGTGTGAGTTGTCTTTGAATTCCATCCTAGAGAGGTGATCAGCTACAACATTTTCAACACCCTTTTTATCCTTAATGGTTAAATCAAACTCTTGAAGAAGAAGGACCCACCTAATCAATCTAGCCTTGGCATCTTGTTTTTGGAAAAGGTATTTTAGGGCTGAATGGTCAGTGAAGACAATGATGGGTGATCCTAAGAGATAAGACCTGAATTTCTCTAAAGCAAAGACAACAGAAAGCAGCTCTTTCTCAGTGGTGGTGTAGTTTATTTGTGCATCATTTAAAGATTTGCTTGCATAAGCAATGTCACATGGAGTTTTCTCACATCGTTGTCCTAATACTGCTCCTACAGCAAAGTCACTTGCATCACACATGAGCTCGAAAGGAAGTTTCCAATTTGGAGATTGCATGATAGGTGGAGATATAAGAGTTGACTTTAGTGTAGAGAATGATTCCTCACAGCTTTCTGTCCATAAAAATGGAGCATCTTTTACCAATAGAGCACAAAGTGGTCGAGAAATAGAGCTGAAATTCCTAATGAACCTTCTATAAAAACCAGCATGTCCTAAGAAGGACCTCACCTCCTTAACAGTTTTAGGAGAGGGAAGGTGACGAATTATGTCAACCTTAGCTTTATCAACTTCAATCCCTCTACCAGATACTAGATGACCTAGAACATGTCCTTCCCTTACCATGAAATGGCATTTTTCCCAATTTAATATGAGATTCTTATCCTCACACCTTGAAAAAACCTTTTCAACATTTAGAAGGAATCCCTCAAAAGTATCCCCAAAGATGGAGAAATCATCCATGAAGACCTCTAAACAATCCCCCACCATGTCCGAGAAGATTCCCATCATGCACCGCTGGAAGGTACCAGGGGCATTACATAACCCAAAGGGCATGCGCTTGAAGGAAAAAGTGCCGAATGGACAAGTGAAGGTCGTTTTTCCTTGATCCTCTAAAGAGACTTCGATTTGATTATACCCTGAGAATCCATCTAGGAAGCAGTAGAATTGATGACCCGCCACTCGCTCTAGGACTTGATCAATAAAGGGCAAGGGGAAATGGTCTTTCTTGGTACAAGAGTTGAGCTTCCTATAGTCAATACAGACTCTCCATCCACTACTAACCCTTGTTGGAAGCATCTCTCCATCATTATTGGTTATTACTGTGATTCCAGCCTTCTTTGGAACCACATGGATTGGGCTAACCCACTCACTCTCAGCTATAGGATAGATGATACCAGCTTTTAACAATTTCAAAAGTTCTTTTCTCACTACTTCCATGAGATTAGGATTGAGTCGTCGCTGAGGTTGACGACATGGCTTTGAATCGGATTCTAGAACAATTCTATGAGTCCCAATAAGTGGGCTAATCCCAGGAATATCTGATAGGGTCCATCCAATGGCTTTCTTGTGTCTCCTAAGGACATCTAGAAGCATCCTCTCATGATTGGCTTCAAGAGAGGAAGAAATGACAACAGGAAAGGATTGATTGTCCCCTAAGAACGCATACTTGAGTGATGAAGGTAAAACCTTAAATTCAAGATCAGAGTGGTTATCACTTTCTAAGAAAGGATGAGACTTTGCATTGAACTCAGTTTCTTTGGTCACATTTCTTGACAAAATTGGTTCCTTGTGAAGAGAATTTTCATCCACTAAATTAGCTAGAGTAGTTTCATGAAGGGATATGGACTCGATGTTATTGATTTCACTCATGGTATCATTGATTGGTGATTCTAGAAAATCACCAATAGAGCAATCTGAAAGAGATTCAAGCCAAGGAGACAAATTTCCCTCATGTGAGCAAAGAAAATCAATCTCTTCTTGACTTAAACATCCTTCGGTAATTCCTTGATGTTCCTTGAGTTCACTATCAACACTACCCATCCAATTAACCTCATGGATCTCTTCATCATCCCCAATTTGAGAGTTTGCATTGTAGATGTTCAAGTCTAGACTCATGTTTCCAAAGGTGATGGTCATGTTCCCATTTCGGACTCGGATAACAGAGTTGATTGTTGCAAGGAAGGGACGACCAAGGATGATTGGGGTTTGCTCCCTAGGACCTAAGCTTGGGTGATTGTCAAGAACAATGAAGTCAGCTGGGTAAATGAAATTTTCAACTTTCACCAAAACATCCTTTAAGATCCCCTTTGGAACTCGAATACTACGATCAGCAAGTTGAAGAGTGACAGATGTGGGTTGGAGTTCTTCAAGCCCTAACTGACAATACATAGCATAAGGAATGAGGTTCACACTGGCTCCTAGATCACACAAGGCTTTTACAACTTTGTTCTCACCTAGTTCAACATTTATGTAAGGGCATCCTGGGTCTTTCATCTTTGGGGGAAGGGTTCCTTGGATGGTTGTGCTAACATTTGCTGCCAGAAGGACTTGGTTATTATGTGAGAATTTCTGTTTAAATGTGCAGAGGTCCTTAAGGTATTTTGAGTATGCAGGAATGGTTTGAATGGCATCGAGGAGTGGAATGTTCAACTTGACTTGTGAGAATATTTCCCTCAATGTTTCACTCAATTCAGGCTTGGTTTTCCCCCTCATGCGTTGAGGAAATGGGGCAGGTTGTGGGGTTGTTTTTTGAAGAGTTGTTTCCTTCACATTTTTATTAGTATCATCAATTTGTTCATGTGTTTCATTTGAATTTTCATTAGAGTTTTAATCTTCAGGCGGTTTTTGGACTATTTGTTCAGGTTTCCCAATTGATTTTCCACTTCTCAAAACTGTCACAGCCTTTAGTTGTTCATGAGTTGTTTGAGTGCAACTTGTCTCCCCCCTTGATGTTTGTTGTGGAATGGCCTGTGTGGGCATGGGTGCCTTTCCAGTTTTTATGGTTTGAAGTTCTTGTTTAAGGGACGAGACTTCTGAGTTCATCCTTTCCATTTGTTTGCACAGTTGTTCAAGGATTGGGAGAGGGACAGATTGGGAAGGGGTTTGTGTTGGTTGGGTTATCCCAGGGGGATACTTTGGTTGTTGGATGGGTTGTTGGTATTGGACTGGAGGATGTTGGTATTGGATTGGTTGTGGTTGGAATTGGTTATGGTTCTGAAAATTTTGTGTAGGGTAGGGGTTTGGTCCTTGTGGTTGGCTAGGTTGTTGGTTATCTTTCCATCGGAAGCCTGGGTGGTCATTATACCTTGGGTTGAATGTGTTTGGGTATTGAGGCTTTTGAAAGTTTAGGGCATTGACTTCAGCAGGTGGTCCTCCTAAAAGAACATCCTTGATGGATGGAATGGTTGGGCAGTTGTCTGTTTTGTGGTCATGTTTGTCACAGATTGTGCAAACAAGGTCTACAGTTTGGATTTTATTGATTTTCCTATGGTCTATCTCTTCAACCTTCCTAGAGAGTGCTGCAAGTTTCGCCCTAAGGCTTTCCTCTTCCCTAAGTGTATGCATTCCAGTAGTTCTTTGAGGCTTTTCAGAATAAGGTGATGTTCCCCATGTTTGGTTTTGTTCAGCAAGGATTTCTAGATACTCGTAAGCATCATTTGGGGATTTGTTTTTAAAGGTCCCATTACACATCATGTCAATGAATTGTTTGTTCCCCGGGCCCAAACCTTCATAGAAAATTCTTACTTGTTCAGGAATAGAAAAACCATGGTGTGGAACCATGTTTAGGGTGTCTTTGAACCTCTCCCATGTTTCATAAAATGACTCTCCCTCTTTTTCAAAAAAATTTTGGATGCTCTTTTTTAGTGCAATGGTTTTGTGATGGGGGAAGTATTTTTTGTAAAATTCTCTTTGCAGTTGGTTCCAAGTGTGGATTGATGAAGGTCTCAGGTTGTTTAGCCAATTTTTAGCTCGATCCTTTAATGAAAAAGGAAAGAGCCTCATCTTAGCAGATTCTAGTTGATGTGGGGGACACATGGTTTCAACAATGTCGTTGAACTCTTTGACATGAAGGTATGGCATTTCTGACTCCATCCCATGAAAGGTTGGAAGGTGGTTTAGGACATGGGGTTTGAATATGTAGTTGGTGTCTCCTATGAAATTGTGTCTAATGCATGAGGGGGCATTGGTCCAAGCTGGAGTGAGGTAGTCGTTCATGGTTTGATCAACTACATTCCCTAAGTTTGGAGCTTCTTGGTTTTGGTTTCCCATTTGATTCCCCCCAGGGTTTACAATTTGATTTTGTGGATGACCCTCCATTGGACTTGTTTCAAGTTCTGACTTTGGGGTTTCAAGAGTATTTGAATCTGATTTAAACAATCCCCTAGGTGCACTTGACTCCCCTATCCTAGGACTATCCACCCTAACTAGTCTGTTTGAGAAATCGCGGGTGTAGGCGGACATGCGCCAAAAAAAAAAGCGAGAAAGGGACAAGATAAGAGATCTCGGGTGAGAGTAGAAGAATGGGGGTAAGGAAAGAAGGTTTTTGTCTAAGGAACTTACTTGGTCCCCGGCAACGGCGCCAAAATTTGGTCTCGCCCAAATTTACCCAAGTTTTAAGGGTCAAGCGGTCGCTTGTAGTGTAGCTTGGGTTGTCGAATCCTCAGAGACCTAAGAAGAACCTTTAGACACTCAACAAAAAGAGATGGATTTTTGGCTATGAAGTGACCAACTTGGGTTGATTTTATATTGTTTTTAAAGAGAACTAAAAGATCTATGTGAATTCAAATTAAGAGAAAATGAGTTGATCCTAGGTTATGGCTCGGGGTGGATTGAATGAATTCCTTTTTTTTACAATTTTAATTTCATTAACTCGAGAAGGATTCATGCAATGAATTCAAACTAACCTCATCACTTACTGATTAAACACCTTCAAAACATATGATAATCACCTATACACTTGTAGGATCATTTTCATGAGCACTCCAAGGTAAAGGATGTAATTAGCACATGAAAGTGGGGTGAATAAATTCAATAAGGAAGAGGAAGAATAAAAATCATTGAATGAAAGAAACTCAATTAAAAGAAATTAATAACATTTAGGGCATGAGAAATAACATTCAATCCAGACCCTTGCTACTCCCTTGGATCAACCCATAAAAGAGCTAGCCCTCCATTGATTACAAGTTCTCAACGGAAGCGGAAGGTAGACTTATGAGGGTGGAATTGAAGAAGTAAAAATAACAAAAATAACAATCACTCCACCGTTGTGTGAACAAAATCACAAGGTTTGGTGTGAATAAATTCACACCTTGAGGCAACGGTATCAAGGTGATAAGGATAAGAACAGAACAAGAGAATAGGAAGAACTTTTATTGAAGACTAAGGTGATTCGAACAACTTACATGAGAAGGAAGAACATTACAAAGGCAAATTGGCATAATAACATTACAATGAAAATAAAGCATCCAACCTCCCCAAATCCACCACCACTCCTGCCTTAAATAGGAAAAATTGAAGCCTTGGCCGAGCCCCCAACATCCCATGTGCCTTTAATTAATTATGTTGGGGAAAGGTGGGTGGAACATTAATGATGAGAGACTTTTCCACTTCTTGCCCCGAAGTTGCAGCCAGCTTGCATCCACCGGAAAGAAGCGCCTCAAGGACCTTCTAGAAGGCCGAATTGGAGTGGGCCATATAATACTTAAATTAAGAACCTGATGTCCCCTAACACCATATAAAATTTCAGCCCAAAATAATTTGTGGTTCGGGAGATATGATTAAAATGGTGGACTGTTTTTCTGGGCCGCAGACTCTGGCCCAAAATTAAATCTTCAACTTGGGCCGCCTTGATCACCACCATTGAGGACGAATTAGCACTAGCTCCAGAAGAATGATTTGTTCCCCTATATGTCTTCTATCCTTCCATAAATTTTGGGATTCATTGGGCCTGTATTGTGGTCCCCATAGTCCGATCAGTGGGATGATATACAATCTGCCTTCTCCAGAATTGTTTCCTTTAATCGCCAAATATCTCCATCATAATTTATTAATAATCCATTGATCCCTGAATAAAAAATGTTCAGAATTAAGTTAATATCCATTTCCAAAAAATATCAAATTAAAACATGGATATTTGAATTCTTTAAAATCAGATGAAACATTAGGCCTAAATTGGTGCACATTAGGCATGAAGTGCACAAATGATGAGAATGGGTGTTCAAAATGTAAAATGAACTAAAATGGTATTTATGAATAGCAAGGCACATGAAAACTACATATATTAGCAATGAATATTATCCTCTTACAGTGGCTAATCACACCTCCCAACTTGAGTTTTGCTAGTCCCGAGCAAAATATATCTCACAAAAATGAAATTCGAATGCCATTTTCCAAAAACATTTTAATACACATTTCTCACCCAAAGATCACATACCAAACAATTATGAAACCCATCAAAATCATTTAAAACAAGCTATGTCCATAAGCATATCCCAAGCCCAAGCCCATTCCTTTGTTCAAATTCATTGCCATATTTCATCCAAATTCAATTAAGCATGATGAAGTGTTGTGTGTCACAATAGACATGGGGGTTCATTTTCATTCGAGGGATAAAAGATGGAAGCGCTAGGAGCAATAAAATTTTAATAATAAGATGGGTACTCATTTTTTATTTTATATATATATTTTTTGGTTTTTTTTTTTTTTGCAATTTTGCCATGGTAATTGAAATTGAACTCAATCGAGTCAACCCATGTAGCAAGACTTTGCCGATGACTCCCAGGCTCAAAGACCTTAGGGCACCAAGTGAAGCTCACATACTCGGGCATCATCTCGAGCTAACTCAATCAAAAACAAATTCAAATTACCACAAATAGAGATAAAATGCCCAACTCTGGGCCAGACAACTATGGAGTCGCGATCCCCAAGTGCCGAAAGCCACACATTAGGTCAATTCATTGCTCTACGCGCAATTTTTTTTTTTTTTTTTGAATACTCATGTTAAAATTAAAATGATCGCTAATCCTATGCTATTTATTATGGGTCCCCAAGAACTCAAACTAAAACCCCACAATCTAGAGGATGTGCATTGTGTGTTTTTTTTAAATGGATGAAAATATAACAGTGAAAAATCACATCGGACAACCGCACTTTCCAATAACAATGCACATGAACATAAACTTGCTTTAAAATCAGAATCAAGGCATGCAAAATTATTTGACATCCAATTTCAGAGTTTGGAATGTATTTTATCATGTTCAAGGTTAATGGCATTTTTCATTCCACACATTTTCCTTCATCTCCCCCCCCAACTTGGAATACACTGTCCCCAGTGTTGAAAGAATTGAAACATAGAAGTGGCAGGATAGAAGTGCAATGAAGACATTGAAAATGAAAATTATGGAATGAAGTCACCTGGTAGTTGATGTTGAAAATGCATTCCCATGTCTCCCTTCAGTTCTGGTTTATCTCCCAATGGCTTGGACGATTGTGACCAGCTTTTCCCAATGACATATGACATGCCTTAAAAAAAATATAAAAACATAAATTGATGATACATTGTCTTCTCTTAAATTTCTGGGTAAGGTATTACTCAGGGATTACACCGCGTGACACGGATGAATACGATGCTCCCCTTTCATACCCATCCTTACTCATAAAAGAAGAACAGGTCAACAATCTATTTTTTTTAAATACCTACAAAAAAGATAAAAATAAAATAAAATAAAATAAACTGATGATACATTGTCTTCTTTATATTTTCTGGGTAAGGTATTACTCAGGGATCACACCGCGTGACACGGATGAATACGGTGCTCCCCTTTCATACCCATCCTTACTCATAAAAGAAGATCAGGTCAACAGTCTATATTTTTTTTTAAATAACAAAATGTAGAAGAAGGAAAAAAAACGAGTCACAAAGATTAGAAAGATAAAGACCACGGGTTGCCTCCCGTGCAACGCTTTTGTTTAACGTCGTTAGCCCGACATGGATCCTAAATCTATCAATTTTTTCCTGGTTCATAGGTTGGCTCTGTTAACTCTACCTCTATTTCCTGTTTATTGAATGATTCAATGAATGGTTTTAACCTATGACTATTGAACTTAAAAATGTTACCACTTGTGGGATCCTGAATCTCTACAGCCCCATGGGAGTACACATGATGCACTATGAATGGACCTGACCATCTAGACCTTAACTTTCCCGGGTGTAAATGAAGTTTTGAACTATACAAGAGCACAGGTTTTCCCAGTTCAAATTGTTTGACTTTGAAATTCCTAGATTGGTAGGCTTGAACTCTAGCTTTATTTATCCTTGAATTTTCATACGCCTCCATCCTAAGTTCCTCAAGTTCATTAAGATCTAACTTCCTCTTTTCTTCGGCTAAAGAAATGTCGAAATTCATTTTCTTGATTGCCCAAAATGCCTTATGCTCAATTTCAACAGGTAAATGGCATGCTTTTCCATAAACCAACCTATATGGGGACATTCCTAGGATGGTTTTGAATGCTGTACGATATGCCCAAAGTGCATCTAAGAGTTTCTCAGACCAATCTTTCCTAGAGGGGTTGACAGTTTTTTCAAGAATTTGCTTAATCTCCCTATTTGCTAACTCAGCTTGACCATTGGTTTGAGGATGGTAGGCAGTGGAAACTTTATGAGAAATCCCATACTTAGACATGAGTGAAGAGAATGGGCGATTACAGAAATGGGTTCCACGATCACTGATTATAGCCCTCGGAATTCCAAATCTAGAAAAGATATGCTCTTTTAGGAATCGGATCACAACTTGATGATCATTAGTCTTGGTGGGAATGGCCTCAACCCATTTTGAGACGTAATCAACAGCTAAGAGGATGTAGAGGTATCCCTTAGAGTTTGGAAAGGGTCCCATGAAATCAATTCCCCAACAATCAAAGATTTCAACGACTAGAATGGGAGTGAGGGGCATTTGATTTCTTTTGGAAATGGATCCTAATTGCTGACATTGAGGACAAATTTTGCAGTATTCGAAGGAATCCTTAGTGAGGTTCGGCCAGTATAAACTACTTTGGAGGACCTTTGCAGTGGTTTTCTTTGTAGAAAAGTGGCCTCCACATGCCTCTCCATGACAAAATTTTAGAATGGACTCTTGCTCAGACTCGGGAACACATCTCCTGATGATTTGATCAGGACAGAACTTGAATAGGTAAGGATCATCAAACACGTAGTGTTTGACATCAGAAAGAAATTTCCTCTTAGCATGGGTCCCCAGGAATTTTGGAATGTCACCCGTCACCAAATGGTTTGCTATGTCAGCATACCAAGGGCAATCACTCACTGAATAGAGGTGCTCATCGGGAAATGAATCAGACACAGAGAGGTGGTGTGAGTTGTCTTTGAATTCCATCCTAGAGAGGTGATCAGCTACAACATTTTCAACACCCTTTTTATCCTTAATGGTTAAATCAAACTCTTGAAGAAGAAGGACCCACCTAATCAATCTAGCCTTGGCATCTTGTTTTTGGAAAAGGTATTTTAGGGCTGAATGGTCAGTGAAGACAATGATGGGTGATCCTAAGAGATAAGACCTGAATTTCTCTAAAGCAAAGACAACAGCAAACAGCTCTTTCTCAGTGGTGGTGTAGTTTATTTGTGCATCATTTAAAGATTTGCTTGCATAAGCAATGTCACATGGAGTTTTCTCACATCGTTGTCCTAATACTGCTCCTACAGCAAAGTCACTTGCATCACACATGAGCTCGAAAGGAAGTTTCCAATTTGGAGATTGCATGATAGGTGGAGATATAAGAGTTGACTTTAGTGTAGAGAATGATTCCTCACAGCTTTCTGTCCATAAAAATAGAGCATCTTTTACCAATAGAGCACAAAGTGGTCGAGAAATAGAGCTGAAATTCCTAATGAACCTTCTATAAAAACCAGCATGTCCTAAGAAGGACCTCACCTCCTTAACAGTTTTAGGAGAGGGAAGGTGACGAATTATGTCAACCTTAGCTTTATCAACTTCAATCCCTCTACCAGATACTATATGACCTAGAACATGTCCTTCCCTTACCATGAAATGGCATTTTTCCCAATTTAATATGAGATTCTTATCCTCACACCTTGAAAAAACCTTTTCAACATTTAGAAGGCATCCCTCAAAAGTATCCCCAAAGATGGAGAAATCATCCATGAAGACCTCTAAACAATCCCCCACCATGTCCGAGAAGATTCCCATCATGCACCGCTGGAAGGTACCAGGGGCATTACATAACCCAAAGGGCATGCGCTTGAAGGCAAAAGTGCCGGATGGACAAGTGAAGTGTTGAGCAATGTATTGTTTTCAAACAAATCAAAATAATGTTTTTTAAAGGGGGAGATTATTTTAAATAATACTCTGTCTCTTTATGATGATTTTGATGCTCACAAATACCCTTAATTATTTACTAATTATTTCGTTGAGTATTTTGCAGGAATTTATTTTATATAACGAGATTTTATACTTCATTTATTCCGAGATCAATTTTAGCGTATTCTGGAATCACTGTAGCGCGAGATCAATTTTAGCGCGTACTGGAATCACTGTTCATACCCTACGTTGATGAACGTAACGTATGGATGAAAAGTTTACTTTTTATGTTATTTTGAAACGTATGGTTAATGAACCTTACGTTGTTGAAAAGTATGGAAGAAGAACATTACGTTTGGAAGGAACCTTACGTTTTCGTTGTTGGACAAGTATGGAAGAGAAACCATACGTTAGTTTTCAGTGTTGAGTTTGTTTCTCAAAAGTATGGATCATCAACCTTACTTTTATAATCAACCGTACGTTCTTTGGAGAGTTGAAGCAAGACAAAGTATGGATGATCAACCCTACGTTTGAATGCTGAAGAGAAAGTATGTATGTTCAACCTTACGTTCTGAATCTTACGTTTGTGAACCCTACGTTTGGAGCCACGTCATCAACCCTACGTTTGGCGTCGGGATATTTTTGACAGACGATATTTCCTTTTGAATTAGTCAATCAAGCGGATTATTAGGCGGATTTCGAGCTGATTCTTAAATACGACTTTGACTGAATCAGAGACGGTTTACAAAGGATTAATGATTGATTTAAACGGAGCTTTTTATGCCGATTCTTCAGGGGAGTTACAACGGCTCTGTTATTTCATTTAATATCGCGAATCTAAAGGAGATTTTCATGGATCTATTTATGCGGAAGATTTTCTCAGATTTGAATATATGTTCTATCTTGGAAACTTCGGAGATATATATATACACGGGAAAGTGTGTGAAATATAGATTTTATTGATCTTTTAACAAGCAAGAAACAGAGACTGTGAAAGCGTTCTTTTCTGGTGATCGAGAAGAAGCGTAAATCCTTTTTACCGAAAGAAGATCTTGATAGCAGATTCACGTGTTCTACATCGACTACCTGTTGTGAATCTACTGCTGCTGAAGTTGTGAAGTTTCTGGTAATATCTATTGCAACTGGATCGACTCAGAACTGTTTTGATTACAGATCTTTATTTTCTGAAGACGACGATCTATCTACTGTCAATTGCATTCTGTTGCAATTGTGAAGAACAACTGGAGAAGTGTTTCTTTATCGAAACTCTTTTTATTTTTGAGTGATCAGCTTCTCGTTCTAAGCTGTGTGGGTTCGTGTTTGAACCAGGAAGGCTGTGTGTGCCTGAGTCTTGTAAAGGTGTCAACTGCCTGTACTCAGTTGTGGACAGGTCTGTGGAAACGAGGACCAGATAGTGAAAATCGCCAAGCTCGTGGATTTGAGCGTTGGTGGAGTGGACTAGGGGCCTTCTGTTCCCCGAACCACTATACATCCGTGTGTTCATGCTTTTACTTTTTCCGCTGCATATTTAATCGTGCAAAAGCATAGTGAACAGAATTTGTCCAAATTGAAGAGATTGTAATAATTTGAAAAAGACACAATTCACCCCCCTCTTGTGTATAATCCGTAGATTCAGATCCAACAATTGGTATCAGAGGAGGAGCTTCTTATTTTTTAAAGTCTTATCAAGCTAGAAGTATTTAAAGATTATACATAGTGTATCATGGCTGATATGAGAGAGGGAATGTCAATGGTCAGAGCACCTTACTTTAATGGAGATAATTATGGCTGCTGGAAATCACGTATGATTATTTATCTGAAAAATATTGGTTACAGAGTCTATTCAAAGATTCTGACTCCCTATGAAATTCCTGAAAATCCCGATACATGGAGTGCTGCTACAGAGGCTGAGTATGACATAAATTCAAAAGCTATGAATGCAATCATCTGTGGTCTAGGACCAGACGAATTTAACAGAGTATCTCAATGCCCGACTGTATATGAAATGTGGCAAACAATAGCTGTTGCTTATGAAGGAACAGATAATGTAAGACAGATGAGATATGCAACTGCTAAGTTAAAATTCGATACTTTCAGAATGATTGAAGGAGAGAGCATCACTCAGATGAATGGAAGATTGACAGAAATTGTCAATAATATAACAGCTCTAGGAGAACCAATCAAGCAGGCTGATCAAGCGTTGAAGGTACTGAGAGTACTTCCTACTCGATGGAATGGAATCTCTGCAGCAATCAGACAATCAACTTCTGTTAAAGATCTAACTATGAGAGAACTGATTGGTACACTGATGATGTACGAAGCTGAAATGCAAGATGAGGTAAATGAGCATAAAGTCTACATAAAAAGGGAAAATACTGCTTTGAAAGTGACTTCTCAACAAAAGGATAGAAAGATGAAGAACAGAGAAGTGAGTGCTAAATCAGAAAGCTCTGATTCTTCAAATTCGGATGAAGAACTGGCACAGCTAGCCAGAAAATTCAGAAAGTTTTATAGTAAGAAGAAAGACTTCAAGAAATCCTTTAAAAAGGATAGCAAGGAAGTGAGATGTTATGAATGCAAAAATATGGGACATATCAGACCAGATTGCCCAAAATTGAAAGATGCAAAGAAGAAGAAATTCTTCAAAAGAGATGATTATGAGCAGAAAGACAAGAAAGCTATGAAAGCTACTTGGAGTGTTTCTGAAGACTCAAGTAATTCTTCTGAATCATGCTCAGAGAAGGAGGAATCCAATTTAAAAGCAAATATGTGTTTCATGGCTGAAACTGATGAGGTACACTCATACTATTCCTCTGACTCAAATAATGAATCAAACTCTGAAACAAGCCTCTCAAATAAAAAACTTGCAGCTTACTGCAATATGCTTGAAGAAAGGTATGACTCATTATTTAATAAATATAAATCTATAAAGAACTTGTACAAAGCTATTTCAGATGAGAGAAATACTTTGCTAAAACAACATAAGGAATTAATTGACAAATACAATTCTGCTGAATCAAATAAAATTAATTTTGAATCAAAAATAAAAATTCTACAGGATGAAGTAGAATCTTATAAAACGGCTGCATTAATTTTTACAAAAGGAGAAAACACCTTAAATGAGATACTTGGAAAAACTGTAATTAAAAAGGAAAGGTTTGGAATTGGAAGTAAAGGAGAAAAACCTAAGTTATACAAAAATTATTTTGTTCCTAGCACTAAACAGGTTATTTGTAACTACTGTGGAACAAGAGGTCATATAGCTAAAAACTGTTTTCTAAGACAACCTCAGATATGTGGAATTAAGAAAGCTTATATTTCCAACGATCAATATGATTCAATCAATTTTAAGAAAACAAAGCAAATCTGGATACCCAGATCACTGCTTGCTAACACTCCTGGACCCAACAAAATATGGGTACCAAAGCAATTTGTTTGAATGTCTTTGCAGGTAGCAGGTCACCAAAGAAAGAAAGAAATATGGTATATGGACAGTGGCTGCTCAAGACACATGAGTGGAACTTCAGCTAATTTCTCTTCTCTTACTCGAAAGGAAGGAGGACTTGTCACCTTTGGTGAAAATGCCAAAGGAAAGATTATTGGTATTGGAACAGTTGGAGATCCAGAGACAGTCTCAATCAACAAAGTACTTTATGTACAAGGGTTAAAACACAATCTGATAAGTATCTCTCAACTCTGTGATGATGGATACACTGTTGATTTTACTAACAATAGTTGTACTGTTTCTAAAGATAAACTGTTTAAGTTTAGAGCACCCAGAACTGATAATGTTTATACTTTGGATTTGTATTCCTTGTGTAAACAACAAGTAAACTGCTTAACTGCTAATATAAGTGAATCCTGGATCTGGCATAGAAGACTTGGTCATTGCAATATATATGCTTTACATAAATTATCTAAGAAACATTTAGTTTCTGATTTGCCTAGTCTCAAATTTGAAAATGACAGATTCTGTGATGCATGTCAGCTTGGCAAGCAACACAAATCATCATTCAAATCTGTTAATAAAGTTGCTACAACTAAACCTCTAGAACTTATCCATATGGATTTGTTTGGACCTTCAAGAGTAGCAAGTTTAGCTGGTAAATTATATGTTTATGTATTAGTTGATGATTATTCTAGATTTACTTGGATTTTCTTTTTGAAATTTAAAAGTGAAGCTTTTAGTTTATTTGAAGGTTTTTGTAAATCTATTCAAAATGAAAAAGGTTTTAATATAATCTCATTGAGAAGTGATCATGGTGGAGAATTTGAGAACCAGGAATTTAGTTCCTTTTGCTCAAACATGGGTATTAAACACACCTTCTCTGCTCCAAGAACACCTCAACAAAATGGGATTGTAGAAAGAAGAAATAGAACTATTCAAGAAATGGCTAGAACTATGTTAAATGAATATAGCCTACCTATATATTTCTGGGCAGAAGCTGTTAATACAGCTTGTTATATAATGAATAGAATTTTAATAAGATCTATTTTGAAAAAGACACCCTATGAACTATGGAATAACAGAAAACCTAAAGTAAATTACTTTAAAGTTTTTGGATGCAAGGTTTACATCTTGAATACCAAAGATAATCTTGGTAAATTTGATCCAAAATCTGATAAAGGTATTTTCTTAGGATATTCTGCAACCTCCAAAGCTTATAGAGTCTATAATAAAAAGTCAAGGATTGTTGAAGAATCAGTTCATGTGAAATTTGATGAATCTGATCCTTTTGAGAAAAGGATAGAACAAATAGATGAACCTGATTCTAATGAAAACATGAGACCTGAGAATTTAAAGAATGATTTTGAAAATGATATAAAAGAAATTCAGTCCAGTTCAGAAGAACATGATACTGAAGAGCCTTTGAATGTAATTCCTAGACAGTCTAGAACCTCAAAAAATCACCCTTTAGAATCTGTGATAGGTGACTTAGAGACTGGTATTCAAACTAGAAGAAACTTTGGAAACATAGTTGAATTCTCTGCTTTCCTATCCCAACAAGAACCTAAGACCATAGAAGAAGCCTTAGATGATGAGAGCTGGGTAATAGCAATGCAAGATGAATTGAACCAGTTCAAGAGAAATAAGGTTTGGGAATTAGTTGAAAGACCACATGATTATCCAGTAATAGGAACTAAATGGGTCTTTAGGAATAAACAGGATGATCAAGGAATAATAACTAGAAATAAAGCAAGATTAGTAGCTAAAGGATATAATCAAGAAGAAGGAATAGATTATGATGAGACCTTTGCACCTGTAGCCAGGTTAGAAGCCATTAGAATCCTTTTAGCCTATGCATCTTATATGAATTTTAAATTATTTCAGATGGATGTTAAATCTGCCTTTTTAAATGGTTATTTAATGGAGGAAGTTTATGTTGAGCAACCTCCTGGTTTTGAAAATTCTCAAAAACCAGATTCTGTTTTCAAACTTACTAAAGCTCTTTATGGCCTTAAACAAGCACCAAGAGCTTGGTATGAAAGACTAAGTTCTTTTCTTTTGAAAAATGATTTTACTGTTGGACTAGCAGATCCAACACTCTTTAAGAAAACTGTGAAAAATAATGTTTTGTTGGTTCAAATTTATGTTGATGATGTAATTTTTGGATCGACCAATAAAATTCTTTGTCATGAATTTTCAGAATTAATGCAAAAAGAATTTGAAATGAGTATGATGGGAGAATTAAATTTCTTTTTGGGTCTTCAAATATTTCAAAAAGATTTTGGAAATGTTTTAAATCAATGCAAATACATTACTGATTTACTTAAGAAATTTGAGCTTGAAAACAGCAAGACATTTACAACTCCTATGTGTACTAATATAAAACTTGATTTGGATGAAACTGGAAAATCAGTGGACAACAAGTTATATAGAGGTATGATTGGTAGTTTGTTATATGTTACTGCTAGTAGACCAGATATAATGTATTCAGTATGTCTTTGTGCTCGATTTCAATCAAATCCCAAAGAATCCCACTTAACTGCTGTTAAAAGAATTTTTAGATATTTAAAAGGTACTATTTATCAATCTTTGCTTTATCCAAAAACCTCTGATTTTAATTTAATTTCATATTCAGATGCTGACTTTGGAAGCTGTAGATTAGATAGGAAGAGTACTTCAGGAACATGTCACTTTTTAGGAAAGTCTTTAGTATCATGGTCTAGTAAGAAACAACACTCAGTTGCCCTGTCAACAGCCGAGGCAGAATATGTGTCTGCAGGTAGTTGCTGTGCACAGGTGTTGTGGATGAAAAACACTCTTATGGACTTTGGATTAAATTTCAATAATACGCCTATTTTATGTGATAATACTAGTGCAATTAATATTTCAAAAAATCCTATTAGTCATTCTAGAACTAAGCACATTGATATAAGACATCACTTTTTAAGAGATCATGTGTTAAAAAAAGATATATTTTTAGAATTCGTAAATACCGAAAATCAATTAGCAGATATTTTTACTAAACCACTTCCCACGGCAAGGTTTGAATTTATTAAGGGGGAGTTAGGTTTATTTAATTTTAAATAGTTTCTTTTTAATCTTATTCTGTTTTCGAATTCTGTTTAATTTTTTGTTTCCCGCTATAAGTAATTTTATTTTGTTTTAAATAAAAGTAATGATTAGTGATTACACGGGAATCAAGGCTGTCAGAACCGTTTCACCTTCTAAATTGTTTTCACCTTTTTCGGAAACCCTTTCGAAAACCTAAAACCGCACATCTGCTCCAAAACCCTTTTCTGAATCTTCAAACCCTAAACTTACGAACCTTCAGAAATCGTTGTTGAAATGGCAAAGACTAAGCGTCCAGATGAAGCCGAGAGCAGTGCTGCAAAGAAATCTAAAGTAGTTGGTCGGAAAATTCTGCAAGGTAAAGTCATCGATTTAGAATGGCTGTTTGAAACTAATTTACTGTTGAAGCAAGCGCTATCGTTTCAAAGCCTTGAGCAAGCTTTTAATAGTGAAAATTCTGAGTTTCTTTATGAGGCAGAAATGAGACATTTCTTTAGAACTGTTCAGTTTAGCCTTGGAGATACGGAGGATCGTTTGTTGGCTCAAATAGAGGATAAGGACTTTTCCATATCATCTGTAGAGATAAGTCAAATTCTTAACTGCCCTCATGAAGGAGTTTTTCATTTCGATTTACGGAATATTGGAGATTCTGTACATAAGTCTGAAGACATTATGTCTTTTCTGTTTGGAACCAAAGTGATAAAGAAGATGTTTATTAAAGATTTGGAACCTGATCAGAAAATCTTGGTAAAGTTTGTTCAGACTGGTTTAGCACCAAGGATGGCTGAGATGGAGAAAATTCTGTACCCTGACATGTACATAATGTATCTTCTGATGTGTGATATTAAGTTTAATTTTCCTCGATTTATGATAAGATATCTGAGATACTGCTGTCAGAGTGAAGCAAGAATGACCTTTTTCCCTTATGGAAGGTTCATTTCTTTGTTGTTGTTTAAAAGAGGAATGATCAGATTGGTCGATGCTGGGGTGAAATGTCACCACAGTAATGTTTTTAATGCTGGGACTTTGAGGAAAGTCGGATACTTCTGGAGCACAATTAAAGGAAAACTCTTACCTGTTGGAGCTGAGGAAGACTCGGAGAGTGCTCAGGCTCAACCTGCTAAGTCCAAGGAGGGACAAGCAGAATCAAGGGTTAGTACAGTGGCAAGGAGAATTCGCTTTGAGATGGAGGAAGTTGAGGAAGAGAGAAGTCAAGAAGGACTTCAATCTAGAAGGAAGAGGTCAATTGATGAAGAAATTATCTCTCCTGTCTTGAAATCTTCTGAACCTGTAATTTCTTATTCCTTTGTGAGAGAAGCTGTTGTGGAGAGGACTGCACCGATAGAGGAACCAGTAGCTCAACCGGAAATTCAGCTAGAACCTCAAACTGCTGCTGTGGCTGTTGAAGAAGCAATTCCACAAGAACAACTTATGGAGGCAGTGCCTGGTGAAGAAGTGGCCCGACCTCAAGAAGTTCATGAAGATATTGTTCTTGATCATTCAGTAGAAGTCAGAGAGACTACTGTTCGTGATGAACATACTTCTGAAGCTAATACAGAAGTACTTCAGGAAGAATTTTCAGTGGAAGAATTTCAGGCTTCAAAAGCTAGTTCAGTGGATCAACCTTGTCAGGACAAGGACAAAGAACAATCAGATGCAGATTCTTTACCACTTGCCTTGCCTCATCAACCTATTTCTGAACATGAGAATAGAGCACAGGGTGCCCCTGATTTGAGAAAAGAAGAAGTTGTTGAGTTGTACAAGCGTATCTCTCAGTTGGAATCTGAGAATGATAGTCTCAAAAATTCTCTGAACTTAGAGCAGTTGAAGTTTCAGAAGCTGAAAGAATGTACTGTTTCAAGACAGGAAGTAGATTTGTTTAAAACTGATATGTTGCATGCTGTTGATCAGTTGAAATCAGAGATGGTAACGAAAAATGATTTGGCTGAGATGAAAATTTACATGGAGAATAAATTTGAATCTGTTGCAAATAGTGCTGTGAGTGGATCAGGTTCTTCACCTGATTTGATTCGAAGATTTCAAGCAATTACTGGAGCACTGAGCAATATGAGTGACAGATTACACGATCTTCAGTGTAATAGTGCCCCTTTGTCAGTTTTATTGGATAATCAGAAATTTTTAGTGGATCAGTTGACATCTGGAGAGCAACCGATTAGGATTCTTTTGAATCAGTTATCAGAAAAGCTGGCTCTTTTTGTTGAAAAAGAAGAAAGAATGCATGAGTTTTTCAGAGTTAATTTGATTGAAGATATTCATATGACTCAAGAGAACAGAGATCTTATCATCAAGTTAGGAGATGGGATGATGAAGAGGCTTCGAGAACAGTTTACAGAGATCAAGATCGCAATTCAAAGGAGATAGACACCTTTTTCCCTGTCTTATCCCTAAACCTTGATTCCTCTGTATATCACTGTCGTAGCTTGTGAATGAAAATTCTTTTCTTATCTTTTTTGTTTTGTTATTTATTGATTTATGATTAAGTTAGCCAGTATAAGAAATTCACTTATTCATACCCAGTTAATTATAGCATTTACTTATAGTTCAGTGCAATATTGAATGTGTTCAAATCCGTAATTTTTCATTCTTTTTGATATCACAAAAAGGGGGAGAATTTGGATAAACACAACATTTAAATTCATTCGTTTCCTATGAAGAAATTTGGATATATAGGAGCATTTGGATATATACGACATTTATCTTTTATCTATTTGAAAATTTATTTTTATGGGGGAGTTATGGGGGAGAAATTTTATAGTTAAATATTGTTTTTAATCCTTTCAAAATTCTAAAATTTTATAAAACTTTTTTTTTAATAAAGATTGCAATTAAATTTGTTCTATTATTTTATGGGTTTTGTGATCATCAAAAAGGGGGAGATTGTTGAGCAATGTATTGTTTTCAAACAAATCGAAATAATGTTTTTTAAAGGGGGAGATTATTTTAAATAATACTCTGTCTCTTTATGATGATTTTGATGCTCACAAATACCCTTAATTATTTACTAATTATTTCGTTGAGTATTTTGCAGGAATTTATTTTATATAACGAGATTTTATACTTCATTTATTCCGAGATCAATTTTAGCGTATTCTGGAATCACTGTAGCGCGAGATCAATTTTAGCGCGTACTGGAATCACTGTTCATACCCTACGTTGATGAACGTAACGTATGGATGAAAAGTTTACTTTTTATGTTATTTTGAAACGTATGGTTAATGAACCTTACGTTGTTGAAAAGTATGGAAGAAGAACATTACGTTTGGAAGGAACCTTACGTTTTCGTTGTTGGACAAGTATGGAAGAGAAACCATACGTTAGTTTTCAGTGTTGAGTTTGTTTCTCAAAAGTATGGATCATCAACCTTACTTTTATAATCAACCGTACGTTCTTTGGAGAGTTGAAGCAAGACAAAGTATGGATGATCAACCCTACGTTTGAATGCTGAAGAGAAAGTATGTATGTTCAACCTTACGTTCTGAATCTTACGTTTGTGAACCCTACGTTTGGAGCCACGTCATCAACCCTACGTTTGGCGTCGGGATATTTTTGACAGACGATATTTCCTTTTGAATTAGTCAATCAAGCGGATTATTAGGCAGATTTCGAGCTGATTCTTAAATACGACTTTGACTGAATCAGAGACGGTTTACAACGGATTAATGATTGATTTAAACGGAGCTTTTTATGCCGATTCTTCAGGGGAGTTACAACGGCTCTGTTATTTCATTTAATATCGCGAATCTAAAGGAGATTTTCATGGATCTATTTATGCGGAAGATTTTCTCAGATTTGAATATATGTTCTATCTTGGAAACTTCGGAGATATATATATACACAGGAAAGTGTGTGAAATATATATTTTATTGATCTTTTAACAAGCAAGAAACAGAGACTGTGAAAGCGTTCTTTTCTGGTGATCGAGAAGAAGCGTAAATCCTTTTTACCGAAAGAAGATCTTGATAGCAGATTCACGTGTTCTACATCGACTACCTGTTGTGAATCTACTGCTGCTGAAGTTGTGAAGTTTCTGGTAATATCTATTGCAACTGGATCGACTCAGAACTGTTTTGATTACAGATCTTTATTTTCTGAAGACGACGATCTATCTACTGTCAATTGCATTCTGTTGCAATTGTGAAGAACAACTGGAGAAGTGTTTCTTTATCGAAACTCTTTTTATTTTTGAGTGATCAGCTTCTCGTTCTAAGCTGTGTGGGTTCGTGTTTGAACCAGGAAGGCTGTGTGTGCCTGAGTCTTGTAAAGGTGTCAACTGCCTGTACTCAGTTGTGGACAGGTCTGTGGAAACGAGGACCAGATAGTGAAAATCGCCAAGCTCGTGGATTTGAGCGTTGGTGGAGTGGACTAGGGGCCTTCTGTTCCCCGAACCACTATACATCCGTGTGTTCATGCTTTTACTTTTTCCGCTGCATATTTAATCGTGCAAAAGCATAGTGAACAGAATTTGTCCAAATTGAAGAGATTGTAATAATTTGAAAAAGACACAATTCACCCCCCTCTTGTGTATAATCCGTAGATTCAGATCCAACATGAAGGTCGTTTTTCCTTGATCCTCTAAAGAGACTTCGATTTGATTATACCCTGAGAATCCATCTAGGAAGTAGTAGAATTGATGACCCGCCACTCGCTCTAGGACTTGATCAATAAAGGGCAAGGGGAAATGGTGGACTGTTTTTCTGGGCCGCAGACTCTGGCCCAAAATTAAATCTTCAACTTGGGCCGCCTTGATCACCACCATTGAGGACGAATTAGCACTAGCTCCAGAAGAATGATTTGTTCCCCTATATGTCTTCTATCCTTCCATAAATTTTGGGCTTCATTGGGCCTGTATTGTGGGCCCCATAGTCCGATCAGTGGGATGATATACAATCTGCCTTCTCCAGAATTGTTTCCTTTAATCGCCAAATATCTCCATCATAATTTATTAATAATCCATTGATCCCTGAATAAAAAATGTTCAGAATTAAGTGAATATCCATTTCCAAAAAATATCAAATTATAACATGGATATTTGTATTCTTTAAAATCAGATGAAACATTAGGCATAAATTGGTGCACATTAGGCATGAAGTGCACAAATGATGAGAATGAGTGTTCAAAATGTAAAATGAACTAAAATGGTATTTATGAATAGCAAGGCACATGAAAACTACATATATTAGCAATGAATATTATCCTCTTACAGTGGCTAATCAGCCACCACCATTCCAAATAAAGACATATGAAGAACCATCCACCAGCACACAACCTTATGTGGAACAACTACAATCCAAGTATGAGGGCCTAGCAGATAAGGATTACAAGCTGGCATACACAGTGGGAAGTCTTATTGAAATCATATCCAAGAATCTAGGGAAGCTTCCATCCCAAATAGTGATAAATCCTAAAGAGAATGTTAGTGCAATCATAACAAGAAGTGGAAAAGAAATACCACCTCCATCCAACCCTAAACCTAAAATAATACCATCTATTTTGAGGGACAATGATTCAGAAAGTCTTGTGAAAATCCACCAAGAAGATGAAAAGGAAGAGGAGGATAAGGATAGGCCACAGAATAAGAAACAAGAAACACCAATGCAAAAAAAAAACAAAGGGAGAAGAAAGACTTACCCCCACCATTTCCAACAAGGATGATCGAATCAAAGAAATTTCATGAAGAAGCACTTCAAAAAGAAATTATGGACACCTTCCAGAAAGTGGAAATCAATATCCCCCTACTTGAAGCTGTTAAACAAATCCCTAAATATGCAAAATTTCTGAAGGAGCTATGAAGTGCCCAGATCAGTGTGAATCACTGAGAGGGGGAGGGGGTGAATCAGTGATCCTTTAAAACTTTTTACTAATTGATTCTTAATCAATTAAACCTCTATGGCTTGTTAAGGCCTCGATCCACTCTTCTTATGTCTCTCAACCTTTCCCGGATAATGCAGTAATGAAAAGGCACAGGACACAAGGATTTACAAGGTTCGGCACCAAAGGCCTACGTCCTTGCCATGCTCTCCCAGCATGGATTCTCCCATTATAACTTGTTAGAATTACAATGGTCGATACAGCTTCCCACCGTATCTCTCCTGAGTCCCACAGGAGGGTCTTTATACTGCGTCCCACAGTGTTACCAGAGTCCCACTGGCCTGCTCCAGAATCCCACTGGAGACTTCCTCCACCCTGAGTCTCACAGGGGTCTTCTCCTGGCTGCTCGAGTCACACGAGTAGCTCTTCTTCTTGTTCAGCTCTTCAAGTATCTTCAGCAGTCTGGGATAAAGACTGCTGGCCTTGCTCTGTACCTCTGCTCACTTGTGATGAACAGGTCTTCTCGTATTGCTCAGGATTTATCTCCTTCTTCTAAGGATGACCTGGCTTCTCTCCAACTACTGAATACTCAGACAAATGATGTCTTTAACTTCAGTCTGGTCCAGTCTCAGTTCAAAACAACTTCATGCACTGAATGCATGGCAACTCTGAATCCTCATGCACTGACTGCATGGCCTTCTCAAATCTTCAAGAACTGTTGTTCCTAGACTCCTCAGATGCACACCACTAATTTATCTTTGTTCACGTGTGCACGTGCATGCATGCATGCATGCACTCCCCTTTTTCTCCTTGGTGTGATAAACCCACAATGGGTGTAAATACTTTTAGCACACACACCTTCTTGAACATCACACACTTTATTCTCTTTTGATTACACACATAAATGTGTGTTATACACTAGTGTGGATGTCTTCTCTTCTTCTTAGTGTGTACACACTTTGGTTTGCACACACACACTAAGGTTCGGCCTTTTAGTTCTTTTGCACACACAAATGCCTATGGCCTTCTTCCCTTCTTGCACTCTTCCACTTTGCACACACACTTTGTTTTTATCTTTTAATCTTCAAGTGTGCACAACCACAAGGCTACGGCCTCTTCTTGTTTAGTTCAAGTATGCACAAACAATTTGCACACACAATAGCTTGGCCTTGTCTTGCTCACACCCACTGCCCGTAGGGTACTTAGCACACACAAAGTGTGTTCTTCAATTTGGCACACACACAAGGTGTGGTCTCGGCCTCTACTTGCACACACCCAAACACCAACCAACTGAAGGAATGCAAGGTGCGGCCTCTTCTCCTCTTCTTCAAAGCGCGCAAGGTACACTTGGGTGCCACTGGCTGTGCAAGAGCACAAGGCCTCTAGGCCGCACAAGCCTCGGGTGCAAGGCACCGTGGGCGCGCAAGTGCTACCGCACAGGGGGCACGGTGCACAGAGGGGGTGCGCAAGGTTCTACCGCGCAGCCCAACCTCTTCTTCTTGTCACGCAAATGAGTTGCGTGCAAGGGACTCCTTCAGGCCAAAGATGGAACCGAGGACTTCAGCCGCGCAAATAGAATGCACGGGGCTTCTTTCTTCGCGAGGCACAAAGGCACTCACGGGTCTTCCAAGTTTTTCAGCAAACAATACCGAGAGCATGGGCTCTCCTTTTATAGGCAGAGAATCCTCAAAACTTCCGCGTGGGATAAATCTCAAATCCCCGAAATATTCGGATCTTCAAGATTTTTTCAAATCTTAAACTTTCTCCTCGGTTCTCTGCGGGTTCTTCTCTTTTTATTTTCCTTCACATTTATGCGTTTTTGAACACGTGCATGCCTTTGTTAATACCTGTCCATGCAGATTAACAACACCGAATGGCCTCGCACCTTCAGTTGCTTCGGCCGATCATCGAATTCTCCTCTCATTGAATGCAAGCCAATTTTTAGGCATGGATCTGTTCAGTAGGTCCAGACGAGCTCAATGGAGCCTTCGGCTTCGGAAATGGTAGCCGGGAACTCAAAAACCATCGTCGGGAAGGCGCCTGGTTCAGCGGCAGCTCGCGGGTGCCTCGGTCGAGCTCGAGGATGAAGACGGACGCTGGGCCGTTGGATGCGGTGATCAAAAACCTTCGACGGCTTGGATCAGATCGGGAGCGCGGCGGATTAGATGAGCGGCACCGATCGTCCGCGAGATCAGATGAGCGGCTGGGATTCGCTCCGCGGAAAAATTCCGCATCCCACATCGAAGCCGCGGCTAGTTTTTCCGCGGTTTATCAAAGTTCCGCTCCCATCCTCTCTTCAGTTGAACTTCTCCCCTCCCGGTGCCGCCCCGCACCGGGTTCTCTCTGCGGGCGCGCTCTGCGCCCACTCACGCCTCCTGCGGGCGCGCTCCTAGCGCCCACCATGCACGCTGACACTCATGGGGGCGCGCTCCTACGCCCCTGCCGCGCTCCTCTGGGCGTGCCCCAGGTGCCCATGCGGTGTCTTGGGTGTGCGCCCTGCCGCCCTGGGCTCGCCCCACGGGTTCCCCCATGTGTGTGGGTGCCTAGCGCCCATGCCTTGGGGTTGAACCCTCAAGGTGCCCATGGCTGGCCATATTTTTTGGCAAAGGCCATAAATAAGACTTTGTTAAAAACAAAGTTCTCCTCCATATAAAACATTCCAATTGCCAAGTGCCACTTCTCTAAGTCATCTTCCTTCTTCTTCTTAAGAATTCCATCATTTCTCCTCTCATATGCTCTCTACTTAGGATATGGAATTCCTAAGGTTTCTTCTTAATCTTCTTCATCTCCTCTTCCATATGTGTTCAATACTTAGGAGGGACTTCTTCAACTGAATCTCATAAATCACACATGTTCTTCAACATTCTTCATTGATCTAATCAGAGATCAATTGGATCTTCTTCTGATTCACATGCACTAAGAGTTAGTACATGGACTTCTTTAATCCACGTCATCCACTTAGAAGTTGTGGATGGATCTCTTACTTCTCCTCATGCATTGTCAATACAATACATGGTCTTCTAACATTGTTGTGACATTGTATCCAGTTGATACAAGTTCTTGGAACTTAAAGAACAGCTCAACAATCGTCTGATGTTCATAGAGAATGTTTCAACCACATCTCCTATGTCACGTAGTGAATCTCCTAAGTGACATGCATCTTAGTACCATGGCCATTCTCCATTCATCACCAACACCATCACATCCTTTGTCATTCACATATTGAAACTCCTTGACATCCATCCATTCATTCCTTGACAACAACATACCTCATTGACAACAAATGCAACACAGTGCACTTCAATCTCCCCCTTTGTATTTGTTGTCAATATCACAACTTCAGCACATATGAATGGGTCAATATGTGTGCCCAATATTTCTCCCCCTTATTGGAAATCAAATGCAAAGGTGTGGTGTGGTTCACTTTCAAAAATATCTCTTCCTCCCTTCGAATAGCATCTTCTTGAAAAGCACTAAGAGAGGGATGATGTCACATGTTCTCTTTAGCAAAGAACCTTTAGTAAATCAGCTCTAAGTCTACTTGGGCTAACCCGGTGTAGAAAACAAGAGTGATATGACCAAGGAATTCAAAGCTGTCCATAATTCTCTACACATGTGAGATCATGCTTAGGGGTTTGAAATTTTTTCAGATATAACAATGAATTGCTAAATCCTGCACATACTTCACAAAACTCATTAGAAAGTTCAGTGCAATGATAAAGCTCCCCCTTTCATCCATTTTTCTTCAATCCATACCCCCCCTTAATTGACAAGATGAACTCAATTAAGAAACAAGGGATGAAAGTATGATTGGAATACCTTCACTTTTCTCAAGATGGTATTAATCTAATAATCCCATCTTCTTCAGATTGGCTCCCCCTCAAGGGGTGCACTCCATTCTGTCCAAACCACTCTCCAGATGAGAATGATCATCATCTTCAATTCCATGCAATGTTAGCACATGTAAATACAAGTGATTAGGGAATAAGATGGAACCTCCTTGGTTCATCAATGTGAACAACAAGGTTGAGAAGATTCTCTCAACCGAGATGTCCCATTTTCACCATTCTTCACACTTGCACATTTGATCTTCAATGATGTTGGTGCTGGTGTGGATCTCAATACATCTTCATGTGAAATCTTTTGTTTCCTTTTTGCCTTAGAAATTTCCAGTGCTTCATCTTCAGCTCTTTGCAGTTCTCTGGCAAGTTGCAACTGATTTGGCCATATGACTAACAAGTCATTTGTAAGTGAGGCCTCAGTTTTGGAAATCCCACATGGTTCTTTTGATACTGTTAAGCCACATTTCTTAGGCAACTTATTTTCAACCAATCCCTTCTGCTTCTTCTGGATTGATTATCGGTTTGAGTGCAGTTGGATTCTATTAAATTTCATGGCTTGTTTACAAAGATCCATGGTATGTCCATTCTTTCCACAGTAGAAGCACTTCTTGGTGGTCCTTCTGGATGCATCACCCTTCTTGAACTCAGACTCCAAGGACTTCTCTTCATTTCTCAAACACTTCTTGGGAGCATTTTCTACTTTCTTTTGCTTGCTTCCCAAGGTTTCCATTTTAGCCAGGTTCAGTGATCTTCTCTTCTTTTTAGCTCTGGATACAGTTGGATATTGACATGTATCTTTTTGACCACTTTTGCAATCATCCCAGATGTTGTCAAGTAATCCAAATCTATTTGCAGTAAACAGATGTCTCTGGACTTGTGGATGCTGCTTCTTTTCTTCTGGCTTGCTCCCCCTTGGCATGGGCTTCCTTTGTGCTTTGGTATTCAGTGGATTGTACCAACAATCCTTTACACAATGCCCATACTTGTTACAACACCAGCATTGTCCCACGAATCTTGACCTCTTCAGTCCTTCTGATTGTAGGGTACTTTTCTTGACATGTTGTGCTGTTTCAGGAGAGCTCTGATTCTTTACTGTCTTCATCCATATTTGTTTGGAATTATTCTTCCATCCTTCACTTTTTGTGGAAACACAATTAGAAGCATCAGTACAAGATGGTATGGATGGTACCTTCTTTCTAGAAGATGTTGCCCTTTTATTAGAGGATGTCTTTATTTTAGAATCATCCTTCTCAAAGCTCACTTGAGTGGCAACATTTCTTCTTTTAGCTGACTGGGAGGATTCAACTTTGGGTGATTGCAGATTTTTCAATATCACCTCTAGTTCTAAGTATTTCATGTTGAGGGAGTTCTTCTCATCCTCAACAGTTCTTAGCCTTCCTTCCCAATTTTCTTTCAGCTGTTCTAACTGGTCTTCATGCACCTTTTTTATTTCATGCAATGAGTTGTCTAACTCCTTCACCCTTTTGACTTTCTCTTCTAGTTGAGCATCTTTGACAACCATTGAAACTTTATGCCACTTTTCCAGTGCATGGAAAACATCTTTGACCAATATCATAAAGAATTCTTTCTCAGAAAGTCTTCTTTGCAATTCTTCAGTAGTTTCTTCATATCTTTCATTGCAAAGGGAAACGGTTTCATCTTTAGCCTTCACCAGCTTTCTGAGAGTGTTGGTTATGCCAACCCTTTTTGCCAATTGGACTTCCAGAGAATTGGCTTCATCTTCTAGCTGTAATTTTTCTTCTTGAAGATCAAGGAGGCCTGTAGCTATACACATTGCCACTTCCTTGGGGACTGTCTTCTGAAGATATTTGATTGCATTTAGAAGATCATTGTTCCTTCCATCTTCATCACAGCTAGAGCAGGCTTCATCAGAAGAATGATAAAAGGAATTGTCATCTGATGTGACTTTCACATTTCTTTCCATAGAAGGAGTTTCTCTGATTGCAACAACCTTCTTCTTCATCTTCTTTGCCTGTTTCTTCATTCTGTTTTTCAGAGTCTTGGCAGATATCTCCGTTTGAGGCTGTTCTTTCATTTCCTCAAATCTTCACTCCATATAGACTCTCTTGGATATTTTAGAGGTAACCTCCCTCTGATACCAATTGAAGTGCCCAGATCAGTGTGAATCACTGAGAGGGGGAGGGGGTGAATCAGTGATCCTTTAAAACTTTTTACTAATTGATTATTAATCAATTAAACCTCTATGGCTTGTTAAGGCCTCGATCCACTCTTCTTATGTCTCTCAACCTTTCCCGGATAATGCAGTAATGAAAAGGCACAGGACACAAGGATTTACAAGGTTCGGCACAAAAGGCCTACGTCCTTGCCATGCTCTCCCAGCATGGATTCTCCCATTATAACTTGTTAGAATTACAATGGTCGATACAGCTTCCCACCGTATCTCTCCTGAGTCCCACAGGAGGGTCTTTATACTGCGTCCCACAGTGTTACCAGAGTCCCACTGGCCTGCTCCAGAATCCCACTGGAGACTTCCTCCACCCTGAGTCTCACAGGGGTCTTCTCCTGGCTGCTCGAGTCACACGAGTAGCTCTTCTTCTTGTTCAGCTCTTCAAGTATCTTCAGCAGTCTGGGATAAAGACTGCTGGCCTTGCTCTGTACCTCTGCTCACTTGTGATGAACAGGTCTTCTCGTATTGCTCAGGATTTATCTCCTTCTTCTAAGGATGACCTGGCTTCTCTCTAACTACTGAATACTCAGACAAATTATGTCTTTAACTTCAGTCTGGTCCAGTCTCAGTTCAAAACAACTTCATGCACTGAATGCATGGCAACTCTGAATCCTCATGCACTGACTGCATGGCCTTCTCAAATCTTCAAGAACTGTTGTTCCTAGACTCCTCAGATGCACACCACTAATTTATCTTTGTTCACGTGTGCACGTGCATGCATGCATGCATGCACTCCCCTTTTTCTCCTTGGTGTGATAAACCCACAATGGGTGTAAATACTTTTAGCACACACACCTTCTTGAACATCACACACTTTATTCTCTTTTGATTACACACATAAATGTGTGTTATACACTAGTGTGGATGTCTTCTCTTCTTCTTAGTGTGTACACACTTTGGTTTGCACACACACACTAAGGTTCGGCCTTTTAGTTCTTTTGCACACACAAATGCCTATGGCCTTCTTCCCTTCTTGCACTCTTCCACTTTGCACACACACTTTGTTTTTATCTTTTAATCTTCAAGTGTGCACAACCACAAGGCTACGGCCTCTTCTTGTTTAGTTCAAGTATGCACAAACAATTTGCACACACAATAGCTTGGCCTTGTCTTGCTCACACCCACTGCCCGTAGGGTACTTAGCACACACAAAGTGTGTTCTTCAATTTGGCACACACACAAGGTGTGGTCTCGGCCTCTACTTGCACACACCCAAACACCAACCAACTGAAGGAATGCAAGGTGCGGCCTCTTCTCCTCTTCTTCAAAGCGCGTAAGGTACACTTGGGTGCCACTGGCCGCGCAAGAGCACAAGGCCTCTAGGCCGCACAAGCCTCGGGTGCAAGGCACCGTGGGCGCGCAAGTGCTACCGCACAGGGGGCACGGTGCACAGAGGGGGTGCGCAAGGTTCTACCGCGCAGCCCAACCTCTTCTTCTTGTCACGCAAATGAGTTGCGCGCAAGGGACTCCTTCGGGCCAAAGATGGAACCGAGGACTTCAGCCGCGCAAATAGAATGCACGGGGCTTCTTTCTTCGCGAGGCACAAAGGCACTCACGGGTCTTCCAAGTTTTTCAGCAAACAATACCGAGAGCATGGGCTCTCCTTTTATAGGCATAGAATCCTCAAAACTTCCGCGTGGGATAAATCTCAAATCCCCGAAATATTCGGATCTTCAATATTTTTTCAAATCTTGAACTTTCTCCTCGGTTCTCCGCGGGTTCTTCTCTTTTTATTTTCCTTCACATTTATGCGTTTTTGAACGCGTGCATGCCTTTTTTAATACCTGTCCATGCAGATTAAAAACACCGAATGGCCTCGCACCTTCAGTTGCTTCGACCGATCATCGAATTCTCCTCTCATTGCATGCAAGCCAATTTTTAGGCATGGATCTATTCAGTAGGTCCAGACGAGCTCAATGGAGCCTTCGGCTTCGGAAATGGTAGCCGAGAACTCAAAAACCATCGTCGGGAAGGCGCCTGGTTCAGCGGCAGCTCGCGGGTGCCTCGGTCGAGCTCGAGGATGAAGACGGACGCTGGGCCGTTGGATGCGGTGATCAAAAACCTTCGACGGCTTGGATCAGATCGGGAGCGCGGCGGATTAGATGAGCGGCGCCGATCGTCCGCGAGATCAGATGAGCGGCTGGGATTCGCTCCGCGGAAAAATTCCGCATCCCACATCGAAGCCGCGGCCAGTTTTTCCGCGGTTTATCAAAGTTCCGCTCCCATCCTCACTTCAGTTGAACTTCTCCCCTCCCGGTGCCGCCCCGCACCGGGTTCTCTCTGCGGGCACGCTCTGCGCCCACTCACGCCTCCTGCGGGCATGCTCCTAGCGCCCACCATGCACGCTGACACTCTTGGGGGCGCGCTCCTACGCCCCCGCCGCGCTCCTCCGGGCGTGCCCCAGGCGCCCATGCGGTGTCTTGGGTGTGCGCCCTGCCGCCCTGGGCTCGCCCCACGGGTTCCCCCATGTGTGTGGGTGCCTAGCGCCCATGCCTTGGGGTTGAACCCTCAAGGTGCCCATGGCTGGCCATATTTTTTGGCAAAGGCCATAAATAAGACTTTGTTAAAAACAAAGTTCTCCTCTATATAAAACATGCCAATTGCCAAGTGCCACTTCTCTAAGCCATCTTCCTTCTTCTTCTTAAGAATTCCATCATTTCTCCTCTCATATGCTCTCTACTTAGGATATGGAATTCCTAAGGTTTCTTCTTAATCTTCTTCATCTCCTCTTCCATATGTGTTCAATACTTAGGAGGGACTTCTTCAACTGAATCTCATAAATCACACATGTTCTTCAACATTCTTCATTGATCTAATCAGAGATCAATTGGATCTTCTTCTGATTCACATGCACTAAGAGCTAGTACATGGACTTCTTTAATCCACGTCATCCACTTAGAAGTTGTGGATGGATCTCTTACTTCTCCTCATGCATTGTCAATACAATACATGGTCTTCTAACATTGTTGTGACATTGTATCCAGTTGATACAAGTTCTTGGAACTTAAAGAACAACTCAACAATCGTCTGATGTTCATAGAGAATGTTTCAACCACATCTCCTATGTCACGTAGTGAATATCCTAAGTGACATGCATCTTAGTACCATGGCCATTCTCCATTCATCACCAACACCATCACATCCTTTGTCATTCACATATTGAAACTCCTTGACATCCATCCATTCATTCCTTGACAATAACATACCTCATTGACAACAAATGCAACACAGTGCACTTCAAGCTATGTACTAAAAGAAGGAGACTGGATGGAAATAAAAGAATCAACTTAGGAAGAAGCATCTCAGCATTGATCACACCACTGATACCACAAAAATGTTAAGATCCATGGACTTTCTCTATTCCCTGCACTATCGGTTCATTAAATTTCTCTAATGCTTTGTGTGATCTAGGTGCTTAAATTAATGTATTGCCTCACTCGATATACACTTATTTGCAGATGGGAGAATTGAAGCCTACTAGAGTGGTGGTCCAGCTCGCAAACAGATCCACAGTTTTTCCAGCAGGTGTTCTGGAAGATGTTCTTGTAAAGGTAAAAGATCTATTGTTCCCAGTTGAATTTTATGTGCTGACAATGTAAGAAGATAGGAGTTCATCACACTCACCCATAATCTTGGGAAGACCATTCTTAAAGACAGCAAAGACCATCATCAATGTGCATGAGGGAACACTCTCAATGGAGCTCAGAGATAGTCGAGTGCATTTCAATATACTCGAATCCATGAAGAATTTGTCAGATGTTCATTCGCTGAAAGCAATCTACCACAAAGAAGGAAAAGAATCAAATAAAAATTCATAAGAGACAACCTTTGAATTCTTGGATAGTTTGTTAGAAGAGGCTGGAGAATCAAAATCAGGAGAGGATGTTGAGATCAAGAAGTATATAATCAAGGAGGCCGAACATGAAAAGATTATCATAGATCTCCAGAAGGAACTTGCTACAAAGGAATAAGAACCAGCTAAGAAGAATTTCATATGCCTTGCAATGGAACATGAGCTGAAGAAGGTCAAGGAAACCCCCATTAAAACTGTAGAGTGTAAAGGATATTCTAAAACCAATAGGAAGAGGGGATTACAAGAAAAAGAGGAAAAACCCAAAACCAGGTTCATATGGGTAAAGAAAATTGAGGGTCAATCTCCTGCCTCAAGAGAAGAGAGGAATTTTCAAAGGACAGCACAAACCCTTAAAAAGAGTTATGTTCACATTGTAACAAGGAAGAAACAAATATCCAAAAAGATTGAAAACCATTACAGAAGAACAAGATTTCAGGGGTTTTGCTGGTGTTGTGGTATCTATGGACACAAATCAGACTCTTGTTGGTACAACATGTCTTTACCAAGAAATAGAAATGAACTAGTAGAGGAGATCCCGCTCCTCCAACCTGTCTATCAATAAGAGCCATCAGGTTGTACCCCTCCTTCACACTTTCTTGATATTGTGATTCATTTTAAAATTGTCTTACATGTTAAATCCACTTGAATGCATTGAGGACACTGCATCATTTAAGTGTGTGGGAGGGAACCTTTGTAGTATAGGATTTTCATTTGATGTTTGTTTTCACAAAAAAAAAAATAAAAAAATTGTGTGTTTTCAAATTTTTGTGAGTTTATTTTTCAATTTTTGGTGTTTTTTTGAAACTTTTGAGCTAAAATGATTATCAATACCATTTTTGAAACCCATTTCAATGAGTGAACTAATCTATTTCATGAAACTGAGCTTAAATGAATGCTGAAAATGACTTTGTTTTGAGTTAAAATCTTTTGGAATTTAATGAAAAGTACACTGATTTTTGAATCTCATGCCATATTTCACTGTCTATATCTTTGAAATCACTTTCTTGTGAGGCTTCTAAACCATTTTTATCATATTCTTTTTATTCGCCTCATTTCTTGAGAGAACCAGACCATGCTTGCTTAAACCAAAATTTGATTTATTTCTTTCAAAACTTGAGGGTTTGGGGTACGTGTGTTTTAAATGATTGAGGCATTTATTTTGTTTGAAGCCCCCTTTTAAAAACAATCCTTTTCATTATGGCCCACCTTTACATTTATCCATCATTGTAGCCCCTAGTAGCCATGAATTGCTTGTTAGGTTAGCCACATTATAAGCCAATTTTCCCTATCTTACCCGATCTTGAAGTGAAATTGCATGATCTAGTTGAACTTAAGTGTGGGGGAAGATGTCTTGTGGTGTACTACCTCATTTGGTGATACTTTGGGTGGAAAATAAATTGTGGAAGAGATGCGTGTGATGCTGAAAAATTATTATGTTGAAATTTGTGCCTTTTCTGGAGCTTTCATGATAAGAGAAGTTGTGCCTTTCTGGAGCTTCCAATGTAAAAAGAAAGTTGTTCCTATCTGGAGCTTTAAAAAAAATAAGGTTTGAAAAGATTGAAATTTTTGCTGCTTAGCTGATTGAATGATGATGGAGCCTATTTTCAACAAAGTGGAAGTGAAGGAGACCATACTTGAGTAACAATTAGAATCTTGCAATTTTGCTTCAAAAAGAGCCAAGCCCTCCTTTTTCGGCATCAGAATGTTTAACATCTAAATCCTACCAACCCGAAGCCACAGAACAACCCTGAAAAGTCCTCATGAGAAACACATGTCCTTGAATCACATCGGGTGGAGAAGTAGGAATTTATCAAGCCTATGGTGACTCTTGTGTGAGTTTGGATGAGAAAAGCCCTGTTCAGCATTTACATTTGTGAGATGAGAGAAAATTCATGTGAGGTAGGTGTTTTGTGTGCATGGGATAAGAAATGAAGTGGAAATATATTTAAATCTTAAATGGGGAACTTGAAATAACTATTTTTGATGAGACATGATATCTTTTTGTTTCTTGGAATTGATTTGATAGATCTCATTGATATGTGTTTTGGATTTGATTTGATTTGATTTTTACTTGTCCAAGAGTCCAAGTGCTAAGTGTGGGGGAATTGATAGAGAAAATATTTTCAATTAATTTATATTGAATATCATTGTTTTAAACCCACAAAATTGTTCCTCTAAGAAGAATTGTTTCATTTTTATGATAATGGTGTTATTTTGAGCTGAATAGTAAAAATTGGCCATTTTGGATTTTTAACAGTTTTAAATTATTTATATAGTTTGGAAATAACATTATCTAAACTGATAAAAATTGAAAAATTATTTCTTTTCCATATTCTACTCATCCAGGGCTTCATTTACTATTTTTGGACTAAAAGCTGAATCGGCCATATGGAAGCTCAAAAGAAGCTCACAAATGGGAGAAAGAAAACTGTTTTCAGTTCTGCCTAGTTTTGGTGTGGGATCCATAACTCATACATGGTGGGCCCAAATATTGTGAACTTCTATGGATTAACGCGCAAGGAGTTTTGGAGAATTTTTTATGAAGGAAGAGCCGAGTGAATTGGCCGTTTATGGGGTCATTAAATCACCCTAATCCGGAGTATTTCGTTTTAGAGAGTCTGACTGGACAGAATAAATGCTCAGAGTAAAACGGCCATAACTCTTGGAATACATGTCCAAATCCGCTGAGATTTTGAGGTGACACGGAAAAGGGAATTATGAACAACATTAAATAAGGGATCAATGAGTGAAGATGTCATTTAATGGGGATACAACACGTCAACATCCGGGGGAAAAATTCTGGCTATAAAAGGAGGAGAGCTCCACCCTCTCAAAGCATCCATTCTCCATCCCATTCCTTCCGGGACACCAAGAAGAAGATATTTTCGGATTTATTTTTTTATTTATTTTATTTTTCATAGTTTTATAATGCCTTCTTCTTCCCCATTCATCTCGATTACCCTTACCATGGTGGGGTAAACTTTTGGAGTGATTGGGGAAGGGTTGGTTTTCTACATTGTAATGCTTGAGTTCTTGGACGCAATTGAATAAATTTCTTTCTTCTTCAAAGTTGTTTTCAATTTCTTATAGAGGATTTTAAAATCAAGTGCGATCGTTCTTGAATATTAATTCTGTTATTTATTTTTTTCTTGGTAAAATAATCATAATCTCCCTATACTAATTTCTGGTTTATATATGATGGAATAAACCAGGAATTAGTGGTGACGTACTCGATGATCTTCAGTACGTGTAAAAGGTGTAGTGAATGTTCTTGATTGTTTGGGATAAACAAAAACCGATCGGGTATTTACTATTTCAATTAAAGATATTCAATACAACTATTTTACACATGGAAGGAGAGTTGACCAAACCAAGATCTTGGTAAGGTTTTCTTTCACAATAATAATTTCACCAAGGAAGTGAGAGGAAACGATTGTGGAAACTCATTTTAACAAACTAAGAAGAAGAGGTTTGAATTAAATTGAACAAGGATATCATTACAATTAGGAAATCGACCCTGACCTAATTACCCTTTTAAATATCATTGTTTTTCAATCATTTTAATTTCAAATTTCATTTCAAAAACACAACATTTTTTACCATCGTTTTAAAGTGACGACTCGTTTTGTGTTAACTCCTCTTCGGAAGACATCCTAGGTAAACCACTTTAATACATATTAACTTAGGAAATAATTGTTTTTCCATGCCCTACGATAGGCGTGCGTCAAGTAACATTGATAAAAAATGTGTCACCATGGTGAAACGGTAAAACAGGTTAACCTAGGATAAACTAAGTGACAAGGCCAAAAAAGTTCATCTTAATTATTATTGGATGGATGTATTTATACCCTTATCATCTTAATAGCATAATTTAATTGTTTATGGGACACTTTTTTGAAAAATGACTTAATAATATTTAAATATTTTCAAAAATACCAAGTGTGTCTTCTCCCTCACCTATAAAAGGACACCCCATGTCCTCTCCTCTCCACACTTCAAGAGCCATTTCGTTCAGATAAGAATTATCCAAATACCTTACTAGAATCCCTCCTCAAACACTAAATGTCTTATTTTGGACATAATACCAACCTTATAGAATTAAGGTATAAAGAAATGGAGATTTTCTGAAGAAGAGGTAAAACTTTTAACCAAATGTATTAGTTTTATTTATCCTTATAACACCTTCAAAACTATTCTAACCATTGTAATATAAAAATTTTAATGAACTGAACCATTTTACCCTCAAACCTGGAACCCGATCCATTGCGTTACATACCCGAAGGGCGTTCCCGATCCCCACAGGCTGACGAAAAGCACCCGGGCATCGAACAACACACCAGAGGGAACGATTTCACCCAACCCGAACACACACATAGAATATATGTATACACAGAACAAAAGAGACGACAGAAGACTAAAGGAATATATATGACATAACATTCAAAAGGCAACAGAAAAAAATAACTGAAAAAGTAGAAAAAAACTCCAAAGGACAAGTCCAACTACAAAGGGCTAAAACCAGTAACTACTCCAAGTGATGGTGCGGATGAACTCCCACCATCTCACCAACAGATACCCAGAACCAGCTGACACAAACCTCACCACCTTAATGTGGTACCTTTCCTTTCCCTGTACTAGAATACATAAAAAGGTCTACACACCACCAAGGAGTTGCACAGGGTGTGAGCTAATAGGCATAGTAGGATCCCTCACAGGTGTTCCATAACAAGTCTCTGTATAAAAATTACTATATTCTTATTTTAAATAAAACATGACATGATAAGAAGTAAGGCATTTTTATAGAAAACATGGTAAACAATTCCCTTTTCATAATTCTAAACAAAAGAAGGTACAATATTCATATCAAGGATAACTCAGAAAGCCAAGCAGTACAAAAAAGAAGCAACAACATAAGAATCAGTACCAAGGAACACTATAGGTCAAACTAGTAGACTACTCGTACCATAATAAATCAAGTGCACAATCTAGTTCCTAGAATACAGGCCTAGGAAGCAAAGGAATTCCCTATGAGTAAACCCCCCTGCAATGTCAATATTTGTCTCCTAGAACAACGAGCCTAAGAAATAGAGGAAATACCCATGAGAAAAACTCCTGATAATAACAAAACATGGATGATGGCCTCAAGATAAACCTTCCACCTAAGTACCAAGGGTAACCCATGTGCTTATTTTCACAAATCAATTTCAATGTTTCAAAAGTACCCATATCCTCTTCATTTATAAAAAACCAGGGAAAACCCATTTCTCTTTAAAAAACCATTTTCAACACACATAAACAATCATGCCAATTTGATAAATCAATTTATAAAGAAAGAGAAATTAGACTAATTATCATAGTTTAGAGATGGAATCAACCACCTCAAAGCTCAGGTCACACACGCCTGCAACGGGATCTAAAAACAATGAAAACCCAATGACAACAATGAAGGCCCTAGAATCTCATCCACATCACATGATTGATCCAAATCTGAACACAAGGGGTTGAAGGAAAGGGAAAACACCACATACCTCAAGAATGGACATTCTTCGCACCACAACTAACTAAGGAATGGCCTTTAGAATGAGATCTCCCAAAGTATCTAGAAGAAGAGACAAAGAATCACTAGCTTAGGCCACTAGATTCGATAATGCAATCCTAGGGCGCCACCGTGATCAAGAGCAACGAAGAATATGAAATATTACTCACCCGGAGAGATGCACCACAACCACAATGAAGATACAACATCAAATGAATAAATCTAGATAAATCAAAGTCTCCCAAAATTGATTAAAAGATCTTTAGGTCGATAGCCAAAGGCCTGGAGAAAAGAACCAAAGCCAAAACATCCACTTGACTATTTTAAAAATAGTACGTGGGCCATTTCATGATGTGTAATACAGTTACATGCCATGAAATCCATGGTGTTCAAATATTCTAAAAAATCCATCACCTCAGATTAAAATCTTTTATTTAAATAATTCATGACATGAATCCAATCTTCAAAACCTATAAAGTTTTACAGCGTGAATTCCCTTTCACGGATTTTACCCGATAACCATTACACAACATGAAACCCAGTTACATAGTGTTAAATCCTTATTCAGCCTACAAAAAATGCTGGTTAAGTCTGTAATTCCAACAAAACTCAGACTTCACCATTAGGTATCCTCCCAATTCCTTCTCAGTCCTTTACAGACAATGGAAAAAAGGAGAACCATGATGAGGTCAATAATGTACCTGATAGATCGGTAACAGGATTTTACAAACTACCCACGATAAATACTTTATATCCCCAAGAATTCATGTGGAAGATGTGATCCCTGAATGAAGATAAGGCCACTACTCCCTCATCAATGACTCACATTCCCAAGTCTCATGAGAATCTTATTCTTGTTGCCATAGAACTCTAACCAACAGAATCGACTTCCCATGCAAGACTTTCACTTAAGAGTCAACGATTTCAATTGAGTTGGGTTCTTCCCAACTCGGAATGTGAGCGAGACTAGGATGATATTTTATGAGCTGAGACATGTGGAAAACATAATGAATACCCATCAACTGAACTAGAAATGCTAACTGATAAGCAACATGTCTAAGACACTCAGTGACCTCAAACGTTCCAACATATCTTGGAGCCAACTTTCCATGATTTCTAAGTCAACGATGACCTAAATGAGGAGAAACTTTCAAGAAAACCCAGTCACCTACGGAAAACTCCAAAGGTCGAAGATTCTGATCCGTATATAATTTCTATCGACTCTAGGAAGTTATCAGACGCCGGTGTACATCCTGAATCTTTACTGATGTCTCTTAAACCAAACTTGGTCCAACAAAAGATACTTTATCCACCTTATCCCAACAAAGTGGTGATCTGCACAGGCGACCATACAACACCTCAAAGGGAGATATTCTGATTGAAGACTGATAACCATTGTTATAAAAAAACTCAACTAACACCAGATGGCTATCCCATGATCCTATAAAATCCAAGACACAGGCATGGATCTTATCTTCCAATATCTGAATCACACGCTCCTCCTGACCATCTGTCTGAGGATGGTAAGCTGTGATCAACTTGACATGAGTTCCCATTGCATCTTAGAGACTCCTCCAGTTTCTCGAGGTAAACCTAGGATCCCTATTCGAAATAATGGCATAAAGACTCCCATGTATCCTCACAATATATTTCACATATAGACTACCTAGATCTTCAGATTTAGTAGTGTCTTTGATCAGAATGAAATGAGAAGACTTCATCAAATAGTCAATAACCACCCAAATACATTCCTCCCTTAGGGAGTCTGTGGTAATCCAACAACAAAATCCATGGATACCTTATCCCATTTCCAAATCAGCACTATAAGAGGTTGAAGTAAACTAGAAGGTTTCAAGTGCTCTGACTTTATCCATTGCCAAGTGTAACAATGGGACACAAACTCAGTGATGCCACGCTTCATACCTAACCACTAGAATCGTCGCATCATGTCATAATACATCTTTTTTGTTCCTAGATGAACTGCCCATGAAGAGCTGTGATAATAAAACAAGACTAAACATCTTATAGATGCCGGGATGAAAAACCACTTCCCTAAGTGGAGCATACAATCTAAAAAAAGAGACGGACCATAAACAGTTTCCCCACCATAAAGGATTTCTCACATCTTCTAAAACTCATCATCCTGCTGCTGACTCTAAAAAATAGACTCCATGAGAGATGATGATAACTGAACAATGTTCAGAACCATGCCTAAACATCCTTATGAGCATCCAAGTACAACTGAGTGAAAATACCCATAAGATTCCACTCCTCCTTCGATTCCAGAATTTCCTGTGATGGTAATTTCCTACTAAGAGCGTTTGCAAGGACATTCCCCTTTCCCGAGGTGTAGGTGATATCGAAGTCAAATGTCTAAAGGTATTCTACCCATCATCTCTGTTTGAGATTCAAGTCTTTATGAGAAAAGATATAGCTAAAACTTTTATGATAAAAAAATATCATGAACTTATCCCCAAAAAGATAGTGCTACCAACATTTAAGAACATGCATAACTACAATAATCTCTAAATCATGAGTGGGGTAATTCTTCTCATGTGGTCGATGATGATGAGATCCGTAAGCTACCACATGGTTATATTTCATAAGTACGCATCCAAAACTAGTACTAGAAGCATCACAAAAGACCACATATCCTTTACCTAGATCAAGTAATATCAGAATAGGATTTGATGTAAGAAGTCATTCCAGTTCATCAAAAGAAGACCGGAACTTTGCATACCATGTGAATTTCACCGCTTTCCCATTAAGAGAAGTTAAAGGTGACACCATCTTAGAGAAATCCTTAACGAACCGTCGGTAGTACCCAGTAAGACCAAGGAATATATGTATCTCAAAGGCATTCTGTGGTTCCTTCCAAGACCAGATAGCCTTCACCTTTTTAGGATCAATTGATAATCCATGTTCAGAAATCTTGTTCCTGAATAACTTCACTTCTTGAATCCATAAACTAAACTTATAAATATTTCCATATAAATGGTGATTTATCAAAATTTACAAAACCAAAATCAGATGGTGCTTGTTCTCATGCTCAGATTTCAAATAAACTGGAATATCATCCACGAACATTATCACAAAAGTGTCAAAATATTGATGGAATATTCGATTTATCAAATCCATAAAAATTGAAGGAGCATTAGTCAGAACAAAAGGCATCACAAGATATTCATAATGGACATAACTTCTCCTGAAATCTATCTTAGGTATATCACACTTCTGAACTCTGAGCTGATGATAACCCAGTAGAAGATCAATCTTAGAGAACCACTTTCCCCCTTTAACTGATCAAACAAATCATCCATGAAAGGCAAATAATATTTGTTCTTAACCATCACCCGATTCAACTTCTGATAGTCCACAAATAACCGAAGTGAACCATCTAATTTCTTAGAAAAGAGCATAGGGGCTACCCAAGGAAAAATTATAGGGAAAATAAAACCCTTTTCCAATAGGTAGTCTGAATGAATCTCGAGCTCTTTCAGCTCAGATGTTTCCATATTATATGAATATGTCGATATCGACTACGTATCTGGCACTAGGTCGATCATAAACTCTACCTCGATATCTAGAGGAAGACCAGAGAAGTCATCTGGGAAAACATCAGGAAATTCTCAAACAACAACAGGAAGATCAACAATAGGAGAAATTTTATCCAGATCAAACTCAATAATAGATAACAAACTCATGAGATTTGGGCGAGAAGTCCTTGCATGACCTAATCTCGGGTCCCACTCCCCCTGAAATACATGAGCGTTCCCATTGGTAGTAAGAAACAAAACACACCAATGATAAAAATCAACCTCAGCTCGATGAGTGACACGTAAATCCATACCAATGAGGACATATAATAGATCCAAATCAAGAACAAGAAAATCCCAAACCAAATATGTATCAGTTATTGTTAACGAACAAGGACAGCGAAACCCCTACTCTTTCCTCTTGCTAAGAGGTGTCACTAAATCTATTTTAAAGGACATAAGTTCCATTGGAAGTTTAATAATATCAACAAAATGTGTAGATATAAAAGAGTGATAGGAACTAATATCAAATAAATCAATTGATACTAAAGATGCAATAAGGATAGTACCTCTCACAATTGTTGTGACAACCCTGCTTTTTAATACAAACTTAAAAATGATTTATTACATAAAAATTCACTTGATAAAACAAATAAGATTGAGAGGTTTAGTGTATTTGGGGATTATGATCATTATATAAAAACTTGAAACATGAAATACAACATCTTTATTGAAAACTTCCTTTACATGACCACTACATTCCCTCGTACTTAGCATTGCATGGGATAACCTGAGGACATGCATAAGAAAAGGGTGAGCTATAAATCCCAGTAAGGGAATACACATGGAATAACATGAGGAGTACAATAAATGTTAGACATTAGGCATATAAATAGAGAACAAGAGAAACATGAACATAAAGGCATGATAAAGCATGATAATCATAAAATGGAAATGTGGCAACAACACTTAACATTGAATTAGCATGAGCCAAGGCTCATTGCACATGGAGCATGAGTAAATCCTCATTGCACATAAAGCACGAGTAAACCCTCGTTGCACTTGAATTAGCATGAGTCAAAACTCATTGCACATGACGTATCATGATACTATAATTTACCCAATGCATTGGAGCGCTATAAGGGCGCACCCTTCTTAAACATTTCATTTCATGCATAAGTCTGCCACATGGATCATAAAGCATGGATTCATAAAACATGGATTCATAAAACATAATCATTTATTCCACGATAAAGAAATGTGGAATTCATACATGAAACTTTATAAATAATAAGTAAATGTGCATAAATGTGAATACCATTGATGAAGAAATGTGCATGATATTCACTACACAATGGCATTGGCTTAGAAAATCGGTGCGATTTCGGCAGCGTAACGGCGTGACATAAGAATTCATAAAAATGGTTTGATGAGAGAGAAAGGGTGTCTCATCATATTTACATGAAATGGACAGTAAGGGGTTCATATAGATACATGTCCAAACAATTTTAATGGAATTTAGAATCATGATACAAAGGTATTACTTGAATGTAAAAGAAGAGAGAGAAGTTCCTTTCGGAATTTCGGCATAGTAATGGGTGTACATGGGAGGAATTTAATGAGAGAGAAAGGGGTATAACATCATTTAAAAATAAATAGGTCAGTATGATGGAGGTGAAAAACCATACCCCAACATTCATAATTGAAATAAAAAGGTCAAAACAACTTAAAGAAAATTGGACAAAAATGAGAAAGGAAGAAAAAACCCTTACTTGGAAGTGTGCTTCCAAAGGCTAGAGAGAGGCTTGTGAGAGGCTTCTTGGGAGCTTGGGGCACCTTGGGAGGATTATAGAGAGAGTTGGGAAGAGGTTGGATGAACTAAAAAGGCTTTCAGTGAGGAGGAAGTGGGATCTTGGGTGGGTTTATATAGGAAAGGTGAGAGAATTCTTTATTATTTAGGTTTGGGACCCCTTATATTAAATTAATCCAAACCACAAACCATACCATGGTTTTTGCCCATGGTTTTTGGAAAAGGGAAGAGGAAAATAATATTTTATAAGGCCCAAGTCCGAACTTCTTAAAATAATAGGGTTGCTTATGTGGAGGTGAGTCACACTCCCATGGAAATTAATTTAAAAAGACAAGGTGTTTAATAAGTCTTGAGGGGTCCATTAATGCTTTGAAAAGTAAGTCAAACAAACCCAAAATCACATTATTTTAATGGTAAAATATATATTGGCCAAACATAAAGCTTATAGTATTTTATTACATCACTATTGGGTCATTATGATGTCATAAAACACATTATATTTTTAAATGGTATTTAATTTTTACCCAAAAATTTGACTGTCTCAGAAAATTATGAAAAATTCACCGTTGGAGAATTTCGACATCCTTATTCCAGAAATAACATTTATTTTATCTAAATAATTTTCTAAATATGTTAATTTTCACATTTAATATAAAAACCGTCATTTATCGAAAATTCACGGGTTTTGACAGAAATGGCTTTCAAACCTTAATAAAAATTATAATTGCATTCATAAAATTATAAGATCATTTATATTTAAAAAAAATAATTTAATAATAAAAATAATATTTTATTAAAATAATATTTAATTCAAAAATCCATTAATTTAATAAAATAGATTTCTTAATTAAATAATAATTAAAAACACTATTTGTACTTTAAAAACTATTTACAATGTCTCAAAAATGACAAGGAGGTATATTCATTATTATATACAAAAATAATATACATGAACATAGTACTATAGATTCATTACATAACCCCTTAAAACAACCGCATAAGACCTAAGGGTAAGGTGTGCGATGGTGACAGACTCTTGGGGTGGCTCAGCTAACACTACTCGAGTGATAATCTCTATCAACTTCCATTTTTCCCGTAGACGGTCCCGTTCGATCTTGACATGGTGAAGCTCAGCTTCGACTTGGTCAAGAGATAAGCCCAAGGATGCCACCTCTTTTCCGAGCTCCGACAAATGGGCTTCGTACGGAGCAATTCTACTGGACGAGGCCATCACTTCTTTTATCTGAGTAAATTGGATTTATTAAAGCCCTATATTTATACTAATCATGTGATCACTGTTCAACAACTATATTAGCAACGGTCAAAATTCTTAACATAAAACCAAATAAGTTGACATTTTATATAAACATAAAGAGACATTTAATTAGATCAAGAGGGATTTCTATTAATGAAACTTTAGGTTGTTACAATATTCCCCCCTTAAGAAATTTCACCCTCAAAATTTTCCTTTTCCCACACTAAAACAGATGTGGGTAACTTAGCTTCATCATTTCCTCCGATTCCCAAGTCGCTTCTTCAAACTTGTGGTTTCTCCACAACACCTTGAAGAGGGGAATTGTCTTATTTCGTAGAACTTTTTCTCTACGATCTAAGATCTTCACTGGTTGCTCCTCATAAGAAAGTTCATCTTCCAATTGCACCACCTCAGAAGAGAGTACATGTGAAGGGTCCAGTATGTACTTCCTTAATAGGGATACATGAAAGACATCATGCACTTTGGCCATGGTTGGTGGAAGTGCTAGTCAATAGGCCATAACCCCGACATGATCAAGAATATCGAAGGGGCCGATGTACCTTGGACTTAACTTCCCTTTCTTTCCAAACCTCATAACCTTCTTCCACGGAGATATTGTAGAAAAACCATGTCCCCAACTTTAAACTCAAGGTCTCGTCGATGATTATCTGCATCACTCTTCTATCGACTCTAAGCTTCCTTGATATGCTGCTGAATGGTTTTCACCTTCTCCACCATTTCCTCGACCATTTCTAGTCCAAGAAGCTTACGTTCACTGACCTCATCCCAACATGCCGGTGTTCTACACCTTTTCCCATACAGGGCTTAATATGGTTCCATTTGGATGCTCGAGTGGAAACTATTATTATAAGAGAACTCAACCAGAGGAAGATGTTGATCCCATCATCCTTTAAAGTCCATTGAGAATGCTCTCAACATGTCCTCAAGTGTTTGGATAGTCCACTCGGATTGGCCATCAGTTTGAGGATGATAGGCTGTACTGAAGTTCAGTTCAGTATTCAGAGCATGTTGAAGACTCTTCCAAAACTTAGAGGTGAATCTTGGATCTCGGTCAGACACAATAGATAGTGGTACTCCATGCAACCTTACCACTTCCTTGATATATATCCGTGCCAGTTGATCCAATGAGAAATACTCCTGAATAGGAATGAAGTGTTTAGTTTTTGTAAGACGATCCACAACAAACCAGATTGCATTGTTGCCTTTGGATGTCCTTGGAAGTCCGGTGAAAAAGTATATGGTGATGTTCTCCCATTTCCATTCTGGTATGGGCAATGGTTGCATAAACCCCTTAGACTTCTGCCTCTCTACCTTCACTTGCTGATACACCAGACACTTTGATGTATATTCAGTGATCTCCTTCTTCATATTATCCCACCAAAAGTTTTCTCGGAGATCTTGATACATCTTTGTGCTCCCTGGGTGAATAGATAAATTTGAACTATGTCCATCATCCAAAATTTCCTTCTTTAGCTCCGGACTTGATGGAACACATAGTCTTTTCCCAAACCGCACAATTCCTTCTTCATTAACATTAAACTCTGAGGATTTACCTTTTTTGATAGCTTCCGTTTTTTCTTGAATTCCCACATCATCCTTTTGAGCATCCTTTAACCTTTCCAAAAGAGATGGTTGAGAAATCATTTGTGAAAGGATTGATGATATTCCCTTCTTTATGATTCCCGCGTCCATCTTCATCAAGTCTAAGAAGATTGGATCCTTCTCAATTCTCATCATTGATAGAATTGATGGGTCCTTTCTACTTAGGGCATCTGCCACCTTGTTCTCTTTCCCAGGTTGGTAATGTATTGAGCAGTCATAATCCTTGATGAGCTCTATCCATCTTCTCTGGTGCATATTAAGCTCTTTCTGTGTGAATATATATTTAAGACTCTTGTGGTCAGTATATATCTCACATTTCTCTCCATAGAGATAATGCCGCCAGATTTTCAAGGCAAAGATCACCGCCTCCAACTCCAGATCATGCGTTGGATAGTTTCGCTCATGGATTTTTAACTGCCTTGAGGCATAGGATATAAATTTATCATTCTGCATCAGCACACAGCCTAAGACCTTCTTTGAAGCATCACTAAATACCACAAAAGTTCCCCACTTGTGGGTAAAGTAAGAACGGGCGTAGTGATAAGTCTCCTTTTCAACTCCTTGAAACTTTTTTCGCACTCATCACTCCAAGAAAACTTTACTTCCTTTCAAGTTAGCTTGGTAAGAGGGTTGGACAATCATGAGAAATTCCTCACAAATCATCGATAATATCCATATAATCCCAAGAAGCTACGAATATCCGTTACCGATGTTGGCCTCGGCCATCCCTCAATTGCATCTGTTTTAGAGGGGTCCACAGATATCCCATTGCTTGTGATGATATGGCCCAAGAATGAGACCTCCTTCAACCAGAACTCACACTTTCTATACTTTTCATAGAGCTTCTCCTTGTGCAAAGTCTCTAGTACAGTTCTTAAATGCTCCTCATGATCCTCCTTGGTTTTGGAGTATATTAGAATGTCATCTATAAAGACTACCACAAATTTTTCAAGGTAATCTCTAAAGACTCTATTCATCAAGTCCATGAAGATTGCTGGAGCATTAGTGAGTCGTAAAGGCATTACTATGAATTCATAGTGCCTGTATCTTGTGCGAAAAGCAGTCTTGGGGATATCTTCCTTATTTAACCTTACTTGATAATATCCTGACCGCAAATCCACCTTGGATAAGTATTGTGCTCCACGTAGCGGATCAAAAAAGTCATCGATTCTTGGGAGAGGATACTTGTTCTTTATCGTGATTTTGTTAAGTTCACGATAATCGATGCAAAGCCGCATTGACCCATCCTTCTTCTTGACGAAGAGGACTGGTGCACCCCATGGTGAAGCACTTGGGCGTATAAACCCTTTATCCAGATTCTCCTATAGTTGTTTCTTCATCTCTTCAATCTCAAAAACATACATTCTATATAGATTCTTGGATATTGGTAGAGCCCCAGGTATAATTTCAATTGAGAACTCAACATCTCTTCTAGGAGGAAGACCAGGCAGTTCATCGGGAAACACTTCAGTGAATTCCCTCACAATAGGCATTTCTTCAAGGATGGTTTCTTCCTTGGACTCAATCATCTGATCCAGATACATGTGCTCATAAGTTAGTAATATCCATGCTTGAGATGATGGAGCTAAAGGACATTCATCTTCCTCCTGACACTTGTAAAGAATCGGGGGTCGATTCTCCATATGGAGTGTGATTTTACTCTCCTGACAATTTATGTTGGCTCTATATAAGGAAAGCCAATCCATGCCAAGAATTGAATCAAATTACACCAGAGGGAGTATGATGAGGTTCGCCAGGAAATTCAATCCACAGATTATAACAGGGGAGGACTTATATTCATGGGATGCAATGATTGCCCCATTTTCCGTACTCACCGACATCTTCACTTCCATGATTTGTGGTGGTGCTGGGATTGTTCTACTAAACTTTCGAGATATAAAAGAATGCGTAGAACCTAAATCAAAAAGTACGTTTGCTATTCTTGAATGAATAACTAGCGTACCTGTCACCACTTTGTTGTCGGGGTTCACTTCGGCAGAAGTGATGGAAAAAGCTCTTCCTTGCTGCCTTGGAGGTTGTTGGTTGTCTCCGAAAACCCTTGGATTAGGGCACTGATTTGAAAAATGACCCGGTTCTTTGCATTTGTATCATTGAACAACGTATTGAGGTTCGAACGGAGCGTTCCTCTCCTCTATCGCAGCCGTAGTTATTTCTTGCCGACAATTAACAGCTAGGTGCCCTTCTCTTCCACACCTGAAGCATTTTCTCGTCCCCTTAAGGCAATTTCCAGGGTGCTTCTTTCCGCACTTTAGGCAAGTGGGGTGATAGATCTTCTTAGCACCGTTTGATTTATCCATCGGACCACCAGCATTGAAGTCCACCTTACGCTTCTTGTCCCCATGATACCCCTGTAATTACCCGATCTCCATTTCGACCTTGAGGGCACATCAGACAATCTCCTCATAGCTGTCGAAGTCACGGATCACTAATGCTTTCCGCAAGCTAGGCTTCATCCCACCAAAGTAGCGGTCAACTTTGTATTCGGGGGTAACGACAAAGCCGGAAGCGTAACGTGAAAGCCTTGTGAAGTTTTCCTCGTACTCTCCAACAGATTCTTCATCTTTTTGCTTAAGGGAGAGGAAGTCCCTTTACATCTTAAGCCGGAGGGTGCGTGGAAAATATTTATCGAAAAAAATCTTCTGGAAATCCTTCCATTCCAACGCCTCAATCTCCTCCTCAGGATTCATATTTTTGATTAACGTCCACCATTGATCAGCTTCACCCCCCATACGATAAGCCGCTAGGAGAACCTTCTCTTGTTCAGAACATTGAAGGATGGAGAAGATCTTTTCAATGAAGTTGATCCATTGTTTAGCGATCGTGGGATCAGATGATCCACTAAAAGTAGGAGGTCTTTGTCTCATTAAGCTCTCGATAGCGAATTGTTATTTCTTAGGGTGGGTTGGATGTTCCTATTGACCCTTGTTTCTATTCAAAACTTCAGTTAGCTGAGAGAGAAGCGTGGCAAAGTTCGCGATTCCCGCTCCCATTGGATTTGGCATCTCATTAGTACAATCATCACACTGATCTTCACAACGGTTGTTTTCCCAAGTCCTCCTATTACCAGTCATTGGCTGGAATAAAAGGAATTTTAGGGGTAACACATAAAGGGTAATCCAAAGACAAAAGTTGATGACTCATAAATAAACTTTCATTTCCTTAACTCATGAGTCTATAGGCTTCAATATAGGCTTTTCATGATCTACTTTCTAACATATATTCTTAGGGGCATTTTTTTAATTCCCTTAATAAGGGTTTATAATAAGCTTGTGAATTTATCAAAACATGTCTTCCGGGAGTGTCTTAACCAAGAGTGCAGCAAGGCTCGTTGTCGTGCACCAGTTCCCGTTCAAGTCTAGCTCAAAGTGGTGTTTTCGGGTTTTACCCCTAGGATACATCTATGCCAGAGCCGCCTCTACCTTCTCGTATCCAGACAGGGATGTATTTTTTTTTGATAAACCACTTACTCAGTACTTACCAAAACTTAGGGATGTTTTTATTATACTTCTTCTTGTATCTAAGGCTTTACTAGGGTTTCCTAATCCCAAAAATAACTAAACCTATCCTCTGATACCAACTATGACAACCCTGCTTTTTAATACAAACTTAAACATGATTTATTACATAAAACTTTACTTTATACAATAAAGAAGATCGAGAGGTTTAGTGTCTTTGGGGATTAGGATCATTACATAAAAACTTGAAACATGAAATTCAACATCTTTATTGAAAACTTACTTTACATGACCACTACATTCCCTCGTACTTAGCATTGCATGGGATAACCTGAGGACATGCATAAGAAAAGGGTGAGCTATAAAGCCCAGTAATGGAATACACATGAAATAACATGAGTACAATACATGTTAGACATTAGGAATATCAATAGAGAACAAGAGAAACATGAACATAAAGGCATGATAAAGCATGATAATCATAACATGGAAATGTGGCAACAACACTTAACATTGAATTAGCATGAGCCAAGGCTCATTGCACATGGAGCATGAGTAAATCCTCATTGCACATAAAGCACAAGTAAACCATCGTTGCACTTGAATTAGCATGAGTCAACACTCATTGCACATGAAGTATCATGATACTATAATTTACCCAATGCATTGGAGCACTATAAGGGCGCACCCTTCTTAAACATTTCATTTCATGCATAAGTCTGCCACATGGATCATAAAACATGGATTCATAAAACATAGATTCATAAAACATAATCATTTATTACATGATAAAGAAATGTGGAATTCATACATGAAACTTTATAAACAATAAGTAAATGTGCATAAAGGTGAATACCATTTATGGAGAAATGGGCATGGTATTCACTACACAATGGCATTGACATAGAAAATCGGTGCGATTTCGGTAGCGTAACGTCGAGACATAAGAATTCATAAAAATGGTTTGATGAGAGAGAAAGGGTGTCTAATCATATTTAAATGAAATGGAAAGTAAGGGGGTCATATAGATACATGTCCAAACAATTGTAATGGAATTTATATTCATGATACAAAAGTATTACTTGAATGTAAAAGAAGAGAGAGAAGTTCCTTTCGGAATTTCGGCATAGTAACGGGTGTACATGGGAGGAATTTAATGAGAGAGAAAGGGGTCTCCCATCATTCAAACATAAAGAGGGAAGTATGTTGGAGGTGTGAAACCATACCCCAACATTCATAATTGAAATTAAAAGGGCAAAACAACTTAAAGAAAATTGGAATCAAATTAGAAAGGAAGAAAAAACCCTTACTTGGAAGTGTGCTTCCAAAGGCTAGAGAGAGGCTTGTGAGAGGCTTCTTGGGAGCTTGGGGCACCTTGGGAGGATTCTATAGAGAGTTGGGTAGAGGTTGGATGAAATCCAAAGGCTTTTATTGAGGAGGAAGTGGGAGATTGGGTGGGTTTATATAGGAAAGGTGAGGGAATTCTTTATTATTTAGGTTTGGGACCCCTTATATTAAATTAATCCAAACCACAAACCATCCCATGGTTTTTGCCCATGGTTTTGGAAAAGGGAATAGGAAAAAAATATTTTATATGGCCAAAGTATGAACTTGTTAAAATAATAGGGTTGCTTATGTGGAGGTGAATCACACTCCCATGAAAATTAATTTAAAAAGACAAGGTGTTTAATAAGTCTTGAGGGGTCCATTAATGCTTTGAAAAGTAAGTCAAACAAACCCAAAATCACATTATTTTAATGGTAAAATATATATTGGAAGAAAATAAATCTTATAGTATTTTATTACATCACTATTGGGACATTATGATGTCATAAAACACATTATATATTTAAACGGTATTTAATTTTTACCCAAAAATTTGACTATCTCAGAAAATTATGAAAAATTCACCGTTGGATAATTTCGACGTCCTTATTCCAGAAATAACATTTATTTTATCTAAATAATTTTCTAAATATGTTAATTTTCACATTTAAAATAAAAACCTTCATTTATCTAAGATTCACGGGTTTTGACAGAAATGGATTTCAAACCTTAATAAAAATTATAATTGCATTCATAAAATTATAAGATCATTTATATTTAATAAAAACTAATTTAATAATAAAAATAATATTTTATTAAAATATTATTTAATTCAAAAATCTATTAATTTAATAAAATAGATTTCTTAATTAAATAATAATTAAAAACACTATTTTTACTTTAAAAACTATTTACAATGTCTCAAAAATGAAAAGGTGGTATATTCATTATTATATAAAAAAATAATATACATGAACATAGTACTAGAGATTCGTTACATAACCCCTTAAAAAAGCCGCATAAGACCTAAGGGTAAGGTGTGCGATGGTGACAGACTCTTGGGGTGGCTCAGCTAACATTGCTCGAGTGGTAATCTCTATCAACTTCCATTTTTCCTGTAGACGGTCCCGTTTGAGCTTGACATGGTGAAGCTCAACTTGGGCTTAGTCAAGAGAGAAGCCCAAGGACGCCACCTCTTTTCTGAGCTATGAAAAATGGGCTTCGTACGGAGCAATTCTACTAGACGAGGCCATCGCTTCTTTTATCTGAGTAAATTGGATTTATTAAAGCCCTATATTTATACTAATCATGTGATCACTGTTCAACGGCTATATTAGAAATGGTCAAAATTATTAACATAAAACAAAATAAGTTGACATTTTATATAAACATAAAGAGACATTTAATTAGATCAAGAGGGATTTCCATTAATGAAACTTTGGGTTGTTACAATTGTCAGATCTGCATCAACTTCCACTGGACACTTATCTACTGCATGAAAATTCTTCACTCTTGAGGCCTGTGGCTGGAGCCCTATAGTCTTTGAAGCTTCTGACTATACCGTAGTAGCCTTTGGATCCAATGAATCCTGACCATAATGAGGCATAGTCATATGATGACTGAAATACTGTAAGTGAACAATGCATCCAAAACTATTTCACGTCTTCATGGGTATAGGACAAGAACATCTTCTGTGTCCTCCCTTGCCGCACTGATAGCAAGTCAGAGGCAAATTTCCATCTACAATGGATGGTGCAGAGGAGGCTCGCTTCTGAGACCCACCTCCACCACTTCTGTATTGATCCTGACACTTCCTTTTCTTCCCATGAATGCCACTGAAAATAACACTAGATGTAAGAGAAGGGTTGAAAAAACCAACCTTACCTATCATATCTATAACACCCCAAAATTTAATAGTAAGTTATATCATTAAAGTAATTCAATATCTTATACTACACGCAATACAGACTTGGCTTACATTATATGGAAGATTGAGTTTCTGCAAAACAACACTTTAATTATTCAAATGATATATTTATAACATAACAATTAAATATAGTAATATGAATAGAAAAAAATAAAATTTAAATGTAATTTATAATTCTATCATATAAATAAACCATATTTCTAAGGAAATTTATAAGTTTCATTAAAATATAAGTACTATTTTAATAAAGGAACTACTTCTTATGTCCTTTTGTGAACAATAATAAAATTAATTTTAAACACTATTATAAATTAAATTTGGTGAAATTGAATTAATTTTTGAATTCATAATACCAATATTAAATTAGGGTAAAAGTTTGGTAATTTTATGAGAAGTTTCATTTTTTATTGAATAGTGAAAAATACTGCGTTTTAATTCAAAATTACCTTTTCACTCAATTTATTTATATTGTTAAATTATCCTCTTAATTGGTTTTATAGTATATATAGATTATATTTTTATTATTTTATATAATTTTGGTCATTGGAAGTAATTTCACATTTAAATTGGATATAAACACATGTCAATCTTTTGATAGTTTTTACTTCTTAAAAACCCGCTTTCTGGTTTTCACAGCGGGAATTAATTTTAAATTAATTAATGAAACTTACATGTCTTGAATTTGATAAAATATACATCATTTTTGAATTTGAAATATCAAAATTATCTTAGGGTGAATTTTTGGTAATTTTCTGAAAACTTTCAATTTTTGATGAATAGAGAAAAACACTACGTTATTTTTTAAAACCAACTTTTATTTAAATAATAATTATTTTTATTTAAATTTATTTTAAAGTAAAAATAGGTAAATAATACCTATATTATTTCAATGTAATTCATTGAAGTCACTTTATAATAAGATTAGATGTATAAAATTTTATTGAACTTTTTAACGTCTTTTACCCACCTTCTAGGCACATTTGCAAATTTGCATGAAACATAAATTCACTACTTCTGTGAATTGAATTTCAAAAATCTGAGAGACACGGTTGAAATCAATAAGTAAAATTTGGTTCAATATGATGAAAATAATTTTTGGTGAATAATAACTTTTGAATTTTATTTACCATGTTTAAAAGTAAATAGAGTAATAAAGGTAAAAATGATATTATAATTACCCTAACACATGTCCTAATTCTATTGGATAAGTGTTTTTCGACCAAAATCAACCTTAGGAATAAATTATTATTCTCTTTTATCCACTTGGATTAGATTATGACATTTATTATTATTTTATTTAAATAAGAGTTAAAACTGTAAAATTCAAAGTTTAATAACTAAACCATTTTTAATATAGGGTTATACATAAGATAAAATTGAATATAAATATTCATTATAAAGATAAAAAAATTTCAAGATCATGTTATTTTATTTATAATTTTTATACATTAAATAATTAAATTTATTTATGACACAATGATGATGCAATAATTACCTTATTAATGAAAGATTAAAATAATTGATATTAAAAATATAAAAATAAATGTAAATTGAGACTTTTGATGTATTGCACTATTTTTATAGGTTAATATGACATGTTAGGGTTGATTTAATGTATTTTTTTAAAGTAATAAGTTTTTTTGATTTTCACAAAAAACTAAATACTATATTATTAAATGATATAATATTCCTAAAAATATAATGTCACGAACCAACCCAAGTCGACCCTGAATCGATCACCCGATATGGTCCACAACATGACCCGAGAGGCGTTCCCGATCCTCTCGGGCTGGCGACAAGCGCCAGGGTATCAATAAAGGACGAGTGGGAACGATTTTTCCCAATAAAAATAGAGAAATAGAAAAGTAGAACAACGCAAAGTAAATAAATGAACCTGATAAGAAAGAATGACCAACAAAACACACTTAACTGGTCTCAACCAAAACTCCTCGCGACTCTGAGAGTCACTCACCAGTCCATAACCAACTCTCGCCCACGACGAGCGAGTTTGAGCCAAACCTGCAACAAAACTAAAAATAGGAAAAAACTATAGGCGTGAGTATTAAAACTCAGTAGGCGTGCCCAACAAACTATTCCAAATGAACTACCTTTAAAATAATGAATTTACCAATTTCAGGTTTGAACTAAATTATATAAAATATTAGTTTCCACATACACCTTCATTTCTAAAACAAGTAGTAGTCTATTGCCCTTTTTAATTTAAAAAAAAGTTTAATGTTTGAAAGGAGCAGGTGCATTTAATTTTGAAAACATATTCGTGAACAATTTAGAAACCCAAATTTTAGTTATTATCTAAAAGTAAAACCACACATAACACACAACACACACTAAGGGAAATGGAAAAAAAGTGGCACACAAGGGCCAACAACCGAACTAGACCTCTCAATCGTCTTCCACGTACAAATAAACACTAAAGGAAACATGGGGTGAACCTAGGAGCTCGTGAACAATCCAGAACTTACTATACATCTGACTCATCCTGAAGGCATGCCCTAACACGATGACGTCATAATGCCCTAACACTCGGTATAGCCCTTCATGGCCTAACCGAGGGAGCCAATCCCCATAACATCAATAACTCAGTATTCCCCTGCTATAGGGCCACTAGCCAGTGCGTAATCTAAACTAGTGCAACAATCATTCTCAGAAGATTCACTTACTATGCCAGGTTCCCATGTCAACATGCATAAAAAAAGGAAAAGGGGGTGAGTCAGCAAAGTTAATCAAGTAGCACAGATATCACACACAACTCACGCAATCAATGTACACCAAAGATCACCCCCGAGTCACTCCAAATAGATTTTTCCAAAATAATTTATTTTTATTAAAGTGCCAAACGGGCCTTCACTAATTTTAAAGGAAACCCTAATTTCTCAAGAAAACCCAAAACACTCGTTCATGTTTCAGAAGAAATCATTTATAATTTAAACCAAAACTACATTTGAAATTCTGTGGATTAAGTTTAAAGGCCAAATGATCATTCTTTCATGACTGAGTATCCGTTCATCAATAAATTATTTCAAGTATCGTGTATAAAATAAACGTCTCTTTTTACACCAAATAATCATTTAAGGATTTATTTATCTTATATCATTTCCCATTTATTAAAATTAATAAAAACATCAAGCAATTAATAAAATCTTAATCTAAAGGTGAATGAAATGGGGGGCCTACCTCGACTTGCAGCTCAGTTACGACGATGTGGCACATCTCACACTTGCGCACAAGTATGCGCAACTTACCAACGACCGCAAAATCACGGAAAAATCTCTCCAATGCGCTGCAACCGTAAAGATAACTAAAAACACATAAATGATAATTTAAAATAAATCAAACAAAATACAAAGAAAAACATCACCTAAACCTCAATGTGGGTGAAGAGGGGTGAAACCAAACCGTTCGCCTTCGGTGGCGGGCATTCGCCATGCGCCCAATTGCGAACAAGGCGCGTGACTGGTCACATGAATGAAGATGACATGGGAGATGATAGAGCTAGTCGTTCCACCCTAGAAGGGAAATGAGGGGATGTAGGGCACCGAAAAAAGTCACCGATAGAGGGGGAACATGGCTGGGATGGGTGCATGGCCGATCGGAGGGCCCGCAATAGGACGAAAGGTGCGTGAATGGAGGGCAACATCTAGTCAAAGCTACACAGCGGCTGGAAGGAGACTCAGCGAGAGGCACGCGCGGCTGTGATGGCTGGTGGGTGCCGGTGGGAGGAGCCCGCAACCAGTACAGTGAAGGGGGATGCCTTCTGGGCGTTGCGCCTCTACTGGTCAGCCAGAGCAAGGAAGGAGACGATGCAAGGAGACATAGGTCGAGGGGTGCTATTGGCCAGGGAAGAAGGGCTGCGGGTTCGCTCGGCTGTGGGTCAACTCGGCCAACTGGAGGGGCTCGCGCCGGACAGTGGCTGTGAGGTGGGAAAATAGGGAGGCAAGCTGCTCGGATGATGGCCGGACGAAATAGGGAAGGGTGCATGTGGCACGGTAGGGCGCAAGACATGGAGCAGGACGGTGGTGTTCTCAGACTGGTCGGAGGGTTACCGGCAGGGGGTCTGCGGTCTGATCATCTGGAGCGTGATTAAGAGGGGTTGCACATATTAAGGGGGGAGGGGGGGAGCGGGGGGGGGGGGGGGGGTACCGAGTTGGTGTGACTCAGCAGGGAGGGCACGCGGTGGGCAGCTTGCTGGAGCAGGTAAGAGGGTGGCGCCGTCTTGGAGACCCTCCGGAGGAAGAGGGCGGCACAGGGGGTCACGCTTTAAGAGAGAGAGGGGAGGAAAATGACTGGGCACTGGAGGGTGGAAGCCTTCTCAACTGAGAGGGAAGGCGGATGAGGATTGTCGCTACAGAGGAGGAGGAGGGGGCCGCTGGAGGAGAAGGGTGTCACAGTGGGAGGTGCTGCCACACTACAAGGGAGAAGGAGAGGTGACCGGGGGTTTCTGGGGTGCTGCAAGGTAGGAGGAGGGAACGACTGGTGTTGTGCGGGGCGAGGGGCGTGCGAGCAAGGGATGGGGTGCAGGAGATCCAGGGCGTCGGGGATGCTTCCGAGGTGCAGGCTGCTGGTAGGGCGATGGGATGAGGGAGGCGCGCTGCAACATGAGAGAAGGAGGGAGGTAGCAATAGCTTGTGCAGTGCTAGGGGAACAACCGCGCGGAAATAACAAAAGAGAGAAAAAAGAGAGAAGAAGAAAGAGGAATAAAGAAAAAAAAGTTAAAAGTAAACAAAGATAATAATAATAATAATAATATAATAATAATAATAATAATAATAATGATAAATAATACTAAAATAATAATAATAATAACCATAATCATAATAATATTAATAAAAATAATAATATTAATAAAAATAAAAATAACCTTAATAATAAAATAATAATAATAAAATGAATTCATATAATTTTAATAATAATAAAATTAATGAAAAGGTCATGCAGTTGCATGGGCAAAGCCGCGCGACGTCGCACTCCGCCCGTGCATCTAATGACATTGAACCCAAAACACACACTTTTTATCAAAAACTTGAAAACTTCGTCCATGACTCACCCCGGACCCCAGCAAAAATATTTAAAGGTAAAAAAAATAATTAAATAAATTAAACTCATAGGTCGGGGTGTGACAATTCTCCCCACTACAATGCTTCTCGTCCCTAGGAAGCCCCAACAAGACCTTGACCCAAGAAGAAACTCCCTAAGTGTTACTCACCCCCAAAATCTTAAGCGTATCCAGTTGATCAATCCAAACGAACACCAAATTCCCATAACATGCAACTTATCCTCAAAACACGAACACTTTAAAACACCACCGAAACGTAACCCGAAACAAAACTCTGATACAGGCATGGGGAGGCCCGAATAGACTCCCCACCATAGGAGACAAGCCAAACTGATTTCAATGAGACCCGCGATGGGTCTCCCCACCATTAGGACTGACGAAACTAATCTAACTTGAAAACTTTCTGCACGGATCAAAAACCCCCCACCATGAGGGGGGGGGGGGGGGGTAGGGAAGGGCCCAATGAATCGAACATCAAAACTACTACCACCACTACTCCAACGACGTCACACTCTCAGATGAACACAAACCGCACAACACTAAGGACCGAGATTAAACCAAGATCTTTTTACACCACTGGGGTTCACCTGAATACGCGCCAGCTTCACTCTGAGACCTATGGTTGGAGCTCTGTTGATTGAAGCATCTCCTGCCTCGCTGTCAGGCTTCAAAATTTCCCAAACAAGACACATGAACTAGAATTTTACCAAACGCACATTCATTAGAATAAAGGTTCCAAATAGGTTCGATAAGAACCATTCTTACAACTGAAAGAAAATAAACACCACAAAATGGTATAGGTGACGACTACTACATCCAAGAAAGAATACAAAGAGAAGACCTCAAAATGACTCCCAAACATTGCCCTACTCCTACTGATGGGAGGAGGTGACCTTAGACAATCCAAGTATGGATTCAGCGCGCTTCTTAAAAACACCTTGACAGAATCGCTGCACATGACCCAGTCACCCACAGGTGTGGCAAGGTCTTGGAGCATTCGGGCACATCAACCTCTTGTGCCTCCACTTACCGCACTGGTGACAGATCAAGGCATTGCACTGGGAGGAAGATGACTGAAGGTCTGAAGGCCTCTTGATTCCTCTACCAGTTCCACCACCATCAGATCACTTCCCATTCTTCTTATCGCTATCTTCTGCACTACTTCCCAAGGCTGGAGGAGGATTCGTCACCTCATGTCCTCCTGCTAACTCATCTTCGATGAGGGAAGCTTGTCTCACCACATTAGGGAAAGTGACATGTTGAACTCTCTCACCTTCGACTGGAGCTCAGGACGTAATCCAAGATCAAAATGCCGAGCTTTCACGGGATCATTTCCAACATACCCCGGTTCATACAGAGTCAGGTCCAGGAAACGATGAAAGAATTCCAACATCGATCCGACACCTTGCTGGAGACCGCAAAACTCCATCCTCTTCCTCACCTTTGTCACTTCAGAGAAGTAATGTTGGATGAATGAAGACTTGAAGAACTCCCAAGTGAGATCTTTCCGAGGTTTATTATGATACATTGACTTCCACTATTTCTAGGTTGGACCTTCAAGCATAATGGCATCCAACTTCACCTTTAACGACTCAAACAACCCAATGAAACTGAACTTCCTCTCAATCTTCCATAACCACTCCTCTGCCTCAAGAGGACCTGCTTTCCCATAAAAGAGGGGAGGGTTCAACTTCCGAAACTCAAGGACGTAGTCCTTGGGCTGATCAACTGGAGGATTTTCTAAGGATTCACCACCCAAAGCTACACCTTGGGCATCCATCGAACCTTTGTGGGGGCGAACACTAAGGAATAATAAAACAACAATATGGTTCAAACATGGTCATTACTATTTTAAATACCAGAATAACACTTTTCACAATGATTTTTAGAATGAAGGAAAACTCAAACAATTCACTAGGGGGGAAACTAGTGATGATGGGTGACTTGTCTATATGGTTGGCAGCCATACATTAGTCACACCACCATCAATGAGAGCATTATAGGGTAAATTCCCCGGCTCCACATCGCTTTCCAGACCACGCAAGCTCATAGAGGTCACTTACCTGACTCCCATTTCATTTCACAATACCAAACAAAACATAAGAATCAAAATACACTGACAACCCAAACATCTCATGGTAACCCGAGGTTCAGAACGAGCAAGGGTTCATGACGTCATTCTCGTCCATACAACTCAAGTCCCTAAAATTATACTCCTTCTACCATGACAACCCCAAATAACAATGGGCGCTCTGAAAAACAAGGTTCGCTCAGGAGCCGACCTCCTCTGATACCATTTTGTCAAAAACCAACCCGGGTCGACCCTGAATCGATCACCCGAGCCGGTCCGCGACATGACCCGAGAGGCGTTCTCGATCCTCCCAGGCTGGCGACAAGCGCCAGGGAATCAATAAAGGATGAGTGGGAACGATTTTTCCAAATAAAAATAAATAGAGCAGCGGAAAAGTAGAACAACGCAGAGTAAATAAATGACCCTGAAAAGAAAGAACGACCAACAAAACACACTAACCTAGACTCGACCAAAAATCCTCGCAACTTCGAGAGTCACTCACCAGTCCACAACTAACTCTTTCCCACGGCGAGCGAGTTCGATCCAAACCTGCAACAAAACTAAAAACAGGAAAAAAAACTATAGGCGTGAGTATTAAAACTAAGTAAGAGTTCCCAAAAAACTATTCCCAATGCACTACCTTTAAAATAAAGAATTTACCAATTTCAAGTTTGAACTAAATTATATAAAATATTAGTTTCCACACACACTTTCATTTCTAAAACAAGTAGCTGTCCATTTCCCTTTTTATTTTAAAAACAAGTTTAATGTTTGAAAGGAGAAGGTGCATTTAATTTTGAAAACATCTTCGCGAACAATTTACAAACCTAAATTTTAGTTATTATCTAAAAGGAAAACCACACATAACACACAACACACACTAAGGGAAATGAAAAAAAAAGTGGCACACATGGGACAACAACCGAACTAGACCTCTCAATCGTCTACCACATACAAATAAACACTAAAGGAAACATGGGGTGAACCTAGGAGCTCGTGAAAAATCCATAACGTACTATACATTTGACTCATCTTGAAGGAATTCCCTAACTCGATGATTTCATAATGTCCTAATGCTCGGTATAGCCCTTCATGGCCTAACCGAGGGACCCAATCCCCATAGCAGTAATAACTTAGTATTCCCTTGCTATGGGGCCACTATTCAGTATGTAATCTAAACTAGTGCAGCAATCGTTCTCAGAAGATTCACTTACTATGTCGGATTCCCATTTCAATACGCATAAAAAAAGGAAAAGTGGTGATTCAGCAAAGTCAATAAAGTAGCACAGATATCACACACAACTCATGCAATCAACGTACACCAAAGATCACCCCTGAGTCACCCCAAAGAGAGTTTTCCAAAATAATTTATTTTTTTTAAAGTTACAAATAGGTCTTCACCAATTTTAAAGAAAAACCTCATTTCTCAAGAAAACCCAAAACACTCATTCACACTTCAGAAGGAATCATTTATCATTTAAAACAAAACTACATTTGAAATCCCGTGGATTATGTTTAAAGGCCAAATGAGCATTCTTTCATGACTGAGTGTTCGTTCATCAATAAAATATTTCAAGTGTCGTGTATAAAATAAATGGCTCTTTTTACACAAAATAATCATTTAAGAATTTATTTATCTTATATCATTTCCCATTTATTAAAATTAATAAAAACATCAAGCAAATAATAAAATCTTAATTTAATGCTGAATGTAGTGGGGGACCTACCTCGACTTGCAGCTCGGTTACGACGACGTGGCACGTCTCACACTTGTGCACAAGTATGCGCAACTTACCAACGACCGCAAAATCACGGAAAAATCTCACCAATGCGCTGCAACCGTAAAGATAACTAAAAACACATAAACGTTAATTTAAAATAAATCAAACAAAAGACAAAGCAAAACATCACCTAAACCTCAGTGCAGGTGAAGAGGGGTGAAACCAAACCGTTCGCCTTCGGTGGCAGGTGTTCGTTGCACGCCCAATTGCGAACAAGGCGCGTGGCTAGTCACATGAATGGAGATGACACGAAAGCTGACAGATCTATTCGTTCCACCCTGGAGGGGCGGCGAGGGGCTGCAGGGCATTGAAAAAAGTCACTGATAGAGGGGGAGCACGACTGGGATGGGTGCGTGGCCGGTCAGAGGGCCCGCGACAAAACGAAAGGCGTGCGACCGGAGGGCACCAGCTAGTTTGAGATACACAGCGGCTGGAAGGAGGCTCTGCGAGAGGATCACGCGGCCGTGATGGTTGGTGGGTGTCGGCGGGAGGAGCCCGCGGCCAGTGCAGCGAAGGGGTATGCCTTCTGGGCACTACACCTCTGCTGGTCGGCCAGAGAAAGGAAGGAGACACTGCAAGGAGATAGAGGTCGAGGGGTGCCACTAGCCAAGGAAGAAGGGTTGTGGGTCCGCTCGGCTATGGGTCAACTCAGCCAACTGGAGGGGCTCGTGCCGGACAGCAGCTGTGAGGCGAGAAAAGTGGGAGGCAGACTGATTGAATGATGTCCGGACGAAACAGGGAAGGGCACAGGTGGCACGACAGGGCACAGGACATGGATCAGGCCGGTGGTGCTCTCAGACTGGTCAGAGGGTTACCGGCAGGGGGTCTGCGGTCTGATCATCCGGAGCGCAAGTAAGAGGGGTCGCACACAGCAAGGGGGGGGTACCGAGTTGGTGCAGCTCAGTAGTGAGGGCACGCGGTGGGCAGCTTGCCGGAGCAGGTAGGAGGGTGAAGCCAGCTTGGAGACCCTCCGAAGGAAGAGGGCTGCACAGGGGGTCATGCTTTAAGAGAGAGAGGGGAGGACGATGACTGGCACTGGAGGGTGGCAGCCTGCTCGGCTGAGAGGGAAGGCGGGTGCAGCTCGTCACTGTAGAGGAGGAGGAGGGATCCGTCGAAGGAGAAGGGTGTCATGGCGGGAGGTGCTGACACGCTACAAGGGAGAAGGAGAGGCGACGCTGCAAGGCAGGAGGAGGGCACGACTGGTGTTGTGCGGGGTGAGGGGCGCACAGGCAAGGGATGGGGTGTAGGAGAGCCAGGGCACCGGGGATGCTTCTGAGGTGCAGGCTACTGGTAGGGCGGGGGGCTGAGGGAGGCGCGCTGCAATATGGGATAAGAAGGGAGTGGCAACAGCTTGTGTAGTGCTAGGGGAACAACCGCGTGGAAATAACAAAAGAGAGAAAAAAGAGAGAAGAAGAAAGAGGATTAAAGAAAAAAAAGTAAAAAGTAAACAAAGATAATAATAATAATAATAATAATAATCATGATGATGATGATTATGATGATAAATAATACTAAAATAATAATAATATGAACCATAATCATAATAATATTAATAAAAATAATAATAACCTTAATAATAAAATAATAATAGTAAAATAAATTCATATCATTTTAATAATAATAAAATTAATGAAAAGGCCACGCAGTTGCATGGGGGAAGCCGCGCGACGTTACGCTCCACCCGTGTGTCCAATGACATCGAACCCAAAACACACACTTTTTATCGAAAACTCAAAAACTTCGTCCGTGGCTCACCCCGGACCCCAGCAAAAATATTTAAAGGTAGAAAAATAATTAAATAAATTAAACTCATAGGTCGGGGTGTGACATATAAGGTTTGTCCAAAGGACTTATATAATTATAGATATGTCATTAATGAACCTTATAGTAATTTTATTAAGCATGTAATATAAAAATACAAGAAGACATGGTAAAAGTTAAACTATTTAACTAAGTATTAAATCTAAAAGATATGGATAATATGGTGACCTAAAATTGTCTAAAACCTATTGGTTGAGACAATTTCTACCCATACCCACCTTATCCTCTAAATAAATCCATTTGGAGCCATTATAAACCGAAAATTATTTTATAATAAAATAATATTTCAAGCTTTTCCTAAAGTGACCCTCACCTCTCTTATAAAAGGGTACTTCCCCTTCTCCTAATTTCACACCTCCAAATACATTTTGCTCAACCAAAACATGCACAAATATCCTCCCAACTACCCTCAATTCACCCTAGAGGCCTTACTTTTATCAGAAAGACAACTTAAGGAGCCCTTTTGATCAAATCAAAAGGAAGCACCCGAAGAAGAGGTAATAATTTCATCACCTCTTTCAAAGTTATTTTCTTCTTCCACTTCCTATTTCTTTGTTTTTTCCATAACAAAATAATAACTCTAGTACCTTATATATACTGTGATTTTATTATAAATATGGTACAACCATATTCATTATTCTATCCATCCTATGAATGAAAAAGTGACCATACGTGCGTACATATGACTTACCGTATCCACGTTGTGGTGTAGTTTTTTATTCAACACTTCATTATTTGGATGGGTATAATAATGAGTATAATTGATTTAAATAATAAATATAACATGTTAATTATTCTTTATATATGATATACCATCCAATTTTATATGATTTCACCATAAATAGAATGATATTGTTGCTCGTGCGTATGTACGAATTACCGTCTCCACGAACGCGATGAGATTCATTCCCCATCGTAACCATTCAAGAATAATTTTCATTTTATAATTAAAAATAATTTTAATAACTTAATATCATTTTGTATATGAATAAAATACATCCTATCCATAACAAACATGACATAATTAACAAAACATATAAAGGAAAACGAATCAATTAACACCTGAAACAATGATACTACTGAAATATTATTAAGAAGGAAATATTATAAGATCATATATGATATCATATTTAGGTATGTGGTTCTTTTATAATTTAATAAAAATTATTTAAATATTATACAGGAGGTTAACATACCCTCGACTAAGGAAAATTACCAGGTAAGGGGTTTTCATCTCACTTTTTATTCCTGTGAGATTCATGCTGTATTTACAAAAAATTCCTTTTGTGTGGTGTATGTATTGCCAATGATTGTATTATTTGTGTAATATACTTTAATTTATGGGTATTTACATATTCATTGTATTATCCTTCTTTTATAGGGTTTATGTTTCGTAAGTTACCAAATCAATAAGGGAATTTCTAATTTCAGTTTCCACTCATTGGGTTTTACGTACACTTCATTGATTATTTTACTCCAAGATTATGTGTGAAATAACTATTTATTTATTTATGTAGTAATTTATACTCCCGTTTTGTGTGTATACACTTTTTATACACATAGTCACTCCTTTGATAAATTCTCAAGTCATTGATATGAACTTAATAAGGGTAATCTTAACTCAATTTCCATTCATTGAGTTAAACATCCAAGTCATTGGTTTTGTTTTGTTACAAGAATATGTGTGAATGTCCTCTGATTTATTTACACTAAATATCCAATCATATTGAGTGTATTTATATTTTTCACACATAATTATGTCATTGATTTATCCTTAATCTAAGGATATTATCTTTATAAGGGATTTCATCTCAATTTATATTCCATTGAGACTCCTTTGTTTTTATGTTCCAATTCAATTTTATATGGTGTATATACTGTTCTTTGACATAGTGTGTCATGAATCCCTTTATTCTCATGATATTATAAAGTTTTGATTAAATTTATTCCTCAATTATTTGTATTCAAGAGTCTCTAATTTGGTTAGAAACTCTAACTAAAATATCGTTTTAAATGTTTTAATGATTTATTCTTCTAAATCTTTATCATTAATGTCCATGCTTTAAAAATGGTTTTAAGGATTTATTTATATGTACACGAATTTTTTAAAAATTAAAATTCATTTTAAAAGTTTTTAAGTGGTATGAGACACTTTGATTAAAAAATCTCTTTTAAACAGCTTCTTGATAAATAGTGCGACTTTTAAATGTTTTCAAGAAAAAAGAGATACTTCTCTCAAATAGTTTTACTGATTATTTTCATCTATGTCAATATCATTCAGAGTATTTTATTCTTTATTGAGGTTGATTTATTGTAATAAAATCTTCTATATTGTATTGAATGAGTTATGTTTGACTGTGGATGTGATATTTTTATACCATTTATGGTTTTTGATTAAAGTATTGACCTTTCATATGCTAGTTTTAATACGAATGTATAGATTTTGTTTCACCCTTTTCATATGAGGAATGTATTGGACTTTGTATGTGATGGGTGGGGCCCACTATAGTCCCTCTATGCATTGGTAGGTCTCATGAGACAAACAAGTGTCTTGGCATAGGGCATTGACAAAATTATTATTTGTAGTCTTGGAACGAGGCCTTGATTATGTGGTTATGATGTCCGACATTCTGCATTCCATCATTATGAAAATAGCTATTGATATTACATGTGATTATTCGACTAGTAGAATATCCATGTGAATAATTAGATGGAATTATTTGATTTATCTTTTCCATATCATGCTGAAGTTTAAGTTTAAAAGGTTTGTGTTTTAGTCTTAGACATTTCCTTAAATGTTTATGCTTATTTATGATAGTTTCTGCTATATTGTTATCCTTACTGAGAATCTGATATCACCCCTTTCTTATGTTTTCTTTTTACCAGGATGTGAAGAAGTACATTATGATTGACCTATAGGGATAGACTAAGGGATATGAGTGTGTTCAAAGGGGACACAATTTTTTTATTTTTTTATTTCATGATGTAGTGTAAAACTTATGTATGTATCTAGTACTTAAAAGACTTCTAAACTAATCAGTCTTTTGAGACTTGATCTCTAGTGATCATGAAAATGTTATGTAATAATTCATAGACTTTGGGTAACTAGGGTTGGGGTGTTATAGTTGGTATAAAAGGAAGTTTAGTACAAACATTGGAAACTATATTTAGATAAACCCTGATTAGAGAACATTACCCTAAGATAGACTTTTAGGATTAGTATAGAAGAACATCCAAAAATTTTGGTAGTGTAAATATTATATAAATTTTCCAAGAAAATACATCCCTGTCTGGATACAAATATGTAGAGGTGTCTCTGAAACAGATGTACCTAGGAGTGAAAACTCTGACAAGAAGTTTCAGACTTGACATGGGGTATCCTGGTACACGACAACAGGTCTTACTATAATCTTGGTATTAACACTCCCAGGGGATATGCTTAGGATAATTCACGTTTTCTTTACAAAACTATTTGAAAGATTTTAATATAATATGAGACTAAATAACCTTAGTTAATCCTAAGGTGTTTTAGATGGAAAATAAGGTGTCATGATATTCTCTAAATGATTTTATGAATTTTTTTACTCACACTCTCTTTTCTGGTTTTAGTCAATGGATGGATTCCAAGGAAGTCATAGTAACATTGGAAATTATTTACAAGGTGGGAATGATGGTGGAAATGAGAAAAAAATTGAATTTTGATGGGTGTAAAAGATATCGTGTTCATTCCGAATCAATTTTCCAAAAAATATGATGAATAACATATACATTAACCAACTCCCAAACTCAAAAAAGAAGAGAAAGGTGAAGAATGATAAGTGATGTAGCAGTGGAGACCATGGAGAAAATAAATCTCATTTTACATCATGCAGGAAATGTGGAAGGAGACACCCAGGAAAGTGTCTCAATGGAACAAAGAAATGCTTTATGTGTGGGAAATAAGAACATAAAGTGAATAATTGTCAAGGAAAAAAGAAGAGTACTATAGAATAAAATAAAAATGATCCTAATAATCCATTTATAGTCATTTTCCGTAAATGTAGGGGACCTATGCATTAACCGAGTCAATGATCTATTATATAGGATAACCTCTATGTGGAAATAAATGGATGAAGAAATGTTTAAAATTATTAATGCTCTTTGTTGATGGGATTACTTTGGAATAATTTTCTATTGTATGTGTAACCCTACAGTTTGTTATGTGAGAATGCTATTTGAGGAAGAATTATCTTTTATTTTTTGGATATAGTTATAAAGAACTATTTGGGTTTATATTATCCTTGAATTTGAGTCAATTATAGGTTATTACTTTTTGGGAAGAAAATGCAAGGTATGAGATAATATTTGTGGTTAAAATATGTTATGGTTATTTTGAGGAATTTATCTCATTTTTGGGAATGTTATAAAATTATATAGTTTTTTAAAAAGGACAACATTCATACCGCGTGACAACCCACCGCGTTAGACAAAGCTGCAAGAATCGAACCCATAACCAAAGTACGACTGAGATTTATCACCTACCATTGGACTGCATGAATTCCCTGGTTAGTATGACTAAATATTTTTAGTTGAATGATTTTATGGAACAAGAATATGTTGATTTTGGAAACTTATGATTTATCCTTAGTATAGGAAAATGATTTGGTGATTAAGTGATAAATGTTATTTTGGAAGACGTTCGCTCTTTTGGGAACACTATATGCCTAAGGAAAATAGAATACTTTGAGATTTAATTTGAGGAGTAATGGTGGATTTTTATTTTGGAAGATTTTATGTTTTTATTGTGGACTTATATAGATTTGAGTTATTTATGGAAATGATTAACCTATCATAGAGAATATGTGATTAGGTTAATTAATTTTAATTATGTGACTTTAAGAGTAGTCGATGTTATTTTGCGATAAATGTTAATATTTATTGTGGAAGACCATGTGATCAAATCCTTCTGAATTTTGGGTTTCAAAATTAGTTTGGATTATTTTGAAGAATTTTAAGGACAATTGTTTTTTGAATGGTATTTATTGAACTTTGGGTATTGTTTGTTTAATTTTTGAGATTATGAGTAGTACTTATTTCTATAAAGGATTATCCATTTTTGGGATCATCTAATCTTGTAATAACCATTTTGGTTTTGGTTAATGTATAATGACATGGGAAATATATAGTTAATATTTTGTGTATTATGTGATTCTCTATAAGTTGATTCTAGCGCTTCAGGTGTGACCAAGTCATCATGAATACTCATCGTTTGGAGAAAAGATGAGTTTGTAGTATAAATTTATTAAAGGATGAAACTATACTTGAAATTTAAGTATATATCCTTATTTTCTTAGTAAATATCATAAATAAATTCCAAAAAATTATTAAAAGGAACTTAAAAAAACATTGTACTTTTACTCTTCCTACTGGGTAATCAAAGATCGTTTAACCCATTATAAGTTTATGGTTTTATGGTAGTTAACTTTCTCCTGATCATGTTTTCTATCACTCTCCATCAGAACATGATGGTCTGTTTTCTCTTCCATATCCATGTTTTTACATGGAACCCTAGTATGGGTTATCTCAGGTGACCTTTGTACTTCTATTTCTTTCTTTTAAAGTGATAATTTTATTAACACTTTTTCCAATGTGGGATTTCAACAAAGATGTTTTGAAATGTAAAACCCCTAGTTTTTGTTTCCAAGTTTAAATTTCAAGGAAAAAATTATTTGAAGGAGGGAAGAATGTGACACCCCAGGATTTCATAGTAAGTTATATCATTAAATTAGTTACATAGCTTATATTGCACGCAACACTGACTTGGATTACATTATATGGAAGATTGAGTTTCTATGAAACAACACTTTAATTATTCAAATGATATATTTACAACATAACAATTAAATATAGTAATACGAATTGTAAAAAATAAATTTTAAATTTCATTTATAATTCTATCATATGCATAAACCATATTTATAAGGAAATGTATAAGTTTCATTAAAATATAAGTACTATTTTGTTAAAGGAACTAATTCTTATGTGCTTTTGTGAACAATAATAAAATTAATTTTATAAACTATTATAAATTAAATTTGGTGAAATTGAATTAATTTTTTAATTCAGAATACCAATATTATATTAGGGTGAAAGTTTGGTAATTTTATGAGAAGTTTCATTTTTAATAAATAGTGAAAAATACTGCATTTTAATTCAAAACTGCCTTCTCACTCAATTTATTTATATTGTTAAATTATCATCTTAATTTGTTTTAGAGTATATATAGATTATATTTTTATCATTTTATATAATGCTGGTCATTGGATATAAACACATGTCAATATTTTGATAATTTTTACTTCTTAAAAACCCACTTTCTAGTTTTTACAACAGGAATAAATTTTAAATTAATTAATGAAACTTACATGTATTAAATTTGGTAAAATATAAATCATTTTTAAATTTGAAATATCAAAATTAGCTTAGAGTGAATTTTTGGTATTTTTTTGAAAAATTTCAATTTTTACTGAAGAGTGAAAACACTGCATTATTGTTTAAAACCAACTTGTATTTAAATAATAATTATTTTTATTTAAATTTATTTTAAAGTCAAAATAGACAGATAATACCAATATTAGTTCAATTTAATTCATTGGAGTCATTTTATAATAAGATTATATGTATAAAATTTTATTGAACTTTTTAACGTCTTTTACCCACCTTCTAGGCAAATTTGCAAATTTGCATGAAACGTAATTTTACTGCTTTTGTGAATTAAATTTCAAAAATCCGAGAGACACGGTTGATATTAGTAAGTAAAATTTAGGATGAAAACAATTTTTTCTGAATAGTAACTTTTGAATTTTATTTACCACGATTAAAAGTAAATAGGGTAATAAAGGTAAAAATGATATTATAATTACCCTAACACATGTCCTAATTCAATTGGATAAGTGTTTTTCGACCAGAATAAACCTTAGGAATAAATTAAGATCCTCTTTGATCCACTTGGATTAGATTAGGACATTTATTATTATTTTATTTAAAAAAGAGTTAAAAGTGCAAAATTCAAAGTTTAATAACTAAACCATTTTTAATATAGGGTTATATGTAAGATAAATTCGACTATAAATATTCGTTAGAAAGATAAAAATATTTCATACATCATGGTATTTTATTCATAATTTTTAGATATTAAATAATTAAATTTATTTACGATATAATGATGATGTAGTAATTACCTTATTAATGAAAGATTAAAATAACTGATATTATAAATATAAACATAAATGTAAATTGAGACTTTTGATGCATTAGACTAATTTTTGAGGTTAATATGAAATTTTAGGGTTGATTTAATGTATTTTTTTCTAAGTAATCAAGTTTTTTTGACTTTCACAAAAACAAAATACTAAATAGTGTCAAAATTGACATAAATGAGTTTTAAAAAAAATACTATATTATTAAATGATATAATATTCCTAAAAATATAAGGTTCAGAAAAAGGACTTATATAATTATAGATATTTTATTAATTAACCACTTTAGGTTCTATTGTAATTTTATAGTAAGTTTATTAACCATGTAGTATAAAAATACAAGAAGACATGTTAAAAGTTAAACTATTTAACTAAGAATTAAATCTAAAATATAAGGCTAATATGGTGACCTAAAATTGTCTAAAACCAATTGGTTGAGACAATTTAGACCCATACCTACCTTATCCTCGAAATAAATCCATTTTTATCCATTATAAACCGAAAATTATTTTATAATAAAATAATATTTCAAGATTTTCCTAAAGTAACCCTCACCTCTCTTATAAAAGTGTACTTCCCCTTATTTTAATTTCACACCTCCAAAGCCATTTTTCTTGGAAAAAACATACTCAAATATTCTCTCAACTACCTTGAATTTACCCTGGAGTCCTTACTTTGATCAGAAAGATAACCCAAGGAGCTCTTTTGATCAAATCAAAAGGAAGCACCCGAAGAAGAGGTAATAATATCACCACCTCTTTCAAAGTTATTTTCTTCTTCCACTTCCTCTTTCTTTGTTTTTTCCATAACAAAATAATATTTCCAGTACCTTATACATACTATTATGTTATTGTAAATATGGTATAACCATATTCATTATTCTATCCATCCTATGAATGAAAAAGTCACCATACATGCGTACGTACGGCTTACCGTATCCACGTCGTGGTGTAGTTTATTATTCAACACTTCATTATTTAGATGAGTATAATAACGAGTATAATTGATTTAAATAATAAATATAACATGTTAATTATTATTTATATATGATATACCATCCAATTATATATGCTTTCACCATAAATAGAATGATATTGTCGCCCGTGCGTACATACAGATTACCATCTCCACGAACGTGATGAGATTCATTCCCCATCATAACCATTCAGGAATAATTTTCATTTTATGATTAAAAATAATGATTAAGAACTTAATATCATTATGTATATGAATAAAATACATCCTATCAATAACAAACATGACTTACGTAACAAAACATATAAATGAAAACGAATCAGTTAACACCTGAAACAATGATACTACTGAAATATTATTAACAAAGAAATATTAGAAGATCCTATATGATATAATATTTATGTATTTGGTTATTTTATAATTTAATAACAATTATTTAACTATTATACAGGATTTTAATGTATTCTCAACTAAGGAAAAGTACAAGGTAAGGGGTTTTCATCTCACTTTTTATTCCCGTGGGATTCATGTTATATTTGCCACAATTTCCTTTTGTGTGGTGTATGTATTGCCCATGATTTTACTATTTGTGTAATATAATTTAATTTATTGGTATTTAAATATTTATTTTATGATCCTTATTTCATGGGGTTTATGTTTCGTAAGTTACCAAATCGATAAGGGAATTTCTAATTTCAGTTTTCACTCATTGGGTTTTACATACACTTCATTGATTATTTTACTCCAAGATTATGTGTGAAATCACTATTTATTTATTTATGTAGTAATTTTTACTCCCCTTTTGTGTGTGTATAATTTTTATACAAATAATCAATCCATTGATAAATTCTCAAGTCATTGATATGAACTTGATAAAGGTAATCTTAACTCAATTTCCATTCATTGAGTTAAACATCCAAGTCATTGGTTTTGTTTTGTTAAAAGAATATATGTGAATGTCCTCTGATTTATTTACACTGAATATACAATCATATTGAGTGTATTTATATTTTTCACACATAATTATGTCATTTATTTATCCTTAATCTAAGGATACGATCTTTATAAGGTATTTCATCTCAATTTAAATTCCATTGAGACTCCTTTGTTGTTATGTGCCAATTCACTTTTATATGGTGTATATACTATCCTTTGACATAGTATATCATGAATCCCTTTATTCTCATTATATTATAAAGTTTTGATTAAATTTATTCCTCAATTATTTGTATTCAAGCGTCTCTTATTTGGTTAGGAACTCTAACTAAAATATCGTTTTAAATGTTTTAAAGATTTATTCTTCTAAATATTTCTCATTAATGTCCATGTTTTAAAAATGGTTTTAAGGATTTATTTATATAGACATGAATGTTTTAAAAATTAAAATTTCTTTCAAAAGTTTCAAATTGTTATGGGACACTTTGATTCAAAAATCTCTTTTAAACGGATTCTTGATAAATAGTGTGACTTTTAAATGTTTTCCAGAAAAAGGGGATACTTCTTTCAAATAATTTTACTAATTATTTTCATATATTTCAATATCCTTCAGTGTGTTTTATTCTTTATTGAGGTTGATTTATTATAATAAAATCTTCCATATTATATTGAATGAGTTATGTTTGACTGTGGATGTGCTATTTTTATACCATTCATGGTTTGTGGTTAATGTATTGACATTTCGTATTCTAGTTTTAAAATTAATGTATAGATTTTGTTTCACCCTTTTCATATGAGGAATGCATTGGACTTAGTATGTGATGGGCGGGGCTCTCTAGAGACCCTAGATTCATTGGTAGGTCTCATGAGACAAACTAGTGTCTTGGTAGAAGGCCTTTACAAAATTATTATTTGTAGTCTTGGCATGAGGCCTTGACTATGTGGTTATGATGTTCAACATTATGAATTCCATCATTATGAAATTAACTATTGATATTACATGTGATTATTCAACTAGTAGAATATCCATGTGAATAATTAAATGTAATTATTTTATTTATCTTTTCTATATTATAATGAAGTTTAAGTTTAAAAGGCTTGTGTTTTAGTCTTATACGTTGCCTTAAATGTTTATGCTTATTTATGATAGTTTCTACTATATTGTTGTCCTTACTGAGCATCTGAGCTCACCCCTTTCTTATGTTTTCTTTTTCCCAGGATGTTAAGAAGTATATTATGGTTGACCTGTAGGGATAGGCTAAGGGATATGAGTGTGTTCAAAGGGAACACAATGTTGTTGTTTTTTTATTTAATGATATAATGTAAAACTTATGTATGTATCTAGTACTTATATCATCATCATCATTGTTATGTATTTATTCAAGAGAGAATACAAGAGAACAAAAGATTCAGGCCATGCAACACCGGCCAAGGGGGGTCTAAAATAATGGAGACCTAGGGCATTGTTGCAAATTAAGTTCACCCCCTCTGGCTTCAAGGAGATGGCAGAGGGTAGGCAGGTGACATCAGAGCCATGGATGGCAAGGGAGGCCAAATAATCCGCGACTTTATTCCCCTCTCTCCATGTATGTGTAACTTTCATGTTTCTCTTTAGAAGTTCCTTACATCGCCTAATGATATAAAGTACTGACCATGGAGTGGATCCTTTTTCCAGCAGAGAGTCGTGGATGATCTTCGAGTTAGTTTCCACGTGGGAGATGTCCATATCTTTCTGAATACACAGGTTGAGCCCCATTATGAGAGCCTTGGCCTCCGCTTGAAGAGTGCATCCGTTACCAAAGTGTGTCGTGAATGCAAGGAGTATGCCTCCTTCCAAATTACGGACCACTCCTCCTCCTCGCATGATTCCTAAGTTGCAGGAGCCATCGATGTTGAGTTTAAGACCTTCTGCTGGGGGGTTCCATTTCACCCACTGTCCTTGCAAACCCACCATGGGGATAGCCAGCCCGGGGCAAGCCTACAGATTACGAAGTCAAGAAGCTTCCCACCATACCTTGATAAGGGGGGCCATATCCATAAGTAGGAATTTAGATCGCACAATGATCGACCTCCCTGAAGAGCTCTTCCCCTCATATATTGCTTTGTTCCGCGCCTGCCATAGACACCAACAACCTGCACTGAAAATAGCCGAACGTACCATCCGATCTGGTCCTTTGTCCGGGGTATCTTGGAACCATCTCTCAAGGATCGCTAACCCTCTAATATCCATAGGGAATTCCTCTGTATAAACACCAAAAAACTGCCAGACAGCCTTAGCCCAGTCACCTTCAAAAAAATGTGGTTGGTGGTTTCCTCACTTTTGTTCCTACAGCACTGGCACCAAGAGGCGAGGCTGATGCCCATTTTCCTGATGCTCTCATTCGAAGGTATCACCAAGTTCCTCACTCTCCACACAAGAAAATTGTATTTGGATGGTATGTTCTTGCACCACATTCGCTCAGACAAGTTTTTGCGCTGGGCCTGGGGAGTCGAGATCCTGCGGAAGTCATTTTCGGTGAACTTCCCCGAAAAGGAAGGAGTAAACACGCATTTTTCTGGCTCAGAGATGATGTGGATAGAGTCGAAAATGGATTTATGATCTTCTTTCAGAACGGCTTTAACAAAATTCGGAAACGAGCTCGCCTCCTTGAAGGTGATCGAAGGTGTCGGACATCCCAGGAAGCCAAGTTTGGATCCTGCCCAGTTGCTACTCCAGAAAGGGATGCTACCGTATCCCAAAATCCAGCGAGAATGATGTTGTAGGTTCGATACCAGGGGGAAAATCGTCCTCTAGAAGGGTGTTCCATGGACGCTTCCACTTTATGTACATTTGATGAAGTTGTGCCACATGATCCTCCCCCAGAGAGTCTGATTTTCCACAATCTCCCAGGACATCTTTCCATGCATGCAGTGCACCGTTCCCTCGACACTCCTGACGTTAATTCCCCCCTCCTAAATCGGTCGAGCCATTCTCCCCCACGAGACCCAGTGCCTCTTCCCTTCCCCAGCTGCATCCCAGAGGAACCCTGCCAGTACCCTGTCAATGGCTCTGAGAACCCCTTTTGGCACTGACGAGGAAGCCAAAGCATGCACTGGTATAGACGAAAAAACGCTGTTGATGAGGGCGATGCGACCCCCAAAAGAAAGAAAGTGGCTTTTACAATTGAAAACCCGACCAGTGATCCTGCTCACCAACTCATCGTAGTCCCGTACTCGCATTCGTCCTGAAGAAATTGGAGATCCTAGATATTCCATTGGGAGAGATCCTACCTGCATGTCCATCCTCCTACACAGGTCATCAGCCCACCTTGCCGTGCATTTTTTGGAAAGGTACAAGTTTCTTTTGTCGTGGTTAATCAATTGCCCACTCCAGTGGCAATACTCCTTCAGGATCCTCCCAATGGCCTGCACAGACCTCCTCCCAGCATTCAAGAAAATAATTGTGTCGTCCGCGAACATTAGGTGCGATGTGTGAGGCTGGTTCCCCTTCCTCCGGAAAGGAGTAATACTTCCATTGGAAATTCCTCTGTTAAGAATCCTGCTAAGAGTATCCTGCACAAGAATGAAAACACTCGGAGAAATCGGATCACCTTGTCGTAAGCCTCGGGTAGCCTTGAAGAATCCTCGGGTTTTCCCCACAAAGAACACAGTCATCCATGGTGAGCTGAAGCATCTGAAAAGAATGTCCGAGGCCTTGGGAGATATACCCATGCATGTGAAGAACCTGTTGATAAATCCCCATTCCACTCTGTCGTACGCCTTGCTCATGTCCAGTTTCATGACCATATTAGAACCATGGGTCTTGTTGTTCAGGTCCTTGAACATCTCATGGGCCAGAGCAATCGCCCCCTGAATTGACCTCCCCCTAACAAAGCCATGTTGTTCAATGGATACCCACCGAGGAAAACACTTGGCCAGTCTCATGTTGATGATACTCACAAGAATCTTATATGTGAAATTCCACATGCTCACTGGACGGTACTAGAGTAAGGAGGAAGGAGCCTTCACCCTCGGGATGAGAACCAGGGTCGTAGCGCTAGCCACCCGAGGTAGAGCTCCTCCTCGGAAAAAATCCTGGATAGCTGAAACAATATTCTCCTTGACAACATCCCACGAAGCTCTGAAGAATGATCCAGGGAAGCAGTCCGGCCCCGGAGCGCTACCCGGGTCAAGATTCAACATTGCCGTATAAACCTCTGGCTCATCTGGAATACTTTCCAAGCAGGCTTTATCCTCACTAGAGACTCGGTTGGGAATTACATCCCACAAATCAGCTCCCCCGTTTGGGTACCCGCCATCCATCTGCGGGTTTCGTCCAGCAAGAAGATCTTCAAAGAAAGAGGATGCCATCCCACCCACTATGTCATTGTCATCCGTGTACGTTCCATCTTCCAGCCTGATGTTGGGGATGGTCAGTTGCCTTTTCTCCCTGATGCAAGCATGGAAGAATGTCGTGTTCTTATCTCCCTCAGTTAACCACTTTATCCTCGATCTTTCATGAGCCATACGTTAATGTTTAAGAATTAACTCCACCATATGATCCTTCTTAACGGAAAGGTCTTCAAAACTCAGGTCGCTCCAAACATCCTCCAGCTCACCTTCCAGACGCTCGATCATACGCTTAAGATCATCCATCTCTTGGTCGATAGGGCAGAGGTCTCCTACCCATGCTTTAAGGCCCTGTTTTAGGCATCTGAGTTTATTATGAATACCCACCCAGTGGAGCCCTTGCGCTGGTTCCCCCAAGAGTTCCTTACAAGGTTGAGGAACTCGGGATGCTGCGACCAGTTGCCATAAAATCTGAACCTTTCCGGGGAGGCCTTCTTGGGGTTCAAAGATAAAATCAATGGAGAGTGATTAGAAATACCTCGGACCAGGTGGATCACCTTGGTGTTCGGGAATGCATCAATGGCATGTAAGTTCTCTAGGCATCTATCTAGCCGGCTCCAACACCATCTAGTACTTATAAGGCTGCTAAACTAATCGGTCTTTCGAAACTTGATCTCTAGTGATCATGAAAATGTTATGTAATAATGCACCGACGCAAGGTAACTAGGGTTGAGGCATTATAATATCCATCTCTACCACCATAGATATGTCTACCATCTTCTCATAGGTAGAAAGTTTCAACATGAACACCTATGATACGATATCTGGTTGCGAACCTTGTAGGTACTTTTGAGCCTTCAAATGGTTATTCCTTACCACATACGGAGCAAAACAGACAAGTTCAGCAAATTGGTTGGTGTATACCGACACCGAACACTCTCCCTATTATAAATACAGGAACTCCAGAGACTTTGTTAGCATCAAGGACTCTGGGAAAAACTGCTGAAAGAATGGGGTTTTGGAACCCTTCCAATCCAAGTCCACATGCCTGTCTACCTGGACCATTGAATACTACCATTTCTTTCCAGAACCCCCGAGCCTAAATTCTACACACTTCACTTTGATATTCTCAAATTTTTCTAGAAAGTCAAATATCAGATCAATTCTATCTAGCCAATGCTCCACCTCTTGAGGTTCATCCATCCCCTTAAAGGATAGTGGATTCTTTCACAATAACTCCCATGATATATATATATATATATATATATATATATATATATATCCCCTGCAATTATTGGTTGTACCTCAAAAAAGTGTTATAAACTCGTGGTACATATTGATCGACAACATGGACTAACTGTACTATAGTTTTGATGAGATTCTGATCTATAGGTGGATTCCCTTAAGGTGCATAAAGTGTACCATCCCTAGGAACTCGTGGAAGATGTCTCAGAGGCATACTACTACACACCGAAACATGAGAACAATCAGGCAACATAAAAAATATCAATTCAAACTAGAAAACCCATAAGCAAAAACTAAGATTTAAAACCAAACCCAACACTCGAGACACACATCCCAACGTCCCATGGAAACTTGAGCCTCGTTACGATAAAAGATGGCCAGACACTTATTGTAACATACCTCTCAAGTCCTAAAAATTCCATCTTCAGTCAAACAGATGTTCCCAAGACATGGACTCTTGAGGACAGACCTCCTTTGATACCAAATTGTAACAGACCAACCCAGGTTACCCTGAAACCTAGCACTCGACCCGTTGTGTTACATACACGAAGGGTGTTCCCGATCACCACAGGCTGGAGAAAAGCACCCGAGCATCGAACAACACATTGGGGGGAATGATTTCACCCAACCTGAACAAACACAAGACATATATGTATACAAAGAATGATAGATACAACAAAAGACCAAAGGAATATATATGCCACAATAGTCAAAAGACAACAGAAACAAACAACTACAAAGTATCCAAAAACTCAAAAGGACAAGTCCAATTGTAAAGGGATAAAACCAAAAGATACTCTATGTGATGGTGTGGACGAAATCCCACCATCTCACCACCAGCTACCCAAAAATAACTAACATGAACCTCACCGCCTCACTGTAGTGCCTTTCCTTTCCATGAACTGGAATACATACAAAGGTCTATGCACCCCCGAGGAGGTGTGCAGGGTGTGATCTAACAGGATTAGTAGGATCCCTCCCAGGTGTTCCATATAAAGTCTCTGTATAAAAATTTCTATATTCTTATTTTAAATAAAACATGGCATGATAAACAGTAAATCAGTTTTATAGAAAACATGGTTAACATTTATCCTTTTCACAGTTCTAAAAAAAAGCAGGTACAACATGCATATCAAGGATAACTCAGAAATCCAAGAAGTAAAAAACAGAAGCAACATCATAGGAATTAGTACCAAGGAACACTATAGGTCAAACTAACAGTCTAATCATACCACAATAAATCAAGTACAAAATCCAGTTCCTAGAACATAGGCCTAATAAGCAAAGGAATAACCCATGATTAAACCCCCCAAAAATGTCAATATTCGTCCCCAATAACAACGAGCCTAAGAAACAGAGGAAAGCCCCATGAGAAAACCTCATGATAATCACAAAACATTGACGATGGCCTCAAGCTAAACCTTCCACCAAAGTACCTGAGGAAACCCATGTGATCATTTTCACAAATCAATTTCAATCTTTCAAAAGTATCCATATCCTCTTTATTTATCAAAAACCAGGGAAAACATTTCTCTTTAAAATCCCTTTTTCAATGCACACAAACAGTCATTCCAATTTGATAAATCAATTTATAAAGCAAGAGAAATAAGGAAAATTATCACAGGCTAGAGACGGAACCACCCAACTAAAATATCGAGTCGCACACACCTACAATGGGATCCACAAACAAAAAAACCCAACGATGACAATGAAATCCCTAGAATCCCATCAAAATCACACGTTTGATCAAAATATGAACACAGGGGGTTAAAATAAAGGGAAAAAACCACATACCTCAAGAACAGACATCTGTTACACCACAACTAACCAAGGAATGGACTCCAGAATGAGATCTCCCAAAGGATCTCAAAGAAGACATGAATAACCACCAACTTAGGTCACCAAATTCGATAACATAATCCTATGGCACCACCGTGATCAAGAGAAATGAAGAATAGGAAATATTAATCCCCCATAGAGATGTACCACAATCACAACAATGATCCAATGTATAATGAATCGATTTAGATGGAGTAGAGTCTCCCAAAATTTCCTGGAAGAGCTCTAGGTTGAGAGACAAGGGCCTAGAGAAAAGAACCAAATCCAAAACAACCGATCACCTATTTTAAAAACTGTATGTGGGATGTTTTATGATGTGTAATACAATTACATGCTGTGAAATCCATGGTTTATAAATATTCTGAAAAATCCATCACCTTAGATTAAAATCTGTTATTAAAATAATTCATGATGTGAAACCACTCTTCACGATGTGTAAAGTTTCACAACATGAATCCCCTTTCACAACTTGTACCGAACAACCTTTACATGAAGTGTATCCTAGTTACATGGCATGTAATCCTTTTTCAGCCTGCAAAAAATTCTGGTTAAGGCTAAAAGTTAAATAAACTCTAACTTCACCATTAGGTTTCCTCCCAATTCCTCCTCAGTCCTTTACAGACAATGTGAAAAAGGAGTACCATGATGAGGTCAAAAATTCACCTGATATATCAGTAATGGGATGTTACAATAACATTATGATCTTACATATAATTATATCTTATTATGTTAATGTATTAAACTTACCCCATCTCCTTCTTCCATCAAATAAGAAATGAAGTCGTTGTTCGTGTGTATGGAGAACTACTGCCTCACAAACTGATGTAATTTTTTTCCATAAATTATTACAGATGATTATAATGATGGATTTAACCTATATATATGATATTCATGTAATAATTATAATTATATAAATATAATATATCATCTATTTTCTTACATTTTCATATATTAAAAAATGATAATGTCATTTCTATGTATGAGTGGATTACTACCTCCACAAAGTGACATGATTATTTTTTTCATCACCACATCACATAGATAATATATCTAAGTATATTTAAAGAAAGAATATGATATTTATGATATAATAATAATTTTTTGAGGATAAAATAATACTTACCTTTTTTCCCTCATGTTCATTGAAAAATGGTAATGTTACTCATGCGTGTGTATGACCCACCATCTCTTAATTGTAACATAATTAATTTTTTATAACCATATTTCATGGTTGGTTTTAAAAGAATAATTAATGTATTAAAATGATAATTATGTCATTATTATTAATCTATATATTATGGAATAATTACTTCTTTGACCATGGTTATCCTACCCAAACTATTTTGAGATTATGAATCGATCATCCTTAAAACATATGACATACGATTAACTAATGAAGTAACTGAATAAAACATGGTTATAAATGATATAAAAGAGATAATGATAATTTAATGAACATAAAAAGTTTCTTAATAAATTAAATAACTAATATAATTTTATTATGTAGGAATAAAATAATATACAATGATATACGGTATTTAAGGTAAATGATTTCTCATCTCAATTTCCTTTCATTGAGACTTATGCAATTTTCACTACATGTTTTATTAATTATGCTGTGTGAACTAACTTCTGAATATATTTTATCATTATTTCACTGAAAAAATTAGTTTAAAAACCCTTTTAATGTTCTCTTATTCAATTTACTTTTATTTCAAAAGTTATGAAAGTCGTAAGGTATTTTTCTTTAAAACCTTATTTTAAAAGTTTTAAAGATTTAATTCCATTTTCCCTCTAAATCCATGTACATTAAAATGTTTCAAGATTTTTTTTATTTACACTTCAAATAATATCAAAGTTAATTTTCAACTACCTTTATATTTATTTACAAGGTTTTAAAAGGAATCTTCTTCTTATTTTCCGAATGAGGTATTTTTACCGAAGGTGTACAATGAATCATTATTTTAACTTTTATAACATGAAAGAAATTTCCTACCATCATGAATTTTAAATTATTTTAAGATCCATATATAATTTTACATGATAATTTTCAAATAAAACCATTTCAACAATATTTTAATAATTTTTCGTTTTAAATAGTTTTCAAAAGTAAGGGATATTTCTCTCCATTTTTATGTGAAAATGGAAAATGATTTACTTATGGGTTCAGAAGAGTTTTTAAAGTGATTTATAATGAAAAAGAGAAAGATTAAAAATGTTTTATTTATGATACGATACTTAAGAATTATATATAATAATGAGCTATCCTGATACATCTTATACAATGGGTGAGACTGATACAACTTATACAATGGGTGAACCCAATAGATCTCTCCAATGGATTGGAAAATGTTCCTTGTCTTTAAAGGAAAGAAGGAGGGAGTTAACTAAGATGGTTTCTCCAATAGATTTAACTAGTCTTCGGTTATTTCTAAGATGAGTGAACATAAGTTATGTATATGATGCTCTACGATGCCTGTAAGGGTTTCTATTTTCTTGTTATAGGTTTTAAAGGTTTTCTTTGAAAAAAAGTTTGTTTTCTATGTGGATGTGATTTATTTTATATGATAAAAGAATAATATATGAAAGTTAAATAATTTATGGGTATTCATGATTTTCAATAGAATAAATTATTTATTTCTTTTATCTACTTTACTGTGCTTTTTGTTCCCATCCCATGTTTTCAAATGTTTTTAACGGGGTTAAGGATGAGTAAGAAGAAAGAAGAAGTCAATTTGAAATTCATAATGATTTGGCATGAAAAGAAAACATGTTTTATTTTATAAGTTCTATTTTATGGAAAAAATGAATATTGAGTGGAAGTGTCCAATTTGTAATGTATAGGCTGGTTATGTAAGAGTTATGACATAATTTTCTAAAATTTTAAACCTAAAAGGTCTTTATGAATAATAAGAAAGTGAATTATAATCTAAAGAAAAAAATATGTAATGTTTTAAGTCCGGGTTATTATAGTTGGCATCATAGGGAAGGTTGAAATAACTTTATAGGTTAGGATAATGTTAATATAATACCCTTGAGATGTTCTAATTTATGGTTAATTCTAAATTATAAAGCATTTGAAGATTATCATGTTACTTCATATAATCTATATTTGTCTAGAATGGTTTACCAAAAATGAAATAAAGAAGCTGAAGTATGAAGGTATCAATAGGAAAACTTCTTTCCAAATCATTAGCCTGGAATGGTTATAATTAGAATTTTGTATTTTATTGTAGTGATGGCTCAATTGATAAAGGCTATAAATGGTGGGGACATCCATGTTAGAAAGTAACTATATTAACCACAAAGGAATGTGTCAATAGTTGAGAATTTTATGAAATAGAACCCTTAAAATTTTTTTGAACCTCATATCTAGTGGTAACTAAAGGATGGGTCAACACTCTAGAAAAGGTATTCGAAGTCAGGGTATTTTTAAAATGTTAAAAGGTAATTCTTTCCATTTATAATTTTGAAGGTGAAGGTGATCGATGTTGGTAACTTGTTAAGAATATCAGAGAGATAGAGATAGAGAAGAACATGATGCCATAAAATGAGATAAATTTATGAATATTTTCCTAGAGAAATATTTCCTTAAGGATACTCAACTCATAATGGAGAAAAAATTCTTGGAATTGAGGCAAAAAGAGAAGGATTCAGTACCTGCATATGAAGAAAATTTTACAAGATTGTCCAAGTACACACAGAATTGTATTCAGGACCTTGATTTTAAAATTAATATATTTTAATCACGATTGAAAATAATTTTATGAAGAGAACTAACCTCACAGGAATTTAAAAGTTATAATAAAGTTGTTTATTGTGCTGAGAAAGTTGAGATAGAGTTTGTAACATCCCTGACCTAGTGCTCCCTCAAGTGACCGAGCTGGTTGGCTACATGAACTCAAGAATACCTCCCCATACACCAGAGGCTGCAAAAAAGTATTGAGGGTATAATGAATATAGTGGGGGATATTATAACATCTGGTAAGAGTTGAATTGAAAGAAAAAATAATAACATAGTAGCAAAAATAATAGAAACAATATGAATAAATAATCATACATAAAAAACTAAGAAAGGTATAAACTGAATAAATCCAAATAATAAAATAATAATGTAATGACAAGATGAATGTATCTAAATGACATGCCTAAAGTCATAAAAATAAAAGAATAAGTAGACTCAAATAAAAACTCCAAACCCCATTCTTGAAACCCATGTCAGTCACGTCTCCAAGCTCCAACCCATACAACAAGCAATAAATCAACTTCAAGGTCCCTTGCCATTGTAAAAACCTGCATCCATGTAATCTTCTCAGGTACGAAACAACGACCCAAATAGGGTGTGATTAAAACTCAGTAGGTTGACACCACCATGTCTAAAAAAATCCATTCTAAGAGATATAGTGTAATCAATATAGATATAAACAAGGTATTAATTCAATAAATTAATACTGTATAATAAAAAACCTGATCACACTCAGGTTTTGGGTTAACACCTAAGGCCATCCAAACTGACTTCAGCACCCTGCAGCGTATCCCTGTCTAAGGGTAGATCCTCCTGCATTAGGATGGATCACCTGAAACGGTGGCTGATTCTCCTATTGAGGATGGATCACTTAGAAAATACCATAAACATATAGCCTATACCCTTAGGCTAACCAAAATCTCACCCTCAGGCATAAATATAATATCTCCCTCATGCATCATGTGACTATGCATCTTCTCCTCAGGTATCCGACATAATCATATACTCTACCCTCAGGTATCTAGTACTAGTGTGCCAAGCCCTTATTCAGTATGAAAACATGCACCAATCCCTTAGGTGTCAACACCAATCATGAGTCGTATCCAAAAAAACTCAACACGCCAACAATATCAAACCCTCAGCTATCAATCACATCTATAACACATAATTTTATAAACTGAGTAAGCAAAGTCACAAGGTTAGTATCAAACATACCAAATTTATCATTATAATACACAATGATCAATTTATAAAAAATACCGTCTGTCTAACCAATTCATTTCATTAATTCAGGTTCTTAATTATCATCATAATTATATTAAACCTATTTAATTAATCATTCGACCCTAAGGTCATTAATATATTAATTAACCACTTCAACCAAGGTGATTCTACCGATAATAAATCACAAAAATTTATTATTATTCCAATTAAAAAGTATAAGCCAACAATCAATCAATTTCACATAATTAATTCAACAATTAATTATTACCAATTCACAATCCCAAACTCAAATAATTAATTCAATAATTAATTATTCAATTAGTAATGGTCAACAATCTAAATTAATTAATTCAACAATTAATTAATCAAAACTCACCAATCATAACATTACATCCATTAATTAATTCATCAATTAATTAATCCCATCAATATCATTATTTAATTCAACAATTAAATAATCAAACAACTCTCATTAATTAATTCATCAATTAATTAATCTCATTATTTAATTCAACAATTGAATAATCATATTACTCATATTAATTAATTCATCAAATAATTATTCTAATTATTTAATTCAGCAATTAAATAATCTCATTACTCACATTAATTAACTCATCAATTAATTAATACCATTATTTAATTCGAAAATTAAATAATCTCATTACTCACATTAATAAATTCATCAATTAATTAATCTCATTATTTAATTCAATAATTAAATAATTACATTACTCACATTAATTAATTGATTCAATCATTTAATAATCACATTACTCACAATAATTAATTCATCAATTAATTAACAAAATTATTTAATTCAAAAATTAAATAATCACATCACTCACATTAATTAATTCATCAATGAATTAATCCCTTTATTTAATTCAACAATTAAATAATCTCATTACTCACATTTATTAATTCAAAAATTAATTAATACCATTATTTAATTAAAAAATTAAATAATCACATTACTTACATTAATTAATCTCATTATTTAATTCAATAATTAAATAATCACATTAATCACATTAATTAATTCATCAATCAATTAATCTAATTATTTAATTCAATAATAAATTCATCAATTAATTAACATCATTATTTAAGTCAACAATTAAATAATAAAATTAATCATATTAATTAATTCATCAATTAATTAATCCCTTTATTTAAATCAAAAATTAAATAATCTCATTACTCACATTTATTAATTCAACAATTACTTAGTACCATTATTTAATTCAAAAATTAAATAATCTTATTACTCATATTAATCAATTAATTCATTAATTAATCTCATTATTTAATTGAACAACTAAATAATCACATTTCTCACACTAATTAATTCTTCAATTAATTAATCTTAATATTTAATCCAATAATTAAATAATCACATTACTCACAATAATTAATTCATTAATTAATTAATCTCATTATTTGATTCAATAGTTAAATAATCTCATTACACACATTAATTAATTCATAAATTAATTAATGTTATTATTTAATTCAATAATTAAATAATCACGTTACCCACATTAATTAATTCATCAATTAATTAATCTTATTATTTAATCCAATAATTAAATAATCACATTACTCACATTAATTAATCCATCCATTAATTAATCTAATTATTTATTTCATAATTAAATAATCACATTTCTCACATTGATTAATTAATTAACCAACACCATTATTTAATTCAATAATTAAATAATCACATTGCTCACATTAATTAATTAATTATCCCAGCTTAAAAAATTCAACAACCCAGATTAATTCATCAATTAAATGTTCCACCTCAATCAATTCAATATCCTCAATTAATCCCTTAACTAATTGTTCTATCTTAATTAATTAAATAATCATAACAATCTATAAAAATTAAATATCTAATTATTTATATCAATTCATCATCTTCAATATAACTATAATTAATTCTATAATTAATTATTCAATTTTGAAAATCTCCATCTATTCATAATTAATTTTACAACTAATTATTCAAAAATCATAATTTCACAATCCCAACTATTGCCATTAATTAATTCTACAATTAATTGATAAATTTCAACAATCTCAATATTCCCAATTTCACAATTACTTCAATTAATCAATTCACCAAATTAATTAATTTAATCAAGAACTCAATTTCTAAGCATCAAATATCAATTCTACAATTACATATACATCATCAAAATTCAAGACTATGGGATTTATTTTTAGAAAACCTACCTCAAATATAATGAACACACGATATGAATCCAATATCATTGACGACGCGTTATTCCGATGACTATCGAAGGAGAAATTAAATAAATAAGCATATCCAATTTAATAAAAATCTGCACAAAATACCTCATTTTCTATGAAAAAAATTTGATACGCACCATTCTCTTATTAAGAAAAATCCAATGCCACTGACGACGTGTCAATCTGATCAATATCGGAAAAGATATTGTTTATTAAAGTTTGAAAAGAGAGATAGGGAGAGGAGAGGGGTGTGTGAGATTCTTCTCTATGCTTGAATTCTTTGAGCACCCTTTCATGCCATGATTTCCAACATATATTTATTTTATTTAAATAATCAATTAATGAGTATTTCTCCCTTACGTCAACCCTCACCCGCATATCCTGAGCCTCAATTATTTCATCATTATCTATTTTCATTTATTTAAATTTATTTTCCCACCATTTATTATATCTTCCATCAACCTCATTTATTTCATATTTAACCACTCATTAATTACAATCCATCATAAATATGTATTTAATGTCACCCATATATATATATAGTGAATTGTACACACACAAACACACACATATATATATAACCAATATATATATCTTTTATTTCCCACATAAATAATAATAATAATAAATATTTTTATTATTATTAAATGTCTCATATCATTTCCACCATTATTATTCCAATAATAATTTCCATTAAAACATTCAAGTAATATCTTTCATTAAATTCCAACAATAGTAATAAAACTATTTATTACTCACATGTTATCATTTATTCAATATAATTCATATCATTTTATATATTAATTAGAAAATATCTAGCCACATACTCAGGCATTTATATAAAAAAAAATACTAATCATATTATTAATGTTTTACCAACCAATAAATATTCAAACTCTAAAATAATATTTGTTTATTAATTTAAAAAAACCATAAATATTTAATAATTTTCTTCATGATAAAATTTTCCGTCATAAAAAAAATCCAAAAATTGAAAACAGCATGGATTTTTACAATCTCCCCACCATAATACTTCTCATTTCTGAGAAGTGTTTCAGAGCATGGAACCACTACTATCTACCATAAGTGTTTCCACATATGAATAAAATCTAGAGCTATATAAATTTAAAACGATTCAAATCTCAGTAAAAAATATAAATTTCTCTCAATTATAATATAATATTCATTAAATACTTTCATTTTTTTCTACTACCATCTAAATAAGTCATAAAAATTGTTTTTCCAAACTTCACCACATGGTCAAAACTGAGGTGCTATCACTACCCTTAACCATCCTACAACTAGATCATGCTTATCAATGGGTATTCTCATTCTCAAATTCAATTTTCACATTAGACACCCATTTCCCCCATTTTTCACCATTTTACAATTTTCCATATTTTATAGTAGGCACCATTTTAAGTTTAAATTTCCCAAGCAAGGAAAACAGTTAATGTTCAACAACTTACCCAAAACCTATTTTCCCATGCGTTCCTAAAATGATGCATGCCACTAATAGTATTGAGTGCCTAGAATGATGCATGCTTACTCAAATCTCACACCTTACCGGGCCATAAGTCAAAATTTTGAAAATCTCAACAATAATAATCACATCACACAACAAGTGCATCACTTGAGGTGAAATAACATCAACTATAATAACACTCATCAATAATAACAATCCCACCTTGAGTACTTGGATTTTACCCTCATACATGGGGTAGCTACTCCCATGCATGAGATCTTAACCAAGGCCCGACTCATCCTAGTCTCCTGTATACCTTTCCCAAATAGTATGAAAAAAGAAAATAAAAGAAACCACCTTTGATACCACTTTGTAACGTCCCCAAACCTATGCTCCCTCAAGTTTCCAAGCCAGTTGGCTACGTGACCTCAAGTGTGCCTCCCCATACACCAAAGGGTTCCAACTAGTAGCGAGAGTCTAATGAATATAGTGGGGATACTATACCCTTTAGTAAGAGTTGAAATGAAAGTAGAAATAATATAAGAGTAGCAGAAATAATAGAAACAGTATGAATAAATAAGCATACATACAAAACTAAGAAAGGTATAAATTGAATAAGTCCATACAATAAATGAATAATGTAATGAAAAGATGAATGTATTTGAATAGAATGATAAAAGTCATAAAAATAAAAGAATAAGTAGACTCAAATAAAAACTCCAAACCCTGGTCCCAAACCCCATGTCAGTCCCATATCTAAGCTCAAACCCATCCAACAAGAAATCAATCAACTGCAAGGTCCCTTTCCCCTGTCCAAAACTTGCATCCATGCAATCTTCTCAGGTAACAAATGATGACCCGAATAGGGTGTGAGTAAAAATAAGTAGGTCGACACCACCATGTCTAAAAAAATCCAATATGAGTGATATAGTGCATGCAATATAGAGATAAATAAGGTATTAATTCAATAAATTAATACTGTATAATAAATAAACCTGATGACACTCAGCTTATGGGTTAACACCTGAGGCCATCCAAACCTACTTCAGCACCCTTTCAGGTATCTCTCTCTGAGGGTAGATCCTCCTGCATTAGGATGGATCACCCAAAACAGTGGCTGATTCTTCTATTGAGAATGAACCACTCCAAAAATACCATAAACACATGTTCTATTCCCCTAGGCTAAGAAAAATCTCACCCTCAGGAATAAGTAGAATCTCTCCATTAGGCATCATGTGAATATGCATCTACCCCTTAGGCATCCGACATAATTATATATTATTCCCTCAAACATCCAGTACCAGTGTGCCCAGCCCTCAGGCGGTATGAAAACATGCACCAAGCTCTCAGGCATCAACACCAATCATGATTCGTATCTAGAAGAACTTAACATGCCAATAGTATCAAACCCTCGGGTATCAATCACATCGATAACACATAATCTCATAAACTAAGTAAGAAAAGTCATAAGTCTAGTATCAAACATACCATATTTATCATCATAAGACACAATGATCAATTTATAAAAATTTCCATCTGTCTAATCAATTTGTTTTATTAATTTAGGTTCCAAATTATCATCATAATTATATCAAACCTATTTAATTAATCATTCAACCCCAAGTTCATTAATATATTAATTAACCACTTCATCTAAGGTGATTCTACCATAATAAATCAATTTTTTTATTATTATTCCAATTCAAAAGTCTAAGCCAACAATCAATCAATTTCACATAATTAATTCAATGATTAATTATTCCAAATTCACAATCCCAAACTCCCATAATTAATTCAAAAATTAATTATTCAATCAGTGATGGTATAAAAAAATAATCTACATCAATTAATTCAATAATTAATTAATCAAATCTCACCAATCATAACATTACATCCATTAATTAATGCATCAATTAATTAATCCCATCAATCTTGTTATTTAATTCAACAATTAAATAATCACATAACTCCTATTAATTAATTTTTCAATTAATTAATCTCATTATTTAATTCAACAATTAAACAATTACATTACTCATATTAATTAATCTCATTATTTAATTCAATAATTAAATCATCTCATTACTCCCATTAATTAACTCATCGAAAAATTAATACCATTATTTAATTCAATAATTAAATAATCTCATTACTCACATTAATTAATTCATCAATTAATTAATCTCATTATTTAATTTAATAATTAAATAATCACATTACTCACATTGATTAATTCATAAATTAATTAATATAATTATTTATTTCAATAATTAAATAATCACATTACTCACATTAATCAATTCATGAATTAATTAACACTATTATTTAATTCAATAATTAAATAATCAAATCACTCACATTAATTAATTCATCAATTAATTAATCCCTTTATTTAATTCAATAATTAAACAACCCCATTACTCACATTTATTAATTTATGAATTAATTAATACCAATATTTAATTAAACATTTAAATAATCACATTACTCACATTAATTAATTCATCAATTAATTAATCTAATTATTTAATTAAAAAAATTAAATAATCACATTACTCAAATTAATTAATTCATCGATTAATTAATCTAATTATTTAATTCAACAATTAAATAATCACATTATTCACATTAATTAATTCATCAATTAATTAATATCATTATTTAGTTAAACAATTAAATAATCAAATTACTTACATTAATTAATTCTTCAATTAATTAATCACTTTATTTAATTCAACAATTAAATAATCTCATTACTCACATTTATTAATTCAACAATTACTTAATACCATTATTTAATTAAACAATTAAATAATCACATTACTCACATTAATCAATTCATCAATTAATTAATCTCATTATTTAATTCAATAATTAAATAATCACATTGCTCACATTAATTAATTCGTCAATTAATTAATCTCATTATTTAATTCAATAATTAGATAATCACATTTCTCACATTAATTAATACGTCAATAAATTAATCTCAATATTTAATTCATCAATTAAATTGTCACATTACTCACACTAATTAATTCTTCAATTAATTAATCTCAATTTTTTTAAAAGGTGATGCCTTGGCCCAGAATGACCAAAGCATAAATATTATTAAAAGCAAGTTTATAGGATTCAAAAATACGTGATCATTTTACAATATTTTTTATGAAAGGAAATGAGCTCAACAGGGAGGTCTGTAAACCAGGAAATGTCTTGATCTACTCCCATGTTGGCCAGGCCATCTGCAACCGTGTTTTCTTCTCGATAAACATGTGTGATGATATAGTTAATATTGATGAGTGAATGATTGCATTCCATCCAACACGTAGTAATCAACCAAGAAAGATGATTTACTCCATTACATATCGCTTGAATGATGGTCGTCGAGTCACTTTCAATCTAGAGGTTGTTCCATCCAAAGATCTTGGCAAAAGCAATGGCATGTATCAAACTCATTATCTCAGCTTCAAGGGCAGTGGTAATGCTACAATTAGCCATGAAACATCCAAGAATCTGACTGAAGTGATTCCTGAAGACAAAACCACACCCTGCTGGGCCTGGGTTTCCCTTAGAGGTGCCATCAATATTGATTTTGATCCATCTAGGGAGAGGGGCTCACCATAACACCTCCAAAGTGCGATGCGGTGGAAAAAAATTTCCATTAATCCGTAGATGCTTCAGGATTCCAAAGTTGTGCATGATGTTGTGGAAATGTCCCTTTTGCAACAAAGAAACATCATGTATGAAAATAAGGATCCGCATTTGACCTACATTTAGATTGAGTGAGTAATTATTATGAATAATAGTATTCCGGTCATACCCGATCACATGGTGGAGTTCAGAAACTACAGCCAAGAAAAGGTTCTTGATTTGTTGAGAGCCTTCCATTTATGCACATTTCTTTAGTTGAGTTTTGAAAGAGTCAAAAAACAACCATCTACAATTAAAAATTTAAAGAATATAGTTCCAAAGAGCAGAAGAAGTAGCACAATAAAGGAAGTGGTGATTTGCATCTTCTCTGTGTTGGTTATAGATTTTATACTTAGAGGAAAGCTCGATTCCAAAATATTGGAGGAAAATATTAGTGGGGACTCTGTTGTGAGCAAGACTCTAGATGAGTGTAAATCCCAAAGGTTTTATCCTAGGTTTTTAAAATGTTTTATCCAGATGTAATCATTCTCAGGGTTACATAAATAATGATTATAGAATTTTTTTGAGTTAAGCATACCATTTTGAGATGGTTCCCAAATTAATAAGTCATTAGTGAAATTGAAAGAGTCTTTTTCAATGGCATTTAGAATAGTATCAGGGAGGTGGTAATATTGAGAGCTTAAGATATCTCTGATGGTACTGTTGATATTTTCAGGAGTTTGATTAGAAGATGTCATAGAAATTAAAGGTGTGCTGGTCCAGTTATCCAACCAGAATTTCATGGAAGAGTTTCTAGAGACCATCCATATAGAATTATTCATAATATTGATGAAGGATTGTTTGATGGTAGGCCAAATGGAAGAATTAATGTAGTTCAAATTTCCCGCTTTAAGTTTGTTAAGGAATCTATTTTTGAGAAAAGTTATAGCATCCCAATTATTATGAAGAAGGTTCCATGTGAGTTTAACCTGAAGGGACTCATTAAAGAATTTTATTTTTTTATACCAATACCACCATTCTCAATGGGCTTGCAATAGGTTAATCAGGTAATAGTCACAAGTTTTCTTTCCAAAGTACTACTAGTCTAGATGAAATTATTAATAGTGATTTTCATCTTTTTAATAAGACCAACATGCCATTCGTAGACCATCATGGAGTAAACTATCTTGGAGACAATAATAGATTTAACAAGGCAAGTCCTACCTTCCATGGAGAGAGCTTTACCCTTCCAAGAGGAAAGATTATTTAGAATTTGGTCAACAATAGTTGCAAAGTGACAGGACTTGGGCCTGCCCCAAAATATAGCAACACCAAGATAATTGAAAGGGATAATTCCTTCTTTCAGACCGAGTTTATTGATGATGTTACATTTTCTATTGGGAGGAAAGTTCTTTCCAAATAAAATGCAAGATTTGTTCCAACTAATGTTTTGTCCAGAAACCTCTTCATAGTGTGAGAGCGCAGTTTTGAGATTAAGAATGTTACTTTTATCACCTTGAAGGAAAAGAATGATGTCATCCACATAAAATAGGTGAGTAGGAGCATTCACATTCCTAGAGACGTGGATGAGTTTCAGCTTATTCTGGACCACCAGACAGTTGATCAGATGACTAAGATAGTCATCTGCTATTGAGAAGAGGATGGCTGAGAGAGGATCACCTTGTCTGACACCTTTGGTGCATTTGAAGTAGCCCCTAGGAGAGCCATTGATCAAAATGGATATAGACGCCTACTTGAATAGTGTTATGATTGCGGTGATGAAAGGGGCATTGAAACCAAAACCTTTCAAGAATTTGAAGATAAAGCTCCAATCTATAGCGTCGAAGGCTTTTCTGATATCAAGTTTAATAGCTATGTTTCCTCCTCTATTTTTTATTCAAGTTATTGACACATTCAGAGGCAATAAAGATACAATCTTGAATGAATCTACTCTTTATAAATCCAAATTGGTTCTAAGAGACAATCTTGTCCGTGATAGTTCAAAGTTTGTTAGCAATGATTTTTGAGATGATTTTATAAAGAGTATTGATAAGAGAAATAGGTCTAAACAGATGAATCTTAGAAGCATTATACACTTTAGGGATTAATGTGAGAAATTTTTTATTGAGAGCATGAGGGATCACCCCATTAGAAAAGAAATATTTTACCAGATTACAAACACCAATATGAATCACATCCCAATAATGTTGAAAGAAACCATTATTTAAGCCATCCAAACCCAAAGCACTATCAGGATTTAGACTAAAGACAATGTCTTTTATTTCATGCTTCATCAGAGTGCTGAGGAGGAAGATGTTGTCCTCATCAGTGACCAATAAAGGAATGACCTCAGGAAGGAGGTCTTTGTTTATATCAGGACCATTGAATATGGATTCATAGTAAGAGACAATATGATGGGCGATGTCCTCTTCATTGTCAAGTAGGTTGTCCCCATCCTTTAGAAAGGTTAATGGTCTACATTCCCTCCTGATTCTTTGAAGAGAGTTATAGAATTTGGTATTTATGTTGCCGTTAGTTAACCATTTAACTTTAAATGCTTGTTTTATCATACTTTATTTAAATGTGAGTAAGGAGTTTAGTTTGACCGCTATGTTTAGATCTTGAGTAAGGTCAGTTTTGAGTTCATAGGTGGTGTTATTGTTTTGAATATCATTGAGTTATTTTTCCAGGATCATGATGTAGTTGTTAACTTGTTTGGCTTTATAGCTACACCAAGATTTTAGGGTCTTTTTGAGATGTTTTAATTTAAGTTTACAGGTAAAGGTATCATTGTAATGATACACTGAGAACCAAAAGTTTTGGATGATATGGGTGCAATCGTCATCAGAGAACCACACATTGTTACATCTAAAAGGCAACCTAGGTTTCATGCCTTTGGTGGAGACATTGACTAGAATAGGGTAATGATCAGAATTAAGCCTGTGAAGAGTGGTGTTAGAAATAGTGTCCCGGTAATCTAAAGAAGGGACATTTGTGAAGGCTTTATCCAATTTGGAGGCAACCAATTTGTTACAATGTCTCCTATACCAAGTGTATTTCACACCAGGGAGGTTAATTTCAAAGTGATTGCTGTCTTCGATCGAGGTTTTAAATTCTATCGTGGAAATAGAAGCATGAGATAGTCCAATTTTCTCACTTGAGTTAAGAATGGCATTAAAGTCACCAATAAGAAACTGGGGGTGATTAATTAATCTCATTATTTAATTCAATAATTAAACAATATCATTACTCACATTAATTAATTCATCAATTAATTAGTACCTATATTTAATTCAACAATTAAATAATAACATTACCCACTTTAATTAATTAATCAATTAATTAATCTGATTATTTAATTCAGCAATTATATAATCACATTACTCACATTAATTAATTCATCAATTAATTAATCTAATTATTTAATTCATAATTAAGTGGTCAAATTTATCACATTAATTAATTAATTAATTAACACCATTATTTAATTCAACAATTAAATAATCACATTACTCACATTAATTAATTAATTATTCCTTCTTAAACAATTAAATAACCCTAATCAATTCATTAATTAAATATTCAACCTCAATAAATTCAATCTCCCCAATTAATTCCTCAACTAATTGTTCCATCTCAATCAATTCAATAATCATAACAATCTACAATAATTGAATCTCTAATTAATTATCCCAATACATTAACTTCAATATAACAATAATTAATTCTATAATTAATTATTCAATTTCAAAAATCTCTGTCTCTTCATAATTAATTTTACAACTAATTATTCCAAAATAAAAAATTTACAATCCCAACCATTCCAATTAATTAATTCTAAAATTAATTAATCAGGTTCAACAATCTCAATATTCCTAATTTCTAAATCACTTCAATTAATCAATTCACCAAATTAATTAATTTAATCAAGAATTAATTTGCTAAACATCAAATAACTATTCTACAATTATATACACTTCATCAAAATTCAAGAATATGAGATTTAGTTTTAGACCACCAACCTCAAATATGATGAAACGTGATATGAATATAACATTACCGACGACGTGTTATTCCGACGATTATCAAATGAGAAATTAAATGAATAAGCATATCTGGTTTAATAAAAATTTGTACAAAATACCTCATTTTCTATGATTTTTTTGATACACACCATCCTCTTATCAATATGAATCCAAGTCTACTGATGACATGTCAATATGATCAATATCAGAAAAGATATCAATGATTGAAGTTTGAAAAGAGAGATAGGGAGAGGAGAGGGGCATGTGAGATTCTCCTATATGCATTAATCCTTTAAGCACCCCTTTATGCCATGATTTCCCATATATATTTATTTTATTTAAATAATCAATTAATGATCATTCCACCTTTACTTCAACCCTCTCCCGCATATCCCGAGCCTCGATTCTTTCATCATTATCAATTTTCATTTATTTAACTTTATTTTTCCACTATTTATTATATCATCCATAAACCTCATTTATTTCATATTTAACCACTCATTAATTAAAATACATCATTAAATTTATATTTAATGTCACCCATATATATATAGTGAATTGTAAACATACATAAATATATATATATATACCTTTCATTTCCCAAATAAATAATAATGATAATAATAATAATAATAATTTTTTATTATTATTAAATATCTCATATCATTTCCACCATTATTATTCCAACAATAAAATCCATTAAAAAATTCAAGCAATATATTTCATTAAATTCCAAAAATAATAATAAAACTGTTTATTACTAACACTTTCTTATTTATTCAACACAATTAATACCATTTTCTATAATAATTAAACAATATCTAGCCACATACTCATGCATTTATATAAAAAAAATACTACTCATATTATTAATGTTTTACCAACCATAAAATATTAAAACTCCATAATAATATTTTTATTAATTTAAACAAAACCATAAATATTTAATAAATTTATTCATGATCAAATTTTATATCATTAAAAAAATCTGAAATTTGAGAACCACATGGTTTTTTACAGAGTTTTCCGAAACTTATGTTCCTTGTGATGAAAATAGTAAGAAAATTTCAAGTTTTAAATCAATTATTAAGAAATCAACTTTGAAATCTAGAGGTAATCCCACAATATGTTCCAAGTGTAGGCAAAAAAAATTCAGGGATTGTTTGATAGGATCTGGAAGGTGTTACTAGTGTGATAAGTTTGGTCATACGGATTGTGACCATAAAAAAAGAGTCCTGATTAAACCAAGAATGGGGTAATAGATAGTCATACAATAGTGAGATGTTTTAATTTTAATGAGTTGGAGAATTATTCTAACGTGTGTCCCAATTTAGTTACTTAGGGTGGAAATCATCAACATCGAAAGCAAAAAGGTGTGGAAAAAAATCATTTTCTAACACTACAACTGATGTTGGGTCATATAATGAAGTGATGATAGGTACATTACATGTTTATTCAAATTATCTCAATGCCCTATTTGACTTTAGATATTTTTATTTCTTTCTTTATGATAAATTTTCAAGTAAAATGGGAATATCAACACATGAAAAGAAGATATTTTTTTGGTGAAAATGCATAGTGAAATTATTTAGGTAACCAAGATTTATAGGAATATTTATATTGTTATCAGTGGGATGGTTTTTCCTATACATGTTTTTGAACTACCCATAGTTGAGTTTAATGTTATTTTTGATATGTACTGGCCTTTAGTTTATCATTATAAGATAGATTTCAGAGATAATAAAGTTATATTCAATGTTTTCATACCTTTGATAACATATCAAGAATATGATAAATTGATTAAATATGGCAGTGAAAGTTACTTAGATCATGTTATTGAAAAGAAATATATTATTCATATTAGTGATTTATCAATTTTAAATGAATATATGGATGTATTTTTTGATGATTTTCCTAATGTTATTCCTAATCAACATGTTGAATTTACTATTGATTTCGTACCTGATGCTAATCCAATTTCAAAACCCCCTTATCGAATGGATAAAGTAAAAATTTTAGAATTGAAAAATTAGTTGTAGGAGTAACTATATAAAGTTTTCATTCATCTTAGCACTTAACCATTGGGTTATCATATTTTATTTATCAAAAAGTAAGATGGTTCAATGAGACTTTGCATTGATTATATATCCTTGAATAACAACAATGTTAAGAAAAAGCATCCTTTGCCTCATATTGATAATTTTTTTAATCAACTCCAGGGAGTGCCATATTTTTCAAAGATTGATCTCTAGTCCGAATACCATCAGTTGAAGGTGAAGGAGAAAGATATTCTAAAGAAGAATTTTTTAGACTAGATCTAGGCATTATGAGTTTGTGGTTATGCCCTTTGGGTTTTCTAATGCACCGACCATATTCATGGATCTTATTAATAGAGTTTTTTGTGACTATTAAGATAAATTTATGGTTGTGTTTATTGATGATATTTTTGCATATTCTAAAAGTCACATGGATCATGAAAGACACCAGAGGATTACTTTTCAAACCTTAAAAAAACAATTTACATGGAAAATTTAGTAAATGTGAATTTTGGATGCAGTAGATATCATTTCTCGAGCACATTATTTCTAAATATGGAATAACTATTGACCCTACTAAAACTAAATTAGTTGAATAATGTCCAAGACCTATAAATTTCATAAAGATATATAATTTTCTCGGATTTATAGGACACTACCTATAGTTTATTGAAAAATTTTATCTATTATATACCCCACTAATTAAGTTAACCTGAAAAGAAGATAAATTAATATGGATGAAATAGTTTGATGAATATTTATAGGAATTAAAAATAATATTGGTGAATGATATATTGTTGGACCTTACCTCTAGAAATGGTGAATTTTTTATCTTAAATGATGCTTATTTTAAGGGACTTGGTTATGTTTTGATTCAGATTGATCATGTAATTTCTTATGTTTCACGTCAATTGAAACTTCATAAGATAAATTATCCTACACATGATTCAAAACTAGCTATTGTGATTTTTTCTTTAAAAATTTACACACATCATTTATATGGATTAAAGAGTGACATATATACAGATAATGAAATTTTGAAGTATATATTCACTTGAAATGAGTTAAACATGAGGTAGTGAAGATGGATAGAACTGATAAATGATTATGATTGAATAATTCATTACTATCCAGGAAAATCATACAAAGTAGACGATGATTTTATTCAAAAATATAATTCATTATTAACCATGATACATTTGGAACATGATCCTTAGGTAAATGATTTAATAAATAACGGTCTAGAAATTTTTCATGCATGAACTTACTCTATTTTGTTTTTGGTTTCAGTATAGTTGTCATTGCCAGATAGAATTAAGCAATATCATAAGGAAGACTGAGATTTGAAAGAAAATGTAGAACTGGTAAAGAAAGGTAAGTTACCTAAATTTAACATTGACAAGGAAGGTGTTTTGAGATTTAAAAAAAGTTGTTTGTTCCAGCTATCTCCCAGTTGAAAAAGGAATTGTTCAATTGTCACAACCCACCTTTACCAAGATGAGGGAAGGGATGTCAGATTGCTAGACCCTTCCTTTCCCAAGCTGAAGGAGAGATAATGACCCTTGAGACCCACCTCCAATAGGTCCCAGAGTGTCGAATAGCACCAAGGGTATAAGATCACATGTAAAATAGAAGGAATTACCCTTTTTGTTTATTAGGATCGAGATATAAGATAGTAAATCCCAGAAAACACCAAAACTAGAAGTAAAAGTAAATCCAAAGCAATCCATTCCCATATACAGGTTCCTATAACAAGTATTACAAAACAAGAAACTCCAAGGGGAAGTACCGAATGAAAAGAAAAGAAGCAATGTCAACAGTTCCGACGTCCAAGATTATAGGGTTCGACACAGTCCTCGAAGTCCTCCTAGAAACTTGAAAGTAGTTTTATATACGTAGGGTGATTATACAAGTATACTCAGTAGGGAACACCAAAATCTCTCATTCATAAGTGGGGAGACATTATAATGCCCTGTAAGTAAAGGAGATAACGAAAGCACCTGGTAAGGAAACTATCCACCCAAACTTCACCAAGGCACACACCCCAAATAGTGTAAGTCAAGTAAAGTAATAGTAATAACACATCGATGTTTAGGTACCCCACACCACTATCCCACTAGTTATTGAAGACATCCTACGCGTCAAACCTCCCCCACCATTGTCACCGTAATCCCACTTCCATACCTCTCCCACACACACCTGGGCTACCACAACCACACATCCCACCCACAAACACCTGGGCCACAACAACCACACATAAACACGTCCGCAGACACCTGGGCCAGAACAACTACCGCCACGCCTGAAGACACCTGAACCTCATCTCGAAGACACTTGGGAACAACCTACCTACACGCACTTGAGAAAACCACCACAACTACCGTTCCCGAAGAATCATGGGCTATAATGGACCTCAGGCCATCACATCTTGCCCTAAGAGTCTTGGGATACTCGGGAAAGGGAGCATAAAAGGAGCTAATAACCAGCCACTCATAGGAGTGTTAGAAAAAACACCCTCCCCCATGAAATGGGGGTGTTTGGCATGAAGTGCTTTACTTGGGTGGGGTGTGAATAAGAAAAATAAGAAATAAATTATACATATAGGTAAACAATCCCTCATCCCAACCCAGGGGTTCCAAAACTATCCCATACATAAACACCCTCATTACTATTCATTCATAAGATGCACAACAACCACAACCAAGTCACAACTCATTCCCAGAAAACAATTCCCCACTGAACCCATTATTGTTTTTATATTAAAGTGATTCAATTTAACTAATTATTCACTACTAGGAAACTAATAGGCCTAGCCAAAATCCAAGGAAGGAAAACATCCAAGCAACAATTTAAGCATTCACACCTAGTTCTATTGTAAAGTCACAACAACAAAAGAGATCCGTGAGATCCCTTGAAGTATTGAAACCAACCCAAGCCCCATATTAAAACCCCACACGACCTCAAGTCCACAACCAAAAAACTCAACAACAGAGTATCCCATCCCCATCCATGTCACCCCACACGACATCAAGCAGAGCCACTACACATATCACCAGAACAGAGCAAGGATGTTTTTTTTTCAGATTTAACCACACCATTCATTAAGTTCCTTATTTCCATTTGGTTAGCCGAGGTGATCACACAAGGATTATTTTCCATTGGGAATCCATTTATTTAACCAATTTTACATGATTAACCATTTTCCATGTTACAACCATTCAATCACAGTATTAACTAGAAAATAGAGGATCATTAGTGCAAAAGGAAGGACCACCAACAAACATTATTTTCAGTGGAATTCATAATATAACAACAAAGGTATAACACAACAACAAAATCATAATTCCCACCCCTTAACTCTTTAAAGGTTCATTTATTATCATTTTTAAGTTGGGTTTCATCTACTTACTAATGGAACATTATCATACCCACCCACATGATGCATAGTAAAGAGAGACAGAGGAAGAATCCCTACCTGGATGATCAACGATCAAAGTTTTCCTCCTCGTGCCAACAACTTGGGATGCATGACTTGTAGGGGAGGAACTCCGGGGACTCCAAGGGTGAGAAGGAAAGGCTCCAACACAGGTGCACCACTAGCCTCGGGATGGGGGACTCCAAACGCACCAAGGAAAGGAAAGAGACTATCCAAGAAGAAGAAAGAAAGAAATAATTCCTGTGCGATAAAAAGGCAATATCCTAAAGTTACAATATATGAATTTTGAATGGATTTAAAGACAGATCACGGTTTCACCATGTAGTTGTATGGTTACACATGATAAAATTAATTTTTATTTAATAATTATCATTAGAGAGGTGGCCATAACAGCTGTGCGTTAAATGGATTTCATTTAAAGAGAGGAAAACAGGTCCGTTGAGGGTCTCCCCACTCTTAGGGGATTTAAAACATTTTTTATGGGGCTAAAAATGGCCTTAAACCACTTTAAAAAGGTCAAAATACTTAAAAGTTCCATTTCAAGAGAACTGGGGAAGGAAAACCCCGACAAGCCATCGTGGCACCGATCGGGGACACACTGATCGGTGTCACCTATTGGTGACACCACAGTGACATCTTGCCATCAACATCACGACCTTATGGACTTACTGATGGGGTCCAGGGCACTCCAAACACCAGAAATTGGCAAAGTAATGGACCAAGAGGGTTTGGGCCATTACATCAGATACCTATCAAACTATTCTCATCCTCGAGAATCAAAACTAAACCTGATGTAAAGAGAGGGGTTCGAACAACCACATCAAAAGATACCTATCACAACCAAACCACCCTAGACATCTAGGAACACCTATCACTCAAGAAACCACACAAACAAATAAAGGTCATACCATCCAGTCATATGGATTAGGGAGTCCCTTTCTCCATGTCAAGATACTACCCCCTTTGGGCGACACTGACTCTCCTGCACGAGTTTAATCGCATACACTTTAATGCTTCTTGATTAGGGATTAGGTCCTCCCCTCCCCACAGTCAGGAGTCTTCACACACATTCAGAGAATAAGGAAAAAACCACATTTCATAGATAACAAGGCCAACCAATACATCACAAACAAGTAAAAAACAAAACAGAACCAAAACTCAAAATAGATCTGGGTACTAGGCGTGAATCTGTGCCTCCTGTTCCCAGGTAATTTCCTCAAGGCCACCATACCTTCATAACACACGAACCAAGGGAATGGTTCATCCACAAAACACCTTCTCCTCATGAAATTCGATCATCACTAGTCACTCTACAAACGTCACGTTGTCCTAGATGTCCAACTTCCCCCAGTCGAGGATGTGCGAATCATCGTGTAGACACCAATGGAGCTGAGAAACATGGAAGACGTTGTGCACCCTCAGTAGCAGTGGTGGTATCGCTAGCTAATAATCCACTTTTCCAACCTACTGTAACACCTCGATGAGTCCGACGAACCTGGGAGAAAGCGTACTCCCCCTGCCGAACCTTCGTTGCCCACACCGAGGAGAGACCTTCAAGAACATGTGGTCCCCGATCTCGAACTCCAAGGGCCTCCTCCTATGATCATCATAGGGCTTCTTCCAATCCTGGGCTGCCTTCATCCTCTCATGCACAAGATGAACCTTCTCCGTTGTCTTCTTCAGTACCTCTAGGCCAAGAACACCTGCCTCCCCAACCTCAGTCCAACACACGGGTGAACAACATGTCCTTTCATACAAGGCTTTAAATGATGCCATGCCAATAGTAGAGTGATAAATATTATTATAGGAAAAATATAATAAGGTAAAATGTCATTCCCATGGTCCCCCGAAGTCCAAAACACAAGCCCGTAGCATATCCTCCAATGTCTGGATGGTTTGCTCTGTCTTCCCATCTGTCTAGGGATGGAAAGTAGTGCTAAGGCGTTGCTGGGTTCCAAAAGTATGCTACAATACCCTTCAGACTTGTGAGGTAAACCATGCATCCCTATCCGAGACTACGGACCTCATAACTCCATAAAACCGCACCACCTCATCCACGTATCTTCGTGCTAAGGCATCCACCGTACTCGACTCCTTGATCACGAGGAAGTGAGTTGATTTCGTCATCCGTTCTACCATTGCCCATATAGCATCACAACCTCCTTGAACCCTGGGTAGTCCTATGACAAAATCCATCGAGATGTCATGCCACTTCCACTCAGGGACATCTAAAGGCTGCAAAAAACCTCCCGGGATGTAGTGTTCATCATTCACCTACTGACACACCGGGCACCTTGCCACAAACTCTACCACTACCCGTTTCACCCTGGGTCACCAAAACTATTCCATCAGGCCTCAGTACATATTGGAAACTATTGGGTGTACCACTAAGAGTGAGTTATAGAACTCACAGAGAACTCCCTCACACATCGTCTCTGGGATAAACAACATCCCTCTTAAAAGCATATGATTCTGACCATCCTCCGACCTCACTTCTGAAGCATTGCCTTGGTTAACCCGATCACGCATCACTTCACTCTCTATGTCTCCCCACTAAGACTCTTCAACCTACCGCAATAGAGAGTACTACACTATCATCTGAAATAGAAAACCTCTACCACCATCCACTCTTGCATCCAGGTGTAAGGCAAATAACTCCTCCATTGCCTTCCAAGCATCCATAGATTTCTGAATAGATTCCCTCTGTGACTTCCTACTCAAGGCATCAGCCACAATGTTCCCCTTACCTTAAGTGTAAGATATCTTGAAGTTTTAGTCCCGAAGAAACTCCACCCACCTTTTTTGATGCAAGTTCAGGTCCCACGGGGTAAAGATATTCCTCAAACTCTTGTGATCCATGAAGACCACAAATTGCTCCCCGATGAGGTAATGCCGCCACAACTTCAATGTTAACAATACTACTGAAAGATCTAGGTCATGGGTGGAATAGTTATTCTCATGAGGATGTAACTAGCTAGACCCATAAGAGATCACCCCCTAATGTTGCATTAGTACACACCCCAAGCCTTGGCCTGAAGCATCACAAAACACCTTAAACATCACCCCTTCCTTTGGAAACCTCAGCACTGGGGCACTAACCAACTTCACCTTCAGATAACTGAAGGCTTCCTAACACTTCTCACTCTACACGAAGGCCTGGTCATTTCTGGTAAAAGCTGTAAAAGGATATGAAACTCTGGAGAAGTCGGGCACGAACCTCCAATAATATCCTACCATACCAAGGAAATACGAACCTCCATCACATTCTTGGGTGCTTCCCAAGAAACGACCGCTTGAACCTTTGACAGATCAACTGCTATTCCCTTCCCAGACACCACGTGTCTAAGGAAGTGCACCTATCAAGTCCAAAAATTGCACTTGTACAAATTTCTATAGAGATGGTTCTATTGGAGGACCTCTAAAACTTTCCTCAAATGCTTGGAGTGATCCTCCTACGATCTTGAGTAGATTAGGATGCTGTAAATAAACACGACTACGAACCAATACCGATATTACTGGAAGATGGAGTTCATGATTCTCATGAACATGGATGGTGCGTTTGTAATGTCGAACAACATGACCACGAACTCAAAGTGCCCATATCTTCACCTGAAGGTAGTCTTAGAGATGTCACCCTCCTTCACCCTCAACTGGTGATATCCTGACCATAGGTAAATCTTGGAGAACCATCCTACACCCTTCAACTAATCAAAAAGGCCATAAATCCTTGGGAGGGGGTAACAGTTCTTGATTGTTACCTGGTTCAGACTTCGGCAGTCTATACACAACCTGAGACCACCATCTTCCTTCTTTTCAAACAAGACCGAAGAATCCCATGGTGACATGCTTGGTTGGACAAAACCATTCTTCATCAGATCATAAATCTGAATCCATAACTCCCATAACTCAGAAGGCGCCATCCGATAGGGATCCATTGAAATCAGATGAGCACTAGGTTGCAAGTCTATACCAAACTCAATATCACGCCAACGTGGCAGAGTCATCACCTATTCAAGGAAGATTTCTATGAACTCACTGACGATCCCCGGGACTTCCACTATCTCTAAGTCCATCGACTCCACTGACAGCTCGACTAACAAGGGAAGAAGAGGCTCCACTCGCCGAATGCCATCCTGGAAACCCTGTTCGCTGATGAAAGCTACACGTTGGCCGCCCATATCTGAAAACATGATCCTTCTTCGGAAGCAGTCGATAACGGAACACACAGAGAAAAACCAATCTATGCCTATAATGACATCATACAACTAAATTTACATCAATAGAAGGTCCCCACTACACTGATGTGGTCCCAACATCAGTCTACATCCCCAACAAACATGAGGAAAATTGGTATGACCTCTGACTGGAATACTCAAAACCAGGGGCACGGGAAGTATCTCATGTCTAGACCCAGAGCATGGGTTAGACTGGGTGCAACAAAGGAGTACGAATCTACTAAATCAAACAAGGTGTAGACAAGAGTGATAAACAAGCTGACCGTACCTCGAACGACATTCGAACCTGATGGAACTACTGCCTCTACAGCGTGCAACTACCCACACCCATCTCCTCTACCCCTTGGCTATTGGCCACCTCCCCGACCATGCCCTAGTCGAGGTCCCTGAGGAGAACCTTGAGGTCGGACTCCTCCTACAATGTATGCTCTCAGAGGAGCGGGAGATTGTTGTCCCTACTGCTACTGCTGAAAGGGCCTGGATGGAAACTACTGCTGTTGAGGTGGGCATTGAACCTGCCTACCCCCACTATACTGCACTTGGCCTGAGCACTGATTCTGAAGGTTCCCATGGATTCCAAATATGAATCACCTTGGTCCTGGGCCTTCAAGGAATGGGCGAGGACCAGGAGATCAAAACTGAAACTACTGGGGCCTGCTCCCCACTGACCAAAACCTAGAAGGCCCTGACACAGAGGCCTGCTGCTGATGGCCTTCGCCTTTGATGATCCCAACTGGATCCCCTCTCATGGAACACCTCCTAACTTGTGCATCCTTTATACTAATTAAACCTTTTTATGGACCTCCAAGTATGTCAGTAGGGTGAAGGGAGAAATAACATACTGAAGAGAAGGTTAGAGTGCCTCCTCTAAACGTCTCATCTGAGACTCATCATATGAAAAAAGGTCTGGAGAAAAACAAAGGAGATCCTTGATCTTGATTCCTAGCTCCCTCACTGACATACTACCCTCCTAAAGAGAGAGTATCTCCTGCCTCTTCTCAGCCTTCATCATAGAAGAAAGTAATTCCACCTGGAATTCCTTCTCAAAGTCAGCCCACAAAATATCACTCTCCATCCTCTCTCTAAGGTAGAGCGTCCACCAATGATGCATTGATCCTCTAATATGACTGACTTCCAATGGAACCCAGTACTCAGCCAGAGCCTAGATCAAGCTGAAATATATCTCTAACTCCTTGAGATAACTTTCGGTCTCCATGTATGAGACGTTGCCCTCATACTTCCTGATGGTATGCCACTGAAAGGAACAGAGTGTCCTCTTTCACTGGTCATCCTCCTACTCTCGATCAGTCCTCCGCTAATTATCCAGATCAGTCTCCTAGGCCTCGATCACCCGCACTACTTGTGGTCATCCTCCGGGTGCCATAACTACAAGGTAAACAAGGAATTCCAGAGACCTAGTAGTGTAAAAGATTTCTTTTAAATTTTACTTAAACTTATTATTTATTTAAATTCCCAGAACACCCAGAACACACAAGAAAACAAGTCATTATGATGCATGTACCTTTCCTAGGTTCTCTATCCTGCAATCAGTGTAGCCTCACTTGGCCTTTCGGTGGTCCCGAGTCACTGCATTGGATCACAGGGGCCCCTAAAATCCCATGTCCTAGCCAGTCTTCCCTAGCCTATTTCACACACCAAGATTTCCTAACACTGTTGCCCTACCATCCCATGCAATCCTCATTATGGATAACCCTGAGCTCTATCCTATCTATCAAACTCCCTTTGAAACCATTATGTCATGACCTTCCTTCACCAAGATGAGGTAAGGGACAATAGATTTCTAGACCCTTCCTTCCCCAAGACGAAGAAGAGATAATGACCCCCAAGACCCGCCTCCAATAGACCTCGGGAGTGGCGACTAGAACCAAGGGTATAAGATCACATGTAAAATGGAAGGAATTACCCTTTTGTTTAGTAAGATCAGGAGATAAGATAGTAAATCCCAAACAACACCAAAATTGGAAGTAAAAGTAAAGCCAAAACAATCCATTCCCATATACATGTTTCAATAACAAGTATTAAAAAACAAGAAACTCCAAGGGGAAGTACCAAAAGAAATGAAAAGCAGCAATGTCAACGGTCCCAACGTCTGAGCTAATAGGGTCTGGCATAGTCCTCGAGGTCCTCCTAGAAACCTGAAAGTAGTTTTATATATGTAGGGTGAGTATACAAGTATACTCAGTAGCGAAAACCAAAATCTCCCGTGCACAAGTGGGGAGACATTCTAAGGCCCCGTGAGAAAAGAAGATAACCAAAGCACCTAGTAAGGAAACTGTCCGCCCAAACCTCACTAAGGCACACACCCTAAATAACGCAAGTCAAGTAAAGTAATATTAATAACACATCGATGTTTGGGTACCCCACACCACTTTCCCACTAGTTATTGAAGACATCCTACTCGTCAAACCTCCCCCACCATTCTCATCACAGTCCCACTGCCATACCCCGCCCGCACACACCTGGGAAACCAAAACCACACATACCACCTGCAAACACCTAGTCCACAACAACCATGTGTAACCACACCCACAGACACCTAGGCCGGAACAACTTCTGCCACACTCGAAGACACTTAGGCCTCACCCCGAAGACACTTTGGAATAACCTGCCCGCACACACCTAGTAAAACCACCACAACTACCCTGCCCGAAGAATCTTGGGATATAATGGACCTCAGGCCATCACATCCTTCCCTAAGAGTCTTGGGCTACTTGGGAAAGGGAGAAAAAAAGGATCTAATAACCATCCACTCATAGGAGTGTTGTGAAAAACACCCTCCCCCATGAAATGGGGGTGTTTCGCATGAAGTTATCAACTTGGGTGGGGTGTGAATAAGAAACATAATAACTAAATTATACTTACAGGTAAACAAGAACTCATCCCAATTTAGGGGTTCCAAAACCATCCCATACACAAACACCCTCGTTATCGTTCATTCATAAGAATAAAAAAAAACCACAACCAAGTCATAACTCATTCCTAGAAAACAATTCCCCACTGAACCCATTCTTTTTTTCATATTCAGGTGATTCCATTTAACTAATTTTTCTCTACCATGCAACTAATAGGCATAACCATAAGCCAAGGAAGGAAAAAAAATCCAAGCATCAATTTAATCATTCACACCCGGTTCTCTTGTAAAGTCACAACAATAAAAGGGATCTGTGAGATACCTCGAAGTACTGGAACTAACCCAATCCCCATCGTACGACCCCACACATCCTCAAGTCCACAACCAACAACTCAACTATAGGGGATCCCATTACCATCCACATCGCCCCACACGACATCAAGCAGAGCCACTACACATATCACCATAACAAAGAAAAGAGGTTATTTTTTTCAAATTTAACCACACCATTCATTAAGTTCCTTGTTTCCATTTGGTTAGCCAGGGTGATCACACAAGGATTATTTTCCATTGGGAATCCATTTAATCAACCGAGTTACATGATTAACCATTTTATATGTTACAACCATTCAATTATAGGATTAATTAGAAAACATAGGATCATTAGTGAAAAAGGAAGGACCACCAATGGCCATGATTTTTAGTAGAATGCATAATATAACAACAAAGGTATAACACAGAAACATCATCATCATTACCACCCCTTCATTATTTAAAGGTTCATTTATTATCTTTGTTAAGTTGGGTTTCATATACTTCCTGAGGGAACATCACCATACCCACCCCACATGATGCACCGTAAACAGAGACGAAGGAAGAATCCCTACCTAGATGATCAATGATCGAAGTTTTCCTCATCGCGCCAACAACTTGGGATGTGCGACTTACATGGGAGGAACTCTGGGGACTCCAAGAGTGAGAAGGAAAGTCTCTAGCATAGGCGCACCACTAGCCTCAGGAAGGGGAACTCCAAACACACCAAAAAAAGGAAAGAGACCAGCCAAGAAGAAGAAAGAAAGAAAGAATTTCTGTGCGATAAAAAGGTGAGATCCTAGAGTTATGGGATATGAATTTTGAATGGATTTAAAGGCAGATCATGGTTCCACCATGCAGTTGGTTGGTTACATAGGATGGAATTGATTGTTACTTAATAATTCTCATCAGAGAGGTGTCCATAACAACTGTTCATTAAAAGGATTTCATTTAAAGAGAGGAAAACAAGTCCGTTGAGGGTCGCCCATCTCTTAGGGGATTTAAAAAATTGTTTATGGGGATAAAAACGGACTTAAATCACTTTAAAATTGTTAAAAGACTTAAAAGTGGCGTTTCAAGAGAACTGGGGAAGGAAAACCCTGACAAGACCCCATGGCACCGATCAGTGGCACCGAAGGATGACACCACAGTGACAACCTGCCACCAACATCACCACCCTCTGGACTTACTGATGGGGTCCAGGGCACTCCAAACACCAGAAATTGGCAAACTAATGGACCGGGAGGGTCCGGTCCATTGCATCATTGATGTTCAAAATTTCACCTTTTATATTCATCATAATAGTACTAAGATGTATAAATACCTTTGAGAGTTTTACTGGTAGGATGAATAAAAGAAAGATATTATAGAGTTTACCATGAAAGGTTTGACTTGTCAGTAGGTTAAAGTTGACTAAAAATTACTGAAAGGGATATTTAATCCTTTGATGGTGCTAGAGTGGAAATGAAAAAATATATCTATGGATTTCATGGTGGTATTTCCAAATACATCTCAAGGTAATAATGGAATTTGGGTTATTTTTGATTGATTGACTAAATCTGTACATTTCCTTTCTCTTTGAGAAACTATGTATTTAGATCAGATTTCTTGACCATATCTTAAGGAGATAGTTAAGTTACATAGAGTTCCTCTCTCCATTGTATATGACAGCGATCCTAGTATTACATCTAATTTTTGTAAAGGCCTCTATAATTCATTGGGTACTAATTTAAATTTTAATACAAATTTTCATCCTTAATCTAATGGATAGTCAAAGAGAATGATTCAGACCTTGTAAGACATGCTTTGTGCTTGTTCAATGGATTTAAAGGTAAGTTAATATAAAAATATTTCATTAGTTGAATTTTCATATAATAAATTTTTTATTCCAGTATACATATGACCCTATTTGAGGCATTATATGGAAAGTGGTGTTGGACTCCAACTTTTTAGGATGAAGTAAGAAAAGGTAATTTTTTGGGAAAGTAGTTGGTAGAAGAAATAGTTGATATTTTGAAGATGATTTGAAAATATATGGATATGTCTCAGTAAAGATAAAAAAATTATACATATTACTAGATGAATGATCTTTCATTTGAGGTAGCCAATCATGTTTTTCTTAAAGTATCTCCGCAGAAAAATGTTATGCATTTTGGTAAAAAGGGAAAGTTAAGTCCATGGTTCATTGGACTATATGAAATTATGGAGAAGGTTGGATCATTTTCCTACCAAGTGGCCTTGCCTTTGAGTTTATCCTAGGTACATTATGTGTTTCATGTTTCATTATTAAGAAAATATGTGCCAGATGCATCTCAATTTTAGAGCCTTGGAGTAGTGTAGTTGGAAGAAAACATTTCATATAAGAAAAAACCAATAAAAATTATTAACCATATAGAATAGGTGTTGTGGAATAAATTGATTTACCTTGTTAAGTATTTGTGTAAATTCTATATGATTGAATAGGTAACTTGATAATCATAAAATTATTTGAGGTAAAGATATCCTCACTTGTTTAAATAGTAAATAAAACTGTGAAGACACAATTTACAAAAGTGGAGAAGAATGTGAAAACCCATGTAATGTTAAAATAATTCATTTTTTTGTCTTATTAATATTCATCAATTATATTATATTGAGTTATATTCATTATAAGAATATTAACTAATTTTTCATTCAAAAGGAAAAAGATTTATTTCTTACAAAATTGGGTTTTTAGGAATTATGTGGTTTTATTTAAAATTATAATTTATAAATTTTATAATCTTAATTTAAAATAATGATATATTTTTTTAATTAATCATTTGTAAATTATTTTAGGGTTGATTTTTGTGAATTTTATAAAAAGCACGCTTTTTGGAAAAATAGTGTAAAATATCAATTTTTAACGAAAACAATATTTTATTTTTTCATATTTTTAAATTACCATTTTAATTTAGATTGATATTAAAATTTAAATAGTTTCTTTAATTATGAAAAATCCAATTATTTTCATTGGAATAAATTTTTGAAATGTTTTTGCATGAAAAGTTTTTTATAATTAGAAAGGCATTTGTAAGAAACCTGTTTTTCATTACGTTTTTTGTTTTTAACTTAATTTAATTTCATACATTTATAAAGATTGAATTTTAAAAACTATATTCCATATTTGGAATAATAATTTAAAAATTTATTAATGAGTCTAATTTCATTTTTTACTATTATGAATAGTAACACTGGTAAAAAAATGTGTCACCACAGTAAAAGGGTAAAACGAGTTAACTTAGGTTAAAACTAAGTGATAAGGTGAAAAAAAATCATATTAATTCTTATTTTATAGATAGATTTCAAAACATATCAACTTATTCCAAAAAAAATTATTTTTTATGGGAAGATTTTCCATGAAAATGACTTAATAATATTTAAATCTTTCAAAAATACCAAGTGTGTTGTCTCCCTCACCTATAAAAGGACACCCTCTCTCCTATCCTCTCCTATCCACACATAAAGAGACATTTTTTTTTGAAAAATGATTATAAAAATACCTTAATATAATCCCTAAACATGTACTAAAGCTCTTATTTTGGAAAAAATACTAACCTTATAGGTCTTAAGGTATAAAGAAAATGAGGTTGTCTGAAGAAGAGGTATAATTTTTAACCGAATGTTTTAGTTTTATTTTCTATAATAAGACCTTCAAAAATCATCTAAAAATTGTGATATAATTACATTAATATCTACCATATAATTATGTGATATTATGTTAATGTATTAACTTTAATATAACTCCTTCTTCCATCAAATGGGAAATGAAATCATCATTCATGTGTATGGAGGACTACCGCCTCGTGAACAAATATAATCCCTTTTCCATAAAAATATGTTATGGATGATTATAATAAGGTATTTAATGTATATATATAATATTAATTACATTATTATTATTTAAATATAATATATCATCTATTTTATTACCTTTTCATCCATTAAAAAAAGATAATTTTGTTCATGCATATGTGTGGATTACCACCTCCACGAAGCGATGCGATGCGTTTTTCACCACCTCATCACATGGATGATATATTTATGGGTATTTAAAGAGATAATATGATATTTATGATATAATAATCATTATTTAAGTATAAAACAATACTTACCTTCTTTCCCTCATGTTTGTTGAAAAATGGAAACGTTACTCATGTGTATGTACGACCTACCGTCTCCATGATTGTAAGATAATTCATTTTTCATAACTATATTTCATGGTTAGTTTTAAAAATATAATTAATTTAAAAAAATTACAACTATTCAATTATTATTATTATATATATTGTGGAATAATGTACTCTTTGACCATGTTCATCCTACCGAAGCTATTTTGGGATCATGAACCGAACTTCCTCAAAACGTCGGATATAAACTTAATCGATGAAGTAACTAAATAAAACATGGCCATAAATTATATAAAATGTATAATGATAATGTAATAAAAAATAAAAAAAATATTAATAATCTAAATAACTAATATAATTTTATTATTTAAGAATTAACTAACGTACGACACTAGACAATATTTAAGGTAAGAGATTTCTCACCTTAATTTCCTTTCATTGATACTTATGCCATTTTCACCACATGTTTTATTTATTGTGATGTATGAAATGAATCAAGAATATATTTTATAATTATTTTACTAAAAACAAATTGGGTGACTAATAATTTTCAAGTTCCCTTATTAAAATTATTTTTTTCCAAAAATTTACTAAAGCCGTAAGAGATTTTTCTTTAAAACCTTATTTTAAAAGTTTTAATGTTTTAATTTTATTTTCACTCCATACCCATATTCATTAAAATGTTTCAAGAATGTTCCTATTTACAATTCATATACTATAAAAGTTCATTTAAACTACCTTTTTTTATTTCTTTATAATTTTTAAAAAGGAATCTTCTTATCATTTTTTGAATGATGTATTTTTACTCAATGTGTAAAAGGAATTATTATTATAAGTTTTATATCCTGAATAAAATCTACCCCCATCATGAATTTTAATTAATTTTAAGATTCATTTATAATTTTACTTAATTATTTTAAAATATAATAATTTCCACAATATTTCATAAATTTTTCATTTTAAATAGTTTTTAACAGAAATGAATATTTCACCATATTTTTATATAAAAATAGAACAGGATTTACTTATGGGTTAAAAATAGTTTTTCATAGGATTTAATGTGAAAAGGGGAAAAGCATAAAAATGTTTTATTCATGATATAAAACTTGATAATTATAGATGATGATGGGTGATATTGATACAACTTATATGATGGATTATCCCTATATAGATTATATGGTGAGTGAGCCCACTATAGATCTCTATTGCATTGTGTAATTCTCATTGTATTAAAAGGAAAGAGGGAGGTAGTTAACTAAGGTGGTTTCTTCGATAGATTTAACTAGGCTCCATTTTGTTATGAAATGAGTGAATGTAGATTATGAGTACGATTCTCTAAAATTACTACATGGTTTTCTAATTTCTTTTTTATGGGTTTTAAAGGTTTCCTTTGAGAAAAAAATGTGCTTTCCATGTGTATGTGATTTATCTTATATGATAAAAGAATAATATGAAAAAGGTAAAAATTTTATGGGTATTCATGGTTTTTAATTGACTAATGAATTTATTTATTTTATATTACTTATTGAGTTTTTTTTTCTCATCCTATGTTTTCAAATGTTTTTCACAGGGTTAAGGATGAGTAAGAACAAAGAATAAGTCAAGTTTAAAGTCATGAATATTTTTCATGATAAGAAAAAAAAATCATTTCAAAAGTTTTATATTTTGGGAAAATATAAAAAATGATTTGCAGGATGGCATGACCTAATTATCTAAAAATCTAAACCTAAAAGGTCTTTTGGAATTTAAAAAAGTGAATTATTATCCAAATTCATAATATTTTGTAATGTTTTAAGCCAATGTCCTTATACTCACACCCCAACATCAAAAATTTTGTGAACCCATCCCTTCCAAGCATTTATCATCACATATACATCCATATTTTATGTGGGTAAGGATGTATCCCTATATATACCAACCTCTCGTAGGGTATAGAATCTGGTGTTATCATCAGTCAAAATCTATATCACAGCTTCATCAAAATGTTACATCTCATATACAGGGTAGTAGGGTACCTTGAACATGAAATAAATCAACCTCATGCCCTCTTACCACCACACATGACCCCCACAACATATTTAAACCTCATTATTACTAGGATATCTCTAATACCAACCCATCATCACTGGGTGATATCCAACACCAACTCATTCCATCACGTAGTGATCTCTAACAACAACCCTTATCAACATCACCGATACTAAAGGGAGAACAAGGAAGAGGGGGTAGCCGACCATCTGATTCTACACCATCCAATATGTTGGGGAAAATAACCAGAACCCAAAACATTTGGGTATTGGTAAGTTTATCCAAATTAAGTGGGGGAACATATAGAAATAACATGAAAATATGAGATAGGTTTATAACACACAATTCCCAACTTATGGGTTAACATAAAATGTACTAGCATTCTCCAAAAAACCACCATTGGACCTCCCAACATCCATCACAACTATTTCCCCCACTATATGCATCATACTACACAATAACCACACATAGCCACACAATTCCACTTTTAATTACAGGTTCCACCATTTATAGAATTAATGAGTTTAAAGTAACTCCAATTAACTAATCCATTTCATTTTACATTAACATAACCCATTAATTTATTATTCATTTCATGAAATCCAATTACCACACATCAATTTCATCCCATTCTTTTATTTAATTTCATTCCAGGATTATTCATTTACTAACCCATGTCTTTTCATTTTTCATCATTTAAATTTGTTCCATGGATAACTAAACAACGAACACAACCACACCACATAAAGACTCACCCATATCACATACACCACTTCCACAACCCAAAGTATTCAAATCCATCACACCACAATAACCACATATCACACACACTACACATCACAACCACCAAACATCACCCCACATCACATACTATGCCAACCAATCATCGTTTCACTAACATTCCACACCCAATTTAGTTACCACCATCACAATCCTTGAAAATATTTCCCATACATCACACAAGGAAATACAATATGTAAATCAAAACATAACAAAACATCCCAGATAACACATTTCAGATTCAATAATGGGATTTCATTTCTTTACTTCGTTAGTTAGCATGGGTATTATCACACAATTCCGAAATTCTATGGTCAACCAAATTATTTAACCATATATAAGTGATTATCTATTTCATTCATGGTGATATAAAACAACCAGCACAACAAGTTTTTCATAATCATATCATCTATAACACAATAAAGGCTCCCAATAACTGTGATTTCCATTAATGGAAACAAGTATGAATAATTCCATCGATCATATCATCAAAAGTAGTAAAACATGAAATTTCCCCCCAATTCCCATCAATTTCAGTTAATATAATTTATTATATTTATTAAGTTGACCATTAATATATACCCAAAGAAAGAAAAAATAATATAATTCCCACACATGCACATAAATAAAGAGAGAATAAGGATCCCCTGCCTAAAGGAGTCTTTCTAAATCACCATTCACCACAAGTCAAAGGAGAAACAACTGAAAGACCATAACCACATGAGAAAACCTTAGGTCAACCTGAATCACACCCAAGGATCATAAAAATAACATCCCAACCACATTATTACCAAAAAAACAACACCACTATGAATCAAAAAAAGAATAACAAAAGGAAACAAAGGGATAAAAGGAGAGCTCACCTTGGATGGACAAAGATAAACCTTTAGAAACCAAGGATAAAATTAAAATTAAAGGGGTTAGAAGATCCACTAAAATAGCATAGGGATGTCCCATGATTCAAAATAAAAGATCATAAGAAGATAGGGATTAGACTCAAAAATTAATATAAAAAATTGAAAATAGAAGACCATGACACAAAACTCCTCACTATAGTGCAAGGGTGCTGAAACAGGATTGAACTAAAATATAAAGGAAGGGACGACAATGTAGTGGGGCTAGCAAAAAATATGTATGATAAACACAGTGAGTTTTATACTATATATCCAATAAACTAGGGGAGGGACCATGATGCAAAAGAAACCACCATGCCATATAATTCAACCACCATAAAGAGTGCCACACTATAGCCCTATTCTAGGAATGAATACATAAAAATTTATAGAACCACAATAATTCCTCCTCCAAGACTCCACACTACAACCTATCTCCCCATGTGGAATATATGATGAAAATGGAAGAACCATCAAAATTCCACCTCTGAGGATCTACACTGCAATTGGTGTTTTTATTCCATAGAACCTATGCTTGTGGTGAAACGTAAGCCTCCACGCCACAAAAATTATTCTGTAGAATAAATTTTAACTACAACTCCACCATCCACTCCTCAAATCCCTTAAAAATTCCCATAAAATACACCATAACTTGAATTATTACAAATGGGTCAGAAATACTAGACCATTGCATTAGAAACATCTTAAACAATTCTATTCTTCAATAATAAAAAATAAAATACAGAAAGGGAAATAGAAATGGGTCCAAACAACCACTCTGTGAGATAGCTCTCAATGACATCATTACAACTGAAAAACATCATTGTTCAAGCACACCAAGCCAATACAAGACTACCAAAACAATCACACAACACAACCCCAAGCACACAAATCAAGGAAATACACCCCCATATTAATATTTTTTCCAATTTTGGAGCCACTGAATCCCCCATAGTTTTAAAACATGTCATAAATATAATTCATCTTTATTAGGAAGGTATTTTTCCTTCTTCACATGATAGAAGCTAGAACTCACATCATCAGTATGGGAAAATCACATCTCATAAATTAGAAAGATTCATAAATCATGTCATCAAGGAAAAACAAAATAAGGAAAACTCAAAACAACTCAGGGTACTAAGAAAACATTTGAATCTCATGCTCCCAATTACACTCCTCCAAACTTCCATGCCTCCACAACACACAAAACAAAGGGATGGTTCATCCATGAAAAATTTCTTCTGATGATCCAGGATACCTAATGGCCACTCCAAGAATGTTGTATCATCCTTGTTATCCAACTATCCCTAGTCAATGAAGTGGGATTAATCGTGAAGATATCGAAAAAGATGAGACACATGGAAAACATCATAGACCTTGTTTAGCTACAATGGAAGCACTGAATGATATGCCACCTCACCAAAATGCCCCAACACCTCAAAGGACCTAACGAACCAGGGATAAAACTAAATCTATTTTACAAAACTCCATTTACCCTAAAAAGGGTAAACCCTCAAGAACACACAGTACATAACCCCAAACTCTAGAGACCTCTGCCCATGATCAACATATGCTTTCTAATAGTCCTATACCACCTTCATCTTCTCTCAGAACATCTAAATCATCTTGGTCATTCTCTGTACCACATTAGGACCAAGAACCACTATCTTTCCAACCTCTATCTAGAATAACAGAGAATGGAACAGTCTCACATAAAACACCTAAAATAGGGATATACCATTGGAAAAGTGATATCTATTGTCATATGAAAACTCAACTAGTGGTAGGTGCTTTACCCATGATCCACCAAAATCTAATGCACGATATTTAATCATACCCACTAGTGTCTGGATGGTCCACTCCATCTGAACATTTATCTAAGGGTGAAAAATAGTGCTAAGTCACAACTACAAGCCAAATTCATGCTAAAATCCCCTCCAAACCCATAGGGTAAAATGAATATCCTAATTAGAGATGATGGTCCTTTGTACCCCATGAAGCCTAACGATGCACTTATATTTTTATGAAAAAATGTAAATAAATTATAATGATTTTTGATGGATTTTAATGAATACTAAAATGAAATTAATTGATTATTTAAAATATGGTAATGTTAAACTAATTAATTAAAATATATTTAAATGGATAAAAAATGATAAGTATTGAATTTGGAATTTACTTTAGAAATTATTGTTTAAAATATTTCTAATCGTTTAATATTTTAATGGTTAAAAAATGGGTATCCATGATCTATACCTTAACCAATAGATTCAAGTAACATATCTAGCCCAATAAAGGGTCCGACCAGTTGATCAAGACACTAGGAGAACTCCCTTAGGTGACAGATAAGGATCATGACTATGGGGAGGAGCCCACAAAGCATAGGTGGACCAAATACAGCACGATCTATGCATTTCATTATGGACCATATGTGTGTGTGATGTTGTAGCAGGAGACCATCCCTATAGTAGGAAATATGAGCTTCAGTTACTCACCTTGTTATAAATATCATCACACAACCATGATAATTTTAAACGTGGGATGGTGTTCTATGAAACACTATTTATACTTTCAAAACAAAACTCTTCAACTTTAACCACATAACCCCCACCCCCAGACACACATCACCGCTACTCTCCATCCCTGATATTGCTTGACACTACATGCCTCCATTTTTAATCACCATAGAACCTATATCTCCGCTATTGGAAAGATTTAAATTGAGATAAGAATCATCACAAAAGCTCAGAACCAACTTAGATCACATCTGGAATCTTTTGCGATTACTATAAAGCTCATTATAATAAGTATGATCCATGAATGATAGAGAGAGGATCCATTTGGACACTATGAAGGCCATATGGATTAAAGGAGAAAATCTACACTATTTTCAATAGAGTTTTTCTATGGATACAATAGGAGAGCTCGACTATATTGAAGGATCACAAGGATGAAGTGCAAAACCAAGATCAGAAGCTACACCAAGGAGATACAAGTTTTCATACCTTAATCTTATGGGGGAATGAATTCATGAAACCGATATAAAATTGTTTATTTGGATTTTAATGCAAAATGGGTACCTGATGTTGGAGAATTTTTTCTATGTTACATTTAATAAGGAATGGCTATGCAATGGTAGATGAATCTAGTACCGTAAAGAACGAACCGATGGTAGTACCGTTGAGAACCAATAGTGGATGAGGATCATAAGTTCCATTGAGCACCAATGATAGTTTAGTATGTGATATCATGCATGATCTACCGATACTTTGGATGAAGAACTAGGTATAAGATGAAATGATATCAAATGTTATGCTACTGAGGTCACAGTATAAAATGAACTACCATTGAGAACTGAAGGTAGTACCATTGTGGAAATGGTAGATGTGCCTCAGTGTAGAAGAACTCATGGACGTACTGTAAAAAATGAAACAGTAGATGAATCACTAATGATAGATGAATTCATAATAGTAGATTACATGGAATAGTAGATGATTCCATAATAGTACCTTGGAGATACACTGGTAGATGATATTGCGTTCCATCATTGAGTAACAATAGATTAAAGATGACAATAGATTCTTCTATCATGAAACTAGTGGTAAATACTAAATGGTAGCATAGGGAGTTCAACTATAGTGGATATTTCCAATGATATATTCCCAATTGTAGATGATTCTACCATCACAATAGAATATGTGTTGACACTGAAAATTTGGAAACACCCAATATATTTGGATAATTAATGTAGTGAATCTTAAAATATACATTTGAACTTTTAATAAATATAAATAAAGATTTATAAGATATAAACAAGGGAGTTAAATATGTTTCATAACTTTATAAATACAAGGCTTTCTACCATTGATCGAGGAATTGAAGATCAAGAGAATAAACACTGTTATTTCTTACTCTGTTTTCTACTGATTTTATTTATATTCTATTTTTACTATGTTTTATACCCCTATTACTCCCATTACTTCTCTAATGGAGGGGTATAATCTGTGAGTGGTTGGGTGAAGGGTAAGTGACCCAAATTATAATGCTTGAGTCTAGGAACTTTTATTGAAATTATGAATTTCTTTTCTCTATTAAATTGTTTTTAGTGTCTAATTTTGGAAATTAATTTGAATGTGACTATGCTTATGAATAATTCTAATTTTAATTATATTTTTGGTTAAGAAATATTTTCTCCCTTGTTTGATTTTGAATCATATCGATTAATTTGTTTAGAATCTAGTGGAGAGTGTTTAGTGATTACTAAACATGTGAGGAAGAAACAATTATCTAATTTGGATACTTGGGGATCTCAATACCAGATTAGGTATTACCTAGGTAGTTCAAAAATGAATCATTATGTATTTCACACATTTGAAGGAGGATTTTACAAATAATAAAATTGTGAGAATTATTATCATTATTCATCAAATTTAATCAAGGGAGAAAATAGGGAAGCGATTGTGGAACCATTTATTTAATCAATTAAAAAAGACTAGAGAATATATTTTTAAAAGAAAATGATAGTATTACAAGATTGAATCCAAACCTAATCCTAGTTACTAATCTCTCCTCTAATTTTCAAAGATCGTTATTCTTTGTTTGTTATTCCTAGTGATTTTATTATTTACTTTTGTACCATGAAAACAATACTAAAGTGCTACTCCTAGGAGAAAAATTTGGTTTAATACTAATACTACATTCCTTAGGGAAAATAAAATAGTTTTTTACACACCCACAATAGGAAAGTTTCAAAACTTGGAACCATTTATAGCGAGCTAGGTGATAATTTAACCTAACAATTACATGACTAGGACCTCCAATGGGGAACTATTCTATTTTGATCTTGATATATAAGAGAAATTGCTTACTATGATTAGGAATCTTAATCTGGAGAATAATTTTGACGAAATTAATCTATAGGACTCAAGTGAAACCTCTAGTAATCACTAGGATCCCACCATAATGGAAACTAACCCCACAATAAACTCTAAGGTACCTTTGTGGCCCATAATTTTCCCAAAAACAAAATCAGTTAACTATGTCTGCTCAAAAAAATGAATTTAAATTATGTATTAGTATGATTCCCATTCTACGTAAATTTCATGGCATTTTAATAGAAGATCCCAACCAACACATTCAAGAGTTTAGCTTCATATGCTCAAGTTTCAAGCCAAAAGGAGTAGCTGAGGAGTAATTCAAGTGGAGATAATTCCCATTTTCACTTGAGAGAGTTTCCAAGGAGTAGTTTTACATCCTACAGCCCATAGAGATACTTGACTGGGGTGAACACCAAATATGTTTCATGAAAATATTCTTCCTAACCACCCAGAGAACAATAATAAGGAAGGAAATCTATGCCATTCGACAAGATACTGGTGAGACCCTCTAGGAGTGTTAGAAATGATTCAAGAATCTTTGTGCAAGATACCCTCATCAAGTAGTGAAAGGGAACCACTTCCTAGTATTATTATATTAAGGAATATTGACAATGAGAGGAACCTCTTGGATGCATCATCCAGGGCATCTTTGATTGACAAATCACCCATGGAAGCTAGGATCCTAAACGAATACATAACATAGAATTATCAAAAATTTGGAATAATAGGTACAAATACAAGAGGTATTAATGAGGTAATAAATTTTGAATCATCACATTTAATTGAAACCAAACTTTTATAATTAATAATCTTAGTAACAAAGATGACTATGAAATATGTGAATGAACAACCTGCCCCACATCAGGTATGTGGTTTGTGTTATCAGCCCATCATTTAAAATATTAATATGATGAGATATAGAGTATAAAGAGTTGTGCAGCTGCATTATATAAAATATAATTTCAAAAAAATAAACCATGGAGAGAAGGGAAATCTCAATAGGGATTTAAAGGTCAAAAAAACCAGGCTAGACCTCCATTTCAATGCCTTTTCCAACAGTAATTCAAGAATCTAGCCCCTTTCCAACTACTATTTGAGAAATAATACCAAAATAAAATATCAACCATGTCATTTTCAATAAAAACCCAATAGAAAACCCTTATCTAGTGCAACACCATTATAATGAAGGTAAACAATAGATATTGAGGATTTGAAAATCCTAGTGAAGTATTTGTCAAATAAATTTGAGAATCCCATGAATATACTGTCTAAAAACCTAGGAAGAATTCCATATTAGAAAATCCCAAATAAAAAGTAGAGTTTAAGTATGATCATCACTAGGAGTGTCATGGATATCCAACCACCATATCCCAATGAAGTTCATAATGAACTGGAAGAAGGTAAGCCTTAAAATTTCAGACAGACTTTGGAAGAACAACCCACTTAACCAAGGGAAGAAGACATAAAGAAGGAAGACGAACCCAAGATAATATTTATAAAGGAAATAATAAAGAATCCATTTAAAAGGTAGTAAAGGGAGAAAAAATACACTCCCCTTACATTCCTTTCTAGGTTTACCAAATCAACGAATATTGAGGATGAAAAATTCAAAAGAGATATCCAAGAGACATTTCAAAATTTTGAAATTAACATAACTCTCTTAGAAGAAATTTGGATAATTAGAAAATTCACTAATTTCCTCATAGATATTTGTAGAAAAATAAATAGTCTTTATGATAATGAGAGGATAAAACTAGGTAGGAGTGTTTTAGCCATGATCACACCATAATTGCCCAAAAAACATCAATATCCATCGAGATTTTCTATTCTATGCACCATTGGTTCTTTGAAATTTTATAACACTTTGTGTGATCTTGGTTCTTCCATTAATATTATATCCCATTATATTTTTACACCTTTTAAATAGGTTAATTAAATCCTATGAGAGTGGTGTCCTGACTGGAAAACATACACATTATTTTTCTAGTAGGAGTGTTAGAAGATGTTCTTGTGGGAGTGGAAAGACTAATTTCTCTAGCAGATTTTATGTGATCACCATGGAGGAAAATAAATCACTAGTCTATTCAACCATCATATCAGGAATAAAATTCTTAAAAATAGATAAGATGATCATCAACATACATGAAGGATCATTTTCAATAGATCTTGGAGACAGAAAGGTAAAATTCATCATTCTTGACTCCAAGAGGAATCCATCAGGAAACTACTCCCTATTTTCTTTCACTCAACAGGAAATCATTGATACCATTGAATACTCAGGTATGATTAGAGAAATTTTAGCCTTATGAGATCACCTTTCTATTTAAAAAACCAAGGAAAAAGTGAATACCCCAAAATCAAGAAATCCTGTTTACAAAATTCAAGAAGAAATAATATTTGATTTCTTTGATAATTTATTGGAAGAGGATGACATGATTCCATTTGATCTAGAAATTCATGCTTGGGAAGTGGGAAATTTGAATTCAATATAATCTCTATATAATCCCTTAATATAGAATTAAAACCTCTCCCATGTCATTTAAAATATGATAATCTTATAGAAGGAGATAAATTGTCAGTAATCATAGATAAAAAAACATCCAAATACCAATAGAAAACTTTAATTTGCCTTTTAAAAATAAACATCCAAGACATATGGTGGATCTTAGAATAAACCTCTACAATTAACCCCACTTTTTGGTTCATATATAATATTTCTAGAGGGGGATTACTAACCTGTTAAGAATCCCCAAAGGATGCTAAACTCCACCATTATGGAAGTAGTTAAAAAATAAATAGATATGTTTTTGGTAGATGATATTATTTACCCAATTTATAACTCAAAATGGATCAACCCCATCCATGTGGTTCCCAAGAAAACTAGTTTAACAATTGTAAAAAATGATAATAATGAATTAATTCCTATAAGAGTTCGGAATAGTTGGAGAGTATGAATTAAATATAGAAATCTGAATCAAGTCACAAGAAAATGCCACTTACATATCTCATTCATTGACCAAATGCCGGAAAGGTTATCAGGACGGATGACTTATTGTTTCTTGGATGGATTTTTTTGGATATTTTTAGGTACTAATTTCCCCAGAAGACCATGAGAATACCACATTCACCTACCCTTTTTGATCCTATTCTTATAAGTGGATTCCTTTTGGGCTATTCAATGCCCTATTTAAATTTTATATATGTAGGGTAAACATATTCTAAAATCACATTGAGGACTTCATGGAGGTATTTCTCAATGATTTCACTATTTTTGGAACTTCCTTTAATAATTTATTAGGAAATTTGGAAAAAGTATTGGGAACATGCATTGAGAAAAAACTTTTTTTTAACTTTGAGAAGGTTACTTTTTGTTTGAAAAAGGAATAGTTCTAGGATATATCATTTTATAAAAATTCATTAAGGTAGATAAGTCTAAAGTTTAAGTAATCAATACTTTTCCATATCCCACTTTTCAAAAACATATTAGATCATTCCTGGTCTATATGGGATTCTATAGTTTTTTCATATAAGAATACATTAAGATTTATATTTATCTTGGGATATATATTTTAAAATTAGTTTAATTTACCTTTAGTGAAAATTTGAGCAAGGCATTTGATGATCTAAAGTGGGAAATGATCAACCCACCAATTATGAAACCCCCAAATTGGGAGCACCCATTTGAACTACTTTGTGATACATTTAACCAAGCTATGTGAGTAGTCATTTCCAAAATAATTTAAGGAATACCAAAAGTCATAAAATATTCCTTAAGAAACTTGGATTCCACTCAAATAAATTACACAACTACTGAAAAAGAATTACTTATTGTTGTATTTTCACTATATAAATTTAGATATTATTTAGTTAGAAATAAAGTGGTTGTATTTTTTGATTATGAAGAACTTAGGTACTTAATGTAGAAGGATGATTCCAAGACAAGGTTGGTAATACATATACTAATATTCAAGAGTTAAATCTAGAGATAAATGATAATAAGGGAGATGAAAATAAAGTTTCATATCACCTTAACATACTTCCAAACATTGCTGAAATAGAAATTCAAAAACTAAATCCACTCAATGATCACATACCTAGAGAAAAAATCTACACCATGGAAGGTGAAGTACCATGATATGCCGATATAGTAAATTATTTATCCATATATCAGGTATCATCTCACCTTAACTCTCTTGAAAAGCACAAACTCAAGGATGGAGCTAGATTTTATATTTGGGAGGATCTATTTTTGTACAAAAATATATAATAATCAAGTCTTAAGGAGGTTCTTACTGGAAGGTTAAATAGAATCTATATTTTATTTTTTTAATAAAATTTATTATGGAGGCCAATTTGGACCTCAAATAATGGATAGAAATGTCTTGTAATATATAATTTATTATCTGAACTTCTTTAAAGATGCTAATGCATACTGTAAGAAGTGTGAAAAGCATTAATTTTATAGAAATATTTTAAAATGAAAAGAGATTCCTAAAAAACCCATCATATTTTTTAAAATATTTTAAGTACAAGGTATTGATTTGATGGGACCATTTCTCATGTATTTTTTTAATTATTACATTTTACTTGATTTTTATTATGCCTCTAAATGAGTGGAAGGAAAAGCCAGTGAGACTGATGATGAAAAAGTTGTGTGTGATTTTTTTAGGTCCAACATCTTTTGTTAGTTGAAATTTACAAGATCCATCATTAGTGAACAAGGGACTCATTTTTTCAATAGAATAATGGAGTTCATTCTTAAAAAGTATGGGGTATATCCCAATACATATACACCCTACCATCCATAAACAAATGGCCAAACTAAAGTTTCCAATCAAGAGATTAAAGGTATTTTAGAGAAAATGGTCAAACCCAACTGAAAGGATTGGAGCCAAATTCTTGAAGACACATTATGGTTGCATTGGATATTATAAAATACACACATAAGTATGATTCCATACTAATTGATTTATGAAAATAGTTGTCATCTACCAGTGGAATTGGAACATCAATCTTATTGGGCTATTAAAAAGATGAATTTGGTTTTGGTGAGTGCTAGAAAAGAGAGAAAACTCAAGTTAAATAAGTTGGAATATATTAGAAGAAAATATTTTGAGAATTATGAGATTTATAAGGAAATAAACTGAGTATCACATGACAATTTGATTTATCAAAAGACCTTTCAACTAGGATATTAAGTTCTTATCTACAATTCCAGGTTGAAGTTAACATCGGGTAAGCTTTGTTCTAGGTGTTAATGACCTTTTATTGTTACTCATGTATATTATTTTGGTTCTATTCATATTAAGAATGAATAAGAATAAAACCCATTCAAAATCAATGGGAAAATGTTTAAAAAGTTCCATGGGAATCTACCTCAAGAACCGATGGAGGAGATCAAAATTCTCCAACCCGTATACTAATTGCTTCTCATGAGATTAGGTCAAGCTAACAAAATTAAACAAAGGATCTATTGAGAGGAAAACTAAGATTTATAGTTTTCTAGTATTTAAGAGTTTAGGATAAAGTAACATATTCTCTCTACCCCTTTAGATCTTAAATGAAATGATTCTTACGTATATATGAGTTTTTTTTCCTATAGGACAATCATGGACGGAAGTCACCATATGACCCCAAACAATGAGAAGAAAGTGGGAAAAAAATTGCATGAGAACAAGGATTTCATTCCTTTATTGTTTATATTAAAAACATCTTGCATTAATATAAGGTTATGTTTTGAGCTGAAAATTCCTGCAGTTGTGTAAAACTAAAATTTGCATGCCTACACTTAATATTTATGATTTGCTTGACTTATATAGGAGAGATGAGTTTCTTAGAAATACTAAGATTCCATGTTTTATATTTCAAAGATAATTATATTAAATGAGTATGGTATAAAATTTAAATATTATATTGAATCATGGATATTTAAATGACGAATCATGATTTGAGGGAATTGGTTGATTCATATAAATGAAATTTCTCTACCATTTTTCATGATTTTAATTTATTAAATTCATGAGAATTTATTTATTATTATTATTAATTCCATGAGTGATTGTCCAAAATTTATATGTTCCATTCCTGAGATTTTTTTTAGGCCAAATAATTTTTATTTTATCTTGATCATATTTCTTGAGTGATCTTAGGGGCATGTCACCTTATAGAACTTTCATTAAAACATGTCAAAGTTATGAATGTGAAAAACCACATTTAAAATGATTGATGAATTTTTATTGATAAGACCTTATTTTTAGACAACCTTTTACATTGATCCTTATTGATCCCATAGAGACCATGAATGACCTTGTTAGGGATGATCCATATTTAAATCCATTTTATCCACTCCTACCCTCCTCTTAGTATTATATATGATATTTTGAAGTTAAGGTGTGGGGATGAAGGAATTAATGGTGAAATGGATTAAATACAATGTATAGAAGAAGTGTGAGTGTGCTAATATGGGTATTGATAAAGGTTTTTGATTCATAATTTTTACTTTAACTGATTTCCATTTCCCAAAAAAATAAAAAAAGTGAATGGGTTGTGACTTGAAAGGATAAAAAATCACCATTACTAGACTAATGTTTTTTTTATCATATGTGGTTAAGTGATGGATTTGAGGTTTATTCCAAAGAATTACTTTCAAAAAAAATCTAAAAACTATATTGAAAAAATTAAAATAAAAAAATAGTAAAAGTAAAAAAAAATCAAGGAGTAATTCATTCATTATTATATCATTAACCATGACCTTAATTTGAGAATTAGGAGGTGTGAGTTTTCATTTTAAAGGCGATATCTTCATTACAATTTTACTTTTTATATCATTATTTATAATTTAGAGTTAACATACTCTTTGATCTTTAATGTTTTTCACATTAATTCCTACCAACTTTATGACTCATAATCATAAGATCCTTTATTTTAAATCCCTCTTTATTTCATGTTCCTTTTTTCCATTAAAATTTAAATAAAGTATTTACTTTTAAATCCTATATATAAATATCATGTACTAATGGTTTGATCATACCATTACTTGAATTTGTATCATGCATGATGAGTAAAAAGATTCAAAAAGAGAGGTAGATTATGACTTAGCATGTTTAATAATAATAAATTAAATAACTTGAATGAATGAAAGGATAAGTTCCACCATTTTCAAAGGGATAAAGTAAAATACTTGGATTGATTGTTTCTTTGAAAAATGAGATTTTAAATTGATGTTCAATGTGGAACTTGAAAATTTTATTAAACATTTTTTTTTATTTCTTTGAATTTTAAATATTGGCAACATGGTGTTTTTATTAAATTTAATTTTTATATTTAATTATTAAGTACAAGCATAGTTTAAGTGTTGGGGTATTTAATGCACTTATATTTTTGTGTAAAAATGTAAAATATATATAATGATTTTAAATGGATTTTAATAAACATTCCAATGAAATTAATTGATTATTTAAAATGTGGGAATTTGCAACTAAGAAATTAAAATAGTTTTAAATGGATAAAAAATTGATGAATATTTATTTTAGAATTAACTGATAAATTATTGTTTGAAATATTTCTAATTATTTAATATTTTTGAAGTTTAAAAAAATTTCCAACCATGAGCTAGACCTTAACCAATTTCTACAAGACATATATCTAGTTCAATGAAGGGGCCAGATGTCCAATTAGGCCACTAGGAGATCCCTCATGGGAGGTAGAGAAGTACCATGACCATAAAGAGGATCCCATGAAGCATAGGTGGGACAAATTACAAATAGGACACATGAGTCAGCATGGTCCATCTATGTGTGTGAAGGTGTAGTGGGAGACTATACCCAAAATAGGAGATCTGAGCCTTGGTTATGCATCTTTTTATAAATACTAGTGTGAAACCATGCTAATTTATGATATGGTATGGTTTTTCATGCAGTAATGTTCATACGTTAAAAAAGGCCACCATTCCTCTTTGGCCGCACGACCCCCACCAACACACCTCACCACCACTCTCCACCACTGTTACTACTTGAAACTGCCTTCTGCCATGAACAACCACAAAATAACCTCCATATCCACCATTGGAAAACTCAAAATCAATCTATGAATCATCAAAAAAGATAAAAACCACCTTGGATCACATATGGAATCTTATGTGATAATCCTGATGCTCATTTGAAGAAGGAAGATCCTTGTATGATTGATAGAGGCTACATTTGGAAACTATGAAGGATAAATAGATTAAAGGAGAAAACATACCCCATCTCCATTAGGGTTTTGCTATGGGTACACTAGGATAGCTCAACTACACCAAAGGCTCATGAAGATGAAGTGTTAAACTGAGATAAGAAGTTACACTGAGGAGATACAGATTCAGTTACATTGCGTTTGTAAGGGAATTGATTCATGAAGTTGATATAAAATTAACTACATGGATTTTTAAGTAAAATGGGTACATGATCTTGGAGAAGTTCACCTATGTGACATATAGTAAGAAATGAATATGAAATGGTAGATGATTCTTATACCATTGAGGAAGCACTTATGGTAGTACCATTGAGATACAATGGCAGATGAGGAGTGGAAGTTCTATTGATCACTAGTGGTAGGTTAGAAAATTCTTCCATGCACAATCTACTGACATTGTGAAGGAAAACTTGGATAGAATATGGAATAATATCACATGTTGTGCTACCATTGAGGTCAAAATAGATAATGAACTACCATTTAGAACTAACGGTAGTACCATTTTGGTAATGGTATATATGTCTCAGTGAAGGATAACTCACATAAGTACTATGAATAAGTTAGCGATAGATGAATTAACAATGGTAGGTGAAGAACCAATGGTATATTTCATGAAATGGTAGATGGAACCATGATAGTACCATGGAGATATGCTAGTAGATAATTCTATATTCCATCATTGAGGAATGATAGATCAAAGGTGATGGTATATTCTACCACCATGATACTAGTGGTAGATACTGAATGGTAGCACAAGGAGTGCTACCATAGCAGAGATTTCCAATGATAGATACCCAATGGTAGATGACACTACCATCATTGCAGAATATGATTTGATGCTGAAAATTTGGAAACACCTGATATATCTGGAGATTTAATATAAAAAATATTAAAATATGAATTCAAAATTTGAAAAAATATAAAGAAATATTTGGAAGATATAAATGAGGGAGATAGATAGGTTTCCTCCCTTTATAAGTACAAGGATTTCTACCATTGAATAAGGAATCGAAGACTGGGTGAATAACCACTGCTGCTACTTGATTGGCTTTCTACTGCTTTAATTTATCTTCTATTTTTAGCATTTTGTCTACCTTTACTACTCCCATTACATCTTATCTAATAGAGGGGTATAATCCTTGAGTGGCTGGGTGAAGGGGAGGTGACCCGAATTGTAATTCTTGAGCCTGGGAACTTTTATTGAAATTACGGATTTAATTTCTCTATTAAATGGTTTTCAATATATAATTTCATAAATTAGTTTGAATGTAGTTATGTTTATGATTAATTATAATTTTAATTATTTGCTTAGTTAATAAATCATTTCTCCTACTGTTTTATTTTGAATCATATCGATTGATTGGTTTAGAATCAAGTGGAGAGTGTTTAGTGATTACTAAACACATGATGAAGAAATATTGATCTAATTTGAATACTTTGAGAACTAAATACCTGATTAGGTATTTCATAGGTAGTTCAAAAAGGAACCATTTTTGATTTCACACATTGGAAGGGGGATTGTCCAAACAAGAAAATTTTTAGGATTATTTTTATTCTCCATCAAATTTAATCAAGGGTGAAAATGGGGAAGCGATTGTGGAGCCATTAATTTAATCAAATAACAAATACTGGAGAATCTATTTTTAAAATACCATGATAGCATTACAAAAGGGGAAGCAAAACCTAATCCTAGTTACTTATCTCTCATCTGATTTTCAAAGATCCTTGTTCTTTTTTTGTTAGTCCTAGTGATTTTATTATTTACTTTTGTACCATGAAAAAAAGATTAAATCCCTGATCCATGGAATTTTTTTTGTTTAATACTAATACTACATTCCTTAGGGTAAATAAAATAATTTTTTCTGCACCCATGATAGGAAAGTATCACCTAACCACATCATCCATATAACACCTTACTAAAACATCCTTGAAACTTAGTTCATGAATCTCTAGAAAGTGAACCAAAATCATGATTTAGTCCACAATAACTCAAATTATATTGTGACCTCCCTATGGATGAGGGTAAACTAGTGAAGAAATCCATCAATTTTTCCTCCAATTTCCACTCAAGTACATCCTAGGGCTACATAAAACCTCCAGAAACTTGGTTTTTTTATTTTTCTTACTGACAAACCATACACTTCATCAAAAACTCCACCACCAATTATTTCATCCCAGGCCACTAAAGTTGTCTAATCAATCCATGATATATCTTAGCTACATCGGGATATGACATTAAGTGTGAGATGTGAAAATAATGGAGAAATCCTTCAGATATTTTCAATGGAACAAATGTTCTCCCCTAAAATAAAATCTAGTTTTGGATATCCTCTAACCATCCCTCTAGAGCATCACCATGGGAAATATGGTCACACATCACCTATACCTCTTAGTCTCCCAATTGAAAATCCTGAAATTACTACATAAAGGATGATTCCATGGTTATCTAATAAATATAAACTCTATCATTGATTTCATTGACACCAAGATACATCACTACAATCTCCTCTATCCCTCTCCAAACATCATTGGATTCCTAAACCACATCCCCCTAGGACTTCTGAATCAGTTCATTGGTAACCAAATTACCCTTTCCAAGGGTGTAGGAGATGTCAAAATCATAATCCTAGAGAAAATACATCCACCTATATAGAAAAAAAATTAAAATCTCACTAATAGAAAACACAATTCGGGATCTTATGGTCCATGAAAACCGTAAATCACTCACCGATGAGGTAATGTCGCTACAACTTTAGTGCAATCATAACCACTACCAATTCTAAATCATGGGTGGTATATATATTATCATGGGGATATAACTTCCTAGACCCATAAAATATCAACATCCTCTACTATATTAATATGAATCCCAAATCCATATGTAATGTGTCACAAAACACTTTGAACTTCACACCCTCCTTAAGCAACTAAATAACTGGGGAATCAACCAATTTCTCCTTCATGTAGTCAAACACTGCCTGACACCAATCAATACATATTAATTCTTAGTCCTTCCTAGTGAAAGATATTATAAGGGATGAAATACAAGATAAATCAGACAAAAATCTATGGTAATATTCCACAATACCAAGGAAACTGCAAACCTCTTCCAAATTCTTGGGTGCTTCCTAAGAAAAAACATCCTTGATCTTTGACAGGGCCATAACTACACCCTACTGAGACACTACAGGCCTAAATAATTGTACCTATTGCATCCATAACTTTCACTTGGATAGTTTCTATAGGGATAAGGATGCCGAATAACCTAAAAGATATATATAAGATGATCAAAGTGATCTACCCATGACTTCAAGTAGATAAAGATTTCATCGATGAACATGACTATGAACTAGTATAGGATTTCACGGAACATATATTTCATGATACCCATGAACACAAATGGTGAACTCATGATACTAAATGACATGACCACATACTCAAAGTTCCTATACCTACACTTGAAGGTAGTCTTCAGGACATCCTCATCAATCACCCTCATCTGGTGGTATCTAAACTAAAAATAAATATTTGAAAACCAATTGGAACCCTTCAACTAGCCAAACAGATCATCGATCCTCAAAAGGGAGTAACAGTTCTTGAACTTCACCTGATTTAACCTTCTATAGTCTACACAAAACCTCATACTATCATCCATATTCTTGGCTAATAACACTAGAGCACTCTAAGGAGATACACTAGGTCAGATGAAACCCCTCTACATTAGATTATAAACCCACAACCTCAACTTGCTTAGCTTCGTAGGTTCTATTCGGTAAGAAGACATTGAAATTGGAGATATGACCATTTGTGAATATACCCCAAACTCGATGTTTTATTGAGGGGGTAATTTCATAACCTTACATGGAAGAAAATAAAGGAAATCATTCATAACCTTGGGAACATCCTCTTCCTGAGATTCCAATGAAAACTCTATCAATTGGGATAAAATAATATCAACCTTCCTACCACTAATCTGATAACCCCACTCACCAATGAATGTCACTCTCTTACCCTTCACATTAGAAAATGAAACCCTTCTCTAGAACCAACCAATGACTACACAAATAAAATACAACCAATACATTGCATGGATAACATCGTATGGCTATATATGTAGTAAGAAGAAATTCCCCATTGACTAGTGCTTCTCTATCACCAATTTAGATCCCTAACACACATAAAAAATTTCATATTGACCTCCAAATACCATGGTTGAAACTTGAGGTACATGAATTATTTTCACCTCAAGTCCTAAATAACATACCAAATAAGGAGAAACAAAGAATTGAAAGGCTCCCAAATCAAAAAATCATAAATAAGGGTAGATGATAAAATAATTGAACCTTGGACTACCACTAGCCCTATTGAAACTGGTACGTCCATCACATACATATACTCACACCCAACTCCTCCACCCCTATATTGATGACCTCCATGATCACACTCTATCCTAGGTCCCCAAGGGTGGGTATAATCACAAGGATTCTCTCTGCTAACTCCATCTACCCTTAGATGTTGAGCAAACACTGAAAATTTTTACAAATGATACTGCCTCAAAGGCAACTGTTATTATTGATGAAAAGGGGTATGCCCACCCATATAATACTAACCTCATTGGTTTTTCAAAAACCAAACCTATGAATGAATATAAAACCACAAATATAACATTAAAACAAGAATTCCCCAGTATATACTTTTGATCCACCAACCCTAGAATGAAGTGAAAAGATATACTGAGGTTGGGTCCTTACTAGTAAGAACCCTAACTATCTAGACATCTACGATCCACTACCTGAATCCCTTCTCCTCAAGACACCATACTATCCACTCTCTCAAGGCTCACCTCCCAGAGAAAGTATTTTCTCAATAAGGTCTTCCTTCTTTTGCACCTCTAGATATGTAGGAAGTTTAAAAAAATGTGACTAAATACCCGATTTATAAGAGTAACATATCCTCTAGGAGCCATGCTTGAGACTCCTCATCTAGAAATGCATCAAAGAAAAAATACAAGAGGTCTTTGAACATGATCTCAATATACCACAAAATCAGTCTCCCCTACCGAAGGGAGTTCATATCCTACCTCTTTTCCACCTTTATCATTGATCACAAGAAATCTATATAGAAACTGTTTTGAAAGTCATCCAAAAAAATCTGCCTATATTATTTCACCAAGATGCAATATACACCACTAATGTGTAGGTCCTTGCATCTGGATAACTTCCAATGACATCCAAATCTTATCTTTAGCTTGAATTATACCAAAATTAATCTCAAGCTCTTTCAACCAATTATTTTCTCCAAATCAGAGATACCTCATACTTGCCCAAACTCTTCCACTGAAAGGCATGTAAGGATCTATTAGACATCTCACCTTCCTCTATAAGGTTTATCCTATGATGATTAATTGGATCATATTACTACACCTCTAATTCCTAAGCTGCACATGGGTGATAACCAAGATCCATCCTGAAAAATAAAGGAGAAACCTTAAGCCCAATAGTATGAAATTTTATCAAAGTTCATTCTATTAATTTTATTTTAATCCCCCCCCAAATAACCCAATTCACACATGAATACAAACAAGTATGATTTATGTACCTCCCCTAGGTCCCTACCCTGAAAATAAGACCACCTCACTTGATTATTCAATAATATTAGATTCCTTTCATCAAATCATGAGGGGCCTTGAAAGCACATATCCTAGCCAGTCACCATGGCCCATGTCACACACCACAACCAAATAACACTATTTCCCTACCAACCCATGAAATTATCACATTTCTTAACTCTAAAATCTATCCTATATCTCAACCTAAACCTTTGATACAACTCTATCATGAACCCTCCCTCCAAAGGCACCCCTCATAGTTCATCAATAAATAAAGAGATATAATTACCCCTAAGAACTGCCACTAATAGGACCTGAGTTAGAAACTAGCACCAAGAGTATAAAAAATCTCACATATGGGATACGTTACTAAAGACTTCCCTTCATGGGGAATGGAAAAAAAATTACCTAAGTATAGTCTAATGGTTAACCCTAGGTAATCTCCCAAAGATAAGTGAACATAAAACCGTTTTTCACTTTTATCTTGATTGAGAAAAATTGATTTTAGTTTTGGGTTGTAAAATTGAATTTTGAAAATATTTTAATTTGATTAATTTGAAAATAATTGAGAAAGATAGAGATCATATTAGGTTTGTATGAACCTAGTGTTATGATATCATCATTTATAATTTTTACTAAATCTACTTCTACTAGCTAGCAAGATAGGGATTCCTCTATTGATTCATCTCCCCCCTTGTTCAAATGGTGATGGAAAGGGAATGCCAAATCAAGTCTCAATTGGTATACCCTTATTATTATGTTTATTTCATTATAATAGGTTCTTTTGATAAATTAAGGAAATTACCAATTAGGAATTTTTATTCCCTAATTAACTATAGTACCCATCACAATTCCTCACACATGATAATGATCACTTAACACTCACCATCCAACCATAATATATTTTTTAACAAATAAATTGGAATTGGGTGGAGGGAGATATGAATCATAGACCAAGTAAATTGAAATAAAAATAATCTAACCCTAGTGTTGATGCTTTCCGAATTAAAAAATAAATAAACAATTGAAACCAGTTGGAAAAATAAAGAGAAAAGTTTTTATTCCATTAAATTAAAAAACTCAAACATATTAGTTTGAAAAGACTCCCCCTTTCCTGATCACTCAAAGGAACTACCCCTCCATGTATGGGGAAGTCTAGTTGATTTAGGAGAGGGGAGACATTATATAATGAATAAAAGAAAAGAAAAGTAAATAAGGGAAATAAATCTAAAGTAGGTCATCATACAGAGATTCTATCACCAATTGATCCTTCATAAAATTTCCCTAGACTCTTATTTATAGGCATATAAGAGCCTTTGGGGCATTATAAATGGCTCATAATGGTAATACTAAGTGGGATTAGTTCATAAAAATGGGTGGAGACCATATTAAATCTCATAAAATATGCCATTTTTTGCATCATCTTTGTGAGTTTCACACAGTGTAAATATTTCACGTCGTTTAACATGTGGGGCCATGAGTATTTTTAATGCCGTGTATTCTTCAAGGTTCATAGTGTGTAAATGAATTACATAATGCGTAATGTGTGAGGTCAATATTCTCACGACATGTCTTTACATCTTTTAATCCCTCGTGTTTCACGTCGTAAATAATATTCACAACGTGTAATGTTTAATTTCAGTGGATTTTTCCTAGTTTAATATTGATTCATCATGAAAAATCCATCTATTTTTCCTTCACCATTTTGTAGCTTCATTTTATCTTCCAAAATCTAATGTCGTGTTGTTCTATATTCGTTTCTTTTTGTTCATTTTTTTATCAAACTCTGTATCCTGCCACAAAACATAAAAACAATTAAATAGTAGTAAGGTCAATCATTTAACATGTATAAACAATGTGTTTTATACTAATAAAATAATATAAAATATTGCTATGTTGTTTACCCTCAAGAATAATAAGGATAAAGGGATATGATAAATCAACCACAAGAAACTCCATCACATAATATAAAAGTAAACCAAAATCAACCCACAATTCATAAAAAATGTCTATAATTTCAAATAAAAGTCTCCAAATCAATACCCAAAAGATAATTCCTACAAAAATGATTCAACAATAGCTCCAAAATCAATGCTATTAATTTCCTTCTTGGTATTCCAAATTATCCTAGAAACTTGAAAAGTAGTTTTTATAATATAGGGTGAGAATAACATGTATACTTACAAGGATAATACCCAAGGTCTCTAGTGAATATATGAAAATATCAGATGTGGTTTGGGATTCATCCTTACCTATCCCAACCTCCTACAAGGTCTGGAATCTAGTGTTGGAATCATTCAGGATTCATATCACAACCTCATCACAATATAAAATATCATATCTAGGGTAGTAGGGTATCATGAATGTATAGAACATAAAACTTGTCCCCTCATCCCTCCACACATGACCCCCACCACATATCACAACCTCAACATCACCGGGTGATCTCCAACACCAACCCGTCATCATTGGGTGGTCTCCAACACCAACTTGTTCCATCACTAGGCGATCTACAACACCAAAAAATATCATTATCACTATTGATGAAGGGAGGGTGGGGAGGATTGTTTAGCCAACTATATGATTATCCAAAATCATATATTTTGGGGAAAACACCCAAAACCCAAAAAATTTGGGTGTTGTAAAGGTTATCCAACTCGAGTGGGGTGTGTATATAAATAACATGAAAAATAAAATATAGGTAGATATCACACAATTCCTAACCTATTAGATAACATAAACTACACTATATTACTCTAAAACACCACCACTACACCTCACAACATCATCCACAATCACCACCCCCATTATATGCATCACACCACACAATCACCACACATATCCATACAATTCCACTTTCAATTACATGTCCCACCCTTTCTTGAAATAACGAGTTTCCACTAACTCCCATTTACTAATACATTTAATTTCACATTAAAAAACCCATTAATTTATCATTAAATTTATTTAATACAATTTCCACACATCAATTTCAACCCATTCATAAATTTAATTTCATACCAAGATTATTCATTTACAAACCCATATATTTTTATTTTTCATCATTTCAATTCATTCAATGGATAACTAAGAAACTAACACAACCAAACCACATAATAGCTCACCCACATATTATCCACCACTACCACAACACAATGTATTCTAATACATCTCACCAAAACAACCACATATCACCACTACCACATATCAAAACCACCTCATATCAACCCACATCACATACCATGTTAACCGACCACCACTTCACTGCCCAACACATTCTAAACTCAATTCGGTCTCCACCATCACCGTAGAATCCCCACCAATATTACCACACATCAAACAAGGAAACACAACAAGTACATTAACACATAACATCACATCCTCACTTCCACAATTTACTATATTTTAGATTCAACAAAGGAATTTCATTTATTTACTTTGTTACATAACATGGGTATTATCACACAAATATAGCTTTCCATGGGAAACCAAATTATATAACCATATATTAGTTATTATCCATTTTATTCATGGTGAGATCAAATAACAAAAAAAAAACAATATTTTCATAATCGTATCAACTACAACACAGGTAAGGATCCCAACATCCATGATTTTAAGTAATGGAAATATGTATGATTAATTACATGAATTATATAATTAAAAGTAGTAAAACATAAAATTTATCCACATTCCCATTTCAATTAAGAAAATTCATTATTTTCATTAATCCAACCCTTACTATCCACCTAAAGGAACGAAAAAGCATTAAATCCATAGACATTCACATAAGTAATGAGAGAATGAGGATACCCTACCTCAAGGAATCTTTCCAAATCACTGCACACCACAAGGATAAGGAGAAACACATATAAGGCCAAGAATAAACTTGAAACTATTGGTTCAACCTATATAAAACCCAAGTCTCATAAAAATAAAATCCCAATCACACCCTAATCAAAACACAATCACCACAGTGAATTCCTATAAGAATAAAAAATGAAAACAAGGGGATAAAGAAAAGAACACACCTTAGATGGCTAATGATCACCCTATAGAAGAAAATTACTGTAGTAGGAGGAAATGGGTTGGAAGATACTTTTAAATCACCTAAGTTTCACTAAAGAGTTGAGAGAAAATATCAATGGAAGATAGATTTTGGAGGGGCTGGAGAATTTATAGGAAAATTGAGAAATAGAAGACCACGATGAAGCACCCCTCACTACAGCGCAAGGGTGCCAACACAGAATAAAACTATTATATAAAGGAAGGGAACACAACATAGTGGGACTGGTCAAAAAATATCTAATAAACACAATGAGGTCCATGCCATTGATATGTAGACTTAAACCACCATGAAGAGGTCCACATCATATCCATGTTCTATGATGTAGAAACCTTAAAATCGACAAAACCAAAAGAATCCCTCCTTTGGGACTCCATGCCGTAACATATCTCCCCACACTGTAGCTATTCTAAAAAAGGAAGAACTATAAAATTTCACCTCCAAGTCTCTACACTACAACCAATCTTTCTGCATCATAAACACTACCCTTATAGAACAACATAAGCCTCCACCCTGAAAAATTATTTCCCAACTAAAATTTTAGCGATAAATCTACCATTCAATCCTTAACTCTCTAATAACTTACCCCAAATCACCACCGACATCTAAATTCTCACAATGTAATGGTTTAAAAATCTATAATTTTTACCCTTAATGTGATATTCATTTTCATGAATATATTTAAATATTAATTGATTTCATCAAGACTTAAGAGAAAATTATGAATTATTTATTAAATTTTTTTACCACTAGGATGATAAATATTATTTATTTCATCACCTCATATTAATTTTTAACCATAAATCAAGGAACATAGGTAATTACTTCCCATTTTTAAGTTAATAAAATAATTATTGTGTTTAAGCATTGTATGTGTTGTGGAACTGTCAGCATTACAAATATCTTCATCATGGAAATTAATTCCAATAATGTAATTCATAAAATCCATGTTTAATAAAAATAAAATTATATATACACATATATATAAGCATAAAATTAAATAAATAAATAAAAATAAATAAATAAAACATCATTTATTAATTGTTTTAAAAAAAACAAAGATAATGCACTCCATGATCATTTATAGATTCTGATTATGATCAACATATTCAGATTTTACAAAATAATAAGAGTTATAAAAATTAATTATGTCATTTCAATACTTCAGGGTCTAGCCATAAATGTTTTATTCAATATTTTTCTCATTTAGTTTGATTTATTATTGATAAAGATCAAAAAAGTGCTTTAGTGTAATACCGGTATGTGACCAGTTCCCTTTCATGAAACATAAAAAACATTCACTTTTATCATAGTTTAATTTCTTTGGATATGGTTCTTTATTATTTTAACACTTATAGTAGTTCCATTTCCTCTTTTCATTGGATGTATAACCACCTCAAGTAATTTTTTCCCTCACACTCAATCACATTGATTATTAAATTAACCACGGTTATGAGTACTCACATTCACTTTGGGGAAATGATCCAAACAAGTTAATCAGGAACCATGATTTCTAAATAGGAGTTTATTATTTTTCTATACATAGAAAAGACAATAAAGTAATTTAGAATAATTTCTAAATCCCTTTTCACTATATTGATATCGTAGAAGAATGTTAAAAGCATAAAAATTAGGAAATTTATTTTCTATCATTTCAATGTTGGTAATATTTTCTATTAGTCTTATTGGACCATATAGACACACTTAAGAGGGGGGGGGGGAGATCATGTGCTCTCATATTTTTACCAAAAAAAAATATTTCATTTAACTTAAATCCCATTTGGTCATGAATTTATGATGATGGTTAAATCATATAGATATTTTTATAGTTTAACCTAGCATACACCTAATGGAATAAATATACTAAAAGTAAAGTGGAACATGTGTTTTTTCAAGGTTTGGCCCCTCCTAGTAATCCCACTCCTTGTCATGGTTGGGATGTACAAGTCATATATTCTTTACTAGAATATTTTTATCAATATAAATAGAGTCATGGGAAGTTTTCATCCTTACCGACTCTCACCATATCACACAGGTGAGTGTGTTCATGATATTACACATGTGAACCGAGCCTCCAAAATATCACACTTGTGAAGGAATATTTAGAACACATCCTATAATATTTAGATTGGAAGCACACCGGTTGGATATTTATATTCCTTCCTCCTCATTAAGTAGATCAAAACTACTGTCTAGGGATGTATCTTTACCCAAATATTGATCTGCTTCCTCAATCAGAGTGTCTTCGACTACCTTAATGTATTCAAGAAAAACACATGAAACTCAGACTTTGAACTACTACAACTTACCAATTATTTTAATAATATGTTTTTGGAAACTCTGAGCTCAATAATCTATGAAATTTACAACCATATAATGTTTTGAATAACCAAAATATAGTAATACTTTATCAATTCATCTTCTTTTTCCTTACTAAAACTTACAACTAATACTTCCATTTCTTTTTATTCTTCAAAAACTTGTTGGTGTTTATGTTCAACAATGGTTTAGTACACACCTTCCTTTTTTTCTTCCTTGAGAGTCTCACTTCTTCTATTAGCTTCCCCTCTTTCTTATTCAATCTTCATGATCACAATTAATACTATCATCCCACTCTATTCCTATACATAGTAGAAAATCTTCTCTTTACTTTTTCTTTTGTTCATAATTGTTTCCCCAAAATATCCCATATAGATACATTAAATTACCTTTCAACTTCAATATATATAAATTAAATATAAAGTGGTATTTATCACTACTTTCAAAAAAGTGAATGATCCTATGATATTTCATGTTACCCATTTTAGAATCAAGTTATATTACTGGAATTTCCTTATTTATTTCTCCTTACATGATTAAATAAATATTTGGTAAATATATATAGTAGGTTCAACTTCATCTTACTAAAAAATACTCCACTAATTCCACACATCAATCTCCCCAGTTTCATGAAAATATACAAAATATAATTTTGTGGTGTGGGGATTTCTTATTTAGGTATGAGATCATTCACACTAAAACATATACAGATCTTAGTTTTAGTCTGTACATATTAATAAATATCATAACTATTCCTCTTAACTCATATCATCTTGGTACATAAATATTTAGGCCTTAAAGAATAGCTTGGGATTCAATTTATTTTCATCTACATTATTTTTGAAAATTTAATAAATTCAATTCATCTCATTTATTTTTTTTGACATTCCTCCATACTTTGATCTTCCTTCTTACCTCCTTAAAGTTTAGTAACTTAGACTTGTATTATTTCCTTACAAAGTTTGATGATGTTTTTTTTCATGATCAAAAAACATATTCATCATCTGATTCCTTTTCATAAGAATTTATCAATTCTAGAAACACAATTTACCTTTACACAACAATTATTTTTTAGCATTACCCTTATGTAGGTCTAGATAATCTTTAAATAGCTAGTATATATCATGGGATTACCTTTATATAGATTTTATTACCTTTATGTTGGTCCAGATGACCTTTATACAGCCTTAATAATTTTAGAACTACCCTTACATGAATTGACTATGACCATTATATAGCTCACTTTTACCTTCAAACAACAATTTTAAATACCTAGTCTTAAAAGTCTCCCAAAATATTTTTTTTTTGATATTATTCTTTCACAATTTTAAGATCATAATTTCCATAATTTGAGGTTATATCACATTTTTTGATATGTTGATATTTGAAAAATAGTCCAAGCATCATCCCAAATATTTATTCTTCATTAGAAATTAATTATAGAAACTCATATTACCTTTACACAGCCTTTGGTTTCATATTGTTATAATTACATAGGTTAAGGTGTCCTTTATACTACTTGTTGAAACCACAATCATACCCTTATTCAAGTCAATAAAACCTTTATTTATATTCCATTTACTATTACATAGGTCCATATGATGTTTAAGAAGCCTTCAGAACTTTTGTGTTAACCTTATATAGGTTCTAAAATAAATAAAAGGGTCACCCAAGAGTCTTTAGGAATCAAATGAGAAATAGATAAAAGGAGTAATAATACTAGTAGTATCCTAGAGTCCAAGATTCATGGTGTGACCATCGACCAGAAAATTGGAACTAAAGTTTTCAATGATAGTTGGAACATATTCCTACTAAATCCAAAATGGAAGAATATACCATAGAGTCCAGAAAAAAAACTAACTACAAATTGAAAAAAAACATACAATATAAAGAGATAAGGGAGAAATAGAAATGGGGGAAAATGTATAGTCGGGAAGGAGTTACTGGTATAAGGGATGAGGATACCTATCTTACCCACTATGCTATCTCCAATAATCATGCACTTAATGAATATAGTTCCCATAAATATGTAGCACATGTGACCCATGTTTGAGTGTGATCACATTTGTTTGTATATGGATGCTAAGAATCATGATTGTTATTCTTGTTGTGCCTATATGTTCTATTATTTTTATGTGTAATATATGACCTTTGGAGGTTTTTCTTTTGGAAGCGACTAGTAGGTGGACTATTATGTCTTGGTTAGTTCTTATAGGATGAGCGTATTGAAATGAAGTGATGATGAAAGTGGAAGAATACATAGAAAGGTACATGATAGGATTGAGGATCGAACCAAGACACAATACTAATAAATGACGACCTTATGGAATATCCTAAGGTAGTGTTAGAGTATGGTGACCTTATGGCCAGACCATGAGAGAAATGGGGATTGAAGTACTTATGGAATAACCCATTAATATTTAGCCTTATGTCTATTTTGGATAATTTGGAGACCTTGTGGTCGACCTTAGTAAATTAATTATGTTATTACTATGTTTTAATCATGGAGCCAAGGAAGGTATGACTAGGGGGTTCTTGTGTCTTGGTTATGCACATATATTTATTATCATGACATACACTCTTATGCATGAAAACTCGTGTTAAGGACACATTTAGGGTGTCCTACTGGGTTTATACTCACACCGTACATGGGTATCTCGATGAGAGTGCATACTTCATGATCAGGGATATAGAAAAGGGAAAGGCCCTAGTGATAGGGAGTTGGGGGCCAAATCATGGTGTTTGGAGGAAGTACTAAGATAGAATCTAGAGTGATGTTGTAACATTTTATTTACTTTCATGTATTTCTCATAGTTTAGGTTGAACTTCCAATTTTGGGGTTCTTGGTTTATTTGTTTATATTACTTCAGATATATTCTATTTCATTCAATATATCATTGTTTATTTATACCACTGTGTTATACAATGTTTAATTTGTACTTGTCTTACTGATACATATGGTATAGTCCCTCCATTAGTAGTGTTTTGACCTTCACTACTAGTCAAAAACCTCTTTCATATGGGTAGAAACACATGATGACATCTGGAACTCCATATTAGATTTGGTTATCCGTGTTAGGGAATTAAAACTGTGATATTATACTTTAATTCTAATAAGTTCTTCATTATCCATTGATAGTATAAAATAAACTTTATCTCAATTAAGTGATCACACAACCATTGGTGTACTTAATGGATATTATTTTTTTATATAAAACATTTGAAAGAATTTTTTAGTATATTGAGTTTGATGAACAAAAATTTCATCTTCAAGTTGTTGGATTTATAATACAAGGTATAAAATTGTATTTCCGAAGTATTTCAATTCAAATTCATTATTTAAATATTATGCTTCCTTGTAAATCTCCTAAAAAGTTCCAATAATATTTCCAATAATATTCAAATCATCAATATATACTATAATAATAAAAAATTCAAATCCAATCATCTTTATAAAAACACATGGATATATTACATCATTTTTACAACCTTATTTCATCAGATACTCACTTAGAAGACTATACCACATATGACCCAACTATTTTAATCTATAAAATTATTTATTCAATTTAACATAATAAATATATCAAGATCCAAAACATATTTAAATCAATTTAAATCTTTTAAGAATTTTCATATAAACATAATTATCGATGTTACTATAAAAGTATTCATTCACAACATTCATCAAGCTTAATTCAACATTTACATGTATAACCTATGTCATGAGATAACAAAAGGTTATCAAATTCATTCTAGAGGAATATGTTTCATCACAAACAATACCAATCATTTATGATAATCCTTGAGAAACTAATCTTAGGTTATATATCACAACTTCATTATTTTCATTTATATTTCTCACAAATACCAAATTTTAACCAATAGATTTAATCCCTTATATTTTTTTCACAATTAACATAAAAAATTCATGTTTAGAAAGTGAATATAATTCAAATTAGATTGAAACTTTCCATTTTACTAATCCGATCATTTAAAAAATTAATTTAATAATTTAGTAATTGATCCTTGTAAAGAATATCAAGTACCATATAATATGAAAATGTTCTATAAAAAATAGAATTTACTCTATTATAAAATATTATGGTGTTAGTAAAATTTATAAAAAATTTCTCATGATCATGATCGTGTACTTTAAGTACACTTTTTTCTTAAGGAATATCAATATCATGATCAAGTAATTTTTTTTCATCAGATTAATTTATTTCCTCAACAACCATGGGTTTTTTTCCTTATCCCTTGACGAATTTTTTATTTTTTTGAACCAAGTGGTCTCCCATGATGCATGATTTGATTAAAATTATTGTTGATAGTACTATTATATTTTCCTTTTAGGATATCTATTCTAACTGGAATATTTTTAATGGGTATATATAATATTTTAAACTTTTTTTGAATAATTTAATGAATTAGGAAATTATTTTATAAATTTTGAAAATTAATTATCTTATAATATTCTAGTTCAATCATATTTATACAAGGATCAATATGCAATAATGATGTGGTTTCCATGATATTTATTTTGATGTTTATTAATCTTCCCCTTTTAAAATTGGAAATACATTTTCATCAAAATGATAATAAAAAAATATTTTTATAAATACATAATCTATCATAATTTCAAGATACATTATAATTGAGGGATATTCAAATCCAATAAAATTACTAAAATTATTTAGGGTCCCATTTTAGTTCATTATGGGGGTTCTACTGGCACATATACAACACAACCAAATTTCATTAAATGAGAAATATTTTTTTATGACCACAATATAATTATGAAGTATAATATTTATGATATATTTATGGTATAATTTTAATTAGTGTTCTTGTATGAAAAATTTCATGTCCCCATGCTCATATAGGAAATTGAGTTTTCATGATAAGTTTTTTAATGATAAATTGTAATCAATTTAAAAATGGTTGAACTAAACCATTTTTAGCTTGAACATGAGAAAAAAGATATTAAAAAGTCATTCTAATCAACATACTGTAATTTTTGAAATAATTTTGTGGATATTCACCAACATTATCAACACAAATATACTTGTCTGAATAATATTGGATTTTTCCATTAATTTGAATATTTCGGAATAAAATCTAAAAAATTATAGGCTAAAAGTCATTAATAAGAACACATGAGACCATCAAGTTGACACATGAATGATTAATTATACCACATATATGACCATGGATTATTTCCAATAACACAAGGGATTCATTCACATCATTTAATGATGACGGTCTTATGGATAACTTTCCCTGAGAATAAGTTGCACATGAGAAATCATTTGGTGTAAGAATATTTTTATCAACTAATGGATGGCCATGAGTACATTTAGTTATATTTATCATCATCATTGATCCCAAATAACCCAAATTATCATTCCATATAATAATGTTTTATCATTAATAATCATTTTTTTTACCACATTTAATTTGACGGTACAAATATTAAAATAATAAAAACGAGAAGGAAACATTGAAATTTTTTTTGAATCAAAATTTACTCATTAATAATGCTCCTTATATAAAGGTATTAATTACCTCATTCATCCTTAGTATCATTTTGATATTCATTTTCATAATTATCTTTAAAGGTTAATATATTTCATTGAGACTTAGGATAAAATGAAGTATTATTTATTAAAATTTGTGTACCACCACGTTGATAAATATTTTTTATTCCTGTTCCTTTAGTTGCATTTTTACTAATGATCAAGATAATCAAATAAAAACTTCCCATTTTACATATAATAAAATATTTATTGAGTTTAAGTATTGTAAATGTTGTGGAACTATAAATAATATAAATACCTTCATTATGGAAATTAATTCCAACGAAGCAATGCCTAACATCCATTTTTAATAAAAAAAAATATATACGAAGATAAAAATAAATAAATAATGAAAATACATAAATCATAATTTTTTTTAAAAAAGTTATAAAAATAAATAAAATATACTCTATGGGAATTTTTAGATTCTCAATTTTCTCAACACTTTCTAGGTTTACAAAATAACCATAGATATAAAAATTATTTATCCCATCATCATACTTCTTGGACTATTCATCAATGTTTTCTTAAATATTTTCTCATTTCCTTTAATTTATTATTAATAAGGATAAAAAAGTGTTTTTGTGTACTACTGGTACATGACTAGTGCCCCTTCTTGCAATATTAAAGACATTTTCTTTCATCATGTTTTTATTTATTTATATATGGTTCTTTATTATTTGAAAACTTATAATGGTTCCATTTTCTATTTTCATTGGATGTATGGCCACCTTGAGTAAAATATTTTCATTAAAATCAATCACATTGATTATTACATTAACCTTGATTATAAGTACTCTCATTCACTTTTGGGAATGGATATGAACCAATTAATTAGGCATCATGATTTCTCATTAGGTTCTTATTTTTTTGAATATCAAGAATACAATAAAGTATTTTAGAATAAATTATAATTATTTTTTCACTATATTAATGTTTTTGAAGAATTTTCAAAAAAAACTAGAAAATATATTTTTTAGTATTTTAATTTTGGTAATATTTTATTTTAGTCCCAGTGAACCATGCAGCCACACCTGGGGGGGGGGGTGAATCAGGTGTTGTCATATTTTTACCAAAAATAAAAATTTATTTTAACTTAAATCCCATTTGGTATTGAACCACTAATACTAGTTAAATCATATGGATCTTTTTTTAGTTGAATATATCATACACTTTATAAAATTTATATATTTAAAGTAAATCAGCTTCGGTGTTTTAAAAATATTTTACCCCTCCTAGGAATCCTAATCCTTACTGTGCTTGGGATGTCCAAATCACAAATTCTATACTAAAATATTATTATCAATACAAGTGGAGTTGTGGGATGTTTTTATCCAAACCCACTCTCACCATATTACATAGGTGAGTGTGTTCATAATAAGATTCTTGTGAATTGATCCTTCACAATACGACAATTTTGAAGGGATCTTTATAATACATCATATAGTTTTCAGATTAGCATTTCACTAGATAGATCTCCAACTTCCTTCCTCCCCTTGAAGTAGATAAATAATTATATACAGTGAAATCTCTATACCTAAACACCGATATGCTTCCTCAATCAGTGTATATTTGTCTACCTTAAAGACATAAATAATAAAACATGAAACTCAACCTATGAACTATCCAAAACTTCCTAGTTATTTTCATAATATATTTGTTGGACACTCTCAGCACAATACTCAAAGAACTCAACTATCATGGAATGTTTAGAATAACCACTTGCTAGAAATCCTTACTCACTTTCTCTTATTTTTCCTTGCTATAACTTGCAGTGGATGATTCTATTTCAACCTATTATTAAAAACCATATTTTTGATTCTCTTCAACACAGGTATGACACACACATTCCCTTTTTCCTTTAAAGTATTGCTTCTTCTCCCAATTTCTCCTTTTTCTTATTATTTCTTCGAGAGAAAATTTGATACTCTCAGCCCACTCTATTTCTACACAAAATAATAACTACTTCTCTATTTATATTCTATTATTAATCCTCGATTCCATTAAGTCTCACATATGACTATATTAAATTGGATTTCATTTTCAATATCCACAAGTAAAATATCAATATTAATTTCTCACTACTTTCCAAAAAAGTACACTAATAAAATACCTAGTTTGGGTTCCAAGATATTTCATGCACTCTATTTTCAACTAAAGTGATATTCTTAGAATACCCCTATTTATTCCTCCTCACTTTCCTAAATAAATATTTAGGAGATATCTATAGTAGGCTTGAATTCATCTTCTTAAAAATAATCCACTAAGTTAGCTCTTCAATCTCCCTAGTTTCATGAAAATATATACCATATTATTTTATGATGTGGGGATTTACTTTTTCAATATAAGATCATTCAAATAAAACTAATATAGATATTATCTTGAGTTTTTACATAATAATAGCATCTCAAAACTCTTCCTCTCAACTCATATCAACCCAATTCATAGAGATTTAGGCCTTAAAAAACAACTTGAGATTCAATGGATTTTAATCTACATTATTCTTGAAATTTTGATAAATTCAATTTAGTACGTTTTGATTTTCATAAATTCCTTTACACTTTGATATTCCTTCTTACCTCCTTGAATTATAGTGACTCAAGCTTAGATCATGGCCTTATAAAGCTTCCCAATTCTTCTTTTCATGATCTAATAACACATGCATCATAATATTTCTTTTCATTAGAATTAATCCATTATAGAAAATAAAATTACTTTTATCCTACATTTTGTTTTCAGTATTACCTTTATATAGGTCCATACTACCTTTACATAGCTAGTATATATATTTATATTACCTTAAAAAAGATTCTGATTACCTTTAAGTTGGTCTATATGACCCTTATGTATCATTCATAATTTTTGAGATACCCTTACATGAATAGATTATGACTTTTACATAGATCAATTTTACCTTTATACAACTCTTTTAAATATCTAAGCATAAAATTCTCCCAAAATATCTTTGATATTATCTTGTTCTTTCCCAAGTTGAAGACCAATATCTCAAACATTTAAGCTTGCGTCACTTGTTTTTGTGATTTTTTTGGATCTTTAAAAAATAGTCCAAATAGAATCCCAAATATTTCCACTTTATCAAAAATTAATTCTAGAATATCTAAATACCTTTATATAGCCTCTTTTTTTCTTAGTGTTACCCTTATATAGGTAAGGTATCCTTTAAAAATCTTGTAGATACTATGGGCTTACCCTTATGAAATTTAGGATGACCTTTTCATAGATATCGATTACCTTTGTAGAGGTCTATATAAAATTTAAATATCCTTAAAAACATATGAGTTACCCTTATGTAGATTATGGATTCCCTTATGAAGCCTTTGAAATTTATAAGTAACCTTTACATAGATCCCCTTTCATTTGTTTTTTGATTTTTTAAGTCTATCATGACACATATGTCCAATGAGTTCACATGTATTCTAGGAACATCACACATATTCTAGATAATTTGACTCCTACACTAAGTTATATGACTCCTACTCTTCTTTGATCACAACAATGCTATATATATTTGTGTTCTGGAGATAAGTAAAATAGAAAGGGGTGAATTTACCTTGAAAAAATAAAGGAAAAACTCCAATTTTAAAAAAATATTTAAAAAATATTTAATAAATAAATAAAAGAATCAAAGTGAAAATTGAAATGATATAATTATATATAATAATAAAAAAAGAACAATAAAACAAAGAGAAATTCAATTAAGTGATTTTAAAATAAAACATTTACATGATTCAAATATGAAAAATGATTAAGCGATTAAGCGTTAATTTATTTAATATATAATTTAATAAATGAATAATTAAAAGTGATAATTAATTAAAAATGAGGAAAGTAAATGAGATAATATATTTGGTAATGAAGTTCATAAATAGTACATGAAGTTATCCCTAAGTCTACCACCCCAATCAGTTGAGGATTTAATATATTTGTCCCTTGATTTTATTGGTATCCATGATACAAAAAACATCCATTTCTTTTTAGGTTATATCAAGAAATTGGATATAATATACACTATATCCTTAACAATGAATCTAGAAACATCAAAATAAATAAAACCTTCCCTTTTTAAAGGAAATGGAAATAAAACCACATTCCTTTACTTTAATGGCAGTAAACACTAAGAATTGAAGAAAGATGAGGAAGAGGGAGATTTATTAGGAGAAATAAATTTGTATCTTATTATCTAATATCCAAAAGAATATGATGAAACAATAATATATACTGAGAAAATAAAGTGAGTGAGTAAGATATATAATTTTTTACACACTCTTGAGTAAATAAATAAGATTTAGAAAGAGATAGATTTGAGATAAATTTTGAGCAATGGAGCGCATTAGCGATTGAGAAAGTGTATCAATGTAGATTTTCAGTTCACATAAAGCCTCTATTTATAGCCTTAAATTACTTTATAAATGTTCTCGAATCATTCCTGGGTCATTAATTCAAATCTTTCCATGTTAAATGTATTTTCACCACATTAAATTCCATTCTCAGATTAATCTGCCTGATGCCACCGTATACCCGGTATCCTCCACTGAGAAGCTGGTGGGATCCCTGCTCCGTTTTGGGCACTACCTTCTCCCACTAATTGATCTATAGAATCCTAAAAAAATTCTCACTATCCATCCTCACCGGCTATCTAGTTCACCTCCACCGGGTAATCAGTGGGGTCCTTATTCATGGGGAAGGTATTGGACATGCCACCGGTTGGATAGTGGCACTACATCAGCTAACTAGTGATGCTTGTGATAATGGAACTCATGAATCAACTTCCATCATTCCTTTAATGTGCCTCCATGTAAATTATAGACTTATTTTAAGTCTTATAAATCTCTATTAACACATGTTCATGGTTCCTTTGAGTAGTTCTATCATGATGTCATAAATCTAGCTACACAACACTTAAATTAAAAAATTAAATTCTTTAAGAGTTTTTGTGATATTTAAAATAAAAAAATGTTAAGAAATAAAATAATATCCCCCTTTTTGAGAATAAAAAACACTTGAATAATAATTAAATTGAAACAAGAATATAAAGATAATGATTTACCATGATACAAATATTTTCTTATCTATTGAAAAAGAAATAACCTTCTCCACACAAACATAACTTCCCCGTAATTTTTTTAAACTTTAAAAACTTTTACCCAAAAAAATAAACTTCTTCCCCCTTTGAGAGAAAGGATAAAAATTATCCACCTTTTAGATTATAAAAAATAATTCTTAGATGAGGTTATATAATAAAGAGATATAAAATTTAAAACTACATTTTTGTAACAAATCTAAATTTTTTGTTTTAACACTTGATAATATTTCAGGGAATATATTTAGAGTATGATGTGAAATTAGTATATAATTTTGGGGCCCATAGAGCCTTGGTGTGGATATATTAAAAATATTAAATATAATATATCGTTCATATGTATTTTTTTAGAAATAATCAAATAACTCCAAAATGGTTTCTCATATGGGAAAAATGAGGCCCCCATTAAATATGGAGTGTGGGTTTTACCCTATGCATGAAATAAGTCATGTCAGTGTCAGATACCTCGATAGAGAACTTTCATGGGATAATTATATGAATTTATTAATTTAATTAACATTTAATTATCTAACCCCATAATGAATCATCAATTTAACCCCCTATATAGAAAATTCCATAGGGTTAGTTGTATAACCGTAGTGGGTGGAGAGAGAGAATCCTGGTAGAGAATGAATTGGGGGATGATCATGGAATCCTAAATTGATGATCAAAGTACCATGGAGCTTTCCATCATCGATGAAGTTATTAGATATTAGCAAAAAAAATGTTGCAGAAACATTCTTCATCAGTGATCGATGCAACCCTAGGTAGGGTGTTTGATTTTTTGGTTTAATACTCTTTATAGTATGAGATGAATGTGTAATAATTCCTTCTAGATTAATTCATGGGTAATCCATTATTGGGTTTTCCAACATTTTTCTTCACTTCCTTGATCTAGAAATTTAATAATTATTTCTTCATTGAATCTATTTATTTTATAATACACCCCAATATTTTTATTTGGATGATAATTTCAAAATGAACATGACCATCGATCAATGCTTAATTTGTATTATGTTCATTTCTATCTCAGTTATTTTATGATTCATCAACAACATTTTAGTTAGATGATGGCTTTATGATAACTAGGAGGATTGATCATTGTGCATTCATTATTTTGAATAATGTATCTTGGTCATGAGTTTGGTTTTCAGTTTTTATGATGTGATAGAGGTGTTGTAGTGATGAAGGTAATTTGATGATGGATTGGGTGAATGTGGTTATATGAGTTGGATTGAGGGGATCTATCCAAACAGTAGTGATGTGCAATTCTAAGAATCCAGTGGCCAAAATATATCCACAAACAATGATGAAAATCTAATGTTCATGCAGACAATGTGGTTACCGCTAGTCATACCACATGGAACTTTGATATGGAGTCATTGGTCATTATTATTGGTGAAAAAATCGATAGAATTTGACTTTAGGTTGGAAATTGAGGGTGGTCAGCCCAGAACTGGGCATTATAGTATGATTGGCGGTGGAATCGAAGGTAACTACAGAGGAATAGGTGATGACATGTGAAGAGGTGGGAGTTTCTATTAAATTTTGATATACACAGTGTATACTATGGAAGAACACATGTCGTGTAGTCCCCTATGTGTGTCAGATAGTGTTTACACATTGAGTTAAATACCACACTTCATATGGTCATCTCACATGTTGTGTGACCCTTATCCAACTATCTTAGCATGTACAAAGAATACTCATCAAAGAGGAAATGTTCCCCCACACATCGTGTGTGATGGAGAACACCCCATGTACTTTGGAAAGTACACATACATGGGAAGAAAAGACATGTTAAGTGCTGGTCTAACCCCTACACACCATATGTGATGTGGATTATACCTCATGTACTTTGTAAAGTGAGTGGGCTTGAATAGAGTGAACACAACAAGTTCTGACTTGACCTCTACAAACTGCATGTTGTAATAAAACTCCATATATCTTGAGGAATAAATTTTGTGTGAGATGAAAGGACATTAGAAATGATAGAATTAGAGTGGCATGTTGTGTACCCCCATGACATGCTGTGTACTTCTTTAAGGGAAATACGAATCCTTGTATTTTCTCAGACCAGTTACGGTATGAGCTGGGATGAGTTCCCTTTAACTATATTAATATGGGTTCATTATACCCTTCTATTGTTTTGGAGTGAGCTTTCTCAGTCCACCTCTATGAGGGTTTAGTACGATATCTATTCCCGAGTATTGGAAATAAGATCCCATTAGTATACTAGAGAAGGTATCTCTCCATGATGCCCAAGGGTTAGATACTCATTCCCATGAAGGACCCTAGAACACCCCGAGAGGGGAGGGGTGAATCAGGGTGTCAAATATTTCTTTTAAACTGATGGATCTTGTTCCCACATTGGTAGGAACCTGTTAAAATTGTCTGAGGAGGAAGTGTACAAAATAAACAATCACATGAAAAGAAATGGCACAACAATTTTACTTGGTTCACCACTAAGTGATACGTTCAAGGAGAATACATTGAAAGTGAGTCAATCATACCAAAAACCACTAATCTTCACAAGTTTTGGATTAGAAGAGTTTATCACAGTCACTCCATGCTAGGTGCACTACCTTTACAAGGTTTTAGAGATAGCACACTATATCCCTTAGATCACTTCTGCTGACCCCCCTTGCTCACTATGTTGGAAGAATCTTCACTTAGTTTAATGACTTGAAGGTCCCTCCAATGGTTTAACATTAGATCATGCATCCTAAACTATAAATAGATGCTCTTTTGAAGTACCATAATCACCTATAGATTTAATTTATTTTCCCGTACACTGATATTTATGGAAATTATTTTTTCGAACAGATTTGGTCAATTTTCAGGCTTGCTTGGGTGTTCTACATACTACTACTATTTCCAAGCACGACTGCTATTTTCACATACTGTTATTATTTTTGCGTACCATCCAACTATTTTCGCATACTGTTTAGCTGTTTCCACATACCGTACAACTCCTCTATGAATTCTCATTCTCTGTATATTGGCCTACTCCGCGTACTGCTCCAATCCTCCACGTACATTCCTGATCTGCGTACTGCCTTGCTTGACTGTGTACTATGAGAGCTTCCTTCTCAAACCGTTCTCTCTTCCGCAAACTGTTTTCCTTACGAGGATGATTCTCTCTGCATAACATCTTCTCCTCCATGTATCACTTCTTACTTCACCGAATTTCTTCCCGAAATTTTAATCTCTAATATCATCCCTTAACAAAGGGGATTACTTCTCCTTAAATAGGCACATAACTCCACAAATTTAGGTAGTTTGATTTATCCAAATATTCAATGTGGTACAATATTCATTGTAAACTGAACTCTATCTGCATACTATTAGCCTCCACCATGTACTACAATCCTCTGAAATATGAACCTTTATCGCGTACTGTTAACCTTCCATGTACCATATGTCTGTCAGTCCGTGTACTGCATCTCTTCACCGTATACCATCTCTGCGAACTATTTTCAGTAGAATTTCATGTGCCACATGCCTTCACCACATACCATCACAATAAACTATTTTTAGTTTTGTGCACTATTCTGCATATTGTACGAATTCACTGCGTACTGCACCCCTTCACCATGCACCACGCACCTTCACCGCATACCATGCGCCTTCACTACATACTGCGCACCTTCACCGCATACCTCACACCTTCACTGTGTACCATTTCTATGAACAATTAGAAAACTCCAGATTTTGGAGGCCAAAAAATTTGGCAAATACTGGGAAACACCACCACCTTCAATACTGCTTTCAACCTCAAATGTATGACCCTATTATTTGGAAACTCCCTATTCATCCATGTGCAGACTGACAACAAACACAAACCAACCTCCATTATTAGCAATGAGCATCCTTGGTTCCAATAATATCCCCTTTGGGTTTTTTGGCAATCTCTAGATAAATTCACAGATACATCAGCCCCGATCAAAACATGAACCATCAAGAAACAACTCAGCCATCACTCTAAGTCTATGTGAGCAGTGCTCAGTGTAGAAAACAAGAGAGAGGACATGAATTGAGTTCTCATCCTTTTCTTTTCTCCCCCATAGTTTTATTTTTATATTTTTCTATTCTCCATATTTCCCATAACCATAAAAAAATAGAAAATTCTACATTGAATTTATCCATTCTCCCCCATTGGAAATAAACCCAATGAACTGAATCTTGACTTGTAGAGTTAAAAAAAACAAGCTCCCTCTGGATCGTATCTCCCCCATAAACTTGCATAATTTCCACAAACAGATTAAAAATAGTTAAAACAACTAGGTAGAGGGGAATCTCATAACCTCCTTATGCATAGGTAGGTGGCTGAATAACGAGGTTCAACTGATGTTTCTCAAACATAGCCACTGACAGTAGCTTGGTCATAATGTCACCCACTTGCTCATCAGTTCCCACATGGTCCATTTTGATCATGCCTTGTTCAAATTTTTCCTTGATGAAGTGATATCTGATCTCAATATGTTTCGTACGAGAATGTTGAACCAGATTCTTCGTAAGATCAATTGAACTCTTGTTATCATAGTAAATCACCATTGGTTGTTTCACATCATCACCTATGTAAATCAGTTGCTACTTCATCCAAATTAACTGAGAGCACGCCTTGGTAGAAGATATATATTCAGCTTTTGTGGTACTAAGTGAAGTAATTTCCTATTTCTTACTTAACTGGCCCAAAAATTTCTTACCAGTATAGAATGATCCACCACTGATAGACTTTATGTCGACTAAATCTCTAGCCCAATCAACATCGTAAAATACTAATAGTTCACTATCTCTTTCTTCAGCAAAGTATAACCCATAATTATGTGTACCTTGAATTTATCTCATGATTCTTTTCACTAACTCCATATGTTCTTCCTTCAGATTACTCAAAAAGCGGCCTGCAAGGAAAGTTTAAAAGATAATATCTGGCCATGTCACCTTCAGGTATAGTAGGCTTCCAATTATTCTTTTGTACATGGTGGGATCTATAGAATTCCCTTCCTCATGATTTCTGAGATTTGATCCAACTAAAATTGGAGTGGACATTAGTTTGAAATCATGAATATTTAATTTCTTCAGTAGATCTCTTGTATAATTTTCTTGAGTAATGAAAGTGTAATCCTTCTTTTGAAGAACCTTCAACCCTAAAAAGTATGAGAGTTCACCAATCATGGACATTTTAAATTCTGATTTCATGTGATTGGAAAATTCATCCACTGATCCATGTCTGCTTCCACCAAAAATAATATCATCCACGTATACCAATACCATGAACTGATCCTGTTGAGAGTTCTTTACATAGATATTGTGATCCAATCCTCCTCTTTTAAACTCAATCTTTTTTAAATAAGAGTCCAACCGAGATTACCATGCTCCTGGTGCCTGTTTCATTCCATAAATAAATTTCTTTAATTAGAAAACCTTTAGTTCATCATTTACAAGCGACAACCCTATGGGTTGTTCAATGTAGACTTCTTATTCCTATAATCCATTTAATAATGTTGTATTGACATCCATTTGATACACTTTATAACCTCTTTGGATTTCCATGGAAAGAAATAGCCTGATTGAATCCAGTCTCGCTACAAGAGTAAATGTCTCCTCAACATCAACAACTTCAATTTGTGAATATCCTTTACAGACCAATTGCACCTTATTTCAGATCACATTTCCATGTTCGTCAAATTAGTTCTTGAAAATCCACTTTGTACCAATAAAATTATGATCTTCAGGTCTTTTAATAAGATATCATGTCTGATTTTTGTCAATATGATCTAAATATTCATTCATTTCTTTCACCCATGACTCATCCTTTGCAACCTCTTAAAATGAGGATGGTTCCACAACTGATAGAAATGAAGATAGTGCATTATTCCTCATTCTTCTTGTTTGTGTAGGTGAATTCTGATCCCCAATAATGTTAGAATGATCAATCTATGCTCTTTAATTTATCCTTTGGGGTTCAACCAGATTCTCTCCAGCTATGGATTCATCTTTTAATTCTCCTTCAGATTCAACATCATGACGTGACTCCTGAGAATTTTTCACACCTTCCTCTACCTCTATATTAGCATTTTTTTTATGTTCACATTCTTCCCCAACTTCTATCACATCACTATAATAATTCCTTGAATCATTAAAGTTTTTCTCTTCATTTATATTTACATCACTTCTTTACCCAATTCTTCCCAAGCGCTTATTGAAACACTTGTAGGATTTGTTTTTCATTGAGTATCCAAGAAATATTCCTTCATCTACATTGTCTCCATACTTACCTTGATTTCATTCTTTGTTTTGGACAAATCATTTTCTTTTGAAAACACAAAAATATTTCAAATAGGGATTTCTTCCATGAAACAATTCATATTGTGTATTTGTTTCACCCATATATATCCCTATTTGATTTCGAATATAAACTATAGCTTGGAATGCCTATTTCTAGTAATGTCGAGGAATATGACTCTCAATCGGCATAGTTCTGTCCATATTGTTTACTTGTCGATTCCTATGCTCAACAACTCCATTTTTCTGTAGAGTTATCACAAATTCCATCTCATGTTGTATCCCGTGATTCTATAGGTAATTTTTAAATTAAATGGACATGTATTACCCTCCATTGTCAGACTGTAGGACTTTGATCTTCTATCCAGTATCATTCTCAGTGATTCGTCGATAAGTTTTCATGAAATCAAGAACTTTTCACTTCCTGTGTATAATGATCACACATGCCATTCTACTATAATCATCTATGAAAAGAACAAATTACCTCTCTCCATGTGTTCCAACAACATTTATTGGGCCACATAAATCTATATGGATGAGGTCAGGGAGATTTGATTCCCTTTTCTTCTTTGTCCAGTAGGAGCTGCAGACCAGTTTTCCTCGCATGCAAGCATCACAAGTCTTTTCTCATTCATGCTTTAGATTAGGGATATCCATGAAAATTTTCAAATTAGATATTTTTTCCATGTCTTTCTGATTGATGTGGACAAATCTTTGATGCCATAAGTTGTTTTCCTCTCCAACTGTTAGGTAGAAAATGTTCTTTTTTGCTGTCAACCTGATATAAGTTGTCTTCTGTTCTATAGCCTTTCATGAGAGAATTCCCAGAATTTCCTCTTATAGTACAACCATTCTTATTGAAAGTTACAATAAGACCTAAGTCACAGAGTTGACTCACACTAAGAATATTGTGATGCAGACCGTCCACAAACAAGACTTAAGTTTTCTTCAACACTCCACTAGCTAGCTCAGTACTTCCACTACCTTTTATCTTCAAAGCACCATCATTACCGAACCTCACTGTTCCATCAAAATTTTTCTTTGCATTCATTAATAGGTATACATTAATCATTATGTGGGATGAACATCCACTATCTAGAATACTGGTGTTGTTGTTCTTTGAAGCTTTTAGGGCTACTTCTATAAAATTTTACTTTTCAATTTTCCTCTTTTCTTTCCATGAGATATTGGATTGAGTGTAAAACACTAATGGTATTTAAATTATCTCTTCCTTGTACGTGGGTTATTCATATTAAAATTATTATTCTTGAAGAGAAAACCTATTTAAAATAGAAACACTATTTGTTTGATGAGTATTGACTCATCTCTGAGCATTGAAATAATTTCTCCTGTCATACCTCTACCTGCAATACACAGATTTATGACCAAAGTTAGAACAATGAAAACAATATCCATAGAAATAACTTCTTCTATAAGAAGTATGATTTGAATATGTTCTCCTTTGTTGAACTCCTAACTCTTCCCCATTCATATAGCTCCTTGCCTCTTCGCGATATGACATGGTATGACCCAGATAGCCCCAAAACTGATACTTCATGAAAGGAAATGTCTTCTCACTTATATTCCTCTTCATTTATTATTCATCAGGAAAATAGTTAGACTGCCTATCATTTTTTGGAAACTTGAGGATAATCTTTAGTTATCCTTTAAATTTGATTTAAGGGTTTATTTTTTAGCACTTCTGGTGGCTTTTCAACATGATCAACTTTCATCTTGACTTTATTCTAGCTCACTTTATTTATAGCATTTTACATTTTGGAATCACAACCAATTCCACTATTTCCCATGCATTTGGGTCTTTGATCACTCAATATATTTTCAACTGCATTAGAACCATGTTTTTCTCTCTCTAGCAGCTCAGAAATTGAGAACCTTCCAAATTGTATTTTCTTATTTTCTTCTTTTGAAATTGATTCACTTTCTAGTTTACTTCTCTGAGTAACAACTTCTTCTTCGAGTCCCTCAACTATCTTGGACTTCTCCTCTAGTCTTTAGGTAAGGTCATTGATGAGCTTTGATTTTTCTTAAATTCTGAGTTTTAGTTCCACAACATCATTAGTGCTTTCAAGGATTGATGATTGTACTTCCACCAGTTCTTCCAGTTTTTCAAATTCTGCTTCCAGCTGATCAACATATTCTGATGATTCCTCCATCATTGGTTTCCACTTATTGCAACTCTTACATTTAATCTCAATCTTACAAAAATCATCCATAAGTTTCAACTTGGGATCAATATTAGTAGTCAACTGATTATATATAGCTTTATATATCAATGGTTCTGACTTTTCAATGGTATCCATCATGGAGGTATAGTTTCCAGTCTTAAATTCTGGTTCTTCTTCCTCACAGAATTCATTATCACCATATTTATAATCAGATAAAAAACTCTTCTTCTGTATTTTCTTTTCAAATTTTAAGTTTCCCTTTTTAAAAAAACTTTTTCGAGGCTTCTCCATGTTTTCAACTTCGCTCTCTTTATCATCAAATTTTCTTGATCACTGAGAGGAAATGTGCTTAACTCTTCCACAACAAAAACAAGCCAAAGGTAGCTTACCTTCAAATTTCCCTATTCCCTTCTTGAGTTTCTTAACAAGGAGACAAAGAGTTTTATTTTCCTCATCATATTAATCACCTTTATTTCATGAAACTTTTAGTTTGTCCATGGATTTGAATTTTATTTCCATGCTCACATGAGTCGTAGCTTCTTCTGGTCTAATTCTCATTTCATAAGCTGATAGATTGCTCAGAAGATCATCCACTGAGTGTTTGGAGAGATCTATTTCCTCAAGGGATGACACCTTTGCATTATAAAGGGGTGGAAGTCTTCTCAAGATTTTATTCACTATGTCAATGTCTTTTATTTATTCACCCAGACCTCAAATTTATCCTATAACTTCATTAATTAAATTGAAAAAGGAGTCTGCATTCTCATCAGGGTGCATCTTCATATTATCAAATCTGTTGTGTAGTACTTGAAGTTTTTCCTCCTTTACTTTGCTATCTCCTTCATAAATATTCTCCAGTTTACCCCATATTGACTTGGAAGATGTGAAACTCATTACCTTTAGATAAATATGATAAAAAAGGACTGCAGTGAGAGCATTATATACTTTTGCATCAGCATCAAACAATTTCCTATCTGTATTTGTCATCAACAGTCCTTTAGGATCAATGACTTGTATTCCCTACGCAGTAAGAAATAAGACTTCCATTCCAAGAGATATTCGGTAAGATCACATCCTATTTTTTCATATTTGAAAATTACTTCCATTAAAGAGGGTAACTCCCCTAACGTTGAATGAATTATCCCTAACAAGTAGATTCAACACTAGAAACCTTTACCCTTTGATACCACTTTAAGGACCCCAGAACACCCTGAGAGGGGAGGGGTGAATCAGGGTGTCAAATGTTTCTTTTAAACTGATGGATCTTGTTCCCTAGTTGGTAGGAACCTGTTAAACCTGTCTGAAGAGGAAGTATATAAAATAAACAATCACATGCAAAACAATGACACAACAATTTTATTGGTTCACCACTAAGGGCTATGTCCAAGGATCATACATTGAAAGTGTGTCATTCATTCCAAAAACCACTAATCTTCACAAGTTGTGGATTACAAGAGTCTAGGAAAATCACTCTTTTCCAGGTGCATTGCTTTTACAAGGTTTTAGGGATAACACACTGCATCCCTCATATCACTTCCACTGATCCCCCTTGCTCACTGCATTAGAAGAATCTTCACTCAGTTTAACGACTTAGAGGTCGCTCCAATGGTTTAGCATTAGATCATGCATCCTCAACTGTCAATGGATACTCTATTGAAGTCTCGTAATCACCTATAGATGTAATTTATTTTCCCATACACTGATATGTTATAGAAATTAATTTCACAAACTGACTTGGTCAATTTTTAGGCTTCCTTGGGTGTTCTTCATATTGCTGCTATTTCTACGTACCACTGCTATTTTCGCGTACCACTGCTATTTCTGCATACCATCCAACTGTTTCCCTATACGGTCTAGCTATTTCCATGTACCATCCAACTCCTTCGTGAACTGTCCTTATCTATGTACTCCCCTACTCCACACACTACTCCACTCCTCCGTGTTCCATCCTCCTCTACGTACTTCCTTGATCAGCCTCATACTGTGAGAGATTCTTGCTCAAACCATGATCTCTTCCAAGAAATGTTTTCATTAAACAGATGATTCTCTCCGCGTACCATCTTCTCTTCCACGTACCACTTTGGACTTCACCAAATTTCTTCCTGAAATTTTAGTCTCCAAATTCTTCCCTTAACAAATGGGATTAATGCTCCTTAAATAGGTACATAACTCCGCAAATTTCAATATTATGATTTACCCAAATTTTCAATGTGGGACAATCTTAATTGTACACTAAACTCCATCTACATACAGTTATCCTCCACTGCGTACTGCAATCCTCTGAACTGCAAACCTTTATCACGTACCATTAACCTTCCACGTACCATATGTCTGTCAGTTCGCGTACTGCATCTCTTCCCTGCATACCTTCACTGCAAACTATTTTTGGCAGAATTTCGCATACCGCATGACTTCACCGTGTACCATCACTACGAACTATTTTCAGTTCTGTGCAACGTTCCGTGTACCGCACGCCTTCACCACATACTGCACACCTTCACCGCATACTACGCACCTTCACCTCATACTACGCACCTTCACCATGTACCACACATTGACAATAATCACAAACCAACATCCATTATTATCAAAAATAATCCTTGGTTCCAATAATCTCCCCCTTTGGGTTTTTTGGAAATATCTAGATAAATTCACTAATGCTCCATCCATGATCAAAAAATGAACCTTCAAGAAACAACTTATCTATCACTCTAAGTCTACGTGAGCAGTGCTCAGTGTAGAAAACAAGAGAGAGGACACAAATTGAGTTCTCATCCTTTTCTTTTGCCCCCCATAGTTTCATTTCTAGATTTTTCTATTATCCATATTTCTCATAACCAGAAAGAAATAGAAAACTCTCCATTGAATTTATCCATTCTCCCCCATTGAAAATAAAACCAATGAACTGACTCTTGACTTATAGAGTTAAACAAACATGCTCCCCCCGGATAGTATCTCCCCCATAAAGCTACATCATTTCCACAAACTGATTAAAAACTGTTAAAACAACTGGGGAGAGGGGAATCTCATAACCTCTTTATGCATTGGAAGGTGGCTAAACACTATGTTTCAACTGATGTTTCTCAAACACAACTGCTGACAGTGGCTTTGTCATAATGTCAGCCACTTGCTCATCAATTTCCACATGGTCCATTTTGATCACGCTTTGTTCAACATTTTCCTTGATGAAGTGATATCTGATCTCAATCTGTTTCGTACAAGAATGCTGAACTAGATTCTTTGTAAGATCAATTTTTCTCTTTTTATCACAGTAAATCACTATTGGATGTTTCACATGATCACCTATGTCACTCAGTTGCTGATTCATCCAAAGTAACTGAGCGCACACCTTGGTAGTAGATTTATATTTATCTTCAGTAGTACTAAGTGAAGTACTTTCTTGTTTCTTACTTAATAATCCCACACATTTCTTCCCAATATAGAATACTCCACCACTGGTAGAATTTATGTCCACTACATCTCTAGCCCAGTCAGCGTTAGAAAATGCTGATAGTTCACTCTCTCTTCCTATAGAAAAGTATAGCCCATAATTATGTGTACCTTGAATGTATCTCATGATTCTTTTCACTACTTTTGTATGTTCTTCCTTCAGATTACTCTGAAAGCGGGCCGCAAGGCAAGTTTTAACGACAATATCTAGCCATGTCGCCATCCGGTATAGTAGGCTTACAATGATTCTTCTGAACATGGTGGGGTCAACAAAAGTCTCTTCCTCTTGCTTTCTGATCTTTGATCCAACTACAATCGGAGTAGACATTTGTTTGGAATCATGCATATTGAATTTCTTCAGTATATCTCTTAAAAACTTTTCTTGAGAAATGAAACTGTAATCCTTCATCTGAAGAACCTTCAACCCTAAAAAGTATGTGAGTTAACCAATCATGGAAATTTCAAATTCTGATTTCATGTGATTGGAAAATTCATCCACTGATCCATTTCTTCTTCAACCAAAAATTATATCATCCACATATACCAATACCATGAACTGATCTTGTTGAGAGTTCTTCACATAGAGATTGTAATGACCCAAAATTTTGTTAATGGAAATTACTCTTGATCTAATTAAATGTACTATTATGTAAAATGTTTATATAAAATGTGAAATTATTTGGTTTTATGTTTTTGGATTTTAAAATACCATTAAGAATTGTGACCATTTCTAATATAGCCATTGAACAATGATCACATGATTAGTATAAATATAGGGCTTTAACAAATCAAATTTACTCAGACGAAGGAAGTGATGGACTCATCCAGTAGACTTGCCCTGTATGAATCCCATTTGTTAGAGATCATAAAGGAGGTGAAATCATTGGGCTTCCGTCTTGACCAAACCCAAGTTGAGCTTCAACACATTAAGCTCGAGCGTAACCGCCTACTGGAGAAGTGGATGTTGATAGAGATTACCACCTGAGCGATGTTATCTGAGCTACCCCAAGAGTCTATCACCATCGCACACCTTACCCTTCAGTCTTATGTGGGCGTTATAAGGGGTTATGTAACAATACCTTATCACTATGATTATGTGCATTATTTTTGTATATAATAAAGAATATACATTGATTTTATTATTATTACTTTGTAAATAGTTTTTAAAGCACAAATAGTATTTTTATTTAATATTCAACTAAAGAATATATTTTGAATTAAATAATATTTTAATAAAATATTATTATTATTAAATTAATTTTTATTAAGTATAAATTATCATATATTTTTTATTAATACAATTTTACTTTTTATTAAGGTTTGAAAGCTGTTTTTGTCAAAACCCATGAATTTTCGATAAATATAAGTTTTTTATTTTAAAAGTAAAAATTCAAATATTTATAAAATTATTTTGATAAAATTGATATTATTTTTGGAATCAGGATGTTGAAATTACCCAACGGTGAATTTTTCATAATTTTTTGAGATAGTCGAATTTTTGGGTAAAAAATAAATACCGTTTAAATATATAATGTGTTTTATGACATCATAATGACCCAATAGTGATGTAATAAAATACTATAAACATTATTTTTGGCCAATATATGTTTTAACCTTAAAATAATATGATTTTAGGTTTGTTTGATTTATTTTACAAAGCCTTAGTGGACCCTCCAAGACTTATAAAACATTCTAGCTTTTTAAATTGATTTTCTTGAGAGTGTGACTCACCTACACATAAGCAACCCTATTATTTTAAGAAGTTCGGCCATTGGCCTTATAAAATATTGTTTTCCACTGCCCTTTTCAAAAATCCATGGGCAAAAACCATGATCTGGTTTGTGGTTTTTTATTAGTTTAATGTGTGGTGTCCCAAACCTAAATAATAAAGAATTCCCTCTCCTTTACTATATAAACCCACCCAATATCCAACTTCCTCTTCACTCAAATTCTTTGGAGTTCATCTGAACTCTGGAATACTCTCTCTATAATCCTCACAAGGTGCCCCAATCTCCCAAGAATCCTCTCTCAAGCCTCTCCCAAGCCTTTTGGGATCACACTTCCAAGTAAGGGGTTCCTTCCTTTCTCATTTTAGCCAAGTTTCTTAATATTGTTACATACTTTTATTTTCAATTATAAAATTTGGGGTATGATTTTGAACATCCCCCATAATTCCCTATTTATGTTTGAATGATGATATACCCCTTTATATCTCATTAATGCCTCCCATGTACACTCGTTACCAAGCCAAAATTCTGTAAGGAATTTCTCTCTCCTCTACATTCAAGCCATTCTTTTGTATTATGAATCAAAAATTCCATTACTCATGTTGGGAAATGTATATATATTACCTATTACTGTCCATTTCATGTATATATTATGAGACACCCCATTCTCTCTCTCATTAACCATTTTTATGAATTCTTAGGTCATGTCGTTATGCTACCGAAATTGCACCACGATTTTCCAAGCCAAAGTCATTGTGTAATGAATACCATGACCATTTCTCTATCAAGGGTATTCACCTTTATGCACATTTAATTATTGTTTAAATAGTTTCATATATGTATTACACATTCCTTTATTGTGGAATAAATGATGATTTTGAATGATTCCATGTTGTATCCATGTGGCACACTTATGCATGAAATGAAATGTTTAAGATGGGTGTGCCCTGATAGCGCTCCAATGCATTAAGTAAAGATTAGTATCATGATACGTCAAGTGCAATGAGGATTTAATCATGATAATTCAAGTGCAATTAGGATTTAATCATGCTAATTCAAGTAAAATGAGGTTTTACTCATGCTCCATATGCAATGATCCTTGGCTCATGCTAATTCCATGTTAAGTGTTACTGCCACATTTCCATGTTATGATAATCATGCTATATCATGCCTTTATGTTCATGTTTCTTTATGATCCATTGATATGAATATTTACTAATTGTATTGTATCCTTCATTTTATGCCCTTTTTACTCCCTTACTGGGCTTTATATCTCACCCTTTTCTTATGCATATCCTCAGGTTATCCCTTGCAATTCTAAGTACAAGGGAATGTAGTGGTCATGTAAAGGAAGTTTTCAATAAGATATTGTGTTCTATGTTTTAAGTTGTTATGTAATGGTCCTAAGCCCCAAAGACACTAGACCTCTCGATCTTATATGTTGTAGCAAGTGAAGGTTTTATGTAATAAATCATGTTTAAGTATGTAATAAAAAGCAGGGTTGTTATAGAGATTGTGATCCAGTCCTCCTCTTTTAAACTCAAGAATTCTCAAATAAGAGTCCAATCGAGAGTACCATGCTCTTGGTGCCTATTTTTTGCCATAAAGAGATTTCTTTAATTTCTAGACTTTCAGTTCATCATTGCCAAGAAATAACCCTACGAGTTGTTCAATGTGGACTTCTTATTCCAATACTATATTTAATAATTTTGTCTTGACATCCATTTGATACACTTTATAACCTCTTTGGATTTCCATGGAAAGAAATAGCCTGATTAAATCCAGTCTCTCTACATGATCAAATGTCTCCTAAAAATAAATGCCTTCGATTTGTGAATATCCTTTATAGACCAAGCACGCCTTATTTATGATCAAATTTCCATGTTATTAAAAAATTTTCATGAAAATACACTTTGTACCAATAACATTATGATATTCAGGTCATTTAACAAGATCCCATGTCTAATTTTTGTCAATATGATCTAACTCTTCATTCATTTATTTCACCCATTACTCATCCTTTGTAGCCTCTTCAAATTAGGATGGTTCCACAGCTGATAGAAATGCAGATTGTGCATTCTTCCTCATTTTACTTATCTATGTAGGTGAATTCCGATCCCTGATAATGTTGGACTAATCAATATTTTCTCATCGATTTCTCCTTTGGGGTTCGACCAAAATTCTCTCCAACTATTGTTTCCTCTTCTGATTCTTTTTCAGAGTCAACATCATGATGTGAATCTTGATATTTTTTTACACCTTACTCTACCTATATATTAGCATTTGTTCCATGTTCAAATTCTTCCTCATCTTCTATCACATTAATATAAGAATTTATTGAAGCATTTAGGTTTTTCTCTTCAATGGTATTTACATCACTGCTTTACAAAATTCTTCCCAAGCACTTATTAAAACACTTGTAGGATTTTCTGTTCATTGAGTATCCAAGAAACATTCCTTCGTCTGCATTGTCTTCATACTTCCCTTTATTTCCTTCTTTGTTTCAGATAAAACATTAGCTTTCGAAAACCTGAAAATATTTCAAAGAGGGATTCCTTCCATGTCACAATTCATATGGTGTATTTATTTCACCAATATATATCCTTGTTTTATTTTGAATATACACTTCAGATTGTACTACCACTTTCCAATTATGTCAAGGAATACGACTCTCAATCAGCATAGTTCTAGACATGTTGTTTACCTGTCGATTCCTACACTCAATAACTCCATTTTCTTGTAGAGTTCTCATAGATTCCACCTCATGTTATATACCATGATTCTATAGGTAATTTTCAAATTCAAGGTACATGTATTCCCCTCCATTGTAATGCCATAGGACTTTTATCTTCCATACAGTATCATTCTAAGCGATTTGTCGATAGGTTTTCATGAAATCAAGAACTTTTCGCTTCCTATGTATAATGATCACACATGACATTATACTATAATCATCTATGAAAAGAAGAAATTACCTCTCTCCATATGTTCCAAATACTTTTATCAGGCCACATAAATATGTATGGCTGAGGTCAGGGAGATTTGAGGCCCTTTTCTTCTTTGTCCAATAAGAACAGCAGACCAGTTTCCCTCGCATGCAAGAATCACAGGTCTTTTCTCGTTCATGCATCAGATTAGGGATATCCATGACTATCTTCATATTATATATCTTTTACATTTCTTAATGATTGATGTACCCCAATCTCCGATGCCATAAGTTATTTTCCTCTCCAACAATAAGGTAGAAAATGTTCTCTTTGTTGTCAACCTGATATAAGTTTCCTTCTATTCTAGAACCTTTCATGAGAGAATTCCCAGACTTTCCTCTTATAGTAAAACCATATTGATTGAATGTCACAATAAGTCTTGAGTCACAAATATGACTCACACTAAGAATATCATGACATAGACCATCCACATACATGACTTTATTTTTCTTTAGCTCTCCATTAGCTAGCTCAACACTTCCACTTCCTTTTATCTTTAAAGCACCATCGTTATTTAACCTCACTATTCCATTGACATTTTTCTTGACATTCATTAATAGGTCTGCATTACCCATCATGTGGTATGAACATCCACTATCAATAATCTAGGTGTTGTTGTTCTTTATAGTTTTGAGTTCTACTTATTCAAAATTGGACTTTTCAATTTTCCTCTTTTCTTTTCATGAGATATTGGATTGAGCGTAGGACACTGATGGTATTTAAATTCTATCTTCCATGTACATGGGTTCTTCATATTCTAATTCTTCTTATAGAGGAGAAAAACTGTTTGAAATAACTAGACTTTCTATTTGATGAGTGTTGTCTCATCTCTGAGCATTGAAAGATTTTCTCCTGTCAGACCTCTGCCTGCAATACATAGCTTCATGGACAAAGTTAGAATAGTGAAAGCAATATCCGTAGAAATTATTTCTTCTATAATAAGTAGGATATGAATATGTTCTCCTTTTTTGAACTCCTAACTCTTCCCCATTCATATAGCTCCTTTCCTCTTTACAGTATGACATGGTATGGCCCAAATAGCCACAAAACTGACATTTTAGGAAAGGAAATGTCATCCCACTTCTATTAATCCTCATTCCTTATTCCTCAGGAAAATAGTTTTACTACCTATCATTTTTATAAAATTGAGGATAATCTTCATTTCTCCTTTTAGTTTGATTTAAGGGTTTATTTTTTATCACTTATGGTGGCTTTTCAACATGATTGACTTTAATCTTTCCTTTATTATGGCTCACTTTATTTATAACATTTGACATTTCGAAATCACAACCAATTCCACTATTTTACATACATGTGGGTCTTTGATCACTCAAGATCATTTCAACTCCATTAGAACCATGTTTTTATCACTATAGCAGCTCAGCATCTGAGAACATTCCAAATTGTATTTTCTTCTTTGATTCTTTTGAAATTGATTCACTTTCAAGTTTACTTCTTAGAGTAACAAATACTTATTTGAGTCCCTCAACTGTCTTGGACTTCTCATCCAGTTTTGAGGTAAGGTCATTGATGGCCTTTTCTTGTTCTTCAATTCTGAGATTTAGTTCCACAACAGCATCAGTGATTTCAAGTACTGATGATTGTACATTCACCAGTTCTTCTAGTCGTTCAATTTATGCTTCTAGATGATCAATATATTCTAATGATTCCTCCACCATTTCTTTCCAATTATTTCATATCTTACATTTAATCTCAATATTACCAAAACCATCCTTATGTTTCAACTTGGGATCAATATTAGTAGTCAAATTATTATCTCTATCTTTATTTATCAATGGTTCTGACTTTTCAATGGTAGCTATCATGGAGGCATGGTTTCCAGTCTTAAATTCTAGTTTTTCTTCCTCACAGAATTCATTATCATCATCTTCATCCTTAGAGACAAAACTCTTATTCTATACTTTCTTTTCAAATTTTAAGTTTTCCTTTTTGAATAATCTTTTGTAAGGATTCTACATGTTTTCAAATTAGCTCTCTTCATCATCAAATTTTCTTGATCACTAAGAGGCAATGTTCCCAACTCTTCCACATCAAAAAAAATCCAAAGGTATATTACCTTCAAATTTCTCTGTTCCCTTCTTGAGCTTCTAGGAAATGAGAGAAAGAGTTTTGTTTTCCTCATCATCTTCATCACCGCTATTTCTTGAAACTTTTTGTTTTTCCATGTATTTGAATTCCATTTCCTTGCTCACACGAGTCGTAGGTTCTTCTGATTTGATTCTCATTTCATAAGCTGATATATTTCTCAAAAGATCATCCACTAAGATTTTGGAGAGATCCTTTTCCTCAAGGGCGGACACATTTTCATTGTAAAGGGGTGGAAGTATTCTCAATATTTTCATCACTATGTCAATGTCTTTTATTTCTTCACCCAATCTTCAGATTTCTACTATAACTTCAGAAATTAGATTGAAAAAGGAGTCTGCATTCTCATCAAGGTGTATCTTTAGATCATAAAACCTATTTTGTAGTACTTGAAGTTTTTCCTCATTCACTTTTCTATCTCCTTCATAAATATTATCCATTTTATCCCACACTGACTTGGTAGATGTTCAACTCATTACCTTTAGATAAATCTAATCATAAAGGGTTTTAGTGAGAGTATTCTGTTATTTTGCATCAGCATCAAGCAATTTCCCGTCTTTATCGGTCATCAAAAGTCCAGTAGGATTAGTGAATTTTATTCCCTATGAAGTAGAAAATAAGACTTCAATTTCAAGAGATCCTAGGTGAGATCTCATCCTATTTTTTGATATTTTAAAATTACTTCCATCAAAGAGGGGAACTCCCCTAACGTTTACTGGATTCTCCATGATAGAAAAATTCAACACTAGTAACCTTTACCCTTTGATACCACTTGAAGGACCCCTGAACACCCTGAGAGTGGAGGGGTGAATCACGATGTCAAATTTTTCTTTTAAACTGATGGATCTTGTTTCCACATTGGTAGGAACCTATTAAACCTATTTGAAGAGGAAGTGCAGAAAAAAAACACATGTAATGCAATGACACAACAATTTTACTTGGTTCACCACTAAGGGCTACGTCCAAGGAGCATACGCCGACAGTGTGTCAGTCATACCAAAAACCACTAATCTTTACATGTTTTGGATTACAAGAGTTTAGAATAGTAACTCTATGATAGGTGTACTTCATTTACATGGTTTTAGGGATAACACACTGCGTCCCTCAAATCAATTCCACTGAATCCCCTTTGATCACTACGTTGGAAGAATCTTCACTCAGTTTAATGACTTGAAGGTCACTCTAATTGTATAACATTATATCATGCATCATAAACTATAAATGGATGCTCTGTTGAAGTCATGTAATCACCTATAGATGTAATTTATTTTCCCATACACTGATATGTTATGAAATTTAATTTTGAAAACTAATTTGGTCAATTTTTAGACTTCCTTGGGTGTCCTGTGTATTGTTGATGTTTCCGCGTACCACTGTTGTTTTCGCTTATCGCTACTGTTTTTGTGTACCGTCCAGTTGTTTCCCCATACTATCTAGCTATTTCCACATACTGTCTAACTCATTCGTGAACTATCCTTCTCTATGTACTTCCTTACTCCACATACTTCTCCACTCCTCTGCGTACCGTCATACTTTGCCTATTGCCTTGCTTGGCCTCATACTGTGAGAGTTTCCTATGCGAACCACACTCTCTTCCGTGAACTATTTTCCTTACACAGATGATTCTCTCCACGTACCATCTTTTCCTCTGTGTAACACTACGAACTTCACCAAATTTCTACCCAAAATCTTAATCTCTAATCTCATCCCTTAACAAAGGGGATTACTGCTCCTTAAATAGGAACATAACTCTACAAATTTTGGTAATCTAATTTACCAAAATTTTCAATGTGGGACAATCTTCACTGTAAAATGAACTCCATATGCGTACTGTTAGCCTCCACCGCATACTGAAATCCTCTGAACTATGAACCTTTATCATGTACTGTTAATCTTTCGTGTACCATATTTATATCATTCCGCGTACTGCATCTCTTCACCGCGTACCATCACTAAGAACTTTTTCAGTAGCATTTTGCGTACTGCACACCTTCACCGTGTACTTCATGCCTTCACCACGCACCACGCACCACGCACCTTCACCTCATACCACACACCTTCACCATGTATTGTTTCTATGAACCATTTCCAAACTCCCGATTTTTTAGGCCCAAAAATTTGGAAAACACTAGGAAACTGTGCCACCTTCAATACTTCTTTCAATCTCAAATGTATGACCCTATTCTTTGCAAACTCCCTAGTCATCCATGTGAAGATTGACAAAAAACACAAAACAACCTCCATTATTAGCAACGAGCAGCCTTGGTTCCAACATCTCATAGTTCTCCCTAGGTAGGGTCATATATCACGCAACCTATGTACCAGGACATTCGATCCCCTACCTAGTGGGTTAATTCAATTAGGGGAAAGTGTCTCCCAATAAAACCTAGGTGGGATCCCTTATTTATGTATCGACATCTATTTTATTTTGGTAAGTTGTATTCTGATCGAGTGAGTATCTTGGATGGGACATCTTAGTTTCCCTTGTGATTCTTCATGGAAATACCTGATGAGAACATCATGCGGATGAATTCCATTAGTATAGAAAATTCCAATGATTGAGTTCTCTTAGAAGGATGTTACCTTTCAACCTCTAATATAATTATAGGCTCACAGTGAGGACGTGACCTCACCTTGAGACTTGGTGTATACATTTGAGAATATCTAGGTTAGCTTGGTTATTCCCTTAACGTTTTGATTTAGATTTGACTTCATCTTTGATGCTTTGTGTTTGGTGATTTCAGGTTGTCTTACTGGGTAAGTTTATACCCACCCCAGCATGGGTTCTACCCACACATGTCATGTCTTATGTAGATGAGAGGCCTTTCGATGGAGTCCTAGGATGACTAGGAATGAGTGGTACTTAGTTGTTCTACATGAACCACATATGTTCTAGGAGTTTCATCTTTATAAAAATCCCCTTTTGTTAGAAGTTCGAACTCTTTTTTAGCTCTGACGGGATTATATTTTGGTCCTTTTGTACTTGATATCCCCTTTTTTTACTATAATGTGGGATTCTCATGACCTGCCTTCCTTAAGATGAGGGAAGGGACAAAAAAGTACCACTCCATTCCTTCTTCAAGATGAAAAATAGATAATGACCCCTGAGTCCGGCCTTCAATAGGCCCCAGAGTGGTGAATAACACCAAGGGTATAAAATATCACAAACATAGAATGCATTACCCTTTTTAATGAAAATATGATCAAGAGATAAGATGGTAAAAATCCTAAGAAACACCAAACATTTATATAAATGAAACCAAAATCCAACCCATGCATGATTTAAACGTAAACTACGACAAAAGTAAAATTAAAGCACCAAATAAAGTACCAAAAGAAATAGACTAAGTAGCAGCACAACAAATATCCTAATGCCTGAGCTAGTAAAGTTCAAAACAGTCCTCAAAGTTCTCATGGAAACTAGAAAACAATTTTACAAGCATAGGGTGAGTATATAAGTATACACAGTAGGAAAACTAAAGCCACCTGTGAACAAGTGGGGGAATATACTAATTCCCCAATGAGAGAATAGCAGAACCTCAAAGAACCTACCAAGGAGTACTAACCATCCCAACCCTACCAAGGCACACCCACTAAATAACGAGATGTGGCGGTGTTTTCACATTCTTTTCCACATCCTTTTTTATATTTTTATTGGATTTTTAATACCAAAATGTTATTTTTGTTAAATAATTAATAATTGATGTGATTTTGTACCTTGCTGTGTAAAATAATCAATTTTAATTTAAATCATGTGTTTTAATGTGCCTTATTTTCATTTTAAATAATTCTTAAATTATATCATTTCTTGTGAATTTTACTTTTATTTTTATTATTTTATTAAAAAAAATCATTCTTTTCATTCCTTCAATTTTTTCATTTATTTTAATTTTTAGAACAATTATTTTATCAATTCATTAATTTAATTAATTATTTGTTTGTTTCAATTATGAATAAATAACTGAATTTAGTTTTTAGTCTTGAAATAATTAAATTATTTTTAAGAGTTTAATTTTATTCAATTAATATTTTTATTTTAATTCATTAATTTAATTAATTATTTAATTAATTAATTGGTTAATTGATTGGATAATTAATTTAATAAAGTTACTATAAATATTTTAATTCATTTTAAATTAATTTTTTTATATTTTTTAATCCAAATAAATTCTTTATTTTGAATAATGCTTAATTAATTATTTTCTTGTTTTTTAACTTTTTTTTTTATTTAGTTTTTAATTCTATTTGTTAATTTAATTTATTAATTTATTAATATATTTTTAGTTTTATTAAATTATTTATTTAATTTAATTTATTTATGTTTATTTTACAGGTGAGTTTGTACCAATGTTTCCTTTTGAAATGGTGCCACCGTTAGCTGCCTCACGGTGACAACATGTCCCTCTTTTGTTGTCCCATAGTTTCATCACTTACTGTCCCACTATGCCTCTCATTGTGAAACCATTTCATAAATAATGCCACACTTTCTGTCTCACCCTACCTCTCATGGTGGCACCATTTCATAAATGGTGCCACATTGACTATCCCACCACTCCAAATTCAAGGGGGGTGCTTGTAGGGGTGAAGTCAGTCATGGGCTAAGGGAAAATTGTTTGCAGGAAAAGCGTGAAAATATTTGTGAGGTTTTTGTAGGGGTTTTTTTGTACTTACAGGGAGTTCACTAGAGAGCTGGTGATAAGTGCATCGAAGTGCGCCATGTGGATTTTTTGCCTATCAGTTTTTCTATGTTTTTAGTTGAGTTTTTTCTGAATAAGAGGAGTCCAACTCCTCTCACACTGGGGGAACATCATTCCAAGAGAGGCCAGGGGGGAACACTCAACCACGCTCCATCCACATCTCACAGACTAGGGACAGTCTTTGACTTGGAGGCGGGACCCTACTCCTCCATTCTCTACCTCTTCTCCAAGCTCTATTTTTTGTGTTTTAAGTTGAGTTTGTAAATACTCTCATAGTGTTTCATGTTTAGTTAATTAAATTTTGATGTCTGTTATGTTTGATTTTTTGTGTCATTCATTCTTTCTTATCTCGTGTTGTGATCTCAAAAATCCAAAAATGGAGATCTAATTTTCGGGGCTTGATCCAAGTTAGGAAACCCGACACAACCTGGAGATCTGAGCATCAGTGAGATTATCATTTCTTTTTCTTCACCTTGGTAGATCACGTCTGTGAGTTAGATTAAGCGATAGTAATATCTTTCACAGGATGATTTTCCACTATGTCATCTCACTTATTCTTGCATTATAATCTCTATTTCTCGAACTGAGAATCAAGATTGGTTATGCAATTTGACGATCTCAGGAAGATCATTCTTCCTAGAGATAATACCTGGATGGGATGACTCTATTGAATGAATCACTTGCAGTTCGTAGGAATTCTTAAGAAAGGAATAAATTCTATGCTTGAGTGTTAAATTTCTTGGTGAGATTGGTGTATGATCTGAGTCATTAGTCATGCACTGAGTGAAGTTGAGAGTTGTTAGTTTAATATTAATTTGATTTAGGATAGGGAGTAGAGGGTGAATTTACCTGGGTCCGACCTTAATCACATTGAATTTTTTCTTCTATGTCATGGTGTCATTTGTTTGTTATGTGCCTTGTGTTGTGTCTGTTCCTACTTTCTTTTCTTGGTATTTTTCTATGTATCTATGTTTTTTCATTTTTACATCATTGTTTCTCTCTCTGTTGTTCTCTTCAGCATTTATTATTGATTTCTTAGGAGTTTTGTTTTTCTATTTTCAAAATATTTAAAAACCCAAAAATATTTTTTTGGAACAACCACTCATGAATTCGACATTGCTTCCTTGAGAGTGACCCCGAGGTTAGCAACTGTGCTATATCTTGGGTCTTTATAAATGTAAACTTGACCTTCCTCATGATATGGACGATGTCAAATTTTGGCACCATTTTTGGGGAGACAATGAATGTCTAAGTGGTATTTCCAATTTTTCTTTTATTTCAAAAATATATATAAAAAAACACACACACAGTGATGAAATCTAACGAATTCGATATACTATCACTATTTGACCTGGTTCAAAATTCTTGGGGGGGGGGGTTGTTGCTAAATTTGAATGTTGGATGCATGAAAGGAAGCATCGAGACCTTACTGATAAGGAGGCAAATTATTCTCATGACATCATGTAGTTGGTGCAACAAGCCATGGATAAGGTCAAGGGTAACCAAGAATATAGTGCATTACCACCACCGCCCACAGAAGTTCAACATTCTAGAAAGCTGTTGAGAAGGCAAGAGAAAATAAACAAAAGAAAGAAAAAAGTTGAATTTTCCCAACTTTGATATGGATTTTCCCCAAGAGTAATGGCTAGAAAATCCAAAACCAATTTTTGGGGATGTTTTCAAGGGCTAGAAAAAGATGGAACGTGCAAAGATTCATGATGCTGGGCATTTATTTGATGATCATTTTCCCCTGATTTCCACACTAATGATTTTTCTTACAATATTTTTTTAAATTATTTTTCAATGCTTTAGCAGGTGGAGCCAACACATGATATGCTATCATTTTCCTTAGAAGATTCATCAAGTGATGTGGTGTGTTTTTAAGAGAGGTTGGAGGGGATTGACTACCTCACTCTTGCCCTAAACCCTCTCCCAGGATCACTATTCCATCATGAGGAGGAACAAACAATACTGCTAAAGAAAGTTGACAATTTTATAGAAGAATATATATTTTTACTCAACTTGGATTACATTGAAGCTGATTTTAATTGTGTTGCTCCCTGTGCAAGTATTGAAGATGCATCTCAGTATTTTGATTTCTTAGAGAGAGAGAGGAAATTGAATCTATACATGATGAGTAACATATAGAAATTCCAATTATTGATAACAATTCCAGTTTAGGAGTTATTTTTGAAGATTAATTTTTGGAGCTGTGTACAAGTTTACAAGTGGATGATGACAAAGTCCTTGTTTTCCAAGAGTAAATGATTTATTGGATTCAACCAGAAGACAAGTCACATCTATGTTTTCCAACAGCAATTCTTGTACACCCTCAACCTTAAGATGCCAAAGAGGGAAAGTACCCCTACCTTTTGTATCCCCCTCCACCACTCAACATGAATTACTTCACTTCTCAGGAGGGGAAGTTAGTTAAAGCTGCACATGGGGTACTCTAAATATAGAAAAGCACCGAAGTTGGAAGGAATCACACATGGTGGTTCCTAAACAAGAAGATAAATCCCCCATCAAATTGGGGTTGATTTAAGGACTAATCTGTTGTGGACAGCCAAACTACAGCACCCCCTGGGGTTTATCCCAGGATTATCCTTTTTCATTCCTTTCTTTAGTTTCTTTTTTGCATGTTGTTTTAAATTTGGGTGTTGTTTTCTTAGGACAATAAACATGCATTAGATTCCACATGGCTATCATTCAAGTCACAGAGGAATAGTACACTCAAGATCATGGATAAAACTCCCTAACTCATACTCTGTGGTTGAATTTCCATTTTGAGCTTTAAATCTTGAACTCTAATGTTAAATTGTTTCATCATCTATATTCCAAACTGAATCATCCATAATTCACGTGCAAAGTAATTAAAGGGAGACATTTTTAAATATGAGAAGCTTCTCATTCAGGAGAGTGGTTATTTTAATTCTTTCATATTAAGTCATTAATTTTTCATGCTGCTATGAATTAAGCATGGGGACTTTCCCACTATTTTTTGAAACTTGTGAACTACGTTTCTTTCTTGGGTGTTAGCTTTCTAATATCCACTTAGTTAAAAAATTATTTTGAGCTACATTTTAAACTTTCTACACTTATTTTGTTTATTCTCCTACTTCTTATGCTTCTGATGCACAATATTTCTAACCATGCTACTATTTTAAGTACATTGATAAAACCTTTTATCTGCTTTTTAAGAATTCAAGCATGAACATTTTTTCAATAGAACTATGCTTGTTGCTGGTGATGGTTGGTGGGGTTAGGTTCTTCTATTTTTGTTTGTTTGTTGTTTTCTTTTTTTTTTGTGTGGCAAAGAAATTTTTTGAATCTCATTGCTACCCCTCCATATCCTTTATAATCTAAATTGTCAATCAATCTTGAGCTATAATGTCTCCCACCTTAGAATTAAACATTGGGGAAAATTTTGGGTTTTAAGTGTGGGGGATAGGGGTCATTATAGTGTCATTTCATATTCCCCTTTCTTGAACATGAATTTTGTTAAAAAAATGGTCAATTTTTTTTTCAAAATTTTCAAAATTCCTTAAAAAAAATTCAATTTCTTTCATCACTTTATGATCATCAGAGGTTTAGTGGTATTCCAATTATATCTTGTTTAGTGGATAATTTCTCACCGGATGTTGAGAGTGGAACTTAGTAAAAAATGTTTAGCTTTAATGGTTGCTGAGTGAAATTATTCATTGTTTTATAAACCTTTATTTTTAGGAATTGAGGATGGGAGTGTGAGAATATAGGTTTTATGGAATGAGGATCATGACTTAAGGTAGCTATAAGTTTTTACTAAACCCCAGGGGAGTCACACTTTTTAAAAAATATATATTCAATCACTTTAGGAAGTCAACTCGATTGATTATTAATTAATTCCTTTGTAACTAGAGAAAAATGAAAAAATGGGATCCCACAGTGAGTATCTAAGACAAGGTGCACTGGGTGTGTTTATGTGAATAAATAAATCCTATTTTAATTTTAATAAGTGATATGAATAGTGCTCTGTAGATGGAATATGGCTGGAAAAAATTAAAATAAAGTTATCTTGTAAAAAATAAACTCATTAAGGTGAGGGAAATTTTGAACCCAGGTGAAGAAGGGATCAAATGACTCAGTTCAAATTCATTTGAGTTGAATCAATAAAGTGATGAAATTAATGGTCTTTAATTTTTGGAACCTGGGGGAAGGTGAGAATGGAAGGTGCCCTTGGTTTAGTTTTGAGTTCCACTTCATCTAACCTGTAAACACTCCTTGAATCATAACTTAAATTGGAAATTGAAAATGGACAGCTAATGAGTACATATAGGAGGCATGACATACCTGACAATGTATGAATTTGTGAGGTTTTTGACTTACAGTGAGTTTTTGAAGCTAGGCAAGACATCATCATTTTTTAACACCTTTGAAAAGCCCGACCCACTATTTGGTCTTGTTCCTCTACTTTTAAAAGCTTATTCATGCACTTTTTGAACTATAACTCACAAGACATCTATTAGTTTTAAAGTCTAAGGCATGCATTTGTTTGAGGAAAAACAATGTTTTAAGTGTGGGGGAGTCCAATGTGGCGGTGTTTTAACATTCTTTTCCAAATCCTTTTTGGTATTTTTGTTGGATTTTTAATACCAAAATGCTGTTTTTTGTTAAATAATTAATAATTTTTGTGATTTTGTACCTTACTGTGTAAAATAATAAAATTTAGTTTAAATCATGTGTTTTAATGTGCATTATTTTCATTTTAAATAATTTTTAAATTAAATCATTTCCTATGAATTTGACTTTTATTTTTATTCTTTTATTTAAAAAAATACAATTTTTCATTCTTTTCATTCCTTTAATTTTTCATTTATTTTAATTTTAAAAAAATAGTTTATCAATTATTTAATTTAATTAAATATTTATCTTTTTTAATTGTGAATAAATAACTCACTTTATTTATTAGTATTTAAATAATTAAATTATTTTCAATAGTTTAATTTTATTCAATTAATATTTTTATTTTAATTCTTTAATTTACTTAATTAATTAATTAATTAATTGGTTAATTTATTAGTTAATTAATTTAAGCAAGTTACTGTAAATATTTTAATTCATTTTAAATTAATTTGTTTATAATTTTTAATCCAAATAAATTTTTTCTTTTGAATAATTCTTAATTAATTTTATTCTTGTTTTTTAACTTTGTTTTATTTTTATTTAGTTTTTAATTCTATTGGTTAAATTAATTTATTAATTTATTAATCTATTTTTAGTTTTATTAAATTATTTCTTTAATTTAATTTATTTCTATTTGTTTTTCAGGTGAGTTTGTGCCACTGTTTCCTTCTGAAACGGTGCCACCATTAGCTGCCTGACAGTGACATAGTGTCCCTCTTTTGTTGTCCCATAGTTTCATCACTTACTGTCCCATCGTGCCTCTCACTATGACATTGTTTCATAAATGGTACCACACTTTCTGTCTCACCGTGCCTCTCATGGTGGCACCGTTTCATATAAATGGTTCCACACTGATTGTCCCACCACTCCAAATTCAAGGGGGGTTGCTCGTAGAGGTGAAGTCGGCCATGGGATAAGGGAAAAATTGTTTGTAGGAAAAGCGTGAGAATATTCATGAGGTCATTGTAGGGGTTTTTTTTGAACTTACAAGGAGTTCACTCAAGAGATGGTGACGAGTGCATTGGAGCACGCCATGTGGATTTTATGCCTGTCAGTTTGTTTATGTTTTCAGTTAAGTTTTTCTGAATAAGAGAAGCCCAAAACCTCTCACACTGGGGGTAACATGATTCTAGGAGTGGCTAGGGGGAACATTGAACCACACTCCATCTACATCTCACAGACTATAGACCATCTTTGACTTGGATATGGGACCCTATTCCCCTATTCTCTGCCTCTTATTCAAGCTCTGTTTTTGGTGTTTTAAGTTGAGTATGTAAATACTCTCGTAGTGTTTCATGTTTAGTTAATTGAATTGCGATGTTCGTTATGTTTGATTTTTCATGTCATACATTATTTCTCATATCATGGCATGATCTCAAATCTCTAGAAATGGATATCTAATTTGTGGGGCTTGATCTAGGTTATGAAACCCAACACAACTTGGAGATCTGAGCATCAATACAGTCATCATTTCTTTTTCTTCACCTTGGTAGATCACGTCTGTGAGTTAGATTGATAGAGAGAGTAAGATCTTTCACAATAAGATTTGCTACTATGTCATCTCACTTCTTCTTACCTTCCAATCTCGATTTCTTGAACTGAGAATCAAGATTGGTTGTGTAATTTGACAATCTCAGCAGGACCATTCTGCCAAGTGACGATACCTAGTTGGGATGAATCTGTTGAGTGAATCACTTGCAGTTTGGAGGAATGCTTAATAAGGGAATAAATTCTATGCTTGAGTATTCAATTTCTAGGCGAGATTGGTGTATGATCAGAGTCATTGGTCATGTACTGAGCAAAGTTGACAGTTGTTGGTTTAATCTTAAGTTGATATAGGATAGGAAGTAGAGGGTGAATTAACCTGGGTCCGGCCTTGTTCACATTGAATTTTATCTTATGTGTCTTGGTGTCATTTGTTTATTCTGTGCCTTGTGTTGTGTGTGTGCCTACTTTCTTTTCTTGGTCTTTTCCTGTGACCCTATGTTTTTTCACTTTTCCATAACAGTTTCTATCTCCACTGTTCTCTTCAGCACTAATTAATTATTTCTTAGGAGTTGTGTTTTTATGTTCTTAAAATATTTAAAAACACAAAAAGATTTTTTTGGAACAACCACTCCTGCATTCGACACTTATTCCTTGAGAGTGACCCCGAGGTTAGCCACTATACTATATCTTTGGGTCTTTATAAATGTAAAATTGACCATCCTCGCAACAAGTAAGTAATCATAACGCAAGTAAAGTAAATTAGTAGTATAAGAACATTGACATTTGGGTAACCCACACCACTTTCCCACTAGATAGCTGCTCATTCCTAAAGGCTAACATCTTGACTCTACAACTCTTCCAAAATTAATTCCTACTACCACCACCTTCTCGCACACACCTAGGCCTCAAACTACACACAAATCCTACCCGTAGGCACCTAATACCCAACCACGCCACACATATCGCCCAAAGACAATCGGGCCACAACAACTACACCTCTCGCCCGAAAACACCTGGGCCTCATCCCAAAGACACTTGGGAAAACAATCTTGGACCGCAAACACCTGATCCCCTTGTCCACAAAAAAAACTTTCCCAAAGGATCTTGGACTATGGTAAACCTCAATCCATTACAACCTTCATGGATATGCTTGAGTGGTAATAACCCATAAGAGGATGCGAGGAAGAAAGTCAGTAACCATTCATCCATCCTCTTACCTGGATGTTGGGAAAGACACCCTCCCCCATGAAATGGGGGTGTTCAGCACATGGTGCTCAAAAAGGGTGGGGTGCATATAGAAATCACAAGGAACTACAATTTATACATATAGGTAAGAAAACACTCAACCCAACCTGTGGGTTTTGAACAAACAATCAGCCCACAAAAACCACACTTCCTGCTACCCCTATATGCACATATCACTAAGAACTACGGTCACTTCCGTAAGTAGAATTATACCCCCAGACAATCCATTTAACCAATTATCATTATGCATTTATCAATTTATTCAATTATTTATTCCATCCCTACCTGGAAAACTAACAATTACAACATCTTGAACCATTTTCAAAAGGCTAAAGGGCACATAACACTGCCAAGGTAAACAAGGAATTAGTGACCCATGCTAAGGATATCCATTTTAACACCCATTCATAAAAACAATAGAGAACAATCAACCTGCAGTCCCACTGCACACCCCCTTTTTCCTAGACACCTTCTCAAACACTTCCAACTATCACTCTTCAAAGTTTTCCTACGCAATCATCCTCTCACAACTAGAACAAGAAGCCTCACTACATAAAAACACATCACCCATAAAAATGAGGTCACAACACAACCCAGTACCATATCCCCGCTGCCCAACCACCACCCAGAAGTAGTCCCACCACACAAAAAGTTCTACTACCACAACATAAACCAAAGTCATTCCCACTGCCTACAAGTTTATCCATTCCATATTCAATCAATATCTCAACTTAAGATTCCTTCACACCTCCTCTACCACCCCATACCAAAATCCTATAGAAACCGCCATTAAACCATAGCCCCACTGCACACACATACCACACCCTTATCATAGAACCCACTCCTCTATCCACCCTTGTACCCAAAACTGTGCTCCCAACAGCAGCACCACACAACCCACACAAAGTCACAAAACCCAATAGAACATAGAACACAACCACACTTATCAACCAGGATGTATTCATATTTTGTAAACACTGTTCTTTAAATCCACTTTGATAAACAGGGGTAACCACATAAGGGTTTTCATACTGGGGGATCCATTTCATTTAATCGGGTATACATGATTAATCATATTTATATTTACACCAATTATTCATAAGGAAACAACAATAATTATAATGCTTCACCCATACACAGACAAAGACCACTAATGACCATGATTTTCAAAATCCATATGACCACAACAGATCCCATCATCAACAAAGATAACAAATAAAATAGGCGATCAACATCAATCCACTCCCAGCCCGTTAATAAGTTTGTATTAGCATTCATATTTCTTAAAAGTTGGATTCAGAAGTTTTCACAAAAGAATGTTACTACGCCCACCCCGTATGATTCACAATTAAAGAGAGGTATAAGAATCCCTACTTGAAACAATAGGAGACCAAAAGTCCTCCTTGCGCCAAGAATAGGGGATCATGTGAGAAGTAGAAAACTACAAGAAAAATGAGTAGGAGAGGGCTCTATTACAGGCACACAACATTTCTAGAGAAGAATACTTTAGGGGCACCAATAGAAGATAGGACCTGAGCTTTTAGAAAAATATAGATCCTATATCAATGGAAGGAAATTTTTTTAAAGACCACTAACACGGGATTGCAGTCAAGATCATGGGTTTTGAATATCTCAAAGTCCCCGGAGAATTAGGATTTTAAATATATACATAATATTCTTTTATAAACCCTTAAAAATTTTCCAAATAGAGATTTAAACTTAGTTTACGTCACATAAAACGTAAGAGGGGCGAATCTAGAACAACTCAGGAAACTAGAAATTTGGAAAAGGGTGGGACACCGTTTGGTGTTCCACCATCACGGTGCCACCATTTTGGGGTACCACAATTTCAGTGCCACCTTTTTGGTTTTCCACCATCTTGGTGTGCCACCATCATAGTTCCAACATTTTGGTGAAACTGGATTTTTGGAAAACTACCAAAACAAACCACTATGGCCACCAAGAACACCACAAGAACTAGATTTTCACAATGAAATGGCCCTGGGAAATCAGAGTCATTACATCAGATACCTCTAAAACTATTCTCATCCATGATAATTTAAAACCAAACTTATAAAAAGAGGGGTGCAAAAAACCACCCCATAAGATACCTCTCAGTGACAAACCACCCTGAATTGTTCAAAAACTAGAGAGAAAACCTTGACAGTCAAGAACACCTCCTTGACATAGATCTCCTGAACAACTGTACAAACACTAAGTCCCCACTGCCCAGACATATGGATTAGGGAATCCCTTATTCCATGTCAAGATTCTATCCTCTTTGGGAGACACTAACTCACCCACACATGGTCAATCACATCCACATTAATGCATCTTGATTAGGGACCATGTCCTCCCCTCCCCAAAATTAAGACTTTTCACACACATTCAAAGAATAGGGAAACAAATATTCTTATAAAAAATGAGTTCAAGCCTTTACATCATAATAAAGGCACAAAGAAAAACACAAGATAAAAACTCATAATAGCTTCAGGCAATGGGAACACATCCACTACTAGAAATCAATGCTATAGCCATGGACCTATAACCACAATTTTATTGATTTGTGGATATAGTTTTCTAATTTCCACAGTTTAATTAAACCACCATGGCTATACCACGTCCGTCAAATTTTTCCCTATTTGGTATCGGTCTCATCCTCCCCCGATTCTCTACTCACCTCGCAGTGCTCCTCCCCGACAACTTCTCCTCCCGATGAATTCTCCTCCCAAACCTCTCCTCACCGCGGTGCCCTCCTCCCCGATGATTTCTCCTCCTCGAAAAATTCTCCCCCCGACATCTCCTCACCGCGGCACCTTCCTCTGCAATGACTTCACCTTACCTACCTCTCCTCCCTGACCTCTCCTCACCGTGACGCCCTCCTCTCCGGCGAACTCTCTAACCACGACGCCATACTCCCCGATGTCCTCTCTCACAGCGGAACCCTCCTCCTTAGAGACCTCTCTCACCACGGCACCCTCCTCTTTGAAGACCTATCACCACAACACCCTCGTCCTGAATGCTTCCAATCAATGCAGGTATTTTATACCATATTATTTCATCAATGTTCTGATTTTAAGTTTGTATCGTGATTTGAATTTCATGTGATGGTTATTTAGATCTCCCTTCATATTGAATATAGGTAATATGGGGTTCGTAAAATCCATCTATGAAGGATTTAGATCTACCCACTCATGGTCTAGATTCATCTTGAGATAAATTAATTTTCACCTCTCATGCAATGATTCATTCTGAGAAGAAAAGGAATTGATTAAGTCAGGGATTATTGATAGAATATTCTCCTTGAAATACAATCATGTGGAAGCATAGGGTAGATCAAAATATGGATTTTATCATATTTTTTATATTATTATCCATCATGATCATGCTTGGGTTATCTCACATGAAATATTAGTTGCTAAAAAAACAATGGAAGGTGTTAATGATAGTCATGATCCTTGAGGGTTAGATAATTTAATTTTATGTGACATGGGTTAGTCAAATGAGTGGAATCTAATATTGATGGTTGATAAGTCCCCTCTTATTAGGTGAATTCACTTGATGATATATATAGTCCATCTCTATGATGTATCACTTAATTTTAAAACCACATCTATGTCCCTTAATATTGATTCTCTTTAAATTATCTATTTCAATTTCATATTCATTGCATCTATTCTCAATGGAAAGAGCGTGAAATAATTTATGTCATGAATAGGATATATCTATGAAATTTACATTTTATTTAGTTGAGGCCTTCCTTGTCAAGAAATATCTAAATATTTTGAGGATCTATAAGATGTTTAATCTACCTCTTAAACCATGTGAAAACTCATTCATCATGTACTTTAGTGAGAACCATATTTTGGTTGGATATAATATCATTATGATCATCCCTGTTTGTTTTAGGATATACATTATCTACATGGATAATTATAATAAAATTCAATTATGTAATGTGAATAATTGTGATCAAATCCTCTTCAGCGTTTTAGGGGGATTAATTTCCATAAAACTATTTTTAAGTGGAAAAAACAACTATCATTGATATTTTCAATCTTGGTAGTCCATTTTAGATTATGATCACTAGGAGGTTCTTCTATCTCTCTCTCTATCTCTCTCTCTCTCTTAAACGATCCATCAAAATAGGTTTTTGATAGGTAAATGTGACTGAATTTTTAATGGATTTCATTAAACTAGATCCCAATGGGGGAGGATGATCATAAGGTAGATAGAGCTAGTATAATTCTTCCTATAAAGTCGCTCCTAACCAAGAGATGGCCAAATACCTTTAAGGGGAAGGGTGTAATAATTATCCTCTCTATATGGTATGAGGTTACTATACAACCATTATGACTATATTTGTGGATGAAATGGTTATAATAATATCCCTATAATTATGGGGTAGGGTTTCTCCTATAATACTACATAGGAAGTTTCTTACTCAATATTTATCTCTATTTGGGCTTCAACTAGGGAATGAGTTTGGTGTAATACCTTTTTTTGGGTGAACAGTTCACATGAGTAGGGGATTCCTTATAGTGGCATGTTTTGTTTTCCCTAAATTGGAGGCATGTTTAAACTTATTGGAATATTAATTCATGAGTCTATTAATAATTTTCTTATCAGGTATTTTATTTCTATGATTCAGGAAGTCTATTATTTTTTCGCATAGACCAACTTGAATATATGGAGCTAGGCCCTGAGACCTATTGGGGGGGTGTAGTGTGCAGGAAGGGGGGGATGGGGTGCAAGGGGAGGGGGCTGTTCAGGAGGGGGTGTCTAGGGTTGGGGTTGGGGGGGAAGTGTGTAGGGGGTGCAGGGGGAGGGGGGTAGGGGTGTGGGGTGTGGGGGGGAGTCCAGGTAGGGTAGTGTGTAGGGAGGGGGTAGGGGTGAATGGGGAGGGGGGATATCCAAGAGGGGGGTAGGAATTGGGGGGGGGGGGGCAGTGTGCAGGGAGCAAGGGGTGTGGGGGTGTAGGGGGAGGGGGTAGGGGTGCAAGGGGAGGGGGGCTGTCCAGGAGGGGGTGGGGGTGGGGGCATTGTATAGGGGGGTGTCCAGGGGGTAGTGTGCAGGGAGGGGGGCACGTGGTTCAGGGAGAGGGGCTGTCCAGGAGGGGGGTGAGAGGTGGGGGTGATATTGTGTAGGGATAAGGGGGTGTGGGGGTGTAGGGGGAAGGGGGCTGTCTAGGAGGGGGTGTCCAGGGTGGGGGTTGGGGGGTGGCAGTGCGTAGGGGGTGTGGGGGTGCAGGGGGAGGGGGGAAAGGGGTGTAGGGGTGCGAGGGGGGGGGGGTTCTAGTAGGTAATGGTTATTTTATACTATTTTTTACAAGACATTAGTAACCATTTGTTGTGTTTTTATTCAAATTGACTTGGCATACACCATGCTTGCAGAATTGATGATTTCGAGTTTACTCTTGAGTGCGAAATATTCGATGCTCTGGACATTGTTCTGTATCATGGTTAGATAGTTGATCCCTAGGTAATCACTTTTGAATCTTGTACCTTTATATTTTTTTATAACAAATGATACATTATATTCATACCTTCATCATATTTATTTATTTGAAAAATATGAATATTTTTGAATTAAATAGGTTGAATATGAATTAAAAATGGATATAATCTAATCATATAAAAAAGTGTATTAGGATAAGAAATGAATTTATACCTTCATCATATTCATATTAATTAATGGATTTCATAGAATCTATAGTGTATCATAAAAAAATCTAATTCCATTGATTTTCTATTCCATGATTTCTATGAATCAGTTGATTTGCATGAATATTATTTTATTGGTGTTTCATGGAAATATTATGATAAATTGTTTTTTTGGTTTCTGAATACTCAATTACATTACAATCTAAACTATATTGTTCTTTTCCTATTTGTTACATGCAATGTAAAAAAATTAATTGTGAACCCATCAATTTTTTGGGTTTATTCCTCTAACAAATTTCACCAAGGATATTTAGGTTAGCCACTGTAAATGTCCAGGGGGGTGGCTGTGCGGGGGGGGGGGTGTGAAGGGGTGGGGTGTACAGGGGGCAGGGGGGTGTGCAAGGGGGTATGGGGGAGGGAGAGGGGGTGCTATCCAGGGGGTGGGAGGGGGTGTGCAAGGGGGCAGTGGGGGAAGGGGGTAGGGGTGTGTAAGGGGGAACGCGCTGTGCAGGGTGGGTGGGGGAGTGTGCAAGGGGGAAGGGGGGAGAGAGAGGGGGTGCTGTCCAAGGGTGGGAGGGGTGGGGGTTGAAAGGGGCATGGGGAGGGGGTGTGCAAGGGGGTAGGGTCTGTGCAGGGTGGGGGGGCAGGGGGGGTGTGTAGGGGGGCAGGGGTGGGTGTGCAGGGGGTTGGGGGTGTGCAATGGGGTAGGGGAGAGGGGGTGATTTCTAGGGGGTGGGAGGGGGTGTAGGGAGGTGTGAATTAGTGGTTTCTTTTTTTAGGAATTCCTTTTCTTTCAAATTTAAACTCACCAACTTGTTAAGACTACACACCTAATGAAGGATTAATCCACTGTAGGATAATATTTAATATTCCTCAATAAAATGCATGCAAGAGGTGCACATAATGTTCTTCAATATTTTATACAATATAGGACTTTCACAATATTGAATCGTATCTTCAAGAATCATCAAATCAATTTAATTAGGTATAATTCATGCATGGGATGCATGGAATCCAAAACATTAACACAATTGTTTATATATTATATTACTTTATGTGTTATTAAATAACTTTTTTTAGGTTTTTCAATTATTCTTGCATTAATTTATGGGTAGCATGCAACATTTTTATTTCTCTATTTTTTGTTGTATTATGAAAAATTCATGATAGGTTGTGTCTGTGGATGTCTAGGGGTGTCCAGGGGGTGTCCAGGGGGGTGTCCAGGGGGGGTGTCCAGGGGTGTCCAGGGGGGTATAAGGGGTGTCCATGGGGGTGTCCAGGGGGTGTCTAGGGGGGAGGGGTGTCCATGGGGTGTCCAGGGGCTGTCCATGGGGTGTCTAGGGGGGTGTCTAGGGGGGAGAGGGTGTCCTTGGGGGGGGGGTGTCGAGTTGGCATGGTCTTGCATATGGTGAAAATGTTATTGTTTCTAAATTTTAGTTAATTTCTTGAGATTTGTGATAGGAAATGTTCTACTACTGAGAAGAAAATTGAATTTGAACTTCAACATGGTGGAGGTGTCACAGGAAAAATTGCTCTCCTTAGTTGCAGAACGCTTAATCAATTCAAATAGTAATGTCAAAGTAATTTCCCAATTTTTGGATTCCTGATAGATTTTCCTTTTTGATAATTTGTTGATTTTTATTACTTGTATTGGTATGAAGGATAGGGATGCATTCTATGTAGAGAACCACCAACAAAACATAGCCCATGCTTATGCATGTGAGCACATATATAAGGATCCTCTTGTGCATGGCTTGATTCGTTTGAGGTAGAGTCCCTCTCCTAGACTCTTTAATTCAAGAATTTTTTTAAATTGCATTTAGTTGCCTTCTTAATTCTGTTTTTTATATTAAATTTCAATTCTTGAAAAATTGTTAGTAAAAATAATTTTTTCGTTTGATAAGCAAGTCATGGTTTTGTAATAAAACCCCTCTAATGGAGGTTCTATGTCTGTGAAAAATCATAGTGGTAGTTTATGCTTATATAGATTGTTTTACATTATTGAATTTATGTTTTCCAATTTTATTCTTACCCATTATTCTCTCATTTGAGACACCATGAGCATCTCTAAATATATTTTTTTGACTCACAGGGGGTGTGCAGGGGGTAGGGGGTATGCAAGGTGGGGTGAGGGTGTGCTTATCGATCTGTCCAGGGAGGGGGGGTCTGTCCAGGAAGGGGGGTGTCTGTCTAAGGGGGTAGGGGGCTACAGGGAGGGGGTGTGGCTACTACGGGGGGGGGGGGGGGGGTCTGATAACATGTAATGACCAATTGCCTTAGTGAAACAATTCCTGGGCTATGATTTCTTCTATCTAAAGTAATGACCTCAATAAAATGTATGAAAGAGGTGCACATAATGTTATTAAATATTTTATTTAATATAGGTGTCACGAACCAGGCCGGGTCGCCATCCAACCCGGCACCCGACCCGGTCCGCGACAAGCCCTAAAGGGCGTTCCCGATCCCCACAGGCTGGCACAAGTGCCCGAGTATCAAAAAATTACTCATGGGACAGATTTACCTAAAATAGTAAACATAGAACCACTGACAAGTTAAATAACATAAAACTATGAACTGACAACCAAACAGACCCTTAAACTAAAATTAAATTTAAAGTTTTACAACCTGAGCCAACATCCAAAAATAAACGACAACAAAATAAACTAACTCTAACTCAAACCTTAAAGCAATAAGAGAGGTGAAACATCCACATTCCATAAACACCAACCTGCATGAGAAGACAATCAACGAGAAAAACCACCACCGCTGAGCACGATGCCTCAACCTGGAATACCCAAAGAATAAGGCCTACATACACCCAAAGGTGTATGTAGGGTGTGATCCAAGATCCCAGTAGGACTTCACCCAATAAAAAGGTTCCACGCATAATTATTAAATTACAAATACATTTATAATATTAACTAAATAAAAGAAATAAATGCTTGAACAGTTTAAAACAAAATGGAATTAAAGAAAACAGTTTCAAATGGAACAACTTAAATTAAAACACACACTTATTTTTTTAAAATAACCAAAGTGCCACACAGATGAGCATAAAGTAACCAATGAGCACCAAATATGGGAGAGGCCTCATGGGTGTTAGCTATCTTGGGCCCCTAGATCTTCATGTCTTGATGAAACGTATCTTAGAAGGCCACAACCCTTAGAAAACATGGCTTAAAAGGCCAAGACCCTCAGAAAGCATATGTTTAGATAGTGTTGCAATCGTCAGTCCTGCCAGTGAAACCGGGTTGAGTCACCTCTGGATCACTAGACCACTAGTCTAGCCCACCCTCCTAGCTACCCAGACTTTCTGATTTGTTCTCAAACAAGTTTCAAGTTCATGTCACATGTCACAATAATGCATAAAATCCAAATAGGGTACTTACACACACAAAATCACAATTTTCACACCCAAATCCGTTTTTAAAACCATACGCACACCAAAATCATTTCAAAAAATAATCTACATAGGTTACATACTCAATTAAACCATTTTCAAAATTTAAAAGACACTCTTCACTAAACAAACCACCAATTATACACGTAAACACCATTTTGAAATAAGGTGCACACTAAATCATTTTTCAAACACGTTTCACACCATTGTCATAATTAAGTAAACCATAAAAAAATTATAAAGAAATAGTAAAAGGGTGTCACATGTCTTTTCACAAACTAAAGTAACCATTTATAAATTCAAATGCATTCACACATCACACGCACTCAAATAAAATTTTAAAGTGTGACCTGCACCACCCAAACAGTTTGATGGAAAAACCTTACACCATATCAAAAACACAATTTCATAAACCACATAACTTAACAAGACAAAAATAAAAGATTATAAAACAATTTAAAATAATAACTTGGCATTAACCACTAAACTCAAGAAAAAAACTTATTTTACGACCAAACACACCTAACGCCATGTCAAAAATACAGATTGCACCACTTGTACAAATTAATAAGTTAACCGAACAATATAGAAATCACTACAGAGTTCTCAGAAGAAAACACACAGATAATATAACAACCTACTAAAAAATTTCCAATGCAAATAAAATTTCAAAGAACACCAACTTCGCACTACAAAAATTAATTAAATAATTTGATAAAATAAAATTAATCTTGAAAATTAATTCATCAAATAATAATTAGACGCGGAACCACCTACCTCGGGTGTCGAAGACCCCAACACTCGGCACGAAACTTCAATTGCTTGTCGTTTTCACCACAAATAACCTAATGAGAACCCAAAAACATGAATTCGAACCGAAAAATTCAAGTTAAAACCCCCAAATCAGAACATATGCCCTCTAGTAAAAAAACAACAAAACTCAAAAGAAAAAAACAGCTATGAGAAAATGCATAACTGAGGGGAGGTCGATGCTGGTGACCACCGGACAACAGCACACCGGGAGGAGGAATCTAGCCACGAGCGGTGTACACATGAGGAGGTTGGAGGGTTCATTCTAACAGAGGACCAGGGGCGGGTTCGAGGAGCAGGATAACCGGGAGGGCGACGGCGCGGCAGCTGGCTGGGTGGAGCCGGGAGGAGCGCAATGGGTAGAGCGTAGGGGTGCAGCGCGTAGGGTGGATCCAGGAGGAGGAGGAAACACCGGATGGAGGTGTGGTGCGATAGGCTGGTGGCCAGATGGGAGTGCAAGGGTGCGCTGGGTAGAAGGAAAGTGAGGTGGTGGCGCAACATGAAGAGAGGAGGAGTGTAGCAGCGCGACGAGGTTCCCATGGGAGGAGGTGCAACGGGAATGGGGGGAAAAAGTGGGGGTAGCACAAACCCTAAGAAAAAAATTATAACAAATAAAAATAAATGAAAAAAAGAATAATAATAATAATATCTTAATAAAATTAATCAAACTAATAATAAGAATAATATTTTCAAATAATAATGGCATTATTATCATTATTAAGAAAATTTTATTTTAGTTAATTTTTTTTTCTAGTTTTTGTTCGCTTGTTAATTAATTTATTAATTATAATTTATGGAAATACTAATAATTGCCTTAATGGTATTAATAATTTTATAATAATAAAAAATGGTAATAATATAACATAATATTAAGAATAATAATTATTATCACAAATTAGTAACAACTTAATAAATTTTATAATTTTAACACTAATAATAATAATAATAATAATCTCAAACAACATTATTTTTATTAACATTAAGATAACTCGTTAAATTTTTATTACACTTTTTATTTTCATTTTATTTCTATTTCATTATTCATTATTATTTCATCATCCCATTATATTTTAACTTATTTTAAATGACGGGCAGACCGCGCGATCTCAGAACTGTGCCATGCATGTGCGTCTGGTGACGCTAAACCAAAAACACTCATAATAATAATAATAATAATAATAATAATAATAAACTAGAATATTAATAATGATGTTAATAATAATAAAAATAAAAAAACCAAATTGATAGTAATAAAATCAAATAAAAATTTATGTCAATTATGATAATAATTATAATAATGTCCATGAATAACCTTATTATTATTATTATCTTTAAAAACTCTTATTTTAATTGATTTTTATTTCATTAATTAAACATCGGAAGGCATGCAGTGAACCGGGTGTGGTTGCGCGGCGACCCAGGCGAGGTCGTGCGACTTCGACTGCGGTGCGCTGGACGTAATCAAGGCCAAAACACGCGTTAAAATAAACTCGTAATCTTAAGTCGGGTTTCAACCCGGACTACCCGATGCAAAGAAAATTAATAAAATAACTAATTCAAAGATGGTGGGTGTGACAATTCTCCCCACCATAAAGCTTTATGTCCCCAGAAATCCACAACTAAGGTTGAGACTCAAAGTAGAAAACAATACCCCCTTAAGGTCCAAAGAGGATCCCTATGAAAAACAAGTGGAAAGAGGAAAAATCACCATGCTTAGAGAAAGTGACTCAAATACAACATCAATAAATGCATAAAAATAATTTATGATTTGTGTCACCCGCCCCAAATAGCTAGAACACCTCCAGTTGACTGATCAAAGAAAGGAACTCTCGCACCCACGGAAACCAACTTCACAATCCGAAACATCTCAAGCACTATTAAACGAAAACCACACCATTTTGATAGAATGAACAAACAAGGTCAAACCAAATCCAAGGAAAAATCTTATCACTTATCACCAAGCCATATTTTGAAACAGAAAAAAGGTCAACATGGGGAAGCCCGAGGGGCTCCCCACCATTAATAACCTACCAACACCCAAGGTGAGACTGGAAGACCGAAACGGGGAGTTCCGAGCGGACTCGCCGCCATTAAAAAAAATTACCACATCGATTCATTCCAGAGACATTCGTGCGAGACCCAACATGGGTCTCCCCACCATTAGAACTAACAGAAGGTACAGAACTTTGAAAATTTCCCAATGGTAACCAAACAGCCCACCCCAAGGGGCAAGGAGGGAGGGGCCCAACTACCAGGGTGTCAAAACCACGACCGTAGAAAGAACAACATCTCTACATCCCTAGATGAGTACTATTCAACTTTGTGATCGGTTTACCCAACATACCCCATAAGGAACACTAAAATCAATTACATTTGGTGATATTCCACCCCCAGTACTTTAAGGTAACAAGACGACCACACCTCCACATAGCCATGAGAACCCCCCACGTACCCCAACGGGTCATTCAGAATGAAACCATAGGAAACAATTTAAACCTCCTTCACCTTAAATACCAACAATAGAAATAAGGTTGGGGTCCCATATACTCTCAGGGTTCCTGAGCACATTCCATCTTCACTCTGAGGCCTATGGCTAGAGCCATGATGTTTGAATCATCTCCTGCCTCGTAGTCAGGCACTGAAAACTCCCGGGTGAAGCTTCTCCTTTTGTTGCTACACGCACCCATATCATAACCGATACAACACCAACAAACACAACACACCACAACATCCAAATACTCACACATGAAACATCCACCAAAATAGGGGTTTAGAAGATGAACATGCATCACCTTTCACATTAAACAAGAAACATAAAAAGAAAAGATGTACGAAAAATATTCCCCTTTGAATCAGAAAAAGGTAGAACTCCCAGAGAGGATGCAATCCTATGAAAACAGGGATTCCCAAAGGATCCTATGAAATCCACCCTTTCTCTTTCAAAGAGAAATCACACTGCAAGACGTCACCAAATATAACCCTTGAAGCCAATGGGAGCACTACAAACCATTCAAGACATCGCTCAGCACCGATAACTCCGAACCGCCTTCACCCTTCCCCACTGGAATTGCTTTCACTGCTTAAAGGGGGAACCTTTAGATGCAATGATGTCAAACTTCATACCCGACGACTCAGACAACTCAAAGAGACCAAAACTCCTATCAATTTCTCTCATGTCTGTCATCCTATTGCGATAGGATCCACTTAACCGAAAAGGATAAGGGACAAACTTAGCACTATCTCTCAAAAGGGAGAGCCCTTGCTTTAATCAACTGGAGGGTCGGCCAGTGGCGAGTTACCGGTGGCCGCACTTCAATCGCATGTTAATACTTTATGGGGGTCGTACACTAGTCAAGAAATAAAACCATGTACCTAACCAAACTAGTCCAATGGTCAAGACATACAACAAGCAAACACTAAATGTGTAGGGGGAACCACTGAAAGGGCTTCCCGAATAACTATTCAAAAGAAACCAATAACCACACACTTTCAAACCATCTAACAAATAATAATTTAAACTCAAGACAAAAATCAGTCAAAAAGGATCCTTGACTCAAAACGCCTCACATACGACATTTCCAAAATACAAGGACACACCACACAATCACCGGTTATTAACACACCGAATTATCATTTAACAAAAAATTTTTAAAATAAGCAAAGCTAGTGGGTTGCACAAACACAAATGGTGTCCCATGGACATTACGCATGCATGTTCCTATGCCACACCGGCACCCACCACATATCCATCCAGGAATTCATCCGCTCGTTCCATTGACCATTTCTCTTTCCATATAAACTAATGCATGTGGTTGCCCACGAGAACACCAAGGATCAAAACCAAACCTTTCCATTTTTCAAAACCAAAACATACAACCCAAACCTTTCAAACCTCACAAATCATTTTATTTTTAAATCACTTCATTTAAAAACAAATTTCAAGACCAAATCATTTTTACTTAAAAAACAGATTTCCATGAATCCAAAATAGAGAGACTATGGACGATGCAAGAGAAAACTAGTGTTAGCAGGGGACTGGAACATATGGTTGGCGGCCATATGCCAATAACGCCACCACTACAGAGGATATTATAGGACAACTTCCCCGACCCCACATGGCTTTCCAAACCCTACGAGCTCACTGGGACCACTGACCCTACTCCTTTTTCATTTCCCTTAAACAAGATTAACAACACAGACCAATGGTTTAAACAAACCTCAACTTACTTTGGTAACTCGAGTCCCACCACGAGGTGTGCTGGCCATACACCTTACTCATAAATAGAATTTTGAGTTCTGACACCCTTATATTTTTTCTACCATGACTCTATCCCAAAAGAACATGACCCAAGAGAACAAACCTCCATTTGATATCATTTTTTCACAAACCAGGCCGGGTTTCCATCTGAACCGGTGCCCGACCCGGTCTGCAATATGACTCGAAGGGAATTCATGATCCCCACGGGCTGACACAAGTGCTCGGGTATCAAAACATTACTCATGGGAACGATTTACCCAAAATAGTAAACACAGAACCACTAATAAGTTAAATAAAATAAAACTGTGAACTGACAACAAAACAGACTCTTAAACTAAAATCAAATTTAAAGTTTTACAACCTGAGCCAACATTCAAAAATAAAAGACAACAAAATAAACTAACTCTAACTCAAACCTCCAAGCAATAAGAGAGGTGCAACATCCACATGCCACAAACACCAACATGCATGAGAAGACCATCAACGACCAAAACCACCATCCCTAAGCACGATGCCTCAACCTGGAATACACAAAGAACAAGGTATACATAAACCCAAAGGTGTATATAGGGTGTGATCCAAGAGCCCATTAGGATGTCACCCAATAAAAAGGTTCGATGCATACTTATTAAATGAAAAATACATTTACAATATTAACTAAAGAAAAGAAATAAATGATTGAACAGTTTAAAAGAAAACAGAATTAAAGAAAATAGTTTCAAATGGAACAACTTAAATTAAAACACCCACTTATTTTTTTTAAATAACCAAAGTGTCACATGATGAACGTAAAGTAACCAATGAGCACCAAATATGGGAGAGACGTCATGGGTGTTAGATAGCTTAGGCCCATAGATCTTTGTGTCTCGGTGAAATGTGGCTTAGAAGGCCACGACCCTTAGAAATCATATGTTTAGTTAGTGTTACAATCATCAGTCCTGCCAGTGTAATCGGGTCGAGTCACCTCCAGAACACTAGCCCACTAGTCTAGTCCAACCTCATAACTACACAAGCTTCCCAGTTTGTGCTCAAACAAGTTTCAAGTTCATGTCACATGTCATAATAATGCATAAAAGCCTAAAATGGTACTTACACATGAAAATCACATTTTTCACACCCAAACCCACTTTTAAAACCTTACGCACACCAAAATATTTTCAAAACATAATTTTCATAGGTTACATACTCAATTAAACAATCTGCACATTTTAAAAGACACTCATCACAAAACAAACCACCACTTACACATGTAAACACCATTTTGAAATAAGGCGCACACTAAATCATTTTTCAAACACGTTTCACACCATTTTTATAATTAAGTAAACCATAAAAAAATTATAAAGCAATAGTAAAAGGGTTTAACATGTCTTTGCACAAAATAATGTAACCATTTATAAATTCAAATGCATTCACACATCACATGCACTCAAATAAAATTTTAAAGTGTGACCTGCACCACCCAAAGAGTTTGATGGAAAAACCTTACACCATATGAAAAACAAAATTTCATAAACCAAATAACTTAACAAGCCAAAAATAAAAGCTTATAAAACAATTTAAAATAATCACTTTGCATTACCCACTAAACTCAAGAAAAATACTTCTTTTACGACCAAACGCACCTGACACCATGTAAAAAATACAGTCTGCACCACATGTACAAATTAATAAGCTAACCGCACAATATAGAAATCACTACAGAGTTCTCAGTAGAAAACACACAGATAATATAACAACCTACTAAACAATTTCCAATGAAAATAAAATTTCAAAGAAAACCAACTTCACACTACAAAAATTAATTAAATAATTTGATAAAAGAAAATTAAGCTTGCAAATTAATTCATCAAATAATAATTAGATGCGGAACCACCTACCTTGGGTGTTGAAGACCCCAACACTCAGTACGAAACTTCAATTGCTTGTCGTTTTCACCATAAAGAACCTAATGTGAACCCGAAAACATGAATTCGAATAGAAAACTTCAAGTTAAAACCCCAAAATCAGAACATATACCCACTAGAAAAACAACAAAACTCAAAAGAAAAAAAATAGCAAGGAGAAAAAGACATGACCGAGGTGGGGTCGAAGCCGGTGACCACAGGACAACAACATGCCGGGAGAAGGAATCTATCCACGAGAGGTGTGCGCAGAAGGAGGCCTGTGGGTTCGTTTAGACAGAGGACCAGTGGTGGGTTCGGGGAGCAGGCTGACCAGGAAGGCGATGATGCGGTGACTAGCTGGGTAGAGCTAGGAGGAGTGCGCATGGTGGATCCGAGAGGAAGAGGAAACACCGGATGAAGGCGTGGCGCAACGGGTTAGTGGCCGAAAGAGAGTGTAGAGTTTCACTAGTTATAAGGAAAGTGAGGTGGCAGCGCGACATGAAGAGAGGAGGAGTCCAGCTGCGTGACGAGGTTCCCACAGGAGGAGGCGCGACGGGAATGGGGAAAAAAAAGAGGGGGTAGCACAAACCCTAGGAAAAAAAAGAAAAACAAATAAAAATAAATGAAAAAAAGAATAATAATAATAATATGTTAATAAAATTAATCAAACTAATAATAAGAATAATATTGTCAAATAATAATGACATTATTATCATTATTAAGAAAATTTTATTTTAGTTAATTTTTTTCTAGTTCGTGTTCGCTTGTTAATTAATTTATTAATTAAAATTTATGGAAATAATAATAACAATCTTAATGGGGGTGCAGGGGTTTCAAGGGCTATCGAGGGGGGTGCAAGGGGTCTTTTCAAGGGGGGCTTGGGGGATGCAGGGGGTTCAAGGGGGTGCCAAGGGGATGTCCTGGGGGGTGCAAGGGGGCTGTCTAGGGGGTGAAAGGGCTATCCAGGGGGGTGAAAGGGTTATACAGTTGGGTGTAAGGGAGATTTATAGGGGGTGGGGATGCAAGGGGGTTTTCCAGGGGGTGGGGTGGGGGTGTTCACAGGGGTGCACGAGGGCTGTCCAGGGGGTTGGGGGTGCAGGGGGTGCAAGGGAGTACAGGGGGGCATGGGGGTGCAGGGGGGCTGTCCAGGGGGTGCAAGGGGCTGTCTAGGGGGGCATAGGGGTGTAGGGGGACTGTCCGGGGGGGTGCAAGGGGGCTGTCTAGGGGGAGAATGGGGGTGCAGGGGGGCTATCCAGGGGGTGTAAGGGGGTTTTCTTGGGGGTCATGGGAGTATAGGGGGGCTGTTCGGGGGTGGGGGGGGGGGGTTGTGGATTTTTTTATGAAATGTTAAGTCCTATTTCCAGAGTTTAAAACGGTGTCTGTAGGCCTATTTCCAAGATTTTAAACCATGGATAAATCCATATAGCCACGATTTTGAACCATGGCTATAGGCCTTCTGTGGCTTAGTGTTCTGCCATGGTTTGAACTATGGATATATGGTTTTAGCCATGGTTTCAAACCGTGGCTATAGGTCTTTCCCTATAGCCATGCCAATACTAGCCACCATCCATTTAACCGTGCCTATAACCTATGGCCATAGTTTTGGGGCTTATAGACACAGTTTGAAACCATGGATATAACCTAACTTTCTAGTAGTGATCTGTGCCTCCTGCTCCCAAGTACGCTTCTCAAGGACACCATGCCTCCATAACACATGAACCAAAGGAATGTTCCATCCACGAAGCACCTTCTCCCCACAATACTTGATTCTTACTGGTCGCTCCACGAACGTCGCGTTGTCCTTGATATCCAACTCTCCCTAGTCAATGACGTGGGAGTCATTGTGTAGATACTGATGAAGCTAAGAGATATAGAAGACGCCGTGTATCCTTTCCATCTGTGGTGGCAACACCAGCTGATATTCCACCTCGTCAAATCATCCCAACACCTCAGAAGGTCCAATGAACCTGGGAGAAACATTTATCCCTCTTCTCAACCTTCGCTTTTGAGGTCGAGGGGAAGCCTTCAAGAAAACATGGTCCCTATCCTCGAACTCCAAATGCCTCCTCCTATGATCGGCATACGACATCTATCAGTCTTTTGCTACCTTCATCCTCTCATAGAAAAGCTACACCTTCTCTGTTGTACTATGCACCATGTTTGAAACAAGAATAGATGCCTCCCTAACTTCCATCCATCACATGGGTGAATTACACGACCTCCCATGTAGATCTTAGAATGGATCCATACTAATGGAAGAGTGATAGATATTATTGTAAAAAAACTCTACCAAGGGAAAATTTCTCACCCAAGACCCACTAAAGTTCATAATACATTTCCGTAACATGTCCTCCAATATCTGGATGGTCCTCTATGTCTGTCCATCTGTCTGAGGGTGGAAAGTAGTGTCGAGTTGTAACTGAGTGCTAAAAGAATGCTACAATCCCCTTCTGGATTGTGATATAAAATGTGTATCTTGATCCGAGATAATGGATCTTGGAACTCCATGATGTCACACCACCTCATCCACATACCTCTGTGCTAAGGAATCCACTGCTCTTGACTCCTTGATTGCTAATAAGTGAGTCGATTTCATCAACTGATCCACTACTACCAAAAGAGCATCGCATCCTCCTTAAGTCATGGGAAATCCTGTGACAAAATAAATCAAGATGTCATCCCACTTCCACTTAGGAGTGTCTATGGACTACAAAAGACCACCGGGAACATGGTACTCAACCTTCACCTACTGACATAATAGGAAACATTCCACAAACTCTGCCATTGCCTGATTCACCCCAGACCACCAAAACTATTCCCTCAAACCTTGGTATATCTTATAAACTTATAGATTCACTTATAGGGCTGATATATAAAACTTACGAAGAACTCTATCATGCATTTCCACCAGGACAAAAATATTCCCATAGAAAAACATCTGATTCTAACTATCCTCTGACCATTCCTCCGGAGAATCACCTTGGATAGCGCGATCACACATCACTTCAGTCTCTAAGTCTACCCACTGAGACTCCTTCACCTGCTATACCAAGGAAGACTGCATTGTCATTTGAAACAAATAGCCTATACCACCATCCACTCTCACATCCAGATGCAAAGTGGCCAAATCCTTCATTTCTCTCCAAGCATCCATGGATTCCTGAACTACATCCTTCTATGAATTCCTTCTTAAGGAATCATCCACCATGTTCCCCTTTCCTGAGGTTTAAGAGATATCAAAGTCTTAGTCCCAGAGAAACTCTATCAACCTTCAATGATGCACATTTAAGTATTGCTGGGAGAATATATACCTCAAGATCTTGTGATCTGTGAAGACCATAAAGAATTTCCAAATGAGGTAATGTCTCCACAACTTCAGCATGAATACGACTGCTACAAGCTCCCGATTATGGGTGGCATAGTTACATTCATGTGGACATAAATTCCTAGACCCATAAGAGATCACTCCCTACTACTACATCAACACACATCACAAAACTATACTATAAGAATCCTAGATCACCTCAAACATTACCCCTTACTCTGGTAACCTAAGCACTGGAGCACTAACCAGCTTCCATTTTAGGTAGATGAAAGCTGTCTGACATTTCTAACTACACATGAAGGCCCGGTCTTTTCTGGTCAAAATTTTCAATAGATTCACAACTCAAGAGAATTCAGGTATGATCCTATGGTAATATCCCACTAGATCTAGGAAGCTGTGAACCTCTGCCACATTCTTGGGTGCTACCCAAGAAACAACTTCCTTAACCTTTGATGGGTCCACTAGTATCCCTTGCTGGAACACCACATGTCCAAGGAAGTACACCTCTCACATCCAGAACTTACACTTGGACAACTTCCCATAGAGATGGTGGTGCTGTAGGACCTCCAAGACTGTCCTGATGTGATCAGCGTGCTCATCCTCTGACTTTGAGTAAATTTTAATATCGTCGATGAACACGATGATAAACCGGTCTAGAAACTTGTGGAAGGCAGAGTTTATGAGCCCCATGAATATGGCTGGTGAATTCATAACACTGAAGAGAATGAATATGAACCCGAAGTACCCATACGTACACCTGAAAGCAGTCTTTAGGATGTCACCCTACTTCACCCTCAACTGGTGATATCCAAACTACAAATCAATCTTGGAGAAACAACTTGATCCCCTTAATTGGTCGAAAATATCATCCATTCTTGAGAGAGGGTAACAGTTCTTGACCGTTACCAGATTCAATCTCTGGTAGTCTATGCATATCCTCAGGACACCTTCTGCATTATTCGCAAACAAGGAGAAAGCACCGCATGACAACACACTCGGCTAAATAAAATCGTTTTTTCATCCGGTCATCAACCCGAATCCACAAATCCCATAACTCAGAAGGTTCAATCCAATAGAGAGACATCAAAATCTGACAGGCACTGGGTTGCAAGTCTATTCCTACTCAACGTTACATCGAGGGGGTAGAGTCACAACCTCTTTGGGGAAAACATCTTGGAACTCTCTGAAAACTCCCAAAACCTCCACCATCTAAGCACCCATTGACCCCTCTGACAGCTTGGATAACACAGAAAGAAGAGGCTCCACACACCAACTTCCCTCCTGATGAATGCGCTCACCAACAAAGATACACATTGGCCATCCATATCCGAAAACATGAATCTACTTAGGAATCAGTCGATAACAGCATACACAGGGAAAAACCAATTGATGCCAAGGATGACATCATATGGATACATCTTTAGAATAAGGAGATCCTCACTGAAATGATGCAACCCCAACATCATTCTACATCCCCATCAAAAATCAAATAGACTAATTTGACCTCTGACTGGCATGATGAACACCAGGGGAATGAGAAGTATCTCTATATATAGTCCCAAGGCACGAACTAGACCGGGTGAAACAAAGAAGTGAAAAGATCCTGAATTAAATAATGCACATGCAAGAGTACTAAACAGACTTATTGTACCTTGAACAACCCCTGACCGTACTAGAACTTCTACCTCGGCTGGCTCCCCTTTTTTTGTACACCTCCCTATGAGTGAATCCTCTCCACTACTGAGGCCTTCTTATGAACTTCTAAGTATGTCAGTAGGGTAAAGGGAGTGACGACATACTGAAGAGAAGGTCAAAGTTCCTCCTCTAAGAATCTCTCCCTTCACTCCTCATCCAGAAATAGATCCAAAGAAAAGCATAGGAGATCCTTGAACTTGATCCCAATTTCCCTCACCGAAATACTCCCCTGCTAGAGGGAGAGCAGTTCCCGCCTCTTCTCAGCCTTCATCATTGAGGAAAGACACTCTTCCCGAAACTCCTTCTCGAAGTCAGCCCAAGAGACATCAGTCCCCTTCCTCTCTCTGAGGTAAAGCGTCCACCACTAATATGACACTCCTCGCATCTGGCTCACTCTTGGAGGAACCCATTACTCTCTCAAAGCATAGATCAAGGTAATGGTTATTGTCATCTCCTAAATCCATCCCTCTGTTTCTAAGTCTGAAACGCTTCCTTCGTACTTCCCCACCTTTTGACACTAAAAGGAATAAAGGGTCTATTTCCAAAATTCATGTTACTCCTCTCGATCAACCCTCCACTAATCAACTAAGTCAGCCTGTTGGGCCTCAACTACTCGTACCCCACATGGGCGACGCCCGAGTGCCATAGTTGAAAAGGGTAAACAAGGAACTCCTAATCTCAGGTAGTATGAAATTTTCTATTAAGATTTATTTAAACTCTTTATTTAAATTAAATTACTAAAATGACCAAGACACACAAGTCATTATGATACATGTACCTTTCCTAGGATCTCTACCCTAAAATCAGTGTAGCCTCACTTGGACATTCAGTAGGCTTAGAGTCCTTTCATCGGATCATGGGGCCCCCTAAAATCTCATTTCCTAGATGGTCTTCCCAAGCCTATTTTACGCACCAAGATTGAATAACACTGTTACCCCACCATCCCATGCAATAGTCACTATACCTAACTCCAAACTCCATCCTATCCCTCAACCATCAGCCTCTAATACCATTCTTTCACGACCAGCCTTCCTCAAGATGAGGGAAGGGACAACAAAGTGCCACACCCTTCCTTATTCAAGATGAAGGAGAGATAATGACCCTTGAGTCCCACCTTCAATAGGACCCGGAGTGGCGACTAGAACCAAGTGTATATAATCTCACACAAAATGGAAGGAATTACCCTTTTTAATGAAAACATGATCAGGAGATAAGATAATAAAAATCCCACCCAACACCAAGCATTTATATAAAGGAAACCAAAATCCAATCCATGCATGATTTAAACATAAGGTGTGACAAAAGTACAACCAAACCACCAAAGAAAGTACCAAAATAAAGAGACTAAGCAGCATCACAACAACTATCTCGATTCTTGAGCTAGTAAAGTCCAACATGATCATTAAAGTCATCATGGAAACTTAAAAATAGTTTTACAAGCATGGGGTGAGTATACAAGTATACCCAGTAGGAAAACTAAATCCACCCATGAACAAATGGGGGAACATACTAATTCCCCTGTGAGAGAATAGTAGAATCTCAAAGCACCTACCAAGGAGTACTAACTAGCCTAGCCTCACCAAGGCACACTCACCAAATAACGCAAGTTCAGTAAAGTAGTAGTATAAGAACATTGACATTTGGGTACCCTGCACCACTTTACCACTGGCTAGCTGCTCATTCCTAACAGTTAACGTCTTGATACTACCACTCTTTAAAAATGCAGTAGCACTACCACAACCTACCCACACACACCTGGGCCTCAAACCACACACAAATCCTACCCAAAGACACTTGGGACACAACCACACCACACATGTCGCTTGAAGACACATGGGCCACAAAAATCACACCTCTCACCTGAAAACACCTGGGCCTCATCCCAAAGACACTTGGGAAAATAATCCTGGACTGAAAACACTTGTTCCCCTTGTCCAAAACAAAACCTACTTGAAGGATCTTGGACTATGGTAAACCTCATGCCATTACAACCTGCTCAGATATGCTCAAGCGGTAAGAACCGAAAAGAGGGTTTGAGGAAGAAAGTTAGTGACCGACCATCCATCCTCCCACTAGGATGTTGGGAAAGACACCCTCCCCCATGAAATGGTGGTGTTCAGAACATGGTGCTCAAAAAAGGGTGGGGTGCATATAGAAATCATAATGAACTACAATTTATACATATAGGTAAGCAAACACTCAGCCCGACCTACAAGTTTCAAACAAACAATCGGACCACACAAATCACCTTTGATGCTACCCCAACATGCACGTATCACCACGAATGATGGTCACTTCCGTAAGTAGAAGTACACCCCCATACAATCAATTTAACCAATTGTCATTCTATATTTATCAAATTATTCATTTATTTATTCCATCCATACCTAGGAAACTAACAAGCACAACATCTACAACCATTTTCAGAATGATAAAGGCCACTAAACTCTACCAAGGTAAACAAGGAAGTGGGGACCCATGGTAAAGAAATCAATTTTAACACCCATTCATAAAAACTATAGAGAACAACCAACCTATAGTCCCACTGCACACCCCCTTTTTCCTAGGCACCCATTCAACCACTGCCAACTATCATTACTCAAAGTTATCCCACTAAATCATCCTCTCATAACTAGAACCGGTAGTCCCATGGCACAAAAACAACACACCCATAAATATGAAATCACAACACAACCCATTCCCACAGCCCTGTTGCCCAACCACCACCCAGAAGTAGTCCCACAACACAACAAGTTCTACGGCCACAACATAAACCAAAGGTAGTTCCACTACCTATAAGTTTATCCATTAGACAATCAATCAATACCTCAACCTGAGATTCCTTCACACCTCATGTACCACCCCATACACAAATACACGAATCCCACAACAACCACCATTAAACCACAACCCTGCTACACACACATACCACACCCTTCTCATAGAACCCACTCCTCTATCCACCCCTGTATGCACAACTTTGCTCCCAATAGTAGCACCACACAACCCACACAAAGTCACAAAACACAGTAGAACACAATAAACAACCACACCTATCAAGAAGGATGTATTCAAATTTGGTAAACAATTTTCTTTAAATCCACTTTGATAAACAGTGGTGATCACACAAGGGTTTTCATCCTGGGGCATCCATTTTATTTAACTGTGTATACATGATTAATCAGATTGATATTTACACCAATTATTCATAAGGAAACAGCAATAGTTATAAAGTGTCACCCATGCACAGATAAATACCACCAAAGACCATGATTTTTAGAATCCATACCACTATAACAAATCAAATCATCAACAAAGATAATAAATAAAACAGGCAATCAACATCAATCCACTCACATCTTGTTAACATGTTTATATTAGAATTCATATTTGTTAAAATTTAGATTCAATAGTTTTCACAAAATAACATTACTATGCCCACCCCATATGATGCACAATTATATAGAGGTAGAAGAATCCCTACTTGAAACAATAGATGACCGAAATCCACCTTGTGCTAAGAACATGGGATCGCGAGAGCAACAGAAAACTCCAAGAAAACTGAGCAAGAGGGGGATCTAGAATAGGCGCACGACTCATATAGATAGGAAGGCTTTATGTGCACCAAGAGAAAAGAGAAGAGATGACATCATATTTTAGAAAAATATAGATCCTATATCAATAGAAAGAAACAGTTCCAAAGGCCATTGACATGGGATCGTGGTCCAGATCACACAGTTTGAATATCTAAAAGTCCCCGGATCATTAGGATATTAAATATATACTTAATATTCTTTGAAACACTCTTAAAAAATCTTAAAAATGGATTTAAACTCTATTATGTCAAATAAAACGTAAGAGGGGAAAATTTGGAAAAACTCTAGAAAGTAGAAATTTCTAAAAGGGTGAGACAGCATTCGGTGTGCCACCATTTTGGTGTGCCACTGTCATAGTGCCACTATTTTGGTGAAGCTATATTTTTTGAAAATTCCCAAAACTAACCACTAAAACCACCAAGAACACCACAAGCACTGGATTTACATAATGGAATGGCCCAGGGAAATATAGGTCATTACAGGGGTAGATGTTATGTATGAATTTATAATATCTTTTGTTTATATTTTCTACATTTTACTGGTGTATGGATATGTGTGTGTGTGTGTGTTCATAAGTACCTTGGATAAGTCCTCCCATGTGTGTGATTTGGATACTCGATGCTAGTCTCCAACCCCTAGCCTATTAGAGGCAGGATTGGGGGTGTCATTCTCAACTTAATGTCATCCAGGAGGGCCCCAATGGGTTGGGTCATGACAATTTAATCATCATTAATGATCTTTCAAGAGAGAAAAACACTTTTTTTGAAAAATAGATTAGAAACATTTGAAAGACATAAAATTAAGATTTCTAATAAAGCTCAGGATAAAATAAAACAAAATATTTTTCATGATATAGTCCAAGAGTGAAATAAAACTTAGAAAAATATTTTTAAAAAAGCTAAATATTTTTTAAATTGAAAAATAAAGAATGATTTAAAAAAAATTAATTTTGAGCAAGAAAATGAATATTATAGGACCATTTTAGTATTAACAAGATTAAACCCGCTCAATTAATGAATCAAGAGATTTTAAAATGATCATATCCATTAAACAAGACAAAAAGAAAAAAAAACATAGAAAATAATTATTCCGAAAAATAATTTTCATTATTAAGGATTAGTAAGGATTGTATTAAAAAACCATAGAAAATTACCTAGTTGTAAGACCCCAAGGTTTTAAAAAATAAATTTAAATACATGAAACTTTGTTTTAAGTAGGTATTTATAACTAGCCTTTAAACATAATTTTTCAGCTTCTATGTTTTGAATTTTGAAAAACGGTCAACTATAATTGTGATCAGTAAGCTATTTGGAGTCTAATGGAACCAACTAGATTTTATAGTGAATAGTAACATACCCTTATGAATAGTAATATGACCCTAATGAATAGTAAATTGCATTATCATTTTATTTTATTAATGTTATAAGATGATGAGGTGTTGATTAATTTTTCAAGGTGTTAAAAAATGAGTTATAGATTTAAAATTGTTATTTTTTAATAAATCATGATTTTATTTAAAAAATAAATTAATAATATTTAGAAAATTATTTTCAAAATTGAATTTAATTTTTTAATTATACACATTGACAAATGATTAGGGTGAATTTTTAGGATTTTTTCTGAAACAATTGAATTTTCAGTGAATAGTAAAAATATATTTTTGAGTTTTCGGTAAGTTTAGTGACATCATTAATGATGTAATAATGATGTAATAATTATGGTCAACTTGTGTATATTAAAATAATATATGAGGTGTCCCAAGTGTATAATACCATGGTAAATCCCATGGTTTTGAAAATACCACTAATGAGGTGTCCCTTGGATATTAATAAAATATTCCCTCATTTTTGCTATAAATACCAACCCATTCATTCATTCCATTCATTCCATTGATTCAAAATTACTCCTTAATGAAGATATGGCCTTCTTACCTCCCTAGTAATCCTAACAAGGTGTCCTCAATCCCCCAAGGTCCCAATATTCAAGTCTTAGGAGTTACTCTACAAGGTAAGAGAATTCTCAACTTCTTTCTTTTTTCCATTCAAGTTCTCTTTTATGTGGTATAAATTTCAAATTTCCATAAAATGTTCTTATTTAAATTTTATTATATCTCTATAATGTATTATTATTCATTTATATATGGGTGACCCCTGTCCCATCTCTTTTTAATGTTTTATAAAACCATGTTGCATAGCTGTTAGGTTGCCGAATTTTCGTAAGGGATTTCTCAACTATTCTTTTATTTCGAGTTCCTTTATTTTCTTATTATTTCCTCATATACCATTATCCAAGAGACATGAATGATCCAGTTTCTTACATATTCTATATTTCATCATGTTTATGGAAGATTCACCATTATATTTCTTCTCCTCTCCCACTAATTCAAGAAATTAAAACACCATCCGTGATGTGTAAATTTACCGACATCAGGGATGATGTGATTTCAATTTCTTTTAATTACTTCAAGACTAGTCATGAAAAAAATATTATAATTTGTGTATTATATCTTATATAAGGTTTTGTAATAATTTTTTTTAAAATGTGATTAATTTATAAAACAAAATGAGTTCATTACGATCGAAGAATCGCCAAAATGACCTAAAAAATATCAATAATGTTTTAACTTATGAATCATCATCATGTCAGAATTCAAAATGATAAATTTTACAAATTATCATTCTGTAAATATTTAAATACTATTCCATTCCAATTCTAGAGTTTCACTTCCAATCGACAAGAATATCCATCATAAACCGACCATGGAAACCATTTAAAGAACACACCTGAAACAATGTAAATAACAAAATATTACTAATAAATGTGTCAAATGATGTTGTAAAATGATCATATAGGGTGTTATAAACATTAATTTCTTTTCATTAAGTTATTAATAACTCTCTTTTAACCATTATACAAGAGGTTTAAACACATTTTAAGTAAGAAGAACCCGAGGTAAGGGAATTCTTAACCCAATTTCTATTCTTTGGGTTAACCTTCTTATTTATTCATTATGTGGTATTTAGATTATTGGTGTGATGAATTTATGTTTATATTATGTTTAAATATGTTTATTTATAGTGTATACACATATCTATTCTATTCTATTAATTCCCACTCCAATTATATTTTAAGGGACTTTCCTTTTAAAATCATTTTAAAACTCTCTTTAATAAATTTAAAAAGGATTGTTTTTTATATGTATATAGAATTAGCGGTTTATCATGATTTCAAGATAATTTATTACCATGATATGTTCCTTGAAAATTATTTATGTTTTTTTTAGCCCATTATAGCTCAAGATATGACAGGTGATCCCCATTATAGCTCTCCAATACATTGGGTACTCTGGAAATGGAAGTTGACCAAAAGGTTATTCCATGTGTAAGGGTGAATGTAAGATTGATATGGTAAATATGTACCAATGAAACTACATTATGTTTCTATGCATATGAGTTTTTATGATTATGGGTTTTATTAGTTTTTATGTTATCATTTGACTAACGATTTCTTTCTTTATATCCCTTAATGAGTTTTATGCTCATCCCATGTTTTTAAAATGTTTTTCATAGGATATAAGGATGGGTAAGAGAAAGAAGGGAGTCATGCTATTTTATATGGAGTGTTGTCAAATAAATCATGTTTTAAGTTTTAATGTTTTATATTTTTAAAAATGGATTCTATTTTTAGTAGTATCATCTCTGTTAGAATGTGGTATGTTATGTATGTAATATATCCTAATTATTTAAAACTATAAACCTGAAAAGATCCTAATTGTGTAATAATGTATGTTCTTGTCTAATAATTAGGATTATGTAATGTTTTAATGCTGGGTCCTTATAGTTGGTATCAAAGGATGGTTTAGATAAATTTAGGGGTTAAGATGTTGTTAAAAGAATACCATAAATGATTTTTACTCTATGTTAATTTGAAATGTTATAGAATTTAAGGATTACCATGTTGCTTCATCTAAGTTATGTCTGTTCAAAATGGTTTTCCACAGAAGAAACATGGATGATTGACTAAGTTGTCGTGACACGTCAAATTGATAGCAATTTAAAGAATATTTTTTATTCTAGGGAAGAACCTAGGTCATATCTCAAGGAGAATTCATAGGTTTTGAGTGTGTATTTTTAATAAAATTTTCTAAAAGAGGGGGGGGGGGGGGGTTGAAAACTTTTTCAAGAAAGTAACTTAATTTAACGAGTTATAAAGTTAAAATAAAAAGTGGATTGTGAAAAATACGAGATAAAAAAGTGATCATTGATAAGTTACTACAACACTTAAAGAGTTCCTCATTCTTAATTGGTTATTAGGTTTTAGTGTAATCCTTTGGTTTAGGGTTAACCAAGATCTTGGGTACCCACAAGCCTCTTAAAATGATGCTATTAGAACTAAACCTCAACATAAAAATCATGTAGTCAAGTTCCAAACCCTTATAATGCTTTAAGTTTTTTAAAGTAACATTTAAATCTCAAATTTTTGGTAAAGAAAAGGGTTCTTATGTTGTCCAATCGGAACAACACAAGACACACACTTAAAATCGCACACCAATCGGTTATGAAATAAAAAGTGTTTCAATTAAATGCATCAAAAAAGTTAATATACATATGAAAGAACAATTAAAACCACAATATACACAAATCTTGTTGATAATTATGTGATGGAACTCCCTCTTCAAGTGTGTATCTCCCTCGCAATGATGACCCACCGCTTAGCTTGACACCGGGGGGGGGGAGGAAGCTCGGGTGGAACTCCTTCTTAATTTTTGATCTTTCTATGAGGATAGGGGAATCCAGAACTTTTAGGATGAGGAGGAGACTCTTCTAGGACTCTAAAATGGCACATCTTTGGTTCTGGTTCTTACTTACAAATGAGGTACCCATGGTGTCTTTTTATATCCAAAATGGTATATGGTTTTGAGAACCTTATTTTTTAGATACTACTTGTGTCTCAGTTTTGGAATACTAGAAAGCCATATAACGACTTGAACAAAAGAGAAGAGTTGCTGGAAATCTTATTGAATATATCCCTATTAAATTTTTTAGCCATTAGACAAATGGATTAGGAGATATGGTCAAAATACCGAACAAAACTTTTGAATTCGGTCAGATTCTGTCCCCAGTACAGAATGGTTCAGATGGGCCACCAAATGGCCGAATTGGATTTCAGTTCCTTGAGAAGAGTTATAGCCCATAATGTTTTGGGTGGTATAAAAAATTTTAATCCCATTTTAATTCACGTAATTCTCATACTGGCTCAAAATAATGGATATATTTCCATGAGATTCCATGCATTTTGGCCCATTTTTCTACTAGATAATCTACGGGGCCTCCAAATCACCTCCACCTTCAATGAAAATATAAAAACAAGTATAATTTTTTTTAATATTGATACATAAAAAATAATTTAATCTAACATGAAGTGAATTTTTTTATTATATTTGGAATTTACAATACAAATTTAGTTTAAAACAGTGGTATAAGGGTGAAAATGAAACAGTGAATCATGGTGCGATCACACCCCCACACCTAAACATTTTCAATCCTGGGAAAAGTCATATTTTACAAAATTATTCATGTAGATATTTCTAACTTCATAAATATTTAACATTCAATGAAAATTTAATTCTTGATAGAAATGCGATCAAAGCAAAAATAACACCGAGGAGTTATTCTCAGTGATCATGAAAAAATGCATCTCAAAAATTACATCCAAATGAAATTTCAAGAGATTCATGATAACAATAAAATAAAATAAAATAATTTAAAAGTTAATCATGTCACTAATTCTCTACGTGTGTGTGTTACAACCATTTCATGCTATTATTTCCACTTTCTATCAAGTAAATATAAGTTATTTTAATAATTATCTACTTACAAGATCCTTTCCACCAAACTTGTCCCACATCCTTTGCAATCAAATTTCAAGACCCACTCACATAAGCATTCCCAGAAGTCAAACCATAAGCTCTCAACATAGATATTTCCATATTCTGTACATTTCATCACTCCCCTCATTTTTTTTTGAAGTTTCACTTGGAACAAATCTCACACTCTTCTCCCAACCCTAGTTTAATATCCTCATGACAAGAATTATAATAGTTATAACAAGATCAAAAGTCAAGGAAGGGTGGTTTTTGGCCTACCCAATATAAAACCTTTTTTTTTGTTTTTTGTTTTTTTGAGGGCGTACAATAGTTGGATAATATGTACACACGCATAAGTCAATCTAGTACAGTAATGAAATAGATCAGATAACGAAAAAATGTATGGAAAAATGATTTTGGAAAGTAGAGAAAAATAAACCTAACTTATATTTACCTTCCTTTAAGTAAAAAATTTTCACACATCATGGTAGGGAGAAAAAAATGTGTGGAGAGATTAAGTGATGCAATTTTCCCTTAAACTATTCACAAAAAAGGGAACCATTCTTATCAAAGGTTTCAAAATTATACAACCATTTATATCATCAACAAATAACTAAATTTCAAAAGAAAGTCACCCCATAATATTTAATTCTTGCTGAAATGCACATTTCATTGGAATTTTTTTGAATGTTAAAACAACATGAAATATAGATATTTCACATATATTTTCAATAACTTCCATGATTAAATGGGAATAACTATTCATGATAAAGTGGCCATAAAAAAGGTAATATTCTGGCACAAATTTGAGGGGGAGGGAAGGGGGAAAAGTAACAATACAATTCAATAACCTAAAAAGAGAAAAATAATAAAGATGATGAAAATTCCTAACCCATGAATATACCCATCCCCACATACCTAAAGTGTGTAGTTCCCTCACTATAATAAAAGAGAATGTGGTAAGGAAGGATAAAACTTGGTGAGTGTCATTCATAGATTGCTTCTTGAACATGGAGTTCCTCTATCGGGAACTCTGAAATGACTTTGTGGAAGTGCTTCAGCCGCTGCCCAATGACAGTGAAGGTTTTCTTGTTTTCTTTATTTTGAACCTGGATGCATATTCAGCCTTACATTGTAAAGGAGGACCTTTTACCCAATTTTTAACTGATGATGAAGCATAAGACAGTCATGGGAATCCTTGGTTCACTCTTTATAAATCCTGGAGTTCTCATATGCATCTCTTATCATTTACTTCAGCTCTTGAATCCACAACTTCCTTTGAGAACCTGCACCAAAAAGATTAGAATTTCATTGTTTGTTGGCCCAATAAGCCTAATGCTCAATCTCAATAGGAAGGTGAAAACTCTTTCGAAACACAAGTCGATAGGGTGAGATTTCAATGGGAGTTTTGAAAGCAGTACGGTAGGCCCATAATGAATCATCTAGTTAAAGACTCCAGTATTTTCTATTGGGTTGAACCGTTTTTTCAATAATCTGTTTTACCTCTCTATTTGACACCTAGGCTTGACCATTGTTTTATGGGTGATATTTAGAAAACACTCTATGAATGACCCCATACTGATGCAAAAGTGATTGCATTGTTTGGTTGTAAAAATGAGAACCCTGGTCACTGATGATGGACCTAGGTAATCCAAAACTATAAAAGATTTGGGTTCCCAAAAATTCTACAACTGCCCTAGAATCATCAGTCCTTGTATCTCATGCCTCTACCCATTTTGAAACGTAATCAACTGCCTGAAGAATGTACAATTTTCTAAATGAATTGGTAAATGGACTCATAAATTCAATACCCTCAACATACAAAATGTCAAAAAAGAGTAATTGTTGTTGTGTCATTTCATTTATTTTAGATACATTACCCATTCTTTGAAAATTATGATAAGATTTAAAAAAATCACGGGCATCCTGAAAAAGTGTTTCCCAAAAGAGACCAGAATCAAGGACTTTGCAAGCAGTCCATTGGGGACCAAAGTGGTCCCCACAAGCAAGAGTGTGGAAGAATATAAGGACGGGCTGAAACTCGCTATCGGGAACACAACACCTAAGGACTTGATCACTACATGTGCGCCAGAGGTAGGGGTCATCCAAAATGTACCAAAGAGACTCATGTTTTAGACGACTGGCCTTGTATTTGTAAAAATCAGTTGGAATGCAAGATGCTACCAAATAATTTACAATTTCAACATACCAAGGAATAACATATTTCACTCGGTACAATTTCTTATCGAGAAACATATCATTTATAGAAATACAGGGGGATGTGTCAATGTCCGAGGATGGGGGAATCCTACAGATATGGTCAGCCACCACATTCTCTGCTCCTTTTTATCTCTAATTTCTAGATTAAATTCTTGAAGGAGAAGAATCCAGTGAATGATACGTGGTTTGGCTTCCGGTTTTTTAAGGAGATACCAGAGGGCTTCATGATCTGAGAAAATAATGAATTTGGACCCTAAAAGATATGACCTGAATTTTTCCAAGGCAAACACAATTGCAAGGAATTATTTTTTAGTTGTGGTGTAGTTTTCTTGGGCAGGGTCCAATGTACATTAGGTATAGACAATGACATGTGGAACTTGATTGACCCTTTGTGACAAGACTGCCCCAACTGTATAGTTAGAGGCATCACACATGAGCTCAAATGGTAAATCCCACCAAGGTGGTTTGATTACCGGGGGTGACATGGGACTCTATTTTAACTTATTAAAAGATTCCTTAAATTCTTCATAAAAAATAATTTCCTTTTCTTTTTGGAGAAATCGGGAGAGGGGGAGTGCAATATAAATAAAGTCACAAATGAAATGATAGTAAAATCAAGCATAACATAGGAAAGACCACACATCCCATACATTTTTTGTGATTGATAGGGTATAAATGACATCTAATTTTGATTTATCTACTTGGAAACCATCCCCAAAAATGACATTCCCCAAAACTATACCTTTTCGCACCATGAAATGAAATTTATAATAATTTAATAAGAGATTATTTTAAATACAATGATATAAGAATGAACCTAAAATACTTAAACATTAATCAAAGAGGATCCATACACAGTGAAATCATCCATGAAAACTTTCATATCCTCCAGGTAATCCGAAAAAATACTAACCATGCATCACTGGAAAGTACTTGGAGCATTGCACATACCAAATGATATCCTCCCATATGAAAATATGCTAAAGGGGAAAGTGAAGGTTGTATTTTCTTGATCCTAGGGGGAAATATGGATCTGAAAGTATCTATAATACCCATTAAGGAAATAGTTGTGGGACTTACCCACTAGCCTCTCTAAAATTGGGCCAATGAATGGAAAAGGGAAATATTCCTTCCTAGTGTGTTGGTTTTTTCAGAAATAGTCTATGCAGACATGCCAACTATTCTGCACACAAGTTAGAACCAATTCATTATTTTCATTTTTGATTTATGTAAGGCCAATTTTTTAGGAACTATGTGAATGGGACTGACCCATTGGCTATCAAAGATGGGGTAAATGATTCCAACAGCCAATAATTTTGTTACCTCATTTTTCACAATTTCTAGGAGGTCTGGGTTCAATCAATATTGTTCCTACCTCATTGGTTTAGACTCATCATTTAATAAAATATGATGTGTAAAAATTGATGGGATAATACCAGGAATGTTAGTAAGTGTACCTCCCAAAGTTTGTTTATACTCCCTCAAAATTTCAAGCAGTTTCAATTCATGCTCAGGAGGGAGTGAACTACCAATGATGATGAGAAACTTGTTTCCATTCTCAAGATATGAATATTTTAAATCTTGAGCCAGTTTTTTTAGTCTTAATTTAGGTGGATTTTGGATTTATGGGAGTGTGAGTAAACGTGAGAGGTTACTGATCTCATCTAAATTCCCAATGGTATCATCCTTAGATGAGGAATAAGCTTTTACAAGCTAAGCAGTATCGTCGATGGTCATTGGATCCTCAATGTTCAAGAAATTATCAATTAATAAACATGCATGAAACTTTTCTAGACCATTACAATAATGAATTTCTGATTCATTACCAAGGAATTAAATCAAGGATGAAAGCTCAGAAAGGGGATTGGGGAAATGAAAAAAGTATTTTCAAAGGAATGAAGTACATCAATTGAATTTATTGAGAGAGAGGAATGTTCTTATGAGGGGTGATTCATGGCATCAAGGATGTTGAAATGGACTATGTCACCACTAAATTCCATAGATAATGTACCATTATAGAAATTAATTATGGTTTTGGTAGTTTTCAAGAAAGTTATCTCTAATATAATTGGGGTGTGTCCATTCATCCTATCATCATCCATTTTAAGCACATAAAAATCAGCAGGAAAAATTAAAATTTTCACCTTTACAAGAACATCCTCTAACACACTAGAGGGGTGTGTAGTACTCTGGTTTTCCATTTGAACAATAATTCTAGTGGGCTTCAGTTCTCCGACCTTCAATGTAGAGTAAATGGAGTGAGGCATCGCATTTATAGAAGCACCTAGATAAATCATAGCATTGGAAAATGAATACTCCCCTATGCTGCATGGAATCGAGAAGGTTCCAGGATAATTTCATTTGGTAGACAGTGATGGTTCTATCAATATTGAGAAATTCCTCCCCAAACTTACCTTCTCATCACCACAAAGTCTCCTTCTATGTGTATACATCTCTTTTAAAAACTTTTCATATCTTGGAATTTGTTTCACAATATCTATCAAGGGGATTCTTACCTACACATTTTTGAAAGTATCCAAAATTTCCTTATCGAGTTCAGTTTAATTTTGTTTTCTAGGTTGGGTGGCCCTTTGTGGAAATGGAAGATGAATGGGTTGGATATTAGACTCATCGACATAAACACTCTTTCCTTTGGAAGGGCTTCTTTAATGACATGGTTTTTTAACATTTGGAACATTTTTAATGGTTGGGATAAAGGTTTCCTCAAGAGGGTATGACTCTAATGGAGGATTCATCTGACTTTGTAGTTGTTTTCCACTCTTAAGGGTGATGACACTAACATTTCCTTTATCTCTAGGGTTGACTAATAGTAGAGATGGTAGTTTACCCGACCTGTGATTTTTAATTTCACCCAATTAGTTAGATAGTTGGCCTAATTGGGTTTTTAGGTCTTGAATGGATGGTTGGGTGGTTTGTTGGAATTGGAGATTGTTGGCATCCATTTGTTTCATCATATATTCTAGGCTAGGCTTAGGTTTTATAGGGGGTGGTTGGAAAGTTCTTTGGGGTAGTTAAGGATTTATGGGTGGTGGTGGTGGATGAATACTCTACTCCAGTTGGTTTCATTGTTGTTGAGGTTGGTTTGAATACCCCCTTGCCTATAGGCTTGGTTTTCCTTCCACCCAGGGTTGGATGGATAATAAGGTTCTTACCTAAAGGGTTGGTTATAAAGGAAACTTGGAAATATATCCTCACAAATATTAGATGTTTCCCTCAATTGAGGACATTGGTCAGAGTATTGGGTGTCATAAGAACATATAATACAATGGATGGGAGGAGGAGATTGGGATTTCCCTTGGGAAAGAGAATTTTTTTGAATAAGGGTACTTACCTCTTCAAACTTCATGTCCACCTTCTTCTTGAATTCCGCACTTTTCACCCATGGACACCTCGAATGGGTACACTAGACCTTGAACCAAATTGTTGGGTGTTCTATTCCATGTTCTCAATTAGCGTCCTTACAGCAATTGGGGTTTTATCAACTAGTGCACCACCTGCATCAGCATCAATCATGTTATGATCAATAGGAATTAATCATTCATAAAAATACTGAATTAAAAGTTGATCACTTATTTGGTGGTGTGAGAAACTTTAACATAAACTTTTAAAGTGTTCCCAATATTCATGTAATTTTTTCCATTGTGATTGACTTATACCACAAATTTCTTTCCTTATAGTTGTAGTTCAAGAGGCTAAAAAATATTTTTCAAGAAAAAGGCATTTTATGTCTTCCCAACCTCTAATTGGTGAATTAACATAATACAACCAATATTTCATAGTGTATTCTAAAGAAAAGGGGAATTATATATGTTTTAATTGTTCCTTATCCATATAATAAGGTTTTAATGTTGAAAAAACAATGTGAAATTATTTTAAATGATTGTGTTGATCTTCTCTTGGAAGTCCATGGAATCTTGCTAATAGATGAATTAAACCAGATTTTAGTTCAAAATTTGGTGTCTCACCTTGTAATTGAATGTATGTGGGTTGGATATTGACATTAGGTGAGGTTAGTTCTTTTAGTGTTCTATTTTTTTACCCATGTTATACAAGTTTATTTCAGTTTTGATATAGGTTCTAGAAGAAGAAGAGGAGGGATCAAGAAGAGTGTTGATGTTTTGTGTGTCCTCCTTTGAAGGGTTCTCTTATGTGTCTCAGTGTCGCTAACGTAAGACCCTCTCTGGTTTAGGTTCAAAAGGAGGTAAATATACTAGATTAGAATGTGTCATGCACCAAATCTACACAAAAAATAGATCATAACACAAAAGTATTGAAAAGGTAAATAAATATTCACAAATTTTATAAATATCTTATAAAAAACATGCACTAAAAACTGAAGTGCTCCCCAGAAACAATGCCAAAATTTGACTATGTTATCGTGAAAATTCAAATTTATGGTGATTAAAAGAATATTTTGTAGTCTAGGGAATACACTAGGACATCTCTCAAGGAGTGTTGATAGGTTTTTAGTGTGTATTTTTAATAAAAAAATTTAAAAGAGGGGGTGGTTTTGAAAACATTTTCAATAAAGTAATTTAATTTAAAGAGTTATAAAGTTGAAAAAACAAGTATATTGTAAAAAATATGAGATAAATAAGTGATCATTGATAAGTTACTATATCACTTGAAGAGTTCCTCATTCTTAATTTATTATTAGTTTTTAGTGTAATATTTTGGTTGAGGGTTAACCATGATCTTGGGTACCCACAAGCCTCTAAAAATGATGCTATTAGAACTAAACCTTGACATAAAAATCATGTAGTAATGTTATATCCCCTTAGAATTCTTTATGTTTTGTAAAGGAACATTTAATCTCAAATTTTTGGGAAATAAAATGGTTCTTATGTTGTCCAGTCAGAACAACATAGGACACACACTTAAAATCGCACACCAATCGGTTATCAAATAAAAAGTGTTTCAATTCAATGAATCAAACAAATTTAAGATACATATGAAAGAAAAATTCAAACCACAATATACAACAAACCAGTAGATAATTATGTGTCATAACTCCCTCTTCAAATGTGTAGCTCCCTCGCAATGATCACCCACCACTTAGCTCGACATCAGGAGGAGGAAGCTTGGGAGGAACTCCTTCTTCATTCTTGATCCCCCTATAAGTATAAGGGCCTAAAAAACTTATAGTATGATGAGGAGACTCTTATAGGACTCCAAAATGGAATATCTTTTCTTATGGTTCAAAATTACAAATGAGGTGATCATAGTGCCTTTTTATATCCAAAATGGGACATGGTTTTGAGAACCCTGTTTTTGATATACTACTTGTGTCTCGGTTTTGGAATAGTAGAAAGCCATATCACGACTTGAACAAAAGGGAATAGTTGTTGGTCGGCCTATTGAATTATCCCCATCAAATTTATTGGCCATTAGACAACTAGATTGAGATATATGGTCAAAATACAGAACCAAACTTTTGAATTCAGGTTGATTCTTTCTCCTGGACAGAATGGTTCAGATGGGCCACCCAATGGCCAAATTAGGCTTTAGTTCCTTGAGAATTGTTTTATCCCGTGATGTTTTTGTGAGGAAAAAAAAGTTTCATCCTATTTTGATGCACATAATTTTTGTACTACTCAAAATAGAGGACATATTTCCATGAGATTCCATGCAGTTTGGCCGATTTTTCTTCTAGATTATCTTCGGGGCCTCCAAATCACCTCCACCTTCAATGAAAATATCAAAACAAGTATAATTTCACTTTTTAATATTGAAAAATACAAAATAGTTTAATCTAAAATGAAGTGAAATTTGTTATTATATTTGGAATTTACAATAAAAATTCAGTTTAAAATAGTGGTGTAATGGTGAAAATGAAACAGTGAGTCACGGTGCGATTAATGATGAAGTAGGAAGGCACCAAGAGGCTGATGTCTGTATGAATATGAAACCCGAAATGGTGGGAATCAGAACTGAATAGTTTGTGACAGAAATGGTTCATTTGAGTCAAGAAATAAATGGGGGTGGTATCCATTCTAGAGAGGAACATGATCAACCCAGAAGAAAAATGTCTTTTGTGGAGTATTTTATGTGGCAACATCCTCTAACATTCAGTGGAACCATAGATCCAGTGATAGGTGAATGATGAATCAATGCTATAGAAAAGATATTTGATGTCATGGGATTTTCAGAACATTAAAAGGTAATACAATCCATTTATCATTTGGAGGGTGAAGCAGATCAATGGTGGTCTCTGGTTAAGAATACAAAAGAAATAGATGACCTTGACAGTCTTGATTGGGACTATTTTAAGAGTCTTTTTCTGAAAAAATATTTTCCCAAAACTATTCGACTCATAATGGAGAAGAAATTATTGGAACTAAAGTAGAAAGGTGATGATTATGTGGTAGCATATGAAGCCAATTTTACAAGAATGGCTTGGTGCATACCAGATTTTACTCAGGATTTTGATAGTAAAATTAATAGATTTTACTCTGGTTTAACTATTTTGTGAAGATATTTGGCTTCATGAGAGTTAAAAAGGTATTAGAAACTTTTTTTGTTCTAAAAAAGTGGAGGTGGAGTTTACTGACATGCATGTGCCTCGTGAGGACAAGAATAAGAAGCGGCCATGTTGGCAGGCTTTGGGTAATAATTCGTCGAAGAAATATGGAGGTAAAATAATCAATTTATTTCCCTTATTGTGAAAAGTGTGGTAAAAGGAATCCTGTTTATTGTCTTGTAAATTTTGGGAAATTTTATAGATGTGGAAAGTTTGGACACATGTCTTGTGAGTGAAAGGAAAATGATCCAAAAATTAATGAGAAATTGATGGTGAGATTCTTTAACTGTAAGTAATTGGGTCATTTTGATAATGTTTTTCCGAAGCTAGTCACTCAAGAATGGAATCAACAAGATTAGAAGAAGAAGGTTTTGGTAAAATCATTTGAAACCACTTCAGTAGATGTTGAGCCATCAAATGAGGTGGTATCGAGTACATTTCTTGTTTTTATAGATTTCGAAAATGTGTTGTTTGATTCAGGGTTAACACATTCCTTAATTTTTGAGAATTTTTTTGAAAAATTGGGAATTAAACCTCATGAAATGAAACTAGATATCATGGTAAAAACATATAGAGGAAATATTTTGGCAAAAATAAATTATAATAATCTACTTATCTTTGTCTATGGAAAGATTTTACCTGCAAACCTTGTTGGTTTGCCTCTAGTAGAGTTCGATGTTATCTTGTGTATGGACTGACTTTATTTTTTATCATAATACGATATTTTGTAGAGAAAAAGAAGTTATTTTTCAGCAATAATTTCAGTTTTTGTACAATAATGAACCCATACCATTGATAACATACCAGGAACTAAGAAACTGATAAAGGATGGAAATGAAAGTTACCTTGCTCATATTTTTGAAGATAATGTAACTATCTAGATTAATGATGTATCAGTGGTAAATGAATACCTGGATGTTTTCCCTGACGATTTTCCTTGTGTAATTCCTAATCGAGAGGTTGATTTTGAAATTTACTTAGTTCCTGATGCTAATCCAATTTCTAAACCCCCTTATCGAATGGCCCAAATGGAACTTTTGGAATTAAAAAACTGTTGGAGGAATTATTAGATAAAGTCTTCATCTGACCTAGCACTTCACCATGGGGTACTTCTGTCTTGTTTGTGAATAAGAAATATGGTTCAATGATACTTTTCATTGATTATAGAGCCTTGAATAACATTACTGTTAATAACAATTATCCTTTGCCTCATATCGATGATTTGTTTGATTATCTCTAGGGAACACAGTATTTTTCGAAGGTTGACCTAAGGTCGGGGTACCATCAGTTGAAATTAAAGGATGAAGACATACCAAAGTCTGTGTTCTGTAGTAGATATGATCATTATGAATTTGTAGTTATTCATTTTTGGTTAACTAATTCACCTGTTGTATTCATGGATCTTATGAATAGAATATTTCATGAGTTATTGGATAAGTTTGTGGTTGTGTTTATTGATGACAATCTAGTGTATTCTAAAAGTAAAGAGGAGCATGAAAAACATCTAAGAGTTTTTTTCAATCATGAAAATAAAATAAACTGTATGGAAAATTCAATAGGTGTGATTTTTGGTTGTAACAGATTTCTTTTCTTGGGAACATTGTAAATAAGGATGGAATAAAATTTGATCCTACTACAACAAAAGTGGTTAAGGAATGGAAAATATCTAAAAATGTTATAGAGATTCATAGTTTTCTTGGATTAGCAGGTTATTACCGATGTTTTGTTAAAAACTTTGAATGGTTATCTAGCCTGCTAACTAAGTTAATACGAAAAGGGGTTAAATTTGGTTGGACAAAATAATGTGATGTTTGTTTTTAAGAACTAAAGAAGATATTGGTGAATGCTCCAGTTTTGGCATGGCCTTCCCGAAATGGTGAGTTTTTCATCTAAAATTATGCTTCATTTAAGGGACTTGGTTGTGTTCATATGCATAATGATCAGGTAATTTATTATGATTTAAGACAACTAAAAACTCACGAGTTAAATTATCCCACACATGACTTGGAATTGGCATCTGTGTTTTTTTTCTTTGAAAATTTGGAGGCACCATTTATATAGAGAGAAATGTCAAATATATACTAACTATAAAAGTATGAAGTATATATTTACTCAGAAGGAATTAAACATGAGGTAGAGAATATGAATTGAACTGATAAAGAATTATGATTACATAATCAACTACCATCTAGGAAAAGAAAACAAAGTGGCAGATTCCTTGAGTCGAAAACATCATACATCATTAACCATGTTACGTTTGAAACATGATCCCTTGATTAATGATTCAATGAATTTTGGCTTAAATGTTGTTGGTGCAGAAAATACATATGTTTTGTTTCAGGTTTCAGTGCAGTCATCATTATCATACAGAATTAAGCAAGCATAGAAGGAAGATCATGAGCTACAAAAAAGGTATAATTGGTTAAAATGGGTAAGTTTTCAAAATGTAACCATGATAAAGATTGTGTTTTAAGATTTTGAAAAAGGTTGTGTGTACCTTGTGATTCATAGTTGAAGAAATATTTGTTGTGTGAAGCTCATAGTTCCCTATTTTTAGTTCATCCTAGAAGTACAAATATGTATAGAGACCTTTGGGAGTATTATTGGCAGGATATAATGAAAAGAGATATTGCAGAATTTACTATGAAATGTTTGACATGTCAATAGGTTAAAGAAGAGCGGTAGTTACCAAAGGGGATGCTTCATCCTTTTCCAGTGCCAGAGTGGAAATGGGATAATATATCCATGGACTTCATGGTGGGACTACCTAAGACTTCTTGAGGTAATAATGTGATTTGGGTTATTGTTTTCAGACTGAAAAAATCTGCACATTTTCTTTCTATTCGAGATATAATGTCATTGGATCAGTTTTTTGGACTGTACCTCAAGGAGATTGTCCAGTTACATGGAGATCCTCTTTCCATTTTATCTGATCGGGATCTCAGTTTCACTTCCAGTTTTTGTAAGGGCCTTCAAAAGTCGTTGGGCACATAATTAAATTTCAGTACAGCTTTTCATCCTCAATCATATGGGTAGTCAGAATGAATGATTTAGAATTTATAGGATATGATTCGAGCTTGTTCAATGGACTACCATGGAATTTGGGATCAACATCTTTCTTTAGTTGATTTTTCCTATAATAATAGTTTTTACTCCAGTATATAGATGGCACATTTTGAGGCATTGTATGGGAAGCAATGTCTAACTATATCTTTTTAGGATGAAGTTGGGGAAAGGAAGTTGATTGGACCAAAATTAGTATAGGAAGTGGCTGAGGAAGTGAAGATGATCCAACAACACATGAGGACAGCTCAGAGAAGGCATAAAAGTTATGTAGACAATAGGCGGAAAGACTTTTCTTTTGAGGTAGGTGATCATATTTTTTTTAGAATCTCACCAAGGAAAAGTGATATTCATTTTGGTAAGAAAGGAAAGCTAAGTCCACAGTTCATTGGACCTTATTAAATCCTGGATGAGGTTAGACCAGTCTCCTACCGAGTATATTTACCTCCAAGTTTATCTCAAGTTCACAATGTTTTTCATGTTTCGATGTTGAGAAAGTATGTGCCAGATTCAACTCATGTCTTGAGCCCAGAAGTTGTTCAGCTAGAAGAGAACCTATCTTATGAAGAGAAATCAGTTTGGATTCTTGATTCAAGGGAACATGTATTTCAGAATAAGGTAATCCACCAGGTAAAGGTTTTGTGGAGAAACCACATGGTTGGAGAAGTAACATGGGAATCTGAAAATGCTATGAGGGAAAGGTACCCTCACTTTTTTAATGAGTAAATAAAATTGTGAGGACACAATTTTCCGAAGGTGGGGATAATGTAACACCCCAAGGTTTTAAAAAATAAATTGAAATTTATGAAACTTTGTTTTAATTAGGTATTTATTACTAGCCTTTAAATATAATTTTTCAGCTTCTATGTTTTGAATTTCGAAAAACGGTCATCTATAGTTGTGATTGGTAAGTTATTTATAGTCAAATGGAACCAACTTGATTTTTTAGTGAATAGTAACCTACCCTTATGAATAGTAATATTAGCCCTAATGAATAGTAAATTGTATTATTATTTTATTTTCTTAAGTTTATAAGATAATGAGATGTTGATTAATTTTTCGAGGTGTTAAAAAACGAGTTATAGATTTAAAACTGTTATTTTTGAATAAATTATTATTTTATTTAAAAAATAAGTTAATAATATTTAAAAAATTATTTTCTAAAAATTAAGATCATTTTTAAATTATATACATCAAAAAATGGTTAGGGTGAATTTTTTGGATTTTTCTTAAACAATTAAATTTTTGGTGAATAGTGAAAATATAGTTTTGAGTTTTCTGTAAGTTTCATGACATCCTTAATGATGTAATAATTTTGGTAGACTTGTGTACAGTAAAATAATATATGAGGTTTCCCAAGTTTCTAATACCATGGGAAAATACCATGGTCAACCCATGGTTTTGCAAATACCACTAATGAGGTGTCCCTTGGAAATAAATAAAATATTCCCTCACTTTTGCTATAAATACCAACCCATTCCTTCATTCCATTCATTCAAAATTCCTCATCAATAAATATCTGGTCTTCTTACCTCCCAAGTAGTCCTCCCAAGGTTTCCTCAATCCCCCAAGGTCCCAACCTTCAAGTCTTAGGAGTTACTCTCTATGGTAAGAGAATTCTCAACTTCTTTCTTTTTCCATTCAAGTTCACTTTTATGTGGTATAAATTTAAAGTTTCAATACCATGTTATCACTTCCATTTTATTCTACATATATACATTATTATGATTCATTTATGGATGGGTGACCCCTATCCCCTCTCTTTTTAATGTTTTCTAAAACCATGTTGCATAGTCGTTAGGCTATCAATTTTTCATAAGGGATTTCTCAACTATTCTTTTATTTCAAGTTCTTTTATTTTCTTATTCTTTCCTCATATCCCCTTATACAAGACCCTTATACAAGAGGAATTAATGATCTAGTATCTTACATATTATGTATTTTATCATGTTTATGGGGGATTCACCATTATAATTCTTCTCCTCTCCCACTTATTCAAGAAATTAAAACATCGTCCGTGATGTGTCGATTTACCGACATCGTGGACGATGTGATTTCAGTTTCTTTTACTTCCTTCAAGACTGGTCATGAAACCATTTTTACAGTTGAAACAGATTATAATTTATGCATTATATCTTATATAAGGTTCCAGAATCATTTTTTACACATGTGATTAATTTATAAAACAAAATTAGTTCATTACGATCGAAGAATCACCAAAAAATGACCTAAACAAATATCAATAATGTTTTAATTTATGAATAATCCTCATATCAGAATTAAAAATGATAAATGGTATAATTTAAGGTTTTGGAAATATGTAAATACCATTCCATTCCAATTCTGTAGTTTTACTTCCAATCGACAAGAATATCCATCATGAGTCGATCATGGAAACCATGCATAGAACACACCTGAAACAATGTAAATAACAAAATATTACTAATAAATGTGTCAAATGATGTTGTAAAATAATCATATAATGTGTTATAAACATTAATATTTTTCATTAAGATATTAATAACACTCTTTTAACCATTATACAGGAGGTTTAAACATATTTGAAGTAAGAAGAACCCTAGGTAAGGGAATTCTTAACCCAATTTCTATTCTTAGGGTAACCTTCTTCTTTATTCATTATATAGTATTAAGATTATTGGTTGGATGAATTTATGTTTATATTATGTTTCACTATGTGTATTTATAGTGTATACACATAACCATTCCATTCTATTAATTCTTACTCTAATTATATTTTAAGGGCCATTCTATTTAAAATCCCTTTAAAACTCTCTTTAATAAATTTCAAAAGGATTGTTTTTTTATATGTATATGGAATGAGTGGTTTCTCCTAATTTCAAGATAATTTATTATAATGATATGTTCCTTAGAATTTATTTATGTTGTGTTGATCCCATTATAGATCAAGATATGTTGGGTTGATCCCATTATAGCTCAAGATATGACGGGTGAGCCCCATTATAGCTCTCTAATGCATTGGGTACTCCGAATATGGAAGTTGACCAAAAGTTTATTCCATGTGTAAGGGTGAATTTAAGAGTGATATGGTAAATATGTTCCAAGTAAACTACATGATGTTTCTATTCAAATGAGTTTTTATGATTATGGGTTTTTTTTGGTTTTTATGTTATCACTTGACTAACAATTTCTTTCTTTATATCCCTTACTGAGTTTTATAATCATCCAAATTTAAAAACAAATCATAGGATATAAGGATGTGTAATATAAATAAGGGATTAATGATGTTTGATATGGAGTGTTTTCAAAGAAATCATGTTTTAAGTTTTAATGTTTTATATTTTGAAAAAAATGGATATTGTTTTTAGTAGTATCCTCTTTGTCAGAATGTGGTATGTTATGTATGTAAGATATACCAATTCTTTAAAACTATAAACCTGAAAATATCCTCATTGTTTAATAATTTATGTTCTTTTATAATACTCATGAGTATGTAATGTTTTAATGTCGGGTCCTTATACTAAGAGTGTCAAAACATGTGTGCAGTAAGGCCTACTCATTGTTCTAATGATAGAGAAAGGGTTAACCAACCTAATCAACTCTTTTTAGGATAAATCCAAATGATAATATGTGCTATAACCACATAAAATTATTTTTATCTAGACAATAATTATTTTCTTGGAGTTTCATCCATTACTTCACTTTTCCAAAATTATAAAAAAATTCATTTTTTTAATTAATTTGAAATCAATTTCAGAATTTTTTTTAGAAAATATATTTAAAAAATAAAAATTTCTCAACTTTTCCAATTATTAAAATACAGTAATCATAAGATATTAATACCCAATTTTCCTTTTATGAGGCCAAAGTGATCAATATGAAGAGTTTTAATGAATATATTAGTAAGTTGAAGGTTTCTACAAACAACGAAAATAAAAATATCACCTTTTTGAAAGTGATCTCATAGAAAATGGTGTCTCAAGTCAATGTGATTAGTGAGAAAGTGTTCAATCAGGTTTTTAGAAATATTAATTGCACTAGTTTTTTCACATTTGATAAAGATTAAATAATATGTTATGCCAAAGACTAAGGGAGTATGTTTCATCCATATAACTTGTGCATAACAACTTCCAATGACTATGTATTCCACTTCAGATGTAGAAAGGAAAACAAAATTTTTATTCTTACTACTTCAAGAGATAAGAGATTTTCTTATTAATTGAAAAGTTATAGTACTAGTTTTCCTATATATTTGGCATCATCCAAAATTAGCATCAGAAAAAAAAAAGTTTAAAAGAGGTTTCCTTAGGATAAAATAATCCAAGGTTTTTATTCCATTTAAATTAAAAATAATTATTTTGATGAATTTTAAATGAGATTCATTTTTATTGGTTTAAAAATTAGTAAAAAGGTATACACTAAACATGATAAATGAATGGGTCATAGTAAGGTAATTTAGAATTCCAAAATACATCCATAAAGATTTTTGTCAACCATTGGACTGGATTCATTTAATGTTAGCTTACAAGTTATAATTGTGGGTATTATAATTTCCTTATAATGATCTATGTCAAACTTATTTATAAGTTCATCAATATATTTACTTTGGTTTAAAAAGGTTCCATTTGAATTTTTGAAAATTTGAAAACCAAGGAAGAATAAATTTTATCCCATAAAAAACATTTTAAAATTTTTATTGATTAAATTAGAAAATTAATTACAAAGAGTTTCTTTAGTTGAGTTGAAAATAAAATCATCAACTTAAATTTGAATGATTAATTGTAAGGATTTATAGAGAAGTGTGGAATTGGATTATACCTTTATGAAATCAATTGATAAAATAATTTTTGTTGACCTCTCATACCAAGCCTAAGGGTTTTTTAAATCATATAGAGATTTGGTTAACTTGAAAATAGAATTTAGAAATTTGGTATTTTCAAAACTAGGTGGTTGGTACAAAAATTTATTTACTAAAATAAAACCATTTAAAAAATCACTTTTGGCATCCCTTTGAAAAATATTAAAATTAAACTGAGCAGTGAATTCCAATAAGATTATATTGGATTTGAGTTAAGTAACAGGTGAAATTTTTTCACCATAATCAATACCTTCTCCTTGATTATTTAATTTAGTAATAATTCAAGCCTTGTGGTGGATAAAATTTCCTTTTTCATCATGTTTGTATTAAAAAATACACTTGGTGTCAATAATAGGATGATTATCAGGATGTTTGATGTGATTCCAAACACTGTTCCTTTGAAATTAGTTCAACTCCTCTTGCATAGAAAGTATGAAATTATCATCATTAATAGTTTCATAAAGGGGATGAGTTTCAAAGTGACATAGAAAATCTTTATGTCCAACCTCATTTAATACTAACCTTATAATACAAGTTTTAGATTATATTTCTACAATAAAATTTTAAAAAGTATGGTCTTTAGATTTATTCTAAGACTTGGGTAAAGGAAAGGACTAAGATTTTGGATAATCTTCAATTAATTTAGAAGAATTAGGTACACGAAGGGTCAAACTGGATTGGTCAATATCATCATCACTTTTTGGATGTGATTTAGGAAGATTACCATCAAATTTAATGCGATTAGACTATTCTAGGGTCTTAGTCCTCTTATTGAAAACTCATAAGTATTTACTTGAGTTTGAGTACCCAAGGATGATTCCTTCATTAGATTTAAGGTAAAACTTTCCTAGATTATCCTTGTTATTAAGCACAATGAATTTTTTAGTGAAGACACTAAAGAACCAAATTTTTAGAATTTTTCATTTCCAAAGTTTATATAGGGAGTTTTCCTAAGATGGGTCTTATAAGGACCTAGTTAAGGATAAGTAATGTAGTATTAATTTCCTAAACCAAACAATATTGAGTAAGGTAAGACTCATTTGTGATATTCCTTTCTTGGAGGTTCTTGTTTTATATTTAGATAACCCCATTTTTTTGAGGTGTTCTATGATAGAAAAATGGGTGATGATAACCTTGGGAAGCAAAAAACTCATCAAAGCCTTTATTATAAAATTATCCACCATGATCACTTCTATAAGGAAATAGTTTGTGTCCATTTTTAATTTCAACTTTCCTCAAAAAGTTCATAAATACATTACAAACCTCATTTTTAAAAGCTAATAATAAATCCCATGTAAATCTAATAAAATCAATAATAATTATAGAGGCATAATTTTTACCCATAATACTGGTAAATTGAGTTGGTCTAAAAAGATCAAGGTGGACTAGTTCTAAGGATTTAAAAGAAGAAACAAGGTTTTTAGGTTTTAAAGAAGACTTATGTTTCTTTCCTAGCTGAAAAGTTCTGAAAACTAAGTTATATTTAAAATAAAATTTTGGTAAATCTTGTACTTGTCTGTTACTACTAATCTTGATAGGGTAATGAATATTAGAATGACCAAGGTTCTGATGCCAAATCAAATAGTCATTATATTTAGCACTTAAACCACTAATATTTTAACTAGCTAGAGATTTTAAATCTATAATATATGCATTTTGAAAATTTGATACGGTAAATAAAAGATTTATTTTAGAATTAAAAATTTTAAAAAAATAAATTTTGAATTTAATTTTAAAACTACTATGACATAATTGACTAATAATTCATAAATTACGTTTCAAGACTTATAAAGATAAAACTTCGTTAATAAGAGTAGATTTAGATAAACCAATCATACCTATACTGATAATTTTTCATTTTGAATCATCTCCAAAGGTGACATTTCCTCCATAAAAATTATTAAGATGATTGAATTCAAAAGGAACGCCACACATATGTCTTGATAACCTCATATCCATATACCATTAAACTTATTTAGTTTTTATCTTTTTCTAAAAAATATTATGAAACCATATCTTTTGGTACCATATCTTGGGTCCACTAAAGTTAGCTAATAAAGATTTTTGAATCCAAACTTGTTTGGAAAAAGTTTATAAATTTAAAAAATGAGAAGAAATATGAATGATTTTAGGTATTCCATATATAGAAATTTTATAGTTATATTCATAAATGAGATATCCAAATTTCTTGTAATAATTAATTTTTTTGATAAATTACCATTGATTTTTTTTATAATTTTTGGGAAAATTAGTTTTTTTCGAAAAAACAAATCCATAATGATTTTTAATAGGTTTTTGATATCCCAAAATCTTATTTAAAATTTTTCCCCTTAGGTAAAATGAGAAAGATAATTTTTAAGATATTTAATTTGAAATTCCAAATTATCAAAATTTGGTTGTTCTTTAAATTTTAAAACTGATTCCTCTTTTCATTTTAAATATTGATATTTTTCATAAATAACAAGGTTTTATTTATTTATTATATATTTAAATTTTGAAATAATATCAAAAAAACATTTTGAAGTTCATTTTTAGTGTTGAGAAGGTTTTCATAATTAAAATAAGAGATAAAAGATGTAAAATAATAAGAAGATAAATGAGAAGGAGAGAGATATATTTTTAAAATAACCTCAATTTCATCCTAAACATTTATCACAAGACACTTTGGAATTTTTTCACTTCATTCGTATGTTACAATCAAGTCTTCATTAGCACTTCTAGTTGAAACATTTAGATATTTCTTACCTTGATTTTTATCTTTTTAATTTTTCTTATTCATGGGAAAATTTGATTTGATGTAGTCCATATTTTTACAAACAAAACAAGTTAAATTGGATTCTTTATTTTGTGTTTTAAATTATTGAGAGTATCTCTTATTTTTCCTATACATTTCCATCATCTTGGTAAATTTGGAAATGTGAGAGTCACTCCCGGATGAGTCATCATTTTTTTATTGACTAAAATTGTTATTTTGGTTCCCTTGACCTCCTTAGCATCCATTTCAACTTGTATCCTCATGGTATTATCATATGTCATTAGGGAACTAATGAGTTCTTCAACTGGCATATTTTGGGTATATTTTTCTTCTTGGATCATGGTGACTTTTAGAGACCAACTTCTTGGTAAAACCCAAAGAATTTTCTTGACCAAAATTTCTATTAAAAGAGTGTCATCAAAATATTTTTTTACATTAAAAATATCATTAGATCTAGTAAACATAACAGTGATATATTAATTAGGATATATAGAGAAAATCTAAAAGTATTGTCTATACGTTTCAAGACTTGTATCATTAACTTTATGGGTACCTTCATGCATAAATTATAATAATTTAAATATTTCATATGCAGTTATACATGAAGATACTCTGTTAAACTCATTTAAATCGAAACTAAAATTTAATTTATTCAAGGATTTTCCATCAAGTTTAAAATAAAAAATATCATTGGGGGCCATTTTTTATTCATTTTCAGATAAAATAGAATATCCATGAATAATAATTTCATAAATACGACAACAAATAAATATATGAAAATTATACATTCTTGATTTCCAATAATCATAATTTGTACCATAAAAATATATCACTACCTAATGATATTCTTTTAGGACCACTTTGGGTGTTTGAAAAATCCATTTAAAAGGAGATGTTTATTTGAAAAACTATTTAAAGATTTTGAAAATAAAAACTTTAAAACATTAAAAAAATGAATAAATCAAAAACCCCTTTGATACCAAATGTGATTTAGATATAAGTAAAATGGAAATATGAGGGATGAAATTCCCTTAAAAAAATTTGATAGAAAACAATCTAATTTTAAAACTTCTTTATAAAATATTGAACAAATAAATAAAAGAATAAATGTAGACAGTGAAATGATATAATAATATATAATAATAAAAGTGTAAGAATAAAACAAATAGAGATTTGATTAAGTTATTTGAAATTAAATATTTTAATTGTTTTTAATATGAAAAATTATTAAGTTATTAACCATTAATTAATGGTTTAAACAATTTAATAAAAGAGAGATTGAAAGTGATAAATAATTAAAAATGAATAATGTAAACGAGACAAGATATTTTGTAAGCAACTTCATCAATAGTACCCAAAGGTATCCCTAAATATACCACCTTAATATATTTAAGTTTTAATGTATTAGTCCCTTGGTTTTATTAGTATCCATGATACCAAAACAATCACTTTCTTTATTAGTTTATAGAAGGAAACAAGATACAATAGAAACTAGATCTTTAACAGTGAAGATAAAAACCTCAAATGAAATTTTACCTTGAATTTTTAAAGAAAATGAAAAGAAAATCATAGTACCTTAATTTAATATAAGTAATCTCCAAAAATATAAAAAAGATAAGGAAGAGAGAGATTGATTAGGATAAATCACTTTATAGATTAGTCTCCAATCTCCCCGAAAATATGACGAAACCCTATAAGAGATTGAGAAAATAAAGTGACTGAGTAAGATATAAAATTTTCACACACTCTTAGGAGAAGGAAGAATATTTATAAATGGAGATATTTATAATAAATTTTAAATAATGCAGCATGTTGATGAATAATAAAGTGTTTCAATGTAGATTTCCAATCCACCCAAGACTTTATTTATAGACTTAAATTTCTTAAAAAATGTTATAGAATCATTCGAGGGTCATTAAGTTTAAGACATCAACCTTAAATTTATTTTAATGCATTAAATTACATTATTGGATTATTCTACCTAACACCACTAGATAATCGATAGCATGCATCAGGTTTTCGGTAGGCTCCCTGCAACTTTGTGGGAACTTGATACCTCCATTGGCTAGATGGGGGACTCCTAACAAATACTTGATCACTATCCATCTGCACTATCTATTTAGTTCATCTTCACCAGGTAATCGGTGGGGTCCTGCTACATGAGGAAGGTACTGGACATGCCACCAGTTGGTTGGTGACACTACACCATCTAACTGATGCCGGCTGTGATTATGGCCTTTATGAATTGGATTCCCTCCCTTCAATGTGCCACCATAGAACTTATAACCTTATTTTATGGATTACAAACCTCTATTATCACATGTTAAAGGTTCCTTTGAAGAGTTCTGTCATGATTTCATTACACAAGTTTCATAGAATCACATATACACTAAGGCTCGAAGACACCTACATTAGACATGATGATATGTATGCTAGATTCCAAACTTTTCCAATTTTTTGTAATGATATTCCAAAATACATGGAATGTAAATAAAAGTAACTTTTAACTCTTCGATGTATCCTCATACTCCAAGATATATTATAAGAAACTTTAGAATTATTTTATAATTTATACTAATGATTGTACAATCTATCCAATAGGGTCTATTTTAGCTAGATCTTGTTCCAACTCCTTCACCTCTTGTAGATGTTTTATATAAAGAACAACACATACAATTGAGTGATTTTATAGCCACTACTAAGTATCTATATAACCATGTATTTATAAGTAGTATTAACTTCCTCAATCTTCTTTACCAATTTAGATATGGGTAGACTCTACACTTATCTTTTCAAACATAAGTCACTTTATCCTTTGTATATTAAATTGTAGCTCTAACAAACATTGACTCTCACTTATTAAAATAAAATATAAATTCATCTTCATACATCCAAGGAAACTTCAATCCCCCCATTATATTTGTTGTTAATTCCAATTTTTCTCCAGATTCAATAATCCTTCTCCCCCTAATTGAAAATAAATTCAAAGGTGGGAACAATGTTCTCCCCTTTAAATGATATTGTAGGGAATATATTCTAATATTCAACAAAATATTATAATTTTAAGAAACACATATTCTCTCCATTTTATTTCTATCCAATTTCCATGTTAATAAATAATTCAATGATATATGGTAGGTACGAAACTTTGTCTTAGTAATGTGCCATCAAATAACCACATTTAAGTCTTCTTTGGCTAAACCGATGTAGAAAACAAGAGAGTTCAATTCATAAAACAAGTCTATCCATATTTTCACTATAATGTTATACTAATTGTAACTTCCATTTATTATTAGTTTATCAAACAAATTTTAAATAATTTTTATAAACTACACTTCACTTGAACACACACATTAAAATATTTCAAGTACTAAAAACTTTTCCTATTTTTTTATATAATCACTACCCCTTGATAAAAATAATAAATATGAATTAAAAAAGTGATGAGATAATGAAAATAATACCCATCCTTTAGATTTTGAAAGTATTGTATAGATTTCCATAATCAATATAATTTTATAAATATCTACCAACTTCACACATTTTAATTTTTATCCCTCAATGTATTCTTTCCAAAACTTCTTCACCTTCAATTACTAGTATTTAAGCATAACTAATTTGATGTGGGAATAATGTGGGTCTTCTATTTACACCTCACATTGAGAAAAAGGGTGATATTGATTTATAAACCTAGAAACTCCTTATATTGAAGGTATTAAATATCTATACCTCTTAATGATAACCTTTTATTTGACTCTCTAAATCTAGACCTCACTTGGAAACATAGACTTTTTCTCTCTTGTCAATTACTTCTTAGATAGAATGAGATTCTTTAATTGAGAAACTAGATCAGTTTGATTCTTTTAAAATTTATTTAATCTTATAGACTCTCCCAACTATTCCAGCATTATGATTAATATATATTTAGGATCATATTCATCCTTTTTCTTGAGTGTGGATTTCATCTTTACAAAAACATTTTTTAAACTTGAGAACACTAGTTCTTTTCTTTTAGTTTTTATTAATTCTTATTATTGAGGAATCCATATCATACATTTGACAACACTGTTACTAGTATTATTGAACCTTCCACACATACATCAATAAAATATTAAGATACCCTTTTTAGGCATCCTAACATACTCTTCACAAGAAGTATTAACCATTAATCCAATACTAGAGTCTCTCTCTTGGATGAATTCTTTTATTGATTCCATATTTATCTCAATTTTATTAAGATTCATATCCATATTATAATGATCTATGATGCAAACTTTCTTTCCATTATAGAATCATTTCTTCTTTTTTGTTTGAATATACTAGTTATATCTCTTCATTTTCCACTTAGGTGTATTTTTATTCACTAGTTTCTTTTCATTATATCCTAAAGTAGTATTTTTTTTACCTGCTTCTCAAATAGTGGTAGTTCAATTTCCCCTACAATATATATGTGATACCTAGAATGGTTATAGAAACATTTAGTATAGTAGTGAACAAAAATGTTTTTGAAAATTATAGAAACTTTTAAGTGTTTCAAATATGTTGTTGGAAGATATATTTATTTTATCATATGAGGTTTACTTTTTTACACCAAGAGTATTCTTTATTCTAGATCTTCTCCTTTATTTAGGGATTATATCATTTGAACACACTAACATGGTTAACTAGTAGTAAATAGAAATATACCCAAACTTCCTAAAACACCAACATCTCATAATTAATATCATTCTTTTCTCTTTAGGTTTAGTCAATCTAGATTGACACCCTTGCATATTTTAGCCAATAAGATCAACAATTTAGGATCTTTTTTTAGTGAAAAATTTCTAATACATTCTCACCTACACCCTCAAAATATTAGAGGATACTCCAACATTTCTTCTCTTAAAAATTTTTACATAATTTTAATCTAAATATATTCATTTAGAAGAAATATATTTAGTACACACATATTTCTCTGGGTTTAGGTAATCCTTCTTCCATGATCATGAGTTGGATACTTCTTCGGTGAATGTAAATTTCTATTTACCATAAATATTAGTATTATTATTTCTAAAACATTTATCTAAAGTTTTTTGGGAAAATTTATTTATATCAGAAAATTGGGGAGGCCAAAATTTTACTTATACTAGATTCTTCAGTTGAATTTTTAGCTCTTGAGATTTCAGGTTGAAAGTGTTATTTTAATATTCTACTGATATCAACCTATATTCCTAATCACTATTTAACTTCTAAATATTAACCTCATGTAGTTTACTTGTCCCCACTAAATAATTATCTAGTTTTTTTTACCCTTTTATATTTAACTTCAAGTTGGATATACATGATATCCATATAGAATATTTGAATCTTATCCAATGTAAGGAACACCTCCTTAATAAAATCCTTAAAAACTATTTTCTCAAAAATAAATCTTTGAATTTTTTTATCAATTAAAGAAAATATTTTAACATAAGGTTTGAAAAATTATTACATGTATTTCACAATCTTAGTGTAGGTATTTCATCTAATTAACTTTATTGAAAATGCTTCTTTAATGATGTGAATTTCTAACTCCAGTTGTAACTTTTCATGAATCAATCCTTTGATATATGAAAATATGTATGATATAACTTCATTGATAACCTTATTCATATAGTAATTAACCTAATGGTAGAAGTCATCTATAGATTCAATTAAATCACTACCACATCTTGAATATGACTATTTTGAGTAATAAGAATAAGAATATTTATCAATACATATACCAGTCTAACTACCTTCAGCTAGTGGTGTTTTTTTCCTTTTCTTGAACTCTTTCTAATCTTCTTGGAAACTTTCTTCTTTCTATTGAGTAAGGTCTTGGATGAAACCTCTATATCAACATAAATAGGAATGTAGATATATTATTCAATCTAAGTAACTTCTTTAAACATCTAAAATATGGACTTTATTAATACTTATAAAAACAAATATGTAAAGAAATTTTCAAAACCAATCAGATATATACTTTTCTCTGATATAATTTGTGATAGACAATAGATTTTGATGAACTCACTTTTTGTTTTATTTTTATTTGTTATCAATGAATGAGGAAACATGCATGATGTCAGTATGAGTTGAGGAGGACAACTTAGAAGAAAATTATAGAATCCAAGACTATTGATAAGACTCATGAAGTTCCCAAGAAATGAATATTATAAGTATTAGTTGGTGGATTCCATATAGAAAAGAAGAAGTGTTGGAAGTTCTACCATTATACTTATGGGAAAGCGTAAAGAAACTTCTTAATGTTCACATATAGAATCTTTTGAATTATCTAAGATAATAATATAAAGAAGATGCTACTGATGAGAGTTTCTTAAAGATACAATCCCCTGGAAAAGATCATTTGGAATATCAATGTGATACATATTTGTATTTTAAATGTATATTTGTTTCAAGTAGAAATGATGATGATAGTGGTGCTTCCATTGTATTGTTAAGGTTCCAATCACTTGATAGAAAAGTAAGAATATGCTAATATCCTTGAAGATCAGTTGTATAGCTTCTGGGTAGCATCATTTAAGAGTGATGATTAATTTATTTATCTTAATAGAGATACAATGAGTGTTGTGGAATTTAGAGCACTATGTTTAACAATTTAGAAAAAGTTTGATGCACAACTTCTATGAATATCTTTGAGAGTTGTTGGTTATATTATTGAAATCCAATCCAAATAGAAGATAAATGAGATTATTAATTGGAGTATCCATACTAGGAATTCTGATCTTGAATACAACTATAAATATTATTTTTATACTTTTTTAAAGTGATTAAGAATGCATGACGTTTCTTTAAAGAAGCTCAGAGTTTATTTTGAAGAAATTCTAGAAGGGATGCACTGAAAATGAAAAAATAAAAAAGGAATTCATCTATGGAAAGGGACACATATGATTTTTCAGTTATACATATGATAATCACTACCACAAAACTAGGCAAGGCCAGCGCCAGCCTTTATCAACGCTAAAAAAAACGCTGATAAAAGTACCCATTTATCATCACTTTTTTAGTAGCGCTGATAAAGGGGGGTCTTTATCAGTGCTTTTTTAAAAGTGCTGATAAAGGTTTTGATTCCAAAAAAAATCATTAAAAAATATATATTAATATTTAAATATATAGATATAGTTATATTGATATAAATATAATATATCTATTTTAAATATAATTTTAAATATATTTTAGATAAGTGTAAATATATAGTTACACTTAATATATAATATATTTAGTGAAAATGGCTTATAAAAAAATTAAAAAAATATTTTTAATTAATAATTTGCTAATTATTATGGAGTAATAGTCATTTAATAACAATTTGAAGACTAAAAAAATAAAAAATAAAATAAAAAAGATCCAAAATATGTTGAAAACTCAACACGAACTTCAAACGGCCATAACTTTTTATTCGGGTGTCCGTTTGAACTCTACAGCATATCAAATCGAAGCTTGCGATGAGATCTACGCGCTAATAACCCAAGCAAAGCCTTTGTCACATTTTTCGAGGCCAAAAAAGTCCTAGAAGGCCTCCAAAACTGAGTTTTTAGTTTGGATACCCCGAGTTTTTAACATTTTGTGGATTTTCAGCGTCTTTTAAGGGGGTATTATTGGCTTTTTTTGGTGGGGACTGAATTTATTCCAAGGTATTATATTCATATTGATATTATTTCTTTGAAATTTTATCGTGTTTTATAATGCACTGCTATTTATAATCAAATATATAACAATATATACATATTTTTTATATATTCACACATAAAAATTTAATTATAAATATAAATAATTAAACATATTTACATATAAAATATATTAGATTTATTTAAATAATAACTAATATCCATTTTATTTGAAATACAAATATATGAATATTTATATACCTATATATTAATCTAACTATATATGTACCTATATAATGTGTGTGTGTCTATATATTAACAAACTAATATATTATATATATATATATATATATATATTCTAACATATATATATGCATATATATTTATATATATATATATGTATAATTATACTTATAGAAACACACACATATATATATGTGTGTGTGTGTGTGTGTTGTATATATGTATTTATATACACACACACAAAACAAAAAATATTTTATAATTGTATTGAAAACTAATATTATAAATATATATTAATATACGAATAAATATATGGACAAAAAAATATAACTAAATATATATAAATAAATAGATAACTCTTAATATTAATATACGAATAAATATATAAATATATACATATATAAATATAACTAACTATATATATATTAATATACAAATAAATATATAAATATATAAATATAACTATATATGTATATATATATATATTAATACAACTATATAAGTTTATATTAATACATGAATAAATATAACTAAATATATATATATATATATAAATAGATATAACACTAGTTAGAGAAAAAATCAAATTAGAGGAGTGGTAAAGGCTTAGCGTGCATGGGGGGAGGTCTTGAGTTCAAAACCTGGTAGAGGTAGGCAGGGGTGTGCGCATGGGTGAATTTGGGGGGGGGGGTATAGCGTTGTTAAAGGGGTCTACAAAGCGTTGATAAAACGTGGGGCATCGTGGCTGGGGCTTTCGAGGGAGTGGGTGGGGCGGGGCGCTGATAAATGGGGGGGGCTAGCGCTATTAAAAGCCCCTTTCGATTTACAGATTTTTTTAATGTTTTTTTAATTTTTTTAATTTTTTTTAATTTTTTTAACTTTTATCAGCGCTAAAAAAAGTGTTGATAAAGGACCCTTTAATCAGTTCTTTTTTTAGCGCTGATAAAAGGCCCCTTTTATCAGCGCTTTTATTTATCGCTGATAAAAGGGGTCTTTATCAGCGCTTTTTGGAGTGCTGATAAAGGGGACCCCCCCCCTTATCTTCGTCAGCATTAACAATGCTTTTTTAGCACTGTTAAAGGCCTTTTTTAGCGCTGATAAAAGCCATATTTGTAGTAGTGAATTTATATGCATGAGTAAAAATGGAAAAGGTCATTATCATATGACGACCCACATATGATGTTTTGGATCAACATATAATAATTCATCTACATGAATGAATCTTGAAATAGAAATTGATAAAGTAATTTATCTTATGTGTTGTAGTTTTAAGAAGACCATAAGATAATTTATACTAAATATGTATAATACCTAGAAGTCCCATAATATATTTGAGTTTTGTGAGAAATTCATAAGATAATTCAGTTATGCAGAGTACATACGATGATTTAATTTTTGAAATTATGAGAACTATAAATTAAGACTTGTGTGGGATAAAATTAAATGAGATATATCCAGACTTGAATATTATGGTAAAAGGAGATTTGAATTTTATGATTCAAGTGAGATGTTCTTCATCGATCAAACACCTTGATCAAACCATGATCATGATTCTTACTGAAATCAATGGAATTCTAGTTAGAGGAGAATGATAGGGTTCTGAGTTATGTTCAACACTGTAGTATTTGATTACACATCAATATGACTATATGGAAATATCATGAGAATTTAACGTATAGTTTTTAAGTATTTTAATTTAGATAAAGACTATAATAATTCAAATATTTCACCTTGGAAAGAACCTAGTTTTCATCCAAAATTTTCAGAAGAATTTGGAAAATATTTTGACTTGGTGATCATGATAATTAAAGGACAAAATTTAATAGAGTTTGAACATAAGAATGATATGATGCTAATGAAAATATTCTCGATATATATATATATAGGAATAATAATATGAAAAGGGTGTAAAACTATTAAATGTGAAAACATCCAAGATATTATACAAGTAAAAAAATGGATTGGTTCTCGACTGCACATACTTATGAATATACTACTAGTCAAAATAAGAAGAGATAGGATCCATCTCTGGGCATGATGAAAATTATCTGAATCAACTCAATAAGAAGGTGTTCTAGTGCTATATCAATCCCTGCACATTGAAGAAGAAGGAGTATATTGAGATAGTCTACCTAAAACATTATTCATTATATAATCTGAAAGAAGATAGAGTTTGGATGTATAGTTTTTTATCACATTCCAAGTTGAAGTTATGAGAGATAAAACCTGCAATATCTTGATATAGATTCTGAGGAATAGTGGGTTAGCACCTTTAACTACTATAAAAGAATAAGGATTTCATACATATATCCTAATAGGGACTCAATCCTCCCATGAAATATTTCCTCAAAGGAAGTACAAGCCCATTCTCTTGTATAAAGGGACAACAAGACATCTTTTACATTGTATTTAGTCAGATCCAAGCTTACAGGTTGAAGGTTATAACCTTCCCTGATTTTCTTTTGATGATAATAAGGAATACATTCACATGGGATAATAACCAAAATTCACTAAGGATATAGTCATATAAAAGGAGGAGAACCTCATTAACAAACCCCAATGTTCTCTTGTGATTGTTTCTATTTTTATATCTATATATTGAAAAAAAGGAGAGATAAAGAGATAGAGAACCATTCAGTAAATAAGTGAAGTTTTAATTAAGGGATAAAATTGAAATTGGATAAGAAGTCATGCCACACTGATTCTGCCCCCTCAGTGTTTGAATTTACCAAAGTGATCATAACAATTGGTATCAAAGAATAGGTCACACTTCTATTGTATTATTATATTTGAAGTTCTATTTTAAGGAGTTAATTCCTTTTCAAAAATACATATTAAGTGAATATTTAAATAAGGTTTTGTATACCCTATCAAAGAATTCATGTATGATATATCTACCAAGATAATGAATAATAGGAAGAAGAGAGAAGAAAAAAAATTAAGAAAGGAATCATTAAAGAAGAAATAATCTACACTATTTGAAGTTAATCATAGTGGAAGTAATTATTTTAAATTTTTTATTGATCCTCCTCTTAAATATTATAAGAATATATGCATGTTAAGTAAATAGGAATAAATATTAGTATTCCATTGTAGAAATCCTAATCAAGAAAAACCTGGCATAAAAGATGAAGATCTTGTGGCTGAATCCACCACCAAGGAATTAAAAAATTGTTTAGTATCATGTAGTATATCATATCTATATGAATAAGGGGTACAAAAACTCTCTTGTAAAAATTTTAATACCAATGAAACATGAATCTATGAGGACTATCACAATTATAAAGATTCTCAAGATGAATTAATTTTTGTTATAAAATATATCCTCTGTAACTTCTGAAAAGAAAATTTCTCATATATTTGTGAAATTTTTAAAATTATGAAGGAAGAGATATCCTATCATGAAGATGAAAATAAAATAATGGATATGTATTTGAATGAAAGGATAAAAATCTGTTTTATGATCTCAAAATATATAAGACTCATAGGTGCAATGAACATGGAGATCTATGAAAGATGCAATAATTTTTGAAATGAGGAGCTCACTAAAATTTTTGAGAGGTATTTAGGAGAATATCCCTATATTAAAAGATATAAATTTTTCAAATATACTCAAATAGAGATTAAATCAAATAAGATCAAAGAGCCTGACCATTTAATAAAATAAAAGAGAAAGATGCATGAGGAGCATGATGAAAAATGAGTAAATAATGTGAAAACAACTGAAATCATTGGTGGATGAGAAAAGAATCCTTAATATAAAATTGTGGGATCTTGAAGTTAAATTTAAGAATATGGAAAAAATTTGGATCTTCATAATAATTTGAAAGAGGATATGATACCATAGAAACCATTATGGAGGATTTCTATGATAAAATACCTTTATTTGGTGGTAATAATATTATGAGACCATCTAATGGTTAGTCTAAAATTTCCATAAAAGGAAAAGTACCATCCAATTCTGAAAATAATATTTTTCCTAGACTAGTTTTTGGAATGTGTGAATATGTAAATTCAAAATATTCACTAAGATGTATGAGTACATGTGATTAAAATCCTACCCTTCATGTCAAGTATAGATAAAAGAAGTTTTTTTAGAGTTTTTTTCACAAATATATCCTAACTAACTACCACAAAAGATAAAAAACATAAAGTTACATGTTTTATAAAACCAAGAAAATATGAAATTCAAAAAAAATAAACCAAGGTTTGTTGGTTATTATTTTTACTATTACGTATTTAGGAATATAAATATGGAATGATGGTATAATATTTCATCATATGAAAGAAGAGGATAAGATATAGGTAGGGGAGAAAACCTAAAAAGATACAACATCCATAGGCTATGAATAAAAATATGTATATAAGAAACATATTTGGAATACTTGAAAAAATCTATGGTATTTATAATGGAAGAGGTCATAGTGAAGAATAATGACAGTATAAATCATTCAAGCCTGAAACTAGAACAAATGAGGAGATAATACCATAGATGATAAAGAATGGAGACAAGTATATATTGGAAAATAACCTACAAAAAACGATGAAAATAAAATTCTTAAGCCCATAAAGTAAAATATGGAAGTTTCACCAAAAGGGATAAGTAGTTTATTTTGTGAAAAAACAATACATATCATGAAAACTTGTAAATAGGTCAATAATGTGAGAATTAAAGGTAACAATAATGAAAAATAAAATAAAAGAATAGTCTAAGGGAGAAAAGAAAGGACTAAGTTAGTGAAGGACACATCTAAAAAGCCATATGGAAAATCCAAAACTATTAAGAAAGTTCTAAAGGTGTGTTTGGAAATCTAGCCATTTGATTTAAAAATGTAAGATAATTAGAAGAATAAGAAAAGGTAAAATACAAAGGGAAATAAAATATTCCACATAAATAATAAATAAAATTTCATTAAAGGTTGTCAAAAGTGGATAAAAAAATTTCATGAGGAGTTGTGTGGAAGATGCAAGAAGGTTAGAAACAATTAAAACAATTGTGTAACATTTATTCCAACCTGAAAGGAAGCCTTTAATAAAATGAAAGTTGCACCGAGATATGCATGTATCTTGATGGATCATTGCTCGACTCTAGCAGGACCCTATTCACTACAAGGTCTAACTCCACGTAGATGCGAGGATTGGTTGTTGCCTGAAGGAACCTAGTGTTATCATCCACACAAAGGAATGAGCTGATCAAGTCTCCCACTGCCTTTAGGATTGTTGGGTTGTGAAATAGTAGGGGATACTCTGAAGGGAGATCCAAACCGCATCAGAAGAAGACTCATGCCCGAAGTGACAATCCCACAACCACCTCGTCAGGGAGAAGCACCAAGATCCACATCTCCTATCCTCACGCGTCCACACCACTATAAATCCCTCTATGGTATCAAGATGAATACAGAAGGACTCCCGCAATAACTCGGAGACCACCGTATGATGATGAAGTCCCCAAGACTTTACATAGCTCCGGAAGAATTCCAGAGAGGGTTTGATGCGACCAAAGTGGGACACCAGAGAAAGGTAATGAAAGGAAGCCACCTCCTGAAGCTCCTGAGCCAAAAGATCCACCACAAGAACCCCCTCCACCTGCATGGGGGATCTGAGTTCCCCCGCTATCAGAGGAATTCTTGGAAGTACCATCGTGGATGCCGAGGACGGACCTCCTGTGCAAGCCAGAGAAGAAGTTTCACTACACATAGCGTCCTTAAAGGAGGCCTTCAGAATCACCCCATCTTCACCTCTCCCCTCAAACACCCTCGGAGTGGGAAGATCCTCCACCAATGAGGAAGAGTCATTGGGTGAAGAAGCATCATCGGCCAAAGGAGGGGGAAGAGCACTTCTTGAGGGTGCCATCAGTCATTTTCTTAAACCATATAGGAAATTAAAGGCAATTATGGTTATAAAATTAAGAAATAGAGTATATTATATCCTAAATAATTATTTGAATAAGTGAATCAACCTTGATGAAGAAACTATTAATGCTACCATCTTGGTGTTATCTCAACAATAAGAATCATAAAGGTTTCTTGATAATTAGATCAGTATTTATGATGTGAATATGGTTTTCATACCTTGATGGGGAGCTTCTTGATAATCTTCTACGATCATTCAATTTATAAAATTATTTAATTTCTATAAGTTTCATGAAAAAATTTCATTGATTTTTTTGAATTCCTATTCTCTCATCCTTGTTTCTTGAATAATTGGTCTATCCACTAAGGGGGAGAAATTATTTTAATCAATGATAAGAAGTTGATAAAAACTTATGTGATCTAGATTTAATTGAAATCAATACCTACTGGTTGCCCTTGAATTCTTCTAATATATGTATTAAGTAATTTTAGGAAATTAAGGTTGAAAAAATGTCTTATAATATTTAAAAAAATGATATAAACAAGTATTATCAGCCTTGATAAAAATGAATATCCCATGAGGAATAGAATTGAAAAATATAATATTTGGTATCATATTATTTTGATTATGTATAACCTTTATATCTAAATCAAACACTATCATTTTCCATACCGATCATTTCCAAAGTATACTTAGAGTGGAATGTTTGATGAAACTTTTATCAAGGTAGAAGTGGTACCACTTTATCTCATATGATTTATAATTATTATCAAAATGGCATAGAGAGAGGAAAATTACCACAAAAATTGACATATCATTTTATAGAATTAGTATTGACTAAAAATATAAAAGGGGATATTGATATACCCACTTTTTTTTTGAGTTGTATCTATTGTCAATGAATGAGGAAACATGCCTAATTTTAGTATGATATGATGAAGGATAGCTTGGAAAGAATGTGTATAACCCAATACTATTGAGAAGACTCATGAGTTTCTCAAGAAATGAAGCTTGAAAGTTTTAATTGGATTCCACCATATGGAAAATAATAAGTGTTGAAAGTTATACCATTGTGGAAAAGGGTAAATATGATGCTTAAAGTTCATATCAAAAATCATTTGAAGTAGCTAAGATAATAATATAAATAATATTTTACTGATGAGAGTTTCTTAAAGATCCATTCACTCATTAATGATCATTTGGAATCTAAATGTACTTTTACTTTGTATTCTACATGAATATTTGGTTTATGCAGAAATAATGATAATAATGCTGCTATTTTTGTATGGTTAAGGTTCTAATCACTTGATGAGAAAGGAAGGAGATGCTACTATCCTTGAAGATCTAGCAGGACAGCTTATGGGAAGAAGATTTTAAGTATGAAAATTGTTGTAATAATCTTAATAGAGATATGAATAGTGATGCGGTGTCGATAGAAATATCTATAACATTTTATAACAAGTTTTATGTGTGGTTACTATGAAAAACTTTTACAGCTATTGGTTATTTTCACACCCCCATTTCTCTAAATATACCTCTCATGGGGTGGAAATAAATAAATTGAGATAATGACCCTCAATTCCCACCTCCAGTTGGCCTTTGGGTTGTGACTAGCACCAAGGGTGTACTGATCTGACAATATGGGAGGAATTAAACTTTATAAGAAACAATATTGGGAGATAGAATGAATCTTCCATAACAACGTTGAAGCATAGTATAAAAGAGAAATCCAAAAACCATCCCACATGCATTAAAAAGTAGAACTGATACAAATATAATAAAGTCACCAAATTAAAATACCCAAAAGTAAATATAAAGCAACGACTCAGCAACTGTCTAGGATCCGAGCTAGTAGGGTCCATCACGATCTGTGAAATTATCCCAGAAACCTAAAAATAGTTTTATATAAATAGGGTGAGAATACAAGTATACTCAGTAGGAAAACCAAAGTCTCTTGTGCACATGTGAAAGAAGTATTCTAATCCATAGTGAGAAAACATCAGAACCAAACAACACCTAAACAAGTATACTAACCAAACCCAACCTCACCAAGGTATGCTCACCAAGTAACAAAAGTCAAGTAATATAATATGTTATAAATCACATCGATGATAGGGTACCCCATGCCACTTTCCCATAGGTATGAAACTCTCTCCCAACATCATACATCTTGGTACTCCTATCTCTTCTGTATACCACATCACATCCCACCCGCACATACCTGGTCCTCACAACACATTCTGATCGCACACACCTAGGCCTCACAACATATCCCACCCCCACACACCTGGGCCTCAAAAAACATCCCACCAGCACACATCTGGGCCTCAAAACACATGGGCCTCGCAACACATCATATTTCATCCCAAAGAAACCTAGGAAATCATGTCACCATCTCATCCCAAAGACACCTAGGAAATCCCAAACCACCTCACCTGAAAAAACCCAGGCCATTAGATATCTCCCGAAGATACCTGAGCTATCACAACCACCATTTAAGACACTAACATACCTCTAGACATCATATTATGTTCCATACCTACATCACCTAGAAGAGAGAGTGGAAAAGAGCGGTTACCCAGCCATCCATACTAATTACCATATGTTGGGAAAGACACCCTCCCCCATGACAATGGATGTGTTCAACACATAGTGATCAACTAGGGTGGGGATGTGTATAAAAATCATGAGGAAAATACAATTGTATACGTATATAATACTAAACACTCAATCCCAACTTAAGGGTTCTCATACAATCACCAACTCACAAAACTATCACCTTTACTGCCACCTCTAAATGCACAACACCACACATCAAGCCACAAAACCCATTTCATATTCCCAAAAAAATTTATATAACCATTTTATTCCCATTATACAAACCAACCCAATCCATTACAAGATTTATTAAAAAATTATTTATTCATTCCATCACTACCCAGGTGACCACTAAGTACAACACACAACAAGCAACACAGTCACCATCATTTCAGAAGGTGAAGAGCCCTGATAAATTAAGGTAGTTTCACATTAAATAAAATTTCTACCATGACCTCTTGATATAGGGTGAATCTTTATGCATGTTACTCCTGGAGAAACTATAGGAAAATCACCCATACCAATCACCACTTTCCTTCTCCATGAACATCCTTCCCAAACCACTATACCAACCCAAAACAAACCCCCAACTCACAACCACATCCCGAAACATAATATAGCACAAACAGTTCCACAAACCTGTTGCATAATCATACCACACCCATCAAAATCCCACTATGAAACCACATTCCATCCACTTTACCCACACATAAAAACCACAAAAAATAAACCATTTTACAGGTTCACAAGAACATTTATCAAATTACACTACTTTTCTTTAGGGAATTATCACACAAACCAAATCCTAGGGAAACCAATTTCATTACCCAAGTATATGTGGTTAGCCAATTTTCATTTTAAGGGTGAAACCAAACAATCTAAAACAAAGCAACAACTATAATAAATGTATCTAGTACAACCAAAGACACCAACGGCCATAATATTCCATGGGGTAATTATCCCATATAATCACAATGTCACAAACAATATCAAAGCTATAAAAAATATGGATCGAACCCCATTTCCCCTTTCAATTCAATTAACTAATTCTTTATCTTTAATTTAATTTGGTATAACCAAAATTCACAGATAAAAAAAGTAAATCCCCTCCCCCATGATGCACAATAGATAGAAACGAAGGGAATCCTACCTCAAGGAAGCTTTGAAATTGTTGTGCACCTCAGGGCGAAGAAGAATGATCATGAACCACAACCACACCATGAAAAATATGGACCAACCTATACTGCACCAAGGATCCATAAAAAAGAAACCCAAACACAGCCCCATACCAAATAAACACTGCCAAAATGGGTCCCCTAGAGAAGAATGGAATAAAATAGATGAGAAAGAGAATATAAATCACCATGGATTGACCATGGATCACCAATGAGCATCCACTGAGATCAACATATCGAAGAGGGATGGAGAAGGGCTTAAAGATTTCCTTGGGGTGCCTAGGTTTCTCCCAAAATACGTGGAAAAGGAAACCACATCTGAATGAATGATTATTCAGCAAACAATGAATTTTAAAACTGAACATGATCGGGGTATTACATGACATGTAACCCCCTTTCATGTCATATAATACCCGCGATTCAATTATCTCCAAAAAACTTGTCGCCTCATCATTTTATTTTATTTTTCTAACCCAGAAATATTACACGCTTTGAAACTCTTCTTCACGTCATGTAAAATATTTACACACTATGAAACTTCCTAGACAAGATACAAAACCAACTTTCACATCATGTAATCTAGTTACATGATGTGTAATACCCCTTCTTCCAGCCTTTAGCAACCAAAATTCTCTAAACTCCTTCCAATCCTCCTCCGAACACCTCTAGCAACCAAAACTGAAAAAGTAACTGACCAGTAAGGAACGAACTGTTACATCAAATAGATCTCAAATGATTTTCATACTTGAGAATAAAAAACCAAGTCTAGAAGAAAAGGGGTCTGAAAAACCACCCCGTGAGATACCTCTCAATGATCTTGTCATGCCTCAAATGCTACCAATTTCTAAACACACCAACCCAAACAAACAAAAACATCCTAAAAAACCTCAAGCCACCTCCTCTCACATAACCACACAACCACACAACCACTGCACAACCATCTCAATCTATACATAGTCCAAACCAATAACTGCTACAACCAATAAACCACACCACCACACAACCAACAAACTGCACCATCTCAAACACACGAATTAGATTATTTTTTCCACCCTGTCAAGATACTATCTTCTATGGGTGGCACTGATGTGCTAAAATGGGTTTAATCACATAAAAATTAATGTGTCTTAATTAAGAATCAGGTCCTGCCATTTCCATATGTCAAGAATTTGTCACACATCTCACTACACACATCACAAACCAAGGAAAATATATTATCTCATAAAACAAAGGGATTCAAAAATCACATCACAAATAAAAATAGAGAAAATAAAAACTGAAAACAACTTCAGGTACTGGGCACACATTTGCGTCTTTCTCTCATAATTACTCTCCTCAAGGACACCATGTCTCCACAACACACGAACCAAAGGAATGGTTCGTCTATACAACACATTCTATCGATAATCTTGGATCACCACTAGCCGCTCCATAAATTTTGCATCATACTCAATATAAAACTTTCACTAGTCAATGACATGAGAGTCATCATGTAGATATTGACAAAGCCAAGATACGTGGAAGACGTTGTGGATCATCTCTAATTGTGGTGGCAATGCCAACCAATACACCACCTTTCTAACTTGCCCCAACACCTCAAAAGGTCCAATGAACCTGGGATAAATCTTACTACCTCTACCAAATATCCACTGACCAAGTAGATGGGAAGACTTAAAGAAAATGTGTTACTTAACCTAGAACTCCATGAAACTACACCACCTCATCCACACACCTCTTAATAGAGGAATCCACCACATCTGACTCCTTGAACTCTAAGAAGTGAGCCAATTTCATCCACTAATCCATAACCACCCAGATAACATAACAACATCCCTGAGATCTGGGTAACCCTATGACAAATTACATAGATATTTGATCCCATTTACACTTGGAAACATCCAAGGGATGAAACAAACCACAAGGAATACGATGCTTGAACTTCACATACTGGAAAACCAAACACCTTGCCACAAACTCTGCCACTACCCATTTCATCTCGAGCCACCAAAATTGAGTCTTTAATCCATGGTACATCTTGAAAACTCTTGGTTGTAACTCCAAAGGTGATATATGGAACTCAAAAATGAATCCATCATGCATTTCCACTGGAACAAACAACTTTCCAAGAAATAAAATCGGGTTCCAACCATCCTCCAACCATCCCTCTGGAGCATCACCGTGGCCAACATGATCGTGCATCACCTCTTCCACTAAGTCTCCCCACGGAAAATCCTACACCTAATTAATAATATAAGAATGAACCATCATCTGAAACAAATATCCTTTACCACCATCCACTCTTGCATCTAAGTTCAAGGCTTCCAACTCGTCGATCGCTCTCCAAGCATCCACAAATTCCCAAAAAACCTCCTTCTGTGACTTTATTCTCAAGGAACCATCCATGAAATTAACCTTTACTAAGGTGTAGGAGATCTCAAAATCATATTCATAAATAAAATACATCCACATCCACTATCATATATTCAGATCAGGTTGGGAAAAGATATACCTCAAAATCTTGTGATCTGTGAAGACCACAAAGCACTCCCCAATGAAGTAATGTCGCCACAACTTCACCATGAACACAATGGATGTTAGCTCCAAATTGTGGGTGGAATAGTTATGCTCATGGGGATATAACTTAGTAAACCCATAAGAGATCACTTCCTACTACTGCACCATAATTCATCCCAATTCCAGATGGGAAGTGTCACAAAACACCTCAAACAAAACACCCTCCTAAAGAAACCAGAGCACTGGAGCACTAAAAAAATTACCCTTTAGGTAACTGAATGCTTCTTAAAACTGATCACCCCACACAAAATTCAGGTCCTTCCTTGTCAAAGCTTCCAACAGGGCTGTAACTCAATAGAAATCTGGTACAAACCTCTGATAATAGAATACAAGACCAAGGAAACTGTGAACCTCTACCACATTATTGGGTACTTCCCAAGAAAAAACTACTTTTACCTTTACTGAGTATACTGACATGCCCTAATAATACACCACATACCCATGAAAATGAACCTCCCATTTCCAAAACTTGTTCTTGGGTAATTTTCCATATAGCTAGTGGCGTTGAAGAATCTGAAATGCATCTAAGATATTCTCAGAATTCTCCTCCTATGTATTTATGTAGATCAAGGTATCATCAATGAATATGATGAAGAACTGATCTATAAACTCATGAAACATGGAGTTCATAATCCCCATGAACATGAATGGTGTGTTCGTGACACCAAATGGCATGAATACAAACTCAAAGTTCCAATAGCTACATCTTGCGTCAATATTTCGGATATCGCCCTCCTTCCCCCTCAACTGGCTATATCCATATCACATATTGATCTTTAAAAACAAACACACACCTCTCATCTAGTCAAAAATATCATCTATTCTCAGAAGAGGGTAACAGTTTTTGACTATCACCTGATTCAATATCTAATAGTCTATACACAACCTTAGCTATCATCCGCCTTCTTGGAAAACAATACCAGAGCACCACATAGTGACACACTAGGATATATAGAACCCTTATGAATCAGATCATCTATATGAATCCTCAACCCACAACTAATAAGGTTCTATCTGATAAAGAGCTGTCGAAATCGGAGAAGCATCGGACAACAATTCTATCCCGAAATCAACATCACGTTAAGGGGGTAGCTCACAACCTCCTCCAGGAAAAAGCATTGGAACTACCCAATAACTCTGGCAACCTCCACCATGTCAGTATCCACTTATTCCACTAATAGCTCATCCAACAAGGAAATAAGGGGATCCACACACCGACTGTCCACCTAAAAACTCCGTTCACCAAAGAAAATCACACACAGTCTATCCACATCTGAAAAAAATGACTCTCCTCTAAAAGACTTTAATAAAAACATGAAAAAAATATAACTAGTCTATTCTAAGGATGACATCATATGGCTATATATGTAGAAAGAAGAGATACTTAGGGGAATGATGTTGTCCCATCATTAGTCTACACCTTCAGCACACATCAAACAAGATGGTATGGATTCCGAATTTCATACTAAACACCACAGGAATAGGAAGCCTCTATACATATATTCCTAAAGAATGGGATAGAGTGGGTGAAATAAAGGAGTGAGAAACTCCTAAATCAAACAAGGAACAATCAAGGGTACTAAACAAACAGATCATACCTCTGAAGATCTATAGACCCAATTAAACTGCTACCTCCACTGTATGAAAATGACCATGCCCAAATCATCTGCCTCTCTGATGATGAACAACTCCACGACCATGCTCAGGTCATGGTCCCTTAACATGATGAACATTCTGAGGTCAGCCCCTACCAGCTCCATCTCCCCTTGGTGGATAAAAATATTTCTTCCCTTACTAATCAAACATCCTCACTAGAAATTATTGCTGAGTATGACACTAAAACTATCCACCTATACCAAATTGATCTTAGGGAACCATTGGTCACTGACTCTAGTGATGACCATGAACCCAAAAACTAAAACACATTGACATGAAGCTCCCAGAAAAAGCATAAAAACCACTAGAACTAGAAGTCTAGAAAGGAATCTGCTGAGGTCGACTTCCCAACGGCCGAAACCTCAAAGGTCCTAGAGCCTGAGATCTACCACTGACAACTATGCTTCTCAAATAACTCTACTGGATCCCCTATCATGATATAACTCCCCATGATTTAATCTGATCGATCACCTATACCTTCTTCTGAACCTCCAGATACATCGAAAATGTATAAGTAGTATCTATATACTAGATAGAAGGACAAAGTGCCTCCTCAAGTTTTCTCAAATGAGACTCCTCATCTAGAAAGAGATCTAGGAAAAATGAAAAAGATCCTTGAACTTGATCCCAAGCTCCCACACTGACATACTGCCCTTATGAAGGTAGATTAGATCCTGTATCTTTTCAGACTTCGTGGTCGATGAAAGGAAATCTTCCCGGAACTCCTTCTAGAATTAAACCCACAAAACATCTGCCTCCTTTTTCTCCACTACATAAAATGTACACCAATAATGCAAACCTCCCTGCATTTGACTGGCTAACAATGGGACCTATTACTCCATCGGAGCCTGGATAAAACTAAAAATGATATCTAGCTCCTCTAAAAATCTCTCTATCTCAAAATTTGAAACACGACCCCCATACTTCCCCAAAAATTTCCGCTGGAAAGAACAAAACATCATTTTCCATTGTCCATCCTCCTCAATTGGATCAACCCTATAGTGATCGACTGAATCAGATTTCCGAACCTCCACTGCCCAAGACACACATGGATGACAACCAAGAGCCATAAATGAAAGGTAAACAATGATTTATTAATACCAATATATGGATTTTCATTAAGATTCATTTTAATTCATTTTATTTATTTTATCCATTTTTACCTCCCCAAAACAACCCAATTCAAACATGAAAAAAATTTATTATGATGCATGTACCTTCCCTAGGCCTCTAAGATGCAAGTAGGTCCACCTCACTTGGCCATTCAATAAGGTCATAGTTCATGCACTGGATCACGGGCCCCCCCTAAAATCTCATTTCCTAGCCGGTATCCCTGGCCTATGTCACATACCAAGGTCAACTGGATTTTTTTCCATACCATCCCATGAAATCCTCACTGTTCCTAACTCCAAAATCCATCATATCTCTAAACCATAAACATTTATACCACTCTATCACAACCCCTCCCTCCAATGATACCCCTCCTAGGATGGTAATGAATAAAGGGAGATAATGACCCCAGAGTCCCAACTTCAGTAGGCCCTGAGTTAGAGACTAGCACCTAGGGCGTACTAAACTCACAATATGGGAGGCATTACCCTTTATAAGAAACAAGATAGGGAGATATAATGAATCTTCCACAACAAATCCAAAGTATTGTATAAAAGAGAAATCCAAAAACTATCCCACATGCATGAAAAAGTATAACTGATACAAATACAATAAAGTCTCCAAACTTAAATACCCAAAAGTAAAGCTAAAGTAGTGACTCAGAAACTATCAAGGATCCCATCTAGGAGAGTCCAACACGGTCCGAGAAATCCTCCTGGAAACCTAAAAACAATTTGATATACATAGGATGAGCATACATGTATACTCAGTAGGAAAACCAAAGTCTCTCATGCATAAGTGAAAGAAGAATACTAATGACCCTATGAGAAAAAAAGAGAACCAAAAAACACCTAAATAATTATACTAACCAAACCCAACCTCACCAAGTCACACTCACCAAATAACACAAGTCAAGTAATATAATATGATATAAATCACATTGATGATAGGGTACCCCACACCACTTTCCAACTCATATGATACTATTGACCAATTTCATACATCCTGATGCTCCCATCCATTCTGTATACCACATCAAATACCACCCACACACACCTGGATCTCACAACACATCCCGCCCGCACACACCTGGGCCTCACAACACACCCAGCCTATACACACCTGGGCCTCACAACACATCCTACCTACACACACCTGGGCCAGGAAACACATCCCGACCACACACACCTAGTCCTCAAAACACATCCCTCCCACATACACATGGGCCTCACAACACATAACATCTCATCTTGAAGACACTTGGGAAAGCACATAATAATATCATACTAAAGACACCTAGGAAAGGACAAACCACCTCGCCCAAAAACACCTAGAACATCACATCTTGCACGAATACACTTGGGCCATCATAACCACCATCTAAGACACTAACAGACCTCTAGCCATCACATCCTATTTCATACCTACCTCACTTGGAAGAGAGAGAGAGAGAGAGGAAAAGAACAGGTACCCATCCATCCATACTCCTCACCGGATGTTGGGAAAGACACCCTCCCCCATGATGATGGGTGTGTTCGACACATAGTACTCAACTTGGGTGGGTGCGTATATAAATTGCAAGGAAAATAAATGTGGATACATATATGATACCAAACACTAAAACCAATCCTAAGGGTTATCAAACAATCACCAACTCACAAAACTATCACCTTTACTGCCACCTCTAAATGCATAACACCACACATCAATCTAAAAAACCCATTTCACATTCCCAACCAAATTTATTTAACCATTTCCATCATGTTATACAAACCTACCCAAGACATTCCAAGATTTATTAAACAATTATTTATTCATTCCATCACTACCCAGGAAACCACTAAGCACAACACACAACAAGTAACAAAGTCACAATCATTTTAGAAGGTAAATAGTCCCGATAAATTAAGTGGTCTTCACATTAAACAAACATCGTACCACGAACTCTCAATATAGGGTGAAGATTTATACATGCTAATCATAGAGAAACTCTGGTCTAATTACCCATAACAATCACTACTATCTATCTTCAAGGTCATCCCACCCAAACCACCATACCAACCCAAAACAAACCCTTAACTCGCAACCACATTCAGCAACATAATGTAGAAAAACCAGTTTCACAACCCTTCTACATAATCATACCACACCCATCACAACCCCACTATACAAACACATTCCATCCACATCCCCCACACATAAAAACCACAAACAATCACACATCACATCACAAGAAAACATTTTACAGGTTCACAAGAACATTTATCACATTCCACTACATTTCTTTAGGGTTTTATCACATAGATCAAATCCTAGGGTAACCAATTTCATTAGACAAGTAAATGTGGTTAGCCAATTTTTATTTTTTGGGTGAAACCAAACAATATCAAGCAAAGAAACACCCACAAAAGATGTATCAAATTCAACCAAAGCCACCAACAACCAAAATTTTTAGTGGGGGCATTTATCATGTATAATCACAATGTCACAAACAATATAAAAGTTGTAAAAACATACAGATCAAACCCTATTTACCCTTTAAATTAAATTAACCAATTATTTATATTTAATGTAAGTCAGAACAACCATAATTCATAGATAAATAGAATTAAATCCCCTACTAGATGATGAAAAATAGAGAGAAATGAATAGAATCCTACCTAAAGGAAGTTTTCCAATTGTAGTGCACCCTAGGGTGAAGAAGAATGATCATGAACCACAACCGCACCATGAAAAAATTGGATCAACCTATATCACACCAAGGATCCATCAAAACAAAACTTGAATGAACTGGAAAACCAAATAAATACTTCCACTATGGATCCCCAGGAGAAGAAAAAAAAGAAAGCATATGAGAAAGAGAATAGAAATCACCACAGACCGACCACATATCGCTAATAAACATCCACTGAGATCAATAGATAGAAGATGGACAAATAAGAGCTTGAAGAACACCTAAGGGCACCTAGGGTTCTCCCAAAATTATAGGAAAAGGAAACCATGGATGAATAAATGAGGGTTTGGTTGGAAAATAATTTTAAAACTCTACATGAACAAGGTATTACAGGGCATGTAATCCCCTTTCATGTCATATAATACCCAAGGTTTAGTTTTCTATGAAAAATGCATTGCTTCTTCAATTTATTTTATTTTTATAACCCCAAAATATTACATTCCATGAAACTCTTCTTCACACTATGTAAAATATATACACACCGTGAAAATTCCTAGACAAGCCATGAAACCAACTTTCACATTGTGTAATCTAGTTACACGACTTGTAATCCCCCTTCTTCTAGACTTAGAAACTAAACTTATCTAGACTCACTTTGAGCCTCCTTTGACCACCTCCAGCAACAAAAATTAGAAAAGTAATAGGTCGATAAGGCATTGATTATTACAGTTATATCATTGAAATCTAGTCTAAATAGAAGAGAGATGAGATGAATCCTTGGATTATCCATCCAAGGAATGTTGATCTTGAATAACACTATAATGATTATTTGGATGATGTTTTTAAGTGATTATGAATAAACATCATCACTTTTCAAAAATCCCAGAGTTGATTTTGAATAAATTCAAGATGTGATGTGACAAAGATGAAAAAATAACAAAGGAATTTATCTTATGGAATAGTTTTTGTATGATTTTTTGGTGTCATGTACAATAAATTATCTACATGAGTAAAAATGGGAATAGAAATTATCACATAATTTCCCACATATGATGTTTTGGATCCATATATGACAATTCATCTACGCAGATAAGGATTGAAGGAGAAATTTATAAAGATATTTATCTTACGTACTAAAGGTTTAAGGAGCCTGTATGATAATTTATCCTATATATGTAAGATACTTGGAATTCCTATAAGATATTTGAGTTTTATGAGAATTTCATGACATAATTCATTTACAAGAAGTAGATATAATGGTTTACTCTATAAAATTATAATAATTCTAATCTGAGACTTGTGTAGGCTAGAATAAAATGAGATATATTTAGACATGAATATTTTGATAAAAGGAGATTTGGATATGATGATGAAAGTGTGATGTTATTTATAGATCAAACATCATGATCAAACACATTATCATGATTATTTGTAAAATAAATGGACTAATAGATGGAGGAGAATAATGGGGTATTGAGGTAAGTTCCATGATTTAGTATGTGACGCCACATCAACATGCCTATATGAACATATGAAGAGAATTAAAATAATTGTTTTTTTAAGGAATTGAATTTAGTAAAAGGCTATGATAATTTAAATATCATGAACTAGAAATAAATGATTCTTCATCCACACTTTTTGGAATAATTTGAATAATTTTCTGACTTAGAGACCCTGATAATTATAGGTTTCAATTTGAGGGAGTTTGAACATAATAAAGGTCTGATGCCATTTCAACTTTTCTTAATATATATATTCGGGTAGAAGAAGATGAAAATGGTGTGAGACTATAGACTATGAAAATATAAAATATATTTGAAATATGAAAGGAGCGGTTCTCAACTATAAATACCTATGAATATATTGCATGTTGAAAGAAGAAGAAAGTGATAAGACCTAACTCTGCACGTGCTGCAAATTTTCTAGGTCAGTGAAAGAATAAGGTGCTCCAGTGCTACATAAATCCTTGAGAACTGGAGAATAAGAACAAGAAAGATAATGAGAGAGTCAAACTTAAAATTTATTTGTTGTAGAAGCATAAATAAGATATATTTTATATGTTTCGTTTCTCATCACATTCTAAGTTGAAGTTTTGAGAGAGTCGACCTGCATCATCCTGCCGTATAAGTCTAAAGAACATTGAGGAATCCCATTTGAATACTCTAAGATAAGAAGAATATTATACATATTTTCTAGGAGTGAATTGATCCATCATAGATGGTATTTATTGAAAAGATGTACAAGACCGTTATCTTATATTATGGGACAACATACCCTCTCTTACGTTGTACCTGGTCAATTCTAAGATGATAGGTTCAAAGTCATACCCTTACTCAAGATTATTTTGATAATAAGAATGAATTCATGAATATGGTATAATAAGAATGGTTCACCAAATACATAGTCATCCAATAAGAGGTTAACCATGGTAACATAACCTAGTTTTCTCCTAGGATTCTTTCTTATTCCACATCTGTATATCAACCAAAGGAGAGATAAAGATAGGGAGATCCATTCACTTAATAAGTGAGGAGGCAGTTAAGGGATAAAAGTAAAACTAGATTTGAAGTCACAACAAACTGATTCAACTCCCTCCTAGTGTAGGAATATCCCAAAGTGATCTTAATAGATCCAAGTAAGAGGGAACAAAGGCTCTAATACCAATTGTTAGACTTAGTGGACTATGAAGACACAATTGAGTAGGGTGATTAGGTGTTGTTAGATTTTTACCAAAAAAAATTCTTTGAACTTTAACCCCCTTAAGTCATGAAAATATGATACTGGTTAAAGAATATAAATCTTTTTATAGTTTAACCTAGAATTCACCTAATGTAATGAATATGTTAATAGTAAGGTGGTAGATGTGTTTTTATAAGTTTTGACCCCTCTTTGTAATTCTACTCATTTTCATGATTGGGATGTCCAAGAAATAGATCATCCAAAAAAAATTATTATCAATTCAAGTGTAATTGTATGATGTTTTTATCCTATCCCACTTTCACTATATTTCACATGTGTTTGTGTTCACAATATGATACATGTGAACTGAACCTCCACTATATTATATATGTGAATGGATATTTATATTGTATCCTATAATTTTCAGAATTGAATCACACCAGTTTTATCTTCATATTCCTTAATCCTATTAAAGTACATCAACACTACTATCTAGGGATGTATATGCTCCCAAACACTAACATGATTCCTCAATGAGATTATATTTAACCGCCTTAAAGTCTTCAAACAAAACACATAAAAATCAACCTATGAACTATCCAAATATTTCAATTTATTTTCATAATCTATTTACTGGACACTCTCAAATCAATATTCCAAGAACACAATTACCATTGAATACTTAGAAAAACCTCTCACTAGTTTTCCTTGATCACTTTTTCCTATTCTTCCTTTCTATAACTTAAAAGAAATGCTTTCATTTATTCTTCTTCTTCATCAAATCCCTATTGGTGTTTCTCTTCAGAACTAGATTTGAACACACCTTCCTCTCTTCTTCTATGAGGGTATTTCTTCTTCTCCTATCTTATACTTTTTATTTTTATTTCTTTTAGATAAAATTTGATACTCTTAACCCACTCTATTCTTACATATAAAAACAAAAAATTATCCTTATTTCTTCTTTTCTTCCTCCTCGATTTCCTTAAATATACTATATGGCTGTATTAAATTACATTTCATCTTCTATGTAAAAAAAATATATTGAGATTAATTTATCGCTAATTTCCAAAAATACCTCTAGAAAATTTATAGTTTGGGTTCCCATGATATTTTATGCACCCCATTTCCAATTCATAGATATTATAAGAATCCACTTATTTATTGATTCTCACATGGTTGAATAAATATTAAAAAATATCTATAGAAGAACCCACTCCATCTTACTAAAAAAATACTCTATTATGTTCTCACTTAAATCTCTATAGATTCACGGAAATATACAAAGCATCATTTTGTAGCATGTGACTTTTAGTTTATTCCAGGATAATTTTCACAAGAAAATATGAAGGGATATCAGTTTGATTCTATATAAAATAAAATTATCTCAACAATTTCTTTTCAAATCATATTAGATCAGTTCATACATATTTAGGCCTTAAAGAAAAACTCAATATTTGATGTATTTTAATCTATATTAATTTTAAAAAATTGATAAATTTAATTCAGTACATTTGAATTTTTTGATAGTCCTTCATACTTTGGTCTTCCTCCTTACCAAATTGAAGGTCTATAACTCAGGATCAAATCATGGCCTTACAAAGGTTCATGATGTTTTTTCATGATAAAAAATTACATGGATTACCAAATTTATTTTCATCAGAATTAAGAAATTTTGGAAACTACCCTCTAGATTTTAGTATTACCCTTATATAGATCTTGATGGCCTTAAACTAACTCATATATATCATGGGATTAAATTTATGCAATTTCAAATTACATTTACATAGGTCCAAAGGACTCTAACGTAGCCTTCTGAATTTTTGAGCTACTTTTATTGAATATCCTATGATATTTATATAGATCACTTTATTACTTTATGTAGTTAATTTAAATATCCATACTGAAAAGTTTCTCAATATCTCATTTCTTTGATCATCTTATTTCTTAATTTATAGATCACCATACCTATCAGTTAATATTGTATCACATGTTTTCTTTGATATTTTGATATTTGAAAAATAGTCCAAGCATTATCTAAAATATTTATTCTCTATTAGATATTAATTCTAGAATATTATATTACCTTTAAGAAATCTATAGTTTCCTAGTGTTACCCTTACACAGGTCAAGGTGACCTTTAAAAAACCTATAGAAACTATGGGATTACCCTTATGTAAGTCAATATGACCTTTACCAAGATGTTGGTTACCTATATATAGGTATATTTGGCCTTTATATAGCCTTTAGAACTTATGAGTTACCCTTATGTAGGTCCTGGATACACTTATGTAGCCTCCAGAATTTCTCACTGACCCTTACATAGCTCTCCCTTCTTCTTACTACATTCTGGACTTTTCTAAGCCAATCATGACATATACATCCAACATGTTCACACTTACGCTGACCACATCACATGTATTTTTGTTATGTTGACACCTACACTGATCCAGATGACACCTACACTACATAGATTGACACATACACTAAAAGGAAACAAACGTATGCTAACGTATAATGATTCCTACGTTGTATAGGATGATATGTACACTAGATTCCATTTTTATATTTTTTTAAATTATGTACCCATTTTTTAGAATACATAGAATGTAAATATGAGTCACTTCTAAGAATCACATGCCTTATCCAAACTTCATCCAAGAGTATTTACTTAATAATTTTAGTATCCAACATGCTCAATAACTCTCGGATAAATCCTCTAACTCCAAGATAGATTTTCAAACACTTTGGTTATATTTTAAACTTTGTAATCATAGTGGTACAAGCTACCCAATAGGGTATAGTTCATCCATATCATAATCCAACTCCTTCACATACTTATATATGTTTTCCATGAAGAAAAACACATACAATCAACTAATTTTATAACCACTACCTAGAAGCTTTCTAACCAGGTCTTTATAGGAAATAGTAATGTAACACCTCAAGATCTTAGAATATATATATTTTTTAAATAAATTGTAAGTGTTCGATAGTTTTTATGACATGAAACACTAAGTATAAAGAAAACCATGATATATTATAGCCTGGAATTTAAAATGGTGATATGAATATGAATATTAAAATTATGAAAAAATATATATAAAGGTTTAAAATAATGATAATTTATTGATTAATTAATAATAGATAAGTACTTAGTTTTCAGTATAGCCATTTTATGTTTTGAAAATATTTTTTCTTCAAAAATTATTTTTATTACATTTTTCACATGAACATGGAGGTAAGATTTATTTTCCATCACCATATTTTATGGGTGGTTATAAATATGGATTTAATGTTTATATATGATATTTATAAAATAATTATTATTTTGGAATTATAATATCTTATCTACCTTCTTACCTTCAGATCCATTTGTTAACGATAACATCGTTCGTGCTTACGTGTGGCTTGACACCTCCACAAAGCAATGTGATTTTTTAACATTTCCACATTACTTGGATGGTAAAAAGGATAAATTTATTGAAAATATATGATATTTATGATATAATAATTAATATAGAAAAGTGAATTGTAATTTATGTTTATTTCATTCCATCCATTTAAATGTGTAAACATCACTCGTGTGTACATATAAATTACTCTCTCCATGAATTGATGTGATTAATTTTTCATCACCACTTAATACGAGTGATTATAAAACTATATATAATGAATATATATAATATTTATATCATGATTAAAATTATGGGGATGAATAAATCATGATCAAAGTTCAAGGACCATAACTGATGAACTAAAACATCATGAAAAATAAAACAGTTACCACCCGAAATGGAGAATTTAATAGGAATTATTAATAAAAAGGTGTTTAAATGTCATAAGTGGATCGTATAATATATTATAAGTATTAATAAGGTTATTTTATATAATTATAATAAATCTAAATTTTTTATATAGGAGGTTAGATAACTTACAGATCAAGTCAAACATAAGGTAAGAGTTTCATCTCAATTTTTCTTCACTGAGACATGTTTTAATATTATGAACAAATTTCATATTTTTATGGTTTATATACTGACCAAGATTTTTTTGGCATACTATATAATTTAATTAAATTTATTTACATAACCATATTATTTTCAAACTTCTAGTGACTTTCGATTTAAAAATTACTAATGTTGTAGGGGTTCTTCGTTTCAATTTTGTTTCGTTGAGACATGTTTGATGTTACAAAACTATTTTTGTTTATGATGTGTATATACCAATAATTTGAAATTTTATATCATGTATCATTCTTAATTCATTTTATTTAAAGTTACCATTAAAATTATATCATCCAAGGGGTTTTTGATTCAATAATTACCAAAGTGGTAAGGGTTTATCATCCTAAATTGTCTTCTTTGAGACATATGTTATGTTATGAACCTATATTATTTTATTAGGAGTATATAATAACCATTTTATATGATTAATAATGAATAATATTATGTTCATGGTGTTTATAAATCAAATATTTCCAATGTTTTAAGGGTTTTTATGTTACAACCCCCTTTTACCGAGATTATTTTTGCATAAATTTATGATTAAAAACTTATACGATCTATCTCTCAAAAATATTATATATTTAATTTAAATATATTTATTTTTAAAAAATTAATGTTTTCATTTAATTTTACTATATTCAATTACTCAAAATACTAAAATAATTGTTTATATAAAATGAACTTCATTTTCCTCTTTGGTTGGGAATTTTTGTATACTTGTCTCTATTTTCTCTAAAACATTTTAAGGAATGTTTTTATTATTATACTATGATTTATTAAAGTCATTTTTACCCAATATTGAAGTTATATAAAAAAAATTTAGGGTAATATTCTTCTCATTTTCCAAAAAATGTACTTTTGAGTTTTTACCAGAAATGTGAAAGAAATTTTGGTTTAATATACACCGCATTAATAACTTTACCCACCATCATGAATACTGTTGTCTTTAAATTTTACTTGGGTATCTTAAAATAAAATATTTTCCTCAATAATTTGAATTTTTTATAGTTTTTATATGTGATTTAAAAATTAAATGGGAATTTTCCTCAAAAAATGTTCCATTGATATTTTAAAGGTATTTTCATCCATCATTGTTTCTTATTATTTACTTGGGATATGACCAAATGTTAATATATATTTTTAGATATATGGTTTATCATTATGAAATATTTATGAAACTAATTTTATTTTACATGGGTTAATGTTTGATGTAATGATAAATGTTTTCATTATCTTATGACATAAACATGAATTAATTATGATAATTTGATGGGAGGTTCTGTTATAAAGCATGGATGTGTTTTTATGTTATAAATATGGGATGGGTGGTTATGTTATAAACTAAGTATGTGTGGGTCTGTTATATCCCTCCAATGATTTGGGTAACGATGATGGAGTTGATAAAATCCTACGATACGAAAAATTTTATAAACTCTTTAGAGATTACAAATTTTACCAGATGGAGTTACTCCTAATAAAATATTAGAAATGACCAAGTAGGCATTTATATTATGGGAATTTGTCTACGATGATAATATTGGGAGTAAACCTTGACCATTGAAGTGATTTTATAAGATTAAGTGAATGCTAAAAACTTATTTTTTATACTTATGATATGTTCTCATAGATCATGATTAATTATTAATGATTTTGCAATCCTATATATTATATCATTTGATTGAAAAAACTTTATTCCATGATTAATGATTAAAGATTTTTAAATAATTGATTATGATTATTGTGAGTTTTGAACATGTTCCCATACCCTAATTCTTATCGTATGCTCACTTATGATCATTGATTGATATCTATTATGTTTACCCTTTCTTAGCATCTGAATTTTCCCTTTATCATGTTTCTTTTTTCTAGGTTATGAAGAATGGTTTTAAGTGTGATTAATCAAATATGGGTTTTAGTTTTGAAGAACTTAACTATAAATGATATAGAATATTACCCACTTGTTTATGTATCATAGTTTCCAAAGTTACTATACCTTTATGGTTTTGGTGCGGATCATATTGTTATGTAATTATTATTCATATAATAATATGTAATATTTATATATGAAAATTTTGGGTTTCTATAGTTGGTATAATATAAAGGTTTAGTTAATTTTGGAAACAAGGATGATAAAACATTAGTGAGAACCCTTAGGAAAATATTAGGTATTAGAGAACATAAAAATTTATGATAAATAAAAGAGTGTGGTTTTACTAGAAAATAAATCTCTATCTTGATACTAGAAAGTGGATTCAACTGTGGCACATATTCACCTAGGGGAAACAACTCTTAATAGGGAGTATTGGGTGTTTACCCGATCGTCACTGGTTCATAATGAGTGGGCCTAAGAATTATTACCTAGCTAGACATTCATGGAGGATATGCTTGGATCAAGTCACATTTTTAATAAGATATATTATTAAGTATTTGGGTAGATAATGACCATATATGAGCTAGATTAAATCTAAGGTGTCATATATTGAAAATTAGATGTCAAAATTTCGACATCCTATAAATGATTTTCTTGATTATATGATTTCCCACTATGATTATTACCAAAAATACTTGGATTTTTGGTTTCATTTATTGGATTTAACTAGAAGGAATCATTTTAATGATGAATGTTATAGATAATTAAAATATTTTCCTCATTAATAACCAAATAAAATGGGGTATAGAATGTGAAATCTTGTGATTATGAAAAACCAACTATGTTAAAATATGATTAAAAACCTAAACATAGTTGAGTTTTTGAATGAAGAAAATAATAGAAAAATGGAGTTTTATAAAGGTCATGGAGGAAATAATATTAAAATTATTATATGTTGAAGATATGGGAAGAATCACATAAGGAAATGTTTCAAAGGAATGGAAAGATGTTTTATGTGTGGAAAAAAGACATAAAACAAGTAATTTTTTGAAAAAATAAATATTTCAATGGAGGAAGATTAGGTACATCCTAAGGTACCATTTATAGTTCAATATCTTATGTGTGGGGAATATGAAAATTATCCAAACTAATGCCCTAATCCAAGGGATAAATCCTATACCAAGGAAAGTCATATTCTATGAAAATTATTGAAGTAGAATAATTGAATTTTTCATATGTTAGGATTTGATAATTATGTTATAGAAGTGTTTTATCAATGATATTCTAGTAATAAGAATCATGAAACATCTGAGGATTGTTACAAAATAGTTTTTCTTTAAATATTTTAAATAATAATTTGAATTTCACTGATAAAATAGAAAATTTATTTAGTGGTAAGGTTATATTTTTTGAAAAAACAAAATTGAGGGATATATATCCCTTAATAGGTGTCTGGGGTTGAGACAATGAATCTTATTTTGGATAAATTGATGATTAATATTGATAAATTAAATTGGATTGTATTGATGGCCTTCATATTTATTAGTGATTAGATGAAAAATTGATTTGTGTTATCTTTGATGAATTTTATTACATTTTTTTACTTAAGGAGTATATTTTACAATTGATGATTTTATTTAATAAATAAGGATAATGTTATTTTTGTTAAGCATATATGTTTTTATTAAGGTTTTATGGTGATTCGCGTTATTATCATATTTTAGGAGAATATATGTGTTGACACTCTGTTTTGTCACATGGGATGAAAATAGTATAAATTTTACCTAAATTATGTTAGAGACATGAATAGACTCGAGGGGAATCAAAGGAACTTGCCTAAACTGGTCTGCACACAGACCCTTGTGCACTAGAAGGCTCGTGCAACACACCTACAAGAAACTGAAAGGATGACCACCCCTGCATGAGGTACTTGTTCCAGGTACCTACACCATGGACCGGTGCAAGGTAACTCCTTCAACTGGGGTCTCATATTTTCCTATAAATAGGACCCTAGGGATCTTTATTTTCACAACTGGAAAATCAAAAGAATCCCCAAAGCTCTGGTCACACAACCCCTTCACCCAGGCCCTCCAAAACCCCTCAGAAATGTAACACCCCAACCCCAGTTACCCATAGTCGGTGCATTATTACATAACATTAGCATGATATAAGGAATCATGTCTCAAAAGACCAATCAGTTTAGACTCATAAGTTTTATATTACATCATGAAATAAAAACATAAATAACATTTTTTCCCATTTTTAAACACACTTATATCCTTAGTCTATCCCTGTAGGTCAACCATAAAATACTTCTTCACATCCTAGAAAAAATAAAACATAGAAATGGGTGAGCCCATATGCTCAATAAGGATAACAATATAGCAGAAACTTTCATAAATAAGCATAAACATTTAAGGCAATGTATAAGACTAAAACAAAAGTCTTTTAAACTTGAAATTCAGCATAATATGGAAAAGATAAAATCAAATAATTCCATTTACTTATTCACATGGATATTCTACTAGTTGAATAATCACATGAAATATCAATAGACACTTTCATAATGATGGAATGCATAATGCTAGAATTCATAACCACATAGTCAAGGCCTTGTTCTAAGAATACAAATAATATTTTATCAAGGCCTTATGCCAAGACACTAGTTTGTCTCATGATACCTATTAATGTATCGAGGAGCTATAGAGGGCTCCACCTTTCACTTACTAAGTCCAATGCATTCCTCATTTGAAAGGGTTTAAACATAACATAAACATTTGTATTAAAACATGCATACGAAATGTCAATACTTTATCCATAAACCATGAATGGTATAAAAATAACACATCCATAGTCAAACATAACCATTCAATACAATATGGAATATTTTATTATAATAAATCAACCTCAATCGAGAATAATGAAGGATATTGACATAGATGAAAACAATCCTCAAAACTATTTGAGATAAATATCCCCCTTTTTCTTTAAAACATTTAAAAGTCTCATTATTTATCAAGAAGTCGTTTAAAATAGATTTTAGAATCAAAGTGTCCCATACCAATTTGATAATTTTAAAAGTAATTTTAATTTTAAAACATTAATGTCCATATAAATAAATCATTAAAACCATTTTTAAAATATGGACATTAATAAGAAAGATTTAGAAGAATACATCTTTAAAACATTTAAATGATATTTTAGTTAGAGTTCCTAACCAAGAGAGAGACACTTGAATACAAATAATTGAGGTAATAAAATCTTTATAATATTATGAGAATAAAGGATTTCATGATAAAATATGTCAAGGGAAAGTATATAAACCATATAAAAGTGAATTGGTGCATAACAACAAAGAAGTCTCAATGGAATGTAAATTGAGATAAAGTCCCTTATAAAGACTGTATCCATATGTTAAGGATAAATCAATGACACAATTATGTGTAAAAAATATAAATACAATCAATATGATTAGATATTCAGTGTAAATAAATCAGAGGACATTCACACATATTCTTGTAAAAACAACACAAATGACTTGGATGTTTAACTCAATGAATGGAAATTGAGTTAAGATTACTCTCATCATGTTCATATCAATGACTTGAGAAATTATCAATGGAGTGATTATGTATATCAAAAGTATATCCACACAAAGGGTAATGTAAATTACCACATAAATAATAAATAGTGATTCCACACATAATCTTGGAATAAATTAGTCAATAAAGTATGTGTAAAGTTCAATTAGTGGAAATTGAAATTTGAAATTCCCTTACCGAATTGGTAACTTATGAAACATACACCCCATGAAAGAAGGATAATACAGCGAAGTTGTAAATACCCATAGATTAAAGTATATTACACAAGTAATACAATCATGGCTAGTACATACACCACACAAAAGTAAATAGTGGCAATACAGTGTGAATCTCACGGGAATAAGAAGTGAGAAGAAATCCCTTTACCACGTTGTAATCAATAGAGTCGTATAAACAAAGGTTAATAACCACCAAATCATTCAAAGAATACCATGAATATAAAGAGAATCATGATAATATATATCAAATGGCAGTACACAATACACCACATGTAATAAATAAGTGGCGAACAATGGAAATCTCACGGAATTAAAAGTGAGATAAGAAACCCCTTACCTTGTGTTTGACTTGCCTCGTTCGTTCTTTAATCTTCTAAATAATAAACTAAAGTTAATTTCTACTTGATTAAGAACTTTTTTCAAGTTTATTATTCCTTTTATATCACTTATAACCATGTTATAAACATTATGTTATCATTTATGTTAATAATGGTTGTTTTGTCGATATTTGGTACTTGAGTCAAAAATGAACTTGTTATAATTACAAATTGTCCATGTGGTCAAATGTCTATTATCCACAGTATCATATTCATGATTTAAATATCATATATATCATACATATTCAGAATATATATATATATATATATATATATATTTATAATTAGTTCATGATATTTGAAGATAAGAAATGAAATGCACCGTTCATGGAGACGGTAAGCCGTACGTATGCATGAACACTACTTTCATTTCTATTTCATATTTAATGAAATGAAAACTTAATGATACATAGGTATATTATAATTATAGTATAATATCTTATGATATATGTGTTACATAATTTAATTAACTCCATCCTTTATACGTTCCAGGTATGTCATGAACGAATCATATCACCTTGAGGGGGCGGTAGTCCGCACTTCCTCAAATGAAATTATCGTGTTCACACATATTGGAAGGTGTAAAGGTGTGTTTGTAAATGAAAATTAAAAAATCATAGAGAAAACATAAACATAATGTATATAATATATAAATACAGTGTCATCATAATGGCCACCATAAGAGCCAATAGGAGATAATTGAACAATCATCGTTTCGTGAGTCAGTAGTTCGCCGTCCACAGAAACAATATGTTATTTTCCCATTAGATGGAGGTGAGTGTAAGTGTAGCTTGAATAATTCTCATAAAAAAACCTAGTATATTTAGGATACTGGTGTTGTTATTAAAGGAAGTAATAAAAAGAGTTTAGGGGGTTGGAGAAGTAAAATAAAAGAAGATAAATTTAGGGAATACGTTACCTTAAAATTGGGTAACTCCCTTTGGTTTGAACCAAAAGGATTTCTTGAAGTTCCTTCTGCCTAAGGTAAGGCTTCTAGGTGGAAGGGAGAGATCTTGAGAGTTTATTTGGGTAGAGTTTGGATGATACAAGGGGCTTGAGAGGTGTGAGTAATGAGTTGGAGGTGAGAGCTATTTATAAGGGGGAGAGGCTCTTTAGGAAAGTATGAAAATATTATTTTATTATATGATTATTTTTGGTTTCTAAAGGTCCAAAACTAATTATAGTCGATGAAAAGATAACTAATGGTCGAAATAAAATCATCCAATAAGAATTGGACAGGTTTTGGATATTTTTTTAAACTTTATAATCTTATTTATTTAAATCATTCATTAATGAGGTAAACACTACATCCTTATTGTGTCGTAAATAATTTTATTTATTTGATGTCTAAAAAATATAAAAAAAATACAATGATTTATAAAATATTTGTATATTTCTAATGAATATTTATAGTCGAATAGATAACTTATATAACCTCATGTAAAAATTTATTTACTAAAAGATATATGTTTAAGTCATTTTTGTCTTTACATAAAATTAATTAAGATAAAGTGTCATTATCACTCTTAAGTTGCTCCATGGGGTCTCAAAATCGACCCAAAGATGCCCATGGTCAGACATGACTCATACAATAATGTTAGAACAAGTGTTAAGGTAATTTTGTATTATTAGAATATTCTTTTTACCTTAAATTAATCTATTTACCATTAACCGCGGTAAATAAAAGTCAAAAGTTACTATTTACCAAAAATTATTTTTATCTTATTGAACCACATTTTACTTACTAATAACAAACATGTATGTTGGATTTTCAAAATTTAATTCACAGAAGTGGTAAAATTTCATTTAAATGAAAAATTCTGATTTTTAACTACTACTTAGTGGTTTCACTATTCATAAAAAAAATGAAGTTTTTCAGAAAAATACCAAAAATTCAGCCTAAGCTATATTTGATATTCTGAATTCAAAAACTATTTCTATTTTACCAAATTCAAAACATAGAAGTCGGATTAATTAATTTAAAATTAATTCTTGTTGTCAAAACAAAAAGCGTGTTTTTAAGAAATATTAACTATCAAAAGATTGATACTTGTTTATGTTCAATTTTAAAGTGAAATTACTTCCAATGACCTACATTAGATTAAATGGTAAAAATATAATCTAATTACACTTCAAAACCAATTAAAAAGATAATCTAACCATATAAATAAATTAGATTATAAGGCAGATTTGAATTAAAATATAGTATTTCTCACTATTCATAAAAAAAATAAATATTATTATAAAAATACCAAAATTTCATCCAAAGTAAATTTTGATGTCCCGGTTCTAAAGAAGAATTTTATTTTGTCAAATTGAATATGTAAAAGTGTCAAATATTGGATTTAAAAAGGGTTTTCCATTAAGGTTGTAAAATTGCATTTTTTTGAAAAATACATTTTTTATCTGAAAAATTGAATTTATTCTTATAATATGTCTAAGAAACACATAATACATAAGTTAAAATTATATGGAGTATATAAAATTCAAAATCCAGTTAATACTATTCATAACTGTTTTTTGAATGGCTAGTTTGGTAAGTCGTGGTGCGCTCGAACTCAGTGTTGCATATATTACAAGTTATTGAATTACTTTGAAGAGATAATGTACCAAGAAATCTTGAGGTGTTGCAAAAAACCCTTCTCCTCTAGTTGAAAACCAGTAGCGCAAAGGTACTTTCCCTAATCAGGGACTTACATGAGACCCTTCCAAGGACACCTGAGGAGATCTGAGGTTCCTAGGCTAAGGCCTCACCCGATTTTTATTTCCTAGGTGTTCCATTGACAGAGGAATATCCATACCACATAGGCTTACCCCCTACAAGAAGCATTTCCTGCTCCTCTAAGGTTTTATGTGAAGCACCTCATACTCGCCAATCCTTGACCTACGCGAGACACCTTCAAGCCCTATTTCAAGCCTCCAATGTTAGGGATCCCAATGCTTCGGATCCCTCATTAGAGGGGGACCAAATTGAAACCTACATTAAATCCCCTAGAATTTCAAGACCATGGTAAGAGGCTGATGTGGCCGGAGGTTGTCACAACCCTCAAAATATTATTTATAACTTCTACACTACCACAGTGGTGCATGGTTGAACCCAAGGGAAGGCAGGTGAGAAATTTAAGGTTTTATTCAAAATAAACTCCATTATTGTAAGAAATGGAGAGAATGAACATTGTTTATATTTATTACTTTTAATTTTATTTTGTATTTTGTTTTAAGAAAGCAGAAAAGATAACAATGTTGACAAAGGAACTAAATTGTATACTAGAATACTGACAAACTAAGAAATAAAATAATCTAATATAAAGTAAACCATATACTAAAATTAAGAAACATGGTCAAAGGAGCCCAGATCAATAAAAGACACTTGAGAAATCTAATCTACTGGTTAAAATAGTTGACTTCTTCACTACTCTTTATTGAATCATACCTCAAGAAAAAAGTAAAAATTCTCCCTTGCCAGGAAACTCAACACACAGAAGACTGACTTTAGGAGTTTATCACTCCAAAATCAGTCGAACTGCTTGACAGTTAGAAAAGGATAACATTTGGAAATAAACTCACCGTAAATTTCCAAATTTAATGTCACGACCCACCCTCGGGGCCCGTGCCGTGACTACCCCAAGCCCGTCTTCCATAGGCCAGGGGCTGGCGACTAGCACCAAGGCGTAAATCCCAACAAAAAGGGAAGGCATTGCCTTTGAAAAGTAAACAAGCACCACAGAGTAAGCAAGCGGAAAAGTAAACACTAAGTAAAAACGACACAAGCTGTGCTGAAAGTAAAAGGGGCCAGAAATACAAGCCCAACTGTAAAGTACAACTGAAAGGAAAAACAGCAACTGAAAGGAAAAGCCGCAGCGTCGAGCCGTCCTCTGGAAGTCCCACCTGAAGGGTGGGTACAGATAGCCTCCACTGCACCTCGGGTCCACCTGACCGCTCCGAGTACGTCCCGCCCAGTGGTCCACCTCCAGGTACCGTCCTGCTCCGCACGCCTCCACCACGATCAGCGCTGTCCGCCGTCTGCAACCAACACAACGTAGTGCGGGCATAGCCCGTGCAGGGGTGAGTATAAGCTACTCAGTAGGGACCCCGAGACCCCCGAAGGTCTCCCGAAATCCACAAAGGATAATCCACAAAGGAAAGATACAATCACGAAGTAACATCTGACACGGCTTAGGTATATGCCCATACATATACCTAAGTCATCAATTCCCGTTCGGCTCCAACGTCCGAGCCCAAGCACAACCCAGTCCACACAGGAAAGCAAAACGTATACCCACACAGGATAGCACAACACAATCCACAAGGAGAGTAAACAATAATTCCACACAGGATAGCTCAACACAATCCACAAAGGAGAGTAAACAGTAAATCCACACAGGATAGCTCAACACAATCCACAAAGGAGAGTAAACAGAAGATTCAGCTCACACATGTATACTTTGTCGAAAAGGTGAAAGGGATGATCAGGTATGGATACTGAATCATCTACGCTGGGACCCACATAGGATACAAGACCAGCATGGCTGAGACCCACATAGGATACAAGACCAGCTGTCTTCATTGATTCATCTATACTAGGACCCACATAGGATACAAGACCAGTATTGAATCATCTAAGCTGGGACCCACATAGGATACAAGACCAGCACAGCTAGGACCCACATAGGATACAAGACCAGCTGTCTTCATTGATTCATCTATACTGGGACCCACATAGGATACAAGACCAGTATTGAATCATCCAAGCTGGGACCCACATAGGATACAAGACCAGCATTGAATCATCTAAGCTGGGACCCACATAGGATACAAGACCAGCACAGCTAGGACCCACATAGGATACAAGACCAGCTGTCTTCATTGATTCATCTATACTGGGACCCACATAGGATACAAGACCAGTATTGAATCATCCAAGCTGGGACCCGCATAGGATACCAGACCAGCATTGAATCATCTAAGCTGGGACCCACATAGGATACAAGACCAGCACAGCTAGGACCCACATAGGATGCAAGACCAGCTGTCTTCATTGATTCATCTATACTGGGACCCACATAGGATACAAGACCAGTATTGAATCATCCAAGCTGGGACCCACACAGGATCAGGCCCACACAGGACCTGTAGCACTGATCCACGTAGGATCGCTGAGTGCTATAGTCGTCGCAGTCTACTGAGGATCTCTGTACAGTCGTCGTCGCAGTCCACTGAGGGTCTCTGCACGGTCGTCGCCGCAGTCCACTGAGTATCTCTGCACGGTCGTCGCTGTCGAAGTAGCAGTCGCAGCCAGCTCTAGGGTTCCCGCACACAGCAAGCTCGTTCGGGAGGGTCCGCTCCACGATCCGAGAGGCTGATACATCAACTGTCACAAAGACCAAAGTTGATGTATCCAAAAGTTCCGTATCGTCAACAGGAACTCAACGTCGCAGACGGCGCGTTAATCGGACGCCCGGTCTGAGAGTTATTGGCTTTTTCGTCCCAGGGGCCCGGTTGGTTTTTAAGGCAAAACCAACCCGACCGTACTCCACCTACGTCCAAACCTCGGGCGGAGTGTGCCAAAAGATCCGTCTCACTTAGAGGAATTCAACAAAGCTGACGGCACGTCAATCGGACTTCCGTAGCTCAAGATATGAGTGTTTCCGCTCCGGGGGCCCGGTTGGTTTCGTGTATGAACCAACCCGGCCGAACTCAAAGTATTCTGAAACCTTGAGTGCAATATACCGAAACGACCGTCTCGATCCAAGGATCGCGTTGCCGCTGACGGCGAGTCGTTTGGAGGCCCGTAGCTGAAGTTACGGGCATTTGAACAAAAATCATCTGAAGACGGGGGGTCCGGGCCCGGGGCGACCCGGCCCGACCCCCCTGGGTCGGCCGAACCCGGTCCGACCCGGTCGGACCGGTCTGGCTCGGCCAGCCCGGCTCGGCTCGGCCGAGCGACGTGGGGGGTAGCCGCCACCCCCGCGTGACACCCCCGCGGCACCCGCGGGGTGTCGGCCAGACAGCCGGACGCGCCGCGTGACAACCCCGCGGCACCCGCGGGGTGCCGCCCTAGACACCCGGGGGCACCGCGTGACAACCCCGCGGCACCCGCGGGGTGCCGCCGTGGACACCCGGGGGCGCCGCGTGACAACCCCGCGGCACCCGCGGGGTGCCGCCCTGGACACCCGGGGGGCGCCGCGTGACAACCCTGCGGCACCCGCGGGGTGCCGCCCTGGACACCCGGGCGCGCCGGACCCGCGCGGCCGCGGGTCCACGGGCGCCGCCGCGCCGGCGACCCGCGCCGCCGCCGGCTTCCACGGGCCGCCGGAGTCGCTCTGGTGGCCCGTTTTCCTTCTCGTCTGCGCCGTTGTTCCTCCCGGGTTCCGTTCTTCACTACGGGATCATCAAATTGTCCTTGCATCATATTGTGTCGTCGCCCGCCAAATCCGCAAAACACGAAGAACGACGGAGGGTTGTCGGGCCGTGTTCGTTCGACCCGCACCCTCCGCGTTAGATAAAAACAACGGGAGAAAATTGTTCAACACATGAACCGACAATTTTAATAAAATAAAATTGTTCATTTGAAACAGGTTCTTTAATTTTTAAAGAACGTTCACGGGAATATAAAGAGGGGTATTCCAAATTATAAAATCTCTACCTCGTTGGTCGTCGTCGTACGCACGTCCTTCGCGGAATTGCTCGTCGCGGGAGGTGGAGATCGTCGCGTTGTCGCGGAAGGGCGTCGCGTCGTCGCGGAACACGGCGTTGAGTCGGCGAACTCAACGGACCATGAAACAACAGATTTAATTTAATTAATTAAATCCGTATTCTGGTAAAGAACCATGAAGAAGATTAAAAAGAAAGTCTGAGACTCTTACCTCAAGCAGCCGATCGAAGATCCGTCGCGGAGGAAGAGTCGTCGCAGAAGAACGTTGCAGGAAGGGAACGTCGGCGTCGCGGATCACGACGTCGCGTCGTCGATTTCCGGGTTCGGCGTTCTTCGCGTTCTTCACGTTTTTCGCGTTCTTCGTGTTCTTCGCGTTCTTCGCGTTCTTCGCGAAGGAGGTTGAAGGTTCAAGGATCCTCTCTCAACGAGTAATCCTCCAAAAAAAGATAGGTTGGTCTTATTTTAATATTATGCCAACAAACGAAAACGGGTAAGTAACGACCCATCAATTCGTTGAATTAATTCAACGAAAGAAACAACTCATTTAATTTACGAAATAAACCGCCCAATTAAATGGTCTGTTAAGAATTTAAGAAACGCGTCAGTTGACTTTCATAATGACGGGTTTTCGCGGGTGCGTTACTTAGCGGAAAGAAACGGCGGGGCTCGTGCGGGCCCCACCTCACAAATATCCTACCAAGAGGGTATGATATTTCTGGATAATATCCTATCAGGTTCAACTCAGTTCAAGCCGCCTTAAAGTGGCTTCAAGTGGCTTCCAAGTGGCTTAAGTGAAATAAAATAAAGTTGTCGCAAAATTATTTTATTTCTTAACTTTAAGCCCGAAAATTAAAAACCACACCCGAGCAAATACAACTCTGGAAGAGGCGTTTCTAAGCGAATACCGGCGCTGCGATTTCATCGGTGCCCTCAGAATTCGATTCCGGGCACCGGTTTAAAAGATAGAAAAACTCGCATGTCCGTTCACTAAACGTACCCGAGCCAAACTTCGGAAAATTATTCCGGGCACACCGGGCCTCGGAATCAGGCGCCGTTAGAAACTGCGTTCTTGTAAAATTCCAAAGAAAATTAAGAAAAAAAATTTCCTTGAAATTTACGGGTCTTTACATTTAAAGAAATTAACGCTTCGATAAATGTATTCAAGAACTACCTCGCCTGTTGATCTTGAATTTATGAATTTAGAAAACATTTGAGGTGTGAAACAATTAAACAAAGAATCATTAATCAATCTCGCTGATTGATTATGATTTTGAGAAATGTAAAGCGAATGAAGAAGTTTAAAATATTAACCAGAAAAATTGAATTCTCGAGCTAAGACAATCCATCCTTTGATCATATAGATTAAAGCAATGATAAACATCCAAGAACATAGTACAAAAATAAAGGACAAAGGGAAGAAGAACTCCCCAAGTGATGCTCTGCTTTCGAGCTCCTTAGCCTCCAGCTTTTCCTAGGAGTCTTAGCTCTCCAAAGGTGTGATCATGGAAAGAGAATGTGCATCCCCCAAAATTCTGATGGTGCTCTGCCTTTAAAATATCATCCGTCATCTGCTGCATGTCACCGCATGTTTCCACCGAAATGGGTCGGTTCTTCGATACGCACCACAAACGTGCGTTTTTTTGGTGAATGACCTGTCGTTTTAGAATCTCTCACATAACTAACTCCGCTTGAGTTAGTCAAGTGTATTTGGATGGGATTCCATATTCAATGTGAACCTGCATAGATAGAACAAAAAAACAAATAAATAAATCAATATTAAATACTAACTAAAATAAACAAAAGTTTAATTAATGTAAGACAAGTTGTTGTTGTTTTAGTTTAGATTTATAATTATTATATATTAATTTATTTATTATAATTTAAATTGATAATTATTTTATTTTATTTATTGATAATAATAATAATTATCATTTATATTTTAGTTTAATTATTATATTTTTGTAAACTCAAGTTAAATTTTTATTTATTTTTTATTAATTCTTTCTTTTATTAATTTCCTTCTCCCCCCAAATCATGGCGCACAGCAGGGGGGGAGTCTTCTTCTCCAGTGAAATCCCGAGGTGGCCCAAGATCCTACAGATCCATGGCATCGTCGGCTTCAACTGGGTTCTCCTAAAGCGGCGCGATACAACGGGTCTCGGGGGTTCGCTATCACGCCAAGAAGGTCAGATCCTCCTTCTCGATTCGCAACACAACGATTCCAGGAAGCTTTGGTTAAAAACCCAATCGTGGCACATCTCTCAGGCCTTTGATGGCTGGCATCATGAACCGACGGCAGCTAGGCCTCTACGCTCAGCAGCAATGGATATCCTCTAGCGGCGATATTAATATTAAATACATAATAAAATCAGTAAAACCTTAATTAATTAAAACAAAACAAAAATTAACTAAATTGTAAAAGACTAAATGGTAAACTTAATTAAAAACTAACTAAATTATTAAACAAACTAAAAATAAAAGTGACTTAATTATTAACTAAGAATTTAAATATTAATATTAATTAATTAAATATCTAAATAAACGCAAAAGACATACAAATAATTAACCGCAAACATGAAGTTAAAATAATTAAAATTAACTAAAGATTTTGAACAACTAAGTTAATTAATTAAATGACGAAATGAAAACATAAAATTAAGAACACATTATTTAATTAAACTTAAACTTAAATTTTTACTTATCTAATAAACATAATAATTAGACTAGTTTATAAATAAAGTTAATTTATTTTAATAAATCTAATTTAAAGGGTAAATTTTTAAATTTAAAACTAAATTAGATTAATGAAAATAAAAATTACAATTGATTAAATAATAAACATTTAAAATTATTAAAATGTTAACCAGATTAAGATTATTAAACTAGAATGTAAGTTAAAATAATTAGAATAATTAGAATAATTATATTAATTATTTAAAAGACTAAAAACACATATTGAATTAAAAAAGCGATTAATTAATAGATTTAGTTATAAAAATACAAAAGTCCCATTATTTATTAAAAAGTGTTAAAATAAATAATTAAATTGTTAAAAATTAAATAGAAGATGTGGAAAAACTATGTAAAAATAGAGAAACATCAAATTCACTCGCACTTAAGCATTGTTTGTCCTCAAACAATCCCATGTTTTATCATCTTTGAAAAAAATAAAAAAAAATGTTTTATGACTCAGTTCAAAAAGTAACATGTCCAGCATTCTGAAAACAGAGGACTAAAATGTCAATAAGATTTTGAAAAGATAACTCAAACCAAGTCCTGCCTTAAACAATCTTTTATTAGTAATCAAGAAAGTAATGAATCATATGTTAATGAAAGTGTTCTTCCTCAAATGTGAATCTATAAGGCCCCAGCCTTAAACCTTACTTAATCTTGAGTTATTACAAGATTACACATTGAGGATCTTTTCGGGTTTAGAGTTTTAGAGAATTAGATCATAAAACTTGCATTACATTCCACATATAAACAAAGTGGTTACATAAAGATAGTATTCTTCATTCCCATCAATGGAAACACATTTAAAATAAAACATGGATTATTTCTTGACACATCCTTGACTCAATCATCTTATCATGTACCTTTCCCTTGACCTGTGAAAAACATTTCAAAAACTTGGGATGAGCATAAAAACTCAGTATGGGTTATAAAAAAAACATGGAAAGGAAACATGAGTTCATATATACATAAAAATGAAATCATACTTTACCCATAAAACATAGGCACTTTAACATACCTCATAAAATCATGAATAAATCATAGAAATCATAAGACATAAAGGTAACTTGAGGCATTCATAACATTCTTACGTAGGGAGTAACCCTCTTGGTTACGTTTGGAATACCCATCACAGTATATTCCCTAAAATCTCTTCGGAGAAACCTTAAAGTTTCACTCCTTCGCATTACCCAATGCATTGGAGAGCTATAACGGGCTCACCCACCCTTAGTTTATCACGGAACCACTCGTCTTCGTAATAATGCCCAAGAACCATAACATAATCATATCACATAAAACATGCATAAAGGAAACATAACATTTCCACATTTCAATCACGAGATATCAATACAACACATTGATATAATAAAAACATTATGAAAACCATTTTCAATACCAAAGTAAAACATGGTATTTATTTTTCGTTTAAAAAAAAGTATGGCTTGTAGAGGAAGCCGAAACTCAAATAACGGTCACGACGGCGGAGAAGTCGTTGTCGCCGCATACGTATGACAAAAACATTCCCTTTTGTCATTTAGTAAACGCTTCATATAAAAAAGATTCATTTTGAATAAACGTAAAAGTCAAAGGGGATTTATACACCGTATAAAAGAAAGTTGTGTATAAAATAAAATATGCCTCAATGAAAGGAGATTGAGACAAAGTCCCATACCTCGTATCCGACTTGACCCGACCGTTCTTTAATCTCCTGAATAATAAACTTGAGTTAATCTCTACTTGATTATGAATCTTTTTCAAGTTCATTATTCCTTTTATACCATGTTATGAACATCATGTAATCAGTTAAGTTAATAATGTTCATTTTGTCGGTATTTGGTTCTTAAGTCAAAAATAGACTTCTTACACTTACATGTTGTTAATTTGGTCAAAGGTTCATTATATCCAGAATGGTATTCATGATGTAGATATCATATATGTCATATATATCCAGTACATACATTCATTTATAATATTACATAATCATTTAGAGGTAAGAAATGAAATGCACCGTTCATGGAGACGGTAAGCCGTACGTACGCATGAACGCTACTTTCATTTCTATTTCGTATTTTATAGAATGGAATGATAATGATATAAAGGTATATTATAATTCTAGTATAATATCATATATAATATAATAGTTCCATCCTTTATATGTCCCATATATGGTATTTAACGAATCAAATCACTTTGAGGGGGTGGTAGTCCGCACTTCCTAAAATGAAGATATCGTGTTTACCCATAATGGAAACCATAAAGGTATGCCCAAAATGAAAAAAAACAGAAGCTTAAGGAAAACATAAACATATTATATATCATATATAAAAATAGTGACATCATAATGGCCACCTTTTAAGGTGTTAAATGAGTGTTGAACAATCATCGTTTCGGGAGGCAGAATTTCGCCATCCACGGAAACCGTATGTTCTTTAACCATTTGATGTAGTTGTGTGAGAGTGTAGCTCAAATATATCTTATAACAACATCCTAGTATATTGAAGATACTGTTGTTGTTACAAAAGAAGTAAATAAAAAGAGTTTAGTGGGTTGGAGAAGCAAAATAAAACAAATGAACATGAGAGAATGAATTGCCTTTAAAAGTGTAACTCCTTTTGATTTGAGCTTAAAGGCTTCCTTTGAAAGGATTATGCCCAAAGGGAATCCTCTAGGATGAGGATAGGGATGTGGAGAGAGTAAATGGTCAGGGTTTGTCCGAGCCAAAGGCTTGAGGAGTGTGTGAAATGAGGTAGAGGTGGGGGCCTTTTATAAGAGGAGAGGAGGGGCACTTTTGGAAAGTAAAGAAATATTACTTTATTTGAAAATGTGTTTCGGTTTCAAAAGGTCCCACATTGATATAATTCGTGGATAAGGTGATAAGGCTTCGAAATACACTCATCCAATAAGTTTTGGACATGTTTAGTTCATAGATTTTACATTATCTTTCCATTTTATTTAAATCGTCAAATAATGATGTCATCGCTGCATCATTATTATGTCATAAATAATTTAATTTATTTAATGTCTAAAAATCATAAAAAAATACTATGATGTAGTAAATATTTTTATCTTTCCAATTACTATTTATAATCAAAAATATGATCTTTATAACCCCATGTAAAAATTGTTTTCGTAAAACATATTATGTTTGTGTCATTTTTACTTTAACATTTAATAAAAAGTTATTTATGTCATTTCCAAACCAAAGTGTCTCCATGGGGTCCCCAAGTTGACCCATGGCTTGTCTTGGTCGGCCATGACACAACCAATAAGGTTGGGACATGTGTCTAGGTCATTTCCTATTATTAAAGCATTATTTATACCTTAAACTACCCTAATTACCACTAATCACGATTAAGAACTTAATAAGTTACTATTCACCAAAAAATTATTATAATCTCATTGAACCACATTTTACTTCTTAATGAAAACCATGTATGTCGGATTTTCAAAATTCAATACACATTAGTGGTAAACTTTCATTTAACTGAAAAATCAGTTTGCTTGATTATCACTTAGTGGTTTCACTATTCATCAAAAATTGAAGTTTTTCAGAAAATTACCAAAAATTCACCCTAAGATATATTTGATATTCCAAATTCAAAAATGAAGTCTATTTTACAAAATTCAAATCATATAAGTCACATTAATTAATTTAATAATTAATTCCCGCTGCCAGAGCAAAAAACGTGTTTTTACAAAACAAAAAGTATCAAAAGATTGACACCAGTTTAAGTCTAATTTCAAAGTGAAATTGATTCCAATGACCACCATTGGATAAAATGGTAAATATATATTATAATTTCACTTCAAAACCAATTCAAAACATAATCTAATCATATAAATAAATTAGATTAAAAAACAGTTTTGATGTAAAATGCAGTATTTTTCACTATTCATTAAAAAATGAACATTGTCAGAAAAATACCAAAAATTCACACAAGGTAAATTTTGATGTCCCAATCATAAAGGATAAGTTTATTTTGACAAACATAGTTTATAAAATTGTCAAAATATAGATTCAAAAATGGTTTGCCATCAAAAGGCTGTAAAACAATCTTTTAAGAATATTAGTGTATTCCATGCATAAAATTGTATTTATTTTCATTTTAAGCCTCTATAACACTATCTTAATCATTAATAGACATAGATAAAAATATCTATTATTCATTACTTACTTGGGATGTTACATCCTTCCCCCCTTTAGAAAATTGCGTCCCCGTAATTTATTTACTTATCGAATAAATGGGGGTACTTATCCCTCATTGCATTTTCAGATTCCCATGTTGCCTCTTCAATCATGTGGTTTTTCCACAAAACCTTTACCTGCTTAATCACCTTATTTCGTAACACTTGCTCCCTGTGGTCAAGAATCTAGACCGGTTCTTCCTCATAAGATAGGTTCTCTTCCAATTGAACTACCTCTGGACTCAAAACATGAGATGGATCTAGCATATACTTTCTCAACATCGAAATGTGAAAAACATTGTGCACCTAAGATAAACTCGGAGGTAAAGCCACTCGGTATGCAACTGATCCAACTCTCTCTAGAATTTCGTATGGTCCAATGAAACTTGGACTCAACTTTCATTTCTTACCAAATCTCATCACACTTTTCCAAGGGGAAACCTTGAGAAAAACATGATCACCTACCTCAAAAGATAGATCCTTCCTCCGGTTATCCGCATAACTCTTCTGCCTGCTCTGAGCTGTTCTCATGTGTTTCTGAATCAGCTGAACTTTTTCTGCCATCTCTTCTACCAATTCTGGTCCCATCAACTTCCTTTCACCCACTTCATCTCAGAAAGCTGGAGTTCGACACCGCTTCCCATATAATGCATGAAATGGCGCCATCTGTATACTGGAATGAAAACTGTTATTATATGAAAACTCAACCAAAGAAAGATGTTGGTCCCAACTTCTCTGATAATCCATAGAACAAGCTCGTAGCATATCCCCTAATGTCTGAATTGTTCGTTCTGACTGCCCATCTGATTGAGGATGAAAAGCTGTACTAAAATTTAATTCAGTACCCAACGACTTCTAAAGGCCTTTCCAAAAGTTAGAAGTAAACCTGGGATCACGATCCGATACAATGGAGAGAAGAACTCCATGTAACCTGACTATCTCTTTAAGATACAAACGGGAAAGTTGATCAAGAGAGAAAGTATCTCGTATAGCAAGGAAATGAGCAGATTTGGTCAAGCGATCAACAATAACCCAGATTGCATTATTACCTCGAGATTTCTTCGGTAATCCAACAACAAAGTCCATGGATATATTCTCCCATTTCCACTCTGGCACTGGTAAAGGCTGAAGCATCCCTTTCGGTAACTGCCGCTCTGCTTTAACCTATTGACATGTCAAACACTTCACAGTAAAATCAGCAATATCTCTTTTCATTCCATCCCACCAGTAATACTCCCGCAGATCTCTATACATCTTAGTACTGCCCGGATGAACTGAAAACGGATAACTATGAGCTTCAAATAACAGCTCTCTCTTCAACTGTGAATCACAAGGCACACACAATCTCTTCCCAAATCTCAAAACACAATCATTATCAATGTTGAATTCAGGCAACTTACCTTTCTAAACCAGCTCTACCTTTTTCTGCAACTCACTATCTTACTTCTGTGCCTGCTTGATTCTATCTGATAGAGAAGATCTCACTGATACCTGAAACAAAACAGAAGGACTTCCTGCACCAACAACTTCTATGCCAAAGTTCATCAAATCGTTAACCAAAGGATCACGTTCCAAACGCAACATTGTTAATGAAGCATTACTTTTTCGACTCAAATCATTAGCCACTTTATTTGCTTTTCCCGGATGGTAATGAATTGTACAATCATAATCCTTGATTAATTCCAGCCATCTCCTTTGTCTCATGCTTAACTCTTTCTGAGTGAATATATACTTTAAACTTTTGTGATCGGTATATATTTCACACTTTACTCCATACAAATGATGCCTCCAAATTTTTAAAGCAAAAACAACAGCAGCTAATTCCAAATCATGTGTAGGGTAATTTACCTCATGAGTTTTCAACTGTCGTGAAGCATAAGCAATTACCTGATCATTCTGCATTAGGACGCAACCAAGTCCTTTCAATGAAGCATCACTGTATATAACAAACTCACCATTCCTGGAAGGTAGTGCCAAAACTGGAGCATTCACCAATCTTCTTTTCAATTCCTGAAAACAATCATCACATTCTTTTGTCCAGATAAACTTAACACCCTTCCGAGTTAGCTTAGTCATTGGACTAGATAACCGTGAAAAATTTCTAACAAACCTTCGGTAATAGCCCGCCAAACCAAGGAAGCTACGAATCTCGGTTACATTTATGGGTCTTGGCCATTCTTCCACAACTTTTGTTTTTGCGAGATCAACAGTTATTCCATCTTTAGAAACAATGTGACCAAGGAAAGAAATTTGTTGCAACCAAAACTCACACTTGCTGAATTTCCCATACAGTTTCTTTTCTTTTAAGGTTTGCAAGATAACCCTTAAATGTTTTTCATGCTCCTCTTTACTTTTAGAAAACACCAAAATATCATCAATGAAAACCACCACAAACTTATCCAAGAACTCATGGAAAATTCTATTCATTAAGTCCATGAATACAGCAGGTGCATTGGTTAGACCAAAAGGAATTACTACAAATTCATAATGGCCATATCTCGTACGGAACACGGTCTTCGGAATATCTGCCTCCTTTACCTTCAGCTGATGGTACCCCGATCTCAGGTCAATATTTGAAAAAAACTGAGCTCCCTGGAGCTGATCAAACAAATCATCGATATGAGGCAAAGGATATTTGTTCTTAACAGTGATATTATTCAAGGCTCTATAATCAATGAAAAGTCTCATAGAACCATCTTTCTTTTTAACAAATAAAACAGGAGCACCCCATGGTGATGTGCTAGGTCTAATGAAACCTTTCTCTAATAAATCTTGCAATTGCTCCTTCAACTCTAAAAGTTCAATTTGTGCCATTCGATAAGGGGGTTTTGAAATTGGCTTAGCATCAGGAACTAAGTCAACAGTAAACTCAACTTCCCGATCTGGTATTATTCCAGGCAACTCATCAGGAAAAACATCAGGATACTCATTTACCACTGGCACATCATTAATCTGAACAGTTCCTTTATTTTCAACGATGTGTGCAAGGTAACATTCATTTCCATCTTTTACAAGTTTCTCGGCCTCTTGATATGTTATCAAAAGTAAGGGTTCATTCTTGTAAAAAAACTGAAAGTATTTCTGAAAAGAAACTTCTTTAGCTCTACAGTCAATCTTAGCATGGTAAATAGAGAGCCAATCCATACCCAGGATAACATCAAACTCTACTAGAGGTAGAACAATAAGGTTTGCAAGTAGGTTCTTTCCACAGATAAGGATAGGAAGATTCTTATAAATTCTTTTTGCCTCAACATTTCCCCCAGGTGTTTTTACCAAAAGTTCAGGAGTCATTTCTTGAGATGGTATTCCCATTTTACTAGAAAAGGTTTTAGAGATGAAAGAATGTGTAGACCCCAAATCAAACAACACGCTGGCATAATCTGAAAAAACAAACAAAGTACCTGATACAACTTAATTTGATGGCACGACATCTGCTGAAGTAGTTGCAAAGGATTTCACCACTCCTTTCTGCTTGTAGTCTAACTGCTCCCCATCACTCAAGCTCTTTGTCGGACACTCATTTGCATAGTGACCCATCTCATTGCACTTAAAACATTTCACTAACTGTAAATCAAATTTGTTCTTACCTTCACCTTGATCCTTTTCAGTGCAATCACGAGCCTTATGTCCCATCTTACCACATCGGTAGCACTTCCTAGAATTCAGAAGACATTCCCCAGCATGCCTTTTGCCACATTTATCACAAACTGGAAACTTAGTTCTCTTACCATCAGACTTTTTTGAAGAATTCTTACCTTTCTCCTGCCACCTCGGTATCTTCTTCTGCTGGTTGTTATAGAAAACTTGGTCATCGACAAACTCCATTTCCACCTTCTCAGCACATCGAACAAGCTTTTCATAACTTTTAAACTCACGAGAAGCTAATGCCCTTCGATACTTTGGCTTTAATCCTGACTAGAAACGATTGATTTTACTATCAAGGTCCCGGATAAAATTTGGAGCATACCTTGCCAATCGAGTGAACATTTCTTCATAGGCAGCCACTGAGTCTTCCTCTTGCCTCAATTCCAAGAATTGATTTTCCATCCTAAGTCAAACAACCTTAGGAAAATACTTCTCAAGAAACATACCTTTGAATTCATCCCAGTCAAGAGCATCAATCTCATCGGCGTCCCGGATATTTTTAACCATAGACCACCACTGATCTGCTTCACCCTCCAAACGGTAAATAGCAAGACTAACCTTTTGATTGTATGAACACCCCATGACATCAAAAATATTCTCCAGTGCTTTAATCCACCCTTCAGCTAGCACAGGGTCAGATGATCCTCTGAATGATGGTGGATGTTGCCTCATGAAATGTTCCACCACTGACATGTTCCTCTGCGGTTGTTCTGGCTGATCTCGTGCATGGATACCACCGCCATTTATCGCTTGAGTCAACTGCGCCATTACTGCAACAAACTATTCAGTTCCAATTCCGACCATTTCTGGATGCTGATTCGGAAGGTTATATCCTTCTGTATGCCTTCCTAGCACTGCTTCCCTGTTTCCTCTACGGAAAACCATACTGAACAAACATGTCTTAGATGAAGCAACATTATAGCATCCCATCTTTTTATCACATAAACTTTCATTACATTTTACAAAACCGAGGATCTTTAAGGTTTAGTGTCTTGGAAACCAGGAACATAAAACATGAAAAGAACAAAAACACTCTTCTTAAACACTTGAAAGGATTCTCCTTAAGTTCATCCTAGGTTCATTACTGCATCTCATAACCTGGGGACATACATCAAAAGAAAGGGTGAGCAGAAAGCCCAGTAAGGGAAACAAGAGAAACATTTTACATGTGATCTTGAGATACTTCAATAAGGACATGAAAAGAAATTTAAGGCATGAGAAAGAAATAAAGAGATACATCATAAAAAAATAACATTTTTCATAACTTGAAGATGTGGCTGCAACATTTAATATTGACAATCGTTTCGTTTCACCAAGGTCCATCCCCAAGGTGTCGTTAAAATTTACCAAGGTTATTCACCAAGGCATCGTTAAAATTGTAATCTCTAGTGGTTACATCATTACCCAATGCATTGGAGCGTTATCAGGGCGCACCCTTAAATTTGCCTTTATTATCATGTGAGCCACATATATCATCATCAAACATTTCATAAATAACCCACATAGCATAAAATAAATGGGTTTCATTTCATAATCATAACGTTTTAAAAACTGCTTTAAAGACATGATCTTTATGTCACTTTAAACCCACGGAAAGGGAAAGAGGGTTTCATGTATGTAATTACCAGAATTTAAAATATAACATTTTGATATATATTTGAATACCCCTGTAGAAATAAGAGCTTTGAGTATTCACTTTATAACATAAAATAATTTTTAGAAAAGAGAGAGAGGCATTTTGAGACGAAAATTTTGCAGCATAACGACTATGTTACAAGGTTTTAGAAAACATTGAGAAGAGAGGGGACATGGGTCAAACATTCATAAATGACCCATCAAACAGTAGAGGGACAAAATATAAGGGATTTAAGAACATGGTAATTAAATTTGAAAATATACCATATGAAATGAAGAACATGAAAGGAAGAAAGAAAAAAAAAAGATTTCTCTTGTGAGAATTCGGCAGCCTAACGGCGTTACTTAAACTTCAAAAAAATTGAATTGACAAGGTCAAATAGGGTCTCTCATCATATGAACATAAGAGTCCAGTATGATAGATATAGAGGTCATACCCCAACATAATAGAAAGGAACTTGAAAGAATTGACATGAGAGTAGAACTTCAAAACGAGAATGGTGAAGAACCACTTAAAAATTCGGCAGCCTAACGGCGCCACTTAAACTTCAACAAAATACTGAATTGAAGAGATCAAATGGGGTATCTCATCATATGAACATAAGAGTCCAGTATGATAGATATAGAGATCATACCCCAATATAACAAAAAGGAACTTGAAATAATTGATATGAAAGTAGAGCTTCAAAACGAGAATGGTGAAGAACCACTTAAAAATTCGGCAGCCTAACAGCGCCACTTAAACTTCAACAAAATACTGAATTGAAGAGATCAAATGGGGTATCTCATCATATGAACATAAGAGTCCAGTATGATAGATATAGAGATCATACCCCAATATAACAAAAAGGAACTTGAAATAATTGATATGAAAGTAGAGCTTCAAAACGAGAATGGTGAAGAACCACTTAAAAATTCGGCAGCCTAACAGCGCCACTTAAACTTCAACAAAATACTGAATTGAAGAGATCAAATGGGGTCTCTCATAATATGAACATAAGAGTCCAGTATGATAGATATAGAGATCATACCCCAACATAACAAAAAGTAACTTGAAATAATTGACATGAAAGTAGAACTTCAAAACGAGAAGGGTGAAAACCCACTTAAAATTTCGGTAGCCTAACGGCGCCACTTAAAACTTCAAAATACTGAATTGAAGCGATCAAATGGGGTCTCTAATCATATGATCATAAAAGATCAGTATGATAAATTTAGATATCATACCCCAACATAATAAAAAAAAGTAACATGAAATACTTTACATGAAAATAGATCTTGAAAAATGAGAAGGGAGAAAGAATCCGTTACAAAAATTTCGGCAGCCTAACGGCGCCACTTAAAACTTCATAAAACGAAATAATGAGAGTAAGAGGGGATCTCTCATTATATTAACATGAAAATGGAAGTAAGAGGAGTATAAAATAACATCCTCCAACATATAAACATGGAGCATAAAAGGAATGACATAAAAGAGATAACTTGAAATGAAAGAGAGAGGTCGGATCCCTTACCTTAAAATGTAACTCTTAAACCTCAAAGGTTGGGACCTTGAGGGCTTGGGGGCACCTTGGGAGGACTCCTTGGGAGGTAATGAGACCATAAATTCTTTGGGAACGAGTGGGGAGTCGAATGGATGAGAGGAGGGCTTGGTATTTATAGGGAAAGTGAGGGGACAAGGCATTAATGGCCAAAGGACACCTCACATGTGCTTTTCTCAAACCCATGTGCTCTCCCTTGTCATTTATCATGGATTTAGGCCACATGGGGCCCCCAAAACAATAATTCATCACCCTTGGCCGGCCAACCCTTAAAAGATCTCATGACATCATCATGACACAATTATGATGTCATTAAACATACCGAAACCCTAAAACTGCATTTTTACTATTCACTGAAAAATTCATCTTTCTCAGAAAAATCCCAAACTTTCACCTTAACTAAATATTGATTCCCTAATTACATTTATGAACTCCATTTTATAAAAATAATTTTCTAAATATTTTTAATTCAATTTTTAAATAAATTCACTATTCACCGAAAATTCATTTTTTTCAGAAAAATCCCAAAAAATTACCTTAACATAATATCGATGCTCTGAGTTCAAAAATGAAATCCATTTTCTAAAAATAATTTTCTAAATATTTTTAGTTAATTTTTTAATTAAAAAACACTATTCACCCGAAAAAACTAATACTTTAATAATAATTAATGAAACCGTTATTTAACCATTTTATTGAATCACATTACTTAATCAAGGTGCCTAGATTATTTTAAAACTTTATTTAAGTGAGATTACTAATCCATTTGGTCACATTACTAATCCTAAGCGTAAAATCACTATTCACAATTTACTATTCATCAAAAATCAAGTTGATCTTATTAGACTCTAAATTTCGTACTGGACATAATTGTAGAAGACCATTTTTTAAAAATCATTACACATTTTTAATTATTTAAGGTTTACACAACCATTTTTAAAATATCCTTTTTCTAAAATTCATCAAAAATATGCATACTATATTTATCCGGTCATTTCAAAATTCATAACTTCATCATAAGAAGAAATCCCAATTTTTATTTAAAACAAGGATTACACAAGGCAGTTACGGTCTCGTTACATAGCCCCTTATAATACCAGCATAGGACCTAAGAGTAAGGTGTGCTAGGGTGATAGAATCTTGGGGCGGCTCAGTCAACATTGCCCGAGTAGTAATTTCTATCAGTTTGAACTTCTCACGAAGGCGATTCCGTTCTAGCTTCACATGATGAAGCTCGGCTTGGATTTGATCCAGAGCAAAGCCCAATGGTGCTACCTCTTTCCCAAGATTTGTTAGATGGGCTTCGATCGGTCCAAGACTACTAGGTGAGGCCATCGAATCTTCTTTCTATAATAATTAACCCAGATTACTTGTATTTAGAGACAATAATCAAAACATTTTGTTCACAGTGGTCATATTGACCGATGGTCATATAACAATCAAAACCCAATGGTCTCATTTTAATTATAATCATGTTTATCAAATAAAACATTTTTGTTGAGTATCAAAATAAAATAAAATAACACATGAAATTAGGAAACAAGATTTATTCAAAATTTCGGGTCGTTACAAACATGGTAATCTTTAAATGCTATATCATTTCGAAAAAAAAAATATTTTTGGATAATTATTTAATAGAATTATAACTCTTAAAGTTATCTAAACCGACCTTTGATACCAACTATAAGGCCCCAGCCTTAAACCTTACTTAATCTTGAGTTATTACAAGATTACACATTGAGGATCTTTTCGGGTTTAGAGTTTTAGAGAATTAGATCATAAAACTTGCATTACATTCCACATATAAACAAAGTGGTTACAAAAAGATAGTATTCTTCATTCCCATCAATGGAAACACATTTAAAATAAAACATGGATTATTTCTTGACACATCCTTGACTCTATCATCTTATCATGTACCTTTCCCTTGACCTGTGAAAAACATTTCAAAAACTTGGGATGAGCATAAAAACTCAGTATGGGTTATAAAAAAAACATGAAAAGGAAACATGAGTTCATATATACATAAGAATGAAATCATACTTTACCCATAAAACATAGGCACTTTAACATACCTCATAAAATCATGAATAAATCATAGAAATCATAAGACATAAAGGTAACTTGAGGCATTCATAACATTATTACGTAGGGAGTAACCCTATTGGTTACGTTTGGAATACCCATCACAGTATATTCCCTAAAATCTCTTTGGAGAAACCTTAACGTTTCACTCCTTCGCGTTACCCAATGCATTGGAGAGCTATAACGGGCTCACCCGCCCTTAGTTTATCACGAAACCACCCTTCTTCGTAATAATTCCCAAGAACCATAACATAATCATATCACATAAAACATGCATAAAGGAAACATAACATTTCCATATTTCAATCATGAGATATCAATACAAGACATTTATATAATAAAAACATTATGAAAACCATTTTCAATACCAAAGTAAAACATGGTATTTATTTTTCGTTTTAAAAAAAAAGGTATGGCTTGTAGAGGAAGCCGAAACTCAAATAACGGTCACGACGGCGGAGAAGTCGTTGTCGCCGCATACGTACGACAAAAACATTCCCTTTGTCATTTAGTAAACTCTTCGTATAAAAACGATTCCTTTTGAATAAACGTAAAAGTCAAAGGGGGTTTATACACCGTATAAAAGAAAGTTGTGTATAAAATAAAATATGCCTCAATGAAAGGAGATTGAGACAAAGTCCCATACCTCGTATCCGACTTGACCCGACCGTTCTTTAATCTCCTGGATAATAAACTTGAGTTAGTCTCTACTTGATTATGAATCTTTTTCAAGTTCATTATTCCTTTTATACCATGTTATGAACATCATGTAATCAGTTAAGTTAATAATGTTCATTTTGTCGGTATTTGGTTCTTAAGTCAAAAATAGACTTCTTACACTTACATGTTGTTAATTTGGTCAAAGGTTCATTATATCCAGAATGGTATTCATGATGTAGATATCATATATGTCATATATATCCAGTACATACATGCATTTATAATATTACATAATCATTTAGAGGTAAGAAATGAAATGCACCGTTCATGGAGACGGTAAGCCGTACGTACGCATAAACGCTACTTTCATTTCTATTTCGTATTTTATAGAATAGAATCATAATGATATAAAGGTATATTATAATTCCAGTATAATATCATATATAATATCATAGTTCCATCCTTTATATGTCCCACATATGGTATTTAACGAATCAAATCACTTTGAGGGGGCGGTAGTCCGCACTTCCTAAAATGAAGATATCGTGTTTACCCATAATGGAAACCATAAAGGTATGCCCAAAATGAAAAAAAACAGAAGCTTAAGGAAAACATAAACATATTATATATCATATATAAAAATAGTGACATCATAATGTCCACCTTTGAAGGTGTTAAATGAGTGTTGAACAATCATCGTTTCGGGAGGCAGAATTTCGCCATCCACGGAAACCGTATGTTCTTTAACCATTTTATGTAGTTGTGTGAGAGTGTAGCTCAAATATATCTTATAAAAACATCCTAGTATATTGAATATACTGGTGTTGTTACAAAAGAAGTAAATAAAAAAAGTTTAGGGGGTTGGAGAAGCAAAATAAAACAAATGAACATGAGAGAATGAATTACCTTTAAAAGTGTAACTCCTTTTGATTTGAGCCTAAAGGCTTCCTTTGAAAGGATTATGCCCAAAGGGAATCCTCTAGGATGAGGAGAGGGATGTGGAGAGAGTAAATGGGTAGGGTTTGGCCGAGCCAAAGTCTTGAGGAGTGTGTGAAATGAGGTAGAGGTGGGGGCCTTTTATAAGAGGAGAGGAGGGGCACTTTTGGAAAGTAAAGAAATATTACTTTATTTGAAAATGTGTTTCGCTTTCAAAAGGTCCCACATTGATATAATTCGTGGATAAGGTGATAAGGCTTCGAAATCCACTCATCCAATAAGTTTTGGACATGTGTAGTTCATAGATTTTACATTATCTTTCCATTTTATTTAAATCGTCAAATAATGATGTCATCGCTGCATCATTATTATGTCATAAATAATTTAATTTATTTAATGTCTAAAAATCATAAAAAAAAATACTATGATGTATGAAATCTTTTTAGATTTCCAATGAATATTTATAATCAAAAATCTGATCTTTATAACCCCATGTAAAAATTGTTTTCGTAAAACATATTATGTTTGTGTCATTTTTACTTTAACATTTAATAAAAAGTTATTTATGTCATTTCCAAACCAAAGTGTCTCCATGGGGTCCCCAAGTTGACCCATGGCTTGTCTTGGTCGGCCATGACACAACCAATAAGGTTGGGACATGTGTCTAGGTCATTTCCTATTATTAAAGCATTATTTATACCTTAAACTACCCTAATTACCACTAATCGCGATTAAGAACTTAATAAGTTACTATTCACCAAAAAAATATTATAATCTCATTGAACCACATTTTACTTCTTAATGACAACCATGTATGTCGGATTTTCAAAATTCAATACACATTAGTGGTAAACTTTCATTTAACTGAAAAATCAGTTTGCTTGATTACCACTTAGTGGTTTCACTATTCATCAAAAATTGAAGTTTTTCAGAAAATTACCAAAATTTCACCCTAAGATATATTTGATATTCCGAATTCAAAAATGAAGTCTATTTTACAAAATTCAAATCATATAAGTCACATTAATTAATTTAATAATTAATTCCCGCTGCCAGAGCAAAAAGCGTGTTTTTACAAAACAAAAAGTATCAAAAGATTGACGCCAGTTTAAGTCTAATTTCAAAGTGAAATTGATTCCAATGACCACCATTGGATAAAATAGTAAAAATATATTCTAATTTCACTTCAAACCCAATTCAAAACATAATCTAATCATATAAATAAATTAGATTAAAAAGCAGTTTTGATGTAAAATGCAGTATTTTTCACTATTCATTAAAAAATGAACATTGTCAGAAAAATACCAAAAAATCACACAAGGTAAATTTTGATGTCCCAGTCATAAAGGATAAGTTTATTTTGACAAACATAGTTTATAAAATTGTCAAAATATATATTCAAAAATGGTTTGCCATCAAAAGGCAGTAAAACAATCTTTTAAGAATATTAGTGTATTCCATGCATAAGATTGTATTTATTTTCATTTTAAGCCTCTATAACACTATCTTAATCATTAATAGACATAGATAAAAATATCTATTATTCATTACTTACTTGGGATGTTACAGAATCTACTTAGTGACTCATTACAATCCAAGCTTAAATTCTAAGTCCAAGAGTGACAAGATGTAAAATATCAGTGGAATTAAGAACTCAACCAGAAGAACATTATACTTTGACTTTTCACCTAGGTTCAAAATATATATATATATATATATATATATATATATATTGAATCACCTTATTGAAAAAACCTAAATGACTCTCATATAAACAATTGTTCCCTTCTTCATTTGGCGTTCATCATTCCCTCACCTTAATGGAATCATTTTTTACCCTTAACACTTTATTTTATTTTCCCAAGCCATGTATCATGTACTAGCACTATTCAATGCACTTATTCAAAGTGGACAAAGGGATTTTAGTAAATAGAAATGTACCCATCATCTAGGGTCTCACAGATTCACCATGGGATCCAAGATGCCCAAATTACTCCATTTTCAAAAGATTTGTATGATAACCATTTACATTGCCTCATTAAGGTGATTACTTTAAATAATTAAAAGTAAATGAGTTCCCTAGAATCAAGATCAAACTTCCAGTTCCAAGGGTTATAATCTTAACTCAACTAACAAGTTACCCATATCACTCTCAAAAATAGTACCTAAACCAAATTTCCATTAAATCACTAAGTAAATTCACTCAGAAATCATCCAAACTCAATAATTTCCAATTCAAATTTGTTATTAACTACTAATCAAGCATCATCCTAAGGGAAGACCCATTTGAGAAACAATGTACAAAATAAATTTGTGCAAGAATTTTGAAAAAATTTAACCATTTTTTGACAAAAATTTTAACCATTTTTTTGACAAAAAGTTTGAATTTGCAGTGGGAACTAAAGGGCTTACATTAAACACAGTTTAGATCAGTCAATAATTACCCCATCCCCCACACTTAAAACCCAAATTTATCCCTAAAGTTGACTTCTAAATGTGGAGAAGAACAATTTGACAGTTTAAGTTCAAAATAGATTTTTTATTTTAGTAGATAGACGACATGTATAAAGGGTCTTTTTGAGGTTCAAAAATATTGTTTGCCATAATGAATAACTTATAGCAGGTTTATAAGCAATTGCATGAATTATCATTTAAGTCCATTGAATAATTTTCAATACAGCTCAAAAGTAATATGAGAGGTGTAAGTGCACAGTGTACTAGGTGCAAGCATTTTAACATATCGTGTTCAATAATATGTATTTAATAGAGTAGAAGAATGAATGATAAAACACCCCAACCTAAAGTAGATTCAATACAAAATTTCTCAGTCTCCATGTACCCCCCACACTTAAGTTCAAGCAGTGAGTGATTTTAATATCAATGAAATCCAAATTTCAGTAAGAGGCACATGCAGAATGTTTTAAAAACAAAGTGACAAGCAACAGATTTTTTAAAGCATTAAGGAGCAGAAAAATGAATGAAACTAAAGGATATAAAACTTCCCTAAATAAAATTTTATCATTAAATCCCCAGCAAGGGAATCCCACACCTTAGATGTCACCACCAACAACATCCTAAAAACACAAAGCATGTAAACCAAGAACAACTATCCAATAGAGACATAACATACAAGGGAAGCAGTAAAGAAAAACTTTATTCAGTCAAACCAGGAAAGGAAGAAAAGTGAAAACAAAATGGAAATCGTGGGTTGACTCCCATGAAACACTGAATTTTAGGTCTTCAATTAGACTTTATTTTATTGAAAATAAAATGGAAACCATGGGTTGGCTCCCATGTAGCGCTAAGTTTATAGTTCCCAGCCAGACTCACCTAGAAACTAACCGTAGTCACTAGGTGGAAGTTGTTTCATCAATAGGAACCACCACATGTGTTTGACCCACTTGTTTTGAATATAGAAATAAAATTTGTGGGTACTGAAATTTGTGGAAACCTTGTCTTTGTGGGCAATGAAGCCAAATTTTGATGTGAACGGAGGTTGTAACACCCCTCAAAATATTATTTATAACTTCTACACTAGCACAGTGGTGCAGGGTCAAAACCAAGGGAAGAAAGGTGAGAAATATAAGGTTTTATTCAAAAGAAACTCCACTGTTGTCAGTAGTGGAGAGAATGAACATTGTTTATATTTATTACTTTTTAATTTTTTTGTATTTTGTTTTAAGAAAGAAGCAATGATAATAATGTTGTAAAAGGAACTAAATCGTATACTAGAATACTAACAAACTAAGAAATAAAGTAAGCTAATATAAAGTAAACCATATACTAAAGTTAAGAAACAAGGTCAAAGGATCTTAGATCAATAAAAGGCACTCGAGAAATCTAATCTACTGGTTAAAATAGTTGACTTCTTCACTACTCTTTGTTGAATCATACCTAAAAAAGGTAAAAATTCTCCCTCATCAGGAAACTTAACACACAGAAGACTAACTTTAGGAGTTTGCCACTCCAAAATCATTCGAACTACTTGATAGTTAGGAAAGGATAACATTTGGAAATAAAATCACCGTAAATTTTCAAAGTTAAAGACATTAATGCTTCAATAAATGTATTCAAGAACTAACTCGCCAGTTGATCTTGAATTTATGAATTTAGAAAACATTTGAGGTGTGAAACAACTAAACTGAGAATCATTAATCAATCTTGCCGATTGATTATGATTTTGAGGAATGTAAAGCGAATGAAGAAGTTTAAAAGATTAACTAGTAGAATTGAATTCTAGAGCTAAGAAAATTCATTCTTTGATCATCTTGATTAAAGAAGCGATAAACATCCAAGAACATAGTACAAAAAATAAAGGACAGAGGGAAGAAGAACTCCCCAAGCGATGCTCTACCTTTGGGCTCATTAGCCTCCAGCTCATCACCAGCTGCTCTCAGGAGGCTTAGCTCTCCAAAGGCGTGATCATGGAAAGAGAATGAGAATACCCCAAAATTTTGTTTATGCTCTGCCTTTAAAATATCATATGTCATCTGCTGCACGTCACCGCATGTTTCCACCAAAATGGGTCAGTTCTTCGATACGCACTGCAAACGTGCGTTTTTTCATGAATGACCCGTCGTTTTAGAATCCATCATGTAACTAACTCCACTTAAGTTAGTTAAGTAAATTTGGACGGGATTCCATATTCTATGTGAACCTGCATAGATAAAACTGAAAAACAAACAAACAAATAAATATTAAATGCTAACTAAAATAAACAAAAGTTTAATTAATGTAAAACTAGTTGTTGTTGTTTTTAGTTTAGATTAATAATTATTATATATTAATTTAATTATTATAATTTAAATTGATAATTATTTTATTTCATTTTTTATAATAATAATAATAATTATAATTATCATTTTATATTTTAGTTTAACTATTATATTTTTTAAACTTAAGTTCTATTTTTATTTATTTTTTATTAATTCTTTCTTTTATTAATTTTCTTCTCCACCCAAATCACGGTGCAGAGCAGGGGGGAGTCTTCTTCTCTAGAGAAATCCCGCGGCGGCACAAGCGCCTGCAGATCAATGGCATCACCGACTTCAACCGGGTTCTCCTGAAGCGGCGTGGTACAATGGGTCTCGGGGGTTCACTGTCGCGCCAAGAAGGTCAGATTCTCCTTCTTGGTTCGAAACACAGCGATTCCAGAAAGATCCGGTTAAAAACCCTATGGTGGCATAGCTCTTAGACCTCCAATGGCTGACATCACGAACCGACAACAGCTAAGCCTCTTCGCTCAATAACAACGGATATCCTTCGGCGGTGAGTTTTGAAGGTGTCATAGCTCCAGCTCCTTCGGCTGCAGAGATTCCGAGCCCCAGATCTCGGGTGCAATCACATAAAATTCTTGTCCATGAGGCATAAGTCTTCTTCTCCAAATCGGGCGGCTTTGAAATAGAGCATTGCGTTCGCGGTTGAAAAATCGAAGTAGAGATCTATTGTGAGTTGAAATTGGGCTACAATTTTGAATTTGATTTCATTCATGTCTGAATTTGGAAAAATTTGATGAAGTTAGCTAATTTGGTGGCCGACTGTGTCAAGGATGATGGAGGACCTGTGTCACAGTGAGCGGTGTGAAGAATGGTGGAGAACTATGGTGGAGAACTACGTTAATGTGAGGATGGGAGGGCTGGAGTAAGACTGACAGTGTGAGACTGACGGTATCGGTGGTAGGATGGTGTGAAGAGGATGAAGCCAACACTGTGAGTCGGTAGCAAGAAGGAGAAACTGATTGATGTGGTGTGAGTGTCTCACTGATAGAGGAAAAGGAGGTGCATCAGTGTTGGTACGAGGGGATGGGGTTGAGACCCATAGTTAAAAATAAAAATGAGTCACCATTAGTTAAAATAAAATAATAGGTGTGACAAGAAACCAATGAAAGGAAATGACGATGAGTCAATGACTCCCCGAAAAAAATGAATCACCGTTAATTAAAATAAAAGACGAGTCACCGATAGTTTAAAACGAGAGACTGAATCCGATGAACATGAGAGACCGACACCGATGCAAAGTGATTAGTGATTCTTGACTCACCAATAGTTAAAAAAATCGGCATGTCGCGACATTGGTGCCAGAATCTTAAACCATAGGTGACACTGATGGTTAGGAGGTTATCAGTGAGTCGACTCACTGATAGAACAAATTGAAATGCTAACAATAAAAAAATATTATTAAATAGATAATAAAATCAATAAAACATTAATTAATTAAAACAAAAGAAAAATTAACTAAACTGTTAAAGACTAAATAGTTAACTTAATTAAAAACTAACTAAATTATTAAACAAACTAAAAATAAAAGTGAATTAATTATTAACTAAGAATATAAATATTAAGATTAATTAATTAAATATCCAAATAAATGAAAAACACATACAAATAATTAACTCCAAACAATAAGTTAAAAGAATTAAAATTAACTAAAGATTTTGAAAAAATAAGTTAATTAATTAAATGACAAAATGAAAACTTAAAATTAAGAACACATTATTTAATTAAACTTAAACTTAAATTTTTTACTTATTTAATAAATAGAATAATTAGAATAGTTTATAAATAAGTGAATTTATTTTAATAAATCTAATTTAAAGGGTAATGTTTTAAATTAAAAACTAAATTAGATTAATGCAAATAAAAATAACAATTTATTAAATAATAAACATTTAAAAATTTTAAAATGTTAACTGGATTAATATTATTAAACTAGAAAGTATGTTAAAATAATTAGAATAATAAGATTGACTAAATTAACTATTTAAAAGACTAAAAACACATATTTAATTAAAAAAATGATTAATTAATAGATTTAGTGATAAAATACAAAAGTGCCATTATTTATTAAAAAGTGTTAAAATAAATAATTAAATTGTTAAAAATTAAATAGAAGATGTGGAAAAACTATGTAAAAATAGAGCAACATTATTGGCACACAATAATGTATCCCATTCGAATATGCATTCCTTTAGTTAGAGGTGCCCCACACTTGTCCTACCTAATGGGTAGGTTCTCGGGGTGCATGTGAATATGAATTCCTTTGGTCACGAGGACCCCAACCCTAGGGGAAGTGTCAAGGAACTCCTTGTCTTGAATACTAGGGTTAAGAACATTTTCTTCCATAGTTTTATCTAAGATGAGGGACCTCCAGTTCATATCTGGGAGGGAGAGAATCACACTTTACTTTCCCTTTGAGATGCAGTGTCTTATTCTCCTCTCTTCCCCAGGAACTAGTCACTAGGGAATCCCTCATAGATTAAGCCTATAGATTTTCCTACAGGACCTCTCCTACTTTATTCCTTCCACCTTCCCCATGAATGTAGGATTTACCCATATGGGTAGTCCTACATAACTATCCAGGGTACAATGATGGGAGGCGATGAGCACATCAAACCCCTTTCTTCTTCTTCCATCACTATAGCCTATTCCACTAATAGAAGGAGGATCAAGTAGTTTTAAGGATATTAAGATTCCTATTGTTTCTCACATTCTATCATGTATCACTTGGTCTTATAGGTTATCTATGATCATGACATCCACACAGTCCAATGCATGTCTCAGTAGAGAATCTTTTTCCAGATCTTCCTCTCGCCTTCCTTCAGAGGGCCTCTATTAGCCTAAGTCCTCAAAAACATGTTTCTAGCCAAAGTGAATCCTCTTAGTTTTAATCCCCAAACCAAACCTATCACAAGGGCCTCATTACCTTCTAGAAAAACCTATATAGGGCCTCTATAAGGGTGGGTTATCAAAACCGAACTACATGGTCTTTGATTCTCATCCAAATGGGATACATAGGAATCCTCTCCAAGGTCCAAAACCAACACCCAAAATAAATATTAATTCTCTATGGGATGCATTCCCCATAAGTACTTATCCATTCCGAAAGCCCATATTCCCTCCAGGTACCCTAGGATACTTCTGCATAAGTCCAATAATAAGCTTTGACTAGGCACCTTTTGCCTAGACGTCCTGGCCGCATGATGTTAAACTGCATGGTTTAGTCCTTATCACATGAAATTAAATGGTATGATGTCCCGTTAAGTGGAACCTAACTACATGGGTTCTGATTCCTTTCACAAGCATATGTAGGAATACTATTTCCTATGTCTGGTCCTAACATCAAAACAACCCCTGTATCCCTAGATAATGATTAACACTTAATAAACCCACTACGTGGATTAAGACCACCATTGTAATAATAAACAGAAAAAGAATATCTCATCCATTCATAAAATTTCACCATTTATAGAAAAATTTAGATACATATAGATGTATCCAATAATGAATAACCTCAGATATTTACAAATAATTCCAATTTACATACATGCTATCAATTGATTGTTAATTCAAGGGTGGCCTACATTCTACTCGGGAATTAATGAAGGATTCACAAACATATCTTAAATCTATAAGAGAGTCCTGGAGTATGAAAAAATTCCACCCAAAAGGGTATGATGAGCCCAAAATACCATCCTCTCAACAAGTGTAATTCCCTAAAAAAATTTGTACTAGTTTTCAAAAACTGATTTCCTTTAGAAAGATGGTTTGAATAAGGGAACCATTGGGTGTTTTTGCCTCCATGAACAAAACCCACTAGAAGACATTCAGAAATGATCAACCTAATGTGAATGATTGTGAAATACTCAAATCCCCCATAATGAATCATTTTGGTTCAATGAAAATGACACATTTTTATTGGAAACAAAAAATAGTGAACCCGATGTGAATCCTTAACCAAGATAATGTTGTCACCCACCTGTCATGCTCCTTTCACTATCAAAATGTAAGATGGATAGAAAAGACAATAAATTGTACATGTGTTCATTTATTAAGATACTTCTTTGATAGGGTTTTCTTGTTTGTGTTTGTCACCTATATTTCAAGCACATTCAACAAGATCTCCCTTTAATCAAAATGATGTCACACCAGATTTCACAGATGTATTACGTGACACCGTTCATGATGGGTCCTCATCCAAGAAGAGGACACGACCACCAACCTAGAGTCTCAAATGAGGGGTCTCAAACACATTGGTATAATATTACCACTAAAATGGAACCATCCTAACCCTAGAGGCTTCCTGATAGGCCATCCAACTCACAAAGACCTACATCCACTCAGCGATGACTGTTAGTACAGAAGAAGACAACACCAATCACATCTCTAACCATTTAGAAAGTTTATCCCTAGAAATAAATAACCATATCCTACCTTATTTTAGGAAGGTATACCAAGATTCCATATATGGACTCATCTATAATACATAGGGGTCCTTTCAAAGGGATCCTACTAGTAATTATCGCCACCAATTCCACACGATAGTGAACCCTCAACATGATGAGGCTGCCATACTCTATAGTCTGACCCAATTCATCTAGAACCAGACACAAAAGACAAACCAATAGGGTTAGAAACCACTCAATAGGGAGCAAGTCCAAATATATCCCCCCTATGGAGAAGATTTTCAATAATATTTAATATAAAACAGTGATAAGGAATATACACCTACTCGCACTAATCAAGAATGTCGATAGAATCTTATAGAAGAATCCATAGAATCCCACCAACCAAATACAGTGGTGCACAGTGAGAAGGAACACTCACATGCCCACACCTATAAATCCCGCAAACCATGAAATCATTATTTTTATTATTAAAGTAAGGGAGTGACCACCAACTCTCGACAGACGCATCAAAAGCCCCTAAGGGGGATGGAAGTGGTGTAAACCAAGAGCATCCCCTTGGAAAAAAGACATACAGAACATGGAAAGCGACCCGATACTATTGTAAATAGCAAGAAGCTCCTCCTCTCTTCCCAAGCCGGTGAGCGCATCAGTAGAAAAGTTAGCTTCCCTCCAAACGTGATGGAAATGTTGACCCTGAATCGTTTCCAAAGAGAACTTCCTGGATATATAGAAAAGGTACCACAAAACCTCTCAGCTCCCCTTGACCATGTTGACCAAGGCCTCCGAATCAGACTCAATCACTGCTGCCTGCAACCCCAACCTCCTGCACACCATAAGCCTGGTGAGAAGAGCCCTCATTTCAGCCTCCAGAGAGTTTCCCGCCCCAAAGAAGGCGTTGAAACCCACCAAAATAGAGCCACTCAAATCGAGAATAAGGACCCCGCCCGACATAATCCCACTCCTACAGGAACCATCCACGTTCATTTTCAACCCATGCATGGGGGTCTCCAACGAACCCATCTGCCACCCATCCCACCCGACGCACCGACCGAGTATGGCTGGTTGAAGAATCTGCAAAAGGTGGCTGAGGATTTTCCACCCTTGATGATCGAAACCAGCTTAAAGCAGAGCACCCTCGCCCGCATATGAAGATACCGCACCGAGGGACGAGTGCCCCTCCTCGCCTAGTTCCTTTCCTCTCACAGAGACCAGCAGATGGAAGAGAGAACACATGCCCGGATTTTGATGTCCATCACGCTGCTTCCCACCCCATTAAACCAGGAAGACATGAACTCATTAAGGGAAGCATGTGGCCGACTACTGCTATATTGAAGGGTGAGCATGGACCAAATATGGCCAGCCCATTCGCTCTGGAAGAATAGGTGAAGCATTGATTCCCTCTGTGGGTGCTTTCAGAAGATACATTGGGATGCCAAGGGAATTACTTTCCTTTGAATATTTTCATCCGTCGGCAGAGCATCGTTCCTAATACTCTTAAAAAGGAAATTCATTTTAGAGGGGAACTCTTTGTACGAAAGCTTTGAGGACCACTCGTCCAGGGCCGCATCAGTAATATGAAGCCGATTGAAATCCCGGATAGAGAACTGGCCCGAAGTTGACCCTGTAAAATAGAACCTATCCACCTCGTTATTTAGAGTGATGCTCTCAAAGAGCTCCCTCGGGTTTGGACTAAGAACGGCCTGGGTAAACGATGGAAAGTCACATGACTCCTTGAAGGAGACCACAGGTATGGGGCATCCAGGAAAGAAGAGCAGAGCGCCCACCCAGTTCGATCTCCAAAAGCTAACGTCGCCGCGACCAATAATCCAACGAGACACCCCCTGAAGAACCTCCAAATGTGAAAGAGAACCATTAGCAAGCGTAGACATGCTAGGCCCGTAACGCTCCAGTGACCCACCGTCCCACCCGTACTTTCCTCTGAAGAAAGAGCCCACAAGAAATCCCCCTTGATAACCTCCCTTTTCAACCGCGCTTGCAACCCTTGCATGGTATTAGAGATGTCCTGAAGCCCCACCCTGCCCTCATCGATAGGCCTTGCCAACTATATCCAGGAGGCTCAATGGCACCACCCCTCCTGGTTGGTGTCTTAAAGAAAATCAGTGCAAATCTTCTCCATCCTTGCAATAACACCCTTAGACGCTCTAACGATAGATAGGATGTGCATTGGAATGTACGTAAGCACGCTATTAATCTATGCGACTCCCCCCCAAATAAAAGGAACTTTCTCTTCCAGTTAATGACTCTTCCCAGAATTCTGCTGATAATTCCATCAAAGAAAGGATTCCTGATACGCCCATAGGATAGGGGGATACTGAGGTAGATCATCGGGAACTTCCGCATCCGGCAATTCAAAATTTATTATATTCCTCTACAGCGATGCCCTGAACATTTATTAGAAATGAAAACATGGCTCTTTGAATAGTTAATACCTTGTCCGCTCAAGAGTTCATAAGTGTGCATGATCTTCATAAATCCATGCAACGATTGCTTCCGCCCATTCAGAAAAACCAGGATGTCGTCGGCAAACATGAGATAGGAAACACCCTCCATGCCACCGCGGGAGACAAAAGGAGACACCCTGCCCTCTGACAGCCCTCTATGAAGGTTTCAGGATAGTGCATCCTGAGCAAGGACGAAGAGTCTTGGAGGCAAGGGATCGCCTTGCCAAACCCCCCGCACCGTCTTGAAGAAACCAAAAAACTTCTCCATGATGGAGATGGACAACCAAGGGGAAGAGTAGCACCGGAAACAAAGATCACAAAACCATTCCTTGAAGCCCATATTCCTCATAACCCGTATCACAAAACCCCATTCCATAGTATCATAATACTTATCCATATCCACCTGAAAAATGACATTCTACCTGACCACCTTCTTGTTGATATCACTGATAAATTCACTTGCAATGCCCACCGCCCCCTGGATGCTCCGACCAGGGATAAAACCATGTTTCTCTCTTGAGACAAGCCTCAGAATCACACTGCTGAGTCTACGTGATATAAGGCCATCCGGAATCTTGTATGACATATTACACAGGAAAATTGGCCTATAGTGATTGAGGCTAGAAGGATCCTTGACTTTAGGAATAAGGACAACCCTGGAGGCGCATATGCTTCTATTAAGGGGGACACCACAGAAGAAATCCTGGATGGCCTCCACCACCTGAGGTCCCACAATCTCCCACACACCCACATAGAATGACCCTAGAAACCCATCCGGTCCTGGGGCACTATCCCACGGCATACCCAGGACTTAATCCTTGATCTCCACTGCATACGGTATAGCCACCAATCGCGAATTGTCAGGTCCTTCCACCAGCTGAGGAATGCATCCCAGGAAGGCATCAGCCCCCTCCTCAGCACGTTGCATTTTCCTGCAAGACAACACACCTCCCAAAACCTTTTCAAAGTGTTCCAGAGCTATACAGACAGTAATCCCAACATTTTAAGTGAACACCTCGTTACTCAGGTTGTGGTTCAGTCTCATGTTACTCTTTTCCTTCAGACAATCCTATCAACAGAAATTTTGGGAAACACTTGGAGAAGTCGGTCGAAAAGTCCCAAAGACAAATAGAGGGAATACTCAAATCTCTATCCCTAGATATGAGTACTTCTAGTATCCACTGGTAAGAAATGGAGGGTAGGATCAGGCGTACACCCGTGATCCAATTATAGAATGTGAATATATCCCCATTCAAGCTACTAAGGTCACCAAGCACATCTTGAAAATGGTGAAAGGGTAGGCACAAATTCTTAACCACATCCTAGAAACCTGCCAAGATATTATAATGGTGATAGTAGTGGTAGAGAGGAAGATACAAAAATATTTCCGTACAAATGGGGTGACTCTTAAACAAGTCACTTTGAAGAAGATACACACCTTTTCTCTCATCCAATAGGGTCATGGGGAAAATTACCCTATGATATATGTAAAACTAGATTGGGTCCATACCCCCATTATAAATGGAGATAATCAGCCTATTCCAATGGCCACTCCATAGCAGGCATAAACCCCTACCAAAGTTCTAAAATCCCACCGACAAGTTCTAGCAGTGACACATGAGATATTAAAATAAGATTCCATTCCTGAAAACCACTTTCCTCAGCAAGTGGCCCCAATTACTCGCAAGAAGGCATCCAAAAAGAATCCCCACCATAGACAACTATGAAATGAAGAGCCGATATATGATTCTAATATATTTAATAATGGATTTCATGAGGCACTCAAATGTTTATCTATGATTTCTTAAGATCCTACTCTCCCATTAACAAATCACAGGGAAAGTAGTAGTAATTACGAAGGTACTCCTCAAATGCTTCACCATGAAGGCTTTCTTCATGGTTATAATCTGATCGATATAGAGATCTTATCTACAAATTAGATTCATTTCAGCACTATATGTGGCCCGAAGATCAAACAATGAGAGGGTCTTACCCTTACTATCATCCACCCTAAAGGTCCTTCCTAGGTAATACACTACATGGATTATTCTTTCAGTCAGATGTCAATACACAATGGTAGTACTCCCTATTAGGGAATTCACTTCAAAAGTTATCTCTACAGTATTGCTTAAATTCTTCAATAAGTTACTCCCCTTGGATATTTAATTATAAATCCATCCTACTGTGAGGCACATGGGAAAATGGGTTCAATCATGTTTGATTCCTTGTCATCGAAAAGTGAAATCCTTTCTTAGTCGGAAGCCATCCCAAGGCAGCGATCACTCTCTGAACCACCCATGGATCATCTATCTTCCAAATTAATAGAGGAAGTACCCACCAATATCATTGCTTATGATAAGGCTATAGGGAAGCATCCAATTTTTCCAGACCAGGTTGAGGAGCCTCTTGTAAAAGATGAATAAGACACATTGAAAATGATGAAACAATCATCTAAATATGATGTTCCAGTTATGCTATGGGCATTAGTCACTCCTTGGTTTAGAATTCCAAAGAAATTTTTGGAATATTGTGTTGATGAAATCTTACCCAATATATAAAACAATCTTTATCATTTGAGGGTTAATGTATTACCCAAAAACGAGTATCAAAATCATATCAAGGTAATAGAATGGATGCAATTCCAAATTGAATTGGTGACTCCTGGCTGCACAACATCTAAAATTGGGGAAGTAGAAAGGTTCCCTTCAACGTGAATGTATCAACGCATAAAAATAATTGAACTAGTTGATCTTAGACGCACCATATATTATTCAGATCATTGGATGGGGTGAACATAGAGTTTTGAATTTTACCACACTCCCAAATCAGAAAAACCCACCAAATATGGCATCATGCAATGTAATAGATTTAGGTAAGATTCAATGAACTGACTCTGTTCACAACCAATGATATGATAAAAAAATAGTCCAGAATAACTCTCACTAATATAGATCCAGAAGAGAGTAAGTCATTGAAAGAATTTTTCATTAGGAATCTGAAAATATTGAGTTGGCTTCCCGCTTAATAGAAGTAAATTGTCAGATAGTGAAAATGTCATATATAGAATGAAGATCATTGGAATTAGGTGATTAGGGTGAAAATAGAATGACGCAAAAACCTATATGAGAACATGAATCCATAAAATTAAGAAGGTATCCACAACAGTACCAGCCATGAAAATCTAGAAGAAACCCCAGCCTTGCAGGCTAGGGTAATTTTCAACACAACCTTCAAGGTCAAAAAATAATTCTCGAAGAGTTATGGAAATGGAATAGAAATAGCCACATCCCACAGGGTTAGGGAATTATTCACCTCAACAACCTCCTCCTAGGAAGAATTCAGTCTTCTCTCAACTGGGGGGAGTGCCATAGAATGAATCCTCCCCGTTTTTTCTGTCCTAGGATTTGGTATCCTCATTAGGCATACACATGAAAAAATTTTCTAGAGATTCCCTTCAGATCATCATCTATCAAAAGAATCTAAGAGAAATAGAGAAGGATAGGAAAAATCCTCGAAGTGGGATCAAACAAATATGGTCTTGCAAAGAGAAAGATGAAGCACCAACAATGTTTTACACATCAGTGAATGTCATTAAGACCATCCCTATATATCCTATAAGACACAAGGACAACATGGATGAGCTGGAGGAGGAAATTTTAGTTCATAACGTAGTACACACCAAAACAATTAGAGGAGGTGTGTGTACCCATAACTAAAGACTTTACTAGCATTTGAAAATTTCCTCAACTACCCCACCATTACCTCCTCAATGAGAACCCAACAAAGAAAATAGAAAAGCTAAGGTTTCTCTTCATGTACTCCCTGAAAAATTTGGACCCCTTATACTTGAGGAAAAGTTTTCTCAACAATAAGAATAGATAAATAAATTGAGAATAATCAATGGAGTACTACTCCAAGGTAACATTCCTCTTAGATATGTTCTCCAAATAGATCCCCAAATCATGATCCCAACCGCCATAACTGAAAAAATAGGGCTTACTATAATGACCAAAATGGAGCCGAAACATCAACTCAATGTAGGGTACCAAAAAAAAATATACATGGAACCCACAATAGAAAATCAATAGTTCCCTCTATTATGTGCACAACCAAAACAAGTCTAGGTGCATCCTTACATGCCATAACATATAGGTTACCCATGGTAGATAACATTAGGGCCTCCATAGTTGGTCTTACATGCTGCATCCCCTATTCAAGATCCTTCTCATCCAAACATTCCTCAAGGCCACTATTGACTCACCAATGACTTGACTAGAATATATAGTGAAATTAAGTACACTAGTTCAACTATAAAATAATCCTTAGATTGAATGGTTTGATCCGAATCTCCCCTCATTGAACTTTGGGAACCCTAAATTTCCAATTTTCAATGGCTCGGGAGACTCAAAGCAGCATTTGATGCATTTCGTCTCCTGCTATGACCCCATGATAGGGGCCTATGAACAATAGGAGGCTATGAAACTCAGATGCTACGTAAAATCACTATAGGGACCAACCTTTGAATGGTACATTGGTTTTCCAGATCAATCAATTATAGGATGGGAAGATCTACCTCATAAATTTCTCTTCAAATTCAGTTTGATGCTATAAAAGAAAACAATCCTTGAAATCTCAATCTGAAAATAGTGGGATAATGAGAGGGTATTAGATTTCATTACTCAGTGGAAACAGTTGACATACTCCCTAGTCCTACAACTTCCCCAAGAAGATTTTTTGTCCATCTGCATAGAGAATCTTAGTGATGAGTTGAGCACACCACTCATCCATTTGAAATATACAGAAGCATTTTAGGATCTTGCTGCAATTTATCAAAGGATGTAAGACTCCATCGCTTGAACCATGGTTAAGTATAGAGTAATTATACTCTATCAAGTAAAGAGAATGGGGAAAGAAGAGGTTTCCACTGTTACACTTAATCTGACCCTTGTACTCTCTATAGCTCCAAATCTTACACCATATCATGTAGTTCCCCATACTAAACGTTAGAAACAAATACTGACACATCATGAAAAGAAAAGGTAGTAGAGGAAGAAATAGTTTGAGGAGATAAATAAAAAGGTTTATTCTTTCTTAAATGATCATGTACCTAGCTACATAATCTTGGAATTGGAAAACAATTTGATCAAGTTTAAAAATCCCAAGCATCCCCACCTAGATATTAATGAATATTTATTGAATTTTCCCCCTTACATCGAGCATTGGGGCACAACATCCAAGAATATTTTGTTTTAAAAGAAATCCTGTAGAAAATGGTGGAATTTGGGTAGGTAAAGTTGGAAAATCCACCATCACAAGTAGCATGCATTTCTATTGATGATATGGAATAATAGAGTGAATGGAGGGAATTTAATAGTTAGGGTATGATAAATTTATGTAATTTGATGGAGAGAAATACAATAAACAAGACTTATTATATCCTCAAAGCATAGTTGAAAAAAACAAATATTTCCTCAGCTACTTCTGTTATGTCACAGAAGACTCCATCAACATCACAATCCTCCAAAATCTAGTCTTCCAAAAAATGAAATTGCCAGAAGAAAAAGAAGAAAAAACAATAAGATGAACATATACCAAGGATGAAGATGGATTTAAATCAATCATAAATCATGCCTTTAGTATCAAAATCATGGGTATTACTCACCAAATGGTACAAAAATAATTGACCCACTAGATGAAGTCCTCATAAAATAAGGAGTTGATCTTCAGTTACATTAGTTTTATCCAATTAATGGATCCATTCATGGATGATTAGTGTGATTATGAACTTGAATTACCTATATACGATTGGGGAATTATGGGAATATGCTGCTAGAGATGAAGACGTAGGGGAATAATAGTCATGCCAAAAGTCAATACTCTGGTCACATCCTCGCTCATACTGTATACATTGCTGAAAATCCTGGCAGAGGAATCCCGTGAGCTCAGTGGGAGAAAGAAATTTCCCCCATTCAAGTCATAGTTTTTATTTACTTAATAGTTATAGAAGACTGACTAGAGGAGATTCCATTTCCCAATCAACCTCAGCACGCATGTAGACCTAGTCGACCTAATCCACCAAGGATAAAAGTAACCTCAACTCCTGTTCCAAGGGTTGATTTTCCAACATTAAGTACTTCAATTACTAAAGTACCTAGAAAAGAGAATCCTCATGCTAGGAAGCACAAACCTTTAGACCAAAAGTATGAAATTATATATTATTTATCCCTAGTTCTATCCAAGTTTTCAATCTTGGATTCTTTGAGTATATTAAAAGACCTTTGGGAAGAAATCTTAGAGGATTTTTTAATCCATCAAGAATATAAGGCTAAAGTTTCTACTAATGAATTATATCATGCAAAGACATATCCTATAGAATGTCATAGGATCATCTCTTTCACAGAATAGGACTAAGATTCCATTAAACAAGGACACATCAGAACTTTGTATGTATTTGGTAGGATAAATGTAATTTATATCTAATGAGACTTTATTCACAATGGAACATGGGTCGACCTCATTCTAGTATAAATTATTCTTTAACTAGGTTACAATAAGTCCCACCCACCCCCTATACTATAATGCTAGTGTTATGAAAAGAGATAGAAAAATACTCTCGGTGAAATTAAGCTTAGGAAAAAATTTGAGGATCTCATATCTGACTCATAATTTCTAATTGTTCCACAAGATACAATATTCAATGTTCTTAAAGGAAGTAAATGGTTACATTATCATGTAGATATTTCATTATTGTACCAAAAATGCTTCAAATATTACATTAATGGTCAAATTGGGATATTTCATGGTGTTTAATCCCTATTTGAATCATGAAAACCAAAATACATTGATGAAATATTCCATCAGAGGGAAGGGAAAAAACACATGATAAACAATTTTGGTTTACTAAATGCTGTTAATAATCTATAGATGACCATGAATATTCCCTTAAAGCAGCTCAATGTAGACTATGTGATACCCATTAATCAGATTGAAGGGATGAGCCCAATTCAAGTGCATGTTCAACAACTTATATGTTATCATTTGGGGAAACTGAACCTAGAAGTGCTGGATAGGTCACCAAATCTCCATAAAGTGATGAAAGAATGATCTAGAGTTCCCTCATTCCACCACATGAGCATTAAAAAATCTCCATCTCATCATATGGGTCCGAAGTTGTTGATTTTTTCCTCCGAATTTCCAAATATTGACTCAAACTCAGAGTCTAAAAAATATTATTCATCACCTACTTCCCTTAAGATAACGGAAGAGGTGGAAGAGGAAAAATAGGAGGAATCAAAAGGGGAGGAAGACCTCAGGTATTTCCCTCCAACATTTGAGGAAATAATATCTATAACTATTGATGAACTTAGAGAAATAAATCTATGTACAATAGAATATCCATGACCCACTTTGATAAGCGTGTCCATGAATTCCAAAGAACAAGAGGTATATTCCACATTCTTGAATCAACATAAATATGTTTTTATAGGAATTACATAGAAATTACAGACCTTGATCCCAAGGTGGACACTCACCACTTAGGAATTTTTAAGGACCACTGAAGATACAAACATAAATCCATAAGGACACACACGACTCATGCCTCCAAAATTGATGCTGAAATGGACAATATTATCAAGGATGAATTCATCTGGGAAGATCAATATCCAAAATGTATTGCCAAAATTGTCCCAGTAAATAAGAAAAATAGGAAAATTAGGGTCTTCATCGACTTCATAGATCTCAACTGGAACTGTTTGAAATATGATTTCTTAGTCCCAATCATGAAGCTACTAATTGATGAAATGACTATTTATCAAGCCATCTCCTTCATGGATGAATATTCAAGGTACAACTAAATTTGAATGGACCTAGAAGACTAGAAATTCAAAACCTTTATGACCCCCTAGGAAGTATTTTTCTATCGGGTAATTCACTTTGTGTTGAAGAATTCCAATGCGACATACCAATGTCCCATTCATCGCATCTCCAAACCCTTCAAATAAAAGTTTATTAAATGATACATTGAAAATATGGTGGTTATCTCTTGATAGAAATCTGACCACCTAGACGATATTGATACCATATTCAAAAAACTCAGACAACATAGCCTGAAGATGAACCCCATGAAATGTGCCTTCGGGGTAACCTTAGAAAAGTTTATCATTTTTTTGTACGCTATATTAACATAAAAGTTTAACCGAAGAAGAAAAAGACTATACTTAGCATGAAACCTCCTCAAAACCTCAAAGAGTTGAGAGGAGTTCAAAGAAACTTGGCCTAAATTTGGTGCTTAATAGACAACGTCATAGGTAAGTGTTTACTCTTCACCAAGTTTATGAAGAAGGGGGTCACACATCAATGGACTAGTGACTATAAAGAATCATTTGAAAACCTGAAGAAAAATATCTTGATCTCACTAGTGTTAATGTTTTCTGTTAGGGGAAAACCACTAATTATATATGTGACAACACTATAGTGAACATAGGTGATTTAATTGCATAAAATAATGATTTTAGGAATGAAAAAAACTTTTATTATGTCATTCTAAACATGATCAATACTGAGACTAATTATTCAGATATCGATAAGAGTTTTCTGGATTTAATCTTCATAGTTTAAAAATTAAGGATATACTTATAGAACCACAAGGTCCATTTTTTCACTAATAATAATCATCTCAAATATATCCTCATATTTCTAGTGTTGATAGGATATTTTTAATGATTATAAGTTATCCAGTAGTAGTTTGATATACAGTTTGTGCCTTAGAAAGTAGTGAAAGGCCATGCTTTGGAATATTTTCTTGAAGAGCACCAATCTATAGAAACAACATCATTAAATACTAAATTACCAAATGAAGATATATTTTATATTCAAGAAAACATAAAAATGTGGGAAATGTATTTTTATAGTGCATTTAGAAGCCCAATGGGGAAGAAAATAGAAGAATCCAAGCTCAACAAATTTGGACTGGGGGTTGTACACATCTATCCAACGAAAGTAGTTTTTCCTTAATCCTTATTGTCAAAAAGTTTTACTAATAATGAGGTAGAATATCAAACCCTCATTTTAGGCCTAGAACTGGTTCTCTAAATACTAGTGGACCACCAAGATGTGAAATGAAACATAGAGTTGGTAATCGAATAGATCAACAAGGATCATTCCATCTAAAAAGAAGAGCCAATACCCCTTCTTGAATTTTTTTGCGGGTTAATTTTAGACTTCCCCTTGGATCCAACATTTAATCACATAAAATGATCATATAATTCTTAGGAATATGCATTGTAAAATGTAGCTACAACTTTGGTATATCCAAATTGGGATAAAACAGTCATCAACATTGCATATTGATGTATTGTCTTGAATTTTGCTTATGTCATCACATAAGAGATTGATTAAATAAGTCCTATCACTTAACCATATGGTCTGACCACTGGGTGGATGACCCCCATCATAGATTACCTTCAAAATAGAGTACTCCCATTAGAAAGATCCAAAAAGGATAAAATCTGATAGCATGAAACCAACTTCACTCTTTATGATGGACCAAATCCCTAGAATGTCCTCTATAAATGTGGATTTGAGGGAGTCCTTTTAAGATGTATCAATAGAGAATAGATTACAGTTATCATGAAAGAAGTACATATGGGATCTTGTGGTGCCCAATAGTCAGGGTGTTATATTTCTAATCAAATCCATAGTATGAGGTATTATTGGCCTAATATGACGCAATATTACACAAATTTTATCAAAAAGTGCCATTCCTTGCATGCACATGACAACTTCATCCATAAACCTCCATAGTTTATACATAAATCTAAATAATATTGGATGTTTTCTATATGGGGAATGAATATTGTAGGACTATATCCTCTAGCCACCACCAAGAAGTTTAAGTACATTATTACTATCAAAGATATCTTCTCTAAATGGGTTAAGGTAGAACCCATCAAAGAAGTTGAGTAAAAAAGCATCATTAGCTTCATAAAATACAATATCATTTCCATATTTTGTGTACCTTAAAAAATAAATAACAATAACACCAATTTCTAATCCACTTAGATGGAGAAGCTTTAATAAGAGTATAATATCAAATCCAACAACTTGTCCCACTATCATGAAGAAAATAATGGATAGATAGAGGCCTTCAACAAGACCCTATCAAACATAATCTTGAAGATAGTGGATAAATATAAAAATTATTGTCATGATAACCTCTTTCATAACTTGTGGGTGTATTGGAAAACAACTCATACTGCCACAAGGGTGACCTCGTATTCACTAGTATATAGAATAAAAGCAGTCCTACCCATTGATGTCAAATTTACATCACACCACATTTCCATCTATGACCAACTATCGATGGGTGATAAATCCTAAAAACAACTAGTTTAACTAGAGAAACTTGACGAGATAATATTGAACTCCTTGTATTATTTGGAGGTCCATTAAAATTAGATAGCTTGATATTTTAACAAGAATGTATTCCTCCATTTTTCTTCTAATAAGAACTGGTGATGGTCCTTAGGACTACAATGATACCAGGGAAAAAGCCTCTAAATCTTGACCAAAGTGGGAATGAAATTATTCCATACACAAGTTCCAATCTAATAGAGCTTATTAATTAATCTCAATGGACAGAGAGATAATTACAACCCCAACCAATGTAATGTTTCTAAAAAATACTACATGTGACAAAAGAGTGATACATATCAGTTTCATGATGTTAAAATATATATTTCATCTTTGTCATATGGCCTTAAAAATCATGGCATGTTTTCCATCTCGCAAGATGATAAACTACACGATTCCAATGTCCTTGATTAATTATATTAAAATTCATAGCATCATGGTCCTATATGTACAAACTTAAAAGGAAAACTATATGGACCTAATCATATGAACCAAAAATATAAGGCATCATAGTAAAATCTATATGAACTTAAACTACTTATCACAACATCCTAGTCACAATACATTAAAATATATAGCAATGTCCTTTCCGCATGATAAAAAATTACATGGTTCGCATCTCTGTTGCATGATGTAAAACTACATAGCATTTGATCTATTTTTGAGAAGATCACAATCATCAGTGTTGGTACCTCACCACACCTTTATTAAAGAAATACGTGTGGGTTGATTCTCATTATAATGAGATACATAGTGACACCCAAATCTCTAACCCTTGGTCCAATTATTGAAAAATAAAATGCCCCTCCCTATGTATGAGTCAGAACATCATAGGGAACCTTCCAAAACTACATGTGGCTCAATTATTATTCTAAATGAGATATTTAGTGATTCCTAGTCCTTATTTATTGGTCCCATACATCATTATGGAAAATAAAAAAGTACCCATATCCCCATGTCAAAACCTAATTTACACGGGAAATCATTTTTCAAGAACTATATCTGGATTGATTCTTTCCATCATAGGACATGTAGTGACACATATATTTCTATTCTTGGGCCTAGTATCAACATATACCCTCTTTCACATAATTTAACGTTCTTACTCACTGCATGATGTTAAACTTCACGAGTTTGTAGAACTACGTACAACTTGATTCTCATTCAATGTGATACGTAGGGACATCTCGATTGCATATCTCTGTCCAACCACCGCACTATAAAAAGTTCCCCCATCCTCACCTTTATTTCTATGCATGGTAAGAAGAAACTTTACCATTATATATTTCTCACACCGAGCATAGATTATGCGATCTTAGGAGTTTTGGTAAGGGTATCCCACATGAACAAGGTATATCAATATATGATAGGGTTATTATGGTTCTAGTCATAAGACACAAAACTACAAGACCACAAGACACCATATCATCCTTATAAAAAGATGTTAAACTGCACAATTAACCCTCTCTGCGTGATACTAAACTACATAATCTAAAGAACTACATGTTTCTTGATTCTCATTTCAAAAGGATACTTAGTGATTCCTAGGATTTGTGTCTTGGGACCAACCATAGGGTAAAGAAAAAATGCCTCTTCTCTTATGTACTTGATTTGGGTTCCCTCATCCCGGGGTTCACCAAGGAAACCTAGATGTCCTATCCTGCAAATGAGCCATATATATATACTATAATCTTCACCTCATGGAAAATGTCGGTCCAAATGCTTCTGTTATACTCAGACATATTTCTTTGAAATGTCATACTTTTAATCTAGGATGATTTTGGATCTTCATAATCTTTATCCAGCTATAAGAAATAGAATGTATGATACCTAAGGACCCCTATGTCTTCACTATGCTGTAACATGCCCTAGTTTTCTTTCCATAAAGTAATCCACTAATGGGTGAATCAGCCAAAGGATATTGTAACACACCCCAGTTGGATTTGTATAAAGTCTCCCATAAAAAGGGTTTGTGAACTAATTCCATATTCATCTTCCAGAGAAGCCTCTTCTATCTATGTAGTGAACAATGATGTTGTCATCCCATGACACCTCTCATGACCTAAGGAACCCCACGATCTTGGTTTACCCTTTTCCTCCCTCATGTCTGAAGTATTCCAAAACATTGTTGGCTAACTAGGACTCATACTACTCATCGTTTCAATAATATTATGGTCCTAGTAATAATACCCAAAAATTGAAAGACACCATATCATTCTTATTACATGACATCTAAATGCACAATTTATCCTCACGACATGTATTAAAACTACATGATCTCTATAACTATGTGTGTCTTGATTCTCATTTAAATGGGATATGTAGAAACTTCTATGATTTATGTATTAGGACCAACTAGGGGGTAAATAAAAAATTCCCCCTCTCCTATGTACCTAATTTGGGTTCCCTCATCCATAGGTTTTTCAAGGAAAGAGAGATGTCCCCTTCTACATACGATTTTGATCTATGAAATAGACTCTTCACCTCATAGCCAATGATGGTCCAAATGATTCCATTATACTTGTACATATTTATTACAAACTTAATAATCCTAATATTAGATGATTTTAGATCTTCATAATATTTCTCATGATATTTGAAATATAATTTCTAATACCTAAGGAACACTCTGTCATTATTATGCTGTAACACACCCCAATTTCCTTTACATAAAGTCTGCCACTAACAGGACCATCAACTAAAGGATGTCATTGTTTGAATATACTACAACACACCCTAACTGGCTTTTCATAAAGTCTTCCATAAAAGGGGGTTTTAACCAATGGAATATTCATCTTCAGAAGAAGCCTCTTCTATCTCTGTAAGACCCAATTATGTTTTCATCCCATGTCACCTCTCTTGACTTGATAATCCCCATGATTTTGGTTTACCTTTTTCCTCCCTCACATCCAAAGTATGTCGAAACATCCTTGGCCGACAAGGCATCATACTACTCATCATTTCTATAATATTATGGTCTTAGTCTTAGAACCCAAAAAAACAAGACACCATATTATCCTTTCCATATGATATTAAAATTAATGATATCTCAAGAACTATATAAAAATGGATTCTCATTCAAATAAGGTTTGTTGTGATGCTCAAAACCTACATATTGGGACAACCAATAAGTAAAAAACAATCCTCCTTTCCTGCATATGGGTCCGAAAAATGTGAGGAAAAATTCCTATTTATTCTTAGGTGATTTTGATATGAAATTCTTTTTCTATACTCATTCCATTTCTATACACAAACTAACCTTTGTATCTAGGGAGAACCAGATATCCATAATCTTTTATTGGTCATCAATGATAGAATGTATGATACGTGAGGACACTTTTGTCTTGACTATGATGTAATACACCCTAGTTGGATTTTCATAAAGGCACCCAATAATGGGCTTGCCAACCATAGGATTTCATTGTTTAGCTATACTATAACATTCCCCAATTGGATTTGCATAAAGTTACCCACAAAAAGGGTTTTCTAACTAGTGGAAAATTTTTCTTCAGGATAAGACTCTTGTATATCCGTAAACCTAAAATACATTATGATTTCATACATACTTATCCAATCTCACTTATTGGGTTTGGAAACTTCTGTATTATAGCTTACGACTTCTCCCCCTTCATGTATGAGAATAGAGAGAAGTTCTCAATCCAGTCACCATGAAATGGAAAAATAATAATCTTTTAGTAAAAGCTAAAAGGACCTTAAATTTTAACCCCCAATGTAATTTTTTATGAATTTAAAATTTATAGAATAATTTCCTTGTCATAAGACGTTAAATTATAAAATAATGTCCTCTCAGTAAGACATTAAACTAAAAAGTGTTTTAACCCTTGTCAGAGAGGGACCTTCTCTTATTAATGTTAGTCATTTAATAGAATGCAACCTCATTCACACAAGATAAACTCATGAAGGAGAAGTTTACCCTTCACAACCAATTCCAATATAGATACTCTCATTATTCTTAGATACTTTCCCTTGGAAAACAACCCATCATGGTTTTGAGAAATAAAGATCTTCCAAAAATTACTGAACATTGGTAGTAGAATATCAGAATTCTCAAGGAAACCTATATCTTGAGTATATTGTAACATGACCCAGTTAGATTTACATAAAGCTACATACCAAATAGGATTTTTGACCTAGGAATTCCATTGTTTGACTATGTTGTAATACTCCCTAGTTGTCTTTATATAAAGTCTCCCACAAAAAGGGTTTATTAATTGGTGGCATATTCATCACTAAGAGATACCACATATATTCCCATTAGATATGAAAATATCATGTTGGAAACTGATTCTTGAACTCTATATGTGGTTTTTCTTCACATATATTTCTCGTATCATGTTTTAGATCTGTGAATGAAAAAATCACAACTCAAAATCCCCCTTCAGGTATATGAATAATGCCAATAAATTATTTGTTTATGTACCTTATTTGGGTCATTATTCTAAAACACATGGTCAAAGATTTCTGACCTAAAATACTTGTGGAATTAGTCCGTCTTTCATGAATTTAAACTACACAGAAAAAGGGACACAATACTCACCAGGTTGAAAACCTGCAAAGGGAACCTGGGATAAAAGTTGAGTCTTAGCTCTGTAGACCTATTCTCAGCATGGTTTAGGAAATTACAGAGCAATAAAAAGATAAAAATCACAAATCTTATTAGGATAAAATATAACAACCCTGGTCTTTATTACAAATTAAAACATGATTTATTAAATAAACTTTCACTTAATAAAACCTTGATGATTGAGAGGTCTAGTGTATTGGGAAATTAGGAACATTAAATGACAACATAAAACATGAAATACAATATCTTTATTGAATTTTTTTTTATATGAACAACTCATTCCTTTTTACTTAACACTGCATGGGGTAACCTAAGGACATACATTAGAAATGGGTGAGGTATAAATCCCAGTAAGGGAGTAAACAAGGCATAACATGAAGAATATAGTACATGTTGGGAAATAGGCATATCAATAGAGCACAAGAGAAACATGAACATAAATGCATGATATAGCATGATTATCATAACATAGAAATGTGGAAACAACATAAAATATGATATTAGCATGATCCAAGGCTCAATGTATACGGATTAACATGAGTAAACCCTCATTGCACTTGAATTAGCATGAGTAAACCCCCATTGCACTTGAATTAGCATGATAAAACCCTAATTTCACTTGAATTAGCATGATTAAACCTCCATTGCACATGGTGTATCATGATACTAAACATTACCCAATGCTTTGGAGTGCTATCTGGGTGCACCCTTTATAAACATTTCATTTAATACATAAGTGTGACACATGGTTCATATAACATGGAATCATTCAACATCATAATTTATTCCACAATAATGGAATGTGGAATACATACATGTAAGTAACATTCAATATGTATATGTTTATAAATGTGAATACCATTTATAGATAAATGGGTATGATATTCACTACACAATGATTTTGGATTGGAAAATCATGGTGCAATTTCGATAGCATAACGACGCGACATAAAAATTCATAAAAAAGGTTGATGAGACAGAAAGGGGTATATAATTATATAATAATGAAATGTATAGTAAGGGGGTAATATATATCCATGTACCAACAAATGTAATTTGGAAATATAATTCATAACATAATATAGACACTTGAAGAAAGAGGATAAATGGAATAACTCTTACGAAATTTTGGCATGGTAACAGGTGTATGTGGGAGGGATTAATGAAAGAGAAATAAATATCTCATAATTAAAACATAATGAGAGAAGTATGGGGGAGGTGAAAAACCATACCCCAAATATTTTTAATTGAAAGTAAAAGGGTATTACAACATAAAGAAACTTGGATAAAAAAATGAGAAAGGAATGAATCCCATACGAAAATTCGGCATGGTAATGGGTGTTCTTAAAGGATCATAAGGGGGCTTGACGAGAGTGAAAGGAAGGTATCATCATATATACATAAAATGTACAGTAATATAATTATTAATAGAATCAAATTATAACCATTAAAATTACAATAACTACTTTCAAATAATATGCCTGAATTTGGAAGGAGGAGAGGAAAGTTAGGATCCCTTACTTGAGTGTGTGACTTCAAGAGCTTGAAGAGGGGATTATTGAGAGATTGGGGAACCTTGGTAGGACTATAGAGTGAGTAGGGAAGATTAGGGACTTTTTCTAAGGATTTTTAGTGAAGATAAGTGGGAGCTTGGGTGGGTTTATATCGGAAATGAGGGGAATTTTTTAATATTTCACAAACATAGGTTTTGGAATCTATATAATTAAATATTCAAAACCACAAACCTTACCATGGTTTTTGCCCATTTTTTTTGCCAAAGTGGATTAGAAAAAATTATTTTATAAGGCCAATGTCCAAAAATATTAAAATATTAGGCTTTCTTATGTGGAGGTGAGTCACACTCTCAAGGAAATCATTTTAAAAAGTTAAAATATTTTATAAGTCATGGAGGGTCCACTAAGGCATTGTAAAATTAATCAAACAAATATAAAATCACATTATTTAAAAGGTAAAACATATATAATACTAATATTCCTTTCATAGTATTTTATTACATCACTATTGGGTTATTATTATGTCATAAAACACATTATATATTTATAATGTATTTAATTTTTATCCAAAAATTTGATTGTCTCAAAAAATTATGAAAAATTCAGTATTGGGTAATTTTAAAGTCTTGATTAAAAAATAATATTCATTTATATAAATAGTTTTATAAATATTTGAATTTTAACTTTTAAAATAAAAACCGACATTTATTGAAAATTCATGAGTTTTGACAAAACAATTTTCAAACCTTAATAAAAAATATAATTTTATTCATAAAAATTATATGATAATTTATATTTAATAAAAATTAAGTTAGTAATAATATTTTATTAAATTATTATTTAATTCAAAAATACATTAATTCATCAAAATATATTTATTAATTGAATTTAGATATTAACTAAAAATACTATTTATTCTTTAAAAAACATTTACAAAGTAAAAATAATATAATGAATGTATATTATTTATTCTATAAAAAAAATAATTCACATAATCATAATGATAAGTTCTTGTTACATATCCCTTTATTACACCAGTATATTCCCTAAGAGTATGGTGTGCGATGGTGGGGCTTTCTTGGGCCTATTTGGTGAACATGGTTTGGGTCGTGATCTCGATGAGCTTAAACTTCTCTCATAAACGGTTTTGCTCATGATTAAGTTATTGGATCTCAGATTTGTGATTGGTTTAGTGAAAAACCTATAAATGTTATCTCCCTCAAAATATATGATAAATGGGATTCAAAGGGAACGATCCTACTGGTCGAAGTCATCACTTCCTTTATCTACGTTAAAAGGATTTTTTAAAACCCTTTATACTAGTCATGTGACCACTGTTCAATAGCTATATTATCAATGGAAATGAAACTTAATAGTTACTTAATCCAAATAAAAAAGTGCATGTGTTTTCTATATCCATTAGACTTTAAGTGAAAGTGAGTTTTATTCATGAATGTTCAGGTTGTTACTACATTCCCCCCTTCAGAAATTTCACCCTAAAAATTTTGTTTTCCCACACAAAAACAAATGTGGGTAACTATGCCTCATCACTTCCTCTGGTTCACACATTTCCTCTTCAAAATTGTGGTTTCTCCACAACACTTTGACGAGGATAATTGTCTTATTTCTTAGAACTTTCTCCCTATAATCTAATATCTTCACCGAATTCTCTTCATAGGAGATGTTATTCTTCTATGGTACAACCTATGAATTGAGTACACTTGATGGTTCAAGTATGTAATTCCTCAAGAGTAATCCATGGAATACTTCATGTACTTGAGATAGGTTCGGTGGGAGTTTTAGTCGATAGTCCATTGCTCCAATGCGATCAAGGAACTCAAAAGGGCCAATGTACCTTGGAATAAGATTTCCCTTCTTCCCAAATATCATAACTCTATTCCACAGTGATATGCAGAGGAATACCATTTCTCCAATATCAAACTCTAGGTCTCATTGATGATTATTAGCATAACTCTTTTCTCGACTCTGAGCATTTTTAATGTGCTGCTGGATGGTCTTAACTTTCTCCACCATTTCTTTAACCATTTCTGGACCTAGAAGTTTTCTCTCCCCAACTTTATCCAAACATGCCATTATTCTACACCTCTTCCCATAAAGGGATTCATAAGGATCTATTTGGATGCTTGAGTGGAAACTGTTATTATAATAGAAATAAACCTGAGGAAGATGTTGATACCATCCTCCTTTGAAGTCCATTGAGAATGCTCTCAAAATGTCCTCAAGTGTTTGGATAGTACACTCATATTGGACATCAGTTTGAGGATGATAAGTCATACTGAAGTTCAGCTCAGTATTCAGAGCGTGTTAGAGAATCTTCTAGAACATAGAGGTGAATCTTGGATCTTGACCAGATACAATCAATAGTTGTATTCCATGCAGCCTTACCACTTCTCTAATGTATATCCGTGCCGGTTGATCTAATGAAAAATCCTCCCAAATTGCATTAAAGTGTGCAGTCTTTTTAAGAAGATCCAAAAAAACCTAGATATTATTGTTTCCTTTGGATGTATTCAGACGTCCTATGACAAAGTCCATGGTGATATTCTCCCATTTGCATGTTGGTATGGGTAATGGTTGCATCACCCCCTTAGACTTCTACCACTTATCCTTCACTTGCTAACATACCAGGAACTTTGATGTATACTCAATGATCTTCTTATTCATATTACCCACCAATAATTATCTTAGATATCTCGATACATCTTTGTGTTTCCTAGGTGAATGGAAAAATTCAAACTATGCGCATCATCCAAAAGTTTATTCTTTAACTCTGAATTTGATGGAACAAATAGTCTTGAACCAAATCTCACAATTTCTTCTTTATTAACATTGAACTATGAGGATTTCCCTTTTTTGATAGTTTCCAATTTCTTATGAATTACCACATCATCCTTTTGATCATCCTTTAACCTTTTCAAAATAGATGGTTGAGAAACCATTTGTGAAAGGATTGATGATGTTACCTTATTTATGAATTTCTTGTAAATATTCATCAAATATATGAAAATTGGATCCTTTTCAATTCTCATCAATGATAGAATCACTGGGTCCTTTCTAACTAGAGTATCCTTCACCTTGTTCGCTTTCCAGGGTGGTAATGGATAGAGCATTCATAGTCTTTGATCAGATCTAACCATCTTCATTGGAACATGTTCAACTCAATCTGGTTGAATATATACTTGAGGATTTTTTGATCTGTATATATTTCACAGTTCTCCTCAAAGAGTTAATGTTTCCAAGTTTTTAAAGTGAATATTACTTCATCCAACTACAAATCATGTTTTGGATAGTTTTTTCATGACCTTTTAATTTCCGTGAAGAATAGGAAATGAATTTTTCATTTTTTATCAACATAAAATCTATGCCCTTCTTCGAAGCATCACTAAACACCACAAAAAAATCTCCATTTTTGAGTAGTGTGAGAACAAGCACAATGATAAGACTCATTTTAAACTCCATGAAGCTATCTTTGCATTCTTCATTCCAAAAAAATGACTCCCTTCCGAGTTAGCTTGGTAAGAAGGTTTGACAATCATGAGAAATATCTCACTAATCGACGATAATATCCAGCTAACCCAAGGAAGCTATGAATATCCATCACAGATGCTGGCCTTATCCATCCCTCAATTGCATTTGTCTTGGAGGTATCCATAGATATCCCATTTCTTGTGATGATATGACCTAAGAATGAAATCTACTTCAACCAGAACTTACACTTTCAGTACTTGGCATAGAGCTTCTCCTTTCGCAAGGTCTCTAGTACAGTTCTTAGATAATCCTCATGCTTCTCCTTTGTTTTGGAGTATATTAGAATATAGTCTATAAATACTTCCACAAATTTGTCAAGGTAATATCTAAAGACTCTATTCATCAAGTCCATGAATATTTTTGGAGCATTAGTGAGTTCAAAAGGCATTACTATGAATTCATAGTTCCCGTACCTTGTATGAAAAGTAGTATTGGGGATATCCTCCTTCTTCACCCTTACTTGGTAATATCCCAATTGCAGATCCACCTTGGAGAAGTATTGTGCTCCATGTAGATGATCTAATAATTCATCAATTTGTGCTAGAGGATACTTGTTCTTTATCATGATTTTGTTGAGCTCACTATAATCAATGCAAAGGCGCATTATTCTATCCTTATTCTTGATGAAGAGGAATGGTGCACCCCAGGGTAAAGCACTTGGGTATATAAAACCTTTATCTAGATTCTCTTGTAGTTGTTTCTTTAGCTCTTTAAACACTACAACAATCATTATATACGGAGCCTTGGATATTGGAAAATCCCCAGGTATAAGATCAATAGAGAATTAAATATATCTTATAAAAGGAAGACTAGAAAATTCCTCAGGAAATACTTCAGAGAATTCCCTCATAATAGACATGTCTTCATGGATGGTTGCTTCCTTAGACTCAATAATCTGATCAAGATACATGTGCTCATAGGGAAGTAATATCAACACTTTAGATTATGGTTCTAAAGAAGATCAATCCTCTTTATTTCACTTGTACAGAATCGGGGGTCGATTCACCATATGGAGTGTGATTTTCCTCTCATGGAAATTTAGGTTGGCTCTATATAGGGAAAGCCAATCCATGCCAATAATTTCATCCAATTCCACTAGAGAGAGTATGAAGAGGTTTGATGGGAAGTTCAATCCACAAATCGTGATAGGGTAGTAGTTATATTCAGGGAATTCAATAATTTACCCATTTTTTGTTCTCACCGACATCTCTACTTCTATAATTTGTGGTGGGGTTGGGATTGTTCTACTAAACTTTCTAGATTTAAAAGAATTCATAGAAACCGAATCAAAAAGTACAATCTATATTATTGAATGAATAACTAGTGTAAATTTCACCACTTCATTGTTGGTATTTTATTTATTGGTAGTGATGGAAAAATCTCTCCCTTGCTGCGTTGAAGGTTGTTGGTTTCCTCCGAATACACTTAGCTTGGGGAACTGATTTGCAAAGTGCCCTGGTTCTTTGTAGTTGATGAAATGAACAATGCATAAAGGGTCGAACAAATATTTCCTCTCCTCAATCAAAAAAACATGTTTTTCTTATCAGAAATTAATGTCTAGGCTTCCTTCTCTTCCACACGTAAAGCATTTCCTTTCCCCCTTCAGAAAATTTCCGTGGTGCTTCTTTTTGTACCGTTGTTAAGTGGGGTGCTGGAATTTATTTTCACCATTGGATTTATCCATAGGACCACTAGAATTAAAGTCCACTTTCCACTTCTTATCACCATGATACCCCTAATATTCTTCGATCTCCATTTCGGCTTTGAGGGTACATCAAATAATTTATTTATAGATATCAAAGTCACGGATCACTAGGGCTCTCTGTAGGCTGGGTTTTACCCACCAAAGAAGAGGTTAACATTTAATTTAGGGGTAACGACAAAGCCCGAGGCGTATTGTGATAGCCTTGTGAAGTTTGATTCGTATGATCTATTAGATTCATCATATTTTTTCTTTAGGGAAAGGAAGTCCCTTTCCATCTTAAGTTGGAGGGTGTGAGGAAAATATTTATTGCAAAACATTTTCTGAAAATCCATTTATTCCAATGCCTCGATCTCTTCCTCTAGCTTCGTATTTTTGATCAATGTCCACTATTGAACAGATTCAACATCCCTACTATAAGAAACATTAAGGACCTTATCTTGTTCATAACATTTAAGGATGGATAAGATCTTCTCAATGGAGTTCATCCATTGTTAGGTGATTGAGGGATCAAATGATCCATTAAAAGTATGAGGCCTTTGTCTAATGAAGCTCTCGATTGCAGCTTTTCTTTATTAGGAGGGGGGGGGGGGTGTTGTAAGTTTCTCTTAAACCATGTTTCTATTCAAAACTTTAGTTAACTGATAGAGTACCGTGACAAATTTTTTGATTCTTGCTCCCATCGGATTGGGCATCTCATTAGAAAAGCCATCACATTGATCTTCACATAATTTGTTAGTATGAGTCCTCCTATTACCAGCCATTGGTTGGAAAAAAAATAATTTTGGTGTAACACATAATGGTTAATCCAATTAAAAAAAATAAAAACTTATAAATTACATTTATTTCCTTAACTTATGAATTTATAGGATTCAATATATGTTATCCATGATCTAATTCCTGATATATATTCATAGGGGAATTTTTTATTCCATTAATAATGGTTCATACCAAGCTTATGAATTTACCAAATCATATCCTCCAGATGTGTCTCACCAAGAGTGCAGCAAGGCCCATTTTCATGCCCCAGTTCCAATTCAAGTTAGTCTCAAAGTAGTGTTTTCGGGTTTTACCCCTAGATACATCTGTTCCAGAGCCACCTCTAATTTTTCGTATCCAGATAAGGATTTATTTGCTTGATAAACCACTTAATCTATACTCACCAAAATTTTGGGATGTTTTTATTATAATTATTCTTATCTTTAAGGCTTTCATAGGGGTTTTCTAACCCTAATCCAAAAAATAACTAAACTTATCCTTTGATCCCAACTATAACATCCCTGGTCTTTATTAAATATTTAAACATGATTTATTACATAATCATGCACTTAAGACAACTCTGAGGATCGAGAGGTCTAGTGTCTTGGGAAATTAGGAACATTACATGAAAACTTAAAACATGAAATAAAACATCTTTATTGAAAACTTCGTTTACATGAGAAACTCATTCCTTCATACTTAACACTGCATTGGATAACCTGAGGTCATAAATAAGAAAGGGGTGAGCTATAAAGCCCAGTAAGGGAGTAAACAAGGAATAACATGAAGAATACAATACATGTTAGTAAATAGGCATATCAATGGAGTACAAGATAAACATGAACATAAAGGAATGATATATCATGATTATCATAACATAGAAATGTGACAAAGACATACAACATGATATTAGAAAGATTCAAGGCTCATTGCACATGGATTATCATGAGTAAACCCTCATTTCACTTGAATTAGAATTATTAAATGCTCATTGAAATTGAATTATCATTATTAAACCCTCATTTAACATGGCGTATCATGACACTCAGCATCACCCAATGCATTGGAGCGCTATCAGGGTTCACCCTTTATAAACATTTCATTTCATGCATAAGTGTGCCACATGGATCATATAACATGGAATCATTCAACATCATCATTTATTACAAGATAAAGGAATTTGGAATACATACATGTAAGTAAAATTCAATATGTATATTTTCATAAAGGTGAATAAACTTGATAGAGAAATGGTTATGGTATTCACTACACAATGATTTCGGCTTGGAAAATCACAGTGCAATTTCGGCAGCATAACAACGTGATATAAAAATTCATAAAAAAGGTTGATGAAAGAGAAAGGGGTATCTCATCATATGTAAATGTAATAGAAAATAACATTTTCATATAGATACATGTACCAACACATGGAATTTGTAAATATAAGGCGTAACATAATAAAGAAACATGAAGAAAGAGGAGAAATAGAATAACTCTTATGAAATTTCGACATGGTAATGGGTGTATGTGGGAGGGATTAATGGGAGAGAAAGAGGTATCTCATCATTAAAACATAATAAGGGAAGTATGGGGGAGGTGAAAAATCATACCCCAACATTTATAATTTAATTTAAAAGGGTATTACAACATAAAAAACTTGGATAAAAAATGAGAAAGGAAGAAATCCCTTATGAAAATTCGGCATGGTAACAGGTGTTCTTAAAGGATTATAGGGGAATTGATGAGAGTGAAAGGAAGATATAATCATATATAAATAAAATTTAAGGTAATAAAATTATTATAAATGAATCACATAATAACCATTCGAAATTACAAGAACTACTTTCAAATAAGATACTTGAATTTTAAAAGAGGAGAAGAAAGTGAGGATCACTTACTTGAGTGCGTGACTTCAAGAGATTAAAGATTGGATTCTTGAGAGATTGGGGAACCTTGGTAGGATTCTTGAGATATGATGCTAGAATAGGGATGTTCTCCAAGTATTTTGAGTGAAGATAAGTTGTATCTTGGGTGAGTTTATATAGGAAATGAGAGGGAAATTCTTTAATATTTCACAAAATTAGGTTTCAGAACCTATATAATTAAATATTCAAACCACAAACCTTACCATTGTTTTTGACCATGGTTTTTTAAAAATTGGAGTGGAAAAAATTATTTTATAAGTCAAATTTCTGAACATATTAAAATATTAAGATTGATTATGTGGAGGTGAGTCACACTATCAAGGAAATCATTTTAAAAAGTTAAAATATTTTATAAGTTTTGGGGGGTCCACTAAAGAATTGTAAAATTAATAAAAAAATTTAAAATCACATTATTTTATAGGTAAAACATATATCGGCCTAATATTACTTTTATAGTATTTTATTACATCACTATTGGGTCATTATGATGTCATAAAACACATTATATATTTATAAGTTATTTAATTTTTACCCAAAAATTCGATTGTCTCAGAAAGTTATGAAAAATTAACCATTGGATAATTTTGAAATCCTGATTAAAAAATTAATATTAATTTTATCTAAATAATTTTCTAAATATTTGAATTTTTACTTTTAAAATAAAAACCGACATTTATTGAAAATTCATGGGTTTTGACAAAAACAGTTTTCAAAACTTAATAAAAATTACAATTGTATTCATAAAAATTATACGATCATTTATATTTAATAAAAAATAATTTAGTAATAATATTTTATTAAAATATTATTTAATTCAAAAAACCATTAATTCATCAAAATAGATATCTTAAATGAATTTAGATATTAACTAAAAAAACTATTTGTGCTTTAAAAACTATTTAAAAAGTAACAATAATAAAATGAATGTATATTCTTTATTATATAAAAAAAATAATGTAGATAATAATAATTATAAGGTATTTTTACATATCCTTTTATTACACCAGCATATGCCATAAGAGTATGGTGTGAAATGGTGGGGATTTTTTGGGGCTGTTCAGTGAAGATGGTTTGGGCTGTGATCTCAATGAGCTTGAACTTATCCCGTAAATGGTTTCTCTCATACTTAAGTTGTTGGATATTGGATTGGGATTGGTCTTGGAAAAATCCTAGAAATGATATCTCACTCGAAATATCCAATAATTGGTCTTTAATGAGAATGATCCTACTGGTCAAGGCCATCACATCCTTTATCTATATCAAAAGGATTTTTTAAAACCCTATATACTAGTCATGTGATCACTATTAAATGGATATTTTATCACTGGTAATGATAATTAACGGTTATTTAAACCCAATAAAAAATTTCATGTGTTTTTTATATCCATAAGATATTAAAAGAAAGGGAATTTTATTCATGAATGTTCGGGTTGTTACATAAAAACCCAAAAAGTGTGTCCTAAGAAAAATCCATGTCTCAAATATTACGTATTATTCATATTGGAATGATGAAAAAAATTAGGGCGATGACACAAAAGACACAAAATTTTTAAGGTTGTCCATATGACCCTATAAATATTTAAAGTACGCTCACCAGTCCCCATGGCTTAGGAAAAAATTAGAGTGCTCCCTCACCATTATCATTTTAATTATAACATAATGATGTTCAATCAAATGTGTCATTTTCAAAGTTATATTATGATTAAAATGAGGATATGAATGAAGGAAATTGTAATCAAATTAAAAAGTCCTTTTCACTTATGTTCTTGAATATAGAGGAGCTTACACATGTCAGAGCCTCTCTTCTAAGTTTTATAACTTCTCCAAAATGTAGGCTTTGAGTTGTTGAACTACAGACAAAGCATTTTCTTTAGTTTTTTTAAACCTTTCCAGTTATGTATCAGTATACTAATCAACATTATGGATATTCTCATGCTCTACAACAACTGAATATATTCTTTGTTTCAAGGCCCCTATCAAGGATTGGTGGAGTTGGACTATCTCTTCTTGCACAAAATTTAATTCTTCCTAAAGGCGCACTGTTTGGAGATATTTTTCATCATGGTGATTTTAATACTCCTCCACCTCCTTGGTATGGATGAGATCATATTGTGAGAAGGAAGATTTGAGATCCTCAAACTATCTTGCTACTTTCTCCTTGTCTTGTTGTGATCTTTTCCCTTTCTCCCAATACTGAATTATTAACTTCACTGAGTGATGGATCATGTGGTAATCAGATTCTCAATATACCATCATGCCAAACATGAGTGGAAGTAAAAAAATTTGAGAAGATAGATAAATAAGTGACATCCTAGAGAGTATCTTCCAGATATCACATAAGAAAATATAACGTGTGGTTCAAAGAGCATCCTACATCCCCAAGTCCAACTCGGATTCATTCTGGAGGGATAGATATATTCTAGATCTAGTGCACTCAATGAGTCACCTTGTTATGCTCCCTATAAGATTGCCTAAGTTTTTCAACCATCACTGGCCAAATTAGCATAAAATTCCCCACTTCATGCTTGAACACTGAAGTCGATGATGATAAAAAATAAGTGAAACCCCTCATCAACATCAGGGGGTCCACATAAAATAAAGGCAATGAAGAAACCAAAGGGGTTAATAACACTCACCCATTTTTGGATACATTGTTGGGATTAGTGCCTCCCCAGTACTCTTAAACTTATAATTTCATGTAAGAACCTTCTAATAGGGAACATACCACTAAGTTTGTTTCAGAAATCAGGATCAAGGGATCTCATAAATCTCCCTCCTTGAGGTTATCAGCCTCCACTCCCTCAACAATGGGAGAAGGATAGACCAAGATGCTTTGTTTGTGATTTTCCTTAGTCACATTATCTATAGCATAAAACCGTATAGGTTGAGCTCTGATACAAGACAAAAAATGAAGAGAGGCATATTTCATTAAAAAATTCATGAAATAGAGAACTCATGTCCATACAGTAACACATTAAATTCCTCAAATTCCTCTAGAGAGGCATGGATATTAATGATTTTTAACCTATCCTCAAGGCCCATTAATTCACCTGTTATTTAATTATATATTCCCTCACATATAAAAACATCATCATCAGTAGGGGTATCTAAGACACAAGGATCATGACCCAAATTGGCTTCGCCTTCGATTATATCTACCAATTCATTTGTTAGGTTAGCATCTTCTAACCCTATAAAGTCAGTTTTAGAACCTAAACCTTCATCAGATCACCCAAGATCCCTATTATTCCCTTTTGGAGTGACAATAGGACCAAAATTTACTGCTGCATGGTCTTACAGTGTAGCCGATGGATCTGGAATATCACAAGGAGAGAAAATTAAAAAATACAACATGACACCTTAGGGTGAGAATCTAACATTAGAATTCCCCTATCCCCTCTTTATATGAATATGGGAATATGCAACTAACTCTCTTGAAGGTTTATCCATCAAGATGATAGATTCATCTTCATGGGTCTGTGCTTCCTCTGGGGTATCCCCCTTGATCCTAGAAGGACCAGTGCCATATCCTTTTAGGGAAGAAGGAATGAAGATTTTTTAATTTATGAGTACAGTCAAAAGAGTATTTCAAGTAAGTCATGAGATTAAATGATAGAACATAGACTTAATGCAGCACATACACCTGAACAAAATTGTAACACCCTGACCTGAGTTACCCAAAGTCGGTGCATTATTACATAACATTGACATGATCACAAAAGATCAAGTCTCTAAAGACTGATTAGTTTTGTAGCCTTGGAAACACTAGATATATTCATAAGTCTTACATTACATTATAAAGTGAAAAAAACTACAACACATCTTGTCTTCATATCCCCTCATACATTCCATGCAGGTCATTCATAAAATACTTCTTCACATCCTAGGAAAAGTTAAAACATTGAAAGGGGTGAGATCAGATGCTCAGTAAGGATAACAATATAGCAGAAACTTTCATAAATAAGAATAAACATTTAAGGCAATGTATAACTAAAACAAAAGCCTTTTAAACTTGAACATCAGCATAATATGACAGAAATAAAATGAAATAATTCCATTTACTTATTCACATGGATATTCTACTAATAAAATAATCACATGCAATATCAATAACCACTTTCATAATGATGGAATGCATAATTCCAGACTATCATAACCATGTAGCCAAGGCCTCGTGCCAAGACTACAAATAATATTTTATCAAGGGCTCGTGCCAAGACACTAGTTTGTCTCATGAGACCTACCGATGCATCGAGGAGTTATAGCGGGCTCCACCTATCACTTACTAAGTCCAATGCATTCCTCATATGAACATGTTTAAACATAACATAAATATTCAGATTAAAACTAGCATACAAAATGTCAATACTTTCTCCATAAACCATGAATGGTATAAAAACAACACATCCACAGTAAAACATATCAAAAAAACTTCAATACAATAAGGAAGTTTTATATCATAATAAATCAACTTCAAATAAGCTTAAAATACATCAAATGATGTTGACGTATATGAAATCAAAACTATTTGAGAGAAATATCTCTTTTTTTGAAATTATTTAAAAGTCACACATTTATTAAGGAAGTAATTTAAAAGAGATTTTTGAATCAAAGTGTCCCATACCACATTGAAAATTTTAAAAAGAAATATCATTTCAAAACATTCATTTCCATATAAATAAATCCTTAAAATAATTTTGAAAAAATGTACATTAATTAAAAATATTTAGAAAGATAAATCTTTAAAACATTTAAAATTATGATCTTGATAAAGAGTACATTTCACAAATTCTTAAAATATTCATTTTGAAATCATTTAAAAGTCACATAATTATAAAATAAAACATTAAATTTCAAAATATTTTTATAAGCTTGTAATGGAAGATTAGACGATTTTATAATGGTAGAAAATAGCCGCACCCTCCGTATAAGTTAAGAAAAAGACATTCTTACCATAATTTTGTCAAACAGGTTAAAAATGACCTTGTTTGGAAAACGACGGAAAGATTCCTTTATAAACATATTATAAATAGTCAAAAATGGTATAAATGACTTTAAACCATAGTCTATAAAATATTAAGAATTATTTGAAATACATTTTTAAGAAACATGGATGGGGATGATAAAGAGGTCCCAGTAGATACTTACATAAAAACAACCTCGGATAATAAAGAGATTGTGAAATTAACCCTTACCCTGTACTTTTCCTTGGTCGAGGGTAGGTTAACCTCCTATATAATAGTTAAATCATTTTTATTAAATTATAAAAGAATCATATACATAAATATGATATCATATATGATCTTTTAATATTTCTTTGTTAATAACATTTTAGTATTATCGTCGTTTCAGGTGTTCACTTACTCATTTTTTTATATGTTTTGTTTCATAAGCCGTGGTTGTTATCTGTAGGTTGTATCTTATTTATATCCAGAATGATATCAAGTCCTTAAACATTATTTTTAATCATAAAATGAAAATTATTCTTGAATGGATATGATGGGGAATTAATCTCATCGCGTTTGTGGAGATGGTAATCCGTACGTACGCACGAACACTACTTCCATTGCATTTTTCATTTTAAAAGGAATAAAAACCAAATGATACATAGGTATATTATTATTAATGTATAATATAATATCTTATATGTGTTAATTAAGTTCATTAACACCATCCTTTATACATTCCATGTATGGTATGAACGAGTCATACCTCTTTGAGGGGGCGGTAGTCCGCACTTCCTAAATGAAATTATCGTATATATATACAACATGAAACGAATAATGGTATGATATAAAATGGAATTAAATAAGCTTATATATAAAATAAATATCACAAATATCATATTTAATTATAGTTCCATCATAATTGCCATCATGGGAGGTGGTAGGAGATAATTGAACAATCATCATTTCTTGAGGCGTTTGGTTTCCATCCACAGAAACATTATGTTCTTCACCCATTAGATAGAGGTGTGTGTAAGTGTAGTTAAAATACTTCTCATAAAAATATCCTAGTATATTTATGATACAAGTTTTGTTACAAAAGAAAATAATAAGAAGAGTTTAGGGGTTGCATAAGTAAAATAAAAGAAAAGAAGCTAAGAGAAATCGTTACCTTTAATTTGGGTAACTCCCTTTGGTTTGAACCAAAAAGGACTCTTGAAGTGCCTTATGCCTAAGGTAAGGCTTCTAGGAAGAGGATAGGTATGTAGGGAGCTTAATTGGGCAGAGTCTGGACCAAACAAAAGGCTTGAGAGGTGTGAGGAATTGGTTATAAGTGGTGTCCTTTTATAAGGGGGAGGAGGGTCTCTTTAGAAAAAACTTAAATTATTAATTTATAATAAATTCATATTCGGTTTATAATGGCTCCAATGTGGATTATTCAAAGTCTAAGGTGCGGATGGGTCAAAATACTTTCAACAAATAGATTTTAGACATGTTTTGGTCATTATATTAACCTTATCTTTTAGTTTTAACTCTTAGTTAATTAGATTGACATTTACCATGTCACTTTGTATTTTTATATTATATAGTTAATAAACTTACTATATACATCCAAGTGACCCCAAAGTGATCCATTAATGATACACCGATCATGATATAAGTCATTTGGCTGAACATTAGATTTTTAGGAATATAATATTAATTAATAATATAATACTTGTTTTAAAAACTCATTTATGTCAATTTTGACAATATTTAATAATTGATTTTTGTTAAAGTATTAAAAACATTATTAATTCGAACTAAATTTATTTAAGAAATAATAACATGTCATATTAACCAATAAAATTTGTGTATGGCATCAAAACTTCCAATTATATTTATTTTAACCTTTATTATACCAATTATTTTATTCTTTTATTAATAAGGAAAATACTGCATCATTATTGTGTCATAAATAAATTTAATTATTAAATGTCTAAAAATTATAAATAAAATACCATTATGTAGGAAATATTTTTATCTTTCTAATTAATATTTATAGTTGAAAATATAACATATATAACCCTATGTAAAAATTGTTTTTCTAAAAGATATATGCTTATGTCATTTTTGTATTTACTTCAACTTAATTAATATAAAGTGTCTTTATCACCTACATGTGGCTCCATGGGGTCCCCAAATCGACCCAAATATTCCCATGGTCTAACATGTATCAAAAAATAGGGTTAGGAAACGTTTTAGAGTAATTTATTATTATTATAATATTATTTTTTTACCCTTATTTACTGGATTTACTCTTTAACCATGGTAAATAAAATATTTACCGAAGTAATTATTCAAAATTTCTAAAAATAAAAGTTACATATTTACAAAATTTGGACATCCTGATTCTAAATATGGAATCCATTTTTCTAAATTCAAAACACAGAAGTGGCAGAAATTAATTTAAAATTATTTCCCGTTGTCGAAACAAAAAGCGTGTTTTTAACAAAAAATAACTATCAAAAGATTGACACTTTCTTATGTCCAGTTTAAATATGAAATTATGTCTAATGAACAAAATTGGATTAAATGGTAAAATTATAATCTAATTATACTTTAAAACCACTAAAATTCATAATTTATTACTATTAATTATTTCGATTAAAAAAGTTGTTTTTAATTAAAATTTAGTAATTTTCACTATTCATCAAAATATGAAAGTTATCAGAAAAGTACCAAAATTTCACCCTAAGATAATTTAGATATTATGAATCCAAAAATTAAGTCTATTTTACCAAATTAAAAACATAAAAGTTTCATTTATTAATTTAAAATTAATTCCCGCTATTAAAACCAAAAGGCTTATTTTGAAAAACTATCAAAAGTTTGACACTTGTTTATGTCCAATTTCAAAGTGAAATTGCTTACAATGACCATAATTGGATTAAATGGTAAAAATATAATCTATTTATACTTCCATACCATTAAAATTTATAATTTAACAATATAAATTATTTTGATTAAAAAAGTTTTTTTCAGTTAAAATATAATATTTTCACTATTCACCCAAATATGAAAGTTATTAGAAAAACACCAAAACTTTATTGAAACTAAATTCTTATGTACCGATTCTAAATAAGAAGTTTATTTTGTCAAATTAAATATATAAAAGTTTCAAATATTTTATTTAAAAAGGCTTCTCCATTAAAAGGAGGTAAAAGTGCATTTTTTGAAAAATACTTCTTTTATCTGAAAAAAATGTATTTATTCTTACATTATGTCTAAGAAACTCATAATATGGATTATAAAATTATAAGGATTATATAAAGTTCAAAATTCAATTAATAATATTCATAACCGCTTTTGAATGGCTTGTTTGGTAAGTCATGGTGCACTAGAACTCGGTGTTACGTGTAGTGAAAGTTATTGAATTACTTTGAAGAATAACATACTATGAAATCTTGGGGTGTTACATTCTTCCCTCCTTCAATAAATTTCATCCTCGCAATTTGAAATTATTTTTCAAAAATAAAAGGTTGAAAATATAAAATATCTTTGGGAAAACCCACATCGGAAATTAGGTTAGTAAAATTTAGTCCTAATACGAGGAAAAGGGAAATGAAAGGGTCACCACCAAATTATGATCTCGATTTGGAGAACATTGGTGGAAATTAGAGACATATAATTGGGGGAAAAACGTAAATATTTATAGGTAGTGATTGAGGTCATCAATCACAAACAATTGTAAAATTGAGGGCCTTAAATTCATCAATCTATGATGATTTGAAATACCATCGGTTCAACAAAACATATGGTATTATGATAACACATTTTTTTTTGTTTTAAGATCCCCTTAACTAAAGTATAAGAATTAATTTCTTCATTGAATAAGAGAAGAAGAAAAATATATACTTGATATGTAGAGTCCCATCCTTTAACTAAGTTCTACCACGAACTCACCTTTCACTCTAAAAGATAATAGAACTTAAAAATAATATTCTATTTATCCTATTCGTATAGGGTTAAAAAATGAATTTATAATTCATCTAATAGAACCATTAAAAAAACTACATTATTCAATCCAGGAAATCACGTGGGTCAGTGGTAGGTGATACACCCTTGTCACCCTTCGGTTGTGGGTTCAAGTCTTGCGGCCTTGCCGGATGCGACGGGTTGCTGCTCGACCTCCAGGTTGTCCTTTTTATAGAAATCCAAAAATAATCTCAAACTAGACTTATCCAAAATACTTCTGTCCAACTCACAGTCCAAAATTTATAAGGTAGGTAAACACATTGAAGATCCTTTTTCCCATGTAATAGCATGTGAACACCTTCATCATGTATTCTTTTAAAACACTGCAACATCCTAAAATACCAAAAAACCTTATTGATTACATTAATGATCCATTATTACTTATAGAATACTGGATATACTCCTTATATCCAAAAACATTGAATATTCCTACAATGATGAAATAAACAAACCACTAATCAGTGCCAAGGTAGTCAAGAATATCCAATATAATTTATCCAAATCAACCATCTCTTATTCCAAAATTACTACCTCAATATCAAGGCCATATTAAGGATTACCTTTCCTTCAACCATGTATTTTCAAAAAAAAAAGTTTAACTTACTGTTGAGTCACTTTTCATAGTACCATATAATCTCAAATCCTCAATGAAATAGTACTGTAGTACAATCCTTATTTATCTCTATAATTCATGTAACCAGTACATCGTTGATACAACACTCAAATGGAATAATTCTTTAATAACAACATAAGAACAATAGTCATTCCTCTTCATATGTGGTAGTATCATAACTTTATTATTACCCAATAGCATCATTTGGGGTATACTCTGATGATTTGAACATTGACTCGCGTAGTGTCCCCACTCCTTGCAGATGAAGCATTGTACATTTGAAACCTTTTTCTTACCATCACAATCACAAACGTGGTGTCCTTTTTCTCCACACTTATAACATAATCCCATTCCCTTCAATAATTTTCCAAGTTGATTCTTTCAACAATTATCACATATGGGAAAATCCTTCTTTACCTTCTTCCCTTTATCTGTCTTTCTCCCTACCATCATTTTTTTCTCTGGCTTCCCTTCAAATCCATAGGACTCCAAGAACTCTTTACTTATATTATCAAAACATGATACTATTTCTTCATATGATGATAATACATGGAAGACTATTTCCCTTCTAAATTCTAGCTTAATACCATGAAAGATATGACCCTTCTTACTCTTTGGATCATGCACATTACTGGAGTTCTCATTCCTTCTACTGGGAACCATTTCTAAACAATTTCATACACTCGATTAGTTTATGAATAGAAATACCTAATCCCAAACATGTAAAACACTTAACATAAATTAAATAGTTTATGGATATAATACATAATCCTAAAAATGTCTTATTTGAAGGAGTATATATTCATAAACCTTTCAATAATGGTTTGTAAAGAAAATGAGAATTATCCTAAGCATATCCCCCAAGAGCGTCGTAACCAAGAGTGCAGAAAGGCCCGTTGTCGTGCACCAGTTCCTGTTCGATTCTAGATCAAAGTGGTGTTTTCAGGTTTTCCCCTAGGTATATCTGTGCCAGAGCCGCCTCTACCTGCTCGTATTCAGACAGGGCTGTATTGCTCGGAAAACTCACAAAATCTCTACAATACCAAAATTCTATGAAGTTATTCTATAATAATCCTCAAAGTCTATCTTTGGGCTATGTGCTCTAATTAGAGTTTATCTAAATCTAAATTCCAAGGTTTGTACTAAACTTCCTCTGATACCAACTGTAACGCCCCGACCCCAGTTACCCAGAGTCGGTGTATTATTACATAACATTGACATGATCACAAAAGATCAAGTCTCGAAAGACTAATTAGTTTAGTAGCCTTGGAAACACTAGATATATTCATAAGTCATACATTACATTATAAAGTGAAAAAAACTACAACACATCTTGTCTTCATATCCCCTCATACATTCCTTGCAGGTCATTCATAAAATACTTCTTCACATCCTAGGAAAAGTTAAAACATTGAAAGGGGTGAGCTCAGATGATCAGTAAGGATAACAATATAGTAGAAACTTTCATAAATAAGCATAAACATTTAAGACAATGTATCACTAAAACAAAATCCTTTTAAACATGAACTTCATCATAATATGGTAGAAATAAAATGAAATAATTCCATTTACTTATTCACATGGATATTATAATAATCAAATAATCACATGCAATATCAATAACCACTTTCATAATGATGGAATGCATAATGCCAGACTATCATAACCACGTATCCAATGCCTTGTGCCAAGACTACAAATAATATTTTGTCAAGCCCTCGTGCCAAGACACTAGTTTGTCTCATGAGACCTACTGATGCATCAAGGAGCTGTAGCGGGCTCCACCCGTCACTTACTAAGTCCAACGAATTCCTCATACGAACAGGTTTAAACATAACATAAACATTCATATTAAAACTAGCATAAGAAATGTCAATACTTTCTCCATAAACCATGAATGGTATAAAAACAACACATCCACAGTCAAACATATCACAAAACATTAAATAAAATAAGGAAGTTTTGTATCATAATAAATCAACTTCAAATAAGCTTAAAATCCATAAAAGGATATTGACATATATGAAATCAAAACTATTTGATATAAATATCTCTTTTTTTGAAATCATTTAAAAGTCACACATTTATTAAGGAAGTAATTTAAAAGAGATTTTTAAATCAAAGTGTCCCATACCACTTTGAAACTTTTGAAAAGAAATATCATTTCAAAACATTAATTTCTATATAAATAAATCCTTAAAATCATTTTGAAAACATGGACATTAATTAAAAATATTTAGAAAGATAAATCCTTAAAACATTTAAAATTTTGATCTTGATAAAGCGTACCTTTCACAAATTCTTAAAATATTCATTTTGAAATCATTTAAAATTCACATAATTATAAAATAAAAAATTTACATTCAAAATATTATTATAAGATTGTAAGGGAAGATTCGACGATTTTATATCAGCAGAAAATTGCCGCACCCTCCGTATAAGTTAAAAAAATACATTCTTACCATAGTTTTGTCAAAAAGGTTAAAAAGGACCTTGTTTGGAAAATGACGGAAATATTCCTTTATAAACATCTTATAAATAGTAAAAAATGGTATAAATGACTTTAAACCATAGTCTATAGAATAGTAAACATTATTTTAAATACATTTTTAAGAAATATGGATGTGTATGATAAAGAGGTCCCAATAGATACTTACGTAAAAACAACCTCAGATAATAAAAAGATTGTGAAATTAACCCTTACCTTGTTCTTTTCCTTGGTAGAGGGTAGGTTAACCTTCTATATAATAGTTAAATCATTGTTATTAAATTATACAAGAATCATATACATAAATATGATATCATATATGATCTTTTAATATTGCTTTGTTGATAATATTTTAGTATTATCGTCGTTCCAGGTGTTCACTTACTCGTTTTTTTATATGTTTTGTTACATAAGATGTGGTTGTTATCCATAGGTTGTATCTTATTTATATCCAGAATGATATCAAGTACTTAAACATTATTTTTAATCATCAAATGAAAATTAGTCTTGAATGGATATGATGGGGAATTAATCTCATCGCGTTCGTGGAGCCGATAATCCGTACGTACGCACGAACGCTACTTCCATTTCATTTTTCATTTTAAAAGGAATCAAAACCAAATGATACATAGATATATTATTATTACAGTATAATATAATATCTTATATGTGTTTCTTACTTTCATTAACACCATCCTTTATACGTTCCATGTATGGTATGAACGAGTCATATCACTTTGAGGGGGCGGTAGTCCCCATTCCTCAAATGAAATTATTGTATATATATACAACATGAAACGAATAATGGTATGATATATAATGGAGTTACAGAAGATTATATATAAAATAAATATAATTAATATCATATTTAATTATATTTCCATAATAATGGCCACCATGATGGGTGGTAGGAGATAATTGAACAATCATCGTTTCGTGAGACGTTTGGTTTCCATCCACAGAAACATTATGTTCTTCACCCATTAGATGGAGGTGTGTGTAAGTGTAGTTATAATATTTCTCATAACAATATCCTAGTATATTTAGGATACTGTTTTTGTTACAAAATAAAATAATAATAAGAGTTTAGGGGTTGGAGAAGTAAAATAAAATAAAATAAGCTAAGAGAAATCGTTACCTTTAATTTGGGTAACTCCCTTTGGTTTGAACCAAAAAGGACTCTTTAAGTGCCTTATGCCTAAGGTAAGGATTCTAGGATAAGGATAGGGATGTAGGGAGCTTAATTGGGCAGAGGATGGACGATCCAAAAGGCTTGAAAGGTGTGATTAATTGGTTATAAGTGGCGTCCTTTTATAAGGGGGATGATGGGCTCTTTAGAAAAAACTTAAAGTATTAATTTATAATAAATTCATATTCGGTTTCTAATGGCTCCAAAGTGGATTATTAAAGGTATAAGGTGGGGATGGGTCGAAATCCTTTCAACCAATATATTTTTGATAGGTTTGGGTCATTATATTAACCTTATCTTTTAGTTTTAACTCTTAGTTAATTAGATTGACATTTACCATGTCACTTTGTATTTTTATATTATATTATTAATAAACATACTATATATATCCAAGAGACCCCAAAGTGGTCCATTAATGATACAAATATCATGATATAAGTCCTTTGGCTGAAACTTAGATTTTTAGGAATATAATATTAATTAATAATATAATACTTGTTTTAAAAACTCATTTATGTCAATTTTGACAATATTTAATAATTGATTTTTGTTAAAGTCTTAAAAAATTTATTAATTCGAAATAAATTCATTTTAGCAATACTAATATGTCATATTAACCAATAAAATTCGTGTATGGCATCAAAACATTCAAATTATATTTATTTTAACCTTTATAATACAAATGATTTGATTATTTTATTAATAAGGAAAATACTGCATCATTATTGTGTCATAAATAAATTTAAATATTAAATGTCTAAAAATTATAAATAAAATACCATTATGTAGAAAATAATTTTATATTGATAATTAATATTTATAGTCTAAAATATAACATATATAACCCTATTTAAAAATTGTTTTTCTAAAAGATATATGCTTATGTCATTTTGGTATTTACTTTAACTTAATTAATATAAAGTGTCCTTATCACATACAAGTGGCTCCATGTGGTCCCAAAATTGACCCAAATATGCCCATGGTCGGAAATGTATCAACCAATAGAGTTAGGACACGTTTTAGGGTAATTTATCATTATTATAATATTATTTTTTTACCCTTATTTACTGGATTTACCTTTTAACCATGTTAAATAAAATATTTACCGAAGTAATTATTCAAAATGTCTAAAAATAAAAGTTACCTATTTACACAATTTGGAACTCATAATTCTAAATATGGAATCCATTTTTCGAAATTCAAAACACAGAAGTGGCAAAAATTAATTTAAAATTATTTCCCGTTGTCGAAACAAAAAGCGTGTTTTTAACAAATAATAACTATCAAAATATTGACACTTTCTTATGTCCATTTTAAAAATGAAATTATGTCCAATGACCAAAATTGGATTAAATGGTAAAATTATAATCTAATTATACTTTAAAATCCCTCAAATTCATAATTTATCACTATTAATTATTTCGATTAAAAAAGTTGTTTTTAATTAAAATTTAGTAATTTTCACTATTCATCAAAATATGAAAGTTATCAGAAAAGTACCAAAATTTCACCCTAAGATAATTTAGATATTCCGAATACAAAAATGAATTCTATTTTACCAAATTAAAAACATAAAAGCTGCATTTATTAATTTAAAATTAATTCCCGTTATTAAAACCAAAAGACGTATTTTTAATAACTATCAAAAGTTTGACACTTGTTTATGTCCAATTTTTAAGTTAAATTACTTACAATGACCATCATTGGATTAAATGGTAAAAATATAATATATTTATACTTCCATAGCATTAATATTTATAATTTGACAATATAAATTATTTTGAATAAAAAAGTTGTTTTCAGTTAAAATATAGTATTTTTCACTATTCACCCAAATATGAAAGTTATCAGAAAACAGAAAAACTTTATTAAAAATAAATTCTTATGTCCCGATTCTAAATAATAAGTTTATTTTGTCATATTTAAAATATAAAAGTTTCAAATATTGGATTTAAAAAGGCTTCGCCATTAAAAGGCGGTAAAATTTCATTTTTTGAAAAAATACTTCTTTTATCTGAAAAAAATGTATTTGTTCTTACATTATGTCTAAGAAACTCATAATATGGATTCTAAAATTATAAGGATTATATAAAGTTCAAAATTTAGTTAATACTATTCATAACCGCTTTTGAACGGCTTGTTTGGTAAGTCAGGGTGCGCTAGAACTCGGTGTTGCGTGTAGAGAAAGTTATTGAATTACTTTGAAGAAATAACGTACTATGAAATATTGGGGTGTTTCAAAAATTACCACCCTAGTTATCTTCCTCTCTCGAGATGGATAGTGGACTGTATTGGTCCCCTGAGTAATAATCACTTGAGGTGAAAGTCAAGAAGACCTTCCCACCATTTTCTTCACCATTTTCCTCTGACTCGGATATAGTTATGGGGATCTAGGAGACTCATCCACTACCATGATGGGGGTGCCTGTGGGCCTATACCCCGACGAATCAATAACCTTTTCTACTAGTTCTTCATCTTCTTATTATTTTTATTATTATTCTCCTCAAAACTACAAAATCGATCCCTTAAAAATTAATGATGGTGGATGAAATAGAAAAAAATATAAGGGAGAAGAGAGAGGTACATTATCAGGGTCGATGAAGTCATCCCATTACTCTTTGGTGTGACCAGATACCCCCTCAAGTTTTCCTTGATCCGACATTTCAGATACTCACATTTTAGATGAGATCCCATCATTTGTTTCATGTATCAACATATATAGATCTTGAACATATTTTTCCACCTCATTTAAATTACTATCAGTGTGAAGATTGGAGTGTGATCGAATATCTCATATCTCAGGGATGCGTACGCCATCTTGTTGAAATAACAATACATGTATGATGTCATGATATATGATATTCCAAGATTTTATCTCTAAGGATCACACATAATTTGGATATAATGAGGATGGTTTTGAGGAAGACCCAATATTTTCTGAATTGAAAGTATTTTTTAGTCCTCTCTACTCTCATAGAAGACCGGGTGGATGAAACTTGAGTCTCCTCATAGCATTGATGACTGTAACACCTTATCTCAGAATATTTCGTTTTCAAAACACTTTTATACTCAGTGGTCTTTTCCTAAGACAACCTAGATGACTTTTGATCTTCAAAATAATCAAATTCGGTTTGAAATTTTCTATCGCATATTCCACGACCATCAGTTTTAATGGCCACAAAATGAGGACCACATTTCGTTAATTCCCCTTGTGGGTATGAATAAATCCAAGCACTAACATACCCAGGCTCCAACCTGATTTATACATGCGATGGAGGTTACATGATTGACATTTTGGACACCTCCATGGATTTCAAAATCCAGAACTATCAGGCTATCATTTAGTGTTTCTCAAGCTTAACATGTGCAGGGGGAAATATGTTTGAATGTTGAAGAAATTTTAACTGGTGGGTAAATAGATATGGAGCATATAACTCTTAGATGATCTCATTGTAAATGAGACCTTCTAGTAAACTATCTCTGAATTCCATCATATATGACCGCATTTTTTTGTTAGATTTTCTATCATTGGTGAAAGTCTCAGTTGGTGGATCATTATAAAAGAATTAATTGAAATTTCTTGATATATTCAAAATCCTCAAGACTTCATTAGGCTTTAAGTTTAAAGTCTCAATCCCACAGAGAGCCTAAAGAAATAGTAAAAACTATCCTTTAGGGACTATAAACCCTCTTAGCATAGAATAAGAACTGAAGTGTGCTGAAATCCACCCCCAAAATACTTGAAACAACACTGCAATTCTAAATGGAGCCTTCCCAGTATATGCATGCAGAAAACACCTATAGATCATTGCTAGGACAGGGGAAACCATCCCTATATGGATCCCTTATACTAATTTGGAAGCTATAAAAAAATTCCTTGGTCTCATGACACCATTGGATTCATGGGCCAATAATAGGTAGATACTCATCCATATTGCCTGGAATCCATCCAGATGGATATTCACAAAAACTTTAGGACTGACCTTATAACCCCAATGGGTACACTGGACCTTCTCCAATATAGGCAATAATTATCTATAAGTACACCAATTTTTTAAAGTAAGACATCCTATAGGGAATTGGAAATATGTACATTATCTTTCTAGATTAATAAAATCCTTCATCCACGTTCCAGGATGAATGTCACCCCTAGGAAAAGGATATTTTTTTTCACTTTCCAAGCTATATTAAAAATCTCACGAGCCAAGAATGGTGTCCTCTCAACATCATCCCACATTGTCTTTAGAAGGATAAACTCATCATACATATCTACAAGGATGGGAGCTCTATAAATCGTGTACAAGTATCATAAACTAATGTCGAATTCTCCATGCATCCGATGAAAATAGTTTGGATGAGGACTCCATTGGATCAGTAGCTTAGGGATGATGTTTGGATTATTATAGGCATAATTATTCCTCACCAAAACAACATCATAAATTTTGATGTCTTGTATATCCTTCTTAAACTCTGTACAAGTCAAGCACACTCCAAATCCATTTATGCATGACTCTGACTCTAGAACAGAAGTCCCCATACTCCTTCCAACATTGTGACTTTTCTGTCTGTGAAGTGTGGATGAATGATTCATAATAGTGAGGATTTGACCCCTAGGCATGAGATTTCAAATTTTGGATGCAGTGGTTGTGATGCATGAAACAAGTGGTAGGAACCATTCCATGCTTGATATAAACACTCTTATAGGAGACATTAGTGGAAGGAAAATTGGTATGTTTCCATAACTAAAACTTTGGAAAAATAACTATGAGCCTTTGGGATGATAGAATCCCTCAGAAGACCGTAATCATACAAGGTAAAGTAGCCACTTAGTGGATATTCTCACTGATACTGCATCAAGTGCCTCACATAATTTTGGAGAGTGGAATGACACATGTCTTAGTAATCTAGACCAATTTCCATGACCATCTATGATGCACATGCAATATCTTACTTGAGAGAATCCATTGGGGTAGCCATTGAAAACCTGAAAGAATGCATTGAGTTTTATTATTATGTTAAAATTTTGATTTATAAAAGTTCAATTTTTTTCAAAGGAATATCCTTCGCGCACGCCCCTCGGTCAGGTCATTTTCACAAGCCCTTTAATCATGTTCTCTGAGTAGGCCCCTCAATCATGTAATACAGCACATGATTATAAATAAGGAAGTTCTGAAAAGAAAGGTCACTCAAGGGGATGTAATGTGTACGCATGTGAGGGAGTTATTTAAGAGACCTGTTTAAAACAACAAGGGTTACATGGTTGGGTGGAATATTTTCATGATGTGTGGAATAGGCGTGAGTGCGGAAGGAATTAATCAGTAGAGGGGTTAGTAGTATTTGTAGACACAACTGGCCTACACATCAAACCTATTCCATGGATTTTCATACCATAATTTCACACTAGATCTACCCTGCCAACCTTTGTAGGTACCCTACACAGTATACCTACACCACCTTCATAATCTTTTCCACCCTTTACCTTAGGACTAAAACCACTTCATTCGATCAGATCCATTCCTGAGGGGGGGGGGGGATTTGACTCTCTACTTTGTAACATAGGATAAAAATATTATGAAGAGTACCTTGAGTATGTTATATATATATATATATATATATATATATATATCCCCAAGATGAATCAATGGAACTTTCTTAAACTATCTTGCACACATACCCTTGTGCACCAGAAGGCTTGCACAACACCCCTAAGAAGCACTGAAAGGTAGTCTACCCCTACATAGGTTACTTTCACTAGGTACCTATGATAAGGAACTACATAGGGTAACTCTTTAAACTAGGTTATCCTTTTTTTCTTATAAATTGGACCCTATTGATCCCCATTTTCAATAATAGAAAATTGAAAGAATCCCCAAATCTCTGGACGCATAGGCCCTTCACCCAAGTCCTCTAAAACCACTTAAGTAGATCTATAATACCTTATAGAAGATTGAATTAAGGAGGATAGTGGTATTGGAGACCTTCTGGTGTCTAAAACACAAGGCATCAACATGAGGACCCCTTAAGCTCAAGTTGACAACTTATATAGTGAAGGTCCCTTCCCTAATAAGGGACCTACATGAGACCCTTCCAGGGATGCCTAAGGAGACTCGTATTTCCTAGGCTAAGGTATTTTACAAGTGTTGTTTTCCAGGTGGTCCATTTCCCAAGTAATATACAAATTCTGTAGGGCTACCCTCTTACATGATGCATTTATAGCTCCTCCATGGTCCTGTGTGAAGCACCTTTAGATCAACAAGCCTTGAACTACCTGAGACACCTTCATATCCCCTTTTAAGACTCCAATGGAAGGTCTCCTATTACTTTGGACCCCTCTTATAAGGGGGACTAAATTAAAACCTCCACCAAAGCCTCCAGAATTTCAAGACCATGTTAAGAGGCACACCAATGTGTCTTCCATTAGAATATGCATTCCTTTAATCATAGGTGTCCCTCACTTAACCTATCAGATGGGTAGGGTCCTTAGGGTGCATTTGAATATCAATTCCCTTAGTCACAAGGACCTCGAACCTAGGGAAAATTTCAGGAAACTCTTGGTCTCAGATACTAGGGTTAAGACCATTCCCTTCCCTAGTTGTCTCTTAGAACAATGACCAATTTTTTCTAGTGAGGAGGGAGCGAATCACACCTGCCATTCCCTTTGAAGTGTAATGTATTATTCTCTTCTATTCTCCAAGAACCAGTCACTAGGGAATCCCTCTTGAAGTAAGCCCCTATCATTTCTTGAATGACCTCTTATTCTTAATTCCTTCATCCTTATCCATGCCTGTGGGCTGTACCCAATGGGTTTTCATACATGACTATCCAAGTTACAATGACAAGAGGATATGAGTACATCAAATCCCTTTATTCTTCTCCCATCACCCAAAACTCTTCCATGAGTATAAGGATGATCATGTGGTTTTCCAAGTCTTCCACTTCCTCTTGTTTCTCACATTCGAGCATGAATCATGTGGGCTTATAGGTTCGTTATGATCTTATCATCTACATAGCAAGATGCATGTATCAACATATAATATTTTTCTAGATCTTCCTCTCACCTTCCTTTAGAGGGCCTCTATAGGCGTGGGTCCTCAAATCCATGTATCCATCCAAAGATAATACTCCTAGGTTTATTCCCAAAACCAAACCTCTCACATGCCTCATTACCTATGATAAAAAACTTCAAAGGGAATCCATAAGTGTGGGACCTAAAAACTGAACTATGTTGGATTTGATTCCCAACCAAATGAGATACGCATGAAGCCTCTCTGAGGTCCAAACCAAAACCCCAAGTCAATCATAATTCTCTTTGGTCGACATTACCAGTGGGGTATTATCCAACCTTGATGCCCATATGTCTTCCATGTTCCCAGGGATGATTTAGCATAAGTCCCACACAAAACATTGATTAGGCACCTTTCACCTAGATATCCTGGATTCATTTTTTTAAAATACAAGGTTTTATCTTTATCATGTGAACTTAAAAGGTATGATTTGTCCTGTTAAGTGTCACCAAACTACGTGGGTTTTGATTCCTTTAATCATGATATGTAGGAATACCATTTCATTGGTTTGATCCTAACATCAAAAAAACTCATGTATCCTTGGATTATGATAAACTTCATATCACCCCACCTCATGGATTAAAACCAACATCATATTAATAAATGACAAAAGAATATCACATTTGTTCATAGAAGGGTACCATTGATTGAGATCCTTATATACATACATATATATCCATTGATAAAGAACCTAGGATATATATAAATGAAACTAATTTCCATAACTATTAATAATCTATTATTAATTCAAGGGTGTCCTACATACTACTTGTGAATTAATAAAGGATTCATGATCAAATATTAAACCTATAAGAGAGTCCTTAAGTAGGAAAAAATCCCCCCCAAAAGGGTGTGATGAGCCTGAACTCACATCCTCTTGACTAGTATGAGTCCCTAATAATCATTGTAGCCTTTTTCAACAACCACTTTCCTTTAGAAATTAGGATTGAATAATGGAACCATTGGGTTTTTCTAGCTCTGCAAACAAAACCTGCTGGAAGCCATTCAAAAATGATCCACCTAATTTGAATTATTGTGTAATATTCAAACCCCCACAAAAAAATCATGATGGTTCCATGAACATGACACATTTTTATTAGAAACAATATAATCAAGGTATTAACATGTTGGATATGTGACATTAAGAGATAATTTATACTATTTGGGGATTAAAGTTAACTTGATATTGGAAATTTTATGACCATGTTTTCCCTAATTTTCAAGTTTTCAATTTTGGAAAAATATATTTTGGAGGAGTCCTAAGGTTAAGTATTTATGGAATGGTTTATGTTGAACACTGGTTATTATTATTGACATTTTAGATATTAATATGTCATTTCATCATATGAATATTTATCCATACCAGATAACTAGAACTAAGAATTTAGGTTCTAGTAAATATTTAGAGATATAATGAATGACTTTTCATTATTATTGGGATCTTACGATATGTTAATAGTTAAATTTAGTGATTCTAGCATGAAGAAAATTCATATCTTCAGTCATCTTTGTAATATGTAATAAAAGAGGTGGAATCTAATTAAAACATAGAAAAAAGGGTGAAATTAAGTTGATGGATTTGAAGAAATAGATGAAGTATATTTTCTTGTATTCCACGATAAAAAAAATTATCAACTTGAGGAAAAATGTCCTTAAAAATGAACATGATTTCATTTTTACAATTATTTTTAAGGGATTGATGGTCATTTATAACCCATTAATTTAGGGTTTTGTGGCCATTAACTTTCCAATGAATATGTTCTATATCACTCTCTATTATTATTTGGACATTGTATTTATTCTCCATATACATATTTTCACTTCCCACTAATGTTCTACTTATTCAGGAACCTAATTATGTGTCATTTAAAGAAACCTTTATGTTTCCTAATTCCCATTTTCAAAGGAAGTATCATTATCCATTTTTGAAATATGGGTTTTCAAAAAGTATATTTTTAAATATTGAAACATTTATTAAAAATATAAAAATTTAGAGGGAATAATTTATTTCATAGGGAATAATTTCACACCTTGATATTTTATAATAAAATTTTCATTAAATAAATTATAACTGTTCGATAGCTTACTTGGATCACAACACCGAGGATAAAGAGAACTGAAATATATTATAAAATATAAATTTATTTTTTTTGTTTGAATAAGAATATTAAAATTATTATAAATTTTGTATAATGGTTTTAAATAATTAAAATGTATTGATTAATGCAAAATAGACATGTACTCTGTTTTTTAGTAAAGTCATATTATGCTTTGAAAATATGTTTGATACAAAAATCATTTTTATTAAATTTTGTACACTAATATTATAATTAATTTATATAATTATTGGAAATTTTATTTCAATAAATTAATATAAATTTAAAAATCATAAATTCAATAATATTATAGGATGAAATCTTATGATTTTTTTAAATTTTTTCATTTTTTAATGAATAGTTAAAAATACATATTTTTGTAAAAGATGTCATTTATTTTCAATTAAGAGTACCATTATGTTTTGAATTTTATTTTAATATAAAATAATCCTCATTTATTTTTATATAATAAAATTAATTACATAGTAATCATCATTATAGTTGATTTTGGTATAAGTTTATTTTTGGGATTAAAAACACATTTTTCTAAAAAAACTTTTATGCATTGAATTTTTTTATCTTATTAAATAAAATTAATATCTATTGATTAATTATATAAATGAAATTTATATATAATATATTTACTCATATATTTCATCATTCATTTTATAGTTTTTATAAGGAAAGGAATGGAAGTAAATTCACTTTCATGCTTAAAAATGCATTTTTTCTAAAATAGGTTTCCATTACGGTTTCCATGATTATTTAAAATTAGATTATAAATTATAGAAATTGAATCTGTCAAAGTATATTAAATATTTTTATTCACCATAATTGTTATAATTTAACAGGTCCCACTTAATTTTTGGTTACAATGAATAAAAAAATAGTAAAATTTTATTACAGCAGTTAATGTTAAAATAGGTCTACCAAGGGGTTAAATGAAGATATAAGGGTAATATTTCCACCAAAACATGTATAATAATTATTATTTTAATATATTTATACCTTATATTATCATAACATAAAATTATTTTCCATTTTTATCCACTTTTCCATGAAAGTGACATTATATCATTGAAATGTTTTAAGAAATTCCATGGGTATCCCACCCCTCACTTATAATGAGAACCTCTTCTCCTCTATTATTCACAAAATTTAGGCCTTATATATTAAAAAAATACTTGATAAAAAATTTCTATAATCCATTCCTTCATCAAACAACTTATGCTCTTCTCAAAATACTAATCCATCTATGGTTAAGGTATAATGAAAGGAGGCCTCTCAAAGAAGTGGTATAAATCACAACCAAACTCTTTCAATTTCAATTATATTTAAACCTTATATAAAATTATTTTATGTGTAAAAAATTATTAATATATAATCATAAATTAAATTATATTTTATTATGAATATTTTACAACCATATACCACCCTTTCTTCATCAAATGAGACATAAAAGTGTCGCTCGCGTGTATGTGTGGACTACCGCCTCCACATAGGGATTGAATTCATTTTCCATCACCATATTTACAGGGAGGTTATAATTATATACTCAATTTTGATATATTATATTTTTAAAATAATTATTTGTTTGTAATTATAATATTTTATATACCTTCTTACCTTCTGATCCATTGGTAAACTATAACGTCGCTAGTGCGTACGCGTAGACTACCACCTCCACGAAGTGATTTGATTTTTTTTTATCATTTACAATTTAATTGGTTGGTAATAAGTATATATTTAATGTAAATATATGATATCAATTATATAATAATTAATCATTAAAGGAAAATTATAATTTCCATTTATTTAGTTCAATCCATCGAAAGGTGGAAACACCACTCATGTGTACATACACATTACCGTCTCCATGAAGTGATGTAACTCATTTTTCATCACCACCTATTATGAATGGTTATAAAACTATATATAATGAATATATATGATATTTATATCATGATTTAAATTTTGTGTATGTGTTAACCATGTTAAAAGTACAAGTACCATAACTACTAAACCAAAGCATACATGAAAAACGAAGTAGTTAACACCTAAAATGTCGACTTTAATTGAGAACTGTTAATAAAGAGGGTATAAAAAGTTATAATTGGATAATATATTATATTATAAGTTATAATATGGATATTTTATATAATTATAATAAATATAAATTTATTATACACTAGTTTAGATTTCTTACAAATCAAGTCAGACATAAGGTAAGGATTTGGTCTCAATTTTTATTCATTGAGACATGTTTTAATTTTTTGAACCAATTTCATATTTGAATGATTTATATAATTCCAAAGAATTTATTTTATAATAATTCACGATTTAATTCAAGTTATTTATAGAACCATATGGTTTTCAAGATCCCAATTACTTTCCATTTAAAAATTACTAAAGCTGTAAGGGTTCTTCATCTCAATTTTGTCTCATTGAGACATGTTTTATGTTATGATGCTATTCATGATTATGAGGTGTATCTACTAATAATTTGAAATTTTATATTAGTTATCATTCTTAATTAATTTTATTTAATGTTACCATTCAAATTATTTTATCCAAGTGGGTATGATTCAAAATTTCCCCAAGTGGTAAGGGTTTATCAACTCAAATTGCATTCTTTGGGACATATGTTATGTTATACACATATATTATTTTATGAGGTTTATCAAATTTCCCTTTGGTATATTATATAATTAATATTATTATGTTAATGGTATTTAATTTTTTATTTGATGTTATTTATTTAATTAGGTTCATGAATCAAATGCTTTTGAAGTAGTAAGGGTTTTTATGTTACAATATCTTTTTTACTAGGATTGTTTATGATTAAATTTCCAATGATGAAATTATTTTATCAATATATACCAAATATTATTTCTTTTATTCTCATATTTTTATTTCTATATATTACATTATTTACTTTTATATTTCTATATTTAAATAATCAAAAGTCCAAAATATTTTTTTAAGGAAAACATACTTCCTTTCCTTTTTCGACCAGGAATCTTATATTCCATGTCCATATTTTATTTAAAATGTTTTAAATAATATTATTACTATTCTCAAATTATTTATTAAAGTTATTTTTACCAATTTTTGACTTTATCTAAAAATTCTGTAAAGGAATATTATATTCATTTTTCAAACAATATACTTTTTATATTTTACCAAAAATGTGAAATGAATTTTTGTTTTAAAATACACTAAATGAACGTCTTTCCACAAAATCTGGAATATTATTTTATTTGATGTTAAATTTATAATTTTCTTTAGTTTTTTTAAAAGAGAAATGTTTTCATTAATCTTTTGAAAATTTTTATATTTTAAATAAGTTATTTCAAAATGAAAAAGGTATTTCCGCAAGAAATGTTCCAATTATATTTTAATGGTATTTTTATCAATTGATGTTTCATATGTTTTAATGGGGATATAATAAAATTTTAATGTATTTTTTCTTTCTATGGATGGGTTATGATTATGAAATATTGGCGATACTATTTTTTTCCATGGGTTAATATTTGATTTAATAATAAATGGTTTCATGATCTTGTGATATACATTTTAATCGATTAGTATTATTATTATGTGAATGGTGGTTTTTTTATAAATGAAGGATGGGTGGTTATGTTATAAAACAAATATAGGTGGTAATGTAATAAACCAAGGATGGGTGGGCCCATTATATCCCTCCAATGCACTGGGAAATGATGATAGAGTTGAGAAAATTTAAAGAGTTGATAAAGTTAGTAATCTTCTAAGATAATATTAGAAATGTCAAGGTTGGAATTTGAATTATGAATTTTTTTCAATGATGATAGTATTGGGAGTGAAACTAGACTATAGAAGTGATTTTCTATGATTATGAATGTTCCAAAAACTTTTGTCTTATGCATATGATATGTTACCAAGGCTCATGATTTTTTATTAATGATTTTATACTATAATATATTATATATATTGATTGAAAAAACCTGATTCCATGACTAATTATTAAATATATTTGACTAATTGGGTTTGATTATTATAATCTTTGATCACTTTATCATACCCTTATGATTATATTATACTCACTTATGATCATTGATTTTTATATCCTATGTTTACCCTTAAATAACATTTGATATCACCATTTCTTATGTTTATTTTTACAAAGTTATTAATAATGGTTTTAAGTATGGTATGTCTAATAAGGGTGATAGTTGTGAAGAGATTAATAGGAAATGATATAATTATTTTATGTACCAGTATTTTATGAATACATGTTTCCAATGAAACTAAACCTTCATGGTTATGGAGGGAATCAAATTTTTATATAATGAATATTCATATAATAATATGTAATATTTATTTATAAAATTTTTGGGTCTCTATAAAAAACTTCATTAATCTTCTCTAGCCATGAATTTATGGGTAGCCTCTATACTTTCCCTTTCCAACATAAGTCACTCTCTCCTTTTCATGTTTAATGGAAGCTCTAAAAATATTGAATCTCACTCATTGACAACAAATAGAACATAGTATTTATATATCCATGGGAACACCATTTTCTCTACATTATTTTAATTATGATTAAATTTTAAACATTATGGAGCTATATTGAATTACTGACCAAAATATTAGAATAAAAAATAACTTCATTCAGATTGTGATTTTGGTAATATTACCTTCCTTATATGATCATACTATTATTGGATATTTTTTTTTCTGATCCTTCACTATAAGGTATTCATTATTTAGATCCCTATAAAGGTAACTATGGAAGAAAATCAAATATTTGGTTTGGTATTGTATGAAATTGTTGTTATTAACCTTAATTACTACTCTAAGTATCTTAACATCTAGATACATCATGGATTTAAATATTCATGATAAATTGTTATTTATATAAATTTCAAGGATAGAATTACAAGATATGAAATATTAAACATTAAATTATGACTTACATGATTAGACTAATATTTTTAAGAGATATAAAAGTTGTGCAATAATGTGTTCAGAAATAGATATAAAAAAACTAGTTTAAATGAAGAGGTATTTTGAAATGATTTTTTTTGATTGATCATAGAAGAATCAAATTTTTATTGAAATAAAAATAGTTATGAATGAATAGATAAGTATAATCAAAATATAAATCCAATAGAAATGGATAGGTGATAGATAAACAATATATATAAAAAATATTCTCTCATTGTCATGTAATGACATATTTATATACTATATGAAAATATAATCAGTGGTCTAGATAAATCCCTATTATCTAAGTAAATCCTAAAAATAAGATTTAATTCTCTTGGATAAAGGGTATGAAGAGTTTATCATATAAAAATTTTACTATATAAAGAGTTGATGTTAGAAATTAATAAAATAACAATCACCACATATGAGAAGTGATCAAGTCAACAAAAAAATATAATTGATAAAAAAATCTACTTTATATAATTTTATTAACCTAGATTTTTTTGTATATATTTTTATCACTTTTATCCTTCAACTTATATGTGTGTCATGATCAAATTGATTTTTATTTTCTTTTTAATATAGTTTTTAATGAAATTTTATTATTTAGTAGTCAAAACATATGTTTGGAATGATATTTGTTTATTATTAAATTATAATATTTTAATACCAATATTTCAAGGTTATAACCAATAATTATTTATCTTTTCTCCAAGTTTCACTATTAATAGAAACCTATCCACCCATTTATATGTAATCCTATACCAATTAGAATAACTCTTCTCTCATTTCAACTCCAAATACTCTCTTCAAGAATCTCCTTAGGCTTCAATGATTCTCTTAGTCAACATACAAAAAAACTTCAAGAAATGTAATAGTTTTAGGTTACGCCCTCTCTTTCAAAATTTATTTCTTTTTTTGTATGGTTTCCTTATATTTTTAGTTTCTTACTTAGTTATTCATCTATATTTAGTGTAATACAATTATTTCAAAGAACTATTCATGTTTTTGCTTAACATATTTTTTTTAAACTCCATTGACGTGATCACAATGATACGAGAATAATTATCTATTATTATAGTAATACCATATTTTCTAACTATATAACGTTTTAGGGATTTTGGGTATTTTGGATATGAAATTTATAATATAGATACTGTATATATATTTATTAAATATTAATTTGGTTTAGCCTTTGTAGGTTCCCAAGTGAAATTTCTCTTTATAATAGAACAAGTGAAACTTTAGTATCAATGCCACTGGTTCTAGGAGTTCTCTATTGAATAATTTTGTATTCTAAATTCAAATAAAGTATATTCTTCACACATTTATAGTTTTATAGGATATTTAACCATCATTAACTTTCTTTCCTTCCATATTGTAATCCCTCTAAATTATCATAAAATCATAGTGATCACTTTTCTACCAATAAAATTCCTTATGAAATATTTAATACCTATTGAAAATTAATAGATTCACGAGGTTATCCTTTACCAAGATCCATTCTATTTGAACAACCTATGCCCTACTATTTTATGAAAGGGTATTTACCCAGATATCCATACTATTTGATTGATTAATAAATCTATTCACCTAACTATATATTCATTGGTTCTCTATGAGTAAACATTATAAGAAAATAATTATTGATTATTATGATATGTATTGATAATTTATTCATTATTGAAAATTATTTCATGAATTTATAATCAATTTTTCATAATATGGAGTGTATAGGATGAATTTAGGTGATATAGTGGCACACGAAATTATATAAACCCTCAGTGCACTAGTAGCTCTCGTGAGACATACATGTTTGGGTAATGGGAGTATCCTTACAAATTATGTATGTTGTCTTGGTAAAATATCTTAACTATATATTTATTAATTTCTAATATTATACATATACATAATTATATTATTCATAATTATATTTTTCATGGTTATTTTATGATTCACATTACCTTTTAAAGGAATTATGTTTCTTATTCCCTTAATATGTATTCCATGATTATTTATTTATATATGTTATTTCACAAATATATGATCCCTTACAATGTATTTGATCTCAACCTCTTTTTATATTTACTTATTTACATAGGTTATTAAGATGAGTAATATGCATGAATTTATGGGTAATATGAAGATGTTGTTCTAAAAATAAATATTCTATATGTTTCATAAAGACTTTGGTAATGTTTATGTATATTATATAGCATCTTAAGTATTCTAAAATTTAGATAATGTTTAAACATTTATGTAATATGTTATGAATATCATAAGAGACCATTGAATCTTAGTGGATAGAGTTAGGAAAGTTACAATTAGTATCATAGAGAAACTTATGTGTTAGATTTATAAGATTATAGTATTTATAATGAATCATAAAATACTTATAAAATTAATATTTAATATATTATCTATGTGAAATATAGATTAAATTTATTACTTTGATAAAAAAAGTTTTCACTTATCGATAGTTAGTAGTATTTATTATTACGTTATGTCATTTTTTAGATAATAACCCCTAACAGTAGAAATAAAAACCATTTAACACAAGTGGATAATATAGGGATTGTACAATAGATAAAACTAATGATATTTGAGTTAGATATGTGAAAGTTATTTCTTTTTAGGGTATTTAACTCATGTTATGATTAAAAATCTTGTATGTATAGATAATCTGATTGACCTTCATCAAGGGTCAACAAACCTTGATTATTTTATAATTCAAAAAACATTTATAGTTCTATGGGAAATAAAATCCACTAAAATGAAAACAATAAATTAAATATCTAGAAAATATTTGAATAGAATATGGGTGCTCAGAGAAATAAAAGGTGGTGATAGTGACATATAAACAGAGATAATATATGGGTCATTTGTGGTTATTAATTATAAATACTAAGAAGTAAGAAGAGGGTTAAATCGTGGAATGAATTACATTAAAGAAAATATTTTAGGATAAGTATTTCCCTTGAGAAAAATGAGTGGAGATGAAAACAAAATTACTATGTTCAAAAATTAAATTATATGAGATAGTAGTTATGTATGAAGTTAAATTCACAATATTATCAAGGTATGCTGTAGAATATGTATGAAACAAAAAGTATAATATTAATCAATTATTTTATGGCTTAAATCCAATTCCATGAAGCAATCTGGTTTCCCTAAATATTTATACACATAAGAAAATTGTAAAGTGTTCTATCAAGACAAAAAATAATTTTTAAAATCATTCATTCTTAATGGAAAGGTGTAAAATAAACGGATGGAAAAGATCTATATGGGATGATCAGTAAGAAAAAATAAGAAAAAAAGAGTGGAATTTCTAGTATATAGAATTTTTGGAAATAATTATTATAGGGATTGTCTAAAGGGAATGTTTTTATCAATAAAGTGTGAATAAAGTAGATCCCAATATCTTGAGTGAAAAGGAAAGAGGGATTTAACCAATATTCAATGCTTCATATATAGGGATTCGAGACATTATTCTAACAAATATCCCAATAATTAAGGAAATATTTCCTATATAATGATTATTGATAAATTTAATGACTTTAAACTATTATGATTCCTCATAATATGGAAATGAGACTAAGTATGACACCCCCATTCATACCTCTTATATGAAAGTGTTTATTGACTATCATCGAGGGTATCAGTAACACATAATATGTCATACATTACCCCCTATAAATGAAATATCTTTCAAATAATGTAAAAAATAAAAATGATATATATATATATATATATATATATAATTCATGAAAATTTCAAAAACAAAAGAATCTAACAAAAGAACCGCAATGAGGAAACTATTAAACATCCTAAGGTATGCCTCAAAAGAAAAATGACACTAGCCCCACCAATCTCTAAATATCAAAAAAAGAATCTAACAACCACCACAACCAATGATATGCTTAATATAATATAGAAAATACTATATATAGAATATGGGTTAGCATAAAAATACTCATTGGGTTCCTTCCACATGCCGACACGTGTTTATGTTAAAAGTGAAGGAGATATGACCAAAATTCCATTTTCATATGATAAATATTTGGCAATCATTTTTATTACTGATGGAAATTATTTTGAGCCTTATCCTACATGTAATAAATATTTTTATCATATCCTCCATTTATTTCAATATAAAGTTAGTAGTTTACATGAGTTTTTATTTTTCTTATTTTATGATATTTTCCCATGTTGGCTATCATTTAAGAAGTGTTATACTTAATATAACTCATATGATGATTGATGTATAAGATGTATAAATTGACCAATGTATTGAATAATATATTGTAACATATGATTTAATATTAACAATGATTGATGAGTATCCTTGAGGTGTAACATTCTTAGTTTTAAAATGTTCTAAAAACCCCTTACTATTTTTTAAATGGCGATTTTTATAACATCTTCTCCAAAAGGGAAATATATAAGGGTAACATTGTTTTACCCTTACATAACTCTTGTGTTTCATGTTAGGTTTTTGGTTTACCCTTATGTAACACTTAGAAGGAAAGATTTACCCTTACGAAACTCATCCCTACCCTTATACATCCTTTGAAAACATAGGCTTACCCTTACATAGCATATAGAAATACCCCTTACCATTACATAGCTTTTAGAAAGAGACCTATTCCTGTACATAATTTTTTAAAACACGATATTACCCTTATATAACTTCTAAAACTAGCCTATGTATAAGTAGTGATAATTTTACATTTATGTAGGCCCTATTCCATGTGTAAGAGGTAAAAAATTTAATTTTAATAAAAAAACTTATAAAAAACAAAAAGGGGTTTTATAAAATTTTAAAATTGATAATTTTATAATTATCTTCATATAATGAATTTTCACCCACAATAAGTTTTCTTAATGGTCTCATTTGAACAACTCAGTCAAATGAACTTCAATGTTAGACTCTCACTCCCAAGATTCCTCCTAGATATTTCCATGCTTCTATAGGATTTAGACAAGTTGTAACATCTTACCTTGAAGGAATTTATCTCTCCATTTTATAATCTGCACCAGTTGTTCCATGTAATATACATTATGATACATCTTAATATACTCACATTCGAATACATGATTAGGGTCAGATATATACCTCCATAGCTAAGACACATTAACACGTCATGCATTCCTCAGCAGAGAAAAGAATGATCCATATGGTAAGCCACTTTCCCAACATTTTAGATGATATCTAAGGGTCCAACATAGAATAATTTTATCTTCCCTTTTTCCTCAAATGTTGATGGCCTAACTGATGAGTCACCCTAAAAAAAATCATTTTCGTACAACGAACTCCAAAGTTTTTCTCTTGTAGTTATAATAAGACTTTTGATAAATCTAATCTATTGTGAAACTATTTTGAATTAGTTTCACTCTATTGGAGGTCTCTTATGACATAATAGGCCTCACAACCTCTACCTCAAACACCTCATTCCAATAGAGTGGTGACCAATATGGCCTTCCATAAAGAGCCTCACAAGGTTCTATCTGAATTGATGCCTAGTAATTATTATTTTATGTGAAATCAACCAGTTATAGGTGATCATCCCAAGTTGGACCAGAGTTTAGGGCACATGCCTAAAGTATATCATCTAGTATGTGAATCATCCACTCGGACTATCTATCAGTATGGGGGTGATATTTCATACTCAATATGAACTGAGTTCCTAAGACCTTATGAAATAAATTCCAAAACTACAATGTAAAACGTGTATATCTATCATATATTATTCTCAAGGGAACTCCATGAATGCTTAAAATCTCATGGACATGGTGTTTTACCATCTCGTCTACCGAGTGAGTCTCATAAATTAGTAAGAAGTGAGATTTTTTTTTTCAGTTGATCAAAAATCACCCAGAAAACATCACAACTCCTTGGGGTCTTAGGAAACCCCATCACAATGTCCATAATTATTTCCTACCACTTCCATAATGGAATAGAAAGTGTACTGAGAAAACCACTAGAATGTTGGGGGTCAACCTTTATCCTTTGGTAGGTAAGTCATTTGAAAACAAAACTAGGAGAGTCCCTATTTATCCTTGGGCATAAAACTGCCACCTGAAGCCATGATACATATTCAGTGCTTTTGAATATACTACCCAAATAGAGGTATTGAGGTCTCTTTTCATCTCTTCCTTGATATAATAACAAACAACTACTCTCCCATGCACTTTGTTTAGATGGTCACCATCTATCAACCACCCATGTATCGGGTCACCACATGCTAGCCACTCCTATGTCACCGTTCACTCTGGGTCAGAATCCTTACCAAACTTCACATAGTATATGATAGAAGATGTGATCACCAAAGAGGAATATGAAATCAATACCTAGACTCAAGAATCATCCATCCTCTATTCAATGAATAATCTCATCAGGCACCACTTCTCCTAAGAAGGATACTCAACAATCTTCTGAGCTATCTGCATTTTATGACTAAGAGAATCTACAAAGACATTACCATTACCAGGTGAAAAGGCCATATAAAATTAAATTTTCTATAGGTACACTATAAAACACCTCTTCCTCATATTTTCTTCCTGACATGTGAAGATGTAATAGAGGATCTTGTGGATAGTGTAGATAAAAAACCTCTCACTGAAGAGATAGTGTCACAAACACTTCCAAGTGTGAACCAATGATTCCATCTCTAAGTTATGAGTAGGATAGTTCCACTCATGGATTAATTGATAACATGACCCATAATATACTAACTTATCTCTTTGCATTAATAATTCACCTAAAATAATGATTGATGCATTCCAAAATATATCATATCTAATCGAAATATCAAGTAGGATCAACATTAGAGCTTTAATCAACCTCTTATTCAGATTATGAAATGATTCTTCACACTGGTTCGACCACTAGAACTTCAAAAACTTCTTTTTTAATATATTTAAAGGTGATGATATATGGGAGAAGTACTAGATAAAAAACTGTTAGTATTCAGATAAACCTAGAGATCTCATAATCTTGAATACATTCTAGAGATGAATCTAGGAAACAACTGCTTCAACCATATCTGTGTCCATGGATATACCAATCCCTAACACCACATGACCCAATAATTTTATCTACTAAATTAAAAATTTAACCTTATACATCTTGGTATCAATATGATGTGCTTGAAACATACTTAAGACTATATTAATATGTCAACCATGCTGATCTGCTGTTGGTGAGTAGATAAAGATATCATCAATGAACACTATGATGAACGAGTCTAGATAATGGTGAAATATCTTCTTCATGAGATCCATGAACAATATTAGTGCATTTTTCAATCAAAACAACATCACTAAGTAATTTTATATCCTATACCTTCTCTAAAACACCATCTTTGGTATTTCCTCCTCTCTAACCCATAGCTAGTGATAGCTCGATCGAAGATCAGTCATGGGGATCCAAAGATATCCCTATAACTAATTAAAGTGATAATATATCCTAGGAATAGGATATCTATTTCTCACCACCACCTAATTCATATTTTGATAATTTAAATAGAGTTAAATACTACCATCCCCCTTCTTGGTGAAAAAACAGGTTCACCCCAAGGCGACATACTTGTCTAGATAAATATTTTACACTCTAAGTCATTGATCTAATCTTTGTGCCCATTAAACTCAGCTAGAGCCATATGATAAGGGGGTATAGACATGGGATATAAACCCAAAACATGATCTATATCAAAGTAAAATATTATATTATGGGAATTATATTGATTTCATTAGGAAAGACATCTTGATAGAGATCCATGATTGGAGGGAAATATGAGGGGACTGTCACTGATCTTATTGAAAGAGTCAATCCCACAATCTACACTATGATCATCTAGACATAACTCAAGTTTATAAAGACTCTATCTAATAACAATTAAAATTCTCCATTCATCACGTACCTCAATCCCTTCAGTGAAGTAAAATATACCCATATATAATAAAAATAAATGTGGGGTCAGAAACTAGTCAACTAGTCCATGTTGATAATCACATCAGAGATCATCATCTCCAGAATTAGGTATACCATAGATGTACATAACCATAAATGACTATTGGAAACTTTGAGAACTAATTAATATGATCCACTTCTATTCCCAATATCCTATTGGGGGAATGTAACTTAGAAGACAACTTGACCAGTAAGTTAAGTCCAACAACAACTTGTGTAAATATAAAGGTATGGTAAACACTGGTATCAAAAAAGGAAGTATCTAAATTAGAGGTGATCAAAACCATACCTCAAGTAGTAAATGGTCCCTCAACACCATTTTTTATAGTCTAATACACTATGTATACATAGCCCACCTTATCTCTTTGACCCAATCCTTAAGATTCACGACCAGTCTGAGTCATCTTTTTCCAGGCCTACTGCCGAGGATCCTATCCAGATCCCTAGGTCATAGATCGTATCTTCCCTTCAACTATATAGAACCTAAACCTCAAATTTATAGATAAAAACTATATGACATGACTCATATTTCTTTAATGTTGACACATGCTCAGAGGTGATGTGTATAACTTGCTGTAGTGTCTGATCTTCCCATAACTGAATAAATTCAGTACTCCTTCAGAGGTGGATGATGAAGCCATAATTTTCTACGTGAACCTAACCTTCCTATTACATCTTCCAAAGGTGAAACACATGGTAGTAGTAGGAGGTTCACTTATCCAAGTAAAAAAGTATGAAATAATAAAAGTTTCTCGATCCTCCTCAAGACACTTCTATGTCGTCAAGGCCTTGTTAAGAACCTGAGTATAAGTTATCAGATTTGAATTCCTAACATGAAATCCCAACTCAGTTGAATCCCAATATCAAAATTCCTGACCTTCTACACCTCATCCATACCAAATAGAGTATTAAAACATAGTAAATATATGAAGAATATTAAGTAAGAATACACCACCACCATCCCTTTAAGAAGCTTTATGAACTCGTGCACTTGATCAAGCATCATCACACTTGGAACAAACTCATCAAAGAATAGGTTATTGGATGTATCCCATGAGATACCTCTAAAAATTACATCATACATCATAGAATCTCAATATTTTCCAATAGTTTCCTAAATCATAAAGTTCATAAGATCCATCTTTAGATCCTTTGGGGTTTATATGAAGCCGAAGATCCTATAAACAATCTAAATCCAGTAAGTTGTATCTTGAGGGACTCCAGTTTTCTATAAAGATAGAGGATGTTGGATCTATAATTATCAATCATAGTCTACCATAGTCCTCGTAACTCCCTTACCTTGTAAAATAACCAGACACAAGACTCTTGGATAAAGAGGTCCTTCCACCTGAACCTATAGGGAGGGTGTGAGAGCATTCTCCTACATGAACAGTGGTAAAACATTGAAATCCTACCTCATTATAGTGTTTTATCCTTCTCTACCAAGAAGTCACATCAATCATAATTTAGGAAGAATTCTCTATAATATTAAGGGGAAGAATTTAGAAAAAACTAGCCTTTTTAGGATGAACTCTAATCAGTCTATGGTTTCTCACAAGGTTCTCTTAGGAGTATTCCCATAACCCAAGATATAAATCTCTTAGCACTAACTAAGGTTTCATACCAGAACATTCGTCATAATCACATATATATACAAAAAATATCAACATGATAAAGTTCAATTAATTAATGTCATCACAGATATATCACATAATCTTGGTAAACATACATGTCACTCAATCAAGAACACATGTCCATCCAAAATAGATAGGAAAATCAAGGCATTAAGTTAATGATCTAGTATGAAATAAAACAAAACACACACACGGATATATATATATATATATATATATATATATGGAATTTGAACCTACATGCGTAATCACGATGCCTGAATGCACGCAAAATCCATAAAACTGTAACATAAATCTCATAAATGGTAACTCAGAGGTCTATTATGTATGATCTATCCAAGATCATTATAACTACCCTACCCGATTCTCATATATTTATCTCCTTTATACATTTCTCTAGGTTAGTCAAAAAATAAAATAAGAAAACTATACTCTGATACCATTTTTTAACACCCCATTTCAAACCACTATGTTTGATCCAGAGTGCCACATGGCCTCATTTATGCCTCCCTATATATAAGAGGCCTCTGATTAGAAGTGCGGGTCTATGTTTGTAAGTGGGGTGACTATACCTTTAGTATCATGTCCTTGCATAAATAATAATATAATAAAATATAATAAAATTTAATAATCAAATTAACTTGAGAAAATTATGTAGATTCCATGCTAGTTACATAATAAATAAACAAGCTTCCAAAGAAGTAATCTGAAATTGTAATAAATGTGCGATAAGGAATAAATAAATAAAAATTGAGTAATGTTCTGGCGTTTGTCCTGGTACTACTCCTAGATCTACACTCCTCCCCTCATCCATCAACCATGGGATCCTTTCCATTACTCAGATCCCTATATATGAAGTTTAAATGCACATTGGGATGCCTATGTAGGATTTGAGTAATAATACAAGTAATAAACTACCAATGAATCCTTAAAAAATGTTCACTTATATTATATATTCAAACCATACTAATAATAAATTCATAAACAAGAATAAAAAACATACAAACACAAACTGAGAAGTCATGTGCTAACTAAGGTGCAAAGAAACCTCAACTATACCTACTTAAGCTAAATTTTAGAAGGGTAGTCATAAGAAAATATCAATAACTAGACACAAGGATATCAAACATGGTACTCTGTATGCTTAAGTCATAGAGTCTCAGTTAGGACATAAGGTCATCTAGTGATCATGTACTCAGAATCTATAAGGAATAATGTTTTGGTATGTTACTTGATATCCAACGGGTGTTGAGTTTGAGATTGTTAGTTAGTATCCACAAGGAATCAAGTTCTATCCAGGGAAAAAGGCTATCATGATCTTACCTCAAGCATGGGTCCACCATCGTTATTGCCTCATGTTGTGTACTCCCCCCTTTAGGGGACAACCATACCACAATGTTCCATCGAGGATGAACACCAAGGTATAACTTCTAAAGTCAAGTTAACACAAAATAAGGAAAATCATGGAAAGACAATAATAACATGACATCATGAGAATATATTAGAATCATATAGAAATGTGTGATAATCATCAATCTTGTTAACTAGATACTCTATAAATTTTCATGGAAACAAGTATTATATATGGGTGTCATGACAAGGCACACACACACCCATAAGTAGTCATCATTAATAAAGAAAAAAATGTCAAAAAATGAATCATACCATAGAAACAAATGTATAAGAGTTCCCCAAGTGGTAAGGAACTTCCTACCTCAAGATTGTCGATGTCAAAATCATGTTTTATCAAGTTATCATCACCCTGATCACATTCACATAATTGTTGGTTCAAACCACTCGCCAAGGACTCCTAGAACCAAGTACAAATATTTTATTTCAAAAAGAAATAAAAACACCACATGTGATAACAATTTCACTCTCTTGGATAATTTTAAAATTATTGATTCAATCCAACACTTGTTTTAACAATTCCTTTGTTAAAGAATAATTAAAAATTACACATACATTGATATTTAATCTCTTAAGAATAATTTCAAGATAATAATGATAACTATTTTATTATTAAACAATAATTATAGGTCATTATCTTTAAAGGTTTAATCTAAACACTACTCAAGGAAGCTTATTTCAAAAATTTCACATGATATAAAGAGAATAAAAAATATAAAATTTAATATGGAATTTATCTATAGCAATAATTTCACCCAAGAATAATAGATATAAGTTTCTTCCATGATTAGAAACTATAAAAAAGTTTCATATAGATTGAAGGAGGCTTCACCGATCTTGTATAACGAAATATATGGGCTTCACAGACTCAAAAGGATAAAAAAAATGAAGGTAGAAAAGGTTTGAATATTTTAGAAGAAGTAAAACTACAGACCAATACACAACATTATTATCTCAAATTAAATTCATCATTAAATAGAACTATTTTTAATTCTTATTCCCCAATAATATCCTGTAATATGTTTTCATGTTTTTAAAGGAAAAAATCATGGTAATTAATTCCTCAACTTGTTTAAAGCTCGTGGATCATATTACAGAATAATTTAAAAACTTAAAAATCAAAAAATGATTAAAATAAATAATCAATAATGAATTTAATATGGGATATTAATTTTGTAGTCTACTACATGGGTGGAATTCTTCTAAAATATAAAAGGCTTTAGTACCTAATTTTTAGAAATCATTTAGAGTATAAGAATTCTAAAAATTTATTTATAAAAATCGAGGAAGACTCCTTTGATCAGTATAAAACTTTATTATAGGTTATAGGTGTAGTAGAAACTTCTCTCTTTTCGGCATGGTTTTAGTTCTTTGATGGGATAAATTAATGGTTGTAATTTATATCTTATACCTCCTTATTTCATGTGAAATCTATGAAATAATTTATCTAGAATAATGGTTGGATGAAACCTGTAAAGATAATGACCCAAAATTATTTAAGAATAATAAAATAATTATCATAATTATATTAGGATTATTCGGAAGACATGAAATATCATCATATGTTGAATTTATAATTATTCATTAAGAAAATAATTTTTAACACATGAATTGGTTTAAATTTATTACTAGAAAATTATCCAGGGGAAAAAAATGTTATCATGTGTTGTTTCTTTAATTCCATTGGAAATAAAATATTTTAAATTAGTTTTAAGAGACCTTAGAGAGAGGTTTAAATCAACCAATACACAAACATGATTTGTGTGATTATTCTATGACAAACCTTGATGTTTACTTTGAAAATCTTGAGGTAAGATATCACTTACCAGTTGGAGAACAAGTATTTTGATAACCTATATTTTAATACACCTTAATTCATTATTTATTACAAAAAATTTACACTTAATACAACCAAAAAGGTTCATGTGTCCTAGTGTATTTGGGATATTAGGTAGATATAACATTAACTTGAAACATGGGTACACCATCATTATTTAAAAACTCTGAAACATTCCCTTATATTACTTGGATCTTCTAAAACTACATGGGATAACCGGGGGATGTACATAAAAGGGGGTGAGTTATAAAGCCTAGTAAGGGAATAAAAAAACCTAGAATAAGTTAAAGAAATTCATGTGATCCAAGAGGTATATAAATATAACATAATAGGGGTGATGATCATAATCTTGAACAATGAGACATGATATAACATGATAACATAAAGTAAAAATAAGTATGTGGAAACAACATAAAACATGACATAATAAACACAAGTCAAGGATAAATGCTAATAAATAATAACATATTATTCTTAGGATAACCTCACATGCACCATAAATGGCATCTAATGATCCAATTTTACTACTCAATGCATTATAGGGCTATATAATTCCAGGCCCACCCACCACTTTAATATCATGTACATGTATAAGTGTGACACATAGATCATACAACATAAGGATTTATTTCATCAATTTTTACCCCAAGATTAAGAAGTGTGGGTTACTTACATGTCAATACACAATCAATGAAGTATATTCACAACAAGTTGAATACCCTTGATTTGAAATGAAGATGGGTATTCACTAGACAAATGTTTGATATGAAAAATTGTAGGATAATTCCAACAGAATAATGGTATACAGAAAGGTTTATAGAAGGGGTGAATGAGATAGAAATAGGTATCTCATTACCTGGGAATCCTAATGAAAATAATAATGATGTTTGAAAACATATCCTAACAAAAATAATTGTAATTTTTTTTAATGAAGGTTCTTGAATAAAAAGAGAAGGATATGATCCCTTACCTTGAGAGGGCGCTTCTAAAAGCTTTAGAGGATTATATTAAAAGATTTTGGGAACCTTGGGAGGGATATAGAGAGGGAATATTAGATTAAATTTATGCACCAATATTTTTTAGTGAAGAGGAATTGGAGACTGGGTGGGTTTATATATCAAAATAGATGAGACTTCTTTATTAATTTCCAAAGTTAGGTTTTGGACTCTATAAGATAAATTAATAAAAACCACAAAAATTCCCATGGTTTTTCTAATTATTTATGTCAAATAGAAGTGGTTTTAATTATTTTTCAAGTATAAGAACTTAATAGATTAAAATAATTCCCTTGGTTATGTTTAAGTGAGTCATGTTTATAAAGAATTTATTTTAAAACCCTAAAATATAATATAGGTTTTGTAGGATTCATTAAGGGTTTAAAAAATAAATAAAATAATATAAATAACATATTATTTTAAAAGGGAAGTATAATTTTGGTCATTTATGCTATTTATAGTATTTATAACATCATTTTTGGGATTTTATGATGTCATTATAAATTCCATATAATTTTACCGTATTTAATTTTTACCCAAAAATTGTGTCGTCTCAAAAAATTATGAAAAATTTAATATTGGATAATTTAGATGTTATGATTTCAAAAATAATATTTATTTTATCCAAATTAATCTCTAATTATTAGAATCAACACTTTTAAATAAAAATTCTCTATTTCTTGAAAAATACTGTTTTTTACAATAACTGTTTTCTAACCAATGGATCAATATAATACCTGTTTTTTTTAAAATAAAATATAAAAATTAATACTATTAATTTCTAGATATATAACCCATTATTAAACCAGGGAACACCCTAAGGATAAGGTGTGCGATGATGAGATTTTCATGGGCTGGTTCTGTGAACATTGTTTGTGTTGTGATCTCGATGAGCCCAAACTTCTCCCATAAACGGACTCACTCATGATTAGTTTTTTGTATCTAGTCTTGGGATTGGTCATTGGTAAACCCTAATGATTCTATATCCCTTGGATGATCTGATAAATTAGATTCATAGGGTATATTCCTACTGGTTGGGACCATCACTTCCTTTTTCTATTTCAAATGGAATTTATTATAACTATTAATATACTAATAATAATGGTCACTATTCAATGATAATATTATCAATGGTTATGATGTTTAATGGTATTTTAAATTTTAAAAACCATATAATGGTCCAAAATAACGAATTGAGTGCATGTGTTTTCTATAGCATCATTTCTTAATTAGGCATTTACTCATTTTAAAAAAAGAACTTCATTTATAAATGTTCGTGTCATTAAATTATTTTCCCTTCAGAAATATCACCCTTGAAATTTTAATTTCATACACTAAATCAAATAAGGGTACTTTTATTTCATCACATCTTCCAGTTCCCATAATGCTCGCTCAAACATTTGGTTCCAACACAACAATTTTACAAAGTGAGTTGTCTTGTTCTGTAGAACTTTGTCTCTAGAATCTAATTTCTTCACTAGATACTCCTCGTATATAATATAATTCTATAATAATATCATTTATTGATTTAGTACATTTGAGGAGTCTGGTATGTACTTCCTTAATAGGGATACCTGGAACAGATCATGTACTTTAGATAGGTTTGGTGGGAGTGCTAGTTGATAAGCCACTTCTCTGATTCCATCAAGGATCGCAAAGGGGATGATGTATCTAGGACTATGTTTTACCTTATTCCCTAACCTAATGAATTTATTCCATAGTGATATAGTAAGAAACACTTTATCTACAACCTCAAAATATAGGTTCTATCAATGATTATTTTCATAGATTCTCTATCGACTTTGGGTGGATTTTATATGATGCTGAATGGTTTGAAACTTCTCTATAATCTCTTGGTTAATACCATGTCCCATAAGTTTCCACTCTCCAAAATCATCCCATCATTTCAGAGTCAAATACGCATTTCCATACAAAGCCTCAAAAGGTTCCATTTGAATAATATAATGAAAAATTTTGTTATATGAGAGCTACACTATGGGAAGGTGCTGGTACCAAAACCCTTGGAATCCATTTAACAAGAACTTAGTATATCCTAAAGATCTTGAATGGTTATTTAAAAATAACCATCCTTTTTTACCATGATAAGTAGTGATAATGTTCAGTTCTACATTCAATGTCTTCTAACAGCTTCTCCAAAACCTCGAGGTAAACCATAAATCTTGATTAAGTACACTAGAGAGTTGAACTCCATACAGTATTACCAAATCCCTTATGTATATCATGGTGATTTGGTCAAGAGTGAAATATTCCTTGATAGAAATGAATCCTGATAACTTTATAAGGTGATAAACTACCACCTAGATGAAGTTATTTTATTTAGGTGCAATGGGGATTCCTACAATGAAATCAATGGTTATGTTTTCTCATTTTCATACTGGTATGGGAAATGGTTGAATCATACCCTTATAATTCTGTCATTATACCATGACTTATTAGAAAACCATGCATAATGATATAAAATTCAAAATATCCATCTTCATGTTATCCCACTATAATTTTTTATTCAAATATATATACATATTAGTGCTTCCTAGATACATAAAGAAGGATGAGATATGGACATTATCCAAAATATACCTCTTCAGTTCTAATTTTTACGAGAAACATATCCAAGTTCCAAACATTATAACTCCATCTTCAACAAAGTTAAACTCAGGAATATTCACTACTTTCGTATGTAGCAAATCATCATCTCTCTAGGACTCCTTGATCCTCTCAAGAATATATGGATGAGTAGTTATTTTAGAAAGGTAGGATGAAGATAATTTTATTATTCCTATATCCATTCTTTTTATGTGAAAAAATATTGGATCCCTTCAATCCTCATCATGGATAGGGTTGTAGGATCCTTTCTACTCAAAGCATCCGCCACTTTTTTTTGCTTCAAAATATGGTAATGGATTGAAAAATCAAAATCTTTTATTAGCTATATCAACCTTTTTTGGAACATATTAAGCTAATTTTGTGTGAATATATACTTGAGGATTTTATGATCCATATATAAGTCACACTTTTCTCTACAGAGATAATGTCACCAAATAATCAATGTGAAGTTCACTGTTTCCAATTCTCGATCATGTTTTGGGTAGTTCTACTCATGGATATTTAATTAGAGGGAGGCTTAAGTTATCAATTTTTTGTTCAACATGAGTATAAAACCAATGACCTTTTTGATAAAATCACTACGTATCCCTGATCATTAACCACTGATGGGTAATGTGAGCATTGGTTCTATGATTAACCTCTTCTTCATATCTTTAAATCTTTAATCACATTAATATATCAAAAAAACTTGACTCCCTTATAATTAATCTTGATAAGTGGGCCTAAGGATCATGATATGTTTCTCAAAAATTGACTATAGTACCCAAATAATGCAATGAATCTATGGATTTTTATCATAAATGTTGGTCTAGGACATCCTTTTACTACCTCAATTTTTGAATTATCCACATATATCCCTTAGTTAGTGATAAAATACCCCAATAAAGTGTATTTCACCAACAAAAACTCAAATTTACATTAATTTTCATATAAATTTTCCTTCCAAAAGTACTTTAATACAATATTTAAATACTCCTCATGTTCCTATTTGATTTTAGAGTCGAAAAAAATATCATTTATAAAGACTACCAAAAATCTATCTAGGTAATCCTTAATGAATCTATTCACTAAGTCCATAAATATTATTGGAGCATTAGTGAGTCTAAATGGAATCAATATGAACTTTTAGTGTCTTTACCTTATATGAAAAGTAGTCTCTTGTATATCCTACTTATCCACCTTTACTTGATAATATCTTGAATGAAGATCCACCTTAGAGAAGTAATAAGAACCATTTATCTGATAAAAAAAATCATAAATCCATGGAAGTTGATTCTTGTTATTGATTATGATATTGACGAGTTAATGGAAATAAACGAAGAGGTGAATTGACTCGTCTTTATTCCTAAAGAAGAGGATCGATACACCCTATGGTGAAGCACTTGGGCATATAAAAACTTTATCCTGATTATACTATAATTATTTCTTCATCTCCTAAAGTTTATAAATGTCCCTTCTATATGGAGTCTTAGATATTAGAAATTCTTTAGGTATGATATCGATTGAGAAATCTGTCTCACATCTAGGAGGAATACAAGATAATTATTTTGGAAAAATGTCAATGAATTCCCTTAAAATGAGAATATCATCAAGGATGACTTTTTCTTTAGTATCAATCATTTTAACTATACATTATTTATCACAAGGAAATAATATCCATGCCTAATATGTTAGTACCAAATAAGATTAATCAACCTTCTTTCAATTGTATTGAATCAAAGGATGATTTGTGATATGGAGGGTGATTTCCTTATCTTATCAATTTATTTTGGATCTATACTTGGAAATATAATAGATACCTAGATTAGAACTAAATTATTCTAGGGGGAGTTTCAAATTGTTTAATGGGAAATCCATCCCACAAATCCAGATACGAGATGAGATATATGCTTGGTTGGAAACAAATGGCCAATTTTCTATCTTCATTGGGCTATTAAATTGTTCTAATAAACTTACATGATATGAATGAATTAGTAGAAACAAAATAAAATAGTAAATTCACTATCCCTTAATGAATAAATAGTGTATGTATCATAACTTCATTATTAGGATCCACCTCAATAATTGTGATGGAATAGGGTTTCCCTTTCTCTGTAGGCCTTGAAGGTTGTTATCATCAGTTATCATCAATAACCCTTAGCTTAGGTAATTAATTAACATAGTTTCCTTATTACTTATGATTGAAACATTATAAGAGAGTCTAAGGGTTAACTAGAGCATTCTTTTCTTTGATCACATTGGTGGGTTTCTCCTATCTATAATTTCTAGCTAGGTTCCCTTCCACCCCGTGACTAAATAATATCCTTGTCCCCTTCAATCAATTTCTGGGATTCTTCTTCCCACACTTGTGAGAAGTGAGATGATGGAATTTCATACCCCCATGATATTTTTATATAACAATAACCGAATTAAAATCCATTATCTACTTCTTATCTCTAGTCCCCAGAGATCCTTGAGTTTTTTTAATCTCTATTTTGACTTTGAAGACACATCAAATAATTTCCTCATAGATATACAAGTATAAAATAGACAATTCTTTTCATAGGTTTAGATTTATCCCACTATAGAATCATTCAACTTTAATTTTATGGGTAATAAAAAATCCAAAAGAATATCATGAATTTATTGTGAATCTTTCCTTATATTCCATGATATATTCCTCATACTTTTTCTTAAGGTTAAGGAAATCTATTTTTATTTTAAGTTGAAGAGTTCAAGGTAAATATTTTTCAAAAAACAGTTTTCATAATTGTTTTTATTCCATCAATTTGATATCCTCCTCAAAATTCATAATTTTTATCAACTTCCAACACTAATTAGATTTTACCTCCATATGATAAACAACAATCCATTATATTTCATAGATAATTAAAGGATTGATATGATATTTTCAATGGTGTTTATCCATTTCTATGAGATTAAGGAATCAAAATATCCATTAAAAGTATGAAGCCTTCAACTCATAAATCTCACAATTGTGACTTTCATTTTCATAGGGGGATTTGGGTGTTTCTCCTAATTAAGGTTTCTATTCCCAAACTAAGTCAATTGAGAAAGTATTTTCATGAAGTTCATGATTAGTTATCCTATTAGGTTGGGAATCTGATTTGAGTAGTCATCATATTGACCCTAAAATTGGTTATTGACTTCATTCCTTCTATTTCTAAACATTGACTAGAAATAAATGAAAAAATAGGGGTGATAATATTTTTAATATTAAAGACATAAATAAGAAACCATGAAAATTAAAGGGATAACTCCTAAATGACATATATTCTTTAACTTTTGAATTTTTATTTTTTAATCTAAGTTATCCATGATCTATTTTCTGACAAAAAAATTTATGAGAATTCATGTTCCCTTAATAATGGTTCATAAAGAGGTTGTTAATTTAGAAAATCATATCACCTAGGAGTGTCAAACCAGTTATGAAATAAGACCCATTATTATGTACTAGGGAGTCTAGTTCAATGTTCCCTTTTTCGGGGTTATTACCCCTAGGTAAAACTATGATAGAGACAAATCCACTTATAGTATCCATAAAGGGATGTATTATCTTGGAAACTAGTTACTATACAATTTAACAAAATTTAGGGATGTTTTACTATGTTTAGTATTATCCATAAGGATTTCACTAGTTATTTCTAATCTTAATCCCAAAAAATAAGTTGAATTTTCTCTGATACCAACTATGAAAACCCTTATATTATTACACCATAATTAATAATTTATTACATAGAGATACACATAATTAAAACCCATAGTATAAAGAGGATAGTTAATTTGGTAAATTTGGTAAATAGAGAATTAAATTTAAACATGGGTATAAAAACATTATTTATGAACTCCAAAACATGCCCATATATTCCTTGGGTCTTCTAAAACTGCATGAGATAACCTGGGAATGCACCTAAGAAAAAGGTGAGATATAAAACCCATAGTATATTAAACATAACATATTATATGTTAAAGTATTACATATGTGATCCAAGAGGCATATCATGGAAAAAAATAGGGTTTATAATCATAATCTTGAAAAACGAGGCATGATATAACATGATAACAAAAAAGAAACATAGGGATGTGGAAACAACCTAAAACATGACATCATAAACATAATTCAAGGATAACCACCAAGAAATAATAACATAGTGTGATTAAGATAAATTATCATGAATCATAAATTGAATATTATGATATAATAGCATTAACCAATGCATTAGAGGAGTATATAATTATAGTCCCACTCTTCATTTTCATATCAATCATATGCATAAGTGTTCCACATAGATCATAAAAAATAATGATATATTTCATAAATTTTTACCCCAAAATTAGTGAGTGTAGGTTATATAAATATAAATAACCACTAAATGTAGTATAAGTGAAACTATGTGAATACCCTTGAGTTGAATCAGAGATGGGTATTCACTTTAAAAATGTTTGGCATGAAAAATCATAGGCTAATTTTGAAAGACGAACAGGTGTACATAAAGATTTATAGGTGGAGTTAATGAGAGATAAATGGGTATATAATTACCTATTAATAATAATGATAGTAATAGGGATGTTTAGAAATATATACCAACATGAAAAATTGTAAAACCAAAGGAATAATTTAAATAAGGTGCTTGAATAAAGAGGAGGAGAAGAGGATCCCTTACCTAGAGAGGGTGGTACTAAAATTATGAGAGGATATTATTAAGAGATTGGGTGAACCTTGGGAGGACTTAATAAAGGTAAGGGAAGAGTAAATTTATGATCCAAGAGTTTTCAGTGAAGAGTAAAGGTAGGTTGGGTGGGTTTATATAGAAAAAAAGAGGATAATTCTTTATTAATATCCAAACTAAGGTTTTGGACTCTATATGATATAGTAATAAAAAAACCTTCCCATGATTTATTAAAAATAGGAATAGTTTTCATTATTTTATAAGTCTAAAAACTGAACACATTAAAATAATTCCCTTATTTATGTGTAATTGTGTCATGTTCATAAGGAATTGATTTTAAAACCTTAAAATATAATATAGGTTTCAAAGGATTAATTAAGGGTTTATAAATTTTATAATTTAACTTTAAAAACACATTATTTTGAAGGGAAGAAATAATTTTTTTTATATAAAATATTTATAGTATTTATTACATCACTTTTGGGATTTTATTATGTCATAACACATATTGTATAATTAGAATGTATTTAATTTTTACCCAAAAATTTGACTGTCTCATAAAATTGTGAAAAATTAAACATTTGATAATTTAAAAATTTTTATTTAAAAAATAATATTAATTTTATAAAAATTATTCTATAAATATGATAATTTACACTTTTAAATACAAAATCCCCATTTATTGAAAAATAGTGGGGTTTTTTGACAATAACAGTTTTTTGACCCTTATAAAAATTACATTTGACTTCAAAAATTATATTATAATTTATATTTCATAAATATTATTTAATAATATTATTTTATTAAAATATAATTTATTTAAAATTTTTTTTAATCGATTAAAAAGAGTTTCTTGATTGAACCTATATATTTCCCAAAAATACAATTTGTGTTTCATCAAATAAAAATATAATTTTTATCAAACTTATTTTTTAATAATTTTAAAATTAATATTAAAAAGGGATACAAATAATCATAATTTTATTAAAAATAAAATATAAAATTTAAGCTATTAGGTTCTAGATACATAACCATTTATAACACAATTTAATTCTCTAAGAGTAAGGTGTTCAATGGTGAGATTTTCATAGGATGATTTAGTAGACATGGTTTGGGATTTTATCTTGATAAGCATGAAATTATACCATAAATGATTTCTCTCATGATTTATTCATTGAATCATAGCTTGGGTGTGGTCAAGGGAAAATCCTAGTGATTCTATATCTATAAGAATCTCTGATAAATGGGATTAATAGGTTACGATTCCACTGGCATAGGCCATCTCTTCCATTTTTTTATAAAACTTAATATACTAATATTAATGGTCACTATAAAATGACTGTATTATTAGGATTTATGATTATTAATGATATTTTAAATTTTAAATACCATATAATGGTAAAAAATAACCAAATTAGTGCATATTTATCCTATAACTTTATTTATTTATAAGGAATTTACTCATTAAAAAATGGAATTTCATTTATAAGTTATCGGGTTGTTACATGTATACACTTGTTTCTATGGTATGATTCATGTGTTGTAGTGGTTTGTGTTATTCATTAATGGTGATTGCTTATGATTGGGTGTGCATTTTTATATTATCAATATATAATCCTTATTTCCAAGAGGATTTCTAGAGTAGATTGTTACCATATTTGATGAATATAACATGTTTCTATATGATTCTACTATATTATTATGATTCAGTTCTATGCTTATATTATCATGATTTACCTTATTGTGTGTTAACATGCCTTTATAGGTTGTGAATTGGTGTTATTCATAGGTGATCCATTATGGTATGGTTATTTCTTAGTGGGGGAGCATACAAAATGTGCAATCATGATGATGGAGGGTAAGAGAATAATAAACTATGGTCTATATGGAACTCGATGCCTTTTTAATACTGAGTAATCTACCAAAAATAGATACGTCATGGATATCGAGTAATGTGATGAAACTTGATGTCTTTCAGATTCTGAGTACATTTCACTAGATGGATTTGTGGCCCAACTTGGACTCGATGCCTTGAGAACATATAGTAACATGTTAAACAACTTTGAGAGTAGTTCTTAATATTTTATGATGACTAACCTTCTGGTATGGAGCTGAATAAGGTACAAATGAGGATCTGGGACATCTTGGTTAGAAAATGACTGATCAATATGTGTTTTTATCTTTTTTATTCTTGTTTACACATTTATTATTATCATTTCATATACCAGTTATATAAGTGAACATTTCTTAAGTACACATTGGAGGTTTCCTACTGGGATTATTATTGACACCCTACATGGGTATCCTAATGCATGAGGAAACCTCATGTATAGGGATCTGAGTAAGGGAAATGGGCCTATAGATGATGGCTGAGTAAAGGATCATGGTGATGGGATCGGTACCGAGACAATCTCTAAAATATTACAATAGATTCTTTTTATTTCTTGCAACACATTTATTACTATTTTGGATTACCACTTTGGAATCCTATTTATTTACTGAATGATTGGTATTACATATACATAGTTTTTCATGTTACTCTGATTATTAAATTTTATTATATTCTGTTATATTATTATTTTTCAATGAACTTATACTGAAGGTATAGTCTCAACTATGATGGGCTTAGACCCTCACTATTAGTCAACAACTTCTTTCATATGGGGAGACACATATAAGGTCATGAGGAACTCTAGTTCTGATTTAATGGTTCATTCTATAGAATTATTTTAGGACCTTATAAAAGGGAAATTTTCCTTAAATGGTGTATATATGAGTTTAATATCATGTCCAAAAAATCATAAAACCCAAATCTCTATTCATATTCATACTTAACCTTGTGAGGTGCTAGAACATCATGGTGGTTAGCAGATTCCACTCATAAAATGAGTGATTCAATCCCAATCCATGGATACATATATAGGTAGTAGGGTTTTTATACTACTACATTGATCCTTATGAATTACGTCGAATTAAAATCAAGATGTAGTAGAGGCATATTTAATGTAAGGTACACAAGGTTTTTTTAGTGTTATTCATTTATAGTATTTTATACAAAAATTAGGTTTATCATATGCATATATATCTTGGATTTTTGGGTTTATAAATCACTTATGTGGCTTTGAATAAGTGTTTTTAACCCCTAATAAACCTTATGGTGTTATCAAAGAAACCATACATTTTTATTCTTTAAAATAATGGTTTAAAAATAAAGATAAAAAATAGATCACCACTTTTCATGCATCCCCACACTAAATCCCATATGTCAACACACCATATAAGGATTTATCACAAGGAATAATAGAAAATAGGTATGGAATATTCCATGGTGATATCCATTTGAGACAAAAAAAGTAAGTGTTAACATGTATAAAACTGGCAGGTTAACTCCACTACACAGTGTAGGCAGTCGAAGTCCATTTGAAATGACTGAGGTTTGGGCCATGGTGGATGAGTCATGGTCAGGGACTATGCTATTTTTTATATAACCATGGGGAACTTCACACCTTGGGACCATGAAGATAATAATGTTGTGGCATAATCCATTTTGTGTCAATTTTTTAAAAATACTCACAAAGATATTTTGGAATATTTGTAAACATATAAAAAGTGTTTTTGATTTTTTGATTAAAGGTTTTAAATAATTTATTATAAATATTACATTAACATTAAAGAGTTAATATTAATAATATAATATTTAAATATTATATGGAATGACTTAAGTAAGAAATAAAATGTTTTTTTAGAAATCATAACGTGAAATTTATAAATGGTTTATAAATTAAGAAATAAGGCTAAAATATAATATTGTTTATATTTTAAATTATAAATTTCTTATAATATTTGATTTTAATTTGTTGAAATTAAATATTCCTTATTTGGATATTTTTTAAAACAAACCAAAAAGTTTTTTGGTGATTTATTTGATCATGGTTTAAGTGATTCTATATATTTTGTATTTAGGTTATGTAAATTATTTACATAATAGAAAATGAATTATAGAATTGAACATAATTAATATAAGATATTATATTTTAAATGAAATTATATATACTTCTTAATGTGAAGAGTTCATATTATGATTGGAATGTAAATTGTTTACATTTATTATTATAAATTTTAATGATGATTAAATATTAATTATAAAATTTTTATAAATAGAATTTTATTTATAAATAGTTTGTAAATGATTGTCTCATGTTTAAATATTTGAAATGTTCATTTATTAAAATATTATTCCCTTATTTATTCATAGTTATAAATTTTTTATTTTAAGAATACATGTACACTTTAGTTTAAGATGTTAAACTACTTCTTATGAAACTATTAAGCCTTCTATTACATACTTGGTTCATCAATATAAGATATATATATTTTTTAAAACTTAAACTCGTTTTAATTTTTGGGTTATTAGTTTGGATATAGTTTTTTTTCATATCTTGTGCATATTGTGTCTTAGAATTATTATAAATTTAATTTTATATCAAGTAAATTCTTCTCGAGTAGAGGGACTTGGGGTCAGACTACCCACTAGCATGGAGGCTTATGCCTTATTCTAGAAAGGTGAGATGTTGTCTATCTATACCTCTATGCTTAATCATATATAGATTTTTAATATCATGTAATTATAAAACTTTACATGAATTGTTCAAGTTACTTATACATAGGATGCAGTTGGATATGTATGAATATATTTGCATCTTGAATTTGGGTGACTATAATAGACTTGCAGGCTGTGTAAATAATAACACATCAATATGAATTAACCATATTAATTTGGTGGAGGAAATATTATTTTAAAAATAAATCATTAGAATAAATCATTCACAAGGGAATAAACTTGAGATAATATGGTGGTATTAAAATCTCTTTAAAATACTATGTGTTAAATTATTTTCAAAGAGAAAATTTTCAATAACTCAATCATTCAACCAGGTAGGTTCTACCAAATTAGGGTGACCTTAGATTATATTGTTTAAAGAAAGAAAAATAATGGGTGAAATTGTATCTACCTTTTTCTAGGTCCTACCAATGTAGGGTTCCCCTATATTTTATCTTTTTAGCATATTATTGGTTCTTTCTTTGGGTTACACTAAGATGGGAAACACTTAAGAAGCAGAATAGTGTAATAATGTTGGGTTAATCTATATGATTTATTATACAAAAGGATTTACACTCAACTATCTATGATTCATATATGATATGATTGGGCTTATTCCCCCACCAAATATCTAATTGGTGATATGAATACCAAAGAAGACTCATTACTTAGTGAAATATGGATCTTTTCCTAATAATATATATGATAAATTTAAAATGGGGTTATTATTTTATTGGGATCCTATTTAGAAAAAATATTTATTAAATGATTTATAAACCTTAATACTTATACAATAAAATAATTTGTTGTAGATAATGGAATCTTCATCAACTATATTGAACTTGAGATCAATTTTGGATAATGATAAATTAAATAGAAGTAACTTCCTTAACTAGTAATTGAACTTTAGAATAGTTCTCAAGCAAGAAGAAAAATTCTATGTGTTGGAATAACCACATCCAAAGTAACGTATAAGTGAATCCATTGATTATATATAATTTTATTCCTATGATAAGAATATGAAGGATTCATATACGTCTCCAAAACCAAGCTTGTAACTGTGAAATCTAAGTTGAAAAAGAAGCATGAGATTATAATTTCTTAAAAAATAATAGGAAATGTGAAAATAAAATTTCAAGAGAAATATAGTAAAGAAAAGTACGAGGTAACAAAATATATATATTTAGTGAAAAATGACTAAAAGAGATTCATTCTCAACTTTTATAATCAAAATAATTTGATATTTCTAAGATATGGAGAGGTTGGGTTTACCTCTTAAACTTAAGTTAGATAATGATTTAATTCTTCAATATTTTCTAGAATGGTTCTGACATTTTTTTTGTAAATTAAAACAATAAATAAGTATGTTAACCTTTACCCGATCTCCTCAATATGTTGAAAATAATTGAGTAGGATAATGTGGGTAAAGGATCTAGTTCCATGTGGATGGTATATAAAGATAAGGGTAAAAGTTTTGGAAAAAAAGAAAATAAAATAGGTTATAGAGAGTTCATATTACTATCCAAGCCGAAAAAGTAGAAATAAAGACAATTCCTTAATTGTGGAAATATTTGACATTATAGATATAATTTTCCAGATTACCTGAAGACTGATAAAAATATATATAGAGATTCTAAACTTGGTATAAAAATTATATAATTAAATATTTTTTTTATTAAGTGTATATGATACCAAATGTATAAATTACAAGTTTTAAATATACAAGATTTCAGAAGTAAATAAATAATTGAGGATTGGATCTCAGAATTTTTTAGAAAGTACTGAAGCAAAGGAGTTATTTTATTAATGAATTAATTCCCAAAATTTTGGATGAACTCTTTTATGTGTATCATTTAATCTTAATAATATCATAGATAGCATAAGTGAACCCAAAAAATTGAGAAATATATCTCCAAGAATAAAATTTCTAAACATATCTAAAAAAAGAGCATAAAACAACATACCTCAAATGCCCAAATATCAAAAGCTTCCATATTCTTCTTCTTCTTTGATGAAGTCTTTTTGAAAATAATCACAAGGAGTAGCACTTATGGAATTAATGAACACACCCCTAATAAGAGAAGGATAATATCATTATATAGATTCCTTGATGAATATATATTAAAGAGCATCAATATTTAACACATCAGATGAATTACAACCTATTAGAAAATATTCTTTGAAGCCACTAAATGTGATATCAAGCCTTAACAATGCATTCATAAATCAGTTGTGACTAATGAAAATCAAGTGGAAAAGGATGTGTAAATTGCATGCATCATATGCATACAAACAATGATGCCGACTATAGACCAAGACATCACATACACCACCATGGTGGTGGTGATTGTTCTAATTCACTTTTAATACTTTTCATATGATGTGTATTGTTATCTAATTTTTTTCTTGACAAGAGAATGTAACAAATTTTCTTGAATGAAATGATATAGGTATTTTTGGTATTCATAGTTTACAATTCATTAAATTAAATAACATATCTTAAGAAGATAATGGTATGAGGAAAACCTTATGAAAACAAAGAATACCGAATATTACATGGAAAAATAGTTTATTCATTAAATATTCTTATTAAAAGGAAATAACTGTTTTTTTAATCAAAAATCAATCTTCATATCTTAAAAAGATATTCTAAAAAGAATATAGTATCTAAGAGGCTTATGGGTGTACGTTTGAACATATAGAATTTAAAGTTTAAAAATAAAGGATTATGATGTCTATGATTAAAGTAACTTTCACTCAATATCCTATGGAGTTTAGGATAAGTGATGATAAAGAAAAATATAAAGAGTTACATTTAGTTATTGTGAGAAAGTGAACATAACTATATCATGTATGATAATACCATTGAAAATAAAAATTGAATTTCAATTAATATCAAAAATAGTTCATGATATAACATTTAAGAAAAACATAAAGAGTTACTTTGAGTTACAAAAAAAAGTAGATATTAATTTATCCTAAAAGTGTTTAGAATTTGATAGTAATGTAATAGTAAAAATAGATACATTATTTGTAAAATATTTTTAGGAAAATGTTTGATGGAAAGGGTTTAAGGATGATGATGTTAAAATTAATAGTTTTAATTAGACAATATATGCTAATATTATAACATTTATTGTTGTGAAGTTATAATGTTTGAATATGTTCAAGGAGTTGAATGTTAAAAATATGATTTATAAATATCACCATTATTTAAACATTCTTCATATATGTTACTCGCTAAATATTTTAGTGATAATGTTTTATTAGATAGTTATATAGGGATTTGGTAGGAATTACATTGAGATATAATGATTTAATAACCCTCTCAAAAGGTGAAGCATACATAAGGTAGATCTGGCAGTTTATTATATATGATATGATAGACACACACATATATTGTATTTTCGGAATATTCTTATAAAGGTTTAATAAAATAAAATGAATCACATAAAAATAAATCACCATTGTATCATTCTTTCACATTATCTATATAAATGTATATAAAAATATACATTTCACAAAGAGTAATTATAAATTACCTTTCAATGTAGGAATTTTAATTATCTTTAACCGATATTCATCTTACAGTATTATAGGTTAAAATAAAATATTAAGGTTAGAAAGAGTAGGATTATCCTATTGAGATACAAAATATACCCACGAGGAATAAATATAAAGAAAAATATGTTTATTTGTGTGCATTAGATAACCCATGAAGTGTAATATATGGAGTGGAATACACTATTTCTTTGGTTTACTAGTGGTTCATAGATCATATTAATTCCCTAGTACTTTAGTTTAGTGAGATACCTATCATAAGGACCTTCATACTTCAATACGTTTTTTACGAAATTCAATAGATACTAATATTATCAATTGTTTCTTGGTTATGTTTCTAATGAATCCCTTAGTTATAGATTAACCAAGATGAAACATATGATATAATATAAAAAAACACAATGATAATCATCAAGGGCCCTATAAAAGTTATATTTCTAGGATATAGTGTATATATATGAGTTTCATGTATTGGTTGAAAATCCCTTAAAAACCCAAATCTCTCTTCATCTTCTTCCTTAGCATTGTGTGGAATTAGTAGGCTATGGACGTTAGTGGATTCTATTCTTATGATTAGTAATTCAGACATAACCCATGGATACCTATGGAGGTTGGAGGATTTTGTCTTCTAGTATAATGATCTTTATCAAACACATAAAACATAGATCAGGATGTATCAATGACATATTTTGTGTAAGGAACACATAGTTTTTCAGTGTTCCTCATTAAAAATATTTTATACATGAATTTAGTTTATCATATTCATCAAGATATTGAGTGTTTTGTTTTTAAATAACTTTTTATTATATTTTTAAGTTTTACTAGACACCTTATAAACCTTAAAATAGTGTATATTAATGAATTTATGATTTGATAAGATATAAAAAATAACTACTAAAAACATTCCCAAAATCAAACTATATTTTACCACAATCACTATCACCAAAAAAGTGATGATAAATAAATATAGATAAATTACACCATAAAAAATACACAACATAAATAGGGGCCCCCACATACCAAACCACACCAACTATCTTACTACATCTACCAATATCAAACATATCATCTCTAAAGTCTGAATCTAGTCATGGGTTATGGGTATCCAAAAATATACTATATTTCCATCTAGATTCCTAAATTCATCAGTATTTTTTTCTTACACTCTACAAAAAATTTCAAGCTGTGTTAATATAGAAGATGGTTAATACACATCTATGTTCAAATAACATAAAATTAAAAGGTATTCACATAAATCCCATTCCTAATAATCTTCTCTAATAAAAATTCTCTGATCCATGACATCATTCACCATTGGTAGTCATAACTATATTAAATTATAATCATAGGTTACTACACCCTAGTAATTAATAAGAATTAAATCTCATCATTCTATTCACAATATCTTCTTCACATATAATAGTATGTGCTTTCTTGGCCCATTAGTTTATCATTTTTGATGTTGGGGGTGTTTCCAAGGAGGGTTGGGGAGGTTCAATGGAGGTTGGAGCTGTAGTAGAACTATAGAGGGTAATTTACACCGTGAAAGATGAATTCACAACATGAACTAGGGTTTCATATAATGTGAAACTGGTAGTTCACGACCTATATGCTGGTATGGAGTTCTCTGTGAAAGAAATCATGATGTGAAATTATAATTCATAAAGTGAATTAATTTTGGAGGAGGCTCCATGAATTTTAGAAGAAGTGTGATATATGGGGAGTTTATGGCTTAAATCTAGTTCACAAACCCTGTGGAATTCAGGATGTGAATATATAATTCACACTATGAATTAGTTGAGTTACAACCTATTTATAAGTTTAATTTTGGATAAATAATTCCGTTTGGTAGACATTTTCCCACAATTTTTGGTGAACCCTAGTTGAATTCATAGGATATTTCATCCCCTTTACCCCAATATATATCATTGGGTTCTATCTATTGATCTTTGGAAATATGAGGTGTGTTCTTCTCCCTTTCCCCCTTTTCCCCATGTTCTTATTTTAGGATTCATTTTAGTGGTGTTGTATTGGTTTAGGATGTGTTTGGGATGTATTTTGATGATACCTTGATGAAATTTAGGTTGATATAGGGTTTCATAGTGTGGTTATGGGTTTTAATTTATTTCTTCTGTATACCATGGTGCACACTAAATCCAAAATCTTCTTTGTCGTTGGGGGTCCTCATTCTATCCCTATTTATGTACAATATGTAGGGATTACATGATTTTTCATTTCATAAGGTGGATAGTAAGGGTTATATTAAATAAGATAATGAATTATAAAATATGGAATCATTATGGATGGGGAGTAGTCACATGTATTTACTACTTTGATGTTATTACTGATGATATTATGCTTATTTTTTTCAATACTGAAAATCATGGATATTTGGAGCTTTATGTGTGCTATAGTTGTTCTGATTATGAGACCCTTGCTGTGTTGATTTGTTGATACCACCCTAAACTAAAATTAAAAGAATGTATATATTTATAATGAATTATTTTCCCATGGAAATATGGTTTTTGTGATAATACCCATTCAAAATAACGAATTAAAGTGATGTAATCCCCTGAATATAAATTGTGTAAGCCTAATTGTGTTGTTATGTGTGGTTGTGATTTTTGTTTTACCTTGAGTTATGTGGGAAATGGTGCGATGATAATGGTGACAAAATGGGTTGCAAAAAAAGTGGGTATGTGATGTGTGTTGTGGTTAGTTGGAATGGGATGCAATGTGGGGAGTTTTACGATGTGGTTGTGGTGTGAGATGTTGTTGCGATGTGCAGTGACAGTGACATAGAGTTGATTTGGTGAGATGGTTGTGATGTTATGGGACTGTAGATATGTATGGTATGTGATTAGTGAGATCTTGTGTGGTGTAGTTGTGTTATTTTGCTGGGGTTCCATGGAAGAAATTTGTAATGATGAAAAAATGACTTGGTTTGTTAAATGGATAATAAAAAGGGGTGGAAATTGATTCATGGTAAATAGATTAAATGAGTTTTATGATAAAAAATGGGTTGTAGAAATTTTTTAATTTAATTACGTAGTAAATTAGATTTAGCGAGAGCTCACAAAATCTATAAATGGTAAATCTTGTAGTTTAAAGTGGGAAGGTGTAAATTTGTGTGGTGTGTTGCATGTAGTGGTGGTTGTGGCTATGACAATTGATGTGTGGTACAATGTTGGTTATTTGGTGTACTCTAGTATAGTGGATGTGCACCCATAGGTTGGGTATTGTGTTATATATATATATCATGAATTTTTATGTTATTTATATATGAACCCCATATAGGTTGTATAACCTTAAAAACAATCAAAGATTCTGGGTGTTTTCCCCAATATCTAGGGAAGTGGCGATATAGATGGATAACTACCCCCTCTTCCCTGATATTCTATCAATAGTAATGATATAAGTGGGTGTTAGAGATTACATAGTATTGATGTGATGTTATGAGGGTGTGATACATGGTGGGGGTCATGCAAGGCTGGAGGAGGGCATGCGATTGATTTCCTTAAAGTTCATGATACCCTATTACCCTTGTTATGAGATGTGACATGAATATGCGTAATGATAAAACCATATAATAGACCTTATTAGGGTGGGATAGGTGGGGATACATCCTGAACTACTTCATATATGTATGGATATATGATGTGATAGGCATGGAAGGGATGGTAGAATAGGAAGTTCAACATTGGGGCATGAGAGTGGAAAATCAATGGGGAAGTTGAAATGGAAAACCTTTTTATATTATTGATTACAATGTTACTATATTGGATGCATAATTTTGTGAGTGATACATGGTGAGGTAGGTATTGGTTAGTCGACCTATTTAGGTTCGTATTAGTTATGCTATTTGTTCACTAGATCATTAGTGTTCTCTTTTCACATGTTCACATAAGACCTTAGGTATGATCCCACTGAGTATAATTTTATTCCCATGATATGTATATAAACTAGTTTTCATGTTTCTGGGAGGAATTTGGGGACCAAGATGTAAATTAATAGCTTAGTATTTGGAGATGCTATTGATTCACTACAATAAGGAATTTTCTTTTGGTATTTATTTAATGAATTTTATTGTATATGGTGAAAATATTCCTGTATTATGGGATGGTTTTTAGTTTAAATTTATATTATATGATAGATTTTATTAGTGATTGTTTTTCATATCTCTCAATCCAATATTATTAGAGGGTAATGCCTTATATAAATGAGATTTTTATACCCTCAGTGCTTATTTCCAACCTGGGGCCAAATGGAGATGATAATTGAGGGTCAATATCTACATTCCTTCATTTTTATCCAAAGAGGGGTATCATTGGAGGGAGGGGGTCATGATAGAGTGGTATCCTAGGTTTTGGTTAAGATATAGGGTGGAGTTTGGAGTTAGGTATTGTGAATATTTCATGGGTCAGTAGGGAAACTACTCCAGTTGACCATGATGTGGGGCATAGGTCAGGGAGACTAGATAGAACATAGGATTTTAGGGCCTCCATTGACCCAATGAATGGATTTTGAGGTTATTTAATGACCAAGTGTGGTGGAACTATTTGCAGGGCAGATACATAAAAGAGATAAATGCATCATGATTGCTTTTTTTCATGTTTTAAATGAGTAATTGTGAAAATTTAATTAAATAAATAAATTAATGAAATAAACCCATGATAAAAATCAATGCTTCAAGTCTTAGGGTTCCTCCTTCCTTTTTAGGAAGGCTCCTGGTATTTGTTTACGAGTAGCTCAGGTGGTTGAGGTTTAGCATGTTGATACAATTGATCTTTAGAGGATTGAATTGATACATGAGGATGAGGCATGTAAAAGGGCCTTATGAGACTTTCAGTGGTAGAGTTTGGGTAATTATGAGGTAATAGTCTCAGATCTGGAGACAAAACACTGGTCAGAGGAACTCGAGTTCCCTTTCAATCTAATTCGATCCTAGACTGAGTTTTTGGTGCTGCTGGTATTTAGTTAGTTAGAAGGATTTGTTTGTTAGTGGTGGAAACTATATCTTGGTGACTATAAGGATGTATATATATTGTGGAAAACATTACAGAAGGAGTACCATTTAGAGTTCTTGATGTCGACGATAAAGAAGTGAAGTGACATTAGTTTATCTCCCTTTAATAGGGGAGCCTGAGTGTGTGGGATCTTAGGATCAAGTCTGCGGTCATCCCATTTACACTTTTTATATACCTATAGGTACATAATAAGGTATAAGTCATTGAATGGATTCATTAAATTATGTTTGATCCTCAAGAGAGCCACTATAAGGGTGTCTCAAGGAGCAGACATTTAGGTAGTGGGCCATGGGCATTTAGACCGTTAGGGTTTTGTCCTTGGGGGGGGGGGGGTCGATTAAAACAAATATTTTCCTATCCTCCTAGGAAATTTGGATTATGAGAACCTTATGAAGGTATATTGTTTTTTCTATCTACGAAGGACATAGAAAATACTAAGCTTAGTGTTTAACCACTTAGGGAGGATAGTTTCAGATGGGCAGTTAGGCCCCTTTTCTGTAGCAGTGACAGTTTCCTCTAATATAATTTTAGTAGCACGAACTACCAATGCTTGTTTAGCTGTTAAGGGTAGATGTTGATGGTAGGGGATAATCCCATTATAGTCATCCTCTATAGAGTCTTATGCCAAATATTGTTCATGTAGGTTGGTAGAAGTGAGAAAGAGGAGTTTTCCATGGTCTGATGCATTCATTGGTGGTAGTGGAAATAACAGGGCCTGAGGTTTTCAGAGGTATAATTATTTTATCATCTACTATTTTCTTTACATTGTTTGATTTTGGATCCTCACACTCCATTATGTTTTACTATTTAGTTTGTTCCATGGGATTGGTTTTGGGGATACTTCTAGTAACCATGGTGTTATCTACACTAAATGGAGGTCAGGTTTCTTGGATTGATGTGTGTCAGGGATTTAGAGTTTTAATGGGGTAACAAAAGTTAATGAGGGATTTTTTATTTCTACAGATACGCCAATAAAATTTTATCCTTGGAATAGATTGGATGTAATCCTTGCATACAATCATCGAATATTTCTAGAGGATAATTTCATTTTCTGATGTGGAGGGATAGAAAGTGGAATTCATTGGTGATCGAGGTTGTTGAACGGGTAGAAGAAAAGTAAAACGTTTTTTTCTTAATTGTAGGAGTTTTAGGTGTAATATTAGTTAGAGGATGTTCCTAGGGTTGTGGAAGAGTTCCTGGATGTTTTCCTGGATGAGTTTATGAAGCTACCCCCACAATTCGATGTTGAGTTTGGGATATAGTTTAAATAGGGTACATCTCCAATTTTGATGCATCCTTATCAAATAATATCTATAAAAATATGTATGAATTGAGGTTTTAAGTGGATTATACGATTCATAGGGGTTTTTATTGAACCTAGTGTATCTCCTTGGGGTGCTCTAGTGTTGTTCTCCAAGAAGTAAAACAGAAGTATGTAAATGTGTATAGACTAATGGAGGTTGAATCCAATAACGATAAAAAAATGTTTCCCTATTTTGAGGATCGATGATATATTCAACTAGATAAAGGTATCTAGTTTGTTTTTGAAGGTCGACTTATAGTATGGATATCACCAGATGAGGGAGAAAAATGGGGATAAACCAAAGATTTCCTTTTGGTGTAGGTATATGCACTTCAAGTTCATGGAAATTCTATTCAGTATCATGAATGCACTATCCATGTTCATGGGGCTCATAGACTCCATATTCTATGAGTTTCTATACTATTTTATCATCATTTTCATTGATGATATCTTGATCTACTTGATGTCATAGTGGGAGACTTCTGAGCATCTCAGAGAAATCCGCCAGGTCCTTCGACCCCACTGGATCTATAGAAAGTTGCCTAAGTGAAAGTTTTATATATGAGAGTTGAATTTCTATGGACCTGTGGTGTCCTATAAGGGTTTTTCTATAGACCTATCTAATTTATAAGAAGTTTTTTCTTGGGAAGAACCCAATAAGGTGGAATAGGTTGACGTTTTCCTTGGTATTTAAGGCTACTATTGGAGGTTTGTGTCTGATTTATCTCAAGTTGAAACCCCTATGAAAACTATAAATAGGAAGGACCAATAATTTTTGGGTAATGATTAGTTCCATTTAAAATTTAGTAACCTAAAGAAGAGTTTAATCCATGATCCAATGATTCATTTATTGAGGATTATGTGATGTTTGACGTTTTCTATGAATCTTCCCGTCTAGGCTTGGAATGAATATTGATGCAGAAGAGAGCAGTGATCTATTGTGGGTCTAGAAAATTTTCCCCCATAACCATAGATATTATATCCATGATCTGGATCTAGATACTGATGTTAGTAGAAATACATTATAAACAAGCACATTTTGGTTTTCATGGATCATAAGAATTTGAAATATGTTTTGTCTCAGTAGGATTTGAATATACACCAGTGGAGGTGGATGTAGACTATAAAATATTATGATTATATGATTTATTAAACCCTAAGAAATGGGAATTTTGTTTTCGATCCATTGAGTCGGAAGTCCCTATGAGATGTGGATCAAATGTTTGCTGATGTTTAAATGGGATAGAGGAGGTTGCAGTTATTCATAATGACGTCAGAGAGAGTAGTCACTATGGTTGTCTTCATCAGATGATTGTGGATTCATATTTAATAAAGTGGGTGGAGTATTCTTAGGGGTATACTCAGAGGAATATGTGATATGTGATCGTGTTTTCAATAGTAATACTCCCAAGGTATGGTTAGAGGATGGTTGAAATTGAGTTTTATTTCACAGGAGGTTATTTGTTCTATTAGCAGCATATGAGGATGTTCTATATGAGTTTCAAAAATCAACTTTTCCATTGAATCCTTATGTGACTAATATGTATTATGGCTTGAGAAGATAAATTTGGTAACCAAGGATGAAATGGTCATTGGTCGAGTTTGTGGATAAGTTATTGGTTTGTCAGAAAGTGAAAGTAGAGAACTATGTTTATATTGGTAATTGTAGCATGATTTTGGATCCTAGTTGTTCCTTAGCACTACATTCCACCCTCAGTTGGATGGGAAAATAGGGTGGACCATCTTGATGTTGGAGGATATGTTGAGATCTTGCATCATGGACTCTGGTGGATCATGTGTAAGACACCTGTATCTAGTTGAGTTTTTATACAACAACAACTATCACTCATATTTTGATATGGATCCATTTGAGGTGTTGTATGGGTAGCCATGTTGTTATCTATTGTGTTGGATGGAGGTTGTGGATTCAACGGTTCTTGGTCCTAGTAAAGTGTTGAGCGTGGCAGAGAATACCTAGTTAGACCAAGAGAGGATAAGGGTGGTTCCAGACTAAAAAAAAAGCTTATAATGATTGTAGGAATAGGCCTATGGAGATTGTGGTTAGATACCATGTGTTATTGAGGGTCTCTACTCGATGAGTAAAGTATAGGTTTGGTATGGGGAGTAAGTTGTCACCACAATTTGTTAGACTTTTTGAGTTATTAGAGTGTGTTGGTGTGGTGGTGTATTAGTTGTAACTACCACTGCAGCTAAACATGATCCACAATGTCATTCATGTGTACCATATTTATCTATATCTTCAAGATGAATCCCCATTATTTACTAAGGAGAGTTGGATATTAAGGAAGACTTGGAATTCATGAGTGACAAGTAGAGATCCAGGATCCTCAAGAGAAGGTATTGTCTAGATTTACCATCACCGCATTCATATTTTGTAGATCCATAGTGTATTAGAGAATAATATGTGGGGGAAATAGATAGATATTCATTCCTTACACCTATATTTGTTTTAATATTTTCATTGTTCTGCTATTATTGATGATGTGATGTTTGAATCTTGCTAATTTATGTGACGTGTTGTTTCCTTGATGATGAGATGTGTGATAAAGATTCTAGAATATGAAGAGGGTAAAAAATAATTCCAAATCAAGATTTGTTATACAATGAAATGTTTAAAAACCACGTGGGTGAGTTATTTTTATCCAACTATAATAATATCTTGACATGGGAGAGGGAATTACTTGATTTGTGTGATCAGGGAATTGTTGTGTTTTGGTTGTGGAATATGTTTTCTTGGACTATATAGAGGTTTACTTGGTTGTGCATATGGTTATGTGGAAGGGATGTGGCTTGTGGTTGGAGTGAGATGATGTGGTGTTGTAGTTGGGGGATATTGATGTGGTTGTACGGGGTGTTATGTGGACATTTTTTTTGGTTAGTATGGCTAATGGTAGAGTTTGGAGTTTGATGAGATCCCTGAGAGGTATCTCATGGGATTGTTGTTCTAACCCCCTATTTTATTTTGTGTTGGTTTTTGATTCTCAAGGATTATAATCATTTGATATGTATCTAATGCAACAGTCCATGCCATCTTAGGCTATTACTTTTCCAATTTGGGTGTTGGGGGTGTTCCAAAATCGGATTAGGGAGGTTCAATGGAGGTTGGAGTTATAGAAAACCTAAAAGGTGTAATTGAATTCATTAAAGATGAATTAATTATGTGATTTGGTGTTTCATTTCATGTGAATTTAGTAGTTCATGACCTATAAAATGGTGAACAGTTATTTGTGAAATAGATTCATGATGTGAAATCATTATTCACAACATGGATTAATTCTGGATGAGGCTCCCTAAATTCTATCAGAAGTGTGAGATACAATAATTTCACAGCCTAAATTCATTTCATGGCCTATATTTCATAGACTTGGTGGAATTAAATATGTGAATATATAATTCATGTCATAAATCATGCGAGTTTCAACCTATTTATAAGTTTTAGATCAACCAAATCGTTTTATTCAATAGTCATTTCCTCTTGGTTTTGGGAGAACCCAAAATTCCATTAGAGTATATTCCATCCCCTTTCCTAAAAAATTTATCCTTGAGGTCCAACAGTTGATCTTTGGTGATCCGAGGTGAGTTCTTATCCATTTTCCCCATGTTTCTTGATATTTTTCTTTCTAGATTCACTATGATGGTGTTTTTTCAGTTTGAGATGTAATTAGGTTATGTTTTTATTATACCTTGATGTAGTTTAGGTTGATCTAGGTTTTCCTAGTGTGGTTGTGGTTTTCATGTTGATTCTTCTTCTCTCTATGGTGCGTAGAAATTCATAAATACTTTTTATGGTCATAGATCCTTGTTCTCTCCTTATTTAGGTGAAATGAGTATGGATTTCAGGTTTTTTATTCCTTTGGGTGGATTATAAGGGTAATATTAAATAAGATAATGAATTGTAAAATCTAGAATCATTGGGGATGGAGAGTATTTTCATGTTTTTACTGCTTTGATTTTATTATTGTGGATTTTATTCTTATTGCTTATAATAATGTAAATCATAGTAGTTTTTAAATTTACATGTTATGTAGTTTTTATGAGTGTGAGACCCTTATTGTATTGATTGTTGATACCAACCTGAATAAAAAGGATAAAAACAAATATAAAGATAATTAATTGGTTTCCCAAGTAAATTTTTTTTATGATAATTTCTGTGATAAATAATTAAGTAAAATGATGTAAGACCTTGAAACAAAATGTTGAAGCCAGAATGTGTTTTTTGCAAGGTTGTGCTTGGAATTTTTAGTTTCATTATGTGAGATGTGTTCTGATGATAATGGTTACCAAATGGGATATTAATGTAAGTGGGGATGTGATGTGTGATGTGTTTGGTTGGTATATGATGCAATGCAGGAAGTTGTATGATTTGATTGTGGTGCGTGATATTATTGTGATGTGCAGTGGGGGTGATTTGTAATTGACATGGTGAGATGGATGGCCTGTTGTGGTTTTGTGGTAACAGTAGGTATGTGATGAGAGAGCTATTGTGTGGTCTAGTTGTGTTAATTTTACAGATATCCATGGAATAAATTTGTAAAGTTAAAAAAAATGACATGGGTTAGTAAATAGATAAGAAAAAGGGGTGGGAATTCATATGTGGTAAATCTATTAAATGAATTGTATGGTAAAAAAATGGGATTTGTAAAATGTATAATTTAATGGATTATTAAATAAAAGTTAGTGGGAAACCAATACATGTGGAAATGATAGAGTTTTTAATTAAAAGTTGGAATGTGTATCTTTGTGTGGCAGTTGTGTAGTGTGTTTCATATAGTTGTCACAACAGTTGTGAGGTTGATGTGTAGTGTGGTGGTGGTGATGTGGGGTGCGCTAGTGTAGTGGATGTGAACCCATAGGTTGGGTATTTTGTGATATCTATATATCATGTATTTTTATATTATTTCTATACAATAACCACAAAATTTTGGTAACCTTAAAAACTCTTAGAAGTTATTGGATTTGGGTCTTTCCCTAACATACAAGATAGTAACAATACATATGGATAGATACCCCCTCTTCCTTTTTCTTTCTTCAGTAGTGATGATACATGTTAGTTTTGAATATTATCCAGAATTGATGTTCTGTGATGATGATGTGATATGTAGTGGGGGTCATGTGTGGTAGGATAAGGTGAAGAGGTTGATGTCCTTCATGTTCATGAAAACCTACTGCCCAAGTTACGAGATATGACATGATAATTCCTAATACTAGAACCAGATTTTTGACCTTATGAGGGTAGGGTAGGTAGGGATGTGTCCCAAACCACATCAGATATAGTTGGATATGTGATGTGATATGTATGGAAGGGATGATAGAATATGAAATTTGATGTTAGGGCGTGAGAGTGGAAAATAGGCAGGGAAGTTGAACAAGGGTCCTTTGTTATATTCTGGATTAATATTTTACTATATATGATGCATGATTTGGTGGTAGAGCCATGAAAAGGCTGGTTTTGGTTAGTTGGAATGTTTAGGTGCCTATTGGTTATGCTTCTTGTTTACTGTCACATTAATATTCTTTTTTCACATTTTCTTTTGAGACCTTGGTTATGGTTCTACTAAGTATACTTGTATGATAATCCTATGAATTTTTTTTCAGGTTTCTAGGGGGACATTGAGGAATAAGCTAGGAATTACTTTCAATGGATTTGGAGCTGCTGTTGAGTCATTTCTATAAGACTTATTTTTTTGTGTGTGTTTATTTGGAGACTTTTATTTTATATGTTGACACTCTTCATGCATATTGTGATGATTCTGAGATTAATTTTATATTATATGCTATATTTTATTGATGTTTTTTATCCTATCACCTAATCGTATATTATTAGAGGGTAATTCCTTTCATACAAGATATTTTTATACCCTTGGTGCCTGTCACCAACCTGAGGCCTGCTGGTGCTGGGACTCAGGGGTCATTATCAATCTTCCTTCATTCCTATCCCAAGAGGGGTATCTTTTGAGAGAGGGGGTCATGAAAAGATATCCTCTAATTTAGTCTATAACAATACTTTAAAGTTAAAGGAAATCTACAGGATCCTTAAAATTTAGCATGACACCCGTGCTAGATTTTACATGACCCATGCCATTGTGGCATGACCCACTATAAATTCTACACCACCTTGTGTAATTTTATACCTAAAGTACCTTCATCCTAAAGAGTGGAATGAACCTATGCCAATGTGGAATGACCCCCAAGTCACTTAGTTACACTTCATCCCCTTTTATCATCAAACTCCATGACATAATTTTCAAGAGAGTGGCACAACCCCATGCAAAAGTGCATGGCCCATGCCAAAATTTTTAAATTGGGTGTTCATATATTTTACGACATTTTCAAAAAAATATACAAATTTCATTCATAATTAAATAAAATGTACTTAACCATAAATTCATATATCAAAGTAAACAACATTTCAATAATGAAACCATTATATCAACATATCAAGAAGTGATTCATTATTATAGGGTTTCATAATCTTATTATAAATTCTATAGCCACAAAATTTTCACATTTATAAATTGATATAATAAAATCATACACTATTATAAGTTTAAAATTTAATCAATAATCATAGTATCAAAAATTTAAACATGAAATCCATTATAATTCTCCAAATTATATTTCTCCTTTTTATTTTATCTAATTCACTATTCATATAAAAAATCTATCCACAGAACCCCAAAATGAATAAAATTTGTAGATTCATGTACTTAAATTATGTGAAGAAATTAAGATTCTATTCCTTCAATAATCACCATCAATCATACATCCAATTATATTCTCCTTCATTCTATGATTTTCCATAACATGATAATAATGAAAGGTTACTTCCTTGAGAGAATAGAGGGATTTGAAAGAAAATAGAATAATTCATTTGGTGTAGGAACCAATCCGAGTCATCAATCCTATAATTTCCCTCCCAATTTCATGCCATGAATCCCTATTTTAATTTTTTTATCAAGTATCCTATCTTACTTCCAAAAAATTTCCTAATTCAAACCAATCATAATTATGCTGTTTTAAATTCTCTACTTGTTTTTTCATCAAATTAAATATTTGGATCCACTTATTATAATATTACTCATCATCTTGGTGTAAAAAATATATTAAATTATATATAATTTATTTATAAAAATATTCTATAAAATTAATTAATTAATTAAATAATTTAATTTAACTGATTCTACCAAGACCTATCACTCATGAAAATTCAAAACACCCAAGAAAATTACCAAAATTCAATCGAAGGGTAAATGATGCATCCCAAATCAAATGATGTGATCAAAAATTTTATCTATATTCAATAAAATTACCATTTTTCCCTTTATAATAAAGAAAAATCATAACATTTATTAGTCTCCCAAAATTATAATTTTTAGGTCTCTATATTACACACTCATTTAGAAATTTTCTTCATTGAAAAGGTTCATCCTTAACAATAAAATGAAAAATAACCACATAAATAATTACATTAATTAAAATTCTATAATTACATCAAAATATAAAAAAACGAAACAATTTAGAGTATTAAATTATCATTTGAGTTTTCTAATCCTGGTAACTTTCTTAAATTCCACCATTCCTTCACAAAACACAAGCTAAAATAATAACACATCTATATATAACTTTATCTCAATGATCACAAATCTCTATAGGGTGCTCCAAAAAAGTTGAATCATTCTATAAATCCTGATATCCCCAATAAATAACTTATGAGAAGTCATGAACATACTTATTATGCTAAGATACTTAGAACATGTAAGGAATGTAACACAACTGATGAGGAAGAACCACATGATAATCAAGTTATCTAATAAATTAATAAACCAGAAATGGTCCCATAAATATTAGTGAAAGTTTAATTTCTCTTCTAAACCGATTATGAACACACTAAGGTGGTATTATCCAAAATAAATGATCACCGATAAGAAACACTAATGGTATAATCCTCAAATCCCTATATGATTACTTCCTACACTGAGTAGTTCTTATATAATCACAAATCATCCAAACTCACCCCATCATATCTTATACCAACTTTGGCCCAATAATAGTTGAATCACCATTATGAACCTAATATAATACATATTTATGGACATATAATTCCTCATATGGTCCCATATTAATAGATCACTGATTGTTATTATTATATGAGAAATTAACAAATGGAAATAATCTTCCCATGATCTAATAAAATCCCTAACATAGGATCTCAACATATCCCCAATTATTTTAATTGTTCTCTATGAAAAAATATCCATATGAGGATGAAAAGCTATGATACAACACAACTAGGTTCCAAATGAATGATATAATCCTATCTGCATATAAGAAGTAAATCAAACCTCTTGGTAAAATAGTATCATCCAAGTAATACCATCTAATATCCCCCAATACTATACATAAAAATTTACTATGTTTTACACTAAACTCTACTAATTAGTTGGAAAGAAATGAGTAAAATTAGTTAGTCAGTCTAAAATAACCGAAATCACATTATACCTTCTATAGGTATATGGTAAGACCATTAAAAATCTATAGAAATTACCTCTCATTTTTTATTTGGGAAGCTTTGTAAGAAATCGGTTGGTACTCGATGCTTATTTTTCACCCATTGAATATCAGGACTTATAGACATGAATTTGGCTATTGATCTCTTCATAATAGACCACTAAAACAATCTATTTTTGTTATAATACACTTTAGGTACACTTGGATGTAAATCTATACATAATATATTAAAATCACACAAAATATCATCTTGCATACCCCGAGGGATAAATAAATGAACTCAAAACATGACACGGTGCTCCCTAATTTTAGACTAACCATATAGAGAATCATTATGCACAATAAAATATCTTTAAACATTGGTCTTAATATTTCCAATCCAAGACCCGAATACCAATTTAACCAAATAAGAATCAATATTTATCTAAAAAATATATGCTTCACCTTCCACTTCTCCCAAACTAAGACTCATATATACTAATTTCTCTATTATCTTCCATTAATTTCTTGAATTATAATCTATATCTTTATGAGATATCCAGATCAAGGAAATTTCCACTATATTAAATTTACCTAGTGTATATATAGTCTCAAAATTATAATCCTATGGAAACTCCACCTGTGACGCTCTAGACCCATTCCCTGGGATCTTGTTCCATAAACACATACTTTACATATTTAATTCAATTAAAACTATAGATTCGAATTCATAACTATATACATCGAAACCTTCTATCAAGGACTTGTTCCAAGAAACTATACTGATATAGATAGAGGTATACACCAAAACCCAAGTTGTTTTATCTCATGAGACATGTTGATGAATTAAGGAGATACATAATTATAGGACTCTCTTGTCACTTTTTTATGTCTAATTAATTCATCACATGTGAAAAATAATAATACAATTCATAATCACCCTTTTAAAAAATCATTCATATTATAATAATAAAACAAAAAATACTAATACTTTTCCCTTTGTCAATTAAATGGATATCGCGATCCTAACCCACATAAATAAATAAGGTGGATGGTTAAAAAATAAACATAAAACTTGAGTAATCAATAAACATCCCCATGAAAATAAAATATATATGGATTTTTAATAGTTCCCCAATCAATGCACGAAATATATTTTTATGTAAGAATCCCTCAAGATAAAACTGTATGGTGTAGTGGTATATGGTTAATTCAATGTTAGAATAAAAATATCATAATAAATCTAGAGAAATAAGGTTAATAGTTAAAAAAGAATATAACCCCATGTAACAAATAAAAGTTATAAGGATGTGGAGATAATTGAAAACACCCTAGAAAATGAGTGCTTTGAACGATATCAAACAAAAAGGGACCAAGAATCAAACTCTTTGATATTTTTATTTCAATCCAAAAAAATGATAAATATATATTAGAGTATAAATAGTTTAACATAAACCTATTATGGTAAATACTTTTGGAAATGAAAAGGGAAATGGATGTGAAAAATTAAAATAAGTTTTATAAAACATTTTTAACATTGATGTGAAATAAATAGTTATGATTAAATTCCAAAAGTATTTTTCCAAAGGTGAAGTTAAAAATATTTGAAAAAAATTAATTTTAAATATAATATTAAATAATAAGGCCTTGAATATTCATAATTATTTCTTCAAAAATATGGAGAGGAAGACAAAACATATGAAAGTTAATGGAAAATGCCTTTTTAATATTTTGAAAAATACAATTGTTCAAAACTCATATTGTAAAAATAGTAACAAAAAATTAATTTGAAAAAAATATATTTTTCTTTAGAGTGGTTGATAAATTTCCATAAAATAATATATTAGGGTGGGATAACATAAGAATTCAAGATATAATTCCATGATGAAACAATATAACTCAAAGAAATAATATTTTAGTAATCAATATACTATATAGGAAATATACTCCTTGATGAAATAAATATTTCAAAAAGGTGTTTCATGTGGTAGAAATTTAAACACATAGAAAAACTAAATAATATAGCATTTACCCAACTTTTAATACCATGATGAAGATCAAAACTCAATGAATGGAAATTAGGTTACAAAAAAATCTTTTCAAATGGGGTAACAAATGAGTAAAAATATATTTGAAGAAAAGGAACTTATTTGGATTAGAATTTACAATGAATAAAAAAATATATGATAAATATATATCTATGTGTATTAAATAGACTAAAGTAAACCATGGTGTATAACATAAACATGTCTCAAGGAAATAATATTTGAGACAAAGAAACCTTACTACTTGAGTAACATTTTAATAAAAACCCAATGAAATATAGAGATTGTAAATGAAATTAAAATATCATTATTAAAAAATAATTCAGGATATTATATTCCAAATGGGTATTATTTGAACCTATGAAATCAAATTATGTGTATAATACAAAACACATCTCAATGGAAAGAATTTGAGATGAAAAACATTTACATTGTTCCAAATTTATTCTACACATGTGGATGAATTTCTAAATCTTAGAATTATGTTTATTTAATATATTCTTAAGAACCTATTTATTATATATTTAATTTAATAAATTCCATTTACTATTATTTTATATTTATTTATTAAATATTTTTTTCTTAAGTTTTCATAAAAAATGAATCAGTGTCATCTTATTTTGGTAATTTTGGAGATCAAAGAATATATTTCAATAATAAGAAAAATAATTAATATAACCATTAAAAAAAATATATATTTAGTTTATTATTAAATTATTATAAAATTAGTATTTATTTTTCCATATTAATCCATGATAATGTTTTATAGCATTATTCAAGCATGTGGTTAAACTGACCTAAACATGAACATGCTATATCTCAATGGGTGAGTATGGTTATGGAAGAGTATATTATAATTATAATAGAAGAATAATTATATTATTTAGATTTTTTAATTTTGGTTAATAATATTTTAATTTTTTTGGATAAATAATGAAATGAAAAGGAAAAAAACTTTACTTCATAGGGGTGGTGGTCTGCACAACCCATGATTAATAGTCTTGTTTTTATAAGTGAATAGAAATGAATAAATAAAGGTTGTTACATTAATATAATAAAAATTAAGTATAATAGTTATACTTATTTGATAATATTACCATTTTAGGGTAGTTTTGGAAGATAAATATTAATAATAAATTCTAAGGAGTAGGTAATACCCAATTTGATACCTTGAAATTTCTCTTGAATGTATCCTGATAAATAAAGGGATTAAGATAAATAATTGAGACCAAGGGATTATAAAATTAAGATAATATTATTTTATAACAAAATTTTTAGGTTTTTAGGAAGGATTTTAGATTAATGGGTGTGGCATGAATATGTGAAAGTTTCCCTTTTTATAAGTGAAGAAAAGGGAACTTTTGAGAAAACCCTTTAATTTTCAATGATATTGTTGCACTATTCATGGGTTAATGACTCCAAGAGTTATAAAAAATTGATTTTGGGGTTATATTGGGTTGATAAATCCTCAAAATATTATTTACACACAATTTTTGAACATTTTTTATTTTACTTTTTAATTGGTTTTAATTTTTACATTTTTTTTGTTTTTACCTTGGTAAATAGTTTTTAACTAAGTAATTTATGTTTTACTAAAAAGACAAAATATCACTTTTTTTTTGTTTTTATGAACCTAAATTTACCTTAAATTAATATAATTCAATTTATATATAAGATAATATTAAATTTAAATTAAAACATTATATATATATATAATTTGTTTTTTTGTAGAAAAATGGTGTTTTAAACATTATGTATTGTTAATTTTATTTAGAATTGGTTACCAAATAAATGAGTGTTAATATTATTATATATGTATTTAAATAAAATTTTAGATTCATCATTTAAAATAGGTTAATTAAATTTATTATATAAACACTAAACAATATTAACAAAACACTTTGAAAATATCAGTTTTACCATTATCACTATCATTAACATTTATCTTAGTAATAATACATTTATATCCCAAATTTAAATTTAAATTATTATATAATATGATCATTTTATCTAAAATATTTATTACCATTTTATGTATTTAATTTCTAAAAGTGATGAAAATTAATTTTTTATATAAGCGGATAAAAACAAATTTTAGAGTAAAATATTACTTAATTTTCCAAAATGATATACATGAATTTTATGAAAATATATTATTAATTTTAAATTATTAATTTTAATTATATATATATTTTATATAAAAATGTTTCAAAAACATTTAAGTCATTATTGAATGATAATAAATTCCTAACAATGATAGTTTTTAGAAAAGTCGGTATTTGTTTTCATAATTCACCAAATAAACCAATTATTTCAAGAAAAAAATATTAAAAATTAATCATAGGATAATAAATTTATTCTAAATAAATATTTTTTTTTTCATTTTTTCAAATTCAAATTCTGAAATTTATAAATTTAATTTTTGAATAAAATCATAAAATACAATGAAAAACCATTTTATTGGAAAATGATATTTTCAAATATTAAATGTTATTTTTCATATTTCACGTAATTTTCCAAGTAAATTGATATTAAAAAATTATTAATATCAGACATAATTTATCATAATTAATCATTCATTTCTTGAAATATAAATTCATATAGTATAAAAAGGAATTTTTTAGAGAAGTACTTTTATAAACAATTAATAATATTATTAGTCAATTTATATAAACTAATTGAATTTCATTCATATTAAAGTATCATTTGTTTTATCAATACCTATATTTCATTAATCAGTTACTCCTATTAATTCTCATTAATTAAACAAGTAGGTTATAATTATCTTAATTAAATATTTTTATTTTATCTAAATAATCATGATCTCATTTACATTCGGTGTTACGTGTGGAGAAAGATAGTGAAAACATTGACTAAATTAAAGCTAAATGTATATTAAAATATTTGGGTGTTACAATACCCATATAATTTCCCTCACATTCAAATATTTCTGAGATAAGTTTTACTTAAGAAATATATGATCTATAAAAACTATAAAATATTCCTCAGAAAATAAAGTATCCATAACATATGTTCAAAGATAATTTGTAAAAGTTACAAATCATTAATATCATAGTTAAAATAATGAGTATAAAATTATTTATACCCATAAAAAACAACCCTTCTCTTCTATATTAAGACACATCTTAGTCCTTGATGAGACGAATCACAATATATCTTATTGGAAAAACAATCCTCTAGTAACCAAGGATTGGATCAATTATAAAATTCTTCTTTAAATTCTCAAAATATGGTTGAAATTCATCCCACTAAACAAAAGAATATCCTTTATTAGTTAAAGTGGATAAATAAGTGGCTATATGATGAAAATCAAGTATTAATATCTTATAATACCCAACAAATACTAAGAAACTATGAACCTAAAAAACACCCTTCAATGCTTTCGAAGATACAATAAATTTTATCTTCAATGAGTCAAATGTAACACCCTTCTTGGACACAAAATTATATAATAAATGAACTTTATAAGTCCATAGGGAAATTTTGGACAATTTACCATACAACCAATTATTTATCAATAATTATAAATCAATCCTAAGATGATTTGCATGATCCTCCACTTTGGTTGATTAGGTATGGTTTGTATCAAAAAATACCACCACAAACTAATATAGATATGGATAAAAAATCCAATTCATCAATCCCATAGGAAAATAAAAACTGTTTGAAACTCAAATAAGTATTAAAAAAAAATTAAATTTCCTATACTAAAAAAAAAGTTTTCTCTTAAATGTCCTCATATTTAATTCTAATTTGATTATAGAGAAATTGAAAATTGATCTTAGAAAACAAATTTACACCTTTCTACTAATTTAAGGGATAATCATTTTAAGTAACCAATAATTGTTTCATACATTGATAATTTATATGCTACCACATGATACCATATAATTTCCTAGAAAACAACATTGGATATTCCCACAAAGATACAATTGTGTGTATAAATCCATTATATAACAAATAATTACTTTGAATATTTAGCTCCTTTAACTCTTTTAGTGTCATTTGATAAGACACCATCATGATAGGCGATACAAATAGATATAAATCTCTCCCAAACTAATTATCATGTATTTGAGTTAAAATCTTCACTTTCGCTAGGAAATTTTTTAATAGTTATTGTACAACCCTAGGAAGATCCCCCTACTACACCTAAGATGCACTAAACGTCACACTTTTTAATAAATAGGTAATATCCTAAGGTTCAACACACTGATGAATCATATGAATAACCCTCTCTCCAAAAAAGGTCACATGATCCTCTTTATGGTTTGAGAAAATAACCCCTCACTAACATTAATTCACAATATCTCACAAAACATAAAACTAATCCATGGAACAGATGAAATCACATATTTTTATCCATAATTAGACTAGATTTCAAGAAAATCATCATCATTCTATAATCAAATCATAAATACACACCCCATACATCACTGTATGACCACCCATTAAAATGATTAAATAAAAAAGAATCTAAAAATTTTTCACATAAAAGATATAAAACATAAATTATATAATGATTGATAAATTAATTTGAAGCTATGTTATCAAACAGAACAAATAAAAGTAAGAAAAAAAATGAAAATTGTATCTCTAACCACTTTTGATCCCTCTATTTCTTAAATGCCAACTATATAAACCATCCACACCCTACTAATCCACCTCATAAAACCTATTTCTACCATATTTCTCATATTTATTCAGTTAGTGTTCCCTAAGGTTAAGGAACATAAATATGTTGACCTATAATAGCTCAACTATGTGGTTTATAAGTTTTTATATTATTCTATTGATGATATCTCAAAGGTGACAACTATTGTGGTTGTCTCTTTGAATTATAGAGAGATCTATACAATATAATTATGTGTGGAGGACTTTGAGAATAGGGTAATACAACTTGGATATGACCCATACCACCATATATATAGTATATTGAACCTAGGATACTCCCATTTGGTTGAGAGATGATTATCCAATATTGTGAAGATTGCTCTAGAAGCCAAACTATGCTCTACTGATATCTAAATGATCTAAGAGGATGAATCATTATATCCTAGATACAATAATAGATTTTTTTTCATCCACCCTAGCCATAAATAAATAAGAAAGTGGTCTCTCCCCCACTTCTATTGTATCTACCACCTTAAAATACAACTTTAATATATTAGTGGTCACCAAGAATTGAATTTCTAGTCATAGAGCTAACTCAAAATGTTGATTCATAAAATTCTCATCTAAAATCATGTTATAAGAACACCATAAAAGTTTCATGAATTGAGAGATAAACTATTCAATATATTAATTATATTAATAGATGGATGATAACTCATTATACCAATCAACCAAAATACCCACTGATAAAAAATCCTTCCTTAAATGGATTCTGATATTGATCCATGATATAAAATTATTATATGTGAAATGAAAGTAAATTTTCTACCATTTCATAGTTGTATATCATAATAAACTCACTAACATAATGACTAAATATACATCCTAAGCATGTATGAGATGAAAGGAAAAATCCAAATCATCAACCCACCACTCATTCTGCACTTCTGAAGTCGCACCCTCATGATTTGATAACTTCTGTTACTATAAATGGTGAAATATAGAATATGAAGTCTCATAAATATTATGTAATATGGATAGTTATTTATTTAACCTCTTAGTATCATATTTACCATGAGGTTATCATCCTTTATGCATATATATAATGGAACACAAGTCTATAAATGATCATTTCATGGATATAAACATATAAAGGACATATAACCTCATGGTTTGTCCTATGTATACCTATATCCTAGTTACAACACATGTAATAATCATGACCTAAAACTATATGATGAATTTTCATAACTAGTATAATAACCCATATATATTAATCAATCCACAAGGTATTTTCAAAAGATAACTAAGCCCCCTATATAGAAACATGTCAATAACCTATAACCTTTGCTGGCTAACCTAATATATGATCTATACTAAGTTCCAATATACTATTATTCTACCAATTTAATTCAAAACATCACCAACACCTACCCAAAAATCCATCTCAACACATTCAAATTAATATTATTTTGTCACAAGCTGACCCCACTAGTACCCCTCATATGCTGAGAAAATAACCAAGTATGACCCCCCATGTCTATATTCAGTAAGAAAGGTGTTAGAGATTGTCACCAAGGGTATAAATCACACATAATAGGGGATGTGTTATCCTATATAAATGAAAACTAAATTCCCAAATGTAAATAAACCTAATAAAATAAATACAATATATGAAAATTTCCTATAATAAAACAAACACAAAAATAATTTAAGTGTGATAACCATTAAACATCCCAAGGTACACCTCAAAAGAAATATATAATTAAATCCTCCAACCTCTAACTATCTATGAACTGAAGATAATGGACACAAAAACCACCACCAAAATGAATCTGATAATATAAAAATGAGTATAGATAGAATAGGGGAGAGCATAAAAATATGTAGTTGGTTCTTTCCCTAGACCAACATGTGTCAATGCGAATAGTGTACACTAATGAATTTGTGATATGATAATATATAAAAAATAGATACAAAAAATGTTACCAAACTCCACCCATATCTCAAAACAAAAATCATCCTCACCACAAAAGTGATAATATATAATTTTTCATAACTCTCTCCAAGAAAAATATATAACACAAACAAGGACCCCCCATATACCAACTCCCAAAAGATATCTCATTGTATCTCCCAACATCAAATGTCATGTATTCAATGTACAAATAAAGTTATGAGAGATGGGTAACTAAAAATAGACTATCAATCCTTCTAGTAACCTATATCTCATACTAGATTTTGATCATGCTTGACTTAAAATCATGGATAGTGGTAGTGTAGTGGAAAATGAGTGTGCATATCCACTTAAATAATATAAACATATAATGTATACACAAAAATAATATTCTAAATAATCTCCATTAATTTCAAGTCTCTAATCCCTATCATCTTGAAACTTTGGTAGTCATAACTACTCGAAATTAGCATATTTGATAACTACAATCTTTTAATGATGATGATATAACCTAAATCCTAATATGAATATGATAAAAATTATACAATATTATAAGGTAAAATATAGATATATAGTCATTGATAATATCCATTCATGGGAATATCATTTATTATGATATGGAGATATAATAATGTAATTCCTTGGCCTATCATATGCTATGAAATGAACATATCACAAAGAATTGAATCATTATGTATGAATCATGAAACATAATATGATATTATGGAAGATGAATAATAATAATAATTAATATTTGATTTCCCATCAACATAATCTATCATTAATACAATTTGTGTTTTGGTCATTGACCAGAACACCATCTTTAAAAAATTAGTTGGGAGTATCAATGATGCATTCATCTGATGAATGTATGAATTTCCAAGGTATTAAATTATATTTTATGTAACATATGATTTATTACATGATCATTCAAGGAGAATCCCTAAAGGCTATATAAGGAGGATACTACTATCAAGATGGGTAGTTCAATATTTTCTTTTCCTCATGAAAAATATCCATACCATATGAAAACTTCCTCCTCCTTCCTTACTATTATAACATAATAACATATCAATGAAATGAGGAGAATCCTACCCAAGAATTGGGTGATTAATTTTATTCCATGGATACACCACAGAGGAGGGTTTCCAATGGATGCCTCTTAGTGATATTATTTGTAACATCCCAGAATTTTCAAACATAGTTTTATTATATAAATATTTTATTAAATGGACTCGTTTATAATAATAATAATAATAATAATATTTTTGAGATGATTTCCTTTAAAAATAATAATTGAAATTATGAGTTTTAATTAATTTTATTATAATTTAATTTTAACACTTATGATTAATTATACTTATCATTTATAGTTTTTAAATATATTCTAAAAAAATATTGTTTTTCTTTGTTTAGAAGAATATTATAAAATAACTATATTTATCATTTTTGTAAAATAGAATTTATTTTTATCAAAAACTGTATTCAAAATAATATTTCAATAATAATAATAATAATAATAATTAAGGGTAATTTTTTTTAAGAAAATTATTATTATTATTATTAAGATAATTTAATTTATAAAAATATGAAATATATTATGTTTTTGTTTTATAAAATTTATAAAATATAAATGTATAAATTAATTTACTACAAGAAAATTAACTTTTATATACGTGTTTTAAAAAATGGGTTTTGATTTATTTATTAAAAAAATAAATTTATTTATTTAAAAGAAAATGTTACATATGCTTAAAAAATGATATGTTTTTTAGTTTTAAAAAATGCGAAATGAGTAAAAAGAGAGAGAATAAAATTATTTAAAAAATGATAATAATATATATAAGGTGTGAGCAAGGGAGAAACACAAATGAGTGAAAAAGTGAATCTCAACTTGATAGTATAATAATATGGTATAAAGAAAATTATGGACTTTGAAAAAAAAACAACAGATATGATAAAATATAAGAAGTGAGGAATGAAATGAAAAAAATGAAATGATAACAATTTAAAATAATAATATACAATAATATAAAAGTTAAATGAAACTCAAATTTTTGTTTTAAATAGAAACCAAAAAATAGTCACACTTCAAAGGGGATTTGTAGATCTACAAATTAATCTTTTTCTAACCCAGCTTCCAAAGGATGCTTTAAAACATCTTGTTATATATTTAATGTCATCTTTACACACACAAGAATAGCCAACTCTTATTTCTCCCAAGTCCCCAAATTTCATTTGGTATGAATCCTAGAATCTCTAATCCATTGTTCGATCCAAAAACATGTAAGGGTATATTTTATTTCATCAAATTGTTTTCATTTTACAAGGGTTAGATACATATGAGTATATATATGCATATATACATATACATAACTATCTATTTTCAATATATATGAGATAAGTGTTTTTGTTTTAAATTTTATTTCCAAAACATATGGTTTGTAAGGGTTTATTTTATTTCATAAAATTATTGATGTTTTACAGGGGTTACATATATATTTGTATATATATATATATATGTATATTCATATCTACATATTTATATAACTATCTATTTTCAGTATATATGAGATAAGGGGTTTTGTTTAAAATTTTATTTCTAAAATCTATGGTTTTTAAGGGTTAATTTTTCTAAATCAAATTATCTTCGTTTTAAAAAGACACACACACACACATATTTGTATGTATGTCTTTGTATACACACATATGGCTATTTATTTTCAGAACAAATAAGATGAGGCTTTTTGTTATAAATTTTATTTCTAAGTATATGGTTTACATGGGTATAATTTTATTATTGTTTAAGTTATGTTGATTATAAAGATATTCATACATACAGACATACATAAATACATACATACATAAACTTTCATTTTCAATTCTATAAGAAAAGGTTTGAAATTTCTATTTGTCTATCATTTTTTGGTTTATATTTTATGTGAAAATTTTGTTTATAAATGATATTTATTATCATTTTATGTGAACATGATATAATTTCATGTGAGAAATTATATCTTCACCCCTTGGTATATTCCACATAATTAGGTTTGACATCATATAGATTATAAGTTACATTCCATGAATTTGTAGACCAATTTTTCATTTATTTCATCATCCATTTTATTTATGAATTTCAAATAAAGATAGTTATTTTAACATATGGATTATTCTAAAAATAGTTTTAGAAACTCTCGAGAATATGTTAATGACATTTTATAAGAAATAATATTTATTTAAGAAATAATTTCATCTATGTATTTTTAAAATGTTTTGGGTTAGGATTGAGAAAGGTTGGTCCATTGAACGTGTTTTCAAAAAATTGGCACTAGTATGTTATGTGATGTTATGGGGAGTGAACTCATAAGCCTTAATGGAACTTTGTTCCATATGATTTATGAATAGATTCCTTACATTATGTTTTTTAATATGGTCTTCCAATTATCAAAAATGAACCACCAAAAATTATTATTTTCAATAGAGAAATCCCAACGTTCATTTCAATTATAATTATTTTGAGAAATAAATTATTTTCTAAATTTATTTATTTCAATTCAAATTTTATGAAAATATACTTTTATGTATGTATGATTAATTTAAATATTCTTTTAAAAATAATTTATTAATTGTTTTAAAACCCATTACTTGACATATTAAATGATCACCACACATTTTAAATTCATTTTTACTGGTTTAGTAGAATTATCAGTGATGTATTTTTCTGATTGGAAGTAGTTCCCTAAAGATTGTTTTGTTAATTTAATTTAATTTTTGTATAGTTTTGTGGAAATTTAATATTTGTTTCTACTTCTCCAGAACCTAGACCGGTTAAAATTCCTAGTATGTAATAGATGTTGTGTAACTATTCAAGTTTCTTTTTATTAAATAAAATACAAATAATTTATAAGAGATGAACCTGGGTTGTGGGTTTGGGTCATTATACTTGGTATTAGAGAAACAATCTATACAATTTTTCATATTAGACATTGTAGTGTTAACGGAAGACTCTAGAAGTTTAGTAGTCCTAGTTTTCTTAATTCCAAAGATGAAAATTCAAATTTATATTTTGTCTAAAAAACAAATTGTGAGGAGGAAATTCTTCTGGGGGGGGCAATATAACATACCAGAATTTTCAATCATAGTTTTATTATATACATATTTTATTAAATGGATTAGTTTATAATTAAAACAAAATAATTCTGTTTTTGAGATGATTTTCTTTAAAAATAATAATTAAAATTAAGTGTTTTAATTAATTTTATTATAAGTAAATTATAATACTTATAATTAATTATACTTATTATTTATACTTTTTATATTTATTGTAATTTTTTTTATTTTTTGTTTAAAAGAATATTTTAAAATAATTATTTTTATCATTTTTATAAAATAGAATATATTTTTTTCAAAAATATTAGTAAATAGAATATTATAATTATAATGATATTAATAATAAATATTAAGTATAATTTTTTTTTGGAAAATTGTTATTAATAATTTTAATATAATATAATTTATAAAAATATAAAATATATTATGTTTTTGTTTTATAAAATTTAAAAATTTTAAATGTATATAATTACTTCACTACAAAAAATAAACTTTTATACATGTGTTTAACAAAATGAGATTTGATTTATTTATTAAAAAAATGTTTTTATTTATATAAAATAAAAATTTACATATGTTAAAAAACGATATGTTTTTAGATAAAAAAATTGAAATGAGTCAAAAAGAGAGAATAAAATGATTTTAAAAAAATTATAATAATATATAATAGGTGTGAGTAAGGGAGAAACGTGAATGAGGGAAAAAGTGAATCTCAAATTGATTACATAATAATATGATATAAAAAATTGTTGACTTTGAAAAAAAAGACGTGATAAAAAAAGAACAAGTGAGGAATGGCATGGACAAAAAATGAAATAATGAAAATTTAAAATAGTGACATATAATAATAATAAAGCTAAACAAAACTCATTTTTTTTAAATGGAAACCAAAAAATGGCCACACTTCAAATGGGATTTATAGATCTACAAATTATTCATTTTTATAAAACCTAGTTTCCAAAGGAAGATTTATAAAAATCATGTTGTATATTTAAATGTCATCTTTTCACACTGAAGCATACTCGACCCTCTATTCTACCAATTCACCCATTTTCATTTGTTTCAAATACTAAAATCTGTAATCCATCGTTTGATCCTAAAACAAGTAAGGGTTTATTTTATTTCATCAAATTATTTTCTTTTTACAAGGGTTACATATATATGTGTGTATATATCCATATATACAGATATATAACTATCTATTTTTAGTATATATGAGATGTTGGTCTGAGTAGGACACTCAATAGGGGGTGAATTGAGTTCCTATAAAAATTTCTTTTAAAAACTTTATTTAAAAGTAACCCATTTTTAATATTCAAATAACCCAGTTAACAAAAGTAGAAGATTCATTAAAGTTTTTATTATTCAATTAATTTGTTTAAAGAATGATTAATTCTTTGATAAATAAATTTGAAAGATTTATATAACTTTTGAAAGTAATTTACTAAATCAAAAACAATTATAAACACTATCTAAGATCAACTATCAATATAAAATTTAGTTTTTTAAAATATGTATAAAAATTGAGAAAACTAAATTTGAAAACAAAGCTAAGTAAAAAAATAGGTTCGGTCTCAACTTGAGACTTAATTATCTCCAATTGGTGATAAAATTGCACCAAGAATTTTATATTAATAAACTTGATCCACATCCTGGATTTGGGTTCACAACAACATACAAAGCTGTCCTGGTCAAAATGGACCTCTACCATAGTTATTCATGGGAAACCAAAAACAACCATGTCACATGGAGACCTCTTTCACAGTTTTACGTTGGTGTAAAAAGGTGTAAAAATATGAGTGAATGAGTATATATTGTATACTCCAACTAGGCATAGGATACAGTGTGTTATTATACTACAGACACACACACTACTCGAAAAGAATTAAAATTATACACAATAGAGAAGAAATAATGAGAGAGGGTTTAGAATGCACTAAGTGATGTTCTGGATGCTTCTGGACTCCTTGAGTAAAGAATATGTGGAATTCAAGTCCTCTTCTAGAAATCGACACCAAAATAGAGTGTCATGGAAGCTCTGTGTTCTAGTTTCCAGGAAGAGATGAGATGCTCTTTGAATGTTCTCCTCACTAGGGATGGTTGCTTCAAGAATGTTGAGAATTTGATTTTTTTTAAAGGTGGTATCTCATTTAAAGACCAAGACACAATTTATTGAAATAAGAAGGGAACTACATGAGTCTGAAATAAGTAATCTTATCATAATACTTTTCATAAAACGGGAGAAGATCAATAGGCATATCATCCATCCAAGTAATTCCCTGGTTGATTCCCATGTTGGCAAGACCATCGACAACCTTGTTTTCTTCAAGAAAGGTATGAGTGACAATGTAGGTTCACTTGATATATCTTAGTTACTTTTTTCTCATGACCACTTCTTCTTATATTCTACAAGGTCAACAATAGGAATATTCCTTAACACCAGGGCTTCCTTGTACCTCGTACTATTCTTTGACAATATATGTAAAAGATAGGAAAGTTCATTAATATAATAAGTAGTACCGAGTTGTATAAATACGACCGTTAGAATTAATTTTGAATTTAATAGTAAAGAAAATTTTATATGTATTGAACGATAGGTTATTTTGTCAGTGACTCCTTCTATCGATGACTCCTTCTGTTGGTGACTCATTCTATCAGGGACTCCTTTTATCGGTGACTCCTTCTATCGGTGAATCCTTCTATCAGTGAGTTGATGCATCAGTGATTCATTACTATTGGTAGCTCATACTTCTTTTAGCGAGTCATTCCTTCTGTTAGGGAGTTAGTTCATCGATGAGTAATTTGTTCTATCAGTGACTCATTTGTTCTGTCAGTGACTCATCTATTCTGTTGGTGACTCATCTATTCTAATAGTGACTCATTTGTTCTGTTGGCGACACATCTGTTCTATTGGTGACTCATTTGTTCTATCGGTGACTCAACTATTCTATCAGTGACTCAGCATTATATCTGTCGGTGAGTCAATCTTGGACTTAACTGTCAGTGACTCATACTTTTCCATTTTTTTGTTTACCTAACTTATAGTATAAACATCAATAGAATATGTTAAACTTATAATTAAAAATAGATAAAAATAATTAAAAAAATTTATGTTTACTAACCATGATTTTAAATAAGAAATCATGATTGGATATGATTTGTGATTATTAAAACTGGATAGGGCAAAAAATCTCCCCCTTTTTGATGATCATAAATCATGGCATTATAAAGTAAAATCAGTTTATTCATAATGATCAAAGTCGGTATTCTGCTTACTATCTGCATTGTTAAACTAATGAATAATTCTATAATTCTTCTTTTGTTCTCTCCCTTTTGGGATTATCAAAAAGAGTAAAGACAATAAGTAATAAATATCAAGGAAGAAAATAAATTATCAGAGCACAAGAATTAAATGAAAAGATAATAGATTTTAGAATCAATGGGGATTATATTGGGAATAAAAAATAATAAGTACATTAAGTAAGCCCTATCAATCAAGGGATCCAAACTAATTCTTCTTCTTCAAAGAGGAATCAAGTGTGGCCTTTCAATTATTAAGAGCATCAATGGTAGGATTAGATGTATAAGTAGTGGTTTGAGGTTCAGAATGAATTCTAAGAGAGGGAAAAGAAACTATAGGAAGAACTGAAGGGTCCAAGCTGGGACTAGTGGAGGAAGGAGGGCCATTAAACTCCATAAAAATGATAGTATGAATCTTTCTAAAAGCCTGAGTAAGAGTCATTGTCAAAGAATGCATGCTAGAAGAATTAGATCTAGAAGGTCCTAGATGTGGTCTGATAAGAGTGGTAGGAGGGGCAATAACCGTAGTACTTTGGACATGTAGATAAGGCTTGAGAAAGGTTATGAAATCCATGATTATCTCTCTACTATACTGCATAGAATTTGTGAAATCTTCCTTATTTTCAATGAACTTTGCAATTGTAAGAGTAAACTCCTTAATCAGCTTTACTTGATTTCTTAAGGCTTGAGTAACTGGAGGAATCTTCAGGTTATCAAGTAAAATATTGAAGTGACTATCTAGATGATGGGTTTTTTATATCATATTGAAATAAAAATCCACTTTCTTGGTAATTTCCTCCTGAGCAGCTGCATCCTTGTCTTAATAAAATATGACCATGTCATAGATATGATCACTATTCTTCCTGATTTTTTATATACATTTCTGATCAGTTCTACCCATCATGGTTCTCAGCTCTTCTCTACTAACAGTACTAACCATCTCTATGTCTGGTGGGTGAGAAGCAGTGTGTTAGATGCCCCTTTTACATTGTCTCACATCTTGCCTTGGCCGGCTCAGGATTTCACTATCTAAATGGCATTCCCTTATCACTGTTCGAATCACCTCACTATATGAGTACTGAATATGAGAAACATAACGAGGTGTAACCATAGATGATGAGGCACTATTCATTGCATCCTTGACTTCTGACTTCAGAGGTGAAAAATGAAGAGTTGGAGTAGCATGCTCAATAGGGGATTCAAGAGAGATGCCATTATGTTGCAAATTTTGATCTACAATGGCTTTATATTCACTGAGAAGTTGGCCAACTACAATTGAATGCTTGACCATTTCATCAGAAACCTTCAGATTATTTGTCTTAAAAACCTCCAAAATCGATATCAACCAAGGTTTGAGCTTGTAAACAACTATTTATACAATCAAGTCTACATCATTCTCACTAAGTGTTGCTATAGGTGCAGGTTGAGCTTGAGGGACCGATCTCACAGATATATTTATTAAAGTTTATTTTATAAATTAATATTCAGTGATTTATTTTATTAATTTTTTTTAATATTAAATAATTATTAATATACAACATTAAATTATTATTAATTTTTATTTAATTTAATTTAAAAGATATTATTAACTAATTTAGTTTAATTAATGTTTTAATTTAGTTAATTAATTTTGATTTTTTAAAATTAATTATCTTATATTTATTATTTTTTTATAAGTATTAACTTAATATTTTTATTTTATATTTAGTTTTTATAGATTTTTTTATAAACTCCTTATTCCCTTCCCAAATGGGCGCAACAGGGGGGAGGGGTTTTGGGTTCCGCCGGTACTTCTAGTGGTGCGCTTCTCCTCTTTTGCAGGTCCTCGGTGGCGCAATACAAGAGGTTCAGGTGATTCGCGGCACAACAAATTCACAATCTGTGAAAGCGGCGAATAGGTGGAGGCATTTCATCTTCATCGTGCATCGACTACAGGCAGTTGAGCTCAAACTATTTGCAGTGACAATCTCCTTCAGCGGATGGAGGAGACTCCCAGTGGTTCAAGTAGTGACGCATCGTAGACCCCAACTCCGGTGATGTTGTTTGCACCTCATTGAAGAAAATGACACAACCTCAGCTGTCCAGATATGGTGATGGTGGCTTTGCCTTCAACCTCGAACAGTGGCTCGCGGCTGTGGCTTCATCCGTAGCAGATTTGGGCTAAGATATTGGAATGAGTTGTTTGATTTTGTCATTCTGTTTTTGAATCTGGAAATTGAAAAAGTGTGTTGGGGGTTGAATGGTGTCGTAGCAGAGTTGCAGTGGAACCAGTGTTGAAAACTATGGAAGGAAAACCGGTGCAACACGGATGCGCCAGACAGTAATGTGAAGGATGGTTTTCTGTGGCACCGTAAGGGATACGGCGAGACAAAAAAAGGAGTCAGGACCGGTAAAAAAGCAGAGGGAAACACCGATGGCATAGTAACTTGAAGATGGGGATGGCTGCAGTTGAAAGAAAAGGTTTTAGGAAGAAGCCGATGGAAGAATAACGGTGCCACCGTTGATAGAGAAGACTGGGATGTTTGCTGAACCACCGTGATAGTGAAACAGTGCCACTTCATCACCAGATTTTTCAGCCTCTTCTTCCTCACTTTAAGAGCAACTAATACTGCCACTTTTTTTCCCTTCTCTTTCCGCTTCTTCTTCTTCTCCTTATTCCTCTTCGTAATCATTTGATGTGCTTTCATATTCCACACAAATTGATTCTTCAGTTTCTTCATCATAATTATCACCCAAAATAGGTTCATCTTATAGAAGAGATATAGGTGGACTAGATGGATCGTATGACATTCCCCTTGGACTTTCAACAATATCTAGGTCACTCCTATCATTTTTAAGAGACCCTTCTTCCCTAGAAGATTCGGATTCCTCTTTATAATAATAAAAAACCTCATCATATGGTCCTGTACTAGGATCAACCACATATCTTGGACTAGTATAATTATCAATAGGAGTGAAATTTTTATACAACTTCCCAATATCTTCATCCCACTCCCTCTTCTAGGGATTCAAATTTTCCTTCATTCTCTTGTAAATATACTTATTTAAGAAAACTCCACTACAAGCAAAAATGGTTTCTTCATTCTCACCTCCACAACCTCATGCCTTTAGCATAGAAAATACCATTCTTGGATAGAACAATGAATTATTATTATAATACATATTTATCATCTCATTGATATGGACTATCAAATACCTACACAGATTCACTTTATTCCCTTCAACAAATACAAGAGAAATACATCCTGATATTTTAGTGTGGAAAATATCCCTTTACTAGGACATAACTGATGTTGGATAAAATTAAATAAAAGTCTAATTTCTCCATCCAACTATGAAGCTATAGGCCTTTTGTGCTTCTTATTACCAGTTAGATCAATCAAAGCTCTCTCATAGAAAAACAACTCACTGCTGGGTGGACTACTTCCCTAGTAGTCATTAAAGACCCCTTCATGCAGTACATTGAGGAATTCTACCCAATTCCTTGAAGAAAAAGATACCATCCTTCCATTTACTACTAATTTTATCCAATACATCTCACTTCCTTCCAGAATAAACTCAACATGAAGATAGAACTCGTGCACAAGCTTAGGGTAATACAATCTTTCGTTATTTAAAAACCAATCTATCCACCCTTGAGTTTGCAACACTATTAACACAAGAGACTTACTAGATAATAACCATTCAGAAAATACTTCCTTCTCTGGATTTACCACACTATTCACAAGACCTCGATTAATATGCTTAGATCTTCTTGAATCTCCTTTCTGCCACTTATCCAGTTACGATTCATCTTTAGATCCTTCGAAGATGTTCTTTACTCTAACCATTATAAAGGTTTGGTTGAATGTAGGAAGGTGAAAGGTCCGAGGTTAAAGAGATAAAGTGTGGGAGTGTAAGAGTGGAATTCGGAGAGTAATAAGTAGGATGGATCGACTCGATTTTATCATTTAAGAATTTATAAGTCATAAATCGATTAAACTAGGTAAAAATAAAATGAATTAAACAAAACTACATCATTTTGGTAAAATAAAACTGATATAGATAGTGGGTTCCATTGGTGAGTGGCCAACGATGATACATTAGTGTCGATGTCTGCAAGAAACTATTGGTGTCAACATGACATTGTCAATGAGACATTGTCTGTGTCAGCATGACATTGTAAGCATGACACTATCAGTGTCTATGAGACAATGATATCAGTGTCCGTGAGAAAACTTTTTGCGAGACACTATCAGTGTCAGTGAGACATCACTAGTTGGTCTTATCAGCATGACATCCATACTTAGTTTTATCGCAGAGTTATTGATAGTAGGTCCTCAAAAATTAATCATCCCTAATTAATGTATGATGTAACTCATCCTCTCATAGTTCAATAGATTAGTGAATATATCAGCAATCTGAAGTTCTGTGCCTATAAATTATTGAGTTATATAACCTTTTTGATAATGTTATCTCAAAAAGAGATTCCTTACATCAATATGTTTTTTTGTATAATGTGAAACAAGAGTTTTTGATATGTTAATAGCACTTGTATTATCAAAATTTATAAGTATATGTCTAAATTTGCATCCATAATCTTTTAAAGTATGTTTCATCCACAAGATTTGATCACAACAACTACCAAAATCCATGTATTCCGGTTCAATAGTAGATAAGGCAACAAAATTTTTCTTTTTTACTACACTATGATACTAGATATTTTTCGAAAAAGTGACATGTTCTAGAGGTGATATTTCTATATAACTTACAACCACCAAAATAAGCATCCGAATAACTAACTAAATCAAAAGGTTGTGCTCTAGGATATTACAATACCAACTTGGTTGTATAATTAAGGTATTTAAAAATTCTTTTAACAACATTTAAATGATATTATTTGGGATTTTCATGAAAATGGGCATGCATACATACACTAAACATAATGCCAGGCCTATTAGCATTCAAGTAGAGTAGACTTCCAATCATTCCTCTATAAGTGGTTTGATCAATAGATTTAACATATTCATCAAGATCCAACTTATATGTGTTACTCATTAGAGTATCATTACTTTTTGTACCATCAAATACAAATTTTTTTAAAAGATATTGAGTATATTTAATTTGATTTAAAATAATACCATCTTTATTTTGAAAATTTTGAAATCCAAGAAAGAATTTGTGTTTTCCCATTAAACTCATTTAAAATTAACTTTGCATCATTTTTGAAAAATAAATACATAAATAATTCTTTGAAGATCCAAAAATAATATCCTCAACATAGATTTAAACTACTAGAACATCTTTAGAAATTCTTTTTATAAATATTGTATGATCAGATATACCTTTTGTAAAACCTTTATAAATAAGAAAAGTACTTAGCCTATCATACAAATATCTTGGAGCCTGTTTTAAATAATATAAATCCTTTGTTAAATTAAAAAAATGATTTTGAAAATGTGGGTTTATAAAACCATGGGGTTGTTCAACAAAAACATCCTCGAATATATACCCATTTAAGAATGAACTTTTGACATCCATTTGATATAGTTTAAAATATATATGAGTTGCATATGCTAGTAGGATTCTAATGGATTCAAGTCTAGAAACTGGTGAAAAGGTTTCTTCATAGTCAATACCTTCTTCTTGACTACATTCTTGTGCAACTAATCTAGCCTTATTTCTCACAATGGTGCCTACTTCATCTACTTTGTTTCTAAAGACTCATTTAGTGCCTATGGTCAAGGTGCCTTTTGTTCTATCCACTCATCTCCAAATTTATTTCTTTCAAACCGATTCAACTCTTCTTGCATAGATATCACCCAATATTCATCATGGATTTCATCATTGATGTTCTTAGGTTCAATTTGTGACAAGAAGGCTTGATGTTTAACCTAGTTCCTAATATTATCTCTAGTATGTGTTCCTTTATCTATGTATCTAACTACAATATCTATGGGATGATTCTTCAGGAGTCTAACAGATCTAGAAAAATAAGGACTTGTTATTTTAGGTTCATCTACAGGTTTTGGTTCACTATGATTAGAGTTTGTAGATTTTCTAGATCTGGAGGACTTAAAATAATTCTTAATAGTAGGATAAAGTGATTTGGCATTAATGTCCAGATTGGACAAATCATCCCCAATATTTTTATGAGGGGCTTTAGGTTCATGTGGATTTGTTTCATAAAATTTGATATGTAAATATTCTTCCACACATTTGGCTCTTTTATTAAAAACTCTATAGGCTTTACAAGAGGTTGAGTAACCTAGAGAAATTCCTTCATCAATTATTGATGAAATTTTTTCAAGATTTTCATTTATATTAAGGATATAAAATTTGCAACCAAACACTTTAAAGTGACTAAATTTGGGTTTTCTGTTGTTCCAAAAATCAAAAGGGGTTTTATTAACACAAGAGACTTACTAGATAATAACCATTCGGAAAATACTTCCTTCTCTGGATTTACCACACTATTCACAAGACCTCGATTAATATGCTTAGATCTGCTTGAATCTCCTTTCTGCCACTTATCCAGTTACAATTCATCTTTAGATCCTTCAAAGATGTTCTTTACTCTAACCATTATAAAGGTTTGGTTGATTGTACGAAGGTGACAGGTCCGAGGTTAAAGAGATAAAGTGTGGGAGTGTAAGAGTGGAATTCGGAGAGTAATAAGTAGGATGGATAGACATGATTTTATCATTTAAGAATTTATAAGTCATAAATCGATTAAAATAGGTAAAAATAAAATGAATTAAACAAAACTACATCATTTTGGTAAAATAAAACTGATATAGATAGTGGGTTCCATTGGTGAGTGGCCAACGATGATACATTAGTGTCGATGTCTGCAAGAAACTATTAGTGTCAACATGATATTTTCAATGAGACATTGTCTGTGTCGGCATGACATTGTAAGCATGACACTATCAGTGACTACGAGACAATGATATCGGTGTCAGTGAGAAAACTTTTTGCGAGACACTATCAGTGTCAGTGAGACATCACTAGTTGGTCTTATCAGCGTGACATCCATACTTAGTTTTATCGCAGAGTTATTGATAGTAGGTCCTCAAAAATTAATCACCCCTAATTAATGTATGATGTAACTCATCCTCTCATAGTTCAATAGATTAGTGAATATATCAGCAATCTGATGTTCTGTGCCTATAAATTCTAGAGTTATATAACCTTTTTGATAATGTTATCTCAAAAAGAGATTCCTTACATCAATATGTTTTTTTATAATGTGAAACAAGAGTTTTTGATATGTTAGTGGCACTTGTATTATCAAAATTTATAGGTATATGTCTAAATTTGCATCCATAATCTTTTAAAGTATGTTTCATCCACAAGATTTGATCACAACAACTACCAAAATCCATGTATTCCTCTTTGATAGTAGATAAGGAAACATAATTTTTCTTTTTACTACACTATGATACTAGAAACTTTTTGAAAAAGTGACATGTTCTAGAGGTGATATTTCTATATAACTTACATCCACCACAATCAGCATCCGAATAACTAACTAAATCAAAAGGTTTTACTCTAGGATATTACAATACTAAGTTGGTTGTATAATTAAGGTATTTAAAAATTCTTTTAACTACATTTAAATGATATTATTTGGGATTTTTATGAAAATGGGCATGTATACATACACTAAACATAATGCCATGCCTATTAGAATTCAAGTAGAGTAGACTTCCAATCATTCCTCTATAAGTGGTTTGATCAATAGATTTAAAATATTCATCAAGATACAACTTATATGTGTTAATCATTAGAGTATCATTACTTTTTGTACCATCAAATACAAAATTTTTTAAAAGATATTGAGTATATTTAATTTGATTTAAAATAATACCATCTTTATTTTGAAAATTTTGAAATCCAAGAAAGAATTTGAGTTTTCCCATTAAACTCATTTAAAATTAACTTTGCATCATTTTTAAAAAATAAATACATAAATAATTCTTTGAAGATCCAAAAATAATATCCTCAACATAGATTTGAACTACTAGAACATCTTTAGAAATTCTTTTTATAAATATTGTATGATCAGATATACCTTTTGTAAAACCTTTATAAATAAGAAAAGTACTTAGCCTATCATACAAAGCTCTTGGAGCCTGTTTTAAATAATATAAAGCCTTTGTTAAATTAAAAAAATGATTTTGAAAATGTGGGTTTATAAAACCATGGGGTTGTTCAACAAAAACATCCTCGACTATATACCCATTTAAGAATGAACTTTTGATATCCATTTGATATAGTTTAAAATCTAGATGAGTTGCATATGATAGTAGGATTCTAATGGATTCAAGTCTAGAAACTGGTGAAAAGGTTTCTTCATAGTCAATACCTTATTCTTGACTACATTCTTGTGCAACTAATCTACCCTTATTTATCACAATGGTGCCTACTTCATCTACTTTTTTTTTCTAAAGACTCATTTAGTTCCTATGGTCAAGGTGTATTTTGTTCTATCCACTCATCTCCAAATTTATTTCTTTCAAACCGATTCAACTCTTCTTGCATAGATATCACCCAATATTCATCATAGATTTCATCATTGATATTCTTAGGTTCAATTTGTGACAAGAAGGCTTGATGTTTAACCTAGTTCCTAATATTATCTCTAGTATGTGTTCCTTTATCTATGTCTCTAACTACAACATATATGGGATGATTCTTAAGGAGTCTAACAGATCTAGAAAAATAAGGACTTGTTATTTTAGGTTCATCTACAGGTTCTGGTTCACTATGATTAGAGTCTGTAGATTTTCTAGATCTGGAGGACTTAAAATAATTCTTAATAGTAGGATAAAGAGATTTGGCATTAATGTCCAGATTGGACAAATCATCCCCAATATTTTTAGGAGGGGCTTTAGGCTCATGTGGATTTGTTTCATAAAATTTGATATGTAAATATTCTTCCACACATTTGGCTCTTTTATTAAAAACTCTATAGGCTTTACTAGATGTTGAGTAACCTAGAAAAATTCCTTCATCAATTGTTGATGAAAAAATTTCAAGATTTTCATTTATATTAAGGATGTAAACTTTGCAACCAAACACTTTAAAGTGACTAAATTTGGGTTTTCTGTTGTTCCAAAAATCAAAAGGGGTTTTATTAAGAATAGGTATAATAAAGACTATATTAATAATATAACAATATGTACTCACAAATTCTTCTTAGAAGTAAATAGGTAAATAATATTCATTAATCATATTTTGGGATATTTCTTGTAGAGTTCTATTTCTTATTTAAACAACTCCATTCTATTGGGGTGTCCTAGGATCATAAAAGTTATGACAATAGCCATTTTTTGAGCAAAAATATTCAAACTCCTGGTTCTCAAACTCACAGCTATGTTCACTGGTTAAGGTTTTTATCTGAATACCACTTAGGTTTTCTATAGATCTAGCATACATGGTGAACTAAGAACAAGCTTCAATCTTGTGAGATAAAAAGAAGGTCCAAGTAAACCTAGAGAGGTCATCTACAAGAACATAGAAAAAGTGCTTCCCATTAAGACTTGAAACTCTATATGGTCTAAAAAAATCCATGTGAACCAACTCATGTTGTTGAGAAGTTGAAACGTCTTTCTTTGGTTTGAAAGATATAGTGTGCTATTTTCCCTTTTGACACAGATTGCAGAATTTTTTGTTCGGAAATTCTAGTTTAGGTAGATCATTGAATAACCCTTTCCTTGAAATAATTCTAAGTGAGTGAGTGTTACAATGGCCTAATATCCCATTCTAATGCTAGGATTATTTATGAAAAACACGTAGGAAAGAAACATTTTTAGAAGATAATGAATCTAAGTTCACAACATAAAAATTATCATTTCTAAAAGTAGTAAATAATAAATCATTTTTAGAATAAAAAACATTACATCCATCATTTTCAAATTTAATGTTAAAAACATCATCACATAACTGAGAGATACTAATCAGATTATAATTTAATCCATCAACAAAAAGTAGTTTGGAAATTAAAATTTAATTATTGTTACCAATGTGGCCAAGGACAATTATTTTGCCTTTTGTATTGTCACCAAAAGTGACATGCCCACCATCAATATTTATAATATCCTTGAAGCTCGAGTAGTCCCCTTTCATGTGTCTTGTACATCCAGTATCCATGTATCATAATATTTCTCATGAGATTTTTAAACATGCTTCCAACAAATAAAATTAAAATAAAAAAATATTTTGGTACCCAGACTTGCTTGGGTCTAGTAATATTATTAATTAATGCTTTGGGAACCCATAACTGATTCAAGGGTTTCCTATAAAAAGTTTTTAATGTAATGAAAAAATAAACTCTATTTATTCTAGAAAAACTTGAAATAGTAGAAGATGTTTCAGTACTAGAACTTGTAATAAAATTTCCAGAACTAGGCATAAAAATATATTTTCTAGATTTTGATACAAAATTATTTTTAACAAGATTAATTTTACTATGTTGATAGCCAATACCCGTAGTATATTTTGGTGCAACATGTTTACCATGAATTTTATTTAAAATGTACTTTCCATTGGTAAAATTTTCTAAATCCTTTTTCAGCTGATCATTATATAGTTTAAGGTCATTATTTTATTTAATCAATTGATTATTTTTCTCTTTATCTGAAGTAAGATCAGAGTTAATAGTAGATATAAGAGCATGTTGTTTCTTCAAAACTTTATATTTATATTTTAATTCATTACATGGGTATTCAAGAATTTTTCAGTACTCAAAAATTTCCTCATTGTTTATGTTTTCAGAATCTGATTCATCTTCATCTCTAGAATAATAAGAATTATGTAGAGGAGATTCTAGTGTTACCTCAGATGTGTTTGTCATAAAACACATGTTAGATTTGTCACCTTTCTCATCATGTGAAGAATCTGACTCACTGGAGCCATCCTCAAACGCACTCCATGTGTCTTTCATTGTCTTTTTGTATCTTCTATACTTATCCTCGTATTTCTTCTTGTAATTTAATGCGGGAAAATCATCCTTTACATGTCATATTCTCTTACACTCATAAAAACTATCTCTTTTGAGTTATCACCTCTCTTTTAGTCCTTTTTTATAGTTTCCCTTATAGTCATACTTTTTTTTTGTAGATGGGATTCCTAAAGAACTTCTATCTATATTTTTTTAAATATTTTGGCTAATTGATCCATTTCCTCGTCATTTGCATATGATTATTCGTCATTTATTGTACTATCAGAATGAGTTTCTGCCTTCTCATTTTCTTTATGTTTAGAAGCATTGGTCTTGAAAAACCCTGACTTTCTCTTTGGTTCATTATAATCTTCCTTTTTGACCTTTAATTCTTCCTCATACATCATCAGCTTACCTATAAAATCCTTTATTGAAAAAATGTTGATGTCATAGGATTCTATAATTGACACTGTGGTTCCTCTCCATCTATCTGGTAGACATATTAGAATTCACATGATTTGTTCTTTGGTTGTAACATCCTTTCCTAGAGGGATCATAGTGTGCACAATCACATTAAACCTGAGATACATGTCAGAGACAGGTTCATCAAGATTCATCTTAATTTTATCATATTTAATGGTATATGTGTTAAGTCTCATTTACTTAACATTAGTGGTTCCTTCATGTGAAACAACTAGATTATCCCAAGTTTCATGGGTTGTTTTACATGCAGAAGTCCTATTGAATTCTTCATATCCTAAAGAACAATATAAGGCATTCATAGGTTTTCAATTGTTATTATAAGCTTCCTTAGTTGGGTCATCCCATGTATTTCTAGAAGTAGTAAGTATCTTATATTCTTCTATAATTTAAGACCAAATTTCAAAACCCATAATTTCTAAATTCATTTTCATCTTAATTTTCCACTAAGCATAATTAGTTCCATTGAAAAATGGAGGTTTGTTGGTAGCAACACCTTCAAATTTATTATCCATAATAAAGAATAAATAATATTTTTCTTTGTTTTTTTTAAAGATATATAAGTTTAGAACTAATATAAATTTAAATATATTTAAAACATAACTAAAATCATAGTTGAAAAGATTTTAAAAAAACATTGAAAATTTTGAAATATATAAGATTGAAAACAACCTCTCATACAAAATGTTGGTCAGAGTAGAACACTGAAGAGGGTGGTTAATTTAGTTCATATAAAAATTTCTGTTAAAAACTTTATTTAAATGTCCCCTGATTTTAAAATTCAGAAATCATAGTTAACCAAAGTAGCAGATTCATAAGATTTTTGATTATTCAATTAATTTCTTGAAAGATTGATTAATTCTCATTTATATCAATTTGAAAGATTGATATAACTTTTGAAAGTAATTTACTAAATAAAAAAAAATTATAAACATTATGTGGAATTGGTTATCACCTTAAACTAAACAATTTATATTAATAAACTTGATCCACACCATATATCTAGGTTTACAACAACATTCAAAGATGTCCAGGTCAAACTGGACCTCTACCACAGTTATGCATGGGAAACCAAAAACAACTAGGTCACACAAGGACCTTTTCTATAGTTGTACATGGGTGTAAAAAGGTGTAAAAAGTTGAGTGAATGAGGATATCTTGTATCCTCTTGCTTGGAACATGAGACAATGGGTGATTATACTATAGACACACACACTGCTTGAAAATAAGTAAAATTATACACAATAGAGAATAAATAATAATAGAGGGTTTAGAATTCTCCATGTAATGTTCTTCATCCTTATAGACTCCTTGAGTAAAGAATATGTGGAATTGGAGTTCTCTTTTGGAAATAGACACCAAAATAGAGTGTCTTGGAAGCTCTATGTTCTAGTTTCTAGTAAGATATGAGATGATCTTCAATAGTTCTCTTCACTAGGGTTGGTTTCTACAAGAATGTTGAGACGTTGGTTCTCAAAAAATTATTCTTGATCACAATTAAAAGTAATGACCGTTCTTTCTATTTTCTTATATCTTTCAATCCTCATGTTCACTTGATATATCTCAGTTACTTTTTTCTCAAGCATACTTCTTTTTATATTCTAAAAGGTCGAAATAGGCATGATCCTCAACATGAGGGCTTCCTCGTACCTCTTAATATTCTCTAATAATGTCTACAAAAGATAGACAATGCCATTAATATAATAAGTAGTACTGAGTTTCATAAATTTGACCGTTATAATTAATTTTGAATTTAATAGTAAATAAAATTTTCTAAGTATTGAACTATAGGTCATTCTGTCGGTGACTCCTTCTATCAGTAACTCCTTCTGTCGGTGACTCCTTCTATCAGTGACTCCTTATATCGGTGAGTTGATGTGCCGATGAGTCATTGCTGTTGATAGATCATACTTCTGTCGGTGATTCATTCCTTTTATCGGTGAGTTAGGTTATCAGTGATTCATTTGTTCTATCATTGAATCATTTGTTCTGTTGGTGAATCATCTGTTCCGTTGGTGACTGATTTGTTCTTTTGGTGACTCATATGTTATGTTGCTGACTCAGTCTTATATCTATCAGTTAGTCATTCCATGACATAACTGTCGGTGAATAATATTTATCTATTTTTTATATTTACCCAACTTATAGTATAAAGATCAATGAAATATGTTAAAATTATAATTGAACATAGATAATCATAATTAAACATTTTTGAACTTAACTAACCATGATTTTACATAATTGAAAATGATTGGACATGATTTATGATTATTAAAACTGGAGAGGGACAACATGAGATAAGGGTTTTTGTTTTAAATTTTATTTCTAACAATTATGGATCGTAAGGTTTTATTTTATTTCCTCAAATTATTGTTGTTTTATAAGGGTTACATATATATGTGTATATATATATATTCATATATACACATATATAACTATCTATTTTCAGTATATATGAGATAAGGATTTTTGTTTTAAATTTTATATCTAAAACCTATAGTTTTCAAGGGTTTATTTTTATAAATCAAATTATCTTAGTTTTACAAAGATACACAGACACACACATATATGTATATATATGTATATATATATATGTGTATATATATACCCATATGGCTATCTATTTTCAAAACATATAAGACACGGATTTTTGTTTTAAATTTTATTTTTAAGGCTATGGTTTGCATGGGTTTAATTTTATTATTGGTAAAATTATGTTTATTATAAAGATATATATATATATATATGTATGTATGTATGTACCTATCTATATTTCTATCATTCTGATTTTATTAAATAGAGGTTTTGTTTTAAATATTATCTCTAAGCTAATATGTTATAAGAAAATTGTTTATTTTTATCAAAGGGTTTGATTATATCTTCATTATATCATTTTATGTATAATTATTTATATATATGTATATAAATAAATGTGATTTATTTTAAGAAGTAAAAGGAATTAGAAATTCATTTTAAATTCTATAATCAAGGGTTTGAAATTTCTATAAGTCTATTATTTTGTTTTTTATATTTTATGTGTAACTTTTGTTTCTAAATGATATTTATTATTATTTTATGTCCTAATCTCAAACAAGCTATTATTTCATGTGTGGAATTTTATCTCCACCCCTTGGTATGTCATGCATAATTAGGTATGGCTATTATCTAAATTATAACTGACATTCCATGAATTTTTAGACCACGTGTGCATTTATTTCATTATCCATTTAATTTATGAATTTCAAATAAAGATAGCTATTTTCAATCATGGGATTCTCCTAAAAATTATTTTTAGAAACTTTTGAGAATATGTTTATGACATGTTATAAGAAATATTATTTACTTTTTAAGAAATAATTTCACGTATGCAGTTTTGAATTGTTTTGGGTTAGGATTGAGAATGGTAGGTCCATTGAAAGTATTTAAAAAAAATGGCACTAGTATGTTATGTGATGTTATAGGGGGTGAACCCATAAGTCTTAAGGGAAATTTGTTCCATATGAGTTATTACTAGAAACCTTATGTTATATTTTTTTATATGGTTTACCAAGTATCATAAATGACCCACTAAAAATTATTATTTTCAATGGAGAAATCCCAATGTTCCTTTCAGTTATAATTACTTTTAAAAATTAGTGGTTTTCTAAATTTATTTATTTAGATTCAAATATTTTGAAAATATACTTTTAAGAATGTATGTTTAATTTAAGGAAATTTTCTACAAGAATTTTTGAATTGTTTTAAAACCACTTACTGGGCATATTAAACGCTCACATTACGTTTTAGATTCATTTTTACAAGTTTAGTAGAATTATATGTGATGTATTTTTCTGAGTGAAGGTAGCACACTGAAGGTTCTTTTGTTAATTTAATTTCATTTTTTACAGTTTTGTTGAAATTTAATAGTTTTATCTAATTATCCAGAACCTAGACAGATAAAAATTCCTGGTATGTAATAGATGTTGTGTATTTTTACAAGTTTCTTTTTATTAAAATAAAATACACAACATGTATAAGATCTTAACCCGTGTTGCGGGGTAGGGTTGTTATTTTATTCAACCACATGATTGAAGATAGAAATTGTGGAATTCAATAGATAAAGGTACATGAAATTGTTCTTTATTTATAGTTTCATTTTTTTGGTTTCATTCATGGGATATTTAAGGATTTGTGGTTTATAAATAATTATATGTCATTAAACTAGTGTAGTTTCATTCTTAGAAACCCAACAGTGGTACCAATGAAATTCCATACCTTTTTATTCTCAAAATCATGTTTAGAAATGACAAAAAATGTATATAAAATTCTATCATATTCTCTATCACATTTTACAATTGTTTTTTGTTCTATGTCCTATATTAAAATATTGGATATCATAAGTTCTGTATGGACTGCTACATACATTATGAGATATTATAGCATTTTATTTAGTGTAATCCTTTAATTTCAGATATATAATAAAGTACGATGTAGCGTAGTTGTAGGTTTCAAAAGTGCTAACCCATGTCATACAAATAGAGAATCATATCATATAAATGATATTAGTGCCTGTCAAAATGTATGAATCCCTACAATGAATGTGTATTCCTACACAAGTCTCAGTGTGTTGTTTTAATATTACACAATGCTTATCATAATTAATGACTGTTGAGAATTTCTTGTTTAATCCTATATTGACCACCCATGCTATCATAAGTTAGATTATCTATCATAAAATATAATAGGTAGCACTTAAGGGGTTTAAAGAACCATAAAATATTAACCATATATTATGATATGATTATATCTTTAAATACGATGCAATATATTTTTTCTCTAAATTTCATTAAAAAATGATTTAAATAATTTAAAAATTATTTAAAAATAATGAAAAAGGAGTTTCAGAATATTTATTTAAGTTATGAAATTTCAATTAATTATAAATGTTTGTAGTTAATTAATCAAATGTTCATGAAACATTAATTAAATAAATATCCATATTGTTAAATGTTAATATTAAAATACCATTATAAAATTATATGTAATTCCATATATTTTAGATATAAAAAAATTATTTGTAAATTATAATTATAGTATATAAAGTGTGTATAGATTATAAAATAAGTCATAATATAAATAAGTTTATATTTAGAATTAATAATTTTTTAGAATTATTTAATTTAAACTATTCTAATTAAGATTTCTTATTTGGTAAATTATTCAAACAATTTCAAAATAAGTTTTAATAATTTATAAGATTAAGGATTAAATAATATTAATTATTTTATATTTATATTTTGTAAATTTCTTATAGAATAAAAGTTAAATAAAAAAATTTATATTTCATTTAATATCATATATTTGAAATAAATACCATATAAATGAATAATATAAAGTGGGTTTATATTATAGATAAATATTAAGTGTTTATATTTATTTAATTATGGAATGCTTATAATGTGTTTCTAAATTATAAAGTGTTTATAATTTCTTTATTTATTAATTGATAATAAATAGTTTATCTCATGTCTAAATATATGAATTGCTCATTTATTTATATTTATTTCCTTATTTATTATTAAAAAAAATAATTTTTATATTATAAATATAAGCTTGATTTAGATTAATTTGTTAAAATACTTTTATAAATTTTCATACATGAATCTAAGGAGTTAAATGCTAGGTATGATAATTGAGTTAGTTCTCTTTTACCATTATATTGTACTATGCTGTGAGCTTGAATTTAGTGGTTGATTATAGATTATACATATTAGGTGTTAGAATTATGATAAAATTGAGGTATCTATAGGGTAAATTGTAATATCCTGGTTATGGTACACTCTCTTTTTCGTTTATAATGGGTTGTACGTAAGGTTTGGGGGGTGTTAGAGACAAATTGGAGTTTTCGATAGGGCCTACACTGTGTTCTAGGTGCGTAACCAGTTCACACCATGAACTGGATTCATGACATGTGTTTTTTGGGAAAGATACCATGAACACCTGATTTAAGGCATAAAAAATGTTCATGATGTGAAAGGGATACACATATTCAACTAATCATTCTAGTTATTAAAAGAAGGTGACACCTTTTTTAGCGTAGATGTAATATAAGATATTCAAATCATGAATCACTAATTCACAATGTAAATCCTTTTTATCTGATGGGTTTTTAACTATCATTCACTGTAATCCTCCCATATTTTATAGGTGATCTCCCCATTGAACCCTAAGTCTCTTCCAGGCATGTTGGGTAGTTTCAAATCTCCCAGGTTCCTATTTTATTTCACTTTCACCTATGGCATAGTTGTTTTATCATCTCTTGGTGAGTGCACTTGTTCAAATCTTTATTGGTCCCTTGTATATTTTTTATAAAATTTTCTTCTAGAGGTCATATCATGTTTTGTTTGTGATGTGGCGCATGAGTTTCTCAATGTTTATATTGATATAACTTCTCCAATAACCCTTTTTTATATAATTTGATTCTAATATGTTATAATTTATGGTAAGGCATATTTTTTTATCTTGCATCCCTTTTCAATGCATGGATCCTATTACAGTTGGTGTGTGACTCAAGTTTGAGGTAGTTGGTTTCATCTTTATCCTATTTTATGTGAACCTTGAATACTATTAATTTTATAAATGGTTCCCTAAATAAATAGACATGGTTGATTGATTTGTGTGTGTAATAAGGGTTTTTGAGAAAATATTCCTCCATAATTTTGGTAAATGAAAATGTATTTTTTAAGTATTGTTAAATCAATTATAAAATGGGTTTTGGAAGAATGTTTTCTATTAAATAAAGTGTTTTTGGAATTGATAAGAAATGTCAAACTATTTGAAATTGATTTCAATTGTTCCACACATAGTTGCCTTGAGTACTTAGGTGGAGGGTATAGTATTGGGACTTTTGCATCTATATTGGCAGGGGTTAACTTTATGGGGTGTTCCTATCATCCCAGGTTGTATATACATAGGCCGTAGGACTTGTTTGACCCATTGGGGGATTCAATTTCTTAACTATTCCTATATTACCTAGAATTGATGCATGTGTTCTATATACTTGAGTGTGCACTAGTCATTGTTTGTGGTATGAATGGTCTATCTATATTAACTTATGTTACCCCTGGTGTGTTTATCCTTTTTGTGTAGGATTTTAACTAATTGTTTTTATATGAAATAATATATGATTTTATTGATGAAACTGGTTATTTTAAATATTATATGAAACTTTTTTTCATGGATTTGTCTTGGAAAAGTAGAAAAAGGGGGAATAGTTTACCATTCTTTTATATAAAAAATTATTAGATACTATCATGTAATGTTTTATTTAAATTTATCATATTGAGATTAATATACAGATACTTGGTATAGAACACATGTGTGATATCATATTGATCCAATTTAGCTCACACCTTGAACACTCCCTTAGGGGTGTGTAAAACTTGTATTGTCTCTTGACGTTGGAAAGGAGAAAGTTCCAAAATATGTAATTTAGGATTATGATATATGGGTACGGGTATTTGGAGGAGATATGGTGGGATATTTCCCACATATCACAATGTGTATATTTTTTTGGTTTTAGTTTTCCTTTTTGGTTGTTGTACATGTTATTTTGTTTTTTATCTACAAATCTTGGATTGAATAACTTCCATTATTTATATTTTTATAGAATATTTATTCTAGTTTCCTTCTATTGTATCTCTCTACTATGTATATATTACATGTACCTTATTTTTTGTTAGAAAAAGTAATTCCATCTAGTTTTTTTTGATGATCGAGTTCTAGTCACTAGCCTATGGGGATTAGAAACTCTCTTCAGGCTAGTAGAGAATCGGTTAAGGCACTCATTTAAGAGGCTATCCCATGATATTTTTCTAGAAATTTGGCAGTATAAATTTTTTTTCTAAAAGTGTCCTTATCTTGGGATGTTAGGTTTATAAGAGATATGATTTTTTATAATTGATAGGTAGGTTTTGGTGAGTGATTGTCTAGCTCTTTCCATGATGAGCCTCTTGTTGGTATGAGATGTTGGGATGTGTGTATCTTGTGTTGGGTTTTGACCATAATATTTGTCTCTGCTTATGTTCTTCTGGTCTAAATATATATTATCATGTTGTATGATCGTTCCCTTATGTTTTTGGCATGTAGATATCATGCCTCTAAGGTGTCTTCCCTGAGATATACAAGAGGATACAACAAGATATGTTCCTCAAGGGAACCCTACTTTGGATTATAATCTTTTAGAATCTATCATATGGGAAATTTTTACCATGTAAAAATATGTAAAATGGGATAAAAAACAATATATTTAGGTGAAAATAGGATATGAGTTGTATAGGGATTGAGATCAGGAGATTATAAGTGAGAATCCCCCATCCATTAATGGTATGAATGAACCCTAGGATGCAGTAAACTATCTCAAAACGATCAATCAATTTTTCAACTTCATAGATACACCTGAGTCTATCAAGGTGAAATAATCAATGATCAATAACGAGGGTCCTATAAAGTAATGGTGGGATTATATGGTATAGTAATGTTATCATAATGGATTGTATTATAGGAGTTTTAAGACACTATTCTTTCAGTAGTTTTTCCTAGAGTCCCTAATGATAGAAAAGTATTTGGAATTCCTCTCTTTATAGAAGGGAGAGAACTGAGTTTCAGAGTACACCAATTAATTATAGAGAAGATTTTTTTCATCATAGGTGGTGGTGAATGATCAATTGAAACATTAGAAATACCCACAGGGTTTGTGATCATACATCTAATCATATGCATATGTGCTAAAGCTTTCTACCTACACATAGATGATTGATAGTGTAATGATGGTAGAAATAGATATGGTAGGAATGATTATATAAAACTCCCTTATCTTACACCCAATGGTTGTTTCAATGGAACACATGCTAAAAAGATAAAGTGGAACACTAATATCAAAGGTGGTAGTGGTGATTATTAGTAGAGTACCTCCTCTACACCAGTAGTTGAAGCTATTAGTGTGCCTATGACTTGCTACCGGTGTGTCTAGGTCTAGCACACCTGACATTCTTGTCCTGCACCTAGGAATATATCTAGTGATTATAGATGCTAAGGCCATTTTTGGAGGTTATACTAAGATATATCAATACCCTGTTATGTCTAGGGATCATTAGTTTCAAAGGTCACTATAGTACAATCAGATGCTTTAAAGTCTATAGGGCTCTAGCCAAAATCCTCAGAAGTGAAACACCTTTACATAATGGATGGGTTTCTGATAGAGATTTTTGTATTCCCAATGATAGTGAAAGGTTCCATTTTCATTGACTCTTCTATAGATTCATTTTTATTTGATATATGTTCCATGAACTCATTTATATCGTTTAGTTTTGTTTGTGTGCTACAACTTCAAATAGAGATGATGTCTTTTGTTATGGAACTAGAAACACCTCCTAGAAATAGGAAAGAGTAGGGGTTTTTATGTCCATAATGTTCTCCATCAATAGTAGACATGAATTTGGTTTGTGATTTATTAGTTATTAGTTTTGATCTCTTTTACATCATCCTTAGGATGAATTTAATGGTTTGTTATTATGTTTTGATTTATTTTCTTCATTAGAAAGTTTTATTATCTTCCAATAATGGGATCTTTTAGGTGTTTCAGGGAGAGTGGGATCTGAGGTCAGATCATGCATAACCTTCCCACTCCGAGCTTTAGATTTTTTCTATAATAATAGTCAGGAATGATGACGTTTCTTCTATTGGAGGTCTTCCCTTAGTTTCTAGGGAATTCTATGATGTCTTCTTAGAAGAATTTTATGGTTTTCCGCCAAAAAAGGAGGTAGAGTTTTCAATTGATCTAATGCTGGGTATGCAATCAATTTATATAATCTCTTATCAAATAGAACAAGTTGAGTTGAATTATTTCAAGATATATCTGTAGGATCTATGGGAGAAAGGTTTTGTTCTCCCTAGTGTTCCACTGTGTTCAACCCCCATTCTCTTTTCCAAGAAGGATGATGGTTCACTTCGTTTATACATGGAATATCAGATGTTGAACTGGGTGAATGTCAATAATAACTAACTTTTGAAACATATGGATGACCTATTATATTTTTCAAATGGGTAAAAGTAGTTTTTGAAAATTGATCTTCAGTTGGGTTATCATCAACTTAGGGTTCGAGAGTTTGATATTCTAAATATCACTTTTAGGAATAGTTATGTCCATTATGAATATCTTGTGATGCATTTTATTCTAAATAAATATCATATAGTTGTTATGTTTTTGATGAATCAAATTTTATATCATTATCTATAAACCTTTTTTATTGTATTTTTGTATGATATCCTAGTTTATTTGAAATTAAATTGGGAGCATGAGCACCATCTAAACCATGTTTTCGAAATCTTGTAGATCCAATGACTCAATGTGAAGCTTTATAAATAGTATTTATGGACACAAGAAGAAAATTTATAGCATAATTTGATTTTTAATGTGTTATATTAGTCATTATTGAGAAGGTGAAGGTTGTTTTTTCATGATAAGAGCCACAAAAACCTTGGAAAATGGATCTTCCTTGGTTTGTATGGGAGCTACCAGTGATTCATCAAGGATTTATAGAAGTCGGAGTGAAATTTAATATCTATCAAAAATAAAGGGGAGAAGATCGCATGAGATAATAAATTTTAGAATTCTTTTAATGATTTGAAAAAAATATGACATCATACCCTATTTTCATTTTCCTGATCCCATTTATGGGTACATGGTGTATTTAGATGCTTCTGGTGTTGTTATGGGTTGTATTCTTATGTAGTATGATCAAATTATATCCCATAGATCTCATCAGCTTAAACCACATGAGAAAAATTTCCCCACTCATTATTTTAATATTTCCATAGTTATTTATGCAGTTAAGTATTAGAGACACTATATCTTCAGGGAGAGATTCAAAATCTTTTCTAATTATAAGAGTCTGAGCTATATCCTTTATCATATGTGCTTTAATATTTGGAAGAGTTGGTGGGTGTAATACCTTCAAAAATTAAATTTTGACATTGCCTATACCCAGGGGAAGGGGAATGTCCTCATGGATGCTCTTAGTTGGAACATTCCACCATAGGCTATCTTGTAATCAAAAAATGAATGGAACCTTATCGGTACATTTTCTAAGTTTCTTCTAGATACACAAGGGGATGATTTAGGTATGGTTATAATCAGTGTTCAATTATCATCATCTCTCATTGAGCCTATTGTATAGGTTCAACATCAATATGTTGAGTTATGAGGTATTAGGGAAACACGTTATCATGGGGAAACTATTTCTGGTTGGTCTCTCCATTTTTATGGTATTATCTGCTTTGGGGATCATTTTTTCATCCCATAATTCTAGAAAAAAATTAGTGTGTTATAAATTCGAAGTTTCTTCATTTAAGTTTACCATAACTCTATGAATATGTACTATTACATGAGATGACATTTTTGGTGGTCATGTATGAAGTTTAACATTAATAATTATTTGTTTTTTTCACATATCAATAGATAAATGTAGATAACCTGGAGCCTTTTAGTGAGCTTCATACTTTTCCAGTATCTATTTGAAAATTATAATAGGTGTTTATAGATTTCATTTTTAGATTACAACAGACTCCCAGAGGGAAGAATTCTATATGGGTGGTGATTGATTGATTGAAGAAATAATATGATTTCATTTCGATTAAGGACAACACTAATGTTAAATATCTCTGTAAGCTATACCTGAAGGATATTGTTAGGTTTCATGGGGTTATCTCTACTATTGTCTCAGATAGTTATCCTAGATTTACATCTACATTCTATAAGAGTCTGTAAGAGGTGATGCCGAATCGGGTCAGGTTGACTACATCTTACCATCCACTGATAGATAAATAGATGATGTGTGCTATTCAAACCCTATAGGATATTCTCTATGCCTATGTCTTGGATTCTTTTGGATCATGGGGAAACCATATAGGACTGGTTGAGTTTTATTATAATAACTATTTCCAGTCATCGATAATAATGGAACCCTTAGAGGCTTTATACGGATACCAATGCAGGTCACATCTTTATTTGATAGAGGTGTGTGAGACCAATCTTATGAAATTGAGTCTCATTAAAGAGGAATCAACGAGGATTACTGATATATGTCAATTATTGGTTATATCTTAGAGTTTGTAAAAATTTTATGTAGATCATCGATAATATCCTTTGGATTTTTTCATTGGTGATGAGGTTTCCTTGAATGTTTCTCCTAAGTTGGGTCACCATCAGCTTAGGTAATAGTGGAAGCTTTCTACAAAATATTAAAGACCATTTGAGATCATTGAGTGTCTTGGTCATGTTTCTTATAGGTTGGTTTTATCAGATTAGTTGATAGGAATTCATGATGTTTTTCACATATCTCAACATAAGAAGTACCACCTTAATCGGTCTCATGTTCAAAGTTAGGAAGAGATTGAGTTAAGGAAAAATATTAGTTGTGGTGAAACCAGTGGAGATAATTCATTTTTAAAGGAGTTTATTTTATGGTAAGTCTATTCCATTGTTTAATTTTTTGTGGTGATATAGATTAGATTCTCACCAGACATGGGATCTTGAAGCATTGGTGAAGGGGAAATGGTCTCACATATTTTTGAATCATCTTTCATCCACATGAATTTATAGGTATAAAATGTTCTTTGGTGGGAGTCTTTTAATATCATAATTAAGTTATTCTCTATTTTTAATGCATAAGAGGTTTTACTTTGGGTTCATAGGGTGTTAGGGACAAACTGCGATTTTTTTGTTGGACCTGTGGTGGGCACTGTGTGTAGAAATAGTTCATTCCATAAACTAGATTATTGAGGTTAATTTGTTTCATGGAATAAGATATTAGTTCTTAGTTTAAGGGAATAAAACATTTCATGACATGAAAGGAATTCTAGTTGTGATTTTTTTTGTGTTTTAAAAATAGGTGATACTTTTTTCAGCAAACATAGAATATGAAAGATTCACACCGTGAATCATTGATTCACAATATGAATACATTTTTCCTAGTGATTTTTTCTCTAACACTCTCATAAATACTATTTTATTTAACATGTGATGTACCCTTTTAACCCTAGGACCCTTCTGAGAATGTTGGGTGGTTTTAGGTCTCTTGGGTTCATTTATTTTTCACATTGATCTATGGCTTAGTTGATTTCTCTTCTCTTGGTTAGTAGGATTATTATCCTCTCATTTCATGGTCTCTACTATATTTAAAAGGGGAATTAAGAAGCCTTTTTAGAGTCTATGGATCTATTTTTCATTTCTATTGGTCCCTTATATATTCCTTGTGTGCTTGTATTTCATAGGCTAGATCATTTGTTGGTTTTGGTGTGGTGGGTGAGTTTATTGAGGTATATATTTATCTAACTTATATATGAAATTTTTATATATAATTTTATTATAATATGATATAATCAATAATAGGGCCTTAGTTTATTGTTATTTAACCCCTTTCTGGTGTGTGGATCCCATCATGGTTGGTGTGCGACTTGATTTTTTCGTAGGTGGTTCTGTATCTTGCCTGTGTTGAGTGAACATTGAATTATCTTGATTTGATAAATGTATTTTTAAATTAATTTGAATTATTGATTGATTTGTGTGTGAGATAAAGGTTTATAAGAATATATAGGTATATATTTATTTTAAATGAAAAAGTATTTTCAAATTATTGTGAAATTTCTTTCAAAATGGGCTTCCAAATCATGTTTTTAAGAAATAAATGGTTGTTTGGAATTTCTATGAAATATAAATCCCTTTGAAATTAATATTAAATGTGCTACATATGGGAGCCATGGGTACTTAGGTGGAGGGTGTAGTACTGGGACTTTTCTATCTGTATTGTTATGGGGTTTAATTTCTAGGGTGTTACTATGTTCCTTGGGCATAGATGTATAGGAAATAGGGCATGTTTGACCCATTGGGGGGGGGGGGGTTAATTTATCATGTATTAATCTACTCCCTAGACTTGATGCACAAGTTCTAGGGATTTGGATTAACACTGGTCATTATTTGTGTTACTAGTGGTCTAGATAGATTGACTTATATAATCCTTGGAATGTCTATCCTTTTTATATTGGATTTAAACTAGTTGGTTCTATATGGAATGATACATGATTTAACTAGTGAAACTAGTTATTTGAAGTATTCTTTAAAATTATTCTACATTGAATTATTTTGGAACTATTGAAAATGGTCAACTATTTACAATGATTTTATATAAATACTTCTTGATAACTATCCATCCATTTCATCTTTAAATTGATCATATTGGGATTATTGTACAAACTTGATATGGAACACCATATTGAGATCCTACTAAGCATGTTTATCTCACACCCTACACACTACCTTGAGGGTGTGTAGTCCTTGTATTGTCTATTAATAGAGGAAAGGGAAAGGTGAAACGGTTAGGCATCTAGGATTATGATGGATGGGTGAAAGCGCAGCTGATTGTCGCCTATCGACCGTTCAAAGTTACGATGCTCTGCTAATGTGTATAGTAGCACTCGGGTTGAATCCTCGAGGATGTTACTTTTTAATAGTCTAATGTTTTTATTTGATTGTATTTTGATTGGGGGGGGGGGTTCTCTGCATAGTTTAATTGAAATTATTAATTGATTAAGATTTATTTAACAATTTTATAAATATAATGATGCGTTCATCATTAGGTAGTTAAGCTTGTGATATCCTTGAGCTGTGCTTTATATTGCATTAAATTAACACCCATGTCACAAGTTGACATTTATTGGAATTCATAAGTGTTAAGGATATAATCCAAGACTTAACTTAACTAGGATTCTAATCTCAATCAGTACCTGATTGTGGTAGTTTATTTATGGTTCCAATAATCCATGGAAACCATACGTTAAACAAAACAAGTCATTAATCCACGACATGTTAAGTCCAACATACACAATGTTAATTTAAAGAGTATTCATCGCGAAAAAGCTCTCAATCACTTATCTTACCTAAATTATAAATCACCCCAATGAGATATTTACTAATTCATTAAAATGACTAGTTGTCTGGTTTTAATTATTATGTTGATAAATTAAGAAGATAAGAAAAAGAAAGGGATAATAAAAGAGTGGTGCGTCAAACACACACACAAACAATGAAGGGAATTAAATATTGACTTTAGATTGAATGAGAAAGAAAAAAAAGAGAAGAGGTTTTAAATTTATTTAAAATATTTTAAGAACATTAATATTAAACTACATAAGGTGGATGATAATAAGAGATATTGAAGAAGAAACTTTCATTAAAACAGAATTACCAAAACAAACACTTACAAAATTACAATTGAAAATGAATAGAATGGACATGAAATCAAAGAGATAAGGAAGGGTATATAATGTGAAAACTTGAGTTTAGAATGTCCTCCCAGGCCTTTTTAAGAGCCTTTTTCATTCTAATTGAGTCTTCTCTATTCGTAATTTCCAACCCTTTTGAAAGGAGAGGAGGGGATGTATTTATAGCCCAAGGTGGTGGACTGTTTGCATTCCATAACTACCCCTCAACTTAGCTCGACGATTTGGAAATTCAGACATATGAATCTAGAGATATACTTTTATTCAAAGTTGTAGATAATTTTGTTGGAATACTACTCTCAAAATTTGGTGTTATTTTAAAGTATAGATCCAATGTTATAGAGGTTTTCATAAATAATGTTAAACTACCCAATTCTATCCATGCTTTTTTATGGCCGAAATGTGAATGGATTTTTGAATAAAAATATGCCTTCAAATATGAATTATTTCTTCAACAAAGTAGGCCTACTATATCTAATATTTCACACTACAAAACCTCAGCTTTCTTTGATGACAATATCATGAGATATGTCATGAATAGTGTCTGGATTTCAGTTTTCTGCTAGAATGGTGGGTGGGAATTAAAATCATAAGTTGGGCCCTTTTTTTGTGTATTTGAACCCTAAAATATTTATCCGTGATTATTTTGGATAATAGAGAACATATGGTGTATTTTCATAAAATTGGGGCTTCGGGATTTAGACCAGTAACTCAATCATCATGGCTCGTCCAATTTCTTCACAGTTTATTTGGGTCTTCTTGTGTGGACCATATGACCCTCCAAATGAACGATTTGGCCAAAGGTTCCTTATAATTAAATGTTGGAATTTGAGTAAATAACCCTAACAAAAGAATCATATAATTTGGATAAGTAGGGTGAGAGTAATATTTAAAACAGTACACTGACATCGATTGGATTAATTCAAATAATGCTCAGAAATTACATTTAGTATTCATACATTAATATTTCACACAAAGTATGCACATTTCATATAAAATCAGTAAAGGGAGTATATAAACAGTTATGAAAATATGAATAAAATCAACTCAACCACACTTATTCTTGTGCATTTCATCATGTGCAACAAATATAAAAAACATTGCAAAATCATTTTCACTCATCAACAAGTAATAACATTTTGTTTTCACCACTCAGGGGAGGTTTGGACCATTTCACTCATCCAAATTGAATTACACCACAAATTTTTACAGAAAAAATGTTCAAAAAACAATTCATTTTTTCATTCTTAAATTTTAAAATGGAAAATGGTGGCACACAAAACTTACTCTTCTCAAGATGATAAAATTAATTTATGGAGTTTCACTCATTCACCAACCAAAAGTGAAAATCTTAGAGTTTGTAAGAGCACTCACCTTCCACTCCCTATCCAAAGTGAACAAAAATCAAGAGGTATTTTGAAGGGGTTTTTATATTGCTATGGGATGGTAGGAATATAATGTACAGGAGAGAGAAGAAGGGGGTAAAACACCAACATGGAAAAAACAATGCACATTTTTTTTTGAAATGAGACATAAATGGAAATGGAAACACATATTTATGAGGGAATTAAAATGTGAAATAAGACACAATAGAGAAAGTAAATATTAAGGGAATGAGAAGATGGAATATTTAAAAAACACGAAACTTCTCCCAATGACATAAGAATATAATGCAAGTGTTCTTTTTTTTCTTTTTATTATTTGTTTTTTTTTATTTTTTTCGAAATTTGACCTTGAAACAGATCTCAAACTCAAATCCCAACCTATGATTGATCTCCTCATGACACTATGTGTTATAGTTATAACAAGATCAAAGGCTGAGAAATAGTGATTTTTGACCCACCCAAGACACTACCCATTTTTTTCTTTTTTTTTCTTTTTCTTAATTTTTTTTTGAACACTTGTCAATAAAATTTGAACAATATGTCATAAGAATATATACATTTTCAAACCACACTGAAGGACAACCTTTCCCCCACACTTAAATTTATTATTTCCCTCAATCTTATGATAACATGGTTAAAATCAACAAAAGGGTACCCAAAATGAAATCCATCCTCCCCACACTTAAATTTCAAAAACAAAACATGCAATGAAAATACATGTTGATATTGGGTGGGATAAGGTGTTGGGATTGTAATATGGATATCAAAGAAAAGGTTTTTATAGGCTCGAAAGGGCTTTCAAAAGGAAGATTAATGTATGCTTAATGGGAGGCTATTTGGCTATTATAATTCTCATGTGGTTTAGAAAATGCCTATTTCATATTAATGCACACTAAATTAGGAAATTAAGCTCAAATATACACAAACTTAGGACTCAAAAATGGGGGTAAAAAATATACATTTTGAAAAGATGGCCATTGTTAGCCTTTCCATGAAATCTAATGTTGTTCCTTAGGGTTGGGGAAAATCATTTTACAAATCAAAAACTGAGCATTCAAATTTTTTTGTTTTTGACACAATATTATTTACCAAATTTATGAAGAAACCAAAATTTTTTTGAGATGAAACCATGTATTTTGACTCCCCAAAATGATTCGAAAAAATTTCAAAACTAGATGGTGAGTAAGTATGACTTTTTTTCTCATTTTTTTAATTATTATTTTTATTATTATTTTAGTTTTTTAGGGTTTTTATAATACACACCCACAAAAAAGATATATATAAAAAGAAAGGGTTTGATGAAGAAAGTGGTAAAAAAATGAAATAGAGAGGAATAAGAAGAAAGAGGGATAGATAAAAGTTAAAGGGAAAGAGGTGCCCTTGGTTTGGATTTGGTGGGACGCCGTCTCCAGCCAGTGGTGTTTTCACTGTAGAATTTGTGGATCCGATGGAAGTCAATGTGGTTCCAGGATTGTGTGTCCTCTCATGGTGATGCTTTAACCGATGTCCATTAACTGTGAATGTTCTTTTGGAAGATGGGTCATCGACTTGCACTGCACCAAATAGCTAAACATTAGTAATAACAAAAGGACCTTCCCATCGAGAATTAATCTTACCTGGGTGAAGCCGAAATGGATAGTTGAAGAGGAATACCTTTTCACCTTCATGGAATACCTTTCACAGGATGTGTTTTTCATGGAGTACCTTAGCCTTTTCTTTGTAAAAATTATAATTCTCATAGAAATATAGTCTAAGCTCCTCCAATTTAGCCAATTGCATCAATATTTCGTCACTAGATTTTTTTTATCAAAATTAAAGGTTTTCACAGCCCAAAAAGACTTATGTAGGATTGCAACTGGAAAATGACATTATTTACAAAAAACTAGCCTAAAAGAAGACATCCCAATGGGTGTTTTATAGGTAGTTCGATAAGACCAAAGTGCTTCACCATGCCTTTCGGGCCAGTCTTTTCTGGTGGGCTTAACAATTCTCTCAAACACTCTTTTGAATTCTCTATTAGAAAGTTTAGCCATGAGATTTGTTTGGGAGTGATATATAGTTGATGTTTATGTACAAAACCATTATTTTTCAAAAGAGATTCCATGGTTCTAGTACAAAAATAGGTTCCTAAGTCACTTATCAAGGCACGTGGTGTGCCTAATCGGTAGAAGTTGTGTGTATTTAAGAACTCACTAACAGTATGGGAATCATTCTTTCTGGTGGGTTTGGCCTCGACCCACCTAGAATCATAATAAACTATAAGAATAATGTATGATAATCCTTTGGAAGGGGGAAACGGTCCCATGAAATTGATTCTCTAGACATCGAAGATCTCACAAACAATTAATGGATTTTTGGGAATTTCATTTCTCTTTGAAATTGTACCAAACTTTTTGCAAGTGGGACATGATTGAAAAAACTCATGTGAGTCCTTGAAAATTGAAGGCAAAAAAAACCCAGAGTCTAGGACCATTCGAGAGGTCTTTGGTTATCTAAAGTGGCCACCACCAGCCATTGAGTGACAGAATTATAAGATGGAGGAATGCTCATCTTCATCGACACATCTCTTTATTATCATGTTAGCCCCATTTTCCCAAATATTAATATCTTCCAAAAAATAGTATTTTGAATCAAATTTCAACTTCATTTTTTGTTCTTTTGAAAAATTTTCAGGAAAACACCAGAAACAAAGTAATTTACAATTGGGAGATACCATGGTATTTTTGGAGTGAGAGATGAAAGTTTCTCAGTGGGGAATTTAGGATCAATGATTTCTAAAAGAGAATAATTATAAATTCTACTTAGGTGATCATCCATAGGGTTTTCTTTTTTCTGTTCTATCTTTTATTTCAAGGTCAAACTCTTAGAGCATTAGGATCCATCTTATTAGTCTTGGTTTGGAATGAATTTTCTTGAGTAAGAAATTTATAGTAGAATGGTCTATGAAGATGATGATTTTGGAACCTATGAGATAGGGCCAGAATTTATCTAAAGCAAAAACCACTATTAAAAGTTTCTTTTTAGTCACAGTGTAGTGAGATTGAGTTTTATCCAAAGTTTTTGAGGCATAATAAATGACATGACGATTTTTTTATATTTTTTGACCAAGAACAGCCGCAACAACTCTATCAAAATCATCACACATCAACTCAATGAGTAAGGACCAATTTGGGGGTTGGATTATCAGGGAAGATGTAAGAGAAGTTTTGAGTTCAATGAAGTCTCTCTTGCAAACCTCATCAAAATGGAAAGTGACATCATTTTGGTGCAACTGAGTGAGTGGGAGGAAAATCCTACTGAAGTTATGGATGAATCTCCGATAGAAACTGGTATGAATGAGGAATAAATGGATGTATCGAACAAAATTGGGTTCATGAAGTGATTGGACTACTTCAATTTTTGTAGGATCAACTTCAATACCATCTTGTAAAACTATGTGCCCTAGAAAAATCTCATTTGCAACCATGAAGTAACATTTTTCAAAATTTAACACAAGGTTATACTGGACACACTTTTGAAGGATTAGAGAGAGTAAATTCAAGAAATATTAAAATGACTCACCATAAATGGTAATTTCATCCATGAAGACTTCCATTTAGTGTTCAATGAATTCAGAAAAGACACCCATCATACACATCTGGAATGTTTCAGGATCATTGCAAAGGCCAAAAGGCATTCTACAATATGCATATGTTCCAAAGGGGCATGTGAAAGTAGTCTTTTCTTGGTTTTGATATGTGATTGGGATTTGGAATTAGCTAGTGTATCCATCAAGAAAGAAATAGTGTGACTTTATAGCTAATCGTTCTATCATTTGATCAAGTAACAGAAGAGGGTAGTGATCTTTTCGTGTTTCAAAATTCAATTTCCTATAATGGATGCACACATGCCATTTTTTCTTCACTTCAGTTGAGACTACCTATCCATGTTCTTTTGTGACAACATTTATCCCACCCTTCTTAGGTGCAACTTGAATTGGACTAACCCATTCACTATCAGAAATTGGGTAGATAATACCAGCATGAAGAAGCTTGGCGATCTCTTCCCCAACTACCTCAAGTATGAGTGGATTGAGTCTTATTTGTGGTTGTCTAATTGATTTAGAAGATTCCTCAAGATGGATGTTATGCATGAAAAGAGTAAGGTTTATTCCTGGTATGTCATCTAGGGTCCAACCTAAGGACTTTTTGTTTTCCTCTAACACTTGAAAAAGTTTGGACTCCTCAATTTCGGTAAGTGAACTAGAGACAATGATAGGATAAGAGTGATCATGGAAAAGAAATGCATATTTCAGGTGTTTACAAAGAGGATTCGGATCAGTCAAATCTTTTATTTAGGGGTTAGACAACTTAGGAATGGATCAAGGGACTTTAGTTGCTTCAGATTCATTTTCCTTAATGCTGTCCAAGGTGGAGCAGTAGAGATCAGAGGTGATGTAGGATTTAAGAGATTTTTCAATATCCTCTAGATTGATTGAGTCTATGAATTAAAGGTCCACATAAACTTTACTATTTATGACTTGGTTAATCATGGTGCATATTTCCAAAGATCCTATCTCATTAAAACATGATGAACATGATGGAATGGGGTTCAATTGACTCTCAGAAGTGTCTTTAGAAACATGGATTGAGAATACAGAGTAATTCTCAAATGGGTATATCATGGATTGAAAAATGTTGAACTTGACCAGTTGGTCACCAAATTCCATGGATAATATTCCTAAATGGACATCAATCTTGGTTCTCACTATCATTATGAATGGTATTTATAGAATCAGGGGAGATCGAGAAGAGTTCATCTCACCTTCTATGTCAAGGACATAGAATTCAGTGGGGAAGATAAGATCATTGACTCGGACAAGGACATCCTCAATTTTTCCCTTAGGAATGGCTGTTCTTCGATTGGATAACTGGATGACAACACTCATTGGATTCAAGGGACCTATACCAATGTTGGAGAAGATGGATTTGGGCATGACATTAATTGAGGCTCCTAGGTCTATGAGTACATCATCGAAGTTGAAACTTCCAATTTGGAATTGAATCATAAAGGTCCCTGGATATTTTCACTTTATGGGAATAGACTGTTGGGTGGGAACATTTTTGAAGGTCCTAATATTCTTGTTGTGGGTGCAAAATTCCTTAAGAAACTTGGCATACTGAGGGTTTTTTTATGGAATCTTAGAGGGGGATGTTGACTTCAACATGTCTAAACATGTCAAGCATTTCAGGATTGGGTTCAAAGGACTTATTTGGCTTAGAAACAACTTGAGGAAAAGAAATTGGGTTCCTAATTGGAATGGGAGGAGGTGAGTGAATGGATTCCTATTCCTTTTCGAGTTTCTTTTTCTCTTCATTTTCTAGGTCAACATTTAAAGGGGGTTGGAGGACTTATCTTGAGGCATAGAAATTTGCTTCCCCGATCTAAGTGAAATTGCACTTATATTACCCTTAGGGTTAGGTAATGGTTGAGATGGGAGTTGGGAAGAATTTTATTGTTGTTGCTGGCTCAGGTGGGATGAAAGTTGACCAATTTGGGTTTCAATGTTTTTAAGGCTGGAATGGGTGAAGAAGGATAGATCTTCCACTGCACTTTCCCATTGTTGTTTTGAAGAAGAGGCTAGTCCTGAATTGGGATTTCCTTGATTTTGGTACTTTGGAAGGTGGTTGTATTGGTTTGGGAATTAGGAAGTCTCACTAGGATAGTGGAATCTAGGAGGAGGAATAGGAGGACTTATCCTTTGAAGATGAGAAACAAAAGGGTAAGGTTGTTGGAAGTTACCAACACCTTGACCATATTGTAACTGGTTTGGGGTTTTAGTAGGGAATTGAGTGGGATAAGATATAGGGTTTCTATACCTTAATCCTTGGTTATTTGTAGAAGAGAAGGGCTCAGAATGGTGTTGGTTAATGTTTCTAACAAACTGAACTGATTGTTGAGGGTTGGGGTTCCCCTGATCATATTCTGCATTGAGCTCCATTGGTCTGGATGAATAAGATTGATCCTCTTGAAGTTTTTCAAATGTTTCAGTTGTATGAGACAGAGAGTTTCCTATTCCATAGTTGTTTACAGTTCCATGAAACATTTATTGTATAGAAGATGAGGTTGAGGCTTTGGAAGCCACAACTAGTTGTCCCACAAGACCTGTAAGTTCACTCGTCCACTCGATCATCTTGTTCGCCTCTATTGATTGACTATCTTGGACTTTTTTTACTTGAGAATGTGCTCAAGTATGGAATTGTTGTGTGTTTGCAGCCATTTTTCTTATGATATCTCTTGTAGCTAGAGGAGTTTTATCAACAAGAGCACCGCCACTTGCGACATCAATGTGAGTTCTCTCCATATCCAATAAGCCCTCATAGATGTATTGGATAAAGATTTTGTCAGGGATTTGGAGATGTGGGAAGGTTGAAAAAAGATTTTTCAACCTCTCCCAGCACTCATGGATTGATTCATTTGAGAATTCGTGTATACTGCTTATTTCTTTTCAGATAGAAGCAGTATGAGAAGCATGAAAGAATTTCTCTAAGAAGCGTCACTTCATGTCATTCCATGTTGTTATGAAACCAGAAGGGAGGTTGTAACGACCCTAAGTTTCATTAATGGAAAATCCCTCTTGATCCAGTTAAATGTTTCTTTATGAAAAATGTTTTTATAAGATATCAACTTTTTAGTTTTACTTTAAGATTTGTGACCGTTACTTTTATAGCCGTTGAACAGTGATCATCTGGGTAGTTTAAATATAAGTCTTTAACGAACCAATTTTCTACTCAGACAAAGGAAGCGATGGCCTCATCCAGTAGAATTGCCCCTTACGAAGCCCATTTGTCGGAGCTCGGAAAGGAGGTGGCGTCTTTGGGCTTTGCCCTTGACCAAGCCCAAGCTGAGCTTCATCAAGTCAAGCTCGAACGTGATCGTCTACGGGAAAAATGGAAGTTGATAGAGATTACCACTCGAGTGATGTTATCCGAGCAACCCCAAGAGTCTGTCACCATCGCACACCTTACCCTTAGGTCTTATGCGGCTATTTTAAGGGGTTATGTAACAAATAAGTAGCACCATGTTCATGTACATTATTTTTGTATATAATAATGAATATAATTTCTAGTCATTTTTGATACATTGTAATTAGTTTTTAAAGTACAAACGGTGTTTTTAGTTATTATTTAATTAAGAATTATATTTTATTAAATTAAAGGATTTTTAAATTAAATAATATTTTAATAAAATATTATTATTAATATTAAATAAATTTTTATTAAATATAAATGATCTTATAATTTTATGAATGCAATTAAAATTTTTATTAAGGTTTGAAAGCCATTTCTGTCAAAACCCGTGAATTTTTTTATAAATGTCGGTTTTTATTTTAAAAATTTAAAATTCACATATTTATAAAATTATTTAGATAATATAAATATTATTTTTGGAATCAGGACGTCGAAATTATCCAACGGTGAATTTTTCATAATTTTCTGAGACAGTCAAATGTTTGGGTAAAAATTAAATACCATTTAAATATATAATGTGTTTTATGACATCATAATGACCCAATGGTGATGTAATAAAATACCATAATCCTTATGTTCGGCCAAAATATGTTTTATCATTAAAATAATGAGGTTTTGGGTTTGTTTGACTCACTTTTCAAAGCATTAATGGAGCCCTCAAGACTTATTCAACACTTTGCCTTTTTAAATTAATTTCCATGGGAGTGTGACTCACCTCCACATAAGCAACCCTAATTTTTTAATTAGTTCGGACCTTGGACTTGTAAAATATTGTTTTCCTCTTTCCTTTTCCAGAAACCATGGGCAAATACCATGGGATGGTTTGTGGTTTGGATTATTTTAATATAAGGGGTCCCAAACCTAAATAATAAAGAATTCTCTCACCTTTCCTATATAAACCCACCCAAGCTCCCACTTCCTCCTCACCCAAAGCCCATGAAGTTCGTCCAACCTCTGCCCTACTCTCTCTATAATCCTCTCAAGGTGCCCCAAGCTCCCAAGAAGCCTCTCACAAGTCTCTCTCTAGCCTTTGGAAGCACACTTCCAAGTAAGGGGTTTTTCTTCCTTTCTCATTTTTGTCAATTTTCTTTAAGTTGTATTGCCCTTTTATTTTCAATTATGAACGTTGGGGTATGGTTTTTCACCTCTCCCATACTTCCCTCTTATTGTTTTAATGGTGGGAGAACCCTTTCTCTCTCATTAAATGCCTCCCATGTACACCCGTTACTATGCCGAAATTCCGAAAGGAACTTCTCTCTCTTCTTTTACATTCAAGCAATAATTTTGTATCATGAATCTAAATTCCATTTCTATTGTTGGGACATGTATATATATGATCTCCTTACTGTCCATTACATGTAAATATGATGAGGAACCCCTTTCTCTCTCATCAACCTTTTTTATGAATTCTTATGTCACGCCGTTACGCTGCCGAAATCACACCAATTTTCTAAGCCAAAGTCTTTGTGTAGTGAATACCATGCCCATTTCTCCATCAAGGGTATTCACCTTTATGCACATTTACTTATTGATTATAAAGTTTCATGTTTTAATTCCACATTCCTTTATCGTGGAATAAATGATTATGTTTTATGAATCAATGTTTTATGATCCATGTGGCACACTTATGCATGAAATGAAATGTTTAAGAAGGGTGCGCCCTTTATAGAGCTCCAATGCATTGGGTAAAGTATAGTATCATGATACATCATGTGCAATGAGTGTTGACTCATGCTAATTCAAGTGCAACGAGGGTTTACTCGTGCTTCAAGTGAAATGAGGGTTTACTCATGCTCCATGTGCAATGAGCCTTGGCTCATGCTAATTCAATGATAAGTGTTGTTGCCACATTTCCATGTTATGATTATCATGCTTTATCATGCCTTTATGTTCATGTCTCTCTTATGATCTATTGATATGACTATTGCCTAACATGTATTGTACTCCTCATGTTATTCATTGTGTACTCCCTTACTGGGCTTTATAGCTCACCCTTTTCTTATGCATGTCCTCAGGTTATCCCATGCAATGCTAAGTACGAAGGAATGTAGTGGTCATGTAAAGGAAGTTTTCAATAAGGATGTTGTATTTCAAGTTTAAAGTTTTTATGTAATGATCCTAAGCCCCAAAGACACTAAACCTCTCGATCTTCTTTGTTGTATCAAGTGAAGTTTTATGTAATAAAGCATGTTTAAGTTGTAATAAAAAGCAGGGTTGTCATAGTTGGTATCAGAGGATAGGTTTAGTTATTTTTGGGATTAGGAAACCCTAGTAAAGCCTTAGATACAAGACTAAGCATAATAAAAACATCCCTAAGTTTTGGTAAATACTAAGTAAGTGGTTTATCAAACAAATACATCCCTGTTTGGATACGAGCAGGTAGAGGCGGCTCTGGCACAGATGTATCCTAGGGGTAAAACCCGAAAACACCGCTTTGAGCTAGACTCGAACGGGAACTGGTGCACGACAACGGGCCTTGCTGCACTCTTGGTTACGACACTCCCGGGGGATATGTTTTGATAAATTCACAATCTTAGTATGAACCCTTATTAAGGGAAAAATGCCCCTAAGAATATATGTTAGAAGGAAGATCATGAAAAGCCTGGATTGAATCCTATAGACTCATGAGTTAAAGAGATTAAAGTTTATTTATAAGTCATCAACTTTTGTCTTTGGATTACCCTTTATGTGTTACCCCTAACTTTCCTTTTATTCCAGCCAATGGCCGGTAATAGGAGAACTCGGGCTAACAACCGTTGTGAAGATCAGTGTGATGATTGTACTTATGAGATGCCCAATCCAATGGGAGCGGGAATCGCGAACTTTGTCACGCTTATCTCTCAGCTAACTCAAGTTTTGAATAGAAACACTGGTCAAGAGGAACGTTCAACCCCCCCTAAGAAAGAACAAGTCGCTATTGAAAGCTTCATGAGACAAAGGCCTCCTACTTTTAGTGGATCATCCGATCCCACGATTGCTGAACAATGGATCAACTCCATTGAAATGATATTCTCCATCCTCCAATGCTCTGAAAAAGAGAAGGTTCTCTTGGCGGCTTATCGTATGGAGGGTGAAGCTGATCAATGGTGGACGTTGATCAAAAATACGAAGCCTGAGGAGGAGATCGAGGCTTTGGAATGGAAGGTATTCCGGAAGATGTTTTTCGATAAATATTTTCCACGCACCCTCCGTCTTAAGATGGAAAGGGACTTCCTTTCCCTCAAGCAGAAAGATGAGGAATCTGTGGGAGCGTACGAGGCAAACTTCACAAGGCTTGCACGATACACTTCCGGCTTTGTCGTTACCCCCGAATGCAAGGTTGACCGCTTCTTTGGTGGGATGAAGCCTAGCTTACAGAAAGCATTAGCGATCCGTGACTTCGACAGCTATGAGGAAATTGTCCGATGTGCCCTCAAGGTTGAAATGGAGATCGGAGAATCACAGGGGTATCATGGGGAAAAGAAGCGGAAGGTGGACTTTAATGCTGGTGGTCCGATGGATAAATCCAACGGCGCTAAGAAATTCCAGCACCCCACTTGCCAAAAGTGTGGAAAGAAGCACCCTGGAAATTGCCTTAGGGGGACAAGAAAATGCTTTAAGTGTGGAAGAGAAGGGCACCTAGCTGTTAACTGTCAGCAAGAAGGACCCGCGGCTGCGACGGAGGGGAGGAACGCTCCGTTCGAACCTCAACGCGTTGTTCAATGCTTCAAATGCAAAGAACCGGGTCATTTTGCGAATCAGTGCCCTAATCCAAGGGTTATCGGAGGCAATCAACAACCTCCAAGACAGCAAGGAAGAGCTTTTGCCATCACTTCTGCCGAAGTGAACCCCGACAACGAAGTGGTGACAGGTACGCTAGTTATTCATTCAAGAATAGCGAACGTACTTTTTGATTCAGGTTCTACACATTCTTTTATATCTCAAAAGTTTAGTAGAACAATCCCTACACCACCACAAATCATGGAAGTAAAGATGTCGGTGAGTACGGAAAATGGGGCAATCATTGCATCCCATGAGTATAAGTCCTCCCCTGTTATAATCTGTGGATTGAATTTCCCGGCGAACCTCGTCATACTCCCTTTGGTGGAATTTGATGCAATTCTTGGCATGGATTGGCTTTCCTTATATAGAGCCAACATAAATTGTCGGGAGAGGGAAATCACACTCCATATGGAGAATCGACCCCCGATTCTTTACAAGTGTCAGGAGGAAGATGAATCTCCTTTAGCTCCATCATCTCAAGCATGGATATTACTGCCTTATGAGCACGCATATCTGGCTCAGATGATTGAGTCCAAGGAAGAAACCACCCTTGAAGAAATGCCTATTGTGAGGGAATTCGCTGAAGTATTTCCCGAGGAACTTCCTGGTCTTCCTCCAAGAAGAGATGTTGAGTTCTCAATTGAACTTATACCTGGGGCGCTACCAATATCCAAGACTCCATATAGAATGGCTGTGGTTGAGCTTGAAGAACTGAAGAAACAACTACAGGAGAATCTGGATAAAGGGTTTATACGCCCAAGTGCATCACCATGGGGTGCACCAGTCCTCTTCGTCAAGAAGAAGGATGGGTCAATGCGGCTTTGCATCGATTATCATGAACTTAACAAAATCACGATAAAGAACAAGTATCCTCTCCCAAGAATCGATGACTTGTTTGACCAGCTGCGTGGAGCACAATACTTCTCCAAGGTCGACTTGCGGTCGGGATATTATCAAGTAAGGGTGAAGAAGGAAGATATCCCCAAGACTGCTTTTCGTACAAGGTACGGGCACTATGAATTCATAGTAATGCCTTTTGGACTCACCAATGCTCCATCAATATTCATGTACTTGATGAATAGAGTCTTTAGAGATTACCTAGATAAATTTGTGGTAGTCTTTATAGATGATATTCTAATATACTCCAAAACCAAGGAGGACCATGAGGAGCATTTAAGAACTGTACTGGAGACTTTGCGCAAGGAGAAGTTCTATGCCAAGTACAGCAAGTGTGAGTTCTGGTTGAAGGATGTCTCATTCTTGGGCCATATCATCACAAGCAATGGGATATCTGTGGACCCCTCCAAAACAGATGCAATTGAGGGATGGCCGAGGCCAACATCGGTAACTGATATCCGTAGCTTCTTGGGGTTAGCTGGATATTATCGACGATTTGTGAGAAACTTCTCACGATTGTCCAACCCTCTTACCAAGCTAACTCGAAAGGGAGTAAAGTTTGCTTGGAGTGATGAATGCGAAGAAAGCTTCAAGGAGTTGAAAAGGAGGCTTATCACTGCACCTGTGCTCACTTTACCCACAAGTGGGGAGCTTTTTGTGGTATTCAGTGATGCTTCGAAGAAGGGCTTAGGATGTGTGCTGATGCAGAATGATAAAGTGATATCCTATGCCTCAAGACAGTTGAAAATCCATGAGCGAAACTATCCAACGCATGATCTGGAGTTGGCGGCGGTAATCTTTGCCTTGAAAATCTGGCGGCATTATCTCTATGGAGAGAAATGTGAGATATATACTGACCACAAGAGTCTTAAATATATATTCACACAGAAAGAGCTTAATATGCGCCAGAGAAGATGGATAGAGCTCATAAAGGATTATGACTGTTCAATACATTACCACCTAGGGAAGGCGAACAAGGTGGCGGATGCCCTAAGTAGAAAGGATCCAGAAATTCTATCAACGATGAGAATTGAGAAGGATCCAATCTTCTTAGACTTGATGAAGATAGACGTGGGAATCATAAATAAGGGAACATAATTAATCCTTTCACAAATGATTGCTCAACCATCTCTTTTGGAAAGGTTAAAGGATGCTCAAAAGGATGATGCGAGAATCCAAGAAAAAGTGGAAGCTATCAAAAAGGGAAAATCCTCAGAGTTTAATGTTAATGAAGAAGTAATTGTGCGGTTTGGGAAAAGACTATGTGTCCCATCAAGTTCGGAGCTGAAGAAGGAACTTTTGGATGATGCACATAGTTCAAATTTCTCTATTCACCCAGGGAGCACAAAGATGTATCAAGATCTCCGAGAAAACTTTTGGTGGGATAATATGAAGAAGGAGATCGCCGAATATACATCAAAGTGCCTGGTGTGTCAGCAAGTGAAGGCAGAGAGGCAGAAGTCTAAGGGGATGATGCAACCATTGCCCATACCAGAATGGAAATGGGAGAACATCACCATGGACTTCGTCACTGGACTTCCAAGGACATCCAAAAGCAACAATGCAATCTAGGTTATTGTGGATCGTCTTACAAAGACTGCACACTTCATTGCTATTCGAGAGGATTTCTCTTTGGATCAACTGGCACAGATATATATCAGGGAAGTGGTACGGTTGCATGGAGTACCACTATCTATTGTGTCTGACCGAGATCCAAGATTTACCTCTAAGTTTTGGAAGAGTCTTCAACATGCTCTGAATACTGAACTGAACTTCAGTACGGTCTATCATCCTCAAACTGATGGCCAATCCGAGCGGACTATCCAAACACTTGAGGATATGTTGAGAGCATGCTCAATGGACTTTAAAGGAGGATGGGATCAACATCTTCCTCTAGTTGAGTTCTCTTATAATAATAGTTTCCACTCGAGCATCCAAATGGAACCATATGAAGCCCTGTATGGGAAAAGGTGTAGAACACCGACATGTTGGGATGAGGTTGGTGAACGTAAACTGCTTGGACCAGAAATGGTTGAAGAAATGGTGGAGAAGGTGAAAACCATTCAGCAGCATATCAAGGCAGCCCAAAGTCGACAGAAGAGTTATGCAGATAATCGTCGACGAGACCTTGAGTTTAAAGTCGAAGACATGGTGTTTTTACGCATATCTCCGTGGAAGAAGGTCATGAGGTTTGGAAAGAAAGGGAAGTTAAGTCCAAGGTACATCGGCCCCTTCGAGATTCTTGATCGTGTTGGGGCTGTGGCCTATCGACTAGCACTTCCACCTACTATGGCCAAGGTGCATGATGTCTTCCATGTATCCCTCTTAAGGAAGTACATACCAGACCCTTCACATGTACTCTCTTCTGAGGTGGTACAATTAGAAGACGATCTTTCTTATGAGGAGCAACCAGTGAAGATCTTGGATCGTAGAGAAAAAGTTCTATGAAATAAGACAATGCCCCTCGTCAAGGTGTTGTGGAGAAACCACAAGTTTGAAGAAGCAACTTGGGAGTCGGAGGATATGATGAAGCTAAGTTACCCACATTTGTTTTAGTGTGGGAAAAGGAAAATTTCGAGGGTGAAATTTCTTAAGGGGGGAATGTTGTAACGACCCGAAGTTTCATTAATGGAAAATCCCTCTTGATCCAGTTAAATGTTTCTTTATGAAAATTTTTTTTATAAGATATCAACTTTTTAGTTTTACTTTAAGATTTGTGACCGTTACTTTTATAGCCGTTGAACAATGACCATCTGGGTAGTTTAAATATAAGGCTTTAACGAACCAATTTTCTACTCAGACAAAGGAAGCGATGGCCTCATCCAGTAGAATTGCCCCTTACGAAGCCCATTTGTCGGAGCTCGGAAAGGAGGTGGCGTCTTTGGGCTTTGCCCTTGACTAAGCCCAAGCTGAGCTTCATCAAGTCAAGCTCGAACGTGATCGTCTACGGGAAAAATGGAAGTTGATAGAGATTACCACTCGAGCGATGTTATCCGAGCAACCCCAAGAGTCTGTCACCATCGCACACCTTACCCTTAGGTCTTATGCGGCTATTTTAAGGGGTTATGTAACAAATAAGTAGCACCATGTTCATGTACATTATTTTTGTATATAATAATGAATATAATTTCTAGTCATTTTTGATACATTGTAATTAGTTTTTAAAGTACAAACGGTGTTTTTAGTTATTATTTAATTAAGAATTATATTTTATTAAATTAAAGGATTTTTGAATTAAATAATATTTTAATAAAATATTATTAGTAATATTAAATAAAATTTTAATTAAATAAAAATGATCTTATAATTTTATGAATGCAATTAAAATTTTTATTAAGGTTTGAAAGCCATTTCTGTCAAAACCCGTGAATTTTTTTATAAATGTCGGTTTTTATTTTAAAAAGTGAAAATTCACATATTTATAAAATTATTTAGATAAAATAAATATTATTTTTGGAATCAGGACGTCGAAATTATCCAACGGTGAATTTTTCATAATTTTCTGAAACAGTCAAATTTTTGGGTAAAAATTAAATACCATTTAAATATATAATGTGTTTTATGACATCATAATGACCCAATGGTGATGTAATAAAATACCATAATCCTTATGTTCGGCCAAAATATGTTTTATCATTAAAATAATGAGGTTTTGGGTTTGTTTGACTCACTTTTCAAAGCATTAATGGAGCCCTCAAGACTTATTCAACACTTTGCCTTTTTAAATTAATTTCCATGGGAGTGTGACTCACCTCCACATAAGAAACCCTAATTTTTTAATAAGTTAGGACCTTGGACTTATAAAATATTGTTTTCCTCTTTCCTTTTCCAGAAACCATGGGCAAATACCATGAGATGGTTTGTGGTTTGGATTATTTTAATATAAGGGGTCCCAAACCTAAATAATAAAGAATTCTCTCACCTTTCCTATATAAACCCACCCAAGCTCCCACTTCCTCCTCACCCAAATCCCTTGAAGTTCGTCCAACCTCTGCCCTACTCTCTCTAGAATCCTCTCAAGGTGCTCCAAGCTCCCAAGAAGCCTCTCACAAGTCTCTCTCTAGCCTTTGGAAGCACACTTCCAAGTAAGGGGTTTTTCTTCCTTTCTCATTTTTGTCAATTTTCTTTAAGTTGTATTGCCCTTTTATTTTCAATTATGAATGTTGGGGTATGGTTTTGAACCTCTCCCATACTGCCCTCTTATTGTTTGAATTGTGGGAGAACCCTTTCTCTCTCATTAAATGCCTCCCATGTACACCCGTTACTATGCCGAAATTCCGAAAGGAACTTCTCTCTCTTCTTTTACATTCAAGCAATACTTTTGTATCATGAATCTAAATTCCATTTCTATTGTTGGGACATGTATATATATGATCTCCTTACTATCCATTACATGTAAATATGATGAGGAACCCCTTTCTCTCTCATCAACCTTTTTTTATGAATTCTTATGTCACGCCGTTACGCTGCCGAAATCGCACCGATTTTCTAAGCCAATGTCTTTGTGTAGTGAATACCATGCCCATTTCTCCATCAAGGGTATTCACCTTTATGCACATTTACTTATTGATTATAAAGTTTCATGTTTTAATTCCACATTCCTTTATCGTGGAATAAATGATTATGTTTTATGAATCAATTTTTTATGATCCATGTGGCACACTTATGCATGAAATGAAATGTTTAAGAAGGGTGCGCCCTTTATAGCGCTCCAATGCATTGGGTAAAGTATAGTATCATGATACGTCATGTGCAATGAGTGTTGACTCATGCTAATTCAATTGCAACGAGGGTTTACTCGTGCTTCAAGTGCAATGAGGGTTTACTCATGCTCCATGTGCAATGAGCCTTGGCTCATGCTAATTCAATGATAAGTGTTGTTGCCACATTTCCATGTTATGATTATCATGATTTATCATGCCTTTATGTTCATGTCTCTCTTATGCTCTATTGATATGACTATTGCCTAACATGTATTGTACTCCTCATGTTATTCATTGTGTACTCCCTTACTGGGCTTTATAGCTCACCCTTTTCTTATGCATGTCCTCAGGTTATCCCATGAAATGCTAAGTACGAAGGAATGTAGTGGTCATGTAAAGGAATTTTTCAATAAGGATGTTGTATTTCAAGTTTAAAGTTTTTATGTAATGATCCTAAGCCCCAAAGACACTAAACCTCTCGATCTTCTTTGTTGTATCAAGTGAAGTTTTATGTAATAAAGCATGTTTAAGTTGTAATAAAAAGCAGGGTTGTCATAGAGGTAGTAAATCCATGACTTAGTAGTGTCATCTAAGGAGAAAGGGAATGATCGTAGTTTGATTTGTTCCTCATAAACACCTTGAGGCTTCTTGGTAGATCACACCACTTGGAACTCTTTAAGATAGAGATGTGGATTCTCATCAACTGGTCTTTGTAAATGAGGTAGAAGATGAATCAAACCGGATTTGAGTTCAAAGTCCACCACTATGTTTGGATATTGAATACCAAGAGGTTGGTAATTCATATCAGGGGAAATAGGTTCTTTAAGTATTTGTTCTTTAGGATTGACCATTTCTAATTCGATTTGTTGGACAAGGGCTGGTTCTTGAATTATTTTATTATCCCTAATTTTCCTCCTAAGTTGGTGAAGAGTTCACTCAATTTCAGGTTCAAACAAATCTAAATTATTTTTTTGGAGGCTAGGGGGAATTCAAAGATATTTTAGAAGAAAAAGGAAGATTGGTTTTTCTTTGTGTTTTTTTTTCTGTTTATGATTTTTTTGAGAAGGCGAGGTTTCCTTTATTTTTTTTATTTTTTATTTTTTTATAATAACTAGAAACTAAAAACTTCTTAATTGCACCATCCTCAACAATAGATCCATTTTAAAGTATGGACGATTGTCTTATACCAACCGTTCAATGTTCTGATGCTCTACTAATGTGTATAACATCACTCGGGTCGAATCCTCGGTGATGATACTTTTTAATAGTAGAATATTTTTAGTTGATTGAACTTTTATTGGAGGTTTTCTTTGCAGATTTTAATTGAAATTATTGATTTAACAATTTGATAAATATCGGGACGAGTTCATCATTTTGTTGTTAATCTTATGATATCCTTGAGCTTTTCTTTATATTGCATTAAATTAACACCCATGTCACAAGTTGATGTTGATTTTAATTCCTAAGTGTTAAGTCTTTAATCCAAGCCTTAATTTAACTAAAATTCTAATATCAATCAGTACTTTTTTGTGGTAGTGTATTTATGGTTCCAATAATCCCTGTAATCCATATTTTAAACAAAACAAGTCATTAATCCATGACATGTTAAGTCCAACATACACAATGTTAATTTAACGAGTATTCATAGAGAAAAAGATTTCAATCACTTATCATACCTAAATTATAAATCAACCTAATGAGATATTTACTAATTCATTGAAATGATTAGTTGTATGGTTATAATGATTATGTTGATAAATTAAGAAGATATGAAAAATAAAGGGATAAGAAAAGAGTGGGGCATCGAACACACACCCACAAATGATGAAGGGAATTAAATACTGACTTTAGATTGAATGAGAAATCAAAATAAGGGAAGAGGTTTTAACTTGATTTAAATTATTTAAAGAAAATTAATATTAAAACACATAAGGTGTATGATAATAAGAGATATTTAAGAAGAAACTTGCATTAAAATAGAATTATAAAAACAAACACTTATGAAATTACAATTGAAAATAAATGGAAAGAAAATGAAATCAAAGAGAGGAGGAATGATCTATAATGTGAAAACATGAGTTTTGAATGTCCTCCTAGGCCTTTGGAAGAGACTTAGTCGTGAAAATTGATCCTCTTCTATTCTGAATTTCCAACCCTTTTGAAAGGATATGAGGGGATGTAATTATAGCCCAAGGTGGTGGACTGTTTGCATTCCAAAACTACCCCTCAACTTGGATCGACGATTTGGACATTCAGACAGCCAAATAAAGAGATATATTATTCTTCAAAGTTTTATATAATAATGTTTTCTGACTAATAACAAAATCGGGAGTCATTTGGACTTATGGATCCAAATTTATGGTAGTTTTCATAAACAATGTTAAACTTTCCTTTTCTATCCATGATTTTTTGACAGCCGGAATGTGAATGGATTTTTGAATAGAAAGATTCCTTCAAATACAAATGATTTATTCATCAAATTAGGCCACTTATATCTCCCCTTTAACACTAAATAATCTCCACTTTATGGAATTACTAGATCATGAGATATGTCATGAATAGTATCCAAATTTTAATTTCCATCCTGAATGGTGGGATGGACTTCAAAGAAAATGCTGGGCCCCTTGTTCATGTAGTTGGACCCTCAAATTGTTATCCATGATTATATTGAATAATCAAGAACATTTTGTTGTGTTTCATAAAATTTGGGCTTCGAGATTTATACCAGTAACTCAATCATCATGGCTGGTCTAATTTCTTCTCAGTTTCTTTGCGTCTTCTTGTGTGGGCCATATGACCCTCCAAATAGAAGATTTGGCCAAAGGTTCCTGTTAATTAAATGTTGAAATTTCAGTAAGAAACCCTAAAAAACAACAATCATATAATTTGGATAAGTATGGTGAGAGTTAAATTTTAAATAGTAAACTAACATAGATTGGATTAATTCAAATAATGATAAAAAATTACATTTGATATTCAAACATTAATATTTCACACAAATTATGCACATTCATATAAAATAAGTAAAGGAGGTATATAAAAAGTTATGAAAATATGAATAACATCAATGGGTACATGTAGATAATGGTGAGATGGTGAGACATTACCCACATAACATGTAGAGTAGTTGTTTATGGTTTTAGTTTTTTTTTCTGGTTGTTGGATTTGTTATTTGGGTTTTAATACACCACTCTTAGATTTTATTACCCACTTTGTTTCACTTATTATAGAATATTTCATCTATTTTACTTCAATTATATATCTTTTTTGTTTATATATACCTTGTATATTGTATTAGGTTGGGAGAAATCATTCCCTCTAGTTGTTGATTGATGTTCTGGTGCTATTCACCGGACCATGGGTATTAGGAATTCCCATCAGGTTAGTAGAAGATCAGTTCAAGTTCCAATTTTGGTGGTATCCTTGGTTAGATCATTACAAAATGTATCCTTGGATAGATGGACTTTAGGTTGGACTACTCATTGTATTTGATGATTATTCTTTTTTTATAGGTGTAAGCTGGTTATTAGTTTCTACAAGACTACACTTATAGTTATTTTCGGTTTTATATGATTCTAAGACTTATTATAAAATAGTTTCATATATTTCATTATTTGAATTTGGATATGTGCAAATATTTTTTAATTTGGATTTTTAATACAAGAAGTGAGTTGGGTAAATGGTTTTATATCAATATTGTTTGAACATATATATTTGTTCGAAGGAATAATATTACAAACCCAATAATTAGAATAACTAACACATGTAAAGTTAATAACCTAATATAATATGGTAAGATTAAATTCCATTAAAAATACTAAGTGTTATATCCCTTCTAAATAAAACACATATCAAGACCTCGATCAAACTATAATGACTAAAAAATTTAAGGGTTATTATTTCTAGGTTAAATTTGGGTTTTTTCTTCAAAGTAGGGGAAAACCTAATAATTAGGATTTTAATAGGAATTATTTGATTTAGAACATCTTTAAGATAGATTTTTTGATTTATTTAGATACTTAAGAGGTGCTTCATGTGCTCAAGTGAGTGTTGGATAAGGGTCAGTGTAACATACCAAGGATTAAAAAAAAATTAAATGCACAAAACTTGGTTTTAAGTAGATATTTATAACTATCCTTTATATAGAATTTTTCTGCTTCTGTGTTTTGAATTTCGAGAAACGGTCATCTACAATTGTGTTCAATATGCTATTTGGAGTCTTATGGAACTAATTTGTTTTTTGGTGAATAGTAATATACCCTTATGAATTGCAATATGAATAGTAATATGACCCTAATGAATAGTAAATTGTATTATTATTTTATTTTCTAAAGGATTTAAAATAATGACAACTTGGTTAATTTTTAAATGCCATATAAAAGAAGTTATAGAATTAAAATTGTTATTTTTTTAATTAAGTTTGATTTTATTTAAAAATTAAATTAATAATATCTAGAAAATTATTTTGTAAAATGGATTTAATTATTGAATTCTACACATCAAAAAATGGTTAGGGTGAGTTTTTGGGATTTTTCTAAAACAGGTGAATTTTTAGTGAATAGTAAAAATAATGTTTTGAGTTTTCAGTAAGTTTAATGACATCATTAATGATGTAATAATTCTGGTCAACTTGCATATAGTAAAATAATATATGAGGTGTAACATGTGGCTAATACCATTGAAAAATACTATAATAAAGCCCATGGTTTTTCAAACACCACTAATGAGCAGTCCCTTGGAAATTAATAAAACATTCCCTCATCTTTGCTATAAATATCAATCCATTCCTTAATTCCATTCATTAAAAATTACTCCTCAATAAAGATTTGATCTTATTACCTCCATATTAGTCCTCCCAAGGTTTCCTCAATCCCCAAGGTCCCAACCTTCAAGTATTAGGGGTTACTCTACAAGGTCAGAGAATTCATAACTTCTTTTTTTCCTATTCAAGTTCTATTTTATGTGGTATAACCTTCAAATTTCTATACTGTAATGCCCGAAACCTAGTTACCCAGAGTTGTTAAATTATTATATAACATTTTCATGAACAAAAGATATCAATTCTTGAATTACTGATTAGTTTGCATCCTTGGAAGTACAAGATACATACATAAGTTTTACATTAAATCATGAAATAAAAAAACAACAACATTGTGTTCCTTTTGAACACACTCATATCCTTTAGCCTATACATACAGTTCAATCATAATATACATATTCGAATCCTATTAAAAAGAAAATATAAGAAAGGGGCGAGCTCAGATGCTCATTAAAGATAACAATATAGCCGAAACTATCATAAATAAGTATAATAATTTAAGGCAATGTATAAGACTAAAACACAAACATTTTAAACAAAAAATTCAGCATAATAAGGAAAAGATAAATCAAATAATCCCACTTACTTATTCACATGGATATTATACTATTCTAATAATCACATGTAATATCAATATCTAATTTGATAATGATGAAATGTTTAACACCAGACATCATAACCACATAGTCAGGGCCTCGTGCCAAGACTACAAATAATATTTTTGTCACGACCTTATGTCAAGACACTAGTTTGTCTCATGATACCTACTGATGCATTGAGGAGCTATAATGTACCCCACCCATCACTTAATAAGTCCAATGCATTCGTCATATGAAAAGGTTGGAACATAACATAAACATTCGTATTAAAACTAGCATACGAAATGTTAATACTTTAACCATAAACTTCGACCGGTATAAAAATTATACATCCACAGTCAAACATATCACAAAACCTTCAATACAGTATGGAAGATTGTATCATAATAAATCAACTCCAAAAAAGTGTAAAATCCATCAAAGTATGTTGACATAGATGAAATCAAAACTATTTGAGAGAAATATCTGTTTCTATTTTGAAATCATTTAAAAGTCATGTAATTATAAAAGAAAAAAATTATTTTTAAAATATACTTATAAGTTTGTAAGGGAATATTCAAAGGTGTTATAATGGCGGAAAATAACCTCACCATCCATATAAGTTAAAAAACATTCTTACCTTAATTTGTCGAAAAGGTCATAAAGTTCCTTGTTTGGAAAACAACAAAAATATTCCTTTCAATTTTTTTTATAAAAAGTCAAACAAGGTTATAAATGACTTTAACCCATATTATAGGAAATATTAAAATGTTCTTAAGTACATTTTTCAGAAATGAATATGTGGATGATAAATATTTCCCAGTAGATACTTACTTATAAACAACCTCAGATATATAAAGAGATTGTAAAATTAACCCTTACCTTGTACTTTTCCTTACTTGAGGGTACCTTAATATAATGTATAATAGTAAAATCATAGTTATTAAATTATTCAATAACCACATACATAAGTATGATTTCATATATGATCTTCTAATATCTTTTTGTTAATAATATTTCAGTAGTATCATTATTTCACATGCTAGCTAATTCATTTTACTTTATATGTTTTGTTATGTAAGTCATTTTTGTTATGAATACTATTTATTTGATTCATATATAGAATGATATTAAGATCTTAAACATTATTTGTAGTCATAAAATGACAATAATTCTTCAATGGTTACAATGGGGATTGAATCTCATCGCGTTCATGGAGACGGTAATCCATATGTACGCACGAGCGACAATATCATTCTACTGATGGTGGAATCATACATAATTGAATGATATATTACATATAAATAATCATTAACATGTTATATTTATAATTTACATCAATTATACTCATTATTATACCCATACAAATAATGAAGTGTTTAATAACAAACAACACCACGAAGTGGAGACGGTAAGCCGTACATATGCACGTATGGAGACTATTTCATTCATAGGATGGATAAAATAATGAACATGGTTGTAAAATATTTATAATAACATCACAGTATCTAGAAGGTATGAGAGTTATTATTTTGGTATGAAAACAAAAAAGAAAGAGGAAATGGAAGAAGAATAGAACTTTGAAAGAGGTGATGAAATTATTACCTCTTCTTCAGGTGCTTTATTTTGATTTGATCAAAAGGGCTCCTTAGTTTGGCTTTGTGATCAAAGTAAGGCCTATAGGTTTAATTAAGGGTAGTTGGGAGGATATTTGAGCATGGTTTGGCTGAGACAAATGGCTTTGGAGGTGTGAAAGTAAGAGAAGGGTAAGTACCCTTTTATAAGAGAGGTGAGGGGAACTTTAGGAAAAGCTTGAAATATTATTTTATTATAAAATAATTTTTGGTTTCTAATGGATCCAAATGGATTTATTTCGAGGATAAGGTGGTTATGGATTTAAATATTATCAAATAATATGGTTTAGACAAGTTTAGTTCACCATATTAACCTTATATTTTAAATTTAACTTTTAGTTAAATAGTTTAACTTTTACTATGTCTTCTTGTATTTTTATATTACATGGTTAATAAACTTACTATAAAATTCCAAAAAAAAACTAAAGAGGATAATTAATGACATACCTATCATTATATAAGTCCTTTTTCCAAATATTATAATTTTTGGAATATTATATCATTTAATAATATAGTATTTATTTTAAAAACTCATTTATGCCAATTTTGACACAATTTAGTATTTGGTTTTTTTTAAAGTAATAAAAACATGATTAATTCGAAACAAATACATTAAATCAACCCTAAAATGTCATATTAAACTATAAAATTAGTTTAATGCATCAAAGGTCTCAATTTAAATTTATTTTGATATTTATAATATCAATAATTTTAATCTTTCATTAATAAGGTAATTACAACATCATCATTGTGTCATAAATAAATTTAATTATTTAATGTATAAAAATTATAAATAAAATACAATGATGTAGGAAATATTTTTATCTTTATAATGAATATTTATAGTCTAATTTATCTTATGTATAACACTATATTAAAAATATTTTAGTTATTAAAATTTTAATTTAACACCTTTAACTCTTCATTAAATAAAATAATAATAAATGTCCTAATATAATCCCAGTGGATAAAAGAGGATCATATTTTATTCCTAAAGTTTATTTTGGTCTAAAAAAACTTATCAAATAGAAGTTGTAAATGTGTGAAGCTAATTACAATATCATTTTTAACTTTAATTACCCTATTTACTTTTAACCGTGGTAAATAAAATTCAAAAATCACTATTCACCAAAAATTATTTTCATTCTATTGAACACAATTTTATTTGCTGATATCAACCATGTCTCTCAGATTTTTGAAATTCAATTCAAAGAAGCGGTTAAATTACATTTTATGCAAATTGGAAAATGTGCCTAGAATGAGGGTAAACGACGTTAAATTTTTTAATAAAATTATATATATGCAATCTTATTATAAAATGACTCCAATGAATTACATTGAACTAATATAGGTATTATATATCTATTTTTTAAAAATAAATTTAAATAAAAAATAATTATTATTTAATTAAAATTTGGTCTTAAACAATAACACCGTATTTTTCACTATTTATAAAAAATTGAATGTTTTTAGAAAAATACCAAAAATTCTCACTAAGATATTTTTGATATTCCAAATTCAAAAATGAAGTCTGTAAGAACCCCTGTTTTTTTATGAGGTACAGATCCTTTTCTTTTCAGTTTAACTATTCTGTTGAGGCCTAATGTGGATGCCTAACATGACCGAGGGAGTTACAGAGGTGTCCGAGGCTTGTTCGGAGCCCGGAACCAAGTTTTAGGCTGGAAATGTCCTGGCACCTGGTTTGCACATGGCCTGTGCATGACCTGGCTAAACCGGGAACCTTGGTGTAGGCTTAGCAGAGGCAGGAGCACGACCTGCACACAGTTTGGGGGAAACCGTGGGGGGGGGGGGGGGGGGTGGACGTGCGGTTGCCCCTTGACTTCCAAGAAGGTCTGCACAGTCTCCGCACGGTTTGTTAGGCCGTGCGGGTAAACCGTGCAACCTTCTGTGTTTTGAAATTTAATTAATTTTTAATTAAATTAATTAAATTTTTATAAAACCTAACCTAAACCTATTCTATTCAACCAGATAGCAGGGGGAGGTGCCTGGGGAGCTCTCAAGGAGACTTCGGAGGATTTTGATCCTGCTTCTCCGTCTAATCTCCATTTCGAACTCCGTTCATCTCGTTAGATCTGCAACGGTATGTCCTCAATTCCTTTTTAATCCTTCTCGATTCTTCTGGTTATAACGAACGCAGATTGGATTAAGGCTCATATGCACTAATTTCTCGTTCTTCATTTGTTCTTCAGTTTTATTCCAAACCAGGACGAATCGGAGCCTAATACTGGACGATCTATCTAGTACGAGCCTAAGGTAGGTTGTCTCATGCTTTTCGCTTATTGTCAGGCTATTTATATATGACGGAGTGTCGTGCGCCCACTTTTGGGGTGTCGTTGAACCTAGAAGTTAACCCTCTTATTACCTAGCATGTTATAGGTAATCTGAATAGGATGGTATGTTCTTGATTTAGGTTTTACACCTTGGACAGAAACCACCCCTTGGGTGTGTTTCCTTGAATGGATCTTTTATGGATTTTGACCCAGGATTCCTATGAGGTATGGATTTTCTTTCCCTTGTGGGTTGTTAAAAATGGAAATTGAATATGAATATAATTACAATAGAATGAATTTTAATTGAAATGGTTTCGGGTATGGGATGGAGTTTTGCCCCTTGACCATTGTATTCTAATTCTAGAATTTCTAGGCCACATGAGTTAAATGCTTTTAACTACTTAAAATGTGAAACAAAGTCATGGGTGAACCATGGAACCAATGTGAGTTTCCATGGACAGACTCATATGAGACTTGTCACTTAAATGCCGAGTGAATCATGGATCCAGTATGAGATGCCATGGATGGACTCAACTAGGCATGATATGTCATGGGTGATACCCGGATCTTATTTATAGGATCCTGGGGACGGGCTTAGATGACAGGCTATACCGCACCTAGAGCGAGGCTGGGTACCTAGGAGGTTCACCAGAACGGGCTTGTAGTGTGTTGGTGGATTTTCTCCCTGAGCGATGCTTGGTTTCCGATTTGAGTATTCCAGGAACGGGCTCAAGGAGTGGTTGAACACATGAATGAAGTGATTAATTAATAGAATGGATACTTGAAGCGAGCCAAGCCAAAGCAAAATCTTGGGTCGGTCTTGCTAGTTTCCCTCGTTTACTATTTTCCATGTTATACTGTCTGTTTATATATTCACTGACATATTAGCATGGATCTTTGGTGGTTGCCTACTGGGATTTAGTCTCACACCCTATTTGGGTCATGTTTTTGGACCCAATTAGATTATATGATTTTAGGTAATGAGAAGGGAAAATTCCCTAGTACAGGTACATGACTTGCTGCTCGGAGTAGGAGCGCACAGGACCAAGATGAGGCTTACGATGCGACAAGGGATAAATTTTTGTTTCTTTTTGGTATTTTGTGTACTTGTACTGTATTGTATTGACCTGCACCATCATATGTACATCAGATCCTTCATTTGGTTATCTATTTCTGTTGTCTATGTGTTGTCTACTGGTTACCTTCTTCCGCTATTGTATGTTTTTAATTCCACTGTGATGCTTTGGTAATGAGGGAATCATCTCCCCACAGACTCACAAAGGACCTCGCTGCTAGTCGGCAGCCTCTGGAATTTGGGAAGATGCACTTGAGGCAATGTGGTGACCGGTCCGGCTACCAGGTTGAATGGTAAGTCGGGTCAGGATGTTAGAAAGTGGTATCAAAGGGAATTTCCTTTTTCTGATTTGACTTACTATTTGACGACTATAGATAGGAGTAGAAAGGGAAGGGACTTCGGTAATAAACTGTGCCCAGGAGTTGCAAACCCGCATACAGGGAAAAGCCAAGTTTCCTAGTATGGAATTGTGTTTTCTAGTTTGATTATTACAGTTGTTTTGATTTCACCGTTGGGTGACACACATGGTTTTTGATGATACTGTTGATATTATTGTGGGTTCTATTTTGTTTCAACCCGATGAGATGAGGGTTTTCTATCTCATTCATCATATAGGAACCTTGTTAGGAATCACATGTCATGCATTATGCCATGATATCTAGGATGCATTATATATTGCTTGCTATTGTGATAGGTGGTGTGATAACTACTGCATGCTGTTTTGATAGTTGATTGGTAGGTGTGCCTACTGTTGTGTTATATTGGGTGTAATAAATGAAGAGTGACATCATCTTTCAATTCATAAAGTGTATGGGCTCTTATGGATTGGGAAATGATGCACCAATGGGATGTAAATGCTAAATGAAGTTGAATTGCATGGTTATATGGGCATCTAATTTTGATTCATGAGGTGTTATGGCCCCCCAGGGATTGGAACTTGGTGTACCATTGGTTAAAGCTTTTGAACAAAGCTATGTTAAAAGAATGAATGTTAAAAATAGAGCCTGACCTAGACCCGGATTCTGAGTGGGAAAGAGGTAGTGACTCTAATGGTTTTTTTGGTGACAATTCCTTATGCAGTCTTGGCCTTAGAAGCAGGTTGTGGGTTGACGTAGTTTTTAGGAAGGTCTTGACCTGTCCTGTCCTAGTTCTTATGCTCGTGAGTTTCAAATCTCGTTAAAAATATTGAACCGAGGCGTGTGTTTGGAATTACAGAGTCATGACACCACGACGACATCCAGTCGTACGTCAGGAGAGTAGTGACAACCACGTCCCGGAGATGGTAGGCCATGGGATACTAGAGGAAACTCCAGTTGTGCCAGCTGCGACACCAGTGGTTATACCGGACATAGGTGATGAGGCACAATTCTGTGAGAGCTTGTTGCATTTTATGCAGACCTTTTAGGGGGCACCGCGACCTGCCCTGACTATGGTAGATTTGGCGTGTGAGTTTCAGCAGTAGCATCCGCCTATGTTTTCAGGGGATGGCGGACCACAGGCTGCAGATTCCTGGTTGGAGGCGATACTAGCTATTTTTGAGCATTTAGAGACGCCTCTGGAGAGGAGGGTCAAGCTTGCTATGTATATGTTGCGTGATTCTACCAAGAGGTGGTGGGACATGATCATCCAGTTGGATCGTCATCGAGAGATGGCTTGGATAGAGTTTCATATGACCTTCTACGATTTCTTTTATCCTGAGACTTTGAGGGCCGATCGAGCCTAGGACTTCTCGCATTTGGAACATGTCACGTTATTAGTGATGGAATACTCAACCCGTTTTACTGAGCTTCAGCGCTTCACACCTATCCTGATGGGCGATGAACTGTCAAGGGCCAGACGTTTCGAGGATGGTCAGAGATATGACATCTGATCTCAGGTAAATATATTCAGGTTGACTACCAATTTTGGAATTATAAACCAGGTTCTAATCAAAGAACGTAACCTGAGAGAGGCTAGAGGTGCGAGCTAGAGCGGTTAGGCATCGAGATCAGGTACTGTAATGACTGTTAGTAGGAAGCATCATCTGGAGCTTCCACACGGTGATTCTAGTAGTCAGAACCTATCTTCGGTAAGAAATCTGAGGTGCTACCAGTGCGGTAGGTTGGGACACATGAAGCTACAATATCTGAGGGACCTACTCGAGTGCCGATCATGTGGCAAGATGGGTCATATTTAACGTTTCTGCAGAACGTTTCCACCAGCAGCCAGCGATAGAGGGTCCGCACTGACTCCATATGTAGGAGCAGGGTCAGCAGTTTCTCATCAGACAGGGATTTTGGGTGCGATTGGCCGATCAGGCTGAGGTAGTGGTTGTAGTAGAAGTAGCCAGGCACATGGTACACCGAGACATCAGAGTGGGCCAATTCCGGGTAGTGAGGTTGTATCACAGGTTCATGGTTCAGGCCAGATGTATGCAGTGCAGCCTACTTCTGAGGATTAGGGAGCAGGATTGTCTACGGTGAGAGGTACGATCTTAGTAGAATCTGTTATTTCTTCTGCCCTCTTTGATATAGGTGCATCACACAGTTTTATATCTTTGCCTATAGTGAAAAGCCCTCGGATAGTTGTGTTGTCTTCTGATGGTGTCTTGATGCTAGACACACCACAAAGAGTTAGGGAAGAGGTTGTACATAAGTGTAGAGGGTTCCCCCTTGAGGTTGGAGGGTGTCACTTAGTCTGGGATCTTTATGTTCTTGAAATGACAGGTTTTGATGTCATTCTCAGTATGGACTGTCTAGTAGCTTACCAAGACTATGTTGATTGTTACCACCGAAGGGTGATTTTCATGTCACCAGAGGGTGCAGTGTATACTCTTAAGGGTGAGTGGAATCTCCAGGAAAGCCGAGCTGGACCAGAGCATCGTGGGCTAGACGGGATGACATCCCATATCGCTAGTTTGGTTATGGATGATCAGGGAGTAAGTCAAACGGACCTTCCTCCAGTGGTTGAGCACTTCAGGGATGTTTTTCCTAACGACTTTTCAGGTTTACCTCCTGAGAGAGAGGTGGAATTCTCCATTGAACTAGTGCCAAGAGCTACACTATTATCCATTCCTCCTTACAGGATGGCTACGATGGAGTTACAAGAGCTCAAGAAATAGCTCAAAGATTTGGAGGCAAAGGGGTTTATTTGACCCAGTACTTCTCCATGGGGTTCACCGGTCCTTTTTGCGAAAAATGCGGATGAGACTCTTAGGCTGTGTGTGGACTATCGGAAGCTGAACCAACTGGAGGGTAAAAACCGATATCCCTTTCCGTGGATAGATGACCTATTTGATCAGCTTCAAGGAGCTAGGGTGTTTTTGAAAATTGATTTGAGGTCAGGGTATCACCAGGTGCGTGTTCGACCTACAGACCTACATTGTACAACTTTTCTTAGTAGGTATGGTTTATATGAGTATTTGGTTATGCCGTTCGGTCTCATGAATGCGCCAATAGTTTTCATGGATTTAATGAATCACGTGTTCCATCCTTACATGGACTCATTCGTCATGGTTTTCATGGACGATATTTTGGTGTATTTTCGAAATCGAAACGACCATGCCAACCATCTTGAGATCATCCTGAATACACTAAGAGAGCATCAACTATATGAAAAGCTTACTAAGTGCCACTTTTGGATGGATCAGATTCACTTCTTGGGCCATGTTATCTCTGAGACAGGAGTTTCTATAGACCTAGAGAATGTTAGAGCTATGGTTTCTTGGGAACAGCTCAAGAATGTATTTGACATACAGAGTTTCTTGGGGCTTTCTGGTTATTATCGTCTTTTCATACAGGATTTCTCACGCTTAGCTGCGCCGTTGATAGGCCGGACTAAGAAAGGCCTGAGATTTGTATGGACAAATGCTTGTGAAGCAACCTTTCAGGAACTGAAAGGAAGGTTGACATCAGCACCAGTCCTGTTACTATCGGAACAGGGCAAGAGTTACATGGTCTATTGTGATGCATCAGGTATTGGGTTGGGTGCTGTGTTGATGCAGGGATATGGAGTCGTGGCGTACGGATCTCGGCAGCTGAGGCCACATGAGAGGAATTTTCCGACGCATTATCTTGAGCTAGCAGTAGTTGTTCATGCGATGCACTGTTGGAGACACTCACTACTGGAATTTGGGTTTTTCCCAACGGCAGTATACCAACGGTTCAATTAAACCGTTGGTATACTCAGCCTTTGCCAACGGTTTACTGAAACCGTTGGCAAAGGGCATTCCAGTGACCCATTTCCCAACGGTTCTATAGAACCTTTGGGAAAGGGGTGCTAAACTTATCCCTTTCCCAACGGTTTTTACAAACCGTTGGCAAAGGTTTTTCCCAAATAGAAACCCTGATCTGCTCTCCCTCATTCGAGACAGAGCCCTAATTATCCTCCGCTCCCGTGCTCTCGTGAACCCCCCGTCCGAACATCATCGACCCCCGTCCGAATAGGTACACCCCCATCCGAACAGGTAAAAATTGATCTCAATCAAGTTGTTGTAGTTGTTTTAATGAATTTATTTTTCCATTAATTAAAACATAAACACTATGGTTCCATTTTTATAGAATCTTACATGCCAATGGTGGACAATTTTATAATGCATATAGATTCTATTATTTTTATATTTCTTCTCTTATGGATATGTGTTGGTTTTCCACATGGAATGCCTTGACTATCTACTTAGCATGATAGAGGGTTTCTTTCGGAAATTTCCAATGGAAATTACATGATCCTATAAACATTTTGATGAATTTTCCTAACCTAGATGGATTGTCTGATGTTTCTCTAATGATCAAGGATGAAATGTTTGGAGGACATCACAAGTCCTGACTAGTTGATCCTAGAAGTAATTTCATGATAATGGATGTAATGCCTATAGGGAATCTCTTGATTTTGGTGATCTTCTCCATTTTCTTCAAAAGACATGTTTGACACACTGGGAGGGAAACTCTAGAGTCAGTGTGACATGTCTTGAAGGGTGATTTATGTCCATAGTGACATGATTTGAGGACATCACATGACCTAGTTAGTGTGCCTGGAGGGTGTTAAGGGAGCCATATAACATTCATGACATTTAATATGAGATTGAGATAATATGTATTGATTCCTCTATATAGAAGGAGATACATATCTATAGGAAAACATGTAGTCTGTATGGTGAGAATTAAAGGCTTTTCATTACAAGGGTGGCATATTCATGGTTGCCATCTGATTTTATTTGACATGTCAAGGGGACATCAAATGATCAAAATAGGTTTCCAATGGAATGTATTGTGAACAGGATGAAATTTCCTAGTGCAATAAAATTTCATAGGTGATGCATGTTATGAACATTAGGGTCAACATATATTTCCTTCACCTTAGTCTCCCATATTTTAGTATTTCATCCATCCTTTTATCCCAAATTCCATAGATTTATACATTATTTTATTATATTATGTCTCAAATTATCTAAAATATGTGTTTGATGTTCTTCACGTGACCTATCATAATTCCTTCTCATAATCTATAGTGATCATGGGAAGATCCCATGCATGATTCATGATCACTCAAATTATTCTGCAGATCATACATAATGGAAGCCTTACAGGATGTGAGATGATTATATCTATGAAATCTACTCAGGTACCTGGTGAGGAAGTGCATATTAATTCAAAAAGGTAAATCACATATGAGGATACCCTACTAATATGGTTATGGGATGAGGCATGCTCTGATGTGATAACACATTAAGTTCTTGTTGGTTTTACATTTTTTCAATAACACATTAGTATGTTTTTTTCAGATGTGTAGTTGATACCATGATTATTTTCTTCCTTTATCGTTTACTTAAATGTATTTTCTATTAAAGTTCAATCCTATTGAATTGTTTATGACAAAATGACTTATATGAATTCTTTTTACAGAATGGACAGAAGTTGGATGTATGAAACCGATCGTATCTCAAGCGATTTTCAAAACAATTTGGAGAGCTTTATAGATTTTGCATTTCACAATGCTTCAGATAGTGGTCGCATACATTGCCCATGTTTCAATTGTGTTGGTAGACCTTGGTTGAGTCGTGAAGAAGTCAGCTATCACATAACCAAAAATGGTTTTCAAGCAAACTACTTTGTGTGGTATCACAATGGGGAGAAAATGAAATCTCAAATTGGTGATGATTGAAATGAAAGGACTGGAATGGAGAATTTGTTAGATGATCGGTTTCCGTTTATTCGTCATCATGAAAAAGAATGGATTTCGACTCAAGAAGACGTCGATATGAGGACAACTGATGCATCTAGTGAAAATGATGATATTGATAGGGTGAAAAAATTGAATGATGCTGCCACGACTCCAGTATATCGACAATGCGATAAAATGAAAAAGCTGGAATTTTTAATCTGATTGTTTCATGGAAAAACTATGTATGGGATTTCTAATACAGCAATCAATTACATTCTTACCCTCTTGAAGTATTTACTTCCAGATGATGCAGATATTCCCTCAAACCAATATATGGCATGGAAGTTAGTTGAAGAACTTGGATTTTCCAGAAACAAAATTCATGCTTGCCCGAAAGATTGCAGTTTATTCTGGGAAGAAACCGCTGAACGAAATGAATGTATAAAATGTGGCACATCCCGTTGGAAGTCAAAATCTGATGGAACACCATCCCGCGTTCCATAGAAAGTAATGTGGCACTTTCCATTGATCCCCAGACTCCAGAATCTTTTTATGTCTGATAACATATCCATAAAAATGAGATGGAATGATACCGAGAGAAAGAAGACTAATGATGAGTTGGTTCATCCTACAGATGGATTTGCATGGAAGAGATTTGATGCTCGACATCCTGATTTTGCAGCTGACGTGCGTAATGTGAGGCTGAGTCTTTCATGAGACGGTTTTAATCTGTTTGGGTAGGTTCTTACTTCGCACAGCACATGGCCAGTTTTTATACACATTTATAATCTTCACCCATGGTTGTGTATGAAAAAATCTTTCACTTTCATGAGTATACTCATATCTGGTCCTTCTGATCCCGACATTGATATTGATGTATACATGCAACCTTTAATAAAAGAGTTGAAACATCTTTGGGATGTGGGTGTGCGCACATACAATGCATGTTCGAAAGACATATTTCAGATGCGTGCTGCACTTATATGGACAATCAATGATTTTCCGGCTTATGCAATGATGTCTGGATGGAGCACGAAGGGAAAAATTTCATGTCCAGTTTGTATGAAGAATACACGATCCAGAAGACTGAAACATCGTTGTAGTTTCAGTTTTATGGGACATCGACGATTTTTGCCAAAGGATCATCCATATAGAATGAATCGTCGAAGATTTGATAATACTATAGAGACCAATGATCCACCTCAGCGTATGTCTGGAACTGATGTTCTTAATGAATTGAAAGATTTCAGTTTTTCGTTTGGGAAGGGTCAAATGAAATCTGGAAAGAGAAAGAATGTTTCCACAGAAACCTGTTACAATTGGAGGAAGAGAAGTATCTTTTTTGATTTGCCTTATTGGTCAACCAATTTGCTACGTCATTGCTTAGACGTAATGCATATTGAAAAGAATATATGTGAAATTTTTCTTTCAGTTCTTCTAAATGTCAAGGGGAAGACAAAAGATGATTTACGATCTCGACGTGACTTGGTGGATTGGGGCATCAGACCAGAATTGCATCCTGTGCGTATCAGTGAAAATAAATGGCAACTTCCATGTGCTTCTTATGTGATGAAACCTACTGAAAAAAAACAATTTCTGGAAGTATTAGAGACTATTAGAGTTCCTGATGGCTATTCAAGCAACAAATCTAAACGGGTTAACAGAATATAGTTGAAGCTAAAATCTTTGAAGACTCATGATTATCACGTTCTACTGCATGAGTTTATTCCAATAGCAATCCGTCATCTTTTGTCCAATAATGTAAGGGTGGCTATTATTCGGTTGTGCCATTTGTTTAGAGATATTTGTGCTAAGAAGTTGTCCAAGTCTTTCTTGCAAAAACTGTTGATAGATGCCCCATTAATTTTGTGTGAGTTGGAGAAAATATTTCCCCCATCATTTTTCACATGCATGCTGCATCTGACTGTCCATATTCCAACTGAAATACTTCTTGGAGGACCTGTTTCTTTTCATTGGATGTATCCAACTGAAAGGAATATGTTCACATTAAAGTCTTATGTTCGAAACAAGAATCATCCCGAAGGTTCTATCGTGGACGGTTACTTAGCTCAAGAATGTATGGATTTCTGTTCGATGTATTTGTCTGATCTTACTACAAGAATGAACAGACCAATGAGAAATGCAGAAGAACAATATGAGAAAATTGAACCCAGTTTTCCATCACTTCCTCAAACAGGAGGAATTCCTGGATCATATACATTGAAGACATTAAGCCATGAAGAGTGGGAGATGGCACATCGCACAGTTTTGTTCAACTGTGATTTGTTCGATGACTATATCAGGTAACAAAATTGAATATGTATATCTTACATATATATCTGTTAAACTATTCATATTTTTTTATCTACAGGGAACATAAAACAATGATAAATAGGAAGCATCGTTCTTTATCTTTGAGAAGGAGAGAGACTTTGCATAGCAAAGAGTTTTATGCTTGGTTAAAATTGAAGGTAAAAAAATTACTGTTTAAATTAATTATTTCAATATTTACTTAAGTTTAACTGTCATTTATATTGCAGGTATTGAGTTTGTCTGCTGACTCTGTCTCTAAGGAAATAAGAGCTTTGGCTTTTGGTCCTAATACCGTGGTTCGTGACTGTAAATCAATTGTTATCAATGGGTATAGATTTATTGTCACTGAACGAGCCAAAAACATGAGAACACAACATGATGGTATTATGGTTACTGCCACAACAGATTGTTATTCCAGTGCATCAGATAGTAGACCGCAACTTGAAAATGTGGGTTATTATTAAGTCGTTGAGAAAATAATAATATTGGATTATTACTCTCATAGACGAGTCACAATAATGAAATGCCATTGGTTTGATTCGATGACGAGACATGGCACATTTATTGATGATTTTGGATTTCGAGTAATTAATATGACCCGCACTCTTGCTACTGAAGAACCATATGTGTTGGCATCAATGGCTAAACAAGTTTTTTATGTCAAAGATCAACTTCAACCTGAATTTGGTGTCATAGTTGAAGTAATTCCAAGACATATTTTTGATGATGCTGATGATGGAATTGACACTGTCCCTATTGCCATTGGAACCAATCCATTTATTTCTTTTGATGACTCCAATAGATCAATTTTCAGAGTTGATTTTGAACCTAAAGTTGTGGTTGGAAATATATAGATTCATTCATCCATGTTATCAATTCTTTTGGGTTACCTCGAGTTGGGTTGTTAAAGTTGGTAATATTCATATTTATTTAGTATTGATCACAAATATGTTTTAGCTGACTTGACCGTTATGTTAATTTTCAATGTTTATTGGTTGCTATTTTATTTGAATTGCATTTTCTAATTTGGAATTGAACTGTATTCAAACCAAATCAAACAATATTTCTAACTTGGTGAACATTACAACTTGTATGTTTTATTAAATTCATTCAAGCTCTTCTAAAACAATTGATAGCTAAATTACCAATGAATCCCCTCATTCCCTCATATATTTAGTTTTTTGGTTTACAAATTAATTTCCTTTTTCTAATTAATTTCATATTTGTTTTCAAATGCAGGAAATGCAGCCAATTGAAGAGAGACGAAGAAAAAAAATGGCGGAGAAAAATCGTCGGATGGAGGAGATGGGCATTCCACCATTAGTGCCTATAGTGAGTACTTTATTTCAAATATATATATATATATATATATATATATATATATATATATATATATACAGAATATATAATGTCATGTGATTAATTTTTTTGTAAACGTTTTTGTAGGATCCACCGTTACGTCGACAGTTATTCGACGAGGAGCCTAGTACTGGTCCTAGTACTCAGGCCGGTCGTACGAGGAGGGTTCGTACCAGAGGTGGACGTAGAGCTGCGCATGCCCGACTAGACCCTGCCCCTCCCACTGTCATTTCAGCCTTCCCACATTCTGATCCCGGTGTGTCGTTAGGGACACACGGGGTATTTAGGCCTCCCATGTTTTCGCTACCTTCTGCATCTTCTGCCCCATCATTTTCACATCCCATGATGATTCCCACTCCCTAGTCAGCATCAGGTCATACAGCTGTTCCATCTTCTTTTCCTTCTACTTCTGTCTCTCCGAGCTTTTATATTCCATCGTCTTCGACTCCTGTTCCACCAGAGGGTGTTCCATCAGGTTCTGTGGATCCGGCGCCACTCATTGATCAGACTAGCGCAGGTATATTTATAAAACCCTAACAAATTTTTATAGCAATATTTATTTTCATTATAACATGTTTTGAGAAAATATTTGTTTTTCTTTCATGACAGATACATCTACTGACAGGAGGCGGGGGCAGGGTCGTACATGCATGCGTTCGGTGTGGAACCGTCGCACACAGGTTATGGTGGAATATAATGAACACAATCAGATGGTTGAGAAAACAGGGCAGCAATGTCGGAGTTTTCTGGCGACGCTTTCCAAATACTCCGACATCATTCCTGTCAGCCCGCTGTCGTGGAGACATTTTCCACATGAGGTCAAAGATAGAGCTTGGGCAGAGATATGGGTAAAAAAATCTGTTTTATTTAATGCCATGAATTATTTTTGTATTTATATGAATTAATATTTTGATTTCAGCTTCGATTTAATTTTCCTGATGGTGAGGGTGCACGACTGGAATGTCTAAAGGATTTAGGTGAGCTTTGGAGAGACTACAAGAATGAGTTGTATATTGGCTGGCGTGCTAGAGTTGGCACTGAGTTAGAGGCGGTACCAGTCATGGATGATTGTCCTATAGAGCAGTATCGTCAGATGATTACTCATTGGACGAGTACCCAGTTTAAGGTATGAATTAAATTTGAGGTATTTAAATAATAACTTTGAAGTTTTACATTAATATTATCCTTTGCATTATCTAATTTTATTTAGGAATCATCTGGAAAAAATAAAAAAAACATTGATGCAAAAAAATACCTCCATACACTAGGACGCACGACGATGCCGGATCATGAGAGGCAGTAGGTACGACAATTGTTTATAAGTTTTCTTTACGACTTACATTTTATTTTGTTTCCTCAATTATTTAATCATTTGCTAAAGTTTTTATATAACTTTTGTTTTCAATGTCATTGTAGAGGCAAGTAAAAAATATTGAAGGACGTATGCCTCGAGCAAAACTGTTTTGCTCGAGTAGACGAAAAAAGGATGGAAGTGCTGTCAACGAAGCGACTCAACAGCAGATTGTAAGTTTTAATCTGTTGATTTTATATTTTAATATCTATTTTGTAACTTAATAATATATTTATATTTGTAACAGGATGCTTTAGAGGCCCTCGATGCCCAAGAAGCAGACAATTTTGGGCCATCTGATCACTTACATCAGGTGTTGGGAGAGGTTCATTCTGGCAGAGTACGCTGCCGACCTAGGATAGCCCCGAAGAGGTATTGGCCTGCCTCAGGTACGAGTTGTAGTGCCACCGAGCTGCAGCAAGTTAGGGAATAGGCAGAACAGGCTGAGAAAAGGGCCACCGAGACGGCAGAACAGTCTGCTAGGGAAAACAGTGCATTTATGAAATTTATTGAAGTTCTACGTACAACACTTCCAGCAGAGGCCAGCCCAGCGATTGATGAATACATGTCATCGATAAATTCTATATATGGTGCACCAGGTGGCAGTTCTAGTGGTGGTCAGGCCGATGTCCAGCTTGAAGATGATGATGGCGAGGAGTCTGATGCGGAAGAGGAGGGAGATGAGAAGGGCGAGGAGGAGGGCGAAGGCGAGGAGGAGGGCGCTGTGGAGGGTGAGGACGATGAGGAGGAAGATAACGAGGGTGATGATGATGGTGATGGTGATGCTGATGTGGGACATATTGATCCGTTACATTTTTGACTTATATTACTGAGATTTGATGTTTAATCTATTCTAGTTGTTGGTTTTATCTAGACTCGTGGTATAGTATTGGAGTTGAGTTATTTTTATATATTGTCTGTTTTTATGGATGTTGTTGTCTTTTAGTGGTTGTGTGTTTGAGAACTCCCTGGACAACCCCCCTCATTCTTGGACCCTAGACAACCCCCCTCCCCCTTGGACCCCGAACACCCCCCAAACACCCCCCGGACAGCCCCGCGGACAGCCCCCTGGACAGCCCCCCGTATAGCCTCCCACCCTCCACCCTGGACCCCGGATAGCCCCCCGGACAGCCCCCCAGACAACCCCCCCACCCTCCCCCTTGGACCCCGGACAACCCCAACACCCCCAGACAGCCCCCCGGACAACCCCCTGAACAACCCCGGACAACCCCCTGAACAACCCCTGAACAACCTCTGAACAACCCCCTGAACAACCCCCGGACAGCCCCCTGAACAACCTCAGACAGCCCCCTGAACAACCCCCAAACACCCCCCCCGGACAGACCCCGCACAGCCCCCCCACCCTCCTCCTTGGTCCCAGACAGCCCCCCCAGACACCCACCGGACAGCCCCCCCGGACAGCCCCCCAGACAGCCCCTCCACATTCCTTAATTTCATTAGCTCTGAAATGTTTCATAGCACGATCAACTAAAATCTAATTCATACTAAATATGATATAAAAATATTCTATATGAATTTCCATAAGATTTTAAGTGAAAACAAAAAGTGACATACGAAAAACTGACCAAACACATTCGACATGTGTTGATGCTTTAGGACAATGATGCATGGGTCATATGTGACGTGTACGAATCAACCCCGCCTCAATCCGAGGCACGGTGTGGCCGGAACAACTCAAAGTGTATGTCTTTTGTTTCAAAAGGACATCATTTTAAGTGAAAAACATCATCTGGCATACGGAAAACTGGCCAAATGCATTAGGATTGTGTTGATACTTTAAGACAATGATCCATGGGTCATTTGAGACGTATACGAGTCAACCCCGCCTAAATACGAGATGCGGTGTGGCCGGGACCACTCTAAGTGACTTTCTTTTGTTTAAAATGGACAGTATTTTAAGTACATACGGAAAACCAACCAAACGCATTCAGTTTCTGTTGAAACTTTAGGAGAACGATCCATGGGTTATATGTGATGTGTAAGAGTCAACACCACCTCAATCCGAGGCGTGGTGTGACCGAAACCACTCAAAGTGTCTCTATTTTGTTTAAAATGGACTTCATTTTTAGTGAAAACAATAAATGACATACGGAAAACTGACCAAACGGATTCTGATTGTGTTGATACTTTAGCACAATGATCCATGGGTCATATGTGACGTGTAATAGTCAACCCTGCCTCAATCCGAGGCGTGGTGTGGCCGGCACAACTCAAAGTGTATGTCTTTTGTTTCAAAAGGACATCATTTTAAGTGAAAAACATCAACTGGCATACGGAAAACCGACCAAACGCATTAGGTTTCTGTTGAAACTTTAGGAGAACGATCCATGGGTCATATGTGACGTGTACGAGTCAACGCCACCTCAATCCGAGGTGCGGTGTGGCCGACACCACTCAAAGTGTCTCTATTTTGTTTAAAATGGACTTCATTTTTAGTGAAAACAACAAATGACATACGGAAAACTGACCGAATGGATTCTGATTGTGTTGATACTTTAGAACAATTATCCTTGGGTAATATGTGACGTGTATGAGTCAACCCCGCCTCAATCCGAGGCGCGGTGTGGCCGGCACAACTCAAAGTTTAAGTCTTTTGTTTCAAAATGATGTCATTTTAAGTGAAAAACATCAACTGGCATACGGAAAACCGGCCAAACGCATTCGGATTGTGTTGATACTTTAGGAAAACGATCCATGGTTCATTTGAGACGTGTACGAGTTAACACCGCCTAAATCCGAGACGCGGTGTGGCCGGTACCACTCTAATTGTGTCTCTTTTGTTTCAAACGGACAAGATTATAAGTGAAATAAACAACTGGCAGACGAAAAACCGACCAAACGCATTCGGAATCTGTTGAAATTTTAGGACAACGATCCATGGGTCATATGTGACATGTACGAGCCAACCCGGGCTCAATCCGAGTCACAGTGTGGTCGGAACCACTCTAAGTGACTTTCTTTTGTTTAAAATGGACAATATTTTAAGTACGTACGGAAAAATGACCAAACACATTCGGTTTCTGTTGAAACATTAGGAGAACGATCCATGGGTCATATGTGACGTGTACGAGTCAACTCCACCTCAATACGAGGTGTGGTGTGGCCGACACCACTCAAAGTGTCTCTATTTTGTTTAAAATGGACTTTATTTTTAGTGAAAACAAAAAATGACATACGGAAAACCGACCGAACGGATTCTGATTGTGTTGATACTTTAGAACAATTATCCATGGATCATATGTGACATGTACGAGTCAACCCCGCCTCAATTCGAGGCGTGGTGTGGCCGGAACAACTCAAATTGTATGTCTTTTGTTTCAAAAGGACGCCATTTTAAGTGAAAAACATCAACTGGCATACGGAAAACCGGCCAAACGCATTCGGATTGTGTTGATACTTTAGGAAAACGATCCATGGTTCATTTGAGACGTGTACAAGTCAACCCCGCCTAAATCCGAGATGTGGTGTGGCCGGTACTACTCTAAAACTGTCTCTTTTGTTTAAAACGGAAAAGATTATAAGTGAAATAAACAACTGACAGACGAAAAACCAACCAAACACATTCAGAATCTATTGAAATTTTAGGACAATGATCCATGGGTCATATCTGACGTGTAAGAGCCAACTCGGGCTCAATCCGAGTCACGGTGTGGTCAGGACCACTCTAATGACTTTCTTTTGTTTAAAATGGACACTATTTTAAGTACATACAGAAAACCAACCAAACGCATTCGGTTTCTGTTTAAACTTTAGGAGAACGATCCATGGGTCATATGTGACGTGTACGAGTCAACACCACCTCAATCTGAGGCGCGGTGTGGCCGACACCACTCAAAGTGTCTCTATTTTGTTTAAAATGGACTTCATTTTTAGTGAAAACAACAAATGACATACGAAAAACCGACCGAACGGATTCTGATTGTGTTGATACTTTAGCACAATTATTCATGGGTCATATGTGACGTGTACGAGTCAACCCCGCCTCAATTCGAGGCGCGGTGTGGCCGAAAAAACTCAAAGTGTATGTCTTTTGTTTCAAAAGGACGTCATTTTAAGTGAAAAACATCAACTAACATACAAAAAACCGACCAAACGCATTCGGATTGTGTTGATACTTTAGGAAAAATATTCATGGGTCATTTGAGACGTGTACGAGTCAACCCCGTCCAAATCCGAAACGTGATGTGGCCGGTCCCACTATAACTGCATCTCTATTGTTTAAAAGGGACAAGATTATAAGTGAAATAAACAACTGACATACGAAAAACCGACCAAACGCATTCGGAATCTGTTGAAATTTTATGAAAACGATCCATGGGTCATATGTTACATGTACGAGTCAACCGCGCCTCAATCCGAGTCACAGTTTGGCCGATACCACTCTAAGTGTATCTATTTTCTTTAAAATGGACTATATTTTAAATACATACGGAAAACCAACCAAATGCATTCTGATTGTGTTTATATTTTATCACAATAATGCATGGGTCATGTGTGATGTGTACGAGTCAACCCCGCATCAATCCGAGGCGCGGTGTGGACGGAACCATTCAAAGTGTCTCTCTTTTATTTAAAAAACACTTCATTTTAAGTGAAAACAAAAACTGGCATACGGAAAACTGACCAAATGATTTCAGAATATGTTGATACTTTAGGACAATGATCAATGAGTCATTTGTGACGTGTATGAGTTAACCTCGCCTCAATCCGAGCCACGGTGTGACCGGTATCATTCCAGGTGTATGTATTTTGTTTAAAATGTATATGATTTCGAGTAAAAATATATGGTGTACAAAAAACCAATCAAATTATGAATTGAATTCCGGATTCCACATATGATTGTAATCTAAATTTTAAATTGAATTCTAAATGAATTATGTATGTTTATAAGTATGTTATGAATTCTAATTTAATTATGGATGAGTATATTTCCAAGATGCATTATATGTGGTGGTTGGTTGGTTTTCATTATTTAAATGTGTTGGTTTGTTCTCTATATGTATGCATTGTATATGTGTTACAGTTACAATAATTGGATTGAAAATTGAATTGAAAATGAAAATTGAATTGAAAATGAGCCCAAAACAGACCTGCTGTGCCAAAATGATCCCAAAACAGACCTGTTGTGCAAATTGCAGGCTGCTGTGCAATTTGCACAGCAAAGCCTATGCCAACGGTTTCAAACCGTTGGCATAGCCCATATGGGGCTGTTTTTACCAACGGTTCATTAAACCGTTGGGATAGATTTTGGAATTTGTGTTTTTACCAATGGTTGGTAGAACCGTTGGTAAAAACCTTTCCCAACGGTTTGAAAACCGTTGGGAAAGAAAATATTCATGGGATTCCCCAACGGGCCAAACCATGGGGAAAGGCTTTTCCCAACGGTTTTCCACAACCGTTGGGGTAAGTTGATTTTTTCTAACCTATCCCAATGGTTCCTTGTAAACTGTTGGGAAAAGCCTTTCCCAACGGCTTACTTCCCCACAGTTGGCAGAACCATTGGTATAACATATACCAACAGTTCTGCAACCTTTCCCAATGGTTCAGAACCGTTGGGAAAGGATGGATTTCCAGTAGTGACTATTTATTGGGAGAGCGTTTTGTGGTATACACAGACCACAAGAGCCTCAAATATATCTTTACTCAGTGTGATATGAATCTTAGGCAGAGACGGTGGGTGGAGTACCTACAGTCATTTTATTTCAATCTAGATTATATGCCTGGTAAGGTCAATGTAGTGGCCAATGCATTGAGTAGGAGGACTCAAATATAGGCAGTACAAGAGGTTACCAACAAATGGAAGCTTATGTCCTTGTTCTCTGAGATGCATCTTGATGTGAAGAATATCCAAGGGCAGTATTTTCTATCATCTTTAGCTGTGACTTCTACCCTCCTGGATAGAGTATGGATGAGACAACTATCAGATTAGGAAGGCCTAGTTCTACATGAATGTGTGTTAGGTAGGGACCCTCCTCCTGGTTGGACGATAGGCAAGGATGAAGTTCTTCGTATCCATGGATGTGTATGTGTTCCAGCGGATATTAGAGAGGAGCTGATGAGGGAGTTTCATGCTTCGGTTTGGGTAGTTCATCCCAAAGTCACTAAGATGTATCATGACTTGCGCCAACAATACTGGTGACTGGGTATAAAGAGGGAAGTGGCTAGTTTTATCACGAGATGTTCCACCTGTCAACAGGTGAAGGTGGAACACCAGCGGCCATCTAGGATTTTACAGCAGTTACCTATCCCAGATTGGAAATGGGATGATGTTGTGATGGACTTCATGACTGGTTTGCCGAGGTCACCTCAAGGTAACGATGCTATGTGGGTGGTGGTTGATAGGCTCATGAAGGTTTCTCATTTCTTTCCGATCAAGGAGACCTTCAGTGTGGATGAGATGGGAAGGTTTTATATCCGGAAGATAGTATGACTCCACGGGGTCCCACGCACCATTGTTTCAGACAGGGATTCTTGTTTTACATCACGCTTCTGGTAGAGTTTTCAGAGGACACTGGATACACAGGTGCTTCTGAGCACAACATACCACCCTAAGAATGATGGCTAATCAGAGCGTACGATACAAGTGCTTGAGGACATGCTGTGAGCATGCATCCTGGATTTTGGGGGCTCGTGGGAGAGGCATATTTCCCTAGTGGAGTTTGCCTATAACAACAGTTATCAGGAGACTATACATATAGCACCATACGAGGCAGTATATGGTAGACCATACTGATCACCCCTGTGATGGTTAGAGGTAGGTGAGGCAGCTTTACTGGGACCGCATCCTGTTTAGGAGACTTCTAAGTAGGTCCAGTTGATATAGAAGCGGATGGATACCACACAGTCTCATCAGAAGTCATATGCTGATCGCCGCAGACGACCTCTAGAGTTTGAGGTCGGGGATCAGTTTTTCTTGCATATTTCACTGAGGCTCACAGGCAGATCAGAAAATAGGGTAAGCTATCACCCAGATATGTTGGGCCTTTTGAGATTCTGGAGAGGGTTGGGCTGATAGCCTATCAGTTGCAGTTACCTCAGAGGTACCGAGCCATGCATGACGTGTTCCATGTTTCACAGTTATGGAGATACTATTGAAACCCATCTCATACCTTTCAGCCTGAGGAGGTCAAGCTTCAGGTAGATGCATCCTTTGAGGAGAATCCGGTTCGTATCGTTGATAGGAGCACGGAGGTTATCTTAGGCCGGTCAGTTCTTCTAGTACAGGTGCTATGGCAGCACAACCGTTTACAGGATGAGACTTGGGACCAGGAGGCCGACGTACGTGCTCAGTGCCTAGAGCTATTCGCAGACGAATCTTGACCACCCTTTTAGAGAGCAATTCAAGGATGAATTGATATAAGGGGGGAAGATTGTAAGAACCCGGGTTTTCATATTAGGTACAGATCCTTTTATTTTCAGTTTAACTGTTCTGTTGAGGCCTAATGTGGATGCCTAACTTGATTGAGAAAGTTATGGAGGTTTACAGGGCTTGTTCGGAGCCCGTTACCATGTTTTAGGCTGGAAATGGCATGGCACACGGTTTGCACATGGCCTGCGCATGGCCTGGCTAAACCGTGTGCCTTGGTGCAGGATTAACAGAGGTAGGAGCATGGACTGCACACGATTTGGGGAAACCGTGCGGTGTGACCGTGCGGTTTCCCCTTGCCTTCCAGGAAGGTCCACACGGTCTCCGCACAGTTTTTTAGGCTATGTGGGTAAACCGCGCGACCTACTATGTTTTGAAATTTAATTAATTTTTAATTAAATTAATTAAATTTTAATAAAACCAAACTTAAACCTATTCTATTCAACTGGACAACAGGGGAGGCGCCTGAGGAGCTCTTAAGAAGAATTCAGAGGATTTTGATCATGCTTCTCCGTCCAATCTCTATTTCGAACGCCGCTCGTCTCGTTAGATCCATAACAGTAATTACTCAATTCATTTTTAATCCTTCTTGATTCTTTTGGTTATAACGATTGCAGATTGGATTAAGGCTCATATTCCCTAATTTCTTTTTCTTCGTCCGTTCTTCAGTTTTCTTCCAAACTATGATGAATTAGAGCCTAATACTGGACGAGCTATCCAGTACAATCCTAAGTTAGGTGGTCTCGTGCTTTTTACTGATTGTCAGGCTGTTTATATATGCCAGAGTGCCGCGCGCCCACTTTTGTGTTATCGGTTGAACCTAGAATTTAACCCTCTTATTACCTAGCATGTTGTAGGTTATCTGAATAGGATGGTATGTACTCGAGTTAGGTTGTACACCTTGTAAAGAAACCACCCCTTGGGTGCGTTTCCTTGAATGACTCTTTTATGGATTTTGACCCAGGATGCCTATGAGGCATGCCTTTTCTTTCCCTTGTGGGTTGTTAAAAATGGAAATTAAATATGAATATAATTGAAATAGAATTAATTGTAATTGAAATGGTTTCAGGTATGGGATGGAGTTTTTCCCCTTGACCCTTGTATGCTAATTCTTGAATTTCTAGGCGACGTGAGTTAAATGCTTTGAACTGCATAAAATGTGAAACAAAGTCATGGGTGAACCATGGAACCAATGTGAGTTTCCATGGATGGACTCATATGAGACTTTTCATTGAAATTCTAAGTGAACCATGGATCCAGTATGAGATGCCATGGACGGACTCAATAGGGCATGATATGTCATGGGTGATACCCGTATCTTATTTATAGGATCCCAAGGATGGGCTCAGATGATGGGCTATACCGCACCTAGAGCGAGGCTGGGTAACTAGGAGGTTCGCCGAAACGGGCTTGTAGGGTGTTGGTGGATTTTCTCCCTAAGCGATGCCTGGTTTTCGATTTGAGTATTCCAGGAACGGACTCAAGGAGTTTTTGAACACATGAATGAAGTTATTAATGAATGGAATGGATACTTGAAGTGACGCCAAGCCAAAGCACAAGCTTGGGTCAGTCTTTCTAGTTTCCCTTGTTTAATGATTTCTATATTACACTGCATGTTTATATATTCAATGACAGATTAGCATGAATATTTGGTGGTTGCCTACTGGGATTTAGTCTCACACCCTGTTTGGGTCATGTTTTTGGCCCCAAGCAGATTATATGATTTCAGGTAATGAGAAGGGAAAATTCCCTAGTACAGGTACATGACTTGCTCCTCAGAATTGGAGCACACAAGACCAAGCTGAGGCTTGCAATGCGACATGGGATACATTTTGGTTTCTTTTTGGCATTTTGTGTACTTTTACTGTATTGTATTGACTTGCACCATCATATGTACATTAGATCCTTCATTTTGTTATCTATTTATGCTGTCTATGTGTTTTCTACTGGTTACCTTCTTCTTCTATTGTATGTTTGTAATTCCTTTGTGATGCTTTGGTAATGAGGGCATAGTCTCCCCACAGACTCACCTAGGCCCTCGCTGCTAGTCGGTAGCCTCTGGCGTTTGGGGAGATGCGCTTGAGGCCATGTGGCGATCGGTCCGGATACCAGGTTAAATGGTAAGTCGGGTTGGGATGTTACAAATTCTATTTTATGAAATTAAAAACATATAAGTTACATTAATTTATTTTAAATTAATTCCCATTGTCAAAACCAAAAAGTGGGTTTTTGAGAAGTAAAAATTATCAAAAGATTGATACGTGTTTATGTCTGATTTAAATGTAAAATTACTTCTAATGGAAAACATTGAATTAAATAATAAAAATATAATCTAATTATAATTAAAAACCATTCAAATCTATAATTTAACATTATGAATTATTTTGATTAAAAAAGTTGTTTTCAATTAAAATTTTACATTTTTAACTATTCATCAAAATATTAATGTTATTAGAAAAACACCAAAAATTTATCCAAACTAATTTTTTATTTCCTGGTTCTAAATAAGAATTTTATTATGTCAAATTGAATATATAAAAGTGTCAAATATTAGATTAGAAAAAGGGTTCAACATTAAAAGGCGGTAAAATTGCATTTTTTGAAAAATAATTATTTTATCTGAAAAAATTAATTTTTTCTTATATTTTGTCTAAGAAACTCATAATATGGATTATAAAATTATATAGAGCATATAAAATTTAAAATTTAGTTAATATTATTCATACCCTTTTTTTGAACGGCTAGTTTGGTAAGTCGTAGTGTGTTCAAACTCGGTGTTGTGTGTAGCGCAAGATATTGAATTACTTTAAAGAGATAACGTACTTTGAAATCTTGGGGTGTTACATTATCCTCTCATTCAATAAATTGTGTCCTCACTATTTGAAAATTTTCATTGAAAATAAAATGTTTAAAAAAGAAAATACCTTTGTGGAAAACCTACATCAGAAATAGGGTTAATAAAATTTAGTCTTAATAAGAGGGAAATGGAAATGATAAAGTCACCACCAAATTAGGGTTTTGAATAGAAGAACATTGGTGGAAATTATAGACACATAATTTCTAGAAAAACGTAAATATTTATAGGGAGTGATTGAGGTCATCAATAACAAACAAGTGTACAATAAATAGAAATTTAAGGGCTTCAAAGCTATAAATTTATGACGAGTTAAAATATCATCGGTTCAACAAAACATAAGGTATTAATATAACACATTTTTGGTTTTGAGATCCTTTCCCTAATGTTTAAGAATTAATTTCTTTATAGAATAAGAGAAAAAGAATACCTGACAAGTAGAGTTCCATCCTTTAACTAATTTCCACCACAAACACATGTTTCACTCCAAAAGATACCAGAACTCAAAAATATTATTTTCATTCTAATCATATAGGGTTTCAAAAAGAAAATCAATTTACAATTCATCTATTAGATCATTTAAAAAAAACTACATTATAAAAAACATGACATCACATAGTCCAGTGGTAGGTGATGCACCCTTTTCGCCCTTCGGCTATAGGTTCAAGTCTCGTGGCCTTGCCGAACGTGATAGGTTGTTGCCCGACCTTTAGGTTGTCCTTTGTATAAAAATCCAAAAATAATCTTAAGAAATATATTCACATTAAACCAAAGTATCCAATGTACAAATTAATTTATTCCAACCTTTAGACTTATCAAAAATACTTGTGTCCAAACTCATAGTCCACATAATATTTACACCACCCATTTTTTTGGATGTTCTTCTATACTAATCCTCAAAGTCTATATTAGGTTAATGTTCTCTTATAAGAGTTTATCTAAATCTAGTTTCAAAGGTTTGTACTAAAATTCCTCTAATAACAAGTATCACACCCCGAAACTAGTTACCCGGAGTCGGTATATTATTAAATACAATTGGCATGATCACAAAAGATCAAGTATCAAAATACTGATTAGTTTAGTAGCCTTGGAAGTACAGATACATCCATAAGTTTTACATTACATCATGAACTAAAACAACAACAAAATTGTGTTCACTTTGAACACACTCATATCCCTTATCCTATCCCTGCATGTCAATCATAATTTACTTCTTCACATCCTGGTAAAAAAAAAACATAAGAAAGAGGTGAGATTATATGTTCAGTAAGGATTACAATATAGTGAAAACTATCATAAATAAGCACAAACATTTATGGAAATGTACAAGGCCAAAACAAAAGACTTTTAAACATAAAATTCAGAATAATATGGAAAAGATAAATCAAATAATTCTATTGACTTATTTACATGGATATTCTACTAGTCCAACAATCACATTTAATATCAATATCTAATTTCATAATGATGAAATGCATAATATTGGAAATCACAACCATATTTTCAGGGCCTCATGTAGATACTACAAATAATATTTTGTCAAGACCATGTTGCAAGATACTAGTATGTCTCATGAGACCTACTAATGAATCGTGGAGCTATAGCAGGCTCCACCCATCACTTACTAAGTCCAATTCATTCCTCATATGAAATGGTTGAAACATAACATAAACATTCGTATTAAAACTAGCATACTAAATGTTAATAATTTAACCATAAACCACAAATGGTATAAAAATAATACATCCATAGTCAAACATATCACAAAACCTTCTATACAATATGGAATATTGTATCATAATAAATTAGCTTCAAATAAGTGTAAAATTCATCAAAGTATGTTGACATAGATGAAATCAAAACAATTTGAGAGAAATATCTCTTTTGATTTTGAAATCATTTAAAAGTCACATAATTGTAAAAGAAAACATTTATTTTGAAAATATTCTTATAAGCTTGTAAGGTAATATTTTATGGTGTAATAATGGTGTAAAATAGTCACACCCGTTGTATAAGTTAAGAAAATATTCTTGCCTTAATTTGTCGAAATGGTCACAAAGTACCTTATTTGGAAAATAATAGAAATATTCATTTCAAAAAAATTTATAAAAATTCAAAAAATGGGATAAATGACTTTAACCCATATTCTAGGAAATATTATAAATGTTTGGAAATACATTTTCAAGAAACAGAAATGTGGATGATAAATAAGTCCTAGTAGATACTTACGTATAAACAACCTTGGATAAATAAAGAGACTGTAAAATGAACTTTTACCTTGTAATTTTCCATAGTTGAGGGTATTTTAACCTCTTGTATAATAGATAAATCATTGTTATTAAATTATACAAGAATCACATACATAAATATGATATCATATACGATCTTCTAATATTTCTTTGTTAATAATATTTCAGTAGTATTATTATTTCAGGTGTTAACTGATTCATTTTCCTTTATATTTTTTGTTTTGTATATCATGTTTTTTATGGATAGTATGTATATTATTCATATCCAGAATCGTATCAAGTTCTTAAAGATTATTTTGTATCATAAAATGAAAATTCTTCTTGAATGGTTACGATGGGGAATGAATCTCATCGCGTTCGTGGAGATGGTAATCCGTACGTACGTACGAGTGAAAATATCATTCCACTAATGGTGAAATAGAATGTAATTGGATGGTATATTATATATAAATAATCATTAAAATTTTATATTTATTATTTAAATCAATTATACTCATTATTATACCCATCTAAATAATGAAGTGTGGAATAACAAACTACACCACGACATGGAGACGGTAAGTCGTAAGTACGTTTGTATGGTGACTTTGTCATTCATAAGATTGATAGAATAATAAATATGGTTGTACCATATTTATAATAACATCACAGTATGTATAAGGTTATGAAGTTATTATTTTTGTTTTGAGAAAACAAACAAATAGTAAGTGGAAGAAGAAAAGAAATTTGAAAGAGGTGATGAAATTATTACGTCTTCTTCGGGGTGCTTCCTTTTGATTTGATCAAAAGGTCTCATTAGGTTGAATTTATGATGAAAGTAAGGCCTCTAGGTTTATGTGAGATTAGTTGGGAGGAGATTTTATCAGGGGTTGTCTGAGACAAATGACTTTGGAGGTGTGAAACTAAGTGAAGGGAAAGTACCCTTTTATAAGAGAGGTGAGGGTAACTTTAGGAAAAGCTTGAAATATTATTTCATTATTAAATCATTTTCTGTTAATAATGTCTTAAAATGGATTTATTTCAATTATAAGGTGGGTATGGGTCGAAATATTCTCAACCAAAAGTTTTTAGACAATTTTATGTCACCATATTAACCTTATCTTTTAGATTTAACTCTTAGTTAAATAGTTTAACTTTTACTATGTCTTCTTGTATTTTTATATTACATGGTTAATAAACTTACTATAAAATTCCGAGAGAAACTCAAGTGGTTCATTAGTGACATAAATATCATTATATAAGTCCTTTGGACAAATATTATATTTTAAGGAATATTATATCATTTAATAATATAGTATTTTCTTTAAAAACTCATTTATGCCAATTTTGACACTATTTAATATTTGGTTTTTAGTGAAAGTAAAATAAACATTATTAATTTAAAAAAATAAATTAAATCAACCATAAAATGTCATATTAACCTATGAAATTAGTGTAATGCCTCAAAAGTCCCAATTTACATTTATTTTGATATTTATAAAATCAATTATTTTAATCTTTCATTAATAAGGTTATTACTGCATCATCATTGTGTCATAAAAAAATTTAGTTATTTAATGTCTAAACATTATAAATAAACTAACATAATGTAGGAAATATGTTTATATTTAGAATTAATATTTATAGTGGAATTTATCATATGTACAACTCAATATTAAAAATGTTTTAGTTATTAAAATTTACATTTAACACTATTAACTCTTATTTAAAGAAAATAATAATAAATGTCATAATCTAATCCAAGTGGATCAAATAGAATAATATTTTATTACTAAGGTTTATTTTGGTAAAAAAAAACTTATCCAATAGAATTAGGGCATGTGTTAATGTAATTATAATATCATTTTTACCTTTAATTACCCTATTTACTATTAACCATGGTAAATAAAATTCCAAAGTTACTATTCACCAAAAATTAATTTCATCCAATTGAACCAAATTTTAATTAATAATATCAATCATGTCGCTGGGATTTTTTTAAATTCAATTAACAGAAGCATTAAAATAACGTTTTATGCAAATTTTCAAATGTTCCTATAAGGTGAGTAAAAGACGTTAAAAAGTTCAATAAAATTTTATATATCTTATATCATTATGAAATGACTCCAATGAATTACATTGGAATAATATAGGTATTATGTATCTATTTTTACTTTAAAATAAATTTAAATAAAAAAATAATTATTATTCAAATAAAAGTCAGTTTTAAACAATAATGCCCTGTTTTTCACTATTCATCAAAAATTGAAAGTTTTCAGAAAAATACAAAAAATTCACCCTAAGATAATTTTGATATTAATAATTAAAAAATTAAATCTTGTTTACCAAATTCAAAACAAATAAGTTACATTAATTAATTTAAAATCAATTCTTGTTGTCAAAACCAAAAAGTGGGTTTTTGAGAAGTGAAAACTATCAAAAGATTGATATGTCTTTAGGTCCAATTTAAATGTAAAATTACTTCCAATGACCAAAATTGGATAAAATTATAAAAATATAATATAATTATACTTCAAAACCATTCAAATTTATAATTTAACACTATGAATTACATTACATTTTTTCTCCTCTCCCACTTATTAAAGAAATTATAACACCGTCCGTGATGTGTTGATTTACCGACATCGTGGACGATGTGATTTAAATTTCTTTTACTTCTTTAAATACTGGTCATCAAAATATTTTTATGCTTGAACTAGAATATAATTTATGTATTATATATTATATAAGTTTATGGAATCATTTTTTAAACATTTGATTAATTTATAAAACAAAATGAGATCTTTATGATCGAAGAATCACCAAAATGACCTAAACAAATATCAATAATGTTTTAAATTATTAATAATCTTCATGTTAGAATTGAAAAAGATAAATTGTATAATTTATGGTTCTATAAATATGTAAATACCATTTCATTCCAATTTTGGAGTTTCACTTCCAATCAACAAGAATATTCATCATGAACCGATCATGGAAACCATGTAAAGAATGCACCTAAAGCAATGTAAATAACAAAATATTACTAATAAATGTGTTGAATTATGTGAAAAAATAATCATATAATATGTTATAAACATTAATATGTTTCATTGATATTTTAATAATCCTATTTTAACAATTAAACATAAGGTTTAAACACTTTTGAAGTTAGAAGAACCTGAGGTAATGAAATTCTTAACCCAATTTCCATTCATTGGGCTAACCTTCTTCTTTATTTATTATGTGGTATTAATATTATTGGTGTGATGATTTTTTTATTATGTTTCACTATGTTTATTTATAGTTTATACACATATCCAATCCATTCTATTAATTCTCACTCAAATTATATTTTAAGGGACATTCTTTTTAAAATCCTTTTAAAACTCTCTTTAATAAATTTTAAAAGGATATTTTATGTAAATGGAAGGAGTGGTTTCTTAGGATTTTAAATAAACTTCATTACCATGATATATTCCTTGGAAATTATTTATGTTGGGTGGATCCCATTATAGCTCAATATATGTTGATTTGATCCCATTATAGCTCAAGATATGTTGGGTTGAGCCCATTATAGCTCAAGATATAACTGGTGAGACCCATTATAGCTCTCCAATGCATTGGGTACTCTGGAGATGGAAGTTGATGAAAAGGTTATTCCATGTGTAAGGGTGAATTTAATAGTGATATGGTAAATATGTCCAGAGGAAACTACATGATGTTTATATGCATATGAGTTTTTATGATTATGTGTTTTATTGGTTTTTATGTTATCACTTGACCAACACTTTCTTTCTTTATGTCCCTTATTGAGTTTTATAATCATTGAAATTTTTTAAAATATTTTTCATAAGATATAAGGATGGGTAATAAAAATAATGGAGTCATGATGTTTGATATGGATTGTTGATAAAGAAATCATATTTTATGTTTTAATGTTTTATACTTTAAAAAAATAGATATTTTTTAGTAGTATCCTCTTGTATGAATGTGGTATTTCATGTATTTAATATATCATAATTATTTAAAACTCTAAACCTAAAAATATTCTCAATGTTTAGAAATGTATAGTCTTGTAAAAAATTCAAGATCAAGTAACATTTCAAGGTCGGGTCCTTATAGTTGGAATCCGAGGATGCTTTAGATAACATTAGGGGTTGGGATGATATTTTAAGAATACCATAACTTATTTTTACTCTATGATAATTTTAAATGTTATAGAATTTAAGGATTAACATGTTTCCTCATCTAAGTTATGTTTGTATAGAATGGGTTTTCGTATAAGAAACATGGAAGCTGAAGTAAGAAGGAACCAAGAGGCTGATGTCTTTCCAAATCTGCAGCCGAAATGGTGGGAATCAGAACCAAATAGCTTGTGATAACAATGGCTCAGTTTACTCAAGAAATAAAATGGGGTGGTATCCATTATAGAGAGGAACATGATCTAGCACGGAGAAACATGTTTTTTTTCAGAGCATTTTATGAGGCAACATCCTTCCGCATTTAGTGGAACTGAAGTTCTAGTGATATCGAAAGGGTGAATCAAGGCTCTAGAAAATATATTTGATATCATGGGATGTTCTAAATGTAAAAATTTAACACTAGACATTTATCATTTGAAAGGTGAAGCTGATCAATGTTGGTCTCTGGTTTAGAATAATAGAGAATGAGGTGATCTTTACAGTATAGAATGAGATGATTTTAAGAGCCTTTTTCTGGAAAAATATTTTTTCCAAACAATTTGACTAAGAATGGAGAAATGATTCTTGGAACTGAAGCAGAAAGATGATGATTCTATGGCAACATATGAAGCCTATTTTACAAGACTATCCAGGTACGTACCATATTTTTCTTGTTATTTTGAAATTAAAATTAATATATTTTACTCCAGTATGAAACTGTTTTGGCGAAGAGATTTGGATTCACAAGAGATTAAGATCTATGAGAAGCCTATTAATTGTGCTAAAAAAGTTGATATGGAGGTTTCTGACACATATGTGCCTCGTGACGATAAGAATAAGAAGTGGCCAAGTTGGAATGCAATGGGGAATAACTTGTCAAAGAAGTCTAGAGGTAAGAGAATGAATTTACCTTCTTATGAAAAGTGCGGTAAAAGGCATCCTGGTGAATGTCTTGTAAATTATAGGAAATGCTATCGATGTGGAAAGTTTGGAGACATGTATCATGAGTTCAAGGAAAATGATCTCAAAATTAATGATAAGACGATGGTAAGATGCTTTAACTGTAATGAATTGGGTCATTTTGCTAATGTTTGTCCAAAGCTAGTTACTCCAGCAGGTAATCAATAAGATTGGAAGTAGAAGGATTTGGTAAAATCATTTTCAACCACTTTAGCAGATGTTGAGCCATCAAATGTGGTGGTATCAGATACATTTCTAGTTTTTATAAATTTATAAAATGTGTTATTTGATTTAGGGTCTACACATTCCTCCATTTTTGAGAAATTTTTTAAACAATTGGGAATTCAACCTCATGAAATGAAACCAGATCTCATGGTAAAAACACATGAATGAAATATTATGGAAACAAGAAATTATAATAATCTTCCTATCCTTGTTTTTGGAAAGTGTTTACCTGAAAACCTTTTTGATTTTCCTCTAATAGAGTTTGATGTTATTATGGGCATGGACTAATTTTCTTTTTATCATTCTAAGATATATTACAGAGAAAAAGAAGTTTTGTTTCAGAAAGAATTTTAGTTTGTCTACATGAATGAACCCATACCATTAATAATATACTAGGAAGCTAAGAAATCGATAATGTATGTAAATTAAACTTATCTTTTTCATATTTTTGAAGATAAGGGAATTATCTAGATTAATGAGGTACCTGTGGTAAATGAATACCTAGATGTTTTTTCTGATGATTTTCCTGGTGTTATTCCTAATCGAGAGGTTAATTTTACTATTGACTTAGGTCCTAATTCTAAGAAAATTTTTATACCCCTTATCAAATGGCCCAAATGGAACTCCTGGAATTAAAAATTTAGTTACATGAATTATTAGATAAAGGCTTCATCTGAACTTGCACTTCACAATGGGTAACTCCTATCTTTTTTGTTATGAAAAATGATGGTTCAATGAGACATTTCATCATTTATAGATCCTTTAATAACATTACTATTAAAAACAAGTATCCTTTGCCTCATATCGATGATTTTTTTGATCAGATCCATGGAGAATAGTATTTTTCAATGGTTGATCTGAGGTCAGGGTACCATTAGTTGAAAGTAAAGGATGAATACATCCTAAAGAATATCCTCTGTACTAGATATGGTCATTATGAATTTTTATTTATGTCTTTTGGGTTAACTAATTCACCTGACGTATTCATTGATCTTATGAATTGAATATTTCAGGAGTTTTGGATAAGTTTTTTGTTGTGTATATTGATGACATTATGGTATATTCAGGAAGTAAAGATAAGAACAAAAAAATATAAGGGTTGTTTTTAAAACCTTAAAAGAAAATAAAAAATATATGGAAAATTCAGCAAGTGTGACTTTTTGTTGCAACATATTTCTTTTCTTGGGCACATTGTAAATAAGGATAGAATAATAATTTATCCTTCCAAAACAAAAGAGGTTGATGAATGGCCAAGACCTACAAATGTTATAGATATTTGAAGTTTTCTTTGATTAACATGTTATTACTGATATTTTGTTAAATACTTTTAACGGTTATCTATCCCGCTAACTAAGTTAACACAAAAGGGGTTAATTTTATTTGAATAGAAGAATATGATGTTTTTTTGGAACTGAAGAAGAGATTGGTGAATGCTCTAGTTTTGGTCTTACCTTACCAAAATAGTTATTTTGTCATATAAAATGATGCTTTATTGAAGGGACTTAGTTGTGTTCTGATGTATAATGATCAAGAAATTACTTATGCATCAAGACAACTAAAACCTCACGAGTTAAATTATCCCACACATGATTTGGAATTGGGAGATGTAGTTTTTTTCTTTGAAAATTTAGAGGAACCATTTATACGAAGAAAAATGTAAAATATATACTAACCATAAAAGTCTGAAGTATATATTCACTCAAAATAAATTAAACATGAGGCAAAAAATATGGATTGAACTGATAAAGGATTATGATTTCATGACCAATTACCATCCAGGAAAAGCAAAAAAAGTGGTAGATGCCTTGATCTGAAACCATTATGCACCATTAACCATGTTACATTTGGAACATGATCCATTGATTAATGATTTGATTAATTTTAGCTTATCGGTGAAGGGAATACATCTATTTTGTTTCAGGTTTCAGTGAAGTCATCGTTATTAGACAAAATTTAGCAATTGCAGAAGGAAGACCGTGAGATACAGAAAAAGGTATAATTGGTTAAAATGGGTAAGTTACCAAAATTTAACCTCGATAAAGATTATGTTTTAATTTTTGGAAAAAGGTTTTGTGTGCCATGTGATTCCCAGTTAAATAAATATTTTTTGTGTGACTTTCATATTTCTCCATTTTTAGTTCATCCTGGACGTACTAAGATGTACAGAGACCTTCAAGAGTATTATTAGTAGGATGGAATGAAAAGGGATATTGTATAATTTATTGTGAAATGTTTGACATGTAAATAAGTTAAAGCAGAGTGAGAATTACCAAAGGGGATACTTCATCCTTTTCTAGTGCCAGATTGGAAATAGGAGAGTATATTCATGGAATTCTTTATGGGACTACCTAATAATTCTTGAGGTAATAATGTGATTTGGGTTATTGTTGACTGATAGACCAAATATTCACACTTTCTTTCTATTCGAGAGACAATTTTGTTGGATCAACTTTCTTAACTATAACTCAAAGTGGTTTTCAGGTTATATGGATTTCCTCTTTCCATTATATCTGATCTGGATCTTAGGTTCACTTCTAACTTTTGGAAGGGGATTCATAATTCATTGGGCATAAAATTTAATTTTAGTACATCTTCTCATCCTCAATCAGATGGGCAGTCAGAATGAACGATTCAGAAATTGGAGGATATGATTCGATCTTGTTCAGTGGACTACCATGGAAGTTGGGATCAACACCTTTCTTTATTTGAGTTTTCGTATAATAATAGTCTTTATTCTAGTATACAGATGACACCTTTTGAGGAATTGTATGAGAATCAGCATCGAACTCTAGCCTTTTGGGATGAAGTTGGGGAAAGGAAGTTGATGGGTATAGAATTAGTAAAGTAAGTGGATGAGAAATTGAATATGATCTAGAAACACATGAGGATAGCTCATAATAGGTAGAAAAGTTATGCAGATAACAGAAGGAAATACTTCTCTTTCGAGGTAGGTGACCATGTTTTCCTTAAAATCTATCTTTGGAAAAGTGTGATGCGTTTTGGTAAGAAAGGAAAGCTAATTCTATGATTCATCAGTCCTTTTGAAATCCTAGAGAAAGTTGTATCATTTACATACTGAGTAGCTTTTCCTCTGAGTTTATCTTTGGGACATAATGGTTTTCATGTTTCGATGTTGAGAAAGTATATGCCAGATTTATCTCATGTCCTGATCTCGAAAGTAGTTTTTCTGGAAGAGAACCTTTCTTATAAAGGGAAATTAGTTCAGAATCTTGATCGAAGGTAACAAGTATTGAGGAATAAGGTAATCCACCAGGTAATGGTTTTTTGGGGAAACCACATGGTTGAAGAAGCAACATGGGAGTATGAAAATTCTATGAGGGAAAGGTACCCTCATTTGTTTAATGAGTAAATAAAACTGTGAGGACACAATTTCTAAAAGATGGGGATAACTTAACACCAAAAGGTTTTTAGGAAATAAATGAAATGCATAAAACATTATTTTAAGTAGATATTTATAACTATCCTTTAAACATAATTTTTCTGCTTCTATGTTTTGAATTTCAAAAAACAGTTATCTACAATTGTGCTCAGTATGTTATTTGGATTCTGAAAGAACCTACTTGTCTTTTAGTGAATAGTAATATACCCTTATGAATAGTAATATGAACCTAATTAATAGTAAATTGAAATATTATATTATTTTCTTAAGGCTTTAAGATAACGACATCGTGGTTAATTTTTCATTGTGATATAAAAGCAGTTATAGATTTAAAATTGTTAATTTTATAATTAAGTATGATTTTATTTTAAAATTAAATTAATAATATTTAGAAAATTAATTTCAAAAAATGGAGTTCATTTTTGAATTCTACACGTCTAAAAATGGTTCGGATGAATTTTTGGGATTTTTCTGAAACAATTGAAATTTTAGAGAACAGTAAAAATACAGTTTTTAGTTTTCGATATATTTAATGACATAATTAATGATGTAATAATGATTTAATAATTCTGGTAGACTTGTGTATATTAAAAAAAGATATTAGGTTTCCCAAGTGTCTAATACCATGTGGAAGCCCATGGTTTTTCAAATACCACTAATGAGTTGTCCCTTAGAAATTAATAAAACATTTCCTCACTTTTGCTATAAATACAAACCCATTCCTTAATTCCATTCATTCAAAATTACTCCTCATCTAATATTTGTTCTTATTACCTACCAATTAGTCTTCCCAAGGTGTTTTCAAGCCCCAAAGTTCCATCCTTTTAGTCTTAGGAGTTACTCTACAAGGTAAGAAAATTCTCAACGTCTTTCTATTTTCCATTCAAGTTCTCTTTTATGTGGTATAACCATCAAGTTTCTATACCATGTTCTTCATTACATTTTATTATACATCTATAATATATTATTTTTCATTTATGGATGGGTTACCCCTGTTCTCTCTCTTTTTAATGTTTTCTAAAACCATGTTTCATAGCCGTTATGCTGCATAATTTTCATCTCAAAATCTCTCTTTTTTTCAAGAACTCTTATTATGTTATTATATTTTAATATAAGTTAACTTCTGTTGGGTTATGTCATTAAATATCACCCTTAATGTACATATTATGTAATAATGATGAGATACCCTTTTTCTCTCATCAAAATGTTTAATTAATTTTTTAAGCAACGCCATTAGGCTGCTAAATTTTCGTAAGGGATTTCTCAGCTTTTCTTTTATTTTGAGATTCCCTTATTTTCTTTTACTTTCCTCAACTCCCATTATACAAGAGGAATGAATGATAAATTATGATATATATTATTCATTTCATCACATTTATGTAATACTCACCATTAAATTTCTTTTCCTCTCCCACTTATTCAAGAAATTAAAACACCGTATGTGATGTGTCGATTTACCAACATCATAGACGATGCGATTTCAATTTATTTTACTTCCTTCAAGACTAAACATGAAACCATTTTTATGTTTGAACCAGATTATAATTTATGTATTATATATTATATAAGGTTCTGTAATCATTTTATAAACATGTGATTAATTTATAAAACAAAATAAGTTCATTACGATCGAAGAATTGCCAAAATGACCTAAAAAAATATCAATAATGTTTTAACTTATGAATAATCCTCATGTCAGAATTAAAAATGATAAATGGTATAATTTATGGTTATGTAAATATGTAAATACCATTCCATTCCAATTATCTAGTTTCACTTCTAATCAACATGAATATCTATTTTAACTGATCATGGAAACCATGTAAAGAACACACCCAAAGAAATGTAACTAAAAACATATTACTAATAAATGTGTCAAATGATGTCATAAAATAATTATATAAGATGTTATAAACATTAATATGTTTCATTAATATATTAATAAAACTCTTTTAAATATTATACAAGAGGTTTAAACACTTTTTAAGTAAGAATTACCCAATGTAAAGGTATTATTAAACCAATTTCCATTCATTGGGTTAACCTTCTTCTTTATTCATTATGTGGTATTAAATTATTGGTGTGATTATTTTTTTGTTTATATTATGTTTCAGTATGTTTATTCATACTTTATACACATATCCATTCCATTCTATTAATTATCACTCAATTATATTTTAAGGGACTTTCGTTTTATTATCCTTTTAAAACTCTCTTTAATAAATTTCAAAATTATTGTTTTTTATTTATATTTCATGAGTGGTTTCTTCTAATTTTAAATATACTTTATTACCATGGTATGTTACTTGGACATTATTTATGTTGTGTTGAGCCCATTATATCTCAAGATATGTTGTTTTGACCCCATTATAGCTCAAGATATGATGGGTGGACCCCATTATAGATCTCCAATGCATTGGATACTCTAGAGATAGAAGTTGACCAAAATGTTATTACATGTATAAGATTTAATGTAAGAGTGATATGTTAAATATTTCGAAAGTCAACTAAATTATGTTTCTATGCATATGAGTTTTTATTATTAGGGGTTTTATTGATTTTTATGTTATCACTTGACTAATGCTTTCTTTATTTATGTCCCTTACTGAGTTTTATACTCATCCTGAGTTTTTAAAATATTTTTCATAGGATATAAGGATGGGTAAGAGAAATAAGGGAGTCGTGATGTTTGATATGTAGTGTTGATAAATAAATCATGTTTTTGGTTTTAATGTTTTATATTTTGAAAAAAATAGATACTGTTTTTGTAGTATCCTCTTGTATGAATGTGGTATGTCATGTATGTAATATATCCTAATTATTTAAAACTCTAAACTTGAAAAGATACTCAATGTGTAATAATGTATAGTCTTGTAAAGATTAAGAAATGTTTTAAGGTCATGTCCTTATAGTCGGGGTGGCCTTGATGTGATGTGGTAATTTAAATAGATGCTACTATAATTGGAAGGTAGGTGCCACATTGTTTAAAAAATGGAGAAAGAATAATCATTGAATCTTTGGTTGAGTTTTAAAAATGTTTTTAGTTAAAAATTTATATAATATTTGGATTGAGTAATTTATAAAGTTTTGATAAATTATTAATGTTATTTGATGTGTTTTGGAGTGATTTTAGGTGGTTAAAATTAAATATAAATGATTTGGGTGTCATAGAGATGAATTAAATGATTTTTGGAGTTTTAAAAGATTTATGTAAAATGGATATGGGTTTCGAATGTAATATTTACATTTATAAGGTTTTTATATACAATATATTCTATTTGAATAGGGAAAAGATGGTTGAGTCCCTAAAACATAATGTTTTTCATATAGGTGTGGTTTTCAATTTGATATACATGAGGTTTTTTATACATTGTTTTCCATTATGTAAAATTATCATATGTAATATATTATTAAGAAATATAGTATAGCTATATTTCATGCTGTATTGTGATACATAAGTTTTTTTTCATACAAAATATATTTATATGTAGATAATGAATAATTAGAGAAGTCACATTATATAATGTTTTCATACATATGGTTTTCTTATGTGAGGTTTTATTTATCATTATGAAAAATGTTAAAGTATTAAAATGTAACATTTTCCATACACAAGTCTTTTCTATGGGTGATATGTAAGGTTTGTTCTAGAGTTATCTAAAAACATGAGTGTGATAAAAATTATGTCTATATTTTCTAAAATATTAATAAATTGGTTAAATAATGCATAAAAGTGTAGGATGAGCAGTTGGAATTTTAAATTGAAAACCCCATTTTAGATTTTTCATTTCTAAGATATGTGAAGAGGGATAAGTTGACATCATATTACCTAATATTATACCTTTCAACCTCATTGATTTGTAGTGATTAAAGGTGTTTTCCTCATCATTTAAGGTATGATCCTCTTTTTCTTACTTGATTCTTATTGCTTTTTTTTTCAGAAATGGATTATGGTATCTTTGGACTAGGGTTTAATGTAGATTTCACTAGATTATGGTGAAATCAGGTTAAATGATGGGGTTTTGGTGTGGGTTGGCTAAGAGAGGTTTTGGGAGTATACTCCAATTTTCATGTATTTAAATATTTATGTCACTAATTTATGTTATTAATGTATTTCAATTGGTTTAGGTAAAATTGAAGAATATTTTAAATAATAATTAAAAATTTTTTGTCGATTAGATTTAGGTGAATGTTGGGAGTGTACTATACCCTATGGCTCGTGATTTTAGTTCATTTATACCTCCCAGTGTTTGGTCTCATTAGTGGTTGGTATGAGATTGGGATCAATCACATAGAACTAGTTGAGGTAGGTGTCCATTAAATCACTATGTCATTTATTTAGTAATTTTATATTCATGTATGATCACTATTCTTATAATTAGTATGTTTCATGCCTTTTGTGATATTTTATCATAACTTTGGGTGATCTCACATTATCCTAATAATCATTATGGATCATATAACTCGCTAAATGGTTTTTTGGTGCCTTAGTTGGATGAGTTACAAGGGAAATATTTATGGATTGTTTAGTAGTATGAGTTGGTTTCTCATGGTAAATAGATTTTAATTTTTAAATTGGGATTTAAAAAGGGTTTTTAATGAAAAAATAGATTTTGTATGGAAACAATTTGAGGTATAATTCCAAGATAAATGAGATGATTTCAAGGGTTGTTTTTGAAATTTTATTTGAATACAGTTGTGGGGTTTTCTAAAGAATGTGGCATTAGAATTTTGGCTAAGGTACTATCATGTGTAAATAAATCATGTGATAACTTTTTTAAATGATTGGTAAGAATATTTTAATTAGTTTTAAAAGTAATACTAGAAGGACTGGTTGAGTATTTTTCTTGATATGGTTGACTCAATGTATGAAATTATTATTTTTTAATATTTTATTTTTTGTGCTTTCCACTTATGACTTCCTAGTATGTTATTATTTTTCTATGATGGTGAACTATTGGATATTATTACATTACAATTTTATTGGGTTTCTATATCTATATATGGAATTTTGTGTGTAAAAGTGCATGAATTGGATTGATAATGTTTTATTGCTATAAAAGTGGATGAATGGGTCTGAATTAAGGTAATTGACCCCATAGATAGTAGAGATGGGTAGAATTTCTTTGGTTATATGAAACCATTCCTAATATCATGAAGTGGTATAGGATTGTACTATAGGGTAAATTGGGATTAGAGTGAGTTCTTTAATAAAATTTGAGGCTCGGGTGACCTAACAGTTATAAATATGGGTTTCAGTGATAAATCCATCTATTGTGAAGGTGTAAGGTGAATTAATGTGGTTAATGAAAATAAACTTGATTATATGGTTGGGGAAAATCAATGGGATGTTCCTATGTTACTTTTATGCTTGGGATATATTTTTAGGATATTGTTTTCATGTTTGAAAGACATAATTTTTTTTCTTTCTACTTTTTATATAATATTTATGAGACCCAACCTTGATTGGGAGGCTCTGGTCAATGATGTGATGTGATTAGCCATGGGAAATACCTAATAATTATTTTATTTTGAATATGCCTTTGGACCAACACCAAGGGGGATAGTTTAAGTTATGTAATTGGTTCATTATTGAGATTCCATCCTCTGATCACTTATTTTTCGAATTATGGATATACGATTATTCACAGAACCCACGTAGTAATGATATTATTTGAATTATTCCATGGTACTTTCCCAAATGGGGGTAGTTTGGCTTCTGTAATAGGTTGGATATTAATATTCTATCAAATTATCTCTTATTATGATGTCGATTTATTCAAAAAACTATGGGAAAAACCTCATGTCAAGTTGGGTTGAATCATGTGGGAGGTCAATTATTATAACAACTTTCTTAGATCAGTTATTATAAGCATCAAATGTTTACTAGTAGATAAAAGACATGGACATGGGGACTTACCCTAAAGGGATGATTCGGCCCGTGTAAGTGGATGGCTATCAATATTCCCACCTCAGATCACTTATTGTACATGATGGGTTTCTATGTGCTTAGAAATACCTAATGTTATGATTTTCTCAGATGATTTTTATTTAAACCTAGGGATATCCATTATGATAACTTTCCCTAATGAGTTTCCTTTATTATCAACATTGGAAATTGATATAAGGACATGCACATAAACTATCCATAGAATTGAATATTTAGAAAATAATTCATTTTTTCATTCTTGAAGGCCTTTTATGTTTAGACTTCTAGAGAACTAGGTCATATAACTTACATAAAAAAATATTAAAACAAGAAGTGGGTACTTCCACTCAGTATCCATTTTTCACACAATACAAAACATGTAATATATAACAAGTTTTCCTTTCATGGAATATCTTCAAAATTTCCATATTGACCTCATCTCTGTCCCTAATAATACTTAGAACTCTATAAGAACATTTTAAAATGTGGGATGAGCACAACAATTAAAGTATGGGATATACAAAAAGAAAGAAAGAAAGAAAGTAATTAGTCTATGAGTACTCACAATAAAAAATTACCTTTTTCATAAGAAACCTTAAGCTCAAAATAAACATTTTCTTACCCAAGAAATCAAATTAAATTCTAAAATATTTCCAAAAAATATTTCTTAATAAACCTTAAAAGAAAAATAAAAACCATGAAGGTTTATTTTCAATCATGAAATACTCATGAAATATTTGTCAAAAAGTTATACATTTCATCCTTGAAAGGTAGCCTAACATTTCATTTAAACGCAATCCCATTAGCTTACCTTGGTAAATCATAAGATTTATGTAAAAAACCATAGAAAGCATAGATAAATCATATTGGTAACAGATGACATAATTTTCAAATCTATATTTTAATCACTCTTATAAATGATATTTCCTACCTAATAAATTTCAATAATATATTAAGAGAAACCTATAATTGGATAACTATATCCCATTAACTAATGAATTGAAGAGGTACATTGGTCACACATATTATCTTTATCTATATCAGGATAAACCATAATCTTGAGATATATAAGGCTTACTAATCATCAAAAATAATTCATAAGAATCAAAAAATGATCATAACACATGAAGTATTGTATTTCCATCATCATACTCAAAAAGTATTCTTTTCTCCCATAAGAAAGACATTTATGGATATCAAAATTAATATTAAATTTGAATCCCTTTTTAAAAATATCCATAATTAAGGGAAAAATGGTTTTACTTTGAATAAAACATAAAATAATTTAAATTAATCCAAACATAAAATAATGATTATGATGGTGGAAAAAAACTAGTGACAACGTATATGTTAAAATGAAGCATTCCTTTTTCCTTTTTTCAAAATGTTCCATATAAAATATAGAAAAACATTCCTTTTGAAAAACTTTTAAAGAACGTAAAAATTGATGTTAAAATTTTAATATAATTAATTCATTACCATATAAATAGATCAATAAAATAATTTTAAGAATATGGATATAGAATAAATACATTTAGAAAATAAATCTTGAAAACATTTTAAATGAGGTTTTTAATGTAATGTGACTTATACCTTGAGTTCGACTCATCTCATACATTATTTATACTCTGTATAATATTTTTTTCAATTATTTAATTCTTAAAGAAACTTTTACAGGTTTATCCTATTAGCACTTGAACCATTTATATTTTTTATTTCAATGAAATATTTATTTACTTAATTAGTTAAGTACATGGTGTGTGTTTTGATGATTTTCAGCTCATATGGACAAAATGAATTCAGTAGGTTGAATATGGTCAACTAGTTAATTATTAAATCATATTCAGAACTATAATCATGACATAACTATCACTTTTATACAATAACTATAATTTTAAAACCAATAATTAAATATGTTTGTGAAAAATGAATTATGTTAAAATAATGGAGATAATAGGTTGTACGTATGTATGAGTAACATTATCATTTTTCAATAAACACGAGGGAAAGGAGGTAAGAATTATTTTATAATTATATAATGATTATTAAATCATAAATATCATATTAAATCTTGAAATAAACTTATATATATATAATCTATGTTGTGTGTTGATGAGAAATGAATCACTTTGATTTTTGGAGGTGGTAATCCACACTTATGGAAGAACAACAATATCATTTTACATGGATGGAATGGTAAGAAAATAAATGGTATATTATATTTTAAGATTTATTATTATTTAATTAATACCATTTAAATAAATTAAATCCATCTTTATAATCATCCTTGAGAGGTAGTGAGGGAAAATGAATTACATCGGTTTGTGAGGTGGTAGTCCACCATACACCTGAATGATAGTTACATTTCCCATTTGATGGAATATGAGATGGATATAATTATAAAATTATTATAATAAGTTCTTAGTATATTAAATATATTCATATTATTATTTTAAAATGGTTGATTAAAAATTTAAGGATGTAAAAAAGAAATAAAATAAAAATTCTTGGTTAAGAACTATACATATTCTTCAGACAATTACTTTGGTTTGTACCTAAATCCTACATAGGTTAGTTTTATGATCATAATAGGACCTATAGTACGTGAATATGGATGCTAGGAATGAATTTAGATAGGAATTGTCTAATCAAAATGGATATTGAAGTGTTTATAGTAGAGGAGAGGGGGTGGCCTTTTATAAGTGGGGGAGGGGACACACTTAGATGTTTTGAAAATATTAAAATATATTAATGTCTTTCTCAAGAAACATGGAACAAAATGGAACTTTTCTAAATATTTGATGATATAGGGTCAAAATATGTCCACTTAATAATATTTTGAAAATCATTTATGTTATTTTAACCCTTATCTATTTAGTTTAACCCCTAGTAAACTTGTTTTAACATTAACCGTGGTAACAAATTTTACTGTTTTTACTATTAATTATGTCAAAAAATTAATTTGAACTTGTTACCTAAAATAAATTATTGCAATTATTAATATTTAATTCATTTAATCAAATTAAATTCACATAATTGGTAGAATTTAATTCAAATTAAACCTACAAAATGTGACAATAATGGGTTTTTAGAAAAATTCCATTTTAAATATAAAAATGTCTTTATAAAACAGTAAATCATAAAATTGATTAAAATGACATTAATTTGATTATTAATAATATAAATGAACTAATTTTACATTTAATCCATTTAAAAATTCAATTAAACTTTTAAAATTCTTGAAACGAAAGACACTTTAAAAAAACTATATTTTTCACTATTCATATGAAAAATCAATTTTTTTAATAAAATTTTCAAAAAATAATCCTGATATAATATTTTTATGATAAATTCAAAAATAATTTTTTTTAAAATTAAAATTATAAAATTTTGAAATAAATATTTTAATTAAAACAATACAATTCATGTAAAAATATTTAGTAAGAATAAAACTATTTTCTTTTTGATTAGAAAATTTATTATTACTCTTATAGTAAATATAAATCAATAAAATATAACTAATTAATATTAATAAGTCATGAAATTGAATTAATATTAACATTAACTTAATTTTAACATTATTCCCCCTTTTAGAAATTCCATCCTCTCAAATTTATTTGAAATATAATCAAGTGGGAATATATTTCCATCATATAATCTTCCAATTCCCATGTTTCTTCTTCAATCCTACAGTTTTTCCATAAAAACATAACAAGGTAAATAACTTTATTCCAAAAAAAATTCTATCTGTGGTGAAGAATATATACAGGATGTTCCTCATAAGAGAGTTTTCTTCTAAGTGAACTACTTCCAGGATCAAATCCTAATTTGTATCTAGTAAATATTTTTAATAACAATGAAATGTGAAATATGTCTTATACATATGATAAAAATAGATGAAATTCCAAAATTACCTAGACGGGGTCAAAGGTTGATCAATAATGCTAATGGCCTAGGCCAGTGACCTCCATTGCACGCTGGAGGGGCGCTGGCCTAACATTTCCCCAAGCGGGAGAGTGTACGTCATAATTTGTGGCAGGAGGGGGATGAAATTACAATTTATATAAAACTGATCTAAGATTCTCTAGTATTTCATATGGTCTAATGAATCATGGAATAAAATTTCCCTTTTTACCAAAACACATAACAATTTTACATGGTGGTACTTTAAGAAAAATATTTTCTCCCACGTCAAATGAAAGAACATTTCTCCACTTATCTTCATAAATTTTATTCCTTATTTTATAAATAATCATATTATATTGAATCATATTCAGCTTCTCAATCATTTATTTCTATTCTCCACAACTTTCTTTCATCAAATTCATCCCAAAAAATCTACAGACCAACACCACTTTCCATATAATGTCTCAAAAGGTTCCATCTATATATTGGAATGAAAACTATTATGATAATAAGAATCAAAAAAATTCATATGTTGATAAAAAATTCCTTGATAATCCATTGAAAAATATTTAAGTATATCCTCTAATGACTGAATCAATTGCTTTAATTTTCCATCAGATTGAGGATGAAAGGTTTTACAAAAAATTTAATTCAACACCCAATTAATTCTGAATTCATTTAGAATAATTAGAGGTGAATCTAGGACCATAATAATATATAATTGAAATAAATAATCCATTTAATCTAATGATCAATTTAAAATAAATTCGAGATATTTGATCTAATGAGACATTATCTTAAATAGGAAGAAAATGAGAATATTTAGTCAGAAGATCAACAATTACCTAAATCATATTATTACCTAAAGATATATTTGGTAATACCAACATGAAATATATAGATATATTATCCCATTTCTATTCAAGAACTAAAAAAGTTGAAAAAACCCCTTCGATAATTTTTATTGGACTTTAATGTATTGAAAACTCAATTATTTGATAGTAAATTTAGAAATATATTTCCACATTATTTTCAACCATAAATGTTATTAAATGTCTCTATAAATTTTTTTCTATCAGGATGAAAAGAAAATAGAGTAATATGATCCTTTATCAATAGTTATTTCTTTAACTGGGGGTCATATGAATCACATAACCTTTTTTTAATAAATAAAACAAATTCTTTTTCAGCATTATACTCTAGAAACCTAGCCTTCTTTAATGATTCTATATCTTCCTAAAAAACAAGATATACATTCTGAGTTTTCTAAAGCCATCTTGATATAGATGGTTATACTAACATCTGAAAAAAGGGAGTTCTTGCACACAAAATTTCTAATCCAAAATTCCTCAAATAATTAACCATAGGGTTATATTCCAAATTTAATATGATTAATGTAACATTATATTTATGACAAAGTGCATAACCAAAAAAATCAAAATTCCTATACCTAGTATGAAATTACATCTTTGGAATACCACCCAATTTAACTTCAATTAATGGTACCAGGACCTGAGACTAACCTTCAAAAAATACTGATCTCCCTAGAACTGATCAAACATGTCATCGATATGAGTCAATAAATAATTATTCTTAGTAGATATGTTATTAAATACTCTATAATCAATGAAAATACTTATGGAACCATATTTATTTTTAATAAATAAAATATAAGAACCCCATGGGGATGTTCTCAGATGAAGGAAAGCAATATCAAGGAACGCCTACAAATACTTTTTCAATTATATATGTTCTAATTGATCCATTAGATAAGGGGGGTTTGAAATTATCTTATAATTACAAACTAAGTCAATAGTAAAATCAACTTCTTGATTAGGTATAATACTAGGCAACTCATTATTAAAAACATCTAGATATTATTTTACTATAAACACATCATTAATCTAAATAGTTTCATTAATTTTAAAAATATGAGCAAGATAAATTTCATTTACATATTTTAACATTTTCTTAGTTTCATGACTTTTAATCCAAGATATGAATTTATTATTATATAAATACAAAAAAACATTTCAAAAAATAACTTCTTTGTCTATACAATCTATCATAACATGATGAGTTAAAATCCAAACCATACCCAAAATAGCATCAAAATCTATAAGGGGAAAGATAACATGGTTTGTAGGGACAAAACTTCTAAAAAACAATAAGAAGATTCCAATAACATATTTTTTCCTAAAAAATTCCCCTAGGTGTTTTTAGAAAATATTTTTAATTCATTTATTAGGTTGAAATTTACAATTCAGCATAAAATTTATTAGAAATAAAATAATATAAATACTCCAAATCAAAAAAAATACATTAGAATAATCTAAAAGAACATGTAATGTAACTATTACTACTTTATTCAAAGTCCCAATATCTATCAAATTAGTTTCAAGGGATTTCACTAAACCCTTCTTCTTATATTCTCGTTGCTTCCCACCATTCATTCTATTATTTGGAAACACATCCACATAATGACCCATCTAATTATATTAAAAGCACATTAGTGTCTGTTAATCACAATTAGTCTTACCACTACTAAGATTATTTTATTTCATTCATGTGACATATTCCAGGACATAATATTTCAAAAAAACTTCCCAAATTTGATAAGATATTCCAAAGGATATTTTTACTAAAACTATCATAAACTAAAAACTTGATTTTATAAAATTCAGATTTATTCATTAGATTATTTACCATTGTATACCACCTGGATGAATTTTTATCCATATCATGCAATAAATTTTTATTAGAAAACTCAATTTCTACCATCTTAGAACAATGAAAATGTTTCTCATAACATTTAATTTTACAAGAGTCTAATTCTATTTGATATCATTCTATTAATTCTATATAAAACATATTAATTTTACAATCAAGATCTCGAATACATATTGGTGAATAACATTCAATTTGGGTGAAGTTTTCTTCATACACAACCACATAATCTTCCTCCATCAGCCTCAATTCCAAGAATGTATTTTCTATAATTAGTCAAAAAACATTAGGAAAATATTTCTTAAGGAAAAGATTATTGCATGTATCCCATTAGATGGTGTAAATATCTTCTCTTACTATTTCAATATTAACTGTTGACCCACATTGATCAGATTTACCTTCAAAAAAATAAATATAAAGAGTTAACTTTGGATTATATTAAAAACAAATAAATTTTAATATATTTTATAGACATTTAGTCCATCACTTAACAACCAATATGTCATAAGATCCCCTGAATAATGGATGGTGGTATCTCATAAAATGATTCACTGTTAACATGTACCTCTGTAGAAGATATGATTAATCTTTACATGTGTACCACCACCATTTATAGCATACATCTAACAAGTCCTCAAAAAAACAAACTTCTCAGTTCCAATTCCAATCATTATAGGTTGTTGGTTTGGAAGGATATTATCCTTCTAATTATATTCTATCTCAAATATCATACTTACTATAAGGAAAACCATTCTAAACAGACGTGGATTAGATGTAACAATATGGTAGTATTTAAATTCTATATCATGATAACCATAAATTATAACCCCTTAAGGCTACTCACTTCCATTATCCTAACCTATAAAACTATCTAAACCTCTTCTCTGATACAAACTATAAGGACCCAACCTTAAACAATTCAAACAATTGAATCTTTATATTAGAATTAATTTTATTTTATTCCCAAATACCTTTTAGGTTTATAATTTTATAGTGTTCAGTCATAAACCTTACATAATAAAATATTAAAATATGTAGTGGACAATTATACTTAGGATTAATTTTTACCACAATACAAATTTTTTTATATATAACAAGTTTTCTTTTCGTGTCATATCATTAAAATTTTCATATTTTCTTCATAATTATCCCTAATAATTCTTAAAACCAGGTGAAAAACACTTCAAAACATGGGATGAGAATAAAAAATTAGTAGGGGACATATTGAAAGAAATAAATAAAGACACTTGTTAGTCCATGAATACTCATAATAAAAATTTTCCTTTTTCATAACAAAAACTAAGCTTAGAATCATAATTTTCTCACCCAAAAAATAAAATTTACTACCCAAATATTTTCATAAAAAATTTCATAGTAAATTTAAATGCATAATTAAACTCATAAATTTTTCTTTGACTTACTGAAAATTAAATATTGTTATAATGAAAAAACACTTTTAGGGGTTAAGTAAGAACCCAGAAATTGAATACAGAAAAAGAGGAAGTTATACTTCATAATACATCACCACTTTATTCCAGAATAATTAAGACAAATTAGTTCCATGTGACTTTTGAAGACTCTATTCATGAGGAAAATATTTCCTCTCTATTTCATCATTGAAAATATCCTCAAAAAATATTTCAATTTTTTCCCAATCCTTAAAAAAATATTCAATGTAAATATTACCTTCATTGAATCCATGGGTGAGGATCCAATCTTGTGAATTTATCCATGATAATTTCTCAAGATTGAGATTAATTTGAATCATTATTTCATAGTTTTTTAGCTTCCTCCTCTATTGAATTAAATTTCACAACCTCTTCCTCCAAATTTTCCTTGGAATGAACTTGTAGTTCTAATTCAGAAGAAAGTATAAAAGTCTATTCCTTTTCAAATTCACCTAATTATCCATGCTGTAATTGGGACATATCTAAAAGTTAAACTGAGCCATCAAATTTCATAGGAGATAATTACTTGGTAAGCTGGATTTTTAGATTTTTTTGGTTTAGGGTTACCTATCCTATCTATTCTCACTATAAATCCCTCTACCTTTTTATTAGGAGAATCTTTATAGGGATTTGAAATATTTTCTTTTCTCATTGTCCTGGTATCCATTAGTTTGGGAAGGAAGAATTAATCTATCCTACATATTATTTTCTTTGGTTTCTTGTTAGGGTAGTCTCCCAAATATATTTCTCCATTTTTTCATTTTTTTCACCTGAAAAAATTAGTTTTATAGTTTGAGCGCCCTATTCACACTCAAAGGCAGATACAATAGATTGCACTACCACTTGAAGAACCTAAAATGTGGTACGTCCCTTTATATCTCACTGGTCAATATGTAACAAGTTTTAAGAAACAACTTGTGATCCCTTTAAAGGGACATACTTCTTTTTTACTTTTATATTTTAGCAATTACCAACTTCCATCCTCAACATTTACCATTCTCTTAAATCATAATATCTAGTAACTATTATGAAAATTTACTCATGTGATCACCTTATACTTAGTACCAACAACAGATAAGTTTCCTAGAAATGAAGAATTGAAAGAAGTAACTCTAGGTTCGACATTCCCCTTGAGGTATGACTCAAATAACATTGAAAGGAATCCATATTTAGAGATATAACCCTCAACTATAGGGACCTTTCCAAACTATGCACCCAAACCTGGAGAAGTATCCTAAACTAGATAAACCACTACATTAGTCCTATAAACTATGTCCTATGCATTAGAGGATACTTATGTCCAAAAAAGGATGGATTTATGGATAAAATATACATTTTATAACAAATGAAACTCCTTCCCATTGTTGAAATTTACATAAACACTATTGTAAAGACATAAAAAATTGGTCATATGTGGTCTCTATATAAGAATAATTCAATTAAAGGTCACTAGAATAGTCTATAAGATTCACAAAATAGATAAAGATTTATTTTCCTTAACCAGTATTATTTTCATATAAGATGAGAGTTGTCAGTTACCCTTTCCTTGAGTGAAATCCACACTCTTGTTGTACGTGGAACAAATGAAAAAAATATGATAAAAAAATAAAACCAAGTGTTGAACACCAATAGATGTTGGTATATAGAATCATCACCCACCACACTCCACATAGAGTCAATCGGGGAACTGAATAAGTATACTTCCATGAAAATTAAATGAGAAATAGAATGATATAGGGATATTGAATGATCATAAAAATATAAAAAAACATCCAATGAGATTACCCAACATTTGAAGGATTTAGGGATTTTGGAAGGGTGGAGGAAATCATGGGAATATGACATATATTTCCATAGAGGGGGGGGGGGGTCTTGATTATAATGAAATATATAGTCCCATATGAGAAGGAAGAACTAAATACCTTTACATGAATACTGGAACTTGGACCAAGAAGAGGCAAGATCATCTGCACTTGTGAAGCAGAGAAGAAAATGATAGGGGTCCAACAACCCAATAATGGACCTCTCCTTTAGAGGCCTAGTGCCTTTAATGAACTTGTAAAAGATACCAAGTGTTGGGTTACAAAAACTAAAACAATACACCATACAGAATCCAATGAGATTCAATGCCTCAAAGAACTCTTAGAGGGAAAGGGAAAGTGTCGAGGCTCTAAGGTGAAGATATGGGACCTTCAAGCTGAGATGGATGTGGGGAAGGTCGAGGAGAAGGGTAGGATTGAAAAATTGGGACATAATTTTCATATCACTATTACAATCACTCTTAAAAATATAATAACCAACTAAATAAATTTCAATAATATATTACAAGAAACCTATAACTAGTTAACTCCATCCCTTTACCCAATACATTAGAGTGCTATACCAGGCTCACCCGATATCTTTAGATATATCAAGCTTAGCTATAATCATGAGATATAGAGATATCATCTATCATCATTAAAAATTATTAAAAAAAATAAAATAGTTATAACACATGACATATAATATTTTCATCACCATACTCATAAAAATATTTTTTTGCAACCATAAGGAAAACATTTCAGGATATCGAAATATCCATTCCATTTAAAACACTTTTTGAAAATACTAAGAACAAAAAGGAGGCTTGTTTTTCTTTGAAGAAAACATTAAATATTTTAAATGAATCCAATCATAAAATAATGGTTATGATGAAGGAAAAAACCATTGACACTATATACATTAAAATGAAACATTCCCTTTTTCTTTTTTTGAAAATACACCTTATAAAATACGTAAAAATATTCAACATGAAAACATTTTAATGAATTTAAAAATTGAAATAAAATGTCTTTTATAATTCATTTATATACATATTAATACATCTATAAACTAATTTTAAGAATTTTTCCACTGAATAATAATATTTAGAAATTAAATCAAGGAAATAATTAAAATACGGTTTTAATGTAAAATATCCCTTACCTTAAGTCTGACTCATGACCTAAATTTTTAATCTCCTGCATAAATAACTTCTATGAACATACGAACACACTTTAGTTCGAGATGCTTCATTCCCTAAAATCTATGACTACATTAAACAATAATAAATCAACAGTTTAATATATTAAAAATAATAATATTGTATTATAAATATTTAAACTGATGAAAATATTACCAGAGTCGATCGGCTTATAGAAAATCCTTTTGACCCCGCAGTGTGAGAGATGACTTGATTATCCAGGATTGCTGCATTCTTTCTTGGAAGATCTTGAAATAAATAAAATCAATTTAGTAGTAATGTATTCAATTTCATCTCTTCTTCATATACACGTATAAATGTAAAATGAGGTTAATATAATAACATATATTTAAATACCATCTGATTCTCATCACGATGTGTGTCAACAAAAACATTCCACTGTTCTTTGGGTACCCCATTGGGTAGATTCTCATAAATTTGTTGGATGGTCAATGAAGTATAGTTGACATTGCTCCACATTCTCCTTTTGAAGTATTTCCATTTCTTTCCAAGATTTTTCTACGTCCACTTTCATGCTATCACATCAACAATTGTAAAGTGGAAAAACATATGTATACAGAAATTAATTTTAAACATATTAATAACCTGATATTGAATTAAACCATAATGTATTAAAATTACATTTATTTGGGAATCAAAAACTTTATTTTTCCAACATGGAGGAATATGTCTCCAATCATCATAAGAAACAAGAAGGGAAATGAGCTTTGCTACCAGCTGGCCTAGAATTTGGCCATGTAATCCCGTGGTGTCATCCGTAGGGACCCCATATGAATCAAATGGGAAAAATATCTTCTCTCCATTCATATTCCACACATATGGACTTTTTATATTTTTCTCTACAGTTTCATTTTTTTCATCTTTAGTGAACAAACAATTAGTATAAAAAAAGTGCAATAATTTTTTTTTATATTAAAATTTGTACCTATAATAGTGACCCTCTAGTATTCCTGTGAAGAACTAGAAGTGGTGCACCACCGCCCCACTACTGAGGCTGATAAAGGGGGTGTCAATGAATCAATTTATAAAGGGATTCTCATAGAGGGTGTGAGATATAGTGTAGGGGGGAAAGTAGTTGGTGGATTAGATGATGTTGGGAGGGAGACAGATGGATCATCATCTATCGCAATAGTGGATGAAATAGTGTATCATTTTCTACTTGGAATTCCTATAATTTAATCAAATAAAATTAAGTTCATAACATATATTTCAAAAAAAATATGCAGAATAAAATTTAAAAATGACAATTGATGCTCAGTACTAACAAAAAAAATACATAACAATGCTAATGAATGACTGCACAAATAAAATAAGTGGTTACTGATTGAATAAATAACTGTACATACAATCATTTCCCCCTTAAATCATGGCAATTTATTTCTCCTTTACTTCATACAATTCATTTATCCATGCTAGACTAATATTTTAAATATCATGATGGACAAATAATTCATCTTCTTTTTGTTGATGAGATTCAATTTCAGAGGTCAAATCTTCCACTTCATCACCCATATCGTACAAATCTCTTTGTATAACATGAGAAACTACACTACACCCTTCATCCACAACATCATTCACATAATATACCGTTTTCGATTAGGATGATAAGATGTATGGATCATGCAGTTCATGATCATCAACATCCATCAAGTGAGAGAAGTTCATAGAAGTAAATTTCAAGGATTCTCTTTTAACAGCTCTGATAATATTGACCCAATTGCATTTGAATAAAAAAACTGAAAAATGCTAGTGGTAGTTTAATTAAATAATATTAGTAAACTTTCTATAGTATCCCAATTTAGAAAATGTAAATATACCACTATTCTATGTTTTTAAACCCCTTTCTCAATCGACTGTATGAAATCTAAAGCCATTCACATTGTAAGAATAGAAATTTCTAACTTGTTTTAGAGGACCTCAAGCAAGGTACTTCAAATCTTCTGAAAAATCTGCCCGAGTATCAGTATTCATGATCTAAAAAAAGAAATATAATTTATTAGATTTACAAAATATATGTGTCGAACTATAATACTGTAAAATGTGCTTTTACCAATGGTTACAAACTGTATGTAAAAGCCCCAAAATCGTTGGGAAATTCTATCCCAATGGTTCACTGAACCGTTGGGCTGTGAGCCATGGGGATAGCCATATGACAATGGTTTAGCTTGAACTGTTGGGATAGGTTGGCTGGATTTTCAAAATACCAACAGTTTAGTGTTAACAATTGGTAAATTTATATCCCAACGATTAAGAACCGTTGGTCACCAAGGTATACACCAACAGTTGTTAATCCCTTGGTATAGCACCTACAACACACTTCTCCTAACAGTTTCATTGAAACCATTAGGATATAGGTATACTAACAGTTCTCAAACCTTTGGTATATACTACTCAATCTATATACCAACGGTTCATAGAACCGTTGGCATTTCATTTTCTCCCAAAGAAAAAAACTTTACACACCTCTTCCACCCAGAACCATCATACAACAACCTCCCCCTCTGCAACATGCAGCATATAACAACCTCCTCATCTGCAGTAAGTAGCATACAGTGGCCTCCCCTCTCGAATTCCAGTAATTTATTTCCAACAAGCAGCTTGTCGCTGCATCAACTCTGGAATTATAGTACTAACCTGTATAATAATGATGAATACAAAAAAAACACTCATGCAGACAATATACAATGATGAATACATAAAATCACTCAATGCACCACACTGGACAACCCCCTTGCACCCCTTGAACACCCCTCTGCACCCCAAGGACAACCCCCTCTACACCGCCCTGGACAACCCCCTTGCACCCCCACTGGACACCCCTCCCCCATAGACACTCCCTGGAACCCTACCCTGTAGACCCCCCTAGACACCACCCCTAGAACCCCACCCCCTGCCTTGAATACCCCCTAGACACACCCATGGAACCCCACCCCCTGCCCTACTGACCCCCTGGATACCTCCCCTAGAACCCCTACCCTACAGACCCCCTAGACACCACCCTTGGAACCCCAACCCCTGCCCTACAGACCCCCCTAGACACCCCTAGAACCCCTGCCACGCAGACCCCCTGGAACCCCCATCCCCCTGCCCTACAGACCCCCTAGACACCCCCTAAATCCCCATGCCTTGAAGATCCCCCTAGACACCCCCTAGAACCCCCCACCCTACTGACCCCCTTGAATCCCCCCTTGAACCCCCAGCCCTACAAACCCCCCAGAAACCCCCTGCCCTGCATACCCCCTAGACACCCCCCTGAACACCCCCTGCCCTGGAGACCCCCAAAAACCCAATTCCCTGTAGACCCCCCTACACACGCCTCTAGAACCCCCCTAAACCCCCCTCCTAGACACCCCACCTGCACCCTCCCCGTACCCTACAGAACCCCCTACACCCCTTGGACACCTCTTTTACAGCCCCAGACTTCTATCCAGAACACAGCTGCCTTCCTGTTTTCCCAGTAAAACCAAGATTTCATTCTCGGTAGTTAAGATATTAACCAATATAACAAAACAAATATGAATCACCTCAATGGATTCAGTATCCCAAAGACTCCATCTGGTATTCTAAATTGATTCATGTAACCCAATATATTCACACTGTTTAGACTCCATCTGGTAGTCTAACAAAAAATACCTCTGGTGATTCTATCAAAAATGTTTCTTATGTCCCACGTTTTGTAACTAATATAAAACCATGTAGTTTATCCTAGAAGAAACCGGTGAGAAAAAATATATAGTTTTTAAACCAGCACTTATAGGGTCTGACATAGAACTTCCTTTTTCCCTTATTGAAGATTCCTCCACCACACTTGCAGGACACAAGCATTCGACCCAACCAGATTGAGCTACACCAATCCAACAACTTCAAAAGAATCTATTTTATAAGTACATTCTGCTTCAATCCTTTAAAAGATTCTAATTATGATATATTAATATCACTTTAAAACCTTGAAAATAATTAACACTATCCCTTTTTCTAATGGGATTGACAAAATTTCAATAATAGGTTATCATTTTAAATCCAAAACATTTTAGACACTTTTCCAAATAAAAATATCATTATAAAAGTATTCACAAGTTTTATATAAGAAGAAATGTATTTTTAAACTTTCCCATTTAAAATTTCCCATTTCAAATTAACCCTAGACAATGAAAACACACACAGTATAGCATGATCCATCATAACCAAACCATAAAAAATGGAAATAACTCAAAATCAAAAAAATAAAAATTCCAATTCGACAAAAAAACACAACAATGCAAGAAGAGATTGAAGTCAAGATTCATTAAAGAAAGAGGATATCTCAATTCATGAGTGTTCAAGGGGTTGAGAGACCCATATAGTTGATGAAATGATGTGACTATTTGAGACAAGTAGATCTAATCATTCCTATAAACTACAAAAGATCTTGAAGATTATGTTTACAAGTAGAATGGGTTATCTAGTGTGTTCATGCAGGGATATCTACATCAAGTGGTGCATAAGAAACTTAAAGATTAGGGAGATATTTTATTTTAATCATACCTTTTTATTGGTTAGTGGGAAGATGCATTAATTGGTGGGACTCCATAGTAAAAGCATAGTGGGTCTCTATTATTATAGGATTGAGAGGTCCTTAGTGTAACCACTTGGGTTTATAGTAGATAATCCACAACTAGGGTGACTAAACAATCATGAAAAGGAGTAGGCATTTGAGTCTGAACCTTTTAAAACCATGGAACTTGATGACAACCATAGTGAGTAATTCAAGCAGAAAAACTAACCAGGTCTTTTCAAACATTAAAGACCTGATATAGAATGAATAACTTCATCAAAAGGAGGCATCTTCTGGAAATGCATATAGTTTGAAAGGAAGGGGAGAGTTCCACAACACAGAAATGTTAGAGAAAAGGGAAATCAGAAAATGTTGAAGTGGGAGTAGCTCAAAGGAAGATGGCCCCACTCCAGCCCCCCACCCCCCACTCCAGCCCCCCCTCCAGTCCACAAACCCCCCATCCCCTACTCCACTGCCCCCTGAAGCAGCCCCCCTACAACATCCCCCTCTACTACAGCCCCCCTGCAGTAGCCCCCCCCCACTACAACACCTCTACCGCAACCCCCCCCCCCCACTCCACTGCACCCCCCCATCCTGATTCCAAAACCCCCACTCCACTACCCCCCACTCCACTGCTCCATCCCACTCCACTGCATCCCCCCCACTGCACTTCCCCCTCCCCCCACTCTACTACATCCCCCCTATCCCCTACTCCACTGCCCCCTGAAGATGAAAGGGAATATTTATCTAAGGTAGTAAAAAATAGGTAGAAGAAAGTGGAAAATAAGAGGATATAATTTATGAATAATGAAAGGGATCAAGAACTTATTGGATTTGAATAGAGTGTTAAGTGTTAATCCATTGAATATGTTTACAGAGATACTTTTGATGATTCATTTAGCTATTGAGAGTATAAATAGGTCAAAATAGTTGAATAATTCCACTCCCATGTTGAGGTTTATTTGAATAAATTTCCTAATGAAGTTATTTTATATATACTTAGTATTATTAAAGAAATAGTTGAAGAAAAATCACAACTAGAGGAATAATTTGATGCCATGTAGATTTCATTGCCTAAATAGTTTAGAAAATGTAACACCCTATCAAAATTAGTGAAATTCAAGGGATAAATAGTCTCACTTTTCAATGATAACATTTCTTTGACTGATGAAAAACTTCAAATAATAGTTGCTGACAAGGAAGTGTTTAAGGCTACTACTACTTCTAAGGTATTCCAATAATTGGAAAATCTACACAAATTTTCTACGAGTGTTAAGGTTTCAAAACTGGAAGTGAAAGTTAAAGAGTTAAATAACTTGATAGTTCACTATAATTGAGAAAAAATATCCATAATGAAAAATTTCAAAATATAAAGAGTAATGTGGTAGTTAGGTTGAGATCATTATAGGATAAAAAGATCACCCTCAACATGAAGTTTCTAGATTTGGAAGTAAAACTGAAAGACATGGAATCAAAAAAAGTAAGAACTTCCCAAATAATTGATAAGATTACTTCCAACACTCAAGATTTATAAATTATATTTCCATCAAAAGAGACTCATGATAGTGATAAAGTGAGTTTGTTAATTTTTGTAGAAGGATCCACCTCATACTTAGTGAAAAAGGTACCCTACAACTAGGTAAACTCTGCTAACATTGAATCTAGATTATCAGGAAATGCAAGACAAAAGTAAAATTCTGTACAAATGTGAAGCATTAATAAATATAGGACACCTAATGATATTTCAAGAAATGATTTGAGAATTTATAAGAAAATATTCCCCCCAAAATAGACCCTAAATGTTTGGGGTTCCGACCCAAAAACAACAAGCATTTATGATTAGACAGACTGCACCTATAAGAAAAAAATAAAGACTAATTAGAAGACACTGGTGATGCTCGAGATTTAGGAATATATCCATTTATTATTAGCATAATAGACTAGTATGTAAAATTAAAATAAGGAATGAATAAAGGGGTATAAAATTTAAAATAAAGGGAGAAATTAATGGAGTGAAATAGTTAGAGAATACCAATATCTCCATGTAAGGAGCCCAAGAGCTGGCGCAAGTGTCCGGGATTCAAGGAAACACCACTTCAGAACAATTTTTCCCACATAAAAATAATAAAAACATCAGCGGAAAATAAATAAAATTTTAGGACTGGGGTTTTTGGCTACTGTGGTTGGTGTCTATGGCTGGTTTGGGCTGGAGTGGCTGGTGCGGGTTGGAATACAGGTGGAAGGGGGCCGGAAGGGGGCTGGTGTGGGTTGGAACATGTGGTATGGGGTTGTTTTGTAGGTGGTAGGGGGTTGGTGTGGGCTGGAATGCAGGAGGTTGCAGGCTGAATAAGTGATCGAAATTTTCTTATTTAACCCAACATGGTTTTATCAAACTTATTTCAAAAAGAAATTTCATTCATTAAAACATCATTTTTACCCATCAGGTTTTGAAAAAATCATCTAATAAATAGAAACGTTAATTTTTTATGAAACCATTTAAACACAATTATAGATTTTGGTAAAACATTTCTAACATTCAAATAGTTCAAAAGAATCTATTTTAAAATTACATTCAGCTTCAATCCTTTAAAATATTCTAATTATTCTTTATTAATATCACTTCAAAACCTTGTAAATAATTAACACTATCCCTTTTTCTAAGGGAATTGAATATTTTTCCAAAAATAGGTTATCATTTTAAAACAAGAAAATTTTAGACACTTTTCCAAATACAAATATCATTATAAAAGTATTCTCAAGTCTACTTATTGTCCAAAATTTACTATTATGTCCCTCAATCACTTAGATGGTCCTTGTAGAATACCGATCGAAAGCTTCACCCTCATCTCCAATGTTTTCTACAGGTGACTAAATATTTTCATGAGAGACTCAATCTAGTGATTTGCTACCTGAGGGCCTCCCTCCCCATTTACTATGGGTGGGTAATGTATCTAAAACTCTATCTAGGTATCATACATCGAATTCTGATAGGACTACGAACCACTGCAGGGTGTCATCCTGGGGCAGGGCCAAACCGCGGCGTGACCACGGCATAACCACGGCATGACCGCGGTGTGACCGTGGCGTGACCACGGCATGACCGTAGCATGTTGTCCCGGTATAACGACATCTGTGAGACAATATCCTCTGTCCAGGAGCGAAGGGAGAGGGAGGAGGTGGGGAAACATTCCAGTCGTCACCCTGCTGAAAGAAATTGTGATTTTTTAGTCTCAACATTGATCACAAGACTCATGGAATACTATCACAGAGCTGATCATCCATCTGATTCCCCATTGTTGTAGAAAGATCTAACTACACTATATGAGGTGTGTGTTGTTTACTGTTCTCACAAAAAAAAAAGATAATGTAGAATCATTCTCTCTAGAAGGATAAAAACACTCATCAGATCATCGAGATCATAAAAATATCAAACTCTAAAGGACATGGATAAGTACAAAATAGAAAACCATACATAAATGGTTTCATCAACTCTGTTGAGAAATATAATTAATCATATTTTAGTGGAAAATCTTTTATTATTATTTTTATCAATCATGTTATATAATTTCATATGCAATTAATGAATCCCTAGAATGGAAAATCAAGATAGGACTCCACTCTTATAGATCATGGAATCAAGTGGTCATGGCATGAAGTGGGGATGACTAGTGATCATATAGAGTTTTTAAGTATTATTGAAATTTTATTCTACTTACCGATGTCTATACTAGATATCAAAATTTTGATTACTATTTATACAGGATTCCAAATAAATCCTATGTAGTTGTCCTTCAAATTATATAAACCAATCTTATGTTATAAAAAATAGACTCTTGATTTGGGATTGTAGTATGATAAAGATATAAATTTTATATTCATTGTTTTTAAAAGTGGTACTAGGTAGTTGAAACTACTTATTGAGAGTCAAATTACGTAGGTGTATTATTTATCAATGGTATATGCATTTCTTGGAGCTCTAATAATAAAACTTCATTCACCTTGAGAAAAATATAATTTGAGTATGTTTTAACATCTCAAAATGCAACACAAATCTTATGGGAGAATTCATATATGTAAAAAATTCGATATGCATTGAGGCTAGGAAAACACCCCAAAAAGTGTTAAGATGAAACCTATGGTGGGGAGAACCGTAATCCTGACAGGTGTTAAACAATGACACCATCAATTTTTTATATATATAGGCTCGGGTAAAAGAGATAAAATTTATACTTAGTGAAGAAATTACTAAGTCTAATTCACTATTATTAGAGTTGAGTATGTCCTAAATTAGTCCTTTCATTTAGTACACATATTTATTAAATTGACTGATTAAGATAACATTCAAAAGTTTAATAGTAGTTAGATATGTAATGGTCATACTTGGTAACCTTGCACTATATTGGATTAAACAATGGAAATGATGATTGATAATTGATATTATTGTTGAATAATTATTGATAAATAATATCTCATTATAGATTTACAGTAGATGGAAATATGGATTTGAAAAAAATCACATTATGGTATAATTTAGACCTATGGTGGTTAATTATTTTATAGATAAAAACATAATTCATACCTACAAGTAAATATATATAAAATTCATAATTGAATTCAGAATTTAGAATTGAATACATACCTGCAAGTATAACACATAATTCATACCTACAATTAAATACATACATAGTTTAGAATTGAATACATACCTTCATGTATAACACATAATTCATACCTACAAGCAAATACATAATTGAATACATACCTGCAAGTATAACACATAATTCACACCTTCAAGTAAATACATACAAAATTCAGAATTCAGAATTGAATACATACCAGCAAGTATAACACATAATTCATAACTGAAAGTAAATACATACAAAATTCATAATTGAATTCAGAATTCAATACCTGAAGGTATAACAAATAATTCAGAAGGTAATTAAATACATATAGAATTGAATTCAGAATTCATAAGGCAATTACCCTGTGAAATATAAAATTATGAATTGAATACATACATAATTGAATTATGAATTACGAATAAAATACATTCAAAATTGAATACATACCTGGAAGTATAACACATAATTCATACCTACAAGTAAATAAATAAAAAATTCAGAATTGAATAAATATCTATAATTATAACACATAATTCATAACTTCAAGTAAATACATATAGAATTCATAATTAAATACATACCTAAAATTATAACACATAATTCATACCTTCAAATAAATAAATAATTGATTAAATACATGCAAGTAAAACAAATAATTCATACCTTCAAGTAAAAACATAGAAAATTCATAATTGAATCAAGAATTCAGAATTGAATACATACCCACAAGTATAACACATAATTCATACCTGCAAGTAAATACATACAAAATTCAGAATTGAATTCAGAATTCAAAATTGAATACATACCTTCAAGTATAACACAGAATTCATACCTAAAAGTAAATACATACAAAATTCAGAACTGAATTTAGAATTCAATACCTGAAATTATAACACATAATTTAGAAGGTAATTAAATACATACATAATTGAATTTAGAATTCAATTCAGAATTTAGAAGGCAATTACCCTGTGCAATACAGAATTCTGAATTGAATTCTAAATTGAATACATACAGAATTGAATTATGAATTATGAATACAATACATTCATAATTGAATACATAATTATGTATGTATTATATATAATTATGAATATATACAGAATTTTGAATTATGTACAGTGTATTCAATTCAGAATTCAATTCATACAAAATTGTGATGAAGCTATGACTAATGATGTGATCATGGACCAATCTTCTGATTTTTCCCACCTATATATTTGTGGTTAGTATGATGTATTTGGAAAATATAGATTTTACATGAACATGGAAGATGATTTCTTTAAATTCTCATTATGGAGGAGGGAATATGTCATTTAGAAATTTGAAGATAATGTGTAAGAACCTCCATGGTAAATTGTTTGAGGTGTCATTTTGGGATTCTAATGGAAGAGGATCACTATAGTGTATTTAGTATAGGGATCTGATACACCTGAATATATTTTTCCCAAACCCACCATTCCCATTTCCAAGATATGGGAATATTAGATATCTTAGAAAATATTGGGAGTGGTTCACATGCCTGAGAAATGATGGTGCATCTAACTAAGTGAGGGAATCGAAATTAAAGAGAAGTGTGCTGAGATTGGATGATCTATGGTATCATGGTTGAGTAATAATACATTTTTAGAAAGAGATGTTAGTACAATTAAAAATAACATACTCAAATTTTCTACCCACTATAGTTTTATTGGTTTGGGTGTTATAAACTATGAAAAATCAAAGTACAACATAATGGAAAATAAAAAACCCAGCATAAAAACTATTGGTTGTTAAAAAATGAAAATGAAATCAATAGAAATTACAATTTGAAAAAAAAATTAATATGTAAAATAGTGCATGGAGATTTAGATAAAATCATGAAATGTACAGAAGCATCAATTTGACACATGCAATAAATAAAGAACATGTAACACATCCTGTTTTACAATATACCGGCTCGTAACCTGGTAATTAATCATTTGGGATCTAGTTCCATGCCTCATGCCCATCCTAATATACATCTCAAACATATTAGTATTATGTCACATACATATGGACTAACCCATTACATCGACATCACCAAACACAATGAAAAAAGATAAAATAAATGGAGGCAGAAGAGATAAATCAGTTACAACGTACTGATTTGAAGTGAAAGAAAAAAAATTACTTTAATCAAAGATAAATCACCAGTTGGGAAGTAGGGTTCATAGCCTGGAGAGGTTTCGTTTAGGAAAAAATGTTAGAGATGAGTTTTATAGGAAGTGCGCTCGAGAATTAGGGTTGACAACTTGAAGATATCCGTTCAGGAGGGAGTGACTCACGAATCGGTTAGGATGTAGGATTTGAGGAGACCTCTATCGGAGGAGGAGGAGAGATCTGCTCGCAAATCGATCGGGGAGTAGGGTTTGAGGATATCTCTATCGGAGGATGAGGAGATATTTTCTTGGGAATCGGTCGGGAATGAGGGTTTTGTTGGCGGAGATCTACATATAATTGGGGTTTTTTTCTCAATGGTTATTAAAAGATGTGGGTAAGGGATTGATATTCCAACAGTTAAGCAAAACCGTAGGAATAGATTTGGAAATTCTATATCTTTCCCAACGGTTTTTCAAAAATGTAAGGATAGGTTGATAATTTGTATAGCTTTCCCAAAGGTTTAGAAAAACCGTTGGAAAAACCCAATTTATATTAGCTATACCAATGGTTCACTAAAATCGTTGGGAAAAAGTGTTGGTAAAGATTGGACTTCCACCAGTGCTAATATTCATAATGATTGCAATATTTATGAACTTACATGTCATGCAAAACATTATACAAGCTCTTTATTAATAGATTTCATTATACCTTTCTCATTTCATGTTCGACCTCTTATTCAAACTTTTTTTGTATCATCAACTCCTCAAAAAATGGATCTGCAATTTCACTATTCATTAGTACATATCTATGTGCCTGTAATAATTCCAATTCTGTTAGTGTCGCATTTGAGGTCCTCCCAACTGATCAGCCAATAACAAGAAATATTTTTGATTTCTGATATATTTGAGATTGTGTTTATGTGTCATCAACACGTCCAACTTGATTAAATATTATCTAAATATCATCTACGTATCTAGAACAAAAGGTAATACACTCCTCATAGAAATAGCCTTCAGTAATAGAGCCTTCTGGTTGAGCTTTATTTCTCACGCATGATTTCAAATGCCCAAGATATATTTGAAATAAAATAAACAAAATTATTCATTTAATTAAGTGCCAATTTTTTTTACTTAACTAAAAAACATATAAATAAAGTACCTATCAATTGGATACATCCATCGATAATGAACGGGGCCTCCTAATTTAGCTTCCTCAACCAAATGCACAGTTAAATGCATCATGACAGTAAAAAACGATTGAGGAAAGATCATATTCATTTCACAAAGGGTCAATAAAAACCTCTCATAGAGGTTTTCAAGATGAAAAAGATGTAGAGATTTCTCACATAGTTGTCTGAAAAATGTGCAGAATTGGAGAACAATAGCAGTAAGTTTTTCAGGTAATAATGTATGCAATACCAATGGTAGTAACTGTTGTAACAAAATATGTGAATCGTGACTTTTCAATATATGTAACTTATGATTTTTCAAGTAAAAAAACCTCAAGATGTTACTTGAATACACATCAGATACCTTCACATTATTTAAAAATAGAAATAATGTATCTTTATACCTATTTTTCATTGCAAAATTTTTTGGAGCATACTTTTCATCCTAATTTGGTCGGAGATCACATTTTATGTTCATTACTTGTAAGTATTTGCGAGCATTAAGATGATCCTTCAACTTTCCATGCTCATTAAGCAATGTGAAAATCAAATTGTGACATACATTATTCTCAATATACATCAGATCAAGATTAGGCCACAACAAATTAAATTCCCAATACGGAAGTTTGAAAAATATACTTTTTTTCTTCCATTGTTGCATTCTAATTTCACATGATGATGCACATCAAACCCGTTTCCCACTATCATTCAAACTATGAACCTTCCGAAATTCTGTTTCAACAATTTCAAGTTGGGTCAGTATTTTAGAACCAGTTAACAACTTTGGTGGTGGTCTACAATCAATGAAACCGTTAAATTTTGATCTGTTCAGCTGAAATCTATGAGATGCATTGAGAAATCTTCAATGGCACCAGAAGCACCATTTTCTACTATGAGGTATCCATTTGGGCTCAAAATAAATGTTACAAACAAGAAAATCCATACCCGTGTAAATTTTCCAACCAGATAAATTCCGAAGCCCATGGAAGTCACTAATGGTTTACATTAAAGCAACATGCATTTTGAACATTGTTTTATAAGAAGAATCAAATGTCTCAACACCGTTGCTACATAACTCATGTAATTGTTCAATCAAAGGCTGCAAGTATACATCAATATCATTTACAGGAATTTGTTTTCCATGAATAATGATCGAAATGATAAAATATTTTTGTTTCATACACATCCATAGAGGCAGATTGTAAGGGATCAAAACAACTTGCTAAATGATATAACTGGTACTCAAAGTCCCAAATGGGTTGAATCCATCGGCAGCCAATCCCAATCGAACATTCATAGGATTAGCTGAGAAATATGGATGTAATGAATCAAATTTCTTCCATGATTGTGAATCTCATGGATGTATCATTAAACCATCATTGTTATTATATACATAATTCCACTTCATGTGTTTGGTGGTTTTCGATGACATTAATAATCTTTGCAATAGAGGATTTAAAGGAAAGTAACACAAAACCATTGAAGGTGTGTTCTATTTCTTCTTATTTATGAATGTATATTGATTCAGACTTCCAACATCACCCATTTACTGCCATCTAGAAGAGGAATTTTTTTTTTCAATTCTATCTACTTGAATCCTCTCACCAATAAAGCATACAATTATTGGGACACACATGTATTTTTGTGTAATACAGACCAAGCCTGTTAACAACTTTTTTCATATCATAAAAAGACTTGGGGATTTTTGCTTTAGGAAATGAATCACGCAACAATTCCAATATCATGGACATTGCCTTATTTTTAATTCCACATAGACATTTGATATGGTATAACTTCATCAGAAAATAAAGCTTTGAATATTTCAAACATAAACTATACAAATCTAGATTTCCATTATCAACTAAATCATGAAACATATTTTCCTAAATGAAGTTTTCTCTTACATTTGTCTCCACATAATCAGGATGAGGATCCAATGATATGTTACAATCTTGATCTGGTTGTGTTACAATCTCAAAAACATCACTTGTCACATTGCGATTTGTAGCACCCTCAGCTGGTTGTTCTGTTATGTTTTGATGTTCATAGTGGTGTCTTGCAGTTCCGAATGCATCATTTACGAGGTTTTGCATTTCATTTTCCATTGTCAATGAATTTGGGAGCTCATTCTGTGGATTAACATCAGTGCTCAGCCTTTCTGTAATATTTGATTCTCCATGCCAAATCCAACACAAATATTGATCAGGGAATTTATTCGATATTAAATGTTCATAAACTTTATCTCTCTTCAACCATATTCTAAATTTACATTTAGGACTTGGAAATCTTATTCTCCCTTCAACAAATAGATTGGAAATTGCAAAATCCAAAAACTCCTTTAAATCCTTAACATACTGAGGTGTGTTCCTCAGTAATATGATCCATCTTTTATCCATGTATATCATAATGTGACTACAAAATATTAAAAAAAATTAAAACACATAGTTACTTCTAAATAGGGAAAGAGATTCATATATACTAGTTGAAAAAATATATAAATATGTTATATAATGTTTTCCAATATAAATACATATGGTAAATCACCCACTAGAAAACCAAAGCATGCAAATTAAAAATATCCATAAAAGAAGATGAGAACAAGGTTCCCATCCTTATAGTTTTTTGTATGTCGTGCTCCACCAAAATAGATAGACAAACTAATGATACCATAACTTTTATATCACTAAGGTAAGGGATTGATAAATCATATAATAAATGAATAGAAGTTAGGAATATGAAATGGAAACAAACTCTTACCTTAAAGTGGAACTTTATTTATGTAGATAGGTAAGTATACAATGTACCTTTGAACAATTTTTGGGTAGGTATAAGTGTAATAACAAGGATAAGAAAAATCCATGTCTTCATTGAAATATAGTGGGTGGGTTGTCATCTTTGTTTATCTTGGTCCTAGTGTGGACTATCTCGTCATGGTAGTGAATACCATAATGAGATATTTTGGGTGATTAAATTGTTGTTAATGTTATAATACAAGTTAAATATATACACATCTTATTGAATCTATCATGGTGATTCTAGTGGATCACATAGGCTTAGGTGATTCTGTATCATGCCAAGGGTTAAATTATGAATTTGGGTGGTGAAACTTAAATATCAAGGGCCTTTTTTCTATTTTGTTTCCATAGTTTGTGTGAGTTAAGTAGCGAGTTTTCTCACTCTAATTGGTAAATTAGGCTTATCTTATAATAAATCATAAAAAGAGAGATGAATTACTGCTCACTAGTTCAAACCCATCTTACTTAAACAACTCTATACCCGGGTCCATCACATGATGTTCTTGGGAATATTTTATTCTTTCATAGAACAACTACACCTTCTTTATCATTCTATTCACCAAATTTGGTCTAAGATTAATTAACTATGTAACCTCGTTCCAACATAATAGAGATATGAAAGAACACTCACATGATTCTTTAAATGGACTTTTACCAATGGTTAATCAATAGTTATTATCATAGTAAAACTCAACCAAAGGGAAATGATTCCCCCAAGAACCTATAAAATCAAGAATAAAAATATTAAAAACATCTATTAGAATTTGGATCATTCTCTCTATCTGACCTTCCATCCGAGGATGAAAAGTACTACTTAGAAAAAATAATGAAAAAAATAATTCTACAAAATCTTCTAAAATTGGGATTTAAATTATGATCTTGATTATAGATGACCATTATTTAATCCACATAAATCCACACCACAATGGGAATCTATATATGGAAGAACATACCACAACAATCACAATTGAAAATAAAGAAGTAAGATTCAACCAAATTTAAAGTTCCATAATAAGGTGTTTGAGGATAAAGTTTTATTGTTTATGGAGTTACAATGATTAATCTAGTTGATTGTGATAAAAATAGAGCATAATAAGATAATTATATTAATAGAATTTTTATTTAGATGTAGTCTTATGTTATTGTTGTTTTCATTATGTGGAGTTAAATTAATAGACTTTCTCATCAAGAAGATGACGTCATCTTGCCTTGAAGAAGAAGTGCAAAAAAACATCGAGATCAACACCACATTAAACCTGGGATTAAATAAGTACAAAAATTTGGCTTTCTATAATAATCTAGAAGAGAAATACAATTGAATAAAACCAGTTTTTCCTTGAAGTTGTGAGTGTAGAGTGAAGGAAAGGGAGTTTTACTTGGGTGACCATTGATCAAAAACCAAATAATTATAAAGGAAGTGTTCCTTGGAATGTAGTGGCCACAACTAAAATATTTATATCTAATAGAAAAATTATTTGATAGGGAATTTTTTTATATTGAAACTTCATCATGTGTGTTCCATTTAAATGAAACCCTATACATGTGAAACAAGTAAATAAAACCTTATATTTTTCTGTGAATTAAGGTCCATATTTGTTTTTGAAATTCAAAGCCAATGAAAAAAATTGCAAGATTAATCATGATCTGGCTCACAAAAGAATAATATTTGATGAATGGTGAGGATTTAATATTTAAAGTAATGAAAAAATAAATTTGGAAAGAACCTGTATTCCCCACCCCACCTTGAAAACAATCAAATAGGGTTCCACAACACTCTTGTCAAAACCAACTAGTCCAAACTACTTTTCACACACTATTTTAAGGTCATCAACTACTATATTAGTCATACATGATTATTTTAACATCCCAAGATTTAGAATATTATATGATTTTTTTATTCTCATTTTTATATCATATTATAAAAAATTTTCAAGTTTATGAGCGATGCTATAGTGTTTATAATAACCATTTATTATCATAAAACACTAAAATGTTTATGATTATATACTTTTTCATTATCATATATCCTATGATACATGAATGTTTTAAATTTACTAATTACCATTATAATTCCTCTTAAAATTATTTATAATGTAATAGAGAATGTGTTTTATCATTTCCTTATATAATACATGTATCATTTTTAGTGGTGGAATAAACACTCCCTCTATTCTATACAGCAGAATACTTGTATGTACCAGGTCATCTCCATTGGGATGGGATAAAATTACAAATGTAACTTATTAAGAGTTAAAAAAATATTATAGGGTGGAAAAGTGAGAATTTTTTAATGTGTAATAGATGGTCAATTATGATTATAGATCACCTGATCTATGTTGAAAAATAGGCAGTTAGCTCCACTGGAAGCGGTAAAAACATATAGTGAATGAGACTGCATCTAACTAAAATAAATCATCTCATTTTTTAAACTATTTTGATTGACCATCCACCACCAGTTCTTTGGAATTCCCACTCAACATAGTCCATGACCATTTTAGTTAAGTGCATAGTCACCATAGGGATGCCTATAAATACACAACTAGAAGTATTGTTTTTACCACTCATTGATGTGAAAATTTTCCACTTCCTTTCTCATATTGGATGCCCTTATAAGGCATCTCAAGCATTATTGGTGTCGTTTTCCATGTTCGTTTTGGGTGTCACTCCATACACGACCCTCTCTTAGTTAGAAATTATCTCTCTAAAATGATAAATGTTTTCTCAACTCTTGATCATTTCGTACACTCATAGATCAAAACATAATTATATAAAATATAAAAAAAACTAAAATGAAATTTATCTCTCCATTGTTGAATAACACACACAAACATCCACTTACTCCTATAAAATAATATTAAATTTAAGGGGTTGGATTTAATTTTAAAATTAAATTACAGTGGGAGACAAAAAGACTAATATATATTAACATTTTATACTTTATAAATATCCTAATATACTAAAACATCAAATATTAAATTAAAATCATGGGCTAAATCTAATTCACAATCTTAATTATTCTTTTATTGAATCAACACATATGTCTTTTTTGATGCGTTTTAGGGATGAGTATGATAGGAAATTGTTAAAAGTATTTTCAAATTATTTTTATGTATAATTGAAACTTTTGAAACCATACCTGAGAGGAGAGCTAGGGCTTCATTGGGTCGGCGACGATGAGTGGCGAGGTGAGCTGTTGGGCGGTGGGGCGCGCTTGTGGGAGGTGAGGTCACCAGCGGCACGGGTGGGGAGCCGATCTAGGGTTTGGGTCAGGGAGAGAAGATGGCGTTGTGGGGGTCGGGGGGAGAAGGGGGGTCGGGGTTAGGTGGGGGGGAGAAGCATCACTAATGTAAAAAATGGGGGGTTTAGCAGCTGTTTATTAAAAACCACCGCTATACCATTTTGAAAAAAGGTTTAGCAGCAGTTTACAAAATCACCGCTAAAAGACTGCCTCTAAATGTGATTTATGTTGTACTAACATCCAAAGTATTTCATCATAGATAAATAATAAATTTGAAAGAAAAATCACTTGGATCATTTATTTTGTAAAATATTCTTTATTTGAAAAAATTTTCTTTAAATTAAAATTTAATAAACTATATTTGAACTAATTTTCTTTGAAAATAATCGTTAAAAATTATAAAGGAGTCCTCAAATCAAATAACGGTCATGATTTCTAGAAATTTCTATTCATGCTGTACACGTTTTGACAAATATTCCTTTCAAATTTTTGGTAAAACCCTAAGGATACTTGTTTGAAAAATGAAATAAATATTCCTTTTAATATTAATAAAAAATTATAAAAGGGTAAAAATGAATTTAAATAATTATATTGTAACATTAAAACATTTTCAAAACATTTTTAGAAAACATAGACACTAAAGATAAATGTTTTTCAATTGAAGATATAAATAAAGTCAGTTTTCTTTAAAAAATATTATTTTGAAATATTGAGTATAAATAGAGTAAAATGAATGGAAAACATGTAATCTCAAGAAATAACTAGAGGATAATAAAATTAATGATTTTATTGAGAGATATATTGTAATATTTTATCAACAAAACCATAAACATAAACAATCATGATAAACAATGAGAGTGTATCATAAAACACTTACAACTTTGGTGACTTTGATTCGTAATCCCCAAAAAATTATAACATTAAATGGAAATTAAACTATCATTATAATGATATAAATTCACGATATTACTTGTAAAAGGGACCTTATATACCCCTAATAAAATTATACAGTTCCATAACACAACATATGTATGAGAGAAGGTAAATCAAGACAAAAAATACCTTACTACTTTGGAAACTTGTGAACCATCAACGCTATGAAAGAGAGATACTAAAATGGATATGTAAATCCTGATAATTTTTAGGATAAGAATAATAAAATATATTTATTGGCTTTATATACACCACATAAAAGATAGAGGTGGTGAATATGATATGTGTCTCATATAAGTAAAAAGTGAGGCATAAATCCCTTACCTTAAGTATATAATTCCATCATAAATGTTATAAAATAATGTATAATAAATAAAAGTTTATTATAAATATATTATATAAACATAATAAAATGTTTATTTCACTATATTATTTACATGTGACCCTTTATTTCATATTTATTAACAATTCCTTGTTAAAATTACATTTTAGATAATAACATCTTTATTTTTTGTGTTTCTTTTGATTATTTATTTTTAATCCTCTTACTTTGATATTGGATAAATAATATCCAGAATTTAAAATATAATATAAATATAAAATATATTAATTATATATATATTTTTATAGTAAATATTATGATTTAGATATATTAAATGAAATACACTGCTCGTGGAGACAGTAGACCAAACATATACATGAACACTATTTCCATTTTCTCAATGGATTGAAAGAAATAACTAATAAAATATATCACCATTCAGGATTAATTTTTATTTCAAATATATAACATATTTTCATTAAATCCATCCTTATTACCTTTAATGTAAAGTGTGAATGAATCACGTCACTTCGTCAGGTAGTTGTCTCCCATACACACGAACAAAATTATCATATTCCCAAAGAATATAAAGAAAAATTGAACATGTGAAATAATTATTAAAAATCATAATAATATTATAAATATCATAAATAAACATTTAATCCATCATTTTACCCATTCATGATAGGTTTTAAAGGGAAAACAAATGTCATTAGTTCATAAGGCGGTATTCCCCTATACACATGAATGATGGTTTCATAACCTATTTGATGGAAGAGGATATGGTTGTAGGTCATGAAAATAACATAGAAACATATTAGTATATATAATATAATTATTTAATTATATAATAACGGTTTAATAATAATTTAATGATGTGGATGAAGAAATAAAATACAAATGCTCGTTGAAGAACATTACCTCTTCTTTGAGTAACCTCCATTAGTTTCACAAAAATATATCATAGGTTGGATTATTAAGAAAAATAATGATTATAGGGTGATATAAGTGAATTAATAAAGTTATTTTTCAAGTTATTTTCTTAAATAAACAGTTTTAAAAGCATGAAGAGAGGAGGACATGGGTGTCCTTTTTTAAGTGAGGCGAGTGGAACACTTTTAATTTTTGAAAAGAGAAAGGTGTTCCACATTTTTCACATGAAACAAGGTTCAAAAAATGTGTAATTATAGAACCTATAACATATAAAGTAGAACTATTTCCATAAAATGTGTTTTTATATGTTTTGGGTCATTTTTAACCCTTATCCTTTTAGTTTAATCCCCCATATGTAAACCCATTTTTACCTTAACCACGATAAATATTTTTTACTATTTTTACTAATCATTATAGAAAAAATCACATTAAACTTATTAGATAATATAAATTATTATTATTCCATATATTGAATACATTTTTAAAAATTAAAATCATATAATTAGAAAAAATTAGTTTAAAATTAATTTCATAGATGTGACGGGAAAGCGAGTTCTGAAAGAGAAAATAGTCAAAAGTTTATAAAATTTTCATCTCAAAATTTAATAAGAAAATTATTTGAATGACCCAAATTTGATTAATGTATATATAGTTTAACTATTTTTTCTTTTAAAACAATATTAAAACAATTTTTATATTTTTAAATTTTTAAAATAAATTAAAATTCTTTATAAAAGCTCGCATTTTTCATAATTCCTCAAAAATTTATATTTTCTGAATGTTCTCAAAAATTTACCCTAAGATAAGTTCAAAATGATTATTGAAAAAATTAACTTTGTTTTTTCCAAAATAATATTTTAAAATATCCAAAATTAGTTTTAAAATAAGTTCAAAAAATGAGAAAAAACGTTTTTTAGAAGAATACAGTTTTTAAGAGTAAAATTGGATATATTATTATCTCTTGTATAGAAATCACATAAAGCGAATTCTAAAATTTTTATTGAATATATAATATATAATTTCTATCAAAATCATTCAACAAAATTATTTTTTAAATTTATTTTTGTAAAACGCAATTGTGTGCGTAAAAATATTTTTTCAGAAAAACATTTACTTTATTTTTATATAGTTTTTATTTTAATTTATAATTATTTAATCACTGAATAATTCAATATATATATATATATATATATATATTTAGACCATATATTTTTATAATTTATTTAATCCTATTCATACCCACCATTCTAATGTCTATGTGATAACAATAATATTAAATAATAATTTCTTAATAGTAAGTTGCATTTCATTTTGACTTGGTGTTGCATATAATGCCAGATAAACTCAGTGTTGTGTGAAATGAAAGATAAAATTTGTTTTGTGTGCAACCTTAGATAAACCTAGTGTTTCATTTAATGAGAATTATACAAATGATTAAATTTATTAAAAAACATATTTCACAAAATCTTGGGGTGTTACATAGACATAGTACATAGACTAAATAGAATTGTTTTACCCACATCACCTTATCTTGATGATAAAAAAAATTAACTAGGCACTCATGGAATGAGGTTTCAGGAAAAATATCAAAATCCGTCCAATAAACCACATGGGAAGGGTCTGATTTATACCTCTTCAATTGGTAAACAAGAAACACATCATGAATATACATCAAGCAAGAAGAAAATTCCATAAAAGAAGCCACCTTTCCAAGATGATTGATTATCCAAAAAGGGGAAAACATAAATTTTACTTACCCTACTTAAGACAATATTATTTCAAAATAAATTAGAAACCATGAGAAAAGTCAGAACACCTACCATAACCTCCATCAGACAATAATGGTGTTCAACATAAAATTTCTAATGGTAGATAACCACTTCCAACAATTTCAATATAAATACACTATACCTATCACTCATGAAAATGTCTCTGTTCTACCAGAGACCATTAACTTACCTTTTTCTAACATCCAAGATATCAACAATTTTATCAATTTGAAACATCAAAATGTGTCTCATTCACGGCCTTCCTTAACCAAGATGAGGGAAGGGATATCAAAATGAAAGACCCATCATTATTCAAGTTGAAGGAGAGATAATGACCTCCCGAGTCCCGCTTTCAATAGGACCCGGAGTGGATACTAGCACTAATAGTATATAATCCCACATAATATGGAAGGAATTCCCATTTTTATAGAACAGGATCGATAGATAAGATGGTAAATCCCAAACAACACCAAAAAAACTGAAGGTAAAAGTAACCAAAAATTAATTTTCATATGAATGTTCAAAATAAATGATACAATGCATAAGAAAAACTTTGATGAAAAGTAACTAAAGAAATAAAAGAAGCAATGACAACTCCCAAATCCCGAGCTAGTAAGATCTGGCATGATCCTCAAAGTCCCCATGACAACCTAAAAGTAGTTTTACCCACATTGGGTATGTATAAATGTATACTCAGTAGGGAAAACCATAATCTATCATGCATAAGTGGGGAGGCATTCTAATTTCTCGTGAGAAAAGTGATAACCAAAACACCTAACAAGGAAACTATCCACCCATCCTCACCAAGACATACCCCCTAAATAACGCAAGTCAGGTGAAGTAATAGTAATAAAACATTGATATTTGAGTACCCCACACTACTTCCCCACTAGTTATTTAGGGCATCCTACACGTCAGACCTACCCTATAGGTTCCACTATTGTCCCACTGCTGCCCCAACAACAACCTTATGGGCCACCACAACCACACATCCTGCTCGTAGACACATAGTACACCACAACCACACATAACCATACCCACAGACACCTAGTCCACAACAACCACTTCCATGCATGAAGACACCTAGGCCAAAACAACCACTACCACACCCGAAGACACCTGGGCCAGAACTACCACTGCCACGCCCGAAGACACCTAGGCCTCACCCCGAAGACACTTCAGAAACAAAACTGCCTGCACACACCTGGGCCAACCACCACAACACACCCCGCCTGAAGAGTCTTGGGCCATAATGAACCTTAGGCCTTCACAACATACCTGAAGTGTCTTGGGACACATAATAGAGGGAGTAGAAAAGGATCTAATAACCAGCCACTCATAGGAATTTTGAAAAAAACACCCTCCCCTATTAAATGGGGGTGTTTGGAATGAAGTTCTCAACATGGGTGGGGTGCATATAAGAAAAAAAACTATATTTTATACATATAGGTAAAACAACACTCATCCCAACCTAAAGGGTTCCGAAATAAACAACCATCATATACACAATCACTCTTACTACTATCCCTACATGCACAAGTACACAACAGCCCCAACCAAAAGCATTTCTGGAAAAAAATTCCCCATCATAGCTATTGTCGTTATCATGTTCAAGTGATTCCATTTAAAACATTCATCCACTACCAAGAAACTAACATGAATAAACCAAATCCAAAACAATAATTGAAGGAAAATGGGAAAGAAAACATTTAAGTATTCACACCTAGTTATCTTCTAAAGTAACAACATCAAAAAGAATCTATGATATACCTTGTAGTAATAGAACCAAACCCAGCCCAAACATACCGGATCCATACAGCCTCAAATTAAAAAACCAAAAACCTTTCAACCATAGATTCCATTCCTCTCTATGTAACCCCACAAGTCATAAATTTGAGCAACCATACATATCACCAGAACAGAGAAAAGATATTTTCAGATTTAGCCAAAACCATTCATTGAGTTCCTTATTTCCATTTGGTTAACCAGGGTGATCGCACATGGGTTATTATTCATCGGGTATCAATTTAATCAACCAAGTTTAAAAGATTAAGAAGTTTCCATGTTACATCCATTCAATCACCAGATTGTCCATAAAAACAGAGCTTCATTATTGTGCAAGAATGGACCACTAATGACCACGATTTTCAATAGACATAAGGCCATAAAATTCAGAACCTAAAAACAAAGGTATAACATAGAAACATCCTCAAGTTTCCCACCCAATCATTCTTTAATAGTTTTCTTATTATCTTCATTAATGTTGGTTTCATCTAAGTTCTGAAGGATCATCATCATACCCACCTCACATGATGCATAGTAAAGAGAGATGAAGGAAACCCATACTTGGATGATCAAGGATCTATGCTTTCTCGTTATGACATGAACTGAGGAGACATGACTTGTAAGAATAAATCTAAGGCTGAGCGGAAAGAGATCCAGCATGGGATAATGATTCTTCTCTGAAAGAGGGACTATAAGTGCACCAAGGAAAAGAAAGAGACCAAGGAAGAATAATATCTCAATGTGTTAAGAGGCCCTATCCTAGAGTTAAGGGATGTGCAATCTCGAAGTCTTTAAAAAGAGAATCGTTGTTTAACCATGAGGTTGGATTGTTGGACCCATTAAAATTTATTGGGATTTAATAATTCTCCTCAAATATGGTGGATATAACAGATGGGAAATAATAGATTTCCTTTAAATAGAGAAAAAAATTCAACATCGTCGAAACTAGAAAACACGAGAATCTAGAAAACGTGGAAAAGGGTGTGAAATGACACTCATTTTGGTAAAAAGGGTCACTAGATTCTTGGGGCTTTAAAACATCTTTTACGGGCCTTAAAGCACTTTGAAAGGGGTATTAAAAAACTTTTACATCAAAAGATACGTTGCTGTAGAGAAACAGGAAAGTCCGGGAGAGGTAGGGAATGACTCACCAATGGGTGAGTCGCCGTCACCCTGGCACCATTTCCATAGATTCATCGCTTTGGAACTATTGTCGAACAGTGCCACTAATGTCCCATAAGTTCCACTGATACCCATCGGTGCCTCCGACACCCATCAGTGCCACCGATGCCGATCAGTGCCACCGATGCCGATCGGTGCCACCATTCGTTCGACTTGAAATTTTTAAAACTCTTCAATGAGTCACCGATGGTCCCCAAGATGCCTCAAACATCAATATTTGGAAAATAAATTGACCTGGAAGATAAGATCCATTACATTAGATATTTCTCAAAATATTCTCTCACTCTATAATTGAAGAGAAACCCAAAGAAAAGAGAGGGGTTCAAACAAACACCTTGTAAGATACATCTCAGGGATAAACCACCTTAGAGATGTTCAAAATATGGAATAAAACCTCAACTTCCAGGGAGATATTCCTCACATCTATCTCGTAAAAACCATTGAAACACTTCTTCTCCTCTCCCCCAAGTAACTACTCATATTTATAAAGTTCACACCATCCTGACACATGGGTTTGGGGGTTCCTTCCTCCATGTCAAGATACTATCCACTTTGGGTGGAACTGACTCTCTCAAATGGGTTTAATCACATCCACCTTAATGCATCATGATCAGGGATCAGGTCCTCACCTCCACATTGTCAGGAATTTTTACAAAAAATAGAGAACCTAGAAACAACTTTTCATAGAGTAATCTTGGTCAAACATTACAACATAATCAATTCAAAAAGAAAACATAAGATAAAAACTCAGAATAGATCCAGGTATTGGGCACACATCTATGATTCCCATTCCAAGTTACTCTCCTCAAGGACACCATGCCTCTACAACACACAAAACAAGGGAATGGTCCGTCCATGAAGCACATTCTTCTTACGATCCTTGATTCTCACAGATCGCTCCACGAACGTCACACCGTCCTCAATATCCAAATATTCCTAGTTAAGGACATGGGAGTCATCATGTAGATACATACAGAGATGAGATACATGAAAGACATTGTGGATCCTCTCCAACCATGGTGGTAATGCTGGCTAATATGCCACCTTGCCGACTCGTCTCAACACCTTGAAGGGACATATGAACATGGGAGAAATCATACCCCCTCTTCCAAACCTCTGATTCTCATGCTGAGGGGAGACCATCAAGAACACAAAGTCCCAAACCTAGAACACCAAGGGTGTCCTCATATGATCAACATAATACTTATGCTGGTCCATAGCTACATTCATATTTCCATGCACAAGCTAAACCTTCTCCATCGTGCTCTGCACAACTTTGGGCCAAGAACATCAGCCTCTCCAACCTCCATCTATCACACATTAAAATGACATGATCTCCCATAAAATGATTTAAATGGCACCATACTAATATTAGAGTAATATATATTGTTATTGGAAAAGTCTACCAGAGGAAAGTGTCGTACCCACGATCCTCCAAAGTACAGAACACATGATTGCATCATATCCTCCAACATCTGGATGGTCCTCTATGTCTGACCATCCGTATAAGGGTGGAAAGCAGTGATAAAGAAAATATTTTTTCCAAAATCACACTGTAATCACTTCTATACTCATGAAGTAATGTTTGTATCCCGATCTGAAATTATGGTTCTGGGAACTCCGTGCAACCGCACAACTTAAACCATGTACTTCTGTGCTAAGTCATCCACTGCGCTCGACTTCTTAATCGCTAAGAAAAAAGACGATTCTGTCAAACGGTCCCCCAATAAATAGATTTCATCATAACCTCCCACATCCCTGGGTAGTCCTGTGATAAAATTCATCAATATGTTATCCCATTTCCACTCAGGAACGTCTAAGGGCTGCAACAGACCGCCGAGAACACAGTGATCGACCTTCACCTGTTGAAACATGTGGCACTTTTACACAAACTCTGCCACTATATTCTTCACTTAGGGTCACCAAAACTAACCCTCAATCCCTAGTATGTCTTGGAGACTTCTGGATATACCGCCATGGGTGAGTTATGGAACTCACTGAGAACTCTCTCGTGCACTGACACCAGGACAAACATCGTCCCATAAAAGAGTATCTGATTACGACCATCCTATGAACATCCTTCAAGAGAATCACCCTAGATAACATGATCACACATCACTTATGTAACACCCCATGGTTTCATAGTATTTTACCTCTTCAAATTATTTCAATAACTTGCGCTACACGCAACACGAGTTTGAGCGCACCATGACTTACCAAAATAGCCGTTAAAAAAAAGGTTATGAATAGTATTAACCATATTCTAAATATTTTATATCCCATATAATTTTATCATTCATATTTTGTGTTTCTTATACATAATATAAGAAAAATTCAATTTTTAAGATAAAAGAGGTATTTTTCAAAAAATACATTTTTCTGCCTTTAAATGGAGAACCCTTTTTAATATAATATTTAACAATTTTATATATTTAATTTAGTTAAATTAAATTTATCTTTATAATAGAGACATAAAAATTTAGTTTGGATAAATTTTTGGTACTTTTCTAATAACTTTCACACCAGGATAAATAGTGAAACAATACTAAATATTAATTAAAAACCACTTTTTTAATCGAAACAATTTATAGTGTTAAATTATACATTTGATTGGGTTTTAAGTATAATTAGATTATATTTTTATCATTTAATATAATTTAGGTCATTGGATATAATTCCAAATTTAAAATTGACATAAAAATGTGTTAATCTTTTGATAGTTATTATTTCTTAAAAACACGCTTTTTGTTTTGACAGCAAGAATTAATTTTAAATTAATTTTTGCTAATTCTGTGTTTTGAATTTGGAAAAATGGATTCAATATTTGGAATCAGTAATTAAAAATTTTTTAAACAGGTATCTTTTATTTTTAGGCATTATGAATATTTACTTCAGTAAATATTTTATTTACCATGGTTAAAGAGTAAATCCAGTAAATTAGGGTAAAAAAAATATTATAAAAATATTAAATTACCCTAACACATTTTCTAACCATATTGGATGATAAATTTCTGACCCTGGAAATCCTTGGGTCGTTTTTGGGACCCCATGTATCCACTTGGGAGTGATAATGACATTTTATATTAAATAATCTAAAGTAATGACAAAAATAACAAAAGAAAATATCTTTTAGTAAAACAATTTTTATATGAGGTTATTAAATTGATATATTCGACTATAAATAATAATTATAAATCTAAAAAGATTTTCTACATAATTATATTTTATTTATAATTTTTAGACATAAAATAAATATATTTATATATGACACAATAATGATGCAGTATTTTCATTATCAATGAAACAATTAAATAAATGATATTATAAATATAAAAATAAATATAATTTGTAAGTTTTGATGCCATCCAAGAATTGTATATGTTAATATGACATGTTAGGGTTTATTAAATTAAATGTTTTGATGTAATCATGTTGTTATGACTTTAACAAAAACAAAATACCAAATAGTGTCAAAATTGACATAAAAGAGTTTTAAAAAAATCATATTATTAATTGATATAATATTTCTAAAAATATAAGGTTAATCCACAAGACTTATATAATTATAGGTGTATCATTAATGAACAAATTTAGGTTCTCTTGGATGTTTATATTATGTTTATTAACCATATAATATAAAAAATACCAAATGACATGGTAATGTCGAGCTATTTAATTAAGAGTTAAATCTAAAAGATAAGGTTAATATAGTGACCAAAAAATTTATAAAACCTATTATTTGAGAGTTTTTCGTCCCATACACACATTATCATTTAAATAAATCATTTTGGGCCATTATAAACAGAAAATAATTTAATTATAAAATAATATTTTAATCTTTTCCTAAGGTGCCCCTCACCTCTCTTATAAAAGGGCACTTACCCTTCTCTCAAAACCACACCTCCAAATCCATTTCTCTCAGCCAAAAACTACCCAAATATCCTCCCAATTTCCCTAAATTCAACTTAGAGGCCTTATTTGGATTATAAATCCAACATAAGGATCCCTTTTGATCAACTCAGAAGGAAATACACGAAGAAGAGGTAATAATTTCTCCACCCTCTTTCTAGTTATTTTCTTCTTCCACTTCCTCTTTATTTGTTGTTACCACTCTAAAATAATAACTCTAGTATATTCTATATACTTTAATGTTATTATAAATATGGTACAACCATATTCATTATTCTATCCATCCAATAAATGACAAAGTCACCATACGTGCATACGTACAACTTACTGTCTCCACGTCATGGTGTAGTTTGTTATTCAAACACTTCATTATTTGGATGGGTATAATAATAAGTATAACTAATATAAATAATAAATATAACATTTTAATGATTCTTTATATATGATATAACATCCAATTACATATGATTTCACCATCAATATAATGATATTGTCGGTCATCCGTACTTACAGATTACCGTCTCCACGACGTGATGAGAATCATTTCCATGTTCACCATTCAGCGATGATTATAAAAATATATATTATTAAAAAGTATGTAATATATGAAATAATAATTCTAATGGATATATATATATATATATGTATGTACTTACATATATCTTATTCACTTAATTCCGTTCAATATGCTATGAAAATGTAAACAACGTTTATGCGTACGTACGACCTACCGTCTCCATAAAAGGTGCCTTACATTTCATATATCTATCTATTTTAAATATTTATATTCTAAATTTATATGATATATAAATCAATGTTTATATTATTGATGTATTTTAATCATGATCTAAATGATACGATCAAGAATAACAAGTTAATACCCGTATGATAAAGAAAGCGATTGTTACACAAAATGTTAATTTATCATGGAAATCATTATTAAATGGGTAGTATAATGTCATAAATGAATCATGTATGATATAATATATATGAATATGGTTCTGGTATAATTTAATAACATACTATGGTCATTATACAAGAGGTTAAACGTAACATCAACCAAAGGAAAGTGCAAGGTAAGGGTTATTTCCTCAATCTCACTATTATCCGAGTTTGTTTATGTGTATCTATCTACTGGGACATATTTATCATAGATACCAATATTTAATAAAAAGGTTTTCAAAAGAAATATTTTAAGGTTTTATGGGAGGGTCTTTTTAACTAGATAATCATTTTAAATGTTTTAAAGATTTATCTTTCTAAATCCTTTTAATTAATGTCCATGTTTTCAAAATGATTTTAAGGATTTATTTATATGAACATTAATATTTTGAAATGATAATTCTTTTCAAAAGTTTCAATGTGGTGTGGGATACTTTTATTCAAAAATCACTTTTAAATTACTTCCTTTATAAATGTGTAACTTTTAAATGTTTTCATGAAAAAAGGATATTTCTCTCAAAGAGTTTTACAAATCATTTTCATCTTTGTCAACATCCTTTGATGGATTTTAAACTTGTTTGATGTTGATTTATTATGATACAAATTTTCCATATTATATTTAATGTTTTGTGATATGTTTTACTTTGGATGTGTTATTTTTATACCATTCATGGTTTATGGATAAAGTATTGAAATTTCATATGCTAGTTTTAATATGAATGTTTATGTTATGTTTCAACATTTTCATATGAGGAATGTATTGGACAAAGTAAGTGACAGGTGGAGCCCGTTATAGCTCCTCGATGCATTGGTTGGTCTCATGATACAACTAGACGTGTAATTGGCCGAGGCCTTTCCCAATTTGATATATGGTTTTTTCCAAGGCCTTAATCATTATTAGACGTCATGGCCGAGGCCTTGAAAAAATGTTTCAGAATGTACAACATTATACATTCCCTAATTATGAAAATAATATTGATGGTTCATGCAGTTATTCGACTAGTACAATTCCCATGACTATGTTTTATTATGCAATTTTTTACTCAGCTCATATTCCTTCCAAAAAGTGTTCATGTTTATTATTTGTATGGGCATGTGTTTTTAATTATTCACCATGACTAATGTTTATGTTATCTTTCACTGTATTTCTTTCCCTTACTGGGCATTTGAGCTCACCCCTTTCTTGTGTTTTATTTTCCTTTGATTCCAAGAAGTGTATTATGATTGATAAGAAGGGTTAAGTTTGGGGATTAATGGCGTTCTGAAAGGATCATTAAGGTTGTGTTTCATTTTTCTAAAGTGTAATGTAACATTAATGTATGTAATCTATTTTCCAAGACTGCTAAACTAATTGGTCCTTCGGGACTTGATTCCTTGTAATCATGCCAATGTATTAATATAATGAACCGGCTCTGGGTTTCTGGGGCTGGGGAATTACAACTTCAGCCTCTATGTCGGCCCACTGATACTCCTCTACCTACCGTACCAAGTAAGACTGCACTGTCATGTAAAATAGACAGCCTCTACCGTCCTCCACTCTCATGCCCAGATATAAAGTAGACAACTATTTAATTGCTTTCCAAGCATCATCTGACTTCTTAACCACATCCTTCTGTGACTTCCTGCTCAAGGAATTAGCCACCACGTTCCCATTTCTTGGGGTGTAGAAGATCTCTAAGTTGTAGTCCTGAAGAAACTCCATCCTCCTCCAGTGCTGCATGTTCAGGTCTCACTGGGAGAAGACATACCTCAAGCTCTCATGAGCTGTGAAGGCCACAGAGCATTCCCCGACGAGGTAATACCACCACAAATTCACCGTGAACACAACCGCTGTAAGTTTCAAGTTGTGGGTGGCATAGTTATGTTCAGGGGGACGTAACTCCCTAGAACCATAAGAGATCACTTCCCAGTGATGCATCAGCACACACCCAAGCCATTTTTGGAAGCATCACAGAACACTTCAAATATTACCCCTTCCTCTAGAAACCTCAGCACTGAGGCACTAACCAGCTTCCCTTTCTGATAAGTGAATGCTATCTAGCATAGATCACTCCATACGATAGCCTTGTATTTATTCTCAAGGACTTTAGAGGTTTTGAAACTCGATAGAAGTCATAAATTAACCTTTGTTAGTAACCTACCAATAACAAAAAACTATGAAACACTTCCACTTTCATGGTGGATGCCCAAAAAACAACCACTTAGACCTTCAACAGGTCCACTGCTATCCCCTTCTAGGACACCACGTGTCCAGGGAAGTGCACCTCTCATGTCCAAAACATTCACTTGGAAAGCTTCCCATAGAGATGGTGGTGTCAGTGGACCTACAAAACTATCATCAGGTTCTCAGTGTGACCCTCGTATGATATTGAGTAGATCAGGATGATGTCGATGACCACAACCATGAATCAGTCTAGATATGAATAGAAAACGGAGTTCATGAGCCCCATAAACACAACTGGTGTGTTCTTAATTCCAAAAGAGATGACCATGAAATCAAAGTGCCCATATATTCATATGAAAGTAGTCTTCAATATGTCACACTCATTTACCATCTATTGGTTTTATCCGGACTACAATTAGATCTTATAGAACCAACCTACCCCCATTAACTGGTCAAAAAGGTCGTCGATCCACTGGAGGGGTACCAACTATTGATCGTCACCTGATTGATCCTTCTTTAGTCCATGAACAACCAGATTCCACCTTCTTCTTTCATTGAAAAAAAGTCTGGAACACCCCATGGAGACACACTTGGTCAGATAACACCCTTATTATATAGTCCATCAACCTGAATTGGAAACTCCTGCAACTCAGAAGACGTCATCCGATAGGGATCCATCAAAATCAGACGGGCACCATGCTGTATGTCTATACCAAACATTACATCATGTCGAGGGGGTAGAGTCCCAAACTATTTGAAGAAGACATCTAGGAACTCACTGATAATCCCCAGAACATCCACTATATCTGAGTTAGCTGACTCCACTGATAGCTCAGCTAACTAGAAAATAAGAGGCTCCACATGTCGACTGTCCTCTTGGAAACCCCATTTGACGACGAAAGATTCACGCTGGCTTTCCATATATGAGAACATGACCTTTATACGAAATTAGTCAATAAAAGAGTGCATAGAAAACATCCAATCGATTCCCAAGATGACATCGTATGGCTGTATTTATAGTAGAAAGTGATTCCCACAAGACTGATGCGATCCCAACATCAGTCTGCATCCTCAAATAGCATCAAACAGGCCGGTCTGACCTCCAAATATCATGATTAACACCATGGGAATTGAATGTCTCTCTATGTATAGACCTAAGGCATGGGCTAGACTAGGTGAAACGAAGGGGTGCAAAGCTCCAGAATGAAACAAGGCACTGAAAAGAGTACTAAACAAACTGATTGTACCTCGAACGACCTTGAGCCCTGTTGGAACTGTTGCCTCTGTGGTGTGAAACATCCCACACCCAGCTCCACTTCCCATCAAATGTCAGATTACTCCCTAAACATGCTTGGTCAAGGTCCCAAAGGAGTTCCCAGAGGTCAGCCTCCTCCGATACTGTCTTCCCTCGGTGGAGCGGGACCTTGTTTCCCCTACTGCTGTTACTGAAAAGTTCTGGCCGATAACTGGTGATGCTGATATGGGTGGTAAACCTGCCCACTCCCACTGTACTACACTCGGTCTGGGCATTGATTCTAAAGGTTCTCAAAACATACAAAAATTAAGAACCTTATTCCTTGTACCATGGATAATGGGAGAGGACCGGGAGGTCAGAACTGGAACTGCTGAGGCCTGCTCCCTGTCGAACAAAACCGATAATATTACAACCCTTCTTTTTACTATACACTTAAACCTAATTTATTACATAAAATATTCACTTGATACAAAATAAAATATTAGGAGGTCTAGTGTATTTGGGGATTAGGAACATTACATAACATCTTAGAACATAAAACAAACAACATCTTTATTGAAAACTTTCTTTACATGACCACTACATTCCCTCGTACTTAGCATTGCATGGGATAACCTGAGGACATGCATAAGAAAAGGGTGAGCTATAAAGCCCAGTAAGGGAATAAACCTGGAATAACCTAAGGAATACAATACATGTTAGAAAATAGGCATATAAATGGAGAAAAAGAGAAACATGAACATAAAGGCATGATAAATCATGATAATTATAACACGGAAATGTGGCAAAAACACTTAACATGGAATTTTCATGAGCCAAGGCTCATTGCACATAGAGCATTAGTAAATCCTAATTACACGTGAAGCACAAGTAAAACCTACTTTAACTTGAATTAGCATGATTCAACACCCATTTCACATGATGTATCATGATACTATACTTTACCCAATGCATTGGAGCGCTATTAGGGAGCACCCTTCTTAAACAGTTCATTTCATGCATAAATGTGCCACATAGATCATTCAATATGGAATAAATCATAATAATTTATTCCATGATAAAGTTATGTGGAATAAATACATGAATATTTATAATAAATAAGTAAATTTTCATAAAGGTGAATACCCCTGATAGAGAAATGGTCATGGTATTCACTACACAATGACCTTGGCTTGGAAAATCGTAGTGCAATTTCGACAGCATAATGATGATAAATAAGAACTCATAAAAAATTGGGTGATGAGTGATATAGGTGTGTATCATCATATTTAAATGAAATAGACTGTAAGGGGGTCATATAGATACATGTCTCAACAAATGTAATGGAATTTAGATGCAAAATTCAAAAGAATTACTTGGATGTAAAAGAGGAGAGGGAAATCCCTCACGGAATTTCAGCATGGTAACTGGTGTACATGGGAGGCATTAATGAGAAATAAAGGGGTCTCCCATCATCCAAACATAAGGAGGGAAGTATGGGAGAGGTAAAAAATCATACCCCAACATTTTTAATTGAAAACAAAAAGGCATAACAACTTAAAGAAAATTGGTCAAATATGAGAACGAAAGAAATCCCTTACTTGGAAGTGCGATACCAAAGTCTTGGGAGAGGCTTGAGAGAGGCTTCTTGGAAGCTTGGGGAACATTAGGATGATTCTAGAGATATGAGGTCAGGGGTTGGTCAAACTCCAGAGGCTTTGAGTGAAGAGGAAGTGGGATATTGGGTGGGTTTATATAGGAAAGGAGATGGAATTCATTATTATTTAGGTTTGGGACACCTCACATTAAACTAATCAAAACCAAAAACCAGCCCATGGGTTTCCCATGGTTTTATCCAAATAGGAGTGGAAAAAAATATTTTATATGGCCAATTCTTAACTTTTTAAAATAATAGGGTTGCTTATGTGGAGGTGAGTCACACTCTAAAGGAAAACAATTTAAAAAGACAAAATGTTTTATAAGCCTTGAAGGGTCCACTAAAGCTTTGTAAAATAAATCAAACAAAACGAAAATCACATTACATTAATGGTAAAACTTATATTGTCCAAAAATAATGTTTATATTATTTTATTACATCAATATTGGTTCATTATGATCTCATAAAATACGTTATATAATTAAACGATGTTTAATTTTTACCCAAAAATTCGACTGTCTCAGTAAATTATGAAAAATTCACCAATGGATAATTTCAATGTACTGATTCCAAAAATAATTTTCATTTTATATAAATAATTTTATAAATATGTGAATTTTTACTTTTAAAATAAAAACCGACATTTACAAAAAATACATGGGATTTGACAAAACCAACTTTCAAACCTTAATAAAAATTACAATTGCATTAATAGAATTATATGATCATTTATATTTAATAAAAATTAATTTAATTATAATAATATTTTATTAAAATATTATTTAATTCACAAATCCATTAATTCATTAAAATATATTTCTTAGTTGAATACTAACTAAAAATACTATTTGTGTTTTAAAATCTATTTACAAAGTAACAATAATAAAATGAATGCACATTCTTTATACAAAAATAATGTACAAATTCATAGTGATAGTTTATTGTTACATAACCCCTTATAACACCCTCATAAGACCGAAGGGTAATGTGTGAGATTGTGACAGTCTCTTGTGGTGTCTCTGATAACATCACTCAGGTGGTAATCTCTATTAACTTCCACTTATCCCATAGTCGGTTCTGCTCAAGCTTAACATGTTCCATTACGGATTGGTCTTGGTCAAGAGTGAAGCCCAATTATGCCACCACCTTTCCAAGGTCCAAAAAATGGGCTTCGTATGGGGCAAGTGTACTGGATGAGGCCATCGGTTCCTTTATCTGAGTAAATTGGATTTGTTAATTCCCTATATTTATACTAATCATGTGTTCACTATTCAACGAATATATTAACAACGCTCAAAATTCAAAATGGTATTTTGAAATCTAGAAACATAAAACCAATGAAGTTCACATTTTATATAACCATAATAAACATTTAATTAGATCAATAGGAATTTCCATTAATGAAAGTTTGCGTCATTACAATCTTCCCCCCCTTAAGAAATTTTACCCTTGAAATTTCATTTTCCCACTCTAAAACAAATGCGGGTAACTCTGTTTCATCACTTCCTCCAATTCCCTCTTCACTTCTTCAAAAATGTGGTTTCACCACAACACCTTGATAAGGGGCATTGTCTTATTTCGTATAACTTTTTCTCTACGATCTAAGATCCTCACTGGTTTCTCCTCGTAAGAAAGATCATCCTCTAGCTATACTACCTCTAAATAGAGTATATGTGAAGGGTCTATTTTGTACTTCCGTAAGAGGGATACATGAAATACATCATGTACTTTGGCCGTGGTAGGTGGTAGTTCTAGTCGATAGGACAGAGCCCCAATAAGATCAAGAATCTCAACAGGGAAGATGTACCTTGAACTTAACTTCCCTTTCTTTCCAAAAATCATGAACTTATTCAATGGATATTTTCATAGAAATACAATGTCTATAACTTTAAAATAAATCCCTCATCGTTGGTTATCAGTATAACTCTTCTGTCAACTCTAGGCTGGCTTGATATTCTGCTGAATGGTTTTCACCTTATCCACCATTTCTTCAACCATTTCTGGTGCTAGAAACTTATGTTCACCGACTTCATCCCAACATGACGGTGTTCTATACCTCTCCCCATAAAGGGATTCATAAGGTTCCATTCGGATGCTCGAGTGGAAACTATTATTGTAGGAGAATTCAACTAGTGGAAGATGTTGGTTCCACCATCCTTTAGAGTCCACATAACATGATTTTACCATATCCTCCAGTGTCTGAAGAGTTCACTCAGATTGGCCATAAGTTTGAGGATGATAGGGTGTACTGAAGTTCAGTTTAGTATCCAGAGCATGTTGAAGACTCTTCCAAAACGTAGAGGTGAATCTTGGATCTCAATCAGATACAATAGATAGTGGTACTCCATACAGCCTTACCAATTCCATGATGTATATCCATGTCAGTTGATCCAATGGGAAATCCTCCCAAATTACTATAAAGTGTGTAGAATTTGTAAGAAAATCCACAACAACCCATATTTCATTGTTTCCTTTGGATGTATTTTGTAGTCTGGTGACAAAGTCCATGGTTATGTTATGCCACTTCCATACTGGTATGGGCAATGGTTGCATGATCCCCTTAGACTTCTACCTCTTTGCCTTCACTTACAAACACACCAGGAACTTTGATGTATACTCAGTGATCTCCTTCTTCATATTATCCCACCAATAATTCTCTCAGAGATCTTGATACATATTTGTATTTCTTGGGTGAATAGAGAAATTTGAACTATGTGCATCATCTAAAAGTTCCTTATTCAGCTCTGGACTTGATGGAACACATATTATTTTTCCAAATATCACAATTCCTTCTTCATTAACATTGAACTCCAAGGATTTACCTTTTCTAATAGCTTCCACTTTCTTCTGAATTCTCACATCATCCTTTTGAGCATCCTTTAACCTTTCCAAAAGAGACGACTGAGCAATCATTTGTGAAAGGATTGATGATGTTCCCTTCTTTATGATTCCCATTTCCATCTTCATCAAGTCTAAGAAGATTGGATCCTTCTCAATTCTCATCAATGATATAATCATCATGTCCTTCCTACTTAGAGCGTCTTCTACCTTGTTTGATTTCTTAGTGTGGTAATAGATAGATCAATCATAGTATATGATCAGCTCTAACCATCTCCTTTGACGCATGTTCAACTCTTTCTGTGTGAATATATACTTGAGGATTTTTTGGTCCGTATATATTTCACACTTCTACCAAAAGAGATAATACCACAAAATTTTTAAAGAGAAGATCACCACAGCTAACTCCAAATCATGTGTTGGATAATTCTTCTCATGAAATTTCAATTACCTTTAAGCATAGGCAATTACATTGTCATTTTTCATCAACACACAGCCCATGCCCTTCTTCGAAGCATTACTGAATACCATAAAAAAGTTCTCCGCATATGGGTAAAGTGAGCATGTGCATAGTGATAAGCCTCCTTTTTAACTCTTTGAAGATTTCTTCACATTCATCACTCTAAGAAATCTTTACTCCCTTCCAAGTTAGCTTGGTAAGACGGTTGGGAAATCATGATAAATTTCTCAAAAATCATCAATAATATCTAGCTAACCCCAAGAAGCTAAAGATATCAGTTACCGATGTTGGACTTGACCATCCCTTAATTGCATCTGTTTTAGAGGGATCCACAGATATCCCACTACTTGTGATGACAGGTCCCAAGAATGAGGCCTCCTTCAACCAGAACTCACACTTCTATACTTTTCATAGAGATTCTCCTTTCGCAAGGTCTCTAGTACAATTTTTAGATGCTTCTAATGATCCTCCTAGGTTTTGGAGTATATCAGAATATCATATATAAAGACTACCAAAATTTTTTTGAGGTAATTCTTAATTACTCTATTAATCATGTCCATGAAGATTGATGAAGAATTAGTGAGTCCGAAAGGCATTACTATGAATTCATAGTTTCTGTATCTTGTACAAAAAGCAGTCTTGGGGATATCTTTCTTCTTCACCTTTACTTGATAATATCCTGAACAAAAATCCGCCTTGGAGAGGTATTTTTCTCCACGCAGATGATCAAACAAGTCATCGATTCTTGGGAGAGGATACTTTTTCTTTATTGTGATTTTTTTAAGATCACTATAATTGATGCAAAGGTTCTTTGACCCATCTTTCTTCCTGACGAAGAGGATTAGTGCACCCCGTAGTGAAACACTTGGGCATATAAACACTTTATCCAGATTCTCTTGTAGTTTTTTCATCTCCTCAAGCTCTACAACAACAATTATACATGGAGTCTTGGATATTGGTAATTCCCCAGGTATAAGATCAATTGAGAATTCAATATATCCCCTAGGAGGAAGACCGGACAATTCCTTGGGAAACACTTCAGCGAATTACCTCACAATAGGAATGTTTTCAAGGATGGTTGCCTTATTAGACATAATCATGTAACATAGATAAGGGTGATCATAGGGAAGTGATATCCACTCTTGAGATGATGGAGCTAAAGAAGATTCATCTTCCTCCTTGAACTTGTATAGAATCGGGGGTCGATTCTCCACATAGAGAGTGATTTCCCTCTCATGACAATTTATGTTGGATCTATATAAGGAAATCCAACCCATGACAAGAATTGTATAAAATTACACTAGAGGGAGTATGAAGAGGTTCTACAGGGAATTCAATCCATAGATTATGATAAGGGAGAAGTTATATTCATGGGATGCAATGATTGCCCCATTTTTCATACTCACCAACATCTTTACTTCCATTATTTGTGGTGGTGCTGGGATTGTTCTACTAAACTTTTGGGATATAAAAGAATGCGTAAAACCTGAATCAAAAAGTACATTTTCTATTCTTGAATGAATAACTAGCGTACCTATCACTACTTCATTGTCAGGGTTCACTTCGGCAGTAGTGATGGAAAAAGCTATCACTTTCTTCCTTGGAGGATGTTGGTTGCCTCCGAAAACCATTGGCTTAGGGCACTAATTTGAAAGATTACCTAGTTCTTTGCAGTTTTAATAATGAAAAACATGTTGATGTTAGAATGGAGCATTCATTTCCTCTATTGCAGCCACATGTTTTTCTTATCAGCAGTTAATATGTTGTGCCATTCTCTTCCACACATAAAGCATTTCCTCGTCCCCATCAAGAAATTTCTAGGGTGCTTCTTTCTACACCTTTGGCAAGTTGGGTGCTGGATCTTCATAGCACAGTTGGATTTATCAATTGGACTGCCAGAATTGAAGTCCACCTTAAGCTTCTTATCCCCATGATACCCCTGAGATTCTCCAATCTCCATTTCAACCTTGAGGGCACATTGGAAAATTTCCTCATAGCTATTGAAGTCAAGGATCGCCAGTGCTTTTCGTAGGCTAGGTTTTAGCCCACCAAAGAAGTGATAAACCTTGCATTTGGGGGTAATGACAAAGATGGAGGCATATCATGCAAGCCTTGTGAAGTTTTCCTTGTACGATTTGATATATTTGTCATCTTTTTTGCTTGAGGGAAAGGATATCCCTTTCTATCTTAAGTCAGAGGGTGCACAAAAAATATTTATCGAAAAACATCTTCTAAAAATCCTCCCATTACAATTCCTCGATATCCTCCTAGGGATTCGTATTTTTGATCAACGCCCACCATTGATTAGATTCACCCTCCATACAATAAGCATCCAGGAGAACCTTCTCTTGTTCAAAATATTTAAGGATGGAGAAGATCTTTTCAATGGAGTTGATTCATTGTTTGGAAATTGAGGGATCAGATGATCCATTAAAAGTAGGAGGCATTTATCTCATGATGCTCTCGATAGAAACTTGTTCTTTCTTGGGGGGGGGGGTTGAACTTTCCTCTTGACCCATTTTTCTATTCAAATCTTGAGTTAACTAAGAGATAAGCATGACAAAGTTCATGATTCCCTCTCTAATCGGATTGATCATCTCATTAGCACAGTCATCACATTGATCTTCACATCGATTGTTAGCCCAAGTCCTCCTATTACCAGCCATTGGATGGAATAAAAGGAAATTTAGGTGTAACACATAAAGGATAATCCAAGGACAAAACTGATGACTTATAAATAACTTTTACTTCCATAACTTATGAATCCATAGGCTTCAATCTATGCTATTCAAGATCTAATTTCTAACATATATTCTTAGGGGCATTTTTTTCATTCCCTTAATTAGGGTTCATACTAAGCTTGTGAATTTACCAATTCATATCCCCCGAGAGTGTCGTAACCAAGAGTGAAACAAGGCCCATTTTCGTGGAGTAGTTCTCATTTGAGTCCAGCTCAAAAAAGTTTTTTCGGGTTTTAGCTCTAGGATACATCTCTGCTAGAGCCGCCTCTACCTGCTCATATCCAGATAGGGATGTATTTTCTTGATAAACCACTTACTCAATAATCACCAATACTTAAGGATATTTTTATTATAATTATTCTTGTCTCTATGTCTTTACTAGGGTTTTCTAATCCAAATACCAAAAATAACTAACCCTATCCTCCGATACCAACTATAACAACCCTGCTTTTCATTACACACTTAAACCCGATTTATTACATAAAATATCCACTTGATACAACATAGAATATTGATAGGTCTAGTATCTTTGGGGATTATAAACATTAAATAACAACATATAACATAAAATACACAACATATTTACTGAAAACTTCCTTTACATGAACACTACATTCCCTCGTACTTAGCATTGCATGAGATAACCTGAGGACATGCATAAGAAAAGGGTGAGCTATAAATCCTAGTAAGGTAATAAACATGAAATAACATGAGTAATATAATACATGTTATAAAATATTCATATCAATGGAGAACAAGATAAGCATGAATATAAAGGCATGATAAAGCACGATAATCATAACATGGGAATGTGTCAACAACACTTAACATGGAATTACCATGAGCCAAGGCTCATTGCACATGGAGCATGAGTAAATCCTCATTGCACATGAAGAACGAGTTAACCCTCATTTAACTTGAATTATCATGAGTCAACACCCATTGCACATGACGTATCATGATACTATACTTTACCCAATGCATTGGAGCACTATCAGGGCACACCCTTCTTAAACATTTCATTTCATGCATAAGTGTGCCACTTGGATCATACAACATGAAATTAGTCATCATTATTTATTCCATGATAAAGGGATGTCGAATAAAGACATGATGATTTATAATCAATAAGTAAATGTTCATAATGGTGAATACCCTTGATAGAGAAATGGGCATGGTATTCACTACACAATGACATTGACTTGGAAAATCGTAGTGCAATTTCAGCAGCATAAGGTCGTGGAATAAAAACTCATAAAAAAATGGATGATGAGAGAGAAAGGGGTGTATCATCATATTTAAATGAAATGGATAGTAAGGGGGTCATATAGATACATGTCCCAACAAACTTAATGGAATTTAGATGCATAATTCAAAAGAATTACTTGGATGTAAAAGAGGAGAGTGAAATCCCTCACGGAATTTTGGCATGATAATGGGTGTACATGGGAAGAATTAATGAGAGAGAAAGGGGTCTCCAATCATCCAAATATATACAGAGGAGTATGGGGGATGTGATAAATCATACCATAACATTTTTAATTGAAAACAAAAGGGCATAAAAACTTAAAAAAATTTGGACAAAAATGAAAAAGTAAGAAATCCCTTACTTAGAAGTGTAATGCCGAAGGCTTGGGAGAGGATTGGGAGAGGATTATTGGGAGCTTGGGAAACCTTGGGAGGATTCTAGAGAGAGGAGGGTAGGGATTGGTCAAACTCAAAAGGCTTTGAGTGAAGAGGAAGTGGGAGCTTGGGTGGGTTTATATAGGAAAGGAGAGGGAATTCATTATTATTTAGTTTTGGGACATCTCACAATAAACTAATCATAACCACAAACCATCCCCTGGTTTTTTCCCATGTTATTTTCTAAAGAGGAGTGGAAAACAATATTTTATAAGGTCAATGGTCGAACTTCTTAAAATAATAGGGTTTCTTATGTGGAGGTGAGTCACACTCTCAAGTAAAACAATTTAAAAAGACAAAATGTTTTATAAGCTTTGAAGGGTCCACTAAAGCTTTGTAAAATAAATCATACAAACCCAAAATTACATTATTTTAATGGTAAAATATTTATTTTCCAAACATAATGTTTCAATTATTTTATCACATCACTATTGGGTCATTATGATGTCATAAAAAACATTATATATTTAAACGGTATTTAATTTTTACCCAAAAATTTGACTGTCTCATAAAATTATGAAAAATTCACCATTGAATAATTCTGACATACTAATTCCAAAAATTATATTCATTTTATCTAAATAATTTTATCTAAATAATTTTATAAATATGGGAATTTTTACTTTTAAAATAAAAACTGACATTCACTGAAAATTCATGGGTTTTGACAAAAACAACTTTCAAACCTTAATAAAAATTACAATTTAATTCATAAAATTACATGATCATTTGTATTTTAAAAAAAGTAATTAAATTAGAATAATATTTTATTAAAATATTATTTAATTCAAAAATCCACTAATTCATCAAAATACATTTCTTAGTTGAATACTAACTAAAACTACTATGTGTGTTTTAAAACTATTTACAAAGTAACAATAATAAAATGAATGCACATTCTATATACACAAATAATATAAATAGTCACAGTGATAGGTTTCTGTTACATAATCGATTAAAACACCCACATAAGAACGAAGGGAAAGGTGCGCGATGGTGATAGACTCTTGGGGTGTCTCGGATAACATCGCTTGGGTGGTAATCTCTATTAACTTCCACTTCTCCCGTAGTCAGTTCCGCTCAAGCTTAATGTGTTCAATCATGACTTGGTCTTGTTCATGAGCGAATCCCAATGATGCCACCTCCTTTCCGAGCTCCAAAAAATTTTCTTCATATGAGGCAAGTCTACTAGATGAGACCATCGCTTCCTTTTTCTGAGTAAATTGGATTTGTCAAAACCCTATATTTATTCTAATCATGTGATCACTGTTCAATGGCTATATTAAAAACAGTAAAAATTCATAACAGTATTTTAACATCTAGAAACATAAAACCAATGAAGTTCCCATTTTATATAACCACAATAAACATTCAATGATATCAAGAGGAATTTCCATTAATTAATGTTTGAGTTGTTACAATCTTCCCCCCTTAAGAAATTACACCCTCAAAATTTTCTTTTTCCCACTCTAAAAAAATGAGGGTAACTCTGCTTCATCACTTCCTCCGATTCCCACGTCGCTTCTTCGGACTTGTGGTTTCGCGACAACACCTTGACGAGGGGAATTTTCTTATTTTGTAGAACTTTTTCTCTACGATCTAAGATCTTCACTGGTTTCTCCTCGTAAGAAAGATCATCCTCTAGTTGTACTACCTATGAAGAGAGTACATGTTAAGGGTCTAATATGTATTTTCTTAAGAGGGATACATGAAAGACATCAGGTACTTTGTCCAAGGTAGGTGGTAGTACTAGTCGATAGGCCAGATCCCCAACACGATCAAGAATCTCAAAGGGGATGATGTAACTGGGACTTAACTTCCCTTTATATCTAGAACTCATGGCCTTTTTACATGGAGATTTGAATAGAAATACCATGTCTACAAATTTAAATTCATGGTCTCATTGACAGTTATCTTCATAATTCTTATTCCGACTCTGGGATACCTTGATATGCTGATGAATGGTTTTCACCTTCTCCGCCATTTCTTCGACCATTTCTGGTCCTAACAGCTTACGTTCACTGACTTCATCCCAACATGCCGGTGTTCTGCACCTCTTCATATACAAGGCTTAATAAGGTTCCATTCGGATGCTCGAGTGGAAACTGTTATTGTAGAAGAATTCAACCAGTGGAAGATGTTGGTTCCACCCTCCTTTGAAGTCCATATAACATTATTTTAACATATCCTCAAGTGTTTGAATAGTTCACTCATATTGGCCATCAGTTTGAGGATGATAGGCTGTACTGAAGTTCAGTTCAGTATACATATCATGTTGAAGTCTCTTCCAAAACATAGAGGTGAATCTTGGATCTCGATCAGATACAATAGATAGTGGTAGTTGATTCATCCTTACCACTTTCCTGATATATATCCGGGCTAGTTGATCTAATGAGAAATCATCCCAAATTGCAATAAAGTGTGCAGAATTTTTAAGACGATCTAAAGAAACCCAGATTTCATTGTTGTCTTTATATGTCTTTGGATGTCTGGTGACAAAGTCCATGGTGATGTTCTGCCATTTCAATGCTGGTATGGGCAATGGTTTCCTCATCCCCTTAGACTTCTGCCTCTTTTCCTTCACTTACTAACACAACATGCACTTTTATGCATACTCAACAATATCCTTATTCAAATTATCCCACCAATAATGCTCTCGTAGATCTTGATACATCTTTGGGATTCCTGGGTGAATAGGGAAATTTGAACTATGTGCATCATCCAAAAGTTACTTCTTCAGCTCTGGACTTGATGGAAGACATAGTCTTTTCCCAAATCTAAAAATTACTTCTTCATTAACATTGAAATCTGAGGATTTCCCTTTTCTGGTATCTTCCACTTTCTTTTGAATTCCCACATCATCCTTTTGATCATCCTTCAACCTTTCCAAAAGAGACAGTTGAACAATCATTTGTGAAAGGATTAATGATGTTACCTTCTTTATGATTCCCATGTCTATATTCATCCAGTCTAAGAAGATTGGATCCTTATAAATTCTCATCAATGATATAATTTTCGTGTCCTTTCTACTTAGAGCATCTTTCACCGTGTTCGCTTTCCCAGGTTGGTAATGGATTGAGTAGTCATAGTCATTGATCAGCTCTAACCGTCTCCATTGGTGCATGTTAAACTCTTTCTGTGTGAATATATACTTGATGCTTTTGTGGTCTATATATATTTCACACTTCTCCCCAAAGATATAATTCCAAATTTTTTTTTAAAAATAAGATAACCACAACCAACTACAAATCATGTTTTGGATAATTATGCTCATGAACTTTCAATTTCCTTGAATCATAGGCAATGAATTTTTCATTTTGCATCAACACACAACCCAAGACCTTCTTTGAAGCATCACTGAATACCAAAAAAAGTTCTCCACTTGTGGGTAAAGTGAGAATGGGCACAGTGATAAGCCTCCTTTTTAACTCTTTGAATCTTTCTTCTCATTCATCACTCCTAGAAAACTTTACTCCCTTTTGAGTTAGCTTGGTGAGAGGGTTGGACAATCATGAGAAATTTCTAAAAAATCATCGATAATATCTATCTAACCAAAATAATCTACAAATATCCATTACCGATGTTGGCCTCGACCATCCCTCAATTGCATCTATTTTGGAGGGATCCACAGATATCCCATTGCTTGTGATGATATGGCTCAAGAATGAGACCTCCTTCAACCAGCACTCACACTTACTGTACTTTTCATAGAGATTGTCCTTCCACAAGGTCTCTAGTACAATTCTTAGATACTCCTCATGACCCTCCTTGGTTTTGGAGTATATTAGAATATCATCTTTAATGACTACCACGAATTTGTTGAGGTAATACCTAAAGACTCTGTTCATCAAGTCCATGAAGATTTCTAGAGATTTAGATAGTCAAAAAGGAATTAATATGAGTTCATAGTGCCCATATCTTTTACGAAAAGCGGTTTTGGGGACATCATCCTTCTTCACCCTTACTCGATAATATCCCGACCACAAATCCACCTTGGAGAAGTATTGTGCTCCACGTAGCGGATCAAACAAGTCATCGATTCTTGGGAAAGGATACTTGTTCTTTGTCGTTATTTTCTTAAGCTCACGATAATCGATTCCAAGGTGCATTGACCCATCTTTCTTCATGATGAAGAAGACTGGTGCACCCCATAGTGAAGCACTTGGGCATATAAACCCCTTATCTAGACTCTCTTGTAGTTGTTTCTTCAGCTCCTCAAGATCCACAACAACCCTTCTATACAAAGTCTTGAATATTGGCAATGACCTAGGTATAATATCAATTGAGAATTCAATATCTCTTCGAGGAGGAAGACCAGGAAATTCCTTGGGAAACACTTCAGTGAATTACCTCACAATAGGAATGTCTTCAAGGATGGTATCCTCCTTAGACTTAATCATCAGAGCTAGATAAGCATGGTCAAAGGTCAGTAATATCCATGCTTGAGATGATGGAGCTAAAGAAGATTAATCTTCCCCCTTGCACTTTTATATAATCGAGGGTCTATTCTCTACATGGAGAGCGATTTCTCTCTCACAGAAATTTATGTTGGATCTATATAAGGAAATCCAATCCATGCCAAGAATTGCATCAAATTCTACCAGAGGGAGTATGATGAGGTTCACTGGGGAATTCAATCCACTGATTATGACAAGTGAGGATATATATTCATGGGATGCAATGATTTCCCCATTTGTCATACTCACCAAAATCTTTACTTCCATGATTTGTGGTGGTGCTGGGATTGTTTTACTAAACATTAAGGATATAAAATAATACGTAGAACCTAAATCAAAATGTACATTCTCTATTCATGTATGAATAACTAGCATACCTGTCACCACTTCATTCTCGGGGTTCACTTCGGTAGTAGTGATGGAAAAAGCTCACCATTTCTGCCTTGGAGGTTGTTGGTTGCCTCCGAAAACCCTTGGCTTAGGGCACTGATTTTCAAGATTCCCCAGTTATATGCATTTTTAGCAACAAACAACACGTTGAGGTTCAAACGGAGCATTCCTCTCCTCTATTTCAGTCGCATATTTTTCTTGTCAGTAGTTAATAGCTTGGTACCCTTCTATTCCATGCCTAAATCATTTCCTCATACCCTTCAAGCAATTTCTGGGGTGCTTATTTCTGCACCTTTGGTAAGTGGGGTGCTTAATATTCTTAGCACCATTAGATTTATCCATCGGACTTCCAGCATTTAAATCCACCTTACGCTTCTTATCCCAATGATACCCTTGATATTTTTCGATCTCCATTTCGACCATGAGGGAACATCGGACAATTTTCTCATAGCTATCGAAGTCACAAATCGCCAGCGCATTCCGTAGGCTAGGTTTTAGCCCACCAAAGAAGCGGTCAAACTTGCATTTAGGGGTAATGACAAAGCCGGAGGTGTATCATGAAAGCCTCATGAGGTTTTTTTCATACTCTCAGAAAGATTAGTCATATTTTTGATTGAGATCACGGAATTCCCTTTCTATCTTAAGTCGGAGGGTACACGAAAAATATTTATCAAAAATCATCTTATGAAAATCCTTCCATTCCAATTCCTCGAGCTCCTCCTTAGGCTTCGTATTTTTGATCAACATCCAAGATTTATCAAATTCACCCTACATATGATAAGAAACCATGATAACCTTCTCTTTTTCATAAAATTTAAGGATGGAGGAGATCATTTCAATAGATTTGATCCATTATTAGACGATTGAGGGATCAGATGATCCATTAAAAGTGGGAGGCCTTTGTCTCATGAATCTCTTGATAGTGACTTGTTGTTTATTTAGGGGGGGGGGGTGGTTGAACATTCTTCTTGACCCATATTTCTATTCAAAGAATGAGTTAACTGAGAGAGAAGTGTGACAATGTTCGTGATTCCTGTTCCCATCATATTGGGCATCTCATTAGCACAATCATATCATTGATCTTCACATCGGTTGTTAGCCCGAGTCCTCCTACTACCAGCCATTGGATGGAATAAAAGGAAATTTAGGTATAAAATATAAAGGTTAATCCAAGGACAAAACTGATGACTTATAAATAACTTTTATTTCCTTAACTTATGAATCCATAGGCTTTAATCTATGCTATTCATGATCTACTTTCTAACTTATATTCTTAATGGAATTTTTTTCATTCCCTTAATAAGGGTTCATAATAAGCTTGTGAATTTACCAAATCATATCCCCTGGGAGTTTAGTAACCAAGAGTGAAGCATGGCCCATTTTTGTAGACCGGTTCTCGTTCGAGTCTAGCTCAAAGGGGTGTTTTCGGGTTTTACCCCTAGGATACATCTGTTCAAGAGCTGCCTCTACCTGCTCGTATCCAGAAAGGGATGTATTTTCTTGATAAACCACTTAATCAATACTCACCAATACTTAGTAATGTATTTATTATAATTATTCTTTCCTCTATGTCTTCACTAGGGGTTTCTAATCCTAATCTCAAAAATAACTAAACGTATCCTCTGATACCAACTATAACAACCCTCATTTTTATTACACACTTAAACCTGATTTATTACATAAAATATTCACTTGATAAAACATAGAAGACCAAGAGGTATAGTGTCTTTTGGGATTAGGAACATTACATAACATCATAACACATAAAGCACACAACATCTTTATCGAAAACTTCCTTTACATGACCACTACATTCCCTCATACTTAGCATTGCCTGGGATAACCTGAGGACAAGCATAAGAAAAGGTTGAGATATAAATCCCAGTAAGGGAATAAACATGGAATAACATGAGGAATACAATACATGTTAGAAAATAGGCATATCAATGGAGAACAAGATAAACATGAACATAAAGTCATAATAAATCATGATAATCATAGCATGGAAATGTGGCAACAACATTTAACATGGAATTAGAATGAGCCAAGGCTCATAACACACGAAGCATGAGTAAATACTCATTGCACATGAAGCACGACTAAACCCTCGTTTCACTTGAATTATCATGAGTCAACTCTCATTTCACATGACGTATCATGATACTATACTTTAGCCAATGCATTGGGGCACTATCAAGGTACACCCTTCTTAAACATTTCATTTCTTGCATAAGTATGCCACATGGATCATACAACATGGAATCAATCCTCATCATTTATTCTGAAATAAAGGGATTTAGAATACATACATTAAGATTTATAATCAATAAGTAAATGTTCATAAAGTTGAATACCCTTGATACAGAAATGGGCATGGTATTCACTATACAATGACACTGGCTTGGAAAATCGTAGTGCAATTGTGGCAGCATAACAGCGTGAAATAATAACTCATAAAAAATGGTTTATGAGAGGTAAAGGTGTGTCCCATCATATTTACATGAAATATATAGTAAGGGGGTCATATAGATACATTTTCCAAAAAACTTAATAGAATTTAGATTCATAATTCAAAAGAATTACATGGATGCAAAAGAGTAGAGGGAAATCCATCACTGAATTTCGGCATGGTAACAGGTGTACATGGGAGGAATTAATGAGAGAGAAAGGGGACTCCCATCATCTAGAAATAAAGAGGGTAGTATGGGGGAGGTTTTAAATAATACCCCAACATTTGTAATTGAAAAAAATGGCATAACAAATTAAATAAAATTGGACAAAAATGAGAAAGGAAGAAATCCCTTACTTGGAAGTGTGATCCCAAAGTCTTGGGGGAGGCTTGAGAGAGGATTCTTGGGAGAATGGGGAACCTTAGGAGGAATCTATAGAGAGGAGGGAAGGGGTTGGTCGAACTCCAAAGGCTTTTATTGAAGAGGAAGTGGGATCTTGGGTGGGTTTACGTAGGAAAGAAGAGGGAATTCTTTATTATTTAGGTTTGGGACAAATCACATTAAACTAATCAAAACCACAAACCAGCCCATGCTTTTTGCCCATGGTTTCTTTGAAAGGGGAGTGGGAAAAAATATTTTATAAGGCCAATGTCCTAAATTATTAAAATAATAAGGTTTCCTATGTAGAGGTGAGTCACACTCTCAAGGAAAACAATTTAAAAAGACAAAATGTTTTATAAGCCTTGAAGGGTCCACATTAGATTTGTAAATTAAATAAAAGAAACAAAAAATCACATTATTTTAATGTTAAAACATATATTGGAAGAAGATAATGTTTATATTATTTTATTACATCACTATTGGGTCATTATGATGCCATAAAACACATTATATATTTAAACGATATTTAATTTTTACCAAAGAATTTGACCATCTTAGAAAATTATGAAAAATTCACCATTGGGTAATTTCAACAACCTGATTCCAAAAATAATATTAATTTTATCTAAATAATTTTATAAATAATTTAATTTTTTACTTTTAATATAAAAAGTAACATTTACGGAAAATTCATGGGTGTTGACAAAAACAGCTTTCAAACCTTAATAAAAATTACAATTGTATTCATAAAATTATATGATAATTTATTTTTAATAAAAAGAAATTTAATTGTAATAATATTTTATTAAAATATTATTTAATTCATAAATCCATTAATTCATCAAAATTGATTTTTAGTTGAATATTAACTAAAAATACTATTTGTTCTTTAAAAAATATTTACAAAGTAACAATAATAAAATGAATGCACTTTTTTATACCAAAATAATGTACATAGTCAAAGTGCTAGGTTCTTGTTACATAACCGCTTATAACACCTGCATAAAACCAAAGGGTAAGGTGTACGATGGTGACATACTCTTGGGGTGGCTCTGATAACATCGCTCTGGTGGTAATCTATATTAACTTCCACTTCTCCCGTAGTTGGTTCTGCTCAACCTTAACATCTTCAAGATAGGATTGGGCTTAGTCAAAAGTGAAGCCCAATGATTCCCCCTTCTTTCCAAGCTTTGAAAAATGGGCTTCATATGGGGCAAGTCTACTGGATGAGACCATCAATTCCTTTGTTTGAGTAAATTGGATTTCTTAAAGTTCTATATTTATACTAATTATGTGATCACTGTTCAACGACTATATAAGCGATGGTCACAATTCATAACAGTATTTTAAAATACAGAAACATAAAACCAATGAATTTCACATTTTATATAACCATAATAAACATTTAATTAGATCAATATGAATTTCCATTAATGAACGTTTGGGTCGTTACGTGGAAGGCCCTAAGTCTGGAGGCCTACAACTAACGACCTTCACCTTCAACAAGCTCAAATGGCTCCTCTCTCATGGAAAACCTCCTAGAGTGTGCATCCTCTCCACCACTTCAGCCTTCTTATGATCCTCCAAGTATGTTGGTAGAGTTAAAGGAGTAACAACGTACTGAAGAAAAGGTCAGAGCGCCTCTTATAATCATGTTCTTCCACTAATCGTCCTCCTCCTCTCGATCAACCCTCCAATGATTGACTGAATCAACCTTCTAGTCCTTGATCACCTGCACTACTTGTGGACATCGTCTGGGTGCCATAGCTAAAAGATAAACAAGGAATGCCTAAGCCCGAGTAGTGTATAATTTTCCGTTTATTTTTTAAAACTTTTATTTATTTTAAATTACCAAAACACCTAATACACACTATAACACCAGTCATTATGATGCATGTACTGTTCCTAGGGTCTCTACCCTAAAATAAGTGTAGCCTCACTTGGTCATTGGGTAGGTCTTGAGTCCTTGCATCGGATTAGGGGGCCCCCAAAATCCTGTGTCATAGCCAGTCTTCCCTGGCCTATTTAATACAACAAAATTACCTAACATTGTTTCCCTACCATCCCATGAAATCCTCACTATGCCTAACCCTTAAATATATCTTATCTCTCAACCATCACTTTTGATGCCATTTTGTCACGACCCGCCTTCACCAAGATGAGGGAAGGGACAAAAAACAACCAGACCCTTCCTTCTTCATGTTGATGGAGAGATAATGACCCCCCGAGTCACATCTTCAATAGCCCCATGAGTGCTGACTAGCACCAAGGGTATAAAATCTCATGTAACATGGGAGGAATTACCCTTTTTATAAAACAAGATCAAGAGATTAATGGTAAATCCAAAACAACTCAAAAGAAAAAACTAATGGTAAAATTAAAGCCAAAAATAAATTCTTATATGCATGTTAAAAATAATAGATACAAAGCACAAGAAAAACTCTAATGAAATGTACCAAAAGAAAGAAAAGTAGTAACGAAAACTCCCGAATCCCAAGCTAGTAAGGTCCGACACGGTCCTCAAAGTCCTCATAGAAACATGAAAGCAATTTTACATATGTAGGGTGAGTATACCGGTATACTCAATAGGGAAAATTAAAATTTCTCATGCACAAGTGGGGAGACATTTTAATGCCCCATGAGAAAAGAGGTAAACAAAAAACATAGTAAGGAAACAATCCACCCAGCGTCACCAAGGCACAACACCCAAATAACACAAGTTAGGTAAAGTAATAGTAATAACACATTAATATTTGGGTACCCTGCACAGCTTCCTCACAGGTTATTTAGGACATCCTATGTGTTAGATGTTCCCCATAGGTTCCCCTGCAACTCCACTACTACCCGAACAACAAACTTATTGGCCACCATAGCCATGCACCCCGCCCATAGACACTTGGGCCACCACAAACACACATAACCATGTCCGGAGACACCTGGGACACAACAACCACTTCCATGCCTGAATACACCTGGTCCAAAACAACCACTGGCACGCCCAAAGACACCTAGGCCAGAAGAACCACTGCCATTCCTGAAGACACCTAGGCCTCATCTTGAAGACACTTGGGAAACAAACCTTCCCGCACACACTTGGGCTAACCACCAAAACAAACCCCACTCGAAGAGTGTTGGGACATAATGATCGTTAGGCTATCAAATACTGCATTAAGAGTCTTGGGATACCTGGGAGAGGGAGTAGAAAAAGAGATAATAACCATCCACTCATATGAATGTTGGAAAAAACACCCTCCTCCATGAAATAGGGGTGTTCGACATGAAATGATCAACATGGGTGGGGTGCGGATAAGAAAAACAAAAACTAAATTTTATACATATATGTAAAAAAACACTCATCCCAACCTAAGAGTCTCAAAATAGGAAACCATCCCGTACAAAACTACTCTTGATGCTATCCCTACATGAAAAATTAAACAAAATCCACAACCAAACCCATTTCTGGAAAACAATTCCCCATCATACCTGTTCTTGTTATCATGTTTATGTGATTCCATTTAAAAAATTCATTCACTATCAAGAAAATAATATTAATGACCACAAGACAAAACAAAAACTGAAAGAAAACATCCAAGCAGACATTTAAGCAATCACACCTGGTTCTCTGGTATGGTAACAATATCCAAAGGGATCTGTGAGATCCCTCCATGTACAGGAACCAAACCAAGACCAAACATACCAGCTCCACACAGCCTCAGATTCAAAAACCAGCAACCTCTCAACCATCGATTCCATTCCCCTCTACGTCACCCCACAAGGAATCAAATAGAGAAACCATACATATCACCGGAATAGAGAAAAGAGGTTTTCAGATTTATCCAACACCATTCATTGTGTTCCTTCTTTCTGTTTGGTCAATCGGGGTGATCATACATGGGTTATTATTCATCAGGAATCCATTTAATCAACCATTTTTATGTGATTAACTAGTTTCTATGTTATAACATTTCAATCATTAGATTTTATAGGAAAATAGAGCATCATTAGTGTAAAATAAAGGACCACAAATGGACACAATTTTCAATGGACATAATCCCATGAAATTCACAACATAAAAACAAAGGTATAACACAACAAAAACATCAAAATTCCCACCCCTCAATACTTTAACAGTCCTATTATTAACTTCATTAAAGTTAGTTTCATCTACGTCCCAAAAAATCATCATCATACCCACCCCGCATGATGTACAGTAAAGAGAGATGAAGGAAAACCGCTACTTGGATGATCAAGGATCAAATCTTTCTTGATATGACAAGAAATGGGGAAGTGTGACTTATAGGAATAACTCTAAGGATGTTTATAAAGAGATCCATCATGGGTTCATGATTCGTCTTAGGAAGAAGGGCTCCTAGCGCACCAGGAAAAGAAAGAGACCAAGGAAGAGAAAGATATTGCTGTGTTAAAATGCCCGATCCTAGAGTTATAGGATGTGAAATATCGAAGTGATTAAAAATTAGATCGTGGATTAACCACAAGGATGGGCGATTACACACATTATAATTTATTAGGATTTAATAATACTCCTCAGAGATATTGGAGATAATGACTGCAAGTTAATAGGTTTCCTTTAAATGGAGAAAAACATGTAATAAGTGTGAAACTGGAAAACACAGGAAGCTAGAAAAAATGGAAAAGGGTCTTTCATGCCACAAATTTTGGTAAAATAATGGTCTCAAGACTCTTGGGGGTTTGAAACATATTTAACGTGCCTAAAAGCTCTTTGAAAGTGGTATTAAAACACTTTACGTCAAAAGATATTTTACTGGAGCGAAACTGGAAGGTCCTGAAGAGGCTGAGAATGAATCACCAATGGGTGAGTCACCATTGTACTTGAACCATCACCCTTGTACTATCTCCTTGTAACAGATGCCGATCGATGACACTAACTACCCATCGGTGCCACTGATTCTCATCAGTGACATAGTTCATTGAACCTAAAATTTGGAAAAATCCTCAATGAGTTACCGACGGTCACTAGGATGCCTCGAACATCAGGATTTGGAAAAGTAATGAACCAGGAAGATCCAATCCATTACATTCTCCTTTAATTTATATCATGGAATATATAAAACCTAAGGGATTTAGAAATCAAGAATTCACACATGAAGAATATCCACAATAATTGTATGATTTTTCCAAACTAACTATCCATCTAATGATTAAACATCATTGTCGACTTCGATTGAGAACCAATTGAATTCATAATTCCCTTCCTAAATTGTAATGAAATGAATGGGTATATTATATATAAAATAAATACTAGTACATAGAGGGGATTCAAAATACCTTGATTAAAAAAATGTTAATTCCCTTATTCCCAAATAACACTTACCATAAAAGACTGGAGATGATTCCATGGGCCAGTTAATGATTACACAAATAATATTTTCTTGCACACTAAGAGTATATAATAGTTCAATTATGAGGTCCATGGACCCATCATACATCCTTCAAAATGGATTGGATAAGGCCACATCAAACCAGAAGGTTTGTAAAGTTTCAATTTACTTTTTTTTGGTTGGAATGGAATCATGAAATAAAGTCTACAATCGACTGGCTTATTCCAGGTCAATAAATTTGATGTTTCAAACCTTGAAAAATCTTGATAATCTCAGAGTGCAATGACTAACTATACTTATTTTCATTATATATAAACCCTTTAATTAGATTAACCTGAACAAAAAACTTCCTCCAAATGTATGAAACATCACCGTGTGACTGAGAAAGAAACATGAGGTCTCCCTATCATAAAAAGGTTTGATAAAAACAATGAAAATTGGAATTAGCTGGTTTCTAAAGATGAAACCAATTACACAAGGAATAATGATCTTTCTCATAATCTAGTCATATATACACATTAGGTTTTGAAGAACAAAACATTTTTATATAAAGGTTCTCCAATAACCCCTCCTCCTTTGATTCTTTACCGCTTGTGTTGGTGATTCCCTAATCAAAGCATCTATGACCACACCTACTTCTTTGAGAGATTACCCAAAATAAAAATCAATGATATAGAATAACATAACCCTATATTTATATCATAGGATCAAATTTATATAGGTAAAAGTATACTTTAGGATTATATGATCTTGATAAATTATAAACTTCTTCCTATGGGGGTAGGGCCACCATGTTTTTGAGAGAATGCATAATAACTATCATACTTAGGTCAATGTGTGATAGATTCTTCCCATGAAGGCATAATTGGAAAAAATACTTAATCCATCACCAATTTTCATTGATGAAGAGATATCCAAAAAATTTTCTTAAGGCTTCACAGTAACATTTTGATCTCCCAACAGGGATTATCTTGAAATAGCACTGGCACAGAAGTTACCACCATTCTATCACTTTAATATAGTTTTATGTTTAATATTATCAAACAAAAGTCTTTAAGGAGAGAAAATACCTAACATGGATCTCCCCACCATTTATATTTAATCTAAAATGGTGTAACAATGAGAAAATCCATTGGTATAAGAAATAATCAATATGGAATAAAGGATTTCACTTATCACAAAGAGGAATCCCCAAAGATTCATATCAGTAGCCAAGGGAAACCAATATGATATCACTAGATGCATCCAAAAATGAGGGGAATAAAACATGACTATAAATAATGAACCAACTCTGGAAATTATCTAAGTATCAATAATTCAAACCACCTCAAATATATGATAATTAAAATATATTTTTAGCCTTTATGTCTATTATAAATATCTTTAAAGGAATCTTCATGTCTCTTTCTGAGAAAGAAATCTTTCTAACATTTTTTACCATGAAAAAGGAATGTTCTTTTGACCTCGTACATCATTTATGGATTTACCCACTGTAATTTCTTCAATGCTCCCTTTAAATATTTAAAATCATAATCTTGAAGAAATTTTTTCATATAAGTAGTTTTTATGGAAAAATATTTTCAAAATATTTTCAAGATTTTTTATAAGTTTTCTAGTAAAATGTTTTTCAAAAAGTTTTCAAACTTATTTTATAAGATTTAATGTAAAGTGGTTTTCTAAATGGTTTAAAGCTCTATTTATATGTTTTTAATGTATTTTCAAAGAACTATTTTCAAAAAGTTTTCAAGTTTTATGTAAAGGTTATCAATGTATTTTCAAAGAAATTATTTTCAAAATGTTTTTAAGATTTCTTTAAAGGTTATCAATGTTTTTTCAATAAAATATTTTTTTAAAATGTTTTTAAGATTATTTTAAAAGTTTTCAAGGAAAAAGGTTTTCAAAATGATTTTAAGCCTTCTTGATATGTTTTCAATGCCATTTTTTTTATGAAAATGACTTTCAATTGGTTTAATAAATTAAATATATTTTTAATTAAGAAAGGATATCTTCATCAAGAATTTTTTTAAAAGATATTTCAAAATTACTTACCATCTAAGATGACATCCGTTGAAGTTACTAATTCCTTTCCAGGAGATGATATAAAGAATCCATTCATATCCTTTCTATGAATAGTTTATGCATAATTTCATGGTATTTTTAAAACCCATTTATCCTTCAAGGGTTATATATATTTATGAAATCTGTCTCTCTATAATGTGTTATATGATTTTGAAACACGATTATTTTCATGGGTTATTCTTATGATGAAATGATTATGAAGACTATCTCTTTCCATAGGTTAGGATATGTTTACATGTTTATGATACCCATTTTATTTCATGGGTTATGATATATTTATTTATGATCTTATGAAACATTTATATATGATTTCATTATGTGATGGGTTGGATCTATATGTAACTTTATTGCATTGGGTAAAGATTTATATCTCATGAGATAGAAATGGATAGAATTAGGGTTTAGTCGGTTCATTAATACAAGGTTGGATCAAGGGTTTACTCAGTTAAGTAAAAGAGAGATGAAAATAGGGTTTAATTAGTTTAGTAATATGGTGATGAAATGAGGGTTTACATAGTTCTGTAATACAGGGATGGAATGAGGGTTTACTCTGTTAAGTATTACAGGGAAGGAATGTGGGTTTACTCGATTCAGTAAAATAGGGATGGAATGGGGGTTCTCCCAGTTTAGTAAAGGATTTTTCCCAATGATATGGTCTTAGCATTCCTACCTTGGATATTATGGAAATAAGTATATGCTTATGTATTTCCACAATTCCATGTCTTACTGCTATGTTATTATTTCATAGCTTTTATCCTTTAATTCCTTTGGACTCATGTCTTATGAACTGTCAAGATTTATACCATGATTCATGTATATAATCATTGATATGAAGGGTTTGATCATATATTTTCATGATCATGTTCTCATACCCATATGTACTAGTGTTTATGTTTCCATGTTTACAAAGGTACTATACTAAATAGGGTCTTTGGGCATCTATTTTTATAATTTTTAAGTATTCTGAAAATGTTATGTAATGTTTTTATTTGAAAAGAGAGTGTCTCTATAGTTCGTATTAGATCAAAGGTATAGTTAACCATTGGAAATTAGGATAATAAAACTATATTTATATACCTAGGTATATTTATAAGGATATGTCTAGGGATATCCATAAGGATAAGTATGAGGATGTGTTAATGTTTAGAAAAAAGTCCTAATATTTTGGTAAAGGATAGAGTGAGTGGTTTCTAAGAAATACATCCCAGTATGGATACTAAAAGTGGATGTGGCTTTGGAACATATGTACCTAGGGGTACTAGCTCCAACAAGATGTTTTGGGCTTGACCCTAGGTAATCTGGTTCACGACGACATGACTTATAGCACAACTAAATTGACACACTTGGGGGATATTCTTTTGGAATTTAAAAACTCTTCATGAACCATCATGAAGGATTTAGATATAAGTTAGCTATGAAAATCCTAGGATAAACCCAGGGTGTCATAAATTATTGAAGGTTTCATGATTTATAAATCCTATAAGTAATTCTTTTCATAACTGTGTGGTTTTCTACTATGATAAGTAATTCTCACACTATTCTTCCAGTTTTAGTCAATTGCAGGAATCAGATGAAACTAGATTGATGTTCAATGTGATAGAAGATTTTATGATGAGTAGTAAAGTGTGATGATCACTAGAGTGAAATATTTCATGATCATGCAAAACAAATTTTCATGGAACATGATTAACAAAGTTTACCTCAACCAACTCCTAGACTCACCAAGGAAGAAAAAGAATGAGTTCACAGAGAGTTCGGGTAATGGAGATCATGGGGTAAAGAAAATTTGGTTTATTTTGTGTCAGGAATGTGGAAACAGTCACCTAAGTGAATGTCTTAGAGGAACAAGAAGGTGTTTTGACTGTGTAAAAGAAGGACACAAATCATGTGACTATAAGGGAAAAATGAAGAGTTTGGTTAATGAAATGGATTGGAATTTTGGACTCCCTAAGACGTCATCAATGGTTAAGTTCTTTAAGTGTGGAATACATGGTCCTTATTCAACTAAATGTTCCAAGAGGAATGCTCCTAAAGATAATCATCACGGTGGTATGAGTAATGGTTTCTTTTATCTTGATGAAGAGACTAGTGTTGAAATGTGAATAGAAATAGGTATTATTGTTAATCGATTATGGATGAAGTAATAAAAGTATTTTTGTATTTGGATTTCATAATTAAGAATGGTAAATTATGTATGGATTTTTTAGGTTATGTTTTACTAAGGATTTACAAGAATATATAGAATAATCATGATGGAATAGAAAGGTTATCTTATAAATGTTATCATTTTGACTGAGGGAAGGTAACCCTTATAATGTTCTATATGTTAACATAATGTTATATGGATAATTATTACTAGGATATTAATAAGTAAATTTGACAGTACTGATTACCTTGGAACTAAGTAAGGAGAGTTTCATATGTGTTTTATGCTACCACTAATGAAATTTTCAAGATTTTTAGATTTTAGGAGTAAATCCAATATACTTTGGAATGATGAAGCATGCATGTTTTCCAAAAGGATTTATGGTAATTCAGGTTGTTATGATGATTAAAGGGAATATAAAATAAGATTATTTACATATTTGGAATGTTAAAACCAAGTTATGCTTTATGATATAGGGGAATCAATGTTAATCTGATTTTGTGACTCTATTTTTATGGTTTTATATTTTCATCTTTCGGAAGGGTTATAAGGTTATATATTCCTGAAAAGATTAAGTTAAACTTTGGATGAAGTATTTGAGAACTGATTTTGTGTTGAAAACCTTGGTTAAAAGGATAATAAGTGATTAACCATATTTCAAGGATGTCTATCTTATATATTATATTAGTTCAGTTTTAAAAAAGGACATCATGTATATCGGGTGAAAACCAATCATGTCTGACAAGGATTTGGATCTTGAACCCATGACCGAAGGATGATAATAGTTTCTCTCTAACCATTTTCCTACATGATGTACTATTTAATGTGTATTTATTTTTTAGGTATAAATATTTATGATAAACTATTAGTGTTACTTTTTATTTTTATAGATTAATGCTTGTTGTTTTTTAGGGACAAATAGTTAGAATTTATATTCTTTATAGGAATTAAGATCCATTAAATGCATATTTTAGTGCTTTATTCATCAAATTTAATTTATAGAAATTAATTAAATGGGGTAATGGATTTATTACAATTTTTTCCAAGAACAACACTATAATAAATTTTTGTTTATAAAAACTTATCAATAATTACTGAATGTTCTGAAAGTGATCGAAAAAAATTATTATCCTAATACCTTTATTTTCATTGAGCTTATGGAAACTTAAATCATCATATATTTATGAATTTGAGTCCCTAAAAGTTCTTTTTATTATTCAGTTGTTTGTGATTTATGAAATCAATTAGTCCCTATAAATATTTTTGCTTTTTTTCCATGTCCAATCTTCACTCCCAACATATGTTCTCCTATGTGGAAACCTAATTATATGTTACATTGGGTAACTATTATGCTTCCAAATTTCCATTTTTAAGGTATGTTTTAGTATCCATTTTTACAATGTGGTTTTTTATTAATTAAAATTTAAGTATTAAACCTTTAATAACCCAGATGAATTTCTAGGGAGAAATTTATTTTAAGGGGGTAAAATGTAAAACCACAAGTTTTTACGGTCATATATTTTTCTCAAAAAAATTTAAATTTTCATTTATATCATGAAATGAACTAAGTCAATTATTTCTTTCACATGGTATTGACTTCACATACATTACACAAAACACCAAGTTGGAATATGTTTTACAAAACAATGACTTGGCGTACAATCCACACAACACTGAGTTGAACTATGACAAACTCAACACTGGGTTTCTATGAAATATCTATTTTTATACTTTTAATTATTTTAATATTATAATCATAAATTAGTGTCTAAACTTATTAATATTAATATTAATAAATACTTTGAAATTATTGTTTTTAATTGTTTTATATAAATAAAGCATATGATTTTTGGATAATTCCTTTTTTGTTAAAAATATTGTTTTCTTGAATGAATCCCTTTTAGTAATAAAATTAATTTTAGACACATTTATAATTTTAATTGGATAAAATAAAAATAATTTTTTAGTTCAGAACTTCAAAATTATCCTAGGGAGAATATTTGGGATTTTTCTGAGAAACATCATTTTTTGGTGAATAGTAAAAAATACTACTTTTTAGTTAAAAAATTCCTTTTCATATAATTAATTATTAATGAAAAATGATATTATAAATTATTTTTAAGGTCAAATTAGATAAATATTACATATATTAATACAATGATATTAATTAGAATATATTCTTCTGTGATACTGTATATAAAATCTTAAAAAACTTTTCAACTTTTTCCGACTTTAAAACCCCATTATTTCATCCCTTGTACGAGATTAGTAATAATCTTAATTTTGAAAATTCTATGATTGGAATTTCAAAAATAAAACCTAAACCATTTTATTCAGTCTAATTTTTATATTCTAATAATACAATGTTATTTTTTTACCAAAACAATTAGTAAAAACGATTAAAAGTAATCATATCAGTTAAGCCCAAATTAGGCTTTAATTGGAATTAATCCTTAAAATTAAGGGCCTAAATGACCTAAACACTTCTAAAAAACCCATTGGATACAAATAGTTCGCACAAACACATTCCATTAAATATTATTTTGGGTTTTTATGAATTTTATTAGGTAATAACATGTGCACAACTAATTTTTTTCTTAAAATTTCATGCGAGTCATTTTCTTCCTTATAAAAGGCCACCACCTCTACTCATTACTCACACCTCAACAAACTTTTATGTTCATAAATTTTCCACCCATTTGGCCACCTAAAAATACTAAATTTGACCATGAATCCTACTTTTGGATAAAAACTCTCTCAAGGAAGCCTTTTGTCACAAACATAAAGAAGCTACCTGATTAAGATGCAACATCTTATCTCAAGAATATTTTCTTTATTTTCTTTATCCACACCCTATAATATATTTTTTCCCTTATTGAGTGACATAAATAGTATCCTTAATATACTAGTATATTTTTAGGAAGATTATTTTACATACACTTACACACACCTCTATCTAATAAATGTTGAACATACTATTTCTATATACAACGAACTACTACCTCACAAAATGATGATTGCTCATTTATCATTTACCTCCAATCATGGTAACCATTATGATAGAAAATATCTTTATATATGTAATATATTATATTTAATATTTGTTTAAACTTATGTATTCCATTAACAACACACATTTTTGTACCTTTCATTTTGTGTTAATACGATAATCTTGTTTGAGGAAGTGTGGACTACCGCCCCATCAAAGTGATATGATTCATTCACACACCACCTAGAATATATTAATGATGAGATTAATGAAATTATATTATATATATGTTATATTTGTGATAATTTAATATATATATATATATTTCATTTACAAAATTTATTTCAATACGACAATAAAAACGGTAAACGAAATTCATGTGTATGTATGGCCTTCTATCTCCATGAACGGTGTATTCAATTACTTAATTAATTATGGTATAGATTATAAAAATATAAATTTAATAGATATAAAATATAGTTATATAATTTTATAAATTCTCCAATCATCATATAAGTACATGGATCAACGATATAACAAATTAATACACATGTGATGAAAAAAGAGAACATTACATAAAGTTAAACCTTAACATAGGATCATTAACAAGAAGGTAATATAAGGTTATAATAAACCCATATATGGTAATAGATAAAAACATTCATCTATAAATTATGTATAATAAACTTATATTTAATATATAGGAAGATCGTATGAGCACTAAGAGTGTAAAGACAAACAGTAAGGGGATTTCATCTCACATTTAATTTCTGTGAGATACAAGATATGTTCGTCACTCTTTCCTTTTGTGTGGTGTATGTAATTCCTGTGACTATATTATATATATATTTTATATAAATTTATTGGTATTTACATTCCCATATGATCCTTCTATAATGGGGTTCCTGTTTAAAAAGTTACCAAATCGATAGGACAATTTTGTCTCAATTTTCTTTCTTTGAGACTCGTGTTTTTGTTATGCACCTAAACACATTTCCAAGGAGTATATAATTCAATTTTAGATTTTATATTTGGAATATAATTATTTTCATGATATTTTATGATTAATTTAATTTAAATTTCTTACATAGAGATTATGATTGCATGTTTACATGTTATAAGTGTTTATTGAGACAATCTCATCGCATTTTAATATAGTTTATGTTTATGCTTCCATTGATGAATTATTATGTTCCATATCTAAAGAAAATACAAGACATATTATCCCCTCTGGTTATTCTTGATATAATAATGGTTTGGGAATCTATTTCATCTCAATTGTTCATAATATAGTCAAGAAAGTGGTTTATGTAATCCTTACTTTACCCCCTCTTCGGTCAGAAATCTTTCTACCTTCAAAACCATTTTTTCTAAAATCATTTTTCAAAAATAATTTATTAATATCCTATGATAATTATAAGATATTTTTCCCTTTTTTTCTTTTAAAAATATCTTCAAATTAATCTTCTTGTCTCTTTTTGAACAAGGAATCTTTATAATCATTTTTTACCATGCAAAAAGAATGTTCTTTTGATGATGCACATCATGTATGTATTTACCCGCCGTCATTTCATCAATGATCCCTTTGAATTTTTAAAAGGATAAAATTTAATAAAATGTTTTTTAAAATTACTTTTCAAGGAAAAATATTTTAAAAATATTTTCATGCTTCTTTTATAATTTTTCATTTAAATTGGAATTTAAAATATTTTTAAGATTATTTTATAAATTCTCAAGTAAAATGGTTTTCTAAATGTTTTCACACTCTATTTATAATTTTTAAATGTATTTTCAATGAAATAATTTTCAAATTTTTTTCAATATATCTTTAACTCATTTAAATGTATTTTCAAATAAATGATTTCCAAAATTATTTCAAGCTTCCTTCAAATGTTTTTGATGTATTTTCAATGAAATTATTTTCAAAACATTTTCATGCTTTCTTTAATTTCTTTCAAAGTGTTTTCAAAGAAAAATGTTTTTAAACTATTTTGAATCTTATTTTATATGTTTTCAAGTAAATAGGTCTTCAAAATTACTTCACGTTTTATTGATATGTTTTCATAGCTATTTTCTTTGAAAATGAGTTTCAAATGGTTTTATGAATTAAAAAGAATATTTGTAAAAAGAAAGGATATATTTTTCAAGAAATGTTTTTGAAAGATATTTAAAAATTATTTTCCATCTAATATAACATCCATTGGTGTTATTCATGCATTTCTAGGAAATGATAAAATGGATCCATTCATATCCTTTATATGAATGAGTTATGCTTAATGACATGGTCTTTATGGAACACATTTCTCTTTCATGGGTCATATTTTTATGAAATCCCTCTATCTTTCATGAGTTATATGATTTTGAACCATGATTCTTTTCACGTGTTAGGCTTATGTAGAAATGATTATGAAACCTATATCTTTCCATAAGTTATGATATATTTACATGTTTATGACACCCATTTCATTTCATGGGTTATGATATGTTTATTTATGATCCAATGGAACACATTTGTATGATATAATCATGTGATAAGTGGGACATATATCTCCCTCCAATGCATTTGTTTAAGATTTATATCTCATGAGAAAGGTAGGATTGGAAACAGGGTTTACTCAGTTCATTAATATATGGCTATAATGAGGGTTTACTCGATTCAGTAATATAGGGATGGAACGAGGGTTTACATGGTTCAGTAATACATGGCTAGAATGAGGTTTTACTCTGTTCAATAATATAGTGTTGGAATGAGGGATTAATCGATTCAGTAATACATGGATGGAATGAGGGTTTACTTAGTTCAACAATATAAGGATAAAATGGGGGTTCACCTAGTTTAGTAAAGGTATTTTTCCTCTAAGATGGTATTTGCATTAATTTCATGGATACTATGGAAATCATTATCTTCATATGTGGTTCCACAATTCCATTTCTTACTCCTATGTTATGCTTTCATGGATTAGGACTTTTACTTCCAATTGATTCAAGTCTTTTGAACAACCAATCTTTATTCCATGATTCTTTTATATGATCTTTGATATGTAGGGTATGATATTCTATTTTCATGACCTGATTCTCATATACTTATTCTCATGATTATTCTTACATTTATCCCTTGTTTACCCTTGCTAAAAATTTTAGATCACCCATTTTTATGTTTCCTTCCTCAAATTATAAATGTATGAGTAATGTTTGATGTGTCTAATAAGGTTCCCAGTCACCAAGAACCTAGCGAGAGATAATGTATCTCACTTATGTACCAGTGTTTATGTTTACATGTTTCCAAAGAAACAATAACCACTATGGTCTTTTGGAATCATTTTATGCATTGTTTAAGTATTAGTCAAATGTTATGTAATGCTTATGTATGAAAAGAGATGGTTTCTATAGTTAACTTATGTGAAATATTTCATAATGGTCCTAAATAATCACATTTACTTACTAGAAAATGAATTCTTAGATACATGAAAGGCACAATAGAATTCAAAATGAGGTTTGTAATCTCATATAGTATTGATTTTTTTGGGTGTTCAGATGCTGATTTGGTAAGAAATGTTGATGATAAAAGATCCACATATGGTGTAGTATTTTTTTTGGGAAATAATTTGGTTAGTTGGAATTAAAAAATATAGTAACTCTTAGTACAACTAAATTTGAGTATATTTCTACCAATCAATCCACTACTCAAATTATGTGGATTAAAACTAAATTGGATGATTTACATGTTTAAATGAAGCTACCCTTGATATTTGGTTGTGATAATAAAATTACAATCAATCTCACCAAGAATCCAGTTCAAAATTCTCATTTAAAGTCTACTGATTTCAACTATCATTTCATCAAATATCATGTGAACAAGAATGAATAGAAGATGTAATATGTTCCAACATTGGAAGAAGTTTCTAATAGTTTCATAAAATCATTACTAAATGAATCATATTCTAAATTGAGGTTGAACATTGTTGTCCAACCTCTTTCTCATCAATGCTATTGTATGTGTTTTTTACCCTGTCTCATATTACCTTTGTATTGTGTTGTCAAGGGGTAGAATTGTTTCACAAATCAATGTTTTTCAAATAAGAAGGGGGAGTTGTGGGTAAGCCATGAATTTAGCATTGATTTGTGAATGGATAATTCTAAATTTTTGTTGGAGTGGTTATTGGAGAAGAAATTGTTTTGTATTATGGAGAGGTTAAAGAATATTTGAGTAAGGAAAAAAGGAAAAAAGATTTTTATAATAATAACTTTTGGAAAACATGATTTTTTTGTAAATGATTCTAGTTTCCTATAACGAGTTAGCTCCTATGGGAATAGAATTATTGATAAATAACCCATTTCTTAAAGATACAATGTTAAGTGATTTCTGAAACATAGATGAAAAAATATACAAAGGGGGATATTATTAGGAACATGCTGACGAGGAAGGTATTTTTTTCAAATGTTTTACTTTTTTTCAAGGAAATTAATTGATGAAATAAAATCACCTTATATTGAATTTGAAGGAAATCATACAACCTATTATATTCAAAAGAATCAGACTCAATCTATCTATCATAATGAGGAGAATATATTTGAATGAAATTTTTATGATCAGTATTGTTTTACGTACATAATTGGAAAATATAATTATCTAGAATGAGCGAATCAGTTTCAAGGAGAATGTATATTGATAAAAGTAAATGGTCATTAGATTCACTATAAATTCTGTGCAGAAGGAGTGGTTGTTTTCATGAAGAATAAAAGTCTCTATAACTGTGACAAAATAAATTTTATTATGATTTTCTTATTTGAATTTCACATAAATTAAATGTTGATTGAATAACTTATGATGTAATATTGATTTAAGAAAAGTGGAAAGTGGTATTATAAATCATACCCATATCTATTATATCTAGGTGGAATAGAAGAAATAGATTCTTCTTATCAAAAATGAATCATAGCCAGTACAATCGTATATTGGAAGAAGAGAATAAAAAAGGTAGTTAAATATTTTACTGAGAAAATATTACTTAGGATATGAAGGAACGAAAGAAGTTAGAATAAATGGAATGTTATTATACTTTCCAATTGAATCCTGATGATGTTGAAATTTTTCTGAAATGAATTTAATGTCATAAAGGAAGTGATGATACAATATTTTTATATTTTTCAAGTTGGTCAAGAGAAGAGGAGAATATGATGTTTTCTATCACTACCGGGTCAAGGGAAATGGTGAAGAAATGAGGGAGATGATGTATATCTCTGTTGGGCCAAGAGTATTTGTATTAGAATAGTTTTTTTTTATATTTCCAATTGGTTCAAGAGAACAAGTAAAGAAGTAAATGTGGTTTGGAAGTATTGTTTTATAAATGTATTGAAAATGGGAATCTCAACATTCAAAAGAATGATTATATTCAACATTCAGAAGTGGTATCCATTTCATGATTAATTTATATTCAATTGATATAGAGATTTGTATGGAAGAAATCAATTTTAGAAAATCAGACTCATGAATTGAAAATAGTACTTGAAATTGTAATTAATTTTGAAGAAGAAGTAAAGATTGTAGAAGAATCGAGAATATTTGATAAGAGTTGATGAAGTCAAAATACACCTTAGTTTTTTTTGGGGAAATTGAGATTAGGGTGAATTAAATTAAGGAGAATTTTTTTTGGGATTAACGAAAAAGACACTCTAGGGTCACCTATAAAATGAAAAAAGTATATTTTACTTTTTCGATGACTGATGTGATATTCACCACAGAAGAGATAGAAGATTTGATTTTTTAGAGAGAATAATAGGTTTTCCATATTGAGTTTTTTGAAAATGTTTTGATGGGTTAAAGTAAAATAGAAGAGAAAAGATAAAAAAATTGTATTCATATGATCATTTCACTTAGTGGTTATCATACCTAACCGATTACTGTATTTGGATGATCATTGTATCAGGCTGGATAATCAATTTCGGTTTTTTTGTACTATGATTTCTAGACTGAGGAATAATTTTACTAGGATTCCCGTACATAGAATTGTGTGGTACCAATTAATATCTATCATATTATATCATAGTCCTATTTTTCATATTGGTGAGAATTATACCTAGAATAATCATATTAGGTGGAATCTTAGTAGGAGGAATCAGATTGGAAGAATCGTACAGGGAAATTCAGACTGGGGTTTTCCTTACCAAAGACCAGAGTGTTCTTACCTTCTTCTCGATAAGAAATTTAAGAACTATTTTAAATTTAATACATTTGGGAAATTGAAAAGAATAACAGGCAACATAAGTTACTACAAATTCTTTTATTACCATATTTTTTCTAAGAGGTTGCACACGTACTTTCAGATTGTCTTCAAAGTACTATATGAGTGAAATGGAATATCCTAGTCATTATAATCCAAGGTGTGTTTTATAGTATAATGTGTGGTATTGGATCTTTTCCAAACCATATCAAGGATGTATCTATTGTTATGGAATTGTGAACCTTACAAGTAATTGTGTTCTGGTGGATGTTTGTTAGAACATTTTTTATAAGGGAATAGAATCTTTAACAGGTGGAGAAGTTTGTTTCAATTGAAAAGAATAATAAAATAAAAAGTATCACTGATTACCCCCTCCCCCTCTCCAAGATACAATTTCACTATCTTGTCACGTTTAGTTATATGTGTTTTCATAATTCTATAAGTATAATAATTTCATAAATATAATATATATTTGATAATCCAATCATTATGTCCTATTTTTTATGGGGGTGATGAAAAATGAATTACTTCAGTTCACGCAGTGATAGTCCATTATACACAGGATCAACCATTTCATTTACCATTTTATGGATGAGGATATAGATATTGGATATGAAATTATCATTATAATATCTTAGTATATAAGATATTTTAGTGTAATTGTATTTTAATAGATTAAGAATACTTGAAGGAGGTGTATGATGAAATAAAATAAATAAACATGATTAAAAATTTTATATATTCCAAAGAAATCCTATTTAGGTTAATAACTAAAGCCTTCATATGAGTTCTTCCAAATAAAAATAAGGCCTATAATATTTGGGGTGGGAATTAAAGAATTTATTTGTGTATTGATAGACTAAATTAAATTGTATTTTAAATTTCAATAGGCGAGGAGAGGTGGTGGCCTTTTACAAGTAGGTGAGAGGACACAAATGGGAATTTTTTAAATGATAAAGTAATACCCAATTTTTTCCACACCAAATTCCTATGAAATTGGTATTTATTTAACCTTAGTTGTGATAATGTCAGAATATTTCCATAATTTTTTTGAATCATTTTAGGTCATTTTCATTACCTGTCTTTGTAGTTTAACCCCCCTCTAGAAACCCATTTTTATCTTATCCACGATAATTAATTTTTTACTATTTTCATTATTCATTTTGTTAAAAAATTAACTAAACTTATTGGATAATATAAATTATTTGTATTAAAAATATTGAATAATTGTTTTTCAAATTCAATTCTCATAATTGTAAAATTTTCAATTTAAAAATAAACCACAAATGTGATGAAAGTGTGGTTTTTCGAATCGAAAGTACTCATAAGTATAGAATGTTTTAATAACCATATTAAATATAAAATTCATTTTAATAACCCAAATTAGTTAAATTTTTATATAATTTTAATATTTTTTCATTAAGCCAATTTTAAATTATATTTTAGCTTAATAAATAATTTTAATAAAAATCCAGCATTGAATAAAAATCAATATTTTTTTTACTATTCATCAAAACATTAATCTTTTCTAAAATATCTTAAGAAATAACCTGAAGATAGTTTTAAATTTTATATTTTTTAAATTAATTAAGTTATATCATGAAGATTTTATAAAAAAGGTAAATATTATTTTTTATTAATGCATAGAGCAACTAATGTTCCTTTCAGAAAAATTATATTTTTTAGTGAACATTTAATTTTAATTAAAATGGTTATTATATTATTTATAATCAATAGAAAAACATAGAAATTGTTTTATACATGTGTGAAATATATAATTTTTATAATTTATTTATTATAATTCATACCTACTATTTCAACAACCATGTTATTGTGTTCATGTTTAATTATAAAATATTAATAGATTATCGATTTCCATTCAATCAATCTTTCAAGATATCTAAGATATCTAATTTAAATAAATATGTTGTAAAGCATCACAATGTTACATTCTCTTATAATCTTGGTTTTATATATCATTTAAAATATCAAATATGATGTATCTCATTTACAATCTCTTATTATTAAAATATTCCTCTACCTAACTTAAATTTTAGATACTCATGTTTTCAATCCATAGAACATATTTATATTTCCCTTACATGGACTCATATGTTGATGGAATGTAAATAAAATATAGTGTTAGGTGACATAAGTAAAAAAAATGACACACACACAACATATACCAACTCATATACAATCCATTATTAGACCAGATGACTCATTACAAAACATAGAATCACTTGTTGGGAACTCACTATGACTCGTAAAAAAGTCATTAGTTCATAAAATTTTCATGTTTTTGGCTACTGATTCATACAAAAAATTTCAAATTAAATATACACTACTAATATTAACTCATAAAAATTCCAATTTCCTCTATAATGATTTGATCTTGAGGTTCAAAAATACTTGTATGTGGATCCTGTCCCAGTTAAAGGACTTATAAGAAATAGTGAAATGGGAATATGTAGCTCAATGACCATTATAATATTCTTTATCTTACATATAATATTTATATTTATTCATATATATTAATATTATATTTAATAATATATTATGCCTTGACTAGTCAATTCATGTAACCATGGAATAGATTTAAATAATTCCCTAAATTATTATAATGACTCAAAACTCATTTAACTTGTTTCTAAGGTCCTTTTTAACATTAAAAATACTCTAGTAGAGTTTTTCATGAATATCTCTACCTCTACACATTAATATATCACATAATCCATCTAAATGAGTCACCCAACTTTGTGTTCATCATCTCCCCCAACATTCCACATGCATGATCAAACTAGTATTTATTCTCCAAAAAATAACTCTATTTCCTTAAATGATTAACCTATTTTAGAAATTTTACAATATAATTCAAATAGTCCAATGTACATACTTTTGAAAGATTCACATATCATTATTTTAAATTCATTAAAACTGTGGTTGACATTACCTTTCCATCCCATGAACTTATATTTGAATTGAGGAAAATTCCAACAAACAACAACTACAATAAAAAATCACAAACTAGAAAACATCAATTTCCTTTCCCAAATACTTGGGAAGATATATAATTTTTCCATTTGGTTGATAATACTTTCATCACCCTCAAAATACCAATGTACTTTTGGAATTATTATTCAAAAAATGAAACCAATATAGTGCATTCAATTTCATTTATGATTATTTTTGAATGATAATTATGATATTGATATATTGAATTCTTTATTAACATTTGAAATAGATTTTAATCTATAATTTTTATATGAAATTAATGAAGTTATTTTCAAAACATATTAAAAATTTATTTTAATGGTCAAAATTTGACTCTATTTGATTTATATTGATATTTAAAAATCCTTGAGAACTTTTTTCTTTGTTATATTATAAAATGGTGAAAAAATGTCTCTTTTGAAACACAAACCAGTGGTACATTGGTTGAAAACATAGGAACTATTCATTTTCATAAGTTATTTGGTGAGTTATTCAATGAGGAAATATGTTTCATCAGTAACTTTCATGTGTGTGAATCTTAGCATATGATGTTCAAAATGTTCCCATTTGTGGGAATGATTTTTCATGGGTAAGTTATATGGTCTAAATCCCATGAAAGACCCCCACGTGTAGTTAAAAACACCTAAAACCATTTCTTAACCCTCATTTAAAAATGTCATAATTTTTTGAATAATTTATTTACTTTATATATTATACATGTAAAAAAGAGAAGATAGAAATGGAATTCAAACTTTTAATGGTCATAAATTTTGATTTGTGGTCCTGGTTGAGCTTCAAAAGATATGAAATTAATTATTGTGATGAGTACTTAGATTTATTATATTGAGGGACCCATTACCGATTCATTTTTAATCATAAAAGGGCCATAAGTCATATTAAATAGTGTTTTATATTGGGGTACAAATTTGCCCATATTTGGTCATAAATTTTAATTTTGGGTCTAGGTTGAGATTTACAAGCTAGAAAATTTGTGATTGTGATGTACTCATATTAATTAAATAGAGGGACCCACTGGGGCTCATGCCACAACTCCCAAAGCCCACCTACAATGGGCCAGGGGCTAGTGACTGACACCGATTAGGCATATCCCTAACATGGGAGGAATTTCCTATATACATATACACATAAAAAAATCTTGAATCCCCCAAAAATGATGAAATGTAAACAAAAACTAAACAATCAATGCATGAATACATCTATACCCCACAACCAGAGTATGATTGGAAGTAAGAAAGAAAACATGGAGAAATAAAAGCCTACAAAAAAGAGTTTGTAACACAAACCCAACCTGAATGTAAAGGTACTAGGAATACTATCTGAAAGTTCTAGGAACACACCTCAGTATGTCCAGTCTCAATAAGCACACTCTAGTCCTTGTCTACCTAGGAATCCATCCAAAGGTCAATCATCTTCACAATACATGACAGGTGTGGAAAAAATCCCTTATTGGGGTGAGTATAACAATAAATAGTAGGACAGCCCAAAAACCACAAACCATATAAGAAAGTGGAATATAGTCATCTCTATATAGTTATTTCTCTATTAAACATATAACAAGAACATCCAGATATACACAACCAATAAACATAGTTTATAATAAATCCACAATTATAGTATACCATCCCAGGATTACAGATGGAATATTCCCCAAAGTTATCATCTAGGAGAACAAACTCATGAGTCAAATAGAACTGATGATGTTTTTAAATGAGTTACTATTATTCGGGTATCTCCATGAGAAACAACACACTAATAGATCCAAAGAAAATAAGATACAAAGATGAGGATCACAACAAGGTCCATGGGTTGATATCAAAAAATCAATCTAGAATAACCTTGATAAGTAGAGGTTTGGTTCTAAAGTAGCGGTGTTAATGTCGATACTAATAAATCCACCTTGAGCATGGAAATTAATAGATAATCTCACACTGGGCCAATATTAGGGATTCCAACCACTATATCCCAAAAGTAACACTGAAGGGATCATAGTAATAAGATTATGAAATGATCCTTACAAACCTTGAAGGAATGGATTAGGGAAAAAACCCCTGGTGAAAGGGATTTGTCTTGGATCCCTCACTAATAAATTACTGTTACCTAAGAATGCACCATTGTGTCACACCCTATGGTTGATCACAATAAGGCCTGTTATAACACAATTAATGTCTATTGTTACTATTTATAACCTAAAATGTATAAAACTAATTATATGGTAATATAAATAGGGGTGGTTGATTATGAAAATACATAAAATATTACATATATTAAAAATAAAGTTAATAAAAATAATAATTTAAAAAAGAACCAAATAAGTTAATGAAAAATCATTGTCATTCTTTGGTGATTATGGGGATAAAATAATTATTCTATAAATAAAAGTTATTCTCAATATTCTAATCAATGTTGAGATCAACCCTATCACTCAAAACCTTCCCATGAATTATTAGTATACTGAACTGATCCTCTTTATTAATGATAATACACACTCACATTGTAACCATAGTGTTACACAACCATGGATGCAACATTACGATGATGAAGGAGAGGGATAAGATTAAAACGGGAAGAAGAAATCAATAGTAGTGAAATTGGAGTAAACCCTACACCAATTTAATCTCAAAACAATTGAAATTAATAGAATAAAATAAAGGGAATAATTTAGGCATAATGAACTCAAGAAGCACCACTCCCCCTTCAAACAACAATGAGATTTATTTCTCCACTTGCATGGTGATTAGAAGGATCATAGTGGGGGAACACAAAATAGAAAATGGATGTGAAGTGAAATGAATATGAGAAGAATAATAACTAATGTAATATATAATAAAAATATAAAACAATACTACAATAACTTGTAACACCCCAAGATTTTATAGTATGTTATCTCTTGAAAGTATTTCAATAACTTGCGCTACACACAACACCGAGTTTGAGCATACCACGACTTACCAAACTAGCCGTTCAATAAAGATTTTATAAATATAATTAACCACATTTTAAATTTTTTATTTCCTATATAATATTATCATTAATATTTTTTGTTTCATAGACATAATATAAGAAAAATTCAATTTTTAAGATAAAAGAGGTATTTTTTAAAAAATGCAGTTTTCCACCTTTTAATGGAAAACCATTTTAAAACAATATTTGAAACCTTTATATATTAAATTTTGTGAAAATAAATTCTTCTTTAGAAGAAAGACATAAAAATTTAGTTTGGATAAATTTTTGGAACTTTTCTGATAACATTCATATTTTGATGAATAATGAAAAAATACTAAATTTTAATTAATTTTTTTAATCAAAATAATTTATAGTGTTAAATTACACATTTGAGTGGTTTTGAAGTATCATTAGACTATATTTTTATCATTTAATATAATTTATGTCATTGGATGCTATTTTATATTTAAAATGGACATAAACAAGTGTTAATCTTTTCATAGTTATTATTTCTTCAAAAAATGCTTTTTGTTTTAACAAAGAGAATTAATTTTAAATTAATTTCTGACACTTCTATGTTTTGAATTTTGAAATATGAATTTCATATTTTGAATCAGGAGTTCCTAATTGTGTAAATTGGTAACTTTTATTTTTAGACATTATGAACATTTACTTCAATAAATATTTTATTTACCATGGTTGAAAGGTAAATCTAATAAATTAGGGTAAAAAATAATGTTATAATTATATTAAATTAACCTAACATTTGTCCTATTCCTATTGGTTGATACATTTCCGACGATGGGAATCTTGGGTGATTTCGGGGACCCCATGAATCCACTTGAGAGTGATAATGACACTTTATATTAGTTAATTTAACGCAAAGACAAAAATGATATAAACATATGTCTTTTAGTAAAACATTTTTTACATGGGGTTATATAAGTTATATTTTAGACTATAAGTAGTCATTAGAAAGATAAAAAATTTTATGCACAATTATATTTTATTTATATTTTTTAGACATTAAATAATATAATTTATTTATGACACAATGATGATGTAGTAATTACCTTATTAATGAAAGAATCAAATAAATGGAATTGTAAATATTAAAATAAATATAATTTGAAAATTTTGATGCCATCCAAAAATTTTATAGGGTAATATGACATGTTAATATTTATTCTATGTATTTGTTTCGAAGTAATAAAGTTGTGATGATTTTTACAAAAACCAAATACTAAATATTGTGAAAATTGACACAATTGAGTTTTTAAAATAGATACTATGTTATTAATTAATATAATATTCATAAAAATACAAGGTTTGGAAAAAGAAATTAGATAAGGTTATATATATTAATAATTAACCACTTGGGGTTCTTTTTTCTATTTATAGTAACTTTATTAACCATATAATATAAAAATACAAAGAGACATGGTAAATGGAAAACTATTTAACTATGAGTTAAATCTAAAAGATATGGTTAATATGGTAACCTAAACCTATCTAAAACATATTTTTTGAGAGGTTATCAACCCATAACAACATTATCCTTTAGATAATTTATTTTTGATCCATTATAAACCGAAAATTATTTTATTATAAAATAATATTTCAAGCTTTTTCAAAAGTGACCCTCACCTCTCTTATAAAAGGGCACTTCCCATTATCTTAATTTCACACCCCAAATCCATTTGTCTCGGCCAAACCCTACCCAAATATCCTATCATATTTCATCCATTTAAAAAAAGTCCTTCCTTTGTTCATAAATCCAACCTAAGAATCCATTTTGAACAAATTGAAAGGAAGAACCCGAAGAAGAGGTAAATATTTCATCACCTCTTTCAAGTTATTTTCTTCTTCCACTTCTTATTTCATTGTTGTTTCCGTTATAAAATAATAACTACCATATCTTCTATATAATATGAAGTTATTATAAAAATGGTACAACTATATTAATTATTCTATCCATCATATGAATGACAAAGTCACCATACGTGTGTATGTACGACTTACCGTCTCCACGTCGTGGTGTAGTTTGTTATTAAAACACATCATTATTTAGATGGGTATAATAATAAGTATAACTGATATAAATAATAAATATAAAATGTTAATGATTTGGTATATATGAAATACCATCCAATTACATAGGATTTCACCATCAACATAATTATTTTGTCGCTCGTACGTACGTACGGATTACTGTCTCTACAGACTCGATGAGATTCATTCCCCATCGTAATAATTCAAGAAAATTTTTCATTTTATGATTAAAAATAATGTTTATGAACATAATATCATTTTTTATATGACTTAGATACATCCTATCCATAAAAAACATGGATTTTCTAACCAAGTATATAAAGGAAAACGAATCAGTTAACACAAAAAATGATGGTACTACTGAAATATTATTAACAAAGAAATATTAGAGGATCATATATGATATCATATTTATGTATATATTTATTGTATAATTTAATAACAAATTTTTAACTATTATACAGCAGGTTAACATACCATCGACTAAGGAAAAGTACAAGGTAAGGGTTAATTTCGCAATCTCTTTATTATCCGAGGTTGTTTTTATGTAAGTATCTACTGGGACATATTTATTATCCATTTCCATGTTTCATAAAAGCATTTACAAGGGATTTTTAAGGTAATTTTTTTACTAAAACATCATTTTAATTGTTTTAAGGATTTATTATTCTAAACGTTTTTTTAATGTCCATGTTTTCAAAATGGTTTTAAGGATATATTTATATAGACATGAATGTTTTAAAATGTAAATTTGTTTCAAAAGTTTCAAAGTGGTATGGGACACTTTGAATCAAAAATATATTTTTAATGACTTTCTTTATAAATTATGTTACTTTTAATTGATTTTATAAAAAAGGTATATATCTCTCATATATTTTTACTGATCATTTTCAACTATTTCAACATCCTTTATAGGATATTATTCTTGATTGAGGTTGATTTATTATGATACAAATCTTCAATATTGTATTGAAGGTTTGGTGATATATCTGACTATGGATGTGTTATTTTTATACCATTCATGGTTTAGGTTTAATGTATTGACATTTCATATTCTATTTTTAATACAAATGTTTATGTTATGTTTTAACCTTTTCATATGAGGAATTTATTGGACTTAGTAAGTGACGGGTGGAGCCTGCTATACCTCCTCGGTACATCGGTAGGTCTCATGGGACAATTAGATGGGGATTTGGCCAAGGCCTTTCCCAAATTTGATATATGGTTCTAGAAGAGGCCTTAATCATTTTTAGACGTCTTGGAAAAGGCCTTGAAAAAATATTTCAGAATGTCCGACATTATATAATCCCTCATTATGAAAATATTATTGATGGTTCCTGTGGTTATTAGACTAGTAGAATACCCATGGCTATGTTTTATTATGGAATTATTTACTCATCTCATATTCCTGCCATAAATTGTTCATGTTTATTATTGGTAAAGGAATGCGTTTTAAATTATTCACCATGCCTAATGTTTATGCAATCTTCTGATGTATTTCTTACCCTTACTAAGTGTTTGAGCTCACCCCTTTCTTATATTTTATTTTCCCATGATTCCAAGAAGTGTATTATGATTGATAATCAAGGTTATGCTTGGGGATTAATGGCCTTATCAAAGAACTATCAATGTTCTATTTTATGTTTGAAATTATAATGTGAAGTTGTTGTATGTAATCTATTTCCAAGACTACTAAACAGATCGGTCTTTCAGGAAATGATTTCCTTTTATCATGCAAATGTATTAAAATAATACACCAACTCTAGGTAAATGGGGTTGGGGTGTTATAGTTGGTATTAGAGGAAGTTTAATACAAACCTTGGAAATTAGATTTAGAAAAATTCTGATTAGAGAACATTACCCTATTATAGAATTTGAGGATTAATATTGAAGAACTTCCTAGAATTTTGGTACTATTGATATTTTTTGAGTTTTCCAAGCAATACATCCCTGTCTGGATACAAGAAGGTAGAGACGGATATAACATATATGAACCTAGGGGTAAAACCCAAAAACACCACTTTGATATAGACTTGAACGAGAACTGGTGCAAAAAAATGGGCCTTGATGTACTCTTGGTTAAGACACTATTGGGGGATATTCTTTGGATACTTCACATTTTCATTACAATCCATTATAAAGGATTCATGAGTAAATACTCCCCTAAAAAATTAGTTTATCGATTAGATTATATGCATAATATTTTCAATTTACTTTAGGTATTTTAAAAGTTTGGAATTATGCATTGTGATTCATAAACTAACCTAGTGTATTCCATTGTTTGGAAATGACGCCTGGTAGAAGGAATGAGAATTCCAACAATAAACATGATCAAAAGATTAATAAAGATCATATCATTCATGATATTAATCCAAAATTTAAAAGGGAAATAGTATCCCATGTATTGTCATCATATGAAGAAATAGTATCATGTGTTAATAAGATAAGTAAAGAATTATCTAAGTCCTACATCTTTTAAAGGATGCAAGAGAAGAAAAGGATGGAAGAGAGAAAGATGGATAAATGGAAGAGGGGAAAGAAGGATTTTCCCATATGTGATAACTATGGAAAGAATCACCTTGGTAAATTCTTGAAGGGAATGATAGTTTTTTTATATGTGTGGAGAAAAAGGACAAAAAGTACATGATTGAAAGGGTATGAAAAAGGTTTTAAATGTACAATGCTTCATTTGCAAGGAGTTGGGACACTATACTAATCAATGTCCAAATCATCAGAGTATACCAAAAATGATACTGTTGGATAATAACCAAGGTTTGATATTACCACAGATAAAGATTAATAACTAGTGTTCTTATGTTGATATTAAAGAATTATGTCATTTTAGTACTGTATCAATTATGTACTGGTTATAATAATTAGGGAGAATATAATGATTGTACTATAGTACAATTTCATTAAAGACTTGAGATTGTGTGAAACCAAGAAAAGTGACTCAATAGTAGGATAATTTTTTTTGGAAAATATTTGGTAGAGAGAATGATAGACCATAATATGGTTCTGGTACTGAGGTATTGATTTTGGAATAATAAATGATTGATTTGGATAAATTATATTGGATATTCTTGAATACCTTGAAACTGATTAATGATTTGTATATTTAATCATTGTTGGAGTTTACAACATTTTTGGATAGAAAGAGTATATCCAGTATTTTATAAGGAATAAGGGAGAATAAATTTTATCAATAAGGTTTTATGGTAATTTAGAGTGTTATAGTGTTTTAAAAGAATATATGATGAAGGTATTCATATGTTATTACATGGGAAAAATTATCTTCATTGTGTTTACCTTCCATATAAATTTTGGATTGTGAGTTTGGATAGAAGTATTTTAGATAAGTCTAAAGGTTGGTATAGATTATATTTGACATTGGATACTATTGTTAAGGTTAAATGATTTCTTGAGATTATTTTTGGATTTTCATAGAAAGGACAACCCGGAGGGCGGGTGACAACTCGATGCGTCCAGCAAAGCCATGAGACTTGAACCCACAACCGAAGGGCAACAAGGGTGGATTATCTACCCATTTTATACCTGATGTCATGGTTTGAATAATGTAGTTTTTAATAGTATTACAAATTAATTGTAAATTAATTATTTTTGAAACCCTATACGATTAGGATAAATAGAATATTTTTGAATTCTATTATCTTTTGGAGTGAAAGATGAGTTTTTGGTATGAATTAGTTGAAGGATGAAACTCTACTTGTTAAGAATATTTTCTTCCTATTATTATATGAATAAATTAAATCTTAAACTTTAGTGAAGGGATCTTAAAACCAAAAATGTGTCATACTAATACCTTATGTTTTTTTTGAACTGACGATATTTTAAATCATTATAGATTGATGGCATTGAGGCCCTAAATTTTACAATTATTTGTGATTGATGACATAAATAACCCCTATAAATATTTATGTTTTTCATCCAATCATGTTTCCTTAATTGGTACAAATTTCATACTAATAGAGATCATAATTTGGTGGTAACGTTTTTATTTCCCTTTCCCTCTTATTAAGACAAAATTTTATTAACCCAATTTCTGATGTGGGTTTTCTGCCAAGGTAATTTTCTATTTTTATCCTTTTATTTTAGAAGAACAATTTCAAATTGTGAGGAAAAAATTTATTGAATTAGGGGAGAATGTAACACCCCAAGATTTTATAGTATGCTATCTCTTCAAAGTATTTCAATAACCTGTGCTACACGCAACACCGAGTTCGAGCGCACCACGACTTACCAAACTAGCCATTAAAAAAAGATGTTATGAATAGTATTAACAAAATTTTAAATTTTATGTATCCTATATAATATTAACATTCATTTTTTTGTTTCTTAGACATAATATAAGAAAAATTCATTTTTTAATATGAAAGAGGTATTTTTCCAAAAATACAGTTTTCCACCTTTTAATGGAAAACCCTTTTTAAATTAAATATTTGAAACTTTTATATATTCAATGTAGAGAGAATAAATTCTTATTTAGAAGAGATACATAAAAATTTAGTTTGGATAAATTTTTGGTACTTTTCGGATAACTTTCATATTTTGATGAATAATGAAAAAATACTAAATTTTAATTAAAAACAAAATTTTTTATCGAAATAATTTATAGTGTTAAATTAACAATTTGAGTAGTTAAAAAGTATAATTAGACTATATTTTTATCTTTTAATATAATTTTGGTCATTGGATGTAATTTTACATTTAAACTGGACATAAATAAGTGTCAATCTTTTGATAGTTATTATTTCTTAAACAAACGCTTTCTGTTATAACAATGGGAATTAATTTTAATTTAATTTCTTCCAATTATTTGTTTTGAATTTGGAAAAACGTATATTTGGAATCAGGATGTCAAAATTGTGTAAATAGTTAACTTTTATTTTTATACATTATCAATATTTACTTCAATAAATATTTTATTTACCATGGTTAAAGGGTAAATCCAGTAAATTAGGGTAAAAAATAATATTATAATAACATTAAATTACCCTAACATGTGTCATATTCCTATTAGTTCATACATTTCCTACCATGGGAATCCTTGGGTTTTTTTGGGACCACATTGATCCACTTGAGAATAATAATGAAACTTTATATTAATTAATTTAAAGTAAAGAAAAAATGATATAAACATATATCTTGTAGTAATTTTTTTTACATGGTGTAATATAAGTTATATTTTCATCTATAAATACTCATTAGAAATATAAGAAGATTTCATACATAATGATATTTTATTTATAATTTTTAAACCTTAAATAATTAAATTTATTTATGACATAATGATGATGCAGTAATTACCTAATTATTGAAAGAATCAAATAAATGGTATTGTAAATATTAAAATAATTATAATTTGAAAATTTTGATGCCATCCCGGAATTCTATATGTGAATTTTAAATGGTATTATTTATTAAATGTATTTGGTTCGAAGTAATCAAGTTGTGATGATTTTCACAAAAATCAAATAGTAAATAGTGTCAAAATTGACATAATTGAGTTTTTAAAACAAATACTATATTATCAATTGATATAATATTCATAAAAATATAAGGTTAGGAAAAAGGATTTAGATAATATTATTTTTATTAATAATGAACCAATTGGCGTTCTCTTTGTAGTTAATAGTATGTTTATTAACCATATAATATAAAAATACAAAGAGATATTGTAATTGCCAAACTATTTAACTAAGAGTTAAATATAAAAGATAAGGTTAATATGGTGACATAAACATGTATAAAACCTATTGGTTGAAAGGTTTTAGACTCATACCCACCTTAGACTTTAAATAAATAGTTTTTGTGCCATTAGAAACCAAAAATTATTTTATTATAAAATAATATTTCAAGCTTTTCCAAAAGTGACCCTCATCTATCATATAAAAGGGAACTTCCACTTATATTAATTTCACACCTCCAAATCCATTTGTCTCAGCCAAAACCTGCCCAAATATCCTCACAAATTTCCTAACTTTATATTAGAGGACTTCATTTGGTCATAAAGCCATCTTAAGGAGCCTTTTTGAACAAATCAAAAGGAATAACCGAAAGAAGAGGTAAATATTTCATCATCTCTTTCAAGTTTTTTTCTTCTTACACTTCCTCTTTATTTGTTGTTTCCATTATAAAATAATAACTCCAGAATATTATATATACTATGATGCTATTATAAAAATGTTACAACCATATTCATTATTCTATCAATCATATGAATGACAAAGTCACCATACGTGCATACGTATGACTTACTGTGTCCACCTCGTGGTGTAGTTTGTTATTCAAACACATCATTATTTAGATGGGTATAATAATGATTATAACTGATGTAAATAATAAAGAAACATTTTAATGATTCTTTATATATGATATAACATCCAATTATATATGATTTCACTGTCAATATAATGATATTGTAGCTCGTACATACATACGGATTACTGTCTCCACGGATGCGATGAGATTCATTCTCCATCATAATAATTCAAGAATATTTTTCATTTTATGAATAAAAATAATGTTTATGAACATAATATCATTCTGTATATGAATCAAATACATCCTATACATAACAAACATGTCTTACGTAAACAATCATATAAAGGAAAACGAATCGGTTAACACCCGAAATGATGATACACTACTACAAAAACGGGAAAGGGAAGTGCTACCTTTTTATCAGTGCTAAAAAAAGGTGATGATAAAGGGGAAATTTATCAGCGCTAAAAAAAGGGATGATAAAGGGGCACTTTTATCAGCACTAAAAAAAAGCACTGATAAAGGCCCCCTTTATCATCACTTTTTTTTATCATTGATAAAGGCCCCCTTTATCAGCGCTTTTTTTAGTAGCGCTTATAAAGGGAGGATTTATCATCGCTTTTTTCCTACCGGTGATAAATTTTATGTTTCAAAAAAAATCATAAAAAATAAATTATTGTTATATAAGTATATTTATATTTATATAAATATAATATATATTTTTTAAATATGTATTTGATAAGTATAAATAGACTATTAAATTTAATATATAAGAAATTTAGTGAAAATTGCTTTCAAATATTTTAAAAAAAATATTAATTAATAATTTGATAATTATTATTAATTAAAGACCATTTAATAACAACTTAAAGACCCAAAAAATCAAAAAAAAAAATTTAAAGATATAAAATAAGTTGAAAATGCAACTCAAACTTCAAACGACCATAACTTTTGATCCGGGTGTCCGTTTGAGCCCTACAACATATCAAATCGAAGCCTACAATTATCTATATTCACTAGTGATCCAAGATGAGCCTTTGTCACATTTTTTGAGGCCAAAAATGTCCCAGAAGTCCTACAAAACTGAGTTTTTAGTCAGGATACCCCGATTTGTTAACATTAAATTAGGTATAACTTTTGATCCGAATGTCCATTATCCCTGTACCACATATCATATCAAATACTGTTTCATTTTCATTGATTTTACTAGTTGTGGACTTGAAACAGGCTTCTATATTATAAGTTATGATCATTTTCACATTCTATGGCTTTTTAAATACACATATATATGTATTTATTCGTAAATATATATGTGTCTGTGTGTGTGTGTTGTATGTATGTATGTATGTATTTATTTATTTAATTATAAACACACATAAAAAACATATTTCCTAAATGTATAAATATATGGATAAAAAATTATAATTAAATATATATATATAAATAAATAAATATAAATATATATTAATATATGAATGAATATATATACTAATATATGAATAAATATATTTATATTAATATGAATCTATATCAATATACGAATAAATATAACTATATATATATAAATAAATAGATATATCATTAAATAGAGAAAAAATGAATTAGCTTACTAGTAAAGGTGCAGTCGCGAAAGGGGGAGCTTGCAGGTTCGAGTTCGGTTGGAAGCGCAAAGGGGTACGTTTGTGTGTGGATGTGTGGGAAGGGATGTGCGTGAGAGACCTCCTAGCACTGATAGGGGGGGTTCAAGTGATTTTAAAAGCTCTCTCCAAATTATTTAATTCTTTTTTTTTATTTTTTTTATTTTTTTGACTTTTATCAGCGCTATTTAAAAGCACTGATAAAGGTTCCTTTTATCAGCGTAAAAAAAGCACTGATAAATGGGTATTTTATCAGTGCTTTTCTTAGCACTGATAAAAGGGGCCTTTTTCAGTGCTTTTCGGAGCACTGATAAAAGTGCCCCCCCTATATTAGCACTGAGCTTTACAGAACTTTTTAGCACTGTTAACGCCCGTTTTGAGAGCTGATATAGGCCGTTTTTGTAGTAGTGATACAACTGAAATATTATTAACAAAGAAATATTAGAGGATCAAATATGATATCATATTTATGTATATAGTTATTGTATAATTTAATAACAATGTTTTAACTATTATACAGAAGTTTAACATACCATCGACTATGGGAAAGTACAAGGTGAGGGTTAATTACACAATCTCTTTATTATCCGAGGTTGTTTTTATGTAAGTATATACTGGGAAAAATTTATTATCCATATCCATGTTTCATAAAAACGTTTCCAAGGGATTATTTTTGAGGTAATTTTTTACTAAAACATCATTTTAAATGTTTTAAAGATTTATTCTTCTAATCCTTTTTCATTAATGTCCATGTTTTCAAAATGGTTTTAAGGATTTATTTATATGAACATGAATGTTTTAAAATGTTAATTCATTTCAAAAGATTCAAAGTGTTATGATAAACTTTGATTAATAAATATATTTTAAATGAATTCCTTTATAAATTATGTGACTTTTAAATTATTTCATGAAAAAGGGATATTTATCTCAAAGATTTTTGCTGTTCATTTTCAAATATGTCAACATCCTTTATGTGATATTATTCTTGATCGAGGTTGATTTATTTTGATACAAATCTTCCATATATTATTGAAGTTTTGGTGATATATTTGACTATGGATGTGTTATTTTTATACAATTCATGTTTTAGTGTTAAAGTATTGATATTTCATATGCTAGTTTTAATATAAATGTTTTTGTTATGTTTCAACCTTTTCATATGAGGAATGTATTGGACTTAGTAAGTGACGGGAGGAGCCCACTATAGCTCCTCAGTGCATCGGTAGGTCTCATGAGACAATTTGACATATAATTAGATGAGGCCTTTCGAAAATTTGACATATGGTTTTGGCCAAGGCCTTAATCATTTTTAAACATCTTGGCCATAGCCTTGAAAAAATGTTTCAGAATGTTTGACATTATACATTCCCTCAATATGAAAATATTATTGATGGTTCATGCGGTTATTCGACTAGTAGAATACCCATGGTTATGTTTTATTATGGAATTATTTAATCATCGCATATTCCTACCATAAAGTGTTCACGTTTATTATTTGTAAAGGCATGTTTTTAAATTATTCACCATTCCTACTATTTATGTTATCTTTTCCTGTATTGCTTACCCTTACTGAGTGTTTGAGCTCACCCCTTTCATATGTTTTATTTTCCTAGGATTCCAATGAGTGTATTATGATTGATAATAAAGATTAAGCTAAGGGATTAATGGTGTTCTCAAAGAAATATCGATGATGAATTTTATGTTTGAAATTGTAATGTGAATTTTTTGTAGGTTTTCTATTTCCAAGACTACTAAACTGATTGGTCTTTCGGGACCTGATTTCATTATATCATGCCAATGTGTTAAAATAATGCACCGATTCTGGGTAACTGGGTTCGGGGTGTTACACAACCAAACTCCACATTTCTACCTTGAAATGGCCATCCCTTATAATGGGAGGGGAGGTGATAATTTGTAGAGAAAGGGTGAGACATTTTCACTCCAAAATTTGTCCAATAAAATTTTTTACATGAATGGACAAAAAAAGACCAATATCATGTACAGTGTAATTCCTAAATGTTGTGCCATTTTATTTCCCACATACACCAGGAAAAATTATTCATTAATGGACACTTGATGAGTGTGGAGTGACTATTTTAGCACAGAATATTTAATCTATCTAGGATTCTATTCATTTTCAGCTTTTCCAAATTAACACGCCACTATAACCTTTCTAGCGGCATATTATCACAAGATCTATTTTATGAAAGTTATTAAATAATAACTTCTAATGATCCATTCTGAATTTTATCTCCTTTATGGTAGTCTAATTCTATATATAATCTCATCTTTAAATATTTCTATATCTGTACTCAGTTTTTTTGCCTGGTTTCTGAGCTAGATTTGACCCTCCAAATGAATGATTTTACTTTGACTCTAAAAGTATTAAATGAGTCCAAATATATATATAAACCTATAAATAATTAATTTCACTATTTCATTCAGAAAATAAAATTATATTTACAAAATACTGAATAAAAATATAACATTTAAAATCAAAATTAATCCATTTTTCTATTTAAGCTCAAAATACCCCAGAAACCTAAAAATGTGACAATTTACCATAAAATAGCACTATAGTGGAATTTAAAATAGTGAATTACAATATAGAATATGTGAAAATATTGTATTTATCATTCCCCATACTTAATCATTTCATTCATGGGCAATCATCATATATTGAAATCATAATCCACACTATAAGGAAAAATGAGAAAACATCCATGATTTACCCAAAGAAATCCCATCATGTATCATCTATGAAAAAAATTTTATATCATTTTAAATACTCACATTAATTTCCTTTAATCCTCATAAATCCATCCATGTACAATCACAACCTACCTCACATTGAATTTTATCTCTCTTCACTTGAGAGAAATTGAATCTGGAGTTATGCTCATACTTGGGAATTGAATGCATCACCATATGCTTTTGAAAATTCTCATCTCTACAAAACATGATTCTGTAAAATATTTCCCATCAAGATGAATTTTTCTAGGTGACCTCTATGGAATAGGGTTGGTGGGAAAATTATTTAAAAATTAAGGTTTAAAAGGGGAGGTTGGACTCTAAACCACAATGCATAAATATTTAATTCAAAGAATAAGGGGAAAATTACTCAAATCCCATTGAAATTGTGCAAAATGACACCAAAAGCCCATTTATGACATGGTTCATGATACTATTACTGATTACAATGAATTTAAACATCCATTTTCTCCCCATTTTTTCATTTTTTAAAGCTCTAGAATGGCACAACATTATTTTCATTATTTCTTGATTTTTTTCAGGGAGAATGAGACTACAATTTAATAAAATGAATGAACTAAAATCATAACCTTGAATTTAGAGAGGAAAATGAGTCATAAAAATAAGCACAATGAGAAATTAAAGCTCATCTCTATTTTTTATTTATTTTATTTTTTTCAATTTTGTTAGGAGAGAATGAAAAAACAAATAAAGCAAAATGAGATGATGACTCAATCACAATTCTATCATTATACACTACCAAAAATGTTTAAACACGCCTCAAATCTCCTAAAAATTAAATTCATCCAAAAAAACACACCAATATCCCTTACCTCACACTAAAATGTGAAATATCAATGAAAAAAATACCAAGAGTGTAGGAAGGTAATGTTAAATCAGCTTGTAAATTTGACAAAATCTATAAGGAAATTAATGGATTATAAGGATAAAAAAGGATAAATGTTGGGGTGAATCTAAATATATAATGTGGATAAAAAAATAGGTTCCTTAATAAAATCAAAAACTTTTCATGAAATCGAAAGCTATGGGAGAGATAAATCTGAAATTATGGTTCTAACAGAAAATTCATGTTTCACTCAAGAATGAGTGGGTATTAGAAAGAATATTTTAAAATGATTCAAAATCACTCATATATTTGGAAAAATGATATGATATAGTGTTTAATGGTAATGTAATGTAAATATTTGTCAATCCCTTTAAAATCCTTGAAAATACAAATCAATGATATAGTTTCTCACATCAACAATCATTTAAAATCCATTTTTTCATAATTCATTTAAACTTTTTCAAAATCAATTGACGTGTGAAAATTGATCATAATATTCCTTGAAGGTAAATAATCCTAAAAATATGGAAAAAATAAAAAACACAAGAACAACTAACAGGTTTACACTCCCCCACACATAGAATTGTCTTCCAATCATTTCAGCTCAACACAGAATAAATATAAGGGAAAAAAAAGAAAATAAAAGATACAAACTAATTTTATTTTCCAGTAGAATATTTGGGATATGATTTTATATTCTACCACTCCCTCTTATAAATAATTAAATAATTATATTCATAACAAAAATGATGAAAAATAAAGAGTAAGGGAAAAAAGGATAAAACGTGGTTTGGACTAACATGTGGGTGTTATGATTTTAATACCCCTGGTCAGGCAGTTGCATCAGTTTGACCCCAATATAAATTTGGATGGGTATTCTAACCTAGAAACCACAAAATATAGATTTTCTCAAAATCCATGAGTGGAATAAAAATATATTTAACCACTAGAAGATATAAATGAGAAAATTAGTGGTGCAGAGGGGTTAGAAAAAGAATAAAGGGGTGCTCCCTATTTTGTTCCACTAGAGGAGATATGTACAATGGTTGTGAAGATTTTAGAATTATATTTGGCTTCTCTTTTGAATTAGGTTAATCAAATTATCCCAATATGATTTCTTCTTCTTTTCCATCATCCTAAAACACACCAATTTACAACTCGCCCAACTCCTCTATTCTTTCATCAATATGAGCAACATATCCATCTTTATAGTTGAGAACCTTCAGTAGTGGTGTAGAATCTACAATGTTATAATAACTAATATTAGTTTGAAATTCATAATTAATTAAATTTGTATAAATGGAATGCTCATAAATTGTATCTCCCTAAAAAAATTCAGTATCAAACTCTTTTTCATCAAGTAGGGTAGCTGGGAGATCATTTGGTGGAGAGGGAAGTGAATCTTAAAGTATGGATTCAACCCCACCATTGTATTAATTAAAGATAGGTGAAAAAAAATCATTCTACTCAGATTTTATATTTTTTCAATCCATCCATAATACTTTTACTTATTCAACATCGACGACCAGCAACACAACCATCATTCTTGATTTTTTCAAGAATATTCAAATTATTTTCAATTATAAAGGAATTTTGATCCATTTGGATATTCAATTTATCATCCTTACAAGGTTCATCATAAAAGTTTTCAATAATCCCATAATTAAAATAATCACCATAAAAACATGTCTAGATCTTTGAAATGAAAGATATGAAATAATGATCTTTTTTAGTTTTTTTATATTCCTTAATTTTTTTGATTTTTTTGAAAAATAGTTAATGTAAGAGCTTCGACTCCCGAAAAATGTTTCCAAATTGGTTAGTGTAATTTTTTGTGGATCCCTCACAAATAAATTATTATTACCTAAGAATTCACCATAGTGGCACACCCTACCGTCAATCACAAGGAGGTCACTTACAACACACCAAATTTCTATTGTCACTATTTATAACCTAACTAGTATAAAACTACTTATATAATAATATAAATGGGGGGGGGGGGGGTGATTATAAAAATACATAAAATATAATATATATTAATAATAAAATTAAAAACACAATGAATAGAAATAATACACAATTATGTTAGTGAATAATCGTTTATATTCTTGGGAGATAGGGGTGATAAAATCACCGTTCTTTAATGAAAATTTATTCTCAATTTTCTAATAAATGTTGAGATCAAACCTATTAGTCAACACACATTATTGTGAATTTTTATAATCCCACACTTGACCTCCTTATTCCTGATAATACTCACTCACATCATCACCACAATGTTACACCACCCAGGATGTAATATTACAACGATGAAGGAGAGTAATAAGATTAAAATGGGAAGAAGAAATTAATAGTGGTGAAAGTGTGGTGAACCCTACAAAAAACATTACTCACCACTATTGAAATTATTATAATAAAACAAATAATATAAATTTGGCACAATTAAATCAAGAACCAAAACTCCCCCCTTAAACAACAATGAGAGATAGTTCTCTACTTGCATGGATATTAGAAGGGTCCTGGTGGGGGGAACACAAAATTGAAAATGGAAGTGAAGTGAAATGAATAGAAGTAGAAGAATAACTAATCTAATATATATGGTAAATATAAACTAATATTACAAAAAACTAAACTCCACCATTCTCCATTGAAATGGATATCCTTTATAATGGGATGGTAGGTGACAATTTATATCGAAAGGGTGAGAAATTTTCACTCCAAAATTTGATCTCCAAAAATATCCCTAAGGAGGTCAAATAAATTGATGAATCAGGGAATTTATCCTTCATAAACGTTCTGAAATTTTATGTCCCACGTCCAATCTCCACATTTTAGCTTTAATGGACATGTTGGGAGAGAGTTATGACTATTTTAGTGCAGAACATTTAGTCTGTCGAGGGGACTCTACATATTCAACTTTTCCAACATCCCCCACCACTATGACATTTCTAGTGGAATATTATCACCAGAAAATTTTCACAAATGTTCTTAACTAATTCCTTCTATAGATCCATGTTGAATTTTATCTCCATTGGGATTTCACAATTATATATATAAGCTCATCTCTAAATGTGCACAGTGTAGTACACAATTTTTTTGCCATGATTTTTGAGATAGAATTGGGCCTCCAAATAAATGATTGTTCTTTGACTCCAAAATTATTCAATGAGGCCAATGATATATGGAAACCTAAAAAGAATTAATTTCCCAATTATATTTTGTTTATAAAATGTCATGGACAAAATATATAATAAAAATAAAAAATTTAAAATCCATGTAAAACCATTTTTTCATTTACACTCAAAATACCACAAAAACCTAAAAATGTAAAAATTTACCATAAAATATAACTATTGTGGGACACAAAACATTTAATTACAATATTAAATATGTGAAATTGTTTTTTCATCAAAATCTAATAAAACATGTCCATGTCACTAAGGACAAGGGCTCTATTCCATGTAAGAATGAGTATACATTGTGTAGAGGGGTTACACCTCATGTCCCTTGACCCAGGGTTCTAGCCATGTAAATGGATAGTGTCATTTAAATTATGTCCATGTAGAAGAAGAGTACATGGTGTGTAGATGGGTTACAAATAGTTTACCAATATCCGTGTTCCTGCCTGTGTACTTTAACCGTGTACTAATGCACAGTGTCAGAACGTGTACCCGTATATGTGTACTAGTCCACAGGGTAACCTATGTTCATTATCCTAGCATTTTATTATGGGGTAATTTAGACTATTTACACACCCCATGTTTTCCACCCCAAGTATGTGTACTTCCCCATGTACACTCTGATTCATCTAGAGGTGGGATAAATGTTGTGTAATTAAAGACTACACATCGTGCACATTAAGGTTTTCAAGAAACCGTTCATCTTCCTCATGTTCATGCACACTCCACCGTCACGTTGAAATCCATCTCTAATCACACAAAAACTCATGGATCTATGCATGTCAAACAATTCTATGACTACCCACTAGACTTCAGGGTTTGAATATGTTCATAAAACATATTCTATTCTTCTCCATCATCGACCACATGCCCCACTGAAAATTGTGGGTTTCCTAACCTGTCAGAGTTATTTTATAATACCTACTTCACACCTTTGTTGTGTTCTACTGAGTTCAAATCTATGATCATCGATAGTTGCACCATGAATAATACATGCAATGATTGATTCATTAGTGAATCGTTGAACCATGGGAAATAAGAATTCCCATAATGAATAGTCTATCAGGGGAGAAAGGAAAATACCAAAAGAGAAGAACGAACCACAATATATGTTCATGATGATTTATATCTATTTTTGTTAGAATGATAAGGTATAAAATCAATAACCCTAATTAATTATATCGAGATAACCCTAAAAAATAAACACATCCCTTAAAATACAAGATCCATGAATCAACCAATTCATTAATTGATTCATATAAATTGTAAAAATAATGAATGGTGAACAAATAAAAATAAAACTCATGCCCTGCCTTGATACGGTTTGATCACTGATGGAGGAGGATACATCATCATCATCATTTGGAAAGATCCATTGAATATGAGTGTTGTGGATCCTTTATTTGAAAATCCATCATCATTTTCCTAAGAGGATTCTAAAATTAACTCTCCAACGATCCTCCAAAAGCTCCATGGTTATGATGCTAAACCGAGGGATTATCCAAAATCATATATTTAAAGACATAATGATCAATATGTCAAAAATAAACATATTTTATTATATTATATTATTTATTTTAGTTATTTTGATTAATTTTTGATAAATGATCCATGATGATTAATTTTAAGTCGTTCATATGGTAAAATCATGTTCAGAGTTCAATGGTTCCCTCAAAATCTTGATTTGGTCACATGTTTAGAATTTATTCCACTTTTCTGGAAAACCTAATGTGCATGCTATATAATATATTTAATATATTTTAAAATTTTATTCTAAGAATACGGGTTCTTTTAAATTTATGTAATCTCAGAACCGAGTCATGAAATTAACCCTTATAATATAAAAAAATAATACATTAAAAATCTAAAACATTACATTCTCCCAGCCGTGGGGATTTAGGGCCCCGACAATCAAAAAGATGGGAAAATCAAGAAACATGTGGGTACTGGGCATGAATATAAGCCTCCCAAAACTATGTGATCTCCTGTAGATTCTCATCATTCCTTATAATACACACCAATGGAATCAATTTCCCATGAAGTATCCTCTCCTACAAATCCTAGATCTCTATCAGGTACCCAAAAAATTTCACTTAATCATCGATGTACATCTCGCCCCAGTCAACAATGTGTGATGGTTCATTCATGTACCTCCTCAACTATGACACATGGAAGATGTCATATACCCAGTCTAACTGTGGATGTAGTATTAGGCAGTACACTAACTCACCAACTCAACATAGTATCTAGAAAGGTCTAATGAACCTAGGTAATAGCTTGCCTCCCCAAAAAAATATCCATAATCCACATTGAGTTGAGACCTATAAGAACAAATGATCTCCTTACTAAAACTAAAAATTCCCCCATAGCCTATCAGAATAAGATATCTGATAGATTAGTATAGTCATCATCCACTCCTGGATTATCTGCATATTTTATGTTATAGCTTGCACCAACTATAGAACCATGAGTGCTGACTCCCCTGGGTCATTCGAGAAAATTTATGACCTGCATGGAAACCTATAAAAATCCATGAATTATGCAATACTTATGGTAAAATTGTACATGTTATTTCACCCCAACTCCTCTAGTGTTAGGTGATCCTCCCAAATTCATCCAAAGTCCAACATGAAAGATCACATTTTTCCTATGAAACCTGAATCGTTCTCTTAGTCTGGTCATCTATTTGGGGGTGAAAATCAATTCTCAAGTGTAACTGGGTCCTAAATACCTCCTATAATCCCTTACTCAACTAGGATGTAAAGTGATCATCATAATCAGAAACAAGTGCTGATGGAAAACCATAGAATCAAACTATCTCCAGCATGTAGAGGCATCTTAAAATCTCTACTAAACTATGTTCCTTGATAGCTAATAAGTAGGTTGACTTTTTAAGATGGTATGTGATCACACATATGGAATTTTGTCTCCTAGACATATTTGGTAACCCCATCATGAATTCCATCTATTTCCCATACCACTTCTATACCGTCACCTCAAGGGGTTAGTAAAACCTTCTTGAACATTGCGATCATCTTTAACTTTCTAAAATAAAAGTCATCAAGAGACAAACTTTGCAACTTATTTATTTATCCCTAGGCATTGAAATTCACATATGAGGTATTCTTACATCTTCTCAACACTAAGATATACCTCTAAAGGATACATATAAAAATATCTTAAAACCTCTTCTAGTAACGACACTGGTAGTGATGTGAGACCTCTGAAAAGAATTATGTGATCCCTACTTTTCAAAAATCTATTAGAAGTAAGACCAATGGATATCTGAGAATGTAGGGTCTCATAGGGGGTATCCCCAAGTTGTGTCTCCCAAAATCACTATAACAGTGTAGGGATAACAATCATCAACTAGAGGTAAGATGCTCCATCTCCACCAATAAAGGATAATTGAAATAATTCAAACTATTATGACCCCTCGTTCATAAATAGTGAATGTGAGCTCTTATTTATAGCATCTATTTCCACATTCCCTTTCCCATGAGTATAGAAAATTTAAAAGTTATAATCCTGGAGAGATTATATAAATCAACTCTATCTTAATTTGAGATCCTTCTAAGGGAATATATAATTGAGTCTCTTGTGATCTGAGTAGATGATAAACCACTCACCCATGACGTAGTGTCTCCATATCTTCACAGAGAAGTCTAACACTTATAACTAAAGATTGTGTGTCACATAGTTCTTCTCATGTGCTCTCAACTAGTGGGAACCATAATAAATCAAAACATAACTGTGCATTAGAAAACAACCAAGCCTTGTTCCCGATCATCATAGAAAACTAAATACTCAGCACATTCCTCTAGTAATCTCAATATGGGATCTCTCATCAAACATTGTCTCATCTACTAAAAGTCCTATTGGCACCTTTCTGTCCACATTAAAGCCATCCCCTTTCGATTCTAAATGGTCATGGGTTCTGATATTATAGATAAATCATTTATTAATCTCTAATAATAACCTTCCAACCCTTGTAAGATCCACACATATGTCATGTTCTAATGTGGATCCCATACTAACACTTCATAGACCTTAGCCATGTCCAATTCCACTCCATCTACTTTAATAATATCCCCTATAAAGTGTACAGCCTAATTGTAGCTCTGAAACATAGAGATATTTCAATAAAACTATTGTTCCTAGAGTATGTCTAGAACCATCCATAAGTGACTCACATGATCCTCCATGAAAGTCGACTCCATAAGGATATAGTTGATAAAGACTACCATGTACCAATCTATGTAATACTCGAGGATTTAGTTTATGAGTCCCATGAACACCACTGGGGTGTTCATCATGACAAAAGGAATAACCATGTATGCACAATGGCCATAAAAATATATAAATTTCATCTTCAGAACATCATCATACCTTACTCAATACTGTTGATAGACTAATCTAAGTTCAAACATTGAAAAACATTACCCCTGTTAACTAATCAAAGAGGTCATTGATCATCTGTAGTGGAAAAATTTCCACCATATTCCCCTTGTTCAAGCATTGGTAGTCCACATAGAACCTCAAACTACAATCTACCTTCTTGAAAAAAAACTATGGTTTCCTAGGGTGAAGTGTAGGGTCAAAAAATTATCTTCCTCTATAATTCATCTAAAAGTACCCTCATCTCGCGATGCTCAATGGGATCCATCCAATAAGTTGGTGTAGAAAAAATTTCTATCCCAGGGTGTAGATCAATGTACAAGGTTATCTCCTGTTGGGGAGGTAAAAATGGAACATCTTTGAGGAATAAGTTATCTTAATCCACCACTAAAACAAGAAAAAAGAAACTCAAAACATACACTGCACCTATGGGAATACTATAAAACTAATGAGTAATCAATTGCATCCTCCTATGCATGAGTCCATCTTATGTTTCTAGGGTTTCCTTTTCATAGAAAAAGTGAAACCCGGTTCTATCAATGTGGAAAGACCACACCCTTCATCTAAAAAAGTATATTTGGTAATTAACTGTATATAACCAATACACAACAAGGATGACGTCATAAGACCTCAATGATGATACCAATAGATCACAAAATAAATTATCACCTTCAAGGGTTAGATCAAACTATTGGAATAAGTTTGTGACCACAAAGTCTTCTCCACTGGGAGTCTCCAAGTGTAAGCGTCGAGTCAACAGCTGAACCTGAATCTCTATGTCTCGAACAAGATATTTGGAGAAAATGGAATGACTAGAACCCATATAAATCAATACTACCACTATTATATAAAAGGAACATATCATACCTGTAATCATTCCCCGAGCCACTAGGTTGAATGCTTTGATCACTTGCATCTATCCCCTCCCCTGTCCTCCAACTCTCTGAGCCGGGCATATACCTCTTTGGGGTGGTGGCGGTAAAATGTTAAAATTTCAATCACCTCCTACAACTCTCCCATCTCTTATTCCACATACACCGCCATATGAACCTTCATGTTCCTACCATTTTATCTACATTATTAGTCCATCAACAATATCTCTATCAATAATAAAACATTTAAAATCATTTTAGGTGAGATGTTCTCCACTATAACATGAGTAGTAAAACCTATCTCTGGGGTGATATGACCAACCCTGTGAGCCTTGAACTATAGATACTATATCCTGATACCTCCTCCTAAAACATATTCTTGGTCTAGGTCTTTGATACGACGTCATCTCCCTACTACTGAGGTATATGACCCTGCTTTCCAAATGATGAAATCCTCTGACTGTATCTTATCATCCAAGAAACTCTCAATCCACAATTCTCTCTATATCACCCTAGAATATGTAGGAATTCACATAGTCATAACATTGGTTCAGATGTCTCTATGCAGACCTCACTTGAATTTTGAACCCTGAATAACTGATCTCAAATGATATCCTTTGAGTACCTTGAGATGTTGCTAATCCTTGATGAATACTTATCTACTATCATCCTTCTTAGATGGAGCAGAAACAACTCCCAAATATTCACATCCCACGTATCTAGTGTGAAATACTCCATAAAAGGCACTCTAACAGCTTCTTTGAAAGACTCTCCTCATCATAAGACATGGAAACTAAACCCCACCATCACCCTACATAGCCATGAATAAGGATATCTGCAAGGGCCACCATCTTATCTACTGGTGTCCTAGCTGGATGGAAATCTTAGGTCACCTCCTCAAGTAATTCTTCAACTTCCTATGAGTCAGGCTCACCTCATAACTTGAGGGATCTCTATTGTTGAATCCTGTGATTTTTGTTCATCCTACGTGCCTCATCAACTAGAACTGAGGGTACCATGATCTGCTCTACAGGTGGTGGTATGGCTGGTGCACCACCTGGATGTGACATCTTGGCAAATGGTCCCATTATCAAAGCCTCATCACTAAGGAGATAATCCTCACGACCATGACAGAAAATCCTACCTGGTATACATCGTGGATGAATACTAAAATAAACTTGATGTACCATGATCAATTAGTATATTTGGAGAGATGACTCAAGAAGGACATGTAACCACAAGACATTCTTATATGATTAATGTTCTATTATAATCCATTCAACCATTTTTCTCATGTATCGAGTAAAAAAATCATTTTATCAGAGTCTTGGTGTACGGATATATCAATCACCCCACCAACACTGGATTCCCAATCATGAAACTTGAACTCAAAAAACATAACACTAATTCTACAAACCAGTATAAAAGACTATCATAACAATGGTAAAAATGATCACCTCTAATAAAAATAATTTAGGAACTTCCTAGTAGGGACCGTGCCACAATTTCCTAATCCCTCCTCTAATATGTCATGTAATGGTGGCTAGAACCAAGTAGGTATATCAATAACATGAGTGGAATTGACTTAGTATCTATAAACACAAGAAAACACATCTCCAAGCCCAAAAAATTATAAAATTTAAAAATAACTAAACAACCAATCTATGAATACAACTATATCCCACAACCAAAGTATAAAAAAACTAATTAAATTAAAAAGAGGTAAATAAACTCCCACTAGAAAGAGTCTCAAACACATGTCGAACATGAAGATAAAGGTACTGGGATAATTATCAGAAATCCAAAGGAGTACACCTTAGTCTATCCAATCTCACTAAGAACTGTCTAGTACTGGTCCACTTTGGTATATCTCAAAAGTTCTATGATTTTAAAAATACATGAAACGTGTGGGAAAATCTCATGAATAGGTGAGTATAATAATACTATGTAGGAAACACCCAGAAAAATAATATAAAAAACAGAAATATAATGTTCTCTACAAATTTATATGTCTATAGAACATATAATAAGAACATCCAGATATACTCAATCAATACACAGTTTAGAGGTATGCCACAACTATAGTATACCATACTAGGATTCAAGCTCAAAGATACCACAATGCACTCATCCGAGAGAACACAATTCGTAATTTGATAGAAATTATGATGTTCTTCCTAGAGGTACTTCTCGTTAGGTATCTTCATGAGAAAGAACATGCTAATAGATCTGAAGATAATTTGATACATTAATGAGGATAAAATCCTAGGTTATGGGGAGATACGAACAAATCAATCTGGATTAACCCTGCTATATAGAAGATCATCACCTGGGTAGTATTGTTCATGTCGATACAATGAACACCACCTAGGGAATTGAGATGATTAAAGGATCTCACACCATTCCTCTTGGAGGGATTCCAATAACATTATCCAAGAAGACAAGCTAAAGGTATCATCGTCTTAGGATTAGGAAATGATCCATACCAACCTTTAGGAAAAGAATAATGGGAATAAACCCTAATGAATATTATCCAAGTCACCCATGATAAGGTATTTAAGCCTTGTAAGAAAGAGTACACGACATGTAGAAGGGTTACACGGTGTGTCCCTTGACCATGAGTTCTGTCCGTGTAAATGTAATGTTTCATTTAAACCATATCTATGTATAAGAAGAGTAAATGATGTGTAAATGGGTTACATGCTATGTCCCTATATCTAGGGCCTCACCCATGTAATCCATCTGTCTGATAGTACACAATGTCAGACCGTGTACCCATATCTGTGTACCGGAACATGGGGTAGTATGTGTACATGATCTAGTCCTTGTTATGTGGTGGAATAAATTCCGTGTAGGCACCCCATGTTTTCCATCCCATGTCCACATACTTCCCAAAGTACATGATGTGTCATCTAGGGGGGAGGTGGGTACATGTTGTTTATTCAATAACTACATGTTGTGTGCATCAGTTTTTTCAGAAACCCTTCTTCGTCCTCCCACTTGTTTCCACACCACTATCACCTTAATATTTGTCTCTAATAGTTCCAAAATTCATTGATCTACTCCTGATGAACCATTCAATGACCATTAACCAGAATTTGGCCTTTGAATACGTTCGTAAAATGGATTTAGTTCATCTCAATAATCATCTACATGTCCCACTCAAAACTGGGTGTTTCAAAAATAGTCTAATTTATTTGGCACTACCACCATTGAACCACTATTGTGTCATAATGAGTCGAGATATAAAATCTCATATCATTTCTATATGAAATCTTTGTGAAATGATCAATTTTTCAATAACGTGTCGAACCATGGGTTAATGTAGAACACCCATGATGAACTATGAATCGGGGGAGAAAAGAACAACCAAAAAGAGAGGAATGAACATTGATCGATGTTCATATCGGTATCGATAGATTTCCTTTATAGTGAAAATAAAATAACTCATTAACCATATGTAATTGTCCCAATAAAACCCTGGAAAATAATACCATACCACAATATGCATGATCCATTAAAAAATCCATTCATTGATCGATTCACATTCATCACAGAAATAAATAAAGGGGAGGAAATCCAAATGAAACACACACCCAACCTAGATTCTGTTCGATTGCTAATGAAGAATGATGTGTTGTCATAGTTGTTTGGTACAATCCATAAAATATGAGGTTCATCAATATTTGATTAATAAATTTGGTATTATTCACTTGAGATGATTAAACAACGATCTCTCCAATAATCTTCCAAATTCTCAATTGTTATATAGCTAACCCTGGGGAATCTCTATAATTATCTATTTAAATACATAACAATCACGACGTCAATAATACAATAAGCTTATTTAATTATTTTATTCATTTATGAATCTGTGTTGATTTTTTTAGAAATGACCCATGCCAACTAATATTTAGTTTCTCCTAGGGTTATCCTTACATTATGGGGTCAATTGTTCATTCAGATTCATGATCTGGGCATCCATTTAGATGTTATTTTACTTTTCAGGAAAATCATGTGCGCCTAATATTTAATTAGTTCAATATATTTCAAACATTTATTCTGATAATAAAAAGCCTCAAAATAGCACACACTCTCAACAACTCATCTCAAAATTAATCTATTTAATATTCAAAAATAGTACATGTAAAGTCTATGAGATTACACCCATGATATATCTTTTTTAATAAAAAAGACCTGTAAGAAATATAGTATAGTTTTTATATTGATGTACCATGTTTCCCATGTTTGGTCATAAATTTCATGTACTGATATTGGATCATAAAAACGAAATTTTATCAATTTTATCACAACAATAATGAATAATTATCACTTTTTCAATCTAATAAGTTAATAATTCTTTTCATGGTGTTCTATTTCTTAATGAATAGGTTTTCATAATTTTTTTTGAATTATTAATGATTGTAGAGTTAAAATTTTATAATATAATAAATAATGACATGGAATATAATTTGTGTAATTGATCAATACTAATTAATATTGGATTATATGGTTCTCTATTTTAGTTAGAAGAATAAACCTATGTTATAGTGTTCCATAAAAAAATACATTTTATGAATTAATACAATACATGATAATTAAAATGGAATGGAGATCCCTTCATGGGAATGATAACATTATTATAAAGGCTATTATTAAATATCTTGTTATTTATTTAATAAGTGAGTGAAACATTATCTTATTATCATATTTTCTTATTTTTGTAAATACTTATACCTAAAGGGTGATTTACAGGGCTGAAGTGAATTAAGGTGGGGATATTATCACACCCCATTTTCTATTTTCATATATTTTATTTTTAATAATATTTTGGCATATAAATATAATATTCCTGAAATATTTTTTAATTTTTTTGTGTATTATTATTTTTGTGCATACTCCTAGTGATTGGTGAGGTGATTGGCCATACATTAAAATTTAGCCTAAAATAATTAATTTAAATTAAGGATTTCAATACATTTTCTTATATTATTTTTATATATTTATATGATAATTATATTAAGTGATATAGAATTAAGTAGTTATATTTTATTTCCATATAAAATATATTTATTGTTAAATATCATGTTCATGTTGTTGTATACGAATTATTCTTGTGCAACTAAAAGGGGGACATGTAGTTAAATTGAAATTCTATTTTATTTTGGATATTGATTAATTATTTGGGAGTTTATTGGTTATTTCCTTGTCCCATACCTATAAAAATTCAATAATAGCATTATAAATATTATTAAATTATATTAATATCACAACCATTTTGAGTATATATGAGATAAATAACACTCTTCTTCTACTATGTGGTGGTTGATGTGAAATTGGAGTGTGATTAACTCTCTCCACCCCTCCCTCTCTATTCAAATGGAAGATCTTATATTGGAATATACATGTAAATTTATCATTTTTAAATTTTTTTTTATATTACACATACATCAATCTCATTACTATCTTGATTTCAATAAAATAGGGTTCCCCGATTTTTGGGGTTTCATAATGTCAAAAAGAAGCACACAAAACCAAATTGCTCTTTTCTCTTAGGATAATTTGGAAACATATAAATTTCATCATTACCCTTTTATAGGGTTATATTTCAAAAAATGTATCAAATATAAATTTTCCCACACCCATGAATTTGGATGGTCGTGTATTTCTTATTCTTTTGGGCTTCTAGTTTATATTTTTTTCTATTATTTAATTTGTTATATTACTCAATTAATTTCCTTTTGAAATAATAATTGTATCTCTAGGAGTTGGTTCTCCTATGATTTTATTTTATTCATTGAACATTATGTTCTCAATGAATTCCAATGTGATTTTATTTAATTAAAATAGGATTCATTCTTACTAATTATGATCGAAAATAATTTTATGTGTTCATGTTCTCTTTGGTTTTAATTTTTTTTTGAAAATAGTATAGTAATATATAATCACCATGAATTTAATAAATGTTTACCAATAGGTAATTAAAAATATAAATAAATTTATATCCTATTATTTTTTAGAATTTCTTTTTGGAAATTTAACGTTTTATTTTATTATGAATTACCATTACTATAACATATATAAAAATTAATGTTTTAGTGACTTTGAAAAAATTTGGTTAGGATAATTTTCAATTACCCATTAGTATAATTTTTTTTATTTATATATTAAATTTTCTTACAATAATAGACTATATAATTATAATTTATTACTAAAAAATGAAATTGAAATATATTTCAATTGTGTTGCGTTTGATTTTTTATTAGAATAAACTTGATCAGAGACAGCATATGATATTTGGGAGGGGCCCTAGGATGGGTGATAGTATTCAAAAAGATATATCTGTTTAGGAATAACACAACCTTGGATTCATAATTCAATCCAATATACTCACTAACGTTTTAGTGTACATGGTCATCCGTTTTAAACAGGTTCATGAAATATTGCAAATCCATTTTTAACATTCCATCTTCACACAGAAAAAATGATTCCATGGGAAAATATATTATTGTTTTAAAATATAAATTAATCAATAATATTTATAGCTCATACTGTGTTGTTATTTACCCATAACGAATGTATTGAGTTTATGTTTTAATTATTATCTTTCAAGGGTTAGTATTATAAAATTTTTTACTTTCAAATTTTTTATGCACATATTTATACAATAAAAATGTATAGTTTTTTTTGTTATTTTTCAAAAATTAGAAAATAATATTTTCATTTTAGTTAGTAAAATTAACATAGAATGGTTTAATTTAAAAACTTTTTTTAGGGAGATGATGGTGGGTAAATACAAGGATAACTATGAAAACACTATTCAAATACCCTAATATCATCTCATAGTCTATTTTTCTAGTGAGTATTACTTCTCAACTATACTCAATTATTATACTGTTAGTTTTAGAGAGTTTCAGAGGAGGTGGAATATTAGGAGTGTTTGTTACCTAAGGAGTTATCTTGATGTTTCATATAGTTTACTATTTTGTAGTAATATTTTAGTTTTCTTGCACATTTATTCATATAAATTGATGATACATGTTGTATCAGGCATATTTTTTACTGATTTCATATTCTATTAAATTTTTTACTCATATTTGTTTTCTAGTGTCTCTATGGGATAAATTATTCACATCATAGAAAATTTATTCCTTTTTCCCTTGTTGTTAGCCTTGGGTGATTGGAATCTTTTCTTGGGATTTGTGGTAGGAAGACTCAATCTCTAGGAAGAAACGTCAGGGATTGGATCATGATAATATGGTTGTGGCAGAAGGTCATATTGTTGTTACACATTTGGCCAAAATCTCTTTCATGATTTAGTGGGGGGAAAAGTGTTATATTTTTTATCATAACTATTAGTTTTGTAATGAAATGTTTTACGGTGGGTAGTAGGTTCCGATGTGGGCTCTTAGAATTTTCAATTTATTATATTTTAATTAAATGTAAAATGTTTTGTTGGCTCACATAGAATTTATGATGAGATATTTCATAGTACCTAAATTTTAATTTTATGTCGATTTGAAAAAAAATACCATAGTGATTGAAATAAAATTCATTGTAAGATGCAAGATATAGATGGTTTTGTTATTTGGTGTATTATCTATTTTTGGGTGAATGATGAGAATCAATTTCTAGTAAGAGGGAATCAATATATTCTCATTCTTTAATGGAATTGTAGTATTTCTAACATGGATTTCATGATGGAAATTTAGAGGATATAAATGTAGAAAAATATTGTATGGGTATTAATTAATTAGATGACTAATGCTTTACATTTTTTACTGGTTAAGAAGGGTCACTCATAATATGGACTTGGAAAGTACCATGTGGTAGATTCTGTGAGTATCAATAGGATTCATAATTGTATCATGTTTGAAAATGATGATACATTCACAAGGTTTTTTAACAAGTCTCTAAGAAGGAATTTTGATATTCTGTGATATTGACTACAACTAATCATAATCAAATAACTTGCTATTCCCATCACAACATACAAATTTTCTATTATATAATTCTAGGATGGCTTGTTGATTTTGTGGGTGAATGATTTTATCATTTATCCTTGGTTTATTTTGTTTATTAAAATATTTTTTATGTATATATTAAGAAGAAACTATTTAATGTTGTTTTTGAATGAACATGTCGATCTCCTTTGTGTTGGATTGATGTTGGTGGAGAATCTTAATTGGGGTCTATCTTGTTACAAGATACCAAGGATCATGTAATGGGAAATTTTTAGAATATTGTTTTTATTAATGAATATATAATATATATTTAAATTTAGGCATTATCCATATTAATTTTAAATAGGGGATCATGTATTTCTTCGAGTCTCACTGTGGTTTTAACATCAAATAATTGGTAAGTAGGGGATGTTTGCTATAATGCATGTCTGGTCCCTCTATAACATCGACAAGGTTACAAGGTTTCATATTAGGTAGAAACCATTTATGTATGGTGTTTTTCATTATGTTTTAAATGTATTTTATCTATTTTTGTATATCATTTTACAATTTCCCATGATTCAGTGTGATGGTTTGGAGCTTGATTGATATTATTTTTTAGAAGCTAGTTCTCATTTTCATTAAAAAAGAATTTATGGGGAAATTTCGTACCACATATATGGATGATATGATTCTATGTACATGAATAAGAGGACTACCATGAATGAGAAGTAGAGAGGAGGTCCCAATAGTCTGTGCTGATTACTAGTAATTCACCTGGTTACATATCAATGATGAGATGCATTTTGGTGGTGTATATATAAAAAAGGTCATTGTGTTATGAATTTAATTATATTTTGAAATTTCAGAGTTGTTTTTTGGTTTATTTTATACAGGTTTGTAATTTTTTATTGATGTTTAAAGAGAGGACTAGGTTTAGTGTTTGATTATACTAGATATGTATCCATAGGTTCCTTTGTTTATTCTAGGATGGTGGATGAGTTATTATAGGACAAAAGTTTCTTCTCAGTACCCTTTGGTAATTTATTAAGTTCATGATAGCCTCCTAGAATTTTTTAATGAGGGAATATTGTATTATTTTATATTAATGGAATTATCCCTAACATGGAAATATCTAACATAAAGTTCTTCACTTGAAAATTGAATATCCCCACAAACTCTCCCTTGTAATCTAAATATTCGTGGAATAATATCTTTTGTGACCTTAACTAAACTTTTTATAGTGTGGGATTGTTAGCCTCATATTATTATTTTATTTTTTAAATTATACAATCCATGTGAAAAAAATAAAATTTACTCACTTAGTGGATATAAATAACTTTTTTATGATTCTAGTTTAATGATTCATTAATTCCTTCATGTTTTTTTGAGAACTAAAATTATATAAAATGTGAATATTGTATGTAAAATCAGAGTTATGTGATCTATTTAAATATTTGGGTCATTGGGTTATGATTTAATATTATTTCGGAATTGATAAATTGTTTAATAATGAAATATGAGTTTTTTTTCATGGATTAGTAATTTAATAGTTATAGAATAAATTTATATGATCTTTTTATGATATATTATTTTCCCAAATTTGGTTTTATTGCTCTAATTTTGGTCAATTTAGTTAAAGTTATGAAATGATGGGTGAAATAGTTGAATAAATTATTATAGTTTTGTAATAATTAATTTTATGATTAATGAAATGGTATAGTGGTTGTGAAGTTATATTATAACTACTTTTTTTTTCATATTATGTGTTTTTTTCAAATATATTCAGGTTCTTATTTTATGAATTTTTATATGTTTTTGTGACGTTTTTTTCAAAATTATGTTTGTTAAAAGAACATGTTTATACAAAAATAACAATATTATCTTTTGAAAAAAAGGATTAAAATGGGAAAACCCACTTATTTAGTTATAGATGGTATTAAAATGTATGTGTGATGTTTGGTGAGATTTTTATATCTATTTATATTATTTTATACTACTATAAATTAGTTTTAAATATAGAAAAATTAATATAAAAAGAGGAATTTAGTGTCTAATATTGACTGGAAAAAAATTTATACAATGAAATTACATTTATATTTTTTGTGATTATTTTCGTTCTTAATTATGTGTGTGGAAATATCAAATTATTTATGAAAAATATTGATGATATAATTAGTTTTTAAGGTGATTAAGTTAACAAAGTATGATTACATTACTCTTATATGATGTGTTATATTTTGAATCAATTTGACGGTGGAGATGATTTCATCAAACTCTTCAGATCTGATAATTATTCAGTATCACATTTTGGGGCCATTATTTTCGATAATAATATTATATTTATGATGATATATATTAGTTTTTTACCCTTAACATATGACCAAGATGTTTTTTGATGCAACATTTTTTGTATAATATATGATTGATAGATTATGGTTATCATATGAGACGACATGATTTATTTCTTCTAGAATATTAGATGATTATGGGTGATGTGGTTAGTTACCAAGTTTTTTATATATTATAACCTGATGATGTAGCTATACTGTATATTAGTGACATGGTTTCCTCCTATTAATTAATATTCCAGCTAAAAAATAACATTTTTAAACCATTTACTCTTTTTAAAATATGTATATAATTATTTATAACTTGATTTGATGATAGGGGTTTTCATTGATTATATATCTGGTTATATTCTCAATCTATGTACTTAAAGACCCTATGTGAACATGTGTGTTAGTATATATAATATGCATAAATTATATGTAAACTTAAGGGCCCACTTAAGCATGGAAATGGCATTGTTTGAAACATTGGACCTGAGTTCATGTTCCTGTGAAGTTACATGGATGGGGCTATTTATAAACTTCTATATATTTTATTTTATTTGTATTGATTATTATTTTTACATGATACCCTTATGTGAGCCCGTTTTGTTTATATTACATACATGTTCACGTAGGGATATTATATAGACACTATTGAGTTGGAATTATTATCTCTCTTTATTTATTTATTATTGAATGTTTATATTTGATATCATTGATGTGAAATACCATGTTAGGGAACATATCTCCCATTGTGATAATACTACACACATTATGTGATTCATAAATATCTATTGATTGGAGAGAGAAAAATCATGTGGAATTTTACTTAACAATAATATTCATTCGAAATTAGAACATCATAGTTTCAATGTGATATTTTTATATTGGTGTAATATTCGGTATTTGTTATATTTTATGAGTGAAAATATTATAATTGGATGAAATAATATATTTTTTTCTTTTCAAACTATGCATGTAGACTATAAAAGGTAGCTTGACTTAATTATGTTTTAGAATGAACACCCACATGATCCATGAATTGTTTATTATCATCCCATAGTAGCACATTCCACTATGATTGAACCAATACCAAGGATTTAATTACTCCCTCTGAAGATTATTTGGTAAAACTTTCCCACCCCACCTACCACACACCATATAAAGTATTAAATAAATGGATAAGAAATTATGATTCTAAAGTGAAACTAGTGGGAATTAATCCCCTAAATCTATAGAACCAAGTGAACAACCATAACCACTTCGCAACCCCGACATGTGAATCCTAATGCATGTAGTGTTTAAAATATAGTAATACATGTGTTAGTTAACTATTAATTTTAAAATTTATTTTTTTAAAAAAATATATTTTTATATTTCATTAATTTTTTAATTATGAATATAATTATAACATATTCATGTTTTAAAAAATAAAATATTAGGAATTTATTCAACAAATTTTTATATTAAGGATATTATTTAAATAATTTAAAACATATGTATATCTCTCAACGTGGTTTTATATTTTATAAAAACTTTATAGATATTCCTATAAGAATATGTCCTTTTAGTCTATTTAAGGATTACACATATTGAATTTAATGATTTTAATATCATATTATGTAGAACCTAGTGGATACAATTCTCCAAATTTTCCATGTTATTGGAAGAGAAGTGGCTTGGGTTCCTATTTATATCATTACTGTTCTTTTTATATCAATATATAGAGACTTAAAAATTTAATGTGGATAAATACCCTTAGTAAGATAATGGTTAATTGTATTGATTGATAAAATATTCAGTTTTCATTAAACACTTAAAATATGTATGGTAAATTTCTCTAATTATATGTTTTATGTCTTGACATGGAAGAGTATAGAGTTAGTAGTGTATTGTAAAAAACATATAAATTTATTATGGAGTGAATTTATCATTCAATTTAATCATAAATACTATCCAATTTCATTAAAAATTGATATAGAAAGTGGGTTTCTAGGAATTTCAATTAGGTGATCATAGAAAATTGGTATTTGTATCCTGATTCACTTAATAATTCAGTTTCTCCCTAGATTATCATGAATAATAATCAAACTATTTCATGTTTTAATAAGGGTCTATGTCATAAATGTAATTTTTTTAATCAAAGATCATATGTTGAACTAATAAATAAGGATGTGGAGACTGAGATAGATATCATAGGGATGATACATATTGATATATAAACATAATTATATAAGATCTCTTTTGTTTGGTTTTATCCATAATAATTCATTTAAAGAGTATAGGGTGTGTGATAGATTTTTATTGGGAAGTAGAAGAAGGGTTCAATTCCAATATATCCATATTTCCATTGTTTCTTTGGGAATTATAAAATCCGTTTGTTTCCAACAATGTATTCTATATTATTACATAAATGATTTTCAAGATTCCATAATGTTGTTTCATATATGTGTTTTATTATTCCATTAGAAATGAGTTCCAATGAATCCAACACTATAGTCTATTATAGCTAGTAAGAATGATTCATCACCCTCTTAGTTTAATTTTGAAGTATCTAAGACAACAAACATGTTGTTTCAAAAATAGGGGGGATGGATTGAATGTCCTTAAAGAAGAGCTCATGTGTTGAGTGACTCACTTCCTAGAGGGAAATCTATGGTCAAACCAAATCATGAATATTACATAATATGGAATATAAACCTATAAAAACTAAAAAATCTAAAGAATTTAATACTATATCCTTGTTATCTTGTATGGTTTTAGTATTTTTAACATATGTGATTTTTATTCTTAATGATTTTCATGATTTGTTATCTAGGTAAGTATATGTGTTAATTTTTGATCATTTATTATGTATACAGTTAGTCCATTGATTAATAAGAATAACAACTGACATAGATTTATATCATTCATTACGGTTTTATTAAATATAATCATATCATGGAATAGTCCCATCCGTGAAATTTAATTATGTAATATAATATAATGAATGATTTATATAAAAACCTGTAATAATTAAATAAAATTTTTCCTTAAAAGGCGATCTTTCACTATATGGGAGTTGTCACATCTTTTATGGTGACAGATAATTCAGATTATAAAGAATAAGGATGATTCATCATGAATTTAGAGCCACATATTTTAATTTATCAACCATATACTGTGATTTTATCGTAGTAAAGCATGAATGTAAGTATCATGTGGAAATTGATAAATATACCATGGAATGGTGTGATAATTTTGAATATTTATAGGTGAATGAGAAGTTTTATTATCTGAAGATATACTACAAATAATGTGTCCCATTTTTTATCTCATATCATTTTGGTCAAATAGACATAATGGAATAAAAAATTCAAATAAAGATCAATAATGGTACATGATTTATTCATCAAAATGTGTAACATTGGAAAAATTGTTCAAAATTTCATAATAATGAAGATGTAATTATATTATTTATTATTGATAATTATGATATTAGGTAGATAATCATAGTGTATAAATTCCCTATACTCAGATTGGTGATGTCTTCGATCCTTTTAGCGGAATGAGGTGGTTTTCCAAAATTGACATAGGTTCTAGATAAAAATTGTGAAAACTATGGGAGATTGATATTCTAATGGGTACTATCAAAATAAGTTATCATATTTTTTATTATATTTTAATTATTATCATCAATAATAATTCTCTTTTGGATTATATTTCCCTACACATATATATATTCCCAAGATAATAAAATATTTTTTTGTTGGTGGTTAATATCATTTTTAGTCAAATATAAACTAAGATCCTAAGAATCATCATGATATGTTTCCTAGGTCTCTTAAATTGAATTTAATATATGAAAAACAATATATATTCTAAATTTTTATTCAAGAATTCTATTTTTTCAGTCAAAAAGTTTTAGGGAAGTATATATAATCATATAATTGGAATACTTAAGTAGTAATGTCTTATTAAATAATAAAAAAATAAATGTACGATATTCATTAAATTGGAAGGTAATTTGTTTTATATAATACTTGAATTCATGAAATTAGATTCTCCCTTGATTTTATTCACATATAATAGATTAATATTTATGTACATTAAACAATGATAAAATTACCTCTATTAACTCATGAAAAGGTTGACTTCTACAAATATGTTGGTTTTACATAAACTAATTGAAGGATAAGAAATTTATATTGTTTCCTATAGTATGTTCATGTGTTTTTACTCTTATAAAATGATCTTGTACCATTTAATTGTTCTCTCTCTATATACCTACAAGATTAAAATTAAAAAAACCATAACCATGAATTTTTATCCAAAAAACATTAACTGAAATATTGGAACCATTATATACATTATAATAAATTCAATATAGAAACTAAAAATAATTATTCATTTAATATATATCATTTCTATAAATCAGGATTTGGAGTAAAAAATAATTTCATCATCTCATGAAATAATATGTGTTCTGTCTTTATAGAGTAAAAACATAACAATTTTTTATAAGAAAACCCAAGATGAATTCTACTTAAAGTCCAAATTCTAGGCTGTTATCTTATCATCTCATTAGTAGTAATTTTTATAAAAACAAAGGGAATGAATACATAATAAGGTGTGATCAATTCCATTATAAGGGATCTATAAACATGTTATCATGGATGAGTTCAAAATAATTGGTGAAAAACATGATCATAGGGGAAATATTATAATTTCATGAGTGAAAATAAAATGATATATGAGACCATAAAATTACATAAAACAAGAACATAATCCAAAAATAATCAACATGGAAGAATAATATTTATATCATGGATTAGAATAATTTTTTATAAAACGTGAATCATGGGAGAATAAGAAAAAAATTAATAATAACATTTAACTATAGTACAAATATTAGAATAGGGATACATTACATTCACGAGTAGTCCATCAGTTCCCATTCTTATGTGACACTAAAATGTACACGTAAATAGATATATCCATTTATATAAACTCTTAACTAATTAATTAGTGGGAGATACTAGACCCTACCCATCAAGCACCCCTAGTTATGTGTTCCATAAAAAAATACTGCACTTCTAGAATCATAAAACCTCAAGGTTGAAAATTAAGATTCATTAAAACTTAAATGGAAGTCATTCACTTTTCATAAAGATATAATGAAAATAAAATGGGATTCTTAAAACATAATAATGTTATAAAATAACAAAATGAATTGTATCATTTTATTATAAAATTTTTATCATAAAAAATAACAAAATATTAAAATAACAATACAGGGTGAAACATGAATAAAAATTCCATTATAGATAAATTATTTGAAGATAATGAAAAATAACCATAAAATGGTCATCTTGAATATTTTCTCTATTAATCATTGTAAAAGTAAGAGTTAGGAATATCTTTTAAAAAATTACTCAATTGTTTTATTATGAAAAGGGAAAGAATAATACCTTTAATAGAAATTTATTGAGAGAAAATATATTTACCCATGTAATTAATAAGTGAAAATAATTTAATATATTATTTCATGGAATAATGATCTTTAATTTGAAATTGTATTAATCAGTAAAAGAAGAATTAGTTACCATGTACCATACCTTTACCATGTATTTGTTTATAAGTTCTTTATCCTCAAGTATCGTAATGAAAATATAATAATAATTACCTATTTATGAAACATATTCAAATAAATTTCAATTTTTACTCTTTATTAATAACAATTATATTCACATATTAGATTGTTATAATATATTTTTATCATCAATTATTAATAATATCAATCATTTTGAATTGGGTTAATGAAATTGTTATCAATATTTCTTATTTACCCCATTTTTATCATTTAAAAGACATTATTGGAATTTTATTTTCAATTTTATAATTACCTAAATTTTTATAATTCAATTATATGGTAATTTTAGTTATGTTTTGTGAAGATGAAAACATGGAAAAACTAGTTTCATGTTATTAAATAATATAAATAGATTACCATATAATGCATCGTTCCATGGAGGGAGTAGTCCATATATTTTCATAGATGAGTAATTAATTATTTGAAGTGAGGAAGATATAAGTAAAATGGTTCGTTATTTCAGAGAAATTAATATATTATTTATTTCATTCATATTTAGTTAATTAAAATTTTTAAATAGCCAAAAAATGTAGTGATGGAAAATTAAACACTATTCTTCATAGAGGTGGTATCTCACCTGTTTGCATGAATTAAATTTTAATTTTTCTTAATGGAAAAAAGTAAAGGGATTTGTTTCCGGTACCATAATTATAAAAACATAAAAACATAATAATATTAATTAATATTTCATTTCATAAAGGTGTAATATAATTTTTAGAAGAAGAAGTGGAGATAATTTAATATAAATTAGAACGGAGTGGTTAAAAATTTAGACCTCACATGTTTAACTATCTCCCATTAAAATGTGGTTAATCCATTATGGAATTATCTATTAATATGAATAGAACCACATGAATCTAAAAAAATTAAGAGATTTGGGAATTTTTTCAGCCTAAACAAGTGGGTTTTGGGTGGAGGGAAAGTGTTGATATGAGTGCCCCTTTTATAAGATAAATGAGATGAAATTAATGAAAATATCCAAAACATATTAATAATGGAAATTAGATATCAATAAATGTAGCTACAATCTAGAAAAATAATGGATAGATGAAGTGGTAATGTAAACAAAGGCCTAAAACACAAATTCATAAATGTTTTATAAACTCGATTAAGGATATTTACTATTATATTTTTACTTTCACCAGTTTAGCATTCACTATGATAACTAGTTTTTTTCCTAAGTGATTTATCTATTATGAATAAAAAAAGTATTTATAATATAATTTGGATTTAAGTATTCAAATATTTAAATACAATTTAGAATAACAATTATATAAACATGATAAAAATTAATATTAAAATTGAAAATGTATAATGTATTGAAAAAAACATTATAAAAACTATAAAATAACATTGAAATTATAAATATTGGTAGGTAAATTAAAAATAGAACATCAAATTTATATATACACTTATGAAATACGTATTTTTTATCTATAAAATATTTTCATAATTTTTTAATTCATAATTATATACTAATAATGCCATAAAAGGCATGTTATTTTTCAAAATAGTGTATTTCAATATTCAACTAAAAATCCACATTAAAAAAAAATATAAGTAAAAAGATATGATGTTAATATTTCCATGATAAATATAAAATTGAATTTTAGTTTCTTAAGAATCACATCCCAAAATGTATAATATTTTTTTAATTAAAATAAATAAATATTTAAAAAATATGTTTTATAGGAAATCTTCTTCTGGTGTATTATATATTTTTCAAGTTTTTGATAAATTAATATCAAAAATAGTTTTAATTATTTATTCATATATAAATAAATTATACTTGAAAAAAAATTAATTTTGAAAAAATTACTTATTAGATTATTAGCTAAACTAGATGATTTGTTATTTAAATTGATCTTTATTTGTTATTCATATATATATATATAATAAATTACTCCATTTCTACTGTTTGAACATTCCAATTATATGAATACCTAAACATGGTCAACATTTATTGGTTTTGGTGTTTAGTGTGTATTTTTCTATCAAACATAGTATTTATTTAATTAGGATTATTTTTATAAAACTATGGTCATTAATTTTTACCACCAAAAAAACTAATTCTTCATCCAAATTTTATTCCTTAAAAGAAACTAAGAGAGAATAATTTTCTATCATCACATCCTCAAGATCCAATTTTCTATTCTAAAATATCTAAATTTTCTATAGAAAATTGAATATATGGGTGGACTTTTTTTGTATTAATGTTTCAACACAATTGTGGATCTCAAAAGCTATTCCTTATATGAGATATCTTACTATAATTTCATGGATTTTGAAGTTATAAATGTGAAGGGTTTGGTTTGTACTCTCTCAAGGTGATACATGGAAGAAATCATGTACTATTGAAATGTCTAAATTGAGTTCTAAGAGATAAGATATATCCCCAACATGAACAAGGATCTCAAAGGGATTGATATTACGATGGAAAACATCCATTTATTCAAAAATTTCAAAACATACTTCCATGGTGATACCTTGAGGAACACCTTGTCGCCAAATTACAACTCAATATCACATTAGTGGACATCTAAATAACACATTTATATATTTCATTACAATTTCTTATTCTACATAATTTATTTAACCTCCTCCATCATTTCTTGAATATGGTCAATCCCAATAAACTTTATTTCTTCCAAATTTCCCTATAATCATAGAGTCCTACATATCATCCCATATAGATCATAAAATTGTTTAAAATAAATTATTTAATGGAAATTTATTATTATACGTGAACTCTATCAAATGAAGGTGTTGATCCCAACATCCTTAAAACTCTATTGAATTGGACCTTGACATTTTTTCAACTATTTTGATGATCCTTGAAGACTAACCATCCATATAAGGGTGAAAAGTTGTACTAAAACTCGTCATTTTTGTAATTCCCTCAAAATACTTCTCCAAGAACTCATGGAATTAATCAAATATTTATAAAAAAATATATTTTTACATCATGAAACCTTACAACTTCCTTTATATACATTCAAGAGAGTTGTTCAAGAGATAAATTATTATTGATAGTAATTAAATGAACTAAATGCACAAAAAAATCTACAAAAAACACAAATATAATTATAATAATTATATGTTTTGGGTTATCATTTGATGAAATCAATTAGTATTTTTGTAATAAAACAAACTAGGGTAATTAGAAAAGACATCCAAATCATCCCATCACATAATATATGTAAAATAAGACAACAAAATGAAGTATTAAATATAATAAAAACTATAAATGAAACTAGAGTATAGAGAAAAAATGAGATACCATAAAAATATATATTCCAATAAAAACCCCGCTAGATCAAAATGTATATGAAATCTCCACATGACCAACAGTCACCTACAGACCAACCCGAACTAAAGGCCATTATAGGAATAAAATCTAGCTTTATACAAGATGCTCCTCTATTTAGTTTAATCAATCAATACAACATATAAAAATTACCAAAGGCATAATCAGGGTGAAATAAATTCCTAGTATGATAACACCATATTTTCTATAAGAGGAATAATATCAAGAATGCAACAATTATTGATAAAAAACAGTTTTATAAAGAAATATCAAAAATTAAATCTTACTGTAAATCATTTTAATTTTTTACATGATTTTTTCTAAAATCATTTCATATTATCAATCCAAAAATATGAAAATTAGAAGCAACAAAATAAGGATGAATATCTTTGAATCAATATATAAATTGGTAAACACATATTCATGAAACAACCAGTCATTTTAAGCTATATGATAAAACCTCATCTAAAAACTAAGGAGAAACAATCCATGACAAAAAAACATGAAATAAATAACCATATACATAAAATCACCCTAAATTTTGGGCTATAGTCTATGAGAAAATATGTTCTAGACATATAAATGCCTCAATAGACATAATGTTGGGTCCAACTAAAATTGATTCGTTCCAGTAGATATAAACAATGTTTAACTATTAGTGGTTCCATACAAACACTATGGCCACTCGTGTATCTTTCCCAATACACCAATGTTTCCAAAAGTAAAATTTTTCAAATTCATTTTAAAATAATTTTCATAAAACTATATAATGTTTTCAATGATAATAAAATTTAATTTTGATTTTGATGAACCATTTCCTTATCAAGAAAATAGATTTTAAAATAAAAACACCTTTTAAAAACATTTGATTTTCCATGAAATCATTTGGAACTAGATATCTATTAATATGAATAAAAAACTAAATGAATTTACCCATAATTAAATGGAATTCATCATATTAATCCATTGTATAGATACACCAACCTCAAAATGGTTGGAACCTAACTACAATAGATAACTGTAACGACCCAAACGTTCATTAATGAAAATTCATCTTGATCAAATTAAATGTCTCATTATGTAAAATGGTTATGAAATTCCTTGGTTTTATGTTTTTTTTGATTTAAAAATACTATTAATAATTTTTATCATTTCTAATATAGCTGTTGAATAGTGATCACATGCTTAGTATAAATATTGGGCTATAACAAATCCAATTTATTCAAAAAAAGAAAGTAATGGCCTCATCCAATAGAATTGATCGGTACAAAGCCCATTTATGAGAGCTCGGAAAGGATGTGGCATCATTGGGCTTCTCTCTTGACCAATCTCAAGCCGAGCTTCATCATGTTAAGCTCGAAGAAAACTGCCTACGGGAGAAGTGGAAGTTGATAGAGATCACCACTCGAGTGATGTTATCCGAGCCACCACAATAGTCTCTCACCATCACACACCTTACCCTTAGTTCTTATGCGGGTGTTATAAGGTGTTATGTAACAAGACCTTAGCACTATGATTATGTGAATTATTATTTTTTGTATAGAATAAAGTATATACATTCATTTTATTATTGTTACTTTTAAGTAGTTTTTAAAAGAAAAAATTGTATTTTTAATAAATTTAGAATTAAGAAATATATTTTGTTAAATTAATGGATTTTTTAATTTAATAATATTTTAATAAAATATTATTACTAAATTAATTTTATTAAATATAAATAATTATATAATTTTTATGAATAAAATTGTTATTTTTATTAAGGTTTGAAAGTTGTTTTTGTCAAAACCCATGATTTTTTGATAAATGTCAGTTTTTATATTAAAATTTAAAATTAAAAATTTTCAAAAATTATTTATATAAAATGAATATTATTTTTGGAATTAGGATGTCTAAATTATCCAATGATGAATTTTTCAAAATTTTCTGAGACAATCGTATTTTTGGTTAAAAATTAAACAACGTTTAAATATATAATGTGTTTTATGACATCATAATGATCAAATAGTGATGAAATAAAATAATATAAATAGGATGTTCGAAAAATATATATTCTACTATTAAAATAATGTGATTTTAGGTTTATTTGATTTATTTTACAAAGCCTTAGTGGACCCTCTAAGACTTTTAAAACATTATATCTTTTTAAAATTATTTTCTTTAAGAGTGTGACTCACCTCCACTTTAGTAAGCCTAATATTTTAAGAAGTTATTACATTGGAATTAAAAAATAATTTTTTGCACACAACTTTAAAAAAAATCATGGGCAAAAACTATGGGTTGGTTTCTGGGTTAGATTAGTTTAATGTGTGGTGGCCAAAACCTAAATAATAAATAATTCATTCTCTTTTCCTATATAAACCCACCCAATATCCCACTTCCTCTTAACTCAAATCCTTTGGAGCTCTACCAAAATCTTACCTACTCTCTTTATAATCCTTCCAAGTCACCCCAAGCACCCAAGAAGCCTCTCTCAAGCCTCTCCCAATCCTTTGGATCACACTTCCAAGTAAGTGATTTCTTCCTTTCTCATTTTTGTCCAAATTTAATTATGTTGTTATGCACATTTATTTTTAATTAAAAATTTTGGGTTAAAATTTATCCTCTCCCCCATAATTCAATAATTATGTTTGAATTATTATACACCAATTTCTCTTTCATTAATGCCTCCAATGTACACCCGTTACGATGCTGAAATTTTGTAAGGGATTTCTCTCTCCTCATTTACATTCAAGAAATTATTTTGTATTATGAATCTAAATTCCATTTCATATATTGGGACATGTATCTGTATTAACCCCTCAATTTAAATTTTATGTACATATGATGAGACACCCTTTTCTCTCACATCAACCATTTTTATGAATTTTATGTCACACTGTTAGGCTTCAGAAATTACACTGCGATTTTACAAGCCAAAATCACTATGTAGTGAATACCTCTCCCCTTTCTCTATCAAGGGTATTCATATTTATGCGCATTTACATATTGATTATATATTTTCATGTATAAATTACACATTCCTTTATTGTGTAATAAATGATGATGTTTAATTAATCCATGGTATATGATCCATGTGGCACACTTATGCATCAAATGAAATGATTAAGAAGGGTGTTCCCTGAAATCACTCTAATGCATTGGGTAAAAAATAGTATTGTGATATGTTATGTACAATGAGGGTTTAATCATGCTAATTAAAGTTAAATGAGGGTTTACTCATTCCCCATGTTCAATGGGCCTTGTCTCATGCTAATATCATGTTAAATGTTGTTTCCACATTTCCATATTATGGTAATCATACTATATCATGCATTTATGTTTAGGATTATTATTTCCTCAATTGATATTACTATTGCCTTAAATTTATTGTATAATGAATTTTATTCCTTTTTAATCCCTTACTGGGCTTTAAAACTCACCATTTTCTTATGAATGTCTATGCAATGATAAGTACAGGGGAATGTAGTGGTCATGTAAAGGATTTTTTCAATAAATATGTTGTGTTTCATGTTTCAAGTCATTATGTAATGTTCATAAGGCCATGTGACACTAGACCTCCCAATATTCAATGTTGTATCAAGTGGTGGTTTTATGTAATAAAATATTTTTAAGTGTGTAGTAAAGAGTAGGGCTGTTATTGTTCGTATCAGAGGATATGTTTAGTTATTTTTGGGATTATTATTAGAAAACCATAGTGAAAGACTTAGGTATAAGACTAAGTATAATAAAAACACCCCTAAATTTTGGTGAGTATTGAGTAATTGGTTTATCAAGAAAATATATCCCTATCTGGATACAAGTTGAAAGAGGCAGCTCATAAACATATGTATCTAGGTGTAAAACCCAAAAACACCACTTTGAGCTAGAATCCAACATGAACTGGGGCACGATAATGGAAATTTCTGCACTATTTGTTATGAAACACCTGGGGGATATGATTTGGTAAATTCATGATCTTATTATGAGCCATTGTTAAGGGAAAAAATTCCCCTTAATAATATAAGTAGGGAAGTATATCACAGATAACATAGACAGAAGCCTAGGAATTCATAAGTTAAACAAATAAGTGTAATTTATAAGTTATCCTTTTTTTCATTTGATTCCACTTTATATGTTACCCCTAACTTTACTTTTATTCTATCCAATGGATAGTAATAGGAGGACTTGGGCTAACAACCAATGCAGAGATCAATGTGATGAATGCTCTAATGAGATGCCCAATCCGATGGGAGTAAGAATCACAAACTTTATCACGATTATCTATCATTTAACTCAATCTTGGAATAGAAACATGGGTCATGAGGAACATTAAACCCCCCTAATAAAGAACAAGTTGCAATAAAGGGTTTATGAGACAAAATCCTCATATTATTAATGGATCATCCGATCGCTCAACTTCCGAACAATGTATCAACTCCATTGAAATTATCTTCTACATACTTCAATGTTCTAAACAAGAGAAGGTTCTTCCGAATGATTATCTTATAGAGAGTTAAGCTGATAAATGGTGGATATTGATAAAAAATACGAAGCCTTGGGAGGAGATCGAGACATTAGAATGGAAAGATTTTTTGAAAACGTTTTTTGATAAATATTTTCCTCGCACCATCTGGCTTAAGATGGAAGTGGACTTTTTTGAACTCAAGAAAAAATTTGATGAATCCATCAGAGTTTTTGAGACAAACTTCACAAGGCTTGCACAATATGCCTCTTGCTTTGTCGTTACTCCCAAATTCAGGGTTGGCCGCTTCATTAGTGAGCTAAAACCTAGCCTATGGACAGCCTTAGTGATCCATGACTTTGAGAGCAATGAGGAAATTGTACGATGTGCCCTTAGGTTCGAAATGGAGATAAATAAATATTAGGGGTATCATGGGGATAAGAAGCATAAAGGATAATTTAATTATGGTGGTTTGATGGGTAAATCTAATAGTGCTAAGAAAATCCAGTACCCCACTTTACAAAGGTGTGGAAAGAAGCACCCTGGTAATTACCTGAAGGGGATGAGGAAATGATTTAGGTGTATAAGAGAATGTCACCTAGACATTAATTAACGAAAAGAAAAACCCATGGAAGCGATAGGGGAGAGGAACGCTCTGTTCGACCCTCAACACATTGGTCATTGCTTTAATTACAATGAACCAGGGCACTTTACAAACTAGTTCCTAAGCCAAGGGTTTTTGGAGGCAACCGATAACCTCCAAGGTAGTAAGGGAGATATTTTTCCATCACTACTACCAAAGAGAACCTAGAAAATGAAGTGGTAACAAGTATGCTAGTTACTCATTCAAGAATATAAAACTTACTTTTTGATTCTCATTCTACGCATTCTTTTATATCCAGAAAGTTTAGTAGAACAATCTCCACACCACTAGAAATCAGGGAAGTAAGGATATCGATCTGAATGGAAAATGGAGAAATCATTGAAAACCATGAATATAACTCCTCCCCTATCATAATTAGTGGTATGGACTTCCCAGGAAATCTCATCATACTACCTCAAGTAGAATTTTATGCAATTATTAACATGGATTAAATTTCCTTATATATAGCCACCATAAATTTACATGAGAGGGAAATCACTCTCTATATGGAAAATCAACCCCCTGATTCTGTACAAGTCTATGGAGGAGGATGAATCTTTTCAGATCCATCATATCAAGAGTGGATATTAATTCCCTATGAGCCTGCATATTTGGATAAAATGATTGAGTCTAAGGAAGATACCATCCTTGAAGATAAGAATATTGTGATGGAATTCGCTGATGTGTTTCCTGAGGAATTGTCTGATCTTCCTCCTAGAAGAGATTTTGAATTCTAAATTAATCTTATACCTAGGGATTGGCCAATATCCAAGACTCCATATAGAATGGATTTTTTGGAGCTTGATGAGATGAAGAAACAACTATAGGAAAATCTAGGTAAATGGTTTATACATCCATGTACTTCACTATGGGGTGCACCTCTCCTCTTTATCAAGAAGAAGGATGGGTCCTTACGCCTTTTCATTGATTACCATGAAATCAAAAAAATCACGATAAATAACATGTATCCTCTTCCAAAAATTGAGGACTTGTTCAATTAGTTACGCATAGCACAATACTTCTCCAAGGTGGATTTGTGGTTAGGATATTACCAAGGGTGAAAAGGAGGATATCCCCAAGACTGCTTTTCATACAAGGTACGAGCACTATGAATTCATAGTAATGCCTTTCGGGAACACTAATTCTCTAGAAATAATCATGGAATTGATGAATAGAGTCTTTAGAGATTTCTTTGAAAAATTTGTGATAGTCTTTATAGATGATATTATAATATACTCCAAAACCAAGGTGGATCATGAGGAGCATCTAAGAACTATACTAGAGACCTTATTAAAGGAGAATATCTATGAAAAGTAAAATAAGTGTGAGTTCTAGTTGAAGGAGGTATCAATCTTGGTTCATATAATCACAAGAAATTGGATATCTATGGATTTTTCTAAGATAGATGTAATTGAGGGATGGCTGAGGCCAACATCGGTAAAAAATATCCGAAGCTTCCTAGGGTTACCTGGATATTATCATCTATTTGTGAGAAATTTCTCACGATTGTCCAACCCTCTTACCAAGATAACTTAGAAGGGATTTAAGTTATCTTGGATTGATGAATGCAAAGAGATATTCAAGGAGTGGATATTAAGGAATATCACTATACCCATGCTCACACTACCTATAAGTGGAGTTTTTTTTGGTATTCCTTAATGCTTCAAAGACGGGACTAGGTTGTGTGTTGTTGAAAAATTACAAATCCATTTCCTATGATTCGTGTAAATTGAATGTTTCCGAGAAAAAGTATCCAACACATGATCTTGAGTTGGCTGTAGTGATCTTCTATTTACAAATTTTACGGCATTACCTCTTTGGAGAGAACAGTGAAATATACAGGGGCCAAAAAAGCCTCAAGTACATATTCACAGAGAAGAGTTGAACATGTTCCAATTAAGATGGTTAGAGCTGATCAAAGGCTATAACTGCTGAATCCATTACCACCCTGGGAAGCCAAACAAGGTGGAATATGCTATAAGTAGAAAGTATCCATCAATTATAACATTCATGAGAATTGAAAAGGATTCAATATTCTTAGATTTGATGAAGATGGACATGGGGATCATAAGAAATGGAAAATCATAAATCCTTTCACAAATGATTATTGAACCATCTCTTTTATAAATGTTAAGGTATGCTCAAAAGGATGATGTCATAATTTAGATGAAATTCGAAGCTATCATAAAAATGAAATTCTTAGAGTTCAATGTTAATGAAGAAGGAATTGGGAGATTTGGGATAATACTATGTGTTCCATAATGTCTGGAGTTAAAAAAGAGATTTTAGATGATTAAAATTGTTTGAATTTCAGCAATCACCCACGATACAGAAAAATGTATCAAAACATCCCAAAGATTTATTGGTGGGATAACATGAAGAAGGAGATTGCTGATTATACATCAAAGTTCCTGGTGTGTCCATAAGTGATGGATAAGAGGTAGAATTCTAAGGGGATGAAGAAACCATTACCCATACCAGCATGGACGTGGGAAAAAATCACCATGGACTTTGTCACCGAAATTACAAATACATCCAAAGAAAACAATGCTATCTGGGTTGTTGTGGATCATCTTACAAATACTGCACACATCATTTCAATTTGGAAGGATTTATCATTGGAACAACTGGAACAGATATACATCAGGGATGTGGTAAGGCTTCATGGAGTAACACTATTGATTGTATCTGATTGAGATCCAAGATTCACCTATATTTTTTGTAAGAGTCTTCAACATGCTCTGAATACTAAGATGAACATCAGTACGGCTTATCATCCTTAAACTAATGGAAAATTTGATCAGACTATCCTAACACTTGAGGACATGTGGATAGCATGATTAGTGGTCTTCAAAAGTGGATGGGATCAATATATTCCTCTGGTTGAGTTCTATTATAATAACAATTTCCACTCATGCATCTAGGTGGATCCTTATGAATCTCTGTATGTGAAGAGGTGAAAAACATTGGAATGTTCGGATGAAGTTGGGGAGTGAAAACTCCTAGGTCCAGAAATGGTCGAAGAAATGGTGGAGAAGGTTAAGACAATCCAGCAGCACATTAAAGCTGCTCAGAGTCAACAAAAGAGCTATGCTGATAATCGTCGATGATACCTAGAGTTGGATGTCAGATACATGTTATTCCTCTATATATCATTGTGGAAGAGAGTCATGAGATTTTGGAAGAAGGGAAATCTTAGTCCAAGGTACATCTACCCTTTTGAGATCCTTGATCCCATTGGAGCAGTGTCCTATCGACTAGCACTCCCACCAAACCTATCTCAAGTACATGATGTATTCCATGTATCACTCTTAAAGATGTACATACCTGACCCATTACATGTAATCAATACAGAGGTGGTACCATTGGAGAATGACCTCTCTTAGGATGAGAAGCCGGGGAAGATCTTAGATCGTAGGGATAAAGTTCAACGAAATAAGATAATGCCTCTCGTGAAAGTGTTGTGAAGAAAACACAAGTTTGAAGAAAAAACTTGGGAATTAGAGGAAGTGATGAAGTAGAGTTCCAACATTTGATTTAGTGTGCGAAAATGAAATTTCGAGGGAAAAATTTCTTAAGGGGGGATGTTTGTAACGACCCAAACTTTAATTAAAGAAAATTTATCTTGATCTAATTAAATTCCTTTTTATGTAAAATGTTTATTCACTTCCTTGTTTTATGTTTTTTGGGATTTCAAAATACCATTATTAATTGTTACCAATACTAATATAGCCATTGAGAAGGGACCACATGATTAGTATAAATATAGGGCTTTCAAAAATCCATTTTATCCAGACAAAGGAAGCGATGACCTCATCCAGTAGAATCGATCCATTTGAAGCCCATTTATCAGATCCTGAAAAGGAGGTGTTGTCACTGGGATTCTCTCTTGACCAAGTCCAAGCTATGCTTCAAAACATTAATATTGAACAAAACAAACTACGGGAGAAGTGGAAGTTGATAGAGATGGCCACCCGTGCATTGTTATCCGAGCCACCCAAAGAGTCTGTCACTATCCCACACCATACCCTTTGGTCTTATGTGGGTGTTATAAGTGGTTATGTAACAAGAACTTAGAACTATGATTATGTGCATTATTATTTTTATATAGAATAAATAATATACATTCATTTTATTATTATTACTTTGTATGTAGTTTTTAAAAGAACAAATAGTATTTTTAATTAATATTCAATTAAGAAATATATTTTGATAAATTAATGGACTTTTTAATTAAATAATTTTTTAATAATTTTTTTACTAAATTAATTTTTTTAAATATAAATGATCTTATAATTTTTAAGAATACAATTGTAATTTTTATTATTGTTTGAAAGCTATTTTTGTCAAATTATTGAATTTTTGATAAATGTCAGTTTTTATTTTAAAAGTAAAATTCACAAATTTATAAAATTATTTATATAAAATGAATATTATTTTTGGAATCAGGATTTCAAAATTATCCAATAGTGAATTTTTCATAATTTTCTGAGTCAATCAATTTTTTGGGTAAAAATTAAATACCGTTTAAATATATAACGTGTTTTATGACATCATAATGAACCAATAGTGATGTAATAAAATAATATAAATGGGCTTCATGGAAAATATAAGTTTTTCCATTAAAATAATTTGATTTTAGGTTTATTTTATTTATTTTAGAAAGCCATAGTGGACCCTCCAAGACTTACAAATCATTTTATCTTTTTAAAATGATTTCTTTGAGAGTGTGACTCACCTCCACATAATAAAGACTCATATTTTATGAAGTTATTACATTGGAGTTATAAAATAATTTTTCCACTCCCCTTTGGAAAAAATAATGGGCAAAATCCATGGGTTAGTTTGTGGTTTTGATTAGTTGAATGTGTGGTGTCCAAAACAAAAATAATAAAGAATTCCCCCACTTTTCCTATATAATCCCACCCAAGCCCCCACTTACTCTTCAATAATATAATTTGGATCTAGAACAACGTCTGACCTCAATTTATAATCCTCCCAAGGTGCCCCAAGATCCAAATAAGCCTCTCTCAAGTCTCTCCCAAGCCTCTCCTAAGTATTTGGGATCACACTTCCAAGTAAGGGATTTCTTCCTTTCTCATTTTTGTCCAAATTCCATTATGTTTTTATGCCCTTTTATTTTTTATTAAAAATGTTGGGGTAAGATTATTCAAATCCCTTGTACTTCCCTCCTTGAGATTTCATGGTTATAGAACCCTTTATCTCTCATTAATGCCTTCAATGTACACCTGTTACTATGCTGAAAATCCGTAAGGGATTTATCTCTCCTCATTTACATTCAGGAAATTATTTTGTATTATGAATCTAAATTATATTAAATATATTGGGACATGTATCTATATGAACCCCTTAATTTCCATTTCATGTACATATTATGAGACACCCATTTTTCCCTCATCAACAATTTTTATGAATTCTTATGTCGTGCCGTTATGCTGCCGAAATTGCACCGCAATTTTATAAGCCAAGGTCATTGTGTAGTGAATACCTTTCCCATTTCTCTATCAAGGTTATTCTCCTTTATTCAAATTTAATTATTTATTATAGAGTTTCATTAATTAATTCCAAATTCATTTATCTTGAAATAAATGATTGTGTTTAATGAATCCATGCTATATAATCCATGTGGCACACTTATGCATGAAATGAAATGATTAAGAAGGGTGTGGCATGATAGCGCTCCAATGCATTGGTTAAAGAATAGGGTCATGATAAGTCAAGTTCAATGAGGTTTTAATCATGTTAATTCAAGTGGAATTAGGGTTTACTCATTCTCCATGTGCAATGGGCCTTGGCTCATGCAAATATCATATTAAATGTTGTTACCACATTTCCATGTTATAATAACCATGCTATATCATGCCTTTATGTTCATGTTTATTTTATGATCCATTGTTATGCATATTTCCTAAAATTTATTTTATTTTTTGTGTTGTGATTTGTTTACTCCATTTATGGGATTTATAGCTCCCTCTTTTTTTATGCATGTCCGTAGGTTATCCCATACCATGCTAAATATGAGGGAATGTAGTGGTCATGTAAATGAATTTTAGAGAAAAGATATTGTGTTTCATGTTTTAAGTCGTTATGTAATGTTCATAATCCCCAAAGACAGTAGACCTCACGACCTTCTATTTTGAATCAAGTAAAAGTTTTATATACTAAAATATGTTTAAGTGTGTAATAAAGAACATGTTTGTTTTAATAGAGTGTCTAGAAACCAATAGAATGACCTTCGAAATACAATGCATGCCATGAAACTAAAAAGGGTCAATTGAAAAAACTATCTGGTCATATATGTAAACAAAACTAGGGAACAAATACCCGTAATGAAATAAAAATGATGAACTATATGGATTACATACCCCAAGAGAACTAATCTATCTATAAAAGTGATCAATCACTTAATGAAGAAACACATAATGGATCGAATAAACCATAATTTCCCATGGATATCATTTTGGTCATGGTAAAGGAATCCTGCAATGAATAAAAGATGAAACCAGTCATGCCACTCCCTAAAATATTAATATGTGACAATTACATATTGTTTAATCAACTAACATATTGTTTAATCCATTAAGCTTAAATAAATTGAAATACCCATCACATTTTTATTAAAAAGATGATATTTTATATTAAATGAAGTGAAATACCTATATGGAGTATAATCCTCTAATTCTATGTATCCAATTCACACCTTCTCTCCAGAAACCATTACATTGCATGTACTCCCACTATATGGTGTTTAATTTCCCATAAAACATAAAAAACTATTGGTTTGTGCCATAAATTATATAAAATACCTAACATTTCCAATAGATGTATCCTACTAATTTCATTATTCGTATTACTCATCCAACGAAAAAGGAACCCAAAATTAAATGTTAAAACATACCTAGCATAATGTTAATTGAGTGTTACAATCTCCCTACCATAAATTATTTCTTCCTCCAAAAATCCCTCAATATCCAAGATATAAAAAATAGAAAGACACTACTACCTCATCAAGGACTCCACTCCCATGTCTCGTGACTATTATATCTATAATTCCTTAATTTCTAGACTAACGAGTTCATTTTAATGCATAATACCCTATCCAAGTGATCCATAATATGAACTGGATGTTCAACTAAATTGTTATTGGGAGCAAGATAAATATCCTCTCATTTTATCACATGCGAAGGATCTGGTATATACCTCGTCAACTAAGGGAACGTGAAACATTTTGTTGATACCTAACATTTTGGATAGATAGTCCAACTAATAGGACACCCTTACTATTTTTCCAATGATCTCAATTGGTCGCACAATGCTCAGTGCCAACTAAGCCTGCATACCTAACCGAAAATATCCCATGAAAGCTGAAACTATAAGAAATACATGATCACTAATTATTCTCAGCATAAGAAAGATCTATAGGGATTCCCATAAAAATACTCACAGAGAACCATATTAATTAATGTTGATTAAATATTGTCATAGGAAAATTATAAAAATTGTAAATTATTTCCCAAATATCTTATAAAATCAATTACAAAAGCCTGTATAATATCCTCAAGCTCCTAGATAAAGATATCCATATTTCCATCTATATGTAGATGATAATCCATTCTAAATATAATATCAGAAAACCATCATCTATTTAAATCTTTTTAAGAACTTGGAATTGATACTTGGATCACTGTCAGGTAAAACTACATAGGGAACCTCATGAAGTCTCACAATCTCTCAGACATACAATTCCCCAATATATTCCACTTTCACTGCCTCATGTGAAGTTAGAAAATGAATAGATTTTATGATTCGAATAATGATCACCAAAATTACATCTTTCCCTCTACGTGTCTATGGGGAACTAATTACAATGTCCCTAGAAGTATCATCTCACTTATATATCAAAATTGGAAAGGGATGCAACAATCCCATAGGTCTCAAGTGTTCTACCATAATTTTCTGACAAGAATGGAACCATAATAAAAAATAACCCATTAACTATTTAATACAATGCCACCAATACTGATCTATAATATCCAGATACATCATGGTAGTACCTATGTGAATGGACAAACAAGAATTGTTTCCATTGTCTAAAAATTCCATTCTCAAGGAAAATGGAACTACTAACCTACTATGAAAGCACAATGCTCCACTGGGAGACTAATACCACTCGCCTGAAGACTCCCCGCCATAAATTCTTTAAATAAATATCTAGAAATATATGTTAGACATCTAATTAATCCAAACACACTCACAAAATGATGAGTCATCCCTCATCAAAGAAATTCATAACTATCCACCAACCTCATCCACTTCCAAGTGCATCTCAACAAACAAACTCATCTGAAAGAACTCTATAAATATTTTTTTATGGCTTGTGTTAGTAATTTTATTTTCATTTCATTGGGAATAGTGTACCCTTTCCCATAGGTTTTAGTAATATCATAATCAAAAGTAGGAAAATAATCCACCAAGAATCTCTATTTACATTTTCCAACTAGGATCAATGTATCACTGAGAGTGGGAGGGGTGAATTAGTGATAACTTTTTCTTATATCATAAATTTCATATCTAAAAAACATCAACTCATTTTAAAGTATTTTTACCTTGATGAAAAAATAATAATAACACATCCAATGGAAAAAAATTATTTACTGGGATCACTACTCAATAAGTGTATCAAGTTCTTGGTATGTTTTTAGGAAATCAAACACCACAAAATTCCCTAACAAATTGTTTTATGTGGATACAAAAAGTACAAAATACCCTTACACTAGTGTAGAACCGCGAACAGTAAAAAGTTCCTTTTATTATTATAGTATGAATGATGTAGAATATTTTTTATAATAATATTTTAAACCCTCATTATTTATTTCAAAAAGTGTTACTATGTTGCTTTAATAACATAAACTTTTTTAAAACATTAACAAAAAAAATTATTCACATTCCTACCCACCAGTATGCAGAAAAAACCATTGTTTAATTCATTCAAAAACACAGTTTTGTGTCCCAGTCCAATTCATCTCCCTTATACATCATTATAGAAAAAAATATGAAAGGTTACAATGAAAATAATTATTTATTTCCCTAGAAAGGATTTTCTGTTGGATCTATCCAATATGGTAAACACATCCCTATTATTCTTATATTTCGAAAAATTATTCTATAAAAATCTATCAAAAAATTTCTTTATCCCCAATCAATCATCTCTATCTCTCTCCCTCTTATAAATGAATAGTAATTTCTTCATCAGAATGTACATTGTACTTGATTTTATTTATAGGTGTGCAATAAGTGGTATGGAGGGAACCAATTTGACATTAACATTCAAAATAATTTCCAAAAATAAAAATTTCAAATTAATTAAGACTTTATCTTTGACTAATTCAGTGTTTCTCAAAACTTTTTGATTCTTTACTAAACATCTCAATCTTCTCACTAATCCATCCTTCTTGAATCATACCAAAATATCATCAGTCTAGTATAATGGAAACTTATATACAATTTCTCATTATGATGAAATAAATGATCTCTCTAATTTTCTTGACCCGCCTGATAACACTTGATAACTGAATACTTCCCATTCCAATTCCCCATAGAAACTAAAAATCAAATCTATGAAAATCATTACAACAACTTTATTATACACCATTTGATTTTCTTTACCTTCATTACACTAATATATCTTCTCAATCACTATCATAGTCCATTTTAATTACAAAAATACAATTTTTTTTAAGTAATCTTACATAAAAATTTTGAAACATCTAAATATTATAGAATTTGCATGAAAATACTTCAATAAAATATTCAAAACATTTCATTGTTTCTTCACCCATTCAACAAAACCTCATACTAATTTAAAAATGAATCTGATGAAGTACATCATCTAATGAGTTAATGTTTTATACATATGCATAATGGGGTGGTGTTTGATCCCTTCCAATTTATATACATCAATTATTTTTTGAAGAATCTTTATCCTATTAATAGGAATTCATGACATATGTTTCTCTTGAATCACTAAAAACATATTCTATTTTTTTAAAAAGGTTCACTATATTGTTGATGATCATCCAATTGATCAGTCTCAGACTCCATTTGTATTATTATTCCAAAAAAATACATCTAAAATAATTTAACCTCTAATATATTTCTTCATTCAATTCCCCTTTTGATACCAACACAATGTATGATTGATCGGTGTCTGAACTCCTCTGATTGATCGATGAAAGAACATGTCTGATAGACCTGTGTTAGTACCGACATCATACTTCTAGAATATATACAACAATCAATTGATCCATATGAATTATAATTTCAATGGATTTGATAGTCTAATGAATTAGAAATTCTGATGGATCCATCGACTGACACTTTATAATTGTTTTGGACTTTACTAACTCTTGGCTTCCAATATGTTAGAAATTTTTTTATGGGGATTCTAAAAGTAATAAACCCAGTCTAGAAGACATTTTTTTCAATGAAATGATTCTTTCAAGAACTCATGATTTAATCATGAATTATTCATGATATTTTAATCATTATGATCAATGTATCATCTTCTAATATAAAAGACATTTAATACTCCATTCATTCATAATTCTTGTATCACATGTTTGTTAGACCACTTATTATATTGAAAACACAAAAAATATCCAATAATCACCATATATATAATTGAACATCTCTAATGACATTTAATCATTGTAAAAAATTCTAATATTAATCAAAAACAATATTCTGGACACAATGTGAGTTTCAAAACCACTTTTGATGGAAAATTTATTCATTAAAATCACTGAAACCTATGAATTTTCATATCTATAATTCATCTGATCTTATAAGTAAAATATTTCTTATTTCAAATTACCTCAACTTACAATGTGAAATTATTTTTAATACTAACATTAATATACAAAACGATCTACATAAAATTCATTCAGCATCCACGAACCAAATTCAGAAAAATTGGTCCCAACAATCTCACCCTTTTTATTTTATTGTCAACGATAGTTAATAAATCACTAAAGTTTGTAACAAAATATTTTGATAACATATAAACAATTATAATCCTTCATGAGAAGTCTAATTATAATAAAAATGAATCTTATATAGAAAAACATTCTATCCAAAAATAGTTTCTTACAAACCATCTTCAAGATACTTTAAAACCATTAAAAATTTCCGTCTCTTCATTACTAATTTATTCCCAAAAATAAAAAGTATCATATAAAAACTTCTTCAAAATGATTAAAAATTTTATAGACATAAATGTTGAGTTCACATATTACCCACAAATCCCCCTAAATACATGGTTCATTAAAAGGTTTAGCACATATCAATCCATATATTTATGAAAAATTTTCTTTATCCACCTTAAAAACAATATGAAATTACTAGAAGATTTATGGGAGAGAAAAGAATTACACAACCTTGTTATGAAAGTGCTTGGACACCCATGTTAAACCTTAATATAAAATGTGTTTCTTTTGGTAAATGGTTTTTTAATATGTCATCATTTTCTTATCATGTAAGTACATACTCCCGAATGATTTCATTCTTATCCACATGATATTTTGATGAAGTAATATTTGATAACAATTTTTGTTTGATCAAGAATGTTGTACTGGATTTCATATAAGTTTTATAACACTACGACTATCATAACCCATGGGAAGAGGTTACTTTAACTCAAAAAGTATGTATTCCAGCTTAATGTTTATCAAAATAAGTTGTTTTTTATCTTGAGTACAAGAAACATAATCCCTTTTAGTCATGATAACAATTATTTCTATTTATTTATTTATATGTCAACATATGAAAATTTCTACCTGAAGTAAAAAAAGAACAAAATATAGATCTTCTATCATCAATACTTCTTTACTATTCACCATATGTATAACCAAACAAATAAACTCTTCTAGAGAAATCATACCATAATATGAAATCTACTATGCCATTTATATATTTGATAAATCATTTTCTAAACAAAATATGTGGTTTTTTGGATTAATTTTTAATCCTTCACATAACATAACAACATAAAAAATGTATAGTCTTGAGGAATTAAATCAAAAAAACTACCATTCATATTCTGAATAACGTTTGGGCCATCATCATTACATTCTCCATATTTAGTCAACATGGTCCCCACTAAACATTTTGTGGAAGCATGTTTATAATTTTCCATTCCAAACATATTATAATATTCATTAATATAATTTTATTATGAAAACATGTATATCTTATGTTGTATGACTCTTAAACCAATATAGTTTTTCATTTAACCATGAATGGGAATTTCGAACAACATTTTAATTTCTTCATCAAACCTCTCACAAGTTCTTTCATCATTCCCCGCAAGAATAATATCATCAACATATAAAATTTAAATTTTATAAATCTTCTAACTTTCAGTGATGTAGATATTACTATCAAATATTCCTTTCCTAAATCATAACATTCTTTATTAGATATCCAACTTGTAATACCAAGACCTTGGATTTTAGTTTGGCCAATACAATGATTTATTCATATTTCATACACAACATTCATCCTTCCAAATTAGAAAACCACATGGATATTAAATAAAAAATTATTCATCACGATTCCATTAATAAATAGATGATATCACATCCACATACAAAATTTTATTTGTAAAATATTATAATTTTTTACAATCTAGCCTGAGGTTTTAAATTTTCATAAAAAATAAATACCTTCAATTTGTGAGTATGCCTTGGAATCCAATATTTCTCTGTTTTTTATCAATTAACCAACATCATTAAAATTGTTTCAAAACAAAAAAATTATACCAAATTTAGTTTTCATTTATTTTAGGTATAAGTTCCCAAGAATCATTATTCTCAATATAATCCATTTAATTATTAATTTAATGAATCCATTTCAAAGTCTCAAAATATTTATTAATATCGTTCAACTCAACTTTTGAATAAAAATAAGTATGTGTAACATCTTTTAATGACCTTATTGTTTGAAAATTTTGATGTTGATCCTAAAAAATAATTTGAGATTCCACCTATGTCCTCCACCTAGGATGAGATGTATATAATTCTACCTCATCACTAGCAATATATGATTATTATTATCCCTTTATTTTGATTTCAAAATTGTTTGAATCCATTATTTTTTTCTTAAAATAAATCCATTCAACTTCATCATATTCATCATCTATATGTATTTTTGAAACATCATGCTTAGATTTTTGAAGATATTTTACATCAATGAATCAACCATTCTTCTGTTCTCTTTGTTGAAACACCTATATCTTCTTGTATATGAAGCATAGACATAATGATTCCATATTTACATCTCTAATCAAAAATCTAATGGCTTCCACCTTTTTTATTTATGATGCAAGGATTCCCAAAACCCCTTAAGTGTTTAAAGATTTTCTCATAAAACATTTTATATATTGTCATATTAGATCTTAGACTTTAGAAACAATGATTATGAATATAAATTACTTTAATAATTTCTTACACCTATAAGTATTGTGAAAGAGCATAATCAATAAAAATAGTATGCATTATCTCAAATAAATTTCAATTATTTATTTCAACCACACAATTTTTTATAGTGTTAAAGGTACAATGAACTCATATTAATCAAATGGATTTCAACACAACTAATGAACTATTAATTCTTTTATTTACAACTACGATCTGTTCTCAACTTATTCATAAAATACCAACATTCTATCTCATATCTTCTCCTGAGAATATTCATCATATCTATAGCTTCAAATTTAATGTTATGAAAATAGAACACAAGTAATACAAGTAAAATAATCAATGAATGAAATGATTTACATATATCTAAATGTTTATTTTCTCTCCATTGACCCATAAATATCATCCAAAATATGTTCCATGGGTTGAGTTTAAAAAATATCAACATTATCATTCACAATGTTTGTAATCATCTATTTTGGGAAAATTATGAAATTCCAATATCTTCTTATTATCATATCTAGAATACCATATACACTTTCTCTCTTTGATAACTTTCTCATGTTTCATTTATACATATGTTCTAATCATTTAATCCACAACTGATTTCTTTCAATCATGCTTAAGTAACATGAATTATGTACTTCAATAACAAGAAATAAGTATCATTTTCTCATTATCCTTTTATAAAAAAAGCCTCTTACTCTAATTTCTCAAAAAATAAGATTTTATAAACATATATTTGTTGTATTTATAAAAAATTTGAGAAAAAAATTCTATTTCAACCCCTAAAAAAATAATCTCTTTATGGATGTCATCTTTTCTTCCCCAATAATATCAGATCCAACACTATTAACTCTGATGGATTCTACATTGAAAAAATTCATTGTAATTTCTATGATATCATTCAAATTCATAATTTTTTTTAAATATCCTATAACATGATAAGAACACCCACTGTCCAAAATCAATGTTCATTCAACTCTTTTATCTGGGAGAGATTTTTCAACAAAAAGATATTTTTCCTTCCCATTATCATTCTTCACATCTAGAATATGATAACTTTCATGGCCATTGTCACGACCCACCCTCGGGGTCCGTGCCGTGACTACCCCAAGCCCGCCTTCCATAGGCCAGGGGCTGGAGACTAGCACCAAGGCGTAAATCCCAGTAAAAAGGGAAGACATTGCCTTTGAAAAGTAAACAAACATCACAGAGTAAGAAAGCGGAAAAGTAAACACTGAGTAAAACAGAGTACAACTGAAGTGCAGAAAAGTAAATGGGCCAGTATACAAATCCAAACTGAAAGTAAAGTACAAATCGAAAGGGAAAACATCAACTGTAAAGTAAAAGCCGCTACACCGAGCTGTCCACTAGTAATCCCACCTGAAGGGTGGGTACAGATAGCTCCACTGCTCCTCGGGTCCCGCTGTCTGCTCCGAGCACGTCTCGCCCAGTGGTCCACCTCCAGGTACCATCCTATTCTGCAAGCCTCAACCACGATCAATGCTTTCCGTCGTCTGCAACCAACACAACGTAGGGCGGGCATAGCCCGTGTAGGGGTGAGTATAACGATACTCAGTAGGGACCCCGAGACCCTCAAGGTCTCACTAAAACCAAAAAGGATAACCACAAGAAGATCTCAACAGATAACCTCTACTTAGGTATATTCCCATACATATACCTAAGTTATCAAGTAACCCATCTCAATCATGAGGAAACACAAGGATTGTAAAAACAACGGATAACCACTACCCAGGTATATTCCCATACATATACCTAAGTTATCAAGTGACCCATCTCAATCATGAGGTAAACACAAAGGTCAAAAGTCTCAGCTCAAACCAGGATTTTCATTATCGAAACCGTAACTGCTGAAGAGCTCCGTCTCTGGAGTGTACAGTGGTCCTGTCACGACTCCGATGTACTGCTCACTAACCTAAGACTGCTGAGGTGCTCCTCTTGACGAGTACCGCGAGCCAGCTGCTACAACCAAGCGCTCCCATGTGCCGCTACAACCAAGAACACCTCTGTCGTGGGTTTTCCTCTACAACCAAGCCCTCCCATGTGCCGCTACAACCAAGCGCACCTCTGTCGTGGGTCTGCCGCTACAACCAAGTGCTCCCATGTGCCGCTACAACCAAGCACACCTCTGTCGTGGGTCTGCCTCTACAACCAAGCACTCCCATGTGCCGCTACAACCAAACACACCTCTGTCGTGGGTCTGCCGCTACAACCAAGCGCACCCCTGTGCCGCTACAACCAAGCGCACCTCTGTAACACACCGGGTCGTCCGATCAGCAGTCGTCGGGTCTCAGTCAGCTACACGGTCTCCGTACTCCGCACGCTCGTCACCGGGAGGGTCCGCTCCACGAGCTACTAGTCGATACTCCAAGTATCTCAAAGTCCCACGAAGAAGAATCTCAAAGGACCGTCTCATCATAGGGGTCTCAACGCAACAGACGACACGTCAATCAGACGCTCGGTCTGTGAGTTACTAGCCTTTTCGTCCCAGGGGCCCGGTTGGTTTTGTGTGCGAACCAATCCGGCCGTAACTCAACTATACCCCGAACACTCATAGGGTATACTCATTGGGAGCGTTTCTCAACGAGATCACCAACGCCGCTGACGGTTCGTCAAACGGACGTTCTGTCAGAAAGGTATCAGCTTTTCCGATCCAGGGGCCCGGTTGCATTTCGGTGCGATCCAACCCGGCCACTATCCAACTGTATCCAAAACTCGGGCGGAGGATGCCAAAAGTTCCGTCTCATCAAGAGGAAAACAATGAGACAGACGGCGCGTCAATCGGACGCCCGGTTTGTGAGTTATTGGCTTTTTCATCTCAGGGGCCCAGTTGTTTTTTAAGGAAAAACCAACATGACCGTACTCCACCTGTGTCCAAACCTCGGGCGGAGTATGCCAAAAGATCCGTCTCACTAAGAGGAACACAACAAAGCTGACGGCACGTCAATCGGACGTCCGTAGCTCAATATATGAGCGTTTCCGCTCCGAGGGCCCGGTTGGTTTCGTGTACGAACCAACCCGGACGAACTCAAAGTATTCCGAAACTTTGAGTGCGATATACCGAATCGACCGTCTCTATCCAAGGATCGCATCACCGCTGACGGTTCGTCAATCGGAGGTCCGTAGCTCATGTTATGTGCAAAAGACCGAAGTCGATTCGAAAACAGGGGGTCCGGGTCCGGGCCGACACGGCCCGGCCGGCGGCGCGGCCGGAGCGCCGCTCGGGTGCCACGCGTGGGGGGCAAGGCCCCCGCCCTTCTTCAGCAGGTGGCGCGACTGCATGCCGCGACTTGGAGAAAACGCCCCCCCCCTCACGTGGGGGCCCTGCCTTTGAGAAAAACGGGGGGGGGGGATGCCCCCCCTTTGTGAAACCGGCCCCCTCCCCATTATGGGGGGCCAATTTGGCTGGCCGGGGGAATTTATTTCCCCCGGTTTTGCCTCCTTTCTGGCCGGCCCGACCTGGCCGGCCGGTTCTTCCTCAATGGGACCGGCGAGGCCGGTCCCCTTCCTGGCTTCCGACACCGGCGGCCCGGCTGGCCGCCGGTCTTCTCCTTCCGCCGCGGCCCGGAACAGGCTGCGGTCTTCGTCGTCCGGCGCGGTGCGACGGCAACGCGCCCCTCCGCCGCAGCCCCGCTCCGGCCGTGGCGCCTTCGGTTTCCTTCGACGCGGCGCGACGGCTTCGCGTTCATGATAAATCTTTCCTTGGCGCGGCGCAACGGCGCCGCGCAAAAATTGTCGAATGATTCCCGCGTGGTGCGACGACACCACGCCATCTCATTCATCCACAAGAAAATAATATTCAAGAACAAAGGAGGGGGAATTCGGCTGTGTTTGTGCGGTCCGGCCCCCCCTCGCGTTACACGATAACACTTAAACATTTATCCCCAAGACTGTCATGCTAGAACCAAAATCGAGAATAAATAAATAATCAACAACAAACCCCTACCTCGGTTTCAAGAATGATGATCGTCAACGACCCGCGGAAGACGAGCGTCGCGGTGGTCGACGTCGCGGGAAAAGGACGTCGACGTCGTGAAACGAGGATTCGAAGCTTTTTGACGGCGATTTCGTCGCGGGAAACCGTCGCGGAAGAGATGACGCGGAAGGAGACGTCGTCGGTGTCGCGGGTATGGCGTCGCGGAAGACGGTTCCCAAGAACGTGGCGTTCTTCATCGATGTCCGAAAGTCCTTCGCGTTCTTCGCCAAAGTTTGAAGAAGAAGGAGAGAATTATTCAAAACCTCTCAAGATGGCTAAGGGAACCAACCAAAATAAAATAATCTAAGGCTTATTTTATTCACACAATTATCAATTTGAATTTCAAATGTTTGAAATTCAAACAATTCAACTCCATTAATTAACCAAGTTGTCATGTTCATTAAAAGAGGAGTTTAAGGAAGTTTTAAAAAAAAGAAGGTGAAGAGTTAGGGTTCGTGTGGGCCCCACCACACTTAATCCTCTCAAGGGAGGTTAAGTGGATGTGGGTCCCACCCCTAACTCCCTTTGCGAGGAGTTAACTAACAAGTTAAAAATAAAAAGTGTTTCCACATTTTTATTTAACTTCTTATAATTTCTCCCAAAACTAACTTTCATTCCGCATAAAACGCAACCTCGGAAAAGGTCTCCTTAAGCGAATATCGGCACTGCGAGTTCATCGGTGTCCTCGGATTTCAATTCCGAGCACCGGATCAAAAGTTAGAAATTCCCGCTCGTTCGTTCACTGAACATACCCGATCCAAACTTCGGAAATTGATTCCGGGCACTACGGGCCTCGGAATCAGGTGCCGTCAGAAACTGCGTTCTTATAAAATTCCAAAAAAAATTAAGAAAAAATTTCCCTTGAATTTTACGGGTCTTTACATTACTCCCACCTCAGGGCTTTACGTCCCCATAAAGATACATCAAAACTAGGGAAACAAATGAGGGTACTGAGCACGCATCTGAGCCTCCCACTCCCATGTGCTCTCCTGGAGGTTCCCGTGCTTCCATCTGATGCGCACAAGAGGAATCGATCGCCCACGTAGGACCTGCTCCTGTCGATCCTCTATCTCCACCGGGACCTCCGTAAAAGTCACCCCATCGTCAACGTCAAGCTCCCCATGGTCATTGATGTGCGTTGGGTCGTGCACGTATCTCCTCAGCTGAGATACGTGGAAGACGTCGTGCACCCGGTACAACTGAGGTGGTAGATCCAGGCGATAAGCCACCTCTCCAATCCTGCTGAGGACCTAGAAAGGCCCGATGAAGCATGGAGACAACTTGCCGCCTCGGCCAAATCTCCGCAAACCACGTCGAGGTGAGACCCGCAAGAAGACGTGGTCGCCATCCTCGAACTCTAGTGGCCTCCGCCTCCTGTTAGTATAGGAATTCTGTCGGCTCTGAGCAGTATTCATCCACTCCTAGATGACCTGGACCTTCTCAATCGTGGCCTAGACCACCTTTGGTCCCACAAGAGATGCTATGATTTCTTCCATGCCGATAAGAGAAATCTGGTCTCATCCCCTGGATGAACCACATTCTTCGCCTAATACTGTCAATCCCGACATGGATGATACTAACCCATACCAAGGATGACGTCGTAAGGCCTCGACGCTACTACAAAGAGATCCAACCTTTACTCTCGCATCCAAGGGTTGAGTCACACTGTCGGCATCAGTGTGTGGTAACTGGGTCTCCTCCAGTAGGTACTTCTCAAGTGAGGGTCAAGTCAACGGTATAAACCAGAACCTCTTAGTAACAACACAAGAGAGGACAGGGAAGTAAATTCCACAAGAAAAGGTGTCTTTTATTACTACAGCTCAAGTACAAAGACACAAAGCATCTACAAACATACATCAACAAAACTTGAAGCAACATGAACAAAAGTCTCCAGGTCTGGAGCTAGTCCCGCTCCTGTCCATCTGCTCCCGGAGCCCCATGATCATAGACCTCAAATGCCTGAAGCTGAGCTCTCCCATGTCCTCCTGTCCCCTACGGTCGGGGTGGACCTCCTGGTGGTGGTGGTGGCAACACCCCGAAGCGTCGTCCACCTCCAGCTGCACGACCATCTCCCCTGCCATGGCCGCCTGCTCCTTGTGTCCCGCCCTGATCGAACCTCTGCCTCTGCCTGGGGGGTCCTTCGTTCTTCTACTGGTCATCTGTATGGCGGGTCGGACAGTGACGAGCCATGTGACCAACCCCGCCGCAGGAGTAACACTTCCCTCTCATGGCAAGTCGTTGCCCACCCCGAGGGCCTCGCACAAACGATCCAGAGTCATGCTGTCGACCACCTGTCGGTCCAGTCCTCTTGGACCCCTGCGTCATCCGTCTACTTCTCGCTGCAAAAGACTCTGCCGCATGCCGGTAAGTGGTGGGTCCTGCTGCTGGAGACTGTTCAGCAAGGAAAATCTCCACTAAGAGGGCTCGCTCCAACACCCCTGCCTGAGTCGGAATGTTGAGGGAGATCATCAAAGCCCTGATCTCATGCCTCAGTCCCTGCTCGAAGGTCTGGGCCCGGAAGAATGGGTCCCGTACCATGTCGGTCGAGTAGCGCGAAAGATCAGTAAATATCACCGAGTACTGAGCGACCGTCATGCTGCCCTGCTGCAACTGAAGAAGCTCCTGGATACGCACCGCACGAAGGGTGGCTGGGACGAACTCCGAGCGGAAGAGGCTCTCAAAGTCCGTCCAAAGTAGAGATGCCTCATCGTGCACCTGGAGCATCAAGCTCCACCATCGTCCTACTGCTGCGTGTAGTAGGATCGCAGCGAGGGTCACCATGAGGTCTGCAGGTGTTCTCACTAGCCTAAAAACTCGTACCACTGCCTCCAGCCAGTCTTCTGCTGCCTGGGGGTCCGTCTCCCCACGGAACCTAGGTGGTCGCTGGCGCTGGAACTCGTGCAGAGCTCCAAGGCGACGTGCATCGTCAGCGGCTCGTGCTGGAAGCATCGGTGGCTCGGCGGGTAGAGCTACCGCCGGTGCCACTGCTGACAAAGGGCCCTGCACCGAGGCCTCGTCGCTCGGTGGGCTGTCGTCACGCTCGACTCTCGGAACCCTGGCTGGCTGCCGTCGTGGGGCCATCCTGAAGAGGAAACAGGTGCGCCACGGTTAGAACAGTATACCTGGTGAGCTGATATATGAAGTAATCAAAAACAAAACTTTGAAACACACACGCAATCAATGTTTTCGTGCATTAAGTCGGAAATCAGAAGTCAGGGTCCTGGTGTACGGATACGTCGGCCGTCGCACCAACACTGGACTCCCTGGACTGATAACCACACTCAATATGCAAAAAATTACTGCTTCACATAGAAAAGATCAGAGTTCGCGGTAGAACCGAACTCCTCTGATACCAATTTGTCAGGACCCTCCCTCAGGGTCCATGCCGTGACTACCCCAAGCCCGCCTTCCATAGGCCAGGGGCTGGCGACTAGCACCAAGGCATAAATCCCAGTAAAAAGGGAAGGCATTGCCTTTGAAAAGTAAACAAACACCACAGAGTAAGCAAGCGGAAAAGTAAACACTGAGTAAAACAGAGTACAACTGAAGTGAGGAAAAGTAAATGGGCCAGTATACAAATCCAAACTGAAAGTAAAGTACAACTCGAAAGGGAAAACAACAAATGTAAAGTAAAAGCCGCTACACCGAGCTGTCCACTGGTAATCCCACCTGAAGGGTGGGTACAGATAGCTCCACTACTCCTCGGGTCCCGCCGTCCGCTCCGAGCACGTCTCGCCCAGTGGTCCACCTCCAGGTACCGTCCTGTTCTGCAAGCCTCAACCACGATCAACACTGTCCGTCGTCTGCAACCAACACAACGTAGTACGGGCATAGCCCGTGCAGGGGTGAGTATAACGATACTCAGTAGGGACCCCGAGAACCTCAAGGTCTCACTAAAACCAACAAGGATAACCACAAGAAGATCTCAACAGATAACCTCTTCTTAGGTATATGCCCATACATATACCTAAATTATCAAGTAACCCATCTCAATCATGAGGAAACTCAAGGATTTTGAAAACAACGGATAACCACTACCCAGGTATATGCCCATACATATACCTAAGTTATCAAGTGACCTATCTCAATCATGAGGTAAACACAATGGTCAAAAGTCTCAGCTCAAACCAGGATTTTCATTATCGAAACCGTAACTGCTGAAGAGCTCCGTCTCTGGAGTGTACAATGGTCCTGTCACGACTCTGAGGTACTGCTCACTAACCTAAGACTGCTGAGGTGCTCCTCCTGACGAGTACCGCGGGCCAACTGCTACAACCATGCGCTCACATGTGCCGCTACAACCAAGAGCACCTCTGTCGTGGGTCTTCCACTACAACCAAGCGCTCCCATCTGCCGCTACAACCAAGCGCACCTCTGTCGTGGGTCTGTCGCTACAACCAAGCGCTCCCATGTGCCGCTACAACCAAGCGCACCTCTGTCGTGGGTATACCGCTACAACCAAGCACTCCCATGTGCCGCTACAACCAAGCGCACCTCTGTCGTGGGTCTGCCGCTACAACCAAGCGCACCCCTGTGCCGCTACAACCAAGCGCACCTCTGTAACACACTGGGTCATCCGATCAGCAGTCGTCGGGTCTCAGTCAGCTACCCGGTCTCCGTATTCTGCACGCTCGTCACCGGGAGGGTCTGCTCCATGAGCTACTGGTTGATACTCCAAGTATCTCAAAGTCCCACGAAGAAGAATCTCAAAGGACCATCTCATCATAGGGGTCTCAACGCAACAGATGACACGTCAATCGGACGCCCGGTCTGTGAGTTACTAGACTTTTTGTCCCAGGGGCCCGATTGGTTTCGTGTGCGAACCAATCCGGCCGTAACTCAACTATACCCCGAACACTCATAGGGTATACTCATAGGGACCGTTTCTCAACGAGATCACCAACGCCGCTGATGGTTCGTCAAACGGACGTTCTGTCAGAAAGGTATCAGCTTTTCCGATCCAGGGGCCCAGTTGGATTTCGGTGCGATCCAACCCGGCCACTATCCAACTGTATCCAAAACTCGGGCGAAGGATGCCAAAAGTTCCTTCTCATCAAGAGGAAAACAACGAGACAGACGGCGCGTCAATCGGGCGCCCGGTCTGTGAGTTATTGACTTTTTCGTCCAAGGGGCCCGGTTGGTTTTTAAGGAAAAACCAACCCGACCATACTCCACCTACGTCCAAACGTCGGGCGGAGTATGCCAAAAGATCCCTCTCACTAAGAGGAACACAACAAAGCTGACGGCACATCAATCGGACGTCCGTAGCTCAAGATATGAGCGTTTCCGCTCCGAGGGCCCGGTTGGTTTCGTGTACGAACCAACCCGGCCGAACTCAAAGTATTCCGAAACTTTGAGTGCGATATACCGAATCGACCGTCTCGATCTAAGGATCGCATCGCCGCTGACGGTTTGTCAATCGGTGGTTTGTAGCTCAAGTTATGGGCAAAAGACCGAAGTCGATTCGAAAACGGGGGGTCCGGGTCCGGGCCGACCCGGCCCGACCCCCCTGGGTCGGCCCGAACCGGGGCGACCCGACCTGGGTCCGACCCGGCCCGGCCGGCGGCGCGGCCCGGTGCGGCGGCGCGGCCGGAGCGCCGCTCGGGTGCCACACGCGGGGGGCAAGGCCCCCGCCCTTCTTCAGCTGGCGGCGCGGCTGCATGCCGCGCCTTGGAGAAAACGGCCCCCCCTCACGTGGGGGGCCTGCCTTTGAGAAAAACGGGGGGGGGGGGGGGCGATGCCCCCCCTTTGTGAAACCGGCCCCCTCCCCATTATGGGGGGCCAATTTGGCTGGCCGGGGGAATTTATTTCCCCCGGTTTTGCCTCCTTTCCGGCCGGCCCAACCTGGCCGGCGGGTTCTTCCTCAACGGGACCGGCGAGGCCGGTCCCCTTCCCGACTTCTGCACCGGCGGCCCGGCTGGCCGCCGGTCTTCTCCTTCCGCCGCGTCCCGGAACCGGCCGCAGTCTTCGTCATCCGGCACGGTGCGACGACACCGCGCCCCTCCGCCGTGGCCCCGCTCCGGCCGCTGCGCCTTCGGTTTCCTTCGACGCGGCGCGACGGCATTGCGTTCATGATAAATCTTTCCTTTTTGCGGCGCGACGGCTCCGCGCAAAAATTGTCGAATTATTCCCGCATGGTGCGACGACACCACGCCATCTCGTTCATCCGCAAGAAAATAATATTCAAGAACAAAGTAGGGGGAATTCGGCCGTGTTTGTGCGGTCCGGCCCCCCTCGCGTTAGACGATAACACTTAAACATTTATCCCCAAGATTTTCATGCTAGAACCAAAATCAAGAATAAATAAATAATCCACAACAAACCCCTACATCGGTTTCAAGAACGATGATCGTCAACGAACCGCAGAAGACCAGCGTCGCGGTGGTCGGCGTCGCGGGAAAATGATGTCGACGTCATGAAGTGAGGATTCGAAGCTCTTTGATGGCGATTTCGTCGCGGGAAACCATCGCGGAAGAGATTACGTGGAAGGAGACGTCGTCGGTGTCGCGGGTATGGCGTCGCGGAAGACGGTTCCCGAGAACGTGGTGTTCTTCGTCGATGTCCGAAAGTCCTTCGCGTTCTTCGCCAAAGTTTGAAGAAGAAGGAGAGAATTCTTCAAAACCTCTCAAGATGGGTAAGGGAACCAACCAAAATAAAATAATCTAAGGCTTATTTTATTAACACAATTATCAATTTGAATTTCAAAGGTTTGAAATTAAAACAATTCAACTCCATTTATTAACCAAGTTGTCATGTTCATTAAAAGAGGAGTTTAAGGGAGTTTAAAAAAAAACGAAGGTGAAGAGTTAGGGTTCGTGTGGGCCCCACCACACTTAATCCTCTCAAGGGAGGTTATGTGGATGTGGGTCCCACCCCTAACTCCCTTTGAGAGGAGTTAACTAACAAGTTAAAAATAAAAAGTGTTTCACATTTTTATTTAACTTCTTATAATTTCTCCCAAAACTAAATTTCATTCCGCATAAAACGCAACCTCGGAAAAGGTCTCCTTAAGCGAATATCGGCGCTTCGAGTTCATCGGTGTCCTCAGATTTCAATTCCGAGCACCGGATCAAAAGTTAGAAATTCCTGCTCGTTCGTTCACTGAACGTACCCGATCCAAACTTCGGAAATTGATTCCGGGCACTCCGGGCCTCGGAATCAGGTGCCGTCAGAAACCGCGTTCTTGTAAAATTCCAAAGAAAATTAAGAAAAAATTTCCCTTGAATTTTACGGGTCTTTACAGCCATGTTGTTGCACAAGTAGAAAAACCAGAAATCCTTTTGGAAGATGTCTAGGTTGTTTAATTATTTCATACATATCTTCCAAATGTTGGAACATATATTATACTTGAAAAACAACTTTATTAAAATTACTTCATTTGAATTATTCAATACCCCTCAAAAATTTATTTTTTTAACCCATGGGGTAATTATAATTTTGTTTGTTATACCAACATATATTTTCCATATGTCCAAATACTCAAAAATACTAGAAATTAAAATATAAATAATATTTACCTCTATAACATCCATATTGATTGGAATTGTGACCGTGTTTTCAAACAATATTCTTATATATTACATCATAACATTGTTAACCCCATTATTTAATTATCGATCAGACCCTTCTTCCATAATTAAAATTTCATCTTATTTTTTTAGAATAAATGTTGGTTGGATATTTTATTTCAAACATAGTATTTTTAGGATCCTTTGAAAATACATTGTTTTTAGTTTTGGAAACATACATTAATTTCTCATCATTATTATTATGAGTAACTTTTTCAACTTTTTTCCACCCTTTGAAGGAAAATTATTTAGATCTTTCTCATGATCTCCCATTCTAGAAGATTGACTAACATCTGAGACAGATTGTTTTATTCTTATAACTCCCTTCTGATATTTAAAATCTTTCATTGGGAAAGTTCAAACTCTTCTTACTTTTACTCCAAGTGTAATTAAAAATTTTTATTACAATTTTATTCTTTATGAATATACTTATTTAAAAAATCACCCTCTTCCAATAGGTTAGCTTTATTTTCAAAAATAAAATCTTTATTTTTTCGTATAAGAAATTCCTTCTTCAACTTATTGATTTCAATTAAATTCACACAATATTTCTTATACATTATTTCAGTTCTCCATTTAGTTGAAACTCTAATTTGTAGCATCTTTTAAAATATTACATCCATACTCTTCATCATTAATTACTGTAATGAAATTATTTTCTACAAAAACTTCAGTAACATTTTCAACCTTAACATAACTGAATTACTTATCATAATCTTTATTTAAAAATGTTCTCATTTTGTATTTTTAAAACATTTTATTTTTTTATTGGAATAATTTTTTTGTTTTATCACCATGTTTCATCTAAGAACGTATTGGGATTCTTCTATCTTCATCGTTATCTTCTTCATTTTTCATCGAGGAATGCTTATATAAATGATACTAATGGATTGGAATTCAAAAAAAATTAGGTTTAGATTGGATTCATATTTTCCAATAATATATTTAATACTTTTATAAAACAAGGATAAAAATTCATCAAGATTGTTACGAACTCGTGTTCATTTTTAGAATCATCAATATATTAAGCATAAAAATATTCATAGACGTTCCCTAGTTAGAATCCTTGAAGGAAATTACCCAATAATTTTTTTCTTTCATAACATTATCCCTTTTCATTTCATAAGTAATTAGATTAATTTGATGATTATGAAGAGATAGATTTTTAGTATCTCTACCATCCATTGATGTAACTTTTTCACCAAACAAATCCAGAAGAATTATCTGGATATTTCAACCATAGTTATGTCTTCCAGCTTCTTAAAATGATATCATATGGTTTTAAAAATATCATTCACCCTTATAATGAAGTCACCAAAAGATTAAAAATCAACCATTTTATGATATTCATACTTCATCCTCTATATTTGTGACATTTAATTCTTCAAAATATTATTTTCTTTTATAAATTTTTAAACTTATCATTGATAACTTTTTCAGTAGAAACTCACTTAACTCAAAGAATCTCATATTCATAATGTGATGATTATAAATCATTCTTATCCCTTAAATAATTATCCATATTGTTATTTTTCATAGATGTAAGAGGATTATTTTTAATAATAGGATGAAATATATCTATAGGAACTTCTAAAAAATAATACCCTAGAGACATAAGATATAACAACATTATATCTTCCCATATTTTATACTTATTTCCAATTAATAAAGGAATCCACATAATATTCAGAAAATTTAGATTATCAATAAAAACTTCTCTTAAAAAATCAGTAATGAGTAAATTAAGGTAACTTGAATTTGATATCACATGAAAAGTACAAAAAAGGATAAATGTATCACCAAGAGTGGGATGTGGTGAATTTGTGATAACTTTTAATTTTATGTTAATTTATTATGTAACAAACTTATCCTCATATTGATGAATTATTACACAGCTAAAAATGAATTCACACTCCACTACTATATAATATAATCTAGTCTATGGAATGGTTTTCAAATAGCATTATACCATATAATCCACTTTAAATAATCATTTTGTGTGTAGATACAATGAGTAAGAAATAACTACTCACTTGTGTATTACTATGATCAATACTATAGTTCATGTTATTATCCTTGCATGAATGATGAAAAATATGTTTTCCAAAAAGTTTATAAACATTCACCATTTAGTTCTAAACATTTCAATTTAATTCTTAAACAAATTCCACTATTTTATGATATCTATAAAACAATTATTCACTTTGTTACCCTGTAGTAGGAAGAAACAACCTTTATAGACAAAATACATAAACATAGTTTGATCCTAGTTAAGTTGCTCTAGGTGATACATCAGTCTAAATAAAAGAAATACTATGGAAAAAAATTTCTAACCACTTATTTATTTCCAGAGAACGATTATTTATATGGATTTCTCCGATCTGGTATCTACTTCCTTCATCTTCATATGTATGGAAAAAACCCTCAGGACAACACTATCTACAAAGATATTTAGCCAGAAAACATTATTTTCTCTTACTATATATCATTCATTTCAATATTTATTTAATCACTAGAATGTAAATTGTACATCCCTATATTTATATGGGTTCCAAAATTGTAATGATTGGAAAACCAATTTCACTTAACCGCTCAACAAAATTTCCAAAAAACATGAATATCACATTCATTTGAACAAAATATTTAACTAATTAAGAACTTCTAAAAACATCTTGATTCTTCTTTAAAATTATCAATTTTTCTCAAAAACTCATTCAACATCGAAATTAAAAACATCTCTTCAGTCTAATACAATAGTCATTTTGATACTTTTTTCTCATTATAATGAAACATATGATCACTCTAATTTCTTATACCCACATGAAAACTCCTGATAACTAAAGAATTATAATTCTAATTCTCTATACAAATTATAAAAATATCTACCAAAAACATTATTAAAATTTATTTAGACTCCGATTGCATTGTTTTAGCTTCCTCGCACCGATGGATCTTCTCAATCGCTTTGGAATTCCACATTAATTACACAAAAAAAAAATAGTTTGTTCAATTTAATTTCCCTAAAAAATGCTTTATCTACTAAATATTTCGTAACCCCTTGAAAAATCTTCAATATAATCTCCAAAACATTCCACATGTTCTTTATATTTTTCAAAAAAACATCATATCAACGAAAAACTTCTTATGATAAAGTTCAATTCCCATTGAATTTTCTATTTCTGCATGCATTTGATCGATCAGTCTAGGATTACTTCTAATGTATCAACATCAATTTTGGATTAATGAATCTTGATCCACATGGTAGTAAATCATGAATTATTGTTCTCTAGACCCATAGTAAAAAATGCAGACCCCTCTTGAAAAATGTTGACTACATTGTTAATCATTTTATAATTGATCTTTCTCGTATTCTATTTGGATTATCTATCCCAAAACTGAAAATATGTTAAATATTTCTCCTATAGAACTCTTAAGAAGATTACCATTTTGATACTACCATTTTGTCGGATAGAGGGGTGTTAGAACACCTTTGATGGATTGGTGACACACCATTTATGACAGAATGGTGTCATCAGTGAATTATATATTTATGAATCTCTATAAATGTTGATTGACACGTTAGAATTAGTTCCATTTGTGGAAAAGACATCCCAATTAAATGGCCAGAGAAATGGATCAGTTGATCAACACTTCATCAAAACATTTGATTTCAGTAAAATCAAACTTCCCATCCTTTAAACAAATTATGTATTCAGTAATTTTCATATAGATAAACAATGACCAGATGATTTTTATTTTTATAGAACTTATTATTTAGAAAACTCTTTCTTGTATCATGAATTCCACACAATTATGAGATCATTAGGATCATCATAGCATCATCTACCTCACAAAACCTTTTCTCCTATATTCTTTAACAAATCTTGTATCATATTTTTATTAAAAAAAATTTGATAATGAAAACTTATAAAAAAGAAAAGCATCATCAAATTTAAAAATTAACATCTTGAAAGACATTAAAACTTCATAAAAATTCTCACACCTATTAAAAACAATATTTCAGACATAATGTGAGTCTAGAGACATCTTTTCCTAGAAAATATCATCTGAATAGAAAACTGATGCCTAAAGAATTTCTTATCAAAAATGTGTTATATCATTTGAGTATGATACTTCTTGTGTCTAATCACCATAAGATACAAAGTGAATTTATTTTCATAATGACAACAAAATATAAAAAGAATCAGAATAAAATTATTTTAGTATCTAGAAATAAACATCAGATAACATGGTCCCAATATCCATTACCAATTCAGATCCCTATGAAAAAAATATATTTTAGTACCATATGATTAGAATTTACCATAAGCTTCTCCCCAAATTGACAATACTATCAAATTTTGAGTGAATTAAAAATTATTCAAAATCGAAAACATGGGTAGGGTAGTTCATCTCATGAGTGGGTTATTGGTAAGATCCGTAAGCCACAACCGTTCATAATTCTTGAATAGAGTTTAAAAATGTAGAAGATGTGTAACCATTAATCCTCATGAATGGGTTAATTAATATTAAATTTAACATGAAGAGTTTATTTTTTTGGAATATGGTATATTATTGGAATACAATTCTAGAAATGGGTTCATGATGGGAATTATTTGGGTTTAGTTGTTTCAACTATTCTATAAGCATAGATATTTTTATCAAGTGTACAGAACTCCCTATCGAGCTTTCAGGTGATTTGGGTGATTTTGTTTCTCCCTTATTCTGTATCAATCTATTAGGAATTTTCATATCATGGTGGTTGCATCACATATCCAACTAATAAGTCATTCTTAATCTTTGTTGACATCAAACCTGATGGAAATATTGGCATCATTTTTTGTTTAGATTGTGATGTATTAGTGTATTTAATCAATCCAATAAAGTTTTATTTCATGAAATATATATTGAAGGATGATTATTTTTTTTCCTATCTCCATTATTGATGGCGGATAGGTTTATATCATTCTTGAGGTTGTTGTATCTATACAAGTGATTCTAATTCTTTAATTATTATATGTTCCTATATATTACTTTGGGTTATTGAATAAAAATTATTATTTTGAAATTAGGAAGGTTTTATTTGAAATGATTCACTTTTTAGTGTGATTTGGATTTAAAAATATATTATATTTGATATTGAATGGTGTTATTAAATGTGTACATGTATTTTTGAAATGGTTTTGAAAAACTAATCACATTGTGATCCTTGGGTGTGTTGGGTAATGTACATGTCAATTTAGTTTTAATGACACCACATTAGTGTTTTATATCGATAAAATATGGAATGGATCGAAATATATTATAACTAACATATAATTTTTTAGGTTTCATTTATGTCTAGTATGAATTCCCATTTTCAATATCCCAAATTTTGTAATATTATATTTTTACCTCGTTTATCAAATAATGGATTATTTATCGGATATTTTATCACTTGTTTGTCTTATAGTGTATCAATATTCAGTTTTTTCTATGCTTACATATTTTTCATTTATGTATTAAATATTACTAGACTTGGTGAATATATTTATAAAATTTTGGGAAACATATATTTTAAAAATAATTATATTTATGAATTTTTTGTAAAATTTTGGATTTTGTTTTAAATATAGAACATGTGAATTCATGATATTAAAAATTGAATAGATTAAATGGTGGTGTCTTATTGGGCTCTATTATCACACCCTTTAATTCACAAGGGTTGGTAGTAGATATTCTTCTCAATAATTATGTAATGTTAAGGGAATGATATAGCATATCCATTTTCCTTTTTATTCATCTCCATCATAGTGGTATGTTTTGGTGGTGATGAATGGTTACATGGATACCGGTTAATATGTCTAATTTATCTTTCTAGTTTGGAAATTTATTCTTCATTTTTATGTATCATGGATATTTTTTCCTTTATCCCATACTGTAAATTGATGTTTATCTAGTTTTTCATGAGTGTTATTGTTCATTTTTGTTTCTCTCCGTAAGGTAGACCATTCAAGGGGGATAGTATAGTTGACCAGGGATGGTTCGCTAAAAATTTGTATAAAAGGGAATACACTACCAATAGTGTTTTGGACACTACCAATGTGTAGTTTGGTGTTTTAGTAGAACATATTTAGTACTATCAAAATTCATATAGGATGTGTTGAAAAGGGGCATGGCCGACTCATGTTTAGGTCTAAATCTGATTTACCATGGGTGATTATTATTTTTTAAGCTTGTAACATAGTGGCTGAGTTTGTTTGAATGAACCAGATATGGGGTTTATTAAAATATAAATTTTCCATTGTTTTACTTCATATTTATTTTAAAAATTCATGATTTATTTAAATTCATGTTGTTTTAATGAAATGGTATAGAAATCTTATGGTGGTCCAATTATTTTTGTATCTTCTTGTGACCGATTGATTTTTCTCCTGTGATTATTGAACAATTATTACTAGAAGAGCTCTTCCAAATCTGAGCTAAGAAGCCGTGAGGTAAGTCCTGCAGTTTTATAATTTGGTAAACCCTTATTTAGTAGAAAAAATAATCCACATTATATATACAATAGATGAAGAGGTTTACAAGAACTCAGGATTAGTACTGGATCATATCCCAAAATTTACTATGCAATATCCACCTGTCTTCCATGGTGAAAAGGACCCCATGAATCAAGATAATGGATTTATCATATTAGGAGTGTCTTCAAATTTCTGAAGATTCATGGAGAAACTATGTTTTTTATTTGTATAATATTGAGGGACCAATAAGGATATCATTAAAATCTATTATGCATGATATGATGCACAAGGATATCACCTGTGCATCTTTCAAGAAAATATTCAACTAAAACTTTTATCTTGTGACATTACAAGGTGAAATGAACTATGAGTTTTTGACCATCGAGTAAGGAGATCATACTATTCATGATTATTCAACCCATTGTTTTGAGTTTGTGCACTTTGCACTAAATCTATTCACCAGTGATTACCTGATGTCATAGAGGTTTGAGTTATGGTTTAGGACTGATATTCTACCGATTCGAATTCTAAAGTGCCTTCTATCCTTTATAGAGTTAGTTGATCATGAGTCTTTAGTTGAGGCTGAATTCGATAGATTTTTTTTTGTGAGGGGTATATATGGTATTATTGTTAGCTAGGATTTATCCAGTGGCTATAAAATAAAACAAAAAGTTAGTCATATTCTTTCAGAACTAGATTATGGGGCTACATTAAGACAATTTCTGTTTGTTTTATATTAGTGTGGAAGTCATTATCATACAAATTTTAATTATATAGAGGATCCAAAGTCATTTCATCTTTGTAGGAAATATATCCATCTAAATATTTTTTCTAAAATTACTTATAAAGGCAGTGAGGGCCGATCCTATTTCACCAAGTGTTCTAATATTTTTAATGATGCCTCCAAGGGTGGTGGGTATTATCCTTCGGATAAGGGTGGAATTTATATGGAAATGAAAAATCTTGGAAGAGCTAAGATCAGATTTATTTATATAGTTGTATTTTTTAGTGTTAGAATACATGTTGGATTATATTTAGAGATCATGTTATTCTAGGTGGATCTTCCACCCATTTAGTGAAGAGGTATAAATGAGGATTCCAGCATCTAACATATTGAGTAATGATAGTAATCCACAAGGAGGAGGGGGAATTATTGGTGCTTGAATTTTATATCATTGACATGATTTTTAATATGGATTGTATGGTCCTAATTATGGACCATATTTAATGCTATCACCATAGAGTTTTCTTCTATCTCCATATATAACCACTCATGTCTTTTTTGGTTAGTGTCATTTTTGTCATGTGACAATGGGGATATTTTTTTTTACATTATGGGGGTCTCATTTCAATGATAATTAAAATTTTTATTTCAAGATAAATTTTATGTATAATGTGGGAATCCAAACTAGCCTAACTCAAAGGATCAACAAAAATAGTTGGAAACCATAACATTATTAAAAAAGAGTATATGATTACTAAAATTTCTTACCTGATATAGACCCCATTTAAGTTCCATAACCAACATATTAGGATCATCCCTAATTTAATATTTAAAATGAATGGCCTTATTTTTCCATTTAGATATATAATCATCTGTGTTTATCATCCATTCATTGAATCCTTGTGAAAAAATTTAATCTTTTTGGAAGATCTAGGACCTTGGGTCTTTTTTAACATCAATTCAAACCAGAATTTCAATTTTATTTTTCAAATAATCCACTATAGAATTGACCTTTAAAGACCATTCCTTATTTGTTTCCTTACAATGAAGAATTAGCTAATGGTATTTATATTTTTTCTCATAATAAATTCTTATCACAACACTCTTCCCTCATTCCTCTGTGTCTTCATAGTCAAGAATTCACATTCCATTAACAAGATCTAAACTCATCTTACATTTTGAGTCTTGAATTATTGGTTCACCTTCCATAACCTTCTCCCCTCTAGATGATATTTTTTGCATCATCTTGGGAAGATAGGATTATTCTTTCCACCCTTCATCTTTCTTCACGTTAACCACATTACAGCCCACCACATCTTGTTTCCCCTTCCACACCTTCTATATAATTTGAATATGAGGGCATATAACTCTCATTCTCTCCTCACTATCAACAGATATTTTAATAGAAATATAATAATTATTTTATGGTAATGGAGTCAACTTTTCTAATTCATATTGAGCCGACTATTTATGAATGGGGTATGCAGCCTCCAAAAATCAAAAGTAGTGGGAGAGGGTAAGTGATTTGGGAGAAATATTTTGACTCGACTTGCTTGAAAGCTTCAACTAGAACTCTTCCATGTCATGGTACAAGCGGATTATATACCCCCATTAGTATCCACCTAAATTCAAACATTAATTTTCTCTCAATTTACAACATGTGCTATTTCTTCATAGTGTTTATCCTTCAAAACTGTGGTCCTAGGGTTCATTAAACCTAGTGCACACACCACTTCATGCCTCTTTGGTTCTGAATGAGACTTCACTTACAAACCATGAACCCCCTAGACCTCTTCTCAATTTATATAAAATATTCACATCCTTCAGATCAAGACACTCTTCACTTATCCCTTTCCAGTTGTGATCCACTTTCCTTGTATCATTTATTAAAATATTCTTAGCAATGAGGACTAGTGATGAAACTACCCCATATGATTGTTTCCCCCATATGAATATGAAGATATGATGAATCCTCTATTTGTGTTTGGAGAAACAAGGTTGTCTCACATACCTAGGGACATTACAGATAATTTTTATTATCACATACATATTGAGAGTTCATGTTTTCCAAAGACCAAATACCCGTTACAATGCCCATTTATATTCTATCTTATATTATGTTGAAATATGTGCTGGTATAACTTATGGAATATCTAGTATATCTCCAAGATGTAGTATTTATTAACTCTAGTGTGTCACTAATGGATTCAACTGTCCTTATTTCTATGAAGGCAGATAGGATCCTCATAATTTTTATTGATTGTCAAAACTTAAATCAGGATAAAATAAATAAAAAACATATGAAAGCGTGGATTGATGATCACCTTAATCAGATAAATGGGTATTTTGGGTTATCAATGATTGAAATTTAGACAGGGTGTCACCAGTTGAGATTACAAGAAGAGGATATACCAAAGATAGTTTTAGGATCTCGTATGGAAATTTCTAGTTTATTTGTTATACCATTTGACTCACTAATTCTCCAATGATGTTTTAGGAATTGATGATCATAATAAACTTTTGGTATTTGGACTCTCATTTTATTATGGTTATATATGATATTCATGTTTACTTCTATTCATAGGATGACCTTATTAATTATTTAGATATAATTATTAGAGCTTTTAGCGATCATCACTAGTATGGTTATATTTCTAAAAGTGAGTTTTGGATTCAAGATGTAATGTTTATGGGGAATTTTTTATATCAGAGGAAAATAACATTGGATCCCAAAAAGTTATTTGTAGTTATATCCTATGAGTGTCCTTGAAATATTTTTTTTGATCTGAATATTCCGGGGGTTAGCTGATTATTATAGATGTTTTTTCATCACTGCTTTAGGGTTATATCTCCAATGAATTATTTAATCCTCAAGGGTGTAATTTTTGAATGTAAAGACAAATTTTAGAGATTTTTTTGAGGAACTAATGTTCATATTGTCTTTATCTTTAGTTTTTATTATTCTAGAACTAGGTTTATGTTATAATGTTTTCTTTGATTCCTTTAGCACATGTTTTGGGTTTGTCTTGTTATAGGGGATACATGTAGTAGACAAAACATATTCTAGTTACACCATCATAATAAAAAATGACCTACACTTGATATTGAGTAGGTTGAAAATTTGGATGATCTAAAAATGTGGCCTCACTAGCTCTTTGGGGTGAAGTATACTATATATTATAATCAAAAGAACCAAGTAATATTTTTCCTATGATGGATCTGAATATGTTATAGTGGCAATGAGTGGGCTATCTACATACATTTTACATTGATTTTGGTTATACTCTTGGGAAAGGGAATTTTTCACCAACGTTTTTCGTAGGATAATATTGAAAAAAGTAATGAATTCTTATATAGAAGAGCAGTGTCTACTGATTTTGTTTACTAAGATGAGCTTGGTAATAGAAAAATATAGTCAGAAGATATTTCCAGCTTTAATAAATAATAAATCTTCTTTTGATGTGTGGTTTATTCTTAAGAAGTTATCATAAACCTAGTTTCATAGAATTAGAAAATATTTTATGGTTGACAGACACTAGGAGAGCCGTCTCAGTCTCTTATCAGTGATTTTTGTTTTTGAAACGATTTGGTTTTTACTTTTTCTATGAGGAAGGATTTGATAGATAGTGGAAACCATTTTTTTGGTCTATATACCCATGTTCAACCAATATATGTCTTGATTTGTGATGTTGGTATTGGTGGTTGGGGATGAGACTATTGATTGTGGATTCTGTATCATCGTTTCTTACTTGTCGAAGACTTAAGAAAGAACACCGGATACCTACTAGTTTGTTGCATCCCCTACCAATTCTGAAATGTAAATGGGATAAATTTTCTATAGATTTCATTATTATTTTTACCAAGGACTCCATGTAGGTAGTAGGAATTTTTTTTGGTCATTAATATACTCATGAAATTAGTTCTTTTCCTCTCTATCATAGAGATGATAAATGTGGAACATATTGGGGAATTTTCTATCTGATAAATTCTTATTATACATTATATCCCCTATTTGGATGTTTATAAATGGTAAAAATGGGTTTCATCTAGGTTTTGGAATCTTCTACATGAGGTTATGGGTTATTTTTTGAAATTGAGTTTGACATATCATCCACGGATGGATGGGAAGATAGAGAGATACATAGAGCTTGCTGAGGATATGGTCTAGGATTTTGTTCTTAATTTTGATGGTTCTTTATAAAATCATATTCCTTTATTTATATAATCCTATAAAAATATTTATGTTGCATTTATAAAAATAGAAGCATATTAAGATATTTGTGGGAGCCCATTTAGATCCTTTTTGTAAAGGGATGATTTAGGGGAGTGGTACTAAGTTGGGTCGATTATTATTTCGAATAAAATAGAAACAATAAAATTGATCCTAAATATATTGATTAGAGAATTGATTCATTTGAAATATAATTTTGACTATCTTAATGAAATAAAATTGTTTGAGGTTAGTGATTTAGTATTTCTTATGGTTTTACCTCAATTGGGAAATCATTTGGTCTGTAAGAATGGTATGATGATAGTGAGGTTTGTTGGACCCATTGAGATTATTTTACGACATTGAATGGTGGTGTATTAGTTTTTCATATTGTATCTTTTTAATGTTTTTGATTATGTGCTTCATGCATTCCATCTGAGGAGGTATTGAGCAGATCCTTCCCATTGGATTGAATGTGAGGATGTTGATCATGATCCCGACACCACTTTGTTTGAGAAACCAGTTAAGATTATGGATTATCTAGAGAAGGTTATTCATGTAAAAATTATTCCTTTGGTTTATTTACTATGATATTATGGATGGGATATCCCTGATATATGGGAGCATTAATTGTTTTGAGAATGTAGTTGCCTTTACGTATGGTGAGACTAGGATCTTGATGAAATTCAAGGGATCAAAATCATTTATTTTAATGAGATTTTAATTCCCAATTAAATTTCATCATGTATTTTTTTTTGGTTTTTGTGAATTGTAGGATTCTCAAAGATAGAGATCATATTCTATAGAAAATAACTTAATATCTGGGGACATATGTTGGTCTGAGTTAATGGAGTATGAGTATAAATGTGTAAATTAATTTGGTGGGTTATTCTTATGTCAAAGATCCTCAAGAGTTGGTTCTGTGATTTTATAAAGGAAAATAATTTTTTGAATGCCTTCTAGACATATTCAAGTCATGAATGGTGTACATAATATGAAACTATTATAGGGAATATTTCATAAGTCTTATTCAGAGCATTAAATATATGTTTCGTGAAACTAGTACCTTTTCTTAATCGGTATATTTGGATTTAATTTAATTAAAGGTGACACCTTTTTTGAAATACATGAAATTTATAAAATTCACATAGTGGAAGGGGTTCATGATGAGAATTGTTCAGGTTTAGTAATTTAAATAACGTACACGAATAACCCCTTTTTTATCTAGCATAAAGGCATCCCTCTTAAGCTCTAGGATAATTATTGGAAATATTGGGTGCTTTAAATCCTCTTGGATCACTCCATTCAGTGTTTTAATCCCATGGTGGTTGTGTTCCATATCATTGGTAAGAGTTCAACCCATATATTCACAATCTTTAGTCACAACAGTCGTGTTGCCTGTGTTTTTTTATATTGTGATTGGTTTGTGTTATCTATCAATCATTTATAGTTTTTTTACCTTGTCTTTAAAAGTATGATAAATTTATTTCAAATCCCCATTTTTTATTTCATCTGGATTTCCATTTTTCTTGAGGAAGACGTACTTATTCAAGAGGATAAAATTCATTAATTACTACATGATCTTATTAATTCATTTGGTTTATTGAATTAAAATGCGTGTTTTGGAATTTGAAATTATTTGTTTGAAAGGATTAATGTTTATAAAGGGACACTGATTGAAAAATGGGTTTTAATTGATATGAATTGTTTTTATTGAATGTGAGCATAGATTTTGAGATGGGTTAGAAAAACTTATATCATTGGGATCCATGGGTGCATTGAGAAATGGACATGTCACTTTAGTGTGTGTGATTCCGCTATTGTTTTTGTGATACAAATCGACTATGTCAGGACTCAATATCAATTTCAACCAACATATGTATATTTTAGACTTATATTATATGTAGTATGTATTCCCATTGTATATAGAACAAATGGTGTGATTTTTCATTCATTCCTCATTTATTATTTTATGGATTATATCATGGATATTATATCACATGTTTATTTTATAGTTTATCCCCAGTTAGTTTTCCAAATACATATATTTTTCATTTCAATTTTTTATATTACTTGATTTGTATGGCCATACATTTATGGATAAAAAATAATGTTTAAAAAATGGGTTCATTTAAGAAAATACTATATAAAAAATAATTATTTTTAATGTCATAACTATTGCATTGTATATATTATAATAGGTATAAATTATTTGGTGGTGTCATAATGTGCTCTATTCTCATACCCCAATTTTTCATTTGGATAGTTGTAAAACATTTTTTATTGGACATAAGTAAATTAAATTGATTCATGTATCATAAAAATTTATCTTATCGTTAGTCTCCATTTCAGTTGTATAACTTGGTGGTGATAAATGGTTACATAGAGACATGTTTAGTCTGTTTTACTTTTCCTTTTGGTTTTGGGATATTTTCCCAACATGTATGTCTCATGGATATTCTTTCCATTCATCTATATTATAATTTTATTTTTATCCAGTTTAACATTAGAATAATGATTCTTTTTTTTATCTCATCAAATAGTGGACCATTCATGTGGATTTTCTAGTTTACAGGGGTAGGTTAGTTATATTTTTAGAAGGATTGATATATATTAAAATAACATATTTAACTATTCCCCTAAAAATAATTTTTCCAAAAATTTTAAAAAATACATCTTAATGTGATATTGAAATATAAACTAAAAAATGGTGTCAGATTTTTCATATTTATATCCTAACATTTATAAAATTTATTTTAAATTTATAAAATAAAAAATATGGAAAAAAAGTTTTTCTAGGTAAAAAAATTTGGAATATTACACATTCTTCTACATAAAATATATAAATTAATAATTTATCTATTTTTAATATTTTATTAATATTAAAATATATTCTAGATAAAAAATCATTTTTTATTAAAATATGTATTATTAATTGCTTATATGTACTAGTTGAGTAGAAATTTAATGTCAACATTATTTGGATTTTTTCTTTATTATATATTTATATATCATAATTTTTTACTACTACTTATACCTTATAATTATAATGATACGTTACATCATTATATGTATATATTGGTTTTTATATGGGGTGTAGATCATATTATGAAACATATTATTTAATTAAGTATATTTTTTTAAAAAACTTATCTCATTATAATCATTACTTATATAGATAACAACTTCTTATAATAATTTTTTTGGAAGGATATTAACCTCTTGAATTGTATTTCAGTGGATTATATGTATAATTATGGAATTAAACAGGTGTATACCTCTAGTAAATGATCATTTTTATTGATATGGTTAGTAGACAATATCTAAAGTTGTAATGATATAGTCTCAATGTAAATAGAAAGTTATGGCCCTTTTTACTAAAAAATATTAATTCTGATATAGGTATAGAATTTCATATTTTTCCCAAGTGTAGCTTTCATCATTTTATTCATTGATAATAATTGACCAGGATAGTAGATATATCCTTGGTTTCAAAATATTATTATAATTCTGGATTGTAGGGAGACTATTAGTGAATAGTTTCACTATCATTGTGTATATTTTTCATAAATAATGAGTTATAGTTCCTCATTGACTGAGTTAGGAGGTGTTAAATGATTTCCAAAATTATAAATAAGTTGTATATATATATTTCTCCATCAACTATATTATGAGGTGCTCATGGAAATTTTCATTGTACTACATAGATCTATGACATTATTTATTAATATATGATTAATTATTGATAATATAACTAAATCAACTAATTTCAGTCCCATAAAGATTAATTCAAATTATATAAAAATATTGATATGTAAGTGTATATGATTTAAAATTTAATTTTATGTGCCAAATTATTATTTTTTCTCTACCCAATGATTTCCTCTTTTATTGTAAGATCATTTAGATGCTCTATGAATTTAGTCGAAACACAGAATGACATGTTAAAGATATATTGATTTTAAAACTAAGTGAGCGATTGAGATCATAGAATATTTTATTTAATATTTTATTTAGGAATTCAGATGACTATATTTTAGTTATGTTCACAACCATTTATTAATGTATTTTTTCCATATTATAATTTATAACCCCTGTCTATGTAAATGTTGATAACTGTTGTTTGACCATTGTTTAGGGCCACATATGATTTATGATTCTTTCTATTATAATTTATTATTTACAAAATAATAACAAAACTAAAATTATGGAATGATGTTTGTGAAGTAATGAAAAAAGTACTTATATTTGAATATTTAACACATATATATTTAGGTTAGGTAGAATGGATATTCCCTTTGGATTGCTACCGGTATATTTTTTCACTCCCATAGAAAATTTAATTTCATCCAAACTCATATACAATAATACTTCATTTTTATGATTTTCTTATCTTTTCTAATTGATGATGTTACATAAATTTTCACCTAATGGACCTCATGTTCAAAAAAATTTCAACCTCATTCATGGGAAAACAACGATACATTACTTATAGCACCCCAAGTGTTTATGAACCCTTCTCTTGAAAAAAAATTAAATTTTCATTTATGTCCTCTAGTGAACTAAATCAAAAATTCCCTTGACATGGGACATGGACTTCTTTTTTTTCTAGACAAAACAACAACTTGGCACAGAACAGTGACTTGTCAGACATTAGACGCTACATTGATGCTTCTACAAAATAACATTTTCTTGTTTTAAATATTTCAATGAGATAATTATAACCTAGTAGTTAAACATAGTAACTTGAGCAGTATCAAATAACATTAAATTTTTTATAATGATTTTATATAAATAAAACATATTGATAACCAAATATATAATTTTTGGTAAAGTCTTTATATGTAAAAAAACAATTTTCACCAATAAACTAATTTTAATGTATTTTTGTGAAAATGAATAAAATTAATTTTACATACATTTAGAAATTGAATTTGATAAAAATTTCCCCATTTTTGAATTTAAAATTTCTAAATTAGCATATGAGGAATTTTTGGGATATTTAGGAAAGACTTCATTTTTTGAAGAATACTGAAAATTGTTGCATTTTAGTTAGTAAATACCTTTTTTATTAAATAATTATTAATGTTAAATTGTAATTTAAAATTGTTTAAATGTCACATTAGATAGATTATACATCTATTAATAAAATTTATGTTAATATAATCAATTTCACTTTGGGATTAAATATAAAATCAAATTAAACATTCGAACATCTTTATACTTTTAAAACCCACAATTTCATGTATTCTCCAGGATTAACATTAATATTATATTTTATGATTTTGTGGACTGAATTTCAAAAAACTGGAAAATACTATTTTAATTAGTATAATATTTATACTCTAATTATATAATGTTAATTTTTTTACCAAAATTATTAGTAAAAGTGATTAAAATTAATCATCGCGACTAAGGTCAAATTAAGCTTCATTATGGAACTATCCTTAATCGTAGGGGCCCAAATGACCTAATTTTTTTCCAAAACCCATTATATGACCATATTTGGTCCATAAACATTAAATTTTTTTTTATGTCAGTTTGTTATTGTAAAAACCCGAATCTTACTTTCAGTTATGTTTTTCCTTTTCTGGTCGTTTTTAAGAAAAAGAGGAAAAAATGGAAATTTTTAAAGTACACGCCGTGTACATTCTGAGTACACACCATGTACTGTGATTCCACTGGAGGCCATGTGATGGCCGTGTCATGGACGCAAACATGACCATATAGGGGTGACATGGAGGCCACCTAAAGCGGAGTACAGAAAAGCCGAGTACACACCGTGTACTTCAAAAGTACACACCGTGTACTTTTTTTTCATTAAACGCATCGGGATCACACCTAATTTCCATAACACAATCTCATAAGGTCCAGTTTGACCAAGATCACCATACGACTGCATCTCTTTGATGATCCCCCAAGCGTGCGTCCGTCCTCCAAATCATACACCGTCAATTGCGTTGGAATCACATCGGTGAGTTCTTCTTTCTCCCAGAGCAACATTTTTTAATTCCTCTTCGTTTTCAAATTATCTTGGGTTGAAAATTTTATATTTTTTCATAGATATAAAACATTCTAAGGCGATTCAAGAATTGGGGTTCAAGTATATTGATCACCTAACACCAAGGTAGGTGGTTTGTGCCTTTCCGTTCAATGTCTTTGAGTATTATGTTCAAATTCCACCAATACCCTTGAACAGGGTATTGCGTGTTTACCGTTTTACCCATGTTGTCTTCTTTCCATGATTATATGCCTATGTAGAGGTTGAATGGATATGAATATTGTTGTTTTACTATTCCATCTATGTTTTTCCAATGCATGTTCTATTTATGACAGTTTGGCCATGTTAGCTAGTTTGGCTACTTGGCCTGTTTTCCATACCTGTTGCTGTAGGATAGAGAGTTTGAATCCTGAAAGGCTTGATATGTTGTAGACTATTTAGCCAAGTAGTTATGTAGGTTTACTTTGGCCATATTTCATTGCTATTCCGCTATCCTACACAGCGCCATGACAACCAGGTGTAGTAGACTATAAGGGGAATTGACTGAGTGAGCTTCCTCAGAGAGTCTTTGAGCATTAGATTGTAGCGGGGTGGACTGTGTGATCTTCCTCAGAGAGACCAGGATTACATTGGGCTATAAAGGGACTGAATGTGTAAGATTTCTTATAGATTCCTTGAAATCTTTAGACTATAAGGGGATAAAATGTGCGAACTTCCTCACAGAGTCTTTGTTTTACTTCAATTACCTTGTTTTCCTTAGACTATAAGAGGAAGTGACAGTGAGTGCTTCCTCAGAGAGTCTATGAATGACTTGGGATATAAGGGTAATTGACTGTGTGAGCTTCCTCAGAGATTCCTTGACCTTGGGGCTATAAGGGGAATTGCCCGAGTGAGCTTCCTCAGAGATTTCATGACTATCATAGACTATAAGGGGAGTTGACCGAGTGAGCTTCCTCAGAGAGTCTTAAATTTTCATATGACCAAACGAGAGGGGTTAGGCTGAGTGTACTTCCTAAAGGGATGTTGGTACTTGTTAGGTAGGACCAGAGGGGATGGATGTGATTACATTCCCTGGGGTTACCTATTTGTGCATAGCTGCTTGTTAGACATTGCTTGTTATTGTAACTGTGGATTGTTTACTATTCAGCATGTTCCTGTTTACTGATTTCTGCACTTTTACCAGCCATATTTTCACTGACTATTAGGCATAGATCTTCGGGTGGTTTTATACTAGAATTTAGTCTCACACCCTGTTTGGTCCATGCTTTTGGGCCCAAACAGATTATATTGTTGCAGGTATAGATAAGGGAAATCACCCTTCCACTTCAGGTACATTACTTGATAAGGAGCTGGAGAGCATGAGACCAAGCCTAGGCTTGCGATGCTGATGGAATGTTATATATTTTTTGTACTAGGTTCATTACTATTTGTATTCATCATTGTGACTTGTTTGGATGTTTTTACTAGACATATGTATCATGTATCATTTATTATGCATTGCTCTAGATGTTCATTGTCTTAGTCTTCCACTGTTTACTCTTGTTGGATATTTACTGCTTCTGATATTGTATGTTTGTTACTTCCACTATGTATTATTCCAATGAGGTAATAGTTTCCCCACTATCACACCCATGGCCCTCGCTGCTAGTCTGCAACCTCTAGTGTTTGGGGAAATTCACTTGAGGCCATGTGACCAACTGGGTACGGGTCACCTTTGGGTGACTTCCAGAACCGGGACATTACAAAGTGGTATCAGAGGAATTATTTTCTCTTGAATTATAATTTGGAGCCTATAGCAAGGGATAGGATGGAATAAGTACTTGGTAATAAGCTATGCTCGGGAGTAGCTAACCCGTGTACAAGTAAAAGTCAATCTACCTCGTTATTAAATTTTTTCTGATTTTTCAATTTTAAAGTTGATTTTATTTTCACCGTTGGGTGACTCACATGTATTGTGCTATTACTATTGATGATATTGAGGTTCTATTTCTGTCGTGACATGATGAAATGAGGGTATTCCATCTCATGCATCATATAGGCACTTGCTAGAAATCACATGTCATGCATTCTTTCAACGCCATCTTCGATACATTAGCTATTTGATGTTATTATGATAGATGTTGTGTAGAATATGCATGATGTTGTGATATATGCCTTGATAAAATACATGTTGATTGATATGGTATTTTTTGGGTAAGGATTTGTCTGGATGAATGCTAAACATTGGTTCTTGAGGTGTTATGGCCCCTCATGGACCAGAATTTGGTGGATCATCGCCTTGTTTTCTTGTTATAACTTGTATGATATGCCAAGCATAGATTCTTGGAGATTATGGGCCCTCACGGATCAGAATTTAGCACTTTTAATTATCGTTTCAGTGTTTTTCTGGGCTTCAGAGTAGTTTCTGAGGCTTATAGTTCGGAAAAACCCCGAATACACGCTGTGTAGTTTTGACTACATGCCTTGTGTTCTTCTGTTCGGGAAGAAATAATTTTTCTTAAGTATACACTGTGTACTATATGTACACATCATGTAATCTCTAAGAGTATCTTAGGCCGTGTGGAAGAGACACAGGAAGGGGAATTACTTGTAGGAACACACTGTGTCAGGATTTTACACACCGTGTAGTCTAGCCCAGGTACCGAGTTTTGTCACGGACAACACAGGTCGGTGTTGTCCTTTTCCATACATGCCATGTGTGTCCGAAACACACCGTGTAGTGTCAGCCATGTGTATGGATGTGTCACTAACAACACAGGCTGGGTGAATCTTGTTTAGTAAATGCTATGTCGGCCTTGGACACGCCGTGTAGTCTTGTCTTAGGAGAGCTATGTGGATTAACCATGTAGAAGGACCCAGTTAGGGAAGGGGATTTAGGTACATGCCATGTTTTAGGACAACATGCCGTGTGTTTTGGGGTCTTACCCAACCAGTTGTGGTGGGAGTACATGCCCATGTGAATGACATGAGGGAACATGCCATGTAGGGGAAATACATGTCGTGTAGTCATGTTTTTCTTAACTTGAATGCTTTCTTTCCCTGGATTTCTTCTTGTGCCTTCAGTATTCAATCCTTGATAATCTTGAATCTAAGTGTTCATTTGAACTTACAGAGTCATGCCACCTAGACGTCATCCATTTGACCTCCAGTTGCAGGGCAGTGATCAGATGCCTGATATGGATGATCAGGGACTTATTGTAGATCCTCCTATTGTGCCAGTCTTGGAACCAGTAGTTATACCAGTTGCTAGTGCTGATGCACAGTTTAGGGAGGGTTTTCTGAGGATGATGCATAACTTCCAGGGAGAACAGCCTCCTGCCACATCAATGGTAGATTTGATGTCGGTTTTGCAGCAGCAGAATCCTCCCACCTTCTCAGGAGAAAAGAGGACCAGAGGCTGCAGAGTCGTGGCTCGAAGCCATGCTAGCGAACTTAGAGCATCTCAAGGTACTACCAAAGATTAGGGTGAAGCTCGCGACCTACATGCTCTGAGACTCTTCCAAGAGGTGGTGGGATTTTATCACTCAGGAGGGACACCACCAGAATATGGCTTGGGAGGAGTTCCAGTGTATCTTTTACGATTACTTCTATTCGGAGACCTTGAGTTACAATCGATCCCGGGATTTCATGAGCCTAGAGTAGGGTACTCTTTCTATTATGGAGTATTCCTCTTGCTTCACAGAGCTTCAGTGTTTCATGCGTATCCCAGCAGGTGATGAGTTGTTCTTAGCTAGGATGTTTGAGAGCAGTCTCGAAAAGAGATCCATTCCTAGGTGTACATCTTTAGGTTGACTTCTATATCCTCTATTGTCAACCGGGCTCTGACCACTGAGCGCAATTTGAGGGATTTTGGAGCTGTGATCCAGGGAGGTTTGGCATCCAGTCTTAGTGTTCCTCTAGCTAATAGCAGGAAGCGCCACATGGAGACTACATGGGGATATCAGATTAGGAGGGATGCACCTTTAGGTAGCCACGTGGTGTGCTACCAGTGCGGGAGGAGTGGGTATATGAGGCCATGCTTCTCGAGAGACCCAATGGAGTGCCGATCTTTCAGCAAGATGGGCCATCTCCAGCGTTTCTATCAGTTTTTTTCTCCAGCAGCTGGAGACAGGGGTTCTTCTATAACCTCGTGTTCAGGAGCATCAGTACCAGTTTCTAATCAGTCAGAGAATTAGAGTTCATCTAGATGTCTAGGCCGAGGTGGAGGTCATGACCAGGGTAGTCAGTCGCTGGTTCTTCAGCAAAAATAGGGTGGATCATCTTAGAGCAGTCAATCAGGGTCATAGGGCCATGGATCTGGCTAGACCCTTGTAGTGGAGGAGACCTAGTAGGAGCAGGATCCCGAACCCTCTACAGTTCTAGGTATGATCTTATTAGCCTCAGTTTTATCTTCTACTCTTTTCGACACAAGAGATTCCCAAAGATTTATCTCTTTTTCTATTATGGAGAGCCTTGGGCTTTGCATCTTTTATAATGCCGGTATGTTGATTCTTGACACACTGTTGGGGATGAGAACATCTAGCGTACATTAGTTTAATGAGTTCCCTCTAGTGGATGGTGTATGTCACTTCTTATGGGACCTCTATGTCTTAGAGATGACGATCTATGATGTCATTCTCGTAATGGACTGGCTAGTTCCCTTTCAGGCAGTCGTTGACTGCTATTTTCACAGGGTGAGTTTTGCATCACTAGAGGGCATATCATTTCTTCATAAGGGTGAGTGGGATGTCTAGGAGAGTAGAGCGAGACTAGAGTATCATGTGTTTGAAGGAGTTACGTCCCATATTTCTAGTCTATATCTTGATGATCAAAGAACTTCACAGTTAGACTTTCCTCTAGTGGTGGATCATTTCAGAGATGAATTTCCTAAGGACATTTCAGGTTTTTCCCTAGAACGTGATGTAGAATTCTCGATTGATCTTGTTCCAGGAGGGACACCAGTGTCCATTCATCATTATAAGAATGCTACACCTGAGTTGAAAGAGCTCAAGAAACAGTTGGAGGAGTTACTGGAACATGTTTTCATCCGACCCAGTACTTCTCCTTAGGGTTCGCCTATCCTGTGTACGAAGAAGGAAGATGGTACCATTAGGCTTTGTGTGGACTATCGGAATATGAACCAGTTGATAGTCAAGAACCGATATCCCTTTCCGAGGATTGATGATCTCTTGGATCACCTTCAAGGAGCCCGGGTGTTCTTGAAGATCGACCTGAGGTCCGGTTATCACCAATTGCACGTTAGACCATCAGATATTCCTCTCACACCATTCCAGAGTAGGTATGATCTATAAGAGTATATGGTTATGAAATTATGCCTCACGAACGTGCCTACAGTTTTCATGGATTTGATGAACCGAGTGTTCCATCTATACTTGGATTCTTTCATGGTGGTCTTCGTGGATGATATCTCGGTGTACTATCACACTCTACACGACCATGCTACCCATCTTGAGATCGTTTTGAGTACACTGAGAGAGCATCAGTTAAATGAAAAACTCTCAAAGTGCCACTTTTGGATGGATCAAATCCACTTCTTGGGTCATGTGTTCTCAGATACAGGAGTATCAGTTTACCCAGAGAAAGTGAGAGTAGTAATTTCCTGGGAGCAACTGAAGAATGTCATTGAGGTGCAGAGTTTTCTAGGGCTGGCTGGATACTACAGACATTTCATACAAGACTTTTCACACTTAGATGCACCGCTTAAGGGTCTGACTAAGAAGGGTGCGAAGTTCTTATGGTCAGATTCTTGCGAGTCATCCATTCAGCAACTGAAGGGGAGGTTGACGACAACAGCGATACTAGTCTTTCCAGATCTGGGAAAGAGCTATTCTGTTTACTATGATGCTTCAAGTATCAGGCTGAGAGCTATGCTTATGCAGGGATATGGGGTCATTGAATATGGGTCTCAGCAATTGAGGCCACATGAGAGGATTTACCTGATACACGATCTGGAGTTGGCAACTTTTGTTCATGCCTTACGCTGTTGGAGACATTACCCTATGGGAGAGAATTTTGTTGTCTTCACTGACAAAAAAAGACTCAAGTAAATTTTTACTCAGTGTGATCTAAATTTGAGACAGTGAAAGTTGGTCGGGTACCTACAATCCTTTGATTTTGACCTTGCCTATACGCCTGGGAAAGGCAATGCAGTGGCTGATGCATTGAGCAGGAGGACTCAGATACATGTAGTTCACGAGGCCAGAAGTGAGTGGTAGATTATGGATCTGTTCTTTGAGATGAATTTTGAGGTGCAAGATAGTTAGGGGGAAGACTTTTCTTTCTTCTATAGCTGATACCTCTACACTTCTTGATCGGGTGAAAATGAGGCAACTATCAGACTAAGAGGTCCTAGTGCTATGAGAGAGAATGTCAAGAGAGGACCCTATTTATGGATGGACCATAGGTGAGGATGAGATATTGCATTTTTATGGGCACGTATGGGTGTCAACAGACATACACGAGGAGCTGATGCAGGACTTTCACTACTTAGTTTGGGCAGTTCATCCCTATGTCACCAATATGTATTGTGATCTACACCATCAGTATTGGTGGCCAGGTATGAAGAGAGTTGTTGCTAATTTTGTCATGAGGTGTTCTACTTGTCAGCAGGTGAATGTAGAGCATCAATGACTAGTATGGCTTTTATAGTAGTTACCCATTCTTGAGTGGAAGTGGAACGATGTTGTGTTGGATTTGATGACCTGGTTGCTGAGGTCGCCTTGAGGAAATGACACAGTGTGGGATGTCATTGATAGAATTACAAAGGATGCTCACTTCTTACTGATCAAGGATACCTTCAGTGTTAATGAGCTAGGACAATTTTACATCCGAGAGGTTGTACGTCAACATAGAGTTCCACACTCTATTATTTCAGACAGGGATGCACATTTTACTTCTTGGGTCTGGTAGGGGCTTAAGCAGGCTTTGGGTACACAGGTACTTCTGGGTAAAACATACCACCCCCAGATGGATGGCCCATCCGAACGTATGATCAGGTGCTTGAGGACATGCTCCAAGCAAGAATTCTGGATTTTGGAGGTTCTTGGGAGAATCATATACCTCTTTTGGACTTTTCCTACAACAATTGTTTTCAAGCAACTATTTAGATGGAACCTTATGAGGCTTTTTACGGTAGGCCATTCCGATCACCCTTATGTTGTTTATAGCCAGGAGAGGTAGCTTTTTTGGGACCTCATCTTGTTTAGGAGTCCACGAAGCAGATAGATTTGATTCAGAAGAGGATGGCTAATGCACAGTCTCGACAGAATTTTATGATGATTAGAGGAGACGACCTCTAGAGTTCGAGGTTGGGGATCAGGTTTTCCTACATGTCACACCGAGGATGTGACACAAGAGGAATAGAAGACTGGGAAAGTTTTTTCCAAGGTACGTCAGACCATTTGAGGTATTGGAGAGAGTTGGGATGGTTGCCTATCAGTTGCAGTTACCTCAGAGATACCGGGATATGGAAGACATTTTGCACGTTTCTCAGCTCCGACGTTAATTTTCAGACCCGTCTCATGTCTTTCAACCTGAGGAGTTTGATCTCAAATTAGATGCATCATTTGAAGAGCATCCTATCTGGATTGTGGATCATAGTACAAAGATTCTATGTGGTTGGTCCAATCATCTGGTATGAGTGCCATGGCAGCACGGGCGAGTACAAGATGAGACTTGGGAGGGGGAGGCCAATGTACGAGCTTAGTGGCCAGAGTTGTTGGGGGTTTCTTCTTCTATGCCGCACTAGTGAAATTCGGGGACAAATTTATTTAAGGGGGGAAGTTTATAAGAACCCAGATCTTTTTTTCAGGAATGTTTTTTCTTTTTTGGTCATTTTTTTAGAAAAAGAGAAAAATATGGAAATTTACGATGTACACGCTATGTACTTTATAAGTACACACCGTGTACTGTGATTCCGCACGAGGCCATGTGCTAGCCATGTCATGGCCGCACACATGACCATGTAGGGGTGACATGAAGGCCACTTAAAGCGGAGTACAGGAAAGGCGATTAGACTTAGTGTACTTCAGAAGTGCACGCTATGTACTTTTTTTTCATTAAAGGCACTAGGTTCATGTATAATCGCTAGAACACACTCCTTTTAGGTCCCGTTCGACTAAGAGCACCGTACGACCACGGATCTTCGATGATCCCCCAAACATGAATCCGTCCTCTGAATCAAACACCGTTGGTTGCATTGGAATCACAAAGGTGAGTTCTTCTTTCTCCCAGATAATCTTTTTCCAAATCCTCCTCATTTTCAAGTTATTTTGGGTTGAACATTTTATACATTTTCATAGATCTACGACGTTCTACGGTGATTCAAGCATTGGGGTTCAAGTATATCGATCACCTAATTCCAGGGTAGGTAGTTTGTTTTTTTCCATTCCAAGTCTTTGAGTATTATGTGCAAATCCCACCAATACCCTTGAATGGGGTATTGCATGTTTACCATTTTACCCATTTTGTCTTCCTTTCATGCTTATATGCCTGTGCAGAGGTTGAATGGATAAGAATATAGTTGTTTTTCTATGCCTTGAATTTTTTTCCCATGAATGTTCTGTTTACGACTATTTGGTCGTGTTAGCTAGTTTGGCTACTTGACCTATTTTCCATACTTATTGCTGTAGGATAGAGAGTTTGAATCCTAACATGCTTGATATAATGTAGACTATTTATCCAAGTAGTTATGTTGGTTTACTTTGGCCGTATTGCTTTGCAATTATGTTATCCTATACAGGGTTGTGAGAACTGGGTGTAGTAAACTATAAGGGGAATTGACCGAGTGAGCTTCCTCAAATAGTCTTTGAGAATTAGGCTATAGGGGGATGGACTATGTGAGCTTCCTAAGAGAGCCTATGATTACATTGGGATATAAGGGGACTGAATGTGTGAGCTTCCTCAGATATTCCTTGACTTCTTTAAACTATCATGGGATAGACTGTGTGAGCTTCCTCAGAGTATTTTTTTACTTGAATTACCTTATTTTCATTAGACTATAAGAGGAATTGATGGTGAGTGATTCCTCAGAGAGTCTCTGAACAACCTGGAATATAAGGGGTATTGATTATATGAGCTTTCTCAGAGAGTCCTTGACATTGGGGCTATAAGGAGAATTGACCGAGTGAGCTTCCTCAGAGAGTCCCTGACTACCTTAGACTATAAGGGGAATTGACCGAGTGAGCTTCCTTAGAGAGTCTTAAATTTTTGTATGACCAAACCAGATGGGTTAGACTGAGTGTACAACCCCTAGGGTTGTTGGTACTTGTTAGGTAGGACTATATGAGATGGATGTGAGTACTTTCCAGAGGGTTACCTCTTTGTGCATAGCTTCTTGTTAGTCGTTGCTTGTTATTGTCACTGTGGATTGTTTACTATTCAGCATGTTCCTTTTTACTGATTTCTGTACTTGTACCTTCCATATATTCACTAACTATTAGGAACAGATCTTCGGGTGGTTGCCTACTTGGATTTAGTTGCACACCCTATTTGGGCCATGCTTTTAGGCCCAAACATATTATATTGTTGCAGGTATAGATAAGGGTAAGTGACCTCCCACTTCAGGTACATGACTTTCTAAGGAGTTGGAGAGCATGGGACCAATCCTAGGCTTGTAATGCTAAAGAGTTGTTATCTTTTTTCTTTTGTACTTGGTTCGGTACTGTTTGTATTCAACATTGTGACTTGTTTGTATTTTTTTCCTATACATATGTATTATGCATCATTTATTATGCATTACTCTAGTTGTTCATCGTCTCAGTATTCCACTTTTTACTGTTGTTGGATATTTACTACATCTGCTGTTGTATGTTTCTTACTTCCACTTTTTACTCTGCCAATGAGGGCATAGTTTCCCCACTATCACACACAAGGCCCTCGCTGATAGTCTGTAGCCTCTGGTGTTTGGGAAATGCGCTTGAGGCCATGTGACCAACCAGGTACGGGGTGCCGCTGGGTGGCTTCCAGAACCATAACATTACAGTTATGATATTTTTTTGGTAATAACATGTTTACAACTAACATGTTTTAAAAAATTCCAAGTGAGTCCTTTTCCTTCCCAATAAAATTTTACTGACTCTCCCTATTCTTCAAAACACTAAAAAACTATAATGTTATGGGAATATCTACCCAATAAATTTATCAGAAAGAATAACTTCCTCTTATAATCTTATCCTTGGGAATAAGGAAATCTGAGGAAGCCTTTTGGCAAAAACCAAAATGAGTAACCTGATTAAGTGGTAATATCTTCTGTCAAGTCCTTTATTTTATTTTCTTTCTCCACCCTTTGATTTATTTATTACGTTAAAGTATAAAAAAAATAGTATCACAAATATAATATTATTATTTTATTTTAATTTTTAAACATAAACTTTCACACACCTCCATCTAATGGATAACGATCATATAGTTTATGTGTATAGTGAACTACTGTCTCACTAAATGACGATTGTTAAATTTTCTATAAAACCTCTCATGGTGGAAATTATGTAGGACACTATGTTTATATATGCAATTTATTATAATTTTTACTTCCTTAATATTATATATTCCAAAACACATTTCTTATTCTTTCCATTTGGTGTTAATATGTTAATTTTGTTTAAGGAAGTGTAAACTACCACCCCCTCAAAGCTATACGATTCGTGCATACACAACATAGATTATATTAGGTATGGTTTTAGTGAATATAAAAGACATTTAAGATATAATAAATCCAATTTAATAATTATATATATATACATACATTTATGTCTTTTACTTTCTTTATTTCAATAATTTAATTAAATAGAAATAGCATTCATGCGTACGTACGACCTATCATCTCTATAAACGTTGTATTCAGTTTCATACTGATATATTTTATAGGTTATTATAATACACATATAATGTATATAAATGATATTTATATAATGATTTACATTCGGAAAATCATGATATAATATATAAATTCCAGAGATATAACAAATTAAGATACATGCAAAGAATAAAGTAAATATTACCCAAAGTGAAATAGTAACATCGAATTGTTAAAAAACTGTAATACAAGGTCATAATAAATCCCGAAATACTATTAGATATAATAATATATTTCAATAAAATAATAATAATAAATTTATATTTATTATACAATTTGTATTAATGAGTATGATGAGATTCAAGATACAAGGTAAAGGGATTTCATCTCACTTTTTTATTTTCATGAGATATATGCAATGTTTGAAAAACATTGCTTGATTTGGGTTGTATGTAATACCCCTGATTGAATTATTTTCATATTATACTTATGTTTATGGTAATTAAAAAATAACTTTTATAACCTTTTCTTCAAGGGGACTACGTTTACAAAGTTACCGAATCATTAGAAATGTTTGGTTTTAGTTTTCCATCATTTAGACTCAAGTTTTGTTATGAACCTAAACTATTTTTCAAGGTGTATATAATTTCATTTTACATTTCATATAATTAAATTACTTTATAACCATGATATTTTAATCTTTATTTAATTTCATTTTCTTACATGGATAATATGATCCCATGTTACCACGTTATAAGAGTTTATTGAGACAATCTCATCGCTTTTAGAGATTGTTTATGTTTATGCTTCCATTCATGAAAGATTATGATCCATATATCATGAACACTCATGATATAAATTTTAATATATTTATTTAGGATATATGTATGTAATAGTACCATTTCTACAATCATTGTTACTTAAGATATTGTTTTAGGTTAAATCTGTTCATCCCTTTCTCCTATGGGAAATATACTCTATTTATAAATCATGTTTTAAATATTTTTTTAAAAAATGATTCCAAAAAACATTTTAAGCCTGTTTTCAAATGAAAAAGAATTTTTAGAGGACATTTTATTTTTTTAATGCTTCAATTATAAGTTTTTAAATCTATTTTCAATGAAAACATTTTTCAAAAAGAGTTTATGTTTTAATAATCATTTTCAATTTATAAAGGATAATTTCCTCAAGAAATGTTTATAAAGATTTTTTAAAATTATTTCCCATATTTAATAACGTACTTTGGTGTTACTCATTAATTTTTTGGGGAATAATTCAACGTATCCATTTATATTCTTTCTCTGAAAGAATTATGTTTTTAGGTCATGATATTGGTGAAACCTATTTCAATTTATCATATTATTTTATTTTGAAACCATTTTTATTCACAGGTTATGTTTATAAAGAAATTATTATAAAACCTATCTCTTTCCATAGGTCATTATATTATTATATGTTAATAATTCCCATTTAATTTCATGGGTTACGATATGTATATTTATGATATTGTTTCACATGTATCTATGATTTCATTATGAGATAGGTGAGACTTATATATCCTTACAATGCATTTAGTATAGATTTATATCTCATGAGATAGATTAATATGGTCTTGAGAATGAACCATGACTACTAAGATATCCATGGGAGTAATCCATTACTAGTAAGATGGTATGAGGGGTAAAATCATGCTGCATAGATGTCCACAAGAGTGATCCATGACTAACAAGATGGCATGGGGAGTGAACCCATAAATCCAAGACATTCATGAATGTGATGCCTTATAAACTATGGAAATCATATTATATTCCTATGTTTATGCTACAATTCCATGTTTAATTCTTATATTATTCATTCAAGGATTATGTTCTTCATGTCCTTATGATTCATGTCTTATGAACTATTGAGCTTTATGCTAGGATTCATGTATGTGATCTTTGATATGAAGGTTATGTTATTCTATTTTCATTATGATGTTCTCATACCCTTATTCTCATGATTATGCTTACATATCTCCCTTTTTTACACTTACTAAGAATTTGAGATCATCCCTTTTATGTTTACTTCACCAGTTTATGAAGAAATGTATTATGTTTAATGTGTCTAAGAAGGGTTATTGTAAAGAACATTGTGGGAGACAATGAAGCTCTCTTATGTATCAGTGTTCATGTTTCCATGTTTCCAAAGGCACTAGACTAGTATGGTCTTTGGGTATCTATTTGTATAATGTTCTATGTCTTCCGAAAATGATATGTAATGTTATTATATGTCATGACTCATTCATCATAGTTATTATTATAGAAAAGGTTTAGTTAACATTTGGAATCTATGATGAGAAAATCATAGTGAGAACCTTACATTCTTGTCTAAGGATAATATCAAGAGTAAAAAAATTATAGGAAATTGTATGGGAATTTTGGTGAAGGATAGAGTGAGTGGTTTACTGGTAAAATATCCCTATCTAGATACTAAATTTTGATGTGGAATTTCAATAAATATAACATGGGGTGACAACTCCAAAATCTATCCCAAGCCTAACTTGTGGTAATCTGGTACAAGACAAAGGGCCTTACTGCACACCTAGTTTAACACAACTGGTGGTTATGCATTGGGAATTCAAAAACTCATTATGAAACATTTAGAAGTATTTAAATAGAATATGGCTATGATTAACATAAGATAAACCTAGGGTGTCTTAGTCAATGTATGATGTCATAACATAGGCATCCTATAAATTAATTTTTTTGATTATGAGGTTCTTTAATATGATAATTATCTCTAAATATATTCTATTAGTTTTATTCAATGGCTAGAACCTGAAGGAATTGTGTTAATCGTTATTTTAACTGACAATGCAATGATTTTCCTCCTGAGAAGCAAAATACCATGGGATATAGAATGGATAAAATCATTATTATGCTCACATGTCTTTCTCAAGATATGAATCTTGATGGGATTTCATATGAGTAAAGGAGGTACCGACATTCTGTCGAGTATTTCATTAGGCAACGTCTACATTATTTCAGAGGGTCTTTTGATCCACCTTTTGTTGAACCATGGGTCAGTAAAAATGGAAATATATTCTTCATTCTTCAGTGTTTAGTGTGTGAGAATATCATTTTGGCTATCTTTTGGTTTATTGGAAAAGCATACAAGTGGTAGAATCTAATCATGAATATGAGGCAACAATATGAGAATGCATCCATGGATTGGGAAAAGTTCAAGAACATATTTTTCAATAATTTCCTCAGATTCTTCATGAAAAGATAGATAAAGGGTTCCATAAGATGAAGAAGAGGTATTATGAATCTATTAGAACCAATGAGCCTAATTTCATGAGACTTGTGAGGTATGGTTCATGAATTCTCATCCAACCTGAAAGTTACCTTGATAGGTTCTCTATTAGATAAATTCCAATTCTCACAAGGGTGCTATCCATAAGATACATTAGTAGCTATGAAGAGATTTTTCATTAAAAATTTAATGTTAAAATGGAAGATTGATTCATGTACCAATCTCATGGTTTTTCTAAGAAGGGGATGATGGAGTATAATGGAAAATCTAAAAATTGTGAACATAAGAAGATAATATCACCTTTATGATCCATATGTGGGATGAATCATGGAGGAAATTTCCTTAAGGGGTCTTATAAATTTTTTAAGTATGGAAAAGATGACCGTCAATAATATTGTTACTAAAGTGATGTGTTGACATTAGATAATGTTAAGAATGGGGAATAAGAGATATAGAATGAACCTCCCACAATTTAGTGCTACAAGTGTATGGAGAATAATGATTATGTAAACTAGTACCAAAACCCAAGGGTTATTGATGTGGAATAATTTCAACAACCTCTTACACCATGTAAAAACATGAAATATCAGGAAATCAATATTTCAGATGAGTGGTGTGATAGAAATGTTATGAAAGGATCACATACTATCCACTCAAGATCTGCTAAAGTCATAGTTGATTTTGGATCCATTTAATATTTAATATCTAAAGAATTTTAAAAAAGTGTTAATATTCCCCCACAACATTTAGATGTGAAATTAGAATTGAAAACCCCTAATGGAATAATGATTTCATAAGAATTATATGATTCCTCTCCGATTGACGTTTGTCAGAATGTGCTTCCTACAAACCTTTTAATTATTACTTTTGTTTAATTTGATGTCATCTTAGGTATCTAGTATATTTAAATGCTTAAATATTAAATCAATTTCCAATAAGGAGAAGTTACTTTTGATATTTAAAAACCTTCTATGATCATCCATAAATGTGATGATATGCATGAACATCCTGTGGAGATTACATCCCATTTTTGGGTCTTAATTCCATTTCAAATGGTTTGTTTATCTCAAATTTTTTGGGTGAAAATCAGCATCGCTTATATGTCTATAGTTTGGGATTTTGTGTATTCTTTTCTGGTAGAGTTTCATAGTATTTCACCAAAACACAATATTTAGTTCTCAATATAACTCATACATGTTTCCACACCTATTTCAAATATTCTTTATAGAATGTCCCTAATTAAGTTGTAGGAATTGAAGAAGAAACTCCAAGAAAACCTAGAAAATAGACTCATTTATCAAAGTCTCTCACCTTGAGGTGCACCTATTATTTTTGTGAAAAAGATATATTGATAAATGATACTATACATTAATTATCGGGAGTTAAACAAGATATTGATTAAGAATAAGTATCCTATACCCCATATTGACGGATAATTTGATCAATTGAGTGGAGATCAATAATTTCTAAGATTGTACTTCATTCAATATATCATGAATTGAGGGTTAAGAAAGCAGATTTACCCAAGAAAATATTATATATAAGGTATGTACACATGGAATATATAGTCATGCCTTTTGGTCTTATTAATTCCCCTAATATCTTCAGGGATTTAATGAATTGGATCATTAAAAATTTACCTCGATTAGTTTATGGTTATCAATATAGATGATTTTATTATCTATTAAATTAGTAAGGAAGAGCATGCAGATCAATTTATAATTGTACACAAGACCCTAAGGAATAATAATCTATATGTAAAAATTAAAAAGTGTGAATTTGTTTTATAAAAGGATTCATTTTTGGGTCACTTAATCTCATGAGATAGTGTAGAAGTAGATCCATCAAAGATGAATGCTATTGAATGCTGGCCTAGACCAACCACAGTGACTGAGATCTGTAGATGTTTTTTGGTTTATCTGAATAATATTGATGGTTTGTGGATAATTTATCATGACTACAAAATTCTATGACTAAGTTATCTCGGAAGGGAGTAAAGTTCCTTTGGACAGATGAATGAGATGAAAATTCCAAGGAACTAAAGAGAAGTTTTGCCAGTTCACCTGTGCGTACATTACCCTATACTGGAAAAGGGTTTGTAATATATAGTGACATATAAAAGAAAGGATTTAGATGTGTTATTATATATAATAAAATGGTTATAGAATATACCACCTCAATGTTGAAGGATCGTAATAAAAATTACCCAACTCATGATTTGGAGTTAGCTGTTGTATTTTTTTCATTAAGGATATGGTGGTATTATATTTATGGAGAAAAGTGTGATATATATAATGATCATAAATGAATGAAATATATAATCACATAGAATGAGTTGAACATTTACTAGAGAATATGGTCAGAGTTGATAAAGGATTATGACTACTGAATACCTTACCACCCTAAGAAGGCGAACATGGTGTTTCATTCTTTATATCAAAAGGATCAAGCTAGCTTATCCATGATGAGGATCACAAAAGATCCAATATTTCTGGATTTGTATGTGATGGATATAAAAATATTTAAGGAAGGTAAATAGAATTACCTTTCTCAAATAAATTATCAACCCTCTATCCTAGTGATGATTAAGGAGGCGTAAAAGGAAGATAAAGAGTTTAAAAAGAAAGTAAGCAATGTTCCTGAGTTTAAAATTGATCAGGATGGAATGATAAGGTTCGTGAACCTTGTACGTGATTATTCCATATCATATTTTAAGAATTATGGTACCGTATGAATCCATTTATGATATGAAATGTATAGCTCTAACATGTTAGATTGAGGTTAGAGAAGAAAATCTATTTTGTCTCGAGCTTGCTCAAGAAATGGGTGATATGTTTAGAACCATTCAAAAGAATATCAAGGAAAATGATAGTCTATAGAGAAGTTAAACAGATAAAAACCTCCACTAGTTTGAATTTTATTTTCTTTAAAAGGTATTTCTACAAATACCACCCTAGATTATGTTTTTGATATTCAGGAAGAAAGAGAAACTAAGCGCTATGTATATCAGTCCCTTTGAGATTTTGGATCATTTAAAGATAGTATCAAATTTCTTAGAAATACCTCCAAATATATTTAAAGTACATAATGTGTTGAATTTATATCTCCTAATAAATTAAATACCCAACTCTTCACATGTACTAAAATCATAGGTTATACCACTAGAGCACGATATTTATTAAATAGAGTAATTGATTGAAATATTGAATGTACAGTGAAATTTCTACGAAAAAAGACGACTCTCCTATATAATGTTTTGTAGAAAATTAACTGGTAAGTTGAAGCTATGTGGTAAATGGAGGATATGACGAATCAGATATACCCAAAAAAAATTTAACATGGGTGACATATTTTGGGGGAGAAATTCATTTTTAGCGGGGTAAAATGTAACCCCTTGAGTTTTTTTGGACCTTTTATTGGATAAATTAAATTTTAACTTATGTCTTGTAATGAAATAAGTCAAAAATTACTTTAACATGGAACATATAATTAGATTATATTGTATGGAATAATGAATTATTATAGAATAATGACTTGGCGTACATTACACACAACATTGATGCTTCTATGAAACATCATTTTATTACTCTAATTATTTGGTCTGGATATTTATAACCTAGAAGTTAAACTTAGTAATATAAATAGTAATAAATTGATTTAAAATATTTTTTATAATGTTTCTATATAAATAAAACAAATTGATAACAAAATATATAATTTTTGCTAAAGTCTGTATAAGTTTTAAAAGTACTATTTTCTCAAATAAATTACTTTTAATGTTTTTTGTAAAAAATTAACTTAATTTTAGAATAATTTAGAAATTTAATTTTATAATATTAACCTTATTTTTGAATTTAGAATTCTAAAATTTGAATATGGTGATTTTTTGGGATTTTTATGAGAAACATCATTTGTTGATGAATAGAAAAAAATACATCATTTTAATTACTAACTGCATTTTTATTTAAATAATAATTATTGTTAAAATATACTTTAAATTTTTTTTGGAGGTCACAATACATCAATTATACATATATTAATTCAATTTATGTCATTATAATCAATTTAACTTTGGGATTTAATATAAAAACCTTAATAAACATTCCAACTTCTTTATACGTTAAAACACCGTAATTTCCTCCCATCTTCAGGATTAGCATTAGTCCTAAATTTCCCACTTCTATGGATTTAATTTATAAAAACCAACATAAAAACTATTAATCATTAAAATAATTTTATTATAACTATATAAGGTTTAATTTTGACCTAAATGATTAGTAAATGTGATTAAAATTAATCACTGCGATTATGGTCAAATTAAGACTCATTAAGGAGTAAACCATTATATTTGGGGCCAAAATGATCTAGAAACATTTTAAAACAAATAATATTGAAATTTTACATCAATAATCATTATATTATTTATTTATGTTTGTTTTTTTGACTTTTCATAGGTAAGAACCTGTGCACACTTAGCTTGTTTGAAAAAATTATAAGTAAATCCCTTGCCTTCCCAATAAAAGGCCCCCAGTTCTTCCTTTTCTTAAAACCACTCAAACATATTAATTTCAGAAAATATATTCAAAATAATCTTCCAATAAATACTCCCTTCCTCCCTAAATCCTTCAATTGGGTAGAATACAATCCCTGAATGCCTTTTAGAAAAATCCAAAAGGAGTTACCCGAATAAGAGGCAACACCTTCTCTCAAGTCCTTTCATTTATTTTTTTTCTACACCCCCTCAAAATTTATTTTTATATTATTGGATAAAAAAACCAATATAATCAATATACTATTATTTTTTATGTTATGGTTTCATCTTACACTAATATACAACTTTGTTTAATGAATAACGAACATAATTTTTATGTGTACGATGAACTACCGCCTCATTAAATGATGATTGTTCAATTTTCCTTATAACCTCTCATAGAGGAAATTATGATGGAAAATATATTTATATAATTTATGTGTAAAATTTATTATTTATTTAATATTATTTATTCCTTTTACAATAATTTTTTCACTTTCCATTTTCTGTTAATATGATAATTTCGTTTGAGGAAGTGTGGACTACCACCCCCTTAAAACGATATAATTTTTTCATACACTACAAGGATTGAATTAAAGATGGTATTAGTGAATATATATATCGTATATTAAATCATAAATCTAATTTAATAATTATATATATACATATATATACATATAAGTCTTTTAATTTTTTTTTCTTTCAACATGATAATTTAATAGAAATGGTGATCATGCGTACGTACGATGTACCACCTACATGAACCGTGTCTTCTATTTCATATATATATATTTTATAGATTATTATAATACAAATATACTTTATATAAATTATATTTGTATCATTTTTTACATTCTATAAATCATGATATAATTTATAAATACCAATTATATAACAAATGAAGACACATATGAAGATTAAAGAAAATATTACCTAAATTGAAACCGTAACCATGGATTGTTAACATGAGTGTAATTTATGGTCATAATAAAACCATATATGGTATTAAATATAATAATTTGGTTATATAAAATATTTATAAAAAAATTATATTTATTATAAATGTGGTTTGAATGAGTACAATTAGAGTGAAGACACAAGGTAAGGGGGTTTCATCACACTTTTTATTTCCATGAGATACATGCTATGTTCTACAATAATTAATTTTCTGTGGTGTATGTACTACACATTATTATATTCTATAATTAATTTACATATCCATTTATGGACTTTATTTCATGGGTTCCATGTTTCAAAAGCCACCAAATCAGTAAAAATGTTCGGTCTCAATTGGCCTTCTTTGAGACTCATATTTTGGTATGAACCTAAACTCTATTTCAACGTGTATATACTTATATTTTTTTTATATCTTGAATTTCATTTATTTTTATGATATTTCAATATTCATGTAATTTTATATTCTTACATGTATATTATGATCCCATGTTACAATGTTATAAGAGTTTATTGAGACAATCTCGTTGCTTCTCAAGACTATTTATGTTTAATATTCCATTGATTAAATTTTATGATACATATATCAAGAACATAGATTATTTTATTTATAATATGTTTATTCAAGATATATCCATTTATGAGTACCATTTTCCCACCCTTTGGTACTTAATATAATGTTTTTATGTAATATATGACTATACATCTCTCAGGTCGGAAATATTTTTTTTCCAAAAACCATGTTTTCAAAAATGTTTTCAAATGATATTTGAATCCCATTTTTAATTAAAAATAATTTCAAAAAAATTTATATGGATTTCAATGATTACATTATAATTTCTAAAAGCTGTTTAAAATAAAAAATTTTCTAATTTTTTTTGTTTTAAAATTCATTTTCAATGTTGAAATATTATTTTCCTCAAGTAATGTTTTTAATTACATTTCATAATTATTTCCCATATTAGATAACATTTTTGGTGTAACTCATGCCTTTTTGTGTAAATTATTCAATGATTACATTGATATTTTTCCTCTTAATGTATTATGTTTTTAGGGAATGAGGTTTGTGAAACATGTTTCTCTTTCTCAGGTTATATTCTTTTGAAACTCCCTTCACTTCTTGGGTTATGTTTATGATGAAATGATTATGAAACCTACCTATTTGCATAGGTTATGATATGATTTCCTGTTTATAATTCCCATTCCATTTCATGGGTTATGATATGATTATATATTATAATGTGGAACATGTTTCTATGATTTAATTATGAGATGGGTGGGGCCTATATCTCCCTTAAATACATTAGGTGAGGATTTATATATCATGAGACAATCTAAAATGGTTTTGGGAATGAACCTTGACTACTAATATGGCCATGGGAGTGAACCATGTCTACCAATATGGTATAACGAGTGAACTCATTCTACTATGATGACTATGGGAGTGAACAATTACTATCAAGATCATATGGGGAGTGAACCCATACTAAAAATATGGTATTGGTAGCAATTCCTTGGATACTATGAAAATCATATTTTAAGACTATGTATCAGCCACAATTCTGTGTTTAATTCTATTTTTATGATTTCATGGCTTATGTTCATTATCTCCTTATGATTCATGTCTTATGAATTTCCAAAATTTAGGCAATGATTCTTGTATATGATCTTGTATATGTCTTGTATGATCTTATATTTTCATGATTATATTGTCATACCCTTATGCTCATGATTATGCTTTTATATATCCCTAGTTTACCGTTACTGAGAATTTGGGCTCACCCATTTTTATATTTCATTCCCCTTGTCATGAAGATATGTATTGTTTTCCATGTTTCTAAAATGGGTTTTAGTCAATAAGAAACTAGTGGGAGATAATTTACCTTTCTTATATATCAGTGTTAAGGATTATATGTTTCCAAAGGCATTGGACTATTATAGTTTTTGGGAATTTGTTTTTGTAATGATTCAAGTATACCGAAAAGTTAGGAAATGGTGTTATTTTTCAGGACTGAATCTATATATTAATCAAATGATATAATGAATAAAAATATCAGCTAAAATACAACCACGTTAATTTATTACATATTAAAATAGTTCAATTATAAACTATTGTAATGAGTGAATAAAGAGATAATAATGTTTCATTGTGATAATAAAACAAACATTATTAAAGGGTGATTATAATTATAAAGAACCTCTCATATCTATAACTTACTCAATATTTATATATTAAAATGAAGAATTTTAATTATGAATTAATGTCATAGAAATACATAGTACCACTCTCATTGAAACAATCAAGTATGTTGTCCATGATATTAGAGGCAGAGTTCATAATAGCAAAATTGATGTCATATTAAGATGAATAAGTACATATATTATATTATAAATTGAATAAATTCAAAAATAGAAAATCAAATACTATTTTAGGGAATATTAATTATAGTGTACTACCTCAACTATTTACAAACTAATCTTCCCCTCTCCCATTTAACCAAAGCTAGACTTAATTTATTCTTTGTTTCAACACCCATGATAAAAAAATTCATTCTCCTTGGATTACTATTATATGGACACTTGATATTGTTTTACTTAATTATTTAATTATTGAGTATGAAGAAAATAATACAAACCAATTTGGTTTTATATATTCTTTATGGTCACCTTTTTTATTGATGACCATGGATGAATGAGACTATCTCTCTAAGGAAAATGTATTTTGGATGCTTTTAGATGTAATAATAGGGTTAGAAAACCAATGTCATAACCTTAAATGAGTTTTATTTTTGGGACACTAAGTCATGATCATAATATCAATCATAATCTTGAGACAATTTCATATGGTCAAATATTAGTACATTATAATGAGATGAAACTTCTGTTGGTGGTGAAAACTATATTGCAATATTTAGAGTATATCACTTGATGGTGGATGTTGTTTTTTCATCACTATTTTCCATAATCATCAAAACCAATTGGAATATTAGTTATAATCTATTGAGTCTATATCTAAGATTTAAATAATGAGATTACATTGGCAGAAAAATATATTTTCTATTGTGGTGGATTAGGTGTCGTTGGATGAGGAACATATGTCATGTTGTAGTGTGATATTCTATTGTACATAAAAAATAACAAGTAGTGATGTTACCATGTAATGTTTAGAAATTTATGTAGCCTTTGTGTATTTTTCTATGATAGATTTTCATGTAATTTTGTCCCAAATAGAAGACACAAAAACCTATGTAAACTAATATATTATCAGGTGAATGAATTGGAACATATATGAGATTTATAGGATTTATACAAGACTATGAATCTCGAGTATGATTTCTATTAGATTATAGATGCTTTCTAGATTGATCAAGTATATCTGATACAACCCACTTTATCCTAACCCCTTTATGGTATGTATTACATTTCTTCATATCTATATTACAATATCACAGGAATAATGGTATTCCCATGATGATAAATCTCAAAAAATTTGAAATCAATATTTCCCATTGTATATCCATTACGTTAAAAAATTTCATAATATAATTTAAATTTAGCATTTATAATGATGTAATGAAAATAAATATGATCTAATTATTTAATTTAAATATAAAAATATTAAAATTTTCTATTTAATTATAGTGAAAGTTGGAATATATAAGCATAATGAATGTTGTAAGATGTGTTATCAGTTTAAATTTTAGCATAAAAATCAATGCAATTGACTCATATTCATAATAAAATAATACAAAACAAAATTTATATTTAATTATATAAATAAATAATAAATATATTTATTTTTAAAATTTTATTTTCATTCATCATTTATATTTTCAACAAAGTTATATTTTATTTGAAATTATGATTTCTTTTAGAAATACAAATTTGAATTTACTATGATTATATACACTTGTGTCACATTAAATACTAAAAATATTCTTGATATATTATCTTCTAGATTGAGGGAATCAAGTAAAGTACCCCACCCACTCTTAATAGTATATAATTATCACTTACTTTCCACATTAGTGATATTAAGAAACATAGAGGATTATCTATATTTCTCTATGTAAGTTTTGAAAAAAATTAATGAAATGGAATGTGAATTTCATTCCAAAAAAAATTAAATTTATATGTTTGCATATATATATATTGAAATTTTAAGATTTTCATTTGAATAATTTTATTTTAACATAACACTAATGAAACACCTATTTCAACACCCATTATATAATATTAACAATATTTTGGGTAAAATATAATATTATAAAACAATTTTTTATAAAATTGAATATATAAATCTAAATGGAATTAAAAACATTTTTATTAGATCATTAACTTGATCTAAATGCACCCATAAATATATTCAATCATAGAATGACGATGATATATTTTTTTGATAAAATAAAAATTATATTAAAATAACTAAGTATTAAATATTAATTTCATTCACTTATGCTATATGTATATATATATATTACTCACATGTCTCATGAATCAAATAATATTTTTTATTTATCTTTTAAATAAATAAGAGATAAAATTTAAATCAAATAATATTAACATAAATAATATTATGTTCGGGTTTATTACTACCATAACATGAATAAATATAAATTAAAAAACTATAAAAACAATTTATTCATATATTTAACAAATGTAATGATCTTCTAAATACAAATAACGTGAAAACATCTATGATCCATTCATATATACTATATTAAAAATTCATTGAACAAAATAATTATATAGACCCAATTAATAGACTCCATATAATAATGGATAACTCATAATAAAAATAATGACCACTTTCGAAAATTGAATATGTGCAATATAATCCCTTTTCAATAGATATTTCATAAATAATTATCCATAAATGCATTGTCACCATTTTATATATGACTTATTTTCCTTGAAATATTAAGATAGTGTTTTCTATAATTTAATATGACTATATATTATCACCATTCACTTCCGACTTAATAAAATCACCATAGATGTCTTCTTCTATAACAAAAAGTGAAAAATTATATCTATATCATTAAACCAATTCAATATGATTCTTTACACAATTGAATCAAGATACTTATGGATTTGTAATTGTATCATAATTTTCATCATGCTTCTATGTATGTGAATCATGATACAAAATGATGCTGATCCCAATTTTAAGGACTAATATAAATAATTTAACATAATATCATGAAATGTTAAATTAATTCTATAGTGATTATATCAAAATTTTATCCACATATACTCCATTTATAGAAATATTCAAGTGTAAGCATCATTATAAGTGGTATCAACTAATATAATCGCCCAATATCTTATATATAAACATCATATATATTCCACGTCACATTGAAATATCATCATCGTTTGACATAATTTTATGAATACCATTATTGTATATCTATGTTCTCATAAAATATTGTGGGATGTGATAACATATTGATATGATGAATACTCAATGGACATTAATTTTTTTTATGTGAAGTATATTTTTTATAAGAATATATTATTTTTGAAAATAATAAATGCCATAATAATGGAAATTATAAGATAATTTTTTTCTAAGAAGACAAATCCAACACCATATTCCATTGATTGAATTTTCATATAAAAACAGTTATCAATAATTAATACATATTCTTATTTATTAGATATATTTATAGTAAACTATTACAATCACCTTTATGTAGTTATCATGTCATTAATACCCCAACATGAAACCCCACCTTGGTCTGATGTGAAGTTGAAAGCAACCCTCAAATCCCACCTATAATGGGACATAAGGTTGATTTAAAAACTGAAGTAATAAAACCACACATATGAAAATAATTACCCTATTTATATATGTTAAATAATAAAACAATCTTATAAAATTCATACATATACAAGGTCAATACAATATAATACCAAAATATAACTCTTATAGTGACAACGACACCGATCATTACTTCCTCAATCTTTCACGGTCCAACTTAATCACCAAATCCCCCATGGAAACCTGTAAAGAGGATTTATATTGATATATGGGTGTATAAATATATAATCAGTATGATCCTATAATAATATGAATCAATAGTAGGAGAACTATAATTCATTTGTACAATGGTTCAATAACTTAATAACACATCTATATATAATAGTATAACATGTAAATAATATATTAAAATAAGGTACATATAACCGCTTCCCCAAAGATTAAATCACTATGATGACCCAACAAAATACGTCCCATGATTCCATACATTCCCAATATAATTCAAAACCTTTTATAAATATTATTAAATTATTTTTAATCATAAATATGGAATAAATACAAAGCAATGATCGTGATTCCTAGTGTATCTGGAAGAATAGTTTAACAGTACATCCAATGGAAACTAAACATGAAATCATGATTTTATTCCCCATAATGTGATCATAAATACATGTTTTCTCTCTAAAATACATAGGATAACCTATAGAATATATATAATAAAGGGAGAGTTCAAAATAACATTAATGGAATAAGCATTATATATAAACATAACAAGTGAGTTAATGGTATAACATGACATCCTAAAAGAGAGGGCTCAAGAAAAATCACATGAATCATAACTTTAAGAAAATTGTAACATAAAATCTATGAAATACATGAAATGGGGAATCAACAAATAATGTGAAATAATAATATGTCCATGCATTTATCTTGGAAAATATCACATGATTGAAAAATTCACATAATGGATTTTGTTCACTCCCTATTCCCATACATAATATTTCATTAAATCAAAAAAATTACCCAATGCATTGGAGCACTATTTGGGAGTAAAAGTCATAAAATTTACATTATTATATGTTCAAAAAATTAAATAAATCATAAATTATAACCATAAATATTACCCATGGAATGAAAATAGGTTGCATAATCTTATCTTAAATCATATTCAAATGATATTTCTCAAAGAATGAATTTATGAAATGATCACAAGGAATGAATTAACCACTCAACTTATGGTAGAATATGATAGGTATTTATGTTTGAGTCATATAAAAGAAATTCCTAATCATTTGATAACATTAAAGAGATATATAATATGAATTAGAGAGAGAGAGATACATTATATCCCAGAGAAAAGGATGTTTCAGAGATTCATCTTGCCTCAAGTCCAAAATGTCACATGTGTCACTAATAATCATCAATAATAAATACATGTTAATTATTTAAATTCATAAGAATTTTTTTAGGATTATTATTTCTTTAAACATTGTTTATTATCATGTTATATAAAATTACTTGATCAATTTGGATCACGTAAGCCATTTTGATTATATTTGGATCATATGTCCAAGACCACTTTTTTAATATAAATAAGGCCAAACAGATAATTAATTCATAATTTCCCAAATAATAAATAATAAATAATTATTTTTTATCAATTATAAATTTTAAACAAGCCATGTAATTTTTATTAAAAATGTAGTAAGTTACAATCATGGATATTCTAGGGTGTATATACACAAGAGCATTGTTTCCATTTTTTAAAAAATAATTTTGTAAATAAGGTTATTGTTATTTTGAAATTATATATTTATAATTATTGCATAATTTTTATATTATTTATTTAAATTCACTTTTAAATACAATCCATGTTACTTGAAAATGAAAAATGAATCACATCTTATTGTGAAGGTGGTAATCCACACATGAAAAAGAATTATGTTATAATATTTTTATTAATGGAAAGTTAAAACATATATGATATAATACTTTTATTTAACTATAAATGTTTTATTATTAACAAAAATATATATTAAATACATTAACATAAACAACTGTGAGAGGAAATTATGGAAAATGATTTATATCAGTACTTGAGCTGGTAGTTCGTCGTATAAATGAATAATGGTTTTGTATCCTATTTGATGGTATATGAGGTAAGTTTAGGTTATTAATTTGACATATTAATATCTTATTATATGTTATATTCTTATTATAACACATAAAAATATTTGAATAATATTTTATAGAGGTGGATTGAGAAATAACACAAAATCATCGATCAAGAATGATACCACTTCATCAGGAAACCACTTTATTTTTACAAAAAATACTTCCTAGGAGTGTTATATAATAAAAAAATAGAATCTAAGAATTTAAGGAAGGTATTTGGATATGTATATTCTGAGAAATGTATTTTTATGTTTGAAGAAAAGTGGAGAGTGTGTTTCCATATATATGTGAGAAAGGATGAATTTTTTTAAAATATATAAAACAATTCAATAATAGGAAGAAAATGAAAATTTATGTGACTAAAAAATGGATAATGATATATTAGATTGAATTTAAATTTTATAAACACTTCCAAAAATAAAAAGGATATTTTTTTACACATGTCATTCTCTTTACCACTAAGGCTACTCACTTTTATCATTTTAGTTTTCACCACAGTAACTAGTTTTTATCAGGTAATTTACCATTTATGAATAAAAACTATCTGATAAATATTAGTTAATTTTTACCAATTTTTAGTAAATATGAAACTCAATTTATCAAATAAAAATTCAATGCGTGTGGAAGACTAATTTTAAGTCAAGCATAATTAATGTGTAAAATAACATTTTATCCATTATTATAACAATTAATTTTTTAGTTTTTATATTATATTATGAACAAATTTTAGATCAAATTAGTACAATTTTTTTTTATATTTTGATAAAAAAGTATAAATTTTATTTTATCAATTTTGAATCATATAAGTGGATAAATTTAATATAAAATGACACCCACAATACGAGATGAAATTTGCGGTTTTAGGAAAATGAAATTTTAAAACAATAGAGGATCTTATATTAATAATAATAACATAAATTTATATTATATGAATATAAATTCATAAAAATATAAATATAATTTAACAATTTGTATTTAATCTTTCATTAATATTGATTATTTTAATTAATTAAAATTTATAAACATTATACGCTTAAAACCCATTTACCAAAGATGTCATTATTATGCATAAAAATAAACATAACCCAAAATAGTGAAAAATTATTTAGATGAAAATAATTATGTTATTATAAATTAAACAGTTCATATGTTACATTAATAAAAAATCATAAAATAATTGGTACTTTAAAACTAATTTATTTAATTGGATGAAATGATAGTAGGTTAAAAATAATTAATATTCACTATTCACTAAAAATAAATCATTTTAGATGGGTATAAAATCATCGCCCTAAGTTAATTTTAGTATGGTCATCTTAAAAATATGTTCATTTTAAAATATATATTTTCTAAATATTCCAGAAATTAATAATAATATTTTATCACAATAAGGAATAAAAATATTTGTTAAAGAAAACATATTGTTTAAATAAATAAAATTCCATGAATAAACATTTATTGCTCATTTAGTTAGAATTTTTCAAAAAATATATATTAAATATGAAGATATTTTATATTTCCAAAATAATTTAATCTTATTTAAACCCATTAAATTAAAATATATGTTATCATAGTCATATAAAAATAATAATGTCAAATTTTATATTAGTATTCTCCATCGTATACGCTACCAAATATCATATTATTTAAAATTTGAGGCTGTTACATTATCCCACAAATAATAAATTTAATCTATACAAATTTAACAAGAAATATTAAATAAAATGATTTCTATTAAAAAAATACCTATGTTGAAATATGAAATCAAAATATTGTTAATAAAACTTCATTTTTTAAGGACAAAAAGTAAAGTATAGTGGTTATCTAGAATAACACATAATATGTTTCCAAACTGGAAAATTTAATCTTGATTGAAAACATGAACATGGTGGAATATTACTATTCAATCTAATAATAATGTGTGAGGTGGGAACATTGACCAAATGAAATTCATTGGTCACAAGAAAATTAATGACCAAAAAATCATAAATGAAAGAGGTTTGGAAAAGACCATAGATTAATCAAAGATAAAGGTTATAAGATATTTCTTTTGTTTCAAAATAATTATCCAAGAGTTAAGGGATTCTATCCAATCATGACTAAGAGTATGAGGAACATTATTTTACAAGATAAGTATAATTTCATTCATTAATAAATTTAGATATCAATATCATCTTTAGTTCGAAAGGATATATATTCAAGATGAAATTTTCATGACAGAACAACTAACACAATCTTCTAATAGATCTACTAATCCCCAATAGAATAACATAATATTAATTATTTCCATATATTTTTAATAAAACCAAAAGGGTTAACAAAAGGTATGGTAATTCTCAATATGAATACACCTTCATATTAATCACCAAAGATAATGTTGGGAATAAATCACTCCATATATAAATAACCATAAATCCCTAATAAACTCAAACATAACAACTATAATTGTTTTCTTTATAAATAATCCTTTATTTCAAATCAGATGATAGTCTTAAGTGTTATATATACCTCATCCTAATAAATATTTTAACAATATATCATTAATTAACTAAAAATTCAAAATGAATAGTTTTTATCATAAGTCTCCCAAAAACAATATAATATTTCTCTATCAAATAGTTTGTGTAAAAAAGATGTTTACTAACCTTGATATCACATAAGAAAGTTGTAGAAGATGAATCCAGTTTGACCTTTACTTGTGATTTCATGCCTCATATCCTTATACATTGTAATGATTTGTCTCCAAATTTACAGGTTTTCCTTTTTCTAATACTATATTAATGTAACTTAAATCATGTTCCCAAAAATATGACGAACACCCTCAAAATAACATTAATCATTAATTTTGGGATCAACCACTAATTTCCTTTTTTACATCCGATTTTTTACCAAAAATAATATATTCTTAATTTACTAATTTATACTTATAAATAATGATACAATAAAATATAGTGGTTATAGATAACATTAATCTTGTGTCCAAAAAATTTAAATGACTTCTCCATGAAATAATTTTTTTATAAAACCCAAATTAAACCAAACGATTATATTTCCATAAATGTCTTCCAAAATAATATTAATCATCTTATAAATAAATAACATAGTACAAAAAAGGTGTATCTATTCCCTTATAAATTTTAACAACAATAAAATTATCGACCCATGACACTTAATTTTTGTCCCATATCATCATTGAATATTATAGGTTTCCATAGTTTTTAATCTCTCATTCATAATAATAGTTCATGAATAAAATGTGAATTCTGAAAGAATATCCCCTAGAAAGATTCAAAACTAGTTCATAATAACATCACACACATTTTTCTTTGGAATTACGGTTGAGATACACTGAACCAACACTATTTTAAGTTATTACCCATATATTCAACTATTCTAAAATCACATCTACATGCAGTGTCTATATGGAGATTCATGTCTTGGAAAACCACATAATATCTTCCCTTCCAAAACATTTGGATGTTATAATATACATACAATTATACAAAGAGTATATTAAAAACGTATCTAATAATAAGAAAAAAATATAATGAGAATTTATTGATTATTAAATGTTTGAACCATCCCCAAAATTGAGGGAAAAACTACTCTTGTCTCACTTATGAATAAGAATATGCTACATGTTCCCCCACAAAATCAAAATTTTATGGCTATTTATCTTATCCTGGGTGGTCTTGCAGGGGAGGCTCCAACCCAGTTTATACTAAAGGCTCCTTCTAAAATACCCTCCCCTCGGCCAAGTTATTCTCATTTTTCATCCTCCTATTCTTTAGAACCACAAGATCTGGGTCACGTGCCCTCTCCCAGAAAATTTATTAAAGCGTTTCTCCGAAAATATCCACCTTAACATAATCTAACTCACAATCATATCCCAATGACCCCCTAGAACCTCTACATCATGGATCTATGAATGGTTCTCCAGGCCTAGATTTCCTGATCAACCCATTCATGTAATATTATTATATCCTATCCAAGAATTTTATTCCAACATTATATATGTCAAACCACCCCATAGTATTTATCAAATATTAATCAACTCAATGTATTTAGATAGTTTGACCTATGTTTCTACCTGAAATAATATATCTTTTTGTATGACAGTTAACTGTAGATAATTATTCATTTCTTTCTGGTCATAAGGCCCCTGATACATTAGTAATTGGTGATTACAAAGATTTTAGTTGTCGATGGAGGTCCACCCTAGAAAGGAGTCCCCACAAGAAATAATATGGTTCAATATCTCAACCCTTACTCCAACATTTTAAAACCTCTCCTTTCATAGGGAAATTGGTGACTCCATTATGGGTTTTCTATGTGTGAATGAGTGAATGGTGTGGCTCTAATAGGTGTATGTGGATAATATATACAATTACATGGATCATTATATATCTCCTCCTTCATGTATTCCACACTGAGTAGAGAACTCAGTCGAATGGATGTATCCCATGATTTATTCATCGTTACCTCAGTTCCTTGTTCCATATAAATTTCATGGACACACCATGTCATCTTGAAAAAAGAAGCAGTCATATCCTTCTTCATTGCATCAACCAAATATTTCTATTAATATATTTTCTTCATTCCAGGAGTCCATTGATTCTCTCATGTTCAACATGTCATCAGTAGCTGTCTATGGGGTCGACCCAACACCTAATATCCCCTCCATTTCCTTAGAGCCTCACTCCCTTTCTCTAAATATTTAATCTTGGGAACAAGTTCCTTATTCCAATTCTTTTATTGTATTGGTCCTGTTTCAACCTCAATACCTTTCAACTTTTAAGGATGAATAGATTTCAGTAACCCCCCACCCCAAACAACATAGTAAATATTAGTTTCCAGTTCCATATTTGGACTTCCCCTTTCCACTTCCATATTTTATCCCTTCTTGAGACATGGGGACAACTTCTACCTCACTGGTCTCTATCTCAAATAGTTATAGTTCATTATCATATGTACTCAGGTTCCCCCCTCACATATCACACTACCCCTCACTTTTATCAATATAATGATCCATATCACATTAGATAAGATGAACCTTAAAATCCCACTCATCCATATTCTTTCCCATGTGGTGTGTGCACTAGGTCTCATTCCATGATATTTTCATCATGACCCCCTTCTCATGCTAGGAGACACCAACAGATTGGTACCAAAATAAGTGTGATTTATTGAAATTATTTTATACATTATTTGGAATTTTTGGGGTCTTGGTGCATGAGTGAAGATTGAATCCCTCACCACTGACATATCTAATCACAAATTCTCTCTTATATCCATGCTCTAGATGAAGATAAAATATTTCAAATTGGATGACATTCCAAACTAATAGGCATGTGATGTTTAATGTATGAGGATCAATCAAACAAAAATGTTTTTTTTCTAATCTATATATCTTAGTGGAAAATTGTAACTCAATAGAGTTGAAATTTACTGGGAAGGTTTCTTCAGGCTATTTGGAGTGTCTCTATTCCTTCATCTCTAAAAAATTTGATTCTAGTTGAAGAGAGAGGCTATAGAGGGACCTAGAATCATTCAATATGAAAGGACCTGCATGGATATTGGTAGTGGATATTAATAATATCATGGATATGTCATAAAATAAATGAGTTGAAATTTACCCTCAGAAGGAAATGATATCATAATCCTGGTTCCCACCTCGAACAAGTCTTCCAAACATGGGATTCTCTGGTGGTAAGTTTACATGGTGAAAAAATCAACAAGTAAATCACTGCACATGGGGATGGCTTTATTGGTTGCACAATATTTTCAATTTCATCTCAACCTTCCAAAATGAATCATTTCAGTATGTAGTTCAAGAAATCTACGATTGCTCTCATTTACTCACCACCTTGATTATCGGAGGTGACGATGGTGATTGTTTCTTCTACTCTAATTGATTTCCAAAAAACCCCAATTACCACTATGCAGTCACAAAATCCTAGTTTAATCCCATCCAAGACAGATTATGGATTGTCATTCAAAATAATCTCCATAAGCAAAATAACTACATAACTTCTTGGAATAACTACTAACCCTCATGTTCTAAAGACCAATATGTTGTTAAATATAACATTGATCTAGATTAATCTATATTTGAGGATGAGTTTAATGATGAGTCAATTTCATCTCTTAACCTCAAAGGGAACTACCTAAATATAATTCTATTAGAACATGAGTGGATAGCCCGAGAACTCTCTTAGTCCACTTGGCTCAATGACCAAGAAATAAACATGATGTTGTTTTAGGAATGTTTAAAATAAATGAAACGTAGTTTCACCCACAATATATGATAGGATTAGGGTTCCTTCACAAGTGACCGGGTGGTGGTGGGTTATATGGTTGATTACTCTTTCAATTATCTTATTTTTTGTCGTAATAATTTTATGAAGAAAATTTACCTAGATGGACATGGTGAAATATTTAACTCCTATTTAATATAGTATATATACATATAAATTCAACATTAAATATTCTACTCGATGAAAATTAAATATGAGCTTTAATTAAATCCCTCAATAAAGAAATATCCCATGTATAATATGGTACCCTAAGATCCTTTTGTGAGAGCTCCTATGAAACCATAAAGGATGACCTCATTGAATACATTTATGAATTTTTCCGCAATGGTCACCTCCCTAGAGTTTCTAGTTCCATGATTATGGTCCTCATTCCAAAAGTGAAAAAACCAATAAATATTAAGAAATTAAAACCCATAAGCATGTGTACCCTATATAATTATGTAATTCATTCCATTATCAATAAGATATTTTCTCATCACATCTTGAGGTGGGTTGCAAGTTAGAAACAAGGTTTCATTAAGGGATGATCTATTCAGGGTGTTATTGGTATTACACAGGAGATGATTTGAGAGACAAAAAAGAAAATAGTTGGTTCCAAAATTTTCACCATGGTGGATATAAACAAGGCCTTTGATAAACATAAGTGGAATTTCATAATCCATTTAATGAGGTGCATGTGATTATCATACTGAGTGGTGGGACCTCCCATTAATTTTAACTAATCAAACTGGTTCTAAATTATATTCACGGTATACTAATTCTGTATCATCAAGTTATCCTAGGGGAAGAGGAAAGGTGATCCCCTTTACCATAGTATTTTAATTATGGATGATTATTCTCTTATCAAACACATTTATCACTACATGATTCTCAGTTACATTTGACCCTTTCACTGTATTTATCAATTCCAAGATATCTCACTCATTATCTTCATAGATTATATAGATTTCATAATCAAATTATGTAAATATTACATAATAAGATTCATAAAATGTTTGGAGGTGTATTCCAAGTGGTGTGGGGAAGTCATCAACCCTGAAAAGAGATACATTTACTATTATTCTTTCTCCCCTGTGCGGTGCGCGAAGCATATTGAAACCATTCTGGGTATATACAGAGGTAGTTTTCAAATTGATTACATAGTTTATTCTCTTGATCCTAGGAGAATCATTATCATTAATTTTGAAGGTGTGTTTGATAATATTTCTAACCATATTACTAATTGGAAGAATCGTTTACATTAATTTGAAGGAATGATTACACACATAAATTGAATTTAATCTTCTATACCAATGTATATTCCCTAAATTTTGAATGTCCCCAAAATGGTTCTTCATGATTTTGAAAAACTATTCACAACATTAATTTGGGATTCCCATGATAATGAAAGATTCCATTGGGAATACAGGAATAGGTTTTCAATGCCCACTACTAACAATGGAATCAATGTTATGACTTTTATGGAAATAATGGTGTACAAACAATATATAATGTCTTGGGATGTTATTTAATGGTAATCACGATAGAGAATGTTTATCACAAATATGTATTGTGTGATCTGAACCCACCTAAAGGTAACCCTAATTTCATTGAAAAACTACCTAAGGCCACATCCAAACATTGAGAAATCATCCTAGGTGGATAGTTGAGATACTGGATAATAGATAATAAAACCATAAATGGGATGGAATAGTTATGGGATACCCATGATTTCTGACCATGGAGTTGTATTTAAGAGAAGCCTGCCTCCACCTAACCTTCACCAAGACTATGTTGGACCCCAATAGAAAAATGATTTATATTGCCTTAATTTTGGGGAATTTCTTGATTATTGTATCTTCATTCCCTCATTTCAAGGCACATAATCAAAAAATACATACATATATATGATTAATTCCTCTCATACCAATGATCTATGTGGTGACCACCATTACATGAAAGAAATTCCAATCAAGTATAGCTTCCTAGTCTTGCACATTTGCAACCAGGACAACTCTAAAGATCTGGTAGTGAATAGTATAGGATTTTCCTCTTATCCAATTTATCATGATACTAGGTCCATAAAGAAGAATACATCATGAATATATTCTTCCAAAGTTATTGGGAAATTAATATGTGAACTACATTAGGTGATTTAACAATCTACTATTTGTTTTTTGACCCCATCAACTATTTTATTCACCCCTATTTTGATGGAGTGGGATCCAAATCTACTAAGAGTAATACATGGTTTATTATCATCATGATGGATTTCTACTGTCTGATAGATTTATTTATCTGGTTCACAATGATATCCTCCATCCCTCTGCAATATCATCGACCAGTATGGCATATACCTCACCTTAATGCTCTTCTACCTATTAAAACACTAGAATGAGGCACCCTCCATGATTAATATTATGTTTAAAAATAAACCCTTTTCTTCATAAAAGTCACGAACCAAATCTAATTGGATCCTCTTGAACCCTCGCCTCTATAGATTCAAGCATAAAACTGACAGACCATGTTCCCATTTAACCATGTGTAGGGATGCGTGGTTTGTGCTCACAAAGGTTATGTGCATCTTGGTTTAAGTTACATTATAGGAAAAGGTGATTCCTTATGTGTGGATGTTAATTCAAACCTTAGTATTCTTGTCCTATGAGACTATAGAGTTATTACTCTAGAATCAGTAAAATCAATCTTAAATATTTTATGTGACTCTCTCAAATAAATCATTTCAACCTCATGGAATATTAATTATTTGATTAGGAATTTCAAGAAGTACATTACCAATGGTTTGGAAATTACTCACACTTGTTGAACATTGAATAGTGTTGCTAATTTTTTTTACATCTAGGTCATTCCATGAAACCCCTATTGTTTAATACTCATGCATTGGATCCCTTCCCAAAGGATGTGATTACCTTATTATTGGATATTCTCATATCATGAATTATTACATGCCCCCCATATGTGGCTTCTCTTGTTTTCCCACCAGTTTTCCAAATTCCAATAAAAATTATTGTTTTTGGTTTTGTAAATAGACATTTATCTGATACCCACTATAGTGAGAAAAGACTTTTAAAATTTTTATTAATAATATTAAACATAAATATTAAAAATTTACAACATAAAGATCACGAGGAATTGTGCCTTTTAAATAAGAAGATTATAATACATCAAAAGGAATGTAAAATATAAAATACTTATTTTATTCCCAATAATGTGCTCTTAAATCACTTCGAGCTCCTAAAATATCATAGGATAACCTAAGGAATCCATAAAATAAAAGGGATATCTCAAAATTCCGATAAGGGAATAAACATGATATGAAAACATAACAAGTACATTAAAGGTATAACATGATGTCATAAAAAAGAAGCCTCATGTGTAATCGTATGGAATCATAAAATAAAAAATATGGAATTTTGTGATCATATAAATATTTTAAAGGTTAATTAAAAATAGAAAATGACATAACCATAAGTCATGACAATCTATTAAAAAGCATCACATGGTTGATAATGTCCCTTAATGGATTATGTTTACTCACTAATCTCATACATAACTTCTCATGAGAAAAATACATTATCCAATCCATTGGAGATATTTTTTGATTCACCCATCATAATATTTTCTTGATTATGTGTTACAATAATATGAAATCAATCATAGGGTGTAAACATAATAATTATCCATATAAGAAATATGGGTTGCATAATCTTATCTTATATCAAAATCAAAAGATTTTTCTTAAATAATGAATTTGAGACATGACCGTAGGAAATGCATTAACCTATAAAAATAAGGGATAATAACTTAGGCATGTATGTGAGATTCATATATATAGAGTTCAAAATCATTGTATTATAATATTGTGAGATTGAATGTGAGTTCGAGTGATAGTGATCATTTTTCGAGGAAAAGAGTAGTTTAGAGTGATCCATGGCCCCATGCATAACTTATAATGTGCCTTCATTATCTACCAGAATAATAAATTATTCAAATTATTTACATAATTAATTATTATTTTAATTTTTTTTCTTCCATTTATTTTATTTATTATCATGTTATATTTAGTTTCTTAATCAATTGGGTTCATTTCAGACTTTTTGATGAAATTATGCAGATATATCTAAAAAACATTAATATGTAAAATAAGATATATGATATTATTAGTTCATAATCTATATAGTAGTAATAATGAAAAAATTAACAATTTTCACATCAAATATATTTTTAATGAATCTATGAATTATGTTTATGAAAATTTTACTATGTTATAATCCTTGAGATTATAGGTTGTACATATGCATGAGTAACATTTAATTTTTCAATGATTAAGATGCAAAGAAGGTAAATTTTATTTTTAATAACTATTATTATATTTATATCAATAAAATACTATAATTTGTTTAAATAAACTTCTATATACCATCCATGACATTTAGTAATGAAAAATGAATCACTTCTCTTCATGGAAGTTGTAATCCACATGTGAGAACAAATAGTGATATCATATTTTCATTAATATAAAGGTAAGAAAATATTTGATATATTAATTATATGTAATGAAACAAATATCATGAATATATTGATTATATATTAAATAAATCATGTAAATATCATTAATAGGTTATGTTTCCAAACAAATTACATGTGTTTGTGAGGCGGTTGTCTATCGTACTCACGAAAGATTGATTTCTATCCCTTATGATGGAAAATGAAATAGATTTATTTTATGAAAATAACATAATAAAATATCAGTATATTAGATTTAATGATTCTATTATATTACCATGTTTGATTAATAATTTAATTTTTGGGAAAAAATAAATAAAAATTTCTTTAAATAAGAATGATAGATCTTTCTTAGACAATATATTTTTGTTTCCAATAGAGGCCTTCCAAAATAGGTTTTCTAATCGAAAAATGACACTAGTATTTGAGATGGGAATTAAAGATGGGACTTGGGTTAGTATTTCCTAAACAAGAAGGCCTTTTATGTCATAATAAAATAGAATATAATGTTACCATTTATAAGTGAGAAAGTGTAGCCTTTTTTAAATACAAACAAATTTTCATTTATGGGATTTCACTCTCAAGTAAATTGTTTCAAAATTGATAAATAATATATTTAAGGCTATATAAGGATGATACCCACATCTATTAATACAATAATTATAGATTTAATTTCACATACAATTATTGTTACTCACTTCTATCATATTTGTTTTCCCCATGATAACTAGTTCTCACATTAGTAATTTTTTCTTTTAGCTAAAAATAATGTAAGATATGCCAGATAACTTGGACCACGTGTCTTTACCTATGTAATATAGTTAATAAAGTAAATTAATATTGTGTGTGGATGATTAATTTTTATTCAAGAACAATTAACACACAAAACTTGTATTACCATTAACAATTGTAATTAAATTTTATTGTTTTTACTATTCACTATGCCAAAATATTAGTTGAATATATTACATATTATTAATTATATTGATTAAAAATATTAAAACCATTTTATAAAATTAAATTCAAGGATTTGGTAAAAACTAAATTAAAATTGAATGCGAAAACCCATTGAAAAGCATATTTTTCACGAAAATGAATTTTTCTAGAAAAAAATTATTCTAATATTAACACTAAGAATATAAATTTTCATAATAATAACTTTAATTAATATAAATATAGATACGATAAATACATATAATTTAAAAATATTCTTAATGGATTTTATATTAATTAATTAGAACCGGTAAACATTATCCACCTTAATATAGTTTGAAAAAACTATTTTTTGAGAAATGAAATCAACTTACACCAAAATAATGAAAATGGATGATTTAAAATAAATAAAAAAAATTTATACTAATATTTTTTCATATGAAACTTCAATAATAAATCAATAATATAAATTTAATTATAAATTACACGAGTTAATGAAAAAAATTGATAATATTTTAAAAATTGTTATCTTTTTTGAAAATTAAATCAGTTCAGAAAAAAATTACCGTCAGTTAATTATGTTATAATGATTTAGAAAATGAACATAATTTTAAAAAATTCAATTTATAAATATTTCAGAAATTATTTAAAATATTTTTTCAAAAAATTTGTAATTTTTTGGAAGAAAACATATTTTTATTAAGAATAAAATTTCCTCATTAAAAATTGTGTTCTTATTTTGTAGGAATTTACCAATAAAATTATATTTATTAAGAAATTTATTTATAATACCTAAATTAGTTGATTCTATTAATAATATTAAATTTTACATTTAGGTTATAATAGTTTTATTTAAATAATCACATTTGGATTATTTTTAGTGTTGTGTTTCATATACAATATCAATCATAGTATTCAGTAAAATCTAATGGTGTTACATTCCATATACACATAACATCATATTTCCATAAACAAATATCTTCATAACCACATAATAATATCCACATTCACATATTCATCACCACATACCACATTAAAACCACACCTGAATTCCTCATCATAGTAGAGTTACTTGAACATCAAAGGAATGGACCTCATTCCCACATAATTCCATTCACAAACACCACTATGTCACCAAATCACAACAAAATAACTATGGTTGTATGTATATATATGTTATAACCATAACACATTATATTACATATAAATATACATTTGTCCTTTAGCTATCTTAATAAATTCAATTTATGAAGGGATAGTGACAAAGAGGGGGGAGTCATCTAATTAATCACGCTTAAAATTAGATATTTGAGGACAAAACTGGGAAACAATGTATTCATATGTTTTTCATTCAAGTCACCTGACATTTTTTGTCACTAATATAATATAACAAAAAATATATAATGGGAATAATATTCACACCAAGATTTCCATCCTAGGGAACAACCCATAACATATCACTTGCATACAACTAAAACATAAACTTAACCACTACACAATGATGATGAATTCCATATCAATATCAAAAATAAAATACATATATTATAAAAATACATCCATAAAAACTTTTTAAATTTCTTATTTCATTAATCATTATAATTTTCATAATTAAAATTGGAAACTGTAATCTAGTTATTAACAAAACTTAATAACAATACCATCTTTAATAATAAAACACATGCATTCACATAGTTAAATTATCACCCTTTTCATTCCATTTCATTAATCTTATCATAATTTATTAATACATTATCCATTAAACTTTACAAGGTCCATTAAATCCAATTATATTTCATGCATATCAGAAACTACCACACAACCCACAATAATGAAACCCATAACCGCATGAAAATACACACAACCCATGCCCAAAACCACTTCACTGTATAAAAACAACCAAAATAAGATAATTACTTCTCATTACACATAAAACATGAAAAACTATCCTCATTAATAATACATCAATAGAAAAAATGCATACAAACCATACTAGCATCTAAAAAATTACCATAACAACCACCAAGAATTTCACTTCGTCTTTTGAAATAAATAATAATAATAATAATAAATTATTAATTATAAATTTAGAAACAATACACATCAACTATTATCTTCTAAGAATTACTTCATAATTATTAAACATTTAAATCTTATGCATATAGATAAGCATTTACATACATTCCAATAATCTAATTAAATTAGATTTTTAATTGATTATCCTTTTATCGATGTTTTTTAATCATTACAATGGATTCCAGAGGATCTATCACAATAATAACCATCAATAAAAGGCTATAAAAATTTCAAAATAAAATAAAAACATGTAAAAATACCAAAATAAACCATTTTATCCTTCCTACTTCCATAATATATTAATTATCCTTGTACTTTTAATATATAATATAAATTTAATGAAATAAATTAAACTACATAATAAGAAAAAGTAATTAAAAATAATTTATTAATCTCTTAAATCAGCCAATGATTCAAGAATCATGGGGTAAGAAATACAAATTATATTTGAAAGAAATACAAAAATATTGAAGAAAAATCTCAACAACCAATAATTTTATAACATTAATTAATTATATTACCCAACATTATTTAAAATAAAATCGATATAATTGTCATAGTCTCACTAAGAATGTTGATCAATAAATAAAAAAGTGGAAGATTATAGGAAATAACCATGAATCATTGGAATACTAAACTATTTATGTTGTTCGAATGATTCCATGAACTTCTTTTTAAGGATCTTGAAGTATATAACCCCAATTAACCAAGGTTCAAAGGAATTTTAGGATATCATATAGAATTCATGAATAATATTAAATTTATAACAAAGTAGAAAATTCATTAGAAAATAATGATAGTGGAGTAATCACACCAAAATTCACCCTCAATATGGAAATAATAATGATATATCCATTATATATTGGGATTTAACCCACTTTTAAATTTATATAAAAATTATTAACGACACATTTCAATACAATGGGCCAACCAAGAAGAATCAAAGACCCAAGAATCAAGATTCATTTCATGGATAACTAACTAAACCTAATAGACCTCAGAAAAGAAATCCCAATGTGACTTCCATGTATACAATTCAATGATGGTGGAATACATAATCCATGAAAATAATCCACCCATAACTATACAGTGCATTTAAATAATCCACATAGTGATATCTATTATTTAATATTAATTAGAAGACATGTTATGACGTTCCATGATATAAGAAAAAAATTACATAGCCTAATAATTATTATATAAGATTAACCCAAGATCATTCATATAAGATAATATGAAGAGCCTATATATATTAAAAAACCTCGAACCTTCATTCCACCACTATAATTGACAATTATATAGTTGTCCTTCCAATGAGAGATAGTGAAACACTAAATTTTCATGTTTCTTAATCCTTATATAAATTTGATAACCATGATCTAGCCTAAAACCTCATGAGTAGAATTACAATTTTCTCAGAAAACGACCTCTTAAATCTTACCAATAATGGATAATTTCATCAATTCATATTGAAATTCAAGAATCATACTAAAATTTTAGCTTTATCTCAACCTTTTATATTATTATATTTACCTTGTTCAAACTAGAAATATGAGTTTACTAAAAAGAATTTAATTTTATTATATTTAAATGAAATTTTAGTATTATAGATTTAGAGAAATATGAATAAAATATTATGTATCAATGAATTCTAGAAAAAGTTGACACATAAAATCATTTTGTATTTTTTTTAAAAAAAGTGTCCTTAAATTTAAAAATAAGTTTCATTCTGAACATTTTTGGTTTTTTGTTACAAATCACAAAAGATAAATGATATAAATATATATATTTCCTAATTATTTTTAATCCTAATGATGTTTTTGAAAATATAGATGAGAAAAAAAATCTAAATAACTGATATAAAAAATAAATAAAAACCATTATTACATATGAATATTAGGAATTCCTATAACGATGTTTTATATTTTTTAATAATAAACAAGGAGCTTAAATAATAATTAAATTACCCCAAAAAATAAAATTTATTAACCAATGTTTCATAAAATAAATCATGAGAAATCATAAATAAAAATTCATTATCATCATAAGTTCATCCAAAATATGACCACTCAAGAAAATATTATCTTGAAAAATATATTTTTACCCATAAAAGTTGAATAGACAATCTGTTAATAAAAAAGAAATTAACTTACCATATGAAATAAAAAAACCACACTAAAAACATATTTGAGGAAAAAAGAAAACTAATTTACATATATTTAGGAATTTTATATATAATAACCTATAAAAATGTATAACCATCACTGTTTATTTAAATATATCCCATTGGAGAATATAAATTCCCTTTAACTGTATCGCTATAAACAATTAAATAGAGATTTATATCCATATCACTAGTTATTATATAAATTGTAAAATAACTATATAATGATAAAAACATATAAAATATCTCATTTTTATGAAAAAATATTAAACATATCTATTTAACACTTATAAAGAATCAGTTTTGGGGATTATATAAAAATAAAGATAAAAGTAATTTTTCCGTTATAAAATAATAAAACCCAAAATTACCTGAATAATGAGAAATATAATATTCTTTAAAATACGATGATATCTTTTACATGAATATTATTAATTAATAAAATCCATGATGGAAATAAATTCTTCTCATTCCACATATTTTTAAAAACATTAATTTTCCCATTAATAAAAAGTGTCGAATGTTTACCACATAGTAAAAGTTAAAAAAAATATCATTTAAAAACCTTTTAAAAGAATGTAAATAATTATTAAAAAATTACTCAAAATAGAATTTGAATTATATTAATTAAAATTATTTAAATAACTAAACAAATATCTATATGAAAATAAATATTTTTAAGGAAAAATTTAAAATAATGATTAAAAAACACCATAACTTATGTCTCTCTTAGATTTACATGTTCTCAAATATTAAATAGTAATTTTTTTTAACTTTTTAAAATCATTTTAATGTCTATAACAATATCATTATTACTTTAACTGACATACTATATTTATTTAGTAAATAAATTAAATTAACGTGAGATGTTTTGAGGATAATAGGTGTATATATCCAAAATGTATTTGGTATGATGAATATTTTCAATGCTATCATGGTAAAATTATCCCATTAATGATAAAAATTATATAGTTATAATTTTTAAATGTTAATTTTTTAATACATTTATGGAATATATACATGAAAAACATTAACATTATATTGGGTGGGTGGTAGTCTAATCATAAGTATGAGTGACATTGTCATGTTTCAACAAATGGTAGAGTGAAATGGTGGTAATATATTATAATTATATACAGATTATAATTTCATAAATTATTTAGATTTTCATTTAATCCATAATTTTTACCATTTGTATGAGCTAGTGATGAAATATAGATCACATCACTTCGTGGTGGTCATACAAGTGATGTTTTCATTTTCCATATGTTGTAAAATGAGTTTAAAATCATTTCTATCCCGAATATAATAAAATATAAACATTTTAGAAATATTTATGTAATTATATAAGTATTTATATATATAATAAATAGGAGGCAGAAAAATAAATAAATATGAAAACACTCAGTAATGAGTTATACCTCTTCTTTGAGAAACATCCATTAGATCACATCTTAAGTCTTATAGGATGACATTTTCAAGAAAATACCACCATTAGGTAATGGGGAGAATTTTTTTGAAGGGAACCAATCAAATACTAGTTTGGTTAAATGGATCAACTTGTGTAAGGAAGAGAGGATATGAGGTTCTTTTTTATAAGTGAGGTGGGTGGAAATATTGAAAATAAATGAAATATTAATTTATAATATGTGAATCACTCAAGTAACATTGTTCAAATGTTTTACATAATATTATAAAAATATGATAAATTATAAATAAATTCAACCATTTAAATATATAATAATTTATGTCTTATTTTAAACCATAATTATTGTTTTATCCCTTTGTTAACCATGTTTAAACAAAAACATTTGTAACAAATTTTTCAATCATTAATTTCCATGAATGAAATTATACAAATTAGAAGTGGAAAAAAGAAATAACAATTAATGTTTGAAATGGATATTTTGTTATCCATTTATTTAATATAGGAGTTTTATGATTTTTTAATTATTTAAAAATAAATTTTAGTTATTAAATACAAATTAATTTTATTTTTGGGACTATTCACTATATTTTATGTATCAGTAAAAAAATATAATTCGAAATATATATTAATAACATATACATTATTAATATAAAATAGATCCTTGGAAAACATAATTTCATCAAAAAGTTATTAATTTTTTTTTAAAATAATTTACTAGATTAACCTACTACATGAAAAAAATTATTTTGGTGTTTTGTAAATATTCAATCCCACTATACCATCAATAAAAACAATTAATATAATAAAAATAATTTCTTTATATTTATATTTATTATATGTACTTGTTCATTTTCAAATTTTAACTATATCCTCATTGTGACAATATAATATCTATGAGAGAGTGTCATTTCAAAGTACACTTAATTTAAATAATATAAATATTGAAATAATTCAAAAGAAACAGAAAAATTCCTTATTTTTTAGGTTTTGTTTATAATGATTGAAATAATCTTATAAAATACTTAATTAGATGATAATTTTTTAACTTTTCAAATTTTTTTAACTTAACTGACCAGTTTTATTATTTAAAATGGTGAAAACATTTTAACATGGTTATTCTTTATTGGGAAAAAATGAAATCAACATTATTACTAGATTTGAAGCACATGATTACCATTAAAAAACCCATTGTGTATGATTCAATTTCTAAAAGAGGATGAATGTTTTTTTATTATAATCACGAAAATGGAAACGTAAGATATTTTTAAGAAATGTAAACATTTTATGAATAAAACTTCTTTTATACAAAAATATTATTTGATGTTTATTCAAATAGATTTTTTTAATCATGATTAATAAAGTCAAACATAAAATACACTAAAGATTCAAAAAAATAAACATTGATATTAATTTTAATAAATTATATGAAATAATTTTTTTTCGAAATTGGTATTTGTCATTATTCCTTAAAAAATATTGTTTTTAGAAAAATAAAAATATTTATATTAGTATTATTTTGAAATGATAATTTTTAATTTTTTTTTCAATATTTCCCTATATAACTTCTAAAGGTGTTATAAATTAATGATTTTATCCACACACAAAATGAAATATTGTTTTGAGAAAGAAATATATTTTTGAAGTATAAAATGAATTTATATTCATTCATTACCAAGTAACAACCCTTAGATAAATTTAAATATAAATTATTAAATATATGGTCAATAAATTACCTTAAAATTATACATCTATAGTGATTAAATAACTTTTATTTGATTAATATTCATTCGAGATATTAATTTTTCAATAAAATCTTTTTAATATTATATGACCTTTAATTTTTTTAAAGCTAATAATTAGAAAATATTAATAAAGGAAACATAACATAATATATTATATACTGGAGTTACCCATGATCATAACTTCCAAAAAATAGCTGGGTTATTGATATAATAAATTTGACCAAATATGTTGGGCACAAAACATTACGATTAATTATTGATTTATTATATAATGCAATGGGTTATGGTCGGTTTTAACGGAACTGGAAACTGAATTATCAAAATTTATTCCACTATAAATTTTCCAAACTCTAAAATTACACATCCTGAGACCATTTATTGACATGAATTCCTTGATCACAAGACCCCTACAAGCTGAAGGTCATCCCGTGAAACTGGTTCAACTTGTTAATCCTAGAGAAGAAATCAATAAATGAAATGAATCCATTACACTAATTGAATGTTATGAGTTCTAAACCTGATAAAGCTTTAATCTGTGAAATTTGGGAGATATAATATTTACAGTGTCTTTTTTTGGATTTGAGTTCATGATTTTAATTTCTATTAAAAATCATGAATATTACGAAGAATAATCTACTTAATGAAATATCTTGATTTAAAAACATCACACGTCGTTAGATGTTTGGGATTGTCTATATTACATTAGAGTAAAAAAAGGATTCCTACATTTTGATTCTTCCTAATTTTCATTCCCTCTCACCCCATTCCAGACATATTCTTGATACACTATTTCTTTTCATGGATATCCCATTTTCTATTATACATATTTCCAAGGATTTTGGATTTCAATATCATGTTCCAACTATTATTAAATTCCAAATGTTTTTTCAAAACCCAATTGTTGTACTCTCTTCCTTTTTATCTTTATTAAATTTGGGTTTTATTTATTTTAAATTTATTTAATCATGAATTGATCTATTATATTGTGATTAATTATTATGGAAGTCAGGTTCCATAATTCATTTCCATCAAATATCATTTCTATAATGTAAGGATAATATTCAAAGTCTATGAGTCAAGATTAGGGATTATTTTAAACATAAATTTTCTTTAAGTTAATACTTGGGTGGATCTATAAAAGTAATTAAGTTAATAATTCTCTATAATCATATTTTACTTTACAATATTGATCTAGGTAATTGTAATATTAGGAACCTAACCTAGTTAGAGTTGAGAAGGACTTGACCAACATCCTGTGATGATTTCATCCATTGAAGTGATGCTTTATGAAATTAGGTATTTGACTACCCCTACACTAATGCGTTGTTTACATCTTGTGTATATCCAATTGGTTTGACCAAAACCAATTTTGTGACCTTTTTACTTCTATGAAACCTAATCCATAGGATAATCCTAAGCTAGATTTAGGAATACCATTTGTATAAGAACAAAAATTGACATTGATATCTCTCAATTTCTACAGAATTGAAACCAAAATAAATAATACATATAAAACCAAACCCCTAAGAGTCCCATGTGGAATCTATCTACCAGGTTCTAATCGCTAGGTTACCACCATATCTAGATTGTCCTTATAGATTAGACCCCATACTACTACTATACTATTCAATTGTAGATTGTGTAGTTTAGGAATTATAAATATATTATTTGATCCTCAATAGTGTGTCCTTATGGATTAAACCCCATAATACCTTCCTTGTATCCCCCTTCAAAGCCATCAGAAAGAGGATCGACACATTTCATTTACCTTATCCACAACATCCAAATCATGAACATGTTTTGTAAATATGGGCCTATGAAATATATAGTGGCCCACACACATTCTTGTACAATAGGGATGGAAGAGAAGAACCTAAAATTCAGGATTGTAATTATGAAAATTACAATAAATAAGATTAATAGATTCAAAAAACACATCAATACCAGAGGGAATTTTGTTAATAAATACCAGGTCAATTGACATTGTAAACCAATCAATTTTACAAACATCATATGAGTGTTTAAACACCTCCACAAATGTGGGGACCACCTGGGTACCTACCTCAGAATCTAACTCCTTGACCTCAACAAAAATTATCTCAACAAAATTTTCCCCTATAGCCCAACAATTTACACACCAACTCCAATTTTAGTATTCTCCACTAAGGAATCTACAATAATCCCCACATCAATAATCAAATATTGAAAAACAACTTACGCCATTCATATAAAATGTTCATTAAATAAAAACCACCCAATAAACTAAGATGCATAATCCAAGAGCTTTCCTCTGAAATGTTGAGCATTATTTGTGTAAAAAATCCATGAATCTATAAAAAATACTACCATGTACATTTATATATAAAAACATGAAACTTTTTATAGAAGAGGATAAATTTTGTTTCCTTTAGAGTGGAAAAATCATGAATTTAATACAAATAAATCATAGGTGAGGAATGTAATATAGAAGAAGATGACATAAGTGCCATAATCATCATCAGTGATTGAGATGTTATGAAACAAAAAACTAGTGAAGAATGAAGTTTGGAATCAGAACCAACTAAAAAATACCCTATGTAAGAGTGTCATAAAAATTAAGATATTCATGTGTCATCACCACTATAAAGATAACATATGTCCTTTATAGAGTTTTTAAAACAAGGAAAGATTGAGGGAAAATTAATAAAAATTTGATATGTTTGATCAACTACGCATAAATATCCCCATTTTAGAATCCATTAAATAGATGCCTAGTTATTCCATAATCATAAAGGAGTTACTATACAATAAATTAAAATTTAATACATAGTATTCATCTACTTTATTGATTAATTCTTCACAATTGTTATGTAGAAGTTCCTGAAAAAGGTCTCATACCCTTGAAATATTCTCAATTCTATGCACTATCAGAATATGTGAATTTAGAAAATTGAACTGCATCACTGGGGCATGTTACAATATCATGAATATTAGTGTATTCCAAAAATTAGGTATCAAAAAATTTAAACCAATAAGTGTATCCTTTCAACTATTTGGATGATCAGTTATGTGCATTTGAGGAATTAAAAAGAATGTGTTAGTCAAGTTTGGTAAATTAATTTTTTATACTAATTTCCTTATCTTATAGATGTAGGAAGAAATAGGTATACAAATATTTATAATAATACAATTTATTTATACTAGCTAGGATTTTATTGATGTAAATTTGGTAAGGGTGTTTTTTTGAGTTAGCGTTGAAGAACAATTATTTGATTTAGTGAAAACATAAAGGCATGGTTAAAACTAATTCATTTGTCCAGATAACCTTCTGAGTAATGAAGGAGGTGATTAAAATATCATTGAGGAGAAATAGATTACTTTTTTATTATAAATAAGTTTCTTTATTGATTTTTATGACTTGAAAAATAGTGAACCAATAATGAGGGATACCATTCACCCATTCATACTATTAGTCGTAAAGCCACCAATGTTTGAATTGATTCCACTAAAAAATAAATTAATATAAATATTCTAAGAAAAATATTCTAAACTAACAATTATCTATAGTTCATAGTTGAATCATGTGAATGAATACAAACTTATTTATGACATAAAATTTCATAAAAACTCAATTTTCTTGGGTGTGTCTAAATTCAATGGGATCATTCCAACAATTTTCACCAAATTAATTTTATAAGAGGAAGGTTATAAATGAAAACATCAACCCCAGAAGAAACTTACTCCCCCGATGAATCAAATAGTCAAGAATAAGTATTGAAGCTTGATCATATTGGTATGATATTTTACATCTCTGACAATGAGTGGGTGAGTTCGTTGTACATCATCTTGATGAAAATTGTCTGCAATATTTTTAAAATTAATAAACATGAATTAATCTCATCTCAAACCACTTTTGGATTATAAATATGTGTTGACTATAGAAATCTCCACATGGTGACTCAAAAATACCATTTTGCACAAGCATTCAAGTATTAGATGCTATAGAGACTCAATAGGAATGAATTATTTTGTTTTTTGGATGTATATTTAGGATAAAATTGAATTTCTATTGATCCATTATATTTTTTATACACTAAAACCACAAGTAATTTTTTAACCATAACATATAAAAATACATCATTTCAAATTTTAAATATATTGGATAAATTACAAAAAATGTATGAAAAACATTTTACATGATATATAGGATGAGTTTCTAGACATTTTCATGTATGATTTCTCATAATATGATTTTTTATTTAATGTCTGGATAAGTAATTTGGAGTTTGTTTTACATTACTGTGAATAGAATTTCATAGTATTAAACTATGAAAATTTTCATTATACGGTCAACGTAGGTGTTGTACTAAAAAATAAATTATCGAAGCATGACATGGTAGTCCATCTATAAAATCTCTTGGTGATTAATATTTTACCTGAACCCATTATAACAAAGGTATAAGAGTTTTCATGGACACATGGGATTTTATCTCCGATTTTTCCAATATTTTCAATGAATATTATAGAAAATGACACACCAACTATATAAGGAATCAAGATTCAATTTTACCAAATTGTTTTAATGGGCATTCAACTATTTGGAAAATACCATATTGGAAGCTCATTATATAGTTTCACATGAATAGGATATAGACTTTTAACTGATGTGCGAATCTAAATATTTTAATGTGGGTTATCTATAAGGAAATTGGGATGGACATATCTTCCACCCTATATATCATTACATATATATCCAAAATTAATATTAGTTTAATTATAGGACCAAATAAAGTGATGTTGGAAGTGGTCTTTCCATGTGTAATATTTCTCTTATACCTCGTGCTTTATAAAGTGGAGGTGTATACTAATTAACTATCACTAAAATTTTTATTGAGAAAAATAGATAACATGCCATGGATAATACTTCATACGCTTTTATTATAATAATTTTATATTTTTATCAATGAAAAAAAGGGACTAAAAATGTCATTACTGACCACTTTTATAGACTTCCACTGTTGAGAATTTAGGATTATTAAAATATAATTATTGATGATTATTTTCATAAATAAAATATTCTTAATATAATTATAGAAGCAGAAAAATAGTTTTCTAATATTGGGAAATATAATTCCATAAGATATATGTACTCATACTTATTCTATTTTTATAATAATAATTTCTTGGTTGATGATTTTTTTAATAGTGGTATGAGCCGTAATTATTTATGTGTTTGGATAATTTCATAATGAACCTCTGAATCTTAGAGGATGAAATTAAAATATTTCTCATAATGTGTAATATTTTTCTATATTTTGGATATCATGGGATGGAATTATACATGTATAAGTCTCTATATTGTGTACTATTCTTAACCACACTCTATTATGATGGGAGGAGACATGATTTTTTTGATCGATTCTAGCTGATGGGAACCACTGGAAAAATGAAACTAAATGTACCATATCCATATCATTTAAGAAAAAATCATTTATGAACATGGAATCTATTTCATGGGTCTATTCTCTAATTCTTATGGAAAATATTCCTCCCTATTTGGTTTGGACTATGTTTCAATGTGGGTAGAATCCTAGGACAAAATTCATGACACTACCAAGGTTGTTATGAATATTTTTTTGATTTTTTTCTCTGTATTTTTATTTTCCCAACTAATCAATATTGATCTATGAGTTCAATATACAAGTATGTTGTTCATGGTCTTTCAGAAAAATATGGAATTTCTTACAACACTAGAATATCCTACCAAATGTACACTAATAGGAAACATTAATGTTCCAATCATGAGATCAATTTTTTTAGAAAATCATTTGATCATAATTAGGAATTATTAGAGATATTATTTGGATACATCACATTGGGTTTATCTCATGTTATATTTAACACCCAGTGAAAGTACTCCATTTTTACTTGTTTTTGGGAATCTATATCTGCAATAGAAGAAATTAAAGAATCTCTATAATTGGGTATTCAAAAAATTAAACATGGATGCTATAAAATAGGAGAAAAAAATATTATTATAATTGGATGAGTTGAAATTTATTATAAGGTATGCTTACAAAAAATTCCTAATCATAAAAAAATAATGGTACTACTAACTCATTTCACCCCAGGACTTAACACTAGTGGAAAATGTTTTAATCTTAAATTACCATCTGATTCTATTGACTAGGAACCTAAAATTCATATGATCTTACTTTTTATGATTTCAATGTTTTACCCAATGAGATGATTGAGATCTAAATAGGTGACAAAACAACCATTAGTGATGATGGTTGACGATTAAAATTTATTAAGAACAATTTCAAGATGGGTAAATTTTTTATTTAAAATTTATTTTAATCAAATACTCTATATAGATCTTTAATATAAATGAATTAATTACTTGGAGTAAACCTATTAAAGGACTCATAAATTTGAATATAATTTTATAATCTTGGAAAGGATAATTAACCCCAGAAATGGGTTAGAGGTTCTTGGCCAAAATATCTCTTATTTTCGTAATTCACATCATTTAAAATTTGAATGATGTGAATATGTCATATTAAGGAAAACTAAATTTTAGTGTTCTACACGTTTTTAATGATTTAAATTATGTGAAAACCTCATAATGACTTTTTATGTCATGAGTGTAGGGATGAAGGGGACTTTTTTTCCTTCCTCCCCTCCGACCATCAGACTCCTCCACCGCCACCATCTCCCACCATTCATCCACATTACTACACATTTTTATACCACTCATAGTAAACTAATAAGAATATTTCCATCATTTCCATACTTATTCATCTTCTTCACAATAACCTATAAAAAACCATGACTTCCTCATCCTCTATGTGAGTAGCGATATAGTTCAGCCCTCCTCAACCGAAATGACCGATGTCAGATCCTCCAACTCAGCTTGCAAATCGTTCAACTTATTTATCTGTATATTGCTTTTCCAACCTCATAGAATCAATACATTTACACCCCCCTTCATTATAGTTTTAGGGATATACCCATCCATTTCACATTCAATCATGAATCCACTTTTTAGATCCTAAGTAGCCAGTAAACGTAGTTTATCATTCGGCCAAGACCACAGTGACCAACAAGACCCTTTATCTTTCCATCCAAGATAAGATCCTTGTTTACAAGGAGTCCTTTTAGATCATTGGATATATTCAACTATTTATAATCATAGAGGTATGAGAATATATGTATGAGAAGCTATTATTTAAGTTCTTGAAAAAATTGGATATTGTCATCGCATATGTCACCTCTTTCCCCTTTGACCATCCTTGGGTGTATACTTTTGGAATGTTTTGAATGGGGAAAGGTATTTATACAACCGGAATTTGTGGATTTACCTTATTATGCTACCTTATCAAGCTATTTGAACAGGTAAGACACTCAACATATCTAGGAATTGACAAAATATGACCCCTTTAGTTTTCATTACCCACATATAGATAACAGAACAAGGCAATAAGGGTCTACCATACAGATAGTGCATCAAGATCTTTCCCTTTCATGGATGTACAAAGGAGGTAATCACATGGGAATCAACCTGGTATAGGTTATCATTACCGAATCATCCATGGGGGGATTATATATCAATATATAAATCTTGTTTTCACTCCCAAATTATTCATATGCATGAAAAAATCTTTTATACTGATAAGGTTAGTTTCATTAGGCCTCTTGCATGCCATATGGTAATTTTCGATGCCAATCAACACCTCTATACTTCGGGGAATATACATTTCATTCATCTACAACTTCTTAAGAAGAGGTTTCCTCTAAAAATGATTATTGGATGCTACAGTTGACCCCCCTTATGAATTTTGTGGAAGATGATGTAGAGCCATGTCCTCATGCTCAAGATCTTGAGGCCATTGATCTAGCTTCCATCCATGATAGACCATACACTATTCCTTATACAACTCCCGCATCTATAACCACTACACCATCATAACCATCCAATCCTACTCCCACCACTACACCACCCTTAGCTCATTTTTCACCTAGACCATCATTTCACACTGACCCATGGGTTTTTTCTCTAGTTTATTATAAATAACCATTTTTTTGATAAATTTCAACAATTATTATGACGATCCATCATAGTATACCACTTCATCCAAATAACCATCTCCAGCATCCACCCACCCTACAACCTCTACTAAAGACCCATAATTGGCCTATAGTACCACCCGATCATCCACCCACATAGATTGTCTTCATGATATCATAGACACTAATTCCAGAAATTCATTTTAGTAGTGTTGGATCAACATAGTTTGGGCCTTACATTACTATCCTTGCCAATGTTTCCCTTTTTCGATCGAACTACCATAAATTTTAAACTCGTACAGATCAGTACTTCCCCTCCACCTATTATGATTAAGAATTATTTCAAAACCATGAAACCATCTACGGTGGTTGATGCACCAACCCCCAGTTATATAGATTTCATAAACCTGGTGTGGCTGATTCAGACACTAACTATTTTGGAGGGGTCATCTATTATAGATATTATTGAGGCTGACCACGTTATCTAGACTTTTCCTTCTATAAAATTCCACATATATACTTAGTTTTGAGTGTATTTTTATTCTACATATATTCATTTTTAACAGATATGTCAATTATTTTATATAATAGATGATATAAATGTTTTTCCTATATTGTTTTATTATATTCCCATTATTACTTATGAATTTATTTTTATATGTATCAATATACTGCATCTCGTATGGTTATCGATGAGTATGTTAGAATAAAATATGGACCCATGTATAACATTGATACTGAGTAGATAAAATATATGGATGAATATAATAAAATCCCATCCATACTAAAAGGATTCCTCTCACGAACCAACCCAGCTCAACACTCACCAGTAACTAATGTTGACCCGTGGAAAGTCTTTAAGGGGGTTCCTAATCCTTATAGGCTGGAAACTCATTTTAGGAATCCACAAAATGAAAGGGAAAAATTTATACCAATATAAATAAATAAATAGTACAAGAGAATGAAAAATAAAGCCATCCAAATTTATATATAAATAGAAAATCAACATCTTGTACAATAAAATATAAATTTTTAACAAAACTTAACAACCAACCCAACTTAAAAAAATGACCAGAGTGCCTCCATGTGACCCCAAGTGCCACTCTATAATAGGAATACCAACTATCTCCAGTGAAATTAAATCTCATTCTGATTCTTGCACCGAAGTAAAAATCAATAACTAACTATCAATGTGAGTATTAAAACTTAGTAGGTATTCCTGAACAAATCTATTTGAATTGATCTTATTTAAACTAAAAGAAACATCAACATAATTTTTTAAAATAAAAATTATAAAATTATTCTTTTCCACAATTTTCACTTTGAAAATAAATCATGGTCCATTTCCATTTTTTTCCAAATTTATGTTCATTTATTTTCATGGATATATAACATATTCATGAGGAAAGTCATGATTAATTTTCAAAACATCACAAAAAAAGTATAAAACATTTCTAACTTAAATCCATTTTCATAAACCATTTAAATCCAACACATCACTTCCAAAATAAGCATGTCACATGTGAGGATAAAACATTAATCATAGAGTATGGTAAATGTAAAAAATCACACAATAGTAAATGACCAAAAATCATCTCAATTATCACTACAAGAAACAATGTTTCAATGGATATTGGTGTACATAAGAGCACATGAATAATCCGTAACATACTAATATATGATGGATCATATGAGAGGGTATGAATCACTCAATGAAAAAAAATACCTAACACCCTTGGCCATCCCACACATAGTACAGACTGAGGGGAACTATTCTATAGTAATAAAAATCAATATATCCCCATATTATGGGACACTAGATAGGTGTATACTAACTACTGAAACAATCATTATTTGAAAATTCACCTGATATTCCATTTTATCTATGTCAAGATTATGTAATAGGGTGATCAAACTGATTCCAACCAATCATTCAATCGCATGCACATTCATAATAATAATTCATAAAACATGCATCACCCTATCACCCTAAAGAACAACCTCTTCTCTTTCAAACATTCGAGTATGAGGTAGGCTCATAGAATGGTCCTCACAAATCATTAAATCATAAACAAAGAAACATTTTATCCAAGGAGATTTTTCAAGGTAAAAACTTTCACAATTTCCATAAAATTTCCAAATTGTCCATTAAAAATTATTCACAAACCCATCACATTAAAAGAACCAAATACACATTCATAAAAGGGTGTATATACACCATTTTACATTTTAAAATCATTTGGAAAACACATTTATGTAACCTCATTATGGGTTAAAACCAAATCCATTTTCAATAAGTTACAATCAGGCTACATGTTATCACCACATGCCATTTAATTTTTAAACAGGCAAACACACACCAATTCAAAATCCAGAACCTTTAATAAACTGATTTCAAGAACCCAAAACCACCATCAAAACTTCACAAAAAAAAACTCAGAAATCCCAACTATATTTTATACATCATAAAATACTCACAAAAAACACCTAGGAATTTCATCGAACACTTAGTGTCCAACATTTTAGAAAACAATCCCATTTATGACAAAATAAGGATGAAATCACCACATTTCATACAAAATTTTTTACAAGGATCCCATATGAGTATGTAATATTCAAGAACGGTGGGAAAATTAATAAACCAATGAATGAAAATTAATTTTTATTGAGAATAACCCCCTTTTAAGTGATGAGAGGGAACCCATAATGACATAATTGACATAGACAATAACAAATCCCCAACAGACTAAAGTCTCAAGATCACAAACAACCTAAACTACAAAAAGGAAGCTCCTCCTAGCAATAAAAAACATTAAGTCCACTTTCCACTATCTTAGAGCTGAATAAATAACTGTCCCGTGGGAAAGCATATGGGCCTGGTACCAATGTCCTAAGCCGTACCCTCTCAAACATCATATTCTGAAAAGCCATGAAACAACGAGAATCCATTTCCCTATACCTCAAATAGAACAAATTCTTGTAGGAAATTAATTTCTGAAACCCTTGAGCACTGGACCATCGAGGAAAAAACCAAATCACATTCCAAAAATACAGGCCACAAAGGAGAACAAACATCATCAACCTATGAAATTATTAAGTGAAAGATCCTACAGAGCTTCAAGAAATACACAGAAATACAAGCAAAAACCATAATACATAGTATGACCACCATTGAGAAAAATACTTCATTTACCTCTCAATTGGCACAAACCAGGAGGAATCCACGCATCACCAACTGGCATCCCACTTCTTCCTGAGCCAAAAATAACCAAGCACATGGAACCAACATAGTCAAAATCAGACAACAAACCTCCACTGAGACTACAAATCACTGCTAGAACCAGAACCAAATACCCCACCACATATTCAATACACCCTCCTACACCATAACACAACAAACCGGAGAGGAAGACAAACTAGGGAGAATGAAGATGAGACTTCGTCACCCAGGACTAGAAGCCCCACCCACACCTTGAGGGAGAATCGCTGTTGAGAGAAATCAAGCAGACCTGAGGCTGCAAAAACTCTCTGGTCTTGGAACAGGATAGATCAAAACAATGTAGGATCACTCACTGAATTCCAAACTAGCCAGACCATGGGAAGAATAAGGGACCTATGGGAAAGGAACATAGCACTCCGAAGATGACATCGATGCAAGAACACCAACAGAGGAGTGGATTCTTGGAGAATGAGGGAGGAGCCTCCTCTGGGTCATACAAACTAAGGTTTGTGGAAAATGAGAGTGTTTTGGTATGAATCCCAAAAGGGTAGTTTAGAAATTTTAGTATTTTAATGATCTAGGTAGATTGCACGGTTTCTCTGCACAATTTACCATGCCATGTCCCAATATGTGACCCTAATAGACATACCTAGGAACCGATATGGTTAGGCCACATAGTTTTAAAAAAGTGCACCAACCATGAAAAATGGTTCTATTTTATGAGAGTGGATTCCGACTTTCTTTAAGTAAGGTTTGAAAACACGTGTGAGGGTCATGTACCTTTACTAGAAATAATGCAAGGCTCATAGGTTTTTTGTGGGCATGCAGCACAGTTTTTCCAAACTGTGCATTGATTGTGGGACAAATGAAAAAGCACCTAAACTCAATATTTAAACACTTATGAAAAGAAACTTGAGAGAAAAAACCATGTCCAGGAGAAAAGCATGAACAAATGTCCGGAATAGAAATTTATGTGTGACAATTCTCCCCACCATTAATTATTTCCATACTAAAATTACACAAAATCTTCCAATTGATCGATCAATGTCTAATAATTTTTCAATAACATATTCATCTTTATTAAAAAAAACATCTCAAACGCTACCTAAAAGAACATATTACTCTTACCCGAAACAAAAAACAACAAAAACCGAACTGAATTACCAACATGGGAGGATGTAATTGACTCCCCAAAATATGAAACCAACTAGGATTATCCACATAGATAGAGACAAAAATAACACCCACATTGGTTCTTCCCACTATTAATAACCAACTATCTTGTATTGATAAGGAAAAATAAGCCTAAGAGAACTTAGAAACATTTTGTACACCAACCAAAAAACCATCACCAGCTAAAAAACCCCCACCTAAAGGGGGGAAGAAATGAAAAAAAGTAACATTAACCCATGAAATGTTACACATCCAAAACAAAGGATAATATTAAACTTTACCAATTCCCGAACTGATGAAAAAACAAGAACAAGGTCCCTTAGACCCCTACGATTTCTAACTATTCCTGAGCTTCAATGTGGGTCCTATAGATATTGTACTAATGTTTGAAGCATCTCTTGCCTCATATCCATATGCCGATAATCTCAGATGTCCCTGATAGTAATTCAAAAGATACACTTGGGTGACATACCCATTTATAATGGTGAAATATTCATAATTTACCAAATAAGAACACTCTTGCAGTAAAACAAGAGTTCTAAAGAGATCCACAAAATCCCCTTACATGAAAAACAAAATATAACACCATAGGGAACAACCTTCATAGTAGACAGTAGCATTAAAACATAATGATACATTAAAATGATCCCAACAACACTCTACTCCTGTGAACTAGATCAATGAAACTTCCTGGTAAAACCATGACAGAACAACTTCATGTGGCCTAGGTGACCAAATGAATGACATTTATTTATTGTGATCATACATGATGAATTATTGTGATCTTTATTTCCACACTGATGAAACAATACAAATCTATTCTTAAAAAAGATTATATATGATATTTAGGTATTTTTATCCCATGACAAGTTCCAACAGTTTCTGAATGCTTCCCCACATCCTTTGCAGAATTCACCTAACCATTTCTAGGAACTAATTGTGGAAAGACTACATTATGAACTTCTATAAATAGAGCTTCAACATGAATAACATGCCTCACCATGTTGTCTAATAGGTTTAGTTTAAACTCTAACTCCTCCGACTATAGTTCAATATGAATCCCACATTCGAAATCCCAAGCCATTAAGGAATCGTCCAGAATATACCTCAGGTCATATGGTATAAGGTCACAAATTTTATGATAGAAGTTAAACATCGACCCATAACCCAACTATAGAATACACTTACCTATTCCCTTCCACACCTTAATCATATTAGAGATGTATTGTCTGTTGAACAAATCCATGAAGAATTCCTAAGTAAGATCATCGATATAATTTCTCTAAGAGAACGACTTCCACAACTTCCACAGAGAACCTTCTAGAATAAAAGTTACAAACATAACCTTCAATTACATGGGAAACTCAATGAGGCTGAATTTTCTCACTATATTCCTCATCAACTCTTTCACTTTGATAGGATCATATTGACCATAAAATAGAGGTTTATTTAATTATCAAAACTCAATAATGAAATCCTTAGGTTGATCAACTGGAAATCTATATAATTGGGAATCTACTATAGATGAACCTATAACATCCCTCGAATCTATATTGAGGGAAACATTGGGAAATAAGAAATAAAAGATCTTAATCAAAACCTAATCATCAACAAGAGTTCTAAAACTCAAATAATTGCATAAACATCACTTCTAAAAACATAAAATAAAACACATAACCACTAGTTATCAAACAAAAAATATATTCTCTTAGAAAAACTTTTGACAAGTTATAAAATACGGTCTTTTCACACTCACCAATGTTATTATATAGAGTCTCACCCACATTCCAATTCCCATTGCAGCCTAAGAACAATTAACTCATTCCATACTGAGTACTCACCCTTACACATAATCATCCGAACTCTATAAAAACAAATCTATGAATTTGATAACCTAAGGAGACAATAATGTTGAAACCAAAAAATTACATTTTCCAAATAAAATCATTCCAATGATGTTTTCACAATATTAACCCAAATCATATGTCAAATGTTTAGAAAGAAATTTAAAAAATTACCACCCACCAGTTAAAAACTATTTTAAATAATAACACATATATCCATTGTATTTAATTAAAAATATGAATAAATACATTTCAAAACATTTATAACATCTTACAAATCACATTACACCAAATAATTTGATTAAAACCCCACTTATTTTCATATAAAACAAGTTCCAAAACCATGTTTTTATTTGATAAGACATTTCTTCTACATTAGACTAAAAAACCATTTTTTATCTTACCAAAACCAGTCCATTTCCATGTCAAAATCTAGTTTTTAAAATTCCAAAGAAATATTTCCCAAAAAAAAACATAAAATCACTTGGAACTCAAAGTAACTCATAAAGGTAAAATAGTTTTGTATGGATACTTGGTCATATGGTTGGTGGCCATAGGAAAAACACACCACCTTCACCAAGAGTATTTTAGGACCATGACTCTAGCTCCACATGGATTTCCATTCCCTATGAGATCACGAATATCAAATTTCCTTCTCCATTTTTATATATCAAATACCAATCAACTAAAATAATAAAATAAACGAAAAGAAACCTAAATTACCATGAAAACTCATGTTTTGATGTAGAATGTGTTGGCAAGACACTCCCCAAGACCGAAACCCCAAAGATCTAACAATCATAATTCATCTACCTTAACATACCCAAATAACATAGGGCTCTCTAAAAGAGAATTCCTTTAAATACTAAAATTCTCTCATAACATTTTGTCACAAACCAACCTGGTTCAGCTCCAAACTAGTCACCTGAGATGATTTGTGGCATGGACTGAAGTGAATTCCAAATACCCATGGGCTGAAAACTAGTGATAGGCATCAGAAAAGGTTAAGGTAATGATTTCACACAATATAAATAAATAAAGAGAACTACAAAAGGATTAAAAATTAGTCACTTTTAATATATAAATACAAACTAAACATATTTTACAATAAAAAGGACGGGTACAAAAAAACCAACACAACTGAAAAAGACGACCACAATGCATCCATGTTTCTCTTAGGGTCACCCTCTAATACCATTAAAAAAATACCCTAGGGATCGAACTCAAGAAGAAACCTATACAAAAGGATAAAATCAAGAAAGAAATATAGGTATGAGTATTAATACCCCGTAGGTTGCCACCAAAAAACCTATTCCCAATTAACTCCCTTTAAAATAAATGAACCATAAACATTATGTTTTAAATACAATTTATAAATTTCATATTTTACACACTTTTCAATTTAAATAAAAAACATTCCCTTTTTATTCTGAATATTGGTTTGTTTCTCTTCAACCAACATTAATATTTTCAAGATGAAACTGATGATTTATTTTCAAAATGGTACCAGAAAAGTATTAAACATGTCAAATTTAATTTTTTCATAATTATTTGAAAGGTAATGCATCACTTACCAAATAAGAATACCACACATTATAACAACACATTAATCATGTAATAAGGGAAATGGAAATAATCTCACAAGAGTAATGAAGCAACATGAATCTAAATCATCACTGTAAGTAACTAAGTGAAAATGTACAAGAGTGAATCTAGGAGCTCGTGAATAATATAGAACACACTAATACATGTTGACTCATCATAGAAATCATGCCTCACTAGATAACATCAAAAATAACTAACATGATCTTCCATCCCACACATGGTACAGACTGAGGGGCACTATTCAATAAACATAAAAATAAATATATCCTAATGATTTGTGCCACTAGCTAGTGTGTAACCTAACAATTATTGAAATAATTATCATAAAATTCAATAGGTATTATAGGTTCTCTTTGTCAGGAACAATGAATATGGTGAGCTATGTAAGAACAACCGAGCATATAGAAACATGCATGTACATAATAATAATTCAAATAATAGGCATCACTTAACAACCCCAAAAAACGTCCTCTTTCCTTTCAACCATTAAATTACATTGGAGACTCTCAAAGTGGGCCTAAAAAAATCAATCATAACTAATGGATGAGTGTTATACAAGGAGAGTTTTATGTTAAACACTTTTACCATTTTCACAAAATTGGGAAACATTCCTTGACACATTCTTAACAAAACCATCAAATTAAAGGAGACCAATCTATCTTTCTAAAAAGGTTTAAATATACCACTTTAAATTTAAAAATCATTTAGTAAACTCATTTATGTTACTTCAAAAAAATTTCAAACCAAACCCATTTTCACGAAGTGGTAATCATGCCACAAATTATAATCACACACCATTTCATTTCTGAAGAAAAAAAATGAAAATCACTTTCAAATCGTAAAAATTTCATAATCCCATTTGAGGTACTCAAACCACCATCAAGAAATCATAAAAAATTACAAAGACAAGTCATATATTAAACATCACAATATAATCACAAAAGACAATTAGGCATTTCATTAAACACTTGGTGTGCAAAATTTCACAAAATAGTGCCATTTATCACAAAATAAGGAATAAATCACCACATTGAATATCAAAAAATTATTCCACAGATCACACATCACTATTTAATATTCAAAGAAGGTGAGGAAAGAATGATCCAAATTAATGTTATATTAAAAATGTATCTACAATATAAAACCTACCTTAATATGATGGTACTATAATGAATAACACCTAATGAAACATTCCACGGTTCCAAGCACCAAGATATATCAAGAGTAACCTTATATAAACAAAAAACCCAGTATAAATCAAGGGAAATGTGAACCTTATATCCACATGACCTATGAAGAAGAATATATCAATGGAAAATGAAAGGAATAGAAAGATGTAGAAGATATGAGGGGGTTAACTTGATAAATATAGATCCAAATTTGAAGAATCAACCTAGATCTTCCATAAAAGGAGGAGTGAAGGCTTAAAGAATGAGGGAGGAGACTCTATTGGTTTACATGAACGCGTGGTAGAGGGAAAATTGGTGTTTTTGTTACAAATATAGAAAGGGTAGATCATGAATTTAAAAAAATTCATATTTGGATAGCTCACATGATATTTCTGCATGGTTTACAAAGCAATGCTCAAACTGTCAACCCCTTAGTGGACATTTATAGAAACCTGCGCAATTTAGATGCACTATTTTCAGGTAGATCATGGACTATGATGAATTTTATTGTCCCAATATAGTTGCTTTACACATTCTTTATGTGTGATTTTACATATTGTGTCTGTGTCGTGCACCCTCAACTAGAAGCACACCGAGGCTCGTTCTTTTTCCAAGATAATGCATCACAGTATTCCCAAACCGCACGATGACCATTGAATAAGTAAAAAACAACAATAAACTCAAAATTTAATTTTGTCACATCAAAAACTCTAGGAAAAAACCCAAGAATAAAAGATAAACTAGAACATAGGTACAAACTGGATATTTGTGTGTGAAAAGTCCCACCCACAACTTACAAGGATGCTAAATCTACCACACAAGATCTTCGGATGGCCAATTTCAAAGGTGGTACATTTCACCAAGATACATAATGAGGTTAAAGATATAGTTACCAATTCCTATAATAGGAAAAGAATCTCTGAGCCGAAGTATCCCTTCATATTATCTTTTTCCATCAATCCGGATGACGATGTCATATTCGTTCTTTTTTGGAGGCAACACATATTTATGTTTCAGAATATTTTTTATGAAATTTCATTTATTTTCACATATTTATAATTCAATAATTACTTCGTTGTAATTTCCCCTTCTCACTATGTTATGAAACGCTCTTCATTTCTGACTACTTCGAATAATTTCAACCTTACTTATTTAATTTTGTTTATATCATATGTGATTATTGATTATATGGTCCAGGTATGTTTCTTTCTATTAATGTTTGTAGGATTTATTGTGTACCTACACTATGTTTAAATTTTCCCCCATTGAATGATCTTCATTATAGAGATCTCATGATTCCCTAATTTTCATTTCTATTCTGTTAATTCTTTTTATTAGTTTTTTTCCCTCATCTCATTCTAAAATAGTTCAGATACTAATTAAAATTATGTGTGGGGGAGAAATTAACGATATTTTTTTCTCTATGACTACTAGTTATTTTAATTAGTTTAAGAGATATTTTCAATTAAAACAAGCTTTAAATTGAAATAACATTACATCCATTTATGTAAAAGATAACGTTAGCTTGGAAAATTTTAAAATCCACGTATATTCCATATTTGAATACTATAACTATTGATGAGTTGAGTGATTTACTTATAATTATCATTTAATTAAATTTTATTGAATTGACTTATAACATGTTTTAATTCAATAACATATTGAAATATATTTTATATATCCATAGCCAAGTGGATTTTGGTCCTACATAGTTATTTCCTTTTTATTATATTTCTTGATAGATGAATGATACATGTAAACCTATTAGAAAATTTATTTTAATATTATCATGGATATGACTGAGTAAATAAACAATTAAAATAATTGAGGAAATATTTTTTCATTAAATTATCCTAAAACACAACAGAAAATTTTTCCTAATTATGCCCATAGAATCCATGAATGAAATTATAAAGATTGAGACATGTTACAAAACCATTTTATCCTTCCCTACCCTACTCATGAAATAATTGAATGGTTTACATTTGAATTATTTCTAGGGAGATGTTCATTAAAGGTGGACGTGGGATGCTTACCTCTTTGGAGATGTATGGTGACTTTTTCACATGATCCATGGGAAGTGGTCTATGGTTATTTTGATGATCCATTCATGATTTTACTATTTAATGAATAAAAATGATAAAATTTATAAAAAATAAAATTATATCAGTTTTGTATTAGGAAGATCATAAATACCAATTACCAGACCAATAAATCAGCTGATGGATCATATGTGGTTTTTTATGGATGTTATATACAGTATAAACATGAATTTTGAAAAATGAAAAACAAGGAATAAGATACTATCATTACACTTTATTGGCACCACCATTGAACTGAACTATTATTTTGGGGTTGTGGAGATTCCAATTTATGGAGGGGATTTTTCATTTCATTATTCCTAATGATCATGTTTAATAAACAAGAGTTTAAGAATTTTTTTAGTTTTTTATCATCTTCCAACATACCTTTAGCCATAGAGTAATTTAACCCTTATTACTGAATCTCCCCCGGTTAATTGTGTTTTTTATTTATAGAGATTAAATATTAGGTTTAATTCAAACATACTTTTATGAACATGTATTCATGATATGATTATAAAACCAATTTATTTTATATTAGGTGATGAGAGAAATTTCATGGAGGTGTAAATTCAAATATGTGTACAGCTTCTATGGAATAATTAAGAAACTCTAATACAAGGTATAATGGATATAAATAATGTATATAACCATGATTCATGAATTATTTTTTCCTTAGGAGTTATTTTAGAGGACTTTATTTTCCTATTACTTTATAGTTTTATTTTTCTGGTTGTAATGCACATTTTCATTTTCAAAACGTTTTTAACCAGACTCCTTGTTTTGATGATTTTTTTGGACAACAATTGTTCATGTGTGGGTGAATTTGATATGATATATATATATATATATATGTTGGAAATATTTTTTTAATATCTATTAATTATTTATTTGAAAATGAATTGGGGTTTTGGTTTTGTTTTATGAAATATGATATCAATTATCATAAAAGAAGAGATTCTATAATGTAATAAAATTCAGAGATTTCACATTGTGAAACCTATTCATGTTCTGAATTCCTCAATCATAGGACCCATGAATTGGTAATTACAATCCATGAAACTAGTAAATGTATATAATACTTGTGGATAATTAAATATAGGACATGATTCCATTACACGACATGAATGTTTTGAATTTAGGACACGCTGATGATTCATGTTGATAAATCTGAGCGATACAATTTCTCTGTAGAATGTTTTTGATCTGATTTCATGATGTGTATTTAAATTACACATAATTAATGTTTCAATGAATAATTAACATAATGATATATCATGAAATAAATAATTGACACATCATTAGATGTTTGGGCTCATATATATTCCCGCGTTTGCAAGTAACAATAGAGTAACATATTTTCCATCATTACTCTTTGATTTATCCATTTCACCTTTCTATACCTATTTTGTTCCATTATGTATTTGATTTTAATTTCATTTCACTAAATCAAATATTTATAAGGATTTCTTATTTCGTTTTCATGTTTCAAATGTAGTTAAACTCTAGAGGCTGTTTCAAACCCCAATTTCCATGTTCCATTTCTTTCTCATTTATCTATGTTTTGGATTGATTTTAAATTGAATTAATCATATAATGGTATAGTATTAAGTGTTTAATTATTATGTTAAGAATTTTTCCTATTTTTTTCTTATTATATATTTATTATCTTGCACAATTAATCTTCTAGAGTTTTGGGTCAAGAGTAAGATATTTTTTTTAAAATTATTGGTTCATTAAATCAAAACATGGGAAACACGTGGAAAGTAATTATGTTAAGAATTATTGTTAATCATATTCTATTACACAAACATGAACCCAGTAATTTAAATAGAAGTGAACTAACATTATTGGAGTTTAGTAGGATTGGACCAAAAGCATTGGATTATTTCTACCTTTATTCCATGCAATATGCTCAATGTTTCTTGACCACCAATGGACCAAAGTTTAGTTTCCATATTTGTAAGATCCAATTGGATTCATGAAAACAAATTAGTGAAATTTAAAATACACATCTACCTATTCCATAAGACTATCCCTAACTATATTTATTATTACATATTTCATAATCCTAATAAATTACCGTGATCAGTCTCTATTTCTTCAAATTCAAAAATAATCTACATAATATGTAAAAAATCAAATCCATGAGATTCATGTGAGGAATTGAAAGTGAAAATTTATGTAAATTTTTTTAATCAAATAATAATGAATTTTTTATTTTTAAAAATGATAAAACCCATGTATTTAAATGTTTTATTAAAATAATGGGCAATTTAGATTATAGAATAAAAATGAGCTAAATTGTGAAATGTTCTTAATTCTAGATTTTTTATATATTTTTACTTCAAGGGTATTTTTGTTATTTATTGAAAATTATATTTCTAAATTGAGTGATTAATTTATTGTTATAATCATTATTTTGTTTCATTAATCTTGGTCTTCTAGATTGAGGTATGAATCGATCATCTAGAGGCCTTAAAAAATCAATGAAGTTGAAGAGTTTTCCTGGTGGACAACATAGACACCACCACCATAACAAACATCTATATTAGACTACAAACCTTAAATTGAAGTGATTAAACATAGGATAGAACTGGTCCCCATAATAGAGACTCTAAAATGAATGTTTGGGAGTTTTGAATTCATTAATGTTTCCATTGGATGTTATAAATTTGGAGAAAGCTTCCTGGAACCTTCGTCCAAAAAACTAAACCTCTAATAAAAAAATCATATCTTATACAACCAGTGTCAAAATGAGCTGAAATTTTTAGGGTGAATGGAAAACTCATGTTTGAACAACATGCATGAAGGGTTCCACACATGAATTTTCTATGTAATGGGTCAAAATACGACAACATTCAGAGGATAGAAATCTTCCTATAAATAGAGTGGAGCTCCAAACTCTCAAATCATTCCAATACTTCCCCACACCATTTAGGAGAACCAAGAAGTGGAGGCCGAGGGAAATTTATAATTTTATTTATTTATTTATTTTTATTTTTTGTATTTTCTCATTTAATACATTCATATTTTAATTAATGTGTTTCCACCTTCATTTACACTGTCTTTATTTTCCAACATTAACATAATTTCTATCTTTATTCAATCTTTCCATCATGATATCTATGAAATTCACTATGGAAAGTTAGTAACTCAAGGCTTGGACACAGGGGAGGCTTTGACAGTGTTCTTCGTTATTGCACTTAAATTTAAAATGTTTTAAATTTATTTTTGGTGGATGGAGGAGTATTTCATGGATGAAACTATATTCCACCATGACACTATATATAAAATCCATTTGGTTTCATTGATTCATTCTTTCTCCATCACTTCTATTAGAATAACCCTTCAAATAGTGGGTTAGTGGTTCTCATAAGAGATGAAACATCATATGGTGGAGCTGGGTATTTTTGGGATAGAAATCTCAATTGAGCTATTAACCTAGTTGACTATTGGAGGAGGGGTGGTTTGGTGTGGGGGAGAAATGTTAAAATCACACACTCTTTTCATAAAAGGAAAGTAATTCATTAATGAGGTTTCATTAAATGAATTATCAAATTGGAAAACATGCAATTAAAATAATGACATGAAGAATTGAAATCTACATGAGAATAGAATAAAATTTGGGGAAAAAGGACTTGGTCCTCAAATGAGATGACCCTGGTCAGCCACTATACTATATTAATAAAATAAATTTTCTTTTACCATGCCCTATGATAGGAATGCGTCAAAAGTGGCACCATTTACTAGGATCTAAAGAATTTTTTCAATCATTTTTGGAAATATACATTTTTGTAAATATTTTCATTTATTTTTAAAAAATAATAAAGAAAACTTTTCTATGATGCCTTCAAAATCAAATTATTATTCAAAGAATAATTATTCATAGTTGAAGGAAGAAGAAATAGACTATACAGAGGAGGAACCCAAATGAAGGGGTGATTCTCTTATGATAATGTTCAAACTATTAAAAAAGGCCATGAGACATGTATCTCACCACAAGTTTTGATGAGCATGATTGATGAACTCCAAACCTACTTGCAATGATTCAAGTACAAGATAGAAGTGTCATTGGTCTTTCTATATTTCAATGAAGATATCCAAGAAGTTGAGGCCAAACTTGAGGGGGAGGAGCCTGAATACCTCCATCCATCCAATGATGGTTGACTCTAAGAGGCACTGTCAACTGAAGAGGATATTAATGTTGAACTGAATTATGGAGATGATACAATAATAAACTCAAACTCATTTGATTTTATTGAAACTAATTTAAGTATAACTCCAAACTATTTTGAATGTTCAGAATCAGATGAGTATTATTATACCTTGGAAGAAAATGCGGAAAAAGAATATTCACCTATTGGGGAACACCTAGAGCTCCTTGAAGACAGTGAACATCTATTGGAGGAAGCCCATGAAGTTATACCAATAGCTCTACATGAATTACCAAAGACAAATACTACTTCACATATAGAGCAACAATAGGAAGGAGAGGGAGATATTGCACAAGTAGTGATGAAGAATGAAGAGGACCAATACTTTATCATACCCCCACCATAAAAGATGTAAAAAATTGAGAAGAGGGAATATCTAGTGTACTCTATCCAAGAAGTCCTTTTAAAAAAGTACGATGAACTACAAAATGGGAAAAGCCACATGTGGTGGTTCAAGTAAAATAAACTTCATCCACCAGCAAACTTTGGATAACAGTTGGTACTGCCCACTGGAAGTAGTAAAAATCCAAGGCCCATTTGGGGGATCATACCAAGATTTATCTTTACTTGATTTTTATATTAAAAATTCATTTTTAGATTATTCTAGCATGTATCCCACTCCTCCTTATCTTTTTGGGATTTGATGACATGATCCAAATTCTTAAGTGAGTAATTATCTTTTGTAGGTTAATATATGGGAAAAGGAATCCTTAAATAAAGGAAGAGGACTGATGCCTTATTTCAAAGGAGAGTTTACTTTTAATGTTTAAACTCTTAAACTCCTTACAATTTTTTTTGGTCCAAAACATGTTTTGAAATTTAAATATAAAATTTCATTTCCACACTTGAATTATTTCTTTACTTAACTTATCTAAGAGACATGAGTTTCTTAAGAATCTTGTGATTCCTTGTTTTAGATTTCAATGCTAATGAGATTTAATGATTAAAATTCAAAATTGAATTTTTAAAGTGAATCATGGATATTGAAATGATGACTCATGATTTAATGGAATTAGTTTATTTATGTAAATTAAATTTCCCTAAAATTTTTCATACATTGAATCTATCAAAATTCATGTTAATTGATTTGTAATTATAAATCATTCCTTTAGTGATTTTCAATATCATATGTCTTATTCCTAATAGGATTTCTAGACCATGTAATTCCTATTTATTCTTGAGCATATTTCTTGAGTGATCTCAGGACATGTCACTGACTAGAAATTGAATTTGAACTTGTCGAATCTATGAATTTGCAAAAAAATATTTAAAATTATTGACTCATATATTGAAAATCCCTTATCCTTAAATACCACCTTTATATTAATCATTCTTTTAGCCTATATAGACCATGAATTATATTTATAGGGTTGATCCATGTTTTACGCCATTTTTATCCATTGCTACTCTACTCTTGGTATTTGCATGATATTTTAAAGATGAAGTGTGGGGGTGGATGGATTCATGGTAGAATGGATGATTTATATTGCAAGTAAAAGTTATGGGGTTGTTTTTGTGGGAATTGTAAATGGTTTTGGAATCATTCATTGTACTCCATTTTTTCTCCTCTTGAATTTAAAAAAATAAAAAATGACAAAAAGAACAAAAAAAATTGCGAAAAATGGGTTGTGATTTGGGAGACCTAAAAATAACCATTTTCCAGACCAATGATCTTCTAATCACATGTTCTTAGGTGATTTTTGTGAGGTTTGATCTAATCATAACTTTTGAAAAAAATAAAAAAATAATTTTTTTAAAAAAAATCAAGAGGGTGCATTAATCATTTATTATGCTTTACTTTGATCATGACTATACATTGCGTTTAGGGGGAAGTAGGTGTTGATACATTGAAGGGGAGAATTTAATTAAACTTTTTGATATCATGCATTGCAATTAAGAGATATCCTCTTACTTGAGCCATAATTTTTAAAACATCAAATCCTACCAACCTTAATCCTTAGAGTTGTTTGAACCTTTATTGAAAAGTAATCATGATTTTATGTGCGTTTTGTCTTTACAAAGTGGAGAATTTAGTTATTTTACAAGATTATATATAACATTAATGTTCTCATAATATGAGAAAAACTCTAATTTAATTGTATCATGAAAGATAAGAGTAATAATTCAAAGGTGAGGTAAATCATTATGTGGAAGGTTTAAAAATAATGAATTGAAAATCTTGAATGAATTAAAGAAAAAGTTCGATCAATTTTCAAAGATGAAAAGTAAAATATATTAATTAATTGTTTCTTTAAAAATTGGGAAATTAAATTGACATTTTATATGTATTTATGAAAAGTTTATTTGAAATTGTATGTTGTTTTATTTTATTATATTGGAATTTGAATATTGGTAACATTTTTTCCTCAAAATTTCATATTGAGATTTTATGCTTGAGGGAAAGCATGGTTTTAGTGTGGGGGTATTTGACAGAGAAAACTTATGTGCATATTTCTAATAAAATAATAATTAATTTTTGATTTTTTTAAATAATAAAACCCATTTATTTTAATGTTTTATTAAAATAATTGGTAATTTGGATTATAGAATGAAAATGAGCTAAATTGTGAATAATGATTCATTCTAGATTTTTGACAGATTTTTATGTCAATGGTGTTTTAGTCATTTCTTGAAAAATATAATTCCAAATTGAGTGATTAATTTTCTGTTAGAATACTTATTTTATTTAATTCAACCTATTCTATGGAACTAGGGTATGGATAGATCATTTATAGGCCTTAAAAAATCAATACAGATGAATATTTTTCTGGGCAGACATCGTGGACCCCACCACCGTAACAAACTTCCAAATTAGCCTATACACCTCCAATTGAAGTGATTTCACCAGGTATAGAACTAAGACACAAATAAGCGACTTTTAAAATAATTTTAGGGTGTTTTGAATTAATTAATGTTTCAATTGGATGTCATTGTTTTGGAGGAATCTTCCTAGAACCTTCATCCAAAAAAAGAAACCTCCAATAAAAAACTCATCACTCATACAAATGGTGTCCAAATGAGTTGAAATTTTGAGGGTGGACGTCAAACACATTCTTGAACAACTTTAATGTACGACTCTATGCGGGAAATTTGCAATGTAATGGGTTAACAATGTGAGAAAACTTGGAGGGCATAAATCTTCCTATAAAAGGAGATGATCTCCTACCTCTCAAATCATTCTAATCCCCCCCAACAACATCCGGGGGAACCCAGAAGAGGATGACAAGGGAAATTTATACTTATATTCATTTATTTATTTACTTATTTTAATTTTATGTTTTATTTTCTCATGTAATACATTCATATTTTAATTAATGTGTTTCCACCTTCTTTTCCACTGTCTTTCTTTTCCAACTTTAATCTAATTTATATCTCTCGTCCATATTTCCATTGTGATCTCTATGCACTTCTCCATGGAAAGTGAATGACTCAAGGATTAGACCCATGGGAGGTTAATATAGTGTTCTTTATTATTTCTCTTTAATTCAAAATGTTTTAAATTTATTTGTGGTGGATGGTGGAGTATTGCACAGGTGTGGCGATCATCCACCACGACACTATTTCAAAAAAAACCATTCATTTCAGTTGATTCGTTATTTCTCCCTCCCTTATCTTAGGAAAACACTTATTACGGTGGAGTTGGGGTTGTTATAGGGAATAAAATGGTATACGGTGGAGAAGGGTCTTTTTGGGATAGCATTCTCTGTTGAGGTGTTATCCAAGATGACTATTGGAGGAGGTGTGGTTTGGTGTGCTAGAGGCATGCTAAAATAATACTATTTAAATAAAAGGAAAGTAATTCATTAATTAGGTTTCATAAAATTAATTATAAAATTGAATATAAATAATAAATAAATAGTGAATGAACTTGTGTTATCCAACCATAGGACCGAGACCTTTCTTCCCTGATTTCATTCTGTATGCATCTAGATTTAAATTCTGCATGTCGTTATATTAATTGCATGTTTTCTAAAACCCTCAAAGAAATTTTTTTCAATAATTATTAAAAAAACCAAAAAAATTAGATTAGGTGAATTAGAATTATGGATTAAACCAACTACAACACTTCTCAAGTGAGATTTCCCTGGTTAGCCACTATATTGCATTAAGAAAATAAATTTTCGTTTTCCATACCCTATGATAGGCGTACGTTAGAAATCCATTTAACATTATTTAAACCACTAAGTAATAAGATTTCCCAACATATCCTTAGGGGTTAATCCCCAAAATATAGCTATGATACAACTTTGTAGCTAGTTTAGTTTGGGACTAATACATTTCTAATCTGATCGACACTCATGTGGAATCAAAGATGTTCTGTTGGTCGGTTAGTCGTAGAGGAAATAATTAAATAATAATATTTTAATAGTATATCACAATTAATTTTACCATTATTAATTTTAGTGGTACACACAATCGGTAAAATTATTTGTTTTAATTTAAAATAACTAAGGGAAACATTTTGGCCTTAATGAAATTGAATCATCATAATTATAATTTTATTATCTAAAAACTAATTTATCATTTTTTATTTAAAAACAAGATATGTATTTTATTGTAGACAATAATTTATAGGTCAATACCTAGAAACATTTTATTTCATAATAGTATGTACCTCTATAAGACTCATACATGTATATTTTTTTTCCTGTTATCATACTTTGATAGTTGAGAGGTAATTTTTTCACAAGACATGATAAATTTGATAAATTTTTTTACCATGAGTTCAGAGATTTTACGAAAATAAACATACTTAATTTCTTTTCACACTATAACTGCAATTTCCACTTTCTTTTATTATTCAATAAGTTTAAAATTCTTTTAAATCTCATTTTCCAATAGCTGAACATTGGAAAATAATTTTTCATTCTTGAATCATTAAATTTAACTTTTAGTGGATCTCAAGATCCATAATAAATAGAAATTTAATATTATATATCTACCCATTAATAAAAAGTAAAAAATATTTTTCACTGGTTTAAATAATTTATAACATGATGAAATACTTCTATAATATGAAATTCTTAAAAAATAACACATAATGTTCATCTTAAATTAATATATAAAGAATGAGAAAAACATATTCAAAATATTCTAGAAAAAACTGACTATCAATGATAGGAATTATTTGATCACATATTCGTTTATTATAAACATAATACTTGTATTCATATAACACCAATAACTCCAAATTTCACATTCAAAAAATGTATAGGCATTAGTTATATATTTTCAGAATTATTATAATCTATTACATAAATAACATAAATTTCCATAAATATATAAAGAATCATATATGATTCCCAAAGACAATAAAACCACTATTTCCCAAATAAAATCCTATATTAATAAATAAAACTATTTTAAAATAATCATATAATTCTCTCAATATGGTGAACTTCTTCCAAAAAATTACATTAATCACATAGTCTCTAAATAACATTGTGGTCACATTGTTATCTATATTATATATTATATATTACAAAACATTAATAATCCCATAATTAACTAAACATAAAAGACCATATCAACCATAATGGTTATTAGTACCCTTAAACTGATGTCAAAAATATATAAATCCATTCATCCATAAATATAGATTTCACTAAAAAAATTAACATAAGGGATACATATACCTTAATTGTTTTTTAAAACTTAGAAAATCTACAATAACATAGTTTCGTCATATAAAATAACAAAATGAGTATCTATGATTTTAAAAATTATATTTAAAATTATATTTAAAAATATACGATGATTTCTAAAACACTTTTTTTACCGTTCCATGATAAACTCTTAACCATTAAAATTATATAAAGCCTTGATAAGATATGATATTTATAGAACCATGTCTTAATCAATGGTTTATTTTGAGTTCAATATAAATGAAATAAATTTAGTACATTCCAATGATATTATAGGATTATATATTATGATAATTATGAAAAAAATTAAATCCATAACCCTTAAAAATAATACTAGTCACATCCACTTAATGTCAATTTTCCACAATGTAATATTCATACAATAAACACATATTTCACTCCAAACATTTTTGATTATTTTAATTTGAATCATGAGAGTGGGAATTTACAAATTAAATTGATACTAGTCATCTCAATGGCCTCTAAAAAGTATTTTAAAATGTGGGATGATGAAAAAAATGAAATTATGGATATAAAATGATAGAAACTCATTAGAACATTTGAAAACTCATGAAAACACATAAGAATATATTTTTTATAATAAACATGGAGATAAAATAAATAATTAACTACCCAAGAAATAAATTTATTTTATTTTATTTTCATAAAAAACATTCAAAGGAAATCATAAATGTAAATTTATAATCAAGTGAGTTTCTTGTTAAACATGATCTCTCGTTATAACATTTTATATAGAAGCATAATTTTCACCATTAAAGGGGTCATAAACCATTGATTAATAGTAATGTCATTATGATACATAATGAAATATTGTAATTACATGAAAAATAATTTGATACATAGAGAACCTTAGGTATAATCCTTAGTAAATTACACTTATAACAACCCTTACAACTGAATAAATTTCATATTTAATTTAAACATATCCCATAACAGTAACATAATTCATTTTAACTCTATCACTTTACCCAATGAATTTGAGACCTATATAAACCTCAACAATTATCTTATAAAAAATCATAGATTTATATTTAGATAAAAAGATATAAAATTCTCAATTTTAATAAACAATTCCCACAAATTATTCTGTTTAACACATATGTTGATGCACATCAAGGAATCATGTAGAAATATTGATAACAAACATTTTTCTATTTCAAACTCATAAAAATGAAATATCATAGAAGAATATGAATTTAATTTTCATTAAATAAGTATGAAAACATTTTGTGGAAACATATAAAAGAATAAATTTTTCTATAAAAAGAAATTTAACTCACATTTTATACATTATAAAATATTCTTTTCAAAATTTCTAGAAAGAGAAAAAAGTGAACCTTATGAAAAAATGTTAAAAAATTAATTTTTAAATAAATTATCAAGAAATATATTTTTTAAAAAACATTAATTGAAAATATTTTATGTATATAATTGAAAAATTAAAAAACCTTACAAAGAAATTATATCAAAATATCTGAAGGGAACTCTAAAGGAAAGTTTTTAATGAAAACTATATTTCCATAAGGGCATTAAAGCTTCATACATTCTCTAACTCATGATTAATAATTTTTTTTTTATATTTAAGAACCATTTTAATTTTTATTTCATTATAGTTATTTATTCTAGTACTATTTTAGTTAATAACTAAATATAATAATTTAATGTGATATGTTTTAAGAACGTTCGGTCCGTAATTCCGAAATTAATTCGATAAGTTCAATATAGTTATTGGGATCATTTTTCCATAGTATGAAAAATTTTATTCATGAGAAAACATTATTATTATAAAATAAAAATATTTAGAACAATACATGGAATTTTTATTTAACAAAAATAATCATATTTATTCATATAGGCAATAATCCACACATATTCACAAAAAAATTATAATTCTTCAACTGATGGAATGATAAGATGGATGGTAATTTTGTATATTCATTGAATCACTATTATTAGATATATATTATATGATTCCATTTTATCTATCATTTTAAACAACCATATGACTTGGCGGAAAAAAAGCTCGACACATTTCTTCATGGAGGTGGTAGGCCATATTTACATCTGAGTGATGTTTTTATTTCCCCAACTATGGAACAAGAGATAAAAAATGGTTATACAATATATATAATAACATTTATATATATTAAATATATTTATATTAATATATAATATTTTTAATAGAGTAATTATAGGATTTATATTAATAAATAAACATGAAAGAACACAGTTAAGAGTTACACCTCTTATTTGAGAAACCACAATTAGATTACACCAAAAACATTCCAGGATGGTATTTTGGTGAGATAATAAAATCTAATACATGTAGAGTAATGTTGGAATGTGATTTTTTTATATATTGGTCATGGTAAAAGATTTAAGAGGTGAAAGTAAGATATGAGATAAGGTTCTATTTTAGAAGTTTTGTGGGTAGAAATCATTAAAATAAAATAAATATTGATATATAATAAGTATCTACCTCATTAAAAATGGATAAAATGTTACATATATTGTACAATATAAAATATAATATTTATATAAATTAATACAAAATAATTTACTAATGTATATATGTTCTTTTAATCATTATCTTTTAGTTTAATCACCTCACGAACCATATTTTAACTTAATCGTTGTCACAAAATTTCCTATTTTTAAGAGATACGAAAGAATGTTAAAATAATAATAAGTGGAAAATAAATGAACCATTCATGATAGGTTATGTTATTTACATTCCAATTAGGTCAATGTGATATTTTTATAATGTATTAATGATTTAAAAATATTTTTCTATCATGAAAAATAATTTAAATCCATTTTCGAGAATATTCGGAAAATATAAATTTAATTACAAAAAAATAATGTATTAAATATAAACTCATTATCCAACACATATAAATTTATATTTTCCATAAATTATATTAAAAAATAGAATATTCTAAAACATATTATATTTAATTGATTTAAAATAATATACATTTTTTCTACTACATGAAAAAGTGTTGCGTCAGTGTTGCCTATGCGTTCAAGGTAATAATTCCATCATAATTTTTTTTAAATAAAATAATTTTTTTTCATCATAAATTTAATTATATTTATTCATTCCTATATTATTTTTATCTATATATATTATTATAAAATAATAAATAAGAGAGAGTGACATCTTCATATTATTATTAACAAAGAATATTAGAATGGTTGTAATCAAATAAATGTTGCAAAAATTTCATATTTTAAATATAGATTAGAAATTACTGAAATAATATAATAAAATAACAATTAATATGTTATTTCTATACATCGTCACCATTTTTAACCATAATTAACCCATTTTACCATAAACATGGTGGAAACCATCACCATGATTACAAATTTTTGTGACCATAAATGAAATTAAAAATACTATTAATTTTGATCCACCTCATTCCAAATAAAAAATCCAATTTTATATATTTATTTTCTTAAATTATGAGAAATTAATTTTATAATATGTATAAAAAATTTACAAAATAACATTTTTTAGGAAAATAAACATTTTAACAATAATAATATTTAATACCAAAATCACCTATAATGTTGTTTACAGTAGAATTAGTTAACTATTGTTTGATAACATTAAATTTATGTGACATCAATATAAACTCAATACCTAATATAATAACTAAATTAATTTTTTTACAGGATTATAAATGATTTTTTTTGAAAATTTAGAATTTTCTCTATTTACGAATAAATATGAAATATAAGAAAGCTCAAGAAGAGTATATTAATATTATTTTTAATTTTTTATTTAGAAATATAATTATATTATATAAAATAATTTTCTAAAATTTATAAAAATTAATTATAATATCTACACATGGAATGAAATGAACAAAAATGATGATGAGAATATATTTTTTAATGTTTAAAATGGAATTTTACACATTCTCTGTCTAATAACAATGATTATATTATTATTTATTTATTTTATTTTATGTTTTACAAAAATAAAATTAAAATTTCATCTATAATTACTAGAATAATTTATTTTGATTTAAAAATTCATTATGGAAACAAAATAATTTTCCTAAAAATACCTCTTTAATTCTTATGTAATAATTTTTTTAATCTCAGCTATCATTTGAAATGAATTAATGAAAACATTTATTTTAATTAAAACATCCCATTACATATTTCATAATTTTGACACTATGCTCTATACCTATCAAACCAGCAATTATGTAATAATTATCATATTTGAATGTTGATATTTAAATAGTTTATCATAGTTTGTTTAATTTTTTTTGTTGAATGTGGTACCTAAAATCATACATACTAAGGCTTTAAAAAAATTAGGGTCTTCCAAATTACATCGTCCAAGATTCCCATAGAACCATCGAAACTAAAATTATTGAATGTAATGATCCATGAGTTTCTGAATTTTTAAATTTGATACCTCACAATTCATTATCATGTATTGAAATAAATTATTTAATAATGATAAAAATATAAAAAACCTAAAACCCTTCCAGATAAATCTAAAATAATAATAATTCCGTTACAAAAAAATAACATACGAGAAAGATAAAATTTCCCAATAAAGTTAGCATATAATCAATAATATCAACATATAATTGAAATAAGGTAGAAAACAACCCATATTATTAATCTAAAATAGGTAAATATCATTCCCATTTTAACAAATCCAAGACACCATTCCGTTACAATATATGATATATGGAAATTATTTCCCAATGAAACACCTTCTCACAAAGATATTGAATCTTAGTTATCCACACCATTAATTCTGAATCATCCTCAACTTCTAACTCCCTACAATTAGTTACATGTATATTGAAACCCAAATCTTAAGTAACTACATCACTTTTATGATTAAAATTCATATAAAAAAATCATAATATATCTAGTTTTCGTGACTAGGGAAATTAGTTTTATAAAAAATTAATATAAATTAAACATTAATCATTCTCTAAATGATTCTTTATTATCATCCAACATTTTCATGATCATCTTATTATATGAAATTACATAGTTTCATACATTAATGAAGTTGTGAGCTATCATCCATTAATGGGGTGGTAGAATAAAGAAGAATCCTAAGACATGAATCATTATAGTAATTGAGAAATCATATTCATTATCATCATATCTTAAGAATATGATCACCTTCATAAAGATATTTAATTCATTTTATGGAGAGATAGATTGTGGTACATTCATTATAAATCATCAATATAACATACTATGAAAATATTATACATAGGTTTTGAAAAATCCTGGAATCATAGTAATGTGTAAAAAATGTGAATGAGGATTAATTTATGGTTATTGTGTTTATGTCACTACCATGGAAGCAGATATGATTGGGATGATCAAAGTTATCTTCTATGAAATTCAATTATATTTAAACAATAACTGGTTCAAGTGTTACTCCACCACCATTATACATGCTATCAGGTTGGGATAGATTGAAATTTTATGGGATCTGGTGATGATATGGTTTAATTGTTTTGATAGTATATCTTATTTGATTTATATAATCATACATATCTTTTATTAAGCTAATAATATTGTTAATTGTCTCATAAATAAATGATTTTTTGACATAGTGTGAACCTTCTCTAATACTCTACCATGTGATCTACTACCCACTTTTCAACATGAAAAATATAAAATTTCTTCATTTGGACTCTTTTCACTATTATTTTTTCTATGTTATGATTCTCATAGTTCACTTTTCTTAAAAAATGCCTCTATTAAATCACAATTCTTACTCATTATATATTTTTTTCTAGTGTGATCATGATCAAACATACTCATATATCTTTAAGACTCATTCTACCACAAGATGTGTTATATACATAATATTTATTCTTACATGATCCATTTTAGAAAAATAAAAATAAAATAATCATTAAATAAATATTTTTTTTATAAATTAAAATAAACATAATGTTTCTTCAAAAAAATAATTACATAATGTTAATAAAATCCAAAGGTAATGGTCATGGGAATTAAAATTATGAACATTTCATTGATTCTCTTAGGAATAACTGTTCAACATTTTAAGAAAAAATTCATGTAAATAACAAGTAGACTTCATTAAAAAGTAAATATCAAAATTTTAGTAGAGAATATAAATTTTTTTTAGAAATATTATATATAAAGAGATAATACAATTATTGGTATTGAGAGAGAATCTTTCTACCAAAGTTTTATAGTTAGAATATTTCATATTTTTTGAGATTTATTATAATATAATAAGGATATAGAATTAAAATAATTAATGATATTAAATTTCATGAAAATTCCCCATAAAATGATTGTTATAGAAAATTTTGATTTATCGATAGTAGTAAAGGATACTTATATACAACACCATAACATGAATAAGTGGGATATTGAATAGAGTAATTTTTAAAATCATAAGACATATATAATAATGTAAACATATTTTACAATATAAAAACGTTTAAGGATATTCCATTTAATCCTGATTTATGACATTTCTATTTGAATGGAAATCTAATTTATAAATTTATAATATAGAATAGAACATTTCTAAAATACTTATTAAACTATTATTTTAAAATTACAAGAATCATTCTTGTGAATTAGTCTCATAAGTACTTCAATTATATTTTAATGATATTATAAAATAATATTCCATATATTTATTTTTGTCTTTTTAGAGTTAAAGAATTAATTTACATTCATAATATAGAATAAGAGAAAATATACTTGTTTGATTTTATTCATTAAAATAAGTAAAATTTCATCTTTTGGTTTTTTTGTGCAACTTTCTGCCTCTACATCATCTCATATTATAAATGATAAATAAAAATGATGAATTTTCCATCCATTTAGTACTAATATTAATGTATAAGAACATGAAAATATATTAAAATTTAATATTCCTATTTCTATCCGTTGACCAGACCCAAAAGTGGTTAGAAAAAGTTATGAACATATCCAATATAAATAAGCATTCATTTGAATATGTTGATAAATTTTTCTAACCTATTTTGGTTTTGGTACTAATCTTCAAATCCTTGACAATAATTATTAGAGTTCAAAAAGATAAATTCCATAAATAACTAATATTAAAACTCTTAAAAAATAATCTATAACATATTTAATACCCAATTTTTAGTCATATTTTATCATATATTCTTCTAAAAAGAATTATCCCTAAAAAGAATATATCATATATAAATTCGAAAACCAAAAAAATAAATTCCCTAATTATATATTCTCAAAATTATAATAATCATTCCAAAAAAAATAAAAATAAAAAAAATAAATTCATTTATTTCTCTAATTTATATGTTATCTTTTATTCATGAAATAAAATATCCACTTAGCTAATAATATTTCATTTACCAAAACTGTATTATGTTCTCAATATTCTAATCTTCTTCAAAAATTATTTAAATGAATTAGTCGAAAAATTGAAATACAATCCCATGGTTATCTATATTATAAAACATATGTTCCCAACACTTCTTAACACTTTTATCATAATTAACCATAATAACATTCACATCAAAGACCATATTAACCCAAATGATATTCAGTACGATTCAACTTATTTCAAGAAACTATAAAATAATTCATCCATAGATAACCTCTTCACTAAAACTAATATCAATAATATAAATTTAACATATATAATAAATCTAATAAAACATGAAAAATTAATTCCAATTTAAATAGAACATCAAAAAGTGTATTAATCTTTTAATCATTTGATCAACAATAGAATTATTAAAACATGATTATATAAAAAACTCTTAAAATATACTCAAATGAGTCATCTAAAACATTAAATATTTATAAACCATAGATTTTTTACAATGTTTAATAATTATTATCTTAAAAACACATAATTACATGTACTATAAAAATGGCTTCACTTATATAGCTTTATAGGGTCTTTTAATTGTATACTTCGAGATAATTAAGAAAAACTTTAAAAAATAAAGCGAAAATTTCCACAGAGTGTACCTTTTTCTAAAAACATTATTCATATATTTATAATCTCATTTAATCAATGGTTGTTTTAATTATTTTAGTACATTTCACCATTGATATTACTATAGTTCTTACACTTATTATATCCATGTGAAATATATTGAAAAACATTTGTTAAGGAAAACAAATATCATAAATGAATTTAAAAATAAAGTGAAATAATTAATCCATTTCAAATTCAGGAATATCTATTATTATCGTTTACATTAATATAAAAAATTTTGAGAAAAAAATCATCTAATAAATCAATAAATCAAATTCAAATACCAATCGATTCATATAATATTTTGGAAGAAATCATAGAATAAAATTATAATTCAAGTGGGATTCTTGGAAGACAAGAAACAATTTCTTTGAAAACAAACCATTCCCCTTTAAACAATCATAAACCATCCATTAAATAAAAAACACATTATCATAACATTTCAAATCAAAAAAAATCTATAAAACCCATAAATATGTACATTCATTGGTACAATATATTCACGACACTCTTAAAATCAATCTTATTATAGAATAATATACATATATAATTATAATTAATTCATCAGAGTAAATTATAAATAATAAACTCCATCCACATTATATGAGTAACTTATAAATATTAAATTATATCCTATATATATGTGTAACATATAAATATATAAAAGTGCACATATTGTTGGTGTAACTTACAATGATGTGAATCCATCCACACACCCAATGTATGGGAGGACAACATTAAACCAACACATTTTCATAAAAAAATATCTATAATTAGAAGGAATCAAATGGAAAAATTATATTTCATTATAATATTCATATGAATTGGAATTTTGTTATATAAAAAAATCACATTCAGTTTTCTCATCCAAATGATAAAATATATTTCGTACATTTGAAAATATTTTTAAAAAGAAAAACAATTCCATAAAAATTATATGATGAAATTAATTGGAAACCCATATTAAGGTGTAAATAAATATTTATAATATTGAATTTACATGATATCTATAAAATCTATTCATTTCATAAACAAAAAACATTTTTTTATACATTTTTTTAAAATAAGTCATAATTTACCTTTACAGAAAGTGATAAAAAATTAAATTTTTAGCATTGTAAATATATTCAAAATTAGTTAAAATTGAATATTAAAAATTAATTATTTATAAATAATAACTTTAAATTTACATTTATATAAATATGAATAGGGATGAAAAAGAGTTTACTATTTTTAAAAATTGTTTTAATTGAAAATCTCAAAACTCATGTATAGGATCCTAATCTATTACATTGTCATTCCATTATAATAAAAGTGTATTAAATTATATATATTTTTTGGAACTATGTATCTATTAATTATCCTATTTTTATCATGTTTATTTCATTTATTTTTTAATTTACCAATTAAGATCGTTATGTCTTTGGCCCAAATTTTGAGATCATTTAACTCATAAACTATAATTTTGTTTTTTGTCTTGATAGTAGTTAATGGGTTCATGGATTCATTATCTCCATAATTATAAATATTTTAATATTAAAATATTTATAAATTTAATATATTTTTATAACCATTCATATAATATGTTCATTAAAAACAAATCACATTATTTCATCGAGTTAGTAGTTCAGTCAAATGAATGATTGAATTTAGTTTCTAATGGGGAAAAACCAAATACATTAGAAAATGTTTTTTTTCTAATTAAATAGTTATGTTATTAATTTTATATTAGTTTTTATATTTTCTTATGTTTGACCATCCATGTGTGGAGGTAATGTAAAGAAAATTACATGACTTCCTCAAAGCTATATTGCACATGAATTCATGAGGAACATTTCAATTTTACTATAGATGAGAGGGTAAGATGATTAGTAATATATCGAATTTCTAGAACCATAATTATATAAAAATATCATATATATTTATTTGATCCATATTCTTAATCATCAATTGTAATAACCCGATATTTTATAAGATATATTCTTTTTAATATCTTTAATATCTTCTACTATATGCTACACCAAGATTATCTTGCACTATACGCGACACCGTATTAGCTTGCAGTATATGCAACACTAATCTTGGATCGTGTTTCACACAATTTCATGTTTGTTTGATCGTAGTCATTCTACGCAACATTGAGTATATATATATATATATTCAATGTATTAATGAAATATTGTTTGATTTTGTTATACGCAACAACAAAGGAGTCGTGCACTAAACACAACCCTGACTTGGCTTGCATTACATGCAATCACGACCTTCCTCGATAGCGTGTGTTGTACGCAATACTGGGTTTTACTAAACAACGATATATTATTATAATATTATTATGAACTAGCTGTTATAAATAGTATTAACTATATTTTGATTATTATAACATTATTATTCATCTTACACATTTTCTAGTACATGGTATAAGAACAAAATAAATTTTTCGGGTAAAATAAGTATTTAAAAAAAATGCAGTTTTGCCGCCTTTTGATGGCGCACCCACTTTAAATCTAGTTTTTGACATGTTTATAAGTTCAATTTGACAAAATAAAATTATTCTTTGGAATCAAGAAATAAAAATTTACTTTGGATAAATTTTTCATATTATTCTGGTAACATTCATATTTTGATGAATAGTAAAAACACGCTATATTTTAATTAAAAACAACTTTTTTCATCGCAATAATTTATATGGTTAAATTATAATATTTAATTGTTTTAAAGTATAAATAGAATATATTTTTACCATTTTATATAATGTATGTAATTAACATTAATTTTACATTGAATTCATAGTTAAAAACATTTCAATCTTTTGCAATGTTATAACTTTTAAAACACGTTTTCTTAACAACAAGATTAATTTTAAATTAATTTCTGCAACTTTTTTGAATTTAATTTAGAAAAATGGATTCCATATTTGGAATCAGTGGGTCCAAATTGTGTTAATAAGATACTTTTTATTTTTGGGCATTATGAATAGTAACTACGGTAAATTTTATTTACCATAGTAAAAGATAAATCGGGTAATTAAGGGAAAATATAATGTTATAAAATTACTCTAACATTTGTCTTAATATAATTGGATGCATATATTTTGTCCTAAGGCATATTTGGGTCCAAACGGAATCCATTGTAACCCACTTGGAGGTGATTAAGACCATTATTTTATTTTATTTAAAGGAAAGTGAAATATGCCTCACTCAACTTTAATAATTAAAGTATTTTTAATATAAATTTATACAGAATATAAATTCAGTTATAAATAATCATTTAAAAGATAAAATGTTTTTCTTTATCATGATAATTTATTTGTAATTTTTAAGAGTTATTTAATTACCTTATTATCTTATACATTAATGATGCAGGAATTATTTATTTAGTGAAAAATCAATAATATAGTTTTTATTGAAATTGTAATACATATAAAAAGGCCCAAAAATCTGAAAAAAACTTATTATTAGTGTATATATAAACCCTAATCATCCACTGAGAGAATTTTGTACCATTTGGATCCTTATAATGGAGATTATGACACTTATAATATTTTATTTTAAATGATTCCAAAGTTGTCACTTTCATAATTTAGTAAAGATAAAAATTTACATGTTGTTATTTTAAGATGATAAATTCGAGTAAAATTTTTATTATAAAATATTTGATATTATCTTCATAAAAGGATTTTATTTTCAATTTTTATGCAACAAATAAGTATATTAAATAATTATACAAAAATGTTGTACTAATTATTTTATTAAGAGATATAAAACAAATGGTTTTTAAAATATTAAAATAAATATTATATGAACTGATTAATGTGATCCAGGAATTTTGTAGACAAATTTGACATGTTAGGAATATATTAAATATTTTAGTTCGGATATATCCTCTGTGTATATTTTATTTAAATTTAAATAAATGAATAGTGTCAAAATTGACACTATTGTTTTTTTATAAAAATAACATATTATTAAATTGTATAAAAATCAAAAAAATATTTAAAAATTATAAATTAAATTTTATATGGTCTAAAATGTCATAAAGTGTCAAATTATGGAAAATTAATAACACATATGTAATTATTTATAATAATTTTAAATTATAATATTATTACCACAAATAAAAATTGATAAATAAGGATAAATCAAGTTGATAATGTTTAAAATAAATTCCTAACATGTCTAAATTTTGTTGGATGATGATATTAAAAACCAATCTCATTTAATATTTGGATATGAGTCATTTTGGAAGTTTTTAAGTGGGGTTGAGATTTAATATAAACTAGTATTTCTTATATTTCCAAAGGTGCCCCTCTCCTCCCTTATAAAAGGTCATATCCTCCATCTCTTCCTCACACCACTTTGAGCCTTCAAAATTGTCCAAACCCTACCAATTTCTCTTCTCCACTTCTATAGAAACATCCTAGTGGTTATGGTATTCTTAAAAGACCATCTTTAGTGCCCTAAGAGGAGGTTAAGAAGAGGCACTTCAAAGAAGAGGTAATGTCCGTTACCGATTCTTTGAACTTTATTTCTTCTTATAATTCTTATTCTTTATTTGTTTAATTATGAAGTAATAGCATCAGTCTCACTCATATACTGATATGTTATTATAAGTATGAAACAACCCTATTTCACCATCTATCCATCCTACAGAAAATGAAATCACCGCGCGTGCGTACGCACGGAATACTGTCTCCACGCCGTGGTGTAATCTGTTTTCGACCACCACCTTACTTGGATGGGTATAATGATGTAAATAGATAACTATATATGATTATTTTAAAGTGATATTGATTATGAAATATTATACATACACTTTAATACAATTCCACGATCATGAGAATGATATCATCGCTCGTGCGTACGTACGGACTACCATCTCCACGATGCGATGAGATTCATTCTCCATGTTAACCATTCATTAATGATTATAAAGTATATATAATAAGTAATCAAGAAATATATGACATAATAATGATACCGGATTTATGTATATATATATATGTATTTAATCTACTTAATTCCATTCAATTCAATAAGGAAACGAAAACAATGTTCATGCGTACGTACGACCTACCGTCTCAATGAACGGTGTATTTCATTCCTTTTATCGATCTATAATATATATGTATATTATGAATATATATTATATATATAAATCATGTTTTACATTCTGGAATTATGTAAATCAGTATATAAGCAATAATATCAATAACGAAAAGTCGAAACACATACAATAAATGAAATGATTTTACACAAAACGCTGCTTTAAAATAGAATTTACAAAAGAACGGGTAATATAAATTCATAAGTGAAACATATATGATATCATAACAATGAATATGATTATGTAATAAGTCAATGAAATTATTTAAATCATTATACAGGAGGTTTGGATCCATACGAAGCATATCATACCTAAGGTAGGGGATAATTATTTCAATCTCATTTTTATCCGAGATTATTTATTCTTAAGTATTTAATGGGGTTATATTTTTCATCCATGTCCCTGTTTTCTAAAAATGGTTTCATGTATTTTTAATGTCCTTTTTACCCATTTTTTACTTTTACTACATGTTATGTAAGGAATCTTTATTTTTTTTATGTTTCGACGTACTTTTTTTGATTTTTCCGGCAAAAGTACGAGAATTTTTTTTAACTTATACGGCATGAAAGGATTTTAACGGTTTTATAAAGCCTTAATTTTCATGAAGCTTCCTCCACAAGATTTCATGACTATTTTCAACAAAATCATCTTCTTTTAAAATAGCATGACAATTTTTGAAAAGAAAATGATTTTGAATAAGAAAGGATATTTTCCTCAAGAATTTATTTTAAGAGTTTAATAAAAATAATTTTCCATATAAGATGGAATTATTTCATATGTGTATGTTTCATGTATAATGTCTATATGATTTACATGGTTTCATTTTTCTTATGATGAAATTATATCCATTTGTTTTATATTTATTATGTTATGATGGGATGATGTTTATGAAACCCATTTTATTCTTTGGGTTATGATGAATGATTTATGTATATGTTGTGGCACACGTAAGAATAATTTCTCTATGAGATGGGTGGGACTTATATCTCCCTCCAATGCATTGGGTAAAGATTTATATCTCATGAGATAGACATGGCTGGAACGATAAGTTAATCCGGTTCAGTGTTACAGGACTGAAACGAGGAGTGAACTCAATTCAAAAAGGGACTTTATCCACTAAGATAGTCTTGGCAGCAATGCCTTGGCTACTATGGAAATCATAACATGTGCTGAATAGTTTCCACAATTACATGTTTTCCCCTATTATATTTTATCATGGTTGAAGTTCCATTATGATATATGCCTTACGTACTTCCACTATTTATGTCTTTTCTCAAGATTTTTATGTTTAAATTTCATGTTCAAGTTTTTGCTTTCAAATGTTTATGGATTGTTTTATGTTCCCTATGTTTGCCCTTACTGAGAATTTGAGCTCACCCTTTTTATGTTTTATTTTCCCCAGGAAATAAAGAAAGGTTTTAGGTAAGGAAACAAAAAGTAAAGATCATTATGAGAGTTGTTGAAGATCTTTCAACTTGATTAGAAGTTTATATTCCAAGTTTCCAAATACACTAAACTATTAAGATCCTTGTGTGTCTGTTTTTGTTATGTATTAAGTATTCCTCAAAAGTAGTGTAATGTCCATGTACATCAAGCTTCGGGTCTCTACAGTTGGTATCAGAGGAAAGGTTTAGTAAAACATTGGAAACTATGATGCGAAAACGTTAGTGAGATCACTAAAGATATTTCTAAGGTATGTCTAGGGATGTCCCTAAGGATAAGTATACGTATAGGATATAGTCCTAGAACTATGGTAACGATCTTAGAATTTAACCTGAGATGTTAGATATTGAGGGTACTCCCCCTTTACTATGTTGTTTTCCCTAGAATTATTTTTTCCTCTCACACTATTCTTTTTGGGTTTTAGAAAATGGTTGGAAACAGGAAGATTCACGATAATGGAGGATATGATGGACAATGGAATTATATTCTTCATGAGCAACCAAATGTAACGGGATTTGGAAGTCCAAACATCGTTATTATGCCTAATCATCAATCTCATAATATGATCAATAATCAAAACTTTGGTATGTTTCCCAACTAAGATAATAAGAGAAATATGGAGTTTCATGATGATCATAGTGGAAAGAAAGTTCAATTTCCCTCATGTAAATCACGTGGGAAGAGGCATCAAGGAGATTGTTTCAAAGGAATTGGAAGATGATTTGAGTGTGGAAAAGAAGGAAACAATGCGAGTAAGTGTAAATGAAAAAGGTTCAGTTAACACCATGGAAAAGGATAATGGTATTACTATGACATCAACAATGATAAGATGTTTTAAATGTTTAATGTATGGGCATTATGAAAACCAATTCCCTAAGGGAAAATCTCATGAAGAGAATCAGCATGGTCATATGAGTAGTATTTATGTGGATGATGATGAAGAGACTACAAATGAAATATGAGATGAAAGAAATTATGAAGCTCAGTCAGTGGATTAAGAAGTTAGTGGAATGATTGTATGTTTATAAAGAAGAATGCATGATACTATGGAATAAAGAATCAGCTAAGGATTGTTACACTATTGTTTTTCTTAAAGTAGTTGAAAGTATATGTTGAATGGTACTGGTAACCATGGAAGGTTATTCAGATATTTTTGTAAAGTAGATGATATGCGCATAATGAAGGGATAATAATATAATGAGATGTTTGATTGTACTCATGAGCTCATGACTGATATAAGGAATAAGTGATATTATGGTTTGATTATATTGATTTTTTGGGATTTTGGTATGTTGAAAGAGTTACCTTTTTACAGTATTCATGTTTTCACTAAGGTTCTTTGGTAATTTATGTTTCAATATAATATATGAATAAGGTATTAATGTGTTTGGAATACAACCAATAAGATATATCTTATGATACATGTGGGATAAATGCGTGTATTCGCATTCTTCGTAGATAACCCTTCTAGTAATTGTTTTCTTTTATACTATGAGCTTAGACTGATGTATTTTAGATAAGCCTAAAGATTGGAATGGATTATGTTGGACATAAGTTAGTATTGTTTAAGGATAAAACTTTTTTCGATATTATTGATGGGATGTCATATTAATGTAGTTTTAGAAAAAGGACAACCTGCCAGACGGGCGACAACCCATCACGTCAGACAAGGATTTCGGAATCGAACCCACAACCGAAGTGCGACTGGCCTTTATCACATAACACTGACCTACAGGATGTCCCTGGTTAGTAGAAACTAATTTTATTTTATTAAGCGTTATGATATATGACGTTTATGTTCATTTTTGGAATCGTATATGATTAACCTCACCATAGATGGACTTATGTATATTTGATAACCTTTGCTAACCGTTTTTTTGAAACAAATGGAATGAACCATCATTCTATCACATGATCTATTAGCACTTCGCGAATAACAAATTTAACTTCATTTCTTTATGAGATGAAGTGGAAATTGTTTAAAGGACGAACAACAATGAGATTGCAACAAAATCAAGTAAGTATTTCTTCTAATTCAAAATTTTCAACTTTAGGGAAATGATATTGAAAACGAAAAATGTTTACCTAGTGATCTTATATATAATGAATCAGATGGTACCTTAGATAATCACAAATTTATGGCTTTTTGATTGATGGGTTTTTCATAGCCATGTTCTCTACCACTCTCCATCAGAACTTGATGGTTAGATTTTTCTTGCATATCAATATTTTAACCTATGTTCTCTTATATAGAAACCTAATGAAGAGTTAATTTGGGTAATCGTTATGTTTCATACTTTAGTTGTAACACCCCAAGCTTCTACAGTATGTTTCCCTTTGAATAATTCAATAGTGTGTGTTGTACACAACATCGAGTTCTAACACACACCACAACCGATCAAACTAGCCGTTATGAATACTAATACCTACTTTTTAAAAATTTAGAAATTTTATCTCTCAAAATGGACTTCTTTTTTGGATTCAGAGTATCGAATTTAGCCTAAGGTGACATTTTGGTACTTTTCAGATAACTTTAATATTTTGATGAATAGTGAAAGTTACTAAATTTTAATTAAAAACAACTTTTTTAATCAAAATAATTAATAGTGATAAATTATGAATTTCAGTGGTTTTAAAGTATATTTAGAATATATTTTTACCATTTAATACAATGTTGGTCAGTGGAAATAATTTCACAATTAAACCGGATATAAACAAGTACCAATCTTTAGATAGTTATTATATCTTAAAAACATGCTTTTTGTTTTGATATCAGGAATTAATTTTAAATTAATTTCTGCCACTTCTATGTTTTGAATTTGGAAAAATGTATTCCATATTTGGAATCAGGATTTCCAAATTGTGTAAATAGTTAACTTTTATTTTTAGACATTTTGAATAATTACTTCGGTAAATATTTTATTTACCACGGTTAAAGGGTAAATCCGGTAAATAAGGGTTAAAACATAATATTATAATAATACTAAATTTCCCTAAAACGTTTCCTAACATTATTAGTGGATAAATTTCTGACCATGGGCATATTTGGGTCGATTTTGGGACCCCATGGATCTACTTGTAGGTGATAGGGACACATTATTTTAATTAAGTTAAAATAAATACAAAAATGACAAAAGCATATATCTTTTAGAAATTTTTTTTACAAAGGGTTATATATGTTGGATTTTAAACTATAAATATTAATTAGAAAGATAAACAGATTTATTTCATAATGATATTTTATTTATAATTTTTAGACATTAAATAATTTAATTTATATATGACACAATGATGATGCATTAATTACCATAATAGTGAAAAAATAAAATAATTTCTATTATAAATACGCAAATAAATATAATTTGAGACCTTTAATGAATTAAACTAATTTTATAGGTTAATATGACATGTTAGGAATGATTTAATTAACTTTTTTCGAAGTAATAATTCTGTTATGATTTTTAAAAAAATCAACTATTGAATAGTGTCAAAATTGACATAAAAGAGTTTTTAAAACAAATATTACATTATTAATTGATATTAAATTAATAAAAATATAAGGATCATACAAGAGACTTATATCATGATAGGTGTGTCATTAATGGACTACTTGTGGGTCTCTTGTATGTATATATTAAGTTTATTAACCATATAATATAAAAATACAAAGAGACATTGTAAAAGTGAAACTAATTAACTAAGAGTTAATACTTAAAGATAAGGTTAATATAGTAACCCAAACCTATCTAAATCCTATTGGATGAGTGGTTTTTGACCTATCCCTACCTTAAACTTTAAATAATACACTTTGGATCCATTAGAAACCGAATATGAATTTATTATAAAATAATATTTCTAGCTTTTCCAAAGGTGCCCCTCACCCCTCTTATAAAAGGGCACTCCTGCTTCTCATTAATTCACACCTTCAAAGCCTTTTGGTTCGTCCAATCACTTCCCAAATACTCTCTAAACATCCCTAAATTCGTCTTAGAGGCCTTCCTTTAGTCATAAAGCCAACCTAAGGAGCCCTTTTGATCAAATCAAAAGGAAGAACCCGAAGAAGAGGTAATGATTTCACCACCCTTTTTCAAGTACCTTTCTTCTTCCACTTCTTATTTCTTTGTTATTCCCATTATAAAATAATGAATCCAGTATCTCCTATATATTTTAATATTATTATAAATATGGTACAACCATATTCAACATTATATCCATCCTTTGAATGACATGTCACCATACGTGCGTACGTACAATTTACCGTCTCCATGTCGTGGTGTAAATGTTATTCAATATATTATTATTTGGATGGGTATAATAATGATTTTTAATTCATGTAAATAATAAATATAACATGATAATTATTCTGTATATATGATATACCATCCAATCATATATTATTTTAATATCAAATGAATGATATTGTCGCTCGTGCGTATGTACGGACTACCGTCTCCACGAACGTGATGAGATTCATTCTCCATCGTATCCATTAGAGTATAATTCTCATTTGATGATTAATAATAGTATCTAAGTACTACATATAATTATGTATATTTTTAAGATACATCCTATCCATGACAAACATGGCTTACGTAACAAAACATATAAAAGAAAAGAAGTAAGTTAACACCTGAAACAACGATAATACTAAGATATTATTAATAAATCAATGTTAAAAGATCATATATGATATCATATTAATGTATATGATTATTTTATAATTTAATAACAATTATTTCACCATTATATTTGAGGTTAACCTACCCTCAACCAAGGAAAAGTACAAGGTAAGGGTTTATTTCTCAATCTTTTCATTATCCGAGGTTGTTTATACGTAATAATGTACTGGGAATTCTTTATCATCCACATCCATGTTTCTTAAAAATGTATTTCAAATCATTATTACTATTTTAAAGACTATGGCATAAATTCATTTATACCCTTGTTTTAATTTTTATAAGAGGTTTATAAAGTAATCTTTCCGTTATTTTCCAAACAAGGTCCTTTTTATCCTTTTCGACAGAATTAATGTAAGAATTTTTTTTAGCTTATACGGCGGGTGCGGCTATTTTCTACCGTTATAAAATCGTCGAAGCTTCCTTTACAAGATTATAAGAATATTTTCAAAGAAAATGTGTTATTTTATAAATATATGAATCTTAAATGATTTCAAAATATAAAGAGATATTTCGTTAAAAAGAGTTTTGATTTCATCTATGTCAACATCCTTTGATGGATTTTACGCATATTTGAAGTTGATTTATTATGATACAAAACTTCTATATTTTATTGAAGGTTTTGTGATATGTTTGACTATGGATGTGTTATTTTTATACCATTCATGGTTTATGAATTTATTATTTACATTTCGTATGCTAGTTTTAATACGAATGTTTATGGTATGTTTAAACCTGTTCATATGAGGAATGCATTGGACTTAATAAGGGACTGGTAGAGCCCGCTATAGCTCCTCGATGCATCGGTAGGTCTCACGAGACAAACTAGTGTCTTGGCACAAGGCCTTAACAAAATCATATTTTTTGTCTTGGCATGAGGCCTTGGCTATGTGGTTATGATAGTCTGGAATTATGCATTCCATCATTATGAAAGTGGTTATTGATATTGCATGTGATTATTCGATTAGTAGAATATCCACGTGAATAAGTAAATGGCATTATTTTATTTTATTTTTTCCATACTATGTTCTAGTTCAAGTTTAAAAGGATTTTGTTTTAGTTTTACATTTCCTAATTTGTTTATTCTTATTTATGAAAGTTTCTGCTATATTGTTATCCTTACTGGGCATTTGAGCTCACCCCTTTTCTATGTTTCATTTTTTCGAGGTTGTGAAGAAGTAATTTATGAATGACCTGTAGGAATAGTATGAGAGGATAAGAGTGTGGACTATGGAGACTATGTTGTTGTAGTTTTTATTTGTATGATGTAATGTTAAACTTTATTAATGTATCTAGTTATTCCAAGGCTACTAAACTAATAGGTCTTTCGAGACTTGATCTTTCTTGTGATAATGCCAATGTTATGCAATAATGCACCGACTCTGGGTAACTGGGGTCGGGGCGTTATAGTTGGTATCAGAGGAATTTTAGTATAAACCTTGGAAGTTAGATTTAGATAAACTTTGATTAGAGCACATATAACTAAGATGGACTTTGAGGATTAGTATAGAAGAACTTCCTAGAATTTTGGTATTGTAGAGATTTTGTGAGTTTTTAGAGCAATACATCCCTGTCTGGATACGACCAGGTAGAGGCGGCTCTAGCACAGATGTACCTAGGGGTAAAACCCGAAAACACCGCTTTGAGCTAGACTCGTATGGGAACTGGTGCACGACAACGGACCTTGCTGCACTCTTGGTTACGACACTCCCGGGGGATATGCTTAGGATAACTCTAATTTTCTTTACAAATAATTATGAAGGGCTTATGAGTATATAATTCCTCAAAGAAAACATTTTTATTATTATGGATTATATCCATAAATAGTTCAATTTATGTTAAGTGTTTTATAAGTACGAAATTATGTATTTTGATTCATAAACTGATCTAGTTTATTCCTTTGTTTTGAAATGGCGACTAGGGGAAGAAATGGAAACCATATCAATGCACGCAATCCATGTAGGGATTTCCCTCAGGTCAAGATAATTATAGTGGAGCTGGTGAAGCAATTGGTGTCGATCAGCTAATCACCATACTGGGACAACTCACTCAGGTTATGAATAATAACCTTACCCGTATGGAGCACCCAGATCCACAATGTGGAGGATCAATGTTAGATCTATTCATGAGGAAACAACCACCAACGTTCAATGGGAGTAAAAATCCATTGGTAGCTGAGCAATGGATAATTTCTCTAGAGAAAATATTTCAGGCTTTGGGAAGTAGTGAAAGGGAAAAAGTTATCATGGCAGTTTACCGCCTCACTGGAGATGCTGATCAATGGTGGTCATTGATTTCAAAATATGAAGGAAGATGATGAAGTATCAAATATAGAATGAAGGGAGTTAAAAGATCTATTTTTAGAGAAATACTTTCCTCGTGACCATCGAGCAGATATGGAAAGGCAATTTCTGAGTCAGAGACAAAAGGAGGATGAGAATGTCGCAATGTATGAGGATAAATTTAAAAGGTTAGCAAGGTATGATGGAGATTATATATGTAACCCAAGAAGTAAGATTGATCGTTTCTTTGATGGGTTAAAACCATTTCTCCATCGAGCATTAGTCTCATAATCCTTCTCATTGTACGAAGACATTGTCTCATGTGCTTTCCAGACAGAAAATGAATTCTCTAAGTCTTATGATTTTAAAGCAAAGCAAGAGAAGAATAGATCTGCTGATCAATCTGGGAATGGAAATAAGGGGAAGAAGGGAAAGGTTGAATATCCATCCTGTGGTATATGTGGGAAGAAACACCCTGGTACTTGCTTAAAGGGAATGGGTGTCTGTTACAAGTAAGGTGAAAAAGGCCACCAAGCTCGTGATTGCCAAGGAAAGAAGGAAGCTACCAATGTTCAGTGATACAATTGCATGGAGATGAGACATTATAAAAATGAATGTCCTAAGCGTCAGAGGAACTTACCTCAGAAAAGGCCAAGGGATCAAGGCCAAGCTTATGCTATCACTACTGTTGAGGTAGAAGCTCCAAAAGACGTGGTGGAAGGTAATTTAATGGTCCCTCAAGTTTAGAAAATGCATTATTTGATTCTGGATCATCACATTGTTTCATATCTTCCCAGTTTTCTAAGAAAATTAGATATTTCTAATTTGATTTAACAAGGGAGTTGTCAGTTAAAACTCCAAAGGGAAGTATCATTGAAACAACATTTTGTGGATCAGTCCCCATTAGAACACATAAATGTTTTTTATCCAATGATCTCATCGTCATACCTATGATTGAGTTTGATATAATCCTCGAAATGGATTGGATTTCGGACCATGATGTGAAGATTTATTGTAAGAAGAAGTAGGTTATGATTTTTGATGATGATGATAAGGAACACCTTATCTTTAGGGCGAAATCATCACCACCTAATTCTTTTCTAGATCTACCCCCAGTAGCTCAACTAAATTCAATCATTGGGGAAGAAAAGGATGAAATTACAGTGGGTGAGTAAAGGAATGTTCAAATAGAGGATGTAACTATTGTGAATGAATATGTAGATGTGTTTCCAGAATATTTACCTGGACATCCTCCAGAATGAGAAGTTGAGTTTTCCATTGATTTCATTCCTGGATCAAGGCCTATATCGAAGACCCCTTATAGAATGGACACTGTAGAATTAGTTGAACTAAAGAAACAACTAGAGGAACTGAGTAATAAGGGATTTATTTTCCCTAGTGTTTCTCCATGGGGACCCCCTGTTCTTTTTGTTAAAAAGAAATATGGATCTATGAGGTTATGTATCGACTACATGAAGATCAAAGATATAAAAATAAAGAAAAAGTATCCCCTACCTCACATTGATGATTTATTTGACCAACTGCATGGAGCTCAATTCTTTTCAAAGATTGACCTTCGATCTGGATACCATCAGTTGTGTGCGAAGAAGGAAGAAATTCTGAAGACAACATTTTGAACCAGGTACGGGCATTACAAGTTTACAGTAATGCCTTTTGGATTGACTAATGCACCCTCTTTATTCATGGATCTGATGAATAGAGTATTCAAGGAATATCTCGATGAATTTGTGGTGGTATTTATTGATGATATCTTGGTATACTCTAAAAGCTACGAGGATCATGAAAATCACTTGCGCATTATCCTGAAGACTCTGAGAAGACGTGAATTATATGGGTAGTTTATCTAGTGTGAATTCTGGCTTCATGAGATTTCTTTTCTTGGCCATATTGTCTCTAAATATGGAATCTCTGTTGATCCTTCTAAGACCAAGGCAATCCAAGAATGGCCAACACCGATGAGTATAATTGAGGTACGTAGTTTTATTGGTTTAGAAGGTTATTATCAACGTTTCGTCCAGAATTTTGTCCGGTTGGCTAACCCATTAACAAAGGTCACACATAAAGGGGTTAAATTTGTTTGGAAAAAAGAGTGTGAATTATGTTTTGATGAACTGAAGAGAATATTTGTCAATGCTTCTATATTGACACCATCGGGAAATGATGTGTTCATTATTTATAGTGATGCATCGAAGAAAGGACTTGGTTGTGTCCTTATGTAGAATGACAGGGTTATTGCCTATGCATCATGACAGTTGAAAATTAATGAACAAAACTATCCTAATCATGATCTCGAGTTAGAAGATGTGATCTTTGCTTTGAAGATATGAAGGCACTACCTCTATGGTGAAAAATGTGAGATTTATACTGATCACAAGAGTTTGAAGTATATTTTCTCACAAAAGGAACTCAACATGAAGAAAAGGAGATGGATTGAATTACTCAAGTATTATGATTGCATGATACACTACCACCCGGGGAAGGCAAACAAGGTGGTAGATGCTTTGAGCAGAAAATATCATGGAGTTTTGAACAATGTGAGAATTGAAAGGGATCCAATTTTCATGGATATAGTGAATATGGACATGGGAATAACCAGGGAAGGTGAAACATCAATGCTTTTTCAAATGGTTTCCAAACCATCTTTACTAGATAAGATTAAGAGTTCTCAGACCGATGATAAAGAATTTCAAAAGAAGATTAAAGCTATGAGTGATGGGAGATTGAGAGACTTTGTGTATGAAGATGAAATTTTCAAATTTGGGAAGATACTTTGCATTCCCGATATACCTGATCTAAAAAGGGAATTTTTGGATGATGCTCATAGTTCCAATTTCTCTATACACCCTAGGAGCACCAAAATGTATAGAGATTTGAAGGAACATTTTTGGTGGGACAACATGAAGAGGGAGATTGCCGATTTTGTGTCAAGATGTATGGTTTGTCAACAAGTGAAAGATAGAAGGCAATAGCCTGGTGGAGTATTGAAACCTCTTCCCATACCGGAGTGGAAATGGGATAATATTAAGATGGACTTTGTCATGGGGCTACCAAAGACTCCTAGAAGGAACGACGCAATATGGGTCATTGTTGATCGTCTTACCAAGTCAGCACATTTTCTTGCTATAAGAGAAGATCTACCACTAGAAAATCTAGCAGGACTATATATTGATGATGTTGTGAGACTTCATGGGGTACCCCTATCAATTGTTTCTGATTGTGATCCCCATTTTACTTCACGATTCTGGAAAAGTCTTCAGAAAGCCTTTGATACTGAACTTAATTTGAGCATTGCCTACCACCCTCAAACAGATGGACTATCAGAACAAAATATTCAAACCGTAGAAGACATGGTGAGATCCTACTCACTTGACTTTCAGGGTATGTGGGATCAATATTTACCTATGGTAGAATTTTCTTATAACAATAGCTTCCATTCGAGTATTCATATGGCACCATATGAAGCGTTATATGGAAAGAGATGTTGCACACCAACCTGTTGGGATGACGTTGGTGAAAGAAAACTTTTAGGCCCAGAACTGGTGGAGGAAACGATGGAAAAGGTGAAGGTAATCCAAAACCATATCAAAGCAGCTCAAAGAAGGCAGAAGAGCTATGCCGATAATCGAAGGAAGGATTTGGAATTTCAAGTCAGTGATCATGTTTTCCTGAAGGTATCTCCATGGAAGGGATTCATACGTTTTGGTAAGAAAGGTAAATTGAGTCCCAGGTATATCTGACCTTTCGAAATTCTAAAACGAATTGGGGCTGTAGCTTACCGATTGGCAATGCCACCAAGTCTCTCCAAAGTTCACGATGTGTTCCACGTATCTCTGTTGAGGAAATACATGCCTGACCCAACGCATGTACTCACCTATGAGAAATTAGAACGGGAACCCGATCTGCCTTATTGCGAAGAGCCCATCAAGATTCTTGATACGAGAGATCAAGTAATGAGAAACCGGATGACTCGTCTGGTAAAAATATTGTGGAGAAACCATAAGATTGAAGAGGCAACGTGGGAACCCGAGAAACTTATGATGAAGAACCACCCGAGTCTTTTCATGCGGTAGTATTATAGAAATTTCGAGGATGAAAGTATTTGAAGGAGGGGAGAATGTAACACCCCAAGCTTCTATGGTACGTTTCCTTTTGAATAATGAAATAGTGTGTGTTGTACGCAACATCGAGTTCTAACACACACCACAACCGATCAAACTAGCCATTATGAATAGTAATACATACTTTTTAAAATTTTAGAAATTTTATCTCTCAAAATGGACATCATTTTTGGATTCTAAGTATCGAATTTAGCCTAATGTGAAATTTTGGTACTTTTTAGATAACTTTAATATTTTGATGAATAGTGAAAATTACTAAATTTTAATTAAGTCTTTTTAATCAAAATAATTAATAGTCATAAATTATGAATTTGAGTGGTTTTAAAGTATATTTATAATATATTTTTACCATTTAATACAATGTTGGTCATTGGACATAATTTTACAATTAAACCAGACATAAACAAGTACCAATCTTTTGATAGTTATTATATCTTAAAAACACGCGTTTTGTTTTGACAGCGGGAACTAATTTTAAATTAATTTATGCCACTTCTGTGTTTTGAATTTGGAAAAATGTATTCCATATTTGGAATCAGGATTTACAAATTGTGTAAATCGGTAACTTTTATTTTTAGACGTTTTGAATAATTACTTCGGTAAATATTTTATTTACCACAGTTAAAGGGTAAATCCGGTAAATAAGGGTTAAAAAATAATATTATAATAATACTAAATTACCCTAAAACGTGTCCTAAAATTATTGGTAGATTCATTTCCGACTATGGGAATCTTTGGGTATATTTTCGGACCCCATGGAGCCACTTGTAGGTTATAGGGACACATTATTTTAATTAAGTTAAAATAAATACAAAAATGACAAAACCATATATCTTTTAGAAATTTTTTTTTTACAAAGGGTTATATATGTTGGATTTTAGACTATAAATATTAATTATAAATATAAAACGATTTCCTATATAATAATATTTTATTTATAATTTTTAGACATTAAATAATTTAATTTATTTCTGACACAACGATGATGCAGTAATTACCATAATAGTGAAAAATTAAATTAATTGATATTATAAATACCCAAATAAATATATTTTGAGACTTTTAATGAATTACACTAATTTTATAGGTTAATATGACATTTAGGAATGATTTAGTTAACTTTTTTAGAAGTAATAATTCTATTATGATTTTTACAAAAATCAACAATTGAATAATGTCAAAATTGACATAAAAGAGTTTTTAAAACAAATATTATATTATTAATTGATATTAAATTCCTAAAAATATAAGGATCATCCAAGAGAATTATATCATGATAGGTTTATCATTAATATACCACTTTTGGGTTTCTTGGATGTATTTAGTAAGTTTATTAACCTTATAATATAAAAATACAAAGAGACATTGTAAAAGTGAAACTAATTAACTAAGAGTTAATACTTAATGATAAGGTTAATATAGTAACCCAAACCTGTATAAATCGTCTTGGTTGAGTAGTTTTCGACCTATACCTACTTTAACCTTTAAATAATCCACTTTTGAGCCATTAGAAACCGAATATGAATTTACTATAAAATAATATTTCTAGCTTTTCCCAAGGTTCCCCGCACCCCTCTTTTAAAAGGGCACTCCTCCTTATCATTAATTCACACCTTCAAAGCCTTTTGGTTCACCCAACCGCTGCCCAAATACTCTCCCAACTTCCTTAAATTCATCCTAGAGGCCTTCCTTTAGTAAGAAAGCCAACCTAAGGATTCATTTTGATCAAATCAAAAGGAAGAACCCAAAGAAGAGGTAATGATTTCACCACTCTTTTTCAAGTACCTTTCTTCTTCCACATCTTCATTCTTTGTTATTACCATTATAAAATAACGAATCTAGTATCTCTTATATACTGTAATATTATTATAAATATGGTACAACCATATTCAGTATTATATCCATCCTTTGAATGAAATGTGACCATACGTGCGTACGTACGGCTTACCGTCTCCACATCATGGTGTAATTATTATTCAATATATTATTATTTGGATGGGTATAATAATGAATTTTAATTCATGTAAATAAAAAATATAACATGATAATTATTCTGTATATATGATATACCATCCAATTATATATTATTTTAATATCAAAAGAATGATATTGTCGCTCGTGCGTACGTACGGACTACCGTCTCCACGAACGCGATTAGATTCATTCTCCATCATATCCATTCAAGTATAATTCTCATTTGATGATTAGTAATAGTATCTAAGGACTTTATATCATTCTGGATATTATTAAGATACAACCTATCCCTGAAAAACACATCTTATGTAACAAAACATATAATAGAAAACGTGTAAGTTAACACCCAAAACAACGATAATACTAAGATATTATTAACAAATCAATATTAAAAGATCAAATATGATATAATATTAATGTATATGATTCCTGTATAATTTAATAAAAATTATTTCACCATTATACAGGTGGTTAACCTACCATCAACCAAGGAAAAGTACAAGGTAAGGGTTTATTTCGCAATCTCTTCATTATCTGAGGTTGTTTATACATAATAATCTACTGGGACTTCTTTATCATCTAAATCTATGTTTCTTAAAAATGTATTTCAAATCTTTTTTACCATTTTAATGACTATGGTATAAATTCATTTATACCCTTGTTTGAATTTTTATAAGAGGTTTATAAAAGAATCTTTCCGTCTTTTTCCAAACAAGGTTCTTTTTAACCTTTTCAACGGAATTAAGGTAAGAATGTTTTTTTAACTTATACAGAAGGTGCGGCTATTTTCCGCCGTTATAAAATCGTCTAATCTTCCCTTACAAGCTTATAAGAATATTTTCAAAGAAAATGTTTTATTTTATAAATATATGAATCTTAAATGATTTCAAAATAGAAAGAGATATTTCTCTAAAAAGAGTTTTGATTTCATCTAGGCTAGAATCCTTTGATGGATTTTACGCTTATTTGAAGTTGATTTATTATGATACAAAACTTCTATATTGTATTGAAGGTTTTGTGATATGTTTGACTATGGATGTGTTACTTTTATACCATTCATGGTTTATGGATGTAGTATTTACATTTCGTATGCTAGTTTTAATACGAATGTTTATGTTATGTTTAAACCTGTTCATATGCGGAATGCATTGGACATAATAAGTGACTGGTGGAGCCCGCTATAGCTCCTCGAGGAATAGGTAGGTCTCATGAGACAAACTAGTGTCTTGGCACAAGGCCTTGACAAAATCTTATTGTTAGTCTTGGCACGAGGCCTTGGCTATGTGGTTATGATAGTATGACATTATGCATTCCATCATTATGAAGGTGGTTATTGATATTGCATGTGATTATTCGATTAGCAGAACATCCACGTGAATAAGTAAATGGCATTATATCAATTTATTTTTTCCATACTATGTTGAATTTCAAGTTTAAAAGGATTTTTTTTAATTATACATTTCCTTAAATGTTTATTCTTATTTATGAATGTTTCCACTATATTGCTATCCTTACTAGGCATTTGAGCTCACCCCTTTTCTATATTTTATTTTTCCCAGGATGTGAAGAAGTAATTTATCAATGACCTACAGGGATAGTATGAGAGGATAAGAGTGTGAACTATGGAGACTATATTGTTGTAGTTTTCATTTTTATGCTGTAATGTTAAAATTTATTAATGTATCTAGTTATTCCAAGGCTACTAAACAAATCCGTGTTTTGAGACTTGATCTTTCTTGTGATCATTCCAATGTTATGTAATAATGCACCTACTCTGGGTAACTAGGGTCGGGGCATTACATTAGTTTTTAAAAATAAGTTTTAGTATTCCTTTTTACGATGTGGGTTTCTATGAATATTAAACGATTTATAACCCAGATGAATTTCGAGGGAGAAATTCATTTTAAGGGGGGTAGAATGTAACAACCCAAGATTTTATAAGATATATTATTTTTTAATCTCTTTCATATCTTTTATTGTACACTACACCAAGATTATACTGCGCTATACGTGACACCGTATTAGCTTGCAGTATATGCAACACTAATCTTGGATCGTGTTTCACACAATTTCAAGTTTGTTTGATCGTAGTTATTCTACGCAACATTGAGTATATATATATATATATTCAATTTATTAATGAAATATTGTTTGATTTTTTTATAGGAAACAACAAAGGAGTCGTGCACTAAACACAACCATAGCTTGGCTTGCATTACATGCAATCACGACCTTCCTCAATAGCGTGTGTTGTACGCAATACCAGGTTTTACTAAACAACGATATATTATTATAATATTATTATGAAATATCCATTATAAATAGTATTAACTATCTTCTGAATTTTATAAAATTATTTTTCATCTTACACATTTTCTAGAACACGGTATAAGAACAAAATATTTTTTTTCGGGTAAAATAAGTATTTTTCAAAAAATGCAGTTTTGCCGCCTTTTGATGGCGCACCCACTTTAAATCTAGTTTTTGACATGTTTATAAGTTCAATTTGAAAAAATAAAATTCTTATTGGGAATCAAGTAATAAAAATTTACTTTGGAAAAATTTTTCATATTATTCTGGTAACTTTCATATTTTGATGAATAGTAAAAACACACTATATTTTAATTAAAAACAACTTTTTTTATCACAATAATTTATATGGTTAAATTATAATATTGAATGGTTTTAAAGTATAAATAGAATATATTTTTACCATTTAATATAATGTATGTCATTAACATTACTTTTTCATTGAATTCATAGGTAAAAACATTACAATCTTTTGCAATGATATAACTTTTAAAACACGTTTTCTTAACAACGAGGTTAATTTTAAATTAATTTCTGCAACTTTTTTGTATTGAATTTAGAAAACTTGATTCCATATTTGGAATCAGTGGGTCCAAATTGTGTTAATAAGATACTTTTTATTTTTGGGCATTATGAATAGTAACTACGGTAAATTTTATTTACCATAGTAAAAGATAAATCGGGTAATTAAGGGTATATAAAATATTATAAAATTACCCTAACACTTGTCTTAATATAATTGGATGCTTATATTTTTTCCTAAGGAATATTTGGGTCGAAATGGAATCCATTGGAACCCACTTGGAGGTGATTAAGACCTTTAGTTTATTTTATTTAAATGAAAGTGAAATATGTCTCACTCAACTTTAATAATTAAAGTATTATTAATATAAATTTACACAGAATATAAATTCGGTTATAAATACTCATTTGAAAGATAAAATGTTTTTCTTTATCAAGGTAATTTATTTTTAATTTTGAAGAGTTATTTAATAACCTTATTATATTATACATTGATGATGCAGAAATTATTTATTTAGTGAAAAATCAATAATATAGTTTTTATTGAAGTTTAAATACATATCAAAAGGCCCAAAAATCTGCACAAAAATTATTATTAGCGTATATATAAACCCTAATCATCCACTGGCCTAATTGTTGATCATTTGGATCCTTATTAAGGCGATTAGGACACTTATAATATTTTATTTTAAATGAATCCAAAGTTGTCACTTTCATAATATAGTATAGATAACAATTTACATGTTGTTATTTTAAGATGATAAATTTGAGTAAAATTATTATTATAAATTATTTGATATTATATTCATTAGAGGATTTTATTTCAATATTTATTCAACATATAAGTATATTAAATAATTATACAAAAATGTTGTACTAATTATTTTATTAAGAGATATACCAAATAAATGGTTTTAAAAATATTAAAATAAATAAAATATGAACTTTTTAATGTGCTCCACTAATTTTCAAGACACATTTGAAATGTTAGTAATCTGTTAAATATTTTAGTTTGAATATATCCTTTGTGTAGAGTTTATTTAAATTCAAATAAATGAATATTGTCAAAGTTGACACTATTGTTATTTTATAAAAATATCATATTATTAAATTGTTTAAAAATCACAAAAATATTTAAAAATTATAAATAAAAATTTATGTGGTCTAAAATGTCATAAATTGTCAAATTATGGAAAACTCACAACACATATGTAATTATTTATAATAATTTAAAATTTAGAATATTATTACCACAAATAAAATTAAATTGATAAATAAGGATAAATCAAGTTGATAATGTTTAAAATAAATTACTAACATGTATAAATTTTATTGGATGATGAGATTACAACCCTATATCATCTAAGATTCTTATATGAGTCATTTTGGAAGTTTATAAGTGGGGTTGGGATTTAATATAAACTAATATTTCTTATATTTCCAAAGGTGCCCTTCTCCTCCCTTATAAAAGGGCATCTCATCCCTCTCTTCCTCACACCACTTTGAGCCTTCAAGATCGGCCAAACCCTGAACATTTCTCTTCTCCACTTCCATATAAACATCTTAGAGGTTCTGGTATTCTTAAAAGACCATCTTTAGTGCCCTAAGATGAGGTTAAGAAGAGGCGCTTCAATGAAGAGGTAATGTCCGTTACCGATTCTTTCAACTTTATTTCTTCTTATAATTCTTCTTATTTAGTTGTTTCATTATGAATTAATAAAATTAGTGTCACTCATATACTTATATGTTATTATAAGTACAAAACAACCCTATTTCACCATCTATCCATCCTACAGAAAACGAAATCACCGCGCGTGCGTACGTACAGAATACCATCTTCACGTCGTGGTGTAATCTGTTTTCGACCACCACCTTACTTGGATGGGTATAATGGTGTAAATAGATAACTATATATGATTATTTTAAAGTTATATTTATTCTTAAATATTATACATACACTTTAATATAATTCCATGATCATGGGAATGATATCATCGCTCGTACGTACGTACGGACTACCGTCTCCACGATGCGATGAGATTCATTCTCCATGTTAACCATTCATTAATGATTATAAAGTATATATAATAAGTAATCATGAAAAATATTACATAATAATGATATTGGATTTATGTATATATGTATGTATGTCATCTACTTAATTTCATTCAATTCAATAAGGAAACGAAAACAACGTTCATGCGTACGTACGGCCTACCGTCTCCATGAACGGTGTATTTCATTCCTTTTATCGATCTAAAATATATATGTATATGATGAATATATATTATATATATAAATCATGTATTACATTCTGGAATTATGTAAATCAGGATATAATTAATAATATCAAGAATGACAAGTTGAAACACATACGATAAATGAAATGATTTTACCTAAAACGCTGCTTTAACATGGAATTTACAAAAGAATGGGTAATATAAAGTCATAAGTGAAACATATATGACATCATAAAAATGAATATGATTATGTAATAAGTCAATGAAATTATTTAAATCATTATACAAGAGTATTGGATCCATACGAAGCATATCAGATCTAAGGTAAGGGATAATTATTTCAATCTCATTTTTATCCGAGATTGTTTATACTTAAGTATGTACTGGGGTTATATTTATCATCCATGTCCCTCTTTTATAAAAATGGTTTCATGTATTTTTAAAGTCCTTTTTACCCATTTTTGACTTTTACTACATGGTATGTAAGAAATATTTATTTTTTTATGTTACGAGGTACTTTTTTTGACTTTTCTGGCAAAAGTATGAGAAGAATGTTTTTTTAACTAATACGGTATGAAAGGATTTTTACAGTTTTATAAAGCCTTATTTTCATGAAGCTTACTCCACAAGATTTCATGACTATTTTCAAAAAAATCCTCTTCTTTTAAAATTTCATGGCATTTTTTGAAAAGAAAATGATTTTGAATAAGAAAGGATATTTTCCTCAAGAATTTATTTCAAGAGTTTTATAAAAATAATTTTCCATATAAGATGGAATTATTTCATATGTGTATGTTTCAAGTATAATATATATATGATTTATATGGTTTCATTTTTCTTATGATGAAATTATTTCCATTTGTTTTACATTTATTATGTTATGATGGGATGATGTTTATGAAACCCATTTTATTCTTTGGGTTATGATGAATGATTTATGTATATGTTGTGGCACACGTAAGAATGATTTCACTATGGGATGGGTGGGACCTATATCTCCCTCAAATGCATTGGGTAAAGATTTATATCTCATGAGATAGACATGGCTGGAATGATAATTTAATCCGGTTTAGTGTTACAGGACTGAAACGAGGAGTGAACTCGATTCAGAAATGGACTTTGTCCACTAAGATGGTCTTGGTAGCAATGCCTTGGCTACTATGGAAATCATAACATGTTCCGAATGGTTGCCAAAATTACATGTTTTTTCCCATTATATTTTATCATGGTTGATGTTCCATTATGATATATTTCTTACATACTTCCACGATTTATGTCTTTGCTCAAGATTTTGATGTTTAAATTTCATGTTCAAGTTTTTGCTTTAAAATGTTTATGGATTATTTTATGTTCTCTATGTTTTCCCTTACTCAGTATTTGAGATCACCCTTTTTATGTTTTATTTTTCCCAGGAAATAAATAAAGGTTTTAGGTTAGGAAAGAAAAAGAAAAAGATTGTTATGGGAGTTGTTGAAGATATTACAACATGATTAGAAGTTTATATTCCAAGTTTCCAAAGACAATAAACTATTACGATCCTTATGCGTCTGTTTTTGTAATGTATTAAGTATTCCGGAAATGTAATGTAATGTCCATGTACGTCATGCTTCGGGTCTCTACATCCATGATATATAGTGGTAAAATATTATGTAAATTGCTTCATGTATACATTAGTCCGTACATGCCCATGATTGGACATTCAATTTTTCTATTAAATAAAACATTACTTAAAAAAATAATAAACTAAAAACAAGATTTCATTTAACATTATTGGGGATACATATTTTATTTTATAATAATTTTTATGATTGGTTTTATGGAGGTATAATATGAAATAATCCCCCCAAAAACATGATTATGTTTTAATAAAATTCTATTGAAAACCTCATTTGGATTACACATTAAGCCTTTGAATAGTTAGAATTTATATGAGACCATGAACTATATAATATGTGGAAGAACTATGGAAGGGATTTGGGCTATTCTTTTCATGAATCTCAGCCTAAAATGTTATCCCACTTCAGTTGACAATGGGAAATGGATGATAATGACCCCCTTAGTCAGGCCTGCTTTGGACATCGAGTTGGAGACTATCATCGAGGGTATACTGAAGATTACACATATGTGAATAATTATTCATAGTGAAAAGATATTATGATATAGAGAAATGATATCAAACAATAAATAAATATAATACCTTAATAAATTATAATCTAACAATATCTCATCATGCATTTAATTTTATACGAGTAAAAAATATCATCTATGAAAAAAACAAATACAGTCCTATGGAAGAAATTCTATGACATATCCATTTACAGATAAATTAAAATATTGATTTATCTTGAAAATAAAATTGGATATATGAAAAATAGTTTATATATACGTAGGGTGAGGATAAAAAATACACTCATAAGATCTTAGACATGAACTATCATAAAAATGTGATAGTGTTATACTAATTCTCAGTTAGAAAACAAAAAACCCATCGATATCCTATATAGGTTAACTAAAAAATACAGTCCTCATAATGTAATTATCACCAAATTAATATCCAAAGTATTAATGTAATGAGAACCATTATTATTAAGGGTTACCCATTCACTCTTCCAATGATTTACCTATCTCACAATCAATCTTCGTATGTCTTGAAATTACCATTTCATTCATATAGTAATCCCACATAAAAATCCTAAGAAAATAAATAATGTTAAGAACCGAAAATGTAATTTGAAATCACATCCCACCTGATGACACACGTTCCAACCACATTTTACTAAGGATCCCACATATAAATTTCTATCACATCCAGACCGAAGACACCAGGGAAACCACATAATTTTATAGTCACTACTATATATCCAATATAGTAAGGTATAATGAACCAGGAGGACATTAACCTCATCTATTCGCCTACCATGTGTGAACAAAATTATGAACCACCACATCAATATTAACTTCCCAAGCATATGTTCACTATATATTCAAGACATCATAGTATATTCATTATAAATACTCCAAGAAGAGATATCACGAAGAGGGGGTAGCCACCCATATATCCTTAAAATCATGGATGTTTGAAAACAAACCCTAAAAAACATTTGGGTTTGGGAAAAAAGTTCCCTAGGTGTGAGTGGTGTGTATAGAAATCACATTGAAACTAATATATATATATATATCACACACAAGACCAACATAATGATTTACAAAAAAATAAATCTTAATTACTGACAATATCACCTCAAGGCCTCTTATTCTTCACCACTTCTGTAGAAACCTCTTAATACATCACAACATACAAAAAATATACACATAATAAGAATTAAATATAACTATTAAAAAATACATTTAAATTTTTTAATATTCAACCAAATTCCTTTATGAATCACATTATTTTCATGTTTAACCATCCACTAGTTTCTCTTTCAATTTATATAATCAAATTACCACTCATAAAATCCAATTCGTGTTTATATTTAACTTCATCCCATGTTAATTTATTTAACAAGTCATGATCATTTTACTATAAGTCAGTATCTTATATGAAATCAACGAGTAACTTAAATATAACAAAACCACAACACAAAAAAAATTCATATAATTTAAACTAACTAATATCACAAATTAATATATTCTAAAACACAAAAGAAATTCATCCATATCACTGCATTAACAAATTATTAAAATGATCACACATCATCCAGAATCAAATGGGTTAAATGGTTCATATATTTTTTTGTGACACCATATGTTATATTTGAATTGGTATTGTCACAAAATTTAATATTTTCCATGATAAGTTAGTCTATTAATAATATACAAAAGATTTAACTTATTTATACATGGTGAGATTAATGAAAAAATGTATTAGGGGTCTCATAATTCAATATAATAATAGTTTTATAAAGGTTCAAAAAAACTATCACTTTTAGAAATTGTGACATTTTAAATAATCATATTAACAATATCACAAAAAATAAAACATGTTTAAGATCTCCAATTTCTTGAAAATTATTTTGAATTAAATTTTGTATCAATAATTATATAATAATTAATTTTTCTTTGGTTCATAAAATTATAAAATTATATTCAATTCCATATTTTATTGTGGAATATAGATAGTACGAATTGTCATCATTTCTTAATAAATTTCTCATTCCACAGTGATTTTCTAAATTATCCCACCATGAGATAATGAGATAAATAGTTATTATGCATGTGACAATACTTTATTGGTGAACAATTATATGAAACATGGTGATGTCATGTAAAATATAGTTGAAACATTATATTCCCATAAATTTCATTATGTAAAATTTATTATATTCTTTATGACAACTCTTACTATCCACCCAAATGAAATATAGATCATTATAATATCACATGTGCAATGGAAATGAGAAGAGAGATCTAATACCTTAACTATAGAATAAATAATTATCTTACTACACACAAAACTAGGAAGATAGAGGGAGGAAAAGAGTGAGTGTTATGTGAATTAGTGGAAATTTTTGAAGGGATAAATTTGATTTTTAGAAGACTATTTTATCTGATATGCTGGATATTGGTTCACCTAAACTCAAATGATAACTCAAGAAATGTAAAAAATAATATTTATTTGATTTTTACAACACTTAACCACATCTATAAAAATTTAATAGAAAAAATAACTCCACATTTATTTATTATTTAATTTTTATTTGAGTTAAAAAATTATTGTGATCAAATAAAAGTATTCATAATTATATATTACAATTTAAATAATAAAGTGGAATTTGAATATTTTATTTTTTTCTGATTAAAAACAATAAAATAATTTAAGTGCAAATGTAGATACAACACAATGTGATAAATAAAAATTTTAATATCATAAGAAACACCCATACATATAGAGAAAGTGCTATATAAGGGTAAATGGGTGTTAACCATACACAGATGGACACCATTATGTAGTCCTTGGAAAACATGGTTGACACTTACAATAGCTTCTGGAATCCAAGATAACCCTTATGTAGGCAAACTGTTATCATTATAACATAGTAAAATAAGATGAATTACCTTTACACAGCATAAAACCACCACTTTAATGTAACATATCCAGGTTAAAATGGGGTTATCCTTTTCCCACTAATGGAAAAATATAACCACCATTATTCTACACATAATGAATTTATCTTACCTTTACACCAAAAATTAATTTTAATTGTTACCTTTATACAGTAAGGGGTAGAAGTGGATTTCCCATATACCACTCCTAAAAATCAAGGCTTACCTTTACATAAGTCAATAAATTAAAGATTTTACAATATGAAACCTTTAATAAATCCTTATTACCTTCATAAAAAATCCAAATCATTTATAATTATAAATTGTTTATTTAAAATTATATATTTTAAATTAAAAATGATATAATAATAATTTGTTGGATTTATCATTAATTATAATAATTCCAAAACACCTCAAAAAATTATTCAACTCATTTTCGAATGTCCCAAAAATAATTAAAAATAGAGTTAGTTTTAAAAATACATATTATTTATTAAATAAAAATTTAGAATATTCAAATTAATTAATTAATATGTAAAGTTATTAAGAAAATACTTTATTTTTTATTAAATAAATTTATAACAACATCAATTTTTTTTGAAACTAATCCCAAATCACTATTTTCCATATAATGATATTTAACGGTCCTTAGAAAACTAAGACACTAAATTAAATACATCATAAATAATTGTTGTATCCACAAATTAAAAGAAACTAATATAACAGAAGGATGAGTGGTTCCAAAAAACCAACCACTAATATAACTATCAAAGAGAAACACTTGAAACACATGACCACATTGTCCTATAACTTTCTTCTATGGTAAATACCTATCAACCATGTAAAAGGTAATGTTAATACACAATGATAGTCTTATTAGGACAGTCAAGATGTGGGGTAATTTCGTTCTTATAAAAATTTCTATTAGAATGTTTATTTAAAATACTCCCTCAATTTAAAACTTAACATGTCAGTTAATCAAAGTAGCAAATTTATAATCGTCTAACTCTTCAATTATTTTTTTAGAAGTTTGATTATTTCTCAGTTGTAACAATATGAGATATTTATACAACTTTTTAAAACAATCTAATATTCCAAAAAATTATAAACACTATCCAAGATTAACTATCAAAGTAAAATTCAGTTTTCTAAATTATAAGTAAAAACCGAGAAAAATAAATTTAAAAACACAGTAGATATAAAATAAGTGGTCTATTCTCAAGTTGAGACATAGTCTTCTCAACTTTTTCATCACCTACCACCAAGATGTATATAAAAAATGGTATTTTCCACATTCAGGATTGGGGTTTACACAACAGTTTATAACTGTCTTGGTCACCTGACCTCTACCAAAATTCCACATCGGAAAAAATACAACCAGGTCACACATAACATCTACCATAGTTCAATGTGGGATAAACAAGTGTAAAAAGATTTTTTGGGTGGATATCTAATATCCTTCAGTTCAGTGCAAGAGACAATGTGTGATTTATAGAAATATGCACACACTCGTCGAAAATATAATAAAAAGTCATGTAATAGAGAAATAAATAATAGATAGTGTTTAGTTGGCTCTGTGTGTTGTGTAGTTTAGCTCTGGAATTTTTGATGTATCAGAGATGAAGATGGGTTCCTCTTTTGGAAGAAGAAACTGATACAGAGTATTGTGGAGCACTATGTTCTATCTTTTAGGAATATGATATGTTCTTCTCCATAGGTTCAGTTGAATGCTTCAAAGATGTTGGATCATTGGCGGACTATAGTTCTATTGTTCACAACAAGTAGGAATAAAGAGTTCCTCATGTGTTATTATTTTCTATATGTTTCTCATGTGTGTCTCTACTATTTCAATGTGTATCATTGTATCTATGTCTTCATCTTGAGATATTTCTTCTTTTATATTGTAAAACCGCACAATGTTCTAGTATGACGTACCTGATGTACCTTGTACTTCTGATGTCCTTATTAAAGATATCATCTAGAAGAATTAAATTAATTAGTTACATTAAAACACTCAAAATGTGTCCATTATAAATAGTACTAAATAAAAGGAAATTTAAACAGTCTATTGGTGAATCATTTGTTGAAGAATAATGCATTAGTGACTCATTCCATCAGTGAGTCCTTTTATCGGTATTAGTTTCTCATTCTATTGGTTTCACCTTTTTTCTATCTATCCATGCGTTGGTAGGCCAGTCCTCCTATTGGTGAGAAAATTTAACTATAAAAGACTCTTTTGAACCATAAGTGATACATTCAGTATGTCAGTATTAGTGGGTCCTTTATGTTGTGAGCATCAGCAAGTCGGACTTATTTTTTCAGCATAGGTGAATCGATTTTCTATCGGTGTCAGTTTCTTATACATAGTAAGTATTTCTATTTAGAATGTCTTACCACATAAATATTATCAGAATTTTTTTAACTTATATGTAATCACAAATTAAAATTATTACACAAATTGAAACTTAAATAAACATGATTGAAGTGATTAGACATGATAAATAAGATTTGACATGATTTGTGATTATTAAAACTAGAGAGGGTGGCCCCCAATCTCATTTTAGAGAACAATCTCCCACTTATTAATGACCACAAATCATGGCATTATAAATTACAATCATTCAATGTGTAATATAATTATTCTACTTATCATTTCCCATTACTGATGAATTTTATCAATATATAGATAATGTTTAGAGGTAAAACAAATAGTAATGGTATCAAAGGAAAAAATAATGGTATCAAAAACTAATGACCATTCATCCCATATCTAATTATAGGTAATGAAAATAAAATACATAATAGGGGTATTAAAGGTAATAAAATGAGGATAATATCAAACTATTCTCTACCTTTTAGGATTATCAAAATGTTCAAAGATATCAAAGGATAAAATCAATAGTGAAATTGAATCAAAGTAATAATTAGGAAAGAAAAATTTATTAAAGTAATAAGATGTATCAAAGAATAATATAATAAAACAAATAGATGAAAGGAAAGAGAACATAATTCCATTAAATAGGGAAGGACATGGTATTACTAAAGTCAGTTAAAGAAAAGAATTGTACCATACATCATCCCTATAAAAAAACCATCCACCCAACTTCTTATGGTCAATAAGGGCTTTCCCTTTCTCTGAGGGATCAATCAAAGGTCCAATATTAGTAGGAGGATGGGAGGTAGGAGGGATTAAATAGATCTTCATAAGAAGTAGGATCACTCCTTATTGAATATTAAGGGAAAGGTTAGGCTTGTGTTGTGAAAAAACATGAGATTGAGTATGCATTGTGATAACTGTCCAAATCTGACTGAATGCATGAGCAACTATCATCTGAGGTGGAGGCACAAATCCAGCTGGTCGAATAGAAGTAGCAGAAGGAACCAAAATTTCTTCACACTACATATGAAGGTATGGATTCAACAACATGATTAAATCCTCTTCAATTTCTCCACCATATTTTATAACTTTCACAAATCTATCTTTATTTTCCATGAACTTGTAAGGAAGTTGTGTCAAGTCCTTCACTTTTTGAACTTGATCTTTAAAATCCTCTATCACTAGAGTCAATGTAAAATTCTCTGCCAAATATTTTAAATGGACTGTCAAATGATTCTTGATAATAATATTCATGAGATAATTATCCACATTCTATATAATATGTGCATTGGTAGTCTCATCACTCGTGGAATGGAACCTGACCAAATCATGGACATAGTCACTATTCTTCTCAATTTTTGTAATAATTTCAAATCGAGAAGCACCAAACGGATAATGAATTTATTCCCTAAAAACATTTCAAAATACCTCAATGTTCAAGTCCTAATATGTTAGAATAGAGGTAAGAGGAACATCAAGAGATGAGGTGTGGTCCTTATGAGATGTAAGCACTATCTCTTGATAGCCGTTATACTTTGAGGTCAGACGATTTTCTACAGAGACAAGCCTAATAATTAAATTTCTTATCTTGGTGGTGTTTATAATAAATGCTTCAACCATTGAGATTATATTTGGTTGAATCCAGGGTATAACCTTCTCTAAAACCTTAACTCCATCGACCTCATTCACACCAACTATCTGAACTGTAATAGGAGCATCTTTCACAGACTGCTTCATCTCTTCTATTAAATACTTGAGAGAGTGTAATTCATTAATCAGATGAAATATTTCCATTATAGCTTGTTGAATCTCATGGATCATCTAATATTGAACTGATACCATCATAGCTGAAAATATTTCATCTTTTAAATTATCAAAATATGATCTGGTGACATAGTTACTAGAAAATGAAACCACCAAAGGAGTAGGGACTGAGGAATATTCCATTGACTAAGGTATATCAACAAGAACATGATCTTCAACTAATGGTCTCCATGGAACTATTACACTTTCCTCAGCATTAGAGTTAGAATAACCTAAGTCAAGATCAACATAACATGGATGAATTTTCCATTCAGATAACATATAGGGTTCCAAAAGAGTGAGTGTGTTAACTATCACTCTTTCATCTTGAGGATCCTCCTCAACTTCAACTCTTTTATCTGGAAGATCCCCCCCAATTTGTTCTCTCCTCATCAATGGATTACCTTTAACATGAGGTCTCATTATTTCATAATCTAAGTGAGGTGTAGATATCAGTTGATATTCCATTACTCATTGAGATTAAATTACAATTCTTTATTCAACAGAAAATGTAGAAGGTTCTTCAACAACTTTCTGCACCAGAGCATCATCCACCTCTATATATCCACCTTGACAACCCTCATGATTTTCAATTTCAAATTCATCACCTTAACCACTACTTCACTTCCTTTATCATCATCTAATCATTCATGATCATCACTTCCACTTACATTTTTATTCTTATCATCCCATCTTTCACTATCTGAACTAGAACCACTTTCACTGCCACAGTTACTTTCAACTTCTTCACTTCCTTTTTTTATTCTTCTCATAATTTTTCGTCACTGCCACTAGATATACTTACATACACAATACTATCATAAACATCAATCTTCTCATCTCCATTGTCTCCAAATGTGGGATCATCATAGTTCAAAGTAATGGGGGGACTAGAAGGTCCATATGGACTTCCTTTTTGAGCTTCAGTGGAGTCTGGGACACTTCAATCACAAATTGGTGACCCTTGATCTCTAACTTTTGTGGAAGGTTCTTCTTTCTCATCTAAATAGTACGAAACATCTTCATCTGGTCCCTGACCAGGATTAGACATATCTCTTATCCAAGATAGATGGTTCACTAGAATGAATTTCTAATTAATATTATCTTTATCACAAACCCATTTTATTTTCCACGTGTTCACAGAGATTTTATCCTATTGAAAATGAATTTATTAAAAAAAACACTACTACGCTAAGATTCACTTTCATCACTATAATTTACATAGACTTTATCTCTAAACATGGATGAGATTATCCAGGGGTAAAAAAGAGCGTTTTTATTTCAGGAAGGCCTAATCATCTCACTGATATGAACAATAAGATATTTATATATATTTACCTTAATTACCTTATTCAATAGGTACTAGAAATATGCATCTTGATATTTTAATGAATAAAAGTCCCTTTCATGGGACATATTTTCTACTAAATGAATTTGGACAGAAATTTTCACTCCCCTTATAATTCTTTAGAAATAGGCCTCATATGCTCATCATTTTCTTTTAGCTCTTTTAGAGTTATCTCATAACAGAAAAAGTCAGTATCAGGTGGAGAACTACCTTAATAGTCCTAAAACACACCCTCATGGGGTACCTTTAGACATTCATCCCACTGTATAGAGGAAAAATAGTTCCAATTTCTTTTAACAACTGACTTGATCCAAGAAACATCACTTCCTTATAGAAAAAACATTACATTCTTGTGAAACTCATGAACTAACACTGGGTAGAAAAGAAATTCATTGTCTGAAAAACACTTAAAATATATGTGGTCCTGCATCACCTTCTACATCAAGGATTTTCTTTTCAACAACCACATAGCCATCACTTCCTTTTTCGATGTAAACAAACAACTAGAAAGAAAAAGGTTCAGAGGCCTTGAAGACTACCCTTTCTATTTCTTATCATCACGAGACTCATCACCTGAACCACATTCTGGAACACACCTCACATGAACCATTCTTACTGTTCGGTTGAAGGTCGGGAGGTAAAAGTTCAAAGGTAGGAATAGAGAAACAATTGGAGAGTGTAAGTTTCAAATTGTTAGGGTAAGTAGTAGAGTGGATCAAATCAGTTTATATAATTTAGGGAATTTGAGATATCAAAATTTTGAAAGAGGTTCAACAAAATAAATAAAATAGTGACATTTTTTTAAAAACATAAAATATATTAAAACAGTGAGTCATCAGTTTCAGCATGACAGATTTTTCATAACACTAACAGTGTCGGCATTAGGAGGTGTCGGTTTTGGCATGAAAACTGTGTCATCATGACATAACAGCGGTATGAATATGTTTTCAGTGTCGGCATGACATTGTCAGCTTCATACTATCTTTGTCAACATGACACTATCTATTTGACTTTCTAGTGTCGATATAACAACTTCACATGAAATTATCAAAGGGATAAAAACATAAGGTCTCATAGATTAATTATTCCTAATTCATGTCTGATGTATTTCATTCATTCAATGTTTAATGGATTAGTGAAAATGTTAGAAAACTGATGTTCAATGCCAATTAATTCTAGATTTATGTCAACTTTTTTATAATGGTCTCTTAATAAGTGATGTCTTACATCATTGTGTTTTTCCTTGAATATGAAACATGATTCTTAGAAATTTTAATAGCACTTATGTTATCACAATTTATAGGGACATTAATGAATTTATATCCATAGTCTATTTATGCATGTTTCATCCAAATAAATTTTTGTACAATTACTACTAGTAGCTATGTATTCAGATTCATATGTAGATAATGGAATAATATTTTGTTTCTTACTACACCATGAAAATAGATTCTTTCCTAATAAGTGACATGTTCCAGAGGTTCTATTTCTATATAACTTACAGCCACTAAAGTTTTCATCTGAATAGCTCACCAAATCAAAGGTTTGTCCTCTAGGATAGAACAGTCCTAAATTTTTTTATACCCGAGGTATTCAATAATCCATTTGATATTATTTAAATTATATTCCTTTGGATTTTCATGAAAAAATGATCACATACACACAATAAACATAATATCTAGCCTACTAGTAGTTATATAGAGTAAAATCCCAATCATTCCTCTATAGGTGGTTTGATCAACAAATTTACTATCTTCATCATGGTACAACATACAAGTTATACTCATTGAATAGTCACCACTCTTATTTCTTTCAAATCCAAATCCTTTTAAAATACCCATATAATATTTACATAGATTCAATAAAATACAATCATTATTTTTAAATATTTGAAATCCATGAATTAATTATAGTTCCCCCATAAAACTCATATAAAATTCTATTTGAATTATCTTTGAAAAATCGTCACATAATGAATTTTTAGAGTATCCAAAAATAATATCATCTATATAGATTTGTACAACTAAAATATCTTTAAAAATTTGGTTTAAACAAAATAATAGGATCATCAATACCTTTTGTAAAACCGTTATAAATAAGAAAAGTGTAGTGCCTATCATACAAAGATCTTGGTGATTTATTTAAACCATATTGATCTTTTGTTAATTTAAAAACAAGATTCGGAATACGGGGATGTTTAAAATCAGGGGGTTGTTCAACAAAAACATCCTCAATTATATAACCATTTAATAATTCTCTTATGACTGCCATTTGATAAGGTTTGATATCTATATATACTACATAGTCAAGAATGATACTAGGGGACTCAAATACAACTACTGTTGAAAAGGTTTCCTCATATCCAATCCCTTCTTATTGACTATAACCTTTTGAAACCAACCTTGATTTGTTTGTAACTATATTATCCGATACATTTATTTTATTCCTAAAAACCTATTTAATACCTATATTCAAGGTGTATTTGGGTCTATCTACAAGTTTCGAAACTCTGTTTCTTTTAAATTGAATTAACTCTTCCTTCATATCTATTACCCAAAATTCATCATTGATTGCATCATTGATGTTATTAGGTTCAAGATTTGAAAAAAAGCTTGGTGTTCAACCCAATTTCAGAGAGAACCTCTAGTCTAAGTTATTTTGTATATATCTCTAGCTATAGCATCTAAAGGATTGTTTACGATAGTTCTAACACATCTAGAAAAAAGGGATAGTCACATTAGGTTCTTCTATAAGATTCGGTTCACCATGAACATAGTCTCAAATATTTTCCAAAATGGATGTTTTAGAAGATTCCTTAACAACATGGTCAGAATATTTGGTATTGTTGTCCATATTTGACATATCATCCTAATGATTTTCTAGATAGGTCTTTGAGTCATGTGGATTTATGTTATCAAAAATGAAAAGTAGAGATTCTTCCACACATTTGGTTCTTTTATTGACCACTCTATAGTCATTAATAAAAATTTAATAACCTAGGAAAATTACTTCATCACTCTTTGAGGATAATTTTTCAAGATTATCCGTAGTGTTAAGAATATATACTTTGCAACCAAAAATATATAATTAGTAAAACTTTGGATTTCTATTGTTTAACAACTCACAAGGATTTATCTTATGGGTAAGTCTAATCTAGACTCTATTAATTTTATAACATGTTTTATTGATAGATTTTGATGAAAATTATAAAGGTAGGTCATATTCAATAAACACAGTTCTAGATATTTCTTATAACGTTCTATTTCTTCTTTCTACAATTTCATTTTGTTGGGGTGTCCTAGGAGAAGAGACATTATGAATATATACTTTTTTGTGAGAAAAAATGATTCAAACTCTTGGTTGTAAAACTCATAGTCATGGTCACTTATGAGGGTTTTAATTCTAAGACCACAATGATTTTATATAGTTTAATCATACTTGGTGAAATCAGATCAAGATTCTCTTTTGTGAGCCAAGAAGAAATTCCAAGTATATCTAGAGTATTCATCTACATGAACATATACATAGTGCTTCCCACTAAGACATGAAACTCTATACGGTCTAAAAAAGTCTATGTGAACCAACATGAGTGGTTCAGAAGTTGAAACTTCTTTCTTTGGTTTGAAAGAGATTATATATTGTTTACCCATTTGACAAGGATTATAGACTTTTTATTTGGAAACTCACATTTGGGTAGATAATTGACTAAGAGTTTTTTTGTATTATTTCCAAGGGTGTGTATATTTTAGTTCCCTAATCATCTATTCCAAATCCAAGACTCTTTATAAAAATAACTTCAACAATAATGTTTTTGAGAAATTAAAGAATCTAAATCAAAAGAAGATAAAATTTTATATTATAAAATAAAAAAATACTAACACATTTTTATAATTAAAACCATTGAATGAATCATACTAAAATTTAACAATAAACCCATCATAATATAAATGATATATTCTAAGTTGGTTGTATTTTAATCCATAAAAAAGTACTTTATTAATTTAAACTGGGTAAGAGTTACCAATCTAGAAATGACTAATTATTTTTCCTTTAGCATTATCACTAAAGTGACATTCCCACCATAAATATATATCAGATTCCATAAGCATGAGTAATATCCTATCATGTGTCTTGAACATCCACTATCCAAATACCATAAACAACTATAAGATATCTTAAAATATCTTTCATTCAAATTGATTAGACAAGAAATTATTTTGGTACCCAGATTTGTTTTGGTCCAGTGACATTAGTAATAAGAGTTTTGGGAACCCACATTTTCCTCATGGGTTTCCTATAAGTATTATGATATTTATTTGAGAAATATAATTTATTTGGCCAAAAAATACAAGAAAAATTAGATGTTGTTTCTTGGATAGAACATGTAATAAAGTTTCTAGAACTATTAATATAACTATATTTTCCAGATTAAAATAAAAAATTGGTATTGAAAAAATTTATTTTACTAGGTTTGTAGCCAATACAACTAGTTTATTTAGGTGTAACTTTTTTACCAGGCATTTGAACCATGATATCTTTACCACTGGTAAAATTTTCTAAATACTTTTTCAATTTCTAATTTATAAATTTAAGCTCATTATTTTCTTTATGTATTTGAGAATTTTTCTCCTTTTCTAAAGAAAGTTCATATTTAACATTATTAATAAAAGCATTTTGTTTCTTCATGGATTTATATTTATCTTTTAATTCATTACAAGTTCCTTAAAGTATTCAACAATATTTAAACATTTCATCATTGGTCATGTATTAATAATAAAATTCATCTCACAAATAATGGGAATTATGCTCAAGAGAGTTTAGTGTTTCCTTATATATTTTTGTTATAAAAAAAATATTTTCATTATTACCCTTTTCATCATGAGAGGATTCTGAGTCACTTGAGCGGTCCTCAGATGCACTTCTTGTTGCCTTCATTTCCATCTTTTATCTCATATCTTTTCCCACACACTTCTTTTTATACTTTAGTTTTGGAAAATTATCCTTCACGTGTCCCATTTGTTTGAACTCATAGAATATGATCTCTGTTGAGGTATCAACTCCTATATAATCCTTTTTTAGGTTCAATTATTGAAATGTTTACCATTGTGGATAGGATTTCTAATAAATTTCTTCTTCCTGTATAATTTTATAAACTTTAATGATATCTGAGCCATCTCATCATCACAATCTATTGATTATTTTTCATCACTTGAAATTTCAGTTTCATCTTGAGATTTTTGCTTCTATTTGGATGTAGTATATTTTAAAGTAACAGATTTTCTGTTGGATTCATGAACCTCTTCATTTTTTACTTCTAGTTCTTCCTCAAATATCATAGACATTCTTATCAGATCCTTCCCTGGAAAATTTCTAAGGTCTCAAGATTCTATTATTGATACAAATGTCCCTTAACATCTATTTGGTAAGCATATAATTATTCTCATGGTTTTCTCCTTGGCTATAACAGCTCTTCCCAGAGAGATCATGGTGTTTACAATTTCATAAAACCCGAGACACATATCAAAAATTGGGTCATTTGGATTCTTTTAAAAATTATCATACAAAATTGTATACATTTTAATTATCATTTCATCAATATTAGAATTTCCTTCATGTCGAATAGCTAATGTGTCCCAAATTTAATAGGAAGATGTACATGAAGGTACTCCCTTAAAATATTCATCTGATAGTGAAAGAATAGACCTTTGATTGAATTGAAATTATTATTATAAGTATCCTTTTGGGAATCACTCATGGTATTCCTTTTATCCTTTGTTATTTCATATTTATCTTCTACAACTCTCCAAATATCAATGACCATTCTTTCTAAATGAATTTTCATCTTCATATTTTATTGGGCATAGTTTGTTGCATTTATGCAGGGAGGTCTATTTGTAGAAGAACCTTCAAATCTATTATCCATAATAAAGAATATATTTTTAAAGATCTAATAATTTATAAGTAATATAAATTTGAGATCTTGATAACAAAACTAAATCATAGTTGAAATTATGTAAAAAAATAATTTAAATAACTTTCCATCTGATACAAAATATTGGTCTGAGTATGACATTCAAGATGTGGGTGAATTGAGTTCCTATAAAAATTTATATTAAAAAACTTATTTAAAAGATCCCCCTAGTTTAAAACATAATAGGACAGTTAATCAAAGTGGATAATTTATAATAATCTGAATGTTTAACTAATTTCTAATAAGATTAATTATTTATTAGTTACAAAAATATGCGATATTGATATAAATTTTCAAACTTATCTAATAATAAAAAACATATATAAACACTATCCCCCTCTACTATCAATGTCAAATTCATTTTTTTTGAAAAAAGGTAAAAATAGAGAAAAATAAAGTTGAAAAAATAGTGGATGTAAAATAAGAGGTTCAGTCTCAAGCTAAGAATTAATCCTATCAACTTGGTGATCAACTACAACCAAAAAATATATATAGAAAAAGGTTTTGATCCACACCCTAGAGAGGGGTTTACACAACAGTTTAAAATTTTTCAGGTCCCCTAACTTTTACCATAGTTCGACGTGGGATCAAAATAGAACCTGGTCTAATTGGACCTCTACAACAGTTCTATATCAGATAAATAGGGGTATAATTATTTTGTGTGAGGATATCTAGTATCCTTTAGTTTAGTGCTGGAGACAATGTTTGTTTTACATACATATGCACACATTTCTAAAAAATTTAGTAAAAAGTCACACAATATGGAAATAAATATTAAATAGTGTTTAGAAGGCTCTGTGTGTTATGGATTTCAACTCTAGACTATTTGATGTATCATCATTGAATCGAGAGTCCTCTTCTGAAAGCAAACATGAAAACATAGTGTCATGTAGAACTGTGTTTTGTCTTCTAGGAATATTAGATGTTATTATCCCTAATTTCATTTGAATGCTCTAGATATGTTGTAACCTTTGTGGAAAATAGTTCATTAGTTCACAGAAAGAATGAATAAAAAGTTCCTCGTGTGTTATTCTTTTCTGTATGTCACTCGTGTTTGTCTGCTACTATGTCTATGTGTATCTTAGTGTCTATTTTCTTAACTTGAGAGATTAACTCTTTTATATTCTATATCCTAAAAATGTGAATGTCTTAGGTAAATTTTCTACATCATACTTCTAACATACTCATTAAATATGTCTACAAAAATCATTAAATTAATCAGTCTCATTAAAACACTCAAAATGTCAACATTAGAAATTGAATTAAATAAAATTAAATTTAAATAGTTTATCGGTGATTCTATTTTCAGTGAATAATGCATCAATGAATCGTTACATTTGTCAGTTCTTCTATCAATATTAATGTCTCGTTCTATTAGTTTCTCCTTTTATCTGTCTATCCATGTGTCAGTGTGCCCTTGCATCAGTAGCACCATGTGTCAGTTGAACCTTGATTCAGTTGCACTATGCATCGGTATGTCAGTTCATCTATTGGTGAGACAATTGAAATATCAGTGACTTGTTTGAACTATTGGTTAGTCATTATGTCTATCAGTATTTGTGAGTCTGTTGTGCTATCAATATCATTGAGACAGACCTATTTTTTGGCATCAGTGACTAAATTGTCTTTCAATTTCATCTTCTCATACATATGAAATATTTGTATTGGGACCATCCTACAACATTAATATTATCATATTGTGTTAAACAAATATGTGATCATAGATAACCATAATTACACATATTGAAACCTAAATAAACATGATTGAAATGATTATACATTAATAATATGTTTATACATGATTTGTGATTATTAAAACTAGAGAGGGTGACCAACAATCTCTTATGGGCCAATACACAGGACAATGAATAAGACAAAAAACTATATAACTTCACATAGAGCCAATCAACATGCCAATTAAACCACATGAATAATGAAAAATTCATAAGTACAATCACAATGAGACCATCTAAAAATGAAAATCAATAAGTCATTATTTTATCACTCACTTATCAGGAATTATATCTCTATTTTACGATGTCATTACTTAATTCAATAGTTCAAATATCTATTTCCCATTACCATTTTTTATATTATTCCTTTTATATAGGGTAATCATAAAGTTTTATCAACAAAAACTACATATAATCCTAAAAAAGAAAAATAAAACATCTCAGAAAATAATTACATCACATTGATCTTAAACAAACAACCTTGAACCCCAGAGAAATGATTTCATTGACAGAAACAATTCTTATTGTCTAGTAGTTAGCATATTAACTTTTCAATTGAGAAAAATAGAAGTTCATAACAATATATAAACTTATTATGTCAATCATTACCCAAACTGTTCTTCCTGGCATATTCATAATTTCTTTGGATTCATTTAAAATAAATCATTATATATATAAAATTAATGAAATTCAGGGAATTCATTCAGATAATAATATGAGCTATCTATAATCTCATTCATCAATCTTAATTTTTTAAAATCAAGTATGCTTTATGATTTGTAAATAAGGTTACACTATCATTAAAGTCATTATTTTTGTTTTCCATGCATAACTAACATACTTTATTCACATACTACCAATATAAACATGTATTCAAAGTACATAAGGGATGATCGAATTTTATTTTATAATTTTTTTACCATACTTTTTGGCTATGTGACATTATTTATAAACAAATTCACTTTTAACTCATGAAAAAATTCATTATCCTTACACATGATCTTAATGTAATGAGTTTACATTTACACATCATGTCATAAGAAATGTTTTGTAATAAAAAAATTAACCCTATGAATGTAAATGTATATTATAAACAAATACATGTTTCATGGAATTCAAGAAATGTTTTATAACACAAAAAACTGATTCATAAATCACAATCCATGTTTGGGATGAGGAAAAAAGTTCATTCATTTTAAAATTATCCAAATTTAACAGATTTTCATTAATCAAGATGATAATTTTCAAGGAATTTCACTGGAAATTTGAATGTTCCAATCCTATAGTAAATTCCTTACACATAGAAATTACATATTATATAATTTAAACTAATAAAAATTTAAATGACATGGATAATGAGAATATCATTTTAGATCATTACAATTAAATTCATTAATGAAACCTAAATTCTTAAACTAGTAACTATACATGGAGGGGAAGCTTAAGAATGATATATTCATAGGGAAGTACATCAATTGGTTCAGACTTTTTCAAGTAATGTAATCAAAATTTATTATAAAATATTTTCTAGGAAGAAGATTATAAAAAATTGGTACATAAAAGTATAATTAAAACATGTGTATGGTGTTTCTAACATGTTTCATGCATAGTTATAATATAATTATCACATGATTATATCACTTCACATTGTTTAATAACATTTTATCATGATTTTAATTTATCAACAATTTTTTACATTCTCCCCCATTTATGATGGTTGTTAATTAAAACATAGTTCAAAAAATCACATAGAAAATAATATTCATGACATTTGGAAGTTATCATATAAAAAATAGAATGAAAAATATGTCTCCTATGTTAGCATGACAACATAAAAATCAGTTTATATTTTTCATTAACCAAAATTTAGTAAATAATTTCAAAATTTAAATCACGAATCATTAATTTAATTATAAATATTGTATGCTTTAGGTTGGCATTATGAATCTTATTTACGCCATAAAAATATTGAAATATGTATTTACAACTCTTAGCATGATATTTATTTTAATAAAGTATACTCTTATCCTATAGTTAATTAATAGAAACCTAAATGAACAATTTTATAAAAATTTTCTTTTATAGAACATCAAACATAAAATCATATCATGTAAACATTTATTTTTTGAAAAAATTAACCATTAAAGAACCATTTAATTAATGAAATCCTTTTGAAACGATTTACCGAGAAATTATGATATTATTGTTTCATTATTGAAGACACACTGACATTTTACATATATCATTTTAGATAATATTTCTTATTTATAATAGGCTCCAACATGTTTTAACATTAATAATATACAAACTATAATGGAATATTAATAAAAAATATGTATATCATAATTTTATAATTTATGGGAGTTAATTTTTAACATATATAAATCAGTCCTAAATGAATATATCATAGTTACATATAATTATTTATATTAATTGATGTTTACATAAATAAAAACAATACATAAATTCATAAACTAAATCATAAATGCAACAATGACGCTGATCTATGTACTATTCCTAGAAGGCAAAATGAAAATTTTAAAATTTTAAAATTTTAATGACTTATAGTTTTTTAAATGACCTTATAACAGAACACCTGCTTTTAAAACATCGAAATTATTCCTTAAAACACATGAATTAAAATATTTATAATAAACCATAATAATTTAAAACATGTATCTTTAAATAATTTTTTATTATAATAATTTTTAATAGATACACTTAGGTCTTCTATTATGTCATTATAATAACATAACCCGGTTTCAAAAACCCATTAAAATATCATTATATTAATTAAAGATACTTGTTGACATTTTTTATTGTCAGAGTTTCAATTTTAATACCATTAGAAACATTATCGAGTATGTTATTTTTATATTCTAAAGAAATTATGAGATTATTATTATCACCTAACATTGAATTTAAAAAAGGAACATCACAAGTTAAGGAATGTTAGGAAGTCATTTTTAATTATTCTCTCTGACATCATAAAACTGCTCTTTATTATGGTTAGTTAAATATTAGTGTGTATAACATTAAAGATATAGTGTCTAGATCAAAACATAACATTTCTCACAAAAGGTATGGTTGGAAAAATTAATTATAATTAATGATCATTTAAGTAATTAAAAGACCAATAATTTCTAAAAAAAATCAAGATAATATTTCAAAACAGAATTATTTTATTTTTCTTTTACCTCATCTGAAAATATTTCATATAATATTTTGGTTCTGCCACAGTATATTCACTAAACTAAAATACCAACAACAAGGTAAAATAATAAAACCTAAGCATAAAAGTAAATCAAACATATCCACTACACCATGAGACTCTATAGATCCCTCTCCTCCTTCTAGAAGCCTTTCCTTAGGCAGAAGGTACTTGAAGAAGTCCTTTTTTTTTCAAACCAAAGGGAGTTACTGAAATTAAAGGTAACAGTTTCTTTAAACATATTTTCTTTTATTTTACTTATACAACCCCTAAAATCATTTTTTTATAACAACACAAATATCTTCAATATACCAGGATGTTGTTATGAGAAGGATTCAAACTACACTTACACAAACCTCCATCAAATTGGTGAAGAACAAACTATTTCTTTGAATGGAAAACTAACGCCTCACGAAACGATGATTGTTTGATTATCTCCAACCGCCTCTCATGGTGTCCATTAAGATGACACTATATTAATATATGATATATATTATATTTATTTTTTCTTTATGCTTAGGTATTTTTCTTTTATATCATACCTTTATGGTTTTTATTATGGGTAAACATGATAATTTCATTTGAGGAAGTGCAGACTACCGCCCCTTCAAAGTGATATGAATCGTTCATACCATACATGGTATATATAGATGATGAAGATAATGATATTATATATGATACTGTACTGGAATTATAATATACCTTTGTATCATTATGTTTTAATTCCACTAAAATAAGAAATATAAATAAAAGTAGCGTCCATGCGTACGTACAGCTTACCGTCTCCATGAATGGTGCATTTCATTTCTTACCTCCAAATGTTATGTACTATTAGAAATACATGTATATACTAGATATATTTGATATATATGATATCTAAATCAGGAATATGATTATGGATATAATGAACTTTTGACCATGTGAACAACTTGTAATTATAAAAATTCAATTTTGACTCAAGTACCAAATATCGACATAACAAAAGTTATTAACATAAATGATTAAATAATGTTTATAACATGGAAATAAGTGATATAAAAGGAACAATAACATGAAAAAGGTTATTAATAAAGTATAAATTAAATTTAGTTTATTATTCCGGACATTAAAGAACAAACAGGTCAAGTCGGACATGATGTAAGGGACTTTGTCTCAATATCCTTTCATTGAGGCTTATTTCGATAATATATACCTTAGTCATTTACAGGGTGTATAATAAAACCCTTTGACTTTTAATTTCATTCAAAGGGAATTTTTTTTCTATGAAGCATTTTACTAATTTACAAACTAATTGTTTTTAACATTTGTGGCGATGATGACCTATTCGTCGCTGTAATCGTTATTTGGATTCCTCTATAAGATTTCATGTTTTATAAAATGAAAAGTAAATCCCTTATTCTGTATTTGGGTGTTTTGGTATTGAATTGTTTTTTGAAATGGATTGATTATTTCAATATCTTTAAATTATTTCTTGTGATTGAAAATTAAATGTTATTAGTGAAATGTTTATATTGGGAATATTTTATGTGTTATGATTTTATAATGGTACTTGAACATTTGAAGAGTGGTTACATGATAAAACAAATGATGGGTGGTTCCATGACAAACCAGGATGCCTGGTTACATTATAACCTCTAATGCATTGGTTATGGATGTTGGCCATATGACTATTTCATTTTGTGATATCTGTGGATGTCGACATTATGGTTATTCCACTTAAAAAGTTTTATCTCCCAAGTTACCTTTATATGTTATGTGTTCTTTATATGGGTTCTAGGGTAATGTTTTTGTTATAAAAGGGTAATAAATGATCATTGATTCTGTGAAGTGTATTTACTACATTATAAAGGTGAAATTTAGTACTTATGATAAATTATTCATGGTTTAGTTGTTGATTTGAAAAACTAACAGTTTTTCTTCTTTGTGTATCCTTTACTAAGCTTTTTATGCTCATCCCAAGTTTTTAAAATGTTTTTCACAGAACATATATTGGAATAGGGTCATGGATGGGATTAGGGAAATGTTATGCTGTCTAAAACATGGAACTAGAAATGACTCTTTTTTTCAAGAGTTTTTATTCTATGAAAAAATGGATACTGAGCAGAATTGTCTACATGTATTATTCAAGTCATCATGTATATGTTATGGCCTAGTTTTCTAAAACTCTAAGCCTAAAAAGATACTAATTGTGAATTATTCATTTAATTCAAGATTAAGTAAAGGTTTAAGGCCAGGTCCTTATAGTTGGTATAAGAGGCCAGTTTAGACAACTTTAAGAGTTAGAATATAGTTAAATTAATATCCATTAAGTATTTTAGTTTATGTTATGATTGAAATGATATAGCATTATAGATTACCATGATTCTTTTTCTAATATATTTCTATGTTCAGAATAGTTTTCCGCAGAGGAAACATGGTAGCTATATTGGGATGACATCAAGAGGAAGACAACCTTCCCAATCAGCAACTTGAGATGGTCAGAATTAGAATTGAATATTTTGTTATAGTGATGGCATAGTTGACTCAGGCTCTAAATGGTGGGGGTATCTATGCACAAGATCGGCTAGATCAACTATAGAGGAACATGTTAGAAGTGGATCATTTCATGAGGAAACATCCCCCATCATTTAGAGGGTCATCTGACCCTGTACTAGTACAAGAGTGGACTGAAGCACTGGAGAAATTTATTGATGTCATGGGTTGTTCAGAACATCAAAAGGCTAGTCTTGATGTTTAACATTTTGAAGGTGAAGCTCATCATTGATGGTCAATGGGGAAAAATATCATTGATAGTGAGGAGATTGATGCTCTTGTTTGGGATGAATTCAAATGTATGTTCCTTGAGAAATATTTTCCTAAAGTGGTTCGACTTAGGATGGAAAAACAATTCTTGGAATTTAGGAAGGAGGATGAATTAGTGGATGTTTACGAAGGAAAGTTCACTCGACTGGCAAGGTATGCTCCAAATTTCATCCGGGATCTTGATAGTAAGATACATTTATTTTACTCTGGACTGAAGCCGTGATATCGAAGAGCATTAGCCTCTTGTGATTTAAAATGTCATGAAAAACTTGTTCGATGTGCGGAGAAGGTGGAAATAGAGTTTTCTGATGATCAGGTGTTCTTTGACAAACAATAGAATAAGAAGCCTAGTTGGAAGGCAAAGGGAAATAATTCATCAAATCAACCTAGAGGTAAGAAACTTAAATACCCATTTTTTGAGAAGTGTGGTAAAAATCATCATGGAGAATGTTTATCAAAGTCTGGGATGTGCTTCCGGTGTGGTAAGTCTTGTCATATTTCTTGTAACTGTAAGAAAAATGATCAAGAAGGAAATGAAAAGCCATAGATAAGTTGTTTTAAGTGCAACTAAATGGGTAATTATGAAAATGAGTGTCCAGATATATACTCAATTGAGAGAAATCAACCATACTACATGTGAAAAGGGATGGTGAAATCCTTTGCAACACCTTCGGGAGATGTTGGGACATCAAATAAAGTAGTATTAGGTACACTATTTATTTGTTTAGATTATTCCAACATATTTTTATATTTAGTGTCTACACAGTCATTCATTTAGGATAATTTTTCTAGTTAATTGGGAATTCCAACTCTAGATATGAATACTAAACTTATTGTAAAAACACTTGTGATAAATTTTTAGACAAAAATATGTTATAAGAACCTCAATGTCCTTGTGTGCATAAATAATCTACATGAAAGCCTTATTGTTTTGCCTCCAATAGAGTTTGAGGTTATTTTGGGAATGAATTGGCTATCTGTTTGTCATGCTAATATTTAATGCAGAGCTAAAAAGGTTTATTTTTAGAAATATTTTCTTTTTTGTATATAATAATGAACAGTTATGGTTGATAACGTATCCAGAAGCTGAGAAACTAGTAAAATATGGAAATGACTGTTACCTTTCAAAAATTATTGAAAACAAATGAACTATTCAGATAAATGTTGTGCCAATGATAAATGAGTATATTTATGTTTTTACTAATGAGTTTCTTATTATTATACCTGACCGGAAAGTTGAATTTAATGTTTACTTAGTTCCTGATTCTAAGATATTTTCAATACCCCCTTATCAAATTGATCAAATTGAACTTTTAGAGTTAAACAAGCAATTGCAGGAGTTATTAGATAAAGGTTTCATTCACCCTAGCACATCACCATGGGGTTATCCTGCCTTATTTGTTAAAAAAAGATTGTTCAACGAGACATTGCATTGATTATAGATCATTTAATAACATCACTGTTAAGAAAAAGTATCCATTTCCACATATCGATGATTTTCTTGATCATCTCCAGGGAGCTCAGTAATTTTTGAATATTGATTTGAGTTCAGGTTACCATCAGTTGAATTTAAAGGAAATAGACATTACTAAGATCACGTTTCATACTAGATATGGCCATTATGAATTTGTAGTTACACTTTTTGGGTTAACCAAATCACCTGCTTTATTCATGGAACTTATGAATTGAATTTTCCGTGAGTTCATTGATAAGTTTGTGGTTGTGTTCATTGCTGATATTTTGGGTTTTCCCAAAAGTAATGAGGAACATGAAAGTCATTTAAGGGTTTTCTTTCAAACCATAAAAGAAAAGAATCTGTTTGATAAATTCCGCAAGTGTGAGTTTTGGTTACAACAAATTTCTTTCCTTGGACAAATTATTTCAAAATATGGCATAACAATTGATCCTGATAAAACAAAGGTTGTTGAAAAATGGACAAGACCCACAAATATAACTGATATTTGTAGTTTTATTGGTTTAGCAGGTTATTACCAGAGGTTTGTTGAGAATTTTGAATGGTTATCTTGACCACTGACTAAGTTAACTCTAAATGGTGTTAAGTTCATTTGGACAAAATAATGTGATGATTGTTTTAAGTAATTGAAAAGAAGATTGGTGAATGCTCCAGTTTTGGAACTGCCTTCCAGAAATGGTGAGTTTTTTTATTTATAGTGATGGTTAGTTGAATGGAATTGGATGTGTCCTTATAAATAATGATCAGGTAATTTCTTATGCTTCATGTCATTTGAAACCTCATGAGTTAAATTACCCGACACATGATTTGGAATTAGCTGTTGTTATTTTTGCTTTAAAAATATGGAGGCTTCATTTGTATGGATTAAAAAGATAAATATATACTAACTACAAAAGTTTGAAGTATATATTCACTCAAAAATAATTGAACATGAGATAGAGGATATGGTTGGAATTAATCAGGGATTTTGATTGCATGATTCATTACCATCTCAGAAAGGAAAATAAATTGGCTGATGCTTTGAGATGAAAAAGTAATGCTTCATTAATCATGATACATTAGGAACGAGATCCTTTGGGTTTTGATTTAATGAAATATGGAATCAAAGTTATTGGTGCATGAAATTATTATGTTTTGTTTCAGGTGTCAGGTAAATCATCTCTATCAGACGGAATAAAGAAAGCATAGAAAAAAGACAGTGAGTTGCAGAAAAAGGTAGAGTTGGTTTAGAAGGGCAAGTTTCCTAATTTTAACATTGATAATGATTGTGTTTTGAGGTTTAAATAATGATTATTCATGCCTTGTGATTCATTTTTGAAGAAGGAGTAGTTATGTGAATCTCATAGTTCTCCATTTTCAGTTCATCCTGGAAGTACTATGATGTACAGAGATCTTTGGGAGTATTACTTGTGGGATAGAATGAAAAGATATACTGCTGATTTTACTGTGAAGTGTTTGACTTGTCAGCAGGTTAAATTAGAGCGGTAGTTACCGAAAGGGATGATTTAGTCTTTACAGATTCTGTAGTGGAAATGTAAAAATATATCCACGAACTTCATTGTGGGATTACCGAAGACATATTGTGGTAATAATGCAATCTGGGTTATTGTTGATCGATTGACTAAATCTGGTCATTTCCTTCCTATTAAAGATACTTTTCCTCTAGATCAACTTTCTCAGTTGTATGTTAAATAGATATTCAGGTTGCGTGGAGTTTCCCTATCCATTGTATCTGATCGTGATCCTAGGTTTACTTATAACTTTTGGAAAGGCCTTTAGAAGTCATTGGGTACTAAATTAAATTTTAGTACAGCTTTTCATCCACAATCAGATGGGTAGTCAGAACTAAAAATTCATACCTTGGAGGATATGCTATGTTCTTGTTCATTGGATTACTTGGGAAGTTGGGACAAAAATCTTTCTTTAGTTGAATTTTCTTATAATTACAGTTCTCATTCCAGTATACAGATGGCTCCATTTGAGACACTATATGAAAAGTAGAGTCGAACTATAACTTTTTGGTATGAATTAGGTGAAAGGAAGATGATGGGACTAGAATTGGTAGAAGAGATGGAAGAAAATGTTTAGTTGATTCAGAAGAACATAAGAATAGCTCAGAGCAGGCAGAAAAGTTATACAGATAACCGGAGGGAGGATCTTTCTTTTGAGGTAGGTGATCATGCTTTCTCAAGGTTTCTCCATTGAAAAGTGTGATGCGTTTGGGTAAGAATGGAAAGTTGAGTCCAAGGTTCATTGGACTTTATGAAATCTGGGAGAAAATTGGATAATTTGTGTACAGAGTGGATTTACCTCCAGGTTTATCCCAGGTACACAATTTTATTCATGTATCGATGTTGAGAAAGTATATACCAGATTCATCTCATGTTTTGAGTCCAGAGGTAGTTCAGTTGGAAGAGAATCATTATTATGAGGAACAACCATTCCATATTCTTGACTATATAGAGAAAGTGTTGCGGAATAAGGTAATTCACCATGTAAAGGTTTTGTGGGAAAACCATATGGTTTAAGAGGCAACGTGGGATTTTGAAAATGCTATGAGGGATAAATACCCACACTAATTTGATAAGTGAATAAAATTGCGAGGACATAATTTCTAAAAGGGGGGAAGTATGTAACATCTCGGGTAAATAAAGAAATTATAATTTCTATTTTTTATTAATATTTTGTGAATTAAATATTAATTTTACTTTAAAGCTGTTGTTATGTTGGATGGCGTACCTGATACGCAGCAACAGGTTTCCTTGAAATCCTACGTTACACACTAATAGTATAATATTATTATTTCAAATTGTTGTTAACTCCTAGCCATTGTATTGGTGAGAATGAAAAAAGATAACTACAATATGATTATACATGTTTGTTAAATAAAACATAGAGGCTTAAAATGTGAATGAATCTAATTTTAAGCATAATTTACTTGAAAAGGTCAATTTAACACCTTTTAATAGTGAACCCTCTTTAAATCTAGTTTTGGTCATTTTAATATGTTTTATTTGAAAAAATAAAATTCTTCTTTAGATTTGGGACATCAAAATTTACTCTGGGTAAATTTTTGGTATTTTTCTGGTAATGTTCATTTTTTAATGAATAGTGAAAAATATTGTATTTTTATTCAAAAGGGAATTTTAATATAATTTTTTATATGGTTATATTATCCGTTTAAATGGTTTTAAAGTGTAATTAGATTATATTTTTACCAATTAATTCAATTTTGGTCATTGTAATTAATTTTACTTTGAAATTTGACTTAAAGAAGTGTCGATCTTTTGATAGTTATTGTTTCTTAAAAACACGCAATTTGTTATTACAAAGAAAATTAATTTTAAATTAATTAATGAAACTTCTATGTTTTCAATTTGGTGAAATAGAAATCTTTTTTTGAATTCAGAATATCAAATATATCTTAGGCTGAATTTTTTATAGTTTTCTGAAAAACATCAATTTTTGAAGAATAGTGAAACCACTAAGTAGTAGTTAACAACTGACATTTTCATTTAAATGATATTTTATCACTTCTGTGAATTAAATTTGGAAAATAAAACATACATGGTTGTCATTAGTAAGAAAAACGTTGTTCAATAAGATGAAAATATTTTTTGGTGAATCGTAACTTTTGACTTTTATTTACCACGATTAAAGTTAAATAGGGTAATTCAAGGTAAAATGAATATTATAATAATAATAAATTACCTTAAAACTTATACTAACCTTATATTTTGAGTAATTTATGACCATGGGTATCTTTGGGTCTATTTTGGGACCCCATGGAACTGATTGGGAGTGATAATGACAATTTAGATTTATTAACTTAAATTAATGATAAAAATGACACAAAAAAATATCTTTTAATAAATAAATTTTTACATGGTGTTTTATAAGATATATTTTAGACAATAAATATTAATTGGAAAGGTAAAAATCTTTCACACAACATGGTATTTTTTTATAATTTTTAGACATGAAATACATTATATTATTTATGACCTCAAAATGATGCAATATTTACCTCATTAATAAAAGATTTAAATAAATAAGATTAAAAATATTAAAACAATATCCAAAACCCATCCAATTCATATTGGATGGTTTTATTTAGAAAGTTACTCATCTTATAATATAATTTAATTAGTTTTTACCTTTATAAATTGAATATCATTATATAATAAAATAATATTTTCACAGTTTCCTAAAGAGTCCCTCCTACCCCTTATAAAAAGACCTCACTTATTACTCATTCCTCACACCTCTCAAGCCCTTTGGCTCATCCAAATCTTGACCAAATAAGCTCTCAATATCCGACCGCTCCTCCTAGAAGCCTTAACTTAGGAATAAGGCACTTCTAGAAGTCCTGTTGGTTCATACCAAAGAGAGTTACCCAAATTAAAGGTAACTGTTTCTCTTAACTTATTTTCTTTTATTTTATTTATACAACCCCTATCCTATTTTTATTCCTTTATTTTATAACAACACCAGTATCCTCAATATACTAGGATGTTTTTATGATATGTATTATAACTAAAATTACACACACCTCCATCTAATGGGTGAGAACATACTATTTCTGTGAGTGGCAAACTAACAGCTCACGAAATGACGATTGTTCGATTATCTCCTATCGCCACACATGGTGGCCATTAATATGACACTATATTTATGTATGATTTATATTATGTTTATTTTTTTATGCTTCTGTATTTTAATTTTATATCATTCCTTTATGATTTCTATTATGGGTAAACACAATAATTTTATTTTCAGAAGTGCGAACTACTGCCCCCTCAAAGTGATATGACTCGTTCATATCATACATGGTACGTATAAAGGATGGAGTTAATTTTAATATATATGATAATATAATGGAATTATATAATATATATATATATGTATCATTATGTTATAATTCCATTGAAATAAGAAATATTAATGAAATTAGCGTTCATGCGTACATACGGCTTACCGTCTCCATGAACGGTGCATTTCATTTCTTACCTCCAAATGTTATGTACTATTATAAATACTTGTATATAATGGATATATATTATATATATGATATCTAAATCATGAATATGATTCTGGATATAATGAAATTTTGACCATGTGAACAACATGTAATTAAAAGAAGTCCATTTTTTACTCAAGTACCAAATATCAACAAAATGAATGTTATTAACTTAAATGATTACATAAAGTTTATAACATAGAAATAAGTGATATAAAAGGAATAATAAACTTAAAAAAAGTTCTTATGAAAGTAGAAATTAAATTTAGTTTATTATTCAGGAAATTAAAGAACGAACATGTCATGTCGGACACGAGGTAAGGGACTTTGTCTCAATCTCGATTCATTAAGGCATATTTCGATAAAATATACCTTCTTCTATTACACAGTGTATAATAAAACCCTTTTATTATTACTTTCATTCAATGGGAATATTTTTCTATGATGCATTTTACTAAATGAAAAATGGATTATTTTTAATATTTTCAGGGACAATGACCTCTCCGCCGCCATAATCATTAATTGGATTCCACTAGGAGCCTTCATGTTATCTAAAATGAAAAGGAACCCATTATTTTGTATTTGGGTGTTTTGGTATTGAAAATGGAATTGAAATGGATTTATTATTTCAATATCTTGAAAATATTTCTTTTGATTGGAAATTAAATGTTATTAGTGAAATGTTTATATTTGCGATATTTTATGTGTTATGATTTTATAATGGTACTTGGGCATTTGACGGGTTGTTACATGATAAACCAAATGATGGATGGTGCCGTGATAAACTAGGACGGGTGGTTACATTATAACCTCCAATGCAATAGGTATGTAAGTCGGCCGAATGACTATTACATTTAGTGATATGTCTGGAAGTTGACCGTATGGTTATTCCACTTAAGAATGTTTATTTGCCAAGTTACCTTTATAGGTTATGTGTTTTTTATATGTGTTTATGGTAATATTTTGGTTACAAAATGTTATGAAATGATATTTTATGAAATGAAGTGTATTTACTACTTCATAATGGTGAAATGTATTAATTATGATAACATATTCATGATTTACTTGTTGTTTTGAAAAAATAAAATTTTTCCTTCTTGGTGTATCCCTTACTATGATTTTTATGCTCATCCCATGTTTTTGAAATGTTTTTCATAGGACATAAAGTGGAATAGGGTCAAGGATGGGATCAAGGAAATGTCATGCTATCTAAAACATGGAACTAGACAGGACTCTTTTTTTTCAAGAGTTTTTATTTTATGAAAAATATGGATACTGAGTAGAATTTTCTACATGTATTATTCAAGTCATCATGTATATGTTATGTCCTAATTATCTAAAACTCTAAAGCTGAAAATATCCTCAATGTGAATTATTCATTTAATTCAAGATTATGTAAATGTTTAAGGCCAGGTCATTATATTTTAATTCCTAAAATAATGTTATCCCTTAAAAATAGAAAATAATAATGATTCATGTACCTCTCTAAGGTCTATACCATATATGAAATACCCTATTACATGGTCTTTTTTTCTGTACTGATTCTTAGAATGAGATCACACGTGGGCCAAAAAATTTCATGAATTTTTTTTCTATGAATATGTTACAAATCAATCTAGAATGATAACCTTACCCTACTAACCCATCCAAATATCACATCTTAAATCCATTATCCATCAATTTTCTCAATCATCACCTTTGATACCAATTTTCCATGACCCCTCCATCTGAAGGTACCCTCCAAGGTCAGAAATAGAAAAATCAAAAAACATGAACCCAAAGTTATTCCTAAAGTAGTCACAAAGATGGGGAATAGAAATAAGGGTATAAATAAGTCTACACATATTAGAGGAATTGCGTTCAATTGAAAGAAAATTTGGATCATAACATAGTATTTTAAACACAAAAAAACTCAAAAATATAAATAAATGAAAAACCACAACATCTCATCATGAATGTATCTTTATATGAATATAAATTAAATACTCCAAGAAAATGAGAAATGCGAATCATATTACCCAAATACACATCCAATAAAATTTCTAAGATATTATGGTACATCCTAGTCCCTAAAGTCACCCTATATATCCAAAAATAGAATATATATATAGGTTTATAATAACATGTATACTAAATAGGATCATACCCAAGGATATTCAACTAAAAGTGATAATAGAATAGTAATTCCCCAGTGAAAACCCTGCTTGAAGATACATGGGTCAAACACATTACACAAGAATCACCATGTTAAAATGGACATCAAATAAAAATAGAATACACTTGGTAAATCCAATCCTATAAAAACTACATAAATATATCATGAATATTAAGGTATCATAAACATGAAATACATCAACATTATCCCATCCTCCTACCACACATGACTTGAACTCTGAAACACCTCATCAATCATAAAATCCCAACCATAAGTACATTATATATACAAGACATAATAGCATGAGCATAAGAATCACACCAAGTGGAGAGAAAATGGAATATGGTGTAGACATCATCCCAACCTCACCATTATTGATATTGGTAAAAACCCCTCCCATAACATTGTATTTCCAACACAAAGTACTCAACACATGTGGGTAGATTATGAAAAATACAATTAAAATAAAATAGATAAATATATAAGTCAAAGACACAATACAAAACTATAGGTTTACAATAAGAAAAGCATCAATCGTCAAAAAAATCAATTAAAGATCCCACAACCTTTACCACTTCTTCTACCTCCTCTAAATTTTCCACACAACACAAATAATACATACACAATCAACATCCATTTTCCATTCCAAAACAATCAATTTCTGTATTTTTCATTTAAAACCCATTTTACATTATCAATCCCATTAATTTCATGTTTAATAACCCATTAGATTATCATTAAAATTGTATATTTCAATTATCACTCATCATTTTCATCCCATGTGTATATTTAATTTAACCCATGTTTATTCATTTTCCAATCAAATTTCATTTAATTAAGATTCCACATCATATAAGAAATCGATGAATAATTGGAAACTAACATAACCACATAACACAACATCTCATCTCTCCCAAGAAAACTACTATAAAAATACATCATAATCTAATCTATCACTAAAATTCAACCATATCACCACATAAACAAAATATTACAACCATTGCACATCATCTCATATAACATGGGTCAAAAGGTTCATATCTTATTTTATAAAATTACATATTCTTCAATATTATTTATTATAGAAAAATTTCAGATCTGCTAAAAAATTTATTTTTTATTCATGGAGATCATAACTAAATATTAACATTAAGGGGCTTATAATTCAAAAAAATCACAGTGATGATAAAGATCATAAAAACCATCATTTTTAAAATGGAAAAATTCAAGAATAATCATTTAATAATATTTAAAACTAAATTAAATGTATTCAATAACTACCATTCTATAAAATAGTATATTAATTATATAATGAATCAAAAAATTTAGCTCAATTAATTATTTTTAAGGAACATCAAATTTTTACACTACAATCCATTCAATAATTTAATTTTATAAAATAATGATATTTAAATTATCTTCATTTGTCAATCACTTTATATTTCTAGTTTTATTATATAAATTAAATAACCATGAAAAAATAATAGAAAAAATACATTCATAATTTGATTGTACTTTCTAGGGATTAAATTATTGGAAAAATAAATAAATCATTGATAATACCGTTGAAGATCCCTATTCCCATGAATTTCATTATGTCTGTTTATTTATCTTAATGTGGAAAAATCTTACCATACTATAAAAAGAAAACCATAAGCATGATAATGTCACATTTTTATTGGAAATAAATAGATATCAAGTATCCCCTACCTAGATATGAATTGAGTTTCCTTATTCACCTGTATATGGGAGAGATAGAGAGAGATGGAAGTGGTTGTAATCATAAAAACTAATCCATTTTATTTTTATAAGACAAAATAATTATAGAAGTTAGATATTAGAAAACCTGAAATCGAATGGTAAGTCAAGTTACCTAAACAAGAAATTTTTCTCATTTCAAATAATGTTGAAATGAATCTTGGAATATTTCTCAGAAAACAAAAATATCCATATTTTATTATTGTTTAGATCTATTTTGAATTTGAAAAAAAATTTATATCCAATAAAAAACATTAAAAAATTAAATATAATTTTGGAAGACTGAGTTGAATAATAATATTCTACTTTTGGTCTTAAAATAATTTAAATACAGAAAAAGAAGACAATTATATAAAATAGGGTTGGAACTAAAAATTTTATTATTTAAAAAATTATTATATGTATAGAGCATATTCTATGTAAGGGTAAATAGGTTTAAACTTACACATATTGTCACCATTATATTTTCTTTGAAAAACATAGCTAACTATTGTGTAGTATTTGGAAAACCAATTTTACCCTTACGTAGGATAAATATTAAAATTATTCAATAGTTCAAAAGGAGTACATATTTTTTTTAATGATTTTAAACATACACCTTTCTATTACATTGTGTTTTTAAATCCGGGGAACCCTTGCATGTTTAGTGAGAAATCCATTTTTCCTTTATGTGAATCATGTTGGATTAAATATACCATTACACATAGAATTAATGTTTAGGGTTACCTTCAGTTATAAAGGGAACAAAAATATTACCATTATGTAACTTATGGTATTCATTTATTACCCTTACACAACTCCTGAAATTCAATTCTTACACTTATGAAACAATTATAAAACCCTTATTACAATAATGGAACATTATAAGAAAGTATAAGTCTAGTTATTTTAGTGAAAATATTATAGTTTTAATTAAAAAAACATATATTATTAAAGTTAGGGGGTTATTATTAATTATAAAACACCTCCAAAAGTAATTAAGTCATTTTTAAAATTCTAAAAAAACTAATTGAAATATAGAATAAATTTAAAAATTAAAAATTTATTGAAAAATAATCATTTATAAATTTTAGATTCCTTCCTTAATTTTGGAAATCCTTAAAAAACTACTTTATTGGTTAATAAATTAAATTAAAAAAAATAATAAAATTTATAAAGAAGATACTAAACCACTAGACCCAATAGAATTACAAATTAATGAATTGGGAAAATCATGGCCCTTATATGGAATGGATAAGAAATAATGCCCATTGATTTTGAATAATTAAGGATATTAGGTTACACTTTTAAAATTATGGTTGTGGAAAGCATGTAAATATCCTTAAATTTTAAATATTGTAAATGGGTTACTTAAGGTCACATGGGACAAAATTAACACATTTTCAATTTTATTTTAATAATGGTTAGAATTATACTATAAAATATAAATTAAGATAACATTTTGGGACTATATCACATAGTCTATATTTTATGATGATGAGAATTTGATATTTATAAAAAACGCTTTATCAAACCTAAAATATGAATAATATCAACGTAGGTAATATATAGAATTATGGCAGTCTACATAATATCCTAGGCTAGTTTTATATAACAGATACTTAACGCCACATTACCATATACACGTGTCAATATTGAACCAAGGATTCCCAAAAATATTGAGGTTTCATCACCATTAATAGGGGGAATATATAGTTAATATAAAAATCAATAATAATTTAAAGCTTAAATAATAATTTAAATTTCATTAATAAAATATAATGACAAGATAATTGTAGAGAATAAAATAAATAAAATAACATATCATATGTTATTTCAAAAGTAATCTAATATTATTTCATGGATTATTTATACGTCAATATGATTTACCTCAATTGGTCAATAATTAACATAAAAAAATATAAAATAAAACATAATAAATATGTGGAAACATCACTGTAACATAATCATAAAACTACCCATGGAACATTCTACATATATTTCAATACACATTATTAAAAACACTTATCATAGGGATAATTACAAAACCTATAAATCGATAATAAATTATAGACATCCACTGAGATTATTGTGTTGGTTGTGAGTATATAAATTCGTTGGAAACCACTAATGGGATAATAAAATATACCACAATTAATAAGTGTGAATGTATGTACAATTTATTTTACCGACCTATTACACTCAATATAAAACAAATATGTTGATCCAATATATGGTAACCAAGACCCCTAGAAATCTTTCTATAACATCTTTGTCTAATGATAATTATGGATCATTATCACACAAAATTCATCCCATAATTTTGATCTGGCCTCCATGTTAGTACAACATGGAAATGAGTTCCCTATGAATCATGTGAGAGTTGTAATATAGCTACACTATTAAAAAAATCCTATCAATTGTAATAAGGTTCCTACCAAGATCTATAAATTTAGCATATCAAATAATGGTTAATGTAAATCATGTATAAGGTATAAAATAGATATCTCAATTTAGAAAAATGAAATCATTGGGTGCTACATGATTTAATCCATCCGGAATAATAAAAATAATGTCTACCTCAATGGAGACCATTACCCCCTAACATTGAACTCCAATTTTTAATGAATAACAAAGAATAAATTAAGTAATATTATCTTATTCCCAAAAAAATTAAAAACCATAGAGAGTAGAAACTAATAACTCAAGTTTCACTCAAACTGTACATAGACATTGGATACAAACCAAAACATCCCAACAATCTCATAACCAATGATACATTAATATGAGGACAACTATTCATATATTTACCCATATAGATCATGATAATCTCTGAAAAATCACATCATAAAAAATAATCATGCTCTTATATTGTTACCAAACCCATAGTCTGAGACCCATCATTACCACACCAAGAAAATTAATCTTAGCTAGGATAAAAAAAAATCAACTCATCCTTCTATCCTTAGGATACCTCAACTAGACTATAAAACCCGAACACAATACTCATACATTTCACATGATCATCTCCCATGTAATAGTAATATCATTTAACCTCATTATGTTCCCTTAAACTAAATAATAACCATAAAAAATATTCAGCATGCATCGAATTTATTAACCATTAAATGTGGTCAAATTATATTTTTCATACCACGACTCACATGATATATATATTTTGAATATATGTATAGATCATTATTCATCGTTAACTTTAATCACATATATCCTAAATGAAAAAAATACCTTACTAAATTATATAAAAAAATGATAATTTAAGAAAATCCCATTTGACATATAAAATACTCTTGGAAGACATGTCAACATATCCCAAAGGGAAAATCCTAGGACCCTCATAGATTATAATTATCTAGGAGATCCATCTAATTCCCATATCACCTATCTTTTCACGGTATATAGTGTTTCTCAATCAACTTGAATCCAAAACATTAACCAATTTCATATATAATATTCCTTACAATCCAAGGAGGAAAAAATGCTATCATATACTATTAGAAACTATCATGATTCTCATTGAGTCTCATTATCCAAAAAAACATCTCTATAATACCAAAATTCCAGGAAAATACAAAATATATGGTGTCATTAATTTATGACCACCTTAGAAAAGATTTAAATCATCATTTCTCACCCATACATATTCATCTGAACCACTAAAATGATCCTTAAACTCTCAACCTCATATCAAAATATATAATTCTCAATAAATCAATCAATTTTAAACATATATGATGAAATTACCTGGATAACATCACTTAGATTGACACAATAAAAACTTAAAGATTTTTAAAACCGAGTATTAAAAAAAATAAATTAATTCAGATAAAATGAAACGAAAAAGAAGGACGTTATTTTGATCATTTATCATAAAAGAAGAAATTAACTATTATTTGATATTTTAATATTTTTAAATATTGGAGTCCAGTAAATTTCTACTATCATATTCCACATATAATTGATTTAATATTTATTAAATGGATAAGAGAAATAAATTTTAAACATTGAATGATTTTAGAAGATTTTGGTGTTCAAAAATCACTAAACATTGATCATGAGAAGAATCATGGTCAATTTTTACACCATTAAAATAATATTTGTAGTCTTAGAAATGTACCTAAATAACGATATCAAATTTTATATGAGTATATTTGAAAAATGTTTCTATGAAATAAAATTTTTATCCACCATTTTTTATAATGATATCTAATAAGAATATTTTTTTTATTATTTATATAATTTATATTATCTTGGGATCATTCAGTGGTATTCGGTAAAAATAATTTTTAAATTTTATTTCTAAAGAATTTCACATGAGTCCCATTGGAGTAACATAATTATTTTAATATTATATATATTTCAAATAGATATAGGTGTTTTTAAGAATCAATGTATGTTTTATGAAAAATTACTTATGTGATTTATACTTGATTATAGTAAGTGTATAAGTACACCTCTGAGTAAATCTTATCGATTTTATACAAATTATTTTGAAAATTCAATTGATATTAATTTGTTAAGATGAATAATTTTATGATTTCATTATTTTACTCTTAGTAAACTTGATTTAAATTTATAGAGACTACATTTAATAATAACACTAATATAAATTATAATTACTCATTTTAATTGTGAAAATAAAAATAAAATGGGATTTAAAATAAATTAAATAACCTAATTAATATAGATTCTACCCTTATTTTTATTACTATACTTTTACATTACTCACATTTTCCGTTATGAAATATGTTAACAAGAAAACTATTATAAGTGTTGAATAATCCATCCAGGTTTTTACAATTAACTATAAATTATATTTATTGACCCATATGGTTGTTATATAATGTGTACTACATATTATAACATATGTTTTTTCAGTTTTTTGTAAAAAAATATTTAATTAATTTATTTAAAAATCACATATTTTATTTTATTTGATTATAATAGGGATTCTCTTTTTATTCAATTCCAAAATTAGTTTATTTTCCACAACAATGTTAGAATTATATTGAAAAATATATACTATATATTAATTATTTTTATGAGGTTTTTTGTATGGATACGATTATCAATAATGTTAAATAAATAACAATTATGGAAGGTTATTTAAAATTTTAATATTTTTAAGTATTTTTTCACATGATTTAATGTAGCTTGAAGACCATTTATTATGGAGATATTTATGGTGTTGTTCCATGGAAACTAGGATCTTATTAATGGATTGATTAACTATGAGGTAGTTTTTTATTAAATGAGATGATTTTGTAATGTCGATTTAGTTTTTTACATATGATATTTTTGTAATTAATGAAACAAAAACTATTAAGAATTTTAATTTTTTTAATAAAGATACACATATATTAGTATAGATTTTAAAACCAATAAATAAATTAAGAAAAATATATAAAATTTATTATGTCATTTAGATTGAGTTTTTCTATAACAATGAGATATTAGATTTGAATATATTTCAATAAAATATCAGTTTGTATATAATTTTTTAATGAAACTAGGTATTTTGTAAATTTTTAGATGATTAATATTGAATTTGGAATAAGTAATGTGTACTTTTTAATACCTAGAATGTATACATAAGGAATATTGATAAACTATTATGCATTAAAAATTGTCTCTTTTGTTATGGATTAATTATAGAGCTTTCTTATCTATTTTATTTTAGCTATTTGATAATTCCGATATTCACGACTAAATCTATGATATAAACTATAAATATATGTTTGATGGTAGTTATCAATATTTTAATATTTATTTCTCAACTACTACATATTTTTCATGTATGAATTTATTTTTTAGAATCATTGAGATATAATTATTGAGTTATTTCTATATTTGCTGGATTTGGTTATTTTTAATATCTATAATAAATATCAATTTGTTTTCATTTTACTAGATTTAACATGTTTTTTTATTTTAAAAACAAAAAACAAAAGTTGTTTTATATTATGAATGTTTTCAATAGAGTGAGTATTTTCATGTTTTAAAATTTTAATTTTGTTATTATAACAATAAAATATATTTTTTAGAATGGATGATTTCACATTCTATTTTTTTTGATACATAATAAATAATAAATAGTTCTTTTTTTATTTATATTTTTTATGATTTTTTATAATGAATTTTATTTAGATGATCCATTTAATTATCTTTATATTTTATTTTATTAGTTATATTTCCATGTTTCTATTTAATTTTTTTTCTTATCTATCATATTTATTATTTTAAGTAAGTTTTTTAATGTCATATCTATTATATCAATTAAAAATTCTTATATGTATCCTAAATTTTTCACTTATGTGTCTTTAAATTCATTTTTATTCTATATTTCATGAATTCTGGGATGTATGGTTTATGACATTTTATTTTACCTAGTCTATATCAATTTTAAAAATATTAAATATTTGTTTAATCTCTTATATGTCCTGTCATGCATAAAACATAACCTATTCTATATTTAATTTTTTAAATTCATTAGTTCTTATTAATTATTTTTCAAGTGAGACTCATTTTGTATTGTGCTTATTTGTTTAAATATATTAAATTTCTGGAATTTTTTCAAACTCCTTCACTCAGAAAATTCATAATTTATTAAATTAATTGAATATTATAAATATTATTACAAAATATGAGATATTGAATTTTGGTAAATTAATATATTTTAACATATTCATGTATTAGTATAACTGGCTAGTACACATTTTCAACATACAATTGTGAAAATTATAATTCCTCTTATGTTTTTAGTATATATCATTGTGTTTGTTTTAGTAATTTAGTGGCCCATATAAATATATAATGTATCCAAAACCTATTATTTTTATATTATGAGTTTAAAATTTACCCTTCCATAATTTGTTTAAATAAATTATTTTAGGGTTGACTGGACCTCAGGGTTATTACAATGAAATAAATGATATATATAATTACTCTTTCAATTTTTATAAATTTCCAATTAATTATTCATATATAAGTGTTTTTTATTTTTTTGATACAAAATTAATTAACTAATTAATTTATTTCTTGATTTATTTTTATCTTATAATGTTGTATATTTTCAAATTATCAATTTTTATCATTGATTAATATTTTCTCATAAGTAAAGGATAAATATTTAATGAGATCTCATGATTATTAAATTTTGATATTTATTCAATTTCTACTATTGGACTATTATTCATATTTATCAACTTGTATTCTGGGAGTGTTATTTAAAAATAATATATTTCATAGGACAAAATTTTATTTCAATTTAAGATGTTCAATGATAGGATATTATACAGAGTATTTAATTTTTTTTAACATATACAAAGATATTAAACATAGTTTAATCAATAATTAGGTACTATTTTATAAAAAATAAACATTTAAAATTGTGAATTTTTTTATGGATTATTATTTTTGAATCATTGATGAAATATCAATGAAGTATTTAAATGTAATGAGAATGGTTAAATCAATATAAAGAGAAATTTTTAGAACGAAATATCATTGATTAAAAATATATATAAGTTGTGATAAAAATGAACTGATACTAAGGTCATACTACTACGATATCTTTTATAAACTTCATCATAGTGAAAGATAATCCCAAGAGTTATTAAAACTGGCTGTGTTGTTCTAATCCTTAACTATTTGAACATTGTTTTTTTAATCTTGAATTATTCATCATTTTTTGGTGTGATTATAAGGATTTTTTATTTTTGATCTAAACTATGTAATTTTTTTGACCTAGATCCATTAAAATGTATATATGTTCTAGGATACCCATATAAGATAATTTACAATGTTTATTGGTTTTTGACTAAAAATTAAAACGTAAGTCTGTTTTAAATTACACCTCCACTAGAAAAAGAATTTTGTAATGATTTTTCACTCTCATAAAAAAATTATGGTATGTTCTATTTATAAAAAATAGTAGACTAAATTGTGTAATTGATGTGTGTTTTCATTTGATATGAAAATTATTAATATTCATTGGGATTGTTTATTTTTTCATTCGTGTACTTTTTAAATTTTTTTATAACTCTTATTTATATTCTATTAAAATTATATTTTTTCAATTACCCACCAATCCCAGACTTATTTCCATTGTGCATGTCTAAACATGGTACAACATGAAGAATTAAGTGGGACTTTAATCAATCATCCAAAAAATCATCCCAAAATGTTTCATTAAGGAGACCCTGAGCAAATCTATAATACAACCAATAAATAACGATTAATGGGTTCACCCAATAGTTTCTAGTTATAGAACACTATGAATTCTATAAATCATTAGGGTCTCTCCGGACTACACCCATGCTTCTGTTATTATAGGAATGGATATTACACTCATAACCATCAAAACATACTCCTAGTGGGTAGCCACCATGATCTAGATGTGCTATATTATTTCATACCATCTATCATCTAGTAACATTTCAACTACCTTGTAAATTATATATTTGTAATTTTCCATCTAAATAACCTTTTTTATCTTAACAATGAAATTTTGATAGTAAAAAACACATGCTGAAAAAATTAAAACAAACAACACATTGTCATGTTAATTTATATTATTATATTAAAAGAATAAATATACCAAGTAAAAGTGAAAATATTATAATTGGATAATAAACATATAAATTAAGATAACAATAATAGGTAAATTTAGTTGACTATGATCTCTTAAAAAATCACAGATGCTCACAAAACATTAAAAATGAAGAAAAAAAATTAATATTAAAATCGGTATTTTTTTAAATGAATACTAATGTTGAGATTAATTGAATTATATGATGGATGAAAAAATTCATATTTAAAGTATGAATAAAATTAAAATTATTATTGGAGTAGTCACAAGGTTATTAAGAATAGAAAATTGTCCATTATTAATTCAAAACATTAAATTGGAGTCGTAAAATAATACATAGATAACTTAAAAAATAAAAATAAATGAAATTTATACCAAAAAATACATAAAAGGGATTTAAATATTATAAAATATATATTTTACCTAAGGATACTTTAATTAACTTTATGGAAACCATATACATTTTTTAACAAGATTATATATTATTGAAAATTTTAAAAAGGTTACATAAAATTTAAAAATTTTAAAATGGATTTAAACCAATTATTTTTATTTAAATAGTTAATATAAAATCATAAGAAAATTTTTAATGGTTAAAATTTTTATCTAGGAATAAATTTTATTGTTAAAATAAATATTAAATTTTTTTAAAAATTTAAATTTATGAAAATTTAATTTCTTTACTAAAAAATAATTGATTCTTGGAATTAATGTGTTTTAATTTAATTAGGGTAATTTTTTTTATTTTTTCATAAAAATATATTATAGAGGAAAATAAGAATATATGATATATGTGTATTATTTTTGAATAGTTAATATAAATAAAATATTTTGGATTATAAATGTTTGATGAATATTTTAATGATCCATTTTGTAATAAAACATAATCCCCTCACTATTAAATTACATGTTTTGTCAGTATTTGGAAGTATAAATATTTATACTATAATAGCAATCTCCTCCAAATATAAAATCAATCCTCTATCACCCAACCTATCCACACAATATAAGTTCCATTCCATTCCAAATCCTTACAAATATATTTTATCAATAAACCTATTTATTCATTATAAGTTTTTTATTTTAAAAATATGATTCACTAATCCAAAGTAGAGTATCAAAGGAGGAAATTAAAAGTAAGAGGTGACTTTCTATACTGAGCTCCTTTATGTAATTTTCATCACCTACCTCCTCAAAAAATATTCTAACCACCCTAATATATTGACAATAGTTTCATAACTATATTAAAATGTTATAATATTTATATGGAAAGTATAATCTAACTTTATATCATTTTTTCTAAAATAAATATACTGCATATATTATGGTTATTTCACTACCACTATGGATGATGTATTTTATTTTTCATTACAATATTCATGGACAAATTTTAAAAAAAAATTATTATAAAATATAAGATTCATAGTTATAGTCAATTTTTTAATAATTGGTAATTAGAAGAAAAAAATGTCAAATAAACTTGATTCTGTTCATCATCATTGATAAAAAACTTCCTATGTTAGATTATCATTAAACAATAATATTTATATTATATGAAACATGAATAATTTTTAGACTATTTAATTTTTAAAAACCTTGAAACTATAAGAAATAAATGAACTCAATATAATTACACTTCTTGAGTTATAAACTCTTTTGACAAAATTATCCTTGAAATAAGCATCCTTAGAATGGTGTACATTAACATAATGTACTAAAATGATAATAAATAGACATAGAAAATAATAATAACGTATATGATATACAAAAAAATGGAACATAATTATTTATTTAATATACATAATATGATTATTAAAGTGGTTAGATGCACATCTAAATTGATTCGTGAGTCGTGGTAAAGGATCTCCAAAACCTCCCTATTTTTATTTGAATTATTCTTTCTCTATACATTCAAATAATTCATCCAATATTCATAAAATTTAATTATTATATATTATGTATATATGATTATTAAGTATATAACATATTTATAATAATGTTATTAGCATGGGATATATATGGTTTTGTAGTTGCCTCCCATGTTGATTCTTTAATGAAAACATCATCAAGGTGAACTTCTCAATTATATATTACAATAACCATACCACCCATTTAAAATTTCTATCATTCATAATTTATAAAACTAACAATTCATTTATGAAAACTATTAATGTTGTGCTCTGCTATTATAAAAACCCACTATATATGTACTTCTTTCAAAAGATATTTGATCCATTATTATAACACCAATTAGTGTGATAATTATAAGACCAAATTCTTCTCACATTTCACATGAATTTAGGTATGTAATCATAATATATATTTTTTGTATTTATATTTAAAAAATATAAATATCCTATTTCCAATATATATTTTTGTATCATTATTAAATAGTGTTTTGTTATTCATTAATACAATATTATGTAACACATTTGTTTTTCAGGAATTTTTGTTATGATTTTGGTACGAAATCCTTTTATTGAACACCTTTTTATGTAATTTTTTTGATGAAAATGGTGTGCCCAGAATTATACACCCCCCTAATTCATGGGTTAATGTAATAATCTCAAATGATTCATTGTATGGTGCATGGGTAATAATCCTTCAAAAATAGTTATGTTTCATGTCTATGATCCATTACGTAGGCTTATTATATCATGTTTTTATTGGGGAAGCATTATTATGATAAAATCACAATATTCAAGGTTCTTCTTTAATCCATTATTCCATGTGAATATATATGATCCTCCAATTCTATAATATCATGTTATCCCTGTGGTGTCCTATGTTATACATCATTATCATGAAATTTACATGATTGGTATTTAAATCCTACCCAATATATTTATATATGTCACCAAGGTAACCTATAGATAAATAGATGTACAATTTGATTTAGTAAACAATAATAATATTCAAATAATAATGATTTAGTTTATTTTTTATGTTAACGTACTGTGTTATAATCACCTAGAAACCTTGGTCCTCTTGATTGATCTATTTTTATAGATCTATATATAAAAAATCATATAAATTTTTGGTTTATATGATTCATGTTTTTTATGTAAAATTGTATCATATTTCAATCCGATTACTTCTTCACCAACTTCTCCCCCATTAAAACCTCTTCTAAATTATCATAAATGTGTTCAAAAACTATATCATCTATGGAAAAATTAAGAAAATTAGTTCACCATGATTATAATACAATAAGACCAATCGTTTTTTCATCTCTAAAAAATACACAATTGTACAGGTCTTTAAAAAATCCCAAACATGTATCTTCTCATCCCCGAGAATCATTATCAAGCTTCTCCAATGAACCTCTCTATCTATGGGGACATAAGGTTAACCCCTTTTCTCAAGAACACATTCTAGATAAAACTATGTCACTAACACACCAAATATAATTCTGTTTTCATTACCCCATAATCCCCTTTCACTTACCCACAAGAAACATCTATCATTATGAAACATTATACATAACTCTAATTCATCCACTTAAGAAATGATCACATAAAAAAATGTAAAAGTTGATACTTTATTATACCTGCATCCTTAAAAATCATTGTGTCCATGTGTATTGTGGTACTGACCCCACACAACTCCTTTTGTAGAAATGACTCATCATATATTAAACAAATAAAGACATCATTTTTTTTAATTTTCATGAATAAATAGTTTACATCACAATTTAATGAAAACCATTCCAAACTATGTGCAATCTACAATGCATGTATATTTCCCCTCGAGTCTATCACACATCAACTAAATTCTTATACCATAATAATATTCAATTAAAAAATTACATATTCCTAAAATCTGATCATTATACACTCCTAATGATTAATATAATTCTAAATATTAATTCATACATGAATGATTTTTTTGAAACACACAAAATTTCAAACACCATTTTTACCATTTATACTATAAAATATTATATTAATTTTATTTTTTTATTTCACCTAGAACTAGATATACTTTTTTACTCAATGTTTTGGAAGTTCCAAAGGATCGAATAACAACTAAGAAGGAGGAGGGGTTGAAATGAATTTTTCACATTTATAAGTTTTAATTCATTTCAAAGAAAAACCCCAAAAACATGTTATGATTTATATCCTTATCAAAATTTAGTGAATAATCCTGAATAAAATAGTAGGAAAGAAATTAAATTAGACAATATTTACAAGGTTCCAACTCAGTTTGAGATCCTACATCCTTTCCATAGCCACATTCATGGGTCTATGGAAATATTCTATTAAGAACAATTGAATTAAACTTTTGTCAATATCTATTTGACACCTTCAATATCTTGATAGGGAATATTATACTAGCTCTCATTAGTATATAATGATTTGATATAAAAAATTTGAGCAAAAAAAATAAATAATAAAGAATTTTTTGAATCTAGTCCATAATTTCACAATCTAAATCCTCAGTTCGATTTGGATTGATCTGATTTATGCTCAATAAAAAGATATTAGATTTTGGATTCGATTTTATCAAAACAATGATTTTGGATCTGATTATATCAATAAAATTATGTTATATATAATTAACTCAAAATAATGATGTTGGCTCTGATTACCTAAATAAGATAATTCTAGATCAGATTCGCTAAAAAAATAATGCTGGATCTGATTTTCGGAATACGTTAAAGCAAGATCCAATTCTATGAATCTGATAATGATGAATCTGATTCTCTAACTATAATATTGATGGATCCCATTTTCTTAGTATGAAAAAGTCACTATAAATATGAAAAAAATCAAACTCTACTACAATTTTCAATTCAATTATTTTTCGATCATATGGGAACCTTCACATTTGAATTCTCTAGTCCTCCACCTTTTGAGATCCTGAGAAATTTTAAAATGAACAAATTATCTGAGAAAGTATTTATGGGAAGATCTGAAAACAATGGTGGGACACATGAAAACATTCCCTACCTCCTCATATCTAAATATTTTCAAAAATATCTTGCATTTAAAACATCAAAATTTCCTTCTTCAAACCCCGTTAGATTTCTCTGCGATTTATGAAAAATATAAATTTGAGTTTGACAACATCAATTCATTATACCTTTATTAACTTATTATGATCTATTTAATGCATATCTCCCTTACGATTTGTTTCTTTTTCCACTCAATACAGTCTTATTCTTTATCAACTAATTATGATTTGTTTCCTTCTCAACTTTATTATGATCTTTTTATTTCTTATCTCATTATAATATTTTCATTCTCATATCTTTATAATCTATTTCACTATCAATTCATTGTGATATTTTTCTTTGTCAGTTCCTTATGATCCATTTCTTTATCATCTTGTTACAATCTTTTTATTTTCTTTGATATGATTGTCAGTATCCCTTCCTCATACAATTCGGATTCAACCGATTGGGGTATGATTATTCTAGATATCAATGGTTTATAAATGGTACGATAGAGATCAGATGAAATAATCATTGATGCCCATCAACCTCAATATGATGTAAATCCCATCCTGATGGAATTATCATAATGATTAATTTCCCATTATGATGAAATTATCATTACAATAAAATTCTCTTTATGATACGATGAAATTCTTTTTATGATGGAATTATTCACTATACAACATTAAATTTCTTCAACATCTCCCATATTTATTAAAAATAATTTATCATGAAGGTTTTCTAGATTTTTGAGAACTTCATGATCATATAATCATCGTATAATTTTTTAGAAAGTATAAAAACCTTCTAACTTCTGACTTCAAATTCTTCTTTTAAAACTCTTCTGAAATGTAATGAAATCTTTACTTTTTATTTTTGATCCGATTATTTGAATTCGGGCATAGGGTCAGTAAGGTGGCCTACTGTCTTGCCCTACCCCCACGGCTGGAGAGGGTGCATGACATCTTCCATGTGTCACATTTGAGGAAATACATGCACGACCCCACGCACATTATCGACTGGGGAGAGCTCGACATTGAGGATGGTGCCACCTTTACTGAGCACCCAGTGGTGATTGATGACCGACAGGAGCGGACCCTGGGTGGATGGATTATCACTTTGGTTTGTGTGCCGTGGCCGCATGGGAGGGAGAAAGAGAGAACCTATGAATGGGAGAGATAGATGTGGTCCCAGTATCCGGAGTTGTTTTGTAGTTTTGTTTTTCAGGGATGAAAAACATGAAGGAGGGAATGATGTAAGAACCCAGGTTTTGAACCTATAAGACCTTTAAATTTTCTTAATGTTATTCCAGATTCGGGTGTTCAGACGGTGTGATTCGGATCCCCGATGTGGCCAGAATTAAATTTTAAGTGCGTTCAAACTGGGAACACCAAATAAAAAAGAATAACTCCAAAACTGTTGCTCAGATGAAAAAACCTAGGGCACCGTTGAGTCTGGAACGTTCCTTTTACCCTAGGAGGGGTATAACTTTCGCGGGCACGACCCTTCTGTGAAAAATGCCACCAGGGGCATTTTAGTAATTTAGCGGCCTCAGGCGTGAACTTGATAAATACTGAATGGAGGCTCGGATTAAAATTATGATACTTCCATTGCGTTCAGAACATAGATTTTACCCAAGAGGCGGTTTAACCCTGACCCCGCCAAAAGTTCAGGTACAGGGTCTACAGGCGGGGGGTTTAAGTGTTTTTCTATTTAAACACCACCACCACCCTCTTCTCCCCCTTTCTCCTCTCCTTGGAAATTTACCCTCCCTCATGCTTCCCTTTCCCTCTCCAAGGTAGTGCGGTGCTCCGGTGGACCATTGGTGAAGCGTCGGGCTACACCCATCAAGGTAGGCTTGTGTTTTTATCATTTTAATTCACGCAACCCCCATTAAATGAAATTATTCACGTCAAAATGTTGTAAAATCTTCAAGAGTATCCCATATTTGTGTAGATACTGATTAGAGCTTCCCAACGGTCCTTTCGGATCGAATGTTCGAGTCCCGAGGCGTCCAAGGTGACTTCGGGAAGTTTTTAGGCTGATTTGCCCCATTTTCCGTTGGTTCTAGGGGTTCCATCCGGCTTTAGGCAGCTTCTCAGGCGGCAGCACGAAGGATCCAGGTAGCGCAGTGGTAGCTTCTCACCATGGCGTAGCGGCGGCTCCTCAGCGCAACGTCGGCTTCTCGCGGCACAGCGGGGGCTCCAAGCGGCGACTTCAGGCGGTGGGCGAGCTCACCGGTGCGGGGGCACGACCAGGGGTCGCGGCGCATGACCCCATGTTGGGATCGAGACTCACCTTCAGCGGGTCTTCTAGCGAGAAAAAGACCACCCCTGTGGGGGCTGGTTGGAAGAGGGTGGACCGGGGGTCCATAGCTAGGCCGCGTGGCTGAGCCGCAGGCCGACGCTGTGAGCGAGGCCTGCCAGCACGGGCCGGTCCCGCCCAAGGGGTTCGTCCCCTCTGACTCCGGACACCCGTAAATTTCACTACAGGTGTCCGTTTTGTTTGCCTTCTATAGCAGTGTAATCCTTGACTCGAGACAAAGATTTTGAGATGGTCTCTGAAAATTGTAGTTCCCGAGATGTGGGCTCGGTGGCGCGTCACTCTCTTTAAGTGCTACGCCAGGATTCTTCATTCAGATGGCGCAGACACATTCGGAGTCCGTTTAAGGCATCATCAGTGGTGTTGTTCCCCCGAAATCGAGATGAAGTGGTCCAGGGTGGTTTCGGGCATTGAAGCCGGAGTTGAGGCGTGGGCCCCATGGGCCTTCTTTTAAGACGCGACAGTGTTTTGCGACTTCTTCATCATACATCCGTTCGGGGAAAATGGGTAGTGGTCTTGGCGTGTTTTTCTGAGGGTATCACATTGGCGGAGTTCTCCCGACCTCTTTTAGGGATGGGGAGTGGGCCCCACGAGATTTTCTATGAGCGTAAAGGGATGTTGAGTAACTTTTTCATCAGGAGCCCGTTTCTGGCGAGTAATTAGCCTGTCTTACGTGTTTTTACACAAGGATTACAACGGTGTAATCTATTTGTGAAAGAAGATCCTCTTATGTGATCTTATTAAATGTGGAAATATGAAAGGGTGTTGGTCAAAGGCTCATTCGACACACTCCAATCCAATTCACGGTCGTGATGTTATCGACACACAGTGATGGCACTAGCAACGTGGAGTTATCATACCCATACCTGGGTTTACCCTCTGGGTGGGCTGGCAGTGGATTACCTGTTGACTTTGGGGTTTACCCTCTGGGTGGTCCGGGTAGTGGGTTTCCCATAGACCTTAGGGTTTACCCTCTAGGTGGGACAGGAAGTGGGTTACCCGTCGACCTTATGGTTTACCCTCTAGTGGGGCTGGGCAGTGGGTTACCCATTCACTTTTATTGTTTACCCACCAATAGGGCTGGGCAGTGGGTCACCTAATGACATTTTGGTGTTTAACCTCCAGTTGGGCTGGTCAGTGTGTTATCCGTCGACTTCTTTCGGACTCCACCCATTTTGACGAGGCTAGTAAGTGGTTTTTCTCCGTGGTTACCGGAGCTGGACTTTTTCGTGGTACGATTTAGCGATGAGGCAGTTTTGACGTGCGAGATTGCTGGGCATCAGTGGTGGAAATCCTTAGAACTGTTGGAAACTTTTTCCTGGGATGATCTTGGAGATTGATATCCCTTTACGCACTCATTTGGGTTTCTTGTCGAGCATATATATATATATTTACACCATACTTTTTTCCCACTCCTTGGGTCCAGTTACTCTCCTTCTAAGAGGGGCGAAGACACGCGGGGTATGCCACATGCTTTCCGTGTCTAGCTTCTCTTGGTTGGGATGAGTATACTTTCTTTCTTTTGTTGGTTTGAACTGTATTCTCTCTATTTTACTCTTACTTTGTTCAGTCTACCATTTACCATTTAGTACCTCCTTTATTTCTCCCTCGAGCTTTCGAGGCAACCTACCGAGTATCCTTATACTCACCCCTACTTGGGATTTTCCAACACTTGGGGTGCCCTTGCTGTAGATGGACATGTCGTTCAAGAATACGAAGGAGCCTAAGGGACACAAGATCTTGGGTGGGATTTAGAGGATGTAGTAGTACTTACAGGTGTGAGACTCACTAGCTGTTGACATTAGTTTACCTATTTCCGGGTTGTGGCACCTTTCTGGATAGCCGCGTGTTTTTCCCTTTATCTATTCAGTATCTATCAATACTTTACATCACTTTCCTTTTCCTATTTAGAGGCTGATGCATGACTGTGGTTTGGTTATAGTTTTTTCTCCTTTGGTTTCCTTTTTTAAATTTCACTTCTACATTGAGTTGGTTGTGTGTGTGTGTACAGGTACTTAGGCAAAGGCATCCCCGAGATTTTTATGCCTTCGGTGCTTGTCGCCAGCCCCTGGCCTATGCAGGCGGGCTTGGGGTAGTTGCGGCTCGAGACCGATTGGGTCGGGTCGTGACAACACAATTGTTTAACACAATGGTTTTCCTCCACTCATTACTCTATGGATAATTGGTAATAACCATTAGAACTCCAATGTAACTAGGAAATAAGCCTCCAACAGAAGAACTAATGTGGGAGGAACATTAGTCCATACAAAATTTCTTCTATACCAGAGATAATTCTTTAACTACAACTGATTTAGGGATCATTATGATATCCACCAATGAAATATTCCAATATAAATATTTTTTTGTAATGAAATAATTCATGTCGAAGATGTAAGATATTAAACTGAGAAGTTGTTCCTTGTATAATTTCCATAAAATGAATGAAATAACATTAAAAACGCATGATGTTAAATATTGAAGCATCTTTTTTCTTATCGTATGATGATAAACAACACAAAAAAATGTCATAGTCATATTACCAAAAAATTCAAGGTACCATTCTTCCAAAAATATATGAAATAAAACTACATGGTTAATGTACCTCTTAGTTTACATTTATAAACCCACAATGCACCACATGATTTGAAAATCTTTTCTAGTCCCTTAAATATGGTCCACCATCTCAGTTGTAAGTCCTAATCATGTCCCGTTATCCCTCAATAGTTTTACATGACCTCCTTGACACACATGAGGAATAAAATATGGGCAACACCCATGTATAAGCTCTACTAACATCCCTACCACTACATGGTGTCACTTGTACCTCCTTCAGTTATAACCATCATAAATATCACATAAATACTAAAATATGCTAAAATTCATGGCCAACACACTTGTTTCATGATGATAAACTACATGGCGCTTCAGGAACTATGTGTGGATTGATTCCCATTCCAATGAGATGTGTAGTGATGATCAGATCTCAAATCATAGGTCCAGTCAAGACCACAATGAAGAAATCCCCATTTAATTATATATGAACATATCTACGTAGATAAATTTTATAGAACATATGATTTTAGACTAATTAAAATGATTTCTGTATTGATTCACTTACCTCATGTTTTGGGGCCAACAAGCATTTTGTAATATATTAAAGCCCCCTTTCGCCACGTCAAATTCTGATTAATGCGGGGAAGAATTTTCAAGAACTACTTGTTGATATATTCTTTCTACAAAAAGATATGTATTGACATGGAGATTATATATCATTTTATAGCTACATCATTTATTTATTTTCATGTGACCCACATCCATATATCAATATGTTAATCTGTACTATCAATGTCATCATTACATGATGTTAAATGGAATTATTTTCTAATAACAACATATGCATTTATTATAATTCCCATTAGATATATAGTGAAGTCCGAATATCAAATTTAAGGACTATATATAACAAAAAATGATCCCCCACTCCCAATGTATAGATTATACATATATAGGGAACCCTCTAAGAACTATGTGTGGCTTGATTTTTGTTCCAATGAAATATGTAGTTTAGATCATATGTCTTTCCATGGTCCTAACCATTGCATTTATTCCTTTTCACATAGGTTCTTCTTCATTATTTTCACAAGATAATATAATATGTGGGATTTTGTGAACTATGTATGGATTAATTCTTATTCTAATAGGATATTTAGTGACACCTAAATTGTATCTCTTGGCTCATCCACCATAGAATCTATATTCCTCTATCTTTTAATTGTGATTAATTTTCTTTGCGAAAGAATCATTTATCACTCCTTGTTTATCACACTGAGCATAGATCACATGGATATGGTAGTTTTAGTTAATCGATTACCTTCTTTGGTAAGAAAAGTCAATTCACATTTGGGTTACCATGGTCATGGTTTCATGTCCATAAAAGGAACACTAGATGTCCTCATTTCATGGAACTAAACTGAATGGTTTCTAAAATAACAAAATATGTCTTGATTCTCATACAAATGATAAAAATAATATAATATATATTTTTAATCATGCCCCCAACTATATCACATTACTAGAATTTATTCCACTTTTAGATTTATGAGTCATCTCTATTTGAGGGGTCCAATACATGTTTTCACCAATTGCATGAACACTTAATTTAAAACTCCATTCCCTCCACATAAGAATGTAGTAAACATGGGGGATCATTATTATAGAACTACATGTGGATTAATTATTTCTTCAAAAAGATACATAGTGACACTTAGGTTACATGAACTTTCCCACCTATGGTATTTCATTATTCTTTATGTTGGGACATATTATTCCTTACTGTATGATGTTAAACAGCATGGATGATGTTCTAGCCATATGAAATTAAACTACCAGGTACCTCATGAACTATGTATGTATTTATTCTCATTACAATCAGTTACATTGTGACACATAGGCTTCCTGTCCTTGTCTTACACATGTGCTAAAAAATATTACCCCCTCTCCCTTGTACAAAACAATATATATGAATGATATCTTAATTTGGGTCCCCTAATTTAAGGATTCCACTAATGAAACCAAGATGTACCCCATATACATATAATTCATATACATACAAGGGTCTATACAATTCATGTATAATATTAGTCATACTAAGTCCATTGTTCTTGGACATATTTCCTACATAATACATACTCCTAATCTTGTAAACGTTCAGACCTTCATAATCCTTATTCAGCTTCTAGTGATATAATGTATCATACATGAGGACTCCTTTTCAAGACTATGTTGTAACTTTCCCTAGTTTACATTGAAATGAGTATCCCAAAAAATGGTTTCATCATCCAAGTGAGGCCACTGTTTGGATATAATTTAATATTTTCCAATTGGTTTTTTGATAACAAATCCCAAAAAACTAGGGTTTTAACCATCGGTACCTTATCCCTTAGGAGAAGCCTATTTCATCCTCATAATATTTGATGGCATTAAATAAGAACTCGTTATTCAAATTCTAGATGCATTCATCCCTAAATTTTTTGTCTTGTATCTATTATACTGATCTAAAAACCCCTAAGTCCATGGTTTATGATTTCCTCTATCATGTCTAAAGTATGCCAGAATTATCTTGGACTGGTAGGCTACATACCACCCACGTTTCCGATGATATTATGGTCCTAGGAATATGACGTAAAACTATAAGAACCATATTTTCCATGATTGGATTAGACCAGTATATGAATCATTTTCCTTCAATTTTTCAGTAATTTTGGTCTAAAATTCTCTTCCCATATTCACATATGTTCCTTCCACATGACATACTCTGTGCCTAAGGAAATCAGAATCGCCCTAAACTTCCTTATACCATTAGACGTAGAATATATGAATTCTTAAGAACCTCATTGACAAATTTTTCTGTAATATACCACATATTTATTTTCATAATTTATCCCAAACATTGGGTTAATCAACCAAATGATGCCAATATTGAATATTTGGAAAAAAATTCCTCATGGAATTGTGTGTGTTTTTGGGGTGATTTATTTTGTTAAAAGGATAGATTATTTCAAATAAGCATGGTTGGTGTTGTGGACAAATTAATTTAATGTTTCTTAGTGTCTTAGTGATTTTAAATAAAATTAGGCCTCAAAATCGGGAGTTTTCTTGGGAAAGAATGGTTTTTCTTCAAAGGAGCCTGCAAATCATTATTTATGGAATGTGCTGGAAAGTTCAAAAATAAAAATGGAGGTACATAGAATGATGATGGAAAATCTATAAAATTATGGATTTAATCATACCAACACCATGTGAACCATGAAGCCCACTTCCTGTATTTTGTAGACAAAAAAAGTTTGTTGGAGGTTTTTTTATCATGGGAAGGCCATACCTTTTTAGAGGTGGGGAATAATTTTCCGAATAAATTGTGTGTCATAAAGAATAAAGATTCTACAATGACCAAATAAAATAGTTTTCAGTGAATAATGTACTTCATTGAAGATTTGGGTATGTCAGATTAATAGGATTTGCATATTCATTATCCTATTTAATGACCACTAATCAGATCATTTATTATAGAGATAATTTCATTTAGAGAAATTATATCTCCAATAATAATTTGGTGAAGTATGAAGTAGATTTATAGGGAAAATTTTTATATAGAGAGGATTTCATGTGGGAGGATTCTTAAAACTTTGATGTAATTTGTGGGAATAGTTTGAAAAATAGTTTTTTTTGGATTTGAAGCTCACAAAGGAAAAGTGGTAGTGGAAGAAAAAGTGGTACCTTTAAAGAGAGAGGATTTTTGGATGAGGATGAAGTTTAAAGAAGTATATGTGGTCCTTGGAAGGAAAGGTGGCCCACAGAAGAAGATGTGGTACATTAAGCACTCACATCACGTGGTGAAAAATTGTTTATAGATGATAAAAATTAGACTTCATTAGATTCAAGGATTTGTGAAAAAGAACTAAAAAAATATTTTGAATGTAACTTATATTTACTAAAAATATGTGTAAACTAGACTCATTAACATAGTATTTACCTAAAATTTATGATTCATTTATTCATGGAAATGAAGGGACCCAAAAGTCTATAAACTGCGGGGGAATTCCTTCAATGTGAATTGAGAAATGTAAGAGGAAGAAACTGATACATTCAAATGACAATTATCCACAGGAACAGACATTTAGAGTGACCTTTTGGAAGGTAGTTAGCTCACTCTAAACCTTTTAAAGGTAGTGAGTCTGGGCATAAAAGTGATTTATTCTGAACCATGTATTGGAATTTAGCCTTAGTGGACTTGATAAATCATCATATTATCATTATATAGTCCTTAGATGTATCCCATTAAGGGTAAACCAAGAAAAAATCTATGAGATTTTGTTTTTGATTTAATTTTATACATTATATACAAGATCATCAAACAAATATAGAAATTATAATATAAATATAATCACTATAGAACTAATGAAGTGACCCTTATAATAATGAGGGCATGATCCTGTGATGCAGGTTATAATTAGGAAATAATATTCGTACCGTAATTCACCCTCGCCTTCTTAGGGAATCATAGACCCTTTTGAACCTAACAATATGTATTATAGAATTGTGTTATGTTATCTGATTTTTTTCTATTACTTTGTTTATTTGATTATTGATATTATTTTTCTAACTTACACTTATCGTGGGTAACCATCGTAAAGGGGATATCTTCGATGAAGAAGAAGAAGACTAGTGGAATTTCTTGGGGTGTAAGTGTCTGGGATAGGGGTGTGATTTTGTTTAAAGTAACAAACCATGAACGTAATAATGGTTTTAATGAATCATATTATGAAATTAACTAAAAATTAATTGTTTCCAATGGAATTGTTGAAGAGCTAGATATTCAAGGTGATAATGAAGCTTCTGATGACGAAGAAACAAAAACCATGGAAAAATTAGAAGCATTATATGAAACAATGGAATTACATCAAAAATATCATTATGAAATTAAATCTAAATATATATGGATAAAAGTGTAGGAAATTGAAGACCACAAGATAAGAGTATTAAATAATCCTCTTATTGAAGTGTCTAAAGATATTTGAGAGAAGAATGATTCCCATGTTGAAGAACAGGAAAAACTTAAAGATAGTAAAATGGGAATGAATATGGACACCAGAAAAGTTTATAATTTTAAATCCACAAAATGGGATCTTGATATATAGATAAATGAACTAGTTTAGGAGAACCAATGGATACAATAGAAAAATGCATGCTGTATTGATTATGTTATTTATATGAATTTTAAAATAATAGAGAAATTTGACCAGATGGATAATCACTCCAAATAATTGGAAGATGAGATGACTAGGGGGATGAATCTCAATAGAAAACTTAATTATCCACAAGAATCAAAGGATGATAATATTAAAAAATTAGAAGAATGGAGAGAATAATTCTATAAAGAATTTTTAATATTTACTACCAAAAGGAAAGACCATATTCAAGGTGTAACATCCCAGGTAAATAAAGAATAAAGAATTTTCATATTTATTAATATTTACGAATTAACTATTAATTTTATTTTAAAGGGGTTGCTATGTTCGATAGCGTACCCGATACGCAACGATGAGTTTCTTTGAAACTTACGTAGCACACTAGTAATAAAATAATATTATTTTAAATGTTAGTTAACAAGTAGCCGTTGTACTGGCGGGAATGGATAGAAATAACTAAAATATGATTAGATATGTTTTTAAATGTTTATACATTTACCCAATAAAAGATAAAGGCTTAAAATACAGAAAGAGTTCAATTTTACGGGCATATATACTCTAATTTTCACTAAAGGTTCACTTATCACCTTTTAATGGTGAACCGTCATTAAATATAGTTTTGATCACTCTTATAATTTATTTTGGACCAAATATAACTCTTCTTTAGAATCGGGACATCAAAATTTACTTTGTGTAAATTTTTGGTACCTTTCTGATAAAGTTCATTTTTTTATGAATAGTGTAAAATGTTGTATTTTAATTCAAAAACTCTTTTTAATATAAATTATTTATATTATTAGATTATTATTTTAATTGGTTTTAAAGTGAAATTAGAAAATATTTTTACCAGTTAATCCAATGGTGGTCATTGGAATCAATTTCACTTTGAAATTGGACTTAAACTGGTGTCAATCTTTTGATACTTATTGTTTCACAAAAACACGCTATTTGTCATGACAGCGGGAATTAATTATTAAATTAATTAATTTGACTTATATGTTTTGAATTTTGTAAAATGGACTTCATTTTTGAATTCGGAATATCAAATATAGCTTAGGGTGAATTTTTGGTAATTTTCTGAAAAACTTCAATTTTTGATGAATAGTGAAACCACTAAGTGGTAATCAAGCAAAGTGATTTTTCAGTTAAATGAAAGTTTACCACTAATGTGTATTGAGTTTTGAAAATCCAACATACATGGTTGTCATTAAGAAGTAAAATGTGGTTCAATGAGATTAAAATAATTTTTTGGTTAATAGTAACTTTTTTTCATTAATCGCGATTAGAGGTAATTAGTGTAGTTTAAGGTAAAAATGGTATTATAAGAATGTGAAAACACCATGAAACTTGTCCTACACCTATTGGGTGACTCATGGCCTACCAAGACAAGCCATGGGCCAACTTGGGGACCCCATGGATCCACTTTAGTTGGAAAATGACATTAATATATTATTATTTAATGTTAAAGTGAAAATGACACTAACATAAATTGTTTTACTCAAATAATTTTCAGTGGGGTTATACAAGTCCAAATTTTGATTATAAATAGTCATTGGAAAGATAAAAAGATTTCCTACATCATAGTATTTTTTTATAATTTTTAGACATTAAATAAATTAAATTATATATGACATAATAATGATGCAGCGATGACATCATTATTTGACGATTTAAATAAAATGGAAAGATAATAAAAAATATAAAACCTACACATGGCAAAAACCAATTGGATGAGTGGATTTCTAACCCTGATCACCTTATCCACGAATTATATCAATGTGGGTCCTTTTAAAACCGAAACACATTTTCAAATAAAGTAATATTTCTTTACTTTCCAAAAGTGCCCCTCCTCTCCTCTTATAAAAGGCCCCCACCTCTACCCCATTTCACACACTTCTCAAGCCTTTGGCTCGGCCAACCCCTGACCATTTACTCTCTCCACATCCCTCTCCTCATCCTAGAGGATTCCCTTTGGGCAGAAGCCTTTCAAAGGAAGCCTTTAGGATCAAATCAAAAGGGAGTTACACTTTTTAAGGTAATTCATTCTCTCTTGTTCATTTGTTTTATTTTGCTTATCCAACCCTCTAAACTCTTTTTATTTACTTCTTTTGTAACAACACAAGTATCTTCAATATACTAGGATGTTTTTATAATATTTATTTGAGCTACACTCTCACACAACTACATCAAATGGTTAAAGAACATACGGTTTCCGTGGATGGCGAAATTCTGCCTCCCGAAACGATGATTGTTCAATACTCATTTAACACCTTCAAGGGTGGCCATTATGATGTCACTATTTTTATATATGATATATAATATGTTTATGTTTTCTTTAAGCTTCTGTATTTTTCATTTTTTGCATACCTTTATGGTTTCCATTATGGGTAAACACGATATCTTCATTTAAGGAAGTGCGGACTACCGCCCCCTAAAAGTGATGTGATTCGTTAATGCCATATGTGGGACGTGTAAAGGATGGATTTAAAGTTATTATATATGATGTTATACTGGAATTATAATATACCTCTATATCATTATTATTTATTTCCATTAAATTATGAGATAGAAATGAAAGTAGCGTTCATGCGTACGTACGGCTTACCGTCTCCATGAACGGTGAATTTCATTTCTTATCCCCAAATGTAATGTACTATTAAAATTACATGTATATAATGTATATATATAATTAATGATATATCTAAATTATGAATATAATTCTGGAATTAAAATATACATACCTCTCATTTAGTTTTAATTCCATTAATATGACAAAGAAATGAAAGTAGCGTTCATGCGTACGTACGGCTTACCGTCTCCATGAACGGTGCATTTCATTTCAAAACTCTAAATGATTATGTAATATTATAAATACATGTATATGCTGGATATATATGATACATATTATATCCAAATCGGGAATTTCATTCTGGATATAAAGAACTTTTGACCACACGAACAACATGTAATTGTAAGAAGTCAACTTTCGACTTAAGAACCAAATATTGAAAAAACAAACATTATTAACTTAAATGGTTACATAATGTTTATAACATGGCAATAAGTGATATAAAAGGAATAATGAAGTTTAAAAAGGTTCTTAATCAAGTATAAATTAACTCAAGTTTATTATTCAGGACGTTAAAGAACGATCGATTCAAGTCGGACCCGAGGTAAGGAACTTCGTCTCAATCTACTTTCATTGAGGTATATTTCGTTTTATACACAACTTTCTTTTATACGGTGTATAAACCCCTTTGAATTTTACTTTTATACAAAAGGAATCTTTTTCTACGAAGCGTTTTACTAAACGACAAAAATGAATGTTTTTTTTAACGTACGCGGTGACAACGACTTTTTCCGCCGCCGCGAGTATTATTTGGTCTTTGGCTTCCTCAACAAGCAGTATTGTTTTTAGAATAAAATAAATACCATATAATCTTTTACGTATTTTGGTATTGAAAATGGTTTTGATAAAGGATTCTATTATGTCAATATATTTATGTTATATTATGATTGAAATGTGGAAATGTTATCATTCCTTTATATTGGTTTTATGTTTTATGATTTTATATTAGTACTTGGACATTTTAACGGGTGGTTACGTTATAAACCATATGAAGGGTGGTGCCGTGAATACCAGGATGGGTGGTTACGTTATAACCTCCAATGCATTGGGTATGGAAGTCGGCCGTATGGCTATTCCATTATGTATGTATGGAAATTGGTCGTATGGCTATTCCATTAAGTGATATGTGTGGAAGTCGACCGTATGGTTATTCCACTTAAGTATGTTTATGTCCCAAGTTACCTTTATATATTCTATGTGTTCTTTATATGGGTTTTATGGTAATCCTTTGGTTACAAAAAGGTAAGTAATGATACTTTATTCAGTGAATATTTTTTTTACTACTTCATGAAGGTGAAGGTATTACTTTGATATAGTATACATGGTTTACTTGATGTTTGAAAAACTAACAGTTTTCATTCTTTTTGTATCCCTTACTGAGCTTTTTATGCTCACCCCAAGTTTTTCGAAATGTTTTTCACAGGACTTAAAGTGGAATAAGGTCAAGGATGAGATCAAGGGAATTTATTTCTATCTAAAACATGGAATCTAGACATCTTTCTTTTTAAGATTTTTTATTTTATGGATACTTAGTAGAAGTGTCTACTTTGTAATATTTTAAGATGTAATAGTTATGTTCTAATTCTCTAAAACTCTAAACCTGAAAAGATCCTCAATGTGAATTATTCATTTAATTCAATATTAAGTAAGGTTTAAGGCTGGGGCCTTATACAAGGATAATTTTTTACTTTCTATTTGATTATCCTTTAGTAGGTGATAAGGATATGAAAAGAAAATATTCCAAATCAAATGGGAAACATGATAGAATTTACTCATCCCAAAGGACATGCAATTTTGAAAAAATCTGTATTGGATATGATGAACCCTCTCCCATGAAAGATTGGTTGAGAGCTATGAATAGTTATAAAGATAGAAAAAATCATGTATACATGAAATAAAGACCTACAAAAGATTTTACAAGAATAAATGAAAACATATGCTATTTTTTTTGGATACATGATCTTACATCATTTTTTTATTAAGAATTTGGAATATATTTCATGACTTGATGACAAAAATACTTTTAAATATGAGAATATGTAGAATTATCATCAGAAATATAAAGGAAGCGTCTCTCAAAAGACGTTATGCATGAAATGATACTATTATAAAAAATGGAAAACAACATGCTTATGCTTCACGAATACCATGAGATAAAATTTATAAAAATAATGATAGCATTATCAAAATCTCAATTGAGAAATGATGACACGAGGTATGTATTTAATGGAATATGTTTTATATGTGCTAATCATGGGAATTTGGATAGACGTTTTTGTAAGATGAAATAATGTATGGAATGGGGTACTTAAAGGAGATCCCAACTCTGGAAGTGTATAAATAAAAGGATTATATTAAAAGAAAACATGATAAGTTGAAAAATAGATTTTCTAGCTCATGTGATTAATAAAGATCCCTATTAATGGAATATGAATTAGCTCATATATTACACTCACAGAAGCTATTATTGAAAGAAATTGAACAAACATTGAATGAAAGGAGATGATATTATATATTTGGGTTTAAAAATAATATAAATTTATTTAAATACTCAACCCAACAAGAAAGGGTGACATGGGTAGAATAACTGGTAACTGAAAAATGAGTAAAGAATGCCCTGAAAATTTCACATGTCATGATACATGGTGACAAGTGAAAGAAAAAAGAGACATCCCTCCAATGGAGAACAATTGGAGAGTAGAAGAAAATTAGATAGATTCATTCTTCGGGAAAGGATCATAAAAAATTTAATATCGGTGAATAATCATAATGGAAATCTGTACTAAATGGATTAAACACAAATATGTAAAAAAGTTCAAACCTATATAACCTAAATATCAAAATAAGACTCAACATTTGTGAAATAAATGACTAGGTATATGAACAGAGTAGTTGAATTTGGTAGAGTAGTTGGAACAAGAATAAGAACATTATAGTTCCCTTCAAGAATTTATCAAAGGGTTGATCTATTATGATCGACCAAGACCCTATTATTGATGATTTTAGAGGTACCCAACTCCAAATGAATTAATATTTTCAGATATATTCATGAATTTACAAAGAATAAGGGAGAGATACAATCCATGGGTTGTGTGTGATGACAGGGAATGCATTCATAATTTTAATGGAGTCACATGCTAATAGAATAATATGAATAGTTGAAATTAACATATGACATAAAATTCAAAATGTAGTGGTACATAATAGTTTGATTTTTCAAAATAGCAACTGGATGTTGTGTGTTTCACAAATGAAAGATTATATGATGGATATTTCTCATTGATGATAAAGTGTTTTCAAAGCTATAGATGGATTATTGACTATCTCTATGTTGAATTGAATATATAACCATTGGTATCATACCCTATTTTAGGTGTTAGTTATCTTCCAAGAAAAGCCATATTACTGTAGAATTATCAACATTCATCTATTTCCTGATTGTCTATTTTTTTTATAACAACATGGTATCAAATCAATATTTTCAAAATACCAAGAATCTATGAGAGAATATTAGTAATGTTTAAATAATATTCTAGAAAAAATAGTTGAATTAAATGAAATCACTATAGTATAGTGTGAACAGAATCATCTGTAACATAGTGACATTTTTTTGATAAAAGTGATGGGGTTGTAGAGTACACAGGGGGTATAATTAGAAAATGATTATTCATAAGAATATATAGAGGAATAATAGAAGAAATTCAAATCAATATCACTATGAAAATAAATGATAATATTTTAAATATAAGATATAACATAATCAGTGATCACAAAGCGCAAGTGAAGATAAAGAGGATGAATAATATAGAATAAGAATTGTTCTTATCACATGTAGAGTCTAAATTTCTTGAGTAAAATACTCGAGATGACAATTTGGTTCAGTCTTTGAATGAAGTGCTTGAAAAAATTGAGAAGAATCAGACATGTGATATTGTTTCGAGGCCAATAGATAAGAATTTCAACTTGAAAAATTGGGTCTTTGACAATAATATGATCAAAGATGGAGCAATGATTTAAAACAAAGTAGAACTTCATTAAAAATGGTACACCTAGATAGAGGTTATTGATGTTGATGAAACATTTTAAACTATTTAATGGATAGATATGATCAAATTAGTCTAGGAAAAGGCTGTCAAAATAAGTTTCAACATTTTCTAAAAGGATATCAAGTTAACATTTCTTAATGGGGTTCTAGAAGAAGATGCTAATATTGAGAAACAATAAGGTTTTCTCATACATTAAAATTATAATATTATTTTTGGGTTGAATAAGGTTCTATATGTATTGATGATAGAAACTTGAATTTGGTATATCTGGCTCGATCAGTTCTTGAGGAAACTTCATTTTCATTGTGCTAAAGTTGATTAAAATCTATATCTCATCATGAAAAGTAATCAAATGATAATTGTTTGGTAACACAATGAAATAATAGGGAACTTATTTCTCAATATAAATATGTGAAGGATGTTTTGAGAAGATTTTGAATGGGTAATTCTTAGTAGATGATATCTCTAGGGTCTACCAAGATGAAACTATCAGGAGATGATGAATGAATTGTGTTTAATGTCACAGAATTTAGGCATATCATTTTAATCCTATTGTAATTTATAAAAAAAGACTTCATATTGTATTCTCTACATTCCTAACAGAACATCATTAATGATATCCCAAGGAATCCCACTTTCATGATGTAAAATGAATACATTAGTATATCAAAGTAATAGTGGATTATGGTTAGATGTGTAATGAATAAATCTCAGCACAAGTTATTGAGATATATACAAGAAGATTGCACAAGATCATCTGATGGTAGAAAATTAATGATAGGTGGTTCATGTTATTAGGGAGTATTTTTTATTTCATTACTATAAAAGAAAGAAGATTTCATTTCATATAACACTAAATAAGCTAAATATATTATGGCTACTCAAGTGTATACATTGTTACTGTCGATGAAGCAATAACATGATGATATGATAGTTGAATTGATGACTCTGATTGTAATCCATTAAAATACTTCAAGTGGTATTAATCTTAGAAATGATATAGTCTATAACTCAAGGACAAATCACAATGATATCAATATCATTTTATCAAGGAGGAGGTGGATCATGGGATTTTTTTGTTTGAGTATCTGCCTACATAACTATAGGTTGAAAAAATTATGAAAAAGGCCTTACCCAATGATGTTTCTGAAAGGAATGGTCAAGATTATGGAGTTTAATCTACTTCCCTAACATGAAAATGTGTTATTTTGTGACCCACTCTTCGATAGGTATAGTGTATTTTCCCCTTATCTTTTAATTTGAGTTCTTTTCCATGTAATGAGACTTTAGGGTCATTGAAAAAATGTGAAGAAGTTATTACTATGAAAGGGGAGAAAATTTATTAATCTAGATAGGGGGAAACTGATAGGGTAATTATTCAGGTAAGGGGCCATAAATTGGATGATGATATGGGTGATTGATCAAAGGACATATATCATGATAGATAACTTTCTTGAAGAAAAATGTTTAATAGTTTTTGAATGAAGGTATTTATTGATGAACTTTTCTTGCTACTCGTGTTTCTCATGCCAAGAATAGATCATGTGTGATTAGACTATGTGTTGATTAAATCATTAACATCTCTCTAAATTTCAAGATCTGAATTATCATATGTGTAAAAATGTGAAGATTTATTAATAAATCCCATGGATGATATTATTGGAAGAAATCCCTTGAATAATTATGTCATCAATTTTTGGGTGGTTTTTAATTTTTGACAAATATAGATCATTGAAAATGATTATGTTTAGTGTTTTTGAAATAGTAATTCATGGTTGTACAATATTCTAGTGGTTGAACAATTTTTGGGCCCTATAATCGGGTGTTTGTGTTTTTGAAAATGAAGGTTTTTAAGGGAGTTCTGAAAGAATATTTCACGGACTATGAAATTAATTTCAAGAACCATAAAGTAGGTATGTGGGACAATGATGAAAAATCTATAATTGAATAATTTCTTCATAGAAACACTATATGGACCGCGAAGCATTCTTCTTGGACTGCGTAGAAAAAACATTTCCTATGTGATATTTTTTAGTGGTAAGGACATAATTATCTGTTGCGAGGTGGTGATTCATTTTCCAAAGACCTCTGTCCCCATGAAAAACAAATATGTTAAGTGAACAATATAGCATAGTTCATGGTGAAGGCTTTAGTGAATCAAAGATTTGGCAAATTTGTCTTAATGGGATTTTCATATCTACTTTCTTATATAGTGTATTCTAATAAGATCATTTAGTAGAGAGAGAACATAATTATAAAAAATCATTTCTCTGGGAATAATTCAAAGAAGTATGAAGTAGTTCACAATGGAGTATTCCACATAGGAGAAGATTTTTCAAGGTATAATTTTTTGAATGGTGAAGTAGTTCACAAGAATTGTTTGTGAGTGGGTTTTGTGGGGTTTTTTAGATAGTAAAGAAAAAATGTATGAATAAGAAGAAACATTCCATTGAAGAAGAGAGGACTAACATAAGTGGAGTCAGTCCATGGAAGCATAAGTGGTGCATAGAAGAAAAGTTGGTGTGTGTAAGTAAAGGTGGTCTATGAAGAACTCTCACCACATTGTGTAAGACCGTTTATGGATGGATCAAAGTATTTTTTGGAGGTCTCAGGGATGTTCACAATGGAAACAAACTGTTCTTGAATGAAATTAATAATTACTAACTTTACACTGAAATGTGATACTACAATAGGGAAGCAACCTATAATTTAGGATGCACTCATTAATGGATTTTAAGGGACCTAAAAGTCCATAAACTACAGTTTAATCACTTCCAAAAGCAGTTAAAAAAAGATGAGGAAGAAGGTGATCATTTTCACTAGTAGTGATCTAGATAAAGAGACTCAAGGTGTGACCATTGGGAAATTAATGAGGTGAAACAATTCCTTGTATAGGATGTGAGCCTAGGCATAGAAGTGATATAGCCCAAACCGTGTATTGGTAATGAGCCTTAGTGATTTTGGTACATATGCACAATTTCATTTCATTATCCTTAGACGTAACCCAGTGATGATAAACCATGTAATAAATTTTGTGTCTGTGGGTTTTATTTCATTCATTACTTTCTATGCATGATCCTCAAAAAAATGGAAAGGATAAGTTATATATGAAAACTAAAGAGAAAATGAAGTGACCCTTATAATATAGAGTTCATGAAATAGTGGGGAAAAAATAATTTAGGAATGAATATCTATACCATAATTCAACACCTCCCCCCTCACAGGTTATCCAAGCACCTTTTAGACCTAAAATTACCAATGTTGTCACACTCCCTAGTTGGATTTTCATAAAGTATCCACAAAATGTTTTTTTTCAAATAGTGATTACTACTTTCTAAGGATAGATCTCCTATATCACCGAAATAAATTTCCCCATCACACTATTCAGATTAGGATATACCTAGAGTATAGATTATGAAATTCCCTTACTCATAACTAAATATAATAGAACATTCCCAGATAGGATAACCAAAAGGGGAGAATCATTAACCCTTTTGGTCACAAAAAAGACATTAAATTATAACCCCCATAATTTTTTTGTTTTAAGAATTTAAAATTCATAACAAAATGTGCCTATTGTATGACATTGATATGCATATCATAATAACAAAGTAAAATTTAGTTAAATAGTATGAAATTCTCCTCACTATAAGGCATTAAAATATATAGTCAATATCCTAGTTTCTTGATAGTAAAATGAACGATGTTTCAATATTTGTCATGAATGGCTATTCCCTTACCCAATGTTGGTCTTCTAACAAATACACCATACTCCACACAATCCAAATTTATATAAGAGTATTTTTCCCACTCATTTGCAACACCAATATTTTTTTTAATTATTCTTATACGTTTTTCCTTGGAAATACAACCTATCATTATCTTGATAAATTAAAATACTCATAAAAATGAATTTGAACATCAGAAAAAGAGAATGTCAGAATTTTGGGGAACTCTTTTTCTTAACTATTATATAATACACCCTAGTTGAATTTTCATAAAGTTTCTCATAAAATGTGGGTTTTAGCCTATGAAATCCACTATTTTATTATGAAATGAATCTCCTTAGTTGATGTTTTATAACGAAGACCATAAAATGGGTTTTTAAACCTGTGGAAACTTCCCCCTCAAGAGAGACCTCCCCTACCCCAAAATATCTTATTTTGGATTTTGAACCCAAAAAATCATGAATCGAAAATATCATTGGGGTAAAAAAAATATTGGGAAATTATTAGCCAATAATCATTGTTTGGGTCATCATCTCAAAATTTGTTGTCGAATTTGTTCAACCTAGAACAACATCATCACTAATCTTCCTAACATTACATTAATCTTTCACAAAAATAAACAATACACACCATATTGGAAACATGCATAGGGATCTTTTGTAATTTCCAAGCCTCATCTTTTTCACCTACAGTCCTTGTGATTTAGAAAAAATATAGAGAAATGAAATGAAATAAGAAAAAACCATGTTAGGTTGTGAACCAGAAAAGGGAAGTATGAGAAAGAGAAAATTCTCACACACTATCTCTTACTTATTTTGGACTTAGGAAACAATTAGGGTGATGGAAAATGTTGACAATGTTTGTGAGGCTATTCATATAATATTTGAAATAGTGAGTTACACTCATTGAGCCCCATGTCTTAGTTATCAATTAGAGATCTCTCTCATACTAGTCATTGTAATTATGACATGATGACATTCAATAAAATGAACCATTTTAAAGTTTTTTATTACAAATATTAAAATGATGGGAGTTTAAGAAAGAGTTATTGGTAAAAAACCTTTTCATTTATATTTTAACGTGTAGGGGAATGCACACATGTTGGAGCCTCTCTTCTAGTGTTTATAGTTTATGTTTAACATAATCATTGAGAAGTTAGAATATACCTCAAGGATTTTTCATAGATTCTCATTTCTTAGATTCTTGTGTAGAAGTATCCTCCTCAACATTATGTATATTCAATTTCTCAGTGTCGATGATATCCCTTGTTTGTGTTAAAGCGTCCAACAAGGATTAGTGGGGTTGGAATACCTCATCCTCTACATCATTTAATTATTCTTTAAGGTGTGTTATTTAGAGATATTTCTAATTAAGGAGATCTTGGTCCCCCTCCCCCTTTCTAGAGTGGATGAATTCATCATGGATTATGGAATCTTTATGATCCTCAAACTTTCCAGCCAACAACACCTCAGCCTGTGACAACCTTCTATCCTGTTCTTGTCATCATATAATTATTTTCAATGTATTAAGGACTTTTTGGATATTGATTATGTCATTTCCAAGTTAAACAATATTTTATAGTAGTTAGTGAAGTCATGTTTACATTTCATCAAGAGTCATATCCCTGATTATCATCTAGATATCCCACCAAACCAAGTGACATGTTGTTTAGAAATCCTCATGTGTCTCTAGAGAAGACATAGATTCACTCTTTGAGGGAGAGGCATAATCCATATTGAGTTCACTCTGGAAGCTTTATTGGTACCCTACTACCATAACATATTCAAAGTCACCTACCGACATTATTGGAGCTAGTAGGAAATCCCCCATTTCAAGCCCAATCATCGATATCGATAACACTGGATAATAGGTGAATCCTATTGTCAAAATAATACGGTCAACATGTATAAAAGTAAGGAAAGTGGCCAAAATATATAATGAAACTCGCTCATTATAATATCAACCATTTGGATTTATACATCTCCAGTACCCATTGCCTTAATTCCAAGAGCATGAACCTCCTTGACAAGTAACATCCTCCCAATTATTCCTAGAAAGTAGGATTTTTGGCTCCCAAGGATCCCAAACATCCAGATTCTTATCCATCGCTCCCTAGATAATGATAATAGGGAGTTCTTAGATTCATTTGTCATTCAGTGACATGGGAACATTTTATATAGAGAAAGATGCAGATTTTAATCTTTTAATTGAATCATCAGGTGAGAGAAAATCAAAAGTGTTTTGAAAATGCATGAATGATGAAACTCACGTCCATAAAAATACCTTTATAAATAATCAAAAACCATGAAACAATAATAAAAATGTGTAGACTAATTAGATTAATCAATTCATGATATGTATACTCAATTCTCAAAGAATCTTCATTAGTAGGGATATATGAGACATGTTGCTCAAAACAGAAATTTTCTCTACTAACACTTAAATATGGTAACTTCTATATAGGATTAATGTCATTAGGACTCAGTGAGTTATGGTCATCATTTATAGCTTTATCGGACCAAACAATATTTTTTTTCATCCCCTTCATCAATAAAAATGGGTTCAACATTGGATATTTTTGGTTCCTACAGTATTGGTAATGGATAGGAAATATCACTAGGAGAGGAAATTTAGATATAGAACCATGAAACATGAAGGAGTGAGTCTAATAATACCATTTCCCTCTCCCCTTTCCACATGTCTGGGGGAATATTTATTCACATATCTTCACACTTCATCCATCATGGTGATCGATTCATCGGCATGGTTCTATGCGTCCTCTGGGGTATCCTACGCGATCTATGAATGACCTGTGTTAGTTCCCTTAGTGGATTAATTGGACGATGATTATAAAAAATCCAATCATCGTCAAAAGGGGTTATCAAGTAGTTTCTGAAATCAAATTAGGGAACATAGACTTACTATGATAGATGATCTAGGAAATTGTTAATTCCCTCCTTCCCTTCCTCTCTCAACATGGTGAAGGGCCCATCTCAGTCTTCTTGGCATCCAGATCTTGAAGATAAATCTAGAATTTAGAGCCACCATAACCTCCATCATGGACCTCTAGCCGAGAGATAGTTCAAGGGACCCAAGGGCTCATCCACTTCCCCAAAGGGGGTTCTCATGGGCCAATACCTTTGAGACTAAAGCACATATGCTACTGATCTTTCTTTAACAATGTTTTCTTCTCCTTATTCTTTTATCCTGAACATAAATATAAAACCCCCCAAATTATAATGATAATGATTGAAATATTAGAAATGGGATGTGGGAAAATAGAAATACATTAGCAAGATTAATGTATATGTCATATTCATACTCTGGATGAATAGTCACCCCTCAAGTAGTCCTCGGTCTTGCATATCAGAATTCTCTTTTTGACTGGGATCTGATAATCATTTTTGTGTATCCAGGCCTCCTTACCTTGTAGATACCTCATCACCTCAGCCAAATCACTATCACTATAGATATCAGTGGGCGCTCTGATATCTCCTAACTCCAGTGTTTCTAGTTTGACCTGATGAAACTCCCATTCATCTCTATCATTGTGAGTTATGAACTCCCAAACATGGATCGCTAAGTGTAACAAATAATTTTGATATGATGTGGCTGGCTATGAAGAATACCCAACACCCTTTTAATTAGAATCCTTTTCAGTCATCCATTCACTCATAAGATAATTAGGGGATGTGAGAAGAGTCTTCTCAAAATGGTGACGACTATACCACCTTGGTGTGGGCGGTTCGGTATTTTCAACCCTAGAGAACTTAGTGGTCATTTCCTAGGATTTCCTAGAAGGATCCCGAGCATTAGCATCATCATCCTCATCTTGATCCTTTCTACTTCACATACCATGACCACAAGTTTTTGTGTATGTGATTGGATAAATTAATTTTATCATTTAACCATGAGGGTATATAGAGCTCCATTTTAGAGAATACCCAGCCACATGCTTGATTGATGCATCCAAAAAAGGTTGCATGATTGAAATTTTGGATTCTTCCGTGGACATCATTATCCATAACTATTGTGCCACCATTAGATGATTCTAAGGAAAAAAATGTGTATTGGGGATAGATGATTGATTATTTAATACCTTTAAATTGGAAGGAAAACCAAAATGGAGAATCATTCTAACCTATGATTTCACTATCAATGTGAGCCACAAGTTATCTTTCTCCAAATTCTCTCATGTATGTCATCAGTTCATAATTATTTTCCTTTCTATCATCATAAAATGTACCTATCTAAAGTTCTCCATGTAGAAAGATGTTGAATTTTACCAAAACATTGAGAATCCTCAGTATGTATTCATATATCAGGTTCATAGTCTAGATTCGAGAGACCGCTATAATAAATTAGAATAATCGGCTATCTTGGATTTTAACCAAACAAGGAACAACATATGAACAAAAATATCCTGAAATATTTTCCAAAAACACATTAAGCATCCATGAAAATCTAAACAGAGCATTCCTATTGTACTAATATAGGTAAAAAGGTAAATTATTTATAAGATAGTGGAAGCCATCCCCATTTACTTCCCCTCATATAAATTTTCCACAATAACAAAACTCATCAGCCTTAAACTACCAAGAGAATCAGAGACTAGAATTTGATAGATACTTATTTACATTGATACAATTCCATCTAGGTTAGTCATTGCATCAACATTCTAGTTGACCTTTAAGCCCCAATGGGTATATTGGACTTTCTCTAATGTAAGCAAAAATGTGTCATGATCACTTAGATTCTTAGTAGTGGGAAATAGTGTGGGGTTACTGTAACTGGGACCTTCCCCTTCTAGATCTTGAAATTCCTTTATCCACATTCAAATATGGATATCATTCCTACAGAGAGGATCATTCTCCTCCAATTTCATCACCACCTTAAAATTATCATGGGCCAAAGGTGGTGTACTTTTAGTTTCATCCTACATTACATTTAGTGGGATAAAATTTCATACATATCTCGGAGAATGGAAAGTCCATAAATTCCCCATATTTCTCACAAGATGATTCTAGAATCACCAAAAATCAATTGAAATGAATTTATCTAGGGACTTGATTAGCTCAATATTTTGGGGATGATGTGTGGGTTCTTATAGACATAAGATTTCTTTCCCAAATAGCCTCATTGATATCGATGTCTTGTAGATCCTTTTTGAATTATGAACAATTTTGGTGCACTATTTATGCTCAGATCAACTAAGGATTGACTCCCCCTCAAGAATGAATATCCAAATATCACTTATAACCTTTCATATGATCTATTTGTGAAGAGATGATGGTTTAGATATAATAATGAAGCTTCGATTCATAGATAAGTGTCTTCAAATCTGGGGTGAAACATCAAAGTTTCATTATATATCCAATGTGAACCATCCTTTTGTTGATATAAGCATCATTAGAGGATGTTATGGAAAAAGGGTAGTATATGTTCTGAATGAACCTCTACATCATGAATTAACTCTAAACCTTAAGGATGAAGGAATCCCTAAAAATTAACTAATTATAAAATAGAATGTTATCCCCTCATCTGTACTCAAGTTGAAAAAATTCCTAATGCTTCACCAAATCCACCAGAGTGGTATCAAACAAGTATTAGTATCACGTCCCAATAAATTTTATCATCTTAGGAGAACATGAAGTATCTTATTTAGAAAAATTCAAAAAAGTATACATTGAAAACCTACAATAAAGAATAAAATTCTCCCATTATGTTGAAATATTGATTTAGAAAAATGTAAAAATCTTGACTTATAAGAATTCCAAATTTCGGAAATGGAATGAACTCGCACATGCCCTTTGACAAAGTCTTCTATGTATCCCAAATTGATAATGCCTCTCATGGAAGACCCTTGAATATATACATTGGGTAAACTACAGGTTGAGATGAATCCACATAGAACCATCGCCCAAGTGGTTCTACAATAAGGAATTATTCAATGGACCTTGATGAAAAGAGAAGTGTGACATAGTTAGGCTGATGGCCTATGTAGAGAGTGAAAAAAAATCACATTCATTGAAAGTTAAAAAAACAAAAAAGGGGCTAGCTGTATTTATATACATTGCTATCCTATGCACAAAAATTTGTATGGGAGGTGCACCAGTAAATTGTTCCATGGGCCTATGCCTCGGATCTATGATGTCATCCTACACGATGGTTAGTCTCCACCTTCATAATTGTTTCTTACTCTACCTCAAGTTCAAACCCTCTTATTTCGATCAAATCCAAACCTGAGGGGGGATTCTGTTGGAAATACATTTTTTCTAAGGCAATGAATAGATTATGAAGGGAACATTATGCATGTCAATATGATAATGATACAAAAGGAGAATCAAAGGTAATTGACCAGGATTAACTATAAACACCAAACCATACACATTTCAAGGCCCATGCACCCCACCTACATGGAACCAAATGGTAGAATACGACCACCTTGATCACTTAAGTAGGGTAACTACATCGTTGACATGTGTGAAATATCTCTTTCTTCTAGGGTCCCTAATTTTTCTAAAAATAATACCCCATGGTTACTCATTTTCATAAATTAATCAATAAAACACTCTTAAACATTTATTGTGCATCCCCTTCACCAAACTATCCAAAAATCCCTCAAGTACATCTTAGAAACATGAGATAATAAATAATTAAAGAGGATAACTATGATCAAAGTCCCTTCATGGTGAAAAACCACATGACACATATTGGGGAATCCATTCATATTTTGTGGAAAACCACCTTCTAAAGTCCCCTTACCCATCTGTGTGCCAATACAACACTCATCTTGGTACATTTGAGGAGACCCCCAATGACTAGGCTAAATCATATCCCATGTGTTGTTTTATTGGTTTTACACTGCCTAAGGCATATCCAACTCACATAGTTTAATACCCCACTGCATGAAGCACATCTTGTTCCTCCCAATCCATATGGGATGAACCTCTACTGTCTATGACAAAACCTATGTGAGGCCCCCACTGAGTCATTTTCCAAGCTAAAAATGGTAGATATCCTATTACTTTAGATCCCTTGCCCAGGGGTGGCTAATTTTAAACCTCCACTAAATCCTCCACACATGCAATACCATGAATTTGGGCACAAAGGGATGTCCCCCTATTGGGATTTTCATTCATACAATCATAGGTTTCTGACACTTTTATCTACTTGATGGTTAGTGTCCTCGTGGTTCATTTTTATTTTCATTCCCATAGTAACAAGGACCCAAAAAATAATGGAAATTATAAGGAACCCCATGTATCATATACTAGGGTTATGAACATTTCATACCCTTTTCATCACTATGAACTAGAGCATGTGGTTCTAGGCATGGAGGATAAGGATAACACATTCTTTTAATTCAACAAAGAATGAGATCTTCCTCCCTTTTGGGAGAAGAAAATGAATGTAACCCCCTTGAGTAAGCCCCTTTCCATTCTTTTAGGAGGCTGAACTCTTTCAATGACTCACTCCCCAAAGGACATGTATTTATGGGTAGTCAGACATTACTATCCAGGATACAATGTAAGAAATATAATAGGAGAATTCAAGTCACTTTTTATTCTCCCATTTCCATATCCTATTCCACCAACGGAGGACAGGAAGTGTGTGGTTTATTAGATATTCTCCTTCTTCTTATTTATCATGTTAAAACATGATTCATAATGAATTTTTGGTTTATGTGATAGGAATGATCATGGTATACACACAATAATTTGTGTTTCATGGAATAAAATATTCCTTTGAATCATTATCTCTCTTTCCTTTAGAGTACCTTAATAGGTGTGGGTCCTCAAGGCCATGAATCCAATATCAAGAAGAACCACAATGTGTGGTTTCTCAGATCTTTAATTTCCACTTTTTTTCTCACAAATATCATGAATCCCAAGGGATTAGAGGTTAGAAGAGGTCAGGACATCCACATGTTCCCAAACTGTGGTCCTTATTCTAAGTGTTATCCCTTTCCAATCAATGGAATTATCCTTAGGACTAATCCCCAACCCATCTATGGGAACCCTTTATAGGATCATGCCACAAATCAAACCATCCTACAAGAATCATTATCAATATTAATCACAAAATTTAACTAATATATGGGAATCCTCATCATGAGTAAGACATAATCATAATCCCCATTCAAAAGGGAATTCTATTCAAAAGTAATCTCTAGGATAAAATTATTAGGCCTCTTACTTGGTATAATCCCCAACCATGTAATCACACTGATCCTTGGGAATATTTTTAAGGAGAATGACACAAGAAGTTATTATATCATAATGTAATCCTTTTGAGTATTAATCCCCAATAACCTCACCAGACCAATCCAAGGGAATTTTTATTTTCCCAGAACCAGATTCCACTTAATAGTGCTCCGTGCCTGGTTGTCCACAAGGCCTCAAGCACAAATCCCCAAATTGAAAAGGCTACCGACTAGAAGAGAGGGCCTAAATGAGTCATTGGGGATATTAATCCCTCAATACCAATGTATCACAACATAAATATAATGTATGTTGTGGAAGGATGTACAAAAAGCAGAAAAGAAGAAAAATAGACAATATAAGAATACATAAATAGTATAGAGATGTCACATATACAATGATATAGATGATACATGTATCCATAAACAATCTAGAACATGTACAAGGAGATATAATACAATACAAGTCTCAAAATAACAAAATGAAAATAACTTTCTAGCAGTATCATAAGCCTCATATTGGTTCTATTCTCTCTTGCTCTGAAATCACAGTTAACAACTTGAACCATGGCACTTTCCCCTGTCATCACCTACAACTATATAATCTATTTTAGTCCCTAGGGAAGCCCAAATATGGTGTGAGATAATCATCACATTAGGTAACCACGAAAGTTCTATATAGTTCTAATGGAAATATATAATGTGTTATAAATTTTAAGTAAATAAGTATAAAAAAAATGAACAACCATCGCATAAGTCTACTATAATAAGTAAAAACCAACAACCCATCAAGGCTCCCTGTAATAATATTCATATCTTAACAAGGAGTCTTAAATTATGTAAAAAAAATCACACCACCACACCGTATGTTCATTCGTATCATGAAACCCATGTCCACTCTATATAAAGAATCAATGTATCCCATGACCAAGCCATGTAAATAAGCAACGTATCCCATGGACACCCTATATAGTGAAGTGCAGACCACAAGCGACAGATCGAAGGTGTCAGGTACTATGGAATCCATGTAAGAATGGTGGACCATGATCGACCAGAACCAAGGTTCAAAAAACCATGGAATTTACATCTATTCCCATGGGCATCATAGTAGAAACATGTTCTAGCCACTTGTTGGAGTCCTAGGAGCATGTGTGCCAACATGTATCATGCGAGTCCATGGAAGCCAGATCTATAGGGTGGAAAGGCCCAACGAATTCCATAGTATCATGTCTCATGGGATATAATCAACCCAATTCATCCACTAACATGTTACATATCCATGGAGAGTAGTGCATGGAATATATCCAACCATTCAATCAATTCATAAATTTAAACAGTTAAGCCCATGTGAGTATACCCACTCATATAATCAAGAACTAGACATGAATATACCTAATCATTCATTCCATTTTTTATTTCAATTTAATCTTGGTCTGCACTCTCATATTATCCGTTCAGACATTCCATTAATCAATTCATATAGGTATACACACCGATATCATGTCATTTTCATTTTAACATATCATGTGAGTACACCCACTCACACATAAAATTTTCCCCATAATCCATTTGGAATGTTAAATAGTAACCAATATGTATACCCACATGTTCAACCACATTCATTGAAGACAATTTTTTTAAATAGGCATGGCATAACATGGAATCATGAATCAAGGAGGTAGTAAACCTTTTGAGAAAGCTATTCAACTTATTAAAGGATTAACAGGCTTCCTCAAACAAAGTAATAACCACCACACACCCCTTGGATGGATTAAACTGGAATGAAAATGTTATTTCCTTTGCTTTAACCCATTGGTTACCATGAATTGAGCAACATGATCCAATGTACCTAAACAGAACCTACATGCAACCTCATTAGGTCTGACTAAACCTAATACAAGTAGCTTGTTCAAAAACGGTGTCCTGTTGGAATGTCTAGCGAGCGGCGAAAAGACCGAACACCCGAAATCACCATAAATATGAAGAATATAATTTACCACATACCTTTTCTCAGTAGTATAGTTCTCGTACAATGTCAAGTCCTGATTCACATTAATTTAGGGTAAATCTGAATAACTAATGAAGATTGTTAAATTATGACATATAAGAATAAATCAAAATAGGGTAGTCATTGTTTTTAAAGAATCTAGAATAGATAAATAGGAATGTAGTTCTTACCAATGTGCTTCCAATATGACTTATAGAATTATAATCAGAGTCTAGATGGATTTTAAATATAAAATCCCATTTTAGAGGGGTTTTGGATTCAAAGTAGAGAGAAAAGGGATGTGCGTTGAAAAAGAAGAGGCCACTGCCCTTATTTTTAAAGACCCCGATGGGAAATTTCACAACATGTAATCCCATTACACAACATTTAATTCTCATCTTTCCTCTTCTGATGAAAAAATCATACACATCATAAAAGGTCCTGGACAGACTATTAAACACCATGACCTAGGATTACATGACATGTATCCCCCATTCGTTGCGTGTAAACAGCCTGTATTCAGCCTTCATCCCCTTTTACCCTTAATTCCCATGTACAACCCAACTGGCCTACTGACCAACATCGGGTCTAATAAAAAAATTAAAATAAAAAAAAATTTACCCAAAAAAAGAACTATTCCTGATTAAAACCCATGATATTAAAATATTCAACCTTATAGAAATTCAACCTTGAATTTCTCTAGGAATGGTGGTTAAGATTCTACTTAGAATAACTCCACCCATTGAGAACATACATCAGCTTTCCTCTCCCAAGTCTCATCCTATAAATTATTGGGATACCATGACACCCATAGTAAAAGACCTGACCAACTACAGAGAACCTTTGGGTTCCTATCAATGATACGAATAAGATGATTCTCAAAGGATTCATTAACCTGAAGCTCAAGATTCTCATTATGAAGAACCTGAGATGGGACCGAATTATAACAGTGTTTCTAAGATATGTGGAAGATTTTATGCATGGTTTAGTACTTCTAAGATAACTGAAACTGATATGAAATTGACCCGAATCTCCCCTTAATCTCAAATGGCTAGACATATCACGGTGAAAGCTTACCATGTCTCCTGATTATCCTCTGTCCCAAAAATGATAAAACAATCTAGAAAACATGATCCCTGACCTTGAATTGTATAGGTCATCAATGGAAACTGATATAAGATTTATTATGAGACTATAATGTATCCATCCTCTTATGAATCAATAGGTTCTTCTTAGAAGTCTCATGCATTAGACATGGTACTAGTAAAGATGACTCGTTCCACTAAATAGAACAGGGGATAATGGAATGTCCTACTATATAAAACCTCATACGGTTCAATTTGTATAGTCTTATGAAAACATTTTTTGTAGGAAAACTCTACCAGGGTAATGTGTATCTCCCAAGATCCCCCAAAATTTAAAATGCATGCCCACAACATTTCCTCTAGCACCTATATTGTACACTATTATAGGCCATCAGTTTGAGGGTGGTATGATGTTCTCAAAATCCCTTTTGTACCTAGACCCATCCAAAAACTCTTCCAAAAATGTGACATAAAGTGGGTATCTCTATCCAAAATGATATTGAATGGTACCCCCATGGAATCGTACCACCTTCTGAATGTACAACCTCCCACGATCATCAACACTGAGGGTCTCCTTGATTGGATGGAAATGAGAGACCTTCGTAAGCCTATAAACAACAACCCACACTGTATCATTACCTCGATGAGACATCAGTAAAGCAATCCTAAAATCCTCATGACATAATCACATTTCCACTCATGAATAGGTAACTGCTATAAGAGCCCAATAGGCTACTTATTATATGACTTCACCTATATATAGGTGGAACACCTCATCACAAAACTAGTTACCACTCTCTTCATACTCAGACACTAGTACTGACGGTGCAAGTCATGTTACATCATGGGGACTTCGCTGTGCACTAACCAAGAGGGACCATGAATCTACCACATCAACTATATGCGTATATCCACAAGAACCCAAATGCACACAGAGATATGCAAGATCTCATTCTCACCAACTTTCTAACTAGTATGAGGTCCTCACCTACCACACACTCCCATAGAACTATGCCTTCTAAATCCAATAAGAACCTCATCAGTACTCTGTCTATTACGGTAGATGTCACAACCAAGGATTATAGAAAATAAATTCTCTATCTATCATTCACCTCCTGATTCAACCTAGAGAAAAAATAGCATAATATTCCACTCACTACTAGTTTACTACACCAACTATATCAAAGTCATCTTGCTTTGTGGATCCACCACAGTATTTCCCTTACTAGGGATATAGGAAATATCAATGGAAAAGGACTGTATGTACTTCACCCACCGTAGATGCCTCATATTTAGATCACGCTGTGTAAATATGTACTTGAGTATTTTATGGTATGCGTACACCACAAAATGATCTCCTAGTAAATATTGTCTCCAACAATGAAAATAATGAACAACAAATGAAAACACTAGATTATGCGTAGGGTAATTTCTATCATGTGGCCTTAAATACTGATACCTGTATTCCATGAATATATCTCCCCACATCAGCACATCTACCTGCCTAAAACCTGATGTGTTATAATACATAGTGTAACTCTTACACTTATCTGGTAGTATAGGGGATGATGCTGATGTTTACCTCCCTTTTATCCCCTAAAAGGTTGTCCTTTAAGATTATTACCATAAAAACTTCACACTCAACTTAGTCATCTCTGTCAATGATGCTGGTAAGTGTGTGTAGTACTTTATTAAATACATGTAGTAACCATCCATCCCCAAGAAACTATATATGACAAAAACATTTTGGGTTGCACTCTGGAAACTAATGATCTCACCTTCTCTAGGTCCACTGATACTCCTATGTATGAGATAATGTGACCTTGGAATTGAATCTAATCCAATCAAAAGTGTATCTTTGTGATCTTACAATATAACTGATGCTCTCTCAGTGTATTCAAGATGATCTCAAGATGATTGGAATGGTATTGTTTATATTTAAAAAACACCAATATATCATCCATGAAAACCACCATAAAGGAATACATATATGGATGGAACACCTATTTCATCAAATCCATGAAAACCTATAGCACATTCATGAGACCGAATTGCATAATCAGATACTCATATACACCATACCTGCCACTAAAATCATTACAATGTATGTCTCTAGCTCAAACACAAACATGATGATATCCCGATCTCAAGTCGATCTTTGAGAAAACTCTATCTCTTCGAAGATGATCATAAATGTTGTCTACATATAGAATGGGATAACATGTTTTAACTATAAACTGGTTCGATTTTTGATAGAACGCACATAGAATATGGGTACTTCCTCATTTTTTTAAAAATGTACTAGGGAAACCCACAGATAAGTAATGGGTACAACAAACCCCTTCACCTCCATATCATCTTTCTTCCTCTTGAGCTCTTGTAACTATGTTGTAGCCATTTTGTAAGGAGGAATGGATACAGTTGTAGCTTCCAGAACTAGCATGATTGAGAACACCACCTCTCTCTTATGAGGTAAACTATAAAATATTTTCGGAAAGACATCCATGAAGAAATCAAACATTGGAGTAAAGTAAATATGACTCACTCCCTCATTATACATAAACAAACTTGCAATCTTGGATGTCAACCTTCTTAGCCGATGATGCTCGTTTTTAGATCGACTCTTCTAAGCATCCAATTCCCCATTGTTTGTAAACACTGAAATCTCTAGTGATGTAAAAGTCACCCTTAAGTGATAGTACGTAATGTATTTTTTATAATCTACTAGGAATCCCATCCTGAGAATGACGTAAAACCATTCCATAATGAGGAAATACAGATTCCAAATGTTATTAAACCCACCTAAATCAAGGAGAAACTCCTTAAACCGGTACAAATCACCCATTATAATACTAAACAGTGTGTCTAACATCATAAAACCCTATGAATGAAAAAAACAATCCCAAGGCTCTTAACCACTGGTGGAGATAAAGTTCTATATGACACACCAGTATCATGGAGAGATTATGAAATAGTAGAATCTACAATGTCTATACCTCTCAATGTATATTTTCTATGAACATGATCATATTTGGTATGATACACTGAATAATTCTAGACTATACCACAACCCTATGTAAGTACCTAGCAACAGGAAGTTGATCCACTATGTTGTCTAGGAGTAAATGTTATCTGGTACCCTCTACCATGACAACCACTTCGTCATCCCGACTACCCTGCACTGCTCTAGCTCCCAGCTTGATGCAGAACAGAAGAACCTGCTCTTAAACAAGATTTTGGGGCTGACCAATACTACTCATAGATATAGGGATAGTCCTACAAAACTGTTGTGTGTGCCACATCATTCCCTAAGAATGGAACAAGACTGGGTCATAGTTTCAATGATTCTTTATGTGCCCTCTCCTAGCCCACTGATGTAAAAACACCACGTTTCTTACACCCACATCCTAACTAGCACTCATGTCACAGGAAGCCTAAAAATGGAAATTCCTAACAGAAGATGTTGATCTTTTGGGTTGAGGAACAACACTTCCTTCTTCTGTACCCCTAGATTCCCTCAGGCTCTACTCGGTAATAAGAAACCAATTCATAATCTTGGCGATATAAGTCAACATGAACGCATTGAACTGAGACATAATAGTATGAACGAGACCTTCCTCAAAGTATATCTCCCTCAATATGTCATTAATATGATACCATAGTGCTAAATACTGCTTCTCCATAAAGTGTTCCTAGTATTCCATAAAAGTCCTCACACCCTACTATAGAAACATGAACTCAATATAACTCTCATCTCACAGAGTCTCAGCATAAAAGTAGTCAATGAACTGGGTTTGGAAGTTATCCCAACCAATTTTTTGATGCCCATCAGCTTGGTTCAAAAAATCCCCCCAGCGCTTTCTTTATCCACGTAGAATATAAGTTGTGAGATAGACTCTCCCCTCAAGAGGTTTCTCATGATGTTTAATGATTTCCAACGTGGTCTCCAATAACGTCTCTACAGCCTATGGACCACTATCCCCTAAAGAAGTATGAGGATGCTGCTGCTAGAACACTTGCACCAACATATCCATAAAAACGGAAGGCTACATTGCTCCATGAAATCTCTACATATAACAAAATAATCCCTCATTAAACAATGCCTCAATGGCTGTGTCTGGAACATCACATTTTTCCTTTTCTGTAACTAAAGGAGGATCATCCAATATCCAATGAACTACCATCTCTAGAGTGCGGTCATCACCTCCCTCGTGGTGTACCACTAGAGGTTGTCATTGTGTAATCTCTCTCCAATCCCAAATGCACTGTGTAGAAAATAAAAACATCAAAAATCTTAGCTCAATAGCATAAGACATGTCAAAACCCTCATATAAACCAAGTCAACCCACATCTTACTCATAAATCCACGAGTTTATAAAGAACAACCATCACACCAAAACAAATTATGCCTCTTTCCCACTAAAACACTAAGTGTGGGTAATGTATCTATTATTCATTTCATTGATTTTCATACTATAATCATTTTTTCAAATGATTTAACCAATGGTCCACCAAGTTCTGATCCCTAAAATCCCATAACAACTAATGAACCAATGTGTAATGTCCATATAATCTATACATATCAATTTATTTTTATCATTTTTAACTCTTTGGTGCAGAATTTCACAATACATAAGGTCCCATACTCATTACGAATTGAATGATGTTGTCACTCATCTAGCCTATGCACAAAGTATGTCACAAAAATAGGCACGTTTGTCACAACATCTATCACAATAGTATGTAATATGTAAGAATCCCAAATGGCAATATAAAAATGCCTCGCATGTGATTTATGTCAGGTATATATACGGTTCATGTGATGGAATACCCCCATATCATCAAGTTGTAACCGAAATATAACCTAGAACATCATCAATAGTAACATCAAAAATCATATGCATCACCCAATGATGAAATAAAAATATCTATAAAAATCAAAATCCATAAATATAGAAATCCATTTAACACAATTTCTCTTTTTCTATATGTGGGGTAGCAACTCGAAGTATGAACTTATTACCAAACACCATTTTCTTTTTATCCCTGTCTATTTTCTCCAAACATTACGGTAAACCAGAAAAAACATACATCTGATACCACTTCTTAATGTCCCAAACTCGGATGCCACTCAATAGTGATCCATGCCCAGTTGGCTAGATGTCCTCAAGCCCATCTCCCCAAAATGTTGAGGATGTCGACTAGAAGTGAGGGCCTATGTGAGTCAGTGGGGAGAATATTCCCACATTACTGGAGTATCAAAGTAGAAATACAATACACAAAAGAGAAGAAGGTACGATAAGTAGATATAAAAAAAATAGACAGGAAATGAATACATAAATAGTCTTGAGATGTCATGTATACAATGAGGTAGATGATACATTTATCTATAAAGAATCTAGATTATGTACAATGCGATATAATAAAATACAAGTCTCAAAATAAAAAATGACAAAAACACTTAGCAACATCACAAGACTCAACATAGTCTTATGCTTCCTTATCCGAAGCCACGTTCAACAACATGTACTTGGGAGATTTCCCCTATCATCGCCTACAATTATTTAATCTGTTTGGTTCCCTGAGGAGGCCTAAACAAGGTGTGAGATAACATCCCAGTAGGTAAGAACCCAAGGTCTATACAGCTTGAACAACATTATAAAATGTCCTAGAAAGTGTATGTAAAGCAGTAATGTAAAATTTAATTCCCATGGAATAAGTCTACAATAATATGTAAAATCAATCATCCACTCAAGTCTCTTGAAAATAAGAGTCAGCACTTAACAAGAGCACTAAAACAAAATAAACAAGTCACTAATCCACACATTACATTCATTAATATCATGTAAACCATGGCCACACTATGTAAATATGTAATGTATCCCATGACACAACATGTAAAGAAAAAAAGTATCCCATGAACACCCCATATAGTGAATTGTAGACCACAAGTGATGAACCAATGTTGATATGTACCAAGGATCCAAGTAAAAAGTGTAGACCATGATCAGATGGATCCAAGGTACATCTGACCAAGGAATCCACATTGATTCCCATCAGCATTTATGTGGAATCATTGTCTACGCACAGGTAGGAGTCCTAGGAGAATTTATGCCAACATGTCTCATGGATGTCCAAGAAATCTGGATCCACAGGGTATCTTGGCTAGAGGCATCCCATAGAATTCGGACCCAAGGGTAAAAGTCAAGCCAAGGAATCCACTACCGCATTCTATATCCTTGGAGAGACATCCATGGAATATATTCAACTATTCAATCAATTCATACAATTAAACAATTAAACCCATGTGAGTATACCCCCTCATATAATCAAGTAAAATACTTGAATATACCCAGTCATGCATTCCATCTGTCATTTATATTTTATATAAGCCTACCCTCCCATATTATCCATTTAGACATTCATTTTATAAATTCATGTGGGTATACCCACCCATATCAACAAATTTTTATTTTCACATATCATGTTATTGTACCCACTCAAATGTCACCCTTTTCACCACAAACCATTTAAAAAGTTAAAAAATTATCGACAAGTATACCAACTTGTTCATCTACTTTAATTCATGCTAATTTATCAAAAAAAGCATGGAGTAACATGAAAACATGAAGCATGGAGGCAATACATTTCTAATGGAAGTTATTCAACTCATTAAAGCATAAATGGGCTTACTTTAACAAGTCATGAAAAAGAACACAACTCTTGGGTGTTTCAAACATGCATGAACATGTTATTTCCTTAAGGCACACACGAGGGATGACCATGAATCCAAAAATGGTTTCCAAAATACCTAAACATAATATACATTCAACCTCACTAGGTCAGACTAAACCTACTACATATAACTCACTCAAAAATGAGGTTGTTCTGAAAACTCTGACGGGCGGAGAAATGGACGAACACCCAAAATGAACTAGAAAAGTCAGATAAAAGCATATAACACCTACCATAGCTTCATAGTTGAGTTCTCAACTAGTATCAAGTCCTCATTCTCCATTTTTTTGGATAAATATGAACAATAGATGAAGAATGAGAAATTAGGTAATATTATCCAAAAACAAAATATCACAGTCACTGTTCTGAAGAGTCAAGAATAGATAAAAAGAAATAAATTACGTACTGATATTGTTCCCACATGGCATAAGATATATTAATCAGAACCTGAATGACATTTAGATCTGAAAAACAATTTTAGAGGGGTTTGGGATTCAAATGAGAGAGAAAAGGGCTATGCATAGATAAATAAGTGCCTACCACCTTTATTTTTTTCAAAAAATTCGGGGATTTACATGGTGTGTAGTCCCATTACACGATGTGTAATGAACAATTTTCCTATTTTGAAGAAAAAATCATACACATCGTGAATGGTACTAGCTATACCATTACACATCATGAAATGGGATTAGAGGACATGTATCCCCCATTCACGGTGTGTAATCATCATATAGTCATCCTTCAGCCTCTTTCCCAATTCTTTCCCAAGTGCAACCCAACCGACCCCTGGCTCGACATAGTGTCTAAGAACAAAATGAATGTTAACAACATTTAACCCAAAATTACAAGACCTATATCTCATGAAAAACCAGAGATCTTACTGCATTGCCTTAAGGTATAAACCTCAAACTGAACCATAAAATCAATGTGAATCAACTCAATCAATCTGGCCCTAAACTAAATAGGGGAATCCTGTATAGGATTAATGAACAAATTAATCCTTTAAAATGTCATTACTCCCCTATGAGGAAATCCTTTAGGAGGTCTCCGTAGATGAGATCCCTCATCACCAAACTATATGGGCTTTGATTATTGTCAAGATGGGATATGTAGGAATCCTCTATGATGTTTGAACACAATAACCCAAAACAAAACAACCCCATCTGGGTAAAATCCTAAATATGTTCTAATTAAACATGGGAATCCATATTACTTCTAGGTTCCCATGCTTCGTTTCCTTATGTATCAAACCAAATACTGACTTGGCACATTTTACCATGATGTCCTAGCTACATTACATCAAACCACATCATTTGGTCCTTATCAAATACACTTAAAAGCTATGAAGTGTCCCATAAATTGAAACCAAGATATATGGGTTAAGATTCATTACCCAAGTATTTAATGGAATCCACATTCATGGGTCCAATACCAACATCAAAACAACAACCTTCTCCATAGATGATGAAACTCTCTAGAATACCCCACTATGTATCAAGAATACCAGAAACATCGTTGTGATGAACACAGAATCTCTAATTAGTATATAAGATGATACCATCGAAGAGAAACCTCAGATTGATACATATATCTCTTTTGATGAATAACTTCAAATATATATATATATATATATATTATTCTAAATTAAAAATATTATAGTAATTGATTGTTAATTCATGGGTTACCCACATTATACATGAGAATTGACAATGGATTCATGAATATATCATAAATTTAATATAAATCATCAATTTAGGAAACAATTACCCCTAAAAGGGTTTGATGATCCCGACCTCCCATCCCCCAAAAGTTCTGTGTTCTTTAGAACTATTTTCCAAACTCTCCAACAAGCATCTGCATCTGAAATGTAGGTCCCTTTAGATAAAGAACCATTGGGTGTTTCTCGTTCCATGAACAATCTATTTTGAAAACATTCTAAAATAGTGATCTTGACATGAATTATTGTAAAAAATTCAATAACTTTCAAAAAACTGTCAAGAAAACACAAATCACTGAATGAAATAAAGGAAGCCTTCTATAAAAATTAGCATGTGTCACTATTCACCAAAAAATTTATCTTTTCATAATATTCTCAAAAAATAACCCCAAGGTAATTTTCAGATCTATATTTCCCGAATTAATTTTATTTATTAAAAAAATTTATTATGGTTTTAAAAAATAATTTTAAATTATGTGCCCAAAGCATGACTAAACCTATTTTTAGGAAAATACGATTTTTTATAAAGTATTCCATTTAATTCAAATGGCTCTTATTTTTTTCTTATCCATTGTCAACCACTTACGTTTTTTATAAATTTATAATCTATATAATATTTTTAATTTATTTATTCCTATTCATACAGACAAACATAATGGTCATGTTATAATAATCACAGTTAAATAATAATATTTTAACAGAGTATACTATTTCTATTAAAACAAATGTTCTATGCATAGAAATATATCGAATAGATTGAATATATATAAAAATAAATATATCATGAAGTCTCTGATTGTTATTTTCTCTTATATTATTGGTGTGGAATGCCAGAAACTCTATCAAACATGATGTTACTAATCCAAAATCTTATAGTGATACATTCTAACCTATTAAATAAAATTCATCAAAAAAAATTTATCTTGATCATAACAATCAAGAGTTTTAATTTTAAAAATACATATCTTCAAATCCCACATCATAAAAATGGTTAATAAAAAATCCCCTTGATAAGAGAGTAAGGGAAGTATGTTGGTCATCTATAATAACACATAAAATGTTTCCAAATAAGATAACATCGGTTTAATGTGATCATATGTGTATAGAATGAAAATGTACATAATTATAGGGAGTTATAGATGTCATAGATAAAATTTAATAGAATGATATAGAAAATTAAATGTGTAAATTCCAAAAAAAAAAATGAGTTAAGAGGACATCTGATTCATTTGATATGAATTTAATAGTATATTAATTAGTTTTAATATCCATTTCCTAAATTTAAGAAATTATTGTAATATCTTGATATCAAACAAAAAAATAAATTTCATTAATATATTCATAAGACAAATTTATTTCTTTAGCATTACTTTATATCTTACTCCATGAAACGAGTATTGAAGATAAATTTTTATCTATATGTTGCATTAAAATTAACTTTTAATAGGTCATAAGATCCGTAAAAGAGTAACAGGATATTCCTCATTCCATTACTAAAACCATTATGGTATGAGATATTTATCCAATATAATACATTAATCTCAAATACCGTAATAGTAACTCTTGAAATTAATAATAATCCATTTCTTAATATTTTGACCTTAATACTCATACAAAATTTTCCTTATCCAATTAAAATTTCAAAAATATCGAATATGGTCCCTAAATCAAGATTATATTCCACTTAAAATATAATTTGGATCTTAAAGTAACATTATAAATATGTTAATACCATTATCACCATAAAACCATAATGAAATTATCCATTCTTTTAAAAATAAAATATCTGGTTACTGAATATATTCCATATATCAATACATGTAGTAAACTCCATTAAAGATGACATAAACTGTCAAACCATTAAAAAATTTCATGGTCACAAATACAATCCCACCAACATCTTTATATTATTATTGTCTCAAAATCGAGTAAATTTTATGTTTTACATTTTCTAAATATTTTTAAAAAAAAAAAAAAAACTACCATGTGAATTACTTATCTTGGTAAAATTTAACTTTTTTCTTTATAAAGAAAAACCACTATATTAGAATCGTTATATGTTTTGGTAAGATCATTGATAAATACTTCAAAAATATATTTCATGAATCAAAATAAAATAACTTTCACCATTCCACTATGATTGTATCAATAACATTTCATTGACCATAATTCCTATGATATTTTAGGGTATTTTTCATATATTATTGGAATGTTCATTTTTGTAGTTCCCCATATCATTAGAGTTTATTAATTAAATATTAAAATAATCATTCATTACATTTTAATTAATGTCATGGTAGAGTTTTTATCCAAACTTGTATAAAAATATTTTTGGTGACCCTGAATCTAATAACAAATAATTTAGGTCTTCATTACTACATTCTCCTAGATACAAAGTGTAAAATCTCGAAGAACCTTTTAGTTTATCAACATTGGATTACCAGGTACATACATGATAACCATTTTAGAAAAGAATTATTTTATTTTCAAAATAAATATCTTTTTCTTCCGAATGATTCTTATTTTTATTTCTAATAAATAAATATAAAATTTAAATTCATAAACTATATATTATTAATAAATAAGTTAATCTTATTAATAATTTCTAATATTACATCAATCTTATAGTGTTAACATATAAATAGTTTTCTATTAGAATATATTGTTTCATTTGAACCAAATTTTGCATGTATCACAAGATGATAATATATATTTTTTTTAAATAAATATATTTTAATTGATTAGGTTGTTACATTATTACTTAAAAAAATTACATCCTCAATGTTTCATAGATATGACAATGTAAACAAATTATTGATGTTTTTCTTCAAAATACCATATGGTTCCAACGTTTCTTCCTATATATTTTTATTTATCCAAATTTACCATTTCCAGATTATTCATATGATTCCTTAATAAATTCTATCTAGTATCATGAATATATAATAGTTATTGAATGTATTATAAAATATTTTATAATTATATTTTATTATATGTGATATCATGCAATGTTTCTTTATTTTAAATCCTTAAAACTACTATTTGAAACATGTGATGTAATTTTGAGAGACATGGTATTATTTAAAAAAAATAAATAACTCCAAAGGATTTCTTAGGGGAAAAATAATGGGAGATATATATTTTTTTCTGATCACACCTTATAAAAACCTTCCATGAAGATAATTTCATGAAAACATGACCTCCCACATGGAATTCTTAACCATACCTTGAATTACATTCAAACAATATTTCCTACTACGAGTTGATTTAATGTGAGACTGCATATCCATTAACTTTTTCATTATATCATTAATATGTTTTGTATCTATGAGATTATTTCACAAACTTCAACCCAAAATGTTTGAGAATAACATCACTTTCCATATAATTATTCTAACAAATTCATTTGAAAACTTGAATAGAAACTATTTTTATAAGAAAACACTAACAAAGGTAAATACTGACCCCAAAAACCTTGAGAGTCAAGTGATCATGACATCAAAATTCTATATATTGTATAATAGTCATTTCATAATTTCATTCAGTTTTAGTATAGTAGCCAGTTTAGAAATGTTCCTCATTATTATAATCCTAATCATGAATTTTATATAATTTAAATGTAAAACATGGATATCTATCAGACACAATTAACTGTGGTGTTTAGTGAAGTATTGAATAATTATTTATATAGATCCTCATGAGGATCTCAAGAGTTAAATATTTTATTATGTAAATGAAATATGAAAATTTGGATATATTATAAAAAGTAACCCATATGGCATCATTCATTTTAGGAGATATTGGTAGTCATGTAACAATGTTAATAGTAATTCTAACCCATTTCAACATAAGAATAATGAGAGGATACATGAATCATCTAGGTTTCTATCTCATAGATTTAACGTATTTAAAACCAAAAATTTTAACACATAATTAATATTTTTCTACTTTATTTTATCCCATAAAAAATGTTCACTCAAATCCCTACACATATTTTTTTTACATTTTGTATTGAGAAATTTTATCTTTGAGAATAATACAAAAAATCACTTTTTATCTCAGGTATAGATAGAGCACATAATTTCCTTAAAAATTTTAGAACAATATCTTCAAAAACTATGTCTCCTAATTAAACATACTTAATAGGAATAATTTTCTTCAGAAAATTCTCTTCATCAGATTGAGAGAATTTTATCTTCTCTAATAAATATGGTTTAAAAACCATTTGAAAAATTATTGATGTCTCCCCTTCCATAAAAAATAACATATAAAAAATTATATGATCCATGAATTTGGGATCTTTCTCAATCAAAATTTGGGTCATAATTGTAGGATTTTGTTTTCCCAATGCATATTGTGCCTTATTAGTTATCACTGTGTGGCAGTTTATTGAGAAATCATAATCCATGAGTATCTTGATGCATCAACTTTGTCTTATATTGACCTATTTGTGTGAAAAGATGTATTTTTTGAATTTATGATTTATTTAAATATCATCTTTAACCATAGAGACAATGTCTCCATATCTTTAATGAAAACAATACAACTACCAACTCAGGATCACAGGTTGGTTAGTTCTGTTCATGAGTATCCAGTTACAATGATATATATTCAATAAGTATATCATTTTTCATTAATAAAAAACTAAATTCCTTATTCACTGAATTACCATACATAAAAAATTTTCATTTTTAAATTTTATATTCAAGATCGTAGCACACGTTAATCTATTTTTTAATTCACAAAAAAAATTATTTACATTCATTTTTTTAAACAATCATGACCCCTTTACATGTGATATTTTTAAAGGGGTTAGCTAATCATGAAATTTTCTGAATAAATCTCTTATAGAAAGATTCAAAACATAAAAAACTACAACCCTCAGTTATGTTCATTGGTATAGTTCATTCTTCAAAATCATTTATATTCATAGAATCAAATGGGATTCCATAAATTTTGTTAATATCTCAAAAAAAACATAATGAATCCAAAAATATCAGTTAATAAAATTACAATATAACACTCCCATCTAATTTTATAAATAATGATCTCTGAGTGATTATCATGGTCCATATATATTAGTATAAACAAAAATATCATTTATGAATTCCTCAAATAATTTGTCAAGATATTCAATGAATAATATGTTCATTATATCCAAAAAATCCAATATATTATTATTCAATCGAAAAGGCCTTAATATAAAAATTTAATTTCTACACTTATTTTGAAATGATATATTGAGAATATATTCATACTTTCCTCATAATTTAACATCTCCATATAAAACTTCAGTCTTTAAAAAATATCCGGCTTCATAAAATTGACCGAATAAATCATTAATGTGAGGTAGAGGATACATGTTCACTATTGTAATAGTATTTATTTATCTCTCAAAAATTCAAAGCCTAATGTGTAATATATCTTATTAGTGAAGATAAAGAGGTATCTCCATGGTGAATCAATAAATAATATAAATCCCTTGTCACTATAATTTATTTGTTTCATTGACTACACTAATTCAATAATGGTGTTTCTATATGGAGTCGCTGATATGATCCATTCATCATTGGTTAAATCAATATAAAATTGAAGTTCAAGATCTAGGGAATGATTAGGTTTTTCCTTTGAAAAAATATAAATGTATTCATATACACCTATTAAATCCTCAGTTCAATAATTAGCTTCTACATCCCTACATTTCCCCCTTATTCCCCAAGAATCTCATTCAGTAGAGCTATTGGGTGTTGATATGGATATGATGAAGATGATGAAGTATCTTCTCTAAAGAATGGAAATTATTTTACTTCATTAGAAATCATAATTTTCTTCTTTAAATAATAACTTATTTCATCATTTTTTGAAATACATTCAATACCTAGGATTATATCAAATCCAACCATCACTATGATAATAAGGTCATCATATAATGCATGTTTTTGTGTAATAATGGGGGCTGCTTGACATATAATATTTGTAGTGATGATTCATTGATGAGTTTTGACTGAAAAGTACCTTCTTAAATTAAAATGGGAATATAATTTTTTTGGGAATCATGGTAGAAATAAAAGAGTCTGAGGATCTTGAATCAAATAATGGATTTGATAAAATTAATACCCGGATTAAATTACCTTCCACAACATCACTATTTTATTTTACCTTAGCTGTAATGATCACACAGGCTCGACCTTCCCCCTTGATAACTTATATGATGGTTTTCCCTAATTCTAAGGGAATTAATTTGGGTATAACCCCATATCACCACTAAATAATAGTTTTTTCCCATTTTCTAATTTAATTCATTATCTAATAGAACCTTATCTAAAAAATCATAAAAAATCCAAATCACATCAAGAATTACACTAGGTGATTATTTCCACAGTTTTCAAATGGTTGAAATAACTACATTATATTATTCTTAATTGATGCATTACATTTTCATGGTGTTAATATGACTTATTATTCTTTTAATATCCATTGAATATTTATAATACTATGAATTTTGTCTCTAAATTGATGGAATCTAAAAGTATTTCATCTTATAAAGAAAATATTTGATATACCATCACTCTTCCAAGATATTACTTAAGAACTTTAATGAAATGGTAAATCAAGCTGTCAGTGTTTCATATGTAATCTGTAGAATACCTAGATATCCTTCTAATGATATCCTCATACTCAACAAAAATTTTATTTTGTTTTCATTAAGGTGAGTAACATTCTCTTGATATTAGTTTTCTTCTCATGAGGAAAATATATGTCTAATAATTTATGATTTTGGGTATTCCATTAATTGAGCTATATTTCCTCTTTCTTATGGTATTAATGAACAAATAACACCATCGATCAACGTCACAATTGTGATAATAAACATTATGTGTAACGTTTTAATTTTCACCAAACAACATTCCCTAAATGGATTCTTTAGCCACATAAAAAATGTTAATCCTATTATTTAATTAGTAGTCTTACCATATAATTATAACTTATTTCAAATAAAGAGATCCAATATAGAGAAATATCAAAATTGGAATATATTGGTTCATGTGAGAAATTAATTTTTCATAACATGATAATTCTTCCCTAACGTAGTCACAATCTCCACATTTCTAATACACATAGCATTAGCTTACTTAGAAAGGAAATATAAACATTGGATATGAGTATTTATAACAGTATTCCTTCCAAGGGACATTTCTAAATGATGTAATATACTATATAAAAATAAGTAACTTTGAATCATAATTAATAATTATACATATCATGTAATAATAAACATAAATTTAAAATGTATCCTCTATTTAACTTTGAATTATAAAAAAAAATATTTATTTTGGGTCTCATTATTTTAAAATAATTTATAATATTATATATGGAAATGTGAATTATCTTAAGAATATTCACTAGGAGTATCAAACAAGGTGCACTTTTAGGAACAATTTCATGTATAGGGTTATTATTGAGTAAAGGCCAATACACCATTTTCAGAGTTATTACCCCATAAGAACCTCTTTTCTAGAACCAAATATACCTATTGTATATATACAAGGATGTAGTTACATTAAAAACCACATAATATCATACTTACTGAAACATTAGGATGTGCTTTTATATTATCCTTAATGTTTATCATAGGGTTATGTTCCCTAATATATGTTTTTCTTTAATCTAGTTCCCAAATTCTACAAAACCGCCCTATGATACCAACTATTGAAAGACCGAATCTAGAATCCTAGAGCCGATGTCATCTCTATTAAATTGGATTAGATATAGGGGGCCAATAAAAAATTTCTAATCATTTTTGTAGTTTTGAATAAATAGGAATATACATGATAATAATTTTATATTGTTCATAGAAATTAAAACATAATACAAATGATTGGGAGATTAATTAAATCATTGAGAACTCATTCTATTATATATTTAACATATCCCTAGGAAAGGAAGAAAAATAACGGTGAGCTCAATTGCTTGTTAGGGGTTAAATAATGTGGAGGATATCATGTATCAATAAGAATAATAAAAAGGTATATGTAAATAACTGAACGTGCATTCGATTTAAATAACTTTAATATCATGATATGAAAAGGAATAATCAATATAAAAAGGTAAATAACATAAAACACCCATCATTTAATCAACAACTGGGAAGAATTGCATCCTGATATAATATTATATTAAAAATATCATGAATGATAATAATTATTAAATTCAAAATGTATTAAATGATTAATTATTGGAAATAATGGTATTAGAAATCATGGTACCAATACTATGAGTATATTTACACAATACATCTTAATAATATAGTTAAATACTCGTTTAATTTTTCTAATTGATTTGTCTCATGTGACAAGTCAATGCATTAAGGGGTTATAAAATTATAGGCCCCATCCATCAATGTAGTTCCAAAGCATTACCCATTTACAGAATGATTAGTTTAAACCAGATATCAATATTCCTTATCAAGAAATATCATTATTTATTAAATGATAAATATTTATTTATATTTCCATAGGCAATCTAATAAAATCTAGTGTAAACACTATATATAAAAAATAGTTTACAACTTAAGAAATAATCAGATCCATCAAACAAGAATATGGATAAAAAATAATTTAATCATTAATAACAATTTATAAATAGTTATTCATGTTTTTTGTATTAAAGCGGATTATATACACCACATGAATGAGAATTTTCACACATTTACAAATTTAACACAATGAAACAGAAATTGAGACAAAATTTCATAAAATGATCATAATATTGATCTGTCAATTAATAAATGAATAGATTATGTGTCTTAAATTTAAATTCACATAAAAATTGAAATTAAAATATTTTACAATAAAAATATAGTATTCACATAATATTAGAACATCAATGGAAAATGAAGATGTGATATATTTCTCTGAAATGAAATCAAGGCATTAATTTATTTACCACATGGTAACTTTCATGTAAAATCTACATGGATGAAATAATTCATATTGAGACATAAATTCTAGGGATTATTAGTTAATAATGATATTACATTTAAAATATAGTATATTTAGCCTATAAATTAAATTATGCGAATGACATTACAATATGCCTCAATAAAGGGTAATTGGGATGATACCCTTTATCTTACACATTTCTTCTATTGAATATGATTTAACCTATAATATTTTAAATTTTTAACTAAACCATTTTTATATTTATATTAACATATATGATCATATTATAACATTTCACCACCCATTTGTTAATAATATTCCATTAATTTCATTATTTTGGGTTCTAATTACCTTCATTCCTCATGCATGATTTGTAATGAATGTAATTGCTCTTCTAAGTAGGATATAAATAATTCATATGTAGAATAAAAAAATGGTTTAAATATTATATTTACTCAATATTAAAATTATTATAACCATTATTAATTTTTTTCCCTGGAAAATGAATTGCATCGCTTTGTGGAGACATTGGGTTTTAGGTTTGCAGAAGAGATGATATCCTTCTGACAACATGATAATGGGTATGAAAGTGGGTGATATATTAATTTTAAAAAATAAAATTCATCTCATATATATCAAAGTTATTCATTAATTTTATATTTATTACATACCATGTCATTCATTTTAGAAAAATGAATCACATCAATTCGTAAGACCGTAGTCCACCATACACACGAGTGCCATTATCTTATTTTAATTGAAATAGATTGTAAAAATATATACAGGACATAGATACTAAAATAATATAATAATATAATAAATATTGAATACATGTGTCTATAATTATATACATCTATGAAATATAGTGATGGAAAATGAAAAAATTTGGTTCATGTGGTGGTAGTCTGATGTACACAAGATCGATGATTCTATTTCATTTTTGATGGAAGTTGTGATGGATAATTATTTTTACATAAACATAATTATAAACCATTATATGATAGATAATTTTGTATTATATTGTTTGTTTTAAGTAATAATTAATGGTTGAAAAAGAATAAATAAAATTAATTTGACTTCTTACGATAATTACATTCTCTAAGAGAAACCACCTTCAGATCTCCTCTTAAGGACTTAAGAGATGGTCTTTTGGGAGGACCAGAAACTGTATAATTTTTATAATATTATTGGGGAGATAATATTACATTGTTCTTTCAAGTAAAATTTATTTGGATGTTTTTTATGTGAGGGTAGGGTGTCCCCTTTTATAAGTAGGGAATGAGAACCCTCTTGAAAATTACATAGAAATTTCACCAAAGAATTGAAAATAATAAAGTCAATCACATGAAAAATCATCCACATGATCCTTAATTGGAAATTTGGAAATATAAAGTAAAAATAAAGGCATAAAATAATAATTTTACTAGTCCTTAGGAAATTTTATCCCTATATTATTAGTTTAATAACCTTCTAAAACCATATTCACCTCAACCGTGGAAATTAATTTTTACAATTTTCACTATTCATGTAGGAAAAATTTGAGATTACCTTACTAGAATATATAAATTAATATTATTCAAAATAAGTAATATATTTTTACTAATTTCATATGATGAATTATAAAATTATAAATTAAGATTAATATCACAAATGTGACGATAAAACATTTTTTCGAAGACAGATAATAAAAATCTATGACAACTTTCTCACTTTCATTGATTCTAATAGAGAGAATCATCTTCTATACGGAACAATGAATTACATAGCTACAAATGGTTTTTTTCCTATTCAATGAAAGATGGTATATATTCCTGAATTGGTATAACATTTTGAATCTTCATGGTGCATTAGAAAGCTTCTCTATATTAGAAATGATATTTCACTAACCTAAGTCAGTTGCACCAACATAGATATTATTATTCAGTTCTGTATATAGCTCTAGGTGCACTTATATAGTTCCCATTCCTTCCACTATACATCATTTCCAAATAGTGTAATATACTAGAACATTCCATAACATTATGAAAGTCAACTTATAAAACCAATACCTTTGAAAGAATGCACATAATTAAGAAAAATACGCATTGCAAATATCATAATAATAATGATGGTTTCTTTAGAATGGTTTTCAAATCATAAAAATATTATCAAATAATTTTTATTGATTTATAGTTAAAATTGAAGTAAACCATGTCATATCGACTAGTAGTGTCAAATATGTTACATAATAAGACCCATTTTCGTATACCAGGTATTCTGTGAGTCAATCCTGACATTCCTTTTCGATGTTTTTAAACATAGGTATATATGTTATAGAACCAAACCCATATTCAGTATCTAGAAATAGATATATATCAAGAAATCCGAATAATATCTATCTTTCTTATTGTTTAGTATTTTATCCTATACATAGGCTTATAGTTAAAGCATGTTATATAGAGATATTTTCTCATCCATTTGTTCAAGTATGTAGTTCCCAATGTCTCAACTAAACATGATAGGATTCCAACTCTATGGACCTCAAACCTAGTATCATAGAGTGGGTAGTTACAACTTTACATTATCATAATATACAAGTAATAACATCCCATAGGACTAAATAGTTTATTAATATTGGAAATCTAGTTACATAATTGAAATGCACAATATATTATAAACATAAAATACACAAATATTTTTCTCTGAGAACACTATTATTAAACATATAATATATCTTCATGTAAATCAGAAAAAAAATTCCTAGCAACTTGGAGAAAAACATAATAAATGGGTGATATTAGATTCTTAGTAATTGTATGAATATAAAGAGAGATTTCATGAATAAATAATCATAATCAATTTAAAAAGGTAAATAAGTGAAACACATTATATTTAAATAGTAAAATGGGCATAATATGGTAGAAATTAATGATGATCAAATAAATCCATATAAAAAACCACATAATCTTGGGACATATACATTGAAATTATGAAAAATCAAATAATTAGATAGATATCAATTATTGATCTCATAACGAGGGAATGGATAATTTCATTGAGATGAGACATATTGTCAGGGCCTATCACAAGGAAATTAATATTTGTGCGAAGAATCCCATCAAATTTGGTCAATTGATTTTCATCATATTACTTATCAATACTTCACGTGGATATCTATAACCTGGACCCACCCATAACATACTAATTCAAATTCAATCCTTATATGAAATTGATGAAACCTAACCAACATAATAATTCATATAAACAACTAAAATATAAAATATTAATACTTAATCAAATAAAATAAACATAATCATAAACCATCCAGATTAAAATGGTGGAAGGAAATAAAATATTATATCCCTAGTAAAACTAATCATAAATGATCTGTATAAATGTAAAGTATGTTATCAATTATACACATCCACAGTGGATCACTAATATAATATGATTTTTATTGTTGATTAATATAAATTCAATTAGAAGATCATTTAAAACTCTTTTGATGAATTTTATTACTATAAATATGAAAAAATAAAATAAATGTTAAAATCAAAATTTTAGTATAATTTTTTTTTTGAAATCAAAGTTATAAAATTATTAAATATTATTTGAAATAGTGAGTTTCCATGATAGAGTAAAATTATTTTCATTTTGTACAGATTAAAATAATGATTCCTCTCACATTTTTGCTAAAATCCAAACATGTCTTGTTTTAAAAAATTAATAGAATTACTATAAAAAACTAGAAATAAAAAAAGTGTGTAAAAATGAACATAATAAAGCATTAATAAAATGATAATAACATTTTTTAAGACATTATCAGAAAACATGGATTTTGAAAAAAAATGCTTTTTGGACCAATGACAGAAATACTATATGATTTTATTAAAAACATTTATCAATATTTTTAACTATCCAAGGTGTGGAAAATGGTACTTTTCATTAAAAAGTTAATAAATAAAAATAGGATAAGAAAATATATATATTCTAAAAAATAAATATAAAATAATTTCCCCAAGGGTGAAAAAAACAAAAACAATCCTCGATAATGATCTGATTGTGAAATAAATAGTTACCACTTTGGTATCCTTTGAATTAGAAGCCAAATTAATAAAATATATTTGTAAAAAAATTTATACACTATTAAGACAAATAGATTCATGAAATAAAATTTTCAAATAGTTATTTTATAAATCATTAAAAAATAATAAGTTATGAATGTGATGTTTATTAGAAGAAAGTAAATGTTAGAAAAAAATTGATTCCTTAGGTTCAAATTTCCTCATATTTTTCTGAAACTGAAATGTAATTAATATATATTAATTATTTCAATAATAGATTACCATTATCATATATATCATACCATATGTTATTTCTCTATAGTATTTATCCCCTCTTTATTATCACTTCTATGTTAAAAACAATATTTTAGGAGACAATTTCGTCCATTGTCTTGTATGCATTTATTTGGAATTTTTGGTCATTTTATTTCGAAGATGGTTATATAATAAAATTAATTTAATAAAATAATATTATTATAAAATATATTAATTATATATGTATATAGTGTATAATATTAATGTCTGATATAGAAAATATATTACATTGTTTAGGGAGACCTAAGGCCATATATAGACATGAACGGTGTTTTCATTTTAATTTATGTATAGGATAAAAAAGATAAATATTAATTTAAATTTATAGACTTATTAATATTTCTCAATTATATTTTATATTAATAAAATAAATCATTTTTATCATTAATATAAAAATAATATTGAAAACATATCACATTTCTACGTGGAATCGGTTGTCCACACATGTGCATGAGAAACACTATTTTTTCAAACAGGTTGGAAGGATAGAAGTTATATAAGATATTATTTTATTAGAATTTTTTTATATAAAAATATTAAATATATTCATTCAATATTATCTTAATACAATTAATGTAAATGTAATGTGAAAAATGAATAACATCGCATCATGAGGTGATAGTTCATAATACACATGATCAACATTACTGTATCCCCTAAGGAATGTAGTGTAAGAAGGAATATGTGATATAATAATTATAGAAGTATAATATATTTATAATTATAATATAGATATTTTTAATACATCATTATATCCAATCATTAATGGTTTTGATTGAAAATGAATTACATCGATACGAGAGGCTTTGTCCTCCGTACACAAGATCGATGATTTTGTTTCCAATTTTATTGAAGTTGATATGCATTTGAATATAACAGTAAAAAAATAAATTATTATTATATTGGAGATATTTTTTAATTATATTATTATATTTTAATAATGGTTTATCTATTTAGAAGAATAAATAAAACAAATATTCGTATTTACTAATTTTACATCTTTTTCTGAGATCCTCATTTTGCTTATAACTATAGTCTACGTTGAAAGGCCTCATAATGAAAATAAAACCTCTTGTACATGAGAATTAATTTATGGATGGTATTTGGGACTTTATTTTCCAAACTAGTTGGTTTTTTACGTGTCATGTGGGGATGATATGGAGCAGCCTTTAATAAGTGGGGGAGAGGACACACATATATTGTTTCGAAAGATAAAGAGATATATATATTCTACTCATTCCAGTAGATTAAATTTTTTTAGATTATATGATATTAGATAATATAAGGTCAATATATATATATAATAGTTTTTTAGTTGTGTAAGTCATTTTATCCTTTGTCTCGTATGTTTAACCCCCGGTAAACCCATTTACACCATAATTGTGATAATTAATTTTTAATATCATTATTATTCACATGTTGAAAAATTAATTTCACAAAATTAGATACTATAAATTATTTGGACTCCAAATATGTCTTACATTTTTCAAAATTAAATATATAGAAGTGTAAAAATAACATTATAAATTAACTCTTCAAATGCGTCAAAAAATGGTTTCTGAAAAAAATAATTCAAATATTTAAAAAGTTTTCTTATTTAAATCAACATGAAATTTATTTCAATTACATAAATTAATTAAATTTTAATATAAATATAATAATGTACAATTAACCCTAATTTATAATATAATTTATGTTTCTAAATTAATTAAATGGAAAATAAATTTTTATATAAAAATAAATATTATTCATTATTGATGTAAAAATTAGTCTTTTCTGAAAATTTAAAAAAATTCAACCAAATACAATTTCTATTGTATATTTTGAGACAAATTATTTTTGAAATGAATTTTCAAATGGTGCTACAAAATATTTTTAAATTATGTGTGCAAAGCATGACTGTACATATTTTAAAAAAATGATTTTTTAATTTGATTTTTTATTTCACATAGTTATTATTTTATGTCTAATCAATAAATAACCATTGATTATATTTAATAAAATTATAAACCATATAATTTTAATAATTTATTTATTTACATTCATACCCATCAACTTAACATCAAGGTTATAATGGTCGTGTTTAAATTCAAATATTTTAGAAGACTATCATGTTTTGTTTAAACAAGATATTGCATGAATCTTAAGATATTGAATAGATTGAAATTTTTGAAAAATAAATATATCAAAAAGTATAATAGTGATTTATTCTCTTAAATTTTATGTGTAACATGTCATACACTCTATAAAACAATATTTTAATCCTTGAAAATATATTAGGGTTATACTTTCTACCTAGAAAGTGACTATTTAATGTGGTAATCTCAAAAAAACATTATTTACAATATTATATATAAGAAAATATATAATTGAATTGGAATTAATTCACACTACCCTAAAAAAATAGAACTCAAACCATCATGATCCAAATCCCATCAGTCCTTAGATTACATGCCTTATAAAATTATAATGCATCCTAGGGATGCAAACTACATTTCTCAGATATAACAATCTATGTTTTTATAAATATTAAATACTCGGGGCAATCTACATACCAATATAAATAACATAATATCCATCACATGTATAACATTATAATCACATAATGTATCAAAATATTCTACGCATATCAAGTCATCTATATTCATGTATTGACCTCCTCCTTCTTATGTCATTATAAAAATACAAATATGAACATATTATTTTCATACTAGAATGTAAAAACTAACCAATGATATGCATAATATAATCACTATGACCTCCTTCCAATCTCAAAGAGAAAAACATTATTTTATGACATTGCTCACAATGTAATTTAAGTTTTTTAGTTATACAGTACTCATGAAAACTCATATTATAGTACATATTTCGATTAAATTTACATAGAAAGTATATATAAGTACCAAAATATACACAGTAGGGACAAATTTTATTATACAATGGGAATATTGACAACATCTGTACCAAACCAAACATATATAATATATAATCATGGCATGAATTAGTTGTGTAGTTCACAAAAAATAAAATATTCCAAAAACTCCAAATATTTATTAGCAATTAATTAAATAAAACAATCCAATTGTATTCAAAATATATTTTCCCAAAAAAATGAAATTCATTCATACATAATGTGAACTGATATACAATGTATAATTTATAAATAAAGACCACATTACAACTCATTTCAATACTAAAATCATATAACATTATCAAAATTATTACATTTATTTAAACTTTCACTAAATTATAATATAAATAGTAAATATTTTGAATCATAATTGCATAAAATGTTTAATTTATATTAATAATTCTAATTTATAGTCACAATAATAGCTTATAACATATAGGCTATAAAAATTTACATCCACCAACACCATAAAAATGATAATAAAAAACAATTCAATGATACAATTTTGTGTCAATATATCCTAAATATTATTTATTCATTCAATGGGAACCATTAATATGACATTAGATTTACCTCCTCATATTCTAGATGTTATTAACTATTAATGAGGGTCTAATAAAACCCCATGTAGAGACTATACAATTATTATCATCTCATAAAATAATAGATAAATCATTTTGAATTTTGGATTGAATAAACATTTTAGTATATCATATGGAATCCCATAAGTAAATAAATTTCCATAGAATAAAAAATATGTCCCATGTCATATAACACTACTATATATTAAAATTATATCACTTCATAGAATGATCATACTAATTGACTATAATAGAAGAAAATTAAATTAACTCAATACAGACAACTCCCAGTCATGAACAACACATTAGACTCATATACACATGCTTGTCAATCTATTGTTTCTATCTCACGTAACTATATCATATTATCCAAAATTTTATTATAAACATACGTTATATACATTAATTGTGTGGTAATTTCATAGTCTTAACATAGAAAACAAATATTCCACTACAAATAGTTCCCCAAATGTAATCATATATAAATTTGTAGGAAAGTATCAATATTACGAGTTTTAAGGGGTAAACATTTCATGTATACACATCGCATTAAACTTAGTGCATTGGAATCCACCTAGACTTTCAACTCATACTATATTCTGTTTGTTCTAATGTGTGGGATAATGTTTCCCATGAATTCCTACTCAGTGATACATGTTTTAGAATAGATTTTTTCATGTTCCACTTGTATTCACCATATGGAAACTATATCATGTAATAAAATGATATGGTTTATTGTATCAATATTTTTTATATAAAATGAATTTTGTGGAATATTTCTTCCCTAAGAAATAGAATTAGGTTCCATTAGATAACATGCATCCAATATAATTGTTACTCTTCTCAAATAATTTCAATCCTTGAATATTGATATAAAATATTTATAAAAAACACCAAATAACATATATTCCTCATTATACACAAACCATGGCATGTAGATAGTTGGTTAATATCAAAATAAAATAGTATATTTAGTCTCAAAGGTATTTCATTACACATGCAATGAGTATGTTTTTATATCATATGACCTATCCATATCTCTCATAATCCTTAAAATTTTCACAATATGGCATGATGAGAGTAATCTAGTTTCCAACACATCAAACTCTAATGGGTAAATTGGTTGTTGCCTAACCTGTCCCATTTCTAGAAGGATTGTTAATAATCATACAGAATTTGGACACAACTTTTAAATGATGAAACATCTCAGATGTCCATTCTGTATGTTATAATTATAATTGATTTGTTGATTTCATCCAACAACCCTGAGATAGTTCAAGTCATCAAAACAACAAGCAATTTTGACATAAAATTTAATATTACACATTTTCATACCATATGTGATATGTATGCATTTGTTTGATATATGTTTATATTCTCAAAGAATAATTAAATTATCATTTAAATTAATTAATATATAATATATACCTATCTTACACATTTACTTAATTCTATATAGTAAAATATTGCAATATTAAATTATATTAAAATTAGTATTATATGAAATTTTTGTAGAAAATTATTTTATAAAACATGGGGGAAAACAACTTAGGTAAATAAAAATGAAAAAATAATTAAACATTCAACCTTATAGTCTCTCCTAATGATCATACCATCATGTTAAATGTCGAAAAGACTAAAAAAATTAGAAGTGTAGTAGAAATTTGGATTATGGGAATTGAAGGAAAAAATTATAGAGAAGTATGTAATGTTATATATAAGAATAAAAATGGTAAATATTATTATGGAGATGCTGGATATATGGGTATTGAATATATTGTAAATGGATATATGTTTATTGGTAATAACTGCTTCTTATTGGTATACAAGAATTTTTTACAAGTAGTGTGAATAAATAACTATTATATTGTAAATAATATGTTTTCACTTAATTTCCATACAATCTATTATTCTGAAATAAAATTAAATGAAAATAATTTATTTGTAAATATGTATTGTATTCAAATTTTTTAATTTTATATGTAATATTGTTTTTAAAAAATTAATCCAATAAAAAACCTATTGATAATTTTTTTATTTGTATATAACAATGAATTAACCTTCCTGGAATGATTTATAATTTTTCAATAATAATAATAATATATATATTTACAATTTAATTTTATATTATTCCAAAAAATAACTTCTGTATATCAAGAATTTTAATTTAATGATGATTTATTATTATTTTTATAAATTTTGTTTAATATAAATTAATACAAGATATGGAATTAAAAATTCATTATTAGAATATATGTTTCTTTTTTGGAAAAAAATGCATTCCCAATATGAAGAACATATTTATGATGGTGAAGGGTAGAAAGAGGAAAAATAGTTTAGAAAATGAGTAAAGTGATAAAATTTCAATAAACCTTAAAAAAAATACATTCCTGCTAGAATGGAATATATATATATATATATATTATTATTATTCATTTTTGAACATATTTCTATAAAAATATTTCCTTCAACATACATTAATGATTTATTATTTTCAAATGTATCCCTCAAACACATATAAAAATTACCCTTCCACTTTCCATTCCGAATAACACATCCCATTTGATTTACTCTCTAATATATTCCCAAATTCCCACATCAACAACATTTTTTATTTTTTGGTGTAAATAATAAATCCAAAATCTATCATTTCATAAATATTATATGTGTGAATATTCTAATCATCAATAGTGTAAGTGAAAGATCCAGTAATCCTAAAGATAAGTTAAGTGATTCTAATATCAATATTATTTTATAAGTCATGTTTCATATTATCCACTAATATTAAGTTATATGGAGTACTCACTTACATATTGATAAAATTTTTCATAATATATATTTTATTGATTTTATATAGAATTACATTTCATCTTCCATCTTTCATTGTTTGTTGATTCATAAACTATAAAATTTAGAATAGGTCAATTTCATAATAATTTTTCAAGTAATTGATCTTGATCATTCATTTTATATAATTTTCAATCTATAATTAATTACACAATATTTAGGTATATTTTCCGATTTTACCTATATATTTTCTAATATATGAATTTATATATAAATATAATCCTTAATTGACTATAATATTGAAATTAAGTCTATCACTATTTTATTTAGTGATTTCTACCCTATATATAACTTCCTATTATAAATTTTATATATATTATACTTTTTTATTTTATTTTATATCATTTAAATATCATTTATATAATTTATTCAATTGTAATCATTATGTGGATTTTCATGTATTTTCTTCACAGTCTGTTCAATAGTAAATTTAATATATTATTTTTTGTGTTAATTACCAATCCATATTCATTCTTTTTGGTTTAAATCCATTCTTACTAACCATTATCATATTTTATATTTTTTTCTACCAAATATATGCATATTAATATTTATTTGCATATAGTTTTGGATAATAGTTCATTTCATTGTGTCTATATATTGATTATTAATGTATCTATGGTTTTCTGGAAATATTATATGTTAATTGAGATATACTGTAACACCCCAGGTAAATAAAAATCATGAAATTTTCACATTTATCCATATTTGTGAATAAAATATTAATATAACTTTAAATGGGATGCTATGCTCGATGGCGTACCCAACACGCAACAACGAGTTTCTTGGGAATCTTACATTGCGCTCTAATAATAAAATAATATTATTTTAAATAGTAGTTAACGCCTAGCCGTTGTAATGGAGGGAATGAACAGAACTAACCACAAAATGATTATATATGTTTGTCAAATATTTTTACTTTTTACAATAAATGTTAGTGGATTAAAAATGAAAATGAATCCAATTTTAAGCGTAAACATTCTAATATTCATTAAATGGTCGATTAACTGCCTTTTGATGGTGAACCTCTTTTAAATCCACTTTTTGACAATTTTATGTATTATATTTGACAAAATAAAATTCTTCTTTAGAATCGGGACATCAAAATTTACTTTCTGTAAATTTTTGGTATTTTTTCGAAAAAGTTCAATTATTAATGAATAGTGAAAAATGTTGTATTTTAATTCAAAAACTCTTTTAATATAATTTATTAATATGATTATATTATCTTTTTAATTGGTTTCAAAGTGAAATTAGAATATATTTTTACCATTTAATCTAATAGTGGTCATTGGAATAAATTTCACTTTGAAATCAGACTTAAACTAGTGTCAATCTTTTGATACATTTTGTTTCACAAAACTACCCTATTTATTTTGACAATGGGAATTAATTATTAAATTAATTAATGCAACTTATATGTTTTGAATTTTGTAAAATAGACATAATTTTTGAATTCGGAATATCAAATATAGCTTAGGGTGAATTTTTGGTAATTTTCTGAAAAACATCAATTTTTGATGAATAGTGAAACCACTAAGTGGTACTTATAAAAACTGATTTCCCGTTTAAATGAAAATTTTCCATATTTGTGTTTTGAATTTCAAAACTCAGACATACATTCTTGTCATTAAGAATTAAAATGGGGTTCAACGGGATTAAAATAATTTTTTGGTGAATTGTAACTTATTAAGTTTTTATTCACGATTAGAGGTAATTAGTGTAGTTTAAGGTAAGAATAATGATTTAATAAAATTAAATGACCTAGAAACATGTCCTACCCTCCTTTTATGTGTCATGCCCGAACAAGACAATTCATCAGTCAACTTGGGGACCCCATGGAGCCATTTTGGTTGGAAAATGACATAAATACATTTTTATTTAATGTTAAAGTAAAAATGACACAAACATGAGATGTTTAACTAAAAAATTTTTTACATTGGGTTATACAAGTCATAGTTTTTACTATAAATAATAATTGGAAATATAAAAATATTTCCTAAATCATAGTATTTTTTTTTAAAATTTTTAGACGTTAAATAATTTAAATTATTTATGACATCATGATGATGCAGTGATGACCTCATTATTTAACGATTTAAATAAAATGGAAAGATAATGTAAAATCTAAGACCTACACATGTCCAAAACCTATTGGATGGGTGGATTTCGAACCCTTATCACCTTACCCTAGAAACACATCAATTTCGGACCATTAAAATTCGAAAATCATTCTAAAATAAAGTAAGATTTTTTTCTTTCCAAGAGTGCCCCTCCCCTCCTCTTATAAAATGCCCCCACCTATACCTCCTTACCCACAGTTCAAAAGCCTTTGGCTCGGCCAACCCCTGCCCATTTTGTCTCTCCACATACATCTATAACTCTTATAAGCCTCACTTTGGGCAGAAGTCTTCCCAAGGAAGCCTTTGAGCTCAAACTAAAGGGAGTTACCCGATTTTAAGGTAATGTCTTCACTTGTGTCCTTTTGTTTTATATTGCTTCTCCAACCCCCTAAAATCTTTTTATTCATCTCTTTTGTAACAAATAAAGTATCTTATATATACTAGGATGTTTTTATAATAAGTATTCGAGCTACACTTACACACACCTTCATTTAATGGTTAAACAACATACTGTTTGTGTGGTTGATGATTTTCTGCCTCACGAAACGACGATTGTTCAATATTCTTTTAACACCTTTAAAGGTGGCCATTATGATGTAACTGTATTTTATATATGATATATATGGTATTTATGTTTATTATATGCTTCTGTATTCTATATTTAAACCATACCTTTATTCTTTTCATGTAGTGTAAATGCGATAATTTCATATGAGGAAGTGCGGACTACCGCCCCCTCAAGTGATGTGACTCGTACATGCTATACATGGAATGTATAAAGAATGGAATTATTGAAAATATGTGACCTATATAACATATATATTATAATGGAGTTATAATATATATATATATCATTTATTTTTAATTCTATTAATATGACAAAGAAAAAATGAAAGTAGCGTTCATGTGTACGTACGGCCTACCGTCTCCATGAACGATGCTTTTCATTTTTATCTCCAAATGATATGTAATAGTATAAAATGAATATGTACTGGATATATATGATATTTTAATCATTAATACTATTCTGGAAATTATTTACTTATAACTACATGGACAATCATTTTTCAAACAAGTTCATTTTTGACTCATGTACCAAACATCGTCAAAAACGTCTGATATGAACTAACATTATTAAACAATTATTATAACATTATAATATGTGATATGAACTAAATAATAATAGTTATAGGAGGTCCTTAAGCAATTATAAATTTACCAAAGTTTATTATTCAGGAATATAAAGAAACGAACAAGACAAGTTGGACTTGAGGTAAGGGACCCTACCCCTCTCTTTCTTTTTAAGTACTCTCCTTCATGTCACTTCTTTTAATCTCCTCTTTGTTTTTTTGGGGGATGTTATTTTATATTAATCTTTCTGTAAAATTTATGTTAATATGATGAGAGACGCTATTTTCTCTCATCAATCCATTTTGGAAGTTTTAAGTGGCACCGTTAGGCTGCCGAGTTTTCGTAAGGGATTTTTCATCTCACTTTTATTCCCGTGAGATTTATGCTACATTTGCACAATTTCCTTTTAGTGGTGTATTTACTGCCCATTATTTTACTCATTGTGTAATATAATTTCATTTATGAGTATTTACATCAATGTTGTATTGTTCTTCTTTCACGGGGTTCATGTCTCGAAAGATACCCATGTTGGTAAGGGAACCTTTCACCCTCCTCTTTTTAAAAGACTTCTTTTGTTATGTCTTTTAATATCACATAATATTATGTTGGGATATGCTCTTCTATATCCTTATTGATTTAAATTTTATGTCCATGTGATTAGATACCCTTTTTATCTCTCATCAACACTTTTTCTGAATTTTGTAGTGACGCGATTAGGCTGTCAAATTTTTGCAAGGGAACTTCTTAACCCAAATTTGATTCTTTGGGATAAACTTGTACTTCTTGAATATGTCGTTCTATGAATATGTTTGAATAACCTCTGATTTTTTTACACTTAATATCCACTTATATTTGGTGTATTCGTTTGTCACACATAATTATGTAATTTATTTATCCTTAAACCAAGGATACCATCTTTGTGTGGGTCTTCATCTCAATCTCCTTTCATTGAGGCATATTTTGTTTTATACACAACCTTCTTTTATACGGAGTATAAACCCCTTATACTTTTACGTTTATTCAAAAGGAATCTTTTTTTATATGAAGCATTTACTAAATGACAAAAGGAAATGTTTTTGTCGTACGTATGTGGCGACAATGACTTCTCTGCCGCCGTGACCATTATTTGAGTTTCGGCTTCCTCTACAAGCCATACCTTTTTTTTAAAGAAAAATAAATACCATGTTTTAATTTTCTTTTATTTTGGTATTGAAAATGGTTTTCATAATGTTTTTATATCAATGTGATGTATAGATATCTTGTGACTGAAAGGTGGAAATGTTATGTTTCCTTTATGCATGTTTTATGTGATATGATTATGTTGAGGTTCATGGGCATTATTATGAAGATGGGTGGTTCCGCGATAAACTAAGGGCGGGTGAGCCCGATATAGCTCTCCAATGCATTGGGTAACGCGAAGGAGTGAAACGGTAAGTTTTCTCTGAAGAGATTTAGGGAATATATAGTGATGGGTATTCCAAACGTAACCAAGAGGGTTACTCCATACGTTAGAATTTTATGAATGCGTCAAGTTAACTTTATGTCTTATGATTTCTATGATTTATTCATGTTTTGATGAGCTATGTTAAAGTGATTATATTTTATGGATGAAGTATGATTTCATTCTTATGTATATATGAACTCATGTTTCTTTTCCATATTTTTATAACCCTTATTGAGATTTTAATGCTCATCCCAAGTTTTTTTGAAATGTTTTTCACAGGTCAAAGGAAAGGTACAAGATATGATGATAGTGTCAAGAAAGAATCCATGTGTTATTTTTAAATATGTTTCCGTTGATGGGAAAAAATAAATACTATCTTTTATGTAACCACTTCGTTTAAATGTAGAATGTAATGAAAGTTTTATGATCTAATTCTCTAAAACTCTAAACCTGAAAAAATCCTCAATGTGTAATCTTGTAATAACTCAAAAATAAGTAAGGTTTAAGGCTGTGGCCTTATAATTGGTATCAGAGGTCGGTTTAGATAACATTATAAGTTAGGGTATTCTCCAAGCATAAGTGACATTACCATAATGGTTATGATTTTAGAAAGAGTCCTAGTTTTAGATAAAGTTAATGAGTAAGTATATCTTAGTGTTTACCTTACTAATTAGTACATGATGGTTTTGTTGATATAATCACACTGACATTTCTTTTTTTTAGTGAATGGTTGGATCTAGCAGGCACCAAAGAGACAACAGGTTTGAAGGAAACTATTGAGGTTTTCAGATTAAGATACTAGATAAAATGGTGGATTCAATGAGGAAACTCGTGGTTGTTCTAAACCAATTATCAAGAGGTCATGATCAACCACTTGAACCATGGTATGATCTTTAATGAATCATGTACAAGATGACCAATCGATGTGGATGTTCAGGTAATAATTACAAAGGTAACCATTAGAGTTTATATGATCCTTACTTTTGAGGTAATTATGGGTTATTATATGTTATGATGGAAAATTAAAGGCATGAGATAAAATTGAGGTTAAAATATGTTATGATTATTTTTTATGATTTTATATCATTTTGGGGAATGTTTTAAGAATTATATAGTTTTGAAAAAAGGACAACACGCAGACCGTGTGACAACCCGTCATGTCAGACAAAGCTGCGGGAATCGAACACACAACCAAAGTGCGACTGGTATTTATTGCCTACCACTGGACTATGTGAAGTCCCTAGTTAGTTTGACAGATTCGTTTTATTTATATGATTTTTTGAATTAAGAGTAAGTTTATTTTTGGTTATCTATGGAAATGATTAACCTATCATGGAGGATATGTGATTAGGTTAATTACTTTTCAATACAAGACATTAAGAGAAACTAATGTTGTTTGGAGATAAATGTTACGATTTAACTTGGAAGACTATATGATTAAATCCTTCAAATATTTGGGTTTCAATCTTAGTTTGGTTTACTTTGAAGAACTTTATGGATAATTTTTTATCAAATGGTCTTCGTTGAACTTTGGGTTTTGTTGGACAAATTTTGGAGATTAAGAATAGATTTTCTTTTTATAAAGGGTTATCCTTTTCTGGATTATCTGATCTTTTACTAACCATTTTGGTTTTGGTTTTGGTTAAAGTCTAAAGACATGGGAATTATATAGTTCTCTTTTTTGGATTAGGAGATTCTCTAGAATTTTATTATAGTACTCATAATGTGAACAAGTCTTCCTAAATACTCATCTTTTGGAGAAAATATGAGTTTCTGTAAGGAATCTAATAAAAGTTGAAAGTCAATATGATAAGTGATTAAGTTTCCTTACGAATAAATTCCTCAATAAAAAGTAACTTAAAACAAAAATGTTGTCTATTAATATTTCCTACTGGGTAGTCGAATACCGTTTAACCCATCACAAGTTTGCAATTTTCTTGTGGTTAACTTTCTCCTAAATATATTTTCTATCACTCTCCATCAGAACATGACCCTATGTTTTCTCCTCCATGTCCATTTTTTCCTACATGGAATCCTAGTATGGGTTAACTCGGGTGACCTCTTTACTTATCTTTCTTTATTTTAAAGTGATTGTTTTACCGACTCTTGTTTTGATGTGGGATTTTCAAGGATGTTTCCAAGCTCAATTTTAAAACTACAAGGACGAAATTCCCAAATGGGGGGAAGGATGTAAAACCCCAGGTAAATTAAGAGTATGACACTTTCATATTTATCCATATTTGTGAATAAAATATTAATATGAATTTAAATGGGACGCAATGCTCGATGGCATACCCAACACGCAACAACGAGTTTCTTGGGAATCTTACGTTGCACTCTAATAATAAAATAATATTATTTTAAATAGTAGTTAACGCCTAGCCGTTGTAATGGAGGGAATGAACAAAACTAACCACAAAATGATTATATATGTTTTTAAAATATTTTTACTTTTTACAATAAATGTTAGTGGATTAAAAATGCAAATGAATCCAATTTTAAGCGTAAACATTCAAATATTCTTTAAAAGGTCGATTAACCGCCTTTTGATGGAGAAACTCTTTTAAATCCACTTTTTGACAATTTTATGTGTTATATTTGACAAAATAAAATTCTTTTTGAGAATCGGGACATCAAAATTTACTTTGTGTAAATAATTGTTATTTTTCCAAAAAAGTTCAATTTTTAATGAATAGTGAAAAATGTTGTATTTTAATTCAAAACCTCTTTTAATCTAATTTATTTATATGATTAGATTATATTTTTAATTGGTTTCAAAGTGAAATTAGAATATATTTTTACCATTTAATCCAATAGTGGTCATTAGAATTAATTTTACTTTTAAATCGGACTTAAACTAGTGTCAATCTTTTGATACATTTTGTTTCATAAAAACACGCTATTTGTTTTGACAGCGAGAATTAATTATTAAATTAATTAATTCAACTTATATGTTTTGAATTTTGTAAAATAGAAATCATTTTTGAATTTTGAATATCAAATATAGCTTAGGGGGAATTTTTGGTAATTTTCTGAAAAACTTCAATTTTTGATGAATAGTGAAACCACTAAGTGGTACTTATAAAAACTGATTTTCCGTTTAAATGAAATTGTGAAATCTTTGTGTTTTGAATTTCAAAAATCCGACATACATGGTTTTCATTAAGAAGTAAAATGTGGTTCAATGTGATTAAAATAATTTTTTTGGTGAATAGTATCTTATTAAGTTTTTAATCGCGATTAGAGGTAATTAGTGTAGTTTAAGGTAAGAATAATGTTTTAATAAAATGAAATGACCTAGAAACATGTCCTACCCTCATTGGATGTGTCATGTCCGACCAAGAAAATCCATGGGTCAACTTGGGGACCCCATGGAGCCACTTTGGTTGGAAAACGACATAAATACCTTTTTATTTAATGTTAAAGTAAAAATGACACAAACATGAGATGTTTACCTAAATTTTTTTTTTACATGGGGTTATACAAGTCATAGTTTTGACTATAAATTTTCATTGGAAAGTTAAAAATATTTCCTACATCATATTATTTTTTTTTCTAATTTTTAGACATTAAATAAATTAAATTATTTATGACATCATGATGATGCAATGATGAGCTCATTATTTAACGATTTAAATAAAATGGAAAGATAATGTCAAATCTAAGACCTAAACATGTCCAAAACATATTGTATGGGTGGATTTATAACCCTTATCACCTTATACTTGAAACACATCAATGTGGGACCATTAAAATCCGAAACACATTCTAAAATAAAGTAACATTTCTTTGCTTTCCAAGAGTGCCCCTCCCCTCCTCATATAAAAGGCCCCCACCTCAACCTCCTTACCCACACTTCCAAAGCCTTTGTCTCGGCCAAACCCTTCCCATTTTGTCTCTCCACATCCATCTCTAACTCTTAGAATCCTCACTTTGCGCAGAAGTGTTCCCAAGTAATCCTTTGAGCTCAAACCAAAGGGAGTTACCCGATTTTAAGGTAATGTCTTCACTTGTGTCCTTTTTTTTATTTTGCTTCTCCAACCACATAAACTCTTTTTATTCCTCTATTTTGTAACAAATATAGTATCTTCAATATACTAGGATGTTTTTATAAGAATTATTCGAGCTACACTAACACACACCTTCGTCTAATGGTTAAAGAACATACTGTTTTTGTGGTTAGCGATTTTCTGCCTCACGAAACGATGATTGTTCAATATTATTTTAACACCTTTAAAGGTGGCCATTATGATGTAACTGTATTTTATATATGATATATATGGTATTTATGTTTACTATATTCTTCTGTATTTTATATTTAAACCATACCTTTAATCTTTTCATGTTGTGTAAATGCGATAATATTGTATGAGGAAGTGCGGACTACCGCCCCCTCAAGTGACATGACTCGTACATGCAATACATGGAATGTATAAAGAATGAAATTAATAAACATATGTGACCTATATAACATATATATTATACTGGAATTATAATATATATATATATATATATCATTTATTTTTAATTCCATTAATATGACAAAGAAAAAATGAAAGTAGCGTTCATGCGTACGTACGACCTACCGTCTCCATGAACGGTGCTTTTCGTTTTTTATCTCCAAATGATATGGAATAGTATAAAATGAATATGTACTGTATATATATGATATTTTAATAAATAATACTATTTGGGAAATTATTTACTTATAACTACATGGACAATCATTTTTCAAACAAGTTCATTTTTGACTCATGTACCAAACATCGACAAAAACGTCTGATATGAACTAACATTATTAAACAATTATTATAACATTATAATATGTGACATGAACTGAATAATAATCTTTATATTATGTACTTAAGCAATTATAAATTGACCAAAGTTAATTAATTAGGAATATAAAGAAACGAACAAGACAAGTTGGACTTGAGGTAAGGGACCCTACCCCTCTCTTTCTTTTTAAGTACTCTCCTTTATGTCACTTCTTTTAATATCCTCTTTGTTATGTTGGGGGATGTTCTTTTATATTCTTATTTTTGTAAACATTATGTTAATATGATGAGAGACCCTATTTTCTCTCATCAATCCATTTTGGAAGTTTTAAGTGGCGCCGTTAGGCTGCCGAGTTTTCGTCAGGGATTTTTCATCTCACTTTTATTCCTGTGAGATTTATGCTAAATTTTCTACAATTTCCTTTTAGTGGTGTATGTAATGCCCATTATTTTACTCATTGTGTAATATAATTTCATTTATGAGTATTTACATAAAAGTTGTATCGTCCTTCTTTCACGGGGTGCATGTCTCGAAAGATACCCATGTCGGTACGGGAACCTTTCACCCTCCTCTTTTTAAAAGACTTATTTTGTTATGCCTTTTAATTAACATACTATTATGTTGGGATATGTTCTTATATATCCTTATTGATTTCAATTTTATTTCCATGTGATGAGATACCCCTTTTATCTCTCATCAACTCTTTTTTTGAATTTTGTAGTGACGCCGTCAGGCTGTCAAATTTTTTCAAGGGAACATCTTAACCCAAATTTGATTCTTTGGGATAAACTTATACTCCTTGAATATGTCATTCTATTAATATGTGTTAATAACCTCTGATTTTTTTACACATAATATCAACTTATATTTGGTGTATTCGTTTGTCACACATAATTATATAATTGATTTATCCTCAAACCAAGGATACCATCTTTGTATGGGACTTCGCCTCAATCTCCTTTCATTGAGGCATATTTTATTTTATACACAACTTTCTTTTATACTGTGTATAAACCCCTTTTACGTTTACGTTTATTCAAAAGGAATCTTTTTTTATATGAAGCATTTACTAAATGACAAAAGGGAATGTTTTTGTCATATGTATGCGGCGACAATGACTTCTCCGCCGCTGTGACCATTATTTGAGTTTCGGCTTCCTCTACAAGCCATACCTTTTTTTAAAAGAAAAATAAATACCTTGTTTTAATTTACTTTTATTTTGGTATTGAAAATTGTCTTCATAATGTTTTTATATCAATGTGATGTATATATATCTTGTGATTGAAAGGTGGAAATGTTATGTTTCCTTTATGCATGTTTTATGTGATATGATTATGTTGAGGTTCTTGGGCATTATTATGAAGACGGGTGGTTCCGTGATAAACTAAGGGCGGGTGAGCCTGATATAGCTCTCCAATGCATTGGGTAACGCGAAGGAGTGAAACGTTAAGGTTTCTTCGAATAGATTTAGGGAATATACTTTGATGGGTATTCCAAACGTAACCAAGAGGGTTACTCCCTACGTAAGAATGTTATGAATGCCGCAAGTTACCTTTATGTCTTATGATTTCTATGATTTATTCATGTTTTGATGAGTAATGTTAAAGTGATTATGTTTTATGGGTGAAGTGTGATTTCATTCTTATGTATATATGAACTCATGTTTCTTTTCCATATTTTTATAACCCTTATTGAGCTTTTTATGCTAATCCCATGTTTTTTTGAAATGTTTTTCACAGGTCAAAGGAAAGGTACATGATATGATGATAGTGTCAAGTAAGTGTCAAGAAAGAATCCATGTTTTATTTTTAAATATGTTTCCGTTGATGGGAAAAAATGAATACTATCTTTTATGTAACCACTTTGTTTAAATGTGGAATGTAATGCATGTTTTATGATCTAATTCTCTAAAACTCTAAACCTGAAAAGATCCTCAATGTGTAATCTTGTAATAACTCAAGAATAAGTAAGGTTTATGTCTGGGGCCTTATAGTTGGTATCAGAGGTCGGTTTAGATAACTTTAGAGGTTAGGGTATTCTCGAAGCATAAGTGAAATTACCATAATGGTTAGGATTTCAGAAAGTGTCCAAGTTTTATATAAAGTGAATGAGTAGGTATATCTTAGTGTTTACCTTACTCATTAGTACATGATGGTTTTGTTGATATACTCACACTGACATTTCTTTTTTTTAGTGAATGGATGGATCTAGCAGGCACCAAAGAGACAACAGGTTTGAAGGAAACTATTGTGGTTCTCTGATTAAGATACTAGATAAAATGGGGGATTCAATGAGGAAACTCGTGGTTGTTCTAAACCAACTATCAAGGGGTCATGATCAACCACTTGAACCTTGGTATGATCTGTAATGCATCATGTACAAGATGAACAATCGATGTGAAAGTTCAGGTAATAATTACAAAGGTAACCATTAGAGTTTATATGATCCTTACTTTTGAGGTAATTAAAGGATATTATATGTTATGATGGAAAATGAAAGGCATGAGATAAACTTGATGTTAAAATATGTTATGATTATTTTTGAAGATTTTATCTCGTTTTGGGGAATGTTTTAAGAATTGTATAGTTTTTGAAAAAGGACAACATGCAGACCGTGTGACAACCCGTCGTGTCGGACAAAGCTGTGGGAATCGAACCCACAACCAAAGTGCGACTGGTATTTATTAATTACCACTGGACTACGTGATGTCCATGGTTAGTTTGACTGATTCTTTTTAGTTAGATAATTTTATGAATTAAGTGTAAGTTTATTTTTGGTTATCTATGGAAATGATTAACCTATCATGGAGGATATGTGATTAGGTTAATTAATTTTCAATAAGAGACATTAAGAGAAACTAATGTTGTTTGGAGATAAATGTTACGATTTAACTTGGAAGACTATGTGACTAAATCCTTCAAATATTTGGGTTTCAATCTTAGTTTGGTTTACTTTGAATAATTTTATAGACAATTGTTTATCAAATGGACTTCGTTGAACTTTGGGTTTTGTTGGACGAATTTTGGAGATTAAGAATAGATTTTCTTTTTATAAAGGGTTATCCTTTTTTGGATTATCTGATCTTGTACTAACCTTTTTGGTTTTGGTTTTGGTTAATGTCTAAAGACATGGGAAGTATATAGTTCTCTTTTGTGGATTAGGTGATTCTCTAGAAGTTGATTATAGTACTCTTAATGTGAACAAGTCTTCCTAAATACTAATCTTTTGGAGAAAATATGAGTTTGTGTAAGGAATCTAATAATATTTGAAAGTCAACATGATAAGTGATTAAGTTTCCTTATGAATAAATTCCTCAATAAAAAGTAACTTAAAACAAAAATGTTGTCTATTAACATTTCCTACTGGGTAATCGAATACCGTTTAACCCATCACATGTTTGTAATTTTCTTGTAGTTAACTTTCTCCTAAACATGTTTTTGATCACTCTCTATAAGAACATGATCCTATGTTTTCTCCTCCATGTCCATGTTTTCCTACATGGAATCCTAGTATGGGTTAACTCGGGTGACCACTTTTCTTATCTTTCTTTATTTTAAAGTGATTGTTTTACCGACTCTTGTTCCGATGTGGGACTTTCAAGGATGTTTCCAAACTCAATTTTAAAATTGCGAGGATGTAATTCTCAAAAGGGGGGAAGGATGTAACACCCCAGGTAAATAAAGAGTATTAAATTTTCACCTTTATCCATATTGTGAATAAAATTTTTATATGACTTTAAATTGGACGCTATGCTCGATGGCGTACCCAACACGCAACAACGAGTTTCTTGGGAATCTTACGTTGCACTCTAATAATAAAATAATATTATTTTAAATAGTATTTAACACCTAGCTGTTGTAATGGAGGGAATTAATAGAACAAACCACAAAATGATTATTTATGTTTGTCAAATATTTTTACTTTTTATAGTAAATGTTAGTGGATTAAAAATGCAAATGAATCCAATTTTAAGCGTAAACATTCTAATATTCTTTAAAAGGTCGATTAACTGCCTTCTGATGGAGAACCTATTTTAAATAAACTTTTTGACAATTTTATGTGTTATATTTTACAAAATAAAATTCTTCTTTATAATCAGGACATCAAAATTTACTTTGTGTAAATGTTTGGTATTTTTCTGAAAAAGTACAATTTTTAATGAACAGTGAAAAATGTTGTATTTTAATTCAAAACCTCTTTTAATATAATTTATTTATATGATTAGATTATCTTTTGAATTGGTTTTAATGTTAAATAAGAATATATCTTTTCCATTTAATCCAATAGTGGTCATTGGAATTAATTTCACTTTGAAATCGGACTTAAACTAGTGTCAATCTTTTGATAAATTTTGTTTCCTAAAAATACCCTATTTGTTTTGACAGCGGGAATTAATTATTAAATTAATTAATGCAACTTATATGTTTTTAATTTTGTAAAATAGACATCATTTTTGAATTCGTAATATCAAATATAGCTTAGGGTGAATTTTCGGTAATTTTCTTAAAAACTTCAATTTTTGATGAATAGTGAAACCACTAAGTAATACTAATAAAAACTGATTTTCCGTTTAAATGAAAATTTTCCATCTTTGTCTTTTGAATTTCAAAAATCCGACATAAATGGTTGTCATTAAGAAGTAAAATGTGATTCAATGGGATTAAAATAATTTTTTGGTGAATAGTAACTTATTAAGTTTTTAATCGCGATTAGAGGTAATTAGTGTAGTTTAAGGTAAGAATAATGTTTTAATTAAATGAAATGACATAGACACATGTCCTACCCTCATTTTATGTGTCATGGCCGACCCAGAAAATTCATGGGTCAACTTGGGGACCCCATGGAGCCACTTTGGATGGAAAATGACATAAATACCTTTTTATTTAATGTTAAAGTAAAAATGACACAAACATGAGATGTTTAACTAAAACAATTTTTACATGGTGTTATACAAGTCATAGTTTTGACTATAAATTTTCATTGGAAATATAAAAAGATTTACTACATCATAGTATTTTTTTTATAATTTTAGACATTAAATAAAATAAATTATTTATGACATCATGATGATGTAGTGATGATCTCATTATTTAACGATTTAAATAAAATGGAAAGATAATGTCAAATATAAGACCTAAACATGTCCAAACCCTATTGTATGGGTTTATTTCGAACCCTTATCACCTTATCCTCGAAACACATCAGTTTGGGACCATTTAAATCTGAAACTCATTCTAAAATAAAGTAACATTTCTTTTCTTTCCAAGAGTGCCCCTCCCCTCCTATTATAAAAGGCCCCCACCTCTACCTCCTTACCCACACTTCCAAAGCCTTTGGCTCAGCCAAACCCTGTCCATTTTGTCTCTCCACATCCCTCTCAAACTCTTAGAAGCCTCACTTTTGTCAGAAGTCTTACCAAGGAAGACTTTGATCTCAAACCAATGGGAGTTACCCGATTTTAAGGTAATGTCTTCACTTGTGTCCTTTTGTTTTATTTTTCTTCTCCAACACCCTAAACTCTTTTTATTAATCTATTTTGTAACAACTAAAGTATCTTCAATATACTATACTGTTTTTATAAGATGTATTCGAGCTACACTTACACACACCTACGTCTAATGGTTAATGAAAATAATGTTTCTGTGGTTGGTGATTTTCTGCCTCACGAAACAATGATTGTTAAATATTCTTTTAACACCTTTAAAGGTGGCCATTATGATGTCACTGTATTTTATATATGATATATATGGTATTTATGTTTACTATATGATTCTGTATTTTATATTTAAACCATACCATTATTCTTTTCATGTTGTGTAAATTCGATAATTTCATATGAGGAAGTGCGGACTACCGCCCCCTCAAGTGATGTGACTCGTACATGTAACACAAGGAATGTATAAAGAATGAAATTAATGAACATATGTGACCTATATAACATATATATTATACTAGAATTAAAATATATATATATATATATATATATATCATTAATTTTTAATTCCATTAATATGACAAAGAAAAAATGAAAGTAGCGTTCATGCGTACGTATGGCCTACCGTCTCCATGAATGGTGCTTTTCATTTTTTATCTCCAAATGATATGGAATAGTATAAAATTAATATGTATTGGATATATATGATATTTTAATCATTAATACTATTCTTTAAATTATTTACTTATAACTACATGGATAATCATTTTTCAAACAAGTTCATTTTAGACTCATGTACCAAACATTGGCAAAAACGTCTGATATGAACTAACATTATTAAAAAATTATTATAACATTATAATATGTGATGTGAACTGAATAATAATATTTATAGGAGTTCATTAAGAAATTATAAATTGACCAAAGTTTATTATTCAGAAATATAAAGAAACGAACAAGACAAGTTGGACTTGAGGTAAGGGACCCTACCCCACTCTTTGTTTTTAAGTACTCTCCTTTATGTCACTTATTTTAAGGACCTATTTTTTATGTTGGGGGATGTTATTTTATATTCTTGTTTCTGTAAAAATTATGTTAATATGATGAGAGACCCTATTTTCTCTCATCAATCCATTTTGGAAGTGTTAAGTGGCACCGTTAGGCTGCCGAGTTTTCATAAGGGATTTTTCATCTCACATTTATTCCCGTGAGATTTATGATACATTTTCCACAATTTCCTTTTAGTGGTGTATTTACTGCCCATTATTTTACTCATTGTGTAATATACTTTCATTTATGAGTATTTACATCAATGTTGTATTTTCCTTCTTTCACGGGGTGCATGTCTCGAATGATACCCATGTCGGTAAGGGAACCTTTCACCCTCCTCTTTTTAAAAGACTAGTTTTGTTATGTCGTTTAATTCAGATACTATTATGTTGGGATATTTTCTTCTATATCCTTATTTATTTAAATTTTATATCCATGTGATGATATAACCTTTTTATCTCTCATCAACTCTTTTTCTGAATTTTGTAGTGATGCTATTAGGCTGTCAAATTTTTGTAAGGGAACTTCTTAACACAAATTTGATTCTTTAGGATAAACTTGTACTCCTTGAATATGTCATTCTATGAATATGTGTGAATAACCTCTGATTTATTTACACTTAATATCCAATTATATTTGGTTTATTCGTTTTTCACACATAATTATGTAATTGATTTATCCTTATACCAAGGATACCATCTTTGTATGGGACATCATCTCAATCTCCTTTCATTGAGGCATATTTTGTTTTATACACAACCTTCTTTTATACGGTGTATAATCCCCTTTGACTTTTACGTTTATTCAAAAGGAATTTTTTTTATACAAAGCATTTACTAAATGACAAAAGGGAATGTTTTGGTCGTATGTATGCGGCGACAATGACTTCTCCGCCACTGTGACCATTATATGAGTTTCGGCTTCCTCTACAAGCCATAACTTTTTTTTAAAAGAAAAATAAATACCATTTTTTACTCTTCTTTTATTTTGGTATTGAAAATGGTTTTCATAATGTTTTTATATCAATGTGATGTATTGATATCTTGTGATTGAAAGGTGGAAATGTTATGTTTCCTTTATGCATGTTTTATGTGATTTGATTATGTTGAGGTTCTTGGGAATTATTATGAAGACGGGTGGTTCCATAATAAACTAAGGGCGGGTGAGCCCGATATAGCTCTCCAATTCATTGGGTAATGCGAAGGAGTGAAACATTAAGGTTTCTCCGAAGAGATTTAGGGAATATACTATGATGGGTATTCCAAATGTAACCAAGAGGGTTACTCCCTACGTAAGAATGTTATGAATTCCTCAAGTTACCGTTATGTCTTATGATTTCTATGATTTATTCATGTTTTGATGAGGTATGTTAAAGTGCTTATGTTTTATGGGTGAATTATGATTTCATTCTTATGTATATATGAACTCATGTTTCTTTTCCATATTTTTATAACCCTTACTGAAATTTTTATGCTCATCCCAAGTTTTTTTGAAATGTTTTTCACAGGTCAAAGGAAAGGTACATGTTATGATGATAGTGTCAAGGAAGTGTCAAGAAAGAATCCATGTTTTATTTTTAATTATGTTTCTGTTGATGGGAAAAAATGAATACTATCTTTTATGTAACCACTTTGTTTAAATGTGGAATGTAATGCAAGTTTTATGATCTAGTTCTCTAAAACTCTAAACCTGAAAAGATCCTTAATGTGTAATCTTGTAATAACTCAAGAATAAGTAAGGTTTAAGGCTGGGCACTTATACATACTGTTTCTTATTTAGACAGAACCTGTTTAATTGGTTATATTCTACCATGTAATGGTCATTTTTATTATCTTGTTTTATTTTTACATTATATTTACTTCTAAAAATCCCCAATCATATTTATTCAAACATAATATAAAGTGTTAGATTATAAGGGAAAATTACCACATGATATTATAATAATTTTTCTTCCATATCATTTTCTATTCATATAACAAAAGTATTATTTATTATTTTGTATATTTATTATCTTTTATAAAAATTATATTTCAATTTTTTATATTAAAACATAAATATTATATAGCTTTCGACCAATGTGTGTTAGTTAAAATTAATAAAAGTTATTAAAAAGTGTTTTCTTCAACTTTTGTAGGATTTATTATTTTCTATACATGTGTCCACTACTTCACCAGTATTTATTTACATGGTTACATAACTATGTTTTGTTAATATAATGATTCACAACCTTTTTTAATTTAAATGAAACAATTGGGTTTAAAGTAAACTTATAACATTCATTATAACAACATCATTAAAATCCTTCGAAAAATATTTTAATGATATATCTTCCACTTTTTATTTATCAACTATAAGGTATATCCTTGTAGAATATTTCAGAACTCTAATGTATCACTATTTTATTAATAGTATGAAATTCTTCAATTTCATGATTGTATTTTGGTATCATCCTATCTAATCATTGTTGGCCTATTTTTTTTGATAATATGAACATTTTATAACCCATTTTATTTCCATGGGTAAATAATTTGATGATTTAAATGGATGTTGGAATATTATAATTTGGAATATATATATATACCTGACTGATGGGATTATTATAATATATCCTACCAATGCATTGTGAAAATATTATATCTCCAAATATTGTATTCTTCGGTACATTGTATGTTTTTCTAGTCCAATATCCATAGGGTTTCCTAAGGCTATTGTTTTTTATTTTGTGAAGAGAAAAGACATGATATTTTACTTTGTAATGTTTTGGAATATTTTTTTCCCTTATGTGATGATTTTATTTTTAGATCTCTAGAGAATATTTATTGATCTAATAATAAATATTATGTTCCAGGATCATAATTTCTATAATAATGGATAATGATTATTTTTTTATGGTTCTTTATTTTTTGAAAATATAATCCCTTATAGAATATACAATATGATCTATGTAGATTATATCATTCCAAATGATCAAATGTCTTGATTTTTAATCTGGTTATATTAATTATTCAATTTAAATCATATCTATGTTTCTCATATGTATAGAAATGAAATATAAATAATTTAGACCTCATTTATATTTGTTACCACTTATGAGGAATTTTATTTCACACTTTTATTATGTATTATATATAATTATGAAGTAAAGAATAAAAATAAGAATGATACATATAGAAAGCAATCAATGTATTGAATTTTTTTTGAATAAATGTATATGTTTCCCAAAAATAATAATATTATAAAGATAATCTGTATAGGTGTGTGGTTTTTTGATAATATAAAATATATAGTCCTTGGAAGTAACATAAAATATACAAATGTTATTATTGGTTCATAATAGATGGTATCATATTAATATTTATAAAATTAATGAGATTTTTAATGATTAATATGTGGATATAACACAATGAACAATATATTAAACCAATATTATCTTGGATTAATTAATAATGTCATTTGTTGAAACAATAGATCATAAAATAATAAATATTTGTGATTATTTCTCATATTAATATTCTTTTTAATATAATTTTATTTAATATTATTATTCATTATATACATTTATCATTTTTATTTTAATAAATTGAAGAAATAAATGGAAAAACTCAATTTTGAATCCATTATACAAATAATATCATTATCAATTAGTTTATTTATTGAACTAATAGTGGTTGAAAATTTCTCAATATGGGAAAAAAATATATTTTCGTTATAAATGGTATTCTCTTCTTTGACACCAATTATTGGGAATATGAAGAAGATAGAACGTTTATATAGATACAGACCATGAAATATTAAATGTCAATTTATAAATGAAAAAATATATGGTTAAAGGATTATGTATAATGAATTTAAATGTTTTCAAATTAATTTTTTAGGAAGATAAATCTTAAAAATTTATCTATTAATTATTTTATAACTTACAGTGTAATATTGGGAGTTTGTTTTCTCTTAATAAATAGATCCAATTTACTAAATCCATGATTGTGGTATAAGATAGTCTATAAAATATATATTATGAAATGAAAAAGTAATAATTTGTGAAGAGGATATTTCGAACATTACCCAAATTATTTCACAACCAAATATTAAATTAAAGGTGAAGGAAATAAAATAAAATGATACTAACTTACTTATTAATTATGGGAGTATTAATGAGCATAGTATTTATTGTGGGAAAATTAAGGAATAATATTAATTTTTTTTTGGATATTTTAACTAACAGTCACATCCTAAAATAGTAGAAAAAATTTACCATATTAAGGAAAATGGGGATTAATTTATCTTTTATTTTTATATAGACAACAAATGACCTTCATGGTAGGTCATTCAAAAATTAATTATAATGGTACGCCATGTTACATACTAAACAATAATTATTTATATGAATATATTAGACAAATTATAATATCATCATATGTCTAATTTGAGTGTTCTACCATAATAGAAATTTTTATTTCTCAATAAATCATATATATGGAGTAATTACCATTTTAAATATATCATCACCTAATATTCATCATTGTAAAAAAATTAAAATATTGAGGGAGACATTGAGAAAGTGAGGGGGGGAGTAACATATTTCTTATTAGAACAAATATTACTTTTCTATATTACGTTTCCATCACTATTATAAATATTTTTATATTGAACTATAATAATTTAACTTGTGTAAAAAATAAATTTACATAATATTGATCAAACATGAAATTTTTTGTATTTCATTAATCTAATATATTAAAAAACATTTTGTGAGTGTTGATTTTATAGAAAAAATATATGGAATGTAATTAATAAAATAAAAAGATAATAAATACACATGTAATGAAATAGATTACATGATTGAATTATTTATAAACGTAGTCTCCCATGATAATAATAACACTAAGTATAGCATTGAAAATAACTAAATAAATTAAAACTATTATTGTAATGTTTATGAAGAAAATAAGATGAATTACATTTTGAGATGTATATAATGATGTGTATTGGAATTTAAATGGGTAATAAGACTTATTTATGACTATGATATAGATGGTCATTCAATATATGACCAGTGGATATATTTTAAGTCACTTGAATGGAGTAACCCAGAGTCGATGCTTAATTATTTCAATGCTATAAGATTTAATGGATCTCCCCACACAAAATCAATCAGATTAGTAGCCTTATAATTCGAGATATATGAATGCAATACATATAAAATTTATAATTTAAAATATAATTTAAAAAAATTACTTGAAAATTACTCAATGATTCCTTTTTCATTCATTAGAGGGAGGAAAAATATAATGGGTGATCTAGGGTTCTTATTAAGGGATTATTATTATAAATTATGTCCTGTGAAAATAGTGAGTAATAAATATATAAGAGTGGATAATCAAAACACATGACATTCAATCAACAACATGAGTTCATTGAAAATCCATGGATAATATAAAATAGAAATAAGATAGATAACATAAATGTTAATCTTAATAAGATAAATTCTTAAATTTGGAAATTCAGGATTTTTCCATCAAGTTGTAATCCATATTATAATGAATATTATAATCAATTCCTCTTAATAAATACATCGCACTTCAGAAATGTGAAGGATTAGACAAAATAAAAATTCAATGAGGCCACCGATATTGTCTGATGAGATCTTTTGATGCATCAAGTATAAATCAATAACAATGATTAACCATTTAATTTCATATACAATTAATTTGATACATATATATTGTATAATAAATACTATAATTAAAAAAAATTATAATTCAATTCTTATCCACCTCAAATCAAGATTATGGATTATTTTTCAGTCAATAAAAGAACATTAATCCTATAACTAAAAATGTATATACAAGTGGGAATAGTTGAAACACCATAAAAGTATTATAAATAATATTTAATTCACGCATTAAAAGGAAAATATTGTCTTTAAGGAGAATTTATACATCCAATGAATAATTCAAAGTGATAGAGAACATGAACACCTAGAAGCGAATTATCTAAAAATAAGGTATAATCTATTTTTGGAAAAGGATTATTGAAGAATATTCATTCTACAAAAATCACCATTTTTAGAAAAATCTAGCCTTCAGAAATAAAAATATAAGAAAGAAAATTCAAAATAACCTCCATGTATCTTAGTGTAGGAACACAGTTACAAATCAATATTCAATATTCAATTAAAAAACTATATTCTTTTATATTCACATTATAATAAATAAAAATTTCTAAAATATTGAGAAAATAATTCATTAAAAATAGAAATTAAATCCTTTAAATTAATTTCAAAATTTTGAATCTTAACGAAGGTGGGAAATTCTATTGAGATGATTAATGTTAAAATAAATATTTCTTTCACATATTTTTAAATATCTAGAAATAAAACTATTTCAAAAAATATTATTAATTTTAAAACATTCATTATAAATTTAAATATGGTCAAAAATGATATCAAATATTTATTTTATTTTATGTCTAATATTCGTAAAATAAATTAAATTAAACTATACATGGAAGAAATAGTTTATAAGGAATACATTAATATATGAATTTTTAAAAATAATGTTCCTTAAATAAAACACACTAGATTATTTATGATCCCAAATGAAAATAATCTAGAAAAAACCACAAGTAACTATAGGTGAATAAAATAATTGAGATTTAAGATATTAGGAAATTGAAATTTTAAAAAAATTAAAAAAAATCAATTAAAAATGTCATTTTTATAAAAATTTATTACTTAGGATATCTGTTTAGTCATACATGTTTAATTATACTATATAATGAATTTAATTTATTTAAAAAAGTTAATAATATCCTTTTCAATCTTTATTCTTATATAGGGTCCTTTTATAGTTTCTTTGAGTCCGTTTATTGACTAGTTTTTTTCTATAGAGTAATTATATTTGTTCGGTCAAGTTTCTCTAAATTTATTCTCTATATTGTTTTAGAATAGTGGGTTATGAAATTTTTTCATAAAGTATTTATATTTAATAAAATAATTGATATAATTTTACTTAATTGTATTTTATATTATATTAATAGACACATTTTACAATAGTAAAGTTAATCATGCCACAACGTGGTTGTGGTAATCGACATGCACGCATTGTAATTTAATCATTTTCAATCATATAGAATGGAAATAAGGTATGAAAAATATTATATTTCAAAAATCCAAATTATGTAATATACATATTATATATTAATTAATTAGACCTTTATTATAATGCATGGAGAATTGTGAGGAAGAGACAAATTAAACCGCACCATGGAGATGACAGGTTGTACGTACACATGAATATTATTTTCATTATCCATACGAAGTAAAGGAGGAGAATAATTATTTTGAAAATATAATAATAATTTTTTATTACATATAATATACAGATGATTTTATATGTAAAATATTATATAAAATTTGATTGAATTAGAAGTTGATATAAAATGTAAATAGTTGGTCAAGAGTTAAATATCCTTTTAAAAAACTACATAAAACTTTCACCTTAACCCACTATTAGACTGTAATTTAATGATACCATATATTCTGTGTTATGGTTAATAAGATTGGGATCAGATTTTGTTTTGTATTTTTCAATATATTTATCTTATAATGAGTGAAGAATTTATGTAAAGTTGTTCTTTTTTATAATTGATTGAAATTACATAATTAGAGTAACGTAAATGATTTTTATATAATAAATATCCCAATCATGTCTTGCAGAAAAAATGTAAATAATTGAGAATTTATTAAATTCTAATTTTAATACCCCCTCAACCAAAAAAATTTATGCATGATAATGTTTCATTTTTAATATACATTTTATATTAACCCCATCGGTAACTATTTTTGACAATTATCGTGGTAATACATTTTTAGCCTTTAAGGTACATAAACATACTTATATGGTTAATGTTTTCTAAATAAAGTTTTTTGGATCTAATTTTTTTTATCATTTCCTATCCATCTTATCCTACATTAATTTTTCATTTGATTATTATATCATTGAATTAAAATTTTATTATCCAAAAATAACATTAAATTATATATGGGAGTATTTCATTAATTTGACATAATAGTAATAAAGAAGAAAATTTAATTTGAATATTAATTTTTTTTACAATTATTATTAATAACTACCTAAAAAACTCATTAAATATGATAATTCATCCCAGTGACACCCCAATATTTTAAAAAACAAATATTATAATTGATATCATATATGAAACACATAACAAATATAATAAGAGAATGTAATGAACCCTAAATTTATGATATATATATTTTTAAATAAATTCCATATATTTTTTATCATGTACAACAATATGTTTGAACGAAACACTATACTAAGTTAAAATATCATTATTTAAAATTGAAAATTATAACATAGCCATGAAGTGGGAAGTTGTGAATATTAATTAATAAATTATTAAAATAAAATGGTTTACACATTTATAAAATAAATTAAACTGATATATATTTATTATAACTAAAATTAGAATCTTTTTAATGAAGAAGAAATATTTTTTGAGAAACTGTATTTTTCTATAAAGTGGTCAAGTTGAACTTTTCACAAACAATTTAAAATTAATTTTTACTAAATTTAAAATGTATTTATAAATAATATTATTTTTGAAATCATCATGTAAAATTTATCTCTGGGTGATTTTTTTAAAATTGTTTAAATGGATTTATTTTTTTGATGAATAGTAAAAAAGTCTAAATTTTAATTAAAATTTTCTTTTTTTTAAATTTTTTTTCCATTGTTTAATTATATTTTATACATTCATTAATGTAAAAATATATGATTTATATTAAAATGTACCTAATTTTTTTCATTGGAATTTATTTAATATTGACTTTGTAAATTATAAAATTCTATAATTATGAGAATTTGATTTATGAAAAATCACTCATTATTCATGATAGTAGATTAATATTAAATTGTATTATGCCAAATTTAGGATATGAATTTGTAAAAATATATTCCCAAATTGGAATTAAAATAATACATATTATATAATAATGTCAAATTAATTATTTATCTTAATGGATAGTGAAAAAACAGAAAAAAAGATCTTAGGTTAAAGTAAAATGGGTTTACCATGTGAGACGATCTAAGAGGATAATCGTTAAACATAACCTAAAACCTTTCAAAAAACCATTGGAAGTATATATGTAGACCCTATCTACTAAAAGGTTCTATAATGAATATATTGGGTACTTTTTTCATGAGAACAACATGTTCATCAAACTATATTTTAAAAAAGTCTGTTTTTTTCTCTCCACCATTATAAAAATACACCCTTAACCACCCCTATTCAAACATAAAAAACCATTATTTGGCTGATAAATTGAAAAATATATTCTTTAATTACCTACTCACTTTCTATAGTCACTACTATGATTTTGAATTCCTCATACGAAGGCAATGTGTATAATTATGAAGAATCTCTCTAAGGATGAGAAAAAAATCTTAAACATGCATATTGGATTTATATTTTCTTCGACCTCTTGAAAACCATTCTACAATAATATAATATAATAAAAATAATATCTATTATGTAGTAAAATAATATTATATTAATATCATAACCTATACCCTTCAACACATCTATCAAATGGAGAATGAAAGCATAAAAAATGTGTAAAGTGACATATAGCCTCACAAACTAAAGTAATTCATTTTATATCACAATCATCAATTCCTTGATACTATTATGAATTTAGAATATTTATATTTTATTTATGAATTTTTTATACTTATATAATAATGATATCACTTATAAGTTTATACTTTCTATTCCATGCGGGATATGATAACGTCCCTCGTGTGTACCGCAGACAACCACATAACAAAGTGATGCGATTCAATTTTCTCTTATGAATTAAAAGAAATATTGTAGGATTAATGTTAATGAATATATCTGGTATTTAGGATATAAATTTTTTCTAGAAATAAAATATATCATTTAAATTTATGCCTTCCAATCTCTTAGATAATAAAAACATCACTTATGCATACATGTGGACTAATGCCTACACACAGTGATGTAAAATGTTTTAAATTATATAATTGCAATGATTTTAATACGGAATTAATGGATTAATATAAATTATATATATTAAATAATAAATATTTTATAAATATTTTATATTTTTATTTTTCTTTCATTTATTTCATCCAAAAATATGAAAATGTCATTCATTCTTGTGTACGACCAACCATCTCCATGAATGGTATAATCCATTTTCTATCTCTAAATTTTATAGATTACTATATATATATACATAATTAATATAATCTATTTATATAAATTTATACATTATATATTCTATGTATTCATGATCAAATTAAAATGACCAAAATATCTAATTCCAAACATACAGGAAGAAAGAAGAAATTTTCACCTAGAAGTAGTGATTTTAAAAAAATTATTTGTAATAGATAGATGATAAATAAGTATAATTTAATGATATATGGTATTATATATATGATTATGGTTCTATAATGTGTTTATAATAAATATATATTTATTATTCAGGATTTTTTGACACATATGAATGATGTCGAACCTATGTTAAGGGTTTCTCGTCTAACTTTTTCTTCCATGAGACATATTCCATATTAAACACACATCCCATTTTTTGGTGTATATTCTACCCCTTTTATATGTTACATCATTAATAGATTTATATATATTTTATTTAAAGTGTTAATTTTGGTATTTTCTTCATGGTTAATATCATTTATATTTTTTCAAAGTTGCAAGGGTATATTTGAAAATCTAACTATTTTTCAAGATTGATTATTATAATATTAAACATATGGGAATTATATTTTTATTTATATCATGAAATAAATATGTTTACATAATATCTGGTTATTCATGATCATTTAAATAAAAATTTACATTTTTATACTATTTGGTTTATAAAATTATTGAGAAAGTGAATTTAAGAAAACCTGACTTCATTTACCTCTTAGGTAGAAAATATTTCCACATCCAAAAACATTTTTTCTAACAAAATATTTTCTTTGAATTATATACATTATGTTTTATGATATTGTAACTCATTTTTAAATTTTCTAATCAAAATTGAATTTGGCCCCCATTTCATTTCACGAAAAATAATCATTTGTATTTTAACAAATATGTGAAATGAATAATTGTTCTAATGTGTAATACATGAACTAAATTTTTTTCCTTATGCCTACACAATAATTTATAGCTTATTTTAATATTTTTAAAGGTCATATTCAGATAAATTCATATGTAATATATTTTTGAACTATTATTAATGTATTTTGAATGATATGATGTTATTTTCCTCAAAAATATTTTTAATGATGTTTCTATGTTATTTTTATTCATCAATAAAATCATCAATTTCTTATAAATTTTATCAAGTGGGGATATGATATATTGATATCAACCTAATAATTATTTAGATGGATTATGATCTCTTTGAGTCGGAATTTGCAATTTTTTACCATTCACTAAATTACTCCAGATGGTTCATGATTTTGTTTATTTGATTTGGGATGTATTGATTTTTCATATGTTTTGTTCAATATAAATATATCTTTTAATTTTATTTCACACATTTCATATGATGAATTCATTGAACATAGTATGTCATCTGTGAGTCCTCGTGATAGATATCCCTATAATTCATCGATAGGTATAATGAGAAAAATCAGTTGGCCAAACTAGATCTCCTTATCCCGATAGATTTATATTATCCTATAAAAGGTCTCAATAATATGTTATAGATTTATAAAATTACAAATTTACTCATTATAATATTGATAATTTTTTTCCATGGGATTATTCTATACTTTATAATATCCTTGGATATTTTTTAATTTTATGTGATTATTTATATGGATTTATTTTATCATCATTTAACTCATCCAGATCATGCATAGTTTATTGATTAAATATCGTGATTTAAAATTATATACCTTTCCATATTAAATATTATTATTTATTAATGAAATATTACATTGTTTTATTACCCATACAGATTATCTAATCTCACCGGTTATTGAGTTTAATTTTCTATAGGATAGCGGGATGACGTTTTGGTTGATATGGAGGGATATGTTGTGGGAAATATTATAGTTATCAAAGAAATACATTGTGTATTTAATGATTATAAATGTAGTTTTAATTGAATTTATGTATCTTATTTACCAAAACTAATTAAATATTTGATCCATTATGATGTGACTCCTTGTATCTAGTGCCAATATAATAAAGTAACTACCTGCATCGAGCTACTAGAGTTGGGTATTTATGGTATTTAAGGATTTTTAGTACATTCCCTAGGAACTATATTTTGGAAAAAATATATTAAGGTATATAAACCTATGATAAACAATGAAAATAGGTTTATAAGAACAAGCCAACATTTTTTTATGGTGGATATTTTGTGGGTTTTCCTTGAAATATATCCCAGTATGGATAATACAAGTTAACATGGTTCTGTAAAAGATGCACCTATGTGTAAAAAAATTGAAAAAGGTGTGTCATAAATTACTTGAGTTTTACTTGGTAAATAAAAATGATCCTTACTACACACTTGTTTTGACACTCCAAGGGGATATACATAAAATAGTGAACACTTATTTACAATCCATTATAAAGGGTTTGAAAATATTTTTATTATTTGAAGACATTATCAAGGAGAATATATATATGATTTTGATATTAGATATGAATAATTTTTCACATTTTATTAATGCATTACATTATTATTGGGATTATACAATTTTTATTAATTGAATGCCCAAATTTAATGTATGACATTGTCTAGAAATAGTTCCCAGTGGAAGTATTGTTAACCGTATCAATGCACATACTAAATGTTGGTATTACCCTCTTGGAAATGATAATGAAGCCAGTGATGGAGTTGAAGATGGAATTATAGAAATTATAACCATATTGGTGTAGAAGAAAAAGTTTAAGAATAATAAAATTTCACATATGGAGCATCCCAGATACCACCATGTGGTGTAAAAAAATTTGACAGGTTGATGATTAAGAAAACCCCATCATTAAACTACACTAAAAATCCATTTGTAGATGAGAAATGGAGAGGTACCATTAGTAGGATCATTCTATCATTGAGAAGTAATGACAGGAAAATATATTTTCACAATATATTATCATATCTAAGTATAGGTGGATCATTGGTGGCCACTGATTCGAAAAAAATATAGATGATGATTAAATAAAAACATGGAATAAAGAGATTTTTAATGTACTCCTCTTAGAATAGTATTATACTCATGAAAACTTGGAAGATATAGAGAGAAAATTCCTAAAACTAAGATAAATTAATTATTTAAATGTATGTATCTGTGAAGGGAACATTAAATTGTTATAATACAATGCTAATGACTACCTAAAAAATCAAAATAAAATTATTGTCAATTTGTAAATGAGAATAATATAATTCTATGAAGGGAATGAGTATCCCAAACATTATCATCATATAAGGACATAGTATCATGTGTTATAATGGTATAGAGGAAATTATTCTAATATAATATATTTTCAGAGGAAGAATTATTAGAATAGGATGGAAGTGAAAAGGATGGATACATGGAATACGGGAAAGATGAATTATCACCCATGTGATAATATTGTAAATAAACACAAATATACATTCCTAAAGGCTATGTGAGGTTTCTTAAAGTTAGTACATAAAGGACCACATGCTCATTATTCAAAGGGTAAAAATGGGTTTCTAGCTTTCAATGCTTTAACAACAAGGATATGGGTCACTATGAAAATTAATACTCTAAAAATCAAGGGAATAAAACTCAAATGATGCTAAGGGGTCAAGGTAAACCTTATGGTACTACTAAGGATGAAGTGGAATGATTAATGTTCTTTTCTTAATTCATGAATTTTATTATTGGAGTATTATTATCAATTTTATTATAGTTATAAGAATTATGAAATTTACAAGGATTTTAATACAATACATTTTCATTATAGATTTTACAGAAAATATTGAATGATACCAATGTCCCAGAAAGTTGACTTTGTGGTAAGTTTAATTTCACGTATCAAATTATTGACGGATTATATCCATTAATATGTTGTCTATTTTTCAATAAAAATGATAAAGATATAATGATGGGATATAATTTTATTATGTTATAATTATTTTGTATTTGATATTTTATGTTATCTTTGCTAAAGATTACTACATGACTATATTTATTTAAATATTTGAAAAAATATTATTTTATTTTTGGAGTAATGCGTGTTATAATTATTATTTTTATTTAGATAAATGTATATAAATTTTTTGAATTTGAAATAAATATAATCATTATATTATTTGGGGAATTTAATATTTATTTACTTCCTCCTTTCTAAATTTTTTGGACATGGAATATGGTCAGAATTATTTTCAACGATTCATGTGATGAACTATTTATGTAATGGATTTAATTAATATTGGTCTGTTATTAACAATATGGTTCTATACCTTTTGGTCTTGGAAAATATCTTCATATAAGAGGAAGTAAATTCCATTATTTTATTAAGACACCGAACTATTTAATGTTAATTTATGTGCCTCAATAATAAAAATATTCTAATTAGATTTTGATTTCTTGAAGTATGATATGAAATAATAATTGATAAATGCACAACCAAAATATTAAATTATAAGTGTATTTTTTGGTGTTCTTCATAATAATGGTATCATAATACATCAATGTTAAGAAAAAGATATTGAGACTAAAATGATTCCCTGTTACATTGTTTCCTATTAAATAAATCATTTATTAAGACATCATAGATTTACAGCTGTGTAGTATAAAAATTTCAAATGGACATATTCAGTATAACTATCTATTAATACATAAGCATTAGTATTCTCTTTGATGTCTATGATTTCCTTTCCTGCCATAATAATACTATTTGGAATCCAAACATGGGTTTTTTCTAGATAACCTTCATCCTTCCCTTCCTCTCTTTTTCAAGGGGATATTTTATTATCATATTTGATGATGTGGGGAATCAAGAAAAATAATTTCAAATTTCACACCCCTTATTACTGAGATCATGATTATATTTCAAGGATTTAATTTTGTTAAGCAGTATATAATGTAAAACCATTGAAATTTTAAAAGGTGAACATCCTATTCAATAACATATATTACCTAAAACACCAAGCTTATACGAGAATGTAATACCCAAAGACATTTTGATTAAAATTTATTTTAAATACATTCAATGTAGTTTATATAATGCAATCCAAAGAACTATGGGTTTGAATGAGACACAATACTCTATTAAAGTATTATTATTTAAATATTCCCATTATATCATTATATTTATGTTTATGGTTACAAAAAATAGGTTATAAATTACGAAAATTTTATTCTTCAAAAATAATTAAAATAAATTAATTTTATATATAATGATTATAAATAAAATAATATTCATTTTATTTGAAATGATTTTTCTAAAAAATATTATTTTTATAGAATGTGGTATAATATCTTTTTAAACGCATTATTAAAAATTATTTTTTCCAGTTTAAAAAAAATTATTTAAAAAATATAAACTCCATTTTTGGAATATACAATTTAAAATTACATTTGTTCAATTTTTTTGATAGTTTTCATAAAAGAATAATTTTTGCTGAGAAGTGTAAATAGTGATTTTAGTTGAAAAATTAATTTTATTTTAAATTATTTTAAATTTTAAATTATATATTAACATCGGTTTAAAGTAAAATTAGTTCAATTATATTGAAAATTATGTAATTTATTATATAGGATTAAATTTTAAATTTAATTTTTATATTAAAATGTTTTACACTAATGAGAATTTTCTCTTTGGATAATCGCTATTTTTTTTACATCATAGGTTTAATTTTTAATTGGATATTCCCACATCTATGTGGAAAATTTCAAAAAAATTAATTCTATATCTAGAATAAAAAAATTGTCTAATATGTTTAACATATTTTTTTCTATTATTTGAAGTGATAAGAATATAAATTAATTAATGTGGATAAGGTAATAATGGGTTTACCAGGGGTTTAATCATAGAAGAAAATGGCTAAAATGACATAAACATTTCTTGAACGCCATTATATATAAATATATAGAAATTAAAATATATATTGTTTTCTAATTACCTAATTTGGAATCATTATCAATGTTAAAAATTTGGGTACCACTTTATCGTTTAAAAATTTCCATGTTTGTCCTCTCCCCCAACTTAAAAAACCACCCCATCTCTTATATTATTCAAAGTTCAATTAAAAAATTTATATGATACTAAATAAAAATATAGTTTTAATAAATCCATCCAAAAATAATGGAGGCCTTATTTTTGTTAAAAATCACTCTTATGAAGGCTATAAGAATAATCATACTGAGGCTATTTAAAGAAGTAGTAAAATTCTTAAACAAGCACAATTTTGTATTTATTATTTTAAAATTTTAAAACATTATTAAACTATGATAATATAATTAAAATATATATAATATATATTGTTATGTTAGTATGTTAATCACAAAACCTACATCCTTCTCTACTTTTATCAAATGGGAATCGAAACTGTTGACCGTGTGTATGTCAGACTACTACCCTAAGAACTGGTGTCCTCCGTTTTCCATCCCCAAATATCAATTATGTATACGATGATGGATGAAACCACTTTATATTATATTTTTGAAATTTTTATACTTTATTAATTAATTAATTAATTATAACTTCAGTATTTCAATTCCTTGGGTGGTACAATAACATTCCTCATTGTACGACAGACCACTACCTCATGAAGTGATGTCTTTAGTTTTAGACATACTATATTCATGAAATGTAGTAAGGATAAATTTAATGAATATATGTGATATTAATGATCTAAAAATTATTTTATAAATACAATATCACATCTATATTCTTAACTTCAAATCTTTTAGAAAATAATAATGGCAATTATGCATATGTGTGGACTCTATCCCCCACATGGTGATGTGAATTGTTTTTAATTTTATTTTTATATGGTATTTATTGAGGATTTACACGATTAATATAATTAATATATATTACATATAAATTAATTTTGATATTTTATTTAATATTTATGTTCTATTCATTATAACCAACAATGAAAATAAAAACAGTGTTCATATGTACGAACGACCTACCTTCTCAATGAATGGTTTAATCCATTTTTTATATATAACATTAATAGATTACTCTAACCCCATATAAAGATAATATATATTCTAATTATAGCATTATTAAAAATAGGGATATAATTTCACAATGATTAAATTCAAATTCAAAAAATTACAAAACTAAATAATATAGGAATAATAAAGAAATTTTCACCAAATGTAGTGATTTTAACAATGAATTGTAAATAAACTAATGATAAAAGACTATGATTAAATAATATATCCAATGTGATGTCTGATTATGGTAATAATATATAATTATGATAAACTATTATTTATTATTTTATAGAATCTAAAATATACCAAGGATATCCAACCAAATGTAAGGTTGTTTTTATCTCTATTTTACATAAGAGAGATATATGCCAAATTAACCACTTATTCCATTTTGTGAATTATATAATATCAATTTTGAAATCTTAAATTACTAATATATTTTTATTAGATTTATTTAATGTTTAATTTAATTTATTTATTTCATGGTTCCCATGATTGTAACATTACCTATGTTGTAATAGTTTATTTAAAAATCTAATCCTTATTTAGGATTATTTATATTTAATTCTCTTTATGGGAATTATTTGATATTTCTATCAGAAATGAAATATATTTTTATACCCTCCTGTTATTCATTAAAAGTTTTAGTAATTTTACTATTTTACACCCATTAATAAATAAAATTATTGAGGAATTTTATTTAATAAAATCTTACATCATTCCTCTCTTTGTTAAAAAAACATATTTCAAAACTTTTTTTCTACATATGGTTATAGGAATGTATCAAAAATTAACCAAATGGTTTATTAAACAAATTAATACCAATGTTTTATTTTTTTTCAAGAAAATTAATGAAATCTTCCTTTCATTTTTTAAATAATCCTCAATTTCCTTTTACAAACATTTGTGAGGAATCTTTTTTTAACTAGTATGGTAGGAAAAAATATTTCCTCTCTTATCACCACTAAATTTTTTTAAGAATGTTTTATATATTTTAATATGATATTATCAATTGAATTTATTTTGAAATTATTTTGTGAAATAATTTTAAATATTATTTTTTAATTGAAATGATTAATTTTAATAAAACAAATAATGGTATATTAATGGAATGTTTATTCATTAATGACATTAACCATTTATTGTATTTATGATTCACTAGAGATATATTATATTTATATCATTCCTATTATTTTAGTGGATGTTTTTTAATCATTTTTATTGGTGATATATAATTCTATTACCATGAAATATATTACTCTAGTTGATTTGTGAATATTTTTATTTGAAAAGGGATATTACTAACATTTTTTATGTTATTTTTCAATAGGAATGGTAATTTTGATTACGTGTCACACGTTTCTTATAGGAAATTCACTATACTTAGTATGTGAATATTGGGTCTCGATAATTGATAACCCCTCGATGCATAAAAATTTCTTATGAGATAAATTAATTGGAAAAATTAGACAGTTTAAACACACATATTTGAAATGTCTAGTGAAGGCCCATGACCTTATGTTTCATTTATATGGAATTATGCATTCCCTCGTTATGATATCTGTTATTGATGTTCATTTTATTATGTGATTAATGAAAATATCATTGGATAAGTTTTAGTATTATGTGGTTGTTTATATAGAATTATTGTATCAGTAAATATTTCTTTCTTATTATACTCAGTTTATTGATTAAATTCTATTTATTTAAAATATTTAACACCCCATATTGATTATGCCTATTTATTAACGATATATTTTATTCCACACATAGAATTCACACAAATTTTATCTCACTCTTTTGTTATGATTATTGTTACTTAGGATACCAATTGATTTGTGATTGAAATGCTTGAATAAACTATATGGAATAATGGAATTATCAGTTACAAATATTTGTGCATGTGACATTCTAAAATGTACTACGAATTTCAAGTATCTATCTAGTTTACCAAGTCTATCCTACTATTTATTCCTTCTAGATGTGATTCCATATATCTAGTGCCAATGTAATAATGTATCCTCCAACTTTGGTCAACACAAGTTAGGGTCTTTACAATCTATAACATATTAATTATATTATTTAGAAAGAGAAGAAGGTGGGAGAGCTCCTCTCAACCAAATAACAACATTCCCTAGAATCTGATGGTATTCACATAGGCCCCACCCCCTCGGTGGTGAGGGTACTCCAACTATCTTTGAAAGTGATTAAAAATGACTATTGTACCCATTCTTGAACCCAGATTAAATCACATCCTTCCCTAAGATCTCTCTTTGTATAAAGGTTCATTATTTATTTGATGGATCACTAAAATAGTCGATTTAGAATTATCAGTTCACCAATGTTGCCTCTTTTATACATCTAATTTTGATTGCATGTTTCAAGCATCACCAGCAATTAGTGGACTCCTTTGACCACCTAAGTTTTGGATCCTAGGGTCTACATGAGAGTGAAATAGTAGAGCTCATCCAACCTATACACATCATGGCTAGATTTTCTTTAGATGATTATTTAATACTCTCATGGCTAAGTGAAACTTGTACATATAATGGGTCTTTATTTCTTCTCTTAAAATGGACATACAATTTTCATATGAAACAGGATTCCTTAACCATGGAAATTTGGGTAAGAATTCATGAACTTCTACTTAACATTGATAATCCTTGGATAATTATTATGATAGGAAAACTCATAGGTCGTTAGATATGTTTTGAAAGTTGGACATGCCTTTTATTTCATCTGATTTCACCCAGAATTTGTGTTGAGGATGAAGTTTCAAAGCCACATGTTGAGTTTTTCTATGTCAAGAACCAGGCCGGGTTGCCATATGACCCAGCGCCTGACCCGGTCCGTGACATGGCCCAAAGGGTGTTCCCAATCCCAACAGGCTGTCACAAGTTCCCGTATATCAAACATTACATGGGAACGACTTACCCGAAATAAAAGAGAGAACTACAAATAACAAGATAAACTAACTAAAACTAGAAACAGGAAACCAAACATACCTTTATACTATAACCAGTTTTAGAGTTTACAATTAAACTAAAACCCAAAATGGAACTACAAAAAAGACAGAAAATTAAAAACTCTAACTCAAGACTCCAAATGACATGAGAAGTCATACCTCTATGCTACCCACACCAACCTATATGAGGAGACCGACAACAATCCGAACCACCATCACTGAGAATGATACCAACAACCTAGAGACCACAAAAAACAAGGTCTACATACACCTGAAGGTGTATGCTGGGTGTGAGCGAAAAGCCCAGTAGGACGTCACCTAATAAAAAGGTTCCACATGTAAACATTAAATGAAAAAATACATTTGCACACTAAATAAATGAAATGAAGCCAAAACATGAATAATTTTAAAGATATAATTTCTATAAATAAAACAATTTAAAAGAAAACAACATAAATAAATAAATAAAAACACCCTTGCATTTAAGAAAAACCCAAACCTTCAAGAAACACCCAAAAGATACACTGTATTCCGACAGTGAGTGTATAGTAGTCCAGGAGCACTAAAAGTGGGAGAGGCCCGAAAGGTTCCTGAAAAATGAATGAGACCCTAGAACATCGCATCTCGGTGAACAGTAGTATATGAACCACAAAAAAATGAATTCTCGTGCATGAGCCACTAGTAGGGAAGCACATCCATAACCTAGTGGTCTACAATAATCATCCAATGTTTAGTCAGTGTTGTAATCGTCAAACCAGCTTTGTCAAATCGAGCCAAAGCCGCTTCCGAATCACTAGCGCGGTAGATCTAGTCCTCCCACCTAGTACGAGGCTTCCCCTTTTGTGCTCAGGATGTCCAAATTTCACATTACATTTAAAAATCAGACAAATAAAACAAATAGGATGTAACATAAGCCCAACGCCACACTTACACACACATAGAAAACCATTTGACAAAGTATGCATTCCAAAAGACTTTACCCAACTCAATTAAAACAATTTTTGTATTACTAATAATTCTTTATTAAAATATATTAAATTATTTGTCAAAATGTTTTTTAAAAAGAAACATAACAGAACAAACACAAAAGAAACAACTTATCCATATTTCATGACCAAACACACCCAACGCCACATCAAGAAAAAAAATTGCACACATTTTACATTTTCACAAAACAAACACAATCTTTATAAAAACACTAGAACACAAACATTTCACTTTTTACATTTTCACAGGACAAACACAAAATTTATAAAAACACTATAACACAACTCACATATATTTTCATAGCAACAACCTACTCAACCATTATGCACCTTCAGTTACAACCAAGAACACACTATGTCATGTCGAACACAATTATCACTACTTGCACAAATGAAAAGCTAACTGAAAAAATTATTAAACACTTACAATTGACTAAAGATAAGTTTTCAACCAATGAACGCACCCACCCATATGACATAATGCCAAATAAATCTAACACATGGAAGAATTCAAGAAAACAAAGTCCGCACCCAAAATAATTAACCAATGGAAATTATAAACTATCAAAGGAAGAAAATGAATTCATTAAATAATGTTCAAAACTCGGAACCACCTACCTCGACATAAAGACTCCGAGAATTGGTGTGAAATCTTCAAATCCTTGCATGGAACCTCAATCGTGTTTTGTTTTCACTGTTAGGAACTTAGTGCAAACTCAAACTCATGAATCAAACCAATAACATAAATAAAAGGAACCTAAACAACATGGAATCCCTCCCCCAAAATTTATGAAACAACTATATGAGGCTGTACGCACCTTTGGTGTGGCAGCGGGAGGCTGGTCAAGGCATATATTTGGGCACTAGAGGTGCACTGTGATGGAAAAACCAACCAGAAGGGGGGGTCCACCGGCGGTGATAAGGCATAATTGAAGTAACCCTTATTAATACTTCATGGGCTTGCAACAAGAAAGAAAAAAAAAACAGCAAGAACAACAGAAAAAAGGTTATATTTCCATTAATCTGATCATGCAAAAGATATTGTATCCTGTATTATAATAGAAAATCATGGGCCTCTAATACTTGAAGCAAAGTATTGCTTACAAATTCTCTCAAGAAAAAGTCCAGCAGAGGAGGTGTGTGGAACACAGTTCGTGCTAGGGAAGAAGAGGGACAGCGAGGCGGCGGTCATCGGATAGAACATGAGGATGGTGGTTGGTGTGTCGGGGATGGCCAAGGATCAGGGGTGCGGCTGGTCTGGAGAGCTAGGCACGTGATGGCGGTGCTGGCCTGGAGAGGAAGGAGGGCGCGACACGAGGTGGGATTGGCTGCTAATGTGTCCAGTGAAAACTTCAGATCGTGAGGGAGAAACCTCGGCGCGATATCAGGGAAGATCCATGGCACAAGGGTTCTAAGGGGGGGGGGGGGGGGTTCTGTCGCGCGACGGGGAGGGCCGGACAGAGTAGGAGGGGCACTGAGGTTTGCTGGACAAAGGAAGGGGGGTCTGGTGGGATTCCGAGCCGAAAGGAGGGGTCTATATGTTCAAGGTTACTAGAGGGGTGGTGTCGGCCATGGAGATGTCTTCCATGGAGGGGGCAGCATGAGCAGAACCATAGAAGGGGGTGGAGCTTCGATGAAGAAGAAAATAAATGGGGTAGGGGGAGTTAGGTCTCAACGCAACAAAAAAAATAAAGAAAACAAATTAATTAAGTAAAATGAAAACCAAAACAAATAGAAATAATAATAATAACACTAATGATAATAAATAACATGTTAACAATAATATTCTTAAAATAAAACAATGGGAATAAAAATTTTATTACCATTAAAACATAATTTATTAAATTTACGCATTACTATCAATTTTTTTCCACACATTAGTTTTATTTCGTTATTATTATTAATTCATTTATTTAATTAGTTGACAATCGAGAAGTGTCATACACCGGCCCTGGAGAAGCCGCACGGCTTCGAAATTATGCTTCGCCTGTGCATCGCATGATGGAAAGCCCTGAAAACTCATTTAATTTAATTCATTTATTAATAATTAAATTTATTTAATTAGTTGCAAATAGGGCAGGCGAGCGGGGAACCAAGAGAGGCCACACGGTGACCAAGGAAAGGCCGCACGTCTTTGAAAACAGCGCGATGAATCGTTGTCAAGGCCAAAATTCTCTTTTATCAGAGAAAAATCCCTATCGGGCTCGAGCCATATTTCATATCAAAAGAATAATTATAATCAGAAGCATATAAAAATTATAGTATGGAAATAAAAATTTGAAACATGACATAGTGCAATGTCTGGGTGTGACAAATCTCCCCACCATAAATATTTCCTTCCCCAGAAAGCCATAACTAAGGATGAACGCCAAAGAAGAAACTGATACCCCACTAAGTTTCAAGAGGATCCCTATGAAAACAAGAGGAAAGAGGCAAACATATAATACTCAGAAAAATGTGACTTATAGAAATCTTCAGAAGCTCGTAAAAAGAATTTCTAATATGTGTCGCCCGCCCTAAAAAGATAGAATGGCTCCAGCTGACCGATCAAGGAAGGGAACTCTCACACCCACAGAATCCAACTTCACAAGCTGAAATATCCCAAGCACTATTGAATGAAAACCACTTAGTTTGTCTGGAATGAACAAATGAGAGAAACCACGACCCAGAAGCACCCTTATCACCAATCACCAACTCATATTTAGAAATAGAACCAAAAGGTCAATGTGGGGAAACCTGAGGGGCTCCCCACGATTAAGAACCTACTAACGCCCAAGACGAGACTAGAGAACCGACACGGGAAGGTTCGAGTGGACTCGCCGCCATTAAAGAAAAGTCCATCACCGATTCATTCTAGAGACATTCGTGCGAGACCCAATGTGGGTCTCCCCACCATTAGAACTAACTGATGGTATAAAACTTTGAAAATTTCTCGATGGTGACCAAACACCCCACCACAAGGGGAGGGTAGGGAGGGAGCCGACAACCGGAGCATCAAAATCATGACCCAAGACAAACTAGCATTTCCACATTCCTGGATGAGCACTATTCAAATTTGGGACTGATTTACCCATCAGACTCTCAAGGACAATAAAAGTGATTACACCCGGTGGGACGCAACCCCCAAGGCTCTAAGGCAACGAGACGAACATGCCTCCAAATAATCAAAAAAATCATACACAACTAGACGGATCTTTCAAAATGGAACAACTATACAAAAAAAATTAAGTTGCTTTTACTTTCAACACCGATGATAGAAATAAATTTGGGGTCCCATACACTCCCGGGTTTACTTACCACGTGCGAGCTTCACTCCAAAGCCTATGGCTGGAGCCCTGATGTTTGAAGCATCACCTGCCTCGCACTCAAGTATTGAATACTCAGGAACATAGTTTCCCCTTTTGGTGCCATATGCAACCACACTACAACTGAGACAACACTGGAAAACACACCACATTACGACATCCAACTGATCATACACGGAACATTCACCAACACAAGAGCTGAAATGGTGCATGCACATCACCCTTCGTCACACTGAATAAGAACACGACAGCACAAATTGTCACTTGAACATGACCATTGCTGTTGAGAGAAATATTATACGAAGAGGGACTTCAAACTGATTCTTAAACTACACGTGATTCCTGCGATCGACCCTAGCATCCCCATGTGACTTGGGCTTCCACACTAGTGGCCTAACATAGAACCTTTCTTAAACAAAACCAATGAAGGGCCAAAGGTCATTTGTAATAGTGGTCAACACCGACCACTCTAGGCTACTTCCACCTTTTACCTTTCATCGTTTCCAAATAAAACTCACAAATGAATGAGGTCAAACTTCACCTTTGACTATCAAGGAGAAATCACACTACAAGATGACACCAAACATGACCCTTGTAGAAGATGAAAATACTAAATATCCCTTAAAGACACTGGTCAACACTGATAATTCTGAACTGCCTTTACCCTTCCCCACAGGAATTCTTTTCTCTGTTTCTAGGGGGAACCTTTAAACACGATAGTGTCAAACTTCATACCCGAAGAGTCAGACACTGAAAAGACCAAAACTCCCTTCAACTCCAATCGCATCTGTCATCCCGCTGCAAGAGAATCCACTTAGATGAAAAAAAGAGAGGTGGGTACAATTCTAGAATTCAAGAAGAGATTCATGTAATCAACTAGAGGGTTGGCCAACGACAAATTTCCCATGGCCACACTTCAATCGCATGTTAACGCTTTATGGGGGGGCATACACTAGTCATGAAATAAACCCATAGACCCATCCAAACTGGTCCAATGGTCAAGACATAACACAAGTAAGAAATAAACAAGTATGTGGAACCACTGCAAGGGCTTACTAAAGAACTTTTCCAAAGAAACCATTAACCACCCGCTTCTACACCAAATTACAAACACAAATTCAAAATAAAGACTCAAATCAGTCAAAAAGGGTTCAAGGCTTGAAACGCCTCACATCCAACATTTCTAAAACACAAGGACATTCTACGCAATCACCAATTACTAAAACAAAATAATCTCATTTAACGAAACATTTTGAAAATAAGCCAATCAAGTGGGTTGCACAAACACCAATAGTGTCCCATGAGCCTCACACATTCATGTTCTCGTGCCGCACAGGAACCCACCTCATATCCATCCAGGCACTCATCCGCTCATGTCATTAACCATTTTCCTTTTCATATACACTCATGAATGTGGTTGCCCATGAGAGCGCTAAGGATCAAAACCAAACCATTCCATTTTTCAAAACCAAAACATCCAACCCCCACTTTTCATCCCTCATACATCATTTTATTTTTAAATTGATTTATTTCAAAACATTTTCCAAGACCAAATCATTTTTTTCTTAAAAACCAAATTTCCATAATTCAAAAACAAAGAAATGGGGAATGGTGCAAGAGAAAATTGGTGTCAGCTGGTGACTAGAACATATGGTTTGTGGCTATAAACCAATCACGCCACTGCCACAAAGGGTATTCTAGGACAACATCTGCGGCTCCGCATGACTTCCCAGACCCTGCGAGCTTACTTGAACCACTGACCCTACTCCTTTTTAATTTCCCCTAAACAAAATTAACAATAGAAACCAAAGGTTTAGACAAACCTCAACTTTCATTGGTAACTCATGTCCCACCACGAGGTGTGCTGGCCATGCACTTTACTCGTAGCCAAGACGTCGAGTCCTAACAACCTTAACTCCAGTCTACTATAACACCATCCCAAAAGAAAATGACCCAAGAGAGAAAACATGACCCTCTGATACAATTTTGTCACAAACCAGGCTGGGTATCCATGGGACCTAGTGCCCGACCCAGTCCGCGACATGACCTAAAGGGCATTTTCGATCCCCATGGGCTGGCACAAGTGCTCGGGCATCATACATTACATGGGAACGATTTACCTGAAATAAAAGAGAGAAATACAACATACAAGATAAACAAACTAAAACTGGAAACAGGCAACCAAACACGCCTTTAAACTATAACCAGTTTTAGAGTTTAAAATTCAACTAAAACCCAAAAGGGAACTATAAAAAAGAAAAAAAACTAAAAACTCTTACTCAAGAGTCCAAACGACATGAGAAGTCATACCTCCAAGATACCCACACCATCCTCCATGGGGAGACCGATAATAATCCGAACCACCATCTCTGAGCATGATGTCAACTGTAAACCCTGATCTTCCACGGTACGCTTCTCTTTGAAATATACATTAGCATATGTTGTACGCAACTTCGAGTTCAAACACACACCACGACCAATCAAAGTAGTCGTTATGAATAGTAATACCTAATTTTTAAAATTATAAAAATTTTATCTCTCAAAATGGACTTCATTTTTGGATTCGGAGTATCGAATTTAGCCTAAGGTGAAATTTTGGTACTTTTCGGATAACTTTATTATTTTGATGAATAGTGAAAATTACTAAATTTTAATTAAAAACAACTTTTTTAATAAAAATAATTATTAGGGATAAATTATGAATTTTAGTGGTTATAAAGTATATTTAGAATATATTTTTACCATTTAATACAATGTTGGTCATTGGAAATAATTTCACAATTAAACCGGACTTGAACAAGTATCAATCCTTTGATAGTTGTTATATCTTAAAAACACGCTTTTTGTTTTGACAACGGGAATTATTTTTTAATTAATTTTTGCCACTTCTGTGTTTTGAATTCAGAAAAATGGATTCCATATTTGGAATCAGGATGTTCAAATTGTGTAAATAGGTAACTTTTATTTTTATTCATTTTGAATAACTACTTCGGTAAATATTTTATTTACCATGGTTAAAGGGTAAATCTGGTAAATAAGGGTTAAAAAAATAATATTATAATAATACTAAATTACCCTAAAACGTGTCCTAAACTTATTGGTTAATACATGTACGACCATGGACATCATTTGGTCAATTTTTGGACCCCACGGAGCCACTTGTAAGTGATAATGACACTTTATATTAATTAATTTAAAATAAATACAAAAATGACATAAGCATATATCTTTTAGAAAAACAATTTTTAAATAGGTTTATATTTGTTGGAATTTAGATTATGAATATTCATTAGAAATATAAAACGATTTCCTACATAATAGTATTTTATTTATAATTTTTGGACTTTAAATAAGTTAATTTATTTGTGACACAATGATGATGTAGTAATTACCATAATAGTGAAAAATTAAAATAATTGATATTATAAATACCCAAATAAATATAATTTGAGACATTTAATGAATTACACTAATTTTTATGGATAATATGACATATTAGTATTGATTTAATTAAATTGTTTTGATGTAATCATTCTGTTATGATTTTTACAAAAGTCAATTATTGAATAGTGTCAAAATTGACATAAAAGTGTTTTTAAAACAAATATTATATTATTAATTGATATTAAATTCCTAAAAATCTAACATTAGGAAAATAGACTTATATCATGATATTTGTATCATTAATGGATCACTTAAAGGTCGCTTGGATGTATATTGTATGTTTATTAACTATATAATATAAAAATACAAAGTGACATGGTATGTGTCAAACTAATTAACTAAGTGTTAAAACTAAAAGATAAGGTTAATATAATGACTCAAAGCTATCTAAATTCTATTGGTTGAGTAGTTTTCTACCCATACCCACCTTAAACTTTAAATAATCAACTTTTTATCCATTATAAACCGAATATGAATTTATTATAAAATATTATTTCTAGCTTTTCCAAAGGTGCCCCTCACCCCTCTTATAAAAGGACACTCACCTTCTCATTAATTCACACCTTCAAATCCTTTTGGTTCGGCCAAACCCTGCACAAATACTCTCAAAACATCCCTCAATTCATCTTAGAGGCATTCCTTTAGTCAAAAAGCCATCCTAATGATCCCTTTTGATCAAATCAAAAGGAAGAACCCGAAGGAGAGGAGGTTAAACGTACCCTCGACTAAAGGAAAGTGCAAGGTAAGAGGTTTTCATCTCACTCATTATTCCTGTGAGATTCATGCCATATTGCCACCATTACCTTTTGTGTGGTGTATGTACTGCCCATAATTATATTCATTGTGTAATATAATTTAATTTATGTGTATTTACATATTCATTGTATGATACCTCTTTCATGGGTTGTACGTTTCGTAAGTTACCAAATTGGTAAGGGTTTATTTCGCAATCTCTTCATTATCCGAGGTTGTATATACGTAATAATCTACTGGGATCTCATTATCATCCACATCCATGTTTCTTAAAAATGTATTTCAAAACATTTTTACTATTTACAAGAATATGGGTTAAAGACATTTATACCCTTGTTTGACTTTTTATAAGAGGTTTATAAAGGAATCTGTCTGTCATTTTCCAAACAAGGTCCTTCTTAACCTTTTGAGAAAATTAAGGTAAGAATGTATTTTTTTAACTTATATGGAGGGTGCGGTTATTCTCCGCCGTTATTAAACCCTTGAAGCTTCCTTCACAAGCTTATAAAGATATTTTCAAAATAAAGGTTTTATCTATAATTATGCGACTTTTAAATGATTTAAAAAAGGAGATATTTCTCTCAAATAGTATTGATTTCATCTATGTCAACATCCTTTGATAGATTTTAAACTTGTTTCAAGTTGATTTATTATGATACAAATCATCCATATTTTATTTAAGGTTTTGTGATATTTTTTACTAGGGATGAGTTATTTTTATGCCATTAATGGTTTATGATTAAAGTTTTGACATTTTGTAAGTTAGTTTTAATACGAATGTTTATGTTATATTTCATCCTCTATTTAAGATGAATGTTTTGGAATAGTATGTTCTGGGTTGGGGACCCGTAAAAGTAAGCCCTCCGGGTTGGTGTCCGGTTATTAGAGGCACTCCGGGTTGGTGTCCGGTTATTAGAGGCACTCCGAGTTGGTGTCTGGTTATTAGAGGCACTCCAGGTTGGTGTCCAGTTATTAGAGGCACTTTGAGATGGAGTCTGGTTACAGAGGCTCTTCGGGTTGGGTTCCAGTTACAGTTATCCCTTTGGTCTTAGCACAAGGCCTCAACACAGAAATTAATGTTCGGCATCATGCATTCAATCATTATGAAAGTGGTTAGTGATATTGCATGTGATTATTCTATTAGTAGAATATCCATGTGAATAAGTAAATGGAAATATTTCATTTTATTTCTTTCATATTATACTGAAGTTCATGTTTAAAAGTCTTTTGTTTTAGTTTTATACATTGTCTGAAATATTTATGCTTATTTTTGAAAGTTTCCGCTGTATTTCTTACCCTTACTGAGCATTTGAGCTCACCCCTTTCTATGTTTTATTTTCCCCAGGATTCTAAGAAGTTTAATGTGATTGATATGCAGGGTTAAGCCAAGGGAATAATGGCATTCATAAAGATTATTTATGTTGTTTTGTACGTCATAAAGTGAAAAAATAACATTCATGTATGTGATCTATTTTTCCAAGACTGATAAACTGATCGGTCCTTCGGGACTTGATTCCTTGTAATCATGCCAATGTATTAAAATAATGCACCGACTCTGGGTAACTGGGGTCGGGGCATTACAGTTGGTATCAGTGGAAGTTTAGCAATAACCTTGGAAACTAGATTTAGATAAATCTGATTAGAGAACATAGCCCTAAGATAGACTTTGAGGATTAGTATAGAAGAACTTTCTAGAATTTTGGTATTGTAGGGATTTTGTGATTTTTCCGAGGAACACATCCCTGTCTGGATATGAGAACATAGAGGCGGCTCTGGCACAGATGTACCTAGGGGTAAAACCCGAAAACACCACTTTGAGCTAGACTCAAACGGGAACTGGTGCACAACAACGGGCCTTGCTGCACTCTTTGTTACGACACTTCTGGGGGAAATGCTTATGATAATTATCATTTTATTTACAAACCATTATGAAGAGATTATGACTATATACTTACTCAATGAAAACATTTTTATGATTATGGATTATATCCATAAACTGTTCAATTTGTGTTAGGTATTTTACAAGTTTGGTAATTATTCATTCCAATTCATAAACTGAACTAGTTTATGCTATTGTATAGAAATGGCGCCCATTAGAAGGAATGTAAACTCCAGTATTACGTATGATCCAAAGGGTAAGAAGGATCATATCTTCCGTGGTACTAAGCCATAATTTATAAGTGAAATAGTTTCCCACGTATTATCATTATATGAAGAAATAGTATCATGTGTTGATAAGATGAGTAAATAATTTTCGGAGTCCTATGGGTTTTAATGGAAACAAGAGAAGAAAAGGATGGAAGATTGAAAGATGGATAAAGGTAAGAGGGAAAAGAATAATTTTCCCATATGTGATAACTGTGGGAAGAAACACCCTGGAACTTGCCTGAAAGGAATGGGAGTTTGTTATAAGTGTGGAGGAAATGGGCACAAAGTACGTGACTGCAAGGGTAAGAAAATGGTTTCAAATGTACAATGCTTCATTTACAAGGAGTTTGGACACTACGAAAACCAATGTCCCAGTCATCAGACTATGCCGCAAATGATGCTATTGGATAATAATCAAGTTATGATACTACCACAGATGAAGAGGAATGACTAGTGTTCTTATGTTGTTATTTTTGAATTATTTTATTTAAGTGTTGTATCGATGATGTTTTGGAAATAAATAAGGACTGTACTGCAGTACTATTTAATTAAGGATTTGAGATTTTATGGTACTAAGAAAAGTGACACTACAACGAGTTAATTTTTTTTGGAAATTACATGGTTGAAGGAAAGATAAACCTTAATATGGTCCTAATATTGAGGTAGTGATTTTGGAATAAGAGATGGTTGATTTTGGTAATTCAGGATGTTGCAGTGTTTTAAAAGAATATATGAGGAAGGCGTTCACATGTTATTACCTGGAAAAAAGGATCCTCATTATGTTTAACTTCCTTGTAAATTGTGGACTGTGAGTTTGGATGATATTATTTTGGATAAGTCTAATGGTTTAAATGTATTATGTTTGAAAGGTTAGTTTTTTGAATTTTTATAAAAGGACAACACGCAGACCGTGTGACGACCCATCGTGTCAGACAAATCTGCAGAAATCGAACCCACAACCATAGTGCAATTGGGATTTATCGCTTACCATTGTGATACATGAAGTTCCTGGATGGTATAATGTTGTTTCTTTACATAAAGGGTCTGATATGTGAAATATAAATTCATTATATTTGGAACCCTATACGATTATGATAAATAGAGTATTTTTGAGTTGTATTATGTTTTGGGGTGAAAGATGAGTTTGTGGTAGAAATTTATTAATCGATAAAATTGTAATTATAATGTAAGTATATATCCTTATGATCTTATCCAATCTCATAAATAAATTCCTCAACATTAAGAAAGGGAACATATAACAAAAATGTTTTCCTAGATGGTACATTAGATCATCACTAATTTATGTCTTTGGGATTGTTGGCCTTTTCATATCCATGTTCTCCACCACTCTCCATCAGATAATTGATGGTTAGATTTCTCTTCCATATCCATATTCTCCTACATGGAACCCTAGTATGTGTTATTTTCAGTAATATTCATACTTTCCACTCTTTATTTTAAATAGAGGCCTCATTAATTCATTTTTCGTTGTGGTATTTCAACTAAGATATTTTGAAACGTCAAAAATGTGTTCTCCTAATACCTTATGTTTTGTTGAACTAATGGTATTTTAAATCATCATAGATTGATGAATTTAAGGACCACAATTTTAAACTTTTTTGTGATTGATGACCTCAATCACTACCTATAAATATTTACGTTTTCCCTCCCATTATATGTCTATAATTTCCACCAATGTCCTCCTAATCGAGATCATAATTTTGTGGTGACCCTTTCATTTCTCTTTTCATATTGTTAAGACAAAAATTTTATAAACCAAATTTCCGATGTGGGTTTTTTCCACATAGATATTTTCTATTTTCAACCTTTATTTTCAAAGAACAATATCAAATTGCGAGGACGCAATTTGTTGAAGGAGGGGAGAATGTAACACCCCGAGCTTCCATGGTACCCTTCTCTTTGAAATATATAGTAGCGTGTGTTGTACGTAACTTCGAGTTCAAACACACACTGCGACCAATCAAAGTAGCCATTATGAATAGTAATACCTACTTTTCAAAATTATAGAAATTTTATCTCTCAAAATGGAATTCATTTTTGGATTCAGAGTATCGAATTTAGCTTAAGGTGAAATTTTGGTACTTTTCAGATAACTTTAATATTTTGATGAATAGTGAAAATTACAAAATTTTTATTAAAAACAACTTTTTTAATAAAAATAATTATTCGTGATAAATTATGAATTTGAGTGGTTATAAAGTATATTTAGAATATATTTTTACTATTTAATACAATGTTGGTCATTGGACATAATTTCAAAATTAAACTGGACATGAACAAGTATCAATCTTTTGATAGTTCTTATATCTTAAAAACACACTTTTTGTTTTGTCAACGGGAATTAATTTTAATTTAATTTCTGCCACTTATGTGTTTTGAATTTGGAAAAATGGATTCCATATTTGGAATCTGGATTTTCAAATTGTGTAAATAGGTGACTTTTATTTTTAGACATTTTGAATAACTACTTCGGTAAATATTTTGTTTACCATGGTTAAAGGGTAAATCTCGTAAATAAGGGTTAAAAAATAATATTATAATTAAACTAAATTACCCTAAAATGTGTCCTAACCATATTGGTTGAAACATTCCGACCATGGGCATCTTTGGGTCGATTTTTGGACCCCATGGAGCCACTTGTAAGTGATAATGACACTTTATATTAATTATGTTAAAATAAATACAAAAATGACATAAGCATATATCTTTTAGAAAAAACAATTTTTACATAGGTTTATATTTGTTGTAATTTAGACTATGAATATTAATTAGAAAGATACAAAGTTTTCCTACATAATGGTATTTTATTTAAAATTTTTAGTCATTAAATAATTTAATTTATTTATGACACAATGATGATGCAGTAATTACCATAATAGTGAAAAATTAAAATAATTGATATTATAAATACCCAAATAAATATAATTTGACACTTTTAATGAATTAAACTAAATTTCATGGATAATATGTCATATTAGTATTGATTTAATAAACTTTGTTCGAAGTAATCATTCTGTTACGATTTTTAAAAAAGTCAATTATTGAATAGTGTCAAAATTGACATAAAAGAGTTTTTAAAACAAATATTATATTATTAATTGATGTTAAATTTCTAAAAATCTAAGGTTTGGACAAGAGACTTATATCATGATAGTTGTATCATTAATGGACCACTTAGAGGTCTCCTGGATGTATATTGTAGGTTTATTAACTATATAATATAAAAATACAAAGTGGCATGGTAAGTGTCAAACTAATTAACTAAGTGTTAAAACTAAATGATAAGGTTAATATAATGACCCAAACCTGTCTAAATTCTATTGGTTGAGTAGTTTTCGACCCATACCCACCTTAACCTCTAAATAATCTAATTTGGAGCCATTATAAATCGAATATTAATTTAATATAAAATAATATTTCTAGCTTTTCCAAAGGTGCCCCTCACCCCTCTTATAAAAGGACACTCACCCTTCTCATTAATTCACACCTTCACAGACTTTTGGTTCGGCCAAAACCTGCCCCAATACTCTCTAAACTTCCCTCACTTCATCTTATAGGCCTTCCTTTAGTCAGAAAGCCATCCTAAAGATCCCTTTTGATCAAATCAAAAGGAAGAACCCGAAGAAGAGGATGTTAAACATACCCTCAACTAAAGGAAAGTGCAAGGTAAGGGGTTTTCATCTCACTCATTATTCCCATGAGATTCATTCCATATTTCCACCATTACCTTTTGTGTGGTGTATGTACTGCCCATAATTATATTCTTTATGTAATACAATTTAATTTATGCATATTTATATATTCATTGTATGATACCTCTTTCATGGGTTGTACGTTTCGTAAGTTACCAAATTGGTAAGGGTTTATTTCACAATCTATTCATTATCCGAGGTTGTATATACATAATAATCTACTGGGATCTCATTATCATCTACATCCATGTTTCTTAAAAATGTATTTCAAAATATTTTTACTATTTACAAGAATATGGGTTAAAGACATTTATACCCTGGTTTGACTTTTTATAAGAGGTTTATAAAGGAATATTTCTGTCATTTTCCAAATAAGGTCCTTTTTAACCTTTTGACAAAATTAAGGTAAGAATGTATTTTTTTAACTTATACGGCGGGTTCAGTTATTCTCCACCGTTATTACACCTTTGAAGCTTCCTTCACAAGCTTATAAAGATATTTTCAAAATAACGGTTTTCTCTATAATTATGTGACATTTAAATGATTTGAAAAAAGGGATATTTCTCTCAAATAGTATTGATTTCATCTATGTCTACATCCTTTGATAGATTTTAAACTTGTTTCAAGTTGATTTATTTTGAAACAAATCATCCATATTGTATTTAAGGTTTTGTGATATTTTTTTACTGTGGATGAGTTATTTTTATGCCATTAATGGTTTATGATTAAAGTTTTGACATTTTGTAAGTTAGTTTTAACAAGAATTTTTATGTTATATTTCATCCTCTTCTTAAGATGAATGTGTTGGACTAGTATGTTCCGGGTTGGGGGCCAGTAAAAGTAATCCCTCTGGTTGGTGTCCGGTTATTAGAGGCACTCCGAGTTGGTGTCTGGTTATTAGAGGCACTTCGGGTTGGTGTACGGTTATTAGAGGCACTCCGGGAGGAGTCCAGTTACAGAGGATCTCCAGGTTGGGTTCCGGTTACAGTTATCCCTTTGGTCTTAGCACGAGGCCTCGACACAGAAATTAAAGTTCGACATCATGCATTCCATCATTATGAAATTGGTTAGTGATATTGCATGTGATTATTTAATTAGTAGAATATACATGTGAATAAGTAAATGTAATTATTTAATTTTATTTCTGCCATATTATACTGAAGTTCAAGTTTAAAAGGCTTTTGTTTTAGTTTTATACATTGTCTTAAATGTTTATGCTTATTTTTGAAAGTTTCCGCTGTATTGCTTACCCTTACTGAGCATTTGAGCTCACCCATTTCTATGTTTTATTTTTCCTAGGATTCCAAGAAGTGTAATGTGATTGATATGTAGGGTTAAGCCAAGTGAATAATGGTGTTCATAAAGATTATTTATGTTGTTTTGTACGTCATAAAGTGCAAATGTAACATTCATGTATGTGATCTATTTTTCCAAGACTGCTAAACTGATCGGTCCTTCGGGACTTGATTCCTTGTAATCATGCCAATGTATTAAAATAATGCACCGACTCTGGGAAGCTCTGGTCGGGGCGTTACAGTTGGTATGAGAGGAAGTTTAGCAATAACCTTGGAAACTAGATTTAGATAAATCTGATTAGAGCACATAGCCCTAAGAAAGAATTTGAGGATTAGTATAGAAGAACTTTCTAGAATTTTGGTATTGTAGAGATTTTGTGAGTTTTCCAAGAAATACATCCCTGTCTGGATATGAGAACATAGAGGCGGCTCTGGCACAGATGTACCAAGGGTTAAAACCTGAAAACACCGCTTTGAGCTAGACTCGAACGGGAACTGGTGCACAACAACGGGCCTTGCAGCACTCTTGGTTACGACACTCCTGGGGGATATGCTTAGGATAATTCTCATTTTCTTTATAAACCATTATAAAGGGATTATGAGTATATACTTACTCAATGAAAACATTTTTATGATTATGGATTATATCCATAAACTGTTCAATTTATGTTAGGTATTTTACAAGTTTGGTAGTTATTCGTTTCAATTCATAAACTGAACTAGTTTATGATATTGTATAGAAATGGTGCCCATTAGAAGGAATGTGAACTCCCGTATTACATATGATCCAAAGAGTAAGAAGGATCATATCTTTCGTGGTACTAACCCAGAATTTAGAAGTGAAATAGTTTCCCACGTATTATCATCATATGAAGAAATAGTGTCATGTGTTGATAAGATGAGTAAATAATTCTCGAAGTCCTATGGATTTGAAGGGAAACAAGAGAAGAAAAGGATGGAAGATAGAAATATGGATAAAGGGAAGAGGGAAAAGAATAATTTTCCCATATGTGCTAACTGTGGGAAGAAACACCATGGAACTTGCCTGAAAGGAATGGGAGTTTGTTATAAGTGTGGAGGAAAAGGGAAAAAAGTACGTGACTTCAAGGGTAAGAAAATGGTTTCAAATGTACAAAGCTTCATTTACAAGGAGTTTGGACACTACGTGAACCAATGTCCCAGTCATCAGACTATGCTGCAAATGATGCTATTGGATAATAATCAAGTTATGATACTACCACAGATGAAGAGGAATGACTAGTGTTCTTATGTTGTTATTTTAGAATTATTTCATTTAAGTGTTGTATCAATGATGTTTTGGAAATAAATAAGGACTGTACTGCAGTACTATTTAATTAAGGATTTGAGATTTTATGGTACTAAGAAAAGTGAATCTACAACGAGTTAATTTTTTTTGGAAATTACACGGTTGAAGGACAATAAACCTTAATATGGTCCTAATATTGAGGTAGTGATTTTGGAATAAGAGATGGTTGATTTTGGTAATTCAGGATGTTGCGATGTTTAAAGGAATATATGAGGAAGGTGTTCACATGTTATTACATGGAAAAAAGGATCCTCATTATGTTTAACTTCCTTTTAAATTTTGGACTGTGGGTTTGGATGATATTATTTTGGATAAGTCTAATGGTTTGAATGGATTATGTTTGAAAGGTTAGTTTTTTGGATTTTTATAAAAGGAAAACACGCAGACCGTGTGACGACTCGTCGTGTCAGACAAAGCTGCAGGAATCGAACCCACAACCATAGTGCAATTGGTATTTATCGCCTACCATTGTGCTACATGAATTTCCTGGATGGTATAATGTAGTTTCTTTACATAAAGGGTCTGATATGTGAAATATAAATTCATTATATTTGGAACCCTATACGGTTAGGATAAATAGAGTATTTTTGAGTTGTATTATGTTTTGGGGTGAAAGATGAGTTTGTGGTAGAAATTTATTAATGGATAAAACTATAATTATAATGTAAGTATATATCCTTATGATCATAGCCAGTCTCATAAATAAATTCCTCAACATTAAGAAAGGGAACATAGAACAAAAATGTTGTCCTAGATGGTACATTAGATCATCACTAATTTATGGCTTTGGGATTGTTGGCCTTTTCATAGCCATGTTCTCTACCACTCTCCATCAGATAATTGATGGTTATATTTCTCTTCCATATCCATATTTTCCTACATGGAACCCTAGAATGTGTTATTTTCGGTAATCTTCATACTTTCCACTCATTATTTTAAATAGAGGCCTCATTAATGCATTTTTCGTTGTGGGATTTAAACTAAGATATTTTGAAACGTCAAAAATGTGTTATCCTAATACCTTATGTTTTGTTGAACTGATGGTATTTTAAATCATCATAGATTGATGAATTTAAGGACCTCAATTTTAAACGTGTTTGTGATTGATGACCTCAATCACTACCTATAAATATTTACGTTTTCCTCCAGTTATATGTCTATAATTGCCACCAATGTCCTTTTAATCGAGATCATAATATTGTGGTGACCCTTTCATTTCTCTTTTCATCTTGTTAAGACAAAAATTTTATTAACCAAATTTCCGATGTGTGTTTTTTCCACATAGATATTTTCTATTTTCAACCATTACTTTAAAAGAACAATATCAAATTTCGAGGACACAATTTGTTGAAGGAGGGTAGAATGTAACACCCCGAGCTTCCACGGTACACTTCTCTTTGAAATATACAGTAGCATGTGTTGTACGTAACTTCGAGTTCAAACACACACCACGACCAATCAAAGTAGCCGTTATGAATAGTAATACCTACTTTTTAAAATTATAGAAATTTTATCTCTCAAAATGGACTTCATTTTTGGATTCGGAGTATCGAATTCAGCTTAAGGTGAAATTTTGGTACTTTTCGGATAACTTTAATATTTTGATGAATAGTGAAAATTACTAAATTTTAATTAAAAACAATTTTTTTAATCAAAATAATTATTCGTGATAAATTATTAATTTGAGTGGTTATAAAGAATATTTAGAATATATTTTTACCATTTAATACAATGTTAGTCATTGTACATAATTTCACAATTAAACCGGACATGAACAAGTATTAATCTTTTGATAGTTATTATATCTTCAAAACACGCTTTTTGTTTTGACAACGAGAATTAATTTTAAATTAATTTCGCCCACTTCTGTGTTTTGAATTTGGAAAAATGGATTCAATATTTGGAATCAGGATCTTCAAATTGTGTAAATAGGTAACTTTTATTTTTAGACATTTTGAATAACTACTTCGATAAATATTTTATTTACCATGGTTAAAGGGTAAATCTGGTAAATAAGGGTTAAAAAAATCATATTATAATAATACTAAATTACCCTAAAACATGTCTTAACCTTATTTGTTGATAAATGTCCGACCATGGGCATCTTGGGGTCGATTTTGGGACCCCATGGAGCCACTATTAAGTGATAATGACACTTTATATTAATTAAGTTAAAATAAATACAAAAATGACATAAGCATATATCTTTTAGAAAAAACTATTTTTACATAGGGTTATATTTGTTGTAATTTCGACTATGAATATTCATTAGAAAGATAAGAAGGTTTCCTACATAATGGTATTTTATTTATAATTTTTAGACATTAAATAATTTAATTTATTTATGACACAATGATGATGCAGTAATTACCATAATATTGAAAAATTAAAATAATTGATATTATAAATACCCAAATAAATATTATTTGACACTTTTAATGAATTACACTAATTTTCGTGGATAATATGACATATTAGGATTTATTTAATAAACTTTTTTAGAAGTAATCATTCTGTTATTATTTTTAAAAAAGTCAATTATTGAGTAGTGTCAAAATTGACATAAAAGAGTTTTTAAAACAAATATTATATTATTAATTGATATTAAATTTATAAAAATCTAAGGTTCGGACAAGAGACTTATATCATGATAGTCATATCATTAATGGACCAATTTGAGGTTTCTTGGATGTATATTGTAGGTTTATTAACTATATAATATAATAATACAAAGTGACATGGTAAGTGTCAAACTAATTAACTACGTGTTAAAACTAAACGATAAGGTTAATATAATGACCCAAACCTATCTAAATTCAATTGGATGAGTAGTTTTCGATCCATACCCACCTTAACCTTTAAATAATCTAATTTTGAGAAATTATAAACCGAATATGAATTTATTATAAAATAATATTTCCAGCTTTTCCAAAGGTGCCCCTCACCCCTCTTATAAAAGGACACTCACCCTTCTCATTAATTCACAACTTCAAAGCCTTTTGGTTTGGCCAAAAACTACCCAAATACTCTCGAAACATCCCTCACTTTATCTTAGAGGCCTTCCTTTAGTCAGAAAGCCATCATAAGGAGCCCTTTTGATCAAATCAAAAGGAAGAACCCGAAGAAGAGGAGGTTAAACGTACCCTCAACTAAAGGAAAGTGCAAGGCAAGGGGTTTTCATCTCACTCCTTATTCCCATGAGATTCATGCCATATTTCCACCATTACCTTTTTTGTAGTGTTTGTACTGCCCATAATTATATTCTTTGTGTAATACAATTTAATTTATGTGTATTTACATATTCATTGTATGATACCTCTTTCATGGGTTGTACGTTTTGTATGTTACCAAATTGGTAAGGGTTTATTTCACAATCTCTTCATTATCCGAGGTTGTATATACGTAATAATCTACTGGGATCTCATTATCATCCACATCCATGTTTCTTAAAAATGTATTTCAAAACATTTTTACTATTTACAAGAATATGGGTTAAAGACATTTATACCCCTTTTTGAATTTTTATAAGAGGTTTATAAAGGAATATTTTCGTCGTTTTTCAAACAAGGTCCTTTTTAACCTTTTGACAAAATTAAGGTAAGAATGTATTTTTTTAACTTATATGGCGGGTGAAGTTATTCTCCACCATTATTACACCTTTGAATCTTCCTTCACAAGCTTAAAAAGATATTTTCAAAATAATGGTTTTCTCTATAATTATGCGACTTTAAAATTATTTCAAAACATGGGATATTTCCCTCAAATAGTATTGATTTCATCTATGTCAACATCCTTTGATAGATTTTAAACTTGTTTCAAGTTGATATATTATGATACAAATCATCCATATTGTATTTAATGTTTTGTGATATTTTTGACTATGGATGAGTTATTTTTTTTCCATTAATGGTTTATGATTAAAGTTTTGACATTTTGTAAGTTAGTTTTAATACGAATGTTTATGTTATATTTATTTCTCTTCTTATGATGAATGTGTTGGACTAGTATGTTCCGGGTTGGGGATCGGTAAAAGTAAGCCCTCCGGGTTAGTGTTCGGTTATTAGAGGCACTCCGGGTTGGTGTCCGGTTATTAGAGGCACTCTGGGTTGGTGTCCGGTTATTAGAGGCACTCTGGGTTGGTGTCCGGTTATTAAAGGCACTCCGTGTTAGTGTCCGGTTATTAGAGGCACTCCGGGATGGAGTCCGGTTATAGAGGCTCTCTGGGTTGGGTTCCGGTTACAGTTATCCCTTTGGTCTTAGTACGAGGCCTCGACACAGAAATTACTGTTCGGCATCATGCATTCCATCATTATGAAAGTGGTTAGTGATGTTGCATGTGATTATTTGATTAGTACAATATCCATGTGAATAAGTAAATGGAATTATATCATTTTACTTCTGCCATATTATACTGAAGTTCAAGTTTAAAAGGCTTTTGTTTTAGTTTTATACATTACCTTAAATGTTTATGCTTATTTTTGAAAGTTTTTGCTGTACTTCTTACCCTTACTGAGCATTTGAGTTCACCCCTTTCTCTGTTTTATGTTTCCCAGGATTCCAAGAAGTGTAATGTGATTGATATACATGGCTAATCCAAGGGAATAATGGTGTTCATAAAGATTATTTATGTTGTTTTGTACGTCATAATGTGAAAATGTAAGATTCATGTATGTGATATAATTTTCCAAGACTGCTAAACTAATCGGTCCTTCGGGACTTGATTATTTATAATCATGCCAATGTATTCAAATAATGCACCAACTCTGGGTAACTGGGGTCGGGGCGTTACATCAACAACCTGGAGACCACAAGAAACAAGGTCTACATACACTTGAAGGTATATGCATGGTGTGAGCGAAAACCCTAGTAGGACATCACCCAATAAAAAGGTTCCATGAGTAAACATTAAATGAAAAATATATTTGCAGACTAAATAAATGAAATGACGCAAAATATTGAACAATTTTAAAGAAATAATTTCTATAAATAAAACCCTTTTAAAGAAAACAACTTAAATAAATAAATAAAAACACACTTGCATTTAAGGAAAACCCAAACCTTCAAGAAACACCCAAAAGCTACACCATCCATGGTGAGTGTATGGTAGTCCAGGAGCACCAATAGTGGGAAAGGCCCAAAAGGTACCAGAAAAATGAATGGGACCCTAAAACATCGTGTCTCTGTGAACAGTAGTATAGGAACCACAAAAAAATATGTTCTCATGCACGAGCCACTAGTAAGGAAACACATCCATAACCTAGTGGTCTCCAATCATCATCCAATGTCTACTTAGTGTTGTAATTGTCAAACCAGCTATGTGAAACCGGGACAAAGCCGCTTCCGAATCACTAGCACGCTAGATCTAGTCCCCCCACCTAGTTCCTAGGCTTCCCCTTTTGTGTTCGAGATGTAAAAATTTCACATTTCATGTCAAACTTAGACCAATAAAACAAATATTGTGTAACATAAACCCAACACCACACTTCCACACACACGGAAAACCATTTGACAAAGTATGCGCACCAAAAGACTTTACCAAACTTAATTAAAACAATTTTTTCATTACTAATAATTCTTTATTAAAACATATTAAATTATTTGTCAACAATTTTTTTTAAAAGAAACATAACATGACTAACACAAAAGAAACAAATCAGCCCTCTTTTATGACTAAACACACCCAACGCCACATCAATATCACAAATTGCACAGTTTTCACATTTTCACAAAACAAACACAAACTTTATAAAAAAACAAGAACAAAAACATTGCACTTTGCACATTTTCACAAAACAAACACAAACTTTATAAAAACACTAGAACACAAATCACACAGATTTTCATAGAAACAACCTACTCAAAAATTACACACCTTAACTTACGAACAAGTACACACTACGCCATGTCGAACACAATTATCACTACTTGCACAAATAAAAATCTACCTGCAAACATTATTAATAACTAAAAATTGACTAAAGATAAGTTTTCAACCAAGGAATGCACCGACCCATACAACATAATATCAAATAAATCTAACACATGGAAGACTTCACAAAAACAAATTCCACGCCCAAAATAATTAACTAATGAAAATTATAAACAATCAAAGCAAGCAAAGGAAATCATTAAATAATGTTTAAAAGGTGGAACCACCTACCTCGATGTCAAGAGTCCGAGAATTGGTGTGAAATATTCAAATCATAGTGCAGAACCTCAATCGTGCTCTGTTTGCACAACTAGGAACCTAGTGCGAACACAAACTCAAGAATCGAACCAAAAACATAAATAAAAAGAACCTAAAAAACATGGACTCCCACCACCAATTTTTTTTTAAACAACTATATGAGGGAGTACACACCTTTGGTGAGGAAGCGGGAGGCTGGTTAAGGAATAAAAGAGGCCACTAGAGGTGCACTGTGATGGAAAAACCAACCAGAGGGGGGGGGGGGGGGGGTCCGCCAGCGGTGATAAGACATAATTAAAGTAACCCTTATTACTACTTCATAGGCTTACAACAAGAAAGAAAAAAAACATAAAGAACACCGACACCAAAGGTTTAATTTCTATGAATCTAATCATGCAAAAAATATTGTATCCTGCATTCTAATAGAAAAACACGGGCCTCTAACCCTTACAGCGGAGAATTGCTTAAAAATTCTCTCAATAAAAAGTCCAGCAGATGAGGTGCATGGAACACAGTTCGTGCGAGGGAAGCAGAGGGACAACAGGGCAGTGGTCATCGGATAGAATAGGAGGACAACGGTTGGTGTTCCGGGGTTGGCCAATGATCAGGGGTGCAGCTGGTCTGGCGAGCCGAGTGTGATACCGCGTTGCTGGCCGAGAAAGGAAGGAGGGCGTGGTGCGAGGTGGGATCGGCTACTGAGGAGTCTGAATAAAACTTCAGATCGTGGGGGAGAAACCTCGTTGTGATAGCAGGGAAGAGCCAGGGCATAAGGTTTCAAAGTGGGGGAGTTGGGTCATGTAATATGGAGGGCCGGACAGAGAAGGGGGGTTGCTGGGGTTCGCTGGACAAAGGGAGTGGGGTCTGGTGGGGTTCCAAGCTGGAAGGAGGGGTCTGGTGGTTCAACGTCTCCTGAGGGGTGGTGTCATCCATGGATATATCATCCAAGGAGGGGGCTGCATGAGTAGAACCATGGAAGGGGGTGGATCTTTGATGGAGAAGGAAATAAAGTAGGGTAGGGGGAGTTAGGTCTCAACGCAACAAAAAAAATAAAGAAAAAAATGAATAAGTAAAATGAAAACCAAAACAAATACCAATAATAATAATAATAATAATGATAATAATTAACATATTAATAATAATATTCTTCATTTAAATGCCTGATAATAATAATATTATTTTAATTAAAACACAATTTATTAAATCGACGCATTACTATCAATTTTTTCCTACACATTAATTTTTTTCGTTATTATTATTAATTAATTTATTTAATTAGATGACAATTGAGCAGGGTCATACGACGGACCTGGTGAAGCCAAAAGGCTTCGCAATTATTCTTGGCCTATGCGTCGCATGATGAAAATCCATGAAAAAATAATTTAATTTTATTCATTTATTATTAGTTACTTTTATTTAATTAGTTGCAAATAGGGCAGGTGAGCGGGGAACCGAGCGAGGCCGCATGATGACATTGGCAAGGTCGCACGTCTTTGACAGCGGCATGATGAAACGTTGTTGAGGCCAAAATGATGATTTATCAGAGTAAAATCCCAACCGGGCTCGGCCCGTATTTCATGTCAAAAGAAAAATAATAATCATAAGCATATATAAATTAATAGATGAAAATAAGAATTCCAAACGTGACGTGGTGCAATGTCCAGGGGTGAAATTCTGTGCTGATGTTAATGAAGAATTTTGTTACAATCAATTAGTTCATTTGGAATCAAGGTGTGAATTTTGTCCCTCGTGTATGAAAATTGGGCATAGATTAAAGGCATCAAACTATGAGAAGTCAACACAGAAGTATCTTGGCATGAGTGTAAATCTGATGAATCTAGTAATGGGTGAGGTTCACGTTGTTCAAGACTAATCCATTGAATTGAATTGAATTATACCATTTTTTGTTCATGTGTTGGTTGAATATAATTGAACTCATAATCAGGATGATGGTATTGCAACTGTGTATGAGGTAGGAAAAGAGGAGTCATAGAAGAAAAAGTCTCAGCCTCCTGACCAAAAAGTCATTTCAATTTATGATAGACTGAAATGTGATCTGAGATTGGGGAGTTAATTAGGGGTTGTGGGGATTTAGGGTGTTGAATATACTTTGTGTGATGGTGATCAATAGGTTTCAATTCTTAGTAAAGGTCTAGATAAATTTGTCTATAATGAGGAAAAAGAGTATTTTAATTATGCCAATATGAACATAAATGTGTGTTATAATAATTGTGCTTCAACTAGTGAGGGGAGTCCCTATTTTATAATTTTTCTAAGGAAAGTGAATAAAATTTTGTTGATAAAAATGATTCAAAAGATGCCCAGTGTATACATATGGATGATACTAACATGTAGCCTCAAGTCATGATGAGTGGTTTCATTCATCCGAGTGGTGTTTGTTTATTAGAACATGATTAAGATGGAGTGTTTATTCATGTTGAAAAAAAATAAATGAGGATATAAAAATTTTTTACATCTCCTAAACAATTTCAGAAAAGTGAGAGTATGTCTCTAATGATGAAAATGAAATAGAAATCACCCCCCTTATGCTTGTGGGTAGTGGTAAAATATCTTTCAAAGTCACTGTAACTCATGTAAAAAAGAATTTCATTGACATTGAAGGATTAATATATTACCCTAAATGTGAAAAATTTCGAAGGAGAACTCCAATACACTAAAAAATGTGACTACATGATATTCGACTAAGGTGTCAAAAAGGGCCAGTACTGATATATTTAATAACATCAATCGAGGTAATTCTCAATCTGAATAGGAATCTACTGATGAGTATAGTCTTGGGAATGGCCTATCATATTATTATTTGTAATTTTTCTTTTTCAAGATGTTGGATAAGGTTTTCTATCCCTTATTATTTCTGTGTTGAATATTTTTCTTATCTTTAAAACATTTTTGGGTATTCTGGGTATATTAGTCATAACATGGATTACATTGAATTTTATAACGAACTCACTGAAATTGTATTGGTTTTACATAAGTGTTTAAAATAAATATACAACGACTAAAAATTAATAAAAATATAATTCAACAAAAATATTTTTTATCTTTAAAATAACATTTTTTTATTCATTCGAATCAACTTTCTACCCCAACTAAAACATATAATAGAAATTAGTATAAAAAACCATTTAGAATAAATCATTTTTATAAATTAATATAAAAGTTATAATCAAATAAGAATGGTAAAAATATCCATTAATTAATAAATAATAATTATTGGGTTGAACAAAACTCCTAAAATATGATAATTTCATGTTTTAGGGATGTTTCCATTCGTTATCTCATAGTTTTTATCTTGTTTTATCCATTTTACCTTTAATAAGGTGACATAAATTTAAAACGATTATTATTCATAATGATAAATATTTAAAGGGATATTTTTACCAAATACGAGCCTCATATTTTCAAATATGGTATCCTTTTTTACCATTCAGTTTCAATAAGTTTTAAAAAATAAATTTTAATATAAATCCATAAAGTACAATGAAAATATATTTTCAAAAAAAGGTTTTTAAAAATAAAAACAATCTTATACCAAAATAAAATCTATTGCGAATTTATATATAATTATTTATATATTTTTTTTTAAAAATGAATATTAATTTTCCATTGAATGTAAAATATAAAATAAAATCAAAATTACTTGATTTAGAGAAATGAAATGATAGTTCTTGTAAAATGATCATTTTAAACTATTCACTAAAAAATAAATATTTCATGAAGTATGAAAAAAATATAAAATAAACCTATAAAATATATTAAATTAAATATTTTCCATTAATTTTTTATCCAAAATTTGAGTTAATTAATTATATTTAAAACAAACTAGATGACAAAAAACCATTTTTTAGGAAAATGTATTTTTGAGGCCTAAAATAAGACTATTGAAAATTGAGTTCATAATTTTTTCTGAATTTGACACGAAATTCTCATTATATAACACATTTAATACTATTTCAATTTCATTTTTATTACTAATTATACACACAACCCAATAGTAAGGTCACAATTACAATATTTAAATAATATTATTTTGTATTTTTTAAGCCTAGGGTTAAGAATAATACACACTATCGAATAATGTTTTACTTTTGATTGAAAATTACATTTTTTATTATCAAACAGTATTATGGAAAAGCGAGAAACTGCATTGTTCAACCATTTTAAAAACCATCATAATACATCACAAGATTATTGAAACATATTTTAATCTTATTAGATGAATCCTCCCTAAAATGTTTCATGAGGATAGAGTGAACCTCTGCATCTGGCTTGTCGATGATGAAGTTTTCAATGAAATTTGCTAGCTTGTTCCATGGTTGAGGATACTCCTAATTACTTACCTTTTCTTTATTGTAACCCCTTATCATAATGAGGTCTTTATTGTGAGCCCGTTCATCCTTCTCACTATTTAAATCCACCTGAAGTGCCCTGTCCATCATTTTTTACATCTTCTTGTGTAGCCTTGATGTATAGAAGCACCACCGCCATTCCTTCTTCTGAATGTACCAATAACGAGTCATCCACGAGGCTCAAAAATTATTATTCTTACCTGACATGGTCTCTATTGTCTTGGGATGGTTTGAATAATCCTTGTTCACTTTTTTTCTTCCCTGTATTCATGAGGCTATATCCCAAATCCTGCCCATAGATAAGATCATCCATATATATACATCCTATTCTTTGATCTTGAATTATGTTAAACTTTTCTTGGGCCAAGCCCCAAAGACATGCAAATTAGTTGCAGGATTAAATGGACTTCTAGCTTTGATAGAGGACTGCGATTCAATGTCCCACCATCTCTATATTATTATAATCAGTATGTAATCATCTATTTGAGTCAACTGGTATCCCTTTCTGGACCCCCCGAATAATGTTTTATTTTTAATAAAAAATATAAATAATAATCAATTGGTATTATATTCTCCCCTCATTATTTAAATTTCTCCATTACATTATAAATTATTCATTAATAAGCATAACAATAAAATAATTAACATATTTTATCTAATACATAAATTTCTAGGTTATGACTAGGAAACCCATTATATATGTATCTCTATAATATTCATGAATAAAAACAATTTTCTAAAAATAAACTTTGGTATCTGATTATCATAATCCACATAAGACTAGATAAATTTATCTACTCTTTTCATGAGTTTAAAAAATGAAATATCCACTATGACAGAAATAATGATAAAATCTAATTAACCAATTCATTCACTGTCTAGAAGTATAATTTTACCCTTTGATGTGAATAATTATTAACCAGATGAATTTTTCCTTCCTAAATAACTAAAATATTGTTTTAGTTGAGCACATGATGAAAATATATTTCTACTATGTAATACTAACAAAGTTATTACCTACTTAAAGGATAACCAACAAGAATAAACCATCATAAAAATGAATCACCAAAAATACATTATCCCATATATTTTCACATACTAAAATATGTATATTTCCTAATAACATATTCAAAAACATTATTCTTCCAGAATAAACTAAAAAAATATACAGTTAGCTTCACCAAGTATCACCATTCCATTTAACATAACAATCATAAAACGTGTCTATAAAAACTTCAATAAATATAGCCATGAAATATAATACTTTATAAAAAATAACATTTTATGGTGATTGATAGAATTCAACATATATTTCCAAAATTCAATAATTTTAAATATTCTATAAAACTATTTATTCTTTGAATAATACTTCTATTTTTTACTATTAATCTTCATAATAAGTCACCATTATAAAATAAAACTACATCAGAAACATATATTATACAATATAAAAATAATTTCCATGAACTGAAATACATAAATTTAATATTCATTCATAAATAATATTATTTTATTATATCTTTTATTTGAATGACTAATAAAAATTTTATACATATTTTTAGTGTTTCTACGTAAAGAAAATTTCTAAAATTATTATTACATCAATATTTATTTATAATATAATTCATTTTCCACTAAAAATATTAAGAGTTATTCAGACATTCTTTATTTTTTTTCATAACCTTTATATTGTTTTCAAGACATAGTTAATAAATATCGAAACATAAATATAATTGTAATAATTGAGTATTTCAGATTTGGTTTGCCTAAATTCCCCATATATTTCTAATTTAAGCACTAGATATTTGTTGATTAATTATTTCCTTCACATTAAGGACATTTATTTACTTTGTAATCTCATTTTTAAGATACTCTCATTCCCTTTAATAATTCACCCAGATGTTTCATTTCACAATTATAATATACTCAACCTTCCACCCATCTATTGTTCTTTTTTTACACTTCCATTTTCATTGTTCTTAGAATATTTTATCTTTTCTTTATTTCAATTGAAATTATATGAATTGGATATTAATTTTTTGGTCTTAATGAAACATTATACTGTTTTATTATATAATAAATATGTTTGTGAATCAAATTTCAGTCAATGTCTCTACTTAATCCTTTCGAAGAAACACCCAATATTACTTCAATGATTATGTATGTATTCTATAGAATACCATTGTAGTCTTGTAAATTTTCCCTCATAATCTAAATAAAATTATAATTCATTGCACATTCATTTGAGAAAAAATCTATTTATTTAAGCATTTTTTTCTCTAGTAAATAATTCCTCAAAAACCATTCTATAAAATTTATTTCTTCCATAATTTATATGTTGTCATATTATTTATTATTACTAATCATAAGACATTCTTCATCAACATATCCCATTAATCAATATAATTATATATTATCTATTTCCTTTTATTACAGAAAAAGGAAACTAATATATTTTTGAGATACACAATTCATTATTTAGCTACTAATGAATTAGTATATCTATTAAAAGATAGTGTCTTTAATCACATGAAGTGATCCGATATTGGAGAATCGTTATATCAAATAATAATTTCCTCCATATGAGATTTTTTTTAAAATAGAGTTACCTACACTAATATTTCAATTATCATATAATATCAAAGACTCGATGTATTGGATTACTCATGTAGGAAGTTTACATATTAGTCAAGGGGGTTGACATCATCTTTTTTGATCAGTGATATCCCAAATTAATGTCTCATACCCACTTTTCAAATAGTCATCATGAATATTAAATCACAATATAAAAATCCAATTATGGTAAAAGTATACCAATATTATTAGGGATTATCAAATTTTATTATTAAATATGTTCACTTAAAATATTTTACCAATTTTTATTATTAACTTTTCTATATTACCAAATATAACACACTGAAAACCGTAATCTATAGTGGGTGCTTACTTATTGATTTTTTAATATAAAATTTATCACACTTCTAATGATTTATTATATTGGTATTCATGGAATACCATATATATTCTTGTCTTTAACATTATATTGTAAAATATAAAATACAATGAAAAAACATTATTTCATCATTGAAAATATTTCATAGATTACTTATTTATATCCTTAGGAAAGTGGTGAAAATAAATAGTGAGCTCATATGCTTAGTAATGGTCTTGTCCATCCTCTTCTAGAATGAGTAAATATGGAATAAAGAATATGGAATGTGAATAACCAAAACACCATACACTAAATCAAAAACATGACTTTAGTTGACATTTATGAAAAATATCTACATAGGAACAACATGGATATTGGATAGTGAATTGTTAATATAAAAAATAGATTAATCTTGACATTCATGATCTTTCCACATCAAGGCCTCTCAACTAAGACATTGTTCAAAAAGGGTAGTTTTAAACAAAATACCCCTCAATTTTGGAAACATGTTCAGTCTCAGGAGACCTACAAATGCATAAATGTTATATCTAAGACCAGGACCCACCCTTCATATCCAAATCCAATGAATTCCAAATAGTTAATAAATTATGAAATTAATTTATTCTCAAATTACCTTATAAATAAATTATTATTATTTAATCAATAATATGAAAATTTTCCTAGTTCGGGAAATAATCAAAACTTCTATATGAAATTATATATATATATATATTATATGATTGAAAAATCTTGAAAATAATATAAATTATGTTTAATTAATCATTTATATTTAATAAATAGTAATTTACGAGAAAAATAATTCTTAATGAATAATGGAGTGTGACAAATATCATGATCATAAAAATAATAATTATCTCAAAATAAGGTATAAATAATTATTAATAAAAGATGATAGATGTCTATGAATTCAATATAAATGAGATTTCTTTTTTGAAAAACCATGCCTTTAGAAATGAAAATAGATGAGTATTTTTTAAAAAAAACTTCATTGTAACTTTTTGTATGAATGAGATATTCAAACCCATTTCAAAATTCCTTTTTGTATAATTATATTTTCCATTGATATAATTTTTATTAAACAATTTCAAAATATTGAGAGAAATATATTATTTAAAAATAAAAATGGAAATTTATAATGTTTTTTTTACATATAATTAATCTTTATCAATGTATGAAATTCTATTCATATAGTGGATGATTTAATATGTATTATTTTCATATTTTCCTAAAAAGGAAAATAATACATCATTTGGAAAAAAGACTATTTAAATTATTATTTTTTAAATAATTAAAAATGTGGTTGAATAATGGTTCAAATATTCATTTGAGTTTTAATAATAATATCTATTAAGGCACATTAATGAACCCTTACATCAAATATAATATTTTTAGAAGGAAAACATTAAAATATTATTTTAATTAATAAAATACAATCAAATTAAATTCACTTGAAAATTAATTGTCTACAAATATATTAAATGTAAAATAAACATGAAATAAATAATGTAAACTAAATGAGATAAAAATTAACGGGATTTATGATATTAGAATCATATAATTTTCCAAATTGAAGTTTGAATATATATAGTCATAAAAGAAAATGTCATTGTTTTATAAATCCATTACCTTGGGTATCATCATAGTTATAATTTTTTTGATCCAAATATATAATACTTATAAATCTATTAAATATATTAATTAGAAAATTTTTCACTTATATACAAATTTTTTCATGTTTATTAATGTTTTGAAATTTATTTAATTTTTAGCTCTTTTTTTCATTTACATATAAGGATCATTAAGAAATTTCTCCAAAATTAGATCTGTATATTTCTATAGTTAACCAAGTTATGAAAGGAATCCATCATTTCAATAATTTTAATCATATCAAGAAGATATTTTTTAATCATTACATACAACTTTATAGTAATCCATACATTGTGGTAATATAAAAATTAACCGCATAACTTCATTGTTGTGGTAGTATACCCATATATAAAAGAGACAATATCATTTTTCTATCTTGTGGGATGATAAGAAGGCAAATTATATCATATATTTCTATAATTATAATAATATCATTAATAAAATATATAATCATTAGTTGTACCATTATAACAATACAAGTAAAATAGAAACGAAAAACAAATTACAAAGTTATGTGGAGACAATAGGTCATATGTACATGTGAAAGATAGTTTTATTATTCAATGTCTATAAAAAGGATAAATAAATGTAATTCCTATAGAATAAAATATTTTTATTATATGTAATATAATTATGTTGATATAAGATTAGGGTTTCAATGTATTCTACAGAGGTGGAATAAGAAATAAAATAAAAACCATTGTTTGAATTGCACCACCTCTTGAGAAAACCGCCTTTGTATTACTACTTCAGACATCAAGGATATTCCATTGATGATACCAGATCCTATAGGTTAGGATTGGAATTTTGTGAAATCATTTTCATAGTTATTGGTTGATATCTATTTTTAAGTGTGTAATATAAGTTTTTTTAAGTGTTCCCTTTTTTGAGTGAGGTAAGGGACATAATATAAAGTACATAGAATATTGAGAAATATTATATATCATAAACATATCATTTTTCTAAAATTATATATCTTTTATATTTTATGAAATTATAATTATTAATTCCATTCATCTATTAAAATTTATAAATATTTATTTGGTTTTAAGCCATATTATTTATTGTTCACCTTGTTAATTAGTTTTATCATTAAATATGGAAACACATTTTTTAATTTCATTGCAATAAATTTACATATAATTTAAAAAGTTTCTCAAAAATAGTCCACAGATTAAATTTTAAACTATTTAAAATCCTAAATATCATCCTTAAACATTTTTTTTAAAATCATTTAGTGAAATAATATTTATCATAAAATATGATTCATGTAATTTTTCGGAATATTCATTTAATCTGACTTCAAAAACATCATGAAGACTATTGAATTTCAATATAAATAAATTTATCATTATATATAATAAGTAAATGAGAAAATAATTAATTAAAAAATTTACCCTAAATATATTAATTGGAATTTTTTAAAATCATTTACATTTATTTTCCAACTACTTCAAAAGACATTGAATCATTCTTTCATAAGAGATTAAGGTAATTATATCCTCAGTATAAATAATAAAATAATTTATTATAATAGAAATACTTATCTATTTTCAAAATAATATTTTACACTCATACATAGAATATTTTTCTTTATAAAAAATATAAAATAAATTTTAATCCAAAAAAGTGACATTTTTTATTTCACATTTTATTTAATTTATATAAATGTGAACATCAAAGGATAGTGGCATGAAATTGAAATATTCTCATATCTATTCTACCTAGGTTTTAAAATAACTCCAAAATAGTATAAAATAATGTTTGTGGTTGATTAATTGTCATTGTCTCATATTTTTAACCATGAATTACTATTTCTACCCTTATTGAGATGAGAAATATTTACCACTTTTACTATTAATAATAGAAAAACATTAAAGGGACCTATATAGAAATTCAAAAAATCCCAATTCAAAACAGTTAATACACCTTTCATGATTAAATTTATAGGTTTGGAATTAATCAATTATAACATAAATCTATAAAACACATTGAATACTGCTTTTAGATAATTCAGTTTTTATGGAAAAATAAGAATTTATTTCAAAAATAGCTATAATATTGATTTATAAGAAATTATTAATATTAAATTTAATAAAATGAATCTTCTGTAACATTAATACTAAATTGAATGTATAATTAAGGTTTTAAATTAATTTATTTAAATAAATTATATGATTGATTTTCAGAAAATATTAAATTCCACTATATAATCAAAAATAAATTTTTTCAAAAAAATATAAAAAATTCATCATATGATTTTTATAAAATTATGATTTAAAAAATGATGTACTTTTTTAATATCATTTCATAATTTTTCGATATTTAAATGTAATATTCACTCACAAAATTTAATAAAATGAATTTTCTAAGAAAATATACTTTTTTTGGAAAAAAGATAATAATAAAAAATGAACACTTATTTATTTTGAATAAATGAATAAATTTAAATTATATAAAAATTTTATAACTATATTTTAATTTTTTTTCTTATTCATACAATCCAACACAACATATTGGTTATAAAACAAATAATTTAATAGTAACACATCACAATTTCATTAAGATCAATGTTTTTGTGATATATTATATTGAATTTAGTGTTTTTTAAAAAAATATGCACAAATATATTGGGTATTACATATATTATCCTTTAGAGAACACGTACATAATAATTTTATTCAATATTTATTTATTATAATTTTGTAGTGACTAATATATAACATCCAATTACTATTTTGAGGCATTCATACGAACTTATTATGATCATGATTTTCTTTGGATTAGTTTAATATAGGTTCATGTGAATTTTCATAAACATTTAAGGTCTTTTGGATTAATCCAAATTGCTGCATTGTTTTCCGAAATCGTGTGCCCTCATAATGAAAATCATGCAAACCTACAAAGTGAGGTTTTGCGTGGTTGTAGAATAGTTTGAAAAACAATGTGCCCATCTATGAGAATACATTAATCCCCATTAAAAGTGGTTCATGGTTATGGTGCATAATTTTTCTAACTATGTAACCTTTCCCAAAAAACCATTCATTAGATTTAAATAATATTATTTTTTTCAAAGAAATATCAAACTCTCTTTTTTGGGTGCCTGAGAAACCTAGCTCAACCACTATAATTTTTTAATACTAGAGTAAAACGAATAAGTCTTTTTCACCTCTAAACCCTTCTAAGAGTACATCTAATATTGGATAAAATTATTCTATCTCTACTTGGTAGGATTCCTCTTCTCCTTCTCTTCCCCCTGTTCTCTCCTGTTTTTTAATAGAGTTATATATATCACTGTTTTATTGGAGGATCTAGTACCCTATGTTTCCGAACATAAATATATTTTTTCTATATTTCATGTTTCTAACATTATTTATTGGAGTTTTTCTAATTAGATCTTTTTATTTTGAGATCTTGTGATCCCGATGTCGATGGTTTTGTTATGATGGACAATTTTTATTATCGCTAAATTTCTTTATTGAAATTCAATTGTTTGATTTAAATTCAATTGCTTGATATAATAGAAATTTATTTTGATTGGTTGATTACAAACCGAATTCCATTAAATTGAGTGGTTTAAAATTGTATTTTCCATTAATTTAGAAATAGCCACCAATTCCATTGAATTAGGGTATTTTTTTTTGAAATTGATGTTATTTTATAAAATTTAAATTATTAAATTTAAAATTTAAAAATGTTTTGTTGTAATTATTTTAAAAATTATGTTTGGAAAAAATTTCTTGACATGATCTTCATATAAACCCATTGGTTTTATCTTTAAAAAAAAATTATTGGATAAAAACCCATTTTTATGAATAAAAAAATGGAATATTTGAAATGGACAAAGGGGTGAATTCTATTTTAATAAAAATTATAATAAATTATTCATCATTAAATTGTATTATAGAATATTTAAACCTTGTATGTTAGTGATTTATTGGTAAATGATTATTTTTATGCTTTACAAATGAAACAAAAACCAGTGTAGTAGGTCTCATCCTTGAAGGGATGGTGATGGGTTATCTTTGGTCAGTATCAAAGGTGCATGTGTAAACACATATTATCGTGATTCACCTTTGAGTTTGTGAGGATCATAGAGCCTAGAAAAATTATACATTTTTGAATATGACCATATTTCTTGTTGTTTGTATTTTAGATATATTATATTACTTGTTTTTAACTATTCACCATACCTAATGAATTTATATAAACTATTATATAAAAAAATTATTAATTTCAATTTTAAAAGTATTTATATTATTTGAAATGAAAATCATGATTTTTTGAATTATTATTTTGAAATTAAATTCATGTTTATATAAAATTGAAAAATTTATAAGTTCAATTAAATTCATGAATCTTAATATGGAATCAATGAGGACAGCCTACTAGTATTTTATCTCACACACTACCTATGCCTTCTAGTGAATGAATATTATATACATCAATGATTGAGCATGGCTAAGGTGCCACATCAATGTGGTAGCATATATTGATCCCTGGTCATAGAGAATTGTTTCCATTGGGGAATGGTATTTTAACCTGTTTTATGGTAAATTTGTTAGCACATTGGTCTTTTTATGATTGTTTGACTTCTAGTACAGCTCTACTTGCGGAGTTTCTCTTTTATTAATACTGACTTGTTTATCATTATTTCTTAGTATTTGTAGAATATTAAAATTCAACGTTCATATTTTATGATACCAAATGATATTCTCAAATAAGTAGGGATTGCAGATTCCCATCATGTTACATCAAATCCAGCCTAGTAATCAGGGTACCTAGTTATCTATGATGGTTCTTGATAAAGTTTTATCACTGGTGAATGTTCTGTATCATTCCATGATGTCAGTATATAGTTGTGTAATATTATTGGGACTTAAAAGGTAGTTGTGATTGGGTACCTTATTGGATCTCACTGCATTTAATCTTATATCAATAGGGTGATTTGGTAAATACATCATATTTATTAGTACTAATATTTCCCATTCTCTTGATTTTGATATATTGAAATCCAAAAAATATCTATCCATTGGGATTTGTTTCTTAATTTCTATTTATTGAGTGTCAGTCTTATATCATAAATGTTGTATTCCAATTTTTTGTAGCATCATTACATTCATAATATATGGGAATCATATCCATTATTATTCTACTGATGAACCTAAGTGAGTGAATGTTCTTGAGGACTAGAGAATTTTTGAAGTTATTATGTGTACTTTCCATGTTATATGACTATAAAAACCACCCGTTCCAATTCAAGATCCAACTTTAGAACCTTAGAGGAATATTTGCTAGAATAATTATCATTAATTACTTCTCTAGAATCCACCATCATTCAAGGTCCCCAAAGATACAAAATTTTCGATGATATTATTTAGCATGATTCAAGGTGTATTTGAGTTCTTTGGGAAACCAAAGTATATCAAGTTTAAGTATACCAACTTAATGGTGAAGGGACGAAGTATGATATGGTGGGAAAAGATGCGAAAAAGAGAAATATAAGGTATTAGAGTGGGATGACTTAAAATCACTTTTCACCATCCAATTCTGTCTATATTAAATGTTGGTGGAAAATGTTATTATGTTTTTCAAAATCAAGTAGGCTGATAGGGATGTTTGTGAATATGAAAATCATTTTCTTAAGATTGTGTAGTTTTTTTCTGAGATTCTATCAAATAGGAAGATGATGACTCGATGGTTTGAGTTTGTAATTTTATCTGATTTTCAATATTAGGATATTTTAATGAATCTTCTATGTTATAATGATGTTTCAAATGGATCACTAATGGTTGAACGGGCCCTATATGGCACATCAAGGTTGTTTGGTGCTTCTTTTCTCTCTCAATGGTGTTGTGAATTTATGTAAATGAAATACGAAGTATGAGGATTCTTGTGGTGGATCTTGATGTCCTAGGTTTTTACCCCTCATGTAGTTCCTGAAATATGTTAATGATTTTTTACATGTTTTGAAAACCTAGGCACTCAATGATGGTTTGTACTGAGGTGCCTAAGAAATGTGGTTTCTACGGATGCTAGTCACTTGGAAAAGTTCTTCTAGTCTACTCTGTATTATATTGTGAGATCTACTGCGACATCCAAAACTATAATGAAATTATATGATTCATTTAAAAAAGGGTTCTAGCTACATAAATTCAAGACAAAGATTTTTCACATAGTAGAAGAGTCTCCAAAGGAAGTAGATTTGTTTCTATGGACTATGAGAGGTTCCATCACTATAACTTTGGAATTAGTGACTATATTATTTGAAACTTGTGAAAATCATTGTTTGATTTTAAGCCATCTATTTAATAATTTAAATACTCATATAGAGATTTCATCTTATGTGATGGAAATTACTATACCCCATGGAACAAATTGAGATCATGGTCTCCATAGTTCCTCTATTATTTTCTCCCTCTCAGATGTCGCGATTTCTTTGAGTTTCATGGTTCCTTATATGAAACCCATTGAACTCAAATTTGGGATATATTGGATCATTGAGAATAAATTGTGGATGGATTTTTATATTCAACTAGTCTCATTTACATCACATGTTGGGGTTTTCTATATCATTCAAGGAGAATAGGATGCAATGATTATTAGAGTTGGATACTATTATAATGTGTTGGGTAAAGTGATAATTATATATTCATTTTATCTAGATCTTTAATCCTTGAGCGATGATCTCAATTTAGTTTTCATTTAGTTTCATGATATTCTTCCTTCTGACTTCATTATGTTTTTCCTGGTAAGGGTGGATAAGATTTATATCTATTTTTTTCCTAGTAGTCAACCAATGTTTATTCCCACTTACTGTATGGAACCTTCTGAAATGAAAGCTATGAAGATTCACTTAGATGATCCTCAAGAGAACATATTTAGATTCCCAAGTGAGTCACCTTGGGTAGTACCACTTTACTTTGGTATAAAGATGCTAGTTTAATTTTCATTTTGGATGATTAATAAAAACTAAATCAAGTCACAGTAAATAAAAATTACTCATTTCCAAGGATTGATTTTCTTTTTTATTAGTTAAAAGAGTCGATTTTATCTTTAATTATTGGTCATCGATATGATTACCATCAGTTATGAATAAAAGAATATAACATTAAGAAAACCACTTTTCAGAAATTTTTTGAAAATTAGAAATTAATTTTCAAGAAATTTTGTCTAACAAATGATCATTGAATCTTTATGGATTTAATGAACAATATTAACCATCCATACCTTTCTTCTTCTGTGGTAGCATTTCTAGACAACATCCCGGTTTACTATAAATTTGAGGAGGATAATGTATATCAGCAAAAAGATTTCCTAAATATTTTAAGAATTCATATAAAATATTAAATACTTTGTAATGTGTTTTGTTGATTCTATATGTAAAGATCTTGTGACACATGGTGTAGGATCAAGGTATTTCAATTGATACTAAATTGGAAAAATATATTATGACGTAGAGAAACCAATAAAATTTTTTAGATACTGAGATCATATGGGGTTTAGTTGGGTGTTATCTCATGTTTGTCAAAGACATATCAAATTTGGATTCTTTAATAAAGTCTATAACACAGATGGGGTGATTTCTTCTTGGGATGAAAAATTTCATAGTTCGTTTTTTGAGAAAAACATTATTTTTACTACTACAATGGTGTTGACTCCACCAAATTTTGGTCATGGTTATGAGTTAATTTTTGATACATAAAGTTCCAGATTGGGTTGAGTTTTTATTCATGGTGATCATGTAATTTATTATGTCTCTCATCATCTCTGGCCACATGAGAATAACTACCGTATCAATGTCCTTGAACTCAATGTAGTTATGCAGACACTTAATATTTTTCCACACTACCTATATGGATGTGTTTTTACCCTATTTTCTGACGAAAATATCTTGAGTTATATAATATCTTCAAAATATTTTTATCCATGCCATAGGAATACGGTTGAATACCTAGAATATATTGACATTGACATATCCTTTACCATTGGAAAGTGGATTGTAATCACAGATTCGTTTTGCATGAAAATTTGACCCAGGCCCTGAAATAATCACCAGAATTATGGAATTTAATTTCTTTATTTTAACAGTTTCTTATCAGAGTCTAATAATCAGGATACAAGAATTATTTTTTCCGTCATTCAGTTTACACCTCTCTTCTCATGATTTTTCCTCAGAAATATTAACTTGGTGATGAGTTCAATATAATTAGAGACTGTCTTTATAGTGTAGAGACTATTTTTGAATGGTAATTATATATTAAGGGTATTCTATGTTATCAAATTTAGTTTTTTTGTTTAATTATTAGTAAGGAAATTTGTGAAGTGTTATTTCTATAATTCCCAATGGGCAGTGCATCTAATAACCACAATGATGTTGTATGAAATGTGGTGTTGATTCTTGAAGCCAAGTATAATTTGGGGCATTGAAATTTTTTTTTCCTCATTATCATAGGTTTCAATAGGTGGAGGGAGAAAACCAAAATCATTTTTATTTTCTTCAGCCACTTCTAGTACCAACATGGACGCGAAATGTGATCTCTATGGTATTTTTGGTTGGGTTTCAATGAACACAGTGAATGATGAATGTGATATGGTTTCTAATCGATAGGATAACTAAATAAACTATATTTTCACCCATTCATGATACATCCAATGTTAAGGAGTCAGTAAATCCCTATATTAAAGATATTGTTTTTTATAGTCTTCCATATTTAATCGTCTCTGATAGAGATCCACAGTTCACTTATAAATTTTATAATGGAGTTCATGAGGTACTGAGATATCAGGTCTGTTTAGGTAGTGTATTTCTTCTACCATATAATGGACATAAATATAATGCTATATAGATTCTCTAGGATATGATTCACGCCTAATCCCATGAATTTTATAGGGCTTGGAATGAACATCTGGGGGGGGGGGGGGGTTGTGTTTTCTTATAACATTATTCACCAATTAAAAATCATAATATATCATTTTGATGCATTATATATATGGCCTTGTAGATGTTCATTATTATTGTTATAGATTTTTTAATGTTCCTTGGATGGACCAAGATCGGTTCAAGAGAAGAAAAAAAAACAATTTATATGATTCATTTAATAATGTTGATGGAAAAGATTCATTATAAATATTATGCTAATAGTCATAATAGACATTAGGAAATTTCAGTTGGTTCCCAGGTGTTCTTAAATGCTTCACATCACTTGGATCACTCATGGATTCCAAGGGGGGGAGGAATCTTATTCCTCAATTTGTTGGACCTTTTAATGCAGCTCATTTGGTGGGGAAAGTTTCTCACCATTTATCACTTCCACCACAACTGACATTGATACATACCATGTTTTATGTATGTCTACTATGAATGTATCCTTCTGATCAATGTTATGTTCTATGGTAGAGCGATCTTACTGTCAAACCTAATTCATCCATGATTGATCCTCTAGTTAGAATAGTTTATTATGGAACCAAGGTACATTGTGGGGATATAATACCATGGGTTTTGGTTCAATGAAAGAATGGTTCTTATTACCATGATATGTGGGACATATAGATACTAATAAGGGAGCTGTGGAATAATATTTCTGACATGGAAACTTTATAACATGCATTATTGGGCTTGAAAGTTTTTATTTTGGGGAGGTTGTAACATAATTTACTATTTTCAAGTATTCCAAAACCCTTATTTTTACCATTATTTGGTTTATATTTTTTAATGGATAATCATGTGAGGTTTTAAAATTTTTTAAGGGATTTTGGGATATGTAGAGTTTTCCCAAACTGTTCCCTCGACTAGTGAAAATTGTGAAAGCGCAGAAATTAATAGTTTACATGGTTGGTGCATGGTTTGAGAAACTCTAAATTAACATAGGATAAACCATGAAAACTATTAAAATTTGTTCATGATTACAGTTCATGGTTTTCCTAATGGTGTGGCACTATCTAGAAAACCGATCATGAGACTTAACTAATCCTAAAATCAATTTTTAATATCCTGAAACATCTTTTATAGGTGCCCAATATTCAAAGATCATCCCCAAAATACTCTTTTTATTCAAGGGAATCTAAGAGGATATTTTGGCCCCACTACACCCTTCTGGAAGTGGATTTAATCCTATAGAACATCATTCGATCTCTAACCAATATGTTTCATCTTCCACTAATCTTAATCCCATTATCTCCCCTTTTCTCCCTATGATTTTTAGGTCGCATTTTTATTGGAGGATCTAATACCAATTTTTTGGATCATGAATCAACGTTTTAATCTCATATCCTTATTGAAAAAGTTCTTTATTACAGTTTTGAGGATTATGTATCTGTAATTCAAGATCTAGTGATCTCGAGGTAGGTGGTTTAGTTATCGTAGAAAATTTTTATTAACCCAAAATTTTTTGATTTAAATTCATTTTTTTAAATTAAACTGATTAATAAAATGAACATTATTTCAATTGGTTGACTAAAAAAGAAATTCCATTGAATTGGGTTTTTTAAAATGGATAGGGAATAAATTTGGGAAAACCCCCCAATTCCATTGAATTGTGGTGTATTTGTGAAATTGATGGAATTTTGTGAAATTTAAATTGTTGAATTTAAATTGTAAAATTGATTTAGTGAACAAGATTTCAAATTTCTATTATGGTAAAATTGAGTAAATTTTTTTATAGAAAAAATTTCTTGTATCTTAAAAATGGCATGATTTGATTAAAAACATGTTTCAGTTTGAAATGGAAAATTGGAATATTTTAAATGAAGAATGTGGTGAAATGTATTTAAAGAATACATCAAATAATTTTCCTAATATTTACTTGTAATAGAGAACATGAAATTCAGGGTAGTTAGAGAGTTATTGGAATTAAACTATATTGATGGTTTACAATTGAAACAAAACCTAGGGTAACACGTCAAATCCCTAATGGGATATTTATGGTTCCTCTTTCATCAATATCCAAGGGGCGTGTGTATATACATATTTACTTGATTAAAATTCAAGTGTATGATTATCCCATAGCCAGGAATTATCATACCTTCCAGAATATGTCAATGCATCTCATTTTTTGTATTTGAAATATTTGGATTTTCTTTTTTTAAACTATTTACAATAAATTAAGAATTTACATATATTTTTCTACATAAAATTTATATAAATACATTTTATATGTATTGCCTCCATTTTAAATGTAAATCATTATTTTTTTGAAATATTATTTTGAAATTGCATTCCTTTTTATTCAAAATTGAAATATATATTTTGTTAATTAAATGTTGGCATATTACTATAGAATACTTGGTGAGAACTTGTTGGGATACTATCTGAAAACCTGCTTGTGCCTTTGGGTGTTTGTATATTATCTTCTTATATGTTCATGAAAGGGTAAGTTACCACTAGGAGGTGGTTATTTACATTTGACTTCATCTATAGTTCTCCCAATGGAGTGTTTCTTGTATTTATACTCACTTATATATAAATAATCTGATATGATTGGTGAAATTTTGTTCCACTTTCACATTGTATGATTCTAAGTGTTAGTCTTCATCTAGTGGGTATCAGAAACACCCATCAGGCTATGTTAGTTTTGTCCTGGGTGTTATGGGATCATGGTATCTGGGATGGTGTGTTTCATAATGTGTTATAATTAATATATTTTTCTTGTAATTAGAATATATAAAGTACTTATGGAATAAAATAAAAAATCTATGATTCACTAGTAAATGTTATTCCAAATCTATATGTAATTAAAATATTTTACATTTAAATTTTATTTCAACTCAATATATAAATTTTGTGAAATTTTTAAAAACTAATTTATTTCCATTTATTGATTTATAATTAGTAATAATTAAAAATAAATTATATTTATATTAAAAAAATTAAAAATCAAACTGTTATGTGTATATTTTATTGCAAAATTAAATCAAATTTATAACATGAATTTAATGATATTTATATCAATAATGGATTTATCATTTTTCAATTAATGTAATAGGTTCAGTTTTATTTTTTGATAATAAAATATTTTGCAAGGGAAAAACTGAATTATAATGGTATTAGGTAAATTATGGTCAAATAATTAAAATAACTTTTAGTGTGAAAATATATCATTAAAAAATATCTCCAAATAATTTATTAAAGGGTACTAATTGTAAATACAAGTAATTTTTCAATGATTGATTCACTTTACTATTAAATTTACATTTATAATACACTATAGAATGGGTATTTAAACATATGACTCAGACTGAAAATTAATTTTTTATTATCAAGACACTTTAAATGGAAAATGATAACCACAAAGTCCAATAATCAACAAATTACAAAACAGAAAACATCCAAAAATTACCAGACCTACCTCACCCCAATATCAACCTCGTGACAACAAACCTCACTAATGCCTAACTAGATTGCTAGATATCCCGGGCAAAGGAGGGCCATGTATAAATGGTGTAGCCATACCCTCTCAACATCCAAGCCCACATGGCATGCATTAGTAAAGGTTTTGTGCTTTAAACCTCATCTAAAGCAGATCCGAGAATCGTCGGACGTGTCACCACAAACAAACAAAAGCTCAAAAAACCGACACCATAAGCTGATGAATTAGAATTAATCCTGACACAAAAAACAACTTTCACCAACTTAACCAAGGTAATTGAAATGTAATTTGATATTACCAGACTATTTTTTTGGAAAAATTTCAACACAATAGAATTTACTAGGCTGTTTAGAGCCTCCACCAGCATATTTTCAAATGTCGTGGCATGCAAGTCCAATGACGGTATATAAGCCACGATGCAAGTTATCCATTTGTGGAATACCCAGATGAGAATGTGGTACTATTTTTCCACCTAATCATATTTATCCTCATTATGGGTTGCCTATAAAGACCTCAACATCATTTTAGCAGCCTATTCTTCAGAACCATTAAGAAGTAGAACTTTCTCTACCACTTCATCATCTAAGATTAATAGTAAATATGTTGTTTGATCGCCCTAGACCATTGGACCTAGAAGGTTCACATCCTCATTTTGGACCATTTTGAAGTTAGCATTATTTACTAATTGGGTCTCTAGCGGAGGTGGAAAGGTGGAGTAATCTCTTTTACCATTTCTCCTATTATTACCCCGGTTCCTCTTCAGGCTTGTATTTTCACCTACAGAATGGATCTGCACGTCCCCATTTCACTCAGGCACATATCCCCAATCAATATCAGAAATATTATCAAGGTTAGAACTCATGACTATCACTTTAATCACATCAAATTTGTTTCTTAACTGGATTGACGTCTGGTGCATTTAAACAAAACCCTCTACCTTCCCACCACTTGTTTTTTCAGCCATATCCAAAGAATAACCCTGAGTCCCCTATTACCGCCCAACCCTACCCGACCCGGTAAACTTCCCAACACTATTATCCTCTATTTCCTCCACTAGCACCACCACAGTCTTACACCTAACCTCAAGATTTCCCATTCATGAAACCTCCTTCTAAATCCCTGCCTCATATACCACATCACTAGCCACATTCCCGAAAATTTTTTCTCATCCACTAACAAACTAACATAAGGATCATCTATTTCCACATGATAAACCCCACAGTGTGTTTCTCCACCAATTCCTCTTCCCACAATGCGTCATAGACTCCTACCTTCTACCATTTCCCCTCCTCTCAGAAATCCCCCCCCCCTCGACGACATGAATCCATTGAATGGCTAAGGCACCTGCAACTAAAAAAACTGGTCAAATCTCCATACTCCACCCACTGCTTCCATCAGTACTCTTCTCACATATTGATCCAAACATACTCAAAGGGGATCTTGGACACATCCATTTCAACATAGACACGAGGGTTAATGGGGTGAAAGAGATCTTCAGTCTGGATATCTAAACACATATACCAGCCAATCAAGATTCCCTTACTAATAATTTTATATATTTATTTAAATATTTCATTCAAAAAAGGATTTACAAATCATTATATTTAATTTAATAACTTAAATGTTTATTCCACTTGTCAAAATTGAAAGATCATGTTCAACTATGATTTGATTATAGGAAGGGGTTTGTCATATATTCTCTTCATTTAATAAATGTTCCACATTATGAAAATATTTTAATTATAGTGGATTATTTTACCCATATATTTGTTTGATTTTTTTTTAAAATAACTTGATTTATAATTTTATTTTATGTTCCGTCTTTCATTATATTATGATTCATACATAAGATAAGTTTTCATTGTTTTCCTAAAAAAATTCACACAATTTAGATTCCTTTTTCATTTTATAACTTATCTTGTCTATTACTAATTCTATATTTTGGATTTATATTATTCTCTTTCAATTATCTTTTATGAAATATATATTTTTTATCTATTACATATTTATGTGACTAAAATTTTCAAATAATCTCTCTCTGCTATGTGTTCATTAATGATTCTACTGAATTTATATTATAATTTATGAATCTTGATGTGGTATTTTTATTTATAAAATTTATATTCCCTTTTCATAAAAAGATAGATTTTTTTATATTTTGGTCTTTTTTAGGATTTATAGTTCATTTAACCTCATTGGGATTCACAATTAAGAGATCTCCAATGTCACTTTTATAAGTATATATTAATTATATACTATTATACCCAAAGTTTGAGGTTTTTAAAAATGGAAAATATTAAAACGTAATACATCTTTAGGTTGTACAGTTTCACATGGTATTGTAAGTATTGTTGGAAATGTGTGCGGCTTGGAGTAGTTTTAACTACATGTAGATACACGAATTTCATACCATTTAGTAATATGTGTGTCTAAACCATCCATTTTTTTGAAAATCAAAATTTCAATCATTTAGGTTTTTATTTTTTTCATCCTCCATATTCATCCATATTTATAATCATATATTTTATTTAGACCTCTATCCAACTCTCCCCCTATCCTCTCATTCAAAGGTGGAATGATATTGATTTTTTCATGTTTCTCATAACACAAATATGGATGTGGTATATTGAAAATTATTTTTACATATTGAACTCATTTAATCAATGTTTCTTAATTCTTCTCTAAATATAGTTTTTATCGTGTAATAACATCATGTAACATGTTTTTTAAAATGGGTTTTTGCAATTGGGGAATGTGATGTTCACATTTTGAAAAAATATTTTAAAATAAATTTATGGTTGTAAGATTCCAATGATTGAGTTATTTATCTCCATACCCATACAATTATTTGATATTCCAATGGGTTATTGGCTCTCAAAAACATGTTTTTTATCTAAATAAATTTTATATAAAATATTTATTGTTTTTTACAATAGGTCTGTATTTTTTTTCCTTACATAATGGTCAGATTTCATATTTAATGTGTTTTTTCATAACATTTATAATTTGTTGAAAATTATATTGTAGATTAAATTTTAGTATGGGTTTTACCAAAATAAATTATCTATAATTTAATATTTGATATAAAGATGATTTAAAATTTAAGGAGTTCCATTATTTATGAATTTACCTAATTTATGAAGGTATTATTGATTTATCAAAAATTATTAGTGAGAATATTTATTTATAATTATTATCATTTGGTGCCAATTAAGTGTTTACGTGACATTATATTGATTTTAGGAGGAATTTCAATGATGTTATATAATTTTTTGTATCACTTATAGTTTTTTATGAATTTAACTATCTTAAAAAATCATATATTGTTTTATAATTAAATATAATTAATTTAACATTTGATGTAACACCCTTGATATAGCCCCTATCTTTTATGAGTATTTTGTTATGATTGAAATAAACTTCTATTTTAATTAAAATTCCTAGACAATCCCACATTTTAAAATTGTTACGATGGAGCCATTACACGTCCTAATGCACTATAATACATATCCCAAAGGAATGTAGGAAAAAAATAAATTCATTTGGACCAAAGGAATAGACCATAAACCACTCTAATATTTTCTTAAATGAGGAATAAATTATTTAATTTCATTAATGAAATGGAATATTTTGGAAATTGTGTATTATGGTTATTTTTTATTGATAATAAGTAATGATTTGGATAGTATAATGTGATATTATATTTCAGTTCCCTGATTCATATTGAAATATTCCCTAAATACTAGGGAATATATGTGGGAAATGAATATAATGATTTTAAATAGGCTGAGATTACCCATTAGATATTATCCCTTATTTTACATTATTGCTATGATGCAATGAATTCCACTGTTGAGGCTACATATAACATGTTAGAAAGGAAATTTAGAAGGACTACAATATATATTTATAGTTAGTTTCCCCAATCATGTCTATATAGTAAGTGCAGTTCTTATGGTTGTTTTATCATGATAGTTATTATATGATATGTTTCCATTACTTTTTATATGACAAGTGATCTATATAAATTAATAGATTTTTTGTATTCTTGATGTAAAGGATAAATGGTAATTTACCTTTGATATTTTTTTAATTTCATACCAGTATTTATTTATAAATTTTTCATATGATATATTTTATAATTAAAAATTTTAAAAACTGGTCACATTTTGATGAGTATGTTTTGGTTTGAAAAACTTGTTAGTTTATTATCAAAATATAATGTCTCTAAATAATATTTTTTAACACAACATTTTTCTTCATTTTGATTTAATGTGAAAAAGTGTTTCAGTAATTGAAACTTTGATAGGCTATTTTTTCCAAAATACATGATCAGAATGAATGTTATTATCTATAATTGAAATACACACCAACATTTTGGTTCCCTTTTATACAAAAAATCATATAAATAATTGTTGGTACATTTGTGGGAATATAGTATCCATGTATTGTGAAGTAATATAAATTTTGAAATCCAGGTTAATTTTGGACCACTCACTATTGGTAGTATCATGGATATTGGTACATGATGGTCACTTCATGTAAAATAGGTAATGTGATTCTAGTACATTCGGAAAACTGGATTAGTTGGGACATTTTCTACATCATACTCATAAATCATTATGTATATTTTTTTGTCCTTTTTTTTAATTTATAAACCATCATAAAATAAAATAAATTTACTATTAATTTCTTTGTATTGATGTATATGTTATTTATTAATTTAATTAATCATTTGGTTACCTCTTCATTGAAAATTTGTAATTTATTTTTCATGATTTTCAAATATATAAATACCCAATAAAAATATTCTTGTTAGCGTACATTGATTACTTATTAAATTATAATTTGAGATAATTTCCATGAGGTATGATTGGTTCCTTTAATGATTTATTTTAGATCATGGTTATTAGGGACATTCATTAGGATATGTAGAGATTTTACGTAAGTGAAAGGGATATTTTAACTCTTATGGATATCTAAAATAAATTACTTAAATTGAAAATTTTCAATATTATTCTCCACTGATCATATTTGTTTGGATATAAAACAAACTATTCATACCCATTTTATAGTTATAAAATATTATCTACATAACTAATAGTATAACCTCCAATAGAATCATGTCCCTAAAAGATAATATAAAAAAATAGACAAGAAAATTCAAGGGTTACAAGTAATTATTGCAAAGATGGGAGTGCATCACGCCACACATATCTGCAATCACCATTGGAGAACAATATTCTATAGTTATAAATACTACAACATATTCATTTCCATTACCTACTTCTCTAATAAAATTTCCACCAATAGATTTTCCTCTCTATATGCATGCGATATTACCAAATCTATTTGAGACACATTATTGAGCCATTCAATAAAATGTGGCCTGACATTATATGAAACATCCCTTGTTATTTTTTTAAAGGCATTCATAGTGATTTAATAGTTATATTCAATCCTACATGAGTTCCAATTATATTTGAAGGAATATCCAATTGGATACACTATTGAAAATAATTCAACTCCATAGGCCACCCCAATTGTAGAGTAATGATAAAAGTACCCTTTGACAATAACATAGTGTGTATGGAAAACTCCTCAATAACCATATGGCCATTTCATTCTAGAGTATTCCACATAAACACTATACTTAATCCATGTGATGATTGTAGGGATCCGATGAACTATTTTTATCATCATGGGATTCCTAGGATGACCTCTAACACCCAATGATCTATGAATATTTAGGTCTTATAAATTGTTATTCATGCCTCATGTTTGTACAATGTATAAAACATATACCACCATTTGTAATTCCATAATTACAATGAATGTATATGGATTCCTCTGATAATTTTGTTTTCAGTCAAATCATTCCATACAGTTGAAAAAATAGAACCCACTACTACCAATAATAGCAACCAGATTTTCTCATAACAACTAGGTGTGGAGATCCTCTCTAAAAATTAATTTATTTGAATATTATGATCAGTCTATAACCCAATCATAGGATCTTTATAATACCATATATAATGTTCATTTCAAAATGACAAGAAGAGATGATATATTTTCTCATCTTCTAGAAAAATTATGTGACATGATGCAGCAAGATGATTACCAACCTTTTTTATTTGATCAAGTGTGTGGTGTCTATGTTTCCATAACATCCATAGAAGAAAATATCTAAAATAAATAATGAAATTTTATTTTATTTTCATATACCATGGTGGTGGAAAATTGGATCCCCCACATTCAAGATTATATTATTCCTTGAAATTAAAGTACTCATTCCAATTCTGTGTCCATATAAGTGTGTGGTAGTCACTAATGTTGTAGCATTAGATTTCTATCTCAATTAGGGTAGGAATAATTCTATCAATATTGTAAATTTGTGATAAGATATTGGAAATATTCAAGTGTGTATCATTAGAGGGTATATTTATAGTGTTCGGTAGTTGTATGTCAAGCCACAAATTAGTCTATCCATTGAGAATGGATCTCCCGCTCACCATCCATTTTTTATCATAAATAATGTTATTAAAGTAATTCTTCAGATATTACCCTATATATGATGAAAGGTTATTTTTATAATCATTAAAAAATATCCCTTCAAACACATTTGATAAAAAATTGAATGAAATATCACAATAAATCATGTTCCATGTGAATTTCCCAACGAGGCTATCATTGAAAATTGTGTGATCATTGATTCGAAGGTTTCCCAATTCATTGGGTTTAAGAGGTATTATAATGAAATAGTGGGAACCTGTTTTTTCATAAAATTATCTAGTCCCTATATTTTTCATGATCATACCTTGAAGTTCTAATATGAGGCCTACATGCCATCTATATAGTGATAAACTATAAATAAACATAGATGTGATTACAAATTTAACAAGACGTACCATTTCAACCCGATACATGGCCTCTTCTATCCACTAATCCATTTCTCTAAATTTACAAAATATATTCATTCCAATTATTTCCCTATAACCTTTCCCTATAAAAATGTTACACCAATGTAATTAAAATGGAGGGATCCTATCTTAACCCCATGAATTTAAATTATCCTATTTTCTCTTCCAACTGATAAACCATCAAAAAAAATAATGATCTATTCCAACTTATTTCTTAACAATAACATCTTTATAATGTGCAGAGAGGTCCTTAATATGGGATATATCATTTTTCTATGCCTATCCAAGATAAATAATATCATCAACATATTGTAACTACAGATAAGCATAATAATTTCTAAGATAATTTATTTGTTTTGTTAAATCCATATTGAGCCACGTCAATGATACATATTGTCTTGTAATAATTGGAGATTGGAAGAAGATGTCCTAAAAATGGATTACCTTGTCTCACAGCTCTGGTGAATTAGATGTAACTTTTTGGGTTCACAATTTGTAAGGATGGACATCCTGGAAGAATAATTAATAGTGTCAATAAGATTTATTAACAATTTTTAGTAACCAAATTATTTGAAAAAATCATAAATAAAAATCCAATTCAATATATTAATGGATTTAGATATTTCAATATGGAGTGAAATGTTATCATCCTTCACTTTTTTATTAATTATCTTTACACTCTCTAAAGCTGTGAAAAGTTAGTGATAAAAGTTCCATTAAGGGAGCAAGATAAATTTTGTCAAGACATCAGCAATGTTAGGGTTATGAAAAAAAAGATTATTGGGAAGTGAAAATACTAGAATTCCATTTTCATCACTCTTATCGTCTATTTGAATAAATCTTCTATTAATAGTAATATTTTTTCTAACATGTAAAGTGTATCTACTATATGTAATGTCATCTCTTGAAGTTGGTACCTCAATATGATTACATTAATCAATTTAATAATATTATTAAAAAGATGCATTATAGTTAATGTTTTGTCTAATTTTTTCTTCTTGTTTTAAAACATTTATGAGATTCCCAGGGATCACCTATTTGTTTGTTATATCCCAAAAATATGCCTTAATTTTATTCAATAAATCTCTTACCTTGTTATATGATGTAGAAGAATTTACAAACTGGATTGAAAAAATAAATCATGGTATTTTTTAATATGATTGAAACATTCTGAGGCCCCCTATAGAAATCATTTATTTGGATTTTTTTATTCTATGGAAACCACATATGGTCCATGTTGTATTCTTGAATATTTTATGAGGAAAAATTATATCCAAGAAGACCCCACTTAAAATATTTACAGTTATCAAAATTCAATTTATTTTCTACAATGGCAATGAGAAATGGTTTTTCGAAAATAATAATGTTTCTAAGTTCTATGTATGATAGGGGTTTACCATTCCTTTGAAAGGTCAAATTGATGATCATCATTTTAATAGTGTTTTTTCAATTGTTTGAGTCCCCGATTCTTGTTCCATACTCATATTTCCATTTCCTCTTCTCTCTTTTTCCTTTTTCATCCCTTTTTTCTATTACCCAATACAAGACTATTGTTATTCCCAGTTTAAATACATTAATTTTCATTGTTTGTAGTTGGATTAATGTCAGAATTCACTTGTATCAATGATTATTCAACATCTCTAGACCAGAAGAAACAAATCAGAGGTGTAAAATTGTTACAAATTTTATAATGTTCCAAAGTTTTTATCATGAGAAGATTATTTTTGGATTTCCTAAAGGTAGGTATCTATTAAGAAACACCATCCAATTCATTGCTATTAGTATTATGCATGCATAATTTCATCCTTTTCAGGACCTACTTAATGATTAAATGTGATCCCCTCATGGGTTAGAGTTAAAATTTTCATAATCTTACAATTCCTTGTCTTGTGAGTATATGACAAGCATAGTACTAGGTGTATCATCTTTATGCACCACTACCTGCCCATTTAGAATGGGTGCATTTGAATCCACCTTAACATTACCTTCTTCCTAATCACCATGAGGTGCCTCAGAAGTGAGTGTAACATGTTCTAATTGGCATTCATGAACATTCTCTTCATCTAATGTGGTCCCAATTACAACAACCTCCCTATTTGAAGGGCCATATTTAATAAATGGTAAGGAGGGATCATAATATTGGTTCCTTTACTGTCCATTTTTATTGATTTCCCTCTAGGTTTCCTATAATCAGTCATCTACCTCCTTCATGTATGACCCGAACACACCATTAGGAAAATGATCGTGTGATTTATGCAAGTGCCTTTATAGTTGTTCAATATCATTCATGGATCTCTCTCTCTTGAGATGATAACCTACAGACATATATTCATCTTGAGAAGATACCACATTGACCCCACCATTAGTAGAGTAAGCTGTGGGAAACTTGTATTTTTTCAGACATAAAAATCCCAAAGGATGAGGGCTGACCAAATTAAAAAAAATCCAATATTTTCATCTACCTCATTATCCATATTAGAGGGAGAAAACATGGTGCATTTACCCTTAGATGGTGTAATCTCCTTCCCTTTTATTTTATTCCAAATTTTCACATAAAGAACTTTCACTTTAGTAAAGCTACATTATGTATTCAATTTACATTCATATGTGGAATGGACAATGATATTTAAATTATTGTAAAATATTGGATTCCTATGATACTAAATCTAATGATTATTACTATAATATATTGTTGTGATAACCACCTCTTCCACCAATGTATTGGACATGCCAACCTTTACCTTGTTCCTGGAATAGTGTCCAAACTGTGGATTAGAAGTTTTATTGTCCATCCATACAGGACTTCAAATAGATGTTTATATGACCCGAATAATCCTTGGATTTCATTAAATTAAGTTGAGCATACATATGAAAATAAAAACTGATGTGTATGTGTTCATGACATTATATGGAACAAAATTTCAGTCCCTATCATGAATTCTCATAATCCATGGCTTTAAAGATATTGATCCCAAAATCCAGGTTCATCTATTATAGTCAATAGATGGAAAAACCAGAGGAAAGTATTCACGTCTAGGGGATGTCATTTTCTAGTCATCAAACCATCAATCATCTACAATTCATCAAGTGAGATAGTTTAATTTCAACTTTTTTTCACCTTTTGAGACATAGAAATTTTCAATAATGGAATATTTTCATAGGCATACCCATTCATTTACTTCAACTTAGTCATCCACCACATGTGAGATTTTACAATCTTGAGCACCCTACATGGAGGGCTATATCAAAATCCTCAAATGATAGAGAGGCATCAGATTTCACTACCTCTGTAATGTTGTACTGTGGAGAACTAACGGGATGAGGATCATGTTTTTTTATTGAGGTTTTCTAATGAGATCAAAGTGATTACTATTTTCAATGGATTTATGTTGAATCAAATACTTTGGAGTTTTTATGGGATTGAGTTCCTCATAGATTTTAGACTCCTGAGTTTTAGGTTTTTCCCCTTCGCCTCTCATTCCCCTTGACTCACCATCCCCCATTCTGATAATTAACTCTAATATTCTACATAATATATGACTATTACTATATTTTTCAATACTATTTTAGGTATTTATAAATTTTATTGTCCCATAACGTTGAATGAAATAGGTATATGGTGTTTTTTTACTACATATCCCATAATTGAGTTGTTCTCTTTATTCTTTAGCTACATCATTATATATATGTGTTAAATTATAACATTTTTATTTCAAAAATTGTGTTCCTTGTTTTAATAATGTGATTAAATTACTATATCATAATGTCCATTCTAATTGATTCATAGATCATAAACAATATTACATTATAATGGATAATTTTCACCCTCAATTTTGTGTATTTCTCTTAAGTACGTAAGTTTTTTACAAAAAGATATGTTCAATTTGAATATTATTAATGATAAATATTAATTTTGTTTTTACCTATAATATTTCATGTTATTTATCATCAAAGGCATATAAATAATAAAATAATAGAGTGGAAATCACAACACATTTCTCTTAATAATACATTTCAAGAATCAATACCTAATTCCTATGGTGGATTTGGAATCAATACCAAATCTTCATAAAAATAATAGAGCATAAATCACATCTTGTTCTTAACAAAAATAATGGGAATGGATAACTTTTCGAATTATCATAGTGGAGAGAGAATCAATGCATGTCCCACATAATAATATCATAACATATAAATAAAAACTTAATTTATTTTAAGGATATCAAGTCCCCCATAATTAATCATATAGAAATATATGTTCTATTAAAAAATCTAAACATTCATAACACAAATATAATTTAATTAAATAGTGGAAAATAAATGGGTTTCATGAAATAAATTCTTAAAACATTTTGTAAGACATCCAGAGAAAGGGCATGGATAGATTCATATAAAATATACACAATATAACATAATGTTTGATTATATTGATTCAAACAACCCTTATATGATTTCTTATAAATCCAATTTAAAAACATTAAATAATACCCTATTTTGATATTCCTTATATCACTCTAATATTTTCTCTAGAAAATGAAATTTTATTAGTTGAATATAAAAATTAATAAATTACCCTCAAAATGAAAAATGGTTTAAAATATATATATTTAAGATATAGATTCTATCATAACATTTTTTGAAATCAAAATTAATATAGTTTATAAATTATTCATAAAAATCCATTTAGAATCCATTTTAAAATCATGAAATCAATTTTAAAATTGAACTTTTAGTTTTGTAATTTATACCTATATTTCCATTCTATTTCAAAATCATTAGGAAATAAAACCACTTATGAAACCAATTTAATTCATAGAATGGATTCTTCATATAAAATAATTCTCATAATATTTTAATAATTCAAAAAAGAGTTTTTATAAAATGTTTTTACCATACTCTTCGAATAATAACATGTAGGTCACATTGAAAATTTATTTTCAAAATGGTTAAATGAAATAATTTTAAAATATTAGTTTAAAAATAATTTGTAATATAGAATCCTTGAATATATATATTTTCTATTATAAGAAAATTCAAGTGGAAGATAAAACTAATGCTCATGAAAGTAAAACATTTTTAACATTATAAAAAAAGTTTATTGAAAACTCACATCATAAGAATGAATAAAAAAATAATTATAATATGAAGGAAAGAGAAATATATAGATTATTTGAAATAAAATTTATATAGGTTTCCAAATAAAATTGAGAACATTTTTTTTGAAGTGATGATATGGTCTTGTTTATGAAATCATATATAAAAATTATGTGATTTATGATTTAGATGATACACCTATTAAGAAAAAAATTCATCAAGATAAAATATTTAAATAATAAATTTACCTTCCCTAGTGAGAGTAAATTATATTATAATAATATAATAGATAAAAACTATATTTGGAACCATAATCATAGTTGAATAAATATGTATAAAAATAATATATTCAATCGAGGTAAACCCCATAAATGTTTCTATTTTTTCAAATTAAAAAAGATTGAAAGATATAACATGACAGTTATTTTTAAACTCGTTATATTTCCTGAAAAATTATGAAAAATGAATTTCATGAAAAATATAATAACAAAAATGGGAATCAATAAGTGATTACACATTATCTCTCAATGATGTAAACATGAGTTAAAAAACTGCTTCCAAGATTCCTTAAATTCATGATAGTGTATAAATCTAGGATAAAATAAATATTACTATATTAATTACTAATTTTATAATATTATAAAATATATGATTTTTTATACACAACATATATGAATAAAATTAGAAATATGTTACCTGGTTATAATATATTTTTCATCATTACATGATTCGATTGTTTATTCTTAATTTCCTAATAGATTCATAATGGCATGGTCAATTCATACATATTGGTTAAAATTTCATCATTTATAAAATTTTAAGATAAATGAATGAATATTTTTTTAATTATTTCTCATTTCTTATTTCCCTAGGTTAATGACAAGAATATGATTTGTGTATAATGAAATTTCAATGAATTGGTTTTATTCTATATAATAATCCAAATGATTATATTATTGAATATATTAACTATTAATAACATTTATCCTATATGTTTTAATCATATAAGATAATATATAGTTACATAGATTTTCCATTATATTACATTTCTTAAATACTCTTGATATTCACATTATAACATCATTTAAGTGGGCGAAAGAAAACACCCAAATTAGAGCGTGTAATAATGAATAATTTCTTATGAGAATATTTTTTAATAATAAAAATATAATATTTTATGAAGAATGAAAATTTCATAAATTGAATTCAATATCATTATATAATTTCATACCATAATACATGTCTCTCTATGATGAGAAATGTAACTCATTATTCATGAAGGCAGTAGACTACATGATTAAAAATTCAAATTTACAACATATGCGATGGAATGAACTAATTTGATAACTTACCATTTCAAATTTTAAATTATGAAGCAAGTAAAATTATATTTTCATATTTATATATTTCTTAAAATCAATAAATGTATGTAATGAAGGACAAACCACATCTCTTAGTAGAAGTAGTAGTGCGAACATAAACACAATCAATTCCATATTTTTCTTAGTGCATGGAATGGAATAAATAAATTATTATCAATTTATATAATGATATTTTGGTCAATTAATAATACTTATATTATTATATTATTGTTTTAGAAAAACTAATTTAAATTATAATGTTCATAAAAATGGAATAATGAATAATAAATACATATTTCGATAATATGATATTTCAATTGGAAATATCCCAAGATATGGTAGGTTATTGAAGAATAATTGAGATAAGAGGACAATGTACATTATATATACATTTAAGAAGATAAAATTGGTGATTTTTATGAATAAATATTTGGCTTTTTGTTTATTTATTAGTTTTTTAGTTGATCACATTTCATTTGTTAATGATTTGAAATTATGGAAGTACCCATTAAATTTCTATAATGATGGTTTAATATTCATGTGTAAAAGTAGATGAAAGATTACCATAAAAGAGTGGAGTACTGTTTTCTAGGAAAACACTAATTCAAATACATATAGGTTATTTTTTATATTTTTGATGTCTTTTACACATAATAAAAGTATTTTACCCTTTTTTCACTTTTACTTTTGTTATTCATTTTAAACCTTGGTAATTAATATTAATCATGAAAAATATTATTAACCTTATTAAATAATTAGAAAATTATAAATAAAATTTTGAAAATATATTTAGGAAATAATATCTCTAATGGTTATAAAATATAATTTCTATAGTTATTCCCTTAATACTGAAAAGATGATTTTACAGTAGGTGTTTTTAATCCAAAAAATATAAATTTTTCAATTTCATTGAAATTAATGATATAAATTTTATTATCATAAATAATTAAATTTTCTGTGCATTCCAAATAAATTCAACATCACATAAAACTATTAAAGTATTAAAACAAAATATAATAACCATGGAATTTATTAAATTAGAATGAAAAATTATTTTTGTTCTGAATTGTCCAAAATAATTTTTGATAGAGTAAATTATATCATTAAAATGAATAATTTTACTCTTTAAATATATAATTAATAAAATATAATCTTTCTATAATCATATAGGACTTATTTATATTATAATAATGTCATAAAAGGTATAGTTTAGGTAAAGACAAAAAATTTCACTATTCTCCTAAATATAAATTATTTTAAAAAAATTCACAATAATTAATCTTAATAATATATTTTTATTAAAAATAAAATTAAAATAGATAATTTTTAATAAATATAATATTATAATTTATACATTTAGTTGTTTTTAAAAATAAAATATATCAAGAAAAACGAATTTTATTGAAAATTATATTATTTAAATTTAAGTGTTATTATTCATATTTTGTCTGAATTTATAATTGATTGGGTTATTTGAATCTACAATATGTTTTATTTTTTGTAATCTTATTATCTAATATTTAATTTATTGTTTTATATTTGTTTTCACAATGAGTAATATATAAAACATAGTATTAATTTATAGAAACATGTTTTCCAATATATCAGAATGTTACCATAAATGAATTGTTCATATAATTAGATAGAATATAGTTGGAAAATAAATTGGACATAATGATTTATTCCCTAGGAAGTGGTGTTCATGTATTTTGACCATAAAATCCTCACAAAAATGTCTTGATATAATATATAAATGGGAGTTTCATGTTGATATATATTAGTAACAAGAAACATGAATTAATAAAATTTAGTTCATTTTGAAAGAATGATTCAATGAAATGTAATTCAGTATCAAATAATTTATTAATACGGTGAAAATGTGTGATAATTATTTAAATTCAATATAAATTTTTATCCCAAGATGACATATATCATAATTGAATGGAAGGTACATATTCTGTATTGACTAAATATATTTAAAATTTTAATTAATAGTGACATGATTTCTTATGTAGTTTAATTAACATGTACTAGTTAGGTTATTTAATGAGGGTTCATGAAAAAAATCCATAAGTGGTTTTTTCTATAAATTAAAAATATATAAATGGAAGGTAAAATTGTCATCATAAGTAGTTAAATTGAAAATTAATTCTTCAGTTCAATATTCCTAATATCAATTTTAATTTATAATTTCAAAATCATAAAATTAAAATAATTTGATTCGTAATATTACATATTTTCCATAAAACCCTTTTAAAAACATATGATTTTTGTAATGATGAAAAAAATTTACTCACATAGGTGGTATAATTAAACCATATTTTGAGCCATCATTATATGAATATTGTAAAAAAATAAAGAAAAATAATCAAGATAATAATAAAGTTTTATAAATATTTTATAATTACACTATAGGAAAAAAATACAATTATTTTCTACTTTTTTATTTATTACTCTTTTAGAATAAATGAAAAATTGAAATTAAATATTTTGGGAAACTATAAATTTTTTGAAACACCAGCTTCATAATACTCCCTAAGACCTCAAGGGTTGTCCTTTGGTTATAATATTACTAAAAAATTGATGAGTTGTGTTTATGGATATAATTGGGTATAGATTGTTTTAGTATGTTCATATGGGAATATTAAAATGTGGATGTGAGGGTGTATTTATCATTGAGAGGTGGTGATGATACATGTAATATTTCAATTCATGGAGGTGTTAATATGTATGTACACACAATCAACATTATTTTTTTCATAGTAGATTTAAATTGATAAATAATGGTTTATACGTTAATATAATGAAAACATGGTTTATTAATTATAATTATCTTACTATATTTAGTTATTTATTAATGGTTCTAATTTGGATGATTAAAGAGAAAAGGTTGTGATAATGGAAATAGATACATTGACATCAAAGGTTTTCTCTTAGAAAATTCTTTAAAATAGTTACCTTAAGATAACAAATGATTAATATTGGATTAAGAAAATGATATAGAGTTTTATTTAGAATAAAATTTAATTTAACTAGTAATAAATTTTTAGGGATTATTTATCTAAATTTTTTAAAAGATTATAATATTTATATGGGATTTAGATTAAAATATTAAAATCAACATTTTAATTTTAATTAATTTAGTTTCACAAATAATGAATTAATTTCAAAAAATGGATAAAATTGGAAGTGAGGCCAGTTTTTGTAATGAAAATCCTCATCCATCCATTTATAATCATGTATTTAAAATGTTATGGATCATTTCATCATAGTAAATAAATTATTACCACTTTTACTTTTATCTCAATAATTAACATTCCACCTTAGTAATCAATTTTAATATATAAATTGAAAATTAAAATTTTTCCTTTTGTAAAATATGTCAATTCATAATATATATTAATAAAAATTTAAAATTGTGTTAGGCATTAATTTTACAAAAAATTCACATAATGAGTAGAAATAGTTTTTCAGAAAACTTTCTGTCTAAAATGAAATTCATTTACTGGAAAAAATTTATATTATTTTGTATTTTCAAGGAATAAGTTGTTCTATTATAAAAAAATAATATTTATGTGTCTTTTCAAAAATTCTAGAATTAAATTTTATTGATATAATTTTTAATTATATGAAAAGATTAAAAATATTATTAGGTAATATTTTTAATTACGGTTAAAAATACAAATCATATGATTTCTATATTCATCCAAATATTTTAGAATTCATAATTTCATTATTCGGTAAATTAAATCTTAAATACTATATTTTTATATAAATGTACATTTGAGTATAATCTTAGAATTAGTCCTAAAAACTATAGTTTTGGTAAATAGGGTATTTATATATATTCACCAAAAAATAAGATACCACATAAAAATATGAAAACATAAGACTTGGATAATTTTGAAATTATGATTTCTAAAAATTATTTTCAATTTAATTAATTCAATTCTAAGAATTTAATATTTATCACTTGAATATAAAAAATACAACGATAAAATGCATTTACTGAAAATGAACTTTTTACACATTCTATGTCATATATATATTTTATTAACAATTTATATTTTTTATATTTTAATATATTAGATAATATATTGAAATATTATATAAAATTATTTGATATTTTAATATTTAATTAATTATATATGTTTTAAAATTATTTTATATTGAGGAATTATTTTTCATGTGTCATTGTTACTCTAAATGTAAAAATTTTTAGTTTAACAATATATTCGTATTTACTAGATGTGTTGTGGTTATATTAGTTTGTGAATAGTATTTATCAATTAGTTTATAGATTATTTTAGTTTGGTGGTGTGTATAAGACAAGTTATTGAATGTAATTCATATTTAATGTTTAAACAATTAAGTAAAAAAATTGGTTGTTTGGTAGAAAATATTTAAGGACCATGAATTACGATAATATAATGTTATTTCTATATTATTTTCATTGGAAAATTTTATCAATGTGTTATTTTTTATTTTATAAATTATACTAGTTATTTCAATATATTATTATATTTTAATTTAATAAAACCATTTACATTTTATGTAATGGTGTGCATCATACTTATATATAGTATACCTTATATCTAAATAACTTATTACTATTTTGAGAAAAAAATTAATATAAAAATAGTATGGGACATTAAACAGTCTCTTGATGATGATGTATGGAACCCACCATGTATTTACTAATATGTTAATTCCCAAGCCCACCCAAACCAAATCAACATTTTTTTTCATTGATTTTTGTCACCATGATATAACCTCTACCCCATGAATCAAAATATTTCTTTACAACACTTAAAAAAATTATCAAAGGACACCCTTCAACTTGAATAAAAAATTAAAAAACCTCAATTTGAGAAAATATAGATGATCTAGTATTTGAACCCTCACTTCTACATTTTATAATTTAAACTTGGAGCACTGCGTAGCTAGAGATATGGGAATAATGATTACAATATTCAATAAAATAATAATTTTTTTAATGAAATTCATATAATGACCCTATTTTTGTTACATTACTATTTAGATATATTAATGATAAAAAAAGTAAAATCATTACATAACTAGGATCTAATTGTTTAGTGAATTGGAAGAAGTGTTTCCACACATATCATTTACAAAATAGAATATAAAAATTTATTTCAACCCTTCTTCTCTAGCTTATTAGTGGCCCTCATATTCTCTTTAATACAAGTAATTTCTTAAGAATATACATAAAAAATGTGTGAGATAAAATCCTAGTATGTGGATAGACAAGAAAATAAAACAATATAACATGGGGGCGAGTTAAATCATAACATCATCATCATCATAAACAAGTCCTGAAGCATTATATAAAGACATGGAATGTGAAAATGAAAAAAATGAAACATCATATCTGAGTGGTTAACTACCAAACATATTTGTAAACAAATATTGAATTATGTTCATGTATATTTCACTTATTCTTAAGAGATACATCAAATTACCCAATTCATTAGAGTTCTATATAATTTTTCGAACACCCATCAGATCATAACATTGACATTGAACTCTAATTCTGGCTGCACCCGTCACATCTGTCACAAGTCATCCCCCCAGGGCCCATGTTGTGACTACCCCATTAATGCCTCTTAATGGCCAGGGGCTGGCGAATAGCACTAAAGGCGTCAACCTACAAATGAGAGGCATTTTCCTAAGTACCTGTACACACTCATACACCCACCCAAGTCCCAAAAACTGAAAAGGGAACATGTACCACTAAAAAAGCTAAGTAAACATAAAAATAATACTAGTCCTCCAGAATATAAAACCAACAAAAGAACTGAAAGGAAAAAAGACACAAAAAGGAAACTCTGATGGCTATACACAAAAAACCCCACCTGATCGTGAGAGTATTTGGGCTAATGGAAGATAAAGTAGAATATCCTGTCCACCCAAACCTACTAGGCCCAGCTTGGTCTTAGGTCACTACGTCCCCCATCATAGCATCTATTGGTCCCATATCCTGGAGCACCTCTGGGTCCCTGACTACCAAAATCTCTGTCGAAACGTCGATCATCTGCACCATAAATAACACGTGTGGGTGAATCCTATCCTGGGGTGAATAAAAAAATACTCAGTAGGGACCCCAAGACAAAAAGGAAAGAACACACATCAATTCCTAAAAGTAAAACATCTAACAAAAGATAGCTAAAATTAAGTATACATTTAGGATACTAATAGAAGAATCATCAGTCACATCATCGAACTCCTTAGTTGCTTTAGAAATCCTCCTCTATCGAGTACAATGGGTTTTCCAAGTCACGCAGAAGTGCTTCCCACTAACCTTTGACTTCTTAGGTAAATCTCTTCACCGCGTACTATGGGATTAAAAATCCACATATTAGTGCTTCTGACTAATCATTTCCAACTAAGGTACTCCTACTCGTCGAGTACTATGGGCCTACAAAGTCCACAAGAAGATATTCCCATCGTGGGCTTGAAAAGTGTCATTGAAGTTCTTTGCACTAGGACATAGTCGATTCTCACAGAGTTGTAAGTCAATAGTCTTCAGGTTACAGACTACCACATGGTTTCGTATGTAGCATGTCTGGGACAATCGATTCTCAATCCATTCATTGCATCTCAACTTCCATTAAATATTTCTTAGGGAACTCCAAAATATCTACATTGTTGAGAGGGTCCCAATGCCTAATCGGGTCATCAATCAGACATGTGTATTACATGAGATGAGTTTATTAGTAAATAGGATCCAGTTATGTCTAGGCCTGGTCTGACCCCATTATATCGACCTGACCAACCGAACCTATGGGTCCCACATACCATGGTTTAATTTGACCACATCGACCTTACTTGGTTTAGGTCTGGGTTGGTCTGGTCTGTCCTAGCTAGTAGGCCATACCGAATGAGACATGTAAGACCTGGCTCAGTTTGGCTGAGGGTCCAGCCCTCCGGGTTGCGTAGTGACCCGGTCTAGTATGGACTGATCCAAATGGTGCTTGTCAGGCCTCCTGGCATGGGTCTAGCCCACTGGCATGTGGGACAGACCATTGGGTAGTAGTTAGGGGTTGTGGTTCACCGCCTAGTCGGGACGCGACATCCAACCGTGTCTGGCTCACTGCTACCCCGCAGGATGATGTGGGGCCTCCCTTCTCCAGGTGGCCCGGACGTGGGCCACCCCTCGACGAGGTGCTCCCTGAGTGCCACATCACCCTATGGATTCATGTCGCTGCGATTCACTATCAATTGCTCCACATTCTATAACGTGGCCGCTGAGGGCCAACTGCCTCATTTTCTACACCGTCGGTTAGCAATACCCTCGTCCTCATGGCTGGTGCGGGCCGGCCGCCCTGACGACCCCTTCCGTGGGCCACCAAAGATACTTTGGTTGTCTATTTTCTGATCATTCTATGCCTTTGAGCCTCCCGGGTCGCTGCCATCATCGTGATGGTCTCAACCGCACCTTTCCACTATTTTGGACAATCCATTCATAAGGAGCGCACATGTAGAGGGGTCAAGAGTTTGTTCATGTTTTCCTATGCCCTACATGTTAGATATTTTAAAACTAGGGAGGCTCATGGGTGACGTTAAAACCTAGAAAAAGATAAAACAATCTTATATAGGGAATCCCCCAAATAATGTTACCCTCCCACATAAACACATGATTCGTGCATCAATCTATTTATGGGTCGATCTACGTTTTTCCATTCTAAAAAATAATTGCGTAGAACCTAAAAAATAAAACAACTCATATCTCTTTGACCTTTCTTACTTCCACGTTAAATCCTTGAGATTTCAAGACATCGATATCATTCATCGCTTCTGACTAAATTCTTTAGCGTTCTTTAATGATGTTTGACAATTGTCGGTGTTTTTTGTTCTTAGTTGGAGAGTGAATTCTTCAGATGTTCCTTAGAGAATTGTCATAGTTTATCTCCTCACTCCACCAATGTGTTTACCAAAATAAAATGAAAACACTTTGTATCATATTTATTACATTGTGACTTCCTGTCATTACACTGTCTCATTTATAAAAAAGTGTCGCTGTTAAAAATCCTTAAAGCATCGTTACACTGCGAGTTAACGAGCCACTGATGAGCCACATCATTGCACCTCGTCACTGCACTTTAGTGTTTCTATATGCTGCTCAATAGATGAGAAATGAAAATAAAATAACTTTTTGATATTATTTTATTATTTTATAAAATGTCCAAAAATTAACTTTTTCATTCGGCCATTTTCGACCAAAGATAAGTCCTTTCTAAAAGAATCCAAGATTTCTAAATTCAACAATTCCCTCAGATTTTTTATCTGAGAATGAGATCAAAAGATTGTCAAAACTGCTCACACATTTATTGAATGTACCTTAACAAAATTTCAAAATTATATTCTGGGCTCACCGGGCCCTGGAATCATGTGTCGTCAAAGCATGTGGTCTCAAAATAATTCCATATAATTAAAAACTTACATGAAATTCCTGAGACATTTTACTCTCCCCACCATAGGTATTTATGTCCTAAAAATCCAAAACAAAAACTAATCTAATGGATGGGCGTACTGAGCACGAATCTGAGCCTGCCGCTCTCATTTGCTCACTTAGAGAATCTCATGCTGCCACCGAACTCACACAAAAAAAATTGACCATCCACATGGGACCCACTCCTATTGATCTTCTATCTCCCCACAAGAACTATACAAACATTTCCCCATCATCAATGTCCAGCTCACCCTAATCAATGATGTGTGATAGATCATGCACATACCTCCTCAACAACGACACGTGGAAAACATCATGAACCTAGTGCATCTATTGGGGAAGATCTAGGCAATATGTCACCTCTCCAATTCTACCTATGATCAAAAAAGGTATGATAAAACTTTGAGATAACTTCTTGCCCCAGCCAAATCTATACAATCCTCGTCAGAGCTAGACCCAAAGGAATACATGATCTCCCTCCACAAACTCGAAGGTTCTATGTCTCATGTCGACATATGAATTTTTTCTTCTTTGTGATGTCCTTATCTGATCCTGGATGATCATTACATTCTTGGTGGTAGAAGGTACAAACTCCGAACCCCTGATTTTCTACTCCCCTAGGTCTGTCTAACATATGAGTTATCTATAAGGTCACCCATACAATCCCTCTAATGGTGCCATGCCAATGGTGAAGTGATAGTTCTAGCTGTATGAAAGCTCCACCAATGGAAGGTGTACCTCCCAACTACCTCCAAAATACAAGATTAAAAAATGTATCATATCCTCCAAGGTCTGTATGGTCCATTCTATCTGACCATCCGTATGGGGGTGAAAATCTATACTCAAGTGCAACTGCATCCTGAATGCCTCCTATAATCCCAAACACAACTGGGAAGTAAAGAGAGCGTCACGATCTGAGATGATCATCGATGAAACCCCATGAAGACGCACTATCTCTTAGACAAAGAGGCATCCCAAGCCTTTTAACGGTCCTTGCTCCTAGATGGGTAGGAAGTGAGTTGACTTGGTGAGTCAGTCAACAATCACCTTGATAGAGTTAGGGCCCCAAGATGTGCATGGTAACCCCATCACAATATCCAAAGATATACCTTCCCATTTATACCATGGTTACTTGAGTGGTTGGGCCAAGGCAACTAGAACCTGATGCCCATCATTCACATGCTGACATTCGAGGCATCGAGAAATGAATTTGGAAACCACTTTCTTCATCCCTAGCCACCAGTATTGATGTCAGAGGCCCTATTACATCTTTTCACTCCAGGATGTACCACAAAAGGGGATGTATGGAAATCCCTCAACATCACATCCCGCAACATCACTAGCACTATGGTGCGCCCTCTAAAATGGATGGTGTGCTCCTCACCTATCAAAAATCCATTCAGATCCCTTCATGAGGATAAATGAACTTGTCAGGCCTCACTGTCAACATCCACTACATGTTCCTCCCTGACTCACTATAAGAGTGGGGGAACAATTTTCATCATCTTAAGGTAAGAAACTTCACCATCATCCATGAAAGAGATCTGTATCGCGACCAACTACACTATCGCCTCACTCAGAAGCTACAAATAGGTCCTCCTTATGAGCATGTCTACCACAACATTCCCCTTTTCTAGAGTATAAACTATCTCAATGTAATAGTCCTTGAAGAACTCTAGCCATTTCTCAAGTCTCAGGTTCAGGTCATTCTAGGAGAAAATATTTCTGAGACTCATGTGGTCGGAGTAAACATTAAACTGTTCACCCATGAAGTAGTGCCACCAAATCTTCAAGAAAAATACCACTACTGCTAACTCCAAGTCATGGGTCACAATGTTTTGATCATGCTATACAAACTTTTGTGAGCTTTAGACTATCACTTCTCACTCCTAAATCAAGAAACAACTCAATTTGATTCATGACATGTCACATTAATGTACATACCCAATGCCCTCCTCCGGTAGTCTCATGATGGGGGCATTAGTCAGTGTCCACCTCATCTCCTGGAAGCTCTAATGAAATTTATCCATTCACACGAAGGGTTGTACCATCCATGTTAAAGATGATAACGGAGAATCTACTCTAGAAGAGTCATCCACAATCCTTCGATAGTAACTGGCCAACCCCAAGAAGCTATGCATCTTAGTCACACATCTGGGTGGATCCTAAGAAATCACTGCCTCAATTCTATATGGATCCATCGCAACTCCAAGCTCCAAGATGATGTGCCCCCAAAATTAGACCTCCAGTATCCAAAACTGAAACTTTGAGAGATGACCATAAACCAGGTGCTCTCAGTGTGTATCCAGGACTATCCATAGGTGTGTATTTTTCCCCTCCCTTGATGCTGAGTTCACCAAGATGTCATCAATGAATACCAAAACAAAAAAGTCAAGGTAAGGTTGTAATATCCTATTCATGTGTCAAATGAACACCGATGAGGCATTAGTCATGCATAAACTGATCACTAGGTAGTCATATTGGACTTACTTGAACCATGATGGTTGTCATCGGTACATCTTCGTTCCATACACGAAGTTGGTGATTGCCTGATATGAGGTATTTCTTTGAGAAACGCTTTTTCTTTTCAGCTGGTCGAAGAGGTCACTAATCCTCAGTAGTGGATATTTGTTCTTCACAGTCACTAGCTTCAGTCACCATATGTCCACGAACAACCTCAAACTCTCATATGCCTTCTTGGAAAAATGAACAAAGGCCTTTCCTGGTGAAATTCTGGTCTTTATGAACACCTTTTCTTCCATGTCCTCAGCTATAACTTCAACTCGTGAAGCTCCGTGATAGCCTTCTAATATGAATTTGTGGATATTGGTGTCGTCCATGGGTATATGTTGATGTAAAAGTCTACATCACTATGAGGGGGAAGTCTGGGAACATCCTTAACAAAAACATACTCTCACTACTCCACAACTATAGAAAAAATGGACTACCCTCATCTACTACACCCTTGGTGAGGCTGGACTACTGGTGAGTGATCTGTTGCACCCTCTTTTGAGAAACTCATTACTGCACTGCAGGGTTTCCTTCTTGCTGTGAAGGAAAACCTGGTCCCATCACTAAAGACACATCGCGTCATACACCTAAGAAAGTCGATCTGAGCATGGACTATAGATAACCAGTCCATACCCAAGATGTTGTCGTAAGGCCTCGATGCTTCTGCAAGAAGATCCCATGAAAAACTCTCACCCCCCTATAGTAAGACCAAACTACCTACATCAGGGTTTAATTGTAAAATCCCCTCCTGTAGGAGTCTCTAGGAATAATGATCAATCCAAAGACTCCACTAGAATATCTGAGTTTCGAACGAGAGTTTTGGTAAATAAGGACTGACTAGCACTTGTGTCTATAAGAACTGCAACTAGGGTGGGGAAGACACATATCATTATCAGATCATAACCGGATTGCCATGGTCACCAGCCTCCACTACCTAATGTTGTGCTCGCCCCTATCCAAATGCTCCCTGAGGTTGGGTTGGACCACCTGGGGTTGGTGGCGGTATCACCTCATATTGTCGCCCACCACCAGCTACTAGTCCTGCTCCCCTCCCACGTCTGCCACCCTACGGACCTCCTCGCCTGAACTAGGGCCTCAACCTCGGCGGTCCCCCGACCATATTATTGTCATCTGTACGATAGGTTGGGTATTCACAGGCCATGTGTCCTTGCCCTCCACATGTGAAGAAAAGCATGGTTCCATGATAACTCCCTCAGGTATGGGAGCCTCGTACGACCGACCTTGAGTCTAGGGGTCATTATATGGAGACCTGGACTACTTGGGCCCTTGCGTCTCTTATCTGCTGCCTGCCGAAGACACCACCACCTAGGGTCTTCTAGTAGATCTAGGTGAGGTGCCTATGCCACCATGATGTTCTATACCAGAAGGACTCGCTACATCACCCCAACCTGAGTTGGGGTGCTGAGAGACAACACCGACACCTTGATTTCCCACCCGAGTCCCTGCTCAAAGGCTCGAGTCCTGAATGAAGGATCTGTTACCATATTTGTTGAGTAGCAAGAATGTTCGGTGAACCTTAATGAGTACTCATCCACTATCATACTTCCAAGATGTAGGTAAATTTGCTCGTGAATGTGCACAGAGCGCAAGGACGTGGAAGAAAACTCATCTACGAAATTATTATTGATGTATTCCTAGATGAGGGTCGCCTCATCACATGTCTGGGTGGTCCATCAACACCATATCCCTGACAAGCCCTGTAGGAGAATCATTTCCAAGATCACCATATGGTCAGAAAATGTCCTCACTAAGAAGAGGACCTGCGTCATTGCATCCATCCAGTCCTAAACCACCCGAGGATCTATCTCTCACTCTAACATGGGAGGTCTCTATCTCTGAAACTCATGCATGGAATTGATTCTATGTACATTTAATTCCGGAACCATCAATAGTAGATGCTGACCATCAGGTAGTGGTATAACTAGTGCACCACATGGTGGTCCATTTATGGAACTGGTCCCTGAACAGAAACCTCGTTGCTAGGTGGGATGTCTTGATGACATCGTATCCTAATCCTGGTTGGTCATCCACATGGAGGCAGCCATAGATAGATCAATATGTACCACAGTCAGAAGGTTATACCCAGGTGAGTTGACATTTATTCCAAAAAATATAAAGAGAAACTTATTCCACAAGTGTTTTCATATATAGAGATGAAAAGAAGAATTGAAGGTCTTGGTGTATGGATACGTTCGTCATCACACCCAAAATGGAATCGTTGATTCTGGAACTCATACCCGAAGCACATAACAAAATTTCCCCAAAACAAAATAATGACTCCTCGTATCTGTGGTATGATCGAACACCCTCCGATACAACTTTTTCATGACCCTTCTCCCGGGGGGTGTTCCGTGAGTACTCCAAGACCACCTATTGAAGGCCAGGGGGTGGTGACTAGCACCGAAGGCGTCAACCTGCAATTGGGAGAAATTTTCCTGATTACCTGTACGCATTCCATTGCCCAACAATGTCCCACACACTAAAAATAGAACAAGTTAAATTAAAACAAAGCTGAGTATGAGAAAAACTAATGAAAGTGGGCTAGAATACCAACCCAACAAAATAATTGAAAACAACAATGATACAAAAAGGAAAAATTAATGGCCATCCACAGAAAACCCCACCTGATCGTGAGAGTAGTGTAACTACATGATGCCAGAGTAGAATGTCCTATCCACATGATCCAATTGGGGCCCACATGGACCTAGGACACCAAGTCCATCATCTCACATCCATTGGTACAGTCTCCATGAGAACCTCTAGAGCCCAGTCCACTAAATTCTCGGTAGAAACATCGATTGTCTGCAGCATATACAATATGTGCAGGCGTAGCCTATGTTGGGATGAGTAAAAAAATACTTAATATGGACTCCATGAAATAAAGGAAAGGCCACGCAACAATTCATCAATGTAAATCACGATACAAAAGATAACTTGCATGAGGTATAAATTTAGGGTAGTGATATAAGAATCAGTAGTCACTTCCTTGAACACCAAGTATTTTTGGAGAATTCCTCCTCTATCGTGTACAGTTGGTCTACCATGTTACACATAAGTTCTTCCCCGTATCCTTGGATTACATAATTACACCTTCTCATCGCGTAATGTGGGACTGAAAAGTCACACAGAAGTCCTTCCCACTAATTATTCCCAACTGAGGTACTCCTCCTTGTCACGTAAAATGGTTGAGAAAAGTCACACAGAAGTGCTTCCCACTTGGCTATAATAGAGTCTCACTGAGACCTAAGTTAGCAATCTTCAGGTCTCATCCAACCATAGAGTTCCATATGAATCACACATGGGACAACTGGTCCTTAAGATATTCTTTGCATTTAAAATTCCATGAAATCATCATCATGGAATGTGAAATTATCCGCCTCATCGAAGGGTCCCAATGTCATAAATATCTCATCAATTAGATTTGTGGTTTTCAAGATACGGGCATTTTAGTAAACAGGGGTAAGTTGCCTCTCGGTCTAGTCCAACCCGGTCAGACTGACCCACCCAACCTGGGATGGGGGTCCCACATACTCTAGTAAAATCGGACTGAATCTAACTGACCCAGTTTGGGTTTGGGTCAGTCTATTCCTTCATGGCCAGTGAGCCAGGCCCAATGAGCCTTGATGGGCCCAGACCAGTTTAGCTGAGTGTCGATCCCACTGGGTCACCCTAGGATTTGGTCTAGTATGGATTGGCCCAAAGGGCGTGTGTGTGGACACTAGGCATGGGTCTGGACCTTCAGTATGGGTCCCGCCCTCCTGTTCTGGTCCTACCTACTAGGCCGCAAGACCGAAACCCGGCCCGCATGGTGCGGGCTGGTGGTGCGCCGCATTGTTGGGATGCAGCATCCTGCCATGTCCGGCTCCCTACTATCACAAAGGATGACGCTGGGCCTCCCTCCTAACGTGGTCGAGCTACAATGGTGCTAGCTTATCTGGGGAGCCCAGATGCGGGCCACCCCTATACGTGGCGCCCGCTAGGAGTTGTGCCAACTCGTGGCCTCCTACCAACAACAGGGCATCAACATTCATGTTGTCATCCACCAGTAGGGCCAGCGAGGGTCGGCCACCTCATTTGTAGTGGCACCGGTTAACACTTCCCCCCTCATCATGGCCGGCGTGGGCTAGATGGTACCACCGGTCACAGATGAGAAATTCTTCGATCCACCAGAGTGGCTTCAGTTGTCCATTTTCCAATCGGTGTATGCCTACGGGCCTCATGGGTTTCCAACATCACCACAGTGGTCTCAGATGTACCTTGCCTCTATTTTGGACAATGCGTTCACCAGGAGCACACATGCAGATGGGTTTGGGCCATTGTTTGTTTTTTCCCACGCCATCCATGTTACAAGTTTCATAACCGAGTGGCTTGCAGTGATGTTCAATAATAACAAAATAAAAAAAATTATGGATAGAGAATCCCCCAAATAAAGATACCCTCCCACATAAACCCATGATTCATGGATCCAACTATTCGTGGGTTGATCTGGGTTGGTCATTTCTGGAAAAGAATGGGGATGAACATAAATATAAATCAACACTTACTTCTTTGACGTTTTCTACAAACAGTGTTACATCCTCGAGGTTTCAAGACGTCAACGTCATTCATTGATTTTGACTCTGTTCTAAGAGATGCATCGATGATTTTTGATGTTCGTCAGCATTTTTCGTTCTTCATTCTATAGTAAATTCATCGGAGGATTGTCAGAGAATCCTTGTAGTTTAATTCCACATTCCACTAACATGTCATCCAAAATAAAAGAGAATCATGTCATAGCATTTCAGTTATGCTGTTTTATTTATGAAATATCATTTCTCTTAGGTGTCATGAAAGCGTCGTTATGCTCTGAGTTGACATGCCATTGATAATCCTCATCAAAATGCCTCATCGCTGCACTGTAGCATCGTCGTCTGCCGCTCAACGAATGAGAAAAAAAAAACTTATAAATGTTATTTTATTATTTTCTGAAATATCAAAAAATTGACATTTTTGTATGGCCCTGCCAGCCGAAGTTACATTATTTCATGGTGAATCCTGGCATTCTAAATTAAACTGTGCCCTCATATTATTGATCTGAGCACCGGGTCAAAAGTTAGGATAACCCACTCTAACTTTTTCTGAACGTACCTTGAGAAAAGTTAAAAATTATATTACGAGCTCACCGGTCATTGGAATCGCATGCAGTCGAAGCATGTGGTCTCAGAATAATTACAAATAATTTTAAAAATGTACACATAATTTCCATAACATTAAAACATAATAACATTAAGATTATTATCCATTCCACATAGAATTTATAACAATACTAGACTTAAAAGAACCCAAGGAAAGGAATGGGTTTCATTTAATAAATCCTAAATTTATAATATTTGGCTTACCAAATGAATGAAAGACCAATATACTTCATATATGAATAATTAAACTTGAGTGAAGAAGAAATAATCTGGATATGTAAAAGGTGTGTTTTTAGAAAGAAAGGTTCTTTCAGAAAAAATATGTCTATCATAAACTGAAGTAGAAAACATTTTTATCTCTTAAATGGGAATTTAATGACGAATAAATGATATTTAAGGAATTTTGATGCAGAAATTGGCTTAAATGTTGGAAAACCAAAATAAAGAGAGTTGGGTTTATGAATTACCCTAACTATGTGTCAGAATGATTTCTTCACCTTAATAGCATATATTATCACAATATGATCATTAATTAACAAAACCAAAACCAATTATTAGTTAATTTGACTTATTTATGGTTTTATTTGGTCTATTTATGGGAATTTATTTGAGTTATGGAGTTTAATTTCATCGTTCGGCAATGTTCATTTTCATAGTCTTCATTAATGGTTTATTTGTATACAAGAATTTAAGTCCTGGTAAAATGTGGATAAATAACTAGAATTATTAATATATTTTACTATTGATATTATATAATTAAATTATCTTGTAATTAAATTTTTTATTCGGTATGAGGATGAATCATTAGGTGGATTGTTTATAATAATCATTTAATGGTAATTTAAGTGGTTTTTTATCACAACAAACTAATTTAGTTTTATCATTTATTATTATGTATATAAGTTAGTTAAACTACATAAAAAGGGTTATATCACACAAGATAAAATATATTTTAATCTTTTTAAGGGTTTTGTTAGCATCCTTGTACGAGTTAAAGGAAAATTAATGTGTATCACCTACAATGTGGATAAATTTTCCCCTTACAAACGATGATTTCTTTTATAAAATAGAATATATGGATGGAGGAGTGTAATTATGAATATTCGATTAACCTTATATAAATATAGTATATGTATGGTAATGGAGTTATCATTCCATTTTGCTGAAGTGTAATGTGGATAGAAAAAGAAAGAAAATGAAATTGAAACAGTATTTAAAAGAAAAAGGAAGAGTATTTTACATCTTAGATTTATCCTCCTTGGGAACCTCCACTGGGAGAATGTATTGGTCTTTTGATGAGACCAAGTGCTCATGGATGTGAGGGAGGGTCTATGGAAGAGTTTTGGGAATAATTTATTCCTGTCCCAATGCTTTAAAGGTGTGATTATGTGAGGTGATCGAGGTGGTATTTATACTGTATAGGAGGGGTGTTTTCTCATTAGTTTAATCATTAGGTTATTATTTTGTCTAATGACATTGAATATATTGAATGTTATTATAAAAAATATTAAAATAAGGAAGGTATGTTCTAGTTTATGGTGCATAGATCTACGATGACTCATTGAATATTGGATTTTACTTATAATGTATAAAAACATTAAATTACATTATTTTACTATTCTAAAAAAATTCAAGTATCTCAGAAAAATAAAATAAGTTCACCCTAACCATTATTAAATGTAAATAACTAAAAAATAAATCCATTTTATGAAAATAATTTTTTAAATATGTTTTATTAAACTTTTACTTAATATCATTATTTTATTGGACAATAAAGATTTCAAAATTATACCTGATTTTATAATACATTGAAAAATTACATAAGGTATCATGAAATAATATTCAAATAACAAGATATAAAAATATTAATTATGAAGAAATATTATGAAAATAATATTTATTTGAAATTATTATATAAATCATAAATTTTTTATTAAATTTTTATGAATTACAATAGTACGAACACTTAATTAATTTTTTTTAATATATTTATTTACTTATGCTATGATATAATTATATCACATAGTCACTTATAAGATTGATAAATTTTTATATGCATTTATTGGTGAGCTAATTATTCATTTGGCCGATTTACTATTCATAATGGTCATGTAACTATTCTTATGATCAAGTTACTATTTCATCTTTATTAGTTTCTTAACATCTAGAAATTCCTTTTATTTAATTCATAAATTATTTATATAAATTGAATTATGTTTCTATTGTGAATTTAAAATATTTTACTATATGGAATAATTAGAACAAGGGAATTTCATCGACTAATTTTTTTGGCCATTACATTCTTCCCCCCTTTTCAAAATGGTCCACCCAAATTTCATTGTACAAAAAGAGGTGGGGGTACTTCTCCTTACAAAACTCCTCTGGTTCCCAAGTTACTTCAACATAATTATGGTTCGTCTAAAACACATTGAAAAGGTGTCCTGTCTTGTTTCATAGAACCTTGTCTCTCTAGTCCATGATCATTACTTGATTCTATACATATGCGAGATCATCCTCCTGTTGAATTTCATAAGAGTTCAATACTGACTGAAAATTATCTTTTTTTTTATTTTCCAAATACCCGCTTTATGGGGGAGTGATAACCACAAAAACACAACTTACACCAAACACGAGATCTGAATTCAAAGGTTCAGAATGAAAATTCAAAATTCAAAACATCCACAGGACTCGAGGAGACCTCGAGCCACGAGAACCATAGTTTCCAATCACATCGCCCACAATATTCTTGCATCCAGTACACCTCGTCATCTTCATAGAAAACCTCACTGATGAAGACTGAAAACCTAGTCTGCAGAACGTAGCCCCGCCGGAATGAACCCCTAAGCCTCCCACAAAAACCGCAACCGCAAATCAGAGCCAAAACCAGGAAGACGCACAGGATGCCAAATCGAGAAAACTTTCTGAAGCAGCAAAGGGGGAGACCAGCGAGGACCAAGGGTAGGTCCATATCGACACTGTGAAGCTGCGAAACCAACCTTGGACCATCCATTATCAATACCACCCCAAAAAAGATCCACGAAAATGCCGAGTTCATTACACCATAAGAACTCACACACCCCATAACGAATCATGTCACCAAACTCAACAAAAGAAATTAGCAGCAAGAAAAAACCATCATCTTGACCAGCAATTAGAACCAATCTCAATCGGCAAAAATGATCCACCTAGTGAATTAAACCCATAGAAAAATCAAATCCAAAAGCTACAAATGAGGAACAAGATTCATGAACTCGCACCGATTGAGGACCTCCCAAAACACGTCAGAAGAGGACCTTGCTGAATCCAGAGTTACAGATCCCACTGCCAGCTTCAAACTCGTACACAGAGACCAGCCCCTCTAGCACAACCACACCCAACCCGAAGCATGATGACAACCCCCGGTCCGCAGAAACTAAAGAATGAACTCTGGGCCAACAACGCTACACCAAGAAAACACTAACCAGAAGAACGATGGGATCATTGAGAGTCACGAACCCGCACGAAGCCGCAACAGGAAGGGGATGCACACCACGAACGCGCTGAGTAGAGGAGCTGAGGAGAAATATGATCCATGACAGTGAAGATGAAGGTGGAGCGGGGGAAACCCTATCGTCACGAGGCCCCTTACGGGCGTATCCTCACAGCATATGAGTTCAGTAGATGTGAGGGATCTGGTATGTACTTCATAAAGAGTGATATGTGGAACACATCTAGAACACCAGCCATATTTGGTGGAAGTGAAAACTTATAGGCCACATATCCAATGAGATCAAATATCTTAATAGGTTAAATGAAACTTAGGCCTAGCTTCCGTTTCCTTCTAAACCACATAAATCTTTTACACGGTGATATTTGAAGGAAGAATTTACCTTGAATGTCGAAATCTATGTCCCTTCAACAATTTTAAGAATATTACTTGTTTTAACACTGAGTTATTTTGATATGATGATGTATGAATTGATCATTCTATGTAATTTATTGCACAAGATGATGTCCAAGTAGCTTTTTTTCACCAACATCATCAAAAAAAGTTGTAGTTCTACACCACTTTCCATATAGAGCGTCATATGGAGCCATTAGAATACTTGAGTGGAAGGTATTGTTGTATGATAACTCAACTAGTTGGAGATGATACTCCCATAAACCATATAATTCTATATAGAAATATATTAGAATATATTCTATCATCTGAATAGTCCTGTCTGATTGGCCACCAGTTCTACTGTGATAGGACATGCTAAAATTTAATTCAGTACTTAACTCATGTTTAAGAATCCTCCAAAATTTAGATGTGATCTAGGGATCATGATTTGAGACAATAATGATTGGAACTCCATGAATTCTCACAAATTCGTTCACATATATCAATATAAGTTATTGATGTGAGGGATCTTCTCATATTTCTATAAAGTAGGCAGTATTGGTTAGTCGGTCCACCATAACCCATATCATTTTATTTCAATTGAATGTATTTAATAGAATTATGATAAAGTCAAAAGTTACATTCTCCAATTTTCAAATGTTTATAGGAAAAGGTTTCATCAGACCTTTGTACTTCTATTACTCTTCTTTAACATTCCATTATTTCAAGATCTGTTAGATATATTCAGCAGTCACCTTCTTCGTGTTATCCTTAAAAAAGTGTTCTTGAAGATCACTATACAACATGGTACCCATATTATGGATATAGAATGTTTATATATATTCATTATCAAAGATATCATTAATTATCCCAAGTAATGAAGGACCAAAAGGCCTCATTCTAAACCAAATCACACCATTATCATCGATGTGGAACTCTTCCAGTTTCCCTTATTCTACTTCACAATCATTTCTTTGTAACACCAGATTATCCCTTTGTGCCTCCTTAATTTTCCATTGGATAAATAGTTTGGAAATAATTTGGGAAAGGTTGGATGTATTCCCTACCATTATGATTTCCAAATCCATCAAATTAATATCAATGAATTTAGTGTCTTTGGCAATCCAAAACATGGATTGAGTACCATGTTTATTTCGGCTCTCAGTATTAGCTACCTTGTCTTCCCTTCTCGAATGATAGAGATAGAGAAATTTCAGTCTATAATTAGCTCTAACCATATCCTTTGATGCATAAGATCTCCTTTTGTGTGAATATATACTTTGGGCTCTTATGATCAGTATATATGTGACATTTTTCGTCATAGTGGTAGTGCCTCAGATTTAAAAGATAAAAATCACAAATGCAAACTCCTGATCATGTTTTTGTTAGTTCTACTTATGGATCTTCAATTGTAATGAGGTATAGGGAATCACATTGTCATTTTACAAGAGTAAAAAACCCAAAACATACTTGGGAGAATCACTGTACATCACAAAACATATACACTTCTAGGTAATGTGAGTACCGTTGTAGTGATCATCCTACTCTTCATCTCCTGGAAGATCTCTTCACATTCTTCCATCCTAATATACATTTCCTCTTTACTTGTTAACATATTCATAAGGATAGACAATCAAGTGAAATTTGTCATAAAACATCAGTTGTACCTTTCTAATCTAATAAAACTTGGTATTTCTATGATACTAGAAGGTCTGGGTTATTTCTCAATCACATATTTTTGAAGTATTTATAGAAATTCAATTACTTGTGATCACACGTCTCAAGAAAGTGACATTATGCATCCAAAAGTCACACATTCTAAAAATTTCATAAAACATATCTGTCTAAACATTTTCCATCACGACATTTGTACAATCTTCATGTTCCTCCTTACTCTTAGAATATTTTATAATATAATTGGTAAACACTACAAAAACATTGGCGAGTAATATTATAAAGACTTTATTCGTCATATCCATGGATATTTTAGGGGAATTATGAAATCTGAAGGGAATCAATAAAAATTCAAATTTCTCATAACTTATATAAAATGAAATATTTTAAATATCTTCATTCTTAAACTTTAGTTGATGATATCCAGAATTAATATCCACATTTGGGAGTAATGGGATCATCATAATTTATCAAACAAGTCATCAATCCTTGGAAGAAGATATTTATTATTTCTGGTGATCTTGTTGAGTTCCCAATAATAAATATGTATCTATATTTATCCATCCTTCTCCCAAAAAAAGAGCACCGGTTCAACGTATGGTGATGTGGTAGAGAATATGAACCCTATTTCAAAAATCTATTACAACTACTTCTTTAACTCCTCTATTTTGGTAGGATCCATCCTATAGGGACACATCACGATTGGAGTGGCTCAAGGTTTGAGTTTTATTCATAACTCCTCCTCATGATCTTGGGGAAGTACGGGAAAATCTTCAGCAAAACATCAATGTATTCCCCCACAATTGAAATTTCGTATAGGTTTATACCTTCTTTTGAATCCTCTATTTGAGCGTGGTATTCTTTTTCATAGGTAATGAACACCCACACCATTGAAGGATTTTCTGAAGGATACTATTGATCCCCCTTGTATTTGAAGAGGCTAATGGGATGGGTCGAGATATTAATAGAAATTTACATTTATTAACATTAAATTTGTGACCTATATAATGATTTCCAATCTATCCCTAGTATTGTGTCAAATTCTACCAAGGGGTGTACAACAAGATTCACTAGAAGAATCATCCCACATATGCTAAAAGTAGAAATATCTAACACTTATCATGGAATTATTTCATCACTTCTTGTTTTTACATATATCTCTACTTCAAGGATTCAAGGATTTTATTTAATTGTTCTACAAAACATTCATGATATAAATAATGTATAGATTGAGAATCAAATAATACTTTTTTAATTATTGAGTTAATTGGATGTTTACCATGTGTACCATTATTTTTTTCTCCACTTCTACAATAATTTTTTAATATTCCTTCCCATTATACTTTTATTTGGTGGATGATTACATCGATTACCCTCTAGAACATGAGCTTTGGTGCATTGGTGTGCATAGTGCCCATTCTCCCTACAGTTGTACCATTGGACCATGGGTGGTGCTCTCTTTTCCCCCACCACATTTTCCTACTTCATCATGTCTTTTAGACCTCATAAACTTGGTGGAATTATCTCATATATTTGACTAATTTCCACATTACTTAGAGATACTTCCCATTATTCTTCTTCCCGCATTTTGACATGTCGGTGGTTATGTTTTTTTTCACCTTTCTCAGTATATCCCCTAGCTTGAAACTGAATATTTTGTTTCTATTCACCAAAATAGTGGGATAGTTCCCCAAAATCTATATCCCCTTTGAGATCACATCAAAAAACTTCTTTATAACTCCAAAAGTCATAAATTGAAATATATTCTCAAAGGTTGGTTTTTAAAGAACTAATAAATCTATCATTTTTTATCGGAATTGATAAAAACATTATAGAGCATTCCTTGAAATCCTGGTGATAATTTTCCCATAGTCTTAGACTGATTCACCATCCTTTTGCTTCAACCTTAAAAATTCTATATATATATACATGTTTAAAGGGTTTGAGGGAAATAATTATTAAGAAATATTATCTTAACATTTTTCCACTCCATCTCTTCAACTTTTTCCTTCAGCTTTGTTTTCTTAATCAACTCTTACCATTGATCGACATGTCCGTATAAATAGAAAATTTCCAGAATTACCTTCTCCATCTCATGAAATTGAAACACCAAAAAAAGATCTTATCCATTGAGTTAACCCACTATTCCATGACTAGTAGATCAGAAGAACTCATAAATGTTAGTCTTCATTTCTTCAAAAAGGAATTTATAGCCACCTACTCCCTCTTAGGTGAAGGTGGGAAATCCACATTATTCTGGTTATTATTCAAAATGAGATATAGTTGTGTAAGCATCAATAAAAAATTTGGAACACTACCAACTGAAAAATTAGGGATGTCGTTTATGAAATCACTACATTCTCCCTCACACATGATGTTTTCATGGTTTCTCCTGGTTTCCACCATTTTAAAAAATAAAAATCATTAGAAAAAAATTTAAGTCGACAAGTCGTGAATAAATAATTTATTGATTTGTGAATTTAAGATTAAAGACATGAATTGTGGGATACCTTTTTTTATAATTTTATAAAAAAATCTTCTTTTGTTTTTATTAATTCTTAGTCTTATAATAAGTTGTTTCAATAAAGTTATATAATCCCAATTTCAAAATTAAAAAAACTATTCTCTGACACCAACTATAGTTACCCAACTTTTTCATAAATTGATATCACATCATTTTAATGATAAAAATACAAAACATGAATATCTTACAAAGATTTAGTATCTTGGTAAAATTAGGACCACACATATGATTTATAAAATAGAACATAAAAGTTTATTTATTTTCTTCTTATCTACCATCTTAGTAGCCTTCACATTATACTCAATATAAGTAATCACCTGAGGATATACATCAAAAGGTGGTGAGATTAAATCCATGTAATATGATAGATATGAATATGAAACAATATAACATGAGATTAGAATAATAATAACATAATAATCAAAATCATGAGAGGAAGAATTAGATAAAAACCTGGACTATGAAATTTTTAAGAAAATGAGACATCATGTCTTAGTGGGTGACTAGCACACATAGTTTTGAACAAACCTAGAATCATGTACACATATATTTCACTTCTTTTCATGAGATAAATTGCATTAACCAATGAATTAGAGTTCTATATAATTCATATCCCACACACTCACATCATAAAATATAAATTCCAATATATAATTCCAGTAACACCCATCACATTATAACATTTACATTATCATGCATGCCACATAGAATTTATATCAACCTTGAAGATAAAATAACCCCAGTAAATAATGGGTCTTATTTCATAAAGCATACATTCAAAACAAATTCTGGTAACCACATGAAAGAGGGAACAACATAAATTATATAAGAATCATTAACCATGAGTGAATAAAAAAAATCTAAAGAAGTAAAAGGTCTGTTTTTTGAAAGTAGAGTTCTTTTCAAAAATATTTTTTTTCATTAAACCATGTAGAAAACATATATATCCCAAAAAATATATGATTATTTTGAAATAATTATATTTATGGAATATCCATACTAAATATGAGGGGAATAGGGAATACCATAGAATGAGAGTTGGGTTCAAGAATTCCCATTACATTGTGTCTGAATGTTTTATTCACTTTAATATCTTGAATAATCACATTAGATTAATTAATTAAAAATAGAAAAAATTAAACATTAATTTAATTCATTATTTTTTTATTAATTTGATTTTTAGGATTTTTATGGGTTATTGTGTTTAATTTCATTGTTCGGGAGTGTCCATTTTCTTATTTTTCATGATCGGTTCATTTCTATACATGAATGGATGTTCATGTAAAATGTGGATAAATATAAAGAATTATTATTATATATTATTATAAATATTACAAAATTTAAAAACAATATTATAATTAATATTTTCGTATGATCTGAGGATTAATCATTATATGGATAGTCAAAGATAAATTCTTTAGGTTAATTTCAGCGATTTTTCGACCACAATGAACTGGTTTTGTTTTATCATTTAGTGTTATGTATATAAGTTAGATACAAAACCAAAAAATGGGTTATATAATAATTTTTAATTTTTTTTAAACCATTTAATTGTTTTATTAAAATCCATTAAGGGGTTAATGAAAAATGAAAGTGTATCGCCCACGATGATGATAAATTGACACATCACAGGCGACAATTTCAGTTTTAAAATAAAAGAGATGGAGTGAGGAGTTTAATGATGAATATTACCCAAACATGAAAAAAATAAATATATTTAAGGTGTTGGAGTTATCATTCAATAATAAGGAAATAAAATTATGAAAAAAATAAGAAAATAAATGAATCTCAAATGAAATTTAAATGAAAAGGAATAGTACTTTACCTCTTTGATTTATCCTCCTTAAGATGCTCATTAGGGAAAAGGTTTTGGTCTTCGGATGAGACCAAGTGCTCAAGGACATAGGGGATGGTCTAGGGAATACAATTGGAAAGAATTTGGGAATGGATCAAATCTTTATATATGGGAGTAAATGATGTGGTGGGGGTAGTATTTATATTGGAGGAGTGGGATGTATTCCCATTATTTTAATCTGTTTTTTATTTTTTATAAAGGTTATGAATATATTAAGAATTAAAATAAAAAATATTAAAATAACTAATGGATGTTAGATATTATGGTTCTTATATAAATAATGACTCAGTGAATAGTGTATTTATCTTATAATGTACTTGTACAAATAATTACATATTTTCCTATTGAAAAAAATTCATGTTTTTCCAAAAAATTCCAAAAATTGAGAGTAACCATTTATATATTTCTAAAATTTGAAAATTAAATCCATTTTATGAAAATATTTTTATAAATATGAGTAATATAATTTTCAATTAAAATCACCATTTACTTGAAAAATATAGAATTTAAAATTATAACTAATTTTATGAGACTTTGAAAAATTACTTAATGTCACATAAAATTTTCATAAAATTAAAAGACATAAAAATATTAATTTATTAATAAATATTATTATTTTTCCCGTTTAATATTTTAAATTTATCATAAAATAGTAATTAAATATTTGTAACTTACAAAAATACCTACAATTAATTAATATTTTTTAAAATATTTTTTTACTTATACTATGATATGACAATATAAAACTGTCACTTATAAGATGGATAAAAATTATTTCTACATTAATTTTTTGGGTTACTATTCATTTGGATGATTTCATATTCAAAATGGCCATATTACTATTCGTAATTTCTACATACTATTGCTTTGATATTGGTTCATTGACTTGTATAAATGACTTTTATTTCAATCATTTATCATTTATATTGTTTTTATTTTGTTATTAAAGTGATTTTATATAACCATACTACATGAAATAAGTATAGGAAGAGAATATCATTGATAAAAGTTTTGGTTCATTACAAATAAATATTTAAATTACCAAATTTTCAGAATATTTTTTAAAAATTTGATTTATTTTTTCTAAATCAATATTTATAAAATTATTAAGGGTAATGTTTTCTAAATTTAATATAAATAATATATGAAGATATATAGTGAAATATGGTTCAAAATAGTATTATTTATAATATAAATACATTATTAATTACATCTTACAATATTTAAGAACCTTTTTTCATAGAAACAAATGAATATAAATTTTAATTTTTATCGCAATAATTAATATTATTAATATTCAAAAGAAATTATAATAAATTAATTACTACATTTTCTATAACAACCCACTACGTATTTTATAAATATCCACCACCATCCTTCTTATACTTACTTTATATGATTCTTATATTAAAAATATTCTGATAAATTATCTCAGTAAACTCTAATATAAGTTTTCTTGAGGTTTTATTGTTAACAAAATATCATTCATTAACACCGAATAAATTCTCAAAGAATGACTTCCAAAGAAAGATGGAAATTATACCAAACCAACTCTTCTCTGTTTTCTTCCTTTTAAAACCCCATAAAATCTATTTTACCCATTAATATATATTTAAATAATTATAATAAGAGTACTAAAATATATTATATTAATGGAATATACATTATCTTATGCCATATCATTTATTTTCAAATTAAAAAAATCACTCATATTATGGGAAATTAACTACCTCAATGGCTATTGTATTTCATCTTTCATAATATCCATGATAGATTATTTTAGAATTTTATACTGTCCTAAATATTTTATAAATTACAAAAATTAAATCATTTAAAATTTTATATAATTATAATGTAAATATAAAATTAAACGCGTTTCAAATTATCTATCCTGGTCTGTATGATTGATTTCATAGATATGGTTTTTTAAAACCCATTACCACATTAATGGATGGTAATATTGAATCATATTTCAATTAAATATAATCAATACTCTTGTTCTATAATTTATAAATAATAAAAAAATTATATTAAACAAATTATGATCAATAAGGCTAACAAAACAACGAACATGGGGAAACTGTTATATGATAAAATTAATACCCAATTAACCATTATTTATATTGAAAATATATTGTATAATTTAAACTTCCATAACATCTAAAATGTTATAAATTCGATATTAAGAAATTTATATTTATTTCGGTTTCATTTTTAATGATATGCTGCCATTGGAGTTATGAAAAAATGTTTTTGTAATAGTAGACCAAACAATACCAAATGACCAACACTGAAAAACTTTTATAGTAAATAACTGAAGCTTTATAATAAATCATTTAAAAATTATTATATTTTAATATATATTTTCATTAATTATTTAATTAAAATATATAATTCGTCCATTATAATTTTTAGAGGATCGTCGTATGAGTTGGGACTCATTATAAGGGTTCCAAATTCGTCCCCATATTCAATTTCAATAAAAATTCTATAATTCTTCTAAAACATACCCTTTATATAAAATAATTTTTATAAATATATTCTATTATAATCATTTTGATTTATCAACAATGGGAAATTTTCAAATTTTTATCATCATACCCTTTTCACAATACATTGTTATGTTGAAGTAAGTATTCTCAAGACATTATAGTTATTTTGAATCTTATTTGAAATTATATTTTATAATTTTACATTTTATTACACCATTCATATAATTCGATTTTTTCCTAATCCAATTGAAATATTTCTTATGTGATAATTCCAAAATCCTCTCAATGACACCATTTCTTAACCTAATACAATTGTAATGTAAGTGTTTTATTTTGAAATAATTTTTCATTTCATGCATTGAATAACTACTATCTATATCCATTTATATGAATAATGATTAGTGTATTGATAGAATACCTTACTATTTTTTGTATATATTTTTGGGGTACAATTCTATTTTTCTTCACATTTTGTTTCAATGGGTCTCTCATAATCCATCCTTTTGATTATGTTTTTATGACTTTTTATCTCCCAATATAGGCTTAATTTTTTCGTCCTGCCATTATTTATTCATATCATTAATTTATTATAAAAATTACAAAATTTTAGTGTATATATATTACTAAATTCATCTTATACACCATTATCTATGAGGGTTGAACATTGTATTTTTATTAATAAAACAATTGGGTTTACATAGAAATTAATTCTATTCATCTGTCCCGGGAAATATTAACTATCCATATTTTCGTTATTTCAACATAAAAAATTATTTCTTATATATACATTATTATATTAAAATATCCTCATGAAAAAATTTATATTTTTTTGTTAATCAATTTATTACTTTCACATGATAACGAAATTATACTTATTAACGAATAGTGGGGACCATAATTATAGTTTCCCTTGATATATCAGTTGGATTTTTGAGAAAACCTAGATTGGGAATTTGATATTTTCCAATTCATTTATTTGTGATGTCTTTATTAATTCATTAATGTTATGGTTATGATTTCCAATATTATTTATTTCATAAACAAGATATTATTTATTTCTATTGAAAAAAATATTTATTCCCATTTTGATATTATCTAAAACATATTATTTCATAAACAAGATATTATTTATTTCTAAAACTGTATTTACCTTGGAGTAAATGATGTTTTTAAAAATTATATAAGGAAAATTAGAGTAATAATTATATTTCATATGTCATTTGAAGTTTCCCTTTTGATATATTAATGTTATAGGTATAAATTTCTTCAATACTAATAATATTCTAATTATGCATATTATCATATATATATATATAAATTTTATCATTATAATAAATAATCTCCAATTCTAGGGAGCTGTATATTTAGTTGATAAAATTTTTATCATTTAAATTTTAATAAAAGATTCTTGAGAAATATTTTGATAGAAATTGTTAGAAATTAAAAAAATGTATTACTAATTGATAAATTATTTAAATAAATCTAGAATGGATGAGTAAATAAAAAACTAATTATGGTAAAAAATAGAAACTGTATAAATCATTGAATAATTTAATGTGTTATTCATAGTGTAAAGAATTATATTCCCTTGTTTAGAAATGGATCATAATTAGAGTGTCAAAAACCATTTCGACACCCTTAACCTAGGTTGGGATATTCCTATAGGTCAAACCAATAAATCCAGTGTTAGAGTTAAGATGCTTTACCCCAAATTAGGGTAATTAACATAGGTTATTGTGAATTTATGAGATTTAATGTAATGACCTATTTACTCCCATGAATTCTTAACAGAATTGGATCATTTTAAAAGTATTCATCACCTAGGTTTCTGTGGAAGAAAAAATCCCGTAATGAAAAATATACATAAAAAAATTACAATTGATCTTCTTATATTTGAGTTGTATTGAATGGGAGAGTCTTTCCATAGTTATATATCATCTCATGAGATTGTTTTCATTGAATCCAAAATAGTAATGATGATGAAAAATTATGAATATGGAACAAAATAAAATAAATTTTTATATTCCTAGGAATTTTCAGTTCTTGATTTTGAAGTGAAAACATCGAAAATAAATTTATTTATTATAATAAAATAAAGAAGGACTTATTGTGGAGTTTGTTGATAACTTTTAAAAATAGGAATCAAATTATATGACGTTTTTAAAATACAAATTTATATTTGATCTACTATTTATTTATGGAATATAAACAAGCCATTGAAGGGGATTATTATCGCAATTTTTTCTACATCAGGTGTTTTCACCAAGTCATATATTTTCATTGGAAAACTATAGAATAATATAATTCATATGAACAGAAATTTATAAATGAATAATAATGGTTGGATAAAATTTATATGAAGTAATAGATATAGATAGAATCATCTAAAGGATTTATTTAATGGTTTATAAGGTGTTATAACTATAGAAAAAATTTATATATTGATCATGAGTTTAAGGTAATGAGGGAAGCAACTAATGCACCACTAAAAAAATTTCAGGTGATATGAAACTATTCCAATTAATGGCTCAAACAATAGGGGAATCAACAATTGAATGGTCTAAGGGTGAATTCATGTAAGTAAAAAATTTCTATTATGGATGTTAATGATCTAAATAAATTGATAGTATGTACTTGAGAAGTAGGATATGTTAAGGGTTATAAAAAAGTAGAATGAGCGGCTCTTCCCTTTAGTGAATCGCGATGACATAGTGTTAGAGATGAAGGCCACTGTAGTTTCTAACCCATATGAGTGGGGGGGGGGAGAACTCCTTATCTCAAACTATTAATCACCCCTCTACTTTCACCCCCCTCACCAACCCATACCTCATCCCTCCATTCCCTATGATTAATAATTTTAATAAGGTTCATAACCAATTCAATGGTTTTCTGCTGCATCCACTCTCGATGGAGGTGTTCACTATGGCATTGACTTTGATTAATCTATCCTTAATTTCTTACTTAACTCATGTTCATTCATCAGGGGAATAAATTGATAGATTATAATCCTGTTCTTGGGGTTTGGGTGCATCATCGATAGTTGTTCTCCTCTAAAAGTTCCACAGTATGGTATAGTTTTCTACAGAGGTTGATCTGATTGTGGTGTTGCCTTCAACTCCTCGATCCTACTAGGTGATCCACTTACTTCTATTCTGAAAGTCCTATAGTCTTCACTTGAATCTTGATTCTCCGATGATATCCCTTTGGGTATGTATTCCCTAAAATCCATTGGCTATTCCAAATCCATCAATTCTTCGTATGTTAGGGAATTTAATCAGCCTATTTTTGTGCACAGATAAAATTACTAGTTCTATGAGTTATCCAGTTTCTCTACAGTTATGCATCGATATGGAAATATCCAAACATCTAGTTCACTCGGTTTAGAACTATATTGGTGAGGTATTCTGGTATAAATAGATGGTAGTCTTTAATTCATGGACCAAGTTAAGTTCATCATTTTTGCTTCTTGGTCATGAGGATGCTACATGTCACTGTGGTGTATGAGTTCTCATGGGTTAATGGTTCCCTCATAGGAGTTGAATCCACCCTTTCCAAACTGAATTATAATCCATGTTATAAGGAACTATGGGTTGATGATGTCATTTCTAGACTACATCATTATTTTGGTGTCCTCACATGGACAGATATGACCGCCCTATTATTCTGAAAGAGTTACGGTTGGATGGTCTGTTAATGCTCAAGTGTCCAAACAATTGTCTGATCACGGCAGTGATGTTTCTCAAACTGAATTTTGGGGGCCCTCGATGGGTTTCATATCTTTAATTTGATTGTGTTTGTGTCCTTGATCCAGCAGGTGTCTGATTATTACAATGCATCAACATCTATATCGAATCATAATAAATTCTCGAAACTGATTGAGGAAAGAATCAAAAATAAGGATCCCGAAGGATGGTAAACAGTCATTACAAGATGTAAACATAAATATGTTGGCTCTATAATCCCAGTAGATGAGGATTAAAGTGATAGATAAGGGGAATATCATCCTTGATCGAACATCTAGGATGAATCCTTGGTGGGATCTGTATCATGGAATAAAATTCATGGGAACCTCTTGACTGGGATTCTCCAATTCTCTAGGGGGAATTAAGACCCCGAAAAGGTTACTCTAACACCCTGAAGACTATTGTATCCCCTATCTCAAGAAATAAAATTTGTAATGGACCATAGGTATAATTATATGGGCTTTTATTTCCTCAAGGTGTGGACTCAGTTTCCTAAAAGAGTAATTCTTATGCAGGTAGAGATGAGGTCCAACCAAGTGAAATGTTGGAGTTAATGGTAGAAATGGAGGGTGGGAAATTGGAATATTTCTGGTAGTATCAGTTAAAACTAGTTATTTATTCCAAGGAGTAAATTGAGGGGTTAAATGAAAAGGATTATGGAATTAGTGGAGCCCCGTTGGAACCCATGGTTGGCTCGCAGAGGGTAATAGAATTTGAAGCCTTGGAAAACCCCTGAGACCTTCTTATGCACTCAGATGATGGAATGTTGGACAATTTATTGGCAATTAATGATTATAATGAGGATTCAGGAAGAATGAATGGAGGCCAATTCAGGTGGACACAAATATGGAGTAGTTTTATTGAATCGACAAGAAACATTAAATTTTGACCTTTGGTTTGAATGAGAAGAAGATATATAAGGGGGAGTTTTTCAAAATATGGGTAATATTGTCATTCCAATTTAAAGAAATTATTAATGATGAAATAGATAAAAAGGAAACTTATATCTCTTATAAATTAAATATAGAGGTCGCCTCTCATAGTCTAAACCCTTCATTTAATAATTTAGTTATCTGCTATATTATTTGTGTCTATGGTTGAACATGGAAACTTCTCAATTTTTACAAATTTTTTTTTTAATAAAAAATAATTTTTCATTCAGTAAATTATTTGATTATATATTCAATGTTAGAAAATAAATTATTTTATTTTAGGTCTATAATAGAATTTATATATTCAAATTTTTTTATTGACATTGAATCATACCTTAATGAGTTATAGATGGAATTTTTAGTTAAAACAATTCACAAAAATATTTTTTCTATAAAAATATATTCGGTCGTCTATATAGAAGATGATATAGGATGTATAGATTAAAAAATATTAATTATACTAAGTATTTTATTTTGAAAAGATTTTAGGATGGATTATAACTGTATATATGCCACCATAATTTTCTATCAAGAGAAGGAGGTAAATAGATATGTGGTATAGAACTCATTGTTTTTATCAGAGAAACATCATCACAAGTGTATTTCCTTGAACCACCTAAAGTGAATCGTATGAATAAATTTATGGAGAATAAATATATTTAATTAAATAAATGAATCAAAATCTTATCCTGATAATAGAGTATGTATATAATTTTCAAGAATGTAATGATATCTTCCCTAATAAATATCATATCTATATATATGATTGTGAATTGTAATTATCGATTTATCAAATACACAATGAAAAATCCATACCCATGATTCTCAATAGAATGGATCTTATAGAATTTGTTGAATTATATGAGAAAATATTTGATATTTTTTATAAAGGATTCATATTACCACACCACTCATTTATGATTTATTAGACCAAATTAGAATATATTTTAAGAACATGAATATTTATATTTCATCTACTAATCATCAACTAACTGTTAAGATGAATGAAATCAAAACTCGACATTATATTAAAGTTATGAGGGTTATGATTTTATAATAATACATATAAGGAAAATAAATTAACCATTTATGTTTATATATATTTTTTAAAATATGCTTTAATGGAATATATTAATAAATTTTTTGGTATTTTTTGAGGATATCTTCATATAGTAAATAATATTTTAATAGTAAGATTATAATTTATGAATTTTCCATGATACTCTCAGAGTGAATGAGTTAAATTGGAAATTTATCATTTCATATTTTTTATTTCTATAAGTTTCATATCCTTTCCATATTTTCACATAGAAAAAGAATATCTTTTGACCACCTAATGAATAAGGTTTTCCAAGGAATAGTTTACAACTATAAATATTATGGTGATACATAATTTCTTATTCAAAGATTATTAATATGATCAATTATTTAAAAAAATCACCCACAACATAACATATAAACTAGGTTGAAAGTAAATTGGGTAAAATTAAAATAATCAATCGAATGTGAAGAATGATATCAAGAACTATATTATGATATTAATAAATTAATAGGTATAAACCATACCATTAGGGAAAAATAGATTTATTATATATATATATGAATATATATATCATTATATAAAATAACCCACTAGGTGGTATCCATATATTAATTGACAGAGTTGTTATATATTAATCATGTAAATTAATGACCTAGAAACCAAATTATCCAACTCCTGATGTTGAGTGGAATCCCATAATAACATACTTATAGATTTGGAAACAATGTCATTTTAGATAATTATTACACATATATGTGAGTAATAAGATATTGAAATGTATATTCACACATAAATATATCAACATTAGACATAAGAGATTGATGCAACTACTCATGTATTAAGACTGGGAAATAAACATACAACATATGAAATAAAAAGAGTGGAAGCTCCATTAAGATGGAAGGGTACTAGATTTAAATATATGGTGATGGTAACAATGTATATAAAACACATGGAATTTTAATTTTAGACAAGAAAATTATTAGTTAAGGGGAAAACTATTCATTTTATAAAAAAATATTAACTATTATTGTTATATAGGATTACTAGGTGTCAAAAAGATAACAATGGATATCAGATAAATGTTATAGCCACTAAATATGGGAGACTGATGGATGAAAAATATGATGATATAGTTTCCAATTTGGTGAATATGATATGTTTATAACATCAATACCTAAGATGAAATAGGAATTACTAGATAACTATCATTGGAAAAATTTATATGTACACCATTTCAAAAAAAATATTTATGAATTCAATAGAAAATTAATGGATGGAATTTATAATGTGGAAATTGTACTCTATGAATCAGGATGCTTTGTATTCCAAAAAGTATAGGACGATATGAAACTTCTAATGATTTCATTAAACATATTCCTTTTCTAATATGGAAATGGGGCAATAAATAATGAAATATTTTTCCATGATTCAAAATAAATCTATGACGAATGATACAATTTGGGTCATTATGGATCTTATTGTAATTTTTTCATATTTTCTTGAAATAAGGTAGCATTTACCTACTATGAATTATGTAAGAATCTATATTAAGGATTTTTATGTCTTTATATTACACCTCTATTATTTTTATCAATTAATTTCCCAAATTTCACACCATAAATCTATTGTTGTGTTAATAAATATCTATACATTGAGATTCATATTCTCATCACCTATGGTTATAAAAATGATGTGTTGTATAAAAGCATTATTAAATCATTATTGAATATGTTATGTTCATTCTAAATAGTTATCCACGAAACTAAGGGAATGTATCTAAAACTAATGTAATTTTAACACAAAAATATCATTCATTCAATAATTAAAATGGAATAAAATGAATAATTTATTTGGAATATGTGTTATACCTTAATATTTTCTATAGATGTTGGGAAAATAAATCTAGGTGGTCTATAAATAATTTATTTGAAAAATGAAAATATATGAGCTACCCCAAATAACATCAATTTGGATCATAGTAAATATATATATTATTATAGTCATAGGAATGGTAAATAATTTTATTTGAGAAATAATGTTTTTTTCATGTTATCTCAACAGAATGGATTTATATCGATTTTTAAAAAGGGGTAGGAAAGTCCATTGTATATTAGACATTTGAATATTTTAGAATGATTTATATTTTATTCATTCATTTTTTCTATCCCAACCAACCTATTTATAGTGGGTTTTATCTTCCATGTTTGGTTTTTAAGTATTTATATGGTTGAAAAAACACTAGTTCTCACCATCAATGAAATAAAATAATGATTAATATTTCATATGAGGGAGACCATGTTAAAATTATTTGTACTAATTATTTTTAATAACACGATCACGTAATACATGTTTTAAATTCCCATTGGATGAATCAAATGTTTGATGAAGAATCATGGGAGCTTGATAATGCTATGATAATTATTTAACCAAAAATTTTCTTAGTTTTATACATAACTTTACTTTTTCATTTATTTATGTAATAACCATGATTATTATATAGATATTTCACTAATGAACATGTAAATTTATTTCATTATAGTAGTGCTACACAAATATAGAATTACATATCACAAAAATAATATAACTTATAATGTTAAATACAATATAAAATTTATAAACTCAAAAAGTGAAAATATTTCAATTGGATAATAAAAAAAAGAAAAAAAAACAGAACATGAAATTTTGGAGCATTGTACACCCATGGAACTGTCATAGATTTGATGTATGCTGTATAAAGGGAAAAATATTATAAATATGATATAAATTTTTTAAATTAAATGTAAATTAAATTTAGAGGATATATTATAGACATTAAATTATAGAAATAAAATTTGATTATATAATGTGTAAAATTATATTTAAACTTGAATATGATAATTGTAATTGAGACATGACTACTGAAATATAAAAAAATTATGATAAATTAGGAATTAAAATTCTAAATAATTATTATAAAATTTTTGATAAGTAAATTTTAGTGTGAAATACATTGAAATAATTACAATATCAATGTTAAATAATGTTATTAAAGGAATAAATATATAAAAAGTCATGTTTATCATTATTCAACAAAAAAGTGATTTTTTATTTTAATTAATTTTTATAAAAATTTAATTTTGGAATTTTATTTATTAAAATATAAATTATCATTTAATAATCATATCAAAATTTCTATAGTGTGATATTTTGTTATTTTTCAGAAAAAATAAAATATGGAGGTGAAAAATAAAATTTGGTAAATTATGGTCTTTTCATCATAAATAAAATGAAAGAATAATTCCATCAGAGATATTTTTAAAAACCATTAACCAAGTCTCACATGAATAAATCAGTATATATAATCCTACTAACAAATTATATTAAAAATTGAGAATTAATTACAAACTAATCAATAGTTTATTATAAAACACTTCTCCCACCGTCTTATAAAAACCACCACAGTCACCCCCACTTGTCCTCGCACATTACTATTTATATTATAAAAAATTGATAATTACATTACACCATAAATTAAAATTACTGTTTTTGGATTATATAGTCTTAATAAAATTACATTGTTTAAATCCAATGTAAGATATCAAAGGGGGACTTCCAATATAATAGGTAAATCATCTATAATGAACTATATGTTGTCTTCGTCTTTTTATATACAGTTAAAATTAATTAATGTGAAATGAAATAATTTCATAATAAGATATGTATATATTTAAATTTTATTATTCAAAATAAATATCCTTTATCATATTCATTATCAAATATTCTAACATGAAAACATAAAAAATATTTGGGATAGTGTACCTACTCCATTGATGATGTGTTTCATTTTTTATCACCGCCTACAGGGTAGTTTGAAAATAGAATACATGTGTTTTTATTGTATAACATAGTAAAATAAAACATTTATGAAATTTTATTTGAAGAATTTAAATCATAATTTAACCAAAATAAAAATAATCTATCATTGATGGCATAACAAAATATAAGGTTGTTGTATAAATAAATATTTACACCATCATATATTGTTAAAATAAAACAATTTATCATTAAATATGAATAAAAAAATTATATTATATTATTATTTATATTTTATAAAATATAAATAATTAAAAAATTAAATATAAATATAAATCTTCTCATGATATATAAGACCATGTAGACGAACACTCTATTCTATGATAATTTTTTACCGATGAAACTTTTTTATGATTGAACTCATTTGAATATTTAGACATATTTTAACTTCTAAAAAATATTTCCTCTATATATGTAAAATCTTTTTAATTTTGGAACCAAATGAAAATGGCTATTTACCATTACCATTACACCAATGTGATATGAAAATTGTGGACCAAAAAATCCCAAATAACATGATGCCAATAATCATTACTACTAAAATAATGACATATGATTAACAAAATCAAATAAAATACATTAAATAATAATAAATAATGGTCTAAATTATGAAATTAACATATAAAATTAAACCACTCATGGGGTTATAGGAGTATCCAAGCTATTCAGAACTCGAGGTAATGGTTTTTAATTTTCATCCTTATTGAATATTAATAACCATACTATAATATATTTAAAACATCATTTTAAAATAAAATCATTTTTATAACCTAATGGTATTATCAATAGGTTTATTTATCATCATTGAGATACTACCCAATATATAAAAAACTAGGTAAATTTAATAGACATCTAATTTCATGAATTTATATCATTAATTAGTTTTATTTTGTATATATATGTTCATTACAAGAATACTAAGAAACTTTTCAAGAAATAAGGAAATAGATTTATTCATATTAAATTTACATCCATGTCGTATAATGTTTTATTTTAAAAAATTATTTCTACTTTATATTGTTTTAATTTTACAAAGTGAACATTATTATTAAAATAATAATATCAATTATAACTTTTAATGAAAATTTGGGAGTTTCTTGAAAATATTTACTTTCAATGAATAGTGAAATATATGGATTATTTTGTAAAACTACATTTTCATGACAATAAATAATGTAATTTAAAATATTATTTTATTCTAAAGTAATATAATTATATTTATTTTAATTATCATTTAATTAATTAAATATGAATCATTATTATATCTTATTTTGGTATATATTCATTTTTGATCTAAAAACAATTTTTTTCTATACAATACATTATATTTTTTTCTTCATTTTTATATAAAATAAATTTATTTCACTTCCAAAAATTAAATATTGAATAATAATTTCAAGGTTTCTATTTGGTAGGTAAAAAATTTGGGTTATAGTTCAATTTTATTTTTAGTCATTATAAACAGTAAGGAAAAATAATATTTTTCACATCTTGAAGGGAAAATTATGAAATTAAATTTAAAAATAATGTTATAATGTTGTAAAACATCAATTAATTTCACCATTGTGTTTAGGGATATTTATTTTATAAACCATAAGGAAATTTCTAACATCTTTTAATTACATAAAATATTCATTTTATAATGACAATTATTTAATTTCAAATATTGAATAAAAACAAATTGTCACTCTATTTGATTTAATATATAATTTTTTTAAATATATTAAAAGACGTTATGTTTAGTTAGGAATTACTAATTGAATGATAAATGATATATTTTTATAATGGTAATTTATATTTAGTATTTTTAGTGACATAATTACCCTAACTTATTTTGAAACATTAACATAGTGCTTGTGAAGACAATAAAAAATCAAGTATGCTATTTTGAAGAATATAAAAGCAAAATTTCAATACTTATTTATAGTTAAACATGAATATAACTTATAAATATATAATATTATTCATGTTCTAAAATTAGGTATCCAAATTTTATCGTTATCATCAATGATTTTAAAGTAATGTTTGATAAATAGTTCAAAATTTTATATTAATGATTTTTTATTAAATCATTATATTATTAAATGATTGGAAATTCATAATTATATAATATTTTTTCAATATAATATTATATTATTTATAATATAAACAATAATCCATAATTTGATCACTTTTAGATTTTTAGTATCATTATTTAAACTTTTGGTGTAAAAATATTTAATATCATTGTAATCATCAAAATAATAAATATAGTGTTAAAACTAAATGATAAGGGTAGAAAATTTTGATAGAAATTTCCAAATATTATTATTCCAGAAAATTTGGAGTCATACACATACTATCATATAAATATATTATTTTGGATCCATTTTCCAATTAAAATTTATTTATACTAATTTATTACTTTTGGTACTTTTATAGTGCCCCACCAATCACATATAAAAGGCGACATCCGCTCATCTTTTCCCAAAAAATTTTAGCACATTAATTTGTCCAGTAACTTTCTAAGTCATTCCTTAAATTCATACATAAAATAATATATGTCATGGTCTCTCTATATGTGAAATCCTAAATGAATTTAGGTATAACATGTAGAGGCTATCAATTGAGAGGGTATATGTCATAGTTGACCAATTTCAATATTATTTATTCCTCCACCTCCATTATTTATTTATTAACCATGATAAAATAATAACATAAATAAATTAAATAAGACTAATTTTTGTATTTATTATGGTAAAAACTATTTTCATCTCTTTTTCAATCCTATTTTAAATGATAACATCGCACAAGGATATGTGTGGATTACCACATCACTGGAACAATGTGTTTCTTTTTCTGTTACCATCTGTCATGGATATATTGAAATATGTATTTAATATATATATTTATAGATATATGGTATTCATGAAATTATAATAATTTTGGAATGATAATATATCATCCAATTTCTTACCATTCTATCCATTTGAAAATGACAACTTCATTCGTTTGTACATGTGGATTACTAACCCCAAGAATGAATGTGATTATTTTATCATGTATTCATTTCATAGATGTTTATAAATTCTATTAAATGTATTAAAACTATGATTATCTACAGATTATAATAAATTATATGATGTATAAATGATCTATTAGACCATAATCTCTCTATAGAATCTGTTTATGGATTATGAACCGAGCATCCCCAAAACATCCACCCCAAACATAAATACTTATCTTAATGATTTTTTTAATAAATTATATATTATTTATAATTCATTTCTAATGGACATGAATAATATTTAAAATAAAATAAATAATAAAATTAATTTTATTATTTATGATTTGATGATCAAATGATGCTAGATAGTGTTTAGGGTAATATATTTCATATTAAAAATACTCTTTTATAGTTTCCCTTATCACTGCTTTTTTCAGATGAATGTTGATTAAAATTATTAATAAAAATTATTAATTTCACATAAATGGTTTAAAAGTTAATTTTTTACAATTTTTTCAACTTTAATGATTTTTATGAAATGAATAAATGTAAAATTTATCAGTATGGGTAACTTTTCAATCTTTTTTAAAAAGTGTAAAAGATTATTTTTCAATATCTTCAATAACATGAAAATAATTTCCCACCATAATGATATTTCCTTAATTTATAGATTTAATTATTTATTACATGGTTATTATAATGTTATATAATTTCCATTTTTTTGAAATATTACATAGTAAAGGGTTTTCAAGTGATAGGGGAAGTTCTACAGATTTTTATATGAAAATGCAATGTGTTTAGATTGTGGGTAAAAATATTTTTTCATAGTTCTAATGATGAAAATGTTAAATATAGAAAATATATTCATTATAATATAATACATGAGTATTATTTATGTTTATGTATGAGCCTAATACCACTTATGGAATGGGTGAGATCAATATAGTTTTTATGAGGGGTGAGTGAGATATAACTTATATAATGGTCGAACAATATGTAGTTATCCAATGAAATGTGTTATTTAAATTTCATTAAAAGGATATAAAGTAAGAGTTATGAAGGGAGGATAGTTATATCAATTTAATTAGTCTCCAGTTAATTATAACATGAAATTAACATGAGTGGTGAATATGATGCTCTATGTTTTATTCATGGGATTCTATTTTACTTCAGTGGTTTGTAAAGTTCTTTTTGATTAAAATGTGTCTTTTACATATTTAAATGATTTATTTTGTAAAATCAAAGAATATATTAGAAAAAATAAAAACATTAAGGGTTTTTATTGTTTCCACTAGAGTAACATATTTCATACTTTTATAAGTCTTACTGGAAATTTTATGCTCTGCCCATGTTTCTAGATTTTCCCTAGTTTTTAAGGATTGTTATGAGATTTTTTTATGTTATGTTTATATAGATGATGATATTTCATGGAAAAAGGTGTTTCATTTAAAATTTCTGTATTTTGAAAAAAAAAAGATATTGATTGAAAGCATCCACTTTTTAATCTATGTGTTTTTTTATAAAAGTTTCAAGACCCAATTCTCTAAAAAAACAATCCCAAAAGAACGTGTTACATGTAAGAAGATGATTTTCATTTTAAAAACATAATATTATGTTATATTATAGTTAGGATATTTATAGTGTAAATTGAGGAAATGTTTTAAATTACATTATAGGTTAGAATAATGTTATAATAATACCCATAAAATATAAAAAATTATTACTATGTTGAAATGATATATCATTTTAAGAAGACCATGTTTCTTCAACTAATTTATGTCTTCTCATAATGGTTTTCATTAGAGGAAACTGAGATACTATTGTATGATGTTATCAAGTGGAAAATATTTGTACAAACTACCATGATGGAATAATTATAATTGGAACTTTGTATTTTGATCTAGATATGTATCAGTTAATGAATTATATAAAAGTTTTTATATAAATGTTTTAATTAAAAATGACTATCCATAGAAAAACATTTTAAATATTGAGCATTATATGAAATATAATTCTTTGGATCATGGTGGTGCATGCCATCTAGCGAAAAAAAGGAATATATCATTTTCCGAGAATAAATATTCAAGTATCTTGAAATTTAAAACATCAAAAGGTAACTCCCAATATTCATTGTTTTGAAAGGGAATTTTATTTATAACGGTAATTGATAAAGTATATTAGAGAGATAAATAAGTCATTCATCCCATAGAATGTGATAAATTTAAGAATAATATTCAACATAAATGTTTCATTAATGAATTTTTAAAAATAATAGAGAAATAATTCATGATATTATGGTAATAGTGGATTTAATTACTTTATAAGAAGAAAAATTAACAATATTGGCCCCACACACTAAATTTTACTTTTCACCGTGATAGTAAAATTAAAATATTTTAATCAGGATTACAACCTTGTTTCGAAGAGATTTGTCCTAATGAAAATTTAAAATTTATTTGAATTCGTTTAATTATGATGAGAATGTTTGTATATTGTTATTTTAAAAAATATGATCCTCTTGATTATATGAATAAAAATTTGTTAGGTTCAAATAAAAATAGAAGTATAATATAAATAAAAATTGATTTATGTCACCCACATGTTCCACGTGTGGTTAAAAAACATTTCATGTAAGGTTTAATTGGATTTAGATGGTGTTATATGCATGGTATATCCAGTTATAAGGGAATTTGACTAGAAGGATTAGATTCCTAAACAATCCATTAATAGGGTAACAAATATCCATCCAATGGTGAGAGGTTTCCACTAAAATGAGTTGTGTCATTATCCTAAATTTTGACCAAATAATGTTAATCAGGTTGGAAATCATCATGATAAAATGTAAAAATGTGTGGGAAAATAATTTTATATAAATATAATCAATGTTTGTCCATATATTGAAGTGGAAACACGTACATTACCTTGTTATTCAAATAATGAAGATTCACTATTTTACTCGAGATCCTTGCATTAGTTTATATATTTTATATTTTCATGTAGGGTTAGAATATAACTTATTGGTAAGAGGGTTCAATTTTTTTATTAACACTCAGGGTGTAAATATGAATACACCCATGATTTAAAGGGACCATCCTTTTGTTTTTAGTGGGATGGTCATTTATAAAAATATCATTGAACTACCCCTGGTATAGTTTGATATTATTCTGGTATATATTGTCATTCATATTATCATGATTATGAAGATTATAAAAATTAGAATTTTATATTATATGATTACATACGTTTTATAAAATATCATGAGGGAAATATACTATATAAATATGGATCTTAATTTTATCATTATCATGTTGTTGAAAAGAAAAACAATATTTAGATTTGTGATGTTGCATAACTGAATGAATATATTGAAGGATTTTTAATGATTTTCGTGGTATTATTCAGGATTAGTTGGTTGATTTTATTATTGAAATAGTGTATAATTCTAATCCAATCTCAATAACAACATAATAAATGGATCATGTTGAACATTTGAAATTGAAAACGAAGTTATAGAATTTTCGTGATAATGGTATCAATCAACCAAGAAATAAAATGATGAGGTAGTCATAGATTGTTTATTAAAATTAATTATGGTTTAGTGAGTCATTTTAATGATTATAAAACCTGGAATGACATAAAAATTATGAATGTTTAACCTTTGATTAAATTGTATGATTTTTTGATCAAATCCATTGAGTGTGGTATTTTTTGAGGATAGATCATAAGATGGGGTACTATTATTTGAAGCTGGGGATTTGTGATATTACCATGAAAGAATTTCAGACTATATACTAGCATTATTAGTTTTTATTTATCCCCTATATTTTATCTAATGAACCTATTTTATTTTTATATCGTATGAATATATTTTCTTAAGGTTATTTGGAATATTTTTTGTTCATTTAAATTGATTGTATTTTTTACATTTAAAATCATGAGGTTTATAAAAAACACATATATTTTATTTCTCAAAAGCACAATGTAAAATAATTATATGAAAAATTTAGTAAATGTGGATTTAATAATAATATATATATTTCCTTAGGAAATTGTTCCTAAATATAGAAAAACTATTTACCCTATTAATAGTAAAAAGTATTAATAGAAAGTATCAAAAAATGTCATAATGATTCATAGTATTATAGGATTTGTGGGAAACTATGGGTGCATTTTTAATTTTTTTTATCATTTATCTATCCTAATAACTATGAAAACTTGAAAAGGAGTTAATTTTATCTTGATGAATGTGTTTGGTGATTATATATATAAACTAAAATGAATATTACCAAATGTTCTAGTTATTTCACGGCAATATTAAAGTGGTTAATTTTATATTTTCAATAATGATTCATTAATGAGAAATGGTTGTTTTGTGATGATAAATTATCTTGTAATTTTTTATTCACTATAGATACTAATACTTCATTAGTTAAATAATTCAATAAATGATTTTAAAATAACATTTTTCAGGTTTTGGTTTAAAAATATGGTGGACCCATTTATATGGAGTGGGGTGTGAAATAAATAATAATCATAAATCAATTAGTATAAATTCAATCAGAACTAGTTGAACATGTGGAAAATAAGATGACCAGAACTGATGTTGTATTATGATATTTTGAATCATTATTCTCTTAGAAATGTTTACATAGTAAGATATTATTTTAGTGAAAAGGATAATGAATCATTAATAATGATTAATTTTCATCATTTTAATTTGGGAAATGATATATTTAATGAAGGACAAGAAATTATATAAGCATGAACATCCTATTTTATATTTTATGATTCAGTGATGTTGATATTTTCCGACAGAATTAGGAAATCTCATATGGAAGATCATGATTTGATAGGAAAGGTGGATTTGGAAAAAAAGTACTTTAACTAAATTTTAAATTAAAAAGGATATTTATTTAATAGTTAACCAAAGGACATTGTGTGTTATATGTCTCCTAGTTGGAAGAAAAATTATTTAGAGAATATCAATGTTCTCCCTTTTCATTTCATCTGATAAACCTAAAATGTTTAGAGGCCTTTGTGATTATTATTCCGAGGATGAAATAGATTAATATTTTTTTATTTAAAAATGTAATGATTGAATTATCCCAAAATAATGTAAAATAAATACTACTTAAATGGATAAATAAATATTTTATAGTTCTGTAGTTGAAATCAGATAGTATATTTTGTAAATTTTTAGTGATATTACCTAAGAATCATTAAAGAGAATAATGATATTTTGGTTATTATTGATCAACTAACTAAATATTAAAAGTTCATCCCCATAAATGATATTATATTTTTATATATGATTTATCAACCATATATATAACTGATATTTTAAGGTTATGTAGAGTTCCTATCTCCTTTATATCTATCCATGATCCTAGATTTACTTCTAGTTTTTTGAAATTTCATCAAAAGTCACATATTACTAAATTAAATTTTAGTACTAATTTCCATCATCAATATAATAGATATCAAGAGTGAATGATTCAGAATTATTACGATATTCATTGATCATGTTTAATAGATTACCTAGAAATTTGGGATAAGCAAAATATATTAGTTAAATTTTAATATAATAATAGTTTTCATTCTAGTATATATATGTCACGTTCTGAGGAATTATATATAATGTGTTGTTGGGATCCATCTTTTTGGGATGATGTATGAAAAAAGATGTTTTTGGGACAAATATTTTTAGATTATGAGGTTCAACAAGTAATGATGATTTATTATCACATGAGAGTAGGTGAGAGGAAGAAGAAGAATTATGAAAAATAATAGATAATTATCGTTCTTTTATGGTATATAATCATGTTTTAATGTATCTCCATGGAAAAGTGTTACATGATTTGGTAAAAATTGAATGTAAAGTGTATAGTTTAGTGGAAAATATAAAATAAATGGTACTTTCTATTTAGTTTCCAAATTATTGAAATTGAATATTTTATTATCTAATGTGCATGGAATATTTCAGGTTTTGTTGTTAGGAAAATATGTGTCAAATGTATCTGATGTTTCAAAACTAGAATTAGTCCTGCTTGAAGAAATTATTTCTTATAAGGAACATATAGTGTATATATTTTACAAAATATAGCAGGTGTTACAAAATATGGTAACTAATACAGTGATGGTTTTGGGGAAGAACTTTATTATTAAAAATGAAAAATAGGAATTAGAAAATTCTATGAGAGAGAAATATCATTCCTTTTTTGTATTGATAAAACTTTTGAGGTTGAAATTTACAAAAGGATGAAGGAATATAAAAACCCAAGTATGTTAAATATTAAATAAATTACATTGATATTTAATATTCATTAATGAGATAATATATATATATTATTGGAATATTACGAAATTTTTAAATAAAATGGAAATAGTTTCATTCACATTGAAGCCATTTTCATTTATTAGAATATTTTACCTCAAATTCTAATTTATAAAATGTATATTTTTAATGATATGAAATAAACTTAATTATTAATATTATCATATTATATTTTTGTTTTGTGGAATTGTTTGAATTTTTATAAAAAATTATTTTTCAGCTAATAATGAACAATACCAGTTGTTTTTTGTAAAAATACTATTTCATTTCATTAAAATAATTAATTAGAAAGGTTCATTGGAACTTAATGTGACATAGTTGTACTTTAATTATGAAAAATATAATTATTTTCAACAGAATCATCAATATATTAGATTTTCATATTTGTTATTCTTTATTCTTATAAATATATTTTTTCAAAAAAACTATTCTTCAATATGTTTTTCATTTTTAATTTAAATAATTGTATACCACTTATTTGAATTGAATCATGAAAATTGTTTCTATATTTTTAATATGATGGTACAAAGTTGTGAAATCAACACTTTTTTTCACTATAAAAAGTAAGCACAATAGATATTTTCCACATCGATAAGGGTAATTCGGTTAATTAACATTAAAATATAATGGATGAAAATATCCAAAATACTTATCTTCATTTTATTAGAGATGTGTGTATAAACCATGAACTAAAAGGATCCAATATGGTGTAAATTTCTATTTACTTTATTTAGATATTGAAAATAAAATAATCTTTAATAAAAATAAATAAATATCACATTATTTGTTTGAATTTATCTTAGGTTTTGTCATATGGATAAAAAGTTGTAATATTCTGTTAAAAGTAGTTATTTGATTGAAAAATTATTTTTTGTCGTGGTAATTTTTTTAGTGATGAAAATTTTAACATAATTTCTTATTACACGTGGAGAGACTACTTTTACGAGATGTAGATAAATCCTATAAATGATATTAATAAATAAAAAAATTATATTTCTTTGAGAGAGAAAACGTTTTGTATTATTATTATATATATATATACCAATTATTATATATGTGTTAAATTTTATTATTATATTTTCATTATTATTATGATGAAATTATAGTAAAATTAAATGCTTATTTCAAAAAATGAAAGTAAAGATATTTTATAATAAAATATAATGATTAATTTTATAGAAAATTCATCAAAATTTTAAAATTGGAAATTTGATTGTGATACTTTCCATATTATCATACATAGTACAATTATGCTTCCATTGTATATTTATTGATTTTTTATTGACTATTATGGTCTATAAACATTGTTTATGAAATAATCATGAAAACTTATTACATAGGGATAAAACTAAGAGATATGGGTGAACTATTAACCAAACATTATCCAAATTTTATTTTATTAGAGGATTTAAATTTAATAAAACAATATATTATATAAAATTCATTTGGTTTAATTTTACTTTGAAAATTAAATTATATCAATTTAGTTTATTAAATAATTCCAATAGTGCCCCTCCCCCAACTTATAAAAAGGAATCTTCTATTTACTTTTTGTTAAAACTTATGAACACACTATTTTATATAATCTCTACCTAAGTATCTCCCCAACCTAAATCCACATGTATTAGTGTAAATTTTCTCAAATAAATATAAATCCTTAAAAAATTAATGTGTAACCCAATGTGTTTATCCTATGAGAAGGTACAAGTCCTTACTGACCCATTTAAAACCAATTTGTTCTTACACATCCTTTAAATAATATTTAAACATAATGATTTAATGACATAAATGTTATTAATATATGTAAATTTAATCTTGATTATCTTAAAATAATTTTATATATCATTTTCCACCAAATTTTAAATAAAATCATCGGTCATGCGTCTATGTTGATTATTACCTCCACAGAGCGATGAGTTTCATTTTCCATCAGTTCTTCTCATGGTTAGATATAATAATTTACTTAATTTGTTTATATATATAACTCATATTAATGGAAATATTTACATTATAAAAATATAATATATTATATAATTTTATTTCTCACAATCCATTGGTAATTGATAAAATCATTTTCTGTAAATGTGAATTTACACCTCAATGAAGCTATAGATTTCATAAAAGCTTATATGGGTTTTTAAAATTTAAAAAATGATGATAACTTATTTATTAACATTTTACCTATTTTATAACATTTACCCCTTCTACTATGATGATGCTTTCAATGTAGTTTTTTGGATTATCAACTAATAATCCCCAAAACATCCAATGTAAACATAAAAAACTATGTAACTGAATAAAACATTATAATAAGTGATATATATCTGATGAAGTTAATGGAATTAACTTGAAAAAATTTATTAATTATTTTAATAAATAATATAATTTTATTATTTAGTATTTAATGATAATACGATTCTAGACAATAATTAAGATAATGCATTTCCATTTAAAAATATTCTTTTAATGTTTCCCTTCCAACAATTTTTTATTTTAGGTACATATTCCTATAAATTTATCATAAATTTATTATTTTTTCTTAATTTTTTTTACAAAATTTCATTTTTAAATTTATTGTCGTGAATACCCCCACCACATTATCCCAGAGTCGGTCATTACATTATTACCCAGACAATAGAAATATGGTATCACATCAAATAGGATCAAATAGTATTGTAGTATCGATAAACTAGTTACATAATTCTTTTTCAAATACATTTAAAAAAATATTAAAAATTATTTTATTTACGAACTACATTTTTGTCTTTATCATATCCATGAATATAAATCACAAAATATAGCATGAGAGCACAGAGAAAATAAAAAAAGATTGGGGGATCTCTAATTCTCATTAAGGTATTACTTATAAAAAATACACCATTAAATAATACAAATAATCAATATATTACGGTATATAACGGAAACAAATTCTATAAAAAATTTAAAAATTTAAATTTGGCAAGGATAAAAGATATTCAAGTAAATCAATATAAATAATCACATGAGATTGATATTTATTCATTCGTATTCTAACTAAATTAATATTTACATAGACATGAATAACTAATCTCGTAATGTGGGAATGACTAAAATCGAACATCCTAAAAATAAATTGAAGTCCTTTCACAAGATTGTTTTTAACAATAGGAATCAACTCAACTAATTTGGCCAACTGGTTTGTCCCATGAGACCTGTCGATTCATTGAGAGCGTATGTATAACCAGTCCCTAATCTTCCCATTATAAGTATAATTAAATAAATATATAAATGTGGTGGAAAAACAAATCATCTTAAAAATTCATATTTAATAACTTATGTACAAAATGTTAATACATAACCCAATCAATATACATAATGATAATCAATCCAAAGTAATAGAGTGAATGGTAATAAAATAACACATCACAAGAAAAACTATCACTAAACCTTCCAAAGAATGAATGTGAAATATATCAATAAAAAATATCCATAGTAGATCATAAGTACATTAAGGGGTTGATGTAATTGATCAATATAAATACACAATTTTTTTTAATAAAAATAGTATTTAAGAATATAACATTTTCACCTTGAAAATAACTTTTAAAAAAATGTAAAAAAATATAAATAATAGTTATCATTGAAAATAGTCTTGGTAAATATTATCATAATAATTAAAAATATCAATTTCATGAAGGGAAAAAAAATTCATTCATGTTGTAGATGATAAACCAATTAAACAATTCTCATTTTTCTAAAATCCCAATGAGAATTCGTTAAAAATTGGCATGAATATTTCTTTCATAACATTTTTAAAAAGGAAAACCATATTAAATAATTAATTAATATATAAAATGAATAATTTTAAGAAATAAATTTTCAATCATTTTTTCAGGGGAAATAGATTTGTATGAAATAGGATTTTTGAAAGATTATTTATTTAATGTTTTGTTTTCTTGAAAACACTTTCTCAATAATTTTTTGTACCAAAGAAAAAAACCATGATATAATTACATGATAAACATCATTAAAATATGGACGATAAAAATATATATTTATTTTTGGATTCAATGGTTAAACAATTCCCCTTAAAGATACAAAAACATGAAAAATCCCAAATAATTATGATATTGTGAAATACACTATTACCACATTAGTAATGATTGAATCATAACGTTATAACCTAGGTACTTATATAGTAACTTCTTTAGTAGTATAATGTATTTCTATAATAATTAATAAAATAAATTAGTTATTATGTGGTTATTTATTTTAATGCTTTAATTTATCATTTATAGAATTTCTATTTGAAAAAATTAATTTTATTTTATTAATTTTGAAATTTGAAATTATCTTGGAATTAATTTTGGAGAACATTCTAGAAAAGTTTAATTTTTGGTTAGTAGTAAAAAATAAAATTCTTTTTAAAAACTTTATTTTATTGTGAAATCATGAAAAAATAATTGTGATATAGAGTTTAATAAATTTATTTAATAATGATGTAATGATATTATTAGTGAAATATTGTAAATAAATTACTTAGAACATTAAAATTGTATTATATTTATGATAAGTATAAAAATTATTGTCAGTGTGGACCCAACACCTGCACAACATTGGAAATGTTAAATTTTGTTTTTTTAAAACATAGTTGAGTGCTAAAAATAACATTCAAGGCTCATTTATTATTTTTTATGAGTTATTTAATTTTTTTAGTTTTTAATTTATAATTTTATAGTTATATAACATTAATATTAACCAAATGTCTGTGCAATACTTGCATAGGGAATGAATAGTCAAAATAATAAATTTAATATGTTATATTGACATGTATATGATTGAATATAAATAATGAATGAATATATAATTTATTTTGAACTTAATTAACTTTTTTACAATACAAAGCATATATATATATATGAAATAATTATCATTAATTGTTTTTCAATACTAATGTCGTGCTTGTACAACCATAAGAAAAATTAATAATTTTTTTATTCAAATTATTATAATTATTAAATGACCTAAATTGTGATTAAGTATTTTTATATAAGAATGTTTCGAAAGTTACCTTATTTTGATTCAGATTTGGGAAATTTTGGACTAACATGGATCAAATTATTCCATTTATATTATTATATTAAAATGAAAGACAACTAGTTAAAACTATAATTTTCAATAAGTGTAATATTTTAAAATGTTTTTTAAAGATGTTTCTTATATTAATTTAATCATTAAATATAGAGGAATTATATTTTGGAAAGAATTTATTTTATTTTTTATGTAATAAATAATTAAATTTATGTCTGAAAAATAATCATGTAGTAAATATTTCAAAAATGAATAAATCAAATTAATTATTTAAAAAATTGTAAATTAAATATAATTAATTTTTCTATGTGAATAAGAAATTTATATATATATAATTATAATATATAATAAATAATAAATATTTTAAGTATATTTGAAAACATTGTTTTGATGTGATTAAAGTCATGATTGGGAAAACTTATTTTTTGAAAAAATAAATTTCCACAAAATATGTATTTTATAAAATTATTTAATAAAAAAATCATGTAGATTGAAAAATGATAATAATACATCCCAAATGGGATATCTTATTATTTGTAGGCTATTTGAATTCTTAAACCCAATAATAAATTTTTTTATATTTTAATCATTTTAGTAATTCATATGTTACCCCTCACCTCAATTATAAAAGGAGGCTCCCTCCTTCATAAATTTTCATCACGTTAATCATTATTTCTAATATAAACTCTCTCAAATTTCCTCCTCCTCTTCCCATTCCACATTTGTGAGCTTCTGGTATCACAAAAAGAACACTTCCATTATCCTTAAAAGGTTCTCAGGGAGAAATTTTCCAGAAGTAAGATTCTATTTTTTCCCCACCTTATCCAAAAATATTATCAAATGATTCATGAAAAAATAGTATAAAATATAAACTTTAATTATGTACTATTTACGGTAAATTATTCATAAAATCTCTTATCTAATCTATTTATTTTTACACAACTAAATCGTCACCTGTGGTCTGTCAATTCACTGCCTTTATAGGCAATGATTTTTTGTTCCCCTTTTAACGAATTCATGGAAAGTTTAAATTAACATATATTTATTTAAAATAACATAAATATATATGATATCACTATTTTAGATTTATTTATTTTTATAATGAAGTCCATAATTGACGAACATGGAAACCACAAACAGAACACACCCGAAACAACAGAAATAAAAAATATTGTGGAAAATGTTATAAAAAGGTAATTAAATTTATTATATACACGATTATTGTTATGAAATAAATTAGTAACACTAATGAATCAATTATACATGAGGCTTTAACACTTTTTAAGGAAGGTGACCCCGAGGTAAGGGACTATTTATCAAAATATATGTTTAATATATTATAATGATTTATTCTCCTAAATAATTATGTTTTATGTAGATGCTTTCGAAATTTTTTTTATGAAAATTTATATATGGTTATAATTGTTTTCAATTTTGTTTTTAGGGATATTTTTAAGGTGTTATATAAGGATGTCCCTTTTGAAATTCTTTTTTAATGTGTCTTTACAATAATTTAAAAAAGATTCTTTTCATTTGGTATGAGCGGTTTATCACATTTTTATGATTATATATTACTTTAATGATTCCATAAAATGTTTTCATAATTATTTTTTAATTATATTATTTCATTATTATGTGTTCAGTTTTTTTATATTTGGGGGAAAAATTGGTTTTTATGAAAAATAGGTATTTTTATATGTGGATGTGTTTTTATCATGGGTTTTAAATGATTTATCAAGATTTTTATTCATGAAATTTTAAATAAAATTTATTTATGTTTAGTTGAGACCATTATTTATCATGGTATGATAGGTTTATCCCTATAATAGCTCATGATATATTGGGTTGGGACCATTATAGCTCAAGATATGACTGGTGGGCCCCATTATAGCTCTCTATTGCATTGAGTACTCTGAAGATGGAAGTTAACTGAATGGTTATACAATGTAAAATGATTAATTCAATTTTAATATAGTAAATATATTCTAAAAAACAATTGATTTCTCTATTCATGCTTATGAGTTTTATAGAAAACGCTTTTTAATGGATTTTCATGTTTTCACTAGACTATGGTTTTTTAATTCATTATGTACCTTTAATAAGTTTTTTTATCATCACAAGTATTTAAATTTTTTTCATAGGATATGAGGATATTTAAGAGAAAAAAGGAATTAAAGTTAAATGATATGAACATTTTTCAATTAAATCATGTTTTATTTCAAAATATTTTATATTTTGAAAAATGTGATACTATTTTAGTAGTATCCTATTTGTATGAATAATGTTCTATATGTATGTATTCTTTACTAATTATCTAAATATATAAACCTCAAAAGATAATAAGTTTTTAATAATGAAACATTTAGAATAAACCTCAATATTATGTAATTTTTTAAGGCAAGGTCCTTATAGTTGGTATCAGATCATTGTTTAGATAACCATAGGGGTAAGAATGATGTAAATAGAATACCATAAATGATTTTTCTCCATTATGATTAATTAAAAATCATATATAATTTTAAGATTACCATGTTTCTTTAAAGAATACATGTCTTTTTATTTTGGTATTCTATTAAAGAAATAAGGAAGCTGATGTAGGAAGACACCGAGGGTCTGATATCATTCAGAATCTACAACCTAGAATAGTGGGATTCAGAACCGATTAGTTTGTGATAGTAATAGCCCAGTTGACTCTAGTAATAAATGTGGAAAATATCCATGATATAGAGTAACCTGATCACCATAAAGGAACAATTCATTTTTGGATCATTTTATGAGGAAATATCCATCAGTATTCAGTGGGTCCTTATATCCACTGGTAGGAAAATGATGGATTAATTATTTAAAAAAGCTATTGGACATGATGGAACTTTTAGAACATGAAAAGGAAACCCTTGGTGTTTATCTTTTTGAAGGTGAAGCTGATCAATGGTGGAATCTGGTTAAGAATAAGAAAGAAAAAACGATCTTTAAACTATAAAATGGTATGATTTTAAGAGACATTTTTCAATAAAAAAATTTCCTATAACTTTTCCAATTATCATGGAGAAAAAACTCATAGAACTAAAGAATAAAGATGATGAATCTATGTATGCGAATGAAGTCAATTTTATGAGAAAATAAAATTTCATTCCAAATTTTACTCAGTACATTGATTTTAAAATTAACAGCTTTTACTGTGGTCTGAAATCATTTTTACAAAGATATTTTTCTTCAAAAAAGTTTTAAATCAATGTGAAATTTTATTATTATGATTTAATTGTTGATATGGAGTTTTTTGACACGTATATTCCCCATGATGTTAAAAATAAGAAGAGGAAATGTTGGAATGCATTGGGGAAGAAATTTTCAATGAAATTAAGAGGTCAGAATATCAATTTACCTTCATGTGAAAATAATGTAAAAGATCTAGGAGAATGTCTTGTAAACTATAGGGAATGATTATGATAAGGAATGTTTGGACAAATGCCTCATGATTATAAGGAATATGATTAGAAAAGTAAAGAGAAGATGATAGTATGATTATTTAACTATATGAAGTTGTTCATTTTGGTAATGTGTGTCAAAATATAGTAGCTCAGGTAGGAAATCAGTGATATTAGAAATATAAGGGTGTGGCAAATCCTTGTTAACTACATTAGCATATTTTGATCCATAAAACATGGTAGTATCTAGTATATTTTTTTTAAAATATTTTTCAATTATTTTGTTTATTTTGGGGTCTACAAATTCATTCATTTCTCTAAAAAGTTCTACTAAATTTAAATTTCCACCTCATGAAATTATGCAACAACTCATGGTGAAAAAACCTAAAAGAAATATTGAGGAATAATAAATTATAATAATCTACCAATATTTGTGCATAGAATGAGATAAACTAAAAACCATATATATAGCATCTTTTAGAGATTTATTTTTATATTGGTATGCACTATTTTTTATCATGTTAAGATAGATTTTAATAAAAAATAAAATGTTTCCAAAAAGGGTTTCAGTTGGTGTAAAATAATTAACTCATACCATTGATAACATATCAATATGATGAAAATCTATTAAAATATAGAAATGAATGTTGTCACCCACATGTTTTTGAAAATAGGGGAGCTATTCAGATTAATAATGTGATAGTGGTAAATGATTATCTTGAAGTTATTTTGGATGATTTCTCATAATTTGATCCAAATCGGGATGTTTAGAATACTATTGAAATAGTACCCAATGCTAAGCCAATTTCAAAACCGCCTTTTAAAATGTATAAAGTATAAATTCTTGAATTGAAATGTTCACTGTTTGAATTATTAGATAAATTCCTCGTATATCTTAGAACATCCCCATGGGCTGCTCCTCTCTAGTTTTTTAAAAAGACATATGGTTCAAGGAGACTTTACATTGATTATAGAGCCTTGAAAAACATCACTTTTAAAAATAGTTACCTTTTACTTGTGTCGAGGATTTGTTTGATCAGCTCCGATGAGAACAGTATATTTCAAAGGTTGACCTACGGTCGGGGTACCATTAATTGAATATAATGGAAGAACAAATTCTAAAGAATTTTCTCTATACTAGATATGGGCATTATGAATTTTTCATTATTTATTTTAGTTTAACTAATTAAACTACTAAATTCATGGAACTTATGAGTAGGATATTTCATGAGTTCATGGATATATTTTTGGTTTTTTTAATTGATGAAATTATGTTATAATATAAAATTAAATGGTATTAAGAAAAATATAAAAGGATTGTTTATCAAGACTTAAGAGGAAATAAACTCTATGGATAATCCAAAAAGTGTGAATTTTCTTAGCAAGAAATTTTGTTTCGTAGACACAGTGTATCAAAAGATTTAATAATTGGTGATCCTTCTTAAGAAAAGATGTTAAAAAATGGAAAATTCCCACAAATATTTCTTATACTATTTGTTTCTGTTGGTTAGTGGGCTATTACCGTAGGATTGTGTAAAACATTACACAATTATATATCCCACAAACTATGTTAACTTAAAAATGTTTTAAGATTATTTGTAAAAAAATATGATGATTGTTTACAATAATTGAAAAGAATATTGGTGAATGATCAAATTTTCTCCCGCCTTTCCAAAAATGGTGAATTTCTCATCTACAATGATACATAGTTTAAAGGATATTGTTTTTTTTCCTAATTCTGGATGATCAGGTAATTTCTAATGTTTCATGTTTGTTAAAAAAATCATGAGTTAAATTACCCTATACTTGATATGGAATTAGCTGATATTTTTTCATTCAAAATTTTATGGAATCATTTGCATGGAGTAAAATATGAAACCAATACTGACCATAATTATTTTGTGTATAAATTTACTCAAAAGGAAATGATCATCAGACAAAAAATACGGATGAAACTAATCTTGTATTATCATTACATGAATTATTTACATCCAAGAAAATAAATCATAGTGGTCGATGAATTATGTTGGTAAAGTAATGCTACATTAACCATGATATGTTTAGAATGTGACCCTTGGGTTAATGATTTGATGAATTTGTCTTGGAATATTCTATCATGGGGAATTACAATGTTTTGTTTCAGGTTTCTGTGTAGTATTATCTAACTAAATGAATATGGAATGATGACAAGGAAGTATGAGAGTTGGAGAAAAATGTACAATTCATTCAAAAGGTTATGATTCCTATGTTTACCATTGAAAAAGATTGTATTTTAAGGTTTGGTAAGACATCATGTATTCCTTCGGAATCATAGCTAATGAATGAATAGTTACATAATGCTCACAGTTTTCCATTTTATGTTCATCCTAGTATCACAAAGATATATATATACCTTCCATAGTATTACTGGTGGGAAGGAATGGAAAGATATATTGTAAATATTACCAAGAAATGATTTAAATGTAAACATGTTAATGCAAAATGTGTGTTACTGAAATGGATTCATGAGAGTTTTCCAGTTCCAAATTGTAAATGGGAAAATATTTATATGTACTTCTTTTTGGGACTAAAAAATACTTCTAGGGGTAAAAATTCAATTTGGGTTATTATTTATTTTTTAACAAAATCATATCATTTTCATCATATTCAAGACACCCTATCTCTATATCACATTTCTTGATAGTATCTAAATCAGATAATCTAGTTACATGGGGTACCTCTCTCCATTTTATTTCATCATGATCCCAAGATTACTTGAATCATATGGAAAAGCCTTCTGATGTTTTTGGGAATGGAATTATATTTTATCACCACCTATCATCCTTAATTTTATGGGGAGTCATTGAGAACAATTCAAACATTGAATGATATTCTACAATCTTGTTCAATGGATTCAAAAGGAAATTTGGGATAAACATCTCTCAATAGGTAAGTTTTATTATAATAATTTTTTTCATTAAATTATTCAAATGGAACAGTAGGAAGCCTTATATGGAATGTGGTGCCAAACTACGATGTTTTTGGATGAATTTGAGGAAAGAATGTTGATGTAAACCAAATTCATAGTGGATGTGGAAGATAATGTTCATTTGTTTTAGGGTAACATGAGGATATCCTTGACTAGGTAAAAATGTTATATTGATAAAAATGGAAATACATTTATTTCAATTTAGGTGATCATGTATTTCTCAACATTTTTTGATGTATAAGTGTTATTCATTTTTGTAAGAAAATAATGATTAGTCAACGGTTCATTCGACCTTGTGAAATTATATAAAAAGTTGTTCTATCCTTCTACCAAGTAGCTTTACCTTTGAGATTGTCCTAGGTACAATTTGTATTCATGTTTAGATGATAAGAATGTATTTGTTAGATCTATCTCATGTTTTAATCCCAGAATTAGTTCAACTAGAATAAAAACATTCTCATAACGATAAAACAGTTTAGATTCATTATCACATAGAACATGATTTTCTGAATAAGTTAATTTTGGATATCTATTTTTTATTGAGAAACCAAACTGTAGAAGAATAAATATGGTAATCATAAAATTATATGAGATAAAAGCATCCTCACTTGTTTAATGAGTTAACAATTTTATGAGGATGCAATTTCAAACATCGGGAGAATATAATAAGACATAAATTTGTTGAATAATTTTTTAATTATTATTGATTATTTAGATAGAAATTCTAAAAATGAATAATTTTTTATACAGTTATTTAATTAAAAGCATTAATTTTTCAATTATAGAATTTTTATTTGGAAAAAATAATTTTATTTTTTATGTCATAATTTTGGAATTATCTTTGTATTAATTATATAGAAAATTATAATATTTGGGGAATAGTAATTTTTTATATAGTATTTTGTTCTAAAGTCAAGATGAAATAAATTTAACAGATAATTAATAAAATTTGTTGAATAATTAAATAATTGTATTATAAGAATAATATTGTAAAAAAATTACACTTAACATGAAAATTTTATTATATTTATGATATGTATAAAAATTATTGTCATTGTCGACAGAGTGCCTGTGTAGCATTAGAAATGTCAAATTTGGTTTTTTTTGAATAATAATTGAGTGTCCAAAAATATTTTCAAGAATAATGTATTAATTTTTATGTATAATTTTTTTTGATGTTAATTTAAAATATAATAGTCATATAAAATAATTAATAACCAAATTCCTATGAAATACTTACTTAGGGAATGAAAATAAAAAATAACAAATTTTTGATATTGTCTTAACACATATTTGAATGAATATATATACTGAATTAATCAATAATTTTATTTTGAACATAATTATATTTTTTATTATAGTGACTTGATATTATGTTTATATATGATATAATTAACATTTATTCATGTGAAATGATGATTCATTTCTTGTACAAGCATAAGAAAAATAAACAAATTTCGTTTTTTAAAATTAAAAAAATTATTAAATGACCTAAATTATGACTAAAACATGTTATTAAGAAATTTTCAACCATTAACATAATTTGATTTATATTTGGGAACTTTTGGACCCACATGGATCACATTATCCCCTTTATATTATTTTATTAAAAAGGAAACTAGTTTACATAATAATTATCAATAAGTATACTACTTTAATAAGAGGGTTTATAGAACATTTTTTTCAAATAATAGTCTCTAGAAATATCATAGAATTATCTTTTTCATAGAAGTAAATTTTTAATTATTATTAAATAAAAAATTACCTAAATAGATTGAATATTTATGATGTATTAAATATTTAATTAAATAATAAATCAAATTAATGTTAAATAAAGTTAAAATAAATATAAATATATATTTTTATGTTAATTAAAGATTTATATAAGAAATTATAATATTTATAGAATATAATAAAAAAATTTATTCGAATTGGATACTTAATTTTGATTTGTTTAATTTCATGATTTTGAATTGTTTTTAATTTGAAAAAAAATTCAATGAATAAATTTTTTTTTTAAATTATTTTAAAATAAAAAAATTATGTACAAGAACAAAAAAAAATATTATTTCTATAATGTGATATCCAATTATTTTGGGGAATTTTTGAAGTCATAAACCTTATAATAAATTTATTATATTTTAATAATTTGTGTAATTCTTATCTTACCCATCATCACAATTATAAAAGGAGGATCCCTCCATCCCAAATTGTCAACATCATTGCATTTTTTTCTCTTCTAAAATAAAATAAATCTCCACCTCCTCATCCCTTGACAAATTCTAGAGCTTCTCGTCTAAGAAAACACCACTTCCAAGAGCCTTAATGAGGTTCACAGGGAAGAATTTTCAAGAAATAAGATTCATTTTTCTTCACTTTTAGATTATTTTCTCTTTCTAAAATATCCCCAAATACTATAAAATGCCTCATGATAACTCATGTATCACATATATACTAGAGTTTCATTGTCTTTATTTTATACTCATTACAAGATCTCTCACCTTCTCTTTTTATTTTTAAATAATGACCATGTCGTCCATGGTACGCCAATTCATCGGCATCGTAGAGGATGATTTTTCGTTACCCTTTCACCAAAATCATGGAATGTTTAAATTAACATATAATTTTTTTAAAATAAACTATATATATATATATCATATCACTAATAGAGTTTTATTTATTTATACAAGTAATTCTATAATAAACTAACCTTCAAAACCATGAATATAATGCACTCGAAACAATGATAAGAAAAACATATTTTGGAAAATATTATAAAATGATCATGTATATTATTATAATCATGATTATTATTCTTTAATAATTAATAAAACTCTTCAAAATTTTATACATGTGGATTGAACACTTTAAATGATGATGAGTACGAGGTAAGAGACCCATTAACTAAAACATAGTTTCAAATATATTAAAGATTTACTATTCTAAATCATTCTATTTAATGTACATGTTTTCACAATTTTTTTTATGAATGTGTAAATATGTATGTTAAAGGTTTCCCTTATGTGTTTTTAAGAGTGATATTTTTTTTGTGTTATTTAAGGGACATTCAATTAAAAAACCTTTCAAATATCTATTTTAAATTTTTCTAAAAAATAGTTTTTATATAGTATGAGTGGTTTATACCATTTTAATGATTCTAAATAACTATAATTATTCATTTATAAGTTTGAATATTTATTTTTTATGTATATGATATAATTTTATTTTCTTGGTTTTTATATTTTTATGAAAAATTTATATTACTAAAAAAAATTGAATTTTGATATGTGAAGGGGTTTTGATGTTAGGTTTAAATGAGTTCTAAATAGTTTTATTCAAGAAATATTCATTTGAATTTGTTTATATTGGTTTAGTCCCGTTATATCTCAAGACATGATGTGTTAATCCCTATTATAGCTCAATATATGTTGGGTAGATCCCATTATAACTCAACATATGATGGGTGTTCCCCATTATATCTTTCCAATGCATTGGGAAATCTGTAGATGGAAGTCACCCCAATGGTTATTCTACGTGTAAAGTTGAATGTAATAATTCTATGGTAAATATGTACCAATGAACCAATATGATGTCTCTATGAATGATTATGAGTATTCATGATATTGGCATTTGATGGGTTTTCATGTTTTGAGTATACTAACATTTTTTCTATATATTTGTCCCTTATTGAGATTTTTGTGCTCATATGACATTTTTATATGTTTTGAATGGTTATATGAATGTTTATTTGAAATAAATAAGTGAAGGTAATTTATAAAAATATTTCACAATGGAATAATTTTTTATTTTAAAGTATTTTATATTTTGAAAAAATGGATACTATATTAGTTGTATCCTCTTTGTATGAATGTGGTTTGTTATGTATGTATTATGTACAAATTATGTAAATATATTAACCTAAAAAAATCATCAGTGTTAAGGAAATTCTGTTTTTTACTATTATGTAATGTTTAATTGTTGGGTTTGTATACATAATCCCCATAAAATAAATAACCTAAAAATAAACATCAAATACCATTATGATAAATATTTACATGATATAAAATATAATTAGTTGTATTTTATAATACACATAATGTAATAAGTGGTGAAAATTGAATATGTCTCACATATATTCTAGTGAGATGAGTACCGCATACCTCAGATCTGATTTTCATCAAAAGTTTCAGTACCTATGGTATAATAATTTAATCTTTGGTACAAATCAATTATATAACCTAAAAATACTTGTTATACCATATATGTTTTACTTAATGTATCACTATCGTCTGAGTGCCACATACTAGTGCCCCAAGTCAGTCAGTTATATGTACTTAATCATTCCTCCCCATATGCATGTGGTTGTGGACTAGTAGTGAGTGTATAATATATAACATGGAGTGACTATACTCTTTTTATTGAATCATAATTATAGAATAAAAAAATAATGAATAGATCAATGACAGGAACCATAAAAATAATAATACCCAAAATAAATAGTGCCACTTAAAACTCCCAATCAACTATCAAAAACTTGTCTGGTTCCCACATAAATGGTCTATAAAATTTCACTAATTTATCTTATGTCGCTATCTATTTTTAATCCTAATAACATGATGTTAATATGGGTACCAATCAGGAAGTCCAAGTAGGAAGTGAGTAAAACACAGTAGGCCACCACCAATAGTTTTTAAAACAATATCCAAAAAATAACAACATATGAAATTATATAAAGAATAATGTAAACAAAATTAAAATATTTTCACATTTAATTATTATTTAATTAGCTACATAAGTGACCCTGGGTTCATGATGACACCCAAACATTGGATGACTACTTCAAAAAATGCTAGATTCGAAATTATCCCCAAGGGATATCACGTAACACTATACCATGGTAATCATTTGTTATTTCAATTCAATTCATAGGAAGTCCATTTGGATACATAGTACAACACCAATATCATAGGAATATACCATCATGTTTAGAAACCTGTGGGTATTTGGGGAATCAGTTAGAGTGCCACAACTCATGTATATTTGAAGCATGAGTACATATCCCATAAAATAATATTAACATTCATGAATTTGGGTCTATAATGTCATGCCTATAACCTAGTGCATAATAATGGAATTATTCCATGTCCCACACCCCATTTCTCAATCAATCAAATATATCCAACATATCACAATTAAAAATATTAATAAACATCAACCCTATAATCAACATTTCACATCAAGATATACAATTTTTATTTATCAACATAACCATAATCATTTACATTAGTTTTATTGAATTAGATAAAAAATTCACCATTAAACCAAATATAAAAATTTATTCACATAAACCATTAACCCTTCACGATTAATCCAAACATATGATTTTTCCCAGTATGATTCCATTTCATTTCTTTACCATTAGAAGATAAGAAAATTCTATTTAATTTAACAATTCAAAATTCCCAATATCCAATAAATTTCATAATCATGTCATTGTATTAAATAATTAACCAAATTAATTAATCATATTCATGAACCGATTTCCAATAATGGAATATTCTATTTCACTATTCCAAAAAACACAACTATGATAAAGACTATAGGATTTTTAGTTTAGAACACCTACTTCAAGATCATTTATGGATTCTCAGTAATGTAAAAAACCAAATTGAATAGGAATATTTTATTTCACAATGAAGAATATGATCTAGATCCAAAACATAGATCAATTATTAAATGGATTTAGATGTTTCATAACATAGATATAAATACATCACTATTGAGGAAAACATCTGTTCAAAAGATAAGAGAAATATGGATGTGGGGACTCTAATATAGATGATATCACCTACTAGGAGAGGTTTAGATTTGTCAAAAAATAATTGATTCCTCAAGAATAAATTTTAAGAGGACTTTTAATCCATCGAAGAGCCTAAAAATGATGGGATGTTATTTTGGTTGAATGTGGATTAAATATATATGGTTAAAAATTTAAAATAGAAATTAGTGATAGAAATATTCTGCACATGATTTCCGAGGATGGGGCACATGGTTTTTAAAACTATGATACCATACCATGCACCCACTTTTGGGGTCAAATAGTTACAGTTAACAAAAAAATAGTTTTAACAACAAAAAACCAACCCTATGTTTCCTCTCTATTTGGGTATGTATGATTTCTTAGGAGATGGATCATGGTTTGGGAAAACTATACAACAGCTCTGCAGTTTTGATTCTCCATCCAAAATTCTTCAAATTCACCCAAAATCTCTCAAATTTAGAACTGATATAAATTATAATAAAAAAGGAAAATGACTACATGTAGATGGTCCTAATATATATATAGAAATTTGTGGATCTTACAATATTCAGATCATATAACAGCTCATCCCTGAGCTATACTCTTAAGCATCTCTATGTTCATAAGGTAATAGTATTAGGCCACTGAGCATGCTTATCTACTTCTCTCTTTACCATGTTTCCTCCTTAACACTACCATGTAACAACAATAGAAAAACTATAAATGCGATATTTACAACAAAAAATTCTCAAAGTAGTCCATAAAATGTATCATATTATCCTAATATGATACACCATCCTCATGTTCAACATCATCCACATATATCACATGATAAGGGTTAGGGTGATACTACCGATGTTTTGACACGTGGAAAACATCGTGCATAATACTTTACCTATGTGGAAGATCTATCCAGTACCCCACCTCCCCAATTCTCTCCACAACCTCAAAATTTCTTACAATCTATGTTTCCATCATTACCTACCTCATAATCCTATAGTGTCCCAATCCAATAACACCCAAAGGAACACATGATTACCCACTAAAAACTCAATGTTTCATCAACCTCTATGTGCATATGAGTTTTATCTACTCTGTTATATATCAATACACTTCCTAATCAGATGAACCTACTCTGAAATCTCATGCTTGATACATATTCCCAAAAACATTGACTCAACTAAATCTATCCAAAATATAGGTCATTTACATAGCCTACCATAAAGAGCTTCATATGGTTCCATCTGAATAGTTTCAAGATAATTGTGGGTATAGGAGAAATCCACGAGCGTTTTGTAATTATCTTAAGACCCGCCAATGTTAAGGTTTCACAATTGTAACATATCATCAAAATCCATTATAGTACGTTTCAACATCCCATCTATCTATGGGTGGAAATCTGCAAACAAAATACCTTTATACAAAGAAATGTTTGCAAGCCTTACCCAAAATGTGAGGGGAAACATGAGTCATGATATGAAACTATAATTTCTGACACCCCGTACAGATGGTATATCTCTCAAACAAATATTTCACCAAACTATTCCACTGCGAAGGTTCCCCATATAGGTAATAAATGGGATACATTCAGCAATTAGTTCACAATCACCCAAATGACATTTTTCTCTTGAGGGGGTACTCAGGAGATATAATAGAACATCCATTATAATGTTATCCTGCATCTATTATAGAATGTGAAATGGTTGTATTAAACAACCAAGTCATCGATGATTAGCCTCCAATATTGATATGTGTGTCTTAATCTCATGACCCCTATAATTGTTTTTGTTTCCCAACATCCAATTATATCTGCATACATCATACTTAATTGTGGTCATGACTAAATGAACCTCCCACATTAAGGTACAAAACTCATACATCATATCCTCTATCATACTAGTAGGCATAACTCTACTGTCCCAAATAAAGATCATCTCTTCCATGTCTGTGGTCAAATCAGACGGTAACTCCCCGAATTCAAGGATAACTCTCACGACCAAACACTTATGATCCTCATTGTACAATTCCTTGATATAGAAATAAATCATGGACTCCCCAGATACTGGTATACGGGTAATATACTACTAGCCCTCCCATACCAAAACTTGCTTATTAGCTTGAAATTTCAACATATTCGACTCTGATGTAGACTCATGAACTACTTGACTCTCAGTTTTACTTCTTGAATTGTCAGAAACATTGTTTCCCTTTATAAATTGGTATTCTAAATCAAAATCAAATGAATTTATAAAATCATCCCACTTATGCATATTGAGATTCAAACCATGTTGAAAAACGATATTGTTTCAAGTCTTATGATTAGTATACATAGTAATATTTTTTCCCGTTAGGTAATGATGCTAACACATGAAACCATAAACCACTACCACTGACTCAGGGTCATGAATAAGTTGATTCTATTTAGGTGGTCCCAACTACCATGACTCAAACACAAAAACACATTATAACCCTGGTTTTTTCCTTATAAGACTTTTAAATATTTCTATATATATTTTTAGAGTTAGGAATTAAGAAGTTGTGAAATTTTGAGGCTAGGTGATCCTGAAATTATATTTATGACTGATTGAAAATTGATTTTTTTTAACAAAGCGGTTTTAAGGGAAAAGTGAGAAACCTAAAAGTCCAGAATTTCAAAAAAAATTAACCCAAAACTAACTGAAGAAAAAATAATATCTGCCTATCCCTAGAAACTACCTTGGGTCGACAAACCCTCATCAATGAAAAACCACTCGGCTAAAAATCCCACACAATGGTGTGCAGGCCCAGAACCGATGGCAAAGTCATACCCTCTCTATCATCCAAATCCAAATGGCTTGGAAATTTTAAGGCTTCATGCAATGAAACCCGTCGGAGGAAGATCCAGGAAAGGTGGGATTCATTACACCAAAATCACATCAGTAGACACACAAAAAACAAGCCAAAATTGACTAAAAGTAAACCAAAAAGAAGCCATCCAAAACAACAACCACTACCAAATTAACCACAATAATTAAATAGAAGCATTATCCTAACAGAATCTCTTTCTCTAAACAATTTCCATGAATTATATATTACCCGTATGCTAGGAGTCTTCAAAAACATAGTTTCAAACATAGAGGAAAGATGATCATAGGTCTGTATGTACTCCTCAATACTAATTTTCCCTTCATTGAAACCCCTAACCAGGATTAGGTCCTACTTATCCACCAAAGAAAATTTCTTCTCATTAAGAGTCACCTATAGAGGCTGCCCCATCATCTTTACTTCCTCTTCTTCAGAAACATTATGGAGAAAGACATTCTCAACCACTTCCTCCTCATATCATAATACTTATTACATGGGATTATCCCCCTGGACCTCTAATTTCTGATGACTCACATCCTCATTGTCAATCTTTTTGTTGTTAACCTTCCAAGTATACCGGGTCTCTAGTGGTGGTTTTAAGGAGTAATACTTTCAACCCTTCCTCCTCAAATTACTCCTATCACTCCTCGAGCAAGATATTTCTTCTTCCAAATGTCTATGTTCATATCCATTTCCTTCCTTCACGCATCCCTGGACTGCCTACTGTGATTTATTAAGGTCCGAATTCAAAAAATCCATCGCAATCCCTGAAAATCTGTTATTTAAAGGAATCATGACCTAGAACATGGAGGCAAGACCCCCTTCTTTCCCATCACTAGATTGGAAAGACACCTTAAAATTAGGCATATGAAAACAATGATGAAAATCACCACTAGCGGACCCCTATAACTCATCCAAAAAATTCTTCTCACTGTCCACGATCTGCAACATAGCCTCCTAACATTCAATCTCACAGGTTTCCACTTAGACCATATCCTACTAAGCCAGACTATTCTTCTTCACTCCCTGAGAAAGAGAGGGTCTATAGAGTTCCAACCTCAACCTATTGAAAACATTAAAAATATATGTATTGGCTTGGGGGCACCAATCGATTATTCATAGGCGACTGAGAATAGGTCCAGTTTGACCCTTCCAAAAATGCTGGCTCGCGAGTAACTAGATTTTCGAAAGTCTTCTCATCCATTTGAAAACCACTAGAGGAATCTCCCCCACCCACCTTGTCTTCCATCACGGTAGAATTCTACTTCAACATCTGTACCTTCCCATGCACCCCATGTTTATTTTTTCAATCACCCCTCTTAAATAAAAACTGAGACCCCCTACGATAGAAGTTCATTGAGTGACCCAATGGCTTGCATCCCGAACAGAAATCAGTCCAATTTCATTAACCACCCACTATCTGTAGTGGTATTCCTCACCCATGGTGATCTATACATACTCAAAATGAATCCTATAAGACTCTAATTCGATAGAGACACTTGGATTCATAGTGTGATAGAGCACTTCATTTTGGCTATCTGAGCATATATACATACTAACCAAATTACCTAGAATAAAAATTACCGAAGTATTTTGAAATGGAAGGGGGAGATTGGGGAAACATACCCAAGTCTACATAGTTGGAGCATCACACTTCATATGCCAATCAAAGGACCACCAAAAGAGTAAAAATCTGAAACCATTGAACTTTCGAGATGCACTTGACCATGACATGATGAGATCCCCCTCTAAGGAGAAGCGTATCATAATATGTCTATTGTCCAATAGACCCACCGTCACCCTGTCCTGCAATTCCCAAGCACTAAATACATGCATATCAAACGAGTCCACTAAAGAAATTCACTAATAAAACATAGAAAATGTGGTGTTCTACATAAGATATAATGTTTCTAAAAACTATGCAGATGATAACTAGAGGTTTGGGCTTCCATCAAGAAACTCCAAAAATTTCGCTCCAAGTGGAAATTGAGGAAATGGAGGATGTAAACCAGATTCGTGTAGGGGGTGAAGTAATAAGTCACCCATTTGATGAATGATGAGGGTCCTCCCCCATATTAGAGGGGGATGAGCAGGTATAAAGACAACAACCTTCAAAGAGAGGAGAAATCCTGGCTAGGATTCCTCCTGAGGGTCCACCCAGTAGAAAATATATTTATAAAAATATTAAAAATATTTAACGTTACAATAAAGAAGTTTTATTAAAGAGAACAAGTTAAATCTTAAAATAAAACTCATATCACAAAAAAAGACCACATTTGAGTATAAAACATAGTGTTTAATCTAGGTGTGACCTCAAATAAGCCAACACAATTCCTTTGAACATCACACTCGTTGGAAGTATGTTCAGTGGATTAATTTATTTAATTATTTAATTATTTAATTTTAACCATTATTGAAATTCTATAACAATTGTTTCATGGATATAATACTAGGGTTCGCATCATAGTCCTAGTATCTTCTTAGAGGTTTTACTTCATCCATCCATTCACGAATCAAATTTAGATAATGATGAAACATTGGATTAGTGAATATTGGGATGTAGCGAACACAACAGAGTTATTCAATCATTCGAGAGTGTGTTCATAAATGAAAAAAAAATCCAATATCCATGTTAGAATCAAAATATTTTGTTTTACATTGTTTTTGATTAAATTAATTGAAAATATCATACTCTTCTATAGTTATAATCTAATTATAGCCTTGGAATTCTCCTACATAACATATTAAATTAGTTACATCAATGTTTACTAACATTGGATTCCTCGTATGTGATCATTGGAAAAGATATCTTAGAAAAGATCATTTAATAAAATTCTTTTTCTTTTCTCCTACATTTATTCATGTTCATCACTATTTGGATGTCTCTATCCCAATTTGACATTATCGGGTGATACTGAGTCCCAGACCCACAAAATAGAAATGGTATCATGAAAAATGGATATATCAATGGAAAAATGGAAAGATATAGGATCTTTCTGGGCAGTGGATATCCATTTAAACGGTATGTGATTTGATCTTTTAAGGTATAATGACTGGTGGAATCCAGGATGGATGACATACTCCTACACCCTTATAAGCAAAAAGTTCATATTTCTAGTGAATGATATATTGAAACGATGAATAATGCTTTATAAATGATAATCTATGGTGAATTAGAGGATGGATATAGTGTGTAATAGAAAAATTCCAGGTGAAAATCATTGACCTAGAATTATTTAAAAAGCCCAACTAAAATCTATTTAAAAGGATGAACACAAGACATGTATCCACTTCGCTATGGTGGATATAGTTTTAAAAGTTTATAAGGATCAAATGTTGTCCGGTTTCCATAAACATGATATACCAACATTTACATTCATAAAAACCATGTCTTGGAGCACATATATTGCAACATGCCTTGGACTAAGTACAAAAACATGGCCATATCCCATGGGAGGCACCTTGTGTGAAGAAACATGGCGTGTACCAATAAACAAAGAAACAAAATGAGTATGAAAACATGACAAGAGCACATGGACCTGTCCCATATGTCTTGGAAAGGTTTTTAATCCACCTAAATTACATTTACAACTATATGGATTAGGATACATGTGTTGGATCATGACATATTCAAGTGGTGCATCGGAACCAGATTTCATGTGGGTCCCCTCACATGTCTTATATCATTGGGATTCCTTTTAGAAACCATCACAGTTCTATATTTCCATCATATGAATACTAATTTTGGAATGTTTGTATCTTATCCTGAGTTTAATTTCCTATAAAACATTATTGTTACCTAGGTATTCTATTTCGTGATATGATTTGAAATGTTCTAAGAATAGTGATTACTAGGGAGATGCCTAATGATTACAATGATCTGGAGATATCATCATTGGATTATTATAGCTTGGAACCTCCCGTTAATATGGGAACAATTACCCTACCTATCGAAAGGATTACCCCATCAGATGTGGTGCAAGTACTCGATTACCTTAGTGGATCCCCATGTCTCATCGGGGCATGGGTCAATGACCATTAGAGTGGTTCCCCATGGTCCTCTACAAAAAATTATGGGTGGAGTCCCCTATTGGATAGGGTAGTGTTATTTATTGAAAAGAGATGAAGACCCCTGTTGTACCAGGGTGTGATTCCATGATATCCAAGTGGAAACCCATATTAGATGAATAATGCTTCTTGGATGACTTGAATGGAACCCCCTATTCGACAAAGGCACTGGTCCTAAATGACTAGAGTGCAACCCCCCAGTCGCACCAAGGTGCATGTCCTAGAACAATAGAGTGAAACCCCATATTAGAATGGTATAGGTTATTTTATGGATACATACATAGTTGAACTCCCCTAACGTTCTAGTGAATGGAAAATATACTTGTATTTTCCGCCTTGATTGATTTTTATAGTTATGAAACATGTATTAGATTACATAGTTACTTTTGAGAAGACACAAGAGGTGTTAATAATAGAACATGCACATTAGAGCTATTGGTCACACATTTTCATGCACTGAACTATGGGATTAAGATCCCCTTACTCACACATGTTTGGGCATCTTTTCTTCAAAGCATATACAAATATATCGGGGTACACAACCTTAGATTTGGTTACTCTCCTTTAATGGGTTGTGAAGACATGTGGGGTATACCGTGTGATTTCCATGTTTATATTATCATGTCTTGATGTGTACACTCTCCTTCTATAGGTGGAAAATAATTAATGTGTAGTTCATTTTGATACCATTTTGGGCCCCCTATGTTTGGATGAGATTACTATCTCTTGGATTGGGATAAGCTATTATCATTCACTATTTGTTCATCATGACTACAATATATAGTTTTTCCATTCATTTTGTACTTCTTATTTATCCCCCTTCAACTCTTGGGGTTTCTTATTGGGTATGCATATATTCACCATAGCATGGTCTTTTCCCACACGTGTCGTGTCTTATGTATTTGACATACATTTCAACTATTACTTTAGAGGAGCATATGGATACCTGGCACATTGGACTTCTTACGATGTTCATAGTTTGAATATTGGGAGATGTGATCTCTCAGTTGTATAATTTTCCTGATTTATATATTCATATATATTTTTTGTTTGATGTGTAATTTTTCTCATTACATTTCACTTCACACAACCATACTCTTGTACTATTCTGATGTTTTTCATGCATGGTTATTCCCTTATCTTTCATACTCTTTTACGTTTAATCGCTCTATAATTTTTCATTAATATCTATGTGTTTATGAATAAAGGTAGTTAGGAAGAGTCCTCCACATGTCTGTTATTCCTTGGGCATTGATTTCCCACCCCTACCCTACAGAGGTGGGTTTTGGATATATGCATATCAAGCCCCAACTTCTATTTTCTGATGATATATTGGTATTAATGGATTTAATTCATAATTATTTTTTATTCTAGTCCCCTTACAATGATTTAATTGGGTTTTGGTAAATAGTATCACAATTTATTGAGTGCGTATCTTGGGACTTGGAGTCCAGTGAAGGTAGGGGTGGTTGACATATCCATTCATCAGGGCTATGAATACAATCTTGTTGAAATTTTGTACCAATGAATTTGTTATAGGGGTCACTGGTTGTCACACCCCGACTAACACTTCTCTTAATTTAATCATCTTGGGCCTTTCTTTTGGGTTGTGGTTTGAATTGGTTCTATTTTAAATAGGATTTGTGATCTTATACGGGTGTGTGTCCGTACGCGTGACCATGTGTAGCTCCCAATCGTAATTAGAGGATGTTTTATTTTTAAATGCTCTATTATTGGGGCTTGTGACATTGTGCACATCCTTTCACACTGCCCGACCTCAATAATAATAATGATATTAATATTTTTTCTTTCGTAGTTAATTTTTTTTATTCGATCGTTAATGTAAAATTAATATTACAATTATAAAATAATTGACTTACTATTTATATTAACGTTAGTTTTGTGATTTATGTATAGGTTATTCTAAGTTTCATTTCATTATTTATTTTATTATTTATTTATTATTTTTTTTATTTTATTTTTTCCCTCAATTTATGTTTCTCTTTATTTTCTTTTTCCCTCCTTTCTTTTTTTCCCTTCCTCTCTCTTTCTCTCCCTTCTCCCTCGCGTGGATCTACTCCCTCCTTTTGTTTTTCGCAGAACCCTCATAACCCAACTTAAGACTGATGCAACCCCTCCTCTTTTTCATCCTCCAGCGCGGCATCCTCCTAGCTCACCTCACACCCTCCGCTCTTCCTCCTCCGACCGCTCTCTCTGCCAACACCCCCCCACTTTCTGGGCAGCAACCAGTGACCAGCGACCCACGCCACCTCCTCCCTCTTCCAGATAGCCTGCATGGACACCCTCCACTTTTGGTCCACGACCTCCGCATGCCTCCCTTTGACGACCAGACCCTCTCACTGGTGTCCCCTGCTCCAGTCGACGCATTTTCCGGTGCCCCTCTTCCTTGCTCCTGCACGGCTTCCCTCCTCGAAAAACCTCATCATTCAATTTATGGTTTGGATTCTTAGTCATTGGGTTTTTGGATTTGCGTTGGTTTTTTAATGGTTTATATGTTTTTACTATTTGATTGTAGGGATTAATTTGATCACCTTGTTGTGCGATTGTGCAGCGATTGGGGTTCTGCATATATTTTTGGAAATTTCGACACCAAAGGTAGTCGGTTCTATGGATAAAATTTTGTGTTGTTTTGATTTTATTTTTTGATTAATTTAGTATGTTATTTGATTAGTCTTCTTGGTGATAATATAGATTTTCTTGATGTTTAATATTATTTTGATGGGCGTCACAATGTGTTTATGTGATATGAATGTTTTTATTTTATGAAAACTTTTTTTGAGCCTTTATAATGTTTTTCTAAACTTTTATGTTGTTTTATTATGTCGCACAAGGGCTATGAATTATGTTTTGACATTTATGTGGTGTGAGTTTGGCCTCAAAAGGGGTTTTGGGTGGTCTTCTATGTTTCAAGACTTGTGATACTATTTGGAGTCTCTTCAAAATATTTTAAAGTGGTTTATTAAATATTATAAAGTGTACACACCATGTGTAGGAAAATGTTTTATTGTGGATTTAATTTTAATTAGGGGAGTTGGTGTATGTTTTTTTAGTGAATCATTGTTATATATCTTGTAAAAGTTATATAAATTTTTTAAATGAATTATTGAGTTGGGAGTGATGTGAATTGGCCTTGTAACAAGTTTTCCATGAAGGGTACATATTTCATGTGTTGTGATTATCTTATATTATTTTGTGGGAAGTGAAATTGTTTTAGTTGTGTTTGAAGCCTTTGGTAGTTATTTGACTCCCTTTCATTATTGTAGGGTGTTTTTCTCCTCGCAGTGTGGGTTTTGGTCGTGAGTGACAAAGACCTATAGGTAAATACATGGGTAAGCAAGTATATATGTATATCCTCCTTATGCATATTACCTCATGGAACGAGGAATATGTACTTCGGTTAAAAGGTATATATATATATGAAAATGTATATGTGTATAGGTGAAGCGGTTTCAAGTTTCCATCCTTAAGAGCATCTTCTTTTAGTTAGAAAGCGCCAAAAGCTGAGTGGACGGCTTGGTTCCACTTTGAGGTAGGTTTGCCTATGAATTTTACTTTAAATTTAAGAATCATTTATTTCTTGCTTTTAGAACCTAGTTCTAATATTAATTTTTGATATAGAACTATTAGTAAATTGTCTGGCTTAAATTGGAGTAGTTATTTATTTTAATGTACTGAAATAAATGGTTTTATTTTGTTTTCACATTAACATCCTGATGAAATGGCCCTTTGGAATTTGTTAACATGTATTAGATTTAAAATTTTGTTTTGGGTTTCTTAAATGGGGTTTGAAGTATATTTTTGGTTTTCAATGTGGCATGCGTGTGATTCTTATGAAATGGTTTGGCATGTGAAAATCATGTGAGGCCCAGTTGGCACTATATTAAAACTATTCTTCTCAAGAAAACTCCTCTCAGATGTGGTCCCTTTACTTTGGTTGAGTTATATGTTATATGGGTCTGCTTTGTAGGACTTCCCTATGGTCAATGGTAGAAAAGCGTGGGGCATATTCTTTGGGGTGACTCGAGGTGCTGCCTGTGGTGCTTTATTATTATAGATATACTGTGATTGGATGGTCATATGGCATCAGTAGGCCCATCCCTTTATAAATACAAGAGACATGGGAACCTGGCATATTGAGATAATATTCTAAGAATGATTGCTGCACTGGTAGGTTATAGTACTGACCAGTGGCCCACAGAAGGCTGATATATTAGGTTTATTACTATGGGATTTTCCCTTAGCCTTCCTGAGAAAGGATGGTCAAGCATATTGGGCATCTTGATTTCATCATGTGTGACATGTCAATGGGGATGAGGTCTCATGTATTGGAGTCTTCCAGTTTATTCTTGATCTCCTAGGGTCACCCATGTCTATTTGAATTTTGTTGCTTGGAGTAGTGATTATGATTCTTATATATATACCTACATTTCCCTTGCTGTGTGATTTAATTTGTTCATTTGTGTATATTGTATTCCTTGGAAAGTGATAAACAAGTTTTTATTATGTTTCTAAAAATGGTTTTCAAATGAAAGTGGTTAATCCTCTTTGTACAAATTTGAAAAAAAATTAACATAACTTTTCCTTAAAAAAATCCATTGACACTAATGACATGAACCTAAATTTGAAAATGGTTAAGGGCAATGGTTTGTACTTTTCTTTTGAGTAAAATATTTAGGAAAACATACTTTCATAAATTGTAGTTCAAACATGAAATGGTGTTTCTTTATTAAAGGGTAGTTCATTGGGAATAGTTTGTTTCGAATGCATTCTAATTTTTAATACTCACACATATAGTTTTTTTTCTGTTTGTAGTTTCTATTGCAGGTTCTACTCGAGCTCGTTCGTCGTGGAAGAGGGTTGGTTGTGGATTGGTGAGTGACTCTCAGAGTCTTGAGGTGTTTCGGTAGTGGGCAGGTTAGTTGGTTTTATTGGTTGATCTACCTTTTTCGTGTCATTTATTTGCCTTACTTTATTCTATTTGTTTCCGCTACTTGTCTTTCATTTATGGGACAAATTGTTCCCTCTTGTTTAGTTTTGATGCCTGACACTAGTTTCCAGCCCGTGGGGATCGAGAATGCACCTCGGGCCATGTCGCGGGTCGGCTCGGGTGACTGGTTCAAAGTAGACCAGGGTTGGTTCATGAAAAAATGGTATCAAAGGAGGTTATTATTGTTATTTGGGGTGTCAGGTAGATCAGATATAAGATTTTCGGTACTCTAGTGGATGGTGCAGGAAGAACGTCGCAAACTCTATTTTTCTTTGATCCCCAAGTTACCCGGGGTAGTCCGGGATTTATGTTTTTGGTTTTTCTCTATGTGGATGGGGGATGACAATATGAGTAAAGCGATACTGCACACGGTCTCACATAGAGTAGCGACCCATATGATGCCCAAGAGTATGATTCGACGTTCCTAGTGGTTGGTGCATGCCTAGGGCATGTTCCGCTAAACCTTATATCCAGATTAGACATGACCACTAGTCCTCTGTCTAGGTGATTTAATGTTTTCGATGTCTTTCCTCAATTTTAGGATTGTGGTGAAATTGTTTTCAATTAAAAAGGGAAGCAGACTTTGGTGTTGCTCTTATTTTATTTTGGTGTGTGGTTGGTAGGATTTCTGGGGTGTGTTTCTCTTGGACCTTTGGTGTTGATTTTTCGAAGCTGGATTTCAAAAAGGATGTCTTGGGTCATTTGAAATTTAAGTGGGTTGTTTAATAAATAGAATGCATTTTGGAAATTTGTCTTGAGTTTTTGAAAAAGTTTTGGAAAAAAGAATTTTCAGAATATTGGGAATGTTATGTTTTGAAATAAGAAGAGAATTATTTTGTCAAGTGGTATTCCAATTGGTGCTCGCATGTGCATGAGGAAACGATTAATGGATAGTTGGTGGATCATGTGGATGGGTTCATCATTGGCAGAAAAATGATTATCTGTGGGGCAACTAGTAATATCAGTGGAAAGTGATTGATTTTAAAGCTGCTTCTTGTTTCTTGAAATGTGGGTTTTCTCTAAATTGGGTTTTGTTCTTAAATGGTTTTGGAAATTGGAAATTTTTTTTGAGTTCAGAGTGAAAGTGATGATTTCAAAAGAGTTGTTGGGTTTTAATGTACTGTGTTTAGTTCCTCAAGCATGTGTTTTTCTTTAAGAATGAAATGATGTTTTAAATTAATATTGATTGATGTGTGTTAGTATATGGATGTTTGTTTTGTGATGTGCCTGGATATATGGAAGGATGTTTTGTGTTTCTTATTTGGGATATGCCTCTAAGAAATGTCACATGGGTTTCAAGAAAGTCTCCCGGTTCTTGGCTCTGCACAGACTCACAGTGGAGTGGCAGAGTTGGGTCTTGCTCGATTGTGTCGACTGTTTGTAAACATCGAGGTCGATTGAATATAGTTGAGTTCTTTGGGAATGTTGGAAGTGTCTTCAGTTTTGGAGGAGCTCCAAAAGTTGTGTGGAGTATGTTGTATCAAGTATGCTCGCTAGAGAGACACTAAACCAGTAAACAGCGATCACTCCATTCTTGTTACGAATAAGGATTTCTTGAGCGATCCTTAAGACTAAACTCATCCCACAGGCGTACTTGAGGAAGTGAAGGTTCCTCATCAGATGAAGAGTGTGAACCGAAGAGGCCTATTCTTGGAGCACTCCGTCCATCAATTTGTGTTGCGTGTCAGACCGACCTCTCAATCTTCTATCATTAGTGTGGTCAGTTGGACACTCTATGTCGTTCAAAGCTATTCTCGGTTGGTATGTTTATAGTGTTGTTGTTTGGGACATGAAGAGATGTATCCAGGAAGCCTTTTCAACGAAGGAAGTTCCAGGCAGATGTGGCAGCTTATGACTGCGAGGTGGTAGATGCTTCTGACTTCAGGGCCCCAACCATAAGTATCAGGGAGAAGCTTGCGTGCAGTCAAAAACTCAACGGATGTGGGATGGGCTTGATCCAATTTAAGTCCACATTGATAGGATGAGGACATCTTAAATTGTCCTATTGCGGTATTTCCAATGAAGTCTTTATCATTGTTGTGAAGGGCCTAAAGGCCTTGTATCCTTGTTTTGGTCTTCATTTGCAGGAGTCCCTCTTGGCCATTAAAGTGGTTCTGAGAACCCGTATTCTGGTACAACCAGTGGTTTGCTCTATGAACCTACTTGTGGTTGGTTATGGATTTAAATTATACTCATTTCATAGATGTTTTTGTCTTGTGGGATTAACGCGCGCCTGTCAAGTATTCTTCTAGGATAGAGGTTTATCCTATCAAAACCGTCTCATGTGGTGGCGTTTTGGCCAGTGTAGAAATAATTCATGTAGGTCAGCCGTGTTAGCGGGTTTGTGATAAAGGGTTCATTCATTATTGCTCAACATGAATTTGAAATGCCCCGTGCGGGTCCCGTGGTGTTATGCATATTCTAAAATGGTGGGGAGACCCATTGCGGGTCTCGTCAACGTCTCCTCTTATGTTGGTTGGTTAAACTTAGTGAGAATGGATGGTTAATCTAGTGTTAGAGGCTTGTCTGGGATTGTGAGTCATCTTGGATTGGAGAACCATTGTTTGATAAGAATTCTAATATGTTGGGGAGACCACCATTATGCGAAATTATGGAAAAACTCTGTTTCTAAATTAATCTTGGTGGGGAAACCCCTTACTACAGCTCTTCCCAACCCTGGTCATGGTAACTGGTTAATCTTGGGTAGGGGGTCGCTGGACGATTGTCCATGGAGATCTCGAGCTGCCCTGCTAATCCATAAGTTAGGGGTCGCGGTGTTCAATGTTGTATTTGTATTTGGAGGCTAATTCCTTGCTATTGGTTATTTTCTTAGTGATTTTGGTCTTGAGATATTTGGAGTTTCAGGTCATGGGTGTTTTGAAAACCCGATCATCACGTGATTGAGTTTTTTTTGTATCTTCATGGTCTTGCTTGAAATCATTGCTTGTTTATGTCTCTTGGGACTTTTTGGGGGTAGAAAATGTCATGGTGGGGAGAATTCTCACACCCCGACTAACACATATTTTAATTTAATTATTTTGGGCCTTTCGTTTGTGTTGCGGTTTTAATTGGTTCTATTTTGAAAGGGATTTGTGATCTTATACGGGTGTGTGTCCGTACACGCAACCATGGGTAGTTACCAATCATAATTATAGGATGTTTTATTATTAAATAATATATTATTTGGGCGCGTGACCTTGCGCAGGTCCTTGCACACTGCCCGACCTCAATAATAATAAGGATATTATTATTTTTTCATTCATAGTTAATTTTTTTGATTTTGTCGTTAATGTCAAATTAATGTTACAATTATAAATTAATTGACTTAATATTTATATTTCTGCTATTTTTATTAATTATTTATAGCTTAGTTTAAGTTGTTTTTTAAGTTTTATTTCATTATTTATTTCATTATTTATTTATTATATTTTTTCACCATATATTTTTCTCTTTTTTCTCTCCATTATTTTTCCCCCCCTCTCTCTTACTCTCACCTCTCCCTCACGCGAATCTCCTTCCCTCCCCCCATTCTGTTTTTCGCAGCACCCTCATAACCCTACCAGAGCTGGATGCTGCCCCCTCCCCTTGTTCATCCTTCGGCACCCTCCTGCCAGCTCACCACGAACCCACCCTTCATTCTCCTCTGACCGCTCTCCCTGCTGATGTCGCCCCCTTTTCGGCCAGCGACCAGCGACCCATGCCACATCCTCCCTCTACTAGATAGCCTGTGCGCACGCCCTCCCCTTTTGTTCTGCAACCTTTGCACGCCACCCTTTGAGGGCCGAACTGTCTCGCTGGCATCGCCTCCTCCTGCTGGCACATTTTCTGGCTCCTGCTTCCCTGCTCTGGCACGGCTTCTCTCCTGGTAAACCCTCATCCTTAAATTTATGGTTTTGATTCATATTCATTGGGGTTTTGGAATTAAGTTCTCTTGTTTATGGTGTATATGTTTTGATTGTTTTATTTTAGGTATTAATTTGATCACCTTGTGGTGTGGTTTTGCGGTGATTGGGGTTCCTCATAAATTTTTGGGAATTTTGACCCCAAAGGTAGTCAGTTCTATGCATAAACATTTTTTGGTGGTTCAATTTTAATGTTTGATTAATTTAGTATGTTATTTTATTAGTCTTTTTGGTTCAAATATAGTTTTTCTTGAGGTTTAATATGATTTTGATGGGTTTCCTAACGTATTTATGTGATATGAATGTCTTGATTTTATGAAAACTTTTGTTGAGCCATTGGTGTGTTTTTCCAAACATTTCAATTGTTTTATTATGTCGCGAAAGGGCTAAGAATTATGTTTTGACATGTATGTGGTGTGCTTTTGTCCTCAAAAGGGGTTTTGGGGGGTCTTCGGTGTTCATAGTATTGTGATACTATTTGGAGTCGCTTCAAAATATTTTTAAGTAGTTTATTAAATCTTATAAAGTGTGCATACCATGTGCAGGAAAATATTGTAGTGTGAATTTAATTTTAAAGAGGGTAGTTGGAGTATGTTTATTTAGTGAATCTTTGTTATATATCTTGTAAAAGTTTTATTAATTTTGTAAATGATTTATTAAGTTTGGAGTGATGCAAATTAGCCTTGTGACATTTTTTCCATGAAGGGTGCATTTTTCATGTGTTGTTCTTATCATATATTATTTTATGGGAAGTGAAATTTTTTTAGTTGTGTTTAAAGCCTTTGGTAGTTTTTGGACTCCCTTGAATCATTGTAGGGTGTTTTTCTCATCGTGGTGTGGGTTTTGGTCGTCAGTGACAAAGACTTAAAAGTATATACATGGGTAATCATGTATATATGTATATCCTCCTTGCGCATATTCCCTCTTGGCACGGGGAATATGTTCTTGGGTTAAATGGTATATATATATATATGAAAATGTATATGCGTATAGGTGAAGAAGTTTTGAGTTTCCGTCATTAAGAGAAGATGATTTTAGTTAGAAAGAGACAAGAGCCGAGTGGACGACTTGGCTCCACTTTGAGGTAGGTTTCCCTTTTCATTTTTCATTAAATTTAAGAATCATTTATTTCGTTCTTTTAACACCTAGTTGTAATATTAATTATTGATATAGAACTGTTAGAAAACTTTCTGGCTTGAATTGGAGTGGTTATTTCTTTTAATGTATTGCAATAAATGGTTTGATTGTTTATTCACAATCACTTCCGGATGAAATGACCCTTTGGCCTTTATGAACATGTTTTAGATTTCAGATTTCTAGTTTGGGTTTATTAAATTGGTTTTGAAGTATGTTTCTGGTTTTCAATGTGGCATGCGTGTGATTCTTAAGAAATGGTTTGGCATGTGAAAATCATGTGAGGCCCAGTTGGCACTTTTTTTAAACTAGTTATCTCAAAAAAACTCTCCTCAGATGTGGTCCCTTTACTTTGGTTGAGTTATATGTTATGGGGGTCCACTGTGTAGGACTTCCCTGTGTTATATGGTAGAAAAGTGAGGGACTTATTCTTTGTGGTGACTCGGGGTGTTTCCTGTTGTGCTTTATTATTATTTATTTATTGTGATTGGATGCTCGAATGGCATCGGTAGGCCCACCCCATTTCGAAATACAAGAGACATGGGAACCTGGCATATTGGGAGAATATTCAAAAAATGATTGCTGCACTGGTAGGTTATGTTACTTACCAGTGGCCCATAGTAGGTGGATATATTGGGTTTATTACTATGGGATTTTCCCTCGGCCTACCTGAGAATGGATGGTCGAGTGTATTGGGAATTTTGATTTCATTGTGCGTGACTTGACAATAAGGATGAGGTCTCATGTATTGGTGTCCTCTGGTTTATTTTGGATCTCCTAGGTTCACCCATGTATATTCGGCTTCTGTTTCGTGAATTAGTGATTATGATTCTTATATATATACCTACATCGCCCTTGTTGTGTGTTTTCATTTGTTCATTTTTGTATATTTTTTTCCTTGTAAATTGATAAACTGGTTTTGATTAACTTTTTAAAATGGTTTTCAAATTAAAGTCCTTAATCCTATTTGTACAAATTTGAAAAAATAAACATCACATTACCTTAAAAAAAGACATTGACACAAATGACATGAACCTAAATTTGAAAATGGTTAAGGGAAATGGTTTGTACTTTTCTTTTGAGTAAAATATTTCGAAAAACATGCTTATATAAATTGTAGTTCAAACATGAAATTGTGTTTCTTTATTTAAGGGTAGTGTAGTGGGAATAGTTATTTGGGCACACCTACTGAGTTTTAATACTCACACCTATAGCGTTTTCTGTTTTTAGTTTCAATTTGTAGGTTCAACTCGAGCTCATTCTCCATGGGAAAGAGCTGGTTGTGGGTTGGTGAGCGAATCTCGGAGTCGCGAGGAGTTTCGGTCGTGGGCAGGTTAGTTGGTTGTGTTGGTTATTCTTCCTTTTTCATGTCATTTATTCTCATTAAGTTATTCAACTTTTTTTCTTTACTTGTCTTTAATTTATGGTCCAAATAGTTCCCCCTTGTTTAGTTTTCATGGCCAAAAATAGTTGCCAGGCAGCGGGGATTGGGAACTCCCCTCGGGCCATGTCACGTGTCGGCTCGGGTGACCGGTTCAGGGTCGAACCGGGTTGGTTTGTGACAATGGTTCTTCCTTAATATAAGATTTTGAATTTTACAATCCTTCTTGAGTCATATACCAATTTTAGATATATATATATATATTTATATCTTATACTAAACATTATAGATTTTGATTAATCTTAGGATTCCATTGCAATTATAGCCATCTAGGATACCAGTTTTGGTCATGGTGATGATACGATGAGGGATGGGGACTCAGTTTAGGGATCATCCTAAGTGAATACCCCTCTAGGTGGGTAGGTAGAAGAAAATCCACCTTTCGTGTAGCAGATCATTTCAATAGAGTTTTCTAAGTATGGTTTTATGGTTAGCGTGCACCATGAGTACTAGAACCAGAGACCATTGAGGTTCCCTGGAAAACCATATCCTCATGTAGTAGAGGGTTGACTATAGTATTTGGTCTATATTCTTATGGTTATATGGAATCTTAACATTTTAGGTGGTTATGATGAGGCTATCATTCTCCATAGGGACGTTGGGTACTAGTGGAGTATTCGTACAAAGATGCATGATGATTTGACGATCTCATAGACCCACTTCCAGTAGCTTTACCTTGAGGAGTACTACCCCCTCCTTCCTGATCATGGTTTGGATTGATGAGAATATAGAGTTTTATCAAGGAGGAATGATGGTTGCTAAGTACTAATTGATATTAACATACCATAGAAGGTATTCCCTTAATAAGATCTGAGGCGGTTACTTCTTATGATGGATGTTTTGGTAGGGACTCCATAAAGATATATGTTCTAACATGGTTTTCTTGTGCATCCCAACCATTTTAAGGGTGTTATATTAGGATTTATTTAAAGTGGGATATATATTTGAGGGACACCAGATATCTAGAGATTGTATTGTGTTCCACAGGGCTGAGTAATCAATACCAAAAAGAAGGCACCATCCAATAGGATCTTGACATAGGATACCTCCACATGATTAGTCTCACACAATTGGTCATGGGAAGCACAAGGGACCAAGGAATCCTAGATAGGGGCAGTCCATTTCTTATGATTATAAAGGTTACATAGTGAGATACTACACAATTGGATATACTAAGAAGCATAGGAAGATAACAGATTATCTGACACAACAGAGAGAGCATCATGATCAAGGACCTCCCTAGCGAGGGCATGGTGTTCCCCAGGGAGGCAATTTTGTAAGGGGAGAAGGATTATTGTTTAGCTGTGGATGATTCTATGAGATCGTTCCACCACCACCACAACCAAGGATACCACATCAGGATCAGGGGGATGGAGGTCAGGATCATGGAGAGCTATAGTCATTAGAGGGTTATGGAACCATAGAGTATTAGATGATCAAAACTACAATCTATGATTATTATCCTCATTCTTTAGTATTTTTAGACATAGGTTCCAGTCATTCCATTATTTCTATACTCATATTGTGATAGTTATATCTCCCATTTGAGGCAGTACCTTAGTAGATTTGTCTTGATATTCCTACAAAGAGCACTTATTTTGGAAACCCATGGAATTCACCACTGTGCTGATATGGTCCGCCTTTGCAATAAGTTCAACATGAACTAACATGGACTCCACGACAGATAAAACAATAAATGCTAGAATGTTAAGGTGTAGAAGATACCCATCCATTATAATGGTTATGTATAGATCCACAATCATTACCCATTTATCATGGGTTCCTACAGAACCTCTATATAAGTCTCATCCTGTTGCATGCATGGAACTCTGTTGGTGGTTGAGTGCACTATCTATGATTGTGACCCAACCTGCTTTACTAGAGACAGAGTGCTTAGGTACGGTCATGTTTAACTGACGCTTCCCTCAGCCACTCTCCGTTCTATCACCCTATCTAAAATTAACATATATATGGTTCTTACTATTGGTAGATGTACCTCGATGATATACATCAATATACACTCCTATTACATATAATCCTCCATTGAGTATCCATCTTATATGAGAGTTTGATTCACAACATAAAAAAACACTTTTAACTGAATGTTATTCAGTTAGGATTTAATTTCACATTCAAGACCATACTGAAGTCATTTGGCCAATGTAGCCTCATATCATGCCAATCATGGAACAAAGCATAGAAAATTTGTAATGAGACCAATATAGTCCATCATAGACATAATCCCCTTGGTTATCCTAGGGAACCATGTTTCCCAATACATCATATGCATATTATGGTAAAACTACTCCAAGAAACTCTCTTTAAAATCCTTGAACCCCATATTATATAGCTTCATATCTTGTTTCTGGATGTCACACCAACACATTAGTTGACCAAATAAGATATAGGCATCATTTTTTTCTCTCATCATAGTAATATCCTTGATAAGGTTAAGAATCATTTTAGATAGAGTCAATCCAAAACTCCACTACCTTAGGTCCACCCACTCAATTAAATTTCTTAGGGTGTTGCAAATAAAACTCCCATGTTAGGTCAAAAAACTCAACTCAACCTACCATGAGACTCTTTCCATAAACTATATGAAGTGAGAAATGGTCTCTAAGAACTTCTCTCTGGATCCCTCATCTGGCATAATTAGTGTCTTATGATCCACTGGTGGAAGATCATTTATATCCTTGTCCTCCTGAAATCTTATCAATATGAATCTTCATGGAGGTATATAACTATAATTCCAAACACATGACCGAGGAAACATTAATCAACATTAACACATTTAAGTAATAGGAATTCATAAAAATTCATAATAGTTCATATTTTATCACCCACCACAATGTCAAAACTAAGGATAAATCACTACCCTCAACCACCCCTCTACAAGCTCATGGATTACATAAGGTAGAACACTTTAAAAGCTCATGTTTCTCATTATAAAAGTATTTTACTCATTTTACCTAATTTTATAATTTATAATTCCACATTATGACCAATATTGATTCCAATTACACATGCAGGGAATAACATTTCAAATTCAACAACATAACCATAACAATATTTTGGGTGCATTCCTAAAAATGATGCATGTGATAATATTTCATGTGTTCTTATAATGATTCATTGTTACTCAACTCCCATGCCATACCATCCTACAAGTCAAATATAATAAAATCATTGAAAGAAAAATATCACACTACATGTGCCTCAAACAAGGTGAAATAATATACAAATGTGATAAAAAAATAAATAAAAAAATCCCAAACAAGGTAATTTTGGTTTCCCCTATAAATAGGATAGCTACACCCATGAATGAGCTCATTTCCATAGAATAACTATAACTATTCTCCTTCAAATATTTCCCCAATTGTTTAAAATTTAAAAGAAAATAAAATTTCTTCTGATACAAAATTGTAACATCCCAATCCAGGTTTCATATACCGGCAACCTGAGATGTCTAATTACATGAAATCAAGCATCCCTCCACATATTCTTAAGGCTCGTGGAAAGTACTCAGGGTCTAATATATAACATAGGGATACAATACCATGTTAATCAATGAATTAATATAGGGAAAAATAAATAAACAATAAACAAACGTTAAAACCTAGAACTAGAAGAATAACTATATCTATTAAAGGTAAAAAAAAGGAATACAATATTGCAAAAAAACATTATATATGATGTGTAGTATATGAATGAATTGTCAATAAAAAAAATAAGGACACAAGAAACTCGAAAATGAGTCTCGACACTATCTCTAGTTCCCTTGTCCATGATATATCCTATATTAGGTATATAACATTGGTATTATTCACTTATCATATCATATAGACATTATTTCTATTAGGGTACCAATCTAGAAGGCTGATTAGGGTGTGAGTACAAATTAGTAAGCCACTACCAATGAGGTCTAAAATGATATCCAATCAATAACAGTGCATGAAGTTGTATAAATAATATATTATAATAAATTAAACAATTTTCACATAAAATTTTTAATTAATTAACCATATAAATTACCTTCGGTTAATGATGATACCTAAACCATCAATACATGATTCATCCGAGGCCCGATTCTAAACTATCACCACAGGATATCACATATCAAAATAACATTGTAATAATTTATAATTTCATTTAAATTCATATCATGAACATTTGGTACCAAAGTTTAATGCTAATAACAAGTGCATAAAACATTGTTTCTTGAACATGATGATTACCTGTATGATCAGTACCTATCCCACAACTCATGGGTATTTGGTGCATCAGTCATTGTCCCATACAATCACATTCACATGCATGAATTTTGGTAATTATCACCATGGATATCACCATATGGGTATTTGGATAATCATACCATGTACCTATCCCCATTTATCAATCAATCTCATATATCATGAATATGTCATTTAAAATGGTTATTCAATATTAACCCTCCAGTAAAAAATTAACAACATGATATATGACTTCAATTTATCAACCCAATCACAATTTATTACTTTTATCACATGGAATAATATGAATAATTCTTTATTCAACCATCTATCTATATTAGTTCACATATGTAATATCATATTACTATTTATAGGTACTCCTTTACCCTATTTTTAATAACTATCTAATTGGGTCTCATTTAAGGTTGATTAGTCTAAAATTTTAAATATTTTGGAAAGCTCCTAGGCTGTGCACGGTAGCCACAATGTTTACCCAAACTGTGTGCCCTATTAATTCAAACAGGGAAAAAAGGAAGTGAATGTTTTTATTTTTCATGATGAGTTACAAAAACAGTTCACCCACCTAGTAGAAACTATGTACCCCATTAATGGGATAAAGATTAGACAATTCGTTCAACCCTTTCTAGCAAAAGGTTCCAACAAGAAAATTAAATTCTAAAAAATGATTTAAAATCACCAAAACATAATTTTGGACCTCCTCTCAACCCTAACTCAGGATATCTCTCTTTTTAAGTATTATAGGTCTCTTGATGACAAATTTTTCCTCTTCCAAACCCTCTCTTTTGTTTATTAAACTATGGGGAATGTTTCTTCATCTCTCTATAGTTAGAGTTATTCTCTCATTCTACATCTCCCAATCTCATTCTTTGCATTCCTTAGGGTATGTTAGATCACCATGTTGTCAGAGGATCTAAATCACATTCCTTTGGATCAGGAATATTGGATTGATTTTCACATCATCATTTCTGAGTTTATTTATTGGAGTTTCCCATTACAAGTATTGCGATACATGATCTCGTGATCTACATTAGGTGCTTCCATATGTGTTTGTCCATTTTATTTAATCCTAAATTACTTTATTCATATTAATTTTTAATTAAATTATGTTATGAATGAATAATTTGATGCGAATATGGATTTCAAATTTAAATATAATAAAAATTAGGGAAACCGCATATTCTAGTGAATAAGGGATTCATTTTAATTTAATGAAGATCGAGAAATATGATTTTTTTTAAATTGAATTGTTAATTTTTTTAGAAAATGAAATAATTTTTTATAAGAACCCATTGTCTTTATCGTGAAAAAAGAAATTAGTTGACTAAAATCCAATGTATTGGGTTTTAAATATAAATTGGATTATTAAAATTGAAAATGGGGAAATTATATTTCTAATCTTTTTGAAATACTTTTTTATTTTATTGACTGTACTTTAATAACCTACATTTATAGGTAGTCTATGTATTGTTAGGGAAATCCAAGATAGTATGATAATTCCCTATCAACATATTGAAATTCTAAATTTATAACATAAACTTATATAGAGATCTTATTCTTAGTAGATGTCGATTAGTACTCTTCAAATAGTGTCTAAGGGATGTGTGTTTGTATTATTGTAATCATTTTATTTATGTATGAGGATCCCATAAAATAAAACTAGTGTACCACTTGGAATATTTTAATGTTGATTGTTTTTATTATATTGATATATATGAAATTATTTTTAAAACTACTTTACTTATGCATTATTATTTGAAATAAACATGTTTATATAAAATGTTTATTAAGAAATTTTGTGAAATTTTTCCTTTAAATAAAATGAAAACATTTTTTTAAACATGATCTTGTATTGATTTTCATATTATATTTAAAATTTAGTGCTTTATCTAGATAATTAATTTGGAATCATATTATGGATTTCTTGGTGATGCCCAAGTAGGATCTTAGATCACAATATTATTTTTCCTTCAAGAGTTTATATATTTATTCTTCCATGATCAAGAAAGGGAAGAGAATTAGTTATTAGTTTTGGTTGTTGAGATTTGTGCAAGAATACTTTTGTTTTTTTACATGGGTAATTATAACTCTATTTATAGTATATTATGATTTCATACTGGTTCTATATAAATCATTGTTTTCTGGTACTATTCACCCCATGGAGTTTTGTTTGGAGCATACTGGATAATATCTATTTCTTTCATTTGGTTTATGTGGAAACATTATTACAAAATTATCTTATATTATTTCAGGCACTACTTTACATTACATGGGGATCCTGGATTCACTTTGGGGTATGTCAATTCTAGATTGGTTATCAAGGTAAAAGGGTATCTATATTGGTTTGTGATAATGTGGTATAAAAGCTTTATGTTAGGAATCTTATCTATATGATAGCATGCTATTTTTGGAATTTTTATAACCTAGGGGGTAGTTACGACTTAGTGTATAGGTATCTATAAGTGTAATGACATTAATTCAATTGTGGTGGTTGGGGAAATATATTCTAAGTATTAGTTCTAGTATTTTTCCAATTTTTATTTGGGTAGTTGAAATCCGAATCAAGAAGATCAATATGATGGGATTAATTTCCATATTTCACTTACTTGATAGTTATTATGAGTATAAATTTTTATATCCTTAATGTAGTTTGATGATGTTTTGTACCAAAATGATAGTAGGAATATATTTTAAAAGAATCAAAGATGATTTTTTTGATGAACCAATGTGAGAAAATCCCACCATGCACCTAAATTTGGTTGAGGTTGTTGTGTGTGATATCCAAGCCTTAGGATATACACCTGAAACTATTCCCACTGAGGCTCTAGTTGTGGAACCTCAGAGGGAGTAATTTTGGATTATTGCTAAGTAATACCTTCACCAAAATACACTAGATTTCCATGTATCAAGCGATCATTAAGATTCTAAGGATTGGTTGATGATGGGAAAACATTTATCTGACTTCTTGGAAACACAAGATTCAACAAAGGTGAAATATTCCAAATTTATGCTAGAGGGGCCTAATAGGAGATGGTGGGACATTATAGATATAACGAAAAAGAATATGGTCTTAGAGTCGACAAACATTAAATATCAATTCACTTATAAGTTCTATCCAGAGTTGATGGTATTGAAAAAAGATATAGTGGTTCCCAAACTTGAGTTGACTGACATGACTGTGGAAGAATATGGAATCTGTATTGTTGATCTTATGGAGTTTGAACATGGAATAGTCTAAAATGAGATGATAATGACTCAACTATTCATTATGGTAATTATAAATGATATATATTATCATTTTTCTAGCTGAATATACATTTTTATGTTGATGGGAAAGATAGAGCATTGATCATTGAAATGGACCTAGTGGGTTTGTTTTGGTTTAAGGGGGTTTATATTTCTCCATGTGGCAGTTTTCTGAGTTCCATTATGGGAAATAGTGTATATAATGATTATCATGGTGGTTACTAGTAATATGTTTATTTTAGACCTAATATACTAACCAGGATATCCTCTTTTACTTTCCACTTGTGTGGATTGATTTGGCACTGAAAATGGTATTTCACGGAGGCACATGAGGTATGTTGTTCATGGGGAAACCTAGGTGACTTTTATATGTTCTATAATGTCTATTCGACTCCATGTAGTGGCATGGGATAATCGAGGCTAGAAATTACTATGGTGCAATAAGATGTTTCATGAAAAGGGGTTTCATCCACATACATCCATAATGAAGCATCTTCACATTGGGGAAGAGTTTCCAGAGGAAGAAGATATTTGTCCATCGATAATGATAAGTACCATCACTATATCATTATCATTAGTAATTATATTATTTGATACCAGTGAATCTCATTCATCCATTTTAACTTGAATTTTTAATGTCTTAAATATTTAAATTGGGATTTTATCTTAGTTTGTTGATTTTAATCCCCCTTCAGATCAAAGAGGGATGATGGTCTTCATTTAATTTATTTTTCTTTATCGTAATCATATTTTTATCTTTCTTGTTGTTTTGTGGTTATATACATGAAAACTATGGAAATCATATTCAAGATGGATTGGTTCATTGCTAATAGAACTAGAATTGATAACAATCTTCGGTGGGTTTTCTTTATTGTGTCGAATGGTGTGTGTCCTATATTTTAGGGGGAATAGATCTTGAGTTCATGTAGAGTATGAAATTATCATATTGGGTTGGTAAAATTGGTATATGTGTTAATGTTTTACATGGAGAAAGAATCTCTTAGTGATGATCTACCTCTAGTTGTCATAGTGTTTCCTAAAATATTTCCTTCTATCTTCTCCGGTTTTCCTTCTCGAAGAGAGATAGAGTTCACAATTGACATAGGGTCACGTACCTAGTCAATATCTATTCCTTCGAACCACATGTAACTAGATAAAAAGTATTATTTAATTATTTAGTTTGATGATATTTTAATGAATGGTATTATATATCTAATAATTCCAACTTGGGTGGGACTTTCTCTCTTCTCAAAGAAGGATGATTGGCCACTTTGAGTTTGTTTTATTTACCAAAAACTCAATCAAGACACAATAAATACCAAGTAGATGTTCTAATATATTGATTATCTATTTTAATCGTTGAAATTGAAAAAGTGTTTTTTGATTAATTATCTTTGATTAGTTTATCACCAGTTAGGATTAAAATAATAAGACTTTTATAAAACCACATTTCGCTGTAGGTATGTCCTTTATGAGCACATTTTCATTCCATTTGGGAAAAATATTTCTTACAATTTTAAAACATTAATTAATATGATCATCCATGAGTATCATGATACAATAGTGGTGGCCTTTTTTGGATGAAATATTTTAATTACACTATGTCTGATGAGGATCATGTGCATCATCGAAGAGTAGTAGTGATGTTTTTGAGAAATTAGTGACTTTATTCTAATATATCAAAATTTGAATTTTGGATTTTTTATGTGATGTTACTGGGATGCGTGGTGTCAAAACATTGTATATTATATTATCTTGAGAAGATGAAGGATTTTATTTCATTTTAGAAAGAGTGGAATGTTTTGGAGATTTTTTTTCTTATCATGTCTAACTAGATATTCTAATTGGTTTTTATTGAATTTTTCAAAGCTGGAATCTCCGATGACTATCCTAACATGGAATAAAGTGATGTTATCATGGGATAAAACATTTAAGAGCTCTTTTTCTGATATGTTGATCCATATTTTGACTAACTTTCCATTATAGACTCTTCTAGATGATGGGCTGAGCTATCTGATATTTTTTTGATGCATTGAGTTCATGTTTTTTGATATGTTCTTATACATTCTACCCACATCATTGTTCATGGATCCCAAAAGCTTACGCCGCATGAAAATAATTACCTAACACATGACCTTGAATTGGAAGTTTTGGTATAATTACTTAATATATGGAGGGACTACAGTTTTAGGGAAATTTTAACCATTTATTCCAACCACAAGAGAATGAGTTATATCATCTCTCACAAATATTATTGTATTAGCTAGAGGAATTGGGTGCAAAACCATTAATATTTTGATTTTGAAATTTAACATACCATAGTGAATGAGACATTTTATTGTTGATGATTTGAGTAGAAAACTTCAAACCAAGAACATGAATGAATCATAAGAAGATTGGATCATGGAGAATATTTTTTCACAGTTTCTTAAAGGGTTTTGAAAATTTGAAATTGCATTTTACTTGACCATTGTTCAATTATCCAAATATTTTATCGAGGCAATTAATCAGGAAATCTTTCTTGATGATGACTTCCACAATATTATAGAATCTAATAATGTTGGAGATATTGTAGCATATTTTTTGTTTTCCCTAGCGGGTATTATATGTTTTTGGAACTAGTACATAGTACCTTGGGTTGTGAAAAAATATATTATGTGTTGAATTTAATAATTCCCAATGGGAAGTGCACCCAATGACCATTAAGATGTTCAATGAGATGTGGGTATGATTCTGGTGTCCTGGTATGAGTCTGGGCATAGTTTTATTTTATCTATTGTTTTTATACATGCCAACAGGTCAAGGTCAAGGACTGAAGACCATCCGTCTATCATTGTCTATATAGAGTGATGGCTTGGATGTCAAATGAAAAATATAAGTATTTTTTGGAAGAGTTTAAATGTTCCCATAAAAAGAAGAATGTGATATGTGTCGTTATCTAAATTTTGACCAAATATGGAAACATTATACCCATTCATGATATGATCAATGTTGATGATATGGGAAATCTCAATGCGATTGTGATTAATATTTTTAATAGAGTTCTATAATATATAGTGTCAGTAAATGTTCCCCATTTAATTTCTTATTTCTATAGAGGAATTTAGGAGGCATTAGGGTCTCATATTTTTTTATTATGACATACCATATATAATCGGTTGGATAGAAAGAGAGACAAATCTAGATTTTTATGATATGATTTACGATCTCATTATTTTTCTGTGGATTTCGATGATCAATTTGTGATGACTGTGTTTTCGTATAAAAATACATAACATTACATGATTATAATGTCTCCTTTTGAGGCATTGTTTTGCTGACCCTGTAAATTTCCATGGTTTTGGTCAGAGATCAATGTAAGTTAATTGGCTAGACCAATATTTGTTCAAGAGATTATAGAAAATATCCATTCAATTCATTAGATAATATTGATATAACAGATATTTTATATGTCCTATGATTATTCTCATCATAGAACAATGGAATTTTTATTTGGTGATCAGGTGTTATTGAATGATTCACTTTGGTTAGGAGATCGATGTCTTGAGAGGAATGTGTAACATAGTCCTTATTTTTTTGGACATTTTAATGTTTTTTAGAAGATACTGTAAGTTTCATACAATTCAAAGCTAATTCCAAAATTTACGCCAATTCATAACATGTTTTATGTATCTTAGTTAAAAATGTATCTTTTTGACCTATCTGATTTCAGAAGAAGGAGTGATCTTGATGTCATGCCTCATTTATCTACGATAGAGAATCTAGTCTGAACAAATAATTCTGAAACCATGTTACTTTGTGGGATGAATATACCATTAGTTATAGATAATTGGAATCAAAAATCAGATACTCATGAGACTTGTGAGAGAGAGGCACTTGTGATAGAACAATGTACTCATATTTTTTTCATTAAAGATTCATATTAGGCATTCTGGGGAATGATAGTTTCTATGGCGAGGAGGTTGTAACAGCCTATTACTATTTTCTATTACTCCTCAACACTCTATTAATTCATGCCTTTTTGGGTATCATATTATGGTTACTAAGGGGAAATTTTGAAAATTTTGGAAGGACCTTGGGAAGTTCATGATTGGTGCATGATTTTCAAAAATTGTGCACCATACTAGGGAAAACTGTGCAATACCAGGAAGATAGGGTTTTTATGGTTGTCAAATTGTATGATTAATTATGTTCCCACCAAATTAAAACATTGTAACCCATTATAGGGGTTCATGGTTAGGGATTATGGTCCAAAAAACCAAATTTCCTTACATAACTAACCATGCATATGAGAAACATTTATTAATAAAATGTTTTAAACTTTCATTAACCTTATTTTGGGCATTCTACAAACCCAAACATCAGATATCTCATTTTTCATGGTTGATGGGGCTCTCAAGGACCCATTTTGACTACCCCAAATCCTTTATAAATCACATTGAGGCTTTGTAAACGTCCTTCAATATATCCTCGGTATGAGTTCATCTCTCATTATACATTCCTCAATATCTTCCTCTATCATAAATATGGTCTGTTAGATATCAATGTTTTAAGACGATATAAAATCCATTTTTTTGAATATTGAATTTATGTTTGATTCTTGGATGATTCTTACTTACATACTTTATCAGATTTTCCTATTGTAGGTGTTGTGTTACGTGATCATGTGATATACAATAGGTGGTTCTTTAAATGAATGGCCAATTGATTAAATCACAAATGTAATTATTTTAATTAAAATATATTTTAATTACATTTTGAAAACCTTATTTGATACAAATTGGTAATTGAATTTACGTTTTCTGGAATATTTGGGGAAAACCCCCAATTTAGTTGAATTTTGGTGTGATTTGAATATAATAGAAATTATGGAATTGTTTTTTGAAATTGAATTATGAAATTGTTTTCAAAAAAATGGGTTAAATAGTTTTCATAATAACCCATTGGTTTTATCTTATAAAATACCTAAATTTACTAAAAACCTATAGGCATTTTCTAAAGAGATTTTTTCATGTTGAAATAGAAAATTAAGAATTTTTTTAAAAAAATTATGAAATAATTTACCCCATATTGATTATTGTTTTTGAACATGAATTTATACATATTTAGTGATTTATTTGGAAAAAATAGGCTTGTACAATAATTACCTAACAATATATTTATGTTTTAAAACTCGAACATAATCTTATTGGGAGATCTTATCCTCAGTTATATATTGATTAGTCCTATCTCACCAGTGTTTGAGATATGTGTATTTTCATTTTCGTTATCATTTAATAAGAGTGTGGGGACCCCATAACTTATAAATATTATATTTCTTGGAAGGTGAACATGTTTCTCCTTCAATATTGTCTTGATTTATATTCCATTTTTTGTAAAACGAGTTTACAGATACCTTATTAAAATTATATAAATGAGTTTATATAAAATATTTATTAAATCATTATTTAAAATGATTCAATATATTAAAATGAAAATCATTATTTTTTTCTCTTCTATAGGAATGAAATTTTAAATAAAAACAAAAACATTATCTGGTTTACTAATTTGGAATCATATTATATTGTCCTTGTTGATACCCTATAGAGAATTTAGCTCACACCATACCTTTTATTTCGGGTGTTTGTAGATTTCCATCATCTATTATTGAGTAATGTATATTCACTAATGGGGTGTGTTGGTTGTTAATCATTAGTCTTTTAGTGTTATGTATGTTGGGGCTTGGGTGGTTTTCATTTAGTTTTCATTACTTTGTGGTTCCAAATAGGATTATATATCGGTTAAACTATTGATATTGTTATCCTTGTGGAGTTTTATTTTTAGAATACGATCTCGAATGTATTTCATCAAATATTTATATGGAAACACAATTACCACATTATATTGTATGAATCATGGTGCAAATCTTCAAATTGTGGTGATCAGGAATTCCCTTCAAGCTATGTCAGTGAAAGCTCAATTATCAGGGTACCAGTGTATCTGGGCTAGTTCATGATAAAATAACCCATTTCCCTATCAAGGTTAAGAGAAACATTAATTTATTCCCATTATAAATAAACATTATATCTCAAACATAAAATTATTACACATTCACATTTGATATACCAATTTTAATATCCCAATATCCCATCTATTTCATAATCACATCATTTTATTAAATAATTTACTAAATTAATTTGTTTAATTCAATATATAATTTCTAAACCTGGATGTTTCTATTTCAAAATTCCATACATTTAATTTCAATCAAGACTTTGGAATTTTAAATTTAGACCACCTACCTTAAGATCATAAAAACAGGCTCACAAATGGAAATCCCTAAATTGAAGCGGAACGTTCAATTACACAATAAAGAATTAGATCATGATCCAAAACAGTAAATCAAGATTAAAAAGATTAATATTAATGAAAAACATGTGAAAAATACATCACAAATAGGGGAAAACTATACTTAAAAAATTTAGATAAATATGGAAGAGTGAAAGGAAACCAATAAGGATTATATGTCTTACTAAGAGTGGTGCAAATCTTTCCAACAAAGAATTGATTCCTCAAGAATGGGGTTTGTAAGGGAATGAAATATTTCTATGAGCCTCTAAAATAAGGGATGATGAGATAGGTTTAGAATAGTGAATTATGGTAAATGTTGAGAGGGTATGGAAATTTTAAAATAAATAATTGAGGAAATTAATCCCCATCACATGGTTTCATGGGAAGGGCCACATGGTTTTCCAAGGTGAGCACCCTAACTACGCACCTCACTTAGGGGTGTCATGGTTAATAATAATTGGATGCATAGTTTAACAAACCACTCCACAATCATTAATTTCTGCATTTTATGGTGATGAATGGTATGCTTGGGAAGGGCGCATAGTTTGGGATAATCGTGCACTAACTATCAACTACAAATTCTTCTTCCAAAATTCATAAATTACGCTAAAAGTTCCACAAATAAAAAATAAATTGAAGTATACACAAAAAACCAAAAAATGTACATATAAAATATAATTATACTTATTAAAACACAGGTTTGTATCTTATAAATATAGTCTTTTATGACCCATTTATTAATAATTCTTTGTTAAAATCATTATTTTGTGTTATAATTTCTTCATTATAGATATTTGTATCTATTCCGAACATTGATAATATTTAATCTCATGTTGGTTAAATCATATAAAAAATTTAAAAAAGTATATAAATATAATAAATATTCACATTATGTGTAATTAGATTGTTCCATAAATTTTTGATATATTAAATACATTACACAATTCTAGGATATGGTACGTTGTTCATACACATGAACATAGTTTCCATTTTCATGAATGATTGAATAAAAGAAAAATAAATATTAATTTAAATTTAAATAATAATTAGTATTATATATAAATATTAAATATAAATCTAATATATCCTTTTGACCATCCATTTGAAAATATAATGTAAAAAAATTGACACCACAACATCGATTTGGTATTCCACACGTCAGCAGGAGTGAAATTCTTGTTGTCAAATGGAATGAAAAATTAGAAAACATATGTGATGATATGATTCCAAATGAAATTTTTGGTTATAAATAAAACATATATTCATTAACATTATCTTTTAAACCATCCATGTTAATATTAATCAAAAAACATATCAAATAACATCGTGAAGCGATAGTCCTCCATACACACGAGAGATATTATTATATCACCCATGGCATGAATGGTAAGAGGTTATATGTTATACCCTAATTTTTTAAGTAAAATAATTTTAAAAATATATTATAAATATTTTAAATACATTATTTTATCCTAACAAGGATGGTGTTAATGGAAAATCAGACACATTGGTTTATGAGGTGGTAGTCTTCCATAAATATGATCAACATTTTCATTTCCCATTTAATGGATATAGACTATTACATTAAAAAAATATAATATAATTATTTATGAGATATTTTGGTTAATATATTATCATAATCTATTATTATTTTATGAAGGGAAAGAGAATAAATAAATTAATAAATGATGGTTTAAGAATGTTAGTCTTCCTCAAAAGACCACATTAAGTTTTCATCAAAATCTGTCATTAGATGGATTAGTGATCAAAAAGAAATATTGGATGATGGTATTGCATTTAGGATGTTATTTGAAATTTTAATGTAAAAAATGGGTTCATAAGTGTGGATAGGGGGGATAGGGGGTGTCCTTTTAGAATTTTCGAGGAGACACAGATGGTATTTTTTTAAATAAAAAGCAATTATAATGTTTTTCTCATGAAATAAGGATGAAAATTTGTTCATTATCTATCCTATATGGAATTAAAGACTTATTTTTCCTTAAAATTGGTATTTTACAAGTTTATAGGTAATTTTAAACTCTATCTTCTATGTTTAACACCAAGTAAACTAGTTTTCACTAAAACGGTATTTATTAATTTTTACTATATTAATAATTCTTTATAGTCAAAATTTATGTTTAAATTTTATTTATAAATAATTATTTTAATTAAAAATATTTTCTCCATTTTTTATAATTTATTTTATATATGTTTCATAATTTCAATTAAAATTAATCATTTGGATGTGTCCATATAAATAATTTTCCAAATAAAAACATTCAAATGATTAAAATGTTTTTATATCATAATTAAAAATTTCATTTATTCCAAAGAAATTAATTAGTCACATTTTAAAATAAATTAAATAATTTTACATTAAAACCATGTTACAATATAATTTATCTTTTTTGATAATTTAAATGAAAATACAATTTTCAACTAAAATTTGAATTTTTTACTATTTATAAAATCTTAATATTTTCATAAAATTCTCAAAAATTCAACCAAACATAATTTTAAATTTTTTTTGATAAATATATTTTTTCAAATATATTTTAAAATAGTGCTAAAATTTAATTTTATAATATTTATCCAAAGGGTGAATAAAATAACTTTTTGATAAATAGAGTGTTTCAAAAAAATCCTTTCCTTTCATATGATTAACATATAATTTATAAAAAAAAAATTAAATATATTTTAATAACATGCAATCCAATAATACAAAAAATGTATTCCTTCTTATTCATATCCACTAATATAATAGCTAGGTTATAATTGTTGTGTTTAAATAATATTATTTTCATAAATTGTCGAATTTCATTTCAACTCGTTATTTCTTACACTGCAAGCTATTAAAGAGTCTGAATTTATTTAAAAATAACTTTAATATAATGCCTTTGGATCTTAAATTTTATAATCTTGGTTTTTAATTTCATATACTCTATCGAACATGATTTTTACCTTTTAAAATCTTATGGTGTAACAATTTATCCCATTAAATACATTATACACTCTCCATTCTCTTTTTTGACATCATATGTCTATCCATTTATTGAAAATACAAATGATACGAAGGGTCAATAAAAAATTTTCTTAAAGGAGGTAAAGGTTATTTAATGGTCTAATCTAATGACATGTGACCAGGATTCCCAGTATGATTTTTTTTGTAAATGAAAACATTGATATAGAGGAAACTAATAAAACCTAATGATTAATACACTTTTATAGATAACATGGTTATGAAAAAGTTAACAACCAAAAAACTGAAACAATTTGTTTATTTAAAATTATAATGATAAAATAGAAATGAATATGATTGTACAAAAATATCTATCATGTGATCTTCTTCATAAAAAAGAAGGGATTTATTCACCATTATTATATGAACTGATGAAAATAATCTAAATTGATTAAATTATCTTTAATTTGAAAAATCTAATCCTTTGGTTGTTCTTTGTTAAATTACCAAATCATATATCCGTCATGTTTTTTATTCATGTTGAACTAACGGATCATAAGACTTGAAAATATGATAATCCATTACTCCTATCACTGGATATTTTTAAAAAGCCACATTTTTAGAACATTTTATCCAATAACTCCAAGAGTCCATCTTAAGGAATTCTATAAATAGATATTCTTATGATTCATTCAATATATGTGTGAATAATAAGAATGTATAAAATTAGAAGGGAAATAACTAAATTTCTAAAATATAGATGATATTATATTCCCCAATCAACATTATTTTTCTCTTAATCTCACATAAAAATATATAAATAACTTGATCATTGAAATGGACCTCTTAATGTCACATACAAAATATATTAGTACCTTGATCACCATAAAACCGTAATTAAAACATTCATCTTAAAAAAACCAAATTATTGATTATATTACATAAAAATTGAAATATAGTGAACTATAGAATGTATAACATAATTCATTAATTCAGTAACTATTACCAAGGTCACCATCAATATATAATAAATATCTCATTATTAACTAAAATTGAGCACATATTATGCTATTTATTCCATAAATAATTTATTTTTAAAAACATCAACATTTTACTGAATTTAATAACCTAGTCATTGATTCAATTAAATATATGATCTCAAATAATTAATAAAAATGATTGTATTATAATTTTTATAAGATTCAGGATTCAAATAACATAAATATAATTTATAAAATAATTTCTCAACATTATTCTTGATACCAAATACACAAGAACATTAATTATTCCCCTTTTTCGGTATATATAAGATAAGCATGATCTTTATCCCTTGCAATCCTCTAATATATATTCCATTGATGATAGGGAATTCATTGGAATATTTTCACAACTCTTTATAGTTGAAACAATGAATATTAGTCATATAATTTTTTCTATTTTGAACAGGGGAATGATGGATTTTTTCTCTACCCATGCATCGAACTCGCATTCCCTTAATGCATGTATTATAGATGTTCATTCCATAATTATCACATGTAGGAAATCATTTATTACCTTCTTCTAATTATCCATTTTCCCTTCTATAATAGTGTTCACATTATTAAATTAAAATGTATAAGTCATGGATAATTATTTATATGACTTTATAGCACAAAAAACATGTCCTTATATGATGTTAATGATTTGGGAGACTAGTTCCCTTCAGTGAATTGGATTTAACGCATCGAATAAATAGTCAGACATGATATTTTAATTATGATTCTAGTCTATAACATGTGTTTCCAAACATTGAAATTTTTATTAATACATAAAAACATTTCCATATTAATTTTTTATTGACATAGGAATTTCTTGGGCATATCAACCTATTTATAATGTGGAATGTTATTTTCCATGAAGACTACCTTAAAACCAATCCATTACATGTTTGATATTTCTTATTAATCCTTATTGTTTTTAATAAATGAACACTATTGATCCATATCTATTGATAGATGTTAAACATCCCTAAAAAATGCATTCCTTTCATTTGATCCCAAAGAGAAAATATCATTTATAAGGAACATATCAATTTCTTAGCTGCAAATGGATTGGTAGTCATATTGAATGATGGAGGTTGTTAACACATGAATCATTCTAAAATTATAATAACTTGTGGTGGTTCCGTGGGATACTATATACAGAAACATTAATTTTCTATAAATTTATTCAATTTCTGTTATAAGGGTATATTTGGATCAGTTCAAGCTAAGGATCCAACTCCATCTACCTAATCGTGCCAATGAAAAAAAACCCTACATGGGGTACATGGATTAATACTATTCTCATTCCTTCTAATATATTCCATTTCTAAACAATTGTATAAGCTATATTAGATCATAATATTATTATACTTAATTCATACCCCAAGAATATTAATATACATAACATAATTTGAAATATTCTTAAATATCCATTCTCATAATCATTAACATGGTTTATTTGGAACATGTCTAAATAAATTCAAAACCCTTCATAATTGTTTGTAATGATAATTTGTATTTACATAATTATATCCCCTTGTATGGCCAAACTAGGTGCATAGTATTTCCCAATTTTATGTACCAGGTTATGCTCAATCTAGGGATACTAAGCCTTATTTTGATTTATTACACCTTGGTACATCTATGTCTAAACCATTTCCATTTGTAGTATCCATATTGGGATTAATTTATAAAAACAACTACATAATATATACTATATAAAAATACTATAATGTTCTTCAATAGTTATCATCAATGTATATCATAGGATTATGTTACTAAGTTTAATTTCAATTAAATATACAAATAATGTTTTATACACAACTTCCACTGATTCTAACTGTAAAGACCATGACCATGGTAGACCAGATTTGGTGGTAACTTTATTTCATTGTAACTAGAAATAGGGTGTCACATATTGAAACACTGAATAGTCTAGTATTCTGGGTAAAATACATACAAACAGTAATTTTAGATACATTTTAAAACATAATTTCCATAAATTGGTTTGATTACTATATTATTCCCATTAGCATAACCTTATATATAAAACTAAAAAAACATCTAAGAATCAAGGGGAAAATAATCAATTTTAAAGGGGGGATCTAAGATTCATATGAAGTGTATGGATAAAATGGAAAATATTGTGAATAAAATAGTATAATCAATATGGAATGGTATAAAATTGAAATATATTCCATTTTTACAATAACTAGAGCATAATATGGCAAGAATAAAGACTGATCAAATAAATCCATATAAATAATAACATGAGACTCAAACTAGTCCTTGTACAATTTAACTAGTCAAACAATAAAATTTCAATCCATAACCAGTCTCATAATTGTTTAACTCATAATTTTAGAGATTAGATACCTAATTTCAAGACATTTCAGAGAACGGTTTTAAACTAATGATAAAACCCCATCTCAATTGGCCAACAAATTTATCTCATTATTCTAATCGATACATCAAGGGAATATCATTAACCCATCACCACCCATATTATAAAAACCCCAACACATTCCTCATTTTAGAGTAGTTGAACATAGTAAAAAAGAACATTTATATTATAAAACTGACATATGAAATTTTAATATTTAAAATGATTAATAAACATAATAATATACCATCTTGATCATTATGGTGAATGGTAATGAATTTTTATATCACAATATAAATTAATATCACACCATAGAAATAATTTATAATTATTATTCCTATAATATATATACTATATTTATCTTATGTATAAAAAGGGTTGATGTGATTGAGAGTGTAGATGCCATAAAATGTCATTAAAAACATTCTTGAATAAAATAACTTTTTCATTTTTAAAATCAAAATTTAATACAAAATGTTCCTAAAATTTCTTTAAACTAACATTATTTGAATTTAATATTTTTATATTTATAAAATGACCATTAATAAATTTTTTGGTTTTGAAGGAAAATATTTTTCCATGGTTTACACATTATAAAAAATATTGCTTAAAAATTATTTTTTTTGAGAAAAACAAGCATTGTTTAGATAGAAACAAGAAGATTACGTTGAAAAAAATTATAAAAACACAAAATTGGGTAAAAATGTATTTAATGAATCATTTTAATAATGTAAAAAACAATTTTCAAAAAAATTTTACAAGACATGTATTTATTAGAAAAAGTACTTTTCAGTGACTAGAGAAATAATTTAAAATTTTCTAAAAAATAATTTCCCAACAATTTTCAGCCCAAATGGGAATAAAAATGGTACTATTATTAAAAAAAAATTGTTAATTAACTATGGATAAAAATATGGATGGATTTTTTGAAATAAACTTATAATTTTTCTCTCAAGGGACTAATAAACATAAACACTCTCGAATAATAATGAGATAGTGAAATACACAATTAAAACATTAGTAACACATGAATCAGTATACTCATGAATGAAATAACATAAAATCAGACATTGAATACAATGAATATAAATAGATTCATGATATAAAATATCAAAATGGTAATTTTATAAACATTAGAAAGGAATAAGTGGTGAATATGTAATATGTCTCGTGGAACTAAATCTGAGACAAGAAAAAATTATAACAAATCTTATACCCCTTGTGAGTGTATTTACCAAAATTAAAATAAAAATATATTAATTATAAATATATTATTAAAACATAATCATATATTACATACAACATATGATTTACATATAAAATTATGGGACCCATTTATAAAAATTTCTTTGAAAAAATCATTATCTCATGTGATAAAAGATTCATTTATCATATTTGTCACGCTTCAATTATTCTGAATATTTTACATGGATTCTAATCACATAATAGTTATAACATAAAAGAGATTTAAATATAACATATTTTCATTAATATTTAATTTTGATTAATCCATAAAAGATAATGATACACAATTCATTACAACTTTCATGGAGAAAGTATGCTATACGTATACATTAAAGCGACTTTTATTTTTCTAATGGATGATATTAAAGTAAAAACAATTATTTGTCATTTCAAAAAAATATGATTTTATTTATAAAATTTATATTAATAAAATCCACCCTTATTACTATACATGTAAAAAATTAAATGAAAAATATTATATATCGCTATGTGGGGGTGGTGGCCTACACATATGCACGAGCGATGTAATATTTTTCCAAATGATTGGAATGTGAGAAGTTACATTTTATATTATATTAAATAAATAATTTTTTGGTCATAAATATAAATTATACTAATTTACATTATCTTCATTACCTACCTTGTGAAAAAAAACTAAAAAACGAATCACATTGTATCACAAGATAGATGTGCACCATACACCCGAGCGACGTTATCATATCCTCCACAGAATTGAATCAAAGAAGATAAATGTGATGTCATGATTTCAAAAGTATAATAATTTCATTAATATCATATAAATATTTTTAATCCATTATTAAACCCATACATGAATGTGGGTGATGAAAAATAAGATACATCAGTTCGAGAGGGGTAAGATTATAGTATACATGATTAATGATTTTGTTTATCATTTGATGAATGTGGAGATAGATTTTTGTTATTATATTAACATAATAATATCTAAATATATGGTATATACTGATGTTTTTATAGTATCATAATTTAATAATATTTTATGGACATGGAAGAAGAAATAAAATAAGAATACTTATTTAAGAAGTTACCTATTATTCAAAAATCCTCTTTACATTTTCATCAAAATCCATCGTAGAAAGTATTTATAATAAAAAAAATAAATGTAATATTACTTAACAGTTTTATGGAATTTATTTAGGGTGGTAATTTAAAAAATATTCATCATAATTTTTCATAGGGTAGGATAAGGTGTTTCTATTAATATACGAGGAAGATGACTGGATTGAATTTTCTTTTAAAAAAATTGATAAGAACATTTATATCTGGAAAACATCCTAAAAATGGTTCATTATAGAACATAATATGATATATGGCCAATATATATCTACATAATGGGTGCTAGACAAGCTTCTATGACTTTTCTACCCTTATCTTATATGTTTGACCAGTGGTAAACCCATTTTATATTTTACGGTGATAATTAGCTTTTACCCTTTTCACTATTAATTATGGTCAAAATTTATGTTGAAAATATATGACAATAAAAATTATAATAATTACATATTCAGAAAAAAATATTTGTTATATTAACAGAAGTGATAGAATCCAATTCAAAATAAAACCCACTGTTGGGTCAAAAAAATGGGTTTTCTAATGAAAAAATATCACATGTTTATGAAACATTTATAATAAAATTGAATATTAAATTATTTATAATGACCAAGATTATTTAAATATTAATATATTTTTCTTAATTTTATTTTAAAACTAAGATTATATTAAATTTACCAACATTATTAAATTTATATTCATTGATGATACATTTATAACATTCCATTATATTTTCAACTGATGTCATTTTCTATATATTTTTTCAAATTATTCATTTTATGAGTTTTGAAGAGAAACCATGATTATTCATTATTTTTATATGAAATTATAGAGTTTTTTTATTATGTGTTAAACATTTATTTTCATGATAGTTATTATTGAAATGTGAAATATTTATATTTTTCCCTCATGATATGGTAACAGATAATTATAAATGTCGAATGATGAGACCCATATAGCTTATGATATGGGAGAGAAAAATATACCTTATATTGAAAGTAATTCTGATATAGAGTATATTATTTGTTATCATGGAATAATACTCTAATGAATTGGGCAATGTTTAATATTTTGAAATTCAAGAAGCAGTGATTTAACTAAGGATGATTCTCCCATGTATTTAACTTTGCTCATGTTATTTCTAACAAGATTTTGACAACAGATATGAATAAAATGATCTATGTTTCATTCAATAATCAATGTATTCTTACTGTGGGTTTTAAATTTTATTTTCAAATTATTTTAACAAGTGCATATGTTTATTATTATTTGATCAATTAAAAATGTTGGAACGCTAATAATTATATGGGTTTTCATGTTTTTCACATGATAAATGAGTTTCTTTTATATCCTTCGCTATGATTTCTATTTTCATTAGATGTTTTTAGATATTTTTCATAGGGTATACAGATGAGTAGGAACACAAAATAATAATATTTATATTTTTTAAATTTTTTCCTCAATTAGAAGTATATTTCATTTTAAAAGTTCAAAATTTTTGAAAAAATCGATACAATGTGGATGTGTCCACTACCAAATTTGCGGAATTGTTTTTTAAAATTTAAGACATAATTATCTATAATTATATACCAAAAAGTATTTTTAATCAAAATGAAGTGATTTATATTATAATGATATAATATTATGTAATAATTTTAGGATTTCCATATATAATCACCATCATTATACTCTTTTTTGGCCATCATTATGCTGTAGTAAGGGTTCTCAAATATAAACCGTTATTTTCAAAATATTTTTAAATAATATTTTTGTGGATTTATTTATTTTATACAATGATTATAATTAAATTTTATTTTAATAATTATTTTATTATTGATTAATTATTACCATATTCCTCTCATCAAATCCTTTTCTTGAACAATAATTGTGTCAAATTATGTGTTTTTCTTACAAATTATATTTATTATATTTCAATATTTTTCTATTATATATGCCTAGTTATAAGAATTATCTGCAAATTATTAAATTAATATATTTTTGGTTTCCTTGTAATTTTATTATTTTCACGACTTGCTACTGATCCATTTTTATTTAATGTGTCTCCTTCACTTATTTATTCTGATTGTACTCCCCATCACACTATATCTCCCATAAATGACATATATATTTCATCAATGTCAATTTTCATTATCACATCGTTATTTTCAATAAACTTTATAATATTTTAATGGTTTCTATGTTAATTACATGACTGTATAATCTTTACTCTATAGAATTTGATATTTCTAAAAGTCCTAATCTAGAATAAAGGATGTTTAGCAAGAATAATGTTCATTTAATTTGTCATTATAAATCATATAAATCAAAATTTATTTTTATATCAGTATGGATAATTATTGATTACGTATCTATATTTATTTATGTGTGTCATTATATCAAATTATATATTTCATTTTTACCCATTAATTCATTCGATTTTTTGAATTCATTTGACTTATTATGGTATGGGTTCTGTAATCAAGTTTATACACCTTAAATTCAATGATTTGTATAATGAAAAAATAGATTGGTTGTTATGTGTCCATATTCTTATTTACGTATGATGTCTTGGAAATGTTATTGACATTATAATTAAGATTTATAGTATTATAAAAATTCCTCACTATAATATAATTTGTTATTATCTATGTGATTATATTCCATTTTTTATTTCATCTTAGGATGTATTATTATTATTTTCTAACATGTGGAATATTTTTTTACTTATTCTTGCCTATTTATATACATCTTATTAGTGATATAATTTCTTCAATTATAATACAAACCTTATTAAGAATCTATGCTCACCCATTTCATGTATTTCATCTTTTCCTTAAAAAACCATGAAGTTTACTATGAATTATCTAAGGAAATGAAAATGAGGAATAATAATTTTTATGTCTTGTATGTTGTATCTTTTGTGATGTATCGATGTTATATGATTTTAGTTCTATAATTTTATCAAATTGGAAATCACTTCTAATAAGAACTTTGTATTTTTTCCATTCTAATAATAAAAAACAATCACTGGGTAATAAAAATATATGTTACCATAATCATATTTATATTAAAATCATTGTGAAATTATTATATCATACGAAATTTTTTATTAATGGAATTTGGAGGATATGTTATCCGACTATGTTTAGTTATATGGGAGGATTTCCTAGTACATTATATTAAGGTCCATTTAAGTAATTCCAATCATAAAAGTTTAAGGGGAATGTTATTCTATAATTAGATAATTGTAATTGATGGTTTTTCATACATATATAAAAATTTTCTATAATATGAGATGTGTCAAATTATTAATTTTCAACACCATGGTCCTGGGTTATTATTTAATGGTTTCATATCTCATTACATGGTGTACGTTGTGTTTTATTAATAACTATTTACAGATTCCATGACATTATATGTTTTAAATATATCATTTCATGTGATATATTTTAAATATTTCATAATTATATTATGTTAATTATACAATTAATAAAAAATCAACATTTTTCATGCCTTTAAAATCAATTGGTAAATCATATATCTCATTGATAATATTTACCCCTTAATGTGAATTTGAGCTCACTCTTTCCTTATGTTTCCTAATATCCTAGGTAATAATATAGAATATTAAGTGTAATATGTCTATAATGGAATCATGAGTGAGGAAATTTTATAGAATAAATATATGATTTATTGTAAAATAATATGTCTCATTAGTTATTAACATAGGACACTAATCCATTGGGTTATAGGTGTGTGATTTATTTATGTGTTAAAATGTATAATCATTTTAAATAATGTAATATATTTTTATTACAGGAATTTTATATCACATTGTGTTAAGAATAAAAAATCTTCCTATTTTATTTCCTACTCAATATTAGTACTCACATAACATCCCTTCCCATTCCTTTCATCACAAACCCATACATACTTCTCTTTTATCCATCAATTAATATCAACTCTAACATTACATGTGTCTAGTGTATATATACACATATAATGACTCAACCATCATAGTAACAAATAAATACTCACTTTAATCACCCCTACATAGTGTTTTTCCCTTAGGTAATAATTCATAATTGCAATTAAGGAGGAAACATTATGGACCATCATCAAGTCACCACCCTGTACTCTACCCTTGATAGGTTAGTATTCATCATCACATTAAAACATATATAGTCTTTAGCCTTTAGTATAAATACATCTCAATATACAACATTTACATTATTATTTATGATAAATTACGTTGTGATACTTTATAATGGACCTATAAATACTCACACACAATTCTTAACTCTTATTTTTTCTATCACCCCTCTATTTTCTCCGATATGGCGATGATGCTTTTATAAAACCCATTACATTTCACACATCAAAAGTATTGTTATTTTTGACTAATCATTCACTAGTATTGAATAAATAACTATATACAATAATCTATAAAAAATTTATAGAAACATTCTACGATGTCCTTTACTATCCTACTCAACCATCACACTTAACCAGAGTCATTGGAAAAAATAAACCATAAGGTAATGTTTGTGGGTTTACTATAATAACCCTATGAGTCCATACCTAGTTCTATACAATAAACCATTACCCATATTATATCACATATAAATTTCACACAAACACATACATCTTCTAATACCCATATAAATAAATTTACATATATATTTGAAATAATTTGCGAGTACCTACCAAAATCATGGAAAACCCCTTCATCAAATCTCTTCTACCTTGAAAGTGATACAATTGATCATTATCTAGGATTCTATAACCCTATACCATCCTTGGATTCGACTAAATATTTTATGAAAAATTTATAATTATATTCTATAACTAATATAAAATTTAGTAATATGTAAAATCCACACTACGGGGATAGAATATTGTGAAATATTCTGAAAAGGGCCGCCAAATTCTATATATGACTCTTTTTCACACTACGATCAAAATAAAAATTTCCAAAATTAAATAATATATTCAATTTTTTCTAATACACTTTATTTTCTAAACCAAATGTATTGGGTAACATACATCATTGAAAATAATATGATACCACATGTTTTCAACATTCCATAGTGTTATTTAATACCAAGACATGGAAACCTCAATGTTATAAAATTATCAAACAATTCTCTTGTGGTATCACAATTTATACCCCAAATCATTATTGTGACATAATAGAGGATAAAAAATTGGGAATGATATATGGAGGATTGTACATAGAAATTTTAATGCACAAATACTTCCTCACCAATCCTGGATCACCAATGTAGAATGAATGTTAATTGATAGAATATAGACACAAATATTTTTATCTACTGGTCAACCCATCAAAAATTACCACTAAGGGAATATGAAAAATAAAAAATAAATAAAACTAATTTATTCCATTTATATTTGGAATTAAAGAAGTCATATTGATATCTAGGGTCCTCCAAAAAATTCCATATGGTTATCTACATCCCATATTCTCTATAAAATGCCATCAAATATGGAATTTTCCTCCCATCATAGATAATAAATGTTTGTTTTCCACTTATAATATTTCTATGGAATCCAATTGGATTCTGGTGTCCTGTTGATATTTCCATCTAGGGTACCCAATTAACACACACTAAAAATTATGACATTGATTCTTTAAAATAAACTACAATATAAAAAAACTCATTTTTCTTATTTTATAAGATCCCAAAAGACATATTATTTCATATAAAAAATATTAAATTCACATGAGATCCAATTATAGTATAGTCTAATCATTTCACCTTCTCTTGTAACCCCTTATGTTTTAGGCCATTATATTTATTATGTTATTACTTACCCTATAATAATAATTTACATGGATTTTGAAATTCTATAAGGACCAATGCTTCAGATCCAGACTCAGTGTATTTTGAATAAACCATCTCATAAGATTTTATATAGTTCCTGATAATATTATGTGTATATATGCTACCATTTTCCCACATCATAAACCATTAGAATATATATTCAATAATCACCACACCTTGGTTCCTATGGAATATTTTCTTAACAATCACTTCTCAAAAAATTAAATTCTTAATTAATACACATCATTAAGTAATGTGTGAGAGTTAGACCTCATATTTGAAATCCCCACTATCTACCACATAGTTACTATATTAAAAAAATCATAGAAATTTTTTATTAATATAATTTATTTAAAAAACCATTTCAAATTAACACCCATCATAGTAAATTTATTCACTATGTAATAGACTAGATTATTTTAAATATTGATAATAATCACATTTTTTAGTTTTTGAGTCTATATTTCATAAGAAGTGTAAAATGTTTATTTTAATATTACAAGACACCTAAATAATATATTTTGATCATTTATTTTGTGTCATGACATGGCTATTACCTTTTTACAAATTATTATAATTTATTCACATTACATGTGTTTTGTGGAATAATTAATATTAATTAAGAAAGAAAATATTTATATCTTGATACTGAATATCAATATTAGCAAAAAAAAATCATAGATAGAAATTATAGCACCACATGCTTGTTCATAACATGTTTTACTTCCATGTAATTATATAAATTATGCTCTTTTGTGTCGATACATGAACTAGATATTATATATTAATTTATTCTAAAATGAAAATATATCCGCACACACACACACAGATATATATATATATATATATATATATATATATATATATATATATTAGGTCTATTAGTGTGGCATAAACATGTTATAATCGAATTTTCAGTGATAATGATGTTCCAAGATGTAATTATATGTTTTATTCATTATTTTTGAGAGGTAATACCATTATTAGAGATTTTAATCTCACTGATTAAGGGTTCAAATTAGTATTATTGTATTGTAAAATTTATTTTCATGATATTATGGAATTTTATAATGTAAATAATTATTTACCCGAATAAATAAATTTTCTTTTCGTTAGAGAATTAGGGAGTAGAATCCCATCCCTATTAATCATTATTATCATGAGACTCAATTTAAGGAAAAATATTCTCCCTTAACACAATGGTAGATGATGTTCTTCATGGTAATCTGTTAATTCATGAAGGGTTTTCAATGGATGTTATTGTTCATTATAAGAATACCAATCCTCAAGTAGAATCCAATGAGGTTAGATTAATTATTATTTTCCCCATTTTTATTGTGTGATTAAACTCCTTCCTATCATGATTTAATCACATGATAATTTCATGGAAATTAAAAGAATTAATATAGTGATTGTTTTTTGAATGACATTAATTCAAAAATAATTATTGTAATCTAATCGATGGACATGTTTGTAATATTTCATATATGATGGATGAATTATTAATTTAGTTACATGATTTTTACTTTAAAATGTTTTGGATTTAAATAAATAAAATTATTCACTCCTCAACCAATTTATTTCATTAAAATATTTTCCAATAATAATATTTTTATTTAAGAATTAAATATTATTTTCATTTCACTGTCCAAATTATTTTTTATCAATATATTATTCTTAATAAAATTTTAAACTCTTGACATGCCAGATAATTAATTTTGTATCTTTATAATTTAATAACATATTTTGATATTTTATAATTTTTTTATAATTTTTTTACTAACATTGGATAAATTATGTGAAATTTCGATTTAATATTTTAAAAATAAGAAATATTCTAATGAAGAACTAAATTCTATTTTTACTAGGAATGTGAGGAATTAAAATTCATCCCCAAATATATTTTTTAATCATGCTATTTTTTTTAATTTGATTGAGAATAGTAATAAAGTTTTTTGAGTATTATTATGAACATTATATTAATTATACGACTTTCTTGGAATTATTTATTAACTATTTTTCTTCACATATACAGGATTTATTTTTGGATATTCAATAACCCTCAATATTGGACCATGCATACATGAATATGTTTTCAAAATATTTTACACATATGGGAAAAAATAAATTTTAATATTTTATATTTATCTGTAATTTGATCTCAGATACTATCCCTAGATTATATCACCAAATAGACAAGGGTTGTGGTGGTGAATTATAATATAATTATTTTGTATCAATAAAAAAATCCATTTATTTAATAAATTATTCATATTATCACCCTATGAATTATTTTATTCCATTCAATCCTCTTGATTTTAATGAACATTCAATGGTTCTATAATTTAATAAAATAATAAGGATATTGTTCTTATTAGAAATAAATGGTCTATCAGAGTAGAATGTCATATAAATTACCGTGGTATTAATGATTTAGTATCTAAAATGTTATGTACTACATGATGTGAAATCTGAACTAACACACTTTGTATGTTTCCATAATTTTTCATTCTATGAAATGGTTGTAACATTTCATGTAACCCCAATTAATAATGTTTTGTAACTTGTTTTATGACAACTATTTTTAAAGTTATACCTTTTAAAAATAACATTTAGTATGACTATAGATCATATTTTATGTAATTTTGTACTAATATTCTCAGTGTGTACCCACGTATAATCAATATCTATGTGGTATGACCCACATTCTCTACACAACACAAGTACACACAAGTTTTAATAACATATGTAATAATTATTTGAATTTACATCTACATATGTAAAATTATATCATATGTAAGATTAATAGCTTGAATAAATTTTTTGTATGATATTTTGTTTACAATTTTTGATGTTACATGACATGTATTAAGAGTACATGTTTCACATCCTACATTTCCCTACAAACTACATACCCCATCACCCATTCTCTATGCATTTTTTGTGGATTTTTCTATAAATGTGAATATTTGGGCATCACGGGTGTACAGATTTATCAAGAACCCTACAAGACACACTATGAACTGGGTAATCTAAATTATTCTTTGTATTTTACAACTGAGAGGATGATTTTTTTTGAAAAACAGTAGTGAATTATAAATGTTTTTCTACATAGATTGGAATTTAACATATATATCCACTATATACTTTGTATATTCATGGAAATTTTAGTTTCATGTCCGTGTAGTGATGATGTAATCGTTAATAGGATAAATAGGGTATCATAGAGGTTAGTAACTCTTTTTGAGAATATATATCTCTATAGTATGGTACATTGTTTAATACAATGTAGTGGGTTATCCTATCATATGTATTGGGTAGGGGTCATCCACTCTAGAGTTGATAACCATCACAACTTAGGGAAAATAAAAATCTTGGGGCATGGATCCTTAATATCAATAAATTATGAAGCACTTATATTATTGTTAGATCACTCAGAGGGGAGGGGTGATTTCATTATCACTTTTCTATTAAGAATTAATCTCAAAATTAAACACATTAAACGTGTTAAAGTCTATGATCCACTAAATGATATCTCACATCCTCACTTCATAAATATCAAATTTAAAGAGATAGATCAACACATGATATTTACCTGGTTTATCCACAATGTTAGAGTCCACTAATTTGTATGTTTTTTATACTGCCAATATGATTTATGAACAAACATCAGTCCTTATTGGTTGCACTACTCAAATAAAAACATCATTAGAATACCAAACCACTATGTTACAAACTCCTTAACTATTTAAATGTACCCCTCAATCACATTCCTCAAACTGGAAGTAAAATTTTTATCAAACAATTTCCATATTTAATGTTAATCAAGAATAAAATTATATTATTCTTCAGATGTTATTCCTCCATAAGAGAGTCCGACCATATTTTTATTTTAAAATTCATCAATATCATCCAAAATTATAAAAATAATTATTTAGATTTTAAAACATAATCCTGATATTAAATGACCTATATATAGTTATATCAAAATTATCCAAACCATTATCTCTAAATCAATATTCCATAACTTATTCATCAATAATAATTCCCTAAAATTATTCTTCTTCTTAAACATTTTCTTCCTATATAATCATCTTCTATAACTACAACCATTATATTCTTCTTATGTGACCTCATAACATCACATTATATTCATGTTGTTTCTCAATTTTTTAATACATCCATAAATATATTTTCTCTCAAAAATAACTCTTCATGTAACATATACATCTATTTATACTCTTCATTAACCGATAAGATCATAATTTATAAAATCAGGGAAAAATAAAAATACATCCTATTAAAATTAATTATTATATAATATTTCTAAATTAACACTCCTTCTTTTATAGGCTCATATTAATAAAAATGTTTTGAAAGTATTTTATTCAGAAATGTGAACTCCCAACTCAAATCTCCCTATTTCACCTCTATAAAAATTATAGTTTTAATAAGAATCAACATTCATTATCAATATTTACTCAAATATATGCATCATGAAGCACATATATCCTTATTAAAATGTAATCTAGATGTATGACCATTAAAATTATACATCAACATAATCATAATATATGACATTAATACATTTACATTTTCCTCGTATCATTTTCTAAGGAAAAACATCTTGGTTTAATCCAATTCAGTTCCTGATCGAGAAATCATAATATTGGGGAGATCGAACATCATACACCAACAACCCCTGACATCATAACATGAAATATATTTAACTAGATTTTATACATCAATTGTTTTATAGTTCATATATATAACTCAAAAATTGTAAAAATTAACTATGAAACTAAATCATTTGTATAGATAAAAAGTTGAAATAAATCATTTTGATGAAAACATTATAATTCGTAAACTATGAATCTCAATACAATAAAATGAAATTAGAAGATCCCAAATTTGTTATTAAATCTTTTTTTAGCTAAAAATTATAACTCATATGGTGTATATATAATTTTTATAACTGGATATTTTTATAGGTCAAAATTACAAAACAGAAATTGTATAGCTCAACATTATAACTATAAAATTATAATACTCATATTTTTTAATCAAACTGTGTACATCTCAAATTTATGACTCATGCATTGTACAATTAACCTTTATAACTCAATGTTTTATCAAAATAATTTTCATATAATTATATAGGTAAATTCTATATTCAGAAAATGTAATCCTTTAATGTTAGTATGAATACCTATTTTATCATACATTCATCATTTGTACAAGCATAGAACGAATCCATGTTTACTTCATGATGTAAGAAACATTGAGGATTAATATAGAATTTTATGACCTAATAAAATTTCCCTATACAAATAAAAAATATATTCTCTCAAATTATGTTAATTATCTTCTCCTATATACACATACATACATATGGAATTATATTAAGAAAAAATAGGTTGGGAATAAAATATTTCCATCTCAATTTTCTTTTCATTTAGTGAGGTATGTTTACCACCATTACTACTCTTACTAGATCATATCAAAGCGATGTCTTATATAATATAATTTGATTTAACTATGTTTAATAGTGATTTATTTATATAATATTCATTTTTTTTCTAGGTATACATGGAGACGAGCTATGGCTAATAAATTATTTTTGAGGAACATTCCCACTTTTTTGTTCCAGATTGGTCATAGGGGTGTTATGATGAATATTTTTATGTTTATTATATAAATATTGTGGTATAAATGGTTTAAAAATTTACTGAATCTATGAGGAGATGAACTATAGGGGTTCCATTATTCTCTTTATTGACCATGACCAACTTTTAGGTGTGAATCATAGTTATGTTTTGGATTTGGGAATCTTTGGGTCTATTTAAGGCATGAGGATCACTACATAACAATAGTATTAGGATATTTTTAGAGACAATCTTATTTATGTGGATAAATTGATTCCCAATGTTCTTAGGGTTTTTTAATATTATAGAAATTGTTTAATTATCTTATTTATAATTATTCATCTGTATCTGGGGTTCAATTTCAGATCTTATTAGGCCTTTCATTATTCATTTCTACAAATCCTACATGATGTATTTATAATCAACTTGTCATACGACATGTGACAAAAAATGTTTTGTAAATGTAGATAATAAACTATTTTGTGACGAGGGTTGCTTCTCATATAACATGATATATTAATGTCGAGGTGATACTGGATGAAGGGTGGTGACACATAGAAATGGATTTTGATGTAAAAAACTATTATTAGGATTCTAAGGATTTTTATGGAACAAGTATTCTCTAGTAAGTATTCCCTAATATGATATTTTTTATTTCATTTGAAATAATCTATTGAAGAATGTAGTGTTTCATGTGTTTTTTACCAACTGAGATTTCCCATGAGGTGTGGTGTAATATAGTGGTGGCTCATTTGTTCATTTATATTCAATTTATTTATTATCATTATTTAATATCATTTTCATATTATTATTAATGTATTTTATTAATAATATTTGAATGACCATTATACTAGAGGGCTCTTTATTTTTCATTATGCATTGTATGTTTTAGTTACTATTACTCGCCTAATAGGATTCGAGCATGAATGTATGCATTCCATTCCTCCATCCTAGGTGGGATCTATTTTGGTAGGGTTTTTCCTGATGGGTATCAATGTGTACTGAGTGATGGGGTTATATTAACGAGTTTATAGACTTTTTAGAATTGGTTATAGAAGTTTACAAATAGTATTAATGGGTTTTTAGTTTGATTAGGAGAGAAAAACATAGTGATGGGTTGGTATCGAATATATCCATTTACTATGAATTTGATATAATTATTATTTAATTGAGAACCCAAGGAACCAATTTTATTTTCATATAGTTGAATTTTTTGGTTTTCTAATACTATATTTACCAGTTCTTATTGAAATTATTTAACAATTATAGTTTAGTTCTTTCTAATGCAGGATGTTAACATTAGTTTAAAAACTAAATTGAAAAAATTAGAAGAATTTGCTCTACGTGACACTGTATTTTCAAAATTTTACAACCATTAATCCTCTTCTTAGTGTTTCATATTCATTGGGGCCATCGAGTTCACATGTATTTGTTGGTGTTTCTCACCCAATGGCCATTGTTCTATTTTTATCGATTATAAGGCCATCTTCCCATGACCTCATACAATGATATTCTTCTTCACCACCATACCATAATGTTTTATTCTTTTTATTATATTTTTAGTTAATTATAGATCCAAATATCTCCTAGGAAGATTGATCTTTGTTTTCTCAGTCGCAACATCCTCTATTGAAGAAGATTCAGCACATATAAAGTGAATTCTGGTTTAAGATTTCTTCTAGATAACCCCCAATTGAACCTATGCCAATTTTATTAAAATCCACGGGGTTTGGCATACATAGATAAGGTGTTGTCTCTGAATTGAAAATATTTATGCATTGTTTTTCCTTATAGTGATGGCCTAATCATGGACATGTGTTTTAGTCCCAGATTATTCAATTGGTGGAGGGTCTTCTTGTTACATTGGTTTGTGAAGGTTCATAATCAAAGAGATATCTCACTGGCGGTGGTGTGGGTTTATCTCCCAGGTAATCCCCTATTGTGCCAAAAAAATTTCTTTCTTTTAAGGGATCAAAGAGTTGTTATGAATAATCCACGACACAAATGATCATACTCTTTGTCTTAAGGAAGTCAAAATAGACCAGATCAACATTGATTAGTATCTAGATCACTCTCTCATGTCACAGGTTGGTATTCATGTGGAGGGTGTAGATGAATGAGTATAGGATATTTTATTTCCATCACCTCCTTGGTTTGAGTTTTTTAATATGTTTTCAAAAATAATTAAAGGTTTAGGTTTATATAAAAAACTATTTATTATTGGTGGTAGACCCACTAATGCTTTCTGGATTGGTAGATAAGTGGAAGATCACATGTCTTCATTCTGATTGTCCACCATATTTTTTTCCTAGATTAATAACCTGGAAAAGGTAGTGGGAGGGGTTCCACCTTTCACCAAAATACAACTTGAAATTTAGCATCGAGGGTTCCGCCTTTTGCCTAAAGTAATGGAATAAGTTGGTACCCCCTTTCACCTATTCCTTATCAATCAATAAGAGGTACCCCTTCTCCTCACCAACAATTCCACTCAACTCTCTACATTATAGATCATATAAATCTAATAAATGTTCTTTTTGTGTGTGGTGTATATGATGGTGTAAAAGATGTCTTGGTTTTTCATGAAATATCACATAGAGGTATTTTTTATTTAATATAATATTATTTATTAATTTAATTGAATTATTTTTGGTTAGTTATAAATATCTCACTTATTAAGTAGTTTTCCAAGTTCTAAATATTTTGTTTTACAATTAGTTTATTTTTTATATATATTTTGAAATATATGTACTAATTATTAATAATTTAGTTTAGAGTAAATAACGAATAAATTACAATTTAACATTATAAAAATTCAGTATGATTCAATATTATGTGGAAATTTAGGAAATTAAATTTCTATCTAGATACACACAAGTGGATGTGGCTCTAGCACAAATGTACTTAGGAAAAAAACATTCACAATGTGTCCTGGGCCAAAATCAGGGTAACATGTCACATGACAACGAGCCTTACTACATCCTAGATTGACACTCTTGGGGGACATACTTAATAATTTTAGTGTTTTGTTTATAAACAACTAAAATACTGGAGAAAATAAAACATCTAATCAGTATATTTTTTCAATGATAAAATAAAACAATGATCATATAAAATTAAATGGATAAGGACAAATACATTAAATAATGAGTTTCATAATAATTATCAACTAATTATTAGATAATGATTCATCTATTAAAAAACTATAATAAGAAAGATTAGTATCATCCTTTAGAAATAATATTTATTATTAGTAATGATTATTTATATATTAATTATTGATTTAAATTGTATTTAATAATAAATACAAGTAATGATTAGGTAATTATCACTAACTATTAAATATCATATGATTACTTGTTGTATAAGAAATTATTATATAATAATTAAATATTCACTAACTAAAGAACAAAATAGTAATTTTTAACTAGTTATTAGAGGATTATTGACTAGTTTAAAACTATAATATGAAACAATTTTATGATTGTTTAGGATAAAAAAAAGATGTTATAAAACATTTGTATGACTAGGTATGTATTTTCCAGTTTAGCATCTGTACTAGGTATAATTCTAAGATAATTAAATCCTAGTCCTCATCAAAGATGTTTTTTTCTCATTTTTCTGTGGATATTCTCAGCAGATCTCATTTCAATGATCTCATTACTCATCTATAATACACATGGATTTAGATCCTAGGTTAAAACAGATTTTATTAAAATTTATTTCCATAGTAAGGTTGTGTCATTTATGCTAATGTTGAAGATGATGAAAATCCCTTCAATGATAAAATAGTATGTTATTGGTGTACTATTGTGTAATTTCCTCCAATCTAGCTATCATAATGATTATATTTTTCTATTTTGGAATCCTGATATATCAATGGTTCTCTTTAATGCATCATATTATTTTATAATAAAATGAATATATTCCTAAACATATATCTTCATTGTTTAGTTAGTATATACTAAATATGAATCCCATGACCTGGTGTCTCTTTGGAATGCTCTTGGATCCTTTTCTCTATGGAATGTACCATGGATAGTTGGTGGTGATTTCAATATTATCATGGATTCGAGTAAGAAAAGGATGAGTGTCCTCCCTCATAGAGAAAGGTAATAATTTAATTAATTCATAGAAAACATTGGGCTTATAGATATTTGTTATTCGGGAGACTGTTTCACATGATGTAAGAACCAACGTGGTAGCTATTAGACCCTGTTCCACCTTGATCACACTGTAGAGAACATTCATTCCATACTATCCTTCATTAAATTTAAGGTTTCTCATTTGGAACATAGCCTGTTCAGTCACTCCCCATATATTGTGGGTTAGCCGACAAAAATGATACATTTAATCGATTTAAATTCATTCATTTATGGATGAGGGATCTGGGTTTCTTCCATACTGTAGAAGAATCTTGGAAATAGACATCCTAGGTGAATTCCTAGACTACCCTACACAAAAATCATAGACACATAATATGTGATATTCAAACATGGAGATTGTGATAGTCTTTAAAGTGATTTAGATTTGGAGGAGATACTAGGAAATTAAACAGCCTGAATGAAGTCTTCATAATTTTTGGAAGTAATCCCTTTTTGGTAAGCTTATAAAAAGTAAGAATCATAGGATATATATTTTCATGAAACAAAGGAATCTATTCTTTAAGAAATTTAGTGTCAAATGATTGAGGGAAGGTGACAAAAATTCATGTTTCTTCCATTCAAGTATTAAATACAATCAATGCAATCATAGACCCAACATTATTTTGGATGATATCACATACACCAATTATTGGAAATTGGTTGGAAACATAGTTGGAACACACTTAGAGAATCTTCTGGAGGGCCCCAACCAGAGTGATTATGGGTCTTATCCAAGGAGGCATTCAGATATTTTTAATTTCATTCCTTATAATGTTTCTAAGAGAAAAATAATCATTGAGATTCGATAACTAAGGGAAAAGAATATTCAGGAGGTGGTTTCATCTCAAAATCTATAATGTTCACTTATCCCAAATGGATTCCCATGATAATTATATAAGGACTCAAGGGAATTCATTAAGTAGGGTTTTGTGCATTCGGTCTGGGAATTCTTCTATGGGGGCAGTCTCCCTCATTTATGTTGTGCTTATACGATTGTTTTAGTCCAATAGTTGGACGATCCACAGTCCCTATAACAGTGTTGGACTATTTTTCAAATGAAATTTCATTAATATGGTATTTTACATTATTATCAACAATCCATTATCCATGTTTCTCCCAAGGGGGATATCTAATTTTCAACATGGTGTTTTTATATGGTGCTCCAATCAAGGGGATACTTTCCAAGATCATGGGATAATTAGTGATATCAAACAAGAAGAGGATGTGATCTAATAAAAAATTAATGTTATATATGATAAAATATTTCAACATACTTGATTAAAATTTTATTCTAAAATCTTTTAGTGGTATGAGTTTCTCTAATTGAATGTCTGATATAATGTTTCATGGTTCTACCTCTGTATGGATTTCCACCACCATTATGTGGAAATCATTTCTTTGATGACTTCTTATGGGATGAAAAATGGGATCTTCTCTACCCTACTATCTTTGTCCTCACCCAAGATTCTCCTAGTCGATAAATTGATAAATGTATCTCACATGGTAGCATACTATTGCACCACTACAAAGATCAGTACCATGTAATTCCTCACTGAATGTTTGTGGGCAGCTTAATTCTAATTTTTTCAATGCTGTAAATTGATCCATTTGGTTAATCAAGGGTGTTCAAGAGGATAAATTATAGTGGAATGTCCAAAAACATAGTCTTGTAGTGAAAAGTATCCATATTTTTCACAAACATTCAGATAAGAGGGTGAGATCCTTAGAGACTAATATTAATATGCACATAGGTAATTTAGATATGGTTTATCTTGGTGACCAAACATAACAATTTAAACTTATTTTTAATAATTTTTATAATTTTTTTTTTCTAGAATCAAGAGTTATATAATCAATTATAAAAATCGTTTGTAACATTTAGAGGGTGAAGTATCGTAGTGAACCATGTCTTTTCATCAATTCTGATGATTATTCATTATAAAATTAAATTACACACTGTGTTCATTTATTAAATTGAGAAAATCATTCCTTTCCACTTTTGGGATGCTCATTTGGATGGTAAACATCACTAGTATTTATAGTGTAGGCTTGAAGAAACCATTTTTTAATGGGTGTATCAATATCAAAAAAATTCAGGTACTATGTGATATTTTTTATGGATGTAATCACGGGAGGATATTAAGGGGTTGAAACATTGTGGAAAGAAAATGAAGGACAAATATGGAGATTATCCTGGCATTGGATGTGGTATGTGTCCTCAGTTCGGCGCATGATTCTTCCTTGTTTGGAGTTTCTTCTATTTTATTCTCGCTGGAGTGTGAGAGTGGGAGAGATCTTTTTCTAGAACAACAACTAGGTAGAATGAAAACTTGGTTTCCCTGTCTTTTATATTCCATATATCATGATCCGGAAAGAAACCAATCATATGAAGTTTATTAATGCTGATTTGTAATATGATCCGTGGGGATTATTTGATATCAATGATTTCAACTCTCTGTAATACAAATGTGTCTTCATAGGATTCTCCTTAAGATATTTATCCTTGAAATACTATCAAAAAGACATTGTGGTGTCTATTATCTATAATTCTAGGGTAGATTTTATATGATGTGAGGAGATCCTAATTTTTTTAGATTCATGGTATAGTGAGTTAGGAATCATGAGCATCCCACCAAGGAGAACACTAAGTTGCTGTGAATTAGCCTCACCTCCTAATGCCACTATTGTAGAGAACTAGGGGTGGAGTCCTCAAAGAACTTTTTATTCAAAAGATAATGGGAGAACAAGGAGAGGAAATATTTGGTGTAATTTATGGGGTTGTATCATAATGAAACCTGGAATATTTATTACTACATTGATGGTTTCAGGGTGCGTGGAATTCAGGACCAGAGCACAAAGAGGGAGCTCCAATACTCATATCAGGCAGTAGGTATACATGGAATGTGATGAATAAAGTTAGAAAATACATATCCACTAGTACATGGACATGTATAATTTTAAAAACCTTAAATATTTTTTAGTGATTTGATCCATCTATATACGTACTACGAGGGAGCCCCATATCTTAGACCTATCCTAGTGGCCCGTGGCTTGTATAGTGCTTCCACTATCAAGCTGGGTCGACAAGAATGATAGATTAATTATCTGTAGGGTCTCCAATTCAAAAATGATGGTCCATTTAATGTGGGAGTTCTTGAGGTGAGGAGTGGGTTGGGATTCAATGAAATATGTTATTTTGGACATTACAACATTTTTTGGTAATGGTGATTCCCCCCAAGCTGATGCCCAGGTGATGATTACTTGTCTTCTCTTGGGTAGCAAAAGAAACATTTGTTTAGTGAAGGTTGAGTCGACTTCTATTATTATCTATAACTATTTACACAATATTTTTCTGGTGCTTTGGTCTATTTTTTACACCATTCACAGGTTCAAGGGGTTAATGAATAATAAATTGAACATTATTCATAATTTTTAGCTAAGGGAATGCGGTGGACTATTTTATTTCATTAAATTTGACATCTTGATTATAAATTTCATGTTTAAATAATTTGGTTATCTTCTTCTAGAGTGATCCAACCTGGTTAAATCAGACGGCCTTGGCCTTCAGTACATCCTATCACCATGATTGTTTTTCTTATATTGTCTTATTTCCCCATCAATTGTACCTATCACCTTTGTTGAAAAAAATAATATTTGTTTATATAGGATTACACAAAAAAATAATTATAATATCTAACATTTTTTTGATAACCCTTTTAAGTTCAATATTCCACTCACTGATGATCAGTTTAATGACCAGGAATCAACTCAGATCAATAGTTGGGAGACAAGAATTCCTATACGAAGAGGATGAATCAATTTCACTTATTCATAGGTAAGATAAATATCAAAATAAAATGGCATTTACCACTGAGTTATATGAGACTATTTATATATATTGTATGATTTAGGATTTCAATTATAATATGTATCTAAGACACATATTTGACCACATTACTTCTTTAGATGTTTCATTTTTTGTTTTAATGACACTCATGTTCCATCTAGATCAGGTATCCATTATGAATATCGATGTTCTAGAATAAATACTTTACATACAATAACGAGTCATTAGTATGATTTGAATATCTCAAACTCAGTCATACACTACAACATAATAGATGAAGTATGAGACCCTTTTTTAAGTAATTTCATTAACAAATGGGATTATAATATGTGTAAAAGACATGGAAAACAATTTAATGGTACCATAAACCATTCCCATGTATTTATTAGGTCTATATACTACGTGAGGTAATCCATATAAAATATTAATAAGGATTTTTATCTTGTTAGATCATGTGACTCTTTTAGTGATATGATATAATATGGAGTTATTCAAGAACCCAATGCAGTCTGATTTGTGTATTAATTATTAATACGAATTTCGATATTTTATTGGTGAAGTGAAAGAACCCAACAAAGAATTTACCATGATATTTCCAGTGGATGATAAAAAAACAAAATAGTAGAGATTAGTAACTAGAGTTTCTTCAAATTAAGAATTCATATATACTTTTGTATATGGGTAAAGTGGTTTATAATATTGTTTTTTAAATAACTAAATACTAACAAATGATGATTGTTTAGTTGTAATTATCATACAAAAAAGTCTAAATTGTTTTTCAAGAGTAATTTTGTTTTCAATTTATAGAGTGATGGTGAATACATATATTGATGATTTGATATTATGATCAACCTTTGTATGAATATTACATGAAACACATGGGAAAAATAATTTTACATGTCATTTTAATATATAATTATAGATGATTTATTTTAATGAAGGATTCATTTAGAGTAAATTTTTTATGTATAATATTTTTATTTCCTGATATTTTTAGATAATAATTTTTCATTACTATTATAATACATCTTTATTAAAATAAATATTAATCCATTGACCTGCAAATAGGTCTAAGCTCAATTATTATGTGTGACGAAATTGGGATAACATGATAATGTCCATGTGGATAAATAAAGACAAATCTTATTCATCCGAAAGAGGGTGTTCTTGGGAGGAATGCCAGAGGAGAAATGTTTTCACAAGGTGACATAAAACATGTATTGTGTAACACTCGAGACTTTTAAGGGAAATATTTTGTTTTTATGTTATATACATCATCAATGGAATCATTCACTATACACAACACTATCTTGGCTTGCTTTACACGCAATTGCGACCTTCCTCGATAGCTTGCATTGTATGCAATATCGAGTTACACTAAACAACGATATGCTATTAAAATATTATTAAAACTAGCCATTGTGAATAGTAATGCCAACTTTTTGGAATTTTTTAAATTTCATCTTTCAAAATGGAATTCATTTTTGGATTTGGAATATCGAAATTAGCCTAGGGTGAAATTTTGGTATTTTTCTGAAAACATTCAATTTTTTGATGAATAGTGAAAACACTAGGTTACTATTTAAAAACTGACTATATATTTAAATTATTATTTATTTTATTTAAATTTATTTTAGGTCAAAATTGATAGATAATACCTATAAAAGTTCAATTCAATTCATTGGAGTCATTTTATAATAATTTTAGATATATAAAAATTTTATTGAACTTTTCACCGTCTTTTACCCACCTCCTAGGAGAATTTCCAAATTCACATAAAACATAATATTACCGCTTCTGTGAGAGGAATTTCGAAAATTTGAGAGACACAGTTAATATCAAGGACTAAATTGTGGTTCAATGAGATGAAAATAATTTTTGGTGAATAGTAACTTTTTACTTTTTTTACCACGGTTAAAAGTAAATAGGGTAATTAAGGGTAAAAATGATATTATTATTACCCTAAAACATGTCCTAATTCTATTGGATAAGTGTAATTCGACCATAAACAACCTTAGGAAATAAATATGACCATTTAGGCCCACTTTTATTAGATTAGGACATTTATTATTAATTTATTTAAAGAAGGGTTAAAATAGTTAAAATCAATGTTTAATAACTACATCATTTTTAATATAGGGTTATAAATAAGATAAATTAGACTATAAATATTCATTAGAAAGCTAAAACGATTTCCTACATATTGGTATTTTATTTGTAATTTTTAGACTTTATATAATTTAATTTATTTATGACAAAATGATGATACTGTAATTATATTATTAATGAAATATTGACACAATTGATGTTATAAATAACCAAATAAATGTAATTTGAGACTTTTTATGAATTAAAATAATTCTATATGTTAATATTACATGTTTGTATTGATTTAAGTAACTTTTTTCGAACTAATATTTCTGTTATGATTTTCACAAAAATCAATTACCAAATAGTGTCAGAATTGACATAAAATAGTTTTTAAAACAAATATTATATTATTAATTGTTATTTTATTCTAAAAAATAAAAGGTTCGCCCAAATGAGTTAGATAAAGTTATATATATTAATAAAAAACAACTTGGGGTTCGTTTGGCTTGTTATAGTAAGTTTAATAACCTTATAGTGTAAGAAAACAAGAAGGCACTGTAAAAGTTAAATTATCTAACTTAAAGTAAAATTTAAATGATAAGGTTTAAATGGATTCCTAAACTTGTCTATATTCTATTGGATGAGAGGATTTCGACCCATACCCACCTTATCTTCGAAAGAAATCAATTTGGAGTTATTAAGAACCGAATATGACTTTATAATAAAATAATATTTTTAGTTTTTCCAAAGGTTCCCCTCTCCATCCTATCTTCCTCACACCACTTTGAGCCTTCAAACTCGGCCAAACCCTACCAAATTCTTTTCTCCACTTCCCTAGAAACATCTTAGAGGTCCTGGTTTTCTTAAATGACCAATTTTAGTGCTCTATGAGGAGGTCTTAAAGAGGCGCTTCAAAGAAGAGTTAATGTCCGTTACCGATTATTTCAACTTTATTTCTTTTTCCACTTCTTCTTATTTAATAGTTTAATTATTAAGTAATAACATCAGTATCGCTCATATAATGATATGTTATTATAAGAATGAAACAACCCTATTTAACCATCTATCCATCCTACAGAAAAAGGAATCACTACGCGTGCGTACGTACGGAATACCGTCTCCACGCTGTGGTGTAATATATTTTCCACCTCCACCTTACTTGGATGGGTATAATAGTGTAATGTAACACCCCAAGCTTCTAAGGTACGCTTCTCTTTGAATAATGTGATAGCATGTGTTGTACGCAACACCAAGTTCTAACACACCACAACCAATCAAACTAGCCGTTATGAATAGTAACACCTACTTTTTGAAATTTTATAAATTCTATCTCTCAAAATAGACTTCATTTTTTGATTCAGAATATCGAAATTAGAATAGGGTGAAATTTTGGTACTTTTCGGATAACTTTCATATTTTGATGAATAGTGAAAATTACTAAATTTTAATTAAAAACAACTTTTTTAATCAAAATAATTAATAGTGATAAATTATGAATTTGAGTGGTTTTAAAGTATATTTAGAATATATTTTTACCATGTAATACAATTTGGGTCATTGAACATAATTTCACATTTAAACCAGACATAAACAAGTGCCAATCTTTTGATAGTTATTATCTCTTAAAAACATGCTTTTTGTTTTAACAACGGGAATTAATTTTAAATTAATTTTTTCCAATTCTGTGTTTTGAATTTGGAAAAATGGATTCCATATTTGGAATCAGGATGTTCAGATTGTGTAAATAGGTAACTTTTATTTTAAGACATTTTGGATAATTACTTCGGTAAATATTTTATTTACCATGGTTAAAGGGTGAATCCGGTAAACAAGGGTTAAACAGTAATATTATAATAATACTAAATTACCCTAAAACGTGTCTTATCCCTATTGGTTGATACCTGATCGACCATGGGTACCTTCTGGTCAATTTTGGGACCCCATGGATCCACTTGTAAGTGATAGGGGCACTTTATTTTAATTATGTTAAAATAAATACAAAAATGACACAAGGAAATATCTTTTAGAAAAACAATTGTTAAATAGGATTATATATGTTGGATTTTAGACTACAAATATTAATTAGAAAGATAAAAAAATTTCCTACCTAATGATATTTTATTTATACTTTTTATACATTAAATAAGTTAATTTATTTAAGACACAATAGTGATGCAACAATTACCATAATAGTGAAAAATTAGAATAATTGATATTATAAATACCCAAATAAATATAATCTGAGTGTTTTATTGAAGTAAACTAATTTTATAGGTTAATATGACATATTAGAATTTATTTAATTAACTTTTTTCGAAGTAATAATTCAGTTATGTGTTTCACAGAAATCAACTATGTAATAGTGTCAAAATTGACATAAAAGAGTTTTTAAAACAAATATTATATTATTAATTGATATTAAATTCCTAAAAATCTAAGGTTCGGCCAAGAGACTTATATCATGATAGGTGTATCATTAATGGACCACTTGGGTGTCTCTAGGATGTATATGGTATGTTTATTAACTATATAATATAAAAATACATAGAGACATTGTAAAAGTGAAACTAATTAGCTAAGAGTTAATACTTAAAGATAAGGTTACTATAATGACCAAAACCTGTCTAAATTCTATTGGTTGAGTGGTTTTCGACCCATCCCAACCTTAGAATTTAAATAGTCAACTTTTTATTCATTATAAACCGAATATGAATTTATTATAAATTAATATTTCTAGCTTTTCCAAAGTTGCCCATCACCCCTCTTATAAAATGGGAACTCTTCCTTCTCATTTATTCACTCCTTAAAAGCCTTTTGGTTCGGCCAAACCCTGCCCAAATACTCTATCAACTTCCCTCACTACAACCTAGAGGCCTTAGTTTGATCATAAAGCCAACCTGAGTAGCCCTTTTGATCAAATCAAAAGGAAGAAACCGAAGAAGAGGTAATGATTTCACCACCCTTTTCCAAGTTCCTTTCTTCTTCCACTTCTTCTTCCTTTGTTATAACCATTCTAAAATAATAACTCCAGTATCATATATATATTGTGATGTTATTATAAATATGGTACAACCATATTCAGTATTCTATCCACCCTTTTAATAACATGTCACCATACGTGCGTACGTACGGCTTACCGTCTCCGCGTCGTGGTGTAATTGTTATTCAATATATTATTATTTGGATGGGTATAATAATGATGTGCAACTCATGTAAATAATAAATATAACATGTTAATGATTATTTATATATGATATACCATCCATTTATATATTATTTTAATATCAAAAGAATGATATTGTCGCTCGTGCGTACTTACGGACTACCGTCTCCACAAACACAATGAGATTCATTCTCCATCGTATCCATTGATGTATAATTCTCATTTGATGATTAATAATAGTATCTAATGACTTGATATCATCCTGGATATGATTAAGATACAACATATCCATTACAAACATGTCTTACGTAACAAAACATATAAAATAAAATGAGTAAGTTAACACCCGAAATGACGATAATTCTAAGATATTATTAACAAAGAAATGTTAAAAGATCATATATGATATCATATTAATGTATATGATTATTGAATAATTTAATAACAATTATTTCACTATTATACAGGTGGTTAACCTACCCCAACCAAGGAAAAGTACAAGGTAAGGGTTATTTCACAATCTCTTCATTATCTGACGTTTTTTATACGTAATAATCTACTAGGATCTCTTTATTATCCACATCCATGTTTCTTAAAAATGTATTTCAAAACATTTTTACTATCTACTAGAATATGAGTTAAAGTCATTTATACCCTTTTTTACTTTTATTAGTGGATTATAAAGGAATCTTTCCGTCGTTTTCAAAACAAGGTCCTTTTTAACCTTTTTGACAAAATTAAGGTAAGAATGTTTTTTTAACTTATACAGCGGGTGCGGCTATTTTCCGCCGTTATAAAATCTTAAAAGTTTTCCTTACAAGCTTATAAGAATATATTCAAAGAAAATGTTTTATTTTATATGGCTCTAAATGATTTCAAAATAAAAAGAGATATTTTTCTAAAAAGTGTTTTGATTTCATCTATGTCAACATCCTTTGTTGGATTTTACGCTTATGTGAAGTTGATTTATTATGATACAAAACTTCTATGTTGTATTGAAGGTTTTGTGATATGTTTGACTGTGGATGTGCTATTTTTATACCATTCATGGTTCATGGTGAATGTATTGACATTTTTTATGCTAGTTTTAATACAAATGTTTATGTTATGTTTAAACCTTTTCATATGGGAATGCATTGGACTTAATATGTGTCGGGTGGAGCCCGCTATAGCTCCTCGATGCATCGGTAGGTCTAATGAGAAAAATAGTGTCTTGGCACAAGGCCTTGGCAAAATATTATTTGTAGTCTTGGCACAAGGCCTTGGCTATGTGGTTATGTGGTTATGACAGTCTGGCATTATGCATTCCATCATTATGAAAGTGGTTATTGATATTTAATGTTATTATTCAATTAGTATAATATCCATGTGAATAAGTAAATGGAATTATTTCATTTTAATTTTTCCATACTATGTTGAAGTTCATGTTTAAAAGGCTTTTGTTGTAGTTATACATTCCCTTAAATGTTTATGCTTATTTTGGAAAGTTTCTGCTATATTGTAATCCTTACTGGGCATTTGAGCTCACCCCTTTTCTATGTTTTATTTTTACCAGGATGTGAAGAAGAAAGGTATGAATGACCTGCATGGATATTATGAGGCGATAATAGTGTGGACTATGGAGACATTATGTTGTTGTAGTAGTTTTTCACTTTATGATGTAATGTAAAACTTTATGAATATATCTAGTGTTTCCAAGGCTACTAAACCAATCGGTCTTTCGAGATTTGATCTTTTTTGTGATCATGCCAATGTTATGTAATAATGCACCGACTCTGGGTAACTAGGGTTGGGGAATTACAGTTGGTATCAGAGGAGGTTTAGTACAATTCTTGGAAGCTTGATTTAGATAAACTCGGATTAGAGCACGTAGACATAAGATGAACATTGAGGATTAGTATAGAAGAACTTCCTAGAATTTTGGTATTTTAGAGATTTTGTGAGTTTTCTGAGCAATACATCCCTATCTGGATACGAGCAGGTAGAGGCGGATCTAGCACAGATGTACCTAGGGGTAAAACTCGAAAACACCACTTTGATCTAGACTCGAACGGGAACTGGTGCACGACAACGGGCCTTGCTGCACTCTTGGTTACGACACTCCCGGGGGATATGCTTAGGACAACTCTCATTTTCTTTACAAATCATTATGAAGGGTTTATGAGTATATAATTCCTCAAAGAAATTTCTTTATGATTATGGATTATATCCATAAATAGTTCAATTTTTGTTAAGTGTTTTATAAGTATGGAATTATGTATTTTGATTCATAAACTGATCTAGTTTATGCCATTATTTAGAAATGGTGCCTAGTGGAAGAAATGGAAACCGTATCAATGCACGCACTCAATGTAGGGATTTCCCTCCTGCTCAAGATAATTATAGTGGAGCTGGTGATGCAACTGGTGCCGATCAGCTAATCACCATACTGGGAAAACTCCCTCAGGTTATGAATAATAACCTTACCCGTATAAAGCACCCTGATCCACAGCGTGGAAGGTCAATGTTAGATCGATTCATAAGGCAACAACCACCAACATTCAATGGGAGTACAAATCCCTTAGTAGCTGAGCAATGTATAAATTCCCTAGAGAAAATATTTTAGGCTTTGGGGAGTAGTGGAAGGGAAAAAGTTATCATTGCAGTTTACCGCCTCACTGGAGATGCTGATCAATGGTGGTCATTGATTCAAAACACGAAGGAAGATGATGAAGTATCAAATATGCAATGGAGGGAGTTCAAAGATCTGTTTTTAGAAAAATACTTTCCTCGCGACCATCGAGTAGATATGGAAATGCAATTTTTGAGTCTGAGACAGAAGGAGGATGGGAATGTCTCAATGTATGAGGATAACTTTACAAGGTTAGAAAAGTATGCTAGAGATTATATACGTAACCCAAGAAGTAAGATTGATCGTTTCTTTGATGGGTTAAAACCATTTCTCCGTCGAGCATTAGTCTCACAATCCTTTTCTTCGTACGAAGACATTGTATCATGTGCTATCAAGACCGAAAAGGAATTCTCTAAGTCTTACGACTTTAAAGAAAAACAAGAGAAGAAGAGACCTGCTGATCAATCTGGGAATGGAAATAAGGGGAAGAAGGGAAAGGTTGAATATCCGTCATGTGGTAAATGTGGGAAGAAACACCCAGGTACTTTCTTGAAGGGAATGGGAGTCTGTTACAAGTGTGGTGAAAAAGGCCACCAAGCTCGTGATTGTAAAGGGAAGAAGAAAGCTACCAATGTTCAGTTCTACAATTGTAGGGATATGGGACATTATGAAAATGAATTTCCTAAGCACCAGGAGAACTTATCTCAGAAAAGGCCAAGGGATCAAGGCCAAGCTTATACTATCACTACTGCTAAGGTAGAAGCTCCGAAAGATGTGGTGGCAGGTAATTTAATGGTTTCCTCAAGTTTAGAGAATGCATTATTTGATTCTGGATCATCGCATTATTTCATATCTTTCCAGTTTTCTAAGAAAATTAGATATTTACAATTTGATTTAACAAGGGAGGTGTCAGTTAAAGCTCATAAGGGAAGTATCATTGCAACAATGTTTTGTGAATCAGTTCCCATTAGAGCACATAAATGTTCTTTATCTGCTGATATCATAGTCATACCTATGATTGAGTTTGATATAATCCTCGGTATGGACTGGCACTCAGACTGTGATGTGAAGATTTATTGTAAGAAGAAAGAGGTTACGATTCTTGATGATAATGATAAGGAATACCTTATCTTTAGAGAAGAATCGTCACCACCTAATTCTTATTTAGATCTACCCCCAGTAGCTCAACTAAATTCAATTATTGGGGAGGAAGAGAATGAAATAACTGTGGGTGAGGAAAGGAATGTTCAAATAGAGGATGTACCTATTGTGAAAGAATTTGTAGATATATTTCCGGAAGATTTACCTGGACATCCTCCAGAATGAGAAGTTGAGTTTTCCATTGATTTAATTCCTAGATCAAGGCCTATATCGAAGACCCTTTATAGAATGGCCACTGTAGAATTAGTTGAACTAAAGAAACAACTAGAGGAATTGAGTAATAAATGATTTATTCGCCCTAGTTTTTCTCCATGGGGAGCCCCTGTTCATTTTGTTAAAAAGAATGATGGATCTATGAGGTTATGTATCGACTACAGGGAGATCAATGCTATAACAATAAATAAAAAGTATCCCCTACCATGCATTGATGATTTATTTGACCAACTTAATGGAGCTCAATACTTTTTATAGATTGAAATTTGATCAGGATACCATCAGTTGTGTGTGAAGAAGGAAGACATTCCGAAGACAGCATTTCGAACCAGGTATGGGCATTATGAGTTTACTGTAATGCCTTTTGGTTTGACTAATGTACCCTCTGTATTCATGGATCTGATGAATAGAGTTTTCAATGAGTATCTTGATGAATTTGTGGTGGTATTTATTGATGATATCTTGGTATACTCCAAAATCTACGAAGATCATGAAAATCAATTGCGCATTATCCTGAAGACTCTGAGAAGACATGAATTATATGGGAAGTTTAGCAAGTGTGAATTCTGGCTTCATGAGATTTCATTTCTTGGCCATATTGTCTCTAAAGATGGAATCTTTGTTGATCCTTCTAAGACCAAGGCAATCAAATAATGGCCAGAACCTACGAGTATAACTGAGGTACATAGTTTTATTGGTTTGGCAGGTTATTATCGACGATTCGTCAAGAATTTTTCCCGATTGGCTATCCCATTAATGAAGCTCACATGTAAAGGGGTTAAATTTGTTTGGACAAAAGTGTGTGAAGAATGTTTCGAAGAACTAAAGAAAAGATTAGTTAATGCTCCTATATTGACTCTACCATCGGGGAATGATGGGTTCGTTATTTATAGTGATGCATCGAAGAAAGGACTTGGTTGTGTCCTTATGTAGAATGATAGAGTTATTGCCTATGAATCACGACAGTTGAAAATTCATGAACAAAACTATCCTAATCATGATCTCGAGTTAGTAGCTGTGATCATTGCTTTGAAGATATGGAGGAACTACCTCTATGGTGAAAAATGTGATATTTATACTGATCACAATAGTTTGAAGTATATTTTCTTACAAAAAGAACTCAACATGAGGAAAAGGAGATGGCTTGAATTACTCAAGGATTATGATTGCACGATACACTATCACCCGGGGAAAGAAAACAAGGTGGCAGATGCTTTGAGTAGAAAAGACCATGGAGTTTTGAACAATATGAGAATTGAAAGGGATCCAATTTTCATGGATCTAGTGAATATGGACATGGGAATAACCAGGGAAGGTGAAACATCAATTCTTTTTCAAATGGTTGTCAAACCATCTTTACTAGAAAGAATTAAGAGTTCTCAGACAGATGATGAAGAATTTCAAAAGAAGATTAAAGCTGTGAATGATGGGAGACTGAGAGACTTTGTGAATGAAGATAGAATTTTGAAATTTTGGAAGAGACTTTGTGTTCCTGATATACCTAATATAAAAAGGGAATTGTTGGATGATGCTCATAGTTCCAATTTCTCTATACACCCTGGGAGCCCCAAAATGTATATAGATTTGAAGGAACATTTTTGGTGGGACAACATGAATAGGGAGATTGCTGATTTTGTGTCAAGATGTATGGTTTTTCAACAAGTGAAAGCTGGAAGGCAACAGCCTGGAGGAGTCATGCAACCTCTTTCCATACCGGAGTGGAAATGGGACAATATTACGATGGACTTTGTCATGGGGCTACCAATTACTCCTAGAAGGAATGATGCAATATGGGTTATTGTTGATTATCTTACCAAGTCAGCACATTTTCTTGCTATAAGATAAGATCTACCCCTAGAACTTCTAGAAAGACTATATATTAATGAAGTTATGAGACTTCATAGAGTACCCCTATCGATTGTTTCGGATCGTGATCCCCGTTTTACATTAAGATTATGGAAAAGTCTTCAGAAATCCCTGGATACTGAACTTCATTTGAGCACTGCTTACCACCCTCAGACAGACGGACAATCAGAACGGACTATTCAAACCTTAGAAGACATTTTGAGATCTTGCTCACTTGACTTACAAGGTATGTGGGATCAATATTTACCTCTGGTAGAATTTTCCTATAACAATAGCTTCCATTCAAGTATTCAGATGGCACCATATGAAGCGTTATACGGAAAGAGATGTCGTACACCAACCTGTTGGGATGACGTTAGTGAACGAAAAATTGTAGGCCCAGAACTAGTGGAGGAAAATATGGAAAAGGTGAAGGTAATCCAAAATCACATCAAAGCAGCTCGATGTAGGCAGAAGAGCTATGCCGATAATCAAAGGAAGGATTTGGAATTTCAAGTCGGTGATCATGTTTTCCTGAAGGTATCTCCATGGAAGGGAGTCATACGTTTTGGTAAGAAAGGTAAATTGAGTCCCAGGTACATCGGACCTTTCGAAATTCTAGAATAAATTGGGGCTGTAGCTTACCGATTGGAAATGCCGCCAAGTCTCCCCAAAGTTCACGATGTGTTCCACGTATCTCTATTGAGGAAATACATGCCTGACCCAATGCATGTACTCACCTATGAGGAATTAGAACTGGAACCTGATCTGTCTTATTTCGAAGAGCCCATCATGATTCTTGATACGAGAGAACAAGTACTGAGAAACCGGACGACACGTCTGGTAAAAGTCTTGTGGAGAAACCATAAGATGGAAGAGGCAACATGGGAACCCGAGGAACTTATGATGAAGAACCACATGATTCTTTTCATGTGATAAGTGTTCTAGAAATTTCGAGGATGAAATTATTTTAAGGAGGGGAGAATGTAACACCCCAAGCTTCTACGATACGCTTCTCTTTGAATAATGTGATAGCGTGTGTTGTACGCAACACCGAGTTCTAACACACCACAACCAATCAAACTACCTGTAATGAATAGTAACACCTACTTTTTTGAAATTTTATAAATTCTATCAGTCAAAATAGACTTCATTTTTTGATTCAGAATATCGAAATTTGCCTCGGGTGAAATTTTGGTACTTTTCGGATAACTTTCATTTTTTGATGAATAGTGAAAATTACTAAATTTTAATTAAAAACAATATTTTTTATTCAAAATAATTAATAGTGATAAATTATGAATTTCAGTGGTTTTAAAGTATATTTAGAATATATGTTTACCATGTAATACAATTTTGGTCATTGAACATAATTTCACATTTAAACCAGACATAAACAAGTGCCAATCTTTTGATAGTTATTATCTTTTAAAAACACGCTTTTTGTTTTAACAACAGGAATTAAATTTATATTAATTTCTGCCACTTCTGTGTTTTGAATTTGGAAAATTTGATTCCATATTTGGAATCAGGATGTTCAAATTGTGTAAATAGGAAAATTTTAATTTAAGACATTTTGGATAATTACTTCGGTAAATATTTTATTTACCATGGTTAAAGGGTGAATCCAGTAAACAAAGTGTTAAAAAATAATATTATAATAATTCTAAATTACCCTAAAACGTGTCTTAACCCTATTGGTTGATACATGGTCGACCATGGGCACCTTCTGGTCGATTTCGGGACCCCATGGATCCACTTGTAAGTAATAGGGACACTTTATTTTAATTAAGTTAAAATAAATACAAAAATGACACAAGCATATATCTTTTAGAAAAACAATTGTTACATAGGGTTATATATGTTGGATTTTATACTATAAATATCCATTAGAAATAGAAAAGGATTTCATACATAATGATATTTTATTTATAATTTTGATACATTAAATTATTTAATTTATATATGACACAATAGTGATGCAGTAATTACCATAATAGTGAAAAATTAGAATAATTGATATTATAAATACCCAACTAAATATAATCTGAGCCTTTTATTGAATTACACTAATTTTATAGGTTAATATGTCATATTAGGATTGATTTAATTAACTTTTTTCCAAGTAATCATTCTGTTATGTGTTTCAAAAAAATCAACTATTGAATAGTGTCAAAATTGACATAAAAGTGTTTTTAAAACAAATATTATATTATTAATTGATATTAATTTCCTAAAAATCTAAGGATTGGCAAAAAGACTTATATCATGATAGGTGTATCATTAATGGACCACTTGGGGGTCTCTTGGATGTATATGGTAAGTTTATTAACCATATAATATAAAAATACAAAGAGACATTGTAAAAGTGAAACTAAATAACTAAGAGTTAATACTTAAAGATAATGTTAATATAATACCCCAAACCTGTCTAAATTCTATTTGTTGAGTGGTTTTAGACCCATCCCCACCTTAAAATTTAAATAATCAACTTTTGAGCCATTATAAACCGAATATGAATTTATTATAAATTAATATTTCTAGATTTTCCAAAGTTGCCCCTCACACCTATTATAAAAGGGCACTCTTCCTTCTCATTTATTCACACCTTAAAAGCCTTTTGGTTCGGCCAACCCCTGCCCAAATACTCTCTCATCTTCCCTCACTACAACCTAGAGTCATTAGTTTGATCAGAAATCAAACCTAAGGAGCCCTTTTGATCAAATCAAAAGGAAGAAACTGAAGAAGAGGTAATGATTTCACCACCCTTTTCCAAGTTCCTTTCTTCTTCCACTTCTTCTTCCTTTGTTGTTACCATTATAAAATAATAACTCCAGTATCATATATATACTATGATGTTATTATAAATATGGTACAACCATATTCAGTATTCTATCCACCCTTTGAATAACATGTCACCATACGTGCATACGTACGGCTTACCGTCTCCACGTTGTGGTGTAATTGTTATTCAATATATTATTATTTGGATGGATATAATAATGATGTGTAACTCATGTAAATAATAAATATAACATGTTAATGATTATTTATATATGATACACCATCCATTTATACATTATTTTAATATCAAATGAATGATATTGTCGCTCGTGCGTACGTACGCACTACCGTCTCCACGAACGCGATGGGATTAATTCTCCATCGTATCCATTCATGTATAATTCTCATTTGATGATTAATAATAGTATATAAGGACTTGATATCATCCTGGATATTATTAATATATAACCTATCCATTACAAACATGGATTACGTAACAAAACATATAAAAGAAAACGAGTAAGTTAACACCTGAAACGACGATAATTCTAAGATATTATTAACAAAGCAATGTTAAAAGATCATATATGATATCATATTAATGTATATGATTATTGAATAATTTAATAACAATTATTTCACTATTATACAGGAGTTTAACCTACCCCAACCAAGGAGAGGTAAAAGTTATGGTTTATTTCACAATCTCTTCATTATTCGAGGTTGTTTATACGTAATAATCTACTGGGATCTCTTTATCATCCACATCCATGTTTCTTAAAAATGTATTTCAAAACATTTACAATATTTACTAGAATATGAGTTAAAGTCATTTATACCCTTTTTTACTTTTATAAGTTGTTTATAAAGGAATGTTTTTGTCGTTTTCAAAACAAGGTCCTTTTTAACCATTTCTACAGAATTAAGGTAAGAATGTTTTTTTAACTTATACGGCGGGTGCAGCTATTTTCTGCCGTTATAAAATCCTCAAAGTTTCCCTTACAAGATTATTAGAATATTTTCAATGAAAATGTTTTATTTTATATGGCACTTAAATTATTTCAAAATAAAAAAGAGATATTTCTCTAAAAAGAGTTTTGATTTCATCTATGTCAACTTCCTTTGTTGGATTTTACGCTTATGTGAAGTTGATTTATTATGATACAAAACTTCTATGTTGTATTGAAGGTTTTGTGATATATTTGACTGTGTATGTGCTATTTTTATACCATTCATGGTTCATGGTGAAAGTATTGACATTTCGTATGCTAGTTTTAATACGAATGTTTATGTTATGTTTAAACCTTTTCATAAGGGAATGCATTGGACTTAATATGTGACGGGTGGAGCCCACTATAGCTCCTCAATGCATCGGTAGGTCTCATGAGACAAACTAGTGTCTTGGAACAAGGCCTTGGAAAAATCTTATTTGTAGTCTAGGCATGAGGCCTTGGCTATGTTGTTATGATAGTCTGGCGTTATGTATTCCATCATTATGAAAGTGGTTATTGATATTGCATGTGATTATTTGATTAATAGAATATCCATGTGAATAAGTAAATGGCATTATTTCATTTTAATTTTTCCATACTATGTTTAAGTTCAAGTTTAAAAGGCTTTTCTTTTAGTTATACACTGCCTTAAATGTTTATGATTATTTTGGAAAGTTTCTGCTATATTGTTATCTTTACTAGGCATTTGAGCTCACCCCTTTTCTATGTTTTATTTTTCCCAGGATGTGAAGAAGTAAGTTATGAATGACCTGCATGGATATTATGAGGGGATAATAGCGTGGACTATGGAGACATTATGTTTTTGTGGTAGTTTTTCACTTTATGATGTAATGTAAAACTTTATGAATATATCTAGTGTTTCTAAGGCTACTAAACCAATCGGTCTTTCGAGATTTGATCTTTCTTGTGATCATGCCAATGTTATGTAATAATGCACTGACTCTGGATAACTAGGCTTGGGGTGTTACATGTAAATAATAACTATATATTATTATTTTAAAGTGATATTGATTCTGAAATAGTATACATACACTCCAATACAATTTCACGATCATGGGAACGATATCATCGCTCGTGCGTACGTACGGAATACCGTCTCCACGATGTGATGCGACTCGTTCTACATGATTTTCATTGAATAATGATTACATAAATTAATTGAGTGAATAAATATGATATTTATACACTAATACCATTCTGTAAATGAGGTATCTATAACCCAAATAGAAGAATAATATTTTATTCGACAAAACACCCATAAGAACAAAAAGTAATAAACACTCGAATAACAAGTAGCAATGAAATATTACTAATAATAAGATACGAATATGACCATATATGATATCATTACAATGAGTATGACTCTGGTATAAGTAAATGAAATTATTTAAATCATTATACAGGAGGTTCAGAAACTCACGAAGCAAATCAGACCTAAGGTAAGGGAAAATCTCGCAATCTCATTTTTATCCGAGATTGTTTATATTTCAGAATTTACTGGGGAATATTTATTATCCACATCCATGTTTCCTCAATAACTAATATTATATATATCCTCCTACAATTGTTTATATCCAATTTTACCCTTCGGTGAGTTATTAGTAAAATATATGAAAGGAATCTTTTAGTCATTTTTCGTACGAGGTACCTTTTGAATTTTCAACCATAAGTACGAGAATAATGTTTTTTTAACTTATACAGCATGAATGGATTTTTAAAAAATTATTTCCAATAATCTTCCTTTAAAAGTTTTCAAGTTCTTTTACTTTAAAATTGTATGACATGTTAACCAAGGAAAAATGTTTTTGAAGTAGAAATGATATTTTCCTCAAGAATGGAGTTCAAGTGTTTTATCAAAATTATTTACCATATAAGATAATATAGGGTTCTATTTATATACCTATTTTTACATTGATTTGATTATGTTATTATGTAATTATTTTTATGATATCCTTTTATGGACTATGTAATTACGATGTGATGTTTAAGAATCCCATTTTTATTACATGGGTTATGCAATGATATATGGTTTATGATTTTGTGGTACACATAAGAATGGTATCATTTTGAGATGGATGGGACCTATATCTCCCTCAAATGCATTGGGTAAAGATTTATATCTCATGGGATAGACATGGCTGGAATGGAAGGTTAATCCGGTTCAGTGAAATAGGACTGAAACAAGGAGTGAACTCAGTTCAGAAATGGACTTTGTCCACTAGGATAGTCTTAGCTATGAGTCTTGACTACTATGAAATGATTCTATATGATTATGTGTGTATTCCATAAAGTTTCATGTTTTATGTTATGATTATTGGGATTACATTTCACTACTACTATTTATCCCATGTTATGAAAATATTATTTCTCTTGTCGGTTAAGATTTCCAAAATGTTATGTTCTTATGAATATGATGTGATTTATTTTTCTTTTGTTTACCCTTTCTGGGAATTTGATCTCACCCTTTTGTATGTTTTCTTTCCCCAGGTCAGGAAGAAGGTTATTATTTAGGATATGCCAAAAGGGACTCTAGATATGATGAAATAAATGGGAGATAATGTAGATGCTTTATGAACCAGTTGTTTATCTTTCCCAGTTTCTAAAGACTCTATACCTATACGGTCCTTTCCTGGTTTTGTTATATGTTGCAATAAGTGTGCTTCATTTCTGAAGTAATAACAATGTATGTAAAGTATGGGTCGTTATAGTTGGTATCAGAGGGAAGGTATAGTCAACCTTTGGAAAATATGATGTGAAAGCCTTAGTAAGAACCCTAAAGATACGTCTAAGCATAGAACACAATCTTAGTGTTTAGAAAATGGCCATGAAAAACCTATGATAAGACCTTAAGTGTGAAATTTTATTCCTGATTATGTGGTTTTCCAATTATAATTAGTGTTGCTCACACTATTCTTCTTGGTTTTAGTCAATGGATGGAACCCAAAGGAACCGTGTTAATGCGGAATGCGACGGGCAATGCAATGATTGTCCTCCTGAGAAACCAAACGTTATGGGAGCTAGAATGCAAAATCTTGTAGCCATGCTCACACAACTTTCTTAAGCTATGAATCTTGTAGGACTTCCAAATGAGAAAAGGAAGGAGTAACATTCTGTTAAATCCTTCATGAGGTAGCGTCCGCCCTCATTAAGCGGGTCTACTGATCCATTAGTGGCTGAACAATGGATCATTACCACTGAAAAGATATTTTCAGTTCTTCAATTTTCTGAACATGATAAAGTCATCTTAGCAGTGTATCGTTTGGAAGGTGAAGCTAATCAATGGTGGAATCTTATCAAGAATACGATGCCAAGAGATGAAATTGAGTCCATGGAATGGGACGAGTTCAAGAACTTATTTTTTCAATAAGTAAATCTCATGTATTCTTCGAAAAAAGATATAGAAGGAGTTTCTTGAACTAAAGCAAAAGGATGATGAATATGTTGGTAACTACGAAGCAAACTATACAAGACTTGCAAGGTACGGTTCTGGTATTATTATCCAACCTGAGATTAAGATCGATCGATTCTTTAGAGGCTTAAAACCAAGTCATCAAAGGGCATTAGCCATGAGGGACTTCAATAGCTATGAGGAAATTGTTCGATGTGCTCTCAAAGTTGATATGGATATTGGAGTATCCCGTCAGTCATATGTGTTTGATAAGAAGAGGAAAATGGAATTCAAAGGAAAATATAAAGAGCACACAGAAAATAAGATGAGTTTTCTCTTATTCTCAAACCGTGGAAAGAAACATGGAGGGAGTTGTCTTAAAGGGACAAGTAAATGTTTCAAATGTGGAAAGGAAGGTCACCAGGCATTTGAATTCCGCAATGATGGGAAGAGGATGTCTATTGATGCGAACAAAGAAAAGGCTACACAGAGTGCAGCTCCTACACTTCAATGTTATAAGTTAATGGAAATGGGGAATTATGCTAATCAATGCCCTAATCCAAGGGTTGTTGATGATGATCAATTTCAACAAACTCTGAAGGCTAAAGACAATGGAAAGTCACATGAAATTTCTATCAATGATGTGGAGTACGATAACGTAGTGGTGAAAGGTACACTTACCGTCCACTATAAAGTAGAAAATGTTTTATTTGATTTTGGATCCACCCACTCTTTTAATTCTGAAGAATTTTATAATGGTATCACCATATTACCTCAACAATTAGATGTTGAGTTAGTTGTGACAACCCCTAATGGCACAACAGTCGCATCAAAAGTTTATAATTCTTCTCTGATTGAAGTTTGTAGGAAAGTGCTTCCTACAAATCTTGTGATCCTTCCTATAGTGTAATTTGATGTGATTCTTGGCATGGATTGGGTTTCTCTATATGGAGCTCATATCAATTTCCAATGAAGGGAAGTCACATTTCATATTCCAGATCAATCGATGATTGTCTATCGATGCAAGGATGAACATAACCTTCCAGTGGAAATTTTTCCATCTTATGGGTCTTGATTCCACTAAATGAGGGTTATTTATCTCAAATGGTTGGAGAGAAATCACGATTAAGAATATTCCCACTGCACGAGAGTTTGATGATGTATTTTCAGAGGAATTTCTAGGTCTTGCACCAAATTGTGAAGTTGTGTTTTCAATATAACTCATACCGGGTTTATTGCCTATTTGAAAGACACCTTATAGAATGTCCCCAATTGAGTTGCAGGAATTGAAGACGAAACTCCAAAAGAATCTTGATAAGGGATTCATGCCCTAGTGCATCACCTTGTGGAGCACCTGTTCTGTTTGTTAAGAAGATAGATGGATCAATGAGACTCTGTATTGATTATATAGAACTTAACAAGATAAATATCAAGAACAAATATCCTCTCCCACGCATTGATGACTTATTTGACCAACTACGCGGAGCTAAATACTTTTCCAAGATTTATCTTCATTTAGGGTATCATCAATTAAGGGTCAAAAGGGAGGATATACCAAAGACTGATTTCCGTACAAGGTATGGGCACTATGAATTTATAGTGATGTCATTTGGTCTTACTAATTCCCCTGTTATATTCATTGATCTGATGAATGGAGTCTTTAGAGACTATCTTGATCAGATTGTGGTAGTCTTTATAGATGATATTCTTGTCTATTCAAAGAGCAAGTAAGAACATGAAGATCACTTGAGAATATTATTGAAGACCCTGAGAAAGGAGAAGCTTTATTCCAAATTTAACAAGTGTGAATTTTGGCGTCAAAAAGTTTCATTTTTTGGTTACATAATCTCAAAAGAGGGGATATCTATGGATCCAGCAAAAACCGAGGTTATCGAAAGATGGTCAAGACCAACAAAAGTAACTGAGACATGATGTTTTCTTGGTTTGGATGGATATTATCAACGTTTTGTGAATGTTTTTTCAAGATTATCTAATCCACTCACCATGTTGACTTGGAAAGGAGTTAAGTTTGTTTGGACGAAGGAATGTGAAGAGAATTTTCAAGTAGTTATAAAGAAGGTGGTCCAGTGCACCTGTACTCACACTACCTTATAGTGGAGAAAGGTTCGTGATCTATAGTGATGAATCCAAGAAGGGATTGGGGTGTGTTCTCATGCCAAAGGATATGCTGATAGCTTATGCCTCACGACAATTGAAAATCAATGAGAAAAATTACCTAACTCATGATTTGGAGTTATCTGTGGTAATATTTGCATTAAAGATTTGGAGGCATTATCTTTATGGAGAAAGGATTGATATTTATACTGATCATAAAAGTTTAAAGTATATTTTCACACAAAAGGATCTGATTATGCGCCAAAGAAGATGGTTGGAGCTTATTAAGGATTATGACTGCTCAATTCGTTACTGCCCTGGGAAAGAAAACAATGTGGAAGATGCATTAAGTCTACAAGACCATGCTAGCTTATCCATGATGAGGATCACAAAAGATCCAATATTTATGGATTTACAAAGGATAGATTTTGGAATTATAATGGAAGGGGAAAAATTATATGTTTCTCAAATGAATGTTCAACCATCTATACATGTAATGATTAAAGAGGCACAGAAATAAGATGTAGAGTTAAAAAAAGGTGAGAAATGTTCCTGAATTCAACCATGGTTGTGATGGAATAATAAGGTCCAGGAATCGGGTTTGTGTTCCTCCCATCCCAGAATTAAAGAAGGTGTAGCTGGATGAGGCTCATAGTTCTTCATTCTATATTCATCCTGGAAGCATGAAGATGTATAGGGACCTGAAAGAGTACTTCTGGTGGGATGTCCTGAAAAGAGATGTTTCTGAATATGTCTCTCGATGCTTGGTTTATCAACAAGTTAAAGGTGAGAGACCGAAGACTAAGGGGATGTTACAACTATTACCCATACCTGAATGGAAATGGGAAAACATCACTATGGACTTTGTCACTGGACTTTCTAAAACATCCAAAGGCAATAATACTATCTAGGTCATAATTGATCATCTTACAAATTTGGCACACTTCATCGCTATTAGAGAAGATTTCTCTCTGGATCAGCTTTACAGGATATATGTAAAGGAAGTTGTAAGATTTCATGGAGTACCACTTTCTATTATATCTGATCGGGATCCGAGATTTACCTCGATGTTCTGGCGAAGTCTTTAGAATACTCTGGATACAGAGTTGAGTTTCAGAACTGCTTATCATCCTTAGATATACAGTCAGTCTGAGAGGACAATTCAAACTCTAGAAGATATGTTGAGAGCTTTATATATGGATTTCAAAGGTGGTTGGTATCAACACCTACCTTTGGTGTAATTTTCTTATAATAATATCTTTCACTCCAGTATTCATATGGTTCTTTATGAAGCTCTCTATGGAATCAAATGTTGGACTCCAACATGTTGGGATGATGTTGGGGACAAAAAGTTATTAGGACCTGATCTTGATGATGAGATGGCTGAAAAGTTCAGATCTATTCAAAAACACATAAGAGTAGCTCAGAGTCAAAAAAAATTAATGCCAATAGCCGAAGAAAAGACCTATAGTTTGAAGTGGGTGATAAAGTGTTCTTATGAATATCTCCTTGGAAGAGTGTAATGAGATTTGGAAAGAAGGGAAAGCTGAGCCATAGGTATATCGGTCCTTTCAAAATACTGGATCGTGTTGGGAAGGTTGCTTACCGATTGCAGCTTCCACCGAATCTCTCTCAAGTTCACGATGTGTTCCATGTATCTCTCCTAAGAAAGTACATACTTGATCCTTCACATGTACTCATCTCAGAAGTTGTACAGCTGGAATATGATCTTTCTTACGAAGAATATCTGATAGAGATTCTGGATTGTAGAGAAAAAGTCCTACGGAACAAGACCACTTTCTTGGTGAAAGTTTTATGGAGGAACCACCAATTAGAAGAAGCTACATGGGAGCTTGAGGATTTTATGAGGGAGAGTTATTCTCATCTGTTTTTTACAAAGTGACAAATTTTGAGGGCGAAATTCATTTTAAGGGGGTAGAATGTAACACCCGAGACTTTTATGGGAAATATTTTTTTTATGTTATATACATCATCAAAGGAATCTTTCACTACAAACAACACTAGCTTGGCTTGCTTTATACACAATTGCGACCTTCCTTGATAGGTTGTGTTGTACGCAATATCGAGTTTCACTAAACAACGATATGCTATTAAAATATTATTTAAACTAGCTGTTATGAATAGTAATATCCACTTTTTGGAATTTTTTAAATTTCATCTTTCAAAAAGGACTTCTTTTTTGGATTAGAAATATCGAAATTAGCCTAGGCTGAAAATATGGTATTTTTCTGAAAACATTCTATTTTTGATGAATAGTGAAAACACTAGGTTACTATTTAAAAACCGACTTTTTATTTAAATAATTATTTATTTTATTTAAATTTATTTTAGGTAAAAATTGATACATAATACCTATATAAGTTCAATTCAATTCATTGGAGTCATTTTATAATAATTTTAGATATATAAAAAATTTATTGAACTTTTCACCGTCTTTTACCCACTTCCTTGGAGAATTTACAAATTCACATAAAACTTAATTTTACCACTTCTGTGAGTAGAATTTAGAACTTCCAAGAGACACGGTTAATATCAAGGATAAAAATTTGGTTCAATGATATGAAAATAATTTTTGGTGAATAGTAACGTTTTACTTTTTTTTACCATGGTTAAATGTAAATAGGGTAATTAAGGGTAAAAATGATATTATAATTACCCTAAAACATGACCTAATTCTATTGGATAAGTGTAATTAGACCAAAAACAACCTTAGGAATAAAATATGACCATTTAGGCCCACCTGGATAAGATTAGGACATTTATTATTAATTTATTTAAAGAAGGGTTAAAATTGTTAAAATCAATGTTTAATAAATAAATAATTGTTAATATAGGGTTATACATAAGATAAATTCGACTATAATTATTAATTAGAAAGCTAAAAAGCGTTCCTACGTAATGGTATTTTATTTTTAATTTTTAAACTTTAAATAATTTAATTTATTTTGACAAAATGATGATGCATTAATTATATTATTTATGAAATATTGACCTAATTGATGTTATAAATACCCAAATAAATGTAATTTGACACTTTTTATGATTTCCAATTATTTTGTATATTACTATGACATTTTATTACTGATTTAATTAACTTTTTTTGAACTAATATTTCTGTTATGATTTTCACAAAAATCAATTAACAAATAGTGTCAAAATTGACATAAAATAGTTTTTTAACAAATATTATATTATTAATTGTTATTTAATTCCTAAAAATCTAAGGTTCATAAAAATGACTTATATAAGGTTATATATAATAATAATGAACAAATTGGGGTTATTTTGTCTTTTTATAGCAAGTTTATTAACCTTATAATGTAAGAAAACAAGAAGACACGGTAAAAGTTAAATTATCTAACTTAAAGTAAAATCTAAATGATAAGGTTAAAATAGATACCTAAACTTGTCTAAATTATATTTGTTGAGATTATTTCGACCCATTCCCACCATATATTTTAAATAAATCAATTTGGAGCTATTAAAAACCGAATATGACTTTATAATAAAATAATATTTTTAGTTTTTCCAAAGGTGCCCCTCTCCGCCCTTATAAAAGGGAACCTCCTCCCTATCTTCCCTACACCACTTTGAGCCTTCTATCTTGGAAAAAACCTTCCAAATTCTCTTCTCCACTTCTCTATAAACATCATAGAGGTCTTGGTCTTCTTCAAAGACCAGTTTTAATTCCCTTAGAAGAGGTCTCAAAGAGGCGCTTCAAAGAAGAGGCAATGTCCGTTACTGATTCTTTCAACATTATTTCTTCTTCCACTTCTTCATAATTAGTTGTTTCATTATGATGTAATAAAATCAGTATCACTCATATACAGATATGTTTTATAATTACTAAACAACCCTATTTCACTATCTATCCATCCTATGGAAAACAGAATCACCGCTTGTGCGTACGTACGGAATACCATCTCTACGCCATGGTGTAATCTATTTTCCACCACCACCATACTTGGATGGGTATAATGGTATAAATAATAACAATAAATGATTATTTTAAAGTGATATTGATTCTGAAATAGTGTAAATACACTCCAATACAATTCCACGATCCTGTGAACAATATCATCGCTCGTGCGTACGTACGGAATACTGTCTCCACGATGTGATGCGACTCGTTCTACATGATTTTCATTGCATAATGATTACATAAATGAATTGAGTTCATAAATATGATATGTATACACTAATACCATTCCGGAAATGAGGTATCTATAACCTAAAAAGAAGAATACGAATTTATTCGACAAAACACGCATAAGAACAAAAAGTAATAAACACCCAAATAACAAGTAGCAATGAAATATTACTAATAAGAAGATAAGAATATGACCATATATGATATCATAACAATGAGTATGATTCTGGAATAAGTCAATGACATTATTTAAATCGTTATACAGGAGATTCGGACCCTTACGAAGCAAATCAGACCTAAGGTAAGGGAAAATCTCACAATCTCATTTTTATCTGAGATTGTTTATACTTCAAAATTTACTTGGAAATATTTATCATCCACATCCATGTTTCCTCAATATGTAATATTATTTATATCCTCTAACAATTTTTTAAATCAATTTTTACCCTTCGGTGAGTTTTTAGTAAAATATATGAAAGGAATCTGTTGTCGTTTTTCGTACGAGGTACTTTTTGACTTTTCCGCCATAAGTACGAGAAGAATGTTTTTTTAACTTACACGGCATGAATGAATTTTTAAAACATTATTTACAAGAATCTTACTTTAAAATTTTTCATGTTCTTTTAGTTTAAAATTGTATGACAAGTTAAGAAAGGAAAAAATGTTTTTGAAGTAGAAAGGATATTTTTCTCAAGAATGGAGTTCAAGTGTTTTATCATAATTATTTTCCATCTAAGATAATATAGGGTTCTGTTTATATCCCTATTTTTACATTGATTTGATTATGTTATGATGGAATTATTTTTGTGATATCCTTTTCTGGATTATGTTATGATGACGTGATGTTTAAGAATCCCATTTTTATTACATGGGTTATGCTATGATGTATGGTTTATGATTTTGTGGAAAACATAAGAATGGTATCATTATGAGATGGGTGGGACCTATATCTCACTCAAATTCCTTGGGTAAAGATTTATATCTCATGAGATAGACATGGCTGGAACGGAAGGTTAATTAGGTTCATTGAAAAAGGACTGAAACGATGAGTGAACTCAGTTCAGAAATGGACATTGTCCACTAAGATAGTCTTGGCTATGAGTATTGACTACTAAGAAATGATTCTCTGTGATTATGTGTGTATGACACAAAGTTTCATGTTTTATGTTATGATTATTGGGATTACATTTCAATACTATTATTTATCCCATGTTATGAAATTATTATTTCTTTGGCAGGTTATGATTTCCAAAATTTTATGTTCTTATGAATTTAATGTGATTGATTTTTCTTTTGTTTACCCTTACTAGGAATTTGAGCTCACCCTTTTGTATGTTTTCTTTACCCAGGTCAGGAAGAAGGTTATTAAGTAGGATATGCCAAAAGGGACTCTAGATATGATGAAATAAATGGGAGACAATAGAGATGTTTTATGAACCAGTTGTTTATGTTTCCCAGTTTCTAAAGACTCAATACCTATACGGTCCTTTCCTGGTTTTTTTATATGTTGTAATAAGTGTGCATCAATTATGAAGTAATAAAAATGTATGTAAAGATTGTGTCATTATATATGGTGTCTTTTATTATAGGAAAAGATGAATTAAGTGTTGTGTCCAAGAGATATGTGGATGGTTAAATATTATTAACCATATCTATAAATTTTTTCAAACTGATGTGGTATAGTTATATAGAAGTATAATTATTTTAATCAAATTTATGCAGAGAATATTCAAATTATAATGTGTGATATATTAATTTATTCCAAATGATCACAAGAACATCGCTTTCATTAGATTTTATCATCAACCTTGACCCCATTTGATCTTCTTATGTCACAACTAAAACCCTAAAACTGGAACGGGTTTAATTTCATGATGAATTCTACTAAGTTCTATTTAATAAAATTTCATTAGCCGATCACTTCTATCTGATGTTAACCTGACTGAATGTGGAGTGTGATCTTCTCTGCACAATCTTCTACCTTAGGATCCATGGATCTATAGTCGAAGAAAGGTTAAATTTAAGTCTGTAGTCATTTATCTACATACTATGAGTATTATTTTAATGATATAAATATGAAAATGAATTTATATTTGTGGTATTTGTTGTTTTATAATGAATTTATTTAGATGATAAATGATAAAATCCACATGGAATGTACTGAATATGGATTAATAGACCATTCTAATAATTTCTGTAGTTTAAGTATAAGTGTTGTCTTATAATAATTCAAGAAAATTAGTTGGTGTATTTTCATATAATTTTGATTTCATGTTTTATAAATCAATGAATTTTAGTGTATGTGAGTAAGTGAATAATCATATTATCACTCTCAATCAAATAAAAAATAAAAAATTGGGTTATCGAATCATTTTATACTCTATATAAACATTATTTTTTTAATTTTTCTTTTTTAACATTGGTGTGATTCTAATATAATAGATACTATAAGGATAATATTATAACTGATGAATAATATATCAAAACTTCGCAACCCACTATAATTAATTGTATGATTATTAGTGAATAATATACGCCAAAAATATTACCTGAATGCACTATAAATATAGTCACCCACCGTGGTGGGGATCAATATAATAATAATAAGTGTATGATTTCATTTACATTCAATTTACATGTTGTGTGATTATTTTTTTGAATAAAAAAGATTCATTCGTCTTAATAGGTATAGATGAAAAATATTTAAAAGGGATAAAATGAAGGTGGAATGTAATTTGATAATCTTTATGTCCAACCCCCCCTCTAAGTGTTGTTACACAATGCACTAGGTATCTCAATTTTGCATCAATGAATATTCCCCTTTGATAGAGTCTAATAAAAAATGTGGTGGGGGTGAATTCCCAATAATAGATTCACATCATATTAACCTGGGAAATTCCATTAAAAAAACACGATGTATAATAATGAAATGAGAAAATGGAAACTCATGTTGTATGCATAAAACCCAACCAAGAAAAGTGGTTCTGAATGATAACTTCAGGGTTTAAGAAAACATTGAAGTGGAATATTATTTATTATTGTGTCACTAATACCACACGTATGTAATTATTACTGATTTTTTAGGTTATTAGAAATAGGATTATGAGTTAAATCACATGATGGATTTATATAACTAGATGCTTTCCTAAGTTTTCAAATATAGGATTTTTTTCAGTTATTTATGGGACATTGATCATATATATGTATATGGAAAATATTTTCCCTCTACTAAATGTTCTAGAGTAAGGTATTTTATTGAAGGTCCCATATAGACTCATATGGTTGAGATATTCTCCATTGATGGAAAACATATTTCACTCACACACATAGAGGATGCATATGTGACCTTGATGAAGGAGGAGATCATTAATGAGGTTCTGTCATAGTCATGACAAGATAGAATGTTATCATAAATATATTGGATGTATTTACAACTTTTTTATTGAAATATATAGTGTAGATAAGTATATGGGGTGATATGACCCTCAGTGGTGTAGTGATAGAGTTGTTCTAAAGACCCCAACCACAATTTCCTAGATTGAGTGACATATTTTAATACATTTTTACAATAAACAAGTAATTATCATACCTAAGGACAATATAGTTTAGTAGTTTTGGGAAATTATATACAACCATTTGTTTTACATTACAAATTTTAAGTAAAACAACCTATAAACTATATTGGAAACATCCATAAATCCTAGATTACATCCAAAATTAATTCATAATACACATATTTACATCCTAGGGGAAATAAAATATAAAACAAGGATGATATAAAATTATTATTAAGGTTATTTAATATAGTGGAAGATAATATAAATAATTATTCATGGTGAATGACTAAAATCACTTTCCATTATAAAATATTCTTTAGCATTATATAGAAAGAATAATAGATGAATAAATAATTCCATATAAATAATCACATGATAATTAATCATAATCATATATAATATAATTTCCAAATAATAACATGGATTATCATTTAATAATATCATAATTAGGCAATACATAATTCCAGACATCATAAAAATATTGTTGAAGCCTCATCCAGGCATTTGGAAATAAAGGGCTAAGGCCTCAACCAAATCGACTTCTGTTTTGTCTCATGAGACCTGCTGATGCATTAGTGGGATATATTTGGTCCCACACGTCACTTAATAAGTCCAATTCATCCTCATATTAATGGTTTTAAACATATAAACATATCAATATGAAATATACATAACATTCCCCAATATCCAATCGTAATCACTAATCCTTTTGAGTAGTATGCAGAATTGTATTAAGATTGCACATCGATAGTCAAAATAACCACAAACCATTTTATAAAGTATTTTAAATTATAATAATTATAGATATATATTATGAAATTATAATAATCAATATATGTGATGAAATATATGAATATACTCAAATAAAATAATCGAGGATTTATTGAGAGAAAAACGTTTTTTACTATGAAAGAAGAGTTATTTTGGAAAAAATCGTATTTGACATAATTTTTTTTATAAAATATTGTTCTTCTTTAAAAAATTACTTTGTTAAAAAATAAAATGGTTTATTAGAATGTATTATGCATTTTACTTTAAAATGTGTAAGAAATCGAGAAGTTCCCTTTAATCGGGCTTGCATATCAAGAAGATTTGAGAGAGAACCTTGTAAAAAATGTATTTTTCAATAAATAAAACATGAAATTATATGGATAAATGAGTTTGGAAAATATTCACTGAAATTATAATAACTATAATTTTTTTTAAGAATTACATTTTTTTAAAGAGGTATAAGGAATAATCAAAATGAATGTCATGGTTAGGGAAGAAACCCTTACCATATGTCTAATAGTTTTAATAACATGTACTTAATGTCCATGATAAGGAAATTAGATTATAAAAATGTATATATTCACATTAAACATTCATTGTATTTATTATTTTATTTTTATAATCATTTATTCCCTATTTATCTATTTATGAGATTCAATTTAGTCATTCAAAAGTGTTTTTTGTCATTAGATTCCATGATTCGTTTAATTTTACACGTATATATATGATCATATAAAATGTAAATAATTCTATATAAAAAATTATTTTATTACTAATGAATGTAAATAATTTTAAATGGGATTATATAATATTTTTTAGATATTATAATGATTGTTTAGACAGAACATTAATGATAATAGTTTAAATCATTTTGGTGTTTCTCGATCGTAATGAACTGGTTTTGTATTATTCATTAATATCATGTTCATTTACTAGTTACCTAAAATTAAATAACATAAAATCATTATTTTTTAATTTATTTGACCATAATTATTTTTTTATAACCATAAAAGAATGACGAAATAAATATTGTAGTCGCATCATCCATAGTGACTGTAAATCAACACATAATAGACAATGTTTTCATTTTTTGAATAAAATGGGGGAGGGAAGAAATTTTTTGATGTATATTCCAAATAAAAAATAAAATTATATTATATATATGATAATGTATTTATCATTAATTTTTAGATATAATAGGTAAGGATATAATAATATGAAAAAAAATAAAAGAAATTGAAAGATAATGAAAAAGATTTTCCTCTTGAATTATTCTCCTTGATAACATCCTTAAGGAATATTAAAATAGACATTTGTTGAGACCTAAAAGACAAATCATGGTGGAGAGGTTTGTTAAATGAAATTAGTAGAATATAATGATGATTCATGGATTTGGATGTGTGATTAGAAGAGGTGGTGAGGGTTTGTATTAATAGTGCTAGGAGAGAAGTCTTTTGGAATATTTTATTCACTTGTTTCTCATTTTGGAAAAAGACTATGAATAGTTTGACAATTATCACTAAATATATAACAAAAAATATGTAATGTTTTATATTTTGTGATTACATCAGCTATTCATTTTGTATGACTCAATAATTCATGTGTTTAGAAAATATGGTAAAATACAATATCTAACTATTCACTGAAAATTTATTTATTTTAGAAAAATTGCAAAAATTTACTAGAAATTTCATGATTTGTAGAATAAAAAAATGAACTCCATTTTAGGAAAATAATATTATAAATATATAAAATTTAAATTTTAAATAAAATCACCATTTACTCAAAAAATATCGATTTTAAGATTCTAACTGTTATTACAACACATTGAAATATTAATTAACTTCTCATTAACTTTTATTAAAATAATAATACAAAATATTATTAATTTATGAGTATTATTTATGAAAATATGTTTTCTATCAAATAATTATAACTATTATGAAATTTTAATTGAATATTTATGACTTATAAAAATAAAAACACTTAATTTTTTATTTTAAAAACATTTATTTACTTATTCCATAATATAAATAGGCAATATATTCATTTATAAGATACCCAAATTTAATTTATACTTTAGCGAGATAGTTTACTATTATGTTGGACGTATTAATTTTTCAAATGGATACATTAGTATTCCAATGTTCATATTTTGTATTACATTATGATTTTAAACAATGTATTGCATAGAGTATAAACTATCAAAGATTCAACATTTTAAATGGAACATATGATAAGATATTGGGGTGTTACATTCTCCCCTCCTACAAAAATTTATTTCCCACCATTTATAGAATAACGCCTCATAAAAATATTTTGGTTACTATTCATCATAAATTCATCTCGTTCCCACATTACCACTAAAATTTTATGATTTTTCTAATGTAGGTTTATTAACTATGATTTTTTATTCCTCAAAACCTGTTGTATAGTGTACATAATTTAGTTTGCCTCCTCATATTAATATAGATGAGGTTCCAATTCTATGACATTCGTAGTGAGGACATGTGTTGGCTTTGGCATGAAATTCCTTAACAAAGATATGTGGAACACATTGAGTAATTTATAAAGGCTAGGTGGAATTGAAATATGTTACTATATAGGTCCAAATACCTCAAGTATTTAAAAAGGTATATTGTATATAGGTATTAGTTTCCATTTTAATACAAATTTTACAACTCCCTTCCCTGGAGACAATTTTTGAAAAACATGATCTCTTACTCGAAACTGAAAATCCATTCATTGGTTATCAACATAGATTTTTTTGAATTATTTGAGATTCTATGATATGAGTTTTAATATTATTAACCTTCGATGTTTTCCCCAACATATTCTAGGCATATAATATTATATTCGCCATCTCCATTCAAACAAGTTGGTTTATGAAATCTCATTCCTTATACTTCCTTATACAGTTACATTTGAATAATTATATGAAAGATATTATTAAATAAAAATTCTACAAATGGTCTATATTGATCCCACATTCCTCAAAAGTATAGTTATCATTATCTCAACATGTCTTATAATGTTTGGATCATCCATTTTAACTGCTTGTTACTTTGAAGGTGATAAGCAGTCCACAAATAAAGCTCAATATTGAATGATTTCTGAAGAATTTTCCAGATTTTTGATAAAAAATGTTGATCATTGTCTGAAAAAATACAAATAGGTTCACCATAAGGTCTTAAAAAATTATTAATGTAGACTCATGCAGGGAAAGAAAGTGGAAAATCCTCCCTTATAGAAAGGAAATGTGTAGATTTGGTAGTTCAATCCACAATTACTCAAATTTCATAATTCATTCTTGGGGTTTTGGGTAATACAGTGAAAAAATCTATAGTTATTTCATCCCATTTCTTATTTTTAATCGGAAGAGGTTTCAAGAATTCTCTAGTATGTTGTATTTTAGCCTTCACATGTCGAAATACTAAACTTTATGATACATAATCAAAAATTTTCCACTTCATACCATCCCTGTAGAAATTTTCTTCCAAATATTTATACATCATTAATCTACTAGGGTGTATTGAGAAATTTGAACAATGGGATTCATATAATAATTTCATTTTTATCTTGGGTATAGGGGTGAAACAATGGCTTTTCCCAAATTTATTCATTGCATCCGAATACACAAAGTCTATCAATTTCCTATAATTTAGAGGATTAATTTACCTTTAAAAATTATCATCATCTATCAAAGAACATTTAATAATTTTCAATAATGATGTTTGTGAAACTAATTAAAAAATAAATGTTGTTTCAACTTCATTTGTATGTTTCATATCCATATTTTATATATCCATGTACATAGGGTCCTTGTTAACCACCATCTTGTTCCGAACTCAATGGATATTTTTTCTCAATGCATTTGATAACTTAATCTCTTTCCCTGGGTGGTAGTGTATGGAAAAATCATAATCGTTTATTTTTTGAAGCCATATCCATTGACTCATGTTGAGTTCCTTATACGAGAATACATATTTGAAACTCTTGATATTTGAATATATCTCACATCTTTGACCATAAGGATATTGTCTCTATATATTCAGAGTGATTTTTATATCTGGTAACTTAAGATAATAAATTTGATTGTTTTCTTCATGATTTTTTAATTATCTTGATCTTTAGAAAATAACTCTATCGTTGTGTATAATTACCCATACATGTCCTTTATTTGAAGCATCACTATAAATTAAAAAGGAACCATTTCTCGAAGGTAGAGTTATGATCTGAGCAGTTACTAATCTCCTGACCAATTATTCAAAATGACTTTCACATTCTATTTTTCATGCGAACCTAAAAAATTTATGTGTAATATCGGTTAATGGGATTGATTATCTAGAAAAAATATTAACAAAACACAGAGTGTAACCTTATAATCAGGTGATACTACTTACCTAAGTTATGTTTGTTGGTGTATTCCATTTGTTGAATCCCATTTTATTCACAAGATCCACTGAGATTCCATCCATAGAGAGAATGTGGTGAAAATAGAAAATTCTTAAAGCTATAATTCACACTATAAAAACTTCCTGTATAAATATTTTCTTCTAAGAGTATTGAGAACAAACCAAATATGGTTCTCCTGGTCATCAGGATATTATATGAACACTCTATTAATTAGATTCATTAAAATAGAGGGAACATTGTTTGGTCTAAATGGGTTTAATGTAAACTCATAGTATCCCAACCAGGCATCAGTTGTTTTATTTGGAATATCATCCTTCCTAACATGAAATTCATGAATCTAGATCAAAGGTCAATCTTTGAAAAATATTTACCTCTCGGATGTTGATAAAAAAATCTACAATGACAAGAAGCTTGTACTTCTTATTTAGTGTAATAGAATTTATTTCCCTATAATTAATGCATAGACTCATGGATCCATCTATCCTCTAGAAAAAGAAAACATGGGATCCCCTTGGAGTAACACTAGGTTTAATAAATCTGTTATGACTAGTGTCCTAAAGTTGTTTATTCATATCTAATAATTCTATAATGGCTATTCTATAAGGAGTCTTTGATATTTGTCTTGCACAAGGAATTAAATCAATAGAGAATTAAACATCATGCTCTGTTGGATGTCTTGGTAATTCCATCACAAATACGTAAATGTATTCTTACATAGTCAGTTCATGTTCTATTTGAAGATACATATATGATGTTTTTTTCCTCCCCATGAATATCATTTTTAAGGTATACTAGAGGTGGATCTGCATAAAAATAAAATGGTGGTGTTTATTATCTAAAGATAATGGATTCTAAATCATCGCCTAGAATTATAACATCCTATGTCTTCCATTATAATTTCACATTATATTTTGAAATCCCTCCAATTACAAGTATTATAAAACAATAAACCATAGGTATGATGATAAGGTTTGCAACTAAAGCATGTTTATGTGTTAAAATGGGGACTAACTGACACATCTTTGTTGAAATGATATTTTCCATAGGCCTTTCGACATAATACTCCATTATTAATTCAAAATTTAAATGTATAATTTTCATTGAAAAGTTGACTAATGTAAATGAATGTGATGATTCAGAATGAATAAAATCATTGGTTATGTTATAGGAAATAGCTAAAGTATCTTCAACCACATCATTGGGAACTTATACCTCAATAGTTGTGATCACATAATATTGGCCTTCCCCCATTGGCCTTTTCATTGGGATGCTTCCTTGATGATTTGAAAAATCAATTTAATATTTTCACATCTCTATATAATTTTAGCATTGAACATTGGTATATGTGTTCTTTGAATTGAAATCATGGGCTTGGTGGTCTTTTTCTCAACACTTATATCATATTCCTTTTCCTTTTATATAGACACCTATGTGTTTCCTTCCATAGGTTTCACAAATAACAAAATTCACTGTTTTATTATTCCCATTATTAATTACTTAATCTACAACCTTCTTCTTCTCTTATTTCACCGTAATAGCATAAGACATAGAGAATTATTTATTTATCTTGATAGTACATGATTCTAAATATTTATATGATAAGAAATTTTGGGAGACAAGTTCCCTTTAGATGAATGGTTTTAATCTATAAAATAATAGGTTAATATTTCCCATTGTATTACATATGAAGTGTGCAACATGACTTTCTATCGTTGTGAATATTTTTTCAAAATTCACAATGTTTTTGACCTCTTCATGTTTTAGACTCATGAATTGCCTCTCCATATCAACACATTGTTTGTTAGAAATATACTTTTTATAGAAAATAATTCGTTAAAATCATTCCATTATATATTTGAAATTTATTCTTCCTACATTTTGTTTTTAATCAATGAACACTCTTACTCAAAATCTCTTCAGAGGTGATTAACATCCATGATTAGCTTCCCTCTTTCATTACATTATAGAGTGAGAAATATCTTCTTTCTGAATCCTATCAACAACATTGCTACATATGGGTTTGTAGTACCACTAAATGATAGAGGGTGTGGTATCATTAAGTGGTCTAAAATTTCTCCTATATGTTGTGGTTATGGATTCACCATATTGGTAGGTTATTGTTCACAACCCAATTTAGCTATACGAGTATATTTATAAATTCCTCAGGACCAGTCTTAGCACTGACACCAATGTCATTATCTTGAATAAAGTGGAATTTTAAACATGGGATATGTACATTGGTGTGATTTCCATTCCTTCTAGTAGGATCCATTTCTAAATAATTTAATAAACTAAATAAGTTTATGAATCAAAATTCATAATTTTGAACTAGAAATACATTTAAAAAAATTGGAAACTTATGCATAGTTAATCTCATAATCATAAAAATATTTTTGTTGGATACATATTTAATTTTAAATAATTAATAAATTTTTGGAAATAGAATGTCATTTAACGTAAGAATATTCTCCTGAGAGTGTCAAAATAGGTTAACAATATACTTCATTGTTGTGTACCACATTACACCAAGTCAATCATGACACACCTTGTTTGAGTTTGTAACCCTAGGTAAATCATTTCTAGAACCACATCCATGTGCTATATCCAGACAAGGATATATTTCTAGGAATACCCACACAATCTCCACCATACCAAATGACTGTTATTTTCTTCTATGGTTATCCTCAATGTTTATCTTAGGGATATATTCCCTAATCAATGTTTACTAAATATAGTTTCCAAGGATTATACTAAAAATATGGTAAAACCAACTATAAATAATCCAAACTCTATTTCCTAGAGTATTTTTCTTACATTATTACATTGGTAAAATAAAAAAGGTAGTATCAACCCAATGGGATGAATAGTTTAGAAGTTATGTAAAATTGGATACAAACAAATGATTTAAATTTTAAAACTAAATGAAAAATAATATGTCAACTCTATTAGAAACATCCATAACCCCAAAATTATACTTGAATGATATTCATAATATATATCATCACATATAGGGGAAATATAAAACAAAATAAATTGGTGATATTATATTATTAGTAACTTCATGTAATACAACACATGATTATATAACAAATGAATCATGTTGAATTACTAAAAACACAATCCACTAGAACATAATCTACAGAATACTTTGGAAAGTATAAAACATGAATAAATAATGTTATATAAATAATATCATTATATTGAAGGTTATAAATGTATAATCTACTAGTTTAAGAATCATATAGATTATCAATTACTAATATTATAATGGTTTAATCCATAATTACATGCATCATAAACTTACTAAAGATCCCTCGACCAAGACATTTGAAAATTAATGGTTATGTCCTCTACTAAATCCATTTTAGTTTTTTCTCCTTAGAACTACTAATAAATATAGGGGATATTGAGGGCCCCGCCCATAACATACTATGAAAAATTCATTCCTAATATGTACGAGGTAAAATATAATCTTCTTTTTCAAATTAAATTGGAAAAAATTTCCGTAATTGAAAAACCTAGTCAATAAAAATTATGAGTAGTATGGTGAATGGTATAAAAATAGGACATCTATTGTCAAATTGATCATAAACCACTTAATAAAATACAATAGAGTATAATCATATGATATCAATATCAATAAATCATAATATTCAATAAATGCGTTTAAATATATGAAAATACTATAATAAAACTATTACAGAATTATTTACATGAATATTATTTTTTTACATTACAAAGTAGAGTAGTTATGGAAATCTCATTTCTAGTTTTCATAATTTTTTGTATAGAATATTTTTTTCATGATTTTTTTTAATTTTATAAAAATAATGGTTTCTTAAAATTGATTACTGATGGCACTCAAATTGGGTTTGAAATCGAGAAGCTCCTTTTAATCGGGCTTTTATATCAAGAAAATTTGAGAAGGGAACCATATAAAAAATGAATTTCCCTAGAAAAGAAAGTTGAACTAATATGGATACTTGAGATTGGAACATATTCACAGAAAGTATAATATATATTTGTAAAAATAATGAATAATTATGTTTTTGTAAAGAGGGGTAACTCATAACTTAAATAAAAATGGAAGTTCATGAATAAACCCTTACCTTATGTCAAAATGTGTTACTCACATGTACATAATGTCATGGATAATGAAATTAGAGTAATAAAATAATTAATAACCACATAAATGTATATTTTTTTTATAATTTTATTAAATTTAGTTAAATCCTTTTTTATGTGTTATGAGATTCAATTTATTCATTCGGGGGGGGGTGGGGGTTTCCCTTGGTTTTCATGATCAGTATGCTTTTACACGTATATAGAATATCATGTAAAATGAAAATAATTATCTATAAACGATATTATATATAATTAATGAACATATATAATATTTAATGGTCTTATATTTTTTCCCAGATATGAGGATGATTCATTGTTTAGAACATTAATGGTAATCCTTTAGATCATTTTAGCGTTTTCCATCGTCATGAACTAGTTTTGTCTTATTAATTTATATCAGGCATATATACTAGTTATGGAATATTAAATAACCTATTTTATGTAATATAAATTATGGTTTAACCATAAATATGGTTGTATAACTATCCTCTATGTTTTTAATGTCTAATGGAGTCACATTATCCATGATGGCGGTAAATCAGCACATCACAAATGATGATTTAATATTTTGAATAAAAGAGTGGGAGATGGGGAATGAAGATGGATCTTCCATTAACATAATAAAATTATAATGTATATAAGATAATATATTTATCATTCATATTTATATAGATTATTATGGATAGAATAAGAAGAAGAAAATTAAATAAAACTGAAAGAAAGTGGAAAGGATTTACCTTCTGATTTCTTCTCGATGAGAACATCCTAAAGGAACTACGAAATATTAATTTTGTGAAAATAGATAGATCATTACATCAGGAAGAGATTATGGAGTATAAATTGGAATAATATAATCATGATTAATTTATTTTGATGTTTTAGGATAAGAGATGGTGAATGGTGATATTTTTAGTGGGAGAAGAGGAGTGTTTTTGAATATTTTATTATTTTGATTATTATATTGACTTAATAATATGAATAGTTTGATAATTATCCCTATGTATATTAAAATAATTATTCATTTTTTGAGATTATGGGATTAAATCACCTATACATCATTCACGACTGAATAATTTAGGTATTTATCAAATAAGGTAAATTACATTATTTTACTATTCACAACAAATTCATATATTTTATAAAAACCAAATTATTCTCCCAAACCATTATTCGATTCGTAGAACTCAAATTGAAATCCATTTTTTTAATTATTTTTCATAAAATGTGAAAGTTAATTTTAATACAGGGTAAGCATTCACTAAAAACATATTGATTTTAATATTATAACTATTTCCAAGTATCATTTTAAAATTTTTTAAGGGTTATTAAAATTTTCTAATATTAATTATACAAAAAAATTTAATTAATCTATTTTTGGAAGCTATATCTTCTTTTAAATAATTATAAAAAATAAAGATTTTAAATTAATCATTTATGACAGCCCAAAATACAAACACAAAATTTATCATTTTTAAATCATTTTTTACTTATTCTATGATATAAATATACAATATTTTCATTTACAAGATAAATAAATTTTATTTATAATTTATAGGGTGATTTTACTTTCCATGTTTTTAAATTAATATTATAAAGGCTCACATTACTATTCTAATGGTCATATTTAATTTTATAATATAGTTTTAAACATGGTGTTCATGAAACATAAACTATCAAAGATGCTATATTTTATATGGGACCAAACATAATATCATGGGGTGTTACATTCTCCCCTCCTAAAAAACATTCTTCCTATAAATTTTAAGAATTTCACTACATAAAAATATTTGGGTTTCTATTCATTTTTAATTCCCTTAGATCTCATGTTACATGTGAAATTTTTTGTTTTATTCAATCTACCTCTACCAGTCAAGTTGTCTAATTCCTCAACACCTGCTCTCTAGTTTTCATAATCTAGTTAGGCTATTTAGGGTAAGATAAATTATGATTCAATTATATTACTCCAAATGTGAAGAAATGCATTGTTTTTAAAATGTACTACATTAACAAAATGATGTGGAACCCATTGTATACTTTAGAGAGGATATGTGGTATTTTCATATGGTAATCATGATCTCCAATTATCTCATGGATTTCCAAAGGTACAATGTTAATAGGGCTTACATTCCCTTTATTTAATAATATTATTACACCCATTTATGGAGATAATTTAAAGAAATCATGATCTCCCACTTGAAACTCCAGGTCATTGTTTGATTAAAAACACAACTTTTTTCCCACTGTGTGCTGATTTAATGTGGTTTTGTCTAGTTTTAATATTTACTAATGTTTACTCTACATATTAAAGTCATATGAGCTTCCATTATCCATATTCATTATAAATAATATGGTGTATGATATCTCTTTCCATATAATACCTTTTATTGTTCCATTTTAATACTTATATGAAATCGTTATGGTTAGAAAACACTTCCAAGGGTAAATATAGATCCCATAAAAATTTAATGTAAAGAGATCATGATATAAACACTTGTTATATTTTTTGGATTGTACTTTATGACTACCAGTTAGTTTGAGGGTGGTAACTTGTACTCAAATGAATATCAGTATCAAATTATTTTGTATATCATCTACCTAATAATGATTTTAATCATGGATCACAATAATAACTAGTAGATTTAGGTGCTCCATGGTGTCTTTCGAAAGTATGAAGCAATATTTGAACAAGGTTATGCAATTGATAATATTCCATTATATTGAGGAAATATGCATATTTGGTAAGACGATCCAAAATTATCAACATTTTATAATTAATTCGTAGAATTTTTGGTAATAATATTAAAAAACCGGAGTAATTTATTCCCATTTCAATAATGGAATATGAAGAGGTTTTCTGAATCCTATAGGATGTCATATTTCATCTATCACTTATTAACATACTAAACCTCATGATACCCAATAATAATTTTCACAATTCACACTATCCCTCCAGAAATGTATCATCAAATACGTATGCATCTTAGTTATTCAATGTTGTATTACTAAATTCATGCTATGAGAGTCATCCAATTATTCTGTTTTTAGCTTTGGTATAGAAGGAAGACAATATCTCTTCTCAAGTTTCATAATTCCATACTCATACATGATGTATATCAACCTCACAAATTTCAATGATTTAGTTTTCCTTCGAATACTTTCATCATTATTCTAAGAACAGTTAATCATTTCCAATAAACATGGTTGGGAAACTGATTTTTAATGTAATGATTTCTCACCTTCCTTGATATTTCCAATATTAATTTTTTCTAGATCAGTGTACACAAAGTCATTTTAAACCCTCATCTTGCTCATAACTCATTGATCCTTCCTTCTCAATGCATGTAATAACTTATTCTACTTCCTTGCTAGGTAGTGTATTAAAAAATCATAATCTATGAATAGTTCAATCCATATTCTTTGCCTCATATTTATTTTTTTCTATGAGAAGATACATTTTAAGATCATGTGATCTGTATATATCTCAAATAATTAATCATAAATATGTAATCTCCATATAATCAATGTAATTATTAATGTCACTATCTCAGGATTATGAGTAAGATAGTTCTGATCATGAATTTTTAATTTTCACGATCTATAGGAAATTACTCCATCATTTTTCATTAGGACAATATGAAGTCATTTTTTAAGCATCACTCTAAATAAAAAATAAACCATTTCCTAAAGTAATGGCTAAGATATGATCATTTTATAATCTTTTCTATAATTATTCAAACCATTTTCACATTTTTCCCATATCAACATAAACTCTTTATGAGTAATATTTGTTAATGTGATAGCTAACCGAGAAATTTTTTTTAATGAAACATCGATTGTAACATTCTAATCAAATGAATATATGTACCTCAGTTAGTTTAATTGTTTTATTCTCTTACGAGAATACCTTTTTATTCAGAAGATCAACTAGGATTCAATCTTAAGAGAAAATATGTCCATGAAAAGAAAATGTTTGATTCCATAATTATCACATTCTAAACAACTGATATAAAACATTTATTTTAAGATTCACTGGATCAATCCAGAAGTTGTTCTAATGTCCATAATAGATTTTGTAATATATAAATATATCATCAATAAATAGTATAACAAATTTAAAATGATATTCCTTGAAAAATATATTCATTATATCTATAAAAATATAGGGTTCATTAGTAACTCAAAATAGAATTACTATAATCTTGTAATGTCTATACCTAGTATGAATTGTTGTCATTGGAATATCTTACTTCTTTAAACACAATTGATGATATCAATTTCAAAATTGAACTTTCAAGTAATATTGGGATCCATGATGTTGTTCAACTAAATCATCATTATGAATAATTTCATAATTTTTCTTTAGTGAAATAGCCTTGATCTCTCTATAATCAATCTTTAGTTTAATTAGTCTAACTTTTTTATTGAAAATGAGAACAAGGGTTCCCCATGGAAAAAATATATGGTGAATGAATAACTTATCAAAAATTTCATATTCTTTTCACATCTACTAATTATAAATTTTCTATTCAATGAGATTAATTTGAAATAAGTCATTCACTATGAATTAAATCAATAGAGACCTCAACTTACTTCTTTATAAAATGTCCAACTAAATACATAGAAAATACATCAATGTATCCAGGTAAAATATGTTCATATTCAATTTAAATATCCACAGATTTTGTTTTCTCTTCCTGTCTAGAAATTTCATTTTGAAGTGCTACTGGTGGTAGATCTCGATAAAAACTAGATTATGATGTTTCTTCTCTTAAGATAATTGATTCTAAAAATTCCTCACAAATTATAACTTCATTATTCTTGAAATAGAATATCAAATCATATTTTGAAAGATAGTACATGAAAAGTATTATACCAAAATCAAACACGGTTATAATGATATGTTTTTTACTAAATCCTTTTTAGGTTTCATAATGGTGATTTCCCCACACAACTTTCTTACAATGATTCTTCCCTTATGGTTTTTACAGACAAATCCTTTATTAAATAAAAAGTGAAATGTCTAATTTTTGTGGGAAATTAAGAAGATATGAAAGAGTGTGATTATATAGAATAAAATAAATCCTTGAATATGTTTTTGTAAATAATTTAAGTACCTATCACCACATCATTAATAACATCATCATCTTTAGTTATGATGGAATATGCTTGTCCTTTCACCCTTATCCTTTTCCAGGGAACGTTTCTTTAATGCATAATAAATCATTTTTATATTTTCTTATATCCATAAAATTTTATCATTGAACATTGGTACATTAATTCGTTCCCTTAAAGTCAATTTCATGGTATAATTTTTCTCTACACGTATTATAGATTCCTTTCCTTTTCTGTAGGAATTAGGGTGTTTCCTTCATGAAGAATCAAAAATTAGAAAATTACATTGTTTATTCTTCCAATTATCAATTATTACCTCTACCACCTTATTATTCTCTAATTATCAATTAATTTATTAATATATATATATATATAATTATTTTGTTTTTTTGGGTAGTGTATGAGACTATATCATAGTACGAGGAGAAATTTGGGGAGATCTGTTTCCTTTAGAGTAATGGTTTTAAACCATCATATAATCAATAAGTCTTGATCCTTTGAAAACATATATAGTCCACACATGCCTTGGTATCCTTAAAAATAAATATTAAAACATCACAATGTATGAATTCTCTTTCTGCTTTAGAATCATGAATTTCCTATATATATTCACTCATTGTTCCCGTGAAATATATATTTTTTATAAATCATTCTTGTTACATATTGGAATTTAAATCCTCTTTTTTTTGAATCAATTGAGACCATTAATAAACATCTCTAGAGAGTTGATAAATTTCCAAGATACCCTTCGCAATTTCATTACATCCCAATGTGAGAAATATATTCTCAAAGGAACTTATCCACTCTAACAATAAAAAATGGGTTGTTATTCCAAAACAATGTTGGTGTATACTATCCCATGAAGTAGTGAAACATTGATTTTATATATTGTGAGTCAAGATGATCTATAGGGTTATGGTTGCTGATTAATATATGAGTTAGTTTCCCAATATATTTATATGTTTCTCAACAGTTATAATAACATCAATACCAACATCATTTCATTCCTTATGAGGGAAATCCCTCCATGAGATATACGTATTTTGTTGGTTTCTATTCCTAACTGGATATTCTATTTCCAAATAATTGAATAAATTATATTAGTTTTGGAATCATAAAACATAATTTCAAACTCGCAAAAAACTTAACATAAATTGGAAATTTATGCATAATTAATCTCATAATCATAAACATGGTTTTTGGGGAACATATTTACTTTTAATCCATCACAATGATTTAGAATGAAAATTGGAATTCACATATTCATTTTCCCCAAGAGTATAAATCTAGGTGCATAGTAAGGATCTATATCTTGAACCAGGTTACACCAAGTCAGGCCTGGCATACCTTGTTGGAGTTATTACCCCTTTGTACTTCTGTTTCCGAACCACATCCACTTGTAGTATCAAAAAAGTGATGTATTTATAGGATGGGGAATATAATATCTACCATACCAATATTATAGTATCATATAATATAATTTTACTCCTAGTATATCATGGAGTTATTTTCACGAATAATTGTTTTCTAAATATAGTTTCAATAGTTTCTACTAAACATCCATTGATATCGATTTGTATGACCCTGACCCCAGTTTCCTGGAGATAGTGACATACATTATTACATTTATGTAGTAAAAAATTATGTTGAATCCTAAAGGATTTAATAGTTTAGTATCTTTCGAAAAATATATAGAAACAAAAGTTATACATTATTTCATGAAATGAAAAACAACATATCAAATCTATTGGAATCATCTATAACACCAAGATTATCCATGAATTCTATTCATAATATACATCTTGGAATCATAGGGAAAAATAAAACCTAATAAATGGGTGACATTATATTCTTATTAAGGGTATGTAATACAGAGGATTCTAATATTAATAATAATTCATGGTGAGTCTTTGAAAACACTTTCCATTAGAACAAAATCTTTAGCATACTGTGGAATGAATTTAAACTGAATAAATAATGTCATATATATAATAACAAGAGAAAGAAACCTAACCATGTATAATATAATAGTATAATAATCTCATGGGATATAAATTACTGATATCATAATTAGGTAATTCATAATGCTGAACAATATAAATATATTACCGAGGCCTTGGCCAGGAGATTTGAAAATAAATGGTTGAGACCTTGGTCAAATTTATTTCGGTATTGTATTGTGAGACCTAACAATGCATATAGGAGATATAGTGGTCCACAAAATAGGATACTAATCCTAATTAATTCCTCACTTTAATGTCGTTAATAATAAACAATGCATAAAAATGAAATGTAAATAAAATCCCCCAATCTATAAACATAATCACTAAACATTATGAGTAGTATGGTGAATGGAATAAATATAACACATTCATAGTCAAACTAATCATAAAACATTTAATAAAATATGTCAAATGATAATATTAAGATATCGATATCAATAATCCATAATATACAATAGATTTTTTTTAAAAGATGAATTTATCTAAAAAATTCATCGATGAATTATTAAAAGGAGTACACTTTTTACATTACAAAGAAGAGTATTTTTTGAAAAAAAATCATTTTTAGTTGTCATAATTGTTTGTATAAAATATTCTTTTCCGGAAAAATGTAGTTATTTTAGAAAAATAATTGTTTATTAAAATAAATAATGGGTGGTAGTAGAAAAAGTGCATGAAATTGAGATGTTTGCTTTAATCGGGCTTGTGTACCAGGACGAATTTAGATGGGAACCTAGTAAAAAATGTATTTCCCCATAAAAAATATGAAATAATATGGATACATGAGTTTGGAACATATTAATAGAATATAGAAGATGTATATAAAAAATTAATAATTACATTAGTGTAATGATGGAGGAATCATAACCCGAATGAAAATGGAGTTCTGAGAAGAACCTCTTACCTTTTGTTTGAAAGTGTTATGCACATATACAAAATGTACAAGATAAAAAATTTAGATTAATGAAATAATTTATAACATATTTAAAATTTATTTTATTAAAGATAATTTTATTATGTTCTTTGATGGGATTTTAATTTTTTTGAGATTCAATTTATTAATTTGGGAGTGTTCTATTCATTGGTTTTCATGATCTTTTTACTTTTACACGTATATAGAAGATCATGTAAAATTGAAATAATTCTATAGAACTGAATTTATATGTTATAAATGAAAATACATAATAATTAATGGTCCTATATTTTATTCTAGATATGATTATTATTCATTATATATAACTTTAATAATATTTGTTTAGAGCATTTTGGCGTTTTCAATCTTTAAGAAATAGTTTTGTTTTATTAAAAAATATCATGTCTACATAATGGTACTATGAAATTAAATAACTCAGAATATGTAATATGATATATATATTAACTATATTTACTATTTTATAACATTCCTAGAATATGGTAATGGAAAATGATGTCACATCATCTCTGATGGCTGTAAATCAACACATCACAGGTGATGTTTTCATTTTTTGAATAAAAAGGTGTAAGAGGGGGTATAATGATTGATATTCCATTAAAATAATAAAATTATATTAATTATAATATAATAGAGCTATATTTCGTGTTTGGAATGAAAATTATGTATAAAAAAAATAAAATACATTTAAAATAAATTGAATGAGAATGAAAAGGATTTACCTCTTGATTTCTTCTCGAGAACATCATTAAATAACTTTAAAACAATATTCTGGTTAGGAAAGTAAGGCCATAATGTTGGTTATAGGGTTGGGAGATGAAATGGAAAAATATAAGCACTCTGAAAGTATTTGGAAGTCTGAGTATAAGTGGTGGTATTTATAGTGGGAGGAGGGGAGTGTTTTTGAATTATTTTATTCTGTTGTTTATTATTTTAGCTTAAAACTATGAATATTATAAGAATTATCACCAAATATATTAAAATAATAAATTATATTTGGATATTATGGGCTTATATCTACTATGAATCATCTATGACTCAATAATTCATGCATTTATTAAATACGGTAAATTACCATTTTTCACTATTCATCGAAAATTCATATATATTTGAAAAAACCCAACATTTTAACATTACCATTTTAAAATGTGTAGATTTATTAATGAAAATAATTTTCTAAATGTGAAAATTTTAATTTTTAAATAAAATCATTATTTAATTAAAAAATACATATTTTCAGATTACAACTATTTTGATGTCACATTGAAAATAATAATTAATGTCTCATAAAATTATCACATAATAATAAGACCAAAGAATATAAATTTATGATTCTATTTTATGAAAATCTATATTCAATAAATTCATTATATTAAATATTAAAGTGTAATGAAATATTTATGACTTACAAAAATACAAACACTTAATATATCAATTATAAAACATTTATTTACTTACTTCAGTATATAAATATACAATATTTTCATGTATAAGTTACCAAAATTTTATTTATACTTAAATTGGGGAGTCTACTATTTTATTAATCATATTACCATTTATAATGATCTTTTTACTACTCCAATGTTCATATTTAACAGTATATTATGGTTTTAATCTTGGACTTCTGTGAAACAAAAACTATCAATGATGATAAATTTAAAATGAGACATACCATAAGATATTATAGTGGTGTTATGGTCATGTGGGTATAGATTTTCCTAATCATTTTACCTGAATGTGTATTGCTAATATTGCAGATAGAATCACCATCTTCTCCTAATAGATTTTGGTATTCCCATTATTTTCATCTTGAATATATCAATTGTCATAATGAAAAAGGATTGATTAAGTGAAACATAGCCAATTATTTAATAAACCTTGTTTAGTTATTATTTATTCTAATGAAAAATAATTCACCAATGTGATTGAGTATATTTTTTTATGGTTCTCCTTTTGTCATTATAGCATAAAAAGTGTTAACTATGGTTCTAGGTCGGTAAAACTAGTGTTATCTATTTATTACAGACCATCCACATTATATTAATGAATAATGGGTCCCCAAAATATAGTGGCATACAGAAATGTCTTTTAAGGATCATGGTTTTGTTCCTTTATGTGCTTGGTAGTTGATTCAAAATAATAGATTCATGGCACAACTACAAGTTTTTGGGAATGGAATGCTTTTAGGAGTAGAGTTAAAGTTGTTAAGGTCGAATTAATTATTTTTTTTTTGAGGAAGAAATTGGATTATTACATTGAACCTTCACCTTTATTTAATGAAATTATTATTTACACATTGATGTATGAGAAATGGTGAAATATGATGAAGTCCCTATAGTACAGGTTTCAATATAGTACATATAGAGTTATTGTAGAGTATTATGTATTGAGTTTGTTAAAAATATTATATAGAGTTTTTATCCCTAAAAAATAGATATCCCTAAAAATATAAATGTTGGTCTCTATTAATGGTATAATGAGTAACAAACCAATAAAAGGAATAATTAGTGATGATCCTATTTATGGGAAATAAAAAAGTTTGGACATAAATTTGAGTATACTCATGTGTATAAATTCTATTCAATAATGAAGGTAATGAATTAGCATAACATTGAGTTCATGTATCTAGTAATGTTGTGGGAACATCAGGGAGAACTCTACAGTGTGTGAGATTGAATTGTATGTTCCTTACCAATATGGTTCTACTTCTGTTCACCTAGTGCTCATACCAGGAGAGGTAGATTTACCACATTAAAGGATAGATCTCGTTCTCACACATCTTATTTCAAATATAATCATAGTTATTGTATCGAGATGATTTATTTTCAATATTGAAAAATTATAATTTCAAAAAAAATTAGTGATGAAATCTATTTCTTAATCAAGAATTATATCATTTTTTTGGTTTTTATAATATATACTCCCTAAAAGGGTAAATTTTGAATAAATAACCACCTAGAATATTTTTTATTATTGTTCTAATATGAGTTCATGTTGTTTGTTATTGGGATAAATTGAAGTAATGTATATGAGAGACATGAGATTTATGGAATAATTAATATTTATGAAACATATATATTTCTTTATGAAGAATTAATATTTATATCTTCTAATCAAGATTTCAAATGTATATAATGACCATATGGTTGTGCCTTAAAAGGGTCCTTTTCTATTAGGGTGGTATAAATTCTATTACTAATGTCGTGTCATGGACAAAAAAATTTGGGTACTTATTTTAAATGTTTGGTATATCCAAATAAAAATATTCTAATATTTATATTGGGGTTGTGATATGACATCTATATTCCACACTTGTGTAGAAATTTAAAATGTTGTTCCATTACAAATTTTTAGGTTTTTAGAATTTTTTTGATAGAATATATATTTTTAGTGGGTATAGATTCCGTGATTAAATATTTTAATTATATTTGTAGGAAGATAAATTAAATAATAAGTATAAGAAATAAGATGTCTAATAATTATTTCCAAAAAATTGATAGCTGGTTCATCCATTTTATATTTAGAGATGAAAATTTACATTATTCATATATTTTTAAGAATGAATATTTAAATATAAAAAAACCTTTTTTATGTTCATTATAGACGAGGCATAAAGACAACCAGGCGTCTTCATGAGATCATCATTCTTCATGTAGAAGCTAATGAGTTATTACATTTAAACATAATATTATACTATTTTATATATAATGATTTAATCCACATCAACTCATGATAAAATAAATTAATCATTCTTGGTCGAAGAAATGAATATATATCATAATATTTATTTAAAACTGATTATTTACTGAAAAATTTGTTATATTGAAACTAAATGTAATTTCATAAAATATATTATTTAAAATAAGATCATTTGAGATTAGATTATCATAATTTTCTATAGATCACTCTTTTCTATAAAGAAATAAAATAATTATATTTTTAATAACAGAAATCCTTATAATAATTTTCTCAACTATGATTATGATTAATGATTAAATAATGGTTCTGATTTTATAATTCAAATAGATACTAATTTAGAAAATTTATAATTCTTAAAAAACAATTTCTCCTCCCATGTCACTTGATTAATTGAATTATTTGAAAAGTCAAATAATTATGTTGCATTATTTTTATTATTAGATAAATATGATTTTTAGAATAGCATGGGATGGTTTTTTAAAAAAAATGGACTAATTGCCTATAGAACTAGAAGTATTTAAAGTAAATAATTAAATTGTCGGTTTCCTTATAATGTGAATAATTCATCTAGGACTAAAAATAATTTTCTTTGATTTTTTAGGTTTTTTAATTTGAAGTATAATAAAATTAATTAAGTTTCTATTATTATCATAATCATTATTTTGGATAATATATTCCTCAATGAATTAATTATGAATGAATTATTTAGATTAAGGAATACATTTTTTTGGAAATTCAATATTCACAATTCATTGAATATGTGTATGTGTAGATACATTTATAAGTATTTTACTAGAACATGGTAAGCATGAAGTTGAAGCCTATAAATTTAGATAACATTTTATCATATAAATTATTTTTTTTATTTATCCTACAAGATAATTTTGAATTATGAATTATATCATTATTATTATTTTTTAGATCATAATTTTTTCATTTATTAAATGATTTACATAGTCTCTATATAATATATTATTGTTCATTCAACCCAGTTGGGTTCGATGCATTTACTGTGATGCTATAATGATGGAGGCATGGAGGACTATTAGTTTTTTTGATAATAGAGGCATAAAAAGGTGCTAGTTTCAAAAATAGTAATGTTATTAAAGATGGATTTTCTTGTAAAATTATGACTATATAACATTTATTCTCATATCATCAAAAATTTATTTCTCTAACCACGTTTTCTATACAAAATGAACTCCATATTACATGTAATACTATGAAATCATTACATGCGAGACACTATTTAATCAAATTATTTAAATGAAGCCATTTGAAAGTTATGTATCCTCTAAATATAGGACTCACAACATGCATTAAATGAGATATCATCTCAATATATACCATCATACAAACCCAATTTATGTTGAATGACCAACAGACCATGTACAACACCTATTTTCACGAATCCCAATCTATATATGAATATATTGAAGTTTATTATGAGTGTATGAGGATAAAACATATGTTAGAGTATTTATGTGAACAAAACATTGTTTTCTAAATATGGTGTATATCCCATGGGTCTACCTTGTGTATATATAGAGTACAAACCAAACATCTTGAGGGGAATTATATTCCACGAACACTATTACACTTATTTTCTATTCTCTCTTCACATACATTTTTCTTTGAAAGTACATGAACAACATACTCAAGTGTACCCATATTCCATGTACTGTACTATATAACCCCTTTATTGAGTAGCATACAAAATTTTTAATATAGTTCTACATATATTAATTTTTTTACATATAGGTAGTCCATTATAAAGGGTTTTCAAAATATAATATTATTTCAAGTATACATTCTTCATCTAAAATTGGTAGTCAAGGATATTGGAATTTTGTAGCCTTATAAAATTGATAGAATGTGTGGGTGGATGAGTATTAGAGAACAAAAATTTTATAAGACTCGTAAAAAAGATTTAACCTTCTTGTATAGTTCTTTTGAAACATCCTCCATTTTTAGAATAGGATGTTTTAATGGAAATTTAGTGTTGTGAGTTTAGTGAGAGGACCAAAATTTGTTTTGAGTATCACAAGTTGAACATGATTGTATGAATGCTTTAAGGTGTTGTTTTGAGATTGGTTTAAAGAAAAATTTCTTACTTAGGGTTTATGATGAGTTATAAGACAATTAAGTCCAAAAATAGATTTTTAGAATGTGGAGGTATATGTGCATGTTTTGTTTAAACTGTGTGACCCATTAAGAGAATCCTTGTGCCCAAATTTGAATAGAATCATGTTTACGACATCCGTGTAAGGTGGGGGGAAAATATATGAATCTTTTTAGTTATTTTAACTATTTTTTTCATATTTACTACACATTGTTTAAAAACTACTACAATCTATATAGTATGATTATTTTTACATAAGACATATGTGCACAAAGTTGGCTCATGGATTGGCCAAACTTTGCTGCCAAACCATGAAACCCATTTAAATGGGGTTTTCTTTTTAAGTGTGGAACTTCATGTTATTTTCCTGAATATCCAAACCATGTGTCCAGAACATGAAAATTATTAAATAGTGTAAAAGAAAAAAGTCTTCCCCTCCTTATAATCCCATTTTCACCTTTCATCTTCTCCCATTCATTCACCTCCTTCATACCATGGAGATCCTATTTATTCTACCACATAGGATTTGGTATACATAATTCATCTAAGCAATAATTTAAATTTCATCATGTTTGTTGGAAGTGTAGCGGTAATCCATTCAATCCTATTTCTTATATTATTATTTTATCTCCCCTTAAAAGATATTAAATCCATGTGAGGTATTTTTACATATTTTCAGTGGTTTTATCAAGAGTCTAAATTTCTCTCATATCATATAATATAAGAGGAAGGTAATCGAGGAGTGATATCTTAAGAGTCTAAATTTTGTGGGTCCTAGATTTATCCTTAAATATATGGGTTCTATGGGGTGATCTATTAAATACGTACTTGTGGGTTGTCCAGATGAGACACATAAGAATTTAATAACTTTCTTCGTATTCTGTAATTTATGTTATGATATGTCAATGGTAATGACCTATCCAAATTAATTTATGCTAAATTAATTATGGTACATGTGGTTTGTTAGGAAGGTTATGTAAATAGTTTAAACTGTTTAAATTAATTAAGTGTGATATGAGTGCATGATTTTTGAGGGATAGTTACAGGCATGGACCGAGGAATTATTGATATTTTGATCACTATGATAGAGAGGATGAGGTTATTTTGGGTGATGGAATGGAATGAAATATAAGTGATGTTCTTGACCGTTATAATTTAAGTGATTTAATTAATGAGATGAGGCATATTGTTATAACCATGTTTATTATGGGTTATATGGTTTTCATGTTAGAATTAGGTTTTCTGATGGTGTATATTATGAAATGTTGATGAATTATGCAAACTATTGACGGAAAAAATATCCATAGGATTCATATGAATATATATATATATATATGACATGGTTCTGGTGGTTTTGTCCACACGTTGTGGGAGGATTCCTCTTTTGGATTAAGAATCATAGGGGATGGTGTTTGTCATAAATTTCGGTGGAGGTTATCATAATAGAAAGCCACTATAGGTCACGTTTGAGACCACCAGTTGAGGGATGAGGCTTACCTTTTATATTTTAGTCTGAATAGATATAATTAGTTGAGGATAGATATTTCCATGACTCAAGATCTCTATTTATTGAGCCGATTGAGAACAATATATATGGGAGGATGGACATCATTGTACCTAGGGATGTAGTGATATTGAGATAAATGTGACTTTTAGAATCAAGCGCTAAGAGATCTCCAATGTATTGATGGGAATGATGATGAAACTTCAGATACCATATTGGTGGTACATGATATGTCAGATGAAACTATAGGTAGCTGATATGCTTATGTGAAGATCTTAATTATTCTCCTAGTATGGTATCCTTATGTGGACACATGGGGATTCCTCCACAAGTCCACACCAGTGTAGATATAACATTTTAGACATGTGACATATGAGGATATATATTAAATATAATTTTTAAAATGATATAAAAGAATTTTCCAAAGAATTTTAAATTTTATCTTGTAGCTATTTATCACATGTGGAGAGATATTTTAATTTTTATGTGTATATTTCTACTATATATTGAAACATGCATAAACTGTATAATTATGGACATAATATAGAAACACGTCAGTGGTGTCCTATTGAGATAATACTAAATATACACGTATTCCAATTGAGATCCTTGTAGACATTATGTTTGTAACACCTTGAGAATTTGTGATGTATTTTTTCATCAAATGAATTTAATCATTTCAATTTTTGTGTTACATTAAACACTATGTTTAGCTTTTTTTACAAGGATAGATGAGATTATGTTGAATTACATGAATCATTGTTTATATCATGTGTTAAAAACAATACTAATTTAATCTCTCACTATATTGAACATTTTTTATGCTTGTGTCACATATAGTAATGTGTTTCTTCAATAGCATGCATGACACATGACACCAAGTTTCAACAAACCATGATATAGTTTTTATATAAATATTAACGTTTTAACCTCCCCCTTGACTAGGTATGTATAAATGATAATAAATAAATAATTAAATATACATATAAATTTCCTAATCAATATAAATTTATCTATAAACAATTGTTAAATATTTAATAATTTTTGGGAAAAGATATTATATTCTTTAAAAATATGTTTTTTTGAAAAATGATTTTTATTTACATTTATGAGAATATAATATTATTAATATATATTTTTTATATATATAATTTAATATTGAGAATCGTCATATTAAAACTAGCATATGATAAATTTTTGGGTTTTTTTCACAGAATATTGATTTTTAAGTGAATAGTGAAAAATAACAATTTTTTTAGAACAATATTTTCATTTAATAAAATTATGTAATTTAAATGAAAAATTATTTTTTGTATAAAACAAATATTATTTATTAATATTTAATCAATTTATTTAGTTCTGAGTCACCTTTGTATTGTATTTTTCTTTATGTTTATTTTTTTTGAAAAACATGATATTTCATTCTGAAAATATTTTTAAAGATCTTAATGTATCTCCGTTTTAATTAATTAAAATATCCCATAATTAAAAAATTGAAAATATAAATCTATTAATTTTATATCAATAAAGATTAATTGATAATAATTATATTAATATTTATATTCAGATAGTTAATATAAATTCATGATTTTTTTATGATGAATACACTTCTCAAAAACAATATTTTTCATCGCATCTCTTGCATTTATTTCAAAATAAATCATTTATTTTTTTAAAAAATTATTTTAAAACACAAAAATTTTTAAAAAATATATTCAAAATTATATTAGTTTAAATTTTATATATTTTTATAAAAATAATCATTTATTGATGGATAATTAAAAATACTGAATTTTAATTGTAAACTACCTTTTATTTTAAATAATTTATGAAATTAAAATATATTTCAAATTAGACTTGAAGTAATATTAATTCAATTATATATCAATGAATCCAAATTAGGTATTTAAAATCAATTTCCTATATAATTTTATATAATATATAACACCCCAAGCTTCCACAATATGCTTCTCTTTGAATAATACCCTAACTTGCGCTGTATGCAACATTGAGTTATAGCACACCACCACCAATCATACTAGCCATTGGAAAAGAATTCATAAATAGTAATAACTACTTATTGAAATTTATAAATTTTAATTTTCAAAATGGAATTCATTTTTGGATTTAGAATATCAAAATTATCTTAGGGTGAAATTTTGGTATTTTTCAAAAAACATTATATTATTTATGAAAAGTGAAAAACACTACGTTATTGTTTAAGACCGAATTTTATTTAAATAAAATCTATTATTATTTAAATTTATTTTAAAGTCAACATATATACAAAATACCTATATCAGTTCAATGTAATTCATTGGATTCATTTTATAATAAGATTAGATATATTAAATAATATTGACCTTTTTTACATCTTTTACCCACCTTATAGGCCCATTTGTAAGTTTGCATGAAACGTAATTTTAATGTTTCTATGAATTTAATTTCAGAACACTAAGAGACATAGTTGAAAACAGTAAGTAAAATGTTGAACAATAGGATAAAAATAATTTTGGTGAATAGTAAATGTTCCATTTTATTTACCACGATAAAAAGTAAATAGCGGAATTAAAGGTAAAATTTATATTATAATTACCCTAACACATTTCTTAATTCTATTGGATATGTGTTTATGACCAAAATCAAGCTTAGGAATAAAATATGATCTTATTTGATCCACATGGATTAGGTTAGGTAATTTATTATTATTTTATTTAAAGAAGAGTTAAACGTGTTAAATAAAACTTTTAATAACTAAACCATATTTATTATAGAGTTTTACATAAGTTAAATTAAACTATAAATAATCATTAAAAATCTAAAAATATTTCATACATCATGTAATTTAATTTATAATTCATAGACTTTAAATAATTACATTTATTTATGAATCAATGATGATTCAATAATGACATTATTAACGAATGAATAAAATATTTGATATTATAAATATACAAATAATTTTATATTGAGACTTTGGATGAATTTCACTAATTTTATAGTTTAATATGACAAGTTAGGTTTGATTCAATGATTTTTTATTCGTTGTAAAAAAATTTTTGTGACATTCACAAAAAACAACTACTTAATAGTGTCAAAATTGAAAAAAGGAGTTTTTAAAACAAGTACTATTTTATTAAATGATATAATATTCCTCAAAATCTATGGGTTTGCCAAAGGACTTATATAATTATATATATATCATTAATTAACCACTTTAGGTTTTTTTGTTTTTATACTATAATTATTAACAATTTATTAAAATAATAGAAGAAGACATGGTAAAAGTTAAACTATTTAAATAAGAGTTAAATCTAAAAGATATGGTTAATATGATGAAATAACTAGTCTAAAACCTCTTGGTTTAGATGCTTTCGACCCATCCATACCTTAGCCTCTAAATAAATCATTTTAGATCCATTAGAAATCAAAAATGACTTTATAATAAAATAATATTTCAATCTTTACCTAAGGTTCCCCTCACCTCTCTTATAAAAGGGAACTTACCCTTCACTTAATTTCACACCTTCAAAGCCATTTTTCTCGGCCAAACCCTACTCAAAACCCCTCTCAAATACCCTAAATTCATCATAGAGGCCATAATTTATTCATAAATTTATCTAATGGAGACCTTTTGATCAAATCAAAAGGATGCACCAGAAGAAGAGGTAATTATTTCCTCACCTCTTTTATGTTATTTTCTTCTTCCACTTCCTCTTTACTTGTTGTTTCCATACCAAAATAATAATTCCAATAACTTCAATATACTGTGATGTTATTATAAATATGTTACAACCATATTCATTATTATATACATCTAATGAATGACAATGTCACCATATGTTCGTACGTACGTATTAGCGTCTCCACAACCTAGTGTAGTTTGTTATTCAAAATTTCATTATTTCAATGGGTATAATAATTATTAAAATGGATGAAAATAATAAATATAACCTATTAATGATTCTTTATATATGATATACCATCCAATTACATATTATTTCACCATCAATAGAATGATATTCTCACCCATGCGTACGTATGGATTACCGTCTCCATGAACGCAATAAGATTCATTCACCATCGTAAACATTCAAGAATAATTTTCATTTAATGGTTAAAAATAATTTTTAAGAAGTTAACATAATTCTGGATATGAACCAAATACATCGTATCCATAAAAAATGACTTACATAAAGAAACATACAAAGTAAATCAAATCAGTTAACACCCAAAACAATGATACTACTAAAATATTATAAATAAAGAAATATTAGAAGATCATATATGATGACATATTAATGTATATGGTTCAATTATAATTTAATAATAATAATTTAACTATTAGACAAGAGGTTAATGTACCCTATATCATGGAAAAGTTCAAGGTAAGGGTTAATTTTACAATCTCTTTATTATTCGAGGTTGTTTATATGTAAGTATCTACTGGGACCACTTAATCATCTACATACAGGTTTCTTAAAAATTTATTTGAAAATATTTTTACTATTTCCTAGACTATGGGTTAATTTCATTTATACCCTAGTTTAACTTTTTGTAAAAACTTTATAAAGGAATCATTAAATAGTTTTCCAAATAAGCTTCTTTATGAACTTTTCAAAAAAATTAAGGAAAGAATGTTTTTTAACTTATACAACGATTGAGGATATTTTCATCCAATTATAACACCGTTGAAAATTCCCATACAATAGTATAAGAATATCTTCAAAAAAAAACGTTTTCTTTACTTTTATATGATTTCAATGTAGAAAGAGATATTTCACTCAAATAGTTTTTGGATTGATTTCATCTATGTCAACATCCTTTGTTGAATTTTACTCTTGTTTAAAATTGATTTTTTATGATACAGTATTCCATATTGTATTTAAGGTTTTGTGACATGTTTTACTATAGATGTCTTATTTTTATACCATTCATGGTTTATGGTTTATGTATTGACATTAATTATGCCAGTTTTAATACGAATTTTTATGTTATGTTTCATCATTTTCTTATGAGGAATGCACTGGACATAGTAAGCGATGGGTGGAGCCTTCTAAATCTCTTCAATGCATCGGTCGGTCTTATAATAAAAACATGTGTCTTGGAACAAGGCCTTCAAAAAATCTTATTTGTAGTCTTGGTACGAGGTCATGTCTATGTGGATATGATGTACGGCATTATGCATTCCATCATTATAAAAGTATCTATTGATATTACATGTTACTATGTGATTATAAAAATATCCATGGGAATAATTTAATGAAATTATTTGATTTATATTTACTATATAATGCTTATGTTTAAGTACAAAAGGCTTTTGAATTAGTCTTATACATTTCCTTTAATGTTTATTCTTATTTATGATAGTTTCCGCTATATTGATATCCTTACTGAGCATCTGAGATAACCCCTTTCTTTTTTTTTCTTTTCTCAGTATGTGAATAATTACATTATGATTTATATTTATGGATGGTGTATGCGATATAATTTTGTTCAATAGGGAAATTTTTTTGTTATTGTCTTTTATTTCGTGATGTAATGGAAAAAAATTGTATGTGTCTATTACTTCGAAGGATACAAAACTAATCGGTCTTTTGAGACTTGATCTCTTGTGATCATTCCAATGTTATGTAATAATGCACCAACTCTGGGTAACTAGGGTTTGGGAATTAATGTTGGAATCAATGAAACTTTAGTACAATCCTTGGAAATTATATTTATAAAAATACTGATTAGAGAACACTACCCTAAAAAAAACATTGAAGATTAATATAGAAGAACTTCCGAGAATTTTTATAATGTAGAGATTTAGTGTATTTTCTAATAAATACATCCATGTATGGATACAATTAGGTAGAGGATTCTCTAGCATAGATGTTCCTAGGAGTGAAAACTCTAACAAAGAGTTTCAGGCTTGACCCATGGTAACCTCCTACATGACAACGGGCCTTGATGCACACTTGGTTACGACACCCCTAGGGGATATGCTTTGGAAAATTAAAAATTTCTCAACAAACCATTATGAAGGATTAATGTGTTAATACTTACCAAATAAAACATTTTTTTAATTATAGATTATATTCATAAACTGTTCAATATATGTTATGTTTTTTCAATGTTTTGAATTATGCATTGCAATTCATAAACTGTCCTAGTATATTCCATTTTTTGAAAATGGTTCATAGTTGAAGGAATGGAAATTGTATCAAAGTACATAATCCATGTAGGGATTTACCTCATAATCAAGATAATTATAGTGGAGCCGGTGATGCAATTTTTTCAGAACATCTTATAACCATACTGGGACAACTCACAATGCTTATGAATACTATCATTACCCATATAGATCACTCTGATCCAAAACATGGATGATCAATGTTATACCACATCATGAGGCACAAACCACCAACATTCAATCGGACTACAAATCCATTTGTAGTGGAGTAAATGATAGGTTACTTATAGAAAATATTTCATGATTTGGGGAGTAGCAAAAGGGAAAAAGTTGTCATGGAAGTTTATTGCCTCACAAGAGATGCAGATCAGTTGTGGTTATTAATTCAAAACAAAAAGTAAAATGAAGAAGTTTCAAATATATAATTGAGGAATTTTAAGGATATTTTATTAAAAAATACTTTCCTCATGAACATTAATCATATATAGAAAGACAATTTCTATGTATGAGGAAAAAGGAGGATGAGAATGACGCAAAGAATGGGGATAACTTTACAAGGTTAGCAAGGCATTCTAAAGATTATATACATAACCCAAGGAGTAATATTGATTGATTATTTTTTGGGTTAAATCCAATTATCCTTCAAGAGTTTGTCTCAAAATCCTTCTCATCATATGAAGATATTGATTCATGTGCAATGATGACAAAAAATGAATTTTCTATGTCTTTCGACTTTAAAAGAAATGAAAGTAAATAAGAGATCTACTAAACACTATGGAATTGGAAACAAATAGAAGAAAAATAAAAGTATAATTTCTATCCTACAGTAAATATTGGATGAAACACCCTGGTACTTTCCTGAAAGTAATAGGAGTTTGTTACAATTGTGGAGAAAAAGGCCACCATGATTGTGATTACTAGGGAATGAAAGAGGCTATTAATGATCAATGCTACAATTGTAGATAAATAGGGAATTATGAAAATTAATTTCTTAAGCGCCAAGGAAAAATACCTTAGAAAAGGACTAGCGATCAAGGCTATGATTATGTGATCACTACTACTGATGTTTAAGTTCCGAATGACGTGGTGGAAGGAAATTTAATCATTTCCTCAAAATTAGGAAATGCTTTATTTGATTCTAGATTATTTCATTCTTTCATATCTTCTGAGACTTCTATGAAAATTATATATATCCAATATTACTTAACAAGGGTTTTGTCAATCAAAAATCCTAAGGGATGTTTCATTGAAACATATTTTTATCAATAAGTAACCATTATGGTGTGCAAACATGCTTTATCTGCTGATATTATTGTCATATCCATGAATTAATTTCATATAATCCATGATATTGATTGTATTTCTGACCATGATGAAAAAATTTATTGTAAGAAGAAGAATGATACAATTTTTGATGATGATAATGAATACCTTATCTTTAGAGAAGAAACATCACCATTGGATTCTTATCTAGATCCACCCCCAATAGCTCCACTAAATTCAATTATTATGGTGGAATGGAGTAAAATAACTATAGGTGAGGGAAGAAATGTTCAAATATAATATATGCCTATTGTGAAAGTATATGTTTATGTGATTCTAGGGGATTTACCTGGACATCCTCTTGAATGGGAAATTGAATTTTCCATTGACTTAATTTCTGGTTCAAGGACCATATTGAAGACCCCTTATAGAATGACCACTGTGGAATTAGTGTAACTATGGAAAAAACTAGAGGAATTGAGTAATAATGGATTTATTCCCCCTAGTGTTTCTCCATGGGGATCCCATGTTCTTTTTATAAAGAAGAATGATGGATCTATGAGGTTGGGCATTGACTACAAAGATATTAATGCTATAATCCTAATGAACTAGTATCCACTACCTAGAAATAATGATTTATTCGATCAACTTCATAGAGAACTATATTATTAAATAATTTATCTTCAATTTGGATATCATTGATTTTTTTGATAAAAGATGACATTCTAAAGATAGCATTTGGAACCAGGTACAAGAATTACGACATTATAGTAATACCTTTTTGGACATATTAAAGAACCCTTATTTTTCATAAATCAAATGAATAGAGTTTTCAAAGAATATCTTGATGAAATTTTAGCGTTATTTATTTACGGTGTCTTAGTATACTCCAAAACCTACGAAGATCCAAAAAATCCCTTGCACAGTATTTAAAAAAATCATAGAATAAATGAATTATATGGGATGTTTTTCAAGTGTGAATTCTGTATTCAACATATTTCGTTTCTTGAAGATATTGTCTCTAAGGATGGAATCCTTATTTATCCTTCAAAGAAAAATACAATCCATGAATATACAAAACTGATGAATATAACTAAGGTATGTAGCTTTTTTGGTTTAGCATGTTATTATCATCATTTTTTCCAGAATTTTTATCGATTGGATAACCCATTAATGAAGCTCATTCGTAAAGGGGTGAAATTAGTTTGTACAAAATATTGTCAAGAATGTCTTCAGGAATTGAAGAGAATATAAGTCAATGCTCTTATATGGAATTTACCATTGTGTAATGACAAGTTTTTTATTTTTAGTGATGCTTCAACAAATGGGTTGGGTTGTATTCTTATGCAGAATGATAGAGTTATTTCATATACATCACAACAGCTAAAAATTCATTAACAAAACTGTCCTCCAATTGATATTGAGTTAGAATCTATATTATTTGATCTGAAGATATGGACACACTATCTCAATGGTTATGAATGTTAGATGTATACTGATCACAAGAGTTTTAAGTATGTTATCTCACAAAAGGAACTCCACATGAGGAAAAAGAGATGGCTCGAACTACTCAAGGATTATGATTACACTATACACTACCACCAGGGGAAGGCAAATAAGGTGGAAGATACTTTGAACAGAAAGGCTCATGGAGTTCTGAACAAGAAGAGAGTTGAAAGGGATCCTTTATTCCTAGATCTTGTACAAATGGATATGGAAATAATAATGGACGGTGAAAAATCAATACTTTTTCAAATGGTTTCCAAGAAAAATTTAGTAGAAAGGATAAATTTTTTTAGCATGATGATTAGGAGTTCTAAAAGAAAATTAAATCTATGAATGATGAGATATTGATCGACTTCGTATATGAAGATAAAATTTTGAAATTTGGAAAAATGCATTGTGTTCTCGATATACCTGATATAAAAAGGGAATTGTTGGATGATGCTCATAGATCTAATTTCATTTTACACCCTTGTAGCACTATAATTTATAGATATTTGAATGAAAAGTTTCGGTGGGACAATATAAAGAGATAGATTTCAGATTATTTGTCAACATGTACGGTTTGTCAACATGTGAAGGCTAGAAGACAACATCCGAGAGGAGTCATGCAACCTCTTCACATACCTAAGTGGAAATGGGATGATATTACGATGGAAGTTTTCATGGGGATACAAAACAATCCTAGAAGGAATGATGCAATATGGGTCATTGTTGATCATATTACCCAGTCATCCCATTTTCTTGCTATAAGAGAAGATTTTAAACATGAATGATTTACAAAAATATATATATTAATGATGTCGTAAAACTTCATGGTATACCCCTATTAATTGTTTCTGATCATGATACCCATTTTACCTCAAGATTCTGGAAATGTATTCAGAAATCCCTAGATACTAAACTTTTTTTGAGCACTCCCTACCACCCTCAAACTGATGGAAACTCAGAATATAGTATTCAAACCTTAGAAGACATGATGAAATCTTTCTCACATGACTTTCAAGGTTTGTGGGATCAGTATTTACCTATGGTATAAATTTCGTATAATAATAGCTTCCATTCATGTACTCAGATGAAATTATATTAAGTGTTATATATAAAGAGATGTCCCACACCAACATGTGGGGATGATATTGTTGAAAGAAAACTCATTGGCCCAGAATATGTTGATGAAAAAATGGAAAAGGTGAAGATTATCCAAACCCACATCAAAGAAGCTCAAAGTAGGCAAAAGAGATATTCCGCTAACTGAAAGAAGGATTTGGAATTTCTAGTAGGAGATCAAGTTTTCTTGAAGGGATATCCATGGAAAGGTGTTATATGATTCGGTAAAAAGAGTAAATTATGTTCTTTGTACATTGGACATTTTCAAATTTTAGAAAAAATTGGAGTTGTACCATACCATTTGGAAATGCTACTACGTCTCTCCAAAATTAATGACGTGTTTGACATTTTACTATTGATAAAATACATGCTAGACCCCACGTATGATCTCACCTATGTAGAAATAGAACTGGAACCCGATCTGTCTTATTGTGAAGAGAGTATCAGGATTATCGATACTAGAGAATAAGTGGTGAGAAACTGGATGAATCGTCTGGTCAATGTTTTATGGGGAAACTATAAAATGGAAGAGGAAACATGGGAACCTAAGGAAATTAAGATGAGGAACCACCCAAATATTTTTATACCTTAAAACATTAAAAATTTTGAGGATTAAATTATTTGAATGAGGGGAGAATGTAATACCCCTTTCTTCCATGGTATGCTTCTCTTTGAAGAATGCAATAGCTTGCGTTGTACACAACTTCGAGTTCTAGCACACCATAACCAATCAAACTAGTTGTTCAAAAAGAAGTTATGAATAGTAATACTCACTTTTTGAAATTTCAAAAATTTTATTTTTCAAAATGGCATTAATTTGTTTATTCAGAATATTAAAATTAGCTTAGGGTTGTGTTTTGGTATTTTTATGAAAATTTTCAATTTTTAATGAATAGTGAAAACACTACATTATTGTTTAAAACTAACTATTATTTAAAAATTAATTTTTTTATTTAAAATTATTCTAAATTAAAAATACATACTTAATAATTTTATTTGTCCAATGTAATTAAATTGAGTAATTTATAATAATATTTGATAAATACAATTTTATTGAACATTTTAGCGTCTTTTACACACCTTCAAGGTGCATTTGAAAATTTGCATAAAACGTAATTTTACTGCTTCTGTGAATTGAATTCCAAAAAACTGAGAGACTTGGTTGACATCATTAAGTTAAATGTGGTTCCAATAGGATGAAAATAATTTTTGTTGAATAGAAACCTTTGAATTTTATTTACCACATTTAATAGTAAATATTGTAATTAACGGTAAAAATGATATTATCATTACCCTGACACAAGTCCTAATTCTATTGGACAATTTACTTTCAACAAAAATCAACCATAGGAATAAAATATGATCCTTTTTATTCGACTTGGATAAGATTAGGACATTTATTATTATTTAATTTAAAGTAGATTTAAAAGTGATAAATTAACCTTTTAAAAAGAAAACAATTTTTAATATAGTGATAAACACAAGATAAATTAAATAATTAATATTAGTTAAAAATATAACAATATTTCCTAAATCATGGTATTTTATATATAATTTTTAGACATTATATAATAAAATTTATTTATGGAACAATGGTGATGCAGTTATTACCTTATCAATTAAAGATTAAAATAATTGATATTATAAATACCCAAATAAATGTAAAATGAGACTTTTGATAAATTCCACTCTTTTTTAGGATAATATTACATGATAGGGTTTATTCAAGGGATTATATTCAATGTAATAATTTTTTATGACATTCACAAAAACCAAATATTAAAATGTGTCAAAATTGACATAATTGAGTTTTTAAAACAAATACTATTTTATTAAATGATATAATATTACTAAAAATATATGGTTAAGAAAAAGGACATATATAATTTTATACATATCAATAATTAACCACTTGAGTTTATCTTGGATTTTTATCTTTGGTTTGTTAACCATTTATTATAATAAACAAAGAAGACTTGGTAATAGTTACACTTTTTAACTAAGAGTTAAATCTAAAAGACAAGGTTATTTTGGTGACCTAAACATGTCTAAAACAGATTGGTTGAGTGTATTTCGACCCATACACAACTTACCCATGAAAAAAATATTTTTTGAGCAATTAGAAACTGAGAATTACTTTATAATAAAATAATATTTCAATATTTTCCTAAGGTGCCCGTCACTGCTCTTATAAAGGGTCACATCCCCTTATCTTACTTTCACTCCTCCAAATCCATTTTTATAGTAAAAAACATGCTCAAATATCCTCCCAACTACCCTTAATTCAACCTATATGCCTTTATTTCATCATAAATCCAACTTAATGAGACCTTTTATCAATTCCAAAATGAAACACACGAAGAAGTGTTAATTATTTCATCACCACATTCAAGTTCTTTTCTTCTTCCACTTCATCTTTCTTGGTTGTTTCGATAGAAAAATAACAACTCAGGATCTGTCTACATAATGTAATTTTATTATAAATATGGTACAACCATATTCATTATTCTACCCATCCTATGAATGACAATGTCATCACACATGTGTACGTACAACTTACCATCTCCATGTCGTGGTGTAGTTTGTTATTCAACACTTCATTATATAGATGTGTATAATAATGAGTATAATTTAAGAAAATAATAAATATAACATGTTAATGATTATTTATATATTATATACCATCCAATTAAATATTATTTCACCATTAATATAATGATATTCTAGCACGTGCGTATGTACGACTTACCGTCTCCACGAACGCGATAAGATTCATTACCCATCTTAACCATTCAAGAATAATTTTCATTTAATGGTTAAAATAATGTTTAAGAACTTAATATCATTTTGTTTATGAATCAAACACATCCTATACACAACAAACATGACTTACATAACAAAAAATATAAAGGAAAAGAAATCAGTTAACACCCAAAAGAATGATACTATTGAAATGTTATTAACAATTCAATTTTGGAAGATCATATATAATGTATTATTTATATATATTGTTTTCGTATAATAAAATAACAATTATTTAATTGTTATACAGGAGGTTAACATACCCTCTACTATGTAATAGTGCAAGGTAAGGGTTAATTGTACAATATCTTTATTATCTGAGTTTCTTTATACGTGAGTATCTCCTAAGACCTCTTTATAATCCACATCCGTGTTTCATAAAAATGTATTTCAATTTTTTTATTATAAAATGGGTTAAATTAATTTATAACGCTTCTTGATTTTTTAGAAAATGTTTAGGAATAAATTTTTCCATCGTTTTCCAAATAATGACTTTTATGACCTTTTTGAAAAAATTAGAAAAAGAATTATTTTTTTAACTTATACAAGAAGTATGGCTATTTTATGCCAATTATACACCTTTAAAGCCTCCATTAAAGTCTTATAAGAATATTTTCAAAATAAATGTTTTATTTAATTTTAAATGATTTCAATGTATAAAGAGGTATTTCACTTATCTATTTTTTGATTGATTTCATTTATTTTAATACGCTTGGTTGGATTTTACGCATGTTTGAAGTTGATTTATTATGATACACTCTTTCATATTATATTGATGTGTTTCTGATATGTTTGATTGTGGATATGTTATTTTTATACCATTCATGTTTTATGCTTAATGTATTGACATTTCGTATGCTAGTTTTAATACTAATGTTTATGTTATGTTTCAACATTTTTGTATGAGGAATGAACCAGAGTTAGTAAGTGACAGGTGGATCCCTCTATAGCTCTGCGATGCATCGGTAGGTCTCATGAGACAAACTAGTGTCTTGGCACAAGTCCTTGAAAAAATATTATTTGTATTTTTGGCATGAGGCCCTGACTATGTGGTTATGATTTCCGACATTTTGCATTCCATCATTATGAAATAAGCTATTGATATTACATGTGATTATTCGACTAGTATAATATTGACGTTAATAAGTAAATTTAATTATTTGAATTCTATTTTCTATATTATTCTGATGTATATGTTTAAAAGGATTGTGTTTTATTATTATACGTTGCCTTAAATGTTTGTGCTAATTTATAATAGTTTTCTCTATATTGTTATCCATACTGAGCATCTGAGCTCACCCATTTCTTATATTTCTTTTCCTTAGGATTTGAAGAAGGATATTATGATTGACTTGAAGGGACAGTCTAAGAGTTATAAGTGTGTTTAAAGGGGACACAATTTTATTTTTGTTTTATATTTTATGATGTAATGTACAACTTATGTGTGTATCTAGTATATCCAAGACTAATAAGCTAATTGGTCTTTCGATACTTGATCTCTTGGGATCATTCCAATGTTATGTAATAATGCACCAAATCAGGGAAACTAGGACCTAGACATTACATAATTACTTTTTCAACATTTGAACATTATCTCTTTATAAATGTGCTTTTACATCGCATCCACAAGTCTAATTTTTTAATTAAATTTTTTCACTAATGTAAATTGAATTTATAAAAATGGATTAAATATTTTTTATTAAAATAATTCATAATATTAAATAATTCCTACTTAATTGTTTACTAAAATAATTGAAAAAATTTAAACATTCTTTACTATGGTAATGGGAAAAATGGGTTTACTGGGAGGTTAGACTAGAAATATTAGGGCTTCAAATATGTTAGAAATTGACATTATCAATTGGATGTAAATATATCTAACATACAAATTTTCTGATATATAATTACAATTTTTTTTATCCTTGTAACATGAAAATAATGGGGGTGTAATTTTTTCATAAAAAAAATTTCAAGTGTACCACTCACATCACTTATAAAAGGCCACACAGTATTCTCTCCCCTTCAGACATTAATGCTTTTTTCAATTAAATTCACAAATATCCTGCCAGGAACCCTTATATTATAATATAATTATTAATTTTGATATAAATACAAACTAAGAAGCCAACTATTTCAACACTATAGAGGAAACCAGAAGAAGCGGTAATGTTAATCAAAGATAATTTTTGTTTTATTTATTACTCAAAATCATTAAATTATATTTAAATAATGATTATATAATATAGTCACTATATTTAATATAATTATATGTTTATATTTTTTTTTAAATTACCTAAAACCATCTACAATTCTATAAATTGTGTTATGAAATTATCTGTAGTTTGTGTGACAGACTATCACCTCAGGAAGCGATGTCATTTTTTACATTACTTCCTATTACAGTTAGAAATAATAATGAATTTATATATTTATAAATGAAATTAATAATATTATTATTCTTATTACTAGTTATAAAGAACATACCTTTATGCCATGGATTTTTTGTTTGATATGATAATGTCACTCGTGTGTATGATGAACTATCGCCTCTTAAAGTGATGTGATTCAATCATATTTTACATGGAAGTTAATTAATATGGGTTAATTGAAAATATATGACATAAATAACGTAATATTATTATGAAATTATTTTATATATATTTTTTATTTATTTAATACATTTTGAAAATGTAAACAACATTCATACGTATGTGCAACCTACCATATACATTAATAGTGTATATAATTTTCTATATATATTTATTATTGATTACTCTAAATACATATATAATTAATAAATATGAAATTTATGGAATTTTTATTATTCTGGATATTATTGATCCTATATCAATGTATGAGAACCAAAAATAACAAATGAAAACATATATGAAAAAAAGCAATTGTTACACTAAAAGGTAACTGTAACAAGGAAATTTCAATAAATTTGTAATAAAATTTATTAAAAATAGTAAATTTTATCATATATATATTAATTTTTTTCTAATTTATTTGTAATCTATAAATTGTACATGTTAAATTTTTATAATAGAAGTCAATATTTATGGTAAAGGATTTATATTCTATCTTTTATTTCTAAGAGACATGATAATTCACCACTTATTACATTTATTTGAGCAATATACTACAATTTTGAAATGTTATTTGATGAATCCCCTCATTTAAATGAATATTTATGTTTAATTTTATGTTATTATTTATTGGGTTTTATGATTAAAATGGTTACTAAAGTAGTAAGGTATTTCTATCTCACATTTTACTTCTATGATACACATTACATATTCACATAATATTTCTAGTAAGTGTTTTATATTATTTAAAAAAAATTATTTTATGATGATTGTAATTATATTTTTTTTATTTACAAATCCTAATCAGTATTTCTAATTTATGGGGTTTATGGTTCAATATTTACGAAATCAAAAAGGGATTTTTGTCTCAATTTTTCTTCTTTATGACATATAATTATTTTATACACATATCTTCTTGTAAAAAGTGTATATAAGTACTTATTTAAATATAATATCATGATTTTATTTATCCTCCTGATATTTTAAGAATCATTTAATGATATTCTGTCATGTGGCTTATTAATCAAGGTTTCCACAATGGTAAAGGTTTTAGGTTTCAATCGTATCATTTATCATGATTATTTATGATTCTATTTTCGATTGTAAAAATATTTTATAATTTTCTCATGAAACTAATGAACAATATTATCCTATGTTTATTCTTGATTTTTATTTTTGTTGTGCTATTTTCAACACTATTTAACTTAGAATAAATGAAATTTGTTTTAATAAAATATGACTTTACTTCTCTTTTAGATCAACAATCCAGCTTCTCCCAACACTATATTATCTAAAAAAATTAAAAAAATTATTATTATTGTCCAATATATTTTAAGATATTTTTTACCCAGGTTTTACTTTTCAAAAGGTTTCTTCAAATGAACATTCATGTTATTTTACAAACAATTACCATTTGTATTTTACCAAAAAGGTGAATGAAATCATTTTTTAATATGTCTAACATGAATGAAACTTCCCATTATTAGCCATTAATTTCAATAAATTTTTCATTATATATTTTCATGTTAATTTTTAATTAAATCTATTTTATAAATGTTTCATGTTTGAAAAAAGAATTTCCATTTCAAAAGAGAATTTTCCGTTGGAAAATTATAAATTGTTATTTAATTTTTTTAATAAAATTTCAAGGTAATTTTTAATTAAAATGAATTTGAAAATGTTTTAAGTTTTATAATGTTGTTTTATTAAAAATGTAAATTATCCTCAAGAAAATTTTAAAGTTATATTTCAGAATCATTTACTATCTATAATTAAATCCTTCGATTTTACTTATGAATTACTAGGATTACGATCCAACAATACCATTAGTATTCTATCTCAAAATGAATTATGTTAATGATGAAAATATGATTACAAAACACATTTATCTTAAATGTGTTATACCGCATTAAAATAATTATGCACTCAATTCATTTTCCATATGTTATACTATAATAAAATGATGAAATAACTAAAATACAAGAATATATACCACAAGTCATGATAATAAGAAGTTTTTTTATCAGCCCAATTTATTTTCATTTTTTATATTATGATGAATTTTTATATGATTTTATTGAAAACATATGTATGATTTTAATTATGTGAAAGGTGAGACCTATATCTAACTCCAATTCAGTGGGTAATGAAAGATGTTTCACAAGGAAATAGGTTATATGTGTGGTTATCCCAATCCATTAAAAGAGGGTACACTAGTTATTTGGCTAATCCTGAAAATGGTACACATGTGGTTAGCCCAAGCCCAAAAATGTTGTATAAATGTGGTCATCCCAAGCCCAAAAAAGATGGTATGTGAGTGGTTATAAAAATCCCAATGTAGTTATATGGGATTTTTTTCAAAATATTAATAGGTTATAAATTTCTTAGTGGTATCCATGACATTTCATTTTTTATTTTTATTAGTTTGCCACAATATTATGTAATTTTCCAATGATATGATCTCATGGCTCATGTTATATCTTTTAATTATGTTCCATGTCTTAATATCTGTGAATCATTATTTTGTGACTCATGATTATGATATTTGATATATGAGGTATGGTTTTCAAATTTTATTCTCCTGTTCTCAAACATGTATGTTCATGTTTTTCATACATAACTCCCTTGGTTATACATAATAAGAAACTGAGCTCAACCATTCCTATTTTTAATTTCCAGAGTTTATAAAGAATGGTTTTATATTGTATATATCTATGTATATTACAAAATATGATGACTATTGGTGGAAAACACTGATTATCTATCATGTATTAAGATGATTGTGTTCTATTATTCCAAATTCAGTAAAATTATAAGGTCTTCAAGTGTGTGTTCGAATAATGTAATGAATATTCATCTACAAATATTTAGTATCCATGCATGAAAACATAAGGTATCTATTATTGGTATCATAGAAAAGGATTATAAAAATTTAAGCAACTAATATAAGGAAACTTTTCTGATATCTCTATGGATATTTAAAATTAAATTAAAAATGATATATTAGGAGAAATGTCTAAGGTAGGGACAATGTTTTGGAAAAATCCGCGGAATTTGGATACATAATAGTGGAAGTTATTTCCAAGAAAATACAACCTTTTTTGGATACTAAAATTGAATGTCGATCTGAGATATTTGTATTAAAATTAATAACTTTTAATCGGGGGAAATAATATGGACTCAATCACCACCTTTTATAGGACAACATGACATTCTTTATATCTGGTTTGACACTATTAGGGTTAATGAATCAAAAACTCATGAAATATTTATAAATCCTCATGAATGTTTAAAATATTTGTTGAAAATAAATGAAATATGATAAGCCTAAGGTCTCATAGAATAAAAAAGGACTTGCTATTTAGACATCCTATAAGTGTTTTTTATTTTATTATCTGATATCCCTCTAGGAACAATGTTACCTACGCTAGGATTTTTGGTTTTAGTAAATGAAGAAAACTAGAAAGAAATGATTTAACATTGAATGGGATGAAAAAATTTCTATCAGGATGGAAAATAAGTTGATCAATGGAGTAATGGATGTTTTCATTATTCTTAATCAGTAATCATGTAATATGATTAATAGCTTGCACCTTAATAAACTATCAGACTCAATAAAGAAGAGAATTATATAGTCATCTGAGTGTTTGTATAATGGATACCATATAATAATGAATAATTATATTTCAATATGATGATAATGTAAAATTAAACACTCAATAAAATTTCATAGGTGATGTGAAGATGGTTTTGTGTAGTCAAAGTACACAAAAAATTAAATTAAAAAGAAAACTGAAATTTTAGGTAAATTCAATGGATTAGAATAATTTTATATCTAAGGTATCATTGAATTTTAATGTAGAAAATATAGGAACATGGGAATTATGAAAATCAATTTCAAAATGGTAAATCTAAAAAATTTTATTAGAAGGATTATACAATTAATTGTTATATTGTTGATGATTATGATACTACATTTGTCATAGGTATTGAAAGAGTTGTTAATGAAGATGGTTATAAAGACTGCATAATGATTTGAAAATGATATGTAATTATTCATGTGATTATGTATTGGAATTCAGGAATTATGTTATATAATATATGTGGGTTTTTCAATATATATTTTTCTTGGATATTCAAGAATATGTTGAATAGTATTAAAGAACTAAAAAATTGATATAATGGGAAGGTATCATTATAAATAAAAACATATGACTAATGAATTATAATTCTTAATGTGTACTATAAGTTAAAGAATATGGTTTTTGCTTCAATAAAGAGATTATTGATATGGATAAACAATATTGGAAAGTATTGGGGTCCTCAATAATGATAATTTATTTAATGATAAAAAATTATGTTCCCATTGATTTATACCACTACATTATTGGATCTATGGAATTTATTCAATAAAAAATGTATTTATTCATATAATGTTGAGTAATTGTTATTATTAATAAGGTTTAATGGAAATTTATGTTCTAAAAATTTTTAAATAGAATAGATGATGAAGGTATTTACATGTTTTTTATGTAATAATAAAGAGTTTTTATGATATATGGGGGTTAATGATATTTTAATTTTTTTTCTAATTACTGACCATATTTCTAATTTTTATGATTTTTGGACTATTGGAAGGTTGATAAGGTTAACCATTTATAGAATTTTTTATGTTATACTTTTGAAAAATAATTATATATTAATGAAGTAATTAATAATATAATCATTTATAAATATTGGATAACTAGTGTTAACCCTTTTTTACTAGATAACGAATGAATGACTTGTCATTATTTTTTTGCTCTTATTTGGATCTTCAAACATGATAAATAATCGATTAATGTAGGAGAAGAAATTTAAATTGACTAATGAATAACCAAAGTATGAACTTGTACCTATGAAATAAAAATATATCTTGTACATAAATGTTCATAATGTCTCATTCTATATGGAAAAGGAATTCCCCAATATTAGGAAGAGGATGATAAATTAATTGTTTTCCATTTTTTCATAATTTTTTAAGATATCAATGACCCTTTTCATTCCACATTGGTTTATAGATTTATAGTAATTAAGCTTTTTTAGATCACCCACATTCTCATGATCAATTTTATTGACCACTATACATCAGTATTTGAGTGTTATTTTTCTTTTATGTGTCCATGTTTTCACATCCCACCAATATTTATCAATTTGGAAACCTAATTCGGGTTATTCTAGAAAAATTTCACTAATACAGTGTTCTTTTTCAATATGATGTTTTATTGAGCATTTTTTGACATGGGTTTCTATGAATTAATATTAAAATGTAAAATTGTTGATTAAAAAGTTTAATTTCAAGGGATAAATTCATTTGATGGTGGGTAAAATCTAACTCCCTCAGATTTTTTGAATTTTTTTCGAATGAGTTTAATCTTTTAATTATTTTTATTAACACACAACTCGAATATTTTTTTCATTAAATAAAACATCTTGTTTGGATTTAATTTCCCAAAACATGATTTTTATATTACATTACACCAACAACCGAGTTAATATTGGGATACACAATACTGAGTTAGCTCATGTTTCACATAATAATGAGTTTCTTCGATAGCGTTCAAGACACGTGACATAGAGTTTTCGGGAGCCACAAAAAATGTTACTATAAATATGAGAATTATAACCTTGATATTATATAGGTAGGTATGAGTAGTATATATATATAGATTTCTGATATATAAATACAAATTACCTACTAAAAATAAATTTATTTAAAACTTATTAGTAAATATTCAATGATTTTTTTTAATTAATTATATTCTTCAATAAAAATATTAAAAAAATATTTTAATTTCTTTTCATTAGAAAATATTATAATTAATTTATTAATATTTTATAAAATTTATTTGATAAAACTATCTTAATTTTTGTAATAGTCATATTCAAATTTACTTATGGTGAAATATTATAATTTTTCAAAAAATAATGATCTTTCAATGAATAGTGAAAAATATCAATTTTTGTAAAATTATTAGATTTTGTAAAAAATTAAGTAATTAAAATTCCTCATTATGTTTTATTTTATAATAATTATTATATAGATACATTTAATCCACTTATAAATTTTTTAATCAATATAAGACAGTATTTTAGATTATGATTATTCAAGTATTTTCAAAAATGGGTTTTTTTCAGAAAAATAATATCATGGTCATAATGCTTCTCCATTTTAATTAATTAAAAATATTCACTGATAAGATTTTTTATTATAATTTGAAGATTATATATAATATATTTTTACTGTTATTTATACAAGTATTATTATAATATATTGACTTAATGTAAAACCATATTGTGCTCTAATAAAACACTACTCTAAAATCTTTTTTCCCTCGCCTTTGGGGGGGTTTAAATTAAATTTTTTACAATTCTATAATAATTATTTGAATATATAAATTTATTTATTAAAATCCTAATTTAAGATTTATAATAATTTTAAATATAATTTTTTTATTAAAAGTTTCATTTTCTAATTAATAATGATAAATACTAAATTATATTTGAAATTTTCCTTTAGAATTAATTCATTTATAAAGAAAAATTATATTTTAAGTATATTTTATGTAAAATTAGTTTAATTATACATCCATTGATATAATTTTGGAAAATATAATAAATATAATATTTAATTTTTTTATAAAAATATTGTAAACTATTGATCATTTTCTCTTTAAAAACCTGATTTCTCGTCATATATGTGAGATTTATTTTAAATTATAATTTTCAACTTCTAGAAATGAAATTAAGAAATATGGATTTCATATTTGGATGAGAAAAATTATATTATTTAATATGTTCATCATAGTATTTTTACCAAAAACTAATTTGTGAAAATTGAAAAAATTAATTACCACGATTATTAGTAATAATGGGTTTATCAGGGGTTTAATCATAAAATAAAAGGGTTAAAAATAACCCAAAAACATTTCAAAAGAATTGGATGGAAATATTTTTACATTATCCCTTAAATGATATTGATTACTCCATTTTTAATTTTTTTTTCAAATGTGTTCAATTCATACTTTCAAAACAATTACAATTGTGGCATCCACCTCACTTATAAACGGCCATCCTTTATATGCTCCAATTAACACCATATAACCTTTTATGATTACTCATTATATTCCAAAAAATATTCTAACATCACAATTTTTTATCCTATAATCCTTATTTTCTTAAATAAAGGTTACCAACGATTGATTTTGGTGAAAAATCAAGGAGGAAACTCAAAGAAGAGGTAAAGTTCATCAAAAAGTGTTTTTGATTACAACATACTATTAATTAAAATATTCTTATAACATGATAAAAAAATAAGTAAAATATCTTATATATATATATATAATTATTATTTTTACAGTTATTACCTACAACTATCCCCACTTCAATCAAATGGGCTACAAAATCATTATTTGTATATACAGTGGCTTACCGTGTAGTGAACCAATGTCATTAATATTTCCATTAAAATCTCTTATGGTGGGAAATAATGATGGATTTATTGTTTTTATATTATATTAATGATATTAATATAATTTTTCCATTATTTTATCATAAATTACTCAGTGCATTCAAATTTAGGGAAATACAATAACACCGCTCGTGTGTATGATGGACTGTTGACTCGTGAATAAATGTGGATCATTCACACTTTACATAAAATGTTATAAAAAAATTTAATTATATTATCTGACATAAATAAAATAATGAACATTTTTTATCGATAATATAGAATTTATTTTCATTATTATGAAACATCGGGAAGTTGGAAACATCGTTACTCTGTACGTACGACCTACTGTGTCCATGATCAACGTATTTTATTTTATACATATACATATATATTACTTATTATTATAAATAAATATATAATGTATATATATGATATATATTTCATGGAAACAATTCTTGATTTTATGAAACCATGATAAATTTTTGTGGAAAAAATAAAAAATATTTATATATGAAAAAAAAGTGGTTATTATCTAGAACGTAACTGTAACATGGAATTTTAAATAAATGGGTAATAAAATATAATATTATTATTATTTATGGTATGTTAGAAATATATATTTATTGATATTTAATATATTTATAATAAACATATATTTATTATATATGAGGTTAGAATGTGTCTGACATATTTCAATACATAAGGTAATAGATTTCTGTACTCTCTTTTAATTTATGAGATACAGATGAAAATTCACCACTAGTCAGTTATCTATGGAGTATATACCAAACCATTGAAAGGATATATAATTAATTAATTCTTTTTAATGGTATTTACAGTTTTATTTTATTTTATTATTTATAGTAACACATGATTCAAACTATTAATAAATCTATATGTTATTTCATTCTCACTTATTACTTTTACATGACACATTCCATATTGAAAAATAATTTCATTTATATAGTGTGTATACATACAATGATTGTATTTTATGATTCTTATACATAATATTTTATGACATCAAATATCCTTTTTAGGTTCTATATTTCATGGTGATTAATGTTCAAAAGATACCAAATCAGTAATGGTTATTTGTCGCAATTTTCCTTCTTTAATTTACATGATTATGTTAAACACTTGTATTCTTATATAAGGTGTATATACAGACAATTTGACATGTAATATAGTGAATTTATTTATACTAATTGTATTTTACGTATTATTTAACGATGTTATTTGATGGGTATTACTATTCATGGTTAATAATGTCGTAATGGTTTTATGTAATAATATCACCATTTATAGAGATTCTTCTAGATTATGTTTCTGATGATAAAATATTATAATAAAAAACTCAAGAATCCCTTTACTTTTCTTCTACTGTATTTATTAATTACATTTTCATTTAATATTAATATTTTCCACTCATTTATATGTAAAATAATTTATGAAATATTTTTAAGAAAATATTAATAGATTTATATCGTCGGTCAGAATTTGGTATTATTCCAAAACCTTATATTTTAAAAATTGTTTTGAAACAATTATTATTATTATTATCAAATGATTCTATAAATAAATTTTTACCCATGTTTTACATTTTAAAAATATTTTTAATGGAATATTCATATAGTTTTCTAATAAAATCCGATTTTTATTTTTCCAAAACATTTATTGGAATTTTTTAATGTGTATGGCATGAATTAAACTTCATGTCATCTTGACCATTACCTTTATTGACGAAAAATTTATAATTTTTAATGTTTATTTTAATATAATATTTTATTCAAAATTATTTATTTTTTACAATGTGCTTTTCAAGATTGAAAGAATATATTTCTCAAGGAATTTTTTAAATGATATGTAGAGATTCCAATAGACAATTTCTAGACAATATTAAAAAAATGATTTTAAAAAAAATTGAAATAAAATATTACTTTCCTTAGTAAAATGTTCCGTGTTATCATCCAAAATCATTTCCCATCTACAATGACATCCATTGATGCTACTTATATTCAACTAGTGTTAGGAAACAAGATTAAATTCATATTATTTCAATGAATGGCTTATATTTATGATGAAGAGATAAATTATGATATCCATTTATCTTCCCATGGTTATAAAATAATTAAATAGTTATTAATTTCCCTTAATTTACCATGGTTTTTTCTATAATTAAATGATGAAATGATTACATATTCAACGTCTTTTACATTGGTTATAATAGATTGACGTGTTTATGAAACCCATTTCTTTTCATGGGCAATGATATGAGGATGGTTTTATGTTCTTATTCCATACATTTTTATAATTTTAATTATGTGATGGGTGGGACCTATATATCACTCTCATGAATTGGGTAATGATAAATTTTCTAAGAGATCAATTGGAAAATGGGTTGTTATACCATTTAGAAAAATAGAACACATAGGTGGTTATCTGATTCACGGTACTGGTACACACATGATAATCACAATCCTAAGGCGGGGAGACACTAGTGGTTATACCATCTCAGAAAAATATGGTTCACAAGTGGGTATCTCATCCCCAATGATATTACATTGATGGTTATTACTTTCATAACATTTTATGAATATTATAGTTGGATGGGTTGATATATGGCTTTAAATGATTATGTGAGTTCCATAATTCCATGTCTCATTTTAATGTTTTTCTCTTTTGGAAATTTTTTTTTGATACCACTATGGTTCATATATTATGAAATGAAAATATTTATTCCATTACCTAAAATTATGATATTTTATTAGCATGGCATGGTTTTCCAAAGTTATGCAGATGTTTTTGTAAACTTATATTCTGGTTATTATTACATATATTTTTGTACCCTAATTGAGAATCTGAGCATAAAATTTATTTTCTTTTCTATTCCCTATATTAGAAAAAATTGTTTTATGTGGGGTATTTATATGAATTATGTCAATAGAAATATCTTTAGGGAAATTATTGTTGAAACTTCAGGAATTATGCATATTATCTTATAAATTTACAAATGCAATAAACTATTATGGTTATATGCAATGGGGTGTATAATGTAAAAAATATTCATATAAAAATGTGTAATATACATATATGAAAATATAGGGTCACTATAATGGTTTTTATATGCGGTTAAGGACCAGTTTCATGATATAGACCATAGTTATCCGGGATACAGTTTCGTAGGATGGATGGATAAAAGACCTTGGTGACTATTCATTTAGAGTTGAAATTCATATTTGTGGATTTTGAATATATTTCTATATGGATATCCATGGGTGGTATTCAGGTATAGTTTTTTTGATAGATAAAACATGTGTTCTTATATAAAAATTGTAAAATGCATTGGGATTGTTTTTAGTGATATTGTTTGTAACTACTTCCACTAAGTTTGGTATTAATGATGCTATAATTTTTTTTGTTATCCTATTAATATTATTATCATGATCAATAGAGTGTATAGTCTTTCCCCTATCCCCTAATCATACCCTCAATACTAGATGATATCCCTTGGCATATGATGAGGCACCCCTAAGGCATAGTTTTGTACTATCTTAGAGAATATGTTAAGTGGATATCTGTTAGGGGCTCTACAAATTGCATAATAGGTGTTTCTTTTCATTTTTTATTGTATAATGGAGTTTAGAGACTATTTGGAACTGGTTAGAGATCGTGTTTGGGTTCTTGCAACCCCATGCATGGGAAACACACATTTTTTTCTAGGGTTTTAAATTGAGGTTATTCACTATACATTTAAAGTTGATTGAATTTTTTCTCAAGTATATAAATTGAGTGTGATTTTATTGTATTATGATTTTTCATCTATAATAGTATAGAAACGAAAATGTTTTTATACATTATTGTTGGAACTTTGTATTATATGATGTGTAATTATACATGTGATTTTCATTGGGAATCTAGAATACATGTAGAGGTATTAGGCTATTAATTTATTCAACAAAAAGATAAATTGTGTGTTTACTATATAACTGTTTGGTGAAATTAATCTTAGATATCCCATGTCTATGGTTCCTCATGAAATCATTATGAGAAACAATTTTGATACGGTGTATATAGGATTAACTATGTTATTGGTGGATAGAAATAGGTAAAGTGTTTATTAATTTAAAATTTCCACAAAAATTTCAAAAAGTGGTTTCCTGTATATATTTTTTTCTATAATTCTACTCAAAAACACTAAATTGATGATATCACATATGTATGATATGTGATTCCTAACTGAGTTAGGGTTTGACAAGGTTCTATTAAGATGGATGATATGTGATACCTGATTTAGTCAATGGTAGGTCACTATCCATGAGTTCGACTGACAAGTTACATGGGTGTGGTAGGGGAGTGTAGGGTTCTAGAGATATGAATCCTAATAAAGAATTCCATAACTTCAATACATATGATAGTTAGGGATGAATTGACCATGGTGTTTGGTCCTCAACATGATGAAACATATACATATTCTAGTGGAGTGCTAGAAGGAAATCATTGTGGCGACTTTAGAGAATGCACATGATGAGGACTATAAGGGTTAGGATAATTCTTTATAGGGTTGGGTTGTTCATGTAGAATAAGTAGTGTCTCCCATGTATTTAGGGAGACACAAAAGATGGATTATTTTGGGCCTTGTCTAGATGGCCAGCTCAAGTTGTGCATTGTATGATTTATATAGGGTATTGATAAGGGATTATTGAGTTGAACAATCCATGAATTATTTGACTCATGTGGCCCAGTATCAGAAGCCACCAATATTTCAATGTGACGGTGGACAAAAAACACTTGGGAATTGGATCGATTTTGTGTACATGATTTTCATCTAACATGTGACACATCATGGTTGAGGTGTGAAGTTTTATTCTTAAATTATTTAAGGTAGTAAATTAGAATTCAATATCCAAGGAGAATATTTTTGAAATAGTGATATGAGATGAGGGGTAGTGATATGTGAGAATGGAAGTGATTCTTAGGGTAGCCAAATGTAGGGATGTGAAAACCCTCAACTTACATGTCAGGCCATAGATTTGTTAATATCATGATGGTGTGGGTTATCAACGGTATCTTCATGTGTCAAAAACATAGACGTATTCAAACATTGTGTGAAAGACCTCTGAAGGATTTATGAACATATATCTAAATGGGGAATATGGAGAGATTCTACAGGAATACTTCTCAGGAAGCTGATAGTAAGTTAATGGGTCTAACTTTTGGATCAATAATAGGACTAGGAGTAATACGAGGACCATGAGTCAGGATCCAACTACAAAAAATTGTTTTTCTAGAGGGAGAGATTCCAAATTTTGGGATCAGTGGCTGGCTTCAAGTTTATCTCCATTGTGATGCCCATCCCTGGGTAGTCAGGCATTATACTAGGAATATACTATTGATTTAGTGGAATCAGAGAAGGTTGTGGATCCAATGATGTTTATAGGTATGTCGTGATCATGGACTTTTTGGTTGTTTCGGAATGATGAAAATGGTTTCATGAAGTTATTTTTTTAATTTAACTAAAAAGATTTTTTTTAGTATTTGGCCAGTAGGTATGATTTTCGATTTTTGTATGATGCATAGAAATCAGGCCTTTTATGGGAAATTTATATATATATATATATATGTATATATATATATCGCATGGTATTATAGCATCAGTGTGTTGCATTTATTTTGTGAATCAGTTATGTGATAAAATATTCTTGGAATTATGGATGCCAGAGGAAATATTAATCATGGGATATGGTAAGGTAATTGTATGGCACTGACCTTAAACATTACATAATCTTGAATAAAGATAATAATTCACATTGGGTATCCTTGTAGGTTTATAGATTTAGTGAATTAGGTCATAACTTATACATATAAACTTGAATATTACAGGTAGAAACATCAACTTAGTTTCTATTTTTTTCCTCAAATAAAAATCATAAAATGAACAAAACAGGTTATGTTCCATGTTTTAAACAACATGGCTTTTCCTTGATCACATCCTTGACATTATTCCACATTATTTCCTGAGATTATTTTTTCAAAAACAAGTTATGATCATAAAATCTCACTAAGTGTTATAAAAAAATGAAACAAAACATTTATGAAACAATACAAACAAATCAATGAAATTTTGCTTTTCAATCATAAACATAATCTCTTTAACATACCTCACAAAATCATAAGATTTATGAATAATACAAAGAAATCATAAATCATAATGGTAAGATTCCTCATACATAACATACATACATTTTATCTTTCATAGCTATATGAGGAGTTACATTTCAAATACCCATTATAGTATATTTCCTAAATCTATTAGGAGAAAAATTAACATTTACCTCTGTCTCGATACCCAATTCTTTAGATAGCTATCTTAGGCTCACCAATGCTAGGTTTATCACTGAACCACCCATATAAATAAAATAATTCCCAAGAACCATAACACATAAAACAAGCATAATGGAAAGATAAAATTTCCACATTGCAATCACAATATATAATTTTGAAAATATTTTAATTATAAATACTTTCTAAAAACCATTAAAAACCTAGTAAGGTTATAAGGTATTTATTTTCCTTTAAAAAACACTATTACTTGTTAAGGATGCCAAAGATAAAATAATACTTCTGGTGAAAGAAATTTCTTTGTCACCACATACATTAAAATGAAACATTCTCTTTTATCGTTTAGTAAAACGCTTCGTAGAAAATGATTCCCTTTGAATGAAATGAAATGTAAAAGTTGTTTGTACATCGTATAAAAAAATGTAGTCTATAAATCAAAATATGCCTCAATGAAATTTGATTGAGAAGAATTCCCTTAACACTTGAGAAAATAAATGAATAAATATAATTGCAAAATAAATTAAACATAGCTTATAAAATCAATAGAATTAGGAGATTCATGATATTATATGTCAAAGGGCAGTATATAAACCATATAAAAGTTAATTGTTCTATAACAAAAAATTAGTCTCAATGAAATGTTTTTTTAATGTTTGGGGCCGAAGCCTCAATTTATTATTAAAGAAAATACCTCTTCAGACTGGGTAGAGGGTGACCTATGACATAGCCTGAAGGCCCAAGGCCAAGTGGCCTGCATACAGGACTAGAAAGCCCATTTTTTGGCCCAATGGACCCCTCAGTGAACAGTACTGCTTCAGTACTCGCGCAGCTACAATGCCGCCACTGCTACAGTACCCTGCTACAGTCCCTCCACCACTACAGTGCTTCCGCTACTACAGTACTGCTACAGAAACCTCCTACAGTGCCCTGCAATAGTAACAGAGGAATTATCCCCTGCCCGGATTTGATCCTCGGTCTTTTGGATGCCAAGCAGGAGCCTGAACCACTAGGGTACATGCTCGTTGGCAAGTCTCAATGAAATGTAATATGAGACAATTTTTTTAAAAAAGATCATAAAAATGATGTAAGAATTTATAAATTGGGAAATTATGTGTTGAGAAATTATATCCACACAATGGGAAGTGGAAATTACAACATAAAAATATAAATATTTATTCGACACATAATCTTGGTAATATATAATCAACAAATTATTCATCAAACCCAAAGATTGGAAATTGAGTTTAGATATTCACTTATGAAAATTTTGAATCCTAATGACATCACATAAAAAAATGAGTTGACGAGAGAGAAAATGGTATCTCATCACATGAAAATAATATGTATAGAAAAAATGATAAATAAGAATATAACACATTATAATAAAATGGTAATTAAAATACATTATATATAGGAAGTCCATGACTAAAATATGAGAGAGAAAGGTTCCCTTAAAAAGATCATTTTGTAAATAAAATAGATCGATTACATGTATTCACTATAAGTACACACAATGAAAGTATAAATACATGATACGATAACAAATTTTTTTTTCTCACATACTCATAGAATTCCATTATCACGAAATATAATTTTATCCAAATGAATGCAAGATTGGTTAAGGAGCCCCCTTTCCTCATGTCTGAATTGACATGTTCCTTCGTTAATTGCCAAAATAATAAACATAAGTTAACTTATACTTGATTAAGAAACTTTTTTAGGTTTACCATTACTTTTATATCACTTATTACCATGATATAGTAGTTAGTTAATTATTTTAGTTCATATGTGATGTTTTGTCGATGTTCGGAACGTGAGTAAAAAATGAACATGTTATTTTGAGAATTAACCATGTTGTTATAATTACATCATCTCCAGAATGATATTCATGATTTTAATCACACATAAATATCATATACATATATATAATTCATATTATTTGGATATGAGAAATGAAATGCACTGTTCGTGGAGATAGTAGGCCATATGTACCCATGAACGCTACATTGTTTTCTTTGTCATAATAATAGAATGAAAACTAAAATGATACATATGTATATTATAAATAATGTATAATATACATTTTATATATGTTATATAAGTTCATTAATTTCAACCTTTTATATGTTCCATGTACGTCATGAATGGGTCATATCACATTTAGGGGGAGGTAGACCACACGTCCTCAATTGAAATTATCATAATTACACAACATTAAAAAAATAAAGGTATGATTTAAATAAAAATTATATAAGAATCGAGAAGATATAAATATACTATAAAACATATATAAATATAGGGCCATCATAATGGCCACCATGAGAGGCGGTAAGAGATAATTGAATAATCATCATTTCGTGAGGCAGTAGTTTGATGTCCACATAAATACTATTTTCTAAATCAATTGGATAGAGGTGTGTGTGTGTAGTTCGAATACATATAATAAAAACATCTTAGCATATTGAAAATTCTGGTGTTATTATGTAATCAAAGAATAATAATATCATAAGGAGTGTAGAATGAAAATAAAAGTAAATACCATGAGAGAAGACGTTACCATTAAATCGGGTAACTCCATTTGGTTCAAACCAAATGGTATTATTGAATTGCATTATTCCCAATGTTAGGATTCTAGGTAGAAAAGATGAATATTGAGAGACTATTGGAGGATTGGTTGGATGAGAGAAGGGGCTTGATAAGTGTTAGTAATGGCTTAGAGGTGATGGAATTTTATTAGCTGGAGGAGGGGCTCTTTTGGAAAATTTGAAAGTATTAATTTATTATAAAATTATTTTCAAATTTAAAAAGGTCCACCACTCATTAAATAAGAAAATAAGATAAATATAAGTCGAAAAAAAATCATACAATAAGAACTGGAAAGGTTTTTGGTATTTTTTTAGTCCTTATCTTTTTTAACCCTTGGTTAACTTATTTAACTTTTACCATGTCTTCCGTTATATTCATAATATATGGTTAATATATTAACTATAAAATTCCAAGAGACCAAAAATGGATCATTAAGGACGTTTTTAACATTATATATGTCATTTGGACGAGTATTAGATTTTTAGGACTATTTTAGAATTTTATAAAAATATGAATTGATTTAAAAACTCATTTATGTCAATTTTTATACTATTCATATCATGAATTTTTAAAAATCCATAACAATTTCATAAATTTTAAAAACCATAATTAATTTAAATATAACAATTCATAATCATCCATAAAATTATTGGATGGAATAAAATGTTCAAAATAAATTTATTTTAATATTTTTAATGTCATTTATTTTAAAATTTCATTAATGAGGTAATCAATACACAATCATTGTGTCATAAATAAATTTATTTATATGATGTCAAAAAATTATAAAAAAATACAACGTTTGTCAGAAATATTTTTAGATTGATAATTAAAGTTTATAGTTGAAATGATCCCTTATATAACATCATATATAAATTGGTTTACTAAAAGATATATGTTTATGTTACATTTTACATAACTTTAAATTAATTTTAATAAATTGTCATTTTCACAAAAAAGTGGGTCCATGGAGTCACCAAATCGACCCAAGGATGTCCATGATCGAAAATGTGTCATCTAATAGGGTTATGAAATATATTATGGTAATTTAATGTTGTTATAATAATATTTTTACCCTTATTTACAAGATTAAACTTTTAACCAAAGAAAATATAAGATTTAGTGAAGTTACAATTCATAATGTATAACAATAAACGTTAGATATTTACAAAATTTGGACATCCTAATTCAAAATATGGAATCCATATTTCCTAATTCAAAATATATAATTTGTAGAAATTAATTTAAAATTAATTCTCGTTGTCAAAACCAAATCCGTGTTTAAAAAAAATAATAATTATCAAAAGATTGACACCAGTTTATGTTCAATTTCAAAGTAAATTTACATCTAATGACAAACATTGGATTAAATAGTAAAAATATAATATAATTAAACTATAAAAACTAATAAAAATACAATATTTGAATATAAAAAGTTAGACTAAAATGATGTTTTGAATTAAAATGCATTATTTTTTACTATTTATCTAAAATGGACATTATTAGAAAAAGACCAAAATTTTGCCCAATGTAAATTTTTATATCTCGCTTCTAAAGAAAAATTTTATTTTTCAAAATTTAACAAAAAAATGGGAAAAAAATATTTATAAAGGATTCAACATCACAAGGCTTTAAATAATCCTTTTGAAGAATATTAGAGTTTTTATGATAAAAGTGGATTCATTAAAATTTCAAGCCTATAACTTCTGTTGGATAAATGTAAAAAACATTTAAAACACATGTGGAATCATATTTTAGTTAGTTATATTTATTCTTTCCAATAAAATGGCTATGAGTTAACTACCAATTAAAATTAAAATAATATTATATTATTTTTCAGTATTACTCAACGTTGTGTGCAATGTATGATTTCAAAAAAAACCCAATGTTTCATATCAGGTACATCATAGAACATAGAATCCCCTATATGTTAAAATTAATATTTTATTAATAAATATTAATAGATATAAAAATTTCATATTTTTTATTTACCAGGGATGTTACAACCTTCCCCCATTTTTGGAATTTTATCCTCACAATTTTAAAATTGGACTTGGAAACATCATTAAAAGTCCTGCATTGGTAAAAGTGTCTATAAAAATATCACATTAAAAGAAAGATAGATAAGTAATAAAGGTCAACCAAGATCACAAATAATAGCATTCCATGTACGAAAACATGGTCTTGGAAGAGATACTAATCATCACATTCTGATTGAGAGTGATAGAAAACAAAATCAAGAGAAAGTTAACCACCAGAAAATAAAAAACATGGGGTAGGTTAAATGGTCATTGATTCCCCCATATGAAAAGTAAATAGACAATTCTTTTTTTGTTTTAGTTTTACTTTCATAAGGTTGGATAATTTATTTATGGGATTAAATAAGAACATAAGGATTTATTCTTCGTTTTCATGTAACGTTTCATCCTTTAATAAGTTTTTACAAAAAAAATAATATGTTTTTTATAAAGATGAGTATTCAAGATGACTTTGTCACACCTTTAGCTTTAGAATCAACATCTAGAGATTCACATAATCCAAAAGAGATTAAATATATATTTCCCCTATCTTTAGACATTAACCACAACCAAAATGGTTAGTATGATATTATATAAGCCCCAAAAAGGATAATACATCATAGAAAGAAATACTACTCTTAATCTCAATGATTCGACAAACAACACCCAAATTTCAACAAATACAATTTAATAAACAACTATCCTTAAAATTATTGAAAATAATCTAAACTAATATTGAAACCCAATACTCAGAAGGATTTAATCACCTAGTATTCCTTCATAATTCATAACATTTATATCCAAAAAACATCGACTACTCTTAATGTAAAATATTTAACGTAATTAACCAAATCAAATATTCTTTATGATAGGTTAATCATTTCCTTAAATACCCCAAATATAAATATATTCAAAATAAGAACATATTTTTTTCCAAAATAAAATTTCAACCATTACATCAAAAATGAAATCATATAGTATTATATTTTTCTTTGGCATATATTGTTTCCCCAAAAGAGGCAATGTCTACAAAAATAACGTTTATCACTTAATCCAAAAATAATTTTCCTATATGAAGGATATCTATTTGATAAAACATAATTTTCTAAAATCAACTAATTATTAATCCAAAAAATTATTTAACTAAGAGAATAATTCATACTAACCAGGGACTTCATGTAGTCCATTGGTAGGTGATAAATCTCAACCACACAATGGTTGTGGGTTCAATTCTTGAAGCTTTTTCCATCATTACGGGATATCACACGGTCTTCATGTAATCAATTTTTGAAAAAACTATATAAATTATTACAGTCTCAAAAATGAGATATACTCCTCAAAGTTAACCATATCATATTTAAACCCCAAATGTTATCTCATACTTCACATTTTGATCCTAAAAAAAATAACCTCTAATAACCTCAAATTCAAGGATCATATAAACCAAAATTGTTCTATATAACTATATCCTCAAAAAAATATAATTATTCCTTGAATAAAATTTTGACATATCAAACATCGTGGTTACACATATTAGAGAAAGTCTTCCATTGTAATACTCTCATAAAAAAAGCTTTAATACTTTTAAGAATTTCATCATCCTAAAATCATCCATTACTCTTGAATCCAATACAAGAATACATCTTCCTCATTCAACATTATTCAAAATCCATTAATCTTTATTTTCCAACTTATTCGGTAATACTTATTTCCTACAAACAAAATCATGAATCATATCCTATGATTCAATAATGTCAAAACATCGGCTAAGAAATATTCCATACATTTAATTGGTCATTGTATGTTTCCTCATCATCAATTGGAATAGAATTACGTATTGGTAAACCTATATATTTGATGTTTATTTTAATCCCATTCTCGAACTTTCTTTGTAGGATATCTATTTGTATAGTGACAATGGAGACCCCATTTGAACCATTCAATAGATTCTTTTAAAAGAAAATGTTTCTCATTCATAGAGTCAACTAGACACTTTATATTTATATGGAATTTTATTGCATTATGACCTTAATTTCCACATCAATATCATCTTTAAATCCATTTGAATCATTTTCCTAGGTGTTTCTTTCCACATCATTGAAACATAGGTTTTTAATATACATTCTTTTATGTTTATTACCTTATCTCCCATTGGGATTTGTTTCTCACATATACGATTCCTTATAAATATCACCATGGTATGGGTGGTCAATCATGACTCTTGATATTTTTTTTAGAATAAACAAATGATCTCACATTGCATCCCCCACTTCATTTGGTTTCATATTCAATAAATAGTCACAGTTTACGTCACATCCATTGTTACTTTGGTTCTTACTAGATCCATCCATTTACTTAAACCAAAAAGGTCAGTGTGATTATTTCAGGAAAATAATAATATAATATCTTATGAGGCTGGAAAATACTAAGATATACTTATTAATGTTATCTTAAACTCATTCAATTTATCTAAAATAACTATGACTCTTTCTAATATGCTATCTATAATGTTTCGGTCACTTATGCTTAAATAACACCCTAAACTATAATGTTATCTAAACCGACCTTTGATACCAACTATAAGGCCCCAACCATAAACATTACATAATCTTGAATAATGTAAATAATTCACATTGAGGATATTTTCATGTTAAGAGGTTCAAAGAATTATGTCATAACTTATACAAATCAACATGAATATTACAAGTAAACACTTCTACTTAGTTTCGTTTTTTTCATAAACAAGTAACTCTTAAAAACAAACATGTTTAGTTCCATGTTTTAAACAACATAACTTTTCAAGGATCCCATCCTTGAATCTATTATACTTTATGTCTGGTGAAAAACATTTCAAAAACATGGGATGAGAATAAAATCTCATCATAGGTTATAAAACAATGAAAGAAAACATCATTGAATCAATACAAAAAATCAATGATATCATACATTTAAATCATAAACATAAGGTCTTTAACATACATCACAAAATCATAATATTTATAAATTACACATAGAAATCATAAATCATAAAGGTTACTTGCGACATACCTAACATAATGAACATTGTAGCTTTCACAACTACAAAGGGAGTTACATTTGTTATACCCATCACAGTATATTCCCTAAATCTATTCGAAAAAACATTAATTTTAACCTCTGTCACATTACCCAATTCATTGGAGAGATATCTCGGGCTCACCCACCCTATAATTATCACAAAACCCTCCGTATACGTAAAATAATGCCCATGAACAATAACACATAAAACATGCATAAAGGAAAGATAAAATTTCCAAATTTCAACAAAAATATATCATTTCAAGATATTTAAATAATAAATGCTTTATAAAAACCATTTTCAATTCCAAAATTCATAAAAGGATATATCGAATTTATTTTCCTATTAAAAAAACACTACGGCTAGTTAAGGAATCCAAATATCAAATAATACTCATGGTGGTGGAAAGATCATTGTCGCCATGTATGTTAAAAAGAAACATTCCTTTGTGTCATTTAGTAAATTGATGTGTAGGAAAAGATTCACTTTGAATGAAATGAAAATTAAAATGTGTTTATACATTGTATAATAGTATTTTGTGTATAAATAAAAATTTTCCACAATGAAAGGATATTGAGACGAAGTACCTTACCACTAGAGAAAACACATGACTCAAAATAATTACAAAATACATTAAACAGAGCCTATAATATCACGAGAATATGATAATTCAGGATATATTATTTCAAATGGAATTATATACACTATATAAAAGTGAATTGGAGTATAAAAACAAATAAGTCTCAATAGAATGTAATTTGAGACAAAATCCCTTAGAAAGATCTTATAAATGACATAAAAATTTATCAATGGGGTTATTATGTGATGAAAAAGTGTATCCACACAAAGGGAAGTGGAAATTAAAACATAAATAAATATATAGTCATTCCACACAAAATCATGGAATAATATAATCAATGAAGTATGCGTCAAACTCAAAGAGTAGAAATTGATTTTATAAATTCCCTTACGAAAATTTGGGAGCCTAACTATGTCACTTAGAAATTCAGATAATGATTTGAGGAGAGAGAAAAGGGTCTCTCATAACATGGAAATAAAATGAATAGAAATAAGGATATATAAGAACATATTACAACATAATAAAATGAAAATTAAAATACATAACAGAAAATAAGGCTTTGACTGAAAGAGGAGAGAGAATGGATCCCTTACAATGATCATTTTGTAAATAAAATAGACCGATTATGTTTATTCACTATTTTTAAGCATAATTAAAATATATTTACAAGCTATGATAACAATGGTTATTTCTCACATAATCATAGAATTACATAATCATGATGTAGAATTTTAACCTAAAGAATGGAAATTGGGGCAAGGAGTTCCCTTACCTCATGTCCAACTTGAATCATTCATTCTTTAATCACCTGAATAATAATATTAAGTTAATTTCTACTTCATTGAGAACCTTTCTAAAGTTTATTAATCCTTTTATATCAATTATTACAATGTTATAATAGTTAGTTAATTATTGTAGTTCATATCTGACGTTTTTTCGATGTTCGAAACGTGAGTCAAAAAAGAACTTGTTTTTATGAGAATTAACAATGTTGTTATAACTATATAGTATCTATAATTACATTAATGATTTTATTAACAAATAAATATCATAAATATATATAAAATCAATATTATTTGGAGATTAGAAATGAAATGAACCGTTCAGGGAGACGGTAGGTCATACGTACCCATGAACTCTACATTCCATTCATTGTCATAACAAAAGAATAAAACCTAAAATGATACATATGTATATAATTAATCCAGTATAATATAAATTTTATATAAGTTATAAAATTTCATTAATTCCATCTTTCTATATGTTCCACGTATGGCATTAATGAGTCGTATCACTTTGAGGGGGTGGTAGTCCGCACTTCATCAAATAAAGTTATTGTAATTACAAAATACAAAAAAAAATAGAGGTATGATCTAAATAAAAATCACAGAAGAATAGAGAAGATATAAATATAATATATCTCATATATAAATATAGTTCCATCATAATGGCCACCATGAGAGGCAGTATAAAATAATTGAACAATCATCGTTTGATGAGGCAGTAGTTCGCCGTCCACAGAAACAGTATGTTCTAAATCCATTAGATGGAGGTGTGTGTATGTTTAGTTCAAATCCATCTCATAAAAAAATCATTGTATATTGAGTATAATTTTTTTATCTAATCAATGAATAAGAAGAGAATATAGAGTGTAGAATGAAAATAATAGAAAAGAACTTGAGAGAATACATTACCTTTAAATCGGTTAATGGGCTTTGTTTTGAACCAAAATTATTTATTGAATTTTATTCTTCTCAATGTAAGGATTCTATGTAGAAGAGTGGGATTGTGGGAGATTATTTGAGTAGATTTTGGATGAGCCAAGGGGTTTTTGAAGTGTGTGTATTGGGATTGAGGTGATAGCCTCTTATAAGGGGGAGGGGCTTTTTAGAAAATTTTGAAAGTATTATTTTATTATAAAATTATTTTCTATTTGAAAAGGTCCAAAACTCCTTAAATTACAAGATAAGATGAATATATGTCTAAATAAAATCATCCAATAATAATTGGTCAGGTTTTTGATATTTGTTTAATCTTTATATTTTTATTTAACCCATTGTTAACATATTTAACTTTTACAATGTCTTCATGTATATTCATTCTATGTAGTTAATATATTTACATTAACATATCAAGAGACCCAAAATGGGTCATTAATGACATTTGTAACATCATATATGTCATTTTTTCTGAATCTTAGTTTTTAGGATTACTATATCATTTAATAAAATATCAATTGATTTAAAAACTGATTTATGTGAACTTTTATACTACTCATACCATGAATTTTTGAAAATCTACAACAACATGATAAATTTAGAAAAACATTATTAATTAAAAGATAACAAGTCAAAATCATCTATAAAAATCATGGATAGAATAAAATGTTTCAATATAAATTTATTTTAATATTTCTAATCTCATTTATTTAAAACATTTATTAATGAGGTAATCAGAACAACATCATTGTGTCACAAAAAATTTATTTATATGATGTCTAAAAATAATAAAAAAACTCTAGGACGTAGGAAGTCGTTTTATCTTTATAATTATTATTTATAGGTGAAGTGATATATTATGTAACCCCATATAAATTTTTTTAATAAAAGATATATGTTTATTATACATTTTCCTAAACATTAAATTAATTTTAATAAAATGTCATTTTCATTTACAAGTGCCTCTATGAGGTCCCAAAATATACCCAAGGATGGACATGGTCGTACATGTATCAGATAATAGGTTTATGAGATGTGTTATCATAATTTAATATTATTATAATATTTTTTTACCCTTATTTAAATGATTTACCTTTTGTCCATGGAAAAGAAAATGTATTCTATAGTTATTTTTCATAATGTTTAAAAATAAAAGACACATATTTACAAAAATTAGACCACTTGATTCAAAATATGGAATCCATTTTTCCAAATTCAAAATATTGAAGCTATAGAAATTTATATAAAATTAATTCACATGGTCAAAACCTAAAGCGTGTTTTCAAGAAATAATAACTTTCAAAATATTGACACTTGTTTATGTTCAATTTGAATGTTAATTTACTTCCAATGAAAAAAATTAGATTAAATTATAAAAATATAATATAATAAAACTTTAAAACCAAATAAAAAGATAATCTAACCATATAAATAAAATAGACTAAAAGGAAGTTTTGAATTAAAATGCTGTATTTTTCACTATTCATCAAAAATGATGTTTATAAAAAAATACACAACTTCTACCCAAAGTAAATTTTTATGTACCACTTCTAAAGAAGAATTTAATTTTGTCAAATTAAACATATAAAAGTGACAACAACTATATTTAAAAAAATTTCTCCATGAAAAGGTGGTAAATCGATATTTTAAAGTATATAAGAGTATTTATGCTTAAAATTAGATTCATTCAAATTTTAAGCCTCTAAATTTTATTGGTTAAATTTAAATATAGTTAATAAAACATGTGTAATCTTATTATTGTTATTTCTATTCATTCCCTCTAATAAAACATCTATGCATTAACTATAATTTAAAATAAAAATATTATTATTTTATTTTTCGTTATAACTCAACATTGTGTGCAACGTAAGATATCAAAGAAACACGTCGTTGTGTATCATGTACGCCATTGATCATAGTTTCCAATATAAGGTAAAATTAATATTTAATTCACAAATATTAATAAATATGATAATTTCATATTCTTTATTTACGTGGGATGTTACAGTAACTCTTTAAAATAAGTTGTCTTACCAGAAATATTGGGGGTCACATTTGACACATGCATGATGTGGGATAATTATCAGTTACCAGAATAATAGAAATTGGATGGGAAGTGGAAAATATTGTTTTCACATATGAAAGGGGTATAGAATAATATCTTGATAAGGCATGTCAATATGATTAGTCTTTTTGGGGAGATATATGTCCCTATAATGGTTGTGTTTGACCATTTGAATGTTGATTTTGGTTAGGAAGAAACTGAGTAGGTAATTGGAATTTTCTTTTTAATAAATTGTTTTAATTTTTTTTATTTGGTGAAAACTATTTTTTTTTTGAAAAATGTTATTATTATCCAAAATTAATGAATTTTGAGTCACGAATAAGGAAGATTATTTTAATAGAAGTTGTTGGTTGAAGAAGTTGTATTGTTTTTGAAGAGGTTTGTTGATGAATATTGATAAGTTGGAAGTTAGAATGATTTTATAATTTCTAAACCAAATTATATGATGCATTATTAATCTATATGTTCTACCAAATCTAGAAAATATTCATTTTATATGACTAAGAATAAATGGTTGAGAGTTTTTAATAAATCATAACCTCTAAAAAGAGTCCAAAAAATCGGATCTAGCGTGTTGTTTAGAAAATTCGATACACCATCATAAAAAAATTGAAACTAAATTATTATATTGAAAATCAGATCCAACATCTTCCGAAAAATGGATCCCGATTATTGTTCTAAAAATCATGTCCAACATCCTCAAAAAATCATATCCATCTTATTGGTTTGAATAACAGATCCAACATCTTCAGAAAATCAGATCAATCTTATTATCCTGATAATTGGGTCCATTATCTTCTGATAATTGGATCCATCATATTTTTTTTGAAATTGGATAAAAAATCCTATGTAAATCAGATCCATCTTATTTTTTTTTTCAAAATCAGATCCAATATCTTCGGAAAATCAGATCAATCATTTTTTCTGAAAATCAGATCCAATATCATTAAAAAATTTAATCCAGAATATATAGAAATTTTAATCACTCAAAAGTAATATTCCAGAAGTTGAGGAGGTGAAACTAAAAATTCATTTTTCTATAAATTTTAATGAAATACAAGGAATTTTGATGAATTCGAATTTTATGTCATAAAATAAATTTATGTACACAGTATTGAGATTTAAGGAAGAGAGAACATTTTCAGTGTTTCACGCCTTTATTTTTTGATTTGCTGATAAGTAATTTCTTATATCCTTTTTGCATTTAAAAATTTCAACATAGATGTCGAAGGAGGATAATTGGAGTAAAAAAATTGAATGTTACCTTCTAATTGAAGAATAACTGTATGTAGCATTCTATCAAAATTTTATTTTCTTAGATGATTCTAAGAAAATCAAAAGAAAAATTATGAGAAAATCAGAACTATGATTTTGATCATATCAAGAATAATTGGGTTAGGATTTTCTTTATATCATACCATTTAATTCATGAGTATTAATAATGGTTTAAAAGGATATAAATCTTAACATGATATTGGGTTCAGGATTATAAAAGTTTTGAAACTTATAAAAAGTAAAAAACTCATTCAATCCCCTCCTCGTGCTTCTCTATTGTTATTTTATCCTTCGAACATAAATTTTTATTAGAGATTTTAAGTTCCGTTGGAGAATCCACATTATTGATAATATCAATTCCATCAACATTAAAGGAATTAATACATTTTATTAAAATCTTTTATGGACCGAATAATAGGATGATTCTTTATCTCCTATCTCTTTTCACGGACATTACTGATGATGATAATATTCATTTTCTACCTAATGAAAAAGATTATACTATGAGATTTGCTGATAAGGAAAATATAGAGGTTGATGGAAAATCTAAAAATTATATTATCAGGTCCTTATCATAAAATTCTAATATAAAGGCAATAGTTCTAAATTAATAAAAATGTATGTGGGGATAGATAGAATGTGTTTTTTAAGGGAATAAAATCATTATTGAAGCGAATAAACATATCTTATGTAGAAATTATGAAGAACTTATATTAAGAGATAAATATATAATTGATAAATACTTTACTAGATTAAATGAAATATTTTTCAAAATTATGTGGTTAAAAAGATGTTTTGTGTTATTATACAAATGTGATCAATCTTTTGAGAATTTTTTTTGACAAAATTTATTCTAAAATTTCATTTTTAAAATATATGTATGATTTAATTCATGATGCATTGAAAAAAATTCTTATTACTTAGGAAATGAGAAAAGAACCAATTTTTATGATAGATATGAAAGATGAAAATGATTATCATGCTATGAGAAAGATGAAAATGAATGATATTGAAGAAGCATATCCTAATGAGTTCGAAGATAAAGAACATGATGAGCTGAATGAAAAAATCAGGTCTCTTATATCGAAGAGCTATCTTAGAAGAACATGAATGTATGGAGGTAAACATCCTCTAAATTGTTTTTACTGTGGTGGAATTAGACACTTTAGTAAGAATTTACCCTAGACTAAATTTCAATAATATCGAGGTGATTCCAATGAAAAAACATAATGGGAAAAGTTGAAAAAAATGATAAAAAATAAAATTATTCCAAAATATACAACATGAAAGTTACTTGAATCAAGATAATTATATTGAGTAAGAATGTTTAATCAGACTCAACTAACAATAATTCATCTGAATATGATTGTTCTAAAAAATTCCCCCCATCATTTCAAATGTTGAGAAAAAAATATTCCTCAAATAATGGAGAAGTTGGTGAAAAATATTATAGAGATTTTTTGTTCAGAACTGAACTTGTCATGTGTCACGAGCAAAACAAAAATCATGAGAAATAAATTCGAGTAATGAACATATATTTTGAAGAAGATTCTGATTGAAGAAAATATTGAATCAAGGTGGAGGATGAATAATTTTAAGATATTTTGGGTTCTAAACATAGAATTATAGAACACTGGAATGTGATTGAAGATCATATCATGAATTTGGAATCTATTTAAGAAACTGATAACATGTTCAAATAAAAAAATATTGATTCTGAATGCACATTGAGTAAAAGGATTTAAAACAACAACAAAGCTTCAAAAGTAAAAGATTAGAGTTCTAATTTTTTTGAGAAGGATCATTATGAGAATCATGAGAAATATTATCTTACCCAAAATAATGTTTCATCTTATAATTTTAACATTTTAGGTTCTTTAAAAAGTATTAAAAATTATTTGGTTGATAGAAGAAGTGATAAACCTATCAATTCTAGAAAATTATTTACTCACTCAAAATAAAAGATGATCCACATCCTAAGAATGTTAGATCTGAAATATGTTACCAACCTCAACCACGATTCTACAGAGAAAGATATTTTTTAGAATAGAAAATACAGATTTGATGGCTATTGCTGGTGTTTTGGAATTTTTTTTCACATCACTTATAATTTTTGGAAGAGCATATCTCCACTCAGAAGAAGTTTTCAAAAAAATAGAGAATATAGTGAAAGAATAATGATTAACATTCCAAGACTATAGGAATATGAAAATTTGAATTATAAAGATGATAGAAACATTCAACGAAAAAATCAATTTTATTTTATAGAAGAAAGTTGTGGGAGATGTGACCAGTCTAGTCATCAAGCCAAAATATATATAAACATCCTTCAAGAACAAGTTTCATATAATAGAATGGAAAATATAGATAAAGAAAATAAGGGTGAGGAATGATCTTTAATTGTTGATACTATATTGAAAACAAGTATGTTTAACCAATAGATATACTTGATTGTTTTTTCCCTACACATATGAAATGATATATGAAAAACAAGAAACTTGTTTTGAGTACTGATGGAGGAGTAGTTACTTTTGGCATTAATTGTTCCATACTAATTAGAGCAATCAGAACGACATATATTGAATCATCTAAATAGAAATCTAAGGATGTTTTATTTGTTTATAGGCTGAAATATAACAGATATAGTGTAAGTAAAATTAGTTATTTTGGAAAATATTAATATTAATGAATTATTCTTGTAACATAAAACGTATGAAAGATAGAAAATTCATTATAAAAAGAGAACTAATTGGTGAGAATCTCTTTAAAATATTATAATTTAGTCACTCATGTTACTTTATTTCTAAAGATAAAACAAAATTATGGCATCGAACAGTTTGGAACCATTGGAATAAACACATGAATAATCACTCTAATATTGTTTTACTATATAATTTTATATAATTAATAAAAAGATATGTAGATATTTTTATTAAATTACAGAAAATAAAGATGAAAAAAATCTTAAGATAATTGAGATTCAATCTGCCAGACCACTTGAGCTTATTCAATCAGATCAATGTGGGTCGATGAGACATCAATCAAGAAAAGGGGATTATTAGTGTTTCTCATTTATTGATTATTTCTCTCATATGAGAGACATAATGTTTATGAATCACAATGTAGAGTCTAGTTAAATGTTCAAGTTCTTCATAAAATATATTGATAATGAATTTGGGATTCCACATAGAAGATGAGAACAAGTAATGGCACTGAATTGAAAAACAATACATTTGAGGCTTATCTGAGAAAACAATGTATCTAAAATCATTGTAGTACTCCCAATACTCTACAAAAAAATGTAGTAGTAGAAAGAAATAATAGATGATTAGTGGAAATGGGGAAAAGTATGTTAGCTTAATAAAAACCTTCAATATTATTTTCCAGAGAAGCTGTTAGTAATATTGTACATATTCAAAATGAATTCTTTTTAGACCGAATTCCATCATGAATCCTTAAGAGATTTGTTATAAAATAACTTTTATGAAATTAATTCAATTTTTTTGGATGTCTATGTTTTATCAAAATAAAAAAATTTATTTGGGGAAAGTAGGATGAGAAAGATGATGAAAGAATATTCATGGGATATTAACCAAATGAGATAAGATACAAATATTGGATCAAACATTTAAAAAATTTAGTAGAATCATATGATGTGATGTCAATTGAAAGTAAAAGTTTCTTTATATATGTTTTTGAGAATGTTATGGAGGAATAATTTTATATTTACAACAACAATGAAAGTTATTAAAAACATTCTAATGAATAATTAGAAGAATCACGTGATAAGGAACGTCTAGCCGGGGATGCAATTTTGATATTTCCTACCATTGGAAAACATGTCAAATATGAAAAAATTAATTGGAAATAGAAAGGCTATAGTATATAGCAGTAATAATTTTATATTAGAATATCATAATTCATATAACTCAAAAGTTGAACCAGAATTAGTTTCAGAGGCTATTCAACATAAATAATGGGTGTATGCTATGAATGAAGAGTTAGATCAGATTGAGAAAAATGATACATGGGATTTTTTTCAATGTCTATAAAATAAAAATGTTATAAAAAATGTCAATTTATAGAAAAAATTTAATGATTATAGAGTGGTTTCACGAACAAATGAAATACTTTTTTTAAAGGATATGCATAGTTGGAGGGTGTGAATTTTGAGAAAAAAATTTCCCAAGTTGCAAGATTGTAAACTATTAGACGGTTTCTTTCAGTATCCATACATTTTAAAGAAATATTTTATAAGTTGTTTGTAAAGTCATCTCTCTTAAATGGTGCTATTAATGAAGTTTTTTACATTGAGGAATATTGATGGTTTCTATATGATGATGATGAAAACAATATTTTCAAATTGAAGAAATATTTATACGGGATATAACAATCTCCACATTCTAGGTATTCAACGCATCACATTTATTTGGGAGTGATGAAATTTTCTAAAGGAAAAGTTGACAGAAAATTGTATGTGAAAATTTTTGACTTGAGAACATTAATTATAATTTCTTACATGGATTATATATTATTTTCTAGGGATGAAGAAAAGGATTTTGAATAGACCTATTAGGAAATGAAGAATAATTTGAAAATGTTAAAGTTGGGACAACTAACTTTCATCCTTAGATTACAAGTTCAATAAATGGAAATATACATTTTATTATCTCATGAAAGGTGTGATAATTATTTTTAAAGAAGTTTGTAATAGATAATTCAAATAAAGTTTCAACTACTACTTTAGTGAGTACCAAATTAAGAAAATATGAAGCTAGAGTAATTGTTAATCAGAAAGAGTTTGGAAGATAATTGGAGGTCTTTTTAAACATACATGTTCAAGGCCTGATATTTTTAATTATGTGACTTTGTGTGCTAGGTATCAATGTAATCCAATGGAATCAAATATGTTTGCTGCAAAAATAATTCTGAGATATTTCAAAGTAACAACATCACATGGGTTGGTATACAAAATAAATTGTGAGATGATGTTTCATGGTTATACAGATTCTAATTGTGTTGGAGATTTTAATGATATAAATTCAAACTCATGTGGAACATTTTTTTGGGTGAATGTTGTGTGACTTGGTATAGTATGAAACAAATATTAGAAAATTTGATCACAGATAATACCAAATATGTTGCAACAAAACATAATTATACCCAAAATTTGTGTATGAATGTTCAGCTAGAAGATAATAAAGTCAATGTTTCTAACTAATTGAATAAAAATTTAGTAAATGAGAGTGAAGTTTATTTTTCAATGAATCATTTCCAATATTTAAAATTAAAAAACACTAATATAAAAGTTCTCATTATAAAATATAATGTCGTTATTGGATAATTGTATCTAGAATACATTTTAATAATGTATCATACTGTAGATACATTTATAAAACCAATAGATAAAGATAAGTAACTGGAATTGAGGCTGCATCTTCATGTTAATACTTCTTCAATGACTTAGTAAAACTCTTATGAAATTACCTCCACCATGCTTTGGATTTTGTTGAAAATGGGGGAGTGTAATTAAATGTTTTTATAGTGTAATAAGTTTTTACATGGAATAATTTTATGAATCAGAAGTTTTGGTTATCATATAATGTGGGAGGGAAAAATAATAGTGATAAAGAAAAATATATTATTGATAGAAAAGGAAAAGTTATAGGGAGTTATCATTACATGGATGACAAATGTTCTATCCACTTATGGATAGAATTCATTCAAAATCATTACTCTGTCTAGTAGTCCGGTGTCCAATAACATTATTTTGAGAAGGTCTATGTTTTGAGAGAAGTAAAAAACATGAGGTGTTTAGAAAAGATGAGTTGTGAAAAATTATAAAAAATTGAAAAGTTATTAATGGGAGTCTATAAGAAATTTAAAGGGGGAGATTGGAGTAACTTTGGGATAAATTTTTCAAACAAAAAATTGTATTTTTTGGATAAATAACCTTTCTGGTGAAAAATGTTTTTTTTTCATTCAGGAATAATTATGTTTTCAACTTAAGAGGAAATAAAATTGTTTTCATATAATTTTCTAGTTATATAAATCATGTTATTGTTGAAGAGGTATGTTAATGATGATAGAGAAGTCAGAATTTAGATTGTTTTCATACATTCTAAACAGAATATGTTGATTCATTTATCTTCAAAATGTTATAACAAATAATGAAAACGTAAATGATAAATTCAAGGGACGAAATGGAAGAGAGGTTTAAAGAAATTAGTATCCCTAAAATTATTTAGAAAATTTGATCCAGATTATTGTTCTGAAAATCAGATCAAACAACATCAAAAAAATACGATCTAACTTATTGTACTAAAAATCATATCTATCATTTTTAGAAAATCAATTCCAACTTATTTTTTGGAAAAATAGATCCAATGTCCTCAAAAAATTATGTCCAACTTATCGTTTTGAAAATCAGATCTAAAATCTTGAGAAAATCAGAAATGGATTATTGTTAGGAAAATTGGATCCAACATATTTATAAATTAGGATTTGCATATTTTTCTAAAAAGAAGATCTAACATCCTAAAAAAATACGATCCAGTTTGTTGTTCTGAAAACCGGATCCATCATCCTCAGAAAATAGGAACCAAAATTATTGTTCATAATATTGGTTCCCACATAGTTAGTGAATCAGATTCATTATATACAGAAATCATATTCACTAAAAAATAAAATTATTAATATTAATGTTGTTGAACCTAAAATTCAATTTTTTGTTTAATATTAGTGAAATATAATATAGGTTGATGAAGTAAAATTTGAGGGTTTAAAAGTGAGAGATATGGGGAGATTTAATATTTAAAGAAGTAGGATAGCTTTCATTGTTTTTTCCATTGTTTTTTGAGCTTCCTATAAATACTTTATTAGATCCATTTTTTATTGGTAACATAAAAGATGTGTATAGAATGTTGACCGCTATAGAAATAAATGTGAAAGGTATCATCTAGTTGAAGAAAAAATTTATTTATAATTCTATTTGTTTATGAGATTACACAAAATTATGAGAAAATTAGAACCAATATTCATAAAAAATTTGAACCTAGATTTTGAGAAAATTATATCCAGGATTCTAAGAAAATAGGGTGGAAGATTTTGAGAAGATCAGATCCAAGATATTGACCAACTCGTAACCCCTATTCTGATAAAAGAGAAACCAAGATTCTAATGAAATCACTACAAGTACTCAAACAAATTTTGAACCAATATTCTATGAAAATTAAAACCATGATTCTGAAAAATCAGAACCATGTATCTGAGATAATTACAACTAGTATTTTCAGAAAATCAGAATGGAGATTCTCATAAAATCCAAAAAAAATATTATACAAAAATAAGAACAAATATTCTGTGTAAGTCATAACAATGATTTGGAGAAAATAAAAACCAATATTATGAGAAAATGGGAACCATTCTTCCTAGAAAATCAGAACCATGATTCTGATAAAATCAGAACCATGATTCTATGAAAATCATAAGCAAGATTATAAAAATCCTGGATCCAATATTCTATGCAAATTGAAACCTAAATTCTGAGAAAATCCGAACTGAAATTTTTAGAAAATCAGATCTAGCATTCTTCAAAGAATGTATCCATAATTATTCAAAAATATTATTGATCATTTTGAGGAAATATAACTGGATCCATTAAAATCAGATTAAGGATTCAGATTGAGCAATTTTGGAGAACATTTTACATATATTTTTTTGGATAATGTTTTTTATAATCAATCATTGTAAAACGATGAGATTGAGTGTAATATTTTATAATGAGAGGTAGAAAGTTTCTAATAGGATTTGGCACAAGTTTTACTTATTTCTTTATTATAGTGTATTTCCCTAGAATCATCGGTGTTTCTACGGTAAGGACATAGGTTCCCACACTAATATTGAACCTTGTAAATCTTGTGTGTTATACTTACTTTCCTACATTTTCATACGTGAATATTTATTAATGGCTGATAAGGATAAAATTCATAACAGTTTCTTAGGGTTATGCTTATAAATGTTTTGAAACTTATGAATAGTGAACAAGTGATTTACCCCCCATATCATTTGTTATTCGATCCTTGGAACTTCATAATTTATTTGTTGGGGAGCATCATTAGTGTAATTGGACTATGCCTAATTAACATTGGTAAATTAGGGTATTTTTTATGTGAGTGGTATATCTAGTACCATCATTTCATGAAACCTCAAATCTCAGGTATTATATAATGTATGGGGGAGACTGTAACTTCATAGGTTTTTTGAACGGGTCATTTTTTCAGGTAAGATTGAATTTTGTGTTTGGTGAGTTGAAAAACATTGATTTTCTGTTTCAAAACATATATTTAACTATATGAACACCACCATGGTATTTTACCTAGATGGTTTTTAAGTCTCAGTGAGTGCCTTAGATATTAAAATGATTATTGGATAATCAGGTCCTAGAAAAATATCTTAAAAAATAATACGCAGAGGATATATTTCTTTCAAACTGTACAAAAAATTAGGAGAAAATGTATCACCCATTTTTAAAATATTGGACTAAAAAGAACACCATACAATGTGGGGTTCATGGACCTTTGCGATGAATGTTATTTTTAATAGTGGTTCTGAATGGGGTGTGCATGGTTTGAAAAACAATATGCCCCGACCCTTACACTCAATTCCAAATAGGCATTGAGTGCACATGGTTATAACACGTTCTAGATAAATCTTGTGGGGAAACTAGGAAACATATTAAAAGAGTCCCCCTTAATAAACTGACATTGAAAAATTGTTAAATGGTTAGAGAAATCATGCTACAAAAATGTTTAGTTTATTAATGAGTGCGAAAGTACAGTTCTAACCCTCTCATCTGTTTTGTTTCATCTCGTTTCTTCATCTCCCATCCAAGAATATCCCTCTAGCCATAGAACTCCCACTTCTTATTCCACCTATGATTTGGACTTATTCCTTTGATAGATCTCTTATTTTAATACCATCTGATGTTTTATGTTTGGCGGTTATCCATTGAATCCTCTTGATTCTATTCTTATATTACATCACTATATAGGATGCCAAATCAATGTGATCTATTTTTCCAAAATTTCTAGGAATTTTTCTAGAATATTAATTTATTCCATCTCCACTAATATTTGAGTATAGTATTCAATTAGTGGGTGCCTATGAGTCTATGATATGTGTTTTCTACCATTCTCCTTTAATATAAAGTTATTATGGGGTGTATTATTAAATATGAACATGTTGGTTGTCCATGTAAGATTGTTAATAAATAATGCTTTTATTTTATTCATATAATTTATGTTAAGGGATGTTGATTGGAATTATATATCCTATATAAAATATTCTTAGTGGGGTATGTTTCATGATTCCAGTTAGGTATTCTATTCCGACTGTCAAATGTGTATAAATTAATTTTATGTGATTTTACTACATGAGTTCTGAGGGAATGTAATGGTAATGGCCAATGGTATTGAGGTGATGTTAATCACCACGAATGAGATGACGATGTTCATAATGATTTATGAAATTTCCTATTATATATGGTATGGTGTTGAAAATATCAATTAAGGTGATATGATCATCATGATGAGTTGGATGGTGATGACCATGCGGCAGATTCACAATGATGGATGCATGTGGAAAAGAGGTTTACAGTTGGTTTGGCATAGAATATGTTTGGGTTTACCTCTTACCATTGTTAGAAGAATTTGTAGATGGAGTATTTTTCACAATGATATTACTAATTTTAGTTGGTGTTGTCACTCATTAGAGGTGGAGGTCTCCATATATTTAATGGAAAATGGGATGGTGTTCACCAAATGTTATGGAGGAGGTGATAACCATATAAATAAATAGGATATTGTAGTTGAGATTATCGGTTTGGGTTAGTATCTACAAATATATATAATTTAGATGGGAACCATTTATTGGGGGATAGATATTGATGTTACCATGGACATTGGGTTGTTGAGACAATGATTAAGTAATATATATTGGAGGACATTTATAGTCATAACATAGGATTTCATGCTTCAAAGTCGATGATGACTTTTATAATGAAGGCATGATGGAAAAATGATTTATTTATTTGCATGTTGATGAGATTCTAGTTACTAATTTAGTGGAAGATTAGATTTTGAATGGTAGTAGGTGAATTTTATATATTTTTTGGAGGAGCCTGTGAGTTTTTTATTATGATATCCTTATGTGGAAAACAAGGAATTATTCCCTATCCTTGCGTGGAAACCTAGTGATTAATTCGTTGGTCCACAATAGTGCAGATATTTCATTTAAATTGTTTAATTTATGATAATATATATTTTTATCATATGGATACATGTAAGTATGAATATTTTAGAATCATGTAAAACACGATCATTTTGTCTATTTAGAAAAACTGGAGTGAGTTTTTTGTTTTTATGTGTGAGTTATAGCTATTCATTTACATATGAATACAAAATATAATTATGAATGAATGATGTCAAAATAAATTTTTTTCTCTACTGATTTTTCAATCAAACCCTACATAGGACCCCTGGGATTCATATAGACATTATGGTTTTGAGATTATGTTAGGGACCATGTTCAGGGTCTAGATCATAGTGACCATGTATTTAGTTTATTGGGTTGGATGGTAGGGGGACCATTGTGGATCATCTCTTTAAGTTGTAATTACTTTTTTATATTTTGAGTAAATTATTATGTGATTGGACATGTTTGATCTTTCATTTCTATTTTTGAATGTGTATTATGACTTTTGTTCATATCTACAAATGGTAAAATTATTTAGGATTGTTTTTACTAATATTGATTGTTTTTTATTCCAATGAGTTTCATATTTTTGAATCCATAGTGTTTTATTATAATCTAAAAAGTATTATTGTTATCATAAGAGGGTATATTCTCCCCTATATCAACAAATCATACACTCATTACTATGTGGAAACCTTTGGAATATGGGGAGGTGCACCAAAGTCCTAGTGGCCCACCGGCGCAGAGCATTGGTGTTGTGGATCATAGGTTTGGGTGATACATCCACTATGTATATAGTGCAGTATGTGACCATATTATGAGTATTGAGTATGGGCGCAAATCTCATATAGTTGGTGACCCCATTACATTATGTACAATACATACAACGAGAAACATATCCTCAAATCATGTCAATTTCTCTTTCATTAGTGTTTTTTTCAAGAATGGAAACGTCCCTAATTAATTTATCTAAAAAGGGATGCAGTGGATATAAATGGGTTGAGAAATGTTAGGAATAATATGTAATTCAATACTTTGGGGAAATCATATTGATTTTTGGTTCAAGGATACTATAGATTTAAGTTGTGGTGAATGGAATTATTTTCCATGGAAACATAAAACCCATTTTTATATTGATTGAGAGATGGTGTGTAGATTTATAGGTGATAGGTTGTCTAGATGGTAAGAAATATATGATATTATTGGATTTATTTAACCATAAATATATGAGGATTTGAACATTAGTGTGTTGAGGATTCTCCATTTTTTCCTTGATCATGACTAACGAGTGACATAAAACTGGGTTGTTGACTTGGAAAACTATAGGTCTTACAGTAAACTAAAAGGAACTAGAAACTTCTATTATATGTTTTCTTATACTCTTTATTAAATAAATTTTTATAATATACAGTCTCATGTCCCAATTTTTATTTCCTAATATTAATAACTTGGCTTTCCCTTCCTTCATGCTTACTCATATATACCAGAGGATTAAGAAAAAATAGCTTTTATTTTTTTATATTTTTATTTTGTGGTTTCCAAAACGGTATATTTGTTAACAACAATGAATGATAATGGTTACCAAATATTAGGTGGATATGAAAAAAATTCAATAGCCATATATGGTCATTGTTATTTTGGATTTGAAGTTGTTCAGGAAGAAAAAATAATGGATAGCTCATGGTGATAATATTTATTCATGGTTATTTTTACAGCACCTCTAGAGGATCCCTTAATGCTTAGTGTTACATGGTTAATATTATTTGTAAAATATAATTGTAAGAGTTATCATTTTCTTTATACACATAAATTGAAAATTTTAGTGTCTCATGTATTTCGGTAACCTTTCAGGGTTTCCCATGATGTGTGGGGTTATAAATTCAATTGTTCAAACATCTGTTGATATGTATTTTAGTTTTTCATTTATTATGTTTTCCATACCTAGTTATATTCTATGTATTTTATGAAATATTCATTATAGGTTTTATAATAGGTGGCCTCCCATTAATGATTATTCTTCACTATTTCTAGTTATCAGTCCCATCCTATTGTAGGTAGGTTAGGTGTGGAAAACATGACGTATCAACCACTTATATAGGGTCTGGATGAGTTTTTTCATCTCATATTATCCTTTTACATATTTTTTAGTGGTTCTCCTCCATTCGAAATTCATAATTTATTGAGTCCTAAAAACCATGTAAAATTTATTTTCCCAATATATTATATCAATTCACCTATTAATTGACTATTCTAGTCAATTTTCATATATATTATTGTCCTCCATATATTTTTTAGAAACTTTGTAGACTCTCTAAAAATTTCATACCATAATCACTTCTCCCTCTATAAACCCTAAATAGTGATTCCTTACGTTCAACTGTACACTAAATGAAATTTATACTAAATAAAAGGCATTATAAAATAGGTACACATCATAATATTCACATGGTGTAATTTTTAGTGATTATTCTTTTTTAAATTCACAATAAATTTCTATATAATTTCTTTCACTATAAAAACTAATATCTTGTGTCATTTTCCATACTAACATCAATAACCAATCAATTTCCCTCATACATTTATATATGAAGAACATTTCAATTTCAAATATGGTCAAAAAATTTATCGACAATAATTTAACCTTTAAATATCATAAAGAATACCATTTAAAAAAAATTCATTCTTTCCAGGTATTTGTAAATAGTACAAAGACATTTTTGTCATCTTTGGATGTAACTTCTCTTCCCAAAATTAAGGAAACCCACAATAATATATTTATTCACACATTAATCCATCATATATACATTAAACATCACATGTATATACTCTCACATACAACCATTAAATGATTTAACTGATAAAACCCGCCCTTATAACTCATTTTTAAAAGAAACAATAAATTTCTACACTCCCTGATAATAAAATATCAATAATTTCATATAGATAATTTTTGAAACCTCCCAACACTAGATGCCTATAGAGTTATATAATTGTAAAATATATATTATAATAAAACCCTTCTATAATACCCAAATCACTTTCATGAGTCCTATATAATTATACCAATGCTCACATGTTTAGTGAACTCACCAAATGATTATACCTACTAGCCCATAGAATAAATCTCCAGGTACATTTAGTGATTTCAATATCAGACACACCAAATGAAATTTAAATACATTATCCAACTCAAACTAGAATTTCAAATCCTTTAAGAAAATAATATTCATGCACATCAACATCTTGCAACCACAAGACTAATACTAATCCAAACCCCATGTATCACTTTCCTATCCCACTGACTTTCCAAATTTTGACACACCACATTCACATAAAAACATTATAATTATATAATGAAATAACATACTAAAATCACAATACAATATTTATTTAATAAACAATCTATAATAAATTATATAAGAAAACACAAAAATTTTAATTTTATTTTACTAAACCTATCATTCCAATTTTCCCCAAAAACCTTATTTTATTCAAAACATTTTAACTAAATAATTTTTATGAAAATATCCTATATAAAATATCCTTTTGAAATAGTGTTAATTTTTCTACAATGAATTATGCATGTTTTCTTTCCCTCTTTCTAAACATTCCCAAGTGTATAAAAAATCATAACTCATAAATTCAAAATCATATAATAATATTAATACATTTAAATTAATAACTAATAACATCAATCCCATAACACTGAAAATTTATAATTTTAAATAAAAGTTATATGTTGAATACAAAATATATTTTAACCTCAATTTTGATAATCATATATTTATTGATTTTTAATAAAATAATTAATCAACAAAAACATGTTCTCGTAACACTTGTAACATTGAAGTTCCCATAAACCACATCGAGAAAAAAATAATTTGTGACCTCAAACATGCCTCGCTATAGGGAATTTTTATCTAAATAGTTGTGAGAGTTTATGATAATAATATTTAAAGATATATTATCAATGGAAAAACCATGTTGAACATATTATTATAAACAATCCATAATACACATACATTAAAATACATATATGGAATCACTATGGAGTGGAAATTGTATGAACTAACATACCACTTGTTATATAAAGATAAAACCCATGAAAATTAATATATCAATTTTATATACATGTTATTTTTCTCTGTGGATCATTTATGTATAATGTAAAATAAAATGAAAAAATTAAAAACATTGAAATTACACCATTATATAGAACCTCATTTCACATCAGAACCCACCCATATCTCTCTCAATTCACTATTATTGAACCCCATATCATCAATCCCATTAACTGAAATTCTGAAAAATAATGAGGTATAAATTTTCACTAATTTGATAACAATTGATGTTAATATATTACATTTACATACATCCCCAATGTTCCAAACAATATTCCACAATTAATAGGTGTTAGAGAATGTATAATCTAGTATTGAACATCATAAAACTCCCCCCACACCCTATATATTAATTAATCATGTTCTTTATTGACTACAATGAAACTCAATCCATCATTATCTTTATAATAATATTAAATTACCATCTTATATCAAAACACCTTCCAAAATGGTGAATCAACCTCTATGTTAGTCTATAATGTGGGATGTTATTATTTGAAGAACAAGAGAGGTTTATATTCTTCAATCCCACATGATGATAAAAATATATATGGTTAACATACCCTATCAGGTCCCATATTATTTTAAATATTCCAAATTTTATATCCATTTCATGGTAGGGTTCTACAATTTCCTAATTCCTTAGTAAAAAACCCCACTAGTTACTTGACAATGGACCACGGGCCCAATAGTAACCAAAAATCTCTAGAATAATCCACATTTGGGAAACCATAAACAAAAATGAACTACAAGATTAAAATTACAATAAAATATTAAATTATTATCACCATGACACATTAACCATTATCCAAACATAAAAAAATCCATAGGAAAATAAGAAAATAAATCAAGTTACATTCACACTCGTGTAGAAAAAATACACACCAAAGCATCTCTATAATTTCTTTACATTTAACGAAAAAACTAAATCTCAACTAGACAAAATATTATTCCATACATATCACTATCTAATTTACCTTTTAAAATTCTCAACCTACCTATGAACACTTATGAATTCCTTAAAATTATCTCTCATATGATCACCAAGCTCACAATCCAAAACTTTTTAATCCTATACTATGATAATAAAACTGATCTAAGATAAACAAACAACTAACAAAGAATACATAGAATATTTAATCACACCTAGTTTCATATGAACACTCCCAATTCACATATATTACAGTCAATCACAGACCATGTTTCTCTCATTCCATTAAGAAATATCCAATTCTATTGAATACTCTATGAATTTTTATAATACAATCCTCAAGAATCAATATTAAAAAATATATCATATTGTCAAAGAATAATTGTAACATTTGTACTCACATATAATCTCCCAGTTTATCTAATCTATATCTCACAATTCACCACTAAAGTAAAACTCGTTGATCCATAGCACTCACCTTATCAACATTAGTAACATCTCCCATTAGGATAATATATTGGTAAACTGTATATCATGTAAAACACTCATAGAATCCAATTTCACATAGAAATTAGATACCATTTATTAATACTTATGTTTTTCATAAGCTTGGATACCCATTTAGGTCCCATATCACCTTACTCCACATGGTTTACTACGTTTTTTGGTCATTTTATGACCTAAAAATAAATAGAATTCATCATAATCATTAATTATGCCCCAATGTGGATTTAAATTGACTAATAAAACATCATTTTATCTATATTTTTAGATAATTATTCCCATGAAAGATTACATTCTCTCAAATACCTCATTTCTTACAAAACACAATGTTAATAGCATTATAATTTAAGGAACCCAAAACTTTTAAATGGATTTTATTACTCAAGTAAATCTCATTCATCTTCAATTAAACCCATTATAACAATCAATATAACCATGGGCCTCTATCTAAATAAAAAACATCATAATTCAATAATAATAAAATAGAAATAATTACAACAAATTAATATATTAAGGTATAAATTATTTAAACTCTATAGGTGGTTGGAACCTTAAAAACCACATTCTAAAACATTACAACATCATATGGAATGACTTATATATCCTTTTCAAGGATAATACATTCATTTTAAATATATCAATTATTTATTTAAAATATGAAATGATAAAATCCAATAGTAAAAGTCACCGAGTAACTATAATTTTTCTAATTTGTTTCAAAGAGAGTGTAATAATAATAAAATTGGCTCCCCTCATGATGTAAAAAAATATAACTCTAATTATAATGTGATTTCACTATGGTTTAGTGAATTGATTCCATCATGATAGGATTCTACAAAATATTTTTGGAACAAACAGTGAGAGAAGTGTAAAGTAAGGAGGTCCAAATCATATCAAAATTGAAAAAATATCTTGACCCAAGACACCTTGGATAATTAAATTAGAATGGAATAAAAGAGGGAGTAAATAGATAAACCTCTACTTCTATGAAAAATAAATAATAAATTATATCAAAATATGTTATTTTGTAACACATTCGATAAGATGAAATGATGCAACCTAAACAACTTAAAATAATGTAGCTTATTGGAATAAAAAAGTCCCCCCGTTAGAAATATGATTTCCTAGAATGGTTCTATAAGGATAATAACAGAGTCTTGGAGGCAAAAAATATGACAATATACCCATAACCACAAAAAATACTCTCGATTGGATAAATATATGATCCTAGTTGGCTACCATTGAGGTCCTAGTAGGCTATGGTATAGTCTACCAACGTTTGGCATCTTACTCTACCATAAAAGTTTTTTATCTTGGACTTTACTATAGAAATTACCACCTAGAAACTATATTAAAACACCCCATAAACATAAATATTCCCTTTTTCTAGTAAAAATACTTAAATTATCTTAGATCATCATTCACCAAGATGTTTTCTATTTATTATCATGATGAAAAACAGTAGTTCCATTTCTTATAGTGTGGTTATAACACAGTTACTTAGTATGAATGATTTTTTCAACATTAGTTAATAACATGATGAGAATATATCAAATTACAAATAAACATTTGTACAAATATATTATTGGGCTTTATTGGATTATGTTTTTGTCATCATAATGATTTATATTCCCACCATTAATATATATATTGTGTTGACATTGAGACGTTTTAATTAAAATGGTAATGCCACTTTATAAAACTCAAAAATTACATTTATTAAAGTTTTGTTGTATTTTCTTAAAATAATTATTGTTTTGGAATATGATGAAAATACTTAAACATTCCCATAAATTAGAAATTTCAACTGTATTTCAGGGTAGACATGACATAGAAAACATCATAGGTGTTGATGAAACACATTCCTACCTTTTTAGATAATCGTGATTGATCATATATAACATGATGACCTTCCTGTAGAATATTTTTATTTACTAAGAATATTAATAGATATTACCATTAGAATCAATGGATTTAACCAAATAATTACATAACTTTTACCATATAGAATATCTACGGTGAATACATATATATTTTCATAGGTAGATTCAATCATGAATATTTATTATCAAATATTCAATATACTTAATAATATGTTCTACAGAAAGTATGTTTCATTACAATTATAAGGTAATTTTTTTTCAAAAGTTATAGAACTGACCATAATGTATACTTCAAGAAAACATGAATTTAAATTAAATTTCCCATGACTATTTTATAAATCACATTAAATTATTTTCTGAAAATGTAGGTTTTGAATCTATTTCCTAAAACTATATATTTTAAAATAATTACTCCAAATTGTCACTAACAATACATTTGGGGGAAATATTTCGTACCAATGAAGGGATATGTTATGATTGATTATTCTATCATCTAATATTATTTTAATGATCGTATATTTATAATATTATGTAATGAAAAATATTTTTTTAGAATAATGATATTTATATATGAGTATGGTTCATGTGAAAATTATAAGTTAATTATATAATCTTTACCTACATTATTGAAAATATTCAATTTAAAATATATATTTTTTTAAATAAAAGATATAAGGGATGATTTATAGAGAAAATAATTTGATTTTGGTTTTATATTGGTAGGACTATTTATAATTTTAATTGGATTTATTGGGATCTGTTGAAATTATTTTAGAACGTTTGGATGTAAATTTTGAAATCTTTGACATAATGAATACACCCATGTATCTTTTATAGAATATAAAGTCCTGTTATATATCTAAATATTAGAAGAACTTGAAACTAAATCATGGATACAAGTTCTAAGAGGCCATTAAACCCTACTTTTTAGGAATGATTTTTTTTAATTCGATGGAAATTCAAAATCTATAGAATGTTCTTACTGATTGTGAAATTGGTCAATGATTTATTCAAAATGCGCTATATAAAAATATATTTTCAACAAAACACTACCTTATCTCATTAAATTTGATACCCATATTGTAGTGTCCCCTCCTTGGAAAATTTTTATGTGTTTTTAGGTTGTTTATTCCCCTATAAGCCTCCTGAATAGAGGTTGTGACCTTGAATTCCTCTTTTATTCATAGTCATTCTTTATTTCCATATAAATGGTTAGATTTAGATATTTGGGCATGGTGGTTTCATTATATCATGTTCATACACTATTTAATGTTATTTATTTTTATTATAGAGGTTAATGGTGTATGTGGTGGGTTTATTATATTCAATTTTCCATAGTGTTCATGTAAGATTGGTAAAAATTAGTATTTTAAAATAAATTTTGTGAAATTTTCCATTAGTTTAAAAATTCTTGAATTAAAATATGACGGTTTTCTATGATTGTATTAATTTTTTGACATGATTGATTTAACATTTTTCTGGGATTTGAAATCCATATGAGGAACTTGGATTATCATTACCATTATTAGGGAATTAAAATTTATTACCTTAAAAAACTCTAAATAATGACATATATAAAACTAAAAAAATTATAAATTTGTTGATTGTTTATGATAAATTGTTATCATAGTGTCAATTTCTACGAAAAAATAGTCATTTTTTATGTATGTGAGTAATTTTTAGAAACATTAATTTTTTAGAATTAGTACTTTTATATTGGCTTGGTGTTTAGTTGATGTTGTATGAAGTGTTGATCTTTTTAATATATTGAAATTGTTTTCATAAATTAATGGTAATTATTAGTTTTTGGTAGGGAATTTTTGAGGGATCCCAAATATGATTACAGATAAGGGGTATCATTGGGGTAAATGTGGATAGTATGGAATCCCAAACTAGTATGGAGGATCTTGGGAAAGGCCTGGTTGGCCATCAGTTAAAGTATACCAATTATAGTGTTAGTATATTAGGGATAAATTGGGTGTTAAGTGGAAATGACTGTGAGAGTTGATTGACATGGAAATGATTAGGTTATGGAATGGTTTAATTGATATTTTATTAAGAATATTATCATTTGATTATATTTTTATGATTTATTTGATTATATAAATTTCTATTTGTTGGGCATGTTTTTAAAAAATATTTGTCCAAAAAAATTGTGTGTTTTTTGTATTTTTTGTCAATAACAGTGTCATATAGTATGAATATAGTATAGGAATGAAAATGATCATTGAATGATAAGTGAACACATAAAATACATGAATATACAGATACTAACCAGTCTAGTTGATGAAGAGATGATACATTCCTGGTTGATATATGTTATATATCTAACAATTATAATCACGATTTTTTTATATTGAAGAAATTAAATGTATGGTTGATTTTATTGAATATTAAAAACAAGGTTAAGATGTCGGATCTAATAGAATATATAAAAAATCTAAAAGACATATTTAAGGGAAGTAGTGTGGGATTTTCATCAATCAATCTCTAGGGAGTTATCATTGTTTTCTCATACTAATATAGGCGAAGCCCAAACGTGATTTCTATATAATGAAGGATGAGGGAAATAGAATGATTCTAGTGTATACTTTTTCACACCTAAATATAGTTTCACATGATTTGGTAATTTATGGTTATCTTAGACATAACCCTTATCTCGAAGATCTGGCATGATATAGTTTTGTGGAAGAACAAAAATGGAATATACAAGAATTAGAGCACAATTAATTAATTCATGGTACTATAATTCAATCTTAATGTTGATAAATTCCCCATTTTTTGCAAATTATTAACATTAATAACTATGTAGAAATAAGTTTGTGGATTTGGAAGGTTTCCCAATGTTTCTATATAAAAGTAATAATTATCATGAAATAACCGAGAAAGAAATAACATGGAAATTACATGAAATCTAACAAAAATATAAAAGAAAATATCATAATCTATGTTATAAAATATTGAAAAAAATAATGGTTCTTTTTTAAAAAGTTACAAAAAATATATGATATGAGATGTGCTAATCAAAAAGTTAAAAAATCATGAAATCAATGAATGATTTTTATAAATATGAAATGTTGATTGAAGTAGTGAAAATATATTCGGATGTACTATCTTGATATTTCCATGTTCATAATTTGAAAAATAAATTTTTTTGTGAATGTTCAGAGAGGTTTTGAATTGGACTGGGAATAATTAGACATAGTTATGTCATCTTATGAAATATAAATGGATTTCTCACAATTTTAGTCAGTTTTTCACCAAATATATTGGGGAGGTACCTAAAAAATTTCACTAATAAGTAATGAAAAGAAATATCAAAATAAAATCATTTTCTCAATATGATTTTTTATATTTCACAAATTTAATCATGAAAACATTTTTAGTTTGATATAATTTCTTATGCGAAGTAGTAATGTTCGCAAAAATATTCCAATGAATGTTTCTTGAACATATTGACACCATTTTACGATTTATGAAACTTTCTAGTTTTTTATTTTAAGAGTTTTTAAAAATGGGAATGTTTTGTGAAACTATAAATAAAAAATAATGAAAAAATAGTTTCATGAACTATTATATGTTCAATAATGTTGTGTTTTGTGGCACAACAAAAGGTTTATGAAAACTGAACAGCATCAGAAAAGTGAAACAATTTCATGAAAAAAATTCATTGAATATCCATTTAAAGTTAATAGATGATTCATTGGGCATTATATTAGGATAGTGATACTGGTAAAGTATCATTTTAATAAGGGTCAAATATATATTTTTCTAATCTATTTAAAAATTTCAATAAATATATAAACTATTTAAGTTATTTAATAAATTTAGTTTGTAGAGGTCAAAAAGATGCAATGTGTCTTTATTAAGGATTTACCAAACCTTAATTATTTTAATTATAGTTCTCTTGGAATTGATTGAATATTTAAAAAAAATTATATCCCCCAAAATATTATATATTAATGGATTACAGTATAACTAACACGATTTTGTAATATACTCACTGGATTGGCCCTTTGTGGTGAACAAAGTAAACATCCCGAGGTGTCATGTATATTTTTTGTTCAATAATATTTTTTATCAATCCATGAGGTTGAGAGGAAGGGGTAATCAAGTGATGGATTCAAAAAATTTCCTATCAATATGAAAACATATTCCTAAAATGATGTTAGTTAGACTGTGGATAAAATTTTAAATTTATCTACCACACTAGTTCACCCCAAAACCCCTCTTAGAGTGTATTTTGTCCCAAAACTTCTTATACTAGATAATTTTTTGACATTGTTTGGGTGATACAAAAATTCATAGAAAATGTTAAAGTCTATTTTCTAATAACAACCAATTATTATTTTTTGTATTTCATTACAAAAAGATTGATTTATTTTCTAGATTGTTTTTCTGGTAGCCATGATTATAAATGAACCAATGATATAGTATACTTCTACATCCTATCAATTGGATTTGTGAGTATGATTATTATTATCAAAAATATTAAATATAAATATAAATTTTTTCCTAATGAAAATTTTATTTATTAATTTTTAATAAATAATAATATTTTCTAATAAAATATTTTCATTATTAAATAGACATATTTTCTAAATAAATTTATTTTTTCAGTGACATAAAAATTTATATGAAAAAATATATTGATTGATAATTTATTTTATTGTATTGATATATATGGCTAGTGTATGAATAATCATACATTCATTAACTATCGCAATGATAGAAATGTGTATAAAATCAATTATTTTTAAAAATCGTACTTTATCATAATATTATTTCAATATGTTTAATTTATTTACATAATAATAAATTAAATAAATCATTATTTAATAACAGTTCTAATAAAATTTATAGAATATATAATAATTCATTTATTTAAACATTCGTGGGGTAGTTTTTACTAGAATTTTAATAAATTTAAATATAGTTTTATGGATAAAAAATAAATTATATAATATATAGTTTAAATTTTTTTATGGAGTTTATTTTAAAATTATGATTTTCCACTTATAAAAATTGGATTTTAGAAAATCTATTTTTAATTTTGTATGATATTTTCGAAATTTCATAGTGACAAAACATTTATTTCAGGTCGTAATGAATAAAATGAAAGTAAATAATTTGTTACCATAGTTGGGTAACATAGAGTCTACTAAGGTTAAAGTTAAACTATGATATAATGGGATAAAATAAACATAAATTTGAATATTTTTTTATTAATTAAAGATATTTAGTTTTTATATTTTTTTAAATTCAAATACCATTCTATTTTATAGAACATGAAAAAGAAAATGGCATTATATTATTTAAATCTATTATGATATTCAATATGTGTCTAATATACCTCTTATAAAAGGCCCCCTACTGTCCTCCCTTATTTATGAATTTTGATACATATATATCATCCAATGAATAATAAATAGGAATTATATATTTGTTCCCTTCATCCTATATTAAATGTTCTTATCTATAGATAAATATAACATCAAAGAATATATATTCTAAAGGAGGTCTCTCAAAGAATAGGAATAAATATTAATAAAGAATATTAAATTTCATTTATTCTTCTACTTTATCTAAATCATTGTTATCCATCATACAATGATGAATTTAGTATCATCAATTTAATAGATCCAATTTAATTATAATGACTCTTATCATTATTTCTTTTCAAAAAAGTTCAAAGGAAGGATACAAAATGGGCATCGATCTATTCCTTCATCATCTATGTGGACATCTATAAAACCTTATGTTACTAATATCATACAACAATGAAGTTGGATAGTGACCAGAAAACCAATTCTTAATTTATAGAGAACTCTATCGATAGATAATCATCTATACACAACCACTATCCCATAACACATGAATAAAATATCAATTGTTGTGTTATTATCCAACAAAAATCTTCCATAAATTATTCCATGTCATGCAAGACTAGATATTCAGAAAAATCAATTTATGGATGTTCATAATATTATAAGAAGTGCCAATAAAAATTAACCATTAAATAATAATGAATACAATTTTATGTATTTCAATGGAACTAACTCATGACAACCATGGCTTCTATCCTTCAAGGAATCCTTCATTCAACCTGGTTGATTTTTCATATTCTGGAAGATCTAGAATAATTGAGTTTTAAATCATGAAAAACTATATAAGTTTATCATCACATTGATCCAGCCTATTAATTTTTAGTGGACGAATAAACCATTAAACTTATATGTTTGTTGTGTGAATTATCATAATCTATTATTGATATTTGTTATCTAACTCTTCAGCATTGATGCTAGTACATGTAGGTTGATATATGTGTCTGCAACATAACTGAAAGTCTGGACACAATGAATATACAAAAAAATTATTCCTTGTTTCTACAAACTCCATCAATACATCCATTTGGAAAGAAAGTTATGAAATTATATTTGACAATATGACTCCCTCCACCAATGTGGCCATCCTGGATATGCACAGAGATATTCAGGCTTCTACAAAGGTACAATTTTGGGTAATTCATAACATACTTTACGATTAGAAGATTTTATGGCTGGTTGGTGTTCTATGAAAACCCAAGAAGCCCCGAGTGATGTGGTACATTATCTAGATCACATATATATCTCATTGGATGATGGTGTATTATGGTGGTTCCATCTATGTCATTCCAGGACTATCGAGATATACTTTTCTTTTCTGAACTCATTGTCGCCATTTCAATGGTCATTTTCACCAATTTATTAGACCTATAATTTCATATATTGTTGTGAATTGGGCGATGATAGTTTTCATCAAGTATGTTGTCCACTAAGATTGGAAACCCATCTAGATTGATTAATATTCAAAACATGATGTTTAAGGTATAAAAAATTACATGAAATATACTTTTGAGAGTGCAACTCCACTGGATTGACTTTTTTAAATATTTTAATAACCTCTAATTCATTGTTTCGCATGTGTATATGGATGAAAAAATAGTTGAAGAAATATTTTCAAATTTATAGATAATGGAAATGATAAAATGTGGTCTTATGGGGATCCTAAATACTATAGAACTAAGGTTGACTCTGATATGTGTTGAGTGTCATACACCCAATTATGTAAACCCCCATATAATACTAGAATTATCTGTTGACTTTTAGTTGAAAAAAAATAATGTCTGACACTCTCATTCATGGATTTTCCAGGTAATTTATAAAATGAGGTATATAAATGAATTATATAATTTATGATATAATTCCATATTTTTCATGGAAAAATATTTTTTATCTTTATTTTGTCTTTTTATGTAAAATTTAAACTTCATTCATTCATACATATGAACATCCTTCTTAATGAATGGTGTAATTTATTTTTCTCTCTCATATATTTATATGTGGATTTAAATATATAAATAATTAATTAATAATAAATTTATGTCATGTTAAATTTTATATAGACTTTGGGAAGTATATAAACAAGTAGGGACGCTAACAAATGAATCAAAATATGCATGAAAAATGAAATTGTTGACACCAAGAAGAGATATATTGGTAATGATTTGTAATTTATCGAGTGATCAAATATTATAAATAATGTATATAATGTATTATAAATATTAATTTTATTTTTATATGTTTTTAATAGTTTTAATTTTATTATACTATAGGTTACATCACTTTCTAAACATGTAAAGTATTAGTTAAGGGTTTCATATTAAAATCTCAATTTAAACTAGGATTGTTATATGATTGGATTTACAAAAAATAAATTATATGTTATATATCTCAATTTTTTCATTCCCTCTCCTATCATTATTAATGTAAATTATAATTCATTCTTTAATTATCATCTCTCTATGTACTATGAATTATGAAACAATATTATTAAGGAAAATAGAATTTTATATTCAATATGGATTTATTTTCATTCATTTCTATATTTACTTTGACCTATTTTCATTTATGTATTACATATTATAAAATTATATATAAAAGTAATTTTGGAATTCATTTATTAATTATTTAATGAAATTTTCATTTATTTTTCAGAAATATATACTTTTTATGGATGGGGTGAATGAAATGATTATTTTTCCATATAAAACACACACAAAAATTTAAATGTCATCATGAATACTCTTTTTATTAAAAAGTACATTAAAAGTTCCCATGGTTCCATTCAATTAACATGATTTTCCTAATATTCTATTTTTTATTCTAAATAAGTTATTTTGATATAAAAATAGTATTTTATTCCATAAATTTTTCATTCATCATTAGACATAATTTCTATATTTAATATGATCCTTGGATGTTACTAATGATTCATTGGAGATATTATCTAATAATATCATCCATATTACTTCTTTGTATGTATTGTGATTATGATTATAAAATATTGTTTAAAAACATTTTACATTCAAGAGAGTAATCCATGATGAAATGATAAATGTTATCATGATCATGTGTCATGTATATGAAATGATTTTGATTTTTTTATTAGTGGGTTTATAATTTCCCTATAATTAATTGAGAAAATATTAATGTTTTTATAATATCATTGAGTATATGTGTGGTTACCCAAATACCAAAATGGTAAAAATGTGGTTATCCCCTACCCAATTCACGTACCTAGGTGATTAAGAAAAACATAACATGTGATGAATTTTGAGGTTGGTAGTCTTCAAATATGATTTTTCTTATTATAATTATTCCACACATTATTTCACTATTCTAACAACCCTGAACCCAGTAGTCCAGATCCATTACCTTATCTTATTACCGAAAAATAGATACTCAGTTCAAATAGAAAATGACCAATTATTTTAGTAGTTCATGAATTGTACATACAAACATTACACAAATGCTAAATTTGGAATAGAAAATAAATAACAATAAAATTATTGATCAGATGCCTTCAATCTCATTTCATGGGTTTAACTTCAAATCATGTGAAAATGAAACAAAATAAGGGTGAGTTAAATGGTAATTATGGTTTACATAAAATAGAATCGATCATTAATTAATAAACATAATTTACTTTTAAAGGTAGAAAACTAAAAAGTATATCTTTAATTAACTCAAATATAATAGAGAGATAAGGTGGAATTAATATGTTTACCAACAAGACCTTTCATTTGACGGTTTACAACATATTGTTTGAAAACCTATCTGATTAGAAAAATGATTCAACTCATGAGACTATCGATGCATTAAGGTAATTACATTAAATATTCAACAACCTATTCTATAAGAATCCATATAATTACTAGTTTATATAAAGGTAAATTTATCCCATAATCAATGTTCCTTATTTAAATGAATCCATATTTAGTATGGGATATTGATTTTTCAGTATTTCTATAGTTAATCGAATAAAATTCAATGTGAACAACATATGAAAAAATGATATAGATTACAGAAAATAATCATGTTCATGACACCATAATATTGATATCTAAGATAAATATAATTTATAAATAATATTTATTAAAATAATTTTATTTTTCTAAGAGAATGTTGGAAATCACAAATGATGGAAAATTTTAACAATATTTATTACCACATAAAAATTTTCGTATGAAATTATCTTAGAAAAAATAATAATAATTGAATTTAAAATAAAAATAATAATTAATTAATCCATATTTTACTTGTAAAAGATGTTGTATATAAACCATATAGAAAAGATTAGGTTCATTGTATTACAATATGACTCAATGAAATGAAATTTCGATGAAATACTTTACATAATGCTTCCATTTAATTGTGAATTTGTAACCTTAAATATAGTCATTTTAAATATGTTATTAAATTATAAAATATTCACATTAATATTTTAAATTTCAAATATTATTGCTTAATGACACCTTATCTCCCATTCATTAATAATTATTAATTATTTTTTGTCATTCTTATTTTATTTACGGTGTCTTCCTACGAGTGTTTTCCTTAAATATCTAATTCGATCATATATCATAGAGCTTAATCAGATATATAATAATAATAATGAAATAATTTTTACATTTTTTCATCTATTTTTCTTTTAATGAAATCACGACTGATGATCATGAGAAATAAAACATGTTACAATCATGGAGATGGTAGGTCATACGTACAGATGAGGAATGTGTCCATTTCTCACCGATCAATATTTAAATTAGGTAAGTAATATTTTATAATTCCATAATGATATATATAAATTTTTATACTTTATTATATAATTATATATATCATTCATGTAGTTCGGTGATTAAAATAGAGTAACATTGCTTTATAGACGTGGTAGTCCACATGTACACGAACAATGATATCATATGTATGTGAGTTAAATGAAATGAAAGTAAATGATATAAGTTATCTTAATGAAATGATAAATACATAATTAAAATAAAAATTATTACATTATAGTCACATATAATTAGTAATATTATCTTTATCACCTTCACTGTGAAGTGATAGTGAAAGATGAATCATATCACCTTGTAAGCCAATTTTCTGACGTACACACAGGTGACATTATTGTATCTATTATATAATATAAGGTAAAAAAGTTATATATATATATATGAAATAGTAAATCCATAGGAATATAATATATATATATATAATATAAATAATTTAAATATATCATTTTACATAAAATTGAGTTGTGAAAATGGGAAAACGAAAGAAATCATTTTCTGAGGCGGTATTCTACCCTACACATGAATTATGATTTCATATCACATTCGATGGAATTGGGGTATTTTAGGCCATGATATTATTAGAACAATAAAACATTATATATATATATATATATATATATTTATTAAATTTTGGTTTTTATAGAATCATTTTATATTAAAAAATCAAGTAGTTGAAAGGTAAAATAAAGACACTAGTCAAAGAACATCACCTACTTTTGGGGTATCATCCTTAAATTTTATATAATGACTTTATACTTTTTATTTCTTCCCATAATTATTCTTATATGAAGAGTGGAAGGAATTATATATGTTATATTTTTATGTGTTGTCCGAAAAATATTCTTCAATGTGTTAATAAGATGGTAGAGGGGTGCCTTTTATAATTAGAGGAGAGGAGACAAATGGGATTTTTGAAAATAATTTAGTTCCCCAACATTATTTATATGAAAAATTGCCTTAATTTATCTATTGTAGAACCTAAATGGTTTAATGTTCTATATATGTCCTCAAAATTGTTTTTGGACATTTTTATAGGCATGTTATACCCATATCATTTTAGTTTAATACCTATGAAATCAATTTATCCCTTAACAATATAAATTAATTTTTATGACATTAATAATTTATTTTGGTGTAAAATTAAGATGAAATTGTTAGAAATTTTAAATTATTCTGATTCCAAATATTAAATCACATTTTTAAAATTTATAATGCATAAGTGGAAAATTTTAATTTAAAATTAATATAGAAGGTTTGATGGGAATGTGATTATTTAATATAAATATAATAAATAGTTTACAAAGATTTGTATCTGAATTCCATATTAAAATTAATAATATGACATAAATTGGATTAATTGATACACGATTTACCAAATGTTACTTTGTAAGTTAGAAAAAATAATTAATCATAAACATTATTTATAATAAAAGGCACTATTCAATTTGAATTTAGTAATTTTTATTGTTCATTAAGAAATAAATATTTTCATAAAAAACTTGAAACATCACCCAAGGAATTTTTTTGATTTATTATTTAAAATATGAAGATTATTTTTTCATATATAATTTAATAATGCATTAAAATTTAATTTTTAATTAAGTGCACCAAGCGTGACTATAAAATGTTTTTTAATCATGTTGTTGTGTGTATTTCAAGTTATAAATAAAATATTTTTTCTTAAAAAGAATAAATTGTACTTTCTGGGGTGTTACGTTATTATATCCTTAAAAAAATCGTCCTCTAAATTCCATATATATTACCAGCTAAATATATTGGGTTGTAATTTTTCATAATATTCTTGCTTCGCATGATGCATCCTCTATTTTTTGATTAATCTAAAATTCTAATACAAGATGTGTTGTATGATTCTTCAGTACATGCTATCTAGTGTCAAGAATATTGATGGGATATTAATTGTATGATATATCAAGATCCAATTATATTTCTTAACAGGTGAGAACATCTGTCAATTTCTGAATGTACTTCCTTAATAATGATATGTGGAAGACAATAAGTAATTTTTATATATATTTTTTTCTATTTCAAAATCATAAGAATCAAATATAATTCATTAAAGTATTTCAAAGGGTTCGATGTACTTGGTGATCAGTTTCCTTTTCTTATAGAACCTCATGACACCCTTCCATTAGAGAAAACATTACAAAAGCATTATATCCCACATGGAATCTCAAATCTTTTGTTAGATTATCATCAAAAGTATTTTCACTACTTTGAGAAGCATTAATGTTAGCTTGAGTACACAATAACATTATTGATGTTTCTTCAATATTTTCATTTACTATGAGTTTCTAATCAACAAATTCATCCAAAAAAGTACTATAAAAACACATCTATCAATATAATTCATCATACATAATAATTTGAGGACTTGAATGGAAACTATTGTTATATAGAAACTCTACAAAATGAAAATAGTGATCCTTTATACCATGAATATCATGTAATAATTACCTAAACATATCATACATTATTGTAATAGTAGTTTATTACTATCCATCAATTATAGGATGGTATGTACAAATCAAAAGAATATCAGTAGGATTATCCATCTGAAAACATTTACCGAATTTCGATGTAAAACATGGAGCGCAATCAGACCTAATAGTTTGTGGTGCAACATGGTGTCCTGAAAATTTGTTAATATAGATACTCTCATGTAACACTAAAGGAAAATATTATCTTTTAATATGGAACTATGATAATTGAGTTTGGAAACCAATAATAAGCCATATTAAAACATTATTAGGAGGAGTCTTTCGAAAAATTGTGAAAAATTAAATTGTATAGTCATCCCATTTCTACATAGTATAAGGAAAAGGTTTCATGAATCTTCTACTATGTATCCTCAATCCATTAAGATATTGAAAAATAAAACATCCCGACACATAATCATCAATTTATTTCTTCAGGATATCCCAACAAAAATTTTCATTCAAATCCTAATACATCATTATTTAATATAGGTTTATAGAGATATATGAGCTTTGGGAGTGTTCCAAAAAATACCCATTTTAGATCTGTTATATATGGAACACTTTATATCCTTCCAAATATTATAATAGTAACTTCACATGTTATGTCGACATATTTACCACCCTTCACTACATTAATTTTCATTCCAAATTTCTCACCATCAAATTCATATCCATTTTTCTTATATCATAATGATGGGTTTTCATTCATTTAAAAAATTATTGATGTATCAAATTCCATATAAATCACTCATATATATCATTACTATATCCATGACCATAGTATCCATATTAATCCCATGTTGGGTCAGTATTTCATGATGATTCTGACACAATGTGTCTTCTACATTTTTTGTTTCACTAGGTGGTAGTGTATTAGTAAATAATAATCCATGAGTAGGTCAATCCATTGTGTTTTCCTGATATTAAGAACTTTATATCAAAGGTTTTATTTCAGTACTTTATTATCTATATTTATATATCATATTTCATCATATAGATAATGACTACATATCTTCAAAGATATTATCACATCCACGAAATTGAAATCATTGGTATGGTGGTTTTTGTCTTGAGACTATAGTTCCCTTGACACATTCTCAATAACATTATAATTTATCATTATAAAATAAAAAATTTCATTCATTGATGCATCATTTATTATTAAAAAACCATCACTCCCAAATGGTAGAGCCAAAATCATATCATTCCTCAACCTCCTTTTTAGTTCATCAAACTATTCTTCATATTCCATTTTCCAACCAAAAATAACCCCTTTATGGGAAAGAATTTTTATGGAGTTATCCAATTGGGAACATTAATGAATGAATCACTGATATTAACATTTCAAACCAATAAAACATTGTACCTTAGTTATATTAATTTGTAAAGGCCATTATTTGATTGAAATATTCTTTACATGATCACCTAATATTTCTGTCCTAGAGAAAATATTTCCAAGAAAAAAATTTCTTGAATCTAGAAATAACATAGTAAATTTTACATATAACTATTTCTTTTTAGTAGTCTGAGGAATTATATATATGTTTTTATGATAGTCCTTATAGATTTTATAATCCAATAATGTGTCATCAATGAATGAAAGAAAAAATAATCAATATATTTGTTGAATATTTTTTTATTATACCAATGAAAATAATGGATTAATTATTCAAAAAAATACCATTATTGTAAAATCATAATTTTTATACCTCATTAGAAAATATATATTCATAATTTTATCCTTCTTTACTCATAATTAGAGATACTTAAAAAAAGATAAAACTTTGAAAAAAAATTCTATTGTGATGTTTATAAAATAAGGCACACATTTGAGGCATATAATACTTCTTATTTATCATAATATCATTTATTTCCATTTAATCGATGCATATCTGCATGGATCGATATTCATTCTAAAAAAATATAACAAGCTATATCCTCGGAGAAACCAAATGGTTTATAAATACCATATCACCAAACTCCTTTAGTTTTTTTATTTATCTACATGAATTCAAAAATGGCCATTCTATATGAATTCATTGACTTTGATCTTGCATCAGGGGTTAAATCAAAAGAATACTCAACATAATGATCTTGTGTATTTTCAAAAAATTAATCATGAAATATATCAAGGTATTCTTATATTACTAGTAAATACTCAATTTGAAAATTGTCTACAACATCCCTATATTATAATTTCTATTATTCAATTACAACCCTATTCAATATAGCTAATGTGGGGTCGATTTAGATTAGAATCAGAGGATGATGTATCTACTATAAAGATAAGTAATTCTACATATTTCTCATGAATACAACTTTATTTATTCTTCTAATAAAATTTTTATTCACCTTCTGAAATCCATTCAATAAAAACAATTTTGTAAAATTTAACCATAGTTATGATAACAAGGTAATAAAATTAAAATATATATGTATCAAAATTGGGACTATTTAAAACAGCCTATTTCTATGAGTCATAACTTAAGAGATTTGATTGACAAATCTTTTCTAAAATTAAAATCTAAATATATAATTTTCATTAAAAAAATTGCACATATAAATGAGTTTTAAAATCTAATATAAAATAAATATATAGATAAATTTGAATATATTATTAATTTACTTAAACCACATCATTGGGTACCACTAAATCAGTTATAGTGATATCTAAATCATTTCATTATCCCCATGGCTTTTTCTGTGGTAGATTCCCTTTCTTCTTGGGGAATTTTGTTTTTCATATTTCCCCATATTAATCTATTTATAACACTTAATAACAGTTTTCCCCTTATTCCCCTTTCATTATTTACCATGATATCCCCTTTCTCCATAGTAAGTACAATCTTGTACTCTTTTTTGGAATTTTTCTTGGGGATTCCTTCCATAGTTATCACATGATTGAAATTTTATCATCATTGTATTTGACACATTAATTTTATCTAGGTGTTCATATGACCTATTATTCTATTTATTCTATTTTATTTAACTAATTCATGTTTTTTATACATTTTGAAGGAACAAAATAATATTTTAACATATGCTGAAATTATTTTGGAGACAAATTCCCTCAAAAGTCATGGAATATTAAATTCAAAAGAGTTAAAAATCTTAAACTATGTGTTACTTATGTAATCCATAGAAAAAGTAGATATCATTCTAAATTATGCTTCTTAATCTATGACATGTTTTTCTTCCTTTTCATTAAACTATATAACATTCTATTCATATAAATATTTTTTCAAAGGGGAGATATTTATAAAAGAATATATCCTTAAATGAATTCCATTACATGAGTTATATTTCCTCTTCTAATCTTGTATACTTGTTCAACGACCAACATTGATTAACAATTACATTGAGGAAATATAGTGCACGTGTAACCTTTTACATTTCTCCACATACCAAGGCCCCACATATATTTTCTAGAGTCTTATTTTATTTCTCACGTATAATCAGATTTTGGGTGCCACTAAATAATGGAGGATTCTATCACATAATTCATTCTAGTATAAGATAATCTCACTGTGGAATAGGTCTCTCCAAATGGGAATGTTTATTTCTAATAACATGATAAGGAAACCCAAATTTATCTATAATTTTATCTCTTCCAATAAAATCCATTTTTCTCTCCCTGGTAGGAAAATATTTAATTTGTCCATGAGAATGGTTACCCTTCAACCATCTAAGATCAATTTATAAACAATAGAATATACTTGATTTGAACATAAAATTAGTACCTTTAAATCATATTGTATAATTAAAAAAATGATATATCACGTAACATAAATTAAAATTTAATAATTATTAATATCACAATTATAAATATTTTTTCCTTGGGGATATCATTGTTTTTGAAATTAATTATTATAGATTTTAATAAAAATTGGAATTATCTTATGAATATCTCTAAGAGTGTCAATCTATGTTTGTAGTCAGGCCCATTTTTGGGTATAATGTATTTCTCATGTTCACCTCGATGTGCATTTATCAGAGTTATTACCCCAAGGATCCAATATTTTAGAACCACACCCACATATACTATCTAGACATGTATTTATTTCTATGAATAATTGAATAATCCCTATTATAAGAAATTCCACAGATATCATTCTAAACATGTCCATAAAGCCAATCATATGGTTATGTTCACTAATATATGATTTCATAAATCAAGTTCCCAAGGTTCTAACCAACATTTATCAATTACCCAATATAATGACCACAAACCCAGTAGCTCAGAAATGGTGATTACTTTATTACATTGGCATAGATATGTGATTCAAATCCTAATGGATTGACCTCTTTTGGATTTATTTATAACAGTATACCTACATAATACCCATTTTAATTCAGGAAAATAAAATAAAGGAAAAAAATAGTAAAATATAAACATCCATGATACTCATTCAAATAATTAATCTTTATATCATAGGTAAGGGAACTAAAATAAGGATCAGTTCAATTGCTATATATAGTTTAAGAAAATATGAAACTATTTGTAGTCAATAATAATAATCAACATGGAAAGGTAGATAATTGACCAGAATTTAAATTTAGTAATAAAATTCAGAATTAAATTCATCCATAGATAATCTCATTGTGAGAATATTATGGATATTAATAAAAGAAATATGGTTCAAAACATTCCAATATACATTAATGAAATTTAATTGTGATGAAATCCATTACCACATGCTTCTGTTTGATTCTATGTCATAAAACCAACATTATAGTGGTATTAAACGTGTTATTAACTTATAAAAAAATAATATTAATATTTATAATATCATATAAAATCCTTTTTTAACATTTTAGGACTCGTTCATTAAGAATCATTTATTATTTTCATTATTTAGGGTGTCAGTTTCCATATTTTCTTATGTGTGTTTGGTCATTAAATATCTGGTTATTCCTAATATTATAGATTTTCATAATATCCAAAATAATAATCATGAAACAATTTTCATATTTATGAATCATATTTCATTTAAACCCAATAATGAATGATGGTTACGAAAAATGATATGTTTTTTGATCCTAGAGACAATAGGTTGTCCTTACATGTTTGTAACGTTTCAATTTTTCACCAATTAATATGGAAAAGAAATATATTATATTATTCATTTATATTAGAATATTCGCAAAATTAATTCCATATATATATATCATCCATTAATATTGGTTATGAATAGAGAGTAACCTCACGTCATGAAGGTGGTAGGTCACATGTACAGGAACGTTGTTATCATCATTACGAGAGTGAAAAAGAAAAAAAGAAAATGATATATATTATCTTTAAAGAATGATATATATTCTTAATTAATATATTAATTATTTAATTTATATCATATAGAATCTGTAAATCTATATTTATCACTATACATGTGAAGCATTAGGGAAATAAAAATAACATCACTACGTAAGGCATTAGACTTCTATACACACGAGTGATGTTGTCATATCACCTATGAAATGGAAGGTAAAATATATATATATAATATAGATACTAAAGGGTATTAATGTGTTATAAATATAATATATATACTTTATATCCATCATAACACCAAACCTTGAGTGGTGGAAATGGAAAAAAGAGAAAACAATTGTTCATAAGGTGGTTGTTTGCCGTAAATGAAAAAGATGATTTCATATCCCATTTGATGGATGTTGATGTATAATTATGTAATTATATTATTATAATAAAATCCCAATATATTTATTATAAATTTTATATTATATCATTATTTTATAATAAAAATTTAAGTGTGTGGAGAATGAAGAAAAATAATGAAGCTTGTAAAAGAACATTAACTCTTCTTAAAGTATCATACTTAAGATTTCAGTAATTCCTTACATAGATTAATTTATACCCAAATAATGATTCTAGGATGAGGGGATATAATTTGGGAAGTTATTTTGGTGGTTATTGGCTGAATAAATGTTGTTTTAATGTCATATGAAGATAGGATAGGGGGTGACATTTTATAAGTGGGAGAGAGGACACACAAGGTATTTTTTAAAATAATCGAGTGATCCCACATTTTTTATCTGGAAAAAGGCCCCAAAATGGGACATTATATAACCTAATATGCATAATGTTAGAAAACATTCACTAAAATAGATTTTTACATCTTTATTATTCATTTTAATCCTTATCTTTTTAGTTTGACACCCTGGTAAATCAATTTTTACCTTAACCGAGTAAATAAATACTTACTATATTCACTATTCAATCGCATAAGTAATTAAGTTGAAAATATTTGAAATAATAAATTATTATGATTAAAAATATGGAATAAATTTTTATTAATTCTAATTAACTCAAGTGGAGAAATTTAATTTATAATTAATCTCATTACCATGACGAGAAAGAATGATTTTAATGTGGAAATCCTTAATAGTTTACAACTATTGTCTACAAATATTCAATGTGAAAATGATTTGAATGAAATATATTTGATTAAATGATAAATTTTTGAAATAATTTTACATTAAAACCAATTGAAAAAAATGTAAATTTTAAATTAATTACATGAAAATGAATATTTTCAATTAAAATTTAATATTTTTCACAATTCATTATGAAATGAAATTTTTGGATAAAATTCGGAAAATATAACAGGATGAAAACATTGGTATTATTATTTAAAAATTGAATTTTATTTTTTATAAAATATTTGTTAAAATTTAAAGATTTGATTTATTATTAATTGCACAGAAGATAACCCAATCAGGTTTTTTAATCTGGGGTTGCATACATTACAAGATATCAACAAAATTGAAATTATTCAATAAGGATTATTTTTAAATTATTGGGTTGTTATCAATATTTTATGAAAATATATTATGAAAATGTTATTCTCTTATGGTTCATCTGATTTTATTCATTCATGATTCATTTCTTATGGACTGCCATGATTTTTTCATAAAACGCGATTATGATCTACGAATATTTCATTATGTTATTAAAATTTTATGATAATGTTCTCACACACATATTGTCAAAATATGTTTTAAATATTAATATTTATCAATATATCCTATATTTTAACATTATTAAGAATTTTAGACAACCCTTTATTATGTATCACTTTATATATGATATATGCAATGTATTTATATATGATTCATCTTTCAAGATTATTAGTTGTGATGAACATATTCGGAGATGACGTAAAACTTTTCTGTACGAATTCTTTACGATTCCTTGAATATAATGAAAATAAATCATAATGGCTCTAGAATGGATTTAAATGATATGTAATTGATTTTCATGTAAAAATATTTAATATTCAATTATTAATTGTTTGGGTATCTTTTTTTGGAATATATTGGCACAAAATTCCACTCAATTCCAAAAAAAGCCGCAACAAGCCACATTAGGTAAACCAAAGTCACGGTCTAACTCAACGAAAAATCCAGATAATACAATGGAAGTATTTCATAATTTTTATGGTTTGTGAGAAATATATAAATCCAAACACAAAACCCTCGAACACCAAACAAGACGTCAAAATGTGCATCTTCCCCTACGAACTCTCAAAAGGCCAAGAAAGGAGAACACAAGTTGATCGTTCAATACCCAATACATATTGTTGCATACAAGACCCTTACACAGCCAATGTGACATCAATTGGACCATTCCGTTAATGCCCTTTTTTGATCAGTACTGAGGTGTGTAGAAGGCCTATTCCATTTCCAAAACCCTGCACAATAACGTGGAAGACCTCATCTATAGATTAAAGTGAAACCCCTTTATTTGATTGATCCTCTGGAGGTCAGAGAGTCACACTATTATGCATAAGACTAGTCTTTCCCATAGATTGAAAAATATTGTAACCCTAAATGTATAAGATCATGCATCACAAGTCCCTTGGGGATCCCCATTACTGTGGGCCAATAGTGGCCTAAACCTCATCTAACATCTTTTAGGTTCATGTATATGCATGAAAAGGACCCCCATTGCGAACACCCCTAGTCTTGTGTTAAACACAATAGTTCACTCAACATATTATATTTTGATAAAATCTATAATATTACCAGTAATCCCTCTATAATTCTCCATGGGTTGTTCCTTTTTTTAAACACCGTATTAGATCCTATTTTGAATCTGACCCTCACCCCTTGTGTGTTCCTCATGTATTATACCATCCATGAAAGCACAAACTGACTTATTGGTACCTCAAGAGATTCCCTCTAGTCTGAAGGGGTGAAGAGTGATCCCCCTATATCCAAGAAAATGACGCAAAACTACCTTGGAAGAAGATACTCAGCACATGAAATTAGGTTAAGAACTCACTCTATATAGAAAATGAAGGATGTATGCATGAATGAGTGGAACAGAATTAGATCATCCTCACATGGAATGAAATCCCCCACATAGGATCAGAGAGAGGATGGGAACTAGGAGGACTCTAATATCGTGTACTCTCATTCCTCCATCCCTATACCATTAGTATTTTCCACCATGTGAACCTCAGGTAGTATCCTAATGTAATACCCATACACCTTTAATAACAATCCCTTTATATGAAAAACATAGAATGATATCTTCTTCATAAGGAACTAGACCCTCCAAATATCAAATGGTGTCCTCCTATGACACCTTCTACGTGTATGCTCTTCATCATATCTCATTGGACCATCATTTGGAGCACGACTACGAGGTCAATGACATCCTCTGGTTTCCCACATAGATCATTACTTAAGTGGGATAAAATGTTAAAAGTGACGATGACCCCCATCCATATCCTCATCGTTGTCATCCTCTGCTGTAATATCAAGTCTTCATCCACACACATGGGAAGCACTCATGTGTAATCCCTTATGAAACAAGCCTCTCTCCTGTAGTAATCACCAAATATATTATTCTATCTAATAGGACACCTTTTCAGTTTTATGAATAATCTTCCACTCACAAAATATGTTGTATTTGATTCCCAATCAATTGGTATTTGTAGAAATTATCATTTATGGCCAAACCCATCTACCCAACACTTCACCCACTACATCCATTTAATCCACTTCAATAAAATCCATCCATATTTTTCTATGCCCCCCACATCCCAATAAAAGTGTGCCCCCCCATCTGGACCATTCCAATATGTAATCCCAATCCATGGAATCCATACTCCCAGTAGCATCAAGTAAGATCTATAGAAAAATCCACTGGAAATCCAACAAATAGAAATCATCTTTCGAAGGGTATTCTCGCATTTGTAAGCCTCACAAAACCCTTCATCAAACTATAAGGGTTTTTATCACTCCCTTATAAATAGGTTGTATATAAATAATCTATGAGGATCAATACCAACAAATTATAAACCTAGGTGCCCTCACTTGTGGTTGAACCTCCATAATCCACCTCAAGAGGTGTTCCGATCAACCTTTGTTCTGTGACATCTTCACTTTATGGTAAACAACCTTAGGTCTTCCCCCATATGGCATTCAAACCCAACCAATGGTAAGCCTAGGATCCTCCTCTTAGGGGTACACCTTCTTGATCCACCACTAGCAGTGTTTAGATTAGCATTCAAAGTGTGAAATCATCAAATTATGGGATACATGTCCCTAGATCCACCTCCATGGGGAATTATAACATCCCATTACCAATAATTCATGTATATCCATGAGTACGACTTAGTTCTCCTTTTCCCCATTATATATAGCGGGATGATAATGAATTGAGAGGATAGCAATAATGGAAAAGCCAAAAATTTGTTAGGCTCTTACCTTTAACTGGATTTTTCATTAGCTTGTAGGTGGGTTTCATGCTAGGTAAATAGGTTTCACATTGTGTCAGTGCTGCTAGGTACAAGTCATGAAAGGCTTCATGCTATGAAACGTCGCATGATGTGAAAGGGATTTAGGCATAATAATCATTTAAATAATATATTTTTGATCTGAGGTGATGTATTTTTCAGAAAACATAAAATCATGGATTATATGGGGTGTAATATAATTAAAAATTGTGTAATTTCACAAGAATTGATGATTTAGAAAACTGATTAAGTTTTTGGGTGCTTAATCGACCATTTTGTTTCCTTTTCTGTCGAACCAAATAACCTCTCCAATGATTTATGTGCACACCATTCCGTCTGGATAAATTCATTCAGGGATCAATCATTATTGGGGTTATATTACATCTCTCTAGGTAGCGATCATTTTTATTTAACATTTATGTAGATCATGGTACAACTCTAAGGATACATTATTAGATTTCTTGATCAAAATAGATGTTGCTTGATGTATTCCTCCAAGATTTATTATGAGATCGCATTCCAGAGTGTGTTCCTCTGTAGTTCATGTTGCAGTTGGTTATTGTTGCTGAGGTGTGTAGTTTTTCTTCTTATATTTTGAACCTATTTCTCAATTTAATCAATCATAATTTTTTATATTGGTTTATAGGGATGTCATTCATGTTGTTAGGTCATCATTGTTTGTGTATCAGATTGCAAACATGTGGAAACTTATTTTGGAGGTAGTTGGTTCCATCTCTATCTTCTGCTTGAAAAACATTATTATTCCACTCTTATACTTTGGTTTTGAAATATATGTGTATGAAATTGTCATGATTTTTTGTGTATGTATGAGTGAGAATTAGAATAAATGTGGGTTTCTGTGGTTTTAAATAAATGGAAGGAATATGGGTATTTTCAAAATCATTGGTACCTTGTTAGAGAAATGTTTTTGAAATGAATTTTGAAACATTTAATTGAATTTAAAAATGAGCACATGGGATATCATGGGTATTAGGTGGAAGGATTAGCTTGAGGACAAATTCAATTGTGGGGGATCACATTTTAGGGTGTTCTTATTGTCTTATAATATAGATTATTGTCTCTTGTTACTCATATAATGTTGTGGGTAAATATTACATGGGGTCTTCCTCATCGTGGAGTGTACATAATTTGCTTCAGGTGATATAATGCATTGTTCATAGATTTTTTGGTATGAATAGTTTGTTGCCTAACCAGTTGTATTAATTGGTATTGTGATGCGTGTGTAGATACTTATGTTTTATATTTCTTGGATTTGGAATTTTTTATCATTGATATACATCATTATTATTGTGAATTATAGTATGGGAAATGTTCCTTGAAATTAATATACCATCCTTTTTTAGAACTGTGATGGAAGGGGAAATGTTTACCATTTTTTATATAAAATTGCATTACTTCCTATCATTACATCCTCATAGTGTTTTGGATACTTTTGTAGCATTTTTATTTCCACAGTCATTTTATTGTTTCGGAATATATTAACCTGTCTTCCAATTTTTATTTTTATTTTTGTGTGTGTGTGTATATATATGGATTTTGTTTTGTTTTGTTTGGGTGAAATAGTTTCCTCTAGTTTGTTGTTCAATGCCTATTTGATCTTCACTAACCCGTGGGGATCCGGAATTCCCTATGAGAATGTGAAGGAACGGGTTTGGTTCTAGGTTTGATTTTAACCCTCATTGGTTTGTTACAATTATGTATCAGAGGGTAGGTTCTCCTCAAGTGTCATTGTATTATGACATCGATTAGACTGTATATAGGATTTTTGGGACATGAGGTGTATGTTGAGATGATTTCATACATATCTCGTATCATAACGAGACTCAAGATTCCATGGTATGTTGGGATATGTGTCTCTATGGTTGTAATTGTTTTTATATCTAAATTTTTGATTATTGGGTTTCAAGTTTGGTCTGAGTTTTGATCTTTTTTTTGATCCTTCATATGTTCTATAATGTTGTATTTTTCCCCTAAGACCTCTTCCACAATTTCCTCGGGACTGTGTTTCTAATGACCCATATGGAAAATCCACCAATTGATCTGAACCTCATCTATACTATCATAAGGCCAGTTTTATCAATCTATTAGGATGTACAAAGTGTTTAGAATGAAGTTTTTTAGGTATAGCTTGTAATGGGAGGAGATAGAGATTGATCATATGTTTTCTTACATGAGAAGCCACCATCCATTAAAGAAGCGTCTAAACATTGAATTATAAAAGAATAGTTGGATAGGGTCGATCAAATCTTCATCTCATTGGAGACACCCAATAATTATATGGTGAGGTGTAAATTATTCAGTCTCGATGGTTCCAAAAAGGGATGGAAGGATTCTATGGACAAGATAGACAGAAACATGGACTTGGATTGGAAGGGTTTCGAAGCACTATTCATCTAGAAATTTTGTATAGAGTTGCTAATTCAGGAGAATTATATGGAGTTAATATCATTATAAAATGGTGATAATTATGTGTTGGAATACGTCAACCAATTTTTTGAGCTTATCCATTTTTCTCTAGATGTAGTGATGAATGACCAGTTGATGGCTCATAATTACCTATAGATCTTGTGACCATATATAATATCATATTTGTTTATATTGAAACTTATAGCTTTGACGAGATGGTAGAAAGAGATATGATGGTAGTGATATATATGATGGGAATGGTTAGTTACCAGAACCCATATCTTCTATATAGTGGTAGTTTCAGGGGTGTTCACGGGAAGAAAAGGGAGTGGAAATATCATTATAAAAGATGTGGTAGTGGGTTTTAGTAGTGAGAATCTTCTTCACCATATGCTATGGCTAGAAGTGTGACTCTAAATGTTATCGGTGCGGCATGTTTGGAAACACCAATTTTTGTTCCCTACATCTGTATAGACATGAAACAAAGCTGGGTGTGTGGCCCATTTACAACATTTCATTCATGATATGGCTATGACTCATTATGGTCTAGGTTCTTTAGATCCAAAGGCTAATTTTGTGCATTTAAAAGTGTCAAGGACTATAGGTATCTATCCATATGCCTCATAAGTGAAGCACATTCAGGAAATAGATAAGTTTCCAACAGAAGTCGATGTTGGTCCAGCGATAGTGAGAGGTACTATCAGTATTCTATAATCCATTGAAATTGATTTACAGGACATTGGTACCTCCCACTCATTTATGTACCCATGTTTAGCTGAAGTTATTATACTTCTAATTGATCTAATTCCCTTTGTAACACAGTTAGAGAAACCTCTAGGTAAGTTGAAAGAGAAGGTGTTAAAATGTCATTCTTTTTCATTAATGATAGCTGATAAAGAGTTTGTCTAGGAATTTTTAGTTCTTGATCTGCATCTGTTTGACATCATCATTGGTATGGATTGTCTTTTCAATCATTGAGATGGGTTATATTTTTATCATTGGTGTGTTCCTATTCTTTCTACCAATATGAGATATTGTGTCTTTTTGTTGGAGTGGGACCTGATGTCAAGTCATGTAGGACCATCCAATCAATATATCAAGAGATTGTTTTCTTCTGTTTCGTTTGATCTTGATGATGTTTCACCTATTTTTTATCATCCCATTGTTGTTTGGGACTTTCCTATGATTTTCCAAAAAAACATTATCCAGTACTCCACTAGAAAGAGTTACAATAATTTTGGTCAACATGGTGCGAGGTACACAACTGATATTAAACCTTCTTATGGTATTGGAACAAAGGAGCTGAAAGTGATCAAGATTCAGTCAGAAAACCTATTGAAAATTTGATTTGTTCACCCTAGTGTTTCTCCTTGGGAATGCCTTATAATATTTTCTTAGAAGGTAGATGGTTCACTTTGGTAGTGTGTGGACTATCAAAAGTTGAACTACATAGTAGTTAAGATAATGTTTCTTTTTCCCCATGAGGATGATATTTTTGATTAATTAGAGGGAGAAAAGTGGTTTTCAATTGATGATCATTGGTTGGGTTATTGTTATTTCATATTTTGGGTGTCTGATATACTAGAAAAAACATTTAGTATAATGTATGGTCATTATGAATATTTTATGATAACTTTAGGACTAAAAAATGGCTCTATAGTTTTTCATGGATTTGATTAATTAGATATTAAATAAATATCTAGACACTTTTTTGGTAGTTCTCATGGTTGATATTAGTGTTTATTAAAAAATTGAGTGGGAGAATGAGCCCCATATTTATTTGGATCTAGTAATTAAGAGGGGTCACGATTTGAATTGAATGATTTTTAAATGTAGTTTCTGTATTTAAGTAGTGATGTTCATAGGGAACATGATTTTTTATCATGGTATTTTAGTTGATCTAGAAATGGTGAAGGCTATTTTTTCATGGAAGGAAATAGGGAATGTTGTTAAGATACAAAGCTTCATTGGTAATACTGGATATTAATGATTGTTTCTTAAGGATTTATCTAAGATGATGTAACCTTTGATTTCGTTTACCAGAAATGTATTTAAATTCACATCGGATGTGATGTTTCACTCTTCTTTAGATTAAATGAAATTAATTCTAACATCATCTCATATTTTGATCTTACTTGATCTGGGTAAGGGCTACATGATGTTTTGTGAAGGTTATGGTTCTAGTTTGGGATGCGTTCTTATGCTGGATGACCATGTGGTATCTTACAGATCTCATCAGCTCCAACCATAGGAGAATAATTACCCCACTCATGATTTAGAGTTTTCATTTGTTATGCATTCTCTTAACTATTAGAGGCACTCTCTATTTGGGATATGAATCATAGTGTTATCAGATCATACGATTTGGGGATGTATTTATTTTTCAAAATGGCTGATACTTGAGACATAGATGGTGGTAGAATACCTCCTAGTATTTAAATTCAATACTGCTTACACCCTAGGGAAGGGAAAAATCATTGCAGATTCTCATATAATGAATGAACCATCATAGGCTATTCTGGAATCGAACTAGGAGTGGACTCTCATGAGGATTTTTGATAAGTTTTACTGGGACTCTGAGGATGGTGTTTAATGTATGTTTATGACCAGGGATCAGTTATCATCTTCTCTCTTGGAGGATATTTTTCAGATTCAGTAGCATGATGATGAGTTTAATAATGATTGAGAAAAACATTATGAGGAGGAAACCATTTTGGTTTGGTCTCATTCTTCTTATGGTATTCTCTACATCAGCAACTGGGTATTTGTCCAATCATTAGTGAGGATTTTACTATTGTTTAATTGTTTCCTATCTTCATGGTTCATTCATCTAGGCACTAAGAAGATGTTTTATGACATGAGATAATTATTATGGTCACAATATTTGAAGAATGAAATTTCATATTATGTGTCCCATTTTTACGCCTACAAATGGATAAATTAAGTGAACTTGAAACCCTTTTCTTTGAATCATCTTATTCAAATGCGGATATGAAAATTGGACGAGGTAACCATGGATTTTTTGGAGGAGTAAAATATAATTCCTAAGGGAATATTTCTATCTAGATGTTTATTTCTTGGTTGATGAAGTCTTCTCATTCAATTTTAGTCAAGGATACAACTATGGTTGACGATCTGGGTTGGCATTATGTGCTAGGGATTTTGAGTTTACATTGGAGTCCTTCTACTAATATTTCAGATAGGGATACTAATCTTACCACTAGGAGTAGTAGGAGTATCAATGTAGAAATGGGAACTCATTTAAAGTTGATCACAACTTACCAGACACAGATAGATGGTTAGACTGAGTGCGTAATTCTGATCCTAGAGGATATACTTCATTCCTATGTTCATGACTTTGGTAGATCGTGGGATATCCATCTAGGAATGGTTGAGTTTTTTCCAAAATAGTTATAATTTTTTGATAATAATGGATTCCTTTGAGGAGTTGTAACAGCATCCATGAAAATCGCTTATTTGAGGGGATAATTTGGGTAAAGTAGCTTTGGTTGGACCATGTTAGGTTTAGGATATGTTCGTGAAGATTGAAAACGTACATTGACATTTGGTTGTAGCATAGATTCAATAGAAATTTTATATCAATTAGAGATGTCATCCTATGAAGTTTTTTTATTTTTATTGGGTTTTCTTGATTTTATCTCATTGGTTTTGTCACCATCGACAAGGGAAATAGGGAAAGATGAAACTGAGTTATTTTGGCCCTTATTAGGTCACTCACAACCAGATAATGGTTTCTTATCGATTAGTTTTTCTAGTTTAGATGATGGGTATTCATGATGTTTTTCACATGTCCCAACTCTGGAAGTATCATGCTTATCCTACTCATGTTCTGAGTTTGGAAGAAATTGATTTTGAGCCAGATGTTTCTATTCTAGAGAAACTAGTTGATATCGATGACACCTAAGTGAAAGACTTGTGTGGAGATTTGATTGTGTTGGTTAGAGTACCATAGAAACATAGATAGTATTATCTTCAGACATGGGAATGATTTTTATTGATGAGGGAACAATGACCTCATATATTTCTAGGGATTATGTCTTCTTCATGACTTCCCAGGGATATAAAGACATTATGGTTGGTAGTTTTTGTCATCCTATTACATATCTATTATGTACCCCCTTGACCTCATAATGGATCTCCATTTTCCCATTTTTTTTTTGAGGGAAGAGAAAGAATCATGAGGATACCTATAATGGTAATGTCAAAGATTTGATGGAATCTTAGCATTAATCACCTTTTTCAGTAGTTTTTTTGTAGGTTTTTAAATCTTGTAACTAGGTTTAATGTCATATAAGTGTTGTTGGGTATATGTCGCTAAAGACATTATTCTGTGATAGGTTACACAATGTGAAGGTGATTTACACATCATGAATATTATAAATTGAAGAATTTTAATCCATGGTGATAGATTTTATAGCGTACATAAAGACTGTGAAAATGATGAAATTTAAAAGAATTATATGTCATGTAACTCCCCAAACTGAGGTATTTTAGGGTGATACTCAGGTTTTTTGGTGCATATTTGATCATATTTTTTCCTTATCTCTCGAACCAAGGATCCACTACAGTGTTTTTTGGGAAAACCATTCCTTCCAAATTGACCCATTCGATGTTTGTCCTTTGTTGCATTTATGGTGTGCCTCTCTAGGTGAGAGATATTTATGCATCTTCATTTCCAGATATCACGGTAGATCCCTTGTATTGAATTATTAGATCAATTGATCTGAATTAGTGTTTCTTCATGACTTCTTCCAAGGTCTATTGTGAAATATTGTTATAGAGGTTGTTCATTTGTTGGTCATGGTGGGGGTGGACATTCATTGTTGATGAATTAGGTATTTAAAAATCTCCACTAACACCCTTTCTTAATTTAGTCAATCCAAAGATGTGTGGATTGGATTCTTGGGCCATAATTAATGTATCTAGGTTTTCATTATTGTTGGATCCCATTGAGGGAATGTGTAACTGGGGTTTTAAGGTAGGTGGATATATCTCTAGCTTGTTCATGGTACACTCTATTTTTCCATTCTTATAAATTAGTTTACAAATAAATTTTTATAAACTTTGAATGAATGTTTTGTGTGTTATAATGTGATTTTTAATAAAAGTGGTTTTCAGTTTTATTTGATATATGGAAAGAAAATGGGTATTTTTAAGGTATTAAAATGGGGTTTCTGAAATGGTATTTAAATGACATTCAAAACATTGAAATTATTGTGAAAATGAGCACATGGGTTACCTTTGGTACTAGGTGGAAGTTTTAGCTTGAGTCGATCATCTATGGTGGGAGTTCACTTTCAGGGGTGTTCGTCTTGTACTAGAGTGTAAATTATTGGATCTAGGTATAGATATGATGCTATAATTTCACTTTATTGGGTTTGTACCTAGTCTTAGAGTATAGATGATTAGCTTCAGGTACCATATTTCACTGTTCATATATTATTGGGTATGGGTACTATGCTTCCACACCTAGTGTATTCCTCAGTATAAAAATTCCAATTCTATTACTATTTCATTATATTTCATTGAATTTTACTATTTAATCCTTATATGTGTGATGATTTTTGTGAAATATGTTATTGATACTTTTCCTTGAAATTGATATACTATCTCTTTTTATAACTATTATAAAAAAGAAATTATTTAACATGTTTTTTATAAAACTTATTTACTACCTATCATTCCATGTATTATTTAAAATGAGCATACATGAATTATTATACAGATAATTGTTTTGTAACACCTAGGTGGGATCATATTGATCATTTTATCTCACACCCTATGAACCTATTCGATGGTGCGTAGAACTTTATGTATTCCATTTTAGGGAATGTAAAAGCACCAAAGTGAGGCTATGAGGTTTCATGTCAGGTGGCTTGGGTAGCTGGTGGTTTTATGGTGGGAGTTATTTTGTTCTATCTTTTGTAGTTGTTGTTTGGTTCTAGTTTTTTGAAGTTAGACTTTTATTGTGCATTTTTTTCTTATTTTTATGTTTTTTTGTTCGCTCTATATTTTTACAGTAATGGAATATATTCAAAAATATTTTGATGTTTCATTCTGTATATGGGTATATATATATATATTCCTTGTGTTTTTCTTAGGTTGGGAGAAATATTTCAATTTGGTTTTTTGTTCAATACTCGAGTGCTCGTCACCAGCCCATGGGGATTAGGAACTCACTTCAGGAATGTGATAGAATGTGTCGATTATCAGGTTTGAGTGTAACCTGAGTTGGGTTTTTAGAGGAGTAATGATACATAAATAAATAAGCCTTCTAGATTATAACTTCTATGGATATATCTCATAGACCCCCCACAATGAATTATTAAAAGTCTCTTTTAGTCTTCAAAATATGTTAATATAATGAATTACAACATTTCAATCTTGTATGAATCATGGGATGCCTGAGGAAAACCTAAACTTAAATGATTATGGCATTCGATATCACATGATCAAAATGACATGCATCAGTTTCAATGGCCACGATTTCTCTTTGAGATTCCCTCTTATGATGAAGAATACATAAGACCAATGTTCCAGTGTCTAGACATTCTAGTGATGCTAAACATGACTAATTCCCTAACTGATGGTTTCTTCCCTATCATTAACACTTCTAATATCCATACATAATCAACGTAAATAACTAGCATCCACAATGATATGACACCAGTAATGAGTTCCACAAACACATATTAATTGGTTAAGGGGACCCAAACTAATATATTAGTTACAAGGATAAATCCCCGGAACGAGGAACCAACATCCCAATTTCCTATTTCGATCACAGACCAAACATCACCATCATGAGTGATAAATGTATCCATTAAATGGGAAGTGGGAATTTGTGGTAAAAATGAAGTCCAAAAAACAAAAAAAATCAAGGTGACATGCCCCAGTGAAAGAATTTGAAACATAATCAGAGAAAATAATATTTAATTATATAAAATGCGATTTAATAGGAATAGTGATAACACAAATTATAAGAATATATATGAGAACATCCTAAGATAGTTTAATGAAATAATTTTTATTTTATATGTGTTTAATCAATTCATTAATACTATAATTTGGATATATCTGTTGCATAGATGAACATATGGGAGTAAATATTACAAGGGTGGGTAAGGAGTTAACACAATCATCCGTGGTTTATAATGAGTGGTCATAGTAATACATATATAGCTAGATGTTCATAGGGGATATTCTTGGGTTAATTAATATTTTTTTGAACCATTATGATGGAATTGAATCCATGTTGACAAAGTTTAAAGTAAGGTTAAACCTATGGTTTCATAGATTAAAAATAACATTTTACAAATTGTACATCATATACATTCTCTTCATGATTATATGGTATTCCATTATGACTATTGTTGGTTATAGTAAAATTTTTGGTTTTAGTAAATGGAACAATGTAGAGTGATACATTTAAAAATCTAATTTTATGGTTAGTATAATGATTTTCCTCATATGAAACCAAATGTTATCATATATATAATGAAAAAAGATTTTTTTATACTTACTAAAAATTCTTATTCCTTTAATCATGAAGAAATTCCAACCATGTAAAGAATAGAAAAAATTCTACTATATTATTAATAGGTAAATATACACATACTTTTAGTTGTTGTTTATATATACAAGTTCCTATGAAATTCTTATATTCCTCTAAAATGATCTTTTCTTTTTTCCTATTTCGAGAGCATGAAAAAGTTGTTTCACATGTTTCTCTTTGAGAAGGTGAAGAAAATAATTTTTTCACACTTATCAAGGCCATGATCTTGTAAGATGAAATTAGAACTAAACACTTCTATGTCATCATAATGTTATTTCTAAAAATTTATTCTCTATAAATTATTCATACAGAAATATTTAAGGAATTCCGTGATCTAAATCAAAAGTATGATTACCCATTAGCACCTAAGAGGAAAAGTTTACAACTTTTCAAGGTACACTTCAACTACTAACAACCAACCCTAAATAAAGAATGATCAATTATTTGGTTTCTTAAAAATATTCATTCGATGAAAATAATAATTATAGACTTCAATATATATGAATAAATCATTTATTATGATCTCATAGTATAAATGGATTATAGATTCACAAATCGAAATCATAGTTTTGATTGAAAAATAAATATATGATTTTATTTAAATTAAAGTAATAAAAACTAGGGTGGGAAGAATATAATTATTCCATTATTAATTATGTGAGGAGTTAAACATTGAGTAAATTTCCTATAGGGGACATTTAAATGATTTATTTGTGGAAATGAAGTTCATCTAGAAGTCAAATGTCAATTTTATTGGAATGAGATACACAAACACTAGAGTAGAGATAAATCATCCCCCTATTTTACCACCCTAACTGTAGAATTTAAAATGCAATTAGCATGAGAATTATTCTAACTTTTTATTGAATATGATGGTTTGTAATAATGATCGGAATCATCATTATCTTAATCCTATAATCAATGAAAAATATTAGATGTCAATTATTTTAAATGTGGGTTATGACAATGTAGTGTTTTAATATGCAGTCACCATCAACTATATAACTTATAAGGACAAATTTTATCCTATATCTACCAACAATTTTATGTATAAATAATATAAAATGATTTTACCATTATCACATTAATTATTAAATGTTAAGTTAGAACACCAAACACCTGTTTGAATGATGATCACAACCTGGGTCCATGAAAATTCTATCATCTATTTTAATGGGAAGATGCTTCATAAAAATATCATTTATCACTCTCTAGTCAAAGTTGATGTTATTTTTGTAATTTTTTTTTCTAATTTATATATATTCCATTTCAATTAATAAGAAAAGGAATTCCTATTTGATATGATGAACCAACATATGATCACCAATCATTGAAATGATAAATCTGTACATCTAATGAAAATTAAATCAATTGTATGTGTTTTTATTCTTATTCAAATGGGGTATTTATATCATATGGTGGGTAGAAACACACCATCAATGATATTCCAATTAAATGGGCATTCAGGATGTATTATGGGAATATTTTCATAGTGTTATTATGAATATTAATGTTTAGTATTCAATATTACACATACCTCAGGCTACAGCTATTTTATGGTCACCATATAGAATGACATTGAATGAGTTACTTGACATGAAGAATAAACTTCATAAGAATATAGATAAGGGATTTATTTTTCAAAGTGATTCATAATGTGGTCAAACTATTCATTTTGATAAAATGTATATGGAACAATGTTACTATATATTGATTATGAGGATCTTAATAGGATCCCAATCAATAATAAGTATTATCCTCCATTTAATTATTAATTTTCCAATCATTTATGATGATATAAATATTTTCCCAAGATTGATCTTTGATCTGGATACTATCATGTGAGAATAAATGTTTAATATATTCACAAGACATCCTACTATATGTTGTATGAACACTATGAATTTATAGTGATGGAATTCGGTTTTATTAACCCCCCTCTATCTGTATGGATTTAATTGATAGTGTCTTGAAATATTTTGTTGATTAGTTTATAGAATTTTTATATATGATATTATTACATATTATATCAGTAAGTAAGGACATTAATATTACATTAATATTGTAATGAGTATCATAAGGAGGGAAGTTTTATATAGAAAATAAAAAAATTGGAAATTTTGGAAACATAATGTTTCATTTTTAGGTCATATAATCTCAAGAAATGGATTATCTGTGGGCATAAAAATGTTGGATTTTATTGAAAACTCTCCTAGAACATCCACTATGACTAATATCCATAGTTTTATGGAATTGGATAGTTATTATATAATTGATTTGTGAATAAGTTTTCACCACTATCAGATCTATTGACAAGATTTACTCATAAGGGAGTCCAATATAATTTTAATGGTGAATTAGAAGAAAATATTAAGGAACTAAATAAATTTATAGTCATTACAGTAGTCCTCACACTACCAATTAGTGGTAAAGGGTTTGATATTTATAGTGAGAAATTAATAAACTAGAAGATATTTTTTCTTATGAACTGTTATTTGGATGTAGATTTTTTGAATAACTAATTTAATGTTCATAATAATAATTAGACAACCTATGACCTAGAGTAAGAAAAGTAAATAATTTTATTAATGATATGGAAGAATTATCTTTGTATATAATGTGTGTCCTATATACTAATCATAAAAAATTAATGTATATAATTACCTAGAAAGAGTTAAAATTCAAGAAAAAAATACATTTGGAGTTCATTAAATATTTTTACAAATCAATACATTATAAAAAATATAAAAAGGATATAGTGGTTGATTCATTGAGTCAAAAAGATGATAATATAATATATATGAAGAGGATAAAAGTTATTTTATTTTTGTTGATATGAAATTTATTAAACATGAAAAATTTATAGAAGGATAGAAATATTATGGGTCCCAAGTGTGTGTCCATCCATCAATCTATGTGATTATTAAAGAGGAAGAAAAGGAAGATGTAGATCTGTAATAGTGGATTTGAAAATTTAAATAGTTCAATATTAATAATATTGAAATGAAATGGAACAAGGACCCAATATTTGTCCCATAAATACTATACCAGAAATAGAATTAAACATAATAATCTCATAGCACATCATCTTCTATTCATCAGGGTTGTACAAAGTTGTATAATTTTATAAAAAGTAATTTCATGTGGGATGACATGAATATAGATATTGAATAGTATCTATTTTTATGTTCTGTATGTTTTTATATTATGGTTGAGATATAAAAGATTATGAAAAATTTACAACAATTGCCCATAACATAATTGAAAATTATAAATCATGAACATGGATTTATCATCAGAATCAATAATTCCTCAAAATTCCATAATTATATTTGGGTTATCGGATAACACCTTTTGAATTCCACGTAATTATTTATGAATAAATAATATTTCTATATTTATAATCTTTTTATTAAGTAAATTATTTATTTATTGAGGTTTCAATTTCATTTTTTCCATAATATAGAGTATAAGTAGAAAATATATATTACCATGATTAGGGTGAAAAAAGGATTATCGGGGGTTAAAATTAGAGATAAGGGTTTGAATACAGCATAAAAAATTATAATTATTTTTTTGTGGATTTTTTACCCTACATTAAAAAAATTTAAATCACATTCAATTTAGTGCAACATTTACAACACAATTACTTTTTATTATATATATCTTTTACGGTTTTCCATGTTGGTCATCTACCCCACATATAAAGGACACATAGTCTTGTACGATAGTTATTTATTATGAATCATTTGATTTAGAAAATACTGTCAATAATACCTTATTAGATTATTTACCTTTATTTTGTTGACATTATGATTTTCTTAATAAAAATCATTAAAATCATTATAATTAAGAAAAACGAGGTCTCTCAAATAAGATGTATAATTCATAATCATTTTATTTCAAATGTATTTCATAATAGACCATCTATGAGAATATTGGATTCATCATTTAATTGTTCTCCCAATATCATAAATAAATATTTTTGTTATTATGATGAGGGAAAAAATATTTTCAACCACATTCCTATCAATATAGAAATAAATATAATGCTCGCGCGTATTTGTGGACTACCACCTCTACAAGGAAATATGATTTATTTTCCATCACCACCTCACAATAATGTTTATAATAAATGAATTAATAAATATATATTATATTAATGTAATAATTATGAATTTTTAATTACAAAATATTACTTTATTTCCTTCATTATTTTTATTAGAATATTTAAACAGCATTCATGTGGATATAAGGACTATCGTCTCCATGAATTATGTAATTTAGTTTTCTATATAGACTATTTATTTATGGTTATAAATATGTATAAATTTAATATATATTATATTTATATCATTATTAACATTATATAATGGTTTTAGACATTATCACCAAGAAATGACTATGATTTATTTATCAATATATGTATAAACAATGAAATAGTTATTACCCAGAATAGTGATTTTAGTGAATCAGCTTTTATGAATGTATGATAAAATGATATATAAAACCATATATTTTATTATAAGTATGAATATTGTTCTACTATGCATGTATAAAAAATAAAAATTTAATATAAATATGTTAATATAATATAGGATGAAATTTGAACTTGAGGCATGAAGTTTATGATCCAATCTCAATTTAAACAAGATTGTTAATGATTAAATTTATGATAATGAAATTATATATTCGACCTATAAAAAATAATATTTATTTAACTTTCCTATTTTATTTTTAAAAATTCTATTTTATCATTCGATTTTCCCTATTTTATGTACTCCAATGTTCTAATGAATCTTTTCAGGGAAAACTAACTTTTTTTTCTATTCATTCAAGAATTTATGATACACATTAAATATTATCATTAAAATATTTGAATGAATGCTTTCACCATTATATAAATATTGAATAAATTCATTTTTAAAATTTATATAAAATGGTTTAAATATAACCTTCTTTTTTATTTTTAGATGATTTACTTCTTACGGAAGATGTAAAATACATTATTATTTTAACGTATAACACATAAACTATGTTTACCACTTCTAAAACTACTTTTCATTTTATTCTTACATATAAATAATACAAGTGTTTTCTCAAACAAAATTATTAATATTATTATAGAAATTTTATTATTTTAAATATGATATTTCTAAAATATAAGTTTATTTTCCTAAATAAATATTCCCATTATCTTTTAAAGGAATTTTTCTTTAATGTGAATATTTTTGTATGTTAAAAATAATTCATTTGTGATATGATTCTATGATTCCATCCTGAATATTTATTTTTCATTTTTAATAATATATTGATGAAATAATTAAGATAGACATTTTCTTGTCAATGGGTTAATCTATGATGAAATAAAAAAATAAATCATTATCTTATAGAATACTAATGAGTAGATTATGATTCTTTTATGGTTGGTTCCATTATATCCTTATATCATATTAGCTAAATAATAATGTATTATGAGCTCAAAAAGTATATGAGATGTTATCTGAATCCCAACAAGGTTACACGAACGGTTATCCCAAGCACAAATAAGGTGCATGTGTGGTTAACCTTAGTGTGTCATGTGATCAATATCATAGTGGATAACACGAACATAATATTTCTATAATTATAATGATTCCAAAATTATGATAATATTTTATGACCTTATTTTATGAAAATGGTATTCTCTCATGAATTTTATTTCACTTTTTCCTGTATGATTTTTTTTATAGAAAACCATATTTTATTCCACTGGTCCTGATTTTTATTTATGAATTACTAGTTTTGATCATCAAATGTAATTCTCATTTTCTTATACCCTTATTAATATTTTATAATTAAAAATGATTATATATTGAAATCCCTTTAACCCTTATTTATAATATATTCTCCCTCTTTATTGTATTATATTTTACCCCTCATATGAAGAATTGTTTCATGTATGATATGTACAAGAAGGCTGAATGTTTTGATGAACATTGTGGGAAATTAAGTATATCATTTATATTCTAGTTTTTTATGTTTTAATGTTTCCAAATACAATTAGAAAATATGGTTAAGGTGTGGATCATAATAATATTTAATGAATATTCATCTAGTAACATTCAATATGTAAGTGTAAAATTTTTTGGATACCATATTTACAGTCAGCCACTTCATGTACATTTTATAGTATATGAAGATTTTGTTTAAATACATTTGTATGAAATGTTTTCCAATGCATTCTTTCTTTGATGGGATGAAGAACGTGGTTAGTGAAGACTATATGAGGTGTTTTTAATTCTTGTAAATTGGTTTGTTATAAGAGGTTACACATTATATGTGGTGGTATTTATGTTATTATTGTATTGGTGTATATATTAATTTATATTCATTGTTATAATTTACATTATTTTACAGTAATATGTATATGGGGTTTTCTACATATTTAAACCATTACAAATGCTATGTGTTATATTTCTTTGTTTATTTTTGATACAATATTAGTATAGGGTGAATTCCAATCCCAGAATTACATTCCAAATCAATATGTGGTTTGGCACAAGATTCAAGGAAATGTTAATATTTAACAAAAACTAGTACATCACACTCCCAAATAACATGAATTTGGACGAAATTCCATCCATTAAAAAAATAAAATGTTATTTATAAGAAAGATGTATAGAAATGTTTTATTCATATGATTTTTGAATAGTAGAAGATACAAAATTATTATATTCCTATTTATTTTTTGTTATAAATATATATATATATTTAAGTAATTATTATTTAGTAATTTTCATGTGATTATATATATGATAGTGAATTGTTTTGGATATTTTTTTCTCAAAATTCTAATTTTTATTCTTCTATTACGCAATAGGGGAATTTTTTGAGTATTAAAATTGGACGTTCTACCATTTTTATTTCAATAAAACTCCTTTCATGTGGTGGAATTTTCATTTGGTTGTAAAAACAACTCTTTTATGGATTATTCATAAAATTTGTTTCATAAATGTAGAATGGATTTCAATTTATCTTTGATATACATCCATTTTACTTCCACTGTCTAGTTACTAATATATTATATCTTACAAAGGGATTTTTTGACTATTGATATCAAATCCTATAAATTCTTTCTCCTTTTCACTAAACGAAAATTATGTAGTATATTTAATAAAATATTTTTGGTAACTAATTATTTTTCTACACATGTTTCAATATTATTTTAGTATGGATTGAGTTTTTAGTCTAAGAAAAAACATTCCATTAGACAAATACTATCTCTAAAATATTTTATTAATTAATGAATAGTTCCTTGAAAATATTTAGGAAAACGGATAATCTCCATCACATTAAATATTTTGATAGGTAATTGTTTTTAAATTGAAGGGAATTTTAAATATAATAATGTATTTTTGTATTTTGATTCAAAATAATAAAAGAATAATTTATGTCTCCCATGTGAGTATATTTGGGAAAACATTTAGTATTAATGTATACATGGTCACTGGAAATTATTTTGTTATTATAATTTTTTAAAACATGATCATGTTGATCCATGAAATATAATTTTTGAGTTAATAAATAATCTACTTAAGAAAAATTAAATTCCATTTATATTCCATCATACAACAATGGAATTAGTAACTCCCATCAGATTGTCAATATTAAAATCCATTAATAAATAAATTTAAAATATATTTGGGATGGTATTAATTCAATGAATTAGAAGATTATAAAATTTTGAAAATATTTATTTGATCTTACTATAATTTTATTTAATCTTAATTATAATTGTTTTAATGTTAATATCAATGTATTTTAAAAGATAAATTCAACAAATTACCTGTATGTGATAAAATATATGACATATTGGAAACATTCATTATTTCCTATGAGGGAATATAAAATAATATTGAGATTAGATTAAATATATATACATATTATTATGATCAATTTAACAAATGTTTTACTGAATGTTTTTTGAATGATTATTAATTTAACATGATCATTAACAACATAATAGTTAATGTATATATAATGTCATAAAATCACACACCCTTCTTATTATTGAAACTTTTACCTTATAAATTATGATATGTAACCAATAATATATGAAAATAGTGTGGTATTGAATATATAATTGTGAAGGTGATTGTTTGTGAAATTTTAATACATAGAGAGAAATAAAAAAATAACATAAATGTGATGATTGTTGAAATTTGATATTAATTTCCTTAAAATATTTGGTAAAACAAAATCATGTTTTGTTAATTTTATAGTCAAATTAATGTTATGAAAACAGTGCTGAATATATATATTATATAGCAGAATTGATTATGATGTTTAAATATATATAAAAACTATTTCAATGGTAAAATAAATTTGTTACAATTTATTAAAATTGGGGAAAATTTAAGAAAGAAAATATTAATTATAATGAATTATAATATTATGATCACATAATGATGAAGAAAAAAATATGAGATTTTAGAAAATTTTAAATGAAATATTGTTTGAAAATAATAATAAAGGTCTCCACATAGAGTTACATTACATATTAATCAAATTACTAATAAGAATGTGTCTCTATTTAAACATTATATAAAATAATAATAAGTTTTGTCGATTCGAATTTTTTGGTTACTTATTCTTTTATTTCAATATCATTATATAATAAAATTATTAATAATTATTTTATGACTAATGATGAAATAAAAGATAAATTACTATGATAGAGGATCCATGAATGAAGTTAAATACTAGTAAAATATTTTATGAAAATACATCTAATGTTTGCAAAAGAAAAATATGTTCCTTATACACACACATTTATATATATATATACCGGATAATTTGTCATGGGAAAAGAGGATAAAAAACTCATAAGATATTAATGGTAATCATATAAATGATTTAGAATAATTTAGTGAAGGTAAAAATAATTTATATAAATTTATAATATCCAAAAATCCATATAGATACAATATTGGAATAGGCAAGGATAAAGGGAAGAAAAGTAATTTATATATAAATCAAATTCTACATGGATCTATTTTTACTACTAGATATAATTATTTATTATATTTAATTAGGGGATTTATAATAAATAGATCATAGAAGTGTCTAAAAAACATATATTATTCTTATGGAACCATAAGAGTCTCATTTAAATGATATATTCAATCATTATATAATATACCTGTTAGAAATATGAGTTCTTCTATGGCACCGAATTTTAAATATTATGGACATGAATATATATCATTACAAAATTTTTAGTATTATTTTTTTAATTGAATACTTGTTTAAAGACTATTAATAATGTTTTATTATACCATAGTAGCGGATGTTCACGGAATATGAATAGTGACTATTAGATCATTAAATGTATAGTACAGTTTGATTGGGAACATATTACACATAGATAAAAAGAAAAATAAAAAATTATTTGTCTCAAGTTGACATTTAATATTTACTATATATTTAATATTTTTATTTTATTACTACATTAAAAATACATTGTATGAGACATTTGTGTATAAATTGTTAACAAGTGAAATTTCATAATAATTATTGTAGGTTTTTTTGTTAGAATTTATATTTAGATTTTATTGATTGGGTGAATGAAAATATTTCAATTGATTGTGGAAATTCATTAATATCCTAACATTATTCATATTTATGTTATTTTGTTTACTATTGTTGGTTCTTTAATAGGAAACCTAGACCTAATAATGTGAACTCACTTTGAAAAAAAGAAGTAAGAGGGAATTAGTTCAATATCATCCAAATATGGATATCCAATATTAATTCAATAACACTTATCAAAAAATAATTATCAAAATATTTCATTATTATAAAATTTAATTGTTTCAACATAGAAAAAAGTATATTTGGTATATATGAATCTATTTGGTTCCTCTACAGTCTCCAGTATAGACATCAAATATAATTTTTATTTCATTAGTGATGACTACATAATATTGAATAGGGTTTAATTTTTATCTCAAATTAATGATGATTTCCTATATATTAATATTTATTTGATGAAATTATAGAACTTTAGTGGGGTTACAACAAATATGTTGGGATTTTATAATGGACATAAATTTTAAAATAAATAATATTGATTTATTTGTTCATAACATGGGTATGAGAACAAGGCCTATGACCCTAGAAAAATATATCATAATGTGGTTGTTTAGTAGAGAGACATACATAACATTGAGGTTTCTTGATGAATCCAAAAAATATATTATTTTACCATTTATTTTTTTATTGTGAAAATGGGAATAAATAATTAAATTATTAATAGGATTATAATAATTATAATTTCAAATGATAACATATATAAACTATTGAATGGTATAAATAAATGAAAATAAGATCAAGGTTTTGTATGTAATTATCTATATTATCCACAATAATGATAAATATTGATATATTTGATGTTATGTTTGATGAAATATGTTTCCATCGATATTCATCCATGAGTGAGAAATATTAGGATTAAAATAATGGTTCCAATGATGGGCTAAAATGTTTTCATGAAAACATTAATGGTATTAGTCAAAATCCTTTTTTAAAGCCTAAATTGATATATAAAGTATATATATCAATAGAACATATAATAAAAATATAAAATTAGATACCCTCATTAAATAACCAGAAGGAATTGAACTTCAGGAATATATTTACCATGAAGATAAAATTAGGTAATGAGTAGAATAATTAACTAAAACATCAAGAACCCTCATGTTCCTTCATGCAGATAAATTTATAAGTTTTCACGGAAAAAACTGAAACATGATCTTTATTGAAATATCATGTTGATCATAAATCTTACATATCACATCTTAGACCAATGAAAATTACTTAATGTATCACTGATGAAAAATTGGTAAAATATATTCAAATTGGTTCCAATTAGAGTAATAGTGCATTGATCGGGTCTAAATATAACTCCATAGTTCTTTGGGATGAGTATTTACATGCAATCATGTTCACCAACCCATATAGTAATGGATACTGACTAGAGGTAAGTCTATATGTTGTCACACAATCACATCGACATTAAATAATACTTCCATTGACTTCACACTATATTTATCATTTATATAAAATATGGAAAATAATAAAATACATGATTTATATATTATAATCATTTGGGATAATCCAAAACTAGTCTAAATATCCCTATATAATTTTTAAATCCTGATTAATGCCTTTTAATATGCTTTAAGATAAAGTAATTCTAATTTTTTTTAATTTCTACATTTTATAGTGTTTATTATATTTATTTGTGTATTAAAATGAATATTCTTTCCAGATGTTAGAAAATATTACTGGTTTGGTGTTTTGTGATTGGATATAAATAATTTTCATAAAAGTGGATAAAATAGGAAAGAGTTCGGGAAAAACGACACTCTGTGTCCTTGGGCCAAGCGAATTAGTGTGACATCAATTTTTTTGGATGTTTTTAGAGTACTTCTACAGAAAAAAACTAAAGAAACCAATGTGAAATGAGATCCAAGAATGAAAAATTAATTAAACAAAATGAACCATCATTAAACAATATATATTTTCATTTGAAAACAATTCATTGACTGTGAAGCAATTTCATCAAGCTATTACATGCATTGAAAATAAGTTTCAAATTGTGAGTTGTAGTTACATATTGTGAAAGAACTCAAATATCCAATTCATTGAATGGGATTCTATTGAGATTTACAATGATTAATAAACCATGGTGGAAACCATGGATCAGTATTACAGGATTTTTAATCACCTTAAAAACCATAAATAGTTTTGGAAGAGGCCATTTAAAGCCTTTAAATAGAGTTGTTACCAGCTACATTGAGACATTAAGATACGTAGACTAAAGCTCGGAGTGAAAAGTTGTGATGTGTATGGCCCTCCCTGAGTTATCCTTTATTTTATTTAATCATTCATTTCCATTTCTCCATCCTTATTATTATCTCATCATGAGGATGAGAGGGTATAACATTCCTGGTCTAGGAGATGTAAATTGAATGAGGTCGGTGTATGTGACTTATTTTATATCATTTATTCATGTGTTCGGTTGGGGCGATTTATTCATTCAATTTACAATCTCTTTATTTTTTATTTTATCATGACAATTGATAATTTAATTTAAAAGGAACATTAAAATTTCAAAATTTACAACCCTAAAGTAGTCATGGTGATGGTCAAAATTATGGGAAATCATGTTTCAATATGGTATCGAGACAAACTCAATTCGGTAAAACCTTATATTACCAGAACATGAGAAATATGGTATTTTGGCATTGAGGAGGAGATTCCATGACCATTGGATCATCCTCATCTCAACTCCAACACCAATCATGGGCCAATAAACCTAATTTATAATATCAAATTACACCAATGACCTGAAATTATAAAATAATGGTGTTCTATAAAAATCTATTCCCAAACCAATCTAATATGTTGCACTTATCATTCTTCATTCATTTTCTAAACTTCAATCAAATTTTTTTCGCACCACTTTATTTATATATAATATAATAAAAAATTTAAAAAACAATATACACTAATTTTCCATCACCTTGGATGGATCTAATCATACTACATTACAACATTTTAATTAATGGAGTAGAAAAGATGCATTTTTATAAAAAAAATCACAAACCTATGGGGAATTCACAATGCCCCCCATAGGTCTATCAAAAGAATTTTTTTATACATACCCCAACATTACTATGTATAGTGTGACCTTATAACTAAATAATGTATCAAAAATCACCCTTAATAGTCACATTGATATGTCTGGTTATGCATGCAGAATGAAAATACATTAAAAACCTTCTATTAAGCTCATTTTGTGCATACCAGACTACCATCCCATTTAATGCGGCACCCATTCCATTCATGTCACAATGTGTTAAACTAGCCTCTAAAATTCCTAACCATGGTTTATTTAAAATGATACCACTGTCTAGTTGTCACCTCTCCTCATGTTATTGAACATGGACAATGCCTAGGATCTTTTGAACATTAATCACTACCAACAACTGATAAATTTCAAACACCAACATTTATACATATCCCCCACTCTTTTAGGGTCATAAATCTAACCTTCAACAACTACCTTGTCACTAAAATTAGAGAAAATATATATCACCATACACAATATCCATTCACACCATTATTATTCATGCTAGTCATGACTTTATATTTTATTCTCATCCACAACCTTTGTACTAAAATAATGGTATATGGAATCAATTCTCACTCATAGTGAGTCTAACTAATTTTAAGAAACACATTCCCTCTCAGACATAGGCTAAACATCATACAATGTTGTATCCCATATACCACAATGATATATTTTCAACTCTATCTCACTCATTGTGAGTATAGACCAAGGGATCCACACCCCCACACCATTATACACCACCTTTCATAATCACATGCATGAAATAAAAAAACATGCAATTTATCCTTTTCCAAAAGATAATTTACTTATTATTTCCATCACAAGTTGATCACCCCTCTATGAAATTGAAGCCCAAAGGATCCTCTAACACAAAAACATAGTGATAGTAATTATTAAAATTACTCATCACAGAACATCCCACTAACATGGGACCATAAAAATGTATCTCACACTAACACCATTATAATCCAAATGGTGCTTCCTAATAAGATATTATTATCCTCATATGAGCATCATCTAACAACAAAAAAGGGAAATCTCTTAGCTTCATACCTATTGAAAAACCTTTTTTACACATTATCTCATCCATAATGATAATTCCACTTTATAAGTCTCATAAATCATAAAAACTTCCATAAATAGGATTCCCTTCATCAAGCATGAGATAAATGGATTTATACCCCATAAATACTATAATAAATCATTCCTTGTATTCCAAAAAAACACAGAACACACCATACTCTACCATAATCTCTTATTGAATCTAGAGATGTACCAAATTTCAATTTATAGCATATTTCACACTCTCCCAAGTGGGAAACATAGTCTTCAAGGGATTTTAATCATCCCAAAGATCTAAAAATAAATTATTTCAATCTTAGGTACTCTATTACCCGCTCTCTCTTTCTCATATAACTTATCCCGTGAAGCTATATTGATATCTAATGAAATGAAAAATTAAAGTAGAGTAATATTTTTATTTTATATATTAATGGGAGATAATAAATCACCCTAACAATATCCACAACAACCAAATAAATTCATTCATATAAAATATTGGCAATACCAAATAATTTTTTTTTATATTCACAATATCAATTGTTTTTTAATAAATATTATTTTTCTATTATTTGTTTATAATAATTTTTTAGAATTAATTTATAATTAATGAATAAATGGAAAACCCTGTTGGAATAGGAAGTTGAATTGAATAATCAAGATGGTTTTATCTCCAATACATTTAATTGTCTTTCTATTAGAAAAAATATCTGTGAATCACTCCCAAATCTATACTTTTAAAACATTTTGAAAAAATATAATCAATAAACACTCAAATAAATTATTACTACATTTATTCAAAATAAAACGATCAATTTTATCTTATTATTAGTATTCCTTAAATATTAAAACACACCCCCATGACCAAATATATAAGTTTATATTTGGACTTTCCAAATAGCAAAAATAATGTACCAAATATAAAAAATTATATTTATAAAATTTTATATATAATATAATTTCTATATTTCATATATATCTGAAAACATTTAGTGTGAAATTGGGAATCATAAAGATATATTTAAAAAAATTATTAGTAATGGGTCAAACATTATAATAGATTCAGAATATAATTTTTTGTATATTATAATCTGTTGAGAGATGCAATCCTTAGAAAACTGGCACGATTAATTTAATTAAATCATGGAGTCATAAAAATACTATGAGACATGATAAAATTACCATATTGTATGACAAAAAATCAATAATAAATTAATTTGAAATGAAAAATATATACCATTTTATAAAAATATATATTAATTAGAAAACCATTATGATCCATGGTGATATACAAAAAGAACATGGGTCATGCATATGCATATTAAATCATACCATATGTTATTTCTCACTACCATGATCATAATTACATAACTTATAAATCTAATGTATTAATACATATACATAACATAATTGAAAAATATGGACACAACTTGTCCAAGTGTAACATTTTAATCAATAAAAGGATCCGAGTAAAAATTATTTCATTTTTAATCATAAAATGAAATGTATTTAGTTTCTAGGTAAATATAATTCAATTAAAATAAATAAATTTAGGTTATTAAAACTAAAAAATTGTTGACATTGGTTTTTCTTCCATAGGGAATTAATATATTTTACTGTTTCATTTTATATATACCTTTATGTACGGAAATATTGCATTTTTACACCATTGAATGTTATTAGAAATTATTTAGTTCATTTTATATAATACAGAATGTAATATTTACCATTTTTTTCTAATTATTTATTTATTTTTGTGCTAGTCAGATATTAAGAGAAATTTAATATTTATTAAAGAAATAATAATCATTATAATGACTATGATTTATTATAACCTTAAATTGGATGATTTGATTGAAATTACAACATTGTTGTTCTATAAAAAATTAGGTTGTTTAAAATTATTAAGTGTATGTTTAGTAAATTGAAATCAAGTCATGTAATGATACATTTTAAATTCATTTAATTAAAATACTATTTGGGATAATTTTATATTTTAAAATAACATTTTTCTAGATATGGGTATCCACTAACAACAATGATGAATCTATCTAGGGGATTTAAGGAATAGGGATCCCAATATTAAAGGGAGCCTATAATCGATGGTTCCAATGATTAATGTAGGGTTTTGGTTAAATTATGAAGCTTCTATGTATATTATATCAAGGAAAGGAATTGTTAAATTTTTTGGTTCAAATCATTAATTATTCATTCATTTCACATTTTTATGATTAATAATTTCTATCTCACATGATTATTTTTTGATATATATCATAAATGGTAATAAATTGATTTTTTGATAAATCTTCAACTATTTATATTGAGTCAATATTCCCCCTTTTAAAAGATAAAAAATAATTCTACTATTTTTCATCATGGAATACATATATTTATTTAACAATTAACTCAATTTATTTCATAGACTAATGGGACCATTAGGGTACATCGATAATTCAGTTCTATGTTTTCTCATGAAGAGTAATATTAAATCTAAAAAGTTTATTGCTATTATTAAATTTAGTGATTTATTAATAAATTAGTCAATGTCTCTAAATTTTAATCACGTCATTCCATATTTGTTATTATTTTTAAATGATTATTTATCCTCCCTTGAATAATTATTGTCTTCAATGAATGTGAATATAAACCAGATTTTGGTTGTTGGGCATACCATTTTATAGTTTTTTGTTATTATTTTATTCCGATCCTCTGTTATATTATTTATTAAACGTTATGGGATAAAATTAGGAATGTAAGATAGTTATTTATGCACAAACGAGGTAGAGGGAACACAAACGTTTTTCACTATGTAGGGTATTAGAAATTACATTGATTGATGGGTGAGTTGGTACATTATTTTTGATACATTAATATAATTTTTTCTTTTATAATAGTAACACTATCAATAATTAAGTGTATAATGGTGTTTTTATAGATCAATTATTTATTTAATGGTTTGTTTCAACTATTCTCTAAAATTATTATGTTTAGGGGATTTATTTTATAATAATATTTCTACGAACAATATCATGTGGGGGTCATCTATTATTATTAGATAGTAGGGGATATATATAATTGTATTTGACACAGACACACATATATATTTATATGTGAAGGTGGTGTTACTTGTTCTATTAGGTTGAATTTTTTTATCCTTATTGTAATTCTAATAAAATTATTTTTGATTATCCTATAAAGTAGGGTAGTTTCATAACCACGTAAATCATTATTTACTAGTGTGGTTGATGTTATTTACATTTAATGTTAATGTATTTCATTTTGGAAGATCTGATGATATCATAGTTATTTAGATCAAGAAATTAAATGGTTGTTATATTATTTGGATTTTGTATTCTAGTCCCAACTAGATTTATAACGTACAACATTTTCTTTACTGATTACTATTGAGAATTAAATTTAACTACTTATTCGGTGTTCAAAACAATAATATGGTTTTATTCACGTATAATAAGTCTTGTAGTGATGAACATGTGTTTTACACTTTTTTAATTGGAATTTATTATTTTAAATAAATTTCATTCAATGAAATAAATTTTTTGATTGAAAAAATAAATGGGTCATATTTTAGATTCACAAATATATAGATTAATTATTTATTAGAGAGATATGTGTGGTTTGTCGACTAAAATCAATCCATATGTATTAAAAGGAAGGATAGAAACCAATGAACTTGATATAAGTTCTAGTTCATAAATATATATGTGGAGCATTACTAGTTAATTGTCATAGTGTATTATTATGTAGTTTTTACATCATTGATAATTCAACATAGATGGTGTGGATATTAACTCTGATGAATGAATTGTATTTTCTAAAAAGAGTACTTAATTTAGAGAACTAAATATATAAGAAAATATAATAAATCTGAATTTATTAATGTGTAATAATGTTTAGGACAATAGGAGGTGAGAGTTTTGATCTTTTTTAAAGAATAAATAATGTTTTTTTGAGTAGAAGATGCATAAAAAGATGTAAAAATGGATTTCATAGTAGATGAATCATCAAATTAATGTAGGATATATGATCATGACGTTTCATTATATGTTTGAAAATGAATTTTTGGTTGAATTGGTAAACCATTTGGTATGCCTCATGAGCCATAGTCTTTCCCCCCCAATATGTCAATATATAATGGATGATGGTTAGATATAGTAAAATGTAGATCTCTCCCTCCTCATAGTATTAATTAGTGTTTCATTTGTTCATATATATTACAATGGGGGAATTAAAAATAAATTTAAAATTATGATTCCTTTTAGGAAATGGTAGAGAATTCAATTAATTTATTCTCTATAAAATTGATCAATATATGGTTATTGAAATAATCATTTTTTATTTCCAAAATTGAATCATGGGAATGATTTAGAACATTGTTGAAAATGAATATGAAAACAATGAATTTGGAGATCAAGGAATGGATGATTTTAAGGGATTTATAGATATCCAAGAAAGATTTAGAAGAAATAATGTTCAGAAACAACTAATAATCATGATGAAATTTTTTAATGCATTTTAGATTTTATGGGTTTTTTATTTTTTGTTTTATAGAAAATGTCATGAAATATAGAATGTAAAAGAATATTTACAGATTAATTTTATCATGTTTTAGGGAAACCTAAAGTGTATTGTAATTATATAATAGATTCAAGGAATTGTTCCGAGATTTTGGTATGATATTTGTTACATTATTCCAATGGAATGTAGATAATATGAATGCGTTTAAGTGGTTGATAGTCTTAGTTAATTATGAATTTTGTATTTAGTGGTGGGGGTGATGGATTCCTTACGATTTTCTAGAATATATTATATAATGGAACTTATTTTTGGGTAAATAGATGTAATTTAAAATAAAATATATTAATTTATTTTGGAATAATTTGGTATGAAACCATACATGGAAAGGATGTGTTTGAAAATAAATTGACAAATAAATGTATTGGATGTAATAAAAAAATCCAATAGTTTTATGAACACATAAATATCAATGGATTTAGTAATATTTATAGATGATGTCTTATATATAGAGTAATTAAGTGTCAAAATTTATTTCTTTTATATTGATTTGGCGATGTAATATACATATACAATAAAGAATGATATAAATAATCAAGAATAAGTCAAGTGTGCAAGAATAGTGATTGTTTGTATGGAATGAATTTAGACCCCATGAAATTTTAGTACAATTTTCATGGCTTAATTGAATAGTACAGTTTCATTTTGTGAAATGTGGAACATTTCTTCTTTCAAAAGACATTTTGGGTTATATGCTTTATCACACATATCATGTACATGGATGAATTTTATTTGGATGGTATATGGAAAATTAATATTGAAGATCAGAATATATATTTATCAATAAGGATTGAGATGAAGGGTCTTATAGGAGCCAAGATGATTAGGAAATTGATAATTCAATGAGACAAGAAGTATATAAAAACCATTCTATTTCAGAATACCTATGGATGATAATGGCAATGATTTGATTATTTGAATCAAAACATATATTTATCCCACATTTCATATATTTAAAACTATGTAAAAATAGAGAACCATGATTATAAAAATAGGTTGTATACATGGATACAAACTCATATTCATCACTAATTTAATGTGTAATATATTCAATAATTTAAAAAAATATGCATATCTCCCATATAGAAGGTGTGGTTGGAATTCTTATGGAAAAACCTGGAAGAGGTAGTGGGAAATAGTAAGGTTGGCACATTGATCTCTTATAGTTCATAATGGAAAAGATTTATCTTTTAGAAATAGTTATCCATTATGGGAATTTATTTATATTGAAATTAGACGATGTTTTAATATATAGTTAGGTACCAATTTATTTGTGCCATCCTAATATGGAAGGTTATAAGTACGATTTCAAAATGGTTATTGGAAGATTCATTTTCTACAATGGATGTAGTATATGTAATTAATGTGAAATCAATGAAGGAGATGATATGAGTAAACGGATTATTGGAGGAACTTATATGTAATAGAGTGTGTGAGTTATGGATGATTTGAGTAATTCAAAATATAGTATATATTCACCAAAGGAAGTCATCCAAGAATATAGGTAATGTTTTTATTCCTTAGTGTGTGAATATATAATTATATGAATGTAAGGTAGATTCATTGTCTATTTTTATTGATAGAATGAAATATTAATCTCTTCAAGATATATAGAGGAAATGGTGATGTCATGAAAATATCCTGAATGTGGGATATTTTTAGTCATGTATATGAAATACTATTGTTTTTAAATTAAAAATAACTCATAAATGAATATTTATATATGTTTTTATATAGAATAGAATGAATAAATTTTTTATAGCGTTCTTTATGAACAACCTATAGGTAGGTGATGACAAATGGAAATTTCTCGGAGTGTATATAAGAATCCATTCAGATTGTACAAGGGAAACAAATTCAATGAAAATTTGAAACAATGAAATTTTTAGGGGTTATATAATATTATATTGTTGGATTATACTACTTAAAAGATGTTGGATGATGAGGTGGTGGAATTTATGAGTTTTTATTTATGGAATTAATCAGTTGGGTGTCATTCAAAAATATTAGGATTTAGTTGAAGATAAATAATGGATAAAATTATCAGTATATAAGAAAGTGTGGGTAGTTGTCTTAGTATATTTAAATAGTTCTTCTCTACTTCCATTATTATCAAATCTGTCATTTCTACCTTAATGTACGATTAATTCTATACCATGTAAAACTTAGTTTTCCAGAGTATTGTGTGGTGTTTTCTTTTTATGGGGAATGTTTCTTATTCCTAATTATTTTATGATATTAAAGTAATTAAGTGTGAGATAATGATGAATTATTACTTCGTCCAGACATTAACATTATGTTTCAACCTATTTCATGACATCTAAAATTATTCATAATGTAGTGGTTCTAGATAAAAATTATAAAATAAGATCATTTTTCAGTGAAACACCATTAAAAAATAGGGATGTATGATATATACATAGAATTATTTTTAATTATTCACATTCCATGTATCATGTAACAACATTATTTACAATTTTAAATGGTTTATATTTTTATTATTGGGATAAATTCATTTCTACCTCATAGGTACCACATGATGCCTACCAAACTGATAGACACAATACATGTAGAATTTGAATGAAATATACTATGATGTCTTATACATAGCTACGATCAAGGATTATAATCTATGTATTTTAATTTATATGTTTTATTTCATGTTGTCAGTGTATTTTTTCATTGAATCCAATCTAATTTTTTGAATTTGAATTGTATATATTATATTTCAATCATTTTACACGTAGAAAAGGTTTTATTATGTTTTCTATCCTTTATGGGAGATAATTGGTGTGTTTGATATATATTAAGAATAATATAACTAAAATATTTATTAAAATGTATGGCTAATATTTTTTTAAGATATAGAGTTTTTATTCACCTCAATGTATTGGTGTATGATCTTAGTGGAATGGTGTTTATATACTCACCTATGATTATAATAGTGAAAGAGAATGGGTACCCAAAATAGTAGATTGGTTTTAGTTTCTCCATTAATGTATTTGGCTGTAGGTACTCCAGATTTGACTATTGTATCGGTACCTGATCAATACTACATCGGTGTAAATCCTCCACACAATAGCTGGGGTCTTTATCCCACCATTTGATGAGATTCAGGTCCGTCACGTGAAGATAATTGTTCCCCCTATCTGATAGGTACTAGGGAACTCAACTTAGAGTTCTTTTGTATGAACATGGATATTATGAACTCCTCAATGTGGAATATGTGTCCTTCTGCAATTATTGTGAGGTATAATTATATTTACCTCATCTGGGTAGTTATGATGGTGATTGATATGATTTTTTAGGGTTTACATTTTATTTTTCTTTATAGTTTCCTTCTAAAAACATATTTCAAGAATATTGACTTATGAGATTATGAGCCTTCTCATTTACTAGTTATTGGATGTTTTTATGATAAATTATCCTTGGTCAAGTTACCATAATATGATTTTGAATTTTTCAATTTTCTATGTTTGACATGAATTTATATAAAATTATTTAGCTTGGAATTATTATTTTATCCCTTTTCCATGGTTTTGAGTTGAATTGTGTTCCATCACTCTATATTCTCAATTCATTTTTTATGGTGTATTTATACCCCCTACATAGGTCCTATACCCAAATGTGTGTGTTCTGTCCAAATTATTCACAACATTGTGGTGACGTTGGTAGATAAGAAGATAACTAACTTTGATTTTTTATATGGTAAAAAATGGTAGTACATTGATGATTAAATGTATTTAAATGTTAAATATAGGGGTAAATTTTAGAGAGAATCTATAACACCATATATAGATCTAGTTGGCTTAATTTGTTATTATATATATATATTCCTTGTTGTTTTTTATTGAATAGTTTTTTATGCTATTTACTATATTACACAGATATATTTTTTTAGTATTTTATTTTAATAAATTAATGGATACATTTGGAAATAAATTATTTATTAGTGTTTTATATATACTTTATTGTGATAGATCCTACATTTTCTCTTGAATATTAAGCCTTCTTGGATATAGTAACTAACCCTGGGTTAATTGGGGGTGGGATTTAGGTTCAACATACACTTTCAACAAGTCCATATTTGTTCATGGAGGTCCAGGACATGATAATATGGTATCAATTCCATTCAAATAGTAGATATAGTTCTTGTAGTATGTTTTCTAATGGTGGTTGGTACTAAGAATTTTTCGTATCAGTGAAAAGGGGATATTGACATCATTTGTCATACCATGAAACATAATATATTTTGGATCATAAATTTATACATATTCTGAGATTGTGAAAAATTATTTGTTAAACTATAATTTTAGGTCATAATTTATAATGTTAATTTAATTTAGTGTAAGGATATTGCATTGGTGTGGGGTGATTTTTAATGTTCTTCTTATGTAATATCAGCTAGATTTTATGTAGAAAAAGTTGTTCCATCATTTTTAAAAGAGAAAAATACAATAAAACTTAACATTGATTTATTTTAAGTCATTCAATAATCCCATTATAGTGTTTGAATAATTAACCAATGATTATATTAAAAAAAATATCTATTCCATGAATGACTAATATGTATCATAACTCCATGAGAAAATGGTAGATTGTCTACCATTTATTATTAGTTAAAATATTCATATAATGTAGACTGATATATCCACTAATGAGAAAACTTGTAAATAAAATACACTACATACATGTGAGTGATAATGGACGATATGATTTTGAGGTGACCCTTTTCCCCAGATAATACATTTTTTATTATGAAACATATTTCTAACTAGTTCAAATACCCTCTAACATGATATTGTTTATTGAAAATAGTTATCTTGATTTCATAAATATACATTGGTTTATATTTATCAAAAATAATAAGGATGTACCTCTAACCTAGTTAGACTTAATTATTTTCATTTGAGAGTTTTATGAGATTATTTCTTAGATGGTTTGGGTCCTGAAGATTATAGAACCTCTTAGATTGATTATGATCAATTATGATTGATATTTTTAAACATATAATAAAATAATATTATTTAAATTTGATTTATCTATGATTTACTAGTTTTTAATGGTATATATAGTGAACATAGAATTATGTTTTTTACATAATCCATGCCCTTCCTAATTAAATGTCCTTAATTGGGAGTTAAAAATGTAGATTTTTCTAGAAATTATTCACAAATATTTTGAATAAGATTGTTTTCTTCAAATGATATATACTGTTATATAGTTGAAATCTTTCATTGTTGAAGTTGTATTTTATAAAATGGATTCATACAATAGGACAAATATCCAATCAAGTTTTTGTATTGGAAGACTTGTTATAGTATTATATGTTTCTAGATATGGGAGATTCATTTGAAAATCATCACCATCAACATTAGATCATCATTTTCAAACACATTTTCTTTTTAGCTAAATAATGAATTATATTGTAATGTGTATTTCCATGAACATTAATTAAAAATAATATTTAACATATAAAATGCGTCTTCTAAATAGAATATTTGTACTCACTAATTTCTAAGTGAGCTATTTTATATTCTTTTTCTAGTTAAGATCATCCCTTTTCTAAAATAGTTTAAATTTTAACATTTAAATCCTATAAAAAATTATATATATATATTATGTTAGGATGATATACTCTAATATCAATCATATTATGTATTTCACTATGTATTATTATAATAAAGTAATTTCAAGTTATCTCATAGAATTATGGGTAACCTTTAATGGCGAGAGAGACCAAATTGGATGATGTTCCAAATTCCATTGTTGAAAAATTTTCTTACCACTCATTTTGAGATAATGGTTATACTAATATATCTTAATATATCATAGGTGGCCCAACGATTATTTTGAAGATGATGGAATAGTTGAGGGACATTTAGGATAAATGCTTTAATTTTATTCAATGCATCCACATAAATCAGTAAAAAGGGACAACTAGGTTCCTAGAAGTCATGATTAGGTATTTCTTGATTCATAAAAATATTTATAGGTTTGAAATTATAAGCTAAATGTTCTATAATAATATGGTATATTAGGAAACCCTTTTTAAACACCATGGATAAAATATTTTTCCATGTGTTGTGTGAAATATTCATTTTCAACCCGGTTAAAATCAGCCATAACGAGTTAGTGTGTTGGATGTAGAGTTTCCATTTACATGATGTAGTGAATAACATGGAATTTTATGTTCACTATGTCAAATATTGTATGAGAATATTATAGTTCCAAGAGAGGGGATTTGGGGGAGTTCATGATGAAATCAGTGCTCCCTGAATATCAATTAGGACAATACTAAGAGACAGGTTCGTGATATTAAAGAATGTCGATGGCCTATATTGGAATATATCATTGAAAGGTCAATTGTAGATTTTATATCTTTATTTTAAACCAGGTATGTTGAAAAAGCCTCAAGATAGAGTTATGGAAGCCATATATGTAGTATATAAAATTGCATGTACATTGTAGCGCCTCTTACAATGTTTTTCTAAAATTTTTGGGGTCTGAATTATTGACGATGAATGATTTTTCATAAAAGATGGATTTAAACTGATTCCACAAGAAAATAAGGAAATGGATTTGAATAAATGTAGGTTTACTATTTCATGGAAATCTAGTGTTTTTCAAATTTTATGTGATTGATGAAGGTTTCGTGATTTGAAAAGTGTGGATGATTCATGATGAAAAGATGGTATGTCATATGATCATGATTAATTTCATGAATGGAAAAATTCCACTAAAGTTTCATGAAGATAAGGAGTTTCATGAAAATGTATGAAGATTATTAAATAAAGACAATACATAACATGGATGTTTTAGGAACAGAATCCATCATCTATAAATTGGTTGTACCCCTATCATTTAAAAAGGTTGAATGGTTAAATTTGAAAGGGATATAAATTCATGAATTTGTGTTTAAAAGGTTTTTCAGGTGAAATGACTTTATACTAATATATTTTACTTGGTGAAACAACATGTTTTATTCTAAAAAAGGTGTCTCATAATGGTTTATAAACAATCCTGAAAAGTTGTAACTTTTACAAAGTACTATGATATTTGTGAAAGTGTGATGATTTAAAAACAAGAGTACTATTTTATAAAAGTAGTGAAAAGGATCCAGGAAACTGTTTTGTTTCATCAAATAAAATGTAATTGGAACATGCTAAAAACATTTCCAATGGAATGTGGTATTTATTGCATAATAGTTAAATAAGGAATGTAAATATTAAAAAATAGGGATATTTACAACCATTTTGTGAAATAGATGAGTGAATATCAATTTTCATTAATTAGTGTATTTCCTATCAGATAGTAAACACTTGTACTAGTATATAAGAAAAAATAAAACCTTCTAGAAGCAATGGAAATTGGGGGAGGGAAAAAGTATTCCCCCTATGGTGGCTATGAGATAGAACCAAATATTATAATGGATATGAGTCTGGAATGGAGTGACCATAGATGAATAATTATATCCACAAAACTAAAGAAGATTATTGAATTTTGGAACACTGATATAATTTTTGTGTGTGGTCCTTGGACATATCCTATTGTGGGTAAAAAAATTAATATTCTCGTTTTTTATATGATTGGTTGTTATATATTTTAAATGATATTAGTTAGTACATGTGTATTGGGAGATAGTCGATCTTATCTGAATAAGGTTTCTATAAACACATTAGATAATAGGATCGTCACATAACAGTTGAACAAAATATTTTACATAAAAATAAGTGAAGACATTTTTGGATAATTTGGTGATTGTTTCATTGGTACATGTAGAAACATAAATGTGTTTCAAACTGGGATTCAACACCTCTTAGGGAAGCACTCACTAAAGTCCTCTATTAGCCCCAAACCCCTAGATATGTTATTGTGAGTAGTTAGTGAATTTTCTATGATTATGTTTACAATGAATTTATTTTTTTTATAATCATTGATTTGATGTAATTTTATCTTAAAATAGTGGGTGAGAATACTAGGAGTGTTTCCATTTTTCTTAGATACTTTGAGAGAGTTTATAGTACTAATTGTTTCTTATGTATGAGTAAAATATAGGAGGGATTGATCCATATATCCGTCATATTAATAAGGTAGTGTATATTTTTTTATTATTGTGTTTAATATTATGATGCATTTTTTAGTTCGAGTGGTACAATGGTGTTGTGGTATCTAAAACCATTTGTATAAACATTTTATTTAGTGGGTAGAGTAAATTTATGACCAGTTGGTTTTAGTGAAGCATTTTTTAATTTGATATGGTATGTCATATATAATATTCCAATTATTATATCACTAACATCCTAATGAAAATGGTATGTATATTACAACATCATCAATTTTTTTAATTTGTGAGATTATGTACTTATGGATAGTAAGCCTACTTTTTTGATGTTATAGAGTATATAATATTAGTTTATGGTTACATTATTCTGTTTTTATATTGATCATCCTATTTTATCAATGATTGGTTTCAAACTAAAACATAAAGGTGTGGAATAATACCTCAATAGTTTGGGATGAATTGATAAATGATAGAAATTATGTAGAAAATAGAGCAATATAGTCAAAATGTATCTTTGTAGGATGGGGATTTTGATCAATCATGTTATGACTATTTTACTAATGAACGTGGCGGTAACAATGATCAGTTATCAAAATTTCTAATGTCATCCACTTAAAGTTTTGATAAAATGGGTCAATAATGAGTTTAGTAGAGGATTTAGGGATGGTTAATGTAGAATGTGTTTTTTCATGACATTATCATCAATTTTCATGGAAATGTGTTGATACAACCAATACAAGTGATCTTAGAAGTGTATGTGGTATTTTTTGGAGTTATAAATGATGTTATATTTTATTTTTGTATAGTTGAAAAAGTCTTAACATTTGAAAAAATGATTTGATTTAAGTTGATATTGTGGATATATGCATATGCACCTTAATAAGAGATTCATGGATCTAAATGAGGATGTCATAGATATATACTATGTAAGTCCATATATGTTACGTTCAAACCTAATGTTGAATCACCTATGAATAGTTTAGATATTTTTTGTATATTTACTTGATAATGAAACATTCTTAATTTATTATAAACTATTCAATTGTTTTTCATAATTATATGTAGATGGGTGACCTGAATTTGATGCGGTATTCAGTGTAAAACATAGAAAATGTTTTGTAAAATGATCACATCATTTTTTAGGATATTAAAAATAAAAATTATCCAATTCATCCCAAGAAATCAGTGGAATTATTTTTATGTTAAGTAGTATAAATTAAATATATGATGAAATTTTTTCCTTCGATTCTTGTGTCTGAGGATGAATTAGAGACTTAACCTATATTGGTAGATTAATTGAGTTATTGGATGGTTTTTTTAATATGAGGAATTTTAATAAGCCTCTTATTATAAAGAATGTGTTATTTTTTTCCTTTATGAGGAATAAATGATTTAATGGTGTTGAGGATTTAGGAATCTAGATCATTCATTACATGATTATTTATTTATATTTATATTTCAAAGTCCCATATATTTTGGTAGAAAAAATGTTAAATTTATCCTTCTACATAACCTTCAACTAATCTTCATATTATTCAATTTATCTCAAAATATTATTTTTACTATTGGCATTATACCTTGTCAAATTTTGAGAATTTTGTTTGAGGGATATATAATAATTTTTAATTATAATAAATTATCATGTGAGAACGAATTTTGGTATCAAACAAAAATGTGCTAAGATGTAAATTTTCATAGATATATTATTATTAAAATGATTTTTTAATCTAGATGGGGAATATTTTAATAAATAGGTTCAAGGGCCTTTTATTGATTCTTTTATTGATCTTCAATTTAAAATAATGACTAATGTAATTTTCCTTTTCAATGTCTTTTTTAATATCTAAATAGGGTTTTCTCATTCAAGGTTGATAAAACCCATTATTGTAGATGAATATGAGAGGGTAGGATATTGTTTGAGGTGGTTATTAGAGGTTTCAATAACATAACAATAATGTTGGTTTAATAGTTGCTCTAGATCATTTATGCCATCACGGAACAGAAATCCATTATTTCGCATCACCTAATTTCATGGGCATTTGATTCATTTTTCCATAATCACACCATCATATCCTTCTTGAAATTAACGAAAAAATGATCTCATATTTTAAAACATATAATAGTTATTGATCATAGTAAAATGATATTATAGTTCTTGACTTTTCAAAAACGAATAATATTATTATTTCTGTAAATAAATTCATAATGATGTATGCATGCTAAGAGTTGTTAAAAAATATGTCTTATCATATAATGTTCATTTTCTCAACACCTCATGATAGATTTCTACTTCACTTTTTTATGTAACGCCCTGACCCTCATTACCCAAAGTTGGTGAATTATTACATAACATTTTCATGATCACCAAAGATCATGTCTCGAAAGACTGTTGAGTTTAGTAGCCTTGGAAGTACTAGATTCATTAATAAGGTTTACATTACACCATAAAATTGAAATGTACTACCATATTGTTTCCATGGACAACACTGAGATCCCATAGAATATCCTAGCAGGTCAGACATAATATAGATCTTCACATCTTGAGAAAAATAAAACATAGAAAGGGGTGAGCTCAAATGCTCTGTAAGGATAACAATATAGCATAAACTTTCATAAATAAGCATAAAAATTTAAGGCAATGTATAAGACTAAAAAAATCCATTTCAACATACACATAATCATAATATGGAAAATATAAATCAAAATAATGTCATTTACTTACTCATATGGATATTATACAAGTCGAATAATTACAAGCAATATCAATAGCGACTTTTATAATGATGGAATTCATAATGCCAAACTTTCATAACCACATAGTCAAGGCCTTGTTCCAAGACTACAAAAAAGATTTTGTCATGGTTGTGTGCCAAGACACTAGTTTGTCTCATGAGACATAATGATGCATTGGGGAGCTATAACGGGTTCCACCCATTACTTACTAAGTCCAATGCATTCCTCATATGAGAAGGTTTAAACATAACAGAAATATTCGTATTAAAACCGGCATACAAAATGTCAATACTTTATCCATACACCATGAATGGTATGAAATAACACATACACAGTCAAACATATCACAAAACTATCAAAACAATATTGATCTTTTGTATCATAATAAATCAACTTCACACAAACTTATAATCTATCAATGTATGTTGACATAGAATAAATCAAAAGCTTTTTAGAGAAATATATCTTACTATTTTGAAATCATTTAAAAGTCACATATTTATAGAAGAAAACTTTTATATATGAATATATTCTTATAATCTTTTAATGTAAGATTCGATGATGGTATAATGGCAGAAAGTAGCCGCACCCTCTGTATAAGTTAAAGAAATCATTCTTACCTTATTTTTGTTGAAAAGGACATAATGTACATTGTTTGAAAAATGAGGGGAAGATTCCTCTATTAATATATTATAAAATCCATAAAGAGTATAAATTAATTTAACCCATATTATATAAAATAGTAATAATGTTTTGAAATAAATTTTTAAGAAACATGGACGTTTAAGATAAAGAGTTCCTGGTAGATAATTACATATAAAAAACATCAGATAATGAAGAGATTGTGAAAATAACCCCTACCTTATACTTTTCCTTGGTCAAGGGTAGGTTAACCACCTGTATAATGGTGAAATAATTGTTATTAAATTATAAAATAATAATATGCATTAATATGATACCATATATGATCTTTTAACGTTGCATTGTTAATAATATCTTAGTATTATCGTCGTTTTGGGTGTTAACTGATTCATTTTCCTTTATATGATTTTTTACAAATGTAATGTTTATTATGGATAGGATTTATCTTATAAATATTCATAATTATATTATGTCTTTAAAAGTTATTTTTAATTATCTAATTAAAATTCGTCTTGAATGGATACAATGGGGAATAATCTCATCGCGTTTGTGGAGATGGTAATCCGTATGTACGCACGAGTGACAATATCATTATTTTGATATTAAAATAATATATAATTAAATTTTATATCATATATACTGATTTATTATCATGTTATATTTATTATTTACATAAATTAGACATCATTATTATACCCATCCAAATAATAATGTATTGCATAATAATTACACCATGACATGGAATCTGTAAGCCGTACGTACGCATGTACAGTGACATGTCAATCAATGGATGGATATAACAATTAATATGGTTGGAAAATATTTATAATAACATCATAGTATATATTATATACTATATTTATCATTTTATAATGTAAATAAAAAGAAAGAGGAAGTGGAAGATGAAATGAACTTGAAAGAGTTGATGAAATATTTACCTCTTCTTCGGGTTCTTCCTTTCCATTTGCTCAAAAGGGATCCTTAGGTAAGATTTATGACTATAGGATGGCCTCTAGGATGATAGGAGTATAGTTTAGGGGGTATTTGGTCAGGGGTTGGCAGATCCAAATGGCTTTGAAGGTGTAATTTTAAGAGAAGGAGGAGTTCTCTTTTATAAGAGGGGTGAGAGGCACCTTAGGAAAAGCTAGAAATATTTTTTTATAATAAAATCATTTTTAGTTTCTAATGGATTAAATGTGGATTATTTAAATTCTAGGGTGTGTATTGGTCTAAAAACACTCCACCAATAGGATTTAGATAGATTCGATTCACTATATTAACCTTATCATTTAAATATAATTCATATTTAAATAGTTTGACATTTACCATGTCTCTTTGTATTTTTATATTATATGGTTAATAAACATACTATAAACTCCTAAGAGAACCCCATGTGGTTTATTAATGATACAACTATCATTATATAATACTTTTTGTTGATTCTTAGATTTTTAGGAATATAATATCAATTAATAATGTAATATTTTTTATAAAACTCTTTTAGGTCAATTTTGACACAATTTGGTATTTTGTTATTACTAAATTCATAAAAACATTATTACTTCAAAAACATTCCACTAACCAACCCTAATATGTCATATTAACCTATAAAATTATTGTAATTCATAAAAGTCACAAATTATATTTATTTGGATATTTATAATATCAATTATTTTAATATTTTTAATTAATTAGGTAATTACTGCATCATTGTTGTGTCATAAATAAATTTAATTATATAATGTCAAAAAATTATATATAAAATCTAATTATGTAGGAAATATTTTTATCTTCTTAATTAATATTTATAGTCGAATTTATCTTTTGTGTAACCTTATATTAAAAATGTTTTAGTTATTACACATTGATTTTAACTCTTTTAACTCTTCATTGAATTAAATAATAATATATTTCCTAATCTAATCCATGTGGACCAAAGAGGTTCATATTTCATTCGTAAAGATTTTTTGGTCGAATTATACTTATCCAACCGAATTAGAAAATGTTTTAGGGTAACAAAAATATCATTTTACCCTTAATTACCCTATTTACTTTTAACCGTCGAAAATAAAAGTAAAAAGTTACTATTCACCAAAAATTATTTTCATCATATTAAACCACATTTAACTTCTTGATATTTACTTTATCTCTCCGATTTTCTAAATTCAACTCATAGAAGTGGTAAAATTTTGTTTTATGTAAATTTGCAAATTGCCCTAGGAGGTCGGTAAAAGACAGTGAGAAGATCAATATAATTTAATATATCTAATATTATTACAAAATGACTCCAATGAATTAAATTGAACATATATAGGTATTATGTATCTATTTTGACCTTAAATAAATTTAAATAACTAGTTATTGAAATAAAAATTAGGTTATAAACTATAACTCAGTGCTTTTCACTATTCATCAAAAATTGAATACTTTTAGAAAAATACCAAAAATTCACCCTAAACTAATATTGATATTCCAAATTCCAAAATGAAATCAATTTTAATAAATTCAAAAATAGATTTTGAATTTCTTAATTTAAAATTAATTTCCGTTGTCAAAACCAAAAGACATATTTTTATGAAATAATAAGTATCAAAAGATTGACAGTTGTTTATGTCTAATTTCTTAGTGAAATTACTTACAAAGAACTGCATTGGATTAAATGGTAAAAATATAATCTATTTACACTTATAAAACATTAAAATGAATTATTTGACACTATAAATTATTTTTATTAAAAAAGTTGTTTTCAGTTAAAATATAGTATTTTTCACTATTAACCCAAATATGAAACTTATCAGAAAAACACCAAAAAAAATTTGAAACTAAATTATTATGTCCCGATTCTGAAAAAGTTGTTTATTTTTTCAAATTATATATATATAATATTCAAATCTTGTTTTTAAAAAGGGTTCACCATTTAAAGGTGGTAAAATTTTATTTTTTGAAAAATACTTTTTTTATCATAAAAAAATGAATTTGTTCTTAGATTATGTCTATGAAACTCATAATATGGATTCTAAAATTATAAGGATTATATAAAGTTCAAAATTCAGTTAATACTATTCATAACCATTTTTGAACGACTAGTTTGGTAAGTCATGGTGCGCTTGAACTCAATGTATTGTGTAGTGAAAGTTATTGAATTACTTGGATGAAATAACGTACTATGAAATCTTGGGGTGTTACATTCTTACCTCCTTCAATAAATTGCATCCTTGCAATTTGAAAATTTTTATTGAAAATAAATGTTTTAAAATAGAAAATACCTTTTTCAGAGAACTCACATCAGAAATTGGGTTAAAAAAAATTATTCTTAATAAGAGGAAAAATGAATATGAAAATTTCATCATCAAATTATGATCTCGATTAAGAGAACATTGGTCGAAATTAGAGACACATAATTAGAGGAAAATGTAAATATTTATAGGGAGTGATTGAGGTCATCAGTCACAAACAATTTTAGAATTGAGGGCCTCGAAGCCATCAATCTATAATGATTTAAAATATAATCGGTTCAACAAAACATAAGGTATTAGAATAAAAAAAATAGTTTTAAGATCCCTTACCTAATTTCTAAGAATTAATTTCATCATAGAATAAGAGAAGAAAAAAATATACTTGACATGTAGAGTTCCATCCATTAACTAATTTCTACCACAAACTCATATTTCACACTAAATGATAATAGATCTTAAAAGAATGTTCTATTTATCCTATTCATATAGGGTTCCAATGAAAATGAATGTATAATTCACCTATCAAACCCTTTAAAAAAGAAACTATATTATGCAATTCTGGGACATCACGTAGTCAAGTGGTAGTCGATAAATCCCTATCACACTATGGTTGTGGGTTCGATTCACACAACTTTATTTGATGCGACGGGTTGTCACATGGTCTGCGTGTTGTCCTTTTTATAAAAATCAAAAAATAACCGTAAAAATAGTATCCAATTACAATCTAAATCCATTCCCACCTTTATAATTATCCAAAATACTTCTATCCAAACTCACAGTCCAAAATTTATAATGAAGTTAAACACAATGAAGATCCTTTTTTCCATGTAATAACATGTGAAAACATTCATCATTTTTTATTTTAGAACATGGTAACACCATGAATTTCCATAATCACATATTGATTACATTTATTCTCCCTTATCCTTTATATAATACTGGATATATTCCTTATATCAAAAAATATTGAATATTCCAACAATGATGAAATAAACAAACTATTAATCAGTTCCAAGGAAGTTAAGAATATCAAATATAATTTATCCAAATCAACCATCTCTTATTCCAAAATCATTACCTCATTATAAAGACTATATTAAGGATTAAATTTCCTTTAACAATGTATTTTACAAAAAATTTACATGCTATTGAGTTAATTTTCATGGTTCCACACAACCTCAAGTCTTTAATGAAATAGTACTGCATTACATTCCTTATATACTCTATAATTCTTATAACATGTACATAATTAATACAATACTCAATTGAAACAATAATTTAATAACAACATAATAAATCTAATCATTACTTTCATCTTCAGTAGTATCATAACTTTATTATTATCCAATATCAGTATTTGGGGTATACTTTGATTATTTATGCATTGATTCGCGTAGTGTCCCAACTCCTTAAAGATGAAGCTTTGTACATTTGAAACTTTTTTCTTACCCTTGAAATCACATACTTGGTGTCCCATTTCTACACACTTATAAAAACTCCCATTTCCTTAAACAATTTGACAAGTAATTTTTTTGAAAAGTTATCACATATGGGAAAATCCTTCTTTTCCCTTATCCCTTTTTCCATCTTTATATCTTCCATCATTTTCTTCTCTTTCTTCCCTTCAAAGCCATAGGACTCAGATAATTATTTACTTATCTTATTAACACAAAATACTATTTCTTCATATGTTGAGAATACATGGGAGGCTATTTCCCTTCAAGATGTTGGCTTACTACTGTGAAATATATGATCCTTCTTACTATTTGGATAAAACGTATTGCTGTAGTTCACATTCCTTCTACTGGGCGCCATTCTTATACAATGACATGGAGTAGGACAGTTTATGAATTGTAATGAATAATTCCAAAATTGTAAAATACCTAATGTAAAATGAACATTTTATAGATATAATCCATAAACATAAAAATATTTTCTTCGAAGAGGCATATACTTGTAAATACATCATAATGATTTGTAAAGAAAATGAGAATTATTCTAAGAATATCTCCTGGGAGTGTCGTAGCCAAAATTGCAGCAAGGCCTGTTGTCGTGCACCAGTTTCCATTCGATTCTAGCAGAAAGGGGTGTTTTTTGGGTTTTACCCCTAGGTACATCGGTTCCAGATCTGCCTCTACCTGCTAATATCCTAACAGTGATGTATTTCTTTGAAAAGTCACAAAATCTCTACAATACCCAAATTCTAGAATGTTCTTCTATACTAATCCTCATAGTCTATCATAGGATAATGTGCTCAGAGTTTATCTAAATCTAGTTTCCAAGGTTTGTACTAAACTTCCTCTGATACCAACTGTAATGCCCCGACGTTATTTATCCTGAGTAGGTGAATTATTACATAACCTTGGAATGATCATAAAAGATCATTTCTCAAAAAACCGATTAGTTTATTATCCTTGGAAGTACTAGATACATTTATAAGTTTTACATGACATCCTAAAATGGACAAATACTAAAGCATTTTTCCCTAGAAAACATTGAGATCACATAGACTATCCTTGTAGGTCAGTCATAATATACATCTTTTCATCCTGTGAAAAATAAAACATAGAAAGGGGTGAGCTCAGATGCTCATCAAGGATAACAATATAGAAAAAACATTCATAAATAAGTATAAACATTTAAGGAAATGTATAATACTAAAACAAAAGCCTTTTCAACATAAACATAATCATTATAAATAAAATATAAATCAAAATAATGCCATTTACTTACTCACATGGATATTCTACTATTCTAATAATAACATGGAATATCAATATCCACTTTCATAATGATAGAATGCATAATGCCAGACTTTCATAACCACATAATCAAGGCCTTGTGCCAAGACTAAAATTAATATTTTGTCAAGGCCTTGTGACAAGACACTAGTTTGTCTCATTAGACCTACCGATGCATTGAGGAGCTATAGCGGGGTCCACCCATCACTTACTAAGTCCAATGCATTCCTTATATGAAAAGGTTTGAACATAACATAAACATTCGTAATAAAACTGGAATATGAAATGTCAATACTTTTCTATAAACCATTAATGATATAAAATAACACATCCATAGTCAAACATATCACAAAACCTTCAATACAATATGTATGTTTTGTACCACAATAAATCAACTTCAAACAAACATGAAATCTATCAATGGATGTCGACATAGTCGAATTGAGAACATATGGTCCTATAATGATTAAAATAAATTAATAAGGGATAAATGCACATGATAAATAGGTGATATTATATTTGGCCAAGCATTTTTTGAAAATGAACACAATAATGGATATCCTAGGTGACAAAAAAAATAATCTGTTAAATCTATATAAGGGCACATTAAAAGACTCGAAATTAGTACATATTAATTATAATAAGATCATTATGATCAATATTTTAATCAAATGAGTCTGAATTCAAAATTTAAAATTCCTCCTTAGTTGTAGATAATTCTTCATCGGTGAATGTACTCGCCATTTAATATTATAAATTTTTTTATTCACTGCATCACAATATTTTTTCGATCAAGAGTCCCATCATCACCTGATTTTGATTCTCTAATGAGAGTTGGAAAGATATCCTTTAAATTTCCCTAGGATTAAGAGGATAAAAGTGAATAAATTATTATAACTATCTATTTATGCATGAAATTATAATAAAGTTACTTAATTAAATAAATAAAATTATTAACTTATTTTACTAAACACGTCCATCTAATAAAACAATTATCTAAATTCCCCACATAAAACTATTTTATGTCATGCGTAGGATAAAAAATATGTTCCAGAAAACAACTACAGTATCAGATTTATGATTTGATATTTTTTAATTATATTACTATTTTATTTATTAAATCCTTTATAAATAATATAAGAATAGTTTAATAATTTTATAAAATTAATATCCGGACGAAAGATCCATGGAATTACACCCTATCTCAATTACTTGATTGAAAAATATGTTTTTAATATTATAAGTTCATACAAGTAAAAAAATATTCTATATATATATATATATATATATATTATTCTACATTCTTGATGATATAATGTTGGTATTTTTTCATGATGATATATTATGGGCATGTCCGCTTGATGATATACTATATGGATGGACCACTTCAAGGATTTGTGTGGGAGGCCATATAGATATGTCTTCTTTTAGGAAGTTTTGGGAGAGTGGTCTGTTGTTGGTCCAAGTCTTGTTCAGTAGATTGTGAAGAGGGTGGAGTTGATTTAAATGAGATTGATCATGACACAGAGTAATTAGAATTTTTTTTGACCATCATCACCACCCGTTGGAGTTTGAGGTTTGTGATTGAGTCCTTTAATTGTTTCACCATGCATGAGAAATCCTCTGATGTGTAAGAATGCTAAGTTGTAAAAAATTATTGTTTTGATCCTTTAATATAATTGGTTGAAAAGAAGGGTGTCATATCAGTGAGACTTACTATATCATTGGGATTCCATCCATGATGTGTTTCATGTTTCCCTAATGTGGAGGTTTTGACCAGATCCTTCCCATGTGGTTGGATGGGACGATGTTGAACTTGAGCATGAAATAAACATGATTGAGAAACTATTTTAGATTATGGATCACCTAGAGAAGGTTTAAAATGGTAAATTAATTCTTTTATTATGTGAACTATGGTAGAGATAATGGGATTTCCATGAAATGTGTGGGTTAGCATTTTTTCTAATGTTGTAGTGGACTTCAATTTTTTCGAGTCCATGATCATGAGAAAATTCTTTGAAATTAAATATTTTATAGTGGGGATAATGTAACCCCCCATTATAATCCACTAGCTCTATATTGACCCTTGTTTTGGATAACCTGTTTTTTGGTGCATTGAGGTCTTATTGGGAATGAATATCCTTAGCTGGAAAAAATAACCTAAATTATGGGAATGTCTATTCATTTGGTTTACATGTGTATATGTATTAATGTGAAAATGTATTTAAATGGTTCTCCATGTATCTAGAGAGACTTATGTTTTGGTTTAGATGATTTCTCTAGTGAATGGCCTAAGAACATATTACTGAACAAATTCAGATAATGATTATGTTTCATGATGTGAATATGTTGTAAGGTAGAGTCTATGAGTATCATACCTGGTGTGAACATTTTATAGGTCATGAAACCATTACATAGTCAGAAAACATTGATTATGATTTAATTTAATGAAACCAATATTTTTTCTTATTAATGATTCATTGAATTTTATAGTATGAAAGAAATTCATGAAAATAATTCCTCAGGTCTAGTGGTTTAAAAATGATGTATTCATGAATATTTTTGGAATTAATTATGGTGATGATACAATCAAAACCTATAAATATTTTTTGATTATTTTTGTCCAGTACCTCATTCGGGATCTCTCCAATCATTATTTGAATCTTGTGGTTTTTGCATCGCATATCCCTAGTAGGTTTTCTTTCTTCTACTTCATTTCCATTGGACGTAGTGGTGGAATAAGCAATGTTTGTGATTCGTATTCGTGATAAATTTATTCTTTCAACCAATACATTTTATTTTCTATTTATTTCTTCTCTTTGTAAGGAGATATAGGTATTTCAATCTTTATTTTTTGATGGCATGTTATTTTTAGTCACTCTTCGGATATATGTTTATATTAAAATGTTTAATGTTCATGAATTACAATATTTTATTGTTGTTTATTCTGGATTATTCATTGAAATGTATTACCTTTTTGGAAATAGGACTTTAATTATATTTGAGTATGATTTTTGAAATTGGTTTAAAAAAACAGATCATTGGGAACCATAGGTTGATCGGTAAATGGATATGGGTAATCCTACTGTGTGGCACCCCACTAGGGGTTACTACTGTGATATAGGTAGAATGTTCAAGTACTTGATATCGGTTGAAATCAATAAATTCTTGGTTTAGGAATCATTTATATATAATATATATTCCCAATGTCAAGATCCCAAAACATGTTCTTCCCCTTTTATACCTTTCTTATCGAATGATGGTTTATTTATATATATTTTATAACATAATTAATTTACATGTTCTTCTCTTATACCTAATATATATCTGGATTTGGTGAATAAGGTATAAATTCATATAAAATAATGGAATGTTTATATATGATTTGATTTTCCAAAAAATATTTATAAAATGTATTTTTTTTATAAAATTATAACTTGTTCATTTATCATAATATTACTTGTATCAATTTATTGGTGATATCCTATAGGGATCTATTCTAACAAAAAAAATTCTATTGGGAAATTGTAAAATCGGTTATGTAGGATTGATGGAATTGGAAAGACATAGTATGACATTCTATGTTCTCATATAATATTTCAACCATATATTAGTATGGAATGGTGGTTATGGACTGTCATATGGAAGAATTTTTTATTTTACTCTATTTCAACATTCTTTTTTAGATAATTTGTCATGACTCTGTTTGTATCATTAGTTTTTATTTCATTTTTATTTATTGTACATTAATGTTTATTCAGATTTACAAGATAATTTAGGATCTTTCTGTACTCACTATATATGGGACCACATTGGGTGGCTTTTCTAGTTGACGATACCTAGATCGTTATATTCCAGGTCCCGTGAGAAGCCTTAATCAATAATGTTAATATTTATCTAATGAGGAGATTATATAAACATGTATGGTGTAATGTGAGTAATTATTTATCTTATTAACATTTATTTTAGTTTTTAATTACTTTGATATGAGATCTGGTATGTGCTATTTATTACATGTCTTGAAAAACCCTACCAATTGAGTTGAAGTGAACAATATTTTTAATATCTTACGTAATACGCAATATTGATCTTAATGTAAATTTTATTTATAAAATTAATCCTTTATTACATAATTGTGATTGTTATAACCTAATTTTTTAATTTTTATTTATGAATATATGTAAAAACATATGAAATGTTTGTATAATGTTTTACTTAAAAATGTATTAATTTAATACTAAGAAGAAAAAAAATTAATTTCTAATAATGTTATATTATGCTTCATAAAATCATTTTATTCAAAAGATATTTTATTACACCATATTTATATATATTATAATAACTTTCTACCCCTTATTGAAGTTAAATATGATAAAATTGATATCATATTTGAAATATTCAAGTCAAAATACCACAAAGTGAATTTTTTGTATATTTTTGAAATTGGTGATTTTTAGGGGAATACTAAAAATAATATTTCAACATATATAATAATGATTATGAAATTATTATGATGGTAGATTTACATTAAATATTATATAATTGTTATCTTTACTAGATATTTGTTTAAGAAAAAAATTATTCCATTTTAAAAAAATTATTTTATATATTTGGAACCCATACTTTAGTTTTTTGAAAATAATTTATATTTTATTCAAATTAGAAACTATGTGTTAATAATCACATTTAATGGTATAGTTGGAAGCTTTTATTTGGTTTGAATTTATCAAAAAGTATTAATAAATTTATTATTTGTTATATAATGAAAATAAATATTTTATAACATATTATACAAAATTTTAGAGTAAAATTACACTAAAATCATCTATTTTTATAAAATAACTACTTTTAATTTTTATTTTTATTCTTATAATAAAATTAATTTCTTACACTTTTATAAATTGAATCATTTAAAATAGATTCCATATTCGGAATCAAACTTTTTAAATCTAGTAAATATTCAAATTTTATTTTTAGTCATTATTAATAGTTAACATGGTTGGTATTTTCACCCTTTGTTAGGGAAAAAAGGTTAAATGAGTTTAAAATTCTATAAGATAACAAAATAACATTGAAACATTCTTTTATCCTACTTGAAATATGTTTTTCTTATATTCTCTTTTATTTTTTGATTATATGGTTACTTAGTTCTATTTTTATTATATTTTTAGCCTTTTATTATTTTTTGTAATGATTAAATACCAAATGCCATTATCTTTCAATTAATAACTCTAATTATATATTTACTGTAGTAATTTTTTTTTAATTTTTAGTAATGATATAATTACCATGAACTCATATACAACACTGATACAGTGCTTACACAAAAAGTATAAAAATCAACATTAATGATTTTAGAAACATTATTAGTATTTTTTAAATGAATTATTATGTTATATTAATTTAACTAGTAATTATATAGTATATTTAGTGTTAAATGTATTTATATTTGGATTAAATTTCTTTCTTTATCTATTTGAAATCATGTTAAATTAAAACTCCCAAAAAATACATTAGTGATTTTATATTGAGAAAAATATTTTTCATTTATTTTAAAAATGAAAAAATATATAAAAATTGGACACATGGTATATAATTTTCTCTAAAATTTCATAGATGTATCATTTATTTCTCACTTTACAACATAGAAAGAAAATATATAACCCTTAAAGAGTGAATAATATTTTACAATATCTTTGCTTTAAAATGTTTTGTATAGGGTTAAAAAAATATAAATTTTAATTTTCTAATTAAATATGTATAAATTATATTGGATGATATTATATTGAAATTATAATATAATAATATATATATTATTTCTAATTTTTTTACTTAACATGATTATGATATTTATTATATTTTAATGTTCTCAAACCAAACAATTATGTCAGTCCCCTCACTTATTAAAGGGAAAGTCGTATCCTCTCTTTCCCTATCACACCCTGTCCCGGTGGACGTGCGACTTGCACATGGGTTATAATGGTTACGCGATAAGCACGCAGCTTAACCCTATAAGCGGTCAACGCTGGCTACCATGGGTTGAATGCAGTTCACTCAACTGCGTGCTTGATGGCATGTGAGCCGGGCGACATCACAATTTTCAAAATGAATAAATAAATTAATTTAATGATAAAGGAACTAAAGCTAAGGTAGATAAACAACATAAAATGATATTTTAAAAAAATGATTAAATATTTTTTAGAGTTGTATTAATAATAATAATAATAATAATATTGGAAATATTATTATTATTTTTATTATGTTTATTTTTTTAGTTGGTTTAGATTTTTGTTTAGGTGTTTATTTACCTTTATTTTTTTATTTTTTTTTCATTTTTTTCCTTTCTCCTTCTGTTTCTTTTCTCTTTTTTTCGTCTCTATCTTTTTTATCTCTCTTATCTTCTTTCCTCTCCATTCTCTCTCCCCACGCGGCTCTCCCATCCCTAACCCTAGCCGAGCCCCCCCCCTTTGGCCGACGTGAGCTTCTCCCTCGCCAACGCTCCGGCTGGACCCTCCTCCGGCCAGACCTCTACCCTCTCCTCTCTTAGCCAAACCGACTCGACACCCCAAGGGGGTCCTCCCCTTCGATGCGTGTAGCACCCCTCGGCCGGCCTGTCCTCTGATTTCCTCTGATTCTTTGGGTTTTTCTTCTCAAGGTCTCAAGGTAAGCTCATCTCTCATTCCTCCTTCCTTCTTTGGCTGATTTTTGTCCATCCCTTTTGCCCTAATTTAATTCATCTGACCACCAATGTGCAAGGATTGTGCTTAATCTGTTTTTTTTCTTGTATCTATTTTTGTAAGGGGATGTAGAAGGTCCCTCAAGACCACTTGGGTGCGTTTATGGTGTCCACTACCGAAGGCGAGGTGGATTGCGGTATTTTCGGTCGGCTGGTTGGATTTTGGGGTAAGGGTTTTTCCCGTTTATGATTTTCAGATCCTCTAAATTAATTTATTTAGTTGTTTTAAGGTTCCTGGTTGTTGTTGCGTTGTGCAGTTTGAGTTTTGTTGAATGTTTGGTTTGGAAATTGGTTTTCATTATGTGTTTGGGTGTTTTATTTCTTTAAGCCTTGTTATGCATTTTAAGGATGTTTTACAAATCGTGAAATTGGCTTATTTAAGTTGTATAAATGATGCGAATTATGTTTTTCCATTGTTATGACGTGCAGACGGTTTTAAAGTGGTGCTTTGATATGAAATCGGGTGAGTTTTTTGTGTAAATTTTATAGTGATTATTTGAAAGTGTTTCATAAATGGTTTTATTGATTTATTCAACTGTGTGTGTGGTGCGAATGTGGTCTTCAAAAATATTAAGTCTGCATTTGTTTTTTAGAGTGGCTTTTCCTACATGAATTTGAGTGTGTCTTTGGGGTGAGGTCTGTATTATCATCTTGGTAATGTTTTATTATGTTTTGATTGATTTATTAAATTATCTTGTAGTGCATTGGTCATCACATAGTGAGTTTTTGTGGTTGACAACAAATTCCAACATATATATACATGGGTAGGCATGTATATATACATATCCTCTGTGCGCATGTTACCTCATGGCGCATGGAATATGTTCCTAGATCAAATTATATATATATATATATGAAAATATATATGACTGAAGGTGAAGCGGTCTTAGGCTGCCATCGTCAAAAGCTAAGTGTCTTGAGGTACATCCCCTATGCCTATGCTTTTAATTTGAAATTCATAATTGCTTGATTATTTTAAAAAATATGTTTTACACTATGCTATCTACACATGCTATGGAATCCAATTGTGGTTGCCAAAAACTATTATTATGTTGCTTTAGAAATTGAAATATATTTTTAATACTATCGATATTTAGTGTCCTTTTCTTGAAAAATTGATTTCATAAGTGGGTTTGAATTGGTAATATGTATTTCCAATGGTGTTTGGCCTTTTGGTCGGTTAATTGTAAAAATTATTCCCTTTATGCAATAAATCCTATTTGGAACCTGAAGAATGTTTTATGAAAAAGAAAAACCTCTCTTGAAGAACGCCCCCTTGGTTTTAGAAAAATGATTTTTTTAGTTGAATGTGTTACCATGTGCCTAATTTGATGTTTATGCATTGTGTGATGTGAAAGAGGGGGAATGAGATCAATGAGGGAGGGCGGTGGTGATATGTTGAATGAGTTTTAGAAAAATATAGTGTTCTGTACATATATGTTTTCTTGATAATGAAAACTCACCACCACTTGAAATAGAGCACAATGGGAAACTTGGGTATATATGTGGGTGACCAGGACTAGTACGCTAGATGACACGATAGAGGTTCGTCCCGGTTTGTCTAGTAGGATTGACGCAACAACACTAACTAAACATATGAATTTCTGAGGGTCGTGGTCTTTTATGCCACGTTTTCTAAGGGTTGTGGCCTTCTAAGCCATGTTTTCTGAGGGTCGTGGTCTTCTAAGCCACTTTTCACCAAGGTACGAGGTCTCTAGTTTCCCACTTATTCTAGATACATATAGGGATTTACCCATGGTTCTCATTTGTGACATGCTTCTAGTGAATAAGTTTCTTTTTAGTTGTTTCATACTTGATGTCTTGTTTGTGAAAACCACATTTTAATCCAAACTGGTTTCTTTTAATTTTGAAATGTTAATGCATGCTTGAATCCTATTTTGAAAATGTAGCGGGAGTAAAATGCTTTACCTGAAAATGAAAACTCATTACATGAATTTGAAAATGAGAAACATTAATTTATTATATCATATTTTCAAACTAGCATAGTTGGATTTCTTTTTAAAGGTAAGGGCATTGGGTTTGGTAATTCCTTGGCTTTCCTACTAAGCATCTCGGTGCTCACGCCCACTTTAATTTTTAGTCTCAGGTTATAGATTTGGATCGCTCATCAAGCGAGCATGGTTATAAGTTTGATGGTGACCCATGGGGTCACTTGGAGGTATGTCTAATTTCCTATCTTTATTTTATATCCCTGCTGTTAGTGTTTACTTGTTTTGTTTTGTTTTGTTCTGTTGATCTAACTTTTAATTTTTGTGCTAAATTGTTCCCAACTGCATGTTTTGATTCCCAACACTAGTTGGCAGCCCGTGGGGATCAGGGATGCCCTTAGGGCCTTGTCGTAGATCAGGTAGGGTGGTGGGCCAGATGGCGACCCGACTTAGTTCGTGACAAGATGGTATCCGAGCAGGTTTTTTGTTCTTGTTATTTGGGGCGTCTGCTAGATAGAAATTAGGACTGTCGAGGCTCTGGGAGGTAGGTGCGGGAAGAGCATCACGAACTCTTGCTCGCACGGATCCTCGAGCTACCAGGGGTAGCCCAGGATTCGAGCCTTTTGTTCTTGTTTTGCATAAAGGGATGACAACGGAGGTGAGACGGTCTCACGTTGTGACCCCACATGCAGTAGTGACCCATTTTGAGGCCATGTTACCGTCTGAAGTTCCTCATAGTGTTATTGATTACTTGGGGGCATGGATCACTACCATGTCGCCGGGTTGGGCATGGAAGCTAGTCCCTCCTTCCAGTTGTTTGGTGTAAATTGTGCTTTTTTATGTTCTGGTTGGTGTGAAGGGATGTTGTTCTTGAGTTTGTTTTTCTTCCAGGTCATTGTGTTGACTCGGTGGTTCTTTTCAATTGTGTTGTGGCTCAAGGAATGTTTTTATTATGTGTTTCTTGTGTTGTTCGGAGTATGCTGCCCATAAAGGTCCCTAACGTTGCCGATGAGTAATGCCCAGACATCAGTTCTTTTAACTGTCATGCCCTTTGAGGTGTTAGAGGTCTGTTAGAGGTGGTGGAATGGCCTGAGGGAAGTGGAGTGTGTCTTTGGGTTGTGGGGGACTCCTGATGCTGATAAGGTTCGTACCGTCTCTGGCTTACTTGAGGGTCTAGTTCTAGACATGTAAAGATGAGATGTCTCATCGTCGTTAGAGTTTGAGATGTTGTTGGTAATAGTTGACTTTTGTTAAGGTTCCCTATATGGAGAGGAGTACATACTGGAGGAACCTTACCAAAGAGGTTATCTTTGTTGATCCTGACACCTAGTTCGTCAGGATGCCTTCAGGCGTGCCATTATTATGGCTGGTTCGGGCATTTCAAGCTATCGTGTCGCATCTCTCTGAAGTCCTGTCATCATTGTGGTTTTTCGGGTCACTGGGGGAAGTTTTGTGCGAAGCATCAATCGAGAAAGGAGTTCTGTTAGAGGGATGTTGGTGCCTGACTGTGAGGTAGATGATGCTTCAGTCGTCCGAGCCCCAGCCGCAGGTCTCAGGGTAAAGCTCGCGCACAGTTAGGAGTTTCTAGAGGTGTGAAGCCTTGGTCCGAATTTTGTGTCCCATGTTGGAAGTGGAACATTTGAAGGCTTTTTGTTCTTATTTTTCTGCTGTTAAAGTTTTACCATTATTGTAAGCTCATCATTTCAATGGGAGAGTATGATGAACTTGTCCCATTATAACCCAAGTGGTCATGTTTGTCTAAGTGTGAGTTTTAGAACTGTTCTTTTTTCTTAGGCGTGTGTTTTCTCCTCATGTAGGTTGTGTTCGGTTTAGCTGTATTGGATTGGAGATTCTTGTAGTTGTTCTTGAGTTTTATTTTTGAGTTAAATTCTTCTTGTGAGTCTCCCAACCTCGTTGGGGATGTTTTGGGTAGTGTGGGGAAAAGGGTTTCATTGGTTATCCTGTCCTGTGTCTCAGTTTCTCAGGTTCCGTCATTGTAGGTTTATTGTTTAAGATCTAGTAGTGTGGTTTTGCTGTGCAGGAAAATTGAAAGAGTTCAAGTAACGAGTTCCCTAGTTTTTAGTTGAGATGATGGTGTTGTTGGGTTTTTGAACACCAATGATAGTTGAGTCTTTATGGTGGTGATAACTCCTTCATTTTCTCCCCACAACCTCGGGTCTTGGTTTTCAATTGAATCGGTCGGGTGTGACTTGTGGAGAGTAAGGTCACCCTAAGATCCTTAGTTTTCGTCGGTTCTTCTGGTAATGTTCGTGCATGGACTCAATTATTGACCAACGTTCAGTTTGGTGACTTTCTGGGGGAAGAAATTGTCTTTGGTGGGGAGAATTGTCACACCCCGACCTGGTGGACACGTGACTTGCACACAGGTTATAAAGGATACGCAGTAAGCTTGCAGCATAACCCTGTAAGTAGTCAATGCTAGCTGCCATGGGTCAAATGCAGTTCCCTCAACCATGTTCTTGATGGCACGCGAGCCGTGCGACAACACAATTTTCGAAATGAATAAATAAATTAATTTAATGACAAAGAAACTGAAATTAAGTTAGATAAACAACATAAAATGAAATTGAAAAAAATAATTAAATATTTTTGAGAGTTTTTTAATGATAATAATAAAAACAATATTGGGATTATTATTATTATTATTATTTTGTTTATTTTTTAGTTGGTTTATATTTTTATTTAGGTTTTTATTTACCATTATTTTTTTTTCCTTTTTTCCTTTCTATTTCTCTTTCTTTTTTCTATTTTTTCTTCTCTCTTTCTTTTCTCTCCTCTCTTCTTTCCTCTCCCTTCTCTCTCCTCGCGTGGCTCTCCCCTCCCTAACCCTAGCCGAGCCTCCCCTTCGGCTGGTGCGAGCTCCTCCCTCACCGGCGCTGTAGTTGGAACCTCCTCTGGCCAGACCTCTCCCCTCTGCTCTCTCGACCAGACCCTCTTGACACCCCAAGGGGGTCCTCCCCTTTGACGCGCAAAGCAGCTCTTGACTGGCCTCTCCTCTTATTTCCTCGGATTATTTGGGTGTTTCTTCTCAGGGTCTCAAGATAAGCTCATTTCTCCTTCCTCCTTCCTTCTTTGGTCGATTTTTGGCCTCCCCTTTGCCCTAATTTAATTCGTCTGAACCCCCATGTGTAGGGATTGTGTTTAATCCATTTTATATCTTGTTTCTATTTTTGTAAGGGGATGAAGAAGGTCCCTCGGGACCTCTTGGGTGCGCATATGGTGTCCGCCGCCTAAGGCGAGGCGGATTGCAGTCTTTTCGGTCCGCCTGTTGGTTTCCGGGGTAAGGGTTTTGCCCGTTGATGATTTTCGCATCCTCTAAATTAATTTCTTTAGTTGTTGTAAGGTTCCTGGTTGTTGTTGCATTGTGCAGTTTGAGTTTTTGTGTATGTTTGGTTTGGAAATTGGTTTTCAATATTTGTTTGGGTGTTTTTTTTGCTTTAAGCCTTCTTATTCCTTTTTAGGATGTTTTACAAATTGTTTAACTGGCTTATTTAAGATTTATAAATGATGATAATTATGTTTTTCCATTGTTATGAAGTGTGGATGGTTTTAAAGTAGTTATTTGATATGAAATCATCTGGGATTTTGGTGTAAATTTTATAGTTCTAATTTGCAAGTGTTTCATAAATGGTTTTATAGATTTATTCAATTGCGTGTGTGGTGCGAAAGTGGTCTTCAAAAAGATTAAATTTGAGTTTGATTTTTAAATTTTCTGTTCCTATGTGAAATTGAGTGTGTTTTTGGTGCGAGGTCTGGTTTTTCATCTTGGGAATGTTTTATTTTGTTTTGATTGATTTATTAAACTATCTTGTAGTGCATTGGTCATCTCATGGTGAGTTAGTGTGTTGGAAAACAAATGCCTACACATATATACATGGGTATGCATGTATATATACATATCCTCCTTCTGGATGATCCCTCATGGCGCATGGAATATGTGCCTGGATTCAAAAGATATATATATATATATATAAGAAAATGTATATGTGTGTCTCTGAAGAGGTTTCAGGATGCCATCGTCAAATGGTGCATGTCTTGAGGTAGGTCCCCTATGCCTATGCTTTTAATTTGAAATTCATAATTGCTTGATTGTTTAAAAAATTTTCGTTTTACATTGTGCTATATACACATGCTAGGGGATCTGATTGTAGTTTCCAGAAACTATTATGTCGTTGCTTTAGAAATTGAAATTTATTTTTAATGTTATCGGTCTTAAGTGACCTTTTCTTGAAAAATTGATATCCTAAGTGGGTTTGAATTTGTAATGTGTATTTGCAAAGGTGTTTGTACTTTTGGCTGGTTAATTGTAAAATTATCCCCTTTATGTAATAATGCCAATTTGGAACCTTAAGAATGATTTATGAAAAAGAAAAACATCCCTTGAAGCACGCCCCACTTGGTTTTAGAAAAATGATTTTTTAGTTGAATGTGTTATCATGTGCCTAATTTGATACTTATTAATTTTGGGATGTTAAATAGGGGGAATGCTCTCAAGGAGGGAGGGCGGTGGTGAGATGTTGAATGAGTTTTAGAATAAGAAAGTGTTGTGTACATATATGTTTTCTTAATAAAGAAAACTCACCACCACTTGAAATAGTGCAAAATGGGAAACCTAGGTATGTAAGAGGGTGACCACGACTAATACACTAAATGACATGGAAAAGGTTCATCCCAGTTTTTCTAGCATTATTGACGAAACAACACTAACTAAACATATGAATTTCTGAGGGTCGTGGTCTTCTAAGCCACGTTTTCTGAGGGTTTTGTCCTTCTAAGCCACGTTTTCTTAGGGTCATGGTCTTCTAAGCCACGTTTCACCGAGGTACGAGGTCTCTAGGTTCCCACTTGTTCTAGATACCTATATGGATTTACCCATGGTTCTCATTTGTGACATGCAGCTAGTGATGTATCTTTTTTTAGTTGTTTCATACTTGATGTCTTATTTGTGAAAACCGTATTTTAATCCAAACTGGATTCTTTTCATTTTGAAATGTTAATTCATGCTTGAAAGCTATTTTGAAAATGTAGTGGGAGTAAAATTATATACCTGAAAATGCAAACATGTTACTTGAATTTTAAAGGGATAAACATTATTTTATTATATCTTATTTTAAATCTAGCATAATTGGATTTATTTTTTAAGGTAAGGGCATAAGGCGTGGTTATTCCTTGGCATTCCTACTGAGCATATCGTTGCTCACACCTAATTTACTTTTAAGTTTCAGGTTATAGACTTGGATTGGTCTTCGAGTGAGTGTGGTTATAAGATTTATGGTGACCCATTGGGTCTCTTAAGGGTATGTCTAGTTACCAAGCTTTATTTTATTTCCCCACTGTTAGTGTTTACTTGTTTTTTTCTGTTTATTTCTGTTGATCTGTCTTTTATTTTCTGTGCTAAATCATTCCCAACTGCATGTTTTGATGCCCAACACTAGTTGCTAGCCCGTGGGGATCGGGGATGCCCTTCGGGCCTTGTCGCGGACCTGGTCGGGCGCCATCTCGGATGGCGACCCGACTTGGTTTGTGACATTCCCACTCCATTTGATTTATCTAATATACAATTATCTATTATATTACATTCACAACCATTTTACCCATGAAACAGAGTCACCGTCCTCACTAATATACCATCATATAATACATAATGTGTAATTAAATTGAGGTTTCCCAACAAAGAGGCACAACTCTTAACTGGGTTATGTTATATTATTTATTCTTGAAACTCCTTAAAATATTCACTAAATAAGATTATAAATAAAAATAATTATGTTAATTTTATTTAAATTCTATTATTTTAATTTAACCACAATTATTCTTCTTCATGACCATCCTAGAGGAAAGTAAAAAATTACTCACACATAAGTATAGATTACAACTTCCACAATGTGATGTATTTTATTTTCCATAAGTGCTAATCATGGATGCATATAATTATTTATTAGACATTTAATTATTTTATTAATGACCAAATTCTGATTATATTAATATAATATTTCATCTATCTTCATAATCATTATTTTTATGGAAAATAGAAACATCTTCCAAGCGTACGTTTGGAATACCGTCTCCATGTAGTGATGTAAATCATTTTTTAATACCAACTCACACAGATGGTCATAAGTATAGAATAAATGAAATAATATGATACATATAACATATATATGTCTCTTTAATGATAAAATTTTTCATACTATTGTTTTGACCATTATAAAATAAACATTGTATTCATGCGTATATATGAACTAAAATATTCATGTAGAATGTATTCCATTTTTCTATTACATCCAATCATGGATGGTTCTAAAAACTAAAATAATTAATAAATATTGTAATTAAATAATTATTATTATTTTAAATAAGGAATAACTCTTCAATATTTCTCTAGAATAAACCTACCATATTTATTTTTGGATTAATAACCGAACGTCCTAAAAACATCTGACGTGGTAATAAATGATTAAGTAATTAATTATACCATTTTACTGAATAAAATAAAAGGTTTAATGATGATGAAATAGATATTAATTCTTTCTTTGTGAATTAAATAATTAATATATTCTTATTATCTAGGATAACAAAAAATGTATGTCATTGGTTGAGATTCAAGGTTTGAGGAATTTCAATTTGTTGTATTATATCACTTACTTATTTGTTATATAATACAATGATTTTTTAATAATGACATATTATTTCTTAATTTTTCACTACAATTATTTTATGGGTATTTTTTTAATATAATAACTCCATGGATTGATTTTCGGTACAAATGTGGTTATCCTAGTAGGGTAATTCTCATCTAAAACTCCATTCATTGAGTAATGTTTTTATTATACACCTATTTAATTTTTAATGGTTAATATTATTACTCAAAAAATATTATCTCATAAATAAATATATTAGAATTTTATTTAATGTTTCTTTTGTTATTTTATATTTAATGGGGTAATGGTTCATTTTTATAAAAAATTTTAGGGTTATCATTATCTCAATCGATAAATGATTTATGTCATAAACCATGATTTATATTATAATACTTACATATATTCATGTGATTGTATATTAACATGTTATATAATTTATTTCATGTTATATAGATATATATCCATTTTATGTTCTATATCTCAATATCATTATATTTGGAAATAGCTAAATTCATAAGGGTTTTTTAGTCAATAATTTTTCCCTCGTTGGGATATGATATATATTCACTAGTTAATTTCATTTTAAGGTGTATATAATTATAATTAATTATATTTATGATAAATATATGATTTATAAATTGTTCTCTATAATCCATATATGGTTTTATATTTCAAGGAGTTATTAATATTAATGTCCATGAAAATTGTAATTTTTATGCTTATTTCTTCAAAATTATCGAATACTCTTACCTGATTACATATTCATCATATTAATTACCTTTTTTAACATATTATTATATAAACATTTTTTATTACATAAAGTTAGATTTCATAGTCATTTAAATTCATTTAAATTGATTTAAATGTAATTTCTAAATGATTTATGAACATGTCACTTTTGACTCTTTTTACAGAAGTTTGAAATACACGCCTTTCTACATATTTACATCTTCACCTTTTTTCCTAGAACCATGCTCATTATTCATTATTTAAATCCCTTTTTAGGTTTTAATTTTTTATAAGAAACTATTTTACACATTGTTCTATGAATGTTATGTTTTTAGATGTTAAAAAAGGGATTTCTCTTTGTCTTGAAGAGTATATTTCTAAATGCAATAATAAAATTGTTTTTAATATATTTCCTCAAATATTAAATTTTTTCATTACATAATTGGGGATTTTCTATAATGATTCAATCTATATATTGTTTGTAGATGTATTATGCTGATGATTTCTAAAACGTTTATCTTTCCCACATGTAAATTATGTTATGACGAAATAATAATGACAATCATTTCATTTCCATGTGTTAAGATCGTTTTGAAGTTAATTATGGTTGTTTCTAGAATTTTTATGATGAAATGTATGCTGTATATAAATTATAAATTGTATTTTTCCATGAAATTATTGATGATGACAAGCGGTTGTGATATAGATCATAATGATCGGTATGCCTAATATTGCATTGATGGATAGGTGACCTTGAAATATGTCTCCAATGCATCAGGTAAAGGGATAGAGTTTTCCAGTTATATGTTACTCATAAATTATTAGAGCTAACTAGTATGGTTATTCTAATGGGTTATGTTATCAGTGATATGATGATAATGTCCCATTATACCAACATTGTTTCACTATGAGTTCTATGAAAATTAATGGGTCCATTGAGTATGATTATTTTCACATGGATCATGATTATAGACTAAAATGAAACTTATATTGTGATAATAATTTATTCTAAGGGACGTGATTTATGATATAGGTTTTTATTCGTAGGAATTCTCATTTTATTTTATCATCCACTTTTATTATGTTCTCATACCCTTATGATTTTCTTCTTCTTAATGAAGACATTTCATTGTATTTGTTTTTTTACATCATCATCATTCTTTATTTACGAATGTCAATAGATAGTTACTTAAGTACAATAAGACAAGGAGAGACAATGGTGGACTATGGTAATAGAGACCCAGAGAATCACTTATGAAAAAACAGATACCATTATGTGGGCAAGAACCAATGCTATAGGATTCAGTCAATGATTCACTATGACGGGCTTTAGAGGATAATAAATCAGTAGCTTATTAACTTTAAACCATGTTTGGAGGTCCTCCACACCATTGGTCATAATTATTATTCTTTTATGGATATAGTTGGAGATATTCCATAGTGTGATGCCCAAACCAAGCATCGAGTTGTAGATGATTGGAGAGTTTGTTTAAACATAATCTATAGGGACATTTTGTTGACATGAATGATTGATTATTATGATAAGCACTTGATACACTTCCTGAAGAGAAAACATAGACCCAAATAAAGTTGTAAAGTCCAAATGAATAGATTTGTTGGAGTCTGAACACCCCCCCTCCCCCAATGAATCATTACCATGTTTTCAGAGCCATATGTGTTTAGTCTTGGGTCACTCATGTGTGTTTTCAAACAATCCTTGTTCCCCTGGAGGGCCATAGGGGGGAAGAGATGAGATGGAGTAATAATATAACTAAGAGGGGGGGATCCTATCTATTCAGATAATGAAAAATATCATTCAAGTGATATACTTATGAGCTTGATGTCGAGAGAATTCTTGAAAATGGTGAGATTCCAATATTTCACATTGTTTTGAGCATTCCAGATACACCAACAAACTTGAGAAAAAAATTAACGTTCATTACTTTTTCTTAGCACCATTTCTCTCAACAACCATAAACCATCAATCCAAAAAATGGTGCCTCTCAAAGCAGATATACATGATAGGCATTTTAGATAACCAAAATTGCACTAATGCATAATGCCCCTGATCAATTTTGAAAAACATGTACCTCGTGGTTTCCTCCTTATGATTACTACAACCAAATAACATTGATGTGAGATTTATGCCAAAACCCTTGATTTAATCATCATTCGATAAGTATTTCTTATATGTTTTCAAAACTATATGTTTTAATTTATTAGTTATCTACATATCCATAAAATTACCTAGGTTTCTAGGTCCTATAGAGGCATGGTAAAATGACATTACAATTTCACAAGAAAAACACTCGATGGAGATCTTGTGAAAAAAATATGATTCGGGCTAGTGTAAATCTCAATGTGTTCAAAGATATAATGATTTCAATGGGTTAACACCATATGTATGATAGTAGGGAACTATATAATCTAATTAAAATTGTGTTATATTAAAGGACAACATTGGAAACCCAATATTGACCGACCAGTTTGCATTCTAAAAATTGATGTTATGATTTCAATTATCCACCTGGAGTGAGACTGATGATCCTATATGTGATGATGGGATACCAACCTGATGAGGGTGTTATTATGAGGGGACTCTAGGTTCGTGACATATTTTTGTGACTTAATCCAACCCCATAATGTTCATTTTTCAAGACCTTCCCATGCCATCATTATATGGGAGGCATTAATTTTTCCCAATACAAAACATAGTTTGATGTTAGCCTCTTGAACTAACCTATCTATCCTAGACCTGGACACCCCATGATGCTTTCCATCCTCATTTTTATCCAATATAAATGTGAGGAGGATATAGTAAATGTTGTCTCTATCAGCCTCAGGTATGTTGAGAATAAAGAGAATATGAATGGGTATAGTAGTAAGAAAACTTTTAATAATGATGATATTGTATCTAAAAAATAGAATTTTTTTTTCAAGTTTCCTATACATCCAATTAAATTGTCAACCGCTTTGTTGAAATACTTAATTTTGATCCTTCTTTGGGAAATAGGGTCTCCAAAATAATCCATTGGGATAGTATGTATACCAATACACAAGTGATTTTCTACAGATAATTCCCTTCTGTATGAAAATCACAATGATAGATAGATACTACTTTGGAAATGATTGACCAGATACTCATTCCAATGACAATATTCTTATAGAGAACTTTTGAAACAATTAATAGATCTATTTCAACCATTGATAAAGAAAATAGTTTCGTCTAAATTTATGAGGTGAGACACTCCACTAAAGGATTTTCTACACCATAAAGAGTGAATAGAACCCACATGGATGTTAATGTTGATAGAGAGGCTGAGATAATCTTGCACAAGGATATAGAAACTAGGAGAGAGAGGATAACCTTATCTTATCTCATTCATTGATTTAAAAAAACTGATGTATTTTCCCATGAAATAGATAGTCATCTAAGAGCAGATGATGAACCTAAATAGAATATCATATGACCAGATAGAGAATACCATTACTTATATGAATTTTATAATAAAACCCCATTCAATAATATCATATGATTTTTCCATATACAATTTGATAATGATATTCGTGCTGGTCCTCTTAATGTTGATGCCATAATTCATCTACTATGAAAATTTGATGGCACCTTGAATGACTCTGACTCTGATGATACCATGTTACTATTCTAAACAAAAGTAATGTAATAACATAAATAGCCATATATTAATACCAATGTCCATAATTTTATACAGAAAATTATAAATTCTTATTAGGTGATATTAATAGAATGATGATGTATCATTAATATTTGGAAAAAAATGAAATTTTATTCAATGTAGACATAGGGGAAAGGTATCCAAACTGAAATAAATATTGCATAGACTTGAAAACATATTCTTTAACCATATTATGGGAGGAATCATAGAGATGAAACTAGTAATTCATTTGGATCTGGTGAAATATCTGGAGTGAGTCTCGGCTTCACCATGATGATCTTATCCTCCCCTGGAACCATGGTGAAATAAGTGATCATTATAGCATGAACCAATCTTAGACTAACTGAAAATATAATTGTTCTTCCTCTGGGATTGTCGCTAACCATATGGGGGTTTGATCCAACAATCCATTTTTGGAAGTTAAGGTCTTCAATACCACCCACCATGTCCCAGTCTTTGGTGAAGGTCAAATCATCTAGGTGAATGTTTGGGATGAGTAACCTCTTCCATTATTTCACAAAATCATGAAACAATGATATTTTTTACCACTATCCAATATCCATTTTATTAGTGAGTGCTCGTGATTTATGCTCCAGTCACAATGGTGTCTTCACATTGGAGTTCTTCTTGATAACCTTTTCATTGAATGTGTTATCATCCATATCAATTTAAAGAATCTACATCAAGTGATCCACCTCTATTGGGATCATGTCCAGGTGGTGAAAATAAGACGATGGTTTTTTATCCATGTATTATAGGTCTTCCTTGAGAGATTTAATATTTTTTTGTAAGAAATACCATCTATATCTGGCCACTTTTTTGTTCCAATAATCACACTCAACAATATTTAACTCTATATTACATATCCATTTCATTGAGAACTGAAACAAGTCAGTTATTCCAACTCTGATGGATAAGACCACTATAATAAGGGAATAATCTGAGATATCCCTTAGAGGTAAAAATCATTTTTTTCCAGGGAAAATCTTCATCCCTTAGAAGAATGCAATGCAGGTAGGAGGAATGATGATCAATGTTAATGAAAAAACAAGAGAATGAAACATTGAGAAGATTAGAGGAAAGAATATATATTCATATGAAAGATCCCACAATATCCCTAATTAAGAAATAAAGTATATATTGTGATAGGGGAGTGGTAACCGCTTGAGGATGAGAAAGAAAACTACCTGAGGAGAATCACAACCTTAGTGGGCACCCATAGACAACCTGAAGATGTTGAGCCACTATTTTCCAAAATATCTATGACATTGAGACCAAGACTTGATGAAATATTCTATTAATGCAATAATTACATACAATACAGAATGGGATATAGGAAAGACTTTCACAAAAATGTCCAAACCCAAAGAAAAGAATGGCTTCTGGAACCAATGGAGGGGGTTCAGTCTTTATCAAATTGATCCACTAATGTGTATTGATGTAACAATGGTAGAGCCAAGAAAAATTATAATCGAATCACGGGTTCATAGAACATACCGACTGCGTTCTGGGATATATATGGGTGAGGGATCTCTTTTTCTAGCAGGAATGATCCAGACTACAAAGGTTGTTAATGGGATTAGATACCATTAAGAATTATGATGTTTCTAAATAATTTTAACATAATAGGTTTGGATACTTTTAAGTTTTTATATGCTTATGTTTGATCATAAGACACACTTTTTATTTCTAATGTTTTTGAATTTTACCATGATTAATGATATTATTAGAACATGTTCTATTTTCTTGAGTTTGTTACAATTTATTTTAACATGTAATTTATCGTGACATTTATTTGGGAATATGACTATTATATTACTAGGGTTGTAATCAGAAACGTATAGTATCACCCTTGAGGTTAATACATTCTTACATATTAATCTTATAGAGGTTTTTTAGGATATAGGGTTTGTTATTTGTGAATTGATTTCTATTGAACATTTTGTATTATGACTTTATTTTTTGTAGAAAAATTGATTATTTCTTCATATGAATGTTTATTCATATTGGGTGGTATCAATCATTCTTTTATCCATTTTTTTATTCAAAATAATGTAGGAATAATTTCTCATCCTCTTATTGATCTCATTATCTATTAGTTATTTGTTTTAATTATTTATGAATATAAATTATTCATATTTTATATATTATTTATGTGGGTTGTAAAATGATTATAACACATAATGAAAGGAAAAATTATTATTATAGATTTGAGGAAATTAAGTAAGTATATTTTATCATGTTATACATTTTTAAGGAAAAATAATCCCCACAATTAAGAATAATTATCAAGAAAAAATGGGTTCCTTATTTAAATCACTTTTTAGAAATTTATTGTGTTTTACAACAAAATTAACGATGGTTTTATGGTCAATATCTTACTCATTATTATATTCTCTATTGATATCTTTGATTATATGGAAATTATATTTATCTTTCTATGTCCATATTGTCACTTCACATTTCAATTTTCTATTTTTGAGAACCTAAATATGTGTTATTCTAGGTGACCTCTATACTTCCCTTTTTGCACATTCAAAATAATGGGTTGTTATTCAATTTTACCACGTTGGTTTTCAACAAAAAATAATTTTCAAATAATAAATCATTTATTACTAAGATTCAATTATACATTTGAGGACAAAATTTATATATTTGGGGGATAAATTAATAACCTAAAAATATCGATATAAATAAAACCGTGTTTGATAACATGCTTAAAATGAAGAAATGATGTTAAATAAATAAATAGTATAATACTACAAGTTTTTTATAGAAATGTGACTGTTATAACCTAGAAAATCTTATTAGTGAATTTAAATCCTTGTAACCACATTGTAAGATACAATTATAATTTTTTTCTTTAATATAAATGTATTAATTGATCCATAGGAAAGAATCTCCTAGTTATTCTTAATGATATATTATAAATAAAAATGATTTTTCTTAAAATTTATTACTGTATTTCATAAAATATATATACCAATTTTAAAATTTTAATTTTATAAAATGAATACGTTTTTTAAATAATCATTTCAAAATTCGCTGAGGGTGAATTTTTGAGATTTTTTTAAAATGGTTTATTTTTTAACAATATTAAAAATACCATTTTACATTTATTGTGTCTTCTATGACATTATTATGATGATTTATTTACATTAAAAATTACTATACCTTTTTCTTGACCGAATAATTTTTGAATGAATAAAATAATTCTTTCAAAAACAATAATTTTAATTTTGAAACACATTTATGACACTTCTGAACATAAGATAATATTTAATCAAAATAAAAACTATTTTGGACCTCTCTTTTTAATAGTATGGTGGGAATGTTACATTCTAATTTGGATACATCTAAATGACAAAAACATGATTTTTTATTATTTAACTGGAATTTCAATGGGGAAAACCTTATACTGTAGTTTAGTATAAAATTTATTTACACTTATATTCAATATTTATATAACATTTTTTCATTGTATTTTCATATTTATAATAATAATAATATCTTATAATTTTATAATTTTATTTTATAAAAATTTATTCTATATTTGGAATAAAGATGTTTATATTTGGTATATATGTATCTTTTATTTTTGTTCCTTACAAATACTTACCATTATAGATATATTTCACCTCTGTATGGGTAAAAAGGTTTAGATTTAGTCAAAACTATGGGAATAGGACACAAAATCCATTAAATACATGAATTATCATAATGATGAGTTCATTTTGTTTATTATAATTAATATTTTTTAATTTTTTTTAAAAAAATTATGTTATTCATTTATTTTTACTTTTGAATTATTTTATGTAAATATTAAATACACAATTGAATTATACTTCATTTATTAACATTAAAATTTATCCTACAAAAAATAAGAATAAATATTTAGTAATATATGGTTATATTGAATAAAAATATATTAGATTAATTTTATTAATTTGTTTTTAAATTTCTTTGAATATATAATTACATATAAAACTTATGAAATCCCGATACCGTGTAAGTTCATACAAAATAAAAAATCAAGATAACCGATATTACAAATACTAAAATTTTTCTTCTGATTAATTGTTTTATTAAATGGATTTAATAGTTAATTATAGAGTATAATTAATTTTCAAATTGTATTTATTAATACAATATTTCTACGGTGATATAGTTACTCTCTAGATAATTTAATAGTCTCCCAAATGACATTAATGATATTTTATGACAAAAATATATTTCATTAAATAATTTAAAAACCAATATATTATTTAATAACTAGATATGGGATAATAAATTATATAAAATTTCATCAAGGTATATTTTCATGCCACTTTTTTCAATCGAATCATATATCTTATATTTTTTACACGTTAATTTCGGACATTAGATATATGTTTTTTAGCTATATTTTGATTTGTTTATGTTGTAAGGGTTATTGATGATATCAGAGCATTTTCATGGCCTTTTTAATCATTCATTTTTTATATATGGATTTACTAAATAATGAGGGATATCAAACGAACCATGGTATATAGGCCATTTCTCAAGGAGTAGGGAATAATTGGTGAACAATTTAACCGGCCATTTGACCAAATCCTAAGGCCAGTCCAAAATCCTAGAATGGCATCAAATTTGGTGCACAATTTTTCTAATATTGTAAAATAATTATTCACATTTGAGATTAATGATATGAATTCTACTTTAATTAATATATATTGTTCGTTATGACCTATTCATCTTTGTACAGGATGATATCCAGATTTAAAGGACACTTATAGACTTCCTTGAAAATTTCCACCCCTCTAAAGCTACATTCAGGTAAATCCAAGATTATTGAATATATTGAATTGAGTATCTAAACAAAACCCTCTGTTATTTGAGTTTATTCATGGTCTACCACTTATATATTGAGAAAATTCATTGGTATAGCATTCCATTACCTGATTAATGGATTCTAGTGCCAACTAACACTATATTCTTGTATCATTTATCAGATGGTGGTGGGATTGATGTGTGAATGAGAAAATGTTATCAGTGCTAAATTCATTAAGAATGGTGGACATTTATTGGTAATTCATCATATATAGTAATTATATGACTGTGTTTTTCATGAGTTACATCTCGAATCTTAATTCTATTGATTGAATTATTATGGATCGATGTTCATTTTATAGGCTCAATGTTATCTTATAGAATAAGTGAATAATTCATGATCCATTCTTGAATAAAAAATGGGAATGTTATCATGGAAATAGTTCCTTACACATACCTCATAATTAGTTTACTTAACCAACTCCAAATATTATGTTATTCTAGAACCACCCTTTGAAACAAGGATACATTGTGAGTATCCTTCATAAGCCATTTTCATTTTGAACTAACACATGAGTTAAGAATCTTGTAATTGTGAGATCATTCTCTATGGTCCATCTACATGATTCATTATTCAATCCATTAGTGAACCTCCAAGTCATTCAATAATAACCTTATAGTAAATAAATGATAACCATTTGGGGCTCTTGTATACAATTTTTTCTATTAAATTATAATTGCATTGGATTTCATGTTTACCATTCATGATTATGATTGCATGTTAGTGTTTGTGTTTCTTGTGAGACCCATTGTTGATACATGATGCCATGATTATTATATTTTTACTTGATACCATGTTTTATGGTGATCAAATGTACTAGTTTATTTATAAAAATTCTTATGATGATATGCTACTATTTTCGATGTATGTGATACCTTTTTTATGGCCTTACATGCAATGAATGTTTTTTCATGTTACTCATAATAGTTTGACTATAGTGATATAATTATCCCCTAAAGGGGGGGGGGAGGTGGTCATAACTTCTGATGATCAAGATGATGTACCTGAGCATGGGTTATGGGCATGATTTCAAGGATGAATGACATGAAGTAATGAAATTAGAATTATGATGGCTTGGAGGACTAAGCCAAGTAATAGATACGGTATATAAAATTTTGGAGTCTGGTCCTATAGTGTTGTGTACGAAAACATAGACGTCCTGCCCATGATGCAATTCACTATAGCTTAGAGACCTAATCAATAACGGATCTATGATAAGATTTTAGAGATTCATGACCTACTTTGACACCTTGAGAATATCTAGGAACATGATTACAGTCCTCAAGGAATTTTACTGATCATTTGTGGAATTTTATTATTTTTCATTTGGTAGTGTGCCAAAGAAAGTACATATAGGGCTTTTGGTGTCTGGTTTAGAATAATATTTCCTGAAATACGGTGGTTTTTAAATTTCCTAAACATATTTTAATATCATGGAATATATTTATTTTACATGTTTAGACATGTTAAGGTTTAATTGGTGATATCATACTTGGTATATTACATAAACCATTTATAATAATATTGATTCATATAAAAATATCATGTATAAGCATACATGAATTCAAAAGGGTCCCTGGGTGTATAGATGAGTTGTAGAGCATGGAATTTGTGGTTTTACTGGGATAGACTCCATAGGGTTATTATTATATATTTTTGTAAAATTATTTTCACAAATATTCACTCTATTTTGACGCAAAACACTAGGAGCCAATATTTTTATTATAAAATGTGTATCATCTATTATTATATTCTTTTATATGATTACTCTCAGTTGATTTATATTCATATATATATCTATTATTGGTGTAACGATATTATACTAAAGGGTATAGTCCCCCCCCCCCCACAAATGATACTGATAACATTGTTGATAGTCATAATCCTCTAGAATATGGGAAGGCATGCATGTGGTATTATAGTACTAGAAATTAGACGTGGTGGTTTTGTTAGGGGTATTAAAAATGATATGAGAACGTAGTTTTTTATTTAATATGATTAATATAGTTTATAGAATAATTTTTTTAGGTAGGGTAGGATTCTCAAAGGGGTGTTTCCATATTCCAAAAAAACTCATGTGTAATAGACCTATATGCTACCAGTGATGAAATTTTATATTCTTTATTATGGGATTTAGGTATGTTCTATAATGACGAGTATGATCCTTGGATACCACATAATATATATGCATGTTTTTTGATGCATTATATTTAGTAAAATTAATTCTTTGATTTTTTTATATGTATGAGTTATACATGTATTAATTGACTAAGAGAAATGTCTATTTTTCATGTTATTAAGATATATCTATATTTGTATTAATTAGTTGATACATATAACGTAGTTATTTTTTATATATATTTTTTATTTTGTCTAACATGCATGTATGGTGATCTATGTTAGTGATAATAGGAACATACCGTTCAGGATTGGTAAAATCATTTAAAATCATTATGTCATCTAATAGATTGATTAGAATATATCCTAAAAACATTGGTTTGTATGGGTTTCCTTCACCTTTCAAAATATGTCCCCCTGAAAGAGTCTAGTAGGACAAGCATTTAATGAGTTATGCGATACTTCTATGTGGCAAAAGTCCCATAGTTCACTAACTATATTATATGAGAGTGTTGTAGAGAATGATCTTATATCTTATCTGGGGAGGAAATATATGGCCACCGCATTAGGGAGACTGTACACTTGTTTGTGTCGATGGGGGAGGGTCACCAAGGTCCTTAGTTGACTACACTAGAAACTTACTGATCTGGAATCCACTAGACCTTTAAGAAGCTGGAGGGTCATGTGATTTAGAGGAGTGAATATATATCATCGGGGTAGACTTTCACATAATTAAGATACATGATGAGGGGAACTTATATCAAGAAGCATTCATGAAACATATAAATTCTAAGAGGATGTGGGGAATGATGTGACATGTTATAATATGTGGGGGTCCCACATAGGAGGCCTCAAAGGACAAGTTCCTTAGAATATTTATTTCCTAAAAAAAATTAATAATAATATCATGATTTCATATATAAAAATTAGTGTTTCTTTTCTGTATATTAATAATTTAATACTTTCACTAAGACTATAATATTTCATCAACTATTGGTCAAGAATGTGACCCGTAAGTTTTGGATGTTAGAGATGGTCCTTCATTAGAAATCACACAATAGGTTAAGAATACAAACCAAGTGATATAAGTAATTGGTTTTTTGAAAGGAAATGGAAATTGTGAAGGTCTTAGGCATGATAAATTTTTCAATATTGTTTAAAAACATAGTGAAAATGTGGGTGGACCTCTAATTACTACAACGGAACCACTTCTGGTAGTGGAAAAATGAAAGCCACTGACTTAAAAAATGTAACTGGTATGTATGTGGGGAAGAATTTTGATTTTTCAAACACCTCAGGAGGTGAACCATAGTTCAATATCTTTGGATTGATTTGAAATTACCATCGAGTCAGTATAACACAATAGATAAAGTATCCACAATGGGGATGGATGGGTTCTCTAGATTAATTTTTTTGTCAAATCATTAAGATCAAGATTATGTAAGGGGTCAAGGAATATGTTTTTTGGAAAATAGTGAACCATATAGGGTAATCAACTGTAATATCTAATATTGATGACATAAGAAAGATATATAAATCAAGTATTATATCAGAGATTAGAGGTATGTGAACATTATATAGTAGATATGAATACAAAAGTTGGTTTGGAGGGACTGTTAACTGTTTGAGGTATGGACTTGAAGACTTGTAATTTTTAACTTCGTATTTGATATTACTATATTCCAATCTTTTAAATCATTAAAACTTATTACTATACATGAATTTCTATTCAATTTATATTATGATATAATTTAACTTGATACACCATTGAGCATGAAATTGGATCGTCTTCAGAAATGCCTTAAATTTTCTATAATTTTTTCTGGTTGTGGGATTTTATATATGTTTATGATTCTAGAGATGATGATCATCAATGTAATAATATTAATTTATTTTATGAACAACTTCCAAAAACAATTGATTCATATTAGGGGCACTCATCATTTTCATTGGCCAATGGATATATGTGCATGATAAAAAGTGAGTATCAAATGGGAGAAGGTGGATTTATTTTAAATGAAGCCATCTTGGGATGATAAAGGATTAGAATTTAGGTATGTCACATTCATCATTATTATTGGTATCCAATTTATTCCCCTATACATGGATATACATTAGGACATATTTTCAAATAATATTATAGTCATTCCTCTAATAGATGAGTTTAATTAGTGGTAGAGATAATTAATTACACAATATCAATTTTAGTACCCCATATGGTTTGAGACAATAATGGTAAAAGGATCTCGATGTGTTTCTCGAGTTGTTAGAAGAAAAGTGTTTTATAAGGCTTAGTAAATCATTATGTGGTGTGAATATTTTTCACTAAGAAGGAGGAAAATGGTCCTAAAATCATTGTATATTACTGGAAGAAGAATTAGGTGAGAGTAAAGAATAAATACCATCTTCCCCTAATTAAGGATATCATTGATTAGTTATAGAGATTCTTGTGGTCTTATGAGATTTATCATTGATTTTGGAAATGACCAGTTACATGTTATAGTGTATAATATAACAAATATGGTATTTTAGAGTATGTATGGGATATATGAGTACATTATGACTCATATTGAACTAAATATTGCATTATTGTTGTTTAGGGATATCATGAATAAAATTATACACCAAACGCATGACCTTTCCTTTATAGTGTTCATTGATTATAACCTTATTTTAACACATACAGTAGATTTGTTTTCCAAACAACATAATATAGTCTTGCACAGAAATTGATCTCATAAAAAAATATGAAATATTGATGAAATGTAAAATTTCTATTTTATAGGTGATATTATTGGTATATTTTGTTATAAGATAGATATATCTATGGAATACCTAGTGGAAAGAGGCTCCATCACATGGACTATCACGTAAACCATTAGGAGATGTAAAGAGTTCATGAGGAGTAGCATTCAAGTAACACACATGTGCAGAGAGGTGAATATATTTTTTGATCCCCTATCTTCTCATGCCACCCCTAGATCTGATGTCTCATAACTTACCAATGTCACCTCCATGAAGCCTGAGGGTGTGAACTTAATCTGTGGGGATTCCCTCGGTCTCCACTATTTTAGACCCCCAAGGTTGGGTGTTTTTTTCTCAGGTTCTTTGTCTCTTGTACACCACCTTGAATAAATATATAGTAGTGATGATGAGGATATTTTATGGATTAATGTGTTATTATCAAAATTTCATCCATGACTTATCCAATATATTTGATCCCATGACTACAATGGTGATTAAATGGGTGATATTTAATATTATAGATCAGTGTGAAGATGTTTTTCATTAGCCTATGATGATGTTTACTATATAAATACTGTTTATTCATTTTGATCATTGGATCAGTTATTTTGTATATTATGATGTATCATATGTTTTTCCTGGTTATGTACCAGTGTAGTGAGAGTAGGTCTTAGCATACCAGTCATGTTAAATATTACCCCATGAAGACAAATATCCTACCCATCACAAAGTAATGGTCGTATTTTTCAATGATTTGAAGTGTTAGTGACACTATCACTTTTATGATATGATTTTTTCATACAAAAACCATAATATTCTTCATTATATATTCCCTAGACATGAAAATAACATGATGAAAAAGAAATGGGTGGATAATCTACTAACATTGGATTTTGATATACAATTTTTTCTAGGTAAAGGTAACATCATTAATGAATATCTTATTCGTAAGACATATGTAACATAAACGGTTTGTTAATGTCCTTTGGAGGAAATTTGGAACCTTCTGATATGTTTGGATGATTATATGATTGATTTTTTCAATGACTATAGATCAATGAAATATGTTATATTAGTGGTCACAACTAATTTAGTTTCCAAATAAAGCCATTAAAAAAGACTGAACCAATGTTTGTTGTGATACGGGAATAGATAGCTCATGGAGACCCAATACCTATATAGTTTTTGGATGTTGTGGATGTGATCAGAATACATTATAAATTTATCTTCCCAGTTTCAATTAAGGAATATATAGTTAGAGACGTCAATAAATCTAAGTTATTTGTATATTGTGGAGTGATAAATATGTATGAAAACATCATTCACCAGTTCTGGTGGCTAGGGATGAAGGTGAACGTTATTAGATTGGTTTTTAGATGCCTTAATTTATTGTGGTCAAAGGTATATAAATAGTAATCAATTTATTTTTTCCAGACACTTATTATTCACATATGGATGTGGGTGGACGTCATTATTGATGTTTTGACCCACTTATTTTATGAACTGAGAATTGAATATTATTTTGAAATAACATGTTTATATGAAGTTCCCTTGACCATTTTATATGGTCCAAATTCATGCTTTACATAACATTTTTATTAGGCCTTTAAGAATGAATTAGGGACTCATTTGGGGTAAATCATTATGTTCCATCCCATTAAAAAAATTAAAATGAAATTTATTCTTTGAGGATCTATTCAATACATTTTGAGAGCATGGTACGATATCCTAACCATGATTGAGTTGTATAATTTTTTTACCAGGCATAAATTCAAATGGAAACTTCTGAGGCTCCCTATAGTAGACCATTTTGGACAACTATTTTTGATATGATGCTATTGTGGCAGTAGTTGAGAGTCCCAGTATAATATAGGATACCATCGAGAGAGTGAAAATAATTTGGGAGAGGTTGATCAAATCTCTAAAAAACAATGATTTTATTCTGATCATTGAAGGAGACCTATGGAGTTTTCTATATGCAATTTCATGTTTTGAAGAATAGATCCATAGGTAGGACACCATCCCTTGACGATGTAAGGTAATAAATCTCTATGCTATTTGGGTTCGTCTGAGATCACCAAGCTATATGGAATAGTGCCATACCATCCCAATATTCCTTCATTATAACAAGGTATTAACAATGTTTATAAGGTGTCTCATCATTCATGGAACACTCCAATTCTTATGAATTTTATGAATGGAAGGGTTTTTGAGATTGAACCAGACACATCAAATCTGAATCACCTAATGTTGAATCACTGGTAATGAATAAAATTATATTTAGATAATATTGTACTTGTTTTATAAATTATTTGACTATATAGATGAATCCAAGATGAATAGTGGAAGTTAAATTCTAATGTTCAGGCTCAGTGGATGGAGTTTTTTGAGAAAGATAACTACGATCACTTATTGAGGTTGATATGTTGGATGATATAATGGTCATAGATTTTTTAAGTGCATTATGAGTTATTTTTATGTGTTACAGGCTAATGTACAATTTCACTAAACGAAGTTGATAATTTTGAAACCATTCAAATTTTTTTTATAGTTTGAGGGGTAGCACATGATAAAAAAAATAGAAACTATTTTTCTTCACTTGGAAAACTATATTGTAAGCTCTTGTGGAAAACAAAATAGATCATGTATGAGATTACAAAACATGTGGACAAACGGTGTTATTTTTTTTCAAACCCCAATATGGTGAACTATTGGTGAATTGTTTTATCAATCCATTCACCTAAACCATGAACATAGTAAATTAATGATCTATATTATCTTTTAATATCCATATATTGTTCTTTTGACCATTTCTCCTTTTTATAGGATTTTTTCTCAATTTATGATTCTCCTCTAGCCTTCTATTAGGAATTCCTATACTATAAAGAAAGATTCCAATGAATACAACTATGTTAAATATTTAGAGTTGTGTTATGATATTGAAAAACCTCTATTAATCTATTTTCTTGTTTATATATCCCATATATTTTGAGATTATTCATTGATTCATAATTTTTTTCTAGATATATAGATTCCAATTCAAAAAATTGAAGAATTGTTAGATCATTTCTAGAACATTGGTTCATTTATCATTCAACCAATTCCCATTTGACTATATTTATTTTCCTTATAGATAATGGATATTTACATAAAAGATTTCATATATTGGTCACATTGAGGTAATAAATTTATTGAACACATCTTGAATCTATCTTCTATTAATGGATTGAGGATAAATCAATATTTATTATTTAGAACAAAGTTTACATCCATAATTTTTGTGGATTTCATAAATCATTCTGAAATCAAAAATGTATCTTGGGAGTTTTAAATTACTCTTTAGAAAATCCTGATATTTGGTTCTATTGATTGACTATTTAAGGTATGTGATTTTAGTACCACACTTAATGTCTTCCACCTTCTTATGCATCCTTTGAAAACATATTTATTAATGAACTGAAATCAAATTTGGGGACCAACGACATGTATGATTTTTATCTATGGTTGATCTACATGATTCAATATTTGATATGTTGATGAACCTCCATGTACTTCATCACTAGCCTTGAGGTTGGAAGTTTATTTCCATTTTGGTATATTTTGTACCCTTGTTTCCTATGTATGATTCTTATTTTAGATTTACTTTATACCATGCATGATTGTGATCACATGTGATTTTGTATGTAACCCATGAGACCTGATTTTGATGCATTATTCGATGAGTATGATTTTCAGTGTGATTTCTTGTTTGAATATCATCACATGTACAAGTATATATCTACAGATTCTCATTATAAAAGAATTTTATTTTCTTTTTATGATATAAATTTTAATATTTGTTACCATTCCATATAGGTTTTTTCTTAGTACTATGAATTGGTGGAAGGTATGATGGCCTAGAGTCCTGTCCTGAGATAGAGCATAGATATGAAATCCTAGGTCTTGATTTGACATGATACACTAATAATTACATGTGATGTGGTTATTATCCATGCGGATTTTACAAGGTCATTTATTACATCCTATAATCTACCCTTCTGCATGGAGATGAATCAATAATGGATAAGGTTTATGGTGGACTCTTTAGAACATTGGTTCTCAACATATGATGTTTTATTCATTCATGTGAATTTATTATTACCATGGAGTATACTTGTAAATATGTTCACACTTATTAAGGATGCATTAGTGGTATCTTATTAGGTTTATTACTCAAACCCTTTAATAGAGTATTGATTTTTATATAAACATCATGTATTGGGATAAAAGAAAGGATATGGGGATAATGGTGAACATACGATTCATAGAGAATGGAGTTAGAGGTTGTACCTGGATGAACTATAGATGATTACCGTAGAGTTTTATTTATTTAACATCATACAAAATTACTCTGGTATTCCATATCATGATGGGAGCCTCCTGATTTTGTTGAAATATATTTCATATGATATTATATTCTTTCCTTTGATTAATCTGAGTTGTTTTATATTTTTATAAATAGTATCAATGAAAGGTCATAATATTGAGGTTATGGTCTCCCCACTAACTTCACAGAGTCCCTCACTTCTTGAAGGATTCCTCTTTTATACATGGAATCATGTGTGAGGTCTTTTGGAAATTTTTCACAGACCCGACATTTAGGGTTAAGGTGTTATAGCATTTCACCATAGAAGTATATGTATGACCCTTAAAGAGCGAAAAATGTGTGACCACCATTATGGTTAAAGTGGGTTAATAAAAAATACATGTTTTCAAATTCCATTTTTAAATAAAATTATTATATGATTAAATTTTTTTCTTATCATGGCCCAGATTATAAATTATTTCAATTTTTTGTCATGTGATATGGTTATGATATTTATTATATTATATATTTTTTAATTTTTACATGTTCTTTTATTCACTCACAGATAAAATTTAATCACATATACTCTCTCTCACACAAAATGTGATCCATTCAAGTGGACTAATATATCTTCATGTCAATTTTCTACCATAATCATGTTTTATAGTCTGTAGAATCACCAAATGAATGAACAAGATGGCTCATAGTGTAATCCAATTGAAATTTATCAATGAAGATTTCAAACGATTACCTGAGTACTGCCAGTTAATTTTTAATTGCACCTCAATCGAATCTACCACAAACATGGTGATATGGTAATATAATTGTATTAAATATAATTATATCTTATTATGTTAATCAAAAAACCTTTATTCACCTTTATATTCACCCAATGGAAAATTAAAACATCACACATGCATACAAGCAGACCACCACCACTATGATGTTATTTTTAAGGTATAAAATATGTGTATTCTGACAGTTTTCATGTTTTGGAAGATCATGGGGCTCCGATGATTTATAGAGAATATCTATAGGGGTTCAGTAGAAAAAAACTGGATATAGTGAGATTACATGGTGTTAATGTGTTTCACACCATATATTAATAGCATGTGACTTGTCTGAGAGCTGATTCATATCTCAAAAGTTGTTCAATATCTTTTCTATAATGGTACATGGGTTTCTTCACAACATGTAATAATTAATTGTAAAATTCTTTATGGTGATGAATTTTAATGTTACATATAATGCCTATCATTTACACGACATGAAAGCACTAGTGCAGAAAACATTTTTTACGTCGGTTATTTTTCATTATTTACGTCGGTTTTTAGGCGAGGTTAATACGGACGACGTTATAAATAACGTTTTGTACGTCGGTTATTTAAAACCCGATGTAACATCCCTAACATCACGGTGTTTATCACGTCGGTTCATTAATAACCGACGTGATAAATATGCGCGGGGGGGGGGGGGGGTTATCACGTCGGTTCTTAATATAACCGACGTGATAAAACACCCGGGATATATTTTATCACGTCGGTTATGACATAACTGACGTGAATAACCCTTCCCCGGGCCTATTATCACGTCGGTTTCTTAAATAACCGACGTGATAAAAAGGCCTGGGAAACGTTTTAGCATGTCGGTTATCCAATAACCGACGTGGTAAATCGATTCCCAGGCCTTTTAGCACGTCGGTTATATTAAGAACCGACGTGATAAAAGGCCCGAGAACGGTTTATCACGACGGTTGTCGAAAAAATTGACGTGATAAACCCCTACTGATTTATTTACCACATCGGTTATAAAATAACCGACGTGAAAGCGATATATGTTTTTTTTAAAATAATTGCACTGCTCTCACCAAAAAGCAACCAGAAACCAAACAACAAAAATAACCATGCCAACCCTCCCCCAAGCCCCAACTGAACCCCACCCTCATCTATACCCACCTAACAACCTGGCCAGCCCTCCCCCACCACATTGGAGCCCCACCACAACCCTTGGACACCCCCCCACCCCTTGGACAGCCCCCCACCCTCATTTACACCCCCACGACCCCTAGTACAGCCTCAAACACCCATTGGACACCCCTCCCATATCCCTTGGACACCCCCACCCCTTGGACACCCACACCCCTTTGACAGCCCCCCCCACCCTCATTTACACCCCAAGACCCCTAGTACAGCCTCAAACACCCATTGGACACCCCCCCACACATTGACAGCCCTCCCAGCCCCCTTGGACACCCCCCCGACCCCTGGACACCCCCCCCCCCCTGATTCCTTGGACAGCCCCAAACACCCCTTGGACACCCCTCCCATATCCCTTGGACACCCCCACCCCTTGGACACCCCCCACCCCTTGGACAGCCCCCCACCCTCATTTACACCCAACCAGCCCCTTGGACAGAACTCCGAGACACCTTGGACACCACTCCCATATCCCTTGGACACCCCCACCCCTTGGACTCCCCCACCCCTTCGACAGCACCCCCCCCCCACCCTCATTTACACCCCCCGAACACTAGGACAGCCCCAAACACCCCTTGGACAACCCTCCCATATCCCTTGGACACCCCCCACCCCTTGGACACCCCCACCCCTTGGACAACCCCCCCACCCCCTGGACACCCCCCCGACCCCTTGGAACCCCCCCCCCCCCCCCGACCCCTTGGAAACCCCCCCATCCCCTTGGACAGCCCCAAACACCCCTTGGACACCCCTCCTATATCCCTTGGACACCCCCCACCCCTTGGACAGCCCCCCCCCCACCCTCATTTACACCCAATCGACCCCTTGGACAGCCCCAAACACACCTTGGACACCCCTCCTATATCCCTTGGACACCCCCACCCCTTGGACACCCCCCCACCCTCATTTACACCCCCCGACCCCTAGGACAGCCCCAAACACACCTTGGACACCCCTCCCATATCCCTTGGAAACCCCCCAAACACCCACCCACCCCCTTGGAACCTCTCCCCCCATACCAAAATCCAGACCAGAAAAACCATCAACAGTAGACCAAAACAAGAAGTAGAGAAAAATCAAACATTCACTTATATAACATTAAAAACTTACACTGTCAACTTCAAAAAAAACTAAATCCAGCCTAAATGACTACGAAATACACAATTACATTGACAATATTCAAAATTACATTTTACATTACAAACAACTAAAACTCAATCAAACCTATAAAATAATTTGACCACTCCACTTGTAAGTGTTTGATATCTTCAGCAGTAAAGGGTTGAGGGTCATCAAAAAGCTACAAAGGAAAAGGATAGTAGTCAACATGTATAATGAATAAATCAAATTGAAATATTATGAGAAAGAGGAAATCTTACCAGGTCAAAACTCAGAACTGTCCCAGTTGTTATTATTTCATACATAAATCTTAACATGTAATATCCGCATTCGATGATGCCTTGTTGCTCATGACATTTCTGTTTGAATGAGTGTAAATTCAATATATTATTTTTATGTAATAAATAAAAATGTACAAATTATAAATGGATATTTACCTTCGCATGTACATATTTGATCTTGAAATTCCTTTTCTTTGCTCTTTTTCGAAAGTGGACCCATGCCCTGTTAGAAAATAATACGAATGGGGTAAATTTAAAATTCATTATAATATATAAAACTATTGTGAAATTGAAACTTACTTTTCCAATATATTCTTAAAACTTTCTCGCACATCATCATGGAGAGAGCATATCCAATAAAGTGCTTTCTCCCTAGGGAAAAAAACCCCTAACATCCAATGATCCCTGATAAAAGTAAATTTAACGTTAGTGTTTTTTTATGTTAGAAGATAATTAAATCTTTGAGAGGGATGTGTTTCATACCTCTCACAAAAAGGCATCATCCAACACTGTGTGATTACATTCTTTTCCAATCTATCAGCAATATAAATCATTCTTTATTCCTCATCCAATGTACATGCTTCAGGGGAAATCAATTGTGGGTCCACGAATCCATATACATCTGTCAGCTCATTCCTCTCACAAATTTTATACAGATACCTAATACAAAGCAAACATAAGTATACATTTTTAATAAATATAACGCAAGGAAAAGGTGTTAAGACTTACATGATAAAAATTTTCACCACGTTGATGCCCAACTTATCTCCAGTGACAAACTCCATGATATCAGTTTTCATAATCCCCACACTTAGTTCACGTCCACATACATGAGCTTCCATTGTAAAGTCATAATGATCCGCCAACAAATTTGAATATCTTGACAATTTGTCAAGACTGCTAGTATCTGCATCTGATGTCATAGCTATCTGTCTTTGTTGTTGTCTATACAGTATTTCATTACCTTTGAAGTATTCCTGTAAAAATAAATTGAAAAATATATTAGTTTTCAAATGATAAAACATTAATAAAAATATAAAATAAAAGATATAACATCCATACATCTATGGTAATGAGTCGAAGAAGTCTGGATGGCCAAAGTAAAAAATGGCCGATACTATGTCCAACTGTCGTCACATCATCTGTAGGTAATGGTATCCGAGCTGATCTATCTATAATATCCTGTATAGTGACCCTCTGATTCTCTACCTCAAACTGTTGATGATGAACTGTATCTCCTATACAATATACCATCCCATATGCAACTATATGATGTTGAGGATCATCAACATACAACTCACAATAAGTAGGTAGCTGCGGCGGAGGAGGAGGATCAAAAATGGGGTCTGCAGGCTGAGGTGGGGGAGTGGGAGCTACTAGGAGAGGTGGAGTGGGAGCTGCACCCTGAAATTGTCTTTGCAAGTCTGCAAACATAAACTGCACCGATGCTCTAATCTTGTCCTCCACTGTCGCATTAATATTATGGACTTCAGCCTCCAAGGATTCTATTTTTTTTATAAACTCCCTCAACGTTAGAAGTTGAGGAACGTGGAAACACTTTTCTTACCGATACACCTGCCAGATATCCTCTTACACGGCCAGGATGTTCGGGCTTTCCCAATGACATAGATAAAATATCTTCCCTCCCATATGGTGTAAATGTCCCCTGTGAACTCTTCTCCTCAAGAGAGTCCTGTAATAATTAATTGAACATTTCTATAATGATTGGAAATATATGACGAAAATAGTAAACTTAAATAAATAAAATAGATATCTTACAATCCCCTCAACTACGAGTCTCGATTCTTCCGAAAGATATTGTCCTTTTTGCCCTTCCGAGCTCTTTTCCATTTCTCATGTCTAGATGGATGGGATGGAGGGGCCACCTCTCCAGAGCTTGAAGACTCAGCTCTTAGTTGTTGAAATTTTTCTGCCATCATTTGTTCTTCCAATAATGAATACCCTCCCCGAGATAAACTATGAGGGTATACATTTTTAGATTGGATCTCTTGATGAGCTTTCCTTGTTTGATGTAAATTAAGAATAAGTAATCATTAACAAAACAATAATAAGATCATTTATATAAGAAATCTTATAAAAGATTACATTTCCCTTACCAAAAATGATTCTTTTCTTCTACTTTCAAAAAATTGTCTCCATGTGTCTTCATCTATAAAAGGATATATACGACATGGATTCTCACGACTCCTATGACCATAAATGAAATCAGATGAGAGGGTTGATTTGAAATCCCTCCATCTCCTAGCAGCCAACGATAAGCATTTCTTCCTGACTCCTCCAGTGTCAGGAATATCAAATGTCATCTGATAAAAAAGAGGTTAAAAATATTATATATACTAGAAACATTTAAAGAATAGTCAAACAATAGCAAAAGATCTTACCAAAATGGTCTCCCACAGCTGAGAAATTATCTCCTTATCCACAATTCTCCAATCATCATAGAGAATGCTTAATTTGCTCTTAGCCTGAGTTGCTACAAAACCCTTAAAATCTTTAGCATTTGGACCTCTAGGAAGATCATCATCCTCAAACTCCACGACTATCCTCTCCTCCTTCGTACGGGCAAGTGATAATTTTGGTAAACGTGTGCACCCACGCTTACCAACCTTTGAACTCTTTTTCGTAATAGGAGCATGTGAATGTTCCTCCCCAGATGTATGACCAATATGCTCCTCTCCAGAATCATGTGGCTGATCAACTGATTGATCTGTCATTTTCCTTCAAATCAAAAAAACAAACATTAGTTCACAAATATACAAATTCAAATATTTTAATACTACTTAATCAGAAAATAGAAAAGTGTACTAAATTACATAATAGTAAACATTGGTAATATGGTAAGCATGTTAAACAATGATAAACATGGTAAACACAGTCTGTTGTACCCCTCTCTCTTGGATTTTAATGATCACAATCACTCTTATTATGTTCTAACTTGTTTTCAAGTGTTTTTGTTGATAGGAAAAAGGTTGCCAAGGAGTTGGCCCAAGAAAGCTGAAAAGTGGACTCACTGAGTCCACCGGTCAGCCGGTGTGAGCTCACCGGCCAGCCGGAGGACCCAGGCAGTAGACTTGCCCACTGCCTGGTGTCACCGGCCGGCCGGTGGACCAGACATCCTTGCTTTGTCTGGGCCACCGGCCGGCCGCTGGCTCACCACCGGCCGGCCGGTGGACCAGACAGAGAGCCTTCCTCTCTGTCTGGACCACCGGCCGGCCGCTGGCTCATCACCGGCCCGCCGGTGCGCCCAGGACTTCTCCTCTTTACGGTTTTTATTGTTTTATCATTTTGGTTTGATACATGTTTTAATAAGTAAAAAATTTACAATGTCTAACATTATATGAAAAAACTAAATGTAAACAAGAAATAAACATGTGTTACCTGTAATTTTAGGAATGTACAGTTGGATTGTTTTCCCAAATTCCTTCGTCGTGATCGTTCCTTATGGCACAAACCATTTCTTCAACATACTCATCATTATGTTCTATTAATATTTCCATGGAAGTAGGGATCTCACATAAATCAGAATCTTCATAAAATTCATCCTCACCAACATATTGTTTTTCCCTTGTAAAACAACAGCCCACTGCATATCTGATTGATCTACTACATAGAAAATTTGTTTGGCATGTGTTGCCATTATAAAAGAATCAGCTGTGTCTTCTAATCTATTCAGATTAACAAGTGTCATTCCAAATTCATCGTGTCTGATACTATTGTTACCGATAAACCATTTACAGTTAAAAATAGGAACTTTAATTTTAAAGTAATCAGCCTCCCATATGTCTTCAATCACTCCATAATATGCACTTGATGCCGAAATTGGGTTTCTGTTCTTAGCACTCGAAAAATGCATTTCTTCTGCAAACACCAATTCACCACTATTCTGAACTGCATTTCTATTTTCCTGAGCTTTCGTATGAAATGTATAGCCATTAATGTCATAAGCGGACCATGTTATCACATTTAAAGATGGACCACCCACTATCCATTTTAATGTCTCTGATACATTTGATCTACCAAGCAAGGGCTTTTTAGACCATGGAAAAAAAAATTTGTTGTGCTCATTCAAAATCCACATTTCTTTCTTCTTTGGATGACATTGTTTCAACTCATTAATATGCAATGTGATATACGGTTGAACATCAGCTATGTTATTCAAGATCTATGATTCTAACTTCTTCATCTGTTCAGTTGATAGTGATTTGACTTTCAAGCCACGAATCCCCTTTCCCTCATTATTAACCCGTTCATGGCGAGATGGAGGCAAACCTATGTGTTGCGCCGTATCCAAGTAGCTCGTACAAAACTCTGCTACCTCCTCAGAAATATACTTTTCAATAATGGAGGCTTCAGGTCGATATGGATTTTTAACATATCCCTTTAATATTTTCATATACCTTTCAAAAGGATACATCCAATGAAGATATACAGGTCCACAAAGCTTTATTTCTCGAACCAGATGAATCATTAAATGCACCATCATATCAAAAAAAAGTTGGAGGAAAATACATTTCCAAATGACAAAGTATAAAAATTGCATCCTTTTCCAAAATGTTCAAAGCATTCACATCAATCGCCTTGTTACAAATTGAATTGAAAAAATAACACAACCTCATTATAGTCTTTCTGACACGGATGGGCAATATTCCACGCAGTGCAACTGGTAGAATTTGTTGCATCATGACATGACAATCATGTGATTTCATACCTATCAACTTCAAGTCTTTCAATGAGACAAAATTTTTTACATTTGAAGAATAACCTTGAGGCACTTTGATATCATGAGGACACTGACAGAAGCTACTTTTCTCCCTCTTCGATAATGTATGGCAAGCCGGGGGAAGAAATTTTCATCTTCCTTTAGGAGTGGGAGCTAACTCCAAACGTATTCCCATTGATAGTAGGTCTAACCTTGCATTCAAACCATCTTTTGTCTTTCCTTTAATATCTAGCAATGTTCCGATCAAAGAATCAAAGATATTCTTCTCCACGTGCATGACATCAATATTATGTTTGACTTCATGATACCTCCAATATGGTAGCTCAAAAAATATTGACCTTTTCTTCCAAATATGTCTATCATTACCAGATTTCTGTGTCTTTCCCAATGTCACATCAAGGTTTTTCACCCTCTCAAAATACAAATCTGGGGATAAAGGTTTTGGAGCAGTATCAAATTTTTGTGAACCATTGAATGCCTTTTTTAGTATTCTATAAGGGTGATCCATAGGCAAAAACTTTCGAAGTCCCATGTACACTGTTTTCCTCCCATGATGCAATTGACAATATGACGTCTGTTGTTCGCAAATTGGACATTCTTTATGCCCTTTAACACTATATCCAGACAAATTTCCATATGTTGGGAAGTCACTTATAGTGAATAGAAGCACTGCATGCAGTTGAAAATATTCCATTTTATAAGAATCATACACCCTAATACCATCATCCCATAACAGTTTCAAATCATCAATCAGCGGTGACAAGTATACATTAATATCATTGCCGGGTTGCTTTGGACCAGAGATCATGATACTCAACATGACATATTGCGCTTCATACAAACTTCAGGAGAGAGGTTGTAAATTACCAATAAAACAGGCCATGAACTATGTGTGCTACTGAGGGTTCGGTATGTATTCATTCCATCTGTGCACAAGCCTAGTCTCAGATTTCTAATTTCATTTCCAAATGTAGGGTACTGGGCATCAATTTTCTTCTATTGTGGACAATCAGCTGTATGACGTATTTTTCCATCACATACCCGCTCATCAGCATGCCATCTTAACCTTTTTGCATCATGTGAATTAGCAAATAAACGTTTGAAACGAGGAATTATAGAAAGATATTAAAATACCTTTGAAGGGAGATTTGTAATCTCTACATCAGCTTGTGATTTTTCTTTCACATTATACCGTGATGTCCCACATTTAGGACACTCTTTCAGAAATTCATATTCCTTCCTATATATAATGCAGTCATTCAGACAGGCATGTATTTTCCTCTATCCCAATCCCATCGGGCATAATATTTTTTTGGCCTTATAATGTGAATCTGGAAGATCGTTATCTTTTGGAAGAATGTCTTTCATCAATTATAGCAGCTCTGTAAAACTTCTGTCACACCATCCATGTTTTGCCTTCAGGTTAATAAATATTAACACCGCCGACAAAACCGTAAAATCTGTACAACTAGGATATAATGGTTTTTCGGCATCACCATATAGACGTGCAACTGTCGGTTCTATCTCAATTTGTTCTGCTACAATATCGCGAATCATTTCTTCAATTCCATCAGAGTTACCATCTTGCGATTCATTATCATCAGTGACATTCTGTCCAGTTTCGCCATGCAAAATCCAAGGGTTGTAACTCGGATTTAAACCATGACAAATCATATGATCTTTTATCTCTCTACTTTTCAACTTCTTCATATTCATACATTTCAAGCATGGACAGAAAAAAATGTCACTACTTGGAACATTTCGTTTAGCAAATTCAAAAAAGGCATCAACACCTTCCTCATATTCATTGCTCATTCGATGTGCCGTAATCCAACTTCGACTTATTATTACCTATAACAAATAGAAAATATATATATATTTTTTAGATAAGACAAATATATGTTTATATGAAAAAAATCATAATTTGAATGTAAACAATTCTGAAATATAAAACAAATCGATGTGTATTTAAAAAAATATGCTTGAATATTATTTTTTAAACAAAATATAGTAAGATATAACACCCCCCCTGGACACCCCCGACCCCTCTGGACAGCCCCCCGCCCCTCCTGGACACCACCCCCCCACCCCCTACCCCCTTGGACACCCCCCTGGACATCCCCCAACCCTCTGGACAGCCCCCCCCACCCACCCGGACAACCCCAAATACCCTCTGGAGAGGCCGCCACCCACTTGGACAGCCCCCAACACCCATCCACCCCCTTGGACACCCCCCTGGACACCCCACCGACCCCTCTGGACAGGCCGCCACCCCCCTTGGACAGCCCCCCACACCAACCCATCCCCTTGGACACCACCGTGGACACCCCCTGACCCCTCTGGACAGCCCCCGACCCCTCTAGAAAGCACCCCCACCCCTCCTGGACACAACCCCCCACCCCCGACCTGCTTGGACACCCCCCTGGACACCCCCCAACCCTCTGGACAGCCCCCCACCCCTCCTAAACACCACCCCCACCCCCTACCCCCCTTGGACACCCCCCTGGACACCCCCCAACACCCACCCGCACCCTTGGACAGCCCCCCACACCCACCCACCCCCTTGTAAACCCCCCTGGACACCCCCGGACCCCTCTGGACAGCCCCCCACCCCTCCTGGACACCACCCCCACCCCCTACCCCCTTGGACACCCCCCTGGACATCCCCCAACCCTCTGGGCAGCCCCCCCACCCACCCGGACAACCCCAAATACCCTCTGGAGAGGCCGCCACCCACTTGGACAGCCCCCCACACCCCATCCACCCCCTTGGAGACCCCCCTGGACACCCCAAAGACCCCTCTGGACAGGCCGCCACCCACTTGGACAGCCCCCCACACCCACCCATCCCCTTGGACACCACCCTGGACACCCCCCGACCCCTCTGGACAGCCCCCGACCCCTCTAGAAAGCACCCCCACCCCTCTTGGACACAACCCCCCACCCCCGACCTGCTTGGACACCCCCCTGGACACCCCCCAACCCTCTGGACTTCCCCCCACCCCCTACCCCCTTGGACACCCCCCTGGACACCCCCCAACACCCACTCACACCCCTGGACAGCCCCCCACACCCACCCACCCCCTTGTAAACCCCTCTGGACACCCCCCGACCCCTCTGGACAGCCCCCCACCCCTCCTGGACACCACCCCCACCCCCTACCCCCTTGGACACCCCCTAGACATCCCCCAACCCTCTGGGCAGCCCCCCCACCCACCCGGACAACCCCAAATACCCTCTGGAGAGGCCGCCACCCACTTGGACAGCCCCCCACACCCATCCACCCCCTTGGACACCCCCCTGGACACCCCACCGACCCCTCTGGACAGGCCGCCACCCCCTTGGACAGCCCCCATACCCACCCATCCCCTTGGACACCACCCTGGACACCCCCCGACCCCTCTGGATAGCCCCCGACCCCTCTATAAAGCACCCCCACCCCTCCTGGACACAACCCCCCACCCCCGACCTGCTTGGACACCCCCCTGGACACCCCCAACCCTCTGGACAGCCCCCCACCCCTCCTAAACACCACCCCCACCCCCTACCCCCTTGGACACCCCCCTGGACACCCCCCAACACCCACCCACACCCTTGGACAGCCCCCCACACCCACTCACCCCCTTGTAAACACCCCTGGACACCCCCCGGCCCCTCTGGACAGCCCCCCACCCCTCCTGGACACCACCCCCACCCCCTACCCCCTTGGACACCCCCCTGGACACCCCCCAACCCTCTTGATAGCCCTCCCACCCCCCTGGAATCACTGAAAATTTACCATAACAAGAAGTTGGGTCATTCAAAGAATGTTTTTAGGTGTGGAGGAAGAACTGAGTTTCAATAGATAGAGAAGGAACTCGACATTAGTTTGTCTATTCCAGGTGTGGATTTGAAGGAGTTAATGTTTGTTCAGTGACCCAAGAGATTGAATCAGAAATTCCGATGTTGTGCCATTTTCTCATGATGAGGATGAATAATTGGTGGGGTTTGACTTTTAAATGGAGAGCTTAGCAGACCATCATATTTTCTATAGATCAGTAAAGGATGTTAGCATCGAACATAAGGCTTAAGGGATGCTTTCAGATCCAAATATGTATGTTGATGGATGCAATGGATCTAGTAGAGGTTCTAGAAAGAATGGTGGTTTTATTTGTTTAGGATAAGTAGTGAAGAAAAAACTAGTTAATTTTTTACTTGCTGAAAAGAGGGTATCTAAAATTTTTAACATGCCGAGGGGAAATCTGGCGAGTCCTCCTCGTGAAACTTTGTTTGCAGGGGGTGAAAATGGTGATGTGATCCCAAATCCATGCACCTATGCCATGGTTGTGTTTGAATAAAGTAGTAACAACTGTAAAAGGGCAACCCATCCAAATGGACACGCCCCAACCCTCTTGGCGATTTATAGAAAACGATGAAAAATTAGTGAAATCATAAAATTAGTCAATATTGCAAGTCGAACTAATAGATCTAGGGATGATAAATAAGATTATGGTGCCAAAACGAGTTAAAAGGGTTCGCAATCGAAGAATCTTAGCTAGTTCAACAAAAAAATCACAACACATATATATATACTATCCGCGAAAAAAATGAACGAGTGGGAGGATTACCTGAGTGCTGCGAGTATAGATGATTGATCCGAGGAGATTAAATATGAGAAACGATGATCGCAAAACGAATCTAAACCAACGAAATGGACGAGCCGATTCGGGTTTACGCGCGAGAGAGACGAGTCGCGACTGTCGAAGGTAAACTCGCGAATGACAATCCACGGGTCTGGGTAAATTTTTAAATGAGTTATCACGTCGGTTATTCAATAAACGACGTTATAATTTATTTAAAAACATTTATAACGTCGTTTATTCAATAACCGACGTAAAAACCTTCCTCTGATTCTTTTTCTATGTCGGTTATTTTATAACCGACGTTATAAAGGGCTCAAAATCCGCGTTTTGTTACGTCGGTTATTCCATAACCGACGTCAAAAACATTTGCGGATTCTTTTTTTACGTCAGTTATTTTATAACAGACGTAAAAAGGCCTTCAAAAACCGCGTTTTTAACATCGGTTATTGAATAACCGACGTAACAAACACCCCCCGCTTCTATTTTTTACGGCGGTTAATGTATAACCGACGTAAAAAACGAAGCCGCGCGATTAATAACGTCGGTTATAAAAATAACCAACGTTAAAGGTGTACCGAACACAGGTTTTTAGGTCGGTTATTTAATAACCGACGTAAAAAACCTCGTTTTACATATTATGACGTCGGTTTTATATAACCGACGTAAAAAATGGTGACGTAAAAAACGTTTTCTGCACTAGTGAAGGGACATCAAATTATAAAAATATGTTATGAAGAATGCCAAAATAGGATAAGGTGGCTTGGGATTATCACTCAAAGCCAGTGGTTCTCCTAAAATCCGGGTTATCCAATGAGAATCTCTTAGATATTTTTAAAAATCATTCTATATAGATTTATTCTCATTCATCTATCTTTGAATTTTGGTGATCTGAGGTATATTATAACACTTTTATCATGGTTCTTTAATTTATATCCTCCTATTACATCATTAGAAGAGATTATGGGTCATCTCCATGTTTTTAATATAGTGTTTATTGGATTCTTAGTGTTGTGGTTATACCACAACTTCTTATGGAGGGATGAAACATTATTTTGGAGAGGCCACCTAGATCTGTGGCATTGGTCTATGGTCGTGTGATGAACATTGAATCCTTTGAGGTAGGGGATTTATTGAATCTATATTAATTTACATGAAAGTTTAAATAGGGAATTATTTATCTATTTAAATCAAAATAGAAATAACCAAAAAATTACTCAACAAGATAAATAAATAACTTCTTAGAGATCAGATGTTTTCATTCACTACACCACAATATCGATTTTCAGCTTTATTATCAAGATAGCGTGACACCAATGTTTTAATTTCTACAGTGTCTTCTGATTCCATGGGTTATAATTTTTTTCTTGATAAGAATTTATAAATAATGTAAATTAATAATTAATTTATTGATTTGATTATGAATTATGGAATTTTCATATTTGAATATCATGTTTCTTATAATTTTATAATAATCAAATTTCTAAAATGTGCATGTTCAGTTGAAAATAATCTTCTATATGTTATAAGAATTACTAAATAATAATAATAACAATAATAATTCATGTTGATAATGTTGATAATAAATAAAATTCATTTTAAAAGAGAATTGTACTTCTTAGAGACTGATGAAACTAGTTCAAATTCTATAGAGTATACTTAGATTCTAATAACTTGATATAGTTCAATGAATTAGGTTTTCTGTAGTTGGATACTCTAAATAATCAATCAATTGATTAAATATGGAATAAAAACATGCCTATTGATAATAACAGTTTTATTGAATGATTTAAACATATGCTATGGAAGTGGGAGTGACTTGACAATGGATTCATGCAATATCTTTTATATGTAAAGGATGGAAGCAATGGTTTAGAGATAATATATCCCTATTGATTTTTTTTTCATTACCTTATGATGGGATTTAGATGTGAGATTTACTATATGATATGATATGGGGTGGGGAGACATAGTTATAATATGAGCGCAAGATAGATGATCTAGGGAGGGATTAAGTGTTGTTGGTGGGGCGTGTTGGATGTTGTGGAAATATTTGATACCTATGATAGAGAGATAAATCGATTTATGCATGTGTGTCTCTAGGATAGAACTAAAGATGATGGAATGGTTTGAATGTGGTTTTAACCATCTATGTGATATTGAGAGCTAGGATTCCCACTTATGAATATGTTTAATGGTATATGGATGGTTTTTTATTTTATCTATATTGAATTCCCCACTACATAATGTAGATGGATGTGATTGGTAGATTGTTTCCACTTGGTTGTGTCATAGAATTAATTTTCAGAAGTACCTAGATATGTAATTATTGCAGTAGTGAATAAATAAATTCATAAATCATGGTGTTGGTAATGTAGGAAGAAAAATTCTAGAAATATTTCAAGCATGAGGAATAGTGTACTCAGTTTAGATTATTCATGGAGATCTTGGACATCAATATGATTATTTATGTAATTTAATAGGGAATAACAATGTTAGTTAATTAATTTCTAATGTATTAGTTAACATAAATTTTATTTTCAGTGGAAACGTTAAAATGTAATGTCACTCTTAAAATTGGATTCGTTCTTATAGGATATCTAGTCATAGATGTGTCAGTCAAGAGTCTGAGCGATGCTAGATACAATTGTCTGTAAAACAAGGTTATGCCAATAGTTTGTTTGATTGATATATTTTATCATGTATATTATATTCTATCATATGATACCCCACCCATGTATGTTAGGGTGACTAAAACCTATTGGACTCAGGGATGGAGGTGTCCCCAATATCCTAGTGGGAGGATGAATGGCTAACTACACACTATGGTCCTTCTCCCTTCTCTTGGTAGTTACTTGTGATGGTGTTCGTGGTGGTTAGTTTTCCCCCTATATGTGTCTACAGGGTATTTATTTAATCTAGTTATTTTCACAAATGAATCCCTAGATATGGTATACAAAGTATAATTTTAGGTATTTTGTGTATAGGCTATGATTGATTGACTTACAAACTCAATGTTAGGGTTGTGAGGTATTGAGGTATAACACCCAATATATGACACATGTCATATGCTCTATGATGGATTATGAATTGAAAATGGTTACTATATATAAATATTAGGATCAGTTGATGAGAGTATGTGATTCCCATGGACCAAGTTGTGATACCTTTTTTAGGATTCTTTGGGAAGGCTTTTTTTAGAGAGAGAGGTTTTACGATGTGTGATGTTGAGGTAGAGTATAAAACAACTAGGTTTGTGGGAGTGGGGAACCCTTGATGATTCATTTTAATATGATATACGTTCTTGTATGTGATTAATAGTTAATTTTATCTATGGTGAGGTTGGAAATATAATCTACATGTTAATGTGATGATTAATTTTCACTTTTCTTAACTATTGTTTATCATTCATTCATTATCTTTTTCAAAAGAAAACTTGGGGAGGATCTTATAAAGTATATTATTATGATCACCATATACATATATATGTAGTTTTTTAGGTCATCTTTAAAATGATTGATATATTGATAGTTTTCATACACCATCATTATCATCATATATTAAATTTCAATGAAATTAAGGTCCACACATAAATAGAAAACTTCCTGAAAAAATTCAATAAATGTAGTAGAGATTTGGGGGGGGGGGGGAAATAGTGAAAGCAAAGGGTATCTTCTTCTCAATGGATAACCCAATTGGCCATTTGAGAGCTCATTATAGGAATGAAATAGGTACATACATCATATCCCACCATAGACATAAGAAAATTGAAACATTGTTCCCATATCTCCAGGAGCAGAGGACACTCTTCTAGTTGTTAATAAGACCCATGAACCGTATAATAATGTATGATATCAACAACGGTTTGGATCAAAAACCATGTAGGGAGTTGAATCTTGATAGGAAATCCGTCTTTTCCTCCTAAAAACTTATATTCATCTATCAGCATAAAATAAGTGTTGAGATCATTTCAAGTAACTCATCTAGTTAAGAAATTACTAGATCATGGGTTTTCACGATCAGTTTGGGATTAAGGTCATTGTCATCCTTCACTTTCAGTACTTGTAGTTTTTCTTTTAGTTGTTATTGCACAGATTGAAATTCAATCCATACCCATGGGGATTATTTTATATAGCTAGGATTATATTTTCTTCATTATATATATAATCTTCCACTTCTTCATGTTCTATTATAGAGTAAGGCCTACTATATCTATGATTATTATACCCTCTGTGTTAGTTCCCAACACATACTCACTAGAGGTGGGACTTGGGGACTCACCATCTCTTTTATCTCATTTTATTCCTATGATAGATAAACATGGTGAGGAGTGGATAATGAAATAATAGTTTCATAGTTTCAGGATGATGTATAGGATGGAGAATAGAGATAGGCACATGTGAGGTTCCATGGCATGGTAGGAAAATGGTGGACAATAAGTTTATTTTATGTTAAACACAGGATACTAGAAGAGGGACAAGTACTTATTCCCCCAATGATATGATGCATGTATTATTAAGAATAAGGAGCCTACTAAATTAAGTGATATAGGTTTCAGGGTAAAGACCTCGGGAAGGATCATGCATCATTCATCATTTCACCAATGTTAGAAATGGCTACACCTTGTTATATGTTAGTAAATTTTGAATATAAAAATAAAAAATTTATTATTGTTAGGTATTTTATATTATAGGTTTAGGAGCCTAATATTTTTTTATTTTATGAAGGCATCTCTCAAGGATGACATCCTCTTTAAGATAGTGCCAAATAAGTTTACCTAGGATGTGCTTGTAGATCACTATAGAGTGGATGTCAAAGATGTTGATATTTTGGTGATATCACTATAAGATTATCAGTTCCAAATTATTATAATTATTTAGTATCTATTTTATATTTATTCGTAAAATAATGTATTAAAGAATATTAGATAGAATTCAGTAGATCATGTTCAGAAGGATCACAGGGTTTTGTTAGCTATAAAGAATCTTCATAGAGTAGTGAGGAAGTGTTTTTTTCTTATCTATAGGTGATCACAAGGAGTCATCAGTATCATGAGAGGAGTTTTGAGTTAATTTATGAAAATAATTAATTTCAATGACCATGAATTAGGCTAGTATCCAATAACCTATTACACTTCCACATGGGATTTCTAGTGTTTGAGAGTTTGGGATCTATTTCAGGACACTTATATAATATTATTTAGACCTATTTACTGATAATGAAGCTAGTGTAGATAATTTCTAAGAGTCTTAGTATCTATAGATCCATCACCATGTAACCATTTTTCTATAAAGATATATATTGAGGTGATGTGGAGACATGATTTTATTAAAATAATAATGGCCATAACCTGAACCTTTTTGAGAGGGGAGAAATAATGAATCTTGGTGAGGTAGAGATATGGTTCTGGGTTCCCAATTTCCTAGACATAAAAGCATTAAAAAATTATGGAGTATGTCTAATCTATTCACATAATTTTTATCCAGGGGTTTTAATTCATAGAGCTATGCTATGGTATCCTAAAAATGTTTTTCAAGGAGAGGTTGATCTCATCAGTGGTGACTGTTTCCAACCATTCTGAGTATTTAGTGTGCAGTAGGTGTTTATATTCAAATTCCCCTATTGAGGCAGTTTTAGTATAGGTAGCAGAAGTCGGGTGTTCCTATATGGGATTAATAAAGAGGAGATCATGTATGAAGTTTACAACCACGACATGATCACAGTTCATAGAGTGAAAATCATAGCTATAGAAGTGGTATTCATCATGGTTAGAGATTCTAGGGAGTATATCATGGTTAGCTTCCTTCATTAGACATTCTAATTCTAGGAGAGCCATACACTGTTTGAGGTAACCTTTTCTAGTTTTCTATATGGGTTCACTCTTTAATTAACTCAAGAGTGATAAAATACATTATATCAGCTACACTCATCAATTTTTAGGGACATGAGGTAGATAGGCTTCCAATTCCATTGGCATTGACTATGCTAGTTGGAGGTCAAGTATATATTAGTAGAGAATATGGAGACTGGGAGCTAGTTAATGGGGAACACCATTCCTTGTGAGGTTTCCTATGTTTTCATATACATACATATGATATCATCCTTAGTATGGGTTGGCTATACTCAGAGTAGGATATCACATATTGATATTGGATGATCATTTTTTAGTAATATTTATAGGGATATAGATGTGTTTTATGGAGAGTGAGACCCTCGTATGATTCATAGGGGTGTTCCTTAATTGTCTCCTCTGATGGATGAGATGATTTTGAGGTCATTAGATGTGTAAAATCATGTGTTTCCCATGTTTTTGGAAGGGTACCCTAATATATTTTATAATAGTTTTTTACTGTTACAGCATAAATGAACTATTGAGATTAATATTGAGATATGAATAGACATTTTTCTTATCTTGAGGTCTCCAAATAAGATTGTATTTTCTGAGTTAAAATATCTAGAAGAAAACATTATGAAATATTGTGTTGATGTTTTTTCAAGTGAGGAAGTAACCATTGGGTGAACCTAATTTTTTTATGAATATGGTTGATGGTAGTTTGTATCTTTATATCAATTGTCATCACTTGAACAAGGTGAAAGTAAATTACCTATATCTATTTATATGGATTAAAATTTTATTCAATGAATTGATGGGATAATGTAGGTTCTTGAAAATAAAATTTCGCTAATTAAATTATCAAATGATGGTGAAGGATATGGATATCCTCTATAATTAATTTTGTTTTTTATCATAGGCCTTATGAGTTCATTGTGATACTATTAGGTGTGACAAATTATCTAGTTGTGTTTATTGGGGTGATGAATGTTGTTTTATGATAGTCCTTGATAATGTTCAATGTTGTTTCCATCAAAATAACCTTGTGTACTCTAAACATAAATAAGTGAATTCAAAGAATCAATATTCCATTTTGGGAGTTCTTCATCATTATAATCTGATTATGATGTTTTCAAAGAATGAATATTGGTCTTATGAATTTAATTTCATGGTTAATGTTATATCCCAATAGAGAGTATCCATGGGTCCTAAAAAGATAGAGGATGTTGATAATTAGGAACACCTTTAGACAATGGAATAGGGGTTCATTTTTATTCAACATTTTGGTTATTATATTAGGATTATAACCGTCTTCTTTCTGAATATGGATCCCCTTATATCTTTGAAGAAAAATGATCCTATTTTTTTTGGGAATACCTGTGTTTGGTGGATTTTTGAGTATCTAAATATAATTTTATTGGGTTCTCCAGTCCATTAATAACCTATAGATGAATTTTAGTGTTTGATTTTCTATAGTTCTTTAGGTAATGGATTTTGAGGTGTTATTATTTATAACTGGTTATTTTTTCGTATGGGTATAAGAAATTACATCCCCATGAGTATAATTATTCCACCGATGATCTTGAGCTGGCGAGAACTATTTTTTTTATTAATTTTATGGTGATATTACCTCATTTATGAGAATTTTTTGGATATTACTAACAATCAGAGATTTAGAATTGTATTCTCCAAGTGTGACATAAGCTTTAGTTAGTAATGTTGGATATAATTATTATCATATTAAATACTTGATATTTCCTATAAATCATGGAAGGAAAATATTGTCACAGAAGCACATAGCATGATGTCATGTATTGATGTAAAGTGTGAATCTGAATATTTCTAGAGAGTTAAGGAAGAAATATTATTTAAGAATATGGTTATGAGAGAGCTAGAGATAGATGATGTATTTTCTAGATGATTGTCTAGTCCTATTTGTTGAAAAAAGTGGAGGGTTCAATGCTTGAATATTATGATCCAGTCGTCTAGAGAGACAATTTTTTTAATAATTCCAATCGTTTTTGGCCATAGGATTGATATCAGCATGTTCTATTACAGGGAATTATTTTCATTCCATTGTTGATGAGTGATATAGATATCCATTAGTTTCATGGCTCACGTTTAGCTATAAATGCTTGTGATAAAAATATGTACCAAAATTTAAGAGGTCGTTTTTGGTGGAATGTGTTAAACCATGCAGTTTTAATGTTTTTTTCTTGAAGATTGGTCTCAAAAAAGATGATGGCTGATCAGTGCATTCTTGAAGATTTTCTATATCTTTTAGATGTTTCCTAGTGGATGTGAAATGAAAATCCCTATGGACTTCATTAATATTTTAGATTTATATTAGGGAGGCTATGATGATATATGGGTGATGGGTGATCATTTTATGGAATTATTATTCATTATTGTGATTTGGGAGTTGAGGTCAGTGGGTTTTTTTAATATTATATCATGAAGAGATGGTGTGACTCCATGGATTCCTGAGAACAATAATCTCTTATAAAAATATAGGTTTTACCTCAATAGTGTGGACAAGTATCTTGTATAATTTTTTTCATAGTTATTCGTTAGAACAAAAATTCATCTGTAGGATGATAGTCTGATAGAGTAGACCATATATTCTCTTGATGATATGTTGTTATATTGTTTCATGGATTTTAGAGGTTCATGGATGAGGTGCCTTCACATGGTAAAGTGTGAATTCAATTATAGTTTACAATCCACCTTCGGTATAACATAGTTTAATTCCATGTATGAAAAACCTTGAAGTTCTACATTATGTTTAACTAGGGTTGGAGGGAAAATAATTTATGAGATTCCACTATATAGAATATGCTAAAAATGGTAGTTTTAATTCGTGAAAGGATTAAGGAAGAATTGGATCATTATATATACTATGTCATTAATATGATAAGACCCATGATGTTTTAAATTATAGGGAATGTGTAATGGTAGGTGACTCATCGTCACGGGTAGTGACCGTTTTTTTCTCAGGGTTAGATTTATTCATGGGTTTTCGGGCCTTTTGATATGATTTTTATGATGCATCTGTCGAATATAATATAGAAATTCCCATATAAAAGATATAGATACAAGATGGTTTTCACATGTCACAACAATGTTTTTATAGTCATGATTAATCTCATGTCATCAATTTTTTTGTGGCTGATATTGTTGATGATGATAAATTTTAGGAGAAGCCAGTGGAGATCCATGACCTCAATGATAATATGATTCTTGGGAATTATATTCACCATTTTAATGTCTGATGGAACAATTGTGTCATAAGGGAGAGTACATAGGGACACTAATAGAAAATGACTACTATGTAACATAAAGTGTTTTATGTTTAACTCATAATATTATTTTATTCATTATTTTAATGTTGACCTCTTTGGTTTATGAGAAGGTTTACACTTATTTCATACTATGTCTTCACTCTGATTTGAAAAGTATCTCCCCTGAGATAGTGATTACGAGCTGATTTTTATTATTTTTTGGTTTATCAATCATACAATGATAACGGAGATTTTCTTGAATGATGGAAATATATTTGATAGGTATCCTATAAGATAGATATTCCAATTATAGGAGTGGTAAGACATGATATGACCTTTGATTAATTAGGTATTTTCTTTTATCACACATAGAACAATAACCTAATTCATGACCCAATTTTTGTGGGCTATTCTCACCACTAAATCTAGTCGTTATCTTATTATGAGAATGTGTTATTGGTGTAAGGATGATTATCATAAATTAGTTTGGAATATTAGAATTCTTTGGATGCACTCCTTGGATTCAAATTGATGGCTATGGATATTAAATTTCAAGGATTTACCCCATTGGGCCCAGTCATTCTTAGTCTAGGATTACAATGGATGATCCCCATGAACAAATTTTGACTATTTTATAATGTAATTTATTGTATGTACACCAAGATATTACACTTAGACCCTTATATCTGGACATGATGAGTTATTACTCTAAGTTTTCTTGATCCCCAATGTCATGGGTTCGATAAAAACGTTTCATATCCTTTAATTTATATTGTCTTCATTATGATACTTTGTTTAAAGATCCGAGGCTCATGATATTTTGACACACAATGTAGACACATTGATTCTAAGTCATGGTTCCACATTGGATCATGTATATATAGAAATATTAATTTTTGACACATGAATATATATAAATGAGGTAATGTTTACAAATAAATTTTAAAATTACACTAATGTAGGTATAGTCATCATGGAATCCCATGAGACTACTGTCTGAAATGGTTGTTCATTTTTTTATTTTAAATCACTTATTATTACTATACCTACACACTATTATATATGTTCTCATGCTATATTTTTGTTAAAATAATTGGTCGTGGTTTACTGAGTATATCTCACACCCAGATCCAGCAACAGATTAGTTCCCAAATAGACCTTATTTATGCTATTAGGGATAGGGGAAAAACCCAGTTGTCAATGTTTGATTGATTGTATCATGGGAGTGGGGGTGAACATGGCCATGATATATCTTTTGATGTTATCTATATATAGTTTCTTTTCTTTTTAGGTCATTTTATTACAATTATATGTATTTTCCCAGGTGAAATGATTTCATTTATCTTTCTATTTAAATACATGACATTACATCATTTCAATATGGTATTAGATAATGATATTGATGACTAATCAATTATATGGATGATTTATCTTCCCCTTTTAGTGTGTGTTATGCTTCCTCATTTTACTAAAATATTATTTAATTATGTAAATATTATAAGGACAGTATTGTCTCCCCAATGTATCATAATGGAACCTCATTACAAATAATTAACCTCTACTCTCTGGGAACACATTCTTGAGGCCTTGTGACCCACCACTTTTAGTTAATCTAACCAATATATTGTAGAAAATATAAATTTTAGTAGGATGAAATATGATTTTCAGGATTATTCATATTGTGGTATAAATTATTCCTCTATTGGGTAACACACATTTATAATGGATTTTATTATTATTATGAAATATATTTTTAACCCTGATCTCTTTGGGATATGAGGTATTTTCTCATGCATTAGTATTGGCACCTTGGAAATTCACATTCCATGTATTATGTCCTACAGTTTTTCTTATTTAATGCATTATTATTGCAAATTTTTAGGGAATTATAAATATAATATCAATTGTTCTAAGGTATCTTCTAAGATTAACGATTTTAATAACTAATTTGAATGTATCATCCTAAACGGTTGTTTTCAATATTATGTGATGATGGAAAATTAAATATGTAATTATATTTAGTTTTCTATAGAAACCACTATTTATACAAGCTAAAACATTAGTGTGATTAAATTATATATATATATATATATCAATATAAATTTAGTAAGATGGTGTGTGTGCTTATATAAATTTGGATTGGTGATCCATCTAATTGTACCATCTTATATGTATTGTTACTTTTACATGTAGTACCATTTTAAATGTATAATGTGTAGTGATTTATGACTTGGGAATGATATAAACATTTAACAGGACATATATATATATATATATGGATATAAATAATGAAATTATTATGAATAGTTGTTTTCTATATTAAAATAGATTTGGTTTCTATCAAATATTGATAATAACTACAACATGAAGTGTGTTTTAATCTCATACCTTCATTTGACACAATTTATATTGGAACCCTATTATAAAATAGAGAACATGGCCCCTAATCAACACAAATAGTGGGAATTAGAAAGTGTCTCTATATTTTATCTCATTGTCTTATATAACACCCATACATGGATTTATGAGAAAACATCAGTTTGCATATATGATATAAGAAGTCGTAAACTTATCATACACTTATATCATTGATTGTTTCATTATAAATACTATATAGGGTGTGTTCAATGAATTTTTATAGTTATTCCACCATAATTACCCTGATTCATGTGCTAGGGGTTGGTTCTAAAGATGATTTATAGGTGGTAGACCATGAGTCAACAGTATAATTCCCTGTAGTGCCTGTTGAGGATCCTATTGTTATACCAAACATGGGTACACGAATTTTTTTAGGGCTTCTATAAACTTATGTAGACACTTTCACGATCTATGTAAGCTTCCCTTACTATGTAAGAGTTGAGGTGGGAGATTTAGAAGTAGGTTCCAACCATTTTTTCAAAGGATGGAGATTTATTGGAAAATAAAACATGGCTCAAGGCCTGAATCTCTATCATTGATATCCTAGATATGTTTTTTGAGTGGAGGTCTGACCATTTAGCTTATATGATTCAAGGTTAGACCAATAATTTGTTGGATATTATTACTCAAGAATACTAATATCAAGATATGGTCTAGAGAGTATATATGCCTATTTATACACATTTTTCTGTCTAAAAACACTAAGAGAATATAGTTCTAGGGATATCATGAATATGGAGCAAGGAACCCAACCAGTTACAGATTACTCCACTCGCATTACTATAATTCATAATTTTTCACTATAATTTACAACATATGAGATATTAAGAGTAAGAGTTTTGAAGATGGATTGAGGTATTCCATACGGTCTCATATATAATTTATTATTCAACTACTCTTTTTAAAATTCTCACATGAGCCGTTATTATTGAATATAATTTGAGGGTAGCTGATAGTACAGGGAACAATGGATTAGTACTGAAAAATTATAATAGATTGTCTAGTGATAAGAAATGTTGTCTAGAATATTCTTTAATGAGTAGTGGTAGTCATAGTAACCATTCATGTAGCATTGTTCTATTCTATTGGTGTGATTGACAGTTATCATTTCCTATTAGATTTTTTTTCCTCGATATTATAAGTTTTGCAATTATTCATAGAAATGAATGGTTGGTAACCTATAATGATAATTCGAAATTATATTTTCAAAATTTATCATTTACATAACCAGGGGTTGTTAGTTATATTTTCATAGGAGAATGGGATGTACTAGGAAATAGAGATAAAATTGAGAATTGTGGGTTTGGTGGAGTGAAAATAGAAATTTCTACGATTTATATGGATGGTCAAGGAATTTATAAGTCTTACTTTCGTATTATATTTCATTTTTTGGGATGTATTCCATGAAAACTTATATGTTTTACCTTTTGAGATATAGGTAGATTTTTTTATTGAGTTCAAGACATGATCTTAACCATTATTTATTCCACTATATAGGCTTTATATTATTGAGTTTCTGGAACTCAAGAGGTAGATAGAGGATTTGAAAGCTAAGGTATTTATACATATAATTACTTTAACATGGGTCTCAGTTTCCCTTTTCAATAATATAGTGGATGACACCATTTGGATTTTTGTGGAATACAATTTTTTGAACATAATTAATTTCAATAATCATATTCATTCCTATTTATCTATTTATAAATTGATTAGCTCTAAATAGAAAGGGTTTTATCCGTGATTGATTACATGTTATGTTATAATCATGTCTTAGTTAGACATATAGACATACATTTTTCAATGATTCATAATATGTGTAGTTTTTATGATTAATTTATTATTCTATTTGGTCTTATGAACATGCCAGATATTTTCATGGAACAGATGATTCATGTTTTCCATCTATATCTTGATTACATTGTGAGAGTATTTATTACGGTTATGTTATCCTATTTTCAAACTCTTTGTAGATATGTGAAATATTTTAAGATCATTATAAATAAACTATGATGGAAATAGATATATTATAATATTACTAAATTCAACTTTTAAATCTACAAGGATTACATATCGGGTCAATCAACTCATATGTAGGAGTGTCTATCATCCCAAATAATTTGAGTGCCATAATTTCCTTCGATGAACCCTATAATATTTTTTTTGTAAATGTAGATTCTTAGGTCTAGGGGTTTTTACAGTTATTTTATCCATGATTTATCACTCATATATTAACCACTTATAGGAGTTATATTGAATGATGTGAATCTGATATAGTCAAAATCCAATGACCAAGCATTTTAAGATTTGAAAGGGACACAAAATTTAGTGTTAATCCTAATTATTCTAGAGATAGTTTAATGTTATCGAATCGATTGTGATACATCTGGAATAAGTCTTGGATTAGATTTGATGTATTAAGAATGATTTTATGTATATAGTTTATTGAAATTGATGCCTCGCGGGGAGAATTACCTGACACATGATTTTGAGTTTGCAGTCATTGTTAATAATTTTAAATGTTGGAAGCATTATTTTCATGGAATAAATTTTTAGGTTATACAGAAAATTAAATCCTTAAGCATATCATTATAAAATATTATCTAAATCATAGTAAGTCTATACAGGGTGATAATATATTATAATTTTTCATTATTCTATATAATATTCAGGAGAATGAAATTACTTTTAAGGATTCATTGAGCCAGAGGACATAGAAAAAGAAATGTCTGAAGGCTAGTAGTTAATGGAAGCTGATTGCTTTGTTTACAAAAGTTGATTTAGAGCTCCTGGATCATCATGGGAAACCAATCCTTAATGAAATAGTATAGGAACCTTCAATACTGGAGAGAGTGAAGATGAGGAATCTATCAGATCTTGAGGTCCTAGATTGGGATAGTGTTTTAGGGGATGACCCAAAACTGCGATGGATCTCTAAACATAATGTTAATATTTTCATTAATTGACATGTCTAGGTTACCAAATATATCATGGAGTAATTTATTATAAATTAACCTGATTCTAATTGGTGGTTAAATATCTATCTTACCAATATGTATCGTTACATACACTTTTAATATTGTTTTCCGCATATGAAATATGATATAGATGGGTATGTTACTCAATGTTCCACATGTTATCAGGTGAAAGATGAACACCATCAGATGTAAGGTATTTTACTACTATTTTTATTCCTGTGTGAAAAAGGGATTATATTATAATTTATTTGGTGACTGGATTACCAAGATCACCTTGATGGAATGATATGGTTCTGGTTATCTTTGATAGGCTCTCGAACAACTCCCACATTTTAGCTATTAGAGATAAATATTTGTGGATTAGCTTGGAATTATTTATGTCAATGATATTACCTTAATTCATGGATCTTAAGAAAATAGTGTATTAGATAAGAAAATTAATTCATTGAGCTTTATGATTCTAGAATAGGATGAATAAAGTGTTAGGTAGATCGGTAAATTTGATTATTGGAAAACACCCTCAAATTGAATGGTTGACTAAATGAACTATATGGGTTTTAAACGATATTATTCGAGAATGTTTCCTTGCTTTTAGAGGTTCTTTGGTGAAACATATACAACATATTGAGTTCTCTAATAATAAATTCCTTCATGAGGTAATTTAAATGTCTCTTTTTGTGGCCCAATATCATTGACCGTGTTGATTATCCCTACGATAGTTAGTGGTAGGGAAGGATGCATATCTTGGGTGTCATATAATTTATGATATTTCATTAGTAGTTTATCTAATCATGAAACAAATAAATATTTCCTAATCTACAAAGAAATAATATATAGTACACAATTAATGACTTCTAGTGTTTGATGTCTGGAATTGCGTGTTCTTGTATGTATCGATTGTACTATCAAATTGGGTTTATAGATGTTAAGGTAACATTTTCATATATTTGTTGAACCTTTAGATGTTATGTAGATATTCGATATGATATCCTTTTGGTTTTAGTTACCTCGATGGTACTAGGATATGCATGAATTTATCTATGTCTCACATATTAACTTGTACTATTCAAATCCATCTCACATATTTCATCCTGATGAGGATGAGTTGGTGGTAAATTCATAATTTGTGGAGAATTATATTCATATCATGGAACAGATAAAAAAGGGTTTCTAATGCAGTTATTTCCCTCTAGTGTAGGTGAGATGATAGTATGATATATTACTAAAAGATAATTGGGAGAGGGGGCCTCATAACAGTTCTTAGTGACCAGAAATCTTTTCAGATAATTCCTTTCCAACATCTAAAGAAAAACATAGGATGAGTTATCTTAAGGAAGGGAGGATGTATCCCCTTGAATGTTTTATTATAGGAACTGAACATTTTAATTTCTGTTTAAAAATTTTGTTTTATTTTTAATAATTTCTCATATTGATTAAGGAAGTGTCTAATAGTGTCTATGGATGGTTTGATGCCCATATCTCTTGTTTATGGGAAAATGAAAATAACCACACAATTAGTGAATCATTCATCTCATTCCATGTGGCCTTATAATGGGGAAACATTTTTATAATAAACCAGTCAAAGAAGATTTGTCCATATGGGGTTGAAATGTAGGTTTCTCATGGGCTATGTATTTTTTTTCTAAATGCGTGCTTCAAGACATATGGTGTGATCTCTTAATAGTGGGGTACACCAGATGGGCACACAGTTTTGTCAACCATATAGCCTTAATGTGAAAACATCAATTCTTAGAATAAGTGTAATTTTTCTTCCTTAACATTATAACCCACCTCAACTTTTTTATTTATCCCCCATGCACAACATCCCTTCCATGTAATCTCTCCTCCATAACTATGAAAGGTCTTTGAAGAAACTTATCAATCCAACCTCTAATTTGAGTAATGTATTTCATGCTAGATTTCCACTAGTATTTTGTCAATTATTTTATATCCGTAAACAATTCATACTCCAATAAATTATGCTATATCGGTGTAAGTTCATATTCCATATTTTCTAATATTTTTTCTATTTTATTATTCTATACCAATCATGACAAATGCCATGGCCAATAATGGATGTGTGTCCCTCCATAGTTGTAAGGTTCATGGTAGATGACTTATGTATCAATATATTAATGATTAATTTTTTAAATATTTTTATAGACACTGGTTTGATAGAGTTTTTACATTATAATCTATCTTCCATAATTAGGTATCCCTAGTTGGAACCTAATGACTTTGTAAGAATCCCTAATTACATTTAAGGTCATCATCCTCAAAGTGAGCCACGCCTTTTCATGTTACCATTATATTTCTATTATACCTATGATGTATTATAATAAAAACACCAACTGGTGTGTTTGGTTGGACATCCATAATGTGACATGATAAAAATAGATGGATAATTCATAGTGGTATAGCTCAACTAACACACTTATAGAAATTTTATTTAAAAAAATTATATAAAGTTAGTCATTTTTCATTAATTTCTCACAGAAATTGTTACCCTTTTACTATAAAAACTTTTTAACAATAAATTAATGGTAATAATAATAAATAAATAGACATAGTAAATTTTCATGATTATGACATGGTCAATGATCGACATCATGTACATATTTCAGGTTTTTTTATTATGAACCATAAACCAAACCATCATTAAATTAAAGGTAGTAACATATATTAAATGTTCATTATACATTGGAATGATTATTACATGGAAAATGTTACACTCCATATTCACATACATGGTGATATTATTAAGGACTTTATTCATGTTATACGAGTGGTCACTAATGATAATGCCTTAGATTGTCAATGTAATTCCTTGAGCACTCATAAGACTCCACCCTGATTCATCTTTCAAATTGCATGGGATATACCCACCTCCGAATCTGATCCTTATATAATTATATTAATTCCATTATATTATACTGATGATTCACTAAAATATTATGCTAATATTATAGTTCCTTTGATTCACTCATTAGATCCATCATGATGATAGTGAATACATGGTGACATGTATACAACCCATTAGTTTAATACATAAATATATTTGTATAACAATGGATTCACTCCATTAACTTGGTTGGAATCTTTTACAATGTCATTTAATGGGTGTACCACATTGATTATATAAGGAACCTTATAACAAGACTACACAAGTTATTACTATGACTTATCTGAACCACTAAGGTCAATGATGGATTGGTCTCACATTGAATAAATTTATTTTTATATAATTCATTATTATTTTTTAATTAAATATCTGATACTCATGAAATATTGATATACTAAATAGTGACCTTGGCACTAAACCCTGGGTTCACATAAGAGTATGTATATTTGTGTAAAAATTCTACGGAATATGTATATATATATAGACATGATTAATGGAGCTCAAAGACATTAATATATTAGTTTGATGTAGTAATGTTTGGTACATAATCCCATGAGGAGACCAGTCCCACATAGATGTTACATTATTCTATTTTACATCCCTAATGATCATTTTACCTACACAATGCTATATTTTTCTTTTTTACATACCTAATGATTGTTATACCTACACACTAATACAATATTATTTTTAAATATTTTTACTTTCAATTTAAATTTTTTAATTCCAAAATAGTATTATTTCATTGGATATTCTTAAATTTTTGGTTTTGGAATAATTTTGTATATATTTGAAAAAATAAACTAATTATTTATTTTAACAATTTTAAATTGTTACTGTATTTTGGAAATAACATTTAATAGACTAATAGAAAATGAAAATGTATTATTCTATCACATTATATGTCAATTGGTATTTATTTCAAGCATATATACCCACTGATCAATACATAATTTGAATACCTTTGACCATCTTACTTGCCAGGCCTCAAAATCTATATATAGGTCTTGGATGTTTTTATTTTGGTTCTATATCATGAATATGTAATGAAGAATAGAAATGATATTTTACATGTATAAAGATAAAATCAAGTGGAAAATACATTATTACTATGGAAACCTGTGATTTGATTGTTTTGATGGGAATAAATTAATTTTAAATGACATATGTGGTATACCAGGATTCTGCATTGGTATAATACATTTTCATTGTTAATTTTCTATAATTGTCTCTACGCATGTCCAATAAAGTTTAAATTTTAATTCAATATAGAAAAATCATTGGGGAATCACATTTAGTATGCAACCCATTCCCAATTCAGAAACTAAATAATCATACAACATATACTCTTTGGGAGGATGGTTTTAGAGAAAAAATATTTCAGTCATACTTGAAAAATTGTAATTCCATGTCCTTTCATTTTATCATTCAGACACTGACGATTTTGACAAAGTTATGATTTATTTTAGTCTAATTTATTCAATTCATTCAATTATATAATTACATTCAATGAATCATTTTTAATATTTTCTATTCTATCTTATTATATATATCTCTCTCAATTCCTCTCTCTATTTTGTTCTTCATTGTGAACAATTATGCTTATGATCATGAGTAGTTATCTAAAGGAATTATCAAATAGAGTAATCTAGTGATGAAACAAAGCCATTGTAATGTCACAATTAATGGTTCTTATTTTCTTATAGTTATGCTAATGGGGATCATAGTTAGAAAGGTTCCATTGATTCTCTTCCTATCAATTGACAATTAACATTTATATTTCTTCAATATTCTCCCTCGACCGAAGAGGTGGATATTTAATGTTGTTGATTGAGTGAACATAATACCCACAACTATAGTAACAAATATTATGTAAAAAAATATGATTCAGTATTCTCAATAATTAAATTTGATACTAGTAATATGGAAATGAATGTTTAATCTGTGTGACTACCTAAAAAATATATCATTTAATTATAACATAATTAAGTTTCCTTTAACTTTGTTTCATTGAATATTTTTTTTTATGATTTTATTAAAGATTCCTAAAACATTATTTCATTTATTTTCATTCCATAAATAAATAATATGATAAAAATAAATTTCATTTAGATGTAGTGAGTATTTTATTACTACATATCATTTGGAGAACAACCTATGTCATCACTTATTCTATACATAGTAAAAATATTAAATATTTTATGTGTGCTCATGAAAGTGGTTAATCAAATTAGTTCCATTTCAAAGGATAAAAGTGGTCTTCACACAATATTTATAACAATAACTTAATTTTTTTTCATTAAAATAAAACAAAAAAATTATAAATTATAAATAGAAAAAAATATCTATTTTAATGATGTATTCCAATTTCAATTATTATACACCAGAAAACCAACCACAATTATAGTGATATCTAGAAGAAATACAAGACATAGATATTATATTGGAATAGATAATTTAATATTTATGTGTATCCCAGGAGAAACTTGAACCAGAACCAAAACCATAATGAGTGTTAGAAGATATTCAACCAATCATTTTTTATGACAAAGAACATGATGTGATTGAGAATGAGTTACTAAAAGAATCAATATAATTATCTAACCACCAACCATTTCTAGTTTATTTCACGGAAGAAAAAAATTATGTGGAAAAAATTATGGGATATCATAATTTTTTGGAAGAACCATGAAATAATATTCTTAAATAAAACATGAAACTTGATTTTCCAATACTTGATAATGAAAAAACAGTACATCTCCACCCCACTATTTCATTGGAATATGATAATTAATATGTGACTTTTGTTTTTGAATTTCCAATGTTTATACCAGAATAGATCAATTTCCCAGCTATATTACTTGAATGAGAATATTTATTTATTGATTCTCATGTTTTAATCATATTCAAGATGAATTATTATCCTAAATATATGATTCTGAAATTTCTAATATATCCAAAATTGATAAGAACGTGGATTTTAAGTAATATACAACTGAATTAGTGATGATAAAAGAAGAGAAATATATCATGAAGAATTTTTTTATTCCAATACCTCCTCTACAATAACTTTTATAACATATAGCGGATGAAAAGGGGAATGTCGATAGGGATCTCTCAGATCATCATTTCCCTCCTACTCTAGAATGAAAATTTTATATTTCATTTTTCTCTAGGGTGGAAAATGTTTTTTTATTATTTATATTTTTCCAATATAAGTTACTACTCATAGAAACTATAAAAAATTGATGATTGAGGGTTATCTCAAAGAAAACACATCGACCAACAATTTAGTGATAATTCACTACAACTATCTCAATAGAGGATGTAAAAACCTAGAAACATCAATGGATATAAACAAATAATTATCCATTTTCATTCTAATTTATCATTATTTTTTTAATCATTATACTGTTTTTTACTTTCAATATTGTAGTTTTGATTTGGTATCACCTCGGATCATAACTCACGAGTTTGACTGAAAAATAAATTTGGTTGTGTATTTCTTTTCATTATTCAATTTTGTTCCCAATAGAAATTATTCATTAAATCAATTATTGATCTAATTTGAATAAAATTAGTTTATTTAATGAATAATTATCGGCGGGGATTTCATCTTTTTCATGGAATCAATTTTTGTGCTTCCATTTTTTTTATTTTTTTATGAATTTTTAAAATTGTAGTTTTAAATATTAGTGTTTTTTGGGATTATTGACCTAAATATATTACTTTGGAAAATTTAATCCATATTAGTTTTATTGAATAATTTATTGATTTAAATTTTTGAGTTTTTAGATTATTTCTAAATGCATTTTTTTCTTGATATCAAATATTTTCATTTGATGAATAATGATTAATTGTGATGCTATAGTGAAAAAGGGATTTCCAATTTAGAAATTATTCTCAACTAGAGATTATTCCGAACAATTTTGACATATTTTATACCATTATATTTTTCATGAGATTATTTAAACATGTTTTTTGTCGTAGAAATTATTATTTTTATCTTTTTTGGAGATTTTTTAGTTCATATAATATACCATGTATGATTACAGAACCACGTTACAATCCCTATATACATTGAACCCTAATTTTGGACGATCATTACATATAACCTTTATTAATCCCCTAGTCACCATAGAAGTTTTTTTGGGAAACCATATTATAATGAATTTAATCCCTTCCAACATTCTTCAGATGTCAAATGCATGATTATTATTTAGATCATGTTTAGGGGAGGGAGAATATGAACATTAATTTTCATTCCAAAATAATTTGTTTAAACATAAAAGATAAACAAATTCCACATTATGTTATTATTTATTTTATTACATTTCTTGATGGAAATATGGATTGATTGAATAAATATCATAAAAAATATCATTAAATTGTTCACCAATATTTGATAATCAAAATATTACTCTATTTCCCTAAAAAATATGAATTTGAAGAGAATTCAATATATGAATTCAATTTGAAATGATCCTAAAAATGTGTAAATGAGGGACTAAATTTATAATTGATCCTATAATTCAAAAAATTTAACATTAAAAATAAATATAGACGGTCTTTAGGTGATTTATTTTTAACTAATTTTGGAGAACACCATTCATTAGGAAAACATTTTTTTATTCATTTTCTTCACCTTGGATCCTAACACTCATTATTGTTCCAAAAAATATTTTTTAATTTTAAATTAATTACCCCACAGAACTATAAAAACCCAATAAATATACATTATCCATGAAACATTTTTTACTATGTATAGTGGCTATACAATACTGTCAGAACACCTATAGATATTATAGATGATCTTTAAAATGGAAAAAATCAACATAATAAATCCTTGAATAAAGAGATTAATATTTTTCACAATGAAACAGGTAAAACATTCACATGACGATTAATATGATATTGAATGGACTTTTTATTTTTTTTTATTTTTATAATTTTAATTAATGTTGTATGAATGAATTTTTTTTAATATAATAGGTGGGTTTTATTGTCATTTACGCATTGGAAATATTGATTTGACCTATTATTTGATGTTTTCATAGGAGTGGAATTCTTAGGATTTGGAAAAGTAATAGAGATTTTCTTAATTAATTTTACATATAATTTCACTACTTTTAATCTCCCTGAATTTTAATTTAAAGGTAAATTTTTACATTTTATGGTTTTAGTAGCATTTTGAGCTTAATTAAAAAATGTATCCTAATTTTTTTAACTATTTTAATTCATTTCTTTATTGAGTAGGAAATTTTTTTCTACACTATCCCAAATTTAAATATATATTTTTTAGCTTTCTTTGATCATTTTGATTCATTTCAATTTTCTGTACCTAAACCCCAATCTATCATTTTAAATCCCAAAACTCGCTTATAATTTCAGCAACAAAATTTGTGCATAACTCTTGTGGATTTTTATATAGGACCTATATGTATAATATAGATTGTCTATTCGAGCCTAAAATTTTACCTTGGAAATATAACATCAATATGAACATCTTTTTTCACTTTGTAAATGAATGATCCCATATTTTTCAAGGAAATAGATTCTTTGGAATTTAGATATGTTGAATAAGAATAGTCACCCTTGGAAGAATAAATTTCCATAGTAAAGTTGATTAAACTCTCTAAAAATGTTATATTAATCATAAATTTTGTGGTTTGTGAAATTAGATATTAGGAAACAACATTAAAAAACAATTCTAGTCTCAATTAGTAAGTTAATTATGTCTACTTTTCATAATATTTTGGAGGATTAGTTTTTATCTATGATATTACACTCTTCTCCCAAAAAAAAGTTTAATATAACAAAAATTCAAGGTATAGACTGCTACATTGAATATTAGCTAAATAAGTATATTATTTTAGCCGATTTTTTAATATCAATGTATTCTCTAATTTAACTCCATGTTTTAGTTATATTTTTCTCTTTTCTCTCTTATTATATCCCCCTCTCATATAACTCCCTATTTTCTTTTTCACTGAAATATTATGATCATGATCATGTTTCAATAATTCAAGGATCCTATCAGAAGATTAATCCAATATTTAAATCAAGTCATTAAACATTAATTCCTAATGTTTATTATTTTATTGACTTTTTTTGAGGGGTATCTTAGTGGGAATTTTTCCTTTGAATCTCCACCTATCACCTTAGGCTTAACTTTTTATTCAATAATATTATCCCTTGATCAAGGTGGTATATGTGTTTTGTAGTTAATCAGGTGCCCTGTATATACAAAACTATTGGATGAGGAGAATCATCACTCATAAAATTGACTATGTTCATTAATTAAATTTGAAACTAATAACAATATTATGAATGTTCAGTCTAGGGGATTATTTATTGGGAATATATCCTTTCTTTATAAGTTCATTCTCTATTAATTCATTGTTTTTGGATGAATATACATGTTTAACATTAGTATTACCATATCAATTATACAACCTCTATTTATTTTATCATTATTTTATAAATAATCAAATATAAAAATATTTAATTAGATGTATTCAGTGATTGACGACAACATCTCATCGAGAGAATCAACTAGGACATCCACTAAGATAAACTTAGTAAAAATAATAAAAATTATGGGATGGTGCAATATTGTAATTCAAGAAATTGTCATAGTTTTCAGTGAATAATGTGACCTTATGTCAATATTTTTATTCACATTATTTATATATTTACATTTTCAATCATTAAAAAAACACTAAAATCATAATTTTATATTAAAAAATTATGATTTATTAAAATTAAAATTATATTTTATGTGCTGAACAATATCATTTTCTGGGTCTTTGGGAAGAAATATATGACCTATAGAGAAATATGTAATAGATAAATAAATATGAATGTATATCCCAATAGAAACAAGAACTGGACCTATAACCTGATCATGTGGGGGAAGAGATTTTACCAATCACTATTTATGTTAAAGAAACATGTGGGGTTGAGAAGGATATACTAAATGAATTAATAACATCATACCAAACACAACCATTACTCGATGATGACCACAAAAGAATCATTCATGATTAATCAATTATGGGAGAATAAAAATATTTATAATTATCTAGGAATCACTTTGTTGATGATGACCTAAAACATTATCTTCCCATCCTTGATAATCATAAAATAGTACATCTCAACATCATTATTTCCTGGAACAAGATAATTAATATGAAATTGTTGTTCTTGAGTATATAATTCTCCTTCAAGATGAGTTCAATTTTCCAATACAACATTCATGAAAGGGGGAATTTTATTATTGATTAGTTAGGTTTTAATATTAATCAATATGAATTGGTTTTTAACATTTCCTTTTTGAAATATCTACTATACCCTAATGGGGGAATGTCTTGGATGTTATATAAGATACCACCCAACTTGAGTTTATAAAAGATGATGAAGATCTATGGAATTATATAGTGATTCGACTACAACCTCTACAATAACTAGCATACCATATGGATGAAGAAATAATGATAGTCAATAAAGAGCACTCATAAATTATAATCCCTCCCACTATGCATCTCAAATTATTTATTTATTCTTTCTATAGGGTTGGGAATTTTATATATATCCATTACTATTTTCAAATATGAATTTCTAGACATAGCCACTGGGAAACATTACTTGTGGCGGTTCATCTCAATGAATCCTCACAGATAATTGGAATTGGGATAATCCACTCCAACTGTCAGACTAGTAATAATAATATATTATAACCCTTTTGGGGGTCTAAACCAAAAGTAATCCATTTTATTTAATTTTCTATCTATTTTTTTATTTTTCCAATTTTTTGTTTTTAATTTTTTTATTTTTTATATGGTAACAACATTGATATTATCTCAAGGATGAGACAAACAAATAAATAAGGTTTTCTCCTTTAATTTCATTATTTTATTTTCATTCACATAAAATTAATCATGAAAATGATTCAGGAAATAAGTTTTCAAAAAATAATTATGTAAATGGAATTAGTTTGGCATAGGGATTTCAAAATTTTATTATGTATTTTATGTATGCTTGCATACAATTTTACACATAGTTTTCTAAATTTTGTTATGTTTCCTATATTATTTATGGTGTGTATTTGAGATTATTGAGATGGAATTAATATATTGAACAATTCAAAAATAATTTTAATTTTTGTATAATTTTATTATTTTATTTTTGAGGATTTTAGTTATGTTTTAATGGATATTTTTGAATGTTTTATCCCCTCCACCTCCCCAGGGAATAAATTTTCATCTCCAATACTCTCTATTAATTTTGGATATGGGTGTGTGGTGTAGTTAATCAAGAGAACAACTTATTCACAACCAAAATCCGAATTGTATTTTCTCACATATGATATATTTCATTCATTATGTAAATTTAAAACTAATATTGAGACATTGAAGGATTAATATGGGTGACTCTCTTCGTAATATATCTTTTTTTAACTTCATTCAATTTTAATTCATTTGGTATTCATTGCATAATAATGTTAAAAATTATCATTAAATTATCTATTAACACACACCCTTTTTATTAGTTTAATTTCATAAAAAAATACATATAACTTTCAAGTAGTCTATAATTGACCGCAACATCTCCTCATGAGAACAACCTAGGCCAGCCCATGTGATTCACATAGGAAAAATCGTAAATATTTTCTGAGTGCACATGAAAAATATTGATCTCTTTCTTATTGAGAATATCTCATAACCTTTTTAAGATGTCAATTGGTACCCTTTGAGTCTAAATTTATATAGGTAGGGACATGGGGAGGTTCACAATTGTCAATGATTTAATGATTGTTGATTGGGAGAGGAAGCGCACATGACTACCGTACTACTTGTGATACTATCCTGAGATGTTTCCTCTAGTTCCTTTTAGTCTTTTTTTTATATCTATATAGATTTATGAATAAATACATGATTTCCTATTCTTTCTTATAGATACATGACATTACACCATTTTCCAATTATACTAGATATTTTTATTGATGTTTTTTATTTTATCTTTATTACTTATCTTCCTATACTAGTTGTTAGGAATCATACTTGTGATCAATTATAATAAGATTATGCTACTATCATTAACAATGTATATTTCTCCATTTCACCTACTTTGACCCTCACTACCAGTTTGCAGCCACTGGTGTATGGGGACCGGATCTTGAGGCCATGTAACCCCCAACATTTAGTTACATATGAGTAAACGAGGTCTAGGATGTTTATTGGTTAGTCATATATAAGATATCATGTATTCATATGTTCACTTAAAAACATTATAAATATTTAAAATTTGATTACATACGTTTATTATAGATGAAAAACATGAAATTTAAATGATGGTGTGGTATCCAGCATTGGATGAGTAATAGCTTGTATGAAAATAATGAGATGATAAAGATAGGGTTTACCACTTTTGAAAAAGAAAAAATATCTTAGGTAAATTTTAACATAACACTTGTACATTTCTTATATACATGACCATAATATAATAATTTGTGTTAATATATAATGGTCATTACAAGAATTAATAATTTAGGGAAGGGTGATGAATAATGTGTAAATCCTTATTTATGAGATATCATGAGATATAGAGATTATATTACACCGTGAATGTTCATAATATGTATTCATAACTATGAATTTTTTTAATACAAAAAATAAATATTGTGTGATTATAGATAGAACATTTTTCCTATGAGTATAATTCACAGTTATCGAGATGATGGCCTAAAGGGTCATACAGAAAGTGTATTATCAAGTTCCACCTATTCAGAAAATTTGGACTTTAGGAAAAACTGATCCCCACATGTAGGTCCAAATAACATTTGAGTATGAGTGATCTTAAAAGACAAATCCAATTATACTATTTTAGTTTATAAAGATAATAATTGAAATAGTTTCTCAATATATTTATAAGTAATTAAACTGTTACTTTGAAAATATGAAAATATTATGTTTTTTCGAAAACCCTCACACATTAAAATTACATTATGTTATCCCATGAGGAATGGGTTGAATTATTCTTCATATTCTATGATGTATCATGTTAATGTGCTATATGTTCATGGTATAATATTTTTTAACACTTATGATGAGTTCAAAAAGCCACAAGTGTGTTTTTATAATTTTATATGGTAGAATTTTTATATACAAAAAATAATAATTTATATAATCCTAAAGATGAATATGAATATTTATTTTTGAAAAAAAAATTTTCATGATGTCTAATTCATGAATTTCAGAGATGTACTCTCTTCTCTTATCTTCTCTCATGTTCCAAATAGAGAAACCTCAAAATAAAAAGTTTATATCAATCCTACATCCTTATATCATATCCATGTTCTTAAATTGATCAATGGGTTGTTTTAATGTACTCTAATTTCCCAAAATAACATGCTAGATTTGGTGAACAATGATTTAAAGTTTATTTTGCTGATGTGGAAGATCAATTGGATTACTCATGTGGTGCCTTATATCAATGAAATTCCAATAACTATCCAACAAAATTATTATTTATGAACAAATAATGAATGTATTTTTGTACATAATTAAATTACATTAAAATTATATACGTGTGAATCATTTCACTTTTATACCAAATTTTATTTTATGAAACCAATTCATTTTATTATTTTAAATAGAAATAATAAATGATTCCATTTATCCTATGTTCATTAAAATGAACCAACAATGAAAATGATAATTTGAATATACAACGATAAAAGTATATAAAAATTAACTAAAACCACTAATGGTTGATTCGAAATTAAATTTTCAATGATATAGCATTCTAATACCATATTAATTGTCTTATCAAAGTGTGGATTATTCCTAATGAGGAATATTCTACATGTAATGAAAAGAAAAGTGAATTCCAACCAAGGATAGAAGCCCCAACTATACCATTTAAACATATATGAAGTAAGTTATCTAAGATGATCTATACTTGAAGAGCCTCTATATTCTAGAATAAAACATGATTTTAGTTATTTGAAATCCCATGCCATGGGAAAAAATAATTGACAAAACCATGGAACAATTATAGAATAGGGAATGTAAGATGGGAATCATGTGAGGATGTGGAGTAATATGGGGGAAGAAATTTAATACAACTTTGATTATTAAGACCAACTGGCATCACCACCACATGGGTTAACACTATGAAACAATAAGGAATTTATAAGGAAGATCCCCAAGATGAAAAAATATATCAATATTGAATGCATAGAGAAAGTATGTATATTTATATATTTTTTCATAGAACATGACATCTACCAATATTTTTATGATAATATTTTTTTTGTATGTAATATTTTATATTTTCTTAAAAAATAATTATATTATGACATAATAAATTATATTTAGTGAGAACATAAAATGAAAGTAATTTATGTAATATTAAAGAACACCACCCATTTAAATAAATAATTTTTTAATATTTGGTCATCTTCAATATTTGTCCATCTCAAATTTTTCATTTCGTGAAATCAAAAAATAATTGTGGCCATTTATAATTGGTAATTATAAACCAGGATCACAATATTATTATTAGTTATGATCATCATTATTAGTAAAATTAATTGTTGGTAATTATTATTAATATTATTTTATATCATAGGAAAATGTATATAAAATTAAACATTATTACCATCATCATTTATAATTATTTAATAATATAATAAATATTATTTATGTTTTTATCTAAAATGATGATGATAATATTTTATTTGTTTTCAATATTTAGTATTTTTAATATTCATTGTGTTGGTAATTTTGGATAATGATAAAAAACCAAATATATATTCTATTAAATAGCGATATAGTTTGGAGATTTTCAGGTATATATACTCTATTGTAAGGATTTTTGGGATGTTTTCAACATTTATGGGGGGCATTGATTATTCCTCTATTAAATTTTATTGAGAAATGTCACATGGTAAGATGAGGAGAATATTTTATGGAAGCTAGTGAGAATCTAAGGAGCATTGTAATGTAAACATATTTACATGAGATGTATATTATTGATTATATCATATATCTTATTAAACAAAAAATATTTGACGGAATAAATAATTTTTCTTACTATGAAATGGAAACTATTATTGAAACTAGTCTTAATGCATATGATGAACACATTATTAAGGACATTTAAGAAAGATAGAGTTTGTTTCCAGTATTAACATATCTACTAGAAAATATTGTGAAAATGAGGAATAATTTGGATATGGATGATGAGGGAAGTAATTTTCCATTGTTCTAAGATAGAATAATACACTATGATGGATATTTGTTTTCCCTGAGGGAATGTATGTACAAATAAGTTTAATGTTGAAGAAGCCTTGGATGTACCAAAAAATGAGAGCTACACTGAAAATCCCATATACAATAATACAAATCTGATAAGTATTTTAGATTATTCACCATGAAGTATGAGTCCATTATAAAAGGAGAAACGTTGGTGGCTATGAATTTCAGCTTCATGTACCAATAACACTATAATGTTTACCCTATCATAATTTAGCAAGGAACTATATTGTGATGGTTGTTTGGATCATGGTGAAATATAAGGATCACATCAAAGTGCATAGGTCATATAATTTCACTAATAAACTGGTTGTGATTTGTAATGATATCATAATAAAACATGTGTAATCCTGATGCAATGATATAGTACGGTGTGGAGTTGACGAATGATTTATTCTACAATGAAGTCACCATTAATTTTTTTCTTATTTATCTTATGAAAAATGATAAATATCTTATGATTGTTCAATTAATGCTATAAAATATGTGTGTGATTCTATTAGGACTTGGTTGTTAAAGAATATCATAAAATAATTGACTATATCATGCAAAAAACATATAAATGTTCATGTATAGAACAGTTATGTGAAGTATTCAAGTTATAATCATGATGGTCATGTCACAATGAGGTGTATAGTTATTAATAATTGAATATATTTCAAATTAAAAGTATTTATAATGTTTCCTAGTCATTTATCTAGGAAATGTTTGTGAATTGAATGTCCAATTTTGTGGTTATCCCCAAGAAAAGTTATAGGCTTTCATATCATGTATTAATTTGGTAATTGATCATGAATTTAAAGGTAAATATAATATATATGATAACCAACTTCTAAGAGATATATATAAATTTATTACTATGAATATGATAGAGATGATATTTACTCTTAAAATCAAAGGCACTATTTGTGTGGATGAAGAAAAAAAGGGATTCCCAGTTATATTGTATCATTAATCATTAACAAATATATTTGAGAGGGACTATTGTGGGAGAATGTTGTCCAAACGAGGAAGATGATAAAACTTTTTGAGACACTTTATTCTATTTTGATTCATATTTATGGACAATATTCTCATGGTTTTTACTATTTCATATTATTGTATACAATTCTATAGGTGATTTCATCTATAGATTGATGTAAACAAAATTGGGTTTAAGTATATTCTCTATCCCTTATTTGTTCTATATAATAAGAGATCAGTCATGCATGTTTGGAATAAAAAGCCCCAAACCTTGAGGATATAGTCACCTATATTGTTTTTATCCTTATAAATATCCATGGTCTATGTTTTTTTGTATTTTTTATCATTATATACATATAAAAACTATCCCTTATGTAAAATATCTAGACATAATCAGTCAAACATTTTCATAATTATTTGAATATGATTGGATCGGTAATTTTTCTCATATTTTGATTCACTCCATCTATCTCATTGCGGTTATGTAGAAAATAAATAATATAATATTTAATATTTAAGTCATTATGATTCCTCTAATTGAAATTTCATTCATTTATGGTGGTGTGTTTTTTGAGTTTCACATTCATAAAATATCATGAAGTGGTCACATGTGAATAAAATATCAACTGATGATATAAATGTTTTCATTTAAAATATACAAGAATATAAAATTTGGAATATGATTTGAAATTATTAGATTGATAATTTTATATTCAAATTAGAATAATACTCATCATCTATATGATTATTCATAAAAAGTTCATATCTTTTGTTGATGGCGATGACTTGTGAGAAAAATCAACTTCTGAGAAGTGGGATAACACTTCTCCTCAATTGATTGATTTTTTTTATTAATATGATGAAATTGAGTATTTATATAATAATTATAATTATATTGGGTTGTTATATTCCTTAAGAATCACGTGTTGATTCATATATATTTTTATTGAATAGAATCATTTATATTTTTCCTATAAAAGTAGACCCTTTTATTGTTGGACCCGTTTCAGAGTTGCAGCTATAGATTACTCTACATGATGAACAATATGAAAGGATTGATGATGAAATATAATTAATTGTATCAATTTTTATAAAACTCAATAAAATATCAGTTACAAAACTTCTATGAATATTAATTATCAAGATTGTGGCCTATATTTTATATGGAACACGTTAAATCAATTTAATAAAAAGGTATAATAGAGAATTGGATTGAATAAATTCTTTATGATCATGAGGAATTGAAAAAATTATTTACTGTAATAAATTATTCTCTATTAATGGTAAATGGTAGAAATATTGAGGATATCAACCAAATAATGAAGTGAAATAGACTTTAACTGATTATTCCACAAGGAATATATTAAATATAAAATGACATTATATGATAATTTTAAAAATTATTTTTGGTGAAACATAATTTCTCAAATGAGATTACATGAATTTTAATAGAAAATTAAATCTATTAGACTGTATCATGACACAAAATCAATGGCTAATCAAATATGAAGAAAATATTGAGAAGGGGTTTTGATTTGTATAATTAAAGGTATAAGTTGATGGAGAAGAAAATGAAGGATAATGATAGAAACAAGTTATTTATCTCCCCATTGTATATGGGATATGAACTTGAGGTAAAATTAATACTTGAAAGTATGAACAGAGTCCATACCAAATAAATTAAAAATTAAATCAAATTTATCTTTAAAAAAAGATAACACACTATAAAAAATTTACAGTTTTTTATCTTGCATTAATTAACTCAATACAAATGATGAAGTGTATTGGATTCTAAAATGAGATCATATTTTAAAATCTATATAAATGAATTTCATATGTATTCTTAATGAAAATAAATTACTATAGGGTATTTTTTATAATAGTAAATGATTCAATGTTAAATGTATAAATATATTGGATGAGAAAATTAATTATATTATTACATAAATATTATGGGTTGTTTTTAGAATAAACATAATAAACTATTTCCCAATGTATATCCAAAATAATTTCTTTATTAATAAAAGGAAATTTTTTGAATTTTTTTTTCAAAAATTATAAATTAATATTTTTTTCAAATTAAAGTTCTTTAAATAGTTTGTCACAAGAAAATATATTATTTGAAAAATATGTAAACTCTTCACTGACTATGAGGGATACATAAAGGGGCAATATATATAAAATAATTTTTAATTATATTTACTTATAAAAATTTACTATGTTTAATAATGTAAAAAATCAAATTTTCTATGAAATTTTGAAGAATGAATGTCATTGGTAAAAATTAAAATCAAATATGTCATTTTAGTGTATAAATATTATTTAAATTAGCTAATAATATACCACAATATATTCAATAAACAAAACATCAAAATATAAGAAATAACCAAATGATATGTTATGGTGAGTGTAGTTAGATGTTTGGGAAAAAGGTGTTCATTAAAAAAAACACCCACAAGATGATTGAGAATGATGATTCACTAAACAATAGAATATGAATGTATTATTAAAGAAAATTATACATTATAGAATTTTTAAAAAAAGACATGAATATCACTATTGATGTATGTAATCTTGAGAAATAAGGAATACATTTTACCAATGAGAGAAACAAGGGGATTTGTTTAGTGGAAGACATTCCCAAAAAGTATTTTGGTAAATTGAAAATTTAAGGTGATAAAAATATTCTTGATATATTTTGTGGATTTTTTAATATAGATATAAATATATCTATAGATTCTTTTATTATATTTCAAATGTAGTTTTAAATCTTAAAAAGATGAATCTATTACTAAAGAATACATGTTTTATGAAAATATAATTAAACAAAGTTATTATAAAAATGGATAAAGATGAAAATTTAATGGAAACATAACAACCAAAGAGATTAAGGGTTATAAAATCATTGAACTAATCCTAAATAGTTCACTCAACACTAAAGATGATGTGAAATTATCTTATAGTATAAGAGGAAACTGCCAACCATATTTTTCATTAGTGAGAAATGGAGATACAACTTTATTCCCACATTAGTTTTTTTGTCTATTTTTGTATGTGTTGAAAATTAAACAAGACTCATTAAGAGTGAGAATAATTGTGATATAAATTTACTAAAATTATTTTATTATTGTGAGATACTGATCATGAATTTCCCTATCATGTGATACTATTATATACGACCATGTGAAACTAGTTTATTTAAAATGTTAATGAAAAATGCTTAGTGTTCTTCAAAATGGTGATCTGACAAGATAAGAATTCAATATATGTTTACCAATTAAGGTTGACGTGATATTAATAGATTTTATATGAAATATTATGTGGATAAAAATATGAAAATATATTAATTTAAAGTATATCATTAATGGGGTATCATTTTGAGACTTCCCCATTTTTTAATCATGTTTTCATTGATATAAAGAGAGATAAGATATATCTAGGAAAAATAATTCTGTAATAAATTTTAATCTATTTATTGAGGTAATTGTATAGAATAATATTACATTTATATTCTATTGTTTATTTCATCATCATTCTCAATCTTCTTGTGATTTTTTTTCAATAAACACCATTTTCTCATTCAACTAACTACACTCACCATTACACATCCTTTGTGTATTTCTCGGATTTTGAAGTATTTTTTAATGAATAGATTGTGGAATAATATTATTTAATTTAAATAAAATTTATACACTATAATGAAAAATTTGATTGTAATTTTTACAAATGAAATTCATGCGTCCAAATTTGTTAGAAAATTTTATTTTATTAAATTATTCAACTTATTAGTTTTTCATAAGTAAATATAAGTAAATATTATTTTATATATACTCACCCTTTATGTATCCCTCATAGGTATATAAGAGTTTAAATATTTTCCTAACAATCTATTTTCTTATGAAAAAAAATTTAAAGCACTCTAATTTGAAAAAAATATTAATCTCTTATTTTTTAAAAACAATTTGTAAAACATTTTCTATTTATTAATAAAAACATTATTCTCGACATACATTGGGGAATAGTTTATTCTATTTATTATCACATCAACCCATAATAAGTATGTTAGAATGTAATTATTTTTATGTAATAGTGATAGTAGTTAGATGATGTTGATTTTTTTAAAATAATTAATTATTTCAATATATGATTAGTTGAAAATGTTGGATAATTTTGAAGCACCAAAATTATTATTTTTCATGTAACATACCGTATATATTTTGTTGGATTTATTTTTTATTATGATAATTGTTGAGATGATGCTAAACACCAAGGAAAAATATGAGTATTCTTTAATCAAATATTGAAAAAAATTATTGAGTTAATGATAAAGTAAACAGTGTTTGTGGAAGTTTGTGATTATATGATGAGAAATTAATAGTCTACGCATCTACATGTGATGAACGTGTAAGATAAAAGATGAATTATTATATAAATCTAATGTAGTTTATATAATGGATTATTTTTTCCATGAATAATTATTTATTTTAATGGAATATTAGTTTTAATAAGACATAGAATTTATTATTACGTTTTTATTTATTAGATAGAGTTTCAAAACTATATTATTATGGTGTATAGAGAAGATTTATCTATTAATTAATCAGCAAAAAATTTAAGAGGATGAAGGTGAGTTGTCTCTATAACTATAGACAAGGTCACCCCAAAACTAAATTGGTTATTCTATGATTTATGGTATGTGTGGTTAATATAAGAGTTAAATAATCTTAGGTTACACCTTTAATAATAGAACCTTTCAACAAAATCCCAAACATATTAGTACATAAAAAATGATTAGTTAAGTTGTTATGCCTTAAATCATGAACACAAACCACGAAGATGTATAAGTTAGTATAAGAATATGAGTTGTAGGAACTATCCATGTTTCAATTTATATCATTTGATTATTTTAGGGGGGTATAGTTTTTTGTTTTTTATTATATATTAAGATATATATTATGTTATAATTAATATTAAATGGAACTTCGATAATTCTAACAACACAATATTTTATAATTTATTTTTATATTAATTAAATATTTTTTATAGTATACTACACTAAACACAAAAGTGGTCTTAAATGAACCTTGATATACTATAGAACAATTATTATACAAAATATATTATTATAGTCTAGTCATTGGATTGGAAGGTGTAGAGACCCATAGCTCAACATACATTGACATAACATTACTTTCTTAGAATACTTAATACGTGACAAAAATAAACGCCCAAAGACCGTATTAGTTTAGTGTCTTTGGAAACTCAGAACGTAATCTTCTAATCATGGTGAAAGATCTTCAACAACTACTATAAAGATCTTTCCCTTTGGTTTTATTACCTAAAACTTTTATTTATATCCTGGGGAAAAACATATAAAATGTGAGCTCAAATGCTCAGTAAGGGAAAGCATGGAGAAAATAAAACAAACCATATACATTTGACCTAAAAAACTTGAACATAATGTTTAAACATCAAAATCGTGTGAAATGACATAAAACATAGCAGTACATAAGGCATAGATACATCAATCATGATAAAATATCATGTGATTAAAACATATAATTTTGGAAACCATTAAACAATTGATATGATTTCCATAGTAGCCAAGGCATTGCTTCCAAGACCATCTTAGTGGACAAAGACCTTTTCTAAATCGAGTTCACTCCTCGTTCAAGTCCTATAACACTGAACTGAATTAACTTAACGTTCCATCCATGTCTATATCGTGAGATATAAATATTTACCCAATGCATTTGAGGATGATATATGTCCCGCCCATTTCATAATTAAATCATTCTTACTTGTGCCACAACATAAACTTAAACCATTCATCATAACCCAAAGAATAAAAATGGGTTTCATAAACATCATCCCATAATAACATAATCCATATAAAACAAATGGATATCATTTCATCATAAGAAAATTGGAACCATTTAAATCATAGAGACATTATACTTGAAACATACACATATGAAATAATGTCATCTTAGATGGAAAATTGTTTTTATAAAACACATGAAATGAATTCTTGAAAAAAATAATCTTTCTTATTCAAAATCCTTTTCTTTTCACAAAATTCCATGAAAATTTAAAAGAAAAGGATTTTTTTGAAAATATTAATGAAGTATTTTAGAGTAAACATCATGAAAAGAAGGCCTTATAAAACTGTAAAAATCTGTTCATGTCATATAAGTTAAAAAACATCATCCTCGTAGTTTTTCTGGAAAAGTAAAAAAGTACCATGGATGGTAATAAAAAGACTGATTCCATGCATAACACAAAGTAAAAGTCAAAGAGGGGTAAACATGAATTTAAACATACATGGAAGAATAATAAACACTTTATTAAAAAAAATTTATGGACATGGATGAAAAATATACCGCAGTAAATACTTACGAATAAGCAATCTTGAATAAAAATGAGATTCAAATATTATCCCTTACCTTAGGTCCGATATACTTCATACATATACGAACCTCCTGTATAATGATTTAAATAATGTCATTGAATTATTAAATAATCATATTCATTGTCATGATATCATATATGGTTCTCTTATGACATTATATTACACGTTATTTTGTAAATTCATTTGTTAAAGCAACATTTTGTGTAATATCATTTTATTTATCGTACATGTTTGGAATTTCTGTTTATGATATTATTACTGCATATATCAGGATTTAATTACATCCAGAATGTAAATCATAATTTATATATTATATATATTCAGTATATATATATATATAATAGATAGATAGATGAAATGAAATACACTGTTCATGGAGACGGTATGCCGTATGTACGCATGAACACTGTTTTCTTTTCTTTATTGACCTGAATTTAAGTATATAGATGAAATATATATATACCTAAATCCGGTAGCTTTATCATGTCATATATTTAATTATTATTCATTATATATGCTTTATAATAATTCTTGAGTAGTAAACATGGTGAATGAATCTCATCATGTCGTGGAGACGGTAATCCGTACGTACACACGGGTGATGATATCATTCCCATAATTATTGAATTGAATAGGAGTGGATGATATAATATCTCAGAATCAATATGATGTTATAATAACTATATATATTTATTCTTTACACCATTATACCAATCCAAGTAAGGCGGTGGTGGAAAAACTGATTACACAACGGCGTGGAGATAGTATTCCATACGTACGCACACACAATGATTTTATTTTTCATAGGATGGATAGAAGGTGAAATAGGGCTGTTTCATATTTATATTAACATTTAATTATATATGTAATACTGATGTTATTAATTTATATTGAAACAAATAAAGAGGAGGATGTAGAAGAAGAGAGAAACTTGAAAGAGTTGGTAGAAGAGATTACCTCTTCCTCGACGAACCTCCTTTAAACATCTTCTTAGGGCACTGGAGTTTGTCTTTTTCAGAAGACCAAATCCTCTATGATATAACTATAGAGGTTGGGAAGTGGAATTGGCAGGGGTTGTCCGAGCTTCAAGAATCAAAATGGTGTGAAGGGAAGAGGGAAGGGGTGCCCTTTTTATATGGGAGGAGAGGGGCTCCGTTAGAAAAACATAAAATATTATTTTATAATAAAGACATATTCGGTTTATAGTAGCTCAAAATTGATTTATTTCGAAGATAAAGTGGGGATGGGTCTATATTCTCTCAGGAAATAGGTTTTGGACAAGATTTTGTTACTATTTTATCCTTATCATTTAGATTTAACTCTAAATTAAATAATTTAACTTTTACCGTGTCTTCTTGTTTTCATACACTATATGGTTAATAATCTAACTATAACAAGAGAAAAGATCCCCAAGTGGTTCATTATTAATATATATAAACTTATCTAAGTCATTATCCTGAACCTTATATTTTTAAGAATATATTAAAAATTAATAATATAGTATTTGTTTTAAAAACTATTTTATATCAATTTTGACAATATTTGGTAATTGATTTTTGTGAAAATCATAACAACATGATTATTTATAAAAAAAAGTTAATTAAACAAATAATAACATGACATATTAACCTATAAAATTTGTGTATTTTATAATAATTCTCAAATTACATTTATTTGGGTATTTATAACATCAATTATGTTAATATTTCATTAATAATGTAATTATTGCATCTTCATTGTGTCATAAATAAATTAAATTATTTGTTGTCTAAAAATTATTAATAAAATACCATTATGTAGGAAATAATTTTATCTTTCTAATGAGTATTTGTAGTCAACTTTCTATTATATATAACTCTATATTAAAAATGATTTAGTTATTAATCATTGATTTTAACTAATTTAACCCTTCATTAAATAAATTAATAATAAATGTCCTAATCTAATCCAAGTAGAACTAAATGGTAATATTTTATTCCTAAGGTTGTTTTAGTCGAATTACACTTATCCAATAGAACTAGGATATGTGTTTGGTTAATAATAATATCATTTTACCCTTAATTAACCTATTTAATTTTAATCGTGGTAAATAAAAGTAAAAAGTTACTATTCACAAAAAATTATTTGTATCTTATTAAACCACATTTTACTCCTTGATATTAATAGTGTCTTTTGGATTTTCTAAATTCCACCTACAGAAGCAGTAAAATTAAGTTTTATGTAAATTTTCAAATTCATCTAGCTGGTGGGTAAAAGACGGTAAAAACTTCAAAAAAATATATAAATATATAAATTATTTTAAAATGACTCAAATGAATTACATTGAACTTATATAGGTATTATGTATCAATTTTTACCTAAAATAAATAATTTTTGAAATAATGAGTTGGTTTTTAAATAGTAACCCAGTGTTTTCACGATTCATCAAAAATTGATTTTTTTAGAAAAATACCAATATTTCACCCTACCCTTATTTTGATATTCCAAATCCAAAAATGAAGTCCATTTTGAAAGGTAAAATTTATAAAATTTCAAAAAGTGGGTATCACTATTCATATCGGCTAGTTCATAATAATATTATAATAATATCTCATTTAGTGAAACCTAGTATTGCATACCACACACGCTATCGTGGAAGGTCGCAATTGCGTGTAATTCAAGCCAAGTCAGAGTTGTGTGTAGTGGAATATTCCTTTGTTGTTGAGTATAATAGAATCCAACCATATTTAATTTACACATTGAATATATATATATATATATATATACACTCAATGTTAATTAAAATAACTTCTATAAAAAAAACTTGAAATTGTCTGTAACATGATCCAAGAATAGTGTTGCGTATACTGCATCCTAATACGGTGTTGCGTATAGCGCAAGATAATCCTAGTGTATTATACACCACAAGACATAAAATAAATTAAAAAGAATACTTCTCATAAAATCTTTGGGTGTTACATTCTACCCCGCTTAAAATGAAATTTGCCAACGAAATTCGTCAGGGTAATAAATGGTTTACTACTTGAATGTTTCGTTCATAGAAACCCAGATCGTAAAAAGGAATTCTAAAACTTAATTTTAAAAAGTGAAGTATGAAACATAACAGTTACCCAAATTAACTCATCACTGGGTTTCCACATAGGAGAACATAGGTGAAAATATGGATGTGGAAGAGAAATATAACCATCTAGTTCTGATGGAGAGTGGTAGAGGACATGGCTATGAAAAAAAATCCAATAATCACAAAGCCATAATTTTTTATGATTTATGGTACCATCTGATTCATCATATATAAGGACACAAGGACAACATTTTTGGTTTTCAAGATCATTTCCATAAATTTGAAGAATAGTAATTAGAAGAAATACTTATATTATTTTGGTATAATATCACCATTGTTCAAGCCTTGAACAATTTCCACTTCATCTCTTAAAGAAATGTAGTTGAATTTGACATTTGTAAAGTTTTAGAAGATCATGTGATATAATGATGGGTCATTCCATCTGTCTCAAACAAAAGGATAGAAAAAGTTATTAAATATACATAAATCCATATATAGTTGGATTGGACTTATACCTAATATATCACACTACTTAATAAAACTAGTTTCTACTAACCAGGGAATTCCTATAGGCCAGTGGTAGGAAATAAAGGGCTATCGCACATCGGTTGTGGGATCGATTCCCACAGCCTTGTCCGACGCGACGAGTTGTCACCCATCCTGCAGGTTGTCATTTTTTATAAACCTACATTGTAATTACATTCTTGTAATAAAATAAAAAAAAGTTCTAGCCTTAAACAATAAAATCTTATGTCTAACCTAATTCATTCCTATATTTTGGCTTATCCATAATAATTTTGTCCAAGCTTATAGTATAAGGAAAACAATTACTAGAAATTTCATCTACTGAGAATGTAAATACCATCATTTATCCCCAATATATCATACGATATATCTTGTTGGTCACATTCAAAACATGTGAATACCTTAATCATATAATATCTTAAACCATATTGAAAACATGAATGATGTCACAAGGTAACTCTTTCCATATACCAATATCCCAAAAAAACAATACACTCAAACCATGATATCACTTTTTCCTTATATTAGTCATTAGCATATTAATACTATCAAACATATAATAATCTCCTTATCCTTTCATTATGCACATATCATCTACCTACAAATTTTTTTTGAATAACCATTCATGGTTACCGGAACCATTGATCATATACTTTCAAAAACTCAAGGAAAGACAATAGTGTAACAATCCATAGATGATTATTTATTTCATAGTACCATTAAATTTCCTATACAACACAACTCTTAATAAACATACAATCATTCCACTACCTTCGTAAACCACTGAAGGAGCTTCATCATTTCTTTCATCTCATATATCATTTGTAGTATCTTCATCATCATCAATATACATACTACCCATATGACCATGTTGATTCTCTTCATGAGACTTTACCTTAGGGAATTTCTTTGTATAATTCCAATACATTCAACATTTAAAACATTTAATCATTGATGATGTATTCAAAATACCATTATCCTTCTCCATGGTGTTAACTGAACCTTTTTCTTTGCAGTTACTGGATCTGTGTCCTTCTTTTCCACACCCAAAGCATCTTCCATTTCCTTTGAAACATTCCCCTTGATGCCTCTTCCCACATGATTTACATGAGAGAAATTGAACTTTATTTCCCCTATAATCATCATGAAACTCCATATTTCTCTTATTAGCTGATTCAGGAAACTTACCAAAGTATATATTATTGATCATATTATGAGATTTTTGATTATGCATAATAATGATGTTTAGAATTCCAAATCCTGTTTCATTTGATTTCTCATGAAGAATATAATTCCATTGTCCATTATATCCTCCATTATTGTGAATCTTCATATTTCTAGCCATTTTCTAAAACCCAAAAAGAATAGTGTGGGGGGGGATTCATATTCAAGGGGGAGTACCATCAATATCTAACATCTTAGGAAAAATTCTAAGATCGTTACTGTAATTCTAGGACTATAACCTATACGTATACTTATCCTTAGGGACATCCCTATAAATACTGTAATACCCCAGGTAAATAAAGAATATGACATTTTCACATTTATCCATATTTTTGAATAAAAAATTAATATTACTTTAAAGGGGATGCTATGCTCGATGGCGTACCCAATACGCAACAACGAGTTTTTTGGGATTCTTATGTTGCACTCTAATATAAAACAATATTATTTTAAATGGTAGTTAAGGCCAAGCCGTTGTAATGGTGGGAATGAACAGAACTAACTACATAATGATTATATATGTTTGTAAAAAAATTTTACTTTTTATAATAAATGATAGAGGATTAAAAATGTGAATGAATCCAATTTTAAGCGTAAACATTCTAATAATCATTAATAGGTCGATTAACCGCCTTTTGATGGTGAACCTCTTTTAAATCCACTCTTTGACTATTTTATGTTTTATATTTGACAAAATAAATTTTTTATTTAGAATCGGGACATCAAAATTTACTCTGTGTAAATTTTTGGTTTTTTTCCGATAAAGTTCATTTTTTTAATGAATAGTGAAAAATGTTGTATTTTAATTCAACACCTCTTTTTAATCTAATTTATTTATATGATTAGATAATATTTTGAATTTTTTTAAAGTGAAATTAGAATACATTTTTACCATTTAATCCAATAGTGGTCATTGGAATTAATTTCACTTTGAAATTGGACTTAAACTAGTGCCAATCTTTTAATAGATATTGTTTCTTAAAAACACGTTATTTGTTTAGACAGTGGGAATTAATTATTAAATTAATTTATGAAACTTATATGTTTGGAATTTTTTAAAATAGACCTCATTTTTGAATTCGGAATATCAAATATAGCTTAGGGTTATGTTTTGGTATTTTTCTGAAAAACGTCAATTTTTTATGAATAGTGAAACCACTAAGTGGTAGTTAAAGAAAATGATATTTCATTTAAATGAAACTTTTCCACTTCTATGATTTGATTTTCAAAAATCTGACCTACATGGTTTTAATTAAGAAATAAAATGTGGTTCAATGAGATCAAAATAGTTTTCGGTGAATAGTAACTTTTAAGTTTTATTAATCGTGATTAAATGTAATTAGTCTAATTTAAGTAAAAATAATTTTTTAATAATATGAAATGAACTTGAAACATGTCCTACCATCATTGGATGTGTCATTTCCGACCAATACAATCCATGGGTCAACTTGGGGACCCCATGGAGCCACTTTGGTAGAAAAATGACATAAATAACTTTTTATTTAAAGTTAAAATAAAAATGTCACAAACATGAGTTGTTTTACTAAAACAATTTTTAAATGGGGTTATACAAGTCACTTTTTTGACTATAAATATTCATTAGAAAGATAAAAATATTCTCTAAATCATGATATTTTTTTATTTTTATAAATTAAATAAATTAAATTATTTATGACACCATGATGATGCAGCGATTACCTCATTATTTAGCGATTTAAATAAAATGAAAAGATAAGGTAAAATCTAAGACCTACACATGTAAAAAACCTATTATATGGGTGTATTTCAAACTCTTATCACCTTATCCTCGAAATATATAATTTGGGGACCTTTAAAATCCTAAAATCATTTTATAATAAAGTAATATTTTATAATTTTCCAAGAGTGCTCCTCCTCTCCTCTTATAAAAGGCCCTCATCTCTACCACCTTACACACACCCCTCAAGCATTTGTCTCAGAAAAACCCTACCCATTTCATCTATCCACATTCCTCTATTCATTATTGAAGCCCTACTTTGGGAAGAATCCTTTCCAAGGAAGCCTTTGAGCTCAAATCAAAGAGAGTTACCTGATTTAAAGGTAATGTCTTCCCTTGTGATCTTTTGTTTTATTTTTCTTCTCCAAATGCCTAAACTCTTTTTATTACTTTTTTTTGTAACAACACCAGTATCATAAATATAATACGATGTTCTTATAAGATGGATTCGAGCTAGACTTTAAAACACCTCCGTCTAATGGCTAAAGAACATACTATTTCTGTGGATGGGGAATTACTGCCTCACAAAACGATGATTGTTCAATATTCTTTTAACACCTTCAAAGGTGGCCATTAAGATGTCACAATATTTATATATGATATATAATATGATTATGTTTTCATTAAAATTATTTATTCTTAATTTATGGCATACCTTTATGGTTTCCATTATGGTTAAACGCGATATCTTCATTTTAGGAAGTGTGGACTACCGCCCCCTCAAAGTGATTTGATTCATTAATGCCATATGTGGGACATATAACGGATGGAATTAATAGTATTACATATGATATCCAAATGTAATTATAATATACTTTTATATCATTATTATTTCATTCCATTTAATACAAAAAAAAGAAATGAATGTAGTGTTCATGTGTACGTACGACTTACCGTCCCTATGAACGGTACATTTCATTTCTTATCTCCAAATGTTATGTACTATTATAAGTAAAAATATATAATAGATATATATGTAATATATTACATCTAAATTCTGGATATAATTCTGGAATTATAATATATATCTCTCTCATTTTTTTTAATTCCATTAATATGACAAAAAATGAAAGTAGTGCTCATGTGTACGTACGGCCTACCGTCTCCATGAACAGTTCTTTTAATTTTTTTATCTCCAAATGTTATGGAGTAGTATAAAATTAATATATAATGGATATATATGATATTTAAAACATCAATACTATTCTGGATATGATGTACCTATAACTACATGGAAAATTCTGTTCCCGCAAGTTCAATGTTTACTCATGTACCGAACATCGACAAAAACGTCTGATATGAACTAACTTTATAAACAAATTATTATAACATTATAATATGTGATATGAACTGAATATTAATATTTAAAAGATCTTCTTATAAAATTATAAATTTACCAAATTGTATTAATTAGGATATTAAAGAATGATCGAGTCATGTCGGACACGAGGTAAGGGATCCTACCCCTCTCATTCTTTTTAAGTACACTCTTTTATGTCATTCCATTTAAGATCATCATTCTTATGATTGGGATGTTATTTTATATTAATATTATTTTAATTTTTATGTTCATATGAAGAGAGACCCTACATTCTCTCATCAATCAATTTTGGATGTTTTGAGTGGCACTGTTAGGCTCCCGAATTTTTGTAAGAGATCCAACCACTCTATTTCTTTTCAAGTACTATCCTTTATGTCACTTCTTTTAAGATCCAATTTGTTATGTTGGGGGATTTTATTTTATATTAATCTTAATGTACATTTTATGTTAATATGATGAGAGACCCTATTTGATCTAATGAATACATTTTTGGAAGTTTTAAGTTGCATCGTTAGGCTACAGAGTTTTCGTAAGGGATTTTTCATCTCACTTTAAGTCCTGTGAGATTTATACTACATTTGCCACCATTCTCGTTGAGTGGTGTATATATTTCCCATTATTCTACTCTTTGGGTAATATAATTTCGTTTATGAGTATTTACATCAATGTTGTATAGTCTTTCTTTCATGGGGTGTATGTTTTGAAAGATACCCAAGTCGGTAACGGAACCTTTCACCCTCCTCTTTTTAAAAGACTTCTATTATTGGGTCTTATAATTTACATATTTTTATGTTGGGATATGTTCTTATTGATGTAAATTTTATATCCAAGTGATGAGATAATCTTTTTATCTTTAATTAACTAATTTTTTGAATTTCTAAGTGACGCTGTTAGGTTGCCAAATTTTTGCAAGGGAACATCTTAACCCAATTTTGATTCTTTGGGATAAACTTTCACTCCTTGAATATGTCTTTCTATGAATATGTGTGAATAACCTCTGGATTGTTTACACTAAATATCCACTTATATTTGGTTTATTCGTTTTTCACACATAATTATGTAGTTTATTTATCCTTAATCCAAGGATACCGTCTTTGTAAGGGAATCTGTCTCAATCTCCTTTCATTGAGGAATATTTTGTTTTATACACAACATTATTTTATTTGGTGTATAACCCCATTTGACTTTTAATATTATTCAAAATGAATATTTTTATATGAAGCAATTACTAAACAAAAAAGGGAATGTTTTTATGTTATACGTATGCGATGACAATGACTTCTCTTCCACCGTGACAATTATTTGAGTTTCGGCTTCCTCTATAAGACATACCTTTTTTTAAATGAAAAAATAAATAACATGTTTTACTTTTCTTTTATTTTGGTATTGAAAATAGTTTTCTTAATGTTTTTATATCAATGTGTTATATTGATATCTTGTGATTGAAAAGTGGAAATGTTATGTTTTCTTTATGCATTTTTATGTGATAAATTATGTTATGGTTCTTGGGAATTATTATGAAGACGGGGGGTTCCACGATAAACTAAGGGCGGGTGAGCCCGATATAGCTCTCCAATGAATTGGGTAACACGAAGGGGTTAAACGTTATGTTTTCTCTGAAGAGATTTTAGGGAATATACTATGATGGGTATTCCAAACGTAACCAAGAGGGATACTCCCTACGTAAGAATGTTATGAATGCCTCAAGTTACCTTTATGCCATATGATTTATATGATTTATTCTTGATTTGATGAGGTATGTTGAAATGATTATGTTATATGAGTATAGTATGATTTCATACATGGAATAATGTTTTCTTTTCATACTTTTATATCCCTTACTGAGATTTTTATGCTCATCCCATGTTTTTGAAATGTTATTCAAAGATCAAGGGAAAGGTGCATAATATGATGATAGTTTCAAGGAAGTGTCAAGAAAGAATCCATGTTTTATTATAAATATGTTACCATTGATGGGAAAAAATGAATACTATCTTTTATGTAACCACTTTGTTTAAATGTGGAATGTAATTCATGATTTTTGACCATATTCTCTAAAACACTAAACCTAAAAATATCCTCAATGTGAATTACGCATTTAATTCAATAATAAGTAAGGTTTAAGGCCGGGGCCTTATAGTTGTTATCAAAGGTCGGTTTAGATAACTTTAGAGGTTAGGGTATCCTCTAAGCATAAGTGACATTAACATAATGGTTAGGATTTCAGAAAGAGTCCTAGTTTTAGATAAAGTGAATGAGTAAGTATATTTTAGTTTTTATCTTCCTCATTAGTACATGATGGTTTTGATGATATAATCACACTGACAATTCAGTTTTTATTGAATGGATGGATCTAGTAGGCACCAAAGTGACAATAGGTTTGAAGGAAACTGTGGTGGTTCTCTGATTAAGGTACTGGATGAAATGGGGGATTCAATGAGGAAACTCGTGGTTGTTCTATACCAACAATCAAGGAGTCATGATCATCCACTTGAAACTTGGTATGTTCTGTGATGCATCATGTACGAGATGACCAATCAATGTGGAAGTTCAGGTAATAATTATAAAGGTAACCATTAGATTTTATATGATCCTTACTTTTGAGGTAATTATGGGTTATTATATGTTATGATGGAAAATGAAAGGCATGATATAAACTTGAGGTTAAAATATTTTATGATTATTTTTGAAGATTTTATCTCGTTTTGGAGAATGTTTTCAGAATTATATAGTTTTGGAAAAAGGACAACACACAGACAGTGTGACAACCCGTCGCGTCGGACAAAGCTATGGTAATCTAACCCACAACCAATGTGCTGCTGGTATTTATCGCATACCACTAGACTACGTGAAGTACTTGGATAGTTTGACTAATTCTTTTTAGTTCGTTGATTTTATTAATAAGGAGTAAGTTTATTTTGGGTTATCTATGGAAAGGATTAACCTATCATGGAGGATATGTGATTAGGTTAATTACTTTTCAATATGAGAATTTAAGAGCAACTGATGTTATTTGGAGATAAAAGTTAATTTGTACCTTGGAAGACTATGTGATTAAATCCTTCAAATATTTGGGTTTCAATCATAGTTTGGTTTTCTTTGAAGAATTTTATGGACAATTGTTTATCGAATGGTCTTCGTTGAACTTTGGGTTTCTTGGAAAACTTTTGGAGAATAGGAATAGATTTTCTATTTATAAAAGATTATAATTTTCTGGATTATCTGATCTCATACTAACAATTTTTGTTATGGTTTTCTCCTAAAGACATGGGAAATATATAGTTCTCTTTTGTGGATTAGGTTATTCTCAATAAGTTGATTATAGTACCCTTAATGCGAACACGTCTTCCTAAATACTTTTCTTTTGGAGAAAATATGAGTTTGATTAAGGAATCTAGTAAAAGATGAAAGACTACGTGACAAGTAAGTATGTTTCATTATGATTTAGAAAAGCTCAAAAATAAATTCCTCAATGAAGATTAAATTAAAAAAAAAAATTATATGTTAACTTTTCCTACGGGGGAATCAAATACCGTTTAACCCATCACAAGTTTGTGATTTTCTTATGGTTAACTTTCTCGTAGACATGTTTACTATCACTCTCCCTCAGAACATGAGCATTTGTTTTTTTCTCCATATCCATGTTTTCCTACATGAAATCCTAGTATGGGTTAACTTGGTTTACCTTTGTACTTATCTTTCTTTAATTTAAAGTGATTGTTTTACTGACTCTTGTTATGATGTGGGATTTTCAATGAAGTTTCTAATCCCAATTTTAGAATTTAGAGGACGCAATTACCAAAAGGGGAGAAAGATGTAACAGACCAGGTAAATAAAGAATATGACATTTTAACATTTATCTATATTTGTGAATAAAATATGAATATTAATTTAAAGTGGATGCTATGATCGATGGCGTACCCAATACACAACAACGAGTTTCTTGGAAATCTTACGTTGCACTCTAATAATAAAATAATATTATTTTAAATGGCAGATAATGCCTAGCCATTGTAATGTTGGGAATCAACCGAACCAACTGCAAAATTATTATATATGTTTGTCAAATATTTTTACTTTATATTATAAATGTTAGAGGATTAATAATGCGAATGAATCCAATTTTAAGTGTAAACATTCTAACTTTCTTTAACAGGTCGATTACCAGCCTTTTGATCGTGAACCTATTTTAAATCCACTTTTGGAAAATTTTATGAGTAATATTTGACAAAATAAAATTTTTCTTTAGAATCGTGACATCAGAATTTAATTTGGGTAATGTTTTGGTATTTTTCCGATAAAGTTCATTTTTTAACGAATATTGAAAAATGTTGTATTTTAATTCAACAAAAAAAAATTAATATAATTTATTTATATGATTATATTATATTGTGAATTTTTTTTAAAGTGGAATTAGAATATATTTTTACCGTTTAATCCAATAGTGGTCATTGGAATTAATTTTAGTTAGAAATTGGACTTAAACTAGTGTTAATCTTTTAATAGATATTGTTTCTTGCAAACAAGCTATTTGTTTTGATAGCAGTAAATAATTATGAAATTAATTAATGCAACTTATATTTTTTGAATTTTTTAAAATAGACATCATTTTTGAATTCAGAATATCAACTATAGCTTAGGTTTATTTTTTGGCATTTTTATGAAAAACATTAATTTTTGATGAATAGTGAAACCACAAGTCCTAGTTAAAGAAACTGATTTTTCGTTTAAATGAAACTTTTCCACTTCTATTATTTGATTTTCAAAAATCCGACATACATAGTTTTCATTAAGAAATAAAATGTGGTTCAATGAGATCAAAATAATTTTTGGTTAATAGTAACTTTTAAGTTTTTTTAATCGTGATTAAAGGTAAATAGTGTAATTTAAGGTAAAAATAATGTTTTAATAATATGAAATTTCCTAGACACATGTCCTACCCTCATTGGATGTGTCATATCTGAACAAGAAAATCCATGGGTCAACTTGGGGACCCCATGGAGCTACTTTTGTAGGAAAATGACATAAATAACTTTTTATTTAAAGTTAAAATAAAAATGTCACAGACATGAGTTGTTTTACTAAAACAATTTTTAAATGGGGATATACATGTCATATGTTTGACTATAAATATTCATTAGAAATCTAAAAAGATTTCATACATCATGATATTTGTTTTATAATTTTTAGACCTTACATAAATTAAATTATTTATGACACCATGATGATGCAGCGATCATCTCATTATTTAACGATTTAAATAAAATGAAACAATAATGTAAAATCTAAGACCGAATCATTTTAAAAACCTATAGGATGGGTTTATTTCTAACTATTATCACCATATCCTTGAAATATATAATTTTGGGGCCTTTAAAATCAGAAAATCAGTTTATAATAAAGTAATATTTTATAACTTTTCCAAGAGTGCCCCTCCTCTACTCTTATAAAAGACCCCCACCTCTACCACCTTACACACACCTCTCAAGACTTTGGCTCGGCCAAACCCTACCCATTTTATCTCTCCAAATCAATATATTCATCATTAAATCCTCACTTTTGGAATAATCTTTTCCAATTAAGCCTTTGATCTCAAATCAAATAGAGTTGCCCGATTTAAAGATAATGTATTCCCTTGTGATCTTTTGTTTTATTTTTCTTTCCAAACACATAAACTCTTTTTATTACTATTTTTTGTAAAAACAACAGTATCCTAAATATACTAGTATGTTTTTATAATATGTATTCTAGATAAACTTTCACACACCTCCGTCTAATGGTTAAAGAACATACTGTTTCTGTGGTTGGCGAATTACTGCCTCACGAAACGATGATTGCTCAATAATATTTTAACACCTTAAAATGTGGCCATTAAGATCTAACTATATTTATATATGATATATAATTTTTTATTTTTTTTCCTTATGCTTCTGAATTTTCCATTTATGGCATACCTTTATTGTTTCCATTATGGGTAAACGCGATATTTTCATTTTAGGAAGTGTAGACTACCGCCCCCTCAAAGTGATTTGATTCGTTAATGCCATATGTGGGATGTATAAAGGATCTAATTAATGGTATTACATATTATATCCTACTAGAATTATAATATACCTCTATATCATTATTATTTCGTTCCATTGAATGAAAAAGATTAATGTAGTGTTCATGCATACGTACGACTTACCGTCCCCATGAATGGTACATTTCATTTCATATCTCCAAATGTTATGTACTATTATAAGTACAAATATATAATGAATATATATTTAATATAATACATCTAAATGATGGATATCATTCTGGAATTATAATATATATATATATATATATCTCATTTTGTTTTATTTCCATTAATATGACAAAGAATGAAAGTAGCATTCATGCGTACGTATGGCCTACAGTCTCCATGAACAGTGATTTTAATTTTTTTTTCTCAAAATGCTATTGAATAGTATAAAATAAATATATACTGGATATATATGATATTTAAAACAAAAAAAATATTCTGGATATGATGTACCTATAACTACCTGGAAAATTCTATTCCAACAAGTTCAATTTTTACTCATATACCGAACATTGACAAAAACGTATGATATGAACTAACTTGATTAACCAATTATTATAAAATTATAATAAGTGATATTAACTGATTAATAATATTTTATAAAGGTCCTTAATAATTTATAAATTGACCAAATTTTATTATTCAGGAGATTAATGAACGATCGAGTCACGTCGGACACGAGGTAAGGGATCCTACCCCTCTCCTTCTTTTTAAGTACACTCTTTTATGTCAATCCTTTTAAGCTCATATTTCTTATGATTGGGATGTTATTTTAAATTACTCTTACTGTAATTTTTATGTTCATATTATGAGATACCCTACTTTCTCTCATCAATCAATTTTGGATGTTTTGAGTGGTGCCTTTAGGCTGCCAAATTTTTGTACGAGATCCAACCTCTCTCTTTCTTTTTATGTACTCTCCTTTATGTCACTTCTTTTAAGCTCCTATTTGTTATGTTGGGGGATGTTCATTTATATTCCTATTTATTTACATTTTATGTTAATATGATGATAGACCCTATTTGATCTCATCAATCCATTTTTTAGAAGTTTTAAGTGGCGCCGTTAGGCTGCAGAGTTTTCCTATGGGATTTTTCATCTCACTTTTATTCCCATTAGATTTATGCTACATTTCCACCATTCCCATTGAGTGGTATATATACTACCCATTATTCTACTATTTTTGTAATATACATTCTATTATGAGTATTTACATCAATTTTTTATTGTCCTTCTTTCATGGGGTGTATGTTTCGAAAGATACCCAAGTCGGTAAGGGACCCTTTCACCCTCCTCTTTTTAAATGTCTTATTTTTCGGGGTATATTAATTTACATATTGTTATGTTGGGATATGTTTTTATTAATGTAAATTTTATTTCCAAGTGATTAGATACCCTTTTTATCTCTCATCAAATCATTTTCTAAATTTTGAAGTGACGCCGTTAGGCTGTCGAATTTTTGCAAAGGAACATCTTAACCCAATTTTGATTTTTTGGGATAATATTTCACTCCATGAATATGTCGTTCTATAAATATGTGTGAGTAACCTATGAATGTTTTACACATAATATCCACTTATATTTTGCGTATTCATTTGTCACACATAATTATGTAATTGATTTATCCTTAATCCAAGGATACCATCTTTGTAAGGGAATCCGTCTCAATATCCTTTCATTAAGGCATATATTGTTTTATATACAACATTCTTTTATACGGTGTATAAACCCCTTTGACTATTAAAATTATTCAAAAGGAATATTTTTATACGAATTTTTTACTTAATGAAAAAAGGAAATGGTTTTTTGTCATACGTATGTGGTGACAATGACTTCTCTACCGCCATGACCATTATTTGAGTTTCGGCTTCCTCTACAATCCATAAATTTTTTTAAATGAAAAAATAAATACCATGTTTTACTTATCATTTATTTTGGTATTGAAAATGGTTTTCATAATGTTTTTATATCAATGTTTTGTATTTATATCTTGTGATTGAAAAGTGGAAATGTTATGTTTACTTTACTAATGTTTTATGTGATACGATTATGTTATGGTTCTTGGGAATTATTATGAAGACGAGCGGTTCCCTGATAAACTAAGGTCGGGTGAGCCCGATGTAGCTCTCCAATGCATTGGGTAATGTGAAGGGGTTAAACGATAAGGTTTCTCCGAATATATTTTAGAGAATATACTGTAATGGGAATTCCAAACGTAACCAAGAGGGTTACTCCCCATGTAAGAATGTAATGAATGCCACAAGTTACCTTTATGCCTTATGATTTCTATTATTTATTCATGATTTGATGAGGTATGTTAAAATGCTTATGTTATATGAGTAAATTATGATTTCATACACGGACTAATGTTTTCTTTTCGTACTTTTATATCCCTTACTGAGCTTTTTATGCTCATCCGATGTTTTTGAAATGTTTTTCACAGGTCAAGGGAAAGGTGCATGATATGATGATAGTGTCAAGGAAGTGTCAAGAAAGAATCATTGTTTTATTTTAAATATTTTTCCATTAATGGGAAAAAACGAATACTATCTTTTATGTAACCACTTTATTTAAATTTGGAATGTAATTCATGATTTATGATCTAATTCTCTTAAACTCTAAACCTGAAAAGATCCTCAGTGTGAATTATTCATTTTATTCATTATTAAGTAAGGTTTAAGGTCAGGGCCTTATACATACCTTAGAAATATCGCTAGGGATCTCACTAAAGTTATCACATTCTAGTTTCCAATGGTTGAAAAATCCTTTACTATGATACCAACTGTAGAGAACCTTATCTCGACATACATAGATATTACATTAATTTTGTGGAATACATAATAAATTTAAAAAATATATGCCCAAATACCATATTAGTTTAGCGTCTTTGGAAACTCAGAACGTAATCTTCTATTCATGGTGAATGATATTCAACATCTCCCATAAAGATATTCCCCATTTGTTTTCTTACATAAAATTTTTCTTTCTATCCTGGGAAAAAGAAAACATATAAAGAGTGAGCTTAAATAGTCATTAAGGGTAAGCATGGAGAAAATAAAACAACCCATATACATTTGAACTTCAAAACAAGAACATAATGTTGAAACATCAAAATCATGAGCAATGACATAAAATATAGCAGTACATAAGGAATAAATACATCAATCAAGATAAAATAGAATGGGATTAAAACATGTAATTTTGGAAACCATTAAACATATGATATTATATCCATAATATCCAAGGCATTGCTTCTAAGACCATCTTATTGGACAAAGTCCCTTTCTGAATAAATTTCACTCCTCGTTCCAGTCCTGTTACACTGAACTGGATTAACTTACCATTCTATCCATGTATATCTTAAGAGATATAAATCATTACCCAATGAATTTTAGGGAGATATAGGTCCCACCCATCTCATAAATAAATAATTCATACTATTGCCACAATATAAACATAAACCATTCATCATAACCCAAAGAATAAAATTGGGTTTCATAAACATCATCCCATAATAATATAATCCATATAAAAAAATTGGATATCAATTCATCATATGAAAATTGGAACCATGTAAATCATAGAGACATTATACTTTAAACATACACATATGAAATAATGACATCATATATGGAAAAGGGTTTTGATAAAACACTTGAAATGAATTCTTGATGAAAATATCATTTCTTCTTCATAATAATTTTCTTTTAACAAAATGCCATTAAATTCTAAAAGAAATTATTTTTTTGAAAATAGTCATGAAATATTTTAGTGTAATCTTCATTAAAATAAGGATTTATTAAATCATAAAAATCCATTCATGTCGTATAAGTTAAAAAATCATTATCCTCATACTTTTGCTGGAAAAGTCAAGAAGTACCATGTATGGTAAACAAAAGAATGATTCCATGCATAAAACAAAGTAAAAGTCAAAGAGGGGTAAACTTGACTTTAAACATACATGGAAGAATATTAAACACTTTATTAAAAACATTTTATGGATATAGAAGAAAACTATACCCTAGTAAATACTTACGTATAACCAATCTCGAATAAAAATGATATTGAAAAATTATCCCTTACCTTAGGTCTGATATGCTTCTTACATATCTAAACCTCATGTATAATGATTTATATAATTTAATTTAATTACTACAGAATCATATTAATTTTCATGATATCATATATGGTTCACTTTATGTCTTTATATTACCCGTTCTTTTGTAAATTCCATGTTAAAGTAGCGTTTTGGGTAATACAATTTTATTTATCATATGTGTTTTCACTTGTTATTCATGATATTATTATTACTTATATCATGATTTAATTACTTACATAATGTAAAAAATAATTTATATATCATATATATTCATTATATATATATATATAATTTATAGATAAATGAAATGAAATACACTGTTCAATAAGACGGTAGGTCGTACGTACGCATGAACGCTGTTTTATTTTCCTTATTGACTTGAATGGAAGTACGTAGATGACATATAAATATAAAAATAAATCCAGTAGCTTGATCATGTGACACATTTCATTATTATTCATTATATATACTTTATAATCATTCTTGAGTTGTTAACATGGAGAATGAATCTCATCACGTCGTGGAGACGGTAATCCAAACGTACGCACGAGTGATGATATTGTTCCCATAATTATTTCATTGAATTAGAGTGGATGATATAATATATCATAATCATTATGATGTTATTATATCATTATATAGTAATTCTATAGACCATTACACCCATCCAAGTATGGCGGTGGTAGAAAAACTGATTAAACCATGGCGTGGAGACCGTATTCTGTACGTACGCACGCGCGGTGATTTCATTTTTTGTAGAATGGATAGAAGGTGAAAAAGAGTTGTTTCATAGTTATAATAACATATCTGTATATAATTAATGCTGATGTTATTACTTTATATTGAAAAAACAAAAGAGGATGAAGTAGAAGAAGAAAGAAACTTGAACGAGTCGATAGAAGAGATTACCTCTTCCTCGACGCACCTCCTTTAAAATTCTTCATAGGGCACTAGAGTTTGTTTTTTGAGAAGACCAGAACCTATATGATAGAACTATAGAGGTTTTTAATAGGAATTGGCAGGGGTTGGATGAGCTTCAAGGCTCTAAAGGGTGTGAATAGAAGAGGGAAGGGGTTCCCTTTTTATATGGGAGGAGAGGGACACCTTTGAAAAAACATAAAATATTATTTTATAATAAAGTCATATTTGGTTTATAATAGATCAAAATTGATTTATTTATAAGCTAAAGTGGGTATGGGTCTAAATCCTCTCAACCAATAGTTTTAAGACATGTTTAGGTTTCTATTTTAACCATATCATTTATATTTAACTCTATGTTAAATAATTTAACATTTACCGTGTCTTCTTGTTTTCATACACTTATGTTTAATTAACTTACTATAACAAGCCAAAAGAACCCCAAGGGGTTCATTATTAATATATATAACCTTATCTAAGCCATTTTATGATCCTTATATTTTTAGGAATATAATAAAAAGTAATAATATAATATTTGTTTTAAAAACAATTTTATGTCTATTTTGACACTATTTGATAATTGATTTTTGTGAAAATCATTACGACAAGATTAGTTCTAAAAATGTAATTTAATAAATACTAACATGTCATATTAACCTATAAAATTAATGTACTTCATAAAAAGTCTCAAATTACATTTATTTAGGTATTTATAACATCAATTATGTTAATATTTCATTAATAAGGTAATTACTGCATCATCATTGTGTCATAAATTAATTAAATTTTTTATTGTCTAAAAATTATAAATAAAATACAATTATGTAGGAAATCTCTTTATCTTTATAATTAATATTTATTGTCGAATTTATCTTATTTATAACACTATATTAAAAATTATTTATTTATTAAACTTTGATTTTAACTATTTTTACCCTTCTTTAAATAAATTAAAAATAAATGACCTAATCTAATACAAGTGGACCTAAATGGTCATATTTTATTCCTCTGGTTTTTCTGGTCAAATTAAACTTATCCAATAGAATTTGGACAAGTGTTAGGGTAATAATAATATCATTTTTACCATTAATTACCCTATTTACTTTTATCTGTGGTAAATAAAAGTAAAAAGTTACTATTCAACAAAAATTATTTTTAACTTATTGAACCAAATTTTACTCATTGATATTAATCGTGTTTCTTGGATTTTTTGAAATTCCACTCATAGAAGTGGTAAAATTATGTTTTATGTAAATTTTCAAATTCTCCTAGGAGGTGGGTAAAAGACGGTGAGAAGTTCAATAAAAGTTTTATATATCTAAAATTACTTTAAAATGACCCCAATGAATTACATTGAAATTATATAGGTATTATGTATCAATTGTTACCTAAAATAAATAAAATAAATAATTTATTAAATAAATAGTCGGTTTTTAAATAGTAACCTAGTGTTCTCACTATTCATAAAAAAATTGAAGGTTTTTAGAAAAATACCAAAAGTTCACCCTATGCTAATTTCAATATTCCGAATGAAAAAATCAAGTCCATTTTGAAAGATAAAATTTATTAAATTTTAAAATGTGAGTATTACTATTCATAATAGCTTTTTAATATAAATATTATAACAATATATCATTTAGTTAAACTCGGTGGTGCATACAACACACGATATCGTGGAAGGTCGCAATTGCATATAATGCAAGCCAAGTCAGGGTTGCGTGTAGTTCAAGATTACTTTGTTGTTGAGTATAATAGAGTCCAAACATATTTCATTGATACATTTAATATATATATATATATATATATATAGTCACTCAATGTTATGTAGAATAACTTCTTTGAAACAAACTTGAAATTGTGTGTAACACAATCCAAGAATAGTGTTGCGTATACTGCAAGCTAATACGGTGTTGTGTATAGAGCATGATAATCCTATTGTAGAAGACACCACAAGACATCAAATAAATTAAAAAGAATATTATTTATAAAATATTAGGGTGTTATAGAAGGTTTAAATACGAGTAATCATATGATGCAATATCTATTCAGAATTTTTTATAATTTAAAAAAAACATTCTTGGGATATAAGTTCTCAATTTTGAATGATAATAATTAAATCATACACGATTAAGAGCCATTAATGGAAAAATAAATTATATTTCTCTAATAAAAGTGGGTTTTCCTTATATTTTTTATTTTAGTTTTAAAGGTTACATTTAGGAATAATATAATTATAATTTTATGGAATGAAATTTATTTTCTAGATTCATACTATCAAAATTATGATAGGGTTATTTTTTGATATTTTCATAAATAGATTATTTTGGTAAGAATAATAAAAAACCAATTTGAAAAATAATGATAATTTATGAAATTTTAATCATATTAGAATGAATAAATAGTTTATATAATATTTTTTATTAAAAAAACATACATTTATTTTAAAGTATAATTATTTTAAAAATATTATTTTGACTTTTGGTATCTATGTTAGACATTTTGGATATCTTAGTGATTTTTTAATGATTTCCATTTCATTTTTTGGACATAATTAAGAGTAATCATAGTAAAGGTTTATCCCCTGGTAATTAGTAAAATTAGTAAGTCACTAATAAAAATATTGGATAATGTACAAAAATATCTAAAAAACATATTTTTTTGAATTTTGTGAGTATTTATCGACCAAAAACATCTATTTTTCAAAATTATGGATGTTTCCGGCCATCACCTATTGATATTTACCTTTATATTATTTTATGTAAACAATAATTTCAAAATGAAAATCACATTCTTTTAATATCTATAATTTGATTTCATAAAAATGAAGATTTTTTATTAATGGTTTTATAAGGTTATTTTGAAAATGATTAAATTTTTTTATTATATATTTTTTAAATTCTTTTTCTAATAATATATTTTTTGAAAATCATTATGCATCATTGACGTTGTGCATATGAATGAAGGTGATAAATTAATTTAAGCTATTTTAAAAATTAAAATTTCTTATTTTTTGAAATTTTTTTTAATTTATCATTTTAATTGATGATTATGAAAGTTAATTAATTTTTTTAATATTAAAAATCTAAAATTATGCTAAAATTTATTTTTTAAATCAAATAATGAAAATTTTCTTGAAAATGTGATTGAGGATATCTTTTGTAAAAACCTAATTAATTATTTATTTTAAAAAAGATAGATATTTTATAATTTATAAAATAAATTATGAATAATAGAGGATATCAACTATTTTTAACTTATGGTCTACTTATCCCCTGAAAATTACATTATTGATCATTAATGATTGATTATTATGTTACCACGGTCATGGATACAAAAAATATGATTTATAAATATATTGAGATAATTTATTTTACTCACAACTCATCTTCTATTTGAAATTCATGTAAATTTTAGTCGCTTGTCTATGAAAGTTATCTTATAAAATTTTATTTCTCAAAATAATTTCATGCGTGTCACTCCAGTCAATTATAAAAAAGTAATCTCCCCCAAAAGTTCATCCCTATTTATTGAGCCACATATATTTACAAAAAATAACTTATAAAATATCATCTCAATGTCTATATACTTGTTATAGGTGTAATTTTCTTCTTAAAATTCCCCATGATGGTATATTACAAAGATATTCAAAGGAACATTCTCATATAAGACATAACTATATTCACACTACCCTTTTTTGTTTATCTCTTAATTTAAAATAAAAAATATATTCTTTATCTATATTAAAGTACTGAAATTATTAGATTTATATAAATTAAATTTTTTAAATTTAATATAATAACAATTATATATTTATAATAATGTTCATTGGAAAATGAAAATGACTCCATGCATACGTATGAACTACCACCTAAATAATGAAAATAATAATTATTCATCACCACAACTCATAGTGGGTTATATATATTGGTATAATGATTATATATTATTTTTGTGAAATTATGATGATCATGTATATATAAAATATTATCCAACTTATAAAAATCGTAAACTCACACTCCCTGATCCAGTACTAAAAACAAAATCATTAAATTTTATATTTGGTATAGATTAATATAATCTAAATTTATCCATAAAAAACATTAAAAAACAAAAATAAATATAAAAAAAATTACATTTCCACGGACCATTTAGGTATATAATTTTCAATAATTATGAAATGTCTTACAAAAAATGCCATTATCTATAATTGATATTTTTTTTCTCTACCACATATTTTCTTATTTAGTAAATGGTCAACATCATCTCCCATAAAATTATTAACACATGAAACATTTATCATCATAATCCATTTATAATCATTATTTTTAACCATATGAAATATAAAACAAAATATGGGTGAGGTCTGACACTCAATACGAGAAGATAAATGCAGTAATAATTGAATTTCTTTTGTGAACTTAATATGAGAACTGGGCTATGATGGAATAATATAAGAACATGATTATAAAATAAGATATTTTATACCCATAAAATTTTATCAGATATCATAATACCAGGAATATATATTTAATATAATATTAGTGTTATATAATTTAAAAATTGTGTTTAATGTGGAAATTTTTCTCGAGTAGAGGATCTGGAAAAACACATTAAAAGAATTAAAAATCTATTTAGGTGTCTTAGAACATGACATATTAATCATGGAACCACTAAACTAAATATCTAATATATATTATAGAAATAACCTAAAACATGTAAAATAGATTTTATATTGGGAGTAACATACAATTCATTAAATTTGTCATCTCTTAAGAATAATATTACTTTATCTTATCGTACGAGTTACTTTTATCCGAGTAAATCTATTTCATTACCCTATTCATTGGAATGATATAACTAGCCCACCCATCCTTTTCCTATAAGGTGATAACATGTACATGATTTATAATATAACAACCCACACTTGTTTTATAACATATGCACCCTTAAAACATAAATATATATCTACATGCACCCTAAAATGAGAAAAATATTTACAATATATTGCTTTTAAATATTACAATAATAATTATTTTTTCATAACCAGTTTTACACAAAATAATGAAATAGAAGCCAAGAAAATCACTTTGAAAGAATCATAATCATATGATAGAAATAATAAATATGGTATCAATTTATAATTTTCCTAGTATTGCATAACTAAAATCACATTATGTTACCGTTGATTAAAAAAATTGAATTAAAAGACATTAAATAAATTCAAAAAGAAAATACCATTTCAACATTGAAAACTAATTTTAAAGGCATATATTTCATATTATATTAAAAATATTTTAATGAAATATTCTTAGAAACATTCAAAGGAAGTCTCAATAAAAGAAATATAATGGTGAGAAAAAATATGGGTAAGGTATATATGTTAAAATAATGAATTCCAATTAGACATTGATAGAGAATGTTGGAAATATAAATTTAGGTGAATTATAAAATGGTACCATTTAAATGACATTGTAAATAAAGACACAAAATTAAAAATGAACTTTAGAAATTATTTATGTGTAAATAAGATCATTCTTGAATGAATTTTATAATACATGGATATGAAAGAGAAATAATTCAGATCTGAAAAACATATATGATCTATATCATTTACAAACAAGTTTATTGATATTAATTATTGAATAATAGGAGAAATTATATTTAAGATATTTAAATATTGTTTATAATTATAGTAGATTAATGATATTTCATTTAGGAAAATTATATCATATTATCCATCCCAAATCAACCTTTTAACATATAAAATATCAAAAATATGATTATGTAGTATCCTAAAAATATTTTCTGTTTTGGTAACTTTTGAATATTGACCCCATATAAGAAATTAATTAAAAATAAACATTAAAAACATGGAATAACAGGAAAGGAATTATATAATATTTAAACGTGTGGTATATATACCTAACAAAATAATATAGTTTTATACATAATTATATTTCCAAAAGAAATATTTTTAGAGGAATAAACATTTTGAATTTCATATCATGGAATAGAGAATTTATCAACGGAGAGAATATATGTTAAAATATGTAAATAAAAAAGTAAAAATGAAAATTAAAATAAAAAAATACTACATGCATATAATCCTGACATAATATTATCCATCAATTAGTGAAAAAGTCCCATGAAAAGAAATTGAGTTAAAAATCCCTGACCTCAATTATAAACTTGATATATATGTCCATTAATTATCTATATTATATATGATGTTATATACATAATTATTTAGACCATTTTAATTATTTATTATATTATCATTAAGCCATCCTTTTCATTTATTAAAGTGTGTTTTTTGCTTAGTTAGTCATTTAATTTTACATAGGTGTTTTGAGGGCGTATAATTCATAATTGAAACGTGGAATTAGAAAGTTGATTGTGGTATAACGAGTCATTGTTCAATAATATGCTAAATTATTATCAATAAATAATTATCATTTATATTCATTAAATTCAATTTTTTAATCTCCCACAAAATGATTATGTTAAATATTAATCACATCAGGTCATCAAGGTTGTAATCCAATGTTCTCATGAAATAAGATATCATTTTCCAAGGGTTAAAAGGGTGATAAAATAGTTAACTTATTTAATTTATAGAATGATAATTACTTAATCAATAATATATATATATATACATTAAATATATAATTAAAAATTACCCCAAGAGATGGTGATGAAAAATGAAAAACATCTCTTCATGGTGGTGCGAGACCACACGTTCATACGAACAATTTATTCATTCCCATATGATAGATATTAATATTGAAAAGGGATAAAACACTGTCAAAATAAGATTTTAGTATAATTTAGACACATATGATATTATATCATCGTATTTTAATAATATTTGAAGATATATAAGAATTATTAAAATGAAAATGCAAAATTAAGTGTTATAACTATTCATTGGGAAACAACAATTGGATTATATCTTAGGAATAATTGGTTGGTTTATTAAAGATTAAAAATCCCCAAGGTTATGAATATCAATTTGTAGAATATAATTTGGAATATATTGGGTGAACTATATTGAATGTTATTTTTATTATGATAGGATAGGAGGTTCCCTTTTATAAATGAGTTTAAATGAACTTGTAGAGTTACTTATTGTATTAAATTAATGTAAATACATTGTCCTTTAAATTTTGATACTAATTGATTTATTTTGTATATAAAATTCATGTGTAAAAAATCATCCAATAAAATTTGAAAATAAATAGATGATATTTATAAGGCCCCAGCCTTAAACCTTACTTAATCTTGAGTTATTACAAGATTACACATTGAGGATCTTTTCAGGTTTAGAGTTTTAGAGTATTAGATCATGAAACTTGCATTACATTCCACATTTAAACAAAGTGGTTACATAAAAGACATTATTCATTCTTCCCATCAATGGAAACATATTTAAAATATAACACGGATTCTTTCTTGACACATCCTTGACACTATCATAACATCATGTACCTTTCCCTTGACCTGTGAAAAACATTTCAAAAACTTGGGATGAGCATAAAAAGCTCAGTAAGGGTTATAAAAATATGGAAAGGAAACATGAGTTCATATATACATAAGAATGAAATCATACTTTACCCATAAAACATAGGCACTTTAACATACCTCATCAAACCATGAATAAATCATAGAAAACATAAGACATAAAGGTAACTTGAGGCATTCATAACATTCTTACGTAGGGAGTAACCCTCTTGGTTAGGTTTGGAATACCCATCACAGTATATTCCCTAAATCTCTTCAGAGAAACCTTAACGTTTCACTCCTTCGTGTTACCCAATGCATTGGAGAGCTATATCGGGCTAACCCGCCCTTAGTTTATCACGGAACCACTCGTTCTTCATAACAATGCACAAGAACCATAACATAATCATATCACATAAACATGAATAAAGGAAACATAATATTTCCACATTTCAATCACAATATAACATTTTAGGATATTGAAATAATGAATCCATTCAAAAAGAAACCATTTCCAAAACCATTTAAAACATTTAATAAAGAGATTTTTGAATCAAAGTGTCCCATACCACCTTGAAGCTTTTAACATTTTAAACCATTAATATCCATATAAATAAATCCTTAAAAACATTTTGAAAACATGGATATTAATAAGAACAAATAATTAAAACATTTAAAACGATATTTTGGTGAAAGGGGTTTTACAAAAATTAGAGACACTTGAATACAATAATCAAGGAATAACATTTAGTCAGAACTTTATAATATCATGAGAATAAAAGGATTCATGACATAATACTCCAAAGGACAGTATATACACCATGTAAGAGTGAATTGTTGCATAACAACAATGATCCCTCAATAGAAATGTCAAATGTGATGAAATCCCTTATAAAGAAGGTATCCTTAAATTAAGGACAAATAAATCTCAAAAATATGTGTGACAAATATATATACACCAAATATAAGTGGATATTAAGTGTTAAACAATAAAAGGTCATTCACACATATTCAATGGATGACATATTCAATGACTACAAGTTGAACCCAAAGAAATCGAAATTGGGTTAAAAAGTTCCCTTGACAGCCTAACGGCATCACATCAAAATGAGTTGATTAGAGATAAAAAGTGTATCTCATCACTTGGACATAAAATTTACATCAATAAGGATGTATGAGAACATATCCCAACATAAAAATATGTAAATTAAAAGACCCAATAAAAGAAGTCTTTTAAAAAAGAGGAGGGTGAAAGGTTCCCTTACCGACTTGGGTATCTTTCAAAACATACACCCCATGAATGAAAGACAATAGGTCATTGATGTAAATACTCATAAACGAAAGTATATTACACTAAGAGTATAATAATGGGCAGTACATACACCACTCAATTGAATTTGTGGCGAATGTAGCATAAATCTCACGGGAATAAAAGTGAGATGAAAAATCCCTTACGAAAACTCGGCAGCCTAACGGCGCCACATAAAACTTCCGAATATGGATTGATGAGATAAAATAGAGTATCCCATCATATTACAATAGAATTTACAGCAAGTGGAATATAAAAGAAAATACCCCAACATTGCAAGGAGGAGTTTAAAAGAAGTGACATAAAGGAGAGTACTTAAAAAGAAAGAGAGAGGATAGATCTCTTACGAAAGTTCGGCAGCCTAACGGTGCCACTCAAAACTTCCAAAATGGATTGATGAGAGAGAATAGGGTATCTCATCACATGAACATAAAAATTACAGTAAATTTAATATAAAAGAACATCCCAATCATAAGAAATATGAGCTTAAAATAAATGACATAAAAGAGTGTACTTAAAAAGAAAGAGAGTTGTAGGATCCCTTACCTCGGGTCCGACTTGACTCGATCGTTCTTTAATCTCCTGAATAATAAACTTGAGTTAATTTCTTCTTCCTTAAGAACCTTTTTAAAGTTCATTATTCCTTTTATATCACTTATTACCATGTCATAAACATTTATGTAATCATTTAAGTTAATAATATTTGTTTTGTCGATACTTGGTTCTTAAGTCGAAAGTGGACTTCTTACAATTACATGTTGTTCGTGTGGCCAAATTTTTATTATATCCAGAATTGTATTCATGATGTAGATATAATATATGTCATATATATATCCAGTACATTCATGCATTTATAACATTACATAATCATTTAGGGGTAAGAAATGAAATGCACCGTTCATGGAGACGGTAAGCCGTACGTACGCATGAATGCTACTTTCATTTCTATTTCGTATTTTATAGAATGGAATAATAGTGATATAAAGGTATATTATAATTCCTGTATAATATAATATATAATATCATATTTCCATCCTTTATACATCCCACATATGGTATTTAACGAATCAAATCACTTTGAGGGGGCGGTAGTCCGCACTTCCTTAAATGAAGATATCGCGTATACCCATAATGGAATCCATAAAGGTAAGATAAAAATGAAAAATACAGAAGCATAAATAAAACATAAACATATTATATATCATATATAAAAATAGTGACATCATAATGGACACCTTTGAAGGTGTTAAATGAGTATTGAACCATCATCGTTTCGAGAGGCAGAATTTCACCATCCACGGAAACCGTATGTTCTTTAACCATTTGATGTAGTTGTGTGAGAGTGTAGCTCGAATAAATCTTATAACAATATCCTAGTATATTGAAGATACTGGTTTTGTTACAAAAGAAGTAAATAAAAAGTGTTTAGGGGGTTGGAGAAGCAAAATAAAATAAATGAACATGAGAGAATGAATTACCTTTAAAAGTGTAACTCCTTTTGATTTGAGCCTAAAGGCTTCCTTTTAAAGGATTCTGCCCAAAGGGAATCCTCTAAGATGAGGAGAGGGATGTGGAGAGAGTAAATGGTCAGGGGTTGGCCGAGCCAAAGGCTTGAGGAGTGTGTGAAATGTGGTAGAGGTGGGGACCTTTTATAAGAGGAGAGGAGGGGCACTTTTGGAATGTAAGGAAATATTACTTTATTTGAAAATGTTTTTCGGTTTTAAAAGGTCCCACATTGATATAATTCGTTTATAAGGTTATAAAGGTTCTAAATACACCCATAAAATAGGTTTCGGACATGTATAGTTCATAGATTTTACATTATCATTCCATTTTATTTTAATCGTTAATTAATGACGTCATCACTGCATCATTATGATGTCATAAATAATTTAATTTATTTAATGTCTAAAAATTATAAAAAAATTACTATGATGTAGGAAATATTTTTAGATTTCCAATGACTATTTATAATCAAAAAGATGACTTGTATAACCCCACGTAAAAATTGTTTTAGTACAACATATCATGTTTATGTCATTTTTAATTTTAACATTAAATAAAAATATATTATTGTAATTTTCCAACTAAAGTGACTCCATGGGGTCACCAAGTTGGCCCATGGCTTGTCTTGGTCGTACATGACTCACCCAATAGGTGTAGGACAAGTTTCATGGTGTTTTCACATTCTTATAATATCATTTTTACCTTAAACTACACTAATTACCACTAATCGCGATTAAAAACTTAATAAGTTACTATTCACCAAAAAAATATTTTTATCCCATTGAACCACATTTTACTTCTTAATGACATTCATTTATGTCGGATTTTTGAAATTCAAAACACAAAGATGGCAAAATTCCATTTAAAAGGGAAAATCAGTTTTTATAAGTACCACTTAGTGGTTTCACTATTCATCAAAAATTGAAGTTTTTTAGAAAAATCCCAAAAATTCACCATAAGCTATATTTGATATTCCGAATTCAAAAATGAAGTCAGTTTTACAAAATTCAAAACATATTAATCACTATAATTAATTTAATAATTAATTCCTGCTGTCAGAGAAAATAGCGTGTTTTTATAAAACAATAAGTATCAAAAGATTGACACTAGTTTAAGTCTGATTTCAAAGTGAGATTAATTCCAACGACCACTAATGGATTTAATGGTAAAAATATTTTCTAATTTCACTTTAAAACCAATTAATAATATAATCTAATCATATAAATAAGTTAAATTAAAAAGAGGTTTTGAATTAAAATACAACATTTTACACTATTCTTTAAAAAAATGAACTTTATCAGAAAGGTACCAAAAATTTACACAAAGTAAATTGTCATGTCCCGATTCTAAAGAAAAGTTTTATTTGGTCCAAAAGAATGTATAAGAGTGATAAAAACTATATTTAATGACAGTACGCCATCAAAAGGCGATAAGTGAACCTTTAGTGAAAACTAGGGCATATACCCCTAAAATTGAATTCTTTCTGTATTTTAAGCCTTTATCTTTTATTGGATAAATGTAAAAACATTTAAAAACATATATAATCATATTTTAGTTATTTATATCAATTACCGCCATTACAACGGCTACATGTTAACTACTATTTAAAATAATATTAATTTATTATTAGAGTGCAACATAGGATTTCCAAGAAACTCGTTGTTGCGTGTTGGGTACGCCATCGAGCATAGAGTCCCCTTTAAAGTCATATCAATATTTTATTCACAAATATGGATAAATATGAAAATGTCATAATCTTTATTTACCTGGGGTGTTACATCCTTCCCCCCCTTTGGGAATTGCGTCCTCGCAATTTTAAAATTGCGCTTGGAAACATCCTGGAAAGTCCCACATCGGAACAAGAGTCGGTAAAACAACCACTTTAAAATAAAGGAAGATAAGTACAAAGGTCACCCGAGTTAACCCATACTAGGATTCCAAGTATGAAAATATGGACTTGGAGGAAAAAACAAAGGGTCATGTTCTGATGGAGAGTGATAGAAAACATGTTTAGGAGGAAGTTAACCACGAGAAAATCACAAACTTGTGATGGGTTAAATGGTATTTGATTCCCCAGTAGGAAAAGTTATTAGACAACATTTTCGTTTTATGTTACTTTTTATTGAGGAATTTATTCATAAGGAAACATAATCACTTATCATATTGACTTTCAACTTTTATTAGATTCCTTACACAAACTCATATTTTCTCCAAAAGACGAGTATTTAGGAAGACTTGTTCACATTAAGAGTACTATAATCAACTTCTAGAGAATCACCTAATCCAAAAAATAGAACTATATACTTCCCATGTATTTAGACTTTAACCAAAACCAAAACCAAAAAGGCTAGTACAAGATCAGATAATCCAGAATAGGATAACCCTTTATAAAAAGAAAATCTAATCTTAATCTCCAAAATTTGTCCAACAAAACCCAAAGTTCAACGAGGACCATTCTATAATCAATTTGTCCATAAAATTATTCAAAGTAAACCAATATAAGATTGAAACACAAATATTTGAAGGATTTAGTCGCATAGTCTTCCAAGATAAATCGTAACATTTATCTCCAAACAATATCAGTTGCTCCTAAAGTCTCGTTTTGAAAAGTAATTAACCTAATCACATATCCTCCATGATAGGTTAATCATTTTCACAAATAACCCAAAATCAACTTACTCTTAATTCATAAAATCATATAATTAGAATGAATCAGTCAAACTAACCAGGGACTTCACGTAGTCCAGTGGTAGGCGATAAATACTAGTCGCACATTGGTTGTGGGTTCGATTCACGCAGCTTTGTCCGACGCGACGGGATGTCACACGGTCGACGTGTTGTCCTTTTTCCAAAACTATATAATTCTTAAAACATTCCCCAAAATGAGATAAAATCTTCAAGAATAATCATAACATATTTTAACCTCAAGTTTATCTCATTCCTTTCATTTTCCATCATATCATAGAGTAACCCATAATTACATAAAAATTAAGTATCATATAAACCCTAATGGTTACCTTAATAATTATTACCTGAATTTCCACATCGGGTTGGCCATCTCGTACATGATGCATTAGAGAACTCACCAAGGTTGAAGTGGTTGATCATGACTCCTTGATAGTTGGTTTAGAACAACCATGAGTTTCCTCATTGAATCCTCCATTCTATCTAGTATCTTAATCAGAGAACCACCACTGTATCCTTCAAACCTGTTGTCTCTTTGGTGCCTGCTAGATCCATCCATTCACTAAAAATAGAAATGTCAGTGTGAGTATATCAACAAAACCATCATGTACTAATGAGGAAGGTAAACACTAAGATACACTTACTCATTCACTTTATCTAAAACTAGGACTCTTTCTGAAATCCTAACCATTATGGTAATGTCACTTATGCTTAAAGAATACCCTAACCTCTAAAGTTATCTAAACCGACCTTTGATACCAACTATAAGGCCCCAGCCTTAAACCTTACTTGATCTTGAGTTATTACAAGATTACACATTGAGGATCTTTTCAGGTTTAGAGTTTTAGAGAATTAGATCATGAAACTTGCATTACATTCCACATTTAAACAAAGTGGTTACATAAAAGACATTATTCATTCTTCCCATCAATGGAAACATATTTAAAATATAACACTGATTCTTTCTTGACACATCCTTGACACTATCATCACATCATGTACCTTTCCCTTGACCTGTGAAAAACATTTCAAAAACATGGGATGAGCATAAAAAGCTCAGTAAGGGTTATAAAAATATGGAAAGGAAACATGAGTTCATATATACATAAGAATGAAATCATACTTTACCCATAAAACATAGGCACTTTAACATACCTCATCAAACCAAGAATAAATCATAGAAAACATAAGACATAAAGGTAAATTGAGGCATTCATAACATTCTTACGTAGGGAGTAACCTTCTTGGTTACGTTTGGAATACCCATCACAGTATATTCCCTAAATCTCTTCAGAGAAACCTTAACGTTTCACTCCTTCGTGTTACCCAATGCATTAGAGAGATATATCGGGCTCACCCGCCCTTAGTTTATCACGGAACCACCCGTTCATCATAACAATGCCCAAGAACCGTAACATAATCGTATCACATAAACATGAATAAAGGAAACATAACATTTCCACATTTCAATCACAATATAACATTTTAGGATATTGAAATAATGAATCCATTCAAAAAGAAACCATTTCCAAAACCATTTAAAACATTTAATAAAGAGATTTTTGAATCAAAGTGTCCCATACCACCTTGAAGCTTTTAACATTTTAAACCATTAATATCCATATAAATAAATCCTGAAAACCATTTTTAAAACATGGATATTAATAATAACAAATAATTAAAACATTTAAAACGATATTTTGGTTAAAGGGGTTTTACCAAAATTAGAGACACTTGAATACAATAATCGAGGAATAAAATTTAGTCAGAACTTTATAATATCATGAGAATAAAAGGATTCATGATATAATACTCCGAAGGACAGTATATGCACCATGTAAGAGTGAATTGGTTCATAACAACAATGAACCCTCAATAGAAATGTCAAATGTGATGAAATCCCTTATAAAGAAGGTATCCTTAAATTAAGGACAAATAAATCTCAAAAATATGTGTGAAAAATATATATACACCAAATATAAGTGGATATTAAGTGTAAAACAGTAAAAGGTCATTCACACATATTCAATGGATGACATATTCAATGACTACAAGTTGAACCCAAAGAAATTGAAATTGGGTTAAAAAGTTCCCTTGACAGCCTAACGGCATCACATCAAAATGAGTTGATGAGAGATAAAAAGTGTATATCATCACTTGGACATAAAATTTGCATCAATAAGGATGTATGAGAACATATCCCAAAATAAAAATATGTAAATTAAAAGACCCAATAAAAGAAGTCTTTTAAAAAAGAGTAGGGTGAAAGGCTCCCTTACCGACTTGGGTATCTTTCAAAACATACACCCCATGAATGAAAGACAATAGGTCATTGATGTAAATACTCAAAAACGAAAGTATATTACACAAAGAGTATAATAATGGGCAGTACATACACCACTCAATGGAATTTGTGGCGAATGTAGAATAAATCTCACGGGAATAAAAGTGAGATGAAAACTCCCTTACGAAAACTCGGCAGCCTAACGGCGCCACATAAAACTTCCGAATATGGATTGATGAGATCAAATAGAGTATCCCATAATATTAAAATAGAATTTACATCAAGTGGAATATAAAATAAAATCCCCCAACATTTCAAGGAGGAGTTTAAAAGAAGTGACATAAAGGAGAGTACTTAAAAAGAAAGAGAGAGGTTAGATCTCTTACGAAAGTTCGGCAGCCTAACGGCGCCACTCAAAACATCCAAAATGGATTGATGAGAGAGAATAGGGTATCTCATCAAATGAACATAAAAATTACAGTTAATTTAATATAAAAGAACATCCCAATCATAAGAAATATGAGCTTAAAATAAATGACATAAAAGAGTGTACTAAAAAAGAAAGAGAGTTGTAGGATCCCTTACCTCGGGTCCGACTCGAATCGATCGTTCTTTAATCTCCTGAATAATAAACTTGAGTTAATTTCTTCTTCCTTAAGAACCTTTTTCATGTTCATTATTCCTTTTATATCACTTATTACCATGACATAAACATTTATGTAATCATTTAAGTTAATAATATTTGTTTTGCCGATACTTGGTTCTTAAGTCGAAAGTGGACTTCTTACAATTACATGTTGTTCGTGTGGCCAAATGTTTATTATATCCAGAATTGTATTAATGATTTAGATATCATATATTTCATATATATATCCAGTAAATTCATGCATTTATAACATTACATAATCATTTAGGGGTAAGAAATGAAATGCACCGTTCATGGAGACGGTAAGCCGTACGTACGCATGAACGCTACTTTCATTTCTATTTCGTATTTTATAGAATGGAATAATAATTATATAAAGTTATATTATAATTCCAGTATAATATCATATATAATATCATATTTCCATCCTTTATACATCCCACATATGGTATTTAACGAATCAAATCACTTTGAGGGGGCGGTAGTCCGCACATCCTTAAATGAAGATATCGCGTATACCCATAATGGAAGCCATAAAGGTAAGGCAGAAATGAAAAATACAGAAGCATAAATAAACCATAAACATATTATATATCATATATAAAAATAGTGACATCATAATGGCCACCTTTGAAGGTGTTAAATGAGTATTGAACAATAATCGTTTCGGGAGGCAGAATTTCACCATCCACAGAAACCGTATGTTCTTTAACCATTTGATGTAGTTGTGTGAGAGTGTAGCTCGAATAAATATTATAACAACATCCTAGTATATTGAAGATACTGGGTTTGTTACAAAATATGTAAATAAAAAGAGTTTAGGGGGTTGGAGAAGCAAAATAAAACAAATGAACATGAGAGAATGAATTACCTTTAAAAGTGTAACTCCTTTTGATTTGTGCCTAAAGGCTTACTTTGAAAGGATTCTGCCCAAATAGAATCCTCTAGGATTAGGAGAGGGATGTGGAGAGAGTAAATGGTCAGGGTTTGGCCGAGCCAAAGGCTTGAGGAGTGTGTGAAATGAGGTAGAGGTGGGGGCCTTTTATAAGAGGAGAGGAGGGGCACTTTTGGAAAGTAAGGAAATATTACTTTATTTGAAAATGTTTTTCAGTTTTAAAAGGTCCCACATTGATATAATTCGTGGATAAGGTTATTAAGGTTCGAAATCCACCCATCCAATAAGTTTTGGACATGTGTAGTTCATATATTTTACATTATCTTTCCATTTTATTTTAATCGTTAATTAATGTTGTCATCACTGCATCATTACGATGTCATAAATAATTTAATTTATTTAATGTCTAAAAATTATAAAAAAATTACTATGATGTAGGAAATCTTATTAGCTTTCCAATTACTATTTATAATTAAAATGATGACTTGTATAAACTCACTTAAAAATTATTTTAGTAAAACATATCATGTTTGGGTCTTTTTTAATTTTAACATTAAATAAAAATATATTATTGTCATTTTCCAACTAAAGTGGCTCCATGGGGTCACCAAGTTGGCCCATGGCTTGTCTTGGTCGGCCATGACTCACCCAATAGGTGTAGGACAAGTGTCATGGTGTTTTCACATTCTTATAATATCATTTTTACTTTAAACTACACTAATTACCACTAATCGCGATTAAAAACTTAATAAGTTACTATTCACCAAAAAATTATTTTTATCCCATTGAACCACATTTTACTTCTTAATGACAACCATGTATGTCGGATTTTTTAAATTCAAAACACAAAGATGGCAAAATTCCATTTAAACGGAAAAATCAGTTTTTATAAGTACCACTTAGTGGTTTCACTATTCATCAAAAATTGAAGTTTTTTAGAAAAATCCCAAAAATTCACCATAAGCTATATTTGATATTCCGAATTCAAAAATGAAGTCAGTTTTATAAAATTCAAAACATATTAATCACATTAATTAATTTAATAATTAATTCCCGCTGTCAGAGCAAATATCGTGTTTTTATAAAACAATAAGCATCAAAAGATTGACACTAGTTTAAGTCTGATTTCAAAGTGAGATTAATTCCAACGACCACTATTGGATTTAATGGTAAAAATATTTTCTAATTTCACTTTAAAACCAATTCAAAATCTAATCTAATCATATAAATAAATTAAATTAAATAGAGGTTTTGAATTAAAATACAACATTTTACACTATTCTTTAAAAAAAATGAACTTTATCAGAAAGGTGCCAAAAAATTTAAACAAAGTAAATTTTCATGTCCCGATTCTAAAGAAGAGTTTTATTTTGTCCAAAAGAATGTATAAGAGTGATCAAAACTATATTTAATGACAATATGCCATCAAAAGGCGATAAGTGAACCTTTAGTGAATACTAGGGCATATACCCCTAAAATTGAATTCTTTCTGTATTTTAAGCCTTTATCTTTTATTGGATAAATGTAAAAACATTTAAAAACATATATAATCATATTTTAGTTATTTATATCCATTACCCCCATTACAACGGCTACATGTTAACTACCATTTAAAATAATATTATTTTATTATTAGAGTGCAACATAAGATTCCCAAGAAACTCGTTGTTGCGTGTTGGGTACGCCATCGAGCATAGAGTCCCCTTTAAAGTCATATCAATATTTTATTCAAAAATATGGATAAATATGAAAATGTCATAATCTTTATTTACCTGGGGTGTTACAATATTTCTCCATTATTTATTAGTTTTATCACCTTGTTAACCCTTATAAGGAATACTAGAATATCATAGAATTTTAAATAGTAGGGGTAAAAAAGTTAATATATAAAGGAAAGTGATATAAGAGGACAATTATTGATATTATCTACCATAAATAATTCAGTTTTCTTAATATAATATTTTAATGAGTTATGAAAAATTTAATAATATATGATATAACATAATATACCATTATATCCATTTATGGGACTATTCACATAGATTAACATTAATGACATCAAGATAGCAATGAAATTAGAACATAAAAATTAGAAAACATCAATTATATATTATAGTTATCTAAAAACAGATTATACATCATAAATTAAAAAAATAAAATATTACTTTTATTTTTTTTGAAATAATATAATTGATTTTTTTATTTCTTAAAGAAGCACTATGCCAATTTTGTGTAAGCATTGAAAGTAATTATTTAGAAATATAAAATTAAAAATAAATTAACATGATTAAAATAATTTATTCATATTTTAATTTCCATTTATAACCTATAATCACCTCTTTTATCCCAATTAATAATATTATATATATTCAAATAAGTAGTATGAAATTTTAATTTTCTATTTTATGAAATATCATTTTATGGTCATTATCAATGTAAAGTGGAAATAAAATTCCCCATTATCAATACAAGGAATTTTATGGTTGAGCAAAACGTAAAAAATAAATTAAATTATTTTTTTTGGAAATTTTTATGCATCGACACATTATTTATAACCATAATTACATGATTTACCTTTACCGAGATGATAAATATTTATCATATTTACAATTAATGATGAAAAGAATAATAGGAAACCATGTTACATAACTGGTCCTATTGATTAATTATACGGAATACGTTTTTCCTGATTAAACTCATATATGTTTTATAAACCAATTTCTATATTGATGATTAAAACACAACAAAATAATCCTATAAAAAATAGGTTTTAATCTTAAACTTAATCATATACAAAATCACGATTAACGATAATTGAAGTATAGTTAATTATATTATATTTAATTAAAAATTTCATATTGTAATATATGATATTTTTTAATAAAATATATATACTTTTTTAATGAATGTAAATGATTGTTCTACAAAAAATTGAATTTTATTTTTTAACTATAAAAATATTCATTAAAGATTAATAAAATAAAACACTCTATGATAATTTAGATATAATGATTAGAAAGATATATCATTTTTAAAAAAATATCTAAAATATTTATAAATTATTTAAAGTATTTTCAAGTAAAAATAAATAAAAACTTTTTTGAACAAAACATATATCTAATGTATAAAACGACTTTACTAAAAATTGAGTGAAGGTTTTCATTCAGTAATAAATAAATGTTCATTCATCTAGAGAATTTATTATAAATTTCTTAATTTGTAATCACATTTTTCTCTTCTAATATAATTTCTATGTATAATGTTATAATTTAAAAAATAATATTTTCTTTTTTGGTTAGACTTGGTGATGCCTATTGTATGAACTATCTAATTGATAATTATTTTAAAATCAATGGTTGTTGAATTCTTCTCTCATTTAATACATAACATCATTTTAATTTTTGACCAATCTTGGAAATTAATAGATTACCATTTAAAAATAACTATATTGAAAACCCACATTATAATAATGTTTAATAAACCATCCTTATGAAAAGTGGAAAAGTTAAATACGAATTTCATATTGAATAAAATATTAATCAGTTTATAAATAATATAAAATTATTGGGGAATGAAAATATTTGCATAGAAGAGAAAAGTAACGCCCTAATGAAGGGATGTGGAAGACAATGTGGTCATGAGAATTTTAATGAACACAGAATAATATTTTAATTAAGTAATTAAAAGAATATCAATTCATTAGAAATAATGTTAATAGGATAACATTTTTATTTATTGATCCCTTTTCATGATTTTAGGAATTACATTAAACATTAGATTGAGTAAATTAGGTAATATACATACCAAATTTTATTTAAATGCTTTTGTATGATTTCACTCTTTGGATACTTGTTTCAATCACATTCCACCCTTATCATATTATTTTCTTCAAATGAAGAGTATGAATATTTAATGGTTGAATCACTATAACTAAAGTTTTTATTGACCATGAGTTATATAAAAGGATGAAAATTTATTCTTTTATGCCTTTACTGAAACAAAAATGTTTTGAAAATGAATAGATATTACCCAAAATGAATAAAACATTTTATAATAAATGAATAAATCGATATTACATATTCCATAATTACCCTAAAGATTTTTTATATATCCTTTACTAAATAAATTACCAAATAACCCAATTAACTTCAATTTTCTCATCTGTAAATAGTTTTTTAGTCTAATCAGTGGTCTCATATTTTTCACTATACACCCCCCAAAATCCTAATTTTACTCATTAAAAATTATCCTTTGAATTAAACATAATGATTTTATATGTCTGAAATAAATAATACATCAACAGAAATATCATTAAAAACCTTAAATTCCTAGTATATAATTCAAAAAAAGTTCTTTTTATGAATTTGAACAAATTATTAACCATAAAATTACAAACTCATGACAATATCCATAACTATTACATTAGATTCTCATGGAAACAACATCATATTAAGTTCATTGCAAAAAATGTACTAATACTAACTATAATATCTCTGAACTCACACTCTTATATTAAAATAATATTTATAATTCATTATTTGATAAAGATAAAAATGACCCAATTTAATCCATTAAAAACATACAATATCAAACAAAAATATTAGATCCTATATATTCTAAAAAATCATTTATGTCTAAGGTTACAATGAATTATGAAAACTCTTACATAACAGAACTCCAATCATCAATTTACCATTATTTTAACTATAAAAAACATTTATTATTTCCAAAAAAAATTTCAACATCTCCCAAGAAAGTATTCACACAAAAAACATTTCTAATAATTATTCATTTAAAAAAATTATTCACATATTAAAGGGAAATGAAATCATTCTAAGGGTGAGCATAAACACCCATTATTGGTAAAATATTATTTATTAATTTAATTTCATCATTGATAACAAGATGAGAATAATTATATGATGAAATAATCAATGGTTTTGATCATAGCCCAAGATAATTCAGAGAAATAAAAATTGGGAGTATAAATCCTGATTCGTGGTATAAATATTTCACCTATTAAAAGTTACTTATAATCCCACTATCATTATGCATGTGAACAAACTAATTGAGTAATGGATCCATGAGAATTGATAGCATGCATTGAAAATGTATTTAGGTATCATGAAACACCAAAAAATCATCATGGGATTAATAATATAAATAGATCACATATATCATATGACTAAATATTAACTCGTAAGAACAATTTTATCCGATGGTAAAATTATATTTAGTTAAATTTGTTATCGTTTAGGAGTAACATAACCATATATTATCTTAGATGTTACATCCATCTTGTTAAATTCGTCTCATTACCAAATGAATTGTAAGGATATAATGGACCCACATGCCCTTGTTATAAAACATAACAACCCATGTTTTTTCAATAATGATTGCACTCATAATTTTTTTATAATACTACTAACCATAAGACATCTAAACATATTTCTAGTAACCATTAAATGTAAAAAATTAAGATTTCACTTTTCTAGATAATAATAACTATCTTCCTTTCATATCATTTTTTACCTTTAAAAATTAAAAGGATTCTATGAAAATATCTTTGAACCAATAATAGTAGATATATGGAAATAATAAGGATAATACCATTATTAAATTTATCCACTTGAGAATATGTAATTTAATGTGCTTTTTACATTGAGTAACAATAATACCATTAAAATATCATTAAAAATTTGGATGAAAATATCATTTTCATCGTCAAAAATAACATTTAAATATTAAACAATTCTAAATATTTTGAGCAACTATTTCCTTTAAATGAACATTATAACATTTTAAAGGAGGATTCAAATAGAAACATACTATTCGTTGAGAAAAATTTCATTAATCTATATATGTTCCAATAAAACATTCCTTTTATCATTTAGAAAATAATTTCAAAATGATTAAAACGAATAATGTTAAAAAGATTCATTTTAAAAACCATTTGTAAATAATGTCAATGATACTTTAAAATGTGCTTAATAAATCATAGATGTGTAAATAAGGAAATTCTTGAAAACATGTTTGTTTTAGATACTTTTTTTAGGGCACACCCCATACATGTTATTATGTTATAGCATGCATTGGTACCCTGCATAAAAACTTTCTAAAGGTAAGTGAAATTGATCACATTCATCAGCAATGTCTTATCTTTAATAAAAATGGGATGATTGGATGTCAATTTCTTCTTTAATGGCTTCTTCATTGGAACTTATTTCCTAGTCCATTTCTCATTCATATATTTAAATTATGTTCTTGGAACACATTACTAGTTCAATCATATTTTGGATGCTAGTTTATTATACTTCTTCTATCTGAACATTCTAATGGGTCGTGATAGGGAAGAAACTATTTCTAGTGAGAGTAGTCATGTGGGGAATTTTTATCATGTCTGGATGATAGGATTATTGGACACATGTATCCTTCGTCACTGGATGACACCTCATGGTGGCATCTCTATGAATAGAGACAGATGCATTCTATGATGATGATAGGGTATTTAATTCTAAATGCATATCATCAAATGATTTAAACTCAAACATTCCATGTTTTCCATGAGGTAGAAAACATTATAGATAAAAATATTCAATGCCTTTCACCTTAGGCATCCCATTTCTAAAATTTAGTAGTGATGTAATACTGGACATCTATTTAAAAAATTGTAGAGGAAAAATTAGGTTGACTAGAAGAACTCCCACTGTATGATGAGGGAGGACTATCCCTTAGAGGGAGAACCTCATAGGATTACTAAATGATAGATCAAACACTCCAGAGTGGTGGATGTGAGAATGTGTATCCCCTTAAGGGATAATTTCACACCATGATGCTTGATCTAGGAATCCCTGGGGGTAGATCAAGGAGGCACACCACTATGAGGGTGACACCATCGTTTACCATTAGTAAGGATTGAGCCTAGAGAGCGGAGTCATATATAACCTATTTAGAATACATGGATCAAAACCCAGGTTATTCAATGGATGGTGTGGTTCTTATTCATGGATCAAACCTTTCGTAGGATGATTTTTTTTTTGGATTGTTCATAGATTACATATAGAAGATTTCTAGGTGGGTTTAGAGGCACCAATGATGTAGATGGAGATAATGTGAAGGACAATCCTATGTGTAACATACCTTGTAAATAAAGAATAATAGAATTTTATATTTATTAATATTTGGGAATTAAATATTAATTTTAATTTAAAAGGGTTTCTATATTCTATAGCGTACCCGATATGCAATAATGAGTTTCTTTGAAATCATACATGGCACACTAATAATATAATATTATTATTTTAAATAAATGTTATCTCCTAGACATTGTATTGGCGGGAATGAAAACAACTATCTGATATATTATTATATATTTCTGTTATATGTACTTACTTTTATCCAATAAAACTTAGAGGCTTAAAATGTGAATGAATCTAATTTTAAGCATGATTTACATTAAAAGGTCGATTTACCATCTTTTAATGGAGAAATATTTTTAAATATAGTTTTGGCCACATTAATAAATTATATTTGACCAAATAAAATACTCATTTATAATGGGTACATCAAAATTTACTTTGTGTAAATTTTTGGAATTTTTCTGATAATGTTCATTTTTAAATGAATAGAAAAAAATATTGTATTTTAATTGAAAACTGCATTTTAATCATATTTATTTATATGGTTAAATTATCATTTTAATTGGATTTAAATTAATATTAGAGTATATTTTTACCATTTCATCTAATTTTGGTCATTGGAATTAATGTCATTATGAAATTGAACATAAACATGTGTCAATCTTTCGATAATTTTTGTTTCTTAAAAACACGCTACTTGTTTTTACAATGGGAATTAATTTTAAATTAATTAATGAAACTTATAGGTTTTTAATTCAGTCAAATAGACATCATTTTTGAATTCATAATATCAAATATAGCTTCAGCTTATTTTTTGGTATTTTTCTGGAAAACATCAATTTTTGATGAATAGTGAAACCACTTACTAGTAGTCAAAAAACAGACTTCATTATTTAAATGAAATTTTACCACTTATGTGAATAGAATTTAGCAAATAAGACATACATGGTTGTTATTAATAAGTCAAATGTGGTTCAATAAAATGAAAATAATGTTTGGTGAATCGTAAATTTGGACTTTTATTTACCGTGGTTAAAGATAAATATAGTAATTCAATGTAAAAAGAATATTATAATAACTCAAAATTACCGTAATACATGTCCAATCCTCATTATATGAGTAATGTTCGACCATGGACACCATCTGGTCGATTTTTGGACCCCATGGAGCCACTTATGAATGATAATGACACTTTATATTAATTAACATAATGTAAAGACAAAAATAACAAAAACAAAAATATTTTAGTAATTTAAATTTTATATACTATAATATAAGTAATATTTTTGACAATAAATATTCATTGGAGAGAAAAAAATATTTCCTACATCATTGTAATTTTTTTATATTTTTTGTACATTGAATAAATTAAATTATTTATGACACAATAAAGATGTAGTCTTTACCTCATTAATAAATCATTTATATAAATATGATTATAAATATTAAAATAGCATTTAAAACCTCCCAAATTATTAGTGGATGATTTTATTTCGACAATGAGTCATCTAAAAGTAGACTATAATGATTTTTGGACGTTTATAAACCAAATATCATAATATAATAAAATAATATTTTCACACATTCCTAAAGAGCCCCTCCTATCCCTTATAAAAGGAGACCATTTCTAACCAATTACTCACACTTCTCAAGCCCTTTTTCTCATCCATAATCTACCCAATTAAAATTCCTACATCCCTCTCCTCCACCTAGAATCCATACCGTATGTAGAAGGAAAATCCATAATTTATATTGGTTCAAACCAATAAAAGTTACCCAAATTAACGGTAATGGTTTCTCTAAACTTCATTTCTTTTATTTTACATCTACAACCCATTATCTAATTTTATTACATTCTTTTATAACAAAAAAAGTATCCAAAATATACTAGTATGTTGTTATGAGAAGTATTTGAACATCATTTACACACACCTCCATTAAATGGGGGAAGATCATACTGTTTCTGTGGATGTCAAACTAACACCTCACGAAATGATGATTGTTCGATTATCTGCTACTGCCACTCAAGGTGGCCATTATGATGGAACTATATTTAAATATGATACATTTTATTCTATTTTTTATGCTTCTATATTTTCATTTTATATAATACATTTATGGTTTCCATTATGGGTAAACACGATAATTTCGTTTGAGGAAGTGCGGACTACCGCCCCTCAAAGTGATATGCCTCACTAATGCCATATGTGGGATGTATAAAAATAGATATAATGATATTATTTATTATATTATACTAGAAGTATTAAATATTTATGTATCATTAAGTTTTAAATCTATTAATATATGAAATATAATTAAAAGTTGTGTTCATCTATATGTACGACTTACCATCTCCACAAACAGTGCATTTCATTTCTTATATCCAAAATGTTACATACTGTTATAAATAAATATATATACTGGATATATATGATGTATGTTATATATAAATAGTTAATATCATTCTGTAGATAATAGACTATTGACCACATGGAATACTTGGAAATATAAGGTTCTCATTTTTTACTCAAGTGATTACATAAAGATTATAACATGGTATTAAGTGATATAAAAGGATAAATAAACATGAAAAAATGTTATTATGCATGTAAAAATTAACATTAGTTTCTTATTAAAGTGATTAAAGAATGAACGGGTCAATTTGGACACGAGGCAAGGGAATTCATCTCAATCTCCTTTCATTGAGGCATATTTTGTTTTAATACACGACATTCTTTTTTTATGCTATATAAACACCCTTAACTTTTCAAAGGAAATATTTTTCTATGAAGAGTTTTACTAAATGAAAAAAAGGAATGTTCCTTTTAATGTAAGTGGTGACAAAGACCTTTCCACTGCCGCAAGTATTATTTGTTCTTTTGCTTCCATAACATGTCGTAATTTTATTAAAGAAAATAAATACCATACACTCTTTCATGTATTTTGGTATTGAAATTTGTTTTTATAATGTATTTGTTATGTCAATATATTTATGTGATATATTGTGATTGAAATGTGGAAATGTTTTCTTTCCTTTATATTTGTTTATTGTTTTATGATTTTATAATGGTACATTGACATTTTATGGGTTGTTATATAAGTACTTGACCTTAAAGCATTACATAATATTGAATATAATGAATAATTCACATTGACTATCTTTTCAGGTTTAGAGTTTTAGTGAATTTGGACATAACTATTACATATCAAAACATTACAAAAGTAGCCACTTCTATACTGATTCAATTTTTTCGTAAAATAAAAACTCTTGAAAAAAAAGATTAATGTCTAGTTCCATGTTTTAGAAAACATGACTTTTCCTTGATCCCATCCTTGACCATATTCATCTTTAGGTCCTGTGAAAACATTTCAAAACATGGGATTAGCATAAAAAGCTCAGTAAGGGTTATAAAACAAAGAATGAAAACATTTTTTCATAAATACATACAAAACATGAACTCTTTTACTTACCACATAAAATAATAAGATTTTATGAATAACATATAAGAATTATAAATCATAAAGGTAACTTGTGGCATCCATATCATACTTACATTGTAGCTATCAAAACTACTAAGGGTGTTACATTGTAATTCCCATCACAGTATATTCCCTAAATATGTTAGGAGAAAAATTCACATTTACCTTCGTCACGTTACCCAATGAATTGGAAATCTATCTTGGGCTCACCCTCCCTAGGTTTCTCACGGAACCACCCATATGCATAAATAATTCCCAAGAACCACAACATGATCATAACATGTAACAGAAGCATAAAGGAAAGATATCATTTCCACATTGTAACAAAAAAATATCATTTCGAGATATTGAAATAATAATTCCATTATCAAAATCATTTTCAATACCAAACCAGGTAAAAAGATTATATGGTATTTATTTTTCCTTTTAAAAAACATTATGTCTTGTTAATGAAGCCAAAGATCAAATAATACTCACGGTGGAGGAAAGGTCGGTGTCACCACATACGTTAAAAAACATTCCTATTTGTTGTTTTGTAAAATGCTTCGCTTAAAAAGAGTCCCATTAATGAAATGAAAAGTCAAAGGTGTTTATGTAGCTTATAAAATAAAATCTCGTATAAAAACAAAATATGCCTCAATGAAAGGAGATTGAGGTGAAGTCCCTTACCTCATGTACGACCTGACCCGTTCGTTCGTTAATATCCTGAATATTAAAATTAATTTAATTTATAATTTCTTAAGAAAATTTATCAAGTTTATTATTCCTTTTATATCACTTATTACCATGTTACGAACAATATTTAATCATTTAAGTTAATAACATTCATTTTGTAAATATTTGGTACTTTAGTCAAAAATGAACACCATATATTTACATGTTTTCCATGTGGTCAATAGTCCATTATATCCAGAATGGTATTCATGATTTAGATATCATATATATCATATATATCTAGTATATACATATATTTGTAATTGTACATAACATTTGGAAATAAGAAATGATATGCACTGTTCATGGAGACGGTAAGTCGTACGTATGCATAAAATCTACATTAATTTATATTTCATATTTTAAAGGATTTAAATCATAATGATACATAGGTATATTATAATTACAGTATAAAATCATACATAATATCACTAACTCAATCAATTACACATCCCAAATAAGGCATTAACAAATCTCATCACTTTAAGGGGGTGGTTGTCCGCACTTCCTCTTATGAGATTATCATGTTTACCCATAATGGAAACCATAAAGGAATCATATAAATGGAAATTAAAGAATATTAAAGAAAATATAAACATAATATATATCGTATATAAATACATTGCCATTATAATTTACACCATGAGACGTGGTAGGAGATAATCGAACAATCATCGTTTCGTCAGGTGTTAGTTTTCCATACACAAAAACATTATGTTCTTCACTCATTAGTTGGAGGTGTGTGTAATTATTTTTAGATACATCTCATAAGAAATTCCTTTTATATTGAGGATATTTTTTTTGTTACAAAATATGTAAATAAAAATATTTTAGAGGTTGGAGAAGTAAAATAAACGAAAATAATTTAAGAGAAATTATTACCTTTAATTTGGGTAACTTCCTTTGGTTTGAACCAAAAGGACTCCTTGAAGATCCTTATGCATAAGGTAAGGCTTCTGAGAGGAGTAGATTAATTTAGGGAGATTAATTTGATAGAGGTTGGACGATCCAAATGGCTTGAGTGGTGTGAGTAATTAGTTAGAATTGATCTCCTTTTATACGGGAGAGGAGGGGATCTTTAGGAAAGTGTGAAACTATTATTTTATTATATAATGCTATTCAGTTTCTAATTGTCCCAATATAATTACAGTTGAAGATAATATGACATGTGGTCTAAATAAAATCATCCAATATGAATTGGATAGGTTTTGAATAATATTTCAATATTTATAATCCTATTTATTTAAATGATTTATTAATGAGGTAAATATTGCGTCATCGTTGTGTCATAAATAATTTATTATATATGATTTCTAATAAATATAGAAAAAATACCATGATATAGGATAATTTCATAGATTTCCAACGAATATTTATAGTCAAAAAAATAATTTTTATAACTTCTTCTAAAAATTAACTTACTAAAAGATATATGCTTTTGTCATTTTTGCCTTTACTTTTAGTTAATTAATCTAAATTTTCATTATCACTCCCATGTGGCTCAATGGGTTCCTAAAATCGAACCAAATATTCTCATGGACATAAATTACTAAACTAATAATGTTTGGACAAGTGTGAAGGTAATTTTGAATTATTATAATATTATTTTTTCCTTGAATGACCCAATTTACCTTTAACCGCGGTTAATAAAAGTTAAAAGTTACTATTCACCAAAAATTATTTTCATCTTATTGAACCACATTTTACTTCTTGATAAAAAATATATATATCAGATTTTTGAAACTCAATTCACAAAAGCGATAAAATTATATTTAAATGAAAATGTCAGTTTTTTAAACTACTACTAAATGGTGTCACTATTCATCAAAAATTGATGTTTTTTAGAAAAACACCAAAAATTCAGCCTAAGATATATTTAACCTTCTAAATTCAAAAATGATGTCTATTTTTAAAAATTCATAACATAGAAGTTGTATTAATTAATTCGAAAATTAATACCCATTATCAAAACAAATAGCGTGTTTTTAAGAAACAATAACTATCAAATGATTGACACTTGTTTATATCCAATTTCAAAGTGAAATTACTTTCAATGACCAAAATTGGATTAAATGGTAAAAATATATAATTATTACACATTTAAACCAATTAAAAAGATAATAGAACTATATAAATAAATTATATTAAAACACAGTTTGGAATTAAAATACAATATTTTCCTTATTCATTAAAAAATGAACTTTACCGGAAACATTCCCAAAATTTACAAAAAGTAAAATTTGATGTCCCCATTCAAAAGAAGGATTTTATTTGGTCCATTAGATTATATTAAAGTGACCAAAAATTGATTTAAAAAGGGTTTTCCATTAGAAGGTGAAAAATCAACCTTTTAATGTAAATTATGCTTAAAATTAGATTCATTCACATTTTAAGCCTCTAACTTTTATTGGTAAATGTAAATACATTTTAAAAACATCTATAATCATATTTTAGTTAGTTTTGTTCATTCCCACCAATACAACAACTAGGAGTTAACAACCATTTAAAATAATAATATTATATTATTTGTATGCAACGTATGATTTCAAAGAAACCCATTGCTACGTATCGGGTACGCTATCGAACATAGAAACCATTTTAAAGTAAAATTAATATTTAATTCACAAATATTAATAAATATAAAATAGTCTTGTTATTCATTTACATGGTATGTTACATCCTTCCCCCTTTTGGAAATTGAATCCTTGCAATTTTTATTCACTTATCAAAATAAATGGGGGTATTTATCCCTCATAGAATTTTTAGATTCCCATGTTTCCTCCTCAATCATATGGTGTTTCCGAAAAACTATTAACTAGTGAATTACCTTATTCTGGAACACTTTCTCTATACGGTCAAGATTCTGGACTGGTTGTTCTTCATAAGAGATATTCTCTTCCAACTGAACTACCTTTAGGCTCAAAACATGAGATAGATCCAGCATATACATTCTCAACATCAAAACATGAAAAACATTGTGTACCTCGGATAAAATTGGAGTTAAAGACACTCTGTATGCAACTGATCCAACTTTCTCTAAAATTTCATAATGTCCAATAAACCTCGGACTCAACATCCCCTTCTTACCAAAACGCATCACACTTTTCATGGGAGAAACTTTGAGAAAGGCATGATCACCTACCTTAAAAGAATGATCCTTCCTCTAGTTATCTGTATAAAGTTTCTACCTACTCAGAGCTGTTCTCATGAGCTTCTAAATCAAGTGAACTTTTTCTGCCATCTCTTCTACAAATTCTGGTCCCATCAGCTTCCTTCAACCTACATTATCCCAAAAAACTGGATTTCGAAAACTATTTCCATATAATGCCTCAAATGGAGCCATCTGTATACTTGAATGAAAACAATGATTATAATAAAATTCAACCAAAGAAAGATGTTGGTCCCAAATTCCCTGGTAATCCAGTGAACAAGCACTTAGCATTTCATCCAAGTTCTGAATTGTTCATTTTGATTGCCCATCTGAGTGATGGTGAAAAGCTATAATAATATTTAATTCAGTACCAAACAACTTCTGAATTCCTTTCCAAAAGTTATAAGTAAAACATGGATCATAATTAGATACAATGGTGATAGGAAATCCATGCAACCTGCCAACCTCTTTAACATAAAACCGAGCAATTTTATCTAGAGACAAAGTATCTCAAATACGAAGGAAATGAGACGATTTTGTCAATCGATAAACTATAACACAAATTGCATTATAAACTTGAGATGTCTTTGGTAATACCACAATGAATCCAGGGATATATTTTCTCATTTCGACTATGGAACTGGTAGAGGCTGAAGCATCCCTTTTGATAACTGCCGCTCTGCTTTAACCTGCTGACAAGTTATACACTACACAGTAAATTCATGAATATCTTTTTTCATTCCAACCCACCAGTAATACTCCCGGAGATCTCTGTACAAATTAGTACTGCCATGATGAACTGAAAACGGGGAAATATGAACTTCACATAACAACTCATTCTTCAACTATGAATCACAAGGAACACATTATTTGTTCCCAAATCTCAATACACAAACATTATCAATGTTCAAATCAGGAAACATACCCTTCTGAACCAACTCTACCTTTTTCCACAACTCACTGTCTTCCTTCTATACTTGATTAATTCTGTCTGATAGAGAAGATCTCACTGACACCAGATACAAAATAGAAGAATTTAATGCACCAAAAACTTTTATTCCAAAGTTCATCAAATCAAAAACCAAAGAATCTCATTCCAAACGTAACATTGTTAATTTAGCATTACTTTTTTGACTAAAAGCTTCAGCCACATTATTTGATTTTCTCAGATGGCAGTGGATGGTGAAATCATAATTCTGGATTAATTACAACCATCTCCTCTATCTCATGTTCAATTATCTTTGACTGAATATATACTTCAAACATTTGTGATCAGTATATATTTCACGCTTTACTACATTAAAATGATGCCTCAAAATTTTTAAAGAAAAAACAACAGCAGCTAATTCTAAATCATGTGTAGAGTAATTTAACTCATGTGGTTTCAACTGACGCGAGGCATAAGAAATTACCTGATCATTATGCATTAGGACATAACAATGTATTTTCATTGAAGCATCATTGTAGATAACAAACTCACCATTTCTGGATGGTAGTTCTAAAACTGGATCATTCACCAATATTTTATTCAATTATAGAAAAAATTCATCACACTCTTTTTTCCAAATATACCTAACTCCTTTTTGAGTTAACTTAGTCATTAGACTAGATAACTGTGCAAACTTCTCCACAAACCTCCAGTAATAACCTATAAATCAAAGAAAACTATGAATCACAGTTATATTTGTGGGTCTTGGCCATTGTTCAACAACTTTTGTTTTTGTAGGATCAATAGTTATGCCATTTTTTGAAATAATTTGACCAAGGAAAGAAATTTGTTATAACCAAAACTCACACTTTCTGAATTTCCCATTAAGACTCTTTTCTTTTAAGGTTTTCAAGACAACCCTTAAATGACTTTCATGTTCCTCCATACTTTTGGAATAAACCAAAATATCATCAATGAATACAACCAAAAACTTATCGATGAATTCATGGAAAATTATATTCATAATATCCATGAATACAGTAGGTGCATTGGTTAACCCAAAAAACTACAAATTCATAATTTCCATATCTATTATGAAACACAATCTTAGGAATGTATTCTACCTTCACTTCCAACTGATGGTACCCAGATCTCAAGTCAATATTTGAAAAATACTAAGCTCCCTGGAGCTGATCAAACAAATCATCGATATGAGGCAAAGGATACTTATTCATTATAGTTATGTTATTCAATGCTCTATAATCAATGAAAAGTCTCATTGAACCATCTTTCTTTTTAACAAACAATATAGGAGCACCCCATGCTGATGTGCTAGGTCGATGGAAACCTTTATCTAATAACTCCAGAAATTTCTTCTTTAACTCTAAAACATCAATTTGAGCCATTCAATAAGGGGGTTTTGATATTGGCTTAGCATCTGGAACTAAGTCAATAGTAAATTCAACATCTGGATCAGGTATAATACTAGGAAACCCATCAGGAAAAATATCAAGGTACTCATTTACCACTAACACATCATTAATCTGAATAGTTCCATTATTTTAAACAATATGTGTAAGGTAACATTCATTTACATCTTTTACTAGTTTCTCAGCTTCTTGATATGTTTTCTAAAGCAAGGGTTCATTATTGTACACAAACTGAAAAATATTTCTAAAAAGAAACCTCTTTAGCTCTACAGTCAGTCTTAGTATGATAAACAGAAATCCAATCCATGCGCAAAATAACATCAAACTCTACTAGAGGTAAAACAATAAGGATTGAAGGTATATTCTTTCCTCACACAAGGACATGAATATTCTTATGTTTTCTTTCTGTCTCTACAGTTCCTCCAGGTGTTTTTACCATAAGTTATGTATTCATATCTTGAGAAGGAATTCCCAACGTACTAGAATACTAATGAGTAATGAATGAGTGTGTAGACCCTAAATCAAACAACACATTGGCATAATCTGAAAAAACAACTAGTATACCTAATATAACATCATTTGATGGCCCAACATCTGCTGAAGTAGTTGCAAAGGATTTAACCACCCCTTTATGCTTGTAGTTTGGATGCTTTCCCTCAGTTGAGTTCTTTGTTGGACACTGATTTTCATAATGACCCATTTCATTGCACTTAAAACATTTTACTGACTGTAAATCGTATTTTTTCATAACATTACCCTGATCTTTTTCATTGCAATTACGAGCCTTATGTCTAATTTTACCACATCGGTAGCACTTACAAGTTATCAAAATACATTTCCCAGTATACTTTTTACCACAATTTTAAAAAACTGTAAAATTAAGTTTCTTACCATCAGAAATGTTTGAAGAGTTCGTCCCTTTCACCCACCACCACGACCTCTTATTATATTGTTTGTCAAAGAATACCTGATCATCATCAAACTACATTTCCACCTTCTACTTACAATGAAAAAGTTTTTCAAAACTTTTGAAATCATAAGAAGCTAAAGCCATTTTATACTTTGGATTTAATCCCTAGATAAAATGATTGATTTTACTATAAGCATATCATATAAAATTTCAAGCATACCTTCCCAGTCGAGTGAATTTTTCTTCATAAGATGTCACTGAGTCATCCTCCTGCCTCAATTCCCGGAATTGTATTCCCAATCTAAGATAAACAACCTTAGGAAAATATATCTCAAGAAACATACCTTTGAATTCATCCCAATCAAGAGAATCAATCTCCTCACTATCCCTGATATTTTTCACCATCGACCACTAATGATCATCTTCACCTTCAAAATGGTAAACAACGAGACTAACATTTTGATGTTCTGAATAACCCATAACATCAAAAATCTTTTCTAGTGCATTAATCCACCCTTCTACTAGAATAGGGTCATATGATCCTATAAATGATGGGTGAGGTTTCCTAATGAAATGCTCCACCACTGACCTGTTCCTCTGCGATTGATCTGGCGGATCTCATGCATGGATACCACCACCATTAATATTCTGAGTCAACTAAGCCATCATTGCAACAAAATGTTCGGTTTCGATTCCGACCATCTCAGGTTGCTGATTTGGAAGGTTGTCTTCCTCATGATGTCATACAAACATATTTGCCATGATTCCTCTATTGAAAACCATTCTGAACAAAGAAATACATTAGGAGAAGAAACATGGTAATCTGTAAATGCTATATGATATCAATATTACCATAAATTAATTTATGGATACTAATTTAACAATACCCTAACTCCTAAAGTTATCTAAACATCCATTTGATACCAAATATAAGGACCCGACCTTAAAAAATTACGTAATATTGAATTAAACGAATAATTCACATTGAGGATATTTTTAGGTTTAGAGTTTTAGATAATTAAGACATAACTATTACGTCTCAAAATATTACAAAGTAGACACTTCTACACATATTCCATTTTTTATAAAATAAAAAATCCTGAAACAAATAGTCATGTCTAGTTCTATGTTTTAGAAAAAATTACATTTCCTTGATCCCATCCTTGACCCTATTCATCTTTAGGTCCTATGAAAGTATTTCAAAATATGGGATGAGCATAAAAAAACTCAGTTTGGGTTATAAAAAAAAGAAAGAAAACATTTGTTCATAAATACATACAAAACATGAACTCTTTTACTTACCTCATTAAATCATAATATTTTATGAATAACACATAGAAATCATAAATCATAAAGTAACTTGTGGCATCCATATCACAATTACATTGTAGCTATCAAAGCTACTAAGGGAGTTACTTTGGAATACCCATCACATTATATTCCCTAAATCTCTTAGGGTAAACATTCATGTTTACCTCCATCACGTTACCTAAGGAATTAGAGAGCTATATTGGGCTCACCCACCCTAGGTTTATCATGAAACCACTCATATACGTAAATAATGCCCAAGAACCACAACATGACCATAACACATAACATAAGCATATAAGAAAGATTACATTTCCACATTGCAATAAGAAAATTTCATTTCTAGATATTGAAATAATAAATACATTCTCAAAATCATTTTAAATGCCAAATTCCATAAAAAGAGTATATGGTATTTATTTTTCCGTTTAAAAAATCATTACGGATTTTTATGGATGCCAAAGATCAAATAATACTCACGGTGGATGAAATGTCATTGTCACCACATAGGTTAAAAAAACATTCTTTTTTGTCATTTAGTAAAATGATTCATATAAAAAGAATCTTTTGGAATTAGATGAAATTTCAAAGGTGTTTATACAATGTATAAAAGAAAATTGTTTATTAAAACAAAATATTCCTCAATGAAAGGAGAATGAGGTGATGTCCCTTACCACGTGTCTGACTTGACCCATTCGTTACCTTTAATTTGTGTAACGTCTATTGGTTTGAACCAAAAGGACTCCATGAAGTTCCTTCTGCCAAAGTTTTGGCTTATAGGAGGAGTAGAGCAATGTAGGAACCTTAATTAGTCATAGGTTGGTGGAGGAAAATGTCTTGAGATGTGTGAGGAATTGGTTAGAAATGGTCTCCTTTTATAAGGGAGAGGAGGGACTCTTTATGAAAGTGTGAAACTATTATTTTATTATATAATTATAATCAATTTCTAATGGTACAAAAAAAATTATTGTTTAAGATAAGATGACTAATGGTCAAAATAAAATTATCCAATAAGAATTGGACAGGATTATGATAATATTTTAATATTAATAATCTTATTTATTTAAATGATTTATTAATGAGTTAAATACTACATCATTATTGTGTCATAAATAATTTAATTTATTAGATGTTTAAAAATTATAAAAACAAATACCATTATTTAGGAAATATTTTTATCCTTCCAATGAATATTTATAGTCAAAAAGATAATTTATATAACCCCTTCAAAAAATTAATTTAATAAAACATATTTTCTTTTGTCATTTTTGGCTTTAATTTAAGTTAATTAATCTAAATTGTCATTATCACTCCCAAGTGGCTCAATGGGGTACAAAAATCGACCCAAAGATGGAAATGGTCTCAAATGACTAAACCAATATGGTTTGGGCAAGTGTTAAGGTAATTTTTAATTATTATAATATTCTTTTTACCCTGAATTACCCTATTTACCTTTAACCACGGTAAATAAAAGTCAAAAAACACAATTCACCAAAAATTATTTTATCTTATTGAACCAAATTTTACTTCTTGATAACAACCAACTATGTTGTATTTTCGAAATTCAATTCACTAATGCTATAAAATTTGATTTAAATGAAAAATTCAGTTTTTACCTACTACTAAGTGGTTTCACTATTCATCAAAAATTGAAGTTTTTTAGAAAAATACAAAAAATTAAGCCTAAGATATATTTGATATTCTGAATTAAAAAAATGATTTCTCTTTTTTCAAATTCAAAACATATATGTCGAATTAATTAATTTTAAAATTAATACCCTTTATCAAAACAAATAGCGTGTTTTAAGGAAACTATAACTATCAAAAGATTGACATTTGTTGGTATCTAATTTCAAATTGAAATTAATTCCAATGACCAACATTGGATGAAATGGTGAAAATATATTCTAATTACACCTAAAAATCAATTAAAATATAATCTAACTATATAGATAAATTATATTATAACACATTTTTGAATTAAAATACAACATTTCAACTATTCATTAAAAAGTAAACTTTATCGAAAAAATTCCAAAACATTACAGAAAGTAAATTTTGATGTCACCATTCTAAAGAAAGATTTTATTTTGTCAATTAAAATGTATTAATGTGACCAAAAAAAGAATTAAAAAGGGCTTACCATTAAAAGGTGAAAAATGTGCCTTTTAATGTAAAATATGCTTAAAATTAGAGTCATTCACATTTTAAGACTCTAATTTTGTTTGGATAAATGTAAAAACATTTTACAAACATGTATAATCATATTTTATTTGGTTCTGTTCATTCTCACCAATACAAAGACTAGTAGTAAAATACCACTTAAAATAATAATATTATATTATTAGTGTGCAAGGTAAGATTTCAAAGAACCCCATTGTTGCATATAGAGTATTCTATCAAACATAGCAACCTATTTAAAGTAAAATTAACATTTAATTGAAAAATAATAATATTTATGAAATATGTATTATTATTCTTTTACTTTGGATGTTACAGGTTACATAATAAACTAAATTACAGGTGGTGTTGTGATAAACTAGAATGGGTGGTTACGTTATAAAATCTAATGCATTGGGCATGGAAGTCAGCCGTATGGATATTTTATTTAGTAATATGTGTTGAAGTTGACCGTATGGTTATTCCATTTAAGTATTTTTATGTCCCAAGATACCTTTATAAGTTAAGTGTTCTTTATATGGGTTTTGTGGTAATATTTTGGTTACAAAAGGTTTTGTAATCATATTAGTGAAGAGCATTCACTACATCATAAAGGTGAAATGTATTACTTATGATAAATTATTCATTGTTTACTTGTTGTTTTGAAAAACAAACAGGTTTCTTTCATTGTTTATCCCTTACTGAGCTTTTAATGCTCATCCATGTTTTTGAAATGTTTTTCACAGGACAAAATGTGGAATAAGGTCAAGGAAAGGATTAAGGAAAAGTCATACTGTCCTAAACATGGAACTAGAAATGACTCTTTTTTTCAAGAGTTCTTGTTTTGTGAAAAAATGGAAAAATAGTATAATTGTCTGCCTTGTTTTTTTAAATGAAATGTAATACTGATGGCAAAATTTTCTAAAACTCTAATCCTGATAAGATCCTTAATTTGAATTATTCATTTAATTCATGATTATGTAATTTTTTAAGGTCGATTCCTTATAGTTTGTATTAGAGGTCAGTTTAGACAACTTTAGGGGATAGGGTATTGTTAAATAATTGTCCATAAATTAATTTATGTAATTATTGAAATGATATAGCATTTATAGATTACCATGTTCCTCCACCTAATATATTTCTATGTTCATAATGGTTTTCCACATAGGAAACATGATAGCTATGTTGGGACAACATCAGGCGGATGAAAACCTTTCAAATCAGTAACCTAAGATAGTGGAAACTGGAACTGAACAATTTGTTGTAGTGATGGCACAGTTGACTCATGCTATAAATGGTGGTGGAATCTATGCACAATATCAGCCAGATCAACCAAAAAGGAACATGTAAATACTGGAACATTTCATGAGGCAACATCCCATATCATTCAGAGGATCATCTGACCCTGTGCTAGCTGAATGGTGGATTAAAGAACTAGAGAAGATTTTCTATGTTATGGGGTGTTTCGATCATCAAAAAGATAGTCTTGTTGTTTACCGTTTTGAAGGTGATGGTGATTAGTTGTATTCAATGATGAAAAATATTAGGTATAGTGATGTGATTGATGATCTTGATTGGGATTAATTCATTGGTATGTTTCTTGAGAAATATTTCCATAATGTGGTTCATCTTAGTATGGAAAAAAATTCTGGAATTGAGGCAGGAGGATGACTCAGTGGCTGCTTATGAAGCAATGTTCAGTCGACTGGCAAGGTATGCACCAAATTTCATCCGAGTTCTTGATAGTAATATAAATTAATTTTACTCAGGACTGAAGAAATGACATCAAAGAGCATTAGCATCTCATGAGTTTAAAAGTTATGAAAAACTTGTTCGATGTGTGGAGAAGGTGGAAATGGAGTTTTACAATGATCAGGTGTTCACTGATAAACAACAGAATAAGAGGTCCCATTGGCAGGAAAAGGGAAAGAATTCATCAATAAATCCTAGAGGTAAGAAAATTAAATATCCAACTTTTGAGAAGTGTGGTAAAAATAATCCTGGAGAATGTTTATCAAAGTCTAGAGAGTGGATCTGGTGTGTTAGGTCTAGTCGTATTGCTCGTAATAGTATGGAAGATGATCAAGAAGGAAATTAAAAGATGTCAGTAAGATGTTTTAAGTGTAATGAAATTGTTCATTATACAAATGAGTGTCCAAAAAAGAACTAAATTGAGGTAAAGAAGAAAGAATACATGCATAAAAAGGTGGTGAAATAATTTGAAACTACTTCAGTAGATATTGGCCCATCAAATGATGTGGTATCAGCTAAAATTTTGTTTGTTCGAATTATGCCAATGTGTTTTTTGATTCAAAGTTTACACACTCTTTCATTTCCGAGAAGTTTTCTAATAAAATGGGAATTCCATCTCAATATATGAATACATAACATATGGTAAAAACACCTGGATAAAATGTTGAGACAAAAATAAATTATAACAACCTTCTTATCCTTATTTTTGGAAAGAATCTACATGCAAAAATTAATTTTTTTCCTCTAGTGGTGTTTTATGTTATTTTGAGAATAGATTGGATATCTGTTAATAATTCTATGATTGACTGAAATTCTAAAATGTTTCATTTCTTAGGATTTAAAGCTTGTGTACAAGAATGAATCCTTGATTTTGATAACATATTAGGAAGCTAAGAAACTAGTAAAAGATGGAAAATGAATATTACCATGCACAAATTGTTTACAATAAAAGAATTATTCAGATTAATTATGTGCTAGTGGTAAATGAGTTCCTTGATGTTTTTCTTGATGAGTTTCCTGGTATGATAACTGTTCGGGAAGTAGAATTTACTATTGACTTATTTCTTGATAATAATCTAATTTTAAAACTCCCTTATCAAGTGGCTCAAATTAAAATTTTAGTTTTAAAGAAACAATTGCAGGAGTTATTAGAAAAATGTTTTATGTGCCCTAGAACATCCTCATGGGCTGCTCTTGTCTTATTTTTTAAAATGGAAAATGGTTCAATGAGACTTTTCATTGATAATAGAGCATTGAATAACATCACTGTTAAGAACAAGTATTCTTTGTCTCATATAGATGATTTGTTTGATCAGCTCAAAGGAGCTCAATATTTTTTGAAGATTGGCATGAGATCGGGTTACCATCAGTTGCATGTAAAGGAAGAAGACATTCCAAAGACCACATTTCATACTATATATGGCCATTATGATTTTTTAGTTATGCCTTTTGGGTTAAGCAATCCACCTGTTGTATTTATGGATGTTATGAATAGAATTTTTCTTCAGTTCTTAGATAAGATTGTGGTTGTGTTCATTGATGATATTTTGGTTTATTCTTAAAGTAAAGAGGAGCATGAAATACATTTAAGGGTCATCATGAAAACCATAAAAGAAAAGAAACATTATGGGAAATTAAATAGGTGTGAGTTTTGGTTACAAAAATTTCATTCTTTGGTCACATTGTTTCAAAAAATGGCATAACTGTTGATCCTTCTAAAACAAAAGTTGTTGAATAATGGACAAGACCCACAAATATAAACGAGATATGTAGTTTTATTGGTTTTGATGGTTATTAAAAGATATTTGTTGAAAATTTTCTATGGTTATCTTGTCCATTGACTAAGTTAACTCAAAAATGTTTTATGTTCATTTGGACAAAAGAATGTGATTATTGTTTCTAGGAATTGAAAAAAAGATTGGTGAATGCTCCAGTTTTGGCATTGCCTTCCAAAAATGGTGAGTTTATTATTTATAGTGATGCTTCTTTAAAAGTAATTGGATGTTTCCTTATGCATAATGATCAGTTAATGGCATATGCTTCACGTCAGTTGAAACCACATGAGTTAAATTACCCAATACATGATTTAGAATTATCTACTGTTTTTTTTCTTTAAAAATTTAGAGGTATCACTTGTATGGAGTAAAATGTGAAATATATACTGAAAAAGAAAGTTTAAACTATATATTCACTTAGAATGAATTGAACATGAGATATAGGATATGGAATGATTTAATCAAGGATTATGATAGCACGATCTCTTACCATCCGAGAAAATCAACTATAGTGGCTGATGATTTGAGTCGAAAAATTAATTTCTCATTAACTATGCTACATTTGGACTGAGATCCTTTGGATTTGGATTTGATGATCTATGGCATATGAGTTTTTAGTGCATGAAATTAATCTATTTTGTTTCATGTGTCAGTCAAATCATCTCTATCAGACAGAGTAAATAAAGCATATAATGAAGACAGTGAGTTATAGAAATACATAGAGTTGGTTTAGAAGGGGAAGCCTCCTAATTTTAATGTTGTTAATGATTGTGTTTTGAGGTATGGGAAGAGATTATGTGTGCCTTGTGATTCAATGTTGATGTGTTATTATGTGAAGCTCATAGTTCTCCATTTTAAGTTCATCCTAGTATTACTAAGATGTACATAGATCTTCGAGAGTTTTACTAGTGGGATAGATTGAAAAGAGATATTTCTAATTTTACTGTGAAGTTTTTGACTTGTCAATAGGTTAAAAATGAGCGACAGTTAACAAAATGGGATCTTCAGTCTTTACCAGTGCCAGAGTGGAAATGGTATAACATATCCATAGACTTTTTTGTGGGATTACCAAATATATCTCGAGTTAATAATGAAATCTTGATTATAGTTGATCAATTGACTAAATCTACTTATTTCCTTTTTATTAGAGATACTTTATCTCTAGATCTAATTGCTCAGTTGTATGTTAAAGAGATATTCAGGTTTCCTGGAGTTCTCTTCTCCATTGTATCTGATCGTGATACCATGATTACTTCTAACTTTTAGAAAGGCCTTAAAAAGTCATTGGGTACTGAATTAAATTTTTGTACAGCTTTTCATCCTCAATCAGATGGGTAGTCAGAAAAATTTTTTTGAAATTGGAGGATATGCTACATTCTTGTTCACTAGATTACTAGGGAAGTTGGGACAAACATATTTCTTTGGATGAATTATCTTATGATAATAGTTTTAATTTCAGTATACAGATGGATCCATTTGAGGCATTATATGGAAATCATTTTCAAACTCCAGCTTTTTGCGATGAAGTGGGTTAAAGGAAGTTGATGGGACAAGAACTGGTAGAAGTGATTGTAGAGAAAGTTTAGTTTATTCAGAAGCAGATGAGAATAGCTCAGAGAAGATAGAAAATTTATGTATATAACCGGAGAAAGGATATTTCTTTTGAATTAGCTGATCATGTCTTTCTCAAATTTTCTCCTTGGAAAGTGTGATGTGTTTTGGTAAGAAGGGAATGTTCAGTCTGAGGTTCATTAGACCTTATCAAATCCTATACCCTATTGGATAAATTGCATACAGAGTGTCCTTACCTCCATGTTTATCCCAGGTGCACAATTTTTTTTCATGTTTCTATGTTTAGAAAGAATATACCAGATCCATCTCATGTTTTGAGCCGAGAGGTAGTTCAGTTGGAAGAGAATCTCTCTTATAAAGAACAACCAGTCCAGATTCTTGATCATAGAGAGAAACTTTTTCGGAATAAGGTAATTCACCAGGTAAAGGTTTTGAGGAAAAACCATATGTTTGAAGAGGAAACATGGGAATCTGAATGCTATGAGGGATAAATATGCCCACTTATTTTGATAATTTAATAAAATTTGTGAGGACACAATTTCCAAAAGGGGAGAAGGATGTAAAACTCCAGGTAAATGAAGAATATGAGATTTTCATATTTATTAATATTGGTGAATTATAAATTAATTTTACATTAAACAGGTTTCTATGTTTGATAGCGTACACGATACACAACAATGAGTTTCTTTGAAAATATACGTTCACACTAATAATTTAATATTTTAATTTTAAATGGAAGTTAAATCCTAGCCATTATATTGGTGGGAATGAACAAAACTAACTACAATATGATTATACATGTTTTTTATATGTATTTACTTTTTTCCAATAAAAGTAACATGATTAAAATGTGAATGAATCTAATTTTAAGAATAATTTATATTAAAAGGTCTATTTACCACCTTTAAATGGAGAACCCTTTTTAAATATATTTTTTTCACTTTAATACATTCTATTTGACCAAATAAAATCATTTTTTATAATGGGGGAAACAATATTTACTTTGTGTAAATATTTGGAATTTTTCTGATAAAGTTCATTTTTATGAATAGTGAAAAATATTGTATTTTAATTCAAAACTACGTATTAATATAATATATTTATATGGTTATAATATATTTTTAATTATTTTTAAAGTGTAATTATAATATATTTATATCATTTAATCCAATTTGGGATATTGGAATTAATTTCACATTGAAATTTGATATAATCAACTTTCAATATTTTTATAGTTATTGTTTCTTAAAAACATGCTATTTGTTTTAACAACAGGAATTAATTTTAAATTAATTAACGCAACTTATAGGTTTATAATTTTGTAAAATAGACCTAATTTTTGAATTTGTAATATCAAATATATCTTAGGCTGCATTTTTTGTTTTTTCTGAAAAACATCAATTTTTGATGAATAGTGAAATTACTTAGTAGTAGTTAAAAAAACTGACTTTTTCATTTAAATTAAATTTTACCACTTCTGTGAATTGAATTTTGAAAATAAGAGATACATGGTTGTATTTAGAAAGTAAAATTTCTTTCAATAAGATGAAAATATTTTTTGGTGAATAGTATCTTTTGACTTTTATTTACCACGGTTAAAGGTAAATATGTTAATTAAATGTAAAAAGAATATAATACTAATTAAAAATTACCTTAACACTTATCCTAACCTTTTATAATGAGTATTATCTGACCATGACCATCCTTGTTTCACTTTTGGGACCCCATGGAGCCACTTATGAATAAAAATGACACTTTAGATTAATTAAATTAAAGTAAAGTCGAAAATGACAAACAAAAATATTTTAGTAAATTAATTTTTATATGGTGTTATATAAGTAATCATTTTTACTATTAATATTAATTGGAAATATAAAACTATTTCCTACATCATGGAATCATTTAATAATTTTTAGACATTGAATAAATTAATTTGTTTATTACAGGATAATGATGCAGTGTTGAACTCATTAATAAATCATTTAAATAAATAGGATTATAAAAATTAAAATAACATCCAAAACCTGTCCAATTCATATTGGATGATTTTTTTCGAACATGATTCATCTTGTATTCAACGCTAATGATTTTTGGACCTTTAGAAACATAATATCATTATATAATAAAATAATAATTTCACACATTTTTAAAGAGCCCTTCCTCCACCTTATAAAATAAGACCATTTATAACCAATTAATAACACCTCCCAACCCTTTTGTATCATCCAAACATTTCCTAATTAAGTTACCCACATCCCTCTCCTACACCTAGAAGCATTTCCTTAGGCAGAAGGCACTTCAAGAATTTCTTCTAGTTCAAACCAATGGAATTTATCCAAATTAAAGGTGATAGTTTCTCTTAACTTCTTGTCTTTTATTTTACTTCTCCAACCCCTAAACTTTTTTTATTCCTTTCTATTGTAACAACACAAGAATCATCAATATACTAGTATGTTCTTATTATATGTATTTTAACTACCCTTACACGAACCTCCATCTAATCAGTGAATAACATACTATTTCTATGGATGGAAAACTAATGTCTCACAAAACGATGATTGTTTGATTATCTCCTACCACCTCTCATGGTGGCCATTATGATGTAAGTGTAATTATATATTATATATGATATCTTATGATTTCTTTATGTTTCTGTATTTTACTTTTATAGTTTACTTTTATGGTTTTTGTTATGGCTAAACATGATAATTTCATTTGAGGAAGTACGGACAACCGCCCCCTCAAAGTGATATGACTCGTTAATGACATATGTGGGACATATAAAGGATAGATTTAATGGTATAATGTATGAAATTATACTGGAAGTATAATATAACAATGTATCGTTATGTTTTAATTCCATTAAATTACTAAATTGAAATGAAGCTTGCATCCATGAATATGTACGGTTTACCGTCTCCATGAACGGTGAATTTCATTTATTATCTCCAAAATATTATTTACTGTTATAAATACATACATACACTAGAAATATATGATTTATATAATATTTAAATAATTAATATAATTATGTAGATAATTGATTGTTAACCACATGGACAACTTGTAAATATAAGGTTTTCATTTTTGACTCAAGTACCAAATATCAACAAAATGATCATTATTATCTTAAATGATTACATAATGTTTATAACATTGTAATAAGTGATATAAAATAAATAATAAACTTGAAGAATGTTATTAGGAAATTATAAATTAAGTTTAGTTTATTATTCAGGAGATTAAAGAATAAACAGGTCAAGTCGGACACGAGGTAAGGGACTTCGTCTCAATCACCCTTCATTGAGGCATATTTTGTTTTAAGACACAACATTCCGTTATACTCTATAAAAACACCCTTGACTTTTGAAAGGGAATATTTTTCTACGAAGCGTTTTACTAAATTAAAAAAATGAATTTTTCTTTTAACGTAACCGATGACAGCGACCTTTCTGTGCCAACAAGTATTATTTGTTCTTTGGCTTCCTTAACAAGCTTAAATGTTTTTTAAGAAAAATAAATACTATATACACTTTTATCTATTTTGGTATAGAAAATTATTTTGATAATGTATTTTTTATGTCAATATATTTAAGTGATATATTGTTATTTAAATGTGGAAATTTTTTCTTTCCTTTATATTTGTTTTATGTGTTATGATTTTATAATGGTACTTGGACATTTGATGGGTTGTTACGTGATAAACCAAAGCTGTGATAAAACAGGATGGGTGGTTACGTTATAACATTCAATGCATTGGGTATGGAATTTGGCCATATTGCTATTCTATTTAGTGATATGTGTGGAAGATGACCGTATGTTTATTTCATTTAAGTATGTTTGTGTCACATGTTACCTTTATACGTTATGTGATCTTTATATGGGTTTTATGGTAATATTTTTGTTACAAATGATTATGTAATGATCTTTTATTATGTGAAGAGTATTTACTACATCATAAAGGTGAAAATTATTACTTATGATAATGTATTCACGATTTACTTATTGTTTTAAAAAACTAACAGTTTTCCTTCTTTTTGTATCACTTACTGAGCTTTTTTCCCTCATCCCAAGTTTCTAAAATGTTTTTTCACAGGACATAATGTGGAATAGGGTCGTGTATTGTATCAAGGAAATGTCATGCTGTCCTAAACAAGGAATTTGACATGACTCTTTTTTTAAAGAGTTCTTTTTTTTGGTGAAAAAAATGGAAACTGAGTAGAAGTGTTTACTTTGTAATTTTTTTAAATGAAATGTAAGTGTTATGGTCAAATTCTATAAATCTATAAACCTGAAAAGATCCTTAATGTGAATTATTCATTTAATTTATGATTATGTAATGTTTTATGGTCGGTCCTTATACTGGGTGGGTGGCATGATCTCACTGAGATGTGCTAGCCATGGTCAAGTTAGGGTTGATAACATATGTATTAGATGGAGTGGATTGAAGGAATGGACAGTTGGGTGATGGATTTGGACCTCAAAGGGGATTCATACATGTCCAAATTGATTGGGAATCAAATCACACATAGATTGGATATAGTAATTGGGGATTTTATTTGAGGAAGAGGCCCTCAAAAATGGATCATATGGGTGGGGATTATGAATCAGAGATTCCCATGTGGGTAGGTGAAGACCAAGTATTACTTCTTGATGGATTCCCAAAGTGGATATAAGGGTGACATGGTCCCTAATGACCTCTATTCCCACATAAGTCATGCTTGGAGTAAGAAATAGGTGTAATTAGTGGACCTAACCATCTCATGAAGACTAATTCACCAATGAGGGATGGTGTGGAGCTTATACATTGAAGGTGTCCAAGCAAGATCCCATTTTGTGTGAGGAGGAATTCATTCGAAGTGGGTGGGGAATATACATGGACGCTACCGTGGGATGATTTCTTTCTGTGTTAGTTTTATCCCATCCATGTGAGTGGAGATTATTTATGGAAGTTTCTATAGGACTGTCACATTCCATGTGAGGATGATATCGTTCTATTTGATTGATCTGTACACGTGGAAATTTCTAGTGATATGAGTCATGACCCCTTGATAGTAGGTGGTTCCATACCATGAGGATCATACATGGGTAATCCCATGTTAATTACATAGATTATGACTAATGTTTAACATCATGTGATGAGTATGTGTGTGGTAGTTCTACATCATGCAACACGGACGTCATGTACGCACTCCATACCCCATGAGAATACAAAATAGTTTCACATGAACCCATGTGTCAGACATGGATTTTTTAATTGTAGATTGGAATGGTGTGGAAGAATATTAAATCATGAGGTCCAAGTTAGAATCCCTATGCTGATAAGAAATTGGTATTTGCATACCTATGCTGTGAAGAAAAAGGAATGACAATGCATGGATTTTGGGAATTGGGGACACCTCATGGGGGACCAAGAAATAATTGTACCCAATATTATTGGGATCTGTTTTAGAGGGGAATTATAGGAATGGTGGTTTCACATAAGGGGTGATTAGATAATGTTTTTTAGCTTATATCCAAACCATGTAACTTCAATGAAGTGGTTTGCACAAGATAAGGGGCATGTGTGGAAGGCCATGATATCATACAACATGGGAGTCTTACACGCAACATCGAGGTTATGCATTGGAGGATCCCTTTCACACAACTAACATAATATGACTGAGGTTAGGTGGTGAATACACAATTATGGGCCCACTCAAGGGAGGATCCATAGGGATCCTATCATAAATGTACTTCTCCATGAGGGTTCCATCATTTCATGATATCATGAAAGATCAGTTTCAACCTAAACAAAGTAGTTTTTAGACTTCAAGAGGATAACCCTAAAAATGGTGGTGGGTGGATTTCAATACATATAAGAAGACTTTAGTGATGGAAAAAAATATTCATTCATGGAAGAGGTATTTTTCACAACTGTATCCCTATCCCTGTTAAAAGTGCATTTGATGGCTTGGTTTACATCACATTGGGAATGCAAGAGTTTTCAATGTGACTTAGTGTATTCTACATAATATAAACCTATTTTATCCTATGACATAGATGTTAATGTGGAAATCATATAATTGGAATGTGATATTTTTCATTAGGAGTACAAGAGACTTTCATTGGGATTTCAATCTTCTGTGTGCCCTTTGAAACTTGTGCATGCCTATAATAGATTTTGTAGAATGTACTATTGAGTTGGATGGGGGATTATTTTTTTGAAATAATGGTCATTTGTTGTTGTATATTGAATTAAGCAACATGAAATTTCCTCATCCATCTTTATTTTCTTTAAAAATGTACAAATGTTTCAGGATCCAAGGGAAATACTGAAGAGAAAGGATGATTTCTCCAAGTGCATGCAAAAATGATACATCGGTATGAAAATCCTCTAACATAAACTGAAAAAACATGGTATACATCTATAAATAAGTAGTGGATCTTATGTATGGAACCATGACATTCATGTGATACTCTTTTTTTTGTTATCGTGCACGTAGAATCAACCTTCTTTTGTAGAAAAATGACATTTTCTGCTTCTTCCACGCATCTTCTTCATATTGTGTGATTTGGACTTTGAGAAAATACCATAATTTTGTGTGTTCATTGTTTGATCTTCATAAAAAACATGATATAATGTGCACCAAACCGAAACTATTAGGTTCATTTACCTTCAATATTTTTTACACATTAAATATACAGATCAACCAAACACTGCTTGAATTGAAGTTGTTTTTGCTACTCAGAGAGCTGAAATGGATGAAGACCCCCCTTATTCACCCATAAAGGATAGTTGTATCATACAATTAGATGCTTATGGGAATTATTAAACATTTAAATAAGGATAATCTACTGAGTGACTGTATACATATGTTGAACATCAGACATTTAAAATAAGTGACCATCTCAGTGTCTGATGTCGATTCATCATGACCATAGTTCACAGATGAAGAAGAACATCAGCATTGGAACATAACTACACATGGTTACACTGTAAGATACCATTGGAAAACTACAATCTATATGCTAAATGAGACGATCAGGATGGTCACAGGGGATGAACTAGAGGTATAATAAATCAATGCACAATACAATGATACTTTTAAATATAGCATGAGAGACTACATTATGGGTTGGAATAAAATTTGGGACCTGAGTTCCGATGTAAAATTCACTAGAAAGTGGGAATGATCATAATGGGTGTACTATATATGACATGAATATGGGGATTACATCAGAAACATTTAGACGTTTGAAGCAGTATAGATGTTGCAGATCAATTTTTACTGAAAACAGAAGTTTGTGATAGAGTTCTTTATCCAATGGTCCTCAAACATGACCACATTTCACCACCATAATTAAAAGATGATATCAGACTATGGGACATCCATTGAATCATTTACATCCCATAGAGGTTTTCCTGTCTAATGAATTTCACCCTTTAGATAAAACTAAAAGGAAATTTGGTCCGACTCCCACTCTAGCACAACATATCTTGGGGTTAGGGATGGAAATTCCAAAAATCATTCACATTTCCCAAATGGATATCCACATCCATTCATGGTTTGATTTTGTTCTCAAGATGGAAAAGAATGTGGGGATTCATACTTGATTGACGTAGTTAACAATGACATCACATATGGGGATAGAAAGATCCTATTATTTATTCATTGAAGAAGAAATGTATTAGAATTGTGGGTACAACAAGGTAAGAGGATGTGAATCCCTACTTCTGTAAGCTACTTTTATTTTCCACTTTTATTAAATGGTGGATACTAATAATAAGATACATGTGGATGGGAATCTCCCTAAGAACATTGGAGATGGCAGCGGTCCAAGAAGCTAGTAAAAGAGTCAGCATAAGGGTACCTATGATGGTTAGACTATATGACATAATTGGTTGTCCTTCAATGGGAACCAACCTATTAGGATCATTGATCCAATCCAGTTCCTCCATGGTTAGATCACTACACACCATAGTGTCTATGAATGATCTAATGTAATCCTCCCTCTAAAAGCAGGTCCTTATCCTCATTATTGAACATTGTTGGGGTATGTTCAATGACACATAACAAGGATGTGATTAGGATATGGATTGGTAACCATGAAAGCATCATCTTACACAATTTTCTAGATCTGGTTTCTCCTATGATGGAAAACCTAAAAGGGTCATGTGAGTACATGGAGTACCTACAACGAATTAGGGGTGGAGTTACGGTGGCATGGATTAACTATAATGTTTTATGTGAGCTGTATATGTCATCTCATTTCACCAGGAAATTTTTATGTGTTCACCTATTGATGAAGATTGTATACACATGTTTATTTGTTGAGATACTCCTCTATATCATTCTCCAATTATGGTGTGTGATGACGATCACATGCTCTAGCGAAACGATCATGAAACCACCAACCAACATAGATGATGTTATGTGGATAGAATATGTTGAAAACTGGGTGGTATCATATCTAGAGAAAATAATTTGAAAATGTATCAAAGATATTCATTCAGAAATAGGGGAGCCAACTTAGTGGGTAATTTGGCAGGATACATGACAAGTGGTGATCCAAAAATTCGGTGGGACTAAATCAGGAACTATTAAAGTGAAGATGTAACAAGGTGAGGTTGCACCCCCACCACTTAAATGTGACTGATCTTATAAGTGATCCATTGGACCGAAAAAGAGGATCCTTAAAAAAATATAGATATATTTTAAAACTAGTCATCAAGGCTATATTAACATCTCTTTATTCTACTACGAGGAAGTTAAAAACATCACTGATGATAGGGGAATTATGGAGAAATATCAAGAGGGATGTAATTGATATATTTTTTTCTCGGTTATTTTAGGTCTTGGAAATTGTGAACATACATTAGAGACATGAGTGCCTAATTTTTTTGACCTTTATGAATGCTAGATAGGGAAATAAGAAGAACCTCCCACCCTGTTAAGGGAGATTCTTTATCTGTAGATGGACCAATAAGAGACATCACCTTGGTAAGAAACTATTTAATAGTAAGATGAGAATGTGGAGTCTGATTATTGGAGATCCTAAGGGATGACTAGTTATCAATTAAGTCCCCAAAAATGCGGCGAGATCACGGGCTGTAAATAATACATGACTATTTAACTGGATATAAGCCCTATATCAACCACATGTGAAACTGACCATTCCCTTTTACTATTGAGATATAATATTTGAATCCTTTTTTGAACACAGGAACCTATATTTCGCACAAGGGTCCCCACTATAAGGGGTGAAGTTAAGCAAAATGGTATGAAAGAGAAATTCAGGGTGCCTATCTCTGGGGATTGAGTGATTAATCATAGGATAGTAATGTAGGATGATGTTTCAACATCATAGCCTGATGTCCTTACTATCATCTATGGTGGCCCATGACTAGACATCCCAACAGTGGAACCCACTGCTAGGGATGTGGCACACCCAAGGTGATTATCATTATAATTATTCCTCCTATACTTCAAATATGATTTCATATTATTCTTCCTTCATAAGGTTTTCATGGAGAATTTTCATTTATGTGTTTTCCTATTCTATGATGCTTTACCAAAACGTTCCAAGGAGAACTAGTAGAAATTACAACAATACATAGAGATTAAGGGTCTTCGATGGTGGAAGTCTCCGCTATGATTCATAAACAAGACATGGTGGTGATCATCTCTTATAAGAACATTAATTCATAGAGATGTTCCTATCATTTTCTGATCTAGTAGGATGATGTGATTTTGTTTCATGTAGTGCATGAATGATACCAGGGATAGAGAGTGTATAGGGAATTTATAAGGGGAACCCTTTTTTGTGGCTACAATAGTTATTGAGGAGTCGACCATCTTGGATGAAATATCCTTGTCCCCATATGAGCAGGCATCTTGGGTTATGAGTGATTCCACTAGTGGGAAAAAACTCCTTCCTACAGCGGATGAGGTTTCATAGGAATAGTCACATTAGGATGTTCATAACCATGATATAGATCCATGTATAACTATATGGATGTTGGAGGTAGACCCAACTTCATAACATTGTGCTTCTTTTCCAGAGTATGGGCCAACCAATCGTCAAGAGATGGATGACTCTGATCCTGATGTGGATGAAGAAAATAACTTCATCAAGCATAGGGAATAGAATTGAATCCAACACATAATTTTCCAAACTTTTGACCTAAAAATAGTGGGACATATTGGTCCCTTTACTGTTGGATACACAATCTATGCACTAAAGGGAAGGATGCTCGAGGCCTCTATGTTCTAGTATATTATTATCTTTCCAAAAAAAACACAAAGTAATCTAACATCAACATGTTTACTGGTGAAAAGAGATTTTTGATAGCACATACAATATTCATGAAGTAAACTACGAGATTTACAATATTTAGGGCCAAGTGGGTGAGCATGATTCCTTCATCGAAACATAATCAGAGGTTATCATTAAAATATGTTCTTAATTGGAGGAGGACAAGAACCAAATTAAGCTGTTATCTAATCAAATTTTCGATCTCCATGTATAGTATATATGGGAATAGGAAAGACCAGATAATATTCATCTATAAACTAGTGATGATTTATAATTTATTTAGAAGAGGCACCAAATAAGGGTTTCCACTCTCTATATGTTGGTAGAGTTGAAGTGATCAATTATTAGAGTGCCCCCATAGGGTTGATTTTTTTCAAAAATCATGATAGGGTCTGGCATGTGGATAACCCGGTCTATTCCGTGATGAGTTTGTTTTCTATTAAAAAATTTGGGTTCATGGACACAATTTATTTATTTCTTAAATTATCAAACATCAGCCATATCCATGAGAAAACTAATGATTAACTCCAATTTTCACATGGGACATGAACATTGTGAGAAACAATGAATGACCACAAAAGTGCTCACATTGTATGAAATCTCTAGAGAAATATCAAATGATAAGGGTGTGTAACTACTAAATGAACACACTGAGTGTTTAGGATGAGAGAGAAAATGGATGAAAAATAGTTCTATAAGAATATCTAGATTTCATTCCAAACATGCACTTGTGAACAAATGGTATAACTCGAGGTTCATCAAAATCAATCAAAAAAGGGGGAGGTGATTTTTCAACAAAAATTTCCATTATTCGGAATATATAAGAGGGGAATGGAGATACAAGATAACTTTTTACCATGTTTGAATCATATAATTTTCACCACTACAATATAATGTGAAAAAATAACTAATATTGAACCACTGAATATGTTTGAAACCTAAATCCAATCTCAAAATGTCATCTCAAATCTTACAAGATGTTGGTGTAGGAATACTGGTGAGATAATGTGTCATGAGGCAAAACCATTAGGGGTCCTTTTAAATGTGGATGTGTATGATGTCCCACATAAGAGGAACATGGTGTGTGGGAGAAGAGTAATGGATGGTTTAAATGGATTCCTACACTATTGGAATTATTCCACCATTTCTTAGAACACATTGTTCTAAGAACATTTCTCTGAATAAAGATCAAACTCATAATATGGTGGAATATCATATCAAATTCATAGTGTTATTTGAAATTTTGAATGGTAATTTATATAATCATCAATGAGGGAGATGGACTCTTTTATTGAGGGCCAAATTTTTCTATCAGTTTTAAGTTGTGAATCTTGATGAAAGGAAAGCAATTTAACATCATATGAAGAGGTTGATGAATGGTATAGTTCAATTTCATATTATTAAAACCTTAAACAATGTATAAGGTTGTATCACATGGAGCATAGAATGTAGTTTAATGTTATACTTTATGGAATTACGTCCTCTCCTAGTTTAAGGTCATATATCTTAGAATGAGGTGATGACATACCAAATGAATATATGTAGTGTGATGGATTAGAAAACCCAACCTGAATGTGGGACACAGAGGTTCATCACCACACCACACATTGCATGAGGGATTTATCATGTAGTTTAAATTCACAAATTCTTGGACATAAGATTCTAGTTTAAGGTCATAGAGTTTTGTATAGGGGTTCCTTGGGGTTGCTTTGGAATGACTATTAAACCCTTACTAGAACACATAATCCCACACAATACATTCACAATGTGGAAATTAGGGAACTATAAAGGGTTCCTCATTCTATGTGGAAGCAAAAAATTTGGGGTGATGATAATGGAAATGGAATTCCATGATAAAATAGGTAAATATAAAGTACATAAGTTGATACTTTCAAGATCAACATCTGGGTAGATCATTATTAAGGGATCAATTTTTGACTATTTTCGAAACATAGGGACTATGACCATGTAAGTGAATAATGGGATTAGAAAATACATGATCAAATATTGACAATTCCTTAAAACATAGTATTTGTAATTTGATACCATAGACCCATTTGGGAGTTTTTCAAGAATGGGAGGATAAATAAAATTGAATAAGACATAGCCATTATGGAGTCCTTCTAGATTTTATTTTTTATCAGAAGCCAAAAAAAGAATGGATTGATGTGTGGAATGGACTGTATCAAAAAGATGGATGCAAACCCAGACACTATAAATAGTTTTAACATCATGTTTGATGAACTATGAAAAATAGTTAAAAGTAATCTTTTTTGGACTATGGAAAATAGTATAAAGTCTTGTCTCTTGGATTATGGAAATTTTTTAATGTCTTGTTTCTTAACCTATTGAATAATTTTTAAAAGTAATTTTTCTTGATCAATGAAAAATAGTTTAAAGTCATGTTACTTGGAATATTAAGGTGAATGTTCACTTTTATGGTATGTAGATGGAATTCTTGAGGTAAAACCGAAAATGAATGACTCCAAAGTGGCATAAATGATACATAAACTCCTTAAGAAGAACTACATATAGTTTATGTTTATAATATTTTGACTGTAAATAAGGATATAGGGAACATGGATTAATGGATTTGTTGTAGGGAACAAAGACAAAATGTATGGGAATCACTAGATTCCCCCATATGGTTGGATATCAGACCACACATAGTTTAGAAACATATTTTGTTAGGGGACCATGATTTGTAATGGTGACCCTATATAGTGATGGAAATGACGCTTCCCAAACATGTACATGTAAGGGTCATAGTTTAACATTATGCATTGGGGATGATAGGCTATGCAGTTCAAAGTCACATGCATGGACATGATACATATAGTTTAATGCCATATTACATAGACTAGGTGTGAAAGGGGAATTCAAATATTTTAATGTAGTGTGAGCGTTAAAACATGACATGAACCTACCAAAAAGGGTCTTCACAACATTAAGAAATCCTAAAACCAATTTCACATAGTTTAATGTGATATTGTTTGGACAATATGGATGATCAATTCAAATTTATGTCTTGTGGACTTGGAAAGATCCATTTACAAGGTTTTTTTGGGGAATGATATATGCATAACATGACATTAATAGAGCCAAGGAATATCTTGTACAACCTTCACACCATGAAATAGACTGACTATAGTTTACGGTCATGGACATGGACTATAACAGAGGACAACGGTCCTGGGGTTTGAACCATTTTTCCTAAGAGCATAGAAATTTTTTTTGGGAATCACTATGTATCCCATATAGATGAAAATAAATACACTTATAGTTCTACAACAAAATGTTGTTGGAGACTAAACAATGTGGGTAGAGTCCTCTCTAGAGAGGGAACTGTGGATGTTGGCACATTGTTTATGGTTATAGAGTTTATATAATGATGGGGCAACTTGTACTGTAGTTATTTGTAGTGTGGTGTTATGAAAATCCAAATATGAATGAGGATCGAGGATTCCCAACACCAAAGAAAAAAATCCTTGATAAAATCGAAATATAGTATATAGTCATAATTCAAGGTCATGGGATCCAAAAAGTATATGAATAATATGGAATGATGAGGGATATAGGGGCCCTAGAACCACATGGCAATTATTGATAAATACCTCATATAGTTTAACATTGTGATACATGGACGATGATGAGTCATCGGGGATGATGATTTGATAAACATGTGGTTGGACTTGAAGTAAAAATGGCTGGGCATCGCTTCATATCCCATGAGGATGGAAATCAATCTACACGTAGTTCTTGAAATACTATGTAGTATAATGTCAAAAATTTTGGTTGAATATAAATTAACATGAATGAATGTATATGTCAAGGATAGACCTGAGTTTGATGATATGAGCATCACTACATACAAAATTAGAATGAGAATCAGTCCAGGCATTTTTCTTGATGTGAATCGTCTTTCATAGGTTTGATCCATTAATAGAGAGGGGTGTTTTTTTGTTTCTTTTTAGTTCTCGATTTTTTGAGTGGCCTGACCAAGATATAAAATCAATCCATTTCTATGTATCCCACATAGACATGAATTAATTCATACGTAGTTATAAAATATGGAGTGGTAGATGAATATTCTAGAAGTGATGTCACCAGAAGTGAGAACATCATGTGGTTGTGCATTTTATCATCATATGGTTAGGATGATTTCACTTTGTAGTTTATCATTAAGTGGTAAGGAAACTAATGATTATGAAGTTAAATGTCAAACAAATAAGACTATAGGGTAATATATTTGAAGAAAGAAAAAAACACACACACACTGTATAATTTCGTGGACTTCGAATATAGGATTTTAGTTTAAGGAAATCCTCTCAAAACTTGGTATGAGAATTTCAACCAAAAATAATATGTGGCACCCTACAGGAATATCCTAACATGAATACAGATAGAGGATGACTATTCCACATGACGTGTTCCCATGTAAATCCACACATAGTGTAATGTCATGATGCTGAAATTTAGGCAACAATTTTAACATCCTATGGAAGGGATGACAATGATGTGCATTTTAACATCGTGCAGTTAAGATGCAAGTTAATCATGTGAAATATTTATTGACAGATTTGTTATTGTCAAGATGATTTATTTTCACTCTACCCATGGTGATGAATGAGTACCCTCTATTGGGATAAACCTTATAAATGTTGTAAGGTCCTTCTGACTTGGGCTCCAACATTTGAATAATTATTTCAGGTATCATTGGTATTCTAATAGAAAAAAATGTGTCACCTTAGAGGAAGTGGATAAGGATAAAACCAATGTTTAACATTATTTATATCTTATTTTAGTGCCACCATAGATCTTGGTAGGCCAAAACCCTATTTTCATTGAGATATTCATGATCATATATGTGTACATCAACTATTTTTATGGCATCTACTGGTAAAAGAAATATATTTGGAGAGATGGAAATTGAATCATGATGGGTTTTACATACTCCATTTAGTACACCAAGTAATATGGATCCACCTAGGTTATGATTCATGAAAAAATTAAATAATCCTAAAGATTATTGGGAATATTGTAAAATCAAATCATTCTATTCGAGACAAATATAATCTGAAAAATGATAGAGGTGTTTTTGTTAAAGGAATCATCATATTATTTTTTTATACATGGAAGCATGTTTTATGGTCGGAAGGTTTGTTTTACATGGTGTAAAACTTATTCATATAATTATACCAAAATTTTGTTCCATTTTTAGTGAGAATAGCATGAGGGACTCTGAATCGGTGGATTCTCTGAGAGATCATTAATTTAACAAATAATTGGTACATTACATCATTGAGTGGAATCACATCCACCAACATCAAAATGAAATACTTTTTTTTCATAATGAACCTACACTAGACAATATTTTAGGTTGATATGGATCCATGGCATTGTGTCCCCTTACTGAAAAGGGAAAAAAAATACATTGTAATATGGAGGGGCTACTACGGTCGATGCACTAGTTGGAATGTATCAGATGTGCATGACACCTCTGGAAAACCTCTATATAGTCATTGACTATGGTGGGCCCAAACATTCTCCTCAATCAAATATTATGAGAGAGGTTCAACCCCACCATATGCAAACTATAGTACTCAACATGAAATTTATACGTAATGTGTGGGATCTCATCTCATTGAATAACATATAAAAGAAATCCATAAAATACATGTCAATATAAAGTCTTCTCAAGATTAGTCCCATTCTAGAGGGTAAAATACTCTATCTGTTTATAGATTCACTCATGTTATTCTTAGAATAATGGTAGGATACCATGATTGAGTAATTTGATGAATGGAGTATTCTAATCAGAGTTTTATCCACCAAGGGGGAATTTGGTGGTCCCCATGTGGAATCACTAGTTGGAATGTGGTTTATCTAGGGGCATTCATCATCATTTGAGAGGATGGGGTTGATGACCATTTGGTGTGACACATGGATAAAGAGATCATCCTGGTTAGGATCTGCGATAGAAGAATCTATACTAGCCCGGGAGTTGGATCATCAATATTGTGATTCAGGAACATGTGTCACCTCACGATGAGAAGGGAACTAGAACATCAGCTAGGGAGTGATATGGAGTAGAGGAACAAGTTCTAGATTGCTGATTTTGTAGTCTCTATTTAATATCATGGAGACCAACTAGGAGTATCCCTTGACCTGAAATTAGGATACATAAATCTCGAGGTCCAATTCAAGACTGGTAATGAGAAAATATTAATCCCCTTCATTATTGGACCATACTTCTGATAGATAGAATTTGTAGGGCTTCAAAAAATATTCCAGGGTAATGATGACGAACCCCATTCCTACTATATTATGATTGGAATTATTGTTCCTTCTTCTAGTTGGGCACTAGAGGGCTCCATCAAAATGCATCTTCCAGTATGGGTAAGATTTTCCAAATAAATGGATGGATTCATCTGGGAAATTGATATCCATAGAACATAATAAAGAGTTGGATGTGATTCAAAAATTGTATTCACGTTCTTTGAAATTAATGGATTTCAATAGAACAAAATTGATGTTTAACTTTAGAAGGGTCAATGCCCAAAATTCCAAATGGGCCTTCATCATTAGCTGAACCTGGATATATATTATTATATTCATACTAGACAGTATATATATCTCCTGGTGATATAAGTAATTTTACAAATTCTACACTATTAGAACTACTGTGCTAAAGATCGTCCCAAAGGAAGAGTATCTGGAGTCAATGTTGATGAGTATTCCACATATATAATATAAACTATTATTTTTCCCCTATTTATTCTTCTATGATTTAATTACAATGAGAGACTAATATAAGGTGGCCATTTAGAGGAATAGAGGATTTACTGAGATTTGTTGATTCGAAACCAGTGGATGTAGAAGATACTTCTTGATTTCCTCAAAGGTAGTCTTGAACTCTTCTTCCCACTAATATACTATAAAATTCTTCATGATCCTAGAAAATAACATACACATTCACTCAATATTATCAATGAATCAACACATATATTTTAATTGGACTTCAAGTCAAAAAATATACTTATTGTTTTCCAGATGATGGATCTGGGTAATGGACTTGATTTAATGTAACTCAATTTTGATAGCTTAGAATCAAAAAACGAATCCACGAAACTTCCCCAAGGTATCCCAAATGTTTTACACCAATGGGTTCATCCACAAATTCTAGGAATGAAAAAGATAAACATATTACTCAGATAGCTGAGATGGTCTTGATTTTTATGGGATTTGACCACCAAGTCATCCATGTAACTCACTACTTGTGTCCTGATGATTGGTATGATGATGTGGTGCACAAATTGCTAATAATTTTCACCTACATTCTTCAAACAAAAAATAATAATTGGATAATTGAAGCATACATGAGATACTCAAAAGGTTTTAGATTCATTGTATTTAGGGACATCTAACTCTGATTGAATCAAGAATATCCATCCATGAAGGAGAGATCACACAACCTGGCTATCACATTGACAACATTTCATTCAGAAAAAATGGAATATCATCCTTCAGGAATTGGAAGTTTTGATACAGGATGTTGATATAGACTCAAACATTTATATTGTTTTGCCTAGTTGGAATGATGTTAGACAACCACTTGGGGCACTGATCTTCCATAACAAATCCGGATTTGATGATCTAATCATCGTTTTCCTCAACCACGACAGGGTGAGAAGGGTATTTTTCATGAGAGGATTCATAAACCTGTGATGATTCTCTAGGAGAACAATATGGTTGATGGAAACCTTAGGGACTATATGTGGCATCTCCTCAAAACTATTCATTAATACATCATGATGTTGCTTCAAGAAAACCAGGTACTACTAATGTTCCAATTGTGTCATAGATTCGCTAATCATTATTGACCTACGATCTACCTCAGTTCCATGATTCACCTAAACCAACTCATCAAAGGTAGTTGAGACACCCTCTATGAATGCATAAGGTCAATATTTCAAATCCCCTTCATTATTTTAGGTAGGAGAATTAGAAAGAGGATATCCCTATCTAGGCCCACTGATTTTAATTAAGTGATGCTTCAAACTAGGGTGGGGGATGTGGAAACCATATTGAGAGACTCATGACCAACTAAAACCATCTAAATTATGTCTATCAATCCGATTCTATATGGTATTTGATTATGGAGAATATTCTTGATGTCAATGTATTGGTGGATGATCAGTTTGTGTCTGTTCAACCAAGGTCAATGAAATTGGTGTGCATGACATACAGTTTTATCCATGGGGAGAACAAGTAGGGGTTTCTGTTATTACCTTATCATTTAATATATATATTTAAAAGGAAACATTTCAATATTAATTGTAATTATATATGCAGACTCATTTGTTCATAGAAATGATAAAAAAATTTCGTATGTTTCGGGTTGTTACCTCCAACTAGTGATTTTGGAAGATAAAATCATTATCTGTGTCCATCCATCAGCTCAATGAAAAAGTTTTTTTCTCAAAAATAATGGTTGGAACCTAACATTACATGATCATGTAGTATCAAAAATGTGTATAGAAGTATTCTCAAAAGTAAAAGGGAGACACATGACCTATGGGGAACACCTAGTCAACCATTGATGGAGTACATGAGGCATTAGTGATATGAGGATCGAACTACTTCATGAAGTTGGAACCATGGACTACCCATAAATTCGATGTAGGCATTATCGTATGAGGAAACCATGAATTCAGTGTTTTCTACCAACTAGAGAACTGGTTCTTCAAACATATTCGTCCACATAGTCCCTACTCATTCCTATCATAAACCTGGATTTGTAGTCTGAGGTTCTTATATATTCTTTTGTTCATGCTAGAATATGGACCATTCGGGTCATTATGAGATTGTTCCTTCAATTTGTGTCCACCAGGTAATGTTGAACATCCACACCACTGAACTAATCAGGGATGTATTGTGTGTGTATGTTCACAAAAACGACGGATTCATCATCTTTTTAAGAAACTTAAATGGTGGATTGGTATTTTACATGAAATAATATATTTGCATAAATGGTATATATAGTCTCAACCTATGTATAAAAATTGATGGGGACCTCAAAACTATTGTGAGGGCCTTACACGTCTGTTTTGATAGGTAGAGGGAATTGCAGATTAAGAGAATTTCAAGAATTCTGTAGAGTTTATTTTACACATCGTACTTCTATTATAGAAAAACATTTATTCAGATATGGTTTTCATATTTGTAAGAGGCTTGATAGAAACTAATGGGTAAACTATTGAAAAATCGATGGTGCAAGTAATTTATTGATGTTCATCAAACATCTCACCCAAAAAAACAATTAGCTGACTATTAGTTACTTGATGGATAGCCTTAGTTAAACATAGTAGATAATGGTGCCTTAAAAGCTATTCTCCCTATTATATTGACATATTCATTTATGGTTGTGATTATTATATAATGGTATTAGAGGATTGTTTCTTCTGGGATCTGTGTAAAACCAACTCTCTTGTTTTAGTTTCATGCATAGCATGGATTGTAGCACTCTATCAGATTGTGTATTTTTTTCTACTTATTTAATGATGTCAGTATGAGGAATAAAAAGAGCTTTCATTGCATTACCCATTATCAAGTACCATGAAAGGATCCATTAATTTGATGATACATAATGATTCATACAGTCAATCATCATCTGAAGAGTCTTCCAAGGCTAAACAGACCTGGGTTATGACTCCCTTCTCTAGAGTCATGGAATCATCGAGAGTTCATGATAGATTTAAAAATAGTGTATGTATTTACATTCCCTTATGTCATTTAATACTTTTATTTCAATATTTGTAATATGGTAAGTAGGATGGAGAGGAATCAGTAGAAGTTGGTGTGGTTGGGTTGCCCTAAGCAGGAATGGATGATACCATCGGCATGAGAAACTACTTTTTGGGCCAACAAATCGTTATAATTTTGTGTCCCATATATGGAAACTTGTTCTCACTAATTGTAACTCTTAGTATCACATTAGAGATCAATGAATATGTGTTCCACCTTCAATGAAACATTTCCAAGGTTCACGACACAAGTATCAACTTGGTAATCGAGCGAATCTATTAACAGATAGCATTTCATAATGTTATATCAAAGAAATATGTAATAGGGGAAGTAGTCATGGTGATCAGTGAGCTCATCCTCATTGGGATTCGACCATAATGGAAGTTTTAAAAGCCCATGCTCAATTTAACTATGTAAATATATTGTAACATGTGTATCCTTGAAGGAATAGCTCCGGTTTATCATGACCAAGAAGGGATCTCTAGGATATAGTTCAGGATGAGGAATTTTAGAATGAAAATGTACTAGAGACATGTCCTCTTGTTGAGGTAGTGGTCTTGGTTAGGTAGTGCCTACTAATTCATCCTTAGGTGAGTCTGAGGATGATGAGGTTTCTACACTAGGTGGGGTTGTGATGTGTGAATCTTGGCTGGAAATAACTGGAGTAGCTCAGGAGCCTATACCTATAGTGTGGAAGTAGTATATGCCTTATATTATTTTCCTTTAAAAGTTGTAATAGGAAATGGATGCACCTACTTTTCCTATTACAAGGCTTCAACCATGTGTTGGGCCTTGTCACAATAATCATAATAACCAAATAGGAAGTTCTGAGTGATTAGGGTAGGACCAACTCAGTTTTATCATTGCCAACACACATCAACAATTGCAGATTTTGGGGAAAAGGTTTAACAAGTGAATATATGATTCCCTCATACTAAGAGATAGAGTCTACATGGTGTTTATCTGGTAGTTTAATTGACTTAGAGAGATCAACAATAGTTGTCTTGTTCACAGTGGAGTTGAATTGGTTTAGAAAATTTATACAGAGTCCTTTCCACCACATGATATACCCAATTTAATATTGGATGTACCATATGAATGCAGGATCATCCAATAACTAAAAAATATCAGAGTTCATTTAAAACTACTACTCTATGGTTCGCAACAATAATCCACATCTTAAGATATAGTGGGTCAGATGCTGTAGTGGGTCACCCATCTTATTAAATGTCGAGAATTTAAGATTTCTAAAATCTATGGGAGCTCATATATCATCCAAATTTTCTGGATATGGATTTCTATTAGGAGTTATGACCACATGTTCTGTCTCCATGGATTTTAGTTGTGCTATTAGAGAAGCTATCAAATAATTCTATTAGAGATTCATGTGTTGATGACGACTCCTAACCACCAAAGCATTGACCTGACCATCAACACAATATGCATGTTTGTCAGCTTGTTGGAGGCTTGTGGAGAACCTTATCGAGTTACCTCTAGAGAATCTCGATCTGGGTCATGGGGGATGTTATCACACTCCTTGGGTAGATTAGGATATGTGTACCATGTTCTCTTGATTTAACCCCTTGTTTCAACTATTATAGGATAAATAAGATAACCAGGATAGATCATGAGAAACTAGATGCTGACAACATGTGGCTACCCCTACTACCGCATTGGAGGAGGAAGATGATCCTACTAAGTAATTCCATAGTCATGGGGACACTCAGCATGCACCTCATCAATAACAATATTCTAATATAAAATCTTCTATTTTAAGGCACCAGTAGTAGAATATTCATCTATTTTCTGCACAACATTAGTCAAATTAGAGGGCTTATATGTGTCAACATTCTCTTTACCATTTACCTTATTCGTGCATTGATTAACATGTAATGATGCAAAGGTTTACCTAAGGCTATGTACCTACCATTTCAAGAGAGTGTGGAAACATGTATAAGGTTCCCCCTGATTCAACACTTCCCCATGGGGTGGATTATCTCCATCAGAACCTACATCATTGTCCCCATCCTTCATTATATTGAAGCAACAAAATATTCCTTGATGGTACCCAGATGAATATCAACAATATTTTCATGTAGGTAAGCTCATCATAGGATATGACTGAAGTTAAGGGAAATGTAGTTTCTCCAGACACAGATATTTACATCTAGAGATGCATCTTCAATAATTATATGGAGTATTGTGAAGCTCTAGATGCATCTCTATTGAAGGGTAAGGTGTTTGGCAGGTGATGTCAGGTGATGAGCCACTAGGAAGGTTGCCAACTCAACCATGTAGAATAGTTAATTGATTTCATTAGAATGAACCTCGCTTTCTGGACAGATCAAATGATGTTCATAGAGGTGAAACTATCTTTTTTTAGATTCTCATGTGGAACCGCAAGACCTGATTCTCAATGAGGGACCCATGGATGTCAAAGTCAGGGGTGCCATTCCTGTAAAATGCATCTGATAAATGATATGTGGCCTATGTGTCTCATAAGATTTTATGATCAAAGTATAATGATTTCTCTTAGTTGACCCATGCTTCAATCATTGTTGGATGAGAAGTGAGTGCCCGCAATAATTTGGATAGGTGCAGTGGTGGGCCGAATAATGGAGGATTCACTACATAATGTGACTTATTTTATCACGATGGGCCATCCCTCAAAGGTGGAACTGACCACGTATTAAAAACCATTTAGTAATTTGTGTTTACCAGTTCTTCATGGGTGAGAGAAGTGGATGTCATTGTTAGTTCATCTATATTCTCATCTTCTATCAAACTCTACAAAAAATCTATACAATCATGGGTGGTGGGAGAGAATGAAACAGTAGATAACCCAGATGATTGCAACTTGAGACAAAGTAAATGAGAGAAAAAATCGTCCTCCACCAACAAAAAATTTTGAAGGTATATAGGGATCTTATAAATCTCACATTCAAGGATGATGAATCTCAACTATCATGATTCTCCACCAAAATCTAATGTATATGACCTAGGTTAAAGTTCCATAATTGAATCATACATAGAATCAGAATATATTATGTGAATGATATTTAAAATAACTTGTTTATTACCATAATTTTTCCTATAATAGTGAAGGTTATCCCTTTTACCTCTATATAGTTATTTAGGGAAGGGAAGATCTTCTGCATGAGGAGAACCTTCGTGATATTGGGTGATGACACATAGAGGACCTTTTCTTTGTTTTTTCAATATTTGAGGGTGAACATCGTATTTTTTTCATTAGAGTGTGGATATCCTCATCAAATACATATGTATGATTGGGGAATACCTCTTCTTTGGGTATTGATATATCATGGAGGATATCTTCTCTGGTCATAAGAAACATGGGTAAGACCTCTATAGTGACTTTGAGAGTAGGAGGACCTCCACTTTGGTGGGTTGAAGTGTGAGGAGGGACAACACACTAATCAATATATACATGGGGAGGACCACTGTGTTGAGAATAATGAGTATGGGAAGGACCTCTGTAATGGTTATTGGATGCATGCAAAGGACCTTGGCTCAAGTTTTAATTTATAAGGAGATGACCCTCATGTTGGATGATTGTGACAACATGAGGAGGTTCTTTGTACTTATAATTAATGATTTATGAAGGCCCTCTATTTAGGTTGGTTCTAGAGCAGGGAGGACATCCGATTAAACAATTAATATCATAATAAAATCCCTCATTTTTGTTATATATAGAATGAGGAGGACCTCTATATGGGGAACCATAAATTAGGGGATGGCATTTGTGTTAAATATTGACTAACAGGGGAGGACCAAAAACTTGAAGGATTCTTGGAATATGGGAGGGACTCCATATCATGCTTGAGGGAAGGAAAAAATATATTATGACTAGAGATCATATAGGGAGGGACCCTATAATGAATTTACATATCATGAAATATACCCTAATAGATACATATCTATGAAACTGTTGGCAATGTCAACCCAAACTACATGTGGGGTGGATGTGGTCTTCATCCTAACCAAGCGTTGATGTGTACCTGATCGACAGTAGCACGGATCTGGAAGAATGTTCTTATGGTGGTAGGGTCCAATGAAGATATGGAATATAAATCCCCCTAATGGGAAACCTCCTAACCCTTTGCCTAATGTTAGTGTCAGGTAATTCAGACCAGGTATGGGAGAGAAATAGGGTATTTCACTAACTCCTCACTATAGGGACCAGACATCGTTGGTGTTGATGAGGACTAACAAGATTTATCTTGGGAGGATCCATGGATAGTGTTTTAGCTGGGGTTACTTAGTCATCCCACATAACCTTGGCATAGGGGAGCCAACCACATGATCATTCCAAAGAGAGGATCCCAAAATGATTCGATGTTGAAGGGGGGAAAGAGACTCATGACGTAGCCCTGGGGGCTAGTGGTGTCGATGAATTTTCAAATCTTAATGATCCAGGAGGGCCATGTCCCTAATGGAAATGACATCCTCTTTACCATACTAATAAAAGAGTGCATCCATCACCATTCACTGAATGATATCTGAGGGTGATACTGGGTGCATGAACCCAATAGCTACGATCAAAGGTGAATTCGGGGTAGAGGTGGAGTCATGTGGGATTTCGAAGATGACACTTCCCTTACCCCTACAATATTAGGCATTGGGATTCTAGTTTCTTACACCTTTGGTCAAAAAATGAATGACTATTCAACTATCAATACGAACACAAGGAATGCAGTTCCCAATTCCACTTCATCATCTAATATTCCATCGATGGGGAGAGAGAGGGATCCATGTTGATGATGGAATAGACTGGATTACCCAATGTTTAACTACCCCAATTTTTTGTGAGATCCTTATCGGGCCTAGTATTTTATTAGTGGTTATGGTGATGGATAGATAGAATCTGTGACATATTAATATTTTTATGTCCTGAACTCTACAAGTCCCCATGTTGAGAAGAAGAGTTTCACATCAGGTTCACCATTTCTGTTGGTGGCCCGACATTAGTAGCATCTTATTACTATACTTGATATAATGACCTATATGGACAATCCCTAAGGTATAAAAATAAATTCTTCACAAAGGGTTCTCCATTTAAATTTTTGATGTTGTCTTGAGGACATGCCACCTACATGATCTTGTGAACTGGAATGCATTGTTAACACATATTCCAAATTTCTAAATGGGAGAGGCATTCATCACATTCATTAGTGATGCCATCTCCTTGTTCAAAATTGGATTATGGGATGTTGTTTTATCCTTCTATAAATTTATCCTTGGAACATGTCACCATGTTAACGTCTCCCTATTATATTCAAGATATGTTCCTGGAACTCATTATTTGTTCCTTATCTTTGCAGATTTCAGTTAATTGTGTTTGTTTTTTCTGAATATTCCTGGGGGTCTTGATAGGGCAGCAACCATTAGTCAAGAGAGTAGTCACCTTAGACATCACTATTAGGACTCTACCCAAGGAGAATTGGTCACATGTATTCATCTTCATTATAGTGAACCTCATGAAGGAATCTGTATAAATGGTATAAATAGAATATTGTGTTGATCACAAGGTATTTAATTCCAAAGGCCAATCTTACTAGGACTTCACCTCAGTTATCCCATGATTTGAATGAGTAAACTGACACTATAGTCCCATATCTTCCAAAAATTAATCATTACGTACCAACTATCTATAATGAGGTATTAGTATGAGGTAGATCATGAATTTATCATCTTTTGACGATGAAAAGTGGTTGATAAAGACACCCGAAAAAGGTAGATCGAGGAGGTACATCCCTTAGAGGGATAACATGTGAGGTTTACTGAAAAAAGGATATTAACATCTAATGGAGGTGGATATATATAGGTGTATCCCATAAAGGAAAGGACTCATACCATAAAGGTAGATCTAGATGTCCTTGGGGTTTGATCAAGGTGGTGAACATCTATGAGGGGGAAACCAATATTTCTTATGATTTTGGATTGATCATCAGCAGATGCTTACTGTGTACCATGTTTAGAATATAGGGGTCAAAACCCTCCATTTTTGATGGTTGGTGTGGAAATTATGCCTGGAAGAATAATATTTCAATAGGATATCACTTGTTTTGATTGTGTGGGGATTACACATGAAAGCTTCCTATGTGCTGCTATGAGAAATGATGATGTGAATGGGTTAATACTTATAGGATTGGGCCATGTGGGTGGAATTATCTCATCAAGATACGGTGTTCTGGATAAAATCAAGATGGATTATTGATGGATTGGATGGAGTGGATGTAATGAATGGTCTATTGGGTGTTGGATTTGTGCCTGAAATGGTCCTTCTATGTATCTCAATTTATTGGGAATCAAACTCCACATAGTTCAAAAAGAGGCATTGGCGCTCATACTTGGGGTAGAGGCCCCTAGAACTGGAAAATATGGTTGTATATTACACATAAGAGAATCCCAAGTGGGTAGGTGAAGAATAAAGAATACTCCAAGAGGTATTCCCATGGAGGATGGAAGGGTGTCATGGTATCTACTAACCTATAAGACCATTTGATCCATACTTGGTGTGAGAAACTAGAATAAGTATTGGACCTGACTATCGTTTAACAAAAGGTGTGCCAAAAAGAGATGGTGTGGGGATTATACATGTAAGATTCCTAAAGAAGATCTCATTTAGTGTGAGTAAGATCTCATTTTATTTGAGTTAGGGATTATGTGTGGACGGTCACTATGATAGTAGTCATGTCCTTAGGAGAGGAGGTGCTGGTATTCGATGATGATCTTACATGGGATTCTTGTCTTCATTTTAGGGATTCAGTATAAATTTTTACATCATGTACTAAGGATATTGTTTCTTGTAGTTTTTTTCATCATGAAGAGAAGGGGTCAGGTACTCACACCATACAAATTGTGCTTAGATAACCATTATATATGTTCCCCTAGCTGGGAAATGGATTTGGAAATTCTAGGTTGGAATAGTTTGGAGGATTGGTTGATCACTGGTTCCACATTATTGTACCTATGATAAGATGAATGTGGGATTATATTACTTATTCTATGAAAAAAAATTTATGACAATGCATGAACTAGGGGAATTGTGTAAACATCATGAGAGACCAAGAAATAACTGTACATAAGCATTGAGGTTTTCATGGAAGAGGTTCTTGAATTAAATTGAGGTTTTCTGAATGGGTGATCAGACATGGTTCTTTAGAAAAAATATATGATATTGATCTTCAAAGAAGGGGTTCACCCAAGATAAAGGGCTTGTGCGGTAGACCATGAATACAAAAAAATGGAGTTTTGTGTGAAAGGTCCAGGTTAAGAATAAGAGGATTCATTTAACACTCTGAGTTCAGGCTAAATTAGGTTGGAAGATAATTACAAAATTGTGGGCCATATCATTGGAGGAAACACAAGGAACCTGTCGCAAATGATCTCTACATTGAGGGTTACACCTTTTCATGATGTCATAAAAGATCAGTCTTATATGCAGTAGAGTGGAGTTTCATCTTCCAGAGGATCACCGTGACAAATGAGTGTTGATTTCAATATATATACAAAGCATTCTGCTATGTTACACAAGGATTTAGAAATAGAAGAGTTCTACAACAAATATAAATCATTGTCCTAGGAGAAGGATATTTAAAAGGCTAGGTTGACACTATATTAGTCGCGTAATTTATTTCGTTGCAACTTTGAGTCTTGCACAGAACATAAACCTATCGTACAACTGAAAATTAGTCATTTGAGAGTCCGACATAGAAGGGGAATGAGATACAACACATTAGGTGAACAAGACTCTTCCACACGGAATTAAATCTTGCATGCATGCCTCAAATCATTCACACGCCTTCATTGGATTTCCCAAAATGTTTTGTTAAGTTATATGGTGAGTTTAGTTTATCCAAAGATGTTACTTTGAATCATTATATAGAATTAAGTGCTAATTTTTTTAAAATAAATTAATATTTAAGAGAAATATTGTTGATCTAAAATAAGATACAATATATATATCACTTATAAACAACATTCAGGATTATTCTTTAGTGAATAATAGAACAAATGAAAATTAAAAATGTAAAAAACACTAATAATAAAAGGTGAATAAAATATACTTGGTTCACCAACATGAGGGAATATGATCAATCATTAAGGAAAATTTGACGTATAAAGTCATGGAATAAGAAAGGATTTTATCCGAAAAAAATTTAGACTATATTTGAATGTTTTGAATCATAAGCCCTAAAATAAATGAATTGAAATGAAACATTAAATACATTGATTATAAGGTGATATTAAAATTAATATGAGAATGGCCATTATGAATATCATATAAAATTCGATAAGAGAATACATAAAAATATGTAATCATGAATGAAAAAATTAAGGAAAACTACCCTTACAAATATCATATCATCGGATTCAGAATTAATCAATTGAGATTATGGGTAAAAATTATAAATCCTCAAAAAAATGGAAATTAATAATATATAAAATAAATTCCATTTCACATTTAATATTGACCTAATATAATCATTTAAAAACTAATATAAACAAAAAAAATAAAATTTAGTTAAGAAACCCCTTTCCTTGAGTCTATGTATTCTATCTACATTGACTAATTTCATATATAATAATTTTATATTCATTAGATACTTGTATAAAAATAATTTAATTTTTTTCTATAATTACAATAAACCATTTTTTCTGCTTATTAATATTAATTAATTAATTAATTAATTGGCAAAGTCAACAATGGTTTTTTGAAGACATTTGGTTTATAATTGAAAACAGGATATTCTAGGATGACTGTGGTAAAAGGATTAATTATTGTAAAACCATCAAATAATCTTCAAATGGTTATAATTTTAATTTAAAAATTAAAATTTTATAATTAATCATGAATTTTGGAAAAGAAAAATGAATCAGTACAATTTGTGGAGGTGGTAATCCACATGTACACAAAAATGTTGTTATAATTCTCAAATAGATAAAAGGGTTAAGAAATACATGATATATTATATTTTTAGAATGAAAATTATATCATTATTATAATATATAAAAAAATTAAAAATTAAATATATCATAAAAATATCCTTGATTTGTGATAATGAAAAAATGAAACACATCAGTTCGTGGAGGTGTTAGTTCACATGTATGCATGAATAATGTTTTCAGTTCCAATTTCATTTAAATTGACACTAAAAAGGGTTATACCATATACATTATAAAATTTATTTAAAGAGAATATAATTAGGATAATATATCATCATGTTTTAATTTTATTTTAAGGAGGTAGAATATGAATTAAATTGGAAATTCACAACTAATAGCTCTATCTATTATTTGGAAAACCTCCTTTTGCACACACCTTAATATTTAGTTAGTAGTATTTTGGAAGGAACAGATCATATGTGTGATGGATTGGGATATTAAAGAGATATTTTTTCCAGCATTATCTAAACTATATTTCTAAAACAAATTATGGACTAATGGATAAGAGGTTGACTTATATAATTCAGGGGAGGGACATTCATGGAATTAATTAATGTTATAAATTAATATAAATTAATTTGCATGAAAAGTAGAAAATTATTATATATTAATAATATTAAATTATTATAAATCAAAATACAATCATAAAATAAAATTGGATATGTTTATTAAATTTTTTCACACATAACCCTTAGTTTTAACAACATGTTATTCATTTTGATGATTATAAGGATATCAATGTTTTTTACTCATTAGGGATCGGTTTATTTTTAATAAAATAAAATTTGACTCATTAGGTGACAATGGATTATATTATAATTTATACCCAATTAACTCCTATAATATATATATTTTTATAAATTTTAAATAATTAAATATCATATTATATTAAATAATATACCATTATTTTCATTTTTGGGACAAATCACATATTTTGAAACTAATGACGTCAAAAAAAATGTAATTAAAATATTAACTATTAGAAAAATCATTATATATTATATTGTCCAAATAATTCGATGGAAACTATAAATCTCTAAAATATTATTACTTTTATATTTTTTAAATTTATTTACTTGATTTCTCTACCATTAGAATAAATATGGTGTAGGTCTTTCAAAAGTATTTAGAGATATTTATTTCACTAATAAAAATAAAAAATATCCTTGATAATAAAATTTAAATTATATTTTAAAAAACCATTTATTAACAATCATGTTCTGTTTCTATACATATTATATAAATTAAAATTAAGGGAGTGACATTCAATTATTATTGTGTAATTATAATCATAGTATGGTCATTATCAAAGAAAGCTAGAAATATATTTCAACATTTTAAAACCATTTATATTTATTGTCAAAACACACCTACCAAAAAAAATTAAAAGAAAATTTTGATATGTTTTTAGGCCTTACTACATTACTCATAACATTAGTTACATTATTTACCCTTACCTTGTTGTCAAATATATTTTAATGTAACTATTTGTATTGAGGAAAAAATCATAGGAAATAATAATACATTTTAACGACAAGATTAAAATTATTGAATAAATTATAATGATTAAATACCTATATGTTGCATTAGAGTATTTTAATATAATTAATAAAATACGAATAAAATATATTTTATAAAAATTTGTTTTAATCTGAAAAATAATGTTATACAAAAATAATATATAATACTCATTAAAATGAAATTAATTGGATAATTTATATTTAAAATTCTAATGGTACATAAATAATAAATTCAATGCATAATGGAAAATTTTAGTGAATCAAATTATTAGTATACATAAATCATTATTTTTCACTATTTACTAAAAAGTTAACATTAGATAATAATTGCATCATTTGGCACAAAAATAATTTTGATATGAACAATTAAAATATAATATCCAATTAATCAAATATATTTTCTACAAGAGGAATAATTTATTTATAATACTCACACACAAAAATTTGTAAAAACCATTTTTCAATAAATAATAATATTGAAACATAAAAAGACATTAGTATAAAATTATTTCATACTCTGAAATCTTCAATCAAAACTTCAATATTCAATATGACCATTTATCTATATTTCATGATCTGGTTATAATCATTTTTAAATTCCAAATCAACAACTAGGTTATAACTATCATATTTAAATAATATAATTTTTTTGATTCTTTCATTTGTATGTTACATATTGTATATGCTATTAAATATATTGTTTTTTAAATCATATTTTGTTATATACCTCCTGACCCTCTCATCCATTAGACTATGATAACATTACTTGTCCATAGTTGTAGACCTTAACCACTAAGAGATAGATTTTATTATTTTCCCATTCCCTCCTTGTATGTATAGTCAAAAGGATAAGGTTTATTAATATCTATGATATAGTTTTTATTATTTAATGTTGAATTATTATTTTTGTTTATTTCATTCCATCCATACAAATTTTTAAACGACACTCATGTGTAGGTGTAGAATACCGCCATCATGATGTGATGTAATATATTTTTTATCAGCACATTATATGAATGGTTATAAATTTATATATAATGAAATTAAATTATTTCCATTAAATAAAAAAAAGTGATATACGATCAAACCATGACAATGGTGAAAGGACAAGAACCACTAAACCAAATCATGGAAGAAAAAATGAATAAATAAGACTCGCAAAAATGATTTTAATTAATAACAAGTAATAAAAAAAAGATTATATAAGTCAATCAGATGTTTAATAATAAATGTAAATATGTTTTTATTGATTTATAATAAATATATATTTATTTCATATGATGTTAAGTGATAATACAAACAAATTACGTATATGGCGTAATTGGTTCATTTAACACATTTATTTCTATATGACATATGATATTTTCACCACTTGTTTATTTTATATGGTTTATATAATACCCATAAATTTATTTTATGAACGTTTTAAAAACATTATGGTATTAAAAAATATATCTAAAATTTTATCTCATATTGGGTTTTGTTAAGATAGTACACAAATTGCAACTCTTCTTTATCTCAATATTGTTTCATTGAGACACATTTCATATTATACACTTATTTGTGTTTGTTTTGATCACATACTACCCCTTTGATGTGTTATGTAATTAATATCTTTATATTAATGGTATTTAATGTTTTATATTATGTTTTTTAATTCAAGGGGGTTTTGATTCAAAATTTACCAATGTAGTAAAAATTTATATTAATATATAATTTTTTCATGTTTATCTATAAATCATTTCAAATGAAAAATATTATATGATCATTTTATTTTAAAAATAATATATTTCTTTTTAATTTGGTTTTTTCAATTTTTAATTATAAACATCAATTTTTTATACTATGATACTAAAAAAGATCAAAATCAAGTTTTTTGATTAAGTAGACCATATTTATTATTTATTGGTCTGGAATAATTATCCTACATGTCCATGTTCTTAAAATTATTTCGTATAATTTTTTATATACATAAATGATTAAGAAAGTTTATTTTTAATACAACTGAGCATCATTTAAATGATTAATGGATTTATTTTAAAATTATTTACATTTGACACAGTTTTGATCATTTTCAAACGTCTGAAATGAATATCCATATATTATATACATGCCTTTATTTTTGTCATGACCATTATTTTCATCAAATATTCCATTATAAGTCCACATATTTATTTTCAATGAACATATTCTTCTCAATAGTCTGGTATTTTTTAGTTTTTAAATGTACGAAAAGAAATAGATATATTTAATATTGGAAAATAGATGATTAAATTTTCTCTTAGATGTATTTTTTATCAATGTAAACAAAATTTAATTAATTTTATAAAAAATTGTGGATTAGTTTTTATAATATTATCTCCATTATTTATTTTTCTCACCTATAATGGTGGTGTTAAAATGGTAATTCCATAAAATGTCTTTCTTCCACATAATTTAATTAAAGTCTGATGAACATTTGACTGTTTTTATGATATTTTATGACACTTATACAGGGTTTAAATTATGTGATTTTTGGTCCTAGATTAATATTTACATAAAATGAATTGTGGAAATAGTAATATCCCATTAGATAATTTGAACTAGAATATGGTAAACCCATTTTTGTAAGGGAAAATGTCAACTATGATCATCTTTACAGTGATCCATTAATGATAAAATTATATGAGTGTGGAGTGAACATAATGAGCTATGGGACATTTTACACTATGATAGTCTACGTAGTTATCCTTGATTAAGGATTGATGGGATTTTTTTTGTGAACCCAATACACTATTGAGTACTCATCACTATTATTTTATAGATCATATACTTTGAATAAATAAATTATTTTCTATTCCCATTTTTATATCGTAAATATTTTTCTCATTCTTACAATATGTGGAAATGGATGATGATTGGTTATTGGTGATTCATCACTCTTATGAATTAGACCTTTTGTTAAGAAAAAAATTGTTTCAATACTCATGATTAAATATATTTCAATAATTTGGAATAACATTTCTATGTTATGATCTTACTATTAATCAATTATGATTATATTGTGCTTACATATTATCCTTGATTGATATATCCCATGTTTAACCAAACTAGGAATATGATCTCACCCTTTTCTATTATTCCATTACACCTAGTTATGAATAATTTTATTTCATAATATCTGTCTATAATGCTATCAGGTGTGGAGATTTTTTTTTTGACATGATTAATTCTTCATATAGAACAAGAAAATCATTGAATAATTTTGGTAAATAACCATTTTATGAGAAAAACATAATATTTTTCTAGAATGGTTCATTTTTTAATTCTTCATAACTATAAACCTAAATGGTCATGGGTATGTAATTGTCTCAATATTGGGTATAGATATTGTATGTATGTATGTTTAAAATTGGTTTTTTTCAACTTGTATGAATTGTCGTATACAATGAATATGTATTTGCCACAAAATTTTTTTCTATGGATCCCATTTTTTCTAATTTTATGTTATATTTGACATTATATAACTTTATAGGTTATGAATTTATCATGTAAGGATGATTTTAGTGTTAATGATACAATTTTTGTTTGATAATTTTAAGGAATATTATAATTTTAAGGATTAATTGTCCTCTTTTGTAATAAGTGATAATGTTTTTTGGCGATTACAAATATTTTTGGATTTATAATATAGAATCTGGGATTATGTATAACTCTGATTATCATGTGATTTAATATGAAATTATTTACTAATAATGATATTGGGAACCTAATATTAATTTAACAAACAATATTTTGGGTAAAAAAATCATTAATAATGAGATAATTATGATTAATGGGAATAATGGGGTTACCATATTTTGGGAATATATAAGATTGAAAAATGATTTATTGACTAAGTGGTTAATATTATTTTTAAGTAAGATCAATTTAATGTGAATATTACTATATTGAGGTAAAACTAATATGACCTGATATGATAGAAATTTATTTGAGGAATAATGATTGAGTTTACATATTGAATTATATATGTTTTTTTGGTAGTTTTTATAGAAATTCATGATATTTTTTGAAAATATTAAAATATTTTGTAGAATATATGATTAAGAATTATACATTTTTTGGTATGTGATTTTTTGATAGATTGATTTTATTTGGCCAAAAAATTTAGTTGATGTTGGAAAAATATTAGACCAATCAATATGATTTTTGCGTTTTGAATATGGACATACCTATTTTCGAGTAGTTTACAGATAATTATTATTAAAATTATATGAGATATAATTTATGTGTTATTTATTGGGGGTTGGGATATTAATGATGTATTTATTTATAATGTATATTATAATATATTTTTACTATAAAATGTTTTTTAGAATTATATGGAAATATGATACATAAGTATTAATGATTTTGTGTGTCTTGTGATCCATTGGTTGTTGATTTTAGTGATTCGGCCATTAAAAATCATAATAGTTGATTATTATAGATTATAAAATGTTTAAAAATTATCAAAATTAAAAAAATAGTTAAAATTTTGGGACAATGTTTAGTATATATATTCTACTACATTCTCTAACTAAGTGGTAAAATATTTTCCAAAACATGAAAAAAGAAGTTAAATATATCGATACCTTTTTGGTAAATGTTTATTAGAAACAAAGGTATGCTTTATGATATGAATTCATAAGTATAAATATTCCAATGGAACAATAATGGTTTACAAAATATTTATGGAATGAAAATTTTAATATTTTAAAAATAGATATTGATGTCTGTACTTGATGTTAATAAAATCATTGGGACTTATAAGGTATTTCATTTAACATATGTGTAATTATCTTTAACTAATTTTAATTTATACAAAAAATAATTAAAAAATTATTTTTTACACGTGAGAACAATTACTGGGACACAATTTCATTATTGTGGTATAAATTAAATACCTGATATTTTAGATTGTATTTTTATTTTGAAAAAATATAATGCTCAACATCTTGTACCACAAAAAACAGAAATCATAAACAAACTATGGTATAATATAGATCTATTATAATTTAAATTTGATTAGTATAATCATTATCACTGGTTTGGCTGGAATAAATTGGAGTAAACACATAAATATATACATGTTACATGTTTTTCATTATTTAAATTTATTTATTACTTCCTATGAAATAATTACACATTCCTATATGATAATAAATAAAATTACATAATGATAAAATAATAAAAATTTAAAAGTTTAATTTTTCTATCAATATAAGTTTTAATTATAATTTTTATTTTTCTTTTAAAATTTAAATTAATGAATTAATTAATATGAAGTTTATGAAATTATTTTCATTTTTATATTTAACATAACAAAATTATAATTGATTGTATTATTTTATATTTTAGAAATAGATGTTTTTACTAAAAAGTAATAAAAATTATTGATTTGAAAAATATTTTCACTTTTATGAAATTATAATCATATTTTAATGAGTTGAGTATTTTGGAAATAAATTTTATGAAAAGATATATATTTATAATGTAGTGTAATTTATTTCAAAATATAATGTTGAATTTTAAATATATGATTCAAATTATGAAAATGTATGTTATCTTTTAGACAAATAAAAACAATTTTGGAAAATCTATTCTAATCATGCTTTCAAGAGGTTAATTTTTTTAAAAAAAATTTGTTTTAGATTCAAATAATTCTATTTTATTTTGAAAATAATTATTTATTTCAATGGTAATGAAAATTTTATATTATTGTTCTATAAAATAACTTGTTTTTCTTAAAATATATATTTCTCTAAAAACGGATATTCATTTCATTTTAAAAACATATATTAAATTTAATTTTTATCAAATTTTGCAACAAAATCATTGAAAATGGTTTCAATATTGGGTTCCTCATGTTATAATTTGATAATATGCTTCATTTCGTTATTCGCATTATGAATACTAATTTTGATAAAAGATTATCACCTCGGTAAAAATTAAAATAGGTGAATCTAGTTTCAAACTATTGAAAAAGTTCTCAAAATCTCTAAAACATATTTTTCGTTCAATTGAAGAGTTAATATCATCCAACATCTTTCAATATTACAAAATATTTATGTTTTGTGTAAATACCCAAAAATTCTATTGTAATTTTTTTAAATAAATGGGATTTTTATGAGTCTGCGAAGATTTACGGTGCTTGATTCCGAGGCCCGGTGTGCCCAGAGTCAATTTCTGATGTTTTGCTCTGGTATGCTCGGTAAATATATGAGCGAGTTTTTATGACATTTGAGCTGGTTCTCAGAACTGAAATATGAGGGCACCGTTGAACTCACAACACCGTTATTCGCTTAATAAGGCTTTCAATTCGATGGTAGTGAGTTTAGGATAAAAGTTGGTTTTGGTTTTTCTTAAAAAATAATAAAATAAAGTATAACACTATATTTTATTTCTTTGAGATTCCATGTGAGTGCGGGTAGTTGGAACCTCCACTTTAGAGTTTATGGTGAGACCACCACACCCCAACCTCCCATGAGAGGTTATGGTGGTGGGGCCCACCCAAGCATAAACACCCCTGGGAGGATAATTGAGGTGGGGACCACCCAATCCCTATTGATGGTAGAGGATGATACCTTTCCAATATGCCTCATTAATTATGGGGGACCTCTTGACCTCCTCTACGCAATTAGTTACTCCAATGCACGTGCCAACTATTTTTTCCAACTCACATTCCAATTAACTGTGCCAATGCGTGTGCCGATTAAGTGATCTAACGCGTGCGAATTTATTAAGGGGATTTCATTCTCTATTTGGATTGTGTGACAACAATAAAATAATAGAAAACCTATTATTATTAATTTTCTGTCATTCTCATTTGGTGGAATAGAGGAATAGGAGAGCTAGGGAGAACCGTTATTCCAATGAAGAAAGCGATGAATGCGAAGAACGTCGGTGACGCTCTTTCTTCTTCGACTTCATCCCCAGCCAGCTACCGATCAACCCTCTGCAACTTCATCAGAGAACCAACGCATCTCAGAATTGAGGATCTGTTGAAGATGCGATGAATGAAGGTCTCCTCCGTCATCCTCTCGTAACTCCGTCAACAAACGGTGAGCGTCGAGTGACAAATCAAAAGGTAGGGGGTTTACCTTAAGAGGTATTCATTTTCTTTTCTCAACATCTTCTGAAAGGAATATTTACAATTTTTTGTGATTAAATTTTTGTTTATCGTACCTTTGATGAACCAACTAATATCACCTTAAATGCAGAGGGTTCGGGCCAACCTCACAAGGCCTGACACCCTCTATCGATCTTTATTTTTGGTGTTCTTCGAACCGGCACAGATGCGACTAAGACGGAGAACAAAGGCCACGCTACTCGCAGCGTCCGTGGATCGCGCCGCCCTCACGACACCATAAGTGTCCTACCCCGCACTGCTTGCCTATGCTCCGCCGCGCCCCACGTCACCTGCTCGTGCACCCCGCACGCTGCCCAGCTCTACAGGCACCCTTCCTAGCACCCCGATGAACTTCCCAAACCCCAGCGCACTACCCGACACCCCGACGCCCTAACTGATGCCCTCGCGGCCCCCTACAGTGGCATACCTAGCGCCCCGACACGCTGCCTCGGCGCGATGCCAGGAACCCCGACACCCTATCCAGTGGTCCCATGGCCCACTTTCCACATGGTCTACCACTAGCCTCCCAGCAGCCGACCACCTGAGCGATGCCCCTCGCGGCGTTGGATGAGCCAGCCCCGGCCTTCGGGCTGAGCCACCAGCGTGGCAGCAACCGGGCCGAACAACCCTCATAGTCCTCTGGGATTGGCCCAGTGGACTGGGCCTAGCATAGTATGCTGACCTACCCAACAGACTGGGTCATACCCATCAGGTCCATCCGAGTTGACCTAGACCGGGTCGGCTCAGATGGGGTTTGGTCGAGTCAGTCCTACTGGAACGGACCGGACCTGGGCCCATTAATGACCCATTGCTTCTTTGGACATATCTTTGGCATCATATGTCCTTTTGATGTACCATCTATAGTGATTGAAATCTCGATAATAGATGGTCCTTTGAGTATACCCCACTAGAGTTCGGGTATAGTTTAGTTACGGTCAGGTTGGATTGTACACGAATCCAACCGGGCCCCCAGGACTAAAAGGATAATAAAAAACAAAGCAGGGGTCTAATTGACACATTGTTTGTTGCATTGAGATCCCTATGACGAGACAGATATTTTATATACTTCTACGTGAGACTTAGTGACATCTGGAGTATCGAATTTTAGCTTGTAGAGCGGACCCTCCGGTAATGAGCGAGCAGATTGCAGAGACCTAGTAGCTGGCAGAGAAATGAAGACTGCTGACTGATTGACTCGAAGTGATTTGGATGGCCTAGTGGGGAGCACTTGGTTGTAGCAGTAGTCCCAAGGTGGATGAGTGATTGGTTGTACCGACAGACCCGTGGTACTCAACAGAATGAGTACCTCTGTAGGCTCTGAGGGGGAGCACATGGTTGTAGCGGTAGACCCATGGTGGGGAGCCCCTTTGTGTGAGCGTGAAAGATCGATATTACTCGACAGGGGGAGTACCTCAGCAGTCCATGGTTAGTGGGAACACCTGGTTGAAGCGGCAGACACACTGTACTCAATAGAGGAGGAGTTCACCAACAGTAGTTGTTTCGACATCCTGAATAAAAATCCTTGTATGAGCCAGGTCAATGACTTTTGTGTTTTCCACATGATTGAGATGGGTTACTTGATAACTTAGGTAAATGTACAAGCATATACCTAAGTAATGGTTATATGCTGATTTCATACTTTTTGATTTATCTTTGCTAGATTTTGTGTGACCTTGAGTGTATTGGGGTCCCTATTGTGTATCATTATACTCACCCGTGCATGGTTTATGCCCGCACCTCATTGTGTTTGTTGTAGAAGACAGACATCACTGACTGAGGTAGAGAGTAGCAGGACTGGACGGTACCCGGAGGTGGATCACTCGGAGTGACAGTGCATGGAGTAGATGTAAGAATGTGGAGTACAGAGGAGGCCAAATACACTTACACTTTAGGTAGGAATCCCGGAGGATGACCCAGTAGCTGGTTTACCTTCTTTCAGTTGTACATTTCAATTTCCTTTTACTTTACTATTGGGATTGTATTTCCACCCCCCTTTAATTTCATCACACTATTTTGTACATAGTTTACATGGTGTTTTACTTCCTATTGCATTCTCTGATGTTTTTGTTACAGTTATAAAGGAAATGCATTCCAAGTATAGGGATTTACGACTTTGTGCTAGTTGCCATCCCCTGGCCTTTGGAATGCTGGTTTGGGGTAGTAACGACATGGGCCCCAGGGGACGGGTCGTGAAAAATTGGGATCATAGGAGTCAGTTCAACCGGAGAACATAAGACATTGATATTTCTTTTTTGTGAAGCAATAGTGTTAACTGTAATAAATGTGGTTTTTAGTTCAGGGAGTCCAGTGCTAGTGCGGGCGGCCGACGTATCAATACACTAGGACACTGACTTCTGATTTCCGACTCAGTGGATGAAAACACTAATTGCATTTGTGTTTTGAAAAGTTTTTTATTAATTCATCTCAACCACTTCAACTAACCAGGTAGAGTATTTTGATCAGGCCACATTTTTTTTATTTCAAGATGCCTCCTCGCGGATGACCAGTTAGACCCCCGAGAGTCGTACGTACTGACATCCCACCGAGCGATGGGGCCTCGGTACATGGCCCTCTTCTAGCTAAGGGACTAGCGGTACCACTCCCCATTGGGCCACTAATGCCACCAGCCCCAACAGTAGACGATACACATCGATTGATCGCATTTCACGAGTTCCAGTGCTAGAGGCCACCCAGGTTCAGGGGATGGACAAACCCACAAAAGATGAGGATTGGATGGAGGCTATGGTGAGTGTCTTCAGACTGGTAGGGAAACCAACCGACTTTATGGGGATCCTTACTGCCATCCTCCTTCAGGTGGCATCTGGAAGATGTTGTAGCCTGATGCTCTAGATGCATGACGAGGTGACCCTACTTTGGTCAGACATTAAGAGCCTTTTCGAGGAGGATTTTGTACCAGCCACCCTTTGCGCGGTGTGGATACATGATCTACTGCATTTATGGAAGGGTAGGATGATGGTGTCGCAGTACTCAGTGAGGTTCACAGTCCTCTTGTGCTAGTTGACATGCAGTGGAGTCTTTTATAGATGGCAGTAGAAAGTTGACACAGAGGTCCAAGAGGACCAGACCTACAGGTGGTCGACCACATGACTCAGGATCAGATGTGCGAGGCACCCGGGGTGGAGAAAGACCTGCTAGGAGCATGCAGTGCCACCCATGCAGCGGACATGGTCACATGGCTCGTGATTGTCTGACCCACTGCATAGACAATCAGAAAATAGTTGAGGGACCTCCCTGGAAGAGGACGAGGTTCGATCGAGGTGGTTCGCAGGGAGGAGGAAGATGTGGCAGAGGATTTGGGCGTGCAACTGGCGGTGGACGACGTTTTGAGAGTCTACTTCCACTACCACAGGGAGGTCTACCCCAACACTAGGGAGCAGGTGGAAAGGGGAGAGCTCAGATTCAGGAAGCTAAAGCATATGACCATGGTACTCCAGAGATGATTCAAGGTATGATATTGGTCTATTCCACCTTAGCATCAGTTCTTATAGACATAGGTGCCAGTCACTAATTCACTGCCACATCACTTGTTTGAAGCTCACAGATTTCTAAGGAGGCGTTAGTTCGATCCTTATGTCTAAATACTCCTATGGGAACTGATTGGTTGATTAAGCACTGGTGCCGATAGTGCGATCTTACTCTATGTGGCGAGAGATTTGGCTGGGATCTCCTTGTAGCGGCGTCAAGGACTTACAAAGTCATCTTGGTTATGTATTGGTTATCTATAGTCCATGCTCAGATTGACTGTATTATGTGAAATGTTTGGTGTTTCCACATGGATTGGACCAGGTTTACCTTCACCGCCGAGAACGGAACCATTGCAGCATATGACTGAATTACATGGAAGAGGGTGTAGCCGATCACTCACCAATTGGATTTCCTTACCCTTGGAGATGTAGACGTGGAGAGTCTGACTTATCTTGTTTTGGTGGGCCATTATGTAGATGATTTCCCTAACAATGTATTAGTACAACCTCCTCACAGAGAGGTGGACTTCTATATAGACTTATACAACGGGATGTCACTGATTTCTACTCCAACATATTAGATAGCTCCCACTGAACTCTGTGAGCTGCGAGTACAGTAAGAGGACTTAGAGGAAAAGGGATTTATCTGACCCGATGTTTCTTTATGGGAAGCCCTAATTCTGGTCGCCAAGAAGGAGGATTGGAGCTTGTGGGTCTATGTCGACTACCATCACCTGAACCAGGTGACTGTGAAGAAAAAATACCCACTCCCAAAGATTGATGACCTCTTTTATCAGCTCAAGGGAGCACGACGATTCTCTAAGATAGACCTCTGATCAGTCTGTAACTAGCTCATATGTTGGGATGAGGATATGCAGAATACGACCTTCAAGTGTGGATACAACCACTACGAGTTCTTGGTTATGCCCTTCATCGTGACCAATGCTCCAGTAGTGTTCATGAGTCTTATGAATAGGATTATCCAGCATTAACTAAATCTCTTTGTTGTAGTCTTCATCGATGATATAATGATTTACTTGAAAACTGAGGAGGATCATGCCTACAATTTGCGGGTAGTACTGGACACACTCCGAGAGCACCATATTATGGTAAGATCTCAAAGTTCCTATTTTGGATTCGAAAGGTTAACTTCCTGGGACAAGTCATCTCAGAGGCTGGGGTTGTAGTGGACCCAACGAAGATCGAGGTTATACATTCTTGGGAGCCACTAAGGAGTGTCCCAGAGGTACCATGTTTCCTAGGGTTGGCTAGGTACTATCGGAGATTCGTTGAAGACTTATCTAGAGTTTTAGCACCATTATCATCCTTGACTAAAAAGGGGAAACCCTTTGTGTGGTCAAAGTGATTCCAACAGAGCTTTTAGTAGCCGAGGTTGAGGCTGACTAGTGACCCTATCCTGAGGATTCCAGAGGAAGGTGTATGGTATCTAGTTTACTGCGACACATCAAGGACCGGATTTGGGTGTGTCCTAATGCTAGAGCGAGTAGTGATCGCATATGGTTCTCTGTAGCTAAGGCAGCATGAACAGAACTATGCTACCCATGACCTGGAGTTAGCATCTGTGGTCTTCGCCTTGATGATATGGCGACACTATCGGATGGGCGAACTTTTTACAGTGTACTTTGATCACAAGATTTTCAGGAATATCTTCTCTCAAAAATACTTGAACCTAAGACAGTGGTGTTGGATTGAGTTCCTCCAGGATTATGACTTCAAGATAGTATATACTCCTAGGAAAGGGAACATTGTTGTGAATGTGCTCAGTAGGATGATTGGTATTCAGCGACTAGAATAGGTGACAGAGAAACTGGTTTCCTTACATATATCCTTTGTGTATAGGGATGGAGCAGCCTTTCTACAGTCTCTTATAGTCACTCCTTCAATTTTTCAGCTTAGCTAGGAGGTGTAGCATGGGGAATCTGACTACGAGACTCTATATGCTCAGATATCCATAGGGAAGGCACCTGATGGATTTTCTGATGGTGGGGAGCACAACATCCTTTTTAGAGGAGGTACCTTGGTACCAGTTGAACTTTAGGAGGAGGTGTTGAGGGAGTTCCACACATCCCCTTTAGCGGTACATCCAGGAGTAGAGAAGATGTACTAGGACCTCAGATAATAGCATTGGTGGCCAGTTATGAAGAAGGCGGTAGTGGAGTTTGTCTCATGGTGCCTCACTTTTCAGTAAGTAAAGTCAATTCACCAAGTACGAGTAGGCTTGGTTCAGCCCTTAGAAGTCCCAGAATTGATGTGGGATGGGATATCCATGGACTTAGTGATGGGTCTTCCACGTACATCTAGGAGTCATGATTCGATATGGGTGATTGTTGACCGACTCACCAAGTCGGCCCACTTCCTACAGATCAGAGAGTAGGGTTCAGTAGATATCTTGGGACATCTCTATGTAGAGGAGATTGTGCGTTTACATGGAGAAACTACTTCTATTGTCTCGGACCGTGACACACAGTTTACTTCCTAGATATGGAAGAGATTGTAGGAGGCTTATAGGACACAACTTCACTTTAGCATCATCTTCTATCCTTAGATGGATGTTCAGACTGAGTGGACCATTCAGACCCTTTAGGACATGCTCTGTACATGTGTCCTCGACTTAGGAGGCACCTAGGAGGATCACTTTCCTTTGGTGGAATTTGCATACAACAACAAAAATCAATCAACCATCAGTATGGAACCTTTTGAAGCCTTGTATGGTTGACCATGTAGATCACCACTGTGCTAGAAAGACCATGGGGAGTCAGCACTAGTGGGACCACAGATGGTATGAGCTACCACGGAGAAGGTGAAGATCATCTAGGAGAAGATGAAGACTGCACAGAGCACACATAAGTTGTATGCTGACAGGAGACGAATACCTCTAGAGTTCTAGGATGGTGACCACGTCTTCCTATGGGTCTCACCTCGATGATCTCTATAGAGATTTGGACGAGGTGGCAAGTTATCTCTGAGATTCATCAGACCATTCTAGGTCCTCGGAAGAGTAAAAGAGGTGGCTTAACACCTAGCTCTACCACCTTAGTTGCACCGGGTGCAAGATTTCTTCCACGTATCTGAGATGAGGAGATATGTTCATGACCCATCTCACATTTTCGACTATGGGGAGCTAGACATCAAATATGGGGTGACTATCAATGAGTTTCCAATAGAGATTGAGGATCGACAGGAGCATTTCCTACGTGGATGGTAGATACCTTTGATGTGTGTTCGTTGGCAGCACGAGAACCTCCAGGAGAGCACATGGGAGCGGGAGGCTCAGATGCGTGCTCCGTATCTCCATTTGTTCCCTTAGTGTGAGTTGTAGCTTATGGGGAAATAAATCCATGAGGTGGTGAGAATGTAAAGATGCAGAAATTCCATGGATGTTTTTTTTAATACATGGTATTTTTACGAGTCTGCAAAAATTTACAGCACTTGATTTTGAGGATTGGTGTGCCCAAAATAACTTTTTGAACTTGTTTTCATGTACATTCAGTAAATGTATGAGCGAGTTTTTATAACTTTTGAGCTGGTGATCGAAACTGAAATCTGAGGGCACTGTTGAACTCAGAGTACTAGTATTCGCATAAGAAGACATTTACATCGACGGTAGTGAGTCGAGGATAAAAGATAGTTTTGGGTTTTCTTATAAAATAATAAAATAAAGTTTAACACTTTATTTTATGTCTTTGAGCTTCCATGTGAGTGTGGGTAGTTGGAACATCCACTTGGGAGTTGATGGTGAGACCACCACACCCCAACCTCCAATTGGAGGTTATGGTGGTGGGGCTTACCCCAGTATAACCTCCCATGGGAGGATAAATGAGGTGGGGACCACCCAACCCCTATTGATAGTAGAGGATGAAACCTCTCCACTCCCCCTCATTAATGATGAGGGACATCTTGACCTCCTCTGTGTAATTAATTGCACCACCGCACATGCCAATTAATTTTTCCGATGCACGTGCCAATTAATTGTGCCAACACGCGTGCCAATTAACTACACCAAAGCATGTGAATTTATTAAAGGGAGATTCTTTCTCAGTTTGAATTGCATTCCAACAATAAAATAATAGACAACCAATTATTATTATTTGGTTGGAATTCTCCTTTGATGGAATTTAGGAAGAGGATAGCTAGGGAGAACGTTTCTTCCAACGAAGAAGGCGAAGAACGTGAATAACGTTGGTGACACTCTTTCTTCTTCGACTTCTTCCCCTGACACCTACCTATCAACCCTATGTAATTTCTTCAACAAACCGACAAAGCTCGGAATTGAGGACGTTCTGTGGACACAACAAAAGAAGGTCTTCTCCATCATCCTTTTGAGACTCCGTCAACAAACGACGAGCATCATGAAACAAATCAAAAGTTAAATGGTTTACCTTAAGAAGCATTCCTTTTCTTTTCCCAACTTATTTTGAAAGGAATATTTGTGATGTTTTGTGATTAAATTGTTGTTCATCGTACCTTTGATAAACAAACTACTATCACCATAAACATAGAGGGTTCAGGCCAACCTCACACAGCCCAACACCCTCCATCTATCTTTCTTTGTGGTGTTCATTGAAGCGGTAATGAGGAGATGAAGATGGAGAATATAGGTTGTGCTAGCTATGCCTCCCCAGGTCGCGCTGCCCTCATGACCCAGTAGACATCCTACCCAACACTGCCTTCCCGCACGGTGCCGCAACCAACGCCGCCTACCCGCTCGCCACCATGCCCTACAGCACCTGCCCTCGTGCCGCTATAACTTGCGTCGTCTGGCAGCCTGCCCCGTGTGTTGTCCATCTCTTCCAGCGCCCTACCCGGCATCCCAGCGCCCATCCCGCACCCCGCACACTGCCCGGAGCCCACCTTCCATGCCCGGCACCCTTGTAGCACCCTTTTGTGGCCTGCTCGGCGCCCCGACGTGCTGCCTGTGCCCCAGCGCGCTGCCCAAACGTCATGCAGGCGCCACAACACCCAACCCGGTGCCCTCGTGGCCCCCTTCTGTGGCTCTCTCGGTGCCCCGGCATGCTGCCAGCGCCCCAGTGCATTGGATGGGGCCCCAAAGCCCTGTCCGACACCCCCATGGGACCCTACCTTGCGGCCTCCTATTGTCCTCCCAGATGCCAACCACCCGAGCCACGCCCCTCACGAATTTGGCCGAACCAGCCCCAACCTTCATGCCGAGCAGCCTGCGTGGCAGCATCTGTGTTGTACCGCCCTCGCAGTCCACTGGGCCATGCCTAGCAGACCAGGCCTATGTTTTCGGGCTGACCAACCCAATGGGATGGGTCAGACCCATTGGGTTTGGCCGGGTTCACCATGACTGGATAGGCCCAGACTAGGTTGGGTCGAGTAGGTCTGACTAGGACGGACTGGACCCAGGCCCATTAATGACCCATTGCTTCTTTGGCCATATATTTGGCCCCGATTGTTTGTTTGATGAAGATTAAGTGATGATATAAATCTCACTGATAGAGATTCCTTTGATTTACACAAATGGATTTTGGGTTATAGTTGAGTTATGGTCAAGTTGGATAGTACACAAATCCAACCAGGCCCCCAAGAATAATAGACTAATAACTAACAGACCGGACATCCAATTGATGCGCCCTCTATTGCGTTGAGACCCCTATGACGAGTATGATCTTTGAGATACATATATGTGAGACTTCGTGAAACTTATTGTATCAACTTGTAGCTCGTGCTGATGACCCTCCCATTATTGAGTGAGAAGATTGTAGAGATATAGTAGCTAGATGAGACTTGATGACTACTGACAGATCGACTCGGAGTGATTCAGATGGCCTAGTGGGGAGAGATTGGTTGTAGTAGTAGACCCATGGTGGAGGGGCGCATGGTTGTAGTGGCAGTCCTGCGGTACTCGACAGAAGTAGTACCTCTATAGGCTATGAGGCGGAGCGCTTGGTTGAAGCGGCAGACCCATAGTGGGGAGTGCCTATGTGTGAGCATGGGAGACCCACAATACTCAACAGGTGGAGTGCCTTAGTAGTCCATGGTTAGTTGGAAACACCTGGTTATAGATGCAGGCCCATTGTACTGGACACAAGAGGAGTTCTCCAGTAGCTGTGATTTCGACTCCCTGAATAAAAAATCATGTTTTAAGCTGAGTGAATGACTTTTGTGTTTTCCTTAGGATTAAGATGGGTTACTTGATAACTTAGGTATATGTATGGATATATACATAAGTAATATTTTTCCGTTGATTTCAAACATTGTGATTTATCCTTGTTGAATTTTTTGAGACCTTGAGGGTCTCGGGGTCCCTACTGAGTATCCTTATACTCACCCCTGCACGGGCTATGCTCGAACCTTGTTCTGTTGGTGGAAGATGACAGGGATCGCTGACTGAGGCAGAGATTAGCAGGATTGGATGGTACACGAAGGTGGATCACTCAGAGTAACGATACAAGGAGTGAACGGATGGACATGGATTGCAGAGGAGGCCAACATACCTACCCTTCAGGTAGGAATCCCAGAGGACGACCTAGTAGTTGCTTTACCAGATTTTAGTTGTACTTTTCTGTTTAATTGTACTTTACTATTTGGAATTGATTTCCTGCCCACTATAATTTTAGCACACTCTTTTGTAAAGACTTTACTTAGTTTTTTACATCCTTTTGCGTTCTCTGATGTGTTTGTTACAGTTATAAAGGCAATTCCCTCCCAGTTTAGGGATTTATGTCTTTAGTGCTAGCCGCCGGCCCCTGGCCTACGGAAGCCAGGCTTGGGGTATTTACGACATGGGTCCTGGGGGATGGGTCATGACATTTTGTTCCATTTTAATTGATAATGACTTTTAATTTATTTTTTGTAATGATTAAGTAAAAAATGTCCCTCTATTTCATTTCATATCTATTATATATTTGATATAGAACACAATTATTTTGTGAATGATTTTAAATGGTAATATTTAATAAGAATAAATAATTATTAATATACATATTATTATTATATCTTTCTAATGTTATAATTAATTAAATGTGTATTCCTTTCTGATGTATCTCTTACGCACGCGGGTGAAACAGAAAATGAAATAGTTTTAAAATAGTAAATGTGATTTATTTATGTAATAATAAGTATTTAATTATTTTTATGAATAAAAAATAATGATAATTAATAATCTAAGCATCCAAATTAAAATTACATAGAAATATTGATGTTCTTAATGTCAAATTATGATAATGGTCTCTATAATGATTTTAAGGATACATTTTGTAAAATAATATTTAATTAATAATATTTAAATTAATTTTAATTCAATAAATTTTAAAATTAAAATTAAATAGATTATAATATAGAATTGTTTTACTTATTTTTCACATTACCATTAATAATTACCTAATTTAAAATAAATTATAATATTTCTAGTTACAACGGTAATGGATATAATAGTTAAAAAGTGGTTAATCAAAATTGATATAGGTTAATATATTCTAAAAATGATAATAAATCCTATTAGTTGAGAGTATATGAAACCTATATATTCAAAACATCTATATGTAGAAAATTTTGATCCACCATTAAATAAAATTAACCATATGTTATTTTAGATCATTGAATAATTATATGTGTGCCGATCCCCTCACTTATAAAAAGGGCACCTCTGATCCTCTTTTATTAACACATTCATAATAATCTTAGCTAAAAATGACCACACCCAAATCAATTCCAAACCTCTCATTAAAATTTCCCAATTTTTTTCCTTCTTAATATACAATCCCAAGTTCCTTTTAGTGGTGATCCAATAGTGGTTACTCAATGAAGAGGTAATCATTATCCCCAAATACATTTATGTTTATGTATTATTCTATGTACTCTAAATTTAATTAGACCATATTGACATATTGACTTCATTAAGATTAGTTTAATATAAAATAATTATTCTAGTATAAAATCCATTTTTAATTTTTTACTTCCCAATAAATGATAAAATTGTCATCTTCTGTACATATAAACAACAATATCCATGACTGCTGCATTTTATTTTTATCACCTCCACTCATGTTTGGTTGTATATATTTATTTAATTATTATATAAAATATCTATTATAATATTGTCATTTTTTAAATATTCAATATTAACTACCTTCATTTCCTACTAAACATTGGTAGACGATAACGTCAGTCGTGCGTACTTGTGGACTACCACTTCCATGAAGGGATTTAATTTTTTTATTTCTAAATTTCAGAGTTTGTAATAAAGATATATTTAATTATTATATATGATATATATTATATAATTATTATTCATTAAAAGTAAATTATTATTCAATTTGTTTCATCCTATACATCGAAAAGTAAAAACACCACCCATACAAAAGTATATGCCATTGTATCTATGAAGATATGTAATTTAATTTACATAACCAACTTATATGAATGGATATAAAATAGATTTTAATTTAAATATATGATATTTATGGAAATATTATAATAATATTTATTATAAATCAAATAATAATGTGAAAGGACCATAAATAATGAACTAAAATATGCATGAAAAGTAGAACAGTGAACAACTTATGAATGATTTTAATGAAAATTATTAATAAGTAGGATATGATATTATATAATTGAATCATATATGGATTTATAAACATGACTATGGTAAAAATATAATTTTATAATAAATCTACATTTATTATACACGAGGTAATGACCACATATATAGAAACTTGTACTTGAGGTTTGGGTTTCTCATCTCACATTTATTTATATGGGACTTTTCATTTATTAACTACTTATTTAATTTTTGTTGTATTTATAATGTAAAATAGTTTCATTTATAACTATTTTTATTATAATTATAGGTATTTAAATATAATTTCATTTTTCCCTCCATCATGATGTTTTGATTCAAAGATGTCCAAAAACATTTTATGTTATTCAACCCAAAATCATTTCATTGAGACATGTTTCAAGATAAACACATTTTTTTGTTTATAAAGTTATATTACTCCCTTATGATATGTCATATAATTAATATGTTTATATTAATTGAACATAAATTTTCGTTTTATTTAATTTATTTAAATGGGTATATGATTAAAATGATGAAAAAGTGGCGAGGGTTCCAGTTACAATATAATTTTATTTTTGGGATTATATTTGTTAAATTTACAATAAAGAAAATTATGTGATCCATATATTTTATACATAATATTTTTTTATATATAGTTATTTTTATGGTTTTCCTGTATAATTATGTTTCCTAATCTATTTTACACAGAAATATCAAGAAAATGTTTTAAAGAAAACCCAAATTTATTTTTTCTTTTTGAGTTGGGAATCTTACTTGTACATTTCCATTTTCAAAAACGTGTTATATGTATTTTTTATATATAAATAAATTATTTATAATGTTTATTATTACATCATTTTTACATTTTTAATTATTAAATAGAATATATAAAAAATCAAACTTCTCAGTTTTTAAATTTTATAATGTGTGAAAATGATTTTCTCTCCTCAACATATATAAGATGAATTACTTTTAACATTATAATGAAAAATATTTTATATAGATATTAATTTATAAATTTATATGGTGATTTTAAAAACTAATATTTGTCTAAATATTTTAAAAATTGTTTTTTTTAAATATGCTTAACTAAAATGATATTTTCTCTATATTCAAATTGTTTAAATAGTTAAATTTTTTATTTTTTTTCATATATGTAATCATCATTTAAGGAACATTATCCTACACTATTGATATATTTTTATGATTCAATCAAATTTCATTCCGTGAATGTCCTATAATGATGATGAATTGATGAGGATTATAGGAAACCATTTTATTTCCTTTGGGATAATTACGCTACAATGAAACAATGAATTCTATAATGATATTATGGAATATATACATATATATATTAATATATGTTAATAGGTAAATAAAATTTTGACTTCTCTAAAATTAATTATGTAATTTGTGATATCTCATGAGATAGTGTATACATAAATGGGAGTGAATACATTTTGGATATGGAATCTGGCCATTTTGATATACGTGGTAGTGATCATTCAATTAGGAAATAATGGGAATGGGATGTGAACTTAATATTATATGTTATTATATCACCATTAATATTCTTATAAAATATCCTTTACTAATGAAATTATTATAGTGGGGGTTAAGAAAATACATTATGTGCCATTATCCACAATGATAGTCTTGGCAGTTATATTAAACTGTAGAAATTATTTTTTATGCATATTTGAATCCCAAAAACTTATGTATTATAATTATAAAATATTTTCATCGTTTATGTTTTAAAATTGATCATTTAACCCTCTCAAGAATTATTATTTTGTTATGAATGACCAATATGTCATAACTAATGATTAATGACCTTTGAAAATTTTTCCAAAAATTATTAATTAATGATTATTTTATCTTACACTTTTTCCTATATTATACTTTAATATGACCATTAAACTATATATCCCATTTTTACCCTTACTAATTATATATGCTCACACTTTTTATATTTCGATTTTTACACATTATGTATAATGGTATTATGTTATATGTTTCTATAAGTTTATAATTTTTATAGTGTTTTTTGTAGATAATGTTGTATTTGTATGGGAAAATATGTGTTTCAATGAAAATATTGACCATTTGATGAGAAGGACATGTGTTCTCATATGAAAAGGGTTTTTCCAAATTCTATAATTATATAAAACTAAAAGGTATTTAGTATGAATTTTACTCAATGATGGATATTTATATTTTAAGAATGGATGTTTAAAATTTGGTTATATCAATTAGTATGAAATCTATAATATAAAGGTTATGTTTTCTGCAATAGATCATGGTATACAGATCATGGGTTTACCCATTTCTTCTCTTGTTTTTATTTCCGATGAGTTCTCTCCATAAATTATTTCATCACACTACACTTAGTCTAAGGATTGTGGCTTTTTGGGAGGAATATTCCCATAGTGAGGTCACATTTAAAATATTATTTTTCACTATCTTCTGATCATTGAGCATAATATAGTCAAGGAACGAGACTGTCTAAAAAAATTGTGGGATTTTTAGGAGTGTTTTTGATGAATGGATGTCATGCTGTAATTATTTGTAAAAACCCACAATGCATTTTATTATTCACTAATTAAATGATAATATAAATTGAATATTTTAGGTATAATGGTGGTCAAAATGTTATAAATTTTCATCCATATATATCACTAGACATAAAGGTATTTTAACTTCAGATTAAATTAGATTATTTCGTAGTTGTTTTTACAAGACTAAAGTAAGATTTTTTAGTAACCAATCAGAGGAAAAAACTATGGAATTCATTGAGTGTTGGGATATGAGAGTCTATATAATTTCTATTTAATTTTTTTAGGAAAATAATATGTTCTTAGGATCTAATTTTTGGTAAAGTCTCCCTAAGATAATTCTATGTTGAAAAGAGAGAATATATTTAGTTACAAAGTTATCAGGACGTAAGTTTGAGGATGAATAGAAGATGTATTTTTTATGGTCTATCATCACCTTGATTATTTTGTATAATTTCTAAGAGAAAAACAAATGAGATTGATTTGTGAAATGGATTATTAATATAATATATTCTCAGTACATTAGATACCCTCGATTCAATTATTTATTCTTTTTAGAAATTAATTTATCTATCTTTTCAATATTACATGTTTTTTTGTTATAAATATATAAGTTTTTTCTTATGTCATTGGTTATTTTCATCATTCAGTTTAATGTAAATATCTTTCCAATTGTTATAATTGATAGTCTAATACTATCCATATGTGGGAGAGGATAAATACAACCTTACACTAAAGAAATAGTTACCCACATTGGAGGAGAACAACATAAATGTTAGTATGTTTTGGTCCATACTATTCCTATCACAACCCAATATTTTAAGATACAAATATTCATAAATAAATAAAATTTATTCGATATCTTATCTTTCATCAAACATAGATCCTAACTGAACTTTGATATACTATTAAATATTAACAGAACTGTTGGAATTGTAATGTGAAAATTTTGATTAATAATTTGATAGCTAAAAATAGTAATGTGATCATTAATAATATTAATGTGTCCATTAGAATAATAAAATAACCTATTAATGTATATGTAAATTTTTTATCTATTAAATGAAAAAAGGAAATATTTACATCATTGAATATGTATATAAATGTATTAACACTGATAAATTAAGTGTTAGTGTATTTAGAAAAGTTAATCTTTATTTAAAATATATAATTAATATAATAATTTTAAAGAAATATTATTTTCATACAATAGATTCATAAATTAATATCTTTTTCTCTTATGTTAATAAATGAAATTTCTGAGAATTTATTTAATATTTCAAAGTGTAATAAAACGGCTTTAACATTTAAAATCGATATTTTTGAAATAAATGATGAATTTAATTAAAAAAGATATTATATTTTTAAAAATATTTTCAAAAATTCTATTCCATTGTTGAAATCTACAAATAAAAAATTAGGGTTATTTTTTGGGTTTTTTCCGAAATAATTGATATTTTGAATAGTGAAATACAGTAATTCATAGTATTAGTTAAATATATAAATTATTGGGTGATGGATAAAGTATGAATAATTATAGAGCCATTTATTCAAACTCACATCTACTATTAATCATTATTTTTTATAATAATCATCACTATTGATTATTTTGATACAAAATAATAAACTAAGGAATAAAATAATCAAAAAAACCCCTACCTCCATTATAAATACAACCCCTCACCACCTCTTTAATTCATATCCTCTGTTATTTGGATCATGATTATATTTTTGATAATTTAACTGCCAAACCTCATCAACACATCCTATCTTTTCCAGTATCTCCAAAATACTAATCCCATGATCCATACGAAGGTTCTCAGGGACATATTATATAGGGGTAAAATCCTCTTTCATTCTCTTTTAATTTTAATTTAATTTATTTTATTTTCTTATCCATGACATAAATTCCCAATCATAAAATAAATGATAAACACATTATATTATATATATTGTAATTTTTATATTAATTTATTATTTATCATCAAACCCTTTCTCCCATAACTTTTATTATCAAACATATACCATAGTCCATGATTATTCGATTTCCAACCATCATGTGTGATTTGTTTTCCTTTTCCATTTAGTTCATAAATACTTCTCATAAAACTCATATTATGGTTAATTAGTGTTTTATTAAAATTATTAATCATTATATAGTTTTTTGGAACAAATATATAAACTTGACATTAATTACAATTATATACGTTCAAGAATGTCATAAATGCTTCCAAAATAAATTAAATCATTTTAATTGTTATTTTTTCTTAATATCATTCTCATAACATAAAAAATAATATATATGATCATTTAAAAATATGGAAAATCAATAATAACAAATAATTTCAATTTTGAAGAACTATTACCATTTTATGTGAACGCCTATACATTTATAAAAAATAATCTATCCTTAAAACTATGAGAATAAAAACTCATGGAATGGAGGAATGAAACATTATAACTCACCAGAATGGCTATTAATGATAAAAAAATTATGAAAGTTAAATTTTATACTAATTAGGTTTTGAAAAAATTAATTAATTAATAAAATTTGATTTTCCAGTATATGAAGCTCATGTGCAGAACACATTCTAACATAAGGATAGGGATTTGATAATCAAATATTCATTCATTAGGTTATATGACTACATAATTGGTTTTACTATTCCAAGATTATATATAGAATCCATTATTTATTTCTGTATGTTCTATTCCTACATATCCAATTTTTGGATATGATTTTTTTTACATATAATCTCTCCCATTGGAAAAATATCACCTTAATGATATGAAATTTATAAGAGATTTATTAACATAATTTCCATTCAATAGATCATACAACTATGTTTCTCGTTATATAATTCAACGATTATGTGTGCATTCCACTATTTATTTCATTACGTTGTATTCCCACTTCTCCATTTTGTGGGTATTCATTTGTTACTCATAATCACCCCATTTATTTAATCTCACCTCAATCATATAAACTTTGTAAGGGGTTTCTCATCTCACTTTTATTTCTATGTGATATTCATTTTTAGAAACTATTTCTTGTGTGTGGTTTATGTATACTACCCATTTTATTTATGATCATGAATCATGGAATATTTCATTAAATATTCATATTTATTTTATCATGGATATATTCATTTCTTAATCCATATACAATTTTTTAAATATGGTGTTTACTTTAAACGTTGTTTAAACTGGGGAAATATTGACAAATCTGTATTCTCTACTCAATATGGATGTTTCAATAATTCCAAATTTACTATAACTAAATTCATCTATGAATAATTATTTGAATAATTTTTTTGGGTGGGGAAAAAATTATATATCCCCTTGATATATTTTCATTTCTCATGAGTCAAAACTATTAGAGAAAAACCCTTCCTATTTGTACCCAAAGAGAACCAAGAAGGATTATACCCAGAAACATAAACCATTTTTTGAATATTCTTGGTTGTATGGGTTCATGATCTAGATAAATTACATCTAATAAATTATCATTTTTTAAATTCAATATTCATTTACTAATATCCATGATATTTTCATAATAAATGATTCAATGTATTAATTTTTTCATCCTCGTTTTGTGGGTAAAAATTCAAGTGTTAATCAATATTTACCCATTCCATATTAGTAATTCTTTATTGATTATTTTCAACTTATTACTGATCCATAATTCTACAGTATGTAAACTTTAATGATAATTTGATATCACCCCTTATTTTTTTCCTTATCCATGTTATGAATATCAAATCCATCAATAAGTGTAAAGTAAACAGTGTATTTTTATTTTCTTTGTTAGATGATTGTTTTTCAATGTAATAAGGGTACTAGGTTTGTCTCTAGTGATCATGAATACTAAATTGATTGGTCCTTGGTGATTTAATCTCTTAAAACTATTCCATTATAATAAAATACCCACAAACTATAGGGTATTGGGGTTGGGGTTGTTACATTTGGAATCATAGTAACTTTAGTACTATATAGGAGATTGTTATTTTAAGTAAACATGAGATTTATAATAATTTCATATAGTGAATTTTGGATCAGTACTGATTATGATTATGAGCTTATTTAGTGTGTGCCAACATTTAGTTTTAGTTCCTAATGAATGAATGGAAATAAATACCCATGGACAATGTTGGGATTTCCCAACTAAGCAATTCAACACAATTAGTGTTGGACCAGAGAAATCAATAACATATTATGATATCATACTCATATTGTGTAGAATAAATATAGTAATCATATGTTGTATGGTTTCATGCAAAAGAATCCCCCATCATATATTGGTGATTCTAAACTTGTGGTAGTTGAGAAGTGGATCAAGAAACTTGAAAAGATATTTCTTTCAATGGGATGTGATGAATGTGAAAAGGTAGAACTAAGGATTCTTTTACAAAATGGATATGTTGACCAATGGTGATCTTTGATCTATAATACCAAGGTGGATGATAAAATACAATACTTGGAATTGTATGTCATAATTTAACTTTCTTCTACAAATATGCGACTAGCGATAAACGAACTTAAATGAAGAGAAAATTCCTTAACTGAAATAAAAAGGATATGGAGAGTGTGTTAGATTATGATTATACATTCACAAGACTATTCATGTATGGTACAAATTACTAACATGATTCAAAAAAGAATTTTAATATTTTATTTTACGGTATAAAACCCAATCTATGAAGGGAATAGGCTTCTCAAAAATCATTATCACAAAATGAAATAGTATTATATTATGTCAAAATGGAGAAGGAATAACATAAATATTATATTTTCAAGGGAAATCTAGAGAATATTATGAATTCTGATAACCATGGAAATGATGAAGTGTCAATGAAGGAGGGAATGACAGAAAAACCATTATAATAAAATATGGTAATAATAATCATAGGAAATTCTTGGAAGGAATGTGAGTTTGTATTTAGTGTAGAGAAAAGGGTCAAAGTGATAATGAATGAAATGGGAGAAATAAATCAGTGATATTCAATTTGTAAATAATAATGAAATGGTTCATTATTGGAACTGATTTCGCTTGAACAAAGAGATTCAACCATAGATGTGGCCAAGGGATGTTGGACAAACTTATACAATCACCACATCTGAAGTAGAAGTACCCAATGATATGCTTCCATGTATATTATTCCTATCATTAAATTTTGAAAAATATTTATTTAATACAATATGATCTCAAACTTTTATATCTAACCAATGTACATATAAATATGGTGTTTCCATTTTACTTTAATAAGGTATTTGTTTGATATAACTCTTAAGGGAACAATCATTGCCACAAAAGTATGTCGGTGGGTCCCATTAATGACACATAAAATTCTTTACTTGATAAAATTATCATCATATCTAGGGTGGAAATTGATATAATCCATAATATGGAATGTATTTCAACAGATGATGAAAATATTTACATGAATGATTGAATTATGATTTGTGAGGGACATATAAAATTCTGAATCATTACTGCGGAAACATATTCATCAGACTCTTATCTTGATCCACCCCTAGTATCACTATAGAATAAAATTTCTGTGGAAGAAGGTTAAATAACATCTAGTCATGAGTAAAGTGAATGTAAAATTTTGGATGTACCAATTTTAGAGTAATAAATTGATGTATTTTTGGAGGAATTACTTGGAAACTCCCCATAGCATTCATTTGTGCTTACCATTGATTTTATCCCTAATAAAATAACAATATCCAAGTATCCTTATAGACTATAAAATATAGAATTAAAGGATATAAAAGTACAACTAGATGATGTATGTAATAATGGATTTATTCTCTATAGTGTTTCTCTATGGAGATCCCTTATTCATTTTTTAAGAAGGGAGATGGATCGTTGAGGATCTTCCATGACTATAGAGAAAAAAATGCTATTACATAAATGAACAAGTATCAAATTCCATGAATTAATGATTATTTGATCAACATTATGGAGCTCAATATTTTTCAAAGATTTACCTTTGTTTTGAGTATCATAAATTGTGAGAAATATAGGAATATATTTTTGAAGACTAAATTTATATGGGGTATAGACATTACGAGTTTATTATAATTCCATTTGGGTTGACTAATTCTCCCTCTGTTTTCCGGGATCTAATTAACATAGTAATCAATAAATATCAATATAGTTTTTTAAAAGCTATAAAGGACATGATAATTTCTTGTAGATCATTATTGTGAATCACACCAAGAAAGAGTTATATGTTAAATTTATTATGTATGAATTATTGTTTTTGGAATTTTTTTTTCATACTCTCCCTATAGATGTAATATCAGTTTTTGTAATGAAGATGAAGGCAGTCCAAGAATGGTCTTTGCCAATGAACAAAACTGAGGTACCTTGTTCCATTAGTTTAGTAGGTTACTATGAGATTTTCCTTTATAATTTTTTTTATGATTGTCTAACCCACTAACCAATATCATAAGTAAATGCATTAATTTGTATTGAAAAAATAATGTGTAGATATTTTTGATGAATTGAGGAGATGAATATAAAATGATATTATTTCGAATTTACCACTAGTAAATGATTGGTTTTTATTATAAAGTGATGCATGGAATAAAGGAATGGTTTTTTTCCTTATGTGATATGAAAATGTTATTTCAAATCCATCACACAATTTATGATTCATGAGCAATATTATCAAACCCATGATCATGTGTTAGCAACCATAAACTTTTCAATTATGATATGGAGATATTATCTATATAGTTAAAGATGTTAGATTTATAAAGACATAAGGAGTTTTAAATACATCCTTAAACTAATAGAACTCAACATGAGAAAAATATGATGGATAGAGTTACTGAAATAATATAATTTATCAATACACTTCCAAATATAAAAAAAGGTAAACGTTGAATTATATAATATATTTCTTTGAATTCTAAACAAAATGTGGTATGAGAAAAATATTATATTCATGGATTAACTAAATTTAGAAATGGTAATTGTTATGGATGGGGAAAACACTCATTTTTCATATTATTTTTAATATATATTGAATGAAGAATGAACAAATTTCTTAACCTAATGATCAGAATTTAAAAAAACATTCTTGTTAAATATGGATGATTGGAATACAAAGTATATGTGGATACGATTATTGAATTTGGAAATAGGTTGTATGTCCCATAAATACCTAAGCTGATAATATAACAATTAGATTATTATTATAGAACAAATTTCTCTATTAGCCTTAGTATTACCATGATTTCTAGTGATATTGATGGTCATTTTTGGTGGGATAATATTATATAGAATATTTCTGACTATACGTCAATATGCTTGGTTTTTTCAACATGTAATGGTTGAGAGAAATCATCCAAAGAGATTCAGGAAACCCTTACCTATTTTTATGATGAAATGGGATGAAATTATTGTGTTCATCATCATTGGATTACCAAATACCCCTATAAGGAATGACACGGTGTGAGTTATTGTTATCACCTTAAAAATCATCACAATTTGTTACGATAAAAGAAGTTTTATATCTTGATAACCTTGAAATACATTATATAAATTATGTTTGGAGACTTCATGTTGCACCTATATAAATTCTATATAACTAAGTTCCCTATTTTATAACAAAATTTTGAAAGAGTTTTCAAAATGATTTGGATATAGAGCTCATTAGAGTAATGGTTATCACCCCAAAACTAGAAGAATGTATAAAAGAACTATTCAAACAATATAATTCACTCTGATATTATTCTTACATGACATTAATGTTATTTTTTGTCATTACTTATGCTTGATATTATTTTTCTACAATACTAGTTTCCACTATAGTGTTTAAATGGTTCCCTATGAAGAATTATAGGGAGAGAGGTGTCATAATCCAACTTGCTGGTTTGAAGATGGTAAGAGGAAACATATTGGGCTCAAAACTTACTAATGAGATAATAACAAAGGTAAATAATATTTAGGATCATATTAATACACCTCTATGTAAGAAAAATAGTTGTACTGACAATCAGATAATGTATTTGGAATTTCAAGTTTGAGGTTCTATTATTTTGAATGTATCTCCACAGAATGGTGTCATAAGGTTCGATAAAAAGGTAATTCGATCCTTAGGTAAATCATAAAAATTAAAATTATAGAAATAATTAGAGTTGTATCCTACCAATAATAAATTCCACCATGTCTCTACAATATTAATATTGTTTTTAATATACCATTATTAAAGAATTTCATGTCATACCCAGTTAATATAATCACCTATGAAAAAATAGAAAAGGAACATGAGTTGTCTTACTTTGAAGATTCTATCAATAATAATGATACATGAGAGTATGTATTGAGAAATCAGACGACTCATTTGGTAAATGTTTTTAAATCCATAAAATAGAATAATAAATGTGGGATCATGAGAATTTTATGAAAAAGAACCACCCTAATCTCTTTATAAGGAAATATTCATGGAATATTTTGAGGATGCAATTTTTTATGAGGAGGAGAATAAATTATACCTTAATATTTTATGGTATATATCATCTTAAATAAATTAAATTTTTTTATAACAAACAATGCATGAAATAATGAATGTATATGTACTGTCATATTCTATTAAATATTAACATTAACCATGGAATTTTAATGTGACCATTAAGAATAGTACTGGGACCGTTAAGAATATTATTGTGGCCAAAATAATAATAACCACACCTATGAATTTTTCGGTAAAATTTATGTATCTTATAATTGAAAATTTGGTATTTTAATATTAATGATTACATAAAACAACATTTCAAAAATAATAAATTGGGTTTTTTAATTTTAGTGAAATGTAAATATTTATTTTAAATATAACAAATAATATAATAATATGAAAGATTATTTATTTTCATAAAATATATTCATAAATTTATAATTTTTTTGTCATATGAATTTTATATAATTTTATTAGATCTTAATAATTATTTAAAATTTTCATAAAATCAGATAGAATGTCAAAATCAATATTTGTCTTTAATAAATTATATTTTTAAACAAGAATTAATTTTAACATATTTATGGAAAAATATTCCAACAATTATAGTCCATTTATTCAATCTAAATGATGACTAATTTTTTGGGTTATTTTTTTTATTTTTAAAAAATACATGATATTTTTGTGAATAGATAAATATGTTAAATTAAGGAATTAGTTTAATATATGATTTATTGGATCATTGTTGATGTGTGGATGATGTAAGAAGCATTATTTCAAGTACATGTACGCTATTTAATTTAATTTCAAATTATAATCAACACTATTGATATCCTTCAACCAAAGTTAAAAAAAATTATAAATTTCATTAACACCTTTCTCCTCCAACTATAAATACCACTAAACACCACCTCTTTACTAAAAAAATTATAGGATTTCTAGATTTATTATATTGTAGCCAATTCATCTACCAAACGTTTTTTTATATATGTCTAACTGGTTACTCCGAATGACTAATCCCATGTTCTATACTGAGGTTTCTAAGGAGATGTGATACAATATGTAAAATCCAGTTTTGTTATCTTTTAATTTCTCATAATTTATATCATTTTCATATCATATCCTTACCACCAATAAAAATACATGAATAAAACACTAGTATATTTTATATTCTATTATTTTATAATTTTAAGGGAATATCTCATCCCACTCCTTCTCCTATTAATTTTATTCAAAAAATAAAAATTCCTCTTTGATCTGTTGATTGACCATAATCGTGGACATAGATTTTCTATTTTCCATTAACAACTTCTAAGATTCTCATAAAACCATTATTATTGTTATAGAAATTTTTTTTAAATATAATATATGTTATATAATTTTATGGATCCAATATAAATTCATTATATTAAATAAAATGATATAAATTCATGATGGTCTTAAATACCACCAAAATAAATTAAATCATTTTAATTGAAATTTTATCATATTATTCATCTTACTAAGAAATAAAAAATGATATATAAGATAGTTTAAACATTTTTATATTTATTTAATATATATAATTTCAATTTTATATAATTATCCCCATTTTATGAGGTCCTAAATATTTGTATACAAGTAAACTGATGAGGAAAACAAAGAAAAGAAACACGCCCAGAACGACTAAATTATACATTATAACTAATCATAATAAGAATAAATGAACATAATGAATTATATAAACTAAAATATAGGTTTAATTTTTTCTTAATTTGGTAATTAAAGAATTTATTTTGATTATCCAAGACATTATGTACTTGGGAGGAACACTTTCAGTCATATGGTAAGGTATCTATTAAATCAATTTCCATTCATTGTGTAATAAAAATACTTCATTTGATATATTATTCCAATATTATGTGTGTAATATAATATTCTATTCTATATATTAAATCCCCCATTATCAATTATACTGGATATTTTTTTGTTACACATAACCACCCCCACTTATTAAATCTCTCCTCAATGATGCAAATTTTTTTGGGGATCTCTTAACTAAATTTCCATTGATTTTCTTATATGACTACTTTTTTGGATATATTAAGCCATGATTTTTTATGGAATCCTCTATTTATATCATTATTTTTTATTCCCATTTTTCATATTTTTTATATTATTTTGTTACACATAATAACCTCATTAATTAAATCTAACATCAATGATACAATCATTGAAAGGGGATTCTCATGCCACTTTTATTTCTTTGGGATATTCTTTATTCACCACTTATTAATAATGGGTGGTTTATTTATAATAACCCATTTATTTATGATCATAAGTCAATGAATATTTAATTTAATATCCAAATTTATTTTATCATGGATATGATAATTGTCTAGGTTTTATAACATTTTTTACAAACAATTTTTACTTTGAATGGTGTTTTAACTATGGAAATTTTTATTAATATATATCCTATACTCAATAAATATATTTTTATAATGAATATTTTTCATTATTTAAATATAATTATGAATTATTATTTATACATGTAGTGCCGGCTGTTGCCTGAAATTATTTAGGCCCTTGATAGATCGATATGTATAATAAGACAAAATTGTTGGCGATAAACCGTTTGTATTTTTTCTAAACATAATCAAACTAGTTTCTACCTACAATAATAAATTGTATTCTGAATGGTCATGATGGTATTAGTTCATGTGAAGATATATTACATATAATAATTAATAGTTTTCTTCCTTTAGTAACCATATATAACTATAAATGAAATTTTCACTGTGACAAAATCTATAGATGTATTTTTCATTCTCATTTTCTAGGTTAAATGGAATGTTTGATTTAGTTATTTACTTGTACATATTTATTATTCCTTATTTATTTTGATTGTCTTATTATTGAATGATTTTTCTATTATATGTAATCTTTATTAAAAATTTGGACTCACCCATTTAATTATTTTTCTTCCCAAGGTTATCAAGATGATATCATAGAATCAGTGTCATAGAAATAGTTTATTTTCCATTTTTATGTTCAATGATTAATTACCAATGTAATAATGGAAACGTATATGTATCTAGATAATAAATGATACTAAATTAATCGATCATTGGTTTTCCAAAATCTTCAATCTGTTCCATTATAATAAATTAAAAACACACTCTTGGTTATTCTGGTTGGGTTTGTTATAGTTCCACTATTCATTTCAACATAAAAATAGGTGTGGGTTCAGTGATTGAAGTGTAGACAATTAAATTGGAATATATGTAAAAGAAAGGTATTTAAATAGTTAAATATTTTTCCCGACTAATTCAACACCTAATTTTATTTCACAAATACTATAGGACATAATTATAATTCACAAATATATCATATATATGGTGTTTAATGATATGGAGTGGGGACATTTTGTATAAGATAGAATAGACTATGGAAAAAAAATGCTCACTCAGTTTAGGAAAAAATAATAATTTTTGATAAGAAATGTGTCATATAAAATATTTGGCTTTTGTATACTAGTCTAATAGATGATCCATATTTTTAGTTAATAATAAAAATACTTTTATAACAAAACTAATTTTAATTTAATACTAAATAGGGAAAAAAATAATATTTACCAAAAAGAGCAAAAAATTTATTTTTTACATAATGATTTTAGAAATTAATATAGAAAAAACAAAAAACAAAATAAAATATCTATTATTTTACCAAGGCCAAACATATTTATCTTCAGGTTGTTTCACATAAACCCATAATAGTTTTTCTATCTTTTGTTTACGTCTCATTAATATGTGATGTTTTTTTTGTTAAGTATTACCTATATATGTTGGATAGAAAATATAAACTATAGATATGACTCTGTTTAATTAGGTTTTCTAAAATATATCTATAATGAATGAACTTATTTAAAATAGTCCAATATTAATGGGAAATTATTTTCTATAAAAAATAAATAATAAAAATTATAAAATTTCACTGACTAAATATATAATCCATACAAATAGAATTCATAAAAACATACTATTAAGAGGGAAGGTTTAGTAGCATTGCCAATGTCATGATCCCTATTCATTATTTGGGATTCTCCTAAAACACACAACACACAAACAAGCTAAAATGGGAAACATACCAAGGGTCTCTCTCCCTATTCCCAAACCTCCTATGGTATATTACTATTGCGTACCTTGTTTTTTATCTTATACATTTAATTGTATGGGAATCCACTTAGGTTATTATCTAACCCATGTTATCCATATGATAGTTTCTAGAATTAGTCTTCTACTAGGCTAGAGGTCATTCATGATCCCTACGAGATAGAACATATACATTAGAATCAAGGAAAGACCACTTGAGAATTATTTCCTCTAATTAATATTTAGTAAATATATAAGTAGGATGTAGAGAAAATTATGGGATAACCCATCTGTACATAGGATATCTAAACCATTGAAAAATAAACAGAACATTAAGTGAATATAAAAACTACGAATTTAGTAAGCTTAAACGAGCACCAAAAATACCCTCACCCTTTTTTCTCCCTCTCCTATCTCTAAAGGAAACCTATCCAATGGATTTTATTCATCCATCAGTAGGTATATTTTTTCTCTTCCTATATAATATTATAAATTCCATTGTTTCTAATGAATAATATGAAATGATACTTACTCCTTGCATTCAATGAAATATGTATGTTTTTTCTACTAAATCATAAAGTGCGAACTATTATATAAAAGTGATAAATTAAAATCATTTCTAAATATTCAATTAACAACAATTGTTATTATGATGAATTAGGAAGCTGTAATTGAGATAATAATATAGGTGTGATTAAATAAGTAATATGTCTTCCTCCACTACCCACCAACACAAAGAATCCACTTTTATATTACAATATAAGCATGCTAATTTATAATACAATAGAAATGTAAGAACTTTATATATTATAATAAAATAGATTTAAAAACCCATCAAAATAAAAAAACACTTTTACATATTTTTTTAAATTAAAACAATTACATTAAAAAAACCATTCCATAGATTAAACCAATTCTATGTAACACAATTTTAAATAATAATATTAAAATTATATTATTATCTCATAATTGTGATAAAATTATAAATTTTTTTAGAGGTTTCTATATATCCCAGTGTTTTTTAAAAACATGTTTGAAACACATCAATTTATAATAACTAGAAAAAGTACCATAAAATTCAATTTTCCTCTTTTCTAAAAATATATCACATTTAATACTCATTTATAAACAACTTTTAAAAAAATAATGTAAATACAAACATTTCCTCTTTAATAATCAATTAAAAATACTTTTAATAACATTTTAAAAGTAAAAAAACACTGGTGGGGTTGAAATAACACAAGGTTTTATCACTTTTTTCATGTCATATAACAAGGAAAAATAGAAAAAGTACAAATGTTCAATGACGTAACAAAATAAAGGGATATAAAATAATAACAATGTAATCCTTTTAAATTCCCCAAAAAATAATTTAATGTCATGGTATCTAACTTAGGTCCTAACAGGACACTATCATAAACATCATTCAGTGGACTAAAATGTGAGTTCACACTACAAACTAATACAAATAGAAAACTAGACTACACCCAACCTCATATGAATTTCATACCATTTCCATCGCGAAAAAAAACTCTCATAGACAATGAAAATAAGAAGAAATTGGATAAAAATTACAAGGATAGAACAACTCTTAAAAAATCACAAAAAACACAAAACCACATCTCTAAAACATGATGTCTAAACTAGAATCTCAATGGTTGAAGACATTCCTCATTAAAATATACTAATCTCTAACCTAATGGACATAACTGATATATGTTGGTGTTTAGATGCATAAAATTAAAATCTCACCCCATGTGAATGTTGACATAAAAAAATACATTGTGGAATCCACTAGCCAACTAGGAAAAAAATACCACCCCCATGTATCGACAAATTCTCTCTAATTTCAACCAATTTTTTGGGGAATGAGAAAAAATATTTCATAGTATACACCACATAAGGAAAAACCAATCAAAAAGAATTAATAAAAGAGGGATGAAATAATTCCCAAAAGAAACACTACACATGACAAGAAACCAAAAAATAACTGATGATACAATGTCCAAGGATTCCTCAAGAAAAAACATCTCTAAACTAAATGAACCTAAATCTCAAGGTGATTTTTACTCTAAATGAAATGAAATAATACACCTGAAATATTTACCAAATGATGGACACTCATCCATCAAACATAAAATTTCCATAAACCAAAATATAAAAATGTCCTTAACTAGAGATCATATGAAATAATCTAAAAGGAAATAAATACTTGCATATCTAATCATTAATTCAAAGATCATTGGTCTTAAAAAAATTGACCAAAAACCAACCAAATGATCCACTAAAATAAATACATCAAAATGACTGAAAGGAAAACACTCTATGAATGAAAGATAACATTCCACTCCATTCAGACATAGGCCATTATTAAATATCACGAGGGGGAACACCTACATTGAACACCCAATTTTTTCACTAGGTCATTCTTTGGGGGATTACATCAAACTATATGATAATTATACCCTTATTATTTCATGTATATAAAATCTTACAATGTTATCTCATATGAAAAAAGGGAAAAAACAACAAAAATATATTTAAAAAAAATCAATGATCACCCCAAAAAATATTGATTTAAAATACCAAACAGCACTGAAAATCATGATTTCATTTAAAAGCTATAAAAATTTAATGATCCCAACTCTATGTATTAACTTGTCATAGCCAATTCGAGACATTTCAAAAATAAATATCAAAATAAACCCTACATATTTATTACCAAAATATCACTCCTTTTTTAAAAATATTTAACTCATTTACATTTTAAAAAACCATTCAAATCTTATACCCTTTTAAATGTGACCAAATGAGGGTAAAATAATTTTAAAAAAAAATTCATTTCCCATAAAATAGAAAACACATCCATTAATAAAATGGTCAATTGACTAGAAACAAGAGTATGATTTTCCCATTGATTTCATAACCCAATAATCCAACCAATTCTCATAACATCCATATTTATAACTATCATAAAAAATCACATACAACCCCCATTGAAAATCTCCATGAGAAAGATAATAAAAAAACCACTACAATGTGCATTAAACAATAATCTTTCAAAATATCAAAAAAAAAATTAAAAATCAAGCATAACATAGAATGAAAAGGCATAGGTTTAGCGAGACCTTGCTAAACTCTAAAAAATCTCATATATTAATTTCTAATGAATATATATAACATGATCACAACCTATAACTATAATTATCATAATAGAGATCAAATATTTTTGGACCCTATGTAAAACATATCACAAAGGTATCTGATACAATTTCTTTTTTAAAAAAAAATCATGACTTTCCATCTAACGTATTCTTATACAGGTTAGCCACTATCCCAAAGGGTGTTTTTGATTACCTTAGGCTACAAAGAGTTCATATATATCATGGAATATCCACATGAGATTTATTTAACCTGATTAAAAATAATTAATGAATAATTCATAAAATTAATAATATTTTGGAGGGACTTATCCATACATCAAATGTCCTCACGAAAGAAAAATAAACATAACATCCACCTAATATCCAAATATAGAATAATGTTAAAAACTATGAGCCTAAAAAACTCCATTACCAGATGAATTTCCTCTCATGAAAGAAAAAGATGACCCTCCTTTGTATTTTCTTAACCCACTGTTAGATATTTATACATACTATCCATAAAAAGAACTAAATCATATTAATCTTAAGGGAAATAGGTAAATGGACAAAAATCAAGAATTATTTGAATATAAATTTTTTTACATACTAAATAATTGATTTTGAACCTCAATGAAAATGTGTAAAAATAAAAACTAGCCTCAACAATCAACACCCAATAAATGGTTTTTAGAATAATCAGTAAGATGAAACTAATTTAATATTATAGTCATGATCACATAAGCACTCAGTATGAAACCATGACTTGTTGAAACTAAGTACTCACTTTTATATTACATTTTAATCATTCATTTTTGTAATTAAAAATAAAAGAAAATTTATTGTATACATTTATAAAAACTAACAATCAACATTCCAAATGTGACAAAACTATTTTCTATAACTTTTTTAAATGAAATAAGTTTCTTGTACAATACATTTCCCCAAACTAAACAATCTTTCCAAAACACAAATTTAATGTTCCACATTATTACATTTTTATAAACACACATTTTGGAAATACACATTTCAAAACACATAATATGTTACCACTTGTCACACGGTCTTCCAAAAAATATTTAAAAAATAGTTTTCCATAAAAATGTGTATAATGTACAAAAAACCATTTTTATAAATATCTCCAAAGAAAAAACATATAAAAATAATTTCTAAATATTGGTAGAAAACATTTTAAATTCAATAACTCATATTTATTCTCTAAAAACCATTAAAAAACTATTTTCAAAAAAATTTAAATGTAATCCACATATATATGGAAGAAAAAAATTAGTTGGAACCAGTATTCTCAAGTCATACAATTAAAAAAATGCCAAGTGTATATATCCCACATAATAATCCATGAAATGACGTTCAATTGAATCATAAGGTAAATCCCGTAAACATTTATAAAAGTATCATATTGTCATTGGATCTACAAAAGGTCCTAACATGAGACTGTTTAAGACTTATCTCAATGGAACAACCTATATTAACATGTTGCATCTGAATACAACCAAACAACTATCTTTCACTTATCCTCATTGGAATGACACACCTCATCTATCCCACTAAAAAAAGCATATAATGAAATTATATTACCTCATAACGATTTTTAATCCCAAATGCTAACATGATATTATCCTTTTGTGATAAAACTTTAAAATTAATCAAAGACACAATGTGTTCTGGAAATTAATTCTACATGATTTAGCTAACACGTTTTAAATCACCCAAATCATTTTGAAATCAAAAAATTTATCAAACAAACAATAAAGGTCATCACATCCCCTAGACCTAAAAATACCCATTGAAAATATATTAAATACATTATAAATACCAAACCCTTTGTTTTAGATCAAAATAAATTCAATAATACAATATAAAATTATATTTAATTTCTATAAACTATTTTAAAAACAAAAAGCATTCATTGATGGCCCATCAAAAATTTTCAAAAACAGTTGGATTGGATTCCAAAAACATACCTATTTTTAAAATCTCCTTCATAAAAATTGTAGAATCATGGACAATACTTATACAAAAAATTTAATATAAAAAAATTTTAAAAAAATTATTAAATTAATGTTGTTTCATAAAATGGGACTTAAAATATACACCTCCCTAAAACAAATTGAAATCAAGCAAGTAGTTTTTTAGAGAGTTAAAGTTTTATCATTCAAATTTGGAGGCTCCCTAAAATATGAAAACATCCCAATAAAACCTAAAAACCCAAAAATAGATCCATTTTTTCATCCAAATGTTATGGTTATGTTATGGAAAAATGAATGAGCGTAAGAAATCCTGGGTAAAAATAAGATAGTGGAAGAAGATTTCTCACCTTCATGATTCATCCTAATATAAAAATATCACACATTAAATCATCAGAAAAAGATGATGCTAGAAGGATGGGAATTCCTGAATAAGGGGTCATGGCTGAGGGTTATTCATCTGAGTGTGAGGGGGTCCATGATGGTGTATGGTGTTTAAAATGGGGATCCCATGTATGGGGAGGATTCCAGTAAAGGGATCATATGCAAGGAGGGATCAAAACATTGGTGGTGGGAATCCATGCGGGTGGTTGTGGGTTACACAATATGATAGGACTGATGAATATGTGATTATGGTAATTCATTCAATTTTTATTATTTTAAATTAAAAAGGGTCTAAAATTATAACAAACCCCACTTTTAAAAACTCATGTAAGGCACATGATTATACCAAATGGTTTAAATATTAATGAATTATCCATGCACAAGGCACTGCCTATCTAAACTATTCCATCCATTTTTTCCCCTAGGCATTATATTTTTGAAAACACCGTGATATAAATATTATTATGAGATCTTCCAAAACACATAGGTTGTTCAGATGCTTATCAGACAACTTACCTAATGATTTGATTTCCGTGTTCTAAACAAAAAACCCACTAAGGGACCTACAAAGACTCATTATCGATACTATAAACTATTAAACACCCGTAAATAGTATAATAAAATTCAACAAAATTACCTCCACCATGAGGTTTCTAACAAATTAAATATCCCATGATAAATTTAATTAATTTATTAGATAATGAAATAGTGATATAGTGGGATTTAAACTATCTTTATTTTGCGTTTTTATTTCCATTCTTATCATTTAAAATAACCCAAATGAGTATATTGGATGAATTTAATGGTTGAGGTTGTGAAAAAATTGGTCTTTTGGGTTTTAATAATTTTGAACCAACCAATGAGACCGATTCATAAGGAATTCAATAAATGGGAAATGATTCTACCATTTAAGTCTTGTGTTCTTTTTATGATTCATTTTCTTAAAGTGTTCCTTGATTTATTGGCCTTTTTAATTTGTCCATTGAAATAAATTGATGAAAAGCATTCTTCCAATTTTTTTTAATATCGATGTTTCTATATATATTATATTTTTTCATTAGAATAATGGGAAAAATGTTATGTTAATTAAACAATGTTTTTAAATGGTTATTCATGTCTAAATGTGATTCTTTAAATTACATTAAAGGCTTTTAGAAAGAATAATGGATTCTATAGTGTGTTTTAACCCATATAGTTTCAAAAATTGAAGTGTTATTTGTTTTAAAGATGGGATTTCGTATTTTAAGATGTTAACATGTTTTAAAAATATTTTCCCTTTTTAGACTATGTTTCCCATGCAGTATTAAAAGGGTTCCAATATTTTATAGAAACCATGTTGTTTTTGTGAAAGGGGTATATTCTTTTTAAAGGTATTTTATGCTTTAAAAATTTGTGTGTTAGTCCCCATATATTTTTTTCGGATAATTTTTTTAATTTAATTAAAATTTATTTGATTTATGATGTATGTTGTGCTAATTATATAATTTTCATTTTTTAGGTTAATTTAGAATAAAATTTCCCACCATGAATTTTTCTTCTTATATAGTGTGTCGTTTTATTTTACTTTTAATTTTATATTGATTTATGTGGGATTTTAAGGATGTATTATTAAATGATTTCACTTCTATATTTAATGATAAGGCTCTTTCTCCCCTTGGATAATGCTAGGTTAATGATTTATATTTACATGCTATTTGATTATTTTAATCCTTTGTTATACTTGTGTTCATGTGTTATTGTTATATGATTTATTATTCACTCTTATATGTTTTGTATAGGAGAGTGCTATTGAATGTAGTGAGTTAAATGTTGAAATCATCTGATTGATGTGTTATTTATCAATTGTGTTTTATGTTTTATATGAGATGGAAATTGGTGTTATAGTGGTCCACCTTCATTATCTTCGACATGGGGAAATCATATCTACTATGTGGTTAATTAAGTGACATTGGAAATGATAGTTTAGTGTAATGTAATGGTTATTAGACCATAGTTCAATTACAGTACCTAGATAGGGGTTGTCGCTAATAACACTAGTTGACAGTGATTTAGTGGATGAGTTATGTGGTCAGCAACCAACCAAAAGCTAGTTACACTTTATAAAATCTAAAATATTCACAATCATTCATATCATGACATGACCCATAGGGGGACACCTGGATGACTATATTCAAGACATGACACCCTAAACCCTCCTTTAATATACCAAGTGTTGTCCGCCATCACCAATTATAAATATCACAAACTTGGGGGGCCATTTACTTATGTACATTTAGAGATGAACATGTCACTAAATATACAAATAAATTGAAATTGTAAAATAAAATTGATATAAAAAATGAACCATACATATATACGACATTATAGATGTAATTATTCCTATAAATAATAAATAGACAAATATAAGTACACAAAAGAATTAAAAATTTCCAACAATAAATGAAGGAGTGGACTACTATCAAATGAAAAAAATTGTTTGAACAATGGTCTTTCTAGATCATCTATGCTATAGTAACTCCTTGTCTACCTTGGAAACCATAAAATGTCATGTCATCTACAAGAGTCATGACATGGGTTGGAACATCCCCCATAGGGTTGTGTGTAACAATAACGTGTAAGACACCCCAAAATAACCAAACAAAAAGTATAAAGGAAGTAATCATCTCATCATAAAAAATGTTAATTAAAATATAATTTATAATAATAATAAAAATAATCATAGTAATAATAATAATAATAATAACCCAGTTTTTCTCATTGTAGGAACTAAGTCTAAGGGTAATTACACTACCATATATCCATCTTAGGATTCCTTCATGAGGATTAACAATGACATACATCTAGGATAAATCACTACATAAGTCTAATAAAACAAATTTTGTTCATCTTAAAAGTTGTTCATATCAGGCCTCGCCAAGAATAACTACCTACAAAAACATCAAAGATATCAATACACATATTGGGGACCTAAAACAAGTGTTGTTGGCAATACATGACCCTATCTTGAATAACACCATATGTCGTTAATTGAATACCTAAGTATGTTGGTCATAATGATTCCTAGAAACCCCACCTAGGGAAGAATATTATGATTGAGGAAAAAACCCATGGAAACATTGAGTGATTCTTGATCTCTATCAAAAAATAATCTTATATAGGGTATGATATTTGATTTTTAGAATGCAATGCCTCACTATACACCCATTTGGTTTAACCGACATGATACACTATAGAGATACTATTCTATATTTATGAGAACAGGGTCATTAATTTTCCTTAACAAAATTACATTAAATATAGTAAATTTCAAGAAGTGTATCTCTATGTTTGTACGTTGTCATATCTATTATCATGTTCGAAAATCACGGGACTATTTACCATGGTCCAACCCATGTACACTATTTATTCCCTTGAATATGTTTATCTCCAAATAACATGGTCATGTCCATGTTCATGGATGTGCCCATATACTCTATTTTTTCCCTTGTACATAGTCATGTACAAGACCATGTTGCGCTAGGGTACATGTGGATAATGCAATCACAGGTCACAGTACATGTGGTAGGTCCCAAACATCATGAGATATTATTTATCAAAACCATAGTTGCCACAACCTAGGATTTATATGGTGTGTTTTCATATATACTACATATACATTAATTCGTAATTTTTATGAAACATTATAAATCATTATAAAATTCATCCACCCAACAAACTCCCTTTATTCTACAACCAAATATGAGGATAATAATAGATCTAGAATTATGTGATCCTCATCATCATCAGTTTCCAAATTTCATCCACCCAATCCAATCAAAAATCATATGTTATATTAGGTTTAGATCCTTCCAGGAGAATATATACCATGGAATTTTTTGGCTTGATTAGATGATAAACCACTCACCCATAAGGTAGTTTCACCCCATTTTTAATGCAATTACTATTGTTACCCACTACATATCATGGGATGTGTAGTTCTTCTAATGTTGTCTCAACTACCACGAACCATAGGCAATCACTGCTATCCCCTACATCATGATAAAACCATGCACGGTCCCTAAAGTGTCATATAACAACACATTATGAACACCGTCCTCCGGATATCTTAGAATTGTGGAGCTAATCAAACTCTACCTCAACTGCTTAAATATATCTTGGCACCTCACCATCCAAGTTAAAGGATTCCAATTTCATGTAAATAATTTCATGGATGTTGCTTCTCTGGGAATGTGACACATGAACCTATAATAGTACCTATCAATCCCAGGGAAACTCTGATCCTTTGTAACATTCGTGGGTGGCCTCCAAGAAATCACAACATCAATCTTCACTAGATCTACTATAACTCTATCCTATGAAATGATGTGTCCCATAATGTAGAACTCCTATATCCAGAACTAAGACATAAAGAGGATTATATAATGTTGGTTGTCCTAGAGTATGTCCAATACCATCATCAAGTGTGTCATGTGATCCTCCTCGAATGCCCAGTACACCATACTATCCTCAATAAAGACCACTAGAACTGGTAAACGTACCTATAAATGATTTGTTTAATGAGTCCCATTAACACTAATGGTTTTTCATCATTCCAAATAGAGTCACTATATACTCTTAATTACCATAGTAGCCTATGAAATTCATCTTCTATTTGTCCTCATCCAGCACCTGAAGCTGGTGATAGCTAGATTTGATGTCTATCTTCGAGAACCATCTAACACCCTTCAACTGATCGAAGAGTTCATCAATCCTCAGTAGTGGAGAATTTTTCATTATGATCACCCAATTAAGGATCTAAAAGTCCAAAAATAAACCCATTCTCCAATATGACACTATGGAAACAATATTGTGGGTTCCCATGGTGAAACACTATTTATCATGAAGCGAGTCCTCTATAATTACACCAGCTATACCTTCAATTTAGGAATCTCTGTAGGAGCCATCTGATATGATGATGTAGGAATCGATGTCATCCCATATTATATTTCAATGCATAAGTCAACCTCTCTATGAGTACATAGTCCTATAATATCTTATGAAAAGATGTCCTCATACTCATCCACCACAACATGAAACTGAAGACTCATCTAATCCACTACAATGACTGTCATGTTAGCCAATATATGTGTGATTGGCTGCACCATCCTACATACAAGTGCATCATGCGCTACTCAAGTTTACTTATCAATGATAAAAGAAAAATTGGTACCATCTACACTGATACACAACACTATCCACTTCAAACCATTGGTAAAAGCATGAAATGTGGATAACCAATCCATACCCAAAATCACATCGTAAGGCCTCAATGCTACCACTAAGAGATCCCAACTGAAACTCTAACCTCCAAGAGTAATGAAACAGTATTGGAATCAGTTTATAATCATATAATTTCATCCCATAGGATTATCTATTTGTTGGGGTTGAGTAAAATATTCTACTAGAATATCTGTTTCTTCAAAAGGGCCATGGTGTGAAAACATTTAATTGAAATTATATCTATCAAAAATACATCTTGGCATGAAAAGACACAGATCGTATCACTAATCATCTTGGGAGTCTTAGGAATTTATACCTCTATTGCATGGAACTGGACTCTCCCCTGTCCAACTGCTCCTTGATCATGTGTTAGACAACTTAGGGGTGGTTTTGGTAGTGCCTCGAACCTCCATCCACCTCAAACTTTTTATCCTGTTGCAATAACATGTTTTCCGCCTAGTGGTGGTAGTGGTTGTAGTGGGGTCTTTCCATGGTCCAACTAGACTATAGCCTTCTACTGCGTGCCACAGCCTTCTACCGAGTCTGGCTAAGGCCACCCCATTCCGTCAAGATGACAACCCTATCTTTCAGCTATGTCTGTTGTACCACATGTTCCTGTTGTTGGGTGGCCATTCTGACCCACACCACCACCCACATTGTCGCGTGCCCCCTGACCATGAAGCCACACAACATCGTCATAATTTCCCTCTTCAACAGGACAAAACCATTACTATGGTGATCTGTTCTTTAAATTGGGGACCTCATTTCAAATCACCGGTCCTCACCATCACTTCCATGGGCTCATGATCATCTTTCTATCATTCCGGGGATTGGTCACATTCAGAACCTCCCAAAAAAATCCGAACATGACCACATGGGTATGTTGGTGGAGAAATAAAGGACGAGGTTAGGAAAGGAACGAATAACACCCAAGGGATAAACATCATCATTTTTCATTTTAGACTTTGTTTATAATATTAAATAGGGAAATGAACTACAAGATAACCACCTTGTTTTTAACTATTCAAAACCCAAAAATAGATAACACGTTCCCCATGATTGATTGAACCATGGATCAACATATTTTTTTGTTAGTTCTCATTAATTGCTGGGAATCAAAAATGTTGAACTAATTAACAAGGAGATAAATCTCTTACCTACAAAAATGATTAGTTAAAGGATAGAATTTTTTGTTGATGGTGATCCATCCGTGATTGTCCTCAACCTTTCATGTTTCGGCATTAATCATATGTTGATTCTTTATCTGAGCTTCGATATCAAAACTACCATCCTCAGCAAGATATTTTCCTTATCCTTTCTTAATGAAAACAATAAGGCTATAGGGAAAATTTTCTAGCATTAGTAACTCTATCATTGATTCCTACATCTATTTAATGGAGAAAAAGTGTTATGAAGTTTCAGTATTTTAAAAATGTTTCAGCACTACCAAAATGATACATTACTGCATCCTTGAGTCGCCACATCACAGTTTTACTGATAATCTATGAATCACTGATGAAATATAATAAAATAACTTTTTATGTATATTTTATTTTTCTCTTAAACAATCTACAAATTAAAAATTGTAGCTGACCCTCATTGGACGAAGTTAGGCCCCACCTAAGGTAATTTAAATATTCTGAGATAAATATGATCGTAGGATTTCTGGTCTCATCATCAATTTAGAAAATCAAAAAACTATACATGCGCGCTATTTTTTATAAATTTAAAAAGTAGTTCTAACATTTATTCTTGGAAGCCTAGGCATCAGAATCATTTGGCGTCTCACCGCCTAGTCTCAAAAAAACCCTATATAATTTTCAAAATAATTCCATGGAGAACCAAGTTTATAAAAAAATATTTTTGTATTATGGCATAAATCCAAAATAATTCCCTCGAGAGATACTAAACAAAAACAATAACGAATAATACTGAAATTGTGAAATAATCCCTTACATAATTTGTTAATTTTGTATCGTAATCCTCATTAAATAAAGAACATTAAATATAACATAAAATACAACGAATATATATAGATTCATGATATATAATGTCAATTGGGCCAGCATATACATAATACAATTGAGTAAGTGCTGAATATGGAATATGTCTTATAGAAGTAAAATTGATATGTGAATCCCATACCTTAGGATCGTATTCATTCATACATATCCAATCCTAATTAATAATAAATATTGGTTTACTATATACAAATTAAACAAAAAAAATCCTATATTTCATACCCTATATTATTTACTCATAGTATTTTTTGACATGTTTATTAATATTTCTTTGTTAAAATCCATGATTCCTATGATAATCTCTTCCCTTACCATTTCTGTTTTGGTTTAGTAACTTCGGTCCATTTACATTGATCATATTTACCTAAAATCCTGAATTTTATAAATGATTTAAATTTCATATGCATTAATTACATATATTTTTATTGTATTCTGTAAAATTTATATATAAAAAATACACATAAAAATTTAATGAAGATGGTAAGTCATTTTTATGCTTTAATGTTATATCTATTTTTCTCGATGGATGGAATAAATGGAAAAAAATATTTCAAAATTCAATAATAATTATTATATAACACATATAGCTTATATTATTAAAATTTATCAGTTTTTATCTATGAAAATAAAAAATAAAAAGTATCTCTTCTCAACATGGTAGTGGTAATCCACACGTTTGCACCATCAACATTATTATTTTCTAACGATTTGGAAGGTGAGAAGTTAAATGTGATAATAAATTTATATAATCATTTTAAGGTTATAAATATTTAAGATAAATACATATATTAACCTTAATTTTATTTTAATAATAATAAAAAACCGATCATATCTCTTTGTGAGGTGGTAGTCTTCCACACACACGAGTAATGTTCTTGTATCCCCATGGATTGGAAGGTATGAATTTATATGTGATATTATAATTTCTAATTTAAAATAATGTCATAAATATCATATATAATAATTTACATCTATCATTATATAAAAATATTAAATGTGGTCATGAAAAATCAAATACCTCATTTCATGAGGTTGTAGATTGCTGACTCATGATCGATGATTTTTTACTATATGATGGAATTGGAGATGTGTTTGGTTCTTTAAATTGACATAATAAAATCATAAGAAATATTAGTTACTTGATTTATTATATTTTCATATTTTAATAAGTTATTTAGGATATGTGTGAAGAAACAAAACAACTACCACATTTAATATTTTTCCTCTTATTCAGAGATACTATTTTGGTTTATACATAAATCCTTCATAGGAGGGATTATTATTGTAAATTATTCCCCAATTATTTGGGGTGGGAATTAAGTATGGAATATGTATAGTTATTGGCTAAAAAATGGTTATCATTTCTTATTGAAGAGTATAAAGGTTCACGTTTTATAACTATGTTAGAGGAAACACATTGTCTTTTTCAAAATATAAAATGATTCCCAAGATTTTATAATTCTAAAATGATAAAAAATTGGTCATAATAAAACCTACTAAGTGATAGGGAAAAAATATAGAACTAAAATGGGGTTTTATTAATGTTTTAGCTCATTTTTAACACTTATATTCTTTTTTTAACCCCCAGTAAACCCATTTTTACATTAAAATGGTAATAAATTTGTACTATTTTATCTTTTCATTATGGGTAAAGTATAATTTGAATTAATAGATAATTTGAATTATGATGATTACAAATAAAGAGAAAAAATTCAAAATTCAATTCATATATGTGGTGGAATTCAATTTAATATTAAACATTTAGGTGTTTCAAAATATAGTTTTTCTAAAGAAAAATATTGAAATCATAAAATTGGTTTTAATTTAGAAGTCAATATTGAATTGATTATAATGAAATAAATAATATAAATAGTAATATAATTGAAATATTATGACATAAATTCCAATTTAAAATAAAATATTATTTGTATGTAATTTAAACAACAATACGGCTTTTGATAAGAAAACCTATATTTTCTACACAATTCACCTAAAAATTAATCATTAAAAGAATATATAAAAATAACCCAAAGATTATTTTTAAATGAATATTATAAAAATTATTATTAATTATTAATATAAACTGTAATTTTTTTTATAAATATTATTTTTAAATTTTTTTTACAGAGCATAATTAAACCACCTTTATAAAAAATATAATTTTTAGAGAACATTATATTTTCATTCAAATGATTCTGATTTATTTTAAATAAATGGATATACATTGAATATGTTATATATAATAATTAAAACAAATATTGATCCAATTTTTTTATTGGTATTGATAACCAGAAACGTAAAAAATATGTTATATTGGTCATGTTTAATTAAAAATATATCAATAGAGTATTGAGATTCACTCAATGCCGGTGTTCTCTTCATTAAAAGATTTCAAATCGACTGAATTTATTTAAATGTAAATTTATCAAAAGGAATAACAGTGTCAAAATTTTCTTATAATATTGATGTTTGATTTTTTATACTCTATCAAACATGATGGTCATCATTTTACATCTCTTGGCATTTCACAAAATATTTAGAATTTTAACATTTATGATCCATGAAATACACCCATTTGATTATTTAATAATAATAAACAATAAAATACACGTTATTATTTCTTATAAAACTATTAAATATATGTGTTTGAAAAAAAACATGAACCAACTCTAGGGGTTTATATGTTTAATCCACCTTCTTTTTTAAAAATAAATTTTATTGTACATCACTTCTTGACAATGGTCACACACATTATATTTTTGGGAATTCTACAATGGGTTGATCATTAACTAAAAATATTATGACAATATTCTTCAGGGTATATACATTACCGTGGCCGAGTATCATATCTCAAATCTATGATTCATCTTGAATGAAATTTACATGATATTTTTTCTTGGGAAAATAATTAATATAAACCAATATCATAGACATAATCATTTCCCTAATTAGTAAAAAAAATTCTATATTGAATCATAAATCTTATATTCATCATTTAAAATTTTAAAATGATACCCATCACTATGAAATTGAAAAATGTGATTCAAATTATACATTAAATAATTAATAATATATTTATTTTAAAAAAGAATAGTTTTAGAATTAAGAGATTGATTGATGAAATATATTTTAGTACTAAAATTTACATCAAATGATGCTTGGACACCATCTACATTTATTAGATTCTGGAATCTTGATAATTCTATTAAAACAAATCCATACATAGAATATCTAAATACTATAATCCCTTATTGTATGTTTTTAACATTTTTTACAGAAAATAATAAGTCAAGGGTAATTTTGGTAACCATACATTCTAGAGTAAGGAGATAATAGTAAATAATTCCTTTCAAATTGAAATATTATTAAAACACATATTAACAGTTTCATTCACAGATTTCAAATAGCTATAAAAATATGTCAATTTTTGGTGTTGCATGGATTTTTCCATAATGATTAGTTCCTGCAATATTAAATTCTAAACATTTATTTAAAAGATTAGAACAAAGAGAAATATATTTTTTGTATGGTTTGTTTTTTCAGGGACAACAACAAAACCCAGTCCTAAGATTTGATATTTCTTGATTACAAATAGTTTTCTTGAGAGTTATAGTTCCATTAGTAAAACCTTCACTAACCATTTTATGTTTCTCATTAAATAATATCAAATCATTATTTTCATCTAGCAACACAATATTAAATTATTTATAGTTATTAATATCAGATGTCAATTAAATATTTAAGGCATTATATTTTGTAAAATCTTTCACTAATCCTTCACTTCATTCATAATATATTTAAGCATTGATTAATAATAAAATAGTTATTCAAAAGTCATATCAAAATAACAATGAAATAAAATATCAGATAACGTAGAGGAAGTATTATTTACCATAGGTACAGTTCCCATAAAACAGAGATTGACAATAACATTACAATTTTATCTTTTTTATGTTAGAGAAACAATAAGAGGTATTCAAAATCAATCCATGTTCATTCATGCATTTCTTGAATTTTCTCCCATTATCGTCACATTTATTATTATATTTAATCATTCGACAATATTATTTTATGTTTTCTTTTATCTTTCACTCATAAAATAAATCTCTCATAGATTCATCTTAGTAGAAGGACGATTCATTTGGTGATTCTATATTTTATGATTGAAAGAGAAAAAAAATCATCAATTAAAATTGTCCAACATCACATTAATCCAAAGAATCCTCGGGGAATATTTATTACTCTCAATGAAGAATTATTTACCTCACTAATGAAAACATTTCTTCACATAGAAAAATGAATTTATCATAGATGAACCAGTTACATTTCATAAAAGATGATTGGTCGTACAGAATATGAATTTTTTAAAATAATAATTTCATAAATTTTGATGAAATAAAATTTTTTACTAAAAAATATATAATTCATTAGTAATAAAATAATAATGATTTGGTATCATTAAAAATGTAACTGAGGGACTAATAAAATATGTTTCCCTATAATATATAAGCTTAAACACCTAGATTTTAAGGGTTAACACTTAGTATATAATATAATTCATGTAAAGGGTTTCAAGATCAATAAAGAGATTTATAAACTATATTAATACTTTTTGATACATTATAGATTCATTGTAAATATATAATTTTTAACCTTATAAAATGTAATGGTTTTTATAGTGTATAAGAAAAATTGTAATGTATGATATGTAAGTGTTATCCCAAGGAAACAAAAAGGTTATCTATTTTATGAAAAAGTGTTATCCAAGGATGTGTAACTGTTAAAAGTTGTGGTTTCAATGGGGGGTACAAATTTGAAAACATATCAAAGTCTCCATGTTATATGTAAGGTTTGTCTCTAGGATGACTATTGGTTACTTAGTGGTGTAGTCATACATAAGGGTAACCAGAATTGAGTTATTAAAGTGTTTAAGACAAAAATATGTTATGGTTGATTGGTGTCCTTTAATTTTGTAAGGGTTTATTCCCTTTTCATGTGTAACAGTTGATACACGGTGATCTGTATGTGTTGATATATAACACATTATTTTTGAATAATGATTTAGACCTAAAAAATTAAATATTATATAATATTTAAGGGTTAAATTAGTGATACCAGAAGGTTATTAACAAAGTGTTAATATATAAGGGCCATAAAAATGGGTCACCTCATAAATAATGGTAAATATAGATTTTATCATGAAATGAATGTTACGTATTATATATAAATTCTTTCATAAATAAATCTATAATTTTATTAATTTAAATATACTGGGGTTTTGGCTAGATTATATAGTTTAACAATGTATACTCCCTAATTTATTTCTCTCCCTTTGTTTTTTTCTCCTTATATTGATATATCATTTTTAATTGTTATATATTATTTATTTTTATTATCACTAGGTGTATGTATTTTAAATACTAGGTATCCTTGAGTGTTTATTTGTTTGTTTCTCTCAGAATTTCTTATAATTGTGATAGTTATAAATTTATATTTTTGTTCTTAGTACATCCCATGATTTTTTTATTTCTATAATGTAGGAGTAAATCAACGAATAATACTAATTTAATATATTCATAAAAAAGTAATCAAGGATGACCCTAATCTATCTCGATGGTATAAAATCATTTTATTCATGTTTTATGTGCGGATATTCAAACATAATGTTCAAATGATCTGAAGATAAATTAATCATTTCATGAATTTCGTTCACATGACAATCAACTAGTTTAGGCTGTTACTGTTCATTTGATTATTTTGTAATCCAAATCTAATTTCCATTAATTGAGGTCTGCGATAAACTAATATGTTGGGAATTGTTGGAATCAACCTATGTAGTTTACATAATGGGAATGGGATCAAGTATATTAATCATATATATCCTAGGATGATCACTATGTTTGTATTATTATATACCACTGTTATAAGAATGCCATCATCCTAAAAATGATAATGATTCTTTTGATAATTGATATCATTTATCTTAATATTATACCAAGAATATAACAGGTATACCTAAATTTTTTAAATGTGAATTATAATAAATTCCTATTACTATATTTTTAAAGTCACCTAATTTTTATATATAGGTATGTATAGTGTTCACTAATACCCATGAGGAATATTGATATATTGTTATATCCATGTGGGTATTAATACAGCAAATTCTTAATGGTATATGGGGGAATTTTGGGTGGGAAATAATCCCCTTCGGGCTTTTTGATTCAAGATGTTATCCATTGTGCATGTTAATCCCCAAAAAGATCTTTGATATATAATGGTATTTGGGGTTGTAACTAATCCCCAAAATATTTACAACATATAATGGTATTTGTTGTTGGCATTAATCCACCCAATGATCTATGCTATATAGTGGTATATGTGGTTGATTATAATACCATTGAAACTTAGTGATGTGTGATAGCATCTTGGTTAGGATCTTATCCAACATTATATTGGTCTATTTACCATGGTTACAGACTATATTAACTATAAAAAGTATATATGGTCAATCCGTGGAATCACCTAGATACCTAAGTATTGATGGTGGTTTATCTTATTTTTATTCCATTATTTTTTATAGCATATCAGAATGTGAAGTTTTTATAGATTATATATTTTGGAATTCAAATGGAGATGAATATAAATTAATAATCTCATCCTTTTTAGACATCATGGATTCCAAATAAATCATCACGATTACATGTCTTAATGATGGAAAGTCCTATATTCTTACCGGTTAAATTTTATGGCATGAGCAGGGTTGGGATATGGGTTTAGGGTAGAGCATGATACCTTTTTTTAAAATAAATGTAACTATGGTTATTTTATTTTTATTTTAGATCAGGGCCTACATTATCCATTAATGAGGGATCATAACTATTATTATATTACTTTCATAACATGTTATAATGTTCATATTGTATTATCTTGGATCAGGTTTTCTACATGTGGAAAGTGACTGTTGTTTGGAATTTATGGTTTCTATGGATGGTTGTTAATCTTTATAATTCAATAGTTATATATTATTGGCTAATCCCTAGGGTATAGTGTCTCTATTATATTTTTATACTATCCCTATTTTCCGGTATCATAACGAATATTGATAGGAATGAATATAGTCACTTCATGATCCAATCTATTTATTATAGTGTGATTCAGGTTAGGACATTTAACATTTTTATCATGGGCTTTTTTATTATATTTTTTCTTCTTTTTGTGGTTTGATATATATTAAATTCTTGATTTATCTAGATCATATTATGGATCTTCTACATGGAGTTAAGTAACCCATGTTAAAGAGAAGTCCAATTTAACCATGATGTTACAGTTTTTCTTGATTTTTTTATGGATTGTTCACTTTACCACATTTGATTCACAATATTTTTTATTAATTATTATTTGGATTTACCAATTATCCTACCATGGAAAATAGATCTGTGTTAATGGAAAAAACATGGTATATTTTTTTTCACATGATATATGTGTTATTTCATGTGACTGGTCACTCTGGTTATGATATAGTTATTTATTATTTAAAGTATCAATGGAAACAATTATAAATGTTTCCTATAAAATGAGAAGTTGAAATCTTATATAATTGATTACATAAATTATTTTCATTACTGTCACAATGATTTATCATCTTCTTTATTAGGTGGTATTGATTAAATAAAACATATACAATAACAAATAAAATGTTTTACTTTGTAACCATCTATTACCATTTCATTTTAAAAATACTATAATTATAAATGTATAATTATGAAAAAAATGAATAGTATAAAAAAATATTGTAGATCTAATATATTTTTTTGACCATCAGTGATAATAAAGAAATATAAAGAAGGAATATAAGTTTCAAGATCTTTTAAATGTGTTATGTATATAAAATAGAAATGGTGGTGGTTCATAATTCATATATAGATTTATAGGATATATGTATTATTATCCATGTGGAAGGATTTTTATTTTATCCACAATGCATCATTCCACCATTCTAGTTTCAATTAGGCGGAAGATAGGTAACATGTATCAATATATCAGTACTAATAAAAAATTTGATATTTCAAAGAGATATTTATAGGTAAAAGATTCAAAAAAATTATGTTTTGTAAAATAGTTATAGCTGCTGTTCCATGGATTATGTTGGTCTTTGTCGGAGATACAACACCCAATGACAGTGAAAATAGAATCTTTAATGAAATGGGTTTTAGGGGATTTATAAAAGTCCTATTAGATGTGGTTCAGTATAGTTTGATTCCATTTATAATAATCTTATTGATCTATATATCAATCCATATATGAATTAAGGTTTTATTTTTGTAGCTTTTAACACGAAATCTACTTTACTCAATTTAGGTTACTCACATTCTAAAAACGCCTTCTATGATTTTATGATCACTTGAAACTAGACATATATCACCATTATGGGTTGATTTCAATTGATAGACCATTAATGACAATATATTATTGTATTTAATGGTTTTAAGTGTGTGAAATAGTATTTTGAAGTTATTACTTTAGAAAATTTAATAATTTTGATGATAATCTTTGATATGATCTTCAAAATATATTGGTTGGTTCAGTATAAGGACCATATTAACTGCTATTGTTGAAATGTATCATTTATGTCTATCATGGGTGACCATTATACCTGTATAGGGTATTGGTATATTCAAGTATTCAATCCAAGACATAAACTTTAATATATGGGTGGTATGAAGGATATTATCAATGTAGATGATTATTGGAGACATCGAGCATCATTTCATTCCATATTTCACTAGTATTTTTATGTGTGTCCAAAATATTTTATTAGGATTTAAATAAAGAATTTTAATGAATTTATGAATATCATATTCTTATGAGTGATTTACATATTAATTATGTTATATATGATAGATCTTATAAATAATCAAGTGAAAAAAATATCATGTAAAAGATATAGAGATTACTGAGATTGAACAACAAAGTATGTACCATTGGGGTTCTCCAGTCTTATTCAACCAAGAAGGTAAACTATTCTTTTTGTTTTTTGTATGGATTATTAAATTGTTGAAATACGTGACAGTTAGGAACTAGAATCCACATCCATGTATTGGTGATGTATTTAACTACATGAGAGTGTATAGAGTGTTCTATAAGTTTTATGTGAGATTATGCTAACATTTTTGTTTGGGTGAGACATTCAGATATACCTCAAATATCATTCAAGATAAGTTATGTAATGTATCATTAGCTTATTTTGTTTCATGGCATAAAAAATGCACTGAAAATGATTGTAGATCAAATGATTATGGTCTTGTATACATGGATTCTTTTGTGGCTAGTATTATATATGATATTCTCATGTAAACTCTGTTTTGTGATGAATATGATCCGTATTTGGAGATTGTTGGGAATATACATATAAAGATTATATTGTATGTCATGATCCCAAAGTATTGGTTTTGGATCAATCATGTGAATTTTTTGGGACCATCGTATTTGAACATAGTATAATAGTCATACTTTAAGGTATTGAGGTTGTTATTTCTTAGGAGAATACCCAGAATAATTTTTACATCAAAATTTTCTTCTGATCGAATAGTTACAACATATTTTTTTCATATGGTACTTTTTGTGATTTGTACCTTCCTTTATAGAACTAAAAAAAGTGTTATTATACTCTATTTAGATAACATTGAGATCCATTAAAGAGAAGAAAAAAAAATTAAAATATTGATTTTAACCTTACCAGATATGATATTGGATTATATGATGTATTATGATGAATCAAAAGTATGGATTTGTGAAATTATGATGCAGGATTGTAGTGTGCTTAGTTATTTGTCTAGCCAGTTTATGTATTATAACTAAAACAATCAAATGCATTATATCGATTTAATAGTAGTGTTTCATTCCCTACAGTTTTTTATCACTATCATATAGGTTACAAGTTTAAGGTATATATAGAATTTAATATCTTGAGATATATATTTTCACAAAATGACATGAACCTTATTCTCTTAATGTAGGTAGAATACCTGAAGTCGTTAGGCTTTCAAATGTCATATTTGTCATGAAAATGTAACATCATTACTACTTTGTGGATTCTAAAGACACAAGAAGAGGTTTTGATGGAATTTAGTAGTGAACAAATGATTATGGTAATTATTACAGAGATGAACCTATTTCATTATGAGTGTCATGTCTGAGTGACCCTTACATTCATAACGATCGCCTCCTTGATTATTATTTTGGTGATGTAGATTCAATTATTATACTTAGAATATCTAGTGATGGGGAATTGTATCTATGATTGGTTTTCAAAAAAATATTGTACTCATGATCCCAATTAGAGAATTTAATTTTGATGATGTGTTATAGTTCCTATGATCATGCGTGGTTAGAGTGAAAGAGACACATGTACATAAATTAGGGAGGTTAACCTTTGTTTGAAAGAGATATATTCGTGAAATATAATATCACATTCATATTTGATTATTTATTTAAAATTATAATATACTATAGTAAATCTACAACCCTACATTATCTCTCAAGGAGCATTAAATGGGTGATAGGTACTGTAAATTATTTCCTTTAAAAAATGAAAAAATATTGGGGATGCATTGAAAATTATTTTGGCATAATATAGTTACAAAAAAATAGAAACGAAATAAAACGAGTTTTAATATATTAGGTTCATGATTAAGAATTGAATATGAATCTTTGATATCATAGAGAAAAATGTTTAATTATATTTAACAAAAATAAAATATACAATATAGTTTTTCTCAGACACACGCTATGAATGAGATAAAAAACAATCTTTAAACCAAAATTTTCATCCAATAAGTATAAATTAAATGAAATGTTTAATAATCAATGAACATATACGTGGGTATTTTTTCAAATAATCTATAGATCTAAAAAATTTCATCATGAAAGAAAATAATCCCCGAAAAACATAATGGAAGAAAAATAATTTCTTTTAAAAAATTATTAAAACATAATGCAATCCACCATACACCTTCCCTAATCTCAAAACCAACACACTATGTGGATTAAATAAACCTTCCATTTGATAGGTAATATGTAACTCATTGATATTTCAATATGAAATTTTCCTATTAAATAAACACTATGTTAATTTGATTTCTTATAAGTATATTGAAACTATATGATCTATTGAATGTTAAATGAACATTATTATAAAAATAAGAAGTAGAATAAACCACTTAGAAATAAAAATAATATAATCAATTAAAAATATTATATTTCATGGGTAAAAAAACAATATTATTAATTATTATAAGGGGGAGTTATTAGAGAACTATTTTTTTAATATATTGGGTATTTAATAATAATTAATAGAAATCATAATATTAAATATATTATTATGAAAATATTAAAAAGATTAATTTATATACTAATATATTAAAATTAATAAAATTAAAAAGATGATATTAATTTTTTTAATAAAAAATACTAATTAAAGGTTATATTTCTATGAAAGATTATTTCTTTTTAATTTTTTATTATTAATTTAAAAAAATTATATAATTTATAAGTTAAATATTATGAAATTATTTTTTCAATATATCTGATTAAAATTATCATAGGGTATTTTTTTAGAGTGGTTTTTTTAGGGAGTTATGAACAATTGTGTTTTCAAAAATAATGTTATTTTTATGACATCATCATGATATCATATTAACATAAATGTTAACAGAACCATTTTTATAGAATTATAATTTTATTATTGATTGAAGTAGAACATTAAAAATTATTATGTTGATATTAGAAAAATATATTTACATTTTAAAACATAAGCAATGTTTTATTCTAATAATAGAATTATTGTTGATCCATTTAATTAATTAGTTTCATATTATGTATCATTCCATATTGAATTATTTTTAGTGTGACATAAATATATTGTTTATCAATAAATCATTACATTTCATATTGGGAAATTCTATACATGACTTTCCTGTAAATTAATTTTCATGAAAAAATTATTTTTCTATTAAATATCTTTTTATTGTGTTTTTGTATTTATTTTATGAGTTATAATTACCATCTCTTGTAATTTATTACTTTAAAGATGAATCAATTTTTGGAATCAATTTTTTTTAATTTTTATGTTAGGTACCATTTTTAGTTATAGAGAATATTCACCATGGTAATTTTATTCACAAATGTTAAAGGTAAAATAATTCGTGGTTATAATAAGGGTAAGGCCATAATTATAACTTAAACATGTCAAAATTTTATTTTTTTGAATTTTACCTTCCCAATGGTATTATTTTATTTTTGTGTTTTTTATCAACTTTTCCTTGAGAATAAAAATTATGTTATTTTTAATTTATGATTATTTTTTAAAAAATCTACACCTATCACTTATAAAGGAACCCCGCCTCAACACATGTCTCAACTATCTTGGGCAACATTAGTTAGACCAATCTCATCACAAATTACGTTTGAAAAACCATATTCTTGACCAAGTGGATTTAGTCTCGCTAATAATGTCCCAAGAAGAATTTATAAGATATTCAAAGGTGGATACCCAATGATGATGATGTTAGATCTTTTCAGACGACGAATAATCCCAATGAAAGGGGTTATTTTACCATATAAATATTTATCATGATTATTTTATGGTCAGTATTGATAATGGGAATTTCATTTTTTCCTTTCTTAATGTGCATCTATTTTATTATCCTATTTGAAATTTTTTTAGTTTTAAGTATTCTTTCCATTTTATCTCTCTTTGGTACACAAATAAATTGATGGATTTTTTTATAAAAATATCTACCTCAATGTATCCATTTTTTCAGGAATCCATTTCCTACCCATCCATTTGATTAATATTTGTTCACAAATATTCATTTCTGTAACACAATTATTTGTTAATTATAATTTCAATTAGCATTGAATCTACATTAATTATTTTATAATGATTATTTTAAATGTTTCAATTCTAGTCATTTGTATTTATTTATAAAAATTTGAAAATAAAAAATTTTGTAATTCTTTCTAAATGAGTGATATTTAACATTAATTTATATATTCAAAATTATTTACCATCTATTAAATTTCTTAAACAATTAAAACGTTAGAAAGATTAACATTATTCTGAGAATATACAATTTAGTTTGTATCAAGAAAAGGTTATTAATTTCAATATTCTAAAATGATGGAGCTAAAAATTTTATTCTATTGATTAGTAAATAATAAAATTATATATACAAAATTAAATATTAATATTTATTTTTTAAAGTGGAACATATATTATGTATTATATTGTTTATTGATTATATAATAAATTCAATGGATTTTTTATGTTATGGGTGGACAAAAAAATAATATGTCCCCTTGATTCATCAGTATGATTAATGAGACAAATAAGAATAAGTATAGATTCATGTATTCTAACCCATATATTTAATATGATTTAAAAATGTATTTATGGAATTTTTATAATGATTTAGTGATTTATGGGGTATCTAATTGTACAACTCCAACCAAAATCGGGCAGGTATCATTAGTCAAAAAGATAGCATTCCATACTTGTTATTTGAATATGTGTTTTATTCATTCCCTTTTTAATAAAAATGTTATAGATTCGGCCACTATAGAAGGATTAATATGTCAAGAATTATGTATTACACTAAAGAGGAAAAAGATATTGTTACACAAGTGATTAATATGTTGTTATCCATGGATACGATTATTTCACATGTTTTTATTATATATTATATTTTTTTATTTTTCACAATGTAATATTTTTAATACCTTTGAATTCAAGATATCTTCTATTTCACACAACACATTTCTAGAAATATGATTCCACCCATTACTTTTTTTCATTTTCTTATGATACTAAGATGGGTTATTTAAATGAACTACATTATTTATTAAAAATAAAACTAATATTATCTTGATAATTATAATGTGTGTTTTATATGTATAATATAATATAAAAAATCATTTTTTATCTTGTTTCAAATGATTACTACAATATTTGATCATGTTTGAGGAGTTATATTTCATTTTATACATTGTATTATTTTAGGTACATGTTGTGGGTTTCTAGATTCATGGATTTTATAATTAGTATTAGAATAGGATTTGTCAGATCCTTGAGATCTAGATTTTATAAGAAAACAACCATACATGTGATTTATGATAAAACAATAGAATACTCAATAATTTTATCCTTTATCGGAGTATTTAGGATTCTGATCAATATAAGAAGAATGTAAATTTAATTTCATTTTTTGGAATTGATTTCTATTGGATGGAATGGAAAATGTATCAACCCCTATAATAAATATAATGATTTAAGTCATCAGAAATTATACACAACTCATTTTTGGGTGGAGAATATTATGGATATATTAAGGAAGTTAAATAAATTAATGAAAAATTTTAATTAACTTATAGAACATCTTAAAACATCATAGTATAAGGAAAAAATGTTTGGATGCTTCATTTAATAGAAACCTCCATCAATTAGTATATTTACAAATCCATTGGATGTTGAATAATAGAGTAAGTCCCTTGAAAAAAATATCTAATTCTATAGTGAGTAGTTAAGGGGATAATATAATTCTGAAATTATATTTTTTAAAGGTCTACACTAATTGTTGGATTCATTGATTCAGAATACCAATAATTAAAGGAATATATATTGAATGAAATGAATGGATTTTAAGGTGGTCTTAATTGAGAAATATTTACTTCGAGAGAAATATTCAAATATGAAAAGAAAACTTCATAATTTCATAATAAAGAGAGTAGAAATTTTCATTAGTTATGATAATAAATATACAATATTCTAAAATAATATTTTATACTAGATAGATAAATCAAAAATCAAGATTCATTTTTTCATTGATGGGCTTATGTTATGCCTTAAAAGGGAACTAGTCTTTCCATATTTTTCAACATATGAGTATATAGTATCATAAACAATCAATAAGAAATATTAATCTATATTATATTTTTTCGATAGAAAAATAAAATATTATGATGATGTTAATGCACAAAGGCAAAAAGTAATGCAATAAAGTAATATAAGGGAATAGTGAAATGAAGGTAACTATAATCTATTTCAAGTATATAAATAACTTCCATAAGGATTATGACTACAAGGGAAATAAAGAACCCTTGAATATCTATATATTTTACAATAAATATATTGGTAATGATTTAAATAAATTCCATAAGTGTCATGGTAAGTTATCTCAAAAGGGTCCAATGGAGAAAATTAATTATTATTAAATCACAATAACTATTTTTTTTAAAATTGAATCACTTTATTGTAATTAATTGGATCATAAACACAATTTTATTTAATTCTGTATTTGATATATAGACTATGCACTCTATTATATATTTATTATTCTTAGTAATATCAAATCATACACCAACACTCTAAGGAATTATTTTTTGATCATGAAAAATATTATAAATCTGGTTGTTGTGAGAATATATTGAGTTGTGTTGAATAGGCTGAATGAGTATTACTCAGTTCAAATCATTGTTGTAATATCTATGGTTCACATTCACATTAAAATGATTTTTGGGATTAAGTCATTTTTATGATTAGGAAATGAGGAATTAGTAGATAGTTAATATAAATAACCTAAAATTAGTAAGTGGTATTTTTTAATAATATATATAAATGATAATTTAATATATAATTTTTTGGGTTTTTTTATTCAATCCCACCGTTTTTGTTTCTCTAAATGGACATAGAAAAGAATAAAAAATATTTATTTTATTTGGAAACTTATAATTAATTAATATTTTATTTTCATACTACAGGAATGGATAACTCATCGTGATTATTCATCGTTTAAAATATGTTATGAATAAGAGGATCAAAACTAATTGAAACACAACACAAAGACAAAATTATTCTTATAGTTGGAATGAAATCAATAAAATATATTTTATCATATTAAATATATCAATGGTAAAATAATTCCTCATACTCAAGTAATAGGAAGGTTATATTATTGATTTTTTTTTCGAAAATATTGCACACAAGTTAATGTTTAATTTTGGAAACTCATTCACAGTTATGAACCCAATAATTTTATATACATGGTTTTAGAATCACTTAACTAATAAATTCAATGTTTCTTAGTACTTAGTTTGAATTATGTTATAATTATAAAATTTACATAAGAGAATATTTATGGGCCATGATACATTAATTTTTGTGAGAAAATTGAAATTATATGAAAAATAATTTGTATAATGGGGGGATTATAACACCTTATGATTTCTATTTTTAATTATTTATGAAGTAATCAATATGTTAAATATATTTTTTGGTGAAACGTCAAACAAAAATGATTCATGACATATTATATTAACATTATTAAAAAAATTATAACAAGAATAAAAAACTCTAACAAATTAAAATTTATTAATAAATCAAAAAATCATAAATTTTTTTATGAATAATTAATATGATTTACCTTTTTTAAAAAATCATTTTTCAAGGAAGTAATTTATTTATGTATAATTTATACTGAAAAAATAAATTAAATTTATGGTTTTTTGATGCCGATAAGGATATTATGTAATATTATAGCCTCTGAAATAATATATTAACATTCATTTAATTAGTAAATGTTAGTAAATAATTTTAAGAACACTTAAATTTTAATAGTCCTTTTTATGTAAAACTAGTTTTATTTAAAAAAATATATATCATTTTAAATGTAATTATTTAAATTTCACAATTTTTATTTTATGAATTGAACTCTATTTTTTTATTTCGCATATAAAAACTATCTTTTTCGGATTTTTTTGTAATTTTTCGATAATGGTTGATTATTAAGGGATTAGTAAAAAAATAATTCTTTTTAAATATTATCAGTTTTAAGAGATCATAATGATAAAAAACATAGGTAAATGTTTATGCAAAGATTTTCTAATATAAATACATGTTTAGGGATTAACCTAATACATTTAAACCGTTCTATTGAATGTAGAAACCTATTTTTTCTATTTTAAATAATAATTGTGGTTGTTTCTAATAAATGAATCATTCTTATTCCTTTTAAACAAATACATATTTAAAATGATACATTCTATATTGAATTTGATAAAAATTTTAAATAACTTTATTTCCTTGATTCAATACATTTTGTTTCAGAATAATATATTCTTATTTTGATGTAAATTATTTTAATACTAAATAATACATTCTTTTAAATACTATTTGTCATTATGATTAATGTATTTTTGTTAAAATCTATTTTAACTACAAAGTGAATTTTAATATTATAAAATTATTTATGTATTTGGAATATATGTATTAATATAATTTAATTATTCCAATTTAATTTTATAATATATAATTACTACCATGATAAAAATTATCCCCAAAAAATTTATTTTTTTATTTAAGAAAGTAATTATTATTATTTAACAATTATCGCATGACCAACCACTAAATAGGAAATAAATAAAAGCAGAAGGGAAAATAAAAAACATGATTTTAATTTTAAAAATAGTGCATAATGTTATAAGTTGTAAGACATTGACTAAAAGAGAAGTGATAGAACACAATTCTCGTGCCTAGTTCCTTTAATATCCCAACCGTGACAACATTGAAATTTAACCCGTTAAATTTTTTTATGAAGTATTGGCCTTATAAAATATCATGATAGAACATCCTAGAAGAATATATAATAAATAAAATATTAATTAATCATACCAAAATCCAAATAATATTGATATAATTCTAAAACAACATAGTGGATTCTAACCACTTAAACAACACCATGACCATGATCTATTTTCATCATGACATAATGGAAATCAAAAAAATCCTTGGAATCCAATGACCCAGATCAATAAGGGGTTATATGTGGTGGATTATGATAGATGGGGCATAGAAGAAATATTTATAAATAAAATATTACAACCTAAACCTTAAAACCATATTATTTCACATTATTTCACATAGATTTATATTAATTCTAAATAGATGATATAGAGGTCTATTATATTTGGAATATTAGATGAATAAATAATTAATCTGAAAAACATCATTATTATTTACAAATCTAAAAGAATTTTCCTTATTATTATTGGTCTTCAAAAATTAAATAGGATTCCCTTGAAAAAATACAAAAGGAAAATAGTGACCTATAAATCATAGTTAGTTAATAAAAATTGAATTAATGCATTAGATAAGAGTAAATAGTCATTACAAGATATCATAATGATAATGATCATACAAATAGAAACATATCATGTTGTCATAAATATATAACATAATGTGATAATAAATATTTGAAAATAACTTTTGGGATAACCTCATAAATATAAGTCATAGTTCACTCCCAATTACATTATCATAAAATTTGAAAAGTCCAACAATGGATTATGGTAATTTTCTAATCTCTTATATAAGATATCATGAGATTTACATATATAACCAATTAATTTTAGGGTTACAAAATTCATATCCTAGATTTCACGTAATAAAAATCATATATATTAATTAAACATGAGAAAAATAATTCATTCGTAAATCATATTTATGATCAAACCCATTAGAATCAAGTGGGTTTCACAAATAAGATTCAGAGATTAAAAAAATTAAAAAATAAATACTTCAAAAATAAGAATTAATTCAATTGTTTTATACTATAATTACAAAAAAATGGATATTGGTCTTGAATTTTGATATCCATTTTAGAAGATTAAAGAGAAATATCTCAGGAAGAATGAGTATAAAAATACCACATGAGTAGGGGTATTATAAGCTGACTGATGGACATTTTATAGAGGTAAATAACATATTATTTTCCATAAAAACAATTCATAACAAATAGGGTATTATATAGAATAATTGTGATTTTTATAGCAATTATGGTTTTAAATACATTTTATTGGTGTGATTCAAGACATGATATAATAAATAAGAATATCCCCATAAAATTGGTTTCATTTTATTGTCAGAATTTAAATGGATAAACATGTATAAATGATAAAGTGAAATAATCATTTAATTAAGTTTATATGTATGAATAATATATAAAAAAATAGGATTTTATTGGGAAGAATAATTTATAAATGAGAGAAAAATAATGAAAATGTGTTTCTAACAAGTTATGAGGGTGGTACAAAATATCTCTAACTTCATGCAAATATTTTTTCTACACATATGAAAAAATTTCAGAATATTTAAAGAAATTATATAAAATATATACATAATAACCTTTTTAATCTATATTTAATTTTATAAGGGTCATTTATAATCTTTCATATTTATTTTTAATATAGTGTCCAATTATATTAGTTACTCAGGGTTCTTTGATTAATTTCATTTAAAAAAATTTAGATTTATGATAAGGGTAAAAGGGGATGTAAAATAACTTCTTGATAACCATAATAGTTAATATTTATGACCCTTAATATTCAATTATAATGATACTTATACAGTTTCAATGGTTTTCTCGTAATTTTAACATATTAAGAAACATGCATTGATAATTAAATTCAATTATCTTACGGTTACTATGATCAATTATCATTAATAACAAAAAATATATAATTCCCAATATTACTCCTCTATAACATTAATTTTTTCATAAATATCATTTATTCAAAATAGATATATTTTTTAATTATTCTATTTCATGTGGTCATGGAAAACAATATGATACCTTTCATGGAGAATGTAATTTACATGAATGACAAATTATCTTTCCATAGAATTAGAGGGGTATGAAATGAAATTATTATCATTTTATATTTATAATCAAGCAATAAATATCATATTTGTTAATTAAATAACTTTTTTGGGAAACAACCATTTAATTTCAGGATAATAAATTAAACATGTATTTCCTGGAGGTGATAATCCACACAAACTCCCAATGATGTTATAATATTTTTCAATAATTTTAGAGAAAATAATAAATTGGTTATTCCATTAGTATAACAATATTTCAGTATCTAAATAGTATTGATGCAACCATACCTTATAATGACCCAGAAACCAATAACCTAGATCCCTTTTATACATTAATAAACTGGTTTAGACACATGTGATCACATCCCAAATGATAATATTGGTTAATATTCTTAGTAAACATGATACATACATGACTCTCATATTACATTTGAATATACAAATTACAACATTTATTTTTCTAATTGAATTATTCCATCTATCATATCCCTTTATATCATTCTTATTACACTTCATAGATTCATAGTAATGGAAAAAAGTAAGGGTGGAATAAAATGACTATTATGGGTTACATAAAAACGAATCTATTATGAATAAATAAATTATAATGTATAATTTATAATAAATATTGAAAGGCCAATATATGAACACACATTTCATTTTATTAGTTAATTGAATATCATGATTAGATAATTAAAAATCAATAAAACAAATTAAATGTATGGAAAAAATTCAATTAACAAATAACATGATTGTCAAGATTATATAGGAAATAATCAACATCGATAGTTAAATAACTAAATACACATTCCATTTAATGAATAGGGTTAGGAAAAATGCATCCAAAATTAATATCAATACAATACTCACATCCACAATGATAACATTATTATTAATGTATAAAATTATTATTTATTGGAATCCTAATCTGATGCATCATGATACATCTAATATCAATATTGTTTATAAGAAAATTTAAAACTACTGGGTATATATAGGCCTAAAACCTATTTAAATTTGGTTATCAAACTAATTTAATTTTTTTCCAACTGATACATCAAGGGGATATATAATTCAAGGCCAAAACTACTATTGTATTTCTAAAGAATTCATAATTTATCGAATAATGGATTTAGTTCATGAATAATATGTTTTATCATCAAATATATCAATTGAGAAAATAATAAATACATATCCATTTTCCCAATTTAATCAACTAAAATTCATATTAAAAAATTTATTTAAAAATGTTATACTATTTAGGAAATAATGATATCCAATATAAAAAAAATTTATTTAATAAAATATAATTTATAATGGTATATTATCTCAAGAAAGTGAATGTCTCAAAAGAAAGTATACTATAACAAAATTAAACATGAAATGATAGGTGACCATCAGTTTATTAGGAATATATGTTTTTACATTAAAATGTTTAATTATTATTTTTTCATGTTAAATACATCAAATAGTAATTATATTCAACACATAGAAGTGAATAAGTGTACAATAATAAATATGACTCACTGAAATGTCAATAGAGATTAAATACATGACATCATGTCTGATTTCCTTCACACATATTAGAATCTTCTGTATAATAAATATAGGTTTATTATTCATTTTTCTAGAACAACAATTTAATATATTTTACCATATATTATTTAATTATGATCTTTTATTACACATTGTAAATAATTTTTTGTTAAAATCACATTTCATGTAATAAATACTTTTATTCATTACGTTTTCATTAATCACATTCAGTCCTTTTACATTGTACATGGTTACATAATATTCAAAATTCACACTAGGATATAATTATCAAATAAATTAATTATATATGTATTTATAGTAACCCATAAAAGGTAATTTTTTAAAATTAATTATTCCATTCATAGACACGATAGTTTTTATGTACCCATGAACATTATTTTTAATTTCCATATCGATAGAATGAATAAAAAATAATTATTAATTCACCATTCAGAAATGATAAATTTTTAATTTATATAATTTATATTAATCAGAATATTCTTTATTTGAAACAATATAATATTTTAGAAGAGTAATATGAGGTTTGATATCATGTGTGACCTGAAATAACACACTTAGAAGAGAAAATAACACCCTGAGATGTTAATATATATTTATTTTTAAAAAAATTCATTCTCCTGGATAGCATGAAATGCACATAACACCAGGTATAAATGAAACAAAATACTCTATAAAAATATTATTATTTAAACAATACACGTATAAAATATCAATTAATTATTATGTATTGAATAGTTATAAATAAATTATGGTCAAATGGTTATCTTTTTATTAGAAACTGTATATGAAATATTTTAAAAAATAAATACTATTTGAAAACAGAATTTATTTCCAAAAGGAATATTAGTTTCACTTTCTGCAAATAATTTAAAATTAATTTTTACAAAATTTCTAGAATTTATATTAATAAATTTTAATTTTTTATTTCATATTACCAGTATTTTCACATGGTGAATTTTTTGTACTTTTTCTAAAATGATTCATTGTTCAATTAGTACAGAAAAATACTGAATTTTAATTTAAAAGTGCCATTTGAATTAAAATATTAACAAATATAATTTTTTAATGTGGTTTTATGTAAAACTAGGTTAAATTTATATATATATCTAGTTTTTTCATTGAAATCACTTTCATATATAATTTTGATATATAATACTTGTAAAAATTTCAACATTTTAGCATTAAAAACCATCTTTCTCATCACATCAGCATAATTACATTTAAATATTTATTGTCCTCTTATTTAAACATATATTTGAATAATTTATTCCATATTTTGAATCATAAAAATTTATATTTTCTATAAAGGTTTACATAATTTTTTTTAAAATGAATAATGAACATAGTAAAAATTAATTATCACTATTGAGGTCAAAATAGATTTATCTGTGGTAATACTAAAATAAGAAGGATTAAATTTACCTAAATGAAATCTAAAATAAATTTTTTGGATATATCTAAACCTTATATTTTATACAGTTCAGTAATAATCTATTGTGGACAGTTTTTCAAGTCAAAAACCTAGGTTTGACTTTTTTATTTAAAATATTACATGTTTTCTACTCTTCCCAGTCCTAAAAGGTCACCCCACTCCATTCTACATCACACCTTAAATATTTTTTTATACAATACCTATGAAAACATATTTAAAAATTCCCTCCCCTCATCCATGAAGCCCAATTTTTAGCATAAATCCTACCTAGGATGGATTTGGTGCAATCCTAAAGGGGTTACCCATATAATAGGTAACGTTATTCAATTCTTATTTTTGTTTTATTTTTTCCATCACCTATAAAAATTATTATTAAACAAAGATGAAACAACAGCCTAATTATCTTATTTATTATAAGAATTGTTTTATGAGTTTAATTTCATAAACTATCCCCACATCCATTAAATGGGTAATGGAGTCATCATTTTTTATACATAGGAGTAACTCATCATGAACCAATTTCATTAATTTTTCCATTTATACCATTCATTAACCTATATATGATGCCATCCAACTAGAAAATTGGACATATTCATGGCATATCATGATGGGAATTCCCATTCCCCATGGGCTGGGAACTAGTAACTATTTTCCAAAAAATACTCTCTGGGAATGATTTCACCCATTTATATAATTATAAAAATCAAAAAAGTATAAGAATTAGAATAATAGAAAACAATAAAAAACAAATTAAATCTATTTCCATATCCAAATGTTACAACATTAACCAAAAAAATATAATACAATGAAATGTGAATAATAGAAGTATACCAAAACCCTAAAAGAGTCAATAGGGACATCACCCTAAATCCACCACCATCAAAACATGCATGGAGTGGAACACTAGAAACTAGATTCTTTATCAACACCATGATACATCATGGCTTTAATAGCATCATACAGAATAAAGCCAACATACACACATATTTTTATGTTGGGTGTGATCCAAATATAAATGGGATTCCATCCAAATGAATTATTCCATGCTATAAAAATATAAAAAAATCAATATGAAATTTATTAAAATAATATTTAAAGCATTTATTGGAATATATTTATAGGAAAACATTATCGAGAAATTTTTTTCCAAGAAATCTAATATCATAAGTAATATTTAATGGAATAAAAATTTAGAGAGGGTGTACTGTAGGATTATGGCTATCACCATAACACATAAGCAACATATCACATGAGATCACCATGGGAAAATATATTTAGTTAAATAGAACTACTGAGACCCTATTAACCTTCTAACATGGTGATAAAAAAACTCCAACTCAATTGCCAACAATGTTCTCATGCACATGCCAGTAGAGGGGATCTCATCCAAAAAAAGTAATGGTCTCCAAATCATATGCTAATAACAATAGTGTTCTCATGAACAATCTACTAGTGGGGATCCCACACTAGAATTTTAGACAATGCAAATACTATAACATGTTTATTTATTATTTTTACATCAATAGAACTAGATGAATATGGTCCTTAGCCTCTTGAGAATCAACTAACATACTATTTGTAGTTCACCAATGTAGATACCTGGTATTTTTTTTGTTATCAATTTCAATTTCACATATAACATAAATCATAAAATTCACATACAAATGTCATATATTACATGAACATTAAAAAATCACCACTTTTACATTTTCACATTGATCTAATTAACAAAACTCCCTTGGAATCCACCCTTTCCCATAACAAAACAACATTACATTTTACATGAATGCAAAAAATAATTGGAAATAAGATATTTACCACATTCATAATTCATGAAACCCATTTGAAGAAAAGACAAGAAGAGAACATATGAAATCTAACTATATCATTGGGAAAATCCCCTTTTAGATTCATATTCGCAATAAAAAATATTATATTATTCCTTATATCAAATTCAAAATTCAATGACACATTTAAGATTCACAATAAACAAACCATCATTCAAGTCATTGAAAATACACTTTCAAAATATTATCACATATATATTTCTTTGAAAAAACATTTCATACCTTTCGCACAAGTCATAAAACATATTAATGAAACACTAGAAATAATAACATATAAAACATAACAAATTTAATTTATATAACTCATTTTCAACACATGGGAATCTAAAAGCATCTATAAATTATTTAAAGCAACAAAAAAAATCCTAAAAACATGTTTAAATGATAATGAAATCATATCAAAATTTTCTAATAATGTAAAATTATTTTCAAACATACCTCAACCATAAATTGTTTTTTTAAAATCAATGAAAAAATGATAATACACCACCACAAGACCCTATAAATAAATTAATTGATAAAAACCATCATTATACCACAAAAAGATTCATGATTAGTACCTCATTATGTGAAAAAAATCACTGGAAAATAATAACAGAAGAAGGATAGAAGATAAACCCTTGAAAGAGGGAGAATACAAGATGTTAATGACATACTTGATTACTCCATGTGGTTTCAATTCTAATACCACCCAAAGGGTAATGCTCAAGATGTCAAAGAAATATTATACGAGGATATTGGAGCTTTAAATCTAGGATTATGTGTATGGGGTGATATAGGTTTATAATTGAATTGTGTAGAAGAGTAAATTAAAACTTTTTAATAACTTGGAAAATTTTCATTGTATTCCTTTATGTTTTCCCAAAAAATTTGTTAAACATGAATACCTTAGTATATAAGAGGAAATAACTTCATGGTTATCCCACACAATATCCCAACCCTTGCACTAACCTTGCAGTTTCCACTGTCTAAAAATGAAACTGGTCTAATGGTTTCCCCTAACCATGTGCCAAACATGTGTCACCTTATATTAATCCCAAAGCCTCATTTTTCAGCAAAAACATATGGGGAAATCAATAAATAAAATAAATACGAATATAATGAAAATAATACCTTAAATTCAAATATGTGAAAATTTTATTCCCCACATAATCATTCCACCATCAAAAATTCATCTCCATGATTGATCAGAGAACAAAAACAGATATTCCACCTAAACCAAAGACATATGCTACCATGCCTCATGTTCATTGCTAAAATTATTGAAATTAATGTAGACCAAATTAATAGACATCCCATTATGTAAATTTTCTTTATAATATAAAATCTATATTTTCTAATGAAACACAGATAAGTCTTTCTCCAATTCAAACTCCTCCCATATCAACACATGGGAAGGATCCAGAATGTACTTTTTATGTTGAAAGACATGGAAAATTTATTGTAGTGATATTAACTAAAAAGGAAAATTTATCCTCCATGCAATGATACCAGAATTCTTAGAAATCTCAAAAGATCTAACAATCCTCAACATTAGATTACCTTTTTTTACCTAAATGACGGTGACCAAAGTGGTCTTCTAATTTTAGGAACGACCATTCACCCACTGAAATCAAGGAATATCAGATCCTTTGATCATCATGAGACATATAGTGACAATGTTCCATCAAAAAAATCATCCCAGTAAACTCAAGATTATCAATTGTTTCTTTTAAAATGATCAGTCCAAAAAACGAGGTCTTACCCACGTCAACCCAACATAATATAGACTGTCATAACGAACCATAAAGTTCCCAAAATTAATCCATTCAAATAAAGTATTTGTAACTACTATTATAATTAATCATAAACATTCCCAAATGTCTATCCCACAAACCTATAAAATCCAAAACACATGCCCGGAGCATGTCTTCCATGATCTAATTCACCCGCTCTGTCAGACCATCCATATTAAGATGATATGTCACTATCATATGAACTTGCCACCCCATATCCTTTTGAATGTGTTCCAAAAATTTTGCTAATAATTGATTTACTCTTTCCAGAACAATATATAATAGTACACCATGAATCCTCTATATTTCACAGGTGTATAGTCAACCTAACTCATCCACTTTATATGAATCCCTAATTGGAATCAAATTGGATGATTTGGTTAGATGGTAAATCGCTGCCCATATCCCATTCTATCCATGAGGTGTACAATGTAAGACAATAATAAAATCCATTTAAATCTCTTCCCACTTATAGTTACGAATATTTTTTGGTTGAAGCAAATGGGGGGGGGTGCTCATATTTAACCAACAATTATTTATAATCCTATTATCCAAAGTCAACTCTATCCTACCTCATAACTGGACAGTATAACTATCGATATATGTCATAGAATATCCATGTATCACTAGGATAAAAATACACCTGAGAATAGTGGTTATCTAACATCACCAACTTCTGCAAATGACATCGACATCATGATGAAAAGAATAAATCTCCCTCCGGAGAAAAAAGTCTTTAAAAAGAAACCTCCCTACAATGAGGAAACTACAAAGAACATTTTCACAACTCAACGCATGACTTCTAATACATAAATAACTCCATCAGTGATGTTTTTATATGAACACAAGAAAAGAATTAACATCATCTATACTCTTTGGTCTCCATATGAATTTATGAAAAAATCCCCATCAATATCAACTCATTACTTCAATCTTCAATACTTGCATTGGAACATTCCAATTTACGAAATATTCCACCACATTACCATTTCCTAGAGTATAAATTATATCAAAAGCAACCCCTTGAAGGTGTTCAACCAATTAATGTTATGTCATATTATAATATATCTTGGATAAAATGTAGTCTAAGCTCTTGTGATCAGGATAAACCACAAAATTCTCCCAAAAAGATACTAACTCGCTATATTTAAGCCAGAAACACTACTACTAACTATATTTCAGGGGTTGGCTAATTATTTTCATGTGATTGGAGTTGGTGATACCCATAAACCACCAAATATTCATCCTAAATCATCACACACCCATGACCCATACCCAAAGCATAAAAACCCTCATACCCCTTTCCAGGATCTGTAATGATAAAACCAGGTGTTGTGGTCTGCCGCCACATAATTTTATAAAAGTAATCCTATCACTATTGGATCAAGTAACTATTTTCCTATTTATAGGTAATCACTATCATGGATGATGGATGCCAAAAAAATCTCAATCAACCCACTTGTTTAATCATGTGGGGCCAAAGATTATCATGATTTCAAAAAAAATCATTGTATTCTCCAATGAAATAACTACACAAATTTTCTAGGGGACCACCTAAACCCATCATTCTAATATCACAAGATATGAAAGACTTACCTTCATAATCCAAAATGTGTAGTTAAGAAGCTTCTCATAGAGATGATGATCTCGATGGGAGGGAAATAAATTTATAAAATGCCGCTCATGCATTTCCTTGGTCCCAGAACAGGCCAGGAAGTCTTCCATGAATACCGTATCAAATGAGTCAAGATAATAATGGAACACACAATTTAAAATTTCCTTATAGACCATTAGATCATTCATCATCCCGAAGGTCATTTCCCAATATTAAAAATGGACGTACCATTTTCAGAAAGCCATTTTCGGATCCTTTCCCTCTCTAAATCTAAATTGATTATACCGGAAAAAAAAATCAAACATGGAACCCCTAAATAATCATTAAGATTATCGAAAAGTTCACCAATACCAAGAAAAGGGAAATTGTACTTGATCATATCTTGATTAGCTTCTAGTAATAGATATTCAATCAGAGATATACATCAGTTGTTTCAATAAACATAAATGTGGAGGCCCAAGGTGAGATCCTCATGTGAATGAATCCTATGGATTATAAATTATCAAATTAAAATTTTAATTCCCTAAACATGTTGGGGTCAATATGATATTAAGGAAGAGGTATCAATGGTGTTCTCAAAGAAAAATCAATTACGAACATGATATCCCACTACAAGAGAACCCCGAAGAAATACTATGTAAATTCCTATAGAAAATCACTCACCAATGGAGGCAATCCAACCTCATGAGTAGCATCATCATCCACCATCATAGGTGACACAAACTGATAATCAAAATATCCCAATTCCAAAAGTAGAGGTCTAGTACATCCCGACCGAGTATCTAAATCACCTTGAAAATTGTGGGTACTTCAATAAATGACCCAAACTCACTCACCACGTATAATAATAAATGTATTACTTTAAATGAACCATCCAATACATACCGAGGATCAAATAAAATCATTCCATTTCTAAAACTTTTAAATCCCACTCCAAATAATCCCCCGAGAAGGTGATTCTACAAAACGGACTCCTAAAACCCTTCTATCTCTACTTAACATGAATCATTACCAACGCCATCAGATATGTCATAAGCTCAGTTAGTAACAATATAATATCTATATAACAAGAATAAATATATTAATATAATTCACTAGTATCAATAAAAACAAATATATATTATTTAGTATGAACGGTGCCACAAACTATCACATTCCCCACATCTGACACCACTACTACCCGATTGATCACATGATGATACCGCATCTCTACCTATGCTTAAGAATGACCACTTATCTATGTCTCTGTCCTAAAATGATTCTACCTAGAAGAAGATCCAAACCTCAAATGACAACATCCTAACTAAAAACCAATATCCTTTAGAGTTCTAGGTGGGATGAAATAACATTGAAACCTACAAATCCCTTACCATGATGATATGGGTGCACCACTCTGTAAAAATGATTGAAGTGCCCCATATATTTGCACCGTTGGAATGACCTGGGTGGAGATGATCACAATAATATAATAATATTTTCATTACCTCCCAAATGGCACACAATTAAAGAATCATTATAAGGACCTGCCCTTAAACATTACATAATCTTGAATTATATTAATAATTCACATTTTGGATCTATTCAGGTTTAGGGTTTTAGAGAATTAGGCAATAACTATTACATTACCACTCAAAAATACATTGATTACACTTCTACTCAGTTTCCATTTTTCCACATATCAAAAACTCATGAAAAAAAGAGTCATCTCTAGTTCCGCGTTTAAGACAGTATGACTCCCCATTGAGCCTATCCTTGAACCTATTCAACATTATGTCCTGTGAAAAACATTTCAAAAACATAGGATGAGCATAAAAAGCTCTGTAAGGATGGAAAAGTAAGGAAAACAATTAGTTTTCTTAAAACAATAAGTAAACCATGAATACATTAACATAACTTATACTTTTCACATATATGATGTTGTAAATACTCTTTACTGAATAAAAGATCACTACATGCCATTTTGTAACAAAATGATTATCATAAAACCCAAATAATGAACACATAATATATAAAGGTAACATGGGACATAAATATATTGAAATGGAATAACCATATGATATACTTCTACACATATCACTAAATGGAATATCCATATGGCCAACTTCCATACCCAATGCATTAGAGGTTACAACGTAACCACCCGACCTGGTTTCTCACATCACCACCCATCATACGTTTTATCGCATAACCACCCGTAAAATGTTCATGTACCATCAAAACACATAGAATATTTCAAATATAAACATTTCATTAATAAAAAATCATTTAAAATCACAAGAAGTAATTTCATGATATTGAAATAATCATTCCATTTTCATAAACAATATAAGAAATATATTTTTGAATCAAAGTGTCCCATACCGATTTGATGCTTTTAATGGAATTATAATTTTGAAACATTAATTTCGATATTAATAAACAATAAATACCATTTTGAAAACATGGAAATTAAATATAATGATTTAGAATAATAAATATTTAAAACATTTAAAATGATATTTTAGTTAAAGAGTTATTAACAAAATGAGAGACTCTTGAATACAAATAATTGAGGTATAACATTTAATCTGAACATTATAATATAATTAGAATAAGGGGATTCATGATATAATATGACAAAAGGTATTATATACACCACATAAGAGTGAATTGGTGTATAACAATAATGAATTCTCAATGGAAATGTAAATTGAGATGAAATTCTTTATAAAGATGGTATCCTTAAATTATGGACAAATCAATCACAAAATTATGTGTGAATAAAAAAAATACACCGAATATTTGTGGATATAAAATGTAAAACAATTAGAGTTTATTCACACATATTCATAGGATAAAATATTCTATAAGTACAAGTTTAACTCAAAGAATTGATATTGGATTAAGAAGTTCCCTTGCAAAAATTCGATATCTTAACAATGTCACTTTAAAATTACAAAAATGAGATGATGAGATAAAAAGGGTATCTCATAACATGGACATAAAATTTACATCAATAAGGATATAGAAGAACATAAAAAACATAATAATATTAAAATTAAAAGACATACAAAAAGAAGTCCTTTTAAAAGAGGAGTGTGAAAGGTTCCCTTACCAATTTGGTAACTTACAGAACATAAGACACATAAAAGAATGACCATATAATGTATATTTATGTAATTTCATGGACCTCTATGGTCCATTACTTTGTGAAAATGTGGTGTTGGAGGTGTTCCGGGAGGTCAAGGTGACGTATCCCCAACACTTTTCCAAATTTTCAGTTTTGTGAACAGTGTTTCCAGTTTATGAACAGTAACATATCGGTTTTAATGATCATTCTCACAGATCGGTCTCACAGATCGGTCTGACAGATCGGTTTCATAGATTGGTCTGAAAGATCAGTTTCACAGATCGGTCTGACAAATCGGTTTCACAGATCGGTCTGACAAATCGGTTTCACAGATCGGTCTGACAGATTGGTCTGACAGATTGGTTTCAGAGATCGGTCTAAGAGATCGGTCTGAAAAATCGGTTTAACATAGCAGTCTGACAGATCGGTTTCACAGAGTGGTCTGACAGATCAGTTTGACAGATCGGTTTCATAGATCGATTCGACAGATCAGTTTCACAGATCGATTTCACAGATCGGTTTCACAGATCGGTTCCACAGATCAGTTTGACAGATCGGTTTCATAGATCGGTTTCACAGATCAGTTTCACAGATCCGTTTCACAGATCGGTTTCACAGATCGGTTTCACAGATCGGTTTCACAGATCGGTTTCACAGATCGGTTTCAGAGATCGGTTTCACGTACAGTAAAAGTGGGTGAACACTGTTTCCAGATTCCTACAGTTTTGCCCCTTTTGACGTTTCCTTTGATGTAAAATGCATTTAAATCCTTATTTTAAGGGCTCTTAAGGCCGTTTCAAATGCCATAAATCCTATATTAATTATTCCTAAGGACATGATGTATTTACTTGGTCAAACCGCTTAGGTTAATGCGATCCGTTTTTAAGGGATAATTAACCGGATCTTAAACTGTTGCCCCATTAAATCATAAAAAAGGTATGAGACATCATTCTGCCTTGTTCTTTCCCATTGTTCTCAGCTAAGAGACTCTATAACCTTTCAATCATTCCCGTAGGAGTTTCACAATCAATATTTACTCCTAGGATTGGTTCTGCTCTATTTTGGATGCAATCGAACTGTGTCGGTCAATCTTCCCAATAAGGAATGATTTATCGTCATTCCTTTGGGGATCATCTTCCCTTGTTTCTCCCTTCCATATTATACCATGTAATTTCTAATATTTTATTGGGTTTTATTGGGGTTGGTTGGTACTGTCGTACCGTGGCATCCTCCAGTGGATGCAGTTGTCGTGAGGGGAGGATTGTGACCCGTTGTGTGGATAAACGACATCAAGAACTCTTCGAGGTAGGGGATTCATGGATTCTCTAATTGTGTATGTGAAATTGTAGAATTAGCATGATTTAGTTCTTTGGTTCACAATTAAATTGACCTAACTAAATACTTGAACCGGATTAAAAGAATTGTTTGATCGCATTTTGTTGCTTTAGACCGTGATAACGGTATGCCTCATGATTTTTTAGATAGAGTGATATCTATGATTTATTTGATTTTTTGTTAGTTCATGATAGAAATTGATAATGAAGGTAAAGCCATAATTAATTGTTAATTAATTTGATAATTATAATGAGACATGTAAATTAATCTTGTTTTTGTCGTTATTGTGGTTGTTCTAATTTGAGGATAATCAAATTAGGGAAGTAAGCATGGTGATTTAGTTGTTATAGCTTACTGATTAGGTATCCCGTAATTGGAACCTACGAATAACAAATCTGCAAATTCAATATGGATTAAAGAACAAATTATGTGGGAATTTCTAAAAGGGTTCTGAGTTACCCTCTTGTCTGTTAAAGGGGTCCAGAGCCCATGGTTGTGACAATTTTTTTCATGTTTCTTGTGCTGTGATGTGAGTCTGGATGCCTGTTGTGATATGTGGAGGCACGGAGGCTATGTGGTTGTGGCATCAGATGACGCCTAGAGTGGCGAGATGCATCAGTTTATGCATATGGGTGTCGGGGAGGACACCAGGGGTGATGCAATGGGGTGGATGTGGTTGCTGGATGTTTGTGGTTTTGTTTGAATGTTTATCTGCTTTGATTCTCCCCACTGCTCAAGGCAGCTGGTCTTGCTTACCCTTCTTCCAAAGGAGTTGAAGACACACGGGGTATGCCACGTGCTTTCCGTGTTTAGCCTCTCGTGGGAGAATGGATCTATGCTCTTTCTATAGGCGGCAAATACTCGACGGGTAGTATATCTACTCATCGTGTTGAGCCTCCTTTGTGTTTAGAAGCATATGATGCTTTTCTAGAATTCCTGGGAATACAGAAAATTAACTCTGTAATGAATGTTTGATTAAATGGTGAAAATTCACAGGGATGGAGAAACTACAATATAAAGGTGATGTGAATATTAAAAGGAGCAGTTGATTTTGAATGTGATGTCGATTCAGTTTAATGTGGAATTGCTCATGCTTAATTAATGTTTAAAGAATTAATTAAAGTATGGTGGAACTGATAAAATGAGAACATGGTAATCTAATTAAGCTCTTCAAATGTTTTTGTGGTTATAGGATACCTAGTCTTAGAAGTAGCAGCCTGGAGTCTGAGAGACATTACCTGCAGTTGTATCTAAGAATAGGTAGTTCCCATAGTGTGGATGTGAGTTGTATATATATTCTGTACTTTTTGTGTTTCTATGCGCTACTCCACCCTGTCGGTAAGGGAAACTGTCACCCCAGGGATTCTGAGCCCTAGGGGGTGTTTTCCCCAGCATTCTGATGGGAGGTTGAATGGCTGACTACCCCCTTTGACCCCGCTCTCTTCTCTTGGTATATCTTTGTGCTGGTAGGAACAGTGGTTAGTTTTACCCATATATGTGTGTAGAGGGCTATAATGGATTGTGGTTATTTCACACACATATATTCTAGATATAGTATCCAATGGACTACAACAGGTGTAACGTGTATAGGATGTGATGGCTTGAGGATCCCTATTCGGTGTATCAGATATAATGGATTGAGGTATAATACCCGATGTATGATACAAGTTATGCGGGCTGTGGTGGCTCCCGGATCATACCCGGTTGCTTTTGGTTTTGAGGATGGTGTGGTGCTTCGCCCAGGTGTCTGCGGGCAAGCCTTTGTGGTGCACGAGGTGCAGATTGTGGAGCTTAGCCCAGGTGTCTGCGGGCAAGACATTAGAGAGAGATGCACATGACGTATGTCGTTGGGGCAATGCAGAAAAATAGTGGGGAAGTAGTATCATGGTACCCTTGATATTCATTACTATATTCTATATTCTTGTATGAGTTACTTGATGAGAGTAGCCATGGTGAGGTTGGGAACTTAGTATACATGTTTAGATGATGAGTCAGTTTCACTTATTGTTCACTGGGCTTTAGCATGCTTTTATTACTTTTGCACGAGAGGCCTGGGGAGGATCCTACTGAGTATAGTGTTATACTCACCCTATGTATATATAAACTTTTTTTTTTCAGGTCACTTGGAGCAGGTTGGAGATCAACCTGGTTACTACTAGCGTGTGGTTGGAGGAGGAGTTGTTCGGGCTTGTGGTCACTGCCGATTTACTTTCTTTTGGGTACTTTTAGTTTACCCTTTTATTTGTAGTACCTTTGCTTGAAATTTCATATATGTACTTGGATTTCTTTTATATCTCAGTTTTGAGTTGGAGTTGATTGGAGTCTATTCTATCTCTCTCTTCTGCATGTGTTCTCTTAGAGGGTAATGCCTCCCATTTGTATGTTTATTATACCCTCAGTGCTAGTCGCCAACCCGGGGCCTACTGGAGGAGGGACTCAGGGATCATTATCTCTCTTCTCACATTTCCGGCCCAGGAGGGGTACACTTTGTGGGCAGGGGGTCGTGAAAGAGTGGTATCAGAGCTCTGGTTGAGGGATAGTATAGAGTTTAGAGTGAGGCACAGGTGAGGATGCATGGGATGGTAGGGCAACAGTGTCATTCATGTTTAGCAAGTGGGGTAAACACTATAGACTGGTAGAGAAATAGGCGTTTAGGGCCCCCTACGATCTGTTGCACGGACCTTTAAGTTTACGATGGCTACTAAACAAAGTGATACTTTTTGCAGGGTAGATACCTAGGAAAAATTCATGGATCATTATTCTTTGCACCTCTGTTTGAATGGGTAGACCTTGGGATAGGTAACATAAAAAATTAATAAAACAAAACAATTAATTAATTAATGTTGAGTCTTCCATTTTCCAGTATTAGGAGCTCTAATAGTTGTTATTTTACAGGTATGGCTCCTTGTTAAAGTCCTCGTCACCTTTGCACAGATGATGCCCAGCTGGTTGTTCCAGTAGATCACCACCGGGTAGAGTTTGACGATGATGACACTTGGAGGAAGACACTCCGAGAGTTTCAGCGCCAGAGTCTATAGAAGTATGAGGGATCCGTTTCAGATGCAGTCATAGAAGACTGGTTAGAGGAGGTCGAGATAGGATTCAGTTCGATTCGTGCTCGAAGGGAACACTGGGTGTCCATGGTTGTGACGATGCTGCATGGAGCTGCGAGGCAGTGGTGGTTCTTGTTCCTCGGGGATCGTGAGGAGTCAGAGATCTCATGGGAGGAGTTTCGAGACAGGATTAGAGTCGAGTTTATTTCTTCGACTGCGAAGGCGTAAAGTCGCCAGGAGCTTCTTACCCTTCGACAGGGGGAGCTCCAGTGTTCGAGATTTTGGAATCTGTTTCAGGAACCTTCTACGATATGCTTCAGACCTGTTACTAGATGAGGAGGCTAGGGCGAGGCATTTCGAGGAGGGTTTGCATCCAGAGATCCAGTTCCAGGTCACGCCATTTATGCTAAATACATATCTTGAGGTGCTAGCAAGGGCAGAGGTTGTCGAGAGGACTTTGGCTAGGACCAGATCGTCACGAGAGGGGAATCGTCATGATTCCTCATGAAGCAAAGCTGTGGTCCGGGGATCCCAGTTTTCAGGGAAGAAGAGTTACCATTCACCTGGGGGTAGGTCCCAGCCATTCCCATCTCGTTTCCCCAGAGGCAGCAACTCTCAGGGCTATGCCAAGTGATCAGGTGCTTGTTTTTCTTGTGGTGGTTGTGGTCATCAGCAGCGGGACTGACCGACTTTTCAGAGCAGTCATTGTGCACCGAGCACTCCGCTCCAGGTTCCTCCGTTGAGTCAGTTCCAGCCGAGGCAGCAGCAGCAGGTTGCACCCGCATTAGATCACCAGAGGGTAGATGGGGCAGGCAGAGGACAACCCCATGATGCTCCCCGTCCTCAGAGAGCAGAGCGCGGCCGTGGTGGTGGTCGTTATCAGGGTCAGAGAGGCTGTGGAGGAGGTCGTGGTCAGATTCATGCTCTAGTGTTTCCATCCCCAGGCGAGCCAAATATCGTTCGAGGTACCCATTGATTGTTTTCTAAATTTGTGTATGCCTTGTTTGATTCAGGAGAAACACACTCCTTCATATCACCTACCCTTGTCCATTCTTAGGGACTTGATGTAGAGAGGCTTCCAGTGCCCTTGGCGTTGACTACCCCAGTTGGAGATTGAGCCGACTTGTTTGAAGTATGTAGAGACTATGAGCTAGTGTTGGGGAAACACCGCTCTTGGGGAGATTTCCTATGTTTAACAATACAACCATATGATGTCATACTCAGCATGGATTGGTTGTATTCGGCACAGGCTATTGTGGATTGCTACATAAATAAGGTCATTTTATTTGATGAAGATTGAGAGAAAGTGGTTTTTGTTGGTGAGAGAGATCCTTAGATGAGTCATAGAAGAGTTCCATGCTTGTCATCCATGATGGATGGGATGATGCTGAGTTCTTCAGAGGTTCAACAGTTGGCGTTTCCTAGGGTCGTAGAGGAGTACCCTGATGTCTTTCCAGAAGAGGTTGTATCCTTACCCCCTCGACGAGAGATCGGGTTTGGGATCGAGCTACAGCCAGGAGCATCTCCTATATCTATGTCTCTGTATAAGATTACCCCTTCTGAGTTACGAGAGCTACATATTTAGATTGATGGTCTGTTGTAGTGCGGTTTTGATCGGCCAAGTGTGTCACCGTGGGGAGCGCCAGTTTTGTTTGTGAAAAAGGCTAACGACAGTTTGCTGTTGTGTGTCGATTATCGTCGATTAAACAAAGTGAAAATAAAGAACCTCTATCCTCTTCCATGGATTGATGACCTATTAGATCAACTGAAGGGTGAAAGTTGGTTCTCAAAGATCGACTTGCAGTCAGGATATCATCAGATGCGTGTAAAGGATGAGGATATCCCATAGACTGCTTTCGTTGTCGTCATGGGCATTATGAGTTTGTTGTAATGCCATTCGGCGTGATGAATGCTCCAGCTATTTTCATGGGGTTGATGAATGCTGTGTTCCGTGAATTCCTGGACAAGTTTGTTGTGGTTTTCATCGATGACATCCTTGTGTACTCCACATCTGAAGAAGATCATGCATAGCATCTACGAGCCGTTTTGGGAGTTCTTCGCCAACATCAGTTGTTTGGGAAGTTGTCCAAGTGTGAGTTTTTGGCTCGAGAAGTTCATTTCATTGGGAATGTTGTGTCCCAACAGGGAGTAGCTGTGGATCCGTCGAAGATAGAAGCAGTGGTGTCTTGGGCAGCCCCCAAGACCGTGTCAGAGGTGCGAAGTTTCCTTGGTCTCACAGGCTATTATAGGAGGTTTGTAGCCAATTTCTCCTGAGTTGCGACTCCTCTGACAGCTTTGACCAGGAAGGATCAAGCGTTCATATGGTCTGATCAGTGTCAGGCACCTTTCAAGTATCTAAAGGAGAAGTTGGTAAGTGCTCCAGTCCTTTGTCTTCCAACGGAGGGAGTCTAGTTTTATGTATTCTGTGATGCTTCACATATGGGGCTAGGTTTTGTTCTCATGTAGCAGAGGTCAGTTGTTTCTTATGGGTCTCGGCAATTGCGTCCCCATGAATGCAACTATTCCACCCATGATCTTGAGTTGGCAGCTGTGGTGTTTGCTCTGAAGTTGTGGATACATTACCTCATTGGTGAGCACTTTGTGGTTTTCACCAATCATAAGAGTTTGAGGAATGTTTTCTCCCAACGTGACTTGAACATGAGGCAGCGTCGGTGGATGGAGTTCTTGCAGGAATATGACTTTGAAATATCGTATACACCTGGAAAATGGAATGTTGTAGCTGACGCACTAAGACGAAAGTCGCGTAATGATGTTGTGCGTGAATCTGGTGATTCCTGGAGAGTGATGGGAGAGATATCAGCGTTGAATCTTGATATGGGAGAAGTTGGTGGTAGAGGTTGTCTTTTCTAGATGACGGTTCAGTCATCCCTGATGCAGAAGGTGGAAGAGTCTCAGTTGGGTGATCTAGAGGTGGAAGTCTAGAGGGACAGAGTTGTTTGTGGTGAGGCCCCTGATGGTTGGTCGGAGGATGAACAACATCGAGTGTTATATCATGGAAAGATTTTTGTTCCCTTGGTGTTGCGCGAGACGGTTCTCTGAGAGTTCCATAGTTCACCGTTGGCAGTATATCCTAGTGTGACGAAGATGTACCAATCCTTGAGGAGTCAGTTTTTGTGGCATGGGCTGAAACGTATGGTTGCAGAATGTGTGTCTCAATGTTTAGTCTGCCAGAAGGTGAAGGCTAACCACCGTGTTCCTGGTGGACTTCTCCAGCAATTGCAGATTCCTCAGGGGAAGTGGGAGGACATCTCAATGGAATTTTTTACAGGTTTACCTCGAGCTCCGGGAGGACATGATGTTATATTGGTGGTAGTGGATCTTTTAACAAAATCGGCCCACTTCATAGCGATCCTAGAGTCGAGCTCAGTGGATGTTTTGTCGAGGCAGTATCTAGATGAGGTGGTGAGACTTCATGGAGTACCTAGGATGATCATTTCTGATCATGATCCTCATTTTACCTCCAGGGTGTGGAGAGGTCTCCAGTATGCTTTTGGCTCCCAACTGTGCCTTAGAACTGCTTTTCATCCTCAAACGGATGGTCCGACAGAGCAAACCATCCAGACTCTTGAAGACATGTTGCGCTCTTGTGTTCGTGTTTTTGGAATTTCATGGATGAAGAAATTACCCTTGGTAGAGTTCGCATGCAATAATAGTTTTCAATCTACGATCTGTATGGTGCCGTTTGAAGCCTTGTATGGCCAGCCATGCTGTTCTCCGTTGTGCTGGATTGGGGTCGGAGATTCAAAAATTCTCAGACCAGAACTACTGCAGAATACAACAGAGATGGTTCAGGTGATTTATGAGAGGATGAAGACAGCAGAAGATCATAAAAAATCATATTCTGATCAAAGAAGGAGACCCTTAGAGTTTAATGTTGGAGATCATGTGTTTCTGAAGGTGACTCCCCGTCATGGGCAGCGAAGGTTTGGTCGTGGAAGTAAACATTCTCCCCGGTTTGTTGGGCCTTTCGAGGTTTTAGCTCGTGTTGGAATTGTGGCATATTGAGTAGCACTTCCCCCTCAGATGAGTCAGATACATGATGTTTTCCATGTATCACAGCTCCACTGTTACCATCATGATGAATCTCATGTTATCGATTGGGGAGAGATCGATATTGATGATGATGCAAACTTCGAGGAGCGACCAATGGAGATCCAAGACTGCAAGGAGAAGGTGTTGTGTGGGCGTTCTATTCCCTTATTTCATGTCTTGTGGAGACACGGTGGCATGGAGGTGAGCACATGGGAGCGTGAGTCATAGATACGTGCTCAGTACCCAGAGTTGTTAAATGTTTAACTCCATTCATGTAATGATGTTTTCATTGTGGTTGGACCATTCATGTTTTATTTATGTACCTTTGATGTGATTTTATGATTGAATTTTTTGGATATGGTTTTTTTTTTCCATACTCTCGGATGTCGTAGTTTTGTTCCAGCTTTCGAAAAACTCATGGTGATTTTCCCCTGAGAGGTATCTTATGGGGTGGTTGTTTGGACCCCTCTTTTCTTCTGGGTTGGTTTTTAATTCTCGAGGACGAGAATGTTTTCAGAGGTATCTAATGTAATGGCCCAGACCTCTCTGGTCCATTACTTTGTGAAAATGTGGTGATGGAAGTGTTCCGGGAGGTCAAGGTGACTTATCCCCAACACTTGGCCAAATTTCCAGTTCTGTGAACAATGTTTCCAGTTTATGAACAGTAACAGATCAGTCTGACCGATCAGTCTCACAGATCGGTCTCACAGATCAGTCTGACAGATCAGTTTTACAGATCAGTCTGACAGATCGGTTTCACATATCAGTCTGATAGATCGGTTTCACAGATCGGTCTGACAGATCGGTCTGACAGATCGGTGTCACAGATCGGTCTGGTAGATCAGTCTGACAGATCGATTTCACAGATCGGTCTGACAGATCCGTTTCACAGATCGGTCTGACAGATCAGTTTGATAGATCAGTTTCACAGATCGTTTTGACAGATTGGTTTCACAGATCGGTTTCAGAGATCGGTTTCACAGATCGGTTTCACAGATCGGTTTGACAGATCGGTTTCAGAGATCGGTTTCACAGATCGGTTTTAGGGATTGGTTTCACAGATCGGTTTGACAGATCGGTTTCACAGATCGGTTTCACAGATCAGTTTCGCAGATCGGTTTCACAGATCGGTTTCACAGATCGGTTTCACAGATCGGTTTCACAGATCGGTTTCATAGATCGGTTTCAGAGATCGGTTTCATGTACAGTAACAGTGGGTGAACAGTGTTTCCAAATTCCTACAGTTTTGCCCCTTTTGACGTTTCCTTTGATGTAAAATACATTTAAAGCCTTATTTTAAGGGCTCTTAAGGCCATTTCAAATGCCATAAATCCTATATTAATTATTCCTAAGGCCAGTATGTATTTACTTGGTCAAACTGCGTGGGTTAATGCGATCCGTTTTTAATGGAGAATTAACCGGATCTTAAACCGTCTCCCCATTAAATCGTAAAAACGTTACGAGATATACTTCTCCCTTGTTCTTTCCCTTTGTTCTCAGCTAATAGTCGCTATAACCTTTCAATCATTTCCGTCGAAGTTGCACAATCAATCTTTACATCTAGGATTGGTTCTGCTCTGTTTTGGATGCAACTGAACTGTGTCAGTCAATCTCCCCAATAAGGTATGTTTTATCGTGGATCATCTTCTCTTGTTTCTCCCTTCCATATTATACCATGTAATTTCCAAGATTCTAATGGGTTTTCTTGGGGTTGGTTGGTACTATCGTACCGTGGCATCCTCCGGTGGATGCAGTTGTCGTGAGAGGAGGATTGTGACCCATTGTGTGGATAAAGGATGTCAAGAACTCTTCGAGGTAGGGGATTCATGGCTTCTCTAATTGTGTATGTGCAATTGAAGAATTATCATGATTTAGTCCTTTGGATCACAATGAAATTGACCTAATTAAATACTTGAACCGGATTAAAAGAATTGGTTGATCACATGTTGTTGCTTTATACCGTGATAATGGTTTGCCTCATGATTTTATAGAAAGAGTGATATATATGATTTCATTGATTTGTTGTTCGGTCATTATAGAAATTGATAATGAACGTAAATCTGGAATTAATTGTTAATTAATTGGCTAAAGATAAAGAGACATGTAAATTAATCTAGTTTTTGTCATTGTTGTGGTTGTTCTAGTTTGAGGATAATCAAATTAGGGAAGTAAGCATGGTGATTCAGTTGTGATAGCTTACTGATTAGATATCCTGTAATTGGAACCTACGAATAACAAATCTGCTAATTCAATATGGATTAAAGAGCAGATTATGTGGGAATTTCTAAAAGGGTTCTGAGTTACCCTCTTGTTTGTTAAAGGGGTCCAGAGCCCATGGTTGTGACTTTCGTTTTCATGCTGCTTGTGCTGTGATGTGAGTATGGATGGTTGTTGTGATATGTGGAGACATGGAGGCCTTGTGGTTGTGGTAGCAGATGACGCCTAGAGTGGCGAGATGCATCAGTTTATGCATGTGGGTATCGGGGAGGACACCAGGGGTGATGGAATGGGATGGATGTTGTTGCTAGATTCTTGTGGTTTTGTTTGAATGTTTATCTGCTTTGATTTTCCCCACTGCTCAAGGCAGCTGGTCTTTCATACCCTTCTTCCAAAGGACGTGAAGACGTGTGGGGTATTCCACGTGCTTTTAGGGTTTAGCCTCTCGAGGGAGAATGGGTCTATGCTCTTTCTATAGGCATCAAAGACTCTATGGGTAGTATATCTACTCACCGTGTTGAGCCTCCTTTGTGTTTAGAAGCATAGGATGCTTTTCTAGAATGCCTGGGAATAAGGAAAAGTAACTCTGTAATGAATGTTTGATTAAATGGTGAAAATTCATGGGGATGGAGAAACTAGAATATAAAGGTGATGTGAATCTTAAAAGGAGCATTTGATTTTAAATGTGATGCCAATTCAGTTTAATGTGGAATTGTTCATGCTTAATTAATTTTTAAAGAATTAATTAATGTACAGTGGAAATGATAAAATGAGAACAGTGTAATTTAATAAAGATCTTCAATTATTTGTGTGCTTATAGGATACCTAGTCTTAGAAGTAGCTGCCTGGAGTCTGAGAGACATTACCTGCACTTGTATCAAAGACTAGGTAGTGCCCATAGTGTGGATGTGAGTTATATATATATTATGTAGTTTTTGTGTTTCTATATGATACTCCACCCTTTCGGTATGGGCAACTGACACCCCGGGGATTCTGAGCCCTGGGGGGTGTTTTCCCCAACATTCTGAATGGAGGTTGAATGGCTGACTACCCCCTTTGACCCCGTTCTCTTCTCTTGGTAGATCTTTGTGCTGGTAGGCATAGTGGTTAGTTTTACCCATATATGTGTGTAGAGGGCTGTAATGGATTATGGTTATTTCACAAACATATATTCTGGATATAGTATCCTATGGACTACTATAGGTGTAACGTGTATAGGTTGTGATGGATTGAGGATCCCTATTCGGTGTATGGGCTATAATGGCTTGAGGTATAATACCTGATGTATGATACACGTTATGCGGGCTGTGGTGACTCCCGGAACTTCCCCGGTTGCTTTTGGTTTTGAGGATGGTGTGGTGCTTCGCCCAGGTGTCTGCGGGAAAGCCTTTGTGGTGCATGAGGTGCAGATTGTGGAGCTTAGCCCATGTGTCTGCAGGCAAGCCTTTGGAGAGAGATGCAAAGGACGTATGTCATTGGGGCAAAGCGGAAAAACAATGGGGAAGTAGAAGCGGAGTACCCTTGATATTCTTTACTATATTCTATATTATTTTATGCGTTACTTGGTGAGAGTAGCCATGATGAGGTTGGGAACTCAGTATACATGTTTAGATGATGAGTCAGTTTCACATGTTGTTTACTGGTCTTTAGCATGCTTTTATTACATTTGCACGAGAGGCTTGGGGAGGATCTTACTGAGTATACTGTTATACTCACCCTATGTATTTATAAACTTTTTTTTTCAGGTCACTTGGAGCAGTTTGGAGGTCAAGCTGGTTACTACTAGATTGTGGTTGGAGGAGGAGTTGTTCGGGCTTGTGGTCGCTGCCGATTTACTTTCTTTTGGGTACTTTTAGTTCCCCCTTTCTATTGTAGTACTTTTGCATGACATTTCATATATGTACTTGGATTTATTTTATATCTCAGTTCTGAGTTGGAGTTGATTGGAGGCTATTCTATTTCTCTCTTCTGCATGTATTCTCTTAGAGGGTAATGCCTCCCATTTGTATGTTTATTATACCCTCGGTGCTAGTCACCAACCCGGGGCCTACTGGAGGCAGGAATCAGGGGTCATTATCTCTCTTCTCACATTGCCGACCCAGGAGGGGTACACTTTGTGGGGAGGGGGTCGTGACAATGTAAATAACCATAAATGAAATTATGTTACACAAATAGTAGAATCATGGTCATTACATACACCACTCAAAGGAAATATTGAGAAATATAGCATGAATCTCACGGGAATAAAAATTGAGATAAAAACAACTTTCCTCATTGTAATCAATTGAGTCATATGACCAAAAGATAATTACCACCTAATTAATCACAAAATACCATGAATATGAATAGAATCATGATAATATGTATGAATATAATTATAAATTACACCACATGAAATAAATAAGTATCAAATAATTGAAATCTCCAAGAATTAAAAGTGTGATAAGAAATCCCCTTACCTAGTGTCCAAATTGACCCGATCCTTCTTTAATATCCTGTATAATAAACTGGAGTTGATTTATACTTTCTGAAGAACATTTTTCATGTTTATTATTTTTTTATATCACTTATTATAGTGTTATAATCATTATATAATAATTTAAGTTAAAAACATTTGTTTTGTCGATAATTGGTACTGGAGTCAAAATTGAACACCATATAGATACACGTTGTTCACATGGTCAAAATTTCATTATATATAGAATGATATTCATGATTTAGATATCATATATATATCATATATATCCAGTATATATATTTTTTATAATAGTACATAACATTTGGTGGTAAGAAATAAAATGCACTGTTCATGGAGATGGTAAGTCGTACGCACGCATTAACGCTACTTCAATTTCTATATCTTAATTTAATGGAATTAAGAAAATAATGATACATAGTAATATTATAATTCCAGTATAATATCATATAAAATACCATTAACTCTATCCATAAGGTCCCAGCCTTAATCATTACTTAATCTTGAGTTACATCAAGAATACACATTGAAGATCTTTTCAGGTTTAGAGTTTTAGAGAATTAGATCATAAATCATGCATTAAATTCAACATATAAACAAAGTGGTTACATAAAGGATAGTACTCATTTATCCCATCAATGGAAACATATTTAAAATAAAACACAGATTCTTTTTTTTACACTTCCTTGACACTATCATCACATCATGTTCCTATCCCATGACCTATGAAAAACATTTCAAAAACCTAGGATGAACTTAAAAAGCTCAGTAACGAATATAAAAGTATGAAATGAAAACATTAGTCCATGTATGAAATCATACATTACTCATAAAACATAAGCATTTTAACATAACACATCAAATCATGAATAAATCATAGAAATCATAAGACATAAAGGTAACTTGAGGCATTCATAAAATTATTACGTAGGGAGTAACCCCCATGGTTACATTTGGAATACCCATCATAGTATATTCCCAAAATCTCTTTGGATAAACCTTAACATTTAACCCCTTTGTGTTACCCAATGCATTGGAGAGCTATATCGAGTTCACCCACCCTTAGTTTATCACGGTACCACCCGTATTTATAACAATGCCCGAGAACCATAACATAATCATACAACATAAAACATACATAAAAGAAAACATAGCATTTACACTTTTCAATCACAATATATCAATACAAAACATTGATATAAAAACATTATGAAAACAATTTTTAATACCAAAATAAAAGAAATGTAAAAAGTGGTTTTTATTTTATTACTTTTTTAAAAAAGTTATGGCATATAGAGGAAGCCGAAGCTCAAATAATGGTCACGACGGTGGAGAAGTCATTGTCCCCGCATACGTATGACAAAAAAAACATTCCCTTTTGTCCTTTATTAAACACTTCGTATAAAAAATATTCCTTTTGAATATACATAAAAGTAAAAGGGTTTTATACACCATATAAAAGAATGTTGTGTATAAAACAAAATATGCCTCAATGAAAGGAGATTGAGACAAAGTCCCTTACCTCGAGTCCGACTTGACTCGATCGTTCTTTAACGTCCTGAATAATAAACTTGAGTTAATTTAAACTTTCTTAAGAACCTTTTTCAAGTTCATTATTCCTTTTAAATCACTTATTACCATGTATGAACACTATGTAATTATTTAAGTTAATAATGGTCGTTTTGTCGATCATTGGTACTTGATTCAAAAATAAACTCTTTATAATTACAAGTTGTTCATGTGGAAAAATATCCATTATATACAGAATTTTATTAATTATTTAGATATCATATATATCATATATATCTAGTATATACATGAATTTATAATATTACATAACATTTAGAGGTATGAAAAGAAATGCACTGTTCATGGAGACGGTAACCCGTATGTACGCATGAAAGCTACTTTCATTTCTATTTCCTATTTAATGGAGTTGAATCATAATTATATAATGGTATATTATAATTCCAGTATAATATAATATATAATATCATTAACTCCATCCTTTATATGTCCCACATATGGAATTAACGAATCAAATCACTTTGAGGGGGCGGTAGTGTGCACTTCCTAAAATTAAGTTATCGTGTTTACCGAAAATGGAAGCCATAAAGGTATGCCATAAATGAAAATTACAGAAGCTTAAAGAAAACATAAACATATTATATATCATATATAAATATCGTGACATCTTAATATCCACCTTTGAAGGTGTTATAAGAAAATTGACCAATCATCGTTTCGTGAGGCAGAAATTCTCCATCCACGGAAACAGTATGTACATTAACCTTTAGATCTAGGTGTGTGTAAGTGTAGCTATAATAATTATTATAAAAAAATCATAGTATATTTAAAATACTTGTGTTGTTAAAAAATAAATGAATAAAAAGAGTTTAGGGGGTTGGAGAATCAAAATAAAACAAAAGAACATTTGAGAAGTCATTACCTTTAAATCGGGTAACTCCTCTTGGTTTGTACCAAAAGGGTTTCTTGAAGAGATTTCTGCCTAAGGTAAGGCTTCTTGGATAAATATAGAGATGTGAAGAGATTAAATAAGCAGTGTTTGGCCAAGCCAAAGGCTTGAGAAGTGTGTGTAAAGAGGTAGAGGTGGGGGCCTTTTATAAGAGGAAAGGAGGAGCACTCTTGGAATGTTATAAAATGTTACTTTATATTGAAATGTGTTTCAGATTTAAAAGGTCCCAAATTGATATATTTCAAGGATAAGGTGTTATGGGTTCTAAATATACTCATATAATATGTATTTGACAAGTGTATGTCATAGATTTTACATTATCCTTTCATTTTATTAAAATCATTCATTAATGAGGAAATCGCTGCATCATCATGATGTCATAAATAATTTAATTTATTTAATGTCTAAAAATTATAAAAAAATAATATGATGTAGGAAATATTTATATATTTCCAATGACTATTTATATTCCACTATAACATTTATTTAGGAAATATTAAAAATGTTTTACTCAGGTGATACATTCTTTGTAATATTTTACTTTCTTTAAAAATAAAAAGATAAAAAGTCATTAACACACAAAACCGATTCCATGGGGTCCCCAAGTTTGGCACAAGGCATCCCATGGTCGGATATGACACAACCAGTAGAATTAGAACACCTTTTGGGGTCATTTGTTATTATTATGATATTATTTTATTATCCTTAACTACCCGATTACTAATTAATCAATATAATTAAAGATAATTACCGTCATTACTATTCATAATGTCCAAAAACAAAAGAGTCTTGATTACATAATTTGGACCTTATGATAATAAATATGTAATACATTTTGTGAAATTCCAAACACAGAAATTGCAATAATTAAATTAAAATTAATTCATGTTGTCAAAAAAATAGCGGGTTTTTTAGAAACAATATCTATGAAAAGATTGGCAATTGTTTATGCCCAATTCCTAAGTGAAATTAATACTAATGACCGTCATAGGATTACATGGTAAATATTTATTCTATTTAAAATTTAAAACCAATTAAAAATATAATCTATCCATATAATTAAATTAGATAAAAATGCAGTTTTGATGTAAAATGCAGTATTTTTCACTATTCATTATAAAATGAACTTTGTCAGAAAAATATCAGAAATTTATCCAAAGTAAATTTCATTGTCCAAATCATAATGAACAAATTGATTTTGACAAATAGTTCTTATAAAATTGACAAATTTTTGATTTAAAATTGGTTTTCCATCAAAAGGCAGTAAAACAATCTTTTAAAAATATTAGTGTATTCCATGCTTAAGATTAGATTTATTCTCATTTTAGGCCTCTAAAACAATTTCTAATTCATATATATACATGGATAAGAAAATATATTATTCATTACTTACTTGGGATGTTACATCCTTCTACCATTTAGAAAATTGTGTCCCCGCAATTGATCTACTTATCGAATAAGTGGGGGTATTTATCCCTCATTGCATTTTCAGATTCCCATGTTGCCACTTCAATCATGTGGGTTTTTCACAAAGACATTACTTGATGAATCACCTTATTCCAAAACACTTACTCCATGTGGTCAAGAATCTACACTGGTTGTTCCTCGTAAGATATATTCTCTTCCAGCTGAACTACCTCTGGACTGAAAAGATGATATTGGTCAGGCATGTACTTCCTTAATATTGAAACATGAAAAACCTTGTGTACCTGAGATATACTCGGAGGTAATGCCACTCAGTATGAAAATGATCGAATTCTCTCCAGAATTTCATATGTTCTAATGATCCTTGGACTTAGCTTTCCTTTCTTACCAAATCACCTCACACTTTTCCATGGTGAAACTTTGAGAAAAACATGATCACCTACCTCAGAAGAGATATACTTCCTCTTATTGTTCACATAACTATTCTACCTGCTCTGGGATGTTCTCATGTGTTTCTATATCAGCGGAAATTTTTCTGCTAACTCTTCTACCAATTCCATTCCCATCAACATCCTTTCACCCACTTGATCCTAGAAAGCTAGAGTTCGACACCGTTTCACATATAATGCCTCAAATGGTGCAATCTGTATACTAGAATGGAAACTATTATTATAAGAAAACTCAACCAAAGAAATATGTTGGTCGCAACTTCCCGAATAATCCATTGAACAAGCACGTAGAATATCCTACAAAGTCAAAAATGTTCATTCTAACTTCCCATCTGATTGAGGATGAAAAGTTGTACAAAAATTTAATCTAGTACCTAATGAATTATAAAGGCCTTTAGAAAATTTTGAAGTGAACCTGAGATCACGTTCAGATACTATGGAGAGTGGAACTGCATGTAACCTGACTATCTCTTTAAGATACAAACGGGAAAGTTGATCTAGGGAAAATGTATCTCATATAGAAAAAAATGTGCAGATTTAGTCAAGCGATCAACTATAACCCAGATTGCATTATTACCTCGAGGTTTTTTCAGCAATCCCACAATGAAGTCCATGGATATATCCTCCCATTTCCACTCTGGCACTGGTAAAGTTTGAATCATCCCTTTCAGTAACTACCGCTCTGCTTTTACCTGTAGACAAGTCAAACACTTCACAGTAAATTCAGCAATATCCCTTTTCATTCCATCCAACCAGTAAAACTCCTAAAGATCTCTATACATCTTAGTACTGCCTGGATGAACTGATAACGGAGAACTATGAGCTTTACATAACAACTCTCTCTTCAACTATGAATCACAAAGCACACACAATCTCTTCCCAAATATAAAAACACAATCATTATCAATGTTGAATTTAGGAAGAATACCCTTCTAAACTCTCTCTACCTTTTTCTACAACTCTCTATCTTGCTTCTGTGCTTTCTTAATTATGTCTGATAGAGAAGATTTTACTGATACCTGAATCAAAACGTAAGGACATCCAATACCAACAACTTCTATGCAAATTTTCATCAAATCCTTAACAAAGGGATCACGTTCCAAACACAACATTGTTAATGAAGCATTACTTTTTCGACTCAAAGCATCATCAACATTATTTTATTTTCTCAGATGGTAATGAATTGTACAATCATTATCATTGATTAATTTTAGCCATCTCCTCTGTATCATGTTCAATTCTTTCTGAGTGAATATATACTTTAAATTTTTTTGATCGGTATATATTTCACTCTTTACTCCATACAAATGATGCCTCCAAAATTTTAAAGCGAAAACAATAGCATCTAATTCCAAATCATGTGTAGGGTAATATACATCATGAGTTTTCAACTGACATGAAGCATAAGCAATTACCTGATCATTCTGTATTAGGTTACAACCAAGTCCTTTCAATGGAGTATCATTGTAGATAAAAAACTCCCCATTCCTGGAAGGTAGTGCCAAAACTGGATCATTCACCAATCTTCTTTTCAATTCCTGAAAATAATCATCACATTCTTTTGTCAAGATAAGCCTAACCCCTTCCAAGTAAGATTAGTCATTAGACTATATAACCATGAAAAATTTCTAATAGACCATCGGTAATAGCCTTCCAAACCAAGAAAACTACGAATCTTGGTTATATTTGAGGGTGTCGTCCATTCTTCCACAACCTTTGTTTTTGTAGAATCAACAGTTATCCCAGTTTTAGAAACAACGTGACCAAGGAAAGAAATTTTTTGTAACCAAAACACAAACTTTCTGAATTTCCCATACAATTTATTTTCTTTTAAGGTTTTCAAAATAACCCTTAAATGTCTTTCATGCTCCTCTTTACTTTTAGAAAACACCAAAATATCATCAATGAAAACAACCACAAACTTATTTAAGAACTCATGGAAAATTCTATTCATAAGGTCCAAAAATACAGTAGGTGCATTGGTCAGACCAAAAAGGATAACTACAAATTTATAATGGCCATATCTTGTATGAAACGCGGTCATTGGAATATATACTTCCTTTACCTTGAACTGATGGTACCCCAATCTCAGGTCAACCATTGAAAAACACTGAGCTCCCTGGAGCTGATCAAACAAATCATCGATATGAGGCAAATGATATTTGTTCTTAACAGTAATTTTATTCAAGGATCTATAATCAATGAAAAGTCTCATTGAACTATCTTTCATTTTAACAAATAAAACAAGAGAACCCCATGGTGATGTGCTAGGTTGAATAAAACCTATCTCTAATAAATCTTGCAGTTTCTCCTTCAACACTAAAAGATCAATTTGATCAATTTGATAAGGTGGTTTTGAAATTGGCATAGAATCAGGAACTAATTCAACAGTAACTCAACATCCTAATCTGGTATTATTCTATGAAACTCATCTGGAAAAGCACCCGGATACTCATTTACCACAGGCACATCATTAAACTGAACAGTTCCCTTATTTTCAACAATATTTGAAAGGTAATATTCATTTCCATCTTTTACAAGTTTCTCAGCCTCTTGTTATTTTATCAACAGTGAGGTTTCATTCTTGTACACAAACATAAAATCTTTCTGAAAAGAAACGTCTTTATCTCTACAGTCAATCTTAGCATGGTAAATAGAGATCCAATCCATACCCAGGATAACATCAAACTCTACTAGAGGTAAAACAATATGGTTTTAAAGTAGGTTCTTTCCACGGATAAGTATAGTAAGATTCTTATAAATTCTTTTTGCCTCAACATTTCCCCCAGGTTTTTTTACCACAAGTTCAGGAGTCATTTCTTTAGATGGTATTCCCATTTTACTAGAAAATTTTTTAGATATGAATGAATGTGTACCCCCTGAATCAAACAACACACTGGCATAATCTGAAAAAACATACAAAGTACCTGATACCACTTCATTTGATGGCCCAACATCTGCTGAAGTATTTGAAAAGGATTTCCCGACCCCTTTTTTGCTTTATGTTTAACTACTTCCCCTCACTCGAGCTCTTTTTCGGGCACTCGTTTTCATAGTGACCCATCACATTGCACTTAAAACATTTCACTAACTGTAAATCAAATTTGGTCTTACCATCACCCTGATCTTTTTCAGTGCAATCACGAGCCTTATGTCCCATCTTACCACATCTGTATCACTTTACAGAATTCATATGAAATTCACTAGCATGAATTTTACCACATTTATCACAAATTGGAAACGTAGTTTTTCTTACCATTAGGCCTTTTCGAAAAAGTCTTCCCTTTATCCTGCCACCTCATTCATTTCTTATGTTTTTTGTTATAGAACACTTGATCATTGGAAAACTCCATTTACACCTTCTCCGCACATCGAACAATATTTTCATAAATTTTGAACTCACGAGAATCCTATTCCCTATGATATTATGGCTTTAATCCTGAGTAAAAATGATAGATTTTACTATCAAGGTCTCGGATAAATTTGGAGCATACCTTGCAAATAGAGTGAACCTCTCTTCATAAGAAACCATTGAGTCTTCCTCTTGCCTCAATTCCAAGAATTTTTTTTCAATCCTTTGTCAAATAGACTTAGGAAAATAATTCTCAAGAAACATACCTTTTAATTCATCCTAGTCGAGAGAATCAATCTCATTAGCATCCCTAATATTTTTAACCATCGACCACCACTGATCTGCTTCACCCTCCAAGCGGTAAATTGCAAGAGTAACCTTTTGATTGTCTGAACACCACATGACATAAAAAATCTCTCCAGTGCTTTAATCCACCCTTCAGCTAGCACATGGTTAGATGATCCTCTGAATAATGGGGGATGTTGCCTCATGAAATGTTCCACTAATGATATGTTCCTCTACGTTTGATCGTGCTGAACTCGTGCATGGATACCACCACCATTTATCGCCTAAGTCAACTATGCCATTACTGCAAAAAACTATTTAGTTCCAATTCCAACCATCTCAGGATGCTGATTCGGAATGTCATTTCCATCTGTATGACTTCCTAGCACCGCTTCCCTGTTTCCTCTGCAGAAAACCATTATGAACAAACATTTATTAGATGAAGCAACTTGGTAATCTTCAAATGCTATCTCATTTCAATTTGTCCATAACAAAAAATATTTTTGGATAATACTTTAATATAATTCTAACTCCTAAAATTATCTAAACCTTCCTCTAATACAAACTATAAGGCCCCATCCATAAATATTACTTAATCTTGAGTTACTTCAAGAATACACGTTGAGGATCTTTTCAGGTTTAGAGTTTTATAGAATTAGATCATAAATAATGAATTACATTCCAAATTTAAACAGAGTGGTTACATAAAGGATAGTACACATTTTTTCCATCATCAAAAAAATATTTAAAATAAAACATGGATTTTTCTTGACACTTCCTTGACACTATAATCACATCATGTACCATTCCCTTGACCTGTGAAAAATATTTCAGAAACATGGGATGAGCATAAAAAGCTTAGTAAGGGATATAAAAGTACGAAATGAAAACATTATTCCATGTATGAAATCATAATTTACTCATAAAACATTTGCATTTTAACATACTAAATCAAATCATGAATAAATCATACAAATCATAATACATAAAGGTAACTTGAGGCTTTCATAAAATTCATATGTCGGAAGTAACACTCATGGTTACGTTTGGAATACACATCACAGTATATTTCATAAATATTTTTGGAGAAACCTTAACATTTAACCCCTTCATGTTACCCAATGAATTGGAGAGCTATATCAGGCTCACCTGCCCTATGTTTATCACATAAACACCCGTCTTCATAACGATTCCCAAAAACCATAACATAATCGTATCACATAAAACATGCATAAAAGAAACATAACATTTCCACATTTCAATCACAAGATATCAATACAAAACATTGATATAAAAACATTTTGAAAACCATTTTAAATACGAAAATAAAATAAAAGTAAAACATATTATTTATTTTTTCATTTTTTTAAAATGATATGTCTTTTAGAGGAAGCTGAAGCTCAAATAATGGTCACGGCGGCGGAGAAGTCGTTGTCGCCGCATACTTACGACAAAAGAAAACATTCCAATTTGTTATTTAGTAAACTATTCATATAAAAAAGATTCCTTTTGAATAAGAATTAAAGTAAAAGGGGTTTATACACCGTATAAAAGAATGTTGTGTATAATACAAAATATGCGTCAATGAAAGGAGATTGATATAAAGTCCCTATCCTCGGGTTCGACATGACTCGATCATTCTTTAACGTCTATAATAATAAACTTGACATAATTTAAACTTTCTTAATAACCTTTTTCAAGTTCATTATTCCTTTTATATGACTTAATACCATGTTATTAACACTATGTAATTATTTAAGTTAATAATGGTCGTTTTGTCGATCATTGGTACTGGTGTAAAAAATAAACTCTTTATAATTACAAATTGTTCTTGTGGTAAAATATCTATTATATATAGAATTATATTCATGATTTAGATATAATATATATCATATATATCTAGTATATAAATTCATTTATAATATTACAAAACATTTAGAGGTAAGAAATGAAATGCATCGTTCATGGAGACGGTAAGCCGTACATACGCATGAACGCTACTTTAATTTCTATTTCCTATTTAATGGAATTGAATCATAATTATATAAAGGTATATTACAAATACAGTATAATATCATATATAATATCATTAAATATATCCTTTACATGTCCCACATATTTCATTAACGAATCAAATCACTTTGAGGGGGCGGTAGTCCGCCCTTTCTAAAATAAAGATATCGTGTTTACCCATAATGGAATCTATAAAGGTATGCCATAAATGAACATTACAGAAGCTTAAGTAAAACATAAACATAACATATATCATATATAAATATAGTGACATCTTATTGGCCACCATTGAAGGTGTTATATGAATATTGAACAATCATCGTTTCGTGAGGTAGAAATTCACCATCCATAGAAACAGTATGTTCTTTAACCATTTGTTTTAGGTGTGTTTAAGTGTAGCTCAAATAATTCTTATAACAAAATCCTAGTATATTTATCATACCTTATTTGTTTGAAAATATATTAATAAAAATAGTTTAGGGGGTTGGAGAAGTAACTTAAAAAAAGAACATTAGAGAAGACTTTACCTTTAAATCAGGTAACTCCCCTTGGTTTGCACAAAAAGGGTTTCTTGAAGAGATTTCTGCCTAATTTAAGGATTCTAGGATGAAGAGAGTGACGTGGAGAGGTGAAATGAGAAGAGTTTTACAGATAAAATGTCTTGAGAAGTGTGTGTAACGAGGTAGAGGTGGGGACCTTTTATAAGAGGAGAGGAGGGGTACTCTTGGAATGTTATAAAATGATACTTTATATTGAAATGTGTTCTGGATTTAAAAGGTCACACATTGATATATTTAGAAGATAAGGTTATAAGGGTTCGAAATATACTCATTAAATAGGTCTTTGACAAGTGTAAGTCTTAGATTTGACATTATCTTTTCATTGTATTTAAATCATTCATTAATGAGGTAATCATTGCATTATCATGATGTCGGAAATAATTTAATTTATTTAATGTCTAAAAACTATAAAAAAATACTACAATGTAGGAAATCTTTTTATATTTCCAATGAATATTTATAGTCCAATAGATCATTTATGTAGACAAAATTATTTTTTTTACTCTGTTGATACATTCTTTGTTATATTTAACTTTCTTTAAAAATAAAAAGATAAAAAGTCATTATCCCACAAAAGTGATTCCATGGGGTCCCCAAATATGGCAAAAGGCATACCATGGTCGTAAATTACAAAACTAGTAGCATTAGTACAAATGTTGGGGTCATTTGTTATTATTATGATATTATTTTATTATCCTTAACTACTCGATTAGTAATTAATCAAGATAATTAAAGATAACTACCGACGTTAATATTCACAATGTCTATAGAAAAGAGTATTGATTACATAATTTGGACCATATGATTCCAAATATGTAATCCATTTTACAAAATTCCATACACAGAAATTGAAATAATTAATTTACAAATAATCCAGTTGTCAAAACAAATAGCGTGTTTTTTAAACAATATCTATGAAAAGTTTGGCACTTATTTTTTCCCAATTACAAAGTTAAATTAATCTCAATGACCACCATTGGATTACAAGGAAAAAGTATATTCTATTTAAACTTTATAACCAATTAAAATATAATCAAATCATACAATTAAATGAGATGAAATGCAGTTTTGATGTAAAATGCAGTATTTTTCACTATTCATTAAAAAATGAACATTGTCAGAAAAATACCAAATATTTACCCAATGTGAATTTCAATGTCCCAATCATAATGAATTAGTTCATTTTGATAGATTGAGATTATAAAATTATCAAAATTTTAATTTAAAAATGATTTTCCATCAAAAGGCAGTAAAACAATATTATAAAAATATTAGTGTATTCCATGTTTAAGATTGGATTTATTCTCGTTTTAAGCCTCTAAGACACTATAATTAATAAATAGACATAGATAAGAAAATATATTATTAATTACTTAATTTTTATGTTACAATATCCTTTATACATCCCACTTATGGCATTAATGAGTCATAATACTTTGAGGGGGTGGTAGTCCGCACTTCCTCAAATGAAATTATCACGTTTACCCATAATGGAAAACATATAGGTGTGCTATAAAAGAAAAAAATACAGAAGCATAAAGAACAAAATAAACATAATATATATCATATATAAATCTATTGTCATCTTAATGACCACCATGATAGTCGGTAGGAGATAATCGAACAATCATCGTTTCATGAGGCGTTAGTTTGCCATCCACAGAAACAATATGTTCTTCCTCCATTAAATGGTGGTGTGTGCAAGTGTAGTATAAATACTTATTATAAAAAGATCCTAGTATATTTAGGATACTTGTGATATTATAAATAAAAGTAATAAAAAGAGTTTAGGGGTTTGGAGAAGTAAAATAAAACAAAATAAATCCAACGAATTTAAGAGAAACTGTTACCTTTAATTTGGGTAACTTCCTTTAGTTTGAACCAAAAGGACTTTTTGAAGTAAATTATACCTAATTTAAGGTTTATAATATTAATATAGGGATATTGATAGATTATTTGGGAAGGGTTTGGATGGGTAAAGGGGCTTGAGAAGTGTGTGGAATGGGTTAGATATGGTGTCTTTTTATAAGGTGGGGGAGGGGATCTATAGGAAAGTGTGAAAATATTATTGTATTATAAAATGATATTCGTATCATGAAGTTCCAAAAATCATTATATTTGAAGATAGATATACTCATGGTCAAAATAAAATAATCAAATAAGAATCATATTGGTTTTTAATGATATTTTTATATTTATAATCTTATTTATTTAAATGATTTATTAATGAGGTAAACACTGTATCATTATTGTGTCATAAATAATATAACTTTTTTGAAGTATAAAAAATATCAAAAATTACCATGATGTAGGAAATATTTTTATATTTTCAATTACTATTTATAACTGAAAATATAACTTATATAACATTATGTAAAAATTTATTTACTAAAAGATATTTGTTTATGTCATTTTTTACTTTACGTAAAATTAATTAATCTAATTTGTCATTATCATTCATAAGTGGCTCCATGGGGTCCTAAAATCAACCCAATGATATCCATGGTCGTCCATTACTCATCCAATAATGTTAGGACAATTTCTAAGGTTATTTTAAATTATTATAATATTTATTTTACCTTGGATTACCCGATTTATCTTTAACCGTGGTACACAAAAGTCAAAAGTTACTATTTACCAAAAAATATTTTCAACTTATTGAATCAAATTTTAAATAAAAATAACAACCATGTATGAAATATTTTTTAAATTAAATTCATATAAGTGGAAAAATTTCATTTAAATGAAAAAGACAATTTTTTTAACTACTACTAAGTGGTTTCACTATTCATCAAAAATTGAAGTTTTTTAGAAAAATGACAAAAATTCATCCATAGCTATATTTTATATTCCAAACTCCAAAATGATGTTTATTTAATAAATTAAAAACATATAAGTTGCATTAATTAATTTAAAATTAATTCATGTTGTCAAAACAAATAGCGTGTTTTTAAGAAAACAACTATAAAAAAAGTGACACTTGTTTATGTCAAATTTCAATGTGAAATTAATTCCAATGACAAATATTGGATTAAATGGTTAAAATATAATCTAATTACACTTTAAAACCAATTAAAAATAATAATATAACTATATAAATAAAATATATTAAAGGGAAGTTTAGAATTAAAATACAGTATTTTCACTATTTTTCAAAAAACTTAATTTTATTAAAAAATACCAAAAAATTACCCAACGTGAATTTTGATGCCTCGGTTCTAAATAAGGATTTTATTTTATATAAAATAAGATATAAAGGTGAATAAAACTAGATTTAATGAGGTTTCACCACAAAAAGGGGGTAAATCAACCTTTTAAAGTAAATTATGCTAAAAATTAGATTCATTCATTTTTTAGCCTCAAAATTTTATTAGATAAATTTAAAAACATTTAACAAAAATGTATAATCATATTGTAGTTAGTTTTTTCATTCCCACCATTAAAAATTCAAGGCGTTAACAACTATTTAAAATAATAATATTATATTATTATTTTTTAGTATGACTCAGCATTGTGTGCAATGTAATATTGAAAAGAATCCCATTGTTGTGTAGCAAGTATGCCCTCAAATCATAGCAGCCCATTGAAAGTAAATTTAATATTTAATTCACAAATATAAATAAATATAAATATGACTTACTCATTATTTACCTGGGATGTTACATCCTTCCCTCCTTTTGGAAATTATGTCCAAGAAATTTTAAAACAGGGATTTGAAACTTAATTGAAAGTCCCACATCAGAAAAAGAGTCAACAAATAAATCACTTTAAAAGAAAGAAAGATAAGTACAAAGGTCACCCAATATAATCGCATAATAGGATTCCATGTAGTAAATCATTGATATAGAATAGAAAACAAATCATCATGTTCTGATGGAGTGCGGTAGAAAACATGGTTACGAGAATGTTAACCACAAAAAAATCGCAAACATGTGATGGGATAAACATTATTTGATTCCCTAGTAGAAAAAGTTAATAGTTAATGATTCTATTTTAAATTAATTTTCATAAAGTGGAGGGATTTATTTATTAGGTTAACTAAAAACAAAAGGAAACATATATACTTTTCATGTAGACTATCATCCTTTACTAGCTTTCTAACACAAACACATATATTCTCAAAATGATGAGTATTTAGGGTGACTCTTTAACATTAATAGTGTTATAATAAACTTCAAGAGAATCACATAATCCACAAAAGATGAACTATATATATTTTTCATGTATTTAGATTTTAACCAAAACCAAAAAGGACAGGACAAGATCAGATAATCCTGAAAAGGGTAATTCTTTATTAAAAAAATACTATTCCTAATCTCCAAAATTCAACAATCAGTACCCTAAGATCAAAAAAGACAATTCAATAAATAACATTTATTTAAATTATTCAATGTAATCCAAACTAAGATAAAGACCCAAATCTCAGAAGGATTTAATCGCAAAGTCTTCCAATATAAATATTAACATTTATCTCCAAATAACACCAGTTACTTTTAAAATCTCATATTGATAAGTAATTAACCTAATCACATATTCTCCATGATAGGGTAATCATTTCCAAAAGTAATCTGAAATAAACTTATTATTGATTCATAAAATAATCTAACTAAAAAAATTAGTCATACTAACCAGGGACTTCACGTAGTCCAATGGTATGTGATAAATCTCAATCGCACTTTTGTTGTGGGTTCGATTCCCGCAGCTTTGTCCGACATGATGGGTTTTCACATGGTCTGTGTGTTGTATTTTTTCAAAAACTATATAATTTTATAACATTACCAAAAAGAGGTAAATTCATCAAAAATAAAAATAACATATTTTAACCCCAATTTTTATCACATAACTTTCATTTATCATCCCAAAATGTATTAACCTGTAATTGCCTCAAATTCAAGGATCATATAAACCCAAATGGTTCTTTATAACTATATCTACAAATTAAAAGATAATTATTATTTGAATAAAATTTTCATATATCAAACATCAGGGTTAAACATATTATAAAAATTCTTATGTTGCAATCTCATCATAAAAAGAGCCTTAATATTTCGAAGCATTTCACCATCCTAAAATCTACCATAACTCTTGAATCCCATATATGTTGACTTCATACTCATTAAAAATTATTCATGATCCATTAACCATTGTTTACCAAATTATTCTGAAATACATCTTTCCTACTAACAGAATCATGAAACATATCCAAATATTCAATAATATCAAAACATATGTTAAGAAATAATCCATACCTTTCATTGGTCACTGTCAGTTTCTTCATCCTCAATTGGAATGGAATTAAATATTGGTAAACATATATTTGTATGATCCTAGTGATCCCATTCCCGATACATATTCATAGGAAAACTATTTTTATAATGACTATACACACCACATTTAAAACATTCAATTGATCCATCATAAGGAACTTTATTCCCTTTCCTAGAGTCAACTAGATAATTCCTTTTTCCATGGAAGGTTCTTGTTTTATAAGCTTCATTCCAACATCTATATCTTCTTCCCATCCCTCTAAAGCATTTTCCAAGGTGTTTCTTTCCACATCCATGACACATAGGCTTCTGAACATACTTACCTTTATGATTATGTCCACAACTTCCATAGGGAGTTGTTTCTCGCATATACGATGACTTATAAAAATAACCAAGGTTCAAGTGGTAAATAATGACCCCCTCTTGTTGGTTGAGAATAACCACAAGAGTTCCTAGTGCAGCTCTCATTTGATTCAGTTGCTTGTTCAGAAAACTGTCACAGTTTTCTGCACATTCGCTATTACTTTGGTTCCTACTAGAGCAAGCCATTTAATAAAACTTAAAAGGTGAGTGTGTGTATATCCATAAAATCATCATATAATATCATATTATGAGGGTAAATACTTATTAATGTTATCTTAAACTCATTAAAAATAACTACACCTTTTTCTAGTATTTTATCCTTTGTGGTTATTCCACTTATTCTTAGATAACAACCTAAACTCTAAAGTTATCTAAACCGACCTGTGATAACAACTATAAGTACGCATCCTTAAAAATTACATTATCGTGAATTAAATGAATAAATCAAAATAACTATATTTTCAGGTTTAGAGTTTTATAGAATTAGGCCATAACTATTACAATTCATCTAAAAAATACAATGATGACACTTCTACTCAGTTTCCATTTTTTCACAAATTAAAAACTCTTAAAAAAGAGTCTTTCATACTTCCATGTTTATGATGATATTAATTTTCATTGATCCCATCCTTGACCCTATTTCACATTATGTCATGTGAAAAACATTTCAAAAACTTGGGATGAGAATAAAAATATCAGTAAGGGATAAACAAAGAATGAAAACTGTTAGTTTATTTTATAACAACAAGTAAACCATGAATACTTTAACATAAGTAATACTTTTCACCTCTATGATGTACTAAATAATCTTCCAAAATAAAAGATCACTACTTACCCTTTTGTAACCAAAAGATTATCATAAAACCCATATAAAGAATACATAACATATAAAGGTTACATCAGACATAAACATACTGAAATTGAATAACCATACGGTCAGCTTCCACACATATCACTAAATGGAATTTCCATACAACCAACCTCCATACCCAATGCATTGGAGATTATAACGTAACCACCCATCCAAGATTATCACTGCACCACCCGTCATACAGTTTATCACTTAACCACCCATAAAATTTTCAAGTACCATTATAACACATAAAATATTGAAAATAGAAACATTACACTAATAAAATTTCATTTGAAATACCAAGAAGTAATTTCAAGATATTGAAATAATCATTCCATTTTCATAAACCATTTAAAAATGATTTTCGAATCAAAGTGTCCCATACCGGTTGGTATTTTTTAATGAAATCATAATTTTAAAACATTAATGTCCACATAAATAATAACTAAAAACAATTTTTAAAACATGAAAAATTAAAGATAATGATTTATAATAATAAATCTTGAAAACATTTAAAACAATAGTTTAGTTAAAGAGTTTTTAACAAAATGAGAGACTCTTGAATACTAATAATTGAGGAATAAAATTTAATCTGAAATTTATAATATAATGAGAATAAAGGGATTCGTGATATAATATGACAAAACATAGTATATACACCATATAAGAGTGAATTGGTTCATAACTACAATGAAGTCTCAATGGAAATGTAAATTGAGATAAAATCCCTTATAAAGACGGTATCCATAAATTAAAAATAAATCAATTACATAATTATGTGTGAAAAATTAAAATACACCTAATATATGTGGATATCATCTTAAAAATAATTATAAGTCATTCACACATATTCATAGGATGACATATTCAATAAGTACAAGATTAACTCAAAGAATTGATATTGGGTTAAGACGTTCCATGGAAAAAATTCAAATATTTAACGACATCACATTAAAATTCAGAAAATGAGTTGATGAGATAAAAAGTGTATCTCATAACTTGGACATAAAATTTACATCAATAAGGATATATAAAAACATATCCCAACCCCTTTTCTCATTGTAATCAATTGACTCGTATGACCAAAAGTTAATTACCCCCAAAAGAGTCACAAACTACCATTAATATGAAGAGAATAATGATAATATATATATATGGCAGTATACATTACACCACATGAAATAAATAAGTGTAAAATAATGGATATGTCATGGAATTAAAAGTGAGATAAGAAACCCACATACCTTGTGTCCAACTTGACTCGTTCGTTCCTTAATATCCTGTTTAATAAACAAAAGTTAATTTATACTTTCTGAAGAAATTTTTTCGAGTTTATTTATCCTTTTATATCATTTATTACCATGATATAAAAATTACATAATCATTTAAGTTAATAACATTTGTTTTGTCGATATTTGTTACTTGCTTCAAAAATGAACACCATATAGTTACAAGTTGTTCAAATGGTCAACATATCATAACATCCAAAATTATATTCATGATTTATATATAATATATATCATATATATCTGGAATATACATGTAATTATAAGAGTACATAACATTTGGAGGTAAGAAATGAAATGCACCGTTCATGGAGACGGTAAGCCGTACGTACACATGGATGCTTCTTCCATTTCTATTTCTTATTTTAATGGAATTTTAAAAATAATGATACATAAGAATAATATAATTATAGTATAATATCATATATAATATCAATAAATCTATCCATTATATGTCCCATGTATGGAATGAACGAGTCATATCACTTTGAGGGGGTGGTAGTCCACACTTCCTCAAATGAAATTATCACATTTACCCGTAATGGAAAACATATTGGTGTGCTATAAAAGAAAAAATTCAGAAGAATAAATAAAACATAAACATAATATAAATCATATATAAATATAGTTTCATCTTAGTGGCCACCTTGATAGGTGGTAGGAGATAGTCGAACAATCATTGTTTCGTGAGGCGTTAGTTTTCCCTCCATAGAAACAGTATGTTCTTCACCCATTAAATGAAGGTGTGTGTAGGTGTAGTTTGAATCAGTCTCATAAAAAGATTATTGTATATTGAGGATACTGGTGATATTATAAAATATTGGAATAAAAATTGTTCATGTGGTTGGAGAGGTAAAATAAAATAAATTAAAACAAAAATATTTAAGAGAAACGTTTACCTTTAATTTGTGTAACTTCATTCGGTTTGAACCAAAAGGACTTCTTGATGTGGATTCTTCCCAAACTAAGGTTTCTAAAATGAAGAGAATTATCTTGAGAGATTATTTGGGAAGGTTATGGATGATCCAAGGGGCTTGAGAGGTGTGAGGAATGGGTTAGAAGTGCTGTCTTTTTATAAGGAGGAGGAGGGGATCTTTAGGAAAGTGTGAAAATATTATTTTATTATATAATGATAATCAGTTTCTAAATTTCAAATTAACATTATAATCGAAGATATAGTGACTCATGGTATAAATAAAATAATACAATAGGAATCAGATAGGTTTTGAATGTTATTTAGATATTTAGAATCTTACTAATTTAAATGATTTATTAATGAGGTAAACACTACTTAATTATTGTGTCATAAATAATTTAAATTATTCTATGTTTAAAAATATTAAAATAATACCATGATGTAGGAAATGTATTTATATTTTAAATGAATATTTTTAATTGAAAATATAACTTATATAACCTTTTGTAAAAATTAATTTATAAAAGATATTTATTTATGTCATTTTTTCCTTTACTTTAAATTAATTAATCTAATATGTCATTATCATTCATAAATGGCTTCACGGGGTCACAAAATCGACCCAAATATTTCCATGGTCAGCCATTACACTTTGAATATGGTTAGGACAATTTCTAATGTACGTTTTTTATTATAATATTTTTTTACCTCAAATTACCCTATTTATCTTTAATCGCAGTAAATAATAGTCAAAAGTCATGATTCACGAAATATTAATTTCATCTTATTAAATCAAATTTAACTTACTAATAAAAACCATGTATGTTAGAGTTTTGAAGTTCAATTCATAGAAGTGGTAAAATTTCATTTAAATGAAAAAGGAAGTTTTTAACTACAACTAAGTGGATTCACTATTCATTAAAAAATGAAGTTATTTAGAAAAATACCAGAATTTCAGATTAGTCTATATTTTATATTCCAAATTCAAAAATGGTGTTTATTTACCAAATTAAAAACATATAACTTTCATTAATTAATTTATAATTAATTCCTTTTTTCAACACAAATAGTGTGTTTTTAAGAAACAATAACTATCAAAAGATTGACACTTGTTTATGTACAATTTCAAAGTGTCATTAATTCCAATGACAACTATTGGATTAAATTGTAAAAATATAATTTAATTATACGTTAAAACCAATTAAAAAAATAATATAACTATAAAAATAAAATATATTAAAAGTAAATATTGAATTAAATTACAGTATTTTCACTATTCATCAAAAAACTGAATTTTATCAGGAAAATACATAGAATTTTCCAAAAGTGAAATTTGATGTCCTGGTTCTAAATAAGAATTTTATTTTATCAAAAAGAACATTTAAAAGTTAATAAATCTATATTTAAATAGGGTTCACCACCAAAAGGTGGTAAATCATCCATTTAAAATAAATTATGCTTAAAATTAGATGAATTCAAATTTTATGCCTCTAAATTTTATTAGATAAATGTAAAAACATTTAACAAACACGTAAAATCATATTGTAGTTAGTTTTTTTTCATTCCAAACATTAAAAATGCTAGGCGTTAACTACTATTTAAAATAATAATATTATATTTTTATTTTTAAGTATAACTAAACATTGTGTGCAATGTATGATTTCAAAGAAACCCATTGTTGTGTATTCAGTATGCCATAAAGTCATAGAGACACCATTAAAGTAAATTTAATATTTAATTCAAAAATAATAATAAATATTAAAATGTATTAATCATTATTTTCCTAGGATGTTACATCCTTCCTCCCTTTTTTGAAATAACATCCTCGCAATTTTAAAACTGGGCATTGAAACTTAATTGAAAGTCCCACATCAGAAAAAAGTCAATAAATACATCACATTAAAAGAAGGAAATAGAAGTACAAAGGTCACCTAAGATAATGCCATACTTGGATTCCTTGTAAGAAAACCTAGATATGAAAGAGAAAATAAACCATCAAGTTCTAATGGAATGTGATAGAAAACATGGTTAGGAGGAAGTTAACCACCAAAAAATCACAAACATGTGATGGGTTAAATAGTTTTTTATTCCCAGTAGGAAAAGTTAAAAGTTAATGATTTTTTTAAATTAATTTTTATAAAGTGGAGGAATTTATTTATTATCTTAACTAAAAACATAAGGAAACATACATAGTTGTCCTGGAGACTTTCATCCTTTACTAGCATTCTAACACAAACTCATATTTTCTCCAAATGATGAGTATTCAAGATGACTTTTTTCACATTAAAAGCACTGTAATAAACTTTGCGAGAATCACATAATCCACAAAATATGAACAATATTTATTTTCTAGGTATTTAAACCATAGCCAAAACCAAAATGGTTAGTACAATATCAGATAATATCAAAAAGGGCAATTCTTTATAAAAAGAAATACAATTCATAATCTCCAAAATTCAATAAATAGTACCCTAAGATCAACAAGTACCATTCAATAAACAACATTGCTTAAAATTCTTCGCAGTAATACAAAATAATATTAAAACCCAAATCTCAGAAGAATTTAATCACATAGTCTTCCAAGAAAAATCTTTACATTAACTCCAAATAACACCAGTTTATCTTAATGTCTCATATTGAAAAATAATTAACCTAATCACATATTCTATATGAAAAGTTAATCATTTCCACAGGTAATCCAATGTAAACTTATTATTGATTCATAAAATAATCTAACTAAAAAGAATTATTCATACTAACCAGGGACGTCATATATTCCAGTGGTAGGTGATAAATCCAAAACGCACTTTGGTTCTGGGTTCGATTCCCGTAGCATTGTCGGACACGATGAGTTTCCATGAAGTCTGTGTAGTGTCTTTATTAAAAAATAATATAATTTTATAACATTCCCAAAATGAGATAAATTCATAAAAAATAACCATAACATATTTTAACCAAAACTTTTATCACATTACTTTCATTTTTCATCCCAAAATATATTAACCTGTAATTGCCTCAAATTCAAGGATCATATAAACTCAAATGGTTCTTTATAACTATGTCCTCAAAATAAAAGATAATTATTCCTTGAATAAAATTTTCATATATCAAACTTCAGGGTTAAACATATTATAAAAATTCTTCTATTGAAATCCCATCATACAAACAACCTTAATACTTTTATGCATTTCACCATCCTAAAATCTAGCATAACTCTTGAATCCATTATATGTTGACTTCATACTCATTCAAAATTCTTCATGATCCATAACCATTATTTACCAACATATTCTGAAATACATCTTTCCTACAAACAAAATCATGAATCATATCTTAATATTTAATAATATCAAAACAAATGTAAATAAATAATCAATACCTTTCATTGGTCATTGTTAGTTTCTTCATCCTTAATTGGAATGGAATTAGGTATTGGTAAACATATATTTGTATGATCATGCTGATCTCATTCCCAAACCATTTTTATAGGAAAACTATTTTTCTAATGACCGTGCATACCACATTTAAGACCTTCAATTGATACCTCAGAATGAACTTTTTTCCCTTTCCTAGAGTCAACTGAATGCTTCATTTTTCCATGGAATGTTATTACATTATGAGCTTCATTCCCACATCTATAGAATCTTCCGGTCCATCTTAAGAATTTTCCAAGGTGTTTCAATCCACATCCTTGACACATAGGTTTGTGAACATACTTACATTTATGAATGTTACATCATCTTCCAGGGGGATTTTCTTCTCGCATATATGATGCCTTATAAAAATCACCAAGTTTCAGGTAGTGAATCATGACTCCAGATTGTTTGTTGAGAATAACCACAATAGATCCCATTGCAAATCTCATTTCATTCAGTCACTCATTCTGAAAACTTTCACATTTTTATTTACATCCACTATTACTGTGGTGCCTGCTAGAGCTAGCCATTTAATAAAACAAAAAGATCAGTGTGAGTATATGAGTAAAATCATCATATAATATCTTATTAAGAGGTTAAATACTTATTCATGTATCTTAAACTAATTAAAAATAACTAATACTATTTCTAAAATTCTAACCATTATTTGTTATGTCACTTATTCTTAGGTAACACCCTAACCTCTAAAGTTATCTAAACCGACCTATAATACCAACTATAAGGACCCAACCTTAAACCTTACATAACCTTAAATTAAATGAATAATTCACATTAAGTATCTTTTCATGTTTAGTGTTTTAGAGAATTAGGCCATAAAAATTACATTACATCTAAAAAAATACAATGATGAAACTTCTAATCAGTTTCAATTTTTTTCACATATCAATAACTCTTAAAAAAGAGTCAGGTCTAGTTCCATGTTTAAGATGATATGACTTTTCCTTGATCCCATCCTTGACCCTAGTCCACATTATTTCATGGGAAAAACATTTCAATAACTTAGGATGAGCACAAAAATCTCAGTAAGGGATAGAAAAAGAAGTAAAACTGTTAGTTTATTTTAAAAGAACAAGTAAACCATGAATAATTTAACATAAGTAATAATTTTCTCCTTTATGATGTAGTAAATAGTCATCATTGAATAAATGATCATTACTTACCCTTTTATAACCAAAATATTACCATAAAACCCATATAAAGAACACATAACATATAAAGGCTACTTGGGATATAGACATTATGAAATGGAATAACCATATGGTTAACATCCGGACATATCACTAAATGGAATAGCCATACGGCCAACTTCCATACCCAATTCATTGGAGGTTATAACATAACCACCCGTCCTAGATTATCACGGGACCACCTGTCATACGGTTTATCACATAACCACCCATCAAATGTCCAAGTACCATCATAACACATAAAATATTGAAAATATAAACATTTCACTAATAACATTTCATTTTAAATCACAAGAAATAATTTCAAGATATTGAAATAATAATTACATTTTCATAAACCATTTAAAAAGTGATTTTTGAATCAAAGTGTCCCATACTGCTTTGAAGATTTTAATGGAATTATAATTTATAAAAATTAATTTCTATATAAATAAAAACTCAAAAACATTTTTAAATCATGAAAAATTAATGATAATAATTTAGAATAATAAATATTTAAGACATTTAAAAATATTTTTTAGTTAAAGAGTTTTTAACAAAATGAGAGACTCATGAATACAAATAATTGATGAATAACATTTAATTTTATCTATATAATATCATTAGAATAAAGGGAATCATGATATAATATGACAAAAGATAGTATATAAAACATATAAGTATGAATTGGTGCAAAACAACAATGAAGTGTCAATGGAAATTTAAATTGAGATTAAATCCCTTATAAAGATGGTATCCTTAAATTAAGGATAAAACAATAACATAATTCTGTGTGAAAAAATATAAATACACCCAATATAATTGGATATCAAGTGTAAAATAATTAGTGGTCATTATCACATATTCATAGGAATCCATATTCAATAAGTACACATTTAACTCAAATAATTGATATTGGGTTAAGAAGTTCCCTTGCAAATATTTGAAATCTTAAAGATGTCACTTTAAATTTCAAAAAATGATTTGATGAGATAAAAAGGGTATCTCATAACATGGACATAAAATTTACATCAATAATTATATATAATAACATATCCCAACATAATAAGATGTAAATTTGAAGACATACCAAAAGGAAGTCTTTTAAAAAGAGGAGTGTGGAAGGTTCCCATACCGATTTGGTAACTTACAAAACATATGAAAAATGAATTAAGTACCACAAAATATAGATATAAATACCCATAAATGAAATTTTATTACACAAAGTGTATAATCATGGTCATTACATACACCACTAAAAGTATATAGTGACAATTATAGCATGAATCTCATGGGAATAAAAAAGTGAGATAAAAACTCCTTTCCACATTGTAATCAATCGAGTCGAACGACCAAACGATAATTACCACCAAAGGAATCACAAAATACAATGAATATGATGAAAATCATGATTATATATATCAATGGACGTATGAATTACACCACATGCGATAAATAAGTTGTGAATAATGGGAATCTCATGGAATTATAAGTGAGATAAAAAATCCCCTTACATCATGTCTGACATGACCCATACGTTCTTTAATATCCTGTATAATAAACTAAATTTAATTTTTATATTATGAAGAATTTTTTTAAGTTTATTATTCCTTTTATATCACTTACTACCATGTTATAAACATTACATAAGAATTTAATATAATAACGTTTGTTTTGTCGATATTTGGTACTTGAGGAAAAAATGAACACCATATAGTTACAAATTGTTCACATGGTCAAAATTTAATTATAACCAGAATTATATTCCTAATTTATATGTTATATATATCATATATATCTGGTATATACATGTATTTATAATAGTACATATCAGTTGGAGGTATGAAATGAAATGCACCGTTCATGGAGATAGTAAGTCGTACGTACACATGAACTCTATTTCCATTTCTATTTCAGAATTTAATGGAATTTAAAAATAATGATACATATGAATATTATAATTCTAGTATAATATCATATATAAAACCATTATTTCAATCCTTTATATTTCCCATGTATGTCATTAGTGAGTCAAATTACTTTGAGGGGGCAGTAGTCTACACTTCCTTAAATGAAATTATCGCATTTACCAATAATGGAAAACATATAGGTGTGATATAAGAGAAAAAATACAGAAGAATAAAGAAACCATAAAAATAATATATATCACATATAAATATAGAGTCATACTAATGGCCACCATGAGAGGCGGTAGGAGATAATCGAAAATTCATCATTTCGTGAGGTGTTATTTTGCCATCCATAGAAATAGTAAGTTCTTCACCCATTACATGGAGGTGTGTGTAAGTGTATTTTGAATCATTCTCATAAATATATTCTAGAATATTTAGGATACTATTGATATTATAAAATGAAGGAATAAAAAGAGTTTATGGGGTTGGAGAAGTAAAATAAAATTAAATAAAACAAAATAATTTAAGAGAAACTGTTACCTTTTATTTGGGTAAATTCCTTTGGATTGAACCAAAAGGACTTCTAGAAGTGGCTTATGACTAAATAAAAGTATCTAAGAGGAAGAGGGGGATATTGAGAGATAATTTTGGTAGGTGTTGGATGATCCAAGGGGCTTGAGAAGTGTATGGATTGGGTTAGAAGTGGTGCCTTTTTATAAGGGGTAGGAGTGTATCTTTAGGAATGTTTGAAAATATTATTTTATTATATAATGATATTCGCCTTCTAAAGTTCCAAAAATCATTAGAGTTTAAGATAGAATGAATCGTGGTCGAAATAAAATAATGCAATAAGAATCAGACAGGGTTTGAATGTTATTTTATGTTTATAATCTTATTTATTTAAATGATTTATTAATGAGGTAAACACTGCATCATTATTGTGTCATAAATAATTTAATTTATTCGATGTCTAAAAATTAAAAAAAAAATAACACAATGTAGGAAATAATTTTATCTTTCCAATTAATATTTATAATTGAATGGATAACTTAAATAATCTTATAAAAAATTAATTTAATAAAATATATTTTTTAATTTCATTTTTGCCTTTACTTTAAATTAAATAATCTAATGTGTCATTATCATTCAGAAGTGGATACATGGGGTCCCAAAAGTGACCAAAAAATGCCCATGGTTTTCCATTACTCATCCAATAATGTTAGGAAATGTCCTAAGGTAATTTTAAATTATTATAATATTATTTTTACCTTGAATTACCATATTTAACTTTATCTGCGGTAAATAAAAGTCAAAAAATACTATTCATAAAAAATTATTTTCATCTTATTAAATCAAATTTTACTCAGTAATAACAACCATGTATGTCATACTTTCGAAATTAAATTCACAGAAGAGGTAAAATTTCTTTTAAATGAAACATTTTGTTTTTTTAACTCCTACTAAGTGGTTTCACTATTCATCAATAATTGAGGTTTTTCAAAAAAATAAAAAACATCAGCCTAAGATATATTTGATATTACAAATTAAAAAGTGATGTCTATTTTACCAAATTAAAAACATAGAAGTTTCATTAATTAATTTAAAATTAATTTCTGTTGTCAAAACAAATAGCATGTTTTATGAAATAATAATAATCAAAAGGTTGACACTTGTTTATGTACATTTTCAATGTGAAATTAATTACAATGTCCACTATTTGATTAAAAAGATAAAATATAATTTAATTAAACATTAAAACAAATTATAAAAATAATATAATATGATTAGGACCGTATAATTTTCTCTAACACATTGCGTGGAAAAACTAAACAACAACATCTAGTAATCTCAAATTAATTTGGGATAAATAACTCTCTCCGACCTCTTCTTGTGGTTGTGTAAGAAGTATCTATAGTGAAATATTGCTACAACAATGAATAAACACAAGGAAAACCATCAACATAACCATTATAAAATCTTATATAAATAATATAAAATTCCCACATATACATAAATAAAATAATTAAAAAATCAATCAAAAGAACAAGCCAATCCATACCACTTCATCCCTCACTAAGTCCATATAATTTCTACAACCTATATATATCACCAAGTGGAGAAGTAAAACCAATGAATAATATCTGATGGTGTCTTGGGTCATGGCCCAATGTGTGTTGGTCAGACACCCCACTCAAAACCAAAACCTCATGCCCCAAAAATCCTAGGTTATCTATATCCAAACTCTTTATTCAAATAATATGACCAAAAAAGTGCTTTATTCACTCTCATACCCTTTTTTCACAAACCATGTCTGGGTACCTTCCAGCCTGACACCCAAAATAATTCATGGCATGGACTAATGGTCATAACAGATATCAAAGAGCTAGAAACTGTTGCATGTGTATCAATAAATCACATTGGAACTGATTTTATCCATTTATATATTAATAAACTACCAAAAATAATAATAATCACAGTAATAGATAACCATAACTAAACTAAGTACAAAAACATTTCAGATCCAATGTTTAAAACATTAACAAAAACCAAATGTACTACAGTGGAATGAGAATAACAGAAATATCCTAGAAACCACCATGAAATATATTGAAATTCACCATCAAACCTCCACCATAAAGACATTCATGATCTTGTAAAATAAAAATCAGATCCACCAACACCACCACATTTCATCTTTCCCTTACCTAGTTCAATCATACGAAGGTCCACATACACCCAAATGTAAGTGTTGGTTGTGAGCCAAATCTATGTATGATTCAACCCAAAAGAAATATTACATGCTATAATATTTGAAGAAAAATAGATATGAAAATATTATTAAGAATATTCGAATCATCTCTAGGATAACATTTTATGGAAAAAATTATCAAGAAACACTTTTGAAGGAAATCCTCTACAAAAACTATGCATTCTATGAATAAAAATGAACACAAGTTCTACAATAAGCTGACGACTAGAACCACCTCACATAATCATGATGTCATATGAGATAACCATGGGTGAAATATTTCTATGTAAATAGGATATATGAAACCCTGTGAAATTTATACCATGGTGATCAAAAACCTCAAACAAAACATTCAACAGTGTTCCCCTATAAGAGCCAGTAGATGGGATCTATGCCTAAAATTTTAGTGGTCACCAAATCATAATCCCAATTAAATAGTGTTCGCATTCACAAGACACTATAAAGGATTGCATCGCATGATTAAAGTTTTCTTCGATCTTTTAAGATGTTTAGTTAGTGTTGTAATGTTAATCTTACTAAATGAATCAAATCCTCAACCTCTTCTGAATCAACTGAGGTACTAGTTCTATTTCACCCATCTAGATACTCTGGATTCCCATTGTGCTAAAATTACGTGATAAAAATCTAATAAATCATCACTTTAACATTCAAATTCCATGTGTCTCATGAACACATGAAAATTACCCAATGTATTAAATTTAATATAATGTGGATTATTATTTGTAAAAGTGGTTTAATAAAACTTTAGTTGGGTTATTCATCACAAGGGGAAGTAAAGAAATTGGTTCCTTTATAATGGGTTAACATTAATGTACAGATTTTGATGGGAATAAAATACATGAATAACTCACCATATTAAAAATATATTTAAATTGGTATATATATTAGGAGAATATATTCAAAGATAGAAAATTTTCATGATAATAAGATATCATAAAATAGATATAAACAAAAGATAATATATAAAAACTGAGTAAAGAGGGTGGTAGGTAATACCTCCCACCTTTTTTTCGGAATTCAATCTACACATACACATAATATAGTGAATTATTATATTACATTCATAAAATATATACCCAAGAATAGAATTTAACTATTTTTATTTTCCTATGGTACATATATTATCTCGTATTATTTAGATTTTATATTAATTCCACTTATGTTGGATACATATGATTTTTATATAAATTCCTTCATGATTATTTCCATTTGTTGAAATTTTTCAATTATTTTGTAAAATTACTGCATGATATCAATATATGTATAGTATTAAGAACTTTATTATTCCATTTGAATAATGATTATACTATTTTCAAATGTTATCCATAAATAAAACCATATTAAATAATGTGCCGTTATATGTCCATTTAAGGATGTTAATGTCACTGTGATTATTTTATTTTAATCACTCATAATGAAATAGAAATATTACCCTTTTATATAATTAATTGATTTAAAAAAATGATAGAATTTATTTAAAAAAATATATTTTTTAAATATAAGAAAAAATAACTCATTTCTTGTAGGTGTATGTCTTCATCTACACATAGACAAAACATTAATTTTATATGTAATAGGAGGGGTAATAAATGAAATTATTTTCGTTTAAGATTTAAAATCAATTTATAAGAATCATATCAGTTTATATAATATGATTCTTTAACTTTACATTTATAGTGGTTATGAAAAATTAAACATATCATTTATGGAGGTAGTTTTCCGCAAACAAAGATGATCAAATTTTCATTTTTCTCAATGATATTAATAAAAGTTATATATCATATTTCACAATAAAATATATTATTGTTACACCCTCTGGTTGGAAAAACATTATGATTTTTTAGCATATGACACACACAACACAATGATTATAAAAAAAATATAAGTTCTTATATTTTATTTTATATTTATTCTAAATAAATTTATACTATTTAATAAATTTAATTACCCATAACACATAGTTTGAATTGAATGTATGAAAAAGATTTTATAAATTAATAAAATATATAATTTTAAAATGTTCCTTATTTATTTATTTATTATAGAAAAAATTAAAACCATTTAAAATATAAATAATTTTTTTTTGGAAAACATATTTTTTATCTAAAAGAATGTATAGTCTTTCATTGTGCTAATAATTAAAAATAAATTTTTACTAATTTTACAATATTAATTTTAAAATGTAAAAAATTATTTTAATTTAAAAATATCAATAACCATGAGTTAATCATTTTTGGATTTTTCAGATCATATTGAATTTTCTATAAATTGTGAAAAATAACAAGTTTTTTAAAATTTCTTTTATTTTAAATAAATTTATTAATTTAAAAGTAGAATTTTTTATTAAACCTTATTTATGGTAACATGATAACTAATTATTTATATATTATAAAATTTTTTAATGCACATTATATTGGGTTTTAGTGTATGCTTTTTCATACTTTAAAAATGAGGTTTCTAGAATCTATTTTAAAATGCATGACGATTATGTTTTTAACTATCTAAAAAAATCATAATTAGGAATATTTTATAGTAAATATATCAATTATAATTCATTTTAATATTAATCTATATTCATACATTCATTATTATTAGTCATATATTTAATATACTATGATCATTTTAGGAATAATTGACCTTTTCAAAACTTTTTTTCATACTACATGTGTGGAATTAATATTAAAATAATTTTTCATAACATTTGTTAATGTTATTTTGAAAAATGGATTACATATTTTTTTAAGAGCAATTTATATTATATAACCATTTCAACTTCTTTTTTGACCAAAATAAGAGGTCAAATCTAATAAATTTACCACAATTGAAGTAATAAATGAATTTTTAGGGGTTAAACTAAATTGATAACGTTTTAAATGACCCAAAACATTCCCAATCCCCATTATATATATATATATAACATAATTTTTCAATGACTGATAATAGACCATTTTCAAGGATATTGGAAAAAAATTGTGGTATAGTGGAATAATTTTTTTAATAATACATGTTTTCCACTCACCTTAATTATAATAGACCACCCCATATCCACTCTTATTAATAACATTAAGCCTATTTGGATTTTCTAATCCCTACCCATGTACATCCCCAGCTTTATTCTCTCATCCTTGAATCCATTATGGGTAGATATTAAACATTGGAAGTTGTTTGGTACTTACCTAAAGAGGATACCCGACGAAGTGAAAGATAAAGACATATGTACTGTATTAGACTCAATGTGTGGGTATTCAACTAAATTCACATTAAATAGAGTATATATTAATTTCATACACCTATAATAATTTAACATATTAATATACATCCACATTGACATAGTATAACATTTATTTATCTATTCAGATGGTATTTATAGTATTTTTACTATTATTAATTTATGGAGATTGTTATTCAAATATTTTAAAATTTATAAATGAAGTTCAATTTCAAAAATATCTTTTATTGTTGTTCATTAAAACTCATTATTTTCTCTAACCATTTTTAAAAAAAGGATTTTATTTATTTTTTTAATTTCAAATAAATTATTTATAATATATATTTTATTATACTTTTTTACTTTATTTTATAAAAATCAAAAGGAATCATTTTAAATTATTTATATGGAACTTTTTGACATATAAAAAAATTAATGTTTTATTCTTAATGTACATAAAAACAAGGAATTTTTTTCCACCATGAAAATTAATTCCTTGCATTGTTCGTTTAATGTCTTTCACATTTTATTCAATAAAAAATTCCCTTTTGGGTATTTCTCTACTGAGAATTTGTTTTTAATAGGAAATTTTTATTTTTAATCAAAATTCTTTTTTTATATTATTAATGTAATTTTTTACAATGGTTTTATAATGAATGTTTTTTTTCATATATGGTAGCTAAGAATTATATGAAATGATTGAGTCAAATATAGCTTATTTAATGGGTTAAGCCCCACTATAGCTCACTGGTGAGTCTGATATATCTTATATATTTTCTTAAGAACCATTATTTCTCATTAAAATTAGGGGAGCCTGAAATAGAATTTACAATGGGTGTTCTTCATTATATCTCACCAATTCATTGGGTAATTTTTATAATGTATGTTAGCTATATGGTTCTATTAATTAAAATAATTTTGAAATGTTTTATTGAAAATTATTCACTATGTCACCAAAAGGTATTTATATTTACGTTTTATTGGATTTAAAGTGTTTATTGAAGAAAAGTCTATTTGAGTTTCTCATGTGTAATTTTTTTACCTCATACACTCAAATAACATTTTTGTCAAAGGTAATAATTATCTGATTTTTCCTATTTTTTACAATACTTATGGTTTTCTTTATTTTTCCAACCTTTACATAACTTTTTGGAATCATCCCATGTTTTGAGAAGTTTTTTACAGTGTTTATGGATGGGTAAAAGAAAGGAATAATTCATGTTAAATGTTATAGAGTTTTTCCAAAAAATAAATTCAATATTTATATTAAGAGGTAGTATATTATAGAACAAATGAACATTAATTATATGTTTCAATATTGTATTTTATTGTTTTTATGTATGATATATGACTTAATTTACTCAAACTCTAAACTTGAAAAGATCCTCAAATTTAAAATATTTAATTCTTATCATATTACTAAATATTTTTATTCATGTTCGGGTCTTATAGTTGGTATAATAATATGGTAATGATAAATTTAGGGTTTAAGAAAATTTCAGTAGAATTCCCAAGTTTTATTTTATGTTTTAGATAATTTTAACTGATATAAAATTTTAATTTTAACATATTTTTTCATTTATTCTATGTATTTTCAGAATAGTTTTCTATTTAGGACACATCTATTCGATAATGGGAAGGAATCGAGAGGAGAATATCTTTCCAAATAAGTATACTTATATGGTTGGAATTTAAAAAAAATCAAACACATACAATGATGGATTAGTTGACACGATCTATAAATGGTGGAGGTATCCATAATAGAGAGTGTGTTAATATACCACGAGGAAACATGTATTTTGTTGAGAATTTAATATGGCATCATCTAGAATCATTTATTAGGACATATTACTTAATGGTATATAAAATACAAAAAATTTCTCTGTGAAAGTTATTTTTTTTCAAGAGATGTTCAAAATGTCAAAAGGAAACTCTTTTCATTTTTCATGTTGAAGGTAAAGATGAACAATGGTTGTATTTTGTTAATAAGAACAAAGAGATATATGATATTTTTAATATGTAATAAGACATATTATATATTAATTTCCTTGATATATTTATTTATCTATGGTTATTCATCTTTAGATAAAGAAACAATTCATAGAATTAAGGAAAGGGACAGATATTATGTGACCTCATGCAAAGAAAATTTTAAAAGGATAGAGATGTATACATTTTATTTTTTAAGAAATTAGTATTAAAATTAATATATTTTACTAAGGATTAAAACCAATATAAAAAATATATTTTTCTACAAGTGACATTAAAAGTAATGGAACAATTGTTCATTGTGCTATGAATATTTATATTGAGTATTCTAAAACATATGGGCATTGATATGAAAAGAGTAAAAATAGTCCAAGTGATAAGAAATTGAGAATAAAACAAATAAAAAGTATAGTGTTAAGACACAAAAATCATCCTAGTGTAGTAAAATATATTTTTGGGAGCATCATTCAGGATCTAGAAATAGTTACCAATTTGGTTTCATTGGTCACAAGGTTCATTATTGAAAATAAAATTTTCCTGAACAGTCCATGAATTAAATAATATATATCCATTCAACATTTATATTTTTTAGTGGTAAATAATAGTAACATTACTCTAAAGTGTGTCTAATGTAACTTACATAGGTTGGGAATCAATATGATTCTGAAACAAAATTGTTGGAAAATTATATTTTTACTTATGCTGTTGATGTTGGGACATGTGCTGAAGTGGTGATATATCCAGTGAGATCAGCATATATCAATGGTTTATCATAAACTCAATGTATTAGGCACCCCTCTTTTAATGTTTTATATTATTTATATATCTTGGGTAGTCTTTATTGAGAATTTATTAATATACAAAGTAAATTTTTAGCGGAAAATTTATTTGACAAATAATGCCATTAAATTTTATAGACATCATATTATAGGTTTTAATAAGATTTAGGAGCATTATAAACAATAATTAAATGTTGATAGTTGTCAATTAATATTACTAGACATTTTGAAAAAAGGTATATTGAATCCAAATGTAAAAATGTTATTTTTTTATTTTTTTTATTTCTTGTATTTCCAGCATATATATATATATATATAATAGTAATTTTATAGAAATAAAATAAATATAATTTTAATGAAGGACAACGCATGTGATGGGTGACAACGCATCTCATATAGAAAGGTTGTGGGGATTGAATTCTTGACCGAAGGATGACATTGATTTGGCACATACAACTGTCCTAGGAAATGCTCAGGTTAATATGACATTATTTATAGTTAACTGATTCTAATAAAATTATTATTGAAGCAGTTGGGTTATATTTGAGGTTTAGAGATTAATTTATTATATTTGATAACTTCCAGTGACCATTTTTGTCAAAATTTTTAAATATTAAAAAATGATTTTGAACTCTTTTATAGATATTATGATCCACAAAATGTCAATTTTAATCATTAACTATAAAAAGTAATTTTTTGATATTCACATTGATTAGTAAGGGTTGGTTTAGAAATTTATTGAAGAAAAACCGAGGATTTAAATTTTTATTAAATATAAATTATTTATTTAAATATATTTCCTTATATTCTTATACAAAAAATTAATTCCTCAATTTTAGTTCAAAGAACATGAATCAAAATATTTATCATATTATATTCATATCTGGTGAATCATATGGTCTTTTAAATACTTATGTATTTATGGCTCTGAGTACCTTTACATTCTATTGATAATTATCATAATTTTTATCAATTCCTTAAATAAAATTCTTTAATAATTTATGGTTTTCTTCCATTTCAATATCATCTCATTCCTCAATCGTGATCTTACGTTGAAACTTAGTTGTGTGATATTACATATTCCATGTGAACTTCTCATTCTCTATTTTTAAGAGGATATTATTTTATCCCTTAAATAATGTGATTTTACGTAAAAAATACTTTTAAATTTCCTCCTTTAATTAATGAGATAATTTTCAAATTATAGTGATATAATTTTTTGAAGAGGTGAAGATGTGGTAGCCAATAATTTAAAAAAACTATGATTTGATTTCATATGCAATATGAAACACCAATATTAGATGAAAATATAACACCCAAAAATATTCTTATATTTTTATGTTTGAATAAATTCCAAAAAATAAATATCTATTATGATAAACAACACTGAGAGTAGCTTTTGACAACGGTAACATTGAGTTTAAATGAAACATCACATTTTATTAAAATGTCATTATTTAAAATTATAGTTATAACATAGTCGTTCAAAATAAAACTTTGAATAAGATTAAACAAAATTTTAAAATATAATGTTTAATTAGAATCATTTCTAATTTTAATATTTGAGATCAAATTAGATTCATTTGATATAAAAAACAACGAATTTGAAAATTTTGTATTTTTTTGTAAAATTTGTTTTTAGTTACTTTCCCACATAATTATAATATTAATTTTAAAAAAAATTTATAAAATTTTTCTTCTAAAAATAAACAAAATTATTTATTTAATTATAGAAAATATATCATATGATGATGTTTTCATATTTTTTGTAAAATATATATTGTTTAGGGAATAGTGGTAAATAAATATTTCTAAAAAGGATTTTTTTAATAAAGTAAATAATTTAAAAGTCCCATCATGTTTTGATATGATTTCAGGAAACAAAATATTTTATACATATATTTAATACACATAATTAATTTTTTATCAACTTTATTATAAGGACATGAACTTAAACATTACTTAATATTTAATTAAATGAATAATTCACATTGATGATCTTTTTAGGTTAAGAGTTTTAGAGAATTAGGACATAACTATTACATCTCAAAAGATTACAAAGAAGACACTTCCACTCAGTTTCCATTTTTTTCCTAAAATAAAATAACTTCAAAATAAACATGTCTAGTTCCTGATTTTAGATAGTATTACTTTCCATGATCACATCCTTGACCCTTTTCATCTTTATATCCTGTGAAAAACATTTGAAAACATGGGATTAGCGTAAAAAGGCTCAGTAAGGGATATAAAAATATAGAAAGAAGACATTAGTCCATGTATAAACACGAATCAATGAAATAATACTTTACTCATAAAACATAAGCACTTTAACATACCTCATTAAATAATATGATTTATGAAAAACTCATAGAAATCGTATGACATAAAGGTAACTTGAGGCATTCATAACATTCTAACGTAGGGAGTAACCCTCATGGTTATGTTTGGAATACACATTACAGTGTATTCCCTAAATATCTTCGAATAAACCTTAGAGTTTAACTCCTCCATGATACCCAATGCATTGGAGAGCTATCACGGGCTCACCCACCCTTAGTTTATCATAGAAAAACCGGACTTCATAAGAAATTCCCAAGAACCATAACATAATTGTATCACAAAAAACATGCATAAAGGGAACATAAAATTTCCATATTTCAATCACAAGATATCAATACAACAAATTGATATAATAAAAACTTTATCAAAAACATTTTTTATACCAATGTAAAAGTAAAGTTAAACAATGTATTTATTTTTCATTTAAAATGTTATGTCTTGTAGAGGAATCTGAAACTCAAATAATGCTCACGGCGGTAGAGAGGTCGTTGTCGCTGCATATGTAAGACAAAAACATTCCATTTGTCATTTAGTAAAATGATTCATGTAAAAAAACTCATTTTTAATGATATTAAAAGTAAAAATGGTTTATTATACAACTAAAAAAATAAGGACATATATAAATCGAAGTATGCATCAACAAAAGGAGATTGAGATGAAGTACCGTACAAAGATGGTATCCTTAGATTAAGGATAAATTAATTACATAATTATGTGTGGAAAATATTAATAAACCCAATATAAGTGTATATTATGTTTAAAACAATCAGATGTCATCCACACATATTCATAGTACGACATAGTCAAGAAGTAGAGGTTTAATCCAAATAATTTAAACTGGGTTAAGAAGTTCCTTTACAGAAATTTGGCAGCCTAATGACGTCACTTTAAAATTCAGAAAACGATTTGATGAGAGGTGGAAAGGGAATCTCATTACATGGAAGAAAAATTTACAAAAATTAGGATATATGAGAACATATCCCAACATAAGAAGATTTAAATTAAAAGACCTATCAAAAAGAAGTCTTTTAAAAAGAGGAGGGTGAAAGGTTTCCTTACCGATTTGGGTAACTTTTGAAACGTACACCCTATGAAAGAAGGGTCATGCTATGATTATGTAAATACCCATAAACTAAATTTTCTTACACAAATAATACAACAATGGGAATTACATACACCACATAAAAAAATAGTGGAAAATGTTTCATGAATCTCACAGGAATAAAAAGTGAGAAAAAACCCCATACCTCGTTGTAATCAATTGAGTTGTTGACAAAAATATAATTAAAAAAATATTAATCACATAAAACCATGAATATAAATATATTCATGATAATATATATGAAATGGAATTATAGAATACACTACATGCATCAAATAAGTGGCGAACAATGGAAATTTCACAGAATTAAAAGTGAGATAAAAAATCCCTTACCTCATGTCTGACTTGTCTTGTTCATTTCATTATCTTCATAAATCATAAAAAATGGAAAATTTATAATTTCTAAAATAATTACCTTAATTTTTATTATAAAATTCATATCACACATTATCAAGTTATAATAAATAGTTAAGTATGGGAGTTCATATCATACGTTTTGTCGATGTTCGGTAAATGAGTCAACAATGAACCTGTTTGAAGGTAATTGTCCTTGAAGTTATAATTATATCATATCCCAAATGGTGTTAATTATTTAAATATCATATATATCTGGTATATATATATTTAATAGTATTAAATAATGTTCAGAGATACGAAATGAAATGTATCGTTCATGGAGACGGTAAGCCGTATGTACGCATGAACACTAGTTTCCCTTTTTTTGTCATATTAAAGTAATTAAAAGTAAATGATAAATATATATATATATTATAATTATAGTATAATATATATGTTATATAGGTATCATAATTTCATTAATTGAAATATTTATAAATCCCATGATTTTCATGAACGAACCACATCACTTGAGGGGGAAGTAGTCAACCTTTCCTCAGATAATATTATCGCAGTTCCACAACATGAAAAGCATAACGATATGATTTAAAAATAAAATTCAGAAGTATATAGAAAAACTAAATATCATATATATAATATATAAATATAGTGACATCATAATGGCCACCTTGAAATGTGTTAAAAGAAGATTGAACAATCATCATTTCGTGTTCTAGTAATTCGACACCCACAAAAACAGTATGTTTTTTAACAATTTAATAGAGGTGTGTGTAAGTGTCGGTAGAATATTTTTCATAAAAAAATCCTAGTTTATTTAGGATATTTTTGTTATTATGGGATCAAAAAATAATAAGTTATTGGTGAGTGATAAAGGAAAATAAAATAAAGACACTTGGGAGAAGACATTATCTCTAAATCGGGTAACTCTTTTTGATTTGAGCCAAAGGCTTCCTTGGAAAGAAATATACACAATGTGAGGATTATAGAAGTAAGAGAGGGATGTTGAGAGATAATATGAGAAAAGTTTGTATGTTACAAGTGATTTAGAGGTGTGGGTAAGGGGGTATAGGTTGGGGCCTTTTATAAGAGGGAGGATGGACACTTTTGGAATGTCTTGAAATGTAACACTATTATAAAATGGTTTCCGATTTTAAATGTCCCAAAATGGTATATTTCTAGGATAAGGTGATAAAGGTTTCTAATATACCCATAAAATAGGTTTTCAGCAAGTTTACGAATTATATTTCACCATATCTTATAATTTTATTTAAATCATTCATTAATGAGGTAATCACTGCATCATCATGGTGTCGTAAATAAATTTAATTATTTAATGTCTAAAAATAATAAAAAAATACCATGATGTAGGAAATATTTTTATCATTCTGATTAATTTTTATAGTCTAACAGATCATATATTTAAACAAAACTAGTTTTTTTACTTAGGATATAAAAACCTTTGTTATATTTCTCTTCTTTGTAAAAAATAATGTCATAAATGTCACTATAACACCCATGTGACTCCATGGGCCCCAAAGTTAAGTAAAATGATTCACATGGTCATACTTGAATCAAAAAAGAGGATTTGAACACATTTTGGGGTCATTTTATATTATTATGATATTATTTTATTACCCTTAACTACCTGATTACTAATTAATCATGATAATTAAAGATAATTATCGTCATTATTATTCATAATGTCTAAAAACAAATGAGACTTAATTAAATAATTTTAAACAATTGATTCCAAATATAGAATCCATTTTACCAAATTAAAATCACAGAAATTTCAGTAATTAATTTTAAAAAATAATTCTTGTTGTCACAACCAAAGACGAGTTTTTATGAACAAAAAATATATCAAAAGATTTACTTCTTTTTACATCCAATTGATAAGTAAAATTACTTCCAATGAACAAAATTGTATTAAGTGATAAAAACATAATTAAATTAAACATTAAAACCAATTAAAAGAACCATCTAACTACATAATTAAATTAAATGAAAAAGCAGTTTTGAAGTAAAATGAAGTATTTCTCTCAATTCATTAAAAATGAACATTTGTCAGAAAAATACCAAATATTTATCCAAAGAAAATTTGATATTCCAAAATAAAAAATGATTTCTATTTTACCAAATTAAGAAAATATAGGTTGCATTAATTAATTTTATAATTAATTCCCATTGTCAAAATAAATAGCTTGTTTTTATGAAACAATATCTATCAAAACATTGACACCTGTTTATGTCCAATTTCAAAGTGAAATTAATTACAATGTCCACCATTGTATTAAATGGTAAAAATATATTTCAACTAAACTTTCAACATAATTAAAAAGATAATATAACCATAGAAATATATTATATCAAAAGGTGTTTTTGAATTAAAATACAACATTTTTCAATTTTTATTGACAAATTAATTTTATCGGAAAAATAAAAAAAATATAACAAACTAAATTTTGATCCCCAATTCCAAAGTATTATTTAATTTTGTCATATATAACATATAAAATTGACATAAAGTAGTTTTTATAAAGGGTTCTTCATCAAAATGTTGTTAATTGACCTTTTAAAGAACATTAGAATATTTATGCTTAAAATTGAATTCCTTTCTTATTTTAAGCTTGTACCTTTTATTGGATAAATGTAAAAATATTTAACAAATATATATAATAATTTTTTAGTAAGTTCTGTTTATTACCACTATTATAATGTCTAGGCATTAACTACCATTTAAAATAATATTGTTATATTATTAGTGTGCAACATATGATTTGAAAGAAACTCATTGTTGCATATTGGGTATTCCATCGAACATAGCATCACATTTAAAGGAATATTAATATTTTATTCACAAATATTAATAAATATGTAAATTTTGTATTCATTATTTACTTGGGATGTTACTTCATTCCCCCTTTTGGGAATTGCATCCTCAAAATTTCAAAATTGGGCTTGGAAACATCATTGAAAGCACCACATAGGAAAACGAGTAAATTAAACTATCACTTTAAAAGAAAAAAAGAAAAGTAAAAAGGTCCCCCGAGAAAAAAGATACTAGGATTCCACGAAAAAATGGATATGGAGAAGAAAACAAACCATCATGTTCCGATGGATAGTGATAGAAAATATGTCTAGGAGAAAGTTAATCACCAAAAAATGACAAACTTGTGATTGGTAAAAAGGTATTTGATTCCCCAGTAAGAAAAGTAAATAGACAACGTTTTTTATTTATGTTACTTCTCATTAAGGAATTTATTTATAAGCTTAACTAATGCATAACGAAACATAATTAATTTTCATGTAGACTCTCATATCATACTATATTTCTTACAGAAACTCATATTTTTCAAGAGGATGACTATTTTGGATGACTTGTTCACATTAAGAGTTCTATAATCATCTTCATGAGAATCACCTAATCCACTGAAGATGAAATATATATTTTTCATGTCTTCAGACCTTAACAAAAACCAAAAATTGTTTGTACAAGATCAGATAATCCCCAATAGGATAATATTTCACAAAAAGAAAAACTATCCTTAATCCCCCAAATTAAACCAAAAGAACCCATGGTTCAAGAAATACCATTAAATAAACAACATTCCATAAAGTTCTTAAAAGTAATCCAAACTAAGATTGAAACCCAAACAGTTCTTTATAACTATATCCAAAAACAAAAAGATAATTATTCCTTGAATAAAATTTTCATATATCAATCATCAGTGTTACACATACTATAAAAATTGTTCTAATGTAATCCTATTATCAAAAGATCCTTAATACTTATAAGAATTTCATCATCCTAAAATCTACCATAACTCTTTAATCTCTTATATGTAGACTTCTTACTCATTCAACATTATTCATGATCCATTAACAATTCCTTTCCAACTTATTCTGAAATACATCTTTTCTAAAAACCAAATCATGAATCAAATCCTAAGATTCAATAATTGGAAAACATAAGTTAAGAAATATTCCATACCTTTCATTGGTCATTATCAGTTTCTTCATCCTCAATCGGAATGGCATTAGGTATTAGTAAATTAATATTTGTATGATCTTGGTGATCCCATTACTGAAACTTCTTCATATGACATGTGTTTGCATAATGACCATGAACACCACATTTAAAACATTCAATTGATCCTTCAGAAAGAACATATTTCTCTTTCATAGAGTGAACTAGATGCTTCCCATTTCCATGGTAGTTTCTTGATTTTTTACCTTCATTTACACAACTATATCATCTTTCTGTCTCTTTGAATCATTTTCCTATGTGTTTCTTTCCAAATGTCTGACACATAAATTTTTGAACATACTTACTTTTATAATTATTACCTGAACCTCCGTAGGGATTTGTTTCTAGAATATATGATACCTTATAAAAATCACAATGTTTTAGGTGGTCAATCATGACTCCAAGTAGATGGCTAAAGAAAAAACACAAGAGTTTTCATTGCAGCTCTTATATCATTAAGTTGCTCGTTTAGAAAACTGTTACAGTTTTCTTCACATCCACTGTTACTTTGGGGCCTACTAGATCCAACCATTTACTAAAACCAAAAGTCAGTGTGAGTATATCATAAAAGACATCATATAATAATAAGATATAATATTTGATTTTATCTTAAACTCATTAAATTTATCTAAAAAAACTTCAACTCTTTCTGAAATCCTATCCATTATGGTAATGTCACTTAATATTATAGAATACCTGAACCTCTAATTTTATCTAAACTGACCTCTGATACCAACTATATGGACTAGACCTTAAACATTAATTAATATTTAATTAAAATAATAATTCACATTGAGTTTCTTTTCAGGTATAGAGTTTTATAGATAGCATGTCTTTCATTGATCCCATCCTTGACCTGATTAATCTTTAAGTCTTGTGAAAAACATTTCAAAAACATGGGATGAGCATAAAAAGCTCAGTAAGGGATATAAAAATACAGAAATAAAACATTAGTCCATGTATAAATAAGAATCAATGAAATCATACTTTACTCATAAAACATAACCAATTTAACATACCTAATTAAATCATAATATTTATGAAAAAATCAGATAATCATAAGACATAATGGTAACGTGAGGCATTCCCAACATTCTTATGTAGGGAGTAACCCTCATGGTTACGTTTAGAATACCAATCACAGTACATTTCCGAATTATCTTTGGATAAACCATAGTATTTAACTCCTTTGGGTTACCCAATAAATTGGAGAGCTATCTCCGGATCACCTACCCTTAGTTTATCATGGAACCACCCGACTTCATAAGCACTGCCCAAGAACCATATCATAATTGTATCACACAAAACATGCATAAAGGAAACATAAAATTTCTATATTTTAATGACAAGATATCAATACCACATAGTGATATAATCAAAATATTATCAAAACCATTTTCTATAACAATGTTAAAGAAAAGTAGAACATGGGATTTATTTTTCATTTAAAAAGTTAAGGCCTGTAGAGGATTCTGAAACTCAAATAATGGTCATGGCAGCAGAGAAGATGTTTTTTCCGCATACGTAAGAAAAAAACATTCCTTTTGTCATTTAGTAAAATGATTCGTGAAAAAGGATTCATTTTTAATTAAATTAACTATCAAAAGATTTTATTATACATCTAATAAATGAAGGTCATATATAAATATAAGTATGCCTCAACGAAAGAAGATTGATATGTTGTCCCATACAAAGACGGTATCCTTAGATTAAGGATAAATCAATTACATAATTATGTGTGAAAAATATAAATACACCCAATATAAGTGTATTTTAAGTGTCAAACAATCAGAGGACATCCACACGTATTCATAGTACATCATAGTCAAGAAGTAGAGGTTTAGCCCAAATAATTGAAATTGGGTTAAGAAGTTCCCTTATAGAAATTCGACAGCCTAATGACGTCCCTTTAAAATTTAAAAAATGTGTTGACGGGAGATAAAAAGGGTATCTGATTACATGGAAATAAAATTTATACCAATAAGGATATATAAGAACATATCCAAACATTAGAAGATGTAAATTAAAAGACCTAACAAAAAGAAGTATTTTAAAAAGAGGAGGGTGAAAGGTTCCCTTACCGATTTGGGAAACTATCGAAACGTATATCACATGAAAGAATGGTCATACAATGAACATGTAAATAACCATAAATTAAATTATATTACACAAAGAATACCATCATGGGCAGTACATACACCACATTAAAGTAAATAGTGGAAAATGGAGCATGAATCTCACCGAATTAAAAAGTGAGATAAAAACAACTTACCTCATTGTAATCAATCGAGTCATATGACCAAAAAATAATAAACAGCAAATGAATCACATAATACCATTAATATAAATATAATCATGAGAATATATATTAAATGGAAGTAAAAAATACACCACATGAAACAAATAAGTGGTGAAAAATGGAAATCTCACAAGATTAAAAGTGAGATAAGAAATCCCTTACCTCAAGTCTGACTTGACTTGTTCGTTTTGTTATATTACTAAATAAAAAAAATTGGTAAATTTATAATTGATTAAGGACATCCATTAATTTTTATTATTCAATTCTTATCACATATTATCATGTTATAATAATTAGTTAATTATGTAAGTTCGTATCATTTGTTTTGTCGATGTTCGGTACATGAGTCAATAATGAACTTGTTTTTAGAGAATAGTCCATGTAGTTATAAGTACATCATATTAAAAATGGTGTTCAAGATTTAAATATCATATAAATATAGTATATATTTATTTAATAATATTCCATACTTTTTGGTGGTAAGAAATGAAATGTATCGTTCATGGAGACTTTAAGCCGTACGTACGCTTGAACGCTACTTTCATTTTTTTGTCGTATTAAAAGAATTAAAATTAAATGAGACATACACATATATATTATAATTACATTATAATATATATGTTATATATATACCATAAGTTCATTAATTACATTATTTATAAATTCCATGTTTGGAATGAATGAGTCACATCACTTGAGGGGAGGTAGTCCACAATTCATCAGATGAAATTATCACAGTTTCACAACATGAAAAGCATAATGATGTGATTTAAAAATAAAATTTAGAAGAATATAAGAAAAATAAATACCATATATATCATATATAAATACATTAACATCATAATGGCCTCTTTGAAAGGTGTTAAAAGAATATTTAACAATCATCGTTTTGTGAGGTAGTAATTCACCACCCACAGAAACAGTATATTCTTTAACCATTAGACGGAGGTGTGTGTAAGTGTAGGTAGAATACTTTTCATAAAAAAACCAAGTATATTGAGGATAGTGGTGTAATTATGGGATCAAATAATATAATTATAGTGGTGAGTGAATAAGGAAAATAAAATAAAGATACTCGAGAGAAGACATTACCTCTAAATCGGTTAACTCTTTTTGATTTGATCCAAAGGCTTCCTTGGAAAGTATTATTCCCAAAGTGAGGCTTCTAGGAGTAATAGAGGGAAGTGAATAGATTATATGAGCATAGGTTTGACGATCCATGGGCTTGAGTTGTTTGGGTAAGGGGGTAGAGGTGGGGGCCTTTTATAAGAGAGAGGAGGGTCACTTTTGGAACGTCTTCAAATGTTACATTATTATTAAATGGTTTTCAGATTTTAAAGGTCCCACAATAATATATTTCAATGAAAAGGTGATAAGGGTTCGAAATCTACCCATACAATAGATTTTAGACAAGTCTATATCTTAGATGTCACCTTATATTTTCCTTTTATTTAAATCGTTCATTAATGAGGTAATCACTACATCATCATGGTGTCAAAAAAAAATTTATTTATTTAATTTCTAAAAATTATTAAAAAATTACCATGATGTAGGAAATAATTTTTTATTTCCAATGAATTTTTATAATCTAAGAGATCATTTAACTAAAGATAACTAAAATGGATTTCCTTATGATATATAGACCTTTTTTATATTTCCGATCTCTTCTAAAAATAATGTCATAAATGTCACTATTACACCCATGTGACTCCATGGGCCCTCAAGTTCGGAAAAATGAATCCCATAGTCAATTGTGACTCTAAAAAGAGTATTTGAATAGATATTGGTGTCATTTTATATTATTATTATTTTATTTTATTACCATTAAATACATGATTACTAATTAATCTAGATAATTAAAGTCATCGTTACTATTCATAATGTCCAAAAACAATAGAGTATTAATTAAGTAATTTGGACCCTCTGATTCCAAATATGGGATTTATTTTACCAAATTCAAAGCACTGAAATTTTAGTAATTAATTTAAAAATAATTTCCATTTCCACAACCAATGATGGGTTTTTAAGAAGTAAAAAATTATCAAAAGCTTTACATGTTTTTACATCCAATTGAAAAGTGAAATTACTTCAAATGAAAAACATAGTATTATGTGATAACAAAATAATTCAACTAAACATTAAAACCAATTAAAAGGACCATCTAACTATATAATTAAATTTTATGAAAATGCATTTTTGAAGTAAAATGCAGTATTTTTCACTATTCATTAAAAAATAATATTTGTACGAAAAAGGCCAAAAATTTAGCCAGTGTAAATTTGATATTCCAAAATCAAAAATGATGACCATTTTACCAAATTCAAAACATAGAAGTTTCATTAATTTTTTGTATGATTAATTTCCATTGTCAAAAAAAATAGTTTGTTTTATGAAACGATATCTATCAAAAGATTGACACATGTTTTTGTCCAATTTCAAAGTGAAATTAATTCCAATGACCCCCATTAGATTGAATAGTAAAAATATATTTCAAATAAACTTTAAAACCAATTAGAAAGATAATCTAACCATAAAAATATATTATTTTAAAAGAAGGTTTTGAATTAAAACACAAAATGTTTCACAATTCATTAAAAATTGATTGTTATGAGAAAACTACCAAAAATTTACATAATGTAAATTTTGATATCATGATTACAAATAAGGATTTCATTTTTTCAAATATAACCTATAGAATTTACAAAAATTAGTTCTAAAAATGGTTCTCCATCAAAAGGCAGTTAATCGACCTTTTAATGAACATTAGAATATTTATGCTTATAATTTAATTATTTTTTTATTTTAAGACTCTAAATTTTATTGGATAAATGTAAAAAAATTAACAAACATATATAATCATTTTTAGTCAGTTTTATTTATTCCCGCCATTACACTGTCTAGGGGTTAACTACCATTTAAATTTATATTATTATATTATAGTGTGTAACGTAAGATTTCAAAGAAACTCATTGTTGTGTATTGGTTACGCCATCAAACATATCATCCCCTTTAAAGTAATATTAATATTTTATTCAAAAATATTAATAAATATGAAATTTTTTATTCTTTATTTACTTGGGATGTTATATATATATTGGGTTTTAATATAAGTTTGTTTTTGTTTTAAAACGTGTATTTCTAAAAAAAATTAAAATGCATGATATTTTTATATATAAATTTATTAAAATAATCTGTAATGGGAAATGTTTTAGACAAAATTCATAGATTACATATAATTGAATATTAATTTAAATTCAAATAATAATAATAATAATAATTATTCACAGATACAATTTATATGTCATCATTTACAGGAAAAATCAATCATAAAAACAGGCTTTCTCACAGTGTTTAGATTATTAATTTCAAATTAATATTTTCCACTTATGTGATTCTAAAATAAAGAAATGGATTTAATAATTCGATTAATAATAAAGGTTATTATATAAAAAATTCAGAATAATTTTTTATCCATATTAATAGTGAATAATTTAAAAATTAATTTCCATAGTGAGGGTAAACAATTGTTTACGTGAGGGTTCAACTAAAAAGATAAGAGTTTAAGTGACCTAACCATTTTTTCAAAAATAGTTTTATTGAAATATTTAATCCTTATCTATTCTATGATTGTTTATATAACATTTTTGTGGTTTTGGAATGAAATAAATGTTGGTAATAGTGAATATTTTATAAAAATTACTAGTATGTCAATCACCTCACTTATAAAAGGCCACCCCTCTCTTCTCCTCATCATACATTCAATTATTTTTTGTTTGTATAATCCCAACACAAATAAATTTAAAATTACTTCCTCTTATACTATTATCATTAGATTGGGCATAAACCCTTCTATGGAATTCTTTTTGTACAATTTTTTTGAAGATACCCAAAGAAGTGGAATATAAAGAAACTCATGATAAGACGAACTCAAGGTTAGAGACATTATCTCAATTACCTTTAGTTTGGGAATATTCTGATATTATTAAACTATAATGCCTCAATATATGTATATGAAACCCCATTTGAATGTTATATCATGTATAAATATATTCATAGGGTATTTCTTGTTCTGTTTAATGGAAATCATTCATGGGGCTCATTATTCAAATATTTCTAAAGTGATTAGGGTATTTTCTTTTAAAAATATCATTTAATTTTTTCATTTCCAAATCATCGTTATTCATGTACATATTTATAAAATTTCTTAATTAATGAATATATATCTGATTAAAATAATTATATTGTAAATTTTATCTATATATTTACTTTATTTTAAATTGTTTTACAATATAATATTTTTTCATGTTTTATATGTAACATTTTGACAAATGAAAAAAAAGAATATTTTATTTTTATCATATATTGAATCAAAATCAATTTTCCACTATGGAAATTATTTAACATATATATTCCATTGAAATCAAACTATCTTTCTAAAATAAATCATCATGTTTCTCTTTTGTTGGTTATTTAATAATTGAATATGTATTTTTAAAATAAAAGTGTAATTTTTATCTTATTTTTTCATATGGGTTTAATATAGTTCTTTTCAGGGTTAATTTGATGATTATATTTCAATAATGAAATGGAAAATCAGAATTATATGAAATAGTTGATATCAATATAGCTTATAAAAATGATTAAATAACATTATTTATCATGGGTGTTTCTATTTTATCTTATACGAAGGTTTGATCCCAATTATATCTGATGGAATATATGTAAGACAATATAGCTTTTGTGAAGGGTGAAACACTTTATACCACTATAATAAATTTGATAATTATTATGTTGTATTTATTAAGTACTCTTATACTACATGAAATTTTCTTAAAATGGGTTTTAGAAAAATTATTCTCAAATGATACAAAATTTGTGGTAATTGATTTTGATGGTTTATAAATGTTGTCTTTCAAAAAAACATGGGATTGAATTTATTTATAAAATATTTTACATCATACACTCAAATATAATTAATATTAAATGTAGAAATTATATTATACTTCTTATTTTTTACATGGACTAATTCTTTTCCAAAAATTTTATATCCCTAAATGAACTTTTTGGTATTCATCCCTTGTTTTAAAATTTCGTTCATAGGGTTTATTGATTGGTAAGAGAGATGAAAAAGAAAAATTGAAATTCATGGATATTTTGTATGAATTTAAATCATATATTATAATAAAATATTAATACTATGGAAAAATAGATATTAATATGAATGGTGCGCATTTTAGTTTATGTTTTGTTTTTTATGTGTTATTTCATAATTCTTTAAAACCCTAATCCTAAAAAGATGTGAAAATATAAGAGAATGAAGTATTGAATTAAAACTCAATATTATGATATTATTATGGTCATTTCCTTAGTCACTATGTAATATTATCTTGTGGGGTCATACCTTAATGTATAGGGGATATCTTACAGTTGTATAATAAAAAATGAACTAGAATTTTTTTTGAAGGTATTACCTAACCAATTGGAGTTTGCCCTGGGGTAATTCATTAATTCCCAATAACATGGGATATTGTTATGTCTAGGGACTCAATATATGGGGGAGGGTGTTAATTAGATACTAGGCTATATTTCTTTAGATAAGGTTTTTAATGGATTGAAAAATTTGGAGTATCTTTTCTCTTTTTATAATATTTGGGAATGACATTTTTATAAAATATACCTACTTTCCAATATATGTGATCAATTGTTCAAGTAAAAAAGTCACTAAAATGGTCAATAATTATTTTTTGAAACATCTATTATCAATCAACACTCTAAAATACAATATTATATATTTATTTCAAATTTTCTAATCTTTTGTACAATGTTAAACCGATTTTATAGTAACTTACCGTTACAATGGTATCTCTAATTTCACACACAATAAATAATTATAATGGTTAAAATTAAAACTAAAATTATTATAATATATGAATATTATGATTTAAAATGTATAAATAAATTATGATGTAAATTATTTTGTTTTATAGAAACAAATTTTCTTATTATCACAGAAAATTTATAAAAACAATTTCATAGAACAAGATCATTTTATACTTCAAATTTATATGTCCAATAATAATAACAATGAATTTAGTGTTCATTAGTTAAATTGGTTTATTTTAAAACAAAAATATTTTATATGGCTATAAAATTATAAAAAATGTAAATTTTAGTGACAAAATGTTTAATTATATATAATGGAGAAAAATAGTTTCTTCTTATAATAAAATTATTACATTAGTATTGTAAGAATATATATTGGTATTTAAATTTTTAAAAAATACAAATTTTTTATTAATATAACTATTCCTTAAATTCATTTTAAATCATTACTAATTTACATAAATATTTCATCTTATTATAATATCCCAATAATTTGCATTTTTGTTAAAAAAAACATGTCATTATTCACCCTAAAAGTCAATTATTTTAGATAAATTCCACAAAATAATCAGAAGCCCATTTTCAAATTCTTAATCAAAAAAGGAATTTATTTTATATATAAGTCATAAAAAATAATTTTAGATATAAATTATTATAATGTAATAAATATAATTTTTTATTAATTTTTTTGAAGTATGAATGTTTTAATAAACACTTCTGTTATGAATTTAAAAAAGATATTTTCGGTTCTTTTTATATATATTAACTTATAAGACTCAAGTATATATTCATAAGAGAGAATTATATATATAATGTTTGGGTTATTATACAAAATCATGCTAATTAAAAAAATTACATCAATAGTAAAACTACAAATCATATGACCATATAGAGATATTAAAGGAGGTTGAACAATAGTGAAGTCACATTGACTATGCTCTTGAAAAAGGAACCATGGGACCTCCATATAAATAGATATACCACACAGTAGTTGAAAATGTTAATTTTATGCATGGGGAAAAGGAGGTATGTGAATCCAGAACATTGATGAGCCTATGCAACACACCGTCTTTAGAGGATGAATGACGGTGGATGATTTATTGATAGAGCTCCCAAGGAATAGTGATGATGTTGTTAGAATAAGTTTTTAAGCACACCATTCTAGTAAAAATGTGAAATTTATGAGCTAATGAAAAACATTAATGGATTAACAAAAAGGACTGTTTTAAAATGATGTTTAGACTATAAGAACATCATTCAAAAACAAATACTTTAAACTAATCAACCTAAAAAACTAACACAAGTAATATAATGGTTTTATCATGAATAACCATAAATGTGAAATTATGAAGGATACAAAAAATATCACAAGAAATATAGAGGGAATAAATCATGGTCAAATGAAGAGGCAATAGTAAATGCCATAGAAAGTGGCTTCAAATTATGATATGATAAATGGGAAAAATGGAGAGTAAGAATATCAAGTTTAATGTTGTACCGATGAATTGTAATCATTCACATTGAGATAATATTATCACTACATTGAATGGTAAAAGGGTTTAAATGTGTTATTAATCAAATCTATAAGGCCAAAGTTATCACTAAAACATGTTTAAAATTTATTAGTTGAGTAATGTTTGATTTATCCTATCTTCTCAATAAATTTGGGCTTCCATGGTTCTACTTGACCGTAAAAAAATAATATTATTTTCATATTACAATAATTTACAATTCTGACACCCCTATAAATTTTAAATGGTCCCCTCTACTCCCTAAGTATCCACATACTTTGAATACTATTGTCCAATCCAAACATACACACATCACCTCCAATAAATGTTATCCATGTCCATGATATTTTGGTCCTAATGAAATACCAATGCAAGATGGCTTAATAGAATTTGTAAACAAAGATAACCGTGAAAGATAATGTTGCAGAATGTTCGAAAAGTTGAGTCTATAATGTAAGGTTTTATTTTTTATACACAATTTCATTGGGATTGTTTATGTTACAATTTAAATTCGATGAATTGTATCCTCTTTCTAAAAAAACAACCTTTTCCTTATCCTAATTTTATTTATGGGTTTTTGGTATTTTCTCCATTTTTACACCATTTTATTCTTAAAAATACTAAATTAATGCTTATTAGAATATAAAACATTATTCAACACAATTTATCAAGAATATTTTTCCTCTAAATCTATTTTATTTAATTTTCATGAAGAATGTTATTTTTTATACTGATGGATTTTATACAGTAAATTTTAGTTTACTTTAACTCTTTATTCAACAATTTAAATAGAAGAGATATTTTGTTTTCAATAGAATTAATTTTAAAAATTTATTTCTAAAAGTGAGAAAAGAATATCCATTTTAAAATTTTCCACATAAAGATATTTTTCCTTAATCATGTCAAATTTTCATTTCCAAGCTTAATTGCTATGTTTAGATAGTTTTAAATTTTTTTATTATTATTATATAAAAATATTCAACTGGGATCAATTAAATCATAGAGAGGGGGGTGTAGTGAATTATTGAATTAATTTTTCCTTTTATGTTAACTTTTATAAATAACAACCTTCATCCTTAATTAAATAGATATCATTATTTTAAAAAAACCCATCAGAACAAGTATAATTTCTACATTTACAAATATATAATAGTAGCTACTCCTTGTTATTGTTTTTATGTGATCAAATACAATAACATCTACTAGAAAAATCCATTTTTTGTAGATACATGTTTTTGGAAGCACACATACACTTGTCTTGCATTATGATCAGTAAAACAATACAGGTGATTCTTCTATTACAAATGACATAAGTATGTTTTTTGTAAAACAATTGTCAACCATTACCATTTGTTTCTGAACATTTCACTATGCTAGTTCAACATATTATTCAATTTTTATTCTTTAAAAAATAATTATTCACCTTCTTACCTAATAAATGATATGAACAACTTATTTTGATATTATAAAAACATGAATCATGATTCTTTAGGGGGATTCTAGAGTAGAATGAGTTAATTCAAAAAATATTATCTTTATAAAATAAATATTGTTAATTTATTCCCTTTCCAGGAACTGTTAATCAAATAGCTTGGCCGGATATTGAAAACCCTGACAATAATTTTTTCTTAACACATTTTATGTCCAAAAAAATATTTTTTGAAGAAATCATGTCAAAAAACCACCCTTTACCAATTATTTATCTAAAAATAATACTCTATCTCTATATCCTTTATTTTTATAGTGTCATTAAACATTGTAATTTTAATTATATTTATAGGTTTCAAGGAAACATAAATGTAAGGATACCATAATACATTCCTCACTGAACAAATTTCAAATTTCTATAACAAAGATTTTTTTTCGATAATTTTACCAATTCATGAAATTGATAAATATAAAATATTATTTTCAATCATTCTTGAATATTCTAAAAACTTATTCCATCTTCAACTTTACAAATAAAACATCAGAAAAAAAAATTTCACTATGTACCTATTTATCTGATTAGGAGCATCTAAACCAAATGTATTTTTATTCCGATACTCCAAACCCTCTAAAATAGTTATCCTATAATCTTTATTGAAGCTTATATATACATAAAAAACCTTAAATATATTTTAGTTTCTAAATCAATATATATTAACTTTTTAACAACATTCTTAATTTATTCAAAAACTCAATGGACCAATGAAACTACATCTAATATAATCCATGTGTCTAATGACTTATCATTGTCTAAAATAAGATAATGAATTTTTTATTTATTCCAATCTGATGGATCAGTGTAAAATATTATTATATATTACTTGACCCAATTGAAAACACAATTCCATATATGAAAATGGTATAGTAAATTTTTATACACTATCTGAATTATCAGTTTCTAATGTTCATCTGATTTATCAGCATCCCCAACTCATCTGATTTATCAGATCCAAAGGTTCTTTTCTCAATAACACTAATAACACTTGTCTTCCTAGGTTAGAACTCTAATTCTATACACATATTTGGGTCATCACTTTATTGATGAAAGTTTTTATAGATAAGTCTTATAGAAATATTTCAAAAAATTTCTAACACATCTATATCAACAAAGACATCTTTATTTATAAAAAAGTGAAACTGATGGCTCATAAAAATATGGTTTTTTTCTTATAGAATTTTTTATGGGTTTTAGGTTAAAACTATGAAAATATTCACTCTTCAATTCATTCAATCTTTTAGTCTTTTATGAATTTCTTCATCTATAGAAACTCATGTTGATTAACTGTGTCTCGAAGACTTCTACTTCCTAAAACTACCAAAAATCTATATTTCACAGTTCTTCCATAACCCCCAACTGGTATAATGACTTCTTCCAAAATATAAGAGTATTTATATTGGAATATCATCATTTTAATTGAAAAAAAACTTCTTTTCATGCATTTAAAAATAATGGATCAAAGGTTTTTTCAACCTAGTATATTGAACCAATTTTGTCACAGAAAAGCATAATAAGATTTAATGAGTTATAACATCTCAAATGATATTTTAAATTTATTACAAATCCCCAATCCATTCCAAAAAAATATTTATATACCCAATATGATTATGAAAGCCACATATCCAAGAAATAAATATCTAGAAAATAGTGATAATGAATGACTTTCTTATGAAATCTATTTCTGATCCACTAACTATGGTACAACTTTTTTTGATCGAAAAAATACTTTAAAATGTAAGGTTATTTCTTGTAGTGTCAAAAAATACTAAAAAAACAGAATCACACTTCTTATAGCATACAAAAAATAGACTCTAGCCAACTTGGTCCCAAAAATCCCCCTTGGGATTTTGTATTAACCAAGGATCATAAATCACAAAAACATTTTTAACCCAATCTATGAATAACAAATCAATTATTATAATACTATGTGAATAAACTCATTGTATGAATTATGAACCACTAGAAGAAAAATCATGTTGTCCATAAGTAGTGACTTAAAAAATAGCTTATCCATCATCAAACATTCCAGTATCACAACATCTTTCACATTCCTATAAAAATAATTTCGTAATATAACATTAAGAAAACTACCACAACAGATCACATACATACTCCCTGAGTTCACAGTATAGCGAAAACATCCCATGAATACATGCTTCTTGAAAAGGTTCAGCATATACCAATGGATTGATTTATCGAACATCATTTTTCTCCTTTTATAATAAATAACTAAATATAAGTTTAGACTACTGATGAATACACATACCTAATCATTGAAGGGATAGTTTTTGGATACAAATGTTCATCTACTTCATGAAAAATAATTCCTTAAGTAATGTTTTTGTGAATGTATCACCAACATGTTCCTTTATACGAAAATATTCGACCTTGATTTCATTATTCTCCCGATGATATTTTATGTTGTGATATTTTATATCAGTATATTTTTAATGGGAATTATTTATCATATTTATTGTGAGTTTCATATCACATTTATCATCACAACCAAAAAGATGTGGTAAAATTACATTAAAAGAATATTATACGACTATGTATTCATCCAAATATGTTTTGTTACATCTTCACTGGTGGAAAAAATTTATCTTCATCTATTATATGATTTATATAATTTTTCTTTTTATTATGAAGACATACTGAAATCACTCAAAAAAAAACTCAAACTGATGTGGATATTATATATTCAACACTTTCTTTTCAAAATAAATCCTGATAACCAGACAAGTCAATTCTTATTCAACAATCATATATTATGTAGAAGTGTGTCATGACAATGATATATCTAAGAGTATTTTAACCTTCCCATAAATGATCATACTTTAGAGAACTCAGAAATCAATAAAACAAAGTAACATCTTATACAATATCTTGTCTTGAAGTGGTTAGATATAATAAACTTTCTATCAGCTTTGAAAATCTTTCGGATTCACATCGATTCCTCCAATATGTTTTGACAGCATGATTCCCCCTAAATTTGGAGTGCAATGTGGTTTTTAATTCTATATGACAAACTATTTATACATTCATAAGAATACTTCTCTTAAGATATAAAAAATATATTTCTTATTTTGTGGGATTTATAATCCATGAAAAAAAATTATTTCTCTAGGAATTTAAATTTCAAAAAACATCATAATATCATTAAAAATATCCCTTGTTTATTAATTATTTAAAAAATGATAATATCATCAGCATACAAAATTGAAATTTGGGAAATATCTTTATTTCCATTAATATACATATTAATATAAAATCATCATTTCATAAAACCCCACATTAATTAGAAGGTATCCAATTTGGAATAACAATATCATTGAGCTTTATTTAACCCATAAAAATCTTTCCTTAACATAAACACATATCATTAATTTTTTATATTAAATAATACATATAATTTTTCAATATAAACATCTTCATAAAGTCTTTATTGAGAAATATATATTTTACATCCATTTGAAAACAATTATAATGCCCTTATATAGTAATTGTTAGATAGAATTAGATTATTTCTAACCTTGTAACAAGAGAAGTGGTGCAATAAAAATCCTTGAATTTAATAAAGTATTATAATTTTATAAATAATCATCCATTATTCCTTATTAATTGACCATCATAATTAATCTTGTTTCTTATTAACTACTTTTTAATAGTATACTTTTTATCAATTTATTTGTGTACATGTTATTTGTAACACCCCAAGATTTTATGATATATATATGCTTTTTAATTTCATTCATATCTACTGTTGTACGCTACAAAAAGATTATCGTGTGCTATACGCAACACCGTATTAGCTTGCAGTATAAGAAACACTATTCTTGAATCGTGTTACACCCAATTTCATGTTTGTTTAATAGTATTTAGTCTATGCAATATTGAGTTTATATATATATATATAATCAATGAATAAATGAAATATGGTAGGATTCTGTTATACGCAACAACAAAGGAGTCATTCACTACACACAACCCGGACTTGGATTTCCTTAGATGCAATCGCGACCTTCCACGATAGCATGTGTTGTAGGCAATACAATGTTTCTTTATACAGCGATATGTTATTAAAATATTATATAAACTAGCCGTTATGAATAGTAATACCAAATTTTTGAAATTTTATAAATTTTATCCTTCAAAATATACTTCATTTTTGGATTTGGAATATCGAAATTAGCATCTGGTAAATTTTTGGTATTTTTCTGAAAACATTCAATTTTTGATGAATAGTGAAAACACAGGGTTACTATTTAAAAACCGACTTTTTATTTAAATAATTATTTATTTTATTTAAATTTTTTTATGTGAAAATTGATACATAATACCTATATAAGTTCAATGTGATTCATTTGAGTAATTTTATAATAATTATATATATATATATATATATATATATTTTATTGAACTTTTCACCGTCTGGTACCCACCTCCTAAGAGAATTTGAAAATTTATACAAAACGTAATTTTACTACTTCTGTTAATGGAATTTCAAAAATTTTAGAGCCATAGTTAATATCAAGGAGTAACATGTTGTTCAATAAGAATAAAATACTTTTTTGTGAACAGTAAGTTTTTACTTTTATTTACCATAGTTAAAAGTAAGTAGGGTAATTAAGGGTAAAAATGATATTATTATTACCCTAAAACAAGTAATAATTCTATTGGATAAGTGTAGTTTAACAAAAAAAACCATAGGGATAAAATATTACCCTTTAGGTCCACTTGGATTATATTAGGACATTTATTATTACTTTATTTACAAAGAAATAAAATAGTTAAAATCAATTTTTAATAACTAATTTTTTATTAATATAGGGTTATACACAAGATAAATTCCACTATAAATATTCATTAGAAATATAAACAGATTTTCTACATAATGGTATTTTTTTTCTAATTTTTAGACATTAAATAATTTAATTTCATTATGGCACAATGATGATGTAGTAATTACCTTATTAATGAAATATTGACATAATCGATGTTATAAATACCCAAATAAATGTAATTTTAGACTTTTTATAAATTAAAACATATTTATAGGTTAATATAACATGTTAATATTGATTTATTCAACTTTTTTAGAACTAATCGTGCTATTATAATTTTCAAAAAAATCATGTAACAAATAGTCTCAAAATTGACATAAAATAGTTTTTAAAACAAATATTATATTATTCATTGTTATTTTTTTCCTAAAAATCTAAATATCATACAAATGAATTAGATAAAGATATATATATTAATAATGAACCACTTAGGGTTCATTTGTCTTGTTTATTAACCATATAGTGTAAGAGAACAAAAAGACACGGTAAAAGATAAATTATTTAACTTAGAGTTAAATCTAAATGATAAGGATAAAATAGTAACCTAAACTTGTCGAAAATCTATTGGTTTAGAGGATTTAGACCCATCCCCACCTTATATTTGAAATAAATCAATTTAGAGCTATTAAAAACCAACTATGTATTTATTATAAAATAATATTTTAATTTTTCTTAAGGTTCCCCTCTACTCCCTTATAAAAAGGGCACCCCTTCCCTCTACTCGTCACACCATTTTGAGCCTTGAAGCTCGTCCAATCCTAGAAAATTCCTCTTCTAAACCTCTCTAGTTATATCATAGATTTTCTGGTCTTCTCAAAAGACCATCTCTAGTGCCCTAAGAAGAAGTTTAAAGGAGGTGTGTTAAGGAAGAGGTAATCTCTTCTACTGATTCTTTCAAGTTTTCATTCTTCTTAAACTTCTTCTTATTTAGTAGTTTCAATATAAAGTAATAACATGAATATCAATAATATACTGATATGTTTTTATAAAATTAAAAAACCTCATTTCACCTTCAATCCATCCTACAGAAAACAAAATCACCGCACGTGCGTATGTACAGAATACCGTCTCCATGCCGTGGTGTAATCAGTTGTTCAACCACCACCTTACATGGATGGGTATAATGCAGTAAAGAATAAATATATATGGTTATTATAACATCATAAATATTATGAGATATTATATCATCCTCTCCAATTCGATTCAATAATTATGGGAATGATATCATCGCTCGTGCGTACATACGAATTACTTTCTCCAAGATGCGATGAGATTCATTCTCCATGTTAACCACTAAAGAATAATTATAATGAATATATAATGAATAATACTGAAATATATGACATTATAAAGCTACTGGATTTATATATATATATATATTTCATCTACATACTTCCATTCAAGTCTATAAGGAAAAGAAAACAGCGTTCATGCGTACGTATGGCCTACTGTCTCCATTAACAGTGTATTTCATTTCATTTATCTATCTATTATATATATATACTGAATATATATGATATATAAATTATGATTTAAATTTTGGAATTAATTAAATCATGATATAAGTAATAACAACATCATGATCAACAAGTCCAAACACGTACGATAAATAAAACGATTTTTCCCAAAACGCTGCTTTAACATTGAATTTACCAAAGAATGGGTAATATAAAGTCATTAGTGAATGATGTATGATATCATAATAATTAATATGATTCTGTAATAATTAAATGACATTATTTAAATCATTATACAGGTGGTTCAGATATGTATGAATCATATCACACCTAAGGTAAGGGATAACTTTTCCAATATCGTTTTTATCCGATATTGTCTATTCGTAAGTTTTTACTAGGGTAATATTTATCATCCATGTCCCTAATTTATAAAAATGATTTCGTGTATGTTTAAAGTAATTTTTACCCATTTTTGACTTTTACTACATGGTGTGTAAGGATTCTTTCTTTTTTCACCATACAAGGTACATTTTGGGTTTTCCTGCAAAAGTACGAGAAGAATGTTTTTTAACTTATACGACATGAATGGATTTTTATGGTTTCATAACTCTTTATTTTCAAGAATCATTGTATACTAGATTTCATGACTATTTTTTGTAAAATAATTTTCTTTTAAAATTTCTTTCCATTTTGTAAAATGAAAATGATTTTCAATAAGAAAGGATATTTTCCTCAAGAATTCAGTTCATGTGTTTTATCAAAACCACATTCCTTCCAAGATGAAATTATTTCATATGTGTATATTTCATGTATAATGTCTCTATGATTTATATGGTTCCAAATTTCTTAAGATTAAATGATATCCATTTGTTTTAAATGGATTATGTAATTATTGGATGATGTTTATAAAACCCATTTTTATTCTTTGGGTAATGATGAATGATTTATGTTCATATTGTGGCACATGTAAGAATGATTTAATTATGAGATGGGTGGGACCTATATCTCCTTCTAATGAATTGGGTAAAGATTTATATCTCATTAGATAGACATGGATAGAATGGTAAGTTACTCCGGTTCAGTGTTACAGGACTGGAATGAGGAGTTAACTCGATTCAGAAATGGACTTTGACCACAAAGATGGTCTTGGCAGCAATTCCCTGGCAACTATGGAAATCATATAATATTCTTAATGGTTTCCACGATTACATGTTTTATTCACATGCTATTTTATCATTATTGATATCTATATGCCTTATGTATTGCTATGTTTTATGTCATTGATCGTCATTTTTATGGTTAAAAGTTATGTTCATGTTTTTAAGTTCAAATGTATATGGTTTGTTTTATTCTCTCCATACTAACCCTTACTTAGCATTTGATCTCAACCATTATAATATTTCTTTTCCCTAGGATATAAATAAATGTTTTATGTATGACAACCAAAGGGGAAGATCTTTATGGGAGATGTTGAAGATCTTTCACAATGATTAGAAGATTTTATTCTGAGTTTCCAAAGACATTAAACTATTACAGTCCTTGAGTGTTTGTTTTTGTAATTTATTAAGTATCCCACAAAAGTAATGTATTGTGTATGTACATCCAGCTTTGGGTCTCGACATTATTATTTATCATTTTTTAAAATGTGATAAAATTATTCATTCATAGAATGAATCGAGAACCGATTCTCAGAAGATTCATTAACATCATTTTTCTCAACATTTGAATACATAAAATATTTGAAACCAACTTTGATGTTCATAATATTTTATTTTTATTTTGATCACCAATAATGTTTTTTACTTATAATTATATCCTTATCATATGATTATATATACAATATTTTTCCACATTAGTAGAAATAGCTATGTCAAATTCATCGATCTTCAGGGTATCATCATTTTTGGAATCCATTTAACATTTAATAAAAATAACTCATTTAGCTTATCCAACTTCCTTTTCTATATGAATTTGTGAAATATATTACTATAAATTTTTACGAACTTTTACAACAACAGAATAAACTATTGAATCATTTATATCATCAACCATATATAGTGTAGCCAAGAATGAATCCACATTCACTTCTTTGATCAATATTTCAAATATTTTTACCTTTTTTCATTATAATATAGGGACACCCAAAAACATTTAAGTGTTTCAAACTTAGAAATTTTTTTAAATCATTTCCAAGGGATTCATATCAGAACATGGTCAGAAGAAGCATTGATTCTGAGTATAAGCTATTATACTGATCACTTACCACCAACATTAGTGATAATTACCCTATTCAATTAACATTTTACACCTACAAGCACTTATATTATATTCATGATTTGCGAAATAACATATTTTTATTGTGTGTATGATGTAGTGATATCATAAAGAATTATATGATTATCAACATATCATAATAATTTTTAATTCTTATATAAACACCATTATCAAATTCTAATTTATTCATAGAATATCCACATTCCTTTCCTAATCAAATCCTAAAACTCATATACATTTTCACGTCTTCTTATTTATGACCCAATATACATAATATATGTAACTTGAGAAAAAATTTCAAAATAAAAATGAAATAATTATCTTTGAAACGTGATTAGTTACTCATTGGATCATGAATATATTAATGTATTTGTTCATGGGGATGATTTGAATGAATTTAATCTTTCATATCCACATAGTTTGTAATATTTCCATTCAAAAAAATCTAACAACACAAATCTCTTATTATTTTCATATAACAAATATCATCCATACAATCTCGCATTGATAACATACTCATAATTCTATAACAATTATATTTCATCCTTTTTGGTAAAATATTATTTTCATACATCATTCTTAGATATCATGAATTAATTACATCACCAACATGAAATAGATATCCATTGGTACAATTTAATCGCATAAAAATGTTCCAATATTTAACTCTTTTCAATAAAGGATATCTTTTCTGAAAAAATAATATTCTATTGATTAAAAATATGTGAAACACTTATCATTTTTTGTATAAAATAATCACAAAACAAGGCCTTCATGAATTTCAAAATATTCTCCTGAAAAAATAAAAAACCTTTAAATCAATGATATTCCCCATTTCATAACATTAAATTTCTATCTTTATATTCAAACATATTCATCTATTTCTTCAACTCTGATTTCATATTTGTAAAGACACCACTATTTTAATATTTCCAAAGTGATTAGGGTATTTTCTTTTAAAAAATATCATTTAATGTGATCATTTCGAACTCATTATTATTCATATAAATATTTATAAAATTTATTAATTAAATAATTTATATTTGAATAAAAGAAATATCATGAAAATTTTTTCCCTATATTTACATTATTTTATATCATTTTATAATATAATATTTTTTCAGGTTTTATATGGAACATTTAGACAAATGAAAAAAATAATGTTTTATTTTTATCGTATATGGAATCAAAATCATGTTTTCCATTGTGGACAATATTTATTATATATTGTCCAATGAAATAAAACTATTTTTTTAATATTAATCCTCATGTTTCTCTTTTATTGGATATTTCATAATTGAATATGGATTTTTAAATGCAAAGTGTTATTTTTATCTACTTTTTTTCATATCGGTTTAAAAGAGTTATTTTCAGAGTTAATTTGATGAATGTGTTTCACTAATGATTTGGCAAATCAGAATTATACGAAATAGGTTATATATATATAGCTTATAAAAAGGATTATATGACATTATTTATCATGGGTGTGCCTAATTTAGCTTATACAAAGTTTTGATCCCAATTATATCTCATGGAATATGTGTAAGAAAATATAGATTATATGAAGGGTGAGCCACTTTATAGCAGTAAAACTAATTTGATAATTATTATGTTGGATTTCATAAGTATTCTTATACTACATAAAATGTTTCTAAAATGGTTTTTATAAAATTTATTCTCCATGATACAAAATTTGGGGTAATTTATTTCGATGGTTATTAAATGTTGTCTTTTAAAAAAAATTTGTTTGTTTTTATTTTTAAAATATTTTACATCATACACTCAAAGATAATTTACCATAAATGTAAAAATTATATTATTTTTCTCATTTTTTAGTGGACTAATTATTTTCCTAACATTTTATTTATTCACCATGTAAAATGATCTTGTGGTGTCATACCTTCATGGATAGAAGATATCTTACTATTGAATAATAAAAAATGATCTAGAATTTTTTTAAGGGTATTACCTAAGCCATTGGAGATAACCCTGGGGTAACTCATTAATTCCCAATAGCATGGGATATTTTTAAGTCTAGGTACTCAATGGAAAGGGGAGGGTGTTTATTAGATACTAGGATATAGTTTTTTAGATAATGTTTTTAATGGGTGGAACAATTTGGAGTATCTTTTCACTTTTTTTAATATTTGGGAATGGCATTTTTATAAAATATACCAACTTTCCAATAAATATGATCCAATATTCAAGTTAAAAGTATCTTAAAATGGTCAATAATGATTTTCTAAAACAACTGTCATCAATCAAAACATGAAAATATAATATCATATATATATTTCAAATTTCTAATCTTTTGAACAATGTAAATAAAATTTTACTTTAACTTAACCTTACTATGGTATCTCTAATTTAACACACAATAAATAATTTTAATGGTTAAAATTAAAATTGAAATTATTTTAATAGATTAATATTCTAATTTAAAATTTATATATAAATGATGAGTTAATTGAGTTTCATTTTTAGAAATAAATTTTATTATTATCACAGACAATATATAAAAACAATTTTATAGAGTAATATCATTTTATGCTTCAAATTTATATGTCAAGTAATAATAACAATGTATTTAGTGTTCATAAGATAAATTGGTTTATTATAAAACAAAAATATTTTATATGGATTTATAATAAAAAAAATCATAATTTTAGTGAAAAATTGTTTAATTAAATATAATGGAGAAAAATTGTTTCTCCTTATAATAAAATTATTACATTTGTTTTACAAGGATATACATTGGACTTTCACTTTTTTAAATATATATTTATTTTTAATATAAATATTCCTTAAATTCATTTTCAACCATTATTAATTTACATGAATATTTCATCTTATGAAAATATCCCAAAAAATTTATTTTTTGTTAAAAACAGACATTTCATTGTTCACCCTAAAAGTAAATTATTTTAGATAAATTATAAAAAATAATCAGAAGCTCATTTTCAAATCCTTAATCAGAAAAGGAATTTATTTTATTATATAAGTCATAAAAAATTTAGATATAAATTAGAAAAATGTAATAAATAGAATTTTATTAATTTTTTTGAAGTATGAATGTATTAATAAACACTTCTGTTATGAATTAAAAAACATATTTTTGGTTATTTTGATATATATTAACTTATAAGACTCAAGTATATATTCATAATAGATATTTATATATATATAATGTTTGGGTTATTATACCAAACCATGATAATTAAAAAAATTACATCAAAATTAAAACTATTAATCGTATGACCATATATAGATATTAATGGAGGATGAACAATAGTGAAGTTACAATGAAGAAGCCCTTGAAAAAGGAACCATGGGACCTCCAAATACATATAGGTAACACACAATAGTAGAAAATGTTAATTCCATGCAAGGGGGGAAGAGGAGGTATTTGAATCCAGAACATTGATGAGCCTAAGAAACACACAGTTGGTAGAGGATGAATGACGGTGGATGATTTATCGATAGAGATCCTAGAGAATAGTTCTGATGTTGTCAGAATAAAGGATTAAGCACCACTTTCTAGTAAAAAAGTGAAATTTATGAGCTAATGAAAAAAATTAAGGGATTTATAAAAATAACTTATTTAAAATGATGGTGAGGCTATATGAATATCATTCTAAAACAAATACATTTCACCAAGGAATGTTGATGTCCTACCAATAGATCCAATCACCAAAAAAAAGGAAAAACATATATAATAATCAGTTGAGATGATTGTAACATGAATATGATGGGAAAATAAACCAACCCCCACCACCACCATCTGAAACTACTTGAATAACCCACATGAAACCTAACAAAAAATGGGGTCGAGTATGATGCGGTGTCTAGTAAGGGCACAACAGGATAATGAACACTGGACACCACCAAATACTTTTAACCAACCAAACATACAAAATAACACAAGGAATATAATGGTTTTATCATGAATAACAATAAATGTGAATTTATAAAGGAGACCACAAATATCACTAGAAATATAGAGGGAATAAATAATGTTCAATTGAAGAGGCAAGAGTAAATTCCACAGAATGTAACTTCAAATTATCATATGTTAAATGGAAAAAAATTGGGAGTATGAATAACTAGTGTAATGTTCTATCAATTCATTGGAATAATCCACATTGTGATAATATTATCACTACGGTGAATGGTAAAAGGGATTAAATATGGGGTTAATCAATGGAATATGGCCAAAATTATCATTAAAACATGTCTAAATTTTATTTGTTGAGTGATGTTTTATTTATCCAATATTCTCAATAAATCTGGTCTTACATGGTTCTACATGACCTTAAAAAATTAATAATATTTTTGTATTACTATAATTTACAAATGTGACACCCCTCAAAGTTTTTAATTGTCCCCTCCACTCCCCACTTATCAACATACTTTTAATACAGTAGGCCAATCAAGACATACATGCATCACATCCACAAAAACGTTATCCATGACCATGTATTTTGGTCCTAATGAAATACCAATGCAAGATGGCTTAATAGGATATCTAAACAAAGATAACCGTGAAAGATAACATTATAATATGTTCGACCGTGTGAGTCTCTAATGTATAGTTTTATTTTATAGACACAATTTCATTGGGGTTGTATATGTTAAAAATTAAATTCAGTTAATTGTATCTTATTACTCAACAAAACAAACATTTTACTTATCCTCTGGTTATTTATGTTTTTTATATTTTCTCACTTTTTACTCAATTTTATACTTAAATAAACTAAATTAATGATTATAAGAATATACAAAATTATTAAACATTATTAATCTAGAATATTTTTCCTCTAAATCAATATTATTTAATTTTCAAGAAGAATGTTATTTTTTATACTAAATGATTTTATTAGGTAAAGTTTAGTTTACTTTAACTCTTTATTCACCAATTTAAATGGAATTGATTTTATGTTTTCAATATAATTAATTTTAAAAATTTCTTTATAAAAGTGAGAAAAGAATCTCTATTTTAAAATTATCCACATAAAGATATTTTCACTTAATCATGTCCAGTTTTCATTTCCAAACTTCATTTCCATGTTTAGATAGTTTTTAAATTTATTTATGATTAAAATATTAAAATACTTAACTAGGATCAATTAAATCGTAGAAGGGGTGGGGAGTAGTGAAATAGTGAATTCTTTTTTCCTTTTATGTTATCTTTTATGAATAAAAACCTTCATCCTTAATTAAATAGATATCATTATCTTGAAAAAAAAATTAAAAATCCATCTGAATGCATATAAATTCATAATTTTCTATTATATAATAGTATCTATTTCCTGCCATTTTCTAATGCAATCAAATTATAATAAAATCAACTAAAAAAAATCCTTTTGTGTAGATACACGATGTTAAAAACACCCATACACTTGTGTTACACTATGATCAGTATAATAATGCATGTGATTCTTCTAGTACAAATGATATTAGTATGTATTTTGTAAAAAATTATCAAATTTACCTGTTGGTTCCGAACATGTCATAATGTTAGTACAACATCTTATTCATTTTTGAATCTTTAAAAAATAATTATTCACCTTCTTACCCAATAGATGATATAAAAAACTTACTTGACATTATAAAAAATTGAAGCCCGATTCTTTAGTTGGATTCTAGAGTAGAATTAGTTAATTATAAAAAAAATCTCTTTATAAAAAAAATATTGTTCAGTTATTCTATTTCCAGGAACTATTAATCAAATTACATAGTGTGATCTAGAAAACCCTGACAATAATTTCTTCTTATAAGATTTTATGTCCAAAAAAATATTTCCTGAATATATCATGTCCAAAAACCATCCTTTACCAATTATATATCGAAAAATAAATCTTTGTCTCTATATCCTTTATTTTTATATTGTTATAGAACATTGTAATTTGAATTATATTTATAGGTTCCATGGAAACATAAATGGAAGGATACCATAATACATTCCCCACTGAAAAAAATTTCATATTTATATAACACAGATTCATATTAAATTTTTTTTACCACTTCTTGAAATAAATAAAAGCCTCAATATTATTCTCAATCCTTGATGATTATTCTCAAAACATATTCCTTCATAAATTTACAAATAAAACCTCAGCCAAAAATATTTTTTCACTATGTATCCATTGATCTGATTAGGAGAATCTAAACCAAATGTATTTTTATTCTGATGCTCCAAACCTACTAAAATATTTCTCCCTTAATCATCGTTGAAGCATATATATACATAAAAAACCTTAAAATATATTTTAGTTACTAAATAAAAATATATTAACTTGTTAACTACATTGTTAATTTATTCAAAAACTCATTGGACCAATGAAACTAGATCAGATATAATACATGTGTCTAATGACTTATCATTGTCTATAATAATATAATGAAATGGTTATTTATTCCCATCTGATAGATCTGTGTAAAATCTTATTATATATAACATGAACCAATTGAAAACACAATACCATATATGAAAATGATATAATACATTTTTATACAATATCTGAATGATCTGTTTCTAATGTTTGTCTGACTTATCAGCATCCCCAACTCATCTGATTGATCAGATCCAATGAATTCTCTTCTAAGTGACACTAATAATACTATTCTTCCTATGTTATAACTATGATTCTATATACATATTTCTGTCATAACTTGATTGATGAATTTGTTTCTAGACAAGTATTCTAGAAATATTTCTAAATTTTTCTAACACATAGAAATCAAAAGTGAATTAATTTTTCTAAAAAAGTGAAACTGATGGCTTATAAAAATATTGTTTTTCTGATAGAATTTGTTTTTTATGGGTTATTCGGTTAACACTATGAAAATATTCTATCTTCAATACCTTCAATCTTTTATTCTTTTATGAATTTATTCATCTAGTGCAACTCATGGTGATTAATTATGTCTGGAAGACTTCCACTCCATAAAACTGCCAAAACTCTATATTTCACATTTCTTCTATAACCTAAAAATTTTATAATGACTTCTTCCAGAATATAAGAGTATTTATATTGGAATATCATCATTTTAATTAACAATACATTTTTTCATGCATTTAAAAATAATAGATCATAGGTTTTTCAACTTATTATATTGAAACAATTTTGTCACATAAAAGCATCATCATATTTAATGAGTTATAACATCTGAAATTATATTTGTAATTTAATAAAAATCCCCAATACATTCCAAAAACATATTTATACACCCCATATGATTATAAAATCAACATCGCCCAGAAAAAATATCTAGAAAATACTGATAATGAAATACTTTATTATGAAATCTATTTCAAATCCACCAAGTATGGCACATCATTTTTTGATCAAAGAAATACATTACAATATAAGGTTATTTTTTGTATTGTCAATGAAATACTAAAAAAATATAATCCCACTTCAAGCATACAAAACAAAGATTCTATGCAACTTGGTCCCAAAAATACCACTTGGAATTTTGTATTAACCGATGTTAATAAATAAATAAAACATTTTAAACTCAATATATGTATAATTAATCAATTATTATAATTCTATGTGACTCAACTCATTATAGGAAACAAGAACCACAAACAGAAAACCCATGTTTTCCAAAAGTAGTAACTTGCAAAATAGCATCTCCATCTTCAAACATTCTAGTATCACAACGCCTTTCACATTCCTATAAAAGTAATTTCGTAATATAACATTCAAAAAACTTTTACAACAGTTCACACACATACACCTTGCTTCAACAGTATACCGAAAACATCCCAGGAATACATTCTTCTTAAAAAGGTTCAGCACATACCAATGGATTGATTTATGGAACATCATTTTTCTCATTTTAAAATAAATAACTAAATATAAGCTAAGACTAGTGATAAATACCCATAACTAATCCCTGATGGGATAGTTTTTGGACACTAATGTTCAACTTCATCATGAAAAATAATCCCTTCAGTAATGTTTTTGTGAATGTATCACTAACTTATTCCTTTATAGGAAAATATTACACCTTGATTTAATTATTCTCCACATGATATTTGATGTCGTGATATTTTATATTAGTATGTTTTTATCAAGAATTATTTATCATATTTCTTGTGATTTTCATATCACATTGATTATCACAACCTAAAAGAAGTGGTAAATTACATTAAAAGAATATTATACGACTAGTTATTCTCCTACATATGTTTTGTTATATCTTGCCTAGTGAAAAAAAAAATTCTTCATACATTTTATGGTTTATATAATTTTCTTTTTTATTATGAAAACATACAAAAATTACCGACAAAAAACTCCAATTGACGTGGATATTATATATTCAACAATTTCTTTCTAAAACGATTCATGATAACCATAAAAGTCAATCCTTATTCAACTATCATATATTATTTAGATGTGTGTCATGCCAATGATATATCTAATATAATTTTTACCTTCCCATAAATTATATTCCTTTAGAGAACTTAGAAATCATTAAAACAAAGTAACATAATATAAAATATATTGTCTTGAAGTGGATAGATATAATAAATATTCTATCAGCTTCCAAAATCCTTAATATTCACATCAATTGATTCAATATGTTTTGACATCTTGATTCCCACTAAATTTAGAGTGTAATGTGGTTTTGAATTATCTATGATAAACTATTTAGAAATTCCTAAGAATACATCTCTTAATATATAAAAAATATATTTCTTATTTTATGGGATTTATAATCCATGAAAAAAAATATTTCTCTTGGAATTGAAATATCAAACAACTTCATAATATCATTAAAAATTATCCCTTGTTTATTCATTATTCCCAAAATGATAATATTATAAGCTTAAAAAATTGAAATGACATAAATATCCTTATTTCCGTTAATATAGATATTAATATAAAATCATCATTTCATAAATCTCCACGTCATTAAGAATGTCACAAATTTGGAATACCAATGTCGTTGATCTTGATTTAACCGATAAAAATATATCTTTAACATACACACATAACATTAATTCCTTCTATTAAAAAAATAAATATAATTTTTCAATATACACATCTTCATAAAGAATCTGTTGAGAAATATATATTTTAAATTCATTTGGAAACATTTATAACATCCTTATATAGTAATTTTTAAATAGAATTAGAATATTTTTAAACTTGTAACAAAAGAAAAGGTGACATCAAAATCATTGAATTTAATTAAGGATTAAACTTTTAGAAATAACAATTCATTATTCCTTATTAATTGACCATCATAATTAAAGTTATTTCTCATAAAACACTTATTAATAGTATACTATTTTATCAGTTCATTTGGGTGCATGTTCTTATTTATCATTTTTCTCAATGTGATAAAATTATTCCTTCAACACATGAATCTAGACCAGATTCTCAAAAGATTCATTAACATCATTTTTCTAAACATTTGAATAATAAAATATTTGAAACCACCTTTTATGTTCACACTATTTTATATTCGCATTGATCACCAATAAAGTTTTTTACTTACAATTATTTCTTTATCGTATGATTAGATATACAATTTTTTTATTCATTAGTAGAAATAACTATGTCAGATCCATCCATCTTCATGGTATCACCATTTTCGGAATCCATTTTACATTTCATAAAAAAGTCTCATTTATCTTCTCCACCATCCTTTTCTACATGAATTTGTGAAACATATTCCTAAGAATTTTTAAGAATTTTTACATCAAAAAAATAAACTATTGAATCATTTATATCATCTACCATCTATAGTGAAGCCACGAATGATTCCATATTCACATATTTGATAAATAATTCTGATATTTTTACCTTTCTTCATTATAATATAGGGACAACCCAAAACACTTAAGTGTTTCAAACTCATACATTCTTTTTAAATCATTTCTCAGGGATTCATATCAGAACATGGTCGGATGATGCATTGATTCTGTATATAAACTATTATAAAAATCACCTACCTACAATAGCAGTGACAATTACCCTATTCAATTAAAATTTTACACCCATAAACACTAATATTATATTCATGATTTGAGAAATAACATATTTTTGTTGTGTGAGTGATGTAGTAATCTCATTTAGAATTCCATGTTTATCAATTTAACATAATAATTATTCATTATTATATTAAACACCATTATCAATTCCCAACATATTCATAGAATATCCACATTCTTTTCATAATCATATCCTAAGGCTCATAAAAAATTTTATGCCTTCCAATTTATGACTCAATATACATAATATATGTCACGTGAGTAAAATTTTCAAAATAAAAATGAAATAATTATCTCTGAAATGAGATTTTTTACTCATTTTATCACAAATATATTAATGTATTTGTTAATGGGGATGACTTGAATGAATTTCATCTTTCATGTCCATAGATTTTGTAATATTTGCATTCAAAAAAATCTAATAGCACTAATCTCTTATTCTTTTCATAAAAAAAATATCATGAACACAATATCGCATTGATAGCTTACTCATATTTCTATAACAATTATATTTCATCCTTTTAGGTCAAATCTTATTTTTATACATAATTCTTAGATTACATGAATTAATTACATCATGAATTTGAAATAGGTTGCCTTTGGTACATTTTAATCTCATAAAAATGTTCCAATATTCAAATCTTTTCAAAAAAGGCTATCTTTTCTGAAAAACCATTACTCCATTGATTAGAATGAGGAGAAACACTTATCAATTTTTGTATCAACAAATGAAAAAAATACCTTCTTGGATTTCAAGATATTCTCTTAAAAAATAAAAAAACATTGAATCAAGGATATTCACCATTTAATAACACTAAATTTCTATATTTATATTAATACACATTCATCAATTTCTTAAACACTCATTTCATATTTGTAAAGACACCACTATTCGAAATCTCGTTATTTTTTCATATTTGAGCTCTAAATGTAAATTACACCAAAACATATTTTTTTCCTTTATCATTCACCAAATATGAATTTTGATCAATATTATAAACATGTTTTTTCCTCATAAAAAAATAATAAATCCTTTTGCAAGAATCCTAGGATATTTATAGGCTTGAAAAATATATTCTATAGGTTAGAATATAATTTTGAATTTCAAAATAACTATAACCAAATCCATTATATATGAGGACATATTCTTTCTAAAAATATTATCATGTAACTGAAGAAAAAATTGTAAAGATGATGATTGAACCTACATGTATTTTCTACATTTTCAAATCAACCAAAATACCTACAGTATTTATAAAAAAGAATATATTATTTTATAACATCCATAATTCTTGTCGTTGTGAACATGATCATTACCAACATTCTTATATTTCATATCATAACATTATTCAGTTCCAAATTTCCTTTTATAATATGAAATATAATTAATAAATTTAGTCTTATTCTAACCACTAATAGAATAAAAAAAAGAATAATTTATTTTAGACGTCCAGAAATTGACAAAATCATAATTTTCATCTTTATTGGTTTGGGCGAGCTATAAAATTTTCACATCATTTTTCTTCTTAGAGAAATAATTAACTTTATTTTCAAACATAAAATATAACTTTTTATGATATTTCTAAATATCACTCATACATGAAATGTCTATTAATTTAGAATTAAACTTCTAGAAAATTATAACACCTTGTTTATCATCAAATAACATTTTCATCAAGTAAAAACAATTATAATTTTTTGTTTATCTTAACATAAATATATTCATTTAGATTATTTTCTATTTCAAGATATTTCTTTATGAAATCAGAATCTTCTAACAATATAGAATTATATTCTTGAATATGATCTTCATTTGTTTGGTAGAGACATTATTTTTCTACTTCTTCATTTCACATTCAAGTCATATAAAATTTACAATACATTCTTGCATTTCTATTTTTAAATCAATTAATTACAAATTCAATTATTCTTGAAATATAATTTTTTCCTAAATTTCAACATTAAATATTCCAATAATAGTGTTTTTTCTAGTAGCATTATTGAATGTTTCATCTTCAACATAACTATGTTCATCTTCATAATCCTTTGTAAAATAATCATTGTCTTTTAGATTTGGTGAAATTTTTATCTTTTCTCTTAGAATATGATTATCTAACATGTTTCATCAAAGATATTATTGTCATTAAAAAATCCGCATCACTAAATTTTTTATTATATTTTAATGGTTATATATGTGAAAATTTCTCAATGACTTAATATTCAAAAAAATTTAGAGGTCACTTACATTTTTACTTATTGTACCAATTTCCATATTTTCATAAAATAAGGACACAAATTCATCAAAGTTGTTAACAACCTCATTTTTGTGTTAGATTCATTATATTCTTAAACATTGATAACTTTCTATGATCATCCATTCATTTTTAGCGTTGAAGGACATTTCATGATTAAACGTTTTCATTATAATTAGTACCATTATCCATTATCATTTCATAGGTAATGAGAGTACTATTATGTATATCCAAATATTCGGATTCCAAATTTCTAACTTCCAAACATGGAACTTTGGAATCAAGATTTTCAGGAAGAATTTATAAGATATAACCTACATCTTTGGTGTCATCTAACATATCTTCAATTCATCTTATGGATATAATAGTATAATTCTCCCATATAAAAAACGTTTCCAAAGGATTTATACTCACCCATTTTGATATCATCATACATCCATGTCCATATTTGTGCTTTTTTTCATTAACCATTATATTGCATTCATATATTTTATTCAAATTATCCTAGATAACCTTATTAGTTGAAGAATCATTTACTTTCTCAATGTAACAAGACTAATGAATTATTATTCCTTGTATCATTCTTTAGATTCTTATTATCAATAGATGTAAGATTAAAATTTTCAATTATTGGAGGAAATATAAATGAAGCATCATCCAAGGAATAATTACCAAGAGAAATAAGATATATAATCGTTATATCATTACTGATATAATTGTTATTACTATCAAAGAGAAATTCCTTTAAAAACTACTCAATTTATCAATAACAACATCTCTTTAAATTTCAACAAACTGTTAATGACGGGAACTGGATCTGATTCCAATTAAAAAGACAAATCCATGATCAATGTGATCAATATGATGTGGATGTGTTGTATTAGTGATATCTTCTTACTTTTGTGTAATATTTCTAATAAAACAACCTCATTCACCTATTTAATAAATCCCACTTGAAAGAATATAATAAAAACACACATCTACATGAACACTCTTATTTATAAATATCACTACTTAATAAGAGTATCAATTCCGTGGAATGGTTTATAAGTAATCCAAAACAAAAAAATCTACTAGAAAACAATCCTTTTATGTATATACAATAAGTAAATAACAACCAAACACTTGTTTATCACATTAATTATTACAATAGTGCATGTGTATATTGTAGAAATAATTATGTATATCTATTTTTTAAAATATTTAAAAACTTTTACTTGTTTTTCCCAAAATTTTCACACTACTACTTCACGAATTTTATCTTATTAATATTAAAAACCAAATTCTAAAAATTCTCACCCACCATCGTATTAAGAAAACAATTCTAGATATCAATAAAATACTCAGTTTGATTCTCTAGTCAGATTCATTAGAGAAATTATTCATAACATAAATAAGTTCAGTTTCCATTCCAAACATAGATATGTTTCACATAATTATATTCCTAAAAAATTCATTCTGATATCTCAGCCTAATCATAAATACCTTGAACACAAATTATTTTTAACATTTATTATGTCTAGAAAATCTTATTCATGAAATAATATTTTCTAAACATTCCTATACCAATTCATTCTCAATACATCCAATGATTTTTCTCTATCCCAAACATGAATATTGTTTGTGTATGTTGTACAATGACTACTATTTATAGGTTCCCTAAAAAAATAAAGTCATGAACCAAAAAAACAACATACTAAAATTTAAGATTTCTAATTCTCTTGTTCAATGAAATTTCATTTTGACCACTTAATGACACATCATACCAATTTTGGATTCTTTTAAAACCCTATAATGTTTTCCCACAAATTCATTATTATTTGAATATACAAATAATTCCTCCGTCTAAAATAGTTATTCACCTGAATTCCATAAATCTTATTGAGAACATCTAAAATAGAAATAAAATTATTCATATATATCAAAAACACTGAAATAGTTCTTCCATAAATATTTTTTTCAACATCTATAGTCATCAAAACCATTAATGACAGTTCAATAACAACAACAACATATTTGACCATTTCATCTACATTTTTTAGTTGATTATAAAGTCATCATATCGATGAAAATCGATGAAATGAAATCCTAGCATATAATGACTTATCAGGGTTTGTATGCAACATATCAATCGGTCTATGAATCCCATCCTATGGATCAATGTCAATGATTATACAATTTTACTAGTACTAACTAAAAAAACAAATTGCATGACAATGGTTTATTATATTATTTTACACAATTATAGTTACCATTACTTGTGTCTAATATTATTTATCGGCATCCAAAACTCATCTGATTTATTGAATTCAACTATTTCCTATCTCAATAACACAAAACAACTCTGGTCTTCCTCTAATAAAACTATTACTCAGTTTCCATATCAGTGTCAGTGCTTGTTTGGTGAATCATTTTCTGGACCATTCTAATAGAACATTTCCCCAATATGTATGATGTACCTCTATCAGTAGTGACACCATTAATTGTAAAAAGCAGAAATAGATGGATCATTAATAATAATGGTTTGAGTGGTACAATGGGTTTTCTAATGGATCGTTCAATCATAAATTTTAAAACCTTATGTCTATCTCACATTAAATCACACAGATTTAAGAAATTTTGTTTTCTTATATAACTCACCCTGATGATCTGTGAATAAAATACTTCACCTTCTTTGAACCACCAAAATATTGATTTTCAAATTTTCTACATAACCTTGTTATTATGTCATTACTTCTTTGTGTTTAGAATATTGATTTCAGTATAGAATCTTCTAACATTAAAATTATTTCATCCCAATTTTTTTCACAATTCATGGATAATAGGTTTTTCTTATATTATGAAATTGAAATCATTTTATCATAGAAGAATATCACTAAATTTACTAAGGTGAAACATCTATAAAGATATATTGTATTTGATCCAACTTCCAAATCCATTTAGAAAAATTCATTCTAGAAACATTATGATTCTGAAAAAATGTAACCAAGGAATATTCTCATGAACAGATAAATAAAATTTATATAATTCATTAGGAAATATACATCTGATCTCTTTTTCCTTGTGAAACATCATCCAATCACCAAGTAATTTAAAAAGAATGGTGATTTCAAATAGAGATATGATAATTAAAAATAAATCACAATCTACTTTTTCTAGCATCTCCAGATAGCTTCCAACCAACTTCTTCACAACAGCATTATTCAGATAATTTTTTTATTTGTGTATCAAAATAAAAGAATAATATTTTCCAACAATTTTCATGAAATGGATCCTACTAAAAAAGTTATTATATTATTGGGAAATATTTTCAATCAATAAAGGTTATTATATATAGATATTTATTATATACTATGTCATATTTATATGTACTATAAATTTAATTCAATAAATGATGAATTCATAGGATGTGATTAGTTATGGGCAGGGATAGAAATTATATATTCCCTCAATGAATCAGTAGTCTCTAGGGAAAAACAATAATTGTTATCTCTTGGGAAATTCCTGCATATATATTTATTATTTATTGGTTGAGGAATTGAAGAAATGTTAATGATTATTTAGTGAGAGGAAATCTGAATAATAATATGGCAACCTGATGTATTGGGTATGTCTCAAGTGAAAATATTGTTGGGATTAGTTTCATATTATATGGTTATTTAGGGTATGATTTATCATTTAATAAAATAGTCTTTGTTAGGGCCTTGATGAAAATAATAATATTTCTATAATTATTAAATCTATAGTTGAGAAATTAGTAATTATTATCTATTCACTTAATAAATTTTTATCCTTGGATACATTATAGGATAATATTTCTGACTATATGGTTTATTTTTTGATATTAACACTTCCATATTTATTGTACCATATGTATTCATGATATATTTTATTATAGGAAACCACATACCGGGAATCTAATCTCACACATTATTTTAATGTTTATCTCTTAGGTTCCATATTAGAATCATTGAATGAAATCAGTGACTTATAAAGAAAATTAAGAAAGTTGTGGTGATTTTTAGAACATGTATTTATGATTTAACTATAATATAGAAATCATGTATGGAACTTTCTTCTCAATACTAAAAAACTATTCGATCTTATGTAGTTTGATCCCCAGTATGTTGTATAATCATATTATAGAGATAATGAATCTTGGTTATTAGATTCAGGGTTGTCACATAATAAGGATAATTTTATTAAAGAAATGAAATGAAATAAATATAAAAATAATTTAAGAAGAAAAGAATAAAAAACATACTGATTGAAAATATTGGTACCATACTAAATATTTTTTAATGAGACACAACAACAAAACTATGTTTTAGTAGTTGTTATTTCACTGCGGTTTTCAAAACTACCACTAAATGTTTGACAAAAAATATATTATTAGTGGCTCTAAAAACCACCATAAAAAACCGTTGCTAAATGTTTTGAAAATATTTTTTAAAAATATGTTAAAATATTTTACAAATAAATTAAAATTTATTTTTAGCAGGAGTTATTTTTAAAAACGGTTGCGAAATAGGTGCAGTTTTTTCCAAACCACCACAAAATTGAATACAAATATTAAAAAAAATATTTTATTAATTAATTATTTTTTATTTATTATTTAAAATAAAATATTGATCAATGTGTATTATTATCACTTATTATATTTTTTTAATAAAAATATATTTCGAATTATTAGTTAATAATTACATGAAACATAAAACAAATCTACAAAAACCTAAAAACCAGACTTTGACATCAAATATCCATAAATTTTGATTCGAAAGTCTATCTAAGATCCATACCAAGGCAAATTGAAGCATATGAAATGAGCTAAAACCAAGTGAGATTTAAATGATGTGATAATCAAAGAAAAAAATATATTCAAATTTCAAAATGGTTGAAAATCGAACTCGAACGTCAAATGGTCATAACATTTAATCCGGATGTTTGTTTGGGCTCTACCACATATCAAATTGATGCCTGCAACATGGTCTGTGTTGCTTATGTCAGGTACCAACTCATTGAGTATTTTAACCAGTTTATTCTACCAAAAAGTCCTAGAAGGCCTCCAAAATAGGGCTTTTGGTTAGAGAGCCTGATTTCATAAAATTCAAATGGTTATAACATTCGATCTATGGGTTTATTCGGCCTATACCACATATCATATCAAATATCCTTTTTGGATCATCGATTTGACTGGTTTTGGTGCAGTGAAAGGATTCCTAAATCATGTTTTTTGATTATTTTAGTGTTTTTATGGTTTTTAGAGGTTCTAAACTTTTTTTGGTTTATTTATATATGTAATATTAATTAATTAATTAATTAAAATTTTTTATTATTTATGTATTCTTATTATTTAGTTATTTATTCATTTATCTATTTGTTTATTGATAAATATGTTTATTTATTTATTATTTCTTATTTATTATTTATTTCCATATAATTTAGTTTTTATGTACCCATTATTTATTAATTTATTTCTATTCAATAAATTAATTATTAATTATTAGTTATTTATTCATTTATTATTTATTCATTTATTCATTATTTATTCTTTCTTCATTATTAATTAAATTACTAATTAATCATTAATCATTATTTATTAAATATTAATTTTTAATTATTTATTACGTAATAGAAATTAAATATTAAATATTAAATATTATATATTATATATTAAATATTGATTAATAATTAATAATTATTAATTATTAATTAAGAATTATTAATTTTTTGTTATTTTTAACTATTAATTATTCGTTACTGTTTATTTATTATTTATTTATTTATATATTTTTAGTTTTGTATTTATGTATTTATTTTTTACTATTTACTATTTATTATTTATTATTTATTATGTATTTATTAAATATTAATTAATTAATAGTTTATTATTCATTCATTATTTATTTATTGACTTATTATTTATTTTTTCAGAAATAATTAATTATTTTTTCATTATATACTTCTTTATTAATAATTTATTAACTATTTAATAAAACTTAAATACTAATTATCAGTTAAGAATTATTAATTCTTAATGATCAATTATTAATTATAAGTTATTATTAAGTATAATTTATTAATTATTAATTATTAATTATTAATTATTAATTATTAATTGTTAATTATTAATTATTAAATATTAATTATTAATTATTAATTATTAATTATTAATTATGAATAATTTATTATTAATTAATCATTATTCATTATTCATTGTTTATTTATTATTTACTTATTTATCTTTTTTTTATTAATTTATTATTAATTTGTTATTCATTTATCATATATTAAATTATTATTTAATTAATTTATTATTTATACAGTACTTATATATTATATGTTATATGTCATATGTTATCTTTTTTCTATTATCTATTATATATTATATGTTATATATTGTATATTATGTATTATGTATTATATATTATATATTATGTATTATGTATTATATATTATATTTTATATATTATGTTTTATATATTATATATTATCTATTATCTATTATCTATTATATATAATGTATTATGTATTATGTATTATGTGTTATAAATTATGTACTATATATTATCTTATTTGTTAAATATTATGTTATATATTATATAATATATAATATATATTATATATATATTATTTGTTATATGGTATATATTATGTATTTTATAATATTAAGTATTTAGTATATAGTATTAAGTATTTATTATTTTCATGTTACTTGTTTCTATTTACTATTTACTATTTATTATTTACTATTTCTTATCAACCATTTATTTCGATATTATATATATATTTATTTATTATTCATTTAAATTCTATTTATTAATTAGTAATTAGTAATTAGTTGTCAAAAAATATTAGTAATTATTTATTTATTAATAATTATTAAATATTTGTTATTGGTTAATCATTAATGATAAATAATTATTGATAAATAATTATTTATTGTGTATCTATTTGTTATGAATTTTTTGTTTGTCCTATTAAAATATATATATATATATAAGGATATTAAATTCTATTTATTAACCACATGATGAGCACGCTAGAGTGGAAATTTCTTTGGACAATAAGCATGTGGTAAGGAGTTCAAATCTCACCCAATACAGAATTTCTATATATGAAATTGGAATGTGCATGTACATAGTCTACTGCATAGAGATGGGAATGATCAAGGTAATAAATAAATTAATAAATTAACTAATTAAAAAATAAAACAATTAACGAAATCAAAAAACGATTTAGTGATGGTTAAAACAGCCACAAAAAAAACCGCCAAAAAAACCACTGAAAAATTGTTCTACGATGGTTTTAAAAAACAAAAACTAATAATTTCTCAAAGCACAATAAGGATATGGTTTTCAAAAATGGACATAGAATGATTTAGTAGTGGTTTAAACTACTGCTAAATATAATGCAACTGAAAAGGATTAAATAAAAAATCAAAAAATTGGAAGAAAAGGAAAATGATAATTTGAACATATTTTTAAATGAATGGAACCTTACCCTATGTCTAATCCTCTGAAACCACTTCTCAAACAACTTACTACTATATTTTTGAGACTCCAATTTTTTTAGAAAAGTATATAATGTAAACTTAGTCGAAATAATTTGTGTAAGAGATTCTAATGATTGAGTGAAAATTCCACTTCCTAGTGAATTTACTCCCATTAAATTTTCTGTTAATTGGACGAATGACATGTAATTTAATTATAAAATTGAGTTTAATGTGTAATTCCTCCACTAGATTATTGAGTCCATGGTTTATATAATTAGTGGAATGATATATGATGCGTTCTTCCCACCAAAAATACTGTTTTGGTGCTTCTATGACATTCTCCATATATCATTACTGGTTGGAAATCATTTTTTTTAATTTTCAAAAAGTCGGTTTAGGGTAACCGGTAACCATACAACCAAACCCCAAAATACATCAACTGCAGATCTAGCGAAATCTCAAACTTTCCAGATACAATTCAAAATTCAAAATTCAAAATTTAAACATCAAGAGAACTACGTGTCCTTCTCGAGCCGCACCACCACCTCGAGTTGTGTGTCTTCGCGTAACCACATCATCACCTCCAATTAGGTCGCCAGTGAGACAAGAAGGCCTCGCCACCGTCTTCTCCGACCTTCTGAATTGTCCACACCTCAAACACCATCACCTCATGAATCGACACCATCAGCACCTCCGTTGATGTTTCCAGAGGCACACCAGGGATCAAAAGGGAAGAAAATCCAGAATCCACCACCATCACAAACATAACATCACAAAATATAGTGCAAACATGCCTTCGAGAACCCAAAATAACCAAATCAACATCAACAAAATTCCTTCGACAACCGAAATCAACCAAAACAATGACAACAACATGTCTATGCAAATCAAAAATAACAAAAACAGCTGCAATACGAGGCCTCTGCAGACCCAAAACAATGCCATCAGATTTCATCTCATCAAAACAAGAGATGAGAGGCTGCAACACTATCAGATCCAGGTTAACCACGAGAAGATCCAAGATCATCTTCCAAATCCCACCTTCAAAGAAGTTTGTAGAACCTCTGATGAAGAAGATCTTGAAATCTGGGTAAAAGAGGATGTGGACCACCATCTTTCTCCTCATCATCAAACAATCATCCTTTAATCGCGGCATTGTAGAATCCTACATCATAAAAAATGCCAAGCAACGAAACCTCCATCTGAGATGTCCCAGACCTCTCGGTAGATAAGAAGAAGAAGCTGAAATCTAGAGGGAACATTGGAAGAAGGAGGGGTTCATGCCACGGAGGAGGCAGCAGAAACCCTAGAGAAGGGAGAGCGATGAGAGATGCCCCTTATGGGCCCATCTGAGTACATATTTCTATTTTATCTCCAAGTATCATTCATACCAACATGTCATGTAGTATAAAACTCTATGTCGATTATCTCTCAGTTTTTCTAAAATATTATCATGAGATTCAATCAGAACCTACATATTAGATGATAATATCAAAAGAATTTAAATATCAAATTTTATAAAAAGTTTTACTTTAAACAAATTTTAAATATGAAAAGTGAAAATGAAGCTAATATTGAAAAACTAAGTCTCATGTTCATTTATATTATTATATTTTAGAGTTTCAAATGTTTTAAAATTATTGAATTAATAAGTAACATGAAATTTGAGAAGAGTATTTATTTCCTATGATGAAGTGGGATATATCATCCTTTGTAAAATGACTCTCTTCTACATTGGGAGGGAATTTTGAGAACCATTGGATGTTAGCCTTATCCAGACCTTTACCATTCCTTAGTGGAAGTGGCATAATGTGACTATATATTTCATAGTGGGGTTGGTGAGGATTCCCCATTGTAGTTATTTGAATTTGATTATCATGTATTGGTAAACTATAATTGAAAATATAAATTTCATATGAGAGACCTTATCCATGGATGATCTGGGTATTCTCTATATATATGTTATAGTATGCCTTCATGGGGAAACATATAATTTTGCTACTAACTAAAATTACCATTTAAATTGATTTTTTTTCGAAAGGGTTACAAAATAATCATGAAATATTAGTGCATTAGAGCACTTTGTATAATATTAAAATGTATGGGTAGTATATGCATAAAATACAAATATTATAAGATAGTTCATGGGTTTGAGTCTATGGTTTTATTAAGGTTTTAAGTGATATATTTAGTGATGTCTATATTTTCCAAAAAATATAATTTTTTTTATTTGGATGAAAAATTTTAAAACCTTATATAGTAGGTCATCTAAAAAACTAAAATATTATATTGTAGTATTTGAAAAAATGTTTACAATATTATTTTTTAAATATGATACATTAATGAATATTCGGTAGATCAAGAATTAGTTTCTGATAACTCAGAGAAGACATAGGTGTTATGTTGATAAGAAATTCCACCCAATGGATACTAAGGTGGGAGGCTGGGTATTCCTTTGATAGTTCCCTAGACTATGACATCATATTATATCGGTGAATAATAAACTATAACCCTTATACATTGTTTTATTTACTATTATATATATGTTATGTATAGGATAATATCAATTGGAACCACATTAATATTTTGGAGATATTTATGAATCAATTTTTGTATCATAGATTAAATGTATTACCATACCTATTTATAGTTGACCAATAATAATTCCATCAATATAATGTACAATATATTATTTATATAGAATGAAATTTCTATAGTAGAGCAGAGAAAGATGCCTCTTAATGTAATGATGGTACCACTGATACTAATATTGGGGTGTCACATGAATATCCAACCGGACATGTTTGAGTGAGACTCTCTCATAAATAACCAATGTTTAAATCTATTTTCTATGTTGGCCTAGTGATATAAAAGAACATAACTTGAGGATGAGAAATTGTATGATTAGGGGTATGTACCATAAAAAACAATTCAATCATAAAAAATATTTAATTCATTTTCATCCTCTATTTATTTAAGATATTTGTAATGTTAATTTAGTGGTTGGATATTCAAGAGTGGTTAGTTAGGTTAAATCAAGGATCTATTATCTGGTTTTTGACATTGAAGATATTTTTTAGTGTCAATTGAGATTTAATTTTATAAAGATTCATAGTCTAGGATATATGATTAAAAATAAGTTGGGGTTTTTAATTACTTTGGTTCAAGGAAAAGCAACTTGGAAATGGGTTTCATGTATGAATTGTGAGAGGTTACACAAGTGTATAATCTTAATGTGGTATATTATTTTTGTTCATTTATTTTCAATAGATGAATCATGTTCTATATCACATTACAAAAAGTTATCACGTTATTATAGGAGGTCAGATGTCTATGGAATTTGGTTTTTTTGTATTTAATGTTGGAGGCAATAGGGGTGAAATGTTTAAAGTTTTTTTGATATTCTGAGATTTAAACAAGAATTCACAAGAGCCAGGGCCGTGTTTTAGAAAATTCGAAATTCCCCAAGTGTCATTTTACTACGATGTAAGGGAATAGTCCTTCTAAATAAAGAATTTCATGTTTTATGTATAGTTAAATACCTTTTATATGATGGTAAAAACCCAATATTTAAGAGTCCTCATGCATAAGTGAATTATTATCACTCAAGATTTTGGTTAATTGTTAGAATATATGCGATACATAAATCTTTCAGGGATGATACAAAAATCTCACCCTTATGATTCATAACTATTAATATACTCTAGAATAGAAATGGAAAACTCTGATGTGTATGTTTTAACCCTATGATATTTAATTATTAACCTTATGATGTGTAATAATTACACTATAAACTATAAATTATTAAATTTATTGGTTCTCGAAGGGAAGTGAAATTTCACCCTGTTACATTTCTTACATAAGATATATAATGGATTAATCTATGATGTGTAAAGGTTACTATGTAGTGTTATTATATACAGTGGTTTTCAATTTTGGGTATGGAAAATGGTTAATGGTGTGATACATAAGGTTTTATGACTTTCTATATAGTGTTTAATAGTTGATATCTCGTTATGTGTAATGCATGATACAATGTGTTACATAATGGTTAATTCATACTCTATAATGTGTATGGGGTGATATGGAATGGTAAAATAAAAATTTATACTATATGTATTGTTTGAGTAATACTTAAGTTATTTTGGATGTTTTATGGTTAATATTTAAGCATCATACATAAGTATTTCCATATAAACAATTTTAAATCAATAGTTTTTCAAAAATTTGGTGTAAAATGTTTTTTGTCTTATTGTTATAAAATAATTAATATTTTAATTTAGATGAAATAAAAATGGGTTCTTAGTAAATTTCATCAAATATTATATTGTTTACACCCTTATTCTCTAGTGAAATAGTCACACAAACACACACAAAGACACACACACACACACACACACTCTCTCTCTCTCTCCCCCCATCTTCCACCTATCTTAAGAGATGTTCATCAGTATGTGTATATTAATCATTTCACTCAACATATGGTGTATCCCATTGGTATGGGTAGTTGTTCTTGAGTATTTATTTATTTTTTTTCTATCATATTTTTTTAGTCGTAGGCCAGTTATGGTTATATATTCATATTCTCATGGATTCCTATGATTTATGGATTCTAAAAAATTATAATTAAATAAATCAATGAAATTAAATGATAAACATCCGATAATAATATGTTTAGTTGTACTTATTCTCTCTATGAGGTATAAAATCGCTTCTATTTTCATTTGATATGTTTTTGTGAAAATTAATTTGTGGTTCCCCAAAAAAATTAAATAAATGGTTTACATGTTTATATAATGTGAGATTAACCTTGTTTAGGTTGTTAGTGGTTCATCGATAATTTTATAATTCAATACCAAATATTTTAGGCGATGTGTCCCTTTATTCACCTGGATGGGATATATTTGAGACAACACAAAGTGTTCCTTTAATTGGGATTAGACAAGTAATGATGAACATATATTCCCTCGGATGTTATCTGGGTGATCATGGATGGGAACCTTTTTTTATAAAAGAATAACCTATTGAAAAATGATAAGGATAGTATAAAAAAGTTATATTTATTGACTTGAATGTTAATAAATAAAATAATAGTTTTGGTTAAAGGTTTTAAATTTCAATTGGAATCAATATGGGTTAATATATAATGATTTTCATCTAATTTTTAGAAGGTAGTGTATTTGGTGGGAGATAATACACAAATAGAATTGTGATATATGGTTCTATATAGGGTGTAATTTGTAACATTATTTTATTGTTTTTTTGGTATTGATAAAAAATAATTTTAATCATTCATTTTGAGGTTTTTTCTGGAGTTTATTCTATAGAATGTTTGGATATTTTTTTAATTCTTGGAATCTTCATGGTTGGCGCACTATTTTCCCAAACCGTATGTTAAATTCATGGAAGCCATAAATACCCATGCAATGTGAATTTTCCTAGCATGCACCATGTTTTGATAATGTGATCCCACCTAGGGAAAACCATTCATCCCATCTAAAATAGTAGCACAACTAGAGAACACATTTTGTCTAAACTATACAGCTCAACCTATCAAACCATGTATACATGATTTTTAATCTAAAAAATTAATTTGAAATTTATAAAATAATGATTTTAGACCCCTAACAAACCTAAATGTACCACATACGATTTATTAATATTTGGGATCTCATAATATGTAATTTTGGACCTTAATAACCCTCTTGAAAGATCATCAAAGTTAGGTGAATATCATTCAATCTACTCTCCGTTATTTTCTTCTTTTAATTATTTTTATCCAACTATCTCTCATTTTCTCCCAAGATTTTTTTTCATCTCTATGTTATTAGAAGATATGATAAATATATTTTTTCATAAACTTAGGTTTGACTCTCGATTTCCTCTTTTAATGTGCTTTATTAGCGAACCCAAATTAATGTTTGGTGTTTTGTGATCATATGATCTTATGGTTGGAGGTATTGTCTAGATGCACAATTTTTATTAACCCTAAATCAATTTATTTTAATTAATTTGTTATATTTAAATTGAATTTCATAAAATTTATTTAAACATATTTTTTATATACTAAATCTCATATAATTGTGGGGATTTAATATGTGAAATTGTTTTTTGGAATAAAATTTGGAACACACTCACTTCCATTGAATTTGGATTATTTTTTAAAATGGATGGAATTATTCAAATTAAATAATTTTATTTATTTTTGGAATTTTAATTTCAAAATTTAATGGATGAAATTGATTTCAAATGGGTGTTCGTGAAAATGGATTAAGATTTTTTTGATAGAATACATTAATATTAATCTCATAAAAAGGTTTGTAATAGATTAAATGCACATATTGTTTTTTTATGCCGAAAGAAATATATGAAATATATAATGGGATGATTTTTTTATACAACTTAATATAAATTCATCATCATTGTTTTCTAATAGATAACATATAAACCTTAGGTAGTTTCTGGGTTCTTCAAACACGAATCATTGATTTTACAATGTCACTAAAACATTAATGTAGCTTGTTACATTTATGATGGGATGATTGTGACGTTCACATGACCAGTATCAAAGGGGGCATGTGTATACACATATTGATAAGCCACATATATAGTGTGATGTCCCATAACCTAAAATAGTCATACTATTTAGTCTTATGACCTTGTATCGCACTTATTTGTATTTGAAATGTGTATATTCCCTTATTGGTAAATTGTAATTCTTTCTATATGATTTATATAAAAAAATTAATGTAAAAGTGTTTACTAAGACATTTATATAATGTATTTACATTATTTTAAGTGTAAATACTAATTTATTTAAGTATTATTTTTAAATTTAAAATGTATTTATTAACAAATTTATGCTTTATATAGTTAATTAAATGTGGAATCTTATTATGGAATATATTGAGATTCTTACGGGTATTTTATCTCACACATCAGATATTCCTTCATGTGTGTGTAGATTTTCATTTTCCATGTTCTATCTTTGGTAACACACCATATTAAGGTGGTTCAAGCTACTGATTCATTGACTTTGAGAGTTGTGTCTATTGGGAAAAGGGTTATATCCTTTTTTTATTTTTAATAGTACTTTTGTTATTTTATTATAGTTTTACTTCTAGTAAACTTCCCCCTTTTGTTTTTTATTTATTTATATTGACTTTTTTATCTACTGATCCAATGTTTAAATTGTTTTTGTATGATATAAGGTGCTAGTCTTCAACAAGTAAGGATTGGGAACACCCTTTGGGCTAGGTCAAAATTATCTCAGTTATCATGTTACTAGTGTACTGGGAATTGTTTATGAAAAATTACTATCAGAGCACTAGTTTGAGATTCTTTACACAAAGTTGGTATGCAATGCGTAAGGTTGTCGATATATAAGATGTAGTTGGAATTGAGTTCCAATATTTCCCTCACAACACTGAACCTTAGGTTACTAGGGTTTGTTTGAGAAAGTCGTATTAAAGATTGGTTATAGTCTTTTACCTCCTTTGAATTGGGTTATATTGAAATAAAAATATTGTGTATCTATATTTTGGGATTAATGTCCCTTTTTTCAATCTGATGTTGTTTTAAAACATCTTCCCTAAGAGATGACGTGACAATCATATCCAGTAGGAAAATTCTACTGAACAATAGTGACTGAATCCTGTTATGGACCTGAATTTGGTTTAGGTGATTTTTCATACTATCCATGCTTAGGGATAGACAAAACAAAAATTTCACATTTAGACTACACATATATGTAACCTTAATGGTATGTTATCAGAAATCATTATTAGGAATTCATTTACATGAAGGGACTTCCAATTAAAGGCTCCAGTGATCCTTAAGATTTTGAGGAGTGGTTGAGTAGGGTTGAGCACCTTTTCAGTTTCTTAGAGATGTGTGACTAAATCAAGGTAAAGTGTGCAATTGTCAGGATATAAGGATCGATCAAGAGATGGTGGGAAACTATGTTGATGGTGAAGAATCATGAGGGCTTACAATTGAATGACATAACAGTTATTTTTGCAATCCAGTTCTATCTATATTCGGTGTTGTTGGCCAAGGACATTGAATTTTTTAATCATTAGGAGGATGATAAAATTGTGATAGAATATGAAAACCATTATTCTAATCCGGTAAAACTTTCACATAATATTGTATTCAACACAGAGATGAAGGCACTATGGTTTTATTTGATACATCGATAAGATACTTTTTCAAAGCTTCACATGATAATATTTCCTCTAATACTATTTTGTTGGATAGAGTGATGAAGGTAAAAATAGACTCAAATGGTATGTCTGGATTGATGGTAGTCTCTTTTACTCTAATTTTGAACAATAGTTTATTTGATGAAAAAGGGAAGTGTGATGATTCTCCTAGAGGATCTCAAAATAAGCGTTATTCAATACATTCTTTAGAGCCCAGAAGAGGCCCATTGGGATACTACCAATGTAAAAAGGCTGATAATTGAAAGAGGGTTTTCATTGAATCACATAAGGTATATTGTTTATGTGGATTCTTAGGTAATTTATAGATGATCATCCATGTTTATTCAACTCCATGAAGTGAAAAAAATCATCAATATATTCTAAAACTATAGATAAATTGGATGCTTCTCGTATAAAAGTGTCCGCGCCATAAATAATTGGAACAAAACTTTTTTGCATAGTGGAAGAGTTTCTAGTTGATTCAAATACATTTCTCCATACTGTGAGAGGTATAATCACTATAGCTTCATCATTAGTAACTGAATTATTTAATATAGCCGCATCTCAATAATTTATTTCAACCCATATTGTTAATCTATCAAATCATCCTATAGATAATTTGTATTATGTAAATATATTACTACACCCCTGAAAATTAAGAGAATGTAGGGTCTCCCTAGTCCCTCTTGTGTTTTCACTCTGTCAAAAAATGAGATTTCACAGAGTTTAATAGTCCTTCACATGAAACTAATTGACATGATTTTTGGGATGGACTGGATAACTACCAATAAATCTTATATTTATTGTTTTCATTTACTTTTCACTTTAACTACACTCGATTGAGTGTGACTTGTATTTCAAAAATAATGGGTTCCATGATCATGTATAAACCTACTTTATTATGTATAGTTTGGGAAATTAATATTTGTGTTTTCCTTTGGTATGGAGTGGGAATATTTGAGAAGCTATATCCCTCTTGATATCATGGATTTTCTTGACATGTTTCCTTCAAATATATCTATTTTTTTCATCAATATGGGAGACATATTTTTCAACTGATTCAGTTCATGGTACACAACCGTTTTATATTCTATTTTAGGGTATGGAAAAAGATGAAAATAATGAGATTAATATTGAGTTGGATATCCTAATATAAAATGAATTCAAATTCTTGAGTGTGACACCTAGGGATATAACGATTCTATTTCCTAAGAAATATGATGGTTCACTCCATATATATGTTGATTACTAAAAAATATATTGAGTTACGATAATAAACTTGTATTAATTTCCACTGAATGATGATTTATTTGATTAGAAAAAACGAGTGACAATGTTCTTGAATATTGATCATCTATCTGGTTACCATCGGTTGAGATAAAAAGAATATCACATATAAAAATATAACCATAGGAGGAGGTACAAAAATTATGAGTACCTTGTTAGGCCTTTTGGTCTAATAAATTTTTTAAAGTCTTTATGGCCTTAATGAATTTCAATTTACAAACGTATCTTGATATATTAATGATTGTCTTTGGGGATGATATCCTTATTTACACTATGTCTAATTATGATCATGTATGTCATCTGAGAATAGTTCTAGAACTTTTTAGAAGTAACTAAAATTATTCCAATCTATCAAAATGTGATTTATAAATTTAGTATGTCAATTTATTTGTGCACATAGTCTCATAACAATTTATTTTAGTTTATCCCAATAAGGTGAAGATTATTCTGACATGGTAAAAACCATGGAATGCATTCGATATATAGAGGATCTTGGGATTACATGGGTATTATAACTAATTGGTTAAGGAAATATCAATGATCTATTATCTAATGACTTCTCAGACTCAGAAAGGGTAATGGTTTCATGGAATGAAAAATATTATAATTATTTGGTTGAGACAAAATGTATTTGGAATACTTTGTTGTCGTTGAATAATCCAGAGGTCAGGCAGGGCAATGTGGTCTTTTGTAATGCATCTGTTTTTTGTTTGTCATATATTCTTATAAAATATGATCATGTCATTGGTTGTGTCTATAATCATCTTAGGGAAGTCAATAATAATTATCCAATCCAATACCTTTATCTTCCAGTTGTTTTGTCTGCACTAAATAGTTAGGGAAATTACCATTACTAGGAATGATATACAACGTTTTTACACCACAAGGAATTAAGTTATATATCCTATCAAAAATATTTTATTTTCAAACAATGTAATTGAGAGAAATAACTACAATAATTCTACATTAACATCGCTTATACCCTAGAGAAAGAGAATTTTGTCTCAAATGAATTGATCATGAATATTCCAAACCATGTTGTGAAAAAATATTTAGGATAATTGATTGTTATGGATCTATTCACAAATATTCATATTGGAATTAAACAATTTGGGGATGAGGTGGTTTTATCAAGTGTTCTGTTGATATAACCACTTATGAAGATGACTATTCATGAAAATAATCTTGATGATGTTTCTTTGTGGCATTAGAGACACCCTTTATGGTTGGGAGACCATATCCAACTGGACATTCTCAACTAAGGGATTTATATATTATCAGGATATTTTATTTGTGTCATTAATAATATGGAAATCCAGGATAGGGAATTTCCATAAATACATATGAGTTGTGCACCCATGATTTGTGAGGTTATTAAATGACATGCGACAATGATTCTGGTGGCCAAGTATGAGATGAAGCATTACTAAATTTACCTTTCATTTTTATAGGTTCCAACAAGTCAATATGAGTAGAATAAACCTTTGGGTTTGTATCATACACATCTAATAACAAAATTGAAGTGGGAATAGAAATATATGGAAATTAATTTTGGGTTGTGACATACCTAGAGAATGAAAAATGTGAACTGGTTTTTGACTGAGCAGCTGACCAAATGTCCTTACTTCATTAATATTCATGATACATCCAAATATGGGGACTAGGAAAATATCTATGTGAAATTGATTTTTCATTTGAATATAGTTACATCTGTTGTAGTCTATGATAGGTACCCTCAGTTCAAATATCACTTTCATAGAGGCCTTTAGGTGGGACTAGGATCTCATACCTATTTGAGTTTGGTATACCATCCATAGTCTGATGTTTAGGAAAAAACAAATTACAGGTTCTTGAGGATATGCTTCATTCATAAATACTTGATATTGGGGGGTCTTGGTATGACCATCTGGGGATGGTTGAGTTTTTTTATAATAATATTCACCAATCTACACTTATAATTCTTCCATATAAGACCATGTATGTTCTCTGATTCAAATCTATGATTCATTTGTAGGATATTGGTGAAAGTTCTTCGGTTGGATTGAGAATGGTCAAAGAGAATATAGAAAACAATTAGGTGATTATTTAGATGATTTTGATGGCATAGATGTAGTGTAGATATTTTCTTGATCAACATCATAGAAAATTTCAATATATAGTTGGTGATCAAGTGTTATTTATCGATTCACCCTAGTTGGGTCATTAATGACTTGGGAGGAAAGGGAATCACCTTCCTCATTTTGTGCTACCATTTAAGGTTGTTTCATAGGTGAATAATGATTCTTATCATTTATAATTTTCCACATATCTTAAATAAATACACAACATGTTCCGTGTATCTCAGCTTCGAATATATATTTCTGATCCATCTCAGGTTATGAGTTGGCGTGATTTCATGGTTGAACATAATTTTGTCCATGACAAAACAATAGTTTAGGATAGTTGTTTCTAAAATCAATATACTTCATAAGAGGAAGATACCTTTGGGTAGAGTTTTATTTCATCATAGTTCTGATATTTAGGAAACGTGGGAGAGGGGTACTCGTGATGGAGTAGTGGCCTTAAATTTCTAGGCATTGATGATTCTCAGTAGGCCTTCTAGGTAAATAATGATTCTTTAGGGGGGAGGTTGTAACATCCCGTTATAATATTTAGGTGTTAATAAACACATGTATTAAGAAATAATTTTTTGGGTTTAATCTATTGTTTTTTTTAGAGAACTTTGGAGGTTTTGTTAAAATCCTGGCTAGTGCATGGTTAGTGCACAATTTTCCCAAACTCTATGTTATCTATGTGTATACTGATTAAACGTGGATAGTAAGGGTTTTCATGCCTTGATGATAGAGGATATATTTTAATAAAAATTAATATTTTATATAATGTTTTAATACCTTCCAATCAATAAATTTTAGTTTATTTTCTTCATTTTCATATTTTTAGTAATTTTTTTGGGCCTAATTGTCAAAATTACTTAATTCGGTAAATTTTCATCATTTTTGGATGTTATTTATTAAGAGAATAAATATTAGAATATTAATCCAATTGATGATATTATTTTATTATGATTTATATGTTCTTAGTCTTAAATATTCTCTTTTGGCTCTATGTCTTATTTTGGCATCTAAGGGCCCGAAAAAATAAATCATGTTGGAATATTATTTTGGCCGACCATGTGGACCCAACCTATGTAACTGAAGTATAACTTGGGTTAAAAACAACAAATTTAGGTGTTTCATATGTTAATTTAACTAGGACTCATAGATGCATATCATTAGACAATTTCATGATGTTATTAATTTAATAATGTTTCCAATAAATGATTTATATTAAAATAATTTCTCTATAATTCTAATACATTGAACATCAAACTCAATATAAATAATATAACATTGTCAAGATAGGTCCAATTATGTTGAAATTTTTTTGGGAGCAATAAATTTCAATTTTAAAAAATCTATAATAAAGTACCTTGGGGTTATTTGATGATATGGTGGAAGAAACATGATCTGTCTTTCAGAAGACTGATTCTGGAGGGGAAGATATTGTACTAATTTTTTCTTTCTTTTATTTTTATTTTAATTTTTTTAATATACATTTATTATAAATATTATTTTAATTTATTTATTATATATAAAATATAATTTTTAAATGGTTATAATTTTTCTACCTTATTCTACCCATCTATTGACTTTTCTTCTGCACCTTATTTTCATTCTTCTCTTATTTTCTTCTATTATTATTTTTTTGATATCATTTGTGTATTTTTATAATTTTTTTTCTTATAATCAATATGTTAATATTTATTCATTTATTTTGTTCCTATTTTATTTATAATCATACCACCAAGACTAACTACCCTAAAAATTATGTGCTAACCTGAGGCTTGGATTGGGGTGGTAATTCAAAATTTCATTCATTATATGCTTAATTTCACCAATTTTATTATGTTTGTGATGAGAATGAGTAAGCATGAGTGACTGTGGAAATATTCCACCATGAATGTGGAATGAAAATAATTCATATTCCTTTATTAAATCTTTTCCATCTAATATATATATATAATCTATTAATATGATAGATTTGATCTATTTACTAAATTAAATGGCATATGATTGAGTTAGACTTGTTATATGATTCACTTTAGACAAAGGTGTAACATTAACAATGCTTATAGTAGGAGGTGTAACTAATATTTCTAAATTAATTTCATATTTCACACCCTTAAATAAAATAATATTAAGTATGGAATGAATTATTATAATTGAATTTTCAATCATAATTTCAATAGAAACAATGAGAGTGATAGAACACAAAATCAAGACCATAAAGGCCATGCTCAAACTTCACTAATTCTATTTATTTCATTACACGTTAGTTCTATATAGTTTTTAATTTAATTTCTATTTCCTTCATAGATTAAAAAAACAATTAAAAAATTGTTTATGTGAATTAGATTATATGAGTGAACAACTGAGAAAACTCCTCATGTTTGATGTCCTTGGTTAGCCTTTGTGTTGTATTAGGTAATTAGTTTTATTATTACACAACCTATGACATGAATGCATAAAATTCCCATGTTTTTCAAGACATGAAACCACCTTGGGGTAATTGTGTATCCGATTGAAAATTATAGCATGTTTAGGGTGAACCATTTGTCTAAACCATGTGTCTAGGCCTAGAAAACCATCTGTATGAGATTTTGAATCCAAAAAAATAATTTTAAAATTCTGAAAAATCTATTTTTGGATTCCCAATGGACCAATAAGACCCATATATGATTTCTTCTTCCACATGATCTCCTATGGTAATTTTTTCCCCGCAGCACCCTCATGAAAGAAAGTCAATTCTATTTGAACAACCTTAAATAATTTCTCATTTAGTTTCTTCTTCTTGTTCAATTTCCCAATCTCTCTCTCTATATCAATTAGAATCCCTAGGATTTTGTGGATTATGGGCTCTTTGGAAGATCTAAAAACTCTTGTTTTAGATCATGTCACAAACTAAATTCGATTGATCTCGAACTTGTCAATAAAGTGACCAAAAAAAATTTCTCAAAATTAGAAATAAATTAATGAATAGTGGAAAGATAAAATAACATTATAATATCTATATGAATAATTATCAAACTGAACATATTTTATTCTTGAACTGAATTTACAATTACTGAAAAAAACCCAAATAATATCTGACAAAAAAACACATCTCCATGTGACCATGAGAGTCACTCTTCTATACCAAATCCAACCATCACCAACAACGATTGATACTAAGTAATAACCTGCAGAAAAATTTAAAAACAAAAATGAACTATAGTTGTGATTATGAAAAAACCATACATGTTCCTTGACAATATATTCTAAAATTACAACCCTTAAAATAATATAAAAATCAACATAAATTTGGAAATATGATATATATAAGTAATATTTTCCATAATTTTTGACTTTAATATTAATCATGGTCTATTTCCTTTTTCCCATTAAAATATACATTCGATTTCCAAAAAGATACCAATTTCATTTCAATGATAAAGGTTGAAAGACTGCGTAAAACATTTTTCAATGAATTTTTCATAACAACATGAAACCCACATAATCATTTTTCAGCAAGATTATAAACTTATAAAGGATTTAATAACAATATTTACATAACAAGGAAAAAGGATAATATCATGAAAGGGTAACCAACCAACAATGAATCTTGATCATCCACCATAAGTAACTAATAATAAATTTACATGGATAAAACCTATGATCTATTGAAAAATCAATAACATACTACTACATGATTTATCACCCTAGAAAGAACACATCACTATATGAGGTGAAATCTCCCAAAACTCTCAGGAACACCCACCCTAGTACAGACTGAGGGGTAGTATCCCAAAACAATAAAACATAAATTATATCCCCATGCTATGATCCCCCACCCAGTGTGTATTCTCAGCTAGAATATCAATAATTATCATAAAATTCACTCAATATTCTATGTTTCCATATGATGATGTTAATAGAAGGGTGGGATAATTGATGCCAACTGATCGTCCAATAACATAAACATATATAATAATTCACACTACTTTCATCACATGACTCACCAAAAGATTGATCACTTTTTTTTAACTAAAAAAACTACAAGGTAACCTCTCATTGTGGGCCTCCCAAAACATTCAAAATAACAATAAAATTATTATAAAACAAGGAGGGTTTTCTTGATAAACAATTTTACTATGTTCAAAAAAATTTCAAAAAGAGTTCAATCATTCTTCATGAAACGACATCATTCAAAATAACGACATTGAAATTTAAAAAATGTTGTGAAAAATACATTTTCAATTTCACAATAATTGCGAATAACATTTTTAGGTACCCACACCCCATGTTCAAGCCAAAAACCATTTCTATCAATCTTCCAATCAATCCATATATCATCATCACATACCAAACCATTTTAACGAACCAAACACACACCCATTTTAAGTTCAAAATCAATTAAAAATCTATTATGTAAATCCATACATTCCTCTTCAGTGAAATAATTACATTAAAATTACAAACCAAGCTATAAATATTAAAAAAAATATCAAAAGTCCAATTATTCATTTTATCATAAAATTGGAGTGCAATATTTAACAGCACAATTGAAATTGTAACCAAACAAGGGCAAAATCCCCACTTTTCACAATAAAAAACTAATAAAGATCAGACATCAATATTTATAAAATAAATAATGTATAAAATTCATTAATCCATTAATTCATAAATTAAAATGAATGTTGAAAAAAAACCTACCTCAATCTCAGGGCACATTAACAACACAAACACAAAATCACACAATAATGGTTTCAAGATCCATTATCTACTAAGAGAAATTATAATCAAATAACCCAATATAATTAAATTAAAACATAAATCAAAGTTACATATGACATATGAAGAAGCTGATATCAATGAAAATAGAGGAATATGTATTTGGGAGATTAGAAGAGGAATATTTACCTTAATAACATACCCAACATCATGAAGAAACCCAATATCAACAAGATGAGAGAGGAGGACAGGCTTGGAGAGTAAGGGAAGTGAACCCTTTAGGTTTTAAGAAATAGGATAGGAAGATGGGAGATGTTTTGGAATAAAACTCCTCGGATGGTAGAGTATATATTTCCTAAAATTATAGATCTAGGAAGCAGGCATGGTCTAGAAACATGTTTCACCCAATTGTGTACCAACAGTGAACCTCTTACTAGACACAATGGGGCACCTGAATGGGCTAGACACTTTGTTTTCAAATATTTCAAAAACCCTTACAAACACTGCTACCTAAAGACAAAACAAACTTGAACTCTTGTCTAACATTTTGATAACCAGTGTGCAAGACATGTGCCATGATTCTACCACCAACACTTTATCTACACTGTCTTTGGGATCATAAAACATGGTTTAACGAAACCATGTGCCAACTATGTGCCACTTACTTGATACACCTAGACACATCCATGGGATAGCCTCATGGTTTGAAAACCATATGCCTACCCAACCCAATGAACATCCCTAATATATATTCTCCAAAAACTCTTTCCTCATGGGCTTGAAAACCCATATGCAAGTAGTTCACAATGCTTCTGCCACCAACACTTAACCAACATGATTATCTAGAGAATTACAGACAGTTTACCCAAACAATGTGATAATAGAAATAAACAAAAATCTAAAATGATAAACTTTTCACACATGAAACTCATGATCCAAACCCTATGAGAGAAGATAAATTTCAATATAGGTATAAAATAAGTGTCCCACTATGACTATTCTCTACCACATTAATGGTTTTATACCCCAAAAATCCATAACATCTTCCAGTTGATCGATAAAAGTCTAATTATTTCCATAACCGCATAATCCAACACCTTAAACAAATAATTACTCATATATATCCCATAAAAATTTAATCCTCTAGACCAAAATAAAACAACAATTGAAACTACTTTCTGAGAAACATCAGGAAGACTTAATCCACAACCTTTCAGAATACATGTTAAATTGAATCACATTCCCAACATTAGTGGCTAGAATATACTCCCCACCATTAGAAACAAATCTATAAATTATCAAATCTAGGGGGATTCTCAACATTTTCTATTTTAGGTATACTTACCGTTAAGATGCAATTATATTGAACCAATGACACATTCCACATAAAAAAGTCAACACAATCCAATAGAATAATTCTCCCACATTGTCCATCCAATCAAACCATGAGGGGATCTACTGAGTGAAACTCATCTTATATGGTAATTGCACCATGATAATGAAAAACCAAAAAAGAGCACCATTAAACTCCCCACACCTAAATGATGGAGGTCTGAGTTGAGCCAATGTTCCCCACAACCCTAATGGTCTCTTAACTACATGAAAAGATTCAATCTAGAACCTATGGTAAGATCCCTAATTTTTAATCATATTCAATATCATAGTTAAGATGAAATGAACAAAACTCAATTATTAAACAATAAACTTCACACAAATAAGGACTTATAAGATAAACATGATGAATATGCAACCACATAGAACAAAATATACAAAATATCTATTTGGAAAACAATCATTAATTAAAGAAGAAGTCATTAAAAGATCCACAAAACACCCCATAAATTTCAATAAATAGAGATCACCACAAGGAACAACCACCATTTCTGATTGAAACACTCTAACCAAAAGTGACTTTGAACTAAACATCAATTTCACTCTAATCATGAAATATAGATCTATGCCACCTCTAGAAAACACCTCAATATAATTTTTTAGGTGGTCTTGGCATCCAAAACCATGATAGGTAATTGGTGTGCCTAGAAATGATGATTCCAAATAATCTATCTTACCACACTAAAAGAACAAAATTATCCCACATCCAAAAAATCCAACAGAAGTTCTAGAAGCATTTTGATTCCATCACAGGCACCAACACCTTCAGGCCGCTTCCAAATTTTCATACTATAATTCCCATAACTACTTAAATAGTCTATAATAGGGAATAATCCCTCAAGAACACCATACATCAAAACTTCATTAAGAAAAAAATGCCTCTCTAAATTGGAAAAAACGTTAAATTGAACTCGGACACCTTCGACTACACATCAGGATGAAGCCTACATGTAAATTACAAGCATTTGAGGATTTTTTCCAAAATATACCTCAGATAATATGGAATTAGATCAAAAAAGTGATAGTAGAACCCTAACATTGGCCAATTTATTTTCTATAAATAGCACAACTCCATTTCATTCATTACCTTTTTCAAATCTGAAAAGTAATATTAAATGAATAAAGCCTCGAATAACTCCATTGTGAGATCTTACCAAGGCATGTTCTAAGAGACAGATATCCACCACATCCATTTTGGTCCTTAAAACATTAACTTAGAACATATAACCTTTAATTACCTAGGAAATTAAATGAGGTTGAAGATATCTTCACATTTCGACATCCACTCTTCTATTTCGAGAGAATTCACTAGAACATAAAAGAGAGGCATATTTGACATTCAAAACAAAAAATGAAATCCTTATGTTGATCAAATAGAAATTCTACAAATAGATAACCAGCGGTAGCTACACTTTGAATAACCATTTAATATCTTTGAGAGAGAAAATGGTCTATAAGAAAACTTATATCTCAATCAGAACCAATTGGAAAAAAAGAGTTCTCAAACTCAAAACACATCATAAGATACATTAAAAAAAATATGAAAACCCATTGGCTATAAAACTCTCGAAATTTCAACATAAAAAACATTTTAAAGAAAACAACCTAGTGAGTTTTACACTCACCAATAGTTTTTATTAGAGTTATAATCACAAAGACATTCTGGTGCCACACTAGAAACCTATATAGTCACGAAAATCCAATCAATCATCAACCCACCCATGTCATTATTCATCCACATTCCCATTTTTATCCACGCAACTGATCATACAAGGAAATAACAATGGTAAAAAAAATTGACATTAAAAACATATCATTCAACCCATATTTTAATAATTTCAATCTTCTTCTCATTTAAAAAATGTGTAAATATTTAAAAAAGTAAACTGACCACCATGTCAAAAAAATCAAACTCTACACATGAATCCATTGTATTATGCCCAAAACGTTCCCATGCATTATATTCAAAAACCCCTCCCATCCCGTTTGAAACATCTTTCAAAAACTTAAAAAATATCATCCCATCAAAAAAATTGGATTAAATCCACATTTCTTCTCATATAAAACAATGTTCAAAAAAATTTCCAAATTTTTTTTATAATTATGAAGAAAACAATTTTTATAAACCCATATTTTGATTATAAAATTATGATACTATTAAACTATATCTATTTTACTCTAATGGTTATTTTCAAAAAATTTCATTTTTCTAATGATGTCTATAATGATAATTCAAAAAATCCATTTTTCTCTTTGGAAAAATACTTCTATTATAACTAAAACCATTTTCACATTTCCAAATAATGAGTATTAAAAAAATTTCAAAATCAAGGAATACAAAAAACAACTCAATATAGGGAACTACTATCAATGGGTAATGTGAACATATGGTTGGAAACCATATTCCCAACACGCGACCATCATGAATAGAATTTTATGAATATGTCCCTGGAACTACATAGATTTTCAATCCCTATGAGATTATAGAGACCTTTTTCCTAATTCCCTTGTCATATCTCAAAAAAACAAATGATGAGACCTAAAAAAATAAAAACTAAACATCCCATGGAATCCCATGGCTTGGTATTGATATTGTTGTCAAAACACACCCTGACACCTACACCCCAAGAATTTGATTGTACTAAACTATCTGTATTGTTATCGAAAAATAAAAAAAGTCACTCCAAAATCTATGTCCTCAAAGGTAATGCTACCATAATACGATTTTATCATCAACCAACCTCGGTCGACATTGAACCAGTCAGCCGCGCAGAATTGCGACGTTACCATAAGTGCACTCTTAATACCATTTGTCTATAAATATATGTTAGGAATCAATAAAGTAAAAAAAGTAATGATTTATCCTAACAAAAAATAAGAAAATTTAATAGTGAAATGAAAAACAAAAAACTCCATTATATATATATGATTAATTATCAAACTAAACATATTTTAAACATGAACTGAAAATAATGAATAAAAAACAAATCAAAAACTACACCTCATGACAAAACGCATCTCCATTTGACCCCAATGGTCACACTCCAATTTTTAATCTGATGCTGCCCATAAACATATATGATAATAAAAACTTATAGAAAAGGAAAAATACAAGAATAAACTATAGGCGTGACTATTAAATCATAGTAAGCATTCCCAAAAAATCTATTCCAAATATAGTACATTTAAAATAAAATAATCAGCAACGACATGTTTTAAATACAATATATAATAGTAATCTACTCAATACCTGTGTACCTTAAAATAAAACACAATCCATTTCCCCTTTTCCATTTAAATTCATATTCTTATTCCAAAAATAAATCAATAGCATTTCAATGATATATGATGAATGATTGTGAAAAAAATTCCAAAGCATTTTTCATAACAACTATAAAACCATTTTATTAATTGTCATTAAGAATCCACACTACTCAAAGAAATAAGAACTACAATTACATAACAAGATAAATGGAGAATATCACACAAGACTAACCAACCAACCATACATCTCAGTCATCCATTATAAGTAAAAAAAGTTCCAATAGTCATTGGTATAACCTAGGATCCCATGAATAATCTAATAACATACTAAGTCATGATTTATCATCCTAGAAGGAATTCCTTACTCGATAACATTAAATATTCTAATGAGCTCGACAACACCCTACCTGTTACAGACCGAGGGGCACTATCCCACTACAATAAACCTCAAAATTTATCCCCAGGATATGGGCCACTGGCTTGTGCATAATTTAATATAGGTAACCAAACATTCTCCTAAGATTCTATCACTATGAAATATTCCCATGTAAAAATATAAATAAGATAGTGAGCTAACCATTTCCCACTGATCATCCAAAAACATACACGTATATAATAATTCACACATCATTCTTCTCCTAAGTCACCCTATGAATTGATATCTTAACTTTTGACTAATTGAAGACAATGTATCGTCTCATCATGTGACTCCAACAATATTTAACATATCCAAGGAAATATGATTATACAATTAGTGTTTTCATGATAATCACTTTCACCATTTTCAAAAAAAATTCTAAATGATCCTAAATAATATTTTCAGAAAACACCACTTTCAAAATAACGAAATAAATCATTCCAAATTGAAGTGAACACACCATTTTTCAATTTTACAATCATAAAGAAATCCTATTTAAGTTCCTCTATGACATGTGACAACCCCAAACCATTTCTATATATGTGCCATTGTGGTCATATATCATCGTCCCTTACCCAAACATTTTAATGAATAAAATGAGTACTAACTTAATGTCAAATACAATTTATAAATAAAATTAGAAAATTCAAACAATAATTTCAGATTAAATAATATAAATTAAAAATAAAAAGTATGCTATAAATATTAAAAAACACTCACAGTGGCCAATATGAAATACTATCAAAGACTTAGTATGCTATGTTTAGGAAATCAATTCGATTTATTAGAAAACATGGTTGAAATCACCACTCTAAACAAAAAAAAATTGTTCTAAATATCACACACAATATTTATCAAATAGAAAAGTAATGAGAAGAATTAAAATAAGGACTCATAAAATAAAAATAATATTTTGAAAGGTAATAATACATCAATATAATAGTGCTTCATCAAATCCCACATGAAACTACTCCATGAAGGTGAACCATGTTCTTCCAAGAAGAACAATAAATAAAGAAATTACCCAATATAAATTAAGGGGAATACAAACCATATATCCAAATGACCTAGGAAGAAGAAGATCACAAGGGAGAATTGAAGAGGAAGGAATAGGGGGATAAGAAAAGGAGGATTATGTTGAATATCAAACCTAACACCACGATGAAAAAATAGATCTTGAATGAGGGAGAGGAGGAGAAACTTGGAGAAAAATGAGGTTCTCCCTTTGGGTTACATGAACTATTAGAGAATGAGTGATGTGTGTTTCTATAAAAATCCTAAGGTAGTAGAGTTGGAATTTCATTGAATTTTTGGTTTGGGTATCTCGCATGGTATGGTTGCACATTTTATTAAAAAAAGCAATTCCAACTGGGCACCCCATACATGACACACCTAGAATCCCAATGGGGTAGGCCCCACAGTTTGAGAATTTTTTGTGAATCATTCCAAACATTAGTACCTTGAGAAACTACCACCGTGAACACTTTTCATATGGTCTGACAACTCATTCACAATCTATGTTCCAAAAATCTACCCCCAACACATAACCCTCATAATTTTATAGAGAATTCCACATGGTTTACCGAAACCATGCACTAAACATGATCTATGATATTAACTGAGAAATACTCCGTCTTTAGACCCGTCATACCCAAAAAACATGAGATCCAATCCCAAGGACAAAAGATAAAACGAAATAGAAGTCTAAAATAAGGATCTGATTGTGATAGAAAATAAACATAGATCTTATTCCCAGTTTTTATTGTCTTCTTTATAAATTGGATAATCCTGATTTGGGTTTGGATTATTAGGATCAACTTATCCTAAGGTAGGAGGTAATTTCATGATGCACAATTATTATTAACAGTAAATTGATTTATTTAAATTAACAAGTTTGATTTAAAATCATTTTCCTGAAATTTATTTCAATTGATATATTAAAATTCCAATTCCATTAAATTGAAGGGAATTAATTTGTGAACTGGATATTGGAATGAAATTGGTAAAACCACACATTTCTATTTAATTGGTGTGTTATTTGAAATTGGATGGATTTTTTCAAATTAAATTGTTGAATTTAATTGTGGAATATTTATTTTGAAATTTATTGGATGAAATTGATTATAAATAGTTATATTTGAAAATTTATATAATTGGTTTTTATAGAAACCATTTGGTTTTATCTAGGAAAAATGAATTTAATTAATTAAACAAACATTTTTTTAAATGGGTAATTGGAATATTTGAAGTAGGGATTTGGATGAATTTTATTTGAAGAAATCATAAAATAAATTACACAATATTATTTATTATTTTAGAATATGAAAGCCTTGGGTAGTCACTAAGTCAATCAAACAACACTCTATGATTTTGCAAAGTCACTAAATTAGAAATGTAGCAGGTCAAATACTCATAGGGTGGTGGTGATGTTTTCATGACTAGTGATTAAGGGGATGTGTATATACACGTATTTATAGGAAACATTGAGTGTGTGGTGTCCCATTGCATAGAATTATATTACCCTTTAGAATATGACAATATTTATCAGCTGTCGCTATTTGAAATGTATAAATTCCAATGCTTGAAAACTGTTTTCCATGCCATCTAATTTATATAAACTTTTTTATATAAAATTGTTTATAAGCTAGTTGTTTGATGTATTTCCAAAATTTTAAATTAAATGAATGATTTTTTTAAATATTGATTAGAAATGAGAAACATATTTTTAATAATATTAATCATTATTTATTAAATTAAATATGGAATCTTATTATGTAATCAGTTCAGATTCCCTACAATGATTTTATCTATCTCATAGCATGTTCCATCAGTAGATTGTATATTTTCCCCTACCATGTTGGAGAAGGGGAAATGAACAACATAGAGGTTGTTCTAGATGAATATCCATGTATATAGATAGTTTAGAGTATTGGTATGTGTGTTATCTATTTTTCTTTTTAGTTACATAGTGTACTTTGTGTAGTTTATGCCAACTTGAATTCTTGTAAACTTCTCACAATGGAGTTATTTTACAACTAATTGCCTGTTTTTATGCTTATTCAATATTTGTGGAAATTTTTTTCACACATTCTTTTTTTATGATGCCATGTTCTAGTATGAAACAAATGGATATTAGAAATTCCCTTCATGCCCTGTCACTTCTAGCTTGGTTATCGGGTACCATGTTACCCAAGATGGTTCATGGATTATATTAATTTACCTACAATGTTACGGTATATGGTGTTATATGAGGTGGAATCCAATAATCTTGAGACATTATTGTTAACTATAGTAGGTTTCAATACCCTGGTGGCTCTATGAAATATTGTGGTATCTAGTGTAGGAACTAATCCCTCTAATTATTTATGATATATAATACTATGTGGGGTTTGTGACAATCCCCCATAGGCATTGTGAGGTTTGATGGTATTATGAGTGTCCATTTATCTATCGCATGGTTTATTATATATAATTTTCAGAGAATATATCACTAATTGGAGTTGGTATGTTTAATATCAATTATAATATTAGAAGCCTATGGTTTATGGTGACTTATACTGTTGTATTCTATCTATTTATTATGGATTATTAGTATAAAATCTATATAAACTGGATATATATACTCACACCATTGATGATTGTCTTCTGATTTATAAAAACACATTTTTTGGGAGTCAAGGGAAGCTATACTTATGTCATGTTTACTGGTCCACACAAGGGCAAGGAAAAAATACATTATGGTTGAGATAGATCATTTGGTAGGATTCAGAATATGGGAATAGGACATTAATGATATGAAACATTTAGGATGCCTCTATTTTTGATATTTTTTTTGATATTTTGGTCTTAGTTTATATGTTCCACCTAAGAGGGATCCAGATTATTATTGTATGAAATGTATAAAATGTTATAAAATTCATATTGTTATAGAATGGTTTATGTAATTTATAATCATCCTAAAACTATTATGATTATTATTTATATTTTATATAACTATTTATTATTGTTTCTACTATAACCGTTTTATATTATTACATAACAGAGGGGGTATATCCTCCCCATGATATTATTAAACACCCATATCTTGTCAAAAACCATTGAAACTTGTGGAGGATTTCAAGGGCCTATATGGTATTATGACTCAAATAATATAAGTTAATCGAGGTTGGGATGTTATAATGGTTATAAAATTTGGTTTTTGGATTAGTATTTAATGATTTAGACTTTGTGAGATAATCACTGGAACTTTTCTACATCCAAATTTCCTGCTTTCATCATCTTCATTTGTGGAAGGAACTAATTAGTTTCTTCTTGGTGATCTCATTCATGATAACAATGATATTCTTAGAAAGGATGGTATAATAAAATAATTGGTATATCACACTTTATATATTTATTTTTGTGAAATTTAATGGATAGATCTTATTTATGAATAGTTATTTATTTTTTTATCTTTTGGGGATTTTCCCCCCACCAAGGCTAATTGTTGTTATTATATCATTTCATTTTGATTAACTATTCAAATAAAAAATAAAAAAAATTTGGATATTATGAAATGATATTTTAAAAATGGGTGTGGTTCATTAATAATTTCATAACTATTGAATATTTTTAATTTTGAAACAAATCATTACCTTGGAAATGTTATATGACCACGCTAAAGTATATGAAAATTGATTGTTAAATTGTTACAAAGAAACATAACATTTTATTTTAATATATCAATGTTGTGGTTGTTAAAATATTAAATGATGGTTATGGGAACCAAAAAATATACTACATAATAGTTTATATTGAAATGTGTTATTATAATATGGATTAAATATCATGAAAAATGTAATATTCTTTATAGAATATAAATCAATAAGATAAACACTACAAAACCAATTCCAAAACTCCATAGTCCATATAAAGTTTTATAACTTTCTCAAAATGGATTCAAACCCATATTTCTTCACCACATAAGGAATATTCAGGGACTTACAAGTAAAATATTTATCACCATGTGGGTTATTATTCCATGGTGATATATTTAACAATATGAGGTCTTTATAATTTTCCGGAAAATTTATTTATATAAAAAATTAAAAAAATGATTAATATTGATGGGGGACTAGAGGGATCATACTAAATAAGAGGGGGTGTTTAAAAAAATCATAAAAGCTTTGGTAGATTCAAATTTGGTTTAATTATGGTTTATATGGTGAAAAAAATAAAAATAGTTTCTAAAATTGAAAAAAATGAAATATATATAAAGTGTTTGTATTGATTTATTAATTTCATTAAATGATATTATGAAATGTTAATATTATTAGGCCTCATTCTTAAAATAATTAAAATAAAATGAAATATTATTTTAATGATTTTTTTAAAGGTTTAAATGATATTAAATATGTGATATTTATCTAATTTGAAATGCTTACAGAAAATAGGATGTTTTAGTGTTGTTATAAATAGTTTGATAAATTATTCCATATTATTAATATAAATTATTTAATATAAAATGAAAAATTAAATAATAAAATGAAATAATATATTTTTTATGAAATGTAAAATTTTGATGCTTTTGTTTTTCTTGGTAAGGTTCATTTGATAAATCATAAATTATAATGTTTTTCATAATTATTTATTTGAAATTTTTTTGAAATATATTTCTCTAATGTATGGATGTATAAACTATTCCTTTCATTATTGTATACCTTTATTTATTAGTATATATAAATTTGATATATTTTTAATCAGTTTATTATTTAATTTAAATATTTTTAAAGAGATTTTTTAAACTATCATACATATTTTTAAGGGGTTACATGCTAAGTATGCTAGTTGATTTTTTATTCTTATAACATTATAATAAATTATATTTGGTTATGAGATTGAATTAAGGTTATTTATTGTTAATACATATAACGTGCTGAAATTATGATGGAATTAGGTTTATATTGTATAAATGGCTATGGGTAAATAGACATTGGGACAAGATTATCATATTCTAAAGAGATTAGTCATTTTCTAGAAAAAAGGTTATGTAATCCTCTCACACCAAGAATACTATTATGAGGATATTTTAGTTCATATTATTAAAAGACAATATTTGAAATATTTTCATCTAAATTTAACTTTTTCTGAATTATGGAATTTATAAATATTATTCACATTTTAGATTGGTTGATAACACAATATTTTATTTGTGTAATTATTTTCACATTGATTCGGATTGAACATATTGGTTTTATTCAAAGAATATAGTTGAAAATAATTAATCATTGGAACTATTTATACATATAAACGGTATACATGAGATAGAATTGTGACATTTAAATCCCACTAAAACTATTTGATAGATTCCATTAACAATATACTTAAATGGATCATGATATTTTAACATGGTAGTTCGTGCCAAAATTGGGTGCCCATAGATCCTATTATGTCCATAAAGGTAGTTATCATTGACTCAAATAAGATTAAGTACTCATGTTTGAGTAAATATATTTGTTAGACAAAGGTATTATAACCAAATAGTATTATGATATCATCACTACTGTAAAATAGACCTATACCCACAGTTTTTCTTAAAACCGTTGGCATAGGTCCCATACCCACGGTATTGAAAAATTGTGGGTATAGGTATAATATACGGACCTATACCTATGGTTTATGAAAATCATGGGTATAAGTCACCTATACCCACGGTTTTGGGTTAAAACAAGGGTATAAATTTTTTTTAAAGACCCATACCCACAGTTTTCCAAAACCATGGGTATATGTGTTTATTTTATTGCCTATACCAACAGTTTTATAAAAATCGTGGGCATAGGGTTTTTTTCAAAGACATATACCCCACGATTTTGTAAAATCGTGGGTATAACTTTGGCAGAAAAAAAATATGATGGAAAAAAAATATTTGGCGGGAAAAAATATACCCTCAGTTTTCCCACCTATACCGATAGTTTAGAATAATATATTTAAAGGTATAAAAATATTTAGAAAAATAAACATCATATGACGGTTGGTGAGGTTCTCTTTGCTACTTCCTGCGGTCTGGGGATCGAATCATGTGGAATTTGTTTTTCTAATATAGTGAGATATATTAATATATTAATCTAAAATTGGATTTATTTAAAGCAACAAGGTTTAGATTGGCTGGTTAGTCATGATAGTTTTTGGGAGAGTGGTCGGGGTTCAAAACCCATGACCCTGTTTTTTCCTTATACAGATATAATTAATATATTTACAAAAATAATGATTTATATAATCATATGTGTCGTATCATTGTGGTGAGATGCGTCGGCGGAAATTCACAAGTGTTGGAGGTTACGAGTTCAACACCTGTAGGTTGAATTGTTTTTCAATTAATACCCACAGTTTTAAAACCATGGGTAAAGTCATTGATAGCGTGGAAATGAGTATGAGGATTTGACAGTGTGGAAAAAAATCTATACCCACGGTTTGTAAAACTGTGGGTATACATAGGGGACCAACCTCGATTCCTTGGTTTCCCATGGTTCATAAAACCGTGGATATAGCATATACCCACAATTTTCGGGGGCTAAACCCACAGTTTTGAACCGTGGGTATAGGTCATTTTTTCAGTAGTGCATGGTAATTGTTTTCAATTCTTCCATACAATGGATTAGGAAAGGAGTGTCCAATTGAAAAATACAAGAGGAATATATGATATTATTAAAATGAAGGTTATCCTAAATAGATATGCAATGGGGGAAGAAAAAAAGTTACCCAATACATAGTGATATATGGTTCATGTCCTTGTAATTTATAAGATTGATTTGAAAGGGGATATAATTTTTTGCTAGAAAATCAAGAAAACATCATTACTCAATGGATATATAATAAGAAACTAACATGATAAATGATTCTATTTTTTATAATAATATAATATTCATCAAATAATAGGAAAGCTAGATCAATATTATATATTTAAAATCATAATTTGAATAATTTTCTTGACTAATATAGAATTATGTGAATTTTTCATATGGAAAATTCTATATGTTACGGCTACCCCTTCTAGAGTAGTTCAATACTGAATTTTATCAATAACTGATTTTATTTTATTAAAATAATTTTAGAAGTATAAATTTATGGTTTAAAATGTATTATATATGATGTTTTTAGAGGAACATCAGAACCCATTCATGTACAAAATATAGCTGAGTATGTTATTGACTTTGAGATACTAGAGATTTCAATTAAGTCTTTATTTGGATATGGTTTTCATTTTTATATGTACTATTTGAAAAATTATAAAAATATGAATGATTTCAATATATGTTTTCCATATTTCATAAGATAATATATATGATCTCTAAGATAATAATATGAAATCCATGATCATTTATTGTGGTGATAATAAAAAGGGTAACATTATAATCATATAAAAGAATATTAGATGATATAATTAAAATAATTCACTATTAAAACCAAAAGGATATAATAGTAAAGAGGGTCGAGGTTTTCATTAGATTAAATTTTATAGTGTACCTAATGAAAATTATGAAACTCTCTAGAGATTGAATGTTATGTTTTATGGATATATATATATATATATGATATTTTCAATTTTTAATTTTATATATAATAATAAAATATTTTAAAACTATTTTCAATATAAAAATGTTTAAATGAAGGTAATATTTGATTGATATTGTATTTTTATTTAAAGGGAAAATGAAATGTGTTTTTAAATAATAGAGTTAGGTGAAATTTAAAATATCATTATTATATGAATCTAAATAATGGATTTTTATTTCTATATTTTTTATTTAATATTATAATATAAGTTTTTTACTGAAACAAAATATTCCTAAATAATATAATAAGATATTTTTAATACACATGTGTTATAATTGATTAATTTTATATTATTATTCAAATATAGATAATGCTAAAATGAGCTTTATTAAAGATAAATCTTTTTTCCTGATTTTTTTAAGTTTACACCACTCATTAGTGGAACATATATATATGATATAGATGAAAAAAAATTTATTTTATTCCAACTACAGTAAATAAATTTTCATTCCTAAACACAAAGAAGGTTGTATCTTAGTATTATATTCTAGGAATTTTTTTAAAGAGGCCATTAGGTGTCAGACATGGTAAGTTCAATGTACAAAAAAATAAATTATTATACATTCTAGATTCAATGTGAATATCAATTTATATCTTAAAATTCTTTAGTATGTGTTGGTATCGAAAATAATGTCAATAGTTACATTTCTTTTACAAAATTATCAAAACTGGGATGTTTAAGAGGAAATGTTCTATCATGATTATAATAAAAATATTAATAATTTTTTAAAGACAAAATAATTTGTTAACACCATTACTAGTATTTTTGATGTAAATATTTTTTATAAATATGTTCAAATAATTTATCATTAATAATATAATTCTTCATTTTTTCTATTTTTAAAATAAATAATCATCAATTATGTTACTCTATAAATGAATTTTTTGTTTTTCATCAGATGGTCACATTGAGATATTATATAATTTAAATAGATATGTCATAATTTTAAGAAAATAAAAAATAATGTGGGATATAAGTCCTTTTTCTGGTTAGTCATTGAGGCACGCCTGTCGTAGGGTGTGGAAAAACAATTATTTCCTAAGTTAAAATGTAGTAATGTGGTTGAGCAAGGATGTCTCCCGAAGAGGAGTGCACACAAAACGGGTAGTCACTTTAAAACGGGGGTAAAATCTTGTGAAAGGAAATTTGAAATTCAAATGATTGAAAAACTATGAAATTTAAAAGGGTGATTAGGTCGGTGTCGGTTTCCTAATTTTAATGCTATCCTTGTTCAATTTAATTCAAACCTCTTCTTCTTAGTTGATTAAAGTGAGTTTCCACAATCGTTTCCTCTCACTTCCTTGGTGAAATTGTTATTGTGAGAGAAAACCTTACCAAGATCTCGGTTTAGTCAACTCTCCTTCCATGTGTAAAATAGTTGTATTGAATATAACTAATTGAAATGGCCAATACTCGATTGGGTTTTGTTTGTCCCAAAAGATCAAGAACATTCACTACAACTTTTACACATACTGACGATCGTCGAGTACTTCACCACTAATTCCTGGTTTATTCCATCATATATAAACCAGAAATTAGTGGAGGGAGATATTGATTATTTAACCAAGGAAAAAATAAATAATGGAATTAATATTCACGAACGATCGCACTTGATTATAAAATCCACTATAATAAATTGAAAACAACTTTGAAGAAGAAAGAAATTTATTTAATTGCGTCCAAGAACTCAAGCATTACAATGTAGAAAACCAACCCTTCCCCAATCACTCCAAAAGTTTACCCCACCATGGTAAGGGTAATCGAGTTGAATAGGGAAGAAAAAGACATTACAAAACAATGAAAAAGAAAATAAATAAAAGAGAAAGCTGAAAAGTTCTTCTTCTTGGTGTCCCAGAATGAATGGGGTGGAGAATGGATGCTTTGAGAGGGTGGAGCTCTCCTCCTTTTATAGCCAGAATGTTTCCCCCGAATGTCGACGCGTTGTAGCCCCATTAAATGACATATTCACTCATTGATCCCTTCTTAAATGTTGTTCACAATTCCCTTGGCCGTGTCCCCTCAAAATTCCATCGGATTTGGACATGTATTCCGAGAGTTATGGCCGTTTTACTATGAGACTTTATTCTGTCCAGTCAGACTCTCAAAACGAAATCCTTCAGATTAGGGTGCTTTAATGACACCATAAACGGCAAATTAACTCGGTTCTTATTTCATAAAAAAGATCCAAAACTCCTTGCGCGTCCACCCACCAAATTCCAAAAGCTTTGGGCCCACAGTGGATGAGTTATGGATCCCACATCAAAACTAGGCAGAACTGAAAACAGTTTTCTTGAGACAACTTGTGAGCTTCTTTTGAGCTTCTATATGGCCGATTCTGATTTTAGTCCAAATATATTAAATGAATCCCTGGATGTTGAAAATCTGTAATAGAAAGAATTTTTCAATTTGGATCATTGTAGATAATGTTATGGCCAAACTACAGAAATAATTTAAAACTGTTAAAAAATCCAAAATGGCCAATTTTTACTATTCAGCTCAAAATAACACCATTATCAAAAAAATGAAACAATTCATCTTAGAGGAACAATTTTATGGGTTTAAAAAAATGATATTAAATATAAATTAATTGAAAATATTTTCTCTATCAATTCCCCCACACTTAGCACTTGGACTCCTGGACAAGTAAAAATCAAATCAAATCAAATCCAAAACACATATCAATGAGATCAATCAAATCAATTTCAAGAAACAAAAAGATATCATGCCTCATCAAAAACTATTATTTCAAGTTCTCCATTTAAGATTTTAATATATTTCCACTTCATTTCTTATCCAATTCACACAAAAAACCTACCTCACATGAATTTTCTCTCATCTCACAAATGTAAAGGCTGAACAAGGCTTTTCTCATCCAAACTCACACAAGAGTCACCATAATTTTGATAAATTCCTACTTCTCCATCTGATGTGAGTCAAGGACATGTGTTTCTCCTGAGGACTTTCTAGGGTTGTTCTGTGGCTCCCAGTTGGTAGGATTTAGATGTTAAAAGTTCTGAGGCAGAAAAAGGAAGGTTTGGCTTTTATTGAAAAAAAATTGAAAGTTTCTAATTTTCACTCAAATATGGTCTCCTTCACTTCCCATTTGTTGAAAATAGGATCCATCATCATTCAACCAGCTCAGAATCAAATATTTCAATCTTTTCAAAGATTTTTTTTTTAAAGATCCAGATAGGCACAACTTTCTTTTTACATTAGAAGCTCCAGAAAAGCACAGATTCTCTTGTCATAAAAGCTCCAGAAAAGAAACAACTTTCAACAAAATAATTTTTTAGCATCACACACATCTCTTCCACAATTTATTTTCCACCCAAAGTATAACCAAATGAGGTAGTACACCACAATACATCTTCCCCCACACTTATGTTCAACTAGATCATGTAATTTTACTTCAAGAGCAGGTATGATAGGGAAAATTGGATTGTAATGTGGCTAACCTAACAAGAAATTCATGGCTACTAGGGGCTACAATGAAGGATAAATGTAAAGGTGGGCCATAATGAAAAGGATTATTTTGAAAAGGGGGCTTCGAACAAAATAAATGCCTCAATCATTTAAAACAGATGTACCCCAAACCCTCATGTTTTGAATGGAATAAATCAAATTCTGGTTAAAGAAAGCATGGTCTGGTTCTCTCAAGAAATGAGTTGAATGAAAAAAATATGACAAAAATGGTTCAGAAGCCTCACAGGAAAGTGATTTCAAAGATATAGACAGTGAAATATGGCATGAGTTTCAAAAATCAGTGTACTTTTCATGAAATTATAAAATATTTATACTTGAAAAGAAGTCATTTCAGCATTCATTTAAGTTCGGTTTCATGAAATAGATTGGTTCACTCATTGATATGGGTTTCAAAAATGGCAATGATAATCATTTCAGTTCAAAAGTTTCAGAAACACACCAAAAATTGAAAAAATAAACACACAAAAATTTGAAAACACACAATTTTTTATTTTTCTATGAAAACAAACATCAAATGAAAATCCTATACTACAAAGGTTCCCTCCCCCATACTTAAATGATGCAGTGTCCTCGATGCATTCAAGTGGATTTAACAGGTAATCCAATTTTCAAATGAATCACAACATCAAGCAAGTGTGAAGGAGAGGTACAACCTGGCTTATTGGCAATGCAATGTTGAGTTTGGATCCTAAGTTTTGCTCTTTGAAAACCTAAAAAAAGTAAAAACATATCATAAGAAATTTATTAAAATAAAAAAAATAGAATTTTAATAAGAAAAGAAGGATAAATCTTGGTTTAATTCCCCAAGTGGGCCCTGGGTTTTGACTGCCTCCAGAGGGGCAGTTCTAATAAGTTATCCCCAATCTGATGGTGGATGAGGTTTCTTTCTCATGAACCAACAAAAACTTTTCTTTCCAGGATGAACGTCTTCCTTTTTCTTGAGGACTCCATCGATAAAATTCACCATGTCCACCCTCATTGTAATGAGATAAAACATGCATGGTGGGGTTAGGACAATGAATGAGTCCTCCTCTTTCTTGGGTTCTGCATGAAAAACATCTTCTTTATTATCCAGTGGTTGCTGAAGGTATGATACATCTGGGGGAAAATCAAAGGGAATGTTAGAGTTTAATTCTATTTCAAAAAAAATTAAAGCATGAAGAATCAATATCAAATTCTTCCCTTTCAAAGTAAGTATCTTGTTTCTCATTTTCCTCCAGAAAATCCACTTTGATCTTCTCTTGTACTCCCTCCATTAAATGTTCAACAGGTTTGGGAAGCTCTAGATTTTCCTCCATGTATGAATATCCTTTTTCATCGTCTTCCTCCAAGGAAATACATGTGTTGGATGAATCTGAAAAATTAAAATAAGGGGAGTTAATACTCAATTTTGATTCACCATAATCAAAAGATAATGAGTTTATGAAAAGATTGACTCCCTGATCTTGTTTGTCTTCTATTTCTTCTTTAATGGGAGGTGCTTCTTGGAGTTGAATTTCCCTAGATAGAGGTAGGCAGTCAGACTCCTCTATCTTCTCTTCAAATTTCACTGATTTGTTGGTTTCTTCCTTCAATGTTGTTTAATCATATACATTATGAGGAATAGTTGGCTCAAGAAGTTCCTCACACTCATTCCAGAAGTTATCCAGATCTTTTTGATCTCCCATATGTATTTCAATTGTTAAATCTTCTTCATCAATCTCATCCAACATTGATTGAGATGGGATCAATGGATCTTCTTTTAATTTCATAAATGCTTCCATGGGTTCTTCAACTTGAAGGATTTGTGGGGATACTTCTTCCATCAATTTTTCTGGTTCTGGTTCTTGTTCGGGGTCCATTTGTTGTTGATCCTGGGATTCATGTACTTGTTCTGCAATCCAATGTATTGAGGTCTCTATATTTTGAACTTTTTGACTAATTCTTTTAAAATGGGATTCAATATCCTTGTGAACTTCTTATTCTTGGTGTTTTACTTTGATTATGTCTTGATAAAATTCTGGAAAATACTCCTGAAGTTCAATTAATTCTCTGGCCAATCCCTCCAACACTGGGTATTCGAGGTGATCTTTAAGGTTTTCAATGAGATCCTTGAATTCATCCTCGGTTACGATTTGGATTCGAGCTCCTCAAATTTGTTTAGACAAAAAAGAATCTTTATACTCTATAGACCAAGGTGATTCAATAATTGGTTCTTGAACTGGTGGGTAATTATTCCATGAATTAAAAAAATAATCATTTGAAAACAACATGGTAAAAGATTTTTTTAAAAAAAATAAAATTTGAAAAAGTGAAATCTTTACAAATAAATTGTGGCACTACCTCCCCGGCAATGGTGCCAAGTTTGACGCACGTCTGTCGTAGGGCGTGGCAAAAAAATTATTTCCCAAGTTAAAATGTAGTAATTTGGTTGATCTAGGATGTCTCCCGAAGAGGAGTGCACACAAAATGGGTTGTCACTTTAAAACGGGGGTAAAATGTTGTGAAAGGAAATTTGAAATTCAAATGATTGAAAAACTATGAAATTTAAAAGGGTGATTAGGTCGGGGTTAGTTTCCTAATTATAATGCTATCCTTGTTCAATTTAATTCAAACCTCTTCTTCTTAGTTGATTAAAGTGAGTTTCCACAATCGTTTCCTCTCACTTCCTTGGTGAAATTATTATTGTGAGAGAAAACCTTATCAAGATCTCGGTTTGGTCAACTCTCCTTCCATATGTAAAATAGTTGTATTGAATTTTATTAATTGAAATGGGAAATACCCGATCGGGTTTTGTTTATCCCAAATGATCAAGAACATTCACTACACCTTTTACACGTACTGACAATCGTCGAGTACTTCACCACTAATTCCTGGTTTATTCCATCGTATATAAACCAGAAATTAGTGGAGGGAGATATTGATTATTTTACCAAGGAAAAAATAAATAACAGAATTAATATTCAAGAACGATTGCAATTGATTATAAAACCAGCTATAATAAATTGAAAACAACTTTGAAGAAGAAAGAAATTTATTCAATTGCGTCCATGAACTGAAGCATTATAATGTAGAAAACCAACCCTTCCCCAATCACTCCAAAAGTTTACCCCACCATAGTAAGGGTAATCGAGTTGAATGGGGAAGAAGAAGGCATTACAAAACAATGAAAAAGAAAATAAATAAAAGAGAAAGCTGAAAAGTTCTCTTTCATGGTGTCCCAGAAGGAATGGGGTGGAGAATGGATGCTTTGAGAGGGTGGAGCTCTCCTCCTTTTATAGCCAGAATGTTTCCCCCGAAATTCGACGCTTTGTAGCCCCATTAAATGACATCTTCACGCGTTGAGACCTTATTGAATGTTGTTCATAATTCCCCTGGCCGTGTCTCCTCAAAATCTCAGCGGATTTAGACATTTATTCCGAGGGTTATGGCCGTTTTACTATGAGACATTATTCTGTCTAGTCAGACTCTCCAAAACGAAATCCTCCAGATTAGGGTGCTTTAATGACACCATAAACGGCCAATTCACTCAGTTCTTCTTTAATAAAAGATGCTCCAAAACACTTTTCGCGTCCACCCACCGAATTTCACAAGCTTTGGGCCCACAGTGGATGAGTTATGGATCCCACATCAAAACTAGGCAGAACTGAAAACAGTTTTTTTGAGCCAACTAGTGAGCTTCTTTTGAGCTTCTATATGACCGATTCAGATTTTAGTCCAAATATATTAAATGAATACCTAGATGTTTAGAATCTCAAAAAGAAATAATTTTTCAATTTTGATCAGTGTAGATAATTTTATGTTCAAACTACCGAAATAATTTAAAACTGTTAAAAACCCAAAATGGCCAATTTTTACTTTTCAGCTCAAAATAACACCATTATCAAAAAAATGAAACAATTCATCTTAGAGGAACAATTTTATGGGTTTAAAACAATGATATTCAATATAAATTAATTGAAAATATTTGCTCTATCAGTCATATAGGATGTGATTAAAATGTGAGTTTATGAAAGGATTTTTTAGTATTCTCACTATTTTTTAGAATATAATATTCATAATAAGGTACCATAGGTGGTCTCAGATTTATCATCCTTTCATGTTGGATCCATGTTTTAATGAATATAACTAATAATTAACCTTTTATTTTATCATTTTGTGATATCCCTAACATCTCTTCATAATGTATAGTTATTCGGAGATGTTAAGGTTATCATTGGAATTATTTTCTATAGAGATAAATAATTCAGTCATAAGGTAAAAAAAATTCTATTTAGACGACCATCTATATATAGTAATAAAATTATCATAAACTACATCTATTGTTTAATATGTGTTTATGATTAATATATAATCCTCCTATAGATGTTTATAATGTTACATAAATGGATAACCTTCGTACATTTATTACATTAATATATGATTCATAGTCTGTAAATAAATAGGGTTTGTAGGGTTTGATATTGATCATGTCATCGATTGAGGTATAATTGAGATGAAATTTTTCCACTTGTATAATGTGTACGACAAATGATACATCAATTGAGAAATACTAAGGAAGTGTGTAGACACATGTTTATATGGTTTATATTTTGTTTTTATCTATTTGGATTAGTGGAAGTGGATGTGCTCATCCACTTGAGTGAATTACATGTGATCTGTTGATCTGTCTAGTCAGAATATTCTCCACAAATCAAGAATGTATGAGTATGATATATGGGATTGATATACTCAAAATCCCACAGTCAAACAATTCCATATACAAATGGATTATATTATTAAGAATACTTTTTTATAATATAATTGTAATGACATAATGATTTATCAATAGAATCCCCTTGTTATAATTATTATTTATAGTATAATCACATTAGGAAGAAGAATTCCATATAATGTTGCTAAAAATTATGTGCCCATTATACAAAATCTGACCACTTCTATGTTTTTAATTTTAAAAATCTAATAGACACGATTTTGTTCAAAATGATTTTTGGAGTCTAATAGTACAAACCTAATTTTTTGTCAATAGTAACATACTCTTATGAATAATAATATGACCCTTATGAATATTAAATCATAAAATGTAATAGTAACCTTACCCTTGAAATATTAAATAAACTTTGGGAAATCTTATAAGTGATAATATGAACTTACTAAATATATTGGTATTTTTTTATGTCTTAAATAAATAATTAAAATTAATTAAATAATTTAAATGAAATTTTATTTTCAAAAACTGTTTTCATAAAAATAAAATTATATTTATTATACTTTTTGGATAATTTTATAAGACCTTCATTAATTTTTAAAAGCATTATAAAATCAGTCTAAATTTTATAAACATTTTTTAAAATAAATTATGATTTTAATTAAATATTTAATTAATCATATTTGGAAAACAATTTTTGGAAAATGGGATCCAATTTTGGATTTAAAACATCAAAAAATGGTTAGGGTCTATTTTTGGGATGTTTCTGAAATACTTCATTTTTCAGGTCAACAGTAAAAGTACACTTTTTTCTCATAACCAGTGTATCTTAAATTGCATCATTCGTGATGTAATGATGACATAGACATTATAGAACATTAGATTTATCCATGTTATATTTAATTTCATAAATGGCTCCTTAAAATATAAAAAACTCAATTTCCAAACCTATAAAGAACATTCCAAAGCCTCGAGTCAAAAGGTGATACCTTAAAGAATCCTTTTATCAATCTTTTACATTCCTTTTAATAAATTAATTAATTTGAATTATAAATATTATTTAAATTCTAAAACGAATTATTTATATTATTATAAGATTTATTATGTCAAAAAACTACAATTACATTTCTACCATTAGATATTTTATTTTATTTAATATTTTATACTAAAAACACCCCCTACTCGTGTATAAATTACCCCTCTCCCTATCTTTGCCAAACCACACCTCTAAATCGTCAAAACTTGCCTAATGTTTTCCCGAGAATCATCCATATCCACTATCCCACGACCAATAGCTTCTGGTCTCATCATGAGACCAATCCTAGCTTCTTTAAGAAGGATCTCAAGAGGATGATTGAATAGGTTATTCCTCTCTCTCTCTTATGTTAATTTCCTTTCAATTTCAAGTTCTTTTTTTAATCCATACCAACCTATATTCATAATAATGGTATGGTAACTATAGTATAATAAATATACTATAATTTTATTATACTGATGGGATATTATATCATCAATTCTTTTTCTCCACTTCGTTTTATTTTATAAAGGTAAATGTTGTTCGTGGGGTGTTAATTTATCACCTTCAAGAGCAACATGTTTTATTTTTCCATTTCTACCATCAGATATGCTAATGATACCTTTTTTATTGTTGAAAGAAAATATTCTATATGTATTATATACCGTTTAATTTTCTATAACTAACTTAGTTACATATTAAAAAATAATTAAAAGTAACAAGTTCGTAGTGGACAAAAACATCCAAATTAACCCAAACAAACATCATTAAGATACAATCTAATGATTCATCCACATGGTATATAATATAATAAATTATAAGATAATTTAAACTCCTATAATAAACTAATAACATGTAATATAATTTCTTTATGTTTACCCATTTTCTATGAGAACTTCCAATTATGAATACAGGTGATCCGCTAAAGAAAACAATAAAAACTAACATTCATGAACAATGATTTTAAACACTATAAATCATAAAAATGAAAATAAAATAACTTAATGAAATCATTATTAACCATATTATTATACAAAAGGTTCTTTAATTTATAATTAAAAAATTTAATGTGGTTATACAATACATTAAAGTGAAGAATGTGTTCAGATACAACGTACGAGGAAATTCTCGATCCGAACTTTCTTTCTTCTGGTTCTCCCTCTTTCACTCCATTTTTTGTATTGTAACTCCTTAAAGATCATTTCTTCATAATTATCATACCTTTTTTGGGATATAAATTTTTCCCCCCTGAGTTTATGTCAAACTAATGTTTTTTTAAAGAACTCTTCTTTCCTAACCAAACCATTTATTTAAGAATCAATGTTAATGGTTATTGTACCAAGTATGTTATTCCCACTTTCTTTTGAGAACCCAATGTTTATGAATGTATTATTATGATATGAAACATATTCTTTAAATGTGTTTGTTTTGTTCATTTTCTAGTATAGAGTATATGTTTCATTCAAGATAATGATAATATTATCATGTGACAGGTGAACCCAGAATTATATAGCACAATATGAATGTTTGAATGTGAAAGATCTACCTAGAATTATGCAGCACTCTAATTCATTGGGTTAAGTGATTAACCTCTTTTGTTATATTGAAATTATGTGTGAACATGATACTAGATTTTTTCACAACTATGTGTGGTAGTTAACCAATAAGGCATTATGATTCATCTTTTTATGTATTGCCTCATTTCAAGTCTTTTATTAATAATTCATCTCATGTTCAAGATCCTTTTCCTATGTATGATTATTCTCACCCATTATTATATATTTCATATCTATCCTATTACTAGGAATTTATCTCACTTTTTTTTATGTATATCCTCATGTGAATACATGTACTAATGAGAGGTCAGGGGAAAATTGTAATATAGAGAAGAATAAATTAAATAAATTTTATTCATGATGTTATAAAATTTATTTTTGTTCCTAGTTATCCCAAGACACTAAACCTCTGGATCCTTGTTGTGTAATACTATTATGTTGTTTATCATTATAATGATGTAGTAGTAATGTATGAAAATTCAGTGTCGTTACAGATAATATCAGAGGCAAGTTTTCATTAATTTGGGAATTAGGATTAATAAACCCTAAAAAAATACAAACATGAGACTATGTACATAGATGCACAAAAGAAAATTTACATAGGGATCACATCAGTTATTATTTTAGTTAAAATTGTAAAATTTAATAAGTTATTTATTCATAACTTGTTTACTTATGATTTTTCCTAACCTTTTTTATTACAGAAAGTTGTAGGAAGCAGGAGAAATGAGGCTAACAACTCATGCGAGGACCAGTGCAACGATTTCTAAAACAACATCTCTAATGCTTTGGGAGGTGGAGTACAAAACGTCATGGTGATTCTTACACAACAGTCTATGTTTATTAAAAATAATCATAAAATGGGGAACATCTACAATCACCTAAGATTTTGAAACAGACAGTTGAGTGTCTTATGCAGCAATGACCACCGACGTTTAGTGGATCTTATAATCCACTAGTTATGGAAAAATGGGTCAACTCCATATATGTTATCTTCTCTATGATTCTCTGTTTTGAGACAGAGAAGGTGAAACTAGCCATTTAACGTATAAAAGGAGATGCCAATCAATGATGGTATTTGATTAAGAACACCAAGGCAAGGGAGGAAATTGATGAGATACACTGGGAAGACTGTATGATCATATTTTTAAATTTTTATTTTGTATGAAATCTTCATAAAAATATGGAGAAATTATTCATAGAGATCAAGAATAATGAAATAAAATATGTTACAACCTATGAAGTGAATTCCATGAGGCACGCAAGGTATGCTTCTAGTTTTGTTATCAACAATGGTAGAAAAATTGAAAGATAATTTAGTGGATTAAAACCACATCTTTGAAAGGCTATTTCAATTTTAGACATTTGGAGTAATGATTAATTTGTTTGATAGGATATAAAAGTGGATATGGAGTTTGTATAATGGTCCCTTGGATATGGTGATAAGAAATGAAAGACATAGTTCCAATATGGAGGATCTAGTCATAATGGTGGGATGAAAACTCAACAACCCACATGCCAAAAATGTGGAAAGTTGCATCACTGGAACTACCTCAAAGGAAAGAGGAAGTGATACAATTGTCGGAAAAGGACACTATGCTCAAGATTGTCTAAAGACAAGAAAAATGTAGGAAAATTTAGTGGAAGAAAGGGGGGAACCACACATGGCCCAATGCTGAAGCACTAGGGAGCAATTAAACTATAAAATCCATTACACAAAACCTTGAATCCCTGAGGGTAATCAACATCAGCAGCCACCAAAGCCAAAGGAACAAGGGAAGGCATATTCCATCACAAATGCAGAAGTGAAGCACGATAATGATGGTGTACAAGGTACACATCATATTCACTAAAGAATGGAAAATGAATTATTAGATTCTAGTTCAACGCATTCCATTATATCATAAAATTTTTCTAGAAATATATAATCGAATCTCTGAAATATTAAAGTAGAGATATATATAAAACACCAAGTTTTGAAATCATTTCAACCCAAGTGTTTGACTCTTCTTCTATAGGCATATGTAGAATGACTCTTTTTGTGAATATTTTAATACATACATTAGTATAATTCGATGTTATAATGGGAATAGATTGTCTCTCGTTATATAGAGAATTTATCAAGTGTCTAGAAAATGAAATATCTTTTCATATTTCAATCCATCAAATTACCATCTATAAATACATGGAATATATTGATTCTCCATTGAACAAATCCTTCAACCGTGTAGTCATTGATTCCATATGAAGAAGAATACCTCTTTAAATAGTTGTGTCAAAGGAAAGGGCCAACCATGCATAAATTCCCATCGTGAGGGAATATTCAAGAGTCTGGATTCCGTATGAGGTATGGGAACTATGTGATTCTTTTGATTCTCTTAAAAGTTACTAATTACCATGAAATCTTCATGAAAATGATGAATATTGTCTTTATAAATTAACTCAAAAAATTTGTGGTAGTTTTTAAAGATGATACTCTCATCTACTCCAATTGAATGAAGGAACATGAAAAATATCTTACACCTGTGTTAAAAACATTATGAAGGAGAAGTTGTATGCCAAGTTCAGAAAATGAGACTTTTGGATGAAGAAAATAACATTCTTTGGACATGTGATCATGTGTGAGGGAATTTATGTGGACCATTCTAAAAAGGATATTAGGGAATGGCCCATGCCCACTAGTGTCAAAAATATATGTAGTTTTCTTAGATTAGCTGGGTACTACTGAAGTCTCATGAGAAATTTCTCACTATTGTCAATCCCACTAACTAAGTTAACAAGGAATAGGGTAACGTATGTTTGGATGGTATGATGGGAGGGATGCTTCATGGAGCTAAAGAGAAGGCTGATCAATGTACGTGTACTCATAACACTGAAAATTGGATAATGATCTGTGATATATAGTGTTCCTTCAATGAAAGTCTTGGTTTTTGTACTCATGAAAAATGATAATGTGATAGCTTACACGTCACAATAGTTGAAGATACATGAGAATAACTACCCAATGCATGATCTATAGGTATCAGCCAAGATTTTTTCATTGAAAATATTGAGCTACTACCATTATGGTGAAAAGTGTGACATATACATGGACCACAAGGGAAAGAAGTATATATTCACACAAAAATTAACTCAACATGTGTCAAAGGAGATGGTTTTGAGATAATCAAGGACAATAATTTCTCTATACACATTTATCTTAGAAAGGCAAACAATGTAGCTGATTCTCAAAATTGAAAAAAAACCTACTACTATATCTATGTTACAGATTGAGAAAGACTCTATCATCATGGATATGAAAAGGATGGATTCGGAAATCATAAGGGTAGAGGATACATCCTACCTTGACCAAATTACTATAGAAATAACAATCCAATAAATGAATAAATTGGCACAAAGGAATGATACAGAGTTACAATAGATGGTGAATGTAGAAAAGGAAGGGAAGATGGAAGATATCCATATCGACATTGATGGTGTGGATCAGTTTGGATTTTAAATTTGTATGGCTTAATCACCTAGGATAATGAAAGATATACTGGCCAATTCACATAGATCAACATTCTCTATCCATCTTGGTAGCACCATGTTGTACCAAGAACTCTGTGAAAACAACTCATGGTAAAACATAAAGAAGGAGATCATGGAATACATCACAAAGTGATTGGTTTGTCAGCAAGTTTATGAATACCAATAATATTCCATAGGGTTGATGCATCTATTGCCTATACCCATATGGAAATGGTATAATATCACTATGGAATTTTTCACAGGTCTCCTATGGTCATCGAATGGAAATAATGCAATATGAGTTGTGATTGACTGACTCACCAATGCTTCCAATTTTATCGGTATTTGGGAGGAACTCTTACTTGAAAAACATTTAATGAAATATGTGAAGGAAGTGGAGATACTGCATGGTGTTCCACTCTCTATTGTCTCTGATCATGATCCAAGGTATACATCTATATTTTGGAGGAGCCATCAACATTCTTTCAGTATTGTATTAATTTTCAATATGACCTATCAACCCCAAAATGATGGTCAATCTGGAAAGACAATTATGATGCTTAAAGACATACTAAGAGCCTTCTATTTAGAATTCAGAGGTGGATTAGATCAGAATCCCCCATTAGTTGAGTTCTCCTTTAAAAATTTCTTCCTCTCGACTATTCATATGGCCCCATATGAAGCTCTGTATGAAAAGAAATGTATAACTCCAACATGATAGGATGAAGTTATAGAAATAAATCTACTTTGACCTAACCTTATAAAAGAGGTGATGGAGAAAGATCAAGTAATCCAAAAACACATTAAGGCAGCTCATAATTCCAATAATAGTTATGCTATCAATCATAGAAGGTACTTGGAGTTTGATAGTGTGGAAAAATTCTTCCTTAGAATATCACCTTGGAATAGAGTCACACAGTTTGGAAGGAAAGGGAAGTTAGACCCAAGGTATATAGGCCCCTTTAAGATACTTGACCACATATGAGTTGTGGCCTATTAATTTGAACTTCCTCAAAATATGGCTTAAGTTCATTATGTGTTTAACATATCATTCCTGTGGAAGTAAATACTAAACCCCTCACATGTACTGAACTGAGAGATTGTACAGCTAGAAGATGATCTCTCTTATGAGAAGTAGCCAGTGAAAATTCTGGACATGAGAGATAAGGTTATACCCAACAAGACAACCCAAATTTTCAAAGTGTTGTGGAGGAACCATAAGTTTGAAGAAGATAGTTGGGAACTGGATGAGGCAATGAAAGAGAGGTACCCTCATCTATTTGTGTAAAACAAAATTTCGAGGGTGAAATTTCTTTAAGGGGGATAAATGTAACGACCCAATGTTTTATCAATGGAACCCCCTTCATATAATTATTCCTTAGAGTATAATAAGATTACAAATTACAAGGAAATTTAGTTATACTAAATATTATGTGACCATTAAGCATTATTTTTCTAATTCTATCTTTTTAATTTCAAAAATCGGACATAAATGATTGTGTTCTAGATGATTTTTTGGAGACTAATTGAAACAAATAATTTTTTAGGAAGAGTAAGGTAAAATTATGAATAGTATCCTACCATTTTGAATATTAATATTACCATAATGAATAGTAAATCATACAATTTAATAGTATCTTTAACCATGAAATATTAAATAAAAATTAGGCATCTTATAAGTGTCAATTTGACCTTACTAAAAATATTTGTATTTTTCTAAGTCACAAATAACTAATTATAATTAATTAATTAATTTAAAAGAAAATTTTATTTCTTAATTTTTTTCATAAATTAAAAATTCTATGTATTCTAGTTTTATGATAATTTTATAAGACTTTTTTTAATTTTTCAATGATCTATAAAATCAATTTTAATTTTAAAATCTGAATTTTTTATGTAAATTATTATATTAATTAAATATTAAATTTATCATATATAGAAAATTATTTTTAAAAAAAGGACGTCATTTTTGGATTCAACACATAAAAAAATGGTTAGGGTGCGGTTTTGGGATTTTTCTGAAATACTTTAATTTTTTGGTGAATAGTTAAAATATAGTTTTTTCACATAACCAGTGTATCTTAAATTGTATCATTCATGATATAATGATGAAATAAACATTCTAGAATTATGGATTAATCCCTGTTTTATTTAATTTTATAAATGGTTCCTTAAAATAAAATTAACTCAATTTTCGAACCGAAATATTACTTTCCGAAGCCTAAAGTCTAAAGGGTATTCATTAAAGTATACTTTAATCTTTCTTTCACTTTCCTTTTAATAAATTAAGGAATTAGAATTATAAAGTTTATTTAATGTCTAAAAATAAATATATTATCTTAATATAATATTTATGATGACAAAAAACTATTATTAGAAGTCTAAAATTTAATATACTATTTTATTTAATATTTTATTATGAACCCCCCCCCCCTCGTCTTGTATAAATAACCCCTCTCCCTCCCCTAGCCAAACCACCCCAATCAAGCGTCATGACATGTCTAAAAACTCTAAAATCATCATCCCAAGACCCTATACCACGTCAAAGAGGTTATTATCTCATCAAGAGATAAAGACTGGCTTTTTTAAGGAGGACCTTAGGAGGAGGATTCGAGATGTAATTCCTCCCCCTCTCTTTTCCTTTAATTTCCTTTCAATTTCCTGTTCATTTCTTATTCTCTCCCCACCTATCTTCATCTAAATTATATGGTAACTCCAGTATCATAAATATACTGTAATGTTCTGATTTTAATGGGATATTATATCATCCATCCCCCTTCTTTTCTTGTTTTTATTTTAGAAAGGAAAACATTGTTTGTGAGGTGTTAATTTATCACCTTCAAGAACAAGATGTTTTTCCTTTTCCATTTATACCATTAGATATGGTCATTAGAACCATTTTAATGCATGAACCAGAATATTGTATATATATTATATCCCAATTATCTTTATCGAACTATCTTATGTACATATTAATAAATATTTAAAAGAAACAATTTCATTGTGGATGAAAACCCACTGAATTAACCCAAACGATCATCATTAAGATCCAATCTAGTGATTCATCCACATGATATATAATATAAAAAATTATGCGATCATTTAAACTTTTATAATATGATTAATGAAATTTAAGATATACAAAATTCTAGAATTTTTAATTAATGAATCTAATGTGGTTATACAGAACATTAAAGTGAATAAAGCATTCAGATACAAGTTAAAGGGAAATTCTCATACCCAACATTATTTCTTCAGATCTCACCCTTTCACACCATCTGTGGTATGGTAACTCCATAAATATCATTTTTTATCATTTCCATACCTTTTCTGGGATATAAATTTTTTTCACTATTGTTAATGTCAAAAAAATGTATTCCAAAAGAACTCTTGTTTCATAGACACACATTTTATTTCTCACTCATGGTTGATGGTTATTATATCAAGTATGTTATTCCCACATTATTTTTGGAACCCACTTTTTATGAATTTTTTTTTATGATATGAAACAAATTCATTTGAATGGGTTACTTGTGTTCATATTTTATTATATTTTATAAGAGTCATTCATTATAATGATAATTTTTTGATATGAACACTATAGCTAGAATTATTTAGCACAATATGAATGTTTGAGTTTGACAGGTGCGCCTAGAATTATATAGTGCTCCAATGCATTTGGTAATGTTATGAATCTCATGAATTAAGTTAAATGATTTTTGAAATATATTTGTTCCTTTGTTCAAAACTATGTTTTGTAGTCATCCACTTACACATGATGTTTCATTTTTTAATGCATTGCAACATTTCAAGTCTTTTATTAATACGTCATATCATGTTTGTGATCCTTTTCATATGTTATGATTATGCTCAACCATTTTTATATTGTTATCATCTCTCATTTTAATAGTCATTCATATCTCTCCTTTTTAATGTATATCATCAGGTGAATACATATAATAAAGAAATGTAAATAGAAAATAAGAATCTAGAGAAGAAAAAATTAAATAAATGATTATTCTTGATGTTGTAAAAGTTATGTTTGGTAATAGTTTTCCCAATACACTAAACCTATGGATCCTCATTGTGTATTAATATTATGTTTTTTATCTTTATAATGATGTAATTGTAATGAAATGCACAACATAGTCTCTATAATAACAAGTGGACATAGGTATGGGAATACAAGTTTTTGGTAGTGATAACACAATATACATTTCTATATTGAATAAAATTTATGATATTTTAGGGGAACCACTTTTTATAAATTTATGGATTATGTAATTATTAATTGTTTTATATTATGTTATGACTAATTTGGTCACACTTTGTGGTGGATTGAATGAATATTATTTTTTCTATAAAGTGTTTGTAATAAAATTTATAAATACAAAAAATATTGTTTACATAAACGATGTTTTGGATATATTTTCATATGTTATCATATATGATATGAAATTCTTGTGAAATGAGTTATATATTTAAAATAGAGGTTTTTAAATATTTATAAAAGTAATATTACTTTCTTGGAAGGAAATTCATCCCAAACATTCATAGAATCTCATAGTTAATAGATACCCTTTGAGGAAGGATCTTGTACGATTCCTCTTGGTGATATTTCACAATTTCACATAGAAAATGTCATATAGGTATGATCATAAGATAGAAGGAATACCATTACAATTTTTTTAATATATTAATAGATATATCTTGTTGAATAATAGGATTATATTTTTTTAGAATACATTTTTGTAAGTATACACTCCTCTAAAACCCATCACTACCTATTTTTTCAACTTATACTTCATAGTAAGATATTAATTTTGTTAATAATTATATTCATTTACATGGTTTATTGAGATTTAGAGAATTTTTTTTTCTTCCAGTAAGAGAAATACAGTAATTATTTTTCTATTATAATGTATATTATTTGAGTAGTTATTTTATAGAGGAAAATTATTGTTATTCATTAATATGTTAAATCCAATATTAGGGATTATAGTGTTTATATCAAGGATTGGTTATGATAGTTTCCACTATTCATGGGGACTAAAAAGTATTATATATATATATATATTTTAATACTAGGAGATTGTATGATAGTAATTGGTTATCAATAATAATTGAATTGAATTACTTTTCACCACTTTTAATTGATATAGTTTATAAAATTAATTTTTTTTATCATAATGGATAAAACAAGATTTGAAGTAATAAATTTATAAAATGGGAAGGGGTGGGGAAATATTCTTATTTAATTATATTTCCATTACTAAATTAATTGAATATTATTTAATTTGGATAAATTTTTAATGTTTTGGTATTTATAGACCAATGTTTTTATATTTCAGTTAATTTTTTATATTTCACTTTTAAGTTATATGTAGATCTAGTAGTCATGTGGGACAACATTCTAATAGGTGTTTCCTGGAGGGTAATGAAAGGATAATTATGGGTTGGGTACTTTGATTATAAAATATTATTTATAAAATTATTATAATTTTTAATGCATTCTATATCATTAAAAAATAATTTATTTAGTCTAATTTGGAACATGATTTTATTACTCTTTCATATAATCTAAAATATTTTTACGATGAACAAATTCTTACAAAAGAGTGAGTATATAAATAAATATATAAATCTTTATGATATATATATATATATATATATATATATTATTTTACAAAATCCGATGAATCTTCAGAATATATTATTTATTTTTTGGGTATATTGAATAGAATAGAATAGAAATTCCATGCCACTGCATTAAGTCAACCATAATGTATCATATATGAAATTTGTAGGGATTCTAAAATATTATTCTATAATTCATGATTCCAAGTAATAAATAATGAATTAAAATATTAAATGGTTGGAATTTAAATATCTATCATTTTATAAATAATTCATTATATTCATTTGATATGATTAAATGCTTTAGAGGATGGATAATGAATTCATGTGTTGAATGCCTGAAATGGGGGATTGATCAACCAAATTGTTATAACATTCCTATAAATTCTATGTAGACTAAATAAAATATAAGGGAATATATAAATGGTTCATGTCAAATGATTTGGTGTGATATGTAATATGGATTTTCCCTTTAACCAATATTCCTCATTTTCAATTGGAATTAAAATGTATTATCATGTCATGAGATAGCAGAGGGTATAATCCAAGTGATTGGTGATTATTTCAACCCATGGATACACAATAGTGCAGGGATTTATTCTACTAAATAAAATAAATCTACATCAGGCCACTGTGATAAATATAGTAGTAAATGATTATCAGTTAAAGCTATGCTACTGCACTTCAATTTATGTAATTTATAGTGTTGGGTTCATGAATGATAGTTCTTGGGATTGAGATTTCTGGACACTTTTGTTGTGTTATTTTATGATCAAAATATCATTAGACACCCAATAGTAGTTTGAGTGTATCACCATAATATTCAATTATCAAAATCATGGTTGAAAATCAAAAACCAAGAAATCACAAGTATATCAAATTATGTATCATCAAACATAGTATTATTATTATTCTCTGGAAACACATATTATATCAATAATAAAAAGTTATGATATGGTTATGGTATATGATATATAATATCACAGGTAAAGACAGGATTATAAATTTTTTTTAAAAAATATTATATCTTATGATATGTATTTTCATAAAATAATATGTAATCAATCCATGAATGAAAATAGAGTATCATATAATAATAATGATACGATAATCAAAGGATGTGACACACTTGAAATAAAACTGTGATATCTAGGACATCCATTATCTATCATGAAATATGATATATAAAAAAGCCAAGCCACATATTATACTAGTAGGATATCATAAAATGTAATAAAATTAAAAAAAATTTCAAAATTTTCAATTCTGGGTTATATTATATTTGTTATAAATTTGTATAAATTATGAAAAAAATATTTTTTTGGATATTTATCTAATTTATTAAAAAATTTACAATTAATTAATTATAAATCATTTATTGTCAAATATTAAATGTTTCATAATGATTTAATAAATACATATACCATAAATATTAACTGTAAATTTTACATTCCTTTTAATCTATATAAAATGAATTAAAATTTTAATATTAATGGTTTATTTATAATATAAATTAAAAATATATTTATAAATTTAATATTTCATAAAATATATATATATATATATATAATTTATATTTATATTTATAAATGTTTCATAAATATATTATTTTCAATTGTTCAAATTAATGTGTCATATTTTAACAATTATTTTAACCATATCAAAAAAATTGTTAATTGATATGATCAAGGTGAAATAAAAATTAATATATGGTATACAAATTGTATAAATATCACAAATAATATAATCAGAATATAAAAACATATACTTCACTTCATATCAAATTTTTAATATAAATTCCACATACATTATATTATAAAAGGGTTTATATTGAGAATAATTATAATTTTTTTATTTATGTAATTTTCTATTTTCCATAATTCTCTACTAAATTAATAAAAATTTATATAATTTCATTGTTTATAAATTCATCATAATTTTTATCTCATCTTAAAATATATAAATTATTCATTTATTTAGTTTATCCTATAATTTATTCATAGTTATAATTGGTTTATAATATGAATAAATTTATGTTTTAGGTTATTGTTTTAAAATATGTTGACAAATATACTTTTATATAAGGAGATACATAGTTGGTATTGTGATGAATTTAGTTTTCAAATACACTGATTTTTTCTTTTACTTGGCTATGAACATGAATTATAAAGATAATCAGGATTCAAATATGTTGGTTTTTAAATTTATAGTTGGTTTGATATCTCTATTGAGTTATATAATTTTGTCAATGGACAATGGGTTTGATTGTTCAATATCCATGAGGCACATCCCTTATACAGAAATTGGGTTTTTAAAACTTACCACTAAATGATAACACATTACATTGCATTTTATTCCAGATAATTCTACAAAACTATATGAATGGGTTTTCAATACCTTTTTAAATGGATCTAATTGAATACGTATAAATATATTTGGATTTTAATTAATTTTGTAACAGAAGCTATTATTTTGTATATAGTTACCCAACAATATCGATTGAACATGTTTATTTTATAAGAAAATTTTGATTATAACATAATTCACTAGAAGCATGATTACATTTAAATATAACACATTAGATAATATGGTTAAATTAAACCCCTTTTAAAATAAAAAGTGTCTTGTTCCATCCAATGAGAGAACATGCAAATACCTCGATCATCCAATCAGAAAGGTCTCTAAAAAATCATGTTTCTCTATGATTATATTGTGTTATTAAATATTTAAATGTGGTAACATTAAAAGTTAGGTTCATTATTTTATTATTATTAATTGGGATACTATTAACTAGATATCCAAAAGATCTAGGATACTAGTGGAATGGTGTTATTTTTACCCATCATATTTATTGCGAAACATATTTTTTTTACCTCAACTAGCAAAGATTCATGTATGTTATGATTTCTTGAATGAACTAAATAAATATAATATGAGTTTCACCATAATAAAATTTAATTTCATAGATTAATATGAATCTTTTATAAGTAATAGACCTAATAAAATTTAAATTGATATGTAGTTTTAGTAGCATAAATTTTAATTAAAAATTTTTAAAATAAATTTATTACATGATATACATTTATGAAATGAATCAATTATAAATTTATGGAAGATTCATCATCAATAATATATTTCATATCATTTCTTTAAAAATGATATGCTTAATGAAACACCATAATGTATTATATAACATAATAATTTTTCTTCCAAAAATGAATGTTTTTTGGTGTTAATAAAATACAGTCACATGTAAATAGTCCATGATGTTATTGAATAGTTTATTCTAGATTATTATGATGAGAATATAAATAATAATAAAAATTTAAAAACTAATTATATGAAAAATAAAATATATGAATTTAAAAATCACTTATATGATCAACGTGGTTCAGTGCTCCTATGCCTTGGACAGACTATGATTTCCATTAAGGGTTAATATGTAAGTTTCATTAACACTATAATAATCATTGAAAACATTACAACATATTAAATCAAATAAGAAAATATTTATACTATTTTAAAAAATTGTTGATTATTGATGAATTAGGGTATGATATTTCTATGTTCTGAGGATGTATTAATACAAAAAATAGTAATAATTTCAATCTAGTGGAAGAAAATTTATTTATTATGTCCAATAATGTTTCTATAAATTATAATACCAGTTCATTAAAGAATTATAGAAATGTTATGAAAGGATTAATATTTTTTTCACATGAATTAGTTTTCTAAGATATCTATTGGGGTTTCAAGAAAAATATAAAATGTTCATGTTAGGTATAAGTGTTCTAGAAAAAAACTAAATGTTGGAAAGTATTTGATTCCAAATGTTTTTTTTAAATTTTATGTGAGTATTTGTTTGTTCAGAATGAGGAAATAATTTTTGGAGTAATTATTTTTATTTCAAATGATAAAATAAAGGGGTTGTTAATCTCTGATTAAATGGGAAATGAAAAACATATGAATCATATATGAATCTAAAAATTTATTTTTATATTATAATCTTTTCTATTATATGATTCGATAATTTTCTCTTAAACAAAAGTTATTCTAAAAAAATTGTGGTGATGGATTTGCCACACATATTTTATAATTCATCAGATTCTATGACATGTTTTGGAATAAGATAGAGATAAAAAATAGTATCTCTAATAATGGGTTTTTCATATTTTTATTAAAATATACTAAATTTGATCCCAAACCATGGTTGACAATTTAAAATTATAAAGTAATTATTCCAAAATAATTATTCAGACACATAAGATGGAACATATGAGATGGATTTTAATTTTTCCCTAAATATTGCTAATATAATGAAGTAATAGTTATTTCATAAAATAAAAGATTTTATTTATAATATCATGACATCATTAATTGAATATAGTTTCTAATATGAATGTTGAAGTATGTTTTGGATTTATTATGATTATAGTAGAAAAATAAATGTTTACAATAACAAAACTGAAATTTTAATGATACGTAATATCTTGAATTAAATTAATATATATTTGTCAATGATTGATGTAAATAGTTATATAATTTACCAAAGGATATTGAAGAAACAAAATTGATGTAGAGGTACTGTGTATGATGATAATAATGAATTTTGAAATGAACCTATTACCAAATGTATGTTATTTACATCATAATATTATGTGTTGTTCACTTTAAGACATTGAATAATATATTCATGGAGTTGATAAATAGGAATATTATTCTTATATCTCTAATTTAATCAATGTAAATTTATTCATATATGTTACTGACTAAAAATATTCATTGGAGGTTTTTATTTTATGGTTGGACAGATATGTGGACATAATTACATAGTGATGTAACAAGTTTTTAAAAACCCCTGAAATGGAAGAAAATGTAAGGTTTACCTCACAATTTATCATGTTTGTTTGATTAAGAAAATTTGTATGTAAGGTTTTATTTAAATTCATAAATTGTTTTAATAATATAAAATATATCTTATTACACAAAAGGTAATATTAAATTTTTCAATTCATCAGGTTTGTACATATATTGATGATGTGATATAATAATTGAACTCTAAATATCAAAAAAGTGAATTATTTTAGAAAAATATTTTTCATGGTTTATTCTTGGATGTGATGAAGTATTAAGGTTATAATTATTAGGATTATTATATCAAAATATGGAATATGGTAATGAGGAATAAAATGGGATATGTGAATTTTATGGTCTACAAATTATACCACATGGAGAGTCATACATCATGTCATTGGTATTCTAGGGGTGAGTGGTAAATATTTTTATTCTAAATACTACATTGTATTAAGATAATATTTTTTAGAACAATCATAATTAGATTATTTTATTACATGGGCCTTGTGGTATGTCTAATCGATGGATGGTTTGGTATATTTCTTATAATTTAAATGGTTAGGGCTTAACTAATAATGAATTCTTCCTTGCATCAAATGTGGATGAAATTTTCTACATTAATTAGTATTATCTATAGAAATGTTTCATAAATCATAGATTACACATATGATTTGATTATTTATATTATTACGGTATGTGATATGATCATCAATAAGGTTTATTACTTTTTATGTTTTAAATAAAATGGTTGGTCTGTACTATGATAATCAAGAACATATGAGTCTGATAAAAGTGATTGAAATACTCTATATATCATGGTGACTCATTGTCTTTGTAAAATGGAGGATTTTTAAATGCATTATTTCATATTATGTATATTCAGAAATGTCCCATTTTTGTTTGAGTAACATTAATTATTTATTAGAGAAAATTTATTACATAAATTTATGTACTCATGAATTTATATTTGTTATCAACATTTCAACGGCCTGTTGGTTCAAACAATTTGATTTTCTAAATGAGGATCATGTTTTATATAATGATATTATCTAATTGTGTTATAGTGTTTATTAAAATGATTTTAGTATGAGAGTCGACTATTTTCTCCATTTGATGTAAATGAAGGTGATGTAGATGATTTATTTATAAAAATATTTTTTCTGATATCCAAAAGTATTTTTTGATGTTGTTTCACATATAATGATAGATGAAACAATAAAGGTTGAAATAGAATAATTTCTACGATTATCTAGTGAAATGGGGTATTGAAAGTGATATAACCCTATCAAATATATCATATTGTTGTATATTTTCTTGTTGCATAGTTAAACATACATTGAATCTTAGCCATGTCGTATTCCTGGATTAGATATATCAGAAGGCATCAAATAGTGTTTTTATTCAACTACCATAATTATATTTAATTTCTTGATACAACAAATTCATAAGGATTGTGTAATTTAATTATATGATTCGTAACAAACTCTGATTGAAATGATAGAAAATAATTATGTGGTTATTATTAGAATCTCATTCATAATGGTTATTTTGATTATTTTCATTTTAAATGAAAGAATATTAGCATGATCGTTATTTTATTCTTGTAATGGATGCCAGGATCTATCAAATGATTTTCTCAAATGTTTTACAATGTTCAAAAAAGTAAGCAAAAAGTCAGTAATGTATCAATTATTATATAAAAATATCATCTCTATGGAGATTGTGTGAGATATTATTTGTATTTTCATTAGAATCTCTATTCCATATTTATTTTATTCTATAAAAACTAACGTTTCATGATATAATGGAGTGTAAACCCCCTATGATGGATGATTATTCTATTTTTTGGATACACTATGAATTTTAGATTTCTTACTATTCCTATAAATGATCATCATCAAACCGCTATGATAAAGGTAGTAGTCAATTATCATTAGAGTATTTTCTAAATAAATTCTCATTTGCTAGTTGAGAAAATCAATGGGATGTTAAATATGGGTTTTAAAACTTTTGATTTTTTGAGAATAAAATTTTAAAATGGAATTAGAGTAATTTTAAATTCACTATGTGATGTTTTATTATGGATTGAGGCTTAAGAGGTAGTATGGGATCTCTAATAAACATCAGGGTGGGATAAAGGTGACCCCAATAATAGATTTTTTTTATAAATATAATGTCACACTACATCACCATTGGTAATTTAATGAAAACCATTTTTGATGGGTGATATGTTAGATAGAATAAGGTGACACAACACAAGACAATGGATGCCATACCATATTTCTTATCCCTCACATTTACAAGGAATGTTCCACTATGATAGTATTTTTATAAGGGTTAGATCCTCTACCTAGGGTTGTCATGTCATGAATGATATGTATCTAATCATGATACTGACATGTATGAGTATGGATTCCACTACCTATGGTTGTCTCATTGTGACTCATTAATCAACACTAATATCCATCCCCCATTAAATCATTTAAAATATAAAAGTGCATCCCTGTTTTAAGTAACCCCATCCCTCTGGTTCTTGGTCAAATAACCATGTTGAGATATCTATTTTGGTTGTATTTTCCTCTATTTATCAATTTCATTCACCCCATTTAGTATTGGAGTTCTTGGTGGTTATTGTTTTTATTTTAGATTTGTTATATCCTCCACTTTACTCTATCATTGTTCCCACTATTCACCTATGATTTTATTAATCTCATATTTGTGGTTTGGCACTTATTTCATTAAATCATGATGGAATCAAGGGGAAATGTTGGATATTATTAATGGATTTTCTATAGGACATCCTATAATGATGAAATAACATTTTTATCACTATTAAATTAGAGACTCATAATGTTGTGATTTCTTTAACTATTTTCAAATAGATCTTATGGAATCGAAAAATGATCAGGTGTTGAATAATAAAGATTTTTGTTTTGATGGTATCAATGGTATTTTATTGGGGTTAATGTTATGGTTGGTCATAAGTTATTTATAAATATGTTGTTCAATTATTTTTTATGAAATTATATATTCTTTTAGTTATATTAAATAATTAATTATATTTTGTTATAATTAATTACTTTTCAGGTTATGGCTTGAGATAGAGGCACTGGAGATGATTCAGACTTGGAAGAAAATTAATAGATCAATACAAGGATTCTAAATCCATGTATGAGGTGGGTGGTTCATTAATATTTAATTATGTTTTATGAATTTTTTTTGAAATTATGCGTAAAAATTCCACTACTGATGATTGATCTTAAATTTAAACTAATTTTTTAATCATTCCCTGAAATGAATACAGTGTTAAGGGCCACAATGAACCCCTAAACTCTTGATTGATTGATTTACCAAATATTGTCATGTAATTGATAAATAATGGTTTTTTTATATAATATTTACCATGGCATGAGTTGAATTTAAGAACTTGGTCTAAAGTAAGATCTAAGAGAATGTTTACGAAAAATAGACTCACTTGGTGACAACAAAACAAGTAGTGGTATGTGCTAGTTTGATTTATGATAGAATCGAAATAGGATGTTTAATTATTAAATGATATAATACTCGAATAGATAATTTCTAATGATAATTATGGTAGGTATGAGTTTCTTATGTTTTGTTGTGGTGGAGAGTACCATCTTGAGGATGGATTGGAATATTTTCAAGTACTATGAGAAAGATAAGTCCTATAGGACCAGATGAGGTGTCCTGAAGTGATTTTACACTAATTAATGTTATTAATAGATCTAAAAAGAGTATTTTGGGTTTCACTTGAGTTTAAATCATAACTTTTTTTTGATGTATTGGCATCAATATTCTACGATCCCTTGAGAAACTCATCTTGGATGACCTATGGTTAGTGGGACTGAGTTGTGATATAAGATTCTGATGTGGTTTTACACAATCCTCATGTAGAAAGGGTGTAACTAAGACTATGATATATGATAAATCCATGGGGTATTATATTTTTTTTGGTATCGATGATCAGTGACTGTGACATGTTGTAAAAATGATAGTCGATTCCCAAATGTGCAATTTGAGGATGTTGATGGGCTCTGCATGATGAACATTTTTTATTGGGGTGATATTAATGTTATCATCCTATGAGTTTAGTTGGATTATGAAACATGTTTTTAGTCATCTGTTATTACTTGAGTAATATATGTAGGATTTGTTGCTGATAGGTTATACATGAGAACATATATTGGGATCAAGTTAGTGGCCAACCCATGGAATGTGATAGGAGGATCCAGAGATAGGGTATACATTATGTAATTATTATTTGATATTTGTTCCAAGAAAAACTGTTGGAATTATCCTAACATTAATGAGGATATTTGATAGGATCATGTTGGTGGGTAGAGGGTACAACTCTATTTTCTTATATTATTTATGTTATAAACTACTATATTTGGAGCAAGTATACTCACAAGATTTCTAAAGTTATATGATAAGGTATTCAAAGTATATAGAAGGTATAACCATGATCTTCCAAAAGAAATAGTATCTGAGCATCCATGTTAGGATAAAGAGTGTCCCTAAGTTACATAATGATATGAGAGATATTTATAGAAAATAATTAAATACTCATATGAGTTAGAAATGATATGGAATTCTTCTTTTGGTGAGATATTGTGACCTAAAGTAACCTTATGATATGAGATATGGTTTAGGAAGGAAACTACTATTACCATGAGTATCATAACAACATGATATATGTCTTCATGTGTGGAATGAGTTTCCACCTAAGACACCTTATAATATTTGACATGATCTTTTAGGTTGTGTACAGTTATTACCTCATGTTTCATGACGTTGTGGGATATGATATTCTTGGTGGGGATTACGAATGCCCTGGTGTTTCCAAATGATATGTGATATGTGATTTTTGGAAGGGATTTAGTATTCCAATATGTCTCAAGATGATAGGATATATTTGATTTTAGGTCTAGAGTTATTACAACCCTATGATTCCAGAAGATTGGAGATATGCAATTATATAGGATTAAGTATTTTCACATGATTCGTAATGTTGTATGACATATATATTTTATGGTGGGGTGATAGTAAAACATAATCTTCCTAATGATATATTATTTATTTTTTCAGGAGAGAATAAATAATCCTAATAATAATTTAATATTATGATATATTTATTTGTGTGGGGAGAGGGTAATCCCCTTGATTCTTTATGTTTTCATGAAATACATAGAGGCACTATAGAATATTAAAAATATGAAATTATTCATCTTTTATGTATCCTTATATCTTGATGATTGATGATGGTTAATTTAATGTGATTCAATTTCTTTTACTTAAATTATATCACAATGTGGATGTACTAATTTAATTGTTTTGTTAGGGTCAAAATTCATGGTGTCTTATTGTGTTTTTATCAAATCTGGGTTAGATATCCCTTGCACTTTCATACACAAGAAGTCAACATTTTATTGGGATTAGATAAAGAATATACCCAATATTTCATAATCAGGATTTTGTAGGTTGATTGTGACTTATATACTATGATCCAGTGAGGATTACTAATTTTAATAGACCCCAATGTATTTTTTATCTTTTTTTCTTTCATTCATATGTGATATTCTTGATTAGAGATATAAGGGGATGTTTCCTTACATGAAATCATATTTATTTGATATATAATAGATGTGTTTATTGTTCTTTTATATGCGGATTTATGATATGGATGATATTTGTCTACTATAGGATATTCCCACTAATGTACCACTCCAATATTATGGTATGTTTTCCCCATGGATACTCCTTAAAACCTTATTTCTAGTCGACATCCATTAATGTATGGGGAGTAACTCTAGGGGTCACAAGATAACTATGGTTAGGAAACTGATGAGTGGTATCTGCTTGGGGGATGCTACAAACATGTCTCATGCCATATTTTATTTATATTATTATTTTGGGTTTGGTATAATGGGAAAATGGACGCATCGAAGGTTTAATAGACCATGGACCAGGGTATCATGAACACCTTTCCATTAGAAAGTCATGGTTACATGTGATACGTAATTTCTATTATTAGTTCACATTGTTCTTATTGAGATAACTATTCTAGTAAAATTTCAATCTTAGATTTTTTTGATGGTTCTAGAGCCCATACAATAACTAAGTGTCATGTGTACATGCAGCATTTTTGTAATGTTTGATTTATAAGAAATTTAATTATTATGATATGATATACTTCACTAATGATATGGGGTTAAAATATTTAATGTGTCAAAAATAAATTATATGGCCTTCTTATATAAGTAATTTTCATGTAATTTTACCCTAAAATGTAATGTTTCTCTCTTCCAATGATAGGTCATATAGATATCATATAAGTTTTTTATTATGGAAAGAGATTACAAACATGTTATTGATGTATAGTAACAAGTAATGGGTTGTTATATCCATTGAATTCATTGGTGAGAGTCTACTTTTGGGTGATTGATATTTTTTTAGGGATTTATAGTGTTAACAATAGACTATATAATGATTTCCAATATATATTCTTAGTGGAATTGAAATTTATTAAACTATATGGATAATTAATTAATCAATTATAACAATCAAAGAATGAAGTAATTATATTCAAATTGATATGACCAAGTCCATGAAGATTATTTCATTGAATAAGGATGTAAAGGGAGAATTGGTGCCAGTATGTGGTGATTGATTTGGAACATGAGTTTCCATATAAAATTTGATATAGAAGAAGTAATATTTATCTATGATTTATGGAATATGGGATACATGTTTCTTGGGATATGTTATAGATTCTTGTGACATTGAGATGTGATTTAGGATTTTTGACTTCCATGTTATGTGACATACTACTAGAAAATTTTCCTATTATTTTTGAATGGTGAATGGGAAGTGATATAAGATATATGTTGATTTCATGGATATTACTTATGTATTGTGGATCTGAATGAATATATAGTTATCGTTTCACAATTATTATTGTAGGTAATTTATGCATGCTCATATTATTTATTATTTATTTGAACCAAGGGTTGATTGGATGTCAATCATGTGAGCATGAGTCTGGTCAATTAATAATGTGATATTGGATAGTAATCCAAATAGTTAGAGATAATATTTAGTTAGAGAGTGGAAAATAACTTGTGAGAATGTTCTTTAGAGGATCTATCTACCTCTAGATTGGAGAGTGAGTGTTTGTATAACACTTCCAAAATAGTATAAATGTATTATTGAATGTGCATGGTGGTTACATATAACCCCTTTTGTGTGGATGGCTAGTGAGTTTTAATGTGCAGTTAAGGATTGAAGGATCCAAAGGAATAACTCTAGGAATCATAGACATATGATTTGATATGATGAAATGTTTTTATTTAATAGATGTAGGAGACAAAAGATATAAATTATATTTTAGTTTAACTATTGATTGGAAGCTCATACCTTAATAGGGGTTGGAAATATGGATGATCATATATCTAAAAGATTTGAAAAGATGTTATCATTGAACCTATTAGAAATTAAACTCAAGGACTTGTGTAACAGAAGATAGATAGTGGGAGTAACACTAATATAGATTATGGTTTTTGACCCTATTAATTGATGGATGGCCATGGGATATTGCCGATAATCTGTGAATGAGTAGTGATTGGCATTCAACATTGACACTCACGTATGACTGTGACGACCATGTCTCATCAGTATATATAGTATTGGATGGATCATGGGTAGTGATTAACAAGGATATTAGTCAACTTATGATATGATAAGGATGATAAAATAGTATAGAGTCGTATAGATCATAGGTTTGTTGCCCTCATGATAGAAGGTTTAGGGATGCGATGATACCATTTTGTTGATGGTTTAGATATCACTATAAAAATGTTGTGTGGGGTGATATGATTTAATCAGTTTATTTGGTGAGTAGCATATTTTAAAAATATATTTGGTATTAGGGAGAGTTGTGATATTGGAATCAGACTCAAGATTGTTATGTTGTGATCTAATAGTTATTTGGATCTAAGGTATGCTAGTTCTCATGAAGATATTATGAATGTTAGTGGTGGTAGATTAGAAAAAAACCATGTAATTAGAAAATTTATTTGGATTCAACTTTTTTGTATGTAATTACCTGATCTCTTGATTCATATAACGACTAATGAATTGTGAACAAGTCATTAGATTACTAATTAGTATATATGGGTGTAACATCCCAGGTAAATAAAGAATATGACATTTTCATATTTATTGATATTTGAGAATAAAAAATTAATATTACTTTAAAGGGGATTTTATGTTTGATGGCGTAACCAATACGCAACAACGAGTTTCTTAGAAATCTTACATTGCACGATAATAATATAATAATATTATTTTAAATGGTAGTAAACACCTAGCCATTGTAATGGAGGGAATGAATAGAACTAACTACAAAATGAGTATATATTTTTGTTAAATATTTTAACAATTACCCAAAAAATTATATAGGCTTAAAATGAGAATCAATCCAATTTTAAGTATGAATATTCTAATATTCTATAAAAGGTTGATTAACCACCTTTTGATGGAAAAACCTTTATAAATATACTTTCTTTCAATTTTTCATGTTATATTTGAAATAATAAAAATATTCTTTGGAATTGGGACATCAAAATTTACTTCGTGTAAATGTTTTGTATTTTTCTGATTAAATTCATTTGTTAATGAATAGTGAAAAATGTTATATTTTAGTTCAAAACCCATTTTTAATTTAATTTATTTCTACTATAATATTAACTTTTCAATTTTCTATAATGTGTAATTAGAATATATTATTACCATTTAATCTAATGGTGGCCATTTGAATTAATTTCACTTTGAAAATGGACATAAAAAATGATCAATCTTTTGAAAAATATTGTTTCTTAATAACAGGCAATTTGTTTTGAAAGTGGGAATAAACTATATAATTTATTAATGAAACTTCTATGTTTTTAATTTGGTAAAATGGACATAATTTTTGAGTTTTGGATATCAAATATAGAATAGGGAAAAAAATTTATATTTTTCTGATAATGTTCATTTTTAAATGAATTGTATAAAATATAACACTTTTATTTAAAATTGCCTTTTCATCCAATTTATTTATATTGTTAGATTTTCATTTTAATTGGTTTTAAGGTGTGATTTAATTATTTTTTTTATCATTTAATAGATTTTTGGTCATTGGATGTTATTTCCTTATTAAATTGGATGTAAAAACAAATCAATCTTTTGATAGATTTTAAATTTTTAAAACTCGTCTTTGGTTTTAACAATGACAATTATTTTTAAATTAATTTATGAAATTTATGTGTTTGGAATTTGGTAAAAGGGATTCCATATTTGGAATTAGAAGGTAAATAATATGTAATTAATACTCTTTTTTTTACATTAAGAATAGTAATGACGACCATTATCTTTAATTATTGTGATTAATTAGTAATCGGGTAGTTTGGTGTAATAAAATAATATCATAATATAATAAAATGACCCCAACTTGTGTCCATATCATCTTTTTCTAGTCATGTCTGACTATGAATTTATTTTTACCAAACATGAGGTCCCATGGAGTCACATGGGTGTGACAATGACATTTATGACATTATTTTTAATAAGAAGAGAAATATTACAAAGGTTTGCATATCCTAAGTAACAAAATTTAATTTTGCTTAAGTATTTATCTCTTAGACTATAAATATTCATTGGTAGGCTAAAAATATTTCCTACATCAAGGTATTTTTTTATAAATTTTAGCCATTAAATAAATTAATTTATTTCTGACACCATGATGATGTATTGATTACCTCATTAATAAAGGATTTAAATGAAATTAAAATATAAGGTAAAATATAAGATATACACTAGTCTAAAACCTATTTTATGGGTGGATTTATAACCTTTTCACATTATCCTCTAATTATATCATTTTTTGGAACTTTAAAATTCGAAAATAATTTTATAATAAAGTAACATTTCATGACTTTCCAAAAAGTGAGCCTCCTCCCACATATAAAAGGCCGCCACTTCTCCCCCTTACCCACACCCCTCCAGACCATGGAAGATCAAAACACTGATCATAATATCTCTACAAATCTCTATATAACTCCTATAAGCCTCAATTTTGGCAGAATTATTTCCGAGGAAGCCTTTGGCTCAAATCAAAAAAGAGTTACCCGATTTCGAGGTAATGTCTTCTCTGGAGTTTTGTCCTTTTATTTTCGTTCTTCACTCACCACTCTATTCTTTTTATTTGATACCATAATAAAAATAGAATACTATATATACTAGTATTTTTTTTATTAAGATTCTACATACACTTACACACACCTTCGTCTAATGGTTAAAGAACATATTGTTTCTGTGGGTGGAAAATTACTGCCTCATGAAATGATGATTGTTCAAACTTTATTTAACACCATTAATGGTGGCCATTATGATGTCACTTTATTTATATATGATATATATGGTATTTATTTTTTTAATATGCTTCTGATTTTGTTTAAATCACATCGTTATGCTATTCATGTTGCGTAACTGTGATAATTTCATTAGAGGAAATGTCGACTACCGCCCCCTCAAGTGATGTGACTCATTCATACCAAACACAGAATTTATATATAATATCATTAATGAACATATTTTACCTATATAAAATATATATTATACTAGAATTATAATATATGTATTTCTCATTTAGTTTTAATTCTGTTAATATAACAAAAAATGAAAGTAGTGTTCTTGCGTACGTACGACATACCCTCTCCATGAAATGTGCATTTCATTTTTTATCTTCTAAAGTTATGGAATAGTATAAAATTAATATATAATGGATCTATATGATATTGAATTCATTAATACCATTATATATATGATATTATTTTTACTACATGGGAAATTATTTTCAAACAAGTTCATTTTTGACTCATGTACCAAACATCAAGAAAATGTATGATATGATCTCACATAATTAACTAATTATTATGACAAGATAATTTGTGATATTATTTGAATAATAAAAATTAATTTAATTCCTTAAGAAATTATAAATTTACCAAGGGTTATTATTTAGGAATATAATGAAATGAACAAGATAAGTTAGACTAGAGGTAAGGGATTTCTTATCTCACTTTTAATTCCGTGAGATTTCCATTATTCACCACTTATTTGTTGTATGTGGTGTATTGTGTACTGAAATTTCATATATATTGTCATGATTATATTTATATTCATTGTATTATGTGATTAATTTGGTGTTTATTGTGTTTTTGTCATACGACTCGATTGATTATAATGAGGTAAGGGGTTTTTATCTCACTTTTTATTCCCATGAAATTCATGCTACATTTGCCACTATTTCCTTTTGTGTGGTCTATGTACTTCCCATGATTGTATTCATTGTGTAATATACATTAATTTATGGGTATTTACATCTTCATTGTATGATCCTTCTATCATGGGGTGTACGTTTGAAATGTTACCCAAATCGGTAAGGGAACCTTTCACCCTATTTTTAAAAGACTTCTTTTTGTTAGGCCATTTAATTTACATCTTCTTATGTTGGGATCTATTCTTATATATTCTTACTGATGTAAATTTTATGTCCAGTTGATGAGATACCAGTTTTATCTCTCCTAAACTCATTTTTTTAATTTTAATGTTATGCTGTTAGGCAGTCAAATTTCATTAAGGGAACTTCTTAACCCAATTTCAATTCATTAGGTTAAACATCTACTTCTGGATTATTTCTTGCTATGAATATGTGTGGATTACAACTAATTATTTTACACTTAATATCCAATTATATTGAGTGTATTTATATTCTTCACCCATAATTATGTAATTTATTTATCCTTATTCTAAGAATAGCATCTTTGTATGGGACTTTGTCTCAATATCCTTTCATTGAATACACTTTTGATTTCTACACAACTTTATTTTATATGGTGTATAAAACCCTTTTGACTTTTAATTTCATTCAAAAGGAATATTTTAACATTAATCATTATACTAAATGTCAAAAGGAATGTTTTTGTCTTAGGTATGCGGTGCCAACAAATTCTCCACCGCCATCACCATTATTTGAGATTCAGATTCCTCTATATGCCATAACTTTTTTAAATGAAAAATAAATACTATGTTATAATTTTCATTTATTTTGGTATTGAAAATGGATTTGATAATTTTTTTATCATATCAGTGTGTTTTATTGACATCTTTTTATTGAAATGTGGAAAGTTTATGTTTCTTTTATGCATGTTTTATGTGATACGATTATGATATGGTTTTTGGGAATTGTTTATGATGTCTGGTGGTTCTGTGATAAACTAAGGGAAGGTGAGCCTGAGATAGCTCTCCAATGTATTGGGTAATGTGAAGGAGTTAAACGCTATGGTTTCTCTGAAAATATTTATGGAATATACTTTGATGGATATTCCTAATGTAACCATATGGGTTAATCCCTACGTAAGAATGTTGAGAATTCATCAAGTTTCCTTTATGTCTTTTGATTTTTATGAGTTATTCATAAATCATATGATTTCATGAGGTATGCTAAAGTTATTTTGTTTTCTGAGTAAAGTATGATTTCATTAATTCTTATGTATACATGGACTAATGTTTTCTTTCCGTATTTTTATATCCCTTACAGAGCTTTTTATGCTCATCCCATGTTTTGGAATGTTTTCAACATGACTTAAAGATGAATACAGACAAGTATGGGATCAAGGAAAGACATGTTGTCTAAAACATGGAACTAGTCATGTTTCTTGTCTAAGAGTTTTTATTTTATGAAAAAATGGAAACTTAGTAGAAGTGTCTACTTTAAAATCTTTTGAGATGTAATCGTTATGTACTAATTCACTAAAACTGTAAACTTGAAAATATATTCAATGTGAATTATTCATTTAATTCAATATTATGTAATGTAATAAGGTAGGGTCCTTATAGTTGGTATTAGAGGTCGGTTTAGATAACATTAGAGGTCATGGAATTCTTTAAGCTTAGGTGACATTTCCATAATGGTTTGGATTTCAGAACAAGTCATAGTTTCTTTAGATAAAGTGAATGAGTTTAAGATAACATGAATAATTATATCTTAGTATTATATGATGCTTTTACTGATATACTCACACTGGCCATTTTAGTTTTAGTAAATGGAAGGATCTAGTTGGCACCAAAGTTACAGTGGATGTGAAGAAAACTGTGATGGTTTTCTAAACGAGCAACTGAATTATATTGGAAATGGAATGGGAACTCTTGGGTTATTCACAACCAACTATCTGGAGTCACGATTGACCACCTAAACCTTAATGATTTCAATAAAAAAATCATATATTCGAGAATGAAATCCCTATGGAAGTTCAGGTAATAATCATAAAGGTAAGTATGTTCAAAAACCAATCTTTCAAAGATGTAGAAAGAAACACATAGAAAATGTTTCAAAGGGATAGAAAGATTCTAAATATGTGGAAATGAAGGTCATAAAGCCAGAACCTACCATGGAAAAAGGAAGCATCTAGTTCACTCTAGGAAAGGGAATGAAGTTTTTTATGAAGGATCAATTGAATGTTTTAAATGTGGTGTGCATGGTCATTATGAAAACACATGTCCTACAAAGAATTTTATGGAATCATATCACCAGGATTGTACAAATATTTGTTTTCCTATACCTAATTCCATTCCTATTGAGGATGAAGAAACTCACAATAAAAAATGAATGATATAGATTATTTCTTAACATATGTTTTCCTACTATTGAATCTTACGATTTGATACATGATTTTTATTATAGGAAAGAAGTATTTAAAAATAAGTTGGAAATGGATGGCTAATGGATCATCAAGAATTTTGAATGAGTAAAAAGTTAACATATAAGGGGTTCAAGAGTTATGGTAGATTTTAGGATGGTGAAATTCATAATATTATTAAGGCCCTTTTGATGATGGGATAACATTAGAAGACATTGTATATTATGTGTAACCAAAATCTTTGATATAAGAAAATTTACATCAAGGAATAATTATCCCTTCTTTTTTGGATATAGTTATAAAGAACCATTTGGGTTTATATGTTCCATGAATTTGAGGAAATTATTGGTTAATACATTTCGGGAGGCAAAATGAAAGTTATAAGATAACCTTTTTTGTTAAAATATGTTATGGTTATTTTGGATGAATTTATCTCTTTTTTCGAATGTTATAAAATTATATAGTTTTTAAAAAAGGACAACATGCAGGCCATGTGACAACCCATTGTGTCAGACGAAGCTCTGGGAACCGAACCCACAACCAAAGTGAAACTGGTATTTACCACCTACCACTAGACTACATGAAGTCCCTAGTTAGTATGACTAATTATTTTTAGTTAGATGATTTTATGAATAAAAAATAAGTGGATTTTTGGTTGTCTATGGAAATGATTAACCTATCATGGAGGATATGTGATTAGGTTAATACTTTTCAATATGAGACTTCAAGAGTAACTGATGGAATTTAGAGATAAATGTTAAGATTTATCTTGGAAGACTATGTGTTTAAATCCATAGGATATTTGGGTTTCAACCTTATTTTTGTTTACTTTGGGATATTTTATGGATTACTATTTATTTAATGGTCTTTCTTGAACCTTGGGTTCTTTTTTTGAATTTTGGGAGATTAGGAGTAGTTTTTCTTTTTGTAATGGATTACCCTTTTGGGGATTATCTGATATTGTACAAACAATTTTGGTTTTAGTTAAGGTCTAAATACATGGGAAATATATAGTTCATTTTTTTACGTAAGGTGATTCTCAAGAAGATGATTATAGTGCTCTTAATGTGAACAAGTCATCCTTAATACTCATCTTTTGGAGAAAATATGAGTTTGTGCAAGAAATCTAGTAAGAGATGACAATATACATGAAAAGTAAGTATGTTTACTTATGTTTTAGTTATGATCATAAATATATTCCTTATTTAAAAGTATCTTAAAACTAAAACATTGTCTATCATGTTTTACTACTGGGGAATCAAATACCTTTTAACCCATCACAATTTTGTGATTTTCTGGTGGTTAACATTCTCCAAGACATATTTTCTATCACTCTCCATCAGAACATGACCATTTTTTCTATTCCATATCCATATTTTCTTACATGGAATCACCTTATGGGTTAAATCAGGTGACGTTTGTACAAATATTTCATTCTTTTAAAATTAATGTTTTACTAACACTATTTTTGATGTGGGACTTTCAATGATGTTTCTGAACCCAATTTTAAAATTGTAAGGATGCAATTCCCAAAAGAGGGGAAGGATGTAACATCCCAGGTAAATAAAGAATATGATATTTTAAAATTTATTAATATTATTTAATAAAATATTAATTTTACTTTAAAGGGGATTCTATGTTCAATCGTGTACCCAATACGCACTAATGAGTTTCTTTGAAATATTACATTGTACACTAATAATATAATAATATTATTTTAAATGGTAGTAAACGCCTAACTGTTGTAACGGTGGGAATGAATAGAATTAACTAAAAAAATATTATACTTGTTTGTTAAATATTTTAACAATTACCCAATAAATTATAAAGTCTTAAAATGTGAATGAATCCAATTTTAAGCATAAATATTATAATATTTTTTTAAAGGTCGATTAACCGGCTTTTAATGGAAAACACTTTTTAGATCTAATTTCTCTCACTTTTATATGTTATATTTGACAAATTAAAATCCTTCTTTGGAATTGGGACGACAAAATTTACTATGTGTAAATTTTTTTATTTTTCTGATAAAATTCATTTTTAATGAATAGTGAAAAATGTTTTTTTAGGTCAAAACCGATTTTTCATGTAATTTATTTAAATCATAATATTATCATTTTAATTGGTTTCAAAGTGTAATTATAATATAGTTTTACCATTTAATCCAATGGTGGTCATTGGAGTTAATTTTACTATGAAAATGGACATAAAAAAGTATCAATTTTTTGATAGATATTGTTTTTTTAAAACACGCTATTTCTATTGACAGTGGGAATTAAATATATAATTTATTAATGAAACTTATTTGTTTTTAATTTTTTAAAATGGAAATAATTTTTTAATTTGGAATATCAAATATAGCATAGGGTGAACTTTTGATATTTTTCTGATAGGGTTCATTTTTTAATGAATAGTTAAAAATACAGCATTTTAATTAAAAATTTCATTTTCATAAAATTTATTTATATAGTTATATTGTAATTTTATTTAGTTTTAAGGTTTAATTTAATTATTTTTTTATCATTTAATAAAATTTTGGTCATTTTATGTAATTTCACATTAAAATTGGATGTAAAAACAAATCAATTTTTTGATAGATTTTGCATCTTAAAAACCTGTCATTGGTTTTGACAGCGAGAATTATTTTTAATTAATTACTGAAATTTATATGTATAGAATTTGGTAAAATTGATTCCATATTTGGAATTATATGTTCAAAATTATGTAATTAGGACTCTTTTATTTATGGACTTTATGAATTGTAACGACGACAATTATCTTTAATTATTGTGATTAATTAGTAATCAGGCAGTTAGAGGTAATAAAATAATATCATAAAATTATAAAATTTCCCCATAATGTGTCCAAATTCCATTTTTTTAGTAATGTCATACCATGAGAAGCTTTTTTCCAATCATTAGGGCCCATGGAGTCACATGGGTGTGATAGTGACATTTATGACACTCTTTTTAAAACTAAGAGAAATATAATAAAGGATTGTATTACCTAAGTAAAACAATTTTAATTTTTCTTATATAAATGATCACTTAGACTATAAATAATAATTGGAAATATTAAAATATTTCCTACATCATTGTATTTTTTTTATAATTTTTAGACATTAAATAAATATATTTATTTATGACACCATTATGATGCAGTGATTAACTCATTAATGAATGATTTAAATAAAATGAAATGATAAGGTACAATCATATACTTAAACTCTTATAAACCCTATTTTATGTGTGGATTTCGAACTCTAATTACCTTATACTAAAAATATATCATTGTAGGACCTTTAAAATCTGAAAATAATATTATAGTAAAGTAACATTTCAAGACATTCCAAAAGGGTCCCCCCTCCCACTTATAAAAGGACCCCCCATTTACCCCCATAACCACACCTATCAATCCATGGGGTCATCCAAACTCTACTAATATTATCTCTTCACATCCCTCTATTGCTCCTAGAATCCTCACTTTCAGAAGAAGTATTTCCAAGGAAGCCTTTGGCTGAAATCAAAAAAGAGTTACCCGATTTAGAGGAAATATCTTCTCTTCAGTTTCTTCCTTTTATTTTCCATCTTCACTCACCACTATCTTATTATTATTTAATCCCATAATAACACATGTGTCTAAATATACTATTATGTTGTTATGACAAGGATTCTACCAACACTGACACACACCTCCATCTAATGGATAATGAATATACTGTTTCTGTGGGTGGCGAATTACTGCCTCACGAAATGATGATTGTTAAATATTCTTTTAACACAATTCATGGTGGACATTATGATTTAACTATATTTATATATGATATATGTATTATTTATTTTTTCTTTATGCTTCTGAATTTTATTTTTAAATCACATATTTATTCTTTTCATGTTGTGGAACTGTGAAAAAATCATCGGAGGAAGTGTGGACTACCGCCCACTCAAGTAATGTGACTCGTTCATGCCAAACATAGAATTTATAAAGAATGTAATTAATGTATATATGATACCTATATAACATATATATTATACTAGAAATATAATATATATATATATATATGTATGTATCATTTAGTTTTAAATCCTTTAATATGACAAAGAAATGAATGTAACGTTCATGCATACGTACGACCCACCGTCTCCATGAATGATGCATTTAATTTTTATCTCCAATTGTTATGAAATAGTATAAAATGAATATATATAGGATATATATGATATTTAAATCATTAATACAATTCTGGAGATGATGTACTTATAACTAAAAGTGAAATTATTTTCAAACAAGTTCATTTTTGATTCATGTACCGAACATCGACAAAACGTATGATATGAACTCGCATAATTAACTAATTATTATAACATGATAATTTGTGATATGAATTTAATAATAAACATTATAAGATTTCCTTAAGTAATTATAAATTTTCCAAGGGTTATTATTCACAAATATAAAGAAACAAACAAGTCATGTCGGACTTGAGGTAAGGGGTTTCTTATCTCACTTTTAATTTTGTGATATTTCCATTTTTTCCACTTATTTGTTGCATGTGGTGTATTGTGTATTGCCATTTCATATATATTATCATTATTATATTAATATTCATTGTATTATATGATTAATTTGTTGTTTATTATCTTTTTTTCATTCAAGTCGATTGATTATGACGAGGTATGGGGGTTTTATCTCACTTTTTATTCCTGCGAGATTCATGCTACATTTGCCACTATTTCCTTTTGTGGGGTGTATATACTTCCCATGATTGTATTATTTGTGTAATATATAGTAATTTATGTGTATTTACACTTTCATTGTATAATCATTCTTTCATGGGGTGTACATTTTGAAAGTTACCCAAATCGGTAAGGGAACATTTCACCCTCCTCTTTTTAAAAGACCAATTTTTGTTAGGTCTTTTAGTTTACGTCTTCTTATGTTGGGATACGTTCTTATTTTTCCAAATTATTGTAAATTTTATCTCAAAGTGATTATATACCATTTTCATCACTCATAAACTCATTTTCTGAATTATAAAGTGACGTTGTTTGGCTGTAGATTTTCTGTAAGGGAACTTCTTAACAAAATTTCAATTCTTTGGGTTAAAAATCCACTTCTTGATTATGTCATGCAATGAAAATGTGTGGATGAACTCTGATTGTTTTACACTTAGTATACAAATATATTGAGTGTATTTATATATTTCACACATAATTATGTAATTGATGTATCCTTAATCTAATAATATCGTCTTTGAATGGGATTTCGTCTCAATCTCCTTTCATTGAGGAATATTTGGATTTATACACGACTTTATTTTTTACAGTGTATAAAACCCTTTTAAAATGAAATTTCATTCAAAAGGAATCTTTTTACATGAAGCGTTTTACTAAATGACAAAAGGAATTTTTTTTGTCTGGTGTATGCGGCGAAAACAAATTCTCTACCGCTATGACAATTATTTGAGTTTCATCTTCCTCTAAAATCCATATCATTTTTAAATGAAAAAAATACCATGTTTTACATTTCATTTATATTTTTATAATAAATGGTTCTGATAATGTTTTGATCATATCAATGTGTTGTATTGATATATTGTGATTGAAATTTAGAAATGTTATGTTTCCTTTATGAATGTTTTATATGATACGATTATGTTATGGTTCTTGGGAATTGTTTATGAAGTCGGGTGGTTCCGTGATAAACTAAGGGCAGGTGAGCCCGAGTTATCTCTCCAATGCATTGGGTGATGCGAAGGAGTTAAACGATAAGGTTTCTTCAAAGAGATTTAGGGAATATATTGTGATGGGTATTCCAAATGTAACCCTAAGGGTTACTCCCTATGTAAGAATGTTATGAATGCCTCAAGTTTTCATTATGTATTATTATTTATATGAGTTATTCATAAATATTATGATTTCATGAGGTAGTTATGTTGCTTTTTTTCTGATTAAAGTATGATTTCATTGATTCTTATGTATACATGGACTAATGATTTCTTTACTTATTTGTATATCCCATACTATGATTTTTATGATCTTCCCAAGTTTTTGAACTATTTTCCATAGGACATAAAGATTAATAGGGTCAAGGATGGGATCAAGGAAAGACATGTTGTCTATAACATGGAAGTAGTCATGTTTCTTTTTTATGAGTTTTTTTTTTAAAAAATGGTAACTGAGTAGAAGTTTCTACTTTATAACCTTTTGAGATATAATAGTTTTGTCATAATTCTCTAAAACTATAAACCTAAAATTATACTCAATGTGAATTATTCATTTAATTCAATATTATGTAATGTTTTAAGGTTGAGTCCTTATAATGGGTGTGTGTTTTTGTAAAACTCTTGTAAAAGTAGGGATGCCATTTTTTGTAATATCCCATCATTTCTAATGAGTTATAATACAATTTTCTTGGTAATGATTTTTTTCATAATTGTGGAATAAAAGAGTCTATGGAGTGGTTTAAGTGTCTCTAATTCTCTTTCGGTTTCTAGAGTTTTTTATTATTGAAATTTATAATAAGACAAAAAACTTTGTGGATGGTTAGTGATAACTGTGCCCCTCAACTATGTTGGGGTTCTTAAGTTATATTAGAGATGAAAATGGTTAATTTTAACCTCAAAACATAGGTTTCATACCTATCTAGGGTACACTAATGAGCTAGAATGGTTCATCATGTTTTCCCAAACATTGTACCTAGGGCCACACCCTTTATGCCACATAACTAGTATAAGGGTATCATTTTGAAAACCATTTTGAAAAACCATACATGCCATTAAAAATTAGTTATATTGGTTATTTTCCGTTATTTACATAAAATATAAAATCACCTCAAACCATTTTTTTTCTCTATTAGTGGGTTGTGTATGGAGCTTCACCTTTCCCACTTCTATAATATTTGATTAGAAAAATACCAGTAAGATCTGAAATAATTTACCTTCCTCATTATATTTATCTCAACATGTTTGATGATATATTGGATATATCTAGTATTTTGTATATTTAAGGAATTTGAATATATTTTACGCTTTTTTCTATTTTAGAGCAAATTAATGGGTGAAAATGGACATAGATATTACTACTAAGCTATGATTGGTGGTCTCATAAATTTCCACTAACACTGAGTTGTTTCATAACATTCAATATCCTACTATAGACTATAGTTAAAATGTGTTTCCTCAAATTTTTAAATTTACTTAATCAAAATTGGTTGTTATATTAGAATATCCTTACATACCATTGATTATTGTTTTATTTTTTCTACCTCAAAATTTTCCACCTCTTTCGGTGAACTTATTATATAATCATGTAATATTAAGTGTTAACATGGTCAACCAACCTATTAAGTGGTGAAGTTTTCCACCCAATTTAATGGACTATGTTAATTTGTTTAAAGTTAGATGTACGACCACTTCACTTGACCATTGTATGATCTATGGTGTTTCCCTTGTTTTAATAAATAGTTAATGATTTTTAAATCATACAATTGATTATTTTAATGCAAGATGGGTTTGTAATATATCTATAATACCTTAGTATGTGGTCTTATATTCATTTGAAACATGTGAATGGAATCTCATAAACATGTGATACTCAAGCATAGAGATACAAAAACATGTGATACTCAGACATGGAAACCCATTGAATGTGATTCCCAACCATGGATTCCTATATTTATGTGATATACAGTCATTAAGTACCATGTACATATGATTATCGGGAATGTAATCCCAAAAACATGTGATATACAGGCATGTTATCCCATGAAATTGTGATTTTAGAGCATGGGATCCCTTACATAATTAATTATAAGGCATCAAATTCCACATACATGTGATACTCAAGCATGAAGACCCATACGATGCATGATACCTAGTTATGGAATCCCCTATCATTCTAGGATGTTCTCACAATTATACATAGATTTCAAAGTCACAACATTGATATTGGAAACTATTGGTGTCTAAATATATGAATATATACGTTACTATTTATATAGAACATAAGAATATATAAATATATATGTGTGTGGGTGTACATATTGTCTCCTGTTTAGAAATATCTCAGCATTGGCCGAAGCATGTAGTGTCAGCACAATGTCCATTGAGAACTAGTGTTGACACATTTATAATTCATATTTATTCTAAGATAGTAATACATTCAATATAGTCATTTTTTATGCGCAAGTAAGATTATATTTCACACCATTAGTGGTTTATTTGTACGTATATATCACACCTTGTTTGGTCCTGCAGATAAAACCAAACCATTCCATGTAGATGTAGGTAGGTAAATAGTCAGGAATATATCTTTTAGGTGCATTAATATTGTACTATAATGGAGTATGAGATAAGATGGTTGATATTATAGACATTATTATAGTGGATATTTCTTTTTCTATTTTTAATTAATATTGTATATGTTTGAATCATTGTCCCTTTTTTATGTCACATGTCATGAGACTCAATTTTTATATGATAATGATTATTCTGTTACCTATTATTTTCATCTGGATGTTTATTATTTTTCAGTTCATTGATTATAATATTTAAACATTTTACTATTATAATATACCACAACGTTACACTGTAAACTAGATGGTATAGTATCTTAACTATTCCATCACATACCCTCACTTTTAGTTTACATCCCCTATCATATGAGGAGGTGAACTGAATGCCATCTCATAAACCTGGTTGAGATACATATTTGGGAATCAGGTTTTGAACATCAAAATGTGGTGTCAGATGTAAATTTTTTCCATTTTTCTTATTCGTTGGGAATTGGATAAGAGATTATAAACATGTTGAAATTTGGTAATGATTATTTTATTTTGTGTATGTAACCCAGATACATGGTAAACCCAAATTACTTATGTTATGATATAGTAATTTGGTTTCTACCTATTACACTAATATTTACATCAATATTGGGTGATTCACATGAGTTTTTATGTTTTATATTTCATTGAGTTGTCCTTTACAATGGAAAATTTATACGTGGAGTTATAATAACATGCCTTATTATGATAGTGAAACAATCATCTTTCATCCATATTCCAAACATAATTTCTATCACTTCATGAAACATATTTTTTGTGCCATGAATATTGTATTTGAAAATAACCTATCTTTTTTGTGTTGATAATATTATTGGATTAATTAAAATTTCTACGTAATCATAAAGGGAGTTTCCCTATATAAAGTGATGGTAAAACCATAATTAACAAAAAATCTCTACGAACCAATGGCTCCATGGGATAAAATGTTAGTTTATTTAGATTACAATAATACTGATTGTGATTTTATAATCATGAACTTATATAATCTGAAAATAATAATTATTTTAATATGTTAATTTCATATTACCTATTACATCTTGATACTATATTTTTGTGTGAGGTCACAGTTAAATGACATTCTAATTGAAACATAATATCTTATGGCCTTATAAAATGGGAATGGTGACTCATCTAAATAGTCTTGAATAAATATATAATTATAAATGAAACAAAAATGGAATAAATTTATTCACTTGAATAAAATGGATATCATTAAATGGGTGTCGAAGTTTTAATGTAATCATTGTTTTCCTGTATACCTTTCAATTGAATGTCAATGTACTCGGGCCTCTATAATGTGATGTGAGACCATGTCCTTGTCCCAACCTCAGTAGTTTGTAGTATGATGTTATTATTATAATACTTATTATTTTCCGTTCCAACTCCACCTAGATTCCATAGTACTAATGTGTGTATGAATTTTATATAGTAAGGATATGTACTTATCCTAGTTTGATATTTGTTATCGTATCTATTTTTGAATCTTATTTGAGTGATAGAGATGAAAATTTTAGAACATTGTTGCAATGACATCTTCATCCCATGATCTAGAAAGGGGACTATGATCACACTCTAAATTTGATAGAACATGACCCACCAAAATTACATAAAATAGTTCAATAGGAAGAACCTCACATTTTTTCTAATCTAGGTTTAGGTTCATAGTTTCAAGATATATTATTATAAATTATGCAGTCTTTTCCAAGACCACTATGACCTACCCCTACTATAGTAAAGGTGAAGTGAGAATTTATATAGTAGCATTGGCCTAAATTCTTTTACAATGATTGGCCCAGGTTTTGGAGTAGTGGATAGTGTCCATGATATCGATATTTGAGCATTTTTATTCGAATATAGATATGAGTTTCATTCATGAAACATATATGACTTTCAATTCAGATATGTATTGGTGTTAAATTATTACCCCGGCTAGTCGACATTAGGGTATTATCCTAGCAGACATTGAAATAACCTTTTTTTTATTATTTCATTACATAATGTTGTGAGTGGATAGTACTCTAGAATTTAGGTATATATAGTAGGGTTCTTTGTCTTTTATGGAATGCTTGCCTCATTTCACCAAACATCAATGATTCACATTGATACGTAATAAAAATGATCTAAATACAATGATATGTTTTATTTATGGGCTTGTATATGAAATATTATATTAGGGGAATATTTTTTATTAAATTCATAGTTTTGAGATATTGAATCTATCCCTCATCCAAAAATAGAACATGAGAGAGGATGATATTGCGTTCTTGGTTTGTTTTGTGGTGAGATAGTAAAGTGGTCAGCCAACATGTAGGAAGTGTTTGTTTGAGAATGCACACGAGGTCAGAAGCAATAAAATGTAACCAGCTAATACAAATATTGTCTTCGACCAGTGTGGGAATCAGGTGCATTAGAAGTCCAGATATACTACATGTCTCATTAAATGATAAAGTTATGGGGGATTGAGTTTTATTATATGATTCTCAAGTACCAATCCATACATTCCTTTGGGAGAGGATATGTATCAGTTCCTCCCTTGGGATTAGGAATAGAAGAACCTGACATGGTATGTACCTGGAGTATTTCAAAATGATCATGCTGGGGATGTGGTCATGTTTGAGGTATCGAGGCTCTATAATTTCATCATTAGTACAGAATTCTCCCTATGGTATCCTTGTTGTATATCAAGACCATTGATCTATCCATATCAATGAAATGTATCCCCTACCATTGGGATAATTTATGGAACTTTTACAATTATAGGAACTATTATATATCCCCCTCTTTATTATCTACCTTAATTGATATATGAACATCATACTTGTTTATATCTGAGAAAATTATTGAATATTTGTTCCAAGACATAAAATACATTGTGGTGTAAGGAATCTCATCAAACCTATGGTCACCTAATTTGAGAGTGTGCACTAATGTAAGGAATCCCTCTGGAGATAAGTGGTTATATTTATTGATGGGATCTATTTTTACCCATGATAACTAGCTCAACATCATACTCGTGGTGGACTTATTGGGGCCTCATCATTCTCATGATGATTTCTATCACTAGTTACATTCTTTCACATCACCTGATGGTAGTGTCTATATATATATGAGTGAATGGGATTTCTATGAATGTTGATATAGATTATATAATTATTAGTTTGGGGGAGTAATATCACCTATTTATAGTATTTTTTTGAGAGATCATAGAACACTGCTTAGTGTTTTCAATTCAGTAGTAGATCTTTCTAAGGATATCTTCCTTGATGAAATTTCTAGGTGTTTATATGAGATAACTATATTTCACTATGAATCTTGTTCCAAGAGTAGCATAGATGTCCATTCCTCTATATAGAATTGCATTTAATGATAATTTATAATGTATAAAGAATCTAGATTATTGTGCCCTTATATTTTTCATGGATAACTGTTTGTTGTATATGATCATGTTAAACTAGAGAAAACCCAATTCCTTTTGGGGAAGAAATATTTGTCTATCTCCATGGATATAGACAATTTTTTCAATATTGAGTTGAATTTGGAAAGTCATTAGATGGGTTTGATACCATAAAAATACCATGAACGAAACTAAAAACTATATATGGCTTGTATGAGTATTTAGTCATACCTGTTTGTCTCATGAATTTCTTCAAAGTATTTTCGGATATAATTAATCGGTTTCTCAACCGATGTATAAATTTATTTGTGGTGGTATTCATGTAAAATATATTTTTGTCTTCTCATTGTTAATAAGACCATTCCAAAAATATTGAGATCACATTGAATTCACTAATAGAGAACCATCTGTATTCAAATCATAAAAAATTTAAAATTTTGGGATAGAAACTATACACTTATTTAGTAACATAATATTAGGGATATGAATATCTATTTTTCTATATATGGTGAGCATTCTATTTTCAAGGGATCATCGAAATAATATAATTGATATATGCAGTTTCTTAGGGTTGGTTCAATATATTAGAGATTTTATTTAGAACAATTTATGAAAACTGTTCCTCTCATGGTATGGATGAAAAATGGTGTTATATTTATGTGGTATGAAGAAAGTGATAAATAATTTTATGAGATTCAGAGAGGATTGTATTCAGCACTAATACTGATTCTGATAGAGCTCAAAATAATCCATAAAGTTTTATTATGATTCTTAAGGCATTAGTCTAGGCTCCATTTTGCTACCGGGAGAAATAATATTATTGTATGGGTGTTTTTATTTGATGAATCGTGAGTTTAAACACAAGATGAATAATACTTGGCTAGTATTTTTATTTCACACCATTTATTTTTGGAATCATTGTTTTCTAGTAGAGATTTTTAAGGTATTCAAGGGACATAAAACCCTTAGGTATTGATTTATAAATAATAATAGAAATATATAATAGAAAAGGTGGGTTGGATAACTATTGTCTTTATAATATGAACTCATTATATTCCCATGTAAGGAAATACCGTTGATGATGCACTAAGTTGAATGAGTCAAGCATAGGCCATTATAGGGGCCTATTGGGAATGATGCTTTATGGACATATTTTATGAGATGAACATAGAGTACTAAGAGAATCATAGGTACCCTATCCATTATTCATTGGTAATGATATATTCTCATCTAAAACAACTATATATGAGTAACTATATTAACCCCAATGGGGTTTTCCTATGATAGAGTGTTTCAAGTGGGGACCCACCACCTGAATGGGTTTTTTATGGGGATGAGTTCTTGTATATTTGTGCATAGATATTGATTCTGATTGACATATATGAAGAATTATTGTAAGATTATTGTAAAATAATTTGGGTATTATAACATTGTGTTAGACTGATGTATCATGACCTATGATTTCAGAATTTTTGACCAATGATGAAGAGGTAATAATGAGTTTTATTTCCCAGCGATCCACAAGTCAAGAAGTTATGGTGTACATCGGTGAATATTATTGATTTTTCAGACATATCTAATTACTAATTTTAAATTATATGATGCCACCATGGAATTCCTGATGGGTTTAGCAATTTCAAAGTGAGGTAGTGATGTTGTATTAGTTATCACTGACCTCATGAAAAATGTTACCCACATTCGTTCTATCAAAGAGGAATTTTCTATTTATTATGTTAGGAGTATTTACATCCAATATATATATATATATATATATCATTATGGAAATAACTATTATATAAAATTTTGAAAGCACCCACTTTTTACATCTTGAATTTTGAATGGGTTGAAAAAAAATTGGTACATGGGTTTTTCTATGAATATCATGCCTCCCACAAACTAATGAGAAATCCAAGAGTGTAAATCAGATATTAGAGAACATGGTCCAAGCATGGGTTCTTCATTTTTAAGTTTCAGGGGTTAATAACCATCTCATGTTGGTTTTCCAACATTGATAGATTTTAGAAAACTATACATAAGGATACATATGAGTAGATATATGATAGGACATGGAATTCACCCTTGTTATTGTTGGAGGTAGGAAATGCATTGCTACCATGACCTATTCGCATACAGGAGAATTCAGTGTATGTGCAACATATCTAAAAGAATATAACTAAAGATCAATGTTTGTATATATCTTATTACAATGTTTACTTCTAACCAAGGGTGTTTAAGGTGGTAAATTGAGTTATTCGATGAGTTTCTACTAGGTTCTGTCCTGAAAGTATTTAGAGATAGGTCATGATATCGCCTTGTTACATTTGTCCTTTTAATGCCATGGAGAGTGTTAGGATGATAGCCAATCAGCTAGCCTTATATCAGAGGTAACAATCCGTTCAAGATGACATCAATATATCTCATCCTTGTCATTAATTTTATTTGACTCATGATTTGGATTCTATGGATGTTGAATTGTAAGATGATGGATTAGTTTAGTAATATCTTATCATGATCATTGATCAGTGAATGAATAATCTTTGAGGCTGGTATGTTCATCTAGTGTGGGTCTTAGGGAAGTGTAGCCACATATAGGATTAATCCTAGGAGGGATAGGACAACATATGTGTTAAGTGGCTATATATATTATAAAAAACAAATTCAATGAAACAGGAGAAAATTGTTGTATTATTTGTTTTATGTATGTATATATTATATAATGGAAGATTTTTAAATGGGGTATAATCGACATTACTTTTTGGTAATGATTTCTTTTTCATTAATAGGGGTTCTCAAGATGCCAAGGTATGGTAGAAGAAATTCATAGATGCATTCCTAGCCCGATGCTCTTGATTTTGGAATAGAATATTAATTAAAAGGATTAGTGAATGATTAGTACTGACTTTGTGACACAAAAAAGTGGGTTGCTAGAGTAAATTGTATATGGGTACACTGTTAGTTTTAACTATGCTCCATAGGATTCATTTTCATGTGGTGTAGTCTCTCATGATTGAATGGACTACATTATTTGTTCAAACTATCTTCCCAGGGATGCACCCTTAGTACCACTTGACTATTATAGGTCTATAATTTGGAACACAAAATAGAAAATAGTGTGGGAATACCTTGATCCCCTTTATGATATAGGTAAAATATCAATTTCCCCCTTTTCCCTTTAATAACTTAAAACACCACTCCACATATTTCTTTCCTTCAGTAGAAATTCGCTTAATGAGCTCATTCGTGCCCTCTACTATAGGCTTTTAGTATCCATCGTCATTTGAGATCTGATTTCAATGTCATCTATCATGATGGAGGCTTACAAGTAAGAGCATCAATTATTTACCTTCCATTATTCATCTATATATCCTTCTAAAATACTATCATAGTGAGATATAATATTCTATATTATCATGTCACATTTATATGTTATTTATTTCTCTTATTTAGTCCCAAATTAAAGTATGTAAATGGATGTAGTGTGTACCACTAATCCATGATAGGAGGTGTATTACATTTTATATAAAGGAAATTTTTTATAAGATGAACCATTGTGCTACATGATGCAAATTTTCATGTCTCATTAACAAATAAATTTTCTTAAATTAAATTGTAAATTATATTGGAATTGAATCTTAGGCCTTTATTTTTATAGGTATCCCACCTAAAAAAGTGATACCCCTTTGGGTGAGCTCATTAAACACCTTTTTCATATTAAGTGTTAACCAGGCCAACCCAAATTCTATGTGGTTTTTTTTAAAACCAATTCAATGGATTGTAGAAATTTTCAAAATTTAGGTTGTCCGGACACATATCTTTACCCTCAAATGAAAATTGGTCCTACACTTGATAAAATAAGATTTTAATGATTTTTAAATCATCTTTTGGACTATATTAAATCATGGAAATCGTGTAATATATTTGCAATCAATGTGTATGGAATATAATATATTTGTGATACTCATGAATAGAATCATATCTACTTATGATACATATGCATGGAGATTCACATAAATGTGATACTCAAGAATGGATACCCACATACATGTGACACTGAGACATGTATTTCTATATTTATGTCCAATATGAGCATGGGGCTACATTTTAATTTGATTTGTGCATATGGACTCGCATATTCATTTGATATACAGGAGTGGATTCCCATGTACTTGTGATTATAAGGTTTGGTGTCCCATAAATATGTGATACATGGTCATGAAACATGTACACTTGTGATGCTCAGGCATATCACCCATGTGATTCATTATACAAATTCATGGCTTCCCCTATCAATATATTGTATTCTCATGACAATCTAGGGACCCATGAGTTACACATCGGGTCATGCCTAGTAATGGTGTCTATATATGTAGATATACTTTTCATAATGTATATGTTCCATATATATATATATATGATCTCATATTGAGATATAATTTAGCATAGTCTAGAGAAGGTAGTGTTTCCTTGGTGTACTTTTGTAACTTGATCAGACTTCTTTGTAGTTTATATATTTTTTACATTGTTATAAATGTATACTGCTCATTTTATAAGAATTTTAGGGATTATACTAGACACTATCGATGGTGTCTTACAATTTATACCTCACATGTTATTCAGGATCTTGTTGGTACATGGAAAAAGATTATGGATATAGTTAGGTAAAAATGGAAGCATGTAGAACAGGACGTTTGACTCGTATACTAGGATATAGTATAGGAGAGGAGGGACATGATAATATTGATGATTCTAATAGAGATATATTTTGGAACTTTTGTTTTTTTGTAAAGAATGATGCATGTTCCTATACCAATTTTCACTTTTTTATATATAATATGGCATAAGAATAATTTTGTAAATGATAATGATTCTGATGTTACCTATTTATTTCATCTAGATGATTATAAATCCAAAGTTTATTGTTTATACTATTTGAACTACTTATTATTATTATATACCAAAGTTCTACACTCTTAATTCATGGGTATAATCTCCCCACCATACCATCATAGACCCCAATGCTAGTCTAATCCTCTAGTATATGTGTAGGCACAATTGTGTCCATGTTTCTAGTTAGGTTATGATACATATTAGTAATCCATGTCCAAGGAATTAAATATTTCATTATATTGGTTGGGGTTAGTTGGAAATTGCACTAATTGTGTTAGTGGAACAATGGAGGTGTGTTTCTGTTTGGGATTCATAGTTTGGGAAGCACTAAAAACCAGAATTAGACTTTTTGAATAGATCCATATGGTAGGGAGATCAGTCATCTAGAAGATTAATATGGTTATTATTCTATATTGTTATGATATATAATATTCTTATTGATATTTATATAGTGTTCATGATGGTGATGAATTGTATTCTCGGTTATTAATGAATCGGGTACCTACATTTTTATAATTATGTTGTGAAATACTCGTTTGGAAATCTATGAAATAACACAGTGTGTTCAAAATAACCTAAAAAATGATGTGTGATATATATTGATGGATAAAAGAACATTTATAGTACTTGATTATTATATGTGAATTGTTGGTTTTAAAATTTATTGGGAATTTAAATTTTGTAAATGGTGTATTAGATGGTTTGAGAATCAACATTCAAATTGGGAATTTGATGGTTTCAATATCACTAATAGAGTATTTGTACATAGATTGAGGCATGATATATGTTTTTAGGGGCATGGGTAAATATTATAGTGGGTTTGGGTAATCCCCTCTTCTGATTTCTATTGTATGAGGCCAGTCACATAGTGAAACCTTTGGTCAGGTAGCAAGGATCTTCCACAATGGGAGTTTTAGTGATGGAACTAAGAACTATTCCACAAGGGAAGGGAGGAAATTAAAAATTTATTGAGACTAAATTTTAGAAATAAAATAATTTCTTGAACAAATTTTATTCACCATGATAGTTTTGGTCTATTGATTGATCTCACTACAAGGGTTAGTAACATCTCATCCCATATAGTTCATGTTTAGATGAATACATACATAGGTGTATATCTCTCTCCATTTGAATATCCATGTTTGGAAAATGGATGTTCATGTTATGAAATTAATATTTTCTACATTTAATGAAAAATATATATATTTGGATAGAAAATATGGATCTAAAAAATAGTATATTGAATTTATAAAAGTAATGTCACTTATTTTGAAACATAAGTAATATGGACATTCATAAAAAATTGTTTTATATTGTTCCTTTTAGTTATGTATCCACATGATGGAATTATTTTTTATATTACCATGAAAATAAAATAAGAATAATTTTGTTAATTATAATCCAATTAATTTCATATAAATTACCAAAATTGTTAATTTTACCATCATCACGATTCTTAAGGTGGAGAATACACTTTTTATGAAAAATTTATGTATGTTAATGTGTTCAAATACTAAAATTAATTTTTTTCAACTGTAGAGTTTTATTTGAGAAAATTTATTTCATAATTGGAATCATTATTTTAAAAATTATTTAATAAGTTCCCTTTTTTGCACTAAAATGATGTTACATGATTAAAAATTTGTTTTCTTGGTATAAAAATGGTAAAAGTGAATAATCAAATAAGAAAGTATTAAAAAATGTGTTTGGATGAATTTTTGTGGATTAATAGTCCTTAGCCATCATTAAATCCAATTTTATTCAATATGGGATCCACTTTACTATTTCATATTGACATTACCTTCAATATTATTAAAATAAATTAACTCATCTCCAATATAAAAGGAATCATCGAATCCCCACTTAAATTCACACCCATTTCAAACTATATTGAAAATAGCCCTATATAAATCAATAATTTTGCTACATATTTCCTTGGGGTTCTAGTCTTCTCAATATACCAACTACGTACAACTTAATCCAATTTACAAAGGTTCTCTTATATGAAGTACAATAACATTATCAAATAATATTTTTTATTTACTTTTCCATTATTTATTCTTCCACATATATTGAATCTATAATTATATAAATAATTAAATCAGTATAATAATTATATTTAAATATTATTATGTTTATGGGATAACAATATTTTACCTTCCCCCCAACTATTTAGAATAAGAAAATGTCATTTCTATTACATGATGTCTATCACCTTCATTATAAACATCTTCCATTCAACATAACTAAATTACAAGGATGTTTATAAGTTAAAATTAATTATTAAATATGAAATTAAAATCATTACTAATATTTTTAAAATTTAAATAATTTCTTATCATCTTTATATTCCATGTAAATAAATAATGAAACATGAGTGTATGTGTAGGCTACCGCCTCCCGGAAGAAACATATTTCATTTTTCATATAGACTTCTATTTATCATAAAAACACTATATAATCAGATTAAAAACCATAAAAATCTAAATAATACCATTATAATTCTACAATAATGATATTATAACATATGAGTCATTTTCTTAACCATACTCACCCATTGAGTATAGCATGTTCTTGTTTGTTTTATTTTAACAACCTATTTGAACAATTATATAATTTTATATATTGTATTACTATGTAATCATTGATATATCAATTAATAAAAAATTATAAAATAGTATTTGGATTAATGTTATGTAAATATAATAAAAATATAAAATTTAATATAAAAAACAATATTTTTTCAAAAAAAATCCAAATATAGGTCATCATCGATATTGACTTTATTAATCAGGAAATAAATTACCAGTGACATAAATTTGGTTTTTATAAATCATTATAAATGAGATATTCTACTATGTTATATAATATATTTATGATGACCTTTTTTTCAATGAATTCGGGTCTACATCATCATTTCAATGCATGTGTGAAAAAATTAAATTTTCAAACATATAAATGTGATATTCAACTATAAATAACTAATATATGTAGATTAAATGATTGTAATTATTTATTAGAAATGAAAATATATATGTATAAGGTCATTAAATATGTGATTAATTTTTCTATGGTTGTGACATAAGATATTATTGTTATTTTTTGAATGTCAAGAGTAATGGTAAGTGATTTTCATTACTTAGTTTCCATTCATTAAGTTATATTAATTATTCCTAAACCCCATTCATATAGGTTGATTTATTTTAATATATTATTATATAAAATTACGATCAAACATTCATTTATATGTAATTTCAAGGAACATTTTATATATTATTTTGATATTCATTATAGAGACCCGCAGCATAACATACATGGATATTTCGTATTTATAAATGAATATTCAATACATTAGAGATACAAATACCCCAGGAACATAATATTTTAGTGACTTCAGAATCATGGAACACAATATTATAATTACATTAATGAACTTCAATGTTTACCATAAACATCATCACATTTACTACTACTCATTGACATACCCTATATAAAATGTTTATTCATAAACTTGGTAATGAATAAATTAGAAAGGGTGATCTCATATGCTCAGTATGGCTTAATATTGATGATAAGACTGTAAAACATGGAAATAAGGGTTTGAGAAGAAGATAACAACATTTGAAAACCATTATATGCACATCATAGATTACAATCTTGTGTAATGGAATAAATGTTGAGAGTTTATAAGAATTAAATCATAATATAATCAAGGAATATGGGAAATGTGATCATAAAATATGAATAATATATAGATTTTTTGCATACACATCATCTTATTGTATTATGAACACGTATAAATAGAAATTTGATTACTCATTAAGCTAAGGAAATGAAATTATGATCTTGTATAAACTTATGGACATGAAAATAGGTCCACTCAAATCATTAAATAAATGAAAATATGTTCCACACATGACATTATGAATGCATAATTGACTTGACACAATAAATTTTGAACAGAATATCTGGTTCATGTATAATATTGTGAACACGAAATTAGGTTCATGCATAACATTGTGAACATATAGTAAAATTCTTGTATAAAATTATGACCATGTAATTAGGATCATGAATAAAATTAATACTAATGAGTTATCCATTATTTCCCACTACATTTTAGGGAGATATAGGTCTCACAAATAACATAATGAAATCAAACATATGTGTAACACAATATCATAAAAATTCATCATATCAGAACCCATGAAATGAAATGGATAAAAAAAATAAATATATCATAACCAAAGGAAAATATATAGTCTTCATAATCATTTCATCCTATCATAACGTATGAAAATACGTGGGTTTTATAATAATTTAAACATTTTATATCCCATGGAATATAAATAAGTTTCATAAATAAAAGTCCATCCTAAAACGGAATCCTAAAAGAATAAATACGAACCATTTCCTTTGAAAAAATCCCCAGTAATAAAACCATATCAAATTAATTCTTCATTTATATATGAGTATTTTTAATGTTCACTTGGGGCATTTCCTAAATAAAATACCCTTTATTTGAGAATAATAAATTTTATCATATAAAATTTTCAGAATCCTTTTTTCCTTGAAAAATTCATTAACACTTTATAAAATACTAGATTTTTATTGAGATGATTCATGATAATTTATAGGTACTATTTTACAATTATTTTATTATAATTTAGGTCATGTTTTCTGAGGTGTCTTGGGATAAAATTGGAGAAAATTGGAAGAAAATTAGTAGATAACATTTGGCAAACAATTTGACCAAATCATGGGAGTACCCCCAAAAAACCATGAATCCCAAAAATTTAGTGGGATTTCATATTAAGAGTATATATTTTTTAATATTATTATATATTAGGATAAATTGTGTGATGTTAGGGAGAGGCACATTATTATACCACACTATTTTAGAAAACCATGCTCCTCATATCAGAAACCAGCACAAAATATTTCAATCCTTTGTAAAATTTAATAAAAATATACTAAAACCACAAAATTAATCCCTAATAAACACAGTTGTTACATAAAATAACTCCTGAAATTTTTAATCGACCACGATTGTTACAAGCCTCCTCAAAATCTATTCTCTAAGAATTGAAGAAATTATTAAAATATCTACACCTCTTCTGGTATGTAAAATATTTCTATGTTGCCTCTACTCTCTCCCAAATTTATTTACACATGAAGATTAATGTTTTATCATCCATTGGTAAGGGTTTTGGATATAGGTTCTGATATAACTTATTAAATTTTATCTTAATCTGTTATTTGGTTATAGATCTCATTCGTAATTTTGGAATTGATAATTCTATATCAATTTTGGGAATTCTATTTGGGAGAATGTACAATAATGATATTGTTGAAAGTGATATAGTGACCAGTTTATAAATTCTTTCTTTCTATTATGTGTATAAAATTTTAAATTCCTTATTTCAAATTTAGAAACTGTGTCACTAATAGGTTTAATTAATAGTTAATTAATTAATTAATTTATGATATAATGGATTTCTTAATGGGGCGATGAAACTGGTGAATTGATGGGATTGTTTAATTTATTGAATAATGGGAGGTTTAATTGATCGGATAATGGTAATTAAGGGATGATTGGGATAACCATAAATTTTGATAGGTTAATATGATTAAATGTTCATAAATGGTTTCATGAAATTTTTTTATTACACCATGTAATTAAATTGAAGAACCATTATTATGTGATAATTGAATTAGGAATCATTTAATATAATTTTCAATAATAAGTATAAGGATGATTTACCATGTAGTTTGTGGATTTGTAACATATGTGATATTATGATAAATATGATATTGTGATATATGTGACAAACATGTGTGGGATATGGAATGATGACTGAGATGATCATTTGTGATTACTACAAATGTGAGACAAATAATTGATGCTTCAAAATACATTTTGTGATAATAATGTGTTATTGGACATGAAATGTTGTTTCAAATACCCACATGGTGATAGTCATGGAATTATTGGGAAAAAATGCTGGGTTAGGACTATAGTTCTATGTAGCAATATTATGAATTGAAATTAAATGGATTATGGAAGCCCATATTATAATGAATTGTGATTCCCTATCTGATACAGTTTAGACTCCATATTGGGCCAAAGAAGGTATGGATTTTTTGAGTGTCATCATTACCATGGGTAATTAATGTGGTTACATAAATAACAATCAAATGTGATGAATGTTTACTTTGTTTGATGTATGTTTTTGAAAACATCATACAATATTATAGCTTCGATATTTTTTTACACATCAATGGTGGGGGCTTACTTAGTTGTACTCATACCCTACATGTTCTACAAGATCAATAACTAAATATAAATCATGTTTGTAGGAATATATAAGGGAAAGAGCCCTATGTTAGATGGATGAGCAAGTGTGGAATATTGATAAGGGAACTAGACATGATTTCAAGACACTTTTGGGAGTGTCAATGTGTCTTTATTTAAGTTTTTTCTTTCCAAAATTACCCATATATGAAATGAAATAAATAAAAAAAATTAGTTTTGGATGTCGTTTTTCATGATTTTGTTTCATTATCTCAAACATGTATGTCTTTGGTTATGGTAATATTTTGGTTATTTTTTATTGTCATTTAGTTATTTAATATTTGTTATTGATGTTGTGTATTATTGATAAAGATTCTATAGACCCCTCATGTTATATATTATACCCTCACTGCTAACTAGAAGCATCTAGAATGTGGGGTGGAATGGCTAAGGTCATGTAGTCATCCATATTGTGGAACTTGTATGTGGAACCCGAATCGAGAAGAATCTTATTCATATCAGAGGTGTGACATTATTTTGTTTTCTTTTCTTTTCTATTCTAATATTTAAATTTTTTATCTTTTCTTTTCCTTTCATTTGTTGTATTACATTGGAATGGTATACATGAGATTATTATGATTCAGTATTTAGATATGATATCATGCATGGGAGTACCTCACCCATGTAAGGTAGAAAACCCAAGTACCTAGGCTATAATTTTGTTTATCAAGGTGTGTTGCTATAGATGATTGTTATTTAACCTTTCATGATGAATATTCTATGTTATGTTACTGATTATGATATTTTTTGATATTATATTCATGTCATGGTATAGAACAAGATGTTGGTACACATGAATCATTTTATGCACTAATTATTCTTGCGAGAAGCATCATTTTAGGCACGCATGGGATATCAAGTATTGTGCATATTAATTAAATGAAATGGTTTTCTTCCTTGTGTTTTCTAATTGAAAAATGTTCTTAATATGGAGTTGATAATTTTAATTGATGCAAAAAATGATAAATTTGACATTTTTAAGTTCTATTATAATGAGAAACATGAATTTTGAACATTGTTTACCAATTTTTTAATGGAATTGATGAGGGATGGTTGAGGGTAGTGATAGTACCTCTATTTTGTTAGTGTGGAAGAAAAAGAGGAATTAATTTTCAGGGATTTATGTGAATGACTCTTTGAAAAGTGTGTCATTATAATGTATTCTATCCAAATTAATGTGATTTAAATATTAGAGATATAACTCCATGATGAATATTACTGATTGGATTGGAAGTGGACATTGATAGAATTGATAATGTTGTAGTGGATCTAGAGGCCTTAACAGTTCTAGGTGAGAGAGCCATAGCTATGTTATATGATAAATTATCTACCTTTATGTAGTTTATGGAAATAAAACCAGGATGAGTTTTCAAAAACATGTATAACTGGATATGTTAGTTCTAATTGAATCAACCTTGTAATTCCCCCAAATAGCGTGGACCTATGCCGATTATTACTTTTATTTAGTCTATACAGATAATTCATGACCACCTATAGTTTCCTCATGTGAATATATTCAAGATAAAAAATGTAATTATATATGTTCAGGAGAATCAGGGTTTGGAAATCCTAAAATAGTATGATTAGTTGAAGAATATGTTGTGGAAAGACTTAAAGAGTTGTTAATGGAGCACTTTTACACTAAAATGTTCATGATGGAGAGGGAAGTATAGTTCATGAGGATGAATCAGGGGATTATGTATGCGATGTAATATACAATTTGATTTAAAATTTTCAATTATTAGTTATGGAATTGGAATGTGATTATGTGACTATAGTGAAACATTTTTTTGGATTGGATTAAATGTGAAATTAAGGCACATGATAACTTCTTTAGGCAGAAGAATTTTTTAAATGTGGTGAACAAGGCTCTCATATCGGAGGGGATCCTAAATTAATCTTCTGGTAGGAAACATGTGGCTTCTTATTGATGAGCAAGTGGTATATCTTCTAATAGTAGGAATCATCATTGTGAGAATATCACCCAGAATAGTGGAATGCAGAATGGACCAAGGGAAGGTTCAATTAGTCAGGACATTACCTATGTAACATTACAACAATGTGATAGGTTGAGAAACATTTGTATATAGTGTTCCTGACCACCAATATTGTGAAAACATTGTGGAGGGATGGGAAATTTATAGTAGTTTTTTAGGAACCCGCAACATATGGGTAATTATGGAGGATCTAGAAAAAACTAGAATATGGGATGGAGGTGTTATACATTGTACCAGTGGAGCAATTATAAATATACTTCACATGGAATTAAAGGATGTATATGTGGAACTTCATGGAAATAGAACTCATATATGTAGAGTGGTGCAACTTATATGACTCATACTGCAACATAGGGAAGAGGATTAAGACATTTTCATGCAATTCAACATGTAATTTTGGATGTAAGTTTTAGATAATAGATAGTTAGAGATACTATTTTTGTAGATTCTATCATTTTTTGTTCATTAATTGATATGTCTGTCTGTCATTATTCTATTCCTTGAGAACTATTGAAGGGGTTAAGTCAGGATTTTCAGTTTTGATCCAGGTTATGAAAAATATTACAAGTTTGGGAGTATGGTCGAGAGGTGACTATTTATACAAGGGGTGCTCTCTCGAGTGTTGGTAATATATTATTAAATGGGATCTTTACAACCATTATATGTTATTTTTTTACTACAAATCTTGTAAGGATTGTTTAGCATCATACCAACCATAGAATGATTGTTACCATAGGAGAGTGACATTTATATGTCATGAGGGTGACCATTATATTCATCATGGAGACTGGGATATCAAGGAGGGGTTTGCATTCCTAGTTCCATACAAACTAGGGTAATTTACCAACCAAGTTGTAAGTATTTTTTGAAGATGGGGGTGTGTAGGATGATGTATTTCCACCAATTGTGTACTATTTCTAGGATGTTTTTCATGATCAATTCATCAATATTCTAATTTAGAAGGATGCTGAGTTTATGATTTAACTCATTCATGGAGTTGATTAAGTTTTTATTACACCATATAAATTGTATCGAATAGAGAATTATGATCTTAAGAATCTACTAGAATATTTGATTAATACTGGGATTATCCATCCAATTATGTCTCATTTGAGTTCACCAATTTTGTTGGCAGGGAAGGATGAAGTGACTTTATGCTTTTGCATTTACTACCAGAAGATGAATCAAATGACAGTGAAGAACTCATATCCTCTTATGTGTATCGATGAAATCATTGACAAGTTAAGAGGATCTATTATGTTCATAATGATTGATTTGAGATCAGGATATCATCATATTTGAGTTCTACTTTCTTATATTCCTTGGACAATTTTCATAAGTAGGTATGGTCTTTATGAGTTTGTCATGATTATATTAAGGTTAACAAACACTCAAGAAGTGTTTATGAACTTCATGAACATAATCTTCCACCCATACTAAGATAATTGTGTTTTACTTTTTTAGATGAAATATTGGTGTACTCCAAGACTAATGATGATCATTCCCAACACACATACATCGTCCTAGCTACAATGAGAGAGAATTATATATAAGCCAAGATTTCTAAGTGTCAATTCTAAATTGACCATGTAAATTTATTGGAAAACAAAATATCAAAGGATGGTGTGTCAGTTGACCTAGAGAAGGTTCATGTAGTTGTTTATATAGAGCATTCCCATAAGTTCTTTGATATTCGTAGCTTTATGGTCTCAACATGTCATTATCTGAGGTTCATAATGGACATTTACTGTTGGGAGAACCTCATTATGGCTAGACAATGAAGGAGATAACGTTTTGATAGTCTGGATTAAATGAAAATACATTACAATATTTGAATACAAACATTATTTACTTCGCAAATATTGATCCTAGTCAATCCAGTTTTGGACTATACAGTGATTTTTGACACATCTGGTATATGAAATGGAGGAGTATTGATATTTGGGGATTGATTTGTGGAATATGTGTCTTGAAATTTTATGCCACATTTATAATGACCCTTGATTTTCCAAAAATTACAGTACATGAATTTTTTCTATTTAATTTAACATTAAAAAAATAGATTCCAAAATACCGTTGTAGTTATATTGCCTTTAGAACCATGAAAACATTAAAACTAGTTCAAATTTGAGCAACATCATCTACCACTATGTTCTTCATCACTAACACACCTTTTAGACATATAAAACATTCAACATATCATTATAATATGGGGGAAGGGAACATAAAATGAGTGATATCAAATACTTAATAAGGGTAAACAAGGGAGACTTGTAATCATAAACATGAGCATAAGGGTATGTGAATGTGATCGTGGAAATAGAAGAACATACCCTATATATCAAAGATCCTAAAAAAGATCATGGAATAAATATTGGAAGTTCATAAGACATAAATAATATTGTAATAGAGAGATTAAGGTATGAAAACATAGCATAGTAATAAAACATGGAATTATGGAAAACACATAATCGTATAATGATTTCCATAGTATCTAAGGCATCGCTTCAAAGAACATATATGTTGCCACATCCCAGGTAAATAAAGAATGTAAAATTTTCATATTTATTAATATTTTTGAATTAAATATTAATTTTACTTTAAAGGGGGTTCTATGTTCAATGGTGTACTTGATACACAATGACGGGTTTCTTTGAAATTTTATTTCTCACACAACATTGAGTTATAATGAAAAATATTAATATAATATTTTTATTTTATGTAGTAGTTAATTCATAGTTTTTGAATTGTATGGAATTAAATGAACTGACTTCAATATGATTACACATGTTTTCTAAAAGTTTTTACATTTATCCAATAATACTTAGAGGCTTAAAATGTGAATGAATCAAATTTCAAGCATAAATACTCTAATATTCTTAAAAAAGATGATTTACAACCATTTGACATAGAACACTTTTCAAATATATTTTTTGTAATTTATATACGATCTATTTGACAAAAATATATTCTTATTTAGAATTTGGGACATCAAAATTTATTTTCAATGAAATTTTGGAATTTTCCTAATAATGATCATTTTTGTACGAATACTGAAAAATGCTGCATTTTAGTTCAAAACAACCTTCTATTCTAATTTATTCATATGGTTAGATAAATTTTTTATTTTTTATTAAAGTGTAATTAGGTCCTATTTTTACCATTTAATCACATTTTGGTCATTTGATGTAATTTCTCAAATTGAACAGAAACAAGTGTTAATATTTTGAATGTTATTATTTTATAAAAATAAACTTTTTTTGACAATGAGAAATAATTTTAAGTTAATTAATTCAACTAATATGATTTGAATTTTTTCAAATAGAAATATTTTTTGAATTTGTAATATCAAATATGTATTAGGATGAATTATGGGTATTTTGTTTGGAAACCTTCATTTTTTGATCAATAGTGAAATCAATGAGTAGTAGTTAAAAACTCACATTTTCATTTAAATGAAATATTAACACTTATGTGAAAATAATTTAAAAAATCTTATATACATGGTTGTCATAATTAAGAAAAATATGTTTTAAAATGATGAATATAATTTTTGATTAATAGTAACTTTTTGACTTTTTTTACAGTGGTTAAAGGTAAATATGGTAATTTAGTGTAAAATTATTATAATAATAATATAAAATTACCTTAACACATGTGCTAAAATTATTTTATGAGTCGTGTTAGATGAAAAAAATATTTTTCTAAAACATTTTTCACTTCAATGCTACGTGGGTAAGATAATTACATTAATAACTTTTTTTAAAGTAAATAATTATAATTTTCATAAGCATATATTGTTTTTCTAAAAACTTTTTCTTGTGAGGTTATATAATTGATATATTCGACTATAGATATTAATTAGAAATATGAAAAGTCTTCCTATATCATGGAATTTTATATATTGTATTTAGACATCATATAAATAAAGTTATTTATGGCACAATGATGATGTAATGATTAACTCATTAATGATTGTATTAAATAAATGAGATTATAAGTGTTAAAATAAATTAATTCTGAAACTTTTTATTCCATCCCAGAATTTTAGATATTATTATGACTTTTTATATTTGGATTAATAATTTTTTTCCAAATAGTCAGGTTTCTTTTGCTTTTTTAAAAAGTTATGATACAAATAGTATTTAAATTGACACAAATGAGTTTCTAAAACAAATATTATTTTATTAAATAATGTAACAATCCTAAAAATATAATATTTGGTAAAATTAATTATATAAGGTTTAAAATGTAATTAATGAACCACTTTTGGTTCTATTTACATTTTATAGTAACTATATTAACCTTATAGAGTGAATACACAAGAAGACATGGACAGAGTAAAATTAGTTAACAAAGGGTTAAAGAGAAATGATAAGGTTAAATTTGAAAAAAAAATTATCTAAAACCTATAGGTGGAGAGTATTTAGAATTATAGTCATATTATCTTTGAATTTAATAGTATAGGGCCCTTTTGAAACCGAAATTTAATTTATAATAAATATTATTTTCTAACTTTCTTAAAGAGCCCCTCCACCCATTATAAAAATCCATAATCTCTAACGAATTTATCACAACAATCATGCCACTTGCCTAACCCATAATCTGAAAAAACAATCTCCAAACATCCCTCTATTACTCCTATAATCCTTACTTTAGGCAGAAAAAACTTCAAGAAATTAATTTGGATCATACCAAAGGGAGTTCCCTGATTTAAAGGATATGTCTTCTCTTAAGTTCTTTTCTTTTATTTTACTTCTCCACCCCCAAAACCCTTTTTAATCCATTATTTTATAACTAAAACATTATACTCTATATACTAGGTTGTTTTTATGATAAATATTGGAACTACACTTACACATACCTCCATCTAATGGATACGAACATACTATTTATGTGGACGGTGAACTACTGCCTCACAAAACAACTATTGTTCAATTATCTCCGACAACCATTCATGGGGTACATTATGAAGAAACTATAAATATATATGATATTAATGATATTTATTTTATCTATATTGTTTTTTTATTATATTTTAAAACATACCTTTTATGTTTTTCATGTTGTATATATACGATAATTTCATTTGTGGAAGTGCAGACTACCTCCCCCTCAATGTGATATGTCTCATCTATAACATACATGGAACAAATAAATAATGGTATTAATGAACATATATAACATATATAAAATATTATATTATATTGTAATTATAATATACCTACGTATCATTTGGTTTTCCTACATTTAAAAATTATAAAAAAGAAATAAAAGTAGTGTTCATGCGTTTTTAGAGCTTACTGTCTCCATAAATGGTACATTTAATTTCGTATTTACAAATGTAATAGACTATAATAAATGTATATATACTGAATATATATTATTTATATGATACCTAAATGAAGAATATAATTCCATTAATAATTTACTTTTTACCACATGGAGAATTTTCAATTATAAAAAGTTTATGTTTGACTAAAGTTCTGAACACCGAAAAAATGTACGATATGAACAAAAATAACTATCTAATTGTTATAGCAAGGTAATAAGTGATATTAAAAGAAAAATAAAATATAAAAATATAATTAATGATTTTTAAATTAATTGATTTTTATTATTCAGGATGAAAACTGAAAATATGTGTCTAGTCGGACACGCAGTAAGGGGTTTTCATCTAATTTTTATTCCCATTGTATTAATGAAATATTTTCCACTATATCCTTTTTTGTGGTGTATTTACTGCCCATGATTTATTTTATTAATATAGTTTAATTTATGGGAATTCTCATCTTCATTGTATGATCTTTCTTTCATGGTTGTATATTTCATAAGTAACCAAATGAGTAAGGGAACCATTCACCGCACTCTTTAAGACAAACTTATTTTATTTCATTTCATTTAATTACAATTTTAATTTGTTGGGATAAGTTCTTATATATCCTTATTTCTGTAAATTATATTTCCATGTGATGATAGACCCTTATTTCTCTCATCAAACTATTTTCTTAATTTTAAAGTGATACTCTTAGGCAGTAGAATTTCTGCAAGATAACTCCTTAACTCAATTTCAATTATTTTGGTTAAACATATACTTCATGATTATGTCATTATATATATGTGTGTGAAAGGCCTATTATTATTTTACACTTAATATAAATTATATTTGTTTTATTCTTATTTTTCACACATAATTATGTAATTGATTTTTCCTTAAGAAAAGAATATAATCATTGTAAGGGAATTTGTCTTAATTTAAATTCCATTCAGACTTATTTGTCATTATACACCAATTCATATTTATATGGTGTATATACTACCCGTTTACATATTATATCATGACTATCCTTATTCTAAAGATATTATAAGCTTTTATTAATGTTATTCCTTAATTATATGTATTCAACCATCTCTCATTTTGTGAGGAACTCTTTGCCTAAAATATCATTTTAAATGTTTTAAAAAATTATACTTATAAATAATTCAAATTAATGTCCATGTTTTAAAAAAAATTAACGATTAATTTATATGTACATAAATGTTTTGAAATTAATATTTCTTTAAAACGCTTCAAAGTGTTATGGGACACATTGATTCAAAATTCTATTTATTAAATGTATCAAATGGTTTGATAAAGAAATGATTATGTCAATATCCTTAATTGATATGTTGTGATTACAATGTGGAAATGTTATATTTCTTTTATCATTTTCAGATGTGTTATGAATATGTTATGGTTGTTTGGAATTATTAACATATATGGGTCAATCCATGATAAACATATGGTTGGTGAGCCTGAGATAGATCGCTAATACATTGGGTAACATGACAGAGGTAAAAGTTAATGTTTCTCCTAAGTGATATAGGGAATATATTGTGATGGGTATTCCAAATGTAACTCCATCCATAGCTAGGAAAGATACATTGTACGTTTGATATGGAAGCCACATGTTACCATTATGATTTATGATTTATATCTGTTATTCCTAAGTCAAATTATTTTTTAGGTATGTTGAAGATCTTATGTTTTGTTTGTATTGATGAACTAATGTATTCTTTCTTTATTCTATAACACTTACTGTGCTTTTAATGCTCATCTGATATATTTAAATTGTTTTTCACAAGGTATATGGCTAGGTAAGTGAATGGAAGAAATCAACATCAAGAAAATAATTACTATTTTCTTTTAAGAATGTTAATTTTATAAAAAAATTGATATTGAGTAGAATTATCTACATTGTAAAATTTGAGATATAATTTAATAGTTTTGGCCTAATTCTCTAAAACTCTAAACCTGGAAATATATTAAATTTAAATTAATAACATAAGTAAATATTATGTAATGTTTAAGGATTGGGATATATAGTGGGTATCAAAGGACGGTTTTGATAATTTTAGAGGTTAGGGTGTGATTTAAGCATAAGTTACATAAGCATAATTGTTAACATATTGGAAAGAGTCGTTATTTTTTTGGTAAATTGAATCATCTTAAAATTACATGAAAAAGTATTTTTTTTAGTTTACTATCCTCATAAGATAATATATGATGGTTTTACTAATATACTCACACTAACCTTTTATATTTTAGTTAATGGATGGATCTAGTAGGTACCAAAGTAACGATGGATGTGAAGAAAACTGTGATGGTATTCAGAATATGAAACAAAATTAAATAGATATTTAGTGAGAACTATTGTTATTATTTATCAACCATCTATCTAGAGACATTATTGACCACCTAGACCTTGGTGATTTTTATAATGTATCATATATGAATGATATAAAATCCCTATGACAGATCAGGTAATAATAATAAATATAGGTATATTCAGAAACATGTGTGTCAAGGCTGTGGAAAGAAACACTTAGTAAAATGCTTTAGTAGGATAGTAAGATTCTATAGATGTGGTAATGAAGTTTATAATGCAAGAACCTTCTATGGAAAAAGGAATCATCCATTTGAGTCAATAAAAGGGAATGAAGTTCTTGTCAAAGGATAAATTGAATGTTTTAAATGTGGTGTTCATGGTCATTATACAAATAGATGACCTACGAGAAAGTTTCAGGAATGGAATCAGTAGGATCATAAATATATATTTATACCAATTCCTAATTCCATTCCAATTTAAGATGAGGAAACTGAAAATGACCAAGGAAAGGTATAGATTATTCCTTAGCTCATGTTTTTAAATTTTTGAATTTTATGATATGATTCATTATTTTGTGTGTAGGAATGTAGTATTTTGGAATATCTTGTAAAATAATGGATAATGGATCATGTAAAATTTTGAATTTTTCAAAAGTTTATATATAAAGGATTTAAGAGTTATGATATATTTTAGGATGATGAAATGCTTAAATGTATTAAGACTCTTTTGATGATTGGATTACTTTGGATGACTTTTTTCTAGTATGTGTAAACCAAATGTTTGATATCTGAAAATGTTATTCAAGGAAGAATTATCTTATCATTTATGGATACAATAATAAAGAACCATTTGGGTTAATATGATCCTTGAGTTTGAGGTTATTACAGGTTATTACTTTATGGGATGAAAATCTGAGGTATGACATAAAATTTGTCGTTAAAATATGTTATGGTTAATTTTAAGGGATATATATCATTTGTGGAAATGTTATAAAAATATATAGTTTTCAGAAAATGACAACACACATACTGTGAAACAACCCATTGTGTTAGAAAAATATGTGGGAATCAAACTCACAACCAAAGTGAGATTTGGATTTATCTCCTACCATTGGACTACGTGGAGTCCCTTGTCAATAAGACTTATTAATTATATTTAAATGATTTTTTTATCAAGAATAAGTTTATATTGGATATTATGATTTTTCAAATAGATATCTTTAATATAGGAAAATTATTTGGTGATTATGTGATAAAGGTTATTTTTTAAGATGTTCTCTATTTTTAGAAAACATTATATGCCTAAGGAAAATAGAATACTTTGGGTTTTCAATTGAGGATTAATTGTATAATTTTATTTTTGAAGAATTTTTTTTATTACATAGAGATGGCTATATGGTTTATTTAAAGAAATTATTAACCAATGATAGGGAATATGTGATTAGGTTAAATATTTTTTAGTATGAGACTATAAGTGTAGTTAATGTTGTTTGGAGATAAATGTTACGATTTATCGTGGAAGACTATGTGACCAAACCCTTCTAAATTTTTGTTTTGGTTAATGTATAAAGGTAAGGGAAATATATATTTTATTTTTTGGATTATGAGATTCTATAGAATTTTTATCTACCACTTTAGGTTTTACTAAGTCTTCTTGAAACTCATCGTTTAGAGAAAAGATGAGTTTTTCATAGAAACTTATTAAAATATAAAACTCTGCGTTAAAAGTATGTATATTTCCTTATGTTCTTAGTCTGTCTCATTAATAAATTCTCCTACTTTTCTAAATGATTCTTAAAAAAACAATTCTCTGTTTAATTTTTTTAATAGGAAACCAAACAATGTTTAACCTTTAATAAGATTGTGGTTTTCTGGAGGTTAACTTTCTCCTGATCATGTTTTCTACAAATCATCATCAAGAACATGACACATAGTTTCTCCTCTATATCCATGTTTTCATAGAATCCTAGTATGGTGTTTCTTGGGTGACCTTTTTAATTCTACATAATTCTTTTAATGTGATAGTTTTATTGACTCATTTTATGATGTTGGACTTTCAATGATGTTTCAGAGCCCAATTATAAAATTGTGAGGACACAATTTGCAACAGGGAGGAAAGATATAACATCCCAAGTAAATAAAAAATATAAATTTTTCATATTTATTATTATTTTTGAATTAAATATTTATTTTACTTTAAAGGGGGTTATGTGTTTGATGGTGTACTCGATACACAACAACAGTTTCGTTGAAATACTACATAGCACACAACGTTGAGTTATAATGAAAAATAAAAATATTATATTATTATTTTAAATGGTATTTAATAAATAATTGTTGTATTGGGGGATTGAAAATTACTAGCTACAATTTTATTACACATTGTCCCGACCCGTCCTCGGGGCCCGTGTCGTGACTAACCCAAGCCCGCCTTCCATAGGCCAGGGGCTGGCGACTAGCACCAAAGGCGTAAATCCAGATAACTACGAAGGCATTGCCTTTATAAAAGTAAATAAATCACCACAGAGTACAAGTGGAAGTAGAACACTAAGTACAAAAGAAAGTGATGAAAAGTAAAAGGGCCAGAATACAAACCCAACGGAAAAGTACAGCTACAACTGAACAAAATTATTACAGAATAGACAAAAGCTGGAAGGATAGAAGCAGCTCTTGGGCCATCAACCAAGGATCCTACCTGAAGGGTAGGTACAGATAGCACAACTCCATCATCATCCACCACGGATCCTACTTGTAAGGGTAGGTATAGATAGCGCAGCTCCTGGATCGTCCACCACGGATCCTACCTGAAGGGTAGGTACAGATAGCACATCTCCTAGATCGTCCACCACGGATACTGACTCATCGTGAGGTCCACCTGCAGGTGCCATCCAGCCCTCGAACACTCGGCCTCTATCAATGCTGCCCGTCGTCTACAACCAACACAACGAGGTGCGGGCATAACCCGTGCAGGGGTGAGTATAACAATACTCAGTAGGGACCCTGAGATCCTAAAGGTCTCACTAAATCCAACAAGGATAACCACAAGGAAGATCTCAAAAGATATCCTCTACTTAGTTATATATGCCCATACATATACCTAAGTTATCAAGTAACCCATCTCAATCATGAGGAAACACAAAGATTATGAAATCAATGGATAACCACTACCCAGGAATATGCCCATACATATACCAAAGTTATCAAGTAACCCATTTCAATCATGAGGAAACACAAAGATCATAGACTCATCTCAAACCAGGATTTTCATTATCGAAACTGTAACTGCTGAAGAGACCCATCTCTAGAGTGTACAGTGGTCCTGTCACGACTCCGAGGTAATTCTCACTAACCTAAGACTGCTGAGGTTCTCCTCCTATTGAGTACTATAGGCCTGCTACTACAATGAAGCACTTCCCAACATGGGTCTGGCGCTACAACCAAGCTCTCCCCCTTATAGCCTCCACATCTACTCCTTATGTTGAGTATCGCGGGTCTACCGCTACAACCAAGCGCTCCTCCACCGTGGGTCTACCGCTACAACCAAGCGCTCCCCACTGGGCTATCCGAAACACACTGAGTCGATCTGTCAAGCAGTCTTCAAGTCTCAACCGGCTACACGGTCTTCGTACTCCGCACTCTCATCTCCGGAAGGGTTCACTCCCCGAGCTACAGGTTGATACTCCAAGTATAACAAGGTCCCATGAAGAATTATCTCAATGGACTACCTCGTCATAGGGGTCTCAAAACCATATACGGCGCATCAATCGGATGCCCGGTCTATGTGTTGTTAGCCTTTTCACCCCAGGGGCCCGGTTGGTTTTTTGTGTGAACCTACCCGGCTGTTTCTCAACTGTATCCCGAACTCTCATATGGTATAATCATAGGGACCGTTTCTCAACATGATCACCAACGTCGCTGACGGTTCGTCAAACGGACGTCTGGTCTGAATGTTATCAACTATTCCATTCTAGGGGCCTGGTTGGAATTCGGGTACAATCCAACCAGGCCATATTCCAACTACGTCCAAACCTCAAGTGAAGTATTCCAAAAGTTCCATCTCATCAAGTGGAATCCAACAAAGTCGACGACATGTCAATCAGACGTCTGGAGCTCAGGTTATAAGTATTTCTGCTCTGAGGGCCCGGTTGGTTTCAGGTTCGAACCAACCCGACAGTACCCCGAATGAAACCGGTTAACCAAACTGGTCACACCATTGTGATCCATACTAAAAAACACATGATATGGACTATCCATTGGTCCAAAACGGATAGCCGGTGAAAAAGTTGCATTTCACCGCAACATGCGCGAACCAGACCTCATGGGTCCCATGCCTTGACCATGACTTGAAGAACCAAAATTGGTCTTGAAACATCCATCTTAATTCCAGGGTTGCAAACTCACATACGGTTCGACATTCTGACACTGTATGAGAGAGATATGTCTGATACAAGATCCCGTAATAACAATAATAATAATATTATTTGGTGATTTGTGGGCCCGAGCTACAAATCAGAATTCATTATTCAACATTAGACTTGTATCGACCGTATTGATGTCTGGATTACATCGCCGCTGACGGAAAGCCAATCAGATGTCGCACGCCTGAGTTATGGCAGGTTGAAGATTTAAAAATAATATTAAATCTATAAATTTCCGAGTGCTTCGGGTACCCGATCCAGAAACCCGAAAAAGATATCTGATGCTGGACTCATAAATTCCGTCTCAGAGTCAGGGTAACCCTGTTGCTGACGGTTCATGAAACCGAGGCCACACGGGGAAGATACCATCAAAATATAGTTTTCCCAACGAAAATAATAAAAACATTATTATATTATTATTATTATTTATTTAATTTAATTCCTTAAATTATCCCATCCAATATCCACGCACCAACAATCCTCATGCGCCTCACTAATAGGCGCCCCCTTGATTTTATAATTTTTATTATTATCTCTATCTCATTTTATTATTATTATTTTTATCTCATTATCATTTCTCTCTCCAATTTACACCTCCCTTCACGGTTCTGTTCTCCAATTTAGCAGCCCAACTCTAGCCTTCATCCGCATGGCCAAAACCGCAACCACCTTCGCATGCTCGCCACGCCACTGCACCTCCCCCGGCTACCCATGCCAGCGCGCCTCAAACCAACCACATCGCCTGGCCCCCCATCTGCTCGTAGTGCCACCTTCTGTTACAACGCAACCGATCCCATACTGCCGCACATCAAGAACTAGTTGGCGGTGGGTCTGGACTTGTTCGTAGTCTGTACCCACCACATTATTAGTTCTAATAAACACCCAACAAAATAATATTCCATTCTCAAGGGAAAGAATCATGTAAACTTAAATAATGAAAAAACCCCTACCTCGAAATTGACGTCGCACGTCGTCGAGTCCCGGAAGACGGACGTCACGGTAGTTGGGCGTCGTGGAAGAAGGGTGTCGTCCCGTCAACATTGGAGGAAGAGTTGTTGACGTAACTGATGCTTTCCCACGGCGGTGTCTCTTCTTTTAACGCAAAGGAAAATAATGGTTGGAGAAAGAAAATCTTCTGGTTCTTCGAGTCATGGAGTGTTCTTCGCGTTTTTCGTGGAAGAACTCTCCCTTTCAATATCTCCAACGTGCTCCCAACACCGCAAGTGCCAAAACTAAATAATAGGCAAAGCTATTATTTTATTCTCCCATGATATAACATTTCTATCAAATTCAAATTAATTCAAAAAGACTATTGAATAAATTATGGCATTTGAGTTGGCAACTTTAATGGAAGGGAGATGGAAAGGCTCCACCTAATTAATGTGAGGTGTTGTCAAAATAAATAAAGGGAGTGTTAAAGGGGCGTTTAAGGGATGTGAAGGGTTAGGCCTCATGTGGGTCCCAACTCACAAATATCCTCCCATGGGAGGTTATGTGGGGTGTGGGCCCCACCCCTAACTTCCTCATTGAGGATATAACCACCCAAATAAATAACATGGTGCACAACCATTTTATTTATTTTTTTTACAAATCCCCAAAAATTAACATTCAACCTGCATAAAATGCAACTGCGGTAAAGGTCCCCTTAAATGAATACCGGTGCTACGAGTTCATCGGTGTCCTCAGATTTCAATTCCGAGTATCGGTTCAAAAGTTATAAAATTACAAACGTTCGTTTACTAAACGTACACAAAAAAGTTTGGAAAATTTATATGAGTCACCCTCGACCCACTATGGTCATGGTTAGGCTTTGCCTAGGTGAAACATATCACAACTAACCCAACGGTACTCTGGAATTTTCAATCTGAGTTATCATTTAGAAGTTATGAATTATACAATAAAATAATTGTCAAATAATTATTTTATTTGAGGCCAAAAACTAACTTTTTATTGTGGCCCTTGCCGGCCAAAGTTATTATCTGCTTAAATAATGAATAACCTCACAAGTCCAATGGTGGTCTCGGATTTTTAATTTGAGCTACCGTTTGTGAGTTACAAGCATTCGAAAAGTACAATAATTTATTTAATTATTTTATTTACTGTTATGCCATTTTTGAATTCCACACATGAGGCATGCGCCGACTAAACTTAAGTTGTTCCTAGGGTAAACCCGCCATCCTTAGTGAAACGGTGCCCTCAAATTTCTGATCTGAGTAACCGTTTAAGAGTTATTCATGTTTTTCAATAAAACAGCTTATGTGGGTTAATTTAAACTTAACAAAACTTTTGAAAATTATTTCGGGCACCCCAGGCCTCAGAATCAGGTACTGTCTGAAACCGCGCACTGAAAAAATTCCAAAGAAATTATGAAAAAAATGTCCTTGAAATTTAAGGGTCTTTACATTAGTCCAAACTCAGGGCTTTACGTCCCCATAACGCTTCAACACACACTAGGGGAAACAAAAAGTGGTACTGAGCATGCATCAGAGCCTTCCGCTCCCATGTTCTTTCCTGGAGGTTCCTGTGCAGCCTGGGGTTTCCTTTTTTCTGACCAAGGAAATCCCATCCCATTTTTGTAAGTAAACCACAAACCTTTTTCCTAAAACCGTCAATCCGTGTATGAAATGTACTCACACAGTGCATACCCAAACTTACGTCGCAAGGCCTCGACACTGCCACCAAGAGGTTCCAACCGAAACTCTCACCTCAAGGGTCATATCACACCTATCGGCGTAAGTGTGTTTATCGAGTCTCCTATTAAAGGTATCTCCAGACATGAGGGTCAAGTCAACGGTTTTAACCAGAAACTGTAGTTCTGGGACAAGATTCATGGAAGGAAGGAATGATTGGTACCTGTGTCTATTGATATGGCAGCTCGTAGAAGACAACGTCTGCACTTCCAATCATCCTTAGAGCCCTTTCGGTCGCACTCCCTGACAGCATGCAGCTACTCTTTTCCCCTGCCCTCCAGCTCCCCGAGCCTAGATGGGACAAAAGAAGTGGGTGGTTGTAACATGTTGAAATGTACACCACCTCATGCTGCTCTCATAGCCCTGCCTCCACGTCTACTGCTCTACAGATTTATCTGTCCATAACATTTCCTCTTCTTGAAGCATTCGCAAAACCAAGTCTCTGAGACTGGCACTAGCTCGCTGCGTTCCAACTTCTAACATTCTCTAGCTGTATTCATTCAGCCAAAGAAAATTCATCCTCAATGTTATCTCTATCACCCTAACGTTAGTAGGAATGCATAGAGGAAAAAGTGATGGCTTGAATCGTATTCATCGAGTACCCGGAATGTTTGGTATGCCTCGATGAATTCTCAGCTACCGACACGTCGTCCTACCGAAGTTGTATAAGTTCTAGAGAACACTCAGCCACCTCCTCAAGCCATCCCTCAGGTGCCTATGAGTCTGGTTCGCCTCGGAACATGAGGGTATCTGATGTTAGAACACGTGTAAGGCAGTAAGCCTACAGGTGTCACCTACCAGTACCATCGGTTGTAACTGCTAACTAACAGGTAGTGATGTATAGCTGACACACTACCTGAAGGAACTATCTCAGGCATCGGTCCATGTACTGAAGCCTCATCACTATGCGTACCATCCTTATTGTCATTTACTGGAAAACACTAGTGGCCAAGTCCACCATCAACTCCACTGATGTCTCAGCTAGCGGAAAACTCTAGAAATCGCCTCCAGCCAGTCCTCTACTGTCTGGGAATCTACATCACCTCGTAACCTCGGAGCCCTCTTCTGCTGGAAATCGTGCAATGCGCTCTGCCAGCGTGCACATTTCGCTTGTATGGATGGTGGCATCTGCTACCCAACAGGTGGTGGTGGTGCTGGTACAACACCTGAGGGTGCCAACATAGTAAAAAGGGACCTGCACTGGAGCCTCGTTGCTTGGTGGGCCGTCATCGTCTACTATCTCAGAACTCCTACTGACTGTGTGCGTGGAGACATCCTGAACAGATGCGACATGGTCAAAATTTTATACCTGGTGATCTGACCTTGTTGGAGCTGACTTTAAAACTTTTGGAAACACACACGCAATCAGTGTTATCGTGCACAAAGTTGGGAATCAGATGTCAGGGTTCTTGGGTATGGATACTTCGGTCAACACACCAACACTGGACTCCTTGAACTGAATAACACACTCGGTACCCTTAACACTATTGCATCATAGAAAGAAAATATCAGAGTTATAAGTTCTACGGTAGAACCGACTCCTCTGATACCAATTTGTCACGACTCATCCTCGGGGAACGTGCCGTGACTACCCCAAGCCCACCATCCAAAGGCAAGGGGCTGGCGACTAGCACCAAAGGCGTAAATCCCGATAACTAGGAAGGCATTGCCTTTATAAAATTAAACAAATCACCACAGATTACAAGCGGAAGTAGAACACTAAGTACAATAAAAAGTGCTGAAAAGTAAAAGAGCCAGAATACAAACCCAAATGAAAAGTACAACTACAATTGAATGAATGTAAAACAGAGAAGACAAACAGCTGGAAGGATAGAAGCAGCTCGTTGGTCGTCCACTACGGATTCTACCTGAAGGGTAGGTACAGATAGCGCAGCTCCTGGATCATCCACCACAGATCCTACCTAAAGGGTAGGTACAGATATCGCAGCTCCGGGATCGTGCACCATGGATCCTACCTGAAGGGTTGGTACAGATAGCGCAGCTCCTGGATCATCCACCACGGATACAGACTCATCATTAGGTCCACCTCAGGGTACCGTCCTGCCCTCGAACACTCGGCCTCTGTCAACGCTGCCCGTCGTCTGCAACCAACACAACAAGGTATAGGAAGAGCCCGTGCAGGGGTGAGTATAACGATACTCAGTAGGGACCCCGAGACACACAAGGTATCACTAATTCCAACAAGGATAACCACAAGGAATATCACAATAGATATCTTCTACTTAGGTATATATGCCCATAAATATACCTAAGTTATCAAGTAACCAATCTCAATCATGAGGAAACACAAAGATTATGAAATCAATGGATAACCACTAACCAGGAATATGCCCATATACCTAAGTTATCAAGTGACCCATCTCAATCATGAGGAAACACAAAGATCATAGACTCAGCTCAAACCAGGATTTTCATTATCAAAACTGTAACTACTGAAGAGCCCCGTATCTGGAGTGTTTAGTGGTCCTGTCACGACTCCGAGGTACTGCTCACTAACCTAATACTACTGTGGTAATCCTCCTGTCGAGTACTATGGGCCTGCTGCTACAAGCAATCGCTTCCCACCATGGGTCTGCCGCTACAACCAAGCGCTCCCCCTCATAGCCTCCAGATGTACTCATTCTGTTGAGTACCGCTGGTCTACCGCTACAACCAAGCGCTCCTCCGCCGTGGGTCTACCACTACAACCAATTTCTTCCTACTGGGCTATCCAAAACACACCGAGTCGATCGGTCAAGCAGTCGTCAGGTCTCAGCCGGCTACACGGTCTTCGTACTCTGCACGCTCGTCTCCTGGAGGGTCCGCTACATGAGAGAGATGGTTGATACTCCATGTATCTCAAGGTCCCATGAAAAAGTATCCCAAAGGTCCGCCTCGTCATAGGGGTCTCAACACCACAGACGGCATGTCAATCGGACACTCGGTCTGTGAGTTATTAGCCTTTTCGTCCCAACGGCCCGGTTGGTTTCGTGTGCGAACCAACCCGATCGTTTCTCAACTGTACCCCGAACTCTCATAAGGTATACTCATAGAGACCATTTCTCAACATGATCACCAACGCCGCTGACGGTTCGTCAAACGGACGACCGGTTTGAAAGTTATCAACCTTTTCGTACTAGGGGCCCGGTTGGATTTCAGGTACAATCCAACCCGGTCATATTCCAACTGCATCCAAACCTCAGGTGTAGTATGCCAAAAGTTCTGTCTCATCAAGAGGAATCCAACAAAGTCGATTACACATCAATCAGACGTCCGGAACTCACGTTATAAGTGTTTCTGCTCCGAGGTCCCGATTGGATTCGGGTTCGAACCAACCTGACTGTACTTCGAATGAAACCGGTTAACCAAACCGATCACACCATTACGATCCATACGAAAAAACACACGAGATGGACTACCCATTGGTCCAAAACGGATAGCCAGTGAAAAATATTCATTTCACCGCAACATGAGCGAACCAGGCCTCATGGGGCCCGTGCCTCAACCTCGACATAAATAACCAAAATTGGTCTTGAAACATTCTGTCATAATTCCAGGGTCGCAACCTCACAAATGGTTCGACATTATAACACTGTATGAGGGAGATATGTCTGATACAAGATCACGTAATAACAATAATAATATTATTATTCGGTGATTCGTGGGCCCGAGCCACGAACAAGAATTTAGTATTAAACATTAGACTTGAATCGACCCTATTGATGTCTGGATTACATCGCCACTTACGGCAAGCCAATCTGATGTCGCACGCCTCAGTTATGGCAGGTTGAAGATTTAATAATAATATTAAATCTATTATTTTCCAAGCGCTTCGGGTACCCGATCCAGAAACCCGAAAAAGATATCCAATATTGGACTCATAAATTCTGTCTCAGAGTCAGGATCATACTTCCGCTGACGGTTCGTGAATCCGAGGTTGACGGGGAAGATACCGTCAAAATACAGTTTTCCAAACGAAAATAATAATAATAATATTATATTATTATTATTTTTAATTTAATTTAATTTCTTAAATTATCCCATCCAATATCCATGCACCCACAATCCTCATGCGCCTCACTAATAGGCGCCCCCTTGCTTTTATAATTTTTTTTTTATTATCTCTATCTCATTTTATTATTATTATTTCTGTCTCATTATCATTTGTCTCTCGAATTAACTCATCCCTTCACGGTTCTGTTCTCCAATTTAGCGCCCCAACTCTAGCCTTCATCTGCACGGCCAGAACTGCCACCGCCTTCGCCTGCCCGCCGCGCCGCCACACCGCCCCCAGCTACCCACGCTGGCGCGCCTAAAACAAGCTACATCACCTGGCCCCCCATCCGCTCTCCGTGCCACCTTCTGTTACCACGCACCAAACCCCATACCGCCGCACATCAAGAACTAGTAGACGGTGGGTTCGTACTTGATCGTAGTCCGTACCTACCACGTTATTAGTTCGAATAAACACCCAAAAAAATATTCTTCCATGCTCATGGGAAATAATCACGTATAATTAAATATAAAAAAACCCCTACCTCAAAATTGACGTCACACATCATCGAGTCTCGGATGACTGAGGTCATGGTCGTCGGGTGTCGTGGAAGAACAGTGTCATACCGTCAACATTAGATGAAGAGTTGTTAACATAACCGATGGTTTCCCACGGTTGTGTCACCTCTCTTAACAAAGAGGAAAGAGAAGGTTGGAGAAAGAAATGCTTCTGGTTCTTCCAGTCATGGAGCATTCTTCGCATTCATCGTGGAAGAAATCTCCCTTTCAATATATCCAACGTTCTCCCAACACCGCAAGTTCCAAAACTAAATAATAGCCTAAGATATTATTTTATTCTCCCATGATATGACATTGCTATAAAATTCAAATTAATTCAAAAAGGATATTGAATTAATTATGGAATTTGAGTTGGCAACTTTAATGGAAGGGAGATGGAAAGGCTCCACATAATTAATGGGAGGTGTTGTCAAAATAAATAAAGGGAGTGTTAAAGGGGGGTTTAAGGGAGGTGAAGGTTTAGGCCTCATGTGGTTCCCAAATCACAAATATCCTCCCATGGGAGGTTATGTGGGGTGTGGGACCCACCACTAACTTTCTCTTTTAGCATATAACCACCCAAATAAATAAAATGGTGCACAACCATTTTATTTATTTTTTTACAAATCCCCAAAAATTAACGTTCAACCCGCATAAAATGCAACTGTGGTAATGGCCCCCTTAAATTAATATTGGCATTGTGAGTTCATTGGTGTCTTCAGATTTCAATTCCAAGCACCGGTTCAAAAGTTTTAAAATTCTGAACATTCGTTTACAAAACGTACCCAAAAAAAGTTTGGAAAATTAATATCAGTCACCCTCGACCCACTACGGTCAAGGTTAGGCTCTACCTAGGTGAAACACATCCCAATGAACCCAACGGTACTCTCGGATTTTTAATATGAGTTACCATTTAGAATTTATTAATTTTACAATAAAATAATTGTCACATTTTTATTTTAATTGAGGCCAAAAACTAACTTTTTCTGGTGGCCCGCGCCGGCCAATGTTAGTATCTACATAAATAATGCATAACCTCAAAAGTCCATTGGTGGTCTTGGAATTTTAATCTGAGCTACCGTTTGTGAGTTAAAACATTCGAAATGTACAATAATTTATTTAATTATTTTATTTACGGTTCTGCCATTTTTGGAATTTCTCACATGAGGCCCGCGCCGACTAAACTTAAGTTGTGCCTAGGGTAATCCTGCCATCCTGAGTGCAATGGTGCCCTTAGATTTCTGAACCGAGTAACCATTTAAGAGTTATTCCACTTTTTCAATAAAACTGCTTACGTGCGTTGATTTAAGCTTAACAAAACTTCGGAAAATTATTCCTGGCACACCGGGCCTCAGAATCAGGTGTCATCTGAAACCGCGCACTCACAAAATTCCAAATAATTTGGAAAAAATTTCCTTGAAATTTCCAGGTCTTTACACACATGTTTTTATATATTTTTTTACATTTATCCAATAAAAGTTAGTGGATTAAAATGTGAATGAATATAATTTTAATCATAAATACTCTAATATATTTTTAAAAAGTCGATTTACCACCTTTTGATGGATAAAACCTTTTAAATCTAGTTGTTTTAATATTATAAGTTATATTTGACCAAATAATATTCTTATTTATAATCCGGACAAAATAATTTACTTCGGATGAATGTTGGGTATTTTTCTCATAATGTTCAATTTTTTAATGAATAGTAAAAAATAATGCATTTTAATTAAAAACTACCTTATAATCTAATTTATTTATATGGTTTGATTTTCATTTTAATTGGTTATAATGTGTAATTAGATTATATTTTTACTATTTAATCCAATTTTGGTCATTAGAAATAATTTTACTCGTAAATTGAATATAAATAAGTGTCAATATTTTGACAATTATGTTAACTTAAAAACTCACTTCATTGTTTTTAAAAAAAGAATTAATTTTAAATTAATGAATGCAACTTATAGGTTTTTTATTTGTTAATATAGACATTAATTTTGAATTTGGTATATCATATATGACTTAGGATGAATTCGTTGTAATTTTTTGAAAACCATCAATTTTTGATGACCAGTGAAAACACTAAGTAATTGTAAAAAAATATACTTTTTCATTTAAATGATATTTCAGAACTTATGTGAATTGGATTTAAAAAATCAAACATACATGGATTTCATCAGAAAGTAAAATGTGGTTCAATAATACGAAAATTATTTTTGGTGAATAGAAACTTTTGACTTTTATTTACGGTGGCTAAATGTAAATAAGGTAATTGAAGGTGAAAATAATATTATAATAATATAAAATTACCTTAAAAATGTCCTAAAATTATTTTATGAGCCTTGGATGACCAATAAAATATTTGGGAGAATCTTTTTTACATGAAACCCACTTGGTGAGGATACATACATTATTATCTTTTTTATTTTAAATAAAAAATTTTAAATATCATCAACTTGTATTGTTTTTCTAAAACAATTATAATGTGTGTTTATATAATTAGTTTATTTTACTATAAATATTTATTAAAAAAGATAAAAAAATTTCTACATCTTGTTATTTTATTTATAATTTTTATACATTGAATAAATAAATTTATTTTTGAAATAATGTTGATGAAATGGTTACCTCATTAATGAATGTTTTAAATAAATGAGATTATAATTGTTTAAATAAATTTATATTTAAAATTTATATGAAATCCATAAATTTTATAGATGAGTATTAGTTATTATATTTTTATTAATGATATTTTTTCAAAATAATCATGTTGTTTTGGATTTTACAAAAGGTCATGATTTGAATAGTATTTAAATTGAAAAAAACAATTTTTTAAACAAATTTTATTTTATTAAATGATATAATAATCCTAAAAATATAATATTCATCCAAATGACTTAAATGAGGGTGAAAAGGAAATTAAGTAACAACTTGTTGTTCGATTGGCATTTTAATGTAAATATATTAACCTTATAGAGTGAATACATCAGAAGACATGGTAAGAGTAAAATTAGTTAACTAAGCGTTAAAGCTAAATGATAAGGTTAAATTTGAAACCAAAACTGGTCTAAAACCTATTGGTTGAGATTATATCTAATAATATTCATCTTATATTTTAATTTAAAAATTTTAGGACCCTTTTATTTCAAAATTTAGTTTATAATAAAAAACTTGTTTTCTAACTTTCTTAAAGAGCCCCTCCTCCCCCTTATAAAAATCCATCACGTATAACCCATTACTCACACCTATATATCCACATGGATCATCCAAACTCTGAAAAATATAATCTCCCAACATCTATATCTACCACCTAGAAGCCTTACCTTAGGAAGAAAGATCTTCAAGAAATCTGTTTGGTTCAAACCAATGGGAGTAACCCTATATAAAGGTAACGTCTTCTCTTAATTTATTTTCTTTTATATTACTTCTCTAACCCCATAATAATTTATTATTCCATTATTTTATAAGTACTCAAGTATACTTAATATAATCATATATTTTTATAAATATGTTAACTACACTTACTAACACTTTAATATAATGGATACAAACATACAGTTTCAATAGACGCTGAACTACAGCCTCAAGAAATGATGATTGTTCAATTATCTTTTACCGCCTCTCATGGTGACCATTATGATGGAAATATAATAATATATGATATTTATTTTATCTCTATGATTCTAAAATTATCTTTTAGATCATACATTTATGGATTTCATGCTGTATATATATGATAATTTCATTTGAGGAAGTGCGGACTACCGCCCCATAATTGGGCAATGACTTGTCCATAGCATACATTGAATGTGTAAAAGATGGTGTTAATGAACATATTTAATGTATATAAAACATTATTTTATACTGGAATTATAATATTCCAATGTAACATTTGGTTTTCATACAATTAAAAAAGAAAAAAATGAAATGAATGTAACGTTCATGCATACGTACGGCTCTCCATCTCTAAGAATGGTGGATTTCATTTCATATGTCTAAATGTTATGGAATAGTATAAATAAATATATACTAGATATATGTATGATTTATATGATATCTAAATTGTCAATATAATTATTTAGATAATGTACATTTGACCACATGGACAATTTCTAATTATAACAGGTTCAATTTTTAATAATGTTTTGAACAAAGATAAAATGTTTGATATGAACTAATGTAATAAAATAATTGTTATATCAATGTAATAATTGATACCTATAGAATAATAAACATGAAATAGTTTCTTATAGTTTTATAAATTAACTTATTTTTAATATTTAAGAAGAACATGGAACATACGAGTCGTGTCAGACACAAGGTAAGAGGTTTTCATCTCACTCTTTATTCCTGTGAGATTCTTCTTATATTATCCACTATATCCTTTTGTGTGGTGTATGTAATTATTATTATTATAGTCATTATTTAATAGAAATTAATATATTCATATTTTCATCTTCATTGTATGATCCTTCATTCGTGGGGTGTATGTTTCGTAAGTTACGAAATTGGTAAGGGAACAATTCACCACAATATTTTAGGCAAAGACTTATTTTATGTCATGTATTTTAATTTCCATTATCCTATGATGATATATGTTCTTATATATCATGATATTTTTACATTTTATGTTCATGTGATTATAGATAATTTTTTTTCATCAGTATATTTTATTAATTTCAATGCGACACCGTTAGGCTGCCGAATTTCTGTAAGTGGACTCCTTAACCCAATTTCAAATTTTTGGGGTAAACATATACACACTTATTAGGTCATGATATAAATATGTGTTAATTTATTCTGATGGTTTCACACTTAATATACAATTATATTGGGTGTATTTTTATATTTAACACATAATTATGTCATTGAATTGTTCTTAATCTATTGATATGATCATTTCAAGGGACTTTTTCTCAATTTATATTATATTGAGTCATATTTTTCATTATTCCAAAATTCATGTTTATATTGTTTATATACTGAAATTTGACATATTATATCATGAATATTCTAATTCTCATGATATTATACGATTTCATTAATGTTATTCCTCAATTATTTGTATTCAATCATATCTCATTTGGTTAGGAACTCATTAACTAAAATTACCTTTTAAATGTTTTATATATTTAATCTTCTAAATCATTCCCTTTTATATAAATGTTTTTAAAATGGAATTAATGATTTTTTTATATAGACATGAATATTTAGAAATTAAATTTTTATTCAAAATCATCAAACTTGTATTGGAAACTATGATCCTAAATTCAATTTATTTAATGTTTTAAATGGTTCTGAAAATGATTTGATAATGAATTTATTATGTCAATATCAAGAAATTATATGTAGTTATTTCATTGTGTATATGTTATCTTTCATTTATTCTTCTTTTATGTGTTATAAATATGTTATGGTTAATGGGAATGTTTTCACATATATGGGTCGTTATGTGAAAAAACTAGGGTAGTTGAGCCGAAGATAGCTCTCTAATGCATTGGGTAACATGACAGAGGTAAATGATAATGTATCTCCTAAGATATTTAGGGAATATACTATGATGGTTATTCCAAATGAAACTCCATATGTAGCTATGAAATCTACAATGTATGTTTTATATAGACGCCACAAGTTAGATTTATGATTTGTGATTTCAATGTGTTATTCATTAATATTATTAGTTCGTGATGTATGTTGAAGATCTTGTGTTTTGTATGTATTGATGAACTAGTTTATTAATTATTTATTTTATAAACCTTACTGAGCTTTTTATGATCATCCCATGTTTTTTAAATTTTTTTCACAGGGTATAAGGTTTGGTAAGATAAATGAAAAATTTAAAAAATATTTATACTAAGAAAATAATTATTGTTTTCTTTAAAGAAATTTTATTTTATGAAAAATTGGATATTAAGTATATGTGTCTTGATTGTAATATTTTAGATGTAATGTAATATTTATGGCCAAATTATCTAAAACTATAAACATGAAAAGATCGTAAATTTGAATTATTAATGTAATTCAGGATTATATAATATTTATGGTTGTGGGATTATATTAGTATTATGGGTTCACTCACTATACTATCATAGTAGTCATGGTTTACTCCTAGGTCCATCAAAGTAACAAGAGTTCACTCCTCATACCGACTTAGTTGTCATGGTTCATTCCTATGGGAATAATAATAGTCAAGGTTCACTCCCAAGACCATATTACATTATCTCATGAGATATAAAACATTACCCAATGAATTTTAGGGAGATATTTGTCCCACCCATCACATAAAGAAATAATACAAACATATGACACAAGATAATAAATAAACATATCACAACCGAGGAAATGAAATTGATATCAGAAACATTTAAACATACAAAATCTATGGAAAATTTACAAATATCATAATAATTCCATCAATTGCATAACCAATGAAAGAGTAAGGAATTTCACATATATATAACACATGAAGGAGAAATGTGTTTCATAAAGACCAATATATTTTGAAAAACCCATTCCTAGTGGATCATTTAGATTGGCATGAGTCACATCCATAGTTTTCATCTTAGATGGAAAAATATATTCAATTATCTTTTGAAATAATTTCATGAAAAAAGTATCTTTTCTTGTTTGAAAAATTATTTTGGATGCTCAAAACCACTTTAAAATATTTTTCATAGAAGATTCCTTGAAAAATTATAAAAACGCATGAAGTAATTTTAAAAACCATTCTCCTTTAAAACATATAAAATATGCTAAAAAATATTTTTAAAAAATATTCTACAACACTTTGAAAACATATAAAAATATCATGATCACAATATGAAAATAATTGTACTTAAAAATGTAAAATATAATGTATAAATAAATATGAAAACCGATTTTAAGGAAATCATTTTAAACACAATTGAAAACAATTAGAAAATATTATTTCATTAAAATATATAAATGATGCTTGAATACATTATGAAAACCATTATTAATTAAAATATACTTCAAAAACATTTTCGTAAATATGAAACATTTAAAAAATCAAAGTGAGATTCCAATAAATGTTGGGGGGTAAATTCATACATATTGTATGAAGTTAAAAGAACAATCCTTTTACAAGGTAAAAAGGTTAGAAAAGTACCTTTTTTGGAAAGAGACAATATGATTCCCTTAAATATAATAATAAAATAAAAAAGGGTATAAATTTATTTAATATCTTATATAATAATGGTATAATATTCTTGGAATATATTTTTATAAAAAAAATATTTCAAACTGAAGAATGGTTAAAGTCAGGCTTTCTTAAAAATACATTCTAAAATATATTATATAACAAAGAATAGAATTTGGTACCAATACAAAATCATATCTTGAACTAACCTAGGATAATTAATCTGATGAATTATTTGGAGATATGGATTATAATATTTTATTAATTTAATCATAAACATAAACAATATCAATAAGCGATGAGGTTGTATCAATAAACTCTTATAATATGCTATATTGGGTTCATACACTCGATGTAAAGAAATTAAATTAAATGATGCATATAATATCATGAAAATATTTAGTTTCATTATTTTTCCGGAAAAATGTAAATATATACACCTCGAAAAAGAGTTTAGGATTATAACAAAAAATTAGTCGCAAAGAATGAAAATTGAGACAAATCATTTTACCGACTTGGTAAAATTTGAATATTAAACCCCATGAAAGTAGGATAATAAAATGGACATGTGAATACCCAAAAATTTAATTATAATTTATATATAATACAATCATGGCCATTAACTAAACCACACAAAAAGAAATATTTGTGAACATAACATGTATCTCAAGAAAATTAAAAGTGAAATGAAATCCCTTTACCTTATGTCTTGAATATCTCCATACTCGTAAAATATTACTATATAATAAATATAATTTTACTAAAAATAATTTTTTGAATAAAATTATTATATCTATTACAATATATGGTTTTATATTTTCCTTATATTATGTTTGTGTTAACGATCCAATGTTAAAGATTAACTTCGGGTAATATTTTCTTTATTTTTCGCATGTGTCTTAATTTGATATATCATTGGTCCTTATAATTATATCTTGATTCCAGAATTTATATCATGAAATAAATTATATATATACAGTATATTTATATTGTAATAATTTATATCATAATGATGTATGAAATGGAATACACCATTGATGGAGATAGTAAGCCGTACATACGCATGAACCTTGTTTCAGTTCTTACTGTCTTATTGAAAGAAAGTATGTAAATAATATATATATATATATATATTTCATTTTTTCAGAAAAAATAATAGTTCATATGTATCATATAACAACACTAAACCCATCCTTATAACATTCCATGTGGTGTGAGAACGAATCAGATCGCTTTGATATGTTGATAGTCCACACTACCTCAAACAAGATTATTGTATTAACACCAAACATAAAGTAAAGATATGTCTTCTATAAAATGAATAAAAAATCATAAATTAAAATATATATTATATATATTATGTATATATATATAGTTTCAATAATGATGTACTCCAAGATTGATGGTAATGGAGAAATGAACAATCATCGTTTCGGGAGTTATTAGATCGTCAAACATGGAAATAGTATATTAAATATCATTTAGATGGATGTTTGTGTATATTTAGTTAAAATTATTTTCATAAAACATCCTATTATATTTATTATACTATTAATTACACACAATAATGGAATAAATAGAGTTATTAGGTTAAATATGGAAAATAAATGAATGGAGATTGAGAGAAGATTTTATCTCTTCATCAGGAAACTCCGTTTGGTTTGTGCCAAAAAGGAATCTTTGAGAAGATTTATGGCCAGAGGAATGCATCAAGGTAGAAGGTAGTATAGTTGGGAGGCTATAATGGAATATCATGGCCAAACATAAAGGGATAGAGAGGTATGAGGAATGGGTAGATGTCATGGCCATTTATCATAGAGGAGGAGTGACACTCTTATAAATTTTTTAACAGAGAATTCCACCCACATTTTTCTTGATTAAAGTTGATCACATTATAGAACATTGTCAAGAAAATTAATTATATGGTAAAAATGTGGCAATAAAATGGGTATTTGAAAAGCTTCTAGGTCGTTTTGATCATAAATGTATGGTATATTATCAAATTAACATTAATTTGGCCTTATCCATTGTGATATATTTAATTCAATTTTACGAATCATTTTAGTCACAAACAAATTTAACCATATTATAAATTATAAATTATTTTAATTAAAAAAATTGAATAAATTTTTCTAAATTCTAATCACATATAACAAAGAAATTAATTTACAAATTAATCCCACTAACAGGACGACATAAAGGTTTTTTGAAGTTAAAATGTCCAAATAATTTCTATTTTTTATATCCAATTTCAATGTTCAATTTGTTATAATTTCCAACATCATATTAACTACTAAAAATTTTATTTAAATAAACTATGAAACAAATAAATAATATATAGTTTATCATTATAAATAAATTAGATGAAAAGGTAGTTTTGGATCTAAGTACTGTTTTTTTTTCTTTTCATTAAAAGATGAAATATTACATAAATATACAATAAATTTATCCTAACATAATTTTTATGTTTAAATTAAGATGATAATGTTTGTTAAAAAAATTGTAATATATAAAATTCCAAAAATTATGACCTAAAATGGGTTCACCATTAAAAAGAGGTAAAACAAATGCCTTAATAAAATTATGGGGTTTTAAGAAAAAATTAGGATTGTTATTATCTTTAATATATTAAATGTCATGGATAAATATAAAAAATATTTCATTACCTATATAAAATATATATTATATCAATATCACGTACCAATTTTTTATAATTTACTACGTTGAAATAACTTTGAAACTCTAATGATATTTTCCTTTATATTATATCAGTTTTCATATTCATATATTATTAATTGGTTACCTATAAAATCATATTTTATTTTTTAAACCAAATATTTTAAAAATATAGTCTATAATATTCATACACCTAAACATGATGGCACAATTATATCTCATTTCAATAATATTTTGAATAATATATTATAGTTAGGTTAAACTTGGTCTTACGTGTTATGCAACCCATCAAGGAATGTCAATCTAGCATGTAATGTATGCTAACCTTGTCGTTCCGTGTAATGTAATCCTAATTAGGATATCTTATAGCATATGAAAAATTTGTATTGTTTGTAAAATAAACAACGTTGGGACTTTGTGTAACAAATTCCATGTTAGATATTTGTTTAAGGAATGTTTGTCTAAGTGAAAAGCAATTTTCAGTGTTCTGTGAAGTGAAAATATAAAAATATAAAATTAATTCAAAGAATTAACCAATATCTAGGGTTTTTATGTTATACCCCCTTTAAAAAAATATCCCTTGAAATTTTTCTGAGATATCAATGTTTTAATACTTGAAAGATTCATTCATAGAAACATACATCTTGAAAATAGATACTAGACATCCCTTAAAATGGAAAAATTGGAACCATAATAGGAACCCAATGTCACATATAACTAGGTTTACACATACTAGATCATATTTTGGGAGTGAACATTGTAGATAAAAGAAAATTGATAATGTTTATAGGGAGTTATTATGGTCATTAATAACAAACAATTGAATGGTCATATGAATGTTAAGGGTCTCAATGCCATAAATCAATTATGATTTAAAAGGGCATCATCTCAATAAAAATTAATGTATTTGGACAATAGAATTTTAAAAATTTCAGAATGTGGAGTAATTAATGATAAATTTTTATAAAGAAAAATCTATTCTTTTTTTTCTTCATCGAACAATTCCTAAAAAATCCATTACATTTTTTAATGAATGTTCTGAAATTATCGTAGATTCATAAAGAACTAATATAATATTTTAACATATCTTAAGGCCTATAAAATAATGAAATAGTTAAACTAATTATCTATTAAAAAATATAGATTAATAAACATTAAAAATAAAATTACTAGTTCATCATAAATATGTATTTATTAAAAACAAATATACATTATTACGTAAATCACATAGGTCAGTGTTAGGAATGAAACCCTTATCATACTTAGATCATGGGTTAAATACCTGTTATTTTATCAGACATTATTTGTTGTCACCCGATATACAAGATATCATTTTAAAAAAAATATAAAAGATTTAAATCGTTTAAATAATATTAATCACAAAATAGTCTTATAAGTATGGTTTTCAATATAGATCTTGTACAGATATACATCCTATACTGTTTAACATAATCTTTCCATGAACATTTATTGATACAAATCCTCTCAAATATGAACATACATAATTTTAGAAAGAGATTCATGAAATCAGCATAACATTGATACCCATGTATAAGAAAAAGTATCCCATTGTTGTCACATTTCATAAATGTGAGTACAATCATCATATATTCTCTTGAAACATAGTAATAACCTAAATTACAATATATCATTTTAAAAAACTTGCATGTTTGGTTATTAAAAAATGTATTGGATCGATCACTTGAATCCAAAAATTCTATAAACCCCATCAGTGATAGAATAAGACACTTATCAACAAATCATTACATAGTTCCAAGTAATAAATATTTTTCAATTTACATATTCATATCCCAAATATCTTTATCAATATGAAATTATATTTACATAAAGAATATATTAAGGGTCACATTCCCATAGTCAAAATATCACCTTATCATTAAATCACTTCTGAAATCCATAGGGGACATTCAATATAAAAATTTAAATAATGAGTGAAAAACCAAACTAGAAAAATTCATTTATATTTAATCATTCATAAATTTGGAATCAAAATAAATAAAAACATTTATTATTTCACCTCGTAGTTATGCCATTAACAATTCTACCTCATCCCATTACTCAATACCTATTTCATTCATTTCTTTTATAGTATCATCATCATCAGCAATGGAACCATTACTCACACCCCCTATAGATTCTCTTCAATAAAATTAATTATGGGACATTGTGTTGCATAATTACCATTTACTCCAATAATTAAACACACAAACATTGATGGTGACTTTGGGAGTCTAATATTATAATCCCATTCGTTAACCATACTCTTCATTTTTCCCTTGATTTCACTTTATTTATCTCTTTCATTTCTATAGTAAAAACATATTCTTGTTCATTTAAGACATCCAAAAAGGTGATTATTTATACATTATTAACATAAAGGAAAATAAATAATCTTTCCTACAGGATCTCTATTACCCATACTCTTTGCGAACTCGTTGTTTCTCATCCATGGTGAGTCCGAGAGTTTGTTATGTTAAACATTGTTAATCATGTTTTATGAAAACAGATTAGTAATGGTCATAATATATTTCAAACTAGTGATCACCCCAGTTGACTTCTCCTAAGAAAATTCTCTATCACATTCAATATAAATCTAGTTCCTTCTTTTTCCCACCATTAATAAAACCTAAAACATAGTGTGAGAATTTCATGTCATAGAAAAATATGACGTAGTCTTGAAAAGAATTACTTATAGTATATCTATATCATGAATCCCTACTTAATATATTACATATTAAGCTTATCATACTTTATTCACATAAAAAATATATCTAAATACTTCATAATGGTTCAAGAAGAGTTTGTGATTTTACAAAACATATCATGTAGGATTTTCAAATAAGGGGTGTAGCATGTCCTGTTGTCATGCACCAGATTACATCGAGTCAAGAAGGAAACATCTTTTCAGAGATATTACCACTAGGTATATCTATTCCAGAGGAACATTTACTTATTGTATCTTGAGAATTATGTATTTCTATGAAACCACTCACCCTATACATTCCCTAAATTTTGGGACATTTTCTTAGAATTTAACTCATCCTTACACTTATCACTAGAGACTCTATTGACATATCCTTAGAAATTTACTTTTAAATAGCAGTAATGTTATCTCATCTTAGTTTATAAAGGTTAACTATAACTTTTATATGATTACAACAATATTGACCCTCACTTTTCAAACATTAACACAACCTAACTTTCTCATAATACATAAACATTATACAAAAAACACCAAAACATCATAGTTGGTATAATACCATTGGAAACATGGAAACATAAACACCGGTAAAATGTGAGCTACATCATATCCCACTTTTTTTCTTATGATTATAACCTTTATTTGATATATTATACATAGTACATATCATTATAACTTTATGGGAATGGAAAAATAAAAAGGGTGAGCTCAAATGCTTAGTAAGGGTAAACATAAGAGACATGTAAGCATAAACTTGAGAATAAGGGTATGATCATGTTATCATGAAAATAGAAGATCATAACCTACATATCAAAGATCATAAAAGAGGTCATGAAATAATTATTTCCAATTCACAAGACATGAATCCTAACGAAATAGAGAGAAAAATCCAAAAAAGCATAATTTAAGAATAAATCATGGAATTGTGGAGAACATAAAAGCATAGAATTATTTCTATTGTAACCAAGAAATCTATACAAAGACCATTTTAGTAGTATGGGTTCACTGGCCATACGATTATAGTAGTCATTGTTCACTCCCATGGGAAGTATAGTATCATGAGTTCACTTCACATACAATTTTAGTAGTCTTTGTTCAATCCCATGGCCATCATAATAGTCAAAGTTCATTCCCATCACCATATAACTTTATATCATGAGATATAAAACATTACCCTATGAATTATAGGTAGATATATGTCCCACCGATAACATAATAAAATCTTACATAAAATTTTTGGAAGATAAGAAATTGTCACATCATAACCCATGAAATGAAATGGGTATCATAAACATGTAAACATATCACAATATATAGAAAAATTATTGGTTTCATAATCATTTAATCAAAATAATAAACAATGAAAGAGTAACAAATTTCATATACATATAACCCATGAATGAGAAAAGGGTTTCATAACGAATATGAAATTAAGAATAACCCATTCATAGAAAAAATATTAATGGTACCTTTTGATTGGAATTAGTAACATCAATATCTTTCATCATAGATGGAAAATAACATTGAAATATATTTTAAAATATTTTCTAATGGAAAATATCATTTATTGTTTGAAAATTTATTTTCGATACATAAAACCATTTAAAAATATATTTCTTATAAAATACCAAGAAATCAAATAAAGAAGGAATGAAATCATTTTGAAAATCATTTTACTTGAAATCATATAAAATATTCCTTAAAAACATTTTAAAAAAAGTTTTTTGTAAAACACATTTAAAACTTATAAAAATATCTTGAAAATTTTATGAAAGTTGTTTTACATGGAATCTTATATTATAATCTTGAGAACATTTTGAAAATCATTTTTCTTGAAAACTTATAAATGAATCTTGTCAATATTTTGAACGCCCATTTACATGAAAAATTATAAAACAATCTTGAATACAGTTTGCAAAACATTTTTATTGAAAATCTTAATTGTAAACATTTTTTAATGATAAATCTTTTAAAAGAGCATGTGTATATTCTACGTTATGATTGTAGGTAAATCCATACTTGTCATACGAGGTCAAAAGAACATTCCTTTTTCATAGTAAAATGGTTAAAAAAGTTTCGTGTTTGAAATAATAAATGAATATTACATTGAATAGATTGTTAAAAGATAAGAAGGGTACAAATTTCTTTTAATTCATATAAGATAATGATATAATATTCTTACAATACCATTCTAGAAAACATAGATTTCCAACTGAAGAAATTTTATCGTTGGGTTTTCCTAACAACAATTGCTTAACTATATTTTGTACCAAAGAGTAGTATATGGTACCAATTCATCAGTATGTCATAAAATATAATAGGAGGTGTAAACCCATGAATATTCATGAGAAATAGATCATAATATATCCTCATAGGATGCATAAACACAAAAAATATTAAAAACAAAGGACAATGTCTCAATAACCACTTATAAAATGGAATTTTGGGTTCATTCTATCCATGAATGAAATTTATATTAAATGAATCATCTAATATCATGAAAATATTGAGAATCATGATACTTCATGAAACAAGGAAATATATGAATCTCGAAAAGAACTATAGAAGCATTACAATGCAACTTTTGAAAGTTCACCCCCATGAAAAAAATATCATAAAATAGTCATAAGAATACAAATAAATTTAATTATAAGAGACATTTAAAAAAATAATTGGCTTTACATACACCAGAAAAAATTAATGAGTGGATAATAGAACACTTATCACACTGAAATTATATGTGAGATGAAATCCTCTTACATTGTGTCTTGACTCTCATCATACTCATACAAGCTTCCTGTATAATAAATATAATATTATTATTCATATTTCACATAAGAATACTATTATAAATATTTCCATATATGGTTTGATTTTGATCTTATATTACCTCTTCTTAATGATCTTATGTTAATGTTTCACTTTGGGTAATATTTTCATTGTTTTTCACATGTGTGTTAATTTGTTATATCATTGGTCCTTACACTTATATCTTGATTCAAAAATGTATATCGTTATATAAATATAATCTTTACCCATTATATGTAGATTATAATAATCTATATCATAATGATGTAGGAAATGGAATACACAATTCATGGAGATGGTAAGTCATACGTATACATGAGTGTTATTTTTGTTCTTAAAGTCATTTTGAAAGAATTTATGTAAATGAAATATGAAAAAATATTTATGTATATATATATCATGTTTATAGTTTAATTAATATATTATTTATATCATTTAGGTTTTCTAATCCCATATGTAAGATATTCAATGTGTTTTGTGAATGAATCACATCGCTTTGAGGGGGAGATAGTTCACACTTTCTCAAACGAGATTATCGAATTAATACTGAATTTAAAAAAAAAATATGTGTGTTTTAAATTGAAAAAAAGATTAATGTCATAGTATATATTATACATAACTTATATAAAAACTATTTCACTCATAATGGACACCATTATTGGTGGTAATGGAGAAATTATCAATCATCGTTTTGTGATGCTGTCGTTTTTTGTATAGAGAAACAATACATTTTATATCCATTAGACGGACATGTTTATAAGTGTAGGTAGAAATATTTTCATAAAAAAATACTATTTTATTTAATATACTGATGTTTACACAGAATAATGTAATAAATATGGTGGAGGGGTTAATGGGGAAAATAAATAAAATGAGTTTAACAGGAGATGTTACTTCTTGATCACGTAACTTTTTTGGTTTATTTGAAAAGACTTCCTTGAGAAGATTTATTAAAAAATGAGGATAAAAGGTCTAAGGGAGGATTTTTTGGAGGAAAAATTTGTATAGATATTCAGAACATAAAAATTTTAAGAGGTGTGAGGAATGGGAAGAGGTGGTGGCTCTTTTTTTGGATGAGGGGTAGCACTCTTGGATATATTTGTAGAGATAATTACACCCATGTATTTCAGGTTTCAAGTGGATCCAATCATAGACCAAGGTCAATAAAATTGATTATAGGGTCAAAATATGTCCAGATAATCAGTGATAAACAAGTTTCTATGATATTTTGGTCTTAAATATAACATATAGATCTAATTAAGCCTAATTTGTCATCACCAAAAATCATTAATATTAGTAACTTTTACTAATAATTATGTTCAGAAAAAAAAATTCACCTTATTAGATATTATAAATAATACTAACTAAAAATTTTAAATCCATTGTTTTAAATTATAATCTCTTAAGTGGAAGAAATTAATTTACAATTAATCCCTTATATGGGACAAAATTGAGGGTTTTTAATTTATAAACGTCCAAATGATATCTATGTTATTTATATACAATTTAAATTTAAAATTATTTAAAATGACCTAAATTTTATTAATTTTTAAAAAATACTATCTAACTAAACTATAAAACCAATTAAAAATATAATTTATCATAATAAATAAATTTGATGAAAAAGAAGTTTTTGATATAAATCCAGTATTTTTAACGTTCCATTAAAAGATAAAATTGTACAATGGTATTTCAAAAGCTAATACTAACCAAATTTTTATTTTTTTTATTCCAAAGAAAATGTTTATTTTGAAAAATTAAATATATAAAAGTTCCAAAAAGTGGATTTCTAATGGGATCTTCATTAAATTGAAGTTAAAAAATTTCATTAATTAAAATATAGGTTTTGTAAGAATAGAATTTGGTTTGTTCTTATATTATATCTTTTGAATCGATTAGATAAATAGAAAAAAAATAGATTGGAAATATAACATATGTATTATATTTATATCAATTACCAATTGTAATTAATTTTATATCCTTTATAAAAAGAGCTTAATGACTATAATGATATTTTTCTTTACATTTAATTAGTTTTCATATTCATTTATATTTAATTGGTAACCCTTGAATTCATATTGAATTTTTGTAAACTACATATTAAATAATTTACTAAATATTATTCATACCTATAATCATAATGTCTCAGTTATAAATCATTACAATAATATTTTTTTAAATACATATAGTTATGTTATACCTTGTCTTTCGTGTTACAGAAGACATCAATAAAAGTCAATCATGCTTGTAATGTACGATAACCTTGTCGTTGTATGTATAATACATGAAGTTGGGATTTCATGTAATGTACACCAATTTTGGATTTTTGGTAACATACACCATCTTGGGATTGTGTGTAACCTATACCAAGTTGAATCAGTGTGAATGGAATGATTAACATAATGAAATGTTATTTTTAGTGTTGTGTGAAGTGAGAAATATAAAAAGATTAAAATAATTCGAAAAAAATCAACAAAATATCAGGGTGTTACTACAGGAATGGAACTAAAATACGCAAGAACTTATGTTAGTTTTAGTTATTTATTTTTTGTTGTGTTGTCAACGATATTTTTTGGGTTAGTAATTTACTATGTATACTGATCAAAAAATTTGTGTATATCTTTTCCCAACAAGATTTGAATCTCATGTAGTGGATATGGGTTACGTATATACAGTAATTTTATTTTGAATATAATGTATTCCTGATAAAAGAAATAGTGTTTTTGCTGATAAATGTATGAATACATAGACTTAGGTTCTTCAAGAGTCTAGTGATGAGTGAAAGATTTTTAATTTTTGGGATGATATGTATGTTGTGGTTCAGGAGGGCATGGAGAAATTGATCCTTATATCAGTATCATATGATTCCAAACATTTGAGTTAGAATAGGGAAATTCACTCTGAGGATCCAATGAGTTTTTCCCTAGGGAAAATTATTAAATGTTGGTAGCCACCTTCAGACTGAACCATAGATTGGGATAAGATCATCTATTATCAGGATCGTTTTTTGTGCGAATGACTATACCAAAAGTGCTAATGCGTGAATTTCATGCCTTGAGGTGGGTAGTGAATCTACATTTGACCAGGATGTATTATGAAAAATATTGGCATTATTGTAGGATGGGTATTAAAAAGGAAACTCTAGTTTTCATGAAAAGATTATTCACCTATAAATAGTTGAAGGTGAACATTAAGAACCTTATGAATTACGACTATAGTTTTCCATTATATAATCGATGTGGGATGACATAATATTGTATTTTTTGTTAGGTATTCCATGGAAACATTGGATGAATTTCTCCATTTGGGGGTTCATTGTTATACTGATTAAGGTATCACATTTCTTGCCCATACAAGAACATTTTTTTGTGGATTAGTTAAATTATTTGTTTCCTCTATATATATTCCATCTACACAGGGTACCATGTAGTATAGTTTCATATCATAGCTAAAATTTCAAATAACACTTCTATAAAAGAATTCAAAAGGTTCTTGGTATACAAATATTACTATATATGTATTTCCACCCATAGATTGATGGTCAGTCCGAACATTATATATTGGTTTGGGATGAAATTATTAGGCATTCATTCATGACATCGGTAAGACATGGGATAAGAAACTATAACCCATTAATTACCCTTTAAAAATATGATTCATGGAATTATTCAAATAGATCCAATGTATAATATTTATTGTTGTCTATGAAGAACAACTTTATAATACTTGGAGGTAGGTGAGTTATATTAGTTAGGATTGAATCTCATATAGGAGATGGCATATCAGATTCAGCAACTTCTGAAATATATATATACGACTCAGTTTATGAATAATTTGTATTCAAAAATATTAGGATAAACCTTTGAGTTTGTAGTGAGGGGTAGTGTTTTTATTCAGGGGCCACCGATACTTGGTAACCATATGATTCAGAGATAGAGAAAATTTTCACCCATGTTTGGGGGATGTTTAGAGGTTGTGTAGAGATTCATACCAATAGAATATTGATTAGCTTTTTCATAGTGTTATTATCATTTGAACTATGTATTTATTGTTTTTCAACTCTGAATGTATCACCACTACCTTTAGAATGTTATTGTTGTGAATGATATTTAGCTTCAGAGTAATGCATCATCTGTGGTCCATCTGATGAATTTTATAGATTATAACTATAAAGTGTTTCCGAAGATATATGTACTACTAGTTCATGTATTTTGGTCACATGAATGTTTTATGGATAAAACACGAGAGAGAGAGGTATATATGAGATATCATTGGCCCATTAATTTTATCTTATAATCATAGAGATGCTTTCAATTACATCTTGAGGAAATGATATTATATGGTGGACATATTGTATGATCATGACCTTTCTAGAGATATATAATTCTAATTTAAATCTATTTTTTTACCACTAATATCTTAAAAAAATGTTTAGTTTTTCATTTAGGGTGTTTTGGGTCAAATGTGGTGAAATATGGAAGAATATTGGGAATGCCTAATTGGTGCACTGGTTCCCCAAACTATGCACATGCCCCCAACATACCATACATCCCAAGAAAAAGAGGGATTTCATATTTTCACATAGTTTGTCAAAAAAATTTCCCTATAAGGATAAAATATTCACCCTTAAATAGAGGCACATTGTTATGTTCACAATTTGGGTAAACTGTCCACCCCATAAAGGAGACCATGCACACGAGATTTTAATCCCCTCAATAAATCTAAAAAAAATCTCGAACCCCCAAGTACTAATCCCTAATCTCCAAAACTAATACCTAACCTAAATCCAATGAATTTTGAAGCTTCCCATAGGGTTACAATACTCATAGAACTTTATTCGTGATGAATCAAATATTTAGTTAACGGATCACCCCCTCTTCCAATATATAATATCATCCAATATTGTTTCACCACTCATTATTCTCTCTTTATAGAAGAAGAGGAATTCTTTATCCTCCATTGGAATGGTTTTTGGATATTAGTATTGATATATCTTAATATGTTTGATCTTTATATAGGTTTTTGTTCTAGATCTCATTCATTATTCTGCGATTCACCATTTTGTTTTAATTTGTAGAATTATTCTTTGGAGAATATTTATCATCGATCTTGAATTAGGTGGTCTATTAATCAATTCTCAGCATCTTTATTTCAATTACATTTTTTAAATAGTGAAATTTATATTTCATGTGTAGAAATTTCATGGTAAATTGTAATAAATAATTGTTTAATTAATTAAATAATTGTTTTTGGAATTTATGGATTAATGTAATGATGGACTTGGTCAATTGATGGGATTGTGGAATTGGATGATTAATAAGATTTTAAATTTATTGATTAAATGGAATTAAAGGATTTTTGGATTAACATTAATTATTTAATTTTTTATATCATTAATTTTTGATAAATGGTTTTATGATTAGTATTTTATATTACTCCATGTGATTAAAGTGATGAACCATGAATAAATTACTAATAGAATTGTGATGCATTGATATGAATTCCTGGAAGATGTGTAAAGATTCATATCATTTTTTCTTTTGATATTTGTGATATATGTTATATTATGATATATATGATATTTTGGTATATCTGATAAATATGTGTTAGACCAAAATTTATGCTTCAAAAGACCATATATAATAAATTAATTTGTGAGACAAGGATTGACACATCAATATCCCATATGTGATTACAATGAGTTATGGTATATGGAAGGATACATTAAATACACATGTGTTCCTATAGATTATTTATAGTCCCAATAATTAGCATTGTACTGTAGTTCCATGTATTCTTATTATGAATTGAAATTAAATTGATAATAAAAGGCAATTTTATAATGAATTTTCATTCTCTATGAGATATGGTGCAGACTCCAGCATAAGGGTAAGTAGGAATTGATTGTTCGGGTTTCATCGAGAACATGGATAATTTATTTTTATAACTAATGTATAATGAAACATGATAAATATTTTATTTTTTATTGTAATTTTTTTTACAATTGAATACACTATTATACAACGAATATTGTTTTAAGAACCATTGGTGGTGGCTACAGAGTGGTACTAAAACCTTACATGGGGTTCTGGATCGGTACCACAATAGATTTCATTTTATAGTACTACATAAAGGATGAATCTCTATGACATATGGATGAGTTGAGAAGGAGAATGTATGAGGGAATCAGACATGATTTGGTGACCCATATGGGAGTGTCAGTGAGTCTTTACTTTGGTTTTCCATTTGAAACGTGTCATGTAAATGTCTTGACATATCTACTATATTGGTTTTGGATATTGTTTTCTTTATTTAGTTCATAATGTGATATTGGTATTTATTTTGTTATGGTAATATTCTAGTTATTGGATATTTTGATTTTGTTATTGTTTATTTATTTTTATTGTTGTTCTTATTTTAAAAAGATGTTATAGTTTCCAAATTATATATTTGAGACCCTCATTATAATTCAGTAGAATCTGATATACGAGGATGTGTTCCTAAGGTCCGGAGGATTATTTTCATAGGGCATGGGTATGTGGCCTAAAGATTATAATATTACAATTATAATTTAAAAACAATAATAAATTTATATTATAAAACATGGTAAACAATGTTTTATTCTTCTATAAAACGGATATCTCATTAAAGAGAGAAACAAAGTCCCATTTTATTAAAATGATCTTCTTAGTTATCATAATTACGAAAGGGATGAAAAATGGTACCATTGCATGAAGTTATAATTAATAATCCTAGGATAATAATATTCACAATAATTATGGTGGTATGGATTATAATATTTAATAAATTGAAGCATAATCATAAAAAATACTAATAATGTATGCGATAGTAGCAATATAATTTTTCCAATTTGGAATAATTGATTCATAAGACCGGTGAAAGAATAAAATTGAAATAATAATAATATATTAACAAATAATATTTAATTCATGATATTTAATTTAAATGGGGTACTATATACATCTCCTAAAATAATATAGGTGAAAAATATAAATTTTATCCTAAGGTAAGAAAATTTTTGCCAAACTTCCATTACTTATTTAGAATCTTTGAAATAATAATCCCATGAAACATATATAATCAAATAGATATGTAATTACCACAATATTATGTACAATAATAATAAATTTCATTCATGAGTAGTGTATAGAATACAAATAAGATATAGGGGGTGTATATAGTATGTGCCTCAAAAAAGTAAAAAGTGACACAAAACCCTTTAGTACTTGAGTATCATTTGAATAATGGTCATTATGAAATAATAAAATCAATTGAAAAATTTTATATAAATAAATATATTAAATTTTTTTTCATAACATTTATATGGTAGTATATACACCACAAAAGAGAAATAATTTGTTAATATGGCCAAAATGTCACATGAAATAAATTTGATACTTGAAATACCCTTACCTAATGTCTTGAGTTATGTTTTACTCATTCAGTCCTCCTATACAAAAATTATATGTTTACTATACATATATTATAAAACCAAATTCATATATATCATTCCATATAAGATTTTATTATGACCTTTTATTACCCATTTATTAAAAATTCCATGTTAAATTTACGTTTTAGGTAATAACTGCTTTATTTTTCATATATTTTTTAATTTGATATTAAATATCCTCTAACATAGATCATTATTTACTTATTCCCAAAATTTGAAACACGTTATAAATATAATATATTTTCATTATAAATTTATTTATTAAAATTTAAAAAATATATAAAAAGGAAATTAAATTTCATCGTTCATAAAGTGATTAGTCCATACGCACACTTGAACGTTATTTTAATTTTATTATCATATTGAAAAAAATTATGTTAAATGATATATATATTATAATTCAAGAGGAATTATTTTTTAATATATATATATATATATATATTAAAACCATCCATAAAGAATTCCATGTAAAAATTGAATGAATCACATCACTTCCCAACACAGTGGTCTATATTTTACAAGAACAGCGTTATAATTTTCCAAAAAAATGAAAACCCTAAAGTTATTTTTTATAAAATATTTTTAAATTCATAAAATAATAATAAATATAATTTATATATTATATAAACTATAAATATAACAATAATTTCAACATTTAATGGTGGTAATAGAACAAAAAATGACGTCGGTTCATATGGAAATAGTTCGCAGAACACACAAACAATGATTATGATTGACATTTGATAAAATTGTGTGATGTTTTAGATAATAAACATAACATTGAAAAATATCAATATAATTAATATATTCAGGTAATTATATAATCCTAATATAAAAAGAAATGAATTACTTTGAGGAAGAACTAATAAAAGTTTCATTGATAAAAGTTACAATTTCTTCAGGTATTTATTTTGTTTGCACAAAATTTTATACATGGATGGCTTTATACCTAAATTATGGCTTAAATGATGAAGTGAGGGAATTTAGTATGGTATTTTATCTCTTTTTACAATCAAAATGACTTTATAGTTTTTTATTCTTGGAGGTGAGTTTTCTTTTATAGTGGAGAAGTTGTGGAATTCTCCTAAATACCAATAGATAAACAATATTAGTAGGTCTCCCATAAACAATGTGTCTCAAATAATGAACCATATTATATAAAATATGGTATATGGTATAAATATGACTATAATATGGGTCTTTGATATGATTTCATGTCATTTTCCTTGTTAGGTTTAACATTTATTCCCATTGTAAACTTCATTTTCCATTAGTCATCATGCTTAATTTAAACTATTTTCACTAATAATTATTGTAAAAATATTATTTTTATATTATTATTAATTATAAATGATTATTATTATATATATCTAATTCATTTTTTGGAAATTTCAATCCCATTAGTGGAAGAAATATTTTTAAAATTAATCTCACATACGGGATGAAACAACGGCTTTTTAAAGTGAAATTTTTAAAAAGTGTGAAATGTTTTATATGAAATTTAAATATGTAATTGATTAAATTGACATAAAAAATTAATATATTTAATTTTTAACTAATTTTAAATTAAAAAAATATTAAATATAATTAATCTTTATAAATAATGTTGACAAAAATGTTGTTCTCAATTAATTTTTTTTTCATTATATGTCAAAAAATGAAACTTCTGAGAAAAATAAAAAAATTCACCCTATGATAATTATAAAAATGAGTCTATTACAAATTAATAATTTTTTCAATTTTTTTAAAATTTAAAAATTTACTTTTAATATAATTTCATCATTAAAAGGTTGTAAAACTTTCTTTTAGAAAAATACATCTTTTATGTGTAAAATTGGTATTATTTTGTCATTTTCATATAAAAAATTAATATGAATATTAAATATTTGATTGAATGTATAATATTTATATATCCTTAAAATCATATGACAATAATTTTTTTATTTACTATTATAAAACATGTTTTTAAACAAAATAAATTTAGAAAAGGAATTTCATTATTTTATAATACATCCAATTCTCATTTACAATTAATTAGTTACCAAATAATTTATTTTATATTAATGTGTAAATAGTATTTTAATAATTTATTTAATCTAATACATATATTTTATTCCAATTCAAAATTGACAACTATAATAATATTTAAAAAATATATATTAAAAGTATATTATAGTTGGTTAAAACTCAGTTTTATGTAAAACACAAGCTATTAATGGAAAATCATATTTCGTATACTGAAATCTAAAATCAGTGTTCCATATACCTCAAGAATAACATGTGGTAGCATGCAACGTACACCATGTAATTATTTTTATTTTTTTAAAGATAATAATTTTTAAAAAGGTGTAGTGTTTCATCCTACTCTACTTAAAATTTGTTTCTCCCTTAAAACTCATTTGCATCATGAAATGTTAAACTTTTGAATGTTACAAAAAAATAAAGCCACATTGATAAAAAATAATACTATAATTTAGTTTAACAAGGTAATGTTGTAAAAATAATGGTTACCTAATGTAACTCATTACTAGGTTTCCATATGTTAGAACAAAGATGGGAAGTGATGATTTCAAGATGGAATAAAAGTGTAAATAATTATATAGAGTGATAGAAATTATTGATCATGAAAATATGAGTTATCAGTATAATGTTAACGATCAAAAAACCCTAACTATATAATGATCTAAAGTAATTATTGATTAATAGAAAATGTAGTAACATGGATTAAAAATTAATATCTTTTCCTTAATGTTAATGAATGTTAATTATAAGATATAATTACTTATTTCATTCTGTTTTATAATCACAATCTCACCCTTTAGGGTTAGAATTTTAACATTTAAAAAAGATGAAAAATAAAAAACATTATAAATAAGGTCACTTAATTTAATAAAATACCCTTGAATTTAACCCCATATGTTATAATGTACATCGTGGTTTTTGAATGTGATTCATGTTAATATCTTCATTATGTATTCTCTTGAAACATGATAATAAACTAAATTACCATAAATCCTTAACGAAAACAATCATTATTCCTCATCATTTTATTAAAACCAATAATCATTAACTATATTCCATAGGTCCAATATTTATTTAGACTATACTAATGAAATCATAAATTACATTTTTGAAACCCCCTTAATATATATAAATGGTACTATGTATTATCTAATTTTCCTTATTCAAATATATCATCTCTTTATCCAAGATAAAAAAAATTCAATAATGAGGATCATATTATGGGGTACCTTCCTATAATAAAAGTGTCTCTTTATTAAATATTATTTTATAGTCCATCAACATCATTCAGCATATTACCCCTAATACTTAATAAGAATCATATGCTAAAAAATCCAAACATATTTCATAATTCTTTAAAAAAGATAAAAAAATATAGCAATCTAACTACTACCATCTCAAACTACTAACTAGATTTTATGATATTATTCCTTGATATCTCATTCATTTCAAACTTCATTCATAGTTTCTATATAGTAAACTAAAAACCTAATACTCATACAACCTTGTTGATTATCTCTATGGTAATTCATGTTAATAAATTGATTTTTGTAATTCCCAAACTATATACACATGAAATACTATAAAATTTGTTGTGAATTAGTTGTATTACTCATTACCTCTACTTAGATAACTAACCAATTAACCACATTTCAACATTCTTTGGAATTATAACCTTACCTTATAGAATTAAAGAACCTTGCAGTTCCATTAATGAAATTTCTTTAATGCTTATTTTCACATTTTAGGAATTTAGGAAACTAAAACATATTTCCCCCATGGTCTTCATTACCCAAACCCTCATATAAATATATATTTCTATTCATTGGTGAGTCTGACAATTAAATTTAGTGATTTTTTTAACCTTGATCCATTATGACTGGTTGGGTACAACATATTTCACATCTACTATCATCCCAATTGGTGGGTCGAAAATAGATCATTTATCACATGCCTAGTTAACCACGTATTTTTGGTTCACAAAATTGACTAAAACCAAAAATCATAATTTGACCATCATGAATCATAGTTTAAAACCACATAATCATGAATAATCTATTCTATGGTGTCTAAATTAAGACACCTTCATTCATCTATGATACCCTGTTTTTATCCTAGATCATTAAAATCCATATTCTGATAATTCATTCCTTACAGTTCATAAAGAGTTTATAATTTTCCATAGAATACTCATCAGATGTGTCAAATGAGGTTTGCAGTAAGGCCCATTTTGGTACACATGTTTCTGATCGATTCTAGATCAATACAATTTTTTCTAGGTGGTTACCAATATGTACATATGTTCTGAAGCCACATCCACTTTTATTATCAAGATATGTATGTAATTTCTTACAAACCAATCTCTCATTCCTTTACAATAACACAAGGTCATTTTTCTAAACATTAACTCATCCATAGACTTTTCCTTTTAGACACCCCTATATGTATTCATAGAAATATCCTTATGGATATAACTAAATATATATCATCATAGTCCCCAAATGTTTACTAAACCTTTCTAAAGATACCAAATATTGTTATCCATGGATTAAAATACATGGATACAACATCTTTTTAGATAAATATTAAATACATTACACAAACACATTCCCAATAATAAAAATAGTTTAGTATATTTGGAATCATGGAAGACGATATTCTAATATGGTCAAATATCGTTAATGTTTCCCACAATGATCATTCCATTTAGTACTCCTCATTGACATTCCCTAGAAAAAACATTTCATTATGACCTATGGCATAGAAACAAATGAATCAAATATCAGAAATACAAAGTAAAGGTAAACAGAAGATTTTAAACATAACAAGGTCATAGATGTATGAGAAGATGAGAATATGTTAAAAACCACCTGTTGCATATACAATATTATAAACCTGGCTCATGGTATTTCATAAGACATAAATCATAATATAATCAAATTTCATGCGATGTGAGAGCATAAAATTGGAATAAGACATAGATTTGAAGCATAAAAATCATATTGTGACATTTTGAAAATATATATATAGAATCATGTTAACTAATTAAGTTAAGGAAATGATATTTGTTCCATGTATATACTTATTGACTTATATCCCGGTCTACACATATCGTTATCAACATGTTAGATAGGTCTATGCATAACATTGTGATCATATAATAATGTTCATGTATAACATTGTGAACATTTAATCATGTTCAGATTTATATTTGTTACCATGTAATTAGGTTCACTCATAAAATTGTGAAAATATTATATGTTTCACACATAACATTCTCAGGATGTAATCTAGTTCACACCTATCATTTATATTCATGAGTTATCCATTGTTACCCACTACAATGGAGGGAGATATAAGTCCCACATGTTTTATAAATAAATCATAAATATGTGTTCCATAAGATCATAAATATTTATCATATCACATCTCAAGAAATTAAATGGGTACTACAAACATTTCATCATATAATTTATTTGGGAAAAGAGACATGTTTTATAATCATTTCATCACAGCATAAACAATGAAAAAAGCAGGTTTTACAAGAATTTTACCATGTTATATCCCATGTAAGGGAAATTGGATTTATAAAAAACATGTACTCTAGAACATAATTTTTTGGAATAAAGTATATGATTTTTCTCGTTGAAAATATCTCCATTAGATAAGAAAATATATAAGAAAATATCATTTAAAATTTGGGATTATTTCAAATGATATGGATTATTTCTTATGGAAAATAAAATTTCATTGAATTTTATTTTTGAAACATGGAAAATTTTTAAATCCTTCTCCTTGAAAAATATTTTTAACAATAATTTAAAAAATTTGAATCATTTTTATAAAACATGTTAATCTGAATAAAATAGATATTTTCAACAGAAGAGAGAAAGATATTATAACTATATGAAAAATAGATAAAAATTATTTCAAATTCCAATATTATAAAAATGTTAACAATAAATAAAAATACCATGAATAACCAGATTAAAAATAAATTCACTAAAATTATTTTGATTTGAATTATAATATTTCATTGGTGGAAGCATAATCATAATCAATCCTGATAAATAATTTTATTGTGGAAATAAAACTCTACCATGTGGGTATAATTGAATCTTAAAACCCATGAAAGAAAAAAATTACATATCTCATAAAATATTATTAATAGATGTATATTCTTGATATAAACTTTCAATGGTGTAATATACAAACCTTGTAAAATAATATATTAAAAAACAAGTCATGTATCTCAAAGATGGAAAATTGAGACCAAACTCTCTTACCACTTTGGTAACATTGAAATCACAACCCCATGAAAGAGATATACTCAATTATGTATTAAATTACCAAAAATATTTATTGTAATATCCATCAATTACAATAATCATTGGGGTATACATATCAAAGAAGAAATATCTGGTGAATATAAGATGTTTCTAAAAAAATTAAAATGTTAGATGGAAAACTCTTAATACATGAGTAACTTTTGAATGATGATTGCAATGATATATTAACATCAATTGAAATAGTTAATATAATTAAATAATGTTAATTAATTTTATTAAATAATATATGAAATTAAATACACTACAAAAAAGAAACTAGTTTTGATTATGGCATATGTCTCAGTGAAATAAAAGTGAAACTATAAATCTCATTACCATAAGACATGGCCTCTGATGTACTCACTCAATCAAATTATATAAAAATATAAGTTAAATATAATCATATTATAGAACCACATTCATTTATATCATAATATATATCATTTCCTTTTGACATTGTATGACCGGTTTATAAACTATTCATTGTTAATGTTATGTTTCAGGTATTAACCGCTTTGTTTTTCATATATGTTTTGACTTTTATTATTGGTCATCATTATTAAATCATGATTCACTCATTTAAAGATTTTAAAAATGATATAAATATTATATATATATATGGTGTAAATTTTATTATAATAATATATATTATTGATATAGGAAATTAAATATACCATTCATGGAGACGGTACATCGTATGTACACATGAACATGGTTTCCATTATCCTATTATATTGAAAGAATGACAAATAGATGATATATATACATATTATTAATATATTATAATTATTATTTCATTATTATTCATATTTATATTAAACATTTCCTAAATACATTATATGTAATGTGTGTATGAAAACTATCGCTTTGTGATGTGGTAGTCTTTCATACACACAGATTATAAGGCTCCAGCCTTAAACCTTACTTAATCTCGAGTTATTACAAGATTACGCATTGAGGATCTTTTCGGGTTTAGAGTTTTAGAGAATTAGATCATAAAACTTGCATTACATTCCACATATAAACAAAGTGGTTACATAAATAAAGTATTCTTCATTCCCATCAATGGAAACATATTTAAAATAAAACATGGATTCTTTCTTGACACTTCCTTGACAATATCATCATATCATGTACCTTTCCCTTGACCTATGAAAAACATTTCAAAAAAACTTTGGATGAGCATAAAAAGCTCAGTAAGGGATATAAAAATATGGAAAGGAAACATGGGTACATATATACATAAGAATAAAATCATACTTTACCCATAAAACATAAGAACTTTAACATACCTCATCATATCATGAATAAATCATAGAAATCATAAGACATAAAGGTAACTTGAGGCATTCATAAAATTCTTACGTAGGGAGTAACCCTCTTGGTTACGTTTGAAATACCCATCACAGTCTATTCCCTAAATCTTTTCAGAGAAACCTTAACGTTTGAATCCTTTGCATTACCCAATGCATTGAAGAGCTATATCGGGCTCACCTGCCCTTAGTTTATCATGGAACCACCCGTCTTCATAATAATTCCCAAGAACCTCAACATAATCATATCACATAAAACATGCATAAAGGAAACATAACATTTCCACCTTTCAATCACAAGATATCAATACAAAACATTGATATAAAAACATCAGGAAAACTATTTTCAATACCAAAATAAAAGAAAATTGAAACATGGTATTTATTTTTCTTTTAAAAACAAGGTATGGCTTGTAGAGGAAGCCGAAACCCAAATAATGGTCACGGCGGTGGAGAAGTCATTGTCATCACATACGTATGACAAAAACATTTCCTTTTGTCATTTTGTGAAACGCTTCGTATAAAAAAGATTCCTTTTGGATAAACGTAAAAGTCAAAGGGGTTTATACACCGTATATAAGAAAGTTGTGTATAAAATAAAACATGCCTCAATGAAAGGAGATTGAGACGAAGTCCCATACCTCGGGTCCGACTTGACTCGATCGTTCATTAATGTACCGAATAATAAACCTGAGTTAATTTATACTTTCTTAAGAACCTTTTCAAGGTCATTATTCCTTTTATATCACTTATTGCCATGTTATGAACACTATGTAATTATTTAAGTTAATAAAAGTCATTTTAATGATCATTGGTACTTGAGTAAAAAATAAGCCCTTTATAATTACATGTTGTTCATGTATCCATCATATCCAGAATTATAATCATGATGTATATATCATATATATCATATATATCCAGTATATACGTGCATTTATAATATTACATAATCATTTATACGTAAGAAATGAAATGCACCGTTAATGGAGACGGTAAGCCGTACGTACACATGAACGCTACTTTCATTTCAATTTCATATTTTATAGAATGGAATAATAATGATATAAAGATATATTATAATACCAGTATAATATCATATATAATATCATAGTTCCATCCTTTATACGTCCCACATATGGTATTTAACGAATCAAATCACTTTGAGGGGGCGGTAGTCTGCACTTCCTTAAATGAAGGTATCGTATTTACCCATAATGGAAACCATAAAGGTATGCCCAAAATGAAAAATACAGAAGCTTAAGGAAAAAATAAACATATTATATATCATATATAAATATAGTTTCATCTTAATGGCCACCTTTAAAGGTGTTAAAGGAATGTTGAACAATCATCATTTCGGGAGGCATAAATTTACCATCCACAGAAACAGTATGTTCATTAACCATTAGATGTAGGTGTGTGTAAGTTTAGCTTGAATCCTTCTTATAAAAACATCCTAGTATATTGAAGATTATGGATTTGTTAAAAAAAAATAAATAAAAAGTGTTTAGGGGGTTGGAGAAGCAAAATAAAACAAAAGGACTCAAGTGAAGACATTACCTTAAAACCGGGTAACTCCCTTTGGTTTGAGCTCAAAGGCTTCCTTGGGAAGACTTCTGCCCAAAGTGAGTCTTCAAAGAGTAATATAGGGAAGTGGAGAGAAACAATGGGCAGGGGTTTGCCGAGCAAAAGACTTTGGAAGTGTGGGTAAGAAGGTAGAGGTGAGGGCCTTTTATAAGTGGAGAGGAGGGGCACTCATGGAAAGTAAAGATAAGTTACTTTATTTTAAAATGAGTTTCGGATTCAAAAGGTCCCACATTGATATAATTCTAGTATAAGGTGATAAGGGTTCGAAATCCACTCATCCAATAGGTTTTGGACATTTGTAGGTCTTAGATTTTACATTATCATTCCATTTTATTTAAATCTTTAAATAATGAGGTCATCACTGCATCATCATGATGTCATAAATAATTTAGTTTATTTAATGTCTAAAAATTCTAAAAAAATAATATGATGTAGGAAATAATTTTCTCTTTCCAATGACTATTTATAGTCAAAAATATGACTTGTATAACCCCATGTAAGAATTGTTTTAGTAAAACATTTCATGTGTGTGTCATTTTTTACTTTAACATTAAATAAAAAGTTATTTATGTCATTTCCCAACAAAAGTGGCTCCATGGGGTCCCCAAGTTGAACCATGGCTTTTCTAGGTCGGCCATGACACATCCAATAAGGTTAGGATATGTGTCTAGGTCATTTTATATTATTAAAGCATTGTTTTTACCTTAAACTACACTAATTACCACTAATCTCGATTAAAAACTTAATAAGTTACTATTCACCCAAAAAATTATTATAATCCCATTGAACCAAATTTTATGTCTTAATGACAACCATGTATATAGGATTTTTGAAATTCAAAACACAAAATTGAAAAAGTTTCATTTAAACGAAAAATCAGTTTCTTTAACTACCACTTAGTGATTTCACTATTCATCAAAAATTGAAGTTTTTCATAAAAATACCAAAACTTCACCCTAAGCTATATTTGATATTCTGAATTCAAAAATTAAATCTATTTTAAAAAATTCAAAACGTATAAGTCACATTAATTAATTTAATAACTAATTCCCGCTGTCAGAGCAAATAGTGTGTTTTTATGAAACAATAAGTATCAAAAGATTGACACTAGTTTAAGTCATATTTCAAATTGAAATTAATTACAATGTCCACCATTGGTTTAAATGCTAAAAATATATTCAGATTACACTTTAAGACTAATTCAAAAGATAATCTAATCATATAAATAAATTAGATTAAAAATCAGTTTTGATGTAAAATGCAGTATTTTTCACTATTCATTAAAAATGAACATTGTCATAAAAAGACCAAAAATTCACACAAAGTAAATTTTGATGTCCAAATAATAATGAATAAGTTTATTTTGACAAACATAGTTTATCAAATTGTCAAAAGATAGATTGAAAAATGGTTTCCCATCAAAAGGTAGCAAAACAATCTTTTAAAAATATTAATGTATTCCATGATTAAGATTGGATTTATTTTCATTTTAATCCTATAAAACACTATCTATTTCATTAATAGACATAGATTAAAATATCTATTATTCATTACTTACTTGGTATGTTACATCCTTCCCCCTTTAGAAAATTGTGTCCCCGCAATTTATTTACTTATCGAATAAATGGGGGTACTTATCCCTCATTGCATTTTCAGATTCCCATGTTGCCCCTTCAGTCATGTGGTTTTTCCACAAATCCTTTACTTGGTGAATCACCTTATTCCGTAACACTTTCTCCCTATGGTCAAGAATCTGGACCAGTTGTTCCTCCTAAGATAGGTTCTCTTCCAGCTGAACTACCTCTGGACTCAAAACATGAGATGGATCTGGCATGTACTTCCTTAACATTTTAACATGAAAAACATTGTGTACCTGAGATAAACTCAGAGGTAAATCCACTCGGTATGCAACAGATCCAACACTCTCTAGAATTTCATATGGTCCAATGAACCTTGGACTCAGCTTTCGTTTCATACCAAATCGCATCACACTTTTCCATGGTAATACTTTGAGAAAAACATGATCACCTACCTCAAAAGATAGATCCTTTCTCCTGTTATTTGTATAACTCTTCTGCCTAGTCTGCGCTGTTCTCATGTGCTTCAGAATCGGCTGAACTGTTTCTGCCAACTCTTCTACCAATTCTGGTCCCATCAACTTCCTTTCACACACTTCATCCCAGAAAGCTGGAGTTCAACACTGCTTCCCATATAATGCATGAAATGGTGCCATCCGTATACTGGAATGAAAACTGTTATTATATGAAAATTCAACCAAAGAAAGATGTTGGTCCCAACTTCCCTGATAATCCATTGAACAAGCTCGTAGCATATCCTCCAAGGTCTGAAATGTTCGTTCTGACTTCCCATCTGATTGAGGATGAAATTTTGTACTAAAATTTAATTTAGTACCCAACGACTTCTGAAGGCCTTTCCAAAAGTTAGAAGTAAACCTGGGATCACGATCCGATACAATGGAGAGAGGAACTCCATGTAACCTGACTATCTCTTTAAGATACAAAAGGGAAAGTTGATCAAGAGAGAAAGTATCTCGTATAGCAAGGAAATGAGCAGATTTGGTTAAGCGATCAACAATAACCCAGATTCCATTATTACCTCGAGATGTCTTCGGTAATCCCACAACAAAGCCCATGGATATATTCCCCCATTTCCACTCTGGCACTGGTAAAGGCTGAAGCATCCCTTCCGATAACTACGGCTCTCCTTTAACCTGCTGACAAGTCAAACACTTCATAGTAAAATCAGAAATATCTCTTTTCATTCCATCCCACCAGTAATACTCCCGAAGATCTCTGTACATCTTAGTATTTCCAGGATGAACTGAAAACGGAGAACTATGAGCTTCACATAACAACTCTCTCTTCAACTGTGAATCACAAGGCACACACAATATCTTACCAAATCTCAAAACACAATCATTATCAATGTTGAATTGAGGCAACTTACCTTTCTGAACCAGCTCTACCTTTTTCTGCAACTCACTGTCTTGCTTCTGTGCTTGCTTGATTCTATCTGATAGAGATGATCTCACTGATACCTGAAACAAAACAAAAGAACTTCCTGCACCAACAAATTTTATGCCAAAGTTCATCAAATCCTTAACCAAAGGATCACGTTCCAAACGCATCATTTCTAAAGAAGCATTACTTTTTCGACTCAAAGCATCAGCCACTTTATTTGCTTTTCCCGGATGGTAATGAATTGTACAATCATAATCCTTGATTAATTCTAGCCATCTCCTTTGTCTCATGTTCAATTCTTTTTGAGTGAATATATACTTTAAACTTTTGTGATCGGTATATATTTCACACTTTACTCCATAAAAATGATGCATCCAAATTTTTAAAGAAAAAAAACAGCAGCTAATTCCAAATCTTGTGTATGGTAATTTACCTCATGAGTTTTCAACTGCCATGAAGCATAAGAAATTACCTGATCATTATGCATTAGGACGCAACCGAGTCCTTTCAATGAAGAATCACTGTATATAACAAACTCACCATTCCTGGAAGGTAGATCCAAAACTGGAGCATTCACCAATCTTCTTTTCAACTCCTGAAAACAACCATCACATTCTTTTGTCTAGATAAACTTAACACCCTTCCGAGTTAGCTTAGTCATTGGACTAGATAATCGTGAAAAATATCTAACAAACCTTTGGTAATATCCTGCCAAACCGAGGAAGCTTCGAATCTCGGTTACAGTTGTGGGTCTTGGCCATTCTTCCACAACTTTTGTTTTTGCAGGATCAACAGTTATTCCATCTTTAGAAACAATATGACCAAGGAAAGAAATTTGTTGCAACCAAAACTCAAACTTGCAGAATTTTCCATACAGTTTCTTTTCTTTTAAGGTTTGCAAGATAACCCTTAAATGTCTTTCATGATCCTCTTTACTTTTATAAAAAACCAAAATATCATCAATGAAAACCACCAAAAACATATCCAAGAACTCATGGGAAATTGTATTCATTATGTCCATGAATACAACAGGTGCATTGGTTAGCCCAAAAGAAATTACTACAAATTCATAATGGCCATATCTTGTACAGAACGCGGTCTTCGGAATATCTTCCTCCTTTACCTTCAGCTGATGGTACCCCGATCTCAAGTCAATATTTGAAAAAAACTAAGCTCCCCGGAGCTGATCAAACAAATCATCGATATGAGGAAAAGGATATTTGTTCTTAACAGTGATGTTATTCAAGGCTCTATAATCAATGCAAAGTCTCATAGAACCATCTTTCTTTTTAAAAAATAAAACAGGAGAACCCCATGTTGATGTACTAGGTCGAATGAAACCTTTCTCTAATAAATATTACAATTTCTCCTTCAACTCTAAAAGTTCAATTTGATCCATTCGATAAGGGGGTTTTGAAATTGGCTTAGCATCAGGAACGAAGTCAACAGTAAAATCAACTTCCCGATCTGGTATTATTCCAGGAAACTCATCAGGAAAAACATCAGGATACTCATTTACCACTGGAACATCATTAATCTGAACATTTCCATTATTTTCAACGATGTGTGCAAGGTAACATTCATTTCCTCATTTTACAAGTTTCTCAGCCTCTTAATAAGTTATTAACAGTAAGGGTTCATTCTTGTACACAAACTGAATGTCTTTCTGAAAAGAAACTTCTTTATCTCTACAGTCAATCTTAACATGGTAAATAGAGAGCCAATCCATACCCAGTATAACATAAAACTCTTCTAGAGGAAAAACAATATGGTTCGCAAGTAGGTTCTTTCCACAGATAAGGATAGGAAGATTCATATAAATTCTTTTTGCCTCAACATTTCCCCCAGGTGTTTTTACCAAAAGTTCAGAAGTCATTTCTTGAGATGGTATTCCCATTTTACTAGAAAAGGTTTCAGAGATGAAAGAATGTGTAGACCCCGAATCAAACAACACACTGGCATAATCTGAAAAAACAAACAAAGTACCTGATACAACTTCATATGATGGCCCGTCGTCTGCTGAAGTAGTTGCAAAGGATTTCACCACCCCTTCCTACTTGTAGTTTAACTGCTTCCCATCACTCAAGCTCTTTTTAGGACACTCGTTTGCATAGTGACCCATCTCATTGCACTTATAACATTTCACTAACTGTAAATCAAATTTGGTCTTACCATCACCTTGATCTTTATCAGTTCAATCACGAGCCTTATGTCCCATCTTACCACATCGTTAGCACTTTCCAGAATTTAGAAGACATTCCCCAGCAAGCCTTTTGCCACATTTATCACAAACTGGAAACATAGTTTTCTTACCATCAGACTTTTTTGAAGAATTCATACCTTTCTCCTGATACCTCGGTCTCTTCTTCTGCTGGTTGTTATAGAACACTTGGTCATCTACAAACTCCATTTCCACCTTCTCATCACATCGAACAAGCTTTTCCTTACTTTTAAAGTCACGAGAAGATAATGACCTTCGATATTTTGGCTTTAATCCTGAGTAAAAATGATTTATTTTACTATCAAGGTCTCGGATAAAATTTGGAGCATACCTTGCCAATCGAGTGAACCTTTCTTCAAAGGTAGCCACTAAGTCTTCCTCTTGCCTCAATTCCAAGAATTGTTATTCCATCCTAAGTCGAATAGCCTTAGGAAAATACTTCTCAAGAAACATACCTTTGAACTCATCCCAGTCGAGAGCATCAATCTCATCAGCGTCCCTGATATTTTTAACCATCGACCACCACTGATCTGCCTCACCCTCCAAACGGTAAATAGCGTGACTAACCTTTTGATTGTCTGAACACCCCATGACATAAAAAATTTTCTCCAGTGCTTTAATCCACCCTTCAGCTACCACAGGTTCAGATGATCCTCTGAATGATGGTGGATTTTGCCTCATGAAATGTTCCACCACTGACATGTTCCTCTGCGGTTGATCTGGCTGATCTCGTGCATGGATACCACCACCATTTATAGCCTGAGTCAATTGTGCCATCACTGCAACGAACTGTTCAGTTCCAATTCCGACCATCTCGGGATGCTGGTTCGGAAGGTTATTTCCTTCTATATGCCTTCCTAGCAATTCTTCCCAGTTTCCTCTGTGGAGAACCATTCTGAACAAACATGTCTTAGATGAAGAAACATGGTAATCTTATAATGCTATATTATTTAAAAAATATATTTTTGGATAATCATTTAATAGAATTCTAACTCCTAAAGTTATCTAAACCGACCTTTGATACCAACTATAAGGCCCCAGCCTTAAACCTTACTTAATCGCGAGTTATTACAATATTACACATTGATGATCTTTTCGGGTTTAGAGTTTTAGAGAATTAGATCATAAAACATGCATTACATTCCACATATAAACAAAGTGGTTACACAAAGATAGTTTTCTTCAATCCCATCAATGAAAAAATATTTAAAATAAAACATGGATTCTTTCTTGACACTTACTTGACACTATCATCATATCATGTACCATTCCCTTGACCTGTGAAAAACATTACAAAAAAACTTGGGATGAGCATAAAAAGCTTAGTAAGGGATATAAAAATATGGAAAGGAAACATGGGTACATATATACATAAGAATGAAATCATACTTTACCCATAAAACATAACCACTTTAACATACCTCATCAAATCATGAATCTATCATAGAAATCATAAGACATAAAGGTAACTTGAGGCATTCATAACATTCTTACGTAGGGAGTAACCCTCTTGGTTACCTTTGGAATACCCATCACAGTATATTCATTAAATCTCTTCGGAGAAACGTTAACATTTCACTCCTTCACGTTACCCAATGCATTGGAGAGCTATTTCGGGCTCACCCGCCCTTAGTTTATCATGGAACCACCCGTCTTCATAATAATGCCCAAGAACCTCAACATAATCATATCACATAAAACATGCATAAAGGAAACATAACATTTTCACCATTCAATCACAAGATATCAAGACAACACATTGATATAAAAACATCATGAAATCCATTTTCAATACCAAAATAAATTAAAAGTAAAACATGGTATTTATATTTCTTTTAAAAACATGGTATGACTTGTAGAGGAAGCCGAAACCCAAATAATGGTCATGGTGGCGGAGAAGTCGTTGTCACCGCATACGTACGACAAAAACATTCCCTTTTATCATTTTGTAAAATGATTCGTATAAAAAAGATTCCTTTTGGATAAACGTAAAAGTCAAAGGGGTTTATACACCGTTTAAAAGAATGTTGTGTATAAAATATAATATGCCTCAATGAAAGGAGATTGAGACGAAGTCCCATACTTCGGGTCCGACTTGACTCGATCATTCTTTAATGTCCTGAATAATAAACATGAGTTAATTTATACTTTCTTAAGAACCTTATTCAAGTTCATTATTCCTTTTATATCACTTATTTCCATGTTATGAACACTACGTAATTATTTAAGTTAATAAAGGTCGTTTTAACGATCATTGGTACTTGAGTAAAAAATAAGCCCTTTATAATTACAACTTGTTCATGTATACATCATATAGAGAATTATAATCATGATGTATATATCATATATATCATTTATTTCTAGTATATACGTGCATTTATAATATTACATAATCATTTAGAGGTATGAAATGAAATTCACCGTTCATGGAGACAGTAAGCCGTACGTACGCATGAACGCTACTTTCATTTCTATTTCGTATTTTATAGAATGGAATCATAATGATATAAAGTTATATTATAATTCCAGTATAATATCATATATAATATCATAGTTCCATCCTTTATACGTCCCACATATGGTATTTAACAAATCAAATCACTTTGAGGGGGCGGTAGTCCGCACTTCCTTAAATGAAGATATCGCATTTACCCATAATGGAAACCATAAAGGTATGAACAAAATGAAAAATACAGGAGCTTAAGTAAAACATAAACATATTATATATCATATATAAATATATTGTCTTCTTAATGGCCACCTTTAAAGGTGTTAATGGAATGTTGAACAATCATCGTTTCGGGAGGCATAAATTCACCATCCACAGAAGCAGTATGTTCGTTAACCATTAGATATAGGTGTGTGTAAGTGTAGCTTGAATACTTCTCATAAAAACATCCTAGTATATTGAAGATACTATATTTGTTACAAAAGAAATAAATAAAAAGAGTTTAGGGGGTTGGAGAAGCAAAATAAAACAAAAGGACTCAAGTGAAGACATTACCTTAAAATCGGGTAACTCCCTTTGGTTTGAGCTCAAAGGCTTCCTTGGGAAGACTTATGCCCAATGTGAGGCTTCAAGGAGTAAGAGAGGGAAATGGAGAGATAAAATGGGCAGGGTTTGGCCGAGCCAAAGGCTTTGGGAGTGTGGGTAAGGAGGTAGAGGTGGGGGCCTTTTATAAGAGGAGAGGAGGGGCACTCTTAGAAATTAAAGATAAGTTACATTATTTCAAAATGAGTTTCGGATTCAAAAGGTACCACATTGATATAATTCTAGGATTAGGTGATAAGGGTTCGAAATACACTCATACAATAGGTTTTGGACATGTGTAGGTCTTAGATTTTACATTATCATTCCATTTTATTTAAATCGTTAAATAATGAGGTCATCGCTGCATCATCATGATGTCATAAATAATTTAGTTTATTTAATGTCTAAAAATTCTAAAAAAACTACTATGATGTAGGAAGCCTTTTTGTATTTCCAATGAATATTTATAGTCAAAAATATGACAAGTATAACCCCATGTAAAAATTGTTTTAGTAAAACCTTTCATGTGTGTGTCATTTTTACTTTAACATTAAATAAAAAGTTATTTATGTCATTTCCCAACAAAAGTGGCTCCATGGGGTCCCCAAGTTGACCCATGGCTTTTCTTGGTCGGCCATGACACATCCAATAAGGTTAGGACATGTTTCTAGGTCATTTTATATTATTAAAGAATTATTTTTACCTTAAACTATACTAATTACCACTAATCGCGATTAAAAACTTAATAAGTTACTATTCACCAAAAAATTATTATAATCCCATTGAACCACATTTTACTTCTTAATGACAACCATTTATGTCGGATTTTTGAAATTCAAAACACAAAAGTGACAAAGTTTCATTTAAATGACAAATCATTTTGTTTAACTACCACTTAGTGATTTCACTATTAATCAAAAATTGATGTTTTTCAGAAAAATACCAAAACTTCACCCTAAGATATATTTGATATTCTGAATTCAAAAATGAAATCTATTTTACAAAATTCAAAACATATAAGTCACATTAATTAACTTAATAATTAATTCCCGCTTTCAAAGCAAATAGCGTGTTTTTATGAAACAATAAGTATCAAAAGATTGACACTAGTTTAAGTCCGATTTCAAATTGAAATTAATTCCAATGTCCACCATTGGTTTAAATGGTAAAAATATATTCATATTACACTTAAAGACCAATTAAAAAGATAATCTAATCATATAAATAAATTAGATTAAAAAGCAATTTTGATGTAAAATGTAGTATTTTTCACTATTCATTAAAAAATGAACATTGTCAGAAAAATACCAAAAATTCACACAAAGTAAATTTTAATGTCCCAATCATAAAGAATAAGTTTATTCTGACAAACATAGTATATAAAATTGTCAAAAGAGAGATTCAAAAATGGTTTTCCATCAAAAGGCAGTAAAACAATCTTTTAAAAATATTACTGTATTCCATGCTTGAGATTGGATTTATTTTCATTTTAAGCCTCTAAAACACTATATTGTTCATTAATAGAAATAGATAAAAATATCTATTATTCATTACTTACTTGGGATGTTACACAAATGATGTTATTATATTCCTAAAATTGTAATAGAATGAATTTATGCATTATATATTAATTATAACATCATAAATACATCATAAATAACATATATATCATATATAAACTATAAATCCATCATTTAATCCAACCATTAAAGGAGGAAATATATGAATAAACAAAATCAGTCTGTGAGGCGGTAGTCCACCATACAGATGAACGATTATTGATTTTTCTATTTTATTGTTTTTGATGTTTTAGAACTCATACATAACATAATAAAATCTAATTATATTTAATATACTCAGGTTATTATATAATCAAGATATAAATGTTAATCAAGGGTTTTGAGGAACAAATACATAAAAATTCATTTGATGAATGTTACCTATTCTACAGGTATGTTCTTTTGGTTTTCACCAAAATAAATCTCTAGATGGATTTATTCCCAAATTATGGATTCCAGTATGAGTTTAGGGATGCTATAATGGTATTCTATAAGGTATATTATGATAATAATTTCATTAGTGGTGTGAATATGTTAGTGGGTGAGTGCCCTTTTATATTGGTGGAGGAGTGGAATTCTTGTAAATACCAAAAGGAAAACATTATTGGGTGGTCTAACATATATCAAGTTCCTCCAATAATGATACATTCTATATATAAAATGTAATATGGTCCAAATATTTTAATAAAATGTGTTGTTTACATGTTTCTATTTAATTTTTTCCATAAATTTAATGTTTTTTAATATTGTATAATAGTTTTTCTCTTAATCATCATAATTATTTTTAACTATTTTTCCAAATAATTATGGTGAAAAAATAAGTTAAGAGTATTATAATTATACATTAATGTGATTCAAAATATGTAATACGTTTTTACAAATTAAAATTACATGATTAAAAGATATTAATTAAAAATCAATCCTACGAATGGGATGAAACAACGAATTTTTAATGTGAAAATTTTCAAAAGATTATAATTCTTTTAAATTATAAATAAATGTAAAATAAATTTAACTAATATAAATTTTATTAAGAGATTAAATTTTTTTTCTAATTTTACATTAATATTTATTTAATATATAATTATCTTTATAAATTACGAATGCTAAATGGAAGTTCTAATTTTAAATTTATTAATTTTAATTATTCATTAAAAAATAAAACTTCTCAAAAATGTATCAAAAATTAAACTAATATAATTTTTAAATTAAAATCTATAAAATGATGTTGTTTTAATATATAAATTTACAAATTTTTATAAAATTCATTTAAAATATCTGTTCCTTAAAAATGAAGTAAAACTTGAATTTAGAAAAATGTACCTTTTAGGCATAAAATAAGATTTATTATTATATCCTATATATAAAACAAATAATATGAATGATAAATACATGATTGAATTTAATATATATATATATATATGTGTGTGTGTGTATCATTAAAATATTTCACCAAATTTGATTTTTTTAGATCCATGAGTTAAAATATGTTTTTGCAAAGAAAAATAGTATTTTAGAAAACGGATTTCTATATTTTAAAATTGTTATTTAAATAATTTATAATTAATTACTAACCAATGAATTAATTTAATATAATTTGTTAAACTATATTTTCATAATTTATTTAATATTTTAAATAACATAAATTCCATCAGTTACATTAAAAGTATAATAATATTAAAAAAATATTAATAGTATATTATAGTTTGGTAAGTCTATGTCTTGAACATAAGGAAAACAATTGAAAGAAGTTCATATTCAATGTACCACAAGAAAAACTCAATGTTTAATTTCCTAGTATATTAAAACGGTTTTGTGTGAAATGTAATCCATGTGATAATTATAATTTATCTGAAAATAATAATTCCTAAAAACTCAAGGTGTCAAATTAAAATGGTTTTTTGTCTCAAACTTCATTCATTGAGACATGTTTCATATTATTTAATTATTTTTTGACTATATGGTTCACATACTTCCTATTTAAAATATTTCATCATCATTTTATTTATATTTATTTCAATTAAATTTTTATTTTATATTTCCCAATTTAAATTGGGTTTGATTTAAAAGATACCAATGGTTCAAGGGTTTCTATATCAATTTAAATTAATTGATTCATATTTTCATGTTATAAACCTATTATTATTTAATATAGTGTAAATAATTACTCATTATAATATTTTATTATATATATTTTTTTATTCATGTGATTGATAATTATTTTTCTAAATCACCCCACAAAATTTCAGTAATTATATTGTTACTCACATTGTATAGTTTTCTTATATCAATTTTCATACTTTTTTACACGTAATATATTCACCACATTTTTCAAATTATTAAGTATATAGACATTATGATGGAATTATTTAATATTCTCTATTTAATTTTTATGTAATTTAAAAATCTTTCCCATGTTTTATTTTCCATGGGAATTTAGTTCTAGAGATATTAGTTTTATAATTGAATTTAAAAAACAAACACACGTTTGATTGAGTAATAATGCTTTACCTTGAACTTATTTTTTATATGTTTAGATACATGAACCTTAATATTTTATTATATGATAATTTCCTTTTCAATCTAGAAGAAATGAAAATTATAATTTCAATATTCATCCATTATGAATTTAAGTCCATGTAAAATTGTGACATTGTTAATAATTATTCTTATCCCCTCTAATATTTTCTTTTTCCTCAGTTATAATATTATTTTATCCTACCAATTTTTTCCACTAATATTTTAAAATATAATTCTTGATTATTTGATGGGATACCGAATTTGTTTTTCACTTTTCAGTTGTAAATTTTGATACCCTTCTAAACAATTTGTGCTTCAATAACGGTATTGTAAAATAATAATGTGTTTTTTAGGATTGAAAATGTTTCCTTCCCCACCACATTTCATGTGGAAACCCACTATGATTTTTTCAAGTATCCCTTATTTGTATTTATTTTTTTTCTGTATTTATAAAAAAACAGTTTTCCTTCATCATAATTTTTGTTGAATGATAATAGTAATGTTGACTTATTCTATCAATAATAAAAAACATTATTGAAAACAATTTTTTTTATTTCACATCAATTTTTATATTTTTATACAAAATAATTATCATTATTAAACTAATTTTTCATCAATTAACCTCTATAATATATTATAAAATATACTTTTTTATGGTTAAATTTTAGGTATCAACTTATATGACTCTTGATGTCATTTCTTGTGATTCCATTTGGAAATTTTATGAAGCATATTTTCTAACTATGGGTTCTTAATGATATTGTATATGATTGATTTTTTGTATAACACATGCATATAGTTTATCATTATGAGATAGGTGAAGTCCAATATATCCTACACTACATTATCTGTGTTCTTATATCTCATGAAATATGAATATTCTGTGATGGCATTTTCCCACTACGTTTGGTTTACAAAAATGTAAGTAGACATATTTTCATATAAATTTATTCACATGATTATGTGTGGATGTGATCTTATATACTATAATTCAAAATATAGTGTGTATATATGATCAAAAATATATATTTTCACATTCTGGAGTGTATAGATTCTATCATAGAGCATTATTCACATGATTGTGAGTAGACGTGATCATGTATATCTTTATATACATGATTGTGTGTAGAGATAATCACAAATAGATTTTTTCACATTATGGTATATGGAAAAAATATTGTATATATTTCTCTACATTGTTGAGTGTTTACATGATCACGTATATTTTTTCACATTACGGGGAATAGATGTGTTTCTAATATGTTTTTTCACATGATTGTGCATGGATATGATCTTTTTTCATTGTTTCTAAAGATTTAGTCTAGAAATTATTCTTATTAACATTGTTAACTATATTACAATTTAATATGCCTATTATAATTGGATATTTTAAAGTTATATTTCTGTGATTATGCTTCATGTAACATTTTTATTATCTCAATCTTTTATGCCATTGTAATTTCTTCTTCAATTTAGATTACATGTATTTATATCCTGAATTATCAATAGTTATTTTTATTATTATATTATATTTTCAATAAGATATTTCCCACTTATGCATGTTATCTTATATGATAATTTTTTAACCCTTAATGAAATATTGATGTGTTTTCTATTACTTATTGTTTCCACATACACCACTTTTATATATTCATTACCCTAGATTTGAATATGATAATACCTTATAATAAGAATATAAGGGTGTCTAGTGTTGCTTAATTATGAAGAAATGTTCATAAGTATTAATAAATAATTTTACATTGATTTTAGTCCTTAAAAATAATAATCCAATTGTTCTAGATATTCATTTTTTGTTTTGATATGCAGTGTGTAACTTAAAAAAATGAAATATAATAAAAATATCTTTATTCTAGATGATCGCAGTTGGAATTAAATACTTTTTGTAATGAATATGTATATATAATCGAACATAGGATTGTAGGTATGGGTGCCTTAATGAATCTCAGTATTAATTTTTCATGTTTTTATATTTTATTAGAAGGAGTTTATGACTGATTAGGATCCAAAATATTTGTATCTTTTGTGATTGTATTAAGTGTATGATATATATCTTTTGGGTGTGGTTTCTCTGCTTTTTTCATGATGACATAGCTCAATGTATTTTTAATAAATTATGAGCTTTTATATTATATTATTAATTATTTATAATTAATTTTTTTTAATTGTATAGAATTCTATGTAGTCCAGAGATTCAATTTGTTCTTAGATGATAATGATTGGAGTTTCATGAGTATTTTTACATTATGTATTGGCTAGGATTTCCCTAGCCACATCCTTATGGTTTGTGCATTTAGTTTTTTTAATGGATTATACAAATATATCCTTTGTTGTGTTGTTGACCATATATTTAAATGAATTATTCTATTAATTTAAATGAAATGATAAAATTACCATGGGCATCATCTAGGGAACATTTCCATGATGAATGGACAACTAATATCCAAGGATTTTCTTATAAATTGGTGATGTGAGACAGTCTGGACCTAGTGATGGGATATAATTGTTCTCTAGGTCTGAAGTTAATGATCCTTTGATTTTTATTAAAAACATATTCACCAGGTGACTAATTAAAAAAGAGGATAAGTTGAAAGATATATATGATAGAGGACCGAGATAATTCATCAGGGTGTGGTTTGATATGTCAACATCCTAGGATACCTACAATGTCTTTTTGGGTTGGAATGACGGGCCTAGGTCTTGTGGTGATGTGAGAAACCCACATGATGTGGGATTAGAATATTGAAAATTAAATGAGTTGGATAAGTCCATTGAGACTATATGAGATTTGATATGTATGGTTTCTTCCATGGAATGTTTTTAAATAAATCATAATAGATATGTGTGGTTAGAAAAAAATATTTATAACTATTATTGTTAAATTTCTTTAATTGAGATTCAAATAGTCTTCGAGTGATTCATCTGTGGATGATCCTTATTAAGAGGTACTGAGTTAGAAGGTGTGTTTTTATGAGGTGTTTCACCAAAACAATGAGGATAGGGTTGAATATAACCAATACAATCGGATAACAACATCAATTGTTGGATTTTAATTGGTATTAATGTTTGGGAATGAGATGTGTTGAATGGAACCCAATGGATTCCTAGGAAGGTGAGGTGATGATATGGATGTGTTCATGATGATAAGTTTGTCTGTCTGATATAGTCAAGAAGTAATTATCTAATGATTATAGAAGGTTAATTAATCATGATTCAATGTAGGGGATATGTCTCAAGTGATGATTCTATGTTGTTTGTTTTATAGTTCATCATAGGGAACATATTCTGGGTTTGGATTTCAGGCCATCCCATGCTTTGTGATTGGAATCTATATCAATATAATGAGACTTAGATATATAAAATTTGATATGTATTTTGACGTGAAGAGAAATTATTCCGCTACGATTAAAAAAAATATGATATGAGTTTTAATGAATAGATGTAATATACTTTGATGTTTACAAATGATTTGTGATGTGTTATTCCTGGTGGGGACCAGATACATCCTTGACTTTCCAGATGTTATGTGATATGGGATTCCATATAGAGAGGGAGTACACCCATGAGTATCCATAATTTATGTTATATAAGAATCGTGTTAAGGTGTGTGTATGTGATTGATTCATCTGATGATATGTGATATGAGCTTCTAGGGGGGATATTGTACACCCCCTCTTTACTTGATGATGTTATATATATTTCTGAGTTGGATGTGCATACACTAATGAATACAATACTATTTAACTTATAAATTTATGAAGGGTGTATAGATTCCCCCGAGTTTCCTAATGATTATATATATATTTCTAGGTGGGTAGGTGGTATCCCCTTAGTTTCCAGATGATATGTGTTATGATATTTTATTTAGTGAGTGCAAACACCCACGAAATTCTTGATGATATATGAAATAATTTTCTAGGTTAGGAGAGAGTAAACCTCTAACATTCATGATTATAAGGAGTCCAAGATTCCTTATGGGGAATGGGAATTTTCCCATATAAACTAATGATTAGATATATGAACATCCATATATGGAGTGATTTATCACCTTAGTTTTATGATTATATGTGGTGCATGCTTCCATCATAGAAGAAGTTACACCCTCAAATTCATTAAGATATAGAAAATACGATTCTAGTTGGGGAATGCGAATATCCTCTTGTTACTGATGATATGATAGATATATCTAGTGATGGGAAGAGGTATTTCCCTATGTCCCTGATGATTGAGTGACATGATCAAAGACATTTTATCCCATGTCGAATAGGGTATGATCAATATTGGGTTTCATATTAGAATATGAGTGTTTATGGTGAAAATTTTATTATTCATCTATGTTTTATTTATCCTGATAAATATAACACATTGTTGATGAAATTATTTATTGGTTATGTCAGGTATAACATTCATGGTGTCCTACTTTGTTTTACCCACTCTCTAATCAAAAGTCCTGATAACATTGCTACACAATTTAACCTCATATTCGTAGTTTTAGATAGGGAAGAATTCTAGTTTATAATTATAGGCTTGCAGAAGCTCAATGAGTATTTATAGACATTGATGGGGTGAGGTTCATGTATAGTATAAAATCATCAATTAATATTTATTCCTTTTATATTATGTAAATGTGATTGGATTTTTGGGAAATCATTGGGGATGTATTCTTATATGACGATATATTAATTTTATATAGAATGAAGGTTTTTATTGATTTGAGATACTACAATTTATATTATTGATTATTTATTACTATTGTATGAAATTTTTCTTGTTGTATAACACCAATATGAGGGAATAGTCATCCTAGTGTAACATAATAGAACCTTTTAACTTGTTAGAAGCCTTTGGCATAGTAGGAGGTTCACCATAGATCATGTGATGACATTGGTTGTGAAACTGATGAGTAATCTATATCCAAGTGATGTACACACGGCACATATGTATAACTTATTTTATTTTATTATTGTTTCAATTTAATGCATGATAGATCTTGTTGATGTGGTTTATATTTTATTTTTATATTTATATTTATTTTAAATCAATATATTAAAATACAACACCAACCACATTTCATTTTTTATACTAGAATAATGGAGGCATACATATTCATCAATTGATAAATGTTACATGATCGTTTTTTCTTTTTCCACAATCTAGATCTCTTAAAAAATATTAATGATATAAAAATTTAAATCCTTGGTCTGCAATTACAGTTTTTTTTTAAAAAACAAAACAAAATTTATGATTTTTTTATTGATAATAGTAAACATATATACATTCCATAATCTACCAATGTTACACAAAAATAATTGACCCTAAACTTTGATCGGTTTATGTCTTCTTGAAAAAAATAAAATATAGTAAAATAAGAATATAAGTGGAAATGTTTTACATATCCATTTGGTAGATAATCCTACCATTTCTGTTGAATAAATATACCCAAGATCATGAGCCATGCAATATTCATGAAAAACAGTATAGAAACATCTCTTTATATATCTCTTATAAATGTGGTATAAAAATAGATTAAAATTATGACATATGTATGCTTCTTATGCCACCCATATATAGTTTCATATGGGGTCCTCAATAGGATTCCGAAGACCTTTTATGATAATAATTAATTTATGTCAAAAAATACATACATTTTAAAAGAAATAATTAAAAAAGTTCTTTATTTATTGGTAAATTGTATAAATTTTGATGACACACATCAATAATAACCTAATCATATTATAATCAGGGAATAGAAACTAGTTATTTACTATAAAAAATATTAACTATAAACACATTTTATACATTTTTATAAAATTCATAATTTGGGAAGTGGTAAACCTAAATGAATCCATTATATATGATTTAGGATAATAGCCCAACCAAATAAGGTAATTATTCCAAACAAATATTCATACTACTAAAACATAGATCCAATGAGATGTATGAACTAAAAAACATTATCTATCAAAGAATATAAGCCACCAACTATTATTTAGTGAAGAAAAGTGGAATGATTAAAAGAACCACAAGATTAAAACTATTAATGAAATATTGTGAATAAATTCAAATAACATGAATGAAAAAAATCAGCTAAACCCCCCCTAATAATAATATATCAATCTCCATGGTCTAATGCAACAACCATAAAAGGGGGATCATCATCACATAACAACAAAAATTAATCGTAATTTTTGTAAAATATATATAAAATCCAAACTCATTTGAGTACAATGACTGGATTGATATTGGATATCTTTGATGATAATAATCAACAAAACACAACTACAATGACGTGTTAATGTAAGAAAAAAATATACAAGGCTAAATATGGTGAAGAATATAAAATAATAACAAACATATCAAGAAAAATTATAGTTTGTATTATAGATAAATTTGTAACTATAATCATGTGAATCAACTAAAGGACCCATATCGTAATTAATAATAAATTGAATGAATGAAAGGCAACTAAATGTTAATACTGAAAGAAAATCCATAAAGAGAAATTATAGAAAACATTTTAGCATCCTCACATTTTAAATATTTGAAAAAAATTAAAAAATTCCATAATTATATTAAATATTGTCTAGTGAAATTAATTAATTATAATTATAGAAAACACAATTAATGACTTATTTCCCCAATGTGGATAAAAAAATCAGTCATATCTTCATAACAATGTTCAAAATAATTAATCTTGTAATGAATCAACCCAAAAAATATAGTTTGGTAGTAAAATTATTATTTTATGGGTCTACCCAACTGAACTGTGGGTTACCATAGGATATTGGATATGTAGTGATTTTTTAAGTAAACACCACTCATACAACTCCGTATATTTGATACAAAAAAGATAAATAATATTAATAATTATTAAATATATTTAATATAACAAAACATATAACCATTTTTAAATTATAATTAAAATTATTAAACATATCATGATTATATTTTATAACATACATTTTTATTAATCAATATCTTCACCATTATATCATTAATATTTACTCCACTATTGGCCCCCAATTAAAATAAATCACCATTGATATTTATATCTTTAAATGATATAGATGAATTTAGTGACATTACTTAAATAATTTCAAAATTTTTGAAATGTAAAATCCTATTTTAATTTATAATGTGTTTGTTTTCAAATGGGTTTATTTTCATTTGATTTTATTGATCTATTTAATTTATTATAGAGGAACATTAATTGGAATAATTAAATAGATGTGTTTTACATGCTATCAAATATGGCTAGTTTTAAGAAATAATTCAATTATATATCAATTAATAAAATTCCTTTTATAGGGAACATGTAACCCATGATTAGTATCTAAAAATAAATTATAAATTTTTTTACATATAAATTTCCAAAGTATGATAAATTTATTAGTTCATCTATTTTTTTATAATTCAATTTCATATTCTTTGTTATGAATTCCTTTTAAAATGATAACATTATTTTTTTTCCTCTCACTTGAAATATGTGCTCATTTTGAATTGAAAAATAATAAATACATAACCATTATTACATTTGACCAATGTAGATGGTGACATAATTAGTGCACATAATTTAAAATAAATTATATTTTCATGTTAATAATATATTAAAGTATTTATTATTAAAATAATAATAAAATATTCTTTAATTATTAATCACGTCAATATTTTTAAAAATAAGTACAATGTTCAATATCTTATAGAACTCAAAAAACGAGATCTAATGAATTAGAAAATTTATTATTTAAATATAACCATTTTAAAATATATATTGAATTCAACTTTTCAAATAGTATTAAACACAACATGAAATATATATAAATTTCATACTCAATAAAATTTTAATTTAATAATATTTAGTAAATAAGAACTACATTTTCAATCAATTTATCTTATGTTTCAAAATATTTTTTTCATAAAAAATTATTTATTTTTATGAGAAAAATTTATTATTAATTTTTAGGATATATTATAATTTTTATTTCATAAAAATTATCTAATTTTATAAATTATCCTATCCCATTTATGTTAGTGTGTTTTTTGAATTTTTTTGATAAGATAGTTTTTTAATTGAATAGTGAAAAGTACAGAGTTTCCTAAAATTATTCATTATTTTCATTAAAATGACCCATTATTAATTGAGTTTGATCTTAGATTAATCTAACCCTACATTAGATATAAATTTTTTAATTAATTATTTAGCTATCAACTTAATTTTTATTTTTTGTATATATTGATTTTTTGGCTTCTAACAACTTTTCATAAAAAGAGTTTTCAATGTATTTTATGCATTTATATTAAATTTAAATTACAAAAGAAATATAAGATTTAAGCATGATAAAATTGTATTAATTATTTTTATTCAAAATATTAAATTTTTCTTAGGATGAATTCATTATTATTTTCTAAAGAAGATGAGTTGTTTTTTGCAAATTTTAAAAAATACAAATTTATAAAATATAGTATATTAATGATACCTCTAAGAAATAAATATGATATATAAATTTATGGAAATTTTGAAAAAATTAATGTACACATAATAATAATTTAATAAAAAATTATTCAAATAATATAAATATATATTTATTTTAGGATAAATATGAAAATCATTTCTAGTTCAACTTATTGCTTCCCCATTACTAAAAAAGTCATATACAAGGTTTGGATTATAAAATTGTTGTAGTAAAAAAAATTAATAACATATTTATTAATTTTTTTTGAAAACATTATTAATTTTATTTATACTTTAATTATTTGGATGTATATAGATAGAGTCGTATCCAAATAATTGTTCTCCTCTTATGAAAGTCTAGAAAAACTAAAAAACATATTAAATAAGTATTCATGACATATCAGTGTGTAAATTAAAATATCTTATGAAAATAAAGGATTAAATTGAAATTTAAATATATTAATTGTGATGAAAATATATATATATTTCTTAGTGATTATATAAAAATCTCAAATGAATACGCAATGTCGACATATTTTATGTTCAAGGAGTAAAAAAATGTAGTAAAAGATTTTAAAACTAGAAAATGATTTTTATGTCTGAGTTCTAGACTCCATATAATTTTATAAATATATATTTCATATTTAATAATGTTTTATAGGATTTATTAGAAATAAATTACTATATTATCATCATAAATTTCGACCAAAATGATTTGTGTAAAAAATGACATTAATGATTGTTTATAAAAAATAATATTTTATTAAACTTCAAAAAAAGTATAAAAATTTTAGATAGGAAATTTATGATTAGAAATTGTCTCAAAATTAATAAAAATGAATTTTTTTCAAATTGTAACCATATATGTTAAATTATAAACCATTATTTGAGAATATTTTCATTACCACAGTTACGGATAATATGTGCTAACCATGGGCTTAAACTAAATGACAAGGTTTAAGATAATATCAAAACCTATATAAAATTCATTATATGATTAAATTTATTCCATATCATTCTTATATTCTAAGGCCTAAAATTTTTGAACCATTTAAATAGAGTTAGACACATGTTATAATATAATATTTCATGTATTTCCAAAAATAACATTATTTATATTTAAAAATAAAAATTATATTAAAAATGGATAAAAATATAAAAAATATATTATACATCCAAGGGAATTAGATAAGGTTTAAAATATCAATCAATGTCTAATTATGGATCATTTTTCCTTTTATAGGATGTTCCTTGACTCCTAAATAATAAAAACCATTGATTCTATTGAAAATGTCTAAAGGGTTATTGGGGAGTTAAAAGAAAAGAGATATGTGTTAAAAAATATTACAAATATGTCCAAAATTTATTTTATGAAAAAAATTACACTAATAATCATATTATATTTATAGGGTCTTGAAAAATCTGCAAAGGAGAATGAGAATCGTCTTAATTCAAAAGAGGATTCTACCCAATTTCCCTCAAGGAATAGGGAAAAATGTGGAAATTTTGGCACAAGACGAACCGGTCCACGGATCGGTCCATTATTAACGTTACGTGACCGGTTCCAGGAAGCACCCCCCCTCTACAGATGGTTGTTATTCACAGAACTGAGGTGGGGGTCCTCTGCAACCGGGGAGCAGGACGGGCTCTATGCCGGTCCACTGACACAAACCACCCTAGTCGCAGATCGCGTCAATCGGCCCTGGCCGCATCCACTGTTGTTCGCAGAATAGAGGCAGAACCATGTGTGGCATGAAACACCCCTCAAACCGACTTGGTTCGCGGGTGAGGAGCACACCCCCGTGTGTTGCGAATTGACCAAGTCATCCAAAAACCAGGTTTTTGGTCATAGGACTCCGCAAAAGGTACTGCATGGCCACAATTGACGCAAATTCCTCCCCTCTATAAAAGGACATCTAAGTGGAGAAAAGGGGGGATTGAAGAGAGAAGGCGAGAAAAGATGTGTGAAAACCTGTAGGGAGACACTAGAGAAATTGCTCCCAGTGGTAAAGTTCCACGACCATCCGCGGAACCCATATCGTTCGCGGATGCACTCTTCCGCATAGAGGAGAAACCAAACTGCGAACCACACATGGTCACTTCCTTTGCGGATAGTCCCTCCGAGGAAACCACCTCCATGGACCAGCATCATTCCTGAAATGGAGGTGGGAACCCCTCCATGGGCGCGAAGTAGGACGGGAACCACCCCCTTTGCAGACACCCTTCACGGACGGCCATGCATTGTCGATATCCTCCTTCATAGCCTAGTCCTTCATGGCCTGCTCCGTCACAGCCAACTCCTCCGTGGACACCCTTCGTGGGAAACCAAACCACAAACCACATGCGGCCAGCCCTACGCGGCTGACTCCATCATGGTCAGCCCCTCCATGGATGTCTCCTATGTGGTTGTCTCGGGCGAAACCAGTCCCTCGCAGCCTACCCCATGAGAAAAACCCCATGCACTCGCTGGTCCCTTCAGTACCGTCACTGACCCCCATGGAAAATGGAGAGTCACACCATGAACTTTTTGTGTTGGGTCAACAATATTTTCTATTACAACCTTTTGGCACTCTAACATCTGTCCTATACATGCCATGAGTCAAGAGACTCCTCAGGACTCTCCTAAAACCCCATTACCTAGATCCCATGCTATGTTCATCCATAAAGGGCCTCCCTTGCGTAAGTCCCACACCAACCATTTCTAGGTATCACCTACCTAGTCGTCCTGACCACATGACATTAAACTATATGGACCTCATCCTATCCATATGATGATAAACTATATAGAAATATTCCATGCAACATGAAATTAAACTGTGATGTCTTTAGTACTATCTACATGACATTAAACTGTAGTAATTCTTATATTCCAAACATAGGTTGCCTCTTATACCAAACAAAACATGCCTTATTTTTGATGCATAGGACACCTAATACAATGATAACAGTTGCGTGATTTAAATAGGGTTGGAAACCGTTCAAACATTCCATCACTACACCCCACACTTTGTGTGTCCTTCTTTATAATCATCATCCAATTCCATGTCTGAAGGGTCCCCCTAACGGCCTTGTTCCATGCCGCATCGGCTCCCCTACCGTCCTAGGCCAACACCCCTAATGACTTTGGATGGCATTTTGAGTCAGGTTCTGTGTTTCGAAAATGGTTAGCAGTCAACCCTCATTTGTTTGTCCCCATCTCAGGCTAACATGAGATGGATGCTGTGTTTCAAACACGGTCAACAGTAATCCTCCATCGTCACGCCACCCTCATTGCATTCAGAATATCGGGCATGTGATTCACACTTTTCAACTCCCTTTGTTCAGACTAGTTCCAATGCCCATGGAATTATCCCACTTGTGCACTAGCGCATAAGTGTAGACCTCAATTATGTGCCTTGAACACCAGTGAGTTGAGATTCCATAACAGCTAGACATGAGGAAGACATTATGGAAAGCTTCCTTGTATAAGTCCCATTCACCACTGCCGCTCCATAGCGGCACATGGGAATCCATCTTGGAGTAAGGCCCATGTTTTTGGGTTTCTCCTTGCGTAAGCCCTACTCCACTTTCCACGGATGCACATTTCACGACATGATCATCTGGTCCCTGCAGCCTCTTGTTTCTCACACTGAGCATGAATCGCATGTGATAAGAGTAAGCATCGACCATGAAATCCTCTCCTGGGTCTCCTCAGAGTGTAAGCCCCAATACATTACCCTTGGGGTGCCTCAGAGCCTAAGCCCCATTCCAATTCAATGTACATGAACTTTGATCCCTATTTTCTATGAAGGGTATGTAGGAATCCTCCCCGAGGTTCAAGCCCAACATTCGAACTATGTGGACTCTGATTCCCCACCACAGGGATATGTATGAAGCCTCCAAGATGTTCAATCCCGATCACTATTGGACCCCGGGTCCACATTCACATTGGTTCTGCGACTCTCCCATCCGAACTACAAGGACATTGATTCCCCACCATAGGGATACATAGGAATCCTCCCCGAGGTTCAATCCTAATAACTAGTCAATTCAACTATATTCACATCGGTTCACAGCACCAACCCTGGGAAGCCTGGAGTGTATGCCCCATACCAAACTAAACTAAATGGATTCTGATTCCTCTCATGAGGATATGTAGGAATCCCAAATAATGGGCTTGATCCAAACACCCAAGTTCTTATTTGTCCCCCCTCGATGACAATAAACACCAGAGCTCCTAGTTACAAGGCTTTAAACTTGTGCCTTCTTGGTGTGTCCAAACTCCTCGAGCTTATTAATCCAATGAGGGATGGTAAACCTCAAGAAAAAATTATTCTACACCCCTATGTCCTGTTGACCATTTCCAACCAAGAGTAATCGATGGATGTTATTCGTGGGTATAAACCAAAGATTCGTGAACATATAAATAGGTCTTAAATCTATAAGAGAGTCCGGGAATAGGCAAAAATTCCCCCCAAAAGGGTGCGATGAGCTTGACTTACCATCCTCTCGACCAATGTGAGTTTCTAAGCATCACTGGTCAAACCACCCAGTGAATGCCTGCCTTTGGAAAGCAGGTCCACATATTGCTGGATATAGAACCATTGGGTGTTTCGAGGGGAAAACAGTGAAACCGATATGAGTGATTAAGCATAACCCAATCTTCTCTAATCAACTTTTGGGTAGCACATGTTTCTCCCCCACGACCATGTCGTGCGCCCCAAGAAAATATTATAATTATATCAATTTGGATATATTATTCAATGAATATAAATTTATATTAATCTCGTACTTTAAGTAATTCTAAGAGTTCACATCCACCGAATTATAAAAGGTCACCTCATATCCACTTTCTTTCACATATCAAGAACTTTTTGATTCAGATAATCCCTAAACAAATACCTTCCCAAAATCCAGTACCATGTTTTAGAGGTCTTATTTTTTAAATAATTCCAACCATATAGTGATTAAGGTATATTTTAAAAGAGGTTTTCTTAAGGAACCATATTTCCTTCTACCAAATGTTAAATATTTTCTCTTATTCTACCTCACTAAAATATTATTAAAACTTGAGGACATAATTATTATAGTATATTTGATATATTTATATGTTATTATGATTACTTGATAACCTATATCTATACCAACTCCCATAAAATGAGAAATTAAACCATTATTCATGTGTATGGTTGACTACCTCCTCACAAACCGATGTAATTTAATTTTTATCATTATTTGTAATGATTGTTTATAATGGTTGATTAAATTTATATATGTGATATTAATGAAATATTTATATTAATTTAAATGTAAGAAAACATACAATATCTTACTTTAAACAACACTGACCCTAGTATCCCAGAGTTAGTGTATATTTTATTTCAATGGAATTGATACAAGACATCACTTAAATTTGGAATAATCATTTTAATAGTTGTGAAGAACATGGTACATACATGGTTACTTTATTACATTGGTAATTGAATTTTGAACATTATAAATCAAAATAAACATTCTACTTGTCACTTATTGAAAGACTTCACCTTTATAACCGGGGGATGTAAATACATAAAGGGTGTTCTCAAATGCTTATTAAGTGTTACATGAATTAGTACTAATTGAATATGTCAATGAGGTATAATCAGTATGGAAATCAAAATTACTAAAAAACACATTCGATCAGTAAACTAAGAATGAAAATTAATCAATAGATTATTTCAATGCGATAATTTCATAGACATAAATAATTGAATACTAAATGAAGAAAATTATTAATCATTGGATGCAATGTATCTTTCAAATGAACCATTATACCATCATGATGTTTTTTATATATGGCTTGAAACCAATCTGATTTTTCTTGGAAACAAATGTGAAGGTCTTGAAACCAGCAAATTTGTCTCGTAATACCAATCGATGCATTATAGGGCTATCAATAATAGAGACCCACTTATCACTATAAGACCAAAAAATTATTCATATATATATATTTAATTAAAATAAAATATATCTTATCAAAATATCTGTATTGAGTATAAAAAATATATTGTCAAATATTTTCCCAATTAAGTCAACATTGAAATAAAATACCATATGTAAAAATAGTATTTGAATAATACAATAACCATATCCATGATACATGAAATATTATTATTTAATGAAAACTTCAACAAATTATGATTATAAAAAAAGGGAAGTATACAAACACCACTCATAAGGAATAAGTGTGAAATATGTCATAACCAAATGGAATTTCAGAATTTAATCCATGAAAAATGAATTTAAATCAAACTTCAAAATAAATAAGGGAAAATTTTCATATATAATAATAAATTATCACTAACTAATGTGATAACATGTAATGATATTTTTATTAAATTTTAGAAATAATCTACTTTTTCATTGTTTAAGGAAAAATATTAAAGAGTCCAAAAAGAAGAAAAAACCATAATTTTTTGCACAAAACCAAAAATGAAAAAATATATATTTTCATTATAAAAATATTTATTTTAGAGAAATATTGGTGTATTTATAATAACATTGGGTTGTACTTGAAATGTTTAAGAAAATGGGAATCTCAAATAAATTAAACTTGTTTATCGTGAGAAATTAAAAAGGATACGTTATAAAACATTTATTTCCCTATAAAATAAAGAAAAATTATACCATATAAACATTTTTTTAACATAAACACATAATTTAGAAGGTGTAAATAATATGAATTAATATTTTCATTAGGATAAGTAGAGAGAAATAATAACCCGAAGGAAAAAATGGGTGTTCAGAGAGAATCACTTATGATATGACTGAAAGTGTTCTTCACATACAATTAATATCCTATATAATGATATTATATTAATAAATTATTTAATTAAATATATATTTAAATTTATTTTATTTATTATCATTTTATTATATTCATTTATGGCCTTTTTTGTGATATATAAGATATGATTTTTCCATTCAAGAGTGTTTGTTTCCTTGGTTTTCATGATGGGTTAACTATTATGCATTAAAGAAATATCATGTAACATGGGATTAGTAGTTCAAAATTGATTTTATACATCATTATTTATGACTAATAATTTTAAATGGTATTTTATATAATTTTTTTTGAATATTTAAGAATAATTCATTAGAGAAAATGTTCATGATAAATGTTTAAATTATTTTGGCGTTTTTTTAGTCATCATGATGATGTTTTGTTTTGTTAATTAATATAATTTATTTATACATTTTTTATAACACTATATTAGTTGTAATATACATTCATTTTTTAGGGTGATAGGAATGGCTCCGCATTCCCTCGAATCTTTTCTCCCACTCTCTCTCTCTCTCTCTCTCGCTATGCTCATGGTCTTAGGGATTTGTCAAAAAACATTCTCCACTCATGAATTCTTATATCCCCTATAGATTCCCTTCTCTTGAATATTAAATAGATCCTCGTGAGGTTCTTACCCTGGCTCTCCATAGTGGCCAGGCTACTCCTACTTTTCCCCTCTACCCTATATCATGTTTTCACTTTGAAGACATTGTTCTAGTTTTTCCCAATATTGTTGATGCCATGATTTGAACTCGATTTCCAAAATTTATCTCCAGGCCGGATATGGAGTTACCTAATTTCGAAGGTTTTTAGATATATTATTTGTGATAATGGGTATTATCGACATATTATATTTCTTCCCTTTCGGGTTTCAGTCACTACCTTCTTATCTCTTTCTAGCTAATAGATTCTGGTTTGATTTTTTCCTCTAAGTCATGAAGGTTTAATCTCCATATTTTCCATTTTAACATTATTTTTGGGTTTCCTCCCCTCTTCTAGTTTTTCATTATTCATTATTTCTTTCATTTTGGATTCCAATTAAATTCTTGCTGTTTCAGGTGTTGGTTTTAGTTATATCATTAGTCTCCTGGTGGGGAGTCTCAAAGATGAGATTTGCCATCCTCTATCCATCTTGTTTCCTCTACTCTAGTTCTCAGAATCCACTTCCATTTATGAGGATGGTTTATAAGGTGTTCATCCAGGAATATTTGGATGTGGATTCGGGTGGTCGTTGGCTTGTGGTGGTTTCAAATTCATTGGCTGCAGGCGGTTTTTTGTGTCTTCTTGGATGCAACTCCCTTTGATGGTAATTCGATTCCCCATGGGTGTTAATGTTTGTTTCTTGAGGGTAAAAAATCCATAGTTCTCACCAATGTTGAATATTTGATTTGTGATGATGGAGGTGAGATGATTAAGTTACTCTAGTATTTATAAAGATAAAAACAAATAATTATTATTTGGAAATAATTGTTATATTATTAAATTGTAATTACTTTTTAACCCAATGATGTTGTTATTTATTAAATAGTGTACTATATATTAAACATATCTATGGAGAAACTTATAATTTACAACTAAAATTAATAACAATGAATTAATTTATATTTAAAGTGAATAATCTAATTTTTTATTCATTAAACACATTGATCTTCTGTTTTAAATTAATTAATTTGAGTATCCCTATAACTTTTTCATGACTTTATATTTCCTTTACAGTTTCTTTCACCATACCATGTTTAACTAACATTGTATAAAATCTATTGTCAAAAATAATATTCATAATATAAATCATTGAATATTGTGTAATTATATATAATATAACCAATATATTAAATATAAAGTGATACTCTTTATTACTAAATTATGACTTATCCAAAAAATAATTATTCTATTATGTTATGTAGTTAAGTAAAAATAATGTATTGAAGAAAAAAAAATCGAATGAGAAATCATGAAAAATGATAGATGTCTATATATATTAATTATTACATATATTAAATGAAATATATTTTTCATAAAGGTCTAAGAAACTGGCAGAAATGTGTTATGGCGCTTAAAAAATAATGTTTTTATTCTATTAATAACCATTACTATTTCACTATAACTCATACAGTATGTAAATGATTTTAAATAATATAAATTCCTTTCATATAACATATAATACTAAAGAAAAATCCTTAATAATGAAAAATAATGTTTCATTCAATGATGATATTTATTTTACAACTACATCATGTGGAGCTACACCATTACTTCCTAATTCATTCAACTAACCAATAAATGGTTTCATAAAAATATTTATATATTTTCTATATTAATATTAGTAATATCAAACATACACACACCTATATATATGGTTCCATCATAAAAAATGAGTTATTTAAACGAGATTTTCTAAAATAGGGAAAAAATAATATTTATTACTATAAACAAATAAAGCACAAAATCCATTTCATGAAAACCAGAAACAAACATTATGTGGCTCAAAAACATATATATTTGGATTAATTATAAAAACAGTACATCCTAATAAGGATGATTTACTCTAGTAATAATATAAATAATGAATCCATGGAATGACATCAATGATATTTAGTTGATGGATAGAAATAAATGATGCAGACTTAGTTTATTAGAAAAATAACCCAACTCATTAAGAGGAATATTTTTTTTCTATATTGACTATATTTTTCCCTAAATATTACAGATGTTATAAATTTAAATAATTACCTGTGATCATTTTAAAATAAGATTCAACACTTAGAAATTCATGATTCTTCTAATAACAAAGAACCACATTACACAAAATCTTGAAAAGATTATTAAAAAAGTTCACATATTATATTTCTACATAAAAAAATATCTGACCATGCAATTTACATGATTTAAAAACAATTATAAATTATAAAGAACTATGATATTTTTTTAAATATAATAACAACATAATATTTTCTAATGTTTTATCTTGGATATAAGAACAAAAAATTTGAAACTGTTCATGTATATGTTTTCATAGCTAGTTTATTTTTTCCATCAAAATATATTAATATTTATGTTCCCATATTAATCCAATTATATTTCCATTAAAAAAATCTATAATCATTATTTATTATACAATTTAATAAAATTTCTATATATTTTTATTTTTTTATTAAAAAATAAGATTTTATTTCCCTCATTTATGTTAAATTACATGAGTTATTTAATAGACATTAACATTTTAAAATATTAATTTAAAATTTTCAACTCAACATCTCTCTCTAATATTGTTTTTTGGGATTTATAAAAATTAACATATTGAAGGAAAAATTTTATTTCATCCGCACCCCCTCCCCCCACCACCACCACTATTATGCCTCATAGTATAACAATTAAGAGAACAAGTGACCCTCAATGCTATCCTTCTATTGGTAAGATTGCCAACTCACATCGATCGTGTAAAACAAGGAATTGGGGGAATTAGTAATAATATATGAATTTAATGGAAAAATATTAGATGAATCCAGACATCAAAACTATTCCATATATAGAAAATAAATATCCCATATAATAAAAATCCATAATGAATGATCTAAAATACATAAAAGGCCATTAAAATTAATATAAAATAGGTTAATAGGTATCAATAAAAATAAACACACTCCATATCAACCTAGTATATTAATTCTCATCTAGTAATTCATTCCTAATGACCTAAAAATTATTATATATATATATATATATTGATATAGAGAGGATAATATGTTTAATTAGTAGGATTATACTTAAGGAATCTCATGAAAATGTGGACCGATCATAATAATTCCCTTAGGTATAAAAAATATAAACAACAACAACCAAAATTTGTCAAGTAATCCACCCCAAGATCTCACATAAATAACTACCTCTTTTTTACCCCAACCAAATGGATTTATTTATTACCTATGGAAAAGAAAACATATCAAGTTATGGGCTCAAATGCATATAAAAAGTATAAAAAGGAAATATATTGGTATATAATGAGAATAAGGGTATGAGAACATGATTGTGAAAATAAAAGATAATACCATGTGTATAAATAATCATGGAACAAATTTTAATGTTCATAAGACATGAATTAAAAGGGAATTAAATAACATAATCCATGACATCAGAACATTATAATAAGAAACTAAATTATGGAATACACATAATCTTGTTATAATTTAAAAAAAGTATATATAGTAAAAGATTCAATAATTAAATTAGATACAAGAAGTCAGGACCCATCATAAACATATATACATGAAAAGGGGGTCCACACATAAATTTTTTTATATGAAATGTAGTTCAAAGAATATAATTTTCAACATGAAATCATATTCACAAATAACATATATATCTCATGAGTTATCCATATTTACCCACTATATTGGAGGGGGATATAGGTCCCACCGATCTCATAATAAAATCATGCATACATGTTTAAAAAGATCATAAAAAATAATATCATTACCCATGAAATGAAATAGTAATCATAAACATGTAATCATATCATAACCTCTAGAAAATATACATGGTTCCAAATAATATCATCCGAGGTATTACCAATGAAAATGGGTGGGTTTCATAAAAATTATATCATAAAAACATAAACCATTTAGATAAATAATTTGAATGGTATTTTAGAACTATAATAATTTATGTCATCTCATATTGGGAAGGATTTTGATATATCACTTTGAAGCTGACATTTCCTTAAAAATCACCATTTGAAACATAAAAGTATTTTAAAAAACTGTTCCTTTGAACCCACATTAAAACCTATAAAGGAATCATATAAATTTAATTTAAAACATTTCTTTAGGAAAATATCTTTCCTCACATGAAATTGTCTTCTATTCATAAAATATCTCACATTTTTAAAAGAAATTGTTTTCATTGAGAAAAAATATATAAGAATGTAAGGTAATATTCAAGGAAGTAAATTGTTATGATGACATAATATTTTTTTCATGTCTTATATTTAAAAAACCATTCTTCTCACACTATTAATAAAAAATTGAAAAGAACATCATTGGGAAAACCTGAAATGATTCCTTTCATACATTTTAATAAAAAATCACTAATGGGTAAACTTTCATTAAAAACTACTGGATAATAGTAAAATATTTTATGAAAAATATTTTACAGACCAGGGAAATGGATGATAAATATACCTCAGTAAATACATATATATATATATATATATATTCTCTTATAATAATAGGATTACAAAATTATCTCCTTCCTTAGGTCTAATATCCTTTGTTTGTATTTTACCCTCCCGTATAATGAATTAGATAATTTCATTGACATGTTATAGAAACATATTCATTTTAATTATATTATATATGGTCATATAATCATATGTTTGTCAGTAATAATACATTATTACTCTCTATTTCGGTATTAACGTCATATATCATCATATTATAATTTGTTTATTAAAATTATTTCATTATTACTCATTATTCGGGTATTAACTCCATTATTTTATTATGCATGTTTGTTTAATAATATCGGGTTCTTTTTATTAGATTATTTTTATTTCATTTCCAAAATAATATAATATATATAATATTTATTCTTTTTATGCATTTATATTATTTGTATTCAATGGATATCATGTAGAATGAATCGCATTGCCTCAGGGAGATGGTAGGTCGTACTTACGCACGATCGATGATAAAATTTAAATAATTGTGAAATGGTATTTAATTAGATGACATATTTTTTTATACAAAAAAATACAATGTTATATTAATAATATATAATCACTATTTAAATCATTATCCCCATCCACACAAGATGATGGTGAAAAACATATTACACCATTTTATGAAGATATTAAGCAGTATGTACACACACATGGTGATTCACTTTTTTATAGGAATGATAAAACGTGAAGTGTAGTGGTTCCACATTAACAATAAAATCTCATAATATAGTTGATACAACATTAATTAATTTATGAAGGAAAAATCTCAGTAAGAGGAATTTGAAGAAGAAATATGTTTTAAATAATCGATATAAGAGATTACCAATTCTATGACGAGTTCCCTCATGATCTCGAGTTAATGGACCTAGAGTTGTTGTTTTGAGTATAAAATCACCTATATAATATGACTATGGATGTTGATATGGTAAATAGAAATGTTATAGACATGCATTAAGGATCAAATTGAAGTGAATTTGTGAGGGAGGATGTACCCTTTTATAATTGAGGTGAGGGGAACATTTTCAATCATTAAAATAATTAATTTATAAAAAAAATACTAAAACCATCCAAAAACCTAATAAATGACATATATTATAATATCTGATGATATAAGGTTTTAATATCATAACCTAATAAATTTTGGACATGTTTTTCATTGAATTTGAACTTTATCTGTCTAATTAACCCATAGTTATTATGTTTTAATTTTTACTAAGGAAATAAATAAATCAATGTTGATAGAGATTAATGTTTTATTATTTGATGTAAATTACATCAAAAATGAAAAATTTAGAAAATTATACAATATAAAAATATTATATTATAATTCTAAAAATGTATTATGATTTTTAGAAAATTTAATAAAACATTATTTTATAAAGATAACAATTCTGTCATTTTTGAAACATATTTTATTATTAGATTAGTAAATATAGCATGATAAGATGTTATGTTACAACCAAAAATTTTATTACCTAAATGACGGGTAAATTTTATCCATAAAAATTCATTTATATATTAATTATCCCATATTATATTTATTTTAATATTTTTAATAATATTAATTTCATATTTTTATTAATAAAATAAGAACCCCTCATTTTTGTGTAATTATTTAAAATAAATATTTGTATAATAAAAATAAAAAATAAAACATTGTGATGAATAAAAATATTTTATATTTCATAATTATAATTATATTATAATATATCTAATTTATTATCCAATACTAAAAATGTTATATGTATTAAAATATTAATGTGAAAAACTATAAAATAACTTCCAATAAAATATTATAACTATTATAATATATTTCATATTGATCAAAATGTAAAATAACTCTACCGTTGGATGAATATGATTGATACATATTGGGAAAAAAATCCTTTTTTTATGTTAATGGTTATTATCATTTTAAGAAAAAAAAATTACGGGTTTTTCATTCATTAAATAATTTTTGTATCCTCAATGTATAAGCCTTTAGAAAAATAATTTATTTCATAAAAATTATAAATAATATAAAATTTTAAAGTAAAACTTTTTAACTATAAAATGAGTAATTATAGTATAACTAATATTTTTATACCCTTATATTAAAAATGATATGGTTTTTCAAATTTTAGTTTGAAAAATTTAACTCTTGTCAAATTAAAATATAATAAATAACATAATTTAACCAAGGTGGATTAAAATGGGTCATAATTTCAGCCAATGGTTGATTTTTGTTGAAAAAGTCTTATAAAAATAAGTTATGTCAACTTTTTCAGTAATTTGTAATTTTATACTATTATCTTTACTTTTAATTACCTCATTTATAATTAGCTGTTATATATAAAAATTTACTAATGTTACCATTTAGATTCCTAAAAATAAAATAACCCCATTTACATTTTTTGGACCCACAAATTCAAATTAAGGAATTAATTTTTTAGAATAGACAATATTGAAGTTACGTTAATTAATTTAAAATTTATCAATTTTTTTGAAAGTTAAAACGAGTTTTATATGTTAATACAGGAAAATTATTGAAATGTTTTTACATTGAAATTGAATGTAAAATTAGTTAAAATAACCTAAATTATATTAAATGAATAAAATATAAAATATTAATATTTAAATATATTCAAATATTTAATTTTACTCTATAAATAAATTCAATGAAAATTAGATTTCAATAAAATGCATTAATTTTTTACTATTCATCAAAACATGAAACTTATGAGAAAAATACGACAAATTCATCCAAATTAAATTTTGATACCTCATATTAAATGAATAATTTTATTTTGTCAAATAGATTATAAAAACAATCAAAACTAGATTTAAAATTTTTACATCATCAAATGGTGCTCAAACTACCTTTTTGGACAAAAATTTTTTTTATACAAATAATTAATTTGTTCATATATATTCACTAGAAAAATATGAACATGAATTCTCATCGTTATATTGAATGAAATATATGAATAGTTATTTTATTATTCTATAAACACACTTATTTACATTTGAATAGTTTTTTTTTAGAAAAATATTTTCTTTAGTTTAAAAATTGGTTTATTTTAATTTATATTTAATTTCACAACAAAGAATTATTTATATATACAGGTGTAAAGAATTTTTTCGAAATTCAATTAATTGAGTTTATAAAATCCATTATAGTGGAAAGGTTAAAAAGTAACGTGATAATATTTATTTGTTCACATAAACTCGGTCTTACATGAAATGAAATATTAAAAAAACTCAAAATTGTGTGTAACACAAGCCAAGAATAGTGTTTCACATACCCAAATCTAAACTAATGCTGTTTATAGAGAAAGATTATCTCAGTGCATCATACAACATAAGACATCAATGAAATTAAAAAGAATCTATCTCCTAAAAATCTATTGATTTTTTATTCTACCCATGGAATGAATTTTTCGATCAAAATTCGTTGGGGTTATAAAAGAATTAATATTTTAAAGATTCCTTCATAGAAACCGACATTATAAAAATTAATACTAAAAATTATTTTTTCAAAAATATAGTTGAAAATATAATAGCTAACCATGTAAATAATCACAACTATTACACATAGTAGAATATCGATGGATAGTGAAAACATTGATGTGGAAGTGAAATATAACTATCAAGTTATGAGGGAGATTCATAGAGAACAAGGTTAGGATGAAGTTAACAAGAAAAAATTCATAAATAATCAATGATTTTTATGGATAATTAATTTATTAGAAATTAAGGTACTTGGATATCATTATTATTTTCAACAACCTTTCCCTAGAGCCGATGAATGAGAAGAAAAACTTATATGATTACGTATAATCTCATCAATTATTTGTGCCTTAATCAGTTTACACTTCATCTATTATTTCATAAAATTTGGTTGAACTAGTGATTCCTTATATATTATTAGATCATGAGACCTATCAATATAATGATAGGTCATTCCATCTATTATTCTGATAAAATAATGGTTAGAATAAGTTATCAAAAATTCATATGTCCACTTTTCATAAGATAATTCATTAATCAAAAAAATCATCTATAGTTTAACTTATCCTTTTTTTTAATGGATAACCATATAATTCTCCTTTAAACTAAAAATTCACAATATTAGGAATAAGTTAACTTAATCTTCTTAAAATTAATCACCAATAACTCATTACGTATCTCTTGTTGGTCAAATTCCAAGCATGTAAATTTCTTCATCATTTACTATTACTACATATACCATAAATCCAAAATTTGAAACTCAATCCATGATGTTATAATATCATTCTTAAGATCATTAAAATATAAAACATCTTGTGTTTTCATTATCCTAATATTATGCACATATTATATCTTATCCTTCCCTTAATCAAAATATGAAATTTACCTTCAATCACTTTTCTAAGTATGCATCACTAGTAAACATATAATTTATAATAATTGATGAAAATCATATTTTTAAAATACACATATATTTCATGATTATTATTCCAGAATCCATGAATTCAAAAACATAAACACTTAAATAATCAATCATTTTTATCGAACCATTTCTCAGGCTTCATAAACATATTTTTTTCTAGAATATAAAATATAAAAAAAATTGTGGTTCTTCAACCACAATATAATCAGGCTTCTTATGTGACTTTTTTTATATCATCTCATAACTTTTAAATATCTTTTTTTGTCTCTTTATCCTTAGTTTCATATCAAATAATCGTACCACAAACCTATTTCTATTCATGATATTTTCACTTAGGACATATAATGTTCATGCTTTCTATAATGAAAAATATGAGAAATATTTATCATATATGAGAAAAAACATAGTTAAGGGAAATAACATATTATATTTCAATCTATGATATCTTATGTTTAATAATAGGTTATTCATGATCATTAACAAAATTATAGGATTATAACCTATAATATGATTTATCCTTAGTACATCCCTATACATATCCCAAGAAATATCTATAGGGATATAACTAATGTATTCGAGTCCTATTTTACAAAAGTTGACTAAACCTTCACTCTAATACCAACTATAACGACCCATACTTGACGTATATGTAAATTAAATTAAATTATCCAAATACATAAAGAATTACAAAAAACACACCCAAGGAACTTTTTTTTAGTTCCTTTAAAAAGATGGAACACATTCTTTAATTTTTAGAATGTTCTTCAAATATTCTAATATATATCTTCCTTTTTAATTCCCCTTCCTAAATAATTTCTTTATAACCCTAAGATACGAAAACATATATATAGGAGATCTTAGATGCTCAGTAAGTTTATAAAAACGAAATATGTTGGCATGTGATAAGAATAAGGGTATGAGAACATGACAGTGAAAATAAAAGATCATACCCAACATATCAAAATATTTGGAATAAATTTTAACAGTTCATAAGACATCAATCGTAAGGGAATAAATTAACATAATCAATGAGATAATAACATTATCAAAATACATCAAATTGTTGTATACACATAAGCATGTCACTCTATGATCTGTTATAAATAGTAATAGTTTCACTCATTAAATTAAGGACATGATATCACGCCCTTTCAAAAACATATGCACATCAAAACCAGGTCTACACATAAAATTATGGACATGAAAAATAGTTCCACCCATTTACTTTTAAACATGAAATAAATTGCGTATATAGAAAATATAATTCATGAGTAATCCATATTTACCCAATTAATTGAAGGGAGATATAGGTCCCACCCATCTTATAATGAAATAACACATTCATATTCGATAATATCATAAACTATCATAACATAATCCATGAATGAAAATGGTAATCATAAACATATACTCATATCATAAACATTCTAAAAAACATGTTTCAAAATCATTTCATCCAAATAATAACCCATTAAATGAAGTGTTCTTAATAAGCATCATGCCATCAAAACATAAACCATTCAGATAAAAAATATGAATCGTATTCTTGAAATATAAAAAGTATGCCATCTTTGATGGGGAAGGTTGTTGAAATATAACTTGGAACACGAAAATTCCATAAAAATCAAATTTTTAAACATAAAAACATTTTCACTATACTTACCCTTAAATCAAATTATAATAAATATAAAAGCAGAAAGAAAATATCATTTAAATAATTTCTAGGAAAAATATCATTTCTTCTCTGAAACTATTTTCTTTTCAGAAAAAGTGGAAAAAATCTAAAAATAAAATATTTTCATTTAAAAAAACATTGTATGAATATAATGGATGATATAGGTATATGATATTACATGATGGAGTAAAATTCCATTCATTCAATATAAGTTTAAAGACATTATTCTCGTACCTTTTTCAAAAAACTCAAAAAGAGTCTTGTTATGAAAATTAAAAAAAAAATCCATTCATGTATTTTTATAAAAATTAACTAATGGTTAAAATTGAATTTAAAAAAACATATGAGATTTATAAAAAATTTTACGAAATCATTTCTTGAATATATGGACATTTCTTATAAATATACCCCAGTAAAAAATTATTTATAAATAATCTCAAATAATAATGTGATTGAAAAATTATCCCTTACCGTAAGTCTGATATAAATTGTATATATTTTAACCTACCACATATTTATTTAAATAATATAATTGACTAATTATAAAATCATATTAATTATTATTATTTCATATATGATCAAATTATCATCCTATTTTTAATAACATTTAATTTTTACTCTTTATTCAGATATTTACTACTTTATTTTCTTATGCATGCTTAATGAATAATTTTTAGTTCCCCATTATTATTTATTGTTATATAATTTCCAAAATGATATAATATATACTTTATTTCTTCATTATTTACATTTACATAATCATTCTTTAATAGATATCATGTAGAATTAATCGCATCGCATTAGGGAGATGATATGTCATTCGAACATATGAGCTACGATATCATTCCCAAAACTAAGAAATGGTACATAAGTGTATGGAATATATTTTTTAAAATTAAAAATATCATATAATAATATTCATATATAGTAATTATTTCTATCATTATACCCATACATGTATGGTGATGGTGACAAACAGATTGTACCATGACATACAGATGGTAAGTTGAAAGAACACAGACATGAGGTTTTCATTTTTCACAGCACGAATAGGATTTAAAATATGGTTATTCCAAAATAATAATAACATATAATAATATAGGTGACACCTTTTTAATTACATTAGATTAAATAAAACTCACTTAAATGAATTAGAAGAAGATATAAGTTTGAAAGAATCTGTAGACGAGATTATCTCTTCATCGATGACTTCCAACTAGATCTTCATTTAGATGCACTGGAGTTTGTCTTTTGAGAAACTGGAAACATATAAAATGTTAATAATGAATTTTAAAATGTAAATTGGGCTTCAATATATGGACATGAATAATAAATTTGAATTTAATTTGTATGTTAGGATGCACACTTTTATAATTGAGGTAAGAGGAACATTTGGAATCTTAAAAAATATTAACATATAATAAAATAAAAACTAATCAAAATAAGTCAAAAATGAAAAATTTTATAATATTTGATGATATATGGTGTTCAAATCATAATAAAAAATAATTATATAATTGTCTCGGTCAATATTGACTTTATAATTATAATTAACATGTAGTTATTCGATTTTAATTTTATCTAAGGTAACAAATAATTCAATTTAAAATACTGTAATGTTTATTATTTTTTATCAATTAGACCATAAATAAAAATTTTAGATCATTTTATACCATTTAATAATTATTTTATTTTCATGAATATATATAACAATTTTTTAAAAAAAAATATAAAACATTTTCCAAAAAAAATATATATAGGGTAAATTATAAATCAATTAAATTAGAGGGTTTAAAAAATAAATATTAGATTTAATTCATATAAAAATGTATAATATTACCAATGGTTCAAGGTAATCAAACAAATTTATTAGATATAATATTATCCACCATTATCTTTATTTTAATATTTTTATTAACATAAAATTTATATTTATATTTATAAAATAATTACCACCTCAGGTTTTTGTAATATTATAACATGATTATTTATTAAATAAAAACTAAATATAAAAAACTATGATGAAGTTAAATCCACAGTATTTAATTATAGTACATATATTTGAATGCATATTCAATAAACTCCTACATTAAAAATGTTATATATATTAAAACATGAATATGATAACTTTAGCATCCCTTCAAGAAAAATATTATAAGTGTCATAATCTTTTCCATATAGAACCCATTGGTCAATAACTCAACACATGGACTATTATGGTTGAGATATAATCAAGAAATAATATTTTTTTCAAGTGTTAATTACTTTTAATAGTTATTATCTTTTTAATCAAAATTATATTATTGATTATTTATAAGTTAAAACATTTTGCATCATCCATGTATAATAATTTAAGGCCATTATTGATTTCCTATCAACTACAAATAAAACATCATGAAAAAGTAAATTATTTTATATTTCAAATATGTTTGTATAGTAAAACTTATATTTTTTATATCCTTATATAAAAAATGAAATAGTTATTAAAATTTTAGTAATCAATATTTAACTCTACTTTATGTGATAAAGGGAAACCCTAAGATTGGAATTTCTGAACCATACACACCCAAAAACCCCATCCCCAAAATGAGGTCATTCAGATAATCCCCATTCATGAAAAAACTGGATCCATTCGAGATGGCAGAACGTCCCATGGAGTAATAGTTTGATTAGTAATTCTTCGATAGAAAAATCTGTCAGCTAGGTGTTATGTTCCCATCTACTCACCCGGTGAGACCCTCGGTGACTTGGAAAGGTGAGTGGGGAATGGGAGGTGGAAATTACTCCAAGGTTGGGATCCTATGAATTGAACAATATACCTCACTGAACATCATTGATATGACCATCACACTTTCCCCACTATAACACAAGTGGTTTAAAATATAATAAATGTTACAATATAACTCAATTGTCTTAAAAGGATCATAATCTCTACCTAAGGTTGAATTTTGTCAAAACTATCTTACCCAATGAATTTATGACAAGTTTTAGTGTAATTTTATAATATTATATTATTATTTTTAGATTTAATTTCCAAAATTACTTGTGACCCTGGTAAAAAGAAATTTACTAAACTTTGTATTCATATGCCTAAAAAAATAACCCCATTTAAATATTTTGTACCCAATCATTCAAATTATGGAATAATTTTATCCAAATTCAAAGCACAGTATTTTGATTACATAATTTAAACTTTATGTAGTTGTCGAGTTGAGAAAACATGTTTTAAAAGTTAAAACATTGCAATAGATTGAAATTTTTCATAATTCCCTGAACTCTTTCTTCTGGATTTATTTCTAAAACTTGTTGTGTTTTGTTTATAATTTATAACAGAAAAGTAAAAAATATATTATACATATTAGTAATTTTTTTAGTCTAGTTTATGGATAATTATACAATATCGTAAATATATTGAATCAGAGTTTACAAAAATAATTACAATATAACTAGTTGGATTCATCGGCATTAATACCATACCTATCTGTTAAAAATATAAATATTCCTATGAAAAAAAATTTAAAAATAGGGGATTAGTACAAAAATATTATTAAATTTCATAAATAATGAAAATGAATTATTCCAATGGAAACATAAAAACCCTTAAAACCTTTTCCTGAATACCCATAAGTGTGAATAGAAACATCATGTAGTTTACTTGGGACATATTTACCATATCAACCTTACAATCACCCTTATACATAGAATATCCATTTGATCTACTTCCATCTCTAAAGTTCCCAAATCATTGGATAACTATAATGAGGATCAAATATCCTATATTGGTCAATAATGGGCTCAACCAAACATATAATGAGCTATAATGGGATCAAACCAACATATCATGTGATATAGTGGGATCAACCCAACATATATTGGGATATAATGGTCTCAACCCAAGATATCGTGGCCTATAATGGGATCAACCCAACATAACTTTTTCCATGTAATATATCATGAATAAAACACTTCATGACACATTTTAACCCTTGTAAAAAACACATTACTCTTTTCGAAATTCCATTTTTTTAAAAAATCACTTTTAAATTATAGAAACCATGCACATAATAATTATTTTATATTCATTATAAACTAACATGTAAATTTATAATGTAAATGTAATAGTGATAAATCATCATGAAATCAGAAGATGTACTCATACCATATAAAAAAACTTATGTTAAATTTCATTATGAAGACATTTAAAAACATTTTTAAAAGAAAATTACAATTAAAATAAAATTGGATTAAAAATTGATAAAAGGGAATGGATATGTGTATAAAACATATATGTATAGAATAAAAAAATAATTCACCACACAAATAATCTTAATACAATGTATTGAAAAAATAATAAGTTTATCCCAAAGAATGTAAATTGGGTGAAGAATTACCTTACCTGGGGTTTTCCTTACTTAAGATGTGTATAAAACATAAATATGATGGTTAAAATAGTGTTATTAATATTAAACAAAAGCATATTCATGTTTATAACACCATTAGTGATCTTTGTTTAACATCATTCCATGCATTCATTAATAATATTTTGTTAATTCTGCTTTTTTTTGTGCATGCATTATGTGGTTTCCATGAGCGGTTCATAATGAAATTTCATGTGGGTTGAAAGATAAATGACACAAGTGTAATGAAATGAAATTTTCTTGTTATATTAAACATAAATTATACCAGTTATCAATTTCAATTCTTATATGAGGGTGATTCATTAGATAAAATATTAATGATCCTCGTTTAGAACATTTTTGTCGATCTTTGATAATAACTTAGTCATTTTGTTTTGTAAATTAATATAAAGTGAAAAAAATGATTAAAAAAATTAAATAATATATAATACTTAAATTATAATCAATTTCAAACATAAAAATGTTATCATGACCTGTATAGAAGGATGCAAAAGAAATTGAAATCACATCGTCCATGATGTCGACAAATCGACAAATCACAGATGATATTTTAATTTATAAAAAACGTGGGGGGAGAAGAATTATAATGGATAATCATATAAAATTATTATTAAATCCAAAATATGTATGATATTTTATCATTCATTCTTATTGGATAAGGGGTGGTGAAGAAAAAAGAATAATATAAATGAAAATAAAACAAACAGAAAGAAAACAAAATAAGAGGTTTACCTCTTGATCTCTTCTCCTTAAGATCCTTCTTAAGGCTCTTGGTTTTTTACTTCTGTTGATAAAACCAAGTCATGGTGAAGGGTCTTGAGAGGAGTATTTGGAAGAACACAGTAAATGCTCAATGTTTGAGAGGTGTGGGAAGAATAGGGGTGGATGGTATTTATAGTGGAGGAGTGGAGGAGTGTTCTCTTATTTAAATAATACTTTTATTATTTTAACATAAAAAAAGAAATAGTTTTGATTAAAAGAACAAAAATAGTTTTATGTAAATGTGAGTTCGAGATAGGGATACTTACATTAGAAACACATCATCCATGACTCTAAAAATCATTTTTCAGCTCAATTTTTATAATATCATTTTTCACTATTCATAAAAATTCATGTATTTCATAAGTTTACCAAAAATTCAACCCAACCATTTTTTTACATTTAGAATCAAAAAATGAACTTCATTTTATCAAAATAATTTTCTAAACATTATTAATTTAATTCATAAATAAAATCATATTTTACTTGTGAAATACAATTTTAAAAATAAAGATGATTATTTAAAAATTTAAAAATTTATTAAGGACTATTAAAATTATCTTGTAATGACAAATTATAAGAATACTAATTTAAGAATCAATTTTATGAAAAAAAAATTAAATTATTAAATTATTCATAAATTTTTAATTAAATATATATGAATTAAAAAAATACCAACACTTAAGGAACAATTTTTAAAATATTTATTTACATATATTATGACAAAATTATATCATAAATACACTTATAATTGGGATAAATATTATTTAATATTTCCACAGGTAATTTACTATTCATAAGGGTACATTACTATTCAAAAAGATCAAGTAACTATTCAAAATGTTATATTACTATTCATAAGGGTCATGTAACTATTCATAACTGTACATTACAATACACAAGGGTCATGTTACAATTAATAAGAGTACATTACTATTCCAAAGGGTATGTTATTTTTCATAAGGGTAGGTTTCTATTCACAAAAAATTATGTTTTTTCTCTTAAACACCAAAAAATTTCTAATCACCAATGTGTATGTTTGTTTCTTGAAATTAAAAACACATAAGTGGAAAAATAATATATAATGTTTAGTCTATAATGGTTACATAGTATTTAGAAGTCTATTTAAGCACATAATGTTTCCTTTTTAAAATATCGGGATGTTATATTATCCTCCTCTTAAATGAATTGTTACCTCTCAGTTTTTTCATTGTACTTATATTTCAAAATTTATATATTAATAAATTGGAAATAATATTTTCTTATGTGTTATTAATTAATTAGAAGTTTAAATTTAAACACTATAAATTTAATATTTCTAAAAAATTACAACATATAATCTCCAGAGTTTTCTACATCATTCTTTGAAAAAAAAACAATAAAGTCTTGAACTAGCACTTCTAGATTTAGTAATAAAAAATGTTGTTTATTATTTTTATAATAGACAATTTAAAAATACATAGTATATTATACAAATGATTAACTTTTCTTCTCTAGGTTCTGGATAATTATACAACAACTTACATATATTTTATTAGTCATTACAAAAAATAATTGCAATATAACTAATTGGATTCATCTATAGTAGCACCATAAATATCAATTTATCATCTATGGAATCCTATGAAAAACATATTAAAAACATGGAAGGAGCAGAAAAATTATCAGTGAGGGACAAAAATAATGAAAACCCATTAGTCTAGTAGAAACATTAGAACCCTTATAATCCTTTTCTTGAACAGCCATATGTTTTTATAGAATCATCATGTAGTTACCTTGTGACATATTTACCATATAAATATTACAATTACCCTTACACATGGAATAACCATTTAGTCAACATCAATATTCAGAGTGTCTAATGCATTGGAGAGCTTTAATGGGGCTCAACTATCATATCTTGAGCTATAATGGGCTCAACCCCACATATCATTAACTATAATGGGCTCAACCAAATATATCATAAGCTGTAATAGGATGCACCCAACATTTCATGATCTATAATGGGCTCAAAAAACATATCTTGAGATATATTGGTCCCAAACCAACATAACTATGTCCAAGGAGCATATCATGAATAAAATAATTGATAACTCATTTGAACCCTTGAGCAAAAGACAATACAGTTTTCAAAATTATCATTTTCTTAAAACATATCAATTTTAAAATATAAAAATCATGAAAATTATAAATAAATCATATTCATCAAAAAAATACCATGTAAACATATAAAATAAATATGATAACATTAAATCATCCAGAAATTAGCAGTACTACTCATGCCATATAAACATTGTTTTTGAATTTCATTAAAAATTCTTAAAAAATATGTTAAAAGGAAAGTAATTTAAAAATATAATATGAGTGAGAATTAATATAATAGAATGGATATGTGTATAAAATATAAATACACATAGTACAAGAAAAATCCATCAAAAAAATTATCTCAATACCACATAACGAATAAAGGAGATGTTTAACCGAATGAATATAAATTGGGTTAATAATTCCATGAACTCGAGGTTTTCTTACTTAAAATGTGTTTAAAACTCTTGTATGAAGGTTGAAACAGTGAAGATAATATTTCACATAAACATATTCAAGTCTATAACACCTTTCATGATCATTTTATAAGATCATTCCACCAATTCATTAATAATATTTTGGTAATTTCATTGTTTTAGGTGCATTCATTACATGGTTTCCATGAGTATTTTGTAATGTATTACCTATTCAGTTGTAATACAAACTCTAAAAGTTAAATGAAATGCTATTTTCATGTTTCATTAACCTTAAATTATATTATTTATCATTTTTAATTGTCATATTAGTATGATTCATTATTTAAAACATTATTTATGTTCATTTGAATCATATTTATGGATCTTTAATAATAACATACACATTTTGTTTTCAAAATTAATATCATGTGTACAAAATGATTACATAAAATTATATAAGATATAATAAATTAATCATAATCTTGTTCAACCAAAAAAAAATTTCTTGACCAGTTTAGAAGTAATTAATATAAATTGAAATCAAATTGTCCACTATGTCAGTAAAATGACACATCAGCGACGATGATTTGAATGAAAATTAACATTTTTATTGATTTGAAAACACAATGCACAAATTATTTTCATGGTGGTCTAATGTACTGCAAACCCAGAGCTTCATTGATAACAAAAATCATCCCCTCACTAGAAAAAGATCCCAAATTAGAGAAGGAAAACATACTGCAAATAGGGGTTTCCAGAGAGGTCAAAATATTGGCCACCATATTTTCCTCCTACCACATGTGATAGACCTCAATGTGAGGACCAATTAGCAATTTACATCTCCTAAAAGTTTTATAAATAGTCCAAGGAACTTTGCCTTTGCCCAGCAGTGCATTGCACCAAAGCATAGAGTCTGTCTAAACCACATTTAGAAAAATCCTCCTCTATGAACACATTTCCAGACCTACCGCCAAGGCTTGTGCCTCTTCCTGGTGTGTGTCGCCTCTCACAAGCACCCTACCAAATGCAGCAGTCAGAGACCCAATACGGTCTCAAACGGCACCCCCCACACATCTCCCCCACAATCATCGATCCATCAGTGTTGAGTTTTAATACCTGGCTTGGAGGCCTCCAGTGAACCTGCCGTCCCTACCCTGAGGTGAGCATATGATGATCAGTGAAAAAGATGGAGGTGATGGAGCACACTGATGGTGCAGAATGGAAATCGGGGCACAACCTGACTAGATCCAAAAAAGAGTTTTTCATTTTTAAAATTACACCAGCCTGGGTTTATGAATGTTTATGTAAAGAACTGTAAATTTGAAGGGAAATTTTTTCTTAATTTTCCTTTGGATTTTACGAGTATGTAGTTTCTGAAAGCACCTTATTCTTAGGCCTAGTGTGCCCGAAATTATTTTATGATGATTTTCTCAGGTACGTTCAGTGAATGAACTAGCGGGTTTTTCTAATTTTTGAACCGGTGCTCGGAATCGAAATCTGAGGGCACCGATGAAACCGATGCGCCAGTTTTTGCTTATGAAGACCTTTTCTGGAGTTGCGTTTGCTCAGAATTAGTTGTTAAAAAAGGGATTAAGATTAAAGTGAAATAAAAATCATGTTATAATGTTTATTCCACATTCTTAAGTGGTTTAGCCCATGTGAGGGAGTTGGGGTGGGACCCACTTATGTTTTAACCCCCCTTGACAGGATTTGAGATGCGGTGAGGCCCACACGAGCCCCCACCTTTTCATTTTTCCTTAACTCATTTTTAAAACCTCTTTTTTCATTAATGTTTCCAACTTATCACTTCAACTAATTTTGACAAGTTATGTTTAATTAAATGAAGTGAATCAAATTATGAATGTTTGAATTTTAAATGTGTTGGAAAAAGTAATAAAATAAGGCTAAAGCATTATTTTATTTTGGTTACTTCATTGTGTCAAGAGAGGGAGAGTTCTACCATTGAAGAAAATCATCATCCTCCTTGAATAATGCGAAGAATGCATTCCTTCATTCTTTTTCCCATGTCAAAGGAAGGGAGATGTCATTTCACCTCGGACAATCTCCGTCAACATGTACGGAGCCACACCCCGTGACACGGTTTTTCATGACGCTCATCAATCGTCAACTCGTTATCGAGGTAGGGGTTTGATTTTGTTTTTTGAATATTCTTTGGTGTTCATCATCAATTTATTGGGGCTGCTTGTTATCAATTTAACGCGATGAGGTCAGACCGCATGAACACGACCGAACCTCCTCCCCCTTTGTTGTTGTGTTCATTGTGGCACGAAAGAAGGTGGAGCAGTGCAACGACACCACACAGAAACTTGGAGGAATGCGTCAAAGAAGTGTGGCACCGTCACGCCACGCCGTTGAGGCTGAAATAAGGCGCTACTGGAGCAGGGTCGTGACAAAGGGGGGATGTGCCATCACGCCGTGCCGGAGAACCACGAAGAGACCGCGGCCAGAGAAGGGCCATGGTGGAGGGGCGCGGTGCCATCGCGCCACGCCGATCGGACAAAGGCCGCGGCCTTTGGCCGCGACGGATCATGGAGCGGTGGACGGAACCTACGGAGCGTCAGAGGGGCCGGACCGCGGGGTCCCACGGCGGCAGCACCGGCCGGCCAGCCTAGTCGGCCATTCGGAGAAGGCCGGGGGACGTAACCCCCGGCTGGAAAAAGAAGTGGCCCCAATTTGGGAGCCGCCATTTCAATACAGGTGGGAAGCGCGCCCCCCTTCCACGACAGCTCGGCCAGCGCTGAACTGGCCATGCGGGTCGCGCCCGTGCCAGGTCAACCGGCCGCCCCAGGCCATGTCGGGCCTCGCAGGCCGGGCCGTGCCACACCCACCGGGCCGGGCCGCACCCTATCGGTCCAGACCTAGACCCGGGTCGGGTCGCCCCGGTTCGGGCCGACCCAGGGTGTCTTGGGCCGGGTCGGTCCGGGGCCAAAACCCCCTAAAACCGGACATGTTTCTTTAAATTCCCGTAACATGGGCTACGAACCTCTGATGGACACACTGTCAATTGAAATGCGATAATTGGATCGATATGGTCATTTTAGTATATTATACTCAAGGTTTCGGAGAACTTTGAAGTACGGCAGGGTTGGTTCGAACACGAAACCAACCAGGCCATTGGAGCGGAAACACTTATAACTTGAGCTCCGGATGTCTGATTGATGTACCGTCAACTTAGTTAGATTCCTATTAGTGATATTGAACTTTTGACTTACTCTAATCAAGGTTTTGACGCAGTTAGAGTACAGTCAGGTTTGTTTTGACTTAAAAACTAACCAGGCCTCTAGAACGAAAAAGCCAATAACTCTCATACCTGGCATCTGATTGATGTGTCGTCTATCGTTTCAAGTTCCTATCAACGAGATGGAACTTTGGGATAGATCAACTATGAAATACATGTCAGTTTATGTATCGACCCCATTGGCACGTTGAGTGGACCCTCTGGAAATCGAGCATGCTGTGTGCGGGAACCCTGGAGCAGCCTGCGACTGCGAAGACAATGACGACTGTACTGAAATCCTCCATGTGTTCGGTAGCGACGAAGAATGCACTAAAATCCTCAATTGGTTCAGTAGCGGTGACGACCGTACTGAAATCCTCCATGGGTTTGACGGCGATGACTACTTTTCTTGTATCCTATATTGGTCCGGCACTACTACTATTCTTGTATTCAGCGTTGGTCCGATAATGTTTGACTCTATTCTTGAATCCTAAATGGGTCTGGTAGAGTAATTGGTCTTATATCCTACACGGGTCCGACAACATAGCTGGTTTAGTATCATATGTGGGTCCCCATCTTAGATGAATGAGGGGCTACATTAGATCATCTCTATCACCTTACGAAGAAGTATACCTATGTGAGCTGAGTCTTGACTTTCAATCATTATCTTCAATATGATTGACTTTCTTCCTATGTGGATTGTGTTGTTCTTTCCTGTGTGGATTGGGTTGCACTATCCTGTGTGGACGTGATCAAACTTGGGTTCGGATGATGGAGCCGAACTGGAATTGATGACTTTGGTATTTGTGTGGGCATATACCTAAGTAGTGTGGGGTTTTACTTAGTGATTGTATCTTTATTTTGTGGATTATCCTTTGTGGATTTTGGGAAACCATTGGGGGTCTCAAGGTCCCTACTTAGTAGTGTATACTCACCCCTTCTTGGGCTATGTCTGCACTACGTTTTGTTGGATGCAGACGATGGAAAACATTGATCGTGGTTGAGGCTTGTGGAGTAGTCAGTACCTAGAGATGGACCACTGGGCGAGACATACACAGAGTGGACAGCTGGACCCAAGGAGCTAAGGAGGATTCTGTAACCACCCTTCAGGTGGGACATCTAGTGGATGGCTCGACGTTGTTGCTTTACTTTCAGTTGTTTTACTTTCTTTCCAGTTGTACTTTACTTTCAGTTTGGGTTTGTATTATGGCCCATTTACTTTCCGCACTTACTCTTGTACTCAGATTACTTAGTGTTTACTTCTTCTGGCTTACTCTGTGGTGTTTGTTTTCTTTATAAAGGTAATTCCTTCCCGTTTTTGTCAGGATTTACGCCTTGGTTCTAGTCGCAAGCCCCAGACCTATTGAAGGCATGCTTGGGGTAGTCACAGCACGATTCCTGAGGATGGGTCATGACAAATTGTTATCAAAGGAGTTCAGTTCTACCGAAGAACTCAAGACTCTAATCTTTCTTCTATGTGAAGCAATAGTGATAAAGGCACTGAGTGTGGTTTTCAGGCCAGGGAGTCCAGTGTTGGTGCGGCGCCCGATGTATCCGTACACTAGGACCCTGCCTTATGATTTCTGACTCAATGCTCGAAAACATTGATTGCATGTGTGTTTCAAAAGTATTCTTTGTGATTACTTTGTGTCAGTTCACTAGGTATACTGTTTTGACCGTGGCACACCTGTTTCTTTTCAGGATAGCCCCATGATGGTAGCCAGCTAGGGTTTAGAGCTTTGTGTGAGACGACAGCCCACCAAGCAATGAGGTCTCGGTGCAAGGCCCTTTTACAGAGGAGGAACCAACAGTACCTCTACCCACCGAGCCTCCGATGCCACCAGCCACAACCGTTGAGAGTGTACGTCACTTTAGTGCACTACACGGGTTTTAGCATCAGAGTACGCCTAGGATCGGTGGGGAGGTGGACCCTCAGGATGTCGAGGATTGGCTGGAGGCAGTTGTGCGAGTTTTCAGGTTAGTGGGGACACCAGCTGACCTCATGGTGATCCTTGCAGTGAGTCTCCTGCACGCGGCAGCAGGCAGATGGTGGAGCATGATGCTCCGGGTTCACGATGAGGCATCCCTCCTCTAGACGGACTTTGAGATCCTCTTCCACTCAGAGTTCATCCCATCCACCCTCTTTGGGGTGCACATTCAGAAGCTACTACAGTTGTGGTAGGGTAGCATGATGGTTGCCCAGTACTCGACAAGATTTACGGATCTCATGTGTTATTCCATGGACATGGTATGGGACCCATTCTTCGGGTCCTGGACCTTCGAGCAGGGACTGAGGCACGAGATCAAGGAATCGATGATCTCCCTCAGCATTCCGACACAGGCAGGAGTACCGGAGTGATCCCTTCTCATAGAGAGATTTCTTGTTGAGCCTACACTAGCTGCGAGGCCTACCGCAGGGAAGCCCGTAACAGATTCATCTGCAGCTAGCAGTCGATGGATGTCACAGGGGTCCAGGAGGACGAGAACATCGGGAGGATGACCTCGGGACACTGTCTCAGAGGTGTGGGGCACCCAGCGTAGAGACAACCTTCTGAGGAGCAGACAGTGCTATGCATGCGGAGGTTAGGGCCACATGGCTCGTGACTTCCCATCCTGCAGTGCAGAGGAGTAGCAGATAGTTGAGGGGCCACCCAAGCAGATGTAGAGGGTCGACCGTGGCAGTCTGCAGGAAGTAGGAGGATGAGGCAGAGGAGCTGGATTAGTATTAGGTGGTGGGCGACGCTTTGGGGCCTTACCACCACCACCGCCACCAGGAGATCCACCATGACCACAAGGAGCTGGAGGATAGAGGTTGGCTCTGCTTCAGGCCGCGGGTGCCTACGACCACAGCACCCTAGAGATTATTCGAGGTAAAATATATGTCTACTCCACCTTTGTTGCAGTTCTTATATAAATAAGTGTGAGTCATTCTTTTATTGTCACTGCCCTTGTTTGGAGATCAGAGATTCCGAAGGAGATGTTGGCTCGATCCTTACGGCTAGAGACTCATACTGGAGCAGACTCGACAATTACGCACTGGTGCCGACAGTGCGAGATTACTCTAGGAGGTGAGATCTTCGGCTGGGATCTACTTGTAGGGGTGTCGAGGCCTTACGATGTAATCTTGGGCATGGATTGGATATCTACAGTCCATGATCAGATTGATTGTATTAGGTGCAAGGTGCTGTGTGTTCTCACCGACGGGAGCAGGTTCACCTTCACTGGAGAAAAGGGAACGTTTGCAGCACATGATGGACACTCGCAGAGGAGAGGACAGCCCATCAATCATCAGTTGGCTAGCCTCATCCTCAGAGTAGTTGGTGTGCGGAGTCCTAGTTTTCTTGTAGTGGTGGATCAGTATGCAGACGTTTTTCTTGATGACGTTCCAAGACTATCACCTCGCAGAGATTTAGACTTTTATATTGACATGTACCCTGGGACATCCACGATACCCACTCCAGCATATCGGATGGCCCCCACTGAGCATTGAGAGCTACGGGTACAGTTGGAGGACTTGTAGGGAAAGGGATTTATCTGACCCAGTGTTTCACCCTAGGCTTCCCCGATTTTGTTCGCTAGGAAGGCAGACGAGAGCTTGCAACTATGTGTCGAATATCATCTCTTGAACTAGGTGACCGTGAGGAACAAGTATCCGCTACCGAGGATTGATGACCTCTTCGATCAGCTCAAGGGAGCACAATGGTTCTCGAAGATAGACCTCAGGTCATGCTATCATCGTCTTAGAGTTCAGGATTAGGACGTGCAGAAGACGACCTTCAGATCTCGGTATGGACACTATGAGTTATTTTTTATGCCTTTTAGCATGACCAACACTCCAGAAATGTTCATGAGTCTCATGAACAGGATCATTCATCCATACCTTGATAGATTTGTCATGGTCTTCATCAACAACATATTGATATACTCGACCACTAAGGAGGAGCACGCCCACAACTTATGGGTTGTACTGGACACACTCCGAGTGCACCAGCATTATAGTAAGCTCTTGCAATGTCGGTTCTGGTTATGTGAGGTCCACATATTAGGACATGTCATCTCTGAGGCGGGAGTTATGGTGGATCCTGCAATGATCAAGGAAGTGCTAGCTTGGGAGCCACCCAGGAGCGTGATGGAGGTGCAGAGTTTCTTGGGGATAGCTGGGTACTATCGGAGATTCGTTCCAGACTTCTCCAAAGTTGTGGCACCGCTCTCAGATTTTATGAAGAAAGGGAAACCCTTTGTGTGGTCAGACAGATGTTAGCAGAGCTTCTAGGATCTAAGACAGAGGTTGACCAACGCACCTATCTTGAGGATACCAGATGTGGGAGTAGGGTACGTAGTCTACTGTAATGCATCAGGGACCGAACTCAGATGTGTCCTGATGCAGGAGTGGGCGTTGATCGCCTATGGATCACAATAGTTGAGACAGCATGAGTAGAACTACACTACCCATGACCGAGAGTTAGCAGTAGTGGTCTTCGCTCTAAAGATGGGGCGTCACTATCTGATGGTTGAGTGCTTTACAGTCTACTCTGACCACCAGAGTCTCAGGTACATATTCTCAACGAAGGACATGAATCTGAGACAGTGGTGATGGATCAAGTTTCTTCCGGGACTATGACTTTGAGATAGTATATACTTCTAGAAAGTGGAACGTAGTAGTTGATGATCTCAGTAGGAGGATGAGCATTCAGCTACTTCAGGCGGTGATAGATCATCTAGCCGCTTTTCAGATATCCTTCATGGATATAGATGGAGTAGCCTTTCTTCAGTCACTCACAGTAACTCCTCCACTTCGTTAGTGGGTCAGAGAGGCACAACATGGAGACATTGACTGTGAGATGTGGCGTGCACAGATATCCTTAGGACAGGAACCTGATGGATTCTATGTAGGAGGAGAGCACGTCATCCTTTTCGGAGGATGTACCATGGTACAAACTGCTTTGCAGGAGGAGGTGCTGAGAGAGTTTCACACTTCCCCTTTAGCGGTACATCCAGGAGTCGCGAAGATGTACCAGGATCTCAGATGTCTGTACAGGTGGATGGGTATGAAGAAGGTTGTGGAAGAGTTCGTTTCTCGATGCCTCACTTTCCAGCAGGTGAAGGCGGAGCACCAAGTACCAGCAGGCTTTGTACAGTCATTGGAGCTCCCAGAGTAGAAGTGGGATGAGATGTCTATGGATTTCGTGACTGGACTTCCACGTACTTCCAGAGGTCACGACTCCATTTCCTTGATTATCGACCGACTCACCAAGTCGGCTCACTTCTTACCCATCAGAGAGCAGGGCTCAATGGAGAGTTTGGGACATCTCTACGTTCAGGAGATTGTACGCCTTCATGGTGTGCCATCATCTATCGTCTCGGATCGAGATGATTGCATTACTTCCCACCTTTGGAAGGTGTTTTAGGAGGCATTTGGGATGTAACTAAATTTGGGCACTTCCTTTCACCATTAGACGGATGGTCAGACAGAGAGGTCCATTCAGACTCTCGAGGACATTCTCCGTGCATGTGTCCTCAACTTTGGTCACAGCTTGGAGGACCACCTAACCTTGGTGGAGTTCGTGTACAACAACAGCTACCACTCCACCATCAGGATGGTACCATACGAGGTATTATACCGCTGACCTTGCAAATCACCTCTGTGCTGGATAGACCCTAGGGATTTAGCACTTGTGGGACCAGAGATGGTCCAAGACACAACAAGGAAGGTCCAGGTCATCCAGGATCAGATGAGGTTAGATGAGAGCCTGTAGAAGTCTTATGCTGATAGGAAGTGGAGACCACTAGAGTTCGAGGATGGTGACCACGTCTTCTTGCGGGTCTCACCTCGACGTGGATTGTAGAGATTTGGCTGAGGTGGCAAGTTACCTCCATGCTTCATCGGACCATTCCAGGTTCTCAACAGGATAGGTGAGGTGGATTACCACCTGGCTCTACCACCTCAGTTGCACCGAGTGCACGACATTTTCGACGTATCTAATCTGAAGAGGTACGTGCACGACCTAACGCATATCATGGACCATTGGTAGTTGGACATTGCTGATGGAGAGACTTTTGAGGAGGTCCTAGTGGAGATAGAGGATCATCATGAGTGGGTCCTACGTGGGTGATTTATTCCTCTAGTGCGCTTCAGATGGCTGCACGAGAACCTCCTGAAGAGAACTTTGTAGCGGGAGGCTCAAATGTGTGCCAAGTACCCTCAATTGTTTCCCTAGTTTGTGATGTATCTTTATGGGGACGTAAATCCCTGAGATGGTAGTATTGTAAATACCTGTAAATTTATAGGAAAACTTTTTCTTAATTTTCTTTGGGATTTTACGAGAACACAGTTTTTGACGACAGCTGATTCCGAGTCCCGGTGTGCCCAGAATCATTTTCCGATGCTTTTCTCGGGTATATTCAGTGAACGAACGAGCATGTTTTTCTATCATTTGAACCGGTGCTCGTAATTGAAATCTGAGTGCACCAATGAAACTGCAGCGCCAGTTTATGATTTGGAAGTCCTTTTCTGGAGTTGTGTTTGCTCGAAATTATTTATTTTAAAAAAGGCATTAAGATAAAAGTGAATAAAAATCATGTTACAATTTTTATTCCACATTCTTAAGTGGTTTATCCCATGTGAGGGAGTTGGGGTGGGACCCATTGATGTTATAACCCCCCCTTGAGTGGATATAAGATGAGGTGGGGCCAACATGATCCCCCACCTTTTCATTTTTCCTTAACTCCTTTTTAAAACTACTTTTGTCATTAAAGTTTCCAACTTATCACAACAATTAATTTTGACAAGTTATGTTTAATTAAATGAAGTGAATTAAATTATGAATGTTTGAATTTTAAAAGTGTTGTAAAAAGTAATAAAATAAGGATAATCCTTATTTTATTTTGGTTTCTTCATTGTGTTGAGAGAGGGATATTTCTACCATCGAAGAACATCATCATCCTCCTTGAAGAACGTAAAGAACACCGACGTTCCTTCCTTCATTATTTTTCCAATGTCAAAGGAAGGGATACGCCATTTAACCTCAGACAATCTCTGTCAACGTGTACGGAACCACACCCCGCGACGTCGTTTTCCACGACGCTCATAGATTGTCAGCTCGTTATCGTGGTAGGGGTTTGATTTTCTTCAGGAATATTCTTTGTCGTTCATTGTCAATTTCTTTTGGCCACTTGTTATCAATTTAACGGGAGGAGGTCGGAACGCACTAACATGGCCGACCCTCCTCCCCCTTTGTTGTTTTGTTCATTATAGCTCGAAAGAAGGTGGCATGGTGCAACAGCACCGGGCATAAACTTGGAGGAATGCATCAAAGAAGTGCGGCGTCGTTGAGGCCAAATGAAGCCGCGGCCGGATCCAGGCCGCGGCAAAGGGGAGCGGCGCCGTTGTGCCGTGCCGGTTGGACCAAGGTCGCGACCTTTGGCCACAGAGGAGCAAAGAGCGGTGGCCGGAACCACCGGCCACCGGCGCGTCGGAGGGGCGAGATGGCCGGGTCCCGCGGAGGCGGCACAGGCCGGGCCGACCGTTCGGAGAAGGCCGAGGGTCATAACCCCCGGCTGGAAAAAGGAGCGGCCCCCACGTGGGGGCTGCCATTTTAAAACAGGGGGCAGCGCCCCCCCCCCTTCTGCGACTGCTCGGCCATCGCCGAGCTGGCCACGCAGGCCGCACCCGCGCCAGGCCAACTGGCCATCCAGGCCAGGCTGGGCCACGCAGGCCGGGCCGAGCCGCGCAGGCCGGTTCGGGCCGCCCAAGACGGGATGGGCCACGCAGGCCGGGCCGGGCCACACAGGCTGGGTCGGTCCGGGCCCAAAACCCTCTAAAACTGGACATGTTCGTTTATATTCTCGTAACATGGGATACGAACTTCCGATCGATGCACCGTAATTTGAAATGAGATCCTTGGATCGAGACGGTTTTTTTAGTATATTATTCTCATGGTTTCGGAGGACATTGGTGTAAGGCAGGGTTGGTTCGAACACGAAACCAATCGGGCCCTCGAAGCGGAAACGCTTCTAACTTGAGCTCGTGACGTCCGATTAACGTGCTGTCAACTATGTTCGATTCCTCTTACTAAGAAGGACCTTTTGGCTTACTCCACGCGATGTTTGGACGCATTTGGAGTATGTTGGGATTTTTTTTTTCATAAAAACAAACCTGACCCCTGGAACGAAAATCCAATAACTCTCAGACCGGGTGTCCGATTGACACGCCATCTATCGTGTCGAGTTCCTATCCATGAGACGGAAATTTGAGATAAATCAAATCCGGACTACGTGTCACTTTATGTATCGACCCCCTTGGAATGTGGAGAGGACCCTTTCGGAATCGATCATGCTCTGTGTGGGAACCCTAGAGCTGGCTGCGATTGCGACAACGATGAAGACTACACTGAAATCCTTTATGGGTTCGGCAGCGACGACGATGACGAATACACTAAAATCCATTGTGGGTTAGGCCATGAGGAAAACTACACTGAAATCCTCCGTGGGTTCGACAGCAATGACGACCGTACTGAAATCCTATGTGGGTTCGACGACGATGACTTATGTTCTTGTATCCAAGGTGGGTTTGGCAATGTTTGACTCTGTTCTGGTATCCTAAGTGGTTCTAGAAGAATAGCTGGTCTTGTATCCTATGTGGGTCTGACAGCATAGCAGGTTTAGTATTTTATGTGGGTCCCTGCTTAGATGAATCAGTTGCTACATCTGATCATCTCTATTACCTTACGAATAAGTATACCTGTGTGAGCTGAGTCTTTACATTCAATCATTATCTTTGATATGATTTACTTTCTTCCTATGTAGATTGTGTTGTGATTTCCTATGTGGATTGGGTTGTACTATCCTGTGTGGATGTGATCGAACTTGGGCTCGGATGATGGAGCCGAACTGGAATTGATGAGTTAGGTATATGTATGGGCATATACCTAAGTAGTGTGGGATGTTACTTCGTGATTGTATATTTCTTTTCTAGATTATCTTTTATGGATTCTAGGAGACCTTCAAAGGGTCTCGGGGACCCTACTGAGTAACGTATACTCACCCATTCACGTTCTATTCTTGGACTTTATTGTGTTGGATGCAGAAAACGGACAGCGCTGATTGTGGTTGAGGCTTGTGGAGCAGTCGGTACCTGAAGGTGGACCATTGGGCAGGACGTACACGGAGTGGACGGCTGGACCTGAGGAGCTAAGTAGGCTATCTTTACCCACCCTTCATGTGGGAATTCCAGTGGATGCCTCGACTTTGCTGCATTACTTTCGGTTGTTGTACTTTCTTTCCAGTTGTACTTTACATTCAGTTTGGGTTTGTATTCTGGCCCATTTACTTTCCGAATTTCCTCTTGTACTCAGATTACTTAGTGTTTACTTATGTTGGCTTACTTTATGGTGTTTGTTTACTTTATAAAGTAAATTCCTTCCCCTTTTTGTCAGGATTTACGCCTTGGTGAGAGTCCCTAGCCCCTGGCCTATGGAAGGCGGGCTTGGAGTAGTCACGACACGAGTCCTGAGGATAGGTCGGGATAGTTTATTGTAGAAACTATCATTTCATGCCTTCCAAATTGTCTATCAATCTGAAATTAGAATGACCGTCCAAGAATTCATTTCAACCCCTTAATTCCTAGCGCCTCTAAACTATGAATTGAGGAAGTTACCATGCACCCCATAATAGTTGTCCCAAAATATGAATTCTCTGAAAGTCTTCCATATATTCCTGGCCCATTCACTGTCATAGAAAAGATGCCCCACTATTTCCTTGTTGAATGACCTACAACACCATCATCTCAAAGCCATATTAATTTGCATACATTTCATGCTCTCTTCTGATGGTAGTTCCCTTTGCCACTTATGCCACAACAGAAAATTAAATTTGGAAGGAATCTCCTTGCACCACAAATCCTCCCCCCATAGATCATTATTCAACATATTCATCTTCAGCCGAGCGTAAAAGATGATGGAATAAGCACCCGATGTCAAAGTAGTGAAAATTAGTGTGTCATGCTCAGCACTTACAACAATGTTGTTGAAAAATTCCATTTGGCTTTCATCAAGGATGGCCTAAAGAAACTAGGGATTACTACTTACTTCTTTGAAAGATAAATCTGGGGTGGGGAAGACCGAAAAACCACAGCCTTCCCTTGCCCCAATAATGCTGCAAGAAGTTGATATTTCCTCTTACCAATATCCATACAGAGTTCTGATGTAAGACCTCCAAGTATGGGTGAATCAGATTCCATATCCTAGAAGAACGCGTCCTATGAACATTTGCAGTCATTCCATATAAGTCCTAAATTATTATACCCCAAAGTGACCAGCCATCCAAGGCCTCCAATGGAAGCCTAGAATGAAGCATTTGCATTGTTGAAGGGACACTTATCAAATTGATTACCCCTTTTCGTAGAGGTTTTTTAACTGTTTCCCCAAATCCCATTGATGTATACCTTCCATCTGCCCGTCCCATATGAATGATACCATAATCCTTTCCATGTTGGAGACCACACTCTTAGGAACCTTTAGAGTGGAAAGGATATGCATGGTAATGGAAACTAAGGAACTGTTCACTAGAGTAATGCAACCTCCAAAGGTTAGAAAACTATTCTTCAAATTATAGATGTGCCCCATGATCTTACTAATAAGTTTATCATAATGATGCACCCGAAGGGAAGAGGGACTGTCCGGTTCCTAAGGTATTCCATGGGAAAAGAACCCTTTTCCCATATTTAGACAATCCCCCAAGGTATTCCATGTGAGTCATAAATAAACATGATGAAATAAAGAATATTTATAACATAGTATCGTTCATTCCACTTCAATAATGGGAGGTGAGGAAAGGAGAAAAATCGAAAAGATAATTAAAATGAAATGAAAGTAAAAAAAAAGAGGTTGTTTACCTCTTGATCTTTTCTCCTTTGAATTGTTCTTAAAGACATCGGTTTTTTCCTTTTGGTGAGAGCAACAGGCCTTGGGTGTCGGTATGTGGCATCAGATGAGTATATGGAGGAACATAGGCATGGCTCAAGGCTTGAGAGGTGTGGTAAGAATTGTGGTGGTGGGAGGGGGTGGGTTGTATTTTTAGTGAAGGAGAAGAAGAGTTTTCAGTTATTTTTATCATTACTTTATTATTTTAACACAAAAAATAAATAGTTATGATTCTATGACCAAAAATATTAACATGTGCATTTGGGTTTCTGATATTTCTTCTTACATTATCAAAACATCATCCATGGCTCCATAAGTCAATTATTTAGCTTAATTTTTTAATTATCATTTTGCATTATTCACCAAATATTTAATCATTTCAAACAATTTCTAGAAACTCACCAAAACAATTTTTAGATGTTTAGAATCAAAAAATGAACTCCATTTTATTAAATAAATTTGTTAAAACTTATTAATTTAATTTATAATTAAAATCATAATTTACATAAAAAATACAATTTTAAAATTAAAACTACCTTTCTAACACATTGAAAAATCACCTAAGGACTCGTAAAATTATATTATGATCATAAGTAATAAAAACATTATTTACAAATACATTTAATGGAAAATAAATATTCATTTAAATTATTAAATTAATCATTAATTTGTAATTAAATTTATATGACTTACAAAAATACCAACACGTAATCAAAAAATTTTAAAATATTTGTTTACTTATATCATGAAATGATTATATCATATTGACACGTACATGATGGATAAGTTTTATTTATAATTTCATTGGTGAATTTAATTTTCATAAAGGTACATTAATAGTCATAAATTTAAAGGTAATATTCCAAAGGGTACATTACTTTTCATAAGGGTCGTGTTACTATTTATAAGGGAATATTAATATTCCTATGTGTCACATAACTAATCATTATATTACATTGCAATTCATAGGGGTATGTTAATAGTTATAAGGGTATGTTACAATTCATGAAAAACTATTTTTGTTCTATCAGACTCCAAATAACTTACTGATCACAAACGTGTGTGCCTATTTTTTGAAATTCAAAACACAGAAACAGTAAAATAATGATTAATTTTTAGTTTATAAAGGTCACATAGTATTTAGAAATTAACATATGCATATAAGGTTTCCTTATAAAATCTTAGGGTGTTACATTATCCCGCCTATAAATTAACTAATCACCTGAAATTTATTCACTGTACTTATATTTCTAAATATAAATATCAATAATTAAGAAAAAATATTTCTTTATGTTTGATTAATAAACTAGAAGATTAAAAGTAATCATTATCAAATTATTTTTTCTAGAAAAATAAAAACATTTTATCTTTAAAGATTTCTAGATGACTCCTCTGATAACTACTATAAATCCTTGAACTAGTACATTCGAATTCAGTACTAAAAAAGGTTGTTGATTTTTTTGTATAATAGATAACTGAAAAATACAACGTACATTTTACAAATGAGGACCATTTCCTCTCTATGTTTTGGATAATTAGACAATAACTGATATATATTGAATTAGAGTTTACAAAAATAATTACAATATAAATAATTGGATTCATATACAATATCACCTTAACTATCCTTTGATCATAAAATGAATCCTATGAAAAAAAATTAAAAGACCTGGTATGAGCACAAAAAAGCTCAGTATGGTACATAAATAATGGAAAATTGTTACTCCAATAAAAACATGAAAAACCTTTAAAAAAATTTATAAAAAATATCATAAGTATTCATAGAAACATCATTTACTTTCATTTGGAAAAATTTACCAAATCACAATTTTAATTACCCTAACACATGGAATAACCATTCTGTCAACTTCCATATCTAGATCACCCAAGGCATTAGGGAGCTATAATGGGGAACACCCGTCATATCATGTGCTATAATGTGCTCAACCCAACATATCATGCAATATAATGGGTTTAACCCAACATATTATAATCTATAATAGGATCGTCCCAATATATCTTGAGCTATAATGGTCTCAACCAAACATATCTTTAGTTATAATTGTCAAAAACCAACATAACATTGTCTAGGGAACATATCTTCAATAAAAAAATTGGTAATTCATTTGAACCCTTGAGAAAAACACATTAATGTTGTCAAAATTCAAATTTTTGTAAAAAAAACAATTTTAAAATGCTAAAAGGAATTACAGACTAAATAAATTGTATTAAAAAAACATGTCACCATATAATATTCTCAAAGAATCATGAAATAAGTAGATCTACCCTACCCAAAAAAATAATCATTTTATGTTTTGTTAAAAATAGTTGATTTTAAAAGGAAATTCCCATACAAATATAATTTGCGTGAAAACTAACAGAATAGAATTGATATGTCAAGACACATTAAATACACACAATTCAAAAAAATTATCACACAAAAAATCCTTATAACACAGAATAAAAAAAGTAGATGTTTATCCCAGTGAATAGAAATTGGGATATGAATTCACTTACCTTAGGTTTTACATACATAAAATGTGTTTAGAACTCATATATGAAGGTTAAAATAGGGATATTAAAATTATAAAGAAACATATTCAAGTTTATAACACCTTTAGGGATCATTTTATATGATCATTCCACACATTCATTAATTATATTTTATTAAATCCATTGTTTCAGGTGTAGTTATTACATGGTTACCTAGAACGGTTCGTAATGGATTCTTAATTTGGTTGTTACAGAAACACCAAAATTGTAATGGAAAGGTATTTTAATTTTTCATTATCGATAAATTATACCATTTAACTTTTTTAATAATTATATGAGGATTATTCATGTGTTAAATCCTTAATGATGTTTGTTTAGATAATTTTGGTTGATCATTAATAATAACGTACACATTTTGTTTTTTAAATCAATAAAATGTGTAAATAATTATTACATAACCTTATATAAGAAATAACACATATATTATAATTTGGTTCAATTATAAAAATGGTTTCATGACAAGTCTTGAAGGATATAAAAGAAATTGAAATCACATCATCCATGATGTTGGTAAATTGTCACATCACGAATAGTGTTTTAATTTCAATAATATGTTGGGGAGGAGAAAAATTATAATGGTGAATCATCCATAAACATGATAAAATACAGAATATGTATGATACAGTATTATTTATTCCTATTGGTTAAGTGGAGATGAAGAATGAAGACTAATAGAAAGGAAAATGAAAAGAATAGAATGAAAACAAAGGATGATGTTTACTTCTTGATCTCTTCTCCTTGAGATCATTCTTAAATCCATTGGTTTTTTTTTGTTTTGTGAGACCATATGTTCTTGGGCATGGGAAAGGATCTTGAGCGGAGTATTTGGATGATCATAGCATGCTTCAAGGCTTGAGTGGCATGGTAATAAGAGAAGGTAAATGGGTGGTATTTTTAGTCGAGGGGAGCTGGAGTTTTACTATAATTTAATAATTATTTTATTATTATTCCAGAAGACATAATATAGGTACGATTCTAAGACCAAATTTTTTTTATGTTCTTGTGAGTTCTTGACAAGTGTTCTTAAATAAAAAAACATCATCCATGAATTCATAAATCATGTATTTAGCATAATTTTTGAATTATCATAATTCATTATTAGTCAAAATGTCAAGTATTTCAAAACAAATTACCAAAAATTCACCCCAACAATTTTTTCATGTTTAGAATCAAAAAATGAACAACATTTTATTAAAATATTTTTCTAAACATGATTATTTATTTTTTTAAAATTAAATCCAATTTTACATGAAAAATACAATTTTAAAATTAAAACTACTTTTATAACACATTGAAAATTTACTTCTGGTCTCTCAAAAATATATTATAATCATAAGTCCTAAAAATTATAATCTATCAATACTTTTTATAAAAATAAATATTTAGTTAAATTTTTAAATTAATAATGAATTTTTATTAAATATATAGGACTTACAAAAATACCAAAACAAAATCAATAATTTTTAAATTATTTATTTACTTACATTATTACAGAATTGTATCCTATTGATACTTATAAGATGTAAAAATATTATTTACAATTTCATTGGGGAATATACTATTCCTGAGCATACATTACAATTCATAATATTCAAGTTACAATTAAAAACGGTATATTAATATTCATACGGGTCATGTTATTATTCATAAGGCTACATTACTATTCATAAGGGTCATGCAACTATTCATAATGGTACATTACTATTCATACGGGTGGGTAACTATTCACTAGAAATGAATTTTCTTCTATCAGACTCCAAAAAAATATTGTTCGCAACCATGTATGTCTGTTTTTTTTTCAATATTTAAAATACAATAGAGTCCAAATAATGTTTAATGGTTTGTTTATATAGGTAACATATTATTAAGTTGTTCATTTAAGAGCATAAAGTTTCAATTTAGATTCTTGGGATGTTATATTTTTTCCCAACTAAATTCCATTTAAAATTATTAATAATGACCTTAGTTATAATAAATAAAAAAATATAATAAAGTTATACCTTGACGAACAATTAGTTTTCAATTAAAATGAATTATTTTTACTATTCATCAAAATTTAAAACATATCTGAAAAATACCAAAAATCTATCCAAATTAAATTATGATTTCCATATTAAAAAAAAAGATTATTTTTACAAATATAATATACAAAACTATCAAAACATGATTTAAAATCTATATTTCATCAAATACTCGCATATTGTTATTTTTTAAAATAAAATAATTCTTTTATCTGAATATTTCTATTTTTTCTTATATCACGTCTAGGGTACATATAAGATTATTTTTCAACATTATATTTAAAATAATCTTGTAAGAATTATGTTATTATTTTATAAACTCAATAATGTTCGATTATAATATTTTTGATAAAAACATTCACTATTATTTAAATATGGTTTTATATTCATCATTAATTAATTTATCACTATTGAAATAATTTTATATACATTTGTAAATCATATTTTAATAATTCAATTAATATTTTTCCTACCATCCATTATAACTGGTAGGTTATATGGTAACATAATTATATTTAGCTATTTTCCTAATCTAGGTCTTACGTGAAATGAAATCTATGAAAAGGACTTGTATTGTGTATAACACAAGCCAAGTATTGTGTTTTATATACAACAAGGTATGTCATTTTTTCATATAGCGCAAGGATATATTTTAGTGTCATTCAACACAAGCTATCAAAAAATTAAAAAGAATATATCTCATAAAAATATCATGGTGTTACATAGTTGACATGGCAATACAAAGAGAAGAAGAATCTTTGGTTTGAATGTGATTCCAATACAATTTTGCAGACTATAAGATCTCGTATTATTCATATCTTCTAAGAGATTACTTTTAGACGGTAGAACTTCTCGGACAAACTATCCTCAATTAATTATATCATCACACAGGTATTCTATGAAGACAACTTTCAAGCAGATGAAGATTCGAACAACGAGGCTAATCGTGATGTCCATATCTTATCAAACACGATTACTATTGACTTAGTGTTTTTATACCAAAGAAAAAAACGTTAAATTATTCCATTCAATTGTTGTAATTTCTCTTTCAATCTCAAAGGGTCCAAGCATTTAATTAGTATAATATTTTTAAAATAAATATGACAAATATATTTATATATATTGTTATGAAAAACCTATTATTATTAATATGTTATATAACAAAAATTATAAATTTATGATATATATTATAATTCGATATATATTAATAAAAATAAATAAATACAAATATACTATTAATATGTTATAAACATAGATATATTTATGTATCTATATATATTGATAATATATTATAATCATATTTATAATTAATAAAAATAAATTATTATTAATATATTATATAAAATTAATAATTATGTTATATATTTTAAATTATAGTAATATATTATTAGTAAAAAATAATAAAAATTTATTGTTAATATATTATAAACACACACACAAAAATATATATACAAGAAAAGTATTATTAGCTAATTTTCATTAAAAACGTGGAAAAATTAGCATCAATTTTGAGGAACATTTACTGAACAATAAAAGTATAACATTTTTAAATATTCTTAAAAATGAGGTAACATTATACATGCTTTCAAGAAATCATTTCAAAATTAAAAAATTTCAACATTTTAAAATGTTTCTATAAATATGTAAAATTTATAAAAATATATATATAATATATATATAATAACAATGCTAAATGTAAATATTTTTTTAATTAGAGGCATTACTCTTCCATCCAATATCACTGGCATAGATGTTGAGGAAAATAGATGAACCAAAAAAACAATTAGTAATTTTTTTGGATATTTTTCATAGGTTATTTGATTTTATAAATCACATAAAAACATAAGAATATATATTCTTACACCATTACAAGCTTAAGGAATCATATCAACAACCTTAGAATTTCCATGATAGTTCAATATCATGTTGTGATGTCCTCCAATAGATTTTTCCAACACTATAATAAAACCCCCCACATAGAAAATCCACCATACAATACAAAATTCTTTTCACTATTTAAATTTTCAACTATTTCTATGATTAATATTTACCAAGAATGTTTACTTTATTTATATACCCATTCCAATATTTAATTAGAAACCACTCCCAATCCCACCACAAATATAGTTTCAATCACTAACTGTTTATTCAAGACATTGAATATCATTACCAACCCTTTATAATCATTAACCAATTTCTACATATTAAATTTCCTCCCACACATATTTTATTCTATAACACAAATAATTAATTCTATCATATTTCATTCATATTCCATAATTTTAAAAAAATACATAGATATCATATAACTATAACAATGCCACCACACAATGGCCAATCCACATCCAAATAACTACCATAAAACATCCACTATAACACGACCATCAAAATTGATAATTCTAATCCAGTAGTAGTCTAAATTCATCCATACATTCCACAGATGAACTGATCACTAAAATCATTGAAAAATCCAATTACAATCTGCATAATCATAGGGATAATTTCAAGAACAACAATAATACATATGAAATGATTTAACCTCCAAATATTCTACCAATTATAATTTAAGAAAGTAATTCATAAAATTAATCATCTCATATATGGGAATTGTCACATAATATCATGATTCACACATAATTGGGTTATATCAAAATTTTAGTGTTCATTATTTTATAAATTTAAAATCCAGATAATGGATCATAATAACGGTTCATAATTAATAGAAAAAAAATCAAACACATTACATCATATTTCCATGTGAAGTGTAGGAAATAATAATGTAAATAAAAAAAGATAAAAACATGGGATATCAACCTTACCATTCCATATCATTGGATATGTTTAAGTATATTGTTTATTTAGCTATTACTATCCACATATAATAATTAAAATTGAAGATAATTTAACATATTCACAAAAATAAGGAATGATATCAAATCACCAATATCAATAAAGTCTTTTCGAATCACTAAATGAATGTAAATTGAAGAAGAACTTCCCATAAGAAGGGAAGAACAAAAAATAGGTATCAACAAACTAGAACACTAAACATTGATCAATCTCTCAAGATAACATCTCATTAACAAGTAATTACAATAAATAGAGACTCTGATGGAAATATAATAAGAAGTAAATGTCCAATAGAAAGTAACAAAACTCACATTAAATTTCCACGATTAAATCAATTATTTTATGAATCGAAGAAATCAAAAGGGGATGAATTTCCACCCATGGATGCACCTCAAATTCCCATCTGTCAAGAGAAATGTGAAAAGATTAATGGGTTTTGATGGGGTTATTTAATTTATAACCAACATATGTTTAAAGGGTTTCAGGGTGTATAACCCCTAACCACATTATAGTGAATATGGGTTTACAAAAAAATCATGACTCAAGACATGGTGATATGCTACAGTAGAATAAGGTAAAACTCCTCTCTGAAGTCGACATCATATTAAATAGCCTAATAATATATACTCAGGGTAAGTTTGTGGAATAACCCATGAACCGTGGAACAACTACCAAAAATCCATATGGATACAAATATATATCCTCTTAAGTCCTTATTATGAAACATCCATCTATGTTGTAGAAAATGTTACCCAAAACGAAACCTCTATATTGTAGTTCTCCTCTACATCATAACCATACTCAATGCAATTAATCCACTATTACTATCCTCCCCTAAGAATTGCACTGTAACTCACATCTATGACAATTCCAAAATCCTCCATTCCATCACTGTACTAAATTTTACCTATATGCAACAACCACCTCTTAGGAACGGACCCCAAAACCATCTAATACCATCCTCTGCACTGGGAAGTATAATTATATATCACATCGAATGGGGAAAAAAATTTCATGATATTCAAGTCACTGTTATACAATGTTTATACACCACAAATAAATTCAATTCCAAAAACCTTCCCTTACATAGAATAGGTCAAGTCGAGTGACACTAATTTAAATACCACATTACCATTACATACTATGGGAATGCCTCAACCCAATGATCTACACTTAAATAATTATCCCCATCAAAAATATGATCTTCTACTCTTCCATCTTCTACTCAATCCTCCTATGTGCACTCTTGACACCCAAATCTCACCATGTAATGGATTAATACGTTATGTATAATTTCATTAGATATGTATCAAATGACTATTATCCCATATAATAAAAAATAATAAATTTTGGATGAGGGATTTTCCAACAATAACTCTGAGATTCCCCTGAGAAATATTATTACTTTTATAACATGAACACCACATTGTAATAAAACATTTTTTAAGATAAAGATAAACCAATATCCAAAACAGCTTATGGATGGTAGATACAAATCAAATAGGAAAACACCATTAAACCCACATGGTATAATATAACAAAAATTACTCAACGATTTCATAAAGAGCCAAAAAATTATTAATTCAATAAGAAGCTTAAATATCTCACAGTCTCCCAAAAAACCATATGCAACCACACATTCCCGTAGTTATTAGTATACATCAAACCAAAATATATTCTAATTAAAAAAACCTATATCTCAAAAGGATCCACACAGACATCCATATAACGATGAATCAATAAGGCATATTAATAAATTTCCTTTTATTATTACATTCAATTAAATTATGTGTTTTTGGAAATATATCATCATTGAATATTATATTTAAAAAAAATAATATAATTACCATCTATAATTTATGATCCTTTTCATGAAAGGTGACTTTATAAATCCAATTATATTAGTTATATAAACACTATGTCATGGAATACCATTCCAAAACAATAACACTATACTAAACTATATTATTTTTCATAGAACAACAATTCATTAATTCAATTGTTGAATCAATTTATATTATAAAAACATATATATGACTATATATTATTCAATAAATATATTTAAAATTAAAAATATAAACCCATCAATGAAATATTTAACAAAAAATACACTATGAGACAACCATAATGCATTATGATTTGAAGGTAACACATGGCATAAAAACATATGTAATTGTAAAATTATTTTATCTCTGGATATAAAACAATTAATTTTAGTGTAACAAATGGGAATATATTAAGGCATTTATATTATAAAGGCATCAATAATCCCAAAATATGGGAATATTAAGACTACTTTACTGTCATAGGAGTTGTTTGAAAAATTAAGAATCTAAAATAAATAATCATCTAATAAATTTTCAGATTGATCAAAAATCATTTTGATGATAAACTTTTTAAAATACTATAAAGTATACCTACTGCTCAAAATCCTTTAGATGATAAAATTATACAAAAAAATAATCCATTCATCTTCTCATTGTTTCAAGTTAATAAACCCTAAATTTTCTATTAAATCACAAGTATTGAAACAAAATAATAAAAAAAATTATTCCATTTGCAAGGCCACATTTAAAATTTTTTTTACTATTAATTAAAGGATACATAATACTCATTGAAAAATATGCCACATAATTATTTACTAAAATTAATGTACTAAAGAATAAATATTTTATCCATGTTAACTAGTCTTTCAAAGATGGGTGTTTACAATTCATCCATTAAGGAATCAAAATAATAATAAATTTTTATAATAAATTTCATTTTTATCAATTATATACATTTACATATAAATTTTTAAATAATATTATTGTAGAACACATCCAAAATAGACAATATATTATAACATGTAACATCCATCTTGGATCATTATACTGAAAGAAATTTCATTATCATGTTTAATAGTATTCAGGTTTGTTAAAATATCTACAAATATCAATAAAACACACAAGTATAGACTAAGAATATTTTAAAATTTTAATTCCCCTTTTACTGTAGGTGAATATCATTACATATCAGAGTTTTCTATACTAAATTGTATACATCAAACAATACAATCTGTCAAATAAGAATAAATTGAGCTTATACAACCATAGAAATCAAGGGATCCCATCCATCGTGTTATGATATTATCCACTTTAGGAATCCCTAAATCACATACATGGATTTTTATTGTTTCTTAAATATAACATGCCACGATAGGGTAAGTGTCCCAATTCTTCGTATGCTTGATTCCATAATGTTAATTACGGAATAAAGATAGGCCACTAAGACCATCAATAAAAAATCTATTAATGTTTTTAATTATTTTTATTAATATACCCAAATAATAACATTCACTCAAAATCAAAATCAATAATGATAATTCTACATTTCCTTGTTCTATACCCAATTTAATAAACCACCACACTTGGTCATTTTGTAGAATTAGTGTACTTGCCTTATATTATGTGAAGGACCTAAAATATCAGGTCTAATTTAGTATTCCTAGCTTTTGTGATACACAATTCTCAATTAGTATTTTTCCTTACAAAACAATGCAATCCTCACATTGTACAACTATATTATCCAACATATCCCTCAATCATAAACAATGATACCAAAAAATCATGACCTTCCCCGCACTACTGATACACATCCTTGACCAATAATTATAAAAAGGAGTGAACACCTAAACCACCCCATGTATGATATAGGTATGAAATATGCATCAAGGGTAGGAAACACAAAATTTGAGGTACTACCCTCAACATATAAATTTAAATTCATGAAATGAATTCTATCAACTATTAAATACCATATGATATTTTAAAAAGTTAGGATCCAATATAATACAATCCCATAACACATGATGTGAAATACAATTATGGCCACTAAAATGAAAGTAAAATAGAACCACAGATTGAAATACCAACAAAAACTATGCATCCCAATATAGTACAATCTATGTTAGTCCCCAAATCCCATTTGTTTACCATAAAAATATTATATGTGTAAAATTGGTGGGGAGAAAATATATACTTAGGAAGATCATACCTGTGGTCAATTATGATAACGTGGAAATTGATTACTAATTATATAATGGTTGAAAATAAAATAAAAATTATCCTAAAAATTTTATTTAACCCACCCCCGATCACCCAAAGGATCACTCAATATGTAACACGAAAAATGTAATAAGATAATATCAAAAGAAGATATTTGAAATCACCTGAAAACAATTTCTCATATGGTTTTATACTCCCATTACCTATTATAACAATTCTTGTTCTCTTATCACTTATATATATACTAAATATCAATACACGATTGGAGTGAATAATAATTGTGAATGAAATGATACACATTCCCTCATTCAACTATGCATGACCCTCACCACATATCCCATTGAGGACTTCCTCCATCCATAATCCCATATTAACCAAGAATCACCAATGTCTAGGACATTCCTAACATGAATTTCCAATAACTTTTTCATAATAAACAAGAATCACCACGGAATGTGAGTTCATCACTAAGAATTTTCCCAAACCATGTCATCATCTCCATGAATCACCAATAAATATTTTTTCATAACTATGAACATCATTTGAAAAAATGGTATGGGACAGGGGTGTTATTTCCTTTTCTTTTTCAATCCATGACTTTAGTGAAAATTTATAGATACCAAAAACAATATTGTATTATTAAGGATATCCAATATAGATTAGTGTGTTTATAACATACATGGAAATACATTAATAGATAGTCTCAAACCATAACCAACTTGAGGAATCATATCAATAGCCCTAGAATCACCCTGATTGTAATAAATTAGCTCATAAAAAATTCCACCAAATGCTACCACCACTATAATATAACCAACCATATAGGCCATCCATAACAACTCCCAAATTCACTTTATTATTGCAAAATTCATACACATATATATTTACTAGTTAATAACCATGTTCTATTTATTTAACAAAAATTATCATATATTTCTTGAATATCAACTATTAATAAAACAACATATCTAATTTCATATACTACCAATTAATTAAAGAAATTGAATATTATTACAACCTATTATCATTCATTAAAAAATTATCACATATATAATTTCATTGCACACTTATTTAATTATGTCTACTGATAATTTAAATATATCCCATAAAATTCCAATTACATCATTTAAAAATGTTTTCAGCTTTTGATAAACTACAATAAATTCACCATAAAACACATCCACCTTGCAATAATAAAAATCATCCAATCATTGTAACCCATCCCTTCATATATCCTATGATAAACCAACCATATCCACATTTACTCAATACATTCAATATCCAATTTGTCTCCACCATCATTGCAAAATCACAGAAAAAAAACCTTTAAATGATAAGGATAATAGTAAGTGGACTAATATCATATAACATCATATTTAAACAATAACAATTTTGCATATTTTAATTTTATGATGTATCACATAATATATCATCATCACTTACATAGAAACTTTCAAATAATTTTTAAAATTTCAACCAAATATTATGTAGAATGCTTTATGTTCTTAAAATTTTATAATTAGTGAATTCAAATAGCCAATCAAATTATGGGTTCAGGAATCATAGCTCCGATAACACACACATCACAATAGAGTTTGATGTTTCCGACATAGAACAATAATTGAAATAAAATAAATCTTTTAAATATATGTGAATTCATTCTTCCCCTCTAATTACATTTTATATTGTTCATTATCAAAAATAATAAAAATTATTGCTAAATTTTCATATGAACATAAATAATGAGAGTGTTGGGATCATATAACTGATTCAATTATTCTAGAATTAATGAATGATTTTAAAGTGTGGAAAAAATTCATAAAATGACAAAAAAAACTAAAAATAGATATTAATATCAAAGAACATAATTATCCCTTTCAATAATATATTAAAACATCTCCCAAACCAAAAATTATCCTAACCATTACCATTAGGGAAATAATAATTAGAAGGAAATATAAAATGAATTGGATGTTAAATAACATTTGATTTCAAAGAATAAATATATTGAAGCTATGTTTTAATAATATTATAATATATTAAAATACCTCGCTATGAGGAAGCTTGGTCCTTGAAGATTATAGAGAATATATGGATGTCTGATATGTTTTGCAGTGGTTCTGTAATTAATAATAATATTATTTTTAAAGGGACAATGGCAGAACACCCTTAACCATGCCATAGTGCATAGGGTTTTACCCCTCTCCATGATGCAATAAAAGGTGCCAAACTACAATAAAACCATGTTATACTCCCATCCAAAATCATTTTTATAGCCATTGATCATAACCTTTATACCTAGGTTAAGGCTGTAATGTATCCCTTAGACCATGTTACAACTACCCTTAAATCATTAGGGACATAAAAATCTGACCACCTTGGTCTCTATGCCATAACAAATTGACACACCACTGAAATAGATCCAAAAATTGATCCCATATGCTACAATTCAACTCCAAAATAAAATCACACTAAAAATACATCGGAACCAACCCCTACATAACACTATTCAACAACTCATCATAATTCTATATTCGAACTACTCTTACCCATCACCACATTGTATGTAACATCTATACTGTATCCACCTCTCATATAGAGACACTAAAATCATCTCTTATCCATGTCAACACTTTGAGGGAAAATTCTTTGTAATATTTATTGGGTACTACTACAACATCATTATTTTATAGTAAATATTTTTCTCAATAATTTATTTTCATTAATACATTGTGTTACTTGAAATAGCATGTTTTAGTGAACTACCATATAATATAAATATTTTATTTTAACACGATCTTTATAAAAAACCATTAAAATACTTTTTATGAATAATACTAACTATATTGTATGAAATTTTTTGTGATGGATTAGTCTAAATAAACACATTTATAAGAAAAATACAACACTTTTTGTAAGGTATTTATATGTTTGAGCAATACTATTTTCTCAAAAATATCTTTTCAAGAAAATATATTAAAAATATTTTTTTAAATATTTTTGAATTTCTTTGAATAAATATTACATTATTTTTTGATTCAAAATATCTAAATTGCTTTATGATTAATTTCTAATAATTTTCTAAAATGAGTATTTTTCCATTGAATTGTTAAAAATACTGATATTTATTGGACAATGCATTTTCATTTATATATTTTAAAAACATCCATATTTTCAATAACTATTTTTAATGTAAGATTTATTAAAATATATAATAATTAATGCATTTTAGATTATTGTATTCAAATTAATATTGATTTGTTATATTAAAACATTCCAAATTTATAAAAATATATTTTCAGGAAACCAATTTTTTGTTGGGACTCTTGGATTTAAATTAATTTATATCATTCAACTTTAGTGAATGGAAATTGAAAAAATAAATAACATATTAGGAAAAATTAAAATTAATATAATTTGATAATTTAATCATAGTATTTTGTCAAAATGTATAGTAAAAAATGGTAAAAATTTATTTTTTCGGTTATGGCTAAAAAGGGGTTTCATAGGGGTTAAACCAATATAAAAGGAAATTAATTCCAATAAAACATATAAAATCCAATTTTAATTTCATATTGCATCCATACACTATTAAAATATTGAATATATCTTCATTTTGAATCATTTTACTCGGTAATGACTTTATCTTTTTGGATTATTTTGGGAATGATTCATGTATTTTCCATGTATATTCATTTTACCACTTATAAAACAACACCACCAATAATCACATTTCACACATAAAAAGTCTTTTTATTCAACCAAGACTGACCAAATCAATTTTTACTTACCTAACCACATCATATAAAAATTATTTTTATTATTAAACCCTCTTAAGAATACATTAGTTGTACACCTTAATGGGTTCCCCAAATATAATGTGTAGTCCTTACCTAATAATTTTAATTTTTTTTCATCTTTTTACAATAGAAAATTTTATTTAACCATGATTATATAATAATTTATTATATACCATATATATATATACTTTATATTAATTTTTTTAATTCAATTCCCTTTATGTATATCCTCTTCCATTAAATGAGAAATGAATATATCAATTGTGTTTATGGAAGATTACCGCCATGCAAACCATTGTAATTCATTTCTCGTAACCACCTATCATGGATGGGTATAATAAAATATTTGAAATATTAATATAATATTTATTACATTAAAATAATTTGGAAATTATAATATCACCTATACCTTCTTACAATCCTTTTTTTTAATGTGATAACGTCTCCCCTGTGTACGACATATTACCTCCTCGTGAAGCAATGTGATTATTTCATCCCTAGAAATTTACATGTAACGTAATGATCATAGTTTTAATGGTTATATAAATTATATAAAAATTATTCTTTAATGTTGATATATTCTTTACCTTTATTTTGATTCATATATTACGAAAATGGAAGCATTGTTCATGCATTTATACGACCAACCCTCTCCATGAACAGAGTATTTTATTTAATTTATCTATATTTTATGAATTAATCTAAATAAATATAAAAATAATATATATTATATTTATATAATGTATAAAATAATAAAAACTATTGAACCATGATCAATTTATAAGGACATAAAATTCCAAATGAAAACATAGGTGAAAAATGAAGGAGTTATTACCGAAAACATAATTTTAATTAGAGTTTTTTTACAAATAGAAATTAAAAGGACATATGTAGTATCATATATGGAATGATACATATGATTAATTATATATATTAGATTTATTATTAACTTATATAAATTATATAATAGATTCAAAACTTTACAAAGGATGTAGATAACTAAGGTAGTGGATTTTCATCTGACTTTTATTTTTTTGGGACACATTCTTATGCACAAATTTTTTATTATTTGTTGTGTATATATTTTTCATTAATATATTTTATGATGATTATAATAAATATTATGTAATATAAATATCCATTATTTTCTCACATTAATTGTACTTACGATTGAAGTGATAAAAAACTTTTAAAGGATTAATCCGACAATATCTATATTTTACGTAATTTATTATGATATACTTTCATTGTTGAGATATTATAATTCAACTTCAATGAAAATTAATAATTTTATTCTCATATAGTTAATTTAGGATAATAATAAAGTTTTTTTTAATTTTACTCTCTTTAGTTACTCAATAATCAAAAAAAATTAATGAATCATATAATTTATTTTTCCCCTCGATCGAAAACCCATTCTATCCAAATCCATGTTTTATAAAATTATTTTAATGAATGGTTTAAAAATTATCCCATGATTTTTTAATTTTATTTTTCCCCATTTTTTGACTTTTTAAGAATATATTTAAATGAATATTGATTTCATTTTCAATATAAGTCCCTCTTAGATTTTATTAAAATTGTATAAGAAATATTTTTTAATGTGTTCGGTATGAATGTAATTTACCTGTTTTATAACATCCCAATGTTTTAAATCATACATCATATGTTTCAAATATTATTTTAAAATAAAATTATTTTAATGATTTTTTGATCTTTTTGTTTTTAAAGTGTTACATTCAATGTGAATAGGTTATTTTCAACAAGAAATGATCCATGTGACCTTTCGATATCATTTTACTTCTATAATGACATCCTCTTATATTAATAAATATTTATTAGAGATGTGATCCAATTGTACCATCATTATTATTTATTGTGAAGGTTTATTTTTATGACAATGACGAAGATATATTAATGAAACTCATTCCATTTTAATGGGTTGTGATATGATGAATTGATTGGAACATTATGTGACCCATTTACATTGAATGGTTTGTGCATTGATGAAATGATTATGAAACAATATTCATTCAACATGGTATGATATGATGAATGCATTATGGCCTTATTGGACAATGATTTATGGTTTTCATTATTTAATGTTCATTGAATTATATCTAATGAAGGGGTCACATTATCAATAAGGATGGGTGGGTATTATATCTCCCTCAAATGCATTGGGTAAATTTTTATATCTCATGAGATAATGATGGGAAATAATATGATGTGATTAATCTACTAGGGGAATCATTATGATGTGGTTAATACACTAGGAGTCATAGGTGATGAATCCTGATCCATTATTAGAAATTAAATAGTATCGATTCGTGATCACTATTATTTAATGTTCGTAGGTGTTAACCATGAAACATGAAATGGTTTCTATTTCTAATATGTTGCAACACTTATATGACATCAAATTATGGTTCATGAATGAGTTATTATAACTAAATACCCATATGAATCATGTCATTGTTCATGGTAATAATTTTTTTTCGTGACTCATGTTTTCCATCTATGACAGGTTGGGAATGAACTTTTTATATTATGTTCATGATCATTTACCTCGTTCTTATCTTATACTTTAATTTTATTATTGAATTCTATATAACATGGTTGACCTTATTGATAGTATGAGGTCACCCATTTTTATGTTTCCATTCCATATTTTTTAAATAAATCATTTAATTATTGTATGTTTATGAATAATACAAATGGGGATGATAATTTTGGAGATTTTGATGATCTTCAATTAAATAATAAGATTATTTACCTAGTCACCAAATACAAAAAACGAGTCCCATACTCTGGCATGTATTTATGAAATTTATTGAATATTCATTTATAAATATGTGATATTTATCTATGAAATATTGTTTTATTATAGTTAGTATCGGATAATGGATAATTTGACCTTTTGAATCTAGGATGAGACAACTTTAGTGATAAAAATGACCATAAAACTAAAAATAGGATAATATAATATAATTAATGATTATGTGGCTTATAAATAAATATATCCCCATCTCAATACTAAAATTAGATGTTTATCTATAATATATGTACATATGGGTATTAACACTAAAATGATAGCATTGGGTTATGACTCAATTATCAGGTGGTGCATGAACATAGTTTGTATTGCTCGTCTAGTTTGATACTATCAAGGGATATCATATGGAAATTCACAAAATCTTTATGAACATAATGAATGATGTAGATAGATTATTATCATGTAAAACATATTATTAACTCATTCTGTCATATATTAAATGGAATATCTCAATATTTAAAAATCATTTGAAGGATATTTCAAGATTAGTCAGTCTGATTAAAGGTGCTTGATGGTCATCAAAACCAGTATGGATTTATTAAGGAATTTCATTCAAAACTATAATGTTGGGGATATGATAATTAAGATAAAATATTTAAGTATAATATATAATCTATGTTATAAGTACTAATATGAATTTCAATTTATATCCCTAGTGATTTGATTTTGGATTTGCTTAAATACCTCTTATGGGATGAGTATTGCATATCATGCATATGAGTCTTCTCCAGTTAAAATTTTTGTGAATGTGCTTCCATGAAATATTTTTATTATCATAATGGTAAAATTTGATGTTATCTTAATAATGAATTTTTTTTCTATAAAAATCTCACATACATTAACAGGGAAGGTAAACCTTTTTGATATTACAAACCAAAATTTAATTATCAATTAGTTTGAAAAAAATTATGGACTTTCTATAGAGATTATATACATTTTATGTTTACTAATGCCCATTTAAAAGGGGGTTTTATCTCAAATGGGTGGGATGAAACTAAACTTCGATAAAATTATAGTGGTGTGGGAATTTATTTATGTCTTTATAGTAGACTCTACTAGTCCTCTACCATGTCATGATGTTTAGTTCTAAATATAAATCATACAATGTGTTGCACCAATTTCTGAAAATTTATATAGAATTACCCTAATAGTGTTTTATTAATTAAAGATATAACTCTAAGAGAATCATGATAATGTATTTTTACGTGTTATTTCACCACCATGGGGTGCACATGTACTCTTTATATAGAAGAAATATGGGTCAATGTAGATTTCATTTTTTATTAGGAATGTAACATGATCATTATCACGAACTAATACCCTCAACCTAGTATTAATGGCTAACCTTCATCAACTATTCATAGATAAATACATTTCTAATGTTGCACATCATTATAAATATTATCAGTTTATGGATAAGAATTACAATATACCCAATAAAACATTTTGTACAATGAATTGACATAATGATATATTCTATGATATTATTTTGTCAAAACATTTCCCTTGTTATCATAGTCTTTATAATGGGTAGAATTCTTAGTTATTACATTGATTATTTTGTTGTAATATTTGTTAATGATATTTTTATATTTTCAAAGAGTAATAAATAGAATGAAGTTCACTTAAGAACTATAATCGAGACCCTAATGATGGTGAAGCTACATGTAATGTTTACAAACACTACTATAAAAAAGGAATTTAAAAACACTAGAATATTCCATTACCAGAAATAAAAAAGTAAAAAAAATTTATATGTGAAAAAAATGTGTTGCTAAAGGTCCCCTATAAAATTGGAAAAAAAGAGTTGTTATAATGGTCCTTTAACAGCAATGTTTTTTAGTGTTTTCAAATAGGGCCATTAATAATGATTTTAAGGGGTGGGGATTATAGATGTCTATGAGAATTCTACCACTCGGTCAATGCTTCCACGACTCCATTACAACACTCCACCCCCAATATCACTGCTTTTCACCCCCCCCCCCCACACACATTATTAATGCTTTGTGAATTTCTAGCCTCATGGGTGCCTCCCTAGACTTGAACCCTCTACCTTTCCTTTGATAATGAAATGACTTTATAGCTACACCATGTTGTATTTCTATCTATTTAATTATATATTTGTTTTCATATATTTATACATATATTTAAAAAATTATTTTTAAATAAATAAAATAATAAGTAAATAATTAAATATATATTTAATATCTAATATTTAATAAATAAATAAACATGTAACTTCTAATTAAAAAATATTAATTGAATAAATAATAAAATAAAAAATATAAATAAATAATTATTAAATAAATAATTATTTAATTAATTAACAAATAACTAATAATTAATTAATAAGTAATTAATAAATAAAAATAAATAATAAATAAAAAACCCAAAAATGTTAAGAAACTCTGAAATCCCGAAAATGCTAAGAAACCCTTAGAATAATAGAAACACTGAAATGAGTGTAAAATATGATATGGAATACCTTTTTCCACTCCAAAACCATCCAAATATAATATCATGAAATGGGATATGACATGATATGTGGTACTGGTTGAACGGACACTTAGATTAGATGTTAAAGTCGTTTTAATTTTAATAAATCAGGGGTCGACGACTAAAATTACTATTATAGAGGCCTTATGTGCCATTATGAGAATAGAGTAAAATGCTCAAAGAGAAGGTTCTATACCTACACAGTGTAGATATCATCAAAGGCTACGATTTTATAGGTGGTAGATCCCAAATTGACACCCATATCCAAAGTTATGGTTTTTTGACGTTCAAGTTATGATTTCAACTTATTTCAGATTTTTTTTTATTTTTATGATATTTTATCTTTAAATTATTATTAAATGACTATTAATTCGTAATAATATGATATTATTAATAAAAACTATTTTTTTAATTATTTTATAAGTGTTTTCACTAATTATCATATATATTAAATGTAAATGAAAATTATAATTATCTATATCATATTTTCAAATAAAATTATTATATTTATACTAGTATAAATATATTAATATATTAATATATTATTTTTAATGAAAAATATTTTTTTATGTATACTTTTATCAGTGCTTTTAAAAAACAGCCGATAAAGGTGTCTTTATCAATTATTCTAAAAACGAAGTAATAAAGGTCCCCCACTAACAGTACATTTTTTTAATGATAAATTCCCCCTTTAACAGTTCTTAAAAAAAATTTAAAGACCCCATTTAGGAGTTATTTCATAATTATGAAAAATGGGGTATTTAGTAGATTTTTTAGATAGAACTAATAAACCCATTGCGCTAGATAAACACTATTTTTAGTAGTTAAATTCTAAATTGTTTCTAAAAAATGATTCATATTTTTGATATTTAATCTCATGAGAAAATATTTTAGTAGATGCATTAAATATTAATCTATTGAATGTTTTCCCAGACCAACCTCTATGAAAAAGATATGAATTTTTCTTGGTTTGTCTATAAACTATTATATCATTTGTGGACATTTATCATGCTCGTCGAGTACCCAAACCACGTTAACTAAAATGGGATCCTAGTTACATTGGACATATGAATGTGAATAGAATATCAAGGAACTGAATATATGGTTTGTTATTGAACATGTACATATATTTCTATATAGTTGAAAAGGGTATGGAATCTATAATGATATATTGAAGAATATATTGGGATGTTTTCTAATATGCAATAATTTTTTTATAGATTATGAGTCAAGATAATTGATGTTCCATGAGAAAAAATTTCCCCGTACATGATTTGTGGTTATATATAGTAAATTTAGCACTAAATATATGGCAGAATAATCATTACATTGAAATGTCTGATTTATATATATTTCAAAAAAATTACTTTATATATTCACACATAATGAGTAAAACATCCCCTTGGGAAGATATTTAGATCTGATTAAACCTTATAAATTCTCAATTCATTACCACCCAAGGAATATGAACACATGGGTTAATACATTTATTTGAATGGATCATGCCATCTTATACATGATTAATAACACAAAAATAAGATATATTTATGTGGTATCAACAGATAAATCAATAAATATTGATTGAAAGGGAAATCTAATCTTTCTCAAATGAAGGTCAAAAATATATCCCAGTGAATAATAAATAAGCACAAAAAGAAGATTAAGAACTATATAGGAATATGGGGAGTGTTCCTCAGTTCAAGCATGATTGTGATGGAATGATAAGATTTAGGAAAAATATAAGTCTTTGTTAAATACATAATCTGGAGAAAGAAATAAATAATTAAGATAAAAAATTTCATTCTCAATTAATCCTAGAAGTAAATATATATATATATATATATATAATAAATAGTGTTCTGGTGGTATAACATGAAGGGTGATATTATTGATTTTTTATCTCAGTTTTTCATATGTCATCAAGTTAATCATGAGTGAAAATTTTCTAGGGGGATGTTTCAAACATTATAAATAACATAACTAAAATAGGGAAAACATCCCCATGGAATTTTTTTCATCGGACACCCTAAAACCTCTAAAATTTATAATGATATATGTGTTATATTCGATCTTCTTAAAAATTCATCACACATCATCTCTATGATAGAATATTTCTCCCTAGATCATCTTTCGAATTTATATATTAAGGAAGTGATAAGGTTTCATTGAGGTCCACGTTCTATCGTAGAAAATCGAGAATCAAGGATTACTTTGATGGCCTAGTGTTGTCTTCAACTCTCTATTGATACAATGTTCAGTTTCAGCACTGTATATCATCCATAGATATATGTTCTGAATAAGTAAAAAATTTAATCTCTAGAGGATATGTTGAGATCCTATTTTATGGATTTCAAATGTGGTGTGGATCGACACCTTACTCTAGTTTTATTTTCTTAGAATAATAGATTTAACTACATCATTCAAATATATCCTTATGAAGGACTCTTTAGAATGAATTATAGACCTCAAGAATTAATAAAAGTAGTCATATATAGAAATTTATTAGTAACTGAGATAACTAATGACATTGTATGAATGTTTATAGATGTTTATATCATATAAGGGAAAAAAAGATTATAGAAAATATATGTTGAAAATATTTATTGATATAGAGTTTTAATTTTTTGACAAAGTGTTCCTATAAAGTTTTATATGAAAGTATTTTATGAAATTAAAGAACATTGAAAAGCTATTCACTATGTACATTGGACCATTAATTACTCCTGATTTTATAGTAATGGTTTTTTATATCTTTGTGCTTCCACTAAAAATTTTTTAAATACATGATGTGATCCATGTATCTCTCCTGATAAAGTGCATAACTTACCCTTCACATTTATTAAACTCAAAATTCATACCACTAGGAAAATATCTTCCATTAGAGGAGAAGATAGTAGAGATTCTAGATAAGAGTGAGAATATTATGTGAAATAATATCACTCACCTCGTCAATGTTTTTTGTATAAATCACCATCTAGAGGAAGCTATATGGGAACTTAGGATACAATGATTCAAAATTTTCCATAGTTTTTTTATCATAGTGACAAAATTTTAATAGAAAAACTCATATTATGTGGGATAGAATATAACACCCCCTTTTTTGAAATATTTTCAAAAAAATAATTTGTTTTTTTCAATATCATGCATTACTCGCAACATTGAGTTTTAATGAACTGTGATATAATATTAATATTACTATATAAAAATGAAAATTATAATCATTCCTTCAATCATTTAGGTATCAATAAAAATGTTAAAATTTTGAAATTATTAACTATATTGGATTTATATTAGAAAAAAACATTGATGAAAAAGTACATATTTTTCAATGTATTTATATTTTTAGAAAAAAAATATCAAAAAAGTTTTTTTTATTGATTTTTGAAAAAAATAGTAAAATATTACTTTTGTAAAACCATTAAAAATAATTTTTGAAAATATTCAATTAATTTTTGAAATAAACATTTAAAATTAATATTATGGTGACTTTGAAATAAATTTCTGAAATGATTTATTTTTTAGTGAATAGTAAATAATAATGATTTTTGTTGAGAACAGTGTTTTCATTAAAAATATTTAAAAAGGTAAATTTTTTATATTTTTTAAATATTAAAAATATATAAATTATTCAATTTATATACACTTTATTCAATTTTATTAATTAATATAGTCCATTGATATAAATCCATTCTATACCTAATAATGTTTTTTCTTTAGAAAGTAACTTTTTCATCATATCTATGGGTTTAATTTTAATATAAATCATGTTAAATTTTTTATTTAAATTTAAATAAAATTAATTCCATATTTTTAATCAAAATATCTAATACTATGTAATATTTTAATTATAATTTTTATTAAATATGAATAACAAAAATAGTAAATATTAATATCTATAGTTATAGTTTAAACGGTTTATCATGGGGGTACACTAAATGATAATATACTGATTTCCAATAAAACATATTAAAATAAAATTGGGTGTATATTTTAAAACCTTATCATATTCCATTTTAAAATAAATTATCATTTGGAATCATTTTTTCTTTGAATTAATTTTTGATTTTTGATTCTTCTAGGATTTTTTCATGTTGTTTTCATATGAGTTGCATTTCCCAATAATAAAATAAAACCCCCAATCCAATCGTATTCACACATAAAATTACTTTTGTTAACCATATCCATACCCTAATATTTTACTAAATTCTATCATGCATCATAGGTTCCCAGTTTATATTACAAAACCGTCTTTATAAAGATTTATGTGTAAACCTAAAGGGGTTCTCTGAAGAAGAGTTTTGGCTATTAACATTGCATTAAAATTTTATTTCATCAACTAACCCCATTTAAAATGATTTAAATATAATGATATAAAAATAATAATTCTGTCCCATATACATATATTTTATTACGTTAATATAATTTCATACAACAAGCTCCTTTTCCATCAAATTGGAAATGAAAACATCGATTGTTTGTCTGTCGGACTACCGACTCACAGACCAACATAATTTCTTTCTGTAGCCACCTATCATAGATGAATATAAGGATGTAGTAAAAATATTTATATGAAATTTCTGATATAAATATTTTTATATAATGAAAATTTTAAATATACCTTCATACTTTTTTCCATTGGATTATGATAATGATTCTTGTGTGTACAACAGACTATCACCTATTGATGCGTTGTGATTAATTTTTCACTTATGATTTATGTGGAAACTAATAAGGATGGATTTAATAAAAATATGAGATATATATGACACAAAATGATAAATTATGGTTAATATATTATTTACCATTCTTTTGTTTCATCCATTTACAAAATTCAAACTACATTGATACGTATGTTGTCATATCATCTCCTGGAACAGTGTCATTAGTTTTCTATCAATTAATCTTATGGATTACAATAAATACATAAATAATTAACATCTATGAAATTTCTATAATTTTTAACATTATTATAATGATTTAATAATGATGAAAATATTAAGATAAAAAATATCAAACCAGAATATACACTGAAATTCATGTATTTATTTCCCGTAACGTGATTCTAACAGAGAATTATTAATAAATAGATAATAAAATGTCATCAGTAAATAATACATCGTATGATAAATATTATTTTTCTTTAATAATATTTTTATAATAAAATCTATTTATTTTAAAATATTTTCAAACATGTATGATGAAATTTGATACTTAAGAAGGGGATTATTCATCTCAGTTTTATTTATGTGGGACACATGCCTTATACATCAATTTTTTTTATGTGGTGTATAAACTAAATAGTAATTTATTTTATAAAAAATATAATGTAATTTTTCTAATATAAATATCCATCGAATTTTATTTATTTTATATTACTTATGATTCAAAATATACCAATGTGGTAAAGGATTAATGTTACAATCTCATTATTGGTCAAGATTGTTTTTAATTGTCGTATAATGATAATATCTTATGATATAACATTCAAGAAACTAATCAAATTATCCTCTATAATTATTTTTGAAATTAATGGATTTTATTTAATTTCACAGTCTTTAGGTACTCAATATTTTAAAATAATGTATTAATGAAAAAACCAAATTCATTTTCCTCAAATATATATGTTTTCCAAAAATGTTTTTAATAAATAATTTTAAATTATATAATAAATTTTTAAATAAATTTTTACTCATGTCTTAATGTTTGTTTCTGAATAATAATATTTTCTTAAGAGGAATTTATTATATTTTAAAAAAAATATATATATTCAGATGAGAAGTGAAAAATATTATTTTTCTAAATAACTTGACATATACGACATTACATACATGTAAGTATGATTTTGAAAATAATAAAACCATTTTATAATCTCATATATGTTTCTTATATGTTAATTTAAAATTTAAGATGTTTTTTATTTAAAAACATGTATTTTTAATTTTTTACCATATGTTATATTTTCATACAACCCATTTAGAGTATAAATTAATTTTTATTTTTATTTTATATTTTATAAAATATAAATATTCATAATAGGGATGTGGACATAATAATTTTAAATATTGAAAATAAATTATCTACTTATAATCATATTATTTTCATGAAAAAGTATTATTTTACTTCAGGACAAAACTAGTTACTTAGGTAATAGATAAAATGGTAAAATTAATAAGTCAATGGTTAAAGTTGTTAAAACATGATAAAAACATGTATTTATTTCAATATACAAGGTTCTAATATCCATTTAGTCTTATAAATTCCATTATTTTAATATTTTTGAGTAAGTAATTGTTTGTAACATGTCATCCCTTTATTATGATCAAATATTAAAAAAATTCAGTCTCATAACTTACTAAATGGGGGCCTGACAACCCATTCAAAGGACACCTAAACATATTTTTTCCCACCGAACCATCCCCTTTCCCTTATTATATAATCCGATTTCAATATATTGAGTATCTACACATAAGAGATTCTCATATTTTATACATTTTGAATGGATCCTAGATGGATATCTCAAATTAATCAACATGAGTGGACTTTTTTACAAAACTTATTCCATTTTTATATTTTTTAATTTCATTTAATTTTTTCAAATCCCAATGTAAATAATTTAGTACTTGATATAAATTTAATTTTTTTATATAATAGGTTATAATATTTTTTATTTTTCTACTTCTTTTAAAAATAATTAAATTTTCATTCATGTCATCTGTGGATTACCTCCTCTATGACGCAACATGTATGTTTTTTCAACACCAACTTACATGGACAGTCTAAATGGGGAATTTCAAAACAAATTATGATATATGTATATAATTTATTATTATTATTATTATTATTATTAAATGATACACCTCATTATTGAGAAAACAATTTAGGGAAATTCTTTATACAAAGAGGGGGAAAATCAATATTTTTATTTTTTAAACCATTTATAATGTTTTATCAGATTACCTCCTTTTCTTATCAAAAAATTTATTCTCTAGTTATATGTTCCTTATTACATGTTGGAGTATGGGGAATGTAAAGGATGTAACATGATATTTAAAAAAAATCAATAATGATTAATAGTTTCTCCTCTCCACCTTATTTAATGATAAAAATATTTATGTATTCTTCACAATAATATTATTTCAATTATATTGGTGTGGGTAGGAAATAAATCATTATCTATTTGTGAGTGTTAAAATTTTAGGGGGGATAGAAACATTCCCAATCCCTGGATTGGTTATACCAGTTTCCTACATGAAGCTCCTCACTTTTTCATTATACTACCTCTAAATATATTCATATACATCTTCTTAATGTAAATTTTATTGACAAGAGAGTATTCTAATAAAATAGATTTATATTAAATTTCATAGTAATATGCTGTTCTTTTATTCCTTATATTCACTTATTACTTGCATAATATCCAAAAATCGTTATTCCTTCTTCACAACAAAAAAACTAAAAGCATTCAATTCTTCCTCTTGTGCTTCCATCCAGAACATCTTCGTCCAAGACTTATATTTGATTATATATAACTATTAATGCCTTCTGGATGTGGTTAGTCCTACGGGTTCCTCTAGATAATATTTATTATATCCTTCTTATTATTATTTAATGTACACCTATTCATCTTGAACAATCATTCTATTATATATTCTTCATTATGGTAGAACATTTAATTCCTTATTCTTCTTCCATATTCGTAGTTCATCTAGATTTATTTCTGATAGATTGATCTATTAATATCCATCATATATTGATTGAATATATTTTAAATCATTCATCCTTATCTTCATTATTACTCAAGTCAGTGATTTAGTTTCATTTAGTGATTTAGATCTGTTTGATTCACCCAATTCTATCTGAATCTTTTTCTATGAAAACATCAACATGGTTGATAATATGGCTAATATTTAGTGGCCTATAAATTTCTATGGTGAATGTTTTTAACGATATCCACTACATCACATATATGAACTACTTTTTATAATTTTCAATATTGTTTCAATCTTTATATATTATTAATTATATGCATAATAATCGGAACTAAATTATGATTCCAATCCAAAAAATAATGAATTTCAAAAATCCCAAATATTTTAATTTCACTGAAATGTTTCAAAATTCAAATTGAACTATTGAAATATGATAGAAAATCCTCAATATTAATTACCAATGTGAAAAAATTACATTTTATTATTATAGTATCGTTGAATAATTAACTCAACATCAATTAAATTAAATAACGTTAGAACAATTATAATGTCTATATTATTATTATATCTAGAGGACCATCTTTGAAAATATTCCATCATTTGAAACATAAAATGTTGTATATTTATAATATCCAAGGAATATAACATATTTTTTAAGATACATGATTTTATATTATGTATAGATTATAATACATTTGGGTTTAATACCATGGTTTATTCCTAAAATTAATTCCTAGTGAGGATATGGTTGGAACAATTATGTCGATTTACTATTAATAACATGGGACCCTATTCAGTGGGAGAAACCACAAGTTCACATGATTAGTATAAACTATTAATCCAATTATGCATGGTCTGCCCTTAAAAAGTGTGGTGTTTCAATCAGAATAAGAGGGCACATGGAATTCCCTTACATTATGCCAAGGGCCACATGCCCATGAAATGTTTCTCTAGTTTTTAACATAAAAAATATAATGGTTTGTGAATGGCATTTCATATAGACTACCTAAACTGTTTGAGGGGGTATTGAGGCAGTACATAGAGCATGATTTATGGAATATTTATCCAAACATGTGGAAGAAACCATGAAACTCATATATATTGGTTTAAACTACTTTTTCCTACAAGGGATTATATGTTTAAGAAAAATATTCTCTATTTTGGGTGTAGTTTAGGTTATCCATCCTCCTGTGAGAGAACTCCTATTATTCAATTTTATCGGATAAATCCTTCATAAGAACCTTAAATCAACTTCATCTCATATTGTTAAATTTCTATAGGTTAGTGATTCACTACTTCTGATTGTTTATTTATCTATCATTATATTGAAGATGATTTTTTTGATATTGGATCATATGCCCTATTTTAGTTCATTATACTATTTTTTTGTTTTCATCTGATATGGACCATACTAAAGGCCGATACTGGATGAATTCTCATTAATAAGCTTTTGGTAGATAGTCTAGTATTATCTTACAATTCTTATTAAATTATATTATGGTTTCTCTTGTTGCACTATAGATTCTCCTGTTGTTTCCTTAAAATGACCATAATGAAATTTTTACTGATTACCCTTAATAGTTATAACCTAGTATCCTATATATCATATTGTAGTAGGTTTAATTTAATTACTTACACCATTTTTGGTGTTCCAATAACATTTAACAGCTAATTATAAATGTCTAACTAGAATAATGATATTCCACTTGGGATTTTGTGTCTTATAATTGTGATGACTAAAGAATTGAAGAGAAGTGATTGGTGTGGCCACATAACTTTCTAATACATGATAAAGGTTACATCCTTGTTAAAGAAAAATTAAAATGAATTATATAAAATATATTGGATTTCGTTAAATACTTTGACTATTTTTGTTTTTGGATATATGTTTGATAACAATATAAATTATATTTTTATTATTATTGAAGAATTTAATATAGATGGACTAATTACAAGTAGGGGTGAATTGTTGTTATGAAAATATTAGTTCAAATGGGTTTAAACCAAAAAAACTCAAAATACTTCTTTATGTAAAAGGTTTGGATTCTGACTAAGACCTCAGTTTGTTATATCAATGTATCTTAATAATTTTGGTTATGATAATATCATGGTAAAATAATTTTATTTAAATGACTGTTTTTTATTTAGAGTGGATACAATTAAGTCAATGTAAAATAATTTTAATCCCAAGATATTAAATAAAACCCCAGTAAACAGATCATATTCCAGATCAATACAATTAATTTAGTATGACTCATATTCATCGTATATCCAATTAAAAAAATATATTGTGTATATCCTAATGAGATTCGTTATGATAAAACGAAAAATTACATGCATAGTGGTAACAAAATAATTGTGTAAGAAACAAGTAATAAAATAAAAATAGTTTAAGAATGACTTAGTGTAATTTAAAATAATAGTTCTTTTATAAACTTAAGAGTAAGGTACCCACAAACCATGGCTAAAAACCCTTTTTCATACACACAAGATTTTATTTCATTCCTCACTAAAGAAATAAATCAATATGAAGATCAGATTATATATTTTTTTATCCCTAACATCACACAAACAAATGGATTGGATTATCTATACTCATGTGCCCTTAACAATGAAATTCATTTCTCTCTCTTCCTGTACTCAGAAGCACTGATTTTATTCACAAGATAATATTCCAAAATAAATTACAAAACAATTTCTTAATGAGAAAACCTGATAAGGATTACTTATGGAGGATTCTCCCCAATGAAATTAATGATAATAAAAACAATTTGTATATTCTTTGTATACATTATCAAAATAGAGAGTGAAATGGGATCAAAAGTATTTTAGCTTCTCCTCCAATCTCTTCAAATCACTGGGTATTTATAGGCATCCCTTTCAACTATTATATTTCCTCTGATAGTCATATTTTCTTAGAGATTGGACCTAAGAATTTTATAGCTAGCTTATAAATTTTAATATCTTAACATAATGTCTGATTTCATTTTGTTTTACACCATTATAGTTTTAAAGGAAATGTTCCAATATGATAAAAAGTGTTTTCTGTATCCAAAATTTAGTCATATATAAATATGATGGATTTCATTTAATATATTATTATGATTGTATTTATGAGTACGATCCAAATGTTACTATTTCTTTTGGGATGCCCAATTATGAATACTTTTTTCTGTAGGAAAATAAGATGAAATGTATAGAAACCAAATTGATAAAGATGTATCTTATTTTTTTCAGTTCAATAATAATTACGATAACTGTAATAATGAATTTTATTATAAATTCACAATTACTTTAAATCTATTTTTATTTGTGGTAAAATTATATTTTTTCTAAAAATACATTAAAAAAATCATTATAAATAAAATGTTAAAAATAATATTGTCTAAGAAAAGAGTTTATGATTTTTCAAACAAAATGAATAAAATAGTTATAAAGAAACTTTTGACTCAACAATCTCCCCCTTTTTGGAAATCATAATAAAAAAATTTAAATAGAAAATAAAAATTGAAAACAATTTAGGTTATTTACATCATTTTTTTATATTCATAAATGAAACATATAAATTATCCCCCCATGGGTTTTAATAAACTCATATTAACATACATATGAATATAAGTTACTTCCCATTATGTTAAAAGCACCACCTAAGTATTTTATTCTATAATTATAAAAATTTCATTGTAGATATCCTCATTATAAAATCCCCAACCAATAATAAAAAAATCACCCCTTTCTATAAACCTCACCCCCTTTGTGATTATCAAAAAGAATTGGGAAAATAATGTGCACTCTGGAAATTGGTTAAAGGAAGAAATATAAAAAAATGAACTAAAAAATCATTCAAAAAAACATGAAGGAATACTAAACAAACCGTAATTAGGAAAACCTCCATAAAAACATATTTGGATGTGAATAATATTTTATTCATCTGGTCAAAGACAATTATTTTCAAAAGTAAAATACAACAATAGTACATAAAAATTTGATATCAATTTTTTCATGAATATCTTTATAATAGATTTATTTTTTTTGAACACATTTTATACCTGATATAACTTATCATGATTCTAGTCACATGTCAACATGATTTTATATTATTCTAGTAATGTTTATGATATGTTTTGAACACATCTTCATGTTAGATCACTTTCTTTGTCAGGATGATTATCACTTCTAAATTTTCATTATGAAATCTTGATGAATCGGACACTATGAATCCAGATTTTAGGAAAAATTAATTCTTCCTAAAATATTTTTTATTACCAAAATAATACGACATATTCCATATAAAGAATTTGCCCTGAATATATTTTATTAATATTATTCTTGATCCCTAAGAAGTAATATTATTTTAGTTAAGATATCATATTAAAAAATTTCCTTATTCTATCCCATAATCTAACTTCATGTTCACTTTTGAATATTTTTCTTCCACATTCATATCATCTTATATTTCATGAACTTTTGAATCCTTATTAGACAATGTTTTAGAATTCATATCATCTTCATCATTTTAATTGATGAATGAGCTTCCTTATTTTCCATTTGTTTAGAACATTTAGATATTACAATTTGACCACCATCAATGAGAAACTTTTATGATGAGGCATTACTTCAAAAAATATTTCATTATTATCATCTTATTTGATACAATTATCTTACACTTCATATTTATCTTTTTATTTTCATTATCTTTAACATTTTACTCATTATTCTCATCTTCTAAGTATTCAGTTAATTTGTCTTTATCATCCCAGTATGCTTCTTTCTACCTTATTAACATCTTCTATCTTTTTATAATCACTATAATTTTTTATAATTTTACCCATGTTTACAACATAAGGAGAAAATATATAAACAGGTGTGGTTTTCATTAATGGAAAATGAATTTTAGGAAATGAAAATCGAAGGATCAACCATATTGGTTCAGGCAGCCTCCACATCTTTCTACAAATAGTCTTCAAATATTTCATCTTGAGATAAATTTTTCTTTTTCTTCTTTTTTTCCTATTTCTATAATATATCTGAACAATGTATTATTATATATAAATATTATACTAAATATAAAAAAAATTTGGGTTCTCTTTATTTTTCATTTCTACCTTCCCCCCCCCCCTCCATTCTTCTTCCACATCAGTCATGAATTTCTTTTGTTTCTACTGTTTTTTGGTGGAAAAGAGTCATTCATTCTCTTGTTCTATAGAATAACCCTCTCATATTTCATTGAAGTTTAGGATAGTTATTTCTTCTAATTCAGGAAACATTGTGTTAAAAACAAATTTCTTTGATTCTATATAAATGAAAATGTTCATACATTTTCTCATTTCATCACTGATAAACTGAATATTTTCTCTAATGGCCTCGAATTTTTTTCTATATTAAAATATATCATATTTTATTCAATAAACATGACTCCCATGGACAAAAAAATTATAATATTAGAATTTATTGATAGGGACATAAAATTTTTAACTTTTAATAGAAATAAACACCAAAATTAATCATTCTGTTGTTATCCAAATAATCTATATTGATGAATTTAGATACATGCAATGCATTTGAATCATGCTTCTTAAGAGTCAAAAAACCTTGCATCCAAAGTGATATGACCCTATTATCTGGTGATATATGTGTAACCTTCCTCTATAGTGCATGATATGAGTCTGTATTAAATATTTATTATTTTGATTCATCTTCATTAAATGTACCCATGGTCCATATAGTTTCTGGGATAGGAGAAAAGAGTCTCTTAACAAGGGATTACCATGGAAGCCCACAACTGCATTGCTTTTCAGATTATAACTATTGTCATTAATTTGGAAATAAAATTTTTCTTTTCCATCTTAAATGTCAAAATTTATTGATTAATAAAGGTTCTTACAAAATCCTAATAAAATATATAATAATCATATTTTGACTGTTCAACATATAAAGACTGTAAAACATAGATATTTTCAATCCTTCTAACATAAGAATTGTACATAAAATAAAAAGTATTACCCAGAAAACCTTCCCTCATGAAATACCATTAGTTATAATACATAACAGGTTCCATCATATTGGGACATCATACTAAGGAATTAGACATGAATATATTTACAGACTAGATGACATAAACATTGCAACACCTCTGGACTAAAATCATGAGTTAACTTATGTGGTTTATGAGGGGGGTGTCTCCTTATATAGACTTTTAGTGGAGAATTTTTATCTCAAAAAACAGCAAAAAACTAATACTAAAACCCAACTAATATGATTGTTAAAAAATATCTCGAGAAAATTTTAGAAAAATGAACCCTTGAGGATTTTTTTATAAAACAATTATCATATTGGGATGAATATAATTGAGAAAAATAAAAATTTAAAAAGCCAAAAAGATTAATAATAAAAATTAAGATGAGAATTAATCGAAATGGATTAGATGAAAAACATTAATGAATAGAATAATAACTTTCATAGTGTAAATTAATTGGTAAGATAATAGGTTATTCTTAAATATAATTTATGATAAAATATTATCATAGTTATAAACAATAAAATAAACGTAAAAATATTGAATTGAAACTTTTTTTTAGAGAACAAGAGTCTAGAAATAATGTAATGTTTTTGGAGTCTCATAGATATTTTGGGAATACTGACTCTGGAAAAATTACAAATCTTAAAATCCAATTATGAATGAAAAATATATGAAAACTACAATTTTAAGAAACTAATTAAAAAAATATAAAACATATATAAATCCCCTTTGAAAATTAGTATCTAAATGTAAGGGTATAGTTAAAATATATTTTTAATTAATCAATTTACATTGATAATAACTAGCTTTTGTTCACTATTTCCAAATTTATCGAATTGTATGGATTTTTTAAATATGTCAGCAAATTTTTATTTTGTTCTGAGGAATTGTAAAATGATATCTCCATTAATTATGTGATTTATAAAAATGTGATTTATAATGTTTATGTGATTTCATGGGAGTGATCTAATGGGATCTTACATAATTAATGAAATTAGTATTAAAAAATGTTTTTTAGTTTTAGTAAAACTCATTCCATAGTTAGTGAGTGTGTGTTGCATCCACACCACTTGAGTACAATAGCTTCCAACATCCACAAATCCAGCTTTCGTAGAAAAAAATGATAGAATTTATTTTTTATTACCTATTCAAAAAACTATTGAATCTCATATAAGATAGAATGTTTCAGAAGTATTTTTTCTATCCATTCTACAACCACCAAAGTAATTATTTGAATAAAAATTTAATTCAATATAATTTTTGGATGAATAGAAATATCCTAAATCAATAGTTCCCTTTAGGAAGAGAGATATTTTTTTATATATTTTAAATGGATTTACTTTTTATTGGTTTTAAATCATTCACATAATATTCAAGAAAACATTATGTTTGTTTGACTAGCATTTATATAAATAATCTTCCTATTATACCTCAAAATTTTGTATGATCAATTGGTTGCCCAGTCTCATCATGAAAAATTGTATTTCAGATACCAATTGGAGTAATAATATTTATAGTATTATCTTATAAAAAAATAAATGTTATTTTATATATTTATTTTTAGATATATAATCACCTTCTAGTTTTTTAGAAATTTTTAAACCAAAAAAAATGTTAACTCACCCGTCATATTCATTTAAAACTCATATTTCATAATATCATTAATGAAACTAATTATATATTGTTCATTGATTTAAATATAATTTCATCAACATATATTTTAGGAATATTTATGTTCTTAATAACATTATTTAAAAAAATATTTTTATTAATGGTTCCCCTAACATAGTTTTTATATAATAATAGTCTTGTTAACCTATCATACCATGCTCTAGGGGAAAGTTCAACATCGTATAATGTTTTGGTAAGTTTTTAAATGTGTTAAATATGTTTTTTAATTTCAAAATATAAGTTATTTTCAACATAAACATCCTCCTAATCATATCTATTATGAAAATCACACATTTCATACATTTGAAAATGTTTAAAATTAAATAATGCTATAAAGGAATGTATAATACAAATATTTTACATTCTAGAAACCAGTGCATAAGATTATTTAAAGTATAGGAGCTAATTTTTAAAAAAAATTATCAAAAAGTAAATTTTTAATTCTATTTATAATAACATTTTCATCACATTTGTTTTCCTGAAATCCAATTTTATCTAAATTATATAAATTTCTTTAGGAATTTAAACCAATGTTCAGACATTATTCCTATCAAATTCGTTTATCTCATCTTGCATAATATTAGTCTAATACATATATCATAAGGATTCATTAGAATTATTAGGTTTAAATTGATAAAATAATGAAAGATGTTTTATATCATTCCTTTAGGAACTTCTAGTATGAACTAGTTGATTTACATCACCAAAGATATTATCACTAGTATTATTCATATAAGAAAACACAATTGGGTTTTGTAAAACCATTTCATCACCAAAGGAAAAAAATAATATTGAGTAAGTTCTACAGAATCTATTTTTTGGGTAATTTCTTTGTCTGAAACATTTTCTAATAATGGTTGAAAATTAGTTTTAGAAAACACAGATAACGTGGATGTTCCTTGAGGGTGTTTAAAAACAAATGGGCCAGTTTCATCAAGAATAACATTTATTATTTCCTCAATAGTATTTAATTTAAAAACATTATAGCCCTTAGATGTTTTGGAATAACCTAAACATACACCTTCATCAGATTTAGGTGCAACTTTACGCAAATTATCTTTGTTATTCAAGATAAATAATTTGCATCCAAATACACTAAAGAATAGAAGTTTTTGTTGGCTTGTCCATAACTCATAAGTATAATTATTAATAAAATTTCAAAATAAATCTCAATTTATAGTTTAGCATGTTGTACTAACAACTTCATCCCAAAAACTTTAATTAATTGAGTATTCACTCCACATGGTTCATGTTATTTCTCAAATAATTCAATTTCTTTTTTTAAGAACACATTTTTTCTAAGGTGTTATAGGAGCGAAAAACTTATGTTTAATACATTTTTTACTAAAAAAAGTTTCAAAAACTCATTTTCCAAATTCTACACCATGATCATGAAATATAGTTATCATGGGAATCTTTTTTATTTTTTAAATTTGTCTTTAATAACAAAAGGCTTTTAATTTCATGCCATGAATATTGACCGATGTGTATCTAGTTTAATCATCAACTAAAACAAATACATAATACATTCCACCAATACTTATTATTTTTGTAGGACTAAATAAATTCATGAGCACTAATTATATCGAATCAAAACATGAGGCTTCACTAATGAATATAAATCTAGACTTATGTTTATTACCACATTGATAATGGTTACATAATTTTGAATAATCAAACCTATGTTCATGTACATACTTAACTAATCATTTCATATTCAATTTAAATATGTTTCTAAGTTTACTGTGTCCCAAACTTCTATTTTATAACCACAATTGATCTTTAGTTTCACTATGATAAGGTAAGTATTGACATATAAGTTCATCTATGTTATGTGTTTATACATTCTAATGCTAATTAGTGGGAAAAATGTATTAATCATTGGAATGGTTTACTACATATTTATCATTTCTAAAATTCACAAGGTATCCTTCATCAGATAATTGAATTATGCTTATAAGGTTTTTCTTGAGACCATTAACAAATAAAACATTTAAAATAAAATCTTTTCCAAGAAGAGAAATATTAACTATATCGATAATTTCATCTTGAGCATTATCTCCGAATCGTACTTTTCTCCATTTTATCTTGATAAAATTTTCAAATAAATCTTTACGTCTATTTATATGTATATGAAACTAAATATACTTGTAAAAAGTATTTTCTTTGGTATATAAATCATTTTCATGAAAAAAAGATTACTTTAAATACAAATACATTATTGGGTCAAAAAATAACAGTATGTAAAAATTATTGAATCCACATTTTTTTGAACAAAAAGGATTTGTGGAAGGCCAAGGACTAGTTTTTGTTAAGAGAATAATTATTTTCTAAATGTCCTCCACTTTAATATTTTGTTAAAAAAGGGGAATTAAATGGAACAAATAAATTATTAATAAAAATAGGGTTTTATAGGTATAACCCATCCCAAAATTTGTTCCATGAGGATAATGTAATTTATAAATTTTATCAAAACCATCCTTAAAAAAACTAATGTTTGAAAATTATTTTCATAATGAAAGAATTTTTTATTTTATTTTAACAGCTAAATCCATATACTCTTGAGTAATGGTTTCTGAATTTTGTTTTTAAATACTATTTTTTAAAGTATTATATTATGAAAATAATTTTTCTAAATATTAATAATTATCATATAATTTAGAAATATCATATTCAATATATTTTGAATGTTCTGATACTTTTTTTAAAACATTTGTTATATATTTTATTTCAATTTATATTTTTAAAATGATTTCCAAAACCTAATACTTTATCATATTAGGGAAGAGTATTGTATTCTATTGAGCAAAATTTTTCTTCTCGAGAATTATAATTCCTCCATATTGATTATTACCTCTTATAGGCATATTATTTAAGTATTTCATTGTGTGTACCTTTTCTATAAATAATTGATTTCCATAATGTACATTATAAAAAGGGTGATTTTATTATGTCCATAATTTTCAGTCTTTGAAGAAATATTTAATGATTCACCTCCAAAAGTACTCCAATAATCATTATCCTTTATCATATTCATTCGGTTTTAAATATTATAATTTTTATGATTCCAATTAGTTTGCATTTAATTTCTATCATTCACTTTTTATTAAAAAAATTAGGTCTTATATGTTATGATTTACTACAATTGTAATAAGTAACCTCATATATTTTCTTTTAATTATTATCCATGTTACCATTCTTATAAAAATAATGAAATTATTTCTTCCCAACTATAATGTTAATCCTCTGAGAATGATTATCTAGTTCATTCTATAAATCTTCTAAATACCTGGATTCTTATTGTATAATAACACTTTTTTTTTGTGAGATATAACCACTTTTTCCTGTGTCTGAATATTAACTATAATTATAGTATTATTGAAACCACTACCTATATTAACTTTTTTTATTTTTTTCATTATACCCTTATAGTATAACCTCTTACAAAATAAGAGTAACAATTAATTCTTCATGGATAATATTAATAACATTAAAAGTTTCATCCACAAATTTTATTTTATATTATAATTTTTTTGGAATGATATCAATGATTTCCTCAGAAATAATCTCCTCATCTAATAAATTTCTACCAATTTCTTGAAGAATATTGATAATATTTATGAATATTTGATGTATCATAGCAACAGATCAACCTTGTAAAAATTCAAAAGCTAGATATTCAACTCCTAGTATAAATCTAATTGTTTAAACTAATTTTAATGTTCAGAAGTGATTTTCTTCTATATTCTTTCAAATACTATGTGTTGTTTCACAAGAAAAAAATATAGTTTTATATGTTTCTTATCAAGGAATATACTAATGTGTTCATTACCTTGTAATTCAACTGATATTATAGGTTTTCTTTATTAGTAGAAGATATTTATTCCTTATCATTATTTTATAATCAACAATAAACATGAGATAATTATATACTTCCGAGTTGATAAAAAAAGTCTTTATTCTATATTTATAATATTCATAATCACCATCATCAAAAATTAATGGTCTATTGGGATTAAGATTATTAATGGATATAACATTAAGTCTTTCCATATTTTGAAAATAGATAGAGATATTCTTTCCCATAATACCTATTAGTGTACTATAGTTTTATAAACAAAAATTTTAGATGAAAATATAAATATACTTTCAATTTTAATGAATATAAAAAGTTCAGAAAGTATTTGTGAAATGGAATTATTCTCTCATACCAATTTTCAGATTACAATATGACTTATATTATTATTAGGATAAAATAATTTATTCAATATGGACAAAATAAAAGAGGGGAGAGTTTCATTTTAAATCATTACTTTAAATGGTTTTAAACCAAACAATTTAAAATAACTATTTAGGTAAATTTGTAAGATTGAAACTTGTACCTCAGTCTAATTATATCAATGTATCATAATTATATGAGATATGATAATATCATCAAAAAACAATTATAATAAAATGATTTTCTAATATTTTAGTGAATATAATTTTATCAATGTAAATAAATCATAATCACAATAGATTCAATCAAACCAGAATAAATAGATCGTATTAATGATAGATATGATTAATGAAGTACGTCATGGATTCACAGAAGAACCGATTAGTAAAACATGTTATGTGTATCATAATGAGAGCCATTGGGATGAAATATAATCATACATTTAAAAATAGAATTAAAATTACTTATAATAAATAAGTAATAAAATAAAATTGAAGAATGAATGACTTATAGTAATTTAAAAGAAGTTTTCTCTTTTAATGTTAATATTAAGGTATCTATTAACATTTTCTAAAGATCCATTTTTTATACTAACAAGAATGTCTGTATTTCCTTGGTTAAGAAATCCCTCAATATGAAGATCCGATTCTCCCTCTACATATCCCCACAAACCTAAAATTGATGGATCAGATTCTATCACATTATTAATGTGTTCCCTTGTTCAAGAAGATCATATATTTTTCTTCCTATCCTCAGAATCCTTCGATTATATTCACACAATCAGACACACAAATAAATTACAAAACAAATTCTTAAAAAGGTCAATTAAATATTATTTTTAAGATGGAATATCTCTAAATAAATACAAAAAATAATGTATAATTGGTTTAGGATTTGTAGACATTAAAAAATTGATTGATAAATGGAATCAATTTTACATTAGTTTCACCTTAAAACTCTTTAAATGACCAGGTTTTTAAAGGAATCCCTTCCAAATATTATATTTTCTCTGAGTTATTTTAAATGACTTGGAAATTTGACACCTCAATGATTATATCATAATAGAATGTAAAAATTAATTATTTACACCATTATAGTGTAAAAAGAAATGGTAGAATATGATGAAAATATATTTTAGTATCAAGAATATAAACATAAGTAAATCAGATGGATTTCATTACGTAGGTTATTATGAAAAATTCTTTGAGTATGATTCTGATTTTATCGGTTCTGACATATTTTAGGATTGTGAAGACATTTTTCAGTATGAAAACAAAGTATAAATCATTAAAATGGGTTTGATAAAGATTAAATCAATTTTTTATATTCCTTATTCGATGAGATAATAATAATAATGAATGTAAGAATAAATTATTGAATACATTAAAACTATTTATAAGTATCATAATTGTATTTTTTATAAAGAAAAATTTAAAAATATTTTCAGATATAAAATTTAATTAATCATGTTTCTTAAGAAAATAATTTTGATTTTCAAAAAAAGGAATGGAAATGTTATAAAAAACCATTGACTCAATAATTAATGGGCATGATGGGCATTATTATTTTTACTATACAGACATGGAATCCATTCGACTATATTTTTAAATACTGGAATAGGGTTCATTTTCCAGATATCATATATGGACATGCTAAACATTAAGAGTTATTAACAATGGGATGGAGACCGTTACAGATTATTATGAATGGTCATAAAGACCAATTATATTTCTGTGATATATGATCATGAAATCCCATTCACCTAAAATATTCAAGAATAGAATCCATATTCTATGAGATATGTTTATTGGGTCGATACACTATGTTACACGGGCATGGTGTCTCTATGTTATAATGAATGGGAATAGATACCCTTGAATCTTATGATAATTGTTCCATGATACCCATAAAACTTATGATACATGAGCATGGAGACTATAATTATATGATACATTACCATGGAATCCTTACTTTTATGATACTAGAATGAAATCCCATGATCTTGTGATATGATTCCTGGCCTCCCTTAACACTTGTGACATTTATTATACTACTCTTGGATTCTTGGTTTATACAATTGGTCCAAATTAGTCATACTATATATCGATATGGATTTATATGTGACCACATATACAAATAATATTTATGCATACATATAGTTATAAGGTAAACTATTATCCTACACTGGTGGTAGCTGGTAGTGTGAACCTAGTGTCCTTTTGGAATCAATGTTGTCCATTTACAATTATTATTATAGCTTATCATTATATCTGTGTACCACAAATATTATATATAATGATTTTATATTTATAGACACCATTGGTGGTTTTCAATGGAGTTTATCTCACACACTTTCTAGGTAAACGATAGTTCCTAGGAAGATTATGTTATAGCAGGTAGGGGCAGGGTAAAGTGGACAACTTTTGATTCTTAATTTTATTATAGCATTGGAGTGATTAAGCATAGGACCAAGCTTTGGATTGTTATGCGATTTCAGATATTCATTTTGGTAATGTTTTTCTTTATCCTACATGTGTTTTATTTTATGTGTGATTACCTATCTTCTTATTTCATATTGATAAATAGATGATTTTTTTCAGAATATATATGATACTAGATATTATTATTGTTTAGTATTAATTTCATTTGGATGCTTACCTTCCACTAATAGTGAATTTTTTTTATTATTCCTCTATTTATCTATTTATTTAACTATTGGGTTAAATTTATCATGACGGTATAGTCTCCTAATTCTAACTCATTGGAAGATTTCTACTAGTCAGCAACCTCTAGCATATAGGGAAGTGGTCATGAGGACATATTTTTCTCTAGTTTGGGGATCCATTAAGTGGAATCTGGGTCAGGACATTACAAGGTGGTATTATAGGCTTTTCCATTCTTTTTTCTTGTTTTTAGTAAATTAGACATGATTTTTGGAATTTTTCAGAATTTGTTGAGGAGTTGTGATTTGGAGAAGCCATCAAAATCTAAGGAAAGTCCATAGAAAGTCCATGTTACCCTAGATGGCATATGAAATTTTGTTTTACACCTGTTAAAATTTATTTTCATCAAATATTTGTTAAGGAACATGATGTGTTCTGTTTGTTATTATTATTGTGTATTATATTTTATCCTTGGCCTCATGTGGAAATAAATAATAATCATGCTTAATTTTCATAATCATACATTATATATATTAAATTCATTATTCCATATCCCGTTTACTTACTACATGTATTTCTTGAAACATTTTTATGTTATTTACTAATATGACCATTAATTTTTCTACCTATTCATGCATAGAATTAATTTGTTAGTTGTTGTGATTAAACAAATGCCTCCCTTAAATTTAAATAGTGTGTGGTCCCTTATATATTAGTGTTGATAATCCGTATAGTTCAAAATTTTAATTAAATGTTTTTTAAATGAGAATGATATTAAATAAAAATGAATTATAAATGAAATGTTAGCTATTAAATTAAGATTGTTACTATAGTTTAATGGGATGTTATAACAAGAAAATACTTTATAGTATGTTTCCTATAAAATAACTTCAATTCATTTGATATCTAACATTTCTCACAAAATTATTTAAAATTTTATAAATAATATAAAATTTCATAGAGAACAAGATGAATATATAATAAATAATGAATGAAATAAGATTTTTCTTCTAGAAATTAAGGAATATATACAAATGAAATTTTAATAGGGCCTTTGAATTGTAATGTGAGCCTTCAGAATAGTAATTCCGTGAATATAAAAACAACCTCACCTAAAAATATATAAACAAAATTTAAGCTTCTTGTAAATTAAAATGTGATATAATTATATCATAGTGTAAGAGGATAAATATTTTTATATTGATAAATTAAGTATTGGTACTTTTGTAACACATAAATACCTACTTATAATTGAATAATTATTATAATGAATTAAAATAAATTTTAGTTTCATAAAATATAATAATATAATAATACTTTATTTCATTATGGTTACAAGATAATTGTATGATACCTTACGTATTTTTTATAATATATTATAAAATGAGTTATAATTTAGAAATTGATATTTTTTTGGGTGTTTAGTGGTATTAAATAAAAATTAAATTCCATATTTGTTTTTTAAATATTTTCATAAAAAGGATTTAATTTTTAATTCTACAAGGTGAAATATTGTAAGGGTTAATTTCTTGGATTTTTCAAAAATATTTTATTTTTTGGACAATTCTGAAATGCAGAAATTTACGACAAATCTAGAAATGTGAATTACTGAGTCATAGTTGTTGTATGGATGATGTATACATCGTTGGATTAAAATCACATGGAATAAATATTTTATTTAGTGAATATAGATATCATTATTTACTATATTGATCAAAAAATACTAAAATAATGACAAAAATAATCAAAAAAACAACCCTCTCTTCCACAATAACTACCACCCCTCACTACTTCTTCTCCTCAAACCACAAAATCCATGAATCTTGTGAAATGTAATCCCAATACTTTTCTCAAGACTATCCCCCATGTCTAGGATCATTTTTCTAATAAATGACCATATCAAAGTCCCTTTAAGAGGTTCTCATTGTTAAATATTCTAGAGGTAAAACCCTTATTCCATCACTTTAATTTTATTTTATTTTCAATTATTTTATTAGCCTTAACCAACAAATCTATCCAAAAATTAATGATAATTCAATTATATCACATATAATTGAATTTTATAATGCTAATAGAAAATCCATGATTATGTCTCTTCTCCTCTACCTTTTATTTTAGAAATAAAAGCATTATCTCTAAGGTGTCAGTTTAGCACCTTCCTGATTGAAGTGTTTTCATTCTTCAATTATGCATTGATGTTTAGTTGTAAAAACATTTTCTTAGTTAAATGAGAATATAATAAAGGAATCATGTCTTATTTAATTTTCTATAACTTCGATATATATATAATATTTATTAATAAAACAAATCCTAATCGTGGTGATTGAAAAAATGATTAAGTAATCTAGATGATAATCATTAATATTTTATAGAATTATTAACCCCCATACAATATAAATGAATGAAATATATAACCATTTATTATTATGTATGTTCATTTATAAAATAGCATTTCAATTCTAGAAAACTATTCTAATTTTAAGTGATTTTATATACATATATAGAAGTATGATGATAAGGAAAACCAATAAAACAAACACCCACAAATGACAAAATATTACCTATTAACTCTTCAAAAATTCCATAAATGAACTTAATAAAATTATAATAAATCAAATATACAAATAAAATTTTATGATTAAATTAACTAATAGATTTAATCTAGTTATCTAGGACATTAATATCAAGTGAAAAAAATATTCAAACATAAGTAAAGGGACTTCATCTTGATTTTCATTTTATTGAGACATTATTGGTATTTTGAAAATAAACATTTTTAGATGGTGTATTTACAACCACATTTATATCATTTTTCATATGACATTTAAATAATTTTAAATATACATATTTTCTTGTATTAATTATATTATTATTATCTATGACATATACCATTTTTACATATGGTTTTTAATTTTAATGATTCCATTTTGATAAATTAAATTTTTTTACTCAATACAAATATGTTGAAAATATATATTTTTCTTGAACTAAATTTATGTATGATGAATTCCTTGGACTTACAGCAATAGGTGGGGCCTAACTTTATATCACGTCGTTGCATTGATGAGTCTCATGAGACCAAACAGTTAGAGAAAAACAATTTGTGTTTATTTCCAAAACATAATCAGATGGGTATCTACCCAAAGAATTGAACTATATTGACGGTATAATTGTTATTGTACCAGATACACAATGTAAAATAATTAATCATGTTTTTTCATTCAGTATTCTTTTTTGATTATACTGAATATTTTTTTATGACAAAATCTATATATGCATTTTCATTCTCAGTGTATTAATGTTTTATGTTTTTAATTATTCACTATTCCATATTGGTTATGCCTAATTGATTATTTTTATTTATTATAGATTTGGGATTCCTCTATATATAACTCTTACTTGGAATTTGATCTCACACTATTATCTTTTTTCATTCTCTAGGATTTGAAGATGAAATCTTCAAATAAGTGACTAGGAAGAAAATTATTTTCCTTCTTTATGTTCTATGTTAATATTTCCAATGTAATAATGGGTCCATGTATATATCTATTTTCATTAAGAATACTAAATGTATCCATACTTGATGACGTGAACTCTTGTATATGTGCCATTTTAATGAAATAACTATAGACTCTTGGCTACTGGGGTTAGGGTTGTTATAGTTGGTATCATAACAAGTTTAGTTGAATCCTTTTGGACAATATTTAGAATACATCGTATAAGTAACATAACCCAATTATAGATTTTTAGGATACACAAATAATAACATCATATAACTTTGGCAAGGTATAGATTATGATGTTATTCATATAAATACATCAGTGTTTGTAAACTACAAGTTGATGTGGTTCTAGAACAGAAGTACCTAGGGATAATAACTTTGATAATGTGCATTGGGAAACACTTGGCTTAACTAGGTAAATGAAAATGGGCCTTATGGTACACCTAGTTTGACAATACCAGGGGATATGGTTATGATGATTCACACTTAATTTACAAATCATTATAAAGGATTTAAAGGAAAATATGTCCCTTAAGAAACTATGTATATAATTATAAAATTACCTTTAATTAAATTATCAATTTATGTTAGGATTTTTTTTCTAAATTGAAATTATGAATTATGATTCATTAACTAATTTAGTGTATTACATTTTTTAGAAAACGAACCTAATTGAAGGAAAATAATAAATACATTCAAATAGTGTATGGATTTTCGCACTGACCAGGTCAACAATGTTAGTGTTGTAGCTGTGAAGATCATGAAAATATGATAAAATCATATAAGATTATAATGAATAGCCACACTATAGTTTTTTAAGTCATGTCATGTGGCATAATTCAACTACATTAAATAGGACTACTAATCTAGTGGTAGATGAATTTTCAATCTAGTCCCTTGAAAATAAATTTTGGGCATTAAGATTCAATTAAAATAAAATTATAATACTATAACAATATTGTATCAATGATGATATTGATCAATGGTGCTCTTTGATCAAGAATTATCGCAAGGAAGGAAAAATAGAAAACAAGGAATGGAGAAATTTTAACAAAACATTCATCAACAACTACATTCCTCATGAGAAACAAACTGAAATGAAGAGAAAATACCATATCATAAAGAGAAGGGAAGAATATAGTGATTTAGAGTATGAGGATACGTTCACAATACTATCCAGATATATTATATATTAGATACATGACTTGTAACATAACATTGGTCATTTATTAGATGGTCATAACACAAATCTCCGTAAGACATTAGATTATAAAGAAAATTCATCATATGATAAAAAATATTGTGTAACATAAAAATTGGAAAGAAATTTGATAAATATTATATTTTCATGGTAAATAAAGAGAAGAATAGGTATTCTAATAACCATGGAAAAATTGATGAATCAAAGAAGAAAAAAGGCATAAATAAATTTACGGTATGTGAATATTATGGAAATAATAATTATTGAAAATTCTTAAAAGGTATGGGAATTTAATATAATTGTAAACAATAGGTTAATAGAGACCATGAATAAAAAATGAATAAACAAATGATGTTCAATGAATCAACTATTATTAAATGGGTAATTATTCAAATAAATTTCCCAAACGTCAGGGTGATCAACCACAGAAGAGGCCAATGGGATATGGCCAACCATATTCGATCAACCAATATTAAGTGGAAGTACCCAATTATATGGTGAAATTTATATTAATCCTATGTTTACATATATACATTGCATTATTTGATTCTATACCATCAGAATCTTTTATATCTACCGATTTTTTCCAAGAAAATTTGACATTTTCATTTTGATTTATCAAAGGAGTTACTTGTCAAAACTTACATGGGAAGTATCATTTTAATAAAAATGTGTTAGTAAGTTCCTTTTATGACACATAAATTTTATTTTTTTGGACTTATCAGTATACCCATGATTCACCTTTTTTATAATCTATAATTTCGACTAGATTTCAAAATATGATATAGGAATTTATTACACGAAAAAAGAAAATTATGACCTCTAAGGAAGTTCTAGAATCCCATATCATTATAGTATAAACCTCATCACATGATTCTAATATATATCAATCACCAGTTTGTCTACTAAAATAAATTATTAGTGAGGTACAACAAACAACATCTATAGATAAATAAAGTAATATCTAAATTCAAGATATACCAATTATACCGAAATAAATTGATGTATTTTCTATAGAATTACTTAGGAATAAACTACAACGTAAAATAGAATTTCCATTGATCTAATCCTCGAGGAAAGACCAATATCAAATAATCCTTATAGAATTAAAATTGTTGAAGATGAAAAAAACTAGAGGATTAGAGTAATATGGTATTTTTCAATAGTTTTTCTCTATGAGGAGTCCATGCTATTTTTTTATGAATAATGATCTATCATTGAGTCTTTGAATTGAAAATACTTAAATAACTTCTTTTATAATAAAAAAAGTACCCTATGAAACACATTGATGATTTATTTGATCAAATACATGGAAATAAAATAATTTTTGTTGATTGAACATTGTTATGAATATATTCAGTTTTGTGTAAAGATAAAATATACTACAAATACAACATTTTGAACCAGGTATGGACATTTAGAGTTTACAGTGATTCCAATTAGACTACCTAATTCTCCCAATGTTATCATGGATCTAATGAATATTGTGCTCAACAAATATATTTAATAAATTTTTTTCGTATTTAATGAGGATATCTTGATATATTCCAAAATCAATGAAGACCACGAGACCCACATGAAAATTTTTATTAATACCCTTAGATGAAAATTTTCATATGAGATGTTTATAATGTGTGAATTATGTCATAAAACTATTTCATTTGTTGTCAAAATTTTCTCTAAGAATGGAATCTAGATTGACCCTATGAGGAAAAATGAAATCCAAGAATAGAATATGCCAAAGAACATAGCTTAGGTATATGGTTTTATTGGTTTAGTAGGATATTTTCATAATTTCATTCATAATTTTGCCTGATTGGATAACCCAATTACCATGATCACATATAAAAGAGTTTTTTTATATATAAAAAATTTTGTAACTAATTTTTTGATGAATTTAATATATGAATGGTATATTCTCCAATATTAACTCTTCAAACAAAAAATGATGGGTTTGTAATAAATAATGATGCATCAATGAATATACTAGATTTTATCCTTATAAAAATTGATAATTTAAATTTGAATGATTCATGGTAGTTGAAGAATCATAAACAAAATCATCCATCTTAGGATCTTTAGTTAGCAGTCTTACTCATTGCTCTGAATATAGGGAGAAACTATCTCTATGGAAAAAAATGTTAGATATATATAGATCACAAGAGTTTGAAATATGTATTTACAAATAATGAACATAACATTAAAAAAAATATGATGTCTTGAGTTACTCAAGTATTGTGATTTCTCAATACACTACAACCCAAGAAAGGAAAATCTGGTTGAATATGCATTATGCTTGAATGATCATGGAATTATAACCCAAATCCTAATTGAGAAAGATCTTATTTTTATGGATCTAGGAAATATGGAAATTATAATTTTTATGGAGGAATAAACATGACTCCATTTTCAAAGGATTTAAAAACATTATTTAATTGAAAAAATGAAAATATCTCAAAATGATTATGAGAATGTTTTTAAAAAAATTAAATATTTTAACGATAGATGATCGATAAGCTTCGGGTATGAGGATGGATTTCAATAATTTGGAATGAGGTTATGTGATTTTTCAATATCTAATTTAAAAAGGGTGATATTAGATTATTCTAATAGATCATAATTCTCTATAAACTATTGTAGTAAAAATATGTATAGATATCTAAATGAACACTTTTGGTGGGATAATATAAAGTGTGAAATTGCAGACTATGTATCAATATGCCTAGTTTGTCAACAAATTAAGGTTGAGAGGAAACATCATAAAAGTCACGTGACACCACTTCCTAATACTATGAGGAAGTGTGATGATATCATGATGGAATTTGTTATAGGACTACCAAGGACAACTTTAAGGAATGAGGTAATATGTGTATTGATTGTTCAAATAACCAAATATTCACATTTATTTTCTATTAGGGGGATTTTATAATAGAATTACTCCAAATACGTTATATTATTGATGTTTTAAGACATCATGGTTAACTTTATTTAATAATTGCAAATCGTGATCTGTAATTTACATTAAAATTTTTGAATATCATTTATAATGATTTGTATATTGACCATAATATGATCACTTCATATCACCCTTAATCCAAAGGACATAGAGAAAAGGCAATTGAAACATTTGAAGACAAGTTGAGATCTTTATCACATGACATTCAATGTATATGGGATTAGTACTTACCTTTTATTTAATATTCAGACAATAATTTATTCTATTCTAGTATTCATATGGCGCCATATGAAGTATTAAATGGATAGAGATGTCAAACTCCAAATTGTTTGGATGAAATTTGTTAATGGATACTTATATGATTGTAACTTATTAATAAGACAATGAAAATATTAAAGAACTTTCACGATGGTATTATATTTTATAAAAGTAAAAAAAATATTTATACTGATAACCTTAGAAAGGATTTAAAATTACAAGGAGGAGATCATTTATGTTTGAATGTATCTCCCTGGAAGGGCGACTTGAGGGTCGATTTGAGTGGAAAACTAAGCCCTCAGTACATCAGACCATTTAAAATTTGGGAAATAATTGGATCTGTAGATTACTGATTAGCTATATATGTAATCACCTATTATGAAATAGAACTGGAACCTAATTTGACATTCTAAAAAGAGCCTATCATGATTTTTGACTCAAGAGAGCATGTATTGATAAATCAAAAGACTAGACTAGAAAAATATTATTTGGAGAAATCATTAAATGGATGATTTGACATGGGAACCTATGGATGTTATGAATAAGAACAACAAATACCTATTTTGAGGGAAATAGTAATTAAAAATATTGAGGGAAATTTTTTTAATGGAGGGAAGAATATAAAATCCAAGAATTTATGATATATCTCTTCTTAAATAAATTCAAAAAAATAATAGCCTTTATTTAAAAAATAATTATTTAATATCGTATAAATCTTATAAAATCACATAGATAACACAAACCAAATCCAATAATTTAGAATGAATGATTTATGAGGGTTTTTTTAGAAACAAAGTAACATATAATGATGAAATTGTTACTTGACCATTGGAATATTTATGTGACCCGTATGAATAATAATTATGCCAAAATAAATGTAACCTCACCTAAAAAAGAATTTATGCATATTATAAATGATAATATGATATATTAATTTCATTGTATAAATAAATTAATATTTTGAAAATGATAAATTAAGTGTTGGTATTTTTATAAAAACTGATTTTTCACAATTTTATAATTAATATTATAATTTAAAAGAAAAATTATTGTCATAAAATATAATCATAAATTTATTTATTTCTATTTTAAGAGTATATTATAATTTTATGTGACCTTAATTAATTTTTCAAATTATTACAAAATTTATTACAATGTTAAAACTGGTATTTTTTAGTAAATAATGATCATAACGAAAAAATAAATTTATCAAATTTATAATATTAGTTTCAAAAATAAGAGTTCATTTTTTATTTTTATGAATCAAAAAATGGTTAGTGTATTTTTTTAAATTTTCTAATATAGTTGTATTTTTAGTGAATAGTGATATAAAAAAATTATTATATAAGCGAAATACATGAATTATTGAGTCATATATGATGTGTGGATGATTTAATCGACATTGGTTAAAACTAAAATAAACATGTTACTATATTTTGTAAAAATATTCATCATTATTTATTCTCTTCATCAAAAATAATAAAATAATAATTTAAATAATATTAATATATTCTTCTCCGCTACTATAAATACCACCCCTCTCCACCTCTTCTCAACACAATAAAAAATCCTTCAATTTTTTCAAATTTATACTTAGTACTATTACCATTTCTATCCTCTACGTTCAAGAGCCTTTGGTATTAATGAAGGACCAAACCCAAGCCTTATAAGGAGGTTTTGAAGGTGAAAAATTCTTGATGTAAAACACTTAATCCTTCCCTTTAATTTTATTACATTTACTATTATATTTTTATTTCTACATAACCTCCACAATAAAAACATGTATGATAACTCTAGTATCGTATATATACTTCAAAGTTATTATTTCAATGGAAAATACCCCAAAAATACAATTCACTTATTCCTTTAACTCTAAAAATGAAAATATCGTCAGTGAGGTGCAATTTACCACCTTCATGGATGATGTGTTTTTGTCTTTCAATTAAACATTCATGGATAAACATAAAACCATTTTTTGGTTAAAAAAAGATTATAATAAATTTATTATATCTTATTTATAGTTATCTATCAATTACATATACATAACAAAATTTACTAAAATAAAATAAATTCCTGATGATTGAAAACATGCCAAAATAACCAAAAAATTTATCACCAATGTTTTATCAAACAAATGAACCTAAAAACTTATAAATGAATGTAATATATAACCATTTAATATTATATTTGTTCATTAATAATATATATTTTCAATTTTGGGAATATAATATCATTTTATATGATTTCCATACATATATACATGTGAACTGAGCATGAGGGCTAGAGGAACAAACACAACTGAACAATAAAATTATCCATTATAATTCATCAATAAGGCCATAAAATAAATTAATAAAAGTATAATAAAACAAATTAATATATAAAATTTTATGATTAAATTAATTAATTGATTTAATCAGATTATCTTTGATATTATGAGCAACTAAAGAACACATCCAGACATATGGTAAGGGACATCGTCTCAATTTCGTTTCCATTGACACGTTCTTTAGGTTGTGAAACTAATTATTTTTATGTCAGCTATCTACTACCCATTTGAGATAATTTTTCATTTGAAATTATATTCCACATAAAAGTCCATATTTTCTTGAATCATGGATCTGTTCTTTTCTACAATGTTGTATAATATTTTTACATATTTTGTTTACATTGAATATTAAAATATTCAGAAATACATATTTCATACTCAATAAAAATATTAGGTTATGTATTAATGTTCTTTAACAATATCTATGTGTGAATAATTATTTTTAATTTTAATGATGGGTGGTGATTGACTCTATATATCCTCAATGCATCGATGGGTCTCATGAGACAAAATAGTTAGTGACAAACCCTTTGTGTTTGTTTCTAAAACATATTCTGATTAGTGTCTACCCATAGACATAATATTTTTTTATGGTATGATGGTTCATCTTCAAGATTTATGTTGTTCAACAATTAATCATTTTCATCATTCATCATTTAGTTACCAATACATATAGGATTCTTATTATGAAAAATTATACGGATGCATTTTCATTCTAAGTGTATTGATGGCATGTGTTTTTCAGTTATTCATCAGGACATGTTGATTATTACAAATTCATTATGAATCAATTATTATTAATTCGTGTTTCAGCTATATGTTTCCCTTACTATGAATTTAATCTCACAATTTTAATTTTTTTCCTTCTATAGTTTTTTACAATTAAATATTTAAATATTTGACAAGGAATCAGTTTATGTTTCATTGTTATGTTCTATATATATATATTTATATATTTCAAACTAATAAGGGTATCATGTATGAATGTAGTTTATTCAAAACTAATAAATTGATTGATCCTTTGTGATGCAATCCATTTTATCTATGACATTGTAATAAAAAGACCACTGAAACTATGATATTGGGGTTATGGTTATCATAGTGTTTTCCTCAATAAATTGTAATTTACACCCATTAGAATGGGACCCTTATAGTAAAACACAATGTATGACCTAGAACTTCCCATAGTAGCTGGATGATGGAAGTGTCTCTCATGATCTTCATGATCAATCCTATTACCCATATCTATCTATAAAAGATGGATAAGGGGTGTTTTATACATATAATAAGGTTAATACATATCCTATTATTTTATCTCAGATCATTATCATTATAGAAACCTATATATGGTGTGTTCTTTTAATATCAATACATATGGAACCATGACGTCCTAATGATTTGTGCATAGAGGGTGATGATGACCACGCTAAAGAGGCAGCTGTACATAAGCCACCAATTATACATCTATTAGTTTCACATCAAGCACCTCTTGTTATCCCTGATATAGGTAATGATTTCCTATTTTTTAGGGATGTTTGGTTGTTTATTCTTACTATATTGGGAGATCTATAAACATCCCTATCTATGGGAGATATTATGTTGGAATTTCAATAAGAACATCCACCCTCTTTTTCAAAGAATTTTGTCCCCATTACTACAAATTTATGGCATGACATAGTATTCCCTATTTCTATGAATCTGGAAACACCTCTTGAGAGGAGAGTGAAGCCTTCTACATATATAATTCATGGATCATCCAAAAAAATTTCTGAATGTTATGAATTAGGTATGTCAATATCCTATAGTTGTTTGAATGGATTTATAGTCTATATTCTCTGATCATTTCTTCCATAATACATTGAGGGGAGATCATACCAGGGAGTTCATGAACATGTATCATGGCTATATGTCTCTTATGGTCAACGTATTTCATTTTACAGAGCATAAGGGCACTGTTTCTTCATATAATTTTGATTATATTGTAAAATATATATGATTTTAGGATGGCCTAATGATGGATATTCAATCTTATTTGAGTGTTTTTTGATAGTTTTCCATATCATATATAGTGAAACAGTCTCTTATCATCGAGAAAACTAGAGAGAAAATTATGGTGTGGGCCAAAGTAGTTTAGATCCATGAGGGGATATTTGTTTGACAATCCAATAGAAGTTACACTTTGACACAACACACATGACTATTAGTATCCATGTTACACTCACTTATAGTTATGTTGTTTTTCAATAGTGTGTGGAGACTAGGCATAATATTTCTCAATGTTCTAGGGACCTTTTTTAGTAAAGATGCTATTTTAGGTTGGGGAATTTAATGTGTTTTTGTAGTTCATACCCAAATATGACTAGTGGTAGATGATATATACAAACATCACCATCAGTTGAGGGAATGTGATCACCACTCTAAGTAGGTAGCTTGATTACTACTACATGTATATGTAGAGAAGGAGATCATAACATCGGTAACCTAGAATTAGTTACACAATGCCATTAAAGTGAAACCAATCTTGGTATTGAGTTTGTATCATAGATCTGTGTATCATTACAAATTATTTACTGCCTCTTATTCCATAGGAGTAGGGTTTTGATCCACAAAACATTTGAGGTACTATTATAGGCGAGTCTTCTATTGTATCTCTTCTTTTTAAAATAGTTTTATATTATTAATTCATTTATGTAACTTTCGCAAAGATCCTCGGGTACAATGTTCATTTTTCAAGGGAATCAAGTTCACTTGATTCTCCATTGAGGTTATGATCGAATAGTTTTCCCCAATGCAAGGAGCTCCCCCTTGAAGTAGGTGGTTTTCAATAAATGTTGGGCCTAATTTTCAAGGAGATGATAGTATTTGATATCATTCCTAGGGTGGACTATATGGATCTATATTTGGATTATGATTACTAATATTAAAAAATAGTTACATTTAATTTTCATAGGGTGGGTATTTTATTCAAAAAGTTGAATGGGATTTCTATTAGTGTAGATCCAGAACAGATCATTGTGGTATTGGAAGGATGAATACCCAGATTTCTAGTATATATACAGATGATCAGAAATCACATCAGACTGAATTCATAGCTATAGTCTATCATTTTTTGCATGTTTCCCCTAATGACATTTCCGGACTACCTTCCGAGAGAGATAATCAATAAATTCTAACATGTTAGTTCTTGGAACCACACTGGTATATATTCCCTCTTATATAATTGATACTTCCATGTTGCTAGAAGTCAAGATAAAACTAGAGGATTTAGATGAAAAGTGGTTTATATGGACCAAAACATCCTTGAGGGGTTCATTGGTCCTTTTCTCCAATAAGGAAAATGAAACCCTTAATTTATGTGTGGATTATCGAAAATTGAACTTGCTAAAGATTAATAACATTTATAATTTTCCTTGAATAGATGATCTCTTTTACCATCTCTGAGGATATTTGCTTTCATAAAGATAGATCCAGGATCATGTTATCATCAGTTGTGTGTTATGCCTCTATACGTGCAGTGTACATCTTTTATTGGCATTTATGGTCTATACAAAAATCTATTTATATCATTAGGTCTGATAAATCGGTTATAGGCATCCATGGCCTTGATAAAATGTGTTTTACATCCATATTTAGATTTGTTTGTTTTATTCATGGAAGATATCATATAATATTTTCAAAATCAACATGATCCTGCAAAACATCTAGAGATTGTTTTTAATACACTTGGAGTGAATTAGTTATATTCTATGATCACCAAGTACCACATATGGATGGATACAATTCATTACCTGTGTAACATTATCTCATAAATAATAGATTCTATTTACCCCTAGAAGTTGAGAGTTTTAGTATCCTTGGTGAATCCCAAAAGCATGTGTTATAAAAGGAGTTTCCAAGGGAAAACTGCAAATTAAAAGAATTTTCTATTAGACTTATGACGCATAGTAGAAATTCATATGGGATTAATGAAGAAGGGTTTGATTTCTTTTATGTTTATAAATCATAGAGATATACATTTAATAGATGAATGTTTTATTTACTTCAGTCATGATCATGATTCCCCTATATCCAAGACAGAGTTATATTACCTATTGTGTTGTACCAGGTATCATTCAAATAGATGTTATGAAATATGAAGAACATGTTGGTTGGTATAGGTCATTTCAGCTGATATTTCATGAGCATAGTTACCAAACACATGATCTCTACCAAGTGGCTATTGTTCATTCTTTGCATTGTTGGAGGCATTACATTCCGGGAGAGTTTTTTATTGGTTTTTTTCACCCCACAATTGCCTTGGGTGTATTTTCATATATCATTACATGAATCTCATTAATCAAAGAAGGTTGGAATATCATTAGTATTTTGATTCGAGATTATATATACTCCTATTAATGGAAAATCTATCGTTAATGCTCAATGTAGGAAACTCAAAAACAATTATTTTAGGAGGCTAATAACAATTGGTAGTTTATGGACTTATTTTCTAAGATGCATGTAAACGTTCAAGACTATCATGGATAGTCGACAATTATTCAGAATCAGTTTCCTCTTTAGTTATGGATATAGTTAAGATGAATTAGTTTTCGAAGCCTTATGATTTTTTCTAATGGGATGGTATTTTTGTGACTATCTACCTCCAGATATGATTATTTATAGATATGTAATATTTTTTATACGTTGGAATATATAAGATTATATAGATGTGAAGGAGGAGCAGATTCGAGGATCTATTTCTTCTTATTATCTTGTTGTAGACACCGAAAAAGTCCATAACTCCTAGTAGAAATTTTGAAATGAAGATGCAAAGTAATATTCGAACGCGGAGTCCCGGTCCAGTGGGCCTGGAAGTGTTGTGTGAAATTAAAGTGGTCTTGCGCGAAAACATGTGGAAATCACTAAAGACACACTGGATTCGCGAAAAAGAACTGGTGTGGCACGCAATTTTGCACGCCCAGATTCTGCAAGGTGAGGCCTTTTGTGCCGACATGTCTTGGCGCGGAAGATTTCACCCACCGTCCGGATTCCGTGACGGCGGATGCCTATAAATAACAGGCGACCCCAACCATTTCAGGGTTGAGGAATTCGGAACAGCTCCCATGCACACAATTTGGACTCCCACCCATGCAATATGACTTCCAGGTAATAAACCATTTTGCGCAACCTTTCCCCAGGGTTCTCCTTTGCGCACAATCCCGCCAGCTTAAGTTAATTTTCCAACTCCTTAGGATTCCTCCTTTGAGCGCAATTCCTTCCCCTTGTGTGCAATCTCTTCCCATTGCACGTAATCCCTTCCATATTGCGTGTAATCCATTTGTTAGGTTTTGCCATACCATAGGAATTGTATGTTGCCTCCCGCGTGCAATCCTAGCCCGTTGCGCGCAATATCCCCTTTCCGCGCACAAAATCCTCTTCCCCAATTGCGCGCCAACCCAGTGATTTTCATGAAAACCTTCTCTTTGTATGAAAAAACCAGGGTCCCTCACCATTACGCCCCTCGGGCTGCCTCCCTTCTTGGGCGCCTGATGTCTTCTATACCGGGCATGCGCGCCATGTGTTGTTTTCCCATACTCCCTTCTAGGCTCGTACGAAGTAACCTCAAGGTCCCATGGGCAGAGTTTTCCATTGCGTTGATTTGCCTCAAGCTTCTTCGCATAGGCACTCTAATGGATATTGTGTCTTTTCATAGCCACGCTAATATGGACCCCTCGATGGTTCTCCCTGTGGCCCCCCTTCACCACCGCCTTGCCGATGCCTTACCTCCCACAAGGGGTAGAGGGTGTTGGGCATGTAAGCCCTAGGGCTGTAGAGTGAACCCACCTTTTCCGAGCTGCAGGACGTTAGATTCCCAAGCACCTCGTCCTCAAAACATGACGTTAAATTGTGATCTGACCCCGTGCCTTGCACGCAGGGTCCCCTGGCTCGGACATTCTTTACACCGCTCGTCTCCATGGGAATGTAATCTTCCTCACATGGAATGATATCCTCTTTTTGGAGTGGTGTTTGTCCACAAGGGAAGGGCTGCCTTAGAGTGTATGCCCCTAGCCTCTCTTGTGGAAGGTTGCACCCATGCACCTCCATAGTTCCCCACTGCCAAGGCTAGTGGAGGGTGTGATAGGGAATGAGGCATCTCCTTTGTTCGGTCCCAAATCCCTCTCCCTCTGTGATTTGTTTCATATGGGCCTCCATCCTGGAGTAAGTCCCAGCACTAAGGGCTGCCAACCACGCGTAATCCCCTGTTTCCTCTTTGGTCTGCTCAACGTGTAATCCCCTCTCCGCTTCTCATGGATGCACCTTTTGCGATGTGATCATCTGGTCCCTACTACCTCTTGTTTCCCACACTGTTCATGACTCACATGGGCTTAGAGCGAGCATCAACCATGACATCCACCATGGGTCTCCTCAGAGAGTCATCCCAATTCCAGCGAACTACGGGGACATTAATCTGTGCTAAATCATGGTACGTAGGTAGCCTCCACGAGGTTCAAGCCCACCACCTGGTTGCTCCGACTTCTTCACGTCGGTTCGCCAACACTTTGGGCTGCCTCAGTGCGCATGCCCCAAATTGCTCATCCCACATGATGTCAAACTGTTTGCTCGTCTCGCATGACGTTAAACTGGATGCTCTTCCCGCATGATGTTAAACTGTATGCTCGTCCCACATGACTTTAAACTGCATTCTCTTATCGCATTACATTAAACTATATACTCGTCCCACATGACGTTAAACTGTATACTCATCCCGCATGATGTTAAACTGTATGCTCTTCCCTTATAATGTTAAACTGTATCCCATCCAGTATGAAGTTAAACTGTATGCCTTTTCTATATGATGTTAAAATGTATGCCCCGAACTATGTGGACATTAATCCATGGTAATGCATGGTGAGTAGAAATCATCCACGAGGTTCAAGCCCATCACCCAGTTGTTCTGGCCCCTTCCGCATCGGTTCACAACTACCATTATGATCCCCCTCAGAGCGTAAGCCCCATTTCCACCATTACGGGCCACCTCAGAGTGTACTCCCCATATCCAATTCCCACGTCTCATCCTGACCTTTCCCTCAAGCCCACATGCCTCAAGAATCTCATGCCCTATCCTGTAGTTCTTACTTCTTCCAGGCTCCAATCCACGGGTTCATTCTCACAGTTCGCCTCTTCAGGTGTCCCACCGCATCACCAAACTACACGGACTTTGATTCCATGCAATATGGATACCTAGGAATCCTCCATGAGGGTCATGCCCCAATTCACTCCATCACCCATCCTAATCCTTACCCGAGCTACCACATCTCGGTGAGATCATGCCACCTCATTCCACTCCACAGTATCTGGGGAGCCGCCCACGTGCTGGCCCCAATATCGGTGATCCCCCCAAGGGGGTTATATAATCTGATCCAATCTCAATGTTATGATCAGTCTGATCCTACTCCATAAGACATTAAACTCATGTCATACCCCGTGCTAAACATGGGAAGCTGAGAAAAACCTCAGATACATGTCTATAGAATGCAAGTTCCCCGCACTCGATGTGGGATGCCTTGGGCTTCCACGCCCTCGGGAAAACATATAATAAGGGACAGAAGACAGACATACCAATTCCCCATTGTCAAGATGTGCCAATGACACCCCTGTGTGATCGTTCTCCTCACCTAAGGTTGCTGCCCCAACCATAACCCTTGGAGCGTCCCGATGGAAGCAACGTAATAAACTGGCATCCATGAAGATATGGCACCGGGAACGAGATTCATGAACCCATCTTAAATCTATGAGGGAGACCCGGACTAGGTGAAGAGCTCCGAGGAGGAGTCCATGGAAGGAAGAAATGGCATCCCATTATCCCAGTTTCGATCAAGGAGCAGACATCCCAGAATAAGGAATAGATGTCGCCCGCCTTTGGAAATTTGGAATGTGGGCAACACATTGTGTGTCCTCCCCCAGCATGATGGATGTGCATGAGCGCCCTGGCGGAAAGTGTCGGATACAGATAATGGTGAACCTGATGTAAATCTCTTCTCCTCAATATAGACACAGGTTGCGTTTGGGGTGTTAGAAGATTAGCATGTCACCAGGTCCGGGTTCCCATCACCAGGATGTGAAACCCGCAAGGGGTTGAGGCAGTCAGGACGTTGAGCACTTCGTTCTGCAACGTCATCAACAGGTATCCCTCTTACCGACCATAGAAGATGGAATGAAGCTGGGCTATTGGTTGTCGATTTCTTTTCCTATTAGTTCTGTTGGGATCTTCTCCCTACTTCCAGGAATCAGATCGCTCCATTCGGAGATCGATCGCCACCTGCCCACCCGCACAGGGGCAGGGGTAGTACCGATGCCGCCACCCTGCATGGTGCTACCTTTTCCACAGTTTCTCTGACTGCCGTGACTGTCGGGCGCTCACGCCCCTCTCCCCATCTGATATCATCCAACAAAGGGTGATCAACGACCTTCTTCATAAGTTCGATGAGAAAGGGTTCATCCCCACCGTGGACATGGCCTGTTTGGATCTAGAGGTAGCTGCGCCTCATCTCCATCACTACCCCCGGGGGCCGCGCCAGGAGCCACTACTCCCCACTCTGACGTTCAACCGTTTTGGGAGTCTATTCCCGAAAAGCCTCGACACCTCCCTTCTCTACGCTGATGAGGTAGGGGATGTCCGGGTTCACCCGGTCAGAGACCGGATTCAAGGGTTCATGGTAAGGGCTCCCACCAGGCTTCTTCGATGCCACTACCTAACTCTCTGAGCCGAGGAGCAGGCAACCCATGTGCCCGCACCACTGTATCCAACCCATCTGACCCGACGCCGGCGTCTGGCACGGGCGGAAGAGAATTCCCACCCTAGGGCACCAACGTCAGCAGCCATTGTGGCCCGAGCCACTACTGACTTCTTTTACCAGACCCCCGCTCACATTGAGCAGGTGCAGTTACATGCCTGACCTGGATTGAGCCCCAAACTGCCCCACAGGCAGGTTGGGTCAAATCTCCGGGTCGCTGGCACAAGAAATGGACACTACGGACCAATTCGTGGAAGTGCCACCGAATGTGAAGGCCCACTTCGTGCCACCATTCTAGAAAGTAAAAGGCTTCCCCGTAATAACTACACTCCAGGTATGGATTTTTCCAGAGCTCACTCCACTAGTTACGAGGTCACTTCTCCTACCGCTGGCCGCAGATATGTAACTGTTGCATTTATGGTCACTCTCCCACAAGGAGGTCCTCCCCATGTCCCTTTATACATCAATCCCGGTGCTCCTCACACCCTGGACTTCAGTCTTCTCTTCCCCAGCACTATCGTGGACAGATGAATCCATGACGAAAATCAGCCTTTCCCTTAGGAGCCACCCATGGGCAGGAAGGCGGGATGTCATCACCGCAAGAGGAATGTTAGGGAAGTTCGGACAAAAATCAAACCAGTCCATTTCTCGGACTCTGAGGCGGAGTGTGACTCGGTGATGGATCACTCCCCCCGGTTCTATGAGTCAAAGGATGGGATGGGTACGCGGTGTATTATCCCCTTACACCCTGAATGCAAGATCAGTATGATCCCCACCTCTCTTCGAAGGTATATCCAGGAGGACGAGGACTTGGCGTACCCCAGGGATCACACTTGCAGTTACCATTGGCCTCTCCAGAAGAAACTTCCACCTCGGTCAGAGTGGGTGGAGAACTTTTCTGGGGCCCGACATAAGAGTCGCAACATGGAAGAGCCTTGGAAAGCCCTGACACTGGGACATGAGGCCTATTCTCTAGCCCATCCTATCGTGACGTGGTAGCCAAGACACTGCAACCCTTAGAGGACGACTTAGGATTCGGCGGCCAATCGGCCTGCTTGCCGAATTCTCTGCTGGCCTACCCACTGGCCCAGCAGCCTTCCTGGACATCGCTTCCAGTTCCCCAAACAACCTCGGTTGATGAGCAGGGGTAGCAAGGACCGGATCTCGAACCTGAGTCGTGGAGCTTCTGGATCGTCCTTGCAGCAGGCCACTTCCTCGATATTTTTTTGCCGGTCGTAGGATCAGATTTTGATATACCTGAATCACTCAGCCATAGTGAGTTTTAATGTTTCTAATAGACCCTCCGGGTGACTCACTCCCATTATCACCACCAGAATGTTCCCTACCCCGGGAGTCAAGAACACCTTGATGGTATCGGTGATCAATGTCGTCGGGTCGAGCAGGCCATGCTCCCCACGGTTCGGCACCCCGAGTCACTTGGCCACCACAGGGCCCTCCAACAACAATGTGTTCAGAGTTTTTAGGTACTCTAGAAGGTTTTTGTGGAAGCCACCCCCCCACATGCGCGTCTGTGGATGGGGGCAGTACGCTGACCTTCTTTTTAGTGCAATTACCCGACAGCCTGACTCACCGAGTAGTTTCGAGGGCATTCCCCTGAGGGAAGCAGCAGTCAACATGGACAACCTGTAGGGAGAGGGAAACAGTGTGGAACTCCTTGACGGGAATCACCCCTTGAGGAAAAGGCACTACTGGATCCATCGGGGAGAATTACACACGAACAAAGAAACCTCCTAGGTCTCCCCACTCCCACGGAGTTGTTAACACTGAGCTGAATCATCAACAAGGGTAAAGAACACGTCGGGGCTGTCAAGCTCGTTGACCCATCTACCTTAGTGGAAAAGGTGGAGGAATAACCTGAGAAGGCCATGCTAGACCAACATCATGCGGAGAAAATGAGGCCGGTTGATGATCTCTTGGTCGAATGCATTGCAGAGCGACGACCTGACTACATTGATCCTAGGCCGGGACAGCACGGGCAGAAGCAACTACCCCACGATGAGATTCTCTTGGGCAACCATGATCATGTCGCGTTCTTCGACAGAGGAGAGGCCAGTTATCATGGATTGAGGGTGAGATACATTTCGCCGAACCCTCCTGAGCGGCGTGATCACCCAAGGGACCGTGCTCCGTTTCCTCCCACTGCCCCAAGAGTCGCTCTTCCAGCCGCCCCGCGAGTTGCTAAGATTGACTACCGGATTGAAGAGCTTGTCAATGCTCTTGTGGTTAGGGATCCCAATTAGGAGAGGAACCTGCGTCCATACAATCTGATGGAGGCACTTATCACTCACTTAGAGGCTCAAGAAACTCGACTGGTGGCAATCCCACTGGATGACAAGCCATAACCAGAATGGGTGGATGATATGTCAGCCCTACCGAGATTTGGGAACCCCACATTTTCCCTCTCTAATGGGACCAAGGAACCTCCACAACACCTGGCCCACATCAACATGAGGTGCGAGCCTATGTTAGGAACTATGGCGGAGCAGGAGGCCGCCAAGATCCATTGCATTGTTCAGACACTAAACGAACTGACATTCGTCTGGTACAACCATCTCCATGTCGGATATGTGACTAGCTGGGAGGACCTTCGCAGGCAATTCCTCACCAGTTCAATTCCACCACTCAGAAGACGAACATCACAGACCCCTTCAGGTGCAAGAAAAGGCCCGACGAGTGACTCATGGACTTCGTTTCCCTGTGGAAGGGGATCACATACTCCCTTGACATGCAACAAACTCAGGAGAAATTAGTGACAATGTGTTTAGGGAATGTCTACGTAGAGCTGGTTCCCTCTCTGATCACTCAGAATTACCCTGGAGGGTTACGGGACTTCCCAAAAAAGGCTGAGGGCCTCGAAGAAGCCATACAACAGGCCAGCCAGGCACACCCGCTGCCTCCTATAATCCCTGCAAGGAGGGCTGCCAGAGTCGAGCCGGCTGTTGTGTCCCAGATAGAGGACCCCAAGACATTAGATTTGCTACCAGTAAGGCCAGATCTGCAGCCCCATAGGTTTCCACCCACACGAGCATAGCCTCCAGCCCAGTAGCAACTACTTCAAAATTGGCGGGTGCCTCTGCGTAATGCACCGCCACAACCTAGGTGGGATAATCAGGTTCCGCCTCCTCGACATGCTCCTCCGGCCCCTCATCCAGGCCAGCCTCCAAGAGCCCCCTTTCCAGACAGAAGGAATTCGGAATACTCGTTAAATGAGGTCCAAGTCCCTAGTTACTTCCGTAGTTCCTTAGAGTAGAGAATAGTGTGACTTCCTGAGTTCTGGAAGCTGGAAGAGGCACATCTTACTGATCACCCCAACTACTGCCCTTATCACCGGACGCTGGGGAAAACCATCCAGTGATGCTACACGTTTAAAAACTAGCTCCAAGACCAAATTGACAACAATGTAGTCAGGTTGGGACCAAACCCGAGACAACTGGTAGGTGTCTTTGTGAGACCATATGGAAATAGTGGTAATGAGGAGGATTGGTAGCAGGTTTCTGACCACGGGTCCTGGAAGTATAACGACTGGATGGCCCGTAAGACGGTCTCCTGCACCCATGACATCATTCGTGCCCGCCTGAATCAGCCAAAGCCCTCAGAATCTGCAAATGCTACCTCAACATCATTGTCCCAGCCTACCTCTTCCCAGAAGGGAATGTGGCAATGGCGAAAGAAGAAAGAACATGGTCTACCAATGCCATTGTCAACCGACACTCTTTGCGATTTTATGCCCCCAGAAATGGGGGTCCCTCCGAAAATCCGTCTGTTAGTGGATGAATCCTCGAGTGAATGTATAGGGTATGCTTCGGTTAGCACCATAGAGTTAGTAAATCCATTTTTGACTCCTGATGATGTGGAACTCCAGGTTGATCTCCCCAATGTCCCCAGCGGTCGCCAACGTCGTCAGATCCACAACTATGTGAATCACTGGGGCACAGCAATTGGCACCTCTAGCAAGGCCATACACACTACTGAGACCAGGCAGCAGGCCCAATATAGGTCTCAGCACAGGCAACCCCTTCATTTGGTGTCGACAGGTCCAACTCCATGACCATTTTTGTTGCGGGATCAGACAGAACCACCTCGGTCGTGCCACGACCAGCCCTTCCCTGCCACCAACTGACCCCAGCCTTTCTGTCCTAATCACCGGGCCTTGACAAGTGAACAATGAGATGGGCCTCGAACCAGTCAGTCACCGGTCCAGCCAGTGGAGCTCATCATCCCTCCAATCGCAGAGCGACCTCCTCTAAGCAGAAGCTCGCATTTGGCCCAAATGTATGATGTCCTGAAGCACCAGGCCATCATTCCAACAAGTCTTTCTATCCTTGAGGCTCTTCTCTTATCATCTGAAATGTGTGAGGCACTCACCGAGGCACTAAGGAGCCCCATCCAGTATTAGATGGAGGTAGAAGCTGCAGAAGCCTTCCACACTGAGGCTATGGAGAACATCGAATATCAGGCGGTTATCTCATTCTCCTATGAAGACGAAGAGCCTCCCATACATGGTCATTTTCATCCACTATACGTCACTATCCATTTCAATGGCATGGTAGTCTGTCGCTATCTTGTTGACATGGGTTGTGGGATTAACCTAATCCCAACTCAGACACTGTAGAAGCTGGGGTTGTCTGAGGATGATTTAATTCCCTCTAACCTCAAGATCCAAGGGTATGACAGGACCGTGGAAACTCCAGTCGGCAAGATTCGATTTAAGACCTAGTTTGGTGGACTAATTTCTAGCATTGAATTCATGTTTGTCTCTCAGGACTCCACCTAGAATGTGTTGATTGGCAGGTCGTGGCTCCATCTTCACGCGGTGATCCATTTTCCATATCACCAATTCCACAAATACTCCCTTAATGGTTGAGTAGGCATGATCCAAGGAGATGCGTCTCCATTTGACTCTTGTGAAGCCCTTTATCTAGACATCGACTACTACAAGAGCAAGGATAAGCATGTTTTGGCAGGTGAGGTTGAGCCCACCACTGTCAGAAGTGATCCCTGGGTGGGTTTTGATGATGCTTATGTCTTTCCAATTCATCAGTTGGAGGCCACAAACCCCGACATGGGGCAGTGATTTGTGGTTTCAGGTACAAGAGGAAAGAATATTCCTAGGTCCAAGCGGAGGTGGGAAATCACCCCATACTCCTACACAAACCAGGTTCAGGTGATCCTCGAGCCTCCTACCCATGTGCGGTATCTGGACGTCAGGCTCATGGCAACGTCAATACATCAGGCATGTCTCTTTCGCCGGACTGCGGTTAACCGGCTCAAGATGATGTGCCACTACTGCTTTGAAGTCATCAAGAGTGGCCCCCTTGGGCTAAAGACCATATGGGATTGGATCTACTACCTTCATCGCCATGGTATTAGTGGCGTGTGAGTCTCCTGATATGATGACAACTGCCACCCAAGTCGGCACCAGTTTCCCTTCAGGTTCTGGTGACTCCGAAGCATCTCCCCCTACAGAAGATCCCTCCACAAGTGGAGAAGAGGATCTAGAGGATTCTCCCCCCACCATTGAAGAAGGCGTATCTAACACGGTCGATGAATTGGTAGAGGTGAACCTCGGTAGCGAGGCGGACCCGAGACCAACATTGGTCAGCGCCGCTATGCCCCCAGAGGAGCAGAAATAGTATGTGGAAATTCTCAAACAGCATCCTGATGTGTTCGCTTGGATTTAAGACGAGATGCCAGGGCTAGATCCCCAGGTTTTTGTCCACCGCCATGGTCTTCCGGCAAACCATCACGGGTTTAAGCAGCGTCCCAAAGAGATGCACACTTCTCACGGAGGCATGGTTGAGGCCGAAGATGAAAAGATTATTAAAGAAAAATTCTTCAAGGAAGTTCATTACCCCTAGTGGATAGCCAACATTGTGACAGTTAGGAAGAAGAACAGAAAGATCAGGGTCTGTATCGACTTCCACAATCTCAACTACCACTGTCCGAAAGATGATTTCCCCTTCTAGTGATAGAGTTGTTGATTGATTCCATGGAAGGGTTCCAAGACCTCTCCTTCATGGATGGGTATTCTGGGTACAACCAGATCCAGATGGCCCCCGAGGATGAATATTTCACTACCTTTAAGTCCCCCCAAGGTACTTTTTGTTACCAGGTTATGCCCTTCGGCCTGAAAAATGCAGGGACCACCTATCAGCAGGCCATGAATTTCATATTCAAGCCGATTCTTAGGATGCTAGTGGAATGCTACATGGATGATCTAGTGGTCAAATCGTACCAGTTCCAGGATCATGTCAAGGACCTTGAGAAAATTTTCATCTTCCTCCGTTCTCACTACATGAAGATAAAACTATTGAAGTGTGCCTTCAGGGTCACTTCCGGAAAGTTTCATGGCTTCGTTGTCAAATAATGAGGCATTAAGATCGACCCAGAGAAGTTCAAGGCCATCAGCCAGATGCCTCCCCTGAGTAATATTCAGGAGATTCGGGGTCTCTAAAGACATTTATCCTATATACTCCATTTCATTACGAATCAAGACGACAAGTGTATTCCCTTTTCCAAGATCATGAAGAAAGGTGACACCTACGAGTGGGATGAAGAGTGTGAGATCACCTTTGAGGAAATCAAGTATTATTTTCTACAACCTCCAGTCTTGATGCCACCCATTTCTGGAAAGCCATTGGTCCCTTGTGTGACCGCCCTGGAATGGTCCCTCGGTGCACTTCTTTCCCAAAAGAACAACAAGGGAACAAAGAATAGCCTATACTACCTCAGCCGCATGCTCCTAGATATGGAAGTTAGATATTCTCCCATCGATAAGAGCTGCCTTGTACACATATTTTCCATTCAAGAATTACGGAACTACTTGCAGCACCACGAGGTAAAGGTGGTCTCTCGGGTAGACCCATTGAAATACATCTTGAACAGACCTATGTTGACTAGCCGACTAGCGCATTGGGTAGTGATCCTCCAGCATTTCGACATCAGGTTTGTACCTCAGAAGGCTGTCAAAGGACATGCATTGGAAGACTTCTTAGCTTCTCATCCGACCTCTAAAGATCCACCACTATATCTAGGCTTTCCTGATGAGGTAATCCTCTTAGTTGATCATTCCATCCCATGCTGGCAGATCCACTTAGATGGTGCCTCCCGGAGCCCCACCGATATAATGCTCAACGATCCTAGGCTCAACAAAGTAGGCCTAGGTGTCATCTTCATCACCCCAGAGCAAGATTTTCTTCCATATTCGTTCCTATTTTCAGAAGGCTGCACCAAAAATGAGGTAGAGTTTCATGCCCTCATCACTGGCCTTGAGGTGGCCCTCGAGATCGATGTGTCCCATCTGCATGTGAAAGGGTACTCCAAACAAGTCATCAGGCAGGTCAATGGTGACTATGTTGTCAAAAAAACAAAACTCGTGCCACTGGTGGAGTGCACCCTCCAAATAATGGCTCAGTTACCTTCTCGTCCAGAGGTCGTTCTTATCCCCCAGTCGTAGAACAGTCAAGTAGACATTTTGGCTAGCCTGGATGCATCCCTTGCGGAGCCCAAATAGGATGACCTGATTATCCACATGGCATAGCGCAGAGTCATTGCTCCCATTATCCCGGAGGATGATTGTGGCTCGTGGGTGAACCATCTTACCATTGCATCCCCTACGTTAGGATCCTCGGGGACTTCATATGCGGTAATAGAAATAGTTCCTGATTGGAGGACACCCATGGTTGAATACCTTTAGTGTGGTAATCATCTGTCGGACCGAGTTGAGTGTGAGCAAATCTGACTCTGTGTACCGTATTTTAACCTTCAGAATGGTCCCAACCTTGAGCAGATACATTATTGAAGAGGATTTTATGGTGTTATCCTCCGTTTCCTTCAAGGAGTTGAGATCCCACATGCCATTCAAAAGGTTCATACTGGATCTTGTGGTTCCCATCAGGCAAGGTCGAAGTTGTCTCACCAAATTCAGAGGATGGGGAACTTTTGGCTCTCCATGATCCATGACTGCATTAAGTTTTCCAAGAGGTGTCACGCATGCCAAGTGCATGCTAACATTGTGTATAGGCCACCAGAGCCCTTCCACACTATGAAGTATTCTTGGCCCTTTACAGTCTGGGGGTTGGATGTCGTAGGACCTTACCCACTGTCGATGACTTGCCAATACTGGTTCATTCTGACCGCTACAGATTTCATTTCCAAGTGGGCAGAGGCAATTCCACTCAAGGAATTCAATGACCATTTTATCATTGACTTCGTGAGTTCCATCATCATCTATCGATTTGGGGTACCTCAGGTTGTCCTCACGGATAACGAAACCAACTTCTGAGCAGTCGAGCTGAAGAAACAACATGCCATGTACAACATTCTCTCTAACCATACCTCCTGCTATCACGAGTAGGTGAATGGACAGATCGATTCTTTTAACAAAACCCTCTATAACATTCTGAAAAAAATGGTTGGTCAGAATAAGAAAAGTTGGCCAGACAAGCTCCCCAACACCCTCTGGGCATATCAAATGACGACTTGAAATTCCACCTCGGTGACCCCGTATTCCCTGGTGTACGGAGCTGAGGCCGTCCTTCCCATCGAGATTCAGTTGCACTCATTACACACGGCGGTCTACGACCAGCAAGTGCCAGATAGAGTTGCTGAAATCCATCTTGTGGAATTGTATGTTCTGGATGAGAATAGGCTTCGTGCTCTGCACAACCTAGAAAGGCATCAGCAATGGATGGCTTGAGCATTCAATAAGAGGGTTCGCCTCAGCTCTTTCCTGCAAGGCGATCTAGTACTGGCCCTCTGGGCGCCAATGATTCCTGGCAGAAAACCACCCAAGTTGGTGCCCAAGTGGTAGGGACCTTTCATCATCAATAATGTCTATCCCAATGGTGTGTATTCCTTGGTGACTATTAATGGATAGTGAAAGAGTGCTGTCGTGGGTGACCTCAAATGATTAATGTGATTCTGGGGTACTTAGGTGTAGCAGATTGGCTGACCAAGGTCATATCTCAAAGGAGGAAGTATATTTAAAACAACTATTAAAAGGTATTCTAAAAATAAAATAAAAGAGAATAAAAACACTACCTGAATGGATGAGGGTTGGTTATAGTTTATGAATCTATAAGAAGTTTTCTGGAAGAAGATTGTATTTTTTTTGTTTTTTGTTTTTAAATGAAGTTCGATTAAAATGACACAAAAAAAGATGTCTGTTTAGAAAATATTTTAACAGGCGTAATCAAGCTAACTCTACCTCTTCATTCACTTATTAATCATTATCATTTAAATCAACATCCAATTAATTATTATCCCTTAATTTTTTATCCCTCAAACCCTATGAGAGTTAAATTAACCATAAAGATGAAATTAATTAAAACCTAGGCTAGCTTCGGAACACGCAATCGCATCACCCTATTTTGATTGTTGTTTTAAGGATAAATTATGGTCAGTGGTTAATTTGAGCACATATCCATTCTAGAAATGAGGATGAATTGTGTTTAGGGATTATATTTGAACTCAACAAATTTATCCTGTATGGTCCTGTATTACTGATTAAGATCGCGCTCTCACAATTTACACAATTCCTGACCTTGCGTGTTTTGTGTTAATTGTTCAATTTATTGCTTAGTTTCTTACATTAAAAAAAACAATTTATAGATCTTATTATGTAAATTATAATAGCTCAATGATTCAAAAGAATTAAATGAAGAAGGATAGAGGTCGATCGATTACTAAAAATAACTACTCTTCCATGGGCGGTGTAGTCATCGTGGAGACGTTTTGCATAAGTAAAGGATTGAAAGGGTAGAACCCAATCTTGTCTCCACTCTTGAATCCAAACCGATTAAAAATATTAATATAATAAGAATAGAAAAGAACAAAGAATATTATTTGAAGAAAAATTCAATAAACAAACATGAAATAAATGAAATATAATGAAGTGGTGGGATAGGAGAGCCTTTTTGGAAGAGAGGCTTGCACAAAGGCTTACTTCTTCTAAGAGTTGTGAGGGGATCCCAAGATACACCTTTTCGGACACACCTTCCCAATTCCTCAAATAGCCCTCTCAAAGAGTTAAAACCCCCTTTAAATAGAGTTTGTGAGGGCTAGGGTTACATAACATTTTAACTGTGAAATGATAAATTCGGCAAAATATTTTATTCCACGTTTCACTGACTATTTGACCTCTAAAACGCATGACTTGACCGTCCTTCCAGAAGGATGATTTGTGCCAAATCATATCTCCGAGCTTTCCTAAAAATTTGGGCTCAATCCAAGCCTTGATAAAGAAGATATGACACAAAAACAGAACCCATGTCCATTCTGCCGAGTCCATCCCACCATTGGATTAATGACCCATTTACTCCATCCAAATGCATTTTTTAGCTCTAGTGTCCTGAATGAAAGTTGTAGAAAATTACGTTAGGAAAAATGTTAACAAATTTCAATTTCAAATAATAAATACAAAAATATGTATCTTCGAAATGTTATAGAACATTAAGTTAGGAACACTGTTAAAAAATTTGAAATTCAAATAATAATTATATAAATATGTATCTTCGAAATACTATAGTGCACTATAAAGGGTAAAACTGTAATTTTCACAAAATTTTCAAATGAATGATCAAATCCTAAATATTTTATAAATAATCATATATAACACAATGTGAGGAAATTATATCATTTATTATTAATAAAATATTCAACAAAATAGTGTCTAATTAGTGAGCGTGTAACTCCTCCCACCAACGCCAAGTTCCTCAAGTAGTACTTTTCTTGAGGTCATTGGGTCCTGCATGACCCTAAACTGAATTCGGTCCTACACTTGGGCCCCTAGGTCCCCCCGTGACCTTAAATTGTACAAGGGTCCCCCATGACCTTAAACTGGATAAGGGTCCCTAATGACCTTAAACTGGACAAGGGTCCCCCATGACCTTAAACAGGACAAGGGTCCCCTCGGACCTTAAATTGGATATGGGTACCCCATGACCTTAAGCTGGATAAGATTCTACCATGACCTTAAACTACATTTTTCCCTTCAACTATGCCCCTTTGGTCCGAGTTCTAAGACTTTAAACTTGGATCCTTGTTGTCCAGCATGACCTTAAACAGCATGTTCGTCCTCACTACAAGACGTTAAACAACAAGCTGGTTAGGCATCCTCGATCGAGGCCTAGCCTTAGGCCCCTTGGCCTTCTGAGGCCACTTATCCCATTTCATCACCCAGAGTGTGCGGTGTGGTGTAGGATATGTCCTCATTCATGACAGGCTATCAGCTGCGTCATGCACACTCCCTGGAAGAAATGACCCTTATCATCCTACATGACATTAAACTGTGCTTCTAGAAATACGTACAGATTAATTCCCATCCTTATGGGATATATAGGACTGCCTGTACACCTAGATTTCAGGTTCCGCGCCATCTCTTAAAAGATCGCATGATCTCCCGGTCACCTCAGTCTCTTAGCATGTCCATCCCTGCGGGGGGATATATAGGTGTGATAAAGGGTTTTTGGCTCCATTCCCCCTTCTCCCGGGAATCCGCCATCTTTTTCCACTCTAAAACTGAGCCCTTTGACCCTTTATAGTGGTATGCTAATATGGTCAGAGTACTCTAGTCTAGGACTTAGAGTGTCAGATTCAACTTTGGCAAGTTTTTTCCGCTTGACAAGCTTCATGCTCCCCTTCATTTGGGACCCATTATCATTCACACCCGGAGGGACTCCCAAAAACAGCATTGATACAGTGCTTAAGGGATCTCCTACCATCATGGGCCAATTCCCTTGAGGTTTTCAGACAAAAAATTGATACAAATCTTGTGTTGTGAATATGGTCAGCTACCGATGCTCATTTGTTTGTCCCCATTTGAGGCTAACGCGACAGGATGTTGTGTTGTAGACATGGTCAACAGTAATCCTCCATTGTCACACCGGCTACTTCGGGCCCTGAATGTTAGTGGCATGATTCACATTAGGTTCCACCCCATTGTGTCAAAGTGGAATCTCAACACTCCTTGCACTAGCCCTCAGTACACCCCTGCACGTCAGAAGAACAAAGCTGCATAACTGCGTCTCTCAGGGCTCTAGCGATATATGCACCAAGGTTATATGCATAGGTTTTCTCTAAGGATCATGTGCAGTTTGACCCTCATCTCCATGAGAAATGAGGAGTCACTGAAACATTGCATCTTGGGCCCAGCTCAGCTAGAAGCTAGTGTCTCCTACCCCCCGTGGCTGTTGGACCCTCGTCGGCTCCTTTGCCCAAGGCTACTCTCCAAAAATCACGTGCTGTTACAATATGAGGATATTCCCTCATCCACATTGGGTACACATTATCGCATCGTGATTATTCCCCCAGGTCCAAGCCATACGACCTTAAACTATACTGTTTGGTCCCACCACATGACCATAAACTGTGATGATATCATCCGAGCCGCACGATGGAAAACGACACTACATTGTGGAAACCTTCCCATATGAGACATCAATTTGGGTATTGGTCAATTTCCATACCATTTTTCAACTCTTGTTGCAGCTTGATTATTTGTGGCGATGCCAGGAATTTCTAACCAAGGCTGGTCGCACCACAAAAGAAAACCCATTCACCTTCAAGGACAAACAAGATATATCAAATACCGCTTCTTTTGGTGTGAGGGATAGACCCACATGCCTCTTTCGTCCTTTGCGCAGGTGGCATGTCGTGACATTCTACCTCTAAAGAACTACATATGGCTTGATTCTCATACTTATCAGATACGTAGGAGTTCTTGTGTACTTCCCCGGAGGCCCAACCTAACTTTCATGTTTGGTCCCTCAGCCTAAACACGTCCCCATGGATCACATGGTAAGCAGGACCCCATCCCCATTCATGATGGGTTTCTTCAGTCACTTTACTATACATCTCCTGCCCTTCTTACTGATCCCTAGTCTGAGCTATAAGACCTTAAAACTAAGATCTCCTAATAACTACATCTGGCTTGATTCCCATCCTAATGGGATATGTAGGAACGCCCAGACCTCCTGTCTTTGGGTCCAGCTCGAGTTCAACTAGTTCATCTCTTGAGTACCACCATCCGGACCCCCACCACAGGACTACGTGGCATAGTGCAGAACTATGTACTCATTCACGTCGGGTTTTACAACAGCTTTACTGTGCGTCTTCCACTGCCCTTAATCTTTGGTCCAAGCTGTAAGAGCTTAAACTAAGATCCTTTTCAAGAACTATGTGTGGCATGATTCTCATCATTATGAGATAGGTAGGAATGCCTAGACATTTCTTCTAGGGTCCAGCCCTAGGGATTACCAAATCTCGTCCCTCCTTACTGTCGGGCCTTCATCCTGGCTTCTTAGGGAGTGGTGTAATTGCGACATTTACCCCAAATAAGTTCGGGATGCCCCATAGTGATGTTGGGAAGCAATAGGTCCCTCACCAGAGATGACCTGTTTGAAAATTGAGATGATCTGTGACCAGATTAGTACGTCCACCTAATTCAACTATGCCATAGTGGCACAATTTTGGGAGTGTTGGACTATGTTCGAAGAAACCACCACTCCACTTCCACGCTTTTCATGCCCCTTTATTCAAATCCTCATCCTCTTGCATATTTGATGGGACTCCCTAATCGTATGGATGATAGGATTTGGTCTACCTGCTGAAACAATATGGATGATAGACCTTTGGTCCGCCTATTGTTGCAATATGGATGATAGACCTATGGTCTGCCAACTGTTCGGGGCCAACGTCCCGGAAGACTGGTCATGTTTTATGGGACCCCCTAATAGTATGGATGATAGAATTTGGTCTGTCTACTGCAACAATATGGATGATAGACCTTTGGTCTGCCTATTATAGAAATATGGATGATAGATCTACAGTCTGCCTGATGTCCTGGGCCAACGTTCCGGAGGACTGATCGATGATATTTGAGTTAGGCCCCGTGTTGCGAACATGATCAGCAGTCATCCCTCATTTATTGTCCACATTTTAGGACAATGAAATATGGATGCTATGTTTCTGCCATGGTTAACAGTTATCCTCCATCTTCATGCCCCTATAGTGTTCCATATTTGGGTAACGTGATTCACGTTTTTCATCTCCCCATGTTCGGATGGATTTCAATTACCCTGGAATTTCCCCACTCGTGTGCCAAAACACATTGAGAAGATGGTATATCAATCGGTTTGAGGTCCTCTCCTTAGAAATCCAGGCCCAATTTTGGGTGCCTGAAGCTTGGTTAATGCCCCACAGTTGGATGAAATGATAACACAAGCATCCTTTATTTCTCACGTTTGTTGTGACCACATGAGCTTAGGGGTGAGTTGTTATTCATTTCAGAATTATGGTGAGAATATTAAACAACAGGTACAGATAAATGTATTTGCCCATATATTGGATCGGAATGATGAGTAGTACAAGAAAAATTCAATAGATTGCCAAAACAGAGCCTTTAGGGATCAGCGTGCAGGATTGATATTTCCAACGCCGCTACCCTTTGGCTGGTAGACTCCAGGACTACTTCTCGCTCCATAATGACTCTCTCTTCATAGGCATACGTAGAGCGCAGCTCGCCAACCCTAGCTTGTGCATGCACCCACTCGTTTTGAATTACGGTCATCTGGTGACATTCCACCATTAGTTGTTCTTGGCTGTTAGCCATCTGGGCCTTCAGTTACTCCACGAGCTCAGAGCAAGTTGCGACAAATACCTCTTTCTCTGCCACCTGCCCTTCGAGACACCGGAACTCCTACCCCACGCTCAGAAACTCATGGGTGCTCGCCGATCATTCCAGACACTAGGCAAAGTTGGTGTGCCGGCTACTCTCATGTATCTTCTCGTCCATGTAATCGTGGACCATTAGATGAAGACATTGAGTGTCAGCCCCTCCAGAGCATAGGAAGCATATCCAGGTATGGATTGATCCCATCTACCTCAGCCAATCCATCTAAGGCTATCTGAGAAAGCACTGGATACACTTCCACCCTTTGCGTCATGTCATCCGGCTCTCCTCAACCTCTTCCGAGTCTGAATCGTCAATCTCCTCGGGATCAGTAGGCCGATATGCAAGAAAGACAGCCAGCATGTCAGCTGCCGGATCTGCCTCAGGGATGTCTTTATGCGGAATAGGATCCTCGACATCCCGGTGATCTTCCTCTCTCACCCCGATAGTGACGGTGCTTCTGTCACCTTTTGGCCTCGCTCCAATAATAGCGCTGCTGATGTCCACCGCCCCCTACTCACCAATTTCTAGGGCCGACACAGTGTGGGAATTATGTTCTGGATGAGGTGGTAGGCCCGCCGTTGGTTCGCTCACGGATGGCTTGGGCTCAGCAGCCCGACGAGCCTCCAATGTTGAGATCACTATGCAAGGTGCACCCTAATTAGTTTGGATCTTTGATAGCAAGCAGCAGTAGTGAAGCATGGGACTTACAAGAACCCAGAGCATCGGCTTCCAGTGTTCTGTCCACTACAGGAGTTGTCGTAACATGAGACCCCTTAGCGCTTGTTAGTTCAATGATGCGAGTCGGAGCCCCATCCTGTCCCACCAGCGCTTCTCCTCCCTCCTCTATTGGGGACACCTGATCAGCACCTAGGTTCTCCTGATTGAGATAGAGAGATGGGTTAGAAATTTAAGAAGATAATGGAAGGATAAGTAAAATGAATAAAGATGGACACAGACCTCGAGTATCTCAGTTATGGAAAGATCAGAGCTGATAATCTCACCGCTCTCCCGCAGACTACCTTGGTAGGTCGCGCCCTACAACCCCTCACCTTTGGGTTCTCCTTCTCCTTCACCTTCATCTCCTACTTCTCCTTCATCCTCTTCTGTTTCCTCCTCTTTTTCCGACTCCTCATCACTATCACCTTCTCCTAGCGGCATCACTTCCGGATCATGTTCTTGGTCGAGCATTACTTTCACCTGGAAAGGTTGCTCCGCACGCCGTCCCCTTTGGCGCGTGTATGTTTCCATGGCCGTCAGATAGGCATGACGCTGATGGAAGTTTACCCAGTCGATAACTAGAATGAGCCCAACCACTGGAAGATGGATCTCATACTGCATTATCATCTACTAGATGGCTTCAATGCTAATTGATTTCCACAGGGTCCTCTAGGCTGACCATAGTGCTAGAAAGATTTAATCATAGGAAGGTTCGAGCAGGTATCTTATCTTCTTCATGGGCAGCTCCGTGGCCGCCTTGTGTGACCCCCCATCACATGGTTTCCATGCGGGTAGTCTCGAGTTGCCAGACTCACTTGTGTAAAAGCCCCTTAGGGTACACAATGGTCTAGTGGTCAACGTACTCGGTTGTTAGGCCAGCGTCGAGCCCGGTGGGAGGATGGGTGATGACATCGCCAGAGCCAAAAGTGGTGAATATCAACCACATATGGCGCGGGATGCAGAGATTCTTCTCCTCCCAAACTGCCATAAATACCTTCTTCAGCATTCGTTGGAGGAACCTGAATTTCCTGGCGAATCAGGATGGAAAGTAAGGCTCAAAGATCATCTTCTCATTGATCTGAGCCATGAGCACCCCACCTCGGATTCTCTAGAAATACTCCTACTACTCTAGTGAGCCTCTCCCATTGTCCACCATCTGGACAACCGGGGTGGGGAATGGGCTGAAGTTTATATTGGTGTGATTATAGATTCAGATCCTTATGCCCTCCTCATTGACTGTCATCAGCGCCACCCCGGTGATGTTCAGTACAGACGATCACAGGATGTTTCCTGAAGGACGGATAGAATTTGGGAAAGTATACCCGCTGAGATGAGCAGCCTCCCAGCTGTGATAGATCTTGTAGGGGCCATATACCCTCCGAGGTGACCCCCTTGTGAGATGTGTCCCAGAATGGTATACAGCTTGGCCAGTATGGGGACCCCTGAATTGAACCTTTTGTTGGAGGCCATGGTGCCCGCAATCATAAGTGTTGCTGGATGGACGCCCATCCTCGCGTCCCGCACCAGCCGGAGCCACCCACTCAGGAAGGTGGTGAGGATCCCGGCATACCGGACATTCGGGTCTCGGGCCTCAATAACGTGGTATCCCCACAATTGGTATTGCCCTACCTCTAGGGTCCTCTAGTATGAACCATTCATGCTTCTCTGGGCCGTGTTTGGGCACCATTTTCCCTATCCCAACATCTTGATCACCGAGTCCATCTCTAGGAACTGGCTGAAACAGACCTTATATGTGATGTCCTTCTGAATGTCCGTGAGCCCCAACCTCTCTTTGGTCAACTCCAACAGGTCCCACATCAGTATGGGAGTCTGTGACCTGTCTTCCCAGGTGTTCGTTGGAGGAACAAACTCGTCGTATTGGTGTCCCTCCAGTGGGATACCTCTGATTCAGTGAATGTCCCAGAGGATCATGCCGACTTCCCCATGGTGAAGGTGGAATGTGTCAGTATCAGGGGACCGCCGGGTGAAAAGTTCTGGCCCGAGATCGGGTTGATGGTGGAAGTGGAACTGTGACGTCCATACCACCTCAAACAGGCCAATATGCCACAGCTCGGCCCCAAACTGGTTGCAATTATGGCGAACCCAGAACGCCTAGGCCCACTCACTGGTAAAGTTTCCCCCAGACTGCAGGTCCCAAACATTCAACCAACCCTTAGTGTCATATGTGATGCTCTGATGGAATGTGCTTGCATAGAGGGTCGGATAATTTTCTGTGGCAGGCTCATCCCTAGTAACGGTCATAGTCCTCAGGTCCAGGACATATACGTCCATGTGCCTGGTTACCCTGGCAGGATGGCCGTTGTTGGTGATGTTGTAGCAGGGAAGCTCATACTCCCGGGTCACCCATGACCGCGGTGTGTCCACCTCGAATCATGGCAGGGGAACCTCCTCCAGGATGCCGAAGTTCCAGAGTGGGAGGTTGTCAGACAGAGGATACTCCTTCTTGGCGGGGGTCAGTAGGTTGAACAAGGTTAGGTTGTTGGAAACGACCACATTGGCACCATCAACCTCTTCATTCGCTGTCATCTCAGCTCTATGAGTGGTGGATTCCCCCTCATTAACTTGGTTTGCAGCCATTCCTAATTTTCATGAGAGTTGCATGAAATCAGGAAGATATACATGGAATCAGAAAGGGTTGCACACAAACTAGACTTGCGGTATGCAATTCAAGATTTAGGAATGCAATTTGAACTATTGGCACGCAATATCCCTTGTCTACGCAAAATTGAGCCAAAATTTGGAAGGCATTACACGATGCCAGATCGTTTTTTTTTTCGCAGCCGCGGAAGCAATTTCGTTCACGAGAGCGGTGAGCCTATCGCGCGGAAAATATTAAGTACAGAACTTTGGGCCCAGCACCCCTTTTTATAGGTGAGGCCATAGTTTTGCACCACGCGGAGAGCAAATTATTCACCGATCAAGAGTTTTACAAGACTTGTTGGATTAATGCACGCTAAGATCCCATGAGATCCACCACTTCGGAGTTTTGGCGTTTCCCTTGAAATCTGATCATTGTGACCTCTCACCGATCCAATTCTAAGGGGGGAATTTGTAGATGCCAAAAAGTCCGTAACTCCTAGAGGATGTTTTGAAATAATGAAGCGAAGTCATATTCGGACCTAGAGGCCCGGTCCGGTGGGCCCAGAAGTGTTGCGTGAAATTAAGGAGGATTTGTGCGAAAATATGTTCTTTGCATGAAGGACACCTGGGATTCACGAAAAATAACCGGTGTGGCACGCAATTTTGTGCGTCCAGATTTCGTGCGGTGAGGCCTTTCGTGCCGACATGTCCTAGCATGGATGATTTCACGCACCATCCGGATTCCGCGACGGTGGATGTCTATAAATAGAAGGCGAACCCAACCATTTTGGGTTTGAGGAATTCAGACCAGCTCCCGTGCACACAATTAAGACTCCCGCGATCGCAATATGACTTCCAGGTAATAACCATTTTCACGCAACCTTGACCCTGGGTTCTCCTTTGCGTGCAATACCACCAGCTTAAGTGAATTTTCCAACTCCTCAGGGTTCCTCCTTTGAGTGAAATTCCTTCCCCTTGCGTTCAATTACTTCCCATTGTGCATAATACCTTCCAAATTGTGCACAATCACTTCGTTAGTTTTTTCCATACCGTAGGAATCGGTCGTCGCCTCCCGCGCACAATCCAATCCGGTTGCACACAATCTCCCCTAGCTACACGCAATCCCTCACCCCCAATTAATCTCCAATCTGGTTTTTTGTGTACAAACCATATCTTTTCATGCAAACCCCGGGGCCCCTCACCTTTACGCCCCCCGAGGAGCCTCCCTACTTGGGCGTCTGATATCCTCTATACTGGGCATGCGCGCCTTGCATTGTTTTCTCGTACGGACATCTAGGCTCGTACAAAGTAACCTCAAGGTCCCTTGGGAAGTGTTTCCCATTGCGTTGTTGTGCCTCATGCTTCTTTTCATAGGCATGCTAATGACTATTGCATCTTTGTTTAGCCACGTTAACATGAACCGCTCAATGGTTCACCCTGCGGCACCCCTTCACCACGGCCTTGCCGATTCCTTCCCTCCCACAAGGGGTAGAGGGTGTCTGGAATGTAAGCCCTAGGGGTGTGGAGCGAACCCACCTCGTCCGAGCTGCAAAATGATAAACTGCCAAGAACCTTGTCCTCAACACATGACTTTAAACTATGATCTGACCCCGTGCCTCGCACGCAGGGTCCCCCGGCTCAGACATTATTTACACCGCTCGTCTCCATGGGAAATAAATCTTCCTCAAATGGAATGATATCGTCCTTTTGGAGTGGTGTTTGCCCACAGGGAAAGGGCTGCCTCCGAGCATAAGCCCCTAGCCTCTCTTGCGGAAGGCTGAACCCATGCACCTCCATACATCCCCACTACCAAGGCCAGTGGAGGGTGTGATAGGGAACACGGCATCTCCTTTGTTCAGTCACAAATTACTCCCCCTCCGTGATTTGTTCCATGTTGGCCTCCATCCTAGAGTAAGCCCCAGCACTAAGGGCAGCTAACCACGCGTAAGACCCTATTTCATCTTTGGGTCGCTCAATGCGTAAGCCCCTCTGTTCTTTTCACGGATGCACCTTTCGTGACGTGATCGTCTGGTCCTTGTTGCCTCTTGTTTCTCACGCCGAGCATGAATCACGTGGGATTAGAGAGAGCGTCAACCATGACATCTACCATGGGCTGCCTCAGAGCGTAAGACCCATCCTAGCAAACTATGGGGACTTTGATCCGTGCTAAAGCATGGTACCTAGGTAGCCTCCACGAGGTTCAAGCCCACCACCCTGTCACTCCGACTTCTTCACGTCGGTTCACCAACATTTTGGGCCCCCTCCGGGTGCAAGCCCCAAATTTATCATCCCACATGATGTTAAAATGTATTCTCATCCCGCATGATGTTAAACTGTATGCTTTTCCCACATGAAGTTAATCTAGATACTCTTCCTGCATGACATTAAACTGCATGCTCATCCCACATTACTTTAAATTGTATACTCGTAATTAATAACGTTAATCTTTAAGCGTGTCTCGTATGATGTTAAACTATACGCTCATCCCACATGATGTTAAACTGTATCCCGTCCAGCATGACATTAAAATGTATTCCCATCCAGCATGATGCTAAAATGTATGACCTGAACTATGTGGACTTTGATCCGTGCTAATGTGTGGTACGTAGGAAGATTCCACGAGGTTCAAGCCCATCACCATATTGTTCCGACCCCTCCGCGTCGGTTCACGAACACCATTATGGGCCACCTCAGAGCGTAATCCCCATGTCCACTATTACGGGCCGCCTCAGAGCGTAAGCCCCATATCTAATGCCCACGTCTCATCCTAACCTTTCCCTCAATCCCACGTGCCTCGGGAAGCTCATTCCCTAGCCTGGAGGTCTTACTTCTTCCAGGCTCCAATCCACGCATTCATTCTCACGGTTCGCTGATTTAGGTGTCCCACTACATCACCGAACTACACGGACATTGATTCCCTGCCATGGGGATACGTTGAAGGCCTCCATGAGGTTCAATCCCCTCTTCACTCTATCACCCATCCTGATCCTTACCTGGACCGCCACATCGCGGTGAGATCATGCCACCTCATTCCACTCCACAGTATATGGGGAGCCGCCCACGTGCTGGACCAAATACCAATGCCCCCCCTAGGGGGTTCTTCAATCTGATCCACTCTCAGTGTTCCTGTCAGTCTGATCCATCTCTGCAAGATGTTAAACTCGTGAAATACCCCGTGCTAAACAAAGGAAGCTGAAGAAAACCTCATATACATGCCTATGGCATGCAAGTTCCCCACATTATATGTGGGATGCCTCGGGATTCCACACCCTCGACAAGCCCTATAATAAGGGACAAAAGACAGAAATTCCAATTCCCCATTGTCAAGACACGCCAACGACACCCCAGCATGACCATTCTCCTCACCGAAGGTTGTTTCCCCCAACAGACCCCTTGGAGCGTCCAGACGAATGCAACATAATTAACTAGCATCCATGAAGATATGGAATCGGGAACGAGATTCATGAACCCGTCTTAAATCTATGAAGGAGACCCGAAGTAGGTGAAGATCTCTGAGGAGGAATCCATGGAAGGAAGAACCGACTTCCCATCATCCCAGTTTCAATCAAGGAGAAGATGTACCTAAATATGGAATGGATGCCACACGCCTTTGGAAAGCAGGAATGCGGGACACAAAAGCCACGAGTCCTCCCCTTGAGTGATGGTTGCACGCACGCGCCCCAGTGGAATGTTTCGAAAACAGTGGTACACCTGGGTATCACGAAGCTGTATCTGATATGTGCCTCAATTATTGGTGTTGACAATAAAACGTCAAATTCAAGGTTTTATCACTAGTTTTTTTACCTATCACTTGGTGAAGGTTGATAAATAGTGATCAAATGTTTTTTTAAAATTATTATTGGTTTCATGAAAAGAACTGAGAAGATGTTGTAATGGATTTTGTGGTTGGATAGCTGAGTATTCCTCAGGGTAATGATGTGGTTTTGGTAGTCATGGATTAAATGGAAAATTATCCCACATCCTTCATATTCAGGAGAATTTCAATCTTAGTGATATAGGAAGACTATATGTCTATGAAATAATATATATCATGGGTTATGTCATACTATAAATTTATCTAGAGATGAACATTTCAGATCTTGTTTATGGAAAGGGTTACATAGATATATTTTTACTCAGTTTATTTTGAGAGCATGTTTTCTGCCAAAAAATGGTAGCCTTTCAGACCAGATTATAAGGTTTTAGGTGTAAATGCACTGACCATGTTTCCCTCGTTTTTTATATTGATGAAAAAATAAAAACCCTTGTATTGAAATTCCCTACTATAAAATATTTTCAGAATCAATTCATATATTTACCTATGAGGATCTATATAGTTGACCATGAAATTGACCTCAATGCCAAATAAAAGAATATAATATGATGCATGTGGGTCCTTGTATAATTTAGGGGACATCATAGTAGGGACATTTAAAAAGGAAACATATACCAACTAACCAATCTATAAATAAAATTTTCATTGATCTTTCTCAATGACCTATGGGTTTTAATTTCAGGTAACATGTTTTTTTGTGTATATCACACATGCATGGGAATAAATGGAAACAATGGAATGGGATGTTTCCACAAAATTGTTTATGGAAATTGAGACCATTAATAAAGATGGTCAAGTAGCCTATCGGTTTCTATTATCTCATACGTATGATGTCCAACATGACACCTTCCATGATCCAAATCAACAAAATTATCTTGTCGACCCATATTATACTTTTTATTTAGAAGATGTTTAATTGAATTAAAATTATTCTTTTGGGAAGTATCCAATAAGAATCATTAACAAAAACATTAATTATCATTAAGGGTGGTTTTCCCCTTTAGTACAGTTGTGATGTCAACATGTCCATGTATAAGAAAATATATGGGAGTAGGGGGCTGATGTATGTGTTTAGTGTCTTGAGTTTTTCTCAAATATCATTTTATTTCCCTTGAACAGAAACTCATTGATGAATTATTTTAATGAGGAAAATGCTGTAAAAACATGATCTTAAAATGAGGTATAGATATGATACATTTGTACGGAGACAAACATGAATGGAGTCCCTTATACTTTAAAACCTGAAATGGTGTCCATTTCTCTTCTATTACTAAGAATACTGTCCCATGACACTTGTAAGATTTATTCTATTACTCATGGAATTTATATTTATGCCTCAATTCAATATTATTAATAGTATTTATACATGTAATTTTAAATGTCACTATGAATATAGACTGTATATATTTACACATATGTTTACATGTTCATAGAATATCCTGCATGAACCGAAGTTGTTGGTGTCAGCCTAGTGCCAATAAAAACTATAGTACAACCATTATAGTTATTTTTACATATTATAGTTATATCTTCACAATTCACATATTATATACACTAACTGAATATTTATAGACACTATTGGTGGTGGAATTCAAATTTTATCTTACACCATATCTGAGCTTTTGGTGGTTCCTGAGTAGACTATGTTGATTCAGAATTAGATAGGGAAAAGTGCCCAGTTTTCGATTCATCAATTTATTATTCAATGGGAGTAGGGAAGCACTAGATTGATTTATGGCTCAGGATGTTATAACATATAGTACTTTTGGCCTTTTAATATATTTTTACATGTATTTTATTTCATGACTACTGTCATTCCTTCCTATTTTCTTTTGATAAATAAATGACTTCTCAGCATTCTTTATTTGATGTTGGATATTATGATTATTTGATATTTATTTCATGTCAATTCATTACCGTTCACTATTAATTATTTATCATGAATAATTTATTTATATATTCATATCATTTCTATGATTCTATGATCATGAGGCTATAGTCTCCCCTATTGTACCACCTTTGACCTTTACTTTTATTTAGTAGACTGTTCTATATGGTGTGGCATACATGAGGCCATGTGGGCCACCGGAGCAGGGAAACATTTACGGGTATCAGTGTCAGGGCGTCCCAGACATATTTCATGACAATCTTCTTATGAATAATTTTTTTCTTAGAAAAAACATTTTCTAATGAATAATAACTTTTTTTATACCGATTAATATTTTATTCAGTATACATTCCATAGAATCATATTCAATCGATTTGGTTCCCAGATGTTTTAAAATTTTCTATCATCTAATGAATCATAATATATTTTGTAGCAACTTCAATCAAGTGTCTTTATATAAGTCTATAGATGAATATCATAATACTCACTATGATTTACTTGTAACACATTTCTATTTACGAAATATGAAAACTTATTTTTGAATCCATTAGATTGTAAACAATAGAATTCTCTTTCTGATAAACATGTATGGATTCATCTTCCAATGAAAATTATATACAAACAGAAGTTTAAAAAAATCAAATAGGGATTTAATGTTTATGAATTTTATCATAAAAATTATTCTGATTAATATAACATAGAAACAAATCTTTTAAGAATTCATCTATAAAATATTACCATATTTAGGAGACATTTGTAAATTCTTTATAAAACTTGTATGTTCCAAAATCAATTTTGGATTCCATTCAAGTATCTTCACATATTTTATCCAATAATATGTGGTGTTAAAAACCAATTCATGATCATTAAAGAACCTTGATATTTTGGAGTCTTTAAGACTACTCAAAAATTTAAAATTCTATAAATAATAATCCCCTTGTTTCTTATAATGCCATCAGCCATTGTAACTATTCATTTTACAAAACTGCTTCTATTTTCATCTAGATCATTATACAATTCAATTCTATAGACTCTATATATCTCATAATAAAAATATAATCATCTAATCAAATTTTATTGTAATTCAAGTAATACCCTAACATAAAATCATCATTACAAAAAACATTACACAATATCTCCCAATAACTCCAGTGAACATAGTAATTAAATGTTACTCATAAAAACATTTTTACATATTAAATATTCTCAACATGAAACAAAACCATAATTTATTTTCATATTTTATGAGTAGAGAATAAATCATAATGAATCAGCTGATTTTCCATTTTTATGATTGTACCCTATCAAATATAACCTTATAATATAATCATTAAAATAATTTTAATCGCTTCTCATTCAATTGTTACCTTTTATTCACATAATATGATATTATTATGAGTTATCCTTTTGTAGCCCCATAAAATTTAGTATATCTCATTAGAAATTAATTATTTTTTCATTTGATGAAAATTAATTTTCATATAACAGTTTGTAAACCTCTATGCATTTACTTTTTCTAATCCATTTCTTCAAATAATATTTCCAAGATTGAGTATCTTCTATCAACTCAGTCTGTTGACCTCCATCCCATGTACTCCATTAGATTATCTTTAGTATCAACATCCATCTGATAATAAAAACACTTTTTATCTAATAAAATTTTACTCATTAACTTTTCATGGAAATAACATTAGGTAAACATAGTATATTCTGAATAGAATAAATATTTGGAAACATTGAAACAAAAAATTCATAATATTGATAAAAATAAAACATCCCAAACATTCATATAACATCTCTTATACATTTTTAAAAGTCCATATATCTTCATAATTACTCTCAATGACAAAAAATTAAATTATTTAAAATAATAATACATGAATAGTTCATTCAATATTTCAAAAAATTAATACAAAATAATCATTTTTACAATGATTGGATCCATCATAAAGACATTCAAACAAAATATTCATTATAAATCTATTTACATATTGAAATTAATGATCAATATCAATTTCTTTGTAAAATATTGACAACCACTAATATCCATTGAAAATAAATCCAATTTGCACATAAAGGGTGATCTTCAATTTCCCCATTTGAATTTGTTCGAAATACCTTCAATGTTCCTTCCAAATGTATATTTCAATATGTCCATGTTTGAGTAATTATTTAGCTTTAAACTTAATATTTTATAACCCCCAATACTATTCAAACAACATTTCATTTCATAACCTCACCCCCATATTGACAATAAATAAAATGTTCATTGGAAAAAATTATCGAATATGTTTTAAGAAATGGAATAACCATCTTTTCTCATTATATCTACTTTATCCATGATCGATATAAAAGCAATATGATTTGATATAGGAAAAAAAGTATTGTACTGACTTATCATGATAGGTTATAGAATGATAACTCTTAGAAATTTCTTCTAGGGTTATTGATATCTATTATAAGATGAACATACTAAATGAGATATGAATCATTTTTATGAAATCTCAACCTGAAACTCATGCAATCACTTATAAAAAATATTAAAAACATTATTGTACCCTAAGAAGGATAATTTTATTTGAAGAACATCAATTCATCTACATTACTTATGTAATTTCAAATTTGAAAATTTCATCCATAGTTTTATGTTTTCTATTTTTTCTAAAAAGTATTATAATATAATAAAAACATACCATTAAAAAACATAACCTTATGTCACATTATTGAAGTATAAAAATATTATGATATAATTATTCTGGAAGCCTCAGCTATATTCTCAAAATGTCTCACCCTATTGGAGGATTTATTTATTAATTTTTTAAGGATGAATATCTTAAAAATATTTTCTTTTGGTAGTCATGTCAGGAATACCCAAAAATATATCATTACATATATTGATTTATATAAAAAATATTCCACATCATTAGCAAGAATGATCCCTTTAATAAAATATACATTGAATATTCATATAAAAAATTCAGGATTGAAACAAATTCTTCGATGATAAATAAATTTTCATCCATTAAACCAAATTTGGTTCTCCTTAAGTACATTTCTCACCTATAATTCATCTTTAGTAAGAAAATATAAAATATAAAATGATTTAGGGAATACTTTATTTTTTTATTTATACTTTATTGTAAATATAATGGTTGAGTTATTTTTATATAACATGTTTCTAGATTTCCTCTAGTATTTATACTCGAACATTAATGTATTAGTTTATTTTTGTTTTTATGAATCATTGGTCTTTGTAAAATATTTTAATATTTTTATGGAGAAAATTTCTCTAAAAAATCATGGATGATGTATTTTGAATTTTTTTAGGATCTCTTTCTATTATGGAGTAATATATAATGATTATTATAGACAACTGTAGTCATTGATTCATCTCTCACATAGAACAACATTGAAATAATTGATCTCTTTTGTAAATATCCTCTAATGTAATTTTAAATTATTATAAAATATTCAATTTTAATAATTCTCCCTAAATATTTGATCATGATTGTTAATTACTATTTTTTTCTTTGGAATCAAGAATCAAATTTTTACATGGTTTTTTCCAATTTCCAATATTCCTATCATTTCAATAGGATGATTACATTTTCATTATCTTCATGAATTTTTTATCCAATGTCTTATATTATTTTCTTCCTAAAAACATCTATGAAAAGTGTTTGTTTAAGTAATTTTTTTCTTATATCCCATTGAAGATGCTGGTCCCCTAACCAACTTATATGGTGTTATTTTTTTCTTGTTTGGAAACATGTTGAGATGACCATGCACCAAAATTTTGACCACTATCAATCTCAACATAATATAATTATTCAATATTCCAAACACAATTACTGTTTTTCTATTTTTCTTATACAATAGATGTTTCTAAATCATCTCAGGATTTCTCCCCTTCATTATATGAATCCATTTCTATTTTGAATTTAGGGTATTTTTCCAAAAATATTAATTGAAATAATAATATATTTTTTCATAAATACATTAAACCACTAACAATGATAATTTTATTTCAATTTTTTTTTATTCATCTTCATTAATTATTCATATCTTCGTGGGGACCCATCATCCATGGACTAATTCTTATACAACCAGGTAGTGGTGATTAGATTCGTCTCAATTGTAATCAACTATTTATGTATAGATTTTGTTTTACAATATAAACTATTCATGAAAAAATATATATATAAAAATTATTAAATGATTATATAGATTGATACTATTTCTTTACAGATGATTGAGATGTATAAATAAATGAATTAAGGATGTTATTATGACATGTTTATTGTATTTTAACCAAATAATACTCTAGTTAACATTTTATATAAGTATCAATAGTTTTTTTTTCTGTTTTGAAGTATCCATATTTCTGTTCTCAAAATTAGACAACAAAATTTTTAAATATCGACCATTTATAATGGGCTGATTTTATGATATTTAATTGTGAGAGAATTTCCATTAATGATGTTATTCATTCTATAAAATTCTATTTTGTACATGATAATGTTATTTTTAACAATGATTTATGTTCTATAAGGTATTGGATTTCACAAACAATTGAAATCAATAAAATCAATGAATTTTTTTACATTTATTTATGTTAATTGATCATTTATTCTAGTTTCTTATTCACTATATATTTTCCGTCAACATACTTTTTTCATCTAAAATTATATTTTGATTAATAGATTATGCTCTATATCATTTAATCTTCCAATTCTCCATCTGTTTTGGATATTTTTATCTATTCTAGAACATTTTCATGAAAAACCTTCTCCATATTATCACTTTCTTATTCTAGTAGAGTTGTTTATTCCTGTATATTATAAAATAGTCCAAAAATAAGAGTGACTATTTTTATGGGATCATAGTATAGAATAAATTATTAATTATTTATTGATCTATATTGGGATGTTTTATATTGATCATTATTAACAATTAATCTAGGATTTCTTCGTAAGGACACATTGTAAAAGCATTTTCGAATACCTCATGACCAATAAAAATTCCATATTCTCATGTGTTATGAATGTTTTCCTTCCCCTAAATGGATGTATGAGCCACCAACTCATTGGTTTATATACCAATGTTTTCTTCAATGATAGAAAGGCAATAAAAACATGACACTCCATATTTATTAGATAAGGTAAATTTCTACTTCAAAATTTTATACTAATTCTTTCACCAATTAATCATGGTCTATGTAGAGATAAAATTCATCTCAGATAGAATCGAGTTTTTACAAAAACTAGAATTCATTGATATATAAGGAAAAAAAACTCAAATCATTATATGATATTAATTTCAATGTATCAAATCCAATATATATGTGATATTTAACTTTGATACAATATGATATGACCATATAGGGATATGATTAACACCAAAAGGGGGTTGTCAACTCACATTAGTAACTTTTTAATAAAATTATTATTGTTTATCCCCTACTTATCTTATATATGTTTGGATATTGATTCCATTATTATATTTTACCTTAGCATGTAGGTTTGTGAAATCATGTAAAATATGGCATATGATATTTTTTTTCAGTACAAAATATTATTATCTACTCAATTAAATATATATTCACGATTAGTACATAGATTCTAAAAAAATATGAATCCATTTATAGTGCATTCGATAGAAAACAATAACTATCCACATGTTTATTACTACACTTTATAAGAGATGATGGAAATACTATTTCTCCTCATATTATTGATTGACTATTCTAACATGTATCTCCTTAATAGTTCATTATACTACATTAAAAGATAGTCTTCAAATTTATCATAATGATTATTACAAAAACAAGAGTTTATAACCCTAGATGAGACATTAGATGAATATCAAAGGGATTCTTTTATCTTCTATTACATATTCTCTACTTGTGACGTGCATAACAGCTAGAAATTAACATTCCTTCTTTATAACAACAAAGAGAAATATTTTAAATATTATTTATCATAATCTATCAAAAACAAGTCCATTAAATTAGTGTATCAGATTCATTGTTTTTTGTTTTACCAATATTTTTAGTCTAATGGATTTTTTGAGTTACATTTCAACATATCATTCTTCTTATTGTTTCTATATAATTTTTTTACCAGAATAAATCCATCCTTGTATTGTGATAGATTATATTTATACTTATTATTCTTATTTTTATTTAATCATACTTTATCTAGGGGATTTCTGTTTGATAGTTTCTCTTAGTCGACATCCTCTGATACTGATATGTTTGGTTGATGTTCTTCTGAACCTCTCTACGTCCATTCTTTTTCTAGTTATTCATTTACTCATTACACTAATCTAATCCACATACTTAACCTAAATATCATATCGGGATATTTCAATCATGTTGGTAATTTATCACATTCTCAATTGATAATATATTATAAGGATAAAAATTCATTTTCACTTATTCTCATCTACACATAATTTTTTTCTAATGTTCCATATTTTTATATTCATTTGTATACGTTCACATATATGGTTGACCATGAAAACCAAAATATGTTTTCCCACCTTGATTAATATTTAATTTCAAACATTATGATTATTTCCATTTATATAGAACACATCCTAATTATTTTGGAACATAATATTTATTATAAAAAAATCCTCAAACATTCATAATATTGTGAGAATCAGAAACACTCATTAAGATTATTGAATAATTGAATAGTAAACTCAATATCACCACAATTTCATAACATAGCATATATTGTAATGTTATATTAATATATTTTCTATAAATCATTATTTAAGTACCTTTCAGATGGTGAAACCCTCGTGATAATTTTTTCCTTGATTAGTAATCCCACAACATAATTCGTTTTGTTCTAACCTATGGATTATTTTGGTAAAACAAGTATAATTATTAAATGATATTTTTTATTTCATTTCTACTTACACCACCATAAATTATTCGTCATCTATTCTGATATAATAAAATAATTCACTCCCATATACAAAAATTGTAATATTTTTATAAAGTTAAAAATATTAATCTAATTGTCCATTAAACATTAAATGAAACCAGTGATCATGTATATAGATTCCAATAATATCATGAACCTATGTATTTTTATTCAATTACTATGTTTCAAGATTTATATAATTGTTTAATTGATATATTTATATGTTATTTTATAAATAATTAAATTTATTTAATTTTAATATCACATATAGATTATGTATATTCAAATCATTCTAATATGAAAATGATTTCGGTGTGTAACTGTGGACTACCACCTTCACGAAAAGATGTGACACAATTATCATCTTATTTTTATGTGAGTAGTAATGATTGTAAAATTAATGAATATATATTACTTATATCATAATAAAATTATTCTATAATTTTAAATTAATATTTTCCATTAAATATATCATACTATTCTGAAAAGGTAAACATCATTCATGCATACATTCTCCATACCGGTTCAATGAATGATGTAATTCATTTTAAACATATATATTTTATAGATTACTATAAATATATATCAAATTAATATATATGATATTAATATTTTGTTTATAATTTTTAGATGATTTATTTATATTGAAAATAATATTATCAACAATATACAACAAAAACATAATTTAAAAAAATTAGTTATTCCCCAAAAATATATTTTTACAAGTAAAATATTAATAAACAGTTAATAATATGTCATAAGTAAATTATATATGTACAAATTTATATAATTAGAGTTATATAATAAAGCTATAATAAAATTGTATTTATTATCATTTAGGTTCAAATTTGTTTGATGAAATTCCACACTTGAGGTAATATATTTTCATCTCACTTTTATTTTTTTTGTGGCACACGCTATATTGACCACTAGTTTCATTTCTGTTTTTTATATTCTAAAAATTATATATTTTTATGATTATTATTATGAAAATTATATGGATTTACATATTAATTTAAATCAATCTCAACCATTACTCTTATTATTCAATCACTACTAATCCGGTAAATGTTATAAGTAGTAATATCATTATTGTAAAGGACAATTTATGTTTAATATCTTAATAATGAAATATTATGAACTACATCACAATAAAATCATAATTTTTCTTATAATATTGTTATTTCTTGATAATAAATGTTCCAACTTAATTCACATCTGCTTATGTACTCAATTGACTATTAAAACATTTTTATTAAAAATTGACATTATATCTCTATTTAGTCTAAACTATATTTTTTGGGAAAATTTTTGATCGCTTATATATATTTTTCATTATGTGATTCTAAATAAATTGTAAAAAATGAAAGATATTACATTATTAACAATGATAATTATAACATATATCTCCATCAAACTAATTTGGTAAATTTTCATATCTCATGTTTTATTAATAGGTTAGGGCTAAAGCCTCATTTATTATTACTGGAAATAAAAGACCTCTTTAACTAGGTTGATGGAGTCCCATTACATAGCCCGAAGACCCGGTGGGCATTTATCCTATTATATGGCCCGTAGGTCCAATGTTTTATCCCAATTCCCATTATGTGAATAGAGCAACTATAATACCCATGCAGCTACAGTACTACATAGTACCCAACACTGATACATTCCCCTGCCACCGCTATAGTGCCTGTCGGTGCTATAGTACCTCCACTATTTAATACCCTAAGGAAAAAAATGACAATTTTTCTAATAAACAGTGGGAAAAAGGTTCCAGTTTAGAACTGTTTTCCAAAGGGAAATAAGTGTCAATGCTCGATCTATTATGATTTTATAAAATAGGATGTTAAACATAACATACAAATAGTTTTCATAATTATGATGATGGAATGATTATATGATAGGAACATATAGTTATTAATTCATTTTTAATGATTTCATAATCTTGTGAATCTTGTATTTGGGAATAGAAATTAATTATTCCATGACTCAAGATTATGGTATATGACAGCTTGAGTATGAACATTATATATAATTTTCACAATCTTATAGCATTATTCCTACCATATGATTTCATATAATCAATGAATGATATCTTCCATGTTTACCCTTACGGAGATTCTGATCCCAGGGCTTCTTATGTTTTCATCCCATAGGATATGAATAAAATATTTAGTGTATGACTATGAGGAGTAATATAGTGGAATATATTTATTGGACATGTTTATGATATTTTTTGAGTAAATATATTATTTACCAACCCTGTAATGTAAAAATACCATTATGGTCTCTAGTCATGTATTTTTTGAAATTTATTTAATATATTTCTAAAAATATTTCATATTTGTATATTAAAAACATGTATCGTTTTACCTACTGAGCTGAACATTTTACATCATCCTTACTCAATATTTCTACACCATAATTATTAAATTCCATACCAAAAATCTAATGTAATAAAAATAGATTCAGTTGAGAAAACATAGGGTGAATCCCATATGAAACAAATACAATACCTTTACACTTTCACTTAAGGTATCATGTCACAATTTGTCTCCGTAGATAAAACAATTGCTTTAAATCGCCATCCATTCCTTGATCATCCATTAAGACCCCCAACACCTATATATAACCATGAAATATCCCATGATGTTTTGGACTGCAACATTACTGGGAACCCTAGTACAACAAACTGATAGAGAAAAAAATGAAAAAAATATGAAAATATAAAAAACCCATCAATATGAATCCTTAAAAATTATTCCAAAGTGGTTGACCCTACATTTTTATGATGAGACCATAATTTCATAGGCAGGATGACACATTAATTTTTCATCAATTAAAAATGTTCACAAGTTAACGATTGAAATCCTTTCATCATGGTAGAAGATATTAACTTTCCAATTCCAAAAAACATCAATTTCCATGTTGAACTAGTATAAGAGACCATCATAATGGTTGTAGAGTAATCTCTACCTTTTAAAATTTTTATGTATTCATATTCGATTTGTTTTCATCCATGTAATAAATCTAGTATAATATTTAAATATTATATTTAATCACAAAGAGAATAATATTAGTAATTTAAAATACTTAAGTAATGTTTTGAATATATATATTAAAATTTGGAAATCATAATTTATTTTATCATGTTAATTTAAGTTAATAAATAGTTATATATATATATAGATACATAGATCATTTTCGATTAATTTATGAAATATTTTTGATATTTTCATATGTTAAACTATATTTCTTAAGAATTTTTGAAAAATGACTAAACTTATTAGAATTTAAAATTCTATTATCAAATTTATAATATATAATATTAACTTTAATAATATTTATTATTATTTTTTGATTTTATTTTAATGTACGGAATGATATAAATGAATATATTTTATCATGTTTATATATTTTAATTATAAATAACCATAAAATTTATAAACAAACATATTTAACTTATTTTAATCCTACTGTTACCATAAAAAATATAATAATCTAGTAACTAAAATTATAATTATGAATTTACTAATGATATGTTTTAAAAAGAAATTATTGTGAGAAACTATTAAAAAATATAGAGATAGAAAATTGAGAAAAAAGATAAGTAAATGGGATAAATGAGGTAAAATGATGGAAATTATTGGCATGCACCATTTATACAGTTTTATTTTTCATAATGGGTAGTGATTCCCCACTATTTACCACACACTAGCTATTATGGATGTTCTTGATAATTTTTTTAATATAATTATTTGTGATTGATAAGGAATCCTTCACCAATTATTGCTTCCTTTTTTTCATTTTTAGTGATTAGATGTGGAAAATATTTATAATAGACCCATGTTCTCTTGATATTAATTTTTTATTATTAAAATTATTAGTAATGGTATAAGATTGCTGACACAAAAAAATAGAATATTTCTTGATTTTTTTGATGAAAATATGGTCCATTGTTAATTTGAGTTCCATGTTATACATAATTTCAATTAACATGAATGAAATCTCTCATATGACAATCCTTATATAGTTAATATTGACAAATACAACATTTTCAAAAAAAATAACAGATAATATTTACCCTTATTTGTGATTGAGTTCTATATCATCATTTATTGATCATCATGAAAGAAATTTACATTGTAATAACTAAACTCAACATATGAATTCATGTGTTGTGACAATTTTCATGATAATTTTCACATATATCAAATGAAAAGTGTCCCAAATATATTTATTTTCATTGAAAATTATATATTTAATAAAAAGTACCACTGAAAAACTTATTTTCAATTGGAAATTCATCTACGAGATAAAAGACATTACATATATTAGTTTCCAATATTGATGATATATTTTTGGAATATATTTACATTTAATGTTTTATATTTTCAAATAATTGTATATCATGGAACTTAAAATTTATAGGGATGATAAAATATTTAAATTTACTCCAAACTCAAAATATCATAGATATGGAAAAAATATAATACTTTGATATCAAATTTATAAAATTATAAAAAATTTCAATATAAAATATATTCTTGTCTACAAAACAAAAACATTAAATTCCAAATTTTGTTTTTTACAAAATTATTATGAATAAGGCATTTTTTTCGCATAAAAATGAAAATATAATATAAAAATGTTCACTAAACATATATATATTTATATATATCAATATTACTGTGTGTGTGTCTACATAAAATTTATTTGATAATTTGAACAAAACATTATATATTTATGTTTTTATCAAAAACATATATCTTTTAATAAAATTTTGTATATTTCTATATTAATTTTCACATAATATTTTATTTAAATTGTTCTAAATTAATTTACATACACATCTTAAAATAAAATTTATAAGTACATATTAATAATTATTTCTCAAAAGCACACATTTGAAAATAATTCTATATAAATTGTATAGAAATGTTTATTTATCATTTATATATTGTAGAATATCTTGATACCTCTTTTAAATCATATAGGATATATTTATTTTTCTATGGTCAAATAAATTTAATTTGGTGGTGAGTATCTCTCCAATAATATAGCTTTCTGAAAAACTTCTAGAATCATTCTCTTTTTAATGTTTGTATCGTCTTTATTTTAACAATAGTTATAAGTTGAAATTAATGAATCTAATAATTTAAAAAATGATTTATGTTTTTTATATAACGTACATTGTAGGATTATATTAATTTCATTTATTATTATAACTAACAGAAATACAACAAACGTTACTAATTTTTAATGAAATTTTAACATCAATTGTTAAAATACATATATTTGAATATAAATGGTTCTTTTTAAAATAATATATTCAATAAATATACCTCATTATTGTAGACCATAAAACATAAGATATGTAATGTATAAAAAAAATTAATATAGAATCATTCCAAAATATAAGAAAAAAATTACAAAAATGATATAAATACATTAAACATTTAACTATAAATATATAAATTAACCAAATTGGTAAAATGGAAAATAAATATTCTCAAATGATGGATTAGTTCATTTACAAACTCTGATTCAATTCCATAAAAGAACTATAAATATAGATAAAAATATAATCGAATAAAAAATTTCCATTATTGATTAAATATATAAAATTTGTAATAAAATGATAATTATAAACATATTTCATCATTCAGACAATTAAAGTCACATAAATTAATCAAAAATAATAATAACTATAGTCAAAAATTTAATTATGATGTTGAAACATTGATTTCTATATATATTATATATAAAAAAAATTAAATAATTAGAGTAAACATATTTTATTAACTAATATAAAATTTTTAATTTCAGAGGTTCATAGTTAATTTTTTAGCTTTTATTATAAACAAAACCTATAAATCACATTCCATGACCACATGGATTTTTATTATATAAAAACATAAGTAACATACATAAATTTTAATTAAATATTTACATTTGAAATAAACATATGACAAAAAACATTTATTACTTTATGAACTTCACTAAATTAATATTCTTTCTAATATATTTTGTATATTTATTGGAAACACACATATAACATCCAGTGTCCCATAAAATAGAAAATTTCATTGTAAATGAAACAATAATAAAATATATTTTAATAAATATATATGACTTATTACATATAGAAACTTAGGATTCTCATATATATATATATTACATCCTTTTTGATTAACATTAAATAAAACACACAAATATATTCAAGAGGAGTATAATACATTAGTTTCTATAGATTCTATGTACAAAATCATCTAATTTGGTTAAATATCTTCAACATCTCTATTAAATATCTTCCCATTTAGTAATCATTTCAATATAAAACTACTTAGAAAAATTCTTCATAACATGGGTAAAGGAAACATTATAAGGGGTGAGATCAGAAGCTCGGTAATGGAAAAAATAGAGATACAAATCATAACATAAACATTAGAGCATTATGACATGTGCATATAATTGTAAAACCATACCCTATATAAGGCCCAGACCTTAAACTATACATAATATTGAATTAAATTAATAATTCACATTGTGGATCTCTTCAGGGTTTAGAGTTTTAGAGAATTAGGAAATTACAATTACATTTCAAAAGATTACAAAGTAGACACTTCTACTAAGTTTCCATAAAATAAAAAATCTTAAGAAGAAACATGTCTAGTTACATTTTTTAGATAGAATGACTTTCCCTTGATCGCATCCTTGACCCTATTCCACATTAAGTCCAGTGAAAAATATTTCAAAAAAAACTTGTGGTGGGCATAAAAATCTTAGTAAGGGATACACAAAGAATGAAAACTGTTAGTTTTTCAAAATAACAAGAAAACCATGTATACTTTATCAAAAAATGACTTTAACCTTTATGAAGTAGTAAACACTCTTCACTAAATAATAGATCATTACTTACCCTTTTATGACCAAACTATTACCATAAAACCCATATAAAGAACACATAACATATAAAGGTAACTTAGGACATAAACATACTTAAAAGGAATAACCATACGGTAGACTTCCACACATATCACATAATGGAATACCCATACAGCCGACTTCCATACCCAATGCATTGGAGGTCATAACGTAACCACTCATCTATGTATTCACGACACCACCCGTTATATGGTTTATCACGTAACCACCCATCAAATGTCCAAGTACCATTATAAAATCATAAGACATAAAACAAAAATAATGGAAAGAAAACATTTCCAAATTTAAAACAAAATATATAACCTAAATATATTGACATATAGAATCCATTATAAAAACCATTTTCAATACCAAAATACATAGAAGAGTATATGGTATTTATTTCATTTAAAAAAAACATCACGACTTGTTGAGGAAGCGAAAGACCAAATAGTACTTGTGGTGGCGGAAAAGGACATTTTCACCACGCACGTTAAAAGAAACATTCCTTTTTGTCATTTTGTAAAATCATTCATAGAAAAATATTCCTTTTGTATAAAATTAAAAGTCAAATGGGTTTATACACCATATAAAAAACCTTGTATTAGAACAAAATATGCCTCAATGAAAGGAGATTGAGACGAAGTCCCTTACCTCTTGTCCGAGGTGACTCGATTGCTCTTTAATCTCCCGAATAATAAACTAAATTTAATTTATACTTTCTTAAGAACCTTTTTCAAGCTTATTATTCCTTTTATGTCACTTATTTACATGTTATAAACATTATGTAATCATTTATGTTAAAATTTTTTGTTTTTTCGATATTTGGTTCTTAAGTCAAAGGTGGACATCTTTCAATTACATGTTGTTCATGTGGTCAAAGGTTCATTATATCCAAAATAATATTCATGATTTGGATATCATATATATCATATATGTCCAGTATATACATGTATTTTCAATAGTATATAACATTCAGTGAAAAGAAATGAAATGCACCGTTCATGGAGACGGTAAGCCGTACGTACGCATGAACGCTACTTTCATTTCTATTTCATATTTAATGGAGTGAAATCATAATGATATAAAGATATATTATAATTCCAGTATAATATAATATATAATATCATTAACTCCATCCTTTATACATCCCACATATGGCATTAACGAATCAAATCACTTTGAGGGGGCGGTAGTCCACACTTCCTAAAATGAAATTATTGCGTTTACCCATAATGGAAACAATAAAGGTATGACATAAATGAAAAATACAGAAGCATAAGGAAAACATAAACATAATATAAATCATATATAAATAGAGTGACATTTTAGTGGCCACCATGAAAGGTGTAAAAAGAAGATTGAACAATCATCGTTTCATGAGGCAGAAAATCGCCAAGCACAGAAACAGTATGTTCTTTTACCATTAGATGAAGGTGTGTGTTCGTGTAGCTCTAATACATCTCATAACAACATCCTAGTATATTTAAGATACTAGTGTTGTTAAAAAATAAAGTAATAAAAATATTTTATGGGGCTGGAGAAGCAAAATAAAACATTAGAACACAAGAGAAGACACTACCTTTAAAACGAGTATCTCTTTTTGATTTGAGCTCAAAGGCATCCTTTGGAAGACTTATTCCCAATCTGAGGTTCTAAGAGTAATAATGGTATGTGTGGAGTAAAAATGGTGTGGTTTTGGCTGAGCCAAATGCTTGAGAGGTGTGGGTAAGATGGTAGAGGTGGGGGCCTTTTATAAGAGGAGAGGAGGGGCACTCTTGGAAAGTTATAAAAGGTAACTTTATTTTCAAATGCGTTTCGGATTTTAAAGGTCCCACATTGATGTATATAGATTATAATGTGATAATAGTTCTAAATCCACCCATCTAATAGGTTTTTGACATGTTTAGGGCTTATAGTTTACATTATCATTTAATTATATTTAAATCGTTAAATTATGATGTAATAGGTACATCATTATGATGTCATATATAATTTAATTTATATAATGTCTAAAAATTTAAAAACAAATATCATGATGTGGTAAATCTCTTTATATTTCAAATGAATATTTATAGTCAAAAATATCACTTGTATAACCCCATATAAAAAATGTTTTAGTAAAATAACTCATGTTTGTGACATTTTTATTTTAACTTTAAATAAAAAGTTATTAATGTCATTTTCCTACCAAAGTGGCTCTCTGAGATCCCCAAGATAACCCATGAATTGTCTTGGTCAGCCATGATACATCCAATAAGGGTAGTACATGTGTCAAATTCATTTAATATTATTAAAACATTATTTTTACCTTAAACTACACTAATTACCTCTAATCGCGATAAAAAACGTAAAGTTAGTATTCACCAAAAAATTATTTTAATCCCATTAAACAAAATTTTAATTCCTACTGACAAGTATTTATGTCCTATTTTTGAAATTCAAAACACAGAGGTGGTAAATTTTCATTTAAACAATAAATCAGTTTTTTAAGTACCACTTAGTGGTTTCAGTATTCACCAAAAATTGAAGTTTTTCAGAAAAATACCAAAACATAACCCTAAGATATATTTGATATTCAGAAATCAGTAATGATGTATATTTTTCAAAATTCAAAACATATAAGTTACATTAGTTAATTTACTAATTAATTCCCTCTTTCAGAAAAATAACGTGTTTTTGTGAAACAAAATGTACCAAAAGATTGACACTAGTATAAGTCCAATTTCAATGTGAAATTAATTCCAATGGCCACAATTGAATTAAATGGTAAAAAGTTATTATAATTTAAATTCAAAACTAATTAAAAATATGATATAATATATTAAAAAGAGGTTTTGAGTTAAAATACAACTTTTATCACTATTCATTATAAATTGAACATTATCGGAAAAATACCAAAAATTTACACAAAGTAAATATTGATTTCCAGATACAAAATAAGAGTTTTATTTGGTCCAACAGAATGTATAAGAGTGACTAAAAATATATTTAATGAGGGTTCTCCCTCAAAAGGTGATAGTTCGACCTTTTAGTGAATATTAGAGTGTCTATTCCTAAAATTGAATTCTTTTTCTTATTTTAAGCCTTTATCTTTTATTGGATAAATGTAAAAACATTTAAAATATATATATAATCATATTCTAGTTATTTCTATTCATTCCCACCAATACAATGGCTACGTGTTAACTACCATTTAAAATAATATTATTATATTACTACTGTGCAACGTATGATTTCAAAGAAACTCTTTGTTGTGTATCTGGTACGCTATCGAACATAGAAACCCCTTTTTAAAGTAAAATTAATATTTAATTTGTAAATATAAATAAGTATGATAATGTATTATTCTTTATTTACCTGGGATGTTACATCCTTCCCCCTTTTAGGAATTGCGTCCTCGCAATTTTATTCACATATCAAAATAAGTGGGGGGTATTTTTCCCTCATAGTATTTTAAGATTCCCACAATGCCTCTTCAACAATATTGTTTTTCTACAAAACCTTTACCTGGTGAATTACCTTATCTTGCAACACTTGCTCTCTTCTGTTAAGAATCTGGACTGGTTTTTCTTAATAATATAGATTCTCTTCCAAACGAAGTATCTCCGGGCTCAAAAAATGAGATGGATCTGGAATATAATTTCTCAACATCAAAACATGAAAAACATTATGTACGTGAGATAAACTCTGAGGTAAAGCCACTTGGTAAGAAACTGATCCAACTTTCTCCAGAATTTCATGCGGTCTAATGAACCTTGGACTCAACTTTAGTTTCTTACCAAATCACATCACACTTTTCCATGATGAAACTTTGAAAAAAACATGATCACCTACCTTGAAAGATAGATCCTTCCTCCGGTTATCTGGATAACGTTTTTTTCTGCTCTGAGTTGTTTTCATGTGTTTCTAAATCAAATGAACTTTTTCTACCATCTCTTCTACCAATTATGGTCCCATCAGCTTCCTTTCACCCACTTCATCCCAAAAATCTGGAGTTTGACACTTCATCCCATATAATGCCTCAAACGGATCCATTTGTATACTGGAATGAAGACTGTTATTATATGAAAATTCATCCAAAGAAAGATGTTGGTCCCAACTTCACTGATAATCCATAGAGCAAGAACGTATCATATCCTCCAAGGTCTAAATTGTTCTTTTTGACTACCCATATGATTGCAGATGAAAAGCTGTACTAAAATTTAAATCAGTACCCAACGACTTTTGAAGCCTTTCCAAAAGTTAGAAGTAATCCTGGGATCACGATCAGATACAATGGAGAGGGGAACTCCATGCAACCTGACTATCTATTTAAGATAAAACTGAGCAAGTTGATCTAGAGAAAAAGTATCTCGAATAGGGGGGAAATGAGAAGATTTAGTCAATCGATCATCAATACTCAAGATTGCATTATTAACTCAAGATGTCCTCGGTAATCCCACAACAAAGTCCATGGATACATTTTCCCATTTTTAATCTGGCACTGGTAAAGGCTGAAGCATCCCTTTCGGTAACTTCTGCTCTACTTTAACCTGCTGACAAGTCAAACACTTTACATTAAAATCAGCAATATCCCTTTTCATTCCATCCCACCAGTAATACTCCCATAGATCTCTCTACATCTTAGTACTGCCAAGATAAATTGAAAATGGGGAACTATGAGCCTCACATAACAACTCATTCTTCAACTGTGAATCACCAGGCACACATAATCTCTTCCCAAACCTCAAAACACAATCATTTTCAATGTTAAATTTAGGCAACATATCATTCTGGACCGGCTCTACCTTTTTCTACAACCCACTGCCTTTCTTATGCGCTTGCTTAATTCTGCCTGATAGGGATGATCTCACTGATACCTGAAACAAAACAGAAGAACATTTTGCACCAACAACTTGAATGCCAATGTTCATCAAATCAAAAACCAAAGTACCTTGTTCCAAACATAGCATGGTTAATGAAGCATTAATTTTTCGACTCAAAGCATCAGCCACATTATTTAGTTTTCCCTGATGGTAATGAATTTTACATTTATAATCCTTGATTAATTCCATCCATCTCCTATGTCTCATGTTTAATTCTTTCTGAGTGAATATATACTTTAAACTTTTGTGATCATTATATATTTCACACTTTACTCCATACAAATGATGCCTCCAAATTTTTAAAGTGAAAACAACAACAACTAATTCCAAATCATGTGTAGGGTAATTTACCTCATGATTTATCAACTGATGTGAAGCATAAGCAATTACCTGATCATTATGCATTAGGATGAAACCAAGTGCTTTCAAGGAAGCATCACTATAGATAACAAACTCACCAGTCCTAGAAGGAAGTGCCAAAACTAGAGCATTCACCAATCTTCTTTTCAAATCCTGAAAACAATCATCACACTCTTTTGTCCGGATAAACTTAACACCCTTCTGATTTATCTTAGTCATTGGACTAGATAACCATGAAAAATTTTCAACAAACCTTTGGTAGTAACCTTCCAAACCAAGAAAACTACGGATCTCGGTTACATGTGTGGGTCTTTTCCATTCTTCAATAACTTTTGTTTTAGCAGGATCAATAGTTATGCCATTTTTTGAAACAAATTGACCAAGGAAAGAAATTTGTTGCAACCAAAACTCACACTTGCTGAATTTTCCATATAGTTTGTTTTCTATTAAGGTTTGCAGGATAACCCTAAAATGAATTTCATGCTCCTCTTTAATTTTAGAAAACACCAAAATTTCATCGATGAAAACAACCACAAACTTATCCAAGAACTCATGGAAAATTCTATTCACAAGGTCCATGAATACAGTAGGTGCATTGGTTAACCCAAAAGGCATAACTAAAAATTCATAATAAACATATCTAATACGGAACGCAGTCTTCAGAATGTCTGCTTCTTTTACTTTCAACAGATGGTACCCCGACCTAAAGTCAATCTTTAAAAAATACTATGCTCACTGGAGCTGATCAAACAAATCATCGATATGAGGAAAAGGATACTTTCTAATAATACTAATGTTATTCAAGGATCTATAATCAACGCAAAGTCTCATTGAACCATCTTTCTTTTTAACAAACAATATAGGAGCAACCCATGGTGATGTGCTAGGTCGAATGAAACCTTTATCTAATAACTCCTGCAATTGTTTCTTTACCTCTAAAAGTTCAAATTGAGCCATTCGATAAGGGGGTTTTGAAATTGGCTTAGAATCATGAACTAAGTCAATAGTAAATTAAACTTCCCGATCATGAATAATACCAGGAAACTCATCAGGAAAAACATCAAGATACTCATTTACCACAGGAACATCATTAATCTAAATAGTTACTTTATTTTCAACAATATGGACAAGATAACATTCATTTCCATCTTTTACTAGTTTCTCAACATCCAGATATGTTATCAAAAGAAAGGGTTCATTCTTGTACACGAACTAAAAATATTTCTGAAAAGAAACCATTTTAGCCCAGCATTCAATCTAAGCATGATAAACAGAAATCCAATTCATTCCCAAAATAACATCAAACTCTACAAGAGGCAAAACAATAAGGTTTGTTGGTAGATTCGTTCTGCACACAAGGATAGATAGGTTCTTATAATTTCTTTTTGTCTCAACATTTCCTCCATGTGTTTTTACCATAAGTTCAGGATTCACATCTTGAGATGGAATTTCCAATTTACTAGAAAACGTCTCAGAAATGAATGAATGTGTGGACCCTGAATCAAACAACACATTGGCCTAATCCGAACAAACAAACAGTGTACCTGATACTACTTAATTCGATGGCCCAACATCTGCTGAAGTAGTTTCAAAGGATTCCACCACCCATTTCTCCTTGTAGTCTGGCTGCTTTCCCCGAGTTGAGTTCTTCGTTAGACAATCATTTTCATAATGACCCATTTCATTACACTTAAAACATCTTACCGCTGACTTTTCATTGCCTGCTTTATCATCTTCTTTACAGTTACGATCAATATGACCAGACTTACCACACTTAAAGCACTTTACAGGCTTGGATAAACATTCTCCAGGATGCATTTTACCACACTTATCATAGGACATATATTTGGTTTTCTTACCTCCTTGCTTCTTTTTTTGAATTCTTCCCTTTTGCCTACCAACTGGACCTCTTATTCTATTATTTGTCAAAGAACACCTGAACATCGGTGAACTCCATTTCCACCTTCTCCGCACATCGAACATGTTTTTCATAACTTTTGAACTCACGAGAAGCTAATGCCCTTAGATACTTTGGATTTAACCCTGAGTAAAAATGGTTGATTTTACTATCAAGATCTCATATGATGTTTGGAGCATACCTTTCCAGTCGGGTGAACTTTCCTTCATAATCAGCAACTGAGTAATGCTCCTGCCACAATTCTAGGAATTGTTTTTCCATCCTAAGACGAACCACATTAGGAAAATATTTTTCGAGAAACATACCTTTGAATTAATCCTAGTGAAAATCATCAATCTCATCATTATCCCTGATATTTTTCATCATCGACCACCAGTGATCTGCTTCACCTTCAAAATAGTAAACAGTAAGATGAACCTTTTGATATTTTGAATACCCCATGACATCAAAAATCTTCTTCGATGCTTTAATCCACCCTTCAGCTAGCACAGGGTTAGATGATCATCTAAATGATTGGGGATGTTTCCTCATGAAATGTTCCACCACTAACATGTTCCTCTGTGGTTGATCTGGCTAATATCTTGCATGGATACCACCACCATTTATATCCTGAGTCAACTGTTCCATCACTGCAACAAACTATTCATTTCCAGTTCTGACCATCTCAGGTTGCTGATTTGGAAGGTTGTCTTCCTCCTGATGTCGTCCCAACATAGCTACTTTGTTTCCACTGCGGAAAACCATTCTGAACACAGAAATATCTTAGGTGAAGCAACATGGAAATCTTTAAATGCTATATCATTTCAATCATAACATAAATTAATTTATAATTTAACAATTTTCTAACTCCTAATGTTATCTAAACCATCCTCTGATACTAACTATACGGCCCTGACCTTAAACCATACATAATATTGAATAAAATGAATAATTCACATTGAGGATCTTTTCATCGTTTCGAGTTTTAGAGAATTAGAACATAACTATTACATCTCAAAAGATTACAATGTAGACACTTCTACTATGTTTCCCTAAAATAAAAACTATTAAAAAGAAACATGTCTAGTTACATGTTTTATATAGCATGACTTTCCATTGATCCCATCCTTGACCCTATTCCACATTATGTCCTGTGAAAAACATATCAAAAAAAACTTGCGGTGAGCATAAAAATCTCAATAAGGGATACACAAAGAATGAAAACTGTTAGTTTGTCAAAATAACAAGAAAACCATGTATAAAGTAATACCTTTCACCTTTATGAAGTAGTAAAAACTCTTCACTGAATAAAAGATCATTACATACCCTATTGTAACCAAAATATTACCATAAAACCCATATAAATAACACATAACATATAAAGGTAACATGTGACATAAACATACTTAAATGGAATAACCATACGGTAGACATACACACATATCACTTAATGGAAAATCCATATGACCGACTTCCATAAGATATGCATTGCAGGTTATAATGTAACCACTCGTCCGGGTATTCACGACACAACCGTTCAATGGTTTATCACGTAACCACCCGTCTAATGACCAAGTACCATTATAAAATCAAAAGACATAAAACAAAAATAATGGAAAGAAAACATTTCCACATTTCATACACAATATATTAGTTAAATATATTGACAAACCGAATCCATTATAAAAACCATTTTCAATACCAAAATACATAATAGAGTATATGTTATTTATTTCATTTAAAAAAATCACAGCTTGTTGAGGAAGCCAAAGACCAAATAATACTCATGGTGGCGGAAAAGGTTGTTGTCACCGCGAACGTTAAAAGAAATATTCCTTATTGTCGTTTTGTAAAATGCTTCATAGAAAAAGATTTCTTTTGTAAAAAATTAAAATTCAAAGGGGTTTATACACCATATAAAAAAACCTTGTATTAGAACAAAATATGCTTCAATGAAAGGAGATTGAGACGACATCTCTTACCTCGTGTCCGACATGACTCGATTGCTCTTTAATCTCCTGAATAATAAACTAAAAATAATTTATACTTTCTTAATAACCTTTTTCAAACGTATTATTCCTTTTATGTCACTTATTTCCATGTTATAAACATTATGTAATCATTTAAGTTAAAAATGTTTGTTTTGTCGATATTTGGTTCTTAAGTTGAAAGTGGACTTCTTACAATTACATATTGTTCATGTGGTCAAAGGTTCATTATATCCAGAATTATATTCATGATTTGAACATGATATATATCATATATATCCAGTATATACTTTTATTTACAATAGTATATAACATTTAGTTTTTAAGAAATGAAATGCACCGTTCATGGAGACAGTAAGAAGTACGTACGCATGAACGCTACTTTCATTTCTATTTCATATTTAATGGAGTTAAATAATAATGATATAATGGTATATTACAATTCCAATATAATATCATATATAATATAATTAAATCCTTATTTTATACATCCCACATATGGCATTAACGAATCAAATCACTTTGAGGGGGTGGTAGTCTGTAGTTCCTGAAATGAAATTATCGCGTTTACCCATAATGGAAACCATATGGGTATGCTATAAATGAAAAATACATAAGCATAAGGAAAAAATAAACATAATATAAATCATATATAAATAGACTGACATCTTAATGGTCACCATGAAAGGTGTTAAAAGAAGATTGAACAATCATCAATTCGTGAGGTAGAAGATCATCAACCACAGAAATAGTATGTTCTTTGACCATTAGATGAAGGTGTGTGTAGGTTTAGCTCTAATATCTCTCATAACAACGTGATATTATACTTATGATACTATTTTTGTTACAAAATAAAGGAATAAAACGAGTTTAGGGGGTTGGAGAAGCTAAATAAAATATAAGAACACAGGAGAAGACAATACCATTAAAACGGGTAACTCTTTTTGATTTGAGCTCAAAGGCTTCCTTGGGAAGACTTATGCCCAAAGTGAGGATTCTAAGAGTAATAGTGGTATTTGGAGAGACAAAATGATCAGGTTTTGGCCGAGGAAACGGCTTGAGAGGTGTGGGTAAGGTGGTATAGGTGGGGGACATTTATAAGAGGAAAGGAGGGACACTATTGGAAAGTTATAAAAGGTTACTTTATTTTCAAATGAGTTTCGGATTTTAAAGGTCCCAAATTAATGTATTTCAAGGATAAGGTTATAAGAGTTTTAAATACAGTCATACAATAGGTTTTTGAAATGTTTAGGTCTTAGATTTGACATTATCTTTTCTTTTTATTTAAATCGTTAAATAATGAGGTAATTGCTGCATCAATATGGTGTCATAAATAATTTAATTTATTTAATGTATAAAAATAATAAAAAAAATATCATGATGTAGGAAATCGCTTTATATTTCTAATTAATATTTTCAGTCAAAAATATGACTTATATAACCCCATTTAAAAATTGTTTTAGTAAAACAACTCATGTTTGTGACATTTTTATTTTAACTTTAAATAAAAAGCTATTAATGTGATTTTCCTACCAAAGTGGCTCCATGGGGTCCCCAAGATGACCCATGGATTTTCTTGGTCTTCCATGACACATTAAATAAGGTTAGGAAATTTTTCAAGGTCATTTAATATTATTAAAACATTATTTTTACCTTAAACTACACTAATTACCTCTAATCGTGATTAAAAACTTTAAAGTTACTATTCACTAAAAAATTATTTTAATCCCATTGAACCAAATTATTCTTTCTAATGAAAACATTGTATGTTGGATTTATGAAATTTGAAACATAGAGGTGGTAAAATTTCATTTAAAGAAAAAATCTGTTTTTTTAAGTACCACATAGTGGTTTCACTATTCACCAAAAATTGATGTTTTTCAGAAAAATACAAAAACATCACCCTAAGATATATTTGATATTCAGAAATCAAAAATGATGTCTATTTTAATAAATTAAAAAATATAAGTTACATTTATTAATTTAATAATTAATTTCCGATGTCAGAACAAATAGCGTGTTTTTTTGAAACAAAATGTATCAAAATATTGACACTAGTTTAAGTCCAATTTCAAAGTGAAATTAATTCTGATGACCACAATTAGATTAAATGGTAAAATTTTATTCTAATTAAACTTTAAAACCAATTAAAAATATAATCTAATAGATTAAAAAGAGGGTTTGAGTAAAAATACAACATTTTTCACTATTTATTAAAAATTGAACTTTATCGGAAAAATATAAAAAATTTACCCAAAGTACATTTTGATGTCCCGATTCTAAAGTAGAGTTTTATTTGGTCCAATAGAATGTATAAGAGTTATCAAAACTATATTAAAATAGGGTTTTCCATCAAAAGGTGATAGTTCGACCTTTTATTGAATATTAGTGTATCTATGCCTAAAATTGAATTCTTTTTCTTATTTTAAGCATTTATCTTTTATTGGGTAAATTTAAAAACATTTAAAAAAACATATATAATCATATTCTAGTTATTTATATTCTTTCCTGCCAATACAATGGCTACCTGTTAACTACCATTTAAAATAATATTATTATATTACTACTATGCGACATAAGATTTCAAAGAAACTCTTTGTTGCGTATCGGGTACGATATCGAACATAGCAACCCCTTTTAAAAGTAAAATTAATATTTACTTTGTAAATATTATTAAGTATAAAAATATATTATTCTTTATTTACCTGGGATGTTACACCCTATATATCAAAGAAAAAAATAGAATAAATATTTGTTGTTCATAGCTCATGATTCATAAATAAATCAATAAACATGATCCAATAAAGCATAAAGTTTTCATTATGAATATAATTTCAGAAGATATATAACCATATAAAATCATGTCTATAGTATGAAATAGTTGTGGAAAGGATGTAATAGTAGAATGGATTCACTACACAAACCATCAGATTTGTCAAGGTTCACTCCAAATATCAATATAAATAAAAATGTCCCATACTAAATCAGTTTCACTGCCCCATTATATTCTTATCTATCTCAACAGATATAAATAATTACCTATTGTATTTAAGGGGGATATAGTTCAGAGCCATCACATAATAAAAATCATTCATTTGTTTTCTACAATATAATAAAACAATTATCTTTTCATGACCCATGAAATGAAATGGGTTTTATATGTTTTTCAACATAATAGAGCCTATGTAAAAGAGACTGGATTCAAAATAATTTTATCATTTCATCATAGAAAATACTATAGCAAAATAATAGGTTGTCATAAGAATTTTTTATGGTATATGCCATGGAATATAAATGGGTTTCATAAAAATATTTTCAACATAACCCATTAAAATAATAATAATAATAATAATGGTATCCTTGGTTTATATCAATAGTAAAAAGTGACATAAAATGATGAAATACTAGATGAAAATATATTTTAAAATATAATTCACAAAAAAAATTTGTTTAAAAAGATGCAGTTTATTCAAAAATAATGTTTAAAAATAAAAATTAATAAAACCTATTTTAAATTCTGTTTTTGGAAAAATTAAAATTTATTCTTATAAAGAATTACTTAAAAATCCTTTAATAATTTTCATGAGGAAGATATCATTTTTAATTTGACAAAAAATTAGAAAACATATATCAATTTTAAAGTCATTTCATTTCAAATTAACCTTGAAACATATAGAGGAATCATTAGAAATAATATAAAACCGTTCATTATGAAAATAACATTTCCAGTTTGAAAATTATTTTTTAAAACATAAAAGATTTATAAAATACATTTTTATGTAAATAATGTTGAGAATTTTTAAATTAATATTCAAATAAGATTTTTTCATGATAATGGGAAACACTATTCATATAGTAAAACAATGAATCATTTCAAATTTTAAAAAAATCCAAACCTTACTTTTTTCGAAGACAATATGAATATTAATTTAAAAATATTTTCTAAAAAATCTTTCTTGTGTAAAAATAAATTTAATAAATCTTTCTATGAATGTTAACAACATATTTTAATTTTTTTAGAAAAAATTAATTTTGATTAAAAATTATTTTTCAATGAAGGTAGAAATAAGAATAGATTTTATTAAAAAAATTACTTTGAAATATTGGGTACATAGAGGGAGAAAAATGATGGGAAAATATGTATTCTACTAACATAGCCATAGGAGATGAAAATTAATAATTTTTATTAGATACGTATAATAATATTTCATCCTCGAAAAATTGATCATAATCTATTATGATAAGTGTGAAATTATAACATAAGATCTTTGCCACTTCAATAAATTATCATCGAAAGAACCACGAATGAGTAATTGTAAAATAAAATTCAAATAAAATTATTTGATATTTATTCATGAAATGTCATAACAATATGTTAAGATATACACCTCGTAAAATAAGATAGGTACATAATATAATGGCATCTCAATGAAGGCAATGTGAGACAAAAAATACCTTACATCATTGGTAACTTATGATATGTAAAACCCATGAAATAAATACACTAAAAAATAATGAAATCCAAAAAAAATTATTGATAATAATAAAAATTAAATTCATGGTAATTATATATGCCTCCGAAAATAAAGGCCTCGTGAATAGGCATGTGTCTCAAATGAGAATTATAGTGAGACATAAATCTATTAACTTAAGTCTCAACTTCTTTCATGCTTGTTCAAAGCTCATTTATATTAAATATTATTTTATTATAAATATATATAGATACAAAATTATATAAATCATACCATATTATATATTCTTATGGCCATTTGTTACCTGTTTAATAATAATGTGTTGTTAAAATCTTGTTTCGAGTAATATCCACTTTTTTTATATATATTGTCACGACCCGTCCTCTGAGCCTGTGCCGCGACTACCCCAAACACCTCTTCCATAGGCCAGGGGATGGCGACTAGCACCAAGGCATAAATCCCGGTAAACAGGGAAGGCATTGCCTTTGTAAAGTAAACAAACACCACAGAGCAAGCAAGCTGTATAAGTAAACACTAGTAGAAAACTGGGTACAACAGTAAGTGCGAAAAGTAAATGGGCCAGAATACAAACCCAAAACTGAAGGTAACGTACAACTTGAAAAAGGGAAAATAGCAACTGAAAGTAAAGCCGCAACGTCAAGCCGCCACTGGAAGTCCCACCTGAAGGGTGGGTACAGATAGCCTCCACAGCTCCTTGGTCCAACAGTCCGCTCCGAGTACACCCCGCCCAGTGGTCCACCTCCAGGTACCATCCTGCTCCGCAAATCCTCGACCACGATCAGCGCTGTCTGTCGTCTGCAACCAACACAACATAGTGCGGGCATAGCCCATGTAGGGGTGAGTATAAGCTACTCAGTAGGGACCCCGAGACCCCCGAAGGTCTCCCAAAATCCACAAAGGATAATCCAAAAAGGAAAGATACAATCACGAAGTAACATCCAACACTGCTTAGGTATATGCCCATACATATACCTAAGTCATCAATTCCCATTTGGCTCCATCACCCGAGCCCAAGCACACCCCAATCCACATAGGAAAGAAAAGCGTAAATCCACACAAGATAGCACAACACAATCCACATAGGAAAGAAAAACGTAAATCCACACAGGATCGCACAACACAATCCACATAGGAAAGAAAAAAGGATTCAGCTCAGATAGGTATACTTCTTAGAATGACGATAGAGATGATCACTGATCCATCTAAGTCTTCAAAACCACAATGGATCGAAAGGTACTAACCCGTGCAATGACCCACACAGGATCGGACCCACACAGGATCTGTAGGCGCTGGCTCACACAGAACCACTGAGCGCTGACCCACAGTGGATCAGATCCACACAAGATCTGTAGGCGCTGGCCCACACAGGTTTGCTGAGCGCTGAAGTCGTCATCGTCGAATCCACTAAGGATCTCCGCACAGTTGTCGTCGAATCCACTGAGGATCTCTGCCTAGTCATTGTCCCAGTCGCAGCCAGCACTAGGGTTCCCGCACACAGCAAGTTTGTTCAGGAGGGTCCGCTACACAAGCCGAGAGGCCGATACATCAACATAAACAATTTCTAGAGTTGATGTATCCAAAATTTCCGTATCGTCAGCAGGAACTCAACGTCGCAGACGGCGCGTCAATTAGACACACGGTCTAAGAGTTATTGGTTTTTTCGTTCCAGGGGCCTGGTTGGTTTTTAAGGCAAAACCAACCTGACCATACCCCACCTGCGTCCAAACCTTGGGTGGAGTTAGCGAAAAGATCCGTCTGACATAGAGGAAACCACCAAAGTCGACGACACGTCAATTGGACGTCCGGAGCTTAAGTTATGAGTGTTTCTGCTCCGAGGGCCCGGTTGGCCTCATGTACGAACCAACCCAGCCGAACACAAAGTATTCCTAAACCTTGAGTGTAATATACCGAAACGACCGTTCCGATCCAAGGATCGCCTTTCAACTGATGGCGCATCAATCTGAGATCCGTAGCTCTAGATATGAGAAAAATACCAAAAACAGTCCGAAAACGGGGGGTCTGGGCCCGGACCGACCCGACCCAACCCCCCCGGGGTCGGCCCGAACTGGGTCGACCTGGCCCGGGTCTGAACTGGTTGGACGCGACCCGGACCGGCCAGGGTGGCCCGGGCCGACCTGGGCATGACCCGGCCCCGCGGGTCGCCTCGACTCGGCTCCGCCAAGCGGCCGAGTGAATGAACCACAGCCCCCGCGCGGGGGCCGCTCCGCAGAACCCGGACGCGGCATGCCTGCCACGTCCCACCTCCCGGTTCTGCACGGCCGCGGAACCGCCACGCCGCCGCGGCTTCAGCCGCGGCGGGTTTTGTCGGCGGCACGCTAGCGTGGCGCGCAGGCGGAAGCTTCCGCGGACCACCCGATGCCTTCCTGTTGTCCGTTTTGTGTGCGGTCTTCGCCAGCGGTCCTACCGGGACCCGATCATCACTCCAAGGCCCTTAAATCTCCCTTGTGGCCCCGTTTGTCGTTGTCCACCATTCCGCACACCAAGAACGAAAAAAGGCGGTGGGTTCGGACTTGTTCGTTAGTCCGCACCCACCGCATTAGCAGTTTTTAAAAAATAATTTCACAACAAAGGTTTAAACAAACATCGCGGGTATAAATCACAAAGATTTAAAGAATGAAACCCCTACCTCAACATCATCTTCGGATGCGAGTTTGTCGCAGAATTGACCGTCGTGGAAGAAAAGGATTTTCGCGTCGCGGAAGGGTGTCACTGTCGCACAGTACTCGGCGTCACGGTGACGAACTCCGAGGATCAAGAACATACAGATTTAATTATAACAATTAAATCCATGTTGTTGTTATAATCCACAAAGAAAATTTAAAAGACCCGAAATCTCCTACCTCAAGCAGTTGATGATTGGAGATTGTTTCGGGGATTAACGTCTCAGAAGAAGCGTCGTGGAAGGAGAATCTTCAGCGTCACGGATCACGACATCGCGTCGTCATTCTCCGAGGGTTCAGCATTCTTCGCGTTCTTCGCGTTCTTCACGTTCTTCACGGAGGGAAAAGAAGGTACATAGTTTCTGTCAAAACCTCTCAACGAACAATCCTCAAGAAGTCATGTGTTGGTCTTATTTTATTATTATGCCAACGGATTGTAAAACAGGTTTAGAAATGATCAAATTAATTCAATGAATTAATTGTAATGAATTAACAGCCCAATTAAAAGGTGTGTTAAGAAATTAAAACACGCGTCAGTTGATTTTCATTAAAAAGGGTTTTTGCGGGTGCGTTACTTAGGGAAAAAGAAACGGTGGGGCTCATGCGGGCCCCACCTCAAAAATATCCTATCAAGAGGGTAGGATATTTTGGGTTCCACACAATCTGCTTCAACTCAGCTTAACCTTCTTAAAGTGGATTAAGTGAAATAAAATAAAATTTGTTGTAGAACTTTATTTTATTTCTTAACATAATCCCCAAAAATGATAAACCACACCCGAGAAAATACAACTCCAGAAAAGGAATTTCTAAGAAAATACTGGCACTGCGATTCCATCGGTGCCCTCAGAATTTGATTCCGAGCACCAGTTCAAAAGTTAGAAAACCCCGCTCGTTCGTTCACTGAACGTACATGAGCCAAACTTCTGAAAATGATTCCGGGCACACTGGGATTCAGAATCAGGGGCTTTTAGAAACTGTGTTCTTGTAAAATTCCAAAGAAAATTAAGAAAAAAAATCCTTGAAATTTATGGGTTCTTACCTTACTCCCACCTCAGGGATTTACATCCCCATAAAGATACATCATAAACTAGGGAAACAAATGTGGGTACTGAGCCCGCATCTGAGCCTCCAGCTCCCAAGTGCTCTTTTGGAGGTTCCCGTGCTGCCATATGATGTGCACTAGAGGGATCGATCATCCACGTAGGACCCGCTCCTGTCGATCCTCAATATCCACTGGGACCTCCGCAAATGTCGCCCCATCATCTATGTCCAGCCCCCATAGTCAATGATATGCATCGGGTCGTGCACGTACCTCCTCAGCTGAGATACGTGGAAGACGTCGTGCACCCGGTTCAACTGAGGTGGTAGAGCCAGGCGATAAGCCACCTCGCCGATCCTGCTAAGGACCTGGAATGGTCTGATGAAGCGCGAAGACAACTTTCCACCTCATCCAAATCTACGTAATCCACATCGAGGTGAGACATGAAAGAAGACATGGTCACCATCCTCGAACTCTAGTTGCCTCCACCTCCTGTCTGCATAAGACTTCTGCCGGCTCTGAGTTCTCCTCATCCGCTCCTGGATGACATGGACCTTCTCTGTCGTGGCCCGGACCATCTCTGGTCCCACGAGTGCTGACTCCCTAGGGTCTGTCTAGCATAATGGAGATCTGCAAGGTCTGTCGTACAACACCTCGTATGGTGCCATACCGATGGTGGAGTGGTAGTTGTTGATGTACGCAAACTCCACCAAGGGTAGGTGGTCCACCCAACTGCGACCAAAGTCGAGGACACATGCGTGGAGCATCCTCGAGAGTCTGAATGGTCCTCTCCATCTGACCATCCGTCTGAGTGTGAAAGGCGGTCCTCAGATGTAGCTGTGTCCCGAACACCTCCTGAAATCCCTTCCAAAGCCGGCAAGTAAAGCGAGTATCTCGATATGAGACGATAGATGATGGCACTCCGTGAAGCCGTACAATCTCCTGAACGTAGAGATGCCCCAAGCTCTCCACCGAGGCCTGCTCTCGGATGTGTAAGAAGTGTGCCGACTTGGTAAGTATGTCAATAATCACCCAAATGGAGTCGTGACCTCTGGAAGTGCATGGAAGTGCAGTCAAGAAGTCCATAGATATCTCGTCCCACTTCCACTCCGGGACCTCTAAGGGTTGTACCAAGCCCGCTGGTACCTGATGCTCTGCCTTCACCAGCTGGTAGATGAGGCATCAAGAAACGAACTCTGCCACAACCTTCTTCATGCCCGGCCACCAGTGCTGTCGTCTGAGATCCTAGTACATCTTCACCACTCCAGGATGTACCGCCAAAGGAGATGTGTGAAACTCTCTCAGTACCTCCTCCCGTAAAGCAACTGGTACCAAGGTATGTCCTCTGAAAAGGACGTCGTGCTCTGCTCCAAGGGGGAAACCATCAGGTGCTTGACCTGAGGATATCTGTGCACACCACGTCTCACAATCAGCGTCCCCACGCTGTGCCTCTTTGACCTACTGTAGTAGTGGAGGAGAGACCGTGAGAGATTGAAGGAAGGCTGCTTCATCTCTATCCACAAAGGATATCTGCAAAGCGGCTAGCTGCTCTGTCGCATCCTCAAGTAGCTGAATGCACATCCTCCTGCAGAGAGCATCAGATACTACATTCCCCTTTCCAGGAGTATAGACTATCTCAAAGTCATAGTCCTGGAGGAATGCGAGCCATCGCCTCTGTCTCAGGTTCAGGTCCTTCTGCGAGAAGATGAACCTGAGACTCTGGTGGTCAGAAAAGACTGTAAAGTGCTCGCCCATCCGATAGTGTCTCCATGTCTTCAGAGCGATGACCACTGCTGCTAACTCCAAGTCATGGGTAGCATATTTCTGCTCATGCGGCATCAAATGATGTGATCCATAGGCGATCACGGCCTTCTCCTGCATCAGGACACATCTGAGTCTGGTCCCTGATGCATCGCAGTAGACTACGTAACCTACTCCCTCCTTAGGCAACCTCAAGATAGGTGTGATGGTCAATCTCTGTCTGAGCTCATAGAAGCTCTGCTGACATCTGTTTGACCACATAAAGGGTTTCCCTTTATTCTTCAAAGCCAAGAGTGGCGCCGCAACTCTGGAGAAGTCCGGTACAAATCTCCGATAGTATCCAGCTAGTCCCAAGAAACTCCACACCTCTGTCACGCTCCTGGGTGGCTCCCAAGCTAGAACTGCCTCGATCTTCGCAGGTTCCACTACAACTACCACCTCAGAGATGACATGCCCCAAGAAGTGGACCTCACATAACTAGAACTGGCACTTCGAGAGCATTCCATAAAGCTGGTGCTCTCAGATTGTGTCTAGTACAACCCGAAAGTGGTAGGCATGCTCCTCCTCAGTCATCGAGTATACGAAAATGTCATTGATGAAGACCACGACAAAACGATCGAGGTATGGCTATATGATCCTGTTAATGAGGCCCATGAACACTGCTGGAGCGTTGGTTACGCCGAAAGGCATACCCAATAACTCATAGTGGCTATACCGACACTTGAAGGCCGCCTTCTACAAATCCTCATCTCGAACTCAGAGCTGATGATAGCCTGACCTGAGGTCTATCTTTGAGAACCACCGTGCTCCCTTGAGCTGATCGAAGAGGTCATCAATCCTCGGTAGCGGATACCTGTTCCTCACTGTCACCTGGTTCAGGTGACGATAGTCGACACACAGTCGCAAGCTCCCGTCCGCCTTCTTGGCGATCAATATCGGGGAATCCCAGGGTGAAACACTGGGTCGGATGAATCCCTTTCCCTGCAAGTCCTCCAACTATACCCATAGCTCTCGAAGCTCAGCGGGGGCCATCCGATATGCTGGAGTCGATAACGGGGTTGTCCCGGTGTATAGGTCAACATTAAAGTCTACCTCTCTGTGAGGAGGTAGCCCTGGAACGTCGTCGGGAAAGACGTCTGCATACTGATCCACCACTGCAGGAAAACTAGGACTCCGTACGTCAACTGCTCCTAGGATGAGGCTATCCAACTGATGAGTGATGGGATTTCCTCTCCTCTTCGGAAGTCCATCTTCTGCTGCAAAGGCTCCCTTCTCTCCGGTAAAGGTGAACCTGCTCCCGTCGGTGCGTACACATCACATCATGCACCTAAAACAGTCAATCTGAGCATGGAATGTGGATAACCAATCCATACCCAATATGACGTCGTAAGGTCGTGACGCCGCAACAAGAAGATCCCATCCGATGCTCTCTCCTCATAGAGTAATCTCACACTGCTGGCACCAGTGCCTAATCATCGAGTCTGCTTCCGTAGGAGTCTCTAGCCGTAAGGATCGAGCCAACGACTCTGTCGGAATCTCCGAGCTCCAAAAAAGGGAATTGGCTATGAAAGAGTGACTCGCTCCTGTGTCTATAAGAAATGCAGCAAGGTTGGAATAGACACAGATAGTACCTCGAAACATCTCGGGCGTGCCGTGGTCGTAGGCCTCCACTGCCTGGAGTTGTGCCTGTCTCTGCCCGCCAGTTCCCTGTGGTCAAGGTGGCCCTCCAAGTGGAGGTGATGGTAGAGCCTCAAAGCGTCGCCCACCACCTACTGCTCGGCCAGCTCCTCTGGCTCGTCCGCCTGCTCCCAACGGACCGCCACGGTCGACCCTCTGCCTCTGCCTCGGTGGCCCCTCCACTGTCTGCTGCTCCTCAGCACGGCGGGTCGTGCAGTCACGATCCATGTGGCCATGCCCGCCGCAGGCGTAGCACTGTCTGCCTCTCGAAAGACTGGCTCTGTGCTGTGTGCCCCACACTACTGAGCCAGTGTCCTGAGGTCGTCTGCGTGAGGGTATGATCTGCCTGGACCCCTAAGTCATCCGTCGACTGCATGCCGCAGAAGACTCTGCTACCTACTACCCTGTGGTAGGTCTCGCTGCTGATGAGGACTCAGCAAGAACGCTCTCGATCAAAAGGGCTTGCTCCAGTACTCCTGCCTGAGTCGAAATGCTGAGGGAGATCAGCAATGCCTTGATCTCATGTCTCAATCCTTTCTCAATGGTCCGGGCACAGATGAAAGGGTCTCGTACCATGTCGGTCGAGTAGCGAGAAAGATCGTTAAATCTCCCCGAGTACTGGGCGACTGTCAAGCTGCCCTACTGCAGCTGAAGAAGCTCCAGAGTGTGCACCGCACGGAGGGTGGATGGGACAAAATCCGAGCGGAAGAGGCTCTCAAATTCTGTCCAGAGGACAGATGCCTCATCGTGCACCTGGAGAATCAAGCTCCACTATCGGCCCGCTGCTGCGTGTAGTAGGCTCGCTGTGAGGATCACCATGAGGTCTGCTAGTGTCCTCACCAGCCTGAATACTCACACGACTGCCTCCAGCCAGTCCTCGGCTGCCTGGGGGTCCGTCTCCCCACGGAACCAGGGTGGTCGCGGGTGCTGGAACTCATGAAGTGCACTAAGGAGACGTGCATCATCAACGGCTGGGGCTGGAAGCATCGGTGGCTCGCCGGGTAGCGGTACCGACGATGCCTCTACTATCAAAGGGCCCTACACCGAGGCCTCGTCGCTCGGTGGACTGTCATCACGATCAACTCTCGGAAGCCTAGCTGGCTACTATCGTGGGGCCATCCTAAAATGTAAACAAGTGTGCCACGGTCAGAACAGTATACCTGGTGAACTGACACATGTAATCACAAAGAAAACATGAAACACACATGCAATCAATGTTTTCGTGCATTAAGTCGGAAATCAGAAGTCAGGGTCCTGGTGTACGGATACGTCCGCCGCCACACCAACACTGGGATCCCTGGACTAATAACCACACTCAATATTCTTAACACTATTTCTTCACATAGAAGAATGATTAGAGTCTGCGGTAGAAACGAACTTCTCTGATACCAATTTGTCACGACCCGTCCTCGGGGCCCATGTCGTGACTACCCCAAGCCCGCCTTCCATAGGCAAGGGGCTAGCGACTAGCACCAAGGCGTAAATCCCGGTAAATAGGGAAGGCATTTCCTTTGTAAAGTAAACAAACACCACAAAGTAAGAAAGCAATAGAAGTAAACACTAGTAGAATATTGGGTACAACAGTAAGTGCGGAAAGTAAAGGGGCCAAAATACAAACCCAAAACTGAAAGTAATGTACAACTCGAAAAAGGGAAAACAACAACTGAAAGTAAAGCCGCAACGTCGAGCCACCACTGGAAGTCCCACCTGAAGGGTGGGTATAGATAGCCTCCACAGCTCCTCCATCCAACCGTCCGCTCCGAGTACACCTCGCCCAGTTGTCCACCTCTAGGTACCGTCTTGCTCCGCAAACCATCGACCACGATCAGCGTTGTCCGTCGTCTGCAACCAACACAACGTAGTGCGAGCATAGCCCGTGCAGGGGTGATTATAAGCTACTCAGTAGGGACCCCGAGACCCCCGAAGGTCTCCAAAATCCACAAAGGAATGATACAATCACGAAGTAACATCCGACACTGCTTAGGTATATGCCCACACATATACCCAAGTCATCAATTCCCGTTCGGCTCCAACACCCGAGCCCAAGCACAACCCAATCCACATAGGAAAGAAAAACATAAATCCACATAGGATAGCACAACACAATCCACATAGTAAAGAAAAACGTAAATCCACACAGGATAGCACAACACAATCCACATAGGAAAGAAAAACAGGATTCAGCTCACACAGGTATACTTCTTCGAATGACGATAGATATGATCACTGATCCATCTAAGTCATCAGACCCACAAAGGATCTAAAGGTACTAACCCCCGCAATGACCCACATAGGATTGGACCCACATAGGATCGATATGTAACTAACCCCCGCAGTGACCCACACAGGATCTGTAGGTGCTGGCTCACACAGAACAGCTGAGCGCTGACCCACAGAGGATCGGATCCACACAGGATCTGTAGGCACTGGCCCACACAGGACTGCTGAGTGCTGAAGTCGTCGTCGTCGAATCCACTGAGGATCTCTGCACAGCCGTCGTCGAATCCACTGAGGATCTCTGCCCAGTCGTCGTTGTAGTCGCAACCATCACTAGGGTTCCCGCACACAGAAAGCTCATTCGGGAGGGTCCGCTCCACGAGCCGAGAGGCTGATACATCAACTAACACAAAGTCCAGAGTTAATGTATCCAAAAGTTCCGTATCGTCGGCAAGAACTCAACGTCGCAGACGGTGCGTCAATCGGATGCCCGGTCTGAGAGTTATTGGCTTTTTCGTTTCAGGGGCACGGTTGGTTTTTAAGGAACAACCAACCTGACCATACTCGACCTGAATCCCAACCTCTTGTGGAGTGAGACAAAATATCCATCTCACATAGAGGAAACCACCAAAGTTGACGGCACGTCAATCGGACGTCCGGAGCTTTAGTTATGAGCGTTTCCACTCCGAGGGCCCAATTGGTCTCGTGTACAAACCAACCTGGCTGAACCCAAAGTATTCCGAAACCTTGAGTGTAATGTATCAAAACGACCATCTCGATCCAAGGATCGCGTTTCTGCTGACGGCACGTCAATCGGAGATCCGTAGCACAAGATATGAGAAAAAGACCGAAAACGGTCCGAAAACGGGGGGTCTGGGCCCAGACCGTCCCGGCCCAACCCCCCTGGGTCGGCCCGAACCAGGTCGACCCGTCCCGGGTCCGAGCCGGTTGGATGCGACCCGACCCGGCCAGGGCAGCCCGGCCAGGCCTAGGCACGACCCAGCCTGACGGGTTGGCTCAGATCGGCTCGGCCGAGCGGCCGAGCGAAGGAACCGCAGCCCACGCGCGGTGGCCGCTCCGCAACACCCGGACGCGGCATGCTGGCCGTGTCCCGCCTCCCGGTTCACCGCGGCTGCGGAACCGCCTCGCCGCCGCAGCTTCATCCGCCGCAGGTTTTTCCGGCGGCGCGCCGACGGAAACTTCCGCGGAACATAGGACGCGTTCCGGTGGTCCGTTTTGCATGCGGTCTTCGCCAGTGGTCCTTCCGGGACCCGATCTTCACTACAAGGCCCTCAAATCGCACTTGCGGCCCCATTTGTCATCGTCCACCATTCCGCACACCAAGAACAAAAAAAGGTGGTGGGTTCAGACATGTTAGTTAGTCCGCACCCACCGCGTTAGCGGTTTTAAAAAAATAATTTCACAAAAATGGTTTAAACAAACGTCGTGGGTATAAATCACAAAGATTTAAATAATCAAACCCATACCTCAACGTCATCGTCAGATGTGAGTTTGTCGCGGAATTGACCGTCACGGAAGAAAAGGATTTTCGCGTCGCGGAAGGGCGTCGCTTTTGCGCGGTACTCGGCGTTGCGTCACCGAACTCTGTGGATCAATAACATACAGATTTAATTATACCTATTAAATCCATGTTGTTGTTATAATCCACAAAGAAAATTTAAAAGACCTGAAATCTCCTACCTCAAGTAGTTGATGATTGAATATTGTTGCGGGGAAGAACGTGTTGGAAGAAGCGTCGTGGAAGGTGAATCGTCGGCGTCATGGAACACGATGTCGCGTCGTCATTCTCCGAGGGTTTGGTGTTCTTCGCGTTCTTCGTGTTCATCGCGTTCTTCGTGGGAGGGAAAAGAAGGTACATAGTTTCTGTTAAAACCTCTCAACGAACAATCCTCAAGAAGTCATGTGTTGGTCTTATTTTATTATTATGCCAACGGATTGTAAAACAGGTTAAGAAACGATCAAATTAATTCATAGAATTAAGTTTAACGAATTAACAGCCCAATTAAAAGGGGTGTTAAGAAATTAAAACACGCGTCAGTTGACTTTCATTAAAATGGGATTTCGCGGGAGCGTTACTTAGGGAAAATGAAACGGTGGGGCTTGTGTGGGACCCACCTCACATATATCCTACCAAGAGGGTAGGATATTTTGGGTTCCACCCTATCCGCTTCAACTCAGTTTAAGCAGCTTAAAGTGGCTTAAGTGAAATAAAATAAAATTTGTCATACAACTTTATTTTATTTCTTATCTTAAACCCCAAAAATTAAAAACCACACCTGAGCAAACGCAACTCCGGAAAAGGTGTTTCTAAGCAAATACCGGCACTGCAATTCCATCGGTGCCCTCAGAATTCGATTCTGAGCAGCGGTTCAAAAATTAGAAAACCCCACTCGTTCGTTCACTGAACGTACCCGAGCCAAACTTCGGAAAATGATTCTGGGTACTTCGGGCCTCGGAATCAGGTGCCGTCAGATACTGCGTTCTTTTAAAATTCAAAAAAAAAAAAATTCCCGGAAATTTATGGGTCCTTACATATATTTTTATTTGTTATTTCTAGACCTCATTCTTTGATCATGGTTACATTTTATCTAGAATAATACTAATAAAATTATCTTATTTATACATAAAATATACTTTTATTACCCATCAATAAGTTTGATTTTCAAAAATCAACTTAGGTATGATCATGGAGGTGGTAGGTCATACGTACCCATGTGTAACGTTCCTATTTTTGAACGATCATGATGCAAAGGAAGAGAATAATATATTATCATTCTAGAAATTTCATAATTTCTTTAATACCAAGTTAATTAATTAAATATAATGATACATATCATCCATTTTATGAGGTGATGAAAAGAGAGAGTCATATTTCTTTATGAAGGTGGTTGTTCACATGTAAACGAATGATGTTATCATCCATCAGTGAGTGAAAATGTAACAAATATAATGATATATTATCATATCATATTTTTAAATATGTAATAAATATAATATTTATGTAATTTACATCACATATATTCATTAAAATTATATTTATTATCCTCCATATACTATTGTTCATGTATTAAAAATCACATAACTTTATGATGCAGTAGTCCACCGTGCACAGTAGTGGTGTTATTGTATCCCATATTAAATAGAATATAAACAATTTATATTTATTACAATAACTCTGGAGATATAATTATGTTATAAATTTAATTTATATACACTATATCAATTATCATAAGCATGTGTGGGGGTGTTAATTAATAAACAAATGATGTTGGTTCATGAGCCGGTAGTCATCCATACACAAGAACAAAGATTTCATAACCCATTTCATGAAAATTGAGTTGTTTTTAGAACATGAAATTAAATTAGAAAAATATAATTTTTTATCTACTAATTTTAAATATATATTCACGGTTTAATAATAAATAAATGATTTGGTGGTAAAAATAGAATAAAAATTCACATTGAAGAACATTACCCCTCCTACGGGTATCATCATTTGGTTTTCACGAAAATCCTTAATATGTATACTTTATTCCCATAATAAGGCTTCCAGAATGAGAGTAGATAACTTGGGAAAGTTATTTTGTATTTTATTATCTAAACCAATAGGAATTGAATGTGTGAATAATAGCGGAATATAGGTTGCCTTTAATAAGTGAGTGGAGTAGAACAATTTAAATTTTTTAAAATAAAAATGTGTAATAACATTCTTATCAATCGAAATGAATTAAAATACAGTATTAACGAAAATTTGACAAAACAATTTCAACATACGTACATAAAATATATTTTGAAAACTTATTTGGACATTTTAAGCCATATCATTTTAGTTATATCCACTAGTAAACAAATTTTTACATTAGCTGTGATAAATAATTTTTTTATGTCTTTGAAAATAATTTTGGAACAAAATGAACTTATTATATAATATGAATTAAAATGATTCAAAATATTTAATCCATTTTTACAAATTCCATTCACATATGTGAAAAAAATGTAATTTAAAATTAGTCATGCCAATGTAATGTGAATGTGGTGTTTTAAAGAATAAATTTTCACAAGGTTTTTATATCAAAATTCAACATGTAAAATATTACCATGGCCTATATTTGGTTAATAAATATATAATTGAACTAATTATAACCTGAAAAAAATTAATTCTATTATTTTTTCTAATAACTTCGTAATAAACAAAAGTCAATTAAAATTTAGTATTTTTCAATATTCATCAATAAATTATTCTTTATTGAAATGCTTCAAAATTTAACCGTATGAAAATTTGGATGTGATGATTTAAAAATGAAATTTATTTTTCAAAATACATTATTATAAATTTCCAAAAAATATTAGTTTTAAATTAGTATGCAAAGAGGTGACAAAACAATTTTTTTAGGGAAATATATTTTTTGAGTATAAAGTAATATTTATTCGTATCTAATCTCTATAAAACAACAAATATTAATGATAAAAAAATTATTTCAAATATAATATATAAATTTCATTAAAATTATTAACAAAATATCGTTTTTAAATTTATTTATGTGAAATTTTCTTGTTTGTATATAAATATTTTTTTGAAATAGATTTCCATTATTTTTTTTAAAAATAATTTATATTTATAATTATTTGGTTTCTAAATAATTCATTTTATATACATGTGTAACCCGTATTATTTATATTTTAGTTAATATTATTCTAACCCAATATTCCAATAGCTAAGAGATTACTACAATTTTAAATAACAATATTTTAATAGAATATCGCATTTTGTTTAATTTCAATGTTCCTTATAATGAAAGAAACACGCAATATTATGTGTAACACAAAATAACAAAAGGATGGAATTCATTTGAAAAAAAATATATTTCCTAAAATATCTAGGTGTACATTCTACCCCCATAAAAATTAAATTTTCCCTCATGTTTTTTCTCAACCATCAAAGGTTTATCATTTGAACATTTTATCATATAAACACACTTCATAAAAATTGTCCATAAAACATCCACTTGGAAAAGTGAAAGGTATGTAAATATTTCACATTGAATAAAACATACTATGATTCAAAATATGATAACATAGGCGTGAATTTAAAATATGAAAAAATAATATAAAACTAACAATAAAATATTTATGGAGTGTGATAGAGAACATGGTCAGTTTAGAGTTAAAAAACACAATTTCATAAACCATAGTGGCTTGAAAATGGTCATAGTTATCATAAAAAATGTTGATAATAAGAAAAAAAATTATATTTAAATCCATTTTTTAGTTTTTGGGAATTAATTTTCAATATTTACTAAGAACAAATGGAATTGAATTTATATATATTTTTTTCATAGAGAAAATTTCATCATTAGGTTTTAAATGATCAGTTTCCTCTTTATTTTTTTCTCTAAGAGTTTAATTTTCCTTGTTTCAGTAACTAAATAAAATCCATAAAATAATGACATTTCATTTCTTCTATATCTAAAAAAATAAACTTATTTTTCTATATAGATAAATCATTATATGGTGAAGTAATATTTCAATTGATAAAATATCATTCAATGTTCAACATAAACAATATCATGAGTGGTTAACCTTATAAACCATAAAAAATATTATAATAGAAAACATTATAAAAAGGTCAATAAATTTTTAAGATGAACTCATAATTTTTCCCCCACAAACATAAAGTAACTCTAAATTGTCACATGCCAAACATGTGAATATCATCACTATATATTCTCTTAAGACAAGGTAATTATTATATGTATCATAAATCCTTATTGAAAAAAATCATTCTCACCAATTCCGTACATACAACATAGATTATTGTATATATTACATAAATCCTACAATGCTATAAAATATTTAAACTATAGAATAAATCAGATTTTCAACAAACCATTAATCAGATACAAGGTCATCAATACTATCCAATTTAAATTATTCTTATCAATCGTCTCTTTATCCCATCAGAAGTATATCAACATGTGGAACATATCGAGGGTTATAATCTTTTTATCAAAATGTTCACTCTAAATTAAATAACTTTTATAGTCCATTAGTATCTACTAACCTATTTTTTAAAATTTGTAACAAATTATTATACTGAAAAATATTTATATATTTCATTCCTTATATAACATAATACTTGAATTACAATACATAATACTTCTACCATGAAACATCCTTCTCCCACCAATGACTAGGAAACATCATTTTATTCCTTAATACCAATTTTATTTTATATATAAATTTTAGCCTCATCATAGTTATTGAAAATTAATACTCATACAAAATAACTACTTTTATTCATCACAAGCCCATATAGGACATCTATCTATATATTGCCCAATATTTTGACATTTATAATATTCGTCATTCGACGATACCATAGGGATAACATTTTTCTAATCCATTGAGTTAACCGAAATCATTATTTTTCATTTATATATACTTATTGTGGGTCCTTATTTTCTATATCCAAAACAATCTTATAATACCATTAAGAAATCCTCTAAAGTGATTATTACCACATTAGAGAAACATAGGAAACATAATCATCATTTCACATGGCCTCCACTACCCGTACACTCAAAAAACTCAAAAATTCTATTCTTTAGTGAGTACGAGAGTTGGTTAAATTGCACACTATTGATCATGATTTGTGATAAATGATTTGGAATAATCACAATTTAAATTCACCAAATAATTATCCCATTTGGAATCTCATCAGATATTTTTTTGGATTCAATGTTACATTAGTTCCATTGGATTCCCACCATTGAATATAATAAAAAATCATATTATGAACAAAACTTATCATAGTTGAAAATAAAATAATCCAAAGAAATAACATAAAGAATTTTTAAATCAATAAACCTTATTTAAAATATATATCACCATATTCTTAACATCGTATATCTATGATCATAATCTATTTAAATCCATCGTGATGGAATCAAAATATACAATAACATTCTAAATATGTGTGTATCAAGGACCGTTTTCATGCACGAGGTGATAATCAGGTCCATTATAAAAAACACTTTTAATAATTATCACCACTAGGTACCTTTGTGTGAGATCACAATCCAAATTTAGTATCCATTAAAAGAGTTAATTCCTAGGAAACCACTTTATCTATCCTTAAAAAAATTCCTCAACATTTTCATATACTTTGGATCATTATTAGTCTTATCCTTTGATGCATACCTAGATATATAATTATAAATATTATTCTAGATCTCACAAATATGTTTTTATCATAGTTTCCATAGGTTAGATAAACCATTCTGTATATAGTAAAAATAAAAATAAATGATTTTCATATATAGATATTAAATCATTCTAGATTATTATTAAATAATTTACACAAACACAGTCATAAAGACCATAATATTTTAGTTTCATCATAGACTTAGTAAAAAATCTTCTAATTTGGTGAAATATGTTCAATATCTTTCATAAGGATCTTCCCCATTAGTACTCATCACAAGATAACCCTATATAGAATCTTTCTTGATAACCTTGGGAAATGAAACAAAATAAGGAGTGATTAAATATTCTCATTAAGGGTAGGAATGTGAGATACAATAGCATAATATGAACCTAAGGGTATGACAATATAAGCCCAAAATTTGGTATCCATTTCTAATATATTAATGATAATTATGGAATAAATATTTAATGATCATAAAACATGAAACATAAGGAGATAAAATAACATATTCATGCAATCCAAATATAGGTAAAAGACATCTGATTTAGGAAATCACATAAGAACAAAATAAAATTTCAATAGTAGTTAATGATACATAACGATATTATAAATGTGGGATTAGTTCACTCGCCAAACCATCAAAGTAGTTAAGGGTTAGTCCCAAGACCATTATATCATTATAATGTAATGCACCGACCCCAAAATCCTAGAAACAAGGACATGGATAATAAATATGCCCCCATAGATACTTACGTAATAACAACCTCAGATAATGAAGAGATTGTAAAATAAACCCTTACTATGAACTTTCCTTTAGTCGAGGGTACGTTTAACCATTTATATAAAGACCATTGTTTATTATTAAATTATAACAGAACCATATTAATATTGAAGATATCATACATGATTAATTTATGAATTTTTACTACCCATTTTATAATTATTTCTCTGTTAAATTAGCATTTCGGGTAATAATCGCTTTCATTATCGTACATGCTTTTACTTGTTTCTCATGAATGTATCACTTAGATCAAGATTTAAATACATCCCAAATATAAAAAAATATTTATATATAATATATATTTATAATATAAATATCTAAAATAGACATATATATGAAATGGAAAAAAACTATTTATGGAGATAGTAGTCCATACGTACACATAAATGATGTTTCTGTTTTCATATTGTATTGAACGAAACTAAGTAAAGAAGTAATATGTAAGTATATATATATATATATATTTTTATATATATCTCCAATCTAATTATTATGTAATATATTACATAATTTTTAACGATACATATTTTATAATCATCGTTGAAGGGTGAATGTGGAAATGAATCTCATCACGTTCGTGGAGACTTTTATCCGTATGCACGAACGAGTGACAATATAATTATTTTGATATTAAAATAATATATAATTGTATGTTATATATATTATATACAATATCATTTTTATGTCAGTTTATTATTTTCATCAATTACACATCACTATTATATCCATCCAAGTAATAATATATTGAATATAAATTACACCACGACGTGGAGATGGTAAGCCATATGTACGCACGTATGGTGACATGTCATTCAAAGGATGAATAGAAAAATGAATATGGTTGAAACATATTTATAATAACATCACAATATATAGAAAATACTGGAGTTATTATTTTATAATGGAAACAACAAAGAAAGAGGAACTGGAAGAAGAAAGGAACTTGAAAGTGGTGATGATATATTTACCATTTCTATGGGTTCTTCCTTTTGATTTGATCACAAGGGATCATTAGGTTGTCGTTATGACAAAAGTAAGGCCTCTAAGATTAATGGAGGACAGTTTAGAGTGTATTTAGGTACTGTTTGGCTGTTCTAAATTGCTTTGAAGGTGTGAATTAGATATAAGGGAGAGTGACATTTTATAAGAGGGTTGAGGGGCACCTTAGGAAATACTAGAAATATTATTTTATAATAAAATAATTTTTGGTTTATAATTGATCCAATATGAATTATTAATAGGATATAGTGGGTATGGGTATAAAACCACTCAACCAATAGGTTTTAGATAGGTTTGGGTCACTATATTAACTTTATCTTATATATTTATCTCTTTGTTAAATAGTTTGACATTTACCATGTCCCATTGTATTTTTATATTATAATGTTAATAAACATACTATATACATTTAGGAGAACCACAAGTGTTTCATTAATGACACACCTACCATTATATATGTCTTTTGGTAGAACCTTATTTTTTTTAGAAATAAAAAATAAATTAATAATATAATATTGGTTTTAAAAACCCTTTTTTGTCAGTTATACACATTTTGGTATTTTGTTTTTTCCTAAATTTATAACATTATTATTACATAGGAAAAAATTAATCTAACAGACCCTAAAATGTAATATTAATCTATAAAATTAGTATAATTCATAAAGCATCTCAAATTACATTTATTTGGATATTTGTAAAATCAACTGTTCTAATCTTTCCTTAAAAAGGTACTTACTGCATCATCATTATGTCAAAAATAAATTTAATTATTTAATTTATAAAAATTAGAAATAAAATTAAATTATTTAGAGAATATTTTGATCTTTCTAATGAATATTTATAGTCGAATTAATTTTATGTATTACTTTATATTGAAAATGGTAAAACATTGAATTTAACACTTTTAACTCTTCATTGAATTAAATAATAATAAATGCCCTAATCTAATCCTTGTAGGAAAAAGAGGATCAAATTTTATTACTATCTTTTTTTGGATGAATTAAACTTATGCAATAGAATTAGTACATGTGTTAGGGTAATGATAATAATATCATTTTTACCCTTAATTACCATATTTACTTTTATCTATGGTAAATAATAGAAGCAATTTATCTTTACCAAAAAATATTTTCATCTTATTGAACCACATTTTACATACTGATATCAACTGTGTCTCTCATATTTTTGAAATTCATCTCACAAATGTCGTAAAATTATGTTTTTTTGTAAATTTTCAAATGCTCCTAGGAGGTGGGTAAAAGACAGGGAAATGTTCAATAAAATTTTATATATAAAATATTATTAAAAAATAAATCCAATGTATTGCATTGAACATATATAGGTATTATGTATCAATTTTAACTAAAAACAAATTTAAATAAAATATTTATATATTTAAATAAAAATTAACTTTTTAAACTATAACTAAGTATTTATCACTATTCATAAAAAATTGAATATTTTCAGAAAAATACAAAGAATTAACCCTAAGTTAATTTTGATATTACAAATACAAAAATGAATTCTATTTTTGAAATTTCAAATCATATAAGTTTCATTAATTAATTTAAAAATAATTCTCGTTGTCAAAACCAAAAAGTGTATTTTTACAAAATAATAACTCTCAAAATTATGACACTTGTTTATGTCCGATTTCAAAGTGAAATTACATAAAATGAAAATAATTGGATTAAATAGTAAAAATATAATACAATTATACGTACAAACCATTAAAATATATAATCAAACACTTTAAATTATTTTTATTAAAAATGTTGTTTTCAGTCAAAATATAGTATTTTTCACTATTCACTCAAATATGAAAGTCATTAGAAAAACCCCGAAAATTTTTTGAAACTAAATTATTATGTCCCGATTGTAAATAAGAAGTTTACTTTTTCAAATTAAATATATAAAAGTATTAAATATTGAATTTAAAAAAGGGTCGCCATTAAAAGGCTGTAAAATAATATTTTTTAAAAAATTATTCTTTAATCTGAAAAAATGAATTTGTTCTTACATTATGACTAATAAACTAATAATATGAAATATAAAATTAAAAATATTAATAAAATGTTCAAAATTCAATTAATATTATTCATATCCTTTTTTAATTGCTAGTTTGGTAAGTCGTGGTGCGCATGAACTAATTGTTGCATGCAGTTCAAGTTATTGAATTACATTAAAGAAATAACGTACTATGAAATCACGCGGTGTTACATTATTACCTCCTTCAATAAATTACATCCTAAAAATTTTAAATTGATCTTTGAAAATAAAACGTTGAAAATAGAGAATACCTTTGTGGGAAAACCCACATCTGAGATTGGGTTAATAAAATTTACTCTTAATAAGAGGAAAATGGGAATGAAAAAGTCACCACCAAATTATGATCTCATTTAGGAGAACATTGGTGGAAATTACATAAACATAATTGTATTAAAAACAGAAATATTTATAAATGGTGATTGAGGTCATCAGTCAAAAATAATTGTAGAATTGAGGGCCTCAAAGCCATCAATCCATGCGGATTTAATATATCATCGGTTCAACAAAACATACAGTTTTAGGATAACACACTTTTGGTTTTAATAACCCTTTCCTAAAGATTAATAATTAATTTTTTGATAGAATTAGAGAAGAAAAAAATATACTTGAAAAATATAGTTCCATCATTTAACAAATTTATACCACAAGCTCATCTTTCACTCTAAAAGATAATAGATCTTAAAAAATATTTTATTTATCATATTCAGATATGGTTCCAAAAAAATGAATTTTTAATTCATCTACAAGTCCTCTTAAAAAACTACATTATTCAATCTAGGACATCACATGGGCCAATGGTAGGTGATACACCTTTGACGCCCATCAATTGCAGGTTCAAGTATCACGACAATGCCATACACGACGGGTTGTCGCCCGACCTTCGGGTTTTCATTTTTATGGAAATTCAAAAATAACCTCAAACTAGATTTATCCAAAGTAATTCTATCCAAAATCAAAGTAAAAAATTTATAAGAAAGGTCAACACAATAAATATCATTTTTTCCACATAATAAAGTGTGAACACCTTCATTATGTGTTCTTTTAAAACACTGCAACATCCTGAATTACCATAAAACCTCATTGGTTGCATTCATGCTCCCGTATTCTTTATAGAATACTTGATATAATCCTTCAATCCAACAATGTTGTAAAATCCAAAAATGATGGAATATAAAAATCAATAATCAGTATCAAGTTAGTCTATAATATCCAATATAATTTAGCCAAATAAATCATGTATTATTCCAAAAATCACAACCTCAGTATCAGAACCATATTATGGTTTATCAGTATCTCAACCATTTATTTTCTAAATATTTCACCTACTATTTAGTCACTTTTCTGGGTTCCACACAATATCATGTAGTTAATGATATAGTACTACATTACAATCCTTATATACCATATAATTCTTATAACATGTACATCATTAACACAAAAATGAAATGACACAATACTTTAATAACAATGTATGAAATCTAATTATTCATCTTCATCTTCAGTAGTATAATAACATTATTATTATCCAATAGTATCAATTAAGGTATACTCTATGGATTTGGACATTGATTCATGTAGTTTCCAAAATATCTGCAGATGAATCATTGTACATTTGAAACTTTTTTCTTACCATTTCAATCACATAATTGGTGTCCTTTTTCTCCACACTTATAACAAACTGTCATTCCCTTCAAGCATTTTCAAAGGTTATTATTTCCACAGTTATCACATATAGGAGAATACTTCTTTTCCCTCTTCCATTATCCATATTTCTCTCTTCCATCATTTTCTTCTCTTACGTCCCTTTAAATCCATTGGACTCAAAGAATTTCTTAATTATATAATCATCACATGATACTATTTCTTCATATGTTGATAATACATGGGATACTATTTCCCTTCTAATAGGTGGCTTAATACTATGAAAGATATGATCCTTCTTACTATTTATATCATATGTATTACTGGAGTTCACATTACATCTACTGGGAGAAATTTCTATACAATGGCATACACTAGTTGTAACACCCCAATATTTCATAGTATGTACTACTTCAAAACAATTCAATAACTTGCACTACATGTAACACCGAGTTCAAGCACTCCATGACTTACCAATGAAGTCGTTCAAAAGAGGTTATGAATAGTATTAACTAAATTTTGAACCTTATATAATCCTTATAATCTTAGAATCTATTTTATGAGTTTCTTTGACATAATATAAGAAAAAATTCTTTTTTTCAGATAAAACAAGTCTTTTTCAAAAATTCACTTTTACCAACTTTAATACTGAACCCTTTTTAAATCCAATATTTTAAATTTTTTTATATTCAATTTTACTAAATAAATTTATTATTTAGAATGGGGATATACAAAAATTTACAATGTTACACCCCATGCTTCCATGGTACACTTCTCATTGAATAATACATTAGCGTGTGTTATACGCAACTTCTAGTTCTAACACACACTACAACCAATCAAACTAGCCGTAATGAATAGTAATATCTACTTTTTAAAATTTTGTAAATTTTTTCACTCAAAATGGACTTTATTTTTGGATTTCAAATAACGAATTTAACCTAGGGTAAAATTTTGGTACTTTTCAGATAACTTTTATATCTTGATGAATAGCGAAAATTACTAAATTTTAATTAAAAACAACATTTTTAATCAAAATAATTAGTAGTGATAAATTATGAATTTGAGTGGTTTTAAAGTATATTTGGAATATATTTTTACCATTTAATACAATTTTGGTCATTGGACAAAATTTCTCAAATAAACCGGACATAAACAAGTGTCAATATTTTGATTGTTATTATCTCTTAGAAACACACTTTTTGTTTTAAAAACAGGAATTAATTTTAAATTAATATCATCCACTTCTGTGTTTTGAATTTGGAAAAATGGATCCAATATGTTAAAATTTTGTAAATAGGTAACTTTTATTTTTAGACATTTTGAATAATTACATCGGTAAATATTTTATTTACCATGATAAAAGGGAAATCCGGTAAATAAGGGTTAAAATATAATATTATAATAATAATAAACTACCCTAAAACGTGTCTTAACCTTATTGGTTGACACATGTCCGACCATGGCCATCTTGAGGTCGTTTTGGGGTCCCCATGGAGCCACTTGTAAGTGATAGGGACACATTATTTTAATTAAGTTAAAATGAATACAAAAATGACACAAGCATATATCGTTTAGGAAAACAATTTTTACATAGTGTTATATATGTTTGATTTTTGACTATAAATATTCATTAGAAATATTAGAAGATTTAATAAATAATGTTATTTTATTTATAATTTTTAGACATTAAATAATTTAATTTATTTATCACAAAATGGTGATACATTAATTACCATAATAGTGAAAAATTAGAATAATTGTTATTATAAATACCCAAATAAATTTAATTTGAGACTTTTTATAAAGAAAAATAATTTTATAGGTTAATATGGAATGTTATTATTTATTTTATTAACTTATTTTGATGTAATCATTCTGTTGTGAGTTTTACAAAAATCAATTATTGAATAGTGTCAAAATTGACATAAAAGAGTTTTTTAAAAAAATATTATATTATTAATTGATATTAAATTTCTAAAAATATAATGTTTGGACAAAAGACTTATATCATGATAGGGGTATCATTAATAGACAACTTTGTGGTATTTTTGATGTATATAGTATGTTTATTAACCATATAATATAAAAATACAAAGAGACATTGTAAAAGTGAAACTAATTAACTAAGAGTTAATACTTAAAGATAAGGTTAATATAGTGTCCCAAAACTATCTAAATTCAATTGTTTGAGTGATTTTTGAACTCGAAACACCTTAACCTTTAAATAATATAATTTAGAGAAATTATAAACCTAATATTAATTTATTATAAAATAATATTTCTAGCTTTTCCAAAGGTTCCCCTCACCCCTCTTATAAAAGGGCACTCCCCCTTCTCACTAATTCACACATTCAAAGCCATTTGGTTCGGCCAAACACTGCCTAAATACTCTCTCATCTTCCCTGAATTCATCCTAGAGACATTAATTTTGTCATAAATCCAACCTAATAATCCCTTTTGATCAAATCAAAATGAAGAACCCGAAGAAGATGTAATTATTTCACCACCCTTTTTCAAGTTCCTTTCTTCTTCCACTTATTCGTTATTTGTTATTACCATTATAAAATAATAACTCCATTATATTATATATAAATTTATGTTATTATAAACATAGTACAACCATATTTTAGTATTCTATACATAATTTTAATGACATGTCAACATACGTGCGTACGTACGGCTTACCGTCTCCACGTCGTGGTGTAATTGTTATTCAAAACATTATTATTTGGATGGGTATAATAATGATGTGTAATTCATGTAAAAAATAAATATTACATGTCTCTATATATGATATAAAATCCAATTATATATTATTTTAATATCAAAAGAATGATATTGTCGCTCGTGCGTACGTACGGACTACCGTCTCCACGAACGTGATGAGATTCATTCTCTATCGTATCCATTCAAGTATAATTATAATTTTATGATTTAAAAAAATGTTTAAGGACATTATATCATTCTAGATATGAATAAGATACAACTTATCCATGAGAACCTTGACTTACGTAACAAAACATATAAAATAAAACAAGTAAGTTAACACCCGAAACAACGATAATACTAAGATATTAGTAACAAAGCAATGTTAAAAGATCATATATGATATCATACTAATGTATATGATTCTTGTATAATTTAATAACAATTATTTCACCATTATATAGAAGGTTAACCTACCCCCAAACAAGGAAAAGTACAATGTAAGGTTTAATTTTACAATCTTTCCGTCGTTTTCCAAACAAGGTACTTTTTAACCTTTTAGACAAATTTAATGTATGAATGTGTTTTCAAAATTTTACGACGGGTGATGTTATTTTCTGCTGTTATAAAATAGCTGAAGCTTTCTCTTACAACCTTATAAGAATATTTAAAAACTAAATGTTTTATTTTATTATTATGTGACTTTCAAATGATTTCAAAATGAATATTTTAAGAATTTTTGAAAGGTACTCTTTATCAAGATCATAGTTTTAAATGTTTTAAGGGTTTATCATTATAAATATTTTCAATTAATTTCCATGTTTTCAAAATGATTTTAAGGATTTATTTATATGGACATGTATATTTTTAAATGATATTTCTTTTCAAAAGTTTCAAAGTGGTATGTGACACTTTGATTCAAAAATCTATTTTAAATTAATTCCTTTATAAATTTGCGACTTTTAAATGATTTTACAAAAAGGATATTTCTCTCAAAACGTTTTACTCATTATTTTCATCTTTTTCAACACTAATTGGTGGATTTTAAGCTTATTTGAAGTTGAATTATTATACAAAACTTCAATTGAAGGTTTTGTGATATGTTTGACTGTGGATGTGTTATTTTTATTCCATTCATGGTTTATGGAGAAAGTATTGACATTTCGTATGCTAGTTTTTATACGAATGTTTATGTAATGTTTAAACCTATTCATATGTGGAATGCAATGGACTTAGTAATTGACGGGTGGAGCCCTCTATAGCTCCTCGATGCTTCGGTAGGTCTCATGAGACAGACTACTTTCTTGGCACAAGGCCTTGAAAAAATCTTTTTTGTAGTTTTGGAACGAGGCCTTCGCTATGTGGTTATGATAGTCTAGCATTATGCATTCCATCATTATGAAAGTGGTTATTGATATTTCATGTGATTATTCGATTAGTATAATATCAATGTGAATAAGTAAATGGAATTATTTCATTTTATTTCTTCCATAATATGTTGAAGTTTATGTTTAAAAGGCTTTTGTTTGAGTTATACATTGCCTTAAATGTCTATGCTTATTTATGAAAGTTTCCAATGTATTTCTTACCCTTACGAAGCGTTTGAGCTCACCCATTTCTATGTTTTATTTTTCCCAGGATTCCAAGAACTATATTTTGATTGATATGTAGGGTTAAGACAAGGGAATAATGGCATTCATAAAGGATTATTTATGATTTTTTGTATGTTATGAAGTGTAATGTAACATTCAATTATGTAATCTGTTTTCCAAGACTGCTAAACTGATCGTTCCTTTGGGACATGATTCTTTGTAATCATGCCAATGTTTTAAAATAATGCACCGACACGGTGTCACTGGGGTCAAGGCGTTAGAGTTGGTATCAGAGGAAGTTTAGCAATAACCTTGGAAACTAGATTTAGATAAACTCTGATTAGAGAACATAGCCCAAATATAGACATTGAGGATTAGTATAGAGGAACTTCCTAGAATTTTGGTATTGTAGATATTTTTTGAGTTTTCCAAGAAATACATCCTTGACTGGATACGAGCAGGTAGAGGCAGACTTGGCACATATGTACGTAGGGGTAATACCCAAAAACACTGATTTGAGTTTGACTCGAACACGAACCGGTGCTTGACAATGAGCCTTGTTTCACTCATGGTTATAACACTCCCGGGGGATATGCATAGGATAATTATAATTTTATTTACAAACCATTTTTAAGGGCTCATGAGTATATACATTCTAAAAGAATTTTTTTATGATTACGGATTATATTCATAAATTGTTCAATTTGCGTTAGGAATTATTTATTGCAATTCATAAACTGACCTAGTTTATGTTATAATCTAGAAGTGGTGCCCAATAGAAGGAATGCGAACTCCAGTAATACGTATGATCCAAAGAGTAAGAAGGATCATATCTTTCATGGTATTAAGATATAATTTCGAAGGTAAATAGTCTCCCATGTATTATCATCATATGAAGAAATTGTATCATGTGTGGATTAGATAAATAACGATTTTAATGAGTCCTATAGATTTGAAGGGATGAAAGAGAAGAAAAGGATGGAAGAGAGAATGATAGAAAAAGGGAAGAGGGAAAAGAAGAATTTACCCATATGTGATAACTGTGGGGAGAAACACCCCCTGGAACTTTCGTGAAAGGAATAGGAGTTCGTTATATGTGCGTAGGAAAAGGGCACCAAGTACGTGACAACAAGGGTCAGAAAATAAGTTTGAAATGTACAATACTTCATTTAAAAGGAGTTTGAAGACTACTCGAACCTATCATCAGACTATACCGAAAATGATGCTATTGGATAATAATCATGTTATGATACTACCACAAATGAAGAGGAATGATTAGAGTTCTTATGTTGATTATGTAATTTGAGTGTTGTATCAACAATGTACTTGTTATAATAATTATGGTGTATATATGGATTATACTGCAGTACTATTTCATTGAGGATTTGAGATTTTATAGTACTAACAAAATTCCCTCTACAACAAGTTAAACTTTTTGAAAATTACATGGTTTAAAGAAAGATAAAACTTAATATGGTCCTAATATTGAGGTACTTATTTTGGAATAAGATATGGTCGATTTGGGTAAATTATATTGGATATTCTTGACTTCCTTGAAACCGATTAAAGATTTGTATAATCCATAATTGTTGGATTTTACAACATTTTTGGATGGATGAAATTTATCCAGAATTCTATATGGAATAAGGGAGTATAAATGTAATCAATAAGGATTATGGTATTTCAGGATGATTCAGTGTTTTAAAAGAATACATGATGAAGGTATTCATATTCTATTACGGGGTAAAAATGATCTACATTATTTTTACCTTCCTTATAAATGTTGGACTATGAGTTTCGACAGAAGTATTTTGGATAATTCTAGTTTGAGATTAATTTTGGATTGCCATAAAAGGACAACCCGGAGGTCGGGCGGCAACCCGTCGCGTCCGGAAAGGACGCGAAACTTGAACCCACAACTAAAGGGAGACAAGGGTGTATCACTTACCACTGGCCCATGTAATGTATGGGATTAAATAATTTAGTTTTTTAAAATATCTAGTAGATGAATTATATATTCATTTTTTTGGAACCCTATACAGATAAGATAAATATAATATTTTTTTACGTTCTATTATCTTTTAGAGTGAAAGATGAGTTTGTGGTAGAAATTAGTTAAAGGATGGAACTCTACTTGTCAAGAATATATTTTTCTTCTTCTCTTATTCTATGAAGAAATTAATTCTTATACTTTATTTAAGGAATCCTAAATCGAAAAATGTGTTATCCTAATACCCTATGTTTTGTTGAATTAATGGTATTTCAAATCATCATAGATTGATGAATTTAAGACCATCAATTTTACACTTGTTTGTGATTGATGACCTCAATCACTACCTATAAATATTTATGTTATTCCTCAAATTATATGCCTCTAATTTCCACCAATGTTCTCCTAATTGAGATCATAGTTTGGTGGTGACCCTTTCATTTCTCTTTTCCTCTTATTAAGACAAAATTTTATTAACCAAATTTTTGATGTGGGTTTTCCCACAAAGATATTTTCTATCTTCAACCTTTATTTTTGAAGAATAATATCAAATTTTGAGGATGCAATTTGTTGAAAGAGGTAAGAATGTAACACCCCCAGATTTCATAGTATGTACTTCTTCAAAACAATTCAATAACTTGCACTACATGTAACACCGAGTTCAAGCGCACCATGACTTACCAAACAAGTCATTCAAAATAGGTTATGAATAGTAGTAACTAAATTTTGAACCTTATATAATCCTTATAATTTTAGAATCCATATTATGAGTTTCTTAGACATAATGTAAGAACAGATTCCTTTTATCAGATAAAAGAAGTATTTTTCCAAAATGCACTTTTACGAACTTTAATAGTGAACCCTTTTTAAATTCAATATTTTAAACTTTTATATAATCAATTTGACTAAATAAATTTTATTATTTAGAATGGAGACAAAAAAAATTAACAATTTAACACCCCAATCATCCACAGTACGCTTCTCTTTGAATAATACAGTAGTGTATGTTGAATGCAACTTCTTGTTCTAACACACACTACAACCAATCAAACTATCCCTAATGAATAGTAATACCTAATTTTTTAAATTTTATAAATTTTATCTCTCAAAATGGACATTATTTTTTGATTCTAAATATCAAATTTAGCATAGGGTGAAATTTTGGTACTTTTCGGATAACTTTTATATTTTGATGAATAGTGAAAATTACTAAATTTTAATTAAAACCAGCATTTTTAATCAAAATAATTATTAGTGATAAATTATGAATTTTAGTGGTTTTAAAGTATATTTAGAATATATTTCTACCATTTAATACAATTTTTGTCATTGGAAAAAATTTCACAACTAAATCGGACATAAACATGTGTCAATCTTTTGATAGTTATTTTTTCTTAAAAACACGCTTTTTGTTTTAATAAAAGGAATTAATTTTAAATTAATTTCTGCCACTTCTATGTTCTGAATTTGAAAATATTTATTCCATATTCGGAATCAGGATGTTAAAATTTTGAAAATAGTTAACTTTTATTTTAGGACATTTTGAATAATTACATCGGTAAATATTTTATTTACCGTGGTTAAAGGGTAAATCCGATAAATAAGGGTTAACAAATAATATTATAATAATACAAAATTAGCCTAAAACATGTCCTAACCTTCTTGGTTGAAACATGTACGACCATGGGCATATTTGGGTCGATTTGGGGACCCCATGGTGCCACTTGTATGTGATAGAGACACTGTATTTTAATTTAGTTAAAATGAATACAAAAATGACACAAGCATATATCGTTTAGCAAAATAATTTTTACATAGGGTTATATATGTTAAATTTTCGACTATAAATATTCATTAGAGAAGATAAAAAGATTTCCTACATAATGGTTCTATATTTATAATTTTTAGACATTAAATAATTTATTTTAATTATGACACAATGGTGATGCAGTAATTACCATAATAGTGAACAATTAGAATAATTGATATTATAAATACACAAAAAAATTTAATTTGAGACTTTTTATGATTACCAATAATTTTCTAGGATAATATGGAATGTTAGTATTGATTTAATTAACATTTTTCTAAGTAATCGTTCTATTATGAGTTTTACAAAAATCAATTTTTGAATAGTGTCAAAATTGACATAAATGAGTTTTTAAAATAAGTATTATATTATTAATTGATATTAAATTCCTAAAAATATAAGGGTCATCCAAGAAACATATATCATTGTAGGTGTGTCATTAATGGATCACTTTGTGGTCTCTAGCATATATATAGTATTTTTATTAACCATATAATATAAAAATACAAAGAGACATTGTAAAAGTGAAACTAATTAACTAAGAGTTAATACTTAAAGATATGGTTAATATAGTGACCCAAACCTATCTAAATTATATTGGTTGAGAGATATTTGACCCATAACCACCTTAACCATTAAATAATCCACATTTGAGCCATTATAAACCTAATATTAATTTATTATAAAATAATATTTCTAGCTTTTCCAAATGTGCCCCTCACCCCTCTTATAAAAGGGCACTCCCCTTCTCACTAATTCACACATTCAAAGCCTTTTGGATTGGCCAAAAACTGCCTAAATACTCTCTCAACATCACTCAATTCATCCTAGAGGCATGAATTTGGTTATAAAGTCAACCTAAAGAGCCCTTTTGATAAAATCAAAATGAAGTACCTGAAGAAGATGTAATGATTTCACTACCCTTTTTCAAGTTCCTTTCTTCTTCCACTTCTTCTTTATTTGTTATTACCATTCTAAAATAATAACTCCAGTATATTATATATAATATGATGTTATTATAAACATTTTACAACCATATTTCAGTATTCTATCTATCATTTTAATGACTTGTCACCATACGTGCGTACGTACGACTTACCGTCTCCACGTCGTGGTGTAATTATTATTCAAAACATTATTATTTGGATGGGTATAATAATGATGTGTAATTCATGTAAATAATAAATATAACATAATAATTAATCAGTATATATGATATATAATCCAATTATATATTATTTTAATATCAAAAGAATTTTATTGTCGCCCATGCATACTTACGGACTACCGTCTCCACGAACGCGATGAGATTCATTCTCTATCATATCCATTAAAGCATATTTATCATTTTATGATTTAAAAATAATGTATAAGAACATGATATCATTCTTTATATGAATAATATACACCCTATCCATGAAATCCATGACTTATGTAACAAAACATATAAAAGAAAACAAGTAAGTTAACACCCGAAATGATGATAATACTATGATATTATTAACAAACCAATGATTAAAGATCATATATGATATCATATTAATGTATATGATTTATGTATAATTTAATAACAATTATTTTACCATTATACAGGAGGTTAACCTACCCCCAAACAAGGAAAAGTACAAAGTAAGGCTTAATTTTACAATCTCTTTATTATTCGAGTTGTTTATACATAATTATCTACTGGGATCTCTTTATCATAACCATCCATGTTACATAAAAATGAACATAAATTTTTTTTTACTATTTACTAGAAAATGGTTTAATGTCATTTATACCCTTATGTGTTTTGAAAGGAATCTTTCAATCGTTTTCCAAACAAGGTAATTTTTAACGTTTATGACAAATTTAATGTAAGAATGTCTTTTTAAACTTATACGGTGGGTGCGGTTATTTTCCACCGTTATAAAATCGCCGAAGCATCCCTTACAATATTATAAGAATATTTTAAAAGTAATTGTTTTATTTTATAATTATCTGCCTCTTAAATTATTTTAAAATGAATATTTAAAGAATTTGTGAAAGGTACTCTTTATCAAGATCATAATTTTAAATGTTTTAATGATTTATCTTTCTAATTTTTTTTAATTAATGTCCATGTTTTCAAAATGATTATAAGGATTTATTTATATGGACATGAATGTTATGAAATGATATTTCTTTTCAAAATTTTCAAAGTGGTATTGGACACTTTGATTCAGAAATCTCTTTTAAATTACTTCCTTTATAAATGTGTGACTTTTAAATGATTTTACAAAATTTATATTTCTCTCAAAAATTTTTACTAATCATTTTCATCTATGTCAACATCCTTTTATGGATTTTAATCTTATTTGAAGTTAAATTATTATATACAACTTTCATTGATATTTTTGTGATATGTTTGATTGTGGATGTGTTATTTTTATTCCATTCATGGTTTATGGAAAAAGTTTTGACATTTTGTATGCTAGTTTTACTACAAATGTTTATGTTATGTTTAAACCTATTCATTTGAGGAATGAATTGGACTTATTAAGTTATGGGTGGATCCCGCTATAGCTCCTTGATGCATCGGTAGGTCTCATGAGACTAACTAGTGTCTTGGCACAAGGCCTTGACAAAATCTTATTTGTAGTCTGGGCATTAGGCCTTGGATATGTGGTTATGATAGTCTGGCATTATGCATTTCATCATTATGAAAGTGGTTGTTGATATTGCATGTGATTATTTGATTAGTAGAATATCTATGTGAATAATTAAATGGAATTATTTAATTTTATTTTTGCTATACTATTTTGAAGTTAATGTTTAAAAGGCTTTTGTTTTAGTTATACATTGCCTTAAATATTTATGCTTATTTATGAAAGTTTACGATGTATTTCTTACCCATACAGAGCGTTTGAGATCACCCATTTCTTTGTATTATTCTTCCCAGGATTCCATGAACTATATTGTGATTGATATTCAGGGTTAAGACAAGGGAATAATGGCATTCATAAAGGATTATTTATGTTGTTTTTATGTTATGAAGTGTAATGTAATATTCATGTGTGTAATCTATTTTCCAAGACTTCTAAACTGATCGGTCCTTTAGGACATGTTTCCTTTTAATCATGATAATGTATTAAAATAATGCTCCGACACTGGGTCACTGGGGTCAGGGTGTTACACTAGTTTAGTAAAATAATTGCAATAAATAATTCCAAAATTGTAAAATGCCTAACGTAAATTGAACAGTTTATGGATATAATCTATAATCATAAAAAAAATTTCATTTAGGAGGTATATAATCATAAATTAATCATAATGATTTGTAAAGAAAATGAGAATTATCCTAATCATATCCCTTGGGAGTGTCATAACCAAGAGTGCAGCAAGGGCCATTATCGTGCACCAGTTCCTCTTCGAGTTTAGCTTAGAGTGGTGTTTTTAGGTTTTACCCTAGGTAAATCTGTGCCAAAGCCGCCTCTGCCTACTCATATCCAGACAGGGATTTATTTCTTGTAATACTCACAAAATATCTACAATACAAAAATTCTAGGAAGTTCTTCTACACTAATCCTCAAAGTCTATATTAGGGTAATGTTCTCTAATCAGATTTTAACTAAATCTATTTCAAAGGTTGTTGTTAAACTTCCTTTGATACCAACTATAATTCCCTAACCTGAGAAGCCCAGAGTTGGTCCTTTATTTTAATAAAAAGGCATGCTTATAGGGAATCAAGTCACGAAAGACTGATTAGTTTTGTAGTTTTGGAAAATATATTACAAAAATCAAAATTACATTACACATTATAATATAATACACAACATAAAAGATCCTTTGATAATTCCATTAATCCCCTAGCATAACCATACTTATCAATCATAATACACTTCTTGTAATCCTACGAAAATTAAAACATATTAAGGGGTGAGCTCATATGCTCATTGTGGATAACAATTTAGTGGAAACATTCATAAATAAGTATAAAAATTTAAGGCAATGAATAAGACTAAAACAAAAACCTTTTGAACATAAACATTAGCATAATATAGAAAAGATACAATAAAATAATTCCATTTACTTATTCACATGGATATTCTGCTCGTCATATAATCACATGAAATATCAGTAGCCACTATCATAATAATGGAATGCATAATGCCAAACATCATAACCACATAGTCAAGGCCTTGTGCCATGACTACAAATAAGATTTTCTCAAGGCCTTGTTCCAAGACACTAGTTTGTCTCATGATAACAACCGATGCATCAAAGAGATAAAGCAAGCTCCACCATTCACTTACTAAGTCCAACACATTCCTCATCTGAAAACATTTAAACATAACATAAACATTCATATTAAAAATAGCATAAGAAATGTCAATACTTTATCCATAAACCATGAATGGTATAAAAATAACACAATCACAGTAAAACATATCACAAAACCTTTAATACTGTATGGATGATTTGTATCATAATAACTCATCTTCCAAAAAGATTAAAATCCATTAATGGATGTTGATAGATATAAAAAGTAATTTTAAATATTTTAGAGAAATATTCCTTTTTCATATAAACATTTAAAATTTTCACAATTTAGAAATGAAGAAATTAAAAGACATTTTTGAATCAAAGTTCCTATATCACTTTGAAACATTAGAATGGAATTAAAATTTTAAAAATATTCATGTCCATATAAATAAATCCTTAAAACCAATTTTGAAAACATGGACATTAATGAGAATGATTTAGTTGAATAAATATTTAAAACATTTAAAATGATGTTTTAGTAAAAAAAGTCCCTTAAAAATAATCCATTTGAAAACTCTTTTATGAAACAAGGACATGGACAATAAATATTTCCCAATAGATACATATGTAAAAACAACCTCGGATAACGAAGAGACTGTAGAATTAACCCTTACCTTGAACTTTCATTTAATCGAGGGTTGGTTTAACCTCTTGTATGAAGATAGTAGTATGTTATTAAATTTTAACAGAACCAAATTAAAATTTTCTATATCATATATGATTAATTTATGTCTTTATACTACCCATTTAATAATAATTTCTATGATAAATTAACATTTCGGGTTATAATCGCTTTCTTTATCGTAGTTGATATAACTTGTTGCTCTTAATTGTATAGCCTAGATAAATATTTAAATACTTATAGAAAATAAATAATGATTTATATATCATATATATTAAGAATATAAATATATATAATAGACATATATATGAAATGTAATACACCGTTTATGGAGACGTTAGTCAGTACCAACGCATAAACGATGTTTCTGTTTTCATATCGTATTGAACGGAACTAAGTTAACCAGATATATGTAAGTACATACATATATATTTATATATATCTACAGTTGAATTATTATGTAATATATTACACACTTATTAGTTATATATATTTTATAATCATCACTGAATGGTGAACATAGAAATAAATATCACCACCTTTATGGAGACGGTAATCCGTACGTACGCACGAGCGGAAATATCATTATTTTATTATTAAAATAATATATAAATGTATTTTATAGCATATATAAAAAATAATTATCATGTTATATTTGTTATTTACAACAATTAAACATGATTATTATACCCATCCAAATAATAATGTATTGAATAACAATTACACCATGATGTAGAGATAGTATGTCGTACGTACACACGTATGGTGACATGTCATTCAATGGATGGATAAAATAATAAATATGGTTGTACCATATTTATAATAACATAATAGTAAATATAATATACTGGTGTTATTATTTTATAATGTAAACAACAATTAAAGATGAAGTGGAAGAAGAAAGGAACATGAAAGAGGTGATGAAATATTTACCACTTCTTCGGGTTCTTCCTTTTGACTTGATCAAAAACGATCCCTAGGATGTATTTATGACTAAAGGAATCTATATAGGATGAATAGAGGATTTTGGATAGGGTATTTTGTCATATTTTGGTCGATCCAAATGGATTTGAAGGGGTGAATTAGATATATGGGGGAAAGTCCTTTTATAAGAGGGGTGATGGGCACCTTAGGAAAATCTAGAAATATTATTTTATAATAAAATAATTTTCGGTTTTTAAAAGCTCAAAAATGAATTATATAATGGATAATGTAGTTATGGGTCGAAAAACACTCAGCCAATACGTTTTAGATAGTTTTGGGTCACTATATTTACTTTATCTATCAGATTTAACTCTTACTTAAATAGTTTGACATTTACCATGTCTCTTTGTATTTTTATATTATATGGTTAATAAACATACTATATATCTCCATTAGAACCCCAAGTGGTTCATTAATGATACACCTATAATTATATAAGTACATTTGCTGATATTTGGATTTTTAGGAATAGAATATAAATTTATAATAAAATATTTGTTTTAAAAACTATTTTATGTCAATTTTAACACAATTTGGAATTCTGTTTTTTTTATAAAATCATAACAGCATTATTACTTCGATACAATTTCTTATAACCAACAATAACATGTCATATTAACCTATATTAATTTTTTAATTCATTAAAAGTCTAATATTACATTTATTTTGATATTTATACTATCAATTATTTTAATCTTTCATTAATACGGTAATTACAACATCATAATTGTGTTAGAAATATATTTAAATATTTAATGTCTAAAAATTATAAGTATAATACAATTATGTATTATATCTTTTTATCTTTCTAGTGAATATTTATAGTTGAATTTATCTTATGTATAACCCTATATTAAAAATGGTTTGCTTATTAAACGTTGAATTTAACACTTTTAACTCTTATTTGAATTAAATAATAATAAACATCTTAATCTTATATAAGTGGACCAATGAAGATCATATTTAATTATAATGGTTTTTTTGTTCGAATTACACTTATACAATAGAATTAGGACATGTGTTAGGGTAATAATTATATCATTTTCACCCTTAATTTCCCTATTTACTTTTAACCTTGGTAAATAAAAGTAAAATGTTACTAATCACAAAAAATTATTTTCATCTTATTGAACCACATGTTACTTATTGATATCAACCGTGACTCTCATATTTTTGAAATTTAACTCACAAAAGCAGTAAAATTATGTTTTATGTAAATTTTCAAATGCTCCTAAGAGGTGGGTAAAAGGCGTTGAAATGTTCAATAAAATCTCCTATATCTAATATTATTAAAAAATGACTACAATGATTTACATTGAACATTTATAGGTATTATATATATATTTTGATATAAAATAAATTCAAATAAAATAATTAATTATTTAAATAAAAAATCAGTTATAAACTATAACTCAGTGTTTTTCACTCTTCATCAAAAAATTGAATATTTTTTGAAAAATAAAAAAAATGAAACCAAAGAAAATTTTGATATTCCGAATTCAAAAGTGAATTCTATTTTACCAATTTAAAAATATAGAAGTTGACATAATTAATTTAAATTTAACTCCAATTTTCAATACAAAAAATGCATTTTAAAAAAACAATAACTATCAAAATATTAACACTGATTTATGACCAATTTCAATGTGGAATTACGCACACTGACCATTATTGGATTAAATGGTAAAAATATAATCTAATTATACTTCTAAACCATAAAAATGTATAATTCAACACAATAAATTATTTTCATTAAAAAAGTTGTTTTCAGTTAAAATATAGTATTTGTCACTATTCAACCAAATATGATAGTTTTCAGAAAAACCAAAAAAATTTATTGAAACTAAATTATTATGTTCCAATTCTAATGAAGAAGTTTATTTTGTCAAATTTAATGTATAAAAGTTTCATATATAGATTATAATAAAGGTTCTCCCTTAAAATGTGGTAAAATTTCAGTTTTTAAAAAATACTTCATTCATCTGAAAAAATGAATTTGTTCATACATTATGTCTAAGAAACTCATAATATGGATTTTAAAATTATAAAGATTATATAAAGTACAAAAATTCAATTAATACTATTCATAACCACTTTTGAATGGCTATTAGGGAAACTCTTGGTGTGCTTGAACTTAGTGTTGCCTGTAGTGCAAGTTATTGAATTACTATGAAGAAATAACGCACTATGAAATCTTTTGGTGTTACAAATAATTTTCTTACTGATCCTAGATTAATCCATTTTCCAGTCCTTTCTAGCTCATTTGAAATAGAAATTCACCCAATAAATTTGAGGGATATATAATCCCCACCCATCACATATTGAAAATCATATATATGTGTGATGCAATATCATAAAACATTAATCATATAATATCCACTGAAATAATTTCGGGTTTATAAATATTTAATTATACCATTACATGTGTAAAAATAAATGTTTCATAATAATTTTAACATTTTATCATAAAATAACTCATTCAAAAGGAAGAATGTTTCATAAGTATTTTCTCAAGGTATAACCTATGGAAGTGAAATTGTTTTCAGAAGCATCATGACATAATAAAAAAATTCATATAAATAATAAGAATTGTATGATTGGTTAACATCCCTGGTAAATAAAAACTAACATCAAATTCTTTTATCTCAGATGAAAATTTATTTTCAAAGATAAATCACATAGAATATTCCATGAGTCAAATAAATATTAATTGAAAGTAAATTTTAAAAAGACATATAATACATTTTGGAAATTATTTTCATTGAAAAAACCTTCTAAACATATATAGAAATATTTAAAAATATTTAAAAATATTTCTTAAGGAAAATATTCATTCAACACGGGAAATTTTATTTAAACATAAAACATTTTTAAAATCATTTCCTTTTAAAATAAGCATGAAAACATGTGAATTAAGTGTTGTTCAGAGTAGGAAACTCAATATGGGGGTGATTTGAGTTCCTATAGAAATTTTTATATAAAAATTGTTATTTAAAATTTATTTAAAGTTCCATAATTTAAAATAAAATATTTCAAATAACATTGTTAGCATATTTATAAAAGGTTTGTTTATTGAAAAAATTTCTCAATGATTTATTAGTTCAAAATTAATAAAATATAATTTATTTTCTTAACTTTTTATATCAATATTATAATACCATTTCGAGTATAAACACTATATAAGATTAGCTATCACAGTGAAGTTATGTTTTGTAGTTTGAATGAACAAAAAAGATATGAAAACAAAACATGAAAAGGCACTATGGATTTAAAATAAGTGGTTCAATCTCTATCAAAGACCTAATCTTATCAACTAGGTGATCACCTTCAACCATGAAGTTTATATAAAATATACATGATCCACACCCTAGACCGGTCTACAACAAAAAAACTAATGTCTAGGTCACCAAAAACATTCTAAATTTTTTATGGGAATAAAAAAAAACATACTGGCCATGTTGGGACTTGTGACACTATTATCTATGGCAGTGTTTATAATAAAAGGATAAAATGGTGAAGATATATGTGTATCTTCTTGTTTAGCATATGAGTTAGTGTGTGTTTATGAAACCGAGACACACACTAATAAAAATATAAATAAGGGACACACTCAGATTGAAATTAAAGGAAGAGTTTATAACACTCAATGGGATGTTCAATGAATCTCTTGGACTCCTTCTAGTTGATAAAAATGGTGCTGGAGTTTACTTTTGGAAACAAATAGTAAAACAGATAGTCTTTTTTCTTTCTTTGTTCAATTCAGGTATAGTAGATGATTCCCCAAAGTGTTCTTGTATTCAATGTTGTTGCATCAATTTTTTTTTCATTTATGGTTTTATTCAATTTTTATTGGTATTCATAGTGTATTGGTATATCACATTTCATAGTAGTGTGAAATGTTTTTCAACAACTTCTATCTATTCTCAATTACTATATTTCACTAAGGTGCATGCATTATAAATTGTAGGTTGACAATGATCATGTTCTCTATCACTTGAAAGTACCACATAATATTATATAATATCAGTATTGTCTTTCTAAAAAAGAAATGAAACACCCCAATCTTCCATGATACGTTTCCCTTTGAATAATGCAATAACATGCATTGTACTCAACTTCGAGATTCCAACACACCGCAACCTGTCAAACTAGATGTCAGGAATAGTATTACACTCTTTTTGAAATTATATAAATTTTATCTTTCAAAATGGTCTTCATTTCTTTTTAAGAATATTAAAATTAGTGTAGGGTGAATTTTTGGTATTTTTCTAAAGACACTCAATTTTTTATGAATAGTGAAAAACATTGAGTTATTATTTAAAACCAACTTTTTATTTAAATAATTATATATTTTAATTGAATGTATTTTAGTTCAAAATAGATACAAAATACCTATATATGTTAAATTTAATTCATTAGAGTCATTTTATAATGAGTTTAGATATATAAAAATTTTATTGAAATTTTTACCGTCTTTTACCCACCTCCTAGGGGAATTTTAAAATTATCATAAAGAATAATTTTACCTCTTATTTGAGATGAATTTAAAAAATATTAATGACACAGTTAATATCAGTATGTAAATTATTTTTCAATAAGGTAATGTAACTTTTTGTAAATAGTAACTTTTTACTTTTATTTACCACGGTTAAAAGTGAATAAGGTAATTAAAGGAAAAATGATATCATATTTACCCTAACACATGTACTAATTCTATTAAATTAGTATATTCGAAAAAATATACCATAATAATAAAATATGAACATAATTGGTACACTTGGATTAGATTAGGACATTTATTATTAATATATTAAAAGAAGAGTTAAATGAGTTAAAATCAATGTTTTATATTAAAACATTTTTAATATAAGACTATAAATAAGATAGATTCGACAATAAATATTTATTATAAATACAAAAATATTTCATACATAATGATATTTTATTTATAATTTTTAAAAATTAAATAATTTAATTTATATATGACGCAATGATGATGCAGTAATTACCTTATTAATGATTGATTAAAATAATTGATATTATAAATATCCAAATAAATTTAATTTTAGACTTTTAATGGATTAAAAGAAATATATAGATTAATATGACATGACAGGGTTGATTAAATAATTATTTTTTCGAAATAATAATAATATTATGAATTAAATAAATAAAATACGAAATAGTGTCAAAATTGACATAAAGTGTTTTAAAAAAATTATTATATTATTAATTGTTATTCTCTTTATAAAAATATATGGTTCAGGGAAAGGGATTTAATAATATTATAAATGTCATTAATGAACCACTATGGGTTCTCTTGGATGTTTATAGTGTGTTTATTAAACACATAATATAAAAATTCAAAGAGACATGGTAAATGTAAAGCTATTTAACTAATAGATAATTACAAATGATAAGGATGATATAGTGACTCAAAGATATATAAAACTTATTGGGTGAGTGTTAGTAGACCAATCCCCACATTATAATTAAAATAATTTATTTTGGAGACATTAGAAACTGAAAATTATTTTATTATAAATTAATATTTCAATCTTTTCATATGGTTCCCCTCACCCCTCTTATAAAAGGTCACTTCTCCTTCTCTTAATTTTACACATTCAACGCCATTTGGATCTGCCAAACTCTGGCCAAATATCCTCCCATCATTTCTCTCATCATCTTACTGTCCTTCCATTTGTCAGAAATCAATCCTAAGGAGCCCAATTGATCAAATCAAAATGAAATAACCCGAATAAGAGGTAAATATTTCTTCACCTCTTTCATGTTCTTTTCTTCTTCCACTTCCTATTTCTTTGTTGTTTCCAATATAAAATAATAAAACCCGTATATTCTATATACTTTGATGTTATCATAGAATTGTTACAACCATATACATTATTCTATCCATCATATGAATGATAATGTCACCATACGTGCGTACGTTCGGCTTACCCTCTCCATGTTGTGGTATAGTTTGTTATTCAAACACATCATTATTTGGATGGGTATAATAATGAGTATAACTGATCTAAATAATAAATATAAAATTTTAGTGATTCTGTATATATGATATACCATCCAATTACATACTATTTCATCATTAATATAATGATATTTTCGCTCGTGCGTACATACGGATTACCGTCTCCACGAATGTGATGAGATTCATTCCCCATTTTATCCATTCAAGAATAATTTTTATTTGATGTTTAAAAATAATTTTTAAAGACTTAATAACATTATGAATATTAATAATATACATCCTATCCATAAAAAACATAACTTACGTAACAAAGCATATAAAGGAAAATGAATTAGTCAACACCCGAAACAATGATACATCTGAAATGTCATTGTTGATGTAATATTAGAAAAGCATATATTATATCATATTAATATATATAGTTAATGTATAATTAAATAACAATTATTTAACTATTATATAATAATTCAACTTACCATTGACCAAGGAAATGTTCAAGGTAAGGGTTAATTTCACAATCTCTTTATTATCATAGGTTGTTGTTACAAAAGTATCTACTGGGACCTCTCTATCATCCACATCTGTTTTCTATTAAAAAATTTATTTCAAAACATTTTTACTATTTACTATGAAATAGGTTAGAATCATTTAAACCCTTATTAGAAATTATATGTTGTGAAAGGAATCTTTCCATCATTTTCCAAACAAATTACTTTTTGACCTTTTCAGAAAAAATTAATGTAATAATATTTTCAACTTATACAGTAGGTGTGGCTATTATGTACCATTATAGCATCTTCAATGCTTCCCAAACAAGATTATAAGAATATTTTAAAAATAAATGTTTAATTTTATTATTTTATTACTTTTTAATGATTTCAAAATAGAAAGAGATATTTCTCTAAAAAATTGATTTCATCGATGTCAACATCCTTTGATGGATTTTAAGTTAATTTGAAGTTGATTTATTATGATACAAGACATCCAAATTGTATTGAATATTTTCTTATATGTTTAACAGTTGATGTGTTATTTTCAAACCATTCATTTTTTATGGATAATGTATTGAAATTTCATATGCTAGTTTTAATACGAATGTTTATGTTATGTTTAAACCATTTCATATAAGGAATGAATTTGACTTAAAGTGACGTGTGGAGCCTGCTATAGCTCCTCGATGCATCTGTAGGGCTCATGAGACACACTAGTGTCTTGGAACAATGCATTGAAAAAATATTATTTGTAGTCTTGGAACAAGGCATTGACTATGTGGTTATGAATTCTGGCATTATTCATTCCATTATTATGTAAGTGACTATTGATATTTCATGTGATTATTCGTCAAGTAGAATATCCATGTGAATAAGAAAATGGAATTATTTGATTTTTTCTTTTCCATATTATTCTAAATTTCAATTTTAAAGGATTTTTTTAGTCATATACATTTACTTAAATGTTTATACTTATTTATGAATGTTTCTATAATATTGTTATCCTTACTGAGTATCTGAGCTCATCCCTTTCAATGTTTTAATTTCCTAGTACATGAAGATTTATATTATGACTGACATGTAGGGATACTCTAAGCGATATGACTATGTCCTATAAAGACTATTTTGTTGTAGTTTTTCATTTTATAATGTAACATAAATCATATGAATGTATCTCATATTTCCAAGACATCTAAACTAATTAGTCTTTTGACACTTGATATTTTGTGATCAAGAAAATGTTATGTAATAATGTACCGACTATAGGTAACTAGGGACAGTGCGTTACATTTGGTATCATATAAATTTTTGTACAAACCATTAATTCTATAGTTAGAAAAACTCAGTTTAGAGCACATTACCCTAAGATAGACATTGAAGATTAGTATAGAAGAACTTCCTAGAATTTTTGTACTGTATAGATTTTGTGTGTTTTACAAGAAATACAACCATGTCTGGATACAAGCAGGTAGAGGCTGCTTTGGCAGAGATGTAACTAGGGGTAAAACCAAAAAACACCGCTTTAAGTTAGACTCAAACGGGAACTAGTGCAAAAAAACAGGTCTTGCTGCACTTTTGGTTACGACACTCCTGGGGGATATTCTTAGGATAATTATCATTTTCTTTACAAACCATTATAATGGGTTTATGAGTATATATATACTCAAAGAAAACATTTTTATGACTATGGATTATATCCATAAACTATTCAATTTATGTTAAATGTTTTACAAGTTTGGAATTATGCATTGTGATCCATAAACTAATCTAGTGTATGCCATTTTTCAAAAATAGCACCTAGTGGAATGAGTGGAAACTATATCAATGCATGTAATCCATATAGGGATTTCCCTCTTACTCAAGATAATTGTTGTAGAGCTGGTGAAGAAACTGGTGCTGATCAGCATATCACCATGCTGGGACAACTCACTAAGGTTTAGAATTATAACCATACCCATATTGAGCACCCTGATCCATAATATGGAGGATAAATGTTAGACTGCTTCATGAGGAAACAACCAACAACTTTAAATTGTTGTAAAAATCCATTAGTAGCTGAGAAATGGATAAATTCCATAGATAAAATATTTCACTCTTTGGGGTGTAGTGAAAGGAAAAAAGTTTTAATAGCAGTTTATAGCCTCACAAGAGATGCAGATCAATGGTGGTAATTGATTCAAAACACAAAGGAAGATGATGAAGTATCAAATATGAAATATTTGGAGTTTAAAGAGAATTACATATAAAAATACATTTTTCATGACCATCGATGGAAAGGAAATTTCTGAATATGAGGAAAAAAGAGTATGGGAATTAATCAATGTATGAGTATAACTTTAAAAAGGATAGCAAGGCATGCAAGAAAATTATATACATTACCCAAGGAGTAAAATTGATCGATTATTTGAAGGGTTAAAACCATTTCTTACGTGAGCATTACTCTCAAAATCCTTTTTATCATGTGAAGATATTGTCTCATGTGATATAAAGACAGAAAATGAATTCGCTAATTATTACAAATTTAAAGCAGAGAAAGAGAATAAGAGATCTATTAAACACTTTTGAAATGGAAATAAGGGTAATAAGGGAAAATCTGAATATCCATCCAGATGTAAATGTGGGAAAAAACACACTGGTGGTTTCTTGAAGGGAATGAGAGTCTGTTACAAGTGTGGTGAAAAAGGCCACCAAGATCTCGATTGCAAGGGGAAGAAAGAGGCTATCAATGTTGAACACTACAATTGGAGATTAATAGGAAATTATAAAAATGAATGCCTTAAGTGCCAAGGAATGATTACTCAAAAAAGGTCAAGGGATCATGTCCAAGCTTATGTTATCAATACTGCTGAGTTTGAAGCTCTGAAAGACATCATGAAAGGTAATTTAATGGTTTCCTCAAGTTTAGAAAATAATTTATTTGATTATAGATCATCGCATTGTTTCATATCTTCCCAGTTTTCTCAGAAAATTAGATATTATCAATTTTATTAACAAGGGAGTTGTCATTCAAAACACCTTCTGGATGTACCATTATAACAATGTTTTTTGAATCAGTTCCCATTAGGGAATATAAATGTTATTTATCTATTGATCTCATCATCATACCCGTGATCGAATTTGATATAATCCTTGGTATGTATTGGCTTTTGGACCATGATGTAAAAATTTATTGTAAGAAGAAGAAGGTTACAATTATTGATGTTGATAAAGGGTACCTTATCTTTAGATTAGAAAAGTCACCACCAAATTATTATCTAGATCCACCACTAGTAGCTCAACTAAATTCAATTATTGGGGAGGAAGGGAATGAAATAAATGTGGGTGAGGAAACGATTGTACAAATAGAGGACATGCCTATTGTGAAAGAATATATTGATGTGTTTCTAGAAGATTAACTTGGACATCCTCCTGAATGAGAAATTGAGTTTTACATTTATTTAATTCCTTATTCAAGGCCCACATCGAATACCCCTTATAGAATGACCACAGTAGAATTCGTGGATGTAAAAAACTACTATAGTAATTGAGTAATAAGGGATTTATTCACCCCAGTGTTTCTCCATGGGGAGCCCCAAGTCTATTGGTTACGATGAATGATGAATCTATGAGGATTTTCATTAACTACAAGGAGATAAATTCTATAACAATATAGACAATTATCCCCTACATTGAATTTATGATTTATTAGACCAAAATCATAGAGATCAATATTTTTCAAAGGTTGAACTTTTATCTGGATATCATCAATTGTGTGTGAAAAAGGAACTCATTTTGAAAAGATCATTTTGAAGCAAGTATGTGCATTAAGAGTTTATAGTAATGCCTTTTGGGTTGACTAATGCACCCTCTGTCTTCTTGGATCTAATGAATAGAGTTTTCAAGGAATATCTTGAGTACATTATAGTGGTATTTATTGATGATATATTGCTATACTCCAAAAGATATAGAGATCCTAAAAATCACTTTCTCATTATTATAAAGACTCTTAAAAAAATTAATTATATGGGAAATTTAGCATGTGAGAATTTGGGCATCAATAAATTTATTTTCTTGGCCATATTGTCTCTAAATTTGGAATCAATGTTGATCCTTAAATACCAAGGAAATAAAATAATTCCCATCATCGACAAATATAAATGAGGAACACAGTTTATGGTTTTGCTAGTTATTATCCATGTTTCGTCCAGAAGATTTATCGGTTAGCTAACCCATTAACCAGGATCACACATAAAGGCGTTAATATTGTTTGGAAAATAGATTGTGAGGAATGTTTTAAATAACTGATAAGAATATTTGTCAATGTTCCTATCTTGACTCTACCATAGAGGAATGATGGGTTTGTTATTTATAGTGATTCTTCAATGAAATGGCTTGGTTGTGTCCTTATGCAGAATGATTGAGTTATTGCCGATCCATCACAGTAGCTAAAAATTCATGAGAAAAACAATCCTAATCATGATCATTAATAGCTACTGTAATATTTTCATTGAATATATAGAGACATTATCTCTATGGTCAAAAATGTGACATATATACCGATCACAAGAGTTTGAGGTATATTTTGTAACACCCCAAGCTTCTACGGTACGCTTCTCTTTGAATAATGTGATAGCGTGTGTTGTACGCAACACCGAGTTCTAACACACCATAACTAATCAAACTAGCCGTTATGAATAGTAATACCTAATTTTTGAAATTATATATATTTGATATTTGAAAATGGACTTCTTTTTTGGATTCGGAATATCGAATTTAGCCTAAGGTGAAATTTTGGTACATTTCGGATAACTTTCATATTTTGATGAATAGTGAAAATTACTAAATTTTAATTAAAAACAACTTTTTTAATCAAAATAATTAATAGTGATAATTTATGAATTTGAGTGGTTTTAAAGTATATTTAGAATATATTTTTACCATTTAATATAATGTTGGTCATTGGAAATAATTTTACAATTAAACCGAACATAAACGAGTGTCAATCTTTTGATAGTTATTATCTCTTAAAAACACGCTTTTTGTTTTGACAACGGTATTTAATTTTAAATTAATTTCTGCCACTTCTGTGTTTTGAATTTAGGAAAATGGATTCCATATTTGGAATCAGGATGTTCAAATTGTGTAAATAGGTAACTTTTATTTTTAGACATTTTGAATAATTACTGCGGTAAATATTTTATTTACCATGGTTAAGGGTAAATCCGGTAAATAAGGGTTAAAAAATAATATTATAATAATACTAAATTACCCTAAAACGTGTCTTAACCCTATTGGTTGATACATGGTCGACCATGGGAATCTTTGGGTCTATTTTGGGACCCCATGGATCCACTTGTAAGTGATAATGACACTTTATTTTAATTTAGTTAAAATGAATACAAAAATGACACAAGCATATATCTTTTAGAAAAACAATTGTTACATAGGGTTATATATGTTGGATTTTAGATTATAAATATTCATTAGAAAGATAAAAAGATTTCCTACATAATGATAGTTTATTTATAATTTTTAGACATTAAATAATTTATTTTATATATGACACAATGATGATGTAGTAATTACTATAATAGTGAAAAATTAAAATAATTGATATTAAAAATACCCAAATAAATATAATATGAAACTTTTAATGAATTAAACTAATTTTCTAGGATAATATGATATATTAGGAGTGATTTAATTGACTTTGTTCGAAGTAATCAATCTGTTATGAGTTTCAAAAAAATCAACTATTGAATAGTGTCAAAATTGACATAAAAGAGTTCTTAAAACAAATATTATATTATTAATTGATATTAAATTCCTAAAAATCTAAGGTTCGGCCAAGAGACTTATATCATGATAAGTTCATCATTAATGTACCACTTGGGGGTCGCTTGGATGTATATAGTAAGTTTACTAACCATATTATATAAAAATACAAAGAGACATTGTAAAAGTGAAACTAATTAACTTAGAGTTAATACTTAAAGATAAGGTTAATATAAGTACCCAAACCTGTCTAAATTCTATTGGTTGAGTGGTTTTCGACCAATCCCCACCTTAAACTTTGAATAATAAACTTTGGAGCTTTTAGAAACCGAATATGAATTTATTATAAATTAATATTTCTAACTTTTCCAAAGGTGCCCCTCACCCCTCTTATAAAAGGGCACTCCTCCTTCTCATTTCTTCACACCTTCAAAGCCTTTTGGTTCGGCCAAACTCTGCCCAAATACTCTCCCAACATCCCTCACTACAACCTAGAGGCCTTAGTTTGATTAGAAAGCCAACCTAAGGAGCCCTTTTGATCAAATCAAAAGGAAGAACCCGAAGAAGAGGTAATGATTTCACCACCCTTTTCTAAGTTCATTTCTTCTTCCACTTCTTCTTCCTTTGTTCTTACCATTATAAAATAATAACTCCAGTATCTAACATATACTGTGATGTTATTATAAGTATGGTACAACCATATTCAGTATTCTATCCACCCTTTGAATAACATGTCACCATACGTGCGTACGTACGGCTTACCGTCTCCACGTCGTGGTGTAATTGTTATTCAATATAATATTATTTGGATGGGTATAATAATGATGTGTAACTCATGTAAATAATAAATATAACATGTTAATGATTCTGTATATATGATATACCATTCATTTATATATTATTTTAATATCAAAAGAATGATATTGTCGCTCGTGCGTACGTACGGACTACCGTCTCCACGAACGCGATGAGATTCATTCTCCATCGTAACCATTCAAGTATAATTATCATTTGATGATTTAAAAATGATGTTTAAGGACTAGATATCATTCTGGATATGAATAAGATACAACAACCATGGCTTATGTAACAAAACATATAAAGAAAATGAGTAAGTTAACACCCGAAACGACGATAATTATAAGATATTATTAACAAATCAATGTTAAAAGATCATATATGATATCATATTAATATATATGATTCTTGTATAATTTAATAACAATTATTTCACAATTATACAGGAGGTTAACCTACCCCAACCAAGGAAAAGTACAAGGTAAGGGTTATTTCACAATCTCTTTATTATCCGAGGTTGTTTATACGTAATAATCTACTGGGATCTCTTTATCATCCACATCCATGTTTCTTAAAAATGTATTTCAAAACATTTTTACTATTTACTAAAATATGAGTTAAAGTCATTTATACCCTTTTTGACTTTTATAAGTGGTTTATAAAGGAATCTTTCCGTCATTTTCAAAACAAGGTTCTTTTTAACCTTTTCGACAGAATTGAGGTAAGAATGTTTTTTTAACTTATACGGCGGGTGCGGTTATTTTACGCCATTATAAAATCTTCAGAGCTTTCCTTACAAGCTTATAAGAATATTTTCAAAGAAAATGTTTTATTTTATATGTATCTTAAATTATTTCAAAATAAAAGGAGATATTTCTTTAAAAAGAATTTTGATTTCATCTATGTCAACATACTTTGATGGATTTTAAGATTATTTGAAGTTGATTTATTATGATACAAAACTTCTATATTGTATTGAAGGTTTTGTGATATGTTTAACTATGGATGTGCTATTTTTATACCATTCATAGTTTATGGTGAAATTAATGACATTTTGTATGCTAGTTTTAATACGAATGTTTATGTTATGTTTAAACCTTTTCATATGGGAATGCATTGGACTTAATAATTGATGGGTGGAGCCCGCAATAGCTCCTCGATGCATCGGTAGGTCTCATGAGACAAACTAGTGTCTTGGCACAAGGCCTTGACAAAATCTTATTTGTATTCTTGGCACGAGGCCTTGGCTATGTGGTTATGATAGTCTGGCATTATGCATTCCAACATTATGAAAGTGGATATTGATTTTTGAATGTGATTATTCGATTAGTAGAATATCCATGTGAATAAGTAAATGGCATTATTTCATTTTATTTATGCCATACCATGTTGAAATTCAAGTTTAAAAGGCTTTTGTTTTAGTTATACATTGCCTTAAATGTTTATTCTTATTTATGAATGTTTCCGATATATTGTTATCCTTACTGGGCATTTGAGCTCACCCCTTTTCTTTGTTTTATTTTTCCCAGGAAGTGAAGAAGTAAGTTATGAATGACCTTCAGGGATATTATGTGGGGATATGAGTGTGGATTATGGAGACAATATGTTGTTGTAGTAGTTTTTCGTTTAATGATGTAATGTAAAACTTATGAATATATCTAGTGTTTCCAAGGCTACTAAACCAATCGGTCTTTCGAGATTTGATCTTTCTTGTGATCATGCCAATGTTATGTAATAATGCACCGACTCTGGGTAACTGCGGTCGGGGCGTTACAGTTGGTATCAGAGGAAGTTTAGTACAAACTTTGGAAGCTAGATTTAGATAAACTCTGATTGGAGCACGTAGACCTAAGATGAACTTTGAGGATTAGTATAGAAGAACTTCCTAGAATTTTGGTATTGTAGAGATTTTGTGAGTTTTCCAAGCAATACATCCATGTCTGGATACGAGCAGGTAGAGGCGGCTCTGGTACAGATGTACCTAGGGGTAAAACCCGAAAACACCGCTTTGAGCTAGACTCGAACGGGAACTGGTGCACGACAACGGGCCTTGCTGCACTCTTGGTTACGACACTCCCAGGGGATATGCTTAGGATAACTCTCATTTTCATTACAAATCATTTTTAAGGGTTTATGAGTATATACTTCCTCACAGAAAACATTATTATGATTATGGATTATATCCATAAATAATTCAATTTATGTTAAGTGTTTTATAAGTATGGGATTATGTATTTTGATTCATAAACTGATCTAGTTTATGCCATTGTTCAGAAATGGAGCCTAGTGGAAGAAATGGAAATCGTATCAATGCACGCAGTCCATGTAGGGATTGCCCTCCTGCTCAAGATAATTATAGTGGGGCTGGTGATGCAACTAGTGCTGATCAGCTAATCACCATACTGGGACAACTTACTCAGGTTATGAATAATAACCTTACCCGTATGGAGCACCCTGATCCGCAGCGTGTAGGATCAATGTTAGATCGATTCATGAGGCAACAACCACCAACGTTCAATGGGAATACAAATCCCTTAGTAGCTGAGCAATGGATATTTTCCCTAGAGAAAATATTTCAGGCTTTGGGGAGCAGTGAAAGGGAAAAAGTTATCATGGCAGTTTACCGCCTCACTGGAGATGCTGATCAATGGTGGTCATTGATTCAAAACATGAAGGAAGAGGATGAAGTATCAAATATGGAGTGGAGGGAGTTCAAAGATCTGTTTTTAGAAAAATACTTCCCTCGCGACCATCGAGCAGATATGGAAAGGCAATTTCTGAGTCTGAGACAGAAGGAGGATGAGAATGTCACAAAGTATGAGGCTAACTTTACAAGGTTAGTGAGGTATGCTGGAGATTATATTCGCAACCCAAGAAGTAAGATTGATCGTTTCTTTGATGGGTTAAAACCATTTCTCCATCGAGCGTTAGTCTCACAATCCTTTTCATCGTACGAAGACATTGTCTCATGTGCTATCAAGACCGAAAAGGAATTCTCTAAGTCTTATGACTTTAAAGAAAAGCAAGAGAAGAAGAGACCTTCTGATCAATCTGGGAATGGAAATAAAGGGAAGAAGGGAAAGGTTGAATATCCATCTTGTGGTAAATGCGGGAAGAAACATCCTGGTACTTGCTTGAAGGGAATGGGAGTCTGTTACAAGTGTGGTGAAAAAGGCCACCAAGCTCATGATTGCAAGGGGAAGAAGGAAGTTACCAACGTTCAGTGCTACAATTGCAGGGAGATGGGGCATTATGCAAATGCATGTCCTAAGCGTCAGGAGAACTTACCTCAGAAAAGGCCAAGGGATCAAGGACAGGCTTATGCTATCACTACTGCCGAGGTAGAAGCTCCGAAAGACGTGGTGGCAGGTAATTTAATGGTTTCCTCAAGTTTAGCAAATGCATTATTTGATTCTGGATCATCGCATTGTTTCATATCTTCCCAGTTTGCTATGAAAATTAGATATTTCCAATTTGATTTAATAAGGGAGTTGTCAGTTAAAACTCCTAAGGGAAGTATCGTTGCAACAAAGTTTTGTGAATCAGTCCCCATTAGAGCACATAAATTTTCTTTATCTGCTGATTTCATCGTCATACCTATGATTGAGTTTGATATAATCCTCGGTATGGACTGGCTTTCGGACTATGATGCGAAGATTTATTGTAAGAAGAAAGAGGTTACGATTCTTGATGATAATGATAAGGAGAACCTTATTTTTAGAGCAGAATTGTCACCACCTAATTCTTATTTAGATCCACCCCCAGTAGCTCAACTTAATTCAATTATTGGGGAGGAAGAGAATGAAATAACTGTCGGTGAGGAAAGGAATGTTCAAATAGATGATGTACCTGTTGTGAAAGAATTTGTAGATGTATTTCTGGAAGATTTACCTGGACATCCTCCAGAACGAGAAGTTGAGTTTTCTATTGATTTGATTCCTGGATCAAGGCCTATATCGAAGACCCCTTATAGAATGGCCACTGTAGAGTTAGTCGAACTAAAGAAACAACTAGAGGAATTGAGTAATAAGGGATTTATTCGCCCTAGTGTTTCTCCATGGGGAGCCCCTGTTCTTTTTGTTAAAAAGAAAGACGGATCTATGAGGTTATGTATCGACTACAGGGAGATCAATGCTATAACAATAAAGAACAAGTATCCCCTACCTCGTATTGATGATTTATTTGACCAACTGCATGGAGATCAATACTTTTCAAAGATTGACCTTTGATCTGGATACCATCAGTTGTGTGTGAAGAAGGAAGACATTCCGAAAACAGCATTTCAAACCAGGTACGGGCATTACGAGTTTACTGTAATGCCGTTTGGATTGACTAATGCACCCTCTGTATTCATGGATCTGATGAATAGAGTTTTCAAGGAGTATCTCGATGAATTTGTGGTGGTATTTATTGATGATATTCTGGTATACTCCAAAACCTACGAAGATCATGAAAATCACTTGCGCATTATCTTGAAGACTCTGAGGAGGCATGAATTATATGGGAAGTTTAGCAAGTGTGAATTCTGGCTTCAGGAGATTTCTTTTCTTGGACATATTGTCTCTAAAGATGGAATCTCTGTTGATCCTTCTAAGACCAAGGCAATCCATGAATGGCCAGAACCTACGAGTATAACTGAGGAACGTAGTTTTATTGGTTTGGCAGGTTATTATCGACGTTTCGTCCAGAATTTTGCCCGATTGGCTAACCCATTAACGAAGCTCACACGTAAAGGGGTTAAAACTGTTTGGACAAAAGAGTGTGAAGAATGTTTCGAAGAACTGAAGAGAAGATTAGTCAATGCTCCTATATTGACTCTACCATCGGGGAATGATGGGTTCGTTATTTATAGTGATGCATCGAAGAAAGGACTTGGCTGTGTCCTTATGCAGAATGATAGAGTTATTGCCTATGCATCACGACATTTGAAAATTCATGGACAAAACTATCCTACTCATGATCTCGAGTTAGCAGCTGTGATCTTTGCTTTGAAGATATGGAGGCACTACCTCTATGGTGAAAAATGTGATATTTATACTGATCACAAGAGTTTGAAGTATATTTTCTCACAAAAAGAACTCAACATGAGGCAAAGGAGATGGCTTGAATTACTCAAGGATTATGATTGTACGATACACTGCCACCCAGGGAAGGCAAACAAGGTGGAAGATGCTTTGAGTAGAAAAGACCATGGAGTTTTTAACAATATGAGAATTGAAAGGGATCCAATTTTCATGGATCTAGTGAAGATGGACATGGGAATAACCAGGGAAGGTGAAACATCAATGCTTTTTCAAATGGTTGCCAAACCATCTTTACTAGAAAGGATTAAGAGTTCTCAGACCGATGATGAAGAATTCCAAAAGAAGATTAAAGTTGTGAATGATGGGAGATTGAGAGACTTTGTGTATGAAGATGGAATTTTGAAATTCGGGAAGAGACTTTGTGTTCCCAATATACCTGATCTAAAAAGGGAATTGCTGGATGATGCTCATAGTTCCAATTTCTCTATACACCCTGGGAGCACCAAAATGTATAGATATTTGAAGGAACATTTTTGGTGGGACAACATGAAGAGGGAGATTGCTGATTTTGTGTCAAGATGTATGGTTTGTCAACAAGTGAAAGCTGGAAGGCAACAGCCTGGAGGAGTCATGCAACCTCTTCCCATACCAGAGTGGAAATGGGACAATGTTACGATGGACTTTGTCATGGGGCTACCAAAGACTCCTAGAAGGAACGATGCAATATGGGTGATTGTTGATCGTCTTACCAAGTCAGCACATTTTCTTGCTATAAGAGAAGATCTACCCCTGGAACGTCTAGCAAGACTATATATTAATGATGTTGTGAGACTTCATGGAGTACCCCTATCGATTGTTTCTGATCGTGACCCCCCGTTTTACATCAAGATTTTGGAAAAGTGTTCAGAAATCCCTGGATACAGAACTTCATTTGAGCACTGCTTACCACCCTCAGACAGATGGACAATCAGAACGGACTATTCAAACCCTAGAAGACATGTTGAGATCTTTCTCACTTGACTTTCAAGGTATGTGGGATCAATATTTACCACTGGTAGAATTTTCCTATAACAATAGCTTCCATTCGAGTATTCAGATGGCACCATATGAAGCGTTATACGGAAAGAGATGTCATACACCAACCTGTTGGGATGACGTTGGTGAAAGAAAACTTGTAGGCCCAGAACTGGTGGAGGAAACGGTGGAAAAGGTGAAAGTAATCCAAAATCACATCAAAGCAGCTCAATGTAGGCAGAAGAGCTATGCCGATAATCGAAGGAAGGATTTGGAATTTCAAGTCGGTGATCATGTTTTCCTAAAGGTATCTCCATGGAAGGGAGTCATACGTTTTGGTAAGAAAGGTAAATTGAGTCCCAGGTACATCAGACCTTTCGAAATTCTAGAACGAATTGGGGTTATAGCTTACCGATTGGCAATGCCGCCAAGTCTCTCCAAAGTTCACGATGTGTTCCACGTATCTCTATTGAGGAAATACATGCCTGATCCGACGCATGTACTCACCTATGAGGAATTAGAACTGGAACCCGATCTGTCTTATTGTGAAGAGCCCGTCAAGATTCTTGATACGAGAGAACAAGTGCTGAGAAACCGGACGACGCGTCTGGTAAAAGTTTTGTGGAGAAACCATAAGATGGAAGAGGCAACGTGGGAACCCGAGGAACTTATGATGAAGAACCACCCGAGTCTTTTTATGCAGTAATACCCTAGAAATTGCGAGGACGCAATTATTTGAAGGAGGGGAGAATGTAACACCCCAAGCTTCTACGGTACGCTTCTCTTTGAATAATGTGATAGCGTGTGTTGTACGCAACACCGAGTTCTAACACACCATAACTAATCTAACTAGCCGTTATGAATAGTAATACCTAATTTTTGAAATTATATATATTTTATATTTGAAAATGGACTTCATTTTTGGATTCGGAATATCAAATTTAGCCTAAGGTGAAATTTTGGTACATTTCGGATAACTTTCATATTTTGATGAATAGTGAAAATTACTATATTTTAATTAAAAACAACTTTTTTAATCAAAATAATTAATAGTGATAAATTATGAATTTGAGTGGGTTTAAAGTATATTTAGAATATATTTTTACCATTTAATATAATGTGGGTCATTGGACATAATTTTACAATTAAACCGAACATAAACGAGTGTCAATCTTTTGATAGTTATTATCTCTTAAAAACACGCTTTTTGTTTTGACAGCGGTATTTAATTTTAAATTAATTTCTGCCACTTCTGTGTTTTGAATTTAGGAAAATGGATTCCATATTTGGAATCAGGATGTTCAAATTGTGTAAATAGGTAACTTTTATTTTTAGACATTTTGAATAATTACTGCGGTAAATATTTTATTTACCATGGTTAAGGGTAAATCCGGTAAATAAGGGTTAAAAAATAATATTATAATAATACTAAATTACCCTAAAACGTGTCTTAACCCTATTGGTTGATACATGGTCGACCATGGGAATCTTTGGGTCTATTTTGGGACCCCATGTATCTACTTGTAAGTGATAATGACACTTTATTTTAATTTAGTTAAAATGAATACAAAAATGACACAAGCATATATCTTATAGAACAACAATTGTTACATAGGGTTATATATGTTGGATATTAGATTATAAATATTAATTAGAAAGATAAAAAGATTTCCTACATAATGATATTTTATTTATAATTTTTAGACATTAAATAATTTAATTTATATATGACACAATGATGATGCAGTAATTACTATAATAGTGAAAAATTAAAATAATTGATATTATAAATACCCAAATAAATATAATATGAAACTTTTAATGAATTAAACTAATTTTCTAGGATAATATGATATATTAGGATTGATTTAATTGACTTTGTTCGAAGTAATCAATCTGTTACGAGTTTCAAAAATATCAACTATTGAATAGTGTCAAAATTGACATAAAAGAGTTCTTAAAACAAATATTATATTATTAATTGATATTAAATTCCTAAAAATCTAAGGTTCGGCCAAGAGACTTATATCATGATAGGTTCATCATTAATGTACCACTTGGGGGTCGCTTGGATGTATATAGTAAGTTTATTAACCATATTATATAAAAATACAAAGAGACATTGTAAAAGTGAAACTAATTAACTTAGAGTTAATACTTAAAGATAAGGTTAATATAAGTACCCAAACCTGTCTAAATTCTATTGGTTGAGTGTTTTTCGACCTATCCCCACCTTAACCTTTGAATAATCAACTTTGGAGCCTTTAGAAACCGAATATGAATTTATTATAAATTAATATTTCTAACTTTTCCAAAGGTGCCCCTCACCCCTCTTATAAAAGGGCACTCCTCCTTCTCATTTCTTCACACCTTCAAAGCCTTTTGGTTCGGCCAAACTCTGCCCAAATACTCTCCCAACATCCCTCACTACAACCTAGAGGCCTTAGTTTGATCAGAAAGCCAACCTAAGGAGCCCTTTTGATCAAATCAAAAGGAAGAACCCGAAGAAGAGGTAATGATTTCACCACCCTTTTCTAAGTTCATTTCTTCTTCCACTTCTTCTTCCTTTGTTCTTACCATTCTAAAATATTAACTCCAGTATCTCACATATACTGTGATGTTATTATAAGTATGGTACAACCATATTCATTATTCTATCCACCCTTTGAATAACATGTCACCATACGTGCGTACGTACGGCTTACCGTCTCCACGTCGTGGTGTAATTGTTATTCAATATAATATTATTTGGATGGGTATAATAATGATGTGTAACTCATGTAAATAATAAATATAACATGTTAATGATTCTTTATATATGATATACCATTAATTTATATATTATTTTAATATCAAAAGAATGATATTGTCGCTCGTGCGTACGTACGGACTACCGTCTCCACGAACGCGATGAGATTCATTCTCCATCGTAACCATTCAAGTATAATTATCATTTGATGATTTAAAAATGATGTTTAAGGACTAGATATCATTCTGGATATGAATAAGATACAACAACCATGGCTTATGTAACAAAACATATAAAGAAAATGAGTAAGTTAACACCCGAAACGACGATAATTATAAGATATTATTAACAAATCAATGTTAAAAGATCATATATGATATCATATTAATATATATGATTCTTGTATAATTTAATAACAATTATTTCACCATTATACAGGAGGTTAACCTACCCCAACCAAGGAAAAGTACAAGGTAAGGGTTATTTCACAATCTCTTCATTATCCGAGGTTGTTTATACGTAATAATCTACTAGGATCTCTTTATCATCCACATCCATGTTTCTTAAAAATGTATTTCAAAACATTTTTACTATTTACTAAAATATGAGTTAAAGTCATTTATACCCTTTTTGACTTTTATAAGTGGTTTATAAAGGAATCTTTCCGTCATTTTCAAAACAAGGTCCTTTTTAACCTTTTCGACAGAATTGAGGTAAGTATGTTTTTTTTAACTTATACGGCGGGTGCGGTTATTTTACGCCGTTATAAAATCTTCAAAGCTTTCCTTACAAGCTTATAAGAATATTTTCAAAGAAAATGTTTTATTTATATGGATCTTAAATGATTTCAAAATAAAAGGAGATATTTCTTTAAAAAGAATTTTGATTTCATCTATGTCAACATCCTTTGATGGATTTTAAGATTATTTGAAGTTGATTTATTATGATACAAAACTTCTATATTGTATTGATGGTTTTGTGATATGTTTGACTATGGATGTGATATTTTTATACCATTCATAGTTTATGGTGAAATTATTGACATTTCGTATGCTAGTTTTAATACGAATGTTTATGTTATGTTTTAACCTTTTCATATGGGAATGCATTGGACTTAATAAGTGACGGGTGGAGCCCGCTATAGCTCCTCGATGCATCGGTATGTCTCATGAGACAAACTAGTGTCTTGGCACAAGGCCTTGACAAAATCTTATTTGTAGTCTTGGCACGAGGTTTTGGCTATGTGGTTATGATAGTCTGGCATTATGCATTACAACATTATGAAAGTGGTTATTGATTTTTGCATGTGATTATTCGATTAGTAGAATATCCATGTGAATAAGTAAATGGCATTATTTCATTTTATTTATGCCATACCATGTTGAAATTCAAGTTTAAAAGGCTTTTGTTTTAGTTATACATTGCTTTAAATGTTTATTCTTATTTATGAAAGTTTCCGCTATATTGTTATCCTTACTGGGCATTTGAGCTCACCCCTTTTCTTTGTTTTATTTTTCCCAGGATGTGAAGAAGTAAGTTATGAATGACCTGCAGGGATATTATGTGGGGATATGAGTGTGGATTATGGAGACAATATGTTGTTGTAGTAGTTTTTCGTTTAATGATGTAATGTAAAACTTATGAATATATCTAGTGTTTCCAAGGCTACTAAACCAATCGGTCTTTTGAGATTTGATCTTTCTTGTGATCAGGCCAATGTTATGTAATAATGCACCGACTCTGGGTAACTGGGGTCGGGGCGTTACATATTTTCTCACAAAAAGAACTCAACGTGAGTCAAAGGGGTTGGGTTGAACTACTCAAGGATTATGATTTCAAAACACACTACAACCTGTGGTAGGAAAATAAGGTGGAAGATGGTTTGGGTAAAAAGGATAATGGAGTTTTGAACAAGATGAGAGTTGAAAGGGATCCTATTTTCATGGATCTAGTGAAAATTGATGTGGGAATAATCATGGAAAGTAAAACATCAATAATTTTTCATATTGTTTCTAATCCATCATTAATAGAAAGGTTAAATAGTTCTCAGGCTTATAATGAGATGTTTGAAAAGAGAATTAATGCTGTGAAAGATGAGATATTGGGTGACTTTATATACGAAGATGGAATTTTGAAATTTGGGAAGAGACTTTGTCTTCCAAACATACCTGGTCAAAAAAGGTAATTGTTGGATGATTATAGTAGATTTAATTTATCTATACACTATTGTAGCACAAAAATTTATAGAGATTCGAAGGATCATTTTTGGTGGGACAACATGAAGTGGAATATTACTGATTTTGTGTCACAATGTATGGTTTTCCAAAAAGTGAATGCTCGAAGGTAAGAGCCTAGAGATGTCACGCAACCTCTTCCCATAACTAAGTGGAAATGGGATAATATTACAATGGAAATTGTCATGGGGATAACAAAGAAACCAAGAAATAATGATACAATATGGGTTATTGTTGATCGTCATACCATGTCATCACATTTTCCTGCAATGAGAGAAGATTTACCAGTTCAACATTTATAAAGACTATATATTAAGGAATTTGCAAGACTCCCTGGTTTACCCCTTTCAATTATTTCTGATCATGAACCCCATTTTAAATAAAGATTCTGGAAAATAATTTAGAAGGCCCTGGATACTAAACACCGTTTGTGCACTTCCTACCACCCTCAAACCGATGAACAATTACAACAGCCTATTCAAACCTTATAAGACATGTTGAGATCTTTCACACGTGACTTTCAAGGTTTGTGGGATCAATATTTACCTCTTGTAGAATTTTCTGATAATAATACCTTCTATTAATGTATTTTGATGGAACCATATTAAGATTTATATGGAAAGATATGTTTCAGACCAACGTTTTGGAATATAGTTGGTGAAAGAAAACTCGTAGACCTAGAACTTGTTGAGGAAATGATGGAAAAGGTGGAGGTTATCCATACCCTCATAAAAGTAGCACAAAGTAGGTAGGAGAGCTATGCTGATAACGGAAGGAAGGATTTGGTATTTTAGGTAGGAGATCATGTTTTATTGATGGTATAACTATGGACAAGAGTTATACAATTTGGTAAGAAGGGTAAATTGAGTCCCAAGTACATCAAACCTTTCGAAGTTCTAGAACAAAATGGGGATGTAAATTATCGTTTGAAAATGCCGCCATGTCCCTTCAAAGTTCATGATGTGTTCCACGTATGACAATTGAGAAAATGCATTCCGGAACCAACGCATGTACCCAAATATGAGAAAATTGGAATAGAACTAGATCTTTCTTTATTGTGAAGATCCTGCCAAAAGTTTTTTTACAAGAGAAAACGTGCTGAGAAACCAGACAACTCGTCTGGTAAATGTTCTGTGGAGAAACCATAAGATGGAAGAGTCAACAAGGGAACCTTAAGAAATTATGATGAATAACCCCCGAATCATTTAGTGCATTAATATTATAGAAATTTTAAGGATGAAATTATTTGATGGAGGGAATAATGTAACACCCCAAGTTTCCAAGGTACACTTCCCTTTGAACAATGCATTAGCTTGTATTGTACAGAACTTCAAGATTCAAACACACCACAACCAATCAAACTGGCCATTATGAAAATTAATAGCCAATTTTTTAAATTTTTTAAATTTTATATTTCAAAATGGACTTCATTTTTTGGATTTGGAATATCGAAATTAGCTTAGGGTGCATTTTTTTTATTTTTATGAAAGCATTCAAAATTTTTTTGAATAGTGAAAAACACTGAGTTATTGTTTAAACCTTAATTTTTATTTAAATAATTATTTATAATATTTAAATTTATATTAGATCATAAAACATAAACAATACATATATAAGTTCAATTTAATTCATTGGATTCATTTTTATAATGTTTTTAGATATAAAAAAATTTATTGAACTTTTTACCAACATTTACCCACCTCCTAAGAGAATTTACAAATTTTCATAAAACATAACTCTACAGCTTAAGTAGGTTGAATTTAAAAAATTTTAGAGACACAGTTAATATCAAAAAGTAAAATTTTTTTCAATAAGATGAAAATAATTTTAGGTGAATAGTAACTTTTTTACTTTTATTTACCACGATTAAAATTAAATAGGGTAATTAAGGATAAATATGATTTAAAAATTACCCTATAACATGTCCTAATTCTTTTGGATATGAATAATTCTACCAAAAACAACCTTAGCAATTAAATATGAACCTCTCTATTCCACTTGGATTAGATTATGACATTTATTATTATTTTATTTAAATAAGTCTTAAATAGTTAAAATCAATGTTTATAACTAAACTATTTTAAATATAGGGTTATACATAAGATAAATTCGACTATAAAAATTCATTAGAGAGATAAAAATATTTTTTACGTATTGGTATTTTAATTATAATTTTTAGACTTTAAATAATTAGATTTATTTATGAAGCATTGATGATTCAATAATTACATTATTAATGATAGAATAAATTAATTGATATTGTAAATATCCAATAAATATAATATGAGACTTTTAATGAATTCCACTAATTTTATAGGTTAATATGATATGTTAGGGTTGATTAAATGAATTTATTTTTTAGTAATACTTCTTTTATAAATATCAAAAAAATGAAATTCCAAATAGTGTCAAAATTGAAATAAAAGAGTTAATAAAGATAATATTTTTATATTAATTATTTTTATATTCTTAAATATCTAAGGTTAGTATAAATGGAATAAATAATATCATATATGTCATTAATTAACCACTTGAGGTTCTCTTAAAAGTTTATAATAAATTTATTAGACATATAATATTAAAATACAATGAGTCATGGTAAATATCAAACTATTTAACTAAGAGTTAAATCTAAAAGATAAGGTTAATATAGTGATTCAGACCTATCTAAAACATATCGGTTTAGTGGTTCTCGACCCATCCCACTATATCCTTGAAATAAATCATTTTTTATCGTTTAGAAAACGAAAATTATTTTATTATAAAATAACATTTCAATTTTTTCTAAGGTGCCCCTCACCCCTCTTATAAAATGGAACTTCCCCTTCTCTTAATTTAACACCTTCAAAGCCATTTTTCATGGCCAAAATCAACCCAAATTTCCTACCAAATTTACTCTATTTTTCATAGAGGCCTTCCTTTGGTCAGAATTCCAAACTAAGAATCCTTTTTGATCAAATCAAAAGGAAGAACCTAATGAATAGGTAAATATTTCATCACATCTTTCAAGTTCATTTCATCATACACTTAAACTTTCGTTGTAGTTTCCATTCTAAAATAGTAACTCCAGTAACTTATATATAATTTTATGTTATTATAGAAATGGTACAACCATATTTATTAATTTATAAATCTTATGAATGACAAATTCACCATACGTGCGTTCGTACGACTTAACGTCTCCATGTCGTGGTGTAGTTTTTTATTCAAACACATAATTATTTCAATGGGAATAATAATGAGTATAAATAGTTTGAATAACAAATATAAAATGTTAATGATTCTGTATATATGATATACCATCCAATTAAATTTTATTTCACAATCAAAATAATGATATTATCACTCGTGTGTACGTAAAGATTACTGTCTCCACGAACACGATGAGATTCATTCCCCATCATATGCATTGAAGACTAATTTTCATCTGATGATTAAAAATAAAGTTGAAAGACTTAATATAAATCTGAATATTAATAACATTCATCCTATACATAAAAAAACATTACTTATGTAACAAATAAAATAAAGGAATATGAATCAGTTAGCACCTGAAATGATGATACTACTAATATATCATTAACAAAGCAATATTAGAAGATCATATATGATATCATATTTATGTATATAGTTCATGAATAATTTAATAACAGTTATTTTACTATTATACAGGAGGTTAATGTACCCTTGACCAAGGAAATGTACAATGTAAGGGTTAATTTCACAATCTTTTTAATATCTAGTAATATTTTTACATAAGTATCTACTGGGATCACTTTATAATCGATATCCGTGTTTTCTAAAAAAAATTATTTCAAAACATTTTTAATATTTACTAGACAATAGTTTAATGTCATTTATAACCTTATTTGACCTTTTATATTATTAAATGAATCTTTTTTTCGTTTTCCAAACAAGGTACTTTATGGAATTTTCGACAAAATAAAGGTAAGAATGTTTTTTTAACATAAATGGCAGCTGAAACTATTTTTCACATTATAACATCGTTGAAGCTTCCATTACAATATTATAAGAATATTTTCAAAATAAATGTTTTTTTATAATTATATGACTTTTAAATTATTTCTAAATAGAAAGGGATATTTATCTAAAAAAGATTTTATTTCATCTATATCAATATCCATTGATGGATTTTAAGCTTATTTGAAGTTGATTTTTTCTGATAAAAGACATCCATATTGTATTGAATGTTTTTTTATATGTTTGACTATGGATGTGTTATTTTTACAGTATTAATTTTTTATGGATAATTTGTTTAAATTTTGTATGCTAGTTTTAATAGATATGTTTATTTAATGTTTAAAAAATTTCATATAAAGAATTCATTGGAGTTAGTATGTGATGGGTGGAGCCCGCTATGGCTCCTTGATGCATCATTTGGTCACCTGAGACAAACTATTGTCTTTTAATAAGGAATTGACACAATATTATTTGTATTCATGTCATAAGGCCTTGAATATGTGGTTTTGATGTCTGGCATTATGCATTCCATCATTATAAAAGACGCTATTGATATCGCATGTGATTATTATACTAGTCGAATATCCATGTGAATAAGTAAATGACATTATTCAGTTTTATCTAGGCCATATTATTCTGAATTTCATTTTTAATATGACTTGTTATAGTATTATACATTTCTTTAAATGTTTATTCTTATTTATGAATTCTTCTGCTATATTGTTATCCTTACTGAGCATATGAGATCACGCCTTTCTATGTTTTATTTTTCCCAGGATGTGATGAAGTATATTATGACTTACCTGCTGGGATATTTTAAGAGATATGAGTGTGGCCTATGGAGACAATGTTTTTATAGTTTTTCATTTTATAATGTAATTTAAAACATATGAAAGTATATTTTATTTGAAAGGCTACTAAACTAATCAGTCTTTTGAGACATGATCTTTTGTGATCACTCTAATGTTATGTAATAATGCATTGACTCTGGGTAACTATAGATTGAATTTTAAAATACATACAAGGAAATTAATATAATAAGTATTACGTGGATTCATAAATATGACTATTAGTAATAAAATTCAAATTTAATATAGATCATTAGTGGCTTAGAGTATCAATAGGTCAATCATTCAGCAGCACATTCCATCTATAGCTCATTTCTATCGGTAGAACATTCCATCAGTAGATTATTTCTATTAGTTGGTTAGACTGAAAAAATCATAGTCTATTGGTAGGTGAGCCATCAGTAGGATAGGCATTGGTAGGATAGGTATTGATAGGTCAGGCGTTAGTAGGTCATGCATTGGTAGGTCATGTATCAGGGACTTGTCTATTGGTAGAATAATTATTGGTAGCACATACTTAACCAAAATATATAATGTTGTTTTATGATGTAAAAACTAACAACTGAGGTTAACATTAAAATTTTACCATGAGTAAACAAAATGTGTCTTAATAAATAAGAATTATCATAGTTAAGAATGATTTGTGAGCATTAAAAATAGAGGAGGAAATAAATCATCCCCTATTGGATGATCACAAATCATAGTGTTATTTACGAAAAAAATTGAATCGATTTATGTTGATAAATGAAAGAATATACCTAACATGTGAAATAGATTATTATGATGAAATAATACAATAAATCATAATTACATATTACTTGATATATCATATTAGTTTTTACAATGTCTTTATCAATTATATGTTCCCTTTTAATATAAATATCAATCTTAATCTCCCACATAGTCATATTAAATAAAAAATCATTTAGTATCATAGGAAATCAGGAATATGAAAATACACATTAGTTCTCCCCCTTTTGGTATTATCAAAACATTATGAAAATGGTAAAATTAACAAAAAAAATTAATAATAATGAAGAAGATAAATCAAGAAGAGTGTATTACATGAGTCAAGAATTACATGAGTCAATAATTACATGGTATTACAAAATAGTACTAAAAGTAAATTAAATCCCTATCAAAAAATGATCCAACTAAAAAATTTCAAAGTCATCACCCTTACCGTTACCCTTACTAGAGTTAGTGGAATCAATGATAGGAGAATTATGGATAGAATTAGTAGTTGTGGAAGGGGTGGAAATAATAGTGAGTGATGGTAGAGGTACTCCTTTAAAAATAGAATGAGTTAATCTTAGGCTAGAGGGGTAGTGAAGCACTGTATTTTCTTGAATTACTAGTCTGATATTACTCAGATCCTGATAAGGGGTCATAGATATAGGTGACAAAAGGGTAGAAGGAAACACTCAACGATAGATGGGAGCAGTTGTTGGAGGAACATTAGTCGGACGATGATGGTGTTGGTATGATTTTTTAGATTTATGAAATCCTTGATGATCTCACACCCATATTCCAAAGCATTCTCAAAGTCAACCAATTTTTTCACGAGCATGTCAATGGTAGGAGTAATATAGTTCATCTTCTGAATTTTTTCTTTGAAATCCTTGGTCACTAGAGGCATCCAAAAATCCTCCACCAAATACATGAAGTGACCAGTCAGCTAATGGTTTGTAAATATCATCTTAAAATAGAAATATGTAATATTTTTAATTTACTCTTGATCATTGGTAAAAACATTGGTAAATAATCCAAACATGTCAAAAATATGATCATAGTGTTTCTTAATTTTAGAAAGAAATTCCTGGTTAGTGCCACCCATCATGGTCTGTAGCTCTTCTCTAATCACTGTTCTAACCATCTCAACTTCTAAAGAGTGAGAAACAGGAGTTATAGAGCTCATTATACCTTGCATTATATCTCTGATGTCTAGCCTTAACAGATTCAAATCAAATATAGGAGTCTTATCTAAATCTGAGGTAGGAGAACTAATCACATCACATTGTAAAAAATATTTCAAAATTCTCATATCAAGGGTTGGTGGATGAGGTGAATCATCCATATAATATTCAGAATATGTTTCTCCTAGCTCTTTCAAAACATGGCCCAATGACTCATTATAATTAAATTTAAATTTTTTAATGGAAAATTCCATTTCAGTCAACTCATTTTTCATGTTGTGATTTTTATAGACCACAGCTTAAAAAATATCTATAAACCTTGGATTAACATAAGATTCAAATATTTTAGAAATAAAATCACCATCTCTTACAAAAATTCTGGAAAGAGAAGTTGGTGACTATAAAGGGGAAGGTCACACTGCAACTAGTATCTCTTCTATAAAAGCATTAAAACTAGCCTTGGTTACATAATAAAGTGGATATAAAATTATTATTGTAATATTAGTAGGTTAATATCTCTTATACACTGGATCAATATAATCTATTCCAAGGGTGACATACCATGGATCTCTTCTCCTGATAGGTACTACCAGGTCATCTATGGATGCAAGCATAGCAACCTTGGATCTTTTTGTTGATCTATCCCCCTCAGATGATTTCATCTTCCTTTAATAAAATAATTCAATTACAGGAGTTAAATGTAAATCTCTTATAGAATAAAATTATTCTTCTTGGGCATGGGCAACATAATCTCTTTCCACAAGAACATCTACCTTAGGAATATTGGCATGCCCGGATTTTCAGGATCTCTCCCTTTTGTTACATCTTGCTCAGTAGCCATTGGGTCAACAAGTGGATCTTGTCCCATTAAAAAATGACCAGTAGAATCTAAGGTTAGATCAATGATATCCCCACCAAGACCTAGGTCATCATTACCATGATCTGGTCCACTATCTGAATCATCACTTTCTATATCTTCCGTTTCAATTTCTTTTACTCTGTTACATCATCAGATATTTCTATTTCAACAAATTCCCTACTACATACTTCTACTTTATAAACTTCTTCACTTAAACCTTTTTTTCTTCTCTATATTCATCCTCACAACCAAATTTTCTAACATATTTATCATGATCATAATATATAGTATCTTAACTATAATCTTTCAGGCAAAGAGGTTCTCTTATAGGTGAAGGTCAAGGTGGACTGTCTTGTCCATATGTAATTCTATGTGGGATATTAGAAATTATGGGATCACTCTTGTCATCTATTAGAGATTCAGATATCTAAATTTTCTGATCTTCATCCTCATTAGAGTAAATACAACCTTAACTAGGCCCAGGACTAGGGTCTTCTATATCCCTTGTCCTTACAGGATGATCAATATGGTTAAAATCATCATATATCTTATTACTATCCTCAACACACATTTTATTCAATGGGATCTAGTTAATACCCATCCTACAACATATTACATTTTTTAAGCAAAAAATTTCAAAAATTGAAACATTCTCTTCACCTTCATTCACTAATCCTTTAGCTTACGTCAAGGTAGATATAATCGTTGGGTAACTCAAAGAGTTTGTCTTGTATGAAGTCTTGATCATCTCACAAATGTGAACCATAAGATACTTGTGCAAATTTACCTTATTACCACTTTATAATAGGTAAATCAAATAGAAATATAATTATTTTAATGAAGTAATGTCCCCATTCTGATGACACAATTGATGTTGGATAAATTTAATCAACAACCTGGTCTCACTATCCTACTCGGTTTCAATCAGACTTTTGTGTTCTCTATTTCTTTCTAACTCGTCTAGAGTAGACTCTTAGCTAATGAAATAGAAAGTGCGAGGTGAAATACCCTAATTATCATTACATATAACATCATGAGGTACCTTTAGACAATCTTCCCATTGTTTTGATGGAAAGTATACTTCTCTTCTATCTACTGTCAAATTCATCTAGAATACCACATCTCCAAGAAAGAGAAACTCAATATACATGTAAAACTTATAGACCATCCTTGGATAATACACCCCTAATTATTATAGAACAACTTCAAAATCCCTTATTATTATAACAAATTTTTAAAAAATGAATTTTTGGACAAAAACAATTCCAAATGAACTTATTTCTCTATGGTTATAACCCGATTTTCATGATCAGGATGAATAGGTTTATGTTTAGGCATAGATCGACTAGATTCAAAACGTTGCCTCATGGAAGGATTCGACTCATCCATATATCTTAGTAGGAGGTGATTGACATGAGGAATTATAGTTTTGAAGGGTTTCAGTTCAATAGAGGAAGGTAGAATCTTCAGAGAGGGAAAGCTTTGAAAGAAGGAGTATGAGAGTGGGAGTGTGAGAGTTAGTTGAGAAGTGGGATAAATAATTAATTATATCTTTATGGAATATGAATTCATAAAATAGAAAATGTGGGATGAAATAAAATTAAATAATTAGAAAAATGTCATTTTAAAATTCCAGACAATGAAATAAATGAAAGAAATGATTTTCGGTTGGTAAGACACTTGAATGATACATCATCCGTGAGAAAACATTGGATAAACATCATCTGCGAGACATAATATATGATACATTATTAGCGAGTCACCCATTAGTTAGTTATCAAAGTTTATCATTCCCAAATCATGTCTAATTAAAATCACTCTCTCAAAATTTAATGGATTAGTACATATATCAAAAAGATGATGTTCTGTATCAATGAATTCAAAAGTAATATAATCCTTTTTATGATGAAATCTCTAAAAGTGGTGTATTACATGAATATGTATTTTTCTATATTGAGAAAAAGGATTCTTATATGGGTTAATATCACTTATATTATCATTGTTTATATGTACATGTCTAAACTGATATCTAAAATCTAAAAAAGTGTGATTAATCAACAAAATCTAAGCACCAGAATTATCGACTATACTATATTCATCTTCAGTAGTAGATAATTGAAACTAAATTTTCATTTTAATAAACCATGATACTATAAAATTTCCCCAGAAAGTGAGATGTTCAGAGGTTATTTTTCTATCTAACTTTCATCCACCAAAATCAACATTTGAAAAACTGACTAAGTAAAATGGTTGTACTTTACGATAGAACAATAATAAGTTGGTAGTATACATGAGTTATTTGAAAATTCTTATAACAATATTTAAATAATATTATCTTCATTTTTTTTGAAAATGAGCATGCATAGACACAGTAAACAAAATATTTAGTCATCCAGCTGGTAATATAAAATACCACCAATCATATATCCATAATTGGATTGATCAAAATATTTTCCATTTTCATCAAGAACAATTATAATGGTGGTACTCAATGGAGTCTCACTATCATTAGTGTTATCCAAGTCAAAAAAATTCGAAATTTTGTTACTATACTTAATTGTATTTAAAATAATGCCTTAATCATTTTGACAAAATTTAATACATAGAATGAATTTATGTTCTCACATTAAACTTATTTCAATTTCATTTTTCATCATTTTTTAAAATTCAATAAAGAAATAATTTCTTCATGATCCAAAAATAATATCATTAACGTATATTTGAACAACTAAAACATATTTGGAAATTTTTTTTATGAAAATTTTAGGATCCACAATGTCATTTGATAAACCTTTGGAAATTATAGAATAACTAATCCTATCATACCATGCTCTTGGAGCTTGTTTTAAAAAATACAACACACTAGTTAATTAGATAATGTTATTTGGAAAATTATGGTTTGTAAACCCATGGGTTATTCAACAATAACATCATAAACTATATACCCATATATTAATTCAATTTAGACATCCATTTTTTATAGTTTTAAATTGATATGTGATGAATATTCTAAAAGAATTAAAATTGATTCAAATCTAGGAAATGATGCAAAATGTATATTTATAGTCATTACCTTCTTATTGACTATATACTTGAGCAACTAGTCTATATTTATTTCTTAATACGGTAGCAGCTTTATAAAATTTATTTCTGAACACCAACTTAGTACATACAGTACAGATATATTTGGGTCTATCAACAAGTTTCCAAACATTACTTCACTCAAAATGATTCCACTCTTCTTTCATATCCATCACCTAAAATTCATCATTGATAGAATCATTGATATTTTTATGTTCATGCTATGAAAAAATACTTGATGTTTAACCAGGTTTCATAGATAGTCTCTATTCTGAGTCCCATTATTTAATTCCCCAACTAAATCATCTAAGGGATGGTTTATAAGGGTTCTAATAGATCTATAAAATGATGGACTAGTTATTTTTGGTTCCACTATGGGTTCGGGTACACTATGATCATAGTCTGGAGATTTTCCAGAACTAGTTGATTTTACTTCTGGAATAATTGTTGGGCCATAAGGTTTAGCAATAATGTATAGAGTGTAAATATCATCCTTAAAATTTTCCAAGGAGTTTTTAGGATTATATGGATCATTTTCATCAAAATTGGAGATGAATAGATTATTCCAAACTTTTATTTTTTTTATTAAAGACCCCATAAACATTTCTAAAGGATCAATAACCAAAGGGAATTCATTCATCACTCTTGGAGGATAACATTTCTTGATTATCATATCTATTAAGGATAAATACTTCGCTATAGAAAAAATTAACATAATTAACCCTAGGATTAATTTTTTTCGATAACTCAGAGGTAATTTTTTTATGAATAGGTCTAATCAAAACTCTATTAATTATATATTAGATGTATTCATAGCTTATTCTTAAAAATAAATAGGTAAGTCATAATAATTTTTCATAATTAGGGATATTTATAGTATAGTTATATTTCTTCATTCTATAACTCCATTCATATGGGGTGTCTGAAAAGAAGTGATTTTATAACTATTGAGACATTGATAAAAACAAGATTCAATATTTTGGTTTCCAAAATCTCAGTAATGGTCACTTATTAAGGTTTATATTTTAAGACCACTTAGGTTCTATATAGTTCTAGCATACATGGTGATGTAAGATCAAGATTCAATCTTGTGAGATAAAAATAAAGTCCATGTATATCTAGAAAAGTAACCTACTATATAAAATCCATAATGCCTCCCATTTAGGCTAGAAACTCTAGATGGTCTTAATAAATACATGTTATTAGTCTTAATAGGTTGAGATGTATAAAAATATTTCCTTGATTTGAAACACTACTAGAAATCTAGTCTATAGAAATAAATCAATATCCATTATTTTATAGATTCATGTCTATATCTTGTTTATAGCCATAATTCAATTTTGATCTGTGGATACACATCTGCATCTATTTTGTCTCGATTCCCATTGGGATTTTCCTTGTTATCTGATATGAAACCCATACACTGTATCACCCTCCTCCCACGATGATTTCTTATAATCCCGAATGACCTCTCTAACTATTCACTCCACTATTCCCAGGTGGCTTTCCTCTCTCACCCTCACTAGTTTCCTCTCTTATTCATCCACACGGGTTTCGGTTCCTGCAACCCTTCCATCATTCATGGCACAGATTCTCTAATCGTGGATCGACATCTCCATTCAGTGGTACTCTATCCCTCGCACGGTACTCACCTCCTCCATACCCTTCTTCAGGATTTCCTCACCCATTTGGTGTGTTGGATGAAGGGTTCCTCCCCTCCTCCATACACTTCTTCGATCCTTCCTCCACCATTTAATTCATTGGCTCAACAAATTTACTTAATTCTATAATGTGTAAACTATATCTAGTTTTTTACCTGTTTTGTGGCTCCCTTATGTTTTCTAGGGAAGATTTCATTATTCCTTATGTTTTCATTTGTAGGAGGAGTTTGTGTTTTGTGGCTACTAGTATTCATTTTTCATTCTAATTATGTGTTAGTGCATTTTCTATGTTTTGGCTCCTATTTTGTGTCTTGTTCAAATATTTTTTATAGTTTTCATTTTGTTTCTAGAGTTTTTAGTTTGCAGGAGTAGTTAAAGGAGTGGTTGTGTTTGTTGTCCACAGTTTTGCAGCTCCTTTGTGTTGAATTTTATTCTGTCAACTATTATTCACTAGTATTTCAGGGTATATATTTCATTCTGATTCTCATAATTAATCAGGTATTCCATAATTCATTGTTTAATCCGTTTACTATTCTATTTTTTTTCTTTTCCAGAATTATTATTTTTCTATATTCTATTTAGTAATTATTAATATTTTTCTAATTGTTTTGGGTAATAGACATTTTATTTATAAAATTTAAAGAATTCATAAGATGGATATTTTAGTCATAAATTCAAAAAGATTATATTTTCACTATATAATGTACATTGCTTATCAAATTATTACCTTTTTATATCAACCAAATTAATTGAATACCATTTTATATGATTATGATCATGCTATAAAGGGTATGTTTATCTTTTTCCTTTTTATTATATGTTGTTATTTCTGTATTCTAAACATTTATGTACATGTAAATTACATGTTATATGATTTTGAGTTTTAAATGAGTATTCCCCTTAAATTATTCAATGGGATGGGATGAATCCTTTACTTTATATAATCCTTCCCCATTCCATGGGATGGGCTTAGGACCTAACTCTAGAAGTTCGCCTAGGAGGGAAGGTAAATACGATTTCCCTAAACTTAACATAGAAATTATTTCATACAATATTTCTAAATATGTAAATTGACATTGATAATGATCCCTGTTGAAGAAGATAAACTTATGTAAGTTCCATTTTTCATTTTCCATGTATATAGAGTTATTTTATATAACTTTTATTTTTCTTTCAACTACTTATTTACAATTATTTTAATATTATTTTGGTTATTTTACAAAAAATGTTTTTTATTTACACATACTAATTACTATGCATGTTTGCACAAAAAAATGTTTATTCACTAGTTATTTGAGGTATATCAGTGGTTCCCTATTGAGTATATAAATTCTTATACCCTACATTGACACATTACTGGACATGAAACTTTATACCGTACTCTTCAAGTGCCTTTTTTATAATAGTGGTTTTTTTCATTTGACAAGTGTTGGGTGGATTGAATGATATATCCTCTTACAGATTGGATATTTGGAAGTTCATTTACTGTAAGACCAACAAAAATAAAAAAATAGGAATTCTCATCGGCATTTATCTGAAAGTTGTTTTATAATCGACATTGAAAAAAATTAATGAAGGTTATTTAGATAAACAATGTTAAAAGCATTTTACCAACCGGTTTTAATGCTTCGTATCTACTCATTGATCTTATAGGAATTCCCATGATAAATTCTTCTATATCTACTATGTGAAGGTACAAATATAGTTATTCTACACTATTAATAATTATCAATAACTTTGACAAGGTTAATTGTTCTATATTATTTATAATGTATATCCCTTGTGGTGTAAATTTTAATTGAGTAGTAATCACTCAACTCACAAATGGTGTGACTTCATTTATAAGTAGTGTATTAACTATAGTAACCTAAGAAAAAATTAACTCATAGGTTCTACCTTATCCCTGAAAAAATATAGGTGTTTGGGTTTTTCTTTCTTGTGTGAAAAAGTTAGGTTTGTTTGTTTCGATTTTTGGGTATGATAAAATAATATTATAAAGAGTTGTCAATCTCATTCTCCATAATGTAGTGTTATACTAAATGATTAAAAATCAATAATGAAATGACATTGAGTCCTTACAGTATGGTATGTGATATGGTGTATATTTTCAAAATATCTATAAATTTCTATAATTCTTTTTAGATTTAATAAAAAACATCTAAAATCATTATGAACACATCAAAACACTTTTGGGAATAGATTATTATTATCTCTTATGTTTTATATAAACTATATTTACTATAATAAAACCTATTTCATTTAAATTATTTTTCACTATTTGTGATTTTTTATAATTTAAAACATTTAATAATTACTTAAACTATCGTATATGTTAAGAATTTTTTATTAACATGTTATTGATGGTTACTTATTATCATATGAAACAATATATATAATTTTAATTCATTTTCTAGATTATTTATTAAATGTATATTTATATGACTCCGAATAGATAGATAGTGGATGTACGACATTGATTGGATCACTAATGAATTTCCGAAGGAGTTATGATATTTTTTGGAATTTTCAATCTCTAATGATTCGTATAGGAGATTTATTTTATTCCTATGTTTTGATTGTTTTAGAAGACCATGGTCAACTCATGAGGAAGTGAGTTACCATATAACTAAAAATTGTATCCAAAAAATTATCTATTGTGGTATCATAATGAATAAAAAGTGAATGTGGAGAATGTAATAGATTTAGTAGAATAGATTGGTATGAAAAATATGATTTCGGATTGGTTTCATTTTTTTCAGAAGACAGGTCCTCCTAGAGACCCGTGCAAGAAGGGATGAATAACGAAATACAATTTTCATATATTAATCACTATGATGAAATAGAGAGTATCCAAAATTAGAAAGAAGATATAAATACACCAATTTATTTGGTATGTGAAAAAATGAGAAAACATTAGTTTTTAATGTGACTATATCATGGAAAAACAATGTGTGGATTTTGTAATAATGTGTTCCACTATCTCCTTACATTTATTAAGGATTTACTTCCATATGATGCATGTCATTCTAAAAAATGATTACTTGGCATCAATATTAGTTGAAATTTTTGATTTTTTATCTATTAGGATTTATTCTTTCCCCAATGACTATTTTTGACCTGGAAGGATAATGCAAAGTTGAGTTATTGAAAACAATGTGACACCTCATGATGGAAGTATAATAAAGATAGAACTCAATAGTTCTTACCATAGAAATTGATGTGGCATTTCCATTTAATTCATACACTCCATAAAAAATTATGTTTGAAAAAATTTCAACGAATATGAGATGGAATGAAGAAGAAAGAAATAAGGATAATAATGGAATTGTACATCCTGTGGATGGGTTTTCTTTGAAAAAAATGATAGGTTACATCCTCCATTTGCAGTCAACCAATGAAATGTTATATTAGGAATATCATGTTATGGGCCAATTTCTCTAAATGTATACTGCGCACAATACTTTTCATGTTTACATTAACATTTATAACTCTTCTTCATGTATGTGATTAAATAAGTCCTTTACTATCTTGTGTATATTAATATATAGACGCAGTGATTCTAGAAATGTTGTTGATATATACTTGCATCCATTAATAGAGGAGTTAAATGATATAAGAATTATTGGTGAAAAGATGTACTATGAATTCTAGAATAAGTACTTTATGTTTTGTGCATCTGTATTATAAATGATAAGTGATTTCCCTTCCTATAGAACGATGTCTATATGAAGTACTAAAGGGAAATTATCCTACCTTATTTGTATGAAAAAACATTATACTGAAGATTAATTCTTAATGGATCTTTCAGCATTATAGGGAATCAACACTTTATATTGAAGGATCATCCATATATGAAAAATAAAAGAGAGTTTGATAATGTCCTCGAGATAAATGAGACGCCTCAATGAATGTTAGGGAATGATATTATTAAAGATCCTAATTAATTGAATTATGTTATTGGATAAATTCAATCAAATATTGGAAATCCAAATAAATTAATTCAAACTCCATTGTCATTTATAGATATAAAAGAACATTCCTTGAGTTTTCGTATTAATTAAAAAATTTATAATGTCATTGTTTTGATGTAGTTCATATCGAGAAAAACATTTTTGAGATGTTACATGATACTATTTTAAATTTAAAAGGAAAAACAACAAAGTAATGTGGTCTTAACATTATTTAATATATTGATTTATAATATTGAAACTTAATTCTAAATTAATTTGTTAAAATAAGTGAAATGTCCTTTTTTCCTACTATTCGACAAAAATTTTCAAGAAGAAAAAAATTCTTCAGGTCTTGGAATGTTTAGCGTTTCAAGGTAGTTATTCATGTAATATATCGAAAATGGTGAATACAAAAGATGTGGGACTAAAATATATTAAAACATAAGATCACAATGTCTTGATACCAGATTTGATTGATATTTACATTCAACATTTACTTCCACATAATGTTATATTTTATGTGATTATGTTATGTCATTTTTATCAAGACCTTTTCGAAAAATGACTGAGAAAGTGTTTTATTTTCAGAATTTCATAGAGATGCACCACTTAATATATGTGACTTGGAGAACATTTTCCTACCTTCAATATTCACCAGAATGTTACATGTGACTGTGTATTTTCACACAGAAGTTCTTTTTAGTGGTCTTGTTGTGATCCAATGGATGTATTTTAAAGAATGAATGGTTTTTACACTGAAATATTTTGTGATAAATATATATTCACAAATGATCTATCATGAAATTCTATTTGTCACAAGAATTTCTGGATTTATGTTCATCGTACAAAGAAAATGTCACTACAATGTCTAATCAACTAAAGATAATTGAATATGAGAAATATGATCCTATTAAGCATGAACTTCCTTCACATTCAGAAATAGGGGTATATCTGGATCATACTCGTTGTGTACATTAATCAGGAAAGAGTGGGAAATGGCACATCGTATGGTATTATTCAATTATGGTGTGTTTGATGATTATATCAAGTAAGTAAAACAATAAATAATAAATGTATTCACTGTGAAATTTTTTCATATTATGTGACATTTTGAATCATTCATACTTGTAGAGAACATTTAGAAATTAAAAAAATCACTATCTATCAATTAAGATGAATGAATCGTTGCACATCATAAAATTTACTGCTTGGTTAAAGTCAAAATTAATATATTTTTTTTCTTCTCATAACATAATCTCATGACATTATTTAATAATGGACGTTGGTATCATTTAGATTTTAACTATACCAAATTATGTATCGAATGATGTAAGAGAATTTTCATTTGGTTAAAATGATGTGGTACGTGATTTTAAAGAAATGGTTGTCAATGGATTTTAATATTTTAAAAACAGTTTTGAAAAAAAAAATATCAACACAGCATGATGGTGTCATGATAAGTGTCACAATATATTGTGATGTGAGTTTATCTTATATACAACATCAATCATAAAATATATCATATTATAGAGTTGTTGAAAGAATCATTTTATTAGATTTCTATGAAAATAGTCATTTTGTAATGATGAATTGAACTTTTTCTGACTCAATGACGTAACAAGGAATTCCATTTCATAGCTGTTAATTTATAATAATTGATATGAACTACCAGCTTCATACCAATGAACCTTATATTGTTGAATCAAAGGCTAGACTGGTTTTATATGTAACTGACCTGTTACAAGAACAATTTGTTGTTATTGTTGATGTCATTCCCATAAATCTTTTTGACAAATACATGGTTGGAAATGATGTTGTGGATGAAACTATTGGTATTTATTTAAATGATTCATTTGATGACATAGATGATTCAATTTCTATAACATATTGCGAATAAAAAATTGTCATAGAGCACACATAACTTTAACAAATTTGTATATATTTACCAGAAATTATCACAATATTGTATATGTTTTTTTAAGCTACCATACATGATATCAAATTAACTACTATATTTTATACCATTTTCAAATATAAACTGTTTATAGTCTATCCAATTTATGTTAACAAACATCTATAGTAATTCTTGTGCATAGAAAATCCTTGATATTTTATCAATATAAATATCCCTAATTAAAATTTGCTTCAATTTTTTATGATACAATTGTGTTATTTAACATCTTTAATTATTTATATTTATTTGAAAATATTATTTTAAATCTTCATGTATAAATGTCATATTAGGATGATACTAGGAAAATACAAGGAAATAAACAACATATATCTCCCCTTTATAACACTATAAGTACAATTTATGTTTGAATATTATGGTCATTGATATTATTTATTTTCTTATTGTTCATTTTATTTTATCATCGATGTTATTTTAGGCTACATCATCTAAGAGAAAGTTGGATTATACTACTAAGGCTGATAGTGCGGTGGGGGTAATGATTCAACAGTTCATCCTACTATTATGCTTCTAGAGTCACATAGAGGTCATCCAACCATTATGTCTTCTCAATATTATCCCTACCCACCATTTTTATATCCCTTTATACCCACACGTACATCAGATGGTAGTTATCAGACTCTCATCCCTCTTTATATTCAATTCGCACCATCCACTATACATGGAATTGTGCCCCCATATATCCCACCTCCATATCCATATCCATATCCATTCTCATCTGTACAGGGTTATCCATCGGGTATTATACCTATATCATTAAAATTATCATCATTTACTATACCGAGAACTCTTTCTATAGATATTTGCCCTACCATAGAGTCCACTCCCCCTCTTGATGAATAAATTAATGGTTTAGCAATTCCCCCATCTACTAGTATGTGTTTAAAAATTATTTATGTTTATTAATGATATATTATTTAATATTATTTTACTTTAATATTTTTTTAGGATTATCTCTAGCCTCCACCAAAGGACGAGGAATCACAAATATGTGAGAGGATTAGAATTGACACATGCAAATCATTGTTTAATACAATGAGGATAATGATAATTTTTAAAAATGGTACATAATGAAAATTATTTAAGGGGACACTTTCTAGACACAGAAATATCTTTGCTGTTAAACCAATAAGTTAGAGGGGTGTTGGAGAAAAAATAAAGTACAATTCCAGGAATCAGATATGGGTAAATAATGTAAATCACCTTTTATATATATTAATTTACAATCTATTCTTCACAGATACTTTTTTTATTGCAGCTTCCATATAAATTTACAATTTGGAAAAATGAGAAGGTTGTATGTTTAATAGATTTTCATGAAATGTGGCGAGCATATAAGTATGACATATATCTAGGTTAGAAAAAAAGTTTCATAATGGAGCATGAAAATTTATGGGTGATTAATGATTTCCCAATATCACAATACAAAAAGATGATCGGCTATTGGAAGAGTCCAGAGTTTAAGGTTTTTTTATGTTTATATATATATATATTCATTTATTTATTTTAGAACGAGTTTTATTTATGTCAATGAAATCATATAATTATATATTTATTGAAGAAATCAGATCAAAATATAAGAAATAGTAGTGGAATGAAACACATTTATACTCATGGAAACATTTCACTACCAGATCATAAGAAAACACATGTAATTTAACATTTAAAATATTTAGCTTCATTTAGTGTAATTTTTTTGACATCCATTTTTTATTTATTTATTTGTTATTTGAATAAAATTAATTTCATATAGACATCCACATTCCTCATTTTACTATGTTTTTCACATGAAGAAAAAAAGAAATATGGTATTGCGCCAAATACAAGCACTAAGAAGGCGATTGCACATTTATTTCAATTTATTTTATTTTGGAGTCATTTAATACCTTATATTATTCTATCTTATTATTGTATGTAATATATTGGTTAACAGAATGATTTAGATGAATTAGTAGAAAAAGAACCTAGAAATTTGGGACCAAACGACCATATACATTAGGCGTTAAGAGATTAACGTAAGGGAATATTACATTGTCGACCTAGGAAAAATATTGTACCATCTCAATTCTGGTCTACTAAAAATGTTTCATCGAGTGTCAGTTCTTGTTTGGTCAATGTGGAAAAAATTAAATCCACAATCAAAGAAGAAACTCAAAAATCATAAATGTTGGTAACTGAAAATATGATGAATGTTATGTATGCCATTTCATCTACACTTCCACCATAAGCAGCTACATCGATTGACGCCAGTTTGTTATTGATGAATTCTGCTAATGTAGATTCTTTTGTCAGAGCCGATGCTAGAGCTGGACCCACTGCCAGTGTTAGTGCTGGTACTGGTGCTGGTACAAATGCTAATGTTAATGATGATGCTGGTGGTATGAGAATTGGTGATGGTGTTTTTATAAGAGTTGTGGATGAGGGTTATAATGATTCCGATGAAACTAATATTGAAACTCACTATTGATGTAAATTTTATTTTTGTAATGTTAATTTGTGAAATTTTATTATGCAGTGAAGTTTGATTATTGTAATATTGAATTGTGTTGTGATGTTTCTATATGTTTCTATATATATTGAATTATTCAATAATTATTTATGTTTTTTTATTTATTAGTTATGTTTTATTGTCATTGTATTGAATTGTATCTTTCTCTGACATGACAATCATAACTCCTCACTAATGCTACTACGAGGCGACCCCTCCATATCATCTGGAACACCTCTAGCTTCATGTAGTCAAAATTTCCATTTGTTTCTTTATATGGTCTCACTATTAGTTTCACTTAACATATTTTGAGTTTAGTGTCAATATATTCATGTGAATTTTATGAAAATAGATTTTGGTCCGTTATCTGGGCATAGCCTATAAAACTAAACTAATGTTTTCCAAAAGTGGTATTCTTGGTGATTTATCTGATTTGATTTATTTAAGTAGTACTATATTTTTATCTCCATAGACCATTAATCATTGAAATATTTTTACATCAAAATGATGTATTTCAAATTTTTCTTTTTGTCCCTATTTCTATTTCTAAAATAATACAATTTTGTTAAAACTATGTTTTTTTGGTAGATAGACGGAGACAACATGTCACAATTAAAAACAAATGAATATCCAAATGTAATTATTTTGATTCATCCATTCTTCATAGTATTTATTATAATGTTATTCATTCTACATTTTTTAACATATTTTTTTTTCTATTTTCATTGACATATAGATCATTTGGGTAGTAATTTTCATATTTTTTGTATTTTTATTGTAATTTCCTAAACAAGTTTATAGTGGTAGGTGCATCAGGTGGTCATGATTTTATTGATCATAAGAATGAAAAATGGATGATGTTTCCTTAAAATGTAATTATATAGTGTTTTAATTATATTTATCATTTATGTTTCAATATAATTTATGATTAGTAGGATGGCATGTATGAGTAAGGGGTAGGGGTGCTGGTGCATGGGCCTGGGGGTCTATTGGGTCAGGCGGTCGACAAGGGTAGGGGGTGGTTGTGTAGGGTATAGGTTAGGGGGTGTTCACATGGGGTGCACAGTGAGGAGGGGTAGGGGGTCTGTAAGGGCATGAGGAGGATGCACGATTGGGGGGTGGGGTGCTAGTGTAGGGTGGGGGTTCTACAGTAGGGTGAGGGGGAGGGGGTGTATGTGGGGTGCACAGTGAGGAAGGGGAATGGGTTTAAGGGGGTAGGGAAGCAAGGGGGGTGGCGAGGAGTAGTACATGTGGGGTGCACAGTGAATCTGTATTTGGATTTTAAACATTCAAAACTAAATTAGAAAATCACTTATCACTCTTTTGGCCACATTGATTATAACTGCAAAAGATTGTCTTTCTATATTCAAAATGAAAGAGGATTGAATTCTCATAACATTATATTGAATATAAAAACCATTACAATGATATGATCAGAAAACACATCATATTTCTAGCATGTATACAGATGATTAGAAAATAGATCCGGCTGAATTCACAACTATAGTCTATCTTTTATGGGTTGTTTTCCCTAATGACATTTCACGACAACCTCATGAGAGATAGAATCAGAGTTTTCTATCATGTTAGTTCTTATAAACACACTGGTATATATTCCCTCTTATATAATGGATACTTCTATGTTGCTATTAACCAAGATAAAACTAGAGGATTTAGATGAAAAGTGGTTTATATGGCCCAAAGAATCCGTAAAGAGGTCATTGGTCCTTTTCTCCAATAAGGAAAATGAAACCATTCATTTATGTGTGGATTATCGAAAATTGATCTTGTTAGTGATTAAGAACATGTATTGTTTTCCTTGAATAGGTGATCTCTTTGACCAACTTTGAGGATATTTGTTTTCATGAAGATTGATCTATGACCAGGTTATCATTAGTTGTGTGTTATGCCTCCACACATGCAGTGCACATCTTTTATTAGCTTGTATGGTCTATACAGATATCTTGTAATATCATTAGGTATGATAAATGGGTCATAAGTTTCCATGACCTTGATAAAATGAGTATTCCATCCATATTTTAATTTTTTGATTTATTCATGGAAAATATCATGGCATATTTTCAAAATCGACATGATCCTGCAAAACATCTAGAGATTGTTTTGAATACACTGGGAGAGAATTAGTTATATTCTATGATCACCAAGTAACACATATGTATGGATACAATTCATTACCCAGGTCATATTATCTCATAGATAATAGATTCAATTTACCTTTATAAGTTGAGAGTTGTAGTATCCTTGGTGAATCCCAAGAGTATCATTTATAAAAGGATTTTCCAAGGGAAAACTGCATATTAAAAGAATTTTATATTGGACTTTTCACACTTAGTAGAAATTATTATGGGATTGATGAAGAAGTGTGTGATTTTTTTTATAGTTATAAACCATAGAGATGTACTTCTAGGAGATGAATGTTTTATTTACTTCAGTCATGATAATGATTCCCCTATATCCAAGACGGAGTTATATTACCTATTGTGATGTACCAGGTGTCATTATAAAAGAAGTTATTATATATGATGGACAAGTTGGTTGGTATAGGTCATTTTAGCTGATATTTCATGAGCATAGTTACCAAACACATGATCTCTACCATGTGGCTATTGTTCATTCTTTTCATTATTAGAGGCATTACCTTCTTAGAGATATTTTAATTGTTTTTTTCACACCACAATTACTTGGGGTGTATTTTCATATATAATTACATGAATCTCATAAAACAAAGGTGTTTTGAATTAAAATAGTATTTTGACATCATGAGTATATATACTCCTATTAATGGATATTAAATTTCTAATGCATTAAGTAGGAGAACTCAAAAACAGGTAGTTTATGAGGCTAGTAGAGATTGGTAGTTATGGCCATGTTTTCTAAGATGAATGTAAAGGTTCATGACTGTCATGGATAGTCTACAATTATTTAAAATTAGTTTCCCCTTTAGTGATGGATATAGTGAAGATGAATTAGTTTTCAAACCCCTATGATTTTTTCTTATGGGAGAGTATTTTCGTGACTATCAACCTCTAGATGTGATTATTTATAGTGATGGAATATTTTTTATACATGGGAATATATAAGATTATATAGATGTGAAGGAGAAGCTGATTCAAGGATCTATTTCTTCTGATTATGTGGTACACCTGGGTATCACAAAGCTGTATCTGATATGTTCCTCAATTATTGGTGGTTGGAAATAAAATGTCAAATTGATCGTTTTATCAGTAGTTTTTTACCTATCAGTTGGTGAGGGTTGATAAATATCGATCAAATGGTTTTCTAAAACTATTAAATGTCTCAAGAATAGAATTTAGAAGATTTTTCAATGGATTTTTTGGTTGGATAGCTGAGTTTTCCTTAGGGTAATGATGTTGTTTTGGTAGTCATGGATTAAAAGAAAAATGTATCCCACATCCTTCATATTCAGTAGAATTTCTATCTTAATGATATAGGAAGACTATATGTCTATGAAATAATAGTATTTTATGGGTTACCTCATACTATAAATTTATTTTGATATGAACATTTCGCATCTTGTTTATGTAAAAGGTCACATAGATATTTTTTACTAAATTTTTTTGAGCACATGTTTTCTCCAAAAAACTAGTATCCTTTGAGACTGTATTATAAAGGTGTTGTCGTAAATGCTCTGAGCATGTTTCCCTCATTTTATCTATTCATGGGAAAAGAAAAACCCTTGTATTTAAATTTCCTACTGTTAAATATTTTTGGAATCAATTCAGATATTTACTTATGAGGATCTATATAGTTGACCATGAAATTGAACTTGGTGCCAAATAAAAGAATATAAAGTGATGCAAGTGGGTCCTCTTATCATTTAGGGAACATCATAGTAGGGACATTTAAAAAGGAAACATATTCCAACTATCCAATCTATAAAAAAAAGTCATTGATCTTTGTCAATGACCTATGGGTTTTAATTTCAAGTAACATGTTTTTTGTTTGGATATCACTCATGCATGGGAATAATTGGATACAATGGAATGGGAAGATTTCACAAAATTTTTTATAGCCACTGAGATCATTGGTAAAGATGTTTATGTAGCCTATTAGTTTATATTATATCATAGGTACGATTCCCAACATGATTGCTTCCATGTTTCAATGCAACACAATTATCTTTCCAACCCATATTATACTTTTTATTTAGAAGATGTTTAATTGGATTCCAATTATTCTTTTGAGAAGTATCCAATAAGAAGTATTGACCAAAACATGAATTATATTTAAGTTTGGTTTTCCCCTTTAGTACAGGTGTTATGTCAACATTTCCATGTATATGAATATATATGGGAGTAGGGGGCTGATATATGTGTTTACTGTTTTAAGTTTTTCTCAAATATCATTCTATTTCCCTTGAACAGAAACTCATTGATGAGTTATTTTAATGGGGAAAATACTATAAAAATGTGACCTTATAATGAGGTACAATCTCCATTAATGTTTTCTTTAACTCATTGGATTTGAACTAATATGAATTTGTAGTGATTCCATAGAGGAAAAATGAGTTTTATGTTATCTTAAGAGCTGAGAACCTCAACCAGTGGAGGAAAACGACTAGGCATCATGGTTAGTACAAATCCTGAGGCCTAATTATAAAAATTTCACCTAATCATATATGGTGTTTCATTTAGTATATGATGTTTCATAGTTTCCCCAAACTATGCACTCAAAGATACATTCCTATACGATGTTTCTATATATTTTCATACAGGGAAATTGTGTAATTTTTTCATGGTTTCCAAAACATTGTGCATAAATCATGAAAGGGGGTATTGAGGTAGTTTATGGTGCATGGTTGGTGTACAGTCTAGACAACATTGTGGAAACCCCAAAAAACCATGGTATGTTGGGAAAAATTATATTCTAATCCCTTAATTTCTTATATGTGTAAGTACACTCTTCCCTTACCTATTGTCAATGTAGAGGACTTTGTGCCTCCTCCATTGAGAGCTCTGCTCCTACAATAGTTTCTTCAATAAATCCTATGTCAGGACTCCTATACAACTTTTTTAATATCATTGAAGTCCCCATGATATGTTTTTCACCCATTATGATTGTTTATTCCTTGTTATTTCTATCAATGATGCTATTTTGATGAATAATAATATCCCCTATTCTTAGGGTATTTATCTATTTTCTTTAGACAATGACCATACTAAAGTTCTATTCTAGATAATTGCTCCTCATTATACTCAATGAATGTGTTGTAGTGGTTATCCGTCTTGCATTTTTTCATTTCATTATGTTGTATGATTTTATTAGATAGAATCCTTAAGGTTTTCATTAAAATACACATAAACCATGTTTAGTTTAATACCGTCGATAAATATAAACTAGTATTCTATAATTCATATTGTAATATGTTTCTTAAAAACATTAAACAACTTATGTTGTGCCCATGAATTTAAATTTTTTCATATAAAAATATACATGAAAAAAAACATATTCTTTATGGTTTGGAATGCATTGTAATTATTTTTACAAAAGAAACAAATATAATTAAGTGTAATAAACACATCACATGCTTAAATTAGATAATGGTTATTCCCATACAAAAGAGTGGTACAATTGAATTGTGAACTACTTATTATCTCTTATTAAAGCCTTCAACTACTCATCACTATTGTGTAAATGGTATTATTGAACCCTGCTTTTTTATTCTCTACAATCAAGGAGTCCCTCAATGTTTGGCAATATTAACATTCATTGAATCCCTTTAACTAATATGACATATGAACATGGTGACCATTAATAATTATAATGATTTTTCATCAAACCCTTATGTGATATGATGAATGGGAATGGATAACCTTTACATAATTGAGATATATGGGAATGTCATCTCTTAAAACTATGAAATTCAAGCATAGAGTCCTAGTATTTATGACATATCGGAATGAAATTTCTCTATAATGATACATGGGTAGGGAGACCCTCCTAGATTATTATATAGGGGAATGGATAAGTTAATGATATGATACGTGGGTATGGAGAGAGATCTAATATGATACATGAATGGAGTCCCTTATACTTTAAAACCTGAAATGGTGTACCTTTCTCTTGTATTACTAGGAATAGTGTCCCTTGACACTTATGATATTTATTCTATTACTCTTGGACTTTAGAATTATGCCTCAATTCAATATTATTAGAAGTATTTATTCATGTAATTTTAGATGTCACTATGAATATAGACTGTATATATTTACACATATGTGTACATGTTCATAGATTCTCCCGCATGAACCGAAGTTGTTGGTGTCAGCCTAGTGCCCATAGAAACTAGAGTGCACCCTTAATAGTTATTTTTACATATTATAATTATATCATCACAATTCTCATATTATATACACTGAATGAATATTTATAGACACTGTTGCTGGTGTACTTCATATTTTATCTCACACCCTATCTGAGGCCATGTGGCCCACCAGAGCAGGGCAACATTTACTGGTATCAGTGTCATGGCGTCGCAGACATATTACATGATAATATTCTTATGAATAATTTTTTTCTTAGAAAACACATTTCCTAATGAATAATAACTTTTTTATACCAATTAATATTTTATTCTCTATACATTCTATTGATTCATATTCTCTCTATTAGGATCCCCGATGTTTTAAAATTTTTCATCATCCAATGAATCATAATAGATTTTTTCATAGCTTCAATCAAGTGGCTTTATATATGTCTATAGATGAATATCATAATACTAACCATGATTTACTTGTAACACATTTCTATTTACAAAATAAGAATAATTATTTTTGAATACATTAGATTGTAAACTATAGAATACTATTTCTGATAATGAACCATGATCTTTTGGAGTCTTTAAGAGTACTCAAAAATATAAAATTCTATAAATAATTAATTCTCTTGTTTCTTATAATTCAATCAGCCATTGATACTATTTATTTTGTGAAACTTCTTTAGTTTTCCTCTGGATCACTATACATTTCAATAAAACAGACTCTATATATCCCATAATAAAAATATAATCATCTATTCAAATTGTTTTCTAATTCGAGTAGTACCCACACATAAAATCTTCATTACAAAAAACATTACACAATATCTCCCAATCACCCCATTGAACATAGTTATTAAAATATTCTCTTAAAAACATTTTTACATAGTAAATATTCTCAACAAGAAACAAAACCGCATTTTATTTTCATATTTTATTACTAGAGAATAAATCATAATTAATCAGCCAATTTTTCATTTTTATGCTTGTTCCCTATCTAATGTAACTTTTTAATATAAACATTAAAACAATTTTAATCGCTTCTTATTCAATTATTACCTTGTATTCACATTATATGATATTATTATGAATGATCGTTTTTTGTCCACAAAAATATTATTATATCTCATTAGTCATTAATTATTTTTTCATTCGATGGAAATTCCTTTAAATATAATTGTTTGTAAGCCTCCAACCATTTATGTTTTCTAAAAGATTTCTTCGAATCATCTTTCCATGATTGACTTTCTTATATAACGTCAATCTGTTGACCTCCATCCTTTGTACCACATTAGATTATCTATACATTCAGCATCCATCTGATAATAAACACACTTTTTTTCTAATAAAATTGTACCCATTAAGTTGTCAAGGAAATAACATTTTAGAAACATAGTATATTCTGAATTGAATAAATATTTTTGAAACTTTGTAAAAAAAATCATAATATTGATAAAAACAATACATCCCAAACATTCATAGAACTTATTTTATACATTTTTAAAAGTCCATATATCTTCATAATTATACTCAATGACAAAAATATAACTTATTTAAAATAATAATACATGAATAATTCATTCAATATTTATCAAAATTATTACAAAATAAACATTTTTACCATGATTGGATCCATCAGAAAGACATTCGAAAAAAATATTCATTATAAATCCATTTACACATTGAAATTAATGATATATATCAATTTCTTTGTAAAATATTTAAAACCACTAATATACATTGAAAAAATTCAAATTTACACATAAAAGGTGATCTCCAATATCCCCATTTGAATTTGTTCAAAATATATTCATTGTTCCTTCCAAATGAATATTTTAATATGTCCATGTTTGAGTAATTCTTTTCCACTAAACTCAATCTTTTTTCACCTAAAATACTATTTAAACATCCTTTCATTTCATACTCTCACCCCCATATTGACAATTAATAAAATGTTCATTGGAAAAAAATTATCAAATATTTCTTAAGAAAAGTAATAACCATAATTTTTCATTATATATACATTATCCATGATCGATGTAAAAATAATATGATTTGATATAGAAAATAAATTATTATACTATCTTATTAAGATAGATTATAGAACGAGAAATCTTAGAAATTTCTTCCAGGTTTATCAAGATCTATTATAAGATGAACATACTAAATGCGATATGAATCATTTTTAAGATAGCTCATCCTAAAACTCATGCACTCACTTATAAAAAATATTTAAAACATTAATGTACGCCATTGAGGATAATTTTATTTGAGGAACATCAATACATCTACATTACTTATGTAATTTATAATTTAAATTTTTCTTCTATTGTGTTATGTTTTCAATTTTTTCTAAAAAGTATTATAATATAATAAAAACATACCTTTAAAAACAACATGACCTTATGTCACAATATATAATTATAAAAATTTTATGATATAATAATTCTGGAAGCCTCATCCATATTCTCCAAATGTCTCTCCCTCATAGACAATTTCATTATAAATTTTCTAAGGACAATTATCTTAAATATATTTTCTTTCAGTATTCAGGTCAGGAATACACAAAGATAGATCATTACATATTTAGATTTATATAAAAAAATTTCATATCATTTACAAGAATGATCCCTTTAATAAAATATTTATTGAACGATCATTTAAAACATTAAGGATTGAAAAAAAAATTCAATGATAAATAAATTTTCATCCATTAACCCATATTTGGTTCTCCCTGAGTATATTCCTCACCTATAATTCCACTTTTGTAATAAAATAAAATATATTAAACGATTTAGGGAATACATTATTTTTTTTATTTATATTTTAATGTAAATAGAATGGTTGAGTTAGTATTATATAATTTGTTTATAAATTTCCTCTAGTATTTATACTCGAATATTAATGTATTAGTTCATTTTTTTTATGAATAATTGGTCTTTGAAAAATTTATTATTATTTATATGGAGAAAATTTCTCTAAAAAAAATCATGGATGATGTATTTTGTATTTTTTAGGATTTCTTTCTATTATGGAGTAATATATAAATATCATTATATACAATTTCCAGCATTGTTACATCTCTCACATAGAACAACATTGACATAAGTGCTCAATTTTGTAAAACTCTTCTAATGTAATTATAAATCATTATAAAATATTCAATTTTACTAATTCTTCCTGAATATTTGATCATGATGATTAATTACTATTTTTTTATTTGGAATCAAGAATCAATTTTTCACACGATGTTTTTCAATTTCCAATATTCCTATAATTTCTATAGGATGATTACATTTTCTTTATCTCCATGAATTTTGAATCCAATGTCTTATATTATTTTCATCCTAAAAACATCTGTGAATTTTTTTTGTTTAAATACATTTCTTCTTATATCCCATGGATGATTCAGGTCCCCTAACCAACTTATATAGTGTTATTTTTTTCTTTTTTGGAAACATGTTGAGATGAAAATGCACCGAAATTTTGGCCACCATCAATCTCAACATCATAGGAATATTCAATATTCCAAACCTAATTGTGGTTTTTATATTTTTCTTATATAATAGATGTTTCTAAATCATATTAGGATTTCTCCACTTCATTATATGCTACCATTACTATTTTAAATTTAGGGGATTGTTCCAAGAATATTAATTGAAATACTAAAATATTTTTTTTCATAAATACATTAAACCACTAATAATGGCCATTTTATTTCCAATATTTTATTTTTTGATTCATCCTCATAAATTTTTCGAAATGTTGTGGGGACCCATCATCCACGAACTACATCTTATACACCATGGCAATGGTGATTGGCTTCTTATCGACTGTCATCAATAATTTTTTTATAGATTTTGTTTTACAATCTAAAATATTCATGAATATATATATATATATAAATTATTAAATAATGATATGGATTGTTACTATTTCTTTACAGATGATTGAGATGGGTAACTAAATGAATTAAGGATGTTATTAGGACTTTTTTGTTCTATTTTAACCAAATAATCCTCTAGTTTATATTTTATAGAAGTATCAACAGTTTTTTTCTATTGTGATGTATCCATATTTCATTTCTCAAAATTAGAAATATAAATTTTTAAATATCAACCTCTTATAATGGGGTGATTTTATGATATTTAATCATGATATAATTTCCATTAATGATGTTATTCATTCTATAAAATTTTATTTTGTACATGATAAAGATCTTTCTAAGAATGATTTATGTTCTATAAGGTATTGGATTTCATATACAATTGAAATCACTAAAATCAATGAATTTATTCAAATTTATTTTGGTAAATGGATCATTTATTCTAGTGTCTTATGCAATCTATATTTTCCATCAACATACTTTTTTCATCCAAAATTATATTTTCAGTAATAGATTATTCTCTCTATCATTTTTTCTTCAAATACTCTACCTATTTTGGAGATTTTTATCCCTGCTAGAACTTTTTTATGAAAAACCTTCTCCATATTATCAGTTTCTTCTTCTAGTAGAGTTGTTTATTCCTATATACTATAATATAGTGCAAAAATAATAGTGACTATTTTTATGGGATCATAGTATAGAATAAATTTTTAAATATTAATTGATCTATATTGGGATGTTGTATATTAATCATTATCAACACTTATTTTAGGATTTTATCATAAGGAAACATTATCAAAGCATTTTTGAATACCTCGTGATCAATAAAAATTCCATATTCTCATGTTTTATGAATGTTTTCCTTCCCCTAAATGGGTGTATGAGCCAATAACTCATTGGTATACATACCAATGTTTTCATTAATAATAGAAAGGCAATCAAAACATGATACTCCCTATTTATTAGAGAAGAAAAATTTCTTCTTCAAAATTTTATACTCATTCTTTTCCCACTTAATCATGGTCTATGTAGAGTTAAAATTCATCTCATATAGAACCGATTTTTCAATAAAACGTGAATTCATTCATATATCAAGAAAAAAACTCAAATCATTATATGATACTAATTTCAATATATCAAATCCAATATATAGGTGAACCTAACCTATGATACAACATGATATAACCATATAGGGATAGTATTAACACCGAAAGGGGGTAGTGAATTTACATTAGTAACTTTTTTAAAAAATTATTAATATTTATCCCCTACTCATCTTACATATGTTTAGATATTGATTCCATTTTTATATTTAACCTTATCATGTAGGTGTGTGAAATCATGTAAAATATGGAATATGATATTTTTTTATGTTTCACTACAAAATATTAGTAGCTATTCAATGAAATATATAGTCAAGATCAGTACACGTATTCTCATAAAATATGAATCCATTTATAGTGGATTCGAGAGAAAACAATAACTATCCACAAGTTGGTTACTACACTTTATAATAGATGATGGAAATAATATTTTTCCTCATATTAGTGATGAACTATTCTAACATGTATCTCCTTAATAGTTCATTATACTACATTAAAAGACAATATTTAAATTTATCATAGAGATTATTATAAAAACAAGAGTGTATAACCCTAGATTAGACAATAGTTGAATATCATAGGGATTCTTTTTTCATCTATTACATATTTTCCACTTCTGACCTGCATAACAGCTAGCAATTAACATTCCTTATTTATAACCACAAAGGAAAAAGTTTTAAATCTTCTCTATCATAATCCATCTGAAACATGTACATTTAATTAGTGTATCAGATTCAATGTTTTTTGTTTTACCAATATTTTAATTCTAATGGGTTTATCAAGTATTATTTCAACATATCGTTCTTCTTTTAGTTTCTAAATAATGTTTCTTCCATAAAAATCCATACTTTTTGTAAATGAATGGTGATAGATCATATTTTTAATTATGATTCCTATTTTTATTTAATCATACATTAACTAGGGGATTTTTATTTGATAGTTTCTCTTAGTCTACATCATCTGATACTGATATTTTTGGATGAAGTTCTTCTGAACCTCTCTATGTCTATTCTTTTTCTGGTTATTCTTTTACTCATTACACTAATCTAATCCACATAATTAAGAAGAATATCATATCTGGATTTTTCAATCAAGATGGTAAATTTACACTTTCTCAATGGATAATATATTATTTGGATAAAAATTATTTTTCACTTATTCTCACTCACAAATAATTTTTTTTAACTTTCAATATTTTTATAATAATTTGTATACGTTCACTTATATGGGTAACCATGAAAACTAAAATATGTCTTCCCACCTATATTAATATTAAATTTAAAACATCCTGATTATTTCTATTTATATAGAACACATCTTAATTTTTTATACCATAATATTTGTTATAAAAGAATCCTCAAACTTCTATAATATTGTGAGAATCAGAAAAACTCATTAGAATTGTTGAATCATTGAATAGTAAACTCAATATCACCACAATTACATAACATTGAATATATTGTAATGTTATATTAATATATTTTCTAAAAAACATTACTAACGTACCTTACAGATGGTGAAACCCACCTGATAATTTTTTGCTTGATTAGTAATCCCACAACATAATTCATTTGGTTTTAACCTATAGATTATTTTGGTACAACATGTATAATTATTAATTGATCATTTTTTTTTCACTTATACTTACAGCACAAAAAATTATTCATCATCATTTCTGATATAATAAAATAATTCTCTGCCATATAAATAAATTCTATTATTTTTATAAAGTAAACAATATTAATCTCATTATCCGTTAAACATTAAATGAAATAATTGATTGTGTATATAAATTCCAATAATATCATGAACATATGTATTTTTTATTCTATTACTTTATTTCAAGCTTAATATAAGTTTTTAATTGATATATTTATATGTTATTTTCTAAATAATAAAAAAGTTAATTTTAATAATGGAAATAGATTATTTATATTCAAATCATTTTAATATGAAAATGATTTTGGTGCATAACTATGGACTACCACCTTCAAGAAATGATGTGACACAATTATCATCTTATTTTGATGGGAATGGTAATGATTGTAAAATTAATAAATATATATTACTTATATGATATAAAAAATATTCTATAATGACAAATTAATATTTTCCATTCCTTTTATCATATTATTGTGAAAATGTAAACATCATTCATGCATACATTCTCCATACTTGTTCAATGAATGGTGTAATTAATTTTAAACATATATATTTCATAGATTACTATAAAGATGTATCTAATAAATATAGATTATTTTAAAATTTTGTTTAAATTTTTTTAGATGATTTATTTATATTGAAAAAAATATTATCAAAAATAAAAAACCAAAACTTAAATGAAAAAATTATTTATTCCACGAAAATATATTTTTACAAGTAAAATAAAAAAAATAGTTAATAATATGTGATGAGTAAATTATATATGTTCACATTTATATAATTATAGTTATATAATATAGATATAATAAATGTGTATTTACTATCATTTAGGTTCAAATTTGTTTGATGAAATTCCACACCTGAGGTAATAGATTTTCATATCACTTTCACAACTTTTTTAATTTGTGTTATTTATATTCTAATAATTATATATTTTTATGATGATTGTTATGAAAATTATATGGATTTATATATTCATTTAATTCAATCTCAATCATTACTCTTATTATTCAATCATTACCAATCTGGTAAATGTTTTAAGTACCAATCTCATTATTGTAAAGGACAATATATGTTAAATCTCTTAATAATGAAGTATTATAAAATATATGAAAATAAACATATAATGTTTTTTCTAATATTGTTATTTCCTGAGAAATAATGTTCCAACATCATTTACATCTGCTTATGTACTCAATTTACTATAAAAACATTTTTATTAAAATTTGACTTTATTTCTCTCTTCAGTCAAAAATATACTTTTGGGGATAATTATGGATCACTAATATATATTATTCATTATGTGATGGTAGATAAATTTTAAAAAATTAATGATATTATATTATTTACAATGATTGGTATAACCTATATCTCCATCAAAGTCATTTGATAAATTTTTATATCACATGTTTTTTTAAAATGTTAGTTCGAAAGTATCATTTATTATTAATGGAATGAAAATTCCACTTTAACTAGGTAGTTAGAGATCCATCAAATACCCCAAAGGCTCAGTGGGAATTTAGCCTTTTATATGGCCCATAGGGCCAATGTTTTAGCCCAATGCCCATTCTGTGAATAATACTACTACAGTACTCGTGCAGCTACAGTACTCGAGAGTACCCGCCACTACTACATTCCCCTGCCGCCGCTATAGTGCCTGTCATTGCTATATTGCCTCTACTGGTTGATACACTAAGGAAAAAATGACAATTTTCCTGATAAACATTGGAATAAAATGTGATAGTTTTAGAACTATTTTACAAAGGGAAATAAGTGTCAATGTTCGATATATTACGATTTTATAAAATAGGATACTAAACTTTACAAACATAAGGTTTTTATAATTATGATGATGGTGTGATTATATGACATGAACATATAGTTATTAATTCATTTTTAATGATTTCATTATCTTGTGAATATTGTATTTTGGATTAGAAATTAATTATGCCATGACACAAGATTATGGTCTATGATAGCTTGAGTATGAAAATTATATATAATGTTCATGATCTTATAGCCTTATTCCTACCATATGAATTCATATGATCAAAGAATGATATCATCCATGTTTACCCTTACTGAGAATCTAATCCCATATGTTCTTATGTTTTCATCCCTTAGGTTATGAAAAAAATATTCAATGTATGATTATGAGGAGTAAAATACTGGAATATATTTATTGGATATGTTTAAGATCTTTTTTGAGTAAATATATTTTTTTACCAACTCTCTAATGAAACAATACCATTATGGTCCTTAGGCATGTATTTTTTGAAATTTATTTAATATATATCTAAAAATATGTGATATTTATATATTAAAAACATATATCATTATACCAACCCAGCTGAAAATTTTCCTTCATACTTACTCACTATTGCTACACCATAATGATTAAATTCCAGAACAAAAATCTAATGTAATAAAAATATCTTTAGTTGAGAAACCATAGGGTGAATCCATGATTAAACAAATACAATACCATTAAACTTTCACTTGATGCCTTATGTCACAATTTGTCTTCGTAGCTAATATAATTACTTTAAATCACCTTCCTTTCCTCAATCATACTTTTAGACTCCCAACACCAATATATAACCAGGAAATAGCCTATGATGTTTTGGACTGTAACATTAGTGGGAACCCTAGTACATCAAACTGATAAATAAAAACAATGACAAAAATATCAAAATATAAAAAACCAATAAATATGAATCCTTAACAATTATTCCAAAGTGGTTGAGCCTATATTTTTATGATGAGACCTTAATTTCATAGGCAGGATGAAACCTTACTTTTTCATCAATTAAAAATTTTCAGAAGTTAATGATTTAAATCTGGTCATCATAGTAGAAGATATTATGGTTTTAATTCCAGAAAAAATAACATCAATTTCTATGTTGATATAGTATAAGATACCATCATAATTGTCCCAGAGTAATCTCCCCCATTTAAAATTTTTATGTATTCATATTCAATTTGTTTTTATCCATGTTAAAAATCTAGTATAATATTTAAATATTTTATTCAATCACAAACTGAATAATTTTAATAATTTTAAATACTTGTGTATTGTTTTAAATATATATATTAAAATTTTGAAATCATAATTTTTTTAATCATGTTAATCTAATTTGTTAAATTGTTACATATATATAGAGACATAGATCATTTTTGATTAATTTATGAAATATTTTTTATTTTTTCATATGTTAAAATATATTTATTAAGAATTATGAAAAATGAATAAAATTATTAGAATTTAAAATTCTATTATCAAATTTATAAAATATAATATTAACTATAATAATATTTATTATTTATTTTGTATTTTATTTTAATGAAAGGAATGACATAAATGATTATATTCTATCATGTTTATGTATTTTAACAATAAATAACCATATAATTTATAAAAAAACATCTATAAACTTTTATAATCCTAAAGTAACCATAAAAAAATATAATAATCTTGTAACAAAAATTATAATATTGAATTTACGCATGATATATTTTAAAAACAAATTAACATGAAAAACTAATAAAAAATATAGAGATTGAAAATTGAGAAAAAAGATAAGTAAATGGGATTAATGAGGTAGAATGATTGAAATTATTGGAAGTCACCATTTATACTGTTTAATTTTTTTGTAATGGGTAGTGATTTCTCACTATTTACCACCCAGTACCAATTATAGATTTTCTTGATAATTTTTTTAATATAATTATTTGTGATTGATAAGGAATCCTTCACCAATTATTGCATTGTTTTACATTATTAATGAGTAGATGTGGAAAATATTTATAATGGACCCATGTTCTCTATATATTGATTTTTTATTGTTAAATTTATTAGTAATGGTATAAGATTACTAACAAAAAAATTGAATATTTATAGTTTTTTGTGATGAAAATATGGTCCATTGTTAATTTGAGTTCCATGTTATACATAATTTCAATTAACATGAATGAAATGTCTCATATGATAACCCTTATATAGTTAATATTGACTGATACAAATTTTTCAAAAATATAACAAAAAATATTTACACTTATTTTTGATTGAGTTCCATATCATCATTTATCGATCATCATGAACGAAATTTACATTGTAGAAACTAGACTCAACATATGAATTCATGTGTTGTGATAATGTTCATGAAAATTTGCACATATATCATATGAAAAGTGTCCCAAATATATTTATTTCCATTGAAAATTATATATATAATAAAAACTAACACTGAAAAACTAATTTTCCATTGGAAATTCATCTACGAGATAAAAGACTTTACATATAATAGTTTCTAATATTGATGATATATTTTTGGAATATATTTGCATTTAATGTTTTATATATTCACATAATTGTATATCATGGAACTTAAAATATATAGGGATGATAAAACATTTAAATGTACTTAAAACCTAAAACATCAAATATATGGAAAAAATATAATACTTTGATATCAAATTTAAAAAATTATAATAAATTTCAATATAAAATATAGTCTTATCGACAACACAAAAAAATACATTTGAATTTTTTTTACAAAATGATTATGAATAGAACAATTTTTATTCACATAAAAATGAAAACATAATATAAAAATTTTCACTAAACATATATATATCAATATTATTTTGTGTGTGTCTATATATAATTTATTTCAAAATTTGAACATAACATTAGATATGTTTGTTTTTATCAAAAACATATATCTATTAAATAATTTTTGAAAATTTCTTTATTAATTTTCTCATAATATTTTAATTAAATTTTATTAAATTAATTTACATACACATTTAAAAAAAATTTAAGTACACATATTAATAATTATTTCTCACATGCACACATTTAAAAATAATACAATATAATTTTTTAATAAATTTTTATATATCATTTATATATTGTAGAATATTTTGAGAGATTTTTTAAATCATATAGGATAAATGTATTTTGTTATTGTAAAAAAAATTAATTTGGAGGTAAGTATATCTCCAATGATATAGCTTTCTGAAAAACTTCTTGAAGTATTCTCTTTTTAATGTTCGTTTCATATTTATTTTAACATTAGTTATAAGTTGAAATTAATGAATCTGATATTTTGAAAAATTATTTTTGTTTTTTATATAACATACATTTTAGGATTATATTAATTTCATTTATTCTTATGACTAACATAAAGACAACAGAAGTTACTAATTTTTTTTTAAATTTTAACATCAATTGTTAAAAAACATATATTTAAATGTAAATGGTTCTTTTCAAAATAATTTATTCAATATATATACCCCATTATTGTAGACCATAAAACATAATATAAGTAAAGTATTTAAAAAATTAATATAGAATCATTCCAAAATATAATAAAAAAATTACAAAAATGATATAAATACATTAAAAATTTAACTATAAATATATAAATTAACAAAATTGGTAGAATAGAAAATTATAGTCCCAAATGATGGATTAGTTCATTTACAAACTATGATTCAATTCCATAAAAGAATTATAAATATAAATAAAAATATAATCTGATAAAAAAAATTCATTATTGATTAAATATATAAATTTTTTAATAAAATGATAAGTATAAACATATTTCATCATTCGGTTAATGAAAGTCACATAAATTGATCATAAAACATAATAACAATAGTAAAAAATTAATTATGATGTTGAAACATTGTTTTATCAAACTATTAAATATAAAAACCAATTTAAATAATTAGAAGAAACATATTTTATTAACTAATATTCAATTTTTAATTCTAGAGGTTCATAGTTAATTTTTTAACTTTTATTTTAAATAATGCCTATAAATCACATTCCATGGCTTGGTGGATTTTATTTATATAAAAACATAAGTAAAATTCATAAATTTTAATTAAATATTTATATTTGAAAAAAACATATGACAAAAATATTTATTACTTTAATGAACTTCACTAAATTAATATTATTTCCAATATATTTTGTATCTCTATTAGAAACACACATATAAAGTCCAGAATCCCATAAAATAGAAATTTTTTTAATGAAACAATAATAAAATGTATTTTAATAAATATATATGACTTATTACATATAGAAACATAGGCTTCTCATATATATATATATATATTACATACTTTTAGATTAATATTCAATACAACACACAAATATATTCAATAGGACTATACTACATTAGTTTCCATAGAATCTATGTACACAATCATCTAATTTGGTGAAATATCATTATCATATCTATTAATGATCTTCCCATTTAGTAATCATTTCAATATTAAACTACTTAGAAAAATTATTCATAACATGGGTAAAGGAAACATTAGAAGGGGTGAGATCAGAATCTTAAAAATGGTAAAAAATGGAGATAAAAATCCTAACATAAACATAAGAGCATTATGACATGTGCACAAAAATGTAAAACCATACCCTAAATATCAAAGAAAAAAATAGAATAAATATTTATTGTTCATAATTCCTGATTCATAAATAAATTAATAAACCTAATCCATTAAATAATATAAATTTAATTATGAATATAATTGTAGAAGATATATAACAATATAAAATCATTTCTATAGTATGAAATACTCATGTCAAGGATGTAATAGTAGAATGGATTCACTCCACAAACCATTAGATTGGTCAATGATTACTCCAAATATCATTAAAATAGAATATGTCACATACTAAATCAGTTACACTCCCCCATTATATTCTTATCTATCTCATGAGATACAAATCGTTCCCCAATGTATTTAATGGTGATATAGTTCAGACCCATCACATAATAAAAGTCATTCATTTATATTCTACAATATCATAAAACATTAATATTTTCATGACCCATGAAATGAAATGGGTTTCATAAGTTTTTTTCACATAATATAACATATGTAAAAGAGACCAGATTCAAAATAATTTCATAATTTCATCACTGAAAATACTATAGAAAAATATTAGGTTGTCAAAAGAATTTTATTATCGTATAAACCATGGAAGAGAAATTGGTTTCATAAAAACATTTACAACATAAACCAAGAAAATAATAATAACAATGGTATCACTGATTTATATGAATAGTAAAAAGTGACATAAAATGATGAAATCGTAGATGAAAAAATATTTTAAAATATAATTCATAGAAAAATTTCTTGACAAAGAAACATTTTATTTGAAAATCTTGTTTAAAAGTAAAAAGTCATAAAACCTTTTTTAAATTTATTTTTTTGGAAAAATTAAAATTTATTCATTCAAACAAATAATTAAAATCATTTACTCATTCTCATGAGGAAAATATCATTTTTTACTTTGACAATAAATTTGAAAACATATAACAAATTTAAAATCTTTTCATTTCAAATTAACCATGAAACATATAAAGGAATCATTACAAATAATTTATAATCGTTCATTAGGATAATAACATTTTCAATTAGAAAATTATTTTATAAAACAGAAAAGATTCTTAAAATCCATTTTAATGTTAATAATATTGAAATTTTTTAAATTAATATTAAAATAATATTTTTTCATGAAAATGGGAAACACTTTTCATACAGTAAAACAAAGATTCATTTTAAATTTTAATAAAAATCCAAACCTTACTTTTTTCAAAGAAAATATTAATATTCATTTAAAAATATTTTCTAAAAAATCATTCTTGTGTAAAAATAAATTCAATAAATATTTTTAAGAATATTAATAACATATTTTAATTTTTTAAGAAAAAATTAATTTTAATTAAAAATTATTTTTCAATGAAGGTAGAAATAAGACAAGATTTTATTAAAAAATTTATTTTAAAATATTGGGTACATAGTGGTAGAAAAATGATTGGAAAATATGTATTCTCCTAACATAAACATAGGAGAAGAAAATTAATCATTTTAATTTGATGCGTATCATAATATTTCATCCTCGAAAACATGATCACAATCTATTATGATTAGTGGGAAATTATAACATAAAATCATTACCACTTCAGCAAATTTTAATCAAAATAACCACGAATGAATAATAGAAAATTAAAATTATAACATAATTATAAGAAATTTATTCGTGATATTTCATAATAATACGTTAATATATACACCTCGTAAAATAAGATAGGTACATTATATAATGGCATCCCAAAGAAGGCAATTTGAGGCAAAAAATCCCTTACATCATTGGTAACATCTGATATGTAAAACCGATGAGAAAAAAATACACTAAAAAAAAGAAATCCAAAGAAAGGGATAATAATAAATAATAAATTATTTGTAATTATATACACTTCTAAAAATAAAGACCTGGTGAATAGGCATGTGTCTCAAATGAGAATTATAGTGAGAAATAAATCTCTTAACTTGTGTCTCGACTTCTTTCATGCATGTTCAAAGATCATTTATATTAAATATTATTTTGTTATATATATATATATTTACTTATATAAATTATACCATATTATATTTTCTTATGGCCATTTTTTACCTATTTAATAATAATGTGTTGTTAAAATCTTGTTTTGAGTAATATCCCTTTTTTCATATATATTTTCATTTGTTATTTTTAGACCTCATTCTGTGATCATGGTTACGTTTTATCAATAAAAAAATTAATAAAATTATCTTATTTATACATCAAATATTCTTTTATTACCAATCAATAAGTATGATTTTCAAAAATGAACTAAGGTATGATCATGGAGGTGGTTGGTCGTATGTACGCATGAGTAACGTTTGTATTTTTTAACAATCTTGATGCAAATGAGGAGAATAATATTTTTTCATTCCAAAATTTTCATAATTTCTTTAATAACAAGTTAATTAATGAAATATACTGATACATATCACCCATTTTATGTGATAATGAAAACAGAGAGTCACATTTCGTTATGAAGGTGGTTGTTCACATATAAATGAATGATGTAATCATCCATCAATGAGTGAAAATGTAACAAATATAATGATATATTATCATATCATACTTATAAATTTGTAATAAATAAAATATAAATGTAATTTACATCACATATATTCATTCAAATTATCTTTATTATCTTACATATATTGTGTTCATGAATTAAAAATCACATAACTTCATGATGCAGCAGTCCACCGTACACGAGAGTGGTGTTATTGTATCCCATACTAAATAGAATATAAAACATATATATTTCATATAATGACTCTAGAGATATAATTATGTTATAAATTTAATTTTTATACACTATATCAATCATCATAGGCATGTGTGGGGTGTTAATGGAACAACAAATGATGTTGGTTCACGAGTCGGTAGTCCTCCAAACACAAGAACAGAGATTTTATAACCCATTTCATGAAAATTTAATTGTTTTTAGAACATGATATTGAATTAGAAAAATATAAATTTTAATTATCTAATAATTTTAAATATATAATCATGGTTTAATAATAAATAAATTATTTGTAGGTAAAAATAATGTAAGAATTTTCATTGAAGAACATTACCTCTTCTTTGGGTATCATCATTGGGTTTTCACGAAAATCCATCATATGTATACTTTATTCCCATAATAAGGCTTCCATTATGAGAGTAGATAATTTGGGAAAGTCATTTTGGATTGTATTGTGTAAACCAATAGGGATTAAATGTTTGAATAGGAGAGGAATATAGGTTGCCTTTAATAAGTAAGTTGAGTAGAACAATTTTTTTTAAAATAAAAATGTGTAATAAAATTCTTATCAATTAAAATGGAGTATTATAGAAAATTTGACAAAAACATTTCAATATAAGTCCATAAAGTATATTTTAAAAACATATTTGGACATTTTAAGCCTTATTAATTTATTTATAACCCCTAGTAAACACATTTTTACATTAACTATGATAAATAATTTTTTAATGTCATTGAAAAAATTTTGGAAAAAAATGAACATATTAGATAATATGAATTTAAATGATCTATAATTTATAGTCCATTTCTCCAAATTCCATTCACATAAGTGAAAAAACGTAATTTAAAATTAATCATGTAAATGTAATGTGAATTTGGGGTTTCAATGAAAAACTGTTCGAATGGTTTTTATATAAAAATTCAACATGAAAAATAATACCTAACCTTTATTTTATTAATTAATATATAATTAAACTAATTATAATATGAAGAAAATTAATTAATTTGTATTTTTTCTAATAACATAATAATTAAAAAAATCAATTAAAATTTAGTATTTTTCATTATTCATCAATAAATTATTCTTTTTTGAAATGTTTTAAAATTTAACCATATAAAAATTTGGATGTGATTATTTAAAAATGAAATTTCTTTTGAAAAATAAAATTTTCAATATTTCCAAAAAAAAGTATTTTTAAATAAGTATGCAAAGAGGAGACAAAACAATTTTTTAGGGAAATATATTTTTTGAGCATAAAATAATATTTATTCATATATACGCTATAGAAAACAATAAATATGAATGATAAAAAAACTATTTCATATATAATATATTAATTTCATTAATATCATTAACAAAATTTTGTTTTTTAAATTTATTTATGTGAAATTATCTTGTTTATATAAAAATAATTGTTTGAAATAGATTTCCAGTATTTGTTTAAAAATAATTTATATTTATAATTATTTGGTTTCTAAATAATTCATTATATATATGTGTGTAACCAATATTTTTTATATTTTAGTTAATCTTTTTCAAACCCAAAATTCCAATAGCTAATAGATAACTAGAATTTTAAAAAACGATATTTTAATATAATACCGCATTTTGTTTAATAACAATGTTCCATATAATGAAAGAAGCACACAATATTATGTGTAACACAAAATAACAAAAAGATTGCATTCATTTGAAAAAATATATTTCATTAAATATCTAGCTGTACATTCTACACCGATTAAAATTAAATTTTCCCTTAAATTTTTTCCCAACAATCAAAGTTTTATCATTTGAAAACTCCATCATATCAACACACTTCATAAATATGGTCTATAAAATAGCCACTTAAAAATGTGAATGGTATGTAAAAATTTCATGTTGAATAAAACATACTCTGATTCCAAATATGATAACATAGGCGGGAAAATAATATATGAACAAATAATATAAAACTAACAATAAAAATTTTTATGGAGAGTGATAGAGAACATGGTTGGGTTAGAGTTAAAAAACACAATTCCATCACCATAGAGCATTAGAAATGGTCATAGTTATCATAATAAATGTTGATAATAAGAAAAAAAATTATATTGAAATCCTTTTTTTAGTTTTTGGTAATTACTTTTCAATATATACTAAGAACAAATGAAATTGAATTTATATATTATTATTTCAAAGAGAAAATTTCATCCTTAGGTTTTCAATGATCAATTTCCACTTTATTTTTTTCTCTAGGAGTTTAATTTTTCTTGTTTTAGTAACTAAATAAAATCCTTAAAATAATGACATGTCATTTCTTCTATTTCTAAAAAAATTAAATTTATTTTCCTATATAGATAAATATTTATATGGTGAAGTAATATGTTAATTGATAAAATATCATTCAATGTTCAACATAAACAATCTCATGAGTGGTTAACATTATAAACTGTAAAAAAATATTAAAATAAAAAACTTTATAAAGAAGGTTAATAAATTTTTAAAATGAACTAATCATTTTTTCCCTAACCAACATAAAGTAACTCTAAATTGTCACATGCCAAACATGTGAATATCATCATTATATATTCTCTTAAATCAAGGGAATTATCAGAGGTACCATAAATCCATATTGAAAAAAATACATTCTCACTAATTCCTTACATACAACATAGATTATTGTATATATTACATAAATCCAACAATGCTATAAAATAATTAAATTATAATATAAATATCATTTTAAACAAACCATTAATCAGATACACGGTCATCAATACTATCCAATTTTATTTATTCTTATCAATAATCTCATTCTCCCATGAAATTTATATCAACATATGGAACATATTGACAGTTATCTTCTATTTATCAAAATGTACCCTTTAAATTAAATAACTTTTATAGTCTATTATCATCGATTAACATATTTTTGAAATTTTTTAAAAAATATTATACTGAATAATATTTATATATTTCATTCTTTATATAACATAATCCTTGAATTACAATACATAATACTTCAACAATCCAACTTCCTTCTCCATCCAATTACTAGGAAATATCTTTTTATTCCTTATTTTCCAATTTGTTTTATATATAAATTTTAGCAACTTCATAGTCAATAAAATTTTATTACTCATACAAAATATCTACTATTATTCATCACTAGTCCTTATAAGACATCGATCTGTATATTTCCCAATCTATCCACATTTATAATATTCGTCATTTGATGACACCGTAGGGAAAAAAAGTTTATAATCCATTGAGTTAACCGAAATCATAATTTTTCATTTATAGATACTTATTGTGGGACCTTATTTTCTACAAAAAAAAAACAATATTATAATAACTTTAGGAAATCCTCTAATGTGATTATTTCCACATTAATGAAACATAGAAAACATAATCATCATTTCCTATGGCCTCCACTACCCGAGCACTAAAAAACTAAATAATTCTCATCTTTGATGAGTTTGAGAGTAGGTTAAAGTGCACACTTTTAATCATGATTTTTGATAAATGATTTGGAATAATCCAAATTTCAATCCATCAAATAATTATCCCATTTAGAATCTCATTAGATATATTTTTTGGATTCAATGTTACATCAGTTCTGTTAAATTCCCTCTGTTGAATATAATAAAAAACATTTTATGAACAACACATATCATAGATGAAAATAAAATAATCCAAAAAAATAACATAATAAATTTCTAAATCAAGAAACCTTATTTAAAATATATTTCACCATATTCTTATCATAGTATATCTATGATTATAATCTATTTAAATCCGTTATGATTGTTCATATAGATATTTTGAATTTCGAATGAAAATCAACAATAAAAATAAAAATATGTTTGTATCAAGGACTGTTTTCATGCATGAGGTGATCATCAGGTCCATCATAAAAAACATTTTTTTAATTATTACCGCTAAGTACCTTTGTGTTAGATCACAATCCACTAGTAGTATCCATACAAAGAGTTAATTCCTTGGAAACCACTTTATTTATCCTTAATAAAATTCGAGGATATTTTAATATACATTGGCTCATTATTAGGAATATCCTTATAGAAATCCCTAGATATATAATTAGAAATATACTTAATGATCTCACTAATATGTTGTTATCATAGTTTCCATAGGTTAGGTAAACCATTCTTTATATAGTAAAAATAAAAATAAAGGAATTTCATATATTGATATTACATCATTCTAGATTAATATTAAATATTTTAGGCAAACACTTTCATGAAGACCATAATATTTTTTTTTCATCGTAGGATAAGTAAAAAATTTTCTAATTTGGTTAAATATGTTCAATATATTTCAGAAGGATCTTCCCCATTAGTACTCATCACAAGTTGACCCTACTTAGAATCTTTCATGATAACCTTCGAAAATGAAACATAATAAGGAGTGATTGCATATTCACATTAAGGGTAGGCAAGTGAGATACAAAAACATAACAGGAACATAAGGGTATGACAATATAAGCACAAAATTTGATATCCATTACTTATATATTAATGATAAATATCGAATAAATATTTAAAGATAATAAAACATGAAACATAAGGAGATCAAATAACATATTCAATAAGTGCCAAATATAGGTAAAAGACATTGAATTGTAGAATACATATAAGAATAAAATAAAATTTCAATAGTCGTTATGGATAAATACTAATATTATAAATGTGGGATAAGTTCCCTTGTCAAACCATTATAGTAGTTAAGGGTCAGTCTCAAGACCATTATATCAAAATAATGTAACTCCCCGACCCCAGAATCTAAGAGTCAGTGCATTATATTTATACATTGGAATGATTACAAGGAATCAAGTCCCAAAAGACTGATTAGTTTAGCAGTCTTTCAAAATAGATAACATACATGAATGTCACATTACACATTAGAAAATAAAACACAACATAAATGATCCTTTGAAAATGCCATTAATACCTTAGCTTATCCATGCTTATCAGTCATAATAAACTTCTCGTAATCCTGAGAAAATTAAAACATAAAAATGGGTGAGCTTTGATGCTTAGTAAAGATAACAATACAACCGAGACTTTCACAAATTAGCATAAATTTTTAATGAAAGGAATAAGACTAAAAAAGGATTTTAAAAATAAAATTCAGAATAATATGGAAAATATATAATAAAATATTATCATTTACTTATTCACATGGATATTAAACTAGTCAAATAATCACATGAAATATGAATAGCCACATTCATAATGATGAAATTCATAATTCCAGAATTCATAACCACATATTCAAGGCCTTGGTCCAGGACTAAGAATAAGAATTTGTTAAGGCCTTATGCCAAGATAGTTGTTTGTCTCATGAGACCTACTGATGAATCTAGATTCTATAGCGGGCTCCACCCATCACATACTATGTATAATGCATTCCTCATATTGAAAAAGTTTTAATTATAACATAAACATTTATATTAAAACTGTCATACGAAATTTCCATACTTTATTCATAAACCAGGAATGGTACAAAAATAACACATCCACAATCATCCATATCACAAAACCTTCAATATAGTATAGAATATTTTTATCATAATAAATCAACTTCAAACAAGATTAAAATACATCAATGAATATTGATATAGATGAAAATTATTTGTAAAAATCTATGATAGAAATATCCCTTTTCATAAAAACATTTAAAAGTCACCCAATTTATAAAGGAATACATTTAAAGACATTGTTGAATAAAATTTTCCCATACCACATTGAATATTTTGAATGGACTTAACATATTAAAAAAATTCAAGTCTATATAAATAAATCCTTAAAAACCATTTTGAAATCATGGAAATTAATGAGAATGATTTAGAAGAATAAATATTCAAAACATTTAAAAAGATTTTTTAGTAAAAAATACCTTAAAAATAATCCCATTGAAAACTATTTTATGAAACATGGACTTGGATAATAAATATTTCTCCGTAAATACTTACATCAAAACAACCTCGGATAGTGAAGTTATTGTAGAATTAACCCCTACCTTACACTTTACATTAGTTGAGGGTGCAATTACCCTTTTATATGAAGACCATTTTAGGTTACTAGATTATAAAATAACAATATTATTATTTAAGATATCAAACATGATTAATTTATGACTTTATACTACCCATTTTATAATAATTTCTCTGTTAAATTAACATTTCGGGTAATAATCGCTTTCATTATCGTATATTTTTTTACTTGTTGCTCCTGATTGTATCACTTAGATCAAGATTTATATACATACAGAATATAAAAAATGATTTATATATAATATATACTTATAATATAAATTTCTATGATAGACATATATATGAAATGGAAAACGCTGTTTATGGAGACGGTAGTCCATACGTACAGATAAACTATGTTTCTATATTCATATCGTATTGAACAGAACTATGTGAATTCGATATATGTAAGTAAATATATATATATATATTTATTTATATATATCTCCAGTATCATTATTATGACATATATTACATACTTATTTTTGATATATATTTTATAATCATAGTTGAATGGTGAATGTGGAAATGAATCTCATCACGTTCGTGGAGACGGTAATCTGTATGCACGCACAAGCAACAATATCATTCTATTGATATTAATATAATATATAATTTTTTCTTATATTATATATAAAGTATCACTGTCATGTCATTTTATTTTTTACACCAATTACACAACACTATTATATCCATCAAAATAATAATGTATTGAATAAAAATTACAGCACGACCTGGAGACGGTAAGCCGAATGTATGCACGTATGGTGACATGTCATTCAAAGGATGGATAAAAAAATATATATGGTTGAAAAATATTAATAACAACATCACAGTATATATAATATACTAGAGTTATTATTTTATAATTAAAAAAAAAGAAAAGGGAAGTGGAAGAAGAAAGGAACTTGAAAGAGGTGATGAAATATTTACCACTTCCGTAGGTTCTTCCTTTTTATTTGATCAAAAGGGGTCATTAGGTCTTCTATATGACAAAAGTATGGCCTCTAGGATTATGGTAGGGAATATTAGAGGGTATTTGGGTAGGTTTTGGCTGATCTAAATGGCTTTTCAGGAGTGAATTAGATATAAGAGGGAGTTCCATTTTATAAGAGGGGTGATGTGCCTCTTAGGGAAAGCTAGAAATATTATTTTATAATAAAATAATTTTCAGTTTCTAATGGAACCAAAATGAATTATTTAAATGATATGGTTGGTATGGGTCAAAAAACACTCAACCAATAGGTTTTATATAGGTTTGGGTCAAAATATTAACTTTATCTTTTAGATTTATCTCTTAGTTAAATAGTTTGACATTTACAATGTCTCTTTGTATTTTTATATTATATGGTTAATAAAAATTATATATACGTTTAAGAGAACCCCAAGTTGTTAATTAATGACACACCTATCATCATATATGTCTTTTCATGGAACCATATATTTTTAGAAATAGAATATCAATTAAAAATATAATATTTGTTTTAAAAACCCCTTTTTGTCAATTTTGACACTATTTGGTATTTTGTTTTTTTCTAAATTTATAACAGAATTATTAATTCTAAGAAAATTCATCTAACCAACCCAAACATTTCATATCAGGCTATAATGTTATTAGAATTCATAAACCATCAAAATTACATTTATTTGGATATTTATAATATCAACTATTTTAATCTTTCATTAATAAGGTAATTATTTCATCATCATTATGTCAAACATAAATTTAATTATATAATGTCTAAAAATTATAAATAAAATTGAATTATGTATAAAATATTTTTATCTTTCTAATGAATATTTTTGGTCGAATTTATCTAATGTATTACCATATATTAATAATGATTTAGTTATTAAACATCGAATTTAAAACTTTAAACTCTTCTTTAAATTAAATAATAATAAATTCCCTAATCTAATACATGTGGACAAAAGAGGTTTATATTTTATTCCTATATTATTTTGGTCTAATTACACTTATGAAATATAATTATTACATGTGTTAGGGTAATAATAATATCATTTTTACCCTTAATTACCCTATTTACTTTTAACCGTGGTAAATAAAAGAAACAATTTCTATTCACCAAAAATTACATTCATCTTATTAAACCTCATTTTACTTACTAATATCAATTTTATCTCTTATATTTTTGAAATTGAAGTCACAAAATTGGTAAAGAATTTTTTTTTTTGTAAATTTGCAAGTGCTCCTAGAAGGTGGGTAAAAGACGGGGAAAATTTTAATAAAATTTTATATATCTAATATTATTAAAATAGTAATCCAATGAATTTAATTGACCATATATAGGTATTATATATCTATTTTTACCTAAAATAAATTTAAATAAATTAATTTTTTTATTTAAATAAAAATTCAGTTTTAAACTATAACTCAGTGTTTTTCAGTATTCATAAAAAATTGAATGTTTTCAAAAAATTACCAAAAATTCACCCTAAGCTAATTTTGACATTCCAAATTGAATAATGATTTATATTTTACCAATTACAAAACATATAAGTTTCATTAATTATTTAAAATTAATTCTTGTTGTTAAAACCAAAATGCGTATTTTTAAGAAATAATAACTCTCAAAATATTTACACTTATTTATGTCCAACATCAAAATGAAATTACATAAAATGTCCATCATTGAATTAAATGGAAAAAATATAATATAATTATAATTAAAAACCGTTAAAATTTATAATTCAACACTATAAATTATTTTGATTTAAAATGTTGTTTTCAGTTAAAATATATTATTTTTCATTATTCACCCAAATACGAATGTTATCAGAAAAACACAAAAAATTTGATAAAAATAAATTCTTATGTCCCGATTATAAATAATAATTTTATTTTGTCAAATTGAATATATAAAAGTTTTAAATATTGAATTTAAAAAAGTGTCGCCATTAAAAGGCTGTAAAATAGCATTTTTGAATAATTCTTCCTTAATCTAAAAAATTGAATTTGTCCTTAAATTATGTCTAATAAATTCAATATATGAATTATAAAATTATAAAGATTATATAAAGTTCGAAATTCAGTTAATACTATTCATAACTGTTTTTGAATGGCTAGTTTTGTAAGATGTGTTGCACTGGAAATCATTGTTGCCTGTAGTGCAAGTTATTGAATTACTTTGAAAAATAACGTACTATGAAATCATGAGGTGTTAAATTATTCCCTCCTTTAATAAATTGAAACTTTGCAATTTGAAATTTTCATTCGAATATAAAATTTTGAAAATAGACAATACCTTTTTGGGAAACCCACATCAGAAATTGGTTTAATAAAATTTAGTCTTAATAAGCGGAAAAGGGGAATTAAAAAGTCTCCACAAAATTATGATATCGATTAGGAGAACATTGGTGGCAATTATAGACACATAATTGGGGTAAAAATGTAAATATTTATAAGGTGTGATTGAGGTCATCAGTCACAAAAAATTGTAGAATTGAGGGCCTCAAAGTCATCAATCTATGATGATTAAAAATATCATCATTTCAACAAAATATAAGGTATTAGGATAACACACATTTTGTTTCAGGATCCCTTACCTAAAGAAAAATAATTAATTTATTGATAGAATAAGAGAAAAAAAAATATACTTGGCAAGTAGAGTTCCATACTTAAACTAATTTCAACCACAAACTCTTCTTACACACTAAAAGATAATAGAACTTAAAAAAATATTTTATTTATCCTATTCAGATTGGGTTCCAAAAAAATGATTTTTTAATTAATCTACCCGACCATTTAAAAGAACTACATTATTCAATCTAGGACATCACTTGGTCCAGTGGTAGGTGATACAACCTTCACACACTTAGGTTGCAGGTTCAAGTCTCACGGCCTTGCCGGACACGATGGGTTGCCGCCCGATCTTCAGGTTATCCTTTTTATGGAAATCCATAAATAATCTCAAACTAGAATTATCAAAAGTACATCTGTCCAAACTCATAGTCCAAAATTTATAATAATGGTCAACACAGTGAAGATCCTTTTTTCAACGTAATAACATTTGAACACCTTCATTATGTATTCTTTTAAAACACTACAACGTCCTAAATTACCATAAAACCTTATTGATTACATTCATGCTTCCTAATTCTTTATAGAATACATTATATACTCCTTCAATCCAAAATTTTTGTAAACTCCAACAGTGATGGAATATACAAATCATCAATCAATTTCACGGGAGTCAAGAATATCCCATATAATTTATCCAAATAAATCATTTATCATTCCAAAAAATCACAACCCCAGTATTAGAACCATATTATTGTTTATCTTTATTTCATCAATTTATTTTCAGAAAATATCACCTACTATTGAGTCACATTTCTTGGTTCCACACAATCTCAAGTCCTTAATGAAATTGTACAACAGTACAATCCTTATATACCTTATATTTCTTATAACATGTACATCATTGATAAAATAATCAAATGACACAATAATTTAATAAAAACATAAGAAATCTAATCATTCCTCTTCATCTTCAGTAGTATCATAACTTTATTATTATCTAATAGCAGCATTTGGGATATACTCTGATGATTTGGACATTGATTCACATTGTGTCCCAACTCTATACAGATGAAGCATTGTACATTTGAAACTTTTTTCTTACCCTGTCAATCACATACTTGGTGTCCTTTTTCTCCAAACTTATAACAAACTCTCATTCCCTTCAAGCATTTACCAAGGTTATTATTTCCATAGTTATCACATATGGGATAATACTTCCTTTCCAACTTCTCATCATCCATATTTCTCTCTTCCATCAGTTTCATCTCTTGCTTCCCTTTAAATCTATTAGACTCAAAGAATTCTATTCTTATATTATCAGCACATGATACTATTTATTCTTAAGTTGAGAAGACATGGGAGAATATTTCCTTTCTATAGGTTGGCTTAATACCGTAAAAAACATGATCCTTCTTACTATTTTAATCATACGTATTATTGGAGTTCATATTCCTTCTATTGGGTGGAATTTCTATACAGTGGCATACACTAGTTCAGTTAATGAATTGCAATAAATAATTCAAAACTTGTAAAATACCTAATGTAAATTGAACAGTTTATGGATATAATCCATGATCACAAAACTATTTTCATTGAGGAGGTATATACTCATAAATTCTTCATAATTATTTGTAATGAAAATGATATTTAACCTAAGCATATCCGCAAGGAGTGTCGTAACCAAAAGTGAAGAAAGGGCCATTTTCGTGCACCAATTATTGTTCGAGTCTCGCTCAGAGCGGTGTTTTTGGGTTTTACCATTGGTAAATCTGTGCCAAAGCCACCTCTACCTACTCGTATCCAGACAGGTATGCATTTCATGGAAAACTCACAAAATATCTATAGTACCAAAATTCTAGTATGTTCTTCTACACTAATCCAAAAATTTTATATTTGGGTAATGTTCTCGAATCAATGTTTAACTAAATATATTTCAAAGGTTATTGCTAAACTTATTCTGATACCAACTGTATTTCCCCAACCCTAGAAGCCCAGATTTGGTGCTTTATTTTAATACATATATATGATTACAAGGAATCATGTCACAAAATACTGATTTGTTTAGATGTATTGGAAAATATATTACATACATGAACATTACATTACACATTAGAAAATAAAACAAAACATAAATGATCCTTTATGAATTCCATTATGTTCATATCTTAACCCTACTTATCAATCATAATACACTTCTTGTAATCCTGAGAAAATTAAAACATATTAGGTGGTGAGCTCAGATGCTCACTATGGATAACAATATAGTGGAAACATTCATAAATAAGCATAACCATTTATGTCGATGAATAAGACTAAAACAAAATTCTTTTAAACATAAGAATTAGCATTATATGGAAAAGATACAATAAAATAATTCCATTTACTTATTCACATGGATATTCAACTAGTCGAATAATCACATGCAATATTAGTAGCCACTTTCATAATGATGGAATGCATAATGCCAGACATCATAACCACATAGTCAAGGCCTTGTTCCAAAACTACATATAAGATTTTTTCAAGGCATTCTTCCAAGAAACTAGTTTGTCTCATGAGAACAACTGATGCATCAAAGAGCTATAGCGAGCTCCACCAATCAATTACTAAGTCGAATTCATTCCTCATCTGAAAAGGTTTAAACATAACATAAACATTCATATTAAAACTATCATATGAAATGTCAAAACATTATCCATAAACCATGAATGGTATAAAAATAACACATCCACTGTCAAACATATCAAAAAACCTTCAATACATTATGGATGATTTTTTTCATAAAAAATCATCTTCAAACAAGTTTAAAATCCATCAATGGATGTTGATAGATATAAAAATGATTTCAAAAAATCATTGAGAGAAATATTTGTTTTTCAATAAAACATTTAAAAGTCACACAATTTAGAGAGGAAGACATATAAAGAAATATTTTAATCAAAGTGTCCCATACAACTATGAATCTTTTGAATAGAATTAACATTTTAAAAATATTCAAGTCCATATAAAAAAATTCTTAAAACCCATTTTTTACACATGGACATTAATGAGAATGATTTAGAAGAATAAATATTTAAAACATTTAAAATCATGTTTTAGTAAAAAATTCCCTTAAAAATATTCCATTTGAAGACTCTTTTAGGAAATAGGGACAAGTATAATAAATATATCACAATAGATACTTACGTGAAAACAACCTCAGATAATGAAGATATTATAGAATTTACCCTTACCTTGCACTTTCCATTAGTCGGGGTACGTTTAACCTCATGTATGAAGACCGTAGTATGTTATTAAATTTTACCAGAACCAACTTAATATTTATTATATCATATATTATTCATTTATGACTTTATACTACCCATTTAATAATAATTTCCATGTTAAATTAACATTTCGGGTTATAATCGCTTTCTTTATCGTACGTGCAATAAAATGTTGCTGTTGATTTTATCGCTTAGATCAAGATTTAAATACTTCCAGAATATAAATAATTATTTACATATAATATATATTTAGAATATAAATATGTATAATAGACATATATATGAAATGGTAAACACCATTTATGGAGACGTTATTCCGTACGTACGCATAAACGACTTTTTGGTTTTCATATCGTATTGAACAGAACTAAGTGAACAAGATATATGTAAGTGAATACATATATAAATTTATATATATATCCAGTATCATCATTATGTAATATATTACATACTTATTGATAATTTATATATTATAATCATCATTGAATGGTGAATATGGAAATAAATCTGATCACGTTCGTGGAGACAGTAATCTGTATGTACGCACGAGCGACAATATCATTATCTTGATATTAAAATAATATATAATTGTATGGTATAAAATATTTAAAAAATTATTTTCATTTTATATTTTTTATTTAAATAAATTACACATCATTATTATACCCATCCAAATAATAATGTATTGTATAACAATTACACCATAACGTGGAGATGGTATGCCATACGTACGCACGTATGGTGACATGTAATTCAATGGATGGGTAGAATAATGAATATGGTTGTACCATATTTATAATAACATCATGGTATATATAATATACTGGTTTTATTATTTTATAATGGAAACAACAAAGAAATAGAAAGTGGAAGAAGAAAGGAACATGGAAGAGGTTATCAAATATTATCTCTTCTTCGGGTTCTTCCTTTTGACTTGATCAAAAGGGATCCCTAGGTTGTATTTATGACTAAAGGAATCTATCTAAAATGAATGGAGGACAGTTGAGAGGGTATTTGGACAATGTTTGTCCAAGCCAAATGGTTTTTAAGGGGTGAATTAGATAGAAGGGAGAGTTCCCTTTTATAAGAGGGGTGATGGGCACAATAGTTAAAGCTAGAAATATTATTTCATAATAAAATCATTTTTGGTTTATAATGGCTCTAAAATGAATTATATAATGGATAAGGTTGGTATGGGTCTAAATACACTCAACTAATAGGTTTTATACTAGTTTGGGTCACTATATTAACATTGTCTATTAGTCTTAACTCTTATTTAAATAGTTTGACATTTACCATGTCTCTTTGTATTTTTATATTATATGGTTAATAAACATACTATATACATATACGAGAACACCAAGTGGTTAATTAATGATACACCTATAATTATATAAGTATTTTGGCTGAACCATGGTTATTTAGGAATAGAATACCAATTAATAATATAATATTTGTTTTAAAAACAATTTTATGTCAATTTTAACACAATTTCGTATTTTGTTTTTTTATAAAATCATAATAGCATTATAACATGGAAAAAAATTCATCTAAACAACCCTAAAATGTCATATTAACTTATAAAATTAGTTTAATTCATTAAAATTCTCATATAAAATTTATTTTAATATTTATAATAACAATTGTTTTAATCTTTCATTTATACGGTAATTACTGCATCATCATTGTGTCATAAATAAATTTAATTATTTAAAGTCTAAAAACAATAAATATAATAAAATTATGTATTAAATATTTTTATATTTATAATGAATATTTATATTTGAATTTAACTTATGTATAAACCTATATTAAAAATGGTCTAGTTATTAATCATTGAATTTAACACTTTTAACTCTTCTTTGAATTAAATATTAATAAATGTCCTAATATAATCTAAGTTGTCAAATAAAGTTAATATTTAATTCATAAGGTTGTTTTTGTTCGAATTAAACTTATACAATAGAATTAAGACATGTGTTAGGGTAATAATAATATCATTATTACCCTTAATTACCCTATTTACTTTTAAACGTGGTAAATAAAAGAAAACATTTACTATTCACTATAAATTATTTTCATCTTATTGAACTACGTGTTACTTTATGACATCAACTGTGACTCTCATATTTTTTATATTCCACTCAAAAAAGAGTTAAAAATATGTTTTATGTAAATTTGAAAATGCTCCTAGAGGTGGGTAAAAGACTTTAAAAAGTTCAATAAAATTTTATATATCTAATATTATTAAAAAATTACTACAATGAATTACATTGAAAATATATAGGTATTATATATCTATTTTGATCTAAAATAAATTTAAATAAAATAATTAATTATTTAAATACAAAATCAGTTATCAACTATAACTGAGTGTTTTTTTACTATTCATCAAAAATTGAATGTTTTTAGAAAAATACCAAAAAATCATCCCAAGAAAATTTTGATATTCCTAATTCAAAAATGAATTCTATTCTACCAATTTAAAAATTTAGAAGTTGAATTAATTAATTTAAATTTAATTCCAAGTGTCAATACCAAAAAATGGATTTTAAGGAAATAATAACTATCAAAAGATTAATAGTCGTTTATGTCCAATTTCAATGTAGAATTATGTGTACTGAACATCATTGGATTAAAAGGTAAAAATATAATCTAATTATCATTTAAAACCATTAAAATTTCTAATTCAACACTATAAATTATTTTGATTAAAAAAGTTGTTTTTAGTTAAAATATAGTATTTTCACTATTCACCCAAATATGAATGTTTTCAGAAAAACACAAAAAATTTATTAAAAATAAATTCTTATGTTCCAATTCAAAAACAGCTGTTTATTTTGACAAATTGTATATATAAAAGTTTCAAATATTGAATTTAAAAAAGGTTCACCATTAAAAGGCAGTAAAATTTCATTTTTTGAAAAATACATCTTTCATCTGAAAAAATGAATTTATTTTTACAATATGTCTAGGAAACTCATTAATAGAATTCTAAAATAATAATTATTATATAAAGTTCAAACATTCAGTTAATACTATTCATAATCGCTTTTGAACTGCTATTTGGGTAATTTGGGGTGTGCTTGAACTAAGTGTTGTGTGTAGTGCATGTTATTGAATTACTTTGATGAAATAAGGCACTATGAAATATTGTGGTGTTACAAATAATTTTCTTACTGAACCAAGTTAACTGCATTTTCCAGTCCTTTCTTGCTCATGTGATATAAAAATTTACCCATTACATTAGAGTGATATATAATACACACCCACCACATATTGAAAATCATATATATGTGTGACAGAAGATGATAAAACATTAATCATATAATATCCACTGAAATAATGTGGGGTTTATAACCATTTAATTTTACAATTACATGTGTAAAAAGAAATGTTTCATAATCAATTTATCATTTTATCATAAAAAAACTCGTGCTAAGGAAGCATGTTTCATAAGGATTTTCTCAAATTATAACCTATGGAAGTGAAATGATTTTCAGAAGCATCATGAAATCATAAAAAAAATCAAATAAATAATAATAATGGTATGATTGGTTAACATCCCTGGGAAATAAAAACTAACATCAAATTCTTTCACCTTAGATGAAAATTTATTTTGAACGATAAATCACTTAGAATATTCCACGAGTAAAATAACTATTCATTGAAAATAAATTTTAAAAAAACCTATAATAAATTTTGGAAATGAGTTTCATTGAAAAAAAATTTTAAACGTATATCAAAATAATTAAAATATTTTCAAAACATTTCTTATGGAAAATATTCATTCAACATGGAAATTTTATTAAAACATAAAACATTTTAAAAATCATTTCCTTTTAAAATATTCATGAAAATATTTGAATTAAGTGTTCATCAGAGTGGGAAACTCAATATAGGTGTGATTTGAGTTCCTATAGAATTATTTATATAAAAATTGTTATTTAATATTTATTTAAATTTCCCTAATTTAAAATAAAGTTGTCCAATAAACTATGTTAGCATATTTATAAAAGGTTTGTTTATTCAAAAAATTTCTCAATGATTTATTAGTTCTCAATTAAAAAAATCTAATTTATTTTCTCAACTTTTTATATCAATATTATAATTCAATTTCTAGTATATACACTCTATAAGATTAACTATCATAGTGAAGTTAAGTTTTATGGTTTTAATGAACAAATAAGATAATAAAAAAGAACATGAAAAGGCACTATGGATTTAAATTAAGTGGTTCAGTCTCTATCAATGACCTAATCTTCTCCACTAGGTGATCGCCTTCAACCAATATGTTTACATAAAATATACATGATACACACCGTAGATTTGTGTACAACAAAAATCAAATGTCTAGGTTGCCAAACATCTTCCACATTTTTTATGGTAATATAAAACAATCATATTGGCCATGTTGGGACCTCTACCACTATTATCTATGTTAGTGTTTAGTATAAAACGATAGAATGATGAAGATATATGCGTATCTTCTTGTTCAGCATAGGAGTTAGTGCGTGATTATAAAATAGAGATACACACTAATCGAAATGTAAATAAGGGACACAATCAGATAAAAATGAAAGGAAGAGTTTATAAGGATCAATGTGATGTTCAATGAATCTCTTAGACTCCTTCTAGTCGATAAAAATCGTGTTGTAGTTGACTTCTGGAAATAGATAGTAAAACATAGAGTCTGTTTTCTTTCTTTGTCAAATTCACGTACAGTAGATGATTCCCCGAAGTGTTCTTGTATTAAATGTTGTTACATCAATGTTTTGTATTACTTTATGGTTTTATTCAATTTCTATTGGTATTCAAAGTGGGTTGGTAGATCTTGTTTCATATTAGTGTGACCTTTTTTTCAACATCTTCTATCTATTCTTATTTACTAACTTTCACTAAGGTGCATGCATTATAAATTTCAGGTTGATAATGATCATGTTCTCCATCACCTGAAAGTACCACATACTATTCTCTAATATCAATATTTTCTTTCAACAGAAGAAATGAAACTCCCTAATCTTCCATTGTATGTTTTCCTTTGAGTAATGTAATAGCTTGCATTGTATGGTACTTTCAGATTCCAACACACCGCGACCTGTCAAAGTAGATGCCATGAATAGTAATACCCTCTTTTTAAAAGTTTATAAATTTTATCTTTCTAAATTAAATTCATTTTTTATTCTGAATATCAAAATTACCTTAGGGTAAATTTTGGGTATTTTTTTAAAAACACGCAATTTTTTATGAATAGTGAAAAACATTGAGTTATTCTTTAAAACCGAATTTTATTTAAATAATTATATATTTTATTTAAATTTAATTTAGGTCAAAATAGTTACTAAATACTTATATAAGTTAAATTTAACTCATTGGATTCATTATATAATGAGTTTAGAAATATAAAAATTTTATTTAACTTTTTACTATCTTTTACCCACCTCCTAGGAAAATTTTCAAATTATCATAAAACATAATTTTAGCCCTTCATTGAGTTGAATTTCAAAAATATGAAAGATACAGTTAATATCAATATGTAAAATGTGGTTCAATAAGGTAAAATAACATTTTGTGAATAGTAACTTTTTACTTTTATTTAACATGGTTAAAAGTAAATAAGGTAATTAAGGGAAAAATGATATCATATTTACCCTAACACATGTCCTAGTTCTATTGGATAAGTATATTCGACCAAAAAACCTTAGGAATAAAATATGAACCTCTTTGTTCCACTTGGATTAGATTAAAACATTTATTATTATTTTATTTAAATAATAGTTAAAAGAGCTAAAATCATTGTTTTATAACTAAAGAATTTTTAATACAAGACTATACAGAAGATAGATTCGACTATAAATTTTCATTATAAATATAAAAATATTTTATAGATAATGCTATTTTATTTATAATTTTTAAAGATTAAATAATTTAATTTATATATGACGCAATGATGATGCAGTAATTATCTTGTTAATGAATGATTATAATAATTGATATTAAAAATGTACAAATAAATTTATATGTTAATATAAAAGGTTAGGGTTGATTATATTATTATTTTCAAATTAATAATGATGTTATGAATTAAAAAAACAAAATACCAAATAGTGTCAAAATTGACATAAAATATTTTTTAAAGCAAATATTATATTATTAATTGTTATTATAATTATAAAATTTTAAGGTTTAGACAAATCAATTTAATAATAATATATATGTCATTAATTAACCACTTTAGTTTCTCTTGGATGTATATAGTATGTTTATTAACCATGTAATATAAAAATTCAAATAGACATGGAAAATGTAAAACTATTTAACTAAGAGATAATTATAAATGATAATGTTAATATAGTGACTCAAAGCTGTATACATCTTATTTTTTGAGTGTTTGTTGACCCATCCCAACCTTATCATTGAAATAAATTAATTTGGAGCCATTAGAAACCGAAAATTATTTTATTATAAATTAATATTTCAATCTTTTCCTAAGGTTCCTCTCACCCCTCTTATAAAAGGGCACTTCCCCTTCTCTTAATTTCTCACCTTCAAACCATTTGGATCAGCCAAAATAGGCCCAAATATCCTCCCAAATTTTCTCTCATCATCCTAGAGTACTTCCGTTGGTAAAAAATCAATCCTAAGGAGCCCAATTGATCTCATCAAAAGGAAGAACCCGAATAAGAGGTAAATATTTCATCACCTCTTTCATGTTCTTTTCTTATTCAACATCCTACTTCTTTGTTGTTTCCAATCTAAAATAATAAAACCAGTATATTCTATATACTGTGATGTTATCATAAAATTTGTACAACCATATACATTATTCTATCCATCATATGAATGATAAAGTCACCATACGTTCGTATGTTCGACTTACTGTCTCCATGTCGTGGTGTAGTTTGTTATTCAAACACATCATTATTTGGATGGGAATAATAATGAGTATAACTAATGTAAATAATAAATATAATATTTTAATGATTCTGTATATATGATATACCATCCAATTACATACTATTTCACCATGAATATAATGATATTGTCACTCGTATGTACATACAGATTATCGTCTCCACGAACGCGATGAGATTCATTCCCCATAGTATCCATTCAAGACTAATTTCCATTTTATGTTTAAAAATAATGTTTAAATACTTAATAACATTCTGAATATTAATAAGAGATACCCTATCCATAACAAACATTACATATGTAACAAATCATATAAAGGAAAATGAATTAGTCAACACTCGAAATGATTATATTATTGAAATATCATTATCGATGTAATATTAGAAGATAATATATGATATCATATTTATGATTATAGTTATTGTATAAATTAATAACATTTATTTAGCTTTTATATATGATGTTAACTTACCATTGACCATATAAAATAACAAGGTAAGGGTTAATTTCACAATCTCTTTATTATCAGAGGTTATTTTTACAAAAGTATCTACTGAGACCTCTTTATCATCCACATTAGTTTTCTATTAAAAAATCTATTTCAAAACATTTTTACTATTTTCTAGGAAATGTGTTAAATTCATTTATACCCTTATTTGAACTTATATGTTTTTAAAAGAATTTTTCCGTCATTTTCCAAACAAATTACTTTATGTCCTTTTCGAAAAAATTAATGTAAGAATGTTTTTTTAACTTATATAGTGGGTGTGGCTATTATCTTACATTATAACATCATAAATGCTTCCCATACAAGATTATAAGAATATTTTAAAAATTAATGTTTTATTTTATAATTATTTGACTTTTAAATTATTTAAAAATATAAAGAGATATTTCTCTAAAAAAATTGATATAATCTATGTCAACATCCTTTGATGGATTATAAGTTTATTTGAAGTTGATTTATTAAGATACAAAAATTCCATATTGTATTTAAGGTTTTGTAATATTTTTCATAGTGGATGTGTTATTTTCACAACATTCATGTTTTATGGATAATGTATTGACATTTTGTTTGCGAGTTTTAATATGAATGTTTATATTATGTTTAAACCATTTCATACGAGGAATGAATTGGACATAGTAAGTTACGGGTGGAGACTACTATAGATCCTTGATGCATCTGTAGGTCTCATGAGACATACTAGTGTCTTGGAAGAAGCCATTGAAAAAATATTATTTGTAGTCTTTGCACAAGGCATTGATTATTTGGTTATGATGTCTGGCATTATGCATTCCATTATTATGAAAGTTGCTATTGATATTGCATGTGATTATTCAACAAGTATAATATACATGTGAATAAGTAAATGGAATTATTTTATTTTATCTTATCTATATTTTTCTGAATTTAATCTTTAATGGATTTCTTTTTTGTCATATACATTTCTTTAAATTATTATGCTTATTTATGAATATTTCTGCAATATTGTTTTCCTTAATTAAAATCCATGCTCATCCCATTCAAATTATTAATTTTCCTAGGATGTTAAAATGTATATTATTACTGACCTTTAGGGATAGTCTAAGTGATATGACTGTGTCCTATGGATACTATCTTGTTGTAGTTTTTCATTTTATAATGTAATGTAAAACTTATGAATGTATCTCGTATTTCTAAGTCTCCTAAACTAATCGGTCGTTTGAGACTTGATATTTTTTTATCACCAAATCTGGGTAACAAGGGATGGTTCGTTACATTTGGTATCATAGAATGTTTAGTACAAACCATGGATTATATATTTAGAAAAACTCTGATTAGAGCACATTACCCCAAGATAGACTTTGAGGATTAGTATAGAAGAACTTCCTAGAATTTTGGTATTGTATAGATTTTCAGTGTTTTACAAGAAATACATCCCTATCTGGATACGAGCATGTAGAGGTAGCTTTGTCAGAGATGTACCTAAGCGTAAAACCCAAAAACACTGCTTTAAGAAATACTAAAATGGGATCTAGTGCACGACAACAGGCCATATTGCCCTTTTGGTTACGACACTCCCAGGGGATATTCTTAGGATAATTCTCATTTTCCTTAAAAACCAATATAAAGTGTTTATGAGTATATACATACTCAAAGAAAAAAAATAATGACTATAAATTATAACCATAAACCTTTCAATTTATGTTAAATGTTTTACAAGATTGGAATTATGTATTGTGCTCCAGAAACTAATCAATTGTATGCCATTATTAAAAAATGGCACCTAGTGGAAGGAATGGAAACTGTATCAATGCAAATAAACCATGTAGTGATTTCCATCCTACTCAAGATAATTATTGTAGAGCTAGTGAAGCAACTGGTGCTGATCATCATATCACCATAATGGGACAACTCACTCAGATTATGAATAATAACCTTACCTGTATGGAGCACCCTGATCCACAACTTGGAAGATCAATGTTAGGCCACTTCATGAGGAAACAACCAAAAACATTCAATTGGTGAAAAAATAAATTAGTAGCTGAGCAACGGAAAAATTCCATAGATAAAATATTTCACTCTTTGGGGTGTAGTGAAAGGGAAAAAGTTGTCATGGTAATTTTTCGCCTCACAAGAGTCGCAGATCAATGGTAGTCATTTATTCAAAACACAAAGGAAGATGATGAATTATCAAATATGTAATGGATGGATTTTAGGTTGTATTCCTTATAAAAATACTTTCTTCATGTCCATCGAGCAGATATGGAAAGGAAATTTCCGAGTCTGGGGAAAAAGGAGTATGAGAATGAAGAGAAGTATGAGTCTTACTTTACAAGGATAGCAAGAAATACAGTAGATTATATATGTATCCCAAGGATTAATATTCATCTATTATTTGATGGGTTAAAACCATTTCTCAAGCGAGCATTAGTCTCACAATCCTTTTTATAATATGAAGATATTGTCTAATGTGATATTAACACAGAAAGGGAATTCTCTATGTCCTATAACATTAAAGCAGAGCAGGAGAAGAATAGATCTTCTTAAATATTTTGAAATTGAAATCAGGTTAAGAAGGGAAATGTTGAATATCCATCCAGATGTAAATGTGGGAAAAAACACCCCGGTAGTTTCCTGAAGGGAATGTGAGTCTGTTACAAGAGTGGTGAAAAGGCCACCAAGATCTTTATTGAAAGGGAAAGAAAGAGGCTATAAATGTTGTACACTACAATTATAGAGAAAGGGGGAATTATGAAAATGAATTTCTTAAGATCCAAGGAATGTTACCTCAGAAAAGGCCAAGGGATCAAGTCCAAGATTAGGCTATCACTACAGTTGAGTTTGAAGCTCTGAAAGACATGGTGGAAGTTAATTTAATGGTTTCCTCAAGTTTAGTAAATTATATATTTGATTCTAGATAATTGCATTCTTTTATATCTTCCCAGTTTTCTAAAAAAATTATATATTTTCAATTTTACATAACAAGGGAGTTCTCATTAAAAACACCTAAAGGAAGTACCACAACAACAATGTTTTTTGAATCAATTCCCATTAGGGAATATAAATTTTTTTTATCTATTGATCTCATCATCATACCCATGATTTAATTTGATATAATCTTTGGTAAGGATTTTCTTTTGGATTATGATGTGAAAATTTATTTTAAGAAGAAGAATGTCACAATTCTCGATGTTGATAAGGAGAACCTTATCATTAGATCAGAAAAGTCACCACCTAATTATTATCTAGATCCACCTATAGTAGCTCAACATAATTCAATTATTGGGGAGGAAGAGAATGAAATAACTATGGGTGAGTACAATACTATTCAAATTGTGGACATGACTATTGTGCCAGAATATTTTGATGTGTTTCTAGAAGATTTACCTGGACATACTCCTGAATGAGAAATTGAGTTTTCCATTGATTTAATTTCTTGTTAATGGAAAATATAAAAGAACCCTTATATAATGGACACTGTGGAATTGGTAGAAGTAAAAAAACTAATAGATTAATTGAGTAATAAGAGATTTATTCTCCATAGTGTTTCTCCATGGGGAGCCCCAGGTCTTTTAGTTAAGATGAATGATGAATCTGTGAGGTTTATCATTAACTAGAATGAGATTAATGCTAAAAAACATAAAGAACAAGTATCCCCTACTTCGAATTGATGATTTATTAGACCAAATTCCTAGAGCTCAAAATTTTTCAAAGATTAAACATCGATCTGCATATCATCAAATGAGTTTGAAAAAGGAATTCATTCCGAAAACAACATTTTAAAGCAGGTACGAGCTTTACAAGTTTACAGTAATGCCTTTTAGGTTGACTAATGCACCCTTTGTCTTCTTGGATCTAATAAATATAGTTTTTATGGAATATATTGATTACATTATAGTGGAATTTATTGATGATATCTTGTTATACTCCAAAATCAATGATGATCATGAAAATCAATTTCACATTATTCTAAAGACTCTTAGAAGAAATGAATTATATGGTAAATTTAGCAAGTGTAAATTCTGGCCTCAATAGATTTATTTTCTTGGCCATATTACCTCTAAAGATGGAATAAATGTTCATCCTTAAATACCAAGGAAATAAAAGAATACCTAGCACCGACAAATATAACAAAGGTACACAGTTTTTGGTTTAGCTAGTTATTATCGATGTTTCTTCCAGAATTTTCCCGGTTGGCTAACCCATTAACCAAGCTCACACGTAAAGTGTTCAATATTTTTTGGAAACTAGAGTGTGAGGAATTTTTTAAATAACTTAAGTGAATATTAGTCAATGATCCTATCTTAACTCTGCCATCAGGGAATGATGATTTCATTATTTATAGTGATTCTTCAATGAAATGACATGGTTGTGTCCTTATTTAGAATGATAGATTTATTACCTATGCATCACAGTAGCTAAAAATTCATGAGCAAAAAAATATTAATCATGATATTTAGTTAGATTCAGTAATCATTTCCTTGATGGTATTGAGACATTATCTCTATGGTGAAAAAATGTGAGATATATACCAATCACCAGAGTTTGAGGTATATTTTCTCACAGAAAGAAATCAATGTGAGGCAAAGGGGATGGGTTGAACTACTAAAGGATTATGATTTCAAAACACACTACAACCCATGGAAGTAAAATAAGGTGGGATTTTCTTTGAGAAAAATGGATCATGGAGTTTTGAACAAGATGAGTGTTGAAAGGGATCCTATTTTCATAGATCTAGTGAAAATTGATGTGGGAATCATCATGGATGGTGAAACATCAATACATTTTCAAATGGTTTCTAAACCATCATTACTAAAATGGATAAATAGTTCTTAGGATAATTATGAGAATTTTGAAAATAAAATTAAAGCTGTGAAAGATGAGATATTGGGTGACTTCATATAAAAATATGGAATTTTGAAATTTCGGAAGAGACTTTTTCTTCCTAACAGACCTGGTCAAAAAAGGGAATTTTTGGATTATTCTCATAGCTGTAATTTATTTCTACTCACTGGTAGCACAAATATGTATATAGATTCGAAGGAAATTTTTTGGTGGGATAATATGAAGAGGGAGATTGCTGATTTTGTGTCACAATGTATGGTTTGTCAAAAAGTGAAAGCTGGAAGGCAAGAGCCTGGAAATGTAAGGAAACCTCTTCCCATAACTAAGTGGAAATGGGATAATATTACAAATGACATTGTCCTAGGGCTAACAAAAACACCTATAAGGAATGATACAATATGGGTCATTATTGATCGTCTTTACATGTCATCACATTTTCATGCAATATGAGAAGATTTACCACTTGGACATTTAGAAAGACTGTATATGAATGATGTTGTAAGAATCCATGGTGTACCGCTTTATATTGTTTCTGATCATGGTCCTCATTTTAAATAATGATTCTAGAAAAGGCTTCAGAAGTCCCCAGATACTAAACATCATTCGAGCACTGCCTACCACCCTCAAACTAATGGACAATCAGAATAGACTATTTAAACCATAGAAGACATGTTGAGATCTTTCTTACTTGACATTAAAGGTTTAATGGATCAATATTTACCTCTCGTAGAATTTTACTATAATAATATCTTCCATTAAAGTGTTTTGATGTCACCATATGAAGCGTTGTATAGAAAGATATGTTTCACAACAACATTTTGGATGAAGTTGGTGAAAGAAAACTCGTAGACCCAGAACATGTTGAGGAAATGATGGAAAAGGTAAAGGTTATCCAAACCCACATCAAAGGATCACAAATTAGGAGAAAGAGATATGATGATAAAGGAACAAAGGACATGTAATTTTATGTAAGAGATCATGTTTTCTTGAAGGTATATCCATGTAACAGAGTTATACAATTTGGTAAGAATGGTAAATTGAGTCTTAGGTAGATCAGACCTTTCAAAGTTCAAGAATGAATTGGGGATGTAGATTTCCATTTGAAAATTCCTCCAATCCACTTCAAAGTTCATGATGCGTTCCACGTATGAAAATTGAGAAAATACATGCCTGAACCAACGCATGTACCCACCTATGTGAAAATTGAACTAGAACCTGATCTATCTTATTGTGAAGAGCATGTAAAAAGTTTTGTTACCAAAGAACAAGTGCCAAGAAACCGGACAACTCTTTTGGTAAATGTTCTATGGAGAAACCATAAGATGGAAGAGGCAACGTGAGAACCTGAAGAACTTATGATGAAGAAACACTCGAATATTTTTTTTCATTAATATTCTATATATTTTTAGGATGAAATTATTTTAAGGATGGAATAATGTAACACCCCAAGATTCCATGGTACGTTTCCCTTTGAATAATGCATTAGATTTCATTGTACACAACTTCAAGATTCAAACACACTGCAACTAATCAAACTAGCCATTATAAAAATTAAAATCCAATTTTTAAAATTTTATAAATTTTATCATTCAATATGGACTACATTTTTTAGACTTGGAATATCAAAATTAGCTTAGGGTGCATTTTTGTTATTTTTCTAAAAGCATTAAACTTTCGTGGAATAGTGAAAAACAGTGAGTTATTGTTTAAACCTGAATATTTATTTAAATAATTATGTATTATATTTAAATTTATTTTAGATCAAAAAATATATGAAATACCTATATAAGTTTAATATAATTCATTGGAGTCATTTTATAATGTGTTTAGATATAAAAAAATTTATTAAACTTTTTATAAACTTTTACACACCTCCTAAGAGAATTTACAAATTTTCATAAAACATAATTTTTCAGCTTCTATGGGTTGAATTGAAAAAATCAGAGAGACATAGTTAATATCATAATTTAAAATCTGTTTCAATAAGAGAAAAACAATATTTGGTGAATTGTAACTTCTTTACTTTTTTTACCACGGTTAAAAGTAAATAGTGTAATTAAGGATAAAAATGACATCAAAATTATCCTAACACATGTTCTAATTCTTTTTAATAAGTATAATTCTTTAAAAAACAACCTTAGGAGTTAAATATGATCCTCTTTGGTCCACATGGATTTGATTATGACATTTATTATTATTTTATTTAAAGAAGACTTAAAAAAGATAAAATAAATTTTTAATAACTAAACCATTTTAATTATAGGGTTATACATAAGATAAATTTGACTATAAAAATTAATTACAAAGATAAAAATATTTCCAACGTATTGGTATTTTATTTATAATTTTAATACTTTAAATAATTATATTTATTTATGAAACAGTGATGATTCAATAATTACCTTATGAATGATAGATTAAATTAATTGATAATATAAATATCCAAATAAATATAATTTCACACTTTTAATGAATTACACTAATTTTCTTGGTTAATATGACATGTTATGGTCAATTACATGAATTTATTTTGAAGTAATAATTCTTTTATGAATTTATCAAAAACGATATTCCAAATAGTGTAGAAATTGACATAAAATGGTTTTTAAAACTAATATTCTTATATTAATTACTATTCTGTTCATAAAATTATAAGGTACGAAAAAATGGAATAAATAATATTATATATGTCATTAATGAACAACTTGACGTTCTCTTGGAAGTTTATAGTAAATTTATTAGACATATAATATAAAAATACAAAGAGACATGGTAAGTGTCAAACTATTATACTAAGAGTTAAATATAAAAGATAAGGTTAATAGAGTGACACAAACCTATCTAAAACATATTTTTTGAGTGGTTTTCCACCCATACCCACTATATCCTTGAAATAAATCACTTTTGAGCCATTAGAAGATGAAAATTATTTTATTATAAAATAATATTTCAATCTTTTTATAAAGTGCCTCTCACCCCTCTTATAAAAGGGAACCTCCCCTTCTATTAATTTAACACCTTCAAAGCCATTTTTCTCAGCCAACCTCAACCCAAATTTCCTCCCAAATTTTCTATATTTTTTATAGTGGCCTCTTTATGTTCAGAAATACATCCTAAAAATCCTTTTTGATCAAATTAAAAGGAAGAACCTGAAGAAGAGGTAAATAATTCATCACCTCCTTCATGTTATTTTCTTCTTCAACTTCCACTTTCTTTGTAGTTTACATTCTAAAATAGTAACTCCAGTATCTTATATATAAATTGATGTTATTATAAAAATTGTACAACCATATTTATTATTCTATACATCTTATGAATGACAAAGTCACCATACGTGCGTTCGTACGGCTTACCGTCTCTACATCATGGTGTAGTTTGTTATTCAAACACTTCACTATTTCTATGGGAATAATAATGAGTATAACTAATGTAAATAACAAATATAAACTTTTAATGATTCCATATATATGATATACCATCTAATTAAATTTTATTTCACAATCAATATAAATATATTGTCGCTCGTGCGTAAGTCGAGATTACTGTCTCCATGAACACGATGAAATTCATTCCCCGTCATATCCATTCAAGGCTAATTTTAATTTGATGATTAAAAATAATATTTAAAGACATAATATCATTATGAATAATAATAACATACATCCTATACTTAATAAACATTACTTATATAACAATGAAAATAAAGGAAAACGAATTAGTTAGCACCTGAAACGATGATACTACTAAAATATCATTAACAAAGAAGTATTAGAAGATCATATATGATATAATATTTATGTATATAGTTCTTATACAATTTAATAATAGTTATTTTACTATTATACAATAGGTTAGCGTACCCTCAACCAAGTAAATGTACAAGGTAAGGGTTAATTTCAAAATCTCATTATTATCTAATGTTGTTTTTACATACGTATCTACTGGGAGAACATTATAATGCATATCCATGTTATCTTAAAAAAATGTATTTCAAAAAAATTACTATTTACTAGAAAATATTTTAAATTATATTATACACGTATTTGACCTTATAAATTATGAAAGGAAACTTTTTGCCGTTTTCCAAACAATGTACATTATAACATTTTCGACAAAATTAAGGTAAGAATGTTTTTTAACATAAAAGTAAGGTGAAACTATTTGCCACCATTATAACATCGTCGAAGCTTCCAATACAAAAATATAAGAATATTTTCAAAATAAATGAATTTTTTATAATTATACGACTTTTAAATTATTTCAATAGAGAAAGAGATATTTCTCTATAAATTTTTTTATTTCATCTATGTCAACATCCATTAATGTATTTTTAGCATATTTGACATTGATTTATTATGATAAAAAACATCCATATTTTATTGAATGTTTTGTGATATGTTTGACTATGGATTTATTATTTTTACCCTATTCATTGTTTATGGATAATTTATTGACATTTTTTATACTGGTTTTAATACATATCTTTACGTAATGTTTAAACCATTTCATATATTGAATTCATTGGACTTAGTATGTGATGGGTGAAGCCCGCTATAGCTCCTTGATACATTAGTAGGTCACATGAGACAAACTAGTGTCGTGGAAAAATGCCATGACAAAATATTATTTGTAGTCTTGGCACATGGCCTTGACTATGTGGTTATGATGTCTGGAATTATGCATTCCATAATTATTAATGTGGTTATTGATATTGCATGCGATTATTCGACTAGTATAATATCCATGTGAATAATTAAAAGTAATTATTTGATTTTTTCTTTTCCATATTATTCTGAATTTCATTTTTAGAATGATTTTTTATTTTCTTATACATTTCTTTAAATGTTTATTGTTATTTATGAAAGCATCCGCTATATTTTTATCCTTACTGAGAATCTGATATCACCCCTTTCTAGGTTTTATTTTTCCCAAGATGCGAATAATGTATATTATGACTGACCTGTAGGGATATTTTAAGAGAGATGAGTTTGACCTATTGAGGCAATGTTGTTTTAGTTTTTTATTTTATAATGTAATTTAAAACATATGAATGTATCTTGTATTTCCATGGCTACTAAACTAATCAGTCTTTTGAGACTTGATCTTTTGTGATCATGCCAATGTTATGTAATCATGCATTGACTCTGGGTGACTATGGATGTGGATTTACCAGACATACAAGGACATTAATATAATAAGCATCACTTGGATTCATAAATATTACTATTAGTAATAAGATTCAAATTTAAGGTAGAACATTAGTGGCTTAGATTATCTATAGGTCGTTCTTTCGGTACCACATTCCATTTGTAGCTCATTTCTGTCGGTAGCACATTCCATCAGTAGCTCATTTCTATTAGTTGGTTAGAAAATAAAAATCATAGTCTATTTATAGGTGAGGCATTGGTAGGATAGGAATCGTTAGCTTAGACATCGATAGGTAAGGCGTTAGTAGGTGAGGCATTGGTAGGTCATGTATCGGTGACTTGTCTATCAGTAGTATAATTATTGGTAGCTCATACTTAACCAAAATCTGTAATATTTTTTTATGATAAAATGACTAACAACTGATGTTAATATTGTAATTTTATCATGAGTAAACACAATGTGTCTAATAAATAATAATTATCATAGTTAAGAATGATTTGTGAGCATTAAAACTAGAGGAGGATCAAAATCTCCCCCTATTGTATGATCACAAATCGTAGTGTTATTTACAACAAAAATTGAGTTGATTTATGATGATCAAAGCAAGAATATAGATTACATGTGACATAGAGTATTAAGATGAAATAATTCAAGAAATAATAATTACATATTACTTGATATATCATATTAGTTTTTAAAAAGTTTTTGTCAAATATATGTTCTATTTTAATATAAATATCAATATTAATCTCCCCATTGTGATATTCAATACAAATTCGATTAGTATCAGAGAAAATAATGAATATGACCATACACATTAGTTCTCCCTCTTTTGGTATTATCAAAACGTTATGAAAAAAGTAAAATAAACAAATAAATGAAATAATAATGAAGAAGATAAATCAAGAATAGTGTATTACATGAGTCAAGAATTACATGGTATTACAAAAAAGTACAAGAAAAGTAAATCAAATCCCTATCAAAAAATGATCCAACTAAAATGTTTCATAGTCATCACACTTCCCTTTACCCTTATTAGAGTTAGTGGAATCAATAATAATAACATTAAAGATAGAATTAGTAGTTGTGGAATGGATGGAGACAACAATTAGTGAAGGTAGAGGTACTCCTTTAAAAATTGATGGATTTAAGCTTGGGATAGAGGAGCAGTGAAGCACTGTATTTTCATGAATGTCTAGTGCGATATTACTCAGATCCTGATAAGGGGTCATAGATATAGGTGACAAATGGGTAGAAGGAAACACTCCAGGATAGATGAGAGCAGTTGTTGGAGCAACAATAGCTAGGAAATAATGGTGTTGGTATAGATGATTAGATTTATGAAATCCTTGATGATCTAACACCCATATTCCACAGCTTTCTCAATGTCATCCAATTTTTTCATGAGCTTCTCAATGGTAGGATTAATATAGTTAATCTTCTGAATTTGTTCTCTGAAAGACTTGGTCACTAGAGGCATCATCAATCCTCCACCAATTACATGAAATGATCAGTCACCTAATGGTTGGTAAAAATCATCTTGAAATATAAATATGTTTTATTTTAAATTTACTCATAAGAATTGTTAGAAACATTAATAAATAATTAGAACATGTCAAAAATATGATCATAGTTATGCTTAATTTTGGAAAGACAGTCCTGGTCAGTGCCACCCATCATGGTCTGTAGCTCTTCTCTAATAACTGTTCTGACAATATCAACTTCTAGAGAGTGAGATACAAGAGTTGTAGAGCTCATTGTACCTTGAACTATATCTCTGATGTCTAGCCTTAACAGATTCAAATCAAATATAGGAGTCTTATCTAAATCTGAGGTAGGATAACTAATCACTGCATATTGTAAAAAATATTTCAAAATTCCCATATCATGGGTTGGTGGATGAGGTGAATCATCCTTATAATATTCAGAATAGGTTTCTCCAAGCTCTTTCCAAACTCTTCCCGAAGACTCATTATAAATAAATTTCAATTTTTTAATTGAAAATTACATTTCAGTCAACTCATTTTTCATCTTGTTATTTTTATAGGAAACTAATTAAACAGTATCTATAAATCATGGATAAACATGATATTAAAAAATTTTAGAAATAAAATCACCATATCTTACAAAAATTCTGGAAAGATAATTAGCTCACTGTGAAGCGGAAGATCACACTGCAACCAGTATATCTTCTATAAAAGCATTAAAATTATCCTTGGTTACATACTAAACTGGCTAAAATATTTTTATTGAAATATTATTAGGTAAATATCTCCTATACACTTGATCAGGATAATCAAATCCATGGATTACATACCATGGATCTCTTCTCCTAATAGTTACTACTAGATTATCTAAGGATGTAAGCATATAATCCTTCACTCTTTTTGATGATATAACCCCCTCATATGATTGCATCTCCCATTAACACACTAATTCAATTATAGGAGTTACATGTACATCACTTATAGTATAACATTATTCTTCTTGGGCATGGGCAGCATGATCTATTTCCACAAAAACATCTACCTCAAGAATATTGGCATGTCTGGATTGTATGGAGCTCTACCTTTTGGTAAATCATGCTCTGTTGCAATTGGGGCTACAAGTGGATCTTATCCCATTTGGAAATTATCAGAAGAATCAAAGGTTAGATCAATGATATCTCCACCAGGACCTAGGTCATCATTACCATGATCTGGTCCACTGTCTGAGTCATCACATTCTATATCTTCTGTTTCAATTTCACCTACTCTGTTACTTCATCAGATATTTCTTTTTCGACAAATTCCCTACAACATAATTTTACATTCTCATCTTCTTCACTTTAGCACTTTTTTCTTCTCCATATTAATCCTCACAACCAAATTTTCTAACATATTTAGCATCCTCATAGTCTACAGTATCATCAAAATATTCTTATAGATATTGAGGTTCCCTTTTACGTAAAGGATGAGGTGGACTAGCTTCTATATATTTCATTCTATGTAGGATATTAGAAATTCTGGGATCACTCTTTTCATCAATTAGAGATTCAGCTATCTAAATTTCCTCATCTTCATCCTCATTAGAGTAAATACAACCTTAATTAGGCCCAGGACCAGGGACTTCCATATCCATTGTCCTTACAGAATGATCAACAGGGTTAAAATCATCATATATCTTATCACAATCATTAACACACCTTTTATTCCATGGGTTCCAGTTAATACCCATCCTACTAAATATTACATTATTTAAGAAAAAACTATCACAAATTGAAACATTATCTTCACCATAATTCACTAATCCTTTAGCTTACATCATGTTAGATATAATCTTCAGGTAACTCAATAAGTTTGTCTTTTATGAAGTCTTGATCATCTAACAAATGTGAACCATTAGATACTTGTGAAAATTTACCTTATTAACACTTCTTAATAGGTAAATAAAATAGAAATATTATTATTTTAATAAAGCAATGTCTCCTTTCCTGTGACTCAATTGATGTCTGATAAATTTAATCAACAACCTGCTCTCACCATCCTACTCAGTTTCAATCGGACTTTTGTGTTCTCTATTTCTTACGAACTCATATAGAGTAGCCTTCCAGCTAACGAAATAAAACGTGAGAGGTGAAATCCCCTAATGATCATTAAATATAACTTCATGAGGTATATTTAGACCATATTCACATTATTTTGATGAAAATTATACTTCTCGTCTATCCACTGTCAAATTCAGATAGAATACCTCAGGTCCTTTATAGAGGAACTCAATATACATGTAAAACATATAGACCAATCTTGGATAATAAAACCCTTCAATGTTATAGAACAACTTCAAAATCCCTTATTATTCTTAGACATTTAGAAAAAATTATTTTTGGAGAATAACAATTCTGAATGAACTTATTTCTTTATAGTAATAATATGATTTAATGATCATGATGAACAGGTTTATGCTTAGGCTTAGATAGACTAGATTCACAAAATTACCTCATGGAAAGATGAGACTCATCATTATATCCATGAAAGAGGTTCTTAGAATGTGGAATTGTAGGTTTGACGGGTTTCAGTTCAATAGAGAAAGGAAGAAACTTGAGAGAGGGAAAGATTTGAATAAAGGAGTATGAGAGTGGGAGTGTGAGAGTTAGTAGAGAAGTGGGATAAACCATTAATTATATATTTATGGTATATGAATTCATAAAATATAAAATATGGGGTGAAATAAAATTAAATAATTAAAACAACATCATTTTAAAATTCTAGATAATGATATAAATGAAAGAAATGATTTTCGGTTTGTAATACTCTTCAATGATACATCATTAGTCAAACAACATTGGTTAAACATCATCAGCGAGACATCATCAGTGATACATCATTGTTGAGTCACTCATTAGTTAGTTATCAAGGTTTATCATTCCCAAATCTTGTCTAATTAAAATAAATCTCTCATAATTTAATAGAATAGTAAACATATCAGAAAGGTGATGTTCTGTATCAATGAAATCAAAAGTAATATAAACTTTTTTATGATGATCACTCTAAAAGTGGTGTCTTACATCAATATGAATTTTTCTATATTGATAAAATGGATTCTTTGATGGGTTAATTACACTTATATTATAATAGTTTATATGTACATGTCTAAACTAATATCCATAATCTAAAAAAGTGTGATTCATCACATAAATCTGAGCACCAAAATTATTGACTATACTGTATTCATCTTCACTAGTAGATAATGCAACCTATTTTTTCATTTTACTAAACCATGATACTATAAAATTTCCCAAAAAGTGAGATGTTCAGATGTTATTTTTCTATCTAACATTCATCCACCAAAATCAACATCTGAAAATTTGACTAAGACAAATCGTTGTACATTATGATAGAACAATCATAAGTTGGTAGTATACTTGAGGTATTTGAAAATTCTTAAAATAGTAGTTAAATGAAATTATTTTCATTTTTTGAAAATGAGCATGCATAGACACACTAAACAGAATATTTAGTCAGATAGTTATTAATAAAAAATACTACCAATCATATCTCCATAATTGTTTTGATCAAAATACTTTCCATTTCCATCATGAACAAATTTACTAGTGGTACTCATTAAAGACTCACTACATTTAGTGTTATCCAAGTCAAAAAATTTCAAAATATTGTTACTATACATAATTTTATTTAAAATAATTACTTATTTATTTTGAAAATTTTGAATTCCTAGAATGAATTTAGGTTCTCACATTAATCTCATTTCAAATTCATTTTTCATAATTTTATAAAATTCAATACAGAGATAATTTCTTGAAGATCCAAAAATAAAGTAATCAACATATATTTGAACAAATAAAACATATTTGGAAATTATTTTTATGAAAATTTTATTATCCACACGGTCTTTTGAGAAACATTTTAAAATAATAAATAACTAATCCTATCATACCAAGCACTAGAAGCTTGTTTTAAAACATACATCACACTAGTTAATTTGATAATGTGATTTGAAAAATTAGGGTTTTTAAACACAGAGGTTATTCAATAATAACATTATCAACTATATACCCATATAGTAAAGCAATTTATACATCCTTTTGTTATAGTTTCAAATTGAGATGTGATTCATATTCTAGAAGAATTATAAGGGGATGAAATCTATAAAATGATGTTAAATATTATTTATAGTAAATCCCTTCTTCTTGACTATATCCTTGAGGAAAAATCTATATTTATTTCTTACTATGGTACCAGCTTTATACAATTTATTTATAAACACTAACTTAGTGCATATAGTCCAGATGTCATTGGGTCATTCAACATGTTTCCAAACATTACTTCTTTCAAACTGATTCCACTCTTCTTTCATATCCAACACCTAAAATTCATCATTGATAGAATCATTGATATTTTTAGGTTCAAGCTATAAAAAAGTCTTGATGTTCAACCAGGATTCATAGATAATATCTATTCTGTGTCCCTTTATTTAATTCTCCAACTACATCATCTAAGATATAGATTATAAGGGTTCTAGAAGATCTATAAAATGATGGACTAGTTATTTTAGGTTGCAATATGGGTTCAGGTACACTATGATCGGAGTCTAGAGATTTTCTAGAACTAGAGTATTTTTCTTCTGGCATAACAGTTGGGCCAGAAGGTTTAACATTTATGTATAAAGTGGAAATATCATCTTCAAAATTTTCCAAGGAGTTTTTAGGATTATGTGGATCATTTTCATCAAATTAGAGATGAATAGATTCTTCAAAACATTGGTTTTTTTATTAAAGACCCCATAAACTTTTCTAATGGTTCAATAACCAAAGAGAATTCTTTCATCACTCTTGGAGGATAACATTTCATGATTATCTTTTATATTAAGGATAAAGACTTCACAATAGAAACAATTAATATAACTAACCCTAGGATTATTATTGTTCGATAAATTAGAGGTAATTTTATTATGAATAGGTCTAATTGAAACTCTATTAATTATATATTAGATGTTTTCACAAATTCTTCCAAAAAATAAATAGGTAAGTCATAATCCTTTTTCATAATTATGGTAATTTCTAGTATAGTTATATTTCTTCATTCTATAACTTCATTCATCTAGGGTGTCCTAAAAGTATAGATTTTATAACTATAGAAACATTGATAAAAACATGATTCAATCTCTTGGTTTTAAAACTCTCAGTAATGGTCCCTTTTTAAGGCTTATATTTTAAGACCACTTAGGTTCTATATAGTTCTAGCATATATGGTGATGTAAGAACAATATTAAATCTCATGAGATAAAAATAAAGTCCATGTATATCTAGAAAAGTAACCTACTATATCATATCCATAATGCCTCCCATTTAGGATAGAAACTCTAGATGGTCCTAATAAATACATGTTATCAATCATAATAGGAAGAGATGTTTAAAAATATTTCCTTGGTTTGAAACACTACTAGAAATCTAGGCTATAATAATCAACCAATATCCATTATTTTATAGATTCGTGTCTATATCTTGTTTATATCCATAGTTCAATTTTGATATGTGGCTACACAACTGCATCTATTTTGTCTCTATTCCTATTGGTATTTTCTTCTTTATATGATATGCAACACTATCACCGTAGCACCCTCCCCCGATGATTTCATATCCTCCCCATCGACCTCTCTCACTATGACCTCTTATATTCCAATGTGTCTTTCTTCTATCACCGTCACTAGTGTACTCTCTCATTTGTCCACACGGGTTTCGGTTCCTCCAACCCTCATTGTAGTTCCTTCATTCATGGCACAGATTCTCTAATCGGGGACCGACTTCTCCATTCGGTGATACTTCATCTTTTTCATGGTACTCACCTCCTCTATACTCTTATTCAATAATTCCTCACCCATTTGGTATGTTGGATGAAGGGTTCATCCCCACCTACATTCCATTCCATGGGCCTTCCTCCACCATTAAGTTCATTGGATCAACAAATTTACTTAATTCTATAATGTGGCTACTATATCCAGTTTTGTTTACCTATTTTGTGGATTCGTTATGTGTTCTGTGGAATTTTTCATTATTCCTTATATTATCATTTGTAAGTGGAGTTTGTGTTTTGTGGCTACTAGTATTAATTATTCATTCTAATTATGTTTTAGTGCATTTTATTTTTTGTGGAATCTATTCTTTGTCTTATTCAAATATTTTTTACAGTATTCATTTTATTTACACATTTTTTAGTTTGTATGAGTAGTTAAAGGAGGGGTTTGTGTTTTTTGTCCACTATTTTGCAGCTCCTGTGTGTTGATTTGTATTATTTCAACTGTTATTCACTAGTATTTTAGGGTTTATATTTCATTCCTATTCTCATAATTAATCAGGTATTCCAGAATTCATTATTTAATTGGTTTACTATTATATCATTTTTTTCTATTCCAGAATTATTATTTTTCTATATTCTATTATGTAATTATTAATATTTTTCTAATTATTTTGTGTAATATACATTGTATTTATAAAATTTAATGAATTCATAAGATTGGTATTTTAGTAATAAATTCCAAAAGTTTGGATTTTCACTATGTAAGGAACCTTACTTATCAAATTATTACCTTTTTATATCAACCATATTCATAGAATACCATTTTATATGATTACAATCATGCTATAAAGGGTAAGTTTATATTTTCCCTTTTTATTATATATTGTTATTCCTATATTCTAAACATTTATGTACATGTAAATTACATGTTATATGATTTTGAGTTCTAAATGAGTATACCACTTTAATTATTCCATGGGATGGGATGAGGCCTTCACTTTATATAATCCTTCCCCATTCCATGGGACGATCTTAGGACGTATCTCCAAAAGGTCACCTAGGAGGGATGGTAAATAACATTTCCCAAAACCTAAAATAGAATTTATTTCTTATAATATTTATATATATGTAAATTGAAATTGATAACGACCCCCATTGAAGAAGATAATGTTAGGTAAGTTCCATTATGCATTTTCCAAATATATAGAGTTATTTTATATAACTTTTATTTGTCATTCAACTACTTATTTACAATTATTTTAATATTATTTTGGTTATTTTACTAAAAATGATTTTTACTTACACATACAAATTACTATTCATGTTTTCACATACACATGGTTATTCACAAGTGAATGGAGGTATGTTAGTGGTTACCTATTGAGTATATAAATTCTTATATGCTACCTTAACACATTACTATACATGAAAATTTAGGTTGTATTCTTCAAGTTCCTTTTTAATAATAGTTGTTTTTTCTGTTGACAAGTCTTTGGTGGATTGAAAGATATATCCTCTTAAAGATTGGATATTTGGAAGATCATTTACTATAATACCAACACAAATACAAAAATAGGACTTCTCGTCATCATTTATATGATAGTTGTTTTATAATCGATATTGAAAAAAATTAATGAAGGTTGTTTAGTTAAAAAATGTTAAATTCATTTTATCAACTGATTTTAAGGCTTATTATCTACTCATTGCTCATACAAGAATTCCGAAGATAAATTCTTCTATATCTACTTCATGAAGGTACAAATATAGTTATTCTACACTATTAATAATTATCATCAACTTTGACAATATTAACTGTTCTATATTATTTATAATGTATTTCCCTTGTGGTGTAAATTTTAATTGAGTTGTAATTACTGAACTCGCAAATGGTGTGCATCCATTTATAGGTAGTGTATTTGCTATACTAACCTAAGAAAACAAATTAACTCATTGGTTCTACCTTATCCCTGAAAAAATGTAGGTGTTTGTGTTTTTCCTTCATGTGTGAAAAAAGAATGTTGGTTTGTTTCGGTTTTTTTGTATGATAAAATAAGATTATAATGAGTTGTCAATCTCATTCACCATAATGCGGTGATATATTAATGATTAAAAATCTACAATAAAATGACATTGTGTCCTTACAATATGGTATGTGATATGGTGTATATTTTCAAATATCAATAAATTTCTATAAATATTTTTATAATTAATACAAAACATCAAAAATAAATATGAATACATCCAAACACTTTTGGGAATAGATTATTATTATCTCTTATGTTTAATATAAACTATATTTACTGTAATCAAACTTCTTTCTTTTAATTTATTTGTCACTATTAATTATTTTTATAATTTAAGACATTTAATAATTACTTAAACTATCATATATGTTATGAATTTTTTATTAACATGTTATTGATGGTTACTTATTATCATATGTAACAATATATATAATTTTAAGTCATTTTCTAGATTATTTATTTATTGTATATTCATATGCCTCATAATGTATAGATAGTGGATGTATGACATTGATCAAATCACTAATGAATTTCCGAAGGAGTTACAATATTTTTTGGACTTTTCAATATCTATTGATTCATATAGTAGATTTATTTGATGACCATATTTTGATTGTCTTAGAAGACCATGGTCAACTCGTGAGGAAGTGAGTTATAATATAACTAAAAATTGTTTCTAAAAAATATCTATTGTGGTATAATAATGAAAAAAAGGTGAATGTGGGGAATGCAATAGACAGAGTAGAATATATTGGTATGAAAATTATGATTTCAGATTGGTTTCATTTTGTTTCTGAAGATAATTCATCATGGAGACCAGTGCAAGAAGAGATGAATACTAGAAAACAATTTTCATCTATTAATCACTATGATGAAGTTGAGAGTGTCCCAAATCAGATGGAAGATATTATGACACCAATTTATTTTTCATGTGAAAAAAATGAGAAAACATTAGTTTTTAATGTGACTATATCATAGAAAAACAACGTGTGGATTTAGTAATATTGTGGTCCACTATCTCTTTACATTTATTAAGGATTTACTACTAGATGATGCATGTCATTCTACGAAATGATTACATGGCATCAATGTTAGTTGAAAATTTTGGTTTTTTATCTATTAGAATTCATTCTTTCCCCAATGATTGTTATCTATCCTAGAAGGATAATATAGAGTTGAGTTAGTGAAAACAGTGTTGCACCTCATGATGAAAGACTAATAAAGATGTAACTCAATCTTACATACCATAGAAATTTATATGGCACTTCCCTTTAATTCCTAGACATCAAAAAAAAATTATGTCAGAAAAAATTTCAAAGAATATGAGATGGAATGAAGAAGAAATAAATAAGGATAATAATGGAATTGTATATCCTATGGATGGATTTTCTTTGAATAAATTGATAGATTACATCCTCAATTTTCAATCGACCAATGAAATGTTAGATTGGGATTATCATATGATGGTTTCAAACAATTTATCTAAATGTATACTGTGTACAGTGATTTTCATGTTTTCATTAAGATTTATAACTCTCATTCATGGATGTGATTGAATAAGTCCTTTACAATATTGAGTATATTAATATCTAGACCCATTGATTCTAGAAATTATGTTGATATATACTTGAATCCATTTATAAAGGAGTTAAATTATATAAGTATTATTTGTGAAAAAGTGTACTATGAATTCTGGAATAATTAATTTATGTTTTTTGAATCTTTATTATAAAGGATAAATGATTTTCCTTTCTACAGAATGATGTCTATTTGGAGTACTAAAGGGAAATTATCCAGCCCTATTTGTATAAAAAAACATGTTACTGAAGATTAATGTTTCATCGACCTTTCAACATCAAAGGGAATCAACAATTTCTATTATAGGATCATCCATATATGAAAAATCAAAGAGATTTTGATAATGTCATAGAGATAGATGAGACACCTCAATGAATGTTAGGGAATGATATTGTTAAAGAACCTAATTAATTAAAATAGGTTATTGGAAAAATTCAATCAAATATTGGAAAGAGAAATCTATTAATTCAAACTCCAATATCATTTGAAGATATAAAAGAACATTCTTTGAGTTTTCATATTGGACAAAAAAATTATTTCATCATTGTTTGGATGTAATTCATATCAGGAAAAACATTTTTGAGATGTAACATGCAACTATTTTAAATTGAAAAGGAAAAACAACAATAGAATTGTGGTCTCAACATTATTTGATGGATTGAGATATAAGGGTGAAACTTCATCCTAAATTAATTTGTCAAAATAATTGAAATGTACATTTTCATAGTATTCGACCAAATTTTTCAAGAAGAAACAATTTCTTCAGGTCTTTTAATGTTTGAAGTTTCGAGTTAGCTATTCATGTAATATATCAAAAAGGGTGAATACAAAAGATGTGGACTAAAATATATTAAGACCTAATATTAAAATGTCTTGATACATGATTTTATTCCTTTTTCAATTTGGAATTTACTTCCACATAATGTTAGACATTATGTGATTAAGTTATGTCAATTTTTTTAGACCTTTTTAAAAAAAGACTAAGAAAATGTTTAATTCATAATTGCAGAGAGATGCACGAAAAATTCTTTGTGTCTTGGAGATCATTTTCCCACCCTCAATTTGCACTTGTATGTTACATGTGACTATGTATTTTTCCACAGAAGTTCTTTTTAGTGGTCTGGTTTTCAGTCAATGGATGTATCCTATAGAATGAATGATTTTTACACTAAAATCATAAGTGATAAATATATATCTTCTCGAAGGATCTATTATGAAATTCTATTTTTCAAATGAATTCCTGGATTAATGTTCATCGTACATAGAAAATGTCACTACAAGGTCTAATCAACTAAATAGAATTAAATATGAGGAATATGATCCTATCGAGAATGCACTTCCTTCACCTTCACAAATAGGGGTATATCTGGATCATACTCATTGTGTACATTAATCAGGAAGGTGTTGGAAATTACACATCGTATGGTATTATTCAACTGTAGTGTGCTTGATGATTATATCAAGTAAGTAAAATAATATATAATAAATGTTTTAATTGTGTAATTTTTTCATATCTTATGAAATTTTGAATCATTCATTCTTGTATAGAACATTTAGAAACTATAAAAAAAATCTCTCTAGCAATTAAGTTGAAATAACTGTTGCACATCATAAAATTTACCCCTTGATTAAAGTCAAAAGTAATAGATTTTTTTCTTCTCATAACTTAATCACATGTATTTATTTAATAATGGATGTTGGTATCATTTATATTTTAACTAAACCAAATGATGTATCAAATGATGTAAGAGAATTTTTATTTGGTTAAAATGATGTGGTACGTTATTGTAAAGAAATGGTTGTAAATGGATTTAAATTTTTTAAAAACAGTTTTAAAAAAAATTATCAACACAGCGTGATGGTGTCATGATAAGAGACACAACAGATTCTTATATGAGTTCATCTAATAGACAACATAAATCATAAAATATATCATATTACGGAGTTTCTGAAAGAATCATTTTGATAGATTACTATGAACATAGCCATGTCGAAATGATGAAATGAAAGTTGTTTGATTCAATGATGTAACAAGGAATGCCTTTTCATAACAGTGGATTTAGAATGATTGATCTGAACTGCCAGCTTCATACCGATCAAAGGTATATTGTTTAATCATAGGTTAGACTGGTGTTTTTTGTAACTGACCTGTTACAACAACAATTTGTTGTTATTGTTGATTTCATTCCCAGAATTTTTTTTGATGAAGGGACGGATGACAAGGACATTGTTGATAAAACTATTGGTATTTATTCAAATAATTCAACTGATGAAATATATGATTCAATTGCTAGAACATATTGTGAATAATAAATTGTCATAGAACACACATAACTTTGACGAATTTGTGTGTATTTACCAGAAATGATCACAATATTGTATATGTTTTTTAAGCTACCATACATGATATCAAATTAACTACTATATTTTGTACCATTTAAAAATATAAACTATTTATTGATTGACCAATTTATGTTTAGAAACATCTATTGTAATTCTTAAACATAGAAAAGTCTTGATATTTTATCAATAAAAAAAATCCCAAATTAAAATGTGCCTCATTTTTTTATGATACAATTTTATTATTAAACAATTTTATTTATTTATATTCATTTTAAAATATTATTTTAAATTTCCATGTTTAAATGTCATATAAGGATGATACTAGGAAAATAAAAGGAAATAAACAACATATATATCCTCTGACTAACACTGTAAGTACAATTTATGTTTGAATATTATGTTGATTGATATTATTTATTTTGATATTTTTCATTTTATTTTCTCATCTATTTTATTTTTGGCGACATCATCTAGGAGACATTTGGATTATACTACTGAGGCAGATAGTACGGTGGGGGTAATGATTCAACAGTTCATCCTAATACTATGCTTCTAGAGTCACCAAGAGGTCATCCTACCATTATGTCATCTCAATATTATCCATACCCAGCATTTCTATATCCCTTTATGCCCGCACGCACATCAGATGGTAGTTCTCAGACTCCCATCCATCTTTATTTTCAATTCCCACTATCCTCTGTACAGGGCATTGCGCCCCCCATATATCCCACCTTCATATCTATATCCATATCCACGATCATCTATACAGGGTTATCCATCAGGTATTATCCCTCCATCATTAATATTATCATCATTTACTATACAAGGTACTCTTTCTGTAGATATTTTTCATACCATGGAGGTTACTCCCCTTCTTGATGCATAACATCAGGGGTTATCAATTCCCCCATCTACTAGTATGAGTTAAAAATTAATGTTTGTGATTAATGATAAATTAATTTATATTATTTTCCATTATTAATTTTTTCAGGATTAGCTCTAGCCTCCACCAAATGATGAGGAAGCACAAATATGGGATAGGTTTTGAATTGACACACGCAAATCATGGATGAATACAATGAGGATAAATCTATAATTAAAAAAATGGTACATAATATAAATTCATTAAGGAGAAAATTTCTAGACACAGAAATATCATTCATGTTCAACAAAACAGTTAGATGGATGTTGTAGAAAAAATAAAGTTCAACTCCTGGGATGAGATATGGGTAAATAATATAAATTGCCTTTTATATATAGTAATTTATAATCTATTCTTAACAAAAATTTTTCCCCTTCAAGATTCCATATAAATATCCCATTTGACAAAATGAGAAGGCTATATGTTTAGTGGATTTAGGAGAAATGTGGAAAGCTTATATGCATGATATATACCGAGGTTGGAAAAAAAGAGTTATAACAAAGCATAAAAAAGTATGGGTGATTCATGATTTCCCAATATCACAATACAAAAAGATGATCGATTATTAGAAGAGTCTAGAGTTTAAGGTATTTGTTACGTTTATATATTCATTTATTTATTTTATAATGAATTTTATTTACCTCAATGTAATTATATAATTATTTGTTTATAGAAGAAATTAGATCTAAATATAATAAATAGGAGTGGAATGAAATACATTTAAACTCATGGACACACTTCACTACCAGATTATAAGAAAACACATGTAATTTAACATTTAAAATATTTATCTTCATTTAGTGTAATTTTTTTGACTTCATTTTTTGATTTAATTATTGGTTTTTCGAGTAAAAGGGATTTCATGTCGACGTCCCCATTCTTCATTTTAATATGTTTTTCACATGATGAAAAAAGAAAGATAGTATTGCGCCAAATACCGACACTGATAAGTCGATTGTACATTTATTTAAATTTATTTTATTTTGGATGAATTTAATAACTTATATTATTTTATCGTTTTAATTTATTTTATATATTAGTTAACAGAATGATTTAGAGATATTGTTAGAAAAAGAACATGGAAAATTGGGCCCAAATGACCATATACATTAGGTGTTAAGAGATCATCATAAGGGAATATTGTGTTTTCAACCATGGAAAAAGATTTTACCATATCAATTCTGCTCTACTAAATATGTTTTTTTGAGTATTGATTCTGGTTTGGTCAATGTGGAACAAATTAATTCCACAGTCAAAGAAGCAACTCAAAAATCGTAAACGATGGTTACTGAAAATATGATGAAATTTATGTATGTAATTTCTTCTACACATCCACTAGAAGCAGCTACATTGATTGATGCCAGTTTTTTGTTGATGAATTCTGCTAATGTAGATTCTTTTGTCAGAGCTAATGTTAGTGCTGGACCCAGGGCCGGTGTTAGTGATGGGGGAGGTACTGGTAACAACTTTGATATTGATGATGATACTGGTGGTATAATAATTGGTGATGGTGTTTTTATAAGAGGTGTGTATGGGGGTTATCATGAATCTGATGATACCGATATTGAAACTCACTGTTGATGTAAATTGTATTTTTGGATTGTTAATATGTGTAATTTTATTATGCAGTGAAGTTTGATTGTTGTAATATTAAATTATGTTATTATTTTTCTATATGTTTCTATATATATTTAATTATTCAATAATTATTTCTGTTTGTTTATTGATTAGTTATGTTTTATTATTATTATATTGAATTGTATCTTCCTACGATGTGACCATCATAACTCCTCACCGATGCTACTATGAGGCGACCCCTCAATCTCATCGGGAACACCTCGAGCTGCATGTAGTCCATGATTCCATTTGTTTCTTGAGATAGTCACACTATTAGTTTCACTGATCATATTGTGAGGTTAGTGTCAATATATTCATGTAAATGTTATCAAAAGAGTGTTTGGTCCATTATTTTTGCATAGCCAATAGAACCGAAATAATGCTTTCCAAAAGTGATATTCTTGGTGATTTATGTGTTTTGATTTATTTAAGCAGTACTATATTTTTATCTCAATAGACCATTAATCATTGAAACATTTTTACATCAAAATGATGTATTTCAAATTTTCATTTTTGTCCCCATTTCTATTTCCAAAATAATACAATTTTGTTAAAATTGGGTTTTTTGGTAGAAAGATTGAGACAACAAGTTAGAATTAAAAACAAATGAATATCCATATGTAATTTTTTCTATTTGGATTCTTCCATTATTCTTATTCTTTATTATAATGTTATACATTCTACATTTTTGAACATATTTTTTTTCTATTTTCATTGACATATGGATCATTTGGGTAGTAATTTTCATCTTTTTTGGATATTTTATTGTAATTTCCTACACATGTTTATAGTGGTAGGTGCATCAGGTGGTCATGCTTTTATTGATCATGATAATGAAATATGGATGATGTGTCCTTAAAAGGTAATTATGTAGTTTTCTAATTAGATTAATCATTTATGTTTCAATATAATTTATGATTAGTAGGATGGCATGCATGATTAGGGGGTAGGGGTGCTGGTGCGTGGGCATAGGGGTCTGTTGGGTTAGGCAGTCGGCAGGGGAAGGGGGAGGTTGTGTATGGTGTAGGTTAGTGGGTTTCACGTGGGTGCATAGTGAGGAGGGGTTGGGGGTCTGTAGGGGCAGTGGGAGGATGCAAGAATAGAAGGTGGGGTGCTAGTGTAAGGTGGGGGTTCTAGGGTAGGGTGAGGGGTGAGGGGGTGTGTGTGGGGTGCACAGTGAGGAGGGGGCATGGGTGTAAGGGGGTGGGGGTGTAAGGTGGTGGGTGAGGGGGTTTAAATGTAGGGTGCACAGTGAATCTCGATTTGTTTTTTAAAAATACAAAACTAAATTAGAAAATCACTTATCACTATTTTGGTCACATTGATTACAACTGAAAAAGATTGTCTTCGTATATTCAAATGGAAAGAGGATAGAATTATAATAACATTATCAAGAATAAAAAACCATTAAAAATAAATGATTCTCTTCTCATTCTTATTTTTACTAAGAATGGTAAGAATTAATGTCAATATTTTTCCTAAATTTCACCAATCAATGTGGATTTTTACAAGATCATTATGTTTCTAACGCAGACTCTAATCAGTTAGAGATATAATTCATCATAAGAAAAAGGTATGATGTAGTTTAGTTTTTATTTATTTTTTATTTCGTTGGCCACTTAGGCCTTCTAGAACATTTTAAGGATGGAGGGTAGTTATATTTGGTGAAGGGGTCCAAAAGGGAACTGGAGGTGGCTACACGTTTTTCATTGTAGGGGGGGAGATTGGGTAGTGTAGAGATTAATTTGTGGGTTTCATTTTTAAAATCATGATACTATCTTGCTTCTATTTTCATTTCCTTTGGCATGGAAATCCAACATATTGATGTCTCATGCCAAAATACTACTATTGGGCCACCCTTGCCTTTTGGATTTAAACTTTTAGTTAAATTTCACTTAGCCTTTCTAAGACCCCTAATTGATTATTGGATTTGTGTAAAATGTCCTAGTGCGAAGGAAAAATTTAAATACACAAAGAAACTATTTGTTTTCCCCCTTTTAAATAGTTCCTTTACTTGTTTTATTCAGATGAATTTTAGCTCACAGATCTCCAGTGTTTGAGGAATATACAATAATACATGAATTGGTACTTTGCACCAAATGAAATGACCTTATTCATGACACTATAGCATTGATTATTCATCAAACAAGGTACATCCTAGTGTGATATGAAAATTTTGAAATACTTGATAACTCCTAACTACATGACTTCAAATGCATTGTAGTGTGATCAGTCTCCATTTTCACATGACCACAAGTCAGTGCAATCATCTATCAATGACGAAACTACATCACCTCTTTTATGTTTGATTGTGTCATCTTATAAAAGCGCCCCAACAAGTTATTCTTCCTATTCCTCTACATCAAGGAATATTTACATCATTATAACTCCATGAAAAACAAATCTTTATTGTTGATCATGAATTTCTTCTTTGTTGTGAATTTTCTAGAGAACTCATCCCGTTGTATTTATATTGGGATGATAGAGGGAACACCTAGTTGGTCATTGGGGAGGAGTGTGGTTGGGTTTGTGTATGGGTATACAAGTGGGGCCTCCCGATTGATCATGTGCACATATATCCTGTAGGGAGTATAAAAATAATTATTAATAAATTCATTGTACATATATTAATTATTAATGGGATTATACTGATAAAAAATTGAGTACTAAGGAGAACACCCCCTCATAATTAGATCCCTTCAAGATGAAAAGACTTTAATTCTGAATAGAATATTTTTTGAGAATGTATATCAATCAATGAATTGTGAGTACACATGTTTTAGAATCTAAATATTTTGTTAAAACATGGGAAATAATTTTCTTCAAGTCATATGAATCCATTTTACAGCTGATGAAATATAATAATTATAGAGATGTCAGAACATAAATTATTAGAGACATGGGATGTAATGTTAGAATATAGGGGTCTAATAATCTTCCATTATAATTAGTGTGGGAAAAATTTAATATGGTTTATCATACTAATGAAAATGATATATATTTTACTCTAACTTTTTTCCTATAGAAATACAAGAATGTGATACTCTAATGACATGCAAGGTTTATAACCATTATACAGAGTCCTAAGAATCATTATATTATATATTCCTTATAGTTAAGAAATTTTGATATCTAAAATGTTTGTTTATAGTAATATAAAGTTCATCCTTGACAAAATTAGTCACTAAAGTCCCCAAACAAGCACAAGACATAAATTATTGGGAGATATGGAAATGAATTTATGTGATGTGTATATGATGATTATAGATATCATGCATGGGTGATATGTGATAATTTCATCAAAAAAAGTCTATAAGGGAGGATACTGAACAAATGCCACAATTTGAACTAATGTTTTTGAGGTATGAAAAATAATACATAAGGAAGGGGTGTCATTTATAAATTGATATATTCTATGTTGCATGGATGAATTATTTTTGAAATAGAATGGAAACCGGATAATCAATCAATGCCCAAGGGTATACCGCACTGTATACCAGAAGGGGCCCCAAGAAATTCCAATTCCCAATTAGACTATTGTTAGTATGGAAGATTGGGTTGGTGTTTCATTCATTGTGTAGACCCTCAATTCCACCTTTCTATATTATTTTTCATGATGGAATGATTATATATAATACCCATTCATGAATCATATATTGCTGTGAGGTCAATAGAATTTATGATGGTGACATTTTTGGAGGAGTTAAAAACAATCTACCTAAGGGTGATAATATATCTTAAGATATATTAGTGTCGAAATAACATGTACAAGAAAAATTCCACTATAATATCTTTGAGATATTTTTCATGTTTTAGGGATGGGTATGCATGAATTTTAATATATTAAAATTCCAAAAGTCATTCATGATTTCCTAATGTAGGATTGTGTTGTATATTTAATTGTTTTCCCTAGAATCCTAAATCTTCCAAAAATATAAGAAAAAATGATTAAGGATATAAGTTTATATTCATCATTTAATTTATTTCCATATGAATATTTCTTATATAGAATGAATAATGATTAATACTTCATATATTACAAGGTTATTTCAAATATTAGAGATTTAGGGGAATTAATCTTCTTGGAGACTGATTTTCCTTATGGTTTATGGAACATGGGATCCATATCAACATAATTTTAGACTAATCATGGAAAATATATATTCTTGATCAGAATGATTATATGACAAATTTTATTCCTTTGTAATAAATAAGGGATGTAAAACCCAATGTACATTCCCCACATGTATCCTTATAGTTTCCATGAATGTTCTTGGGATCCTTTTTGTTGTAAGAAGAAAAAATTTACTCAATGAGTGTTATATACCTTATCAAATTGATGATTCATACCTCTATGTGGGTGTCATGATATGTGTACACCCCACAATATTCCTACACCTGAGCCACAAACCATGTTGAACTAGACATGGAATCCCAAATGTTTAGCCCTATTAAATCACATATTGTCTCTTATTTCACAAAAAAAGAATCTCTACCACATGATGATAAACAATATCTATGATCCTATCATATGAACATAAATTATGTAAATCAAAAAAAGAGTGTTTTGATTTATTTTCAACGATGATACATTGTACAACTCTTGATGGTTGATTCGCAACATCTCAATATCATCACCATCACATCAACCACTTTTGAGGAAATATATTTGATTCTTGACCAACTTCAAAGAGTACTATAAACCTCATAGTAATTTACACTAGCAATTAAACCAATAATAATCTTATATGAGTATTATAATTGGATTATTATACAATATAATGTAATTTGTGACCAGACTTATGTAATGAGAATAAGGGGACTATTCCCCACTAGACCTAAAATCACAGCAAAAATTATATGATGATCATAAAAGAACCCTAACATTCCATATATGAAAAGTATAATATTTATTTTTTGATAACAATAAGATTATTCACCATTCCCACTTCATCATAATCACATCCATCATCATCTAATGAGCATTGAATTCCATAGGTGATGAGCCTAGAATTCATTAGGTGACGATCTTAAAATACCTCAAGTCACTAGCCTATGATGCCATTGGTGATGAAGTTAGCATTATATAGGTGATTAGAATAGTATTTCATAGATTATGAGCCTAATATATGAATATGGATTGACATAAGAAGATATAACAACCTTCCTACCCAGATCATAACAAAATATCCATCTTTTACTTATATGTGGAAAGCATAATATTCCCTCACTTTGAGAAATGAGAAAGATATTTATGTTATTTTATAAATATACTATGTAATTGAAATTCTAGTCAACTTTTGTCATTAGGTTGTCACCATTATAAGAAAGAAACTGATTTGATTAAATGATATCCACATGGATATGGAATCTAGAATAAGATTCATGTGAAATTGTTAATTATATAAGAAAAATATATAATGGTAAATAAAATCCATAAACATATGTTTTAAACTCATATCCTCCAATTTTAATGAAATTATACATCATCATCACTCTTGTGGTGACATGCTGATTTCCATAAAAATTAGTTATGTGAGACAAGGATCATAATCATCCTAATGTAGTCTAACAAAATGTTATTCGAGTAATGTTTCATAAAAAATTTGATGAAACTAAGATGAATTCATTCTCCTTTAACATTTATAGGATAAGTATCATTGTGCATTATCTTTAGGTATTGGTGAAGCAGTTAATAATTATTTATCCTTAGAAATGATACCATGAGTAACATATGGAATATTAGTCATCATAATCGTAATTAAATACTAAAATTTTGATTCAAATTATATTATATTTTTCCAAGGAATATATTTGATATGTGTGTTTCCCAAACCATTTATAATAGGTGTATCAGTAGAATAACATCCAATTATTCTACAATAAACTATGATCACTCAAGGATATAAATTCCATACCCCTATTCTAATGAAATGATTACTATCTCCCTCACCAACATTCCCTTATGGAGATCATGCAGTAGAGGGTTATCAATACGCTGGTCAACCACAATGTGTATAAATAAATCATATAAAAAAAAGAAAATGGCTAGATATGATCTAGAATATAGGGTAACATAGTTAAAAAACCGATACAAAAGACCCTACATGGGGGGAATTGCTGAGGGAGTGGGGGTCTAGGAGGGTCTATAGAGTGGGGGGGGGGGCTAGTAGTGGGTGGTGGGGCATACTGGTTGGTTGGGGGGATGAGAAGGGGGTGTCCGAGGGTGTGGTCTCTAGGGGGTGAGGAGGACTGGCGGGTGGGGGTGACTGGCAGGGGGAGTGGGTATCCAAGAGAGTTTTCATGGGGGTATGGTGGGGTGGGTGACTAGAAGGTGGGGAGGGGGACTGGAAAGGTAGATAGGAGTGTCCAGGAGGGTCTGCAGGGGGAGGGTGTAATTGGGGGTTAGGAGAAGGTCTTTCCAGGGAGGGGTTTCCAAGAGGGAGGGGTGACATTTAGGGTCTGTAGGGGGAGAGTGGGGGTGGATGGGGGCTTTATAGATGGAGGGGTGTCCATGGGGTGGTGGTGTTCTTTGCATGGGTGTTCCTATAGGGGTGTCTAGGGTGGTGGATGGGGCATTACAAATGGAGGGGTGTTCAGTAGGGTGGTGGTACTGGTGTAGGGTGGGTATCAGATAAAAGTCTACAATTTGGTTTTGTGTAAAAATATTATTTATGCATGTTTGGAGATAAAAATTTATATTAATCACATATATCTATATTTTCCCTAATATATTTTTTCAGATCATCCATGAGTCTCTAGCTTTGGTTTCCTATTAAATCTTTTATTCTCTATGTATATATTGCATCGTTGAGGATGGTTCTCCAATATCTATACTATGTTAACTTCATTTAAGTGTTTCATCATGATGTTCTATGGCCATCTCATGGAATATGTATTATTTTTATACATCCAAGCATTTTTTTGTTTTCTAAACTATTGTTGTTCAATGTTGTCTTGATGGCAGATTGAAATGTGTTCAGTTTTAGTTTCAGTCTGTGAATTAAAATTGCATGGAAAACTGTATTAGCATTCTAGGGGATGTTTGGAGAGTGGAGATGGGTATCCATGGGGGTTTCTATGAGGGAGGGGTGTGGGAGTGTCTAGGGGGTAGAGGGGGTTTCTGTCATTGGGAGGTGGTGTCCTGGGGGTCCAGGAGGGAGGAGGGGTCTAGCGGGGTGTCTTCCTAGTGGGGTATCTATCCAGGGGAAGGGGATGTCCAGTAGTGTCTCTTTTGGCTAGGTTTCCAAGGGAGGGGGTGTCTATGGGGGTGCCTGTTCAGGGGAGTGGGTGTCTAGGGTGTTCGAGGGGAGGTGGTGTCTGGGGTATGATTCTATCTATGGGGTATTTTTTCAGGGGAGGGGTGTCTAGGGGTGTCCATGGGTGTCTGTCCAGGGGTGGGGGTGTCCATGTAACACCCCAGGTAAATAAATAGTATGAAATTTTCACATTTATCCATATTTGTTAATAAAATTTTAATATAACTTTAAAGGGGATGCTATGCTCGATGGCGTACCCAACACCCAACAACGAGTTTCTTGGAAATCTTACATTGCACTCTAATAATAAAATAATATTATAATAAATGGTAGTTAACGCCTAGCTATTGTGATGGAGAGAATGAATAGAAATAACTACAAAATGATTATATATGTTTGTCAAATATTTTTCATTTTTATAATAAAAGTTAGGGGATTAAAAATGCGAATGAATCCAATTTTAAGCGTAAACATTCTAATATTCTTTAAAAGGTCGATTAACCACCTTTTGATGGCGAACCTCTTTTAAATACACCTTTTGAAAATTGAATGTGTTATATTTGAAAAAATAAAATTCTTCTTTAGAATTGGGACATAAAAATTTACTTTGTGTAAATGTTTGTTATTTTTTTGAAAAAGTTCAATTTTTAATGAATAGTGAAAAAATGTTGTATTTTAATTCAAAAACTCCTTTTAATATAATTAATTTATATGATTAGATTATCTTTTGAATTGGTTTTAAAGTGAAATTAGAATATATTTTTTCCATTGAATCCAATAGTGGTCATTGGAATTAATTTCACTTTGAAATCGGACTTAAACTAGTGTCAATCTTTTGACACATTTTGTTTCATAAAAACATGCTATTTGTTTTGATAGCGGGAATTAATTATTAAATTAATTAATGAAACTTATATGTTTTGAATTTTGTAAAATAGATATCATTTTTGAATTCGGAATATCAAATATAGCTTAGGGTAAATTTTAGTAATTTTCTGAAAAAACGTTACTTTCCGAAGAATAGTGAAACCACTAAGTGGTACTTATAAAAACTGATTTTCCGTTTAAATGAAATTTTACCACCTTTGTGTTTTTAATTTCAAAAATCAGACATACATAGTTGTCATTATGAAGTAAAATGGAGTTCAATGGGATTAAAATAATTTTTTGGTGAATATTAACGTTTAAGTTTTTAATCGCGATTAGAGGTAATTAGTGTAGTTTAAGGTAAGAATAATGTTTTAATAAAATAAAATGACCTAGACACATGTAAAACCCACATTGGATGAGTCATGGCGGACCAAAAAAATCCATGGGTCAACTTGGGGACCCCATGGAGCCACTCTGGTTGGAAAATGACATTAATACCTTTTTATTTAATGTTAGAATTAAAATGACACAAACATGAGTTGTTTTACTAAAAAAATTTACATGGGGTTATACAAGTCCGATTTTTGACTATAAAGAGTCATTGTAAAGATAAAACTATTTCCTACATCATAGTATTTTTTTTATAATTTGTAGACATTAAAAAAATTAAATTAATTTTGTCATCATGATGATGCAGCGATGACCTCATTATTTAACAATTTAAATAAAATAGAATGATAATGTAAAATCTAAGACCTACAGATGTCCAAAACCTGTTAAATGGGTGTATTTAGAACCCGTATCACCTTATCCTCGAAAAACATCCATTTGGGACCATTAAAATCTTAAACTCTTTCTAAAATAAAGTAACATTTCTTTACTTTCCAAGAGTGCCCCTCCTCTCCTCTTATAAAAGGCCCCCACCTCTACCTCCTTACCCACACTTCCAAAGCCTTTGGATCAACCAACCCCTGACCATTTGGTCTATCCACATACCTCTCTAACTCCATGAATCCTCACTTTAGGCAGAAGTCTTCCCAAGGAATCCTTTGAGCTCATACTAAAGAGAGTTACCTGATTTTAAGATAATGTCTTCACTTGAGTCCTTTTGTTTTATTTTGCTTCTCCAACCCCCTAAACACTTTTTATTAATTTATTTTGTAACAACTATAGTATCTTAAATATAATAGGATGTTTTTATAAGAAGTATTAGAGCTACACTCACAGACACCTTCGTCTAATGGTTAATGAACATACTGTTTCTGTGGTTGGCGATTTTCTGCCTCACGAAACGATGATTGTTCAATATTCTTTTAACACCTTTAAAAGTTGGCCATTATGATGTCACTGTATTTTATATATGATATATATGGTATTTATGTTTACTATATTCTTCTGTATTTTATATTTAAAACACACCTTTATTCTTTTCATGTTGTTTTAATGTGATAATTTCATATGAGGAAGTGTAGACTACCGCCCCTCAAGTGATGTGACTCGTACATGCAATACATGGAATGTATAAAGAATGAAATTAATGAACATATGTGACCTATATTAAATATATATTATACTGTAAAAATAATAATATATATATATATCATTTATTTTTAATTCCATTAATATGACACAAAAAATGAAAGTAGCGTTCATGCGTACGTACGACCTACCGTCTCCATGAATGGTGCTTTTCATTTTTTATCTCCAAATGATATGGAATAGTATAAAATGAATATATACTGGATATATATGATATTTTAATCATTAATTCTATTCTGGAAATTATTTACTTATAACTACATGGGCAATCATTTTTCAAACAAGTTCATTTTTGACTCATGTACCAAACATCGGCAAAAACGTCTGATATGAACTAACTTTATTAAACAATTATTATAACATTATAATATGTGTTATGAACTGAATAATAATATTTAAAGGAGGTCCTTAGGAAATTATAAATTGACTAAAGTATATTATTCAAGAATATAATTAAACGAACAAGACAAGTCGGACTTGAGGTAAGGGAACCTACCCCGCTCCTTATTGTTAAGTACCCTCTTTTATGTCATTCTTTTGAGCTCATCTTTCTTATGATTGGGATGTTATTTTATATTACTCCTTCTATACATTTTATGTTAATATGATGAGAGACCCTATTTGAACTCATCAACCCATTTTTGGATGTTTAATGTGGCGCCGTTTGGTTGCCGAGTTGTCGTAAGAGATATTTCATCTCACTTTTATTCCAATTAGATTTATGGTACATTTTCCACCATTTCCTTTGAGTGGTATATGTACTACCCATTATTATACTCTTTATGTAATATAATTTCATTAATGAGTATTTACATCAATGTTGTATGACTCTTCTTCCATGGGGTGTACGTTCCAAAAGTTACCCAAGTCAGTAAAGGAACCTTTCAACCTCCTATTTCTAAAAAATTCTTTTGTTATGACTTATAATTCACATACTATTATATTGGAATATGTTCTTATATATCCTTATTTATGTAAATTCTATTTCCAAGTTATGTGATACCATTTTCTCTCTCATGAACTCATTTTCTGAATTTTAATGTGACGCCGATAGGCTGTCCGATTTCCGTAAGGGAACTTCTTAACCCACTTTTAATTCTTTGGGTTAAACCTCTACTTCTTGATTTTATCATGCCAATATTATGTGTGCAATATCTATGTTTTAATTTCCAAAAACCTTTGTGTGTATATACTATTTCTACACATAATCATCTCATTGATAAATTCTTATGAACTTGTATGGGAAATCATAACTCAATCTCATTTCATTGAGTTAAATATCTATGTCATTGGTTTTGTTTTTCCATGATTATGTGTGAATGTCCTCTGATTATTTCACACTTAATATCCACTTATATTGGGTGTATTTATATTTCTCACACATAATTATGTGACAGATTTATCCTCAATTTTAGGATACCATCTTTATAATGGATTTCATCTCAATTTACATTTCCATTCAGACTTCATTGTTGTTATGCACCAATTCACTCTTATATGGTGTGTATATTGTTATTTGGCATATTATATCATGAATACCTTTATTCTCAGGATATTTTAATGTTCGGATTAAATGTTATTCCGCAATTATTTGTATTCAAGAGTCTCTCATTTTTTAAAAACTCCTTAACAAAATATATCATTTTAAATGTTTTAATGATTTATTATTCTAAATCTTTATCTTTAATGTCCATGTTTTCAAAATGGTTTTAGTATTTATTTATATGGAAATTAATTTTTTAAAATTTTAATTCCATTAAAAGCTTCAAAGTGGTATGGGACACTTTGAAACAAAAATATCTTTTAAATGGTTTTTGAAAATGGATTGATTAATTCAATATCATGGAATTACTTATTGTGACTGAAAATGAAATTTTGTTTTTGAAATGTTTATATTTTCAATATTTTATGTGTAATCATGGTACATGGACATTTTACGAGTGGTTACGTGATAAACCATATGACGGGTGGTGCCGTGAATACCAGGACAGGTGGTTACGTTAAAACCTCCAATGCATTGGGTATAGAAGTCGGCCGTATGGCTATTCCATTAAGTATGTATGGAAGTTGGCCGAATGACTATTCCATTAAGTGATATTTTTGGAAGTTGACCGTATGGTTATTCCACTTATGTTTTTTTATGTCCCAAGTTACCTTTATATGTTATGTTTTCATTATATGGGTTTTATGGTAATCTCTTGGTTAAAAAAGGGTAAGTAATGATAATTTATTCAGTACAGAGTTTTTACTACTTCATGAAGGTGAAGGTATTACTTTGATAAATTATATATGGTTTACTTGATGTTTGAAATACTAACAGTTTTCATTCTTTGTGTATCCCTTATTGTGCTTTTTATGCTCACCCCAAGTTCTTTTTTTGAAATGTTTTTCACAGGACTTAATGTGGAATAGGGTCAAGGATGGGAACAAGGAAATGTCATGCTATCTAAACATGGAACTAGACATGTTTCTTTCTAAGAGTTTTTATTTTATGGATACTTTGTAGAAGTGTCTACTTCTTAATCTTTTGAGATGTAACAGTTATGTCCTAATTCTCTAAAACTCTAATCCTGAAACGATCCTCAATGTGAATTATTCATTTAATTCAATATTAAGTAAGGTTTAAGGCCGGGGGATTATAGTTGGTATCAAAGGTCGGTTTAGATAACTTTATAGGTTAGGGTATTCTCTAAGCATATGTGACAGTACCATAATGGATAGGATTTCAGAAGGAGTCCTAGTTTTGGATAAAGTGAATGAGTAAGTATACATTAGTGTTTATCTTCCTCATTAGTTCATATGGTTTTGTTGATATACTCACACTGACATTTCTGTTTTTAGTGAATTGATGGATCTAACAGGCACCAAAGTGACAATAGGTTTGACGGAAACTGTGGTGGTTCGATGATTAAGAGACTAGATGAAATGGGGGATTCAATAAGGAAACTTGTAGTTGTTCTAAACCGACTATCAAGAAGTCAAGATCAACCACCTGAACCTTGGTATGTTCTGTAATGCATCATGTACGATGTGACCAATCGATGTGGAAGTTCAGGTAATAATTATAAAGGTAACCCTTAGGGTTTATATGATCCTTACTTTTTAGGTAAATATGGGTTACTCTATGATATGATGGAAAATGAAAGGCATGAGATAATCTTGATTATAAGATATGATATGATTATTTTTGAATATTTTATCTCGTTTTGGGGAATCTTTTATGAATTATATATTTTTGGAAAAAGGACAGCACGTAGACCGTGTGACAACCCGTCGCATCGGATAAAGTTGCGGGAATCGAACCCACAACCAGAGTGCAACTGGTATTTATTGCCTACCACTATACTATGTGAAGTCCCTGGTTAGTTTGACTGATTCTTTTTAGTTAAATGATTTTATGAATTAAGAGTAAGTTGATTTTGGGTTATATATGGAAATTTATTAACCTATCATAGAGGATATGTGATTAGGTTAATTACTTTTCGATACGAGACATTAAGAGAAACTGATGCTGTTTAGAGATAAATGTTACGATTTAACATGGAAGACTATGTGACTAAATCCTTCAAATATTTGGGTTTCAATTCTAGTTTGGTTTACTTTGAAAAATTTTATGGACAAATTGTTTATCGAATGGTCCTTGTTGAACATTGGGTATTTTTGGACAAATTTTGGAGATTAAGAATATATTTTATTTTTATAAAGGGTTATCCTTTTCTAGATTATCTGATCTTGTACTAACCATTTTGGTTTTAGTTTTGGTTAATTTCTAATGAAATTGGAAGTATATAGTTCTCTTTTTTGGATTAGGTAATTCTCTAGAAGTTGATTATAGTACTCTTAATGTGAATAAGTCTTCCGAAATACTCGTCTTTTGGAGAAAATATGAGTATGAGTAAGGAATCTAATAAAAATATGAAAGTCAACATTATAAGTGATTATGTTTCCTTATGAATAAATTCCTCAATAAAAAGTAACTTATAACAAAAAATATGTTTATTAACTTTTCATATTGGGGAATCGAATACCGTTTAACCCATCACAAGTTTGTGATTTTCTTGTGGTTAGCTTTCTCCTAAATATGTTTTCTATAACTCTCCATAAGAACATGACCCAATGTTTTCTTCTCCATGTCCATGTTTTCCTACATGGAATCCTAGTATGGGTTAACTCGGGTGACCACTGTACTTATCTTTCATTATTTTAAAGTGATTGTTTTACTGACTCTTGTTCTGATGTGGGACTTTCAATGAAGTTTCCAAGCCCAATTTTAAAATTGCAAGGAAGCAATTCCCAAAAGGGGGGAAGGATGTAACACCCCAGGTAAATAAAGAGTATGAAATTTTCACATTTATCCATATTTGTGAATGAAATATAAATATAACTTTAAAGTGGACGCTATGCTCGATGGCGTACCCAACACGCAACAACGAGTTTCTTCGAAATCTTACGTTGCAATCTAATAATAAAATAATATTATATTAAATGGTAGTTAATTCCTAGCTGTTGTGATGGTAGGAATGAATATAACTTACTAAAAAACGATTATATATGTTTGTCACATATTTTTACTTTTTACAATAGAAGTTATAGGATTAAAAATGCGAATGAATACAATTTTAAGCGTAAACATTCTAATATTCTTTAAATGGTCGATTAATCACCTTTTGATGGGGAACCTCTTTTAAATCAACCTTTTGACAATTTTATGTGTTATATTTGACAAAATAAAATTCTGCTTTATAATCGGGACATAAAAAATTTACTTTGTGTAAATTTTTGGTATTTTTCCGAAAAAGTTCAATTTTTAATGAATAGTGAAAATGTTGTATTTTAATTAAAAAACTCCTTTTAATATAATTAATTTATATCATTAGATTATATTTTGAATTGGTTTTAAAGTGAAATTAGAATATATTTTTACCATTTAATCCAATATTGGTTTTTGGAATTAATTTCACTTTGAAATCAGACTTAAAGTAGTGTCAATCTTTTGATACATTTTGTTTCACAAAAACACTCGATTTGTTTTGACAGTGAGAATTAATTATTAAATTAATTAATGAAACTTATATGTATTGAATTTTTTAAAATAGACATCATTTTTGAATTCGGAATATCAAATATAGCTTAGGTGAAATTTTGGTAATTTTCGGAAAAACTTCAATTTTCAATGAATAGTGAAACCACTAAGTGGTACTTATAAAAACTGATTTTCCGTTTAAATGAAATATTGCCACCTTTGAGTTTTGAATTTAAAATATCTGACATACATGGTTTTCATTAAGAAGTAAAATGGGGTTCAATGGGATTAAAATAATTTTTTGGTGAATAGTTACTTTTAAGTTTTTAATCGCGATTAGAGGTAATTAGTGTAGTTTAAGGTAAGAATAATGTTTTAATAAAATGAAATGACCTAGACACATGTACTAACCTTATTCGATGAGTCATGGCCGACCATGAAAATCCATGGGTCAGCTTGGGTACCCCATGGAGCCACTTTGGTTGGAAAATGACATAAATACCTTTTTATTTAATGTTAAAATTAAAATGACACAGACATGAGTTTTTTTACTAAAAAAATTTTTACATGGGATTATACAAGTAAGATTTTTGACAATAAATATTAATTGGAAAGATAAAAATATTTCCTACATCATAGTATTTGTTTTATAATTTTTAGACATTAAATAAATTAAATTATTTAAGACATCACGGTGATGCAGCGATGACCTCATTATTTAACGATTTAAATAAAATGGAAAGATAATGTAAAATCTAAGACCTACACTAGTCAAAAACCTATTGGATGGATGGATTTCGAACCCCCATCACCTTATCCTAGAAAAACATCCATGTGGGACCATTAAAATCCCAAACTCATTCTAAAATAAAGTAACATTTCTTTACTTTCCAAGAGTGCCCCTCCTCTCCTCTAATAAAAGGCCCCCACCTCTACCTCCTTACCCACACTTCCAAAGCCTTTAGATCAGACAACCCCTGCCCGTTTTGTATCTCCAAATTCCTATCTAACTCCTTGAAGCCTAACTTTGGGCAAAAGTTTTCCCAAGGAAGCCTTTGAGCTCAAACCAAAGGGAGTTACCTGATTTTAAGGTAATGTCTTAACTTGAGTCCTTTTGTTTTATTTTTCTTCTCCAACCCCCTAATCTCTTTTTATTCATTTATTTTGTAACAAATCCAGTATCATAAATATACTAGTATGTTTTTATAAGACTCATTTGAGATACACTTACAGACACCTTCATCTAATGGTTAAAGAACATACTGTTTTTTGTGGTTGGCGATTTTCTGCCTCACGAAACTATGATTGTTCAATATTCTTTTAACACCTTTAAAGGTGGCCATTATTATGTCACTATATTTTATAAATGATGTATATGGTATTTATGTTTACTATATTCTTATTTATTTTATATTCAAAACATACCTTTATTCTTTTCATATTGTGTAAATGCGTTAATTTCATATGAGGAAGTGTGGACTACCGCCCCCTCAAGTGATGTGACTCGTACATGCAATACATGGAATGTATAAAGAATGAATTTAATGAACATATGTGACCTATATAACATATATATTATACTGGAATTATAATATATATATATATATATATATATATCATTTATTTTTAATTCCTTTAATATGACAAAAAAATGAAAGTAGCGTTCATGCTTACGTACGACCTACCATCTCCATGAACGGTGCTTTTCATTTTTTATCTCCAAATGATATGGAATAGTATAAAATGAATATGTACTGGATATATATGATATTTTAATCATTAATACTACTTTGGAAATTTTTTACTTATAACTACATGGTCAATCATTTTTCAAACAAGTTCATTTTTGACTCATGTACCAAACATCGGCAAAAACGTCTGATATGAACTAACATTATTAAAAATTATTATAAAATTATAATATTTGATATGAACTGAATAATATTCTTTAAAGGAGGTCATTATGAAATTATAAATTTACTAATGTTTATTATTCAGGAATATAATGAAATGAACAAGACAAGTCGGACTTGAGGTAAGGGAACCTACCCCTCTCTTTCTTTTTAAGTACCCTCTTTTATGTCATTCTTTTAAGCTAATCTTTATTATGATTGGGATGTTCTTTTATATTACTCCTACTGTAAATTTTATATTAATATGATGAGAGACCCTATGTGATCTCATCAACCCATTTTTGGAAGTTTAAAGTGGCGTCGTTAGGTTACTGAGTTTTCGTAAGAGATTTTTCATCTCACTTTTATTCCAATGAGATTTATGCTACATTTTCCACCATTTCCATTGAGTGGTATATGTACTACCCATTATTATACTCTTTTTGTAATATACTTTCGTTTATGACTATTTACATCAATTTTGTATGAATCTTCTTCCATGGGGTGTACGTTTTGAAAGTTACCCAAGTTGGTAAAGGAACCTTTCACCCTCCTCTTTCTAAAAACATCTTTTGTTATGTCTTTTAATTCACATAATATTGTGTTGGGATATGTTCTCATATATCCATATTTATGTTAATTTTATGTCCAAGTGATGGGTTACCATTTTCTCCCTCCTCAACTCATTTTCTGAATTTTAAAGTGACGTTGTTAGGCTGTCGGATTTCTGTAAGGGAACTTCTTAACCCACTTTCAATTCTTTGGGTTAAACCTCTACTTCTTGATTTTATCATGCCAAGATTATGTGTGGAATCTCTATGTTTTAATTTCCACAAACCTTTTTGTGGATATACTATTTCTACACATAATAATCTCATTGATAAAATCTTACGAACTTGTATGGGAAATCATAACTCAATCTCATTTCATTGAGTTAAATATCTATGTCATTGGTTTTGTTTTTCCAAGATTATGTGTGAATGACCTATGATTGTTTCACACAAAATATCCACATATATTGGGTGTATTTATATTTCTCACACATAATTATGTGATAGATTTGTCCTTAATTTATGGATACCATCTTTATAATGGATTTCATCTCAATTTACATTTCCATTGAGACATCATTGTTGTTATGCACCAATTCACTCATATATGGTGTGTATATTGTTCTTTGAAATATTATATCATGAATACATTTATTCTAATTATATTTTAATGTTTGCATTAAATTTTATTTTCGCAATTATTTTTATTCAAGAGTCTCTCATTTTGTTAATAACTCCTTAACAAAATATATCGTTTTAAATGTTTTAAAGATTTATTATTCTAAATCATTATCTTTAATCTCCATGTTTTCAAAATGGTTTTCAGTATTTATTTATATGGAAATTAATGTTTTAAAATTTTAATTCCATTAAAATATTCAAAGTGGTATGGGACACTTTTAATCAAAAATATCTTTTAAATGGTTTTTGAAAATGGATTGATTAATTCAATATATTGGAATTACTTATTGTAATTGAAAATGAATTGTTGTTGTTGAAATGTTTATATTTTCAATATTTTATGTGTAATGATGGTACTTAGATATTTTATGGGGGGTTACGTGATAAATCATATGAGGTGTGGTGTCGTGAATACCAGGATGGGTGGTTACGTTATAACCTCTAATGCATTGGGTATGGAAGTCGGCCGTATGGCTATTCCATTAAGTATGTATGGAAGTTGGACGAATGGCTATCCCATTAAGGTATATGTGTGGATGTCGACTGTATGGTTATTCCACTTAAGTATGTTTATGTCCCAAGTTACCTTTATATATTATGTTTTCTTTCTATGGGTTTTATGGTAATCTTTTGGTTACAAAAGGGTAAGTAATGATATTTTATTTAGTAAAGAGTTTTTAATACTTCATGAAGATTAAGGTATTACTTTGATAAATTATACATGGTTTACTTCATCTTTGAAAAAGTAACAGTTTTCATTCTTTGTGTATCTCTTACTGAGCTTTTTATGCTCACCACAAGTTCTTTTTTTGAAATGTTTTTCACATGACATAATGTGGAATAGGGTCAAGTATGGGAACAAGGAAATGTCATTCTATCTAAACGTGGAACTAGACATGTTTGTTTCTAAGAGTTTTTATTTTATGGATACTTTGTAGAAGTGTCTACTTTATAATCTTTTGAGATGTAATAGTTATGTCCTAATTCTCTAAAACTCTAAACCTGAAAAAATCCTCAATGTGAATTACTCATTTAATTCAATATTAACTAAGGTTTAAGGTCGGGGCCTTATTGTCCATGGGTGTCTTTCCGAGGGGGGTTTCCATGGGGGTGTCCAAGGGAGGTGGGTTTCATGGGGATTTCCAAGAGGGGTGGGGGAAGGGGAGTGTCTAGGGGATCTAGGGGTGTCTGTCTAGGGGAGAGGGTGTCTGGGGCGTCCATGGGAGGGGGTGTTTGTCTAGGGGTGTGCCTGTCATAGGGAGGGGGTGTCTAGGAGTGTATGTCTAGGGTAGGGGGTGTCCATTGGTGTCCTTATGGAGGGGATGTATTTCTAGGTGAGGGGTCTTTCCAAGGGTGTCTGTTTGGGGGTGTCTATCTAGGTGAGGGGTTGTCCTGTGGTGTCTATCTGGGGGGTTCTATCCAGGGGGAGGGGTTGTGTCTAGAGAGGTGGCATACAAGGGGTGGTAGGTAGTGGGGAAATGGGTGAAAACATGTAGGGGTAATATAAGGGGAAGAATTGGATGGACAATTTTTTGGAGACATGCAAGGTCGAGGTGTTAGGGGAACTAGCAGGTGGGTGGAATGTAGGGGGACTAGCAGGGGTGGAAGGGAGGCCCATATTATTGCCATTTTTTATTGATTTTTAATTTATTGCCACAGTTTCTAACTGTGGATATTGGGATTTTTTGTGTTATCCAAGGAAACTTATGATGTATCCATTGTTTTAACTTTGGGTATATTCCTTATATAGTTTAAAGTTCTTCCACTATTTAAAAATGTGGTTATAGTTCTTTATCAACGGTTCTAACCGTGGCTATAGGACATGACCAATACTCATTCCAATACCATACAAGGGTCATTAAACCATGTATATAACTATTATTCATGGTATTGGTCTTATAGCCATGATTTGAGAGTGTTTCTACCACCTAAATTTCTTGTAGTGAAAGATATTTTCTATTGTATACCTTTATTATAAGGATTGCAGACTTTATTATTTGGAAACTCAAGGTTAGTATGCTCCTTGAAAAAATAGATCATAAATTGATTTCTATAGGATTTTATGTTATAGTATCCTAGTCTCCAATGCCATATCAAAGACTCTTTCTAAAAATTACTCAACCGATATACATTTTTATTAACTATAAAATGCGGATATACAACATAAACATTCTCATTTTTAAAATTAGTAAATAATATATCAGTTTTGGAATTAAAAATACTATGATCATCATTTCCAAATTTAACATTAAATGAATCATCGCATAATTATGACATGCTAGCCATATTATACATAAGACCATGAAAAGAAAATTAAAAATTAAAATTGAGTTTGTGTTACTAATTTGGCTAATGAAAACTATTTTTCTCTTTTCATTGTAACCAATAGTGAGATTCCCACCAACAATATTAAAATGTTTCTTGATGCTAGAGTAGTCGTATATCATGTGTCTAGAATTTCCACTATCCAAGTACCGTATTATTTTATAAGATCTCTTCAAGTAGGTTTCCTATATAAAAATTTATCCAAGAAGGGATTTTGGTTCCCGTACTTTTTTGATACAAGTAATATTAGTGATTAAATATTGGAGAATCCATATTTGTTTCATGGGATTTCCATAAGCAGTTTCTAATGTCATAGAAAAATAAAGTCGATTTGGTTTAGAAAAACTAAAAGTAGTAAAGGTATTTCTAGTGCTATAATATACTATCGATTTTTCAATTTTGGGCATAAAACCAAATTTTCCTGATTTTGATACAATATTATTTTTAACAAAATTTATTTTTTGGATTTATAGCTAATACTAGTAGTATATTTTCTACCAAACTATTTTCTATGATTTTGAACTAATGTATCATTACCATATATGAACTTCTCTAAATCAATTTTTAATTTCTCATTAGAAATTTGAGTTTATTAATCTCATTTAGGATTTGATAATTCATTCCTTTTCCAATAATAATTTAATATTTAAAATAAACAGTATAGGAATGCTCTTTCTTTAGATATTTAACTTCTCCATTTATTCATTGGATGTTTATTAAATTATTTTGTAGTATTAAAATATTTCATTATTTAACATATTTTAATAATTTGAATCATTTTATTCATTATAATAATAAGAATTTTTTACATTAGATTCTAAATTTACCAAGATGTGTTTGTGAAGAGTCACATCATAACTTTGTTAGCCTTTTCATCATGTGATGACTCTATGTCACTTGACATATCCTTATAATCACATCAGGTGGCCTTTATTTCCATTTTATATTTTCTATCTTTGTAATTATATTTTATTTTAATCATTAACATAGGATAGCCATATTTCACATGTCCTATACTATTACACTCATAGTAGACTATTTCTTTTGTATTTTCATTTTACTTCCAATCCTTTTTCCAATTTCTCTTATTGTCATATTTTATTTTGTAGATAGGTTTTATAAATAAATTTTTCCTTTTCTAATTTTTTTTAATATTTTGGGTAACTAATCCATTACTTCATCACTGTCACTTAGAGATTCTTTATTAATAGAACATTTATTATGAACTCGTACTTTATTTTTTTCTTAGATGCATTGGTTTTGAAATCCATTGACTTTTTTTTGGGTTTAATCATCCAACTATCTATTAACATTAAATATTTATTCATTCATAATTAATATATATATCAAATTCTTTATTTTAAACCTACTGATATCAAAAGATTCTATTGTTGACATTGAGGTCCCTCTCCAACTTTCTGGTAGAAATCTAGGTAGCTTCCTGATTTATTCTTTGGCATCCACTGGATATTCAAAAGATCTTATTATATTGACTATCTCACTGAACCGGAGATACATATCAGAAATGGGTTCAACGTGATTAATTATGAATTTATCATGATTAATATTATATATATCAAGTCTCATATACATAACATTAATGTTTCATTCATTTGAAATTGCTAAAGTGTATAAAATTTCATAAGAATAATTGAAAGAAGATATTCTATTATATTATTCATTACCTAAAGCACAAAATAGGTCATTCAATTATTTATATTAATTATTGTATGAAACATTTGTAGATACACACCAGGTTGTTCTTGTAGTTTCTAGTAATTCATATTTTTCTTCTATTATAGTCTAAATATCGAACCCCATAATTTCTATCAACATTTTCATATTTATTTTCCACTATGAATTATTACTATCAATAAAATAGGTAGATATATTTGTTACAACACCTTCATATCTATTATCCATATGAATGAATATAGTAAAGTTTTATAGAACTAGATATTTATAATTGATTGAAATTTATAGTTATATAAAAGAACAACTAAATGCACATTTGAATAAATGTTTCATAAAAACATTAATAAATCCACGGATACAAACTGTTGGTCAGATCGGGACACTCAAAAGGGGGTGAATGATGTTCCTAAAAAATTTCTTTCCAAAAAATCGTATTTAAATTTTTTTTAATGCCCCAAAATTTATTACAAAACATCCGAATTAACCAACTTAGCATATTTAAAATTGTTTTTTATAATATTTCTCCAAAATTGTTTATTTTTCATTTAAAACAATACAATTTATTATTTTATCATTTTAAATTCGACTAATAAAATAAATTCTAGTATGAAAACAATATTAGATTAAATATCAGATTGAAGTGATGATTTTTTGTTTGAATAAATATATATGAAAACTAAACTAAACATGAAAATGGACATTAGAATTAATAAGTGTTTTTGTCTCAAGATTATACCAAATCCTTTACACTTGGTGATCACGTTCTACAAATATGTTTATAAAAAATAATATTGATCCAAAAACTAGATATTGGTATAATATCATACAATTTTATAAGTCACCAGACCTTTTCCATAGTTTTCAAGGGAATAAAAAATTGAATGATAGGCCACGCTGGTACCTCTACCACATTATTGGTGGGAGTGTAAATTGTAATAAGATATATTGGTGAAGATATATGTGTGTCTTCTAGTTTAGTGCGAGGGTCGATGTGTGTTTATGAAATAGAGACACACATTGATTGATTGTTAAATAAGACAAAAAATATAGAAAAATAATATGATGAGCTTATAATGATCTATGTTATGTTCAATGAATCTTTTAGACACCATCTAGATGATAGAAATACTTGTGGATTCAACTGCTAAAAATAAATAGAAAAATAGATAGTTTTTTTATTTAGTGTTTTTTTCTAGTAGGGAAGATGATTCAATGTAGTGTTATTATCTTCTATGTTGTTGTTGAATAATTTTTGTGGACTTTTTTGTCATTAGAAGGTTATCTTGGTAGGAAAAGTGGGTTGGTAGGGATTTTTTCAATGTCATGTGACTTTGTGATCAACCACTTCTCTTTATCCCCTATTACTTCCTTTCACCTAGGTTCTTGCTTTATACATTGTAGGTCGACAAGGATCATGTTCTCTATCACATGTGTCTACCTTATATTGGTCTTTGACATCATTACATGTTGTCTATAAAAGGCATAAAAGTAATTTAATATAATATGTTGTACTGAGATTCATAAATATGACTATTATTAATAATTTTGAATTTAAGACATATCATTGGGGGATTAGTATGTAGGTTGTAAATTCTCTCGGTAGCATATATCTTACCAGTACCTCATTTAATTTTCTCACACATTCTATTGGTAGCCTAATTATCTTGGTAGGTTAGACTATCGACATCTTATTCTTTTAGTGGGTGATTTGTTAATAGGTTAGGTATGAGTAAGAAATGCATTAGTGGGTTAGGCCTCTTTAGTTCTATCATCGCTAGTTTAGGCATCCAGAAGTCATGTATTAGTGACTTGTCTATCGATATTAAATGTTTCGGTAGCTCATACTAAATCAAAATATTTATTATTGTTTACGATGTAATCACATACAAAATATGTTAATATTATAATATTATCATGAGTAAACTAAATGGGTCTTTGTAAATCTGAATCTTTATAGTTAATCATGATTTGTTAACATTAAAACTAGAGGAGGCCAACAATAATAAATTATATCATTAAAAATGTTTCTTGACGAAAATAACCCATGCCAATGAAAAAAAGTTTTCAAAACAAAAAACATTTAGAAAATACCTTTAATTTAATATATAATTGAAACATTTTAATGTAATATTAAATTAAAATAATGTTCATGATAGTGGAAAATACAATTCATTTTGTAGAGTTTAAAATAATGAATCCGTTCAGATTTTCAGTAAAATAAAAAGCATATTGTTTGGAACAATAAATTATGATTCATTTTAAATCATTTTTTAAAAAGTAAAAAATGGGTTAATATTCCTTATATAAATAATCTAGAAAATTATAAAAACATTTATCTAAAAAATTATAATACAGGTTTTCAATTGAAGAGATATATTATGATGAATTTTGATAAAATAGTTATTTTAAAATATTTGGTTCATATAGAGAGTAAAATAATGGAAAAAAATTTATTATCCAGAAATAAGTAGTGGAAAAGAAATTTCAAGAGTTTATATGGAGGTTGATAATAATATTTCATCATTTAAAAACATATCATTAAAATGTTCGATAAATAATGTGGTTGTAAAATAATATTTTTACCACTAGGGAAAATTTAAATAGTACTCCCCATGAATGAATAAAACTAAATGAAAACCATAAATTTAATTAATGAAGTATATTCATTATATATAATGTTAAATGGTCAGTATATAAACCTCATATAAGAATATCAGTTCATAACATAATTTTTATTCCAATGAATTCAATTTGAGATAAAACATTGCTTCATCACTTTAGTAAAATTTTAACTGTAACTCCCAGGAAAGAGAGATATTAAAAAATTTATGTAAATACCAAAAAATAAATAAAATAATGATAAAATATATTTATGGGATGTATATACACCACATATAAGAAACATATGGTGAATATGGCATGAGTCATAAATAAATATTATTGTAGGACATAAATAAAATACATTAAGTCATGACTTCCTTCATATAGGTTCAAAAATAATGTATAATAAATATAATTTTATTATAATTATATTATACAATAAAATATATATATGTCAAAAAAATTATGATTTGATTATTGATATTTATTACCCATTTATTAATAATTGTTTCCTCAAATCATGGTTGTTTATCAAATTTTTATCATATTTTCTTTGATTTCTTATTTTCAGTCAAATAAATATGATCATAGCTCCATAGATTCCAAAATTAAAAAAATTAAAATTTTATATTTAGAAAAAAATTATACTTTTAAGACCAATAATTAAATATGGTTTTGATAAATCATAAATTTTAAGATCATTGAGTCGGTATGTCATAGGTATGTATGAGTAATGTTTACATTTTTGAGAAATAACAATGGATAGGAGGTTAGTAATATTTTAACATCACAGGATGATCATTTTATACATAATAAAAAATTATTTCTTTAAATATAATTTTTTAAATCATCCATTTGTTTTTGTTATTAAAATTTAGAGTCACATCGCTTCATGAATATTATAATCCACACATAAATAAATGAAACTGAAATCTTCTAGTGAGTGAAATGTAAGAAATTAAAGAATATATTATTCTTAATGGATGATAAATTTTTAAGTAATTTCTTAATTATTTAATTTATATCACAAATATTCATTAACAATATCCCAATTATCTACCATGGATAGTGTTAGTGACAGCTGATTCACATTTCATCTTAGCAGTAGTCCCTCTTACACATGAGTTGTGTTATCATATCCAAAATGGAATGGAATGTAAAAAAATAATATATTATATAATTCAACCAAAGTTATAAATTTTTAATAAATATCTAACAAAAAAATTATATTAATCATTATTTTCAACTATGAGAGTTATTAAAGGAAAACATGAATAAGACCGATTCGTGAGGCAGTCATCCAATTTAATCACTAATGATGATTTCAGATGACATTTCATGAATGTAGACATTTTTTAGTTTAATAAACTAACATAAAAACATATAATTATATTGAAGATAACTTTTTTACTATTACATTAGGGTTTAATTTTAATTGAATGTGCTAGAAGAAGAAATAAAATAATAATGCTAATTGAGGAACCTTAGGTATTCTTCTCATATCCTTCAGAGGTTTTCACTAAAAGCCTTCCTAGGTTTGATATCATATAAAATATGGATTAAAAGATGAGATTCTGCAATTTGGGATGTTATTTTGACAGGAAATTTCCAATTTTTTTTAAGGTTTTAAGACCAAGGAAACTGGGTAGCTTATTAAATATGAGGTGTGTGGCACAATTGTAATGTTTAAAAATTAAAAAGGTGTACCCACATTTTGTTCAACAATATAAGGCACAGAAATGAAATATAATAGAGACTTATATGTTTTAGGGAATGAATATAGAAATAAAATATATTTTAGAAATGTTTTAGGGTCATATTAACCATTATCTATGGGTTTAACAGTTGATAATCCCATTTTCACCTTATTCATTGTAAATAATTTTTACTATTTTTAATATTCATTTTCGTAAAAAACATAGATCAACATATTATATAATATTAGTTTTTTATTTCAAATATAGAATATATTTTTATGTATTCCATTGACATATGTGGAAAAATTTATACTAAACATAATTTCCTAGACAAGACCAGAAACCGGGTTTCAAAAGAGAAAATGTTCAAAAGAAAACAAGTCATTAATATCTAGATTAAAAATAAAAAATATTTCAATGAAATAAAATGGATTAATATATATATATATAATCGAATATTAAATTAAAACAAATTTAAAATATATTTCATCATTATAAATAATGTGAACAGAAAACTGAGGTTTTTATTAAAATTTCAAAAAAAATTCACTATTTATCAAAAAAAATCCGGTTCAAAAAATTATCAATAAATTACCCTATGATAATTTATACATGATTATTTTAAAAATAAAAATTATTTTTAGGAATAAAATTTCAAATGTTTTTTAAAAAACATTTTTCAAGGATGTACACAAAAATGGGACAACACTGCTTTCTAAAAAAATAATGTTTTTAAGTAAAAAATATGATTAATTATTATTCAATAAATATAGTTTTATTAATTTATTTAGGTGAAACTTGTTTTTTTCAAAGATTTTTTTTTGAAATAGTCACCTATATTTTCTAATAGTTTTTATTTTCATTTATATTCAGTAGGTTACGAATCAATTGATTTTATATACGTTTGTGAAAAATATATATATTTTTAATTTATTTAATCTTATTCATACCCTCTATTTAAATGTCTATGAGATTACTATTATTTTTAAAAATAAATATTTTTATATATTTTCATGATTCGTTTAAGCATTGTGTCATTTGTAATGTAATCATAACTAAATGTTATGTGTAATAAAAAATATAGAAAATATAAAATTCGATTTTAAAGACATTAAAAAACCCAGGGTATTCCATTATCTATCAAGAAATGGGAGAAACCAAAATTTGATATCAGTTTTAGTTAATCTCTAAGATGATTATTCAATTTTAATTTACATGTTAATGGATTTAAAATCTTCTGAAATGTTTTTTTGGATCAATAAATTAATAAATTAATATTTAATAAATTTCAATATAAATTTGATTAAGAGACCAAAGCAGAAAAGCAATAAATATCATCACTATAAATTATATTCAAATTAGGAAATGAAAAATGAACAAAAAATTTATATATTTTGAAAAATAAATGTAACTAATTTACCTAGAGATGATAAATAGTAACAACTTCATGTCATCATTTCTATTTATGTTTGATGTATAATATCTCATACATATGTTATCAGTTGGTGAAAATTAATAATATTACTCTAACAAAAAATTTCCAATGATAATATTAGTAACTGTTGGGAAAATATATGAGTGTTAGGATTCTAACAAATTTTTCACTTTTTTAATGATTCATTAGATTTTATATACTGAAATTAAAGGTAAATGTATGAAAATATATCATGTATTTTAAAAGTAAAACTAAAGAAGAAATATATAAATAAGAATCACTAATCAGTTATAAACTATCATAAACACCAGTTATCATGAAAAAAATCTTGGTACTCTGTCAAATAATAGATACCTATTTAATAGGCATTTAAATTGGAATAGACGAATAAACAATATCATTTATCAATACACTAAATGGATTTTATAGAATAATATTATGGTGTTTACAAACTCCAGGATAATATATGGTGTTATATTAAAAACTATAGTAATAGGGATCCTGATTTTGTGTCTGGTAATGTATTTTTGGGTTTGGCCTAAGAGGTGGAGGAGTTGGATGTGCATGTTGTTCAATATTTTTCAGTCTCAATATATCTATTAACATAAACCCTATAAATGATCTGATTCATTATATTATCAACTAATATATCTCTCAAATATTATCCATTAATGAATATATTTATCTACTATATCAATCCTCCCCTATTACACAACAATGTCATTCGAAAACATTCCTCTATACAAATGCACACCTTGATTCATTTTGCGTGGTGTAAGTGTACTTTATTTCCAAAATATTCATTAATAATTTCATTCTAGACCTTCAAGATAAACCTCAGATATGTCTCATTCTCCTAAATGACATTCTAAATTGATATATTTAAACATATTTTTAATGCTATGTATTTAGAAACAATAGATTTGAAAAAATAACTAATTCTTAGAATCATATTTGTTACATCCATTGATTCATCAGTAATGTAAATACCCTTTTAATCATTCTTGACCTATTCAAAATTTCCTAGAATAAAGGGTGTCACACCCCAACCATTAGAAAATTTCTTATTTATTTTGTGTCTTGGAATATTCTCATCGAGGCTTCAGATGAGTGATTGTTTTATATTTATGATTTTTTTTAATTTTGTTGGGGTTTGGGCTGGTGCACAGACACTTCATAGTTAGTGGTAACCATATTTGTCTGCACAGGTGATCATGTAGTTTCCCAATAATTAAAATAAATAAATTTTATGAAGATAAAATTAAAATATTGATTTAATAATAAAGATAATTATAATATTATTATTATTAAAAATGAAATGATGATGATTATTATTATTATTATTGATATAATTATTATTATTTTTCTTATCCTTTTATATATTATTTTCATTATTTATTTATTATTATTTATTTTTATATGGGGTAAACCACTAGAAAGGGTCCCTTTTACCCCTTTCCACACCAAGCATCCTGACCCCCCTTCCCCAAATTCTAGTCATGACCCTCACGGTGCTCCCTCCCTCTGAAGGATGAGCCTCCCTCTAATGATAGCACCACCCTCCTCCGACTATCCTCCCCTACATGGTGTGTTAATTCTCGTGTGACTGCCCTCTCATCCACTCCCTACTAAAACATGTCTCCACCTCTATCTCTCTCTCTCCTATTTCCATTTTACATGATTTTTCTTCACGATTATAGCTTATCATGTCGTGGTAATCATTTCTCCCTCCATCCGCCCATTTGGTTTGGCAGATTTGAGTCTCTCGGTCACCTAGTTTGGTTTTTTAAAACCCTACATCATTGGTAAATCTGATTTTTTTGTGTTCTTTAGTTTATGGGTGATATATACGGTATCTTCGGTCACATCCATTTATGTTTTTATGTCATCCACCCAAGGCGTAGAGTTTCAGATCATTTTGGTGTATCCGCCCCCATTTTGAGGTATTCTTTCCTTTTTCTTTTATTTTTCCTTAATTTTAATTAGGGTTTTTGTGATTTTTTAGTCCCTAATAATTATATTTCGTATTTTGGACCCTGTTGGGATAGATTCTAGCTACTTTATCAATGTTATGGGGTGTCACCTTGATTTCATGTGAAGTTCCTTGAATGGTTTTCTTCATCTTAACTTTAAATTAGGGATTTAGGGTTTTTCAGTTTCTGGTATTTTATTTAGTTCTTTTTAACCTTTATTCATGAGGTTGACCGGCACACACATGAATGGGTATGGTATATACATATATTCCTCCTTTGAACATACTCCCTCCTTGCAAGGGGAATGTGTAAAATCTAGTTATGGTTATATATATATATATATATATATATATATATATATATTCAAGTACATGTTAGTGTAATGTTTGGACACAAGTTGTCGTCGTCATGTGTTGAGGTGTTACAGCTTCATCTTCACCTTCTAAATGTATGTTCCCTATTTCGAAAACATTAAATTTAATTCCCTAAATTCATATAATTTTAAAAATATGACTTCATATTTATGTGTTATATGTATATGATGAGACAAATTTATTATGCCTCTGGGAACTAGTTTACCGTTTATGTAAAACAAATTCCATGCCTACTTGTAAGATGATATCAAATTTAAAGTATCATAAATAGTTTAGAATATTTTTCCCAAATATTATTTTCTTCTTTTTAATAGTATCTTGTTTCATTTGTTTAGAATATTTTTATTTTATGCTATTATGATTTTTATGGATTCCTAGTATTTTAATTAATCTACATTGGTCACTAGTTTGTGGTTTCGAGCCATCGGGTCTAAGTTAACTCGCCATCATATAAATAGATAAGTATATAGATTTTTAGGTTCCCCTGTTATGTGTATATTCATCCATGAAAGTGAATATATACGTATGGGGCTAGGTGTTCTTATGTATATATATATATATATATGATATGTTGGTGAGTGGAGACTGGTATATGCATATAAGAATATATGTGAGGATCCCCATGAAGATTTTCAAGTCTATAAGGGTGTGTGCATAGGGGCTAGGTGTCCATGAATTTTTGAGAAGATCTATAATCTTAGTGGGGGAGCACCAGTTCATTATTAAAAATTTCCAAGGGTCGAATGTTTTGTTTGGTTCCACCCTATGCTATGATCTCTATACATTAAACTTTAAATTTAAGATTCCTTTTTCTTGAATTTATCATCTTTTTTTATATTAATTATTGATATTGAATTGCTAGTAAAATTTTCTATCTTCAATTGGAGTGTTTTATTTCCTATAATGTATTTAAATAAATGGTTTGATTGAATTTTCCACATCCATTGCTTGAGAAAAATTCCATTTAGGCTTCGATAAATTTTTTTTAGATTTAAAATGATGACATGGGTTTCTTAAATGATTTTTGATGGGGATTTTGGTTTTGAAACTGGTGTGTATTGGTTATTTTGGATATGGATTAGTGTTAAATGGGTTATTGAAGACTTTTTTTTACTTTTGTAAAATTATTTACTTTAAAAAACCTCTTTGGGATGCACCTATTACCTTTTTGGTTGTTTATTGGAATAGGAGGTCCTCAAATGGGACTTCCCTCATGTGTTGATATTTGAAGGCAAGTGGGATAAAATTTCTTTTAGTAATTTGTCGATGATTTTGTTTTGTATTTTATTAGTGTAAGATGAAAAAGGATGTCTTGGATTCCATATTTGTTATTTGTTGACTCTCCCCCTTTTTTAGTCTGAATATGGGACCCTATATAATAGAGAAAATTCTTAGTGAAAGATTGTTTCACACGATTAAAATACACACTAGTTATTAGCCCATAGAAAAGGGATATTTTTTCATTATTTCTATGGGATTGGGCCCCTCAATCAGGCTAATTAGTTCAACATTCAAGAATTTGGGTATTATAAAGTCATCATGTAAGGAAATACTTTGGGATGAGTGAGATGCATAGTCTGTTCTAGATTAATCACCAGCTCATGTGTTCTCCCAAGTTCACTGATACATAGTTATCTAAAACAGATGGTTGAGATGTGTGGGCTGGTTGGTCACTCTTTCTTGATATTTTATATTTCCCTTATGTGATCATTACTTTCACCATATATCGTGTTCCATCTATTTTCTAAATGTGAAAAAATGATTTTTAAATATTTGTGGAAAATGGTTTTCAAAATGTTATATACCTTCATCTTCTCAATCCCTCTTTTATTAAAAGGTTAAATATTTATTCTAGAAGAAGAAACATGTTTGAGATAAAAATGGAAATGGATTGTGATTCTCTTTGATAGGACAATGTGTGAAAAACATATTTTTATAATTTTTTTTTTCAAAATTGAAATTGATGTTTCATTACTAAACGGAAATTTCTTTGGGAATATATATTTTGGCATTGCATATTGGGTTTTAATAGTCATTTATATAGTTTATCATTGGTTTTCACTATGGTTGAAGATTCATGCATAGATTTGATTTTTTTGTGCGACGTCGATTTGAAGTCAATAGTGACCCATAAAGTCACATAGAGGTTTGAATAGTTTTATTTTATCTCTATTGCTAGTTTTTATTTTTCCGCTTTTAGTTTTTATTTTATATATCTCATTAATTTATTTGAAAAATCATTCCCAAAAATTTAATTGGGATTTTCAACACTAATTTCCAGACTGTGTTAATTTGGAACTCCCTATAGGCCATTTGTGGGATGGATTGGGTGATTGATTCAAGGTAGGCCTAAGTTGGTTTATGAAAAAAATGGTATCGAAGGTAGGTTGTTATTTGGGGTGTATGGTAGAAGGATATTTGGACTATTGGGACATAGAGGATATTTCTGGGAAGAGCAATGCAGACTCTTACCCATTCTGAAACCCAAGTTATTGGGGTTGTTTGGGATTTGATGCTTTTGACATTCTTTTGGATTAAGGGATGATAATAAATGAAATCTAGTGTCATTTAGTGATCTCACATGGACTAGTGACCTATTTAGAATTTGGGTGTATAGTCATAGTACCTCTTAGATGTTGATTCGTTTTTGGGGCATGGATCACTATAATGTTCTTGGGTTAAGGGTAAAAATTATACGTCATTCTGGTGGTTTGATGTGTATTGTACTTCATTGTGGTTTTGGTTGGTATGAGTGTGTTTTTCAAAATGATTTTTTTTTAAACAAAAATATTTTCAGTAAATGGTCTTAAATTGGTGAAATGGGTTTGAGAGGGAAATTTTATGGTTTAAAAATGTGGTACCTATTTGGAATTGGAAATGAAATGGTTTGGGTGCAACATTCATTAATCATTATGAATATTTTCACATGTGAGGGTGTGTGTAGAATGTGTGTGTTGGAACGTATGAATGTAGGTGGATGTATACATGTGAAATATATCATGTGATTCCTCGGGTGTTTTTTCTAAACTAAAGACTTCAATTTTTTCCTAAATTTATTTTTGGATGGAAAAATTATTTTTGAAATTTATTTTCTTTTTGTGATGTGGGTTTTGTTTAGGGAAAAGTGGTTTTTTTCTGTTTTGGATGTTTCTTTATAATGGGTTTGTCCTAAAACTTAAAATGTAAATTGGGTTTTTATGGGGTCATTTTTTATTGTGTTGGTGTGTTTTCAGTTTGTGAGTCCATTACTTCTACTCAAGACGATTCTTTCCTACTGTAATTTTATTTGATTATAGTTTTTGGATTTTTCTTATTTTTTTATTTAAAAAATTCTACCAAGAAATAACAAAATTTTCAAATTATTCTTGGTTATTTTTTAGTCCTTCTTAGACATTTCATGTTATTTTTAGTGATCGAGGTCTGTTAGAGGTAGTTGTGTGGTCAAAATATGTCAATCGTGTCTTTAGGGTATTAGAGACTCAGGAAGTTTTCAGTCTACATGCCATTTTCAGTCTATTTGATTATTTAACAGTGGAAAAATGGAAGTTTATCACCACCACTATTAATGAACATTAGGAAGATGTGGGATTCATATAAAATTTTCTTCATCTAATGGTTCATACCTGAAGTGGTGAAGCTGAAGAAAAAGGGAAAAAATCATGTGTATTCTGCAATTCCAAATTCCAATAAAATATTATGTTTTCCATTTCAAGTAGTTGGTTTTCTTTTCTCTGGTGGTAGCATCATAGGATCTGATGAGGACTTATCTCTTCTTCGGGGGTCTTCATTCAATGAATAAAGAGTAGGTACTTTCTTTTATGGAACATCTCTTTAAGAAGATGGTAGTTGAAGTGTTCCTTGTTAATATGGTTCCTATAGATCATATGTTTGGTCATATGGTGCCTCTCATCATTAATAAATGTTCCTCATCAGGCGAGGATTAGATGAAATTCAAATCGGTTCCTAATGATTTATCCTCGCATGTTATGATTTATAGTTCTTTAGTATGCTTTCTTTTGTTCCATCATTTTGGCCAGTCCAGGCATTCAAATCCATCTTGTCACATCCCGCAGAAGAACTTCCATTATTGTGGCCATTTTGTTTCACCTTGGTATATATTGTAGGAATTTTTGTTTGAATAAGGGATTATGATTGAGGGATGCTCATATCTGACTATGAGGAAGGAGATGCATCAGCCATCACAGCCCCATTCAAAGGTCATAAGGTGAAGCATTCACATAGTTAGAGTTTCCGGAGGAATATGGGACCTTGTATAGAGTATTTATCGATCATTTTGAAATAAATACATTTATGTTGTCCTTATTCTTACTGTTTTACAATTGTAGATTCATCTCTTTTGTAACATTGTGATAAACTCACTCTATCACAACCCAAGTAGTTGCATCTATTCTGAATACGCTTTACTGAATCCTTCCTTTTCCTTATATTGTTTTTTGACTATATATGGGTGGTTTTTTGTTTAGTGGTTATCATTTAGATTATTTTAGGCTTTTTGATATTGTTGGATGGGGTTTCCAGCCCATTATTTTGTCAGTGTTTATTTTCACAAGTATTCCCCTAATATTGGGGGCTCTATTGGTGTGATGTAAGATCCTAGTTCTTATTTTGGGTTGTTTCTCTCGTGCTATAAGAATTTTTTTGGGTTGGTTGGGAGTTTTTTCATTTCCCTACCTAGTGTATAGAATTTGGGTTTTATGTTCTCATGCTACTTGAGTCCTTTTGGTGGGATAAATATCTCATGTTGTCCCTCTATTTTGTTATGTGGGTTCTTCTTGTCGTTCTGGTGTGTCTTATAGGGTGAATATTAACCCCAATGTTCTTGATTTCATTGTCGATTTTGTTTAGGTATGTACTCTAGTTTTCATTATCATTTCACTTGGTGAATATCTGGGTGTAGAAAGTGTTTTTATTGGAGAGAATTATCACACCCCTACCTCTACAATTATATTATTTTATTATTTATTGGATTTGGATATTCTCATCAATTTTTGGACTGAATGTTGTTTAAAATTAATGATTTTTGGTTATTTTGGTGGGTTTTAGGTTGGTGCATGGGCACTGCATGGTTAGAGGTAACCATGAAGTCCTCAAAACTTATTGTGAAGTTGCATACTATTTAAAATTAATAAATTTAATGTAGAATAAATAAGAAACAATTTTTTAATAATAATTATTATTATACTGATAATATTATTATTATTAAAAATGAAATGGATATTATTATTATTATTTTTGATATTATTATTATTATTATTTTATTTAGTATTTATTATTTATTGATAATTATGTTTTTTTGTGGAAAACCAAAGAGAGTGTCTCCTCTCCCCCTTCCCCCACCATGTGGATAAAAACCTCATTACCCTATCCCTACTCGCAACTGTCATTAGAGCTCCCTCCCTTCGAAGGTCATGCCTACCTTTGATAGACGCTCTACCTTCCTATAGTAGTCATACCCTACATAGAACCTCCCTTATAACATTACTCCACTCTCCCCTACTCCCTTCTTTCACTCTTCTCCCCATCGGGATCCCTCTCCACTTGTTGTTTTCCAAAAATATTATTTACAATTCTCTCTCTTCTCATCATGGTAAGTGTTGTTCCATTCCTATCCATCTTTGGTTCTGCTAATTTTAGTCTCCCCGTCACCTAATTTTGTTTATCTCAACCATAGTTCATGGGTTAATATTTTTTTCAACCTTCCATTTTTAGGTTATGTGAGATGTCCCTCAGGTCGATTGCATGTATGTTTCAGTGTATTCTATCGAAGGAGAAGCATTTTGGACCATTTTGGATCATCTACCACAATTTTGAGGTGTGTTTTTTATTCCTTTTCCTATTACATAATTTTAATTAGGTTTTTGGGTGATGTTTTAGTACCTAATAGGTTTATAGTGTATTTTGGACTTTGTTGGGATTAATTCTAGCCACCTTCGACAACGGTAGTGGCTTTCTCTTTGATTTCAGGTAATGTTACTTCATCCCTTTTTATTATAATGGTTTTAATTTAGGGATTTGTGGATTCTATGTTTCACATATTTTATTTATTTCATTTTGACCTGCCTTTCGTGTTGTTGACCGGTATTCACAAGTATGGGTAACACAAACATATATACCCTCTTTGTTCATATTCTCTCATGGAATGGAGAATATGTACATTGAAAATAGTGTTATATATATATGAATGTTTGTGTTAGTGTGATGTTTGGACCGGATATGTCATCGTCAAGTGATGTGGCATTCGGTCTTGGTCTTCTTCTACCTATTGTAGGTTTCTTATTCTCGCGTCGTTAAATTGAATTCCCATATTTATTTTCATTTAAAAAATATTTATTCCTATTTATGAGTTATATTTATATGTTGAATGAAATTTATTTCTCCCTTTGGAACAGATTTTCCATTAATGCATATAACATTTCTATGAATGTTTTCAAGTTTATTTTAATTGTGATTTATCCTAAAAGTTATAGAATAGTTTCTCTAAAATGATTCCATGATTTTTGTATCATATCTTGGTTTCTTTTTTTATTAATTTTATTTTATGGTATAATAATGTTTAAAGATTCCTCATATTTTAATTAAGGTGTATTGGATATAGCTATATAATTTCGAGTCATCGGGTCTAAGGAGACTCAACGTTGTATGCATTGGTATGTTTATGTGTTTGTGTGTGTGTGTGTGTGTTTATATTCCCCCAGTACATTCATATTATCCATAGTAGTTAATATACATTTATAGGACTAGGTGTTCTTTTGTATATATATGGAAATGCACACATATGTGTGTGGAGACGGGTATATGCATATAATCGCAAATGTAAGGATCCACTTTTACACATTAATGGCCATATATTTCTGGATATAGGGTCTAGTTTTCCATACATGTATGTATAGTTGCACATGCTCAGTTGGGGAGTAGTATCTCATAGTTTTAATGTGTCGAGGGCCAAATGTTTGGTTTAGTTCAACCCAGAGGTAGGGTCTCTATGCCTTAATATTTAAATTTTAGAATCATTTATTTCATGCAATTCATATCTAGTTATTATATTAATTATTGATATAGAATTTTTAGTAAAATTGTCTATCTTGAATTGGAGTGGTTTATTTTCTTGTAATGCATTGCATGAAATGGTTTGGTTGTGTTTTGAACATCAATCTACTGATAAAATTCCCTATTGACCTTTATAAATGTGTTTTAGATGTAAAATGGTGACTTATCTTTCTAAAATGAGTGTATAAGTGGATTTTGGATTTGATGGTAGTGTGTGTTAGTTCTTTTGGATATTATTTACTTTTAAACAGATTCTTGTGGCTCATTTTGGTAGTTTTGTAAAATTATGTACTTTGAAAACCCGCATTGGGATGAACCTCTTTCCTTATTGGATGTTTATGTGAATGGGTGGTCCTTGGATGGGACATCACTAAAATATTGATGGTGGAATGAAAGAGGGAGAAAATCTCATTGAGTGGTTCAGGGGTAGTTTTTTAGTGTGTGTTTATTGTTTAAGATTAAAATTCATATGTTGGATTGATCAGTTGGTATTTTTTTACTCACTACATTTTTTAATATAAACATTGGAACCATGAATATAGATAAAATTCTAGATGAATGATTATTGCACTAGTTTAGATTACACACTCACTAGTGGCCTGTTGTAGGGAGAAATTTTTTTATTATTGATATGGGATTAGGCCCATCAATTAGGCTATATAGGTCAGTGATTGGGAGTTTAGGAATTATTATGTCATCATGTAGGGAAACCCTTCAGGATGAATCACATGTATAATAAGTTTTAAATTATTCCGATTCTCCTAGGTTCTCCCATGTTGTCTAGTACATAGTTATCGGCAGTAGATGGTAGAGATGTGTGTGCTGGTTGGTTAATCTTTCTAACTATTTTCCATTGACATTGTGTGATCACTAATTTCACCTCATTGTAGGCTGCATCTCTTTTCTATAAGTGATAAAATTATTTTCAAATGTTTTTGGAAAAAAGTTTGGAAAATGTTATATGCTTCCTTCTTCTAAATCCCTCATTCATTAGAAGGATATATATTTATTCTTGGAAAACAAACCAGATTTAGATTAAAAGGGAAATGGACCACAAATTTTTTAAGGGTAAATGTGTGAAAATGAAAACTTATATAAATTTTAGTTCAAACTATAAATATATGATTCATTATTTAAATGAAATTTATTTTTTGAATAGATTATTTTAGAATGCTTATTGAGTTTTAGTACCCACACAAATAGATTATCATTTTTAGCTTTGGGTGATGCATCTATATTGAATTTTTTCCCATAGTGTGACATTAGATTGAGGACTTTGGGGACCTATAGGGTCACAAGGAGGTATGTACAGTTATATTTTCTCATGGTTATTGTTTTTATTTTAATTATTCAGTTTTTATTTATTTATTTACCTTTCATTTATAGGAAAAATAATTCCCACCTGTTTAATTTGCCTTCCCCTAACTAGTTGAATTCCTGAAGGGATTGAGAACGCCTTTCAGACTATGTAATGGGCCAGCTTGGGTGATCAGTTCCGGGTCGACCCTGGTTGGTTCATGAAAATGTATGATTTAAATGACCATATCTATAACTACATTACTCTTCACGTAATTACTAAAATTATTCAATAATCATTTTCACGTATAGAAAAAAAATACTCTCCACATAAATTAATATTTAGGTATGTGTTATGTGTCTGGATATCCTACTGAGATTTCTAAGAAGCCTATTAAATAAAAACAAAGGAATAATTAATTATGTGACTAAAAAAATGAATCACTTTATTTTTATAATATTCTATTTATATAACATAATTTGTCCTCTTATTTATTATATATAAACATCTTCAATATCTCTTCTTCTAACAACATGTATTTGATGCAATGGTTTTTATTCTTTTTCTACCCAAAATTATAATTTGAAGTCAAAATTTTAACATAGCTCTATATAATTTCCACCAAATAAAACTACCAATACTTATTCACCTTTTAATGTATTATTTAAAATGTCAATTGTACATAAATAGGTAAAATTTTGGTAATATTACATATATAATATTTGAACCACTCAAAAAATAACAATATAATTGAGAATATATTTACAATAATTTAATAACAACCACATATTTATTTATTTAATATTTATATCATACAAAAATAAATCACTAATATTACATTAAATGTAAATAATAATTTATAAAATGTAATCACACACAAAATATATACATATAGATAAAACATATCTATTTATCTATTTATATGTGATAAATATTTGTGTATACATACAAATACAACTAAACGTACACATGTATATAAATAGTATACAAAATATATGTATGTATTATTTGCATATTATATCAACATATACACATATATAAGTAAAAAATTTATAAATGTCAAATTATAAAATTCAAAACATATATAGACATATAAATATATATATAAACATGGGAACATATATATCTAAATATAATGACACATAAAAAAGTATATGTGTTTATATATTTTATATATGTTTATATAAATAAATTTGTATATTTTTTATTTAATACTTATACATTCAACTAATATATTAATGAATATTATTAAAAAAATATAAATATAATATCATGTAAATTCAAATTCATAGAAAAAATCATCCAAATAAATAAATCACATTTTAGTTTTCACTGAAAATACGAAAATAATGAATTAAAAAATGCATAACTGAATACTTTTATTATAAAATTAAGATTCTAAGAATAATAATATTCTCATTATAATAAAATTATCAAAATTATTCCAATCGTTCTTGAGGATGATGAAATATCAGCATTGGGAATGACAAGAAGAAGACATGCGACATGATTGTTCTGAAAATTTTATGTAAAATTAGTAGAATAGAGAGATTATTATATACGAGAGGCAATATTGTGATTGAAATGTGGTGGATATATAGTAGGGGTTTATAAATAATTAAAGTGGGAGGATTCCAAAATTCATGATTATGGTTTCAAAATTACGTATTGGTAAGAAAAGGAACATGATTCCCATGTGATAAACAATTTTCAAAATGGATTTTCATATCATTTAAAAAATAAATGTTATAAAATGATCATTCAAATTGGTTTTTTCACAATTGATGGGAAAACCAAACATCGTCATGATTTTATCAATTTTTAATCTAACCAATGGTAACATGTTTTCAAGGTTTGTTATTAAAAACTGATGTTAAAATCATACTATGAATTTTATTTATTGTACTAATGGTAGAAAAATAAATATTGTGGATGAGAGATAATGTGAATAGTACATGGATTATGTGATAATAAAAATTAATATTATTTTTTTTGGAAAATAGTTGAACCGTTGATATTATTGAGGTTAAAATAGATCACAATGTTAAATGGGGATAGATAGAAGGATTTGACCAGACTCTCTATAGATAAAATATATTTATTGAAATAAATGATATATATTTACATGTATAGTGATCTCACTGTGATAAAATATTCAATAATAATAAATACTTTTACCAAATTATATATTGGTTAAGAAGGATAAGAAAAATGATTTTTGTGAAACATAAGAGAAAGTATATAACTATCTGTGAGATAGTAAAATAACGTGTGGTTATTAAAAATAAAGATACGATAAACACATAAGTAGAATAAGTAAATTGAATATTTTAATAGGATTATAGTTTCTATACAAAAATGTTGTTGGAAAATAGAAAATAAGCAATGAATAATAGTTTTATCGAAGAAAATTTTTTATTGTGGAGATATAAAATAAATATAATCATATGAGAGTTGAAATTAACTTTTTTTCATATTGGATATATCTATTATAGATAAGATTAATATCATAATAAGAATTGGGAATGGTTTTTTTTAAAGATACATTGATTTGTAAATTCATAGATATTTTAATATCCTTAATAAAATAAAAAAATAATAGATAATTTTATTTATAATTTATTTTTTTGGATACCTTATTATTGAAATAGATTTGTATTTATTGATGATTAATATTATCCCTTATACTTGAAACATATTATGATTAAATTGAATCACTTAAAAATGGGATATTTTATTTATACTAATTATATAGCCACATATTACAAGTAGTGAACCTTTTAAATCATGGATTATTATTTAAATAACTGTGTCTACATTATATATATTTTTAGGGTATAATTTGGTTTAAAAATAATGTATGATTTAAAATCACTAGTAAATAACATCGACCATTTACTTTATATAAGTTTGGAGTCTTGATATGAGATAAATTTCATAAAAGGAGAAAAGTGATAATATGGGTAAACAAATTCACTCAATCCCCTCTTAGTGAACCCACCATTTTTCAACGAATATTTATCATGTGATATCAAATTCAAGGTTTCCTTCAAAGATATATTTTTAAAAGATATATTTTTTATTGAATATTTTGATGAATCTTATATTATATTGCTAATGTGGATTTTAATTAAATATGTAATCGAAAATATATAATCTATGTGTTAATTTATGTCAAATTAATTATGTTAAAATTATATATATTCTATGAATAATTTTATTTTGAAAATCACAGTATGGTAATATTGATTGATTAGTTTGAGAAAATTTGAAGAGAAATATATTATCTATTAAATTTGAAATTTATTCATTATTATTTTCAAAAATATATATCAAAATTCAAAGAAGATTAATCAAAAATGAAATGGAAAATTAAAAATTTATTTTGTTCTGAAATGTGATTTAGGATTTAGAGAATTTGAAAATATATTATTTTCATTGAAGAGTATTATATTTGTATTAATATAGAAATTATTTTTATGTAAACATATAAAAGGATATATATTAGATTACAGTAGACCATGTTCTACATAAATAGATGTTAATGAGATTTTCACTTAAAACAACTATTTTTTTGTGATACTTCTGAAAAGGTTGTCCTAACATTTTATAAAGAATGTTTTTAATAAAAAGGGAAAATAATATAATGATTATTTGATTATATTTAATAATGAAAATAGTTTGAAGTAAATATTATATATTAAATGGGATCTAAATAGACTAAAAATGAAATTTTGTAAAGAGAGGATGATTTTTATATTGAAAATATTGATTTGTATATGATTCCTGATCAGGAGAGATGTATTTATAAAGTCATTGTAATGTACCCCAATTTAAATATAGTATTTGTTGGCCAAATTAGGTCAGTTATGGCACCAAAATCATCCCTCCCCATATGCTAGAGGCTGTCAAACAGTAGTGAGGGTGTGATGCATATAGTGGGAAGACTATACCCACTAGTATATAGTTACAATAAAATAGAAATAAAAGAATAATAAAAATTGAAGTAATTGATAATGAGGAATCAATATGTCATACAATTGGGATGTAATGGAAGAACCTATATATCAAATAATAATCATTGAAATGATATGCTATAATGTATCAAAATATCAAAATGAAAGTAATTAAAATAAAGGAATAAGCTGACATATAAAAACAACAGTGACTCGTTCCTCGAACCCCATGATTGCACCATATCCATTCTCCACCCAATCCTCCAAGCAAAAAATAAAAAACAAGAACATTTTCCTCTTCTCAAACATGATTATTTATAATATTTTCAGGTAACAAACGACAACCAAAATAGGGTATGAGTAAATCTCAGTAGGTCAAAAACAGAATGTCTAAAAAACAAATATGATAAATAAGAGTATGAAATAAAGTGGTAATCATGTTTATAAATTAACAAAATTAATATAATGTAACAAGAATCCTACTTCAGCACCATTAAAAAATATCCTTGTCTATGTAGAACTACCATGCCAATCATAACAATAAACCTTTGTATCTAGAATGAAGAACCCTATATAAGAATTTCATAAACTGATACAAGCCCTATATATAATAATTTCATCATCAAGATAATTTACCTCAATATAATAATTTCATTATAATTGTACAATACCAATGTTTAATCAGTACACTATGAATATGTTCCAATCCCACAATATAAGAATTACATCATGAAATTGGGTCTAGCCCGTATATTAGCATTAGAACATGAAACTAGGAAGAGTCATTTATACAATAAATACATTATGAAAATCGAATTATACTAATATATATGAATTATAGAATGAAATACAACAATTTTCAAAATTGAAAGAATGTCACAATTTTAAATCTTAATCTCAATGTTTCAATCCTTAAATTACCATTTTCTTTTCCATTTCATATTCAAGGGGAATTTCATTACAAAATATTTAAAAAACAATTCATTCACAGACAATGATTATGCAATATTCTTATATGAGATTAAATAGTACATTTAAAGAGACATTTATTTTTCTTTTTCCTTATTGATTTTTATATAAGTATCATTCTAATGAACGTTTTTTCTAATTCCTTTTCTTTCTCATTGACATATGTTTGTGGTTATGTGACTTACTCTACTTATCCATTGATGATTGAAAATAAAAATCCCCTTAAAATAATAGGGACATTTTCAAAAAAAATTATTATTTTATAGTAACAGTATCCTATTTTTTCAATTGTTTCATGATATTCTGAACAGGAACGTCATTTTTTGTAGGATTATTTATAATCGACTTCTCAATATAACTTTTTCTAATTTTACATTCAGATAGCTATATATTCACGTTCTCCTTGGATTGAGTGTCTCTATTCCATTTCATTAGTATTTCCTTCTTATTTAGGTACATCAATTATTTTTCAATAACATCAATGTCACTCATAAGATAAGTATCATTCATCATACATAATTATTTACTATGTTTCCAATATCCCAATGAATATATCTCAGTGACTATATTAATATTAAAAATAATTATCTCATTAATATTTGAAATTTTTTAATTCATATAAATTTTGTAAACATAACTAGGGTTTAAAATATATATATATAACCAGAAATAAAATATTTGTTGATATCACAAGAGAGTCCAAAGGGTATGTGTAGTCACCCTAAGAGGGGGTTAATATGGGGTGAAAAAATTATGTCGATTAAGTTTAGCTTAATCATTCTATTATTATAACATGATCAACCATCAGTTATCAATTAATACATTTGGATAATAATTATGAACCCTCACCACTTTTCGCATATGTAATGAAATTTTTTTAATGTAAACAATGTACAATGATTTTTATAAGGTTTTCCTATAATGCTAAAACTCACAATTTGGCTTGTTAGTTTGTTTTTTTAGTCCCAAATTTTATTTACTAATAATCATATTAGCAATTTAAATTTTCCAGGACATTGTTAGCATCAACCTAATGTGCCTCACCTTTGAAATTTTGCCACCCAATAGTTAATTTATAATTGATCCTACTAGTTTGTAACCTAATGCCTAAAGAAACAACACACAATTACTCATCTACCAAATCTTCATCCCTTTAACATAAATTCATGTAATCCTTATACAGATTCTAGTAAACATAATTCAGGAGCTCTAACTTCTTTAATAACATCATAAGTTGGATATTATTCTTGTTTCAAATGACTTTTAACTTTCTCAGATCTTATGATATTCTAAATTTGGATACCTTAATCTTCTTCCATGGAACATTATGTTTCAAAATATTCAATAATTAAACCCAAATAAACATTGGAAGAAAGTAAATTAAGAAAATATCACTCAATAACACATACCATTTTCTTATAATCTCTACCCAATAAACAGTAATCATAAATACTATTGTCTTACTATATTAAACCTCTTAAATACTCTATGTTTTTCAACTACTCTTGATTTTTGAGTTCTTCAAAATCTATGATTTTTTTCATTTTATTAATTTTTTTGAACTCCCTATAATCCTTTTAAATTTCTAGAGATAACATTATTTATCTAGAACTATATAAATTTTGTCTTAAATGATTCTCAATGATTCTTAATATCACTAAAATAATAACATGGTATACATTATGAATTGAGATATGATAATGTTACTCAAACCATCAACATAATGAGTATTTTTCATCGCATTAACCTCTATAAGAGGTTCATAGTATAATTATAATAGACACATTATCATAGATACACATTTCTTTTTTCACTATCAAATATATTTAGGTAATAATTTCCTTTATTTAACCAAAAGATTTAAGCTTTCTAATCATTTACCAGGATGATCATCTATACATTTTCATTATATAGGGATCCTTTATTCCCATTTTCCATAAGATTCCGATATTGTACTCCCATATTAAGAGGGATATTTTCCTAGGAAATAAAACTTCATGAATTATCATATTTTTCCTGGAAATGGATTTACTCAACTATTCCAAGAGCATCTCTTATTTATGAATTATTTTTCTCTTCTAGATTCCACATGTAAACTATAGTTATGTGTGGTGGAAAATGATTGAAGGAGTTCCAAAATAATAAATCATACCAACAATCCATATTCAATGATAAACTACCATGAAATGGAAATATAATAGAGATATAAAATCTAGAATATGTTCTAAATATTTAAAATCATTTGGGGTTTATATAAAAACATAATATAAAAACAACTCATGTGAGGGGGATTACAATGAAATAAAGAAACTATTATGTCAAAACATATTCAGGGAGACTCAATCATACGACTTACTAAGAGACTCCTCAAAGGTGTAACTATTAGGAAAAACCCTTCGATGAAAAAATACTAACACAACAATAAATAGATAAAATAAAAACTAAAAACCAAAATAATAATATATATGTCCCTCATGTTCACCATATAATATTATCACTAAAAAATTACATGATTAACATGGTGGAAAAGTAACCATAAATTAAAACCCATCTAGAACTAGAAAATAACATAAAATTTAAATATCGCTGTGAGTATGAAAATTTACAATAGTCATCCTCACCACACCAAATGTAGAATCTTTTAAAAAACACTTTCATGCTAGTATAAAATACATTTTATGAAGTAGTAATCATTTTAACATAGGAGTAAAAATTTCATATAAGAAAAATATATATTTTCCCTTATTTGAAAATAAAAATTATTTATTTAATAAATGCCACTAATTTCTGAAAAAATATCATTTGGTTCCTTACCTTTGAAAATTGATGATGTCAAATAAATCTATTATAAAAAATACATTTCTAACCAATTAAATCTAAAAACCATTTCCAAACATGAATCTTAAACATTAGTACAATTAGAGAACTAAATTTGTGAAAAGTTAATATGTGTAAAAATAATGCAAATGAAATAAGCACATATAGAATAAACATAGAATCTTTTTATAATAGAATGATATTAAAATTGAACAACATCATTAGAGATGGTAAAAATACCAATAACAATAGAATAAAATACAACAGAAATAATTGAAAGTAGATAAAGTATTCGGGGAATCACTAGGAAAACAATAAAAGTACTTCTTGGGATGGATATAATAACTCTATAGGGAAATTTTGGGTAACACATTTGTTAAATCACTAGTAAAGGTAACAAACCTAACTAATGGAAATGAAATCATTCATTATCTACTTTCTTACCAAGGATCCTAGGATCCCCTGAACAACCAAGTTGAGTTGAGTAAATAAATAATGATATAAATCACATTAAATTCCCAACATATACATTCATCATTCACGTCTTTTTTATAAAAAAATATTTTTATGAAGTTTCAATAAAGCGATGATACTTTTCTGAAGGTACCAAATAAATAAATCCATTTTTAAAACCAAAAACTGTTCAAAATTTTATGGAAATTCCTTTGAAGCTAAATTGAAATGGAATTCCAACATAGAAATATTCAAACCCTTCATATTAAAAACAATAATAATTTATTATCTTTGTTAGGAAACAAGACATTAATAACCACACCACCTAAAAACCAATAAAGTATAACATGAAACTAAATAATCATAAAAAACAACTAGTCTAAAATACACCAACTATTTTAAAGATATAATTTTTGTAATAGTTTAGAAAATATATCTCATAACATGATTTATAAAATAAATTCACAAGATCCAATCAGGGAATGCACTGAACACTATACATGAAAGACCAATTAAAGCTAGTTTAAAATGTCAACTCAAAAAGGAAACACTTTATAATTAAATGAAATAAAATTTAAAATAAATTAATTTTTTTAAATATTAAAAATAAATAATAATGTTCATAAAAATTACAAAAATTATAATAGAAATTCCATTCATTACTCATTTTTTGAGTAAAGATTTATCAAAGGGTAATACATACCAAAAACAGGGAACAAATGATAAAATCCTTTAAATATGGTAAGAGGAAGAAATGAATTATATGAACAACCTAATATAAAAACGCATAGATATTTTGAAAAAACCATTATATAGGGTCTTTCCGACATAAAACCAAAAAGAAGCATAATTAAAATGAGATAAAGGAAAAGGTAATGAATAGATAAAAGGAAATATAAACTTTAGAAATCCTTAGATAATAAAATAACAACCTATAAAAATCATAGAGGGTGGTGAGATGTGGTCACCTAGGGATAGTCGTCAAATTGATTGTATGGGCAATGGAAGAGTGAGACCAAAGATGGTATTAAACATGTAGAGGTAAACTGGTATTTACCTAATTTTAATATTGGGGAAGGCTGTTTGGTTTGGCCACATGGTTCACCAAAAATTATTCTAACCATGATCCACTATATAAAAAACCGAGGAAGGCGAATAGTTTTGTTGCATTGTTAAGAAATTGATATAAAAACCATGTAAATATATACTTATAAAGAAATGTATATTTTTTTAGGGTTGTGTTCACAATTTTCACTAACCATTCACCATGCATATAAAGAATAATATTTAATATTTTAAATTAATTAAAACACAAAACTCATGGAGAATGATATAAAATGTAAATATTAAGGATATTTATTGTTTGGGTTTGTAAATTATTCCATCCATAATAATCAATGACCTGAGAATATCAAAAAAATAGAGTAGGAAACAATCATATAGATGTTGAATGAAACAAGAAACATGCTCTAAACCAGAAATAAAATCATACCTTCCAAATAAACAAAAACTCCAAAACCAAAACATCCATATGTATTAAATCAATATTTAAAAACTAAACATTAATTCAAAATTTACATGGGTAAACTAAGTAGAGATATTAGATTGATAACGTTTACCCCATATATAAATTCATTAGTAAAATATCAGATCAGTGCAATAAAATTATTACCCAATAGACTAACCAAAACTATAATAAATCATTTAATGAAAGAATCTCAATTAAAACATTCGACCAAGATCACATCCAAAATTTCATCAAACCAATTATCAAGATTTCCAAAAAACAAAAAATAATGGGTATAACAAATCTCCAATTGTATATCAATAAAAGATAAATGAAATAAAGTAAATAAAATAAAAAACCTAGATTTGAAGGATATTGTCTAGGGATAATGAGGGATGTTCTGAAGAGTTAAAAGTGTTATAGAGAGAAAAGAGTAGAACACACCGAACTTGCTCCAATCTATTACTACTTTAGGACCAAGAACATTGGTTTTTGAATGTCTAATATGGATATATATTAAAATATAATGAAATTCCCATCTCATTCATGTCCTAAAATATATCATTTCAAAATCCATTTACCATCGACCTGAAAATAAAGACCAACTTACTAATTGAAAAATAATTCTAAAAAAGAACTCTCAAGTAAGTCTAAACCACTGAGAAGGTTTTCTCTTCAAAAATACACCTAGATTCAGTTAAATTTCATCAATAAAAAGGATCATGAATAACCAGACCATAGTAATAACAAACATTGGAACTCACATATAAAAACAGCCCATAACCCACAAAACTATATCTAAGAGGAAAAATTTATAACAAAGTGACACCAAACTAAATAAATAATGAAAAAATTCAAATAATACCAAAATAATAAAACCCAAATAGAAAATAAAAACCCCAAAGAAAAAAACAAAACCATCACTCAAAGAAGCTAAATACAAAAAATGGTAATTTTAAAGAAAACCTTAAAAACCATGTGATTTTCCTCAAAAAAAAGTAAAAATTCATCAATTTCTTCATTGAAATCACTAACACATCCTAATAAATAAAATTCAAATAATTACACATTATAATATAATTATATTAATTTAAACATAAACTATTACATTTCAATCTAAAGATTACTTCACAAAATTAGAAATTAGCCAATTTTTTATTTGAAATTATATTAGATATTTATGTTTTTAATAACTTATAATCATTTCAAAAACAAGTAATCATACCTAAAAAAATATTTGGTTTCAAAATTTTGTACTTGATATCAAATTTTAAAACCATGATATCATGTTCATTAAAATTTCTCTTAAAATCCATACTTATTAATATCAAACTCTACGTAGAAAGTAAATTGATATTTCAAAAATTCCTTAAATATTTATTTTGAATCATTTTGAAAACTAATATCATTTTAAATAATTTTTTTGAAACACATTTTTTACATTAGAAACACAACAATTTTTATTTTATCCATGATTTTCAATGTAATTCATTAATAAAATTTAACAAAATGGAATAAAAACACTATATAAATTATCATTTATTCATTTAAAATAGTAATAAATTATAACATGAAGTAATATATATGAAAAGCGAGTGAAAAAATAGATTAAATAGGTATAGGTTGATGTGAGTGGTTTAGACATGTGGATTGGAAGATCATGTTCCATCCATAAAAAGGCCACTAAGAGCTCAAGATAGAATAATGAACTCGGGTATTGTACGATTTTCTAAACCATGATAGCTAATTATACACCTAAAACTCTTCTAAAATATCCAAATCATCCCAAAGAGTCCAAAAATAACCCATAAAACATAAATATATTTTCAAACATTATTCCTCCAAATCAATATTTATTATAAATAATTTAAACCATCTTAAAAATTCTTGACTCTAAACTGACAACCCATTATCACTCGAGGCTCTCGGTGATTAAGAGTTGTCTGGGATCTACCCACACACATATAAAAATTTAAAACTATACAAGATATATTCTACAAGGCTAGCACAAATTAAAAATGTCCACTCAAGTTATTAGGCCCTTTTGAGAACCTTGGATCTAATAGTATTTTTTAGGAACCGACCACAACCTCTGAGTACACATATCCTTCATAATCATTATTTAATTAATTAGTTCATAATGATAAACAAAAAATAACCCCATAAGATTATAATATTGTGTGTATTTGGGTAATTAGTTATATATAATAACAACATTAAATGTAAATAAAAATTTAAAAACTAAAACATTATAACATGCACTTAAATATCTTTAATCTGCTAAAACTACACCAGATAACTTGGGGACATACATAAAAACTATGTGTTCTATAAATCATGGTAATTTAATAATAAAACAATATAAAATTAAATTCTAAACATTTGATTCAATAGGAATATCAATGTCACATAAGACAAGTGATAATAATAAAATTGAACATCTATTCTTAATAAAAGATGATAACAAAAATGTAATATGTGGATGTGGTAATAATATATAACAAGAAAACATAAGTATAAGTCATGAAATAACACCTTGTAACAAAAAAATAGTGTTATTATGATATCCTCTAATTAAACATACTTATAATATCATGGGATAAAAGCATTAACAAACACATTGGATTGTTATATAATTCTGGGCCAACATGGCACTTTCATATCATGTACATGCATTAGTGTTCCACATTGATCAAAAAACCTATGTATGTATTTCATTGCTTTTAATCCCATGGTTAAAGAGTGTGGTTTAAATACATTTAATTAAAGAATAAATCAAGGAATGATATATCTAGGTGGAATACAATTAGTGTAAATGGGGATGGGTATTTACTACACAAATGTTCACCTTAGAAATTTGTAGGATTTTTTCGGCCGCACAAAATGGGTACATAATTATTTTTGGTAAGGTTTAATGAGAGTTAAAAAGGAAAATTGTCCCTTCAAAAACATAATAACATTAATTAGATTTTGTGAAAACCTATTCCCTCGTTAATATTTTTAATGAAAATGCAACATATAAATATGGTTAATTAATAAATAGGTGAAGGAGGGGATTCCGTACCTTGAGATGTCACTACAAAAAGCATGGGGGTTTATTAATATCTTGGGGGACTCAGAAGGTCTCAAGAGAATTAATTCTAAATAAAAATCAACATACATGAACTTAATGTTATTATTAGATAGAGGATAGGTGGGTTTTTATAGAAAAAACATTATAATTATTCATTATGTTATAAACATAGGTTTTAAGATCTATAGGATAAATTAATCCAAATCAAAAAAATACAATGTTTTTTTACAATGGATTCTAGAAAAGTCTATTTTATTTCATTATTTTTCAATGATAAGAACCAAACTCCATAAAATTATACTCTTGCTGATGTGGAAGTGAGTAATGTTAATATATAATTATATCAAAACAACAAAATATATAGTAGGTAGTGGAGGATTCATTATGAGTTTATAAAATTATTTAAATAACCATAGAAACACACTATAATAAAGGGTAAATATGATATTGATCAGTTATACTATTTATTGTATTTATTATTTTACTTTTGGGATGTTATGATGTCATAATAAATAGCGTATAACTATGTATTATGTAATTTTTACAAAAAAATACAGTTGTCTCAGAAAATTATGTAAATATCACCGTTGATTAATTTTTATGGTCTTATTTCAAAAATTGAGTATATTTTACAAAAATAATTATATAAATTTGATAATTTTCACATTTAAATTAAGAATATCATTTTATTGAAAAGTATAATTGTTTTTGAAAGTAACAGTTTTCAGACCGTTTTACAATTTCTTTTGAATTCATAAAAAAATTTTAAAATTTATATTTAATAAATATTATTAAATAATAAGGTTTTATTATAATATTATAAATTATTAAAATATTATGAGTCTTAAAAAGGTGTTTCTTCATTGATTTTTTATATTTCCCAAATATATAATTTCTGTTTCATCATATCCAAATAAATTTTTTTTCAAACTAATAATTTTATCATTATAATGAAATGAAAGATAAATATAATAATTACTATTTTTAAAATAAAAAATCATAATTTTATTATAGTGATCCTAACCGGTTACACATAACATTACATTATTTTTGCTATAATAAAACGTCATATTATAAGCCAAGGATCGTAATGTCTAGTGTCTTGGAAGACTAGGTACATAATTTAACATCATATAGAATTTATTTAACATTCATAATGAAATCATAAGATACATTGAAATCATAATTGTTCATTGGATTTCATAGGGATACGATGAACAAATGGATGAGAAAAAAATCCCAGTATGTGAATAAACAAAAGATTAAAGCATTACTACATGGGTTAGAAGGCATGAAATAATGATATAAAAAACATGGAACACATGGAGTCATAATATATAAACAAGGCATCAAATAAAAATGGATTCGTAGTAATGTGGGAGAAATATAAAACGTTACAACATGATTCAATGCTTGTTTCACATAGTAGATCACTTGTCTAGGTTAATTGTCATTACCGTTGCACATGGTCACACGAGTCAAGGCTTACCGCCACGACTGTTGCACATAATGAATCATGAGACTAAACATACCAAATGAATTTGAGAACTATCTAGGTGCACCCATCATAACATTTTCATGAATATGTTTCCTACATGATGATTCATACATAATAAATCATACATAAACATAAAGGTACCCACTGAAAGAAATGGGTATCATAATCCAACCATAAAGCATAATGAATGGGAGTATAGTAAAAGTGTCCATGAAATAATTTAATTAAAAATTACATGGACATTAAAAATGGAAAATAATAATATATAATGGTAAATTAGGTCAATCATAATTGACAACATGTAAGAAGAGTATTAATTAACTGATAACATTAAAACATTTTAGTACTATTTTACAGTAAATAATAAAGTTCATTTAATAAGGGGTTAATATTTTACATAAAACTAGAAGTGAACCAATTGGGATTTCACAATAAAATTACTAATTTTATAAAAAAAATTCTTCAAACACATGATATAGTACACATGTAATTTGTAAATAATTTAAGAGGTTCTATTTAACGTGTTTTCTTATTTAGAAGTATTGAGGAGATAACCACATAAAAACATGTATATCCCCAAAAGAGAATGATTAATGGAACATGATAAATTATTTGTAGACATATTCACTGGACAAAGAAGATGTACGTAAAAATAAATGATATATTCATTTGTGTAAAAAGAAATATACAACATCCTGAAGAAATTATGGAGGTTCTGGTAGAATCCCATACCTTAAGTTTGATGGTGTCCTTTATTTGATCCTAGTGTCTGGTATAACCAAATAAGAATCATTAATTAATTTTTACAGAACCTAATATTCATGTATTTGAGTTATTATAGCCTTATTAGGTTCATTTATAACCATTTTTAGGGGTTAAAATGATCAATTTTATTGTTTGGGAGCATTTGTTTCCTTTGTTTTCATGATCGAATTATATATATACATGTAAGGATAAACATGTAAGATGATAATGGTTATACAGAATTTGAGATAAATGTTATTATTGTACATAAATAGATTTAAATTTTTTTAAAACTCATTTTTTTAATTTAGAGTAATGATTAATCATTATATAAAACAATAATAATAACTACTTGGTTTAATTGGTAGTTTTTAATCACAAAAAATTATTTTTTTTTATAAATTAATTTCATGTGAAAAAAATTATTACAAAACCTCAAATAAAAAATAATAAATTTATTATTTTCTTTTTCAACCATAAAAATTGTTTCATGACCAGAATTGTAGATGTTAATAGAAATTGAAAACTCGTTGTCCTTAAATGTGATAAATCTACACATTTCAGATAGTGTTCACATTTATAGTATAACAGTAGAGGAAATTATAGATTACGATGAATTATTCCATTATCATAACAACATTCCAATATATTTAAGGTATAGCAGTTATCATAATATTTGGATGAAAGGATGCGAGGAATGAAAAAGAACAAAAGTAACATGAATGAAAATAAATGAAATTTAACGGGTAATTTACCTATTGAAAATATCTTCATTGAGAGCCTCTTTAGAGGAAAATATTTGATTGTATGAAGAGACCAAGGGATAATAGATGTGGATAGGATCTTGGGAGAAGATTTTATCAAAATTCATACAATTAAAATGGCATGATAGGGGTGAAGAGAAGAGGTAAAGAGGGGTGTTATTTATAGTGGAGAAGAAGATGGGTTTCCCATTATTTTTATCATTTGATTAATATTTTTCTCAAGACTATGATAAGTATTGATTATTGTGACCAAAAATAGAAACTGGTAATGTGAAATAGATATAATGGAAAATTTCTTCATTTATAACTCAATCAGGATGCATAAATTAATTTATTTGTCATTTATAAAAAATTATAATATTTTACTATTAACCAAAAGTTGAAGTATTTTAGAAAAATAAATGTATTCCCCACAACATTTTTTCAATGTATATAATTATAAATGGAACTACATTTTATGAAAATATTTATTTGAATATGAAATTTTTTTTAATTTAAATAATATTTTACAAGAAAAATAAAATTTTAATATTAAAACTGCCTTTCTACCATTTTGAAAAATTAAATAACATCTCTAAAAATTGTATTATAATCATAAGAAATAAAAATAATTATTTAAGAAAACATTTTATGAAAATAAATTTTCTTTTTGTTATTAAATTAATCCTTAAATTGTAATTAAATAAACATATCATATAAAAATACCAACAAATAGTCAATACATTATTAAATATTTATTTACTTATACTATGACATAATTATACCATATTTTAACTTATAATATGGGTAAATTTAATTTATAATTTCATTGGTGGGGTTACTATTACATCTATTCATAAGGGTCACATTTTTCTTCCAAAGTTCATGTTACTATTAAAAATGTATATGTTCCTTAACCTCAAGTGATACCATTTTTTTCAATAATTATTTATTTATAATGTTTGAAATTTCTTTGGTAAGTAATAACTTTTGATTATACTATAAAACATTATTATAATAAGGGAATCTCGTTGATAAGACATTGTGTTGTTATATTCTTCCCCACTGATGAAATTCCACCTTCAAATTTATTTACATTATAATTCATAAACTGGTGTGGGTTCTTTTCCACTGTTTCCTACTCTAGTTCCAACATTTCCTCTTAATAATTATTGTTCATCCATATTACATTAACCAAGTGACTAGTTTTGTTGTGTAAAACTTTATCTATGCCATCTAAGATATTCAGTGGATACTCTTTGTAATAAAAATCATTCTCCAACTGTACCACTTCTGAAAAGAGTACATGTGATGGATATGGTATTTACTTCTTTAAAACAAATACATGGAAGACAACATGTACATTAGATATGGTAAGTGGATGTGCTAGTCGATAATCCATAGATACAACACAATCAAGAATCATAAAGGGGTTGATGTACCTAGGACGTATCTTTCCTTTCATCCAAAACCTAATGTCATTCTATTGTGATATGTGGAGGAATACCATGTCTCTAACTTGTAACTCAATGTCTCATCAACGATTGTCTATATAACATTGTTGTTAACATTGGGATTCTTTGTTGTACACCTAAATGGTTTTCACCTTCTCTAAAGATTTGTAAAACATTGTAGGTCCTAACAACTTATGCTCACTATCTTCATTCCAGTACACTAATGTTTTTCACTTTTTCCATAAAGGGCTTCATATGATTCCATTGTGATGATAGAGTGGAAGATATGGTTTTAAAAGAATTATACTAGAGTAATATATTGATCCTGCTATAAATTGATGCCCATATAACATGATCTCAACATATCTCCCAATATCTTAATAGTTCGCATAGATTATGCATCAATTTGAGGAAGAGAGTCTATATGGATGTTCAGTTTAGTTCATAGAGTATACTGGAAAATTTTCCATAACATTGAGGTGAATGTTCGATCTCTATTGGATACAGGATATAGTGGTGCTTTGTGTAGACATACCACCTATTTGATATATATATCCACACAATTTGATCTAATAAAATTCCCTCTTGAATTTAAAAAAAGCGATTTATCTTTATAACATGATCCACAGTGACCCTTATAGCCTTATTTCCCCTGGATATCCTTGGGAATGCAGTGACAATGTCTGTGGTGATGTTCTCCCACTTCCATATTGGTTTGGGTAGTTTTTGCATAATCCACTTGTTCTTTTTTCCTTCTATCCATCACATGCTGACATACGAGGCAATTTGTTGTATTCTCAACAATCTCTTTCTCCATACTGTCCCACTAAAAGTTCTTTCAGAGATCTCAATACATCTTTATGCTCAATGGGTTAATAAAAAATATTTATATATGTGCTTCGTTAAAAATATACATTTTATTTCTGGATCAAATGGTACAAAACCAGGATCCAAATATTACAACACCTTCCTCACTAATCTTGAACTTATAGGATTTCCCATTTCTAAAAGCATCCACCCTTTCTAGAAAATCTACATCTTTTCATTGAGAATCCTTTATTTTTTCTATGAGGGATGATTGAGAAATCATTTGAGAAAGGAATTATGATATTTTTTCCTTTAGGATTCCCATGTCCATCCTCTAATAATCTATGATTATTGGATCCATTTCAATTCACAACATCGAAAAAGATGTGGGATCCTTTCTTCTTGGAGTAATCGCCACCTTGATTCCATACTAGTATGGTAGTCGATTGAGCAGTTATAATCATTGTTGAGATCTATCCTAATTCACTATAATATATTATCCCCTTTTGTGTGAATATATATTTGAGACTCATGGGATCAGTATATATCCCAAACTCTTCCCATATATATTTTTCCCCATATTTTTTATTCGAAGCTCATGGTTTCCAATATAGGATCATGAATGGGATAGTTTCTAATCAACTATTTTCTGTTTCCTTGATGTGTATGCTATCAAATTATCATTTTGGATCAAAAAAGTACCAAATAACTTCTTTGAAGCCAAATTATACACCACAAAGAGTTCTCCAGTTATCAAGAGTGTGAGTACTAGTGTGGTGACACTCCACTTATCTTGATAAGTTCTTTAAAAAACATCAATATTAAACGGCTAGACCCAGAATGTTGTAGATCTTTGTTATAGATTTAATCCTGGGACACTATTCTTTATGATTGAAATAATGATTTATATTCTCATCATACAAGAGGGGGGTGAATTTTATACTTTTAAAATTCCTTTGGAACCTTTAATGTTAGTTAAAACATTCTATTGTTTAACATGGTTAAAAAAGGTAATTCACAAAATCTCTTAGTTATATAAACATGTGTGATTCTAGAAATATGGTTCCAAAAATGAAATGTAAGAAATTTTTACAAGGATAATGATTCTACCTTAAAGGGTATAGAATCTTACAAATCAGAGTATACAAGTATAAGAAAGTATAATATAGTTATACTTTTCATTATGATCAAAATGCTGCGTGAAAAAACATGAAACAATAAAAGTAACAAGTAAAGAAATATTTTAACTCTAAGAGTATAGTATCCAACCACCTTGGATAAAGTTTCCATGATTTATAGATTCAAGAATGTATGTCCAACCTACACCACGGTATGACCTATATAAGAATATTGGTGTTTGTCTTACTATCCTTGCAAGCCATCGATCTTCAAGGTAGTCGGTACCTCCATCTTCCTATCCCCAGAAGCCCTCAATTGTACACAACAATAATAGGAGTCACACGAAGCAATCTGAACAAGATGATTAATATGCACAAATCATGATAGTATCTCTCTTTAAAAATCACTTCAGAAAAATTAAATATCTTTATTGATCAAAGTATTTTGAGCTTGTTCTAATGATCTCCTATTTATAGGATCATTTCCAATGGTCGGCTCCTTCCTCCAATGTCAAAATGTTTCCTTCGATCTCGGAGGGACTTATACACCTGTCACTCAAACAAAAACTGGTTAAAAATAGAATGCATGACCTTTATTTATAACTATAACAATGGTATGTAAAATATGGTTGCTCAACTAAATTTATTTTTCAAAGTCTATGGAAAAATAATGTTCAGAGTATATGGAAAATTATTTGGAGCCTACATTACAAGGATATTCAGATTCTATTTTTCAAGGAATTTGGAATCATAATTCTGTAGAATATGGGGTCTGAATTATAGGGAATTTGAAGTATGAATTCTATGAAATTTAAAACCCAAATTCTAGGGAATTTAGAACCTGAATTCTAAGTAATTCAGAGAATGAATTCTAAATAATTCTGACCCTTGATTCTAATGAATTCTGAACCTTAATTCTAAGGAATTCAGTACCTGAATTCTTAAGAATTTAGAACAGGAATTTCAGAGAATTCGGAATCTGAATTTCAGATAATTTAGAGTCTTAATTTCAAAGAATTTGGAGTATGAATTTCAGAGAATCCATAGTCTAAATTTTAGATAATTCAGTGTCTAAATTTTAGATAATTCAGATTCTAAATTCGGATCCATAAAATACAATAATATGTATATCTACATATTTATAGAATTTTGAAGTTTCATATTTGAAGCTGATTTTTTCAATTAGGAATAAAAAAAGTTATAATTATATAAACTAAAACAAGAACAATGAAAACATGGTAAGGATAAATTCTCCTTGGGGATGAATTTTTTTTCATTAATGAAAATTTGAGTGGAAAAGAAATTTTCCTTGAGATAGAGTGTTTGTGATTTTCAATACATAAAGGAATGGAAATGTCAAATGGATACCTTATTGAATAAACAATCACCCCAATTTTGGAAAGCACAATCATATTTATGAAAAAGAATATAATGACTTAAAATTTTTATTGTCTTATAAGAAAAAACGTATCTCACTTAAATTATTGATCAAATTGAATATGACCAACTTCCTCTTAAGCTTTGGAAACCCTAAGGATTGTATTATAAAATTCCTAAATGAGTTTTTTTCATTTTCATCCATATAAAAATCATCACGATGAAAAATAACTTTATATGAACATCCCCCTTACATTGCGATATTTCTACATTATTTAATATTATATTTAAAAATTCTTTTCTCCCCCATTGTGATTTAAAAAAAAGAAATACATGGAATGGAAAATAAAATATGGTACCTGAAATATTATAAATAGACAAACAAAAAATATGAAGGGAAACTAAAAATCCATTATGATTGAAATAATTTGTAAAAGGGAATAAATAAAAAAAATATCAGATTTGGAAGATATTATCTTTCCTGATCCTTCAGCATCAGCGTCATCACTATGGTTTTTAACTTCTTGTACTCTTTGTGATCCTCTTCTTCATGCTTGAGAAAAAGATCCTGATATTCAGTTTTCTTCTATAATGCTTTAATTTTTTCTTCTTGATCCTTAAGATCCTCTTAATAGGCTTTCAATACTTCTTCCAACTTTGCAAGCTTCTCTTTAATCTCAATTATGAGATCCTTTTCACTTTTTCAACTCTAACGAACTGAATTTAGCTTCCCATTCTTATCCTTAATTTCATTGTTATCAGATGTCTGTTCAAGAATTAAATTTTCTTAAGAGCTATTAGTGAGATCATTGATCATCAAATCTTCAGTTTCAAATGCATCCTTGAACCTTTCATGGAATTCATCAGTGATTTTCATCTCTTCTATTTTTTTTCCTTGACAATATTTTCATCTTCATGCATGATCTTTAGTGAACATCGTAACCAATGTAAAAAAGATTTGAAATCTACATCAAGAATGACACATTTATCTATCACCAAGGCTACCGTGTCAAATTTTTGATATGACGAATATTGAAGTATCTAGAATGAAGAGTTTATACTAGAGAATAAAGGAATAATCCCTACCAACATCTTTAATGACTAAACAACAACGTCATGAACAAGTGAGGACGATCATGAATCAAGACTTTTGTAGGTGAGGATTATTTTTCAATTTCAACAGCCTTCATTTTTGATGAATCACTATCTTCATTCTTTTTTACCACAGTTTTACTAGGTGTATCCACAACCACTAGTTATACATTATCATCCTTCAGAATGATTTATTCTAGATTATGAGATTCATGTTCGCTATCTGAAATCTGAACAATTTATCTTCATCAACAACTTTCTTCTCAACTGTTGCCTCAGTATCCTATGGGTGTATGAAATCATGATTTCTACATTCCTCTTTAGATAACCTATTAACATCTTCCCCACACTTCTTATCCTTTCCTGTGGTAGCATGTTTTGAAGACTCGACTTCAAATTTTTAGATTGATAAATTTTCAAAAGGACTCTCCTTTTCATGATATCCTTCTACTTATTTTATTATATCATCGATATCACCACCACCTTCTTCCACTTCTTCTTCATGCACTATATCTTCTTCTGTATTTTGTTTAGTAATCCTTAAATTCTTTCTTTGAGTCTTTGGTAATGGTTCTATCAAAAATGACTCTTATATCAAAATTTGTTCAGAGACATTTTCAGTTGCCTTACGTAATGATTGGACCACCTCAGCCTCAGACATATTCTTGTTTTTCTTCTTCTCTTTTTATTCCATTTCTCGATTCTCAGCAGCCTTTTCCTTCAATTTTTTTTTTCAAAAAAGGGTCGAATACAATCTTAGGCTCTATTTCCTTTGATTTTTTCTTATCTTCTCTCTATATAGACACTATTTCATCAAGATATGCTTTTTGATTCTTTGACTTTGGAGGTGCTGACTTAGTTTCCATAGCCTTTGGAGATTTTCCTATCGCTTATGGTTCCATGACCTTCCTCTTCTTTCAACCTTTCTTTTATGTTTCATCCAATTTTGGATTTTTAGATAGTGTTTCAACTTCTACTTTTGACAAATCATAAAATTATATGGATTGACTATTAAATCCAATATTTATCCTCCTTAGAGTATCATCACTCAAAAGCATCACCTAGTCATTTCTTATCATAAAACTATAGGGAATCTCGAATGACTGAAGACAAAGAACAATTATTTTTGAAAGAATGGATGGATACATGATAATCTAAGACTTAAGATTTAAATTATTTATATTATCAATCATAACCAAGATATGGTTAACCAGGTTAAACTATCTCTGTTTCAACAAAAAAACCAAAACATACATATCACTTTTTTTCAGAGTATTCATGTCCCATTTTCTCGAAATGAGAAAATATTGAGCACATAGCTGAAGAATCTGATGATTTTTAGAAAGATGAATAATTTTAAGATTCTTTACCTTTGATTTACTGAGATAAGAAAGTGTCTTTTATGTTGTAATAAAATTCTATTTCAACAGGTTGCTTGTGTGAGAAAAATAGTGCTTCTCCCTCATATGGAACTCATATAAGATTTTCTACAAGGTTATAAGAAAGAGAGTATGTCTTTCCATATCTCTTGAAAGAAAATTTATCTCTTCCTCCTTTATTTACAAAAATAAACTATCTCATAAAATTCAACCAGCAATTATGAATACATCGGATCCTATGCTCATGGTTTTGATATACATTCGCTCTCCCAACTATTGAGCTTGATATTCATAGATACGTAAGAGTCTTATTTTGCATAATACATCAGATCGACTAACCATTCTTGGTAGATCTACCACTCAGATAATTTCATAATTGTTGAAAATTATTTCTAAGATGTTTCAGCAGACATTCAGAAGTAAAAAAAATTAAAAGAATCAGAACGGCCTTAAAAACAAGATGAAGAGCTTCAGTTCATGGAGGCTTGGAAATCGATGTGGGATGACTATTGGGGGCCTTTACATAGACAATTGTTGCAACAATTCATCTTCCCCAAATGATCCAACTGGTGAAATCATCTTGAGAAGATCTAATGTTTGAGATGATAGCTAAATAAGGATTTTAATAGATTCCAATATTTTGAGGTTTTTCTAAGATAAAACATTCAGATTTAAGGAAAATTGAATCTGAATATTTTAAAACCAAAAAGAGAATTCCAATAAGTAATATATGACTACGAAAACATAGAAAAGGGAACAAACCTTTCGGATTTCCAGGAAGATTATACATAATATGTAAAATTGTTCTTTAAGAACATTCGATTTTGAAATAAACTAGATTAAAAAGAAAAAAACTACAATAATTTTGATTACTAAAATTTTTACTATGAAAAAATTGGGCTAAAAAGAAAATGTACTCCCGCTATGAAAAGAATTTTATTACTGTAAGGGTTTATGTTTCAAAAAAAAAGATAATATGGGAGATTACATTACGGTTATCATTCCTAACATCAATTTAATGTATTCAAATCTATCGGATGGTAATAATTTTGTGAAAATATAAGCATGTTGATATTTCATTCTGATAAATTGATGAATAATATCTTCTTTCATTTTGTGATTTTTATGGAATTGATCCTAATATCGATGTGTTTTGTATATGTTTTGTGCAGGGTTTTTACTTAAGGAAATGACACTAGTATTATCACAAAAAATTAGTGTTTTTGTAAAACTCATACCATATCCTATGAGTGTGCATTGCATCCACAACACATGAGCAGAACAACTTCCAGATGCTATATATTCATCTTTAGCAGTGGAAAGTGAATCTGAGTGTTGCATTTTTGAATTACCAAGAAACTAATGAATCTCCTATGAAATTATATGTTCATGATGTACTTTTCCTATCCATTCTACATCCACCAAAATTAGTATTGAAAAATCTTTTTAAAACAAAATCATTACCAGAAGTATAAAAGAGTCCTAGATCCCTGGTTCCCATTAAGTAGGGAAAAATCTTTTTCACTACCTTTAAATTAGATTTCATAGAATTGGATTGATATCTTGCACATAATCATACTGAAAACTTTAAGTCTGGATGACTGGATGTCATGTAAAATTGACTTCCTATCATACCTCTAAAAGATGTTTAATCTACTGGTTTCCCAGCTTCCCCAAGATCAAGTGAATTTGAGGTACCAATGGGAGTACATATACTATTATTGTTGTCATATCCATAATTTTTATGATGATATTTAATATACTTATGTTGGGATCTATAGATTCCTCCTTTTTTTTTAAATTTGAAAAACAAGGAGAAATGTTATCTCAACCAGCATACTCATCTCAAACTCAAATTTCATTATATCTACAAAGAAATCTGTTAAAGATTAATGAGCTAAAACAAATATAATGTCATCAATATAAATCTGAACAATAAAAACATTTTTCTTGTCTTTATTTATAAAAAGGTTTGGATCAAAATTTCCCTTAACATTTTGTTTTATAGCCAAAATATTATAAGTATTTCATTCCACAATCTATGGCCTTGTTTAAGTCTATATTAAGCTTTGGTAATTTTAAAAACATGTTCATGATGTTTTGTAACATCAAAACCAAGAGGTTGATAAAAAAAATTCTCTTGAAAATAACCATTAAGTAAATCACATTTAACATCCATTGGCAAAAGATGGAAATTAAAGAGTTATACAAAGCTAAGTAAAATATTAATAGATTCAAGTCTAGCAACTCGAGCATAGTTTTCTTCATAGTTTATTCCTTCTTGTTGATTATATCCTTTAGAGACCAATATATCTTTATTTTTTACTGTGATTCCATTTTCATCACACTTATTTTTGAAGACCCATTTTACTCTAATAATAGAAGATATTGAGGTCTTTCAACCAAGGTCCAGAATTTATTCATTTTGAATTAAATTGTCGCTTCTTGCATTGCTTTTATCAAACCATCATCTCCTAAAGCTTCATTTGTGACTTTTAATTCAAATTTTGAATGTAATCCTAGATGTTCTATTTCTATTCATAAGGATATTCTAGTCCTTACAGGTTGATTTACATCACTAATAACACTATCACTGGGATGATTCTTAATAATCAACTGATTTTGGTTTTTTAAAACATTATTATCAACATATCATAGGATGTATTATGAGGAAAATTATTTAGAAACATTTTCATAAACATTTTCGTTATCATAAGGATCCTCTATCATGGGTTTATAATCATACTTTTAAAACAAATCTAGGATATATGTTGAGAATGTTTAGAAACAAAAGGACCAGTTTCATAAAATTTAACATGTATTGTTTCTTCAACAATACAAGTATTTTTATTGAAAACTCTATAATCGTTACATGTTATAGTGTAGCCTAAAAAAATTTCTTCAAAAAATTTAGGTGTGATTTTGTTTTGATTATCTTTATTATTTAAAATGAATACCTAGCAACCAAAAATCTTGAAGTTGGAGAGTATGGGTTTTCTATCATTCCATAAATCATAATGAGTTTTTTTAAGAAATGGTTTAATCAAAATAAGATTTATTGTATATCAAGGAGTATTTAAATCCTTATCCAAAAAATGTTTGGCTACAGAATATTTAATCAACATGGTTCTTGTTATCTCTTTTAATGATTCTATTTCGTCTTTCTACAACACCATTTTGTTGAAATGATCTTGGTGATGAAAAGTTATAAGTAATGCGTTTTCTACTACAAGAAGTTTCAAAATCATAATATTGAAATTCTTTTCCATGATCACTATGGATAGTAATCAATGGAAGATTTTTCTCATTTTAAACATGGGCTCTAAAAGTTATTAAAAATGAAAAAGCCTCAAATTTATTTTCTTGAAAATAGACCCATGTAAATATAGTGTATTCATCAACTAATAAAAATGAATAATATTTGTGTCCAATGCTTTTAGTTTGGGTTGGAAAAAAATACATATGCACTAACTATAATGCATCAGTGGTTCGGACTTCAAAAACTAGTTTCTTTCTATATTGAAAAGGATCAAAAGCATTGGAATAATCAAATCTAAGCTTCAGTAGATCCTTAACTGTTCATTTCATAGAGAGTATTCATTGGTTCCTATGGTTATAGTGTCCTAACCTTCTAGGACATAACCATTAATGATACTAAATTTTACTAAGACATGGTAGATCTTGCCTCTTATTGTCTTCTAGGTTTAGTGTGTAAACATTCTCTTGCCTATGGGTAGAAAGAATAAACACTTCCTTGGAATTTTGTACTGAACACCTTTCATTCCTAAAATTCACATGGTAACCTTTATCAAATAACTGGATTATACTAATAGGGTTGTGTTTGAGGCCCTTAACAAATAAGAAATTTTAAATAAATTTTTTTCCAAGAAGAAAAATGTTACTTATACTTATAATTTCACCATGAGCATTATCTCTGAAAGTTACTTTTCCTCCCTTTGTCATGATAATATTTTCAAAGATGTTTTTATTATAAGTCATGTGCCTAGAACATCCACTATCCATGTACCTTTTATTTCTATTGGAACTATCCTTACTTATCTAAAAATAATAGTGTTATACTTTTGGAACCCAAACATTCTTGGATTTGGAAAATTCAGAAAGAAAAATTTTGGGAATCCACATTTTCATTCAAAAACAAGACTTTTGAAAGCCTAAAGACAATGTTTTCTTTAAGGATTTTTTTCACAATGCCCACCTCACTAACACATAGTTCAGAATAGAGCATGTTGAGGAACAAAATAATTGTTACTAGAAAATAGTTTTGGAAGGGTGTAACCAAATCCAGAATTATTCCTTAGAGGTCAAATTAAGGAACACACCTTATCAATGTTTTTCATATCTAAGGTAATGTTTGAAAAACAATTACTCAAAAAAAATATTTCTAACATCATCTTAATAACTATGTTTTTATCCTCAAAAACATTATTTTTAGCACTAGAGTAACACTCGAAAACCTTTTTTATAAAAATTACTTTTTCTTGATCCATAGAAATTCTATCCTTCTTACAATTTATTTCTTAAAAGGTTTTTTAAATACTTTCAAAATCATAAATTTTTTAACAAGATCTTTTGAATGATTTGATATTTCATTAGTAATAATAGAAATCCTATAAATTTCCTTATTAATCTTTTTCATGACTTTGGAATTTTCATTCTCATGGTGCTTAGAAAACCTAGAGACTTATTCATATGTAGGTAAATTATTATCCTCATCAGAAGAATATTGTTCATCCAAGGATTCATAATATTAACTATCACTATAATTAGCATTCAAGGATACATTGGTTGTGGATTCAGAATTGTGTACCTTATCCATTAAACAATGATTATCAACATGTCTATTGGAAAGTAAACAAAGATTCTTCTAACAAGAAGATTCATACTCTGGGTATTATTCTGAATAGTCACCACCACCGGCACTCCAGGTGTCATTAGCTTTCAAATAATTCTTAGATTTAGCCTTATAGTATTTCTTTCTATTCCTCTTATAATGATTTTCCTTTCTATCTTTTCTCTTAAGCATAGGGAAATCTACCATTATATGCCCTTCTGTTTTTCATTCATATCAGGGGACTTCTGAGTCATTCTTTCCCTTTATTTCTTTCTTTTTGTATCTAGTTTGGAAGTTCATCTGAGTAACAATCTTGTTCATCCTTTGGGAAATATTGGATAACTCGTTTTCTGAAGATTCACTTCCACTAGATTCATATTTAATAATAGTCTTCTTAGTTTTAGATCGTGTAACTCTCTTAGGAGTTCTTGAATTTATATGATTTGAAGTATTTGTAAAAGAAACACTTCCATTTCCAATCTTCTTCTTATTTATATTAGCATCTCTCTTATTTCTTGTCTTATGTTCAAGTAGAGTTCCAAAAAGATCGTCAAGATTAATCTTCTAGACTTTCCTATTCTCATCAATTGCTGTTCTATTTGACTCCCACTCATTAGGAATGATATCGATAATTTTTTAAACAAGTGCCTCATCATCTAAATCTTTTTCATTAATGGATTGCAGACTATTAACAATGGTCATAAACCTTGGTTTTAACTTGCACACTAGTTCATTATAAGGAAAGAAAAAACCATGATATTATTCTCTAAGCATAGCTCTTTTAGTTTCGATAACATTAGAAGTTCAAAAGTGAGTTACTTCAAACTTCTTCCATATAAAATTTAAAGCTTCACAAGATGAAATTTGGCTCTATATATTCATTTTCATAGAACACAACAAAGTATTGTGTACCTTATAGTTAAGTTAGTATTTTGACTTTTTTTGACTAGTAAAAGTCATAACTTTATAATCAAGAATATTATAATCTTCAGTTAGCATTACAAAGTTGTCCACACCTATGTTAATGAAAAAAGTCTTCATATTATCTCTCCAATATTAATAATTATTCCCATCAAATATTGGTGTTATATTAGGATTAAGATTGTCAATCGAACCAACATTCATTCCTGCCATCTCAAAGAAAATATTCTTACACAGAAACATATTAGTAATAAGAGTTTGTAAAAAAGGATAAAAATATCCTAAGAAAAGAAAATATATAACAATGAAAACTTGAGAAATAAAACATATATGTAAATATAATTATTTCATTGACTACCTCTAATACCAATTGTAGGATGAAATTAATGATATAGATTATAAATTTACAAGAGGGGGTGAATTTTATACTTTAAAAATTCCTTTTGAACATTTAAAGTTGGGTAAAACATTCTATCGATTAACAATGTAAAAAAAGTTAAATTCATAAGAGCTGTTAGTTATAAAAACATTCTTGATTCATGAAATTTGGTTCCAGAAATTAAACTATAGAAAATATTACATGGTCAAAGATTCTACCTTAAAGCGTAAAGAATCATACAAAGAAGAGTATACCAGTATAAGAAAGTATAAGATAGTTATACTTTCCTTTGTGATCAATATACAGTGGAAAACAAACATGAATCAATACAAGTAACAAGTATGAAATCTTTTATCCTAATGAGTAGGGTATTCAACAAACATGGATAATGGTCCCTTGATTTAAACTTTCAAGAAATTATATATTACCCACAGCAGTGTAAGCCCAAGATAAGAATATCATAGTTTCGCTTACTATCCCCACTAGCCCTTAAACTTTAAGGTAGTTGGCAAATCTGTCTTCTAATCCTCAGAATCCCTTGATTGTAGATAGCAATAATTGGAGTCACATGAAGAAATCCAAACAAGATGTTCAGTACACACAAAGCATAAGAGTATCTCTCTCTAGAAAACACATCAGCAACATGTAATCTCTATATTGATCTATGTATTTTGAGCTAGTTCAAATGAGCTCTTATTTATAAGAACATTTCCAATGGTCAGCTCCCTCCTCCAACGATCATATATTTCATTGAATATCGGATTGAACAATACACATGTCACTCGAAAAAAGGTTGGTTAGAAACAGAATGCATGAAATCATTTTATAACTATATCAAGGATAAGTAAAATATGGTTTCTCCACCAAAATTATTTTTCACAGTCTAAGGAAAAATAATGTTTGGATTCTAAGGAAAAATGATCAGAGTCTACATCAATGGATATTCAGATTTGTTTTTTCAGGGACTTTAGAATCAGAATTCTATAGAATTGGGAGTCTAAATTCTAAGAAATTCAAATTCTGAATTCTAAGGAATTTGGAAGCTGAATTCTATAGAATTCATAACCTGCATTCTATAGAATTTAGAGTCTGAATTCTAAATAATTTAGAACCTGAATTCTAAGGAATTTAGAACAGGAATTCTAATGAATTTAGAACCAGAATTCCAAAGAATTCGATGTCTGAATTATTTGAAATTAGGAACCTGAATTATAAATGATTCAAAACCTAAATTTCGAATAATTAAGTGTCTAAATTTCAGATAAGTCAGTGTCTAAATTTTGTAGAATTCATAGTCTGATTTTCTGAGAATCTGGAGTCTGAATTTCAGAGAATCCAGAGTCTTAATTTTAGAGAATTTGGAGTCTAAATTTAGATTCTGAAAATATAATACTCAATATCTATGTATTTATAGAATTCCATTTTTTATATGGGAAACATAATTTTTCATGTAGGAATAAGAAAAGTTATATTTAGACAAGCTAAAACATGAAAAATGAAAACATGGTAAGGATAAATTTTCCTTTAGGAAAGAAAAATTTTCCTTATTAACGAAAATTTGAGTGGAAAATAAATTTTCATTGAGATAGAGTGTTTATGATTTTCAAAACATGAAGGAATAAAAAATTCATAAGGAAACCTAATTGAGTCATCATCTTCAATTGCCTTTGTCATGGATGAGTCCATAGATATTACTTTTCTATTGATAATATTCCCAAGGAATTATACTTTTTCTATATAGAACTCAATTTTATTGTACTTTTCTTAACGTTTTGCCATTTGTAGAGTCATCATAATAATATTCAAACACTTCTCATATTCCTCCATGACCTTGGAGTATATTTCAATATCATCGATAAATACTTCCACAGTGTTGTCAAGGTAATATATAAAGGCTATATTCATTAAAACCATGAATATTTCTAGAGAATTATTGAGTCTAAAGTGAATCAGTCTGAACTCAAAGTGTCCATACCCTGTTCAAAAGGATATTTTGGGAATATCTTCCATCCTCGCTATTAATATTGATATCCCATCTGAAGGTCCACCATAGAGAAATAACCGGCCCCAATTGGAATATTGAACAAGTAATAAATCTATGGTAGGGGACACTCACACTTTATTTTTATTTTATTGAGATATTAATAATTAATGTAGAGGTTCATTGATCCATTCTTATTTATAACTAATAGGACTCTTGAACACCATGGTGAAGCACTCAGTTGTAGAAAACCCTTATACAAATTCTCCTATAGATTCTTATTCAGATCTTCTAACTCTATGATGTACAATCTATAAGGTTTCATTGATATAGGAAGATATATAAGAATAAGTTAAATAGAAAACTCAACCACACAATCTGGAGGAGGAAAAGGAAATTATATAGGGAATACATCTATGTAATCCCTCATGATTGGAATATCTTAGAGACATATCATCTAATTTGTATCAATGATTTTAGAAAGATATTCTTTCTCATGAGTTAGCATTATCCACACTTGAATCAATGATTCTGAAGGAGATTCGTCTACCTCATTGAACTTGTACTGGATTGAAGGATACTCTAGGATGTGAAGAGTGATCTCCCTTTCCTGATAGTTAACGTTGTCTTTGTATAAGGATATAAAATACATTCCCAAAAATAGAATAGAACTCCACCAATGGAAGAATGAAAAGATATACTGGGAGGTTCAGTCCATAGACATTTACTGGGGAAGAGTTATAAAACATGGAAATAATAATTTCCCCATTCTTCATTCACATAGATAACTAATCATCTAAATTTTGAGTTGCTGTTTGAAAAGTTATACTGAACATGCATGATATGAAGGATTTCATAGAACCAGAATCATATAGTGTGTTCACTGTTATTTAATGAATAAATAGTTTACATATCACCAAATCTTTGTCTGATTCCACCTCTGTCATACTGATTTCATATTCCTTTCCTTGTTTACTTAGAGTTTATTGCTGATTTCCTCTAAAAACCCTTCGCATAGGCTAATTGTTCACCTAATGCTCATGTTACTTACATTTGTAACACTGTAATATAGGTTGATTGTTGATCTGAACTGTCCATCCATCTTCCATGTTAGTGGTATTCTTCATATCCCTTTGGTAGTTCTTAGCCAAATGTCTCATTATTCCACAGTTGGTGAAATTATTGGTTCCCTTTATACAACTCCCATGATTCCTTTTCCAAGAATTTCAACACATGGGATGTTTTATATTAATTCTATCATGGGATTAATTTTATGAACCAAACATATTACACTCTATTTTTCTCTTTTTCACTGGGCCCTCAATACCATTGAGAGTCTCAGATAACCATTTCATCCTTGAGGGTAGCACAGACAATCGCTTCATAACTATAAAAGTTATGAATCCCCAATTTAATTCATAGGATCCTCCTTAGTCAACTATAGAAGTGATTCACCGTAATTTTAGTGTTCATGACTAAACTAGATGTTTATATTACAAGCCTTGTAAGGATTGATTAATACACCCATATTGGCTCATCTTTCTTCTTCTTAAGTCTGAGGAACTATATTTCCATCCTGAGAAGGAGGGTTCGGGTAAAATATTTATTGGAAAACATTTTCTAGAATTTCTTCCAATCCATGGAATCAATTTTCTCATGGGACTTTATATTCATCATCATTTTATAACTCTGATTATATTCCCCATCAAAACGATAGACTGTTGGTATGGATTTCTCTTTTTTTGAGCATTTGAGTACAGAGAATAACTTTTTAGTGGAGTTAATATAACACCCCAGGTAAATAAAGAATATGAAATTTTTATATTTATCCCTAGTTGTGGAAAAAATGTCAATATTAATTTAAATTGAAGGCTATGCTCGATGGCTTACCCAATACGCAACAACGAGTTCCTTTGAAATCTTATGTTTCACTCTAATAAAAAAATAATATTATTTTAAATGGTAGTTAACACATAGCCATTGTATTGGCGGGAATGAATAGAAATAACTATGATATGATTATATATGTTTGTTAAATGTTTTTACATTTATCCAAAAATGTTAGATGCAAAAAATTCAAATGAATCCAATCTTAAGCATTGAATACACTTATATTTTTAAAAGATTGTTTTACTGCCTTTTGATTGCAAAAAAAATTTAAATCAAACTTTTGACAATTTTATAACATATATTTTTTCAAAATAAACATATTATTTATTATTGGGACGTTGAAATTTACCTTGGGTTATTTTTTGGTATTTTTCTGACAATGTTCATTTTTCAATAAATAGTGAAAAATACTGCATTTTACATCAAAACTGATTTTTCATTTAATTTAATTATATGGTTATATTATATTTTTAATTTGTTTTAAACATTAATTAGAATATATTTTTACCATGTAATCCAATGATGGCAATTGGGATTAATTTCAATTTGGAATTAGGCATAAAAAATTGCCAAACTTTTCATAAATATTGTTTCTAAAAAACCCGCTATTTATTTTGACAACGGGAAGTTTTTTTAAATTAAATATTGAAATTTATGTGTTTGGAATTTGGTAAAATGGATTACATATTTGGAATCAGATGTTCAGAATTATTTAATTAATACTCTTTTGTTTTTGGACATTATGAATAGTAACAACGGTAATTATCTTTAATTATTTTGATTAATGAGTAATTAGGTAGTTATAGATAATAAAATAATATCATAATAATCAAAAATGACCACAAAATGTGTCCTAAGGCTACTGGTTGTCTCATGTACGACCATGGGATGCCTTGTTCCAAACATGGTGGCCCCATGGAATCACTTTTGTGAGAAAGTGACTTTTTATCTTTTTATATTTAAAGAATGTTAAATATAACAAAGAATGTATCACCTGAGTAAAACATTTTTAATTTTTTCTAAATAAATTAAATATTGGAATATAAATAGTCATTGGAAAGCTAAATATATTTCCTACATCATAGTATTTTTGTTATAATTTTTAGACATTAAATAAATTAAATTATTTTTGACACCATGATGATGTAGCGATTACCTAATTATTTAAATATTTAAATAAAATAAAAAGATAATGTAAAATATAAGAACTACACATGTAAAAGATCTTTTATATGGGTGGATTTCTAACCCTTATCACCTTATCCTATAAACACATCAATGTGGGACCATTAAAATCCAAAACTCATTTGAAAATAAAGTTACATTTTTTACCTTTCTAAGAGTGCCCCTCCTCTCCTCTTATAAAAGGCCCCCACCTCTACCTCCTTACCCACACCTCTCATGCCTTTGGCTCGGCCAACCCCTACCCATTTTTCCTATACACATCCCTCTCTTACTCCTAGAAGCCTCACTTTGGGAATAAGTCTTCCCAAGGAAGCTTTTGAGCTCAAATCAAAAAGAACTTCCCGATTTAAAGGTAGTGTGTTCTCTTGTGTTCTTTTGTATTATTTTGCTTCTCCAACCCCCTAAAATATTTTTATTCATTTCTTTTTTAACAACTCCAGTATCTTAAATATACTAGGATGTTTTTATAAAAATAATTCGAGCTACATTTACACACACCTTCATCTAATGTTTAAAAAACAAACTATTTCTGGGGATGGCGAATTTCTACCTCACAAAACGATGACTGTTCAACACTCATATAACACCTTCAAAGGTGGCCATTAAGATGTCACTATACTTATATTATATGTTTATGTTTTACTTAAGCTTATTTATTTTTCATTTAAGTCATAACTTTATGGTTTCCATTATGGGTAAAATGTGATATCTTCATTTTAGGAAGTGCGGACTACCGCCCCCTCAAAGTGAATTGATTCGTTAATGCCATAGGTGGGACATATAAAGTATGGATTTAAAATTATGATATATGATGTTATACTGGAAATATAATATACCTTTATATAATTATTATTTTCTTTCCATTAAAGTATTAGATATAAATGAAAGTAGCGTTCATGCGTACGTACGGCTTACCATCTCCATGAACTGTGCATTTCATTTCTTATCCCCAAATGTTATGTACTATTATAAGTACATATATATAATGGATATATATGATTTATGTTACATATAAATGATCAATATAATTCTGGAATTAAAATATACATATCTCTCATTTAGTTTTAATTACATTAATATGACATAGAAATGAAAGTAGCATCCATGCGTACGTACGGTTTACCGTCTCAATAAATGGTGCATTTCATTTCTTACCTCTAAATGAATATGTAATATTATAAATAAATGTACATTATGGATATATATGATATATATGATATCCAAATCATGAATATCATTCTGGATATAAAGAACCTTTGACCACACAAACAACATGTAATTGTAAGAAGTCCACTTTTGACTTAAGAACCAAATATCGACAAAAAAACATTATTAACCTAAATGATTACATAATGTTTATAACATTGAAATTAGTGATATAAAAGGAAGAATGAACTTGAAAAAGGTTATTAATAAATTATAAATTAACTCAAGTTTATTATTCAGGACGTTAAAGAATGATCTAGTCAAGTCGGACCCGGGGTAAGGGAAACCTACCCCTTTCTTTCTTTTTAAGTAAACTCTTTTATGTCATTCCTTTTAAGCTCATCTTTCTTATGATTGGGATTTTCTTTTATATTACTCTTACTGTAATTTTTATGTTCATATGATGATAGACCCTATTTTCTCTGATCTATCCATTTGGGATGTTTTGATTGGTGTCGTTAAGCTGCCAAATTTTTGTAAGGGATCCTACCTCTCTCTTCCTTTTTAAGTACTCTCTTTTATGTCATTTATTTTAAGCTCATATTTCTAATGATTGGGATGTTATTTTATAATACTATTACTGTAATTTTTATGTCAATATTATGAGACAGCCTATTTTCTCTCGTCAATCCATTTTGGAAGTTTTGAGTGGCGCCGTTAGGCTGCTGAATTTTCGTAAGTGATCCTACCTATCTCTTTCTTTTTAAGTACTCTCTTTTATGTCATTTCTTTTACGATCCTATTTTTTTGTTGGGGGATGTTATATTATATTACCATTACATTAATTTCTATGTTAATATGATTATAGACTCTATTTTATCTCATCAATCCATTTTGGGAAGCTTTAAGTGGCGCCATTAGGCTGCCGAGTTTTCATAAAATATTTTTCATCTAACTTTTATTCACATGAGATTTATGCTACATTTTCCACCATTTCCATTGAGTGGTATATATACTTCCCATTATTCTACTCTTTGTGTAATATAATTTAGTTTATGAGTATTTACATCAATGATGTATTTCCCTTCTATCATGGGGTGTACGTTTCGAAAGTTGCCCAAATCAGTAAGGGAACCTTTCACCCTCCTCTTTTTAAAAGACTTATTTTGTTATGTCTTTTAATTTTCATCTTATTATGTGGGGATATGTTCTTATATATCATTATTTACGTAAATTTTATGTACAAGTGATTAGATACCCTTTATCTCTCTCATCAACTCTTTTTCTAAATTTGATGTGACGCCGTTAAGCTGTCAAGGGAACTTCTTAACCCAATTTCGATTTCTATGGGTTCAACATGTAGTTATTGAATATGTCATCCTTAGAATATGTGTGAATGACCTTTGATTATTTTACACATAATATACACTAATATTGGGTGTATTTATATTTTTCACACACAATTATGAGATTGATTTATCCTTTATTTACGGATACCTTCTTTATAATGGATTTCATCTCATTTTACTTTTCTATTGAAACTTCATTGTTGTTATGCACCTGTTCACTCTTATATGGTGTATATACTGTCCATTGGAATATTATATCATTTATACCTTTATTCTCATGATATTATAATGTTTTGGTTAAATGTTATTCCTCAATTATTGTATTCAAGTGTCTCTCATTTTGTTAAAGACCCTTTAACTAAAATATCCTTTTAAAAGTTTTGATGATTTATTCTTATAAATATTTCTCATTAATATCCATGTTTTCAAAATGGTTTTAAGGATTTATTTATATGTATATTAATGGATTAAAATGTTAAAAGCTTCAATGTGGTATGTGACACATTGATTTAAAAATCTCTTTATTAAATGTTTTGAATGGTTTTGAAAATGGTTTTTAGAATTGATTCATTATTTCAATATCTTAAAATGTTATATTGTTATTGAAGTATGGGAATGTTATCTTTCCTTTATGCTTAAGTTATGTTCTATGATTATGTTATGTTTCTTGGGCATTGTTATGAAAACGGGTGGTTCTGTGATAAACTAAGGGCGGGAGAGCCCGATATAGCTCTCCAATGCATTGGGTAACGCGACGGGGTTAAAAGTTAAGGTTTCTCCGAAGAAATTTAGGGAATATACTATGATGGGTATTCCAAACGTATCCAAGAGGGTTAATCCCTACGTAAGAATTTTATGAATGCCTCATGTTACATTTATGTCTTTTGATTTCTATGATTTATTCATGATTTGATGAGGTATGTTAATGTGCTTATGTTTTATGGGTAAAGTATGATTTCATTCTTATGTATATATGAACTCATGTTTCCCTTCCATATTTTTATATCCCTTACTATGCTTTTTATGCTCATCCCAAGTTTTTTGAAATGTTTTTCACAGGACATAAAGTTGAATAGGGTCAAGGATGGGATCAAGGAAATGTCAGGCTCTCTAAAACAAGGAACTAGACATGACTCTTTTGTTCAAGAGTTTTTATTTTGTGGAAAAAAATGGAAGCTGAGAACATGTGTCTACTTTGTAATCTTTGAGATGTAATAGTTATGTCCTAATTCTCTAAAACTATAAACCTGAGAAGATCCCCAATGTTTAATCTTGTAATAACTCAAGATTATGTAATGTTTTAGGCTAGGGCCTTATAGTTGGTAACAAAGGTCGGTTTAGATAACTTTAGAGTTTAGGGTATTCTCTAAGCATAAATGACATTACCATAATGGATAAGATTTCAGAAAGAGTCATAGTTTTTAGATAAAGTGAATGTGTAAGTATATCATAGTGTTTATATTCCTCATTAGTACCTGATGATTTTGTTGATATACACACACTGACATTTCTGTTTCTAGTAAATTGATGGATCTAGAGGGCACCAAAGTGACAATGAGTTTGATAGAAACTGAGGTGGTTCTCTGATTAAGAGACTGGATGAAATGGGGGATTCAATGAGGAATCTCATGGTTTTGTTAAACCAACTATCAAGGAGTCATGACCAACCACTTGAACCATGGTGATTTCTCTAATGCATCATGTACAAGATGACCAACTCGATGTGGAAGTTCAGGTAATAATTATAATGGTAACCATTAGGGTTTATATGATCCCAACTTTTTTGTAATTATGGGTTACTCTATGATATGATGTAAAATGAAAGGCAAGAGATAAACTTGAGGATAAAATATGTTATGTTCATTTTTGAAGATTTTATCTCGTTTTGGGAAATGTTTTAAGAATTATGTAGTTTTTGAAAAAGGACAACACACAGACCGTGTGACAACCCGTCGCGTCGGACAAAGCTGTGGGAATCGAACCCACAACCAAAGTGCGACAGGTATTTATTGCCTACCACTGCACTACGTGAAGTCCCTAGTTAGTTTAACTAATTATTTTTAGTAAGATGATCTTATGAATCTAGAATAAGCTGATTCTGGTTTATCTATGGAAATTATTAACCTATCATGGAGGATATGTGATTAGGTTAGTTACTTTTCAATATGAGACATTTAGAGCAACTGTTGTTATTTGAAGAAAAGTGTTAATTTTTACCTTGGAAGACTATGTGACTAAATCATTCAAATATTTGGATTTCAATCTTAGATTGGTTTACATTGAATTATTTTATGGACAAATTGATTATCGAATGGTCCTTGTTGAACTTTGGGTTTTGTTTGACAAATTTTGGAGATTAAGAGCAGATTTTCTTTTTATAAAGGGTTATACTTTTGTGGATTATCTGATATCATACTAAAAATTTTGGTTTTGGTTTTTGTCTAATAACTTGGGAAATATATAGTTATCTTTTTTGGATTAGATGATTCTCATGAAGTTGATTATAGTACTCTTAATGCGAATAAGTCTTCCTAAATACTCATCTTTTAGAGAAAATATGAGTTTGATTAAGGAATCTAGTAAAATATCAAAGTCTACGTGACAAGTAAGTATTTTTCATTATGATTTAGTTAAGCTCAAAAATAAATTCCTCAATGAATAGTAACTTAAAACAAAAATGTTTTCTGTTAACTTTTCCTACTGGGGAATCGAATACCGTTTGACCCATCACAAGTTTGTGATTTTCATATTGTTAACTTTCTCCTAAACATGTTTTCTATCACTCTCCATCAGAACATGACCCTTTGTTTTCTCCTCCATTTCCATGTTTTCTTACATGAAATCATAGTATGGGTTAACTTGGGTGACCTCTGTACTCTTCTTTCTTTCTTTTAAGGTGATTGTTTTATTGAATCTTGTTCCGATGTGGGATTTTCAATGATGTTTCCAAGCCCGGTATTAAAATTGTGAGGATGCAATTCCCAAAAGGGGGGAAAGATGTAACACCCCAGGTAAATAAAGAATATTACATGTTTATATTTATCCCTATTTGTGGAAAAAATTTCAATATTAATTTAAAGGGAATGATATGCTCGATGGCTTACCCAATACGCAACAACGAGTTCCTTTGAAGTCTTACGTTGCACTCTAATAATAAAATAATATTATATTAAATGGTAGTTAACACATAGCAATTGTATTGGAGGGAATGAATAGAAATAACTAAGATATGATTATATATGTTTTTTAAATGATTTTACTTTTATCCAATAAATGTTAGAGGCTTAAAATGCAAATGAATCCAATCTTAAGAATTGAATACACTAATATTTTTAAAATATTGTTTACTACCTTTTGATGGCAAAACATCTTTAAATTCCACTTTTGACAATTTTATAAGATCAATTTTTTTAAAAAAAACATATTATTTATGATTGGGACATTGAAATTTACCTTGGGTTATTTTTTTGGTATTTTCTGACAATTTTCGTTTTTCAATTAATAGTGAAAAATACTGCATTTTACATCAAAAATGATTTTTCATTTAATTTAATTATATGGTTATATTATCTTTTTAATTTGTTTTAAACTATAATTAGAATATATTGTTACTATGTAATCCAATGATGGTCATTGGGATTAATTTCACTTTGGAATTAGGAATAAAATAGTGCCAAACTTTTCATAAATATTGTTTTTAAATACCCACTATTTGTTTTGACATCGGGAAGTATTTTTAAATTAATTATTGCAATTTATGTGTTTGGAATTTGGTAAAATGGATTAAATATTTGGAATTAGAAGGTCCAAATTATTTAATTAACACGCTTTTGTTTTTGGACATTATGAATAGTAACGACGGTAATTATCTTTAATTATCTTGATTAATGAGTAATTGGGTAGTTAAAGATAATAAAATAATATCATAATAATAAAAAATGACGACAAAATGTGTCCTAAGGATACTGGTTGTCTCATTGACGACCATGGGATGCCTTGTGTCAATCATGGGGGCCCCATGGAATCACTTTTGTGAGAAAGTGACTTTTAATGTTTTTATTTTTAAAGAATGTTAAATATAACAAAGAATGTATCACCTGAGTAAAACATTTTTAATATTGTCTACATAAATGATCTCTTGGACTATAAATAGTCATTGGAAGGAAAAAAAGATTTCCAACATAATAGTATTTTTTTGTATAATTTTTAGACTTTAAATAAATTAAATTATTTATGAAACCATAATGATGTAGTGATTTCCTCATTATTTAACTATTTAAATAAAATAAAAAGATAATGTAAAATCTAAGACCTACACATGTAAAAAACCTAATATATTGGTGTATTTCGATCCGTTATAACTTTATCCTAGAAACACATCAATTTAGGACCATAAAAATCTGAAACTCATTTGAAAATAAAGTTACATTTTATACCTTTCCAAGAGTTCCACTCCTCTCCTCTTATAAAAGGCCCCCACCTCTACCTCTTTACCCACACCTCTAATGCCTTTGTCTCGGCCAAACCCTGCCCATGTTGTCTCTCCACATCCCTCTATTACTTCTATAAGCCTCAATTTGGGAATAAGTCTTCCCAAGGATGCCTTTGAGCTCAAATCAAAAAGAGTTACCTGATTTAAAGGTAGTTTCTTCTCTTGTGTTCTTTTGTTTTATTTTGCTACTCCAACCCCCTAAACTCTTTTTATTAATTTATTTTGTAACAAATCCAGTATCTTAAATATACTAGGAATTTTTTATAAATATTATTGTAGCTACACTTACACACACCTTCATCTAATGGTTAAAGAACATACTGTTTCTGTGGATGGAAAATTTCTGCCTCACGAAACGATGATTGTTCAACACTCATATAACACCTTCAAATGTGGCCATTAAGATGTCACTATTCTTATATAATATGTTTATGTTTTACTTAATATTATGTATTTTTCATTTAATTCATACCTTTATGGTTTCCATTATTGGTAAAACGCGATATCTTCATTTTAGGAAGTGTGGACTACCGCCCACTCAAAGTTATTTGATTCGTTAATGCCATATGTGGGATGTATAAAAGATGGATTTAAAATTATTATATATGATGTTATACTGGAATTATAATATACCTTTATATCATTATTATTTTCTTTCCATTAAAGTATGAGATATAAATAAAAGTAGCGTTCCTGCATACGTACGGCTTACCGTCTCCATGAACGGTGCATTTCATTTCATATCCCCAAATGTAATGTACTATTATAAGTACATATATATAATGGATATATAGTATTTATGTTACATATAAATGATCAATATAATTCTGGAATTAAAATATACATATCTCTCATTTAGTTTCAATTACATTAATATGACATAGAAATGAAAGTAGCATTCATGCGTACGTACGGTTTACTGTCTCCAGGAACGGTGCAATTCATTTCTTACCTTTAAATGATTATGTAATATTATAAATAAATTTTTATTTTGGATATATATGATATATTAGATATCCAAATCATTAATATCATTCTGGATATAATGAACCTCTGACCACACAAACAACATGTAATTGTAAGAAGTCCATTTTCTTCTTAAGAACCAAATATCGACAAAACAAACATTATTAACTTAAATGATTACATAATGTTTATAACATTTCAATAAGTGATATAACTGAAATAATGAACTTGAAAAAGGTTCTTAAGAAAGAATAAATTAACTCAAGTTTATTATTCAGGACTTTCAAGAATGATGGAGTCAAGTCGAACCCGAGGTAAGGGAAACTTACCCCTCTCTTTCTTTTTAAATACACTCTTTTATGTAATTCCTTTTAAGCTCATATTTCTTATGATTGGGATGTTCTTTTATATTAATTCTACTGTAATTTTTATTTTCATATGTTGATAGGCCCTATTTTCTCTCATCTATCCATTTTGGATGTTTTGATTGGCGCTGTTAAGCTGCCGAATTTTTGTAAGGGATCCTACCTCTCTCTTCCTTTTTAAGTACTCTCTTTTATGTCATTTCATTTAAGCTCATATTTCTAATGATTGGGTTGTTCTTTTATATTACTCATACTGTAATTTTTATGTTAATATTTTGAGACACCCTATTTTCTCTCATCAATCCATTTTGGATGTTTTGAGTGGCGCCGTTAGGCTGCCGAATTTTCGTAAGAGATCCTACCTATCTCATTCTTTTTAAGTACTCTCTTTTATGTCGTTTCTTTTAAGCTCCTATTTCTTATGTTGGGGGATATTCTATTATATTCCCATTACATTAAATTCTATGTTAATATGATGATAGACCCTATTTGATCTCATCAATCCATTTTTGGAAGTTTTAAGTGGTGCCATTAGTCTGCGAGTTTTCATAAGGTATTTTTCATCTCACTTTTATTCCCATGAGATTTATGCTACATTTTCCCCCATTTCCATTGAGTTGTATATATACTTCCCATTATTCTACTCTTTGTGTAATATACTTTATTTATGAGTATTTACATCAATGATGTATTTCCCTTCTATCATGGGGTGACATTTCGAAAGTTTCCCAAATCGGTAAGGGAACCTTTCACCCTCATCTTTTTAAAAGACTTCTTTTGTTATGTCTTTTAATTTTCATCTTATTATGTAGGGATATGTTCTTATATATCCTTATTGAAGTAAATTTTATGTCCATGTGATGATATACCCTTTATCTCTCTCATCAACTCTTTTTCTAAATTTGATGTGACGTCATTAAGCTGTCAAGGGAACTTCCTAACCCAATTTCGATTTCTTTGGGTTCAACATGTAGTTATTGAATATGTCATCCTTTTAATATGTGTGAATGAACTTTGATTATTTTACAAATAATATCCACTTATATTGGGTGTATTTATATTTGTCACACACAATTATGAGATTGATTTATACTTAATTTAAGGATACCTTCTTTATAATGGATATCATCTCATTTTACATTTCTATTGAGACTTCATTGTTGTTATGCACCAGTTCAATCTTATATGGCATATATACTGTCCTTTGGAATATTATATCATGAATCCCTTTACTCTCACTATATTATAAAGTTTTTATTAAATGTTATTCTTCAATTATTGTATTCAAGTGTCTCTCATTTTGTTAAAAACCCTTTAACTAAAATATCGTTTTAAATGTTTTGATGATTTATTCTTATAAATATTTCTCATCAATATCCATGTTTTCAAAATGGTTTTTAGTATTTATTTATATGAATATTAATGTATTAAAACATTAAAAGATTCAATGTGGTATGGGACACTTTGATTTGAAAATCTCTTTATTAAATGTTTTAAATGGTTTTGAAAATGGTTTTTAGAATGGATTCATTATTTCAATATCTTAAAATGTTATATTGTTATTATAATATGGGAATGTTATCATTCCTTTATGGTTAAGTTATGTGCTATGATTATGTTATGGTTCTTGGACATTGTTATGAAAACAGGTAGTTCCGTGATAAACTAAGGGAGGGTGAGCCCGATATAGCTCTCCAATGCATTGGGTAACGCGAAGGGGTTAAACGTTAAGGATTCTACGAATAGAGTTAGGGAATATACTATGATGGGTATTCCAAACGTAACCAATAGGGTTACTCCCTACGTAAGAATTTTATGAATGCCTCAAGTTACCTTTTTGTCTTATGATTTATATGATTTATTCATGATTTGATGAGGTATGTTAATGTGCTTATGTTTTATGGGTAAAGTATGATTTCATTCTTATGTATATATGAACTCATGTTTCCCTTCCATATTTCTATAACCCTTACTGAGATTTTTATTCTCATTCCATGTTTTTTTAAATGTTTTTTTACAGGATATAAAGTTGAATAGGGTCAAGGATGGGATCAAGGAAATGTTAGGCTGTCTAAAACAAGGAACTAGACACGACTCTTTTGTTCAAGAGTTTTTATTTTTTGTAAAAAATGGAAGCTGAGTAGATGTGTCTACTTTGTAATCTTTGAGATGTAATAGTTATGTCCTAATTCTCTAAAACTCTAAACCTGAAAAGATCCCCAATGTGTAATCTTGAAATAACTCATGATTAAGTAATGTTTAAGGCTGGGGCCTTATAGTTAATCAAATGTTCTATGAGAAGGGGAATATAGGATCCACTAAACATCGGATTCCTTTTCTATATGAAGAATTCAATGTAAAAATTAAAAATGATCTTTCCATAGAGGTTGTGGGTGTTACACATGATTCGATTTATTATTCATAACATGAGCCAACTGAGAATGTACTATCATAATGTTTTAAGAACCCATTCTCATCATATATGGATTATAATTAGTGACATCTTCACATACCTGATCACATTTATTGTTTTCACATGTTCTTCAATCTTTAACCATTTTTTTTGGATAATAACATATAATTAAGGGATATGTACTTATCTAATAAGAAAAAAATAATCATAAAATATTAATCGGTAATGTCTTAATAGTAAATTATATCCTAAATTGTGATTCCCTAGGTTTCAATATAAGATATCCATGATCTATTAATTAAAAATTTCTTATGGTCTTTTTTTGATCCCTTAATAATGTTTCATACTATTCTTATGAATTTAGCAAAGAATTTCTCCTATGATAGTATAAAAAAGAGTGAATAAAGGAATATTTTCATGCACTAGTTCCCCTTCGAGTTGAACTCAAAGCGGTGTTATCGGGTTTTCCCCTCTTTACATTTATGCCATACCCACATCCACTTTTCGTATCTAGATAGGGATGTATTGTCTTGAAAAACCACATAATGTATACTTACCAAAATATGGGGGATTTTTTCTTATACTTAGTCCCATACATAAGGTTCTTATTAAATTACTCTATACTTAATTGCCTAAAATATCTATACCATCCTCTGATACCAACTATAGAGCCCCTATACTTATAAAAATATCATTACATGACTTTATGCATAATAAATAATCATATTAAAATCCATGTATCACAAAGTATAGTGTCCTGGGAGACTAGTTACATAATTAAACAAGATAAAAACAACATGTATTTAATCTCCATAATAAGATCCTAAATTCCATTTTTCTAATACATTTTCATAAGATAACCTGGGGATAACATGAGAAAAGGCATGATCTATAAATCCCAGTAAGGGAATAAACATGAAAATAATGCTTTATCACATGGTTTAGAAGGCATGAAATAATGACATAGAAAATCATATAACATATATAATTATAACATATAAACCTAGGGACATATAAAAATTGTGTCCTATTAATGTGTCAGTAATATAAAATTTGTCATCAGCAAGATTCAATTATCGTTTCATATAATGGAGTACAAGTAAAGGTTAACCACCAAGATGGTTTCACATGGTAGCACGAGCCAAGGCTAACAACCAATATAGTTTCATATAACATCTAACGATAAAAAACAATACCCAATGCATTAGAGTTCTATTTGGTTTCATCCAAATTAACATGTTTATGAATATTTTTTATAGTGAATGAATCATGCATAAATATAAGGGTACAATGGAATGAAATGGGTATAATAATCATTTCAGAAAGCATAATGAATGGGTGTATCATACAATTTTCCAATAAATAAATGAATTAAAATTTACATGGAAATTCATAATGGAAATTATGAATATATAATGGTATGTCATTTCAAATAAAAATGACAACATTTAAGTAGAGTGTTCAAGATGTTATAGCATTAAAACATTTTAGTGAGGTTTTAAGGAAAATACTAAAGATAATTTAAAATGGAATAATATATTATATTAAACCAGAAGTGAACCATGAAGGTTTTAATAAAAAAATAAATATTTTATAAAAAACAATGGTGGATTAAAACATATGATAGTGTGCACTTGAAATTTGGTATGAATTTTGTTAGTTCCATAAAACATGTTTTATTATGGGGTTTTATTTAGGAGGGAACCACATAAAAATATATGTATAACTGAACGAGAATGATGAGTGGAACATGACACATCAGTTTGAAACATATCCACATACATAATAAAATTATATAAAAATTAAAATATAACTTTTTATTGGAAAAAATAATGAGACAATACATCCTGAAGGAATAATGGATGTTCTCGTAGAATCCCTTACCTTAAGTCTGATGGTGTCCTTAACATGATCCTAATTTCTAGGATAAAAAAATTACATTCATTAATTAATATTTCCATAACCACATCTTCATGTAATTGATGTATTATAACTTTATTATGTTCATTAATTATCTCTTTGATAGGTTGAAAGTTTGAATTTCATTGTTTGAGAGAGTTTGTTTACCTTTTTTTTATTATTCTTTTACTTATATACTTATAAGGATAAATATATAAGATGAGAATGTTTTTCTATAATTGGAGTCAAATGTTTTTATTGACCATCCATAGGATTAAATAGTTAATAATTCATATGGTTATTTAGAGTGAAGATAAATCATTATATAAAACTTTAATGACAACTGTTTGGGTAAATTGGTAGTTTTTAATCACAAAAAACTCATTTGTAATTATAAACTAATATAATATAAAAAAAATATTCCAAAAAATTACCTAATAAATATTAAATTTATTATTTTATAGTTCAATAGAAAAAATGGTTTCATGACCAGGATTGAATATGGAAATTGAAATTTATTACCCGACGTCCTTGAATGTGATAAATTAACACATCTTAGAGAGTGCATTCATTTCTAGTATAAATTGAGGGGAAAAGAGAGATGATGATGAATTATCCATTATAATAACAGCATCCTAGTACATGTAAGTAGTTGTAGTTATCATAAAATTTTGATTATAGTAGGTGAGGAGTGAAGAAGAAAGAATGGAACATAAATGAAAATAAAACAAATGAAAAGGGGAATTTCACCCTTGAATATATCTTCCTTGATAGACTTTTAGGGGAGAGGAATTAGTCATTTTAAAAGACCAAGGGATTTCGTACCTATGGACAAGATTGTGAGGTGATTTTATTATAATTTGGAGCAGGCAAAAGTCTTTTGGGGAGTAAAGATAATAGGTAATGTGGGGTGGTATTTATTGTTGGGAGAGTTACGGTTCCCCATTATTTTAATCCTTATTTTAATATTTTTATTAATGACTATGAATAGTATTGATTCTTGTGACCAAATAATAGTAAGTGGGAATGTGATATTGATATAATGGAGAATTATCTCATCCATGAATCATGGATGTTGTAGAAAATCATTAATATAGCATTTATCAAGAATTATCTTATTTTTCTATTCAACAAAAATTAAAATATTTTTGAAATATCAAAAATATTCACACCATTAATTTTTCCCTATCTAGAATTTAAAAATTAACTCATTTTCATGAGAATAAGTTTCTAAATTTGTGAAATTTATTTTCTAATTAAAATCATAATTTACCTGAAAATTACCGACACTAAAATTAAAACTTCTTTTCCATCGTTATGAAAAATTAATTACGGTCTCTTAAAAATATATTTGATTCATAAGTAATGAAAATATTTTTTTTAAGAATAAATTTTATTAAAGTACATTTTCTTTTATATAATTAATTATGTCATTAAATTGTAATTAAACAAATATGTCCAACAAAAATACCAACACATAGTAAATACATTATTAAATATTTATTTTTTATACTATGATATAATTATATCATATTTTATCATATAATTTTAGTAAATTTGATGTATACTTTCATTGGTGAGGTTACTAATACATTAGATAGTTTACTATTCATAAGGGTCACATTAATATTCCAAAGGTCAAGTTACTCTTCCTTATGTATATGGTCTTCAACCTCAAGAGATATCTTTTCATTAACTAATTCATTATTTATATGTTTTTATTATTTTCTATAATTTGTATAATGTGATTTTACATAATAAATTATTATAATAAGGTAATTCCATTGGTAAAACAATGTGTTTTTACAATTATGCTCCAAAGACATTGAAATTTTTTGTAAAATTATTAATTCCCTATGGGAAAGGTGTCTGATAGTTATATTTCCATTGGGTGGTTTGATGAGCATGGTTTCATTCAAAATCTTGATGAGATTGAAATTATACTATATATTGATAAACATATTATCTAGATATTGAATTAGTATTTTTTATCATCTTGAGAAAATCCAAACGATGGTGTCTCCCTTGGGAGCTCTGATATATGGGATTCATAGGGTATGATCCTACTTATTAAATCCATCTATTTTATTAAATTTTCTGGTTCATATGTCGCTTCTACAAACCTATATTTTTTCTTCAAAACAATGACCAGCTAGGTTGAATTTTTTTATAACCTTTTATCTATGACCAAATATCATCAATGTATTATCCATGTATAAAATATTATTCTGTAATGGTACCACTTCTAGATTTAGTACGTGTGAGGGGTCTGGTATGTATTTCATCAAGAGGGATACATGGAATAAATCATGTACAAGAGATTGTTTAGGTGGGAGTGTTAGTCTGTAGGAAATTTATGTAATGAAGTCAATTGGTTTGAAGGGGTTTATATGTCATGGAGTAAGATTTCCCATTTCCCCAAACCTCATGAAATTCTTCATTGTTAATAGATGAAGGAACGTTTTATCTCCAACCACAAGCTCTAGGACTCATAGATGATTGTCTTCGTTGATTTTCTATCAAACCTGAGTCGATTTCATAAGAAACTAAATGTTTTGAACCTTACATATCATCTAGGGAAAATATTGGGTCCCATAAACTTCTTCTATCAAACTTCATATCATCATTTTAGAGTCTTACACAACTTCCTATATAGGGCCTCAAATATTCCATTTCAATTCATGAATGGAATATATTTTTATAAGAGAGCTCTATTAGAGGAAGGTGTTGTTCCCAAAATTCATGGAAATATATTTAACATTATATCATCATATCATATAATGTTTGAATGGTTATTTTAGATTGATTGTAGAATAAAGTTAATCTACAATGTTGAAGCTCATTTCTTTGTCAAATTCCAGAATAATGCTCTTCCAAATCTATAAAGTAATCCCTATATCACTGTGAGATACAATAGAGAGTGGAACTCCATAAAGTCTTACCACTCACCTTATATTTATCATGTAATGGTGGTCAAGTGGGAAATCATACATGATCACATTGAAATTTACTTACATGGTAACGAAATCAACTACAATCAATATGGATTTATTACCAATTGTTGTCTTGGGGAGTCTTATGATGTAATCTGTGTTATTGTTTTCAAATTTATAAACTATTATGGGAAATGGTTTCACTATACCATTATCTTCATATTTTTCAATCTTAACATGTTGATATAACACGCATCATGACATAAATTCTTCAGTCTACCTCCCCATGTTTACCCACTAGAAGTGATTCTTCAAATCTATATACATCTTAGTAATTCCAAGTTTAATTAAGAAATATATACTATAAACGTCATTAAAAAGTTACATCTTCCATAGTAGTATTAATTGCACACGTATTTAATTTCCAAACCATATATCTCTATCATTAGAACTTTCAACCTTTAGAGTATTGTATTCCTCTGTATGTACCACATCATCATCCTTCTAAGCCTCCTTTATCCTTTCAAGAATAGATAGTTGAGAATTAATTTTAAAAATAATGGATTAAATCCTTTTGTTAATTTTATTTCTAACCCCTATATGTCCATGAATATTGGATCCCTTTTTATTCCCATCGTGGATAGCATTGTAAGATCATTTCTACTCTAAGTATCTATTAGTTTGTTTTCCTTCACATGATTATAATAGATTATAAAATCTTAATCCATGTTAATCTTTAAAAAAAATTGTTTTATATTACACTCATTTTTTTAATATACACTTGAGGATTTAAGGATCCATATATGTTTTTTACTTCTCCCTATATGGATTACTTTTCCATATATTCAGCATAAAGATCATTAAATATAATTTTTCACCATTTTTTTGTAGTTCTTCTCACGGGTCATTAACTGATTGAAGGAATAGGATATCATATTTTATCTTTCATGAGAACAAAACCCATTCAATTTTTTATACACATTATTATAGATCAAAAATCCTTCTACACTTGTGGGTAATGCAACAATTAGAGAAATTTATGTCCTCTTTATAAATAATATAAGGATTTCATCACATTCATCTCTCCCAAAAAAAATTATCCCCCATATATGTTATATTTTATAGTTTGTTGACAATCAAGAAAATTTTTTCACAAATCGATGATATTACCCAATTAATCCAAGAAAACTATATATTTCCATTATATAGGTTGGTATAGACCATTCTCCAATTACTTATGTGTTTAAAAGATACATAAATATCCATTTTGGGGATAACAAGCACTTGAAATTTTACTTTATCTATCCCATAAATTCATTTAAAATAAGTTTCATTCATATTTTCTTCCTCATATTGTTTCTAGTATAGCATCCAAAATCTTCTTGTAATCCTCATTATTTTTTGAGTATATAATATTATTATATATAAAAACTCAAATAATGTTTAGAAAATCCCTAAAGAATCTATTCATTATGTCCATGATGATTTCTACATAACTAGTGACTAAAAATGGAATCACTATAATTCCATAGTTGATTACCTTATATAATAAGTAGTGTTGGATGTATAACTTTTATTCACCTTTTACATTATAATATCCCAATAAATGTTAAACATAATAGATGTAAAATGTTTGTTATATATAATCAAACAATTAATAAACACAAGTCATAGGATACATGTTCTTTATCATATTTTTTAGTTTACAATAATCAATACAAAAGAGCATTGACCCATCCTTGTTCTTGTAAAATTGGACTACTTCACCCCAAAATGAAGCACATAGTCATTGAAACCCTTAATCAAGATTCATCTATTGTTTCTTCATAAGAACCTTGGGTTCAATATTGATGATTTTTTTAGTTTCCTAGATATTGGTAATTCCCAATATATAAGTGCTAATAAGAACTCAACCTCTCAACATAGAGTATAAACATACAATTATTTGGGAAAGCCAATATAGAATTCCATTACAAATTCCACACCATCAAGGATACTTAGTTCTTGAGTCTAAATAATTTTATCGTGAAAGTCATTCTCATAAGAAAAAACATACACATTCTTGAGATGTTGATAAAAAATAAAATCCATCCTCATTGAAATTTTATATAATATGAAAGAACTATATGATAAAATGGTTGATTTCCCTCTCTTAGCCATTTAGTTTGGATCTATATATGTAAAATTAATCTATAACCAATATTGCATTTAAACTTATCAAAATATAATATAAATTGTTTTTCTATGAAATTAAAAATAGAAAAATCGATGAGAAAGTATTTATATATAGCATATGAAATAATTTCATTATTTTTCAATTTCATAAATAATCCTTCTACCATATTTTTCAGTGGTGTTTGAATATTCCTACTAAAGTTTTTTGATATGTTGGAATTTTTTGATCAATAATCAAATATTGTATTATCGTTCCTTGAATTAATTACTATAATATTGATCAAGAATTATTTTTCTCGATCCACCACATCATTTATAATGGAATAAGATCACCCATTCACTCTAGACCATAGAGGTTGTTTTCATTGATTTTCATCCACAATCATCATATTAGAGAATTAGTTTCTTTAGTATCATTTTTACTTGTATAAGAACCAATGGACAATTGGTTGAGCATTTACTCAAGAATTATTTTCATCTATTACATCAATGGGTTTACCTTTTTAGTAATATTTAGATAGGTTCACTGCTTTTTTGTACTCAAATAATTTCTTTTCCCCATTTAAAAAATTTCAGGGATGATCTTTCCTATAGTGTTAACGAATTATATGTTGGATTTACTTTCTAACATTAGTTCTTTATGTCAAACATATATAATTAAAATCAATTATATTTTTCTTATCTATATACCTTTTATATTATTAAGATTAATTTTTATTTATTTCAACATTTAGGGAAAATCGTAAAATTTAATTTTTGATGTCAATGTCATAAAATTTCAATTTTGTTTGGTATAGTCAACATTAACCATTAAAAGTAGTTGTCAAATATATTTTCCAAGGAAATGACAAAGATGGTGGTATATCACACAAGTATATTAATGTTTTCCTAAAATTACTTAATGAAATCATCAAATTTTTTATTGATGGAAAGGAAATCCCTCCCCATATTAATTTAAATATTACGAATAAATTATTTATTGAAAAAAAAAATTCCAAATCTATTTTCACTCCATCTCTGCAATGTCTTTATCAAGATTCTTATTTTTATCAACATCCATCCTTGATTATATTATCACTCTATAAGGAAAAAAACCAGAACTATATTATCTCTCTAATAGAATTGATGGTGGGAGAAGATATTCTTAATAGATTTTATTTAGTTTAGATGTGATAAAATGATTAAAAAATTCAATTATTTTAAGAAGCCTTTTAAATAAAGGGTTCAATTGCAACATTACCCTTCTTAGGGGGATATGGATTTTCCCCCTGATTAAATTAATTTTAAAAAAATGAGTTAAATAAGATGTTATTGTGATGAGGATCCCTTATCTAACTCAAATTGATTTGGACATATCATTTTAGAAGTCAACACTTTTCTCATTGATCTTGAAATGTTCACTAGGGTGTGGATCCGTCTATAGGGATGCACTAATTGTTGTCCCGTATTCCCTAATTCCAAAGGACAGTGGAATCGTTCTCTTATTTAGGGACATTTTATACTTGATCAAAATGGGATGATGGGATGTTGGTATCTCCTTCTATGGATTCCTCATCATAATTTGTTTCCTAGTCTGGGTCTCCCTTATAGATTTGAGTCATTGTTTCAAAATCGCATCCCTTTTTCCATATCATCATGGACCCCATTTAATTAAACATCTTCTCTTAGGACTTTACAAATGGTTAGGTCAGGGAAGAAACCTTTGATTAGGGGATTAGTCACATTGGACATGACTGGGAGGTTTGGACACTGAAACAATAATGAGTTTGGGTTTCTTCCCCTTATGACAGGGATTCTCGAGGGTGTGGATGCCTGAGGCATACCATGTGTAGTGTGGGGATTTATATTACATAGAATGTATTTGAGGTTTTTCTTAGCCTTCCATGTTTTACACAGGTTATGTCGTGAGTTTAAGGTCTAGGAGAGATGGATCGTACTGATCAGAACACCGAGGGGAGTGAATCAAATGGGTACATCCCAAGGCGGAGCACGTGAGGGGTTTATTGGATGAGTGAATAAAACATCCAATAACAAGGGTTATGAGAATTATTTGGTCACTACAAAGGGGATTCCCTCATTTACTGTTTGCTGGGATTGAACTGTAAGGGGTTTCCTACGTACCCTATAACGAGAGACAGGGATTGAAACCTATTATTTCAAAGGGTGAGACGTGGAATCAGGGTGTAAACTAAGGACAAAAACCTAGAGACATGTTGGGGATTGTGGATTGTGTAGGGATTATGCATGGTTACATACCCGAGTGCCATAAGGATCAACGTTGGGATGAATGGCATGATCTCACTGGGATGCCGCAACCCAGGTAAAAATGAGAATGGATGATGGAAGGACGAATAGAGTGAGTGGGGAATGATATGGGACCAGAATGAAGATGAAAATAGTGATTGGATTAAACCTATAAGTGCCTTCTTATGTATCATCATTTTAGGGAATCAATGTCTACATAGCATGGCAGGGTGATGGGACACCTGAGGAGGAAACCTGTGAGAATGGATGCATGGATGGGACCTAGAGGATGTTGAACCTTTGTGTTGGGGAATGACCTTCCCGAAACACAAAGACTCAAGGGAGAGAACATGATAAGATATGGGTGGTGGGATTGAACCTCAGAGAGGCTTCATATGTATCCCCGCTATATGGAATCAAAGTACACGTAGATTAGGATGACACATGGAAACAGGGTGTACACAAAGATCAATGACCTGATGGCATGTTGAGGATTACATGTGGGTAGAGGCCTGAGAGTTGGAGTTATTATAGTAAGTGAGAAACTTGTATTAGGGTCCCAACAAAGGAGACATTAACTTTTACCAGTTTTTGGATTTGAACCTCATAGAGGTTTCTAATGTACCCTGTCTAGGAGTCATAGATAAAATCCCACGTTGTTCGGATAGGTTTACCATAGTTTGGGGTGGAACCATAGGTGGTTCCCTACAAACCCTACCAAGAATACATGGATAAAAACCCACATAGTTTGAAAGAATATAGTTTAGTGTCATGTGGGATAAAATAAATTATATTCTAACATCATGAAGGACAAGGGTTAACCGATGTGAAGTGGTCATGACATATGGGTGTTGGGCTGGAAACCCAGGGAGGCTTCTTACGTACCTTTCTTGGAATGGGAAAGGATTAATGTATACGTAGTTAGTAAAGAGGGATTGGGACTTACATGATAAGGTAGAATAGGGTGGATGTCATGGTTAGTGATTACTCTCATGCTCGGCGTGAGAAACAAAATGAAGCAATGACAAGATGATCACATTGTGGAAGGTACGTTTGTGATGAATAAAGTGGGGATTACATGTGTTTAGCAGCCCAGTGAGATTGAGATTGGGATATACTCTATAATGGAGGCTCGATGGTGATACATTCCATAGAGAGATAGATGGGGTATCAAGTCCTTCTGCCCATATTTCCACTGGTCTTCGCGCAAGGAAGAAGAGAGGAGGAGCAAGGATACTACCTCTCGTATGAAAGGCTAGAGGCTTGAACCAAGATTTTTCTTTTTTCCCGTCTCTCCACGTTAGCGTGGATATGCTATGAATCAATAGTGGTTATAATTTATATGAAATGAATCATGAGGTTAAACAACAAAATATGATGTACTGCCCAAGGGACCTTGAAATTACTTCATACAGACCTGGAAGGTCGTACGGGAGAATGTTTTTTGAAACAAAATGGTTCACAAGAAGGGACCTTATGAAGCTTGGTGCCAATAGAGTGTAAAGAGTCTGCAAAGGGGTATTCTTCATGAAGAGAAGTGTCATATCCTAGGCATGGAATATACATTCATATAAATAGTGCTCTGATATGTGAAAGTTCTTTCGTAGAGTAGGACATTGCGGAGCATGGGTGCCTTGCAAATCACATCAATGAAAAGTAATGTACATCACAAACCACAATGATCCTATCATAGAATGGGGTATTCAAGTGCATGGAAGGTACTTAGTGAATCATGAGTGCTTTGAAAAATGTTGACTTTTATTAGGGATCTCCTTCCTTTGTTATGGACCGTGGGCTTCACGAAGGGCATCCTTTCTTGAAGAGGGGTTTTATTTGAGCTAAGGAAATGGTAGTTCTCAATTATAAAATACCATGTAGAGCTAATTTCTCTAAATCTTTCACAGAGAAGATGGGGCATTGTGATTTGAGAGTTACAATGGCAAAAGATCATGGTATCTATCCTTTGGGTCTGAGTGAAACCTAGTATTTATAAGCAAGTGGTGGTGCGGAGCTTTGATAGCTCACTAAAATACATATGGAACTATGGGATCAGAAGTGGATTTCATCAAGTTTATCCTAATCACAGAGTGGATTATCATCCCCACCTCAGTGTAGAGGCCTTATTAACTCATTATACACCACTTGTAGAGGCTTTAGTAAATTTCTAAGGTTTCACATAGGGGATTCGATTACCACGATGGTGAAAAAATTTCCATCAATTGCATCGTAACGGCAGAGCGGTCTACCTCTTTTTATCTACTGTGATCGTAGAGGTGACCCATGCTTTGTACCGGCTGCTGTTCTGATGGGCTCCGGGAAGGTGCTTCTCAAAGCAACCACTTTGACATTGGTGGGATATTTGCATATTTTCTCTCCGCACATATTTTGGCATCAACAACCCCCCCCCCCCCCCGCTAAGGCTTGGAGCTGAGGAGAATATGAGGTTCAAAGTATGTGGGTAGATTGCCAATATTTATAGGCTAAAAAAAATAAATATCACGAAGAAAGATCATGATGCAGATAGAGATGTGCAGGTTGAGAATGCTAAAAATATTATCACGCTGCACAACTCGGGGGGGGGTCATTTTCTATCAATATGAAAGGATGAACCCTCTTTTTTACCTAATTATCACCACATATTTGTGCTTGAATTTCTATTCATGAAGCTTTACATTCCATGTAACTACCCTTTGTGAATCGGGTCCTTTTTTACGCTACATCGCACAATGAGTCTTCCAAAACTATTATTGTTCACTCTGCGGCTTGATCATGCAAGGTCTATGGCAAGGCTCTGTAACCTTTCACTACGATCGAGGCCCAAAATCAGGATTTTGAATCAAGATCCGCGATCTAGGACAAATATTCAAATGTTTTGGGATTTAATGGCTCACCAAGAGGCTGTTAGAGGGGTCCTTGTGGATGCTTCTGGGATTGAAGAAATGGATGATAACCTGGGAATCACGGAATTTGTGTAAAGTAATTCAGAATACGAGTCCTTGGTGGAATCTTTTTTAGAATTTTCGAAGAACATCCCTCTATGCAAAAGGTTTCTTCTATATAGATTTGGACTAAGGGGTGATGTTTTCATTCCTAAATCAAGTAGAGATAAGATAGCCTATTGGTTCTAGAGTACTCCATTCCAGTGCCAGCTGTTTAGGTCAGCCGACATTAATACTTGGGATGATCATACACATGTCAAAGATGAATCCTTGTATAACCATGTGAACAATGATGATAGTAAGGCATTGCAGCCAAAGGTATCTCCCCCGTAGTACCACACCATTCTAAAGGAGGCATCGGGGAACACAGGGAGGAGTTGGACAGATGAGTGGAATCTATGACAGGGCAGCAATTTCATAGATGAATGGGCATGGGATTACGGGTTATGTTCCTCCTGCGAGGTGTTTCAGCAGAGCAGATTCATTTGGGCCAATTTGAGGCAGCCTGGGTCTCCCAATTTTACATATACCTGCCGATTCAACTGATGCTAGATTTGTATAAAAGATGGTAATTGAGGGATAACACCTTCCATCTTCACCATGGGGAAGTAATTATTAGACTCTGCGACCTTCACAAGATATCGAGGATTATGATATTGGGGTTGATGTATGACGAGTTCCTCCTTGCATCTAATACATGGGAGGACCCATAATAAATGAATCCTATAGCATAGTAATTGATAGGCATGTCTCTAGGATAAGACAAGAAGTCATTGAGTGATGTCCACTTTAAGTATTGGTTAAGAAAGTTCTTGAATTCCCCTCTATATCGGACATTTTGTATGAGGCCTCCCACTTTCCCGAAGAAGGTCCAACATAGAAAAGATAACTCATAGTGGTGACTCATATAGGAAAGATAGTGGAAGACAGGGGGGTTCGGTGTCAGCACCTAGAACCAACCGGTGGTTAGGTTGGGTACAATCATTTTAGAACTCATTTTTCGATGGTTACTTTCAATATTCTATACAAATATCAGTGTGTGGCCGCGCATGTTTATCCTAGCATCCCTATTGCCAATGGTGGTACTGATCAATCTAGGGATCCCAATACTGCCTAATCATTACAAAGTATTATGGCACATCGGTGAGGGGAAGAATCCACAAAGGGTGTGCGGGACACTCCATCTTCTATATGGGTGTATTGTGGTGAATATGGGAACTTATGAATACCTAAACCCCATTACCCCTCTAGGGTCATACTTTCAACTAGCTATTCTGAAGGTGGTGGTGAGATTCCCGACCGAGCTAACCCTGCCACTAGAACTGAACCGAGTCTATAAGGTGGATAAGTTTGACTACCATATGTTCCCATTTCCAATAGGTGTGTTCATTGATGATAGATGAGGAGTAGAGGAGCATTTATCCTAACTTATATCCTTTCAATATTGTGTCCTTGTGGTGCGGGTCGACTTCAAGCCCCATTGTGAGTTGTATAACCTAAAATTTTTGGAGAGGTTGTTCCATGCGGGTAGGGGAATCCCCTATGTGACAACTTGGTACTAGGCCATGAGGTCCATTTTTCCTAAACTAGCTCATGTCACTCCTGAACCGGTAACCCAAGCCATCCTACAATATGTCCCAATAAGAGTTCTCAATCCTCCCGTTATTGTTAAATGCACTAAGGGTATCAATAAAGTACACTAGGGAAGGATTTATCCAAAATATAAACAATCAGAAAAATATAATATAGAAACAGCCAGCCCAAAATACATTTATATAAAAATTGAATAGATCATTATTTGTAAAAGAAACCAAAAGTAAAACTAAACCAATGAATCAGACAACCAATCTTGATAACCAACTAACTCTATGTTCCCCCTCTATTAACTCTCTATCACAGTGATCAAATGTCTCCCAATGTAATAGAACTGAATCTGAAACCCACCCAATAGCTAAAAATGGAAAAAGACTATAGGAATGATTATTAAAAATCAGTAGGTTAGCCTCATATTCTATTCCCAAATCACATCCATTAATATAAAATAAATATAAATTTCATGTTTTAAATACAACATATAAAAGTATTTTTTCCATATGAGGTTCCATGCTATAAAAATTACCAGGAAAAAACATGCATGTTTTCTAAATTACAATCTTAATTTAAGATTTTCAAATAGGTGAAACTTCGAAATAAAAATATTTTTCAAGAAGGATGCTTTTAAGAATGTACACTTTTAAATAAAATACACACACTTCTGAATTTACCAACCAAAAACACCATGTTCTGATGGTGAGTACCTAAAAGCCAATTAGAACAAGTCACTAGAATACCCATAGGAACTAGTTGGTTGTGTTCCCTAGGTACCTCGTATATTGGAGAATGTAATGATAATAAATATCCATTCTTGTCCACACAATACACTAGTATGAGAATCATATAAAACCTAGTGCTCCAAACATAGTCATGGATTTTTCATTTTTTTCATCATCAAATTTTTTATGTGAAACATGGACAAAACCCCCTCAGGTCACTAGTATACTAGTACACGTCCAGCAACCTAGATCCCCTAGTTTCATATTAGTGCTCAATAAAGAACCACATATTATCAAATAATCATTTCACATGAATAACCCATTCCTAGATTATACACATAGAAATGATCCCACAAACATTCCTCACAGTTCTCTCAAAGATCAATAAACAACTTAAAATTTTCATAAAACAATTTGAAGTAGTATAACAAGGCTCTGCACATAAAATACATTTAAAATGCTCTTTTAAGGACAAACACCCACCAATACCATTTAGAACCAAAATTTTCAGCCCCAAAACCATTTTATCAATAAATTTCAGGGATCGTAAAATAGACCCACATGGTGCAACATTGAACAGTCCTGAAATCTATTTTTTTAAGAAAAATGCCAAACGAGGCTTTAATCGTTTTACCAAACCAAAGTGCATAAAATGTAAAAATTAAAAATTTCATAACCTTTTGTACACAAAACATTAGTAGTATCAAAAACATTTACCCAATCCATTTAAGACACTTAGTTTACACATTCAATGGTTAACAATTTTCTTAAAAATGTTGAACATGCCACTTACCGGAAACTCTTTCCAAAACATTCCAAAAAATAATGACCATATCTTTATAAAACCAAAACCCCTTTGGAAGACATAAAATTACTTCAAATGTCTTTTTACAGGCTACCCATACTTTAATAAATTCAAAAAATTCATTTTATATCACATTTAGAACACAAAATTCTGCCTAGCACTTTTGGAAAACTAGGCATGCAACATTTAACAAAACAACATCTATTTTACACCAAAATGGGTAAAGAAACAATTTATCATAAAAAAAATTCTAATAGTAGTTAAAGAAGGTTATAAACCTCACAATATATATGTGAAAACTAGTGTAACATTTATTTAAACATGCAATGTTTTCTTTTATAATGAAACAACTACATTTTACACAATACAACACCTAAAGAACCATTTTTCCAATAATAAAATTTTATCGAAGCGTGAAAATGATGAAACTTAAAAACTAAACTCATTTACTTGGGAGAACGTAATTCATAAACTAGGTGGATTATAAATGCACAAATGAAATCACCCGCTGTTGGTTTATTAACACTAAACTTAATAATACCATACCTAAACCAACATAACCCCCATCAAAATTCATTCCATAATATAACCCTAGGCCCTACAAAGTCAGGGTAGATTAAATAAACCTAAAATAATATAAGGAGTCAGAAGAGGGAGGAGAAAAGAGAAGTAATCTCTCCATAGAATCTAGAGAACACAAAGTCTTCCCTTATACCCACACACATAGAGGAGTTTGAATGGATTGGAAATTATAGGAGAGTTTCCCAAGTTCAGGACTAACTGGGGATATAATATTTGTGGATAAAATAGAAGTAATTGTATGATTTATGAATGAGACAAATTTCCTTTGAAAAAATTGGATGATTTGATAAGCATTGAGAAGTTCTACCCGAATCCATGACTAATATGAGCTCTGAAGATGGAAAATGGAACATATGGGTGTTCGTAGGGGTTTTGGGCTTTAGTGGGAGGTGGGATCACCACTAATTAGTAATACAAGATTAAGATATAAAAAAAAATTTTAATTTTATAAAACTATAATTGTACCACGGGATGGCCCAATACCTGAATAAATAAACCAAATTCATCATTCTTATGAATTAATAATGGGTCCAAAAGGATATTGTGGTTTTAATATGTCAAGGGAGGCTAAGTGAGATGTTTAATGGATGAAAAATGATGAAAAAAATAATTAATGAAATAATATTTGTTTCTAAATCATGAAATGGGCTCACAGTTTGGCCCAAAATCATGAAGTAACCACCCTTTTTCCAAAAACTCCAAAGAATGAAACGGGGAACCCAACTAAATATTATCATACATATATGGAACTTCAAAAATCAATGATCCTCTCACCCAAAACCATACAAAACGATTAATATTTCTAAATAACCAGGTCAAAACCATGACCAGAAAAACAGGCCGTAACAATTCTCCCCACCATTAAGGCTTTGCAGCCCAAGAAATCCATAACACATTCTATCTGAAAGATCGAAACCTAAGTAATCTTTATTAAGACAATAAAGATTATCATGCCAAGGAAATATCATCCACAATTTATGTAACTTAATCCTCTAGCTGAATCAAATCACCCACTCATTACCACTTCCTAAGAATCAATAGATAGATCCAGCCACCACCTCCACATCCAAAATAGGAACCAAATATTTGGACATTCATTGAAAATATCCAACAAAACTCTCACACAACAACCTAATTTCCAATGTTAAGAGGTTCACAACATGAAATTTAAAACCACCCACTATTGAGTGGAGAGTATAAGAAGATGGAAATGAATTTCAGCACGAATGAAAACCCCCACCACTCAGGGTACAGAGTGAAGGGGTCCTAATCTTTGGGACAGTGAAAGCACTAAAAAAATAGAGAAACCACCAAACACTCTCCACTTACGAATATGAAAAAACCAATAATACAGCCAATTTACCCAAAAAATCAACACATGGACATTGATCAGAAACCCACATCCATGAAGGTGTAACCATAGAAGCTATGGATGGGGTAAGTCCACCATAAACATTGAGACAAGAAGAAATTCATAGTGATGAGGAACCACAATAGATACATAGAAACAACCTTACAAAAATAGTGGAGGAATGATCCTAGATGAGCTCCCCACACCTCTGGGGATTTCTTGACTATGTGAAAAGATTCACTCCATGGCATGTGGCTGGATCCCTGATGCATGAAGCATCTGTTGGACAACAGTCAGGTGCAAAAGATCAAAAGACCCCCACAAAATGCACCTTCTCAACCAAAAAAAATTTACCTTAACTGTAACTCATAGTTACATTAAACCATAATCCCTCACTCTAAACATGGATCTATATGGACAATGAATAAGACAAAACACATCAACATAACCTAGCACAATTTCAATGTCCCAAATAATTATCACGACATGGAAGAACCTTAAATTAGTCCCAAAAAACTCTTATTCCAACAAATAAGATTATGCATCAAATAAAGAGGTGTATTTACCATTTTATATAAATTATTATTTTGATCAATAGGAATGATTTCCAATAGAAATATATCCATGGAAACATTACAACATCTAACAGATCTCTAGAGACCCACTGAACATTACTCCAAAATTAAGCCACAAAAAAGATATCATCTCAACACACAAAATTAGTATGACTTCTAGATCACAAGGAATAATATTAAATCAACAACTCTTTTATGACATAGAAAAAAAATATCCACATAACCATCAGTTTATAAACAAATTCCACAAATTTCCAACTTAAATCACTTTTGAAGAACAAACTATCTTGTTGGATTTACACATTCACCAATAGGGTTTCATCAAGTCTCACTGACTTGCACATTTCCATGAAACCCCAGGCACCCAACCACCATTCCAAATATTCCATCCTTCCAGATACCAATAAAAACATGCATGTGATAACAAATGAAAATTCCAATGGCTAAAACAAAACCACATAAATCCAAAAAATCATGTACCATCCAATAGAACACTATCCACCATGAAAAAAAGATTTTCAAATTTATCAAAAAAAACACTACATTAAGAACCATTTTCTTAAAAAACCCTTTTAATTTTTATCAATTTTTAAAACAACCATGATTCTCCAAACAGCCCCTCCAAATTTTTAAAATTTCAGCAAGTTATCATTTCGTAATCTGATGGCCATTGAGACCAATACCCTTTCTTGGAAAACACCAACTGCTCAAAACTAATTTTCAAAACCAATTCATCATATTCATAGTTTTCCAACATCCTAAATAACCATATTTAAAAAAATATTGAGAATAAAAATAAAATAATTCACACCCTCAAAACATTTTAATTTCAACAAACAACAAGTTTAGATTATGGAAGATCGAATCCAATTAAATTAATTCCACGTAATCCCCAAAATTTGTTTCACAAAAACAAAACATTCCAAAACGATTATTATATTCAATATTGGAAAAACCATTTCTACACTTTTCAAAATCCAATCCATCCTTTAAAACCCATTTCCATAATTCTCATACAAGGAATATCAACAAAAATCAGAATTCAAGAAAGGGTCAAGAAACCCAAAAAGGGAACTAGTGTTATTGAATGAATTGACCATATAGTTTTCCATATGTAAAATAAAACACCAACACAGAGAAACTTATTAGGACCATACTCTAGATTCCCATGGCTTTCCAGGCCCTACAAGATCTTGGAGGCCAATAGTTATACTCTCCCTATCATATTCCAAAACCAAAAAATCAACAAGAACAAAGGACACTAAAAAACCCGGACATCTTTTTGAGACCTGACATTCAAAACAATCAAGATTTCACAACACTCTTCCCACGCATACCCCTAAAGTAACAAAAATCATACAACATTAATCTTTAAATCTCCCAAAAAACTAGGGATTTCTAAAAATCAAGTTCTACTAAGATCCAAACTCTTTTGATAACATTTTTTATGAACATGCCCAAGTTGACACGGAAATAGTCACCCAGGCCAGCCCGCGACAAGTCCCGAGAGGTGTTCCTGATCCTCATAGGATGGAAATAATCTATGGGGGAATCAATAGAGTACTCAAGGGAATGATTTCTCCAAAATAATATCATATAAACAAATAGAAGAATGAAATGGCAATGAAAAAAACATTTACATAAAAATTGAACTGAACATTACTTATACAAGGAACTGAAAGTGAAACTAAACATCCAACTAATCCAACCAAACCTAACAACCAACTAACATAAATATAACCTACTGGTCACCCTTTAACACTATGATCACATGTTTCCCAATGAAATTGAACAAAATCTAATAACTACACAAGGAATAAAAACAAAATAAGATTATAGGCGTGACTATTTAAAATCAGTAGTTTTGTCTGATATTATATTCCCCCTAAAATTAATGTAAAATAAAAGAAAAATCAATATAATGTTTTTGATACAAGAAATAAAATTATTTTTTCTGAATTACGTACCCTGAAATAAAAATTACCACACAAAAACATTCATGTTTTATAAATAAGAATGATAGTAACAAATTTTCAAAGGGGTGGAACTTAAAAATAATTTTTTTCATGTGGGATACTATAATGAAAGTACAAATTTAAATAAAACACATAAAATATTGAATTTACCAACAGCTCACACTATTTGTATATGGTTATTACAAAATATCCAATGAGCACAAGTTACGGGAACACCCCCAGGAACCAGTTAGTTTTGTGCCCCAGGTACCTCATAACCTGGTGAAGGTAACCATAATTTATATCCATTCTCATGCACATGAGCCACTATAATGAGAATAATTACTAATATATTAGTACCCAACATCATTATAGTTTAGCTTGCATTTTCATTGTCATTATTACTACGTGAAATAGGGAAGACACCCCTCTAGTTCACTAGTATTCTAGTACATGTCCACCCACCTAGATACTCGGGTTTTCCATCAGTGATCAATCAAGTTAAAAATATTATAAAATACTCTTTTCACATGAAAACACCATTCCTATAAAATACACACACAAAATATCCCACACAAATGACTTACATTTCATTCACAGATCAGAAATCCACGTTGAATTTTCAAAAAACAATTTGATGATGTATAACGAGGCTCGGCACATAAAATCCATTCAAAAATTATCTTTTAAGTCCAAACACCCACACATAAAATAAAAAACCAATATTTTTATCCCCAACACCATTTAATAAATAAATTCAAGGATCATAAAATGTCCCCACATGGTGTAACATTGAACACACTATAAAACCATTTTTTTAATAAAAATTTCAAAGGATCCTTTAATCATTTAACTAAACCAACGTGCATCAAAAGTTCAAGTTAATAATTATATAAAGAGGATTAAAATCACAATTATTATTATAAAAAAAATTTACATAATAGTTTTAAAAAACATAGGATACAGAATCAATATTTACCATTTTCTTAAAAATACCGAACGAGCCACTTGCTGACAACTCTTCCGAAAACATGTCAAAAACAAATACCCATCTCTTTATAAAACCAAAACCCCTTTGGAAAGACCTAAAAAACCTAAAAATATAACTTTACCTACTGCCCATAATTTAATAAATATTAAACAAGCCATTTTACATCACATTTAAGACAAAAAATCCAATTGGGCACTTTTATGAAAACTGGGCAGGAAACATTTAGCAAAAACAACTTTTATTTGGCACCAAACGGATTAAAAACATTTCAGGGAAAAATATTATTATAGTAGTTAAACCAAGAATAAAATATCACAATCCATATGCTAAAACTAGTGTAACATTTATTTAAAGAAAATATGTGCACTTTTATAATTAAACAACTCCCTTTTACACAAAACAATGCATAAATAACCATTTTGCACACCAAATAGTACATAAAAAGGTTGTATAGATAAACTAGTTATTTATAAATTGTGATGAAAGTATGAAAAATATTAATCTCAAATAATATAAGAAATTTCTTGGGAGAACCCACATAAAAAACATGGAGGAATGGAAATTCCCAACCGAAATCACCATCACAGAGTTTAGAAACACTAATGCATTGAAGACCATACCTAAAATAATAATAAACTGATAAAAAATCATGAAAAACCATAACCCATAGTCATTAATATCTAGGGTAGAAGAATAAACCATGAAATAATGGAAAGAGGAGGAAGAGGGAGGAGAATGGAGAATGAATCTCACTATAGAAATGATAATTATCTTCTTATTCCCTTATATCCACACACATAGGGAGAGGGAATGGATTGGAACATATTGGGGCTGATACAAAGGTCTGGACGAACCATGGAAATATTTTTTAAGGAAAAAATTGTACTAATTGAATGATTTATGAATGAGGGAATTTTTATTTGGAAAATCTGAACAATTTGTTAAACATTAAGATGGTTTTCCATAATATACAACTAATATGAACTCCAAAGAGGGAAAATATATAATGGTGGGTTCCTAGAGTTATTTGACATGAGTGGGATGTATAATAACCAAAACTTATTAAAAAATTAATATGATATAATAAAAACAAAAATAATTTTTTTTAAACTGTAAATGGGCCCATGGGCTGGGCCAATACCTGAATTAATAACCCAAATTCACCATGCTTATTAATTCCTAAGAGGTCCAAAATGGTACAATGATTTTAATATTTAATAGGAGGCCATGTTTTAAGTGGAATGGGTAAAAATGATGACATAATAAGGTGTTATATAATAAATAATATTTTTTTAAAAATCTTGAAATGGGCTCACAATTTGGACCGAATCATGAAGTAACCACCATTTCTCAAAAAACTCCCAAACATGTAATGGGAACCCAAAGTAGGATGCATATAAATAGATATAATTATAAAAATATACATTCACCTCACCCAAAATCCAATAAGAGGATCAAGATTTACACTGATCCAAATATAATCAAAGACATGAAAAACTGGTTCTGATACCATCCATGAGGGATTAGAGTGATGTGGCTCATGTTCACACGGGAGGATGGGAAGATGTGGAATAAGCTACCCTTGTCAACAAATGTATATGGGATACTGAATGATTATTCAAATATTTGGGAGGCATCCTACCTCATGGATAGGTTAAAGTGGTGGACTGGCTGTGCTAGTGACGGTGTACCTCCCCAACCTTGAGGTCGGGGCCGGAAGGTGGAGAAAAAATATCGTCATGGCAGGGATATAGTAGTAGTGAGGCTTGAAATTATGGATATTATAGTGGCATATGACCTAGGGGTACAAGATGAGAAATTTTATCAAGAAGGTAGGCTACCTAGGGGGTTCCATATGATACCCACCCAGGCTATGAGGAAGCAACTACCCCATATAGATATGCGTAAGGACTGTGTTTTCCTAGAGGACTGGGACATCTGGAATGTCAACAAGAAATTCCTCAATCCATCCTAGATGTGGAACCATCTGAAACGTCTTAAGATGGATATTTTTGGGATTTATCACATCAGGGATGACATTGTGGTATCTCATGCGGAAGGGGAGTAGTACAACGTAGAACTGGAGGGCATTGTGCACTCTCGAGGAGCTCCACATAAAATGATGGAATGAGTGATGGTATTTCTCAATCCAACAGTCCCTCAAAAATTATCTATTGCATAATTTATTTATTTATTCCCCCTATATGAAGAATTAGATGATTCCCCCTAGGGGGAAGATTTTGGTAGAGGGAGCCCTCCGGGGGAAGGTGAGTTTGCCAAATCAGACTTGGAGTTGGAAGAATTCACGGGGGCTCTTATGGTAAACCATAAAACTTTTTCCTATGATTGTAATTTAGGTTTCATAGACCTTATAAACTAATATTTGAACCATGTAGGAGGTCCTCATATTCAGGACCCTCTCCCGCACAATAGAAAATGTAGCTTCGGGATCTGCTCCTACGACAATGGTGATTATCGCACCTAGAAGGACCATGACACCCAGGGTGGTTATCTAGGAGTCTTCAAATTTCCCAACTATATATGTGGGCCATGCCTCAAGGTTCCAGCAACCACATATTTGGGGAGAGACCAACTATTTGATCTTTGTAATCGTCATCATAGAATTTTTAACTGTCATCTGTTGAATTAGGCCAACTGATGTTTGCATATTCTCAAATTAAAAGTTATTCAAATGGAATTAGTCGCATTGGTGAGGATGACTTGGGCCTGTGGAACTAATTTTCCTAATGAAATTTTGATCACTGTGGAAGCGTATTCACATACCAACCAATCCAAAATACTCTTGAGTACAGGTGGGATTGTGAACAGGATCGAACCAGAAATCATTGAGGTGGAATCTGATGATGGGGATCAATCAAATGACATGGGACCTGACCTACCCTACCAGACATGGGTTGAGGATACTATTGATGATGTCATGGAGGAATTATCCACATATGAACCCACAGACCTGGTGGACCAGGACGATATGACTTCTGATAAAGATGATTGAAAGGTCTTCGCTCGTCATTCACAGAAGCTGATAAATCACTTCATTGGAGAGTCCCACAAGTAAAATGGATAGATCGGATTGGGAGAATTCATTCTTGGATCGTCAAACTATACATTGGAGGATTGGATTCCCAAAATAATCATATGATCATCCGTGACTTCATGTAAAGGAAGATATGATAATGTGACTGTGGCCTTAATGTGGGATAGAAATGGAGGAAGTCCATGTATATCAAAAGACTCCCGGTTGCTGAAAGTGAGATCCAGTGGTTAAGGGTATTAGTGAATGAGTAAACTAATTTCATCTACACACAATAAGAGCTGATATTGCAGTTTAAGGCCTAGTTTTTAGAGGCTATAGAACGGATGAGGCGAGCCTCTTAAGAGATGGATATTACCTAAGCCAGCAATGATTGGTCCCAAATTGGGGTTGATGAAATAGAACTCATTGTCATTGAGGAGGAGCAGTAGCTTAATAGGTTACAAAATATCCTAGAAGCTACAATGCACAGAGTGGTGGATCTGGTACACTTCATTGAAGAGGTCAACCCGTCTATGAGAGGGGCCAATCCTTTTTTGATTTAATTTTTTTAAACTGATAAACATAATTTCATTCTTTTCTTGTTTACATTAGTTGTGTGCATGAGTTTCATTATTTGTTTTGATATTCTACATTTCCATCATATTTGTGAAATATCCATCGGTCGATCCCTAAACTCATGTGGGTCATGCCCGATATGAGAAACAAGGGATGCCTGCATCATTATTCTACATGAATATGAGAATTCCAACCAGCCTCCAGGCATCCAGGGTATGAACAATTCATCAAAATTTCTGTGATGAAAAGGAAGGCCTTATTGGAAAATGATGTTCTCAAAGTAGTTAAATTTCTATATTCTTAATGTTCTCTAGTCCATGAGTGGGGTAACGCCATGGGAGTTAGAATTAATCCACAAATATGGGAGTGGAAATCAGGAATCATGATATCCAGAATTCATACACTGTATGATTGGTAAGAAAATGAAGGATAATTATCCATCACGTTAAAAAAATAGTATCCTTATTGTATTTGCTTGAAATTGGGATAACAAGTGAGGGTTCACCGCTGACCATGTTCAAAACATGAGGCATGAATCAAAATGTCATCCATTTGTCTTCTAGATCATGGGCCCAAGATAGTATGCAAGCCATAGGACGAGCATCTATATAGTTAGGGGGTTCCTTTAGACATGAAAAAGGATGAGGATCCAAATAAATGGAATGCAATGAATGGAGGGTTGAGTGATGGTTGTTTGAATGGAGTCTAACATTCTTGAAAAAATACCACCAGGATGAAAACACATTTGTTGAGTGCATTAGTCTCAGTAGGGATCGTTTTCAATTATTAAAAGGATCTTTCTGGTGAGGAAATAGAGCAGCCGACAGTTTTACATCATGCCAATGAGGATGATAGACACGTAGTTTAACATTGTACGCTAAAGAAGCCAGTAATGAACTGTCTTGTAATGGAGAACGAGGAAAGTATAGACATATATAGGGTTTATTGCCACATGGATGGACCTGGGAACTGAACATCTAGATGAAACTATGTATTATTATAGGGCGGTAATTAATCCATCTGTAGTTCTAGATGACCTGTGAGGTTCAATGTCTTGTGGTAAAGACACATGGGGAAAGATTTCTATTAATGGGTTTCTGATATTGTAACTATAAACCGAAAGTGAATTACGTCATAATGGATCTGACACCACATCATGTGCCTTCAAAATTTATCTCAGGCCTAGGGTCCAAAAAATGATAATTTTCCTGCTACACCTAAGGTGAAATGTTTGGGTGTACCTACGTATCTCATGAGGATGAGAATTTATCCGAACGTCGTTTTCAAATCATATTATGGTGGGTTATGAAAACTAGGGAGGGAAAACCACTCTGTATGAGAATTTAAATCATCCCATAATTATCATGGGGCATTCTAAACTTATCTATGGAAGAATCATTGCATAAAGTCATACATTGAGGATGTGGATACCCTAAAAGGAAATGTGTGGTGCGGTACATATCATGTCATGAATGAGGACCTTAAACCATACCTTACCAAGGGTTCCTTGTGGGATTATTTAGACCATAGACCGATGTTGGCCTAACATGGGGTTGGACCAGATGGAAAGTGCCTCGACATTCCTATGTATCACATGAGGATGGGAATCAAGCCACATGTACTTCAAGAAGATTGAAACTTAACGTCATGGAGGACAAAATGCAAGTTTAGTTTGGCCACACCAGTACACATACTACGAAAACCATTAATCCCAAGTGATTCTTGCTCAATGTGGGAAACAAGGAGTTGTAATGGGATTTCCTGGTATAGGTATGTTCACATTAGGAGAAATGGAATGCTAGGAAAATGATGTCCCAATATTATTTACTTTCCTACTAAATGAACATAGATCCACAGAGGGGAAAATTGAGTGTGCTGGAATTCTTCATAAACATTATAGAGTCGAATAATGTGAATCATGATACCCAAGTTCTGGATCTCAATGATGGTGGCATAATGATAGAGGATAACTGTTGACCATGTTTGAAACACTTCATCCATTTTGCATTAACCTGTCATGGGGGAAGACAAATGATGGTCGTTCACTGACCATGTTTGAAACACATGACATGTCAAAAAATGTTTTCCAAGGTATTCTAGGATGTTGGCCCTAGAAATTAGGTGTTCTAATGTGGTATGACAACAAGTTGTAAAGGGGGTCCCTCCAGATATGGAAGAGGATGGGGATCCAATTAAAGGGCTCATGAATTGTGGACATGAAATGAGGGAATGTTTGTATGGAATCTATCACTTTGGGCTCTCCTCCATGGTGTATTTGAGTACACCAATGAGACGTGTCAGATAAAGGGAGTTGAATTGTTTTCCAAGGACGAGGGTTCTAGGGACACAAAATCATATTATATGATCATTGAGTGGGCCATTTAGAGGGGAATTTGGTTAATGGAAGGTACATAAGGTGGATAAGTAGAAAACACATCGTGAAGGAGGACATATGACCACACCACAAACTTCCAATAGAGTTTGGGCTAAGGCAGCCTGAAAATGGGTAGGATTTGAGATACCTGGGTCTAGACCTGAAGATGAAATTTCTAGGTGGTCCAAGATATTCCATTAGTATGGGAATAATTCGATAAATATTTTTGGATATGGAATGGTAGGGTACCAATTCCAGGGGAAATTATATCGTGTGGGTCTGGACCATGCACCAAAAGAAGCTAAATTCGATGGATGTTGTCTGTTCTTTAAGAAGGACTCATTTTTTGTGAAATGATAATCCTAGGATATAGAATCTAGTCATCGCGATAGAAGTAAATCCATGTATAGTCCTTAAAAAATGGCATGGTGGATGACCAATACCAAACAAGATGTCCTTTCGACTGAGTACATCACAATGTAATGTTGTTTTTCGTCAGATAGCCAGGATGGTCATGTTGTAGTTTAGGGTTGTATTAATGGACCATCCCATGTGTTTTATCGTTGTGTAGCAAAGATGTAATAGTTTGAAGTCACGTGGGACTATGTAGTACAGTTTTGGGTGATATGGTTTGGACGCATATAGGATAACAATGTTTTGGATAGAATGTGTAAGGTGTGATAAAGCATAACTGGCATGAATGACGAAAAGGTTCACACAACACCATACACACATCAGGGGGTGAAACCCAAGGCCTAGGGGGAAAATATAACAGGATATTGGGCTAGAACCAAATAAGAAATGTCTGGTTGCTCTTATGTATCCCATGAGGATGTGAATCAACCCATACATAGTTTTATAGGATGTCATGATGTTTAACATCATGAGATAAGGATGGGGTAGATCTTAGTTTATGGTTATAGAGCCCAGTCCGAATGAAGGGACACTCATCTTATTGGGTGTAAACCTTGACCAAATTTCTAATCCTACGCGTGCTATGATCGATGTCAGAAACAAGTGTGGAGAAGTTCTTCATGGTGTGTGTAATACAGGTAAAGGGGAATCAGTGTGGAGCATCAAATGACACCACATTACGGATTCATCCTCTTAATGTTAAAACATGAAATGAGGGATATCCGCATGATTTTCCAAATTCCTCTTAGACATGATGGATTGGAAAGGGATTTGAATCATGCAACCAATATTAAAGGGTTGATGGAGGAGGAGTAATGATGGAGGATAATTGATGACCATACTCAAAACAAAACATTCATATCAGGAGACCTAAAATGTTAAATAACAATTGAGAGTCGACTGCTGTCAATATTTACAATATGATACTTGTTTCAAATTTTCATTCAAAATCTTTTGGGACATTGGCCAAAAATGGATGGAGAGCACTGGGGCCTAGAATCCATTCCATTTGTGGGTCCATTCGAATGTGAAAGATGATGAAATACCAAATAAAGGGATACATAAAGAATAGAAATGAATGAAAACATTTCTATCTAGATTCCAACACTCTAGGTCCGGAACCATAGTTCTCTTGGGAGCATTAGTGAATTACCAAAGATGATCAATGGGCCCGGTTTGAGAGAATACGACTTCAGAAGATGAGTAGAGGAAAGCAGAATAGAGAGCTCTCAATAGATTGGTATGGGACATAGCTATTCCAATCCTGACATGAATGAGGATATAATCCCACATATGCCACACCTTTCATAATTCACAGAGAGGACACATACCATGTGGCCAAGATAAAGGATAGATGAACCTAGGATATATCCCAAAACCAAATGTTTGGGTTTTCCTACTTATCCCATAATAATGGAAATCTATCCATATTTAGTTCTCAAGACATCGTGTAGTTTAACATCATGCGACAAGGATATGGTATATCCTAGTTTATGGTCCTAGATCTTTGACCAAAAGATGCCCAGTTTATTGACATGTGTATGGGAAAGACCGGAAGAAATGTTGAATCACTATGCCAACAATTTGTGAGACCATAGAAGAGCAATAATGATTGAGGATAATAGGTGACCATGTTCAGAACAATGTACATGTAACATGTGACCATGAATAGGAACAAAAACTGATCATTTTCCACTGACCATATTCACATTGAGGTACTTGTATCAAATCATCCTTAAATATTCATGGGGACACATGCCCATGATGGTAGGAGAGCACTGTGTCCTAGAATCTATGTATTTCGTGGGTCCTTTTTGATATTAATGATGAAGGAAATCCAAATGATGTGATGCATAATGATTGGTGGTACTTTTGCAATTTGACGTCTTGTGGAAAGGAAGATGGATGAAGGTGGGATTTCTCAAGGGGATATGTATGTCATGGAAAGAATATCCCAATGTGAATGATGAAATGGAGTCTATACCACACATCCAAAATGAGAACTTAGGATAGGATTCCAAAAAGGTTAGGGGATCTAAGGTTGTACCATAGATGAGAAATCATGGTGTTCCTACATATCCCATGGGGATGGGAATCAAGTGGACCATTGTTCTCAATGTTTCATGTAGTTTAAAGTCATATGATAAGGATGTGGGGATAAATTAGTTTAAGTTCATAGAGATCAAACAATGATTATGTGACCCCTTAGGTGGGTATTCCATGACCAAAACTCTTAAGCCAACATGAGCAATGCTCGGTGTGGGAAACAAGGAATGTGATCAAGTTCTACCCAGCATATAAGGTACAATAATAAGAGAATGAGATTGGGAGGGGTCAATCCCAACCAAATCAAACCTGCTCTGGGCACAATGATGTTTGAAGGGAAAGAATGAATAAATGAATCACTGCATCAAATATTTGGGACATATAGTGGAGGTGATAACAATCAAGGATATTTGTTGACCATGTGGTAAACACAACACCAATATCGTGTGACCTGAAAGAGAAACAAAAAAATTTCATTAAATGCTTAACGTAGTCAAAATGTGGGAATTTCGTCAAACCATTATTCAAAATCCTCTAGGAAATTATCCTGAGATGGCATGAGAACACCGAGGCCTAGCATCCTTGTCATTCAAGGGTCCTTTCATATGTGAATGTTAATGAAGTCCCAAGTAAAGTGATACATGAAGCGTGTGTGTTCCAATGTTGTTTACTGGCATGTGGTAGAAACAAAATAAGTGAATGTCACCAACGAGGGGGAAACATGGTGTTGTTGTGATAAACCCAACATGAATGAAGGCCAAAAATGATTGCACCACACTATGTGTTTTCAGAAGAATCTGGGATAGTGGCCATACCGAAGAATATATCATGATGTTTGGGGATGGGTCTATGGAATATATTTCGGGTCATTACTACATATCTTATGAGGTTGATAATGACTCCAAACGTAGTTCTGAAAGGGCCATGCAGTTTGACGTCATGCGGTGAGGAAGTGGGGGATAGAAGAACAGGATGGGAACATGGTGCGATCAATGTAAACCCAAAATTAATGGGGCCAAATAAATCTACACTACACTGTGTGCAATTCTCCTAGATAAATATACCAAGGGGCTGTCAATGAGAAGATTTTTGGGGCTGGACTCTATGGCGAAGCATCTGAGTGTTCCTACATATCCCATGAGGATGGGAATCAATCCATATATAGTTCTTGATATTTTTGATAGTTTATTATCATGTGGAAATGATGAAGGGAGATCTTAGTTAAAGTTCATAGTGTTTGCACCATATGGCATTTTACTATCATGGTGGATGATTGCTAGGTAGTTTTACATCCTTTAGTCTGGGTAGACTACGCATTTTCACATCATTTGTTGAAGAGAAGATAGTTTACAGTCATGTGGGACTGAACTCTAACTTAATCAATGTACTACTTGAGGAATTTAAAATTGGTGTTAGGTGTAATACACTCACCATCCATGGAAACTAGGGTGTATGTTTCATTGAGGTATACCTTATGAATGATGTATGGTCCTTCCCATTTGTGCTCCAGTTTGGGTGATTTTTCCCAGGTATCATTGGCATTCTTCGGGCCATCATTGTTTCTCCATGTATGAAATACTAGTGGTGAACGTTTTTGTCCAATTCTCTAGCTATACCTTTCTGAAACCTCTTCAGCTTGTGTAGGGAAGAAATCCTGTTCTCATCAAGAACATCCAATTTATCCATGTGGATTGCAGCTGCATTATCTGGTGTTTGCTGGTCATAGAAAGTTGTTCATAACGAAGGTTACTAAATCTAGATGGGCTGGACTGCCTCTGTTCCATACACTAGAGAATATGGGGTAACTTGAGTGGAACTATGAGTCATCATAAATTAATCCCAGAGAGTGTTGGGGGGTTTATTTGGCCAACTCCTCCTATTTTGACTGACCATCTTGTACAAAATATTAGAGCAGTATTTGTTGAGTACCTCGATCTATTCATTTTTGTACATCATAGTGGGATGTATGGTTATAACATATGTTTTACTTTTCATAAACCCTCTTCAGTTCGGCTTCCCATATGATTTTGTTGTTATAGGTGAAGAGTGTGTGAGGGACTCTGAATCTGTTGCTGATATTGAAGCACACAAATTCAATGATAGAATGGGCCTTGACCACCTTGAGTGGAATAGCCTCTTCCTGTGTTGGAAATGAAATCTATTGCAGTTAGGATGAACCTGCACTTACGATATTTCACCAGTTTATATGGTCTCATGACATCAAGTCCCTAGATTTTAAAGGGACAGGAGTAAATAGTAGGGTGGAGAGGCTCTGGTGGCCGACGCACAAAATTAGATTGGATTTTGCATGCATGGAACCTCTTGAAAAACTTAATATAGTCATGGATCATGGAGGGTAAAAACAACCCAATCCCCAGATCTAGTGAGATATTTTTGTCCTGGTTTGATGAGGCTCGCAGGAACAGGCATGAACCACCTACATGACCTGAGAATGCTCACCTTAGTGAATGCAACCGAGGAGAACCCATTAATCCTACATCTATAGAGGATTTTCTTGAGGCTAGGACAACTTTATAGGTTGAACTCTAATGTGCACCATCATATTTGTTAATGTACTACTCGATTTGTCTAGGAGATTACCATATTAGAGGTACTGGATTTAGGGGGTCCTCCAGTTGGGAGTCACTTCCAACACCGTGTTAGCAGACCTAGGGGTCCAGACATGGAGGCACCGATAGTAACGTGGATTACCTGTGAGCTATCATCATCGCCTTGAGTGATGGGAGTGATGACTATCTGATACGCCACATGGATGATAAAATCATCTAGGTTAGGTTCTACGAATGATTCATCCAATTTGGGTAAGGAATCGGCTCAAACGTTCTATGAAAAAGGGACGTGAGTTACATCTGGATGACATGGGAATAGAGACATCAGCTAGAGGGTATGTTATAAAAATAGTATGACCTATGGATTTATAATTACATAGTCACCATTGATCTACTTGATGACAAGTTTATAGTCCCCTTTCACATGAAAGTGGGGAACATTTCTCTTGAGGGCTAGCTCGAGACAAGTAATGAGAGCCTGGTACTCAATCTCATTGTTGGTATAGCATTCTAACAATATGAATGATTATGGTAGAGCAACATGCTCCATCATGATGAAGATGATACCAAGGCCCACTCTGTTGAGTATGGAGTCATTGTGTCTTCTACCTGTAGGGCTTTGGGAAGCACCATCAAACTGCATTTTCCAACCCAGAATGGAATTATCTTTCAGGAGGATTGCCCCATCTAGAAAATCGAGATCAGGAGTCTGGACTGCATGAGATGGATAAGTGGAAATGTTTTCTACCAATTCTTGTTCATTTATAGCCTTATATGTGAAAAACACGATGTTGAACAGCTATAGGATCACTTTCCACTGAGCTTGATGGTCTACCATCATGGGGTGGTTCATAATGTGTTTCAGCAGATCCACTTGTAACAGTAGTTGTATCTCATGGTGTTGTAGGTAGTGTCAAAATTTCTACCCTTCAACTATATATAATGGTATCTCTTCTTGGTATAAGAGTATCTAGTCTCTGTATAGAGGATCATAATGCTGAGATAGTATAAATTTTTTCCATTCCATCATTATTCTTTTGGGCGAGAAGGGAACTGAGAGATCATTCAATACTGGTCACATAAAGGACCAACAACTTTCTAGAAATTAGAGGCATCCAAACCATAGGTTGTAATATGTATTGTCTAATCTTCTCAAAAGAAGTATGACCCTGCTCATTCCACTGATAATCTGAAGCTTTCTTCATGAGCCGGGAAAATGGCAGACACATTCCATCCAAATTCTTAATGAATTGGTGTATTTAGGGATAGTGTCCTTGAATACCTCGAAGCAATCAAATTTTTCTTAGAGGATACATCTAGGTGATGGCCTTGATCTTCTTCAGATCAATCTCTATGTCTCCATATTAGACAATGAATCTGAGAAATATTCTAGAGGTCACACCAAAGGCGAACTTAAATGGGATCATCTTCAAATAGAGAGATCAAAGGAAGATGAACACTTTCTTGAGATATTTGAGATGGACCTGAAACTGGAAATAATTTACCACAAGATCATCCACATAGAATTCAACCAATGAATTTAGAATCAGCATAAATATGGGATGCATGGAACACTGATATGTTGCACAGTCATTCTTTAGAACGAATTGAATTACCTGGTAGCCGAAAATACCTTGTGGTTCCCTGAAGGATGTTGACTCTTCCTCCTCATGGGATATTCTAATTTTATTTTACCCAAAATACCCATCCATTAAAGAGAGACCATGGAACCCTGAGATGGAATCAATTAATAGTTTCATCATAGGAAGGGGAAATTTATAATTCATACAGTGATGGTTGAGATCTCGGAAGTTGATGCAGACATTGATCTATCTGTACTTCTTCCTAATGGGCAATATATTAGCCAAATATGGGGTATTGGTCCTCCTTTAAGAAGTTTGCTCTGATGAACATGTCATCCTCAGGCTTGAACATGGCACCGTGAGAAGCAAGAATCATTCTGGGATGATGTTGGAAGCTGTAATGATTTTCTGAAAGACCAAGGAGGTGGACAAAAACCTGAGGATTAATCCTAGAATCTTATCATAACTCCATAAAATCAAATCACTATACTACATTAATAATTCCACATATCACAACAGATCTTCGATAGGAATAGAGTCCCTTGTAAAATTTGGTTTCAGATCCATCTCATTACCGAGGTTCACCTGTACCAGTTCACCGAACGTGGTGGAGACACTCTTTTCGAATGTGGGAGGATAATCCTCCAAATCCAATTCCTAACACATGAAGGATGGATCCTCAGAGGGAGGAGATTCTTACATATCAAAAGATCTCGATGGGACACTGTTGCTAGTGTGAGTGGTGACGGACATCACATCAGGGAGCTCTTGTACTACTAAGACCATAGGGAAGAGAGCTGTTGACCTAATCCCATCTGGACTTTTACCTAAATGTCCAGTCATGATGATATCAAATAAATAGTGGCATTTTTCCTTGAGGCAATTTATCTCAGCCTAGATAAACCTGAAATTCTGACGTATTTTTGTGCCCATGGGACTAATATTCTGATACCTTATGGGAGTAGGGGACTCTGGGATCAACCGAGCCAGATTTTTTTTAGGAATGTGAGTTGATCATCTGGTATCCCATAGACATGGGAATGTTCTCCCCCTCATTCCAAAAACAAAAAATCATTTCCCCATGTTTGGGGTAATGGCTTCTAGCTGGTGGATTGAGAAAATTAGGCATCATGAAGGTCTGTCCAAAGGATGGTCACAACTGTAGCATGCAAAACCTCATTATCCTGAATCTGTTTGTGCTTTCTCTTGTAATATTTAACATCCCGGTAGAAGGAATCAAAAGTGGAAATGTTAGGTTCATAATCTTATAGTATTCATAATTTAACCTTAATAGAGTACTTAAGTAATTGGTGATATGAAGAACGGACCTCCGCATGCAGGTGGTGCCATGGCCTACCCATCAACGTATTTTAGGCCTTGTCTTCAAGACAACCATAAACATGGTTCTGGAATCCAAGCAACCAAACTGGGTCTTCAGGTGGATCTTTACAATCGGTGTATATTCTATCTTGTCATAACCTGGATTTTTTCAGTCAGACGGACTCAGATCATCTTCAGAAATCCCAGTATTTTGAAGTTTCTGGGTTGGTATGAGGTTGATCCCTAACCCTGTATAAACAAGACAATTAATGAAATCCAATCTTTTGATATTCCAAGTGATTTATAATGGGTGTATATTCCCCTTTATGGGAGAAATTTCATATTCTCTAGAGGAAAATTTATTATCATGACATTCTGCTTCTATGGCTTCTTCTAAAAGGAAGGTTTCTTCAGCAGTTCCTCCCATGGGGTATTCTTAAAACCATAGCAAGTGCTTCACACATCACCTATAATAAGAAAAGAACGTTGATGATATATATCCTTGATAGAATTATTAATAGAAGCTTAATAATATCATTCATTAGTTCAAAGAATGAACTTCTACTGAAAGGAGGTCTTTCTGTGATAGGAGGTATGACAGGCCCTTCTGGATGAACCATCAGCCAAGTTGTACTATGAATTTCCCACTTCTCACTAGTTGAAACAAGTGGAGTAACAACTAGATGAGTTCCAGATAACTGAGGAAGACCCCCAATAGAATGTGGCTGATCGTACCATGATCATGGTGGATTCACCGAATCATGTAGGACAAACTGTGGGGGAGGAGGATCTATAAATAAAAGATAAGAAGGATGCGTGTGTTAATCTCTACGATGGGCCTGTTTTCTATTTTCAATAGCATTCACATCTCAGATGGAAGCACTAAATGAAGAATTCTATTGAATCGTATAACAATGGCTCTCTCTATGCTGGAGATAGTTGGGGGCGTTGGGAGGATCCTTATAGAGCTCCTTGTCATTGTGAATCATGCAGGGGTTTACCATCTCCACAGTGTTTATAGAATCATACCCTATACTATAACATAGTGAATCCTCCATCACTGGATGGATTTCTGGGGTGTTTGAAAACATTGGGGGCATGAAATTGTTGAGTGTATGAGATGATGATGAAATCAGTGGGGGAATTGTTTTCCCTTGAATCACGGATAGTTGCCCCTCGGGGGGAATAAGATTGAGATTTTGACATAGAAGTAGAGGTTGTGGGTGATACAACATTTTCTGAATGCTTGATTCGATTCAGAAGTTTATGGATAATACTATGAGCATGAGATAGAACCTAATGGTCCATATAGTTATCATATAATTGAGACCCACAGTTAGGAACCTCTTTCCACTCACCCTCATAATCACCATCACTATCAGGATATATAAATACACATGCCACATGTGGCATGGGTTTACCTAACCTGACGATGTTGTTATCAACATGGTCATGGAGCCACTATTTAAACACATAATAATTCTTGATGTTGTGCCCCATGATATGGTGATTGGGGAAGTAATTGGGGCCATTAGTGAGCTATGCCTCTTCGGGACTCCTACATTCTAGAAACCGTAGAATTCCATGTTCTAAGGTACATAGAAAATAGCTGGGGACCTGAGCCTCATTAAATGAGTAGGTCCGATATGTTCTATCTTGGATGGGGGATCTAGGATACTAGACCAAATGAGGGAATGGAGGTTCCTATCAAGGTGGTGGAACCTAGTTATCCCGCCTAGGTAGTGGTGGTGTAATACATGGGGGGTGCATGTAGATTCAAAGCTGGGGGTTTCAGGGCAGAAGGATGCACCTTAGGTGGTTGGCTGGTACAAATCGGTGGAGGTGCCTCAACTAGTAATACATCTAACTGCTTGGGGGGGGGGGGGCTCTTTTTGGGATACTGTGGTGGACTCGACCTTAGCATATCTTCACACAAAAACTACAGGAGGCAATGCACGTGCCTACTTAGCTTACTACAACGGTACTTCTGGAAACTAGGATTTGTTATAAGTATCATGAATTCCCCCTGGGTAATTCTCAGTGATGACAGAGGGGACTAGTTTGGACTTGGAATTCCCTACACACATGGTCTATAGCTTATCCTGAGTCATCGGCATATCCAAAGAGTATGTATAGCCTTTCCACTAGGCAAAAAAGTCTGTGACATGCTCTTCAGGCCTTTTCTTGCACTTGAAGATATCTGCAATACTTGTCATTCAGGTGGTAGAGCTGGACTGATAATTAAATTGTCTACAATGATCTTCCAAGTGAAATAATGACATATGGGGTAACGAGTTGTACTAAACAAACACGGGCCCTTCAAATGTGCGTATGAAACACCAGAGTTTGGTAGCCACCTTGTGCACTAGAGTTCCCATAATGGTCCCCATCTTGAGATGAAGTGGTCAAGATGTTTTAATGGACCACTCATCCCATTAATGGGATAAAATGTAGGGTTATCCAAACCAGGGGTGCATGTGTATCATTCTCCAATGCTGGATATGGATTACCATCAGGTGGGATCTCCCCCTGTCGAGTTTCAAAAGCCTCGAGGTGGGAAATCAGAACTGTCATTAGATCATCTAAGTGAGGATTCATATCTTTGTAAGGATCCCTAACCACCAGTGATTTGGATGGTTCTTCAACTTTATAAGTAGGCCTAGCTTCTTGTGGAGTGATTGGTGGGATGACAAGTAGGACTATTGGGATAATGACTTGTAGAGTGCTTGGGGGAACCTAATATGGGTCCCAAGGATGGTTATGATGCATTTCGTGCAGATTTGGTGTTGTATATTGCATCCTCAGTCTATAAACACCATCATATTCCCTATCTATGTGGGCATGATGTTAAGGGTCACTTGTAGGTAAAACAATAGGGGGAGTGTGTAACTTCCCTTGTTGTCCCGATCTAGGGTTACCATAGTCTGGTAACTATTCCATAATACGTCTAGTGTGGAGGTCTTCAACAATATTTTTATGTTCCATGAGATGTTGATGGAACACGGGCTTCTCAAAGTCATCATCTGATGTCTGCACTAAGCCAGATGAGTCATTTGGTGGATGACCCCGTGATACTATTTTTCCTTATTGGGATTCTGACTGAGGGATAATGACTCGGTAGGTATAGGAAGACCCAAAAAATTACTTTGATGGATAGAAACCCTTCCTAAGGGATCCAATTGCTGTGGCACTCCCCTGAGGGGGTATGTTCTATTCAAGGTGCTCTGGCTCATTATCCCCCTATAATAGGTCATCCAGGTTATCAATATCTATACCTGGAGGCATATCCTAAATATCGCTAGGAAATCTGGATGACACATGATATAACTTGAATGATGTTCCTTATACTGCAACCAATCATGGATATGGATATGGGGGAAATCCTCCTTGATAAATATGAGAAGAACATTAAATCTATGTAAGCATCATTGATGAAGGGTCTGATGGTGATTTAGAGACTCCGATAACAGGGCCGCAGGGAGCACAACCAAGTTGACTATATGGAATTATTGGCCAGTGTGATCAATGTGCTCTTACCTATTAAGGTAATGCACTCACCAATAATGTATATGCTAGTGTGACACCCATAGGGTTTATTGAAACCATGAGACCTCCACCTCAGTAAGTGATTCTGGACCACTTATGCTCGTGGTTACAACTGGCTGAAACTTCTCTGGGAAATGATATGCTGCAAGAATGTCCCACAAGCTCCTTGAAACAGACTGAGTATCTTTCCCATGTTTGACCCATTCATCGACTAGGGAATCTGATGGACCAGTAATGGCACTAAACTAGACCGTTGAGATGCTAGACTAGATTTGGGAGAATATAGGGGGTGAGTTGAAAACCTGCCACATTTTGGGCTTCCTACTGAAGAATTCAACCACTGATCGACCACATCCCAGTAAGATAGATTATTGACCATAGCTTCACGCATTGGGGATGAGGTTATAGGGGGTGGTTCATGCTGTTACCTGTCATTTATTGGTCCCCATAATAACTTTCTATGATCACTAGTTGAGGTAGAGAATGATCTTTTTGATGATATAGAGATTTTCAAAGCTAGACCCTAGATTGAGGCCAAATCATTCTCATCTTGCTTGTATCTCCAAAGGTTGGTAGGAATATGGTGGACCTCACATTCTGGGAGGATGAGGTTTACACATCTTTCTCATGCCCTGACCCCTAACATAATGGATTGAGGTGAGGGTTCCATTATCAAATCACAATCTCTCTTAGAATCTGAATATTAAATGGGATTAATCATAATCTAAAAATTCACAGTATTCTTCCATTGGTGGAAGCAACCCTCCCTCCTACCTCAGGATGGTGCTTCCAAATTGGGTTGTTTTTCAAAACTAGGATGACCTTCATCCAAACTACTTCTAGGATGGACATGACTTCTTCCTGGGTTATTCGGGGTGCGAGGAGCACTCAGAAAAATAAAAAACGGAAAATGGGGATAGATTTCTCATCTGCTGGATTGCGCATGGAGAGAATCCCCTTGGGAGGTGTTGGAGTGGGTAGGACCTCCAACGGAGATGTTGGGATCATGGGAAGTACATCCACAATTGTTTCCCTTAGTTGTGATGGTACGAGGAGGGCATTAATACTGGTCAAGAAGAACATGAGGAAGACCTCTGCATTCTGTGCCAATGAAGTGGGGTAGACCATCGCTTCTTTGATTGACAAGACAAGGAGGACCATCATTGATTTGGGAAAGAACATGGGGAAGATCCCCACGCAGTTGGCTTCTCGGGTGAGGATGATCATCACATTGGAAACATGTGATAAGAGGAATGGCTATATACATGGGATCACATGCGTGTAAGAAGCATCCATTTTGGATATTAGTGCGGTGGGGAGGCCCTTCACTTAGACTGCAAGTGGAATGGGGTTGACCTCCATGCCAATCATGGGAGTGGGGGAGGCCCTATGATATCATTGGTGGTGGAATTTAGAGGAAATCTGTGATGGATGTCATTTTTTCGGGTTGGCCCATGATGGGCACTACCTGTTTCCATGACCACTAGATTCATCCCAACCTACTCGTGGGGTGGTCAGGTCCTCGATCCAGGTCGGGCATATAAGTGCAATTAATCCTATATAAATGCAGCATTGATCATATGTGTTGATGGATACATGGAAGACTGTATTCATTGATGATGATGCTCCCTGGGGGCACCCTCCCCAGCTTGCACCCGACATTGGCATCTAGATAACCGGACAAGGGATGGTGGTGCAGGTGTATAACTCACCTGCTCTTCAGCCGGTAGGGTCGAGAGGTGGTGCTAATGTGTCCTGGTGGGAGCCCTCTATGGAAGCGCCCATGATGGGATAATATTTTTTTGGCCTATAAATCCTACACGTCATTGGCATAAGGGAGCGAGCAGTCATAGTGTTCCATGGAGATGCACCAAAAAATAGTTGTAGGTTTGAGTAGTTAGTAGTGGATCACTACATGACCCTTGGTTATGATGGTGACAGTGAGGCACATATGCCTCTAGACCCTGTTAGTCTATTTGGGAACCATGGTCTTCTATCCATGATTTGGAGTATGGTTTTTGTTTGTTGTCAATCCTTAGTTGAAGTTTAGAGTGTGTACCAGCAAAGTGATCATACAGTTCAAGAAGACAACAGTATTGATCGTGGCGCCGTTTTCCAGAGTTTACCAAATTTTTTGGCCTAAAAATCAAAAAATGGAGAGAAGTGTTTTTGGAAAAGAGACGTGTGCACCGTGTACATTAAGGAGAGGAAACTTGTGTGCCATATCTTTTTCAAGATCATAACATGGGAAAATTGAAAAGGGATAAGGGCCGCGCAAGTTTTGGGTTGGTCGCACAAGTGACCTATACACCGTGAAGAGACTTGTGCGCTGAAGCCTAGGAGGATTGGAAACTTGCGCGTCTATTGTTTGTCAAGATTATAACATCAAAATATGGAAATGGAAATAAGTTCATGCAAGTATTTGTGTGGTCTCACAAGTGAGTAGAACAAGAGAGGCTAGAGAGGATGAGCTGCACACCGGAACCTGCGCGCCGAGGTAAGATATGCATGCCACCACACAGGGGGTCCAGTTTTCCTAAAAATAGAGGACCACCACTCCTCATTCGTAACCAAGTTCAAGACTTAGAGATTTTTTGAGCTCTCATTGCGCAAGTAGTTGAGTTGTGCAAGTGTTTGTTGGGTCGCACAAGTAGAGGCTGCACGCCGGTTATTGGTTGCGCGACCAAGGCGGTTGGGGAGTTAAAGACGCAACGTCGCGCAAGTTTGGAGTTGAAAGATGCAGTGTCGCAATAGTGGGTTAGTGTCACCTGCATGCCAAATTTGTACCGGGAAAGTGACTTGTGCGCCAAGATTGAAACTTGTGCACCGGGCATGGAGAAGTACGCCAGGGTTGTTAAAGTACATCTGTCCTTTTGAAGCTGCACGAAAGGTGGAAGATTGCCCAGTACCCTCAGCACAAAGTGAGATTCGTCTTTTGGTGAGAATTGGACTTCAATAGAGAATCTACATACAACGGATGATGCATTATTATGTAATGATGAAGAGACCTTCATGTCTATAAACTGAGTGTTTTTTACCAAGGGTAGTGAGCCAGGGGGAGTCAACGGGAGTGACCCGAGGGAAGCAGTGAGTTGTCCCTGATCCTCTATAAAGGCAGTGAGCCTGGGACAGAGTGACTATGCCCGATCCGTCATAATCCACAATTAGTGAAGATTAGTAGAATTTGGTACGAATGACAACTTTTCGGCGTAAGATCCTTGGACGTAGCCCTTAGTGGTGAACCAAGTAAAAAGTGTTTTGTCTTCTCTGTGCATGTGAATGTTTGATTTCTAATCATATTCATCATACAGGTTCAACGAGTTCCTAAAAACGTGGGAACAATATCCATCACATTAAAAGAAAATATTTTCACCCTGATTGACCCCTCCTCTCTCAGGGTGTCCCAGGGTCCTTCAAGTGGTATCAGAGGGTAAAGGTTGCTAGTGTTGAATCTGTCCTTTATCGTCATGGAGAATGCAGTCAATGTCAGGGGAGTCCCTCACATCGATGGAAGTAATATCTGGATCTAGAAGAACAAATTGATATGTCATCTAATATCTCTTGGAATGGAATTCATTTTTTTGACTGTGTTAGGAATACATGTTACTAATCCAACAGGCCTGTATTTGACTGAAACAGACAAGAAATTTCATGACGCAGATGCTAAAGCACAAAATGCACTTAGTGCAGCCCTTCCTGATCAGATCTACCTAAAGGTGATGAATTTCACCTTAGAAAAATCCATGTGGGATAATATTGATAATATTTATGAAGGAGATAGCAAAGTGAAGGAGGTGAAACTACAAGTACAACACAATCAGTTTGATGATCTGAAGATGCATCCAGATGAGAATGCAGACTCATTATTCAATTGAATTACGTAAGACGTTTCAGCAATTTGGGGTCTAGGAGAAGAAATAAAAGACATTGATATTGTAAAGAAAATATTAATAAGGCTTCTACCTCTATACAATTCAATGGTGTCTACTCTTGAGGAAATAGATATTTCCAAACTTTCTCTGGACTTTCTACTGATCAGCTTGGTAGCGTATGCAATGAGAGTCAAAACAGAAGATGCTACGACTCGTGTGATTAAGGAAATGGAATTCAAGGACATAGATAAACTGAAAATCACAAAAGATAGTAGTGTTGAAGGTGAAGAAGAAAAATAAATTCTTTCTCTCATTGCAAAGATGTTCCAGAAGGGAAAAGGGAAATTCAATTGGAAGTTACCTCTCACATGTTTTCATTGTGGAAAAGTTGGTCACATTGCCTCTCAGTGCTCAAGAAAGATCAATGATGAAGATAGTGAAGATAAAAGCTTCGAGAAGCCTCAGAGAAGGTTATTCAAAAATGGAGATTTAAAATCTGGGAAGAAAAATAAAAGAAAGAGTTTTGTCTGTGAAGAGGAAGAAAATGATAATGAATTCTGTGATAAAGAAGAACCATAATTCAAAACTGGGAACCATGCTTCCATGATGGCCACTATTGAAAAGTTAGAAGATACTGGTGGAGAAAAACAACTGAGAACTTGTGTAGATCACGAGATGCAACTTAAGGATGCGGTTAATAAGGTTAAGACTAAATGTAAGAGTTGCAATAAGTGGAAATAAATTGTAGAAGAATCAAATGAATACATTGATCAAATTGAAGCTGAAATTGAATGACTGAAAGAATTTGTGAAGGTACAGTCTAAAATAATTGAAATTAATGATGATGTAGTGGATCTGAAGCTGAGAATTGAAGAGCAGGAAAAGGTCATCAATGACCTCAACTCCAGACTAGATGAAAAATCCAAGACTATTGAGGCTCTTCAGGAAGAATTTGTTACTCTAAGGAGTAAACTTGATACTAAATCAATTCCAAAAGAATCAAGGAAGAAAATACAGTTCGGAAGATTCTCAGATGCAGAATTACTAGAAAGAGCCAAGTGCTGTTCAGATGGGGTTGGAAAAATCTTGAGTTATCAAAGCCCCGCTAGCATGGGAAAGAGTGGAATTGGCTATGAAGCTGAGAAATCAACTACTGGAAGTGAAAAGATCCAAAAGAAATATAAGATGAAAGTTGAACATGTTGAAACGTTCCCTAAAGTGCTGAAAAGGAACCCTCAATCCAAACTAAAAGGAGAAATAAAAATTTTCCTCAAACAATCAGAAATGACACACAGTCTAACAATTCTCCCAAGGAAGAAGGTGTGAGGAGAAATTTAAGTGAGAAGAGATTTCATCTCATGAAGTGTAATTTCTGTGGATATATGGGCCATACCATGTCTTATTGCGAAGAGGCAAGAAGGTATCTGAATGAAGAAGATATAGAAGTTCATCAAAGGAGAACAAATTCATATCCTAATTCTTATAGAAGAAACAATTTCTATGGATATTGTTATCATTGTTCTAACTTTGGTTATAATGTTGCTAATTTTAGGTAGAAAAGGGACATGGATACCTCATACCGATGTTTAGGACATGTCAAGTATCGACAGCAAGACAATGTTTCTCTCTCAAACAGCTTCTGTCCTCTCAAAAAAGATTTCGACTATGAAGAACCTAGGTATACAGAAGAGATAATTGAAAGGACATCAGAACTATATACTCAATCCAATGTCTCATAGAAGGAATGGAAGAATGTTGGGAAATAAATCCTTGCAGAGGTGGCCCTCAAAACTACAAAGAACAACAGTACCTAGATTCTGGATAGCAGTTGTTCATATCATATGATAGGTAATGTCGGCCTATTAACAGATATCAAAAAGAAGGTTGTTGGTACAATACGATTTGGTAATGATGGAGCTCTAAAAATCAAAGGGAGTGGAAGTACCGAATTAGCTAATGGAGAACTAAAGAAGACTGAAGTCCTTTACGTAGATGGCCTAGGTCATAATCTCTTCAGCGTGAGTCAACTCTGTGACTCAGGTGTTATAGTTAAATTTAATTAGAAAGGCTGCACTATCATGGGAATTAAAGGCAATTCACTTATAAAGGGATGCAGAACAGAAGGCAACATGTATCAAGTTGATAGTGAAAAAATGACTTTTACATGACTGTTGAAGAAGAAAACAATTTGTCACATCGGAGACTAGGACACATCAATCAACAAGACATGGAGAAAATATCAAAATTGAGAATTGTCATGGATATTCCCAACCTGAAGCGTGAGCATGAAAAATCTTGTGATTCTTGCATTCGTGGGAAGATGGTTTGTAGTTAATATCAGCCAAAGAAGAAAAGGGCATCTCACCTTCTTGATCTGATTCATAAAGATGTATGTGGGCCGATAAATGTTGATGGAACTCATGGAGAAATGTAATTTGTCTTTTTCATAGATGATTACAGAAGAATGGCATGTTCGATAGTCATCTACAGGAAATGAAAAGTCCTTGACTGCATGAAAACATATCAGCGAATCACCGAGAATGATACTGGACGAACAATAAATGTGTTGCGATCTGAAAATGGAGGAGAATACACGTCCATTGAAATTGGAAATTATCCGTAGAAGCAAGGGATACAACATGAGGTAGTTTCTCTGAGAAATCCACAACAAAATGGAGTTGTTGAACATAGGAATTGACAGGTGAACAACATGGCATGAACTATGCTGATTAAGAGTCGTATTGCATGACATTACTGGAAATAGGTTGTTCAAGTTCCAGTATACACTCATAATCAAACAGGTCTTTATATGGGTGAGATGAAAACACCATATGAATTTTGTAATGGACGGAAGCCCTCTTTAAAATACTTTTGTTTCATTGGAAGTAAATGCTTCATCAGGAAAAAAGAATGAAATCAAGGGAAGTATGGGGACAATGCAGATGAAGGAATTTTCCTTGGTTACTCAATGAATAGAAAAGTCGACAAATGTTTCAATAAGAATTTAGGAAGGGTTTTTGAAAGAAGTGATGTTATGATAATTGAAGATAAAACCAAAAATGATTTAGGGACATCATATGCTGATGTGATAGAAAGTTAGGAAGAAAGTGAACGTGAATAAAATAAAAATGAAGAAATAGAGGAATTTTTATAAAACACTCAGCATTCACATCAAGATGCTGATTCAGAAGAATAATCTGAAGAAGAAACTATGGCTGAAGAGAATGCAACTAAACCTCGCAGGAGAAATAGAAGAGCTGAGATTGATCCATCCAACATAATTGGGGATAGGAGTGCACCCACTAAAACAAGAAGGAGGAGGAATAACACGCAATCTGCATTTCTGTCAATTGTAGAGCCATCCTCATTCGAAGAAGCTACAAATGATGAATCTTGGGTGAAATCCATGAATGATGAATTAGATCAGATTGACAAGAATCATACATGGGATCTTGTACAGAGACCTGAAGGTCACAATGTGATTGGTACCAAATGGATATTCAAAAATAATTTTGATGATATTGGAAGTTTCATTAGAAATATGATATGAATGGTATGTAAATGATACCCCCAGATTGAAGGCATTGATGTCGAATAAACCTTTTCACTAGCGGATAGAGTGGAGTCAATAAGGATTTTCCTTGCCATGGCACTCCAAATAGGATTTAAAGTATATCAAATGGTTGTCAAGACATCATTATTGAATGGTGTACTCAAAGATGAAGTCTACATTGAACAACTAGTGGGATTTGTTTTAGGTACTGATGAATCAAAGGTCTGCAAACTGATTAAAGCTCTATATGGTCTGAAGTAGGCACCACGGTCATAGTACTCATGGCTGGATTCATATCTCAAGAAGCTGGAATTAAAAAGAGGATGAGTAGATCACAATCTCTATATAAATAATTCTCCAAAAGATCAATTCATGGTTCTAGTCTACATTGATGATATCATATTTGGTGGAAGAAGGAAGAAATTAGTGGAAGAATTTCCCAACCACATGAAATTAGAATTTCAAATGTCTATGATTAGGGAGCTTACATATTTCTTTGTGATTCAGGTGATTCAAAAGAAGGAATACACTTTTATTTCCCAGAAAAAGTATGCATGAGAGATACTGAAGAAGTTTAATATGCAAGACTCCGAACCAATGTCAACTCTGATTACAGTTGGAACTAACCTTAGAAAGCATGAGGATGGGGCCTCTGTTGATACCACCATGTACAGGAGGATCATTGGAATCCTACTGTACCAGGCAGCAACACGACCAGATATTTTCTTTTCCCCATGCCTTGCGGCCCGCTTTCAGAATAATCCAAAGGAGGAACATATTGCGGCAGTGAAAAGAATCATGAGGTACATTCAAGTTACACATAACTTTTGGTTATTTTTTGCAGCAGGCAGGGACAGTGAATTATCAGCATTTTTTGATGCTGACTAGGCTAGTGATGTAGTAAACAGAAAGTCCACTAGTGGTGGAGCCTTCTATATTGGGAAGAAATGTGTTGGCTGGTTGAGCAAGAAACAAGAAAGTACTTCTCTTAGTACTGGTGAAGCTGAGTATATATCTTCCACAAAGGCACGAACTCAACTAATATGGATGAAGCAACAATTAACAGATATGAGTTATGAGGTAAAGCAACCAATGGTGATTTATTGTGATAACAAGAGCGCAATTTATCTTATGAAGAGTCCGGTTCATCATTCCCGTACGAAACATATTGAAATCAAGTATCACTTTATCAAAGAAAAATTTGAACAAGGGGTGATTAGAATGGATCATGTGGGAACTGATGAGAAAGAGGCTAATATCTTGAGAAATCCACTACCAACAGCTGTGTTTGAGAAGAATCAGTTGAAACTCAGTGTTCAACCACCTCCCAATGCATAAGGAGGTTACGTAATACCCATCTCCCCTATTATGATAACTGTTTTTATCTATTTATGGATGTGATGCCGGATTGTGGGGGAGATACTATCCAGGGGGAGTATGTTTGAGTTGAACATTGAACAAATTACCAGGCTTTGGGTTTATTGTCAATGGGGGAGAAAGGATTAAATTCAGGCATGCACAGACTTGTAATACTCCTGTGACACAATGCGAATTCAGTGTCAGTGAAGGGATGAGAAGGATACGAAGGAATTCATCAGTAATGTAATGATTCTTGGGAATCATTGAGAATTCCAAAACACTGGAACCCAATTAAAGCTTCCTCTTTTTTCTTCTACACCGAGAATATCTCACATAGACTTAGAGTGTTGGCTGAGTTGATTCTTGCGTTTTTGGTTGGCACATGGATGGAGATCTATTGAATTTATTTTTTGATTTCCAACAAACCCAAAGGGGTAGATTGTTGGAACTATGGTCTTCTATGCATGATTTGGAGTATGGTCTGTGTTAGTTGTTAATCCTAAGTGGATGTTAATAGTGTGTACCAGCAAAGAGATCATACAGTTCAAGCAGACAACAATATTGAAGGTGGCACCATTTCCAAGTGATTGCCAAATTTTTTTGCCTAAAAATCGACAAATGGAATGAAGTGTATTTGGAAAAGAGACTTGCACGCCGTGTACTTGAAGGAGAGGAAACATGTGTGCCATATGTTTTTCAAGATAATAACATGGGAAATTGGCAAAGGGATAAGGGCCGCCCATGTTTTGGGTTTGTCACGTAGGTGACATGTACGTCATGTTGAGACTAGTGTGTCGATGCCTAGGAGGATTGGAAACTTGCTCTCTTATTGTTTTTCAAGATTATAACTTCAAAATATGGAAATGGAAAGAAGTTTTCACAAGTATTTTTGTGGTCGCACAAGTGAGTAGTGCAACAGAGGCTAGGGAGGATGAGCTGCGCACCGAAACCTGCGTGCTGAGGGAAGACTTGCGCGCCACCGTGCAGGGGGTCCAGTTTGCCTATAAATATAAGACCACCCCTCCTCATTCGTAACCAAGTTCAAGACATAGATATTTTTCTAGCTCTCGTCATGAAATTAGTTGAGTCGCACAAGTGGTTGTTGGGTCGCGCAAGTAGAGGCTGCGAGCCGGTTGTTGGCTGCGTGACCAAGGCAGTTGGGGAGTTAAAGGCACAACGTCACGCAACTTCGGTGATAAAAGAGGCAGTGTCTTGGAAGTGGGTTTGTGTCACATGCGCGCCGAATTTGTCCCGCGCAAGTGACTTGTACTCCGAGATTGGAACTTGCGTGCCAGACCTGGAGAAGCGCGCTAGGGTTGTTAAAGTACATCTCTCTTTTTGAAGCTGCATGAAAGGTGGAAGATCACCCGGTACCCTTAGCACAAAGTGATATTATTCTACTTGTGATAATTTGACTTTAATAGAGCATCTACAAAGAATGGAGGATGCATTATTATGCAATGATGAAGATACTTTCATGTCTATAAACTGAGTGTGACTTCACCAAGGGAAGTGAGCCAGGGGGAGTCAACAGGAGTGACCCGAGGGAAGCAGTGAGCTATCCCTGAACCTCTATAAAGGCAGTGAGCCTAGGACAGAGTGACTATTCCTGAACCTTTGTAATCAACAGCTAGTGAATATTAGTGGAATTTGGTATGACTGACAACTTGTCGGCTTTTTCTCCTTGGACGTAGCCCTTAGTGGTGAACCAAGTAAAAAGTGTTGTTTCTTCTCTGTGCATGTGAATGTTTTCTTTCTGATCATATTCATCATATAGATTCCACAATTTCCTACCAACGTGGGATCAAGATCCATCACATTAAAAGAATAAATTGTCACCCAGATTCACCCCTCCCCTCTCAGGGTATCCCAGGGTCCTTCAGCTCTATCCCGAGTTAAGATAATCCCTTCTTCTCATATCTTTATATAATTTCCCTTAGGGATCTCCTTCCTTTTTTGATGGCTCGTGAGCTTTGAGAAGGGAATTCCTACATAAAGACGGGTTGTATTTAATCAAAGGAAGAGGTAGTTCGCAGTTCTCAAATACCTTAAATAGATAATCATTCACAATCAATTGTATATTAGAGGGAGCTTCACAATTGGAGATCTTAGAAGTTCAATGTTTGGGGTATCTATCCTTTGGGTCTGAGGGAATCCTGATATTTATAGTCAATAGGTGGCATAGATCTCGGACATCTCACTACAAAGCCAGATGGCACATTGTGATCAGAAGTGGATTGTGTCATTTTTTTCATAACCGTAGAGGTGACCGTCATAGCCTCCTCAGCACATAGGCCTCTTTAATTACCTCTGTGGAGCTCATAGAGGCATATATCAATTTTTTAGGGAATGCTGAGGCAATCTAGTCCCCTCTATGATGTGAAAATTTCTTGTATATTGTGTCGTCACTACAGATTCTTCTGCCTATTTTACTATACAGTGATCGAAGAGGTGGCCCTATCATTGCACGGGCTATGGTGCAGAGGGGATCCATAAAGGTGCTTTCCGAAGCATCCACTATGGCATTGGTGGGTTCTATTCATATTTTTCCACTTCACATATTTTGGAATCAACACTCATCAAATAGGTTGTTTACTCTATTCCTCCAATTTCAAGCCATTGGATAAAAATAAATGGATTCTTATGGATGAGAATTTTTAATCAGATATTCACATACATAGTAAATCAAAAATATTGAAGGAATAACTCATAAATGTTAAATTATCCATAGCCTACAAAATTATATGTTTAAATATAACATATATAAAATATATTTTGTTAATGTAATGTCTTATGGGAACATTTCACTTTAATAATGGTTCATAATGAGCTTGAGGATTTACAAAATCATATACCCTAGAAGTGTTAAAGTAGGTGTATATAATGGCATTTTTTAGGCACTATGCGATTATTGATTCCATATCAATGTGCCCTCTTGGGGTTATTACCCTTAGGTGTAACACTTTTAGAAACACATTTATATATAGTATAAATACATGGATCTATTATGTGGAAAAAATATCACTCTATACTTTATAATAATTTATGTATGGTTTCCTATATTTATTGTAATCCATAAGTATTTCATAATACTTTTCTAATCCCAATCACCAAAAATAAAAAAGTATTCCTCTAATACCAACTATGAAACCCATATCATTTATACAATTTATGATATGACTACTGGATAAATATAACTTAATAAAACCCAAATATACAGTGAAACCTGGTGTATTTGGGTAATTATGTACATAGAATGACAACAGGAAACCAAAATACAAAAAAATCGATAACATTCCCTTAAATTTCAATCATCTTCTAAAACATGACCAGAAAACCTTAGGATGTATAAAAGAAATGGGTGTGCTATGAATCCTAGTGGGGGAATAATCAATGAATAACCCTGTTAAAGAAATACATGTGAGTCAATAATCATTTTAAGTTATCATAACAAGGGTGATCATCATAAACTTGAACATCAAATAATCATAAAAGATGAAAACATATATGTAACATGGTAATGTGGCACCAACATAAAATGAAACATAATAAGAATATATCAAGGATAACTAATAAGACATCATAACATAATATCCTTAGGATAGCCTCTTATGTACCATACATGGTATATCATGAGTTAAAAAATATTCCAAAATGAATTGTAAGGATATATACTTCCAAGGACACCTATCACATTCAAATCACATACATGAATAAGTGTTCCACATAGATCATACAACAAAAATGAACTATTTTATTAATATAATCCCCACTATAATGGAGTGTGGAATAAATATACGTAATTAACAAATCATTTAAGGATGACTGTATCAGTTATCATAACCATAAGTGGAAATGGTAATAGGTATTCACTATAAAAGTGTTTAACATAGAAATTCATAGGATAATTGTGATAGCATAATTCAGACACCAGAAGATTCATGGAATATTTTAATAATAATTAATTGTGTTTATCATAACCTGTAATATGTAAGGGAAGTAAGAGGGATGTTTGAAAACATAAACCAGTATGAAAAATTAGAAATAAAATAAATAATATGAATATGGTTCTTGAATAAACATGAGAAAAAGGTGATATGTTACCTTTATAGGATGCTTCTAAAAGCCAGTGTGAAAATTATTAAGAGATTGGGAGAACCTTAGGAGTAATTTAATTATTTATGTGGAAATAAAATTAATTTTACCATTGTATTTAGTGAAGGTAAAATGAATTTTTAGTGGGTATTTAGGGTTAATGAGTGTAGAATTATTTACTAATTTCTAATCCATGTTTTTTGACTCAATCTGATAAATTAATCTAATACACAAACCATACCTTTGGTTTTCACATGATTCTTTTCAAATAGGTGTATATTTAATTATTTTCTAATACAAAAAACTAAAATCCATAAAATATTACAATTCATGATGTGTAAGTGAGTCATGTTTTTAATGAATGAATTTTTATACCATATAACATACAATATGATTTGGATAATTCATTAACGGTTTATAAAATTAACTAAATAGCATCAAAAACATTATTTTAAAAGGGGAAATAAATTTTATTTTATTGATATTATTTATAGTATTTACTAAAATACCTTTTGGATTTTATGATGTTATAATACAAACAATAATAATTATATTTTTTTAATTTTTACAAAAAACAAAATCAACAGTCACGGAAGATTATAGATAAATCAATTATAGATAACTTTTATGTGAATATTTAAAATATAATAATTATTTATTCCAAAAAATTCTCAAAATATTAGAATTTAGATTTTAAAATAAAAAATACCATTTAATAAAAAATGCTGATTTTTAACAATTTTAGTTTTCTAACACTTATGAACTAAACATTTTACTTTATAAAAAATTATATGATCATTTATAAGTAATAAATATTATTAAATAATATTGGTTTATTAAAATATCCTTAATTTCAAAAAAAAATTAATTCCCTGAAAAGAGTTTCTTAATTGAAACCATATATTTTCCCAAAAAATCAATTTGTGATTCATTATATGAACATATAATTTCTAACAAACAAATTATTCAATAGACATAAAGTACCAAAATATAAATATAGTTTTTATTTTAATAAAAATATAAATATAAAAAATCATTTTTTTAGTGTTTATATTCTTATAAATTAATTTAAAAGTTGAATACTATAAAAGAATGGTTTGTGGTGGTGATATTTTCATGGGGAGGTTCATTGAAAGTGGTTTGAGTGATAATTTAAATGAGCTTGAAATTATCTTGAAAATGGTTTGACTCGTGATTTAGTTGGTGAATCTAATCATATACATGGTTTATGGGTAACCATAGTGATTCTATCTCCCAATGGACTTCTTAAAAATTTGATTTATAGGGTTTGATCCAAATTCTCAAGTCTATCACTTCAATTTTATATTTTAATTTGATTTATCATTACTCAATATATATATTCATCAAACGATCACTATATAATGACTATAATATCAGTAGTTATGAATTTTAGTGTTTTTAAATCTTATATGGTATAACATATGATGGCTCCAAACCAATCTAGTGTATATGTTTAATGTAAGATAATTTCTTATTAAGTCTTCTACTCATTAAAAAAAGAAACTGGATTTAAAATTGGTTGGTTCATTATAAAATCAATGCTCAACTGGCCACCTGATTCATCCTATGATATCAAATGAGGAACATTCTTAATATCCCCATGTATATGAAAAGATCCTTCTAATCCAAAAATAATCATATTGGAACAATTTATCCTGATAAAAAAAATAAAAAACTCAACTAAATCTTTTTATGAATCTCGACTAACTCATAATTAAGTTAGAATTCCATGAAACATAATTATGAATATCCCCAAATAAGAAAATATATGAACAAGGTATTGGAAGATATAAAAATCTATGAAATTAAAAGTAAATAATATAGACAAAACAGTTTATTTATTTAATTATGATAAAATAAGGCCAAGGGGATCAATACATACACTGTAAAAAATAAACAATGGATGATTTAAAATTTTTACTAATAATAATTATGTAAACCATGGTAATCATAAAACCTCAACACACTAACCAAACTATATGCATATTATATAATGTATTTCTTAAATAATAAACCCTCTATAAAATTAGGTGGTCTTGAAATTTATATGTTGCCGTGTGTATAAAAATTCCTTGTAGGTATCCTCTCCACACAACATGCATAATATATAAAAGTAAAATAATTTTATACTATTTTGAATAGAAATTTATAAAAATAGAAAGATATAAAATTAATGTAAAACCATGAAAAAGTAAAATATATATTTCCATTCTTGATAAATCAAATTATTTTAAAAAAAAACTTCACTAATTTGATCGAAATGTTCATTGAGAGAACTTTTTAAGGAAATCACTGAAACTAAGTGAATAGAAATTCTTTTTTTAAAAAAAATTTCAATGTTACTTCTAAAAAACACGTTGGGACTTGAATATCAAACCTCATTGAGATTATTGAAATAAATATGTTAAAATTTAATAACCAATAAAATTTTCAAAATATAAATAAGAATTCATAATATAAAATAGTATTATTATATAATAGGAAGATATGAAAATTAAATAACATCAAATGAGAGGATAAAATATCAATAACTTTATTATAATACCAAATAAAGAATAAAAATTAGATAATATCATGGTATAAGCCATAGGTAATTAAAACCTAGGAAATTATAATTTTTTTCAAATTTATGACAGGTGTGTCAAAATATGGAATAAATTTTTTGGATCTTTATTAATCACTAATTATTTATTTTACTTGTTTAAATACATTATTTTATTAATAATAATCATAAAATAATGTATTTACCAAGATGAAATTGAAAAGATCATATTATCCATATAATTAATACTCCCATTGGTAATATTAATTAATTAATGATGAATAACAATCCTAGATTAAAAAATAGGTAGAACCTATAGAAGTGAACAAATATAATGGGACATCATTCTTCCCTCCTCAATTAATTAAATGAATAAAAACCGGCATATCAAGAATAAAAAAATGGGATGGAGTTTCCCTACATATTTATTATTTTAATAAACATTACTAAATTAAAAAGAAACTACTTGATGAATTATTTTAAAACCTTTTCCTATCATTTATAATGTAGATTCCTAAAGTGGACATGTATGTTGAGACACATGTGGAATCTCAACAGGAATTGAATTAATTATAAAATTTTTTATTTAGTGATATTTCAAGCGATCCACCCATCGTGAATACTAAAAAACTATATCTAAATTATCTCTATCTAGATTAGGAAGATGATATCACCAAAATTGTATAATTTTAAAAATTGGTGGAGCACATGGACTACCTAAATCTATCTGGGACAGATCAATCCCATTTGGAACTTACCAAAGAGGAATAATTGATCTACACACAAATACATTGATATATTACAATCTTAAACTCTTTTATATCACCTTCATTTAAATGTAATTGAGTACCAACCCCCACTATTTAGACATTGTAGCTTATTTAAACCAATTTGTTCCAAAGTGGGTGATGAAGAAGAATAACATTCAACTGTAGAGTAACACATTGAGCTTCCTAAATATATTTAAAATTAATTAAATTGAATAAATGAGGATATCCTAGTGTTCCTACGAAATTACATATAAATCCAAGTGAAATAAATTAAGGGTGAATATTTATAACTCAATTTTTTTTATTTAGTATTACAAATAAACTACCTTCACCTACGATGAAGATTTTATTCTAGCATCATATGATAGGGCCTAGATGATGTCACAAGAATATGATTTAAAGTATTATTAGACACTTAATCTTATCTATTTCTACATTAGAATTTATGTTTAATTTCTATATGGTTGGATCTACAACACTCTATGTAAATGGTCATATACAACCAGAGTGAATTAATTAACACTAAAATGAAAAGAAATGGGGTAATTTATTTCAAATAGAAAAAAACCATCTATTTATTATTAGATAGCATCTAGAACATCCTCATTTTGGAAATCAAAACCTAGTTCCAACTATGAGTTTAAAAAAATTACTTTCCCTTATAGTTTCATTTTTACTCAAATTTTCTTTAAATAAATTGATTATATCTATTACAATGATGTACAATTTATAGGGAAGTATCTGGAAGTTATCTTAATGTCATCATATCATTAAAAATCAGTTCATATTCTTCCCTAATTTTTTTCTGACCATTTTATTCTATAATGTATTGTGATAACCATAAAGGGATATTATTAGATTATATTAGAGTGGGTGGATATTTCAACCTATTTAAATAAGAAATAAACTTTATATTTTTATTTTATTATCTATTTTGAGTGTTATTTAGGATCTATTGAACTAAATTGAATATCTTGTATGAATCTTATCAATATGATATTTTTGCAAATAAGCTTTATTTAAACTTCTCAGGATTTTAAATAATGATGAAAAATATTTTTTTAATAAAAATCTGAATATTAAATAAATTTTGATTAATCATGAAACAAGTGTTCAAAAGTTATATCAAATTACTATCATTAATAAAATAATATATTTCTACACAATTTCATAAATATTATTATATTCATTTTTTTCTTGATTTTCTTGATGTATTCTATGATATCTGTGACATTTTTTCTTCTTTTTTAAAAACATTTAGAATTTATGAACTCTTTATAAAATGATTAAGGTGGAATTTTGAAAAAAACTTCTAAAAATTTAGCATATTTTTTGAGTGAAATCATACAAAGGTCTTTTATTTTAGTCATGATATATTCTATGAATGTCTTTTTGGGTAGAAAAATATTAATTTGAATGTAATTTCCTAACCTACTAGTGACAATATTTCATGAGTACATGGGAAACAATTGTGGTGGGAATTGATGTTTTATTGGATTCTATGGTAGATGAAATGTGTCTTTGGGATATTAAACAGTTCTGTCATTATGTGTTCGGAAGGGAGGTGCATAATGATTCATTATAATATATTTCTTCTATGTTATTATAAAAATAAAAGAATATTAAAAAGAACATTACATAAAAAATAGTGGTACCAAAATAATTAAAACATGAATAAAGAGGTCAAATATTTAAATGTAATCTATTCTATATGGTTCATTATTAGGGTAAATTTTTGGGTTCTCTAAATCATTTGAGAAGGGATAGAGTAATGAGCACTTAGTGAGTGTCACACTAGTTTAATCATTATTTATGCTTAAAAGTGTAAAGCCTCATCAATACCATTCAAGTATTATAGCATTAAAACCTACAAACATTACCAATAGTACATCCAAATTAAACTCCATGTTATTTATGTATTATGTATTTCTATAGGATTTTTACAGACTAGGTTGGAACAATCCTTTTTAATTGATATGGGTACTTCACAATGTGGAAAAATCCATATAAAATACCTTCAGTGAGAGATATATATTTGAAGGAATGAAGTCAAAAAATGGAAATAAGTATTAGTAGGTATCTAAATGTATTTTTAATCATTTTATGGAATTAAGGATTTTAGATCCATGTATCAAGAATGCTATTTGTAAAGTTTTTATAATTAAAAGGTGCTTCTAAATAATCTTGAGAAGATTGATTTGTCCTTGATATAAGATGATTTTATAGGAGTGAAATATTTAAATATATGGTAATTTATAGAGTTTATTTATGTAATATTTATCATATTTTATTTAATTATAAAATCTTTTTTAATTTCATAATTGTTAGGAAATTATCACATATTTTTTAAGCAATAATTTTATCATTATTATGAAAACGGATAAAAATATAATTTGGTTATTCTCTATTATAATATTATTTTAGTAAATCGACAAACATAATTTGGTTGGTTTTTTGGATTATGTTTAAAATTAAGGTAATGGGGTGAATATTCAAAAGTTAGTTGATTTTTTTAAATGTCTATATGGGTAATAGTAAAATTTAATGTATACAAAATTATAACCTAACAATGTATATACATCAATGTTCATAGATAGGATGAAAAAAATCCATTAATTTTCCACTAGATTATTTAAATTACATGGATTATTATTCCTTTATTGGATATATATGGGTTAGAAGGTTTTGTTGCTTAAAATTGTTAATTTAATGGGATATGTTTGAATTCTCATCATTGAGGCATAATGGTTACCCAATGACAAAGGTAATGCATAAGGGAAAAGAACATTTTTGTGGACATAAATCATTTAATTCATAATAGTATCCCATGTACATAGTAATATGTATGAGTAAATAAATATTTTTAAAATGGAAGCCTAGGTAAGTGTGAGTTTCATTTCGCTGCAGTAATACATAATTGATCATTTTACTTCTACAAAAGATATATGGGTTATACATAAAGATTTCATCAACGATTAAAAGAATACATTAGGATTATAAATACATATGTAAAGTTTGTTAGTCAGTAAATGAGATATGTAAATGTCATTAGGACACATTTAAAATAAGTTAGGGTTATTTTTACATGAATGGACATTGAGAAAAAGTCATGTCCTTTAAAAAAACTAATTATTAAAATGACACATAGAAATTAAATATTATTCTTATGAATCATAAATCAAGAAACATAATAATAATCTATGCACATGGAAGTTTATGTTGGGAAATATGTGAAATATGTTCGTTGAATGGGAATTTGGGAAATGAATTATTATAATTTATGCTTCCATAGAGAAGGATATTGTATCTTGTGTTCCATGTGTGGTATCCATGAACATGTTTGGGGAACACTATGAAGATATTGAAGCTTATTAATATTCTAATCAACCATATTATAATAATATATTTAGAGATCATATCTACTTTTTTACTTTAATTTTTCCAGTTAGTTATGGTTAAAGGTTTCCATACACTTATTATAATATTCTTTATATATTTTAAAAAATAATAATTTTTCTATATTTTAATATACTTTTTTATTCCATCATTAAAACTAAACTTTTCAATTTTTTGAGAAAATTTTTTTTGACCCATGTTATTTTAAAATTTTTATTTTTACATGAAATTTTAATAATTTTATTTACTATTATTTAAATTCATTTTGAGTTACTATATTGGGCAGTTAAACTAGTTAGTTGCGAATATGGTCTACTTTCCCATGAATTAAATTTATCTCCTCATTTGTCATGTTCTCTAAAATTATACTATTTATATATTATACATCATACTATGGAGGTGGTTATATAATAGAGAGTGGTGTTTTGATCATCATCCATTTGTAGTGGGGATCTTTCCATGGATAAATCCTGGGTAGGGATTGTTGGTGAGAAATCAAACACTCAATTTAGGATTGGAAACAAACACTATACATAGAAAAAAAGATTCATACACACTAAATATAATGTTGTGTGGACCATTATTATTGTGTTAACCTTCTGTGTGGGGACTATTAAAGATATGTATGTGTATTTATTCATATTCACTCAAGGTATTGGGATTATATATTATTAGCTATAAATTATATCAAGATAGAATAATATTTACCTATGTTTTACACTCATTCTCTATAAAAGATTTAGGGTCAAGATAAATAGTGATTAAAATAATATATATTCATTTTACATATAAATCTATGTTGTGGAAGGATAAATATTCAGTGGATGATTAGTGGAGTAATGTATTCACTTAACATCTGTAACATGAAATTTATAGACTTTATTTATCACGAATATCTTTTTTAGATAGTTGGGGGGTGTTTATTCCCCTATGGTCATAGGATGGTGCTTATATAGTGAATGAATTGGTATAAAAACATTGGATGGATGTAATAATGTTATTATTTCTAGGATTTTATTTCCATTTCACGACCTCCATCAACATTAAGTGAGAATTATATATAAAATATAGGATATAAGGGTAATTGATGATTGGTTTCATTTCCATAATCTATGCTCCGATGATAGAGCTATTAAATTGATTTATGAGAACCTAGGGATATAATATATGGTTGTTTTATATAGGTATAATTTTTCTTTCTCTTAATGAATCATGAGTACATTATACAAAAGTGAATTTTTTATTTAATGGGTTAAATACATGTGTGATAAGGGAATCATGATAATTAATTATTATAAATATAATTATCGTTGACGATGTTATGGAATGGTGTTTTATTTTCACCACATTCAATGATGATGCATGTAGACACTGGTTGTTCACGGGGTTAACTCACTAATTTGGATCACTATACTAAGTATTATTTTTAATCTCTTTATATGGACTCAAGCATTATTTTCCCTTATTAATTTTTTGACCAACATATTTCATCTATTAATGTTCTATAATTATGGAGAGAAATAGTAGATTATAATGACACATCCCCATTTAAACAACTATATAGTCCGTAATAATGTTTTTTTACTCTTGAATCTCTTCTCTAATAGTTCCCTGGTTAAGTATTAAAACTGGGTGTGTAAAAAATTCATGTAGGAGGCATTATTCCTATAAATTATAACAACTATACAATATATAAAATATATTTTATATATTATATAATAAATCAAATTTTACAATTCATGTAATATCATACATAAAATAAAGACTCCAAATGAATACACGAAATAAAAAACCACTATATAATTGACTCCATGAACACCAACCAACACAATTTCATGAGATATTAATTTTTAGCATTGTCTCCATAATTTTAATGTATATATGTAAAAATATTATATATGATATGGGGTGATAATATAAGTATAATTGGTAGGATTCCAACCAAAATATCATATAAAAAATATGGATGAATAATATCAAATTCTCTATGAATAAATAAAAACACCAACATATCTCGTATATAATGATATCAACCTACCATCCACACATGGATTTTCTCCATAAATATTAAAACAACTAAATTTACCAAATAATAAAAAGATTATATTTTTTTGGTAACCCAAACCCACTTCCCAACTAATCTAGTCACCCTCATTCCCAAATGGCATATGTCATATTCATGCATACATTATATATCCACATAACCACAGTACACTGGAAAATTATATACCATGACCACATACCACACACACAATCCAATTATCATATCCACATGTCATATTTTTACTTAATCACATAATTAATAACATAAATAGAATTCCCTTCTCTCTATGAATGTAAGAATCACATAACCAAATTAATTCCTTAGCATCACACCCTATATTGTTTCTATAAGAGAGAGAAATGAATGGGGGGGTATAAATCCATCCAAATACCATGTATCCAAGATATTAAAGGAATAAACAGAACCAAAATAATCATATGGATATCGATAATAATTTATGACATAAGTGTTGGGGTGTAATAAGGACATCAATATACAATACATATAATATAATACAAGGTAGGTATGTTTGTGATTAAAATTTTATAGATAATTATTTTAAATTACTAGATTGATTGATTATTAAACATGCGACGTAGTAACCAATAGAGGATGCGAAAAAAGTTCTAGGCAGGATGAAAATAGTCCAATGGAAATTATTAAAATTTTAGAAATTTATAAAGGTATATGTATTTTTTCTATATATATCATTATTCAACAGATGTGATGAGTTTACTCATTGAATACAGTAATAAGATATGAGTGGTTTTGAACACTTATAAATCTCTCTCAATGTTTAAATAGTGATTAAAAAAACATGTAACAACCCCATGTCACTATAGTATTTAATATTATTAAATTTTGGTATATATTTTGTTCTCTATGTGTTCTATCATGATGAATGATTTTGGAATAGGCTCTATATAACCATTTAGTGACCATGGTGGGCCATGCAACATCCTTATTTATACCTTCATGGAATTTTCAATCATTGGTCAACAATGGAATTGAATTAGTGATTATAATGTTGGGTCATTTTATTCAAAAAAAAACAATTTTATGGATCATCTATGCAGTAATGGTGTAGTTTTGTTGTGGGTTTTTTATGGAGTACATTTTACTATGGATGCAATAGCTAATCAACAGAACCCAAAGACATAAGACATAAGATTATTCCTAAATTACGGGCTTCATGTCACATAAAATATTGACATCTAATGGTTTTTGGGTGATCAAGAGTTCATTTTTTCTTGATCAAGGTGCTCTATATTGTAGTCCATGGGATGTGTCATGGAGGATGTCTATTGAGGATCATCACACCCACATCTAGGATAGTTGTGATGTGCTGGAATATTATAATGGGGAATTATACTATGGTGGATAACATCATGTAGTGTATAAGCCAAGCTATCTTTTCATTGTAGTAATTTTACTATTATACCCATTCTCTAATTTAAAAAAATCACAATTTTCTCCCACATAAATAACATATGTTATGACCAAGGGAGAGACCATATATACATTCCCTCTTCATCCATCACATTTATCTCTTACATCCTTTCCATTTATTTAATGTGTATGTTCAATTTTATGTATTTATTTCTTGTTTTCCTCTCATTCCCACCTACCATTTCATTAATTAACCTTCATCATAGAAAAAAATTTATGTGGTATAAATTTAGGATTTGGGTTTTATTTCATCTTGGGTTTTCAATGTCTAGATATTTCAGTGTCTATATTATTACTCAATTAGGAGTTCAATAAAAAAATAGAATAATTAAAACCTATTTCCACTTAAATCATTGTAGGTTTTTATGTATATAATTTATATTATATGGCATGGGACAATTTCATGAATTTAAAATAGTATTAAATGTGTTTCCATAATTGGCATTGAGTGGTTGTATTCCACGAATGTCTGAGAATGCATGAGCAGGAATTTATATGTAATTTAGATGTTTAAAATTTATTTTTTGAAACTATATGGAATATTTAAGGAATTTTTGATGTTTCCTAAGGTTTTTTTTCATAATAAATTATGGGTTTCACTTTTATGAAAAATTCTAACAATTGATATTATTTTTATCATTTTAATGTATATTCAAAGAAACTATTTTGTTTCTAAATGAATATTAAAAAAATTGAAAAATCTTGGAACCCCATGTATACTGGTAGAAGTCATTTTTTGATCTTTATAAATAAATTTAAATGATTTTTTCAATCCATTATGTGTTAGGTATTTTTTATATGATTATCATTATAGATTATGACCCAACTGTGAAGTGTTTATGAATAATAATTATGAATCGATTCGAAAGGTGATGGATCATGAGAAGTTATTGGAGATAAGAGGAGATTTGTTTACTATTTTTAAAATGTGTATTTTTACTATTATTTTGTGAATTTAGTATTTTATCACCATTATTTATTGGTATCATTGGAATCCTGGGTAACTGAGTTGATGATTTGGATTTGTGTTACTCTATCATAATGTGTATCGGCTATTTAGATTCCTAGGAATGATATATTATTGTAGGGGTTTGGATTATACACAGTAATACATGAAATTAGAATTTACATGGGATGTTTTAACATCACATTGGGGACCTTAAGGATAGTGATTTTATGGAATTGTTACAGTATCAATCATGTTAGATCCTCGTAAGTATCTCATGATGGTTAATTCTTATTAAGGATGATTTTAAGAATCAATATATATATATATCAAATTTATATACCAAATTTGTTTTAGATACATAGAACCATGTTTTAGTTGTGGATTATTTTATTTTTAATTATTTATGTCAAGCCATCTGTTCAATTTTATCATTTCATTCTAGTTAGGGATTTGGTTTTATTTCAAATAATTTTAAAAATTATTTTAACACTATTTTTTATTTAAAATGAATGAGATGTTTTTTTCAAAAGTAATTTATAACATATATTATGTCAATAAATTTTTTTTTGGATTATAAATTTAAAATTCCTATATTAGATATCTGAAATTGGTTTTAATTGAAATAAATTATTTATGGATTATGATTAATTTTATGGTTACCAAAATGATGAGTCTCACCTGTTTTAAAGAGGGATATACATTATTTTTTTCAAAGAAAATGGTGTAAAATTTTATACTTGTTTTTTACAGTTACCAATGTAGAAAATTGATTTTATAAATTATTTTGAAAGTATAATTTATGGAATTTATTATAAATTGAACTATAATTAATCTTTTGGGAAGTTCCACTTGGAATGTTAGCCTCACACCGTGTATATACACATGTGTGTGTATATATTTAATTGTTTTTTATAGTTTCCTTATATTTTATCCCATAAATTAACTATTTATTTTTTGTATGGGTGGATGATTTGGGTCATGATGAGTAATCGTTTGGAATTTAGAGGTTTTATTAGATATTTTCATGTTTTTTTCATGTTTATTATTTTATTGAATAATAAATTGTATATTTATTTTTTCCCTCTTATCGCATATTACTCCATTTTATTTTTTTGGGATCTATTTGTATGTTTTGGGATGGTTAAATATTTTATTATTTCTTATTTTGTTTTTTTACTTATTTGTAAATACTAATTTTTTATTCTTTGATTTATAATATCAGGATAGGTCATGTTGGATTCTATGTGTATCTTACAATAATTTTTATACTCTATTGTGATGGGTAAAATCATTACCAATAGTTCATTTATGTACCCTTTGTGTCTATATCTGTACTTTAGAAATCAAAAACATATTTCTAGCTTTGTGGGGGGTTGGTTTGGGTATCGATTAAACTATATCCTTGACTGTTTCATTACTAAATTATATAGAGCATAAGTACTCAAAAGCGGTTAACTTCTTCAAAATGATTCTCGTTCATTGGTAAGACTATTAGAATAGAGAAATGAATTTTTTTTCTTATTATGTTTTTCATGACTAGGTTTTCTTATCACTACCAAACATAAATACACTTGTCTTTTCATTGAAAATTAGGATTTATATTCTATTTTTATTTTTTTAGACAGGGGTCTGAGATTATAGTGTTTTGACACTCAATTTCATTATTTGATTTTAATTGATATTTTTATGAGTTTTGGAATGATAATGGAGGATCATTAAATGGTTAAAAATTTGATATAACCTTTTGAAAATGGTATCGAGGATGATCTCATAATTCAAGAACTATTTTATAGGTTCTTTAATGATTGGCACATAATCTTTCAAACTGGGTGACCATGTCTTTTATGGTTCGACATCCCATTTTAATTTTATATTTATACTTATATAGGAACATTTCATATAATTTGGCAGAAGATACGAGTGTTTTTATTTTATTTATTTTATTTTATTGTATTTTGATTTGATTTATGGCGTGTGTCCATTATTTTTATATGGTTTTGGGGAAACTCATCTCGGTGTGGGAAAAAGGGAAACTTCATAAAAGTTATTGATAGATTTATATGAATACATTGGTTTTTTGTAAAATGGCCTTGGTTTTCAATTTTTTTAAATTATTAATTTCATAAAGAAATACATAATATATTTTTTCATTTAAGAAAACTTTGGTGTTATTTTAAAAAGTGTTTAACCCTTTAGAGTACATATTCTAGAGTGGCCAATTTTGAAAGAGAAATCAAGAAGTGTTTTAAATTGTTTTAAAGGGTGGATAATTTTTAAATGGGAATTTTATTTTCATAGATAATTTTCAAATAAAGAATAGTTTGATGAAGATCGAGTGGGTTTCTTATCTTAAATTTATGTTTATTATTTTTAGTGTTAGGATACATGTTTTGAAATTTATTGGGGGTTGGGTTGTTTATATGAATTAAATTATTTTAATCAATTTAGAATTTTATAAATCACAATGGTTATTTAGAATGAGATTTTATTCCTTATAAAATGTTATGGTTTTTATGGAATTGTATTTTTTTTCATTTTATTTACCTCATTGGATGGGTTGTTTTATATTATCTAACCTATTGTATTTGGAATTGATTATTTTATTTTGAAAAAAATATATTTAGATTCATGTTTCTTGTTATAAAACATATTCCACACAAAATGGTTTTGATAAATGGAAGAAATCTCAAATATTAAAATAATTCCTTTGGGTGAAACCACATGTTTCTTGAGTGTGGTATTCTTAAAAGTTAGAACTAGTAAGAAAATAAATTGATTTGTATGTGTAATTGTTCATTCTCATTATGTAGTAGTGAATCTTTGATAATCATTCAATATATTATTGGATTGGTTGAATTTTCCTAGAACTTAATCCCTCTTATAAGGTAAGCTAGTGATATAGTTTTTTGATGCTTTTTCGATTAATGAGAGGAATTTTTTTTACCTCATTCCTATTGAGAACTATACTGTGGAGCAACTATCATTTTAATTGATAATTCTTGTAAACTCTTCAAGATGTCAGAGGTGGCCACTCATGTTACTTTTTGTACTTTTATAAGTAGTTGGTGTGAATGAAGCTTTCATATAGCCCAGATTTTTGTGAATACTCTCGCTTGGAATTATTACATGAGGAAACAGGGGGATTCTCAATTTTCACTTTTTTTACCACCTTTGGGTACCCAACTAGATATATGTTTTCTAAGTGGTGGTTATTTTTTGATTTTTATGACTTATTTATTTTTTTCCTTATTACATCTAATTCATAGAGTATACCACAAGATGGTTTTTTATAGAGAACAGAAGGAATCATATGGTGTGAATTAGGTTAGTGAATATGAAAATATAGCTACCATTATAACCATGAGTTATAATGTTATTGGATTTCATATCAAGATAACCATGTGTATGTTTACCATGAGTTTGGACTAATGTTACCCTCTATGCAGTTTAATAACCTTATGTAAGAACAATGTTATTCGTTGTTAAGTAATATTATTGATTATTATATATTTATTATTCTCTTGGGATGTGTGGGATTAGTGATCTAGTAAAATGACTCATTGTATCTTCATAAATAGTATACTTCATCTAGGGAGTTAATATAGTTTTTTTATTTTTTGTTGTCAGTTTAATATTATAATTTCCCTTTATTATTAGTTTAATCGTAGATGTTTTTGTGATAATTATTAATTTAGTTATTTTTATTGTTTTTATCATTTTATATGAATTCTAATTAGTTTGGAGACTAATTCTATTTCTCCATCCTCTATGATAATTATTTTATATAGTTGTGATTTGAGGTAATTTGAAAATTCTTTGGGAAACATCCCAGGTATTTTGAGGAATGATGGATTGTGTGAGGTTTATTTATATTATATCTTCCCTTGTTTTCCCCTATACTCCCATAATTTTTATGTAGCTATATAAACATTTGATATTAATTTTTTACAATTTAATAAATTACTATTTGATGGTATAAAGTGTCATGAAGTGGAGGGTTTTAACACAACTATGCCACTATGGTATTTAATTTTATATGATTTTGTTTTTTATATTTTCTTCAATTTTGGGAACTTGTAGATTGTTTTTGGAATGGGAGGAATATAACCATGTTGTTCACATTGGAGACTAAACCATAGCCTGTGTCATTACATTATCTAATTTTCTTCCTTTTGTGACCATATATTATAGTGGGGGTTTTGTCATGGATGCACATTTTCTTCCAATGAGTCTATTTTTTGAAATTGAATTGACCAAGCATTAAGGGTTATGTTGTAACATAGAATTTATTCATGTGGGTTCATTTTTCTATAGATGATGATACAACACTTTTTAGACACAAGGATTAGTACTTAGGTTTCGTCATCATCAAGGTGATTTATGCCAAATCCTATAATTCCATGATAAGGTGAGTGGGTTATCAGAATATCAAATCTACCCATTTAAGTTACTACACACTGAATTTTGGTGTCTAAAACATATATATTGTCTACTGAGTATCAATTTGTTTTGGGCCATGGTGGATAAAACATGGTGGATTCCTACAATGGGCTTTCTTTCCATACTAGAAAACACAATTCCATGGAGCATCTTAGGTAGCATTTTCATTATATTAATTTAATTGTTTTATCACTTATCAAATCTATGGGGTTTTCTCTTTCTCATTATCTGTCATAAATTTCCAAAACATGGGAGAGCTTATGGATATTTTAACTCCCTCAGATTTTGAGATATATATATATATTCTTTTCAGTAGTGTGTAATACACACAAAAAGAATTATAAATGATCTTTACCATAGTATATCATTATACATTAACTATTAAATTAATGGGTATTAAAATTAATTACTATATAATAAAAATAATATGTTTAAAAAATGTATAAAATATAGTAATTAGTTATCAGTATATTATAAATGAAAATAAATGTCATCTGAAATTAAAATAAATTGTTTTCTAAAAATAACTAATTTTAAGAACTCAATATATTTTTATCATAATAAATTAAATTAATCCATATTACTGAAAATTTTTAATTTAATTTATATATATTATATTCAGTAAAAAAATTATTACTAATCTAATTTTTTTTACAGGAGATAAGAATAACCAATGTTTTATTAATCAAAAAGTAATTTTCGAAAATGTTGTTCTATATGGACAATTCCAATAATATCTTATAGTAATGTGTTAATATTTTTTTAATAATGATTAATTTTTTATTAATAATGTTGCGTACAAATTTTTATAGATAACTACATTTTCTAAAAGAATTTACAATTCCCTATTTTATATAATATATTTATAAAAGTGATATATAATACAAAATATATTTACAAATAAAATTTAACTCATTCGAAATATTTTTATGTTGAATTTGGATATAATTTTTTTGAATTTATAAAATCTTTTTTTTGGGAAACTGATTGTTTTCACATCTGTTGGTTTAATTTTAACATAAATTATATAAATTATATGAATCTAATTTGGTAATAGGGATTTGAAAAATTTAATTATAAGAATTAATTTTACGTAGTAATATGAAATAAATATTTTGACATAAAGAATTAAAAAACTAGTAAATAAATAATTACAACAGTTAAGTTTAAAATTAGTTTACCTAGAGGTTAAATGAAAATATAATGGTATGATTTTCATATTAAAAATTTCAAAATCCTATTTTATGGAAATATTTAAATATTATACTATCCCACATTATAATATATCACTATATATAATCATTTTTCATGATAATGAATTTATCATTTTATATTCATTTAAGAACATTCCTAACGGGGTTTCGCATCCACTAAATAAAGGACACATTTTGTCTTATAATATCTACACTTTAAGAGATTTTTTTATTCCAATACATTACTAAAAACCATCCGTAAATCCATCCCCATTAATTATATCAAATTTTATTATCATAAATCAATAAAAATACATCATTATGTGCAAACCATTGTATATTTTTTAAATAAAAGGTATAGTTTTTAACAATGTGTTTTCATTTTCTTTATTCTTTTTATTCATTGAAATATTATTTAAACATCAAGAAAAATAATATAATTATATAAAATATACCATTATTTTTTTATGTAAATAGAATAACCAAAATTTATCTCATCTTCCATCAAATGGGAAACAAAACCATTGATTGTGTGTAAGGCAGACTACTGCCTCACTAACCGACGTAATTTGTGTTCCATTTATGCACCTCACTCTAAGATATAATGACATATTTAATGTATATATATATATATATGATATTCATAAAAATATTATACTTATATAATTATAATATCTCATATAAATTCTTTATTTCCAAACTTTTCTAAAATCATATCATTGTTTGTGTGTATTTATGGGATACCACCTGCACGAAGATATGTGATTTATTTTTAATTTTTTTACTTGGATTTTAATAATTATATATATAATAAATATATTATAACTATGATATAAAAAATATTATTTAATGTATATTTATTATCTGCCTTCATTTCTTTACATCCGTAAAAAATTAAAAAACAATGTTCTTGCATATGTATAACCTTCCATCTTCTTGAACTGTGTAATATATTTATTAACCCTATATTTAATGAATGACTCTAAATATGGATATAAAGAATCTATATGATATTGATATATTTATAAACATGCATTAGTTTATTTAACCATAATCAATGTTCAAAATTCGATATTATCAAACCATAATATTCATGAAAAGCAATGAAGTTGTTACCTAAAAGTATGATTTTAATAATGATATGTTAATAAATAAGTGATAAATTTTATATTTATATCATAATTAGTATTATATATATATATATATTTTAATATGGTCTTAAAATATATTTATAATAAAAATATTTTTATTAATTTGGATTTTGGAATGTTTATGAAGAAGGTAGATCCATCAATTAAGGGATTTTCATCTCACATTTATTTATATGGGACACATTATGTATTCAACACTGGTTTCTTTTATGTGTTGTATATACATACCATGAATTCCATTACTAATTAATCTTCTATAAATAATTGTGATTTAAATATCCATATATGGTTCATTCATTCACGGGGCTTACGATTCAAAATGTAAAAAAAGTTGTAATGGATTTATGTTACAATCTCATTTTTTATGGTTATGTTTCCAATGATGAATTATTATGATATACATATAAAGAAACTAAGAAATGTTATTATACATCTTTTATTTCTATATGTTTCATGTTTCTATTTAATTTTCCATAATTTAAGTATGAAAGAGTCTGAAATAATAAAATTTTTATTGAAAAATAACTTTATTTATATCTTTAGTGAATTGTTTTTCTTTTATAGCCAAGATTTTAATAAATCAAAATTTTTTAATAGTAATCCATAATAGTTTAATATAAATTTTCACCATATATTAATTTTACCAAAAAAATGAATGTGGGATATTTTTTTTCATATTCCAAATGAGGTACTTTTGACTTTTGACTGAAAATGTGAAAAGTATCATTGTTTTGATGTGCACGTCATGAATGAAATTACTCATTATCATGACTACTCATATTTGGAATCATCCTTGAGAATATTCCACAGTTATTTTCAAATAATATTTTCCCTTAATATTGGGGTAAATTTCAAAATTATAGTTAGCCATTACAATGATAAGAGTGTATTTTTCCCATGAAATGTTTCAAGTGACCTTTTAAAATCATTTCCCATCTAACATGACAACATTTTATGTTTCCCAACATTTACTGGGGATATGATCTAATTATAAAATCTTTATCCTTTCCCAATATGGATTATTCATAAGATAATAATATCATTATGAGTATTTCTCTATTATCTCTTGGTAATGTTATGATAAATTTATGTAATAATAATGAAATTTGTTTCTTTTACACAAGTCATGCCATGTTTATGAAACTTATTTCATTTTCAAGGGATATAATATGATAAATGCTTTATGGTATTGTGGAACACACCTGTATGATTTTAATATTGTTATCGGTGGTCCATTGATTCCAGTCCCTTCAATTCACAGGGTAATGATATATATCTCCTAAGATAAATAGGGCTAGAAAGAGGGGTAAACCTTATTTAGTAAGGGAATCATTACACTATGATAAATTTGGAATGATCCTTCATTACTAAAATTGGTGGGGGAGTGAACCAAATCCACAATGATAGTCTTGGATGTGAACCTTAACTACTAAAATTGATTTACTAGTAAACTCATTACACTATTACAATATTGGAAATTACCCTCTACTACTAAGGAAATGATTTTCTATAAATACAGGTAGGGAAAAAACTTATGTCTTATTCCTAGTTTATGATATCCTAGATCATGTTCATATATTATTAATAATTCATGTCTTATATAAAAACAATAATTATGTAATGACTAAATATTCTAAAGTATGATATATAGATTATGGTTTTCAATTATTATATTCAGGTTATCATAAAATTATGTTCGAATTTTGTTTATGTAAACAAAAATATATCCCTTATTTTACCTTATTTAGATTCTTATGTAAACCTTTTTTATGTTTCTATTTCCATGATTATGTGGATATATATTAATTATAATATGTCTATTAAGGTTTCAATTTATGAATAACTCAATAAGAGACAACATAGATATTTTAGAATCCATTTGTTTATGTATCGAACATCCCAATGAAACTATAACATTATGGTCCCCAAGTGTTTTTATATAAAATGAAATTTATATTAATATATTCTAATATAATATCTATGTATGAAAATTATGGGTCACAATAAATCACTGCAATATTCATAATCCAACTACTGTGGATCTTGGATTATTTCCTTTGATTTTGTGTGGTTCATCAATTATGGTTCCATATTTATTCATATCTTCTCCTTAAATCTTCAGTTTCGATTAATATATATTTTTATTAGAATATCTAACATCTATATGTGTGGAATTTAGAATTTTTTTCGGCTTTATTTGAGTGTTTTGTATGATTATTTCCTAGACTGATGATCTTCTTTCTGGGTTGGGAATTCATCAAAGAATGTGAATTGCTACTATGTGATTTTATTTAAATCAAAAACGTTGTTTTTATTATTTTTTTATATTATATACTATTATATTCTTATACGTTTTGATGTTAATTTTATCTAAAGTATACTTTTATGTGTTACCCATGATAGATTTGATATGGTTTTCAAATAGTATGGATAATTTTCATGGATTGTTCACCTGTCAAGTTTTTTTGAAAATGTAAAGTGGCTTATTTCATGAAATATATTTTTAAAAGAATTTTTTATACTTGTTTGAATTTTAAAGATAAGATTGATGTGTTCAAAGGGGTAAAATATAATAAAATGGTGGGGTTTCCATGTTTGATTTTATGTGTCTAATGATAGCCATATAATCATTTTAAATTATATTAAATGGAATGATATGGTTCCTAAGTGTATTTTAAATGATGTTTAATGCATTTTCAAGGCACCTAATGATTTTAATAGGCCCATTTTCACATTATATATTAATTTACTTGTTTTTTACAACATTTATTGTTGTTATATTTTGTTATATTATTCTAATTTTGTATTGGGGACCCTAGGGGACATTTATTATTAATGATTACACGTGGATGTGAATGGGTATATTTATTGATAGTGTGTTGGTGGTTATATGTGGTTTATTTCATATGCACTGAATGTGAATTTATGTGATAATTTTGTGATTCATTATTTATCACCTATATTTAATGAAAAAATAATGTAACTCATAAGAATTTTTAGAAGTATGTTATACTAGTATAGGGTTCATATATTATATATTGACCTAGAAAATTTATACACTCTAAGGGGTTTTTGTTTTACTCTAAAATACCAAAAGGGGGTGTTAAATGGGATGGGTTAGTTTTTCCTTGGGGAAACAAGAGATAATGATCCAATTATCAAGGTCACATATTATCTATATTAGATCCAAATGAGTTTCACTTGTTTCATAGATCCCCTTGAGGGTGATTTAGGGGATCCTAAAATAAATATTTTTTATATCCCCTATATTTTATTTTCATATAGGAAAACATGATGATGTTGTGGTTATTTATTCATTAATATTTTGGTGGTTATTTCTTCTTCTTTTAATCATGTTATAGTATTGTTTACTTTCAAACTAATTTATAAATTATTTGTAAATTAAGGTTCAGTTATAATTAAGTTAGTGTTTATTTTTAAATGTAATTGAAACAATTATTTGGTAAAATAAGAAGTAATATTGGTTTTTATATTATTATAGAATACATATTTTCATGCCATTGAAGTGACATTAAATAAACATTCTATTTATTTATTGGCTTTAAAATTATGGTTTTCTACCAAATTTTTCTTTTTATTTTAAAATACATTTACATAAGGTGTTTTGAATAAAAATAGGGTTAAATGTGATATGTGTTTTCTTTATTCTAGATCATAGGGAAATACAATATAATAATTTATGTTTAAATTATAATTTATAGAATTTATTTTGAAAGGAACTATATTAAATCTATAAATATATTATTGGGCATGTTTGGATTACATCTTATTTATACAAGAGTCTATTTTTTGGGGAACTGTTGTGCTTTCTCTTAGGTGACCATTATTTCATCTCATTAATTGATTATTTACTAGGATTTTTTACAGATGAGTTGTGATATGGTGAGTGATGGTCATTCACATTGTGCTTTTTTATATTTTTTCAGGTTTAGCTAATTTTTGTTATATTATATCATTTAACATATCTAAGTATATTTTATGTTTTTTCTCATTATGTGTACTTCCATGATATATATTTTTAACTATTTATATGTTTTTGGATTGATGATAATTTAATTATTCAATATTTAATAGGTTCATTTATTTATAATTGCTTATTTTTCATTTGTGGATGTCTAACACATGAATTGTTCATGTTATATACACATTGTAGTTTAATTATTTGTGTATATTTTTAATCAAGGGAAAAATAATTCCCCCCAGTTCATTAACACCCTTAGATCATGTCTGAAATAATGAATATTCGATATACTCTCCAAACCTTATAGTAGGTCAGTTTGTGTACTGATTCTGTGGTAGACAGGGTGAGTTTGTTACAATACATAGTTAAATGGTTATAATAAATCATTTTCTATTGATAGTCATGTGGGGTAAATTATTCAATAGAATTTTTTGTATTCATTTACCTGTAAATTATTGGTAGATCTATAGAATTTGGGTTCCCATAACATTCAATTTAACTATTTTTTATTTTATTAATAATTGTTGAGGTGTTACAACCATGTATTATATTAATCCTTGATCCATGTAAATTATTAAATTTTAATTCAATTTTATTTTGAGTTTTTATTCATCTAGTTATTTTGGTTACAAAACATCTTATTTAGAATGTGATTTATTTCATTACATTTACATAGGATCCTAATTTCTTCATCACAATACAAAGTTTGGTGTTATTCTTTTTGGATGTTCTTGAACTTTTATATAAATCATATTTTATAAAGGGTATCTTCTATATCATATAATATAATACAACATGTGTTACTAAATATTAGTAATATATAAAGATATAAAAAAGTCTTTTAGAAGTGTTCCAATCATGTAGTTGAGTAGTTTTTTTAGAAAAGTTTTGTATGATATTTCCAAAAAACATGTTCCTAGACATTTTATAATGTTTTGTTTTAATGAGAGTTATTTTTCAAAGTGATTATATTTGGGGAAGATAATTTCTTGATTATTAAGTTTTATAGGGTAAATCTTGTACTTTAGGGGATAAAAATATAGTTCAATCTGATATGTATATATCTAGATCTTTCACTGAAGGGATTCAAATCAATTTTTTTTCATGGGAAGAATGGGTGAACCATTACCAAAATGCATTATGCGTTTTCCATATTATGATTACTCATAATGTGGGCTTCAACATTTGGGATAAAAATACATCCATTTTATAGATAAAAATTATTTCTAAAATGTATGGGAATCCAACTACAAAAAAGTGTTTTTATATGGTGATATTTTAAGATTTATATATCCGAATATAGGATGATGGAGGACTATGTCTATGATTTTAATATGGTTTACTGTAATTTATAGGAAATTAATTTTAATTTTCAAGGTTTAATGTTAGTTTTTTTCCCTTTATCTTCTATTTAATAATCACTGGATGTATTTGTTATTTAATTGAATAACATCCATTAGTTATACTAATTTTGTGTTTGAGGATGTCCATGATTTTATTCGGAATAAAATGATTCATTGAAAATAGTTTAGGGGAAAAATAAAAAGTGAATTAGTTTGTGGGGAAAGAGATAAAATACATCATAAAAAATCATTTTAAGGGTAATGAAAAGAGATAGAAGAGTTTGGGTGACTCTGATACACCCATTCCCATATTCTATCACTATAGAATAAAATTTTATGTGAAAGACTATGGGACTAATGGGTCATTTATAGAAGGTTTAATTTTATAAACTCAGCCATAAATCCTTTTTTAGAATATAAAATTATTTTGGTACTATTTTTAACATGAATACTGGTGTAATGTATTATTAACTATAGGGATTAATTATAATTTAAATTTTAGAATGGATACTTTGTTAGATATATGTATATATTATTTGACAACATTCAGTTTTTGGATTATGATGATATAGGAATTATTGTAACTGGTGATGTTTTTTCAAACATATAATAGATTATTAATGTATCTTCATGTTTTGTGACACATATAGGGTTAGTAAAATAATCCTATTATGGAATAATAGTTGAATAATTCAGGTTTTTATAATAATTTATAGGATAGTGTGTATAAGATCACATGGAGTTACATTATGGTGGAAAATGATAAAAATGGTGGTACATTATATCTAATTTGTAATTAAGAAGTAGTAATGCAGGTCTAATAATCATCTTCTTGTTTTATGATGTTGTGTCATGAGCATCTTCGTCATAAGGGCCAGAACGGAATGAATGTTCTATCTATGAATGAAATATTAGAACATAGATGTCTGGATTATATTACATAAATTTATAGTATCATTAGAAAAAAGTGAAATGTGTCATTCAATGTGTAATGAAATAGATTAATTAAATAATTATATAATGGATATCGTTTATATGGGTATATGTTTCCCTACACCAGTTCTCTCTCATCAAGTTTCAATTTTCTACTTTAAATTCAGTAAAGATGTTATTCACAAATTTTTGTAGTTATGTTTCAACCAAATGTTTGTTATTTTTTGAACATCAATTAGAAGGAGATATATGGTGGAAAAGGAGATGATAACCAAGCCGACATTCTTGTGGTATGTTAATTTTGAAGAGTATGTATGATTTTATTACTAATGATTATTTTGGAGAAAAGGCATAATGTTTTATAATATTATACCCATAATAATATAGGATAATGCTTTTCTATAAAGGATAAATCATATTCTTAATAATATGTTCAGAAGCATGAGGTTTCATGTAGGATTCATAAATTAGTTTGGGGCGGAGTGATTGAAATATGTGGCCTATACTGTGTATAGGTGTCCTTTCAAAAAATTTGAGAATTATCTTGTTAAATAATTTTAGACCGTAGGAATGGTTAATAACATTCACATGAATGTTTTTAGAAGTGTCTCTTACATACATGAATATGGTATGCAAAGAATTAATATGGATGTAATTCACTATTAATTTTTCTTTTAAGGTTATGGTGATGAAAATGTAGGATTTCAACTCAAGAATAATGACTTATAAAAGGTTATCAAAATTTGAATTTTCCTCTCTAATGAGTAGATCTTGTCGAATGATTGGAACATGTTCTAAGAATATTTTAAAAACAAATAAATAATTTATAATCATGTCTATATAGAGTAAATTATGTAATATCATGTTATTTTGAGGATTACTTCATTTTCATACATACTAAACTGTCTTGAAGATGAATTTTTAGATGGATGTTGGATTCCATTGGTAGCATCTTTCCCGAGATGACGCATAACTCTGCCCTGACACAGTTGACCACTAGACATCAAGTATGCCTCCCAGAATTCTAGAGGATATTAAATAATAATGAGGGTATTGGGAAAGTCTATGGGGAGACTATTCTCTCATTGATCAGAGTGGAGTGAAACAATATATATATATATATATAATATAAAACAATTGAAAATAGATGAAAAAGTGTATATTAGTGGAAAGAATATAACCACATATGGAAGGTGAATAATGATAAGAAGAAGATGAATAACAAAAAGGTACAACAAGATGATCTTGGTAATTTAGCTATAGAAAAATGTATATGCTATGTGGGAAGGGGATACATGCATTTACAACATGCAGATAAAAGTTACAAAAATGATAAAAACTGCAATGACTAGCATCTTGAGAAAATATTTATTCCTCTGTTCCCAAATCTATCCTATTCAAACAAGTGAATAATTAATTGTAATGTGGCTCCATTATTTTTCCTATACTTACATCTATAAATACTACTTTGATACCAATTGTGCCTGAGTATGGTGTGAGGTAAAATCTCTGTAGGATCTCACCCTCAATGTCTTGGGCATTCCCTTTCATTAAACTTTTTTAAAAAACAATTCTCCTTTATTATTAAAATTCAATATAGAATAATTAAAAAACTCATTAGATTGAGTTTTACATGGTGTATCGTCTAGTCTACATAAATTGGCCCAATCAATTGTTTCTTATCATAGAGATCCTAAAATGCTAAGGTGATTAGTGTAATAGTAGATGTACTTCCCCCAAGGTTGTGATTGGGCATGGAAGATATGTCCCTATGTTTATAAACCCAATGAATCAAATATAATTTTAAAAATATATAAATAAATTCATTTAATTTTAAATCCTCTTTATTTATTATGTAGTCTCCCATAGCAGATCCTTGAACATATTGCTAGTGTATCCATTTATCACTCAAGGGGATCATTATAAGTCCAGTTCCAAGATTCCTTCGAAGGTGACCAAAATATGATATCCCATGTGTCACTATTTCATGGTGTAAAAAAACATGAAATGACTACTAATTTAGTACTTAGTATCATACATAGGGGCCCATGTCTCCCTCATGTCATGGTACGAACAGTCATGTATAGATCCCATCCTTAGGGTCTCCCCTCAAGAACTATGTCACTCAAATATATGAAAAAATAGATAACACTTAGGGATCCCATCTCAAGCATAGCTAATGTCACCCTTTATGTTCAAACAAACCATGAATAAATATAACTAATGCATGACAGTCCATCCAATGGGTCCTCAAATTGGAACCCCTCATTTCACCCTTGAAACTGAAGTGGATGCATCAAACTAACAATGTACATATATACCATGTTTACCAAAAGGCCCATTTCATTAATCTCATCCATTTATATCAATAATGTCATTATATTCCTGGTAGGGTTAGTGGAAAATTCTATTAATGTCATATTATCTAATCCATTCGGGACCATTCTTTTAAAAAATAAATTAATTCAATGTCATTCATTCCCATAAAGAAATTCTTAAGTAATGACACCGCCAATGAAGGTTTTAAATGTTTTATAATATGGTAAATCAGACAATAAAGTATAGAATACAAAAATTAGGGTCGTTTGAGTCATGTAAAACACTCTCATAGGTGATTATTTACATGTTATAATCATAATACATGTGTAAAACCACTTGGAATAAATTACATCACATTTTAGAGGTTTTTTCGGAATGGCTCCATGAGAAGAAAAGTGGAACATTTTTTAGAATTAAATGAAATGATATAAAAAGATACATCCCACCTATATTATCCATTTAGAGCTTCTATCATCTTGTTTCAGCTTCTAATTTGATTTATGAAAGATGTAATCGAAGAAACCTTAAAAATCCCTTAAAGATGGGGAAATTTTATTACACTAAAAAATGAAATGAGTGGGAGAAAGAACATAAAATATATTATGGAGGATTCAAGATCGTACCTCTAGAATTTTATTGGATCTGATAGTGAATGATTATGAGGTCGAATGGAGGGGCTACCATGATTCCTAGAATCTTTGAGGAGGGTCTCTCCATTGGGGATAATAATTTCATTTGTTAGAGAAAACATGAGAGGGGGAATTTTTTTTAATAATTAAATGAGTAAATTTTGGAAAATTCGTGGTCATTTAATGGAATCCATTTTTTGGCCACATAGTTAAAAAAACCATGAACCAACCATGTGACATTCTATACTAATGAGGGGTAAATCGCACAGTTACAAAAACATTTTGACTAAACCTATGAGAAATGTACATAATCATTATGCTCTAGAATCCTACATCATGGAATATTTGTGCACCCTAGGACACATGGTTGTAGAAAACCTATGCACAACATCCTTTCCTTCCCATACTGGGGTTCCTAACATCGAACAATCCTTAGACGCACCCAAGATCTACTTGACTTTTTTATGAATCATTAATAAGTAATTTTAATGAAATATTAACTAAAAATTACTGATCTATAACTTTGGAAAGGCCATGATGTTATGACATCCCCTACTTAAGGTAACACGTCCCCAATTTTTCTTTATTAGGATATTATAATGTCATCTGAAAAGTGTTTTGGCCACTGCAGAAGTATATCTGATTCCATTTCATAGGTCTCATCTTGTATGCATCTTCAGTTCCATAGAAAATATACTATAGGAACTGATGTGCTCCGTAGAGCCTTTAGGTACTGATCAATAATATGTATTGGATTATCTTCGAAAGTCAAATACTATTACAACTCAATATCCTCTTGATCAAACGATGGATAGGGGTCATGTTGACACTCATGAATATGAGATATTTGGAAGCCGTCATGCAAGTAATGGTAACTCTGAGGTAGAAGAAACTAATAGACTACTAGACTGACTCCCTCCACCCTCTCAAATGGCCTTACATATTGAGGATATAACTTTTGATGTCTCCAAATTAGTCTGTGACCCAATATATGTGATACAAAAATAGAGACTTGATGTCTCACCTCACACTCTAGAGGTCTTGGGTGATGATTAGTATATGGCATAGACCTAGACTATGCTATATCCAAAAATTAATGACTCATTTTTACTTTCTCTAATGTCCCTTTCACAAGACTATTACCTACTAGAGATTCCTCACTATCCTCAAGAAATCACATAGGTAAATGAAAAATTTTACCATACGGGGCCTCATAGGGTCCCATCTGAATCATTGACAGAACGATGCTTTTTAGTAACAATCATCCAAAGGAATATTATTTTCCAATAGACCTCTAAAATAAGTAATACAGGCTTGTAACATATTCTCTAACACCCATATGGTCCGCCCGAATTGCCCGTCGGTCAGAGGGTGAAATCTCGTACTCATGAAAACTTATGAACACATTGCCTATTGAAACACATGAGAGAATTGTGAAGTGGAATAGGAATATTAGAAATAAATGATTCAATAGGGTATAAAATGAAGTTTCACTATCTCTTTGATATACATCCTTCCTAACTCATCAATATAGAATGACTACAAAAGAGGTAGGAAGTTCTAAACCCTCATCTTCCTATCAACGACCACACATAATACATCGCGTCCATAAGGGGGTATTATAAATCCTATCATGAAATCTATTCTGACATCATTCAACTTCTATTTACTAAAGAAGATATGATTTAAAAGACCAGCATGTCACTAGTTCTCTTCCTTCACCTGCTGACAATTGGTGCACTATGGGATGGAACCTGCTATTTGTCTCTTCATACCTAGCCACCAATACTAATTTCACATGTCCTTGTACATCATGGAAATACTATAATTAACTTCCAACAAATATTCATTTGATTCCCTCATCATTTCATCATTTATATCTAATGGAATCCATACATGGACAGAGAAGAGAAGGGTTTCACTCACATCCACAACCCAAACAGAAGGTGGGTTCTCTCCTCTAAAACTATCCCTCGGAAGAATTATTTTAGAATATATTAATTTCCCCATCTAAAGACCTTTAAAAAGATATAATTTCACTTCCATAGTTACTAAGACTAGTTTCCCATGATATTCCAAAACCTTTATATGCATCGTATAAAATAGAACCATCAACTACCACTCTCTATTGACCTCTATGATAGTTTGTGTCTAGGTTTTCAATATCCATGCATCAAAGACATAATTAACCATTTAAATTGTACATAAAATATAAAAATCAATTGAATTTTGGTATTTTACCTACCCGATCTACCTTTGATTCTCGTCATGCTAAGTGGATATGTATTTGAGACCTTTATGGCTTGTATGAATGAATAACCACTCACCTAAAAAGTAATGACTCCAATAATTCATGACATGAACCATGACTTCTGGAACATGATCATGCATAGTATAGGTTTTCTCATGAGGACTCAGTTGGTGGTATCCTTATACAATGACTTGATCACCCATCATCATAACTACACCGAACCAAATTTAGAAGGTATCATAGTAAAAAGTGAATATTTTTCAGCTTCAGAAAAATCAGTATTGTATCTTTAATAAGTATTCCCTTTAACTCTTGAAAATTTATCTCACATGCCTATGTCAAGATAAATTCTACACCCTTCATGGTCAATACCAAATGTGGATATTAAATATGATATAAATCATAGATTAATCAGCAATAATATTCACCCGTCCCTATGAAATTTTATATGTCGATCATGTTCTTGGGATGCTCCTAAGAAACCTTGAACTGACCTTTCCTGGGTCAATAGATGCTCTGGCCTCTGGTACAATATGACCTATGAAGTGAACCTTCTTAATGAATAGTGTCATTTCTTGAGCTTCTCATATGTCTGGTACTCTCTCAGAATACTCATCATGATCATAAAGATATTTTCAAGGTAATGCTTGGTTCACAAATTACTCTAAGATGACATCTACGAAGACTATCATAATCAAGACATGATTAGAAACTAAATTATTCAAGGCCATAAAGGCTAGTAGTGAATTCAACCATCTAAATAGCCTTAAAAAAATACATGTACATGTAATACTATATCTGAAATGATGCATGTAGTATTTTTGATGGAATCACATGATCTTTATGGTTTCTTGAACTCAAATCGATCTTTGAGGAATATTTTTATCCTTGGAGTAGGTTAAAGAATATGAATATCCATGGAAATTTACGTCGATTCATCATCATAGTATGGTAAAATCACAGGTAATCCATTCACAATATAATGGTGACATTTTTTATTCTGTTGAAATGGACTAGAGAACCTCATGAAGATGTACAAGGTAAGATAAAATCTTTAGAATATATGTCTTTATGCTGCTTCTTGAGTTTATAGAGCTATGTAGGTTCCATCCTATAAGAAGGAATGGACACTATTGTCAAACGTGGAAAAATTTCAATACTGCACTCAATATTACTCACTAGAGAAAAACTAAATAAATATTCAGGTAATAATTCCTAGAAACAATCCATAAAAAGAGAAAAATACACTATCTATGTCCAATAATCACTCATAAAACGTCTATCTATCTTGGTTGTCATCCCACCGAGCCTAATTGTCTTCATTCTAGATCAACATGACTAGAGATTCGACTCCCCTAAAATAATATACATGCTAACATCAAGTTATTTGAAAGAAACATGTCAGCGATATAAATCTACCAGGACACGATAAGTCACAAGCCAACCCATTCAGATAAAGGAAACGAAATTGATCATCTTTAATACATAGAAACACTATAAAAATGCTACACAAATATTTCAAGGGTCACTCTTTTCATGGTAATATACCCTATTCTATAACTCCTAGTATAATTAAAATGTTTATAACACCACTGGTGTACTAAATTATTAATCCATGAATTTCCAGGTTGGTAGAAAATAGAAAATTGTGTGATTCCTTTATATCAAATAAAATAGATACTATAATAGAGGATTTCATAGTACTAACTATAATTATAGATGTACATGGGATATGATACACTATCATAGTCTAAAAAGCATAGATATTCCATCAATATTTTCCTGGTCATACATCCTAACTCTTCTGATTAGGCCCACTCTACTACCGCTAAAAGTATAAATCCTATATGCCTCATCCATGGGCACCTTCTTGGCCTAAACAACATATAGAAGACAAAATTTAAAGTTGATGAGTCATCACAGATCTTCCACATGAAGGTGCTGTTGGAACCAAACCTCATTCATTTGCTACTAATGGAATGGATTAGTTTAAACATTGGAGGTGACCCATCATGTTATATAACTGTCACTTGATCGGGTTGCTCATACAATGGGGAATCCTATGGCCTGGACATTTTAAATGGATACACACAACAAATACATCATTATTTCGCACCTGGATGGAGCTTCTCCCTTGGTAACCCTCAAAGCGTCACTTCTTACAAGCCAAAGAAACCACTTCCCTACCATGAAGTTTAACTTCCCTACTTTAGAACGCCTGATTCCATTGGGTTTTTCTTAGTGATGAGGACATGGTTTAATATTTTAGAAATGGTGATCTACCAAAATACAATCACCATTGATTATATGGAATAATCTATTCCATGCTCAAAATTACAAATATTTGTCAGCTCACCACTGGTCAAGGTCACTGTGAAAATGTAAAACTCAATGAAGCGAGTGGAATATTACCTCAATGACCTGTCACATTGATAAAGGATAATGAATTTCTGAACACGATCTGTTCTCAAGGTCTGTTTCATGAAGTGATAGAAAAAGGCTTTCTGTAATCCCTCTTAGACCATACCTAGATGTTGAAAATCATGAGTCACAATATCTCACCATCACATGTTGGAGTCATGTAACAGATAGTTCATTATCTTGAAACTCTTATTTGGATGTGTATCATTGTGATTAATGATTGATAGAATATATTCTAACCAAGTCTCAATATCCTATGGTTTTCCATACCCAGTTAATGATAGAAGATTCTACTACTAGAACCCATGGTTCATCTCATCAATATAAGGGGTCAATCAAGGAGCATCATTCAATTATTGAAAAAAGCGTAAGTCTGTATCATAGAATTGGGAATCATCTCCAAGTGGATGATCTATAGAAGCTTCCTCAAGTGGCACTTCTAGAGGTATCATAGGAGTATTAGGGCCCACCAACTCATTAGTATGATACTTACTACTTTCCTTGCATACAACACGAAGTATTTTCATTATAATAGCTCTCTAAATTCCATGTGCAATCCTCAAAAAATATTTATAACTTATAGGGAATTAATTAATGATAGATCAGTTATTAATTCACCCTAAAATAGAGACACACCTGTATGCATACTTAAAGATCTAGGTCAAGGTTGTATGAATGATAAATAGAAGAAACAAATGAGGCATGTCCTACAACACACTATTATTGTCTAGTCAGGATAAGGTATCACGTTGCACACATAAGGTGGCCATTTTAATTGAGAGATTATATTAACACAAATTTATTTTCTTATTAGCATCCTAATATAGTTAATTGTGTCACTGATCCCAATTCATAAGGTCCCATAATCATTATAAATTTATATTGGCAATTCCATAAACAGTATCATGAAATCTAGACCGGACAATAGGTGGAGCAAGCCATGATTATGGTTTATCCGAATCAACTATTATAGAGACTCACTAATGAATCTTAATAATGTGTATTTATTGGTCATTTGGACAAATTATTATATCATAGGTAATAAAAAGACATGGTAAATAATATCTAAAAAGGCACAAATATAAATCACATGAAAAATAGGCAATGTACGCTGGTATCTAAATATGGAGTTCTATAATGCATGAAATTTATTTCGATGGTTCTAAATAGGATGAATAATCTTAATATTCCATCTTATCATTAAGCTAAAATATTTTATATCTCATTAATATAATAAAAAATTAAACAACAATGTCACTCTATACTAAATTACCTGAAACAGTTATAGTGGAATCAATAACAATTTTTACCCATCCCATGTAATTTCATCTTTTCCTATACCTCGGGAAGCTAAAACAAGAATCATGAAAATGAAAAAATTCATATATCATAGTATTTTATCAAGACCAAAATATAAATAAAAAGGAAAACACTCTCATAACACTTTGTAGCTTCCAACCACACCTACCACATAATTTTTCCATAATATTTTTTTGCTAAAACTCTTCAATTGTATATCCTCAAATTCAAGAGGATGTTGAATAGTAGTGAGGATACTGGGTAAGTATATAGGGGAGACTATTCCCTCATTGATCAGAGTGGAGCACAAAAATGTATAAATATACAATATAGAATAATGGAAAATTGAAGAAATGATAAATATCAATGGAACAAATGTAACAAGGAATAAAATCTGAATAATTATAAATAGAAGCTAAATAGTCAATAGGTATGACATGATGATAATGGTAATGAATCCATAGAAAAATTGTAATGCTATAGTTGAAGGGGAAACAAAAATATAAAACATACTAATAATTGGTACACATAGGACAAAAAGTACTTCGACTAGAATCTTACGTATAGGATCGATCCTCTACTCCCATCTCCATCCTAATACAACAAGTGAATCATGCAGCAGAAGTTGGATACATCCACTTTTCTATACATAAATCCATAAATTCTAATCGTGCACGAATGGTTCCCAAGAAGGTTGTGAGATATAATCTCATTAAGACATCACCCATGGTGTCTACACCATTCCCTTTTTACAATATGAAATAAATAATGTTTTACAATAATTTAAATACAATACAAAATAAATAAATAAACACATTAGACTCGGATCCACTTGTAGACCTGTCAAATATAACTAAATCACCCTAAGATAATATGTTTGAAATGAGATACACTAAAATGGTAAACTAAGTGGGGTAAAATTATATTTACTATCCCCAAATCTTGTGATTTGTCTTAGAGGACACACCCCTATGTTTCTAAAAACAACGAATCATATATATTTTGAAAAATATTGTTTTACCTTTGGTTTTGTTTTAAAACCTCACTACAGATTATGTAGAGTCAACCATAGCTCAACCATGAAAATACTAAGATACATTACAAGTATCTCTTAAGGAGATCCTCATAAGACCAATTTTTATATTCCATCCTAGGTTGCCCAAATATGATTTCCCATGTGCCACTCTCTGATGGTGTGAAAATAGAATGAACAGAACTCTAATTCCATACATAGTATCAAATGTAGGGGACGAAGTCATTATCTTGGTATTTTAAAACCAATGATTCCATCATGCCCAAACATTTTTTCTCTCATGGGGAACAAGTTTGACTAATTTGGAGGTAAAAATAGATAATGTGTGGAAATCCCATTTTCAGAATAGCTTATGTGTCACCAATGTGCTTAAAAATCATTAACAAAAGAAAACTAAGGCATGAGAATCCCTCCAAGGGGTCCTCAAGTCATAACCCCTCATTTAACCCTTGGTCCTAAAGTGGAATCATCCAACAAACAATGTTTATATATCCCTTTATTAAAATGGAGAAATATAACTAAAATCAGGAATTTATAACATGAATTTCATTCTACTAAAGGCATGATCATTGGGAAAATTCATTTATTAAATAAGGAATAAGACACTAGGCATTATCACATAAAAATTAATTAGTTCCATAATATTCATTTCCTTGAGGAAGTGGTTATGTGATGACACACCAAATTAGAGTTTGATTGGTTTTAATTAAGGGGAAGTTTTTCCATGATGGGTATAATTCCCCCATTGGGGGGGGGGGTTTGAGTCCACAAAATCATCCTCTGATATGATTTTCCACATGTTAGGATCATAATGAATGTACAAATCTACTTGGAATAAATTAAATCATGTTTGGAAGGCATTGAGGTAATTTCTTGGTGAGTGGAATAATGACTCGTTTTATTTAATTAAATGAAATAAGGTAAAAATACCTAAGAACACATACCTTATCCTCATTGAGCGTCAATAATCTAGTCACGACCATTGATTTGATCATGGTTGGAAGGAATTAAAGAATACATAAAAATCTCTAAAATGGGGAAAATTATCTTTCACTCAAATATCACAACAGATGTGATGAAGAACACAAAATTTATTTGAGTGGATTCACGATCATACCTCTAGTTTCTTATAGGATCTGATGGAGAATGTTTTATTTGTTGGGCTGAGGGGATACATTGATTCCTTGATTCATTAAGTAAGAGGGTTTCTATATGATGGAGTGGGATCTCATCCACTATATAAAACTATAGATGTGGATGAATTCGATTTAATTATTAAAGGATATATTTTTAGTAAATTCACTCTCATTTAAAGGGGGACAATGTTTGGAAACAAAGTTGTCTAAAATGTGGTCCAACCATAAACCATCACCTACTAATGAGAAAGGAATTTTATAGTTAGGTTCACTATTTGACCAACCATGTCCCAACCCTGGAAAATTACTCTACCCTAAAATCCTACAACACCTCATGGTCATGTGATTTGGGTCACATGGTTGCAGAAAACCCGTGCATTCTACACTTTTCTTCCCAATTCAGGGATACATGACACAAATGATCCCCAAATTCACCCAATACCCCTTTCAATTGTTTTGACATCATTATTAGATCCATTTAAATTAATTTGAACCAAAAATTAATGGTATGTAACTTCGGGAAAAGATATGATGTTATATTATTGGTGTCACTGAGGATCTATATATCAGAATGATTGAGGATTGTTATATATGTGGTCATATATTTAGAAGGCTATGATTTATATATATTTATTGTAAACGGATAAGAAAATCATGTTAAATTGAAGTCGTTTTCTAGGGTTAGGTTCCATGTCTAGAGGTTTATATGAAATATAAAACCCTTAATTTTTATGGATGGTGGAGAAATTGAGAACTCAGAAGAGACTACCAGTCTCAGTAACTCATGATAATTGGAATTAGTAATGATATATGAGTTATACTCCATATATCCATTCATGTATCTAGAACATGGGATATAATTAATCTATTCCTAAGGAGGTCTATATAAAAACTATATCTATTTTACGAAATAAGAATCTGATGGTTATAAATAGAATAAACCAAGCATTATTGGAAATGTATTTAAAAAAAATGGATGGTTCATATTTCTATGTATCAATTTTTCCATTGGGAAAGAATTAGAAATTTCATGAATAAGTCAAAATGGTATAAATTAATAGAAAATAACATGATCAGTTATATTTGATAATTTTCTTCTATCCTATCGACTTATATGGGAAAATATATATTGGTTCGACAAAGGGATTGTGAATTTTTTTTAAGTATGGGGCATCAGTTTAAACAATTTTTTATGGATTCAAATAAAAAACGAAACAATGGAACATCAATTTTACTGAATTTGTAATAGGTAATTTGTTTTTACACAGCAAAGAATATCATATTTACTATGTTATGGTGTTTTTTATGGATGTTCTACATACTTCTATTGTATATTGGTGATATGATTTTTTTAGTTCTGGGGAGTGATTAAATATATGATCTTAATGATTAGTTTTATACAATATTAAAGATGAAATATATTGGGGAAACAAAGGGAATATTTTTTAAATTAATTTGAAGGTAGTTGAAAAGTGAACATTTTTTTCATACTAGATAGATTCTGTTTAACGTTTTTGAGAAATATTCAGAATGAGGGCGCCTAATTCTATTAGGATCCCCATCACCAGGCACATTATGTTATCAAATCTGAAGTCATTTAGAATAATAGATAAATATGTGAACATTTATAGAGTTTTATATGAATTAGGAGTCTTAATATTGAATTAATCCATTTTTGGTATAAGGTCATACATTCTGTATAGAGTGGGGGTAATCAGATTATTTATGTAGAGTCTTATAATGGAAGAATAGGAATAATTAAAGTGGATACTCTAGTATATTGTACATTTGATAATCATGTCACATTATTTTAGAGAATATTATCTATTATAGGTATTTATAGATTTAGGATTTAGTGTTCATCTTTAAATGTGGAGAAATACCACTAGATATGTCTTCACTTTTGAAATAATGGTTCTGAGTAGAATTCTTGTACTTAAACTAGTTTTTGTGTCATATATAATATAATAATTTTATGTGTAAATGATGAATAATAGAATCATTTTATCTGGGTGATAGGGTCATTGGATGATTTTATAGGAAACCATGTGAACCAAATATTATACCGTTATAGTTACAGTAAGATCAATCTTGTATAGAATATGATTTTCACTCTATGATAAATTCTATTCAACCAATGCATCACTTCACCCAATAGTTGGTGGAGGATTTAATAATACACGTATATAGGGATAATGGATTTTAAAATAGGGTGAATATGTTGACAAAATTCATTGTTCAGGACATTATGTGGTGGTTTTGTTCCATTCTCTATATTTTAAATCCAAAATCATTTAATAGGGACACGTTATTACAACAAAGGAATGAGAAAATTTTACAAAATATGCTTTTGGAATTATTGAATCCTTGATATTATTCACCAAGTATTATATTTTTGCATTTGGCAAATAAAAATAATTCTAAGAAACATAAATTTCATAATGAATTGATTATGATAATTTTGATGTGAAATCTCATGGAGGTTGGGGAAGCAGAACCAGGGAAGTATAATGCAAAAAAAATATATTAATAATTATTTAAACATTTATATAGGCATCATGATGAGTTTTTAATGATTAAATTTTCATTAAAAAGTTTATGTTTTATTAGTACATCTAGTTATGAGTTGGAGATATCCATGATCATGAGATAGTTGACTACAATGATTAGACAAATGTGGAATCAAAAGACTATGTTGAATTCTATGGGATATTTTAAATAAATATATGATTTTTGTTAAATTTTTATATGGATGTTCAAAAGAAGATATTCAATTTTATGTGTATAATAATATAATATGAGTGATTTTAACCAAACTTTCCCTATGTATCTTCTTTTTTTAATATGGAAAGAATTATTCCTCTCATAGATTAGGGTAATCCCTAAACCACATAAGTTACTATTTTAATCCATTTTGTATTGGGAGTCTATCCTCTAGTATTTTAGTTCTTTAATACCATTTCTAAAAATTGTAGTGTTTCGATATATTGAATTTGTGAAATGGTTATGTTATCTAATTTATAATATCGGTTTGATTTTTTTTAACTTCTTAAAATCTATTTCATTATTTTGAATTTTCAAAGGGTATATTCCATATTGTGTAATAAGACACAACAATATATAAACCCATCTTAGAGGAAAACATCCAAATAACAAAACTTTATAACCACATACCACATTTCTATCACCATGAAACTCCACTATCATCTCTAACTAAAACAGATACCATCTGATAATCACCACAAAATACCAAAAAACAACAAAAAATACTCTCATTTTATATATTATTATCATTTATAAAATAATCAATTATTAAAAACAATTAAATTAATTCATACACATTTATTAACAACTACTTAATTTATTAGTTCCATCACATCATTTATTTCTCACAATAAATTCATACTTTTTATTCCATTTCATTCATCAATACTCTATATTCTAAGTAAAAATCCTATATAGAAAGATCAATATCTATACACTACCTCAATTGTTAAAAAAACTATATATTCCTCCTTTGGGAAAAAATAAAACCACTAAAATACTACCAATATGTCTATAATGATAAATAAAATTACATAGCCAAACAATGGTAGGCAAAAATATCAAATTTATAACACAACTAAAATCAATCCATATCAGAAAGATAATTTATATTTCATCAACTATACTTTACCTGTACAAACATTACAATTGGAAAAACCATAAAATATTATATATTTTCATTAATAAATTCCATTTCCATCATTAATTTCTTTATCTAATTATTTTATTTATTCATCATATTGAAATAAACAAAAATACAAGTATTAAAATCTTTTTATAATAGCAATAATATTAATATAGAATCATGGAAATACCAAAAAAATATGTATCTAATGATCGATACAATATTCCAACAATTTATTCATATTCATAATAGTATATTTATTTGTCAAAACCCAAATAATTATTTAAATACAACCAAATATTAATAATTCCTTTGTTACAAGGTAAATATGTTACATTATTCTACTATTATTTTTAATTTTTTCTCTTATTTTATACTATATTGGCATTTTTTTGAGTTTTTATGTGTAATATTTGGTTTCGTGGAAGAAAATTATAATTATAGTATATTTATATTAATTTATTTATTTGAATATTTATCAAATATTTTATCACATAATTATTTTTTTCTGCATGAAACAATATTACATAATTTTAAATGTTTACGTGTCTCACTAAATGGTCATAGTAGTTCTCTGCTATGATGAGAACCTATAATTGCATGAATTTATACATAAATATAAATTGTATATCTTGATGTTATCATATGACAATGCATAAATGATATAGGCTAATAGAGTAGACTCATAAGACTTTGAGATGCTTTATCACAGTGTGTGGCCTTGGTAATCATTTGTGTATGAGTTTGAGAACATAACCAACCCAATGGAAATCCACATTTATTTATTTCATTGGATATTACCATATTTTTATTTTTGTACTAATCCAAATTCTTAAATATTATTATTAATACATGTCATCAGTAACATACTTTACTCTATTGATGATAACCATTATGAAATATTATTGTGGACAAGTATAATATGTTGGATGTGTCATAAGTGCTATTGTATTAAAAAATAATGAGAGAAATTATCCAACCATTGTATTCATTAACTATTGATGATATCTCAAGATCATTTGATGGAATTTAACTACCTAACTAAGTCTATGTCTATGGTATGTTGTAGGAAAATTAATTTATATATATTCAATGAAAGGAATATCTAAAATACAGTTTGATGGCACAACCATATAACCTGTTTAATGAGAGATATCAAGATAAAGGGTCTATATTACATATAATATGTTCACAGGAAGTTACATGTCATTGAGAAATGAACTTCTTTATTTATGTGAGCCCTAGAATGTTATTATATGTTTTCCTTGTATATTAGAAATTATAGTCTAATTCCACAAAAGGGGAACATATAGTCACCCAAAATGATTATTAAGAACCTTGTTAAATTAAATATGAATTTTAAATTTTAGATAAATATTATTCTCATACATGGTTTAGGGATTACTGAGTTTGGTTTGATACCAAATATGCAATCGCTAGTTATTCAAGATAATATATAAATTATTAAAATATTTATAAAATATTTACTAACAAGATAATTCCATATTTAATTTAATAAATAATAAACATGCATTCATTATGGGTTATTCAAATTTAAAAAAAAAAATATTTAGTTTAGTTAATATTAATTTAACATTTCTTCATTCATTTTAATGATTATAATATTTTTATATCTATTATAAAATAATATGGTGATAATTAACTAATTAGTAATTATTTAAGAACTAAAAAATATTGAGGAGGATTAGTATACTGAGATTATGGGTTTTTATGAAAAAATAAATTAATATGTTTTTATTAAATATTAATTTAATTTTCTAAGAAGAATCATATTTATTTAGAATCTATTTTTCTCACAATTCTGGTAATTATTATTAAGACAATGGGTTCACCAATAAATGGATATAATATTAAGCGCCCTTGAATAATTATTTAATTACTAAGAATAGCAATTTATAAACCTGGTTATGAAATTATAATTTAATATATATCTTTATTACATCATTGTGTGTAATGAGTTATAGAGATAAACATCTCAATAGCTAGAGATCTCCCTCACTATAATTCTAAAATGATTGAAGATCAATTATCCTCTTCCACTAGAATGAATCACTTCTCCATAGAAATATTTGGAAATGATTGAAATCGATCATCACCGGTGATAGATTCATCTATTCTAGAACTAGTAGAATATAATGGAAATTATCAGGGGTTTGTAGAGGACATGTGAATCAATGCAATATGGAATATACCCTTGATCCAAGTGACTAAATGAAGTTATTCTAAGATTTTGGTACCGATTCATCAATACAAAAATAATTCAATGAAAGGTAATTATTTAATTCAGTAAGTAAATTGTAAATTATATTTGAAAATATCACATCTTTTTGGATTCCATTAATAGATTTTTATCTTTTTCTAAAAATAAATATGTTGAATCTTCTTGAAACATTTTTTTGAAAGTACCCAATAGGATTCTATTATTCCTCAAAACCATCTAGCAGAATCAAATGTATCCCATAAAAATTTATAATTTTTCATTTTATTATAAATTATACACAATTATTATTGTTTTTTCACGATTAATTTATTAATTCTATAATCCATGGTTTAATTAAAATTTATTCAATATATTAATTATATCCATTGATTTTTTATTACATCTTAAATAGATTAAAAATTAATAATCAATGATTCGAGATTCCATCATGGGGTGTTGATGATTTGGTTAGTACACATGGATACACAGTGTGTGATAAAAGTACACACTTGAACCCAAGTTCACTAGAATTGGACATGTTGTGGGATACATGACACATATTCCAGTAATAAAAAGTACATATTATAATTCACATCATGTTTTTATTGGGAAATCATGGAACACATTTTGTCTAACAATATGGCATATATCTAGTGAACATGTCATGTAGTCTATTGGACCTCATTATGAAATTCTCGCTAATTATGTGAAAAAATATGAAACATAACACCACATAAAATTAATAAATTATATCATTAATGAGATACACAATTAGTTGTTGTACTACTTTCCATGTGTCTCATTAATTCTCATTTTTGAAGAACTCGTCATGTCAACTGGTGTGTTACCTGGCAACACGGTAAGTAGAACAAATGACATGTAACTCTTTATTACATGTAATCTAATCTGGTGGAGATACAAACTGAGTCCCAATGAATCTATCCCATATACATGAAAAGTTATTTACACAGGGTGTATCTCATTAATAGAAGTCATGTAGTATATAATTAATGAATGTGATTAAATTTCATAAATAATAATTATTTAAAGAATTAAAACTCAAATAATAGAGTTTTTATTGAATGTGTTTACTATGTAATAAGGTTTCAAAATAAATAAATGATTAATTTAATGTAATTATTTGAAATTACTAGTTAAGAAATTTATTTTCCAAATTTATTTAAAGATGGGTATCTCTTTGAGAATTGAATTTTAATTAAAATAAATAGAGTTAATTGATTAATTAATTAATTTAATTGATTATTTTTTATCTAAACATTAATGAATTAATTAAAGTCATTATTTGATATATTTTTTTTATTCCCTTCATTTATGTTGATTATCATGATATTAGAATAGCCCTTATTTTGGTTGGATTATTTAATTGGTCATTTCATGGTTTTTTATAAGTTATTTAACTAAACAATTAAATTTCATTAATTCCACTCCAAGAATTCTATAATAGCCTTCATAACCATGATTTCATTTATGTAAACCCCCCTTAACCACCTTATTGCTTCCCCCCACTAACATGTGAGTATTATTCTGTAATGTATGAGGATTCTAGGTGAGTGGAATGGGATCAGGTTTGGAGTTGAGGTGAAACCAATCCAAGAAGAAAACAAAATTATAGGTCTGATGATGCAACTCAAATCATAATTAGTTCTAGGAGTTAATTCCCACGGTTAAATGGTAGGTTTATCACACACTAGAAATCAAGCCATTAGATAATCTCACGGTACTTAAAGCTATTTTATTATATTTTTTCAATTAATTTTTTTATTTATGTATGTTTAAATAATTTATTTAATTAATTATTAATCATAAAATATGGATGAAAAATAAATATTATAATATAAGAAAATATTATTTACAAATGTTGAATTACTTTAGTAAAATTTAAAAAATATTAAAAAGGATGTAAAAAGATAAAATATGAAGTTAACAGCTAAAAATAAAAAAAATCCTTAAATTTAATTAATGGTCATTATAAAATTTCAATAACTGATTCAAAATAGAAAAATAGTTAAAGTTCACTTACTATCTCATGTCATGCTGCTATTAACTATTGTGGAATTTTACTTTGAGTTCATGGTATAAATTAACCTAGTTCACATTAAGGGTTATCTACACAAACAAGGAATGGTGTAACTATAAGGAATGGAATTAGGGAAATTTTTATCCAATATTTTATGATTGGGGAGTAAACTCAATAAATCAACGAGCTAGGAGTTATTGAAATTGGAAAGTTATGCTTATTTTAAAAAATTCAAAAAAAATTAATTCCCAATTATGGTTTCGGAGAATAGGATATAGATAATATACACTAGAATATCCATGTGGTAGAATATTCTGAAAGTAATGGTAAGGGTCATTAGTTTTAGATAAAATTATGGGATATTAATTAATTAAATTAAATTTAGTATTTTATTTGTAATCCAAAAAATGTAAATAAAATATGACATGATTGATTATAGAAATAAAAACCCATCCAACGTTGAAAAATATCATTTTAATACATTCTATATAAGGATAACATTATCAATAGATAGGATTGAAAATAATGGTATAAGTGATTACACATTTTACAATTCCATGAATGAAAATTTCATGTTTTAAAAAACATTATTCTAGAGGCACTTGGAAAAGTGGCCAATGAGGAAGAGATGTCTCTCAAGATGAAACATTTGGATGGTTCAACATATGTCTAATAATTCATTATATCTACTATGATAAGTGACAATTTAAGGAAAAAACAGTATAGTGATGTGTATAGCATCATGTCTCACCTTTATTAAAATTATTATGATAATGAAATATACAATTGATTTAGGATATCTAATGCATTGTTTATAATAAAACCTAAATATTTGGTTATACCTAGGACTCATATGGTTATTATGATTAATGAATTTGAGATTTTGGGCATATTGGGTTTTAATATCCCTTTTGTGATACACACACATATCATTCTATCCTCCCAACCTAATAGATTATCTAATTATATTTTAATTATTATATGATAATTAGTGAGATGTATCTCTTCGAACTCCTTACACTGATTCTCCAAGTAGATATGGACTTGAGGCATTAAAAACCCATAGTATTTATGGAGAATAAAAGGAAGAAAATTGAAATGGGGCCCAAAAATATTTCCAAGTAAACAACTCATGAAAACCATCCTTATAAGAAAAGGAGCATTTAAATGTAAAAAAAGGAAAGGGATGAAATATGTGTTTACAAGTGGTAAGCTGGAACACTAGAAGAAGATGTAGATCTTGTTAAATAATCGTGTGGAATCTTCTGGTGAACTCATTATCAACTTAAATCATTATATATAATTAATTAATTATTATTATATATATATATATATATCTCTCTTTTCTCACATCTATGAACCAATTTCAGAACCAAGAAGATATAAATATAATTTTTCTTGATAAGTGGATATGGGGGATTCAAATGAGGATCGTTTCTCTAAATATTGGAGATAACCACCATCAATTTTCAACTTGGATAGTCATGGTTTTTATGGATTTATTTTATGTACCAACTATTAAAAAGAACATAATTTCTATATCATACATAGATGCTAAATATTTAATTTTTTAATATGGATATAATTGTTTTTTGTTATTTAAATACCAAACATGTTATGGTATGGAATATTTAAATTTGGGTATTTATTTATAAAATTATCTAAAAAAAGTATTTGAAATTGATTATAAATTATGTTCACATAACACATTTTTTACCCAGCTATTAAATTTTCATCCTAGCCATCTAGAAAATCATCATTTGAAAAATCATTTTATAGATTGTTACATAGACCCATTAAAAAAAACAACTTCATATATTTCATTCTTATTAACAATGTAAAATGACCAAGACACCTTTTTAGAAATACAAATATTTTTTAGACAATAATATTCGTAGACCATTACTAGTAGAAGCTATAGGTCGGTACTATAACTTTATTAATTTTACTATATATTCTTGGAGATATTGAAATGTATAATTAATTATGTATATGATATAATTTCTCTAAAAATCTAAAAAAATAATTAATGATATTGATAATAAACATGAAAAAAAGATAAATATTGTTATATATGATTATGTTGGTGAATATATGAACCGATAATTTATTTTAATTCTATCAATGTGTGGGATTATATCCCAACACAATCCTCCAAATACATTATAGTGTCTTGTTGTTTGTGATATGTGGAACTGTACCTTACAAGAAATGGTATGGTCTATGATGAGCCATGAATAATTCAATAATCTTTTAGGGATATTAATAGTACACAAAAACATTGACACTAAATTGTGTACCTACTAAGGTGAAAAATAATATTCCTATTAATTTATGGAGTGGAATGAAACTCTATTTATCGAATATTCATATATAGGGTTTTATGGAATTTTTAAATCCCAAATATGAAATTATATAGAACCCTATAGAAATAAGTGTATATTTAAAGGGTATCCTATGTAAATTGAGGAATTTTATCTATAAAACCCATTAAAAAATAAGGCGAATGTTGTAATAAAAACCAATTTTATTGAGTGGGATAACATAATTAAGAAAGAAAATAGAAGAAATATTGACATTAATGAAGTTGGTTCTCATGATATATAAGACTTGGTATATTAATTCCCTCCCCAGGTCCCCATGGAAGATGATTTTCATGAAAAACATGTACTTTTTAGTATTAATATAGTTTTTATTGAACCAAAAATATTTTGATTTCGAGACACTAATGATGGTGAATTGATATTGGATGACAACACGCATGTCATTTCCTTTATATCAGATACTTATAAGCTATAATATGGAAAAAAATCCATGAAGTATGAGAAGGATTCCATATATATAAGAATATTTTGGGTTCAAGTTGATCCTCCACTTGATGCAATTTATGTTTGGTGAAAATTTTAATTGAAGAGATAACTATACATTGACAGTAATGTGATTAACTATAAAGAATGAATTGTGAATAAAGGTTTTAAATAACATCATGGGATTGACTCTGATGAATCCCTTTCACCAAGTGATATGTTAAAATATATCTTAATCATATATTTAATTGTAACATTCTATTACTGTGAGATATGGAAGATGGATTTCATAGTAGCTCTACTTCATAAGAAATATTTAGGAGTATATATACGATACAATCAGAATGGAATATCACTCCTTGAAATTATAATAATATATTCATTTTATGGATATCTATTTTGGATTAAATTATGAATCTAGGTATTGTACCATTCAGTTCAATGAAACCATAAGGTAATTCGGTTTAATAATGAGCGAATGTGATCTATTTGAACAGAAGCGGTTTTGTGGGAGTTGCGTAAAATTTACAAAAGTATATTTTCAAGGAATATTAATTTTTGGAAATTAAATACCAATATTAAACTCAACTATGTAATGGTTAAACACATTCTTATCCGTAATGTAAATTTGTAAATAATGATATATCCTTGGAATCAAAATCTTTTGTGATTGACTAAATATGCTTCTTGGACTATGTCAAAGTGAATTTATTGACCAATTGGTAATGTTATTAGGAATAGAATAATCCAATAGGGGATTGTTTCTAGATTTACATGGAATATATATATCTAATAAAATAAAAATATATACATAACATGAGATAGGGGAGAGTGAGTATAATCCCATAACCATAATTGACAGCATTTATCATATATTACATGTTATTTACTAGGCTCGATAGTTTTTTCACTTTAAGAATTGTATGAGGATATTAATATGGTATAAGATAACATAATTTTTCTACTTTTATGTCCACCATTAATTTTCTGAGGTTTACTAGTATATTTTCCTTGTATATAGAGGAGGTTAAAAACTTGTCATTAGAAGATATAGAGATGCCAATTTCTTAATAAATCAAAAATATTGGCTATCAGACTCATTTTATATATTTTTTCTCAATATAATAGTTTTGAGGTGGAAGTTTAAAAAGAACATAGCTATCAATATTTCTATATTATATTGCACATATATTGTGACTTTTGATGAATCTTGAGAAACTATTTATATTGGAAACTTTGTCTAAGAGAATGATGTGGTTTCTGGAAGTAGAGATCCTATCACATTGCATTATTATAATACAGAAATGAAAAGACTCATAATGGATCTATGAGTCAATCTATGTATAAATAACAAAGTCTTTAAATATTGCCTCCTAATGTATTTTCCTCAAAAAAAATTATATCATTGTGAGTAGATTTTCCACAGATGAAAATTTGGTGGTCCCCTTAAAAAATTTCATATCTCAGTAAAATCATGAATGTCTTCTGAGATATTAAAGACCAAATGTCATTTGAATTTTTCCCTAGTGCAAGTGGAAATATATTATAGTTACTTCTATTGAACTAAATTATAAGTACTTTATAATTACCTGAATTCATGTGTTATAATATTTATAAATTTTAAGATCACATGATGATTGTTCTTATATATGACAAAGTATATAGTAATATCCCTAATATTCATGTCACACATAAAGGTCATAACATTTCCCTATTATTATGAGAACCATGAAGTGAAAGAGAAATATAATTTAACATAATTTATATATGTGGTTTATATCATTTTAGGAGTGAATAAATGATACAATCTCTTATGGGTGGATAATGAAAAGACTTTAAGACACATTATCATGGTAAATAACCTTAGTAATCTTCATTGCAGGAGACTATTAGAAAGTGGTCTACCAATAAGAAATTGAAATTTATATGTTTCATTAGATATTACTACCCATGGATTTGTGTAATTATCATAATAAATTAATTTTATTATTAATGTATCTCTTCAGTCACATACTTTGATGTATTAATTAAAATTGTTATGACATATGCTTCTGATGAAGTATGATATGATGGGTGCATCATGAGGGGTGTTTTATTAATAATTAATGTGATAAATGATTTATCCCTATTTTTATTTCATAGAAGTTGACATCTCAAGACCTTTTATGGTAATTGAACTCCCTTATTAAGTCCACTAAAATGGTGATGTTTGGAAATTTACTTCTAAAAAGTCAAATAATGATACATTGAACATATAGGTTGATCACACCAATATGCAACTAAGTTTATTAATGATATCAATGTAAAGGTATTGTGTTTAATAATTTACCTTTTAATGAGTTTACATTTCATTTTGACATTAAATTATTTCTCTATGAGATTCTTAGAATGTTTCTACATGATAAATTTTGACCCTAGATAGTGCAACTGAATTCCACTAAGAAAGGGACTGAGAGAGTCACAAAATATGTGTATTCCGTACTTCAAATAAACTCTATATGAATTTTACATGTTGAATAATGATTTCTCTCATACATGGTTTTATAGTTTATCATGGTGGTTTAAACAAAAATATTAAATCACCATATATTCAATAGAATGTATATAAAAATTTTATATTTACTATATATTTATTCTTTAGGTAATTAATTATTTAATTTTTTGAATTTGAAAATTTTATTTATTTTTGTTTATTTATAAATTAAAAAACTATTTATTAATTTAGAATCATGAATTATTAATTAAAATGTTTTTACTATTTTTTAGGAATATAATATTCATATAATTTTTGGTGAATAATTCAGTGGTATTTATTTAACTAATTTAATTAATCATTATTCATTTACCAATAAATGTTTAGAAGGACTAGTGGACATAGTTTAATTATGTGGTTAGAAATATTATATTAAATATTATATAAATAAATTCTAATTTATATAAGAACTCTAATATTTATTCTATCTTCATGTTTTGAGAATGTAATGTATATTATGATAATATTATTATAATTTAGACATGTTATTTTCAATTAATTAATAATATAATAATGACCCTAATTAAATTGCCTTATTTTTCAACTAAGCACTATATAAACCTAGTTGTGAAATATTGATTAAATGTTGTTCCACATTACATCATTATTCACAAATAAGATCTAATGATAATCCCCACAATTCTTAGAGGTCTCTCTCCCTATAATGCTCTGAATAATTCAAAGAAGTTATCTTCCTGCCCCAAAATGTATTTATTCTCCCTTAAAGGATTTTAACATGATAAATATAGATCATCAAAGGTGAAATATTTATTAATGTAATCCTATAGGGTATTTCATGGAAATGATCTTAGGTCTATAAAGCATGCACGGATATCAATAAAGGAATACTACCATTGATTTGTCCTATGTAATGGTAGTATGACAATAGTGTCCTAATTATTGATTAAAAAACTACAAAATAAACAAAAGGTAATTATTTAATTAAATAAATTAATTGTAAATTATATTGCATAATATTATGTCTTCATGGATTACGAAAATGAACATCCACTTTGTTTTGAGGATAAATCTGAAGATGTTTATGGAAAACATTTGTTCCCACCATGTGACATGCTTCTTAAACACCTTAAAATATTCACTACAATGTTTAAGCTTAACACAAGAAAAATTCAGACACTTTTCTTCAATGCGTAGTTTTCATAGAGATTTTATAGGAAACCATGTGGTTACTATTATTCACTTCCATTTATAGTTAATTTTTTCAGAATAATTGGTTGACATTGATTGCATAAGGTTTTTTCTAAACCATGTGATTCATTGGGGAAAATATGTTGGTCTAAGAATACATATGTATAAAATTACACAACCTCAACATGATTAGTGGAAACCATGAAACAACTATGTGATAGGTATACAGTTTTTAATTGAAAAACATCATATGGTGGGTGTACAATTTTCTAACTATGAAACCAATATCAATGAGTTTTTTATATGGTAATTATATCCACATTGAGGTTGTATATTTTTCAAAAACATATGGTATACACAGTTTCACTTAGGTGAACTTTTCAATATTTTTTCCCATTAACATTTTATGAGGATTATCCTTATTTCCTCCCCATTTTGACATTCTTAAACAATAACCATGTGTAGGATCTTCCACCCCCACCCATTTTTAATTTTATTTTTTTATCGCTTGATTTAAAGTGGTTTCTATAGTATTTTCCTTTCCTATTATCTTTGTTTTTCTTTTTCTTTCACTATATATTACTTTTCTTCACTCCCATAAACCAAAATTACTATTCATTTGAGATTGGGGTTCTATGTGAGTCTAATTATTTGGATTATGATGTTTGTGTATTCATGAGGGATTATCCTTGCCAAGGTAGGTGTTAGACATGAGTGGTGACATGTTTTTATTTTTCTCCACATGATAGTATATAGATGTTTCATTGGTTGTCCCTTGTAATTCATGTTAATAATTTGATTCGTTGTTTTAAAAAGATTTATTTAGAATTTAAAACCTTGTTGTATACCTTATTTGGGTATTTTCTTTTTTAAATGTTTTATATACTTTATATATATATATATATATCACATGTAATTTATTTTTATAATTAACAAGTGTATTTCCTAAAGGTATTAAAATGTTCTAAGATTTTTTTTATGTCAGATCCATTTTAAAAATTAGATGTGTGATTCTTTAAATGTGTGTTTTATAAACTATAGGTGGTTGGTCTATTTTTAAATGTTATAAAAAATTTAGTCTTGATGTTTTATCAACGTATAATAAAAATGGTATTCGTGATTTTGTGAATGAGTGGATGTCAATGAATGATCCTTGAAAAAAAAATTCTTAGTAATCAATAATGGTGTCTTGGTTAATGTTTGGGTTTATTAATAATATTTCAAATGTTTTGTTAATATTTTTCAATTAATATTTTAATTATGGTTTTTATATTTTATAAAAAGTGTTTGGAATGTCGTGATTCGTTTCAATGGATCAGTGGAACTGCCATGTAGAAATTTTCTAGAATTATTGATACCCACAATTGATCCCCATATGATTATAATGTCAGGTGTTCCTTATGACCCCTCAGGGGATGTAATATATTAATTTCTTCTTATGTTATTCATATTCATGAATGTGAAAGGTTTGTTTAGTATAATTGTGTAGGTGGTGAAGTAAGGATTATATTAAAAGATCATTGTTTATTTTATGTGATTACAACATAATAACCCCTATTTGAAATTTCATGGTAGTTTTAAGAATATTATAGGTGACTCCTATGAGTTAAATACCATGTATATAGTATACACAAAATAGATAATGATACCTGGATAAAACGAGTTATTTAGAAAAACTGGGTAGAATGATACTTTTTGGACCTTCATAGGAGGGTGATTCCAAGAGGTTTTAATCCCAAATGATTTGACAGTACTTTAGGGAAAGTGGGTGGTATTATTATTTCCTTCATGGGTTCCCCAACACCAATTTATGTCTTTGTTATTGATGTCTTATTATAGTCCCAATAATAATTAGATTCATCTTTGTAAATTTTAGTGGATCACATCTGATGCATTTACATAATCCCCATGTTCATCTTTGATTAACTGGAACTACTTATTTGTTATATTTATATTTATTACATTTCATGATACCTTGGTTCTTGTTTGTGAAAAAACCTCAATTAAAGTAATTTTTTGTTTTATTTTTAAAATATTTCTAAATAGTTTGGAATATTTTTTTAAAAATTAATTGAGATGGTTATTTTCTTTTAACAGTTTTATGAAAGTTTTTCCAATGAGTTTTTTATTAAAATTTAATTCAATTCAAAAAAATGATTTTAAAGAGATATAAATGGATATTTGGATTAAATCTATTGTTTAGTGGCCATATTTCTTTATTTTGAAATATTTATTTTAATGATTCATCCATAATTACCTTATAAACATGCTAGGTGATTTGGAAATGTTTATGTGTCATGTGTTTGTATTTCTTCTATAAATAAGGAGAAAATAATATTTTATATTTATGTTTATACTTTTGAACAATATTATAAAATAATTTTTCATAACTCCTTTTTGATATCATAATAGGCATATTTAGATCACAGCCTACACATGAACAGTTTCTTAGGAACATATGAAAACACTATGTGTCTATTTCCAGTGACCAGTTTTATTTCAATTTTTGAGGTAATGCTTGGTCCATCGATAGAAAAGTGGTTTTGTTATGTTATCGGGGATCACTAGTTTTGATGTTGGAGAAATCTGAATTCCTTTTTATAGTATTTATTTTGTAATTTTTTATAGTATATTCCACGAAATATTTCTGCTTGTATCATCCTTCAGTGTGTATTTATTTCAAGTGTATATTTTGGTTGGTTATTATTTATTATACATCATATGTATGATTTATTCATTCATCTGATTTTTTACTTTGTATGTATGGGTGACGAGTTCTTGGATTATTCATGTTGAATTCATGGTTGTTTCATATGTTGGTTTGTTTGATAACACGAGAGTTAAACCATTTTGAATAGTTCATTCTTGTGATTCAGGCCCCAATTACAAACCATTGGGAATCCAAATTTCTCTTTTGGATTAGTGATGGGCTAGGATGGATGATTTGATGTGTAATATTAGGCTAGCTTCAACGAATGGTATAAAATCCATGGTTCTGAGTATGGGATTAGATTATTTGAATTTACACTTTTTATTTGGTTTCGTAATAAAAAAAATGAGTTTTTATTATCATCGTCACTCTGGAAGTTGGTTATGATTCGGTACTTCATAATCACCCATTGGCACAGTGATTGAGTTACCATGGGAAATGAGATTTCAATTCTTAATAATTATTATAGTATAATTTAAATTAATGATTGTTTGATTTAATCATAATTGTAATTATATGAATAAACTTAAAGAGTTTAACATGATTTTGGTGTGAAAAATGATTTGGGTGGATGATGTGAGGATGGTTTTCATAGTATAATAAACCACGAAGTGGCTAAAATCTATATCTTTTAGACCACTAAATAATTATTTCTAGACTATCCTAAAGACTATTAATTCATGTGGTTTTGTTAATCTTGGTTTCACACCCATTTAATATCTATATTTTGGACATTCCAAATTAATTCCCTATAATGGGGAATGGACTAAGGATATTCTTGTTATCTAATGATATGTGGATGTTTTTTAATTTTTTATTTCTCTTCATTTTTTTAAAATAATGAGAGTTTATCATGTAAATGGGGAATTTTATGGAAAAATATTTTGGTACAAAATCATCCTTATGTCTTGGTTGTAAATTTGATGTGTTTTTTCTAATATGTGTCATGGATTAACCCACTAAGGCCTCACTTGTACTTACAGTAAGTTGAGAGTGACATCCTAATCCCATCGCTTATAGGATAGGGTTGGTGACTATAACTGATTAGACATATCATGTATATGTGGTTTTAGAGTGAAGAACATGTACATATATAAATGTCTATGTATATTACCACTAAACAATATAAATACAGTTTTCTAACCTAATATAAAAAAACATTATTCTAATAACATCTTGAAAAATGAGAGTGGAAGAACATAAATTTACCAAAAATAAGAAAAAAGGTAAAATTATTACACTACTAGAATAAAGGGAGACGCAATGATATAATTATTCAAGATGTAAAACCCTTCTCCCAAACCATGATACTGACCACCTCCTACCACGACCATCATGGGGTACTACTATGCTCCACCACTCCAGAACTAATCTAGGTTATTGTATAAATATCATTTATATACATAGTACATGACACGTGTGTGAAAAAATAATCCATGGGTGAGTATATGGATACCTAGTAGGATACCCTGAAAACCAAAGGGTGAGTAATAGAAATAAGAGTTCAACTCCACCCAAAATATGAATAGGGAAGAAAGAACCCCACATATGAATATGATCTTAGAAGAACCTAATTAAAATATAAAGTTCCACAGATATTAAATGAATTTTAAGGATGATAAGTCAATCTGCACCCCCATCTTCTGGTTTATTATCGATTCTAGTACCCAAACGTAATCCCTACCAGATATGGGGGAAACATTCCATATAATAGAACATTATGGATGAGAGGGTTGTGAGTAGAAGAGGGTGAAGGAACCATTCCTCATCATCACTCAATGATGTGGTGGTTTCTCTCTACATATAGAGGACCCATGCCTTAAGGTGTGTTTGAGGGGGGGAACTCTTAACTATAAAGAAAATATGGGAAAAACACAATAAACATTGAATTCTATCAATGGGTTTTCCAACCAAAATTCCACTCCAGATATCACACTCATGTTTCTATATTACATAATGGTATTTTAAGAAGATTTCATGTTGCACCTCATACATTCATGTCTCTAATATCAAAAAAAGGTCACCATTGCATTCAATATGATATTCTACTCAAGAATTAGAACTCATGGGTCCAATTCTATGTGCTAAAATGGAGATATTGAGGATGGACATATGAAAAAAAATCTATGCCATTTGTATTACTATTCATAGGGTGTAATCGAAAGTCCTTATTTTTTTAATATCCTATTTCCTTATATGTAATTTAAATATATATATGCATGATGTGTTACCCAAGTAGCATTTTGTGCGGTATCACACATGGTCCCAATAATGTATTCCAAATAAATGGATCTGATGGTTAGGGTCACATGGTTTATGGGGCCACCGCAACATCGTGTGATATTTAGCACATATGGAAATATGAATTTTTGTAGAATGCAGACTATTTGGAATGTATTCTTTAACAACCCATGTCTTATTATAGTGGTATTCATAAAAAGTGAATAATTACTTTTCAATCATATATAGTCTATCAATTATGTCACATATCTCATCAAAAGATGCATTTCTTATTCCAAATTTGAACGAAAATCCTCCATTCATCAATCTCTAAAAATAAATATTCATATATCAGAATTTCCATCGATTAAAATGAAGCACGTCCGGTCTCCATCCTCTTCCAAAGACATTTTTTTCTATTTTTATCCAAAATCCACATTGGACCATCATCACGTCTAAAAACCACCATTGTTTAGTTAATTAAAAATACTATATGAATTTTTTATTGATCACATCTCAAACTAGACAGAAAATAAATCCCATATCTAATATTATTTTTTGATTAATATAAAAAGAAAAAATAGAAAAATTTACCATGATCTAGTTATGTTCAACAATTTTCATTATAAACCTATGTATCGATCAAATTCTGGGAAAAATATCAAATTAAAAAAATAAATTGAAATATATTAAATCCAAGTCTAAATAAATGAATAGGTAGATAGGTTAGCATTTTTACTTGGTAAAAGAAGTCGTACAATTAATAATAAAATTATTCTCAAAATATAAAATAATAGGGACAAAATCCAAAAAAACAAACCCCTATAGCATCATTGGATAGATTGCAAGAAAATAATGGTCATGCATTGATTTCAATGGTGACTTCTGTTTAATCAGATCATCAATCCATGATATTCCCACATTTATTCAATTTATATACCCACAATAGTGGCCCTCCAAATATTATAGTTCTTCAAATAACCATAAGGAGTTCTATTAAAATAGTTTCTAATGTGCTATCTAAAAGGTTAGTCCCAATAGAAAAATTAATATAACAATATTAATTAAATTAATTTATCTACTCTATTGTGCACCAACTACAGATAAACTAGAGGTCTGATGTAAACACATATTTTTACCTAAAATTTGTAAAACTCCAATTTTCAAACCAATGGTTGTCTTGATATACCAATCCAACACTCCATTCAAAAATAAATTCATTATTTGTATAATATTTCATGTGCATTTTTTTAATATTTTTAATATATAAAATTAAGGACCAACGACAAATGTAATACCAATCCAGATCTAAATAAAACCAATAATAAATTATTAAAATGTCTAAAGGTTTCTGATATGAAAATAATAGTTTCACATTCAACACAAATTCATAGTTTTTCACCCCAAAATGCAAAGGTGTGGGTACTAATCCTACACCAGGCTATCTTTCTCCCATGAGTTAATCCAGAGTATATCATACTGATAAAGAACCCATACTAGTGGGATGGTTCCCCATGACGGATCCTATAACATCCCAATAATCCACGTTTTCTTGATAAGGTGGGGAAATGTTATATGGATGTTTGAAATATCCTATATATTCCAAAGGCTGGCGATAAATTATGATGGATTCATCTTCAATTGTAGGAATATTTTCCAATTGAAAATAAAATGACCAACCAAACATTTCATAACCGAATAAACAATTTTTTAAGGCATGATATTAATGAAATAAAACTCAATCATAGCATTTATATTGAAAGCAACTCCAATGTGTATCACATAAGATGACTAAAAAAATGAGTACAGCAGAAGACAAAAACCAAAAAAACTAAAAGATGACTACTTAATTCAAAGGCATAAAATGATCCATGATTCAACTCCATAAAACTACCGAGTTATCAAGAATTACTACTAAATATTTCTATTACATTACATTTCCCATGTCTCTATAAAAAACATCATTAAAAGCACAAAAGTCCCAAATAAGGGTGAGTAGTAAAACTCAGTAGGTCTTCCCAAAATGACTTCCCAAGTCAAGCTACTAGGACATAAACATGTTATCCCATTTATATCAAAAAATTATAATAATAAATTCTTAAATTATATTATATAATAAGATAAAAAAGTTTAAAAAAAATAGTTTTGTCAATTAATCTATGTTCCATGGAAAATCCACAAAAAAATATCATAAACTATTTCATAATACACATTTATTTATCATAATCCATATCAATCCACATATCTACACATCCTACCATGAATGTATCCTAGAACTCCGTATACTCATGGTTTTTGATTCATGCTTCCACTAAGCCACAACATAATGAACTATTTAATAGGGGAGATCCTTAACCCATATCCATACCACTTATTATGGGGGACACTCCATACCCTTATCCATTCAGAATTCACATGAACACAACCAATCATTATCCAAAAACCCAATGTGAAAAGAACCATTTTTCCCATTTCATTAAAGTGAAACTTTTATTAAAACACATTCAAAATAACTATTTCAATAAAAATGAATCCCTATTGAAAACACATTTATTGCTATAAAACCAAAATATTAATTTCTAACCATTATTTATAAAAAGAGTTTTTCATTTTTATTTCCAAAAACCCCCAAATTTACCGTCTTCCAAAAACTATCACTTGAGAGGAATTTTGTCAACAATTTCACAGCATATAAACAATCAATTTAAAGAAAAATCATAAATCATAAATCAATAATTCATATTCTAAATAGAAAAATCTATAGTCAAGCCACATACCTGATGTATTATGGCGAAAATAAAGACTAACACTTAAACCCTAATGAAACGTAGTAGAATCTACAAAAAACTCACATTACATATCTTTCCATATCATGAAAAAGACCAAATATAATAATATTTCATGTCTAATAACATAAATGCGTCCAAAATGGACATAGATCCAAGAAAATGAGAGATATACGGATAAGTAGATCTTAAAAAACCACAAAAAAACCATGAATGATGAGTTATCATAGGTATATGGCTTCAAATCACCTAGTGAAGCCTTTATAACACTACTAGATCAATAGGATAAGATTACTTATACATTATAAAGAGATAATCTCGAGCTACGGCCACATAGGTGGAAAAAGGGACATAGAGGTCAAAACCAGTGAGATCAACAATTTTAGGATACCACTTTAAACCCACGCATATTTCGTCAAATGGTTAAGAAAATTGATTGATAACCATGCACCAGCCACTTCTTTAAGGATGATCCTCATACATCTGGCTCACATTGTAAGAAAATGATGAACCAACCATTCCAAAACCCACTTCCCAACATAACATGATTTATTCTATCCATCATAATGGTTTGTACAAACTGTGTTCCACCCGTGAAACATCCCTTTTGCCCATTCCTCATAGTGAATAATTTCTTGCATGTGTCGCATAGTTTTTACTAACCATGAAACAATCATGGACCCTCACAATATCTTTAAAAACATTCCAAAAGTATTCCAAACTCTCCCAAATTTCATCCATATACCATATATAATTAAAAATAATAAATTAATGGTTACTTACTTGAAACCAGGGGTGCTACATTCTCCCACCCCCATTATAATTTTCATCCCAAAAAAGTAGAAAACCACCACTACTATAAAAGAGTTCTAGAAATTTTCCATTCATTTTATTCTCTTATTCCTATGTCTCCTCTTGAATGAAGTCATGTTTCCACAAAAATTGCACCTGCATGATTATTTTTCCATTCCAGACTATCTCATGACTATCCACAATATTCACTAGCATGTGAACCAATGAAATATTTTCCTCTAGCTTAGTATGATCCCATTGAACCACTTGTTCTGGTTGAGAATGATTATTTTTTATGTGAGATACATGAATCACATTATGCACAACAATGAACCATGGTGGAAATGCCAACCGACATTCTACTTCTCTAACCCATTCAAGTATCTCAAAAGGAACTATGTACTGAGGTTCTAACATGCCTTGATTCCCAAAACAATGATGTCTAATCCTTTATGAAATTTTCAAAAACACATGATCACTCTATGAAAACTAAAATGGCCATCGACACTAATTTTCAAATGACATCTGACAACTATTTTTTATGTCCATTTATTTCATAATAAACTGAATAATTTCCATTTTTCGAGATATGGATTAGCCCAACTAGTTATGTCTCACCTATTTCCACCCAACAATGAAAAAAAACTATAAAGAATCCTGTATAATGCTTCAAAAGGATCCATATGAATAAAGTCCTAATAAATTTTGTTATATTAGAACTCTACTAATTATATGTTCTCTTCCCATGCACCACCAAAATCCATTACACATGCATGAATCATGTATTCTTGTTTTCGTAACATCCATTTGGATTTTCCGTCATTATGAGGATGATAAACAGTATGTATTTTAAACTGAGTCCCAAGATATTTCTCTAAGGATTCATAGAAATAAGTTGTAATCCTTTTTTATATATATAAAACTATCGAAATTGGTATGTTTTTCCTCTTTTCCACTTCTTTAATATATGTTTTTTATAAATCCTACACCATATTAGATTCATGAATTGGGATGAAATGAGAAGACTTTGTGATATGATACACTATCACCTATATGTAATCTAGTATCCAAACTATCCTTGGGAGAATATTTACAAAATCCATAACTATTTTCTACAATTTAAAAACTATAATAAGTTAATGATACAACATACCTACAGTTCTTTGATACTCTACTTTAAGATATTAACATGTTGACCATCTTGAAAAAAAACTCATCCAACTTCTTTTTCCTAACAACCTAGAATTACATTTCCTTAAATGAATTATAAATATTCTTTATTCCTAGATTAACATACCATCTTGAATATTTTTATGTATAAATATGCTATTCCTAACAATCCATTTGTATGGGCTTCCAATTTTGAAACTAAAAAATTGCAATCCCATCAAGTTTACATCCCCCAATGTTCTACCCACCCTAGAGTTTTTACATCAGAGAAACACATTAAAAATAATATTTTATGAAACTATAACCATTTATACCAGATTAGTAACAAAAAAACTAGATATAAATCTATAACTAGGCCTTAGTCATCACATTCTCTACACATGTCATCTAGGACTGAAATCAATTGTCAATCACATGACAGGTCTTTTTCCAACTAGTCATATGACATCATTAATAATGAATTTACCGTAGATTTTCTATTACCCTGTGTATACATCACGTAAATGTAATACATTTTGAGACAATATATCCTTATCTTTGTCTTGAGTTTAAATCAAATTTTAATAAAATACATTTCAAACTCATATGATCAGTTCTCATGGAAAATTTGTCACCAAAGAGTTAATAACCCAAAGTCTTCAAATCATGGACTATGATAGCTACCTCTAAATCTAGTGTTTTTTATTTCTTCTCATGAAACAATAACTACATTTTTCAACAAGAAACGTGTTGATATCCTTTCATGAGAACAATCCCCAACACAAATCTTGATGAAACAAAATACACCATGTACCCTATTCTTAATTCTAGAAATATCATGATAGGAAATGGTGAAGGAAACACCTTAACCCCTTGAAAATATTTTTGACATTCTATGTTCAATTTAAATGGAATATTATTCCTTTTCATTGTTTTCATATGTAAATCTAGTTGTTAAAATCATGAAAAAACATTTTGGTAAAAACTCATCAATCCAAGGAATCTTCGTATCGCTAAGTTGTTATTCTGTGATTTCAAAGAGATAACAACTTATATATTTACTAGATCCACATGAAGACATCCTTCATAAATTAAATTTCCATGAAATAATACCTATTGTATCATGAAATCACACGTTCATAATTTATCATATATACAATGTTCTCTCGAGATTCCAAATACAATCTCCAAGTGCTCTTCATTATCAGCCCTTATCCTTAGTTACATAAATATGATATCTGAAAACACCACAATAAAGGAATATATATGTATATTTATTTATTTATTTATTTAAAATATCTAATTCATGAAATCCATAAAGAATATTGGTGCATTTGTTACACCAAAATTCATTACCACATATTCGCAATGACTATATCTGCTCTACAAATTTGTCTTTTGAATATCATATTCCTTAACCCACAATTAGTGATATCATGATCACATTTAAATCCTAGAGAACCACTAAGATCCAAAAATTTGATTGAAAATATCAACACTGAGTGGAAGTGGATATATATTCCTTATCTATATGTGGCTAAGAATATAATAATTCACACATAGCCCAATATTTCAATCCCACTTTTTGTCAAAAAAAGATCGGTGATGCCCAAAAAGATGTTCTCCATTAAATGAACCATTTTTATTTCACCTCCTCCAACTCAAATACCAGTTCTTATAACTCATTTTGTTCTATTTTATAATATGTAGGGGAATTACTACTAGTCTTATGGGGGAGAATAGTTATAAACTCCACTTCTCACATATGAAGAAATGTTGAAAAAAAATTCGAAAACACATCTGGGAATTGAATGACCACTACATGAAAATTTTTATTCTTTATCACATACATTGATGGAAAATAAAATTCTACAAACTGGTATGATATAGAGCCAACTTATACTTCCAACTGGAATATTGGAACAACCTTAATAGTCTTGTCTGCCCTAAGGAGATACTCAATGCTGAAATTATATATATAATGTACGAATATAGTATTATAATCATGGTGATCCCAAAACATTTTCAAGTAATTCATACATAATATTATATCAAAAAAAAATTAACCATAGAGAAATCCCATTTGTTATCAACTTTGGAAATGGTTATAGAACATGATATACACATAAAATCTCAACACTCACTTCGACCAAGAGATGTTTGATGTGTTATCCTAGAAGGTGTCATCATGACTTTTAAACTCAACAAAATAATAACACTATAAATAATAATGGAATTTCGTGCACCCATGTAAAAAAATATTTCATAAGGGTAGAATTCCAAAGATTCATACCTCACAATGTATATGGTCCAAAATGATCATCCACAATCACGTTCTCATCTCCAAATTAGTTCTTGCTCACCACCCATTATTCCTTGTTTTTTTATTGGAATTACACTTCATGAGGAGTCATGGTATTCCTTGAATCAACGTGGATAACTCTGTTTTGATGATTATATTAGTTCATTTTCCCTTGTTCCATCAATGAATTGGATTTTTTCGATGCCTAATAAGTTATACGAACACCCGACCTCATAGAACTATGACAATATCACTAAAGATGCCCCATATGATAACTGTTGAAGAGTGTTCAAGGTTATTTCATACATTATCACTTCATGTGGTTAAAAATCCACCTTAGAAACTTCCAATCTGTCTCATCTGTTTTGGATGAAGGTTTACTGATCCTACCATCGGATTTTGATTCGTGCTTTCACTTTGGAAATGGGTGTCCCTCGTCCTATTGCATCCTACATGAGATTTCCAACTATTTCTCATGGGTATCAATATTCTTCCTCCTCCTATAGCTCCTAATATGTCTCATTCATCCACATTCACTCCATTGATGAATACTATATATTCTGTAATACATAGAACAACAATCATCAAGTGATTATCCAATTTCTGCCCCAATTCAAAGATGTGTGCCTTCAACGATGCATTAGCAACAACTTCATGTTAATGAAAATAACTCATAGATTTATTTTTATATTCCATTGAAAAAATATTTTTTTTTCATGCTGATGAGGTTCATAATTTTGAATTCAGAACAAATGAGGATAGAGATGCTTTTAAAAATTTCCCCAAAATCCTCCAATATGATGTTCTGGTCTAATTTATCATGAACAACTAAATCTCATCACATAAATGCAAGGTCTTTTAGAATATAACTTTTCAACATGACATTCTACTCCACTATTGTGCTAATGAAATCGAAGATACAATTCATCCAAATCTAATACACTTCTAACTTTTCTAGTTGAGATTCAAATCAAAATGTGTGTGGGTTCTTTTTAAACAATTGGAAAGAATGGTCTACATGCATTTTCTCATCCCATCTCTTCCCCATATCCATAGCTTAAAAATCATGGACTATGCTCTGAACCAATTATTGGTTCCCACATGTCTTAGGTGAAAACACATTCTTTGTAGCTTCCTTTTGTTGGTTTCTTCGATTCATAATGGTTTCCATTTTCTAAAAAAGAAAGAAATGACATATGTGTCAACTTATCTTAACAGATGGATTAGAATTTCAAATCCCAATCCATCATACTATCACAATAGTGCTTTAAAAAATAATTTATCTTACATGTTCATGATTTTTTGGAAAATCTCGCTTTGTTCTAAAAATAAAACCCTTTTTCAAAATACCACAATGAAACTCTTTTTCAAAAACTCACATTTGAAAAAAAAATTACATATTGGAAAATTAAATTAATTGAAAAAAAAACATAAATCATTACTCAAAATTCATTATGAACTCCTAGTGGGATGCCATTTATTAAATAAATTATATGATCATCTCATTAGCTGAACCCATTATAATGATATTTCAATTCCAATAAGTGTCTTCAAAACACTTATTTAACCAAATCCACGGTAACATGAGGTTCTATATAAAATGGTTAGATACGTCTTTTTATGCACTATATCTCTTATCATGATGATGAATTTCCTTTACACTAACCTAACATAAGGAATGCCATAATGAATTCAAACACAATGACTGAAAACTAATACCAAGTAAACGAATAACCAGGACTACCACCACTTGTTCCAAAAAGAACAGAAGTACCATGATTAAACCACTATATCAAAAAGATTTAGATTGAACAAAACTAATACAAAATGTTACATCTTGCCCCTCCCCATTGACTTTATAAGTTCTATGGACATAAATTGACCTTTATAGGAACCCCCGAGATGCCAAAGGTTGGGATTAAATTACAAGGGCATCATGTTAAACTGGGAGCCAATTTTCTTTTTTAAAATAAAACAACCAACTATACATGTCATTACCAAACCAACCATTACATGATGAATTATATGAATGAATGACAACTCTAGCATTCCATTTATGTCAAAAACCAATCTAAACTGTAGAACAACATAAGACTACAAAACAACCATGTACACATTATAATAAAAATAGTTTATTAAATAACTGCATTAATCCAAATTTCTCTATGCACCAATGCTAGAAAACATGCCTAGTATTTCAATGTACTACTAAAGATGTGTGATACATTAAATTTTCTCATATTTCGATAAATAAAACTACAAATCACCATAGTTCCATAGAAGGAGTGGGTAATCAAAATCAGTAGGATTTCCCCAAATGACATCCCTACCCACACAACTAGGATGTAAACATGTTAGTGAATTTATATAAAACAATTAATAATTAAAAATTTCTAAAATATTTTTCATCAGAATATATAGAATTTCAAAAATAAAATAGTTTTTCAAATAAACTAAGAACCAATGAAATCCACAAAAATACACTCCAAAAACATTTCATAAAATTCATTATTTGCATAATTTATTCCATTTAATATATCCAAACATCCAACCATGCATATAACCTAGATCTTACTATACTCTCAAGTGGTGGGACATACTTTCACTTAGATATCACTGAATGATACATTTGAAGGGGGAGATCCTAGACCCTTATACATCACAATAATGAAAGGGGAGACTCGTTACCCTTATTCATCCAAATATTAGATTGACATACAATATCATTATGAAAAAAACCCAATTCCAAAAATAAGCCTTTCACCCATTTTAATAAAACTATAATTTTGTTGAAACCCTTTCAAAAAACGATTTTAGAAAAACCACAATTTTCTTAAAACACAGTTCCATAAAACAAAACTAAACATTAATTTTAAAACCATCAATTTAAAATAATATCACCATTTTATCATTAGAACAAACACCAAATTCCCCAATTTCCATAAATCATCACATAAGATTGATTTTATCAAACATTTCATAGTGGTTTCATAATATATTTCAAGAAAAACCATGAATTTTAAATCAATCATTTATAATATAATTATAGGAGTCAAGAGTGAATCCACCATCCTTGGGTTTTATGATTAAAATGAAGATCCTCACTTGAATCACAATGAAACTAGGTTGAATCTCCAAATCCTCACCTAATATATGATCCTCTATCATGAAAAACACAAAATATAAAACTATATTTGTAGTCATTCCTATCAGATCTATCCATAGTAGACATAGATCTATGAAACAAGGTGACAAAGGGAGTAGTGTATCGAAGAAACCATACCAAAAAAAATGAATAATGATGAATTTCTGTGAGAATATGTCTTCAAAATATCACGTGATTCCTTTAGAACACCTTCAGATCAATCAGGGAAGATTTCTGAAGATTTTTTATGATAGAATCTAATGTTAGCGCTTCATATGAGGAAAAATGAGGGCCTTATTTGTCAAAACATGTGATATACACAACATTAGTATCTCACCCTTAACATGTGCATGGGTAGTCACACAGTTAGGAAACCTTTGTGCTAACCATTTTCCATCAACTACCTCAAGGATGAGCCTTACATGGTTGGCTCACCCCGTTAGAAAATCATTCACCAACCCTTAAAAATCCCAAATTCAAAAATATCAGGGTTTCTAGTAGGCTTGAACACAATTTGGAAAAACTGTAAACCACTTGTGCACCTTCCCTTTAGATACTGCCTCACAGTTGATGGTTTCGAGAAAGCATTGCACGGTTCTCACTCACTATGAACCGATAGTGCACCCAAATAAAATTCTCAAAATCATTCCAAATATATTACAAACTATCCCAAACATCAACCATACACCACACATACATAAAAATAAAAAAAATATAAATTAAATACTAGAAACCGGGGAATTATAGATACATTCATACCAATCCTTGATCACCACTTGGTACTCAAAAAATAATGTTTCATCCATGAAATCTATCTCAACCCAATTAATAACTTGTGATGGGTTGTGAATAAATATACTCAATTATGAAACATGGAAGATTCCATGAACATGGTCCAACAATGGGGGTAGTGTTTGGCAGTATGAAAACTCACCCACCTTCTTGTAGTATCTATAATTTCCTAAGGAACCACAACAATAGCTATCTACACCAAAATAATATTCACAAGCATCATCATAGAGAGACCATTATGAAAATATATACCCCATGAGAAAATTCTATGGTTCTATGAGGTTACATTTCATAAAATTTATACTTACTATCAATGGTATTGATTTTCTAAAGAATCACCTAAACATTATCCATTTTATCATAGACTAGATTCGATCCCATAAGTGATTAATCACTTTTTTACCACAATCATAGAGGGGAACTATAAAGAATACTGTATAGATATTTGAATAGTGTGATGCGGATTATAGATTTATAATTGTAGTTATAGGAAAAATATACTAAAGGTATGTGATCATTTCAACAATGACAAAATTTGAACATGTAGGATCTTCAAATATCTTGTAAAAGCATAATTTTTCATTCATTTTGTCCATATATCTCTAGATTGAATGTTGTTCCCATTTGTATCTAGATCATGAAGGCCACCAATCAAAAAATCTAAATGTGTGATGTGAACTGTTCATTAAATTCTATTGAAAAATTTCATGGTACCTTGTTAATTTGGATGATCTCTCTTATTTACAATCACCCTAAACTACACACCTAAATTATCTCTCATATAGATCAAAAGTGATCTGAATTGGTATGCTAATCAATAATAACCTAGATAGTGTTGTGTACTCTCTCTATCCATAGAATCATTATCAAAAAATCCATTGACATTATATAACACAACAACATGGGTATATAAAGAGGTTTATTGAAACATAATGGATCTTAGTGTGCTGACATCACATATTCATAGGTCAAACATAGAGAAATAAAATAAATAACATTTCAACACTTGTTGGCCCACCAAAACTGACACTGAACGTTTGGGTACATTTTATCCATCCAAGGATGTACTTCCATGGGGTAAGTAACTCTATAAACCCCTCATTCAGAAAATTTATTGATACTATAATTATTCATTTGAATAAGATAGTGTGATTCATACCTTAATAAAATTTATCTATTTTATCTCCAAAGGATATATAGATGTGTAGAAATTTACAATCAATGATTCCTAAATGTTTATCTCTCTCACAATAGAGAATTATTTTAGTCACTATCATTCATTATAGGCAATAAATCCCTCTCTCATCAACAAGGTTTAGCTCTAATAAGGAAAAATACCTTTTAACATCCTATACCAAGTGTAAATGAGGTTTCCTACAAATGGAATCTACCACCACTTTTATTTTCCCTATAGTATACACTATTTCACATTTAAGTACTATAATAAATCCATCCAATGCATTTATCCTTGGTTGAAATCACTCATGGAAAATATGTACATAGGTCTCTGGTGGTTTTAATATACCATAATCCACTCTCCCAAAGATAATGAATCCATATATTTTATGAAAATACTACTACTTTCCACTCCTAGACATGTTTCATGTATTTTTTCTCATGGTGTATCAAATTCGTACACCCGTAGTGGTCACCATATAACTTTTCATCAATATAAACCTAATACCATTTTAAAATGAATCACAAGACACCAAATACTCAACACCCTCCTTTGGGAGTCTCAAAAAATGATCACCATCCATCATCTACCTTAGCTCCTAAAATGATTTCTAACAATACAAAATCAAAGAAAATAGATACCGTTTTTACATCAATTCTGAACAATTGGTTACAATCATGAAAATAATATTTAAAAAACACTGATACTACTTGGAAAATTGATGATATCAAGGAACGTCTAATACACTCTTGAGTGAGTCCCAAGTTATAACTACCTCAATCGTTGAAAAGAATACAAATAAACCATTTTTAGAGACAATATTTCCTAAAAATTGAACATCTACGATATATAACTATCACTTCATGTGATTATTATATAACGGGTACTCATGGGTTCACTCCCAGACCATTTTGACATTATTTTTATTCTCATACTTTTATATAAAGTAAATTATAATGACATAAATAAATAAAACCCTTACCAAAAGATTTAGTTCTAAAGTCCCATGTTGATAGTAAATGGATTGATCAAACAAAATAGAATCACTATGAACTCACAGAGGCTATAGAGACATCAATATGAAAATTCTAGATTATTCAGATCTTGACCATTCAATGGGTGGTAGTTATATCAATATTCAATCTTTGAGAACTATCTTACACCATTTAGTTCATTTATGTGGACATCATTTCTCGGAAAGGGGTGCTTTTATATAACCATTTCTTATTCCATTATTTGGTAATCAATTCATAGACTCAATCATTCATCCTCCTTCACAGATAACATTTCTTGAGCCAACTAGGGGGACACCCTATATCTAATAAAACCGTTGTTTTAAAGGACTTCCAATTCAACCCTTAGATCCTAATACTGAGTAGGGGACCTCTGATATGCCACAATATATATCGATTATTCCTAAGATTCAAATAAATTTAAATGTAAATATCTATACATAGATGTGACCTCATAAATATTTAGGGAAAAAAATATATGCACTAATAAAAAAACATTGATAGCCAGGTGTCTGAAGAGCTTGTTGCACCGAGGGATAAAAATGCCAACTTATTGGAGATTGGATGGAGCTTCCTACTCATGATCCCCTCCCATTCCAATAGTAGTTCCCTCTAACCATTTAGGTAGAATATTATCCCAAAAGAATATATATACATAATTATCCTATGGTGAAAGTATATATAGTCACCTAATGTGGGTATCTAATCCATACCAAGAATGACATCATACAGTTTCATCAAAATTCCCAATTGGATCATTTTGAAACTCTCTCCATCAAGAATTAACTAACACTATATGAATATTTTTAAGATAGTTGGATCACTTCCAGTAGTGTTCTATAGCCCCTACTAATAGAATAATAGATCCATACAAATTTAACGTTTTTCAACAGTGGATGTTATAATGTATATAAGGAAAAAGTTTTCCTAAAAGATTCACCTTTCTGACCTGATCACAAGCCCCCTTATCCTACAAAAGACTATATCATCATCCACAATACCTCTGAGACTTGTATGGAACACATGGTGTGTAGTATTAGTGGGGATGTATGTCATAGAATCATCTCAGCTAACATCTGATAATTCAATGGATCTACAAACACTTATTTCCCTACCAACTCCATGGGGAACAGCCTAAACAACCATTGGAAATTCCGTATTGTGATGTGTCCTTTACTACATAGGTCAGTCCATTTCCCTTCCCCAATGTCAAGAAATCAAATGTCAGGTGACCCCTCTCATTACCACCATATCATTAACTATCACTCATCTGATGGGTTCCCTATATGTATACTCATATTACTAATACTTGAGATTGAGCTTGATTCTATTAATACCTCATGTACTAATAACCTAGAGTCTAATGTCTATATTTTATAGTATACAAAATTACCCTATATCAACCCTTATCTTGTACAAATATCTTATTCTCCTCTTATTGGTTTTTTTCTACAACAAATGCCTACTCTAAACCCCTTTAATATGTATGAATTCATATATATATCAAATAATCTTTGATTTACCTATAATGACTCCACTCAATATACAATTCCTAGATGAATCAATCAGACACCATATTGAGACAGTGTCACTTAAAGTTGGTAAAACATTAAGAATACTCTATAAAAGTCATATCACCACAATAAATATCAAAATGATCTTAAATATATTAAATAAAAATGACAAAGAATATTACAAATAATAAAAAATGGTTGAAAATATATCGGTTAGAGTGTAACATCATCATGGTTTTAATTGAAATGACTCAATCAACACCATATTTCACTATGAAAAATAATAGTCATAGTAATATCTTTTTGATCAGTAATGTTCCGTAAAATTTGGAATAAATATGCAACAGACTCTACAAACATCCCTGTCTACATGGGATTTTAGCTGACTATGAAACCTGGATGGTTTTTTCAATTGAAATTTTCTTATTGCACTCATCCTACTCACATAATTGCCTTGTCCAACTAGGATAGTTGGATTCTTAATATGAATATATACATTTCCCTAAACTAAAATTTTTTAGGAGACTTATTTCTCAATGGGTGGAATAACTTCCGTCTAATAACCAAGATGAAACACCTCATTACTAAATTTGTCATCAACATGACCCTACATCAGAATCGGAGTTAGATATCATCGTGAAATCATCCTAAAATTTAACAAGATATATCATGGTGAGATAATAATATCTAGAGAGATGATATAAGAAGGAAATAATGTTCAAATAAACATTCATATTTGATTCATGTAATAATGGTTTACCTTCTACTGACATCTTAGTATGTCAAGTTGACAAGAAGGTAATTAGAGTTTGGATGTATGGATACACTAGTCAGTTCACAGTCACTATAAAGACCCCAAACCTAATAGCCAAAAGAAAGAGGTTACTTTATAAAATTTGGTACTATATATAAAATATTATATCCCAAAGGCCTAAATAGAATAGTTTTCATAGAAAAACAAAATCATACAAGAATCTTCTATAATATTTGATAACATAAAATACAAAATAGTGTATTTATTGAAAAAACCATTATTTCCTATGACATATGATTACATATCAATCTTAATTCACTTCTTAAAATCATAGGTAAAGGAAACATAAAAATTGTGTGATATCATATTCAAAGTAAGGGTTTTAATATAGAATAAGCTAATATGACATGGAAAATATGGAAATAAAAAATGTTTTAAATAATTCAGTATAAATAATCACATGAGCTAGATAATTATTCATAGATATCATAACTATTAAAATAATAACATGGTTAGAAATAGATTATTTCTTAACAATGGAACGAATAATTTGAAAAATATAAAACATACCCATTGGGGCCTCATTCTAATAAATATAAAACATACCATCAATTCATTATTCCAATATATATTAAATAAAAGAGTAAGGACTCATCCAAATATCAAATATAGTATGCCTTGTGAAAAAAACTATTACATCAATGGGATATGTAATTATAGGAATTAGTAATCACTTAATAATACTAAAAAATTAATGATATTATTAAATAAAAATATATAATCAACATGCATTAAAAAAATCAACAAATATATGTATTGGGAGAACTAGTATAAGGAATATCAAAACTCCCCTTAATCAAACCAATCAAAAACCATCCGATAAAATATATTGGATAGTATGAATAGTTTATATCATCATTAAATCATAAAATTCAACAAATTTTATTCAGGTATATGTAAATACTTTTAAAATATCTCCATAAATTTTTTTAAGTAAAAATTTTGTTTTCACTTTGATGCCACTTTTTAAAAACCTATAAATTTCACATACATTTTAGAAAACACAGTATTTTGAATTAAGAATAGAAAATATGCATAAAAAACATAAATATAATTATTTTTTATTGGTGGTAAATTCCACTCATTTTATATATGTTAAAAAACATTCCTTTCACACTATTATAAAAAGGTCAAAATGTGATTATTTGGAAAATGATGAGAAAATCCAATTTTAACAACTTTTAAAAAATAAAACATAGGAAAAATTTATTTATTATATAATTATATAATATTAAAAACATTATTTTCAAATTTTAAAAAAAATATGCACATTAATGTGAATTATTCTTGACTGAGTATAAAAACATGGTCGGTTTTCCCAGAAATTAATTATTTTGGTATCTTGAGTATTTAAAGAGAGGAAAAAAGAAAGGAAGTCATGTAATTTATAAAAATAACCAAATTACTCAAAAAATAATTTATTTATATAAATAAATATAAATTAATTTCCCCAATGAATACATAAAAAACTCGAATAATGATGATATTGTAAAATAAAATCTTACCTCAAGTCTGAATTCATTCATACTTTTACAAAACTCCTATAAAATAAATATATATTTATTATAAATATATTAAAAAACATAATAATATATTTAATAGATTATATTATTTAATTATAACCTTTTATCACACTTTTACAATCAAATATTTGTAACAATCATGCTTCCAGAAAATAAGATCTTTAATTTTCATGTATGTTTTAGTTTGGAATTTTCTTTCCTTATACATATAAATTTGTTCCAAAATCTAAATAATTTAAATAATTATATTAAAATAAGATATATTCTTAATATATGAAATTATATTAATCCATTATGTATAGGAAAAAATGAATGTAATCTCTTCATGGAGTTGCAAGTGCACACGTAAGCATAAATGATGTTATTGCTTACCATTTAATGGAAAAGAGGGTTGATAATGGTGGTTCCATAATCATAATGAAATTTTAGTATATTTAAGATAGTAATTTTTTATTTTAAGATAAAAATATATATTTATAAGAGGTGAAATAATAATTAAAAGAAGAAATTGATCGGTTGAGGAAATTACCTCTTATATGAAAGAACACATTTAGATCGCTTATTAGGGACCATAGGGTTGGTATTTTGGGATTACCATAAAATCAATAAAATTTATAATTATTTTTATGAGGGAAATGGGTAGGTATTGGGCATTCTATGTTTCTAAAGGTGGTGTAAAGAAGAGTGTTAAGAGGTATAATTTTATAACTGAGGGGAGGGGAACTCGTATAATTTCTTAAAAAATTAAATTATTCAAAGTCATTAGCTTACAATATGATTTAAAATTTATTGAGATTAAATGATATAGTTTGATTTTTTAATACCCTTAACTAATAATAATTTTTTGTGTTATTTCTGTTTTTTAAAACATATATTTATATTTATCCCCATATTTATCCTATCATAGCCTTTATCCTGATAATGTCATTTTCATTCATAAAGAGTTCTAATTTTTATTAAAATATTAAAATTGAAATATAATTATAAAAAAGGGTAAATTTTATTCCTTATATTATCCCCTAGTTCAATTTCAATTTTTTTAATTATTTATAAATAATTTAATAAAATATTATTTTTATAAAATGTCATTAATGTCCTTATTAAAAAAATTCATTTACATTTCTTTCAAAAAAATAAGAAATTCATGGAACTATAATACAATCCTACAAAATAATATTAATTTTTTATATTCATTAAGAAAATTCAAGGAATAATATAACTCACTCAAATTAAAATACATTTAATATTATAAATGTCATTTTATTTATTTTTATATTAACTTTAAAAAAACACATTTTTATGTTCTTTAAGTATTTACGGTAATTATATAATAACTAAAAACTAGAAATAAATTACCATAATTAAAATAATTTTCATATTATCAAAATAAACGTTATGATAAATTCATGAAATTCTTTTTTCCATTTTTGAAAACTTATTATACATTTAAAATAAACGGAGTTATATTTTTTATTTTTTGTAGAATTAAATATTCTATAGGGAGCTTCATGGATAATTCTCCCTAAAACAATTAATTTTATATCATATGGTAACAAGTGTAAAATTAAGCTCTTATAATAATAATTAGGATTATAAATGGTGACTTTAACACATAGTTTTTAATCTAGGTTAACCTAATTTACCATTTATTAAGGTCACAATTTTTCCATGGTTTCTACTCTTAATGAATAAAAATGGGTCCTATATAAAAAATTTGAAACATGTGATTAAAAATATGGAATATATTTTTTAAAATTAAATTTTAAAAATCGGAGGAAATCAATTGTAAAACACTGACACAAAATTAATGAAACTCAGTTTTTTTGAAAATTACATTTGTATTCGTAAAACAGGATATATATTCATCTCTTATTCCTATGACAAACATTTTTTTATTATTTTAACATTTTATTGATTAAATAGTATATAAATTTCATTAAAATTACTCAAAATTTGTTATAAATTATATTTATAGTGATAGAAAAAAATTATGTACATAAAAATATTTTTAACAAAAAATAACTCTTTTACATGAAAATGATTTTTTTAAATTTTATAATAGATTGAGAACTAATGAATAAATTTTCTAGATGTATAAACATTAATTTCGTTCTTATATATTTATTTATATTTGATACTTCAATTTTTATTTTAAACGTTATAATTTTCACAGTTTAATTATATTATAATTGTAGATCATGGTTTGATTAAACATGATGTTACATTTAACATAATCTGTCGATCAAATTAAATATGTTTAAAAAATTTAAATCATAAAATATTAGGGTTTTACATAATACCCACATAAAATAAATTTCACCCTCATAATTCTATCATTCTAATATAAAAAAAATGTTGATATATCAATAGAATTTCATCCTTGGGTATCCAAGAAGCTTTGATAAATTTTTTATTTCTCTAGTGAACTCTACCCTAGTGGGTAGATGTGTTACAAATAAATTTACCTCGATAATACAATATTTATATTAGTTTTTCTTCATAATAATAGCCATGTTTTAGTGTTACAACCTCTATTTTCATTATATGTGATGGAAGATGTATGTATTACTCCAGAGATATGTTTGGACACATCATGAATTTTTGAGATGTTCAGTTGAAGCACCAAGAGATAATCCTTCATACATAATCAATTAGCAAATCCCCGAGGGGATAATATACCTAGGTCTTAACATTCCCTTGTTTTTTGAATATTATAACCTTATTATATAGAGAGATTCATAAAAACACATTCTCACTAACTTTGAACTCTATATCTCACCAATTTTTATCTATGAGAGTTTACTATAAAATCAATGTTATATTAATGTGTTAGTTAATAGAACAAACTTTATCTACCATTTATATTGCTATCTCAGGTTATAATAGTATTATTTCTCAAACATTAACCCTAAATGATATATTTAAACATTAATTTTATAATTGGATTCATAAGGATCCGTATGAATTCTTAAGTGAATGAAATTGTTATAAGAAAACTCATATAAAGGAAGGTGTTTCTCCAAATAACTTTGAAAACCATATAACAAGATCTCAGTACATCTAATATAGCTTGAATGGTTCTCTTGGATTGATCATTTTTCTGATAATGACACGTTTTACTAAAACTCATCTCTATATCCAAATCTTACTGAAAACTTTTCCAAAACATCAAGGTAAACCATTGATCCCAGTTAGATATAATAGGATATGGTATTCTCTAAACCATTACCACATCCCAAATATATTTTCAGGCATATTTATCATGATAGAGATCTAATTTGGTAATAATGAAGTGTTCCAACTACTTAAGGATATGGACTACAACCAAGATAACAATATTACCTTTTTTGGTTTTTGGGTTGTGCAATTATTAAATCTATTGTGGTGTTTTTTCATTTACATTATTGTATGGGTAATGGTTAATTTATCCCCTTAGATTTCAGTGTCTCAACAATATCTTGTTTATATACTATAAATACACTTTCATATCTCTATACACATTCATAATTCCAAGATGAATATATAATAATGTAATATGATCCTCATATAATGAATCCTTATTTAGATATGGTATGTATGGAATAAATACACAGTTCTTAAATATTATTATTCCATCTAAATCATGGTTGTACTCTGGAACATTTCTAACTTTCTTATATACCTCAACAACATTCCTCTACACATCTTTGATCATCACCTGGACAGATGGTTTTCCACACATTTAATGTAAAAACTATTTCTTATATTATGATTAGATAATTATATCTATCATTTGAAATGTAGAAATATTAGATATTTTGTTATTGTAATCATTTATAAGTTTTCATGAACCTTTCCACATAGATAATCTTAATCCTTATTCTCTTTCCTAGGTGGTAATGTATTGATAAATAATAATATTTGATAAACACCAATCATATTTGTTGCTTATTATTAAAATCATTCTATTTAAATCTATAATTAAATCTTTTATAATCAATATATATATATATCAAACCATTCATTATACATATAATTCCCTTAAATCTTCATTATGAAAATTTCTGCTACCAACACAAAATCATGATTGGGGTAATTTTATACAAGAATTTCTAATTTATAAGTGCCATATGTTATCACCATATAATTCTACAAGATTATAAATCCTAGTTTTTTCATTAACATATCACTATTTATCACAAAAACATATACACTATATTGTATAGTAAGAATAATAATACTAACCTACCATCTCTTCAATTCATGGAAACTATCTTTTCATTCATCTACCCATAAGAACATACCCCATTCTGAGTCGATATAGTGAGTGGATTAATAATTGCATAACATTATCATTATCCCCTTGGCTTATTTTTGGTATATTCCCTTGATGATTGGGGCACCAAATTGAATAGTAATCCCTATGTTATTATAGTTAAACCATATTACATTGATTGATTCCCCTTACCCTTCCATTCATGAGAATGTTGGATCATTTCTCTATAGTTATATAAAATTAATTTTTGTTTTAACCATTAACCAAGGTTTTTAATTTCATATGTATAACATTTTGGGAACTTCCACTTTAAATTCATCCCCTTACACATTTTTGCATCCTATTATTCTCAAACATTCCACCAAATAAATATTTAACACCCCTAGGATTTTGGAATTATTTTTTGTTGAGTTAATTTAATCTTTTTATATTTTTCATTTCACACAAAACTAAAAAAATTATATATTTTAAATCATTAATCTAAACATTTTTAAGACTAATATAAATTTTCTTACACTACATGCCCCACTGACATGGTGTACGTTACACGCAACGCTGATGTTTCTAAAAAATATCATTTTTTTGTTATAATTATATAAATGAAATAATTATATCCTAGACGTTAATCATATTAATATGAATAGTATAAATACTTTAAATATACTATTAATAATGGTTTCTCATAAATATAACATATTGATACTGAAGTATATAATTTTTGGAAAAGTATTTATATGCATTAAAATAATATTTTACTAATTAAGCTACTTTTCATAACCTTATGTGAACAGAAGTAAAATTAATTTTATACACAGATAGAAATTTAATTTGATAAAACTAAAATATTTTTTAATTCAGAATATTGAAATTACCTTTTAGAGATTTTTTTTAATTTTAGGAGAAACTTCATTTTTGGATGAAAAGTGAAAAATACCAGATATAAATTCCAATCAACTTTTTCAAATAATTTATTTATAAGGTGAAATTATATTTTTAATTTATTTAATAGTTTAATAAGATAATATTTTAAACAATTAAAACAATATTGGTTTTTTAGAACAATTTTTCTTTCTTTGTGGGTTTAAAAACAATGAAAATATTTTAATGTTTATACTTTATAAACTTATATTGTCGACCAAACTATGAGATTACTTTTAAATTAATTTCATAAACATAATTTATTATAAATTGGAAAAATAAATTCCATATTTTTTTCAGAATAATTTATAATGTCTAATAAGGTCAACATAGTATTTTACCAAAAAATATTTGAAATTGTAAAAAAATAATTACAACAATTAAGAGAAAAAAATAGGTTAACAAAGTATAAAACCAAAAAATTAACACTCAAAAAAACCGATAAATTTTTCAATACACATTTTATGAAAACTATTTTTCCATTGAACATCATTTATTGAGTTTTTTATGACTTATTTTAGATAAAAATGTGGTTACACCGAAATTTTTTAAAAAAATTCAAGTATATCCTTTGGTTTCCCTATAAAGGCCACCACCTCTCACTCTTCGTCAAACCTCTAAAACCACATAAGATTTTAAAGGTTATTATTAATAAAATTAAAAAATACCTAACTCTTTCCTTGAATTATACCTCTTTTATTATAGAAATCTAAGGAAGCCTTTTGAAAAAACCCAAAGTAGTTTCCCAATTAAGAGGTAATGCCTTCTCTCAATCTCTATTCTTTTATTTTCTTTTATCCACCCACTACACTATCTTTATTCAATGATTTTATAAATAACATTGTCCAAAATATTCGAGGATTCTATTATTCCTTATTCTATTCCTTCACTTACACAAAACCCCATTTAATGTGTAATGAACATACTATTTACGTTTATGGTGAACTACTGTCTCACAAAATGATGATTGTTCATTTTTCTTTTACCACAACTCCTAGAAGAAATTATCATTTAAAATATATTTATATATGTTATATATTATATTTTTTATTTCTTTAATCACCATTTATTATTTCACAAAAAATATTTATATGCCTCCCACTTGGTGTAAATATAATAAAGTTTTTGAGGATGTGTGGACTACCACCCTCTCAAAGTGATATGATTATTCCTCGCACTAGATAAAATGTATTAAGAATCAGTTTTCTGAAATTATATGATAAATTTGTAATTATAATTATTCAATAATTATAATATATATATATATATAATTTTATTTCATTCTTTTAATATGATAATAAAAATGGAAACATCATCCATGTGTACGTACGACGTACGGTCTCTATGAGCTCTGTATTCCATTTCATACTAATATATTCTGTAGATAATTATAATACCCATAATATAAATATATATGATATTTATATCATTTATTACATTTGGTAAATAAATAAATCATCATCTATGTAAGATGGATATGAATAACATGTAAAATCATGTATAATTAACAATGCGTTTATCACCCGAAACATGGAGTTAATGATAAATGGGTAAAAGCCCTTAAGAGAATAATATATGGTATTATATACATGAATATTTTTTAGAGTACAATGAATGCCAATACACAATGTTTGGGATTTCTTCTCGCATTTTATTTTTGTGAGATACATGTTTTATTCACCAACCATTGCTTTTTTGTGGTGTTTATACTAAATGTTGATTTATTATATGATTCATATAGTTAAATTTATGGTTATTTACATAATAATTTTTTTAATATCCTTTCATGGGGACTATTTTTTCAATTTTACCAAATCGATAAAACGATTTAGTCTCCATTTTCCATCATTTAGACAAATGCCATGTTACCCACATATATTTTCCCATGAGGTGTACATACTACTTTAAAATGATATATAATAAATCTCATTATATTCATTATATTTTAATCATAACATGAATTTATTTTCTTAAAAGGGGAGTGTGGTTCAAATTTACCATGTGGTAAGAGTTTATTGAAACTATCTTGTCACTTTTCATGATTGTTCATGATTATGAAACGTTTGATAAAATATGATGATTCATCTATCATAAAACAGTCATTAATTTTCAAAATCTTTTGTTATCTCAGATATATTCATAAATTTGTAATATTTTTTGACTCATTGTATATAATATTGCTAAGAAAGTGATTTTAAGGACGTTTGATTTTACCTCTCTCTTCGGTTAGAAATCATTGTTCCATCAATACCATATTTTCTAAAAGGTTTCAAAATATAAATTACTATTACCCAGTGATCTTCAAATGACATAGTTATCCATGTTTTACATTTTTAATATAAAATGGTATTTAAGGGTTAATCTTTTTTCCATTTTTTGATCTAGTCACTTTTCTAAAAAAATTATAATGAAAATGGAATGTTTAACACATGTGGATTTACCCACAATAATGACTATCATTACATTAAAGCATACATTAAAAGATTAAAATGTTTTTTTTACATAATCTATTTTCCTTATATTATGTAAATTCAATCTTTTAAATTAATTTTCATCAAAATCATTTTCAAAATGTTTTCATGATTATTTTTCATGTTTCAAGGGGAAAATGGTTTTTAAAAATGTTTTCAATATTATTTATTATGTTTTCATGTAAAAAGGATTTAAAATAAATTTCAAGCATTCATTATAAGTCTTCAATGTCACATTCCAGGAAATTGTGTTGAAAAAAATTTTAATCTTTCGTTTAAATTTTTCAAACTGTTTTGAACAAATAGTTCTTTGAAAATGTTTGGATTCTTAATATATAAGTATTCATGGAAAAACATTTTCTAAAAAAATTATAGTCATGTATATTTGTTTTCAACGTATTTTATATAAAAGTTATTTACAAATATTATTATGTATTAATAATGGATATTAAATGAATAAATGATAATTTCTTCATGAAATGTTTTTGAATATATTTTAATATTAGTTACCATCTAATATGATATCTGTTAATGTTACTCTTGACTTTATAAGAAATGATCTGAAGGTTCCATTCTTATTATTTCTCTAAATGGTTTATCCATAATGACATGGTATTTATGAACCCTTTTAATATTTCATGGTTTATAAGTTTATGAAACTCGTGTCTCTTTCATGGGTTATATTCTTTTGTAACTCACTTTTATTCCCAGTGGTAATATGAGACCAAATTTTATTCTTTTGGTATTGGTATGATTAAATGTTCAAGAAACATATCTAATTTCATGGTTTAGGGAATTTTTATTGTTTATAATGTTATGTCTCTCATATTTATGATTTTTTATGCCTTGGGTTGGATTTAAATCTCACACTAATAAATTAGGTAACAATGGATGACTTATTAGTATAAATGTTCTCCCTGAACCAGATTTCATGTTCATAGTGTTATAAATGAACATAATTACATGATCTTAATGTTATGCATAGACCTAGTTTCATGTCCATAATTTTATTCCTGCTTTTTATTACATGTTTACAATATTATGAGTGAACCTTTTATGTGTTCATAATTTTATGAATAGACCCAGCAACATGTCCATAATTTTATGCGTGAAGCTGGTTACATGTTCACAATGTTATGCATAAACCTGATTACATGTCCATTATATTTTTCATATACCCAGATTCAAATCCATATGGTTATGAATGATCCCAATTACTCATTTAATATGTTATTCATAGACCTGGTTTCATGTCCATATGTTGATTTAGGGGGTTGTTTTCATGTCATTAACATAATGAGACACTGCCATAAAAAACATTTTCTCAAACGCCACCCTTTATCAAAAAAAAATTTTAACAATAAACAAGAGTTCATTTATCAGTGCTAAAAAAAGCGATAATAAAGGGAACTTTTATCAGTGATAAAAAAAGTGTTGTTAATTGTGACCTGTTATCATCACTTTTTTAGTGCTGATAAAGGCACCCACTTTATGAGTGATTTAATTAGATGTGATAACAATGTGGGGTTTTATCAACACTTTTCCCTAGAATAGATAATGTGCATATTTTTATAAAAATATTTTTTCATGAAAAATAATATATTGATATTTAAGTATGTTTAAATTGTTATAAATATAATATTTATTTTTTAAATATGTTTTATATAAGTATCAATAGAATATTACATTAAATATATAACAAATTTATTAAAAATGGATTTTGAAATATTTTAGAAATTATTATTAATTAATAATTTTCTAATAATCATTGACTTATAATCATTTAATAACAATTTTAAGGCCCAAAAAATAAAAAAATAAATAATAGATCTAAAATAATTTGAAAATGTAACACAAACATAAAATGACCATAACTTTTGATCTGATTGTCCATCTGAGCTCTAGAGCAAATAAAATTTAAGCCTACAATGAGTTCTATGGGATTTCAACTGTGGAAACTTTATCTCACCTTTTTTTAGGCCAAAAAAGTAATTAAAAGGCCCCCAAAACCTTGTTTTTTGTCGAGATACCCAAATATTTTAACATTCGAAGGACTTTTAGCCTCGTTTAGGGGGGGGGGGTATTTTTTCCCTTTTCTAGTGGGAAATGAATTTATTTCAATTGATTACATTTATATTCATGTTATAAATTTGAAATTTTATCAATTTTTAAAATTTACTATTATTTAAAATCAAATATATTATAATATATACATTTTTTTAATTCGCAATTAAAAAATTAATTTTATAAATAAATAATTAAAAATATTTAAAATTAAAAGATATTAATATTTATATACCAATATGATGTGTCTCTATGTGTGTGTGTGTGTATTTGTGTGCATCTATATTGAAAAAATCTATATATTATTTATATATTCTAGAAATATGTTTATACAAATTAATATATATTATTTTAAAATATATATAAATATGTATAATTATACTTAAAAATAAACATATAATATATGTGTGTGTGTATGTTGTATATATATATATTTATTTATTTATAAACAAATAAAAAAGGCATATTTTTGAAATGTATTTAAAACTAATATTTTAAATATATATTAATGTATGATTAAATATATTAATATATAAATATAACTCTATATACATACTAATATACATATATATATATATATTAATATAAGAATATATAAGAATATATTTATATAACTATATATATAATATAATTATATATATATAGATATATTTATAAATAATGGGAAAAAATATGGTGTAGTGGTAAAGGAATAGGTGCGCTGACAAGACGTCTAGAGTTTAAATCCAAGGGGACTTAGGTCACTCATGCATGGGAGGAATAATGGCTAGAAATGTTAAAGGGGTTGGGGGTGCGCTTAAAGGTTGTGGCGGTGTGGGTGTGGCATGTTGGCTTGGGTAGGGTTGGGGATTTTTGAATGTAGGGTTGGTATTGCATCTAAAACCCTTTCCCTAATTGCAAATATATATTTTATTAAATGATTCATTAACTCTTATCAGTGCTAAAAAAAGAGCTGATAAATGACATATTCATTTTCACTTATCTTTAGCACTAATAAAAGATACCTTTTATGGGTTCTTTTCTAAGTGCTGATAAAAGGTTCCCCCATTTATCTTATCCTCAATTAGTAGTGATTTTTAAGGTAGTTAATGCCCTTTTCTAACATTGATAATGGCCATATTTGTAGTAGTGAGTGAACATGTTTCTAAATACAATAGTTCACAGTGTTATAAACATATGTGTATTAAAAAAACAATGATTTATTCCTATGTTATTATATCATTATTTTATGATCCATTTAATATAAACTACCAAAATATATAATGATCTCTAATATGTATATAATGATCTTAAACTGTTATGCTCAAGTTCTATGCCCCTTTGTTAATGTTATTCTTACACATTTCCATTATTTACCCTTACTGAGAATCTGACCTCACCACATTCTAATTTTCCTTTCCCCTTGTTCGAAGAACAGTTTTATATAGAATTTCAAAAAATTGATATCTTTATGGGAGATGAAGAAGATATTTCACCTAGATAAATGATTTTCATTTCTTGTTTCCAATGACACTAAACTATTACTATCCTTAGGAACGTATTTTTCAATGTACAAAATATTTATCTAAATTTATGTAAAATCAATGTATTTTAAGCCTGGGATTCTATAGTTGGTATAGTTGGAAAGGATTAGTTATCCTTTGTAAACTTGAATTAGAAGCCATTAGTGATATACCTGGGTTGATTTTTAAGGGTGTTTCTGGGGATGGCTCTAAGGATAAGTAAAATGATGGATTAATGTATAAGAAAATTTCTTATAATTTTGGTAAAGGAGATATTGAGTGGAATCCTAGAAATAAATCCTATTTTCTATACTATTAGTGGATGTGGATCTAGAATAGCTGTACATTGGGTTAACAACTCAGAAAAAAAAGTTATGGTCCGGATCAAGGTAATCTATTACATGAAAATTGGCCTTGCTGCACACCTGGTTTGACACTCCTATTTGATATGATTGGGAAATTCACAAACTAATTATGAACTATAATGACGAATTTAAATAGAGAATGACTTTGAATAATATTGGATAAACTTAATATTTCATATATTAAAGAAGTAAAACCCATGATTTAGGCACCCTATAAAATTTTTCTCATGATTATATGGTATCGCAGTATGATAAATGATTCTCACACTATGATTTTTTGGGTTTTTTCAATGAATATAACTCTATAGAACATGGTAAATATTTATTGTTTCACATGTGGAATGTATTAGAATTAAGATAATATATTTCACAATTATAAATCTTAAAAATAGAATCATGAAAGTGGTACAAGTATTGGTTATACATCTGAAGTTTAAGAGACTAAAAATGAAAAGTGAAAGGTATGTGGTATTCATCCCATATTGTTTAAATTAAACATAACAATCATGATTAGATTGAGTTTGAAGAACATTAAAATATAATCCATATTCTATATTTTATGAAATAAGTATTCCAAAATAAGTTTTTGATTCCAACGCAATGGTTTAAAAAAAATTTGGATGAATGAAGTGTGTATGTTTTAAAATTTAGAGATAGTATTATATGAATCCGGAAATGTATAAGTATTTTCAGAAGATGTTTTCATCATAGATTGAAAAGGACTTGTTAAATGGTGATGAATACATAGAAAATTGATTTCATGGAAATGAGAAATTTTTATTATGTGAAGATAACAAAAAATTAATTCCAATATTTGAGATAATAAAGTTTGGAAAAAGATATGCGGGATTTAAAAAATTAATTTAGATGGTACAAATTACCCTGGAACTGATTTTTGAAAAAAAGTGTTCAATAAAATCAAGGATGAAGTTTACATATTCAATTTTTTTATGGAATATATCTTGTAATCAATGAAATAATAAAGAATGAATCTTTTCCAAAAGAATTTATGATAATTCAGGTTGTTACCTTATTCCAAAAGAATTTACAATGAGTGTATTCACATGTATTGAATTGGACGACCTAGAGATACTATGTGATATTTGGGGATCAATTTTAATATGATTTCGTGAATTTCATTTTAATATTAATGATTCTCATCTTTTAGAGTGGTTATAAGTTTAAGTATTCATGAAATGAATAATTTAATCATCATATGAAGTAATTATGTATTGAGATTGAATTTAAAACCCCGCTTAAAAGGATATTTATTAATTAAACTTATTTAAAGGTTGACTATCATATTCTTTAAATTATATTAGTGTGGTTTTATAATCTTAAATAGTTTTTTATTACAAATCAAGTTTGTCAAGGCCATGATTCATGAACCCATGACTGAAGAATGATAAGTGTTCTATGCCTATCATTGGCCTAAGTGATGTCCTGGTTTTGTATAATTATTTTTTTGAATAATTATATAGGTTAAATAGTGATGTTAATTTTTATGATTTCTGATTAATGTATTGACTATATTTATTTTCAAAAAATAGTTATTGATAAGTTGTTATACTCTTCATTTTTTTATGGACCAAATATATGTTAATAGTGTATTTTAGTGTTTTGGTAATCCTAGTGAATTTTTGAATAACCATTTCATGAAGTAATGGATGAATGATAAATAGTAAAAATCACAACTGAATAATGAAATAATTTTTATATAAACATATCAAGTAAGTATATATCCATATATTATTGGTCAATAAAATAATTACTCAAAGATACAATAATAATAATATAATGTTTTTTTGGTACCTAATTTTGGTTGAACTGATAGCCTTATAAATCATCAATGATATATAAATTTAGGGACCTCTATGTTTTATATTATTATTCTCTTTTTTTTATTGATGACCTCAATCAAACCCTATAAATATTTATTTTTTTTCTCCATGTCCAATCATCACTACCAACTTATGTTCTACTATGTAGAATAGTAGTTATATGTTACTTTGGGTAACCATTGGGGTTCCAAATTTCTATTCAAGGGACATTTTAGTAGTCTTTCTTAAGATGTAGGTTTCCATGCAATGAACATTCATGTATTAAAACTATGATAACCCAAACAAATTTAAATGGTAAAATTCATTATAAGGGAGTAGAATGTAACACCCCGTGATTTTGAGAAACATTTTTTTATGTTAATTTAATCTTTTGAAATTTTCATTTCACAGTATAGAAAAAATATTTTTTTATATTAATTAACTTATTAAAACATTCCTTTCTCATGTAACCTACTTATAATTCGTTATAGGCTACAATGAAGTTCCTATAAGATATCATTTTACTATTATAATTATTTAAATTAGATAGTTGTAGTCTAGATGTTTAAACATTTAATATGAATAGTAATAACTAATTTTAAAATATTATTTAATATGTCCTCACATTAATAAAAAATACGGATAATAAAATATATAATTTTTGGTAATTTCATTATATTTTTTTAAAAAATATATTTTGAAATAATATATTTTTAACGTCCTTGTGTGAAAAATAGTAAAATTTATTTTAGAAACATAGAAAATTTTAATATGATAAATTGAAATCATTTATTAATTCAAAATATTAAAATTTTATTAAGGATAATATTTGGGATTTTTCTAAGAAACATCATTTTTGGATGAATACTAAAAAACCCATTATTTTAAATCAGTACATCTTTTTCATAAAATATATTTATAGGGTAAAAATTAATTTTAAATTAGTTTAATTAGATTAATTTTTTTAATGAATACAATTTATTTCAATGAGACCAATTTCTCATACAAATATTATTTATAAATATATGAATCATTCGAATTTTTTACATTAGTAACCTATATTGTCGACACGACTATGAGATTAACTTTAAATTAATTATTTCCACTTATGTGATTATAATTTCAATAAATGGATTATATATTTGGAATTATAATTATTTATAACCTCTTTGAATTTAAAAAATGTTTTTACCAAAAATTTTAGTAAAATAGATAAAAATTAACTACAATGACTAAGAGAACAGTTAGTTAAAAAGTACTAAATCATAAATTTAACACCCAAAATGACCATGGAAATTATCCCAAACCCATTGGATGAACATTATTTTCCCATTAACATTATATTATTTAGTTTTTTTTATTTTAATGACATTATTTAGGTATAAAAGTTGGTACACCAAACTTGTTTTCAAAAATTTCAAGTGTGTCCTTTACATTAACTATAAAATCCTCCAACTCTCACTCTTCTTAACACTTCTCAAACCACTTATTTTCATCCAATATCTTCCCTATAATCATTCAAAGATAACTCAAATACTCCGTTATGTAACTATTTGGGCATAAATAATACCAAGGATTCCATTTGGAACAAACCAAATGGAGTTACCAGGTATAATGTAACACCTTGTCTCATGCTCCGTTATTTTATTTCCTTTATCCTCCCCAGTAAATAAATTTATTGCTTAATTGTATAAAAAATACAGTATCCTAAATATTCAAGAATTTTTTTAAGGTAATATTTAAACCTACACTTACACACACCTCCATATAATGGGTAACAAACATACCATTTACGTGTATGGTGAACTACCTCCTCACAAAATGATGATTATTCATTTTGACTTTACCAACACTCAAAAATATTGTTCATAAGTACATGCAGCTTACCATTTCCATAAATAGGGTATTTAATTTCATACATATATATTTTTTATATTATTATAATACACATATACTATATATAATTAAAATTTATATCAGTTATTATATTTGTGAAATAAATAAATCACGATCTATGTAAGAAAACTAAAAAAATCCAAATTAGGTATGTTTAACAAGGCCTTTTTCACCAAAAGCATAAAGTTATTAATAAATGGGTAATTTAAAACCCTAATAGAATAATATATGTTGTTATATATATGAATATTGTAAATTTATAGATTTATAATAAACTTATACTTATCATAATCTCAATTTTAACAAGTATGAAGAATTTCAAGACATAAGTTGAGGGAAATTCATCTCACTTTTTTATGTCCATGAGATACGTGGTTTATTCACCCCCATTCCTTTTATGTGGTATTTATACTACACATGGATGTATTATATGATTAATATACTTAATTTTATGGGTATATTCATCTCCATTTGATTATATTTCTTTAAGTAGGACTATGTTTCAAAATTTACCAAATCAGTAAAAACGTTATCTCAAATTTTTTTCTTTGAGACAAATTCTATGATATGAACCTATATTTTCTTCATGTGATGTATATAATACCTTTGAAATGTTATATCTTGCATATATTAATATTAATGATATTTTAATCTTCATTTAATGTTATTTTCCTAAAACGGGATTATGGTTTAAAGTTACCAAGTGGTAAGAATTTATTGAAACAATGTCACCTCTTTATGAGATTGTTTATGATTATTATTCCATTGTTTAAATATTGTGATAAATATATCAGGAACACTCTTTAATTTTTATTTTATCTTAAATTTCAGGATATCTATATATATGGGTACCATTTTTCCACTCATTATACATAATATTGTTATGGAATTATTTTTAAGAATGTCTAAATTTACCTCTCTCTTCAATAAAAAATTAGTGCTCCTTCAAACCCATATTTTCAAAAATATTCCAAAAATATTTTTATAATAAGCATTGATATTTAAATGAAAATATTCACACATGATTTACCTTTTTCGAACCAATTTATTTTTAAAATTCATTCTTATTTTCAGTTCATGGTAGATGCACATTTCTAAAATTTTTACAATGAAAAAGAAATGTTCAGCACATACAGATCTAGCCACTGTCATGCCCATAATTCCATTGAATATTCCTTTTTGTGATTAGAAAGTTTTTTTATGTAAAATATTTTCCTAATATTCATGATGTTCATTATTTTAAATTAATTTTTTAATAAATGGTTTTTGGAATTGGTTGAAGATTATTTTTAATGTTTCAAGGGAAAGGGGGGTTTTCCAAAAGTTTTCTAGAATCTCCCTCAAGTTTCCTGTAAAATGTTTTCCAAATAATTTTCAATCAATCATTATAATTTTTAAATTTCATTTTCAAATAAATGGATTCCAAAACATTTTCTTGAGTTATTTTAATGTTTTCAATGTGTTTTATAAAAATATTATTAGGATTTTTTGAAAAATATTCTATAAGTAGTCAAGGAAATATATTTTCAAAATTATTTCATGTATTATTTATAATTTTTCAAGGTATTTGATAATAAAATGATTTTTCAATGGTTTTATGTATTAAAAATACATTTTCAAAAAAAGAAAGGATATTTTCCATAAGAAATTTTTTTAAAAGGTATTTATAAATTATATTCCTTCTAATATGACATCTGTTGATGTCACTCACAACCTTATAAGAAATGATCTAAAGGCTATATTAATGTTTATTCTCTAAATTGGTAAATATTAATTTCATGATATTTATGAAACCATTTATATTTCACAGACTATATATTTGTGAAACCCATTTCACTTTCATGGTTTTTATATTATTGAAACCCACATCATTTCATGGGTGGTGTTTATGAGACCTAAATTTTTTCCCATAGGTAATGATATTATTTAGTGTTTGTGATGGATATCTCATTTCATGTGTTATGAATTTTTTATTTTATATAATATACTACCACTCGTATGTATAAAATTGTTTTATCTTTGTTTGGATATATATATCCTTGTAATTTATTGGCCAATGATGGATGAATCATAATTATAAATGTTATGAGTGAACATAATGTTATGTTCAAATGTTATCTGTGATCCTAATTACAATTTAACAATGTTATGAATGGATCTAGTTTCCACTTTATAGGTTTATGTGTGAACCTCATTACATTTTCACAATGTTATATTTCAAAATTATTTTGTGTTCACAAGGTTATTCCTTGAACTATTTTCATCTCTATAAGTTTTTACATGAACCTCATTATAAGATCAAAATGTATTGTGTGAACCTGATTAAAAGTTAACAATTTTATTTATCGACATTGTTTCATGTCTATAATTTTATGTGTGTACATGATTACAAGTTTACAATGTTTTGCATGGACTGGGCTGCATGTCTATAAGTTGATGTGGGGGCCTTATTTCATTTCTTTAAATTAATTAGTGAAATTATTTCATCTTATAAATGTTCAAAAAATAATAAACAAATGTGGATGCCACAAATTAAATGTATTATTCCGATGTTATGCATTGATTCACTTATGATCTATGTTTTATTAACAGTAAATATTTATTAGGAATTATAATATATAGTGTAATATCTTAAAATGTTATGCACTAGTTCAATAAAAAAAATTCAGGTTATGCATAAAATTTTACTTTATATACCCTTACTAAGTATCTAACACTATTTGAAATTTAGGATATATCCATGGTTTAAAACCATTACTATATGTTCAAAAATATTGTCTATAGGTTATAGCCATGGTTTTATGAACTGTGGCTAGTATTGGCATGGCTGTAGGGAAAGACATATTACAATAGTTTCAAACCGTGGTTATACACCTATATCCATGGTTTGAACCATGGCTAAATACATAAATCCATGGTTTGAAACCGTGGTAGCAACATAAGGCACACAAAGCTATAGACATAGTTTGAAACTGTGCATATAAGGCTACATCCACGATTCCAACCATTGATCTAGGTCCATCAACATGGTTCAAATCATGGATATAGGGTTATAGCCACTGTTTGAATCTATGGCTATAAGGATTTCCTTTTCATAAAGAATACTCCCCCAGCCCCAGCAAATCCCCCCCACCCCGCTATAGCACCCCTTCCCCCCATGCAAATCCCCCGGGCTGCATAGTCCCCCTAGACAGCCCCCTACCCCCAGAAAATCCCCCACCCCCTGTAGCACCTCTTCCCCCATACAAATCCTCCCTCCCTTCCCCACAATACAAACCCCCTCCCCCACACACTAGACACCCCACTTGACAGACCCTGGACACCCACCCCCCACAGATAGCCCCCCCCCCCAAGATAAACCCTAGACACCCCACCCCCTAGACATATCCTGGACACTCCCCCCCAGAAAACCCCCCTCCTAGTCAGACCCCACTCACTACAGCACCCCTTCCCCCATTCAAATCCCCCCTCCAATCCCCAATAAACTGCCCACCCAGTCCCTGGACACCCCCCTATATAGACCTAGACAGACCCCCCCTGTGGACAGACCCTAAACACCCCCTAGATAGACACTAGACACCCCACAGACCCTGGACACCCTAAAAGAAAGAACATAGACACCCCCTCACCTAGACAGACCCCAAACTCTGCAACACCCTTTCCCAATACAAACCCCCCACACTCCCCCTAGAGAACCCCCCCCCCCCCCCCCAGGACAGACCATGGACAACAACCCCCCCCCCCCCCCCAACACAACCAACCACTCTAATGACCCCACCCCCTACAACACCACTTCCCCCGTGCAAATCTCCCCCTCCACTCCCCAGTAGATATCCCCCCAACCCTAGACACCCTCCCCCCCCCCACACCATGGACACCCCTCACCCCAGATAGATCCCCATGCATCAGCCTTCCCCCATGAAAATCCCCCCTCTAATCCATCCTAGACAGACCCCCAGACCCTGGACACCCCCAAGATAGGCCTTGGAAACTCCCCCTAGACATTGGACAACCACAACCCCACCTTGGCCAGCCCCATCCACCCCTAGATAGACCCCCCCCCCCCAGACACCCCTGCACACCCGACCCCTGCCTTCCCCGTGCCCCCCCCCCCTCTAGTCCCCCTTCCCATTCCCCCCTCCCCTGCCATCCCCCCCCAACTCACCCCCTACCTTCCCCCTTACCATTAGATACTCTAGTCCCCCACTGCCATCTGCCCAGGACAGACACCCCCCTAGACCCTAGACACCACCTTCCAGTTATCCTACCCATCCCACTCCCCTTCTATCCCCACCCCCTTTCATCCCCTACCAATTCCGCCCCTCTAGTCCCCTACTGCCATTCCCCCAACCCCTAGACAACCTCCCAAGATAGACCCCCCCCCCCCTCAGACCCTGGACAACCCCCGCCCCTTTCCTTCTCCATGCACTGCCTTCCACCCTCCCATGCCCTTACCCATTCCCCCTTCTACTCCCCAATGCCATCCCCCCACCCCTTGTTAGCACCCTACCCATTCCCCCCTCTCATACTTCTTGGTTTTTCGACGAATGTGAGTGCTCCACAAGGTGATCACTAATCATGTGGTACTACCAGAATAGAAAGGTCATAAGGTGGATAACCAGGTTTCTATTGTTGATAAGAAAAAACTACTGATGGAAGAGTTGAGGGCCTCTATACGGTGTGAACATCGAAGCACCAGACAAGCCTGTTTAGTGAATAGACCAAAGAAATGGTATAAGGATAAAGAATTCAGGTGCTACCTAAATTTTTCTGTGAATGTTGTACATGTTTTAAAAATTATTCCACACCATTAGTAAATATGAAGTGCTCTCGACTAGCCATGGTTTTCAAGAGGTGGGGATTTGTGTTTGATATGGCTTATGATTCTGGTTTTACACCTCCTACTGCTACAGTTTGGGGAAGGGATGCATGCTACATTTTCTTTGGGGGTGTTAGGGATAAAGTTATACTAGAGATATTTATTAATCAACTAGAAACATTTGTAGAGTCTGAGTTCTAACTAGGTGATAAGGAGGGAAAATAACCTCCACACGAGAATGAGTATTGCTGAATTCCATATACTATTGTTACGGGAAAAGTGTAGGCTCCTTCCAAGATATATTTGAAATCGTAAACATTAATAGTTGGTGTTCTTTCATGATTAATTAGAGCACTCATAAGATGATAAGTTTGTATAATGATGGTTGGTGTAGTTGAACTGCATGTCTATTGCTCAATGACATGTGTGAGAATTGTACTACCAATATTTTTCTTGATGGAAATGTACAAGAAGGGGTAATGGATGCTAAACCTGAGGAGGAAACTGCTTGTGTAAAAATGCCTAAGAAGCCTCCTTATTATGTTTACATGGAGATATGCATATGAGGAAGGTTAGTGGGGCCGCTAAGTTAATTGAAAATAATAGTTTTGTTTTATTAAAAGAGGGAGTGGGAGATTCCTCTAGTGGGTTTCCTTTGAGAGGGGTTGTTGAGAGTTTCTACTATAAAATTTTAAATTTGGGATCTACATTGGACAGGGGAGTAATGGATGAAACTAAGCTAGAAAATAAGAATTATAAGATGAAGAGTCGAGATTGAATTGTTCACCTTGATGATAATGTGATATTTGAAAAGGGATGAATTGATAGGAATGCGGGTTCATGGTTGGGAGTTATTAGTGCATAAGGGTAGGAGTGTCTAATAATTATCAAGGGGTTACATTGTCTTTACATTTTAATTAGTTGGTTGTGAGTCTGTTGCTGGGTTAGTTTCTGCCAAAGGGCAGTGTTGTATTTGTTTATGTAATTCTGCTTGCCACGAGAGGGGTGGTTATAAGAGGGAGTGGGGTGGTTATTTGGGGGGTCGGTATTTTGGTTTTTGCAAGGCTAACAGCCTTGTCCTGGTCATAGAATCTTCTTCTCTATCCTAGGATTTATGTACTAAACTACTGGTATTATCCAAACTCTTGTAAGTGTTTCAACATCTTAATAGAGTCTTATAATTGTTCTATATCTTCTTAGTTAGAAGATCTATCAACCCCTGTCATCATGATCATTGAAATATTCATATATTTATAAACCTAAATAAGTGGAAGGAGGAAAGAATCATCATAAAAATAAATCATATAAATGAGGACACTTTTAAATAATGAAAATATTCAATGTTTATATGGTTATTCATATAATATAATTATGTTTCCAATAAAATACACTACTAATAATATTTCAAACATATGATAACATGTATAATTAATTGTGCTGGTATAAATATATGTAACGTATTCCAAACTACCAAACCTTAGTAAAAATAGTTTTATACAACTAAAATAGGATTCCATAATGAGCACTTGAGTTGATGGAGTTTTTTACATAACATATTTAAGGGTGGTGTTTTTAAGATGGTGCCCACAACTGTAGTCTGTGAAACATGATACACTAACTACACTAACGTGACGTTGTTATTGATCTTCTCATGCCTCAAAATATCAAAATGGATGTGATGCAGTAAATTTTAACTTCTTAATGTATCAATAGAATAACAAAAAATCAACAAATATGTTAAATTTTTTTGACTAATATAAAAAAAACAACATAGAAGAGAACAAAAAATGTAATTTTTTTTCAAGGAAAACATGTTAAAACATGAAACATAATAAAACAAAAAATAATCAAAAAGTAAAAGAAAACATATAGTAATATAATAAAAAAGCATGGAAGCCTGAAAATTGACTCGTCTAAAAGCATAGTAAATATAATTCAGATAGCATGCTTGAAGTAGTAATGTAACCTAGTACATTAATGGTTAATATTGAATAAAAAACATTAATCACATGAAACATAAATATGAATACTATCAGTGGTGTAGCACATATTAGGTTTTATTTTCCAAGTGGGACTGCAAATACATTTTTTAAATCCCTGGGGAGTCCGTGAAAGGGATGACACCTCTCAAAAATGAACTAAAAAATGTTCTATACATATTATGTTTTGGGATATATTTTAGAGGTTTTCATCTGACATAGCTTTCTCAGAAGGATATGTTGACAGAACTCTCTATACGTATGTCATTTAGTACTATGGTATTAAGTAAAGATAATGAACTGATTTCCTCTAAATTCCTGGAAAAATATTTGGTAGTAGTGAATATGTCACATCTATGTTAGTGCTGATCAAAGAAGGTCCTACCTTTTCTCATGTCAATACATGTTCCACAGGTTGACCAATATCTTGCTAAGTCAACAATGCAGCTTCAAATTCCTTCAAATGAGATCATTTCGACATTTTGAAACTAGAACATGGGGAAAAGGACAAAAGAAAAATAACTGAAATTGAATTCCATGGTTTGAGAAATAAATATTCAAATATTGATTGGCTACTCACTATATAGGAATAAATGAAGTATCTAACCCCCTTTTAAAGCATTATAGCATAGGCATTTAGATGCCTTTGTGATACCTGAAGATTATATTTCCTTATTTGTCTGAATATTTTTTATTAAGTATTTTTCTATACGAGAAAAAATATCTACTTGGGTAAATTATCTTACTTTATCAACATATTCTAATTTTCAACACATTGAAGTGTGTTATTAAATCTTCTTAGATTGCCGGTAATGAAACCACCCAATGATGTCTTAGAGAAATTCAATCGTCATCCACATCTAAGAAGTATATGTTATTATATTACCTAATCTGATCCTGATCCAAAACCATATTAAGAAGATTTATGAATTGAATTTCCTTTTTTGAGATCCAAGTCATACACCAAAAAACCTATAAAAACAAGGTATAGGTTTATCCAGATGTCTTTCAATAAATAATTTTCTCTTTTAACCATATTCCACTGAGATTTATCATATATGATTATGATCTCCCAAACATATAATTCCATAATTTAAAAGGAAAACTAAAACACATTAAATATAAATCATATGCAAGTTTATATTGTCATAAATTATAGTGAGCCTAGTGTGAGAGACATTCTAGGAAATCCATTTTGAGTTTAGATTGAATCAAATTTATAGTATCTTCAAAAGATTATATTTTAACAATATTGTTTCTGATTAAGATGAAAATATGGTCGTGATATAGAGATGAATAAAACCTTGGAAAAATTTAACTAACATAAATCTATAGTGTCGGTTAAAAAAAATTTTGTGAAAAAAATAAAGCATGCACACATAAAGTGTAGTTTCGAATGAATAATATTGATCCTAATCTAATAAAAAAATATAGAACTCAGGAAAAATTGAGTCATCTATAACCACAAAAAAATTTATTTTAGTATGCATGATTGCAATACTAATTAAACCTACTAAATTATCTATAAAGCTGGAATAAAAAATATTAATCAAGTGAAATATAGATATCAAGAGTTCCAATCAACTCACATATTGATGGATTAAAAAATGAATCAGTACAATCAAGAAATTAGAAAAAATTATGAATCTATTGAATTTTGACAACTCTATAATTGCAAAGAAAATGAATATGAACATTTAATCTAATAAAAATGTTAGAATTTGTGAATATATTTTTTATAAATGCACTAATAATTTGATATTTCACCCCAATCTGTACATGAAATCATAAAAAATGTAATAATCTGAACAATTCAGTAATACTGTACAACACTTTAATGAAGTCTAAAAATCAATGTTTAAAAGGAGATATATAAATTATATACAAACTATAAGTAAAATCAAATATGAATGCATGATGTTTAATATTGGTACTACCATGTCAAAGGTGGGAAAAAAGACTTTGTGTGGTTGCAAGCTTATTACATAAAATATTCATTTTTTCCAGGTGTTAATAATTGATAGCACTAGAATTTCAAAATTTATGTATATAGTGCAAGAATTTTTTTTAGAAAAATTAGGTTACCCAACGACAACCCTTAAATAGTTAAAATTTAGGTCATATATTTTTGTTATAACTATTTCAAATATATGAGCATCCATATAAAAAATAATGTTTTCATTCATTTACATATTACTATAAACTATGGATTAAAATAATATATGGATTTATTCCACTATATATATACATATGTCCTCTAGTAAATCTATAAACTATTTTAAAACATTAGTTATTATACATAATAAAAAAACTATAAAATAGCTAAAGGTGTTGTTATTTCAATCTAAATATTTACGGTATTTTTCTATTTAAAATAACAAATAAATATCTCCATATAACATGAATTCATCAGGCCCCCACTAAACCCAATAATTTACAAATACCAAGATTTTAAAATAAATCAATAGGACCCCAACATTCTAATGTTTCCCAGTATACACCTCAAAGTAGTTAAAGTTGTAAACAATGTGACTAATAATAAGCATTTCACTATATATGAATATAACAACAAACCAACCAATAGTATCTTGGTACTATTCACTAAGCATTGAGTTGATGGAATGAATGATCACTTGGGGATTGAACGAAAGTATGCTATGAAAATTAGTTCATGATTAGTATGAAAAGTTCAAAGAATAAGGTGATTCAATTTATAAGGGCACATAATCACTTAATACAAGATGTTTGGAAGGGATTCTCTTAGCATATGATTGGAGTGGTAATAAAGAAACTTCCATTGACTCAAGTAAAAGTTTACTTGTAATGATTATTTTTTTCCCATCTGTATCCCTATGCACAACAACAAGGAAATTATAGCAATAACTCAAATCGGATTGAAGAAAAAACATTGAAATATTTTCAAATCTATGAGCCAAAAAAATAAAATAATATCTAAATATATCAATAAATATTTAGTGTAAAACATTGAAAATAGTGCATGTTTAAACAAATAGTTGATCAAATAACATTTATTAAATATTAAATTGAATGAACATTTATATATTTTCAATATAGATGGGTTGTTGCCATGAAATTTCTTGACTAAGAGATGAAACATGAGTAAGATGACAATAAAAATTGCATGAAAAGTAACCTCGAAACAAAAATCACAAAATATTCTACTTCCTGCTGAACTTACATAGGTAAAATTTAACTTGTGAAGTTCATTTTCTTCTCTTATACATCCCTCTGAACCACGCCAATGTAATGAAGACAATAACTCCATTGGATTAGAAAGAAAAACATATCTGATTATGATATCAGGGAAAATAAGAGCTGTAAAATAAAAATAATATCTAAATAGATATATCAATATTTAGAGTAAAACAAAAAAAATGGTCAAACAAATCAATGATCCTTGAAAATTAATAAATTCGATACAGAATCACTAAAATTAATTATAACACATTTAAAACCTAGTATACTCTAATCATAATAAAAAACTATGAAATAAAACATATTGATGGAGAAATCACATAAATGATTATGGAAATTAATGAAAACTTATTTCAAAATACCGAATTTTACCAGTAAGACTCTACAATGAGGAAAAACGTTTCAAGCTTGAATACTTTAGGATTGGTGCAGACATAATCCAAAAGTAAAAAATCTGAATGCATTGTTCACAAATAAAATATGACAGAAAAATTTGAGTACACCATAGGGGAAGATAGTATTGGGGAGGGTAGTTATTATAGCTTTACCAGTGGACTGTGCGATAAAAATAAGGGGACACAAGGGAGAAATGTGTGAAAGGGTAGTGATGATCCAATGCCTGATTTTTGATTTAGAGAGTAGTGTAGGGGAGAAAATGTTAGAAGATGGATGGCACGTCCTGTGTCGGTTAGATTGTGGTGGTAAGAGATTTATACCACATTTTCTGGAGAATAGATTACCAAGAAGGGATGGAATTTGAGAGTAAGTAGAAAAATATCTGAGGGATAGGTTTTCTAGGATTTGTCCAACATGGATTTAAACGGATACCAAAGGGAAGACGAATATGAGTAGACTGGTGTCGGAGATGTAAGAAGTGGTGGGGATGAGGGTGTCATGGTGAGAGAGGTCTTCGGGGAGGAGGGCACCATTATGAGATAGGTTTTTGAGGAGTAGGGTACCCTTATAGGAGAGGTCTTTGGGGAGGAGGGTTCCACTGTGAGTGAGGGCTACATGGTGATATCGTCGAAGAGATTATTGGGTAGGAGGAGACGTCGTTGGGGAGGGGAGGACTGCATAGTGATAGGGTTGAGGATCAGGGGAGGAGGAGCCCGATTTTGATTGTGAAAAAAACCATCATCTATGGTATAATATTGATTTATCCATGAAGTTTGAATTATACCATTGCAATAAAATAGCTATTATCACGGACCTATAAAACTATGGCTATAGGTCCATGTCTATTTTTTAAATTTCAATAGTGTCATATCACCAATTTCTTATGTTTAATTTCCCTGGGATATACAAAATTGTTTTAGGTAGATGTTCTTATGGTGGAGATCCTATCATCAGACATGACATTTCTGTAATGTACTCAATATTCATCTAAAATGATGTAATATCCATGTATGTTATGTCAGGGTCTCTATAGTTTGTACTCACAGAAAGGTTTAGTCATGCTTCTTAATATAGGATGAGAAAACTATAGTGATATCTCAAGGTATATTTCTAAGGATATTTCTATGGATGTCTCTATGGACAAGTATATGGATGAGTTAAAATTTAATAACATTTCATATAATTTTTGTAAAGTATATAGTGATTGGTTTCCATGAAATATATATAATTTTGGATAAAACAAGTAGATGTGGATATTACGCTGATGTAACAAGAGGTAACAAATCCAACCAGATGTTTTGGTCCAATATCAACACAATCTAGTACACGAAAACAAGCCTAGCTACACACCTGGTTTGAAATTCCCAAGGGATATGATTTGGGAATTTTGAAACATTTTACAAACCATTATGATATATTTAAATAGATGACATTGAATAACCTAGGATAAACATAATGTGACCTAGATTAAAGAAATGTGGTCCTTGATTTTTCCACCCTATAACTAAATTTTCATGTTCATATGGAATCCCAATATATTAAATTTTTCTCACACTATGATATTTTTTGTAAATATATAGAACTATAAGGAACATGGTTAAAATTTAATGTTTTATATGTGAATAGTATGGGAATTATAGAAATGGATTTCCCAATTGGATGTATCATAAATATAATTAGTAATATGGTATGAGTATTGGGTATACTTATGAAGTAAAAGAGACAATAAAAGAAATGTGAAATTTATGTGATGTTCTTCCATTATTCATTATATTAAACATAAGAAGCATTATTAAATTGAGGTAGAGGAACCTTAATAGGTGAGTCATATTTCATATTATAAGAAAGTGATATTAGTGAATATGTTGTTGAATCCTGAGTGATTGTTTAAGAATAATGTTAGATTAATAATGTTTTTATGTATTTGTATTCATATATTAAGTAATATGAATCATGAAATGTATAATTATTTTCATAATAATTTGTATTTAGGGATGAAAATGGAATGTTGAATGGTGAAGAAGACATAAAATATTTATAACAAGAAAATATTGTATTCTGATAAAGGGAAAATATTCCTTAATTAATGCATGAAATTCTGATTATGATGTTTGGATAAAAAAATATTTTTTATGAATAAGTAAATCGGATAGTACTAATTACCTTGGAACTGATTATTGACAAAGGCTTCTCTGTCATAATGGATGAATTTTACAAATTCTTGGATTTATGTAATATAACAAATAATATATGTAATAATGAATCATACGTGTTTTCCAAAAGGTTATATGATAAATTATGTTGTTACCATGTTCCATGAGAATTTACCATGAGGGTATTTACATGTTTCGAATATAAAAAATAGAATCTACTTTGTGATATATGAGGGTTTAATGTTAAGTGGATTTCATGACTTCCATTCACATGTTTTTGTTTCTAATATTTCCGATTTTTTATAATGTTATCCATTCCTCATATGATTAATTTAAACATTGTAAGATGTGATTCTATATTGAGTTTTTATTGAAAAACTTGATTAAAGGGATTTTTAGCAATTAACCATATTTCAAGTATGTCCATCATATTTTGGTGATTATATTAGTGTGGTTTTAGAAAATGAAATTGTATGTCAAGTGACATCTAATCAAGTCTATATTGACCACAGGTATTGAACCCATGACTGAAGAATGATAAATGTTTCATGCATACGAATAACCTACACGATGTCCTTATTATATATAATTAATTTGTATATATAATAATATATGATTAATTAGTAGTGTTTAATTTTCTATTTAGATTTTAATGTATTAACATATTTAATTTTTAATTATTGTTATAGATAAATATTTATACTTTTCATTATTTTATGGGCATAATATTTGCTAAAAGTGAACTTATGTTTTTTGGGAATCTAAGTAAATTTTTAGACATCCATTTCATGAAGTAATTCATGAATTATAAAGAGATAAAATAAAATAAATGAATTATTTTTTATATAAATTTATCATGTAATTATATTTCCTTATATTTTTGGTCAATTGAAGAATTTTTCAAAGATAGATTAATGATAAAATATTTGTCTTAATACCCTAATTTTTGTGGAACTAGTGGCCTTATAAATAATCCATTATTTATGACTTTGGTTGCCTCATCGTTTCTTTAATCATTCACTTATTTTTAACTGATGACCTCAATCAGCCCCTATAAATATTTATCTTTAAGCTCCATGTCTAAAATTCACTCCAAAAAATGTTCTATAACATAGAAATTTAGTTATATGTTACTTTGGGTAACCATTATGGTTCTAAATATACATTTTTAAGGGAAATATGAGTATTCATTTCTACGATGAGGGTTTTTATGAAATTAACTTTGAAGAATTAAAACTGGGACAAACTAGATAAATTATGAGGGGAAATTCATTTTAGTGGGGTATAATTTAACACCCAAAGATTTTCTGGAATATATTTTTTAAAATTAAATTTAATATTTCATATTTTTCAAATAAAAAAAAAATTGAAAATTGTTTTTAAAATTTATAATCACAATTCTAGTAATTCCTTTCTCATATAACCGACTTACCATGTGTTACATGGAACACTAACTTAGAGTATGTTACAAGAAACCCTAATGTTTCTACGAAATATAATTTCACTATGATAATAATTTAATTGAGATAATTATAAAATATTCCTGAAAAATAGTAATATTAATATTAATAACTAATTTTCATATATTATATATTATGGTTTCACATAAATAAGACATATTAATAATGAAATATATAATTTTTGGTAGGGTTATTGTATGTTTTAAAATAATATTTTCTTTAATAAACTATTTTTAGGTCCTTTAGTGAAAATTCGTAAAATTAATATTAGAAACTAATAAATATTTAAAATGAAGAAATAAACATAATTTATTAATTAAAAATGTTCAAATTATATTTTGGTGAGTTTTTGGTATTTTAATGAGAAACTTAATTTTTTGGATGAATTGTGAAAAATACCATATTTTCATTCCAAAAACCTCTTTCATCTAATCTATTTATTGATATAAATTATATTTTATATTGGTTCAAAAGTCTAATTCCAAAAAAAATTTATTTGAAATATTTTGTAAATTGAGATCATTTCCTCTGTAAATTTGGAAATGAAAATGAAGTAAATATTTGATTATTTATACTTTAAAAACATGCATTGTAAACCTTAATATGAGATTAATTTTATGTTATTTTCTTCCCCTTATATGATTTTAATTAGAAAAAATGGATTCCATATTTGGAATAAAATTAATTTATAATTTATAATTACATCATCTTAATGTTCAACAATAAATATTAATAAAAGTCATTAAAATTGATTATAGTGATTAAGAGAAAAATTATGACAATAAAGTACTAAACCTAAAATTCAACACACAAAATAACCATTAAATGTGTCCAACAACCATTGGATAGACATTACCTAAAAATTACCCTTCAAATTTTGATATTTGTTTTGGTTTTTTATGACTTTTTTAGGTAAAAACATGTGTACACCTACCTTGTTTTTAGAAATACCACTTGTGAGATTCCCCTCCCATATAATAGGCCACCACCACTTCATCTTCTTCACACCTCTCAAACAAGCAGGATCATAAAATATCTACCCAATCTAAATTATAAAATCCTTATATTCTTAATTAATTCAACACTTTTGGTATAATGCAATACATTTAATCATTTTGGCATAAACCAAAAGGAGTTACCTGATTAAGATGTAACATCTTCTCTCATGATCATTTATTTTACTACATTTTTACACCACCTAAACTTTATTTATTCCATGAATTTATCAACAACCAATATAAGAAATATAATATGATGTTTTAATTTAGGTTTTCTACCAACACATATGAAAATCTCCCTATAATTCGTAATGAACATATAGTTTATAAGTACGTCAAAATACCACCTCACAAAATGATGATTGCTCATTTTTTCTTTACAACCTCTCATGGTGAAAATTATGATAGAAAATTTTATTATATATAATATTTATTATTTTTATTAATTTTTAATTTTATTTATTCCTTTTAAAAAATATCTTTTGACTTGTCACTTGGTGTAAATACGATAATTTTGATTGAGGAAGTGTGGCCTACTGCCCCCTCAAAGAGATTTGATTGGTTCACACACGACATTGAATGTATTAAGGACGAATTTATTAAATTATATATATGAAATAATAATCCAACATGAATTATAATATATATATATATATATATATATATTTCATTTTCATTCTTTCTTTTAATACGACAATAAAAACGAAAACAATGTACATGCATACGTACGGGTTACCGTCTCCAAGAATGGTGTATTCCATTTCAGGATTATATATTATATATATTATTATGAAACACTTATAATGGATATTACTTTTATTTATATCATGTTTTAAAATATGGAAATAAATAAATCATGATATACGTAAGAATAAATAATATAAAAAGACAAATCATATATGATTAACAAGGCATTTATCACTCAAAACATTCAGATAAAAATAAACCAGTAATATAAAGCAATAGATGAAAATTATATGGTATTATATATATGAATATATATTTTATTTTTTCTTTATAATATTCATATACAAACTGTTCAAGATTCTTTAATGAGTATAACTAAATTAATACATAATGTAAGGGAATTTCTTCTCACTTTTTATTTTACGTGAGATACTTTCTTTATTCACCACCAATTCCTTTTGTGTGGAGTTTACACCAACCATGGTTGTATTTTATGATAGATATAATTTAATTTAACATTACTTACAAATCCATTTGATTATATTTATTTTATGGGGACTTGGTATCAAGATTTCATAAATTTGTAAATTGAGTCTCAATTTTCCTTCTTTGAGTCACATGCCAAGTTATGAACCAATAGGTTTCCCTAAGTTGTATATAATATCATTGAAATTTTATATCCTTAATATATATCTATTCAATATATTTAATTATTCATGTAAATTTATTTTATTACAAGGTTTTTATGGAACTCATTTTTGGGGTCGTAAGAGTTTATTGAAATAGCCTCATCATTTCTCAACATTATTTGTGATTATACATTCATAAATGAAATATTATGATTTATAGCTCAAGAAAACTAATGAATTTAATTATTCTATAGTTATTAAAGATATATTCAAATATTGTTACCATTTTTTCACTCTTTGCTATATAATATTTTCAAGAAATTGTTTTTATGAAATTTTAAATTTACCTATATCTTCATTCAGAAATCATTATTCCCTCTAAACCATATTTTATAAAAGGATTCCAAAAATAATAAACTATTTTACTATGATCTTAAAATGAAATATTTACCTATGATTAAATTTTTTTTAAATGTTTTTAGATAATAAATATTACTTCTATTTTCTGGTCGAGGCACATTTCTATGCTTTTAAGGTGAAAAGGGAATATTTCGAATGTATAGATTTACCCAACATTATGAATTTCATTACATTAAATATTCCGTTATAAGTTCTAAAATTTATTTGAAAATAATATTTTTCCTAATAATATGGAAATTCATTATTTTCATATATTTTTCAAGAAAATGGTATTGAAAATGTTTTTGAGCTTATTTTTTATATGTCAAGGTAAAAAGGGGTGTCCAAGAGGTTTTCAATCTTCATTCATGTGATTTGATGTAAAAATGTTATCAAAACTTTTTCAATATTTTATTAATAATGTTCATCGTTATTTACCATGAATTGGTCATCCAAACATTCTAAAGCTTTATTTTAATGATTTCAATGTTTTTTCGAAGAAAAACTATTTTTAAAAGTTTTAAAACATATTCTATAATAATTCAAGGAAAAACGTTTTCCAAATGATTTCAACCCTTATTATAAGTATTCGTGGCATTTTCTAGGAAAATGGTTTTCAAATGTTTTATGTATAAAAAATAATTTCTCATAGAAGAAGGTATATTTTCATGATGAAAATTTTTATAAGATATATCAAATAATTTTCCATCTAAGATGTCATCTGTTTATGTTACTCATTCCTTTATAATAAATGATCTAAAGGATACATTCATATTATTTCCTTGAATTGAATATTCTTAATGTTATGGTCTTTATAGAACCAATTTCCTTTTCATAGGTTATATGTTTATGAAACCTATTTCTCTTTCATGTGTAACATGCTTTTGAAACCTAGTTCTTTTAAGGGGTGGTGACTATGAGACCTAAAACTGTTCCATAGGTAATGATCTTTTTAAATGTTCAAGATTACTACCTCATTTCAAGGGTTTTGATATGATTAGTGTTCATAATACTATGTCACCCGAATGTACAAATTTTTATGTCTTGAATTGGATCTATATCCCCCTAAAATTCATTTGGTAATGATGGATGACTCGTGAGTATAAATATTGTTCATGAACCAGTTTTCATGATCACAATGTTATACATGAACCCGATTACTTGTTCATAATGTTATTCGTAAACTGGGTTGCTTGTCCGTTATATTATGCATGATCTTAATTACAACTTCACAATGTTATCAGTGAACCATATTATGTGTTCACAATGTTATACATGGGCTTCGTTACATGTCTATAAATTTATGCATGAACCTGAATTGATTTTTACAATGTTATGTGTGAACATTCTTACATATTCACAATGATTATCGTGGACTAGGTTTCATGTCTATAAGGCTATGTGTGAACCGGGTTAAACATTCACAATGTTATTTGTGGACCTGGTTTCATGTCCATATGTTGATGAGGGGGGTGGATTTTATGTCCAAAACATAATGAGTGAAACTATTTCTACTTATACATGTTCACAATGTTATATGAAATTGTATATGCCATAAATTCCAGCTCATATTCTTATATTATGCTTTCATTCTCTTATGATCCATGTCTTATGAACATAAAATCATTATTATGATATCTAAATGAATGGTGTGATCTCAAAATGTTATTCTCAAGTTCCATACCAATTTGTTTATGTTATGATTACACATTTCCTTTATTTACCATTACTGTGAATCTGAGCTCATCCCTTTCTTATGTTTTCTTTCCCCAGGTTATGAGGAAAGGTTTTCTGTAGATGTACTAAAGGTAGAGATATTTTTTATAGATGTTCAATATATTTCCTCGGGATTGAATATTTTTTTCCATGTTTCCAAATACACTAAACTATTATGGTAATCAGTTATGGATTTTCATAATCTACGGAATATGCATCTAAAATTTTGTATTATCCAAGTCAGTTAAGCCTAGGTCGATATACCATAATACATGGAAAATTATCTATCTATCATGAAATTGTGTGATACTATATCCACATATAATGATAATATTAAGTAGAATAGTTCCATTTGAATAATTATTCTCTCCCAATCAATGAAATGGTAAATATAGATATTTAGATTACGTACATTGTCTGAAACATACCCTATTAACCATGTAATGTTAATTTAATATGTAGTATCATTTTCCTTTTCCTTTTTTATTAGACTCAAAAAATTTCTCTCTACAACCACTTATTGTTCTGGAGGAAAATATTTTACAATGAAACTTTCCCTAAAATACTTACATTTTATTATTTTTAATTCCACCTCATCGATAGAATTTTTATATAATGGAAACCATTTATTTTCATCCCCTGATGGATGATGACCATTATTTGCATGTCTTATCTCAACAATAATCTTTCAATATTATTGACTTTTATGCCCAAAAATAACCTTTTTTAGAAATGAAATTACTTTAACATATTTTTAGGATTATATTTATTTATATATTTATCTTATTACAGTTTAAATTTTATGTGTAATTTCTTATTGATATATTTTTAAGTATTTGTAACCACTATTCTTAATCCACATTTGTAAAAATACAAATTTATGTATCTCAAAAAATATGTTTAGAATAATTATAATGATAAGATATCATACTAATTTATAAATTTATGGATCAAGAACCATTAATTTGTTGGAAAACCCTATATTTGAGAAACTAAAGTATTGTTCAACAAACCCAAAATAATAAATTAACCAAACATTTTCAATCAGACATTCAATGTTAACCCTGTGTACAACTTCCTCAAATTCAAAGTCTAAATTCAAGATCAATTCTGAGATTTCTAAAGTGATCATGATTGTATTATTTAGTTTCTCTTTAAATATACATGAGTATAAAATCAATGTCCCATGTTCAAAAAATTAAATCATTACAATTTTTTAAGGTATGTTATGAAATTATTTGAATTTTTTAAATTCAAATACATTTTCTTTGTCAAGATATATATTTGGATCTATTTAACCAAAAACATATCATGTTTCTCTAGTTAAATACCAAGAGTTATATACTTCATAGGTGTATTAACTTTTAAAAAGAATAAAAATATCTAGTATTTTGAAGATATTTTCTTTTTATAAATACATGTTTTGATCTTTTTTTGTATGACTATTATTTCATTATTTATACTATTATTATTTTGTTAATTTATTTCATGAAGATAATTTTCAACCAATATCTCTCATTTTTTCATATTTTTAAAAAACATATATACAAAATTTAATTTCCATTATCTTTTTGTTTTTATTGGAACTTTTAGCTTATTTTTACTCATCAAATAAAATTTTCATGATTTCATAGAGTACTGATTATCCATAATAATTTAGAATAGAGTTTCATCTTCTCACACTAGGTGGTGGATTAAAACGTTTTCTATAAAATAATGTATCTCATTATTAAAATTTTATTGTATACACTAATTTGTGGAAGTCTTATGATATGAGGGCATATTTAGTTAAAAACACCATTCTTTCCAAGAGAGTGTTGTTGGAGTGGACTAGGGGATATTTATTCCTTAAACCACTATAAAAATGGTTTTTTTCATCTACTCTATTGTTCCATTACAACACTTTCATAGAGATTATAACTCTATATATATTCATGATATATGTAGAGGGGTAAAATTTATATCAATTAGGATTTAAAAAATACCCAATCCACCCCCATTCACTCTATATATCCTTATAATATTCTAATCAGTAAATTGGTATCAATGGATTCATTTTTGAATAATTTTGATAATATATATAATGAATGAGTAATGGTTCTATATAAAGACTAACATTGATTTTATAACCAAAAAATTGAATGTTAATGATCCTTGAACTTTATTTTAAGGGATATAATTATTGTTTTTTGAAAATGATTCATGATTATCTCTTTGATGAATCTTGAATTATAAATTTACATAAATATTTTCAAAACTTATAAAATCTCAGGGGAACTAGAAAAGTGGTATAATACTAAAGAAGTTAGTTATAATATCAATTAAAGATATATGAATTTTATTATACATTTGAGTTTCTCAATATAAATTTAATCATTTATCTCAATATACTACTACATTTAATAGATGTAAAACTATCACTTTTTCTTATAAAGGAACTAAAAATGTAATGAAATTAAGATAAATCAATTCAAAAATTAAATTATACCCTTTTAAAATTTGTGATGGTGATTTTACCACTCATATGAATAGAATATTAACTGAAATATTCAATCGTGTTGTTGACTTGGGGGAAAAATTATGAAAGAAGAACAATATTTAAAATTTTGATGAATATTACTCTATAAATAGTATAAGATTTCTAATACAATAAAAAAATGAACTCTGATATGATAAGTATAAAATAATGGGTTAATTGGTACTCAAATGACGTGTGAATATTAAATTCAAACTAAACAAGAGTATAATAGGATGATAAAAATGGATTGTACCAACCATAATGTTACTACTCCAATATATTAAAGGAAATCAAAATTTCATTTTATATTCTTAAATGATTTAGAATTCTCAGATTCTACAATGGAGATGGCTCATCAATACTTATGATTTAGTAAGATTTATATGAAAAAAATAGGACACATATAATCCACCATCATTATAAATAATGATGGTTGAGGACTGAGGAAAGTAAGATAAAATGAATACAAGAAAATAGGACCAAGTAGAATATATTTCCCATAACTAAAATAAGAGAATATAAAAATCGAATTAAAATAAATGAAGAGGTAAAAAAGTGTCTATGGTACACAAGAAGTACTTCTAAAACTATTTTAGGAAAAGGTACAATCAATCTGAAATAAAATTTGATCATTATGCATGAAGGGGAAGAAGATGTAAAATCATACTATTCTTCTTATATTAATTTTTAATATTGTTATAATTTTAAATTATTTCATTAGTATTCAATTATTAAAGAATAATATGTATCTCTAACAAAAAATCATAAATAAATTAAAAATTACATAATGTTGTATTAAAATTTAAAAAACCATGCTAGAAACGACATAGAGTTAGAAGAGAACATCTGAAATTTTAACTCAAAATGCATTGTTTATGAAAAAATAATAATGGAATTTTAGGATTAAGTAGATTCATTGAAATTTAATTCTAGTATATTAAATAAGATATAAGAATATAAAAATCCAATACTTGATAAAAAATCATAAAAATATAAATTTTGAATAAGATGTGATAGAGAAAATTCATAAATATTTAGAAATTATTTTTTACCATGTTTTAAAAATAAAAACTTATCTTGACTCATATGTATTAATTGTTTTATTAATGGAAATTATTCTAATAAATTTATTTTGAGAAATAACCAAATTAACCTAATAAAAAAGTCACTGGTTTCTTGAAAATTCTCTAAATAAATCCAATAATTTATGAAAAATTATGTATCTATAGTTACCCAAATCATTCCTTGCAGACATAGTTGGACTAGAGAAAATTATTGTAAAAAAACAAGATTTTATTCAAAAGTTTTGTTTAAAAATGGTCACATTAACAAAAATTATATATAGTATATTGATAGTGGCTACTTAGTACATATAACTGGAGACTCTTTCAGTTTTCAAACATTATAAAAGTTTGATGGATCCCAGTTTACCTTAAATGATAATGAAAAAGGAAAAGCTGTTGTATTTGGATTAGTTGGAGATTTAAAATCAATTTCAATCGACAATGTACACTATGTTCAAGGGTTGAATAATAATCTGAGAAATATATATCAACTCTATTATGATGGTTTTTATATTGATTTCTCAAATAATTCCATATCTATTTATAATTTTAAACACTTTATGTTTACAGTATCTATATTTGAAGATGATAATAATTTTTATTTTAATTCTTTCTGTGAAAAAAATGTTAATGGTTTATCTTCTGATGAAAATGAATCATAGATTTTTAAAACGAAACATGGATACTGAGATATATTTACATTATAAAAATTATTGATTTAACACATATTTTTTGATTTTTTTAATCTTAAATTTTATCAAGATAGTTATTTTGATGCATTTCAAAATGTAAAGAAACACAATTTTTGCTTATAATATATAAGAAATGTTTCTATACTAAACCACTGGAAATTATCAACATGGATTTTTTAGACCATAATGAGTTTAAAACATAGTTGGATGATCATATGTTTCTATTTTGTTTATTTTTTACCATATTTACATGGGTTAATTTCCAAAAAACATAAAATGATTTATTCTCTATTTTAATAAGATATTATAATTTTTTTCAAACTAAAAATAATCATAAAGTATTTTCATTCAGAGTTGATCAGAGTGGAGTGTTTCTGAATCAGGAATTTAATATTTTTTATCAAACCATTATATTAAACAAACCTTATCTTCTTACTAGAACACCTCAATAAAATGTAATTGTAGATATTAAAATTTTTAATATTTAATAATTGGAAGAAACTATGTTAAATGAATATATTATTCTTAAATTTTTTTGGGAAGAATCTATTAACACCACATTAATTTCATGAATAAGGTTTTAATAATTACCTTTTTTTAAAATAGAACTTGTCTATTATAGAATAATAGAAAACCTATGGTTAGGTACATTAATGTGTTTGTATGCATGACAAATTTCAATAAAATTATGTAAAATCTTGAAAATTTTGATTCAGAGGTTGATGTTGGAATCCTTCTATGTTACATTAATACTTTTATAGCTTATATGGTGTATAATAAATAGATAATGATATTTGAAGAATCGATTCAAATGAAATTTGATGAAAGTGACCCTTTTCATCAAAGCAGAAATCAAAGAGATCAATTCATTAATTATATATAAAATATAACACATTATTCGCCTAAAAACTATTCTGAGAAAAACTATAAGGTGATGAAAATTATTACAGTCTAGAAGAGAATGAAATTGGTGAAAAAAAAATTTTCTTACCTAGATATATTTATTCCTTAAAGGGATTATCCGTTTGAATTATAATATAAGTCTAGATTTAAGAGTTAATAAAACATATAGTGTAAGAAATCAATCCCAATTAAATGAATTCTTATCTCAATTAGTTCTTAAAACTATAGAGGAATCATGGGAATATAAAGGTTTTATAATAGCTATATAGGAATAAAATAACGTGTTTAATAGAAAAAATTGTTCGGAATTTGTTAAGAGGTCATCCAATAATCCAGTAATAAGAACCAAATGGAATTTTAGAAATAATCATGATAAACATGTTATAATTACATGAATTAAATATTGTTTACTAATTATATCATAAAATTATAAATAAGTAAAATATAATTATAAAACATTTTCACCATTTTCTAGATTATATGCTATTAGAATCCTTCTATATAACAAATCGCATATGGATAATAAATAATTCAAATTGATGTAACATTAGATTTTAAAAATGGATTTTTAGTGTAGAAATTTTTTGTTCAATAACCACTATATTTTGAAATTCCTCATCCACAAAATTCAGGATTCATACATACTAATGATCTTTATAGTCTTAAAAATTCACCAAGGGATTGGTTTGAAATATTATGTTCTTTTATAATATAAAATGGATTCTATGTAGTATTCGTATATCCTATTCCCTTTATGAAAATAGTTTTTCTAATATTTTTTTAGTATCAATTTATGTGGATGGTGTTATCATTCATAAATATAATAAAAACATTTCTAATGATTTTAAATATATCTTAAAATTTAATTTAAAGTGAGTATGATCTGGGAATTAAATTTCATTCTTAGTCATCAAATCTTTGAAATTATTATGGGATTATTTAAAATTAATTTAAACATATTATTTTTTTGAAACATATTATACTATAGAACAATAAATCATATACAAATACCATGTTTACCAATATAAAACATGATTTAAAGGAAGCTAGAAAAATAGATGAGAAAATGTTATATAGATGAATAATTGAATTTTTCTTATATCTTATGGTCAATTGAAATGAATTTTTTTTTCTTTTTTCCACTGTAATTGAACTCAATTATACCCAAAGGAATAACATATTACAACTATTAATTAAATTTTTAAATATTTGAAAGGAACATTTTTCCAATATGTACTTTCCCAAATTAAATATGATTTTAATTTAATCTCATATTAATATTTTGATTTGGGTGGTTGCATGTTATATAGAAAGAGTTTCCAAAGATCCTATAACTTTTTAGGGATGTCCATATCTTCATGGTCATGTATGAAACAACATTTAGTTTCTTTTTCAATGGTTGAGGTAGAATATATATCTAATATAAATTGATTTTCACGAGTGTTGACGACGAAACACACACTATAGGACATTGGACTCAATTTCTATAATATTTTTATTTTTTTTAACAATACAACTTCATTAATATATTAAAATATCGTGTATATACCTCAATGAAAAAGAATATTTAAATAAGAAATCATTTTTATAAGAAACCGTGTATAAAAAAATGTTATATATTCTGAATTTTTTAATATTGAATGTCAACATCCTAATATTTTCCCTAATCCACTTCCCAATGCTAGTTTTGAATTTTTTAAATTGGAGTTAGGTATATTATTTTAAAAAAAAATCTTACATAAATTTATTTTTCTTAGATATTATGACTATATTTTATTCCTCCTTATGTCCATCTATTATTAATTTACTATTTATTTACCAATTTGTATATTTTTATTAATATCTAATAAAATTACTACTCAAAATTAAAAAAATATAATTGTTATTCTATGTATTTTTTAATCGGGAAACCAAATCGATGTTAACAACAACCATAAAAACCCTCTCTCTCTATATATATATGTATCAATCTCTTCCCCTCAATAGAGAACCATCTCAACTTTGATAGATCTAAATTTTCTTCAAACTCTAAAAACTAAAACCTTAAACATTCATATTTTCAGTAATATAAAATTATAATAATAAAGAAGAAGGTAGAGCTAACGAATATAATCTCAAATTCACATCAAGAGGTAAAAGAATCGTCCTTCAAGGGAATGCTTTCGACATTGAGTGATTCATTAAAAAAACTATTGTTAATGAAATCTCTATATTTTTTAGGTAAAAAATTTATTTTCAATGGTGAAAATAATAAGTTAAATATATACTTATGTCAAAGAGTTTTATAACATTCCTAATTTATTTTCAGAAAAACAGAGGATGTAGTCCACTCAAAGGTAAATAATTTATTGTTTTATGTCTCTTTAATAGAAAATACTAGGATTTTTCATTGAACACATGTAAAAGTTTTTTACATTAATTTTCAATATATTAGAGATGAAAAGATTAAACCTGTTATATAATGTCTTTTCTTTTTGTATAATTTATTGTAAGAAATATTATTGTAAAATATATAGAAGCAGGACAGAAGGTACTTGTAAAATTTATTCAATCTATAATAGTGATAGGGATTTTCAAATTAGAGAAAATTATATTTCTTATTATATATATATATTGATGTTTAGTGAAGCCTTGTTTATCTTTTGTAGATATATGCTGAGATATATGAATCAATGTGGTCAAAAGGAGGATTTAATGTCTTTTTAGCCAATGTGGGAAAATTATTTATCTTCTTTTATATAATAATAATAAGATCTATGATAATCAGATAGTCATTAGATGTCACCATAGTAATTTAATTTATAATGGAACTTAAATAAAATTCGATTTCATTTGGAGCACCTCAAAATGATATTTGATGGATATTAGTTCTTATGAATGTCATGTTTCTAGTGATAATTCTCTGGGGAAGGAATAATATCAGAAGTTATATAGGTTAATATGAATTAGGGGTGAAGAATTATGTGAGTCAAGAATAGAGGATGTCATTTAGGAAATATATTTGAGACATGAAGTTGATTTCCATGATCTAACTACTAAAACAGATGTGCATCATTATTTTTAATAGCCCTATTAAGAATCCAAGTGTGTGGAACTTTCTATAATGCAAAGAAAATGGGATTATCATGTGGTTCTAGAAGCATAGTCTGATGTTTCAGAATTTTATTAACTAGTGTTTATATGTGAATGAAATATTTAATTATAAAGATAGACTAAAAATAGAGATCATCAAGACGTGTGTCAAAATGATAATGTTGAAATTTATGATCAATAAAGTGAGTAGGTTCACACATTTGTGGTGGAAAATACTGAAATAATATTAAATAATACAGTTTATATTGTAAGAGGACACTTGGAAAAGGTTGTTTGTGAACCAAGAGTAAACGAAATGTGGTTCTTGGCTCATTTTTTTCATCATTTAGAGAGAATATTTAAAATCAATACCTTTGTATGTTTGGGTTAAGAAAACCATCATGAATTCAAGAAGAGGAATCTATTTATTCCATTAGTGATCAAATTGAGTATTTGGTTTTGAAATGTAATCAAATAAATTATGTGAATATAAACATTGATAGAGAGAAATGTTTCTAAAAATTATTTGTGGGATTAAAAAACATCAATTTTTTCAAAAAGTAGAATTGAAATTAGTTGAAGATCAGCTTCACAATCTGTGAGAAAATTATATTTCTATATGATATTTTGATTTAAGTTAGATTGAAAGTTATGACCATATTGGGAAAGAAAATGAATTATTAGTTTCAATTTCCTATTGTTTGGAGATAAATAAATATATGGTGAGTCAATTTGAATCAATAATAAGTAACTTGGGTAAATAATGGTCTTAAAATTATATCCATATAGCCTCTACAAATTTAAAAAACATTGAATTTATTAATTAGTTTCTATAATTAATGAATGATCGAATTTAGAGCCTTTAGTGAGATCGTATTCCGATTCATATTTTTTTGGACAAAAATAAATATCTTGTTGAGAATTTAACATCTAATGAGCCTCTTATTTGAAACCTTTTCCTTCATTTATGTGAGTTTTTAACTATGTTTTTACAGCATATAAAGAGTATCAATGAGTTTTTAAAGTAAAATTTAGTTCAACATATGAAAATAAGACTGGAACCATTTATTTTAATGATATAGTAGAATGAGATGTTTAATCATGATTTTAAAGGAATGATGGAAGAGATCAATGATGTTCGTGAGGATAGTCGATAATGATTCACATCTAATCCCTTAATTGAACTACAACCTTCACCCTCATCCAATTATTTTTTACCCTTTTAAGAAAAATATTTTTTAAAATCAATATTTTTTTAAATTATTTTCTTTATAACAATTATATTTGTTTATTTATTAATATCTATAAAACTCGATTGAATGTACATGAATTATTTTTTAGCATAGCTTAAAAAATCATTAACTGCCACATTTATACTACATTAACTCTGTTATAAACAATGTTTCAATACTTTTTTTGACATAATAATAATGGTGGATAATATTTGGTAAATACAACATTCTTATGACTAAAATTTTTTAAACAATGAGAATGAGATAAATTTATAATTTAAACAATGAACATAAATGTTAATAGTTTGGTCAAAAAAAATTATAAAATTTATTGATTATCTATATTTTATAAAACAAGAAATAAGAACTATAATCTCTATTATATTTATTTTAGAATCTATTTTATTTTTTCTTAGGTTTCCAATATTTTCTACAATGTTTTATCATATGGAAATTATTATCATTTAAAAGTTAGGGATTATTGGTAATGTTTTGTATCAAAAATACTATAATAATCTTATTGATTTTGATCCTCACAAATTCCATTCATTTTTTTTACTAATGATATTAGTTTATGTTCTTTTAAGTATAATATTTCTTGAAAATTTTATGTTATTTATTGGTTAAATTATATATAAAGTGTTATTGATATGATTTTAAGTATTCTATAGACATTTTTATACCCTATGTTTATAAGAAAAACATATGGCTTTCAGGCCCTATATTTAGAGTAAATTTATAGATCAAATATGTTATTTTATTAAAAAAATTATAGATCAGAAACCATTCTTTTGAGAGAAACCCTAATTTTTAGAAACAAACCCATGGTCCAAACACCAAAAGCTTTTAATTTAACCCTACATTATCAACTGTTCATTCAAACATAACCCTATTTTTTACATATTCAACTATGGGATTTAAATACATCATATTTATGTGATTTCTAGAATGATATCAGGGGTATTATTTAATCAATTTTCAATGGTTCATTAAGATGGAGTCAAATTATCATATACAATACAATAAATTTTTCATATTTCTAAGTTATGTTACAAATTTCTTAAAATGTTTAATATTTAAATAAAAATGATTCATACTATGATATTTTGGTATCTTTTTAACAAAATAAATAATTATTTTCTCAAGTTAAATAACAAGAGTTATATCATTCACATGTGATTTACCAATTAAAAAATAATGAAATTATCTATTATTCTGAGTAGCTACACATTTGATATATACATGTTTTGTTCATATGTAGTTTAACAGGAGTTCTATTATTTCTATTGTTATTGTGTAGTGGTTGTATTTATTAATTATCATTTACAACCAAGTTATCTATGAACATATTATTTATTTTCAGAATCATATATACAAATAATAGTATCCATTATCATTAAGTTGATGTTGTAACAATGAGCTAAATTTTTTTCTAATCAAATCATATAATATTTATTTATTAGTGTATTATTTTTTCTAACTCATCTATGGAAGAGTGTCATATTCTTACACTATGATATAGAATTAGAAGAATTCTGAAAAAAAAAACTCATCTTATCGTAAGGTGTAATTTTCCGACACACAGTTGTGAAGGTCTTATGATAAGAATACATATTTTTGGAAAATATCTTATCTTTGTGAGAGAGTATTTTTTGACTGGACTATGGGATATTTATACCCTAAACTAAAAAAAACTATTGGAATCTTATTCATAATTTTTCTGTTGAATAACATGATTAACGAATATAACTCTATATATCATCATAATACATGAAGTGGGGTAAAATTTCAATGTCCCAGGATTTGTAAAAGGACACAACTCATCCCCTCTGTATCTTTGTATTTTCTGGACCATAAAAATGAATGTTGAAAACTTATCCCTTTCATTAAATTTCAAAGAGTGAAACATATTTACCAAGTTACTTATCCATCTAATATTGAGAAATATATTTATTGTTCTATTGAATGATGGAGTTTATTGTTAACTGAAATAATCTAACAAAATTACATTGTATTGTGGATGAATAGGATTCCCAATATATTAATTATTGTTTATTCTAAATTGGGTTAGTTTCACTAATATAGTTTTAATTGTTTCTTATACAACTACTAATCCAACTCTATCTTCTTTATATTTTCCAAGAGGACAATCCTTGTATAGATTATGTGCATTGATATAATTTTGATTCTTTCCATTGTGTCCCATTTTTTAAACAATGGCATTCATTATATTAGATCATAACCTTTTGAATCATAATGAATAATTTTAAAACTAGTGAAACACTTAATATAAATTTGAAAATTGATGCATAACTAATCTCATATTCATAATAGTGGTTTCATTGGGAACATTCTAAGAACATAAAATCCTTTTCAAATCCTTTTTAATAATTTTTAATGAAAATTTGAATTAGCTTCATATTTTCCCTTAGGACAGCAAAACCATGCGAGCAGTAAGGTCACAGTCACTGTACACCAAAATGATGGTCAAGATATACTCAAACAAAATTCAAGGTCATTAACCCTATATTCATATTTAGAAAGACTATATCCACATTTAGTATCCAAAAAGACATTAATTTCATATAAATAAAAAAATATCTCGCTTAAAAAATTCTTATCTTATCATATACTTAGATTTATCCTCGAATTTAGTCACAAGGTTATATTACCTCATATATGTATTCTTAAATCATCTTCCAAATGATTTCACATAACTATCTTTGATTCAAACTGTAAATACCCTAACCCTAATAAACTTAGAATGGGTGGTTACATTTTTACATTGGTACTAGATACCAGTGATTTCATCACAAGGGAGGAAATTATTTTTTAATCATAAATTAGTACATATATACTTGAATCTCAAATTAAATTTGAGAACATAAATTACAAGATAGTATTTTGATTTGTAACACTGATATATCCTGTAGAACATCATTTCATAAGAATCATAAAATTATTATTGACATCATAGGTAACATAAACATAGTAAATATGTTATCCTAGATGTTCAGCAAAGGTCTTCATACAAAAAAATCAATGTATTCATGAGAAATATGGTTCTAAAAATAATAATCAAATATTTCCAAATAAATAATTAATTGATCTAGAAACATATCCATTGATATCAAAATTATTTAAAAAATCACATGATAATGAATGATTTCATTCATAATAATGGAATTAATAATGTCGTACATCTAAAAGTTATTGTTGCGGAATCTTTCAAATAAATCTATAACAACTTTAAAGAAATTATGTTAATAAATATTACGTAAATGGGTGAGGCCTTATCCAAATATACATGTTTTTTGTCTCATAAGACCTATTGATGCATCGTGGGGATACATAATTTCAAACATCACATATAACATAATAATTTCACTAAATTAATCAAATGAATAAACCATAAAAATAATTTATAATTCCTTAAAAATAAATAGTTATATTTATTTGGATGAAATAATTTATAGAAAATCAATACTTCTGTATCAACATGAAAGTTAATTATATGATTAATAAAAAAAATATTTTATAATTTCTATTCTGTTATTTTCACACAATCGAAGAACCTAGAAATAATATTAAAAAATAAATATTACAAATCATATAATTATAAAATTTAATATCACTATTAATAGTAAATGAATAAAAAAGAATATTGACCACATAATGGTATCCTCTATAGCCTTGAACAACGAAAACTGTTAAGAGAAAAAGAAACATTATGATTATGATTGAAATTATCTAAGGATTTAAAATAACCATTGGGAATGAAGTAGTAAATTTGGATGAGTGGTGAATTATATATAGGGTGTAAAGGGAAATGTGAATATTTTTATTTTCTAATTTTATGATAATTATATAACTATGAATACTTTTCAATGTAATATCACTTCAATTTTTCCATCGGTAACTATACCAATTGGTAATAATTTTACCTTAAGAATTATTATTAATAGTTTGTAATAAAAAACATAATTGATGAAAAAAGGGGAAATGATTTCTTTAACCAGTAGTTTCTTTGAAGCATAATTTTCAGAACATTCCCTTGACCAAACCCAAGATGATCTTTAACAAGTGTGTATTGAATGAAATCACCAAAGATAAAAAAATCATGCTTGTGGATATTACCACTCATTCAATGATATATGAACCACCCCATGAAACTATCAATGTCACACACCATACCATTGGGGGAATACACTAGTTTAATAAGGGGCTAAATATCAAAGACTTAGTTTTATAAACATTAATTATCTTACTATAAATTAAATGGGTTTTCTATCATTCCCATTATGAGAATAATTATATCAACAAAATGTAGGTTTATATATTAGGAATTTTATAAACTGATGTTTAGACATAAATAAAACATAATTGTATATTCTGAAAAAACTTACATTTATAATAAACTCAGATATTCTAAATAATATATACATTAATGAAATAGACATTTAAAACACTCTAATTTAAATATTTATGATAATATATATTTATAATTTCCTATTAAATTTTCTTATGTGTTAGAAATTTGACAGTGTTTTAAAGACTGGGTTTTTCAATAAATAATTATATATATATTTGAAAGTGAAAATTATCATATTTAAAAACATTATTTTTTAAAAAATAATTAATATATTTTAAAATACCAAATATAATTATTTTGAGGTTTTTTGTGATAATTTTCTAAAATAATATTGTTTTTTCAAGAAATTTTAAAAATACATATTTGGGTTTTAAGTATGTTTTATGAACTAATATTTTTGAAATAATGATCTAAAAAATAATTAACCACAATCCATAAACTAAAAACTTTTATATTATTAATATAGTATTTTTAATATATATAAATAAATTTCCAAACAAATAAGTGATTATCAAAATTATAAAATAGAAAATTAAATTTCAAAAAATATATTTTGTGGGAAATTTTGTTACAATGTCCAAAGGACTATTAATAAATGTTTTTTAGTTATATTATATAATTTTTTTAAAAAATATTACTCAAATGCCTAAAACTAGTTGAAAAATCTATGGTTATGAGAATGGTTTTTTATTTTACACAACCTAGTCTCCCAATAAATATATTTGGAAATTCATAAAATAATCCTCCACTTTTTCTAAAAATACCCACACATTCCCCCTTCCTCGTCACTCTAAATCCATCGTTCAAAAATTTCACTTTATTTTTGTTCCATACCTCTATTTTATTTCATATCGTTTCATATAATTGTATAAAATAGAGGATCATTTATGTATTAGATTATTTAAATAAGGTTCATAATACATGAAAATAAAAAAAAATTTAAAATACATTATAGTGTTATTCATTGGTTTATCTTATGTTATTTTATGGCATCTTCTAACCAAGAGACATACATCAAATGAAAGGGTGATCTTAAGTCTTTGTAAGGGAAAACAATGGAAAATATTTACTTATGATATGGGTTAATATGAATAAGAACATGAGAAAATAAAAAAAGAATAAAAAAAGCATAAAATAATAAAAATAACATGAATTATAAAATTTAAATGTTGATAAAAAATTAAATTTAGTCATTTATAGGAATATCACCATGTTTATACCTGATGTATCATAATTATTTCCAAGGTTATTCACCAATGTATCATAAAACATGTCATCTCTAGATATTAAATTAATTATAAAATTAATTAGAGATCATATCTTGACACACATTAATATATCATAAATAAATTGAGACAAAGAGATAATATTAAAAAATTTCCTAAATATCCCATAGAGAATAAAATATATGGTTTTAATATTGATATCATGGAGCTTTAAAAATAAGTACTTAAAGACCTAATTTAAATGTCATTCATAACCCATGAAAAATGAAGTTTTGATTGATATATGTTAATCCTAGAAAAATGTATATAATGCTTTTCATCTACCAGATTATTCATAGAAAAAAATGAGTTTTGTGTGTTCAAAAATTAATATAGTATATTTTATTTATAAAAAAGTGAAATTTTTTGGGAAAAAACACAGTAGCATGACAGGTAAGAATCATTGTTTTATAAAAAATTAAAAAGAGATGAGAAAAGGGTATCCCATTCATAAAATAATTTAAATATCAAAAAAAGATAGAAAAATTTGTGAATAAGAACATATTATGGAAATTGGAAGGATATAACACATAAAAAGGGAACATGAAAGGAAAACAGAAGTTGATATTTCATTTACCTTGAAGAGTAACTCATAAAATTTGAATATTTGGACCTTGGAGGATTGAGGACTCATTTAGAGGTAAAAATATTATATCATCATGTAGGATGAATGGGGAATAAAAATCAATGGATAAATAAGTGTTTATTTATAGAAATAGAGGTGGATTTTTTTCCTTGGATAGCTAGGTTATGGCAAATTCAAATCAATTGTATTCAACATTGTATTTTCCCATGGTGTTGATCACATGGGAATAATAACATGTTATTATAATAAATATGAGTTGATAAAATTTATATTACAAAGTACAATATTATGATGTCATTAAGCATACCAAAAACTCAAAACTATATTTTTTACTATGCACCAAATAACATAATATTTTAGAAAATTATCATAAATTCACCCTATCATAATTTCAACATGATTATTTCAAAAATGACGTTTATTTTATCATAATAATTTTATAATTATTATAAAGATAAATTTTAAATATAAAATTTCTTATTCATTCAAAATAATATTGGATTTAAAATGATTATTAAAATACAAATTAAATTTTCAAACACATGAAAAAAAAATATTTTATCAATTAAATTTAAATAAAAGTGTTTTAGTCAAACTATTTCATCAAAATAAATGGTATTAATAAATATGTTTTTATTATAATAATTATATCTTCTTTAAAAATATATATTTCTATCCAAAAAATAAATTTATGAAATTCATCTTATTTATAAGAAAAACTAAACTCAATATAGAATTGTTGGAACAAAAATTTCATTTATGCCATTGGATTATATGTTATGTAGCTAAGACCTCAAAACGAAACCCCTTATAACACGCACACACAACGTAAGGTTGCAGTGTGATATAGTTATAAATTCATGGGGTTGCTCAGATAACATCATGTAAGTAGTAATTTCCACTAACTTGAACATCTCACATAAATTATTTTATTCATGCCTGACTTGTTGAAGTTAAGCTTGGGATTGGTCAAGACCAAAGCATAAAGATGATAACTCCTTTATATGATTCAAAAAATCATCTTTATCTGAAATTAATCTTCTGGATGAATCCATCAACTCAACTTTCTACATTAATTTTCCTTTTTCAACTCTACTTATAAAATAAATAGAATGTCATATTTATTATTAATTATATAGTCTCCAATAGTCATGTTGACCAACGGTCATAATTGACCAATGGTCGTATAATGGTTGAAACCCAATTGTTTTATTTAAAAATATACATACTTAATTATTGATTAGATATATTTATATTGATTAAAAAATAATATAACACACATATTAAGGAAAGAATATTTTTTAAAAACGTCGGGTCATTACATTCTTCCACCTAATGAAATTTTACCCATAAAATGTTGTCTTGCCCCCAAATTTTACAAATGGTGTTAGTACTTACAATTCTTAATTTTATCTGATTCCCATGTGGCTTATTCATATTTATGGTTCCTCCACAACACATTAATGAGGTGGGTAGTCTAGTTGAGTAAATCCTTGTATCAATGGTCCAAGATCTCAACCAGCTACTCCTTGTAAGAGAGTTCATGTTCTAGTTGTACCAACTAAAGATTCATTACATGATAAAGGGTTAAGTATGTACTTCCTCAAGAGAGATTCATGGAATAGATCATGACCTTGTGAAATATTGGGAGTAATTTTAAGTCAATAGGCTATTGATTATATTTTATTCGGGATTTCATAGGGTCTAATGTACATATGGAAGAGCATTAGTTTCATCCCAAACTATAAGTCTCCCATACAAGGTGTAATTATAAGGAATTATTTCTCTCCCACATCAATATCCAAGTCCCTTTGATGGTTTTCAACATAGAAAATCTGCTAACTTTGAGAAGCCTTTATGTTTTGTTTGATAGAATAATCCTTTTATGTCATATCATGCAGAAGATCTGTTCCATAAATCTTTATCAAACTACCATCATCCCAAGAAGTAATATTTATACATTGCTTCCCAAATAGATCTTTATAGGGTTCCATTTCAATACCCAAATGGATATTTTTTTAGAATGAGAACTCAACTAATGGGAGATATTGAACCCATCGACCATTAAATTTCATTGAGCATGTTCTCATCATACCCACAAGTTTTTGAATAGTACTTTCACATTGTTCATTAATTTTATGGTGATAGGAAGTATTGAAATTCAATTCTTTATTCAAATCATTTTGATTAATTATCTATAATTTTGATGTTAAACATAGATCATGATAAAAATTGAGATAATATTGAACTCCATTCATCCTAACCACTTCCTTCACATATATCATGGTGATTTGGTCAAGAGAGTAAGGTTACCAAATTTATATAAAATGGGCAGTCTTAGTGAGACATTCCATTATAACCCATATCGCATTGTTTCCTTTTGATTTTTTGGAAGACTACATACAATGTCTATAGTGATATAGTCTTACATACATGCTGGTATTGTTATTGGTTGTAATACCCATTTAGAATTATTTATCTCCACCTTCACTTATTGACACACCAGGAACCTTATATTGTAGTAAGAATTATCCCTTTTACTATTATCCTACTACCAATGATCATGATGTTACATATATATTTTTTCAATAAAATATTTATAGAGAAAGTATATCATTGTAATTCATCCATTGAATCCTTTATTTCTATAACAGATGGAACAAATAACCTTGTATCAATGTTTAGTACACCTTCTTGATAAATATTGACCTCTAGAAACTTCACATTCTTTATCGCCTCTATTTTCTTATTTAATAAATGTTCTTATATTTTTATATTTCTTGATCTTATCATGAATTTATGGTTGATAAATCATTTGGGAAGAGGTTAATGGTATCCATTACCTTATGATTCTTATATCCAGTTTTACTAGGTCTTTGCTCAAATGATCTTCTTTAGTCCTTATCATTTGCAACACAATACAACCTTTCCTTTAGAATGCATCAGTGACATTGTTTCCTCTTCTACGGTGAATATAAATTGGACAATCATAAACATTAACGAGTTCAAAAAATATTCAATATATCAGGTTCAATTCATTTTGTGTGAAAATATACGTAAAACATTGGTGGTCTAGGTATATATCACATTTCCCAGCCAAATGATAGTACCTCCATATCATCATAGAAAAAAACTGCATCCGTCTCTATATCATGCCTAGGATAATACTTCTCATGATAATTCAACAGTCATGATGCATAAGAAATCACCTTATCATTTTTCATGAGGATATACCAAATCATATTCATATATGCACCGCTAAAAATGAATCCTTCTTTGATAGAGAGTAGATTTAACATAGGTAAAAAAAAACAATTTCTTATTTATCTCTTGGAAACATACTTCACAAAACTTTCTCTAGATAAACCTACCCCCTTTTGAGTTAACATTTTCAGTGGATGAGAATGTATTTAAAATATTTTCACAATCATCCTATAATAAACTTCTAATGTAAGGAAACTATGAATCTCAATTATTGTTTTCGGGTTAGGCCTTCTTCTATAAAATTTTTGTTTATATGATCAACTAAGATTCTTTCATTTGTTGCAATGTACCCTAAGAAAGTAAAAAAGTTTATCCAAAATTTATATTTTTTGATATTTCAAAATTAACGCTCTTTCCTCAATGTTTTCAATATAACCCTTACATAATCCTCATTCCACACATCAATTTTGGTATATATCATAATATCATCAATAAAAACTACCCTGATGATATCAAGGTAGTCATTAAAGACTCTATTCATCCTATACCTAAAATTATAAGAATTATTATTTAAATTTAAAGGCATAAAAGAAAACTAATAATGAACAAATTGTGATTACAAGGAATTATCTGAAATATCGTCTTTCTTCTCCCATAATTAATGATAATGGGATCGATGATAAAACATGGAGAATAATTGAGCTCCATGAATAATGTCATTTAATTCATCAATTCTTTGAATGGGTACATGTTATTCATTGTGATCCCATTACATTCTCCACAATCAATTCATATCCACAATGATTAATTGTTCTTATTTACTAGAATAATAGGTTCTCCCAAATGAGACACTCATGTCTAGATAAACCCATTGTACAAAAGATATTGGAGTTTCTTCTTTTATTCCTCCATCTATACAGTTTCCATTCTATATGGGATATCTGATATCAGATTAGATCCAGCCATGAGTTCAATAGTGATATCTACCTATCATTCTAGGGGAGGTCTAGGTAACATCTTAGAAAATATGTCACTATATTCCAAAATTATGGGGACAATTTGTATTCTTGTACTTTAATTTCCTTTATCAATATTACAAATCATTTCTATAATTATGTTGATGGGATATGTGTCTAAAAAAATATCATGTCAAGATATCTATCTTTTGAAGATAATAGTAGGTTTCCCATAGACGTATGATGATATTTATTGTTTCTAAATTTTATCTAAGTATTTTAAAATATGATAATGTCCATCCATTGTATAATATAAAATTTTATCATGGGAAATACTACTAGATTTGCAATGATATTATGATCTCCAATGTAAATTCCATAATTTCTATATATTATTAATGCTTAAAAAACCATCAAGGAGTCTTGATAGATATTTTTACACCTAGATGTTTAGGTATTGATTCTATATTCTTTACAAAATAAGAGAAATTGTAGGATTGTGTAGAACCAGAATCAAACAAAGTACTTGCTAGTATAGAGATAACAAAAAGAGTACATGCAACTACATCATTTGGATCTTCAACTTTTCTTATCATGATATAAAAATAATTACCATTCTACTATTGAATATGAAACCTCTGATGATGAATCGCTTATATTAAATTCTTTTATGGAATGTTGATGAAAGATTTCCAATGTTTTTCACACTTAAATAACAGAACATCAGGCAAGGAATGCACCATATTACCTTTTTCATTAATGTTGATAAGTTGAGGCTTCACCTCAATACAATCGTACTAAGAAATATATCTTTTTATTCTATACAAATATCATTTACCACTACCAAGAATGAAGTTCCTTGAAAACATTATCCCATATTTTTTCTAGTGGAATAATTCACTTTTGTTCCTCCTCTTTCTTATTAAAGACCATCCCCTGGTTTTTCTCTACATATCTCTTCATTTCATTTTATCTATGGTATTATTGTGCCTCCTTGAAATCAAGTTCAACATTAATTGAACTCCTCACAATCTCTTTATAGTTTTCATAGTCTCGGTTGGCTAGATACATTCATAGATTGTGTCCTAGTCCATTAAATAATCTATCAATCTTTCCATTAGGATCTACAATAATCATAGAGGCGTAACAAGAATTTATTGTGATGTTCATATAATATCTACCCATATATTAATTTTGATTCTACATCATCGTTCTTAATTTTTTTCCTATTTTCATTCACATCAAATGGGGAAAATATTTTTGGAAAAAATATTTCTTTAACACTTCCCTCTACATATCTTCGTTCTTTCCTTTTGGCATTGTGTTTTTAAATAGTGTCAACCAATGACCATCTTCTTTCTCTAATAGGTTCATAGCTAGGGTTACATTATATTGTCCTAAAAAATGGTTGATATAGAAGACTCTTTCTATAGAGCTTATCTACTGTTAATTAATCAATGGGTTGGTAGACCCACTCAAATAATGTGGTTGTTAATACAAAAATGACTCAACAAAATAATGTTCTGTTCATGGTGAATCTAGTCTCTTGGCACTATTCGTGTTATTTATCATCACATGAGATAGTTGGTTCATCCTTCTCATGACTTTATCCATTTCATCTTCCATTCGAATTTTTTCAGCACATGGTCCATTGACCTAGCAATTTATTTTGTTTCTCATATTTTCAACCAATTTCTAAAAGAAAAAAACCTTAGTGAGAAACATGTTTAAATGAATAATTTTATAATTCTATAGGAATTTAATTCCTTAAAATATCTTGCTTAAATATGTAATTCATTAAAAAAAATTATTTTTTCTGTAAATAATTTTTAATGGTTCATAAAAATATTGTGATTAACCAATCATATCCCCTAATTGTGTCAAACTAGGTGCATTGTGAGGAGCAATTTCATATACTAGGTTACGCTATTTGAAGACAAACTCACCTTGTCATAGTTTTTTTCCCTAGGGGCATCTATGTTAGATGAACATCCACTTTTATTGTATCCAAACAATGATTTATTTTTTTTAAAGGACGTACATAATATTTAACCAAAATACCATGATGTTTTATTATATTTTAACTTGTCCCTAAGGATCGTCCTTATGTTTTAAAAGATTAATTTTTAAATATAACTAAACCATCATTTTATCCCTACTATGGAATCATTCATTTTTAATATATTACTTTTCATTACATTTTACAAAACATATGATCTTTTAGAGATTAGTGTCTTATAAATATGGTATATAATATAAGAAAAAAGTAAAACATTCTTATAAAAACATGAAAGGATTCATAATTGATTCATATTATGTAATTTTGTAAAATTTCATAACTTGCTGACATACGTTAAAGGAAAGTGTGAGCTGAAGACCTAATTTGGGAGAAAAAGGAAACAGTTAACCTATGATCTTGAGGAATGTCTATAAGAACATACAGAAATACATAAAGGAATGAAAAATAGGTATATAATAATAATAATAACATTAATCATAATATGAAAATTTTTCTACAAAATTTATTTGTCTCATTCATAATCATATCACTATGGTTTATCACAGAGGTGTTATGAAAATTACGACAGTTTTTCACAAAGGTATTCTAAAACATATTATAACTACAAATTAAATTGTTTCCCAATGCATTATACTTATTTCAGTGTATATCCTTAATAAATCATAACTAATTTGTACCAAAAAGATCATAATAAAACATTTCACGAATAACCCACTGAGAATAAGTGAAAGGAGTTTCATATTAACATTATGGTGTTTAAAAAAAAATTAAAGGTATGATCTTTGTGTCATTATTTACCGAAAAAATGGACAGTTTGTTTCATGTATATTAATACAAGAATAAAATAGATAATATTTACATATATATGAATACCCTAAAAAAAGAAGTGTGGGTATTCAATGAATAAAAAAATTACAAAAAAGTGGAAAATTTAGAATAAAATTTGATAGCATAACTGGTAAGAAATATGGTTTTAGAAAACATTAAAAAATAGAGGGAACAAGGTTATACCTTTAATGAAATACTATTAATAATTAAATTGTATAAAATAATGTGGATATAAGAAAAAATTATCAAATTTAGAAGGACATACAACATAAAAAGTTATTTTGAAGGAAGAAGGAGAAGTCGAGATTTCCCTTACGATGAAGAGTAACTCCTGAAACTCGAAGATTGGGAACATTAGTGATTTAAGACACCATAGGAGGAGACATTTAGTGGGAAAACAATCATATATTCGTGTTGGATTAATTGTGAGTAAAATATAATTTATAAATTAGAGGGTATTTATATTTAAGGATGAGGATTTTTTTATTAATTTTCTTAGACACCTAGGTAGTGGTAAATTCAAAACCATGGTCTTTAGCATGGTTTCTTACCATGTTAGTCCCCACATGGGACACCTATTATGTTATTATAATCTATAAGAGTGAATCATAATTTTACATTACATAATACATAATTATGTCGTCATTAATCATACTGAAAACGCAAAACTATATTTTTTTTTATTTTTCGAAAAACAGAACAAAATTATCATAAATTATTCCTTAGCTAATTTCAACATACTGAAATAAAAAATTAATATTATTTTATCATAATTATTTTTTATATTTTATAAATGTATCATTTAAATATAAAATTAATTTTTTATTATCAGTATTAGTCGATAGAAAATTAATTGTAAATTGCGTCGTAAAATTTAAACACTTGGAAAAAATTATCATTTAAATTAAAATAACAATGTTTTAGTCATCCTACATCATTTTAATAAAAATTTTTATAATAATTTATTTTTTTATTACAATTATAACTTTTCTAAAAAGTAGAACTTCTTTCTGGAAAATCAATTTATCAAATTCATCATATTTTTAAGGAAAATCCACTAAAAATTTGATGGAACAAAAATTTTACCTATACAATGGTAGTATAAATTATGTAACTAATTAGTCAACACATTACCCATTATAACACACACATACGACCTAAGGGTAAGGTGTTTGATGGTTATAGGATATTTTGTAAGCTTGGATAACATCACCTGAGTAGTAATTTCACTAACTTGGACTTCTCCCATAAGTGATTGTGTTCAATCCATAGTTGTTAAATATATTCATTGGATTGGTAAGGTAAAATCCCAAAGGTTTTAACTCCTTTATAATTTCTGAAAAGTGGGCTTCTTAAGACAAGACTCTACTGGATGAGGTCATTGACTCTTATTTTTTCATTAATGTTCCATTTCAATTAGTACATATAAAGAATAAATATAATTTTAAAATTATTATTAAGAGTATATCTTCCAATGGTCTTATTGACTAATGGTCATAATTGACCAAATTTCATATACTTTTCAAAACCCAATGGTCACATTTCAATTTATACACACATCATTTTTAAAGCGGTATATTTATATTGAGTAACAAATAATATAAAACACATTTTCAAGAAAAATATATTATTCAAAGAGTTTGGTTCATCATGATTTCTTTTCCAAAAAATCAACTTATAGTGTCCTTAAGCCCTAAATTTATTATTATCATGTTTTTAAGAAACTATTAATGGTTATGGAATTCTCCACTTATCTTTTTGATTCATGTTCCCATTTCTGTTATGTCTTCTAATTTTAAAAAAATTATTTTTTGCCTATTTAATAAAAGGTCATTACTATAAAAAAATTTATTTTATCACTTATAGATCATTTTCCCTATAATTTTTACCTTTATTTAATCTATTTTCTACCAGTTAGGCAATCAGATTTATTTCATAGATTTCTATATCTAACATGACAAAATATCATTCTTCATCAACACCCAATCCTTGTCCATTTTCATGTGTATGCACCAATGTGTAAATATGATTTATATATCCAGTGATATAAATATATAAAATTCATGCACCACTTTATTATGTAATTTATGACAAAATTATCATGGCTTTAGTGAATTATTGATTCCATGGTTTTGATAAGAAAAGTTTTCTTTATTTCTATGTTTATTAAAAAAATGTTTTATTATGATCTATGTGAATCACATGAATTAAAATATTTAATGGGTGCCCCCTAATAGGACTCCAATGCTTTGGAGAAGATTCTATTCTATAGATATGACATGTTTAGTGAATCCTAGGTGAATTACCTTTGTAATATTCATTTATGAAACCTTGCTGATAAACCATGGTGATATTCGTATGAATGTCTTATTTTTATGTTATAACCACATTTATATGTTATGATTCATGTAATTATTATAAAGATATTCATCATTTTCACTTTATCATGATATATTGTTATGTCTAGAGTTCTTATTGATATACACCATGATCACATATTGAATGTCTCGATTAAATATTCCCTTATGGGGCTTCATGCTCATCCATTTCCTCAGATATTTGGGACCATAATATAAGATGTAGTAAAAGTAACTAATGGTAATTAGTCATATAATAGTTTATTGTTCTGTTCTATGTAATGAAATGTTAATATAATAAATATGAGTAATTTGATACATGTTATTAGAGAACAGAATTGTTATTTATTGAAATTAGAACAAGAAATCTTTAATAAGTACCCATGAAATATCTTTTAATATAAGAAATATTCCTAGAATTTTGGTGAAGCATTAAGAGGTTTATTTTCATGAAATTAAATCCCAATAAATATATAAAAAAATTGATGTGGATCTAGAGAATATGTACCAAGCGGTGAAAATCCTAGAATAAAAAATATGTATTGTTCTATACATGATCGAGAAGTTTTGATTGACAACGGACGTTTATGTAAATATAGTTTGACACTCCCAGGATATGTCTGTATGATCATAATTTTTTATAAACCTTTATGATGGATATATATAAAATTAAATTTTTATTAGAGGATGTAAATGAATAAAATATTTATGCATGACGTTTTATGATATAAAATCCTATTAGAATTTTAAGATTCCACAAAACAGCATGTTCCTCATTAAATACTAATTGTTTTAAAAAATTGGGAAATATGTGGATCCACATAAATAATTATTGCAGTGTAAGATTCACTGATTACCTTCCTAACATAATTAATGATAGAATGGAAAAATTCAAGAGGATTTTGAATTAACTATATTGAGTTATTAATAATAGCACTGATCACATTGAGGTAAAAAATTATTCTCAGAGGGAGAAATTTATCATTAATTCATTCATTCACAAGATTCCACCTTATTTTAGGGGATTTACTAATTAATTTATAGATAGAAAATTGATTATCTTATATAAAATATATTTTTGATACTACTCTAATCTTAAATAGAGAAACACACCTTGAAATTATAAAACATATAAGCAGAAGCTAATCAGTGGGAGGCCCTGATTAAAATAAATAGTCCAAGAGGGGAAATTGATTCTATGTTGTAGGAAGGGTTTAGGGGAAGCCTTTTCGATAAATAATTTCCATCCTCAATGAAAAAAATTGGGAATAAAATATTAGAGCTTAACCAGAAAGAAAATATATTAATGGGAAGCTATGAAATGAAAATTATAACACTTTCTCAATACACCTCTAGCTGGGTTATGGATTATAAAGGAATGGTTGATAGATTATATGGTGGACTAAGAATACATATGTGGAGTAATTTAGAAAATTGAGACTATGAAATATATAAAGAGATTGTGTGGAGTGAAATTAAAATTAAATAAGCATTTGGAGATACATACTTGACAAATTGAATTAATTAAAAGAATGGAACAATGGAGAGAAACTTATGTAATAAATTTTAACATAGAAGAGTTGGAAAGAAATTGTATCTTCCTTCCATCAATAAATCTTGGAATAATTATTTGATGAAATAATTCCTTATGAGTGTAAAGAACTATAATTTTGAATGTTGGGGACATATAGATCAGAACTATCATAGTGAGGTGAATTGTAAACATCTTAATACTAAAGAAAATGTGATGATGGTATAGGAACAACCTAAGGATCAATTATTCGAATATGGATAGCTTTTTCACTTTTCTTATCAATGTCTAAATAAGAAGATAATAAAGGGAAACCACCATGAATAATAATATAATCTAGAGTAACATGGTCTAGAATTTACAATCATGGTATCTAATGTACAAGATCCAAATTATTAGTGGTAAGTACACATGTTGTTCTCTTAGTTTGAGCATGTAATTTTTATTATTATAGTTCTGTGCATTAAATTACTTAGTCCATGTCTCTATAGAATATATAATCATTATTTGATACGGAATAATTAGACTTTTCAGAAATGACTCTAATTTGTATTCTCTTATCATTATCATTGTATATAAACTCTAGTATTAACTTTACAGAGTATAATCCCATCAAAAATTATGTATTCATTCCCTTGGTGGAATTTAGTATTATACTAGGGATGGACTATCTATTAAATTATATTTATTAGATAAAATGAAGAATAAGTAAAATTTCAGTAGTCTTCAATGGAAAACCAAAAGTTACTTTCAAAGGAGAGATGTCCTGACTTGAGCTTTTTCTTGAATCACCTCCCATAACCTTCTTTATATATATTATTAGTTTAGAGGGGGAAGTAAATTAAAATATAAAGGTAGAAAAATTGATAAACATATAGGAATACATTGAAATATTTCCTTAAGAGTTTCCTAGAAATCCATTGGATTGAAAAGTTGTGCTCCACTAAACTCATTCATATATCCAATACTCTATCAAATATTCCATATAGAATGAAAAATTAGGAATTAGATGAATTAGAAACTCAACTCCAATATCGTTTTGAGATGGGATTTATCTGACCAAGTGTGTCACTTTGGGAAGCCCCTATTCTATTTTTAAAGTATAAGGATTAAGCAAGTGGTTAATAATTGATTATAGAGATTATAACATGTACATAATAAATAATTAATACCTTCTCCCATGTATTGATGATTTATTTGACCAGCTTCATGGGGATTAAATCATTACCAAGATTGAAATTTGATCTCGGTATCAATTATTAATGGTGAAGAAATAGGTTATTATAATGACTTTATTCCAAAAGAGAAATTTTTATTACTATTTTTTCCCTTCATCTTGAATAATTATCATTCTAAATTAATGGATTTGAAGATTATAGTATTTAATTCCTACCTTGGTAAATATAAGGTAGATTTTATTGATGATACTATAATATATTGCAAAATTATCATGGAACAAAAGGGTCATATAATGGATATATTGAAAAATATAAGTAAGGATAAACTATTTGATATAATCATCAAATTTGAATTATATTATGAAAATGTTTTATTATTTTGGAACATTTTAACAAATTACAGAATAACATTTCTCCCTTCTAAGACAATGCTTGTATAATATTAGACCCATCCTACAATAATTACTAATATTTATAGTTTCATTAGTTTTTTATGATATTATAGGATGTTTTTTTAAACATCTAATCAATTTATAACCCACTAAAATTTTACTTGGAATGTATAAAAGTTCATCTAAATAAAGGAGTTTGATGAATCTTTCCAAAAACCTATGAAAAGATTCATTATTAGAGCTATGTTATCTCTACACTCTTCAAAATAAATATTTTTTATCAATACTGATACATCTTTTAAAGGGATTGTGTTTTTACTAATGAAAAATGACATGGTGATTACATAGGGATCTAGATATTTAAAGCCTTATGAGAAGAATTATACTACTAATGATCTAAATTCATCATTTTCTCTGTGAAGTTATGAAGGTGCTATCTTTATGGGTACAAATGTGATATAAAAAAACCACCATATATTTAAATATATATTCATGCCAAAGGAATTGAATATGAGACCAAGGAGTTGGTTAGAGGTTCATAAATACAATGATTGATCAATTTATTATCCCCTGGAAGTGGAAACAAAGTTGATAATGAAAAAAATAAGAATGACCATGTTGTTATAAAATTGATGAGGATTCAAGAAGGTACATTAACAAAGGACATAGTACTGTCATAAATGAGAAGGTGAGGGACATCATCGATCCTCTCCAAAATTATTTATCAACCATCATTATGAGAGAAGTTCATGTGAGCTCAAGGTGATGATAATTTGATCCAATAACAGATAGAGGTTGTGAAGAATTTGAATTTCCTAAAGTCAATATCAATCATTGTGTACTAAAATTTTATTCAAGGATATTTTTCCCATGTATCCTACATATAAATAAATAGCTAAAGAATGAAGCATATAGATCATCATTTTATATAAATCCTAGAATCACTAAAACGTATTGGGAACATCATGAATATTACAGGTGAGATAATATGAAAAGGGATATTACTAAGTATATAATAAGGTGGTTGTTTTATTGACATGTGGAGGTGGATTGACAACATACTAATGGGGTATTGAAACAACTACCCATAATATCATGTAAGTGGGAAAATATCACAATGAGCATTGTAACTAGTTACCCAATGAAAAAAATGAACTAATGTGACAAGGGTTATAGTGGATCGACTAAAAAGAATTCCCATTTTGTTATTATTTAGAAACATTTTCTCTTGAAAAACATTCCATGATATACATAATGAATTTTTGGGCTTGTATGGGTTTAAACATTCTATTATTTTCCAATCATGATTTGTGTTTCACATATAAATTTTATAATAGTCATCAACATACTCTGAATACTAAATTAAATTTCAGTATAACCTATATCTCCCAATCAAATAGACAATATGAAAGAATATTTAGAAAATTTAAGACATAGTGAGAGCATGCTCAATTAAATTTAAATGTAGATGGGATCATTACATCCTATTATTTTAGTTCTCATACAACACCAATTACACTCAAGTAGTCAAATGTAAGCATAAAAATCATTATATACGGAGAAATGTTGAAATCTTATTTCTACGATGAAATTAAAGAGATAAATATACTCATCCTGACCTTGTGAAAGAGATGACAATAAATTTTTAGGTTAACCAAATATATATATATTCTTTTCAAAGTGAGGATTAGGTATATACTAATAACCATCAAAGAGAAATAATGTTTTATGCGGGAGAAATTTTTTTCATTTTGATATCACCATGGAATAAAATCAAGTAATTTGTAAAGAAACGGATTATTGGCCCTATGTACGCTTTCCCATTTGAAAACAATGATCTCATAGGAGAGGTACCCTATTGGAAAGATCTTTTGACAATTTTGGATCATGTTTGTGATGTATTCCATGTTTATCTCTTAGGGAAAATCATACACGATCACAATCATTTATTGAATCTACAGGTTTTGTAACTGAAACACTCTTAATAAGATAATCTAGAGGACCTCTTTGACTATAGATACAATGTTTTATGAAACAAGACAACTCGTATTGTAAAATTATAATGGAGGAACCATAATGATTAAGAAGAATCATGGTAACCAATGGAGACCATGAGACATAAGTAACTTCACATTTTGTTAACCAAAAAGATGATTTTCAATTTTAGGGATGAAATTTATTAAGGGGGATGGATGTAAGGGCCCAAAAAACATTTAATTATTAATAAAGATTTTTTTATTATAATTTCAATTTCATAATTTTTCTCACAATGAAAGTCTATATAAATATTATTATAAAATAAATAGTACAGGTAAATTAAGTATACTAATTAAAATATCTAATAATATTATAGAAATATAAAAAACAATGAATAACAACAATGAAATGGTATACTCAATAGGTTTGAACTATGTAAATATAATTAATCTATCCCTGAAAACTATTAAGAGTAAATTAAACATTAAGAATATAATTAACATTAATAAAGGGATTTTAATATCTTTTGGTCATGATGTATTAAGTATTGATGAATGGTAATGTATATATTGTGTATATAGGGAAATGTGAGCATTAGGGTTTGACCATTATTTGACTAGATGTAAAATATGAATGTTGCTATATGTAAACATTTTCAATAATAACCTTTGGAATGATACCCATTATTAATAATGTTACCTTTAAAATTATCCATTAAAAGTATTAATGACAAAGTATTATTGATTTATAAAGGATAAATAATCCCAGAAAACTATAGAGTAGTTTCATTTGAAGATCATTTGTATGAACTTTAAAGGGAGATTGCATCATTGGGGTTCACCATTGATCAATTGAAACCATAGCATCCAAATGTGATGCATTAAGAAAATATAATATTGTCTCATTTCTTGTTTGTGGATATTTCATCTTGGTAAATGTTGGCTGAGAGAGCCAATGAAACAACCACCATCACACACATTACCCATGGGGAAAACATAGGTGGAATAAGGGGTTACAAGTCTAGGACATAGTTTCTTAATGTTTAATTTATATGGTATAAATAAAATGGATCTTCTATCAATCCCATTTTGAGATTAACTTTTCAAAAAAAATATATCTTTTTCTAAGATGAATTTGATAAGTTGATTTTTAGACACAAATAAAACATAATTTTATTTTCAGAACATATATACACTTTTATAATAACCAAATTTGTAATAAATTTTATTTATTCTAGTTAAGTATTCTTTTTAAACATTTTTTAAATATAAATTTATAACAAACCATGGAATTTTAATAATTTTCATAAATTTGCCTATTTTTTAAAACCAGTTACTTTTAAATTTAATATGTATATTTATATTTTATATTTATATTTATCTTATTTATAGAATTACTTTGATAAAAAATATTATATTTGAAATAAAATTGATTAAAATATTCTTTAGTTATTTTTTGAGAATATTTTAAAACGTATTATTTTTTCAATGAATTGTAAAAATACACTTTTGGATTTTAAGTACGTTTTATAACCTCATATTTATGTCAGAATGAAGTAAAAATTAATTAACCACAATAAAAATCCTAAAATATGTTATTTATTAATATTATGCATTTTAATATATTTTATTCAGTTTTCAACCATATAAGTGAGTTTCCAAAATCTAAAATGAAAATTTTGATTTTAAAAACACAATTTTTTGGAACAATAAAATTTTATTGTCCAAATAATTATTAAAAAAAATGGGGTTATAATGCATTAAAATATCAAAAAATATAATTAAAATGTTCAATATAGGGGAAAATCTTGGGTATTCAAATGGTTATTCATTTTCCATGGAAATTATTAATCAATTCATCCCCTATTTCAATAAAATACCCACCCTTTTCCCAATTCCTCTTAACTAAAATTTCATCATCCATAAATTTATTGTCCTTATTCATCCTAATGAGGCCCAAAATATTTCCTAAATACCCCATGGTTCCATCATCATGTTTTAGTGTTGACACTTCAAGGTATTGGATTTTTCTACTTCCTTGTTCCATTCAATTTTTTTTGAATTCCTTGAAATTATTAAAATAATTTTTTTTCAATATATAATATCCAATTACTATATGAAAATTCATTTAATAATTTTATACCCTTTTTATCTTTCATTTTATATTTCATTAATCAATTTTTTTATACATGTCCTGTTGTAGAATTTGTTTCTCAAATTTCCCTATTTTACAAGAGAAATTCATTTTTTTGAATTCCAAAAAAAAATTCATTTTATATTTGAATGCACATATATTTGAATACTATTTATTGATTAATTTATTTATATATATGAAACCAAATTTCCTTTTTCATGGTTAATAATTATTTAATGATATTTACATTAGTCATTTTTGTAAGCCATGGTTTTGATAAGAATGCTATTTTTCCCATGGGTTAGTAAATAAATTATATATTATAATCTACGTTGACAACATAAATTAGTTAATCTTAAATTTTAACCTTAATATCAATCCAATTCTTTGGGAAGATAATATAATCTCAAAATATGAAATTTTTTACAATACTATAGTAAAAACCCAGGCTAATTTTTATTTTACGACACCCTAGTGATAAAAAATGATGATATGCATATGAATGTCTAATTTCTCTATTGTCTCCAAATTTCCTTATTATGATTAATGTTATTTTTATTATGATATTATCATGTTCCCTTTATCATGATATATTTATATGCCACATTTTATTATTGATATTCATCATGATCAAATGTTAATTGTATCCCTTACTTATTTCCTTACTGGGATTCATGCTCACCCTTCCCATTGATGTATATCGGCAAGATATAATACGTATTAAAATTGAATTATTTTTAACCCATGACTAATAATTTAATGTTGATTATAATAATTTTTTTGTTTTTCATGTATTTGGTTCCTAAGTTAATATAAACTAATAATTAAATGATCCTAGGTATTGTTCCATGTAATGAAAATATTATATAATAAAAACTTAGGATGCCATAACATTACCTAGTAAAAATAAACCTAAACCATATGAAAAAATATTTCATATTGTATCATTAAATTATATATTCATTAAAACATAATATTAAACAAGTGGTGCTTACATTAATGAAATAACTAAAGTGACTATTATAAATATAAAAATTACCAAATGCATAGGAAATATTTTCATTTTAAATAACATTATAAAAATTTAAATTAATCTACAATTCATTGAGCGTCCCTGACTATAGAATGTTTCTTTCATGTCGTATGAGTTAAAAACATTTTTTCTCAATTTTGTTACAATTTCAAATGAACCTCATTCAGAAATTGACAAGAATAATAAATTTCAAAAAAATAAAAAATGTCTATAATAAATAATTTTATAATATAAATACATTATTTTAAAAAAATATCAAAATTTGGTCTTATAAGGGATAATGTCTTCACCGAGTAGAGAAACACTATCGATTTTCCATAAAAAACATTATCTTAGAAAATTTTGTACTTAAAGAGAGGAAAATTAAATGAAATATATTAATTTAAATAAATATCTATAATATAATTAACAAAATTAATATATAAACAATGAATAAAAGTACACATTGGACACATAAACATTAACCATATTGAATAATGATGAGATTGTGAAATATACCTTAACCTAAAGTCTGAATTCTTTAATACCTATTAAAAACACAAATATAAGAAATATATTGTTATTTCAACTCAATTATTGAAAAATAATAATATATTTCATTCCATTTAGGCATATTTATAATTTATTATTAACCATTTATTAACAATTATTTCTTAAAATCAATATTATGGGTAATAAGTGCTTCATTTTTCATGTATTTTTTCATTTGGTGGTTTTGGTTTCTATACATTGATCATAGTTAAATAATATACATAATATTAATAATTATATAAATTTCATATATATTAATTATATATTATTTTATATTGATCAATAAAATGTTCATATATATAAATGAGATAAACAGTTCCTGGATATGGTAGGTCAATTATACACATGAACATTGTTTTCACTTCTTAGTGTATGAAGAAAAGAAAGGTAAATAAAAATTATCCTTTATAGAGTCATTTTTATATAATATGGGTCATATATATATATATATATATCAAATCTACCATTATTACCATTCATTGAAATAGGATGTGAAAAAAATAAGAACACTTTATAGAGGTGGTAGTCCACACTTAAACACGAGCAATGTTATCATTTTTGATTTGATGAAAAATAGGGTGGATAATGGTAGTTTAATAATCATAATAAAATTTTATAGTATTTTGGATACATAATTTTTTATTTCATGATAAATACCATATATTTAGAGGAGTTCAAAGATTAATTAAAAAATAAAGTGATCATTTAAGGATATATCCTCTTTAATTGATATAACTCCATTAGATATCCACTTAGGGAGAATTGGGTTAGTCATTAGAGATTAAATAAAAATCTATGACATGGATATGTATGTGTATAAGTTATATTTTTTGGGCTATGAAATTTCTTGTTTTTCAATGGTGTGTAAATAAGAGACGGAACCATGTAGTTTTATATGTGAGGAGAGGAGCACCCTTGAATTTCATAAAAGATTAAAATATAAAACATCACTATCTTGAAATAATATTTTAAATTTCAATATATTCAAATACTGATTAGTATTTCATCTAAATACCATAATAAAAAAATATTTTGATATATTATAGTTTTTTTACACATTATATTTTGGTTTAACCCCTACTAATCCTATTTTAACAATAACCACGATATTGCCTTTTTAACTATAAACAAGTTATAATTTTTATTCTACGAAATTGAAATTTTAAAGGAAAATGTAGTAAATATTGGAAATCAATTTTCTTCCCTATCATCTTTCAATATTTATTTTTATTTTAAATCACTTAATAAAAAATTCTTTTCGTACAATATTATTAATGACATTTTTGAAACTATTCAATTAATTTTACTTTAATGGAACCAATAATTAGATGGAATTATAATATAATCCTTTAAAAATCACTAATAAGTTAAATTGTCTATAAAATTTTAATAACACTATAACTCACACATATTATATAACATTTTAAATTACCAAAATCATTTTTATTATTTTTCTATTAATTGGTGAAATATTATATCTAGGTTACATAATAATTTAAGGAATTTATATAATCACTAAAAAATATAAATATATTAAAAAAAATTACATTAATATCATTATGATCAAAATAAACTTTATATTCATTCAAATCATTCTTTTTCCCCAATTTGAACAGATAAGTTATACCTAAAAGTTAGAGAATAATATTTTTCATGTTTCTTTTAATTAAATATTATAAAGGTCATTTCAGGTAAAAAGGTCCATTAAAAAATTAATTTCAAGAATAAGTTGATAAGTGTCCAATTGAATTCCTTAAATAATAATAATGAATAAAAATACTCACCTTAACAGTTAAATTTTTACCTAGGTTAACCATATTTATCCTATAATGAGATGATAAATTTTACAAAGTATATTATGGATAATTACGTAATATAATAGGTATATATTTACATAATTTCTACATCCTTATTATAAATATGGTATATATTTTCAATAATTCAGTTTCTATTAATAATTTAATTTTTTTTAAAATAAGTTTCTAAATGGAATGAAACCCATTTTATTTAACATATCTATTTTTTACCTAAAAATAGTTATATATTATTATCTTATTCAAAGATAAAATATTAGATAATGGTAAAAAAATGAATGAATAAATAATATATAAACATTATTAAAAAATATTAACAAATTTTGATATATTAAATTTATTATGATAAAAACACAATGAATTCATTAAGTTAGTTCTCTAGATTAATCATCTATTTCTTACTTGAATGTTTTTTTATTCATTTATAAGGAATTAATAACTAAGCAATTTATTTTAAAGATGTATAAAAAATTAATTTTTTATTTTTTATTTATTCTTGTGAATACTTATCAATTTTAGTGGGTAGTTTATTATGATCACATTTGAATACTCTCTTGGGTAAAGATCATGGTTTTCTATAATCAGTGTTTCATGTACGCAGGATATCAATGAAATTAAATCAATTTAGAAAATATATATTATAAACAATTGGTTGTTATAATACCTAGCATATTTGGATTGAATACCGAACTCGGTACACCTTAACATAATTTAACTATGTCTCAATAAAAATCCTCCCAACACATAAATCTCTAAACACCATACGATGAATAGAAAAATATAATAACCCTCATTTAAAACCTACCCCACTAGGGCCCCATCTGACCGGTGGTAAGCTGTGAGTAACCCAAAAAGCCTACCTCCAATAGGTCGTAGGATAGATACTAACATTTATTATTAATATAATACATATGTGAGGCCTTAACATGAATATCATATATATATTCACACCTCCATGTATTTAATAACCTTGAATGACAAATATTATTATACTAAACCAAGAGAAACAAAATTCATGTAATAAACTATAGAACAACTAGTGTTTTGAAACATAAATGTTGCTAAATTGAATAAATCATAAAATATATTATAAAAGTAATTTAAAGGGATTCCCACTGTAAAAACCAATAAAGAGGTAGAATTATAAGCCTGGTCATTTATACTGACCACCACATGAGATCATTGTCATTGAGTACTTCTAAACTATACCAACACAAGGCCTTCTAAGGTCACTATCTAACTATATTTCATATAAATATCAAATTAAATGTTTAGGAAAATAAATTCAAGGATGAATATATAAATACTTATATAAAAAACAAAAACCAGGGAGTAATAAATAAAAATAATCTTTCACCTCAACCCCCAAGAAAATGATGATAGAAGAAACCCAGAAAATATTTAGAGTCATAGATGAACTCAATTTAGAGAAAGAGGTAATGATATAAATTTTCAAAACAATATTTGGATTATGAGTCTATCCATAAATCCATGTGCAAATTTTTTCTGAATTCTAGTATCACAACATAATCCTCACTAGATACGGGGGACCCAAGCCTCACTGAGGACACGATACAACAATGGGGGTGCTAAACCCAATATGGTGGAGTGTCAATGACTCGTATTCATATTTAAATGATGGGGGTCCACTTCTATGTAATATTAATCATAACCTTGTGTGTGTATTTATGGTTTGAAGTTCTATATATAAAGGAATGGGGGACCCAACCATTGACCTACATGTTCCTTCAGGGGTTTCTAAATCTAATGTATCTTTAACGATCGTACTCAGGTACCAACGCAAGTAAACCATCATAACAGTATAAAATAATTATAACCAGTTCATTATTTATTTATAATATCAAAACAATTTACCATCCTATACTATATGGAATTATACTTAGGATGGGAAACTCACGAGTTTGATTTCATGTTCTGACGAAAGGGATATGGGATGAAGAACATCTGAATAAATATACACAAGATGAAATTGGGTGTACAATGGGTTTACCCATTTAACACACAATGTTTTTTCTAATTTTAGGATATATCATGTTAATATATATATATATATATACACTATGTGTCTACAAGGGCTCTCGGTGGATGGGACCACACATGGTAACTTGCATATACTCCTTATACATTGGTCGGCTGGCCAGGTAGTGTCACATAATTTGCGGCCCTTTCACATGTTTGTCTGATATTTAACTCACCATTAAACCCTATACACTATAGGAATTTTACTATATATCTTGTGATCATTCATAACACTAAGAATTTATTCAGGAATTTCACAAAAAATGAATTATTATAGTTGACTTTTTTGTGCCTATTAATCTTCCATCATTAATTTATAAATCAACATAAACACATTATCTCATTGATTATTTACCCAAAATGGTCAAAAATTATGATTCACATCATTCCCAAAAAATTTATTCCTACTATCACTATCGTCTGACATTTCATCCCTCTAGTATCCATCTGGAATCCTCCATGGATGATCATCTCCTTTGTAAATCAGTATCATCGACATTGAATGTACAAAATAATGAATGTCCATGTCTGATTACACTGTAAAATAGACCAATAGTATAATATTTTACCTCTCATAGGCTAGCGATAACTCATGAATAATTAGGGGAGAAAATAATAATAAAAAAGATGTATTTATCAACGGTTGTTTCAATCCTCACCACCAATCACAACTATGGAAACATATATCAAATTGGAAAACTATAGGGATGAATATTTAATATAGGATAATTGATAATATAAATTTGATATAATATTTATTTATTAAGTCATATTAATAATTCCAAAGAAGAAAAATAATCCATGATCAAGATATAAAAAATGTGTAAATAATTTGCCAATAATAAATAACTACCTCATCTTTTGATCATTCACTAATAAAGAATGGTCTTATTTCGATGCTAATGAATAGTTTTTTTAATTAATCATTCCCTCCATTTTCTTCATACATTTATTCATTGAATACCCCTTCAATGATGTCTCTCTTGATCTCTGGGGTTATATAGATAACAATAGAGATTATTATTTGTATATATCATAAAGGGAATACCTTATTTATTTATCCATGTAGAAAAATTAAAATAAATAATTTAATAGAAATAATTTTATTCCACTATTTTGTTTCCATGAATTCACATTTACTAATGGTTAGATATGAACAATACTTAGGTCATGATAAGGTTAAAACACACATTATGAAACCAATGGAGGTCTAAATTTCCCTTTCTAATACACCATTCATGGGAAAATAGGTAGTTTCAATAAATATGTGTGTTTTTTATTTATTATATTTAATATTATTAATATTTCAATTTTGGGGCCCCATGACACTTGTAATATCAAACCAAAATTAAAGGGTTTTGACCTGAATATCAGATTCAATTATCAATGTATTTTAAAATTTATTATTTTGTGATGTAATCAATTCAGTTCTTTTCATTTAAAATAGTTTATTGATTATATGAAAGGAAATTTGATCCTTTTGGGGTATATTTTTTAAAATTAATTATTATCATTTGATAAAAACAATGTTGTGAATGGTTTTGAAAATTTTAAATGATTATCGGTAAGGAGTTTTCAAATGAAAAGTATTTTTCTCATTTGAAATACAAATGTCTGGGTTTTTAAAAAAGTGTTAAATTTTATAAAACAAAATTGTGGAGTTTTTATTCTAAATAAAATTATATGTCAACAAATGGTTGGTTGATTTCAATACACATGTTTTTCAAAAAGTAATTTTTTGATTCCTTCTGACATGTGGTTTTAGAGGAATGATAACTTCACATGATTTTTTCCATGTTTATTATATGTTTTCAATTTTTTCTATTTAATGTGGGTATATAATACTTTATATTTTTCGTAAACATTAATATATTATATTATTTTTTTGTGTTGTTATAATTTCACCTCTTATAAATGTAATGATCATTTGTAGAATCATGTATCTTGGGAAAAACATTTTTGGTAGACCCTTTTGTTAGTTGGTTTTTTTCTTCATAGTGATTCCAAGTGACTAGATGCTAAATTTGGTGGAGGCCACCATTATTATATCTCATTGTGTTCTAATGAATCTCAGAGACATATCAAAGAGGGTTCTTTATTAATTTTCATCATCCAGAATTTGTTTTAGAGGGGGGGATCCAATGAGGGTATGATCAATTTTTTGAGATTATTGAGTAGCGATGGTTTGTATCCTTGGATTCATGATTTTTAGACAAGTTCCACAATAAGAAATCATATCTATTGTGTTTTTTTACATGGATAATCTTGGAATTTATCCCTAATTGATTTTACATATTGATCCTTTTTTATCATTCTTATTTTAGTCATCATTAGTGGGGAGGTTCTGAAATTATTTCAGATGTTTTTTTAGATGTGATCTTAATTTTATGATGATTAGTTTCTGAAAAAATATTCAAGGAGATTATTGTGTATATGATTTTTAAGTTCCCATTGTTTTTTGTATCTATTGGGGTATTTTTTGGATTTAATTCATATGATTAGTGGTATCTTGTGAAGATCATGACTCATTTATTTATAATTACATGGTTGATTTTTTATTCCAAATTTTCAATAACATCTATGCATTAATTTTGTTTGATGGAATGACCATGGGAATGCCTTGGGTATGTGGTTAGGTGAAAAAGGAGGAATTAATTATTTCCAGTGAGTAATGCATTCTTCTAAAATTGAATTTTCATTTAAGGGTCATTATAGGATTGTGTTTCATCAATTTTTCACCATGTTAACAACTATATAGTTTCAGGACTAGAGGAAGGAACCATGTTATTTCACGTTGATAAATTCTCTTGATTTGATGTGATTATTTAGTTTATTTAGGACTTTTTGGGATTTTGACCTGATTATTTATCATTTTTGTGTATCCCATATCGGTGGTTCTTTCTTTATATAATTTTTATGGTCATGTTTTGTGATTTCATATGGTTGGAATAAAATTATTGTATCTTTTTATGACCTTATATTGTGATTTTGTATGTTTTTGGTGGGCCATCGGACATCTCTTTAGTGGTGATTCCATTATAGAGAATACCATGGCGTTTTGGATGTCTATGGTTGGCCCAATCTAATTTTTTTCCTATGATGATTTATTAAATTAAAGATTCCAATTTGGTTTCATTATTTTGACATATTTTTCATTTACCTACCGATTTTAGTTTTTTTCTAAATAGAGGTAATACCTAAGACTTTTCTTTATATTCTTGAAGCCTCTTGTAGAGTGGTTTGGGATTATATTCCTTCATGATGTTTCTTTTTGATAATTGAGAACTCTATTAAAAGGTTTTAAGGAAAATTGGATCATTATAGAATGAGTTTTCATAGTGTTATCTTAGTTATTTGTTCATCATGAGTTTTCCTCATCCCTCCTACCTCTGAATGGGTTATGAGGTGTTTAGTATTCCCTTGCTTCTACCTATTTCAATAAAATTCTACGGGAAGAAATTATCAATGCTTGAAGAGTAGTGACAACAATGTGTAAATTATTTTTATTATTTTAAATTATTTTATATTATGTGATTTTATTCTATTTTATTTCGGCTGAATTTAGGTTTTTGGGAAATATTGTCTTGAAATATAAAAAATCATGAAATAATTTGTCTATTTAATGTTATCATGTGTAGTTTAGGTAAAAAAAATTATTACACATAAGTTCGTATTTTTTCTTTAATTATTTTAAAGTGAATTGTTTATTTACATTATTAGTGAATTTTTTAGTATAAATATGGAATTTCTATTGGAAGCTAACGTAGGTATTGGATGAATACGAGTACTCACACATGTCTTGCGCATGGTTAATGCAAATTGTTCAACAAATGGGTGATTAATCTAAAATTTCTAAAAAAATATTATTTTTATTACATGTTGTGTAATATGTGATAAAAATCCATTAAGGGTTATTTTTCTATGTTAGTTCAATGCACATAGTGGTTTCGCTATTTTTTAAACTATACTAGTAGACCGTGTGGTCTACCAAACTTCACATAAATGTAAATTTCTATGTTTTACCTATTCAAATATTCAGAGGTTTCTACATAATTTCTCCATTAATTGGTTTTTTCAAACATGTGGTGTGAATATAATTTTCTTCCCTTCAACCCCCATTGATTATAAGTACCTCTACCATGATTTCAAGTTATTTATTAGGTAATTTTCATCCCCTTCTCTTACCCTCTCTCCTCTATGACCTATTCCTCAGTTTTTCTCAATATCACAGACCTTAACAATTTTTTGTGTTGGTATTAGGGTTCTAGGTGAGCATAATCATTTGTTTTTTATGCTTAATGGTTTTGATAGATTATCATTTCTCAATTATTTATTATCCACCAAAGTCTACAAATTTCTTTTGAGTTTATCTGGACATATAGTAGGTGCTTCTTTGGAATTACAGTGTATTGTGTGTCATAAATTTATTTAGTTCACTAAAATTATTTCATAACAACATTTAATCCTATTTTATTACTTTTATGGGTTTCAAGTGGATTTAAAAAGGTTTATACTATTATCATAAACTTATGTCTCATTACAAGTGTTCATCATTATTTATGAGTGGTTTTATAAAACAATTTTAAATTTTTTAATAAGTGTGTTTGATGTTAGTAACATTTTTTAAATTTTATTTGTTATAGAGACCAAGTATTCTTATATAATTATATTAATTATTTTTAGATAAATTTTAATTATATTTCACAAACACGTTATTTAGGACTTTAATACTTTTTTTCCATTAGAAACATAGAACACAATCTTTTAATCTGGTGAACCATCGTCAATGTTTCTCAAGAAGATCATCCCATTTAGTACTCCTTATAGAAATACCCGAATTAAAAACATTCTTTATAAACATGGGAAAGGAAACATAATAATGGGTTTCATTCAATACTCAATATGTTTAAACATAATAAATATAAATATATTATCTTGTGAAATAATATGATAAACATAAGGTCATGTGATAATGATCGTAACTTATGACGTTCATACCCAACCTTTTGTAGATCATAAACATGAGTCATAGAATAATGATTGGAATTTTCTATGACATGAATCATAAGGGTGTCAAATTACATTATCCATAAGAGAGAAATATTTCCATTAATCATAGATTTTTGGCATACACGTTAACATATAGCATTTGGATCATGTATATATGGAAACAGGTTCACACTATATGTTAAAGACATGAAATCTGGTGGTCGCATAAACACATGGACATAAAACATGGTCTATGCATAAAATTATGGATATAAAATATAGGATCAGACATTACATTGTGACCATGTAATAATGTTCATGAATAACACTATAAACATGTAACTAGCTTCATAGATAACATTTTTGGCATGAAAAAATGGTCCATGCATAACATCATAGTAGAAAGTCTACTACAAAGACCATCATAGATGAAAAATTCCCTCAATTAACCTTGTTGACTCTCCATTACAGTCTTGTATGTCACATGGGATATAAATCTCTACCCAAGTCATTAGAGAGAGATATAGGTCTAACCCTTCTTTGGTGATAATATAACCATCATTCTTGGTTATAATGTATCCATCATCGCATAATAAAAAGCATTCATATTTGTTTCACAAGATCATAAAACAGTAATTGTATCATGCCCTGTGAAATGAAGTGAGTTTCATAATCATTTCTTCATATCAAAAATTTTAAAAATGTGACAAGTTTCATAATCATTTCATCATTTTATCATGGCATAACCCCTAAAAAGAAGCAAGTTTCATAAGAATTATATAGTTCATTAACATGTGGAGGAGAAATGGGTTTCACAAAAACCATTTCAGCATATTCATAAGAAATTAAAAATATTAATTGTATCTTTGGTTTATATTCTTATTAATTCATATATTATATCAACTTATTTCATCACAAGTGGATGAGGATTTCAAAATATAACATGAAACATTTCTCAAAGAAAATATCCTTTACTTGTAAATTAATTTTTTAAAAGAAAACATTTTAAAAAACATTTTAACCATATAATGAAAGCATTAAAATCATATAAAACATTTCCTGGGGAAAATATCATTCCCACTTTGAAAAATGATTTTTAAAGCATTTTAAAAAAATATTTCTATGAAAATAGTCTTGAAATATTATAAATGAAGATTTTAATTATTATTTGAACGTTTATTTTGTAAAAAATACTTTTATATCATAAATATATTTTTTTACAACATTTTTGAAATTATTTTTATAAAACATTGTCTTTTAACAAAAAAATATATTGAATATATGATTTTTCACAAAAATACTTTTTTTTGAACTATTGTGTACACAAGAAGAGGATAATGAGTGGGATCATTTATTTCCATGGAATAAAAATAGAATATTAATATTATTGATAACTATAGAGAGTTATATCATGATATATCATTAATGCATACATAATCATAAATAATCTAGATAAATGAAGAGATTGAAGCATAAAACCCATACCATTTTGTAACTTTGAATCATATGACCCAAAAAAAGTAATATAAAATGAAAAATAAAAAATAATTATCTTAAATAAGTTCAATATATTTAATGTAAAAGGGTTTATATATATACCTTGTGAAAAATCATAATCTCATAACATAAGTGTGCATCAAAGAAGGAAAATTGAAAAAAAAATCCCTTACAGATTTTTTGACTTTTAACTGTAAACCCCTATAAAAGAGAGATTGTAAAATAAATATATAAATCCCAATATTTATCAGTATAATAATCATTATATACATTATTGGGAATTATATAAGGTACATACAATAAATGGTTCGTGAATATGACTTGTGTCTCACAGAAGTAAGAAGTGGGATGGAAATCATATACCTTAAGTCTTAACATCTATTGTACTCATTGAATCCCTATTTATAATAAATATGATATTATTATATTCATATTATGGAACCATGTTTATATATATCATATGATATATTATTTTCTTTGTACATTTGTTATATTTTTTTTTGACAATTCCATGTTAAATTCACTCTTTTGAAAAGAAGAACTTTGTTTTTTGTATATGTATTGATTTGTTATGTTTGATCCTATTATTTTGATCATGGTTCCATCATCATAAGAAATATATAAATTATTTAAATTCCATATATTTTTATTATATTTATATATATATTAATCCATTATATATAGTGATTAAAAATTAAATATAGTGCTCATGAAGAATGTGGGTCGTTAGTACACATGAACAATATTTCCATTTTTTTTTGAATTGAATGAAATATGGGTAAATTATATATTATCCTTACATAATGATGATTAGTTAATTTATGTCACATATTTTCATTAAAGAATCATTAATTTATTCAACATAAAGTGTGAAATAATCACAACGCGTCACGGGGTGGTAGTCCGACGTACACCTGAAATACGTTATCATTTTCCCACAAAATAACAAAAATGTGGTCTTGTGTCATATAAAAATTTAAGAATAAAAATAACAAAATAAATATAATATATATCATATAAAATCTATAAATGTATTATTAATTATAACTATGAGAGGTTGTAATGGAAAAAACTACATCGGTTTACAAGGGGTAGTCTTTAGAATACACAAATGATGATTTTGTAATCCATTTGGTGGAAGTGGAGGTATTTTTAGGAAATTAGTTCATGTAAAAACATGTTAGTATTTTTAATATAATATTTTTATTATATAATAATGGTATTATAAATATTCATGAAGGTAGATAAGGAAATGAAATACAGATTCTCAAAGAATAACAATACCTTTTCCTCATCTGTTATACTTAAGATTTCACTAATGTCTTCCTAGGATAGATTTCCAAAAAACATAAGGCCTATAGTATTAGGTGTGGGAACTGGGGAAGTGATTTTTTTGGGTTTGGTTGAACTAAAAAGCATTATAGGTGCAAAAAATAGCGTAGTGAGTTCCCTTTTATAATTGTAGAGGGAAATTTTTGTAAATACCCAAAAGAACACAATTTTGGGTGGTCAATCATACCTCACGTGACACCATAATTGATAATTAATAGCTGAGATAGATGAATTGGTTGATAAAAATATACACCCAAAAAAATTATCCTATTATTTCCTACTGTTTATGTATACTCAATTTTACCATTTTTGTTTTCAATATGGAAACATATTAATTTTTATTTACTTAGATAATTTATGGATGAATAATAGAGTTAAAATGATTTTCAATATATAATTTATTACTATTAATCCTACATATGAAATAAAATTAATTTATAAAATTATATGTTTGTGTAAAATTAATTTTATTACAAACTCATGTAATGGGAAAAACACTATTTTAACAGTAACAATGAGAGATTATTTTATCATTTTACACTAATATTTTTTGTAAAAAATTAATTTGAAATTATTATGTAATATAAATTATTATTATTGTAATTATTGTATAAAAATTTTCAATTACCATACATAGAAGTGTCAAAAATATATTTAAAAAATAATCCCATCGAAGTAACGAGAATAATGGTTTTTTAATGGAAATTTTTCAAAATCTAAAAACATTTTTATATTATATTTTGATAGAAAATTGATTCCAATTTCCAAAATTAAATTAATAATTTTATTATTTTTACTTTTTTTACTTTATCAAAATTAACTATAATTTTAAATTATAAATAAATTAAATAAAAATAAGTTTTTAATTAAAATTTATTATTTTTAACTATTCATCAAAAAATTAAACATTTCATGAAAATAAAAAATATTGAAAATAATATAATTATGTTATTATGAATTAAAAAATGAATTTCATTTGGTAAAATTTATTATATAACGGATTCATTCTTTTATTATTATAAAAAATAATTTTTTCATAAAATAAAATATTTGTTACATATAAATAATTTACTGAAAATTAAGTTCTTTTTTATCAGTATGTTTCCTTTATATAAAAACAGTATAATTAGTTTCTAATAAGTACTTATTATATATATATATAATTTATATGTTATAATGTTCATATTGGAATAAAAATATTAATAAAAGCATCATTCCTCTGTTGGAACACATTATCGCACAAACTAATCCAGTGTTGCGTGTAACACAAGATTAATGTTGGGTTTCATATAAAAAATATTAGCATGGTGTTTCATGTCACATAATCCAAAAATTAAATTAAATTTATTCAAAAATAAAAAATTCATAAAAATTCGGGTCGTTACATTATACCGCTATAAAATTTATTTCCCTCTTGAATTTTTTCATTATGATATAATCAAATGAGGATACATCTCTCTCATCATATCCCAAACTTCCCATGTATCTTCCTAAAACTGGTAGTTTCAACACAAAACAACGACTATGTGAGTGTTCTTGTTTCATATAAATTTCATTATATGATCGAGAATCACCATATTTCTACCTCCAAATAATGTTCTTGACCTATCATTATGTCCTCTTGGTTTAAAACATGTGAATGATCTAGTATGTAATTTAATAAGAGTGATTTATGACACAAATTCTAAGCCAACTATAGGATTTATTAAATAACTGAATGATTGGCTATAAAACATATATGATCAAATATTTTAATGGGACCGATATACCATTAGATTTTTTTCCCTTATTTCATCCATAGATAAATTCTTTGAAATATCTCCTTACCAACATCAAATTCTCTATCTGAAAAATGATTTCGAGTATAACATTTCTATTAAATATATTTTTTACTTACGTGATCCTAAATGTATATATCATTCCCTTCCATTTTGTCATATTTCTTGAGTACCAATATTTTTATGTCTATAATATCATTCCAATATGTTGAATTTCAACACTTCATTCTATAAAATGGGTTTAAATGGATAAATATTAATACTCAAGTGAAAAAATATTATTTTAAGGAATGTTGACATGGGGAAGATGTGGATCATACAAACCATTGAAATCTAAATAAAAATATCTTAATGTATCCTTTAATTATAAGTCCAGTAGTTGTAAAGGAATTCCTCCTCAAGTAAATTTTTCACTACATATAGTTCAAAGGGTTTTAATTTCTATAAATTTCTCCCAAATTATACTAAATATTTAAAAATATCAAATCACATAATACATTAAAATGGGGTTCAAAAACATTAAGCTTATTATAATCCTTACACTCAAAAACCTATGATAATATTAATAATTCTTAATTTTATCAAAATGGAGACATATATGCTTCTAAAATATAATTCATCCTTTAGTCCTTAAGAAAATACATTTTATCTGGAAGCTTCAGTTAATCCATATACCTATATAAAATCAAATATGGTATTAGTATTCAAGAATAAATGTAGAGGGAGATAATCACATGAGATTTAACTAAATGGTGAACAATTATATTTTCATTGTGACCATTAAAACAAAATAAAACATGAAATTCCCAACTATGTATTAGAGGTTATGTTTTCCATATTTATCCTGATTCGCATCATCTATTGTGATTCAAGAATCTTTCCCTTTTTTACTTTTACTTAAAATGATTATGAGTCTTATCAATCATATTATCCATTAAATAGAAGCATTGATGTGAATAATTTCCAATCTTTTTCTACTTGAAACACTGAATTAAGGGTGGTGCATAATTTCGGCTCTCTCTCTTTTCATTTCATTTACTATCCTCTTAAAATTACTTCAGTATTATTTTTTGGATGCCTAGGCTTCCCACACATGAAACACCCTCTTATTCCTTTCATGAACTCACCGATATGATCCTTGCCTTGGTTTTTCAATGTAAGAGTAGGAATTTTTTTACTTATTCTGTGTGACATATCAATGGATATCCAAGTAATCCATTTTTTCTATTTTTTATTACCAAAACCATGTGGGTTTCTATATTCTGTTACCACATTTAGTGAACGTGGAAAGATTTTGACATAGCATCCATATTATATTAGGTCTAACACCTTACTAATTTAGGTTTCAATCCACAGAAGAATTGGTTAACCATAATTTTGGGATCAGTTATAGTGCTTCAAGAGTGCGTTATATGTATTATAGAGTTTTCTTCATTGGCACCAATAGTTTCATCACCCATATTCTTAAGTTATAGTAATTCCTTAAAAAAATTCAATAATACTACAATGAAGTTAATTATAGAAAATGTATTTTAAACTCATCCAACTTCATCAGGTTAGTTTATTATCATTACCTCATATTATTAATTAGATTCGTCAATCGATTCACTTATCTGTCTAGATGGAAAAGTGATAGAGTGAATTTTTTATGCTCTAAACACTATATAATTGAAAATATCTTTTTAGTGGTACTGAACAATCTCTCATCATCTAACTGATCATCATAACAATTGAATAAAGGTATTAATTACTTCATAAAGGACTAAATATAATTTTGATCTCTAGTATTCTCATTTATAAGCTCAACATGATTCATATATATATAAAGTTGTGTTTCCATAATAATGATTTTTTTTCAATCCATCTCCCATAAAATTTGGTTTCATAATATGAAAATCATTTAATTATCTATTCCATTCCTCATTAACATAGTCCCATTTTTTATAGCCTTTGATTAAGATTATAAATAATTGTTTCACCAATGACAATCATAGTTATAAACAAGATAATCATAAAAACAATATCCTATAATATGACTAAATCAGGATATATTATTTAATCTATTACACATTTGGTTTATCCTATGACATTTATAGTTATATCCAATTTAAATCAATCATGATTTTTCATAGATATTTGGTCAATTTCCAAAGCATATCCCCTAGGGGTGTCGAACCACATTTGTATAAAGGCCCGTTTTCATGCACTACTTCCCGACTGATTATAGATCAATATGGTTTCTTTGAGTTTGTTACACTTAGGTATATCTATTATAGATACAAATCCACTTGTATTATTTATATAGGTATGTAATTTTTGGGAAATCACTTTCCCTATCATTTAGGAATATTCCCACACATTTTCCCAAACATTGACTTATCCTTAAATTTATACATAGTGAAAACACTTGAAAAATACATATTAATATCCCTAGGGATATCATTAAATATTTATCACCTTTGTTTCTAAAGGTTAACTAAACCATTCCACTAATAGAAAATATATTGACCCATTCTTCCCATGCATGGATATTAAATATTTTTATATGAATATTCCTTACATAGTATAATCACATTCCCAAGGATCATACCCATATAGTTAATTTGGAAACATAGAACACATTATTCTAATCTGGTGACTGATCTGAAATGATTATTACAATTATCTTCCCATTAATTACTATTTATAGACATACCCTACCCCAAACCGTTATCTTTATCTTGGGAAAATAAAACATAATAAAGTGTGAGATTATATGATATTTAGATATAAACATAAGAGATATAAATATATAATCGTATGAAATCATACGATGTGTTTAGGGGTATGTTATAATGAACATAATGTATGATGTTTGTACCAACCCTATCATGGATCACAAACATGAGTCGTGGAATGAATCTTGAAGGTTCATAGCACATGAATCATGTTGTAATCAATGAAAATAGTCAATAAGAGTATATCATTGGCACAAAACAAATATTTTTAGCATAAAAATCTTCTAATAACATTTTGGTCATGTATAAAGAGAAAAAATTCTATTTATTAAGTTAATTCATTGAAATTATTCCCCATCATAATCCTATGTGAATGACATTATGTCCACTCAAAAAATATTGGAGAAGAAATATAGGTCTACGTATAACATTGAGAACATGTAATTAGGTTCATGCATAACACAATGAACATGTAATTATGTTCAGGCATAAAAATACGTGCATGATGGAAATATCCATGAATAATATCATAGCTGTCCAGGTTCACTCCAAAGAAGATCATGACAGATAAACTCCTTTACAAAAAAAGGTTTACTCTCTATTCTAGTCTTCTATATCTCACATGATATAAATCATTACCTAATGAATTAAAGGAATATATATGTTCTGTATATATTCAGTTATAACATTACCACCTTCTTGGTTGTAACATAACCTCCATATCATAAAAAAAATTATTAATATGTCTACCCCATAATCGTAAATCATTCCTAATATCATAACCCATGAAATGAAAATGGTTTCCTGAACATTTAATCTTATTATAACCTATGGAAAAGGGGTTGGTTTCATAATCATTTAAACATTTCATCATAACATAACAATTGAACAGAAGTGGTCTTCATATGATTTCCATTGTGGTATTACCCATGAATGAAAAACATGATTCATAAACATCTTGTTATCAGTTTTAGAAACCATTCAGAGCAATAATAAAAACAATAATTATAACAACCCAAGTACATATAAAATGATTTCATATCATTATTGAGTTATATATTTAAATTCATTATAAATTTATAATGAAAAAATGTATATTTATAGAAATTATAGAAGTTATACTAATGGAATAATAACATGACCTTATGAATTGTAACATGACTATAACGAATAATAATGTGGCCAATAGAATAGCAACATCACATAATAATTATAAATAAAATATAGATATATTATATGTGAAAATATGATATATATTATATCATTTAACAAGTAAATACTTTTTTCTAAAAATTACAAATTCAGTGTTGATATTTTTATAAGCCATAAATATTTAATTATAATTTTGTGATTAATTTCATATTTTAAAATAACATTTCTTATAAATAATTGTACTCATAAATAAGTATTTTTATTTTCTATGATTTTATTATATTTTAATGAGCCTTTAATTAGTTTTTTATTATGTTGTAGAATAAGTTATACATTTAGAACACGAATTTTTAAATTAATTAATTTAATTATAAATTAAATTTCTCATATTTAGAAAATTATTTTATAAAATGGAGCTCAATGTCTAGATATACACATAGAAAAATGGTGTGTGAATTTTTATTGGATTTTTTAACATTCATTAATTTTTTGTGTATAATGAAATATGATAATTTAAAAAAATAATTTAAATACATGAATTAATGAGTAATGGAAGATGTAATTTTGAGGTAATCACCCATAGATTTAACAGACATGAAATAATTACAGTTTTTTTACAATAAAGAAAAAAAAATTATCTTGAGAAAAATAACCAAATCGTTATTAAAATAATGGAAAACCCCTCCTCTCATACACTATAAATACCAACCATCACCCCCTCATCAACTCACAACTCTCATGATGTGTTAATTATCCAATTTTTACCCAATATTATTCAAAATAATCTTCCCAAAATCCTATACTGGATCATATAACGAAAATTCCAAAACCATCGGCTTTAAGGAGGATCTCAAGGAAGATAATTCAATAGGTAAAAATCCTCTTTCATTTTTCTTTTATTTTCATTTTAGTTATTTTTCATTCCATATATTCTCTTAATGTCCACTTATACAAGAGGAATGGAAAATATATAGTATTATATTTACTGTAATTTTATCATGATTATGAAAAAATTCATAATAATTCTTCTTCTCCTCTCCCATTTTATTCCAAATATAAAAATGATGTTCGTGATGTGTTGATTTACTGACTTCATGTACGATGTGTTTTTAATTTTCATTACATTCTTCGTGGATGAAAATAAAACCATTTTTATGTTTTTAACATGTCATAAATTTATTATACATCATATTTTATATTTTTTTAATTAACATATATTCATTATAATGAATTATATAATGAAATGAGATTGTAATGATCAAAGAACCAAAAGAAATATTGAAACAAATATCATTAAGGTTTTATCTAATGAATCATGATCAGATATAAAAACAAAATGATATAGGGTATAATTATAATTTCTATGAACATATAAATATAATTTCATTCCACTTCTGATGTTTCTATTCCTTTTGAGAAGAAATTCCATAACGAATCGACCATGGAAACTATGTAAAGAACACTCTAGAAATATTGGAAATAACAAAATATTATAGATAAATGGGTGTAATGATGTTATAAAAATATCATATAATGTATTTATAATATGAATTTCATTCTTTAATATATTAATAACACTAATTTAACCATTATACAAGACTTTTTGACATGTTTAATGTAATTTAAACTAGATGTAATGGAATTATTTACCTAATTTCCATTCTTTGGGTTAACCTTCTACATAATATATTTTTCAATAGACGATTATTCGTAAAATAAATTTTTATTATATTATGTTTTTTATGTGTATTTAAAGGGAATATACATATTCCATTATTTTAATTAATTAATTTTGCAGTGATATGGTATTTGTAAGCGTCATTCCTTTTAAAATCCTTTAAAATGTCTCTTTTACGAAATTCAAAAAGATGTTTTTTAAATTTAATGGGGATTTTATTCTCATTTCAAGATTTTATTACATAAATTTTTACGTTATACTTTTTTATATTTATTATTAAAAATAAATGATTTAATTATTATATGCATCATTTTTATATTTTAAATGTGATTTTTTAAAGAAAAAAGTAGTTTTGGAAATATGAATGTGTTTTTCTCAAGGGTTTAGATGAGTGATCTAGTGTTTTATTTATGATATGTTCCATTTAATTTTTTTGGTTTTATTGAGATAATTATATCTCATAATATGATGGTTTTATCTCCACTATATCAAAAGATATGTTGGGTTGATCCCATTACAGCTCAAGATGTGATGGGTGATCCCTAGTATAGCTCTCGAATGTATTGGGTACTCTGAAGATGGAATTCATCTGAATGTTTATTCCATTTTTAAATGTGAATGTAAGAGTGATATGATAAATATGTCCCATGAAAACTTCGTGATGTTTTTTAAGTATGTTAATGATTTTTTATTAAATGTATTTTTTTAAATTTTTATACTATCACATGGTTAGTGATTTCATTATGTATATCCCTTAGTGAGATTTTTGTGACCATCCAACATTTTTAAATTTATTTACAGACTATATTTATTTATAAGAGAAAACATTTATTCTTGTTAAATGATATAAATATTTTTAAAAGGAAATTTGTTTTATTTTTTATTTTTAATATTTTGGAAAAAATGGTTACTATTTTAGATGTGTCCACTTTATATAGATTTGGGATGTTAAGAAAGTATTATGAACTAATTATCTATATCTCTAATCCTAAAAATATTATCAATGTGAACGAAATTAAATTATTTGTTAAAACTCAATATTATGTCATTTTTATGGAATCATCCTTATAGTTGGAAACGAAGTTTGGTTTAGATAACCATATGGGATAGGATGATGTTAATAGAATACTGTAAATGTTTTTTAATTTATAGTTAATTTAAAATGGTATAGAATTTTATGATCTCCATGTTTCTTTATCTAAGATATGTCTTTTCAAAATGGTTTTCTGTGTAAGAAACAGAGAAGATAAATCAAGAAAAAACCAAGAGGATGATATCTATTCGATTCAATAGCTTTGAATGATGGAAATCAGAAATGAGAAGTTTGTGACAGTAATGGTTTAGTTGAATCATGTCATAAATGGTGCTATTTTTCATGCTAGATAGGAACCTGGTTTATTATGTAGGAACATGTCTTTCCCATCATTCAGTTAAATATATGATCTGGTGGTAGTCAAAGGATGGATCAATCCTTTGGAAAGGAGTTTGGATGTCTTGGGTTGTTTGGAACTCCAAAAGGTAACCCTCTCTATTTATCATTTTTAAGGTTAAGCTGATCAAAGGTTGTCTTTGGTTAATAATACTAGAGAAAAATATGACCTCGAAACTTTGGAATGGGATGATTTGAAGTGTCTTTTTATAGAAAAATATTTTCCTAAAACAATTCAACTCAGAATGGATAATCAATTCTAGGAACTATAGTAAAAAGGTGATGATTTAGTGGCTGTTTAAGAATCCAATTTTATGATATTATCTAGGTATATATCATATTATTCATGGTATATTGATATTAATATTAATATATTTTACTCTGGTCTAAAACCATTTTTATAGAGATCTTTGGAATCATGATAGTTTAAGATAAATGATATACATGTTCATTATATTTAAAAAGTTTAGATGGAGTTTTCTCATACATATTTACGTCATAGAGACATGAATGATAAGATATCTGGTTGAAGGATTTGGGTAATAATTAATCAATGAAATCTGGAGGTAAGAAAATAAATTTCCCATCTTTTAAAAATAGTGGTAAAATAAATACATTATAATGTATTGTAAAATTGGAGAAATTCTTTAAATGTGTAATGTTTTGGGACATGTCTCGTGATTGAAAAGAAAAATGTATAGAAAAATAAAGAGAATTTGATGTCGATATTATTTAACTGTAAGAAACTAGTTCATTTTTCAAATTTGTGTCCAAATATAGTCACCCAAACAAGAGATCATAATTATTGGAAGTAGAATGCTGTTGAAAAAACCTTTTGTTACTACTTTAGAAGATATTGATCCATCAAAGGATGTGGAATCAAGTACTTTACATTATTTTACTGAATATTCGTTTATGTTATTTAATTCATGGTCTACACATTATTTCATTTTTAATAAATTATTTACTAAATTAAAGATCCCATCACATGAAATAAAGCATGAACTCATGGTAATAATATATGGAAGAAATATTAATGAAACAATAAATTATAACAATCGAAAAATCTTTGTTTGTAGAAAGAGTTTAGCTGAAAATTTTGTGGTATTTCTTATAGTATAGATTGACATTAGTATGGGTTTGGATTGTCTTTATCTTTATATTGAAAAGATGGATTAGAAAGCTAATGAAATTTTATTTAGAAATAGTTTTGTTTTGCATACAAGAACGAATGGATATTAATGATATCATGTCAAGAAGTTAAGAAACTGTTAAAATATTAAAAAAAAATTATACAGCACATATTTATGAAATTTAAATAATTGTTCATATTAATTACGTGTAACTGGTAAATGAGTATATTTATGATTTTCTGGATGATTTTCCCAATTTTGTTCCTAACTTAGAGGTTGAGTTTACCATTGACTTATTTTTATATGCTAAAATATTTTCTAAAACCCTATATCAAATGGGTTTAAGAGAACTTTTGGAGATGAAGAATAGTTACAATAACTATTAGATAAATGATTCATCAAACCTAGAACATTACCTTGGGATGTTCCTATCATTTTTGTTAAAACTAAATATGGTTCAATAAGACTTTACATTGATTATAGATCCTTGAAAATAATCATCCTTAAGAATTAGTATCCTTTTCTTCGTATCAATGATTTTTTTGATTAGATTTAGGGATCATAGTATCTTTAGAATGTTGACCTATGGTCAGCGTACCGTCAATTGAAACTAATATAATAAGGCACATAGAAGACCAAATTTATACTAGATATGGGAATTATGAATTTTTAGTTATGTCATTTTGGTTAACAAATGCATCTGTTGTATTCATGAATCTTATAAATGAAATATTTTGTGATCTCTTGGATATGTTTGTTTTTGCACTTAGTCATGACATTATGCTATATTTTACAAGTAAATAGTAGCATTAAATACATAGAATATTTTTTTATAAAACCATAATAAAAAGAAACTATATGGAAAATTTCACAAGTGTAAATTTTGGTTGCAAAAAATTTCATTCCAAGATCACATTGTTTCTAAAGATGGTATAATTGCTGATCTTGCCAAAAAAATTATTAATGAATGTACAAGTCCTAAAAATATTACCAAGATTCATTGTTTCCTTCAAATGATAGGTTGTAACCATTGGTTTTTTAAAACGAATTCAAGGTTATCTGGACCACTGACTAGGTTAACTCAAAAAGTTGTTCTGTTTATTTGGACAAAAGAATGTGATGATTGTTTTCATGAATTTAAAATAAGATTGGGGAATGATCCATTTTTCGTGATTCCATCTATAGATGGTGTGTTTTCATATATAGTGATGCATTGTTAAAAGGACTTGGTTGTTTCCTAATACAAAATGATTAGGTAATTGCTTATGCTTCACATCAATTGAAACCTAATGAGTTAAATTACCCTACACATTATTTTGAATTAGCTGCTATTTTTTTAATATAACATTTTGAGTCAAAATATGTAAAAAATAAAATCTGTAATATCATATAACCATAAAATATTAATGTATATATTTTCTTATAAGGAATTGAATATGAGATAGAGAATATAGCTTGAACTGATCAAGGATTATGATTGTATGATTCATTACCATTCTAAAAAAGAAAACAAATTGGATGATGATTTGTGTCAAATAAGTAATTAAGCATTCACCAAGCTACATTGGGAAAATGAACCCTTGGTAAATGATTTTATAAATATTGGTTTGGATATTCTTGGTGTAGGATATTGCTCTTTTTTGTTTTTGTTGATAGTGCATCATCTTTGTAAGATAAAATAAAGCTTGCTTAGAAGAAATACATTGAGTTGCTGAAAATGTAGAATTAGTACAAAAGGTTTTGTTTCTTGAGTTTAACATTGATAAAGGTTGTGTAATGGGGATTGGGATAAGAATATTTATTCCCTCTTAATATAATTTGAAGAAATAATTGTTATGGGATGGTTATAGTTCATTGGTTTTAGTTTATCAAAGCATAAATAAAGATACAAAGACCTTTGTGGGTATTAGTGTTTGGATGGAATAAAAATAAATATTTTTGATTTTACCTGGAAATTTTTTATTTCTCAATATGTTAAAGAAGAGTGGTAGTTACTGAAGAGGATTCATTAAAATTTTCTTGTGAAAATGTGGAAATGTGAAAATATATCAATGGAATTTGTGGTGGGACTTCGAATGAATACTCGAGGTAACAATGTAATTTGGTTTATGTTGATGGACAATCTAAATATTCACATTTTCATCCAGTCTAGATACTCTATATTTGGATTAGATTTCCCAAGTCTGCCTCAAATATATATTTAGGTTACATGGAGTTCCTCTATCTATTATATCTGATCTTAACTCGTGCTTCACAACTAACTTTTTTAATGGCCTTCAGAAGTTGTTTTGAACTGAAATAAATTACAAAACTTCTTTTCATCCTCAATCTGATGGAAATATCATGTTAACAATTCCAACCGTGCAGGATATGATTTTTTCTTTTTGAATGGATTACCATGGAAGTTGGTATCATCATCTTTCTTCATTTTATATTTATTATAAAAACAATTTTCGTTCTAGTATACAGATGGAACCTTTTGAGGCATTATATGGGAAGTGCTATCGAACACCATCATTTAGGGATGAAGTATAGGAAAATAAGTTGATGGGAAGTGAATTATTAGAGAAAGTTACTAAGAAAGTGAATATTATATAGTGAAACATGAGGACAACTCTAAGCATGAAAAAAATTATGCAGATAATATGAGAAAGACCTTTCATTCGAGGTAGATGATTATGATTTAGATAAAACCCCTCCGTGGAAAAGTGTTTTGAGCTTTGGTAAAAATGGAATTATATGTCCACAATTCATCTGACCTATTAAAATCTAAGAAATATTTAACTAGTAGCCTACCATGTATCTTTTCCTTTGAAATTATCTCAGGTACACAATGATTCTCATGTTTTTATGTTGAAAAAGTATGTGCTAGATCAATATCATATTTTGAGACTAAAAGTAGTTCTATTGGAAAATTGTTTTTCTTATGAAGAAAATTGTCATGAACTACCCCCTGGGGAACATTCTGTGACTTCCCCAAGCCCACCTTTAATAGGCCAGGGGATGGTGACTAGTTCTGAATAGGCATATCCTACAAATAGGAGACGTTTTCTTAAGAACATGTACACACGAACCCAACACCAAGCCATGGGGGTTGGAAAGTAAAAACACTAAGTAAGTAAAATTCATGAATACCACTAGAACCCAAAAATAGAGTATATCAAATAATGAAGAAGTAATGTGAAACCAAGCGGGAATAAAAGCCCACTAAAAGAAAGACTATTGTAAAGAATGACCTGTAAACAAGGGCACTGAAGATTCTAAAAGAAGGTGTCGAAAACACCTCAACTCAGCTAATCTCATAATACCCCATCCGGTACAACACCTAGTCTTGTTCCACCTTGGAATCCACCAAAGTGTCGACCATCTTCACAAGACACGACATGTGAGAGAAATCTTGTTAGGGGGTGAGTAAAATAAGACTCAGAATGGGACCCCAAATCACAAAATAAAATACCACAAAGGAAATAGAACTATGAAGGTATAGTCAGCTCAAAATAGGTACTTGTGAACAACACATATAACAAGAATATCCAGGTATACTCACAAAGGATTCTAGGACCAACATCTCAACCACTTTCATCGATGTGTTTCCACTTGTAGAACTTTCAATTCTGAGTGATCCCACTCCACATGATATATGATAGAAAACATGTATAACAAGTTTACCAATGTATTCAAGAGAACATCTGGTCTCAATATGTCAAAAAACTTTCCATGAGACGTCTCGTATCACTAAGATAACGAGTCTCTATATTGCATCAAAATCTTTTCTTACAAGATTCTTCCAAAATAATGCTCATTCTAGGTGTCCCACTACTTGAGCCTAGATGTCATTTGGCACTGTAAAAAGAGTTCTGGCTGAACATGTGCCCTGCATAAAGACAAAACTATTGTTAATGGTCATGAAAAGTAGGTAGAGGATTTTGAAGAATATCGCGAACTCAATCTTCATTACCTTGCTCTGTAGGGGATTCTTAGACCATTCCATGAAACCTATGATTCATATCATAATGTATGGAATTATTATAAATATTGTGAACCATATGAAACAACCCACTAGATGGATAATTAGAATATGGTTCTTGGAGGTCACATCAATGCCCAGAAAACTTCATTTGTGGTGATATAGTATCAATATTTTCTAAAGGAGGATTTTCAACACTATCATGGTCTCCTCTCACATGGGGTTTCCAAGAAATGTCGTACCAAACCGAAGAGGAAAGAACCAATGGGATACTTTGCACCTATAGTGGTCCTTAAAAAAATCCTAACAAGTCATCTCAAAAGTAAATCCTTAACGCACGGGTCCAAATTCATTAAATGTCTCATCAACTATGATTACAATTTGAATGTTATGGATCATTTTATAAAAAGGGTCTTGTGGGGTTTGGGTCTGATCTGACCAGACCCAGACTTGGTGTTCACTAACCCAACATAGTTAGATGGGTCTGACCAGACCCATCGGGTTGACCTGGTCCATTGGTCATGGTCCCGTCTATTGCACAAACCTGCTTGTTCATCCTGGCCTGTTGGAGTGGGCCAGTCTTCTGCACCCAAGATGTGGTGACTGTGCCATCCTTCCCTGGTTTACACGGCCAATGACTGGTCGACCTTGTCCCCCACATGTGGTCATGCAAACCCTATGGCAGTGGACACCTCCATCTAAGCTGCATCTTCCTCTACATGATGCAACACCTACCAGAACGGATGCTCCACACTACCTGTGGCCTCCTGATGCGGGCCTCTTCAATGTCATGTGGTTGGCTCGATTGACTAATTCTCTGATTGCCTGTGTCTTGAGCCACTGGTCTCGCTCCCCTCACTGCGACCAAAGCTGCAACCTTTTCCCACATAGGCAGCCACATATACATGGATACCATTGCCGGAACAACACACATCCGGAGAATGCTACGTCTGTCGCACCCATATGTGGTTGTCGGTGCCAGCACATTGGTGGAATCTATCATGGGTCATTGAACTCACTCTGGTATTATAATATTCAATCCAGAAGAGGATTCAGAAACCTCAGTCCATGCTCTTATTAGCCAGGGGTCTGAATCCATGCCATGATCCCTCCCGATGCTATATTGCTTGAACAACTATATCTCTAGCATCACCTTTATCTGTAGGCCTCTAACATCATCACACCTCCATCATGATGTGTCTATTCATGATCTATGAAATCATATTTTTTAACAAGGATACTATTTAACACAGATCTATTGTTCGTCAATCCCTGAATAATGCCATGAACATGTGGTAGAAAAGAAAAATAAGCAACCCATAGATCAAACATCAGATATTTGTTTGATCTGGCATCCATCTGATCAATTGTAAGGATCAAGAAAATGATATACAAACTACAAATAAATCAAGTGATAATCAATACCCAATAAAAACCACAAGTTGAAAACCCATGCCTCAATAATACACACGATCTGTGAATCTATCCATTTGACGATTGATTCACATTTTTTGTAGGAATTCAAAGATAAGGAAAGGATGAAATTGAAACGAAATAACCTACCTAGAAAACCAGATCGATCAATGTTGGGGTTCTATTGTCTTGGTGATCCATTAACAGATGTCATGATTGGGAGTATTGGTGATCTTTCATCTCTGGTGAGAGACCCTCGCCCTCATTGCCTTTGTAAAACTCCATAAAAATTCTACAACGTTATTAATTCTAATGCTTCAACATTTCCCCCTATTAATGGAGGAAACACATTATTGCGTTAATGCATTTCTGCATTACTATTTCATGTTGAAACATTCTCCCCATGCTAATTAATTTATAAAAGGATAATGGGTTGCTCCATTGTAGCATTTCCATGCTATGAAAAATTAAAAGGAAATAAAATAATCTTCTTCATGTTTATTTTTATTCTCCTTTAATAATCCAATAAATTAACTTTTAACCTCAACACACACTAGAAAATGTTAGGCCATGAAAAACTAAGTCATATCCTCATGATCTCAATGGTTATCTCAGATTTCCAGACCATGTTAATGTTTACTAGTTATAAGGATATGGAAAATAAAATAATAAATTTTTTATTATTTTATATATAGTCATGTCCCAAAACTACTTTACACATTTTCCCCATGTCGGCCAATGTTATGATCTTTCTAATAGAAGAATATCATCAACATCTGAATAGTGGTCTCTGATTTTCAATATGAGTCTTTGTACATGAGTAATAAGGACATGAAAAATAAAATAATTTTATTTATGTTTATGCCATTTTCAGGTTTTCTCACTGGATACCTTCGCTGACTAAACTTAATTCTCACCTTGGGTGATCCAACAGCTTTGAATGCATCAGTTCCCTTATATTTCTGATTTGGTCACCCGTTTAAGAGTTATTCTAGTTTTTTAGGAAAATATCTCACACACCCTATTTAAAAACTATAAATTTTTTGATAGGTCATTCATGGCACTTTGTGCCTCAGAATCACACAATGTCTTTGTGATTGGTCACCTAATTTTCTAACAAATTTGTTAAAAATAGAACCTATAATATCATATTCCTTGAATTTTCCCCACCTTAAGAATTTACGTCCTCGAAAAGCTAAACAATGATTACTCTAACAAAATTTGAGAACACCAAGATCGAATATGAACCTCCCTCTCCCATGTGATTCTCTTGAGATCTAATTTCTACCTCTGGAAACACACAAATAGAAAATAATATTCACAAGGGATCCTTGATCTTCATCAGGAATCTAACCCGAAACACACCAATGTTAATGTCTAACTCACCCTAATATATGATGTTCAAAGGGTATATGCATGAATCTTCTCAGATGAGACGTGTAGGAGACATTGTGTACATGGTCCCACTATGGGGTAGAGCCAAGTAGTATACTTCCTTTTCAACTCTACTCATCACCTAAAAGATAAACTATTAGCCATAGAGGTAGCTTGAATCCCTGATAAAATCTATATAACACTATTCCAGATGAGACCCAATGGAAGACACAATCTCCTTCCTCAATCTCCAATGGTCATTTCCGTCTCCCATCCCAAAACATCGGAAGGTCCTGTGAGTACTTCATTATCTCCAATATGACCTTCATAATCTTTGAAAATGCATTATACAATCCCTTACATAACTCAGATGTAAATAGCGATTCACGATCTAAAAAAATGGTCAATGAAACTCTATGTATCCAAATTATCTTCACCACCTATAGTCATCCCAATCCCTTTAATAAACTCTATTATGGGATAGTTAATAAGAGGGAGGACATGGTGAGCCATTCAAGGATCACCCATATAGAATTTTTTCTCCTAAACATACATGGTAAACCCATCCTGAATCCTATCGATATCATGTCCCACTTCCTTCCTAATACCCCCATAAAGGGAAGGAACAATCCATGAAACTGTTTCACACAAGCATTTATCTTCAAGTCGTGGGTTGTTACCCCTATAATTTTAAATGATTCAGGGAGGAACAACTCAATGATACAAAATGTGAGTCTTTATCTGCTCTGTTTTCCATAGGTAAAACCATTGATGGACATTTGAATGGTGGGGAGTATATAGTTATTTTTAGAGGATGTGCAGCTGTAGTAGTATATGCCTAAAGTGGTGAGATGCATTAGGGTATGCATGTGGGTGTCGATAGAGAGGTGAACCTAGATCATCTTCAAGGAAGATGTAATTATACACTACCACCAATATGAAACTTGAGGACTCATACGATACAATGCACTGGGGGTCAGACTATCCAACTGAATTGAAATCGGCTACACCATCCTCTTCATGATTCCATCAAGAGTTGAAAGGATTTCCCCTTTGCCGATTAAGGGGAAATCTAGTTCCATCACCACAGATAATCAACATAATTTCCTAAAACAATCAATCTATATATGAAATGAGAATTTAGACTATACCAATAATGATATAGTAAGGCCTCAATGCTCATACCGAGAGATTACAACACAAACTCTCACCTTCAAGAGGAAGGTCACACTGTCGTCCTTAGTGTGTGGACATTGGGTATCCTCTAGTAGGAGTCTCTAATGTCAGAATCAATTAAATGATTTAACCAGAACCTTTAGGTATCAAAAAAAGTGGAAGGAAAGAAAATCCATAGTACATGTTTCTATCAATACTGTAGCTAATGTATAAAGACATATATCATACATTGAATCATACATGGAGTCCTAGTGTCATAGTCTTTAATTGCCTAAAATTGTCTCCCCACTGTCCTCTAACTCCCAGTGTCTGGTATAGACAACTTGGATTTTGTGGTGGTAACACATCAAAATTTAGCCACCTACTTCCACTTACATAGCTCTTCTTCCATGTTTTCGGCTGGAAAAATCCATCTTCTCTTCCTACTGCATTTTCCTTGGTGGTTCACGAACCGCCTCTCTGACTGTAGCATGAACGGTGGGTAAATCTCATGAGAGATTCCCCCATTTTAATAAAATCATATAAAATCCTTTTCTTATATAATATAACATAGCCCGGGATCATTTGATGAAACCTCTTGTTCAATGGATTACATTGGGAACCTTTTATTAGTAGGTCTAGCTGACCCTGCTTCCCAGGCAATCACTACCTCAAAATGCTATGATACACATTCCAAACTAGCACTTCATTATCTAGCGCTAAATGAGCCACTCATAACTCATTCTAAAAATAATTATCCACTTGAACCACTTTCGGTGGGTCTGATAATAGATCATTATGAGAAACTAACACCTGTTGACCCTCTTGAAGAGAAACTGCTCTGCGAGTAGCTCCCATCAAGGAGGCATCATCGATAATTAAGCCAAACTTCAAATTATTTTGTGGAAACCCCACTAGCTAGCATTTTGAACACATCCTAAGGAAAAAAAATATATCACTGTTAAAAATAGTATACCAGGTGAGCTGAATCAAATAGGACACTAACAATTCTTCTATGATGCATATACCTTTATTTCCATACAACCACTATTTTCATGTACTAATTTGGAAAAAAGGTTCCTAGAAACCTAGTGTATGGATACGTTGGACACTAAACCAACACTAGAGTCCCTATCCTAACATCTGAACTCCATATAGTTTACATTGTTCCCCCAAACCAATCTCAAAGACTCATGGTCCCAATGTGCAAGTGAACCTAACCTCTAATACCACTCTATCAGGACCAATCATCAGGGGCCCATGCCGTGACTACCCCATTCTGACCTCAGATTGTCCATGGCCTGGAGAAAAGCACAAAATAGTCATATCCCACAAATGGGAGGTATTTTTCTATAAACCTTTACCCATGCACCGAAATCCTTGAAACGGGAGTTGGAATGTTAAAACACTAAGTAAAATGCATGAAAATGACTACAACCAAACAATATAGTACGATAGAGAAAAAATCATTAATGGTCAACCAGTGCCAAATACCATCCCACTAAAAGAAAGATAATTGTAAAGTATGACCTAAAAAAAGGTAACTGAATCTGATGTAGGATGACTTTGAAAACACCTCATCTCATATGATTTCATGAAGCCATGTTTGGTCCTGGTCTTGGTCCTAATTCACCTAGGACTACACCAAAGCATTGGTCATCCACAAAAAAACACAACACATAATGGAAAAGCCCATTAAGGGGTGAGTAAAACAATACTCAATAGGGGAACCTAAAACAGAAAGTAAAAGACCACAAAGGAAACACCACCATGTAGGTACAGTCACCTTGAAATGGTTATATATCGACAACATATATAACAATAATATCCATATATAATTACATGTGATTTCATTATTCAATGTCTCATCCACTTTTATCCATATAGTTCAACTCGTAGCATGCTCAACTCTGAGAGGTCCTAATCCTTGACCTATTTGATAATGACCACGTTGAAGCAGTCTACCAAAGTATCTGTGAGAACATCTTCTCTCCATATGTCAAAATGTTTCTATGAGAAATATGGTCTAAATGACACAAGGAGTCTTGATATTTCATCTAAATCCTTAGTCACAAGATACTAATCAAAGCATTCTCATTCTAAGAGCCCCACTCCTCAAACCTAGATTTCATCCTGGACTCTTAAAGATGGTCTGGCAGAACTTGGGCCCCACCCAAATAGAAAAATTTTTGTCCAAGGTCATGAAATATAGATAGGGGATTTTTAAGAATACATTGAACTGAATCTATATTACCCCACACATTAGGGGATTCTCAGGAAATTCCACAAACCCTGTGATGTCACTCATAACATATGTCATTTTGAAGAATATCATGAACCCTTCAATACGGCCCACTAGATAAAGGATTAACTCCTTTCCCTCATAGTTCATGTAAATACACAACAGAATCCATATTGGGTGATAGAGTATGACTCTAATCCCAATAAGGGTTTTCAAATCTTTCTATGACTCATATCTTGAGAGGATTTCCAAGCAATGTCGTACCAAACCATTGAGAAATGAACCAATAGAAGACCCCACACTGATATTGGTCCTTAATAATAGCACAGTAAGATATCTCAAAAGGTCTTCCTCATCAAAAGGGTCCTAACACCACAAATGTATTGTAAATCAGACCTACAGTTGGAATGTTATGGGGATTTCTGTAAAAAGGGACGGGTTAGGTCTGAGTCTAGGTCTCCACGACCTGAACCGACCAACGACTCTCCAACTTTACCCGAGTCTAACTCGGGATAATGGGTATTACACACTATATCGACCCAGCCTGCTAGCATGGGATGCTCTTCTCCACCTACGATGCAGTGGGCACCACATCCTTCCCCAGTTAACGTAGCTGGAAGCTAGTCGATAGCCTCCCTCGCATGTGGTCATGCAGACAACATGCCAAAGCACACCCATGGCTACGTTATGGGTACCTCCACCTGATGTGGTACCTACTAGCACCACTACTCAAAACCTTCATAGCCCCCATACACTTCTTGTAGTCTCCTTCCATGGAACTCCTCCGTGTCACAAGGCCCACTCAGCCGGCTGCTTCTTCACTCGTACCCAGCATGAGATGTTGTTTTGGCTCATCCTACAATGGATGAAGCCACGACCTTCTCCCACTGGGATTTCTGCATATACTTTGTTGTCTCCACAGCTGCGGAAAGCCTCCTCCGGTGCATCGACATGTGGTGGCTGCTGTGTTCTATGACCGTCACATGTGGTATCTTCTACGGGACACCGGACTCATTTCATTTGACTGATTTTCAATCAAGAATAGGTTTATTAAATCTCAGGCTCTAATCTTCATCACCAGGCATTCAGATCCATCCCACCATACCGCCTAGTGTTATTCCTCTCTAATGGAAATATCTCTTGAACTTCCTTGATTCGTTCTCCATTTCCATCATCGCAACTTCATCATGTCATGTCTTTTCTTTATCTAAGAGGTCAAATCGATGCAATAAGAAATAGTCTCACAATGATTGATCTTTCATCATCCCATAAAAAATATGTATAACATGGTGGATAAAAACACAAAAAACAACATGAGGATTGATCCTCAACTATTTGTTCATTACGGCCTCAATCTTATCTGTCATAGGGATTAAGAATAAGATGAGTAAAATAGAAATAAATCGAATGACCATAAATTTCCAAAAAAAAAACTATGAGTTTAAATCCATCAAACAATAATACAAATGATTCATGAATTGATCCATTCATCGATCGATTCATGTTCTTTGTAGGAATCCGAATATGGGGAAAGGATGGAATTTAAAAAACCAAAACTACCTAGAAATCATGATTGACCAACATAGGGGATCAATTAAATTTTGAGATATATTGAAAGATATCATGATCATCATCGTTGCTGATCTGTCATCACCGATGAGAGAGCCTCTTCCTCCTTGCCTTAGGGAAACTCCAAAGAAATTCTCTAGAGTCATGAATTCTAATGTTAGATGTTTTCCCCGATTAATAGAGGAAACACATTAACATGTTAACACATTTTAGAATTACTATTTCACATTGAGAAAATGTCTCTGAACTTCATTATTTGTAAAAGTATATTGTTTTTATCCATCACATCATCTCCATGATGCGAAAAGTTAAAAACAAATAAAATTAACATATTCATGATTACTTTATTCTCCTTTGATATGTCCAAAAAATTAACATTTACCCTAGATCAGTGTTGTTTTTAGTTAGATTGGGCATAAGGAAATAACATCCCCATAAGCTCAAAGGTACTCTCAGATTTCAATTCTGATTTACCATTAATGAGTTAAAAGGATTTTTATAATAAAATAATTTTTATTTTATTAGTTTACTTATGGTCACGTCTCAAAAACTACATTACACATTTGGGCTACACCGACCAATGTTATGATTTGTCTAAGGAGAGCATGTCCTCATGAGCTCAATGATGGTCTCAAATTTTCAATTTGAGTCACCATTCATGAGTTATAAGGACATGACAAATAAAATAATTTTATATAATAATTTTATTTATTGTTATTCCATTTTCCAGTTTTCATATTGGAGAACCATCTAATGAAACAAATTTAATTGTTCAAAAAGGATATAAAATATATTATATAACCTCTTTTATGTTTTTTAATTAATATATATTCCTAATATTGAATTACATAAAGAAACTAGTTTGTGGTGATCAAAGAACCACCGAAATGATTTATATTAATATCATTTATGTATTATCTAATGAATCATCCTCATATCTGAAAACAAAATGATATATGGTATAATTTAATGTTTTGGAAACATGTAAATACCATTTAAATCCACTTCTCATGTTTTTATTCATTTAGAAAATAAATTCCTTAAAAAACCATCCAGGTAAAACATGTAAAGAACACAACTGAAACAATGGAAAAAAATATTTTTAATAATTGGTTTTGATGATGTTATAAAAAGATTATATAATATATTATAAATAAGATTATAGTTTCTTAAAATATTAATAATACTCTTTGAACTATTAAACTAGAGGTTTTTATACATTTAATGTAAGGAAAGTCCTATATAGGAGAATTTTTCACCCAATTTCAATTCTTTAGGATAACCTTCTAATTTATTTATTTTGTCATGATGTGATTATTTGTGAAAATAATTTTAATTATTTTATTTTTTATTATGTGTATTTATAATTAATATATATATTCATTTCATTTTATTAATTATTTATTCAATGATATGATATTTTTATGAAACTATCCTTTTAAAATACTTTATAATATCACTTTTTTGAAATTCAATAAGATTTTTAATTTTTAATGACATGGGAATTTTCAACTAATGGAAAGTTATTTTATTACTTAATTTATTACCTTATAGGTTTTTATTGTTATTTTTAAAGTAATATTATTTTATTATAGTGTGCATTATTAATATATTTTTAGTGATTTTTTTATGAAACAATGTTATTTTGGAAATATGAATCTGTTTTTTAAGGGGTTTAAATGAGGATTGTGTGTTATCTTTCATTATATATTCCATATAAATTTTTTATGATTGGTTTATCCCATTATAGATATATATATAATGGTTTTATCCCCATTATAGCTCAAGATATTTTGGTTTGAGCACATTATATCTCAAGATCTGATGGGTGAGCCCATTATAGCACTTCAATGCATTAGGAACACTGGAGGTGGAATTAAACCTAAAGTTTATTCCATTTGTAATGGTAAATTTAATATTATATATTAAATATTTCCCAACGTAAATTCATGATGTTTCTATGAATACTAATTTTTTTTAAAAAAATTGTCTTTTAATCATTTTATCGGTAATCACATGATTGACGATTTCATTCATTATATCCTTTACTAAGGTTTTTGTGCTCTTACCATGTTTTTAAATGTTCTTCATAGGTTATAATGATGTGCAAGTGATGGAAATAATTTATGTAAAATTTTATTATTTTTCAAAAAAAAATTCTTTTTAATATATTTTGGATAAAATGGATATTGTTTTAGTTGTATTCACACTTCATAAATATGTGATGATATGTCTGTATTATGTCCTAGTTCTCTATAAATCTAAACCGGAAAAGATCCTAAATGTGAAAGAAACTAATGTTCTGACTAAAAAATAGGATTTAATAATTTTTTAAGGCAGGGTTGGTATAATAATTGTGGTTCATATCCATATTAAAGAATAAATTATATCAAAGGATGCCATCTTAGATAGAAAAGGACATTGAAATATCACATGGAAACTTTCTTAAGGAAGGTGACATTTCCTTTGATATCAAATTATAAAAAATAAAATATTTTCAGAATTATATTCCTTGCAAATAACATTCACCTATCCCATTTTTGAAGTTTTTTCAAACCCACATTATATAAATTTTGTAACCTCATATTCCTAACGGTTAACCCAAGAACCCACAAAGCCAAAATTATAAATTTAAAAATACAGATCCAAAGTCACATTGGAAAATAAAAAACCATGCTTTGAACCAAAATATAACATACCAAAACAAGTCATGAGATTTCAAGTGACAAGGAACCACACTAAAATCCCCTAACATTAAAATTCACCTTTACCATCACCACTACTGGCAGGAACCCATATGAAAATATATCACTATAGATTAAAACAACAATTTCTATAAACACTTTCAACATTAAAAACATGAAATAATGAATAAATGTTCTAATAGAACCAAAACCCAAAAACAAGAAACCCCTTTGGGATCAAACTGTCTGAGATAAACATCATGTAAAAAATGAAAAAACCCCTAGCTTGTGATGATAACCCTAAATTTCCCTGATAATCCTAGACCTGACATCCCTAAAAAAATTGAATTTAAAACATATCTGCATTGAAAATCCCCATTTCATATATATGAACTACAAAAAATGTTTGATGTAGATACAATAGAGATATAATATGATGAGAGGTACACCTCTTGGGAAACATTTTAATAATCAAATATAACTTACAAAATCCTCTTAAATCCACCACAATAGATTGACATGGAGAGTGATTAGAAATAAATAATCCAAATTAGATTTTGAAGTGGTAGGGTATCCATGATGAATATTGACCTCACCCTTAATCTCAAACCCCAACTGTTGAATCCACCATGAACATGGTTGAGCTCTTGGTAAACCACCATTATTCAACCTTGACATAACAGACCTACCCAAAAAACCAGTACACCTCACTAGAGATGGGTCAAAATGTGTTAACCAGAAGTGAAAAATAGATAAAAGAATGAGGGGGATTCAACAAGTGATCAAGAAAGCATAAAGAAGAGAGAAAGAGATTGAAGGAAGAGTGAAAAAAAATATAAGATCAGGATGATTATGAATAGTAGTAAATAGGGGAGGGGTGGAAAGAAGTATTGAGGGGAGGTGGATACAATGTTAGAGAAGTAGCGTGAAGGCCTCCACCACCACTGTGAAAAACTCTTTTTATGAAATTATAAATATAATTATATTTTAAAATAAACCTACAATAATATAATGAAATATTTTAAAAATAAATTTAATTTTTTTAGATTACTATACATTCAATTTTTTTGTAAAAAAATCCAAAACATTTTTACAAAACATAGTTTTGGAAGAACAATATTTTTCATCAAAAAATATTATTTTATAAAAATAATTATCTTTTTAACACATATGTATTTAGAGAGATGAAAATGAAAACAAACCTAACTTCTAAGGAAATAACCAAGAAAGAATAGAATTCAGGTAAATTCTTGATAGGTATATCATGAGATATCAACATTAGATAATTGATAATAAACAATCTCAATTAGAGATGACTTTGTAACATAAAACCCTTACATTTTGATAACCATTAATAAAAAAAATCAAAAAATGAATTTAGATGCTTAATTACAATAGGGTGTGAATTTTATGATTAAAAACATTCGTTTCTCACATTAAGGAAGATTATGTTAAACAATGTCAAAAAAGGTAAATTTACAAGACCTCTTTTAGTTATATAAACAATCTAGGTTCTATAAATATGGTTCTGGAAATGAATCTTATGGAATGTTTACAAGGAAAGGATTATACCTTAAATCATATAGAATATTATTTATTAGAGAATAGAAAAGTATCATAAATTATAAGAATGTTTGACTTTCTTCATTTATCAAAATACAGTGGAAATAAACATGAATCAAAACATGTAACTATTATGAAATCCTTTAACCCAAAGTGAAGGGTATTAAAAAATATTGGATAAAGGTCTCTTGATTTATATTTTCATGAAATATTTTATTACCCACACTAGGGTAAACACTCGATAGAAATATAAGAATGTGTCTTGCAATCCTAGTAAACCCTCAAACATTAAAGAAGTCAGCACCTCTGTCTTCCTATCCACGGAATTCATTGATCTTTAAGGATGTTGTCACCTCTGTCTTCATATCCCTATAAGTACTCTACAGATCACAACAACAATCAGAGCCGCACATAGAAATCTGAAAAATATGTTCAATATGCACAAGGCATGAGAGACTCTCTCTCCCTAGAAATCACTTCTACAGCATGTAATCACGACAGTGATGGAACATTTAATTCTCAATGTTGTGATCTTGTTCAAATGATCTCTTATTTATAGACACTGCTCCAACGGTTCGCTCTCTCCTCAAGTGGTTATATTTTATCTTTTAATCTTAGAGGTACCTGTACATGTGTCACTCAAACAATGGTATGTTAGAAACAGATTTTATGACATTGTTTCCTTACTATAACAAGTCTAATAAAAAAGGTTTCTTAACCAAATATATTTTTTATAGTCTATGGAAAAATAAGGTTCTGAGTCTAACCAAATAAACATTTGTATACTCTAACTCATTGATATTCATATTTTGAATTTCATGTAATTTGAAACCCAAATTATATTGATTTTGATAGTATGAATTCCAAAGAAATTAGGAATCTGAATTTTGAGGAATTCAGTGTCTAAATTTTAAGGAATTTGGCGTCTAAATTCTATTTAATTAGGAGTTTGATGTTTATGAAATTCATAGTCTGAATTCTATGTAATTCAGAGTGTGATTTCTAAAGAATTCAGAGTATGAATTCTATGGAATTTGGATTCTGAATTCGAAGGAATTTGGAGTCAGAATTCTAAGAAATTTGGAGTCTGAATTATATGTAATTCAGAGCCTGAATTATGAGGAATTAAGAGAATGAGTTTCAAATAATTCATAGTATCATATTCAAATAATTCGTAGTCTGATATTCAGAGAATTCATAGTAAGAATTTTTGATAATTTGGGGACTAATATTATGAGAATTAAAAGTCTAATATTTAGAAAATTTGGATTATAAAAACCAGATACTCTATAACTAAGGATTTATATGATTTCAAGGATTTAGATGTGAAAATAATTTTTCGACATAGGAATAAAATGAGTTTGATTTATAGAGACAATAAAATGATCAATAAAAACACAGTTAAGGATAAACATTTCATAGAGAAGGACAATTTTCTTCATTTAGATAATTCTTAGGGAAAATATATTTTTCATTAAGATAGAGTGCTTGTGATTTTCAAAACATACAAAAATGAAAAAGTCATAAGGAAGCCTTATTATCTAAACAATCTCCCCCTTTTTGGAAAGAACAAACAAAGTTACAAAAAAGAATTTAAGGACATTGAAATTTACGTTAAGAAAATAAAAGATAAACCTATATCTCTTTACTTATAGGTTGTGGTGAATACGACGAACTCCACCTTAGGTTTTGAAATCCCTAAGGATCGTATTATTGATTTACTTAATGTGATTTTGATATTTCTAATATAAAGACATAGTTTTTCATAATACTCCTCTATAGATAGAATTCCCCTTAATTAGAGGATTATTTTATTTACATAGTAATATTTTTTATCATTTTTTATCCCCCTTTTTTATTTTGAAAAAGAAATAAAGGTAGGAAAAAAATGTTCCATAAAATATTAGTATTATACAACAAAATATATGAAAAACATCCAAAATTTCATTATAATTGAAATGATTTCTACAAAGAATAAAATACAAAAAAAATTAGGATTGGTAAAAAAATTATCCTTCTTTCTCTTTCAGTATTATCTTTTTTATTATTCTTTTCATCATCTTAATCTCTTTGTGATCATCTTCAACATGCTTTAGCAGCTGATCCTGATCATCACTTATCTTCTCTAAGGCTTTGAAGTTTTCTTCCTGAGCCTTAAGAGTTTCCTCTGGAGCATTAAAAATATCTTCTTACATATTGAGTATTTCTTCAAACTCAATTATAAGATCACATTCCCTTTTCAAATTTAGTGAAACTGAATTAAGCTTCCCATTCAGATCATTGATTTCCTGCTTCGAAGATGTATGTTCAAGACTTAGATTTTCCTCAAAAATTTTAGTAATATCATTGAAATTTCCTTCTCCAATCTCAAAGTCATCATTCAAACATTCTTGAAAATAATCAAGGATTCTCATCTCTTTGATTTTCTTCCCTTGACCAATTTTTGATTTCATTTCATGATCTATTGTGGGCTTCAAATCCACTGAAGAAGGATTTTAAATCAGCCTCAATCCTAAAACACTTATCCATAAGCATGGTAACTAAATCTGATTTCTAATTAAATGAGTTTTGAAGCATCTAGTACCTCGAGTCTATACTTGGTAACAAGTGAATGGTATCAACCAGCTTCGTCAATGATTAGACTACAAAGTCATGAAAAAGAGAGTATTTTTCTGAATTAGGATTTTTGGTTGGTGATTATTCTTTTTCAATCTCTTTAGCATTTCTCTCCAATAAACCACCAACATCTTTTTCTGTCACTAAAGATTACCTAGGTGTGTCAACCAATGCATGTTTTTCCTTATAATCTTCTGGTATGCCCCTAACTACTTTTGTCAATTCATGTTCACAATTTTATAGCTGAAATATCTTATCTTCATCAACTTTTTCTGTTTCAGAATTTATCACTAAATACTCTTGAAAAATGAATTCATGGATTCTTATTTCATCATAAGATTGTTTATTCAATTATTCTTACTCCGTATCCTCTTTTCCATGTGAAATAATTTTTTTTGATTTAGCTTTAGATGTTCATATTGGAAGCATTTCATAAGTACTATTATTCTCATGAAATTCTTCAACCTATCTTATCATGTCATATGTGTCATTTCATCCTTATTATTCTTCTTCTTACATTTATTCTTCCTAAAATATTTATTATTTTTCCTATGGTTCCGGAATTACCATATTCTTTCTTAGAGACATTTGGAGTGATTATTGAAAAAATGATTTTTGTACATGGACTTGATCAAAGGCAGTCTCAGTAGCCTTGAGAAGAGATAAAACAATCTAGACTTCATACATTTTCATCTTTTTATTCATTTCTATTTAATGCTTCTCAAGATCTTTAGTATCCTTAAACATTAATGACCTTTCCTCCTCATGATCCAATACAAAACTATGCTCCCCTTATATCTTATTATTCTTTTATTCTCTCCACATGGCATCCACTTCATCCGGATATGTATTTCTCTTCTTTGTATTTGGTGGTGATGATTGATTTTCCTAAACAGTAGAGTTTTTTTCTTTCTTTTCTTGTTCTAGCACCTTCCTCTTCTTAACACCCTTATTGGAAGTCTCAAGAACTTCCAATTTCTTTAATATGGCTTCTATTTCAGCTTTAGATAAATTATAGATTTCTCCAGATTCAGAAGGAAAACAAACATTCATTCTTCTCAACGTATCATCATTCAACAACATCACTATGAAATTCCATGCCTTATAACTACAAGGTATTTTGAACGATTCTGTACAACGAACAATAATCATGGAACGAACAACCAGATACATGATTATTTACGATTTTAGAGGCATATTCTTGATATTCATGATTGTGAGTAAAACATAGTTCACTATATTAATCATTATGAGATTTACCATAAAGTCCAAAGTATAAATACAACTATTCTTCAAGGTATCCTTATAACCTTTTCTCAGAATGAGAAATCTCTGATCCCATCTCTCAAGAATCTGGAGATTTTTAGATAGATGGATAATCTTTAGAGTCTTTACCGCTAAAAGCCCAATACATTATCTTGATTTTTCATTATGAAACAATCCTAAAACATTGGGTAGATTGTGGGTGTAGAACTCTGCTTCACCCTCATACGGAATCACAATTACGTTTTTATCATTACCGTATGAAAGGGAATATGTTTCTCCATATCTCTTGAACAAAAACATGTTCCTCCCTACATCAATGAAGAAACTTATGCACTCATCGAATTCCTCCAGAAAAATTATATAAATGAGATCTTCTTACTTTGGTTTGGATACACATAATCTCTCTGAGCTATTAAACATGATATTATTCAATATAACATAATCGTACTTAGTAATGAAGTTTAGATCTACTAACATTTCCCTGTATATCTGACATTCAAATATTTCTTTTTCTGACCCAATTTTTTCTGAGAAGAAGCTTCCAAAGACCTTTGGAATTTAGAAATACCAGGATATTTAGAATGGGCCTTAAGAAGGCGACCAGAGCTTCAACATGCCAAGTCTTAAAAACCAATGTGGAAAACCATCTCGTGTTCCTTATATAGGCGTTTGAGGTGATGATTCATCTTCCAAAAATAATCTAATGGTGGAAACACTCTTGATCAGATCGGACATTTGAGATGATATCCAAAGAAGGAATTTGGTAGGTAATGATCTTTTGATGTTTTTTTAAAAAAATTCTGATTTTAGGAAAAGTGAATCTGAAAATTTATCTGAAATGAGATGACAATACCGACAAGTAAAAACCCTTAATATGAAAATTTATGAATGGAAATGTACCTTCCAGAAATCTAGGAAAATTATTAGAAATAAGGATAATTATTATAAAAGAACTTTTAGATTCCGAAACATTTTCTGATGTGAGGAAATCTTTTGAGATTGAAGGTTATTTATTTTGAAAATTTTGATTATGAAAATTTTGATTACGTAAATTTTGATTACAAAAAATAAATTTACTAACATTTAAATATACCCACCCCCTATGAAAAGAAGTTTCTTACTGCAAGGAGATATATTTGAACAAAATGTTAATATGGAATATTACCTTGCAGTTATCATTCCTAACAATTGTTTAATGCATTCAAAACAATCATATGGTAAATATTTTTTGAAAATATTTGAAATTTGATCTTGTGTTCCAATAAATTAAAAAATATTATCTCTTTTTTGTGTGTAATCCCTAAGAAAGTGATGCCTAATATCTATGTGTTTTTATGAGAGTGATGTGCACATTTTTTACTAAGGGAAATGTCACTAGTCTTATCACACAATATCCATGTTTTGTCAAAACTCATACCATAGTCTATGAGTATGTGTTGCATCCACCACACTAGAGCACTGCAACTTCCAACTGCTATATATTTGGTTTCAGTAGTGGAATGTTTTACTGAGTGTTTCCTTTCACATGACCAAGAAACTAATGAATCTCCTATGAAATGACTACTTACAAATGTACTTTTCCTATCCATTATACATCTACCAAAATCAGTATTCGAAATACTTTAGAAGACAAAATCCATTCCAAAAGTATAAGAGTCCTAAATCCAAGGTTCCAATTAAATAAAAAAATATATTTTCACTACATTATATGATATTCTTTAGAATTGGATTTTTATCTTGCACATAAGCATAATGAAAACATTAAGTCTGGACGACTAGCATTCAAGTATTGTAAACTTCCAATCATACCTTTAAATGATGTTTGATCTACTGGTTTCCCAGCTTCATCAAGATCAAGAGATTTTGATATAACAATGGGAGTACTTATACTTATAGTTTCATCATATCCATACCTTTTAAGAAGATCTCTAATATACATAAGTTGATATATATAAGTACCTTATAGTTTTTGGGATATTTGAAAACATAGGAAAAATGTTAACTAACCGATCATACTCATTTCAATCTCAGATTTCATTAAATTCAAAAATTAATCTGTTAAATATTATACAGTTGAACCAAATATAATGTCATAAACATATATTTGAACAATCAAAACATTTTACTTATCTTTATTTATAAAAAGGGTTGGATCAGGTTTTTCATTAACATAATAGTTTTGTAATAAAAATCATGTATGTCGATCATACTGGGCTCTAGGTGCTTGTTTAATTCCATAAAATTCTTTTGTAAGTTTAAAAACTTATTCATGATGTCTTGTGTCTTTAAAACGAGGAGGTTGTTCAGAAAAAAAACCCTCTTAAACATCTCTATTAAAGAAACCACATTTTACATCCATTTGAAAAAGATTAAATTTGATGAATGCTACAATGGAAACTAAAATATGAATAGATTCAATTCTCTCTTCTAGTGTGTAAGTTTCTTAATAGACTATTCCTTATTGTTCATTATAGCCTTTAGAATCTAATTTTTCTTTGTTTTTTACAATGATTCCATTTTCATCACATTTACCTTTGAAGACCCATTTTACTCCAATAACATAAATTTCTTTAGGTATTTTATCCATGTTCTAGACTTTATCCCATTTGAGTTCATTTTGTTCATCTTTCATGGTTATAGTCCAATCATCATCACCTAAAGATTCATAAGTGATTTTTAGATAAAATTGGGAAGTAAATGCTAGATGTTATAATTTATTTCTTAATGAACTTCTATTTCTTACAGGTTGATTTATTTCACCAATGATACTATCACTAGGATGATTCCTATGAAAAAACTGACGTGGGTTTTGTAAAGCCTGTTCATCAACATATTGTAGAACATCTTCTAGGTTAAATGCTTCAAAAACAATTTCTTTAGAATTTTCTTATCCTAAAGATATTTTATCAAGGGTTGATAATTAGTTCCATAAAACACATCTGATGATATATACTACGGTTGTTTAAAAACAAAAGGATTAGTTTTATAAAATTTAACATTCACTGTTTCTGCCAAAGTACAAGTTTTTTTATTGTAAACTCTATTTGCTTTAGAAGTTGTAGAATAACCAAATAAAATTCCATCATCAGCTTTGGGTGTGAATTTATGTAGATTTTCATTAGTATTCAGAATTAATACTTTACAACCAATTACCTTGAAGTAGTAATGTATAGGTTTTCTACCATTTTATAGATCATAGGGGGTTTTATTAAGAAAATGTCTACTCAAAATTTGATTTATAGTATAACAAGTAGTACTTACATCTTTAGCCCAAAAGTGTTTAGCTATCGAATATTCACTTAGCATGGTTCTAGTTATCTCCTGAAAATTCTATTTATTCTTTAAACAACAGTATTTTTTATGGATTTGTTAGAGATGAGAAGTTATGAGAAATAACTTTTCTAATAAAAAATGTTATAAATTATGAATTTTGAAATTCTCTTCCATGATAATTATGAATAGTTGTTAATGGAAGGTTTTTGGATTTTTATCTTGGGATCTCAAAAATTTGATATGAGAAAATGCTTCAGATTTTTGTGCTAGAAAATATAACCATGGGAATCTAGTGTAATCATCAACTAATATAAATAAATAATATTTTCCACCAATGCTTCCAGTTTGTGTTGGAACAAAAAGTTCCATATTCCCCAACTCTAATGCATCATTAGTTGAGACTTTAGTGATTGATTTAAAAGATTATTTGTGTTTATTTATATATTGAAAAAGATCACAAACTATTGAATTATCAAATATATCCTCCGGTAGATTATTAACAAGTATTTTCTGAGATATTTTACATAGGTTTCTAAGGTTTTGGTGTCATAACCTTATATTCTATAACAAAGATTGATCTTCCATTACACTTAGGAAAGGTAGATCTTGGATCATGAGATCTTCTAAGATTAGTGTATCTATATTCTCTTCCCTATGATTAGAAATAATAAACTCATCCTTATAATTGTGTACTAATATCTTATTATTCATAAAATCCACATTGTAACCATCATCACATAGTTGGATTATGCGAATGTGTTTATTCTTAAGAACCTTAAGAAATAAAAAAATGAAATCAATGTTTTTTTCAAATGAACAATGTTACCTATACTAGTAATTTCTTAATGATAATTATCTCCAAAAGTTATGTTTCCTCATTTCATCCTGATAATATTTTCAATGATTTTTTTCTTATGAGTCATAGGTCGGGAACATCCATTATCCATATACCATGTATTTTTTTGGTACTATCTTTATTTTCTTAAAAGTATGAGTGTGAGAATTTTGGAACCCAAACATTATTGGCTCCTGAAATTTCAAAAAGAAGTATTTAAGGAATCCATATTTTCATAGAAAAATAATCATTATGAAAACCTAAAGAAAGGGGTTTTATTTAAAGAAATTTTTTCCCCAATTTCCAGCATACTGAAATTTATAGAAGAATGCAGCAATTTGAGGAGCAAAATAGTTATTACTAAAAATTGTTTTAGAATGAGTATAATGAAATCCCAAACGATTATTTAGAAGTTGTGTTTGGGAATAAATTTTGTTAAAGTACTCCTTACCAGACATAAAGTTTGAAAAACACTTCCTCAAGGAGAATAGTTTTGAATTTAGTTTCATAACTATATTTTTATACTAAAAACATTATTTTTAGAACTAGAGTTTGTATCTGAAATATTTTTCATAGAAAATACATTTTCATGATCCTTAGGATGTTTATCATTATCATAATTAACTTTTTAATTGTTTTGTAAAATTCTTTCAAAATAAAATATTTTCTTATCAAGATCATTAGAAGGTCCTGATAATTCCTTAGTAAGAATTTAAATTCTAGAATTTTATTTATCAATATTTTTTCTTTAGATTAGAATTTTCATTCTCAAAAATTTTAGCAAACCAAGAAACTTTATTGTGTGAAGGTAGTGTATTATATTCATCAGAAGAAGATTATTAATCTGTATAGTTATAATATTTATCATCAGTATAATATTTATTAACAAATACAATGGTAATAGATTCATTATTGTGGACCTTGTCCATTATTAAATGATTTTAAATGAGTATTCTAGCTAGTAGACCAAGATTCTTCTGACTAGAATATTCAGACTCTAAAGATTCATTATATGAGTGTACACCATTGGAACCCCATGTGTCATTGGCTTTCAAAATATTCTTAGATTTAGCCTTGTAGTACTTCATTATATTCCTCTCAAAATGCTTTTCCTTTCTATCCTTTTTCTTAAGCATAGGACAATCTGGCATGATATACCCGGATCTTTTGCATTCATATAAATTAACTACTAAATATATATTTTATTTTCATTATTTATTCTAATATCTATATTGAATGTATTTCTTTCCAACTATCATGATCATCCTTCAGGAAATAGTAGCTTCCTCATTTTCAGAATGTTTACATTCTCTAGATTCTGATAAAACAACGACTTTCTTAAGCATAGATATTCATCCTTCCAAGAGTCTTTGATTTAGTAGTAGTAAAGGCTACACTTACATTTCCATTATTATTTTAATTCAAGGAAGCATCTCTTTTCATTTTTGTCGCATGTTGAAGAAGATCGCTAAAATGATCATCATGATTAATTTGAGATACTTTCTTATTCTCATCAATAGTTGTTCTCTTAGATTCCCACTCATTAGGCATGATATCTATAATCTTGTCCATAAGAGAATCATCATCAAGACCTTTCTCACCCATAGATTATAAGCTATTTACAATTTTCTTAAACCATTTTTGAAATTTTCAAATCTGTTCCCTATAGGGATATAATAATCTTTGAAATTCTTCTCTAAGGATAGCTCTTATAGTTTCTGTAACTTTGGATGAACCAAAATGAGTAACCTCTAATTTCTTCTAGATACAGTTAGTAGATTTACAAGTTTAAATATAACTATATATATTCCTAGTCATTGAACATAACAAAGTTTTACGTACCCTATAGTTTAGTTGATATTTATACTTTTCTTGATTAGTGGAGTTTCTGACTTCCTTGTCTGGAATCTTGTAATCTCATGTAATCAAGAAAATGTCCCCCATTCCATTATTAATAAAAAAAATTCTTCATACGATCTCTCCAATGTTTATAATCATTCCCATCAAATATTGGTTGTCTCGTTGGATTTATATTGTCATTTAAACCAACATTCATTCCTTCTATTATAGAAGAAGATATCTTTCTAGAAAATCTTTTTAATAGTAATGTTTGAAAACAAAGATAAAAATTCCTACACAATGATAATTTAGAACAATGAAAACATGAGAATGGAAACTAATATGTGAATATAAGTATTTCAGAGACCTCTACTGATACCAATTGTAGTATCAAAATATGAATGTAGATTCTCAATTACAAGTGGGGGTGAATTGTATGTTTAAAATCATTCATTTTTTACCTTAATGAAAACTATGTTTAACAATGTTGAACTTGGTAAATTCACAAGACCAATATTAGTTCTAAAAACATTCAAGATTCTAGAAATATGGTTCAGGAATTGATTCTTATGCAAAGTTTGCAAGGAAAATATTCTTCCTCAAAGAGTATTGAATCTTACTTATCAGAGTAAAACGAAGTACAAGAATGTATAAGAAGTTTACAAAATGTTCCTTTTTCAAAATAAAGAAGAAATAAACATAAAAAAAAGTAACAAATATGAAATATTTTAACCCAAATAGAAGGGTATCCGAAAACCTTGGTTAAAGGTCCCTGGATTTATGATTTCAAGAAACAATGTCTTATACACACCATGGTAATCCCTCGATAGAAATATCAAAATATTTATTTCTATCCATGCAAGATCTAAAACATTAATGTAGTTGGCACGTCTATATTTCTATCCGTCAAATTCCTTGAACATTAAGGTAGTTGGAGCCTCTGTCATATAATCCTGAAAGTCCTTGATTTATTACAGAAATAATATGAGTCTCATGAAGCAATCTTAACAAGATGTTTAGTACGCACAAGGCATGAGAGTATCTCTCTAGAAATCACTTAAGCAACACGTAATCAATATAGTGATGGAATGGTAAATTATCAGAGTTTCGAGGTCATTCAAATGAGCTCCTATTTATAAGAACTTATCTAATGGTTGGATCTCTCCTATAATGGTCATATTTTTCCTTGTATCTCATAGGGACCTGTACCCATGTCACTCAAAAAACGGTTAGTTAGAAAATGATTGTACGACCTTATTTCATAACTATAACAACTGTAAAAAATTGTTTCATAAGAAAATATAATTTTCCATGTCTCGGGAAAAATAAATTTCAGAATCTATCCAAATAAACATTCAGATACTCTAACTCATGGATCTTCGGATTCTATTTTCCATAGAATTTGGAATCTAATTTCTATAAATTTTAGAGTCTAAATTCCAATAAATTAGGAATCTGAATTCAAATGTATTTGGTGTCTGAATTTTAAGGAATTCAAATCCAGAATTATAAGGAATTTGGATTCGGAATTCTATGGAATTCAAAGTCTAAATACTAAAGAATTTGGAGTCGGAATTATATGTAATTCAGAGTCGGAATTATATTGAAATCTATGTCTGAATTCTATGTAATTAAGAGTCTGAATTTTATGTAATTCAAAGACTCAATTCAAAGGAATTTGGAGTATGAATTGTATGAAATTTGGAGTCTGAATTCTGGGAAATTCGGAGTCTGAATTGTAAGGATTTTAGAGTTTGACTTATGAGGAATTTAGAGATTAATTTCAGATAATTCGGTGTCTGATATTCATAGAATTCGGAATATGATATTCAGAGAATTAAGAGCTCTAATTTTAGAGAATTAAAAATCAGATATTTACATAATTCAGAGTCTTATATTCAGAGAATTAAGATCCTGATAATATAATACTCTGTAACTAAGGATTTATATGATTCTGAGGTTTTAAATGTGAAACGTATTTTTAGACATAAGAATATAATGATTTAGATTTACAGAGATAATAAAATTAACAATGAAAACATAGTTAAAGATAAAATTTTCTTATAAATTGAATGTTTTCACCATTAAGATAGTTTTTTTTAAATATAATTTGACCTAAGATACAGTGTTTGTGATTTTCAAAATATAGAGGAATATAAAAGTCATTAAGAAACCTTATTGACCCAACACATCATCCCCATGAAAGAATTATTTTTAAGTGGGAAATAAAATGTCATGATGATAAATAATCTCATGATATTAAATTTCATATTAGCTATATTTACACCTCATTAATGGATATAGGTGCATAACATAATTTGTATATTAAAGAAGGAAAAATGAGAAACAAATCCCTTACTGATTTGTGGACTTTTGAACTGTAAACCCCATGAAAGAGAGATAAAAAATTGATATATAAACCCCAATACCATTCATTATAATCATCATAATATAAATCTGTGTTTAGTACATACACAACTTAAATGAATTAGGTGGTGAATATTACAATTGTGTCATGAAATTATAAAGTGGGATGAAAATCGCTTACAATAGGTCTTAAATTCCATCGTACTCAATCAATTCTCCTATAAAAAATATATTTATATTATAAAAACATTAAAAAATCAATTTAATATATATATATATATATATCAATTATATTTCATTTCTTTATGAACTTTTATTACCAGTTTATTAACAATTCCTTGTTAAAGACATGTTTCATGCAATAACTGCATTGTTTTTTGTATATGTATTGATTTTTTATTTTTGGACATTTTAATGTGATCATTGTTCCATGATATCTATAATAATTAACAATATATATATATATCATATATATTATGTGTATATTTATTTATATAATTCATATGATTTAGTGATATAAAAATAAAATAAATTTTTCATAGAGATGGTAAGTCGTACATACGCATGAAAGATATTTTCTATTTGGATCAAAATATGGAAAGGTAAATGATATATTAACATTAAAGAATTAATTTTTTTTCATATTTATTACATTTTATCATTAAACCCATACTTAATTTATTATATATGAAGTTTGAATGAACTATATGGCTTAGTTAGGTTGTAGTCTTCCATACACATAAGTAGCGTTATTATATTCCAAAAAAAATCAACACATGTAGGTGTGTTACATATATATAAATTGGAGAATAATAATTGTAACATAAATATCTTTTATATCAAATATTTGAAATAGATCCATAATTAATTATAAAAATGAGATGTCGTAATGTAAAAATGAATTTTATCGGTTCATAAGGTGGTTGACAGCTATACAAAAGAATGATTATTTTATAACTCGTATTATGGAAGTGTGGTTGTTTGAAGGTCATGAAAATAACATAACAACATCAATTTATATAGAAAATACCTATGTTTTTATATAATCATATAATAAATATAGTTGAAGAATTTTGAAAAAAATAAAATAAAGATGCTCATTGAAGAACATTACATATTCTTCAGGTATTCACAATCAGTTTTCATGAAATTCTTTCAATGATAGGATTATAGGATGAGGGGAGGTAATTTTTGAATTTATTTTAATTTTTTTTGATAGTCCAATTTTATTGATAGTTGTGATGAAGTGAGGGTTGTGAGATCTCTTTTATAATTGATGTGGAGTGGAATTTTTTTAAATACACAATTGCATTCAATTTTTGGGGGAGAATATTACCTAATGTGGATCCAAAATGGATTTATATAGATAGTATGACTAAATGGTTGAGAAAAAAACACCACAGAAATAGTAACTTTTTATCATGTAATACCTTACTCTCAAAGATTTCTCAATTTTACCCTATTTGTTTCTACCATTGTAACATGTATCTTTTTATTTACCTAGTTAATTTAAACATTAAGAATGGAATTAAAATTATATATTTTAGATAAATTAAGCATTATTAATATAAATATTACATCCAATTAATTAAATCAAAATTATATGTGTATAAAAATTTATTTTTTATTCAAATAATTGTAATGTTCAAAACTGTATTTCAACATTAATTAGGGTAATTTTTTTTAACATTTTTCACTAATTGTTGTGGTAAAAAAATTGAAATTTTTATATAATTATTATTATTATTTTTCTAAATACGGTATCCATTTTTTTCAAAATTCCATTAACATAAGTGAAAGAATTCAGTTTAAAAAATACTTCTGCAGAAGCGACGAGTATGTAGTTTTAAAAGATAAATTTTCAAAAGATTGAAAAAAATTTATATCCAATTTTCCTATGAAAATAATTATAATGAAATATATTGGATTATTTAATTTATTATTATTTTAAATATAAATTATATAAATAATATATATAAATCAAATTTATATATAAATTAAATTAAATGGTAGTTTTCATTATGAATTAAGTATTTTTCACTATTTATAAAAAATGAATCATTTTAAAAAAATATAAAAAAGTAACATCAAGATAATTTTTATATTATAAATTTAATAATGAATTTTTTAATAAAATTAATTTCATAGAAGTTTCAAATATTAATTTTATTATGAAAATTATTTTTAGGGGAAATATAATTTTTTAAGCGTATAAATACTATACTGAAAAATAAGATCTTTTTTATCAATATGTTATCTTTTATATAAAACCATTATAATTAATATTTAAAAAAGTATTTATTCTATTAATATAATTATAAGTAAATTATATGCCATAAGGGTCGTGTTTAAATAATTATATTTATAAAATATCATGGATTTGTTAAAACATAGCATCGTGTAAGCTAAGATAGTGTTCTGTGTATCCCATCATTTAATTTTTGTGTCATATAATACAAAATGAAATAGGTGTTTCAGGTAATACAAAAAATCAATAGAATTTAATTTTTCCAAATAATATTAATTCAAAAAAACTAATGATGTAACATTTTTTATGTTTTAAATTTGTGGTTTAAGAAAATTTTTTAGTTGATTATAATTTTAAAAATTTGAGACAATTGGGTGTTAAATATATCAGAAAATGTTTTAAAAATATATTTTGAGTTATTGTAACTGTTTTCAGAGCAACAATTAATCCATAAAAAATGTAAGAAATAAAGAGTATCTAGTCTTTCAAAAGAGTTTTGGGGTAAATGGTAGGGTTTATAAATGAGTTTTAATGTGTTTTTGGATAAATAGTTTTCATGTATTATTCGATAAATGATTTTCAAAAACTGTGCAAATGACTTAGAATACCGATCTTCTATTCAAAGGCCCAATTATAACTTTAAATTGGTTTTTTTAATGAAATAGATCCCCAATCAATCCTCTAATTATGTTTATTCTCTTGAGGATTCTGATCACTAAATTGATGTATTATGTTGATGAATACCATGGTTATTCTTATTAATTAATGTGAAAGGGGAAATTTTGTGTGAGGTTATAGGCGGTGACTTGACTTTTATTTCAAATACTCATTTTTTATTTGATGTAATTACTAATTTCTCACCAACATTTTATATGTCATAGGATTACTAGTAATATGTTTGGGGTTCTGATGATTAAAATATTTGTTAAATATTATGTATTGAAGAGGGAATGTTACTCAAGTAAACCGAGTCAGTTAAACCAAAAGGGGTGGTGGGACAGTGTATGTCTCATGGTTTCATTGAGCACTCAAGAGGTTTTATTATCAAAATATTTTATGGAGAAATCGAGGAAAATAAAAAAATCATTATTGTTAGCCAAGGTTCCTTATCTTTATTTTAGGATATTGTAATTTGGTCCTTAAGATATTTCATAGGACACTTATGTTTTCAAAAATAAATTTTTGAGGAACCCAACTTACACATTATTTATAATACCCTACTTCTTCATTGATTACATGGAACTATTTGTTGGATCTGTATATCTTTATTACAAGTGATGAGGATATGGTTCTTTCCTATGACTATAATTTACTATAAGTTTGTTTTTTTACATTAAAATAATTTTTAAAATAATATAAAATGTTTTGATTAAAACTAATTGGGTTAGTTATATTAATATGTGTGTTTTAATAAAATGGTTTCCAATATGTTTGTTTATATAAATGGAGTTTTTAGAAAGTCTTTGGAATGAGGGATAAATGATTATTAATATTTCATTCTGTAGTTTAAAGTCCCTCTATACTTGTTTTTAAATACTTAATTATCATTTCTATCAATCCTAATATTATGAAAACTGTGGTTTAATTATAAATGGGTAAGTGGTATATTTTTTGATATGTTTTATAGAAATGAGAAAAAATTATTTTATTTTTATGTTCAAACTAGAACATTATGAAATATATTGTAAGGTGATTCACATAGACTCCTCGTTGAGATCCTACTGGGAATATTTAGTTCATTCCATACATATAGGATAGTTATATGGGGGTGTATGTGGATCTTATATTTCAATTTTAGGTACATAGTTTTATTTCCACCTTTTGGGTTTTGTGTTGGCCTATGAATGGATGAATGGATGTTTATTTTAAACTATAGTAACTAGTAATTCTATTGGAGCGATATAGGTTTCATCCTATTTTACTTATTATGGAATTTTGTATAATCCATTCAACATGGAATGTCTATTTATATCTACCTCCATCATTTATTTAAAGGTTGGGCCTGAAGCCTCAATTTATTATTTAAAGAAAAGACCTCTTAGAGGGAGAACCATTACATACCCAAAGTCCCAAGGCCATGTGGCATGTATACAAGGCTTGAAAGCCCATTTTTTGGCCTGAAGGACCCATCGATGAGAAGAACTGATATAGTATTGCGCTGCTACAGTACAGTCGCTGCTGCAGTCCCTACAATAGCGCCTCTGCCGCTACAGTGCCACTGCTTCTAGAGTACATGGAATTGTTTCCGTACCCGGATTTGATCCTGGGTCTTTTGGATGCTAACAAGACCATGTACCACTTGGGTATAGGCTCGTTGGAATATCTATCTCCACCAAGTATTTACTTTAGTTATATATTTTAGATGTGTGTTTATTTATTATTCCTCATTCGATGTTTTATTCAATATTATTTTTATTGTATTGATGGACATCCAACACCTGGATAGGTCATGATGATTTCATACTAGTTTTAATTTTTGGTTTATTTTTTTATAATATAATAGATATAATTCCAAAATGGTGAATTTTTTAGACCCAATAAATATTGTTGGGACCGTTGGGATTAGGAATTCCCTTCAGGACTAATGGTCTTCTGATTCAAGTGATGTGTCCAGATAGACCCGGTCAATTCCCTACAAAATCATTATAAAAATTTTCAAATCTTTTATTTTGATTAATTCATCAACATTTTCAAATTTATAATAAGAAAAATTGATGATTGACCATTGAAATCCAAATAAATCCCCACAAAACCCATACACAACAACCCTCCAATAATTCCTTGAACAAACATCATCAAAACGAAACCACCACCTATTAAATAACCTCTTCAAGAAGAAAAAACAATATAATAATGATTAAAAGTTATAAATAAGGGTACCTTGTATCATAAGTCATAAACCACATAAGGCTATTTCTAAAGATCCACAAAGAGATGACCATATGGAACAAATATAATCCACAATTATTCTTCTATTTAATGATATATGAGGGAATTAGAAGTAATTCATATGTATCAAGGAATTTATATTAAAAATTCAAGGAAATAAAATCATAGTGTGATAAAAGTAATAATAACATAATGAGTACAGGTCAAACAAAAAAATCTAAAACCATGATGCATCCTCCTAAATTTCTTGGGTTAATGAGTTTTTAAAATAATGAAAATAATTAATATCATAGTGTAATGGAGTCTGAGAGCCCATAATTTTTTAGCGCCTATAATTCAGTGTAAACACCAACCCTCTTCGACAAGATTGAAAAAAACCCATTGAAAAATTTAAGGATATAGAAAGAAACCAATGTAAATTGGGTGATAAAGAAAATTAATTTCCCTTACCTCCTGAGCATAGTATTGTCCCTCAAAATAAAATTAAAAAATAATGACGTACCTAAATATCTACAACTAAATAGGGAAACACCAAAATATTAAAGTTCATGATTCATTGTACATCTTGAATCCTCACACTACAACATCGTTAATCATGTTTCAATAGAAAAGGCTCATTATCTATTATCCTTTAGCAAACAAATCCTAGTGTAGTTCCCCTAGTGATAGTGTTATTTCACTTTTAATTGTAATTAAATATCCAAAAATCACTCTTATTCAACTATCCTCATCCAAACATCCAATAAAGATCTCCCAAAACTAAAATTTTAATAATCAATTGATATGAAGAAATTTGGACCTCAATATATAATTGGAAATTGTCACACCCTGAGATTTTATGAAACATATTCTTTTTAATTTCATTAATGTCTTGTGTTGTATGCTACATCAAAATGAGCATGTACAACACGCATCATTGACTTGTCTTGTACGCAATCACGACCGTCCTCGATAGTGTGTGTTGTACGCAATACCGAGTTTCGCTAAACAATGATATGCTATTAAAATATTATTAAAACTAGCCGTTATGAATAGTAATAATCCCTTTTTGAAATTTTTTAAATTTTAGTTTTCAAAATGGAATTAATTTTTGGATTCGGAATATCAAAATTAGCTTACGGTGAAATTTTGTTACTTTTCGGATAACATTCATTTTCAGATGAATAGTGAAAATTACTAAATTTTAATTAAAAACAACTTTTTTAATCGAAATAATTAATAGTGATAAATTATTAATTTGGGTGGGTTTCAAGTATATTTATAATATATTTTTACAATTTAATACAATTTTGGTCATTGGATGTAATTTCACATTTAAACCAGTTATAAACAAGTGTTAATCTTTTTATAGTTATTATCTCTTAAAAACACGCTATTTGTTTTGACGACAAGAATTAATTTTTAAATTAGTTAATGTTGCTGATATGTTTTTAATTTGATAAAATAGACATCATTTTTGAATTCATAATATCAAATATAGCTTAGGTCTAATTTTTGGTATTTTTCTAGAAACTTTCATTTTTTGATTAATAGTGAAACCACTAAGTTGTAGTTAAAAAAACAGAATTTTTCATAAAACATAATTTTACCACTTCTGTGAGTGGAATTTCAAAAATACAAGAGGCATGGTTGATTTCAGTAAGTAAAATGTGGTTCAATGAGATGAAAATAATTTTTGGTGAATAGTTACTTTTTACTTGTTTTTCCACGGTTAAAAGTAAATAGGGTAATTAAGGGTAAAAATAATAATATTATTACCCTAACACATGTCCTAATTCTATTGGTTAAGTGTAATTCGACCAAAAACAACCTTAGGAATAAAATATGACCATTTAGGCCCACATGGATTAGATAAGGACATTTATTATTAATTTATTTAAAGAGAGGTTAAAATAGTTAAAATCAATGTTTAATAAATAATCATTTTTAATATAGGTTTATACATAAGATAAATTGGACTATAAGTATTTATTAGAAAGATAAAAATATTTCTACATAATGGTAGTTTATTTGTAATTTTTAGACATTAAATATGTTAATTTATTTATGACACAATGATGATACAATAATTATATTATTAATGAAATATTGACATAATTGATGTTATAAATTCAAAAATAAGTATAATTTTAGACTTTTTATGAATTACAATATTTTTCTAGGATAATATGACATTTTATTATTGATTTAATTAACTTTTTAGAACTAATTATTCTGTTATGAGTTTCACAAAAATCAATTACTAAATAGTGTCAAAATTGACATAAAATAGTTTTTTTTTAAAAATATTATATTATTAATTGTTATTTTATTCCTAAAAATCTAAGGTTCAGGAAAATGACTTACATAAGGTTATATATATTAATAATAAAAAACTTGGGATTAGTTTGGCTTGTTATGCTATGTTTATTAACCTTATAGTGTAAGAACAAAAAAAGACACGTTAAAAGTAAAATTATCTAACTTAAAGTTAAATATAAATGATAAGGTTAAAATAGGGACCTAAACTTGTCTAAATTATATTTGATGAGTGGATTTCAACCCATACCCACCTTAGATTATAAATAAATCAATTTGGAGCTATTTAAAACCGAACTTGACTTTATAATAAAATAATACTTTTAGTTATTCCAAAGGTGCCCCTCTCCTCCCTTATAAAAGGGCACCTCCTCCCTCTCCTACGCACACCAATTTGAGCATTAAATCTCGTCCAAACCCCGCCAATTTCTCCCCTCCACTTCCCTAGTAATATCCTAGAGGTTCTTGTCTTCTTCAAAGACCAATTTTAGTGACCCAAAAGGAGGTTTCAAAAGGCGTGTCGAAAGAGGAGGTAATATCCTTTACCGATTCTTTCAACTTTATTTTTTCTTCTACTTCTTCTTCTTAGGTTGTTTCATTATGAAGTAATAACATCAGTATCATTAATATTATTATATGTTATTATAAGTATGAAACAACCCTATTTCACCATCTATCCATCCAATGGAAAATGAAATCACCACGCGTGCGTACGTACGGAATACTGTCTCCACGCCGTGGTGTAATCTGTTTTTCCAATACCACCTTACATGGATGGGTATTATGATGTAAAGAATAACTATACATAGTTATTATAACATCATAATGATTCTGATATATTGTATCTTCCGCTCCAATTCAATCCAATAATTATTGAAACGATATCATCGCTCGTGCGTACGTACGGACTACCGTCTCCATGACGCGATGAGATTCATTCTCCATGTTAACCATTTAAGAATGATTATAAAGTATATATAAGAAATAATAATGAAATATATGAAATTATAAAGCTACTGTATTTTTGTATATATATATATATATATGTATGTAATCTACTTAATTCCATTCAACTCAATCAGGAAACGAAAACAGTGTTAATGCGTACGTACGGCCTACCGTCTCCATGAACGATTTATTTCATTACATTTATCGATCTATAATATATATATATATGATGAATATATATTACATATAAATCATTTTTTACATTCTGTAATTAAGTAAATCTGGTTATAAATAATAATATCATGAACAACATGTCCAAACATGTATGATAAATAAAACGATTTTACCCAAAACGCTCTTTAACATGGAATTTACAAAAGAACGGGTAATATAAAGTCACAAGTGAACCATATATGATATCATAACAATGAATATGATTCTGTAATAAGTAAATGACATTATTTAAATCATTATACAGGAGGTTCGTATATGTACGAAGCATATCAGACCTAAGGTAAGGGATAATTTGGCAAATCTCATTTTTTCCGAGATTACTTATTCGTAAGTATTTACTGGGGTTATTTCTATCATACATGTCCATGTTTTATAAAAGTATTTTCATGTATTTTTAAAGTCATTTTTACCCATTTTTTACTTTTACTACGTGGTATGTAAGGAATCTTTCTTTTGTTTACGTTACAAGGTACTTTTTGACTTTTCCAGCAAAAGTACGAGAAGAATGTTTTTTTAACTTATACGGCACGAATACATTTTTACGGTTTCATAAAGCCTTATTTTCATGAAGAATACTCCAAAATATTTCATGAATATTTTCAAAAAAATATCTTTCTATTAAATTTTCATGACATTTTGTGAAAAGAAAATGATTTTGAAGAAGAAATTATATTTTCCTCAAGAATTTATTTCAAGGGTTTTATCAAAACCAATTTTCATCTAAGATGAAATTATTTCATATGTGTATTTTTCAACTATAATGTCTCTATGATTTACATGGTTTAACTTTTCTTATTATGAAATGATATCCATTTATTTTATATGGATTATGTGATGGTGGGATGATTTTTATGAAACCCATTTTATTTATTGGGTTATTATGAATGATGTATGTTTATTTTGTGGCACAAGTAGGAATGATTTCATTATGAAATGGGTGGGACCTATATCTCCCTCCAATGCATTGGGTAAAGATTTTATATCTCATGAGATAGACATGGCTGGAACGGTAAGTTAATCTGGTTCAGTGTTACAGGACTGAAACGAGCAGTGAACTCGATTCAGAATGGGACTTTGTCCACTAAGATGGTCTTGGCAGCAATGCCTTGGCTACTATGGAATTCATGACATGTGCTGAATGGTTTCCACAATTGCATGTTTTATTCTCATTCCATTCTATCATTATTAATGTTTCATTATGATATATGCCTTACGTACTTACATGATTCATGTCTTTCCTCAAGATTTTGATGTTTAGATTTTATGTTCAAGTTTTTGCATTCAAATTATTATGGATTGTTTTATGTTGTCTATGTTTACCCTTACTGGGCATTTGATCTCACCCCGTTTATGTTTTCTTTTCCCCAGGATATAAAGAAAGGTTTTAGGTAAGAAAAAAAGGGAAGATCTTTATTAGGAGATGTTGAAGATCTTTCACCACGATTAGAAGATTTTATTCCGAGTTTCCAAAGACACTAAACTATTACGGTCCTTGTGTGTCTGTTTTTCTTATGTATTATGTATTCCGCAAAAGTAATGTAATGTCCTTGTACATTAAGCTTGGGGTCTCTACAGTTGGTATCAGAGGAAAGGTTTAGTCAACCTTTGGAAACTAGGATGCGAAAATGTTAGTGAGATCCCTAGAGATATTTCTAAGGTATGTCTAGGGATGTACCTATGGATAAGTATACATATAGGATATAGTCCTAGAACTACGGTAACAATATTAGAATTTAACCTAAGATTTTAGATATTTTGGGTGCTCCCCCGTTACTATGTTGTTTTCCCTAGCATGATTTTTACCTCTCACACTATTATTTTTGGGTTTTAGAAAATGGATGGAAACAAGATGATTCATGATAATAGAGGATATGATGGACAATGGAATGATATTCTTCATGAGAAAACAAATGAAATGGGATTTGTATGTTCAAACATCATTATTATGCTGAATCATCAATCCTATAATATGATCAATAAAGTAAAATTTGGTAAGTTTCCTGACTCAGCTAATAAGAGAAAGATGGAGTTTCATGATGATCATAGAAGAAAGAAAGTTCAATTTACCCTATGTAAATCATGTGGGAAGAAAAATCAAGGAGAATTTTTCAGAGGAACTGAAAGATGCTTTGGGTGTGGAAAAGAAGGACACAAAGCAAGTAAGTGCAAATGAAAAGGTTCAGTTAACACCATTGATGAGGATAATGGTATTGCTACGACATCAACAATGGTTAAATGTTTTAAATGTGGAATGTAGGGTATTATGCAAACTAATGCCCTAAGGGAAACTCTCATGAAGAGAATCAGTATGGTCGTATGGGTAGTATTTATGTTGATGATGATAAAGAGACTACAATGATATGTGAGATTAAAGAATTGTTGAAGCTCGGTCAATGGTTTAAGAAGGTAGTGGAATGATTACATGTTTATCAAGTGTAATGTTGTATAAGTAATCTCATGGTACTATGGAATAAAGAGACATCTAAGGATTGTTACACTATTGTCTTTCCTAAGTTTTGAAAGTGTATGATTAATGGAACTAGTAACCATGAAATGTTATTCAAATATTTTTTGGAAAGTAGATGATATGCTCATAATGAAGGAATAAAAAGATAATGAGGTGTTTGATTGTATTCCTGAGCTCATGATTGATATAAGGACTAAGTGATATCATGGTTTGAGTATATAGAATTTTGAGGATTTTGGTATGTGGAACGTGTTAACTTTTAACTGCATTCATGTTTTCAATAAGTTTCAATGGGTATTCATTTTTCAAAAGAATACATGATTAAGGCCTTTGAATATTTGGAATGTGACCAACAATACATATCTTATGCTATATGGGGATCAACGATGGTATTAACATGCTTCTTATATGAAATCTTTAGTAATCGTTTTCACTATAATATGACAATAGACTGAAATATTATGGATAAGCCTAAATATTGGAATGTATTATGTTGGACATAAGTTAGTATTGTTTAAGGATAGAACCTTTTTTCGATATTATTGATGGGATGATATAGTAATGTAGTTTTAGAAAAAGGACAACCTCTAGGACGGGAGACATCCCATCACGTCGGACAAGGCTGTGGGAATTGAACCCACAACCGAAGTACGACTGGCCTTTATCGCATACCACTGGCCTACAGTAAGTCCCTGGTTAGTAGAAACTAGTTTTATTTTATTAAGCGGTATGTTATATGATGTATAAGTTCATCTTTGGAACCACATACGATTAATATAGCCATATGATGGACTTATAACTTTTGCTAACCTTTTGTTTGAAACAGATGGAATGACCCATCATTCTATCACATGATCTACTAACACATCACAAATAACAAATTCAACTTCATTTCTTTAGGGGATGAAGTGGAAATTGTTCAATTCATGAACAACAATCAGATTGTACCAAAGTCATGTAAGTATTTCTTTTAATTCATCAACTTTAGGGAAATGATCATGAAAACCAAAACTGTTGTCCTAGTCCCCTTATATCCGATGAATCAGATGGAACCCTAGATCATCACAAATTTATGGCTTTTTGATTGTTGGCTTTTTCATAGCCATGTTCTCTACCACTCTCTATAAGAACATGATGGTTAGATTTCTCTTCCATATCCATATTTTCATCTATGTGGAAACCCAGTGATTAGTTTATTTTGGTAACCATTACGTTTCATACTTTTGTTTTTAAAGATTTTTTTGGTATTCCTTTTTACTATGTGGGTTTCTATTAATTAAACTATTGAGTAGTAAACCGTTTACAACCCCGACTAATTTCGAGGTCGAAATTCATTTTAAGGGGGGTAGACTGTTACACCCCGAGATTTTATGAAAAATATTATTTTTCATTTCATTAATGTCTTGTGTTGTACGCTAAACAAAAAGGATCTTGTACAAAACGCATCATTGACTTGTCATGTACGCAATCGCAACCTACCTCGATAGCGTGTGTTGTACGCAATACCGAGTTTCGCTAAACAACGATATGCTATTAAAATATTATTAAAACTAGTCGTTATGAATAGTAATAACCACTTTTAGAAATTTTGTAAATTTTATTTTTCAAAATGGACATCATTTTTGGATTTGGAATATCGATATTAGCTTAGGGTGAAATTTTGGTACTTTTCGGATAACATTAATTTTCTGATGAATAGTGAAAATTACTAAATTTTAATTAAAAAAAACTTTTTTAATCGAAATAATTCATAGTGAAAAATTATTAATTTGGGTTGTTTTAAAGTATATTTATAATATATTTTTATAATTTAATACAATGTTGGTCATTGGATGTAATTTCACATTTAAACCAGTTATAAACAAGTGTCAATCTTTTGATAGTTATTATCTCTTAAAAACACGCTATTTGTTTTGACGACGGGAATTAATTTTTAAATTAGTTAATGTAGCTGATATGTTTTGAATTTGATAAAATAGACATCATTTTTGAATTCATAATATCAAATATATATTAGTTCTAATTTTTTGTATTTTTCTGGAAACTTTCATTTTTTGATGAATAGTGAAACCACTAAGTGGTAGTTAAAAAAAACAGAATTTTTCATAAAACTTAATTTTACCACTTCTGTGAGTGTAATTTCAAAAATCTGAGAGAAATGGTTGATTTCAGTAAGTAAAATGTGGTTCAATGAGATGAAAATAATTTTTGGTAAATAGTAACTTTTTACTTTTTTTTACCACGGTTAAAAGTAAATAGGGTAATTAAGGGTAAAAATAATATTATTATTTCCCTAACACATGTCCTAATTATATTGGATAAGTGTAATTCGACCAAAAACAACCTTAGGAATAATATATGACCAATTAGGCCCACTTGGATTAGATAAGGACATTTATTATTAATTTTTTTAAAGAAAGGTTAAAATAGTTAAAATCAATGTTTAATAAATAATCATTTTTAATATTGGTTTATACATAAGATAAATTGTACTATAAATATTCATTAGAAATCTAAAAAGATTTCCTACATAATTTTAGTTTATTTTTAATTTTTAGACATTAAAGATGTTAATTTATTAATGACACAAAGATGATGTAGTAATTATCTTATTAATGAAATATTGACATAATTGGTGTTATAAATTCCAAAATAAGTATAATTTGAGACTTTTTATGAATTCAAATAATTTTATAGGATAATATGATCTGTTAGTATTGATTTAATTAACTTTTTTCGAACTAATCATTCTGTTATAATTTGCACAAAAATCAATTACTAAATAGTGTCAAAATTGTCATAAAATAGTTTTTAAAACAAATATTATATTATTAATTGTTATTTTATTCCTAAAAATCTAAGGTTCGGCCAAATGACTTATATAAGGTTATGTATATTAATTATAAACAACTTTGGGTTCTTTTGTCTTGTTATGCTAAGTTTATTAACCTTATAGTGTAAGAACAAAAGAAGACACGGTAAAAGTAAAATTATATCACTTAAAGTTAAATATAAAGGATAAGGTTAAAATAGAAACCTAAACATGTCTAAATTATATTGGATGAGAGGATTTCAACCCATCCCCACCTTATCTTCTAAATAAATAAATTTGGAGCTATTTAAAACCGAACTTGACTTTATAATAAAATAATATTTTTAGTTATTCCAAAGGTGCCCCACTCCTCCCTTATAAAAGGGAACCTCCTCCCTCTCCTCCTCACACCAATTCAAGCCTTCATGCTAGGCCAACCCCTACCAATTTCTCCCCTCAACTTCCCTGGTAACATCCTAGAGGTTCTGGTCTTCTTCAATGACCAATCTTAGTTCCCTAAAAGGAAGTTTCAAAAGGCGTGTCGAAAGAAGAGGTAATATCCTTTACCAATTCATTCAACTTTATTTCTTCATCTACATTTTCTTCTGAGGTTTTTTTATTATGAAGTAATAACATCAGTATCATTCATATACTGATATTTTATTATATGTATGAAACAACCATATTTCACAATCTATCCTTTTTACGGAATACGAAATCACCACGCGTGCGTACGTACGGAATACCGTATCCACGCCGCGGTGTAATCTGTTTTCCCAATACCACCTTACATGGATTGGTATTATGGTGTAAAGAATAACTATAAATTGTTATTATAACATCATAATGATTCTGAAATATTGTATCAACCACTCCAATTCAATCCAGTAATTATGGAAACGATATCATCGCTCGTGCGTATGTACGGGCTACCGTCTCCACGACGCGATGAGATTCATTCTCCATGTTAACCATTTAAGAATGATTATAAAGTATATATAAGAAACAATAATGAAATATATGACATTATAAATCTAATGTATTTATTTTTATATATATATGTATGTCATCTACTTAATTCCATTCAACTTAATAAGGAAACGAAAACAGCGGTCATGCGTACGTACGGCCTACCGTCTCCATGAACGGTGTATTTCATTCCATTTATCGATCTATAATATATATGTATATGATGAATATATATTACATATAAATCATGGTTTACATTCTGGAATTAAGTAAATCAGGTTATAAATAAAAATATCATGATCAACAAGTCCAAACATGTATGATAAACAAAACAGTTTTACCCAAAACGCTCTTTAACATGGAATTTACAAAAGAACGGGTAATATAAAGTAATAAGTGAACCATATATGATATCATAACAATGAATACGATTCGGTAATAATTCAATGACATTATTTAAATCATTATACAGGAGGTTCAGATACGTACGAAGCATATCGGACCTAAGGTAAGGGATAATTTTTCAAATCTCATTTTTATCCGAGATTTCTTATTCATAAATATTTACTGGGGTTATTTCTATCATCCATGTCCATGTTTTGTAAAATTATTTTCATGTATGTTTAAATTCATTTTTAACCATTTTTTAATTTTCCTACGTGGTATGTATGGAATCATTCTTTTGTTTACGTTACGAGGTACTTTATTGACTTTTCCGGCAAAAGTACGAGAAGAATGTTTTTTTAACTTATACAACACGAACGGATTTTTACGGTTTTATAAAGCCTTATTTTCATGAAGCTTCCTCAAAAATATTTCATGAATATTTTCAACCAAATCACATTCTTTTAAAATTGCATGACATTTTGTGAAAATAAAATGATTTTCAAGAAGAAATGATATTTTCCTCAAGAATTTATTAAAAGTGTTTTATCAAAACCAATTTTCATCTAAGATGAAATTATTTCATATGTGTATGTTTCAAATATAATGTCTCTATGATTTACATGGTTTCACTTTTCTTATTATGAAATGGTATCCATTTATTTTATATGGATTATGTGATGGTGGGATGATGTTTATGAAACCCATTTTATTTATTGGGTTATTATGAATGATGTATGTTTATTTTGTGGCACAAGTAAGAATGATTTCATTATGAGATGGGTGTGACCTATATCTCCCTCCAATGCATTGGGTAAAGATTTTATATCTCATGAGATAAACATGGCTGGAATGGTAAGTTAATCTGGTTCAGTGATACAGGACTGAAACGAGGATTGAACTCGATTCAAAATGGGACTTTTTCCACTAAGATGGACTTGGAAGCAATGTCTTGACTACTATGGAAATAATGACATGTGATGAATGGTTTCCACAATTACATGTTTTATTCTCATGCTATTCTATCATTCTTAATGTTTCTTTATTATATATTCCTTACGTACTTACAAGATTCATCCCTTTCCTCAAGATTTTGTTGTTTAGATTTTATGTTCAAGTTTTTGCATTCAAATTTTTATGGATTGTTTTATGTTCTCTATGTTTACCCTTACTGGGCATTTGAGCTCACCCCTTTTATGTTTTCTTTTCCGCAGGAGGTAAATAAAGGTTTTAGGTAAGAAAAAATAAAGGGAAGATCTGTATTGGGAGATGTTGAAGATCTTTCACCACGATTAGAAGATTTTATTCCGAGTTTCCAAAGACACTAAACTATTACGGTCCTTGTATGTCTGTTTTTCTTATGTATTAAGTATTCCGCAAAAGTAATGTAATGTCCATATACATTATGCTTAGGGTATCTACAGAAATTATAGGCATTGTTTTTTCTTCATGACGGACAGTTTCATGTCAACAATAATAATAATTATAACAATTCATTATTTGTTGTTGTATCATTTGAGTCATTTTTTTTCAAATGTATATTGTAGAAATATTAATATCTGATAATTTTTGGTTAATTTTTTTGATTCATTTGTAATAACACGTATAAAATTGATTGATATTTGTAAACTAGTTATATTTAGTGGTAATAAATAAAATATATTTAGAAAATACCATAGTGTTTATCTCTCTCCCCTATACTATTAAATGTGGGATTAGTGAGTTTACTTACTATTATATCCGGATGCGAATTATTTGTATTAGATAATTAGGTTAGAGTATGGATTAAGAAAAATAGAAGTTTTGGTTGGCATAATATTGATATAATATAATCTTGGAACTTTGGTTTTTTTAGCCAAAGTGGATGAATTTCCCAATATCGGGGTAAAGGAATTTTTTCATAAGAAAAATGATTATTGAAAAATTAATATAAAAGTTTTGTTTTAAAAGGTATGGAAAGTGTATCATTTATAATTAGGTCATTATTTTATTGTTTAATTATTTATTTGGTTAAATTTTTTGATAGTTTGTAACAACCAAATTGAAGGAAGATCTATCAATATCCACATCATATGTTGTGGGATTCATGTTGATATATTTTCATATATATATAAATTAGTATTTAATAATATTGATGTGTTAATTTTTCAATTAGTTGTTTTTATGGAAATCTAATGCCATGGTATAAGATTATATTTTGGGGTACAACTCGATATAATGAATTCTAAAACACTTTAGAAAACATAGATAATAGACATTTAATATAATGATATTTATTTCTTATAGATTTTAATAAAATTTCATAAATTCCGTTTGAGTTAATATTTGGTTATATATCTTCTTATATTGTGAGATCATTATAAATTTAAATTATTTTTTTTGAGTTATCTGAGATTCTAGGGATTTATTCATGATTTCAATGGTTTAATCTTTGAGAATTAGTCGATTAGAGTGCCACTCAGAGATGATATTTTTAGAATAAGGTTTTTTATCAGAGAAGTGTAGAAGAATTCTGGTTGAATTATTTATGAGTATATTAATATGAGGTTTCGTTAAAATTAGCTAGATTATTTTATCATATAAAAATAGAATTTGATAAAAAACATATGAAATTATATAATGAAAATTTTAGTAGTGTATTAATTCCTTATTTCTAAATGAGGGTACCATAGAGGAGTTGTATCTTAGAAATATTTGTCAAGAATTAGTTGATAATTTATTTAGAAATTCTGTATATTAATATAAACATAATAGAATTATAGTTTATTTTATCATTTAATAATTTTATTTTTATCTATCTTCTCTGTTAACGTGTTATTATGAGGATTGTACTAGACCAGTTTTCTTATGTATACATGAATAATACAATCTGATTTAGATTTTTGATATTGATCTTGATAAACCATTCCCAATTTCATCCAATTTTTAATGGACTCGTGAGAACAATTAATTTCATCTTTAACAAAATATATATTTTCAATGAAATAATGAATATTATAATAAATAACTTACAATTTATTAATGAAAAAATGACTGATCAATGTTAGAGGAAATTAAATTGTAAAAATATTAAAAATGTATAATATGAATAAGATAACAATTTTTCCACTCTTATGAGAAAATACTGTAAATAAATGTACTATATTTATAACTTACATAATTTATATACCAGTGATTGGAAAATTTAAATGTAAAAGTAACTTTAATAGGGTATTATAGGTTTATTAAAAACATGAATCCATTATAAGATTATGTTAGTAATTTATATTGAATTAAATATATATAGTATGTTGTTTCTACTAAAATTTTATCAAGAAGAAAATCAAATGATATATAATTGGATAGATGTTTTATCTATCTTGAGTGATACATCATAATGTCAAGTAGTCCTTTACACATAGTAATGATAAGGTAATAAAACCATTAAACTGACTATCTATAATTTTTTTTACAATCCTAACCATATGAACATGAATAATTTTATAAATTCTATCATTTATATATGTTTAGTAAAAAATAAATCATTATTTATTTAACTATTAAGATTTGTTCATTTTTTTATTAAAATGCAATAAAATATCATTTTTCCTTTCAATGAACTTACCTTTTAAGTAGTAATTTTTAAGTGGTTGTGAATTATATGTGAAACATTAAAAGGAATTAAAACATACTAATAACATATTTAATGGATCTTGTGTAATTTTGGTTACTGTTCATCTTACCAAAATGTATAGATAACTTATTTTCTAAAATTTAAAGGATGACAAGGCAAGGTCTAATTGAATTTAGAGAGTGTGAGTACGTTATGAATGTCTTCATTGTGTTTTTATGACCACTTTCTTATTTAATTAATTCCTGGGAAGTGTTTGATCATGTTATCTTTGATGATTATATCTATTGGCAGGGAGGAAAATTATTTATTTTCTTTATGAGGATGAAAATCATAAATGTGTAAAAATATAATATTTGGGTTCTCTCATGAGAAATTAATTTCAAAATTCATTGTTACAGGCACCTATTTCTGTTTCATTAATTTTTTTTTATCAATTATAATAATTAAAAGAGCTTATATATTGGTTTAGTTTAAAACCAAAAGGTTATTTAATAGAAAATATATTATTATATGTTAAATATTATAAAAATTTAATTTCTATCTAAATTGGACTTCTGATTGAAAAAAACATCATCATTGTGATTGGAATGTGATGTTTCCTTCGAGATAACATTTTAAAAATTTTTATCCAGTGTTTAAAACTTATATTTGTATGTGGTGAAAGTATTTAAATAATTTATTTTTATTAAATATTATTTTTACCCTATAAATTATCATTATTTTCATATTTTTGGAGAAGGGAAATGAGGACTATAGATAACGAATATTCTCTTAGTACGAATTCCACCATCAGAGATTGATATCTCAATAGAAAACAATGAATTTATATGGAAATAATATTATTCTATGATTATGATTTTACATTATGATTAATTGATGACTTCATATAATACTTCTCAGATATTTATCAATCATTAATTTTATATATGAAATATAATTATTTTTATTGGAATATCATGATCAATATAATGGAATATGATTAGTTAAAATCTAATGAATAAATTTTTAAAATGAATTCAATGATGATTAATATACCTAAATTTATATTTAAACAATTAAGGATTTGAAATATTGTTTTCATATAATTATTTATATATGTTAATTTTTTAAATTATAATCTCAAATCAATAAGAATATCCAAAATGTAATGCATTAATTACCATAAAGTTCTATGTAAAATTTGAGTGATCAAATGTTTAATACTCTACTAAAAACCTTAATGATTAATTTACGTAATATTATTATGTAAACATGTTCTATATATTGAAATAAATGAAATTTATTTGGAGTTTCATAAATAATATTCATAAAATTTGATAAACAATTGAGAAATGTATTAAAAAATATAAAATTGATGTAAATTCTTCATTATGAGGAATCATATTGTTATTCAAATATTAAAAGATGTATCATGGGTAGAAAACTCTAATGTAATTATAATCTCATTGAATATATTTAGGTTATGAGAGAAATATTAGAGGGAAGGTTTAGAAAATTGAAAATTTTATCATCAATTTCTAATATAAATGAATACATTTTGCAATGAAGTGGTCATATTTTTTATCTATGGTCTGAAAATAGGATAAAGTGACTATTATATGCACATCATATGTTTTATCTCTCTAGACCTCCATTGTGAATAGTAATGGACAATTTTATTCTTATGATGTAGTAGTAGAGATATGAGTTTTATCTAGTCCATGATCTGCGATTGGGTGGCCAACCATACGTACCTAGCATCGAGAAATAGGTCCTGGTGCCTCACATGGTTTTATGGATCATCAAATCTTCATATCGAATTGTTATAGTGTTTCTACATAGATTTAATGATGTATCCAACTGTCTTTGTCAAATAAAAACGTCCAGTAATTTGATGAAATTGATTATAATATGGGTGAAACACAACATATTGGTGTATTGTGGTCTAAGAAAGGTCATTTGATTAATTGATCATACAACCTAGTAGGAGGAGTAGTTTATGTTATTAGCAGCATGTTTCCAGGACATATGGGGGTGCCACTTGGCATCCGTGATTAATATAGAGGGTACACTACATATGGTGGTATGTGGGACATGGTAATTCCACATTTAATGTTTAATTGGAATTATATAAATAACTCAAACCTATGATAATCTTATTTGAATCATCTAGGAGATGTTTATTTGAACAATGAAGCTATTTGTGTTGAAAATTTAAAAAAAAATATTTATATTTATATTTAAAAAGTTCTTTGATTAATTTTTATGTTGAAATAAGAAAAATTAAAATAGTGAAGTATTTAAGGAAATGTGTGATGACCTGTTAATAAATTGATTCCCAAAAAGGATTGTTACCTTTTTATATTAATTAAATTAAATATTACTATAAAAATATAATAATATTACATAATTAATTTATATGTTGTATTTAAAATAACTAATATGATGTTATTTTTTTGAAACAAATGTAATCCTTGGATAATTTTGATGATGAATTATTTACCCAGGGAATTATTTTAGTTATACTATATTTTTTATTTAAATGATCATGTTGATTTGTGTGAACATCAATAATTAATATTATAAATAAATCATTAAAACTATTAGATGTTTTCTTAATGATGTTATGATAATACTAAATGAGTTATAAAATTCATTTGGATTATATAAATTTAAGGTTAATGATTTTCTTATTTGGGAAGCATGTCAATAATGAGGTAGAATTTAATGTGGATTTTAATATGATATATAATGATGAAAAAATATTAAATTAATGATTTTTGTTAATTAAATAACTAAAAAGTAAAATTTCAAGTAATGTTAGAGAGATTGGATGAGTTACTAAGAAACGTTACAATATATTTAACATTATAACATTTATTTACATATATTTTAGTATGAAATTTATTAAGAATTTTTTTGAACAAATAGGATGAATTATGAAACAATGTAATGATGGATAATTTAGTGATCCATTAAAGAAAATAAAATAATTAATGTTATAAGATTAAATAAATATCCTCATAATGAAAACTAGGTGATTTATAGAGTTATGAGAATGAAATATATTGATTGAAAATCATGTAAGAGTACAAATGAATAATAACATGAACCATGATAAATCTATATGGTGTAATATACTAATAATGATTCATATAAGCTATAAATATAATTGAAAATATAGTTTTAATTATTATTTTATCTTTTGATGGCGTGAATGCAATTCAAAATATGGAAATTAGCATTGATTCATATATGACATTGCTAGCATAATATTTTAATAATTAAAATTTTACTAGGAGTTGATTTTTATTATTTTTCACCAATCAGCTAGTAATACTGTGATTCATTTAGAATTTAATGATATATCTAGATTATTAAATATAAAATATCAAGTTAATGATAGGTTGATTATTGATTTTCCAATAATGATTTCTTGTGTTCTAATTTACTTGTAATTTTTTATATACTAGTGGCTGGAATATTTCATTAGAGGTGATGTGAATCTCCGTTTACCTTTATAAACAAACTACGAAATCGATTAGAGTGAGATAATATAATTTTTCACTCTTACCCACTACCATAGGTTGCAAAACCTAATGACGTAGAATTTTATTTATTCTTATACACCCATAGTTTTTTGTTAGGGTATTATTAGTGATAAATAAAATTGAGGTAGGTGATGATTTGGTTAAGCATTTACCCACATTCTCTTTTGGGGATTTGGGTATGATTTAGACAATTATCCATTGGGTATATACTCTATTTATCCACAATACATGTTTATGGGAGACCAAATATTCAATATGGGGTAAATAAAAGAGTTTATTCCCCATGTATCTTCCATTTGAGAAAGAAGAAGATGTGTATTAACTCATCTAATATTTCTATAATGAAATAGTTAGATATTTTCATTCCCCTACCATATTTGAATGGTGTATCATTGGTGAGTTATAATGAAATAAGAAATTAAATGGATGTGAGAATATTATTTCTCTCTGTGATGTTATTTTTATATCATAGATAATATTTTTGTGTTCGGTGGATGCGATCCAGAATCTGAGATGTGGTGGGAATGGGGGGATAAGTTAATATATAGTTTCTTCTCTATGAAAATAGGGATAAAAGATTGAGATATGAGATAATAGATAAATTATAATTTTTGTATTTTATTATGGATCTTTTACATATTTGTATCAAATAATGGATATATTTTTCATAAGAAAAAAATTATTCAATAACTGTGATGGAAGTGATATATTCTTTAATGCATTAGTGTTTTATCACAACAGATCGCTAGTGTTTCACCCCACCCATATACATCGAATAATGTTTCAATATTTTAACCCTTCTATTTGATGTGAGGTTCACTACTTTTTAAATTCCATATAATCATTATTAGATTTTCCTAAACTCACAAAAAGTGTAGTTCATGAAAAACCATGACACACACTCATAGAACATCATTAAAAAACTATAATATCTCTTAAAATGGGATAAATATCTAAACCAATCCTTATTTTTCTTAAAATAATGGTATATCACCTACTAATTGTTTAGTCAATGAAAATATCCCACCACCATTTAATTATTTCCCTAATGTGTTCAGGGATCTTTGAATTAATATTATCAATAAAATGATCTTTTTCCAACCAAAAGGGTTTCATTTTTCATGATTCCAAGGATATGCTTACTCTATCCACATCTATTCTATGGTCCACCATTAATTCTAGTGGTTAACTTAACCATATAAATTCACCCTACATAGTGGAATTGTTTTCTCTTATATTCTTCATTAACATTACCATTAGTGTTATTTCATATCCTTTAAAACACCATAGCATTCCTCACCCCTATATCTAAGGCACAACCACTATCATTATATATATATCAATAGGAATTCTATATGTAATGCCAATTTTCTTGAAATACATTTTCAATCATTTTGGATCACTTGTGTATAACCCCAAAAATATTTATTTGGGAGATGATTAGTCTTCCATCACTACCATTTGATATTTATTTCACTAGTTACATGCTTCCATCGACACATTAGGAGTGTTTTCCTAACTCCTAATCAATGAGGTGTCTAGGAAAACCATGACACACACTGACCTAACTACTTAAAGTAAACACCCAACTCTCTTAAATTGTAATTAACTAAGTGAAATACATCATTATCATTTTTTAGGTGTGTAACTGAACCCCCACTAGGTCAATGATATATGGGCATCATGATCAAGAGTGATCATAAATATAATTATAGTTAATGATAATGTTCAATGATTTCAGTTATTTCACACTTTATTTATTATTTTTCTAAATATATAGTAGTTATTTATTGGGTTTTCCCACTTCTTAAGATAATTATACTGAGTATTATTTATCACCGCTATATGTGAACTCATGCATTGTTTTCTCTTATTACCATTAAGATTAGTAGATTTCATTTATGAATAAACTCCAAGGATGGGGATTGAAGGTAGATACAGTATTTTTTGGTGTGAAAATATCTTTATAAAACCCATTTCATTTCTATAATTGAAAAATATTACATTTTTTTAGGATGTGTTTTTTATATAGTGTTTCATTGTTTTTCTCGTATTGTATTTTGGAGATATATTTATATCTGTTTGTATTATATTATGTGGTTTTTGGTTTATTTATTTCATATTTTAAGATATTACACGATAAAACATGACATGTTGTATTTATAGGTAATTCCTCATATCATTTTTGTAGATAACCAAGCACTTCTCACTACCAACTGAGTTAGTATAATAAATATAGGTGATTTCACATAGTAGTATATTAAAATATGACAACCAAAAATATTACACATAGAAAAAACAAAAATAATATATAGAATAATTTGAATGATGTTTATAAATTTTTAAATTAAATGTTTTGACCCATGAAAAGGAATCAAATTGAATGATTAATGAAACAAAAAAAGTGGTATTTATATGATGTATAAGGGTAATGTTACTATTTTATTAGTAAAAAGGTTATTATAATAGGAACATGACAATTATAATAGTAAAATGCCTGGTATGTAATATTCAACATGAGTAAAATTATTAATTATATTTTTTATTATTATATTAAATAAATATTCACATTTGGTAACACAAAGAAATTATTAGTACATATTTTCAATAAGTTTTGTTTTTACTATTTTTTTGATAACCCCTATATTTTTATTATAAAATATAAATATTATAAATATCTATGTTCTAATATTTATTCACTAAAATAAGTCGGGTTTTTTGGTATAAAAACATAAAATTTATCCAAGAGAAATATTTTAGTACATTTAAGAAAAACATTTATTTTGGGGGGAATAGTAAAATATTGTTTTTTAAAATGATGCATTTTATGAAATAACATTGATGAAATAATGACATAATAAATAATAGTGTGGATTTTCAACCAAAACATTCTTTAACAAGATAAATAATTTATTTTAAACCAAAACATTAAATTAAAAACCTATAAAATAAATTTATAATTCATTAATGATATTTTATTCCATTAAAAATGATTTTTTCATTATTTTTATTTATTTATTCAAAAACACAATTTTGATGGTTTAAGGTTTTTAATGTAATTAATATATATTTTTTAATTAAATAATATTTATTGTCACAAATAATTCAAATATTTCATTAATTAGTCATTAAATGATTCTATATTTATTATTTTATTCCAAAATACTTCATCCCCTCCCACCAGCTATAAATACTCTCTCACTCCTTCATGGAAAATAACTTCCAAAATTCACCCCATTTCAAAATATATAGTCGAATACCTCACTCTAATGCTTAAAATAGTTTTTTTATATACTTTATTGTATTCACGAATTAAATAAATTCTCCTTTAGAAAATGGGGTAATCATCAATGAAGTGCTAACCCACCTTTTCCTTCATTTCTTATTTTGTATTTATTTTAATATTTTAATTAATATTTTAGCCTTAAAAACATAATTAATTAATTATTATAATTTCTTAAATGTTTTTATGATATTGTATAATTGTTATAAAAAATTTATAATTTATATATTTAATATCGTACTCTTTTTATGTTTCGTATTGATGGTTGGGTTTATCACATAAGTGGACATTATCAATACATCATTTATCATTAAATTAATAGCTATTTAGTGTATATTATGAATAATATATATAATATTTTTATATTATAATAATTTTAATAATTTATTTGTAATATTACTAATGGATAAGTTCAAATAATTAAAACCATGAAATTAAAATTAAAATGGAAGAAATTAAAAGAACATATTAAAACACTTTTCCATTAAAAAATTTGTAAATTATTTAATTGATGTTAATTTACCTATAATAAATTTAAAAGGTAATAAACTTCTAGAATAGTTTGTTAATTAACAATATTTGGTTATTCAAGAGGTTTCCTCATGAAAAATTGATATGAGATAGATGGTAAGGTAATTGGTCATTAGATTTATCTAGCTTTGGTTTAAGTTTTTAATTATTACCCGTTTAATATTAATTCATTTTTTTTACCTTATTTAAAAATATAAACACATTCTAACACATATTTCATGTATTTATTCTCAATATATTATTTATGTCTTTTACAACACAGGAAGGAATTTTACTATCTTCTCTTTAATAACCACACTTTTTCTATCTTTATTTAAAAAAATGTTATAGGGCCTATATTCAACATCTCATTTTTTATTATAATTGTACATTTATTAGTATTTACATATCTATGTCCTTTTTATTCTATTTATTTATACTTATTTATATTATTATAAAATTTTTAGGAGAGTCATGATTGATTTCCCCTCTTGATTTCTATTTAATTTCTACTTTAGTTCACTTTACCTCGTTGGTGAAATCTATATTCTATATGATTGTAAATGGATATGTATCCATATTAAATATCTATTAAAATATTCATAAATTTTTATTCATGATTTTTTACCGATATTTTCAATTATTAATCTACATTGGAATATATTTATGAATTATCATTTTATTATGAAGCTTATTCCTATTTCATTATAGTTATCTATGTTTTGAATATTGATTTTTGTTTGAAAGTTGTATCATTTTTTCTTTGTGGAATATTTTTTTTTCAAAAAACAATAATTTTATATGTGTACAAAGATTTATATTCCCTCAAATACAATGGGTGAGTAATTATATAATATGAAATTTTTATATAAAGACATGAAGAAGTAATATTTTTCTACAATGTTGTGAATAGAAATGATGTGATTAACTTTCTCTGTTAGATTATGATGTCTTGGAAATAAACTTGTAGTTATGATAATTATATTTTATTATTATTAAGGTGACACATTAAATTTCAATAATATCTTCAGATTTTAAAATAACATTATGTTTGACAGCATATTTAACATGCAACACTAAGTTTAAAATAACTATGATATAATTCTAAGGTATTATCAATTAAAAACAGTTATTATAAAATATCCCTTAAATTAAAGTATTAATAAGATTAAATAATTTAGGATATATATATCTATATATATTCTCTACTAAATTTATAAATTCTTAGGCAATCATTTATCATATTTTTTATAAAGTCTTTTATTCTTTAAAAAATATACCCCTTCTTAAAAAATGTTTCTATAATTTATTATGGAAAATTATTATAATAAATTATTGGAACATTTAGAATTTTCATTTTATAATATAAAACCATTTTCTATATTTTAACATAAATATTAACTATGGGAGGAATTTTAGTATTTTTTTTTGTAAAATATTGATTTTCAGTGAATAGTGAAAAAAGATCGATTTTTTGTAAAAGTGTAAAATCATTTTAGTAAATAAACAAATTTATTAGTCTTATAATTTATTTAAATATTATATGAAATTTATATCAATACTATTTAGTTATATTTTATTTAATTAATTAAAACAATATCTTATTTATATTTTATTTTAATATATGTTTATTTTTAATTTTTAAAACTATTTTTTTTTAAAAAATAAAATTTAATTTCATATTTTTTCTCCAATTTATCTAATTAAAATAAAAACTAATTAATTATTATTTAAATTATATATATATATATATTATATCTAAAAATATGATTTTAAATTCATTTAATTTTGATAACCTTTTCTATATATTTTATAATATCATCTTATGCCTGAAAAATGTATTTCCTGAAAAATTAATTTTTTACAGGTTTATGGGTTTAATTTGAAATTAAATTCTACCATTTAATTGAATTAAGTTTTATAAAATGATATATATATATATATATGGAAATAAAAATTTTAATAATATATAATAATGTCAACAGAAATTTTGTTCATAATGAATTGTACAAATAGTTTAAAATATTAAGGTAGTTCATGTTAAAATAGGTTTACCGAGGGGGTTATACAAAAAAAGTAAATGGAATAAAATGTTTCCAAAATAATCCCATAAAATATTATATGTTTAAATTTTCAATATAAATCTTCAATTAGTTTATTTTTCAATTTTGGAGGAACTTTTCATGATAGTTACTTCACATTATTAACTGGTTTTAGGTATTAATTTGAATGTCACCTCTCCTCCCTTATAAATGGGAACCCCCAACTCTATCATTTACACACATAAAAATTTATTGGTTCATCCAATAATAACCCAAATATATCTTTAATTCTCTTCTCATTTCCTTATATCTTTTAATTGATCAATATAAAAATCTAGGGAGGCTTTACGTATAATGATAATGAGGGGGTCTAAAGAAGAGGTATTGTTATAAATCAAACATATTGTTTTATTTAGTATTAATACTACTTAAAATATATATAAATAATTATTATATAATAAGATAATTAAGTCCCAGAATATATGGTTTTATTATTTTAATTTAACAAACCTAAATCAATCTTCACTTCCTGTAAAAGAGTTATGAAACCATCGTTTGTGTGTATGGGGGGACTAAAACCTGATATACTAATGTAACTCCACATCCATTATCACATCACAAAAGTTTTTATGATAATTGATTTAATATTCATAAATTAAATTTATTAAATACTAACCATTTTCAACAATTAATATATCATAGAGTATCTAACCTTATAATCGATGAAAATGATAACAACATTCATGTGTACAATAGACTATAGCCTCGTGAAGCAGTGTTATTTGTTTTTTATTACAATATCACATGGATAGTATATATATATGTGTGAATTTAATGAAATAATATTATATATATGATAGTATTATCATTATTTATGAATTAAATAACACTTTCCTCCTTTCAATCATGATAATCAGAAAATGAAAATGTTACACATGCAAACACAAGGCTTATTTTCTCAGTGATTGTATCGAATATAATTTTTCATTTCCATATTTTTTTAAAAAATTATTTATGTATAATTTTTATATGTATTTCAGGATTATTATTGTCGGTATAATGGAACAATGAACTATCCTACCATAGCGAACACACCAATTTGATTTTGAAATTAGTAATTGAGCATCTTAAAAAACACCTGATGTGGGCATAACTGGTAAAATATTTAACTAAATCATTAAAATAAATTAAATAGTTAATGTATAATCGAATAATCCTAGAAAAAAATATTAAGGAAAAATTGATATATATTTATTTTTCATGAGATAAAATTCATACACGACAATGTCCCAGCTCGAGTAAGGGTCTTATCTCAAAACATCCTTCTTTGAGACACATATTCTTTTATGATCATATTTTCAGTTAAATAGTGTATATACTTCCCCTATAAATATTATATCATTAATTGTTCATACTTGATTATATTTTTATTTTAAATTCATTTTATTCATTCATGGGATTTATGAATCAAAACATACCCAAATGGTAAGGGTTTTTGTTTCCCTCTCATTTTAAGAAAAACTGTTTATGCTTGAATTTCCATTGAAGGATATTATTTGATCATTGTAAAATAAAGGCATTTAGTTTTATTTTTTCTATTTTAATTCATTAAATTTTTTATATTATTGACCATTTTATTTTCTTTTTTACTCAAGATTATTGAGAAAATATTTAAAAAAAAATTATTCTTCTTTTCCCTCTTTAGTTCAAACTATGCTTTCTTCCAAATACGTATTTTATAATAAAAAATCATGATTTAATTAATATTATCATATGATTTATTAAATTAATTTTTACCCAATATTTAATTTCTACAAAACATTTTCAAAAAATAATCTTCATGTCATTTTAAAACGTTTAATTTTTTGACATTTGATATAAAAATGTGAAAGGGATCATTTTTTAATATAGCTTTCATGAGTTTAAGATTAAGACCATAAACACCACTAATTAATTTATAGATTGATTTATATGTTTAAAATAATAATTTGAATGGAAATTTTTCTTTATATTCTCGAAAGTTTTAGTTTTTAAAAGTGGTCATCAATGTGAAAATCTTATGTTTCTCAATAAATATTTGAGGAAATATTTTAAAGTTATTTTCCTAATGAATAAATCATTTTATGTTACATTTTGATTATAAATTATTTATATATGTCTATTACAATTATACCTAGCATGATCTACCTTCCATTCATTGGTTAAAACATTCCTTATTTTCATATGTCAAATTAGCTCATTGTGAAATCTCTTCGGATAATGATATAAGACAATATTATTCAATTAATTTATTTCCTTGGGAAATTATTATTTTATCCCTCATAATTTATTTCCTTTATATGGCACAAAAAATGATGAAAATTATTATATTGGTGTTCCAAGATAATTATATAATACAATAGGTAAATATTTTATATGATGAGATGTCATGTATGTGATTAGGTAATCAACCTAGTCTATTATGGGACTTTTTCAACCATGTGATATTATTAAGGAAGTTATCCTTGACTCTTTGTTATATTATATTATATGTTTTTCCTAATTTTTTATATTTATATTTTCCTTTTATACCATGATATTTATATTTTTCACACATATGATTACCCATGAGCCTTCTCTTTTATGAAATCATGTTATACATCTAAGATGTATACTATATTTGTTTATCATGTTCAATCCCTTACTGGGATTTTTGTTCACCCATTTATTTAGTGTATCCCTTAAGTTATCCTATATAGTTTTAGAATATAAAATTTATTTTTTATATCACTATTTATAATAACATGGGGGGTGTAATGTTTTAGTTTCAATTTGATATATTATCAAACTATTATTATAAATATATCAGGCCTCAAAATATTTCAGTTTTAATTTTTCGATTTTATGTTTAAAAATCATGTCATAATGTTTGTAAAAGGATTAGATCAATATAGTTGTTATCTAAGAAAAGGTTTAGTGAACATTTATAATCAATGATGAGAAATCATTGGTGATAATCCTTTGGATATATTTAAGGATAATTATATGTATAATAAAATAACCTTGAATATTTGTGAAGGATAAAGAATGTGGTTTCCAAGAAATAAAATTAGTTTCTATACACTACAAGTGGATGTGGCTCTAGCATGTAAATACAATAGGATAATATACCAAAAAGGTTGCAATGATCTAGAATTGATCATCACTTGGTGCATCACAATTATCCTTTCAACACACCTGTTTTAACACTCACATATGGTACTCTTTAGAGATTCAAAAAAATATTTCAATCAATTATGAAGGACCAGAATAAATTGTCTGATTAGAAAACCTAACAAGAAAAGCTACAATCGATAACCTATATCGAATCCAAGAGATTCATAAGTAATGATATACTTATAATTTATAAGATATTCCTTATGGGATTATATTATTCCCTTTTTGGATGTTAATGAATTTTCATATTGTTTCATTTATTAATTTTAGTTAATGATTAGAAATATGATAAATAATTCCAATAACCAATGTTATGAGTAATGTAATGATTTTTATTATTATATTGATACTGTAATGGTAATGAATTTTATATATCTTGTAATAATTTCAAATGAGATATCAAGAATGATTCTTAATAAATAGAACATATTTAGTTTTCAAACACATCAATGAATAGAGGGTGACATATAATAAGATTTAAAGTGATAAATATGATAATGAAAATAATACCTATATATCATCATGTAAATATGTGGGAATAAATACTAAGGTGGATATCTGAAATGGAGGTTAAGATGTATTCTATATGGAAATAAAGGGTATAGACAAAATAAATTCCAATGAATTCAATTTCTTATCTGTGGGTAACATTTACAATATCTATGTCAATTTCAAAATTCAAGGATTAATTCCTAATGTATTGTATCCTGAAAATCATTGAACTAGAATTATTTAAGGTTTTATTTATTTATTTAATAACTATATTGTTAATGTGTTTTAATTAATTGTATTTTAGTTAGAGGAATAATAAAACATCCAAGATTCATTCTACAGTAGTTTTCTATTAAGGAATTTTATGAATATGTTAAATTGTACTAGTGACTAAGATTTTTAATTATTTTCAAGGTGATACTTAAAAAAAATGTCTTAAGAAATGATATTATATGATACATAATTGATGTTGAGGGAATGATAGTCAATTAATATTATTTAATATTATAGGAAAGATCCTTATAAAAGACATTAGTGGTTAATTGTGATTTGATGGTTAATGTTATTATTAGAATATTCTTTATATTTTTTGGAATGTTATTGAAACTAACTAAATATTTTTTCATAGAAAGGAAAACCTGTTTTTCGGGTGACAACTCACCACATCCTATAAGCCTATGAGGCCTAAGCTTGTGTCTGATGAGTGATAATGGTGCTATAAATGGTTTATAGGGCATATAAAAATACTGAATGTTTATATCAAGAACATTTTTTCAAGTGTTAATATCCATAAAATAAGGCTACTCTCTATTCCTTGGAAATACTTCTATAAACCTGTCCCTAATAGTGGCATGGGAATAAATAATCTTGATATATTTAATGAATCCCTTCAAGCCAGGCTCACATGGAACCACATTAATAGTTGATCAATATCTGTGGGGTTTCATAAAGATGGTTTATATAATAAAATGAATTAGGGAGGTAATGTCTACATTTAATCTTATATTTTACCAACAATTAAATCCTTTTTTTATAATATCATGAAATTTTATAGTTGTATTGTGAGTAAGAAACCAAATTTAAAATTATGGATTGATAATTGGACATGATATGTTTATTTTGATGAGTTTCTGAAACCTTTTTTTAGTACTAAAACCCATGTTTCTATTGAAGATGTTTTGATGCTCCACAATCTCTGTCACTGGATGAACTCCATGTTAAGGTTGATTAGTAGTATTTTATTCTTGGTTTTTATCTTCTAGATTAGGAGATGTCTAGAAATGGAATTCATTATGGTAATAATTTTAATAACATAAAATTCTGGACTAAAATATTAATTTCAACTATTTAACTAATTTTAATAAGGCTTTGATTAAACCCCCATGGATTACTCTAATATGGAGGTAAGCCAATAATAGAATCCCTACTGCTGATGTGCTTCAAAAATTTGGTTTTTTCTCTCTGTTTCTCGATGTGTTTTGTGTCACCAACATAAAGAGGACGTGGAACACCTCTTATTTAGATGTGTTACTAACTCATCTATATGGAAATTGTATCCTGATTAGTTTGAGCAATGTGACTTAAGGTTCTCATGTCTATATGCTTTCCTGCACTACAACTCCTTCATCCAGTGCTCTCCTTATGTTTTTTCTCTCTTTAGAGTTTTTATTGCTTAGGGGTTTCATTTGATATGGATTATTCATAATACAAACCATAACTCTATAAAAGGATTCTATTTTAAGAACATTTTTATGTATCTATTTTTTGTGGTTAGGACTTCTTGAATGGACATAATGGGTCACTATGATAACAGTATTCAAGATTTAACTTTCATGAAACATTTTGGTGTTCTTGGTGATTATTGGACTACTATGGTGACTATTGAGGTCTTATATCTATCTCTATTTCAATATTGGAACAAGTTAAAAACTTATGGTTCCTCCAAAGGGAACCTCAGTCCCTATGGTTTTGGGGCTGTCTTTTGTGACCATGCTAAAAATATCAAGGGATGTTTCCATAGACCTTGCGAGGTGACTTCTTCTCTTGAAGCAAAGATTCTAGGAATCATTCATGTTATCTCATTTTCTAAATTGAAAGGATAGGATAATATTTGTTGAAAGTGAATAAACTACTCTTTTTCATGCTATTAGAAATATCTAATTACATATCTTATGGATACTTGCAGCTATGTAGAGGGATTCTGTGAAATCTTTTAGGGGTCTTAAATTTATTATCGCACAGGTTTTTGGGAGGAAAACATGGTTGTAGAAAGTCTTGATAACATGGGTGTTTTAGTGACTCTTACCTATTCATAGACACTCACAGTTAGCTTTCTCCCTTTTTATGAAATTGATTTTAATAAGTCTTCACACATTCAAATCTTGTAATTTTTTTATAAATAAATGGAATTTTTATTTTTCAAAGGTACCATTAAAAAAATTAAGTATAACATGTAATTTAATGTTAAGTATTATTTAGGGAGGTAATTTATACATTTAATCTTATAATTTACCACCAATTAAATCCTATTTTCATAATATCAGGAAATTTTATATATGTATTGTGAGTAAGAAATCAAATTTAAAATTATGGATTGATAATTTGACTCGATATGGTCATTTTGATGAGTTTCAGAAACCTTTTTTGAGTACTAATATCCATCTTTCTATTAAGGATTTTTTTTATTCTCCTCAATCATTGTCACTGGAAGAACTCCATGTTAAGGTTGATTCTTAGTATTTTATTCTTGGTTTTGATGTTCTGGATTAGAAGATGGCCAGAAATGGAATTCATTATGGAATCTCTTTATCAACATGTAATTGGGGACTCAAATATTCATTTCGACTATTTAACTAATTTCAATAAGGCTTGGATTAGACCCTCGTGGATTACTCTAATATAGAGGTATCCTATAACAGAATCCCTATTGATTATGTGCTTCAAAATATTGGTTTTTTCTCTCTGTTCCTCAATGTGTTCTGTGTCACCGACATAAAGAGAACATGGAACAACTATTATTTATATTTTTTACTACCTCATCTATATGGAAATTGCATCTTGATTAGTTTGAGAAACGTGACTTAAGGTTGTCAGGTCTGTATGCTTTCTTTCACTACATCTCCTCTATCTAGTGCTCTCCCCATGTTTTTTCTCTCTTTATAGTTGCTATTGCTTAGGGGTTTCATTTGATATAGCTTATTCATAAGACAAAACATCACTCTATAAAAGGATTTTATGTTAATAACATTTTAATGTATCTATTTGTTGTGGTTATGACTTCTTAAATGGACAGAATGGGTCACTATGATAACAGTATTCAGGATTTAACTTTCATGAATCATTTTGGTGTTCCAGGTAATTATCTGCTCACTATGGGGACTATTGAGGTCTTATAGCAATCTCTATTTCCATTTTGGATCAATTTAAACACTTATGGTTCATCCAAAGGGAACATCAGTCCCTCTGGATGTGGGGCTATAATTTTTGACCATTATAAAAATGTCATGTGACGTTTCTACGGAACTTGTGAAGTGACTTGTTCTCTTGAAGAGAAGATTCTAGGAATCATTCATGTTGCCTCATTTTCTAAATTGAAAGGCTGTAATAATATTTATTTGAAAGTGACTCAACTACTCTTTTGCAGGCTATCAGAAATTGATAATTACATATCTCATGGAGACTTGCAGCTATGTAGAGGGATTGTTTGAAATCTCTTACGGTCTCAAATTTATTATCACACGGGTTTTTGGGAGGCAAACATGGTTGTAGACAGTTTTGATAACATGGGGGTTGTAGTGAATCATACCTATTCAGACACACTCTCAGTAAGCTTTCTCCCTTTTTATGAAATTTATTTTAAAAATTCTTCACACATTCAAATCTTGTAGTTTATTTTTATATATAAAAGTAATTGTTTTTTTTCAAAGGTACCATTAAAAAATTAAGTATAACATGTAATTTAACATTAATTTTTATTTAGGGTGAACTCAATAAAATTATTTAATGTTGAGGTTATTTGGGATTCAGGGTTATGGGATTATTTAAGTTTAAATTTTTATTTTGATAACAATTTAAAGATGAATTATTTTTGGGAAATATTTTTAATTTTTTAACCATTTATTTTTTTTGAAAATGTATAAGTACATGATAAATATATTTATTTTATTTTTTATAATCATTTGATAAATTATAATTTAATTTTAGTGCTTCAGGAAAAATTCATCTAGAATACTCACTTTTTGTTGTAATATATGATATTGTGGTTAAAAATTATTAAGTGATGAAATTATACTCCTTAAGTAAGTATATATCTTTATTTCCTTAGAATATATGATAAAATAATCCCTTAGCTTTATGTGAAATATGTTTAAAATATAATTTTATACTTTTTGACAAATTTATAGTTTCTTGTCTCTTAAAAAGGGTATAACATTATCTCTATGCGTGATCATCATTTATAATACAATTTTTCACTTCCCCCAATGATATCCTATGTTGAAATATAGTTATGCTATATCTTTATATTTTTCTTTCAATATTTTTAATTGGAATTTTTTTAACCGTTTTTAAGATGTGGTGTTTCCAAAATGAAATGTTTAAATTTCCAACCTTTTATTACTTGGGAGAAGTTTGAATTGAGATATAAAATTTAAATTAAGGGGATAGAATGAAACAACATGTTATATTTGAATAACGATATATTAAATAGTTTATTAAAAACACAACACTGAGTTTATTTGAACCATAATAAATTATTAAAAAAGTCACATCAATATTACTATTATGACATAGTTAATAAAATATGTTTTCATCTCAAATGGTTCTTATTTTATTTTGTGAGAAAATATTATAATTAATTTGTGGTTATTTTATAAATATTAATTTATAAATTTCTAATTATTCATAAATCAACCCATCAATATGAATTTAGTTTAAAATATTGTAATTTTTTAAAAAATATTGATTTTTCAATTGATAGTGAAAAATAATGATTTTTTATAAAATAATCATTAAATTTTAATAAAATAAGAATTTTAAAATATCTATAATTATATTAATATCATTTGAAAATAAAATAATAATTATTTATTTTTATTTTATGCAATTGTTGTAATGTACCAGATTTCCCCAGGCTATTCCATTGAAAAAATTCAGTTCTTGTGTTCATCATAGGGGTCACAGTTGTTTGTTTCGAGAGTTTTCTAAAAAAATTCACTAAATAGTTCACTGAAATGGGGGAACCAAGACTGTGGAACACTAAAATAGTGGCACTGTAACAATGGAATCGTGATTTTGGCACACCAAAAACGTGGCACCGTTATTGGGGCACACTAAAATGGTGGCGTCGTAGTGGTGGCACACCAAAACAATGGCACCATGATGGTGGCACAACGAAAAAGTGGAACCACGATAGTGGTACTCCAAAATGGTGGCACAATAATGGTGGCACCAAGATGGTGGCACACCAAATTGGTGGCACAACAAGTAGTGTCTCACCCATTTCCAAATTTCCAATTTTTCTGATTTCTCCCAGTTTTTTCAGATTCTCCCCTCTTATATTTTATTTGTCAAAAATGGTGATTAAATATTATTTTGAGTGTTTTTAAGGGAGTTTAAAGGGATATTAAGAATATCTTTAATATCAAATACTCTTTTTATATTTATATATTCAAACAGTGTGATTTTGACCATTATCCCATGTTAATTGAATTTGGATCCTTTTAATCCTTTGGATATTAGATTTAGATTTTTTTCTAAAATATGAGTTCATTTATTCTATTTTCCTTGGATGTGCCTAAAGCCTTCTTCTCTAATGAGTTATGCAGATGTCCTAGAGCCCCCTCCTACTCAGTTGTTTTTTGGATTTTTCTGTGACTCATGTGAACAACTATTCATAGAATAAGGAGCATTTGTGGTCTCCTTTTTTTCAAGTAGGGAATAATTTGCATATATTTAATTGTATATCATTCAGAGTAGGAGTAGTAATGTTTCTCCATGAAGAATGTATTAATCATTTTCTCAGATGATAAATAAATGAGGGGGAATATAATGACCAAATTATAATATGGGTAAATGAAATAATGTCATGGAAGTGATGGGGTTATGTTTGCTTTTTAATTGTTATCTATGAACATTTTTTTTAACTTATGGTATGTAAGGACTTTATAAAATCATGGAAATTGGTGTCCTTTTCTTATGTATTAGTGTTTTGCTGCTTTTTTTCTGATTCTTGTAAAATTATTGTTATATGAAATATATTTAATCATGTATACTTGGTTAAATAAATGGATTCCATAAGATCAAACTTTTTGTGTGATCACCACTTTTTATCAAAGAATAATTAAATAACCCTTATTTGAAAAGCCCGAATACTCTTGGAATGATTGTGTAGCTATGTGTTGTGTTCCTATTGGAGTTTTATACTTAGTGTGGGTTTTTGGTTTTTTTGGAAACATGGTTATGGGTAAAAGTTTGATATAGGGAATGAACTTATTTCTAGAGGATGGCATGTTGGTCTAGTAGAGATGATTTTTGGTGGTGTTTTTTTGGTATTTGTGGATGGGGTGGTAGAGGATGTGTGATGGAATATAAGAATGATATATTGATTGATTTTGTAATGGATTAACTTCAATGAGATTGAATCTATGTAGTTTTTGGGCATCTGGGTTGTAGGAATGTGTTGTATCATGACTTCATGTTTATGAGTTTTTTGGGTGTAGTGTTGTTGTGCAGTGGGGCTATAGGTTCTATTTTTGAGAGGATGATTGAGTGGGATAACTTTGATGAATTATGGTTGGCAGCGGTTTAATGGTTGTCTAGGAAATGTGGGGTGTGAAGTTGGACTATATGATGTTTTTTCTCTATTTTAAATTAATGTGTGTTAAAATGGATTCCTTACATTGGTCACTACTTCCTTGTTTCCATTAGTAGTGTTTAGAGGCCTTTAGCTTTCTGAAAATGGTTCTATATATTTTTCAAGGTTGTTTCCATGGTTAGTCATGGAATAAATAAAATGTAAACCCAAAATTAATGAATGGAAAGTGGATTAATTAAAGGGGATTAGTCTTGTGTTTTATTGCATCTTTTTATGTGTTTTTGCAAATAGGGGTAACAGAAAATGTGGTTCTATGTGGGTAGGATGTTTTTTGAAACACCAAGGTCGGGATGAGTGTATTTTAACGTATATATATAAATTTTAGTTCCTTATAATCTGTATATTAACCCAACCTTTATTGAAAACCATGTGACAAACACCCCCATTTCATGGGGGAGGGTGTCTTTCCCAACATCTCGTTGGGAGGATGGGTTTTTGGTTACTGACTATCTTCCTTTCACCCTCTTTAGGGTTCCGACTGCTCGATCATAGCTGACCAGGCTCTAATAGTTTGAGGTTTACCATGATCAATGATCCTTCAGACATGGTTTTTTTGTGGATAAGGGTCCCAGGTGTTTGTGGGCCAGGATTGTTTTCCCAAGTTTCTTCGGGATAAGGCCCATGAGTCTTCAAGAAAGAGGGATGGTTATTGTGGCCTAGGTGCCTTCCAGTGAAATGCGTGGTGTTGTTATGGCCTAGGTGTCCGTGGTAGGGATTTTTGTATGGATTGAGCCCTAGGTGTGTGTGGGAAAGTGGTGGTAGTGCGACTACATTTTAGAAAGGTGGTAGGGTCAAAATGTTATCCGTTAGGAATGAGATGCTAACCAATGGGAACGTGGTGCGAGATACCCAAATGTCAATGTTCTTATATTACTACTTTACATGACTTTCATTATTTTATAAGAGTGCCTCGATGGGGATTGGATGGTTAGTACTTCATCATTGGTGATTTGAGATTATATTATTCTTTCACATGGGCATTAGTATGTTTACCCCACATGTGCATGGGTGGCTTTAGTTTTCCTATTGGGTATACTTGTATACTCACCCAGCATTTTAAAATCAATTTCTAGGTTTCTAAGAGGACATTGATGATTCTTCTAGACTTTACTAGCCTGGGCATCTGTATATTAGTTGTGCTACTATCACATCTCTTTATTTTTGTACATTATTTGGTTGGTTAGTTGTACCTTTTGTTTCAGTTTACATTTAATTCATGCATGGGTCAGATGTTTTTAACTATTATAAAATTTTTTGGTGTTTTTTGGGATTTTTACTATCTTATCTCTTGATCCTATTTCCTTAAAAAGGGTAATGCCTTCCATATTGTGTGAGATTCTATATCCTTTGTGCTAGTCTCCACTGTAGGGACAACTAATGGCAGGAATCATGGGTCATTATCTCTCCTTCATATTGAATAAAGAAATTTGTGTCACTTTATTTTCGCATCACTCATCTGGAAGGAGGGTCATGATAAAATTGTATCATAGGAAGATGGTTGAGAGATAGGATAGAGTTTAGAGTTAGGAATAGTGAGGATTGCGTGGGATGGTTGGGAAGCAGTGTTAGGAAATATTGGTGCATGAGATAGCCCAGGGAGGACCAGCTAGGGAATGGGATTATAGCCCCCCCCCAATGATCTAATACAAGGTCTATAGACATAATGAATGAAAGGGTGAGGCTACACTGATTGTAGGGTAGAGACCCTAGGAAAAGTACATACATCATCATGACTTGTGTAATTGTGTTTCTTGGGTATTTTGAGAATTTAAAGTAAATAAGCAGTTTAAATAAATATTAAAATAAAATTTTTGTACTACATGGGATTAGTAGTTCCTTATTTTACCTTTTCTGCTATGGAACCCAGACATCGCCCACTTATGGTACAAGCAGTTGGGGCCTAGTAGGCTAACCAAGTTGATCAGTGGAGGGTTGGCCGAGAAGAGGAAGTTGACTTTTGGAAAAATAACCTTCATTCTTCCTAGTGGAAGACCCTGGGTAAGTACAAAGGAAGTGTTTCAGATGTATAGATATATGGCTATCTTGAGGAGATAACAATCACCGTAACATTGATTTATGCATCTATGGAGTACTGGGTTCCTATAAAAGTTATCCACATGTGAGGATTGGTGTGTCAGTGGGGGGTGATTTATCATCGGTAGAGGAAAGAGATCAATATATCATTGGCTGACATTGAGAAGGAGTTTTGGGATGATGTTTTTTCCTTGATGATGAAGGAAGAGAAGAGGCAGGAGCTACTCCCCCTCGAGCAAGGGAGTATGTTAGTGAGGGAAGTTATGATCAAGTTCATGGATTTTCTATGCCTTACTCCAAGACTATTTATGGATGAGGATTCATGGGAGTGGTGCTTGTAGGAGGTACTCTAACCTTCTCTTCATTATGTCTTCATTCACTTTAACCTACTGAAAAACATAGAATATTTAAAGAAATTCAAAGTAGTGGAGAGGATGAATTCGTAGGAAGGTTTATCACAATAGGGGATCCAGCCAAGTTTATCGAAGGGGAAAGCAGTCAGCAATAGGTCTCCAATGTATGGGCCTTCTAGGTTTCAGCTCGCAGGAAGAAGGCCTCAGCTGTTCCAGTTCTAATCTTTTGGACTTCACCCTTTCCCAATAATCCCTAGACTGAGGTTCTTTTACTGTGGAGGCCATATAAATCTTCATATCTATTACCTAATTTGATCTTAGTATAGTGGGGCTGGCCAAGTTAAGCACCCACCTCATCAGTATCAGTTTCTTGTCAGACCTTTCTAGAAGCAAGGGAAGTGGGACCTTACTCTACTTAGGGAAGACTACGCTGGAGGTGGCCAACCATAGTGTGATCCTCGAGAACATAGACTAGGGTGTGGTCATGGAGTCGGTCGATAGCAGTGGGGTATAAAAGTTCGGTGTGGTTAGTAGCACGCTGCCAAGGCAGCAGCCCCAGCAGTAATAGAGGTTATTTGAGTTGAAATCTATATGTTTTGTACTCTTGCATATGAATTTTGATTCAAGAGATTTTCACTACATTGTTGAAAACTACCTATCATGTTCCTTGGGACTAGATGTAGATAGTATTTTCGATCCCCTGGTGTTGAGCACACCAGTTGGATTTTAGACTAGTCTCTCTAATTTTTTATGCTGGTGTAGACTAATTTTGGGGAAACATCAATCTCATGGGAATCTTATTCTGCTAAATATACAACCATGTGATGTCATCTATGGAATCAATTTGTTGCTCACTGTGTATTTCATTATCTACTTCTTCTAGAGGAGAGTCATGTTTTTGGATTTGGATGGCCATCATATGAAAACCCTTCTTTTATTACAAACATAAACATGATTGATTATATAAAACGTAACTTGATACAAAAAAGAAGATCGAGAGGTTTAGTGTCTTTGGGGATTATGACCATTACATAAAAACATAAAACATGAAATACAACATCTTTATTGAAAACTTCCATTACATGACCACTATATTCCCTTGTACTTAGCATTGCATGGGATAACCTGAGGACATGCATAAGAAAAGGGTCAGCTATAACGCCTAGTAAGGGAGTACACATGGAATAACATGAGGAGTAAAATACATGTTAGGAAATAGGCATATCAATAGATCATAAGAGAAATATGAACATAAAGGCATGATAATCATAACATGGAAATACAGCAACAACACTTAACATGGAACTAGCATGAGCCAAGACTCATTGCACATGGAGCATGAGTAAATCCTCATTGCAAATGAAGCACAAGTGAACCCTCGATGCACTTGAATTAGAATGAGTCAACACTCATTTCACATGATGTATCATTATAATATACTTTACCCATTGCATTGCATCACTATAAGGGTGGACCCTTCTTAAACATTTCATTTCAGGCATAAGTGTGCCACATGGATCATAAAACATAGATTCACTAAACATAATCATTTATTCCACGATAAAGGAATGAGGAAATCATACATGAAACATTATAATCAATTAGTAAATGTGCATAAAGTTGAATACACTTGATGGAGAAATGGGTATGGTATTCACTACACAATGACATTGGATTAAAAAATCGGTGCAATTTCAGCAGTGTAACGGCGTGACATAACAATTCATAAAAAATGTTCATGAGAGAGAAAGGGGTGTCTCATAATATTTACATGAAATGGACAGTAAGGGGTTCATATAGATATATGTCCAAACAATTGTAATGGAATTTAGATTCATGATACAAAAGTAATGCTTGAATGTAAAAGAGGAGAGAGAAGTTTCTTTCGGAGTTTTGGCGTAGTAACGGGTGTACATAGGAGGCATTAAATGAGAGAGAAAGAGGTATCCCATCATTCGGACAATAAGAGGGCAGTATGGGGGAGGTGTGAAACCATACCCCAGCATTTATAATTGAAATTAAAAGTACAATAAGAATATGAGGAAAATTGGACAAAAATGATAATGGAAGAAAAACCCTTACTTGGAAGTGCACTTCCAAAGGCTAGAGACAGGATCGTGAGAGGATTATTGGGAGCTTGGGGCACCATGGGAGGATTCAAGAGAGATTAGTTCATATTTTGGATGATCTACAAGGCTTTGAGTGAGGAGGAAGTGGGAGCTTGGGTGGGTTTATATAGGAAATGTGTGGAAATTCTTTATTATTTAGGTTTGGGTCCTCTTACATTAAATTAATCCAAAACACAAACCACCCCATGGTTTTTGCCCATAGTTATTATAAAAGGGAAGAGGAAAAAAATATTTTATAAGGCCAAAGTCCGAACCTCATAAGATAAGAGGGTTGCTTATGTGGAGGTGAGTCATACTCCCATGGAAATTAATTTAAAAAGACAAGGTGTTTAATAAGTCTTGAGGGGTCCATTAATGCTTTGAAAAGTAAGTCAAAAAAACCAAACATAAAATTATTTTAATGGTAAAACATATATTGGCCGAACATAAAGATTATATTATTTTATTACATCACTATTGGGTCATTATGATGTCATAAAACAGATTATATATTTCAACGGTATTTAATTTTTACCCAAACATTTGACTGTCTCAGAAAATTATGAAAAATTCACTGTTCAATAATCATGACATCTTGATTCTAGAAATAAAATTTATTTTATCAAAAGAATTTTCTAAATATGTTAATTTTCACTTTTAAAATAAAAACTGACATTTATCGAAAATTCACGGGTTTTTACTGAAATGGCTTTCAAACCTTAATAAAAATTATATTTTCATTCATAAAATTATAAGATCATTTATATTTAATAAAGATTGATTTAATAATAATAATAATATTTAATTAAAATATTATTTACTTCAAAAATATTTTAATTTAGTAAAATAGAATTCTTAATTAAATAATAACTAAAAGCTCTATTTGTACTTTAAAACTATTTGCAATGTGTCAAAAATGACAAGGAGGTATATTCATTATTATATACAAAAATAATAATGTACAATAATATAGTACTATTTATTTGTTACATAACCCTTTAAAACAACCACATAAGACCTAAGGGTAAGGTGTGCGATGGTGACTGACTTTGGGGTGGCTCGGATAACATCGCTTGAGTGGTAATTTCTATCAACATCCACTTCTCTTGTAGATGGTCATGTTCGAGCTTCAAACAATGAATATCATCTTGGTCTTGGTCAAGAGCAAAGCCTAAGGATGCCACCTCTTTTCCGAGCTCCGACAAATGGGATTTGTATGGGGAAATTCTACTGGATGATGCCATCGCTTCCTTTGCCTGAGTAAATTTGGATTTGTTAAAGCCCTATATTTATACTAATCATGTGATCATTGTTCAACAACTATATTAGCATCGGTCAAAATTCACAACATAAAACCAAAGAAGTGGACATTTTATATAAACATAAAGAGACATTAAATTAGAACAAGAGGGATTTCCATTAATTAAACTTTGGGTCGTTACAATATTCCCCCTTTAAGAAATTTCTCCCTCGAAATTTTCCTTTTCCCACACTAAAACAGATGTGGGTAACTCAGCTTTATTATTTCCTCCGATTCCCAAGCCTCTTCTTCAAACCTGTGGTTTCTCCACAATACCTTAACGAGGGGAATTATCTTATTTCGTAGAACTTTTTATTTAGGATCTAAGATCTTCACTTGTTTCTCCTCATAAGAATGATCATCTTCCAATTGTACCACCTCAGAAGAGAGTACATGTGAATGGTCTGGTATGTACTTCTTTAAGAGGGATACATGAAAGACATCACGTACTCTGGCCATAGTAGGTGGAAGTGCTAGTCGATAGACCACAGCCCCGACATGATCATTGATCTTGAAGGGGCCGATGTACCTTGGACTAAACTTCCCTTTAATTCCAAACCTCATGACCTTATTCCACAGAGATATGCATAGGAAAACCATGTCTCTAACTTTAAACTCAAGTTCTTATCGACAATTATCTACATAACACTTCTGTCGACTCTGGGATCCCTTGATATGCTATTGAATTCTTTTAACCTACTACACCATTTCCTTGACCATTTCTGGTCCAAGAAGCTTACATTCACCGACCTCATCCCAACATGTCGGTGTTCTGGACCTTTTCCCATACAGGGCTTCATATGGTGCCATTTGGATGCTCAAGTGGAAACTGTGATTATAAGAGAACTCAACCAGAAGAAGATGTTGATCCCATCCTCCTTTAAAGTCCATTGAGCATTCTCTCAACATATCCTCAAGTGTTTGGATAGTCCACTCAGATTGGCCATCAGTTTGAGGATGATAGGCCATACTGAAGTTTAGTTCAGTATTCCGAGCATGTTGAAGACTCTTCCAAAACATAGAGGTGAATCTTGGATCTCGGTCAGACACAATAGATAGTGGTACTCCATGAAACCTTTCCACTTCCCAGAAATATATTTGTGCCCGTTGATCTAATGAGAAATCCTCCTGAATAGCAATGAAGTGTGTAGTCTTTGTAAGACGGTCCACAACAACCCAGATTGCATTGTTACCTTTGGATGTCCTTGGAAGTCTGGTGATAAAGTCCCTGGTGATGTTCTCTCATTTCTATTCTAGTATGGTAAATTTTTTCATCATCCCCTTAGACATCTGCCTCTCAGCCTTCACATGCTGGCACACCATGCACTTTGATGTATATTCAGCGATCTGCTTCTTCATATTATCCCACCAAAAGTTTTCTCGGAGATCATGATACATCTTTGTGCTCCCTGGGTGAATAGATAAATTTGAACTATGTGCATCATCCAAAAGTTCCTTTATCAGCCCCGGACTTGATGGAACACATAGTCTTTTCCCGAACCGTACAATTCCTTCTTCATTGAAATTAAACTCTAAGGATTTCCCTTTTTTGATAGCTTCCACTTTTTCTTGAATTCCAACATCATCCTTTTGAGCATCCTGTAACCATCCCAAAATAGATGGTTGAGCAATCATTTGTAAAATTATTGATGATATTCCCTTCCCTATGATTCCCATGGCCATCTTCATTAAGTCTAAGAAGATTGGATTCTTCTCAATTCTCATCATTGATAGAATCGTTGGATCCTTTCTACTTAGGGCTTATGCCACCTTGTTTGCTTTCCCAGGGTGGTAATGTATTGAACAGTCATAGTCCTTGATGAGATCTATCCATCTTCTCTTGCGCATATTAAGCTCTTTCTGTGTGAATATATATTTAAGAGTCTTGTGGTCTGTATATATCTCACATTTCTCCCCATAGTGATAATGTCGACAGATTTTCAAGGAAAAGACACCACTGCTAACTCCAGATCATGCATTGGATAGTTTCGCTCATGGATTTTCAACTACATTGAGTAATATGATATCACTTTATCATTCTACATCATCACACAGCCTATTCCCATCATCGAAGCATCACTGAATACCACAAAAAGTTCCCCACTTGAGGGTAAAGTCAGCACGAGCGTAGAGATAATCCTCCTTTTGAACTCCTTGAGGATTTCTTCGCATTCATCACTCCAAGGAAAAATTACTCCCTTTTGAGTTAGCTTGGTAAGAGGGTTGGACAATTGTGAGAAATTCATCACAAATTGTTGATAATATCTAGCTAACCCCAAGAATCTATGGATATCCGTTACCGATGATGGCCTCGGCCATCCCTCAATTGCATCCGTTTTGGAGGGATCCATAGATATCCCATTGCTTGTGATGATATGGCCAATGAATGAGATATCCATCAACCAGAACTCACACCTATTGTACTTTTCATAGACCTTATCCTTGCACAAAGTCTCTAGTATAGTTCATAAATCCTCCTCATGATCCCCCTTGGTTTTGGAGTATATTAGAATATCATCTATAAAGACTTCCACAAATTTTTCTAGGTAATCTCTAAAGACTCTATTCATTAATTCCAGGAAGATATCTGGAGCATTAGTGAGTTTTAAAGGCATTACTATGAATTCATAGGGCCCGTAACTTGTGCAAAAAGCAGTCTTGGGGATATCCTCCTTCTTCACCATTACATGATAGTATCTCGACCGCAAGTCCACCTTGTAGAAGTATTGGGCGCCACGTAGCTGATCGAACAATTAATAAATTCTTGGGAGAGGATACCCGTTCTTTATCATGATTTTGTTATGTTCTCAATAATCGATGCAAAGCCGAATTGACCCATCCTTCTTCTTGACGAAGATGACTGGTGCACCCCATGGTGAAGCACTTGGGCATATAAACCCTTTACCCAGATTCTCCTGTAGTTGTTTCTTCTGCTCTTCAAGCTCTACAACAGCCATTCTAAATGGTGTCTTTTGTATTTTTAAAGCCCCATGTATAAGTTCAATTGAGAATTCAACATCTCTTCTAGGAGGAAGACCAGGTAGTTCCTCGAGAAACTCTTCAGCCAATTCCCTCAGAATAGGCAATTCCTCAAGGGTGGTTTCTTCCTTAGACTCACTGAGCCAGATACGCGTGCTCATAGGGCATTAATATCCATGCTTGAGATTATGGTTCCAAAGGAGATTCATATTCCTTCTTACACGTGTAAAGAATCGGGGTTCAATTCTCTATATTGAGTGTGATATCCCTCTCCCGACAATTTATGTTGGCTCTATATAAGGAAAGTCAATCCTTGACAAGAATTGCATAAAATTCCACCAGAGGAAGTATGACGAGGTTCGCTGGGAAATTAAAACCACAGATTATAATAGGGGAGGACTTATATTCATGGGATGAAATAATTTCCCCATTTTCTATACTCACCGACATCTTCACTTCCTTGATTTGTGGTGGTGCTTGGATTGTTCTACTAAACTTTAGAGATATAAAAGAATGCGTAGAACCTGAATCAAAAAGTATGTTCTCTATTCTTGAATGAATAACTAACGTACCTATCACCACTTCATTGTTGGGGTTCATCTCGGCAAATGTGACGCCAAAAGCTCTTCCTTTCTTCCTTGGAGGTTGTTGGTTGCCTCCGAAAACCCTAGGATTAGGACAATAATTTGAAAAATGACCTGGTTCTTTGCATTTGTAGCATTGAACAATGCATTGAGTTTTGAACGGAATGTTCTTCTCCTCTATCGCAGCCGCGGGTCTTTCTTGCCGACAGTTAACAGATAGGTGACCTTATCTTCCACACCTAAAGCATTTCTTCGTCCCCTTGAGTCAATTTCCAGGGTGCTTCTTTCCGCACTTTTGGCTAGTGGGTTGATGGATCTTCTTAGCACCATTGGATTTATCTATTGGACTGCCAGCATTGAAGTCTACCTTATGCTTCTTGTCCCCATGATATACCGGTGATTCTTTGATCTCAATTTTGACCTTGAGGGAACATCAGACAATTTCCACATAGCTGTCAAAGTCATGGATTGCTAATTCTTTCTGTAGGCTATGCTTCAACCCACAGAAGAGGTGGTCAACTTTGCATTCTGGGGTAACGACAATGCTGGAAGCATATTGTGCATTCCTTGTGAAGTTTTCCTCATACGCTCCAACAGATTCTTCATCTTTTTCATGAGGGAAAGGATGTCCCTTTCCTTCTTAAGCCGGAGGGTGTGCGTAAAATATTTATCAAAAAACATCTTCTGGAAATCCTTCCATTCCAACGCCTTGATATCCTCCTCAAGATTCGTATTTTGGATCAACATTTACCATTGATCAGCTTCACCCTCCATATGATAAGCCACCAGGATAACCTTCTCTTTTTCAGAACATTGAAGGATTGAGAATATCTTTTCAATGGAGTTGATCCATTGTTCAGCGATCATGGGATCGGATGATCCAATAAAAGTAGGAGGCCTATGTCTCATGAAGCTCTCAATAGTGACTTGTTCTTTCTTAAGGGGTGTTGAACATTCCTCTTGACCCGTGTTTCTATTCAAAACTTCAGTTATCTGAGAGAGAAGTGTGACAAAGTTTGTGATTCTCGCACCCATTGGATTGGGTATCTCATTAGTATAGTCATCACACTGATCTTCACAACAGTTGTTAGCCCGAGTACTCCTATTACCGACCATTGGAAGGAATAAATGGAAAGTTAAGGGTAACACATAAAGGGTAATCCAAAGAAAAAAGATGATGACTTATAAATAAAATTTTATTTCCTTAACTCATGAGTCTATAGGCTTCAATCTAGGATTTTGATGATCTACTTTCTAACATATATTCTTAGGGGTATTTTTTTATTCCCTTAATAAGGGTTCATACGATTATTTTGAATTTAACAATACATATCCCCTAAGAGTTTTGTAACCAAGAGTGCAGCAAGTCCTGTTGTCGTGCACCAGTTCCTGTTCTAGTCTAGCTCAAAGTGGTGTTTTTGGGTTTTACCCCTAGGATACATCTGTGCCAGAGCCGCCTCTAGCTGCTCGTATCCAAACAGGGTTGTATTTGTTTGATAAACCACTTACTCTATACTTACCAAAAAACAGGGATGTTTTTATTATACTTAGTCTTGCCTCTAAGGTTTTACTAGGGTTTTCTAATCCTAATCCCAAAAATAACTAAACCTATCCTTTGATACCAACTATAACAACCCTGGTTTTATTACAAACTTAAACATGATTGATTACATAAAAATTCACTTGATACAATAAAGAAGATCGAGAGGTTTAGTGTCTGTGGGGATTAGTACCATTACATAAAAACATAAAACATGAAATACATCATCTTTATTGAAAACTACCTTTACATGACCACTACATTGCCTCATACTTATCATTGCATGGGATAACCTGAGGACATGCATAAGAAAAGGGTGAGCAATAAAGCCCAGTAAGGGAGTACACATGGAATAACATGAGGAGTACAATACATGTTAGGAAATAGTAATATCAATAGATCATAATAGAAACATGAAAATAAAGTAATGATAAAGAATGATAATCATAACATGGAAATGTGGCAACAATACATAACATGGAACTAGTATAAGCCAAGACTCATTGCACATGGAGCATGAGTAAATCTTCATTGCACATGAAGCATGAGTAAAACCTCGTTTCACTTGAATTAAAATGAGTCAAAACTAGTTGCACATGATGTATCATGATACTATACTTTACCCAATGCATTGGAGTGCTATAATGGTTCACCCTTCTTAAACATTTCATTTCATGCATAAGTGTGCCACATGGATCATAAAACAGAGATTCATTAAACGTAATAATTTATTCCATGATAAAGGAATGTGGAAATCACACATCAAACATTATAATCACAATTTTAATGTGCATAAAGGTGAATACCCTTGATGGAGAAATGGGCATGGTATTCACTACACAATGTCATTGGCTTAGAAAATCGGTGCAATTTCGGCAGCGTAATGGTGTAACATAACAATTCATAAAAAAGGTTGATGAGAGAGAAAGAGGTGTCTCATCATATTTAAATGAAATTTATAGTAAGGGGTTCTTATAGATACATGTACAAACAATTGTAATGGAATTTAGATTCAAGATACAAAAGTATTTCTTGAATGTAAAAGAGGAGAGAGAAGTTCCTTTCGGAATTTCAGCATAGTAACAGGTGTACATGGGAGGCATTTAATGAGATAGAAAGGGGTCTCCCATCATTCAAACAATAAGACAGAAGTATGGGGGAGGTTCAAAACTATACCCCCGAATTTATAATTGAAATTAAAAGGGGCATAACAATATGAATAAAATTAGACAAAATGAGAAAGGAAGAAAAACCCCTTACTTGGAAGTGCGCTTCCGAAGGCTAGAGAGAGGCTTGTGAGAGGTTTCTTGGGAGCTTGGGGCACCATGGGAGGTTTCTAGAGAGATTAGGGCAGAGGTTGGACGATCTCCAAAGGCTTTGAGTGAGGATAAAGTGGGATCTTCTGTGGGTTTATATAGGAAAGGTGAGGGTATTCTTTATTATTTAGGTTTGGGTCCCCTTACATTAAATTAATCCAAAACACAAACCACCCCATAGTTTTTTCCCATGGTTTTTGGAAAAGGGAAGAGGAAAACAATATTTTATAAGGAAAAAGTCTGAACTTCATAAAATAACAGGTTTCCTTATGTGGAGGTGAGTCATACTCAAATGGAAGTTAATTTAAAAATACAAGGTGTTTAATAAGTCTTGAGGGGTCCATCAATGCTTTTGAAAAGTAACTCAAATAAACCCAAAATCACATTATTTTAATGTTAAAACATATATTGGCCGATGATAAAGATTATAGTATTTTATTACATCACTATTTTGACATTATGTGGTCATAAAACACATTATATATTTAAACGGTATTTAATTTTTACCCAAAAAATTGACTGTCTCAGAAAATTATGAAAAATTCACCGTTGGATAATTTTGACATCCATATTCCATAAATAACATTTATTTTATTAATTTTTTTTTCTAAATATGTTAATTTTTACTTTTAAAATAAAAACTAACATTTATCAAAAATTCGAGGGTTTTTATAGAAATGTCTTTCAAACCTTAATAAAAATTATATTTGCTTTCATAAAATTATAAGATCATTTATATTTAATAAAAAATTAATTTAATAATAATAATAATATTTAATTAAAATAATATTTAATTCAAAATACACTTAATTTATTAAAATATAATTCTTAATTAAATAATAACTAAAAACACTATTTGTACTTTAAAATATATTTACAATGTATCAAAAATGACAAGGAGGTATATTAATTATCATAAACAAAAAAATAATGTACATGAATATAGTACTATTTATTTTTTACATAACCCCTTAAAATATCCGCATAAGACCTAAGGGTGAGGTGTGCGATGGTGACAGACTCTTGGGGTGGCTCGGATAACATCACTCGAGTGGTAATTTCTATCAACTTCCACTTCTCCTATAGACGGCCCCATTCGAGATTGACACAATGAAGCTTAGCTTGGGCTTGGTTAAGAGCATTGCTTAAGGATACCACCTCTTTTCCGAGATCTGATAAATGGGCTTTGTATGGGGAAATTCTACTGGATGAGGCCATCACTTCCTTTGTCTGAGTAAATTTGTATTTATTAAAGACCTATATTTATACTAATCATGTGATCACTGTTCAAAAACTATATTACCAACGATCAAAATTCTTAACATAAAACCAAATAAGTTGAAATTTTATATAAAAATAAATAGACATTAAATTAGATCAAGAAGGATTTCCATTAATGAAACTTTTGGTCATTATACATATTGTGGATTTTTTGGAAAGAGTAATCATCAGGAGGGTATCCAACCTATGCAGCCTCTTCATTCTCTATTATCCAAGGTGTTAGATGTGTTGATGGTGCTGAGATGGTGGAGGTTCTGATATTTTTTTTGGATTTCTTGGATGTTTTCCCCAAAGAGGTTGTGACTTTAACACCTCTACCTGAAGTTTCGTATGAAATAGACTTGCATCTCAGTGCTCATTTGATTTTGATGGGTCCCTATTGGATAGTGCCTTCTATGTTAAATGAGATTCATATTTATTTTGAAAACCTGATTAAAAAGGGTTTTATCCAGCTCTGTGGATCTTCGTGTGATGCTCTAGTCTTGTTCACGATGAAGGTATACGACAGGCTAAGGAAGTGCATCGACTACAAGAGACTGAATCAGGTAACGGTCAAGAACCATTACCCTCTTCTGATAATAGATAATCTTTTTGACCATTTAGGGGTATCATGTTGGTTCAATATGATCGATCTATGGTCTAGATATCAACAGTATAGGGGGAAGGAGGTTCCATCCCTATGACTACTCTCATAAGTAGATATGGTCACTTAAAGTTTGTAGTGATTCCCTTCTAAGTTATGAATGCACCATCCATGTTCATGGAGATCATGAACTCTGTCTTCTTCAAGTTTCTAAACAAGTTCATCATTATGTTCATCAATCATATTCTAATTTATTCAATGTTAGAAGAGAACCACACTGACAACGTTAATGTAGTCTTGAAGGTCCTCTAACACCACCAGCTCTATGGGAAGTTGTTCATGCGCATGTTATGGGCATTAGAGGATCACTTCCTTGGAAATGTGGTTTCTTAATAAGATATATTAGTGGACCATAAAAGGTAGAGGCATTGGTTTTTTATAAATCAACTATGAACATGGTAGAGGTTTGTATCTTCCTGGGTCTAGCGGGATATTATCGGAAGTTCATAGTTGACATATCTCGAGTTAAAACTCCATTGACACCATTGACTTGGAAGGACTTGAACTTTTTGTGGAGTGAGCAGTTGTAGGTACCTTTCAGCTATTTTAAGGGGAGTTTGGTTAGTTCTCAGGTTACTGGAGGAAGGGGTGATGTTCCAAGTGTTCTCTGATGCATTCAGTCTAGGATTGGGATGTATGTTGATACAGTAGTAGGTAGTGATCTCTTATAGGACTGGGTAGCTAAATCAATATGATTTTAACAATTCCACCCATGATATAGATATTGTAAATGTTTTATTTGCACTTATTTTGTGGTGACATTACCTCTTCAGGAAGCACTTTATGTTCTTCATCAATCAAAAGATATTGAGATATATGTTCTCCCAATAATACCTAAATTTGAGGAAGTGGATGTGGGTGGATTTTCTCTAGGATTATGTCTTCTATATCTAATATAGCATAGTAAAGGGGAACATAGTTGTTGATGCCTTATTTTTTGAGTCTCATAATGAGGCAGTTTGGGAATTCGCAGATGCTTGGAAGGCAATGGAGGAGTTGGCTCCTTTGCATGTAGATGCATGAGTGGATTAAGGCAGAAGCAGTCTATTTCAGATGAAAATGAATTATTCCTTGGTGTGGAAGTTGGATGAGTCTAGATGGGGAGACTCAGAGAATGAGGTGATTGATATCTAGGTTGATTCTCTAGAGGTATGGTCAGAGGATAGACATAATCAGATGATGTTCCATAGGGAGCTATTTTTCCAAGTGGCAATGCATGAGGGACTTCACCATGACTTCCACAGCACACCCCTAGTGGTGAATCTAGTAGTTTTAGAAATGTACTGAGGCTTGTGAGGATATTTTTGGTGTCATTAGGATAATCATTAAGTGGTAGAGTTTTTTTCAAGGTGATAATGTGTCAGTAGTTTAAGGCTCAGTACTATGTTTCCAATAGTCTGTTGTATCCCATAGATGTTACCAGGTGGAAGTGGGATGATATATCAATGGATTTCATCAATGTATTACCAAGGAATAAGGGAGTATGTGATGTTATTTGGATATTAGTCAATAATTTGATGAAATCGTCTCACTTATTAGCAATCAAGGAGTCGAGCACAATGGATGAATTATCGTAGAAGATTGTGGATGGGGTGGTGCAGCTGCATGGAGTTCAAAAATCCATTATCTTAGATTAGGATACACATTTTATTTCACGAGTCTGGAGGTGATTACAACATGTCATTGTCACTCAGTTACACCTCAACAGGACTTCACAGCCTCAGACGGTTGGACATCCATAGAAAACCATCAAGATGATGGAGGACATGTGGCAGGTATCTGTTATGAACCATAATTCATCTTTGGTGTTACATTTTCTCTTGGTAGATTTTTCATACAATAATATCTATCACTCTTCCATTTTTAAGGCTTAAATAGATGCTCTATATGGGAGAACATTTCACTCACCCTTGTGCTGAATGAAAGTAGGGGAGGAAGCTATTCATGTTTCAGATGTGGTGTAGAGTATGATAAAGAATGTGATGCTTGTATAGGGGAGGAATATATTCTTGAATGTCTCCCTTTGATGATGGAATTGGATGTTTGGTAGAGAGAAAATGTTTTCTCCCATGCTAATGGGAACCTTCAATTTTTTTGGATGAGTAGGCGAGGTGACGTATTAGCTAGCATTGCCACCACGATTGGAGAAGATTCACGACGTCTTCCATGCCTCTCAACTTCGTCGGTATCTACACGATAACTCCCATGTCATTGAATGGGGATAGTTGGATATCAAGGATGATGTGATATTCATGGAGAAGCCTAAATGAATCAAGGATCATGAGGGGAAGGTGCTTCCTCAATAGACCATTTTTTTGTTCATTCGTTATGGAGGCATGGTGGCCTTAAAGAGAGTATTTCTGAGAGGGATCCAAAAAATGCATGCCGAGTACCCATAGTTCTTCTAAATTTTGTTTCTATGTTTTAATTTTTTTCATTTTTTATAAAAAAATTCTTGACCTTATTGGTTATCAGAAGCATTTTTCCCTTGTTTTCAGTTTTTTGCGGAAAACCTCGACATGTGGAGAGGGGAGGACCTAATCCATAGTTGAGATGTATTAATGTGGAAGTGACTTAAACTGTGCAAGAAAGTCAGTTCCACCCAAAGAACATATTATCTTAACATATAATATAACACCCTAACCCCAGTAATCCTGAGTCGGTGCATTGTTTTAATACATTAGAATGATTAAAAGGAATCAAGTCCCAAAGGACCGATCAGTTCCGTAGTCTTGGAAAAAAGATTACATAAAAGAACAGAAAATTACAATATCTAAAATAAGATACAGCATAGATAATCTTTTGAGGATTCCATAATTCCTCTATCTTAACCCTACATATTAATCATAATACATATCTTGGAATCCTAGGAAAATAAAACATAAGAAAGGGGTCATCTTGGATGCTCAGTAAGGGAAAATAATTTAGGTGAAGCTATAAACATTTAAGGAAAGATGTATAATAGAAATAGAATCCTATTGAAAATAAAACATGGACAAAATATAATAATAATAAATAAAACAATTCCAAAAAAAACATGTAAATTTATATTCTACTAGTCTAATAATCACATGTAATGACTATTTTCATAACTAAGGAATACATAATGCCGCACATAATAACTACTCCATCAAGGCCTTGTGCCAAAATCATTCCCAAATATTCTATCAAGGCCTTATTCCAAAACACTATATTACCTCATGAGATATACCGATGCATTAAGGGGCTATAGTGGGCCCCACATATCACTTTATAAGTCTAATTCATTACACATTTGAAAATAGTGAAACATAACATAAACATTTGTATTAAAACAAGGATACAAAATTCAAATACATTAACTATAAACCATGAATAGTATAAAAATAGAACATCCACAGTCAAACATATCATAAATAATTTATTATAATATGAAAGATTGTATTTGTAATAAATCAACCCCAATAAAGAATAATATCCAAAAATTGGATGTAGACATAGTTGAAAATAATCAATAATAATATTTCAGATAAATATCCCTTTTTCATGAAATCATTTAAAGGTATCACAAATTATAAAGGATTTCATTTAAAAGATATTTCTAAATCAAATTTTACCATAATATTTTTAAATATTTGAAAAGAATTAATATTTTAAAAAATTCATGTCTATATAAATAAATTCTTAAAATCATTTTGAAATCATGGACATTAATTAAATAGATTTATAATAAAAAATCTTTAAAACATTTAAATTGATGGTCAAGTTAAAGAATCCATTCAATAAAATCATAAATCATTGTTTTTGAAAACATATTTATAAAATGTGGGCATGGATGATAAATATGTCCCAGTAAATGCATACACATAAACAATCTCAAATAATAATGGAATTGAGAAATTTAGAGTTACCCTAGGTTTGATAATTTTCGTATGTGTCCAAAACTCTTGTACAATGTTTTTCAACATATTATTAATTTATATAAGAATCCTAATAATATTTATGATATAAGATATGATTTTTTATGACTTTATTTTACTAGATTTTTAACAATTCCATGTTAATGAGACATTTTTGGTAATAATAACATTATTTTCCATACGTGTTTTGACTTTTTATTCTTAATAATATTACTTAGAACATGATTTACTTACTTCCAGAATGTGTAATTTTATTTATATATAATAAATATAAATAGATATAATAAATAGATATATGAAATAGAATACATCATTCATGGAGATGGTAGGCTATATGTACGCATGTATGCTATTTCCATTTTCTTATCGTATGGATGTAAGTGAATGACATATATGTATATATATATATAATAATTTATCATCCTACTGTCATTATTATGTCATATATTTCATCATTATTAATAATATTTATTAATATAATCATTCTTGGATGTTTAACATGGAAGATGAGTCTCAACACATTTTGGAGACGGTAGGTCGTGCGTACGCACGAGCGACGATATCATTTACATAATGGTCAAATGGTATTAAATTGGATGAAATTAAAATCTTATAGAAACAATCCCATATTATATTCATTTTTTAATTCCATTATATTCATCATTATTACCACATAAATTATGTGTACTAGAAAATAAATTTACACCACAGCATGGAGTTGGAAAGTCGTATGTACGCACTCTTGGTGGTATTATTATTCATAGAATGGGTGAAAACCAGAATATGGTTTTCCCATAATCATATCATCATATTATCATATAGTATATACTAGATTTATTATTTTAGTATGGGAACATATTACTATGAGGAAGTATAATAAGAAAGGAACTTTGGATGAAGGGATAAAACGATTACCTCTGATTCGGGTGTCTCTTTTTGATTTGCACAAAAGAACTCAATAAGTTGGATTTATTCCCAAATTTATTCCTATAGGAAAAATTTAGGGATGTTAGGTGGTGATTTGGCTAGGTTTTGTCTAAGACAATGGCCTTTGGGGGTGTTAATAAATGGTTAGAGGTGGTGCCCTTTTATAAGAGGGGGGAGGGGCAATTTAGGAATGTCTGGAAATATTAATTTATTATAAATTCAATTTCAACTAAAAATGGTCCAAAACTCATATAATTCTAATATAAGATTAATTTGGTTCAAATACATATCATTCAATAATTTATATTCTGGTTTTTAATAAATTTTTATCCTTAATTTTTTTACCATAAAAGTTCCGTCAGAGGCTAATCCACTGACCATTTATTTAAATAAAATAAAAGTGCACCAGCAAGAATTACATGGCATAAAAACAAGTAGATATAATAAAATTCATACCCTTCACCACATAAAAGATAAATTTCTTCCTCTGCAGTATCTGAATTCCACTCTGAGCTCTAACAGTGTTTCAAGACCTTGGAATATTTCCTTATAAGATTCAACTTCTCCAACGAAATGAACCCATTAGAAGACTGCATTCCCTTATTCAATCCAGAGGTTTCCCCACCTTCATTCCTAATAGTGGACCTGGTAGAAACAGGATTTGTAAGATAGACATAATAATTCCTCAACCTCATTCTTTTTGGAACCAAAATGGATCCCATGCTCCCAGACATCTTCTTCTTCTCATATTTAACAATTTCACTGTAGGAGGGCCATACCAAGCTGTTAACATTATCATTGCCGCTATTAGAGAGTTCCCCCTATTTTCCAGTGATGTGCACCTCTTCGTACCCCTCATTTTCTCCCTGCTCCTGCTGAGAAATATTGTTAGCATCTATCATAGCCAGACATTGTGGTTGTTCCGCAAATTGATAATCTTCATGAGTCCCCTTATCCATTGTAGTTTCACCAGAAATTTCATTATTTCTACAACTTTAAATCAGTGAAGTTATTCCCTCAGAATTATAGGTCATCTCATCCTCCAATTATTCGAAGAAATTACCAGTGAGAACATTGAACACCACACCTCCAACAACATCCTCCTTCCCTTTCAACTCCTCAACATGGGTATCCAAACCCCCCAGGATTGTGCCATCCCTAGAAGAAGAGGCGTCCAAAAAAGGTTCTAACCGTGAAGAGCATCCAGATGAATCAATTGGGAGATCCTTCTCAAAACCAATATCATGCCTTAGAATATTGAAGACCTGCCTCACCAATGGATTTTCAATCCTCTGCTTCTTCTCCTTCTGAACATCACCACTAATGGTCTATGAGGGACCATCTTACCCCACCCCCTCAACTTCCATCACCACTTGTTGCACCTCATCCCTTGTCTGTCTGATAGACTTCCCATCAACATAAAAACCCTACTCTTGAGAGCCTTATATAGATCACTCTATTAAAGTCATGATACTCGGTGGAACCTTCAACAGATTTACAGCCAAATCAGGTGCAACACTACCACTGTTTCCTATCCTCACGGCCCGTTATGAAACCCCAGCCAAACCATTTCTATGACAGGCTGTTTCCACATGTCCAGACTGACCATAATTAACACAATGAAGAATCCAATATTCAAATCCTACCTCCTGCTTCAAACTAAATTCCTTCCCATCGGTGATCCAAACCCACTTCACCGACGGTCGTGTGACATTGATCTCTACACACATCTGTGGATAGATTGGATGACAGACCACCTCCGTTCGTCTGTCAGAGCACATATTTCTACATATCATGTTCCCAATAGAAAAAAGAATGGTAGGATTTTGGAATGAAATAGGGAGGCTAGGGAGACTCATTCATGTTTCCATCATCGAGGGATCACATCTCATGTGTAAATCGAGACTCCATCGAAACAAAAAAATCACGCCCCCATTGCATCGTCGAGGGGCTTTGGACCAGGCAGTTATATGGTCATCTTCCATCTCAAACTATATCATCAATTGTGGTCCATCGAATAATCTGACTACTGCACGCTCGTAAGAATCCCAAAAGTTTAAAACAAATTGATCAAATTCATTAACTGAAGTTCCTTTAAGGCAAAATTGAGCCACCAGCATGAGACTGCATAAATCCTTGGCATGATTGATACTTGACATTTTTGCATACTTGACTTTTTTACAAATTCATAACAACCAGGTTCATTATAAAAAAGAAATTAACTAAAATATAATATGTAAATATCTTCTCTAATGTTCATGTATGACATCAAAAAGCTAAATTACATTTATTTTAACAATTATAATATCATTTATTTGAATCCATTATTAATGAACCTATTAATGTATTATCATTGTGTCATAAATAAATTAATATAACATTTTTATAAAAATTATAAATAAAATAACATGATATAGTAAATATTTTTATATTTTTAATTCCTATTTATATTCTAAGAGATAAATTATATATCCATATATAAAAATTATTTTAGTGAAAGATACATGTAAATGTTTTATTTTTCTATACATTAATTTAATTCTTATAAAATGTCACTTCCACACCCATGTAGCTCCATAGGGTCCCACAATAGACCTAAGGATCCCCATGGTTGGACATATTTCATCCAATCATAGTAGTTTATGTGTTATAATTGTTTAATACTATTATAATATTATTGGTTTACTATTATTTACAAGATTTTCCCTTTAACCATGGTAAATAAAATAATTTCTGAAGTTACTATTTATAATGTCCGAAAATAAAAGGTACCAATATATAAAATTTGGACCTAATAATTCTAAATATGGAAGACATTTTTTTCAAATTCAAAATATGTATTTGGGAGAAATTAATTAAAAATTCATTTTTGCTGTCAAAACCAAAAAGCGGGTTTCTATGAAGTAAAAACTATCAACAGATTTACATTTGTTTATGTCCAATATAAAATTAAAAACTCTTATAATGACCTAAATTATATTAAATGATATAAATATAATCTAACTATATTTTAAAACCAATATGATTTATAATTTAACACTATAAATTATTTTGATTAAAAAATTTGTTTTCAATTAAAATTAAATATTTTTCACTATTCATCAATATATGAATGTTTTCAGAAAAGTACCAAACATTTATCCAAAATAAATTTTTTTTGCCCCAATAATAAATAATAAATCAATTTTATAGAAATTAATATATATAAAAGTGTCAAATATTAGATTACAAAATTTTTCTCCATTAAAAGGCGTAAAAAATTCATTTTTTAAAAATACTTCATTTATCTGAAAATTTAAATTTTACATTATATTATGTCTAAAAAACAAAAAAAAAGATGAATTATAAAATTATATGGGATATATATAAAAATAATAATGTGGTTAATACTATTCATAACCTCTTTTCAAATGGCTAACTTAATAGGTCGTGGTGTGCTTGAACTCAGTGTTGCGTACATAACATGCTATTGAATTATTTAAAAATTAAGAATACCTTGAAAGATTGTGGTGTTATGTTATCCCATCATTCGATAAATTTTGTCTTCTCAATTTAAAACTGGGATTGAAAACTAAGGGTTTGAAATTTTTAAATATCTTTGTTTAAATCAAATATTGAAAAATGGATTAATGAGGCCTTTATTTTAAAATAATGAATGGTAAGTACGAAGGTTAAAATAAATAAACATACTAGGGTTAATAGTATGAAAACATGGATATGGAAGAGATAAAAAACCCTAATTTTCTGAAGTAGAGTGATATAAAATATTTTTAGGAGAAAGTTAACAACCAGAAAGATATAAATCTGTGATAACCTAAGGGGCTATTTGATTCATCACAAAAGAAAGTACTAGGAATTTTTTTTGGATTTATGATCCTTTCCATAGTGTTATAAAATTAATTTAATTAGTATACTTTGAACACAAGGATGCATACTGGATTTATAGTTTGAGTTTCATCTATTAACTAATTCCTTCCACAAACTCATCTTTACTTCAAAAGATAAAATTCAAAAATATTTTATTTATCTCATTCGTATAAGGTTTCAAATATACAAATATACCATTGAAATGAAGAAAACTATATTATAATAACTAGGTAGTTCTTGTAGGCCATTGGTAGGAGATATAGCCTTGCCTCACTTTGGCTATGGTATTGATTCACGTAGCATTGTTCGATGTGATGATTTATCACCTGACCTGTAGGCTGTTATTTTTATAAAAATATATTATTATAACATTCCAAAAATAATCATAAGAAATTTTTTAACCTTAAACAATAATATCCAAAGTTCAACATAATCCATTCCATCCAATAGAGTTTTCCTAAATACTTTTGACCAATCTCTATCTAAAAGGTCTCTAAATTCCCAAAATCAATTGTAACATCAGATTCCTCAAACAACATAATGAAGATAAGATTATCATTATCATATTAAAACAATAATAAATACAAAATTTAATGTATTGAAATCCTTATATATATACATCACATTCTTCTTATAACCATAATATAATTCTTGAATCCAAAAACACTAATATATTAATTATTACTCTTCAAATGTAGTAAAAACATAATATTGACCTTGATGTATTTGCTTTTTTTGAGCTATATTTACTAGATTCTTTAGAAAATCAATAACATATTGTCCCATATCTTTATATTTATAACTTTTCATTGCTTCCTTCATTACATTATAATCACGAGCCTTGTGATTGTTTCCTTCACATTTGTAACAAACTCCAATTCCTTTTAGGAAAGTACCAGAGTGTTTCATCCCACAATTATCCCAAAAGGAAAGATCATTCTTTCTCTTTCTCCCATTATCAGTCTCTTGCTCCACTATTATCTTCATCTCTTGCATTAATGTAATGTAATAAAACTGTGAGAAGTCCATTCCTATATTGATAGCACATGAGACTATATCTTCTTACAATAAGAAATATCATGAGAGCAATACTTATTAGAGGAAAGGTTTTAACCAATAAATGAATTGATCCATATTACTTATTATGTTGCATATGCAGTCTATATCATTCCTCGAAAAACTTGTGATGTTATCCTCGTACTTTGAAACATTATCATCCTCACTTTTCTTGAGGATCATTAATTGTAATTCCATATCATCTCACTATCCACAAGGAAATTATTTCGATTGAAAATCTTTTTTAAATGACCTACATTAAATATTTCCAACTTCTTCATCCTCCATTGTGTTTTGAATTAATGACCACCATGGATCTGTATCTCTTGAGAGAAGATAAACTACAATGACAACCTTTTCCCTCTCATTACTTCCAACAGTATGAAATATTTTTTATAAGAATCTAATCCACTGCTCATCTACCAACATATTTTTAGACCCATTGAATATTTGAGGTTATTGTCTAATGAAGCAGTATAACATTGATCCTCTATGTTGTGGATCAAGATGCTCTATATGGGTAAGGATATTATTCATAACCTGAGTTAGATTTCTTAATATGGTAATAATCTATTAAGTACCATTTATGTCACCATCTCTACTATCATTTTCTTTCATACAAGGGAAATTAATATATTGATTATGTGCAGTGATATGATCTCCATTTCTTCAAATAGGTGCCATTTCTATACAATAGCATACACTATATAATGTTATGATTCATAATGCAGAATTCTAAACTAGTAAAATACGTAATATAAATTGAAAACATTATGCATATCTAACCCATAATCATAAATATAGTTCCTTTGAGAAAATATTTAATCATAAATATTACATAATGGTTTGTAAATAAAATATGAATTATCCAAATAATATCCCCCAAGAGTGTCAAACTAGGTGTGCAGTAGGGCACGTTGTCATTTACCAGGTTACCCCAAGTCAATCCTAGAACACCTTGTTGTAGATTTCACCCCATGGTACATATGTTTCAGATATATATCCTCAAGTAGTATCTAGACATGGATGTACTACTTAGAAAATCTAAATAATTCCTACTTTAGCAAAATTCTATGGGGTTCTTCAATACTGATTCATAATGTATATATTAGGGTTATGATCTCTAATCTATGTCTTATGAATCTATTTACAAGGTTATTTCTAATATTCCTTTGATAGAAAATATAATTCACTGACCCCAGTCACCCAAAGTTGGTGCATTATTTTAATATGTTGGCATGATTATAAGGAATCAAGTACTGAAGGACCGATCAGTTTAACTATCTGTGAAAATAGATTGCATACAGTAACATAACATTACAATTTCAAATATAAAATATAGAATAGATAATCTTTTGAGGATTCATTCCCATATTTTAACCCTACATATCAATCATAATGCATATCTTTGAATCCTAGGAAAATAAAACTTAAGAAAGGGGTGAGCTCATATGCTCAGTAAGGGAAAATAATTCAACAGAAGCTATAATCTATTAAGGAACGATTTATAATATAAATAAAATCTTTTTAAACATAAAACATGAAGATAATATAATAAATATAATTCCAAAAAATCCAAAAAACATGAACATGTATATTCTAATATTTTAATAATCACATTTAATAATTAATTTAATAATGAGGTAGTGCATAATGTCGGACATAATAACTACTATGTCAAGGCCTTGGGCCAATACCATTCCCAAATATTCTATAAATCCCTTGTGCCAAGAAACTATTTTTTCTCAAGAGATCTACTGATGAATCGAGGGGCCATATTGGGCCCCACCCATCACTTACTAACTCCAATGCATTCCTCATATAAAAAGAGTGAAACATAACATAAACATTCCAATTAAATTTAGCATAAAAATTCTAATAATTTAACCATAAACCATGAATGGTATAAAAATAGAACATCCACAGTCAAAAATATCATAACTCATTGAATACAATATGAAAGATTGTATTATTAATAAATCAACCACAATCCAGAATAATATTTAAAAAAGGTTGTTGACATAGTTGAAAATAATTAGTAAAACTCTTTGAGATAAATATTCCTTATTCATGAAATCATTTAAAAGTGTCATAATTTATAAAAAAATTCATTTAAAATAGATATTTGCATCAATGTTTCCCATATAACTTTTAAATATTTCAAATAATTAACATTTTAAAACAATCATGTGTATGTAAATAAATCCTTAAAACCATTTTTGAAAATATGGGCGTTAATTAAAGAGATTTAGAATGATAAATCTTTAAAACAATTAAATTTATGATCAAGATAAAGATTAAATTATATAAAACCATGAAATATTCCTTCTGAAAACATTTTTATGAAATGAGGGCATGGATGAAAAATATTTCTTAGTAAATACTTACACCTAAACAATCTCGAATAATAGTGAGATTGAAAAATTAATCGTTGCCTTATATCCAATACATTTTATATGTTTCCTAAAATCTTGTATATAGTGTTTAGACATATTATTAACTTATATAAGAATCATAATAATATTTATTATATCATATATTATTCTTTTATGACATTATATTTCCAATTTATTAACAATTCCATGTTAATGAAACATTTCGTGTAATAGTAGCTTTATTTTTCGTACATATTTTGACTTTTTATTCTTGATCTTATTACTTAGATCATGGTTTACATACTTCCAGAATGTATAATTTAATTTATATATCATAAATATAAATATATATAATTAATAGATATATGAAATGTAAGACATCTTTCATGGAGATGGTAGGTTGTATGTACGCAATTTGTTTTTTCCATTTTCATATCATACGGAAGTAAGTGAATGACATATATGTATACATATAAATATATATATCATCCTAGTATCATTATTATGTCATATATTTCATAATTATTAATAATATAAACTCTTATAATCATTCTTGGATGGTGAACATGGAATATTTTCCTCATCGAATCACGGAGACGATTGGTCGTACGTACGCATGAGCGACAATATCATATCCTTAATAGTTTAATGGTATGAAATTAGATGAAATTGGAATTTTATAGAAACAATAACATATTATTTTCATTTTTAAATCCATTATATTCATCGTTATACCCATATAAATAATGTGTACATGAAAAAAAATACACCACAGCGTGGAGACGGTAGGTTGTACATATGCGCGCATGGTGGTATTTTTTTAATAGAATGGGTGAAAATAAGAATATGGTTTTCCCATAATCTTAAAAAAAATATTTTCATATAGTAAATGGTGGATAAATTATTTTTTTATGGGAACAACTTACTAAGATAATGTAGAATAAGAAATGAACTTTTAATGAACGGATAAAACGATTACCTCTTTTTCAGGTGTCTCAATTGGATTAGCACAAAAGGACCCTATAAGTTGGTTTTCTGCCTGAATGTTTTCCTCTAAAATGATTTTAGGGAATTTGGGAGGTGATTTTGGACAGGTTTGTCTAATCCAGTGGGCTTTAGAAGAGTTAATAAGTTGGTAGAGGTGGTTCCCTTTTATAAGAGGGAGGAGGGGCCCTTTAGGAAAGTCTAGAAATATTAATTTACTATAATTTTTTTTACTTGAAATGGTGAAAAAATTATATATTTATAATATAAGATGATTTTTGTTTGAATACACATCATAAAATAATGTATATACATGTTTTTAATATTTTTGTTATCCTTATCTTTTTGGTTTAACCGTTATTATACCCTTTTCAATATTACCATGACATAATGGTATTTACACATTATGGGTTAATTTAATTACCATATCATGTCAAAATACCCAAAAAAGTCGTTTATGAAATATGAGAATTTTTCATAACCATTTTTCAGAATATTATATTTTTATAAATTTAAAATCATTTAATAAACTATTAAATTCATTAAGTTATAAATTATGTCAATTTTAGACACTATTCATAATTGACTTTTTACAAATTCCTAACAACAACTACTATAAATCTTACATATCCCATTACTTTCAAATTGTTGGGAAACTGCCTGAAACTGTTCGGATAGTCTATCCCAACATTTTCCATAACCGTTGGAGTGATAGCTGTTGCAGTATCTTTATGCCAATTCTTCATTAGAAACCATTGGTATAGGATGTCTGAATGTAATATATGCCAACTGTTTAAGTAAAAATATTGGTGTATATGTCTACCAATGGTTCTTAAACAGTTGTTACAAATGCTATCAAGAATCTAACCTATTCCAACGGTTCAATGTTACCATTTGAATATCTATATACCAACGGTTTTTGAACTGTTGGTATACATGTGGTATAATTTATTTCCAATGGCTTCATAAACCTTTGGGATATTTGTTTTCCACTAAAATCTTTATCAATGGCTCTTGGAAACTTTTTGTATATAGTTGCTTCCACTCAATGATCTCAGCATCCTGTATCCCTCCCAACCTACCTTCATCCCTCCCAGTAGCTCTTACCCACCTGCATCCCTCCCAGTAACCTACCTGCATCTCTCCCAGCAACCTGCTTCCCTCCCAACAGCATGCATGGATCCCTCCCAGCAACCTGTATCCCTCCCAACAGCCTACCTTCATCCCTACCGACAAACTACCTACATCCCTCCTAGCAGCATGCATCCACATGAATCCCTCCTAATATCCTGCCTGCATCCCTCCCAGTAGCCTACCTACAACCCTCCTAGCAGCCTACCTGCAACCCTCTGCAATAACTGCCAATACACCACATCAGCCTGCATCCCTCTGCAATAACCACTATAAATACAACCCATATTTCAAAATTCATCCAATATATACTCCATTGATATAATTATATATATGTATCCCTCTACAATTAATTTGAACTACTATATCAGTTAAGATATATGTATCTACTTATTAATTCCCAATGCACAATTACTACATGAAAAATAATTGATAGAGAATAAGTATATAGTATTTTTACATGGTTTGATCCCTATGTGGGTATTTAATCCTTGGTGTGTCAAGATAAGGTCAGAGACTCATATATCCACTATATCACATTGGATAATACAATTGGTTTATCTCCAAAAAATACTTTACTATCTCCCGATAGTTTTACAGTATCCTGATTAATATATAGTCTCTCAATTTTGATCTTTATATTGAATATAGACAGTTTATAATGTATCCTTCCTACAAACTCTTTAACATTATTTTCATATACAACAGAATATGTGAATAATATAAAACAAGTAACACAATACACCATTAACAAGTATACCTACATAATACATATAGAATTTTATATGAATTCAATTCATCCAACACCTAATTCAAATATAAATATGAATACCTTTAATTCTGTATTTAATTACCCTCTACACACATACTGAATTGACACATAATTCATAAGGTAATTAAAACACGTATACTCATACAATAAGTATAACCATAGGCCATTAACACATAATTTATAAGTTAAATAGAAACATAATTAATTCAATACATAATTCAAGGGGTTGGGGGTTGTTCCGTGGTTTGGGGTGGCTATCCAAGGGGGTGGAAGTGTCTGGGGGGGATGGGGGTTTCTGAGGGGGTGGGAGCTTTCCAGGGGTGGGGGATGTCAAGGTTTGGGGGGGTTGTCCATGGAGGTGTCCTGAGGGTGGGTTGGTGTCCGGGGGGGGGGGGGGTGTCCATATGTGTGGGGTGGTGTCCAAGGGGTTGGGGGCTTTCCATGGGTGGGGATGTCTAGGGTGGGTGTGTTCAAGGAGTGGGGAGGTGTCCGGGGGGTTTCCATAGGTGTTCGGTTGTGTCTAAGGGGTTGGGGGGCTTTCCAGGGCGTGGGGGTGTCTAGGGGTGGGGGTGTCAAGGGGATGGGGTGGTGTATAGGGGGGTGGGGGCTGTCCGGTGTGGGGGTGGGGGATGTTAAGGGTGGTGGTGGGAGGGGATATACATGGGGGTGTCTAGGGGGTGGGTTTTCCAGGGTGTTTTCCAGGGGGTGGGGTGGTGTCCAAGGGTAGGGGGATTTCCAGGGGTTGGGGGGCTTTCCAGGGGTGGGGTGTCCAGGGGGTGGTGGTGTCCAGGGGGTTGGGTGGTGTCTAGGGGATGGGGGTGGTCCAGGGGTTGGGGGATGCCCAAGGTGGGTTGGGTGGTGTCCAAGGGCATGGGGTTGTCCAAGGGGGTGGGGTTTGTCCAGGGGGTGGGTGGACCTACCAGGGTGGCAGGGTTGTCCATGTAGTGGGAAGGGCTGTCCACGGGGGTGGTGCTATCCAGGGGGAAGGGGTGTCCATGGGGGTGGGCGGGTTGTTCAAGAGGGTACGAGGTATCCAAGGGGTGGGCAGGGTGTCCATGGGGGGTCCAGGGGGTGGGTGGGCTGTCCACAGGGGGTGGAGGTTGTCCACAGGGGGAGGGGCTATCCATGGGGTGGGCATGGCTGTCCAGAGGGGTATGGGGTCTCTAGGGGGTGGGGCTATCCAGGGAGGTTCAGGGTATCCTGGGGGGTGGGTGGGGTTTTCCAGGGGGTACAGGGTGTCCAGGGGTGGGGGCTGTCCATAGGGCTAGGGGCTGTCCATGGTGGTGGGCAGGCTATCCACAAGGGTGGCGGGGCTGTCCACAGTTGTGGCGGGGCTGTCCACAGGGTTGGTGGGGATGTCCAGGTGGTACGGAGTGTCCGGGGGATACCTGAGGGCCTCCCTATCCATTAACTATGTGTGGGTAAAGTATCTAAAACTATATATAGGTATCACATATCGAATTTTGACAGGACCGCGAACCACCACAGGTTGTCGTCCTAGAGTAGGGAAAATCATGGCATTTCCGCAACATGCCCGCGGTGTGACCTCAGGGTGACCCTAGCGTGACTGCGGTGTGACCGCGGGGTGACCATGGCGTGATCGCAGCATGACCCCGGCCTGAGCGCGGCATGACCGTGACATGTTGGCCCGGTCTTGAGACATCAACGGGGCAGCATCGTCCGGCCAGGAGGGAAGGGAGTGGGAGGAGGAAGGGAAACATTCTGGTCGTCGCCTCACCGACAGAAATTGTGACTAGTCAGTCTCAAAATTGATCACAAGACTCATCGAATACCATCACAGAGCTGATCAAAAGCATCTATTTTAAAATTACATCCATCTTCAATCCTTTAAAAGATTCTCATTACAATTTATTAATATCACTTTAATACCATGAAAATAATTAACACTGCCCTTTTTTCTAACGGAATAGGAAAAAATTCCAAAAATAGGTTATCATTTTTAAACACAATAATTTTACAAACTTATCTAAATAAACATAACATTATAAAAGTATTATAATGTCTTTTTATTGTCCAAAATTTACTATGATGCCCCTCTAGCACTTAGATTCTCCTTGTAGAATTCAGGTATCAAGCTTCACCCTCATCTCCAATGTTTTCTTTAGGTGACTAAATATTTTAATGAGAGACTCAATCCAGAGATCTTCTACCTGAGGGCCTCCTTCCCCATTAAATATAGATAGTTAATGTATCTAAAAATCTATCTATGTATCATACATCAAATTCCGACAGGATGATGAACTGTCGTGGAGTTTCGTCCTTGAGCAGGGCCAAATCCCAGTGTGACAGCGACTTGACTACAGCATGACTATGGCGTGACCATGGTGAGTTGGCCCTTCCCAATGAAATTTGTGGGGCATCATCTTTCGTCCAGTAGCACTGGGAGAAGAAGGAGGTGGGGCAACATTCCAGTCATAGCCCCACCGGTAGAAATTTATATTAGTCAGTCTCAACATTGATCACAAGACTCATAGAATACTATAACAGAGCTGATTAAAATCACATATTTTAAAAGTAAATTCAGCTTCAATCCTTTAAAATTTTCTCATTAGGATTTATTAATATCACTTTAAAACCATGAAAATAATTAATATTATCCCTTTTTCTAATGCAATGGAAAAAATTTCCAAAAGTAAGTTATCATTTTGAAACCAAAACATTTTAGACACCTTTCCAAATACAAACATCATTATAAAAGTATTATCAAGTCTTCTTATTGTCCAACATTTACTATTATGTCCCTCAAGTGCTTTTATGGTCCTTATAGAATACTTGTAGCAAGCTTCACCCTCATCTCTAATGTTGTCTATAGGAAACTAAATATTTTCATGAGAGACTCGATCTAGAGATTTATTACCTTAGGGCCTCCCTCCCCATTAACTATAGGTGGGTAATGTATCTAAAACTATATTTAGGTATCCTACATCGAATTCTAATAGGACTTCGATCCACCACAGGGTGTCATTCTAGAGCAGGGTCAAATCATGGCGTGACCTCGGCTTGATCGTGGAATGACCGTGGCTTGACCACGGCATGACAACGGCGTGACCGCAGCATGACCGGGGTGTGACTACAGCGTGACCACAGCGTGACCACAGCGTGACCGTGACATGACCATGATGTGACCGCATCATGTTTCTCTATTCTTGCAACATCTACGGGACATCATATTCATCCATGAGTGAAGGGAGCGGGAGGAGGCGGGGAAACATTCTGGCCATCACCCCACCAGTAGAAATTGTGATTAGTCTATCTCAACATTGATCACAAGACTCATGTAATACTATCATAGAGATGATTAAAAGCAACTATTATAAAATTACATTCATCTACAATCCATTAAAATATTCTCATTATTCTTTATTAATATCACTTTAAAACCTAGAAAACACTTAACACTGTCCCTTTTTCTAACGAAATTGAAATTTTTTCCAAAAATAGCTTATCATTTTAAAACAAAAAACATTTTAGATACTTTTCCACATAATAATATCATTATAAAAATATTCTCATGTCTTATTATTGTCCAAAATTTACAATGATGTCCCTTAATAACTTATATAGTCCCTGTAGAATGCAAGTAGAAAGCTTCAACCTCTTCTACTATGTTGTCTACAGATGACAAAATATTTTCATTAGATAATCAGTCTAGATATTTGCTACCAGATGTCCTCCCTCTCCATTAACTATTGGTAGATAATGTATCTAAATCTATATCTAGGTATCATACATAGAATTTCGACAGGAATGTGAATCATCGTGGGGTGTCATCTTGGAGTAGGTCCAAATCACAGTGTGACCATGGCTTGACCGCGGTATGACCCTGTTGTGACCATGGCATGACCACGGCGTGACAGTGGCATGACCATGGAGTGACCCCATCATGACCATGGCATGACGGCGGTGTGACCATTTGCATGACCGTAGCGTGACCATGGCGTGACCATGGAATGGCTATTGTGTGACAGTGGCCTGACTGCGACGTGTTGGCCCAGTCCAGCAACATCCACGGGGCAACATCATCCATCTAGGAGCAAAGGGAGTAGGAGGAGGAGGGGCAACATTCTGGCCATCTCCCCACTGGCAGAAATTGTGATTATTAAATCTCAAAATTAATCATAATACTCATGGAATACTATCATAGAGCTAATCAAAAGACTCTAATTTAATAATACATTTTCCTTTAATCCATTAAAATATTATCATTCTGATTTATTTATATCACTTTAAAACCTTGAAAATAATTAACATTATCCCATTTTCTAACAGAATTGACAAATTTTCCAAAAATAGATTATCATTTTAAAACAAAAATATTTTAGACAATTTTCCAAATACAAATATCCTTATAAATGTATTCTCAAGTCTTTTTATTTTCCATCATTTAGTATGATGTCCCTCGATCACTTAGATGGTCCTTGTAGAATACAAGTAGCAAGCTTCAACCTCATCTCCAATGTTGTCTACAGGTGACTAAATATTATCATGAGAGACTCAATCCATAGATTTTCTACCTAAGGGCCTCCCTCCCCATTAACTATAAGTGGGTCATGTATATAAAACTCTATCTTGGTAATATAAATCAAATTCTAACAGGACTGTGAACCGCTGGGAGGTGTTGTCCTGGAGTAGTGCCAAATCACGATGTCACCACGGCATGACTACGGCTTAACCGCGGAGTGACTGTAGCATGACCGTGGCATGTTGGCCTGGTCCAATGAAATCTTTAGGATAGTATCTTCCATCCAGGAGAAAAGGGTGTGGGAGAAGGCGGGGCAACATTTCGGTCATCGCCCCACTTGTAGAAATTGTGATTAGTCAGTCTCAACATTGATTACAAGACTCATGGGATACTATCACAGCAATGATCGAAAGCATATATTTTAAAAGTACATTCGACATCATTCCTTTAAAAGACTCTCATTATGATTTATTAATATCACATTAAAACCTTGAAAATAATTAACACTATCCCTCTCTCTAAAAGAATTGAGAAAATTTCTATAAACAGGTTGTCATTTTAAAACAGAAACATTTTATACACTTTTCCAAATACAAATATAAATATAAATTTATTCTTAAGTCTTTTTATTGTCCAACATTTACTATATTGTACCTCAAGAACATAGATAGTCCTTGTAGAATACAAGTAACAATCTTCACCATCATCTCCAATATTGTCTATAGGTGACTAGATATTTTCATGAGATACTCAATCCAGAGATTTGAAACCTGAGGGCCTCCCTACCCCATTAACATTGGATGGGTAATGTATCTAAAACTCTATCTAGATATTGTACATTGAATTCTAATAGGACATTGAAATGATGCGGGGTGTCGTCCTTGAGCAGGGTGAAATCAGGGCATTACCACAGTGTGACTGCAGTGTAACTGCGGAAGAACGGCGACATAACCGCGGTGTGACTATGGTGTGACCATAGCATATTGGCCCGGTCTAGCGACATATACAGGGAAACATCTTCCGGCCAGGAGAGATGTGAGTTGGAGGGGAAGGCCACTATTTCGGTCATCACCACACCAGTAGAAATTTTGATTAATCAGTCTCAACATTGATCACAGGACTCATGGAATACTATCACAGTTCTGATAATCCATCATATTCCCCATTGTTGAAGAAATCACCAAATAGACTATATGAGGTGTGTGTTGATTGATGTTCTCAAACATATAAAAAAGATAACATATAAGCATTTTCTCTACAAGGGTCAAAACACTCATCAGATCCGAGGGATCATAAAAATATCAAACTCTTAAGGACAAGGACAAGAAAAAAATAGAAAACCATACATAAATGGTTTCACAACCTCTGTTGAGAATGTAAATTTGTCCAATTTTAATAGAAAACCTTTTATTATTATTTTTATCAATAATGTTATATAATTTCATATGAAATTAATGAATCCCTAAAATTGAAATATCCGGATAGGACTCTACTCTTATAGAACATGGAACAAAGTGGTCATGGAATGATGTGGGGAGGACTAGTGATCATATAGAGTTTTTAAATATAATTGAAATTTTATTCTACTTACCAATGACTATACTAGATATAAAAATTTTGATTACTCTTTATATTGTATTCTAAATAAATCCATGGTTGTTGTCATTCACATTATAGAATCCAATCTTATGTTATAAAAAATAAACTCTTGATTTCGGTTTATAGTGTGATAAACATATATATATTATATTTGTTGTTTTTAGAAGTTGAAATACGGATTTGAAACTACTGATAGAGACTCAAATTATGCAAGTTTATTACTTATCAATGGTATATTCATTTCTTAGAACTCTATTAATAAAACTTCAGTCATCTTGTGAACAATCGAATATGAGAATTTTTTAACATCTTAGGATGAAGCACAAATCATATGGGAGTATTCATATATGTAAAAACTTAGATGTGCATTGACGCAAGGAAAACACCCCAAATGGTGTTAAGATGAATCATATGGTGGGGATCTCCATATGCCTGAAAGGTGTTAAACAATGACACCTACAATGTTTTTAGATATATAGGATCTGGTAAACCCCCAAAGGGGTGGCCAAGAGGCCATGAAAACACAGGAAATGGGTTTCCCCATACGATAAGGTCACAATGGACATGATAGAAGAAATAAACTATTTAATAATTTATAAAAAGGTTTCATCAGAAGGTTGTATTGAGCACATAATGATGTAATGTCTAAAGGGAAACGAAACAATGGAAAAGATTCATACACCCTAAACAACCCATTTACAAATTCATTCTCTTCGCCTAAACATGGAAATTTCATTTATAATATTCAAAGGGCGAAAAGGAAAGTGTCGTGGTCATGACATATGCTTAATCGAGAAATGTCATTTGATCTAAATGAGTATGATAATCCAATTTATATTATTCAAATAAAAAAAAACTAACATGTCACAAAACAAACACAAACAAGAGGCATATGGAAAACTCAAACTATATATAAACATGATACAAATAACCATCACTACAATATGGTTTAGAAGACAGCACACCTCCATTGGAGGGGTTTTATTACAAAATCGTGGCATGGCTTTATCATACAATTCATTTAATTATATTTAATATTTATTAAATAACTCATTAAGTACAAATAAAATGAAATAAATTAAGCTACTAGATCAACATTACTATCACTGTGATTTGTCGTGAACATCGCACCTCCGTTGGAGGGGTTTTAATTTAATGACATGTATTTATGTATGAAATGATACAATTATATTAAAGAATAGTTACTCAAGATATGAAATTCAATATAATTAATCCGAATTAAAAAAGAAGTTAAATTCAATTTAAATCATTCTTGAATTAAAGAGGCTTGGAGAGGGAACCTACCTCAAGGTGGAAGAAATCCATCCACATAAGTTCTTGGAGCTTTGTAACTAAATGTTGTTTCTCCCCCACTAGGTATACATAACTTCACACACATGCAAGGACACCTAGCCCCTATGCACATGCCCACATGGAAATAAGCATGTGAAAGGGGATCCTTGCACATATACTTATATGCAGATACCAGTCTCCACTCACCAGCATATGAAAAAATATATATATATATACATGGGAACACCTAGCCCCATACAATCATAATCACTGCCATGGGTGACTATAAACACAACGGGGGAACCCACATATATATACTTACTTACCTATGCACTTGCAGGTGAGTCACCCCTGACTTGGACACTTCAAAGCAACGAGTAGGGATCAATGCACTACAAAAAGGATATTAAGAACCTTAAAACGCATAAATCACACTAAATAACTAGTGAGAAACCAACCAATGACATTAAAGCCTACCTAGATTGGCATCAGAGAACCAAATCCACCCAAACCAACACAAAACAATCCAAAACCCTACATAAAACATAATATGGAGTCAAAAAAACTGAAATCTCTGAATAAATGAGGTGCGAGACAAGTAGTAACCATAAAATCCTACCTCGGATCAAATTCGGTGGACTAAATCAATTTTAACCCCTTCTGGATCCTTCGCAGAATATAACTACTTTTGTCCATTGAAAGAAGTAAAAGAAGTAAGTGGCCAATGATATAACGAAAATAAAACAAAAACTAAACTAAAACATAAATTTCTTTTATAACTATAAACATCACCACCAAACATATATAAAACCAAAACACCCCATGGGTAAAATCATGTTATTGAGTTCAAGGGGGAAAAATATCCATGTTTAAAAATTATTATATCAAATAGTACATTACTATTAATTAAAAATTAGTCTTCCTATTAACGATATATAATCAGTTTGGATCGAGTTTCAACATAGTTTGATTTTTTTCGATACAAGTTAGTTTGGGACATTTACATTGTATTTAGTTTTTCTTGTTTTTGTTTATATTATCTTGGACAATTTCATTCATTTGGGTTCTAGTCGATCATGAAATTATTATTATTAATGAAATTCATACCTAATATGGATTTTTCATGGGCAGATAAATCACCAAATTCCCCAAATTAAATTGTGCCAAACAATGAGGGAAGAATAAAAAACCTCAAAACCCATGGACACTCCACCCCACCCCCTGGACCCCCCCAATGCCCATGACATCCCCACCACCCCCTAGACACCACCCGTCCACATAGACACACCCCACCCCCTGGACACCACCACCCCCTAGATAACACCCCACCCATAGGGACACCCCCACCCACCAGGACACCCCCAACCCCCATGGACAACCCCCAACCCTCAAGAGACCCCCCCCCCCACGAGCTTAGACACCACCCCACCCTTTGAACACCCCCTGGACACCCCTACCCCAATGGAAAGCCTCCCAAACCCCTGAACACCCTCACCCCTTGACACCCCCACCCCCATGGACAGACCCCCATGGACAGCCCCCACCCCCACCCAACCCTTTTAGACAGCCCCCCAACCCCCATGGACAGCACCCCAACCCCCTGGACACCACTTGGACACCCCCACCTGGACACCTTCCACCCACCTGGACACCCCCACCAACCTGGACACCCCATCCCCCACACCACCCACCTAGACACCCCCCCCCCCACCACCACCAACCTGGACACCCCCAACCCCCTTGGATAGCCCCCCATCCTCTTGGAAAGCACCCACCTCCTGAACACCCCCACTCTGTGGACAGCCCCCCCCCCCCCCACTGGACATCCCCTACCCCCTTGGACAGCACCCCAACCCCCAGGACAGCCCCCACCCCCTGAACACCTCCCACCCCCTCAACATAAACATGTTTAGAATGTGAGAAATAACAAATCAAAAAAAAAATAAAACATTTTTGAGCTGCAAAGAAACGTTCTTCATTATAAGAAAGACTCAATTAGTGTTAAAACATAGAATTCAATAAACCCACATATTTACCATACTTGTTGATATAAAAGAGCACTTGAATGGAAATCTCACATAACATGCACTTCACATTTATATTTTTGTTCAATGAAAATAATTTGACAAAATGAATCCTTCTTATAGTGTTGTTATTCCATTGAAAAAAATCCACATGGAGAAAATACGAAAATAAATTCTTATTAATCACATATCTAAAAAAAGATTCAACACATTTTCTATGAGTTAATGAAATATTTTTAGAAAAATTTGCATCTAGATAACACTTTAAAATATGATAAAATAGGGTTACCGATTCAACTGTATGTGAATCATAAAAGAATAAAAAATTTATGCACAAACCAATTTCCCTTCATATGAATCATGTACATATTAAAATAGAATGAATTAGATAACATTTTCAGTTGAAAAATTATAACACTCCATTCACATGACATTGGAATCCACCATGAATCAGTTGTAAGAATTATTATACCCATAAAATATTCTTAATATTTTTATGAGATCCAAATGATTTCACATAGAATATGATATTATTTATGAAGATAGAAACACATCATAACCTAAATTTCAAAGTAATAATGTTCTCATGGTATCTCCTATGTGAACTTCCAATGATTTATATCTACAAATACTAAAATGATAATTGTTTTTTTTTTGAGAAAACTGAAATCAATCATATATCACAAATGAATGAAACAATATGAAAATATAGAAGTTGAATAAAAAACTCAAACCAAAAAATGAATAAATTAATAATTCTATAAGAATATTTTGGAATTACTGCCAAAGAATACCAGAAATTTAGAAGTGGATGCTCTACTAGAGGGGATCCACAACCAAGGCAGGATTCCGGACCACCATAGGGGATGCTGGACCAGCTCTACCTAGGTGGGATTCAAATCAGGTGAGGGAAATCTCGACCTAGGGTGATTTGCATCTAGTGATGGAAATGTCAAACTTGGGGGGATGTGAGACCTTATAGGGGTTTCTCTACTACAGGAGGATGAGGAGGGGGATGTGTGAGAAATGGAGAGTGGCGAGCGGCGAGCAACGAGCTACGAGGGGGAGTTTGAATGGGAGGAGTGGAGCACGCAGAGAGATGGGAGGGTGATGAGGGGGGTCGGGATGGGAGTAGTGTTGAGGGGGATTCGGGATGGAGAGGATCGTTTCGCGATGGAGAAGTGGGGTCATGGCATGAGGTGAAGTCGGGATGGGAGGAGGGTTGCATTTTAGGTAGGTTTAACCGAACAATTCATAAGAACTGTTGTCTATTGAGCAAGTTTTTTTCCAATGATTCACTAAAACCATTGTTAAAACAAACTTATATTAATTTATACGAATGGTTTCACAAAACTTTTGGTATAGCCTCTTTATTCCAACAATTTTTGCAAACCGTTGGTAAATAATTGTTGGTATAGATGGGATTTCCACCAGTGAACCAAGTTACTTATAAAAAACAATTTAACTAAAATATAATATGTCAATATCATCCAAAAAGGTTATTTATGACCTAAAAATAACTAAATTACATTTGTTTTAACATTTATAATATCATTTATTTGAATCATTTACTAATGAACCAATCCATGCATCATCATTGTGTCATAATTAAATTTATTTATCTTAATTCTAAAAATTATAAATAAAATATCATGAAATAGGAAATATTTATATTATCCTGATTTCTACTTATAGTCACAGATATAAATTATATAACCCAATATAAAAATTAGTTTATTTAAAAATACGTGTAATTGTAATATTTATCTATACTAAAATTTATTTTTTATAAAATGTCACTTTCACACCCATGTGGATCTATGGGATATATATAAAATTAAAAATGAGGTTAATAATATTCATATCATCTTTTTAAATTTCTAGCATGATTGGATGTGGTGTGTTTGAACTCAGAGTTGCATACATCGCACACTATTAAATTATTTAAAAAGGAATAATTCCTTGGAAGATAGGGGTGTTACATTATCGAATCCTTCAATATATGTTTTCCTCTCAATTTAAAATTGCGATTAAAAACTAGGGTTTTGAAATTTCAAAATATCTTATTTGATATCACATATATAAAAATGGATTAATGAGGCCTCTATTTTAAAATTATGAAAGGTAAGTGTGGAGGATATTAGAAATAAAACATAATAGGGTTACATTTATAAAAACATAAATATATAAGAGATAAAAAACCACAAAGTTATGATGGATATAGATAGATATTATTATTATGAGAAAGTTAACAACTAGAAAGCTATAAATTTGCGATAATCTAAGGGACCATTTGATTCATCTCAAAAAAAAATTCTATGATTTTTTTTGGGTTATGATATTTTCCATAGTGTTATAGAATTAATTTAATTCATATAATAAGAACACATGGAAGCATACTTAAGTTATAGGTAGAGTTTCTTCCTTTAACTAATTCCTTCCACAAACTCATCTTTCTCTTCAAAAGATAAAATTCAAAAATATTCAATTTATTTTAGAATTATAAGATTTAAAATATAAAAATATACCATTGAAATGTAGAAAACATTTTTATAATAACTAGGTCCTTCCTGTGGGCTAGTGGTAGGAGATAAATCCATGTCTCACTTTGGCTCTGGGTTTGATTCCCGCAGCATTTTCTAACATGATGAGTTATCACCTGGCCTATAGGTTGTTATTTTTCTAAAACTTTAGTATTATTACATTCAAAAAATAATCCTAATTTTTTTAACCCCGAACAATACTATCAAAAGATCAACATAATCCATTCCAGCAAATAGATTAATCCAAAATACTTTGGTCCAATTTCTGTCTAAAATGTCAAAATATTTCCAATGTCAATTGTGACATCAAATTCCCAAAACCACCTAATATTTAATTTATTTTAACATAATGAATATATGATTATCATTATCATATTAAAACCATAATGTAAAAAAATGTAATTTTGTACAATCATTATATATATCACATTCTTCATATAACCATAATATAATTCTGGAATTTAGAAATATAGATATATTAACTATTCCACTTCAACTTTAGTAAAAACATAATCCTAACCTTGATCCATTATCATTTTATGAGATATATTTCCTAGATTCTTTTGAAAAGCGTTCACATAATGTCCCATATCTTTACAATTATAACATTTCATTGTTTCATTCATTACATTACAATCACGTTCTGGGTGACATTTTTCTCCATATTTGTAACAAACATCATTTCCTTTTGGGAAAGTACCAGGGTGTTTCTTCCAACAATTATCACAAAAGGTAATATCCTTATTTTACTTTTTACATTTATCTGTCTCTTTCTCTACCATTATCTTCTTCTCTTAACTTACTTTAATGTCATAAGACTTTGATAATTCTTATCCTGTCTTGATAGCACACATGACTATATCTCCGTACAATGAGAAAGATCGTGAGACCAATGCTCATCAGAGGAAAGGTTTTAACCCATCAATGAATTGATCAATATTACTTATTATGTTGCATATGTAGTCTATAGCATGCCTTGCTAACCATGAGATGTTACCCTCATACTTTACAACATTCACATCCTACTTTTTCTACATGTTCATAAATTGCCTTTCCAAATCATCTCACTGTTCACAAAGAAATTATTTCTCTAGAAAACATTTTTTAAACTCCCTACATTACATATTTCCTACTTTAACTCCTCGTTTTGTTTTGAATTAATGACCATAAAAGATCCAAATATCCTGAGAGAAGTTAAACTACCATGAAAACCTTTTCCATTTCGTTCCATCACAAAGTAATAACTATTTTATATAAGGAACTAATCCATTTGTCAGCTACCAATGTATTTTTAGTCCCATTGAATGTTGAAGGTTATTATCTCAAGAATCGATCTAACATTGATGCACTGTATTATGGATCTAGATGCTCTATATGGGTAAAGATATTATTTAAAACCTCAGTCAGTTGTCCCAGTATGGTTATAAGTTATTTTGTACCAGTTATGTCACCAAATCCACTATCATTATCTTGAATAAGAGAGAAATCCATACATGGATTACGTGCATTAATACAATATCCATTTCTTCCTCTAGGCACTATTTCTATACAATGGCACACACTAGATTAGGTTATGAATAGTAATGCATAATTCCAAACTAGTAAAATACTTAATATAATTTGAAAACATTATGAATATCTAATCTATAATCATAAATAAGGTTCCTTTGAGGAAATATTTAATAATAAATCATACATAATGGTTTGTAAATAAAATATGAATTATCCTAATAATATCTCCCAGGAGTGTCAAACAAGGTGTGCAGTACGACCCATTATCATGTGCCCGGTTACCTCGAGTCAATCCCAGAACACCTTATCAAAGTATTCACCCCATAGTACATCTGTTCTAGATCCAAATCCACAAGTAGTATCTATATTGGGATGTACTACTTGTAAAATCCATGTAATGACTACTTCACAAAAAGTTTATGGGGTTCTTCTATACGGATCCCCAATATTAGGGTTATGATCCCTAATCTAAGTATTCCGAATCTATTTCCAAGGTTCTTTCTAATATTCCTCTGATCCCAAACGTAATTCCATGACACCAGTTACCAAAATATGGTGCATTATTTTAATACATTGGCATGATTATAAGGAACCATGTTCTGAAGGACCGGTCAATTTTGGAGTCTTCAAAAATAGATTATATACAAGATCATAACATTACAATTTCTAACATAAAATATATCATAGATAATCCTTTGATGATTCAATTATTCCCCTATATTAACCCTTCATATAAATAATAATAAACATCTTAAAATCTTGGGAAAATAAAATATAAGAATGGGGTGAGCTCAGATTCTAAATAAGGGTAAATAATTCGGTGGAAGCTATAAACATTTAAGGGAAGATGTATAATAAAAACAAATAACTTTTAAACATAAAACCTGAACACAAAATGATAAAAATAAATCAAACATTACCATAAAAACATGCGCATTGATATTATACTTGTTGAATAATCACATGTAATAACAAAATTTGTAATGAAAGAATACATAATGTCAGACATAATAACATCTATGCCAAGGCCTTGTGCTAAGACCATTCAAAATTATTCTATAACTGCCTTATGCCAAGACAATAATTTGTCTCATTAGGCATATCGATGCATTCTAGGGATGTAGATGGACCCACCTGTCACTTATTAAGTCCAATCCATTCCTTATATGAAAAGGGTGAAACATAACATAAACATTCATATTAAAACTAGCATACGAAATTCCAATACTTTAACCATAAAACATGAATGGTATAAAAATAGAAAATTCATAATAAAAAAATATCATAACTCATTCAATCCTATATGGAAGATTTTATTTATTATAAATCAACCCCAATCAAAAATAATATTCAACAAAGGATTTTGAAATAGTAGAAAATATTCAGTAAAACTATTTGATAGAAATATCATATTTCATGAAATCTTATAAAAGTATGACAATTTATAAAGGAATTCATTTAAAAGAGTTTTTCAATCATTCTTCTCCATACAACATTGAAACTTTATAATGTAATTAACATTTTGAAACAATCTTGTCCTTATAAATAAATCATTAAAATCATTTTGAAATCATGGACATTGATTGAATAGATTTAGAATAAAAAATATTTAAAACATATAAAATGATGATCAAGATAAATATTCCCTTCCATAATACCTTAAAATATTCATTTTCATGAAAAATGTATAAAGCATGTATATTGATGACAGATATGTCCGATTAAATACTTACACATAAAAAATCTCGAATAATAATGAGATTGAAGAATTAACCCATACATTAGGTTTGATACTTTTTTTATGTGACTGAAACTCCTGTATAATATGTTTAAATATATTTTTAACTTATATAAGAATCATAATATTATTTATTTTATCATATATGATTATTTTATGACATTATATTACATGTTTATAAAAAATTCTAAGTTAATGAAACATTTCGGGTAATAATTGCTTTATTTATCGTAAGTGTTTTGACGTTTTATTCATGAACATATTACATAGATAATGATTTAAATATGTCCAGAATGTATAATATGATTTATATATCAAAAATATAAATATATATAATAAATAGATATATGAAATGGAATACACCATTCATGGAGATGGTATGTAGTACGTACGCATGAACGGTGTTTCCATTTTCATATCGTATGGAAGTAAATGAATGGAATATATCTTTATATATATATATATCATCCAGTAGAATTATTATGTAATATATTTCATAATATAAATAACCATTCTTCTTATAATAATTCTTGGGTGGTGAACATGGAAGATGAGTCTTGTCCCGTCCTAGAGATGGAAAGTCATACGTACACACGAGCGAAAATATCACTCGCTTAATGGTTAAATGGTATGGAATTGGATGGAATTAAAATAGTAAAGAAAAATTATCAGGTTATATTTATTATTTAAATCCATTATATTCATCATTATCCCTTTTAAATAAAGTGTACATGAAAAAAATTACACCACTTCGTGGAGACGGTAAACCATATGTATGCAGGCATGATGGTATTGTTTTTCATAGAATATGTAAAAAGAGGAATACAGTTGTCCCATGGTCTTAACAACCTCTCCGCATATATTAGATTCTATAGTTATTATTTAATTGTGGAAACATCTTAGTAAGAGGATGTTTAAGAAGAAGTGAACATTGAAAGAAGGGATAAAATGATTACCTCTTTTTCAGATGTCTCCTTTTAAATTGCACAAAAGGACTCTATAAGTTGGATTTCATCTAAAATTGTTGCCTCTAGGATGAATTGAGGTATTATGGTAGGAGATTTTGGAATATTTTGGCTGAGACAATGGGCTTTGGAGGTGTGAATAATTAGGTAGCGGTTATTCACTTTTATAAGAGGGTAAAGAGGCACTTTAGGAGAGTCTAGAAATATTAATTTATTATAAATTATATTTTGACTAAAAATGTCCAAAACTCATTTTATTTTATGATAGGATTATTTTGGTTTGAATATAAAAAAAAGATAAGTTATTGATGTGTTTTTAATATTTTTTATCCTTATAATTTTTGTTTAACCCTTATTTGACCCTTTTTAATCTTAACGTGATATCATGTTATTTACACATTATGGGTTAAAGTAATTTCCATATCATGTAAAACAAACCAAAAAAGCCATTTAAGAAAAAAAATTACATTATTTAAAAAATTATCCGAATCTTAGATTGTTAGAAATTTAATATCATTTAATAAATTTTTTAATGTTCTAAGTTATGAATTATGTCAATTGTGGGCACTATTCATACTTGACTTTTTAACAAATTAATCACAACCCGATCCCTTCAAACCAAATGCATTAACTCTAATATAATGTGGAAATAGTACTAAAAAAATTCTTGGATGATATAAAAATAACTATATTACATTTATTTTAATGTTTATTATATCATTTATTAATAAATGGTCAGAGGCTTGCCTCTAACTTAGCATTTCTGGTATAAAATCATTTATTTGAATCTTTTATTAATGAACCAATCACTACATCGTCATTATGTCATTATTAAATTTATGTATTTTATATCTGGAAATTATAAATAAAATATCATGATGTAGGAAATATTTTTAGAATTATAATCAATATTTATAGTCGAAGATATCAATTATATATAAACCCATATAATAATTGTTTTATTGAAAGATACATTTTAATGTAATATATCTCTATACATTAAATTCATTATTATAAAATCTCCCTCTCACACCCAAGTTTCTCCATGGGACACCAAAATCCACCCAAGGAGGCCCATGGTCAGACATATATCATCCAATAGGATTATGACATGTGTTAGGACTGTTTTAAATTAGTATAATATAATTTTTTACCCTTATTTTCCATATTTACCCTTTAACCATGTATAATAAAATCATTATTGAAGTTACTATTCATAATGTCAAAAAATAAAAGGGACGAATTTAAAAAATTTGGACCATCAGTTTCCACATATGGAAACAATTTTTCCAAATTTAGAACATAGAGATAAATAAAATTATTTTAAAATTAATTCTCGTTTTCAAAACCAAAAAGGGGGTTTTAAAGAATTAAAAAATATCATAATATTGACATGTGTTTATATCCAATTTAAGGGTAAAAATACTTATAATTTCCTAAATTATATTAAATTATAAAAATATACTCTAATTATACTTTAAAACCACTTAGATGAATAATTTAACAATATAAATTATTTTGATTATGAAATTATATTCAATTAAAATTTTTTATTTTACACTATTCATCAAAATATGAAAGTAATCAAAAAAGTACAAAAAGTTTCCAAAAAAAATTTTATGTCCCTTATTATAAAGAATAATTTAATTTCATGACAATTAATATATAAAAGTGTAAAATATTTTATTTACAAATGGTTATCCATTAAAAGGGGAAAGGAACATTTTTTTGAAAAATACAAATTTCATTTGAAAAATTGAATTTGTCCTCATATTATGTATAATAAAAACAGAAGATAAATGTTAATATTGTATGGGATATATATAAAATTAAAAATAATGGAAATACTATTCATAACCACTTTTTAAATTACTCGTTTAATTTGTTGTGGTTCGCTTGAACTCGATGTTGTGTACATCACACTATTAATTTATTTAAAATGGAAGAGTACCTTAGAAGCTAGGGTGTGACATGGAAGAAGGGATTATTTAATCCATTTATCCAATAATTAAGACCTTACTATATTCATAGTTTTTAGGAGATATATATAAAAGAGGTTTTCTTGGATTTCATGGTTTTCTCTCTATTTTTTTCCCACATGGGGTGGTTTTCCCATGACAGGTATCTTAAGGGGTGGCTATCCATACCCCTATTTTTCTGATTTTGGTTCTAAATTTTCAGAGATAATAATAGTTTGAGATTTATCTAATGTAACTTCATGGATTTTTCTAGACGATTCATTTTGGAAAATCTAGTGCTTATGGTTTTCTTGGTGGTCACATAGGTTTGTTTCCAAAGATTTCCAAAAATCTAGTTTCACCAAAATGTTTCACTAAAATGAAGGCACAATGGTAGTGGCACCCCAGGATGGTGTCACGCTGAGATGGTGTAACCATAACAATTTCACAGTGACATGGTGTCACACCAAAATGATGGCACCGTAATGGTGGCACCATGACGGTGGAACACCGAAACGGCGGCATCGTACTAGTGGAACCGTGATAGTGGGACACTGAAATGGTGGAACAAAAATGGTGGCATCGTAACAGTATCATCATATCAGGAGAACTGTGATGGTGTCATTGAGAAATTTTCTCACACCAAAAAGTTTCTCACCCTTTTCCAAATTTATTTTTTTCCCTATTTCCCCCAATTTTTCCAGATTCTCCCCTCATATGTATTATTTAACAAAAACATTGTCTAAATACTTGTTTTTTTATTTTAAGGGAATTTAAAATGACGTTAAATATATCTTTAATATCCTTACTCTCTGGGGACTTTGAGATATTCAAACCATGTGATCTTGACCACAATCCAATGTTAATGGCCTTTTGAACTATTTCCTTATGTGGATGTAGGGTCTTGATTTTTTTAAAATATGAGGTCATATCTTCTATTTTCTTTTAGTGCACCTAAAGCCTTCCTCTCTAGAAGGATCATTCCCAAGTTCTACATCCCCCTCCTACTCAATTTTTTTGGAGATTCCTATTACACTCTTGATACAGGGTTCTTGGCTCAAGGAAGAGTTTTGGCTGCCTCTTGTTTCCAGTAGGGATTCTTCTACCTCTATTTAATAGTGTATCATGTGGGATCGGTGTATTAATGATACTTCATAAAGAATCACTGAATCCTTTTATTAAATAAGATATAAATGATGAGGAATATTATGATAAAATGATAATAGGGGTAAATAATATAATGGCTAGGAATTGATGAGGTTACGTATGATATTTTAATTGTTATCCATGAACCTTGTTTTCGATTGTATGGACAATAATGACTTTTCAAGATCAAGGACGTTGGTGGTCTTTTCATGAGCACTGGTGGTGTTTTGTAAGATTTTTTTGTTACTGATAAATGTATATAACATGACGTATATATAATAACATAAACATAGTTGAACAAATGGATGCCCCATGATCAAATATTTCATGTGATCACCCCTGTTTAAAAAACAAGAATAAAATAACACAAGTTGGATAACCCTATATATGTTTGGATCGATGGTGAAGTTGTGTGATGTGTTCTTATTGGAGTATTTTTTTATATTGGATTGGTTTTTTCTTCTGTTGGCAGCACAGTTGTGCATATATGGGTGGATAGAGGGAATGACTTTTTGTTTGGGGGATGGAATGCTAGTGTAGTGAGGCTGCTATTAGGTGTAGTTTTATTGTAGGCTTTGTGTATGTAGTGGTACAATCGGTGTGATGGAACTTGAGGTTGAGATATTGATTGATTTTGGAATGTATGAACTTGTTATACAGTGGTACTGTATTTGGGTAGCGGGTGGGTAGTGGAGATGAAGGACTGGGTGGTGTCATGACTTCATGTTTATGGGTGTGTTGGGTATGGTTTTGTTGTACAGTGGGGCTAACAGTTCTAGTTTTGAGAGGATGATTGACAGGGATAACTTTGAATAATTATATTTGAAAGTGGTTGAATGAGTTTCTAGGAAAAGGGGGGTGTGAAGTGAGACTTCAGGTTGTGTTTCTATATTTCATTATGAATGGGTGTTAAAATAGATTTTTTTACCTTAGTCACTACTTCATTGTTTTTCATGGCAGTTTTTAGTGACCTTTTAGCCTTTTGAAAATAGTTTCAAATGTTACTTTTAGTATTTTCCCTATGTAGTTCTGGAATAAACTAAAATGAAACCCATAATTAATGAATGGAATGTGGATAAATGAAAAGGTTTTAGGATAATGTTTTATTGTGGATGTTTGTGTGGTTGTGCAAATAAGGGTAGTAGCAAATGTGGTTTTGTGTGGGATGGTTGTTTGATTAAAACATGAAGGTTGGTCTGAGTTTTCTCTTACCTATATGTATTAATTTTAGTTTCTTGTGATTTCTATACGCCCCCACCCTTATAGAGAAACTTGTTCCGAACACCCCATTTTAGGTGGTAGGGTTTCTTTCCCAATATTCGAGTGGGATGATGGATGGATGGTTACTAAAATTCAACCATGCACCCTCCTGTGGGTTCTTACCGCTTGAGTGTATCCCGGATGGATATAATGGAATGAGTTTTACCATAGTCCAATACCCTTTGGACATGTTTTTTGTGTGGACAAGGGGCCCAGGTTTTTGTAGGTAAGGATTTTTTCCCAAGTGTCTTTAGGATGTAGCCAAGGTGTCTTCAGGAAAGGGGTGTGGTTATAGTGGCCAATGTTTCTTTAGGCATAATGTGTGGTGTGGTTGTGTCCCCAGTGTCTCCAGGTGGAATATTTATGTGGTTCATGATCCAGGTGTGTGCGGTTAGTCTGTGAAAATGGGACTGCATTTTGGAAAAGTGTCCGCACGAAGATGTTATCCGTTATGAATAAGAATTTAACAAGTTGGAAAGTGATGTGTGGTACCCAAATGTCGATGTTCTTATACTAGTACTTTATATGACTTTCATTATTTTTTGATCATTATTTGGTGAGTCTGGGCTGGATTGTACTCCTTTTTAGGTTCTTTGAGGTTCAATGTTTCTCTCATAAGGGCATTAGTTTGTTTTCCCCACTTGTGAATATGTGGATTAATTTTTCTTACTATGTATACTTGTATACTCACCCTACATTTGTAAAACTGTTTTAAGCTTTCTAGGAGGACAATTTCTGCCATGCATAACTTTACTAGCTCCGGAGTCAGGATAGATGTGGTGTTGTGGCATAGCCTATTTCTTTTGGTACATTATTCGGTTCTTTGGTTATACCTTTTGTCATATTTTACATTTAAATAACGCATCAGTTGGATTTTGGTTTCCTATATAAAAATGTTTGGTGTTGTTTTGGATTTTTACCATCTTATCTCCCAATCCTTTTGTTATTAAAAATGATAATGACTTCTATGTTGTGTGAGATTTTATACCATTTTTGGTAGTCACTACTCTGGGGCCTATTGATGGTAGGACTCAGGGGGTCATTATCTCTCCTTCACCTTGAAAAAAAGGGGGATTACACTTTATTGTCCCTTCCCCCATATTGTAGAAGGTGAGTGGTGAAAAATAATTACATTTAAATAATATTTATATTGTATTCTAAAATAAGCTTATTTTTATCCTTAAAACACATTTTCTTGAAAGGGGTTCAAAGTGAATATTGTATCTCAATTTTAAGTAAAAAAATTAACTCTAACAAGGAGTGATAAAATTAAAATTCATATATTATATAACTATAAATATGAATTATAATTCAGTTAATTGTCATTACTTGTAAAATTTTTATTGTATGAGTATCTTATGATTGAATATTCCAATTTTTGAAAAATAGTTTATCAATAGTGGTATAATTTTAACTCAAATTTGAAAAATTCATTTAATTTGAATTTATAAAATTTATTATTTTCTTGGAACAGAAAACATAATATTATATTAAAATTTCAACATAAAATTTGGTCATAATTAATTGAGAAACACTAAAAACATTTATAATTGTTAAAGTGAAAATCCGATTATTATGGGGTAAAAATGTGTTAAATAAAATTACATGTTTGAAAAATGATTAATTTTAATTATAGTGGTTTTACATTAACATATATCTCATAAAATAAATTATTTCTTAATTTTTGATGCATTTATTGGGATAGTGACTTCCAATTAAGGGATAGTTTAGGGTATCTACAAGAATGTCACTCCTCCCCTTGTATATGTCTGCCACATATCCTATCCATTACACACACGAAAATAATAATTGGTTTTTCCAATACCTACCCAAATTTATTATATAATTTCTTTCATGCATCCTCAATTCATATTTTTGATCATAAATATAATCTATGGAGGCATTAGGTATAATCCAAATGAGGTTCTCTGAATAAGAGGTATCGTTCTTAACCAAGAATAATTGTTTTATTTCCTATTCCACCTGCTTAAAATATTTCAGTATAATTGAGATATAATAAAATCATTATCTTACTTATAAATAATTATTATGTAATACTCATTACATAAATCCATCTCATCTTCCATCAAATGGGAAATGAAACTTTCATTTCTGTGTATGGTGGACTAACACATCACAGAACGATAATAATTATTTTTCATTACTTCCTCAAACATTAATTAATAATGATTGATTTTATTTTTATATATAATATTCATGAAATAAAAATCATTATATAAAATTAATATATCATATCCCCTCTTACCATTACATTCATACAAAAATGATAACAACATTTGTGTGTGTGGAGGACTGCAGCCTCACAAAGCAGAGTGTCTTGTTATTTATTACTATGTCACATGGATGGTATATATAATGAAATTTTAAAAAATAATATTATATAGATTATATTATTATAATTCTATGAATTTAAAATAACACTTAGATTCCTTTCAGAATTATCATTGTAGAATGGAAAGGTTACACATGCATACGTACAACCTACCTTCCCTATGATTTTAACATGATTAATTTTATATAACCATAATTAATATTTAATTTTGTAATTATATAATAATTATAGAAATGATAATTATTTCATAATTATTTTTCTATATATAATGGAATAATTTTATTTTTCACCATAGTCAACACACGGATGCAACATTGATATTATGAACTTAGGGACCTCAAATCATCTAACATAGACATAACTGATTAGGTAGTTAATTACGTCATTTAAATAAATAAATAAATAGTTTATTGATATGTTTTTAAACTTCAAAAAAATTATTAGAAAAAGATATAATTTATATAATATTTTTATAATGTAGATAAAAGAATACAAGACAAAGTCTTGACTCAAGGTATGTATTTCATCACAAAACTTCCTTCTCCAAGACACATGTTCCTTCACGAAGAAAATTTCTTTTAAATGTTTTATATTATTCCCATTTAAATATAATTTCACTATTCTTTCATAAATGATGATCTTTTAATTGAAAATATGTCTACCATATTCTGGAGAGATAGGATTCACAAGTTACCAGAGCGGAAAGGATTTATATTTCACTCTCATTTTCATCAGGATTTTTTTTATTAAATTTCCATTATAGAAAGTTATCTGATCATTGTGTAATAAAAAATATATATTTATAAAATTATATTTTCTCATGAATATTTCAAGAAATAATTCAATTTTCCATTGATTGGTACTTAAAATTATTGATAATTTGGTTTAATGAATAGTTCAAATTATTTCACTCTTCAGCCAAAAATATTTTGTAATCCAAATCCGTGTTTTATAAAAATTATTTAATTAATGTTTTCATTATTATAATTTTATTTTTTAAAATTAATTTTCAACTTGTTTTGTATTTTTACAAAAAGTATTAAAAATTTAATCATTCATGTTGTTTTCCAAATAAGGATCTTTTTTGCTTACAAAAATGTCAAAGGAATATTTATTATAACATACTTGACTAGGATATAACTTTCATACAATAATAAACACTAAATAATTTGATGTTTAATTTATATAATTACACGGATAAATTCAATGAAATTTTATTCTTAATATTCTTGAATTTCTTTATTTTTAAAATTTATTTTCATTATGAAAACAATACATTTCTCAAGAATTATTCCATATAATATTTTAAATGAATCTTAATAAATTATGAAAAACTTTAATGTTATGGATTTATTATAAATAATATATATATATATATATTGGTTTCTCCAAAATATAAAACTATATAGTTCTACCATCCATTGATAGTGTAGTAGATTCCTTAAGTTCATTTATCAAATTACTTCATTATGAGATCTAATTTGATTATGATATGTGAGATGATAATGTAACTATTTTATTTACATGGTTGATTCACATGTCATTCATTATTATTGATTTCCTTTATGTCAACACATAATCATGAACATGTAATGATGGGTGTTGTCAGATATCTCTTGAATTCATTAGGAATGAGTTAGTCTCATGAGACGTCATTTAGGGGATTTCAGAGTAAATTGAATCCATTATGGGTCTCTCTCCACTATGTGATGTTGTTTGGGATGTTATCCTTGGATCATGTTTATCTCATGTTATATGTTTCTAAAACATTTATAAAAAAGCCATTTTTTTAGGATACCATGAAATTTATGTTATTGTTCCATGTGATTACTCATGAGACTTCTCTTCTATGTTATCATGTTACATATCAGACTTCCCTAAAAAAATGATACATATCCGACTCACATTTTAAACTTCCTTATCATGTTTATTCCTTTGGTAGAATTTTAAGACCATCCCATTCATTGATGTTTTACCACTGTTGTCATATTTATTTTTAAAGGATAAAATGGATTTAGGATCTCATAATGAATAACATAAATAATTATTTCATCTTATAGTTTCGTTTTGAGGTATTAGGTACCTAGTTTTCCAAACACACTAGACCTTCTAGACATTGGGAAGTAATTAGTTGATATTTATATTTAAAACTCATCTTATAATATTTTTAAAAGTATTGGGTCACTATAATGTATCCTTCGAATAATTCTCATATTTTTATAATTATGATCCTATGATTATAATTTGATGAAAATTATTATTCTCAACCTTCTACTCATGTTGATTCATATCTAATTTTTGTTCCCATATTTCAGCCCCTTACTTGAATTACTAGCTTAATATTTACATACTGTGTAACCACACTTGATCATAAGTATGAAAAATATTATCAATTCCCATAAAATTACTATGGTGAAAATTTTAAATACAATTTAATATTTTATGTGTATTAACTTTGTGTGAACCTAATTTTTCATGTTGTGTATCCTATATATTATTCAATCGAAGTTATTATATTAGTTTGTCATACGAAATACTTAATAATAATATATTAATGTATGGTTACTAATATTTATATCCATGAATTTTATTAAAAACATATGATACGATATTTATTTGTACAATCCTAATTTGGTGAAACAAAAGACGTTTTTTTTCATAATGTATGTTTTGACACAAGAATAAATTTTATATGATGAAAATGAGGTTTTTTCACAAGGAGATAGGTTTTTTCTTGATTTTTGAGGAATATGGAAAATATAATGATATAATATGGAATATCTAGAATTATAAAAATAAATTTAATCTAGTTTCAACACATAATACGAGTTTTCAAAAAAAAGGGTTGTTTTATTGTCATTGTTTGATGTGTGATAACTATAGAAATATGACCTGAAATTATTGGTTTGAAATTAATGGAGCCCAAAATTATAATCCAATAAATTGGGTATTCATATAATAAATTGAATTTTACTCATTATGATAAGGAATTGGAGTCTTGATTCATTAAATGTAATTGGAGTTTTATTTTCACATTATTTATACATTAATATAAATTAGAATATTTGGAAAAATCCTATCAATTTGTTTACTCACCTCTAACATATGAACATGGGAGTATATATATATAATGTGGGTTGTGATGTAGTTAAGAAATATAAAATATTAATTGTCAGTGGTGACTATTAGATCCAATAATTAGGATATAAAAATGTGATTATAGAAGATTCAATTTTGAAATGGGTGGATGTTTAGGACTTTTCACTTTTCATTGTGTAGGAATCTTAGTAAACATTTATTGGTATATATATTTTTAATATAATTCATAGTTCATTTTTATATAAAATGTATTTTAATGTTTATTAAATATTTCTTTATATAATTAATTGTTATATTTTGTTGTTGAGTCCATGTGATGACATTTCCTTAGGTGTTATGATTATGGAGTATAGTCTAGGGTGTTACAGGTCAACAGTATAAGTAAGTTCAATAGTAATATCGTTATATAGAATTACATGTTAAATTAAATTACATGAAAATTTACTTATTGAAACACACCTACCAAAATCTTATCCTCTACCCAAGAGTTAAAAAATAATAAATTCATTAACATGAAATATGTTCTATCAGGTAAAAAAAGTGATAAATCTACTCACAAAGTCATTATCAACTACTATATTAAGAAAACTTATACATGGTATAGATATATATAGGTTAAAAAATATATAATTTTCAGGTAATTTAATTTCTAGGGGAATTATATCGTGATTATTATGTTTTTCTTATTTAAATTTTTATCCCAATATGTTTTTTATAAATATTTTAATGAGATGAAAAATAAAATCATAAGACTCGAGGCACCTATATTGATGTTAAACATCAAACTAATTTTGTTAGAGTTATTCCATGTTAGTAAGAATGAACCACATTCTATTACATATAAGTTTCTCATTGTATAGAAATTCATAGTTGTACTAGTACCACCATCCATGCCTATATTATCATGTTAACGTTTAGACCCCTCCTTTTCCAAGTATACATAAAACTAAAAACATGATAGAAATATATTAAATTTATGAAAAATTCATTTCAAAATCATTTTTATTTTATAAATTTTATTTTCATTTGGTCACTTACATTTTTTCTATATTATTTATTTCTCAAAAAATATTAGAAAAAATATATAGAAATATAGATTGGGATATTATTCTTGATATAATAATTGTTGTGTTAATGTGAAGGTATTAAAGTGATTGAAAAATCTAAATGGTTTACAAATTCCTTTTAAAAAATCCATATCTAATTTAAAAAATTTAAATTTAATATCAATTATTTTAAAAGGGAGATTTATGAATACGTTTTTAGGTTATAGTGATACTTGTTTCTATGTTTTTTTATATTTCCCATTTGACATAAGTTGAATGTAGTTTCTTCATGTAATGAAGAACATCATTTTATCATTGGACACCTATATTTATAGTCATAATTTATCTAATTATAGTGACTTTATAGATCCTTTTTATTTACATAGTGATATTTAGTTCCATATATGTAGATATTTATCTTATTATACTTTATTGGACTATGTAAATTCGTTTATAATTTTTTTTATAGATCTTATTTAATGAGGGGATTTCATTTTCATGAGAGTATGGTTTTAAATATCCCTGCCATTTTTTGGGCTTTTATTGATGTTTGTTCCCTAGAACCCACTACTTTTTACTTTTGATTAATTTTATTTTCATAGTCTTGAATATTAATAAATATAATATCACCTGATGATTTTCATTTTGTGTGACATTTATGTGATGAATTCTTTGGTGTATCTAAAACAATGAAAGTCTATATCAATTCCCTATTATATTGAAAATATTGAAGTGTATGTATGTAATTTTAAAATATATGTTCTATCAGATGACATATATATAATGGGAAATAATTTTTGTAGACTATCTCATGTTTGGAACCCATAATACATTAAGAATTTTTTATTTGAATTTCACACTTGTTAATCTTCAAGATATGGTTTTGTGAGAACATGCATCACTATAAGAATTTCACATGTTATATGTGTATTAGGATATTTTAATATTATAATTTTTTTATTAGCCCATAGATTTGATATTTTTATTAATTTATATCATAAGTAGTGTTCAAAGATGATTTTGTGAAATCCATGAATACAAACACTCACAAAAAGCTAAGATTTATTAGGTATATCACAAGTGATATGACATTAATTAAAAATTAAACTATGATTATTTTCTTTTATAATTAATAGAATTTATTATTATAGTCCCAATAACTCAAAAAGAACCTTTTTATATACTATATTTCCATAGAGTCATAATTTATATGTCCATTTCATGAAATTCAATGTAAGGTATATTATGTATATATTATGAGGACACAATTTTGAATCTTTATCGATGAGATATTATGATAATGGGATTTTATTACTTGTTGTGTGTTTGTATATAGTTTATGTCATTACAAAATCAATAACATTATATATGGGTTCATTGACCGGTTTTTAGACTTTGATCTCAGACTTTAGTCCATCTAGTTTAATGCCACTAAGAAAGAGGTATTGATGGCCACACAATAAGTGTTTTTAAATCATTAATTAAATTATTTTTGAATTAAGATTATAAGTAACATTATAATCTATTTTCACAGAACCAAAATTATTCTAGTAATCTCAACCTCAAAAATATTTATTGAAATATTAAAATAGTGGATTTTTTTATTTGAATAAATATTTTTTATTTAAGGTTTGATAAATCCCATGGAGGTTATATAAATGGATTTAATCTTCTAGGTGATACAATATTTTAAAATACACCTTTATGGAGAACATCAATGAAAAAATATTATAATTATTATAATTATTCTATGTAGGGTTTATATATAATTAAGAAATTAGATAAAGAACATTGTACAATTACTAATTATCTTGTATTAGCAAATAATATTCTACAGCCCCAGAGAGAAAATTCTATATATTTCTCTCAATAATGGAGAGAATCAATCATACTCCTACTTATCAAGTCCCAAGAGAATTTGATAGAATATTTCAACATTAAAAGGTATTATTTTCATATTATATAGAAAATGATTCAAGGAGTTATGTTTTTCTTTGATTGCACTCGAAAATACATTCATGAGTTTTGAGGACTTTAGAGGAAATTTGAATACCATTATTAAGATTCAACCCATGGAACACTCATCACAATGATGGTATGAAAACATTTGGTCAACAAAATGATTAATAAAGAAAAAATTTCAAGTGACGGAAATTATAATCAATTTAAATAAATGATACATAATTTGGGAAAATATCATCTCATTGATAATATTTCAGTTTTTATAGTTTAGTTCTAATGTTTTATCTTAAGAAACTGAAAAAATCCATTATTGATTAGGTGTAGAACTGCTTCCACTACACCTAAAAACATTTAAGTGGTATCAAATAAGTAAAAAGTTATTTTATATTTCTTATAAATCATTATGAATTTATATATTCAATTTTTCCTTTTCATTTCTGTTTTTATGTTATTTAAAAAAATCAGAATTGTATAATAGTTCACATACATATAACCATGAAAAGGAAAATTATAGATGATGAATTATAAAAGATCCCATTTGGAGGTTTTGGATATTCTATCTAGATAACATGGTTAGATTATGTGTGATGTAAATTTAAATGCTTTATAAAAATGTTCACTATAAGTGGATGAGTTATGGGAATCATGTAACATCACTTTAGTGAAAAGTGTGAGATTTCATTACTGACCACGTATTGAATATTCAGTTTCCATGTGGTTCGAGTGGGGTAAATATAGTGTATTTAAAGTTCACATCATGTAACCCCACATGATAAGGCCCTTCTAGAATCCAGAAAGTTATTTTCTCAATTTATATAGAATGTATTATCTACATGACATGCATTGACTATCATTCAAGAGATATTGGAAATAATTGATTTCATGATGTACAACTAGCATAAAGAAAATGTAACACATAAATGTCCACATGTAAACTACAAAAATTCCATAGGATTATAGTGTGGATGAACAGATAATGGGGTACATGACATGAAGTAATCTTAAAATATCATGTTCCACATACCTCGTCACATAGATTATAACCCATGTTAGGTGGTACAACATTAATTTTGTTTTCAAAAAAATATAAATTGTAGAATTAAAATACAAACACATAAATTGTGTCCCAAATTAAATCATTGTTGCCAATCATTATCTCTTATTATGCATAATGTCATTTTGGGTGGGTGATATGGAAATAAATACATAAATAAATTAAGTTTTGTGTTATTGTGTGTCTATATGATGTGTATTGCCATCATACACATTTTATACTTCGCAGAAATATCCAAAAGAATATTATATGTATATAAATAGAACATAATGTAGTTTTAAACAATAAAATGACGACACATCTTGACTCATGGACCTACATGTCCGATAATATCATAGAGTTACATGTTTGTATAATGTAGTGTGAGTAGATATAGAGAATAAGGATACACACCATGTATCCTCTAGTACATGTCATGTACTTGAAAAAATTTAAATTAATTTTATTTATTTTAAATTTTAATCAATTGTAATCTCTAGTAATTTTTTGATATATAATTAAATTATATTAATTAGATGATTAAAAAGATAATTAATTTATTATTCTGTGAAAATTTAACTTAATGAATAATGATTTTAATGGAATTCTGCCATTTTAAAATGATTATTTGTTTCAAGTTTGGGTGATGAAGAGCTAACCAACCTATTTATGTTTATTGGTTTATTTTAATTTCATTATTTTTTCATGGGTTTTTTTGAAAATTGTTATTAATTTAAAATATTGATCTTTGAATCATCTCATATATTTATTATGTATGGGGATTCATGTCTATGGTTTCATTTATGTAACCCCATACCCATAGATCATCCACACACATGTGAGTAAGCATATGTTTAAGATGAAACTCCCAGTTGATATGAGATAGTTTAAGGTAGATATTAGTTTAAACTAAACTTGGTGATACTTAAATGAATTTGTGAAATGATGTAACTCAAACCATTCAAGGTCCAATGAGTTTTCTCTCTCAGGTTAAGTGTTATTTTATCACAAGCTTCATAAACTTACAAATACAAAAAACTCACGATCATTATATGTATTTATTATTTATATATCTTATGTATATTTAATTCTTTATTAGATTCATGTATAATATTGATGGTATAAATTAAATTAATTAACAACCATACTATATAAAAAAATAAACGGATTATGCATAATTTATTTTATTTAGACATGGATAAATAATTTTTAAAAATATATATAATATGAAAAATTATAGAAAAAGATGGAAGAAGTAATATTTATTCAGAAGAAAAAATATATAATTTCCCATGTTTATATGGTTACTGAATTATTAATGAATTTGAATTTACATTTAGTCGATGTGTTGAATTTTTAATTGGGACACAGAAAAAAATCCTTAGTAAGAGTTCTTCAAAGTGGTTTTTTAGAAATAATGATTGAAAGGTATCCTAGTTTTCTGGATGGTAATTTTTGGATATGGGTTAGGTTTTGGGAGTTTTTAAAATTTGTATCCATACTGTTTAGTATTGTGTGCATGTTTTAGGATAAATTGTGAGACTCCTTGATGCTAAGGCAGTTTTCAACTCATTTTGAATTAGGTGTGGTTGCATTTCATTTTTCGAAAATGGTTTCAGGTAAGCAATGTAATCCAAAAGGGGAAACTATATTAGTTGGTGGACATCATGGGACATGGAGAACCATTTCAGATAAACCATATGTGTTTCAATAGAGGGTACGTAGTGTTGATAGCACAATTGGACGCCAGTTTTTCTCACCATGCACCCTAATCATGTAGAAAATGGGGTATTGGATAATAAGGGTTTCACAATTGTTTAATGGTTTCAAATATAGTGTGTCAACCTATCACATCATTAAAATATTAAAATAGAAAAAATACCCCCATAGTGTTTTAGCCCACTCCACCCATTTCCCCCACTTTTGGTGTGCATGAACCATGGGGGTACCTAATATATTCATCCTTCTTCAAACCTTGATTTGGGGAATGTTCATGGAGATTAATTAACAATTTAGTTGACTTATTCTCTACTGGTGACTTTCAGTCCTCTCTATATTACTCCTCTCAAATTTTAATGCTTCGTTGTTAGTTTTTTTACGATTCCAATGGATCATATTGGAATCATCTGTTTCCCATGGGTATTTTGCTCATATTTTATAGATAAGATCATGGTATAATTTTCACACATTGTTTTGTAGTTTTTTATTATAGTATGATGCCATTTTGAATTTTCTTATATTTTCCATAATTAAAATTAATTAATTAATTAATGAAATGGTATCAACTTTCAACACTTGGAACTAAAATACTGTTGGGAGTCCATTGAGGACCACATGTTGTGGTTATGTAGCTCAATAAAAGGTGAGAACCCTTTGAGTTGTTTAGAATTTTTCTAACTTTGGGATTAATAATTTAACTATTTATATTATTAATAATTAATCTATTATGGTTTCTTGGTGTATTTTTAGACATTTTATGGTTGGGATGAGCACTTTTTGATGCCAAACAGTTGGGATAAGGGATGTTTAGACCCTAATAATGACACCAAGCTTTGTAATTTTTTTTAAAAAAATTATTTATTGATATAGGTGGTCTAGAAGATTTAACAAATTTCATGTTACATTATTTACATATGTATGTGTCTATGTATTAAATCCCATGGGTTTTTAGTTTTCTTTCTTGGTTTAATTTAATAGGGTTTGGGCTATAAATTTATAACTTATAACATCCAATGAAATCACACTAAATACAATTAAATTTATAAAAACTAAACATAAAACCACCCATGGGGCGTTCCAACCTTTGGAAAAATAATGTTTTATGTTTGGGGTTTTTTAAAATTCTTATGAGACTCTTCAAATGAATTTCTCCACGTGTACTAGTTTTTTACTCGGTTTTGGGTTTCAAAGGGTGAAGGATTTGTTTGTAAGTGTATTTTGTTTTAAAATGTAGTGTTATCCTCGGTGAAATTTAAAATGGGTATTGAGAATTAATTTAAATGGTTCATTTAAAATGGGTATGTGGATTCCCCTTTGGGGGAAATGTTTTGATGACTCCTAGAATTTTTTTCATATTAATAAATGTATTGGACTTTTTTAGATGTCAAAAGAGAATACCCAAGTTTTTATGCGGGATTTGGAATGTATTAAATTGATTTGTGTGACCCATCATTTTCCAAATAGGGTTGGAATACTGTTTTCCTGTATATAAAATTGGTTAACATTCTGAGCTAGGTTTTGGATGTTAATGGTCATTAGGAAATTTTTATATGATAAGTGTATAAATTTTTTGTTTACAAACTCTGAATTTTTTTTTCAAGGTTAAATTAAAACCTCAGTTTTTTATAAATGATGGTATGGAACTAGATCTTTGCCATGGAATTCCATATCTGAGGTTGATATAGTGCACATGGTGTTCCACTTGTAAGATTTCAATGGTCCAATATGGAATTACCCATACAAGGATGAGATAGAGGGAATGGAATTACACATGTTTGTTTATGAATTTATAACATGGTGTTCCACATCCTTGGTTTATATGGTGGTCATAGTTTTTCTCAATGATGATTCTGGTTGTCTAACATTGCATTCCGTATTCAAGGTTGATATGGTGGACATTGAATTCCACGCGTATGACTCTTGATTTATGACATGGAATTCCATGTTTGAGGTTTATAGTTGTACTTGGCTTCCATTTGTTTTATTTCGGATTTTGGATAGGAAATTCCACTTATAAGGTTAAGAACGATTGAAATGAAATTCTATGATCATGGTTCAGTTTTTTTAAAATGAGGATTCATATAAGTACTGTTGGTTTTTCATATGGATTAGGTGTTGGATCCTGGTTCTATTAATAGATGGTAATGATGTTCAATACATCGCTAAGTTGAGTAATAAATTTAATTCCCTTTATTTATTGAATGTATCAACCTATATTATTATTATTAGGAGACCATATTTGGTTAGTGTGGGTTAGGATGTCCTGGGTGTCACTCAGAACCTGAGGTCCAATAAGTTAAATAGTTTATGTTTGTTTTGAAATGTCTCACAATTTTTACACAAAGTATTTAAACCACCATTTACCTTTATATATTGTTTCCCATAATATTTGTCCCTTTAAACTGCTTCTTGGGGGACTATTGAGTTTCCTCACACCCTTTTTGGGATCCCACTTTTCCAGGGTACCCAAGTAGTTGTCAGATGTTTGCTTCTAGAATATGTATGTGATAATTATATTGTTATGCATTTCATTACCATGTATAATATTTAAAATGTTATCACAATACATGAGACTACGTATGTGATATTTGGGTATTTACATATGGATGTGAACTTTGATTTATGGGTAATGTCTACTCTGAGTTCCACCATAGAGCCCCAAAAAATTAGAAACCTCTATCATTTGAGGAGGAATTCTTAAGGTGTCACGAACCAACCTGGGCACCCTGGTAACCTGAAAACCGAGCTGACCCTGACATAGCCCGAATGGAGTTCCCAATCCCCACGGGTCGGTGACTAGCACATGGCATCCTACAATATACAAGTGTGAACGATTTTTCCACAAGGATGCAGAAGAAAGAGTAAAACAAAACAGTATGCATATCAAAAGAAACTACACTGGGAGAGATGTACCAGAAAAAAAAAGAGGCATAAAAATCCAAAGTACAACAACACAAGTACTAAAGATGAGAAAAACAACCCCATGGTCCCTATGGACACAACTCACCAAGAACAAAGATCAACAGCTGGATCCCCCTCCAAGAGGTCCCTTCCCTTTGCTCAATCCTGGAAGAAGAATGTCTACAAACACATGAAGGCAAAAGTAGGGTCTGAGCCTAAGCCCAGAAGGATACCACCAGAGATTCCCTATTAAATACAAAATATAGATTATCCAAAGAAAAGCATTCAATTTTCAAAAAAATAGGTTCGGCAATTCATAATCATATTCTAACAAAATATGCTAAACATTTTCAAATGATGGAAATAAATACTTTCAAATAAGGCATTAAAAATGATTGAATATTTCTAAAACAATGGCTTAAATAAAACATTTATATAAAATTGTTTATATTATTTCAGTAGGCACGTAAAATAGTTCACAAGCATTGGCATACATTTATATCTAAAAAATAAATATACAAGTGAGAAATATGGTCATCTACCAAAAGGTACGATAGTATTAACCAGCTATAGGATTCTGCACTCTCTATGTGATCTCAGAAAAATGTGTATACACACATCCCTATGACACTAGCCAAAGGAGAAACATCACCAACCCATTGGGGATCTGACCCGCTACATGTATGTTTTAGAACTTTGTCGTAGAGTAGAGTGTATTCAAATAACTCACTAACTACCTAAGGCCTGCATGTGCTCTTAAATGATGGTCAAATTATTTTAAGAATTCTTAAAATATTATCAATCCCATTCATTCATTTCAGAAGTTCCAATTTCATTCCATATAAAACCAAAATTGGTTTTATTCAAAACATCCCTTTTTCACAAGATAAAACCAATGGGTTTCTATCAAATCATTTTAATCCATTTTCATAAGTTTGAAATCCATTAAAAACCAATTCCATAATTACACATTTCATTTCTACAATTAAATTCAACAATTTAATTAAAAAAAATTCCATCAAATCCACAATAAATTAAACAATTCAAATCGTCAAATTTTCCCTAAACACACCCTATTCAATGGAATTGGGGTTTTCCAAAATTTACATGCCAAAACCATTTCAAATATCTCAATTAAATGGAATTTAGTTATAATCAATTTAATTGAAAGAATCTTGAGATATTGAACCTAAATCAATAATTGAAATAAATCAAGAAAATACAATGATAATAATTTGGCAAGATGGGACGGAACCACCTTCCTTGAAGGTTTTGACCAAGACCACCCCGGTCCAGAACGCTCAAGAAAACTAGGTTGCTTATTCAAGAACCCACCTTAGATCTCTTTTCCTAGAAAGATCATGACCAAAACTCATCATTCTTGTTACCACACACTTAGATCTACCCATAATGTGCATAGATCTATGTAACCGAGGGAATGGGAGATGTAGATCTAAGTAGATCTATGAAACCAATCAAGAAAGAAGTAGAACGATCACATACCTTGAGAATCTCACTCTGATTCAATAAGTGGAGCCCTTAGATCGCCTCCGGAATAAAGGGAGAACCTTCTCTGACCCTAGGAGAAGACAAAACTAGAGTTAGGGCCACTTAGAAAGAAAAACAAAGCATTTAAAGGAAAAATGGACGATATCCACAATTTAAGGATCTAAATTTTTGTGACTGCACGGTTTCTCCAAACAGTTTGTCAAACTGTGCGCACACTGTGCAGATCTCACTATCCAGGGTTGCTGGTTCGCATGGTTTAGTCGCACGGTTTACCAAACTGTGCGCATACCGTGCATACCCAACTGTCTTGTGCTACTAGGTTGGCACGGTTTGATCGCACAGTTTATCAAACCGTGCGCTAACCATGAACAAGCCATTACCTTTTTGTTTTTCTTAAAATTTCACCCAAATGCACTCCCAAGTCATTACTCCAAAACTGGGGTACTTAGAAACATCAAAAAGTACCTGAAAATGTAACGGGATGTTACATCCTCTCGACCATAAGATCTTTCTGACCCTAGAAATCCTATGTAGAAACCTCCATATCAAAACTATGAGGCCACTAATCTCTCATTAGTGCCTCCCATTACCACATCTCATGAGAATCAGAGCCATGCTGCCAGAGTACACAGACCAGAGGTATCATTCTCCCACAAAGTACCTTGGTTTCAGAATCGACAACCCTGACTGGTCGTTCAGTCACAGATAAATCTGGTTCAATCTCATGATCACTCCAGCTCACAACATGAGATGGATCAGAGAGATACTTTCACAGCTGTGGTACATGGAACACATTACGTATCGACGTCAGCTGTGGTGGTAGAGCTAGACGGTAAGCAACTTTTCCAACAAGACCAACAACCTCAAAAGGTCCCACAAAATGAGGAGCAAGCTTTCTTTGCCTCAAAAGCCGTCGATGACCTAAATGGGGTGAAACATTCAAGAACACCTAGTCACCAAATTAGAACTCTAAAGGTCTACTGCAACGGTCAGCATAAGACTTTCACCAACTTTGCACTTTCATCATTCTCTGATGAATCAATTGGATTTTTGGTGTCATCTCATGGACCAAACTCAGTCCTACCAAAGAACTTTCACCAATCTCTGACAAACGTAAAGGAGATTTACAAGGACGACCATACAAATCCTCAAAAGGATCCATCTTAATCGCATATTGATAAAATTTGTTATATGAAAACTCAGCTAACCCCAGATGATCATCCCAAGATCCACCAAAGTCGAGAACACAAGCGCGGAGCATGTCCTCAAGGATCTGAATAGCTCTCTCTGTCTGTCCATCTGACTATGGATGGTAGGCCATGCTCAAACAGACCTGAGATCCCAGTGCCTCCTAAAGGCCTCTCCAAAAGTGAGAAGTAAACCGAGGATCCCTATCAAGAGACTATTGCAGATGGAACTCCATGAAAACGAACAATTTCTTTCACATAGATATTTCCCAACTCCTCAACTTTGGTTGTATCTTGAATAGGTATAAAGTGAGCCAACTTGGTCAGTCTATCAATCACAAACCATATCACATTATTCTTCCTCTGGGTTTGAGGTAACCCAACCACAAAGTCCATTGACATTTCATCCCATATCCATGTAGGGACTCGAAGTGGTTAAAGAAAACTCGAAGGTTTCTGGTGCTCGACTTTCACCTGCTGGCATGTATAGCAATGAGATACAAACTCAGCAATGTCTCATCTCATACCTGGCCACCAGAACTATTAGTGCATATCATAGAACATCTTCATGGTCCCCGGGTGCACAGCCCACTGAGAGTTATAAAAATACCTCATCACATCCTTCCTTGCTGACAAAAGTTCAACCTAATGGTTTTGATAACACAGAACGCCCTCTTTGGAGAACAACCATAGTTTGTCGGTCTCCCCACCATAAAGAGAGTCCCTAATGATGTGGAATTCATCATCCAGTTGTTGTTCCTGATTAATCAACTAGAGGAAAGTAGAATTCAATTGAACATCGACCAAAGATACTTCATTCCCCTTCCACTGAACTCCAATATGCAACTGAGCAAAAAGAGACATCAAACTCCACTCTTCTGAAGATTCTTTAACAGCCTTTGATGGATGTTTCCTACTTCAAACATCTGCAAATGCATTCCCTTTCCTCGGGGTATAGGCAATGTCAAAGTTGAAAGAGTGCAAGTACTCCACCCAACGCCTTTTGCAAAGATTCAAATATTTTTGAGAAAGATATAACTCAAGATCTTGTGGTCTAAATTCATAGTAATCCTTTCTCCATAAAGGTAATGTCTCCAACACTTATGTGCATGAATTACAGCTGCAAGTTCAAGGTCATGGGTAGGATATTTCTTTTCATGAGGATTAAGCTTACGAGATCCATGGGAAACAACATGATTATCATGCATAAGGACAAATCCCAAACCTGAACTCGATGCATCACAGAAGACTACATATCCTGTCCTAGCCTCAGGAAGAGTTAACACCAGCACAGTAGTCAAAAGATACATTATCTCAACAAAAGAAATTTGAAATTTATCATTCTAGGAACACATCACTCCCTTTTTACTCAGATCAGTCATTGGAGAAGATAACTTTGAGAAGTCTTTAGCAACCGGTGATAATATCCCGACATGCCCAAGAAGCTCCGAATATCAAAAACATTTTGTGGTTGTTCCCAAGTCATAACAGCCTTCACCATTTCAGGATCAACTGATATTCCTTGTTCTGACACAAAATGTCCCAATAATTTCACTTCCGGAATCCAGAAATCACACTTTGAATGATTTTCATAAAGTCAGTGATTCCTTAGAAGATCCATAATTGTTCTCAGATTATGCACATGATCTCCTCAGACTTGGAGTAGACAAGAATGTCATCAAAAAATACCACCATGAAAGTATCTAGATACTAATGGAAAACTGTTCTAATCAAATCCATGAAAACTGCAGGAGCATTTGGTAGGCCGAAGGGCATAACATGTTACTCATAATGGCCATACCAACTCCAAAAATCGGTCTTCGGAATGTCAAATTCCTTTATCCTCAACTGATGGTAACCAGATCAAAGATAAATTTTTGAAAACCACTTTACCCCTTTCAATTGGTCAAACAAATCATCAATTCATGGTAATGTATATTTGTTCATTATAGTAACTCGATTGATCTTTCAATAATCAACACATAAGTGAAGAGAACCATCCACCATCTGCCTTCTTGGAGAAGAGAACTTGTGCTGCCCATGGTGACACACTCGGGCATATAGGACCATTCTCAAGAAGATCGTCCAACTGAGACTTCAGTTATTTTAATTCTGCTGGAGCCATTCGATAAGAGGGAATAAAACCGGTTGAGTACTAGGCATTAAGTCAATAGTAAAATCAACCTCTCTTACTGGTGGCATACTAGAGAAGTCAGAAGTAAACACATTTGGAAACTCAGCGATGACTGGAGGAAGATCACCACTTGTTGGATCATTCCCTAGATCAAATGAAATCACTGATATAATTTTCCCCAGCTTTGGATAAGAAGTTCCAGCTCTGCCTGACCCAGGGTCCCATTCTCCTTGAAAAATAGGAGGCACACCACTTGGTGTAGTAAGGTAGACCCGTCGAAGGTAACAATTGATCCAGGATTTATTGGAAAAGATCCAATCCATCCCAAATATGACGTCAAAAGACTTCATGTCGAGAACAAAGAAACTCCAAACATGATCAACATCTGATAGAGAAAGGACACAAGCAGGACTACGGAGACCCTTCTCTCTCATTACACCAAGGGTTGTAGTAATATCTATTTCACAAGATAAAATCTCCATAGGCAGATTAGGAAGATTAACAAGATGGGTTGAAATAAAAGAGTGAGATGCACCAGTATCAAAAAGAGTTGTCACTAAAGACGAAGCTATAGTAATGGTACCTCTCACAGTATCAGGACCTGTATCAGCTACCTATGGAGACTCTTCCACAACGTGAAGAAGCTCTATTTCAGATGCCTGCGGTAGGAACCCATTCATACGTGAAGCATTTGATTGCCCCGCAGTATTTGGAGGTGCTGATTATCTTGTTCTACTACACGGAGTAGATAAGTGAAGAAAGAATCTCTATAGGTGCCCTAAACATCCGCAAGAGCTACAGTTCTTGGGTTCATTAGTGCAATCGCTCTTAGAATGTCCTAGATTCCCACACTGATAGAAAGTCATGGAATCCCCTCCTGGTGCTACCGGAGGTCTGGAATGACTCTGTTATCGAGAAAAACCATGAGAAACATTTCACTTTTGTTTTCCTTTAAGTGAACCAACATTTCCACTAGAAAGAAAAAGAACTTCCTGCAACCCAGACTTTTCTGCCAAATCCATCTCAACCATCATTGATCTATCCAGCACATTGGTATAAGTGGGTAGCTTCAGTAAGAAAACCTGAGAACGGATATTTGATTGAATCCCCAACTCAAATCATTGAGCCTTCATTCTCCCATTAGATACAATTTCAGGAGCAAATTGTACCAACTCAACAAAGCGATTTGAGTACTCAATCACGGTTTTTTTGGCCTGCTCATGTTTGGAAAACTCCCCATCCTTGGACAACACCATAGATTATGGATAGAACTGATTAGTAAAAAGGACCATAAGGTTTTTCCACTCCAAACCCACATGTTTCCTAGCCATCACCATCGTGTCCCACCATCTATAACGTGGTCCCTCCAGCGCGAAGGTGGTACACTTCACCTTGATCACATCCGGTGACTCCCAAAACCCAAACATACTTTCAATCTTGCTCATCCATTACTCAGCATATTGAGGATTAGTGGAGCCTTTGAAGACTGGTGGCTTCTGGCATAGTAACTCTTGAGAATGATTTAGGAGGATGTCACTATGAGGATCTATAGCTGGGGCCTGAACAAGAACTGGATGTGGTGGTTGTCCCAAAGCTTGGGCTATGCGAACAATCATCTCTACCAGACTTGGATCCACAATATGACTTGCTTGCTGAGATTCAGCAGTAGCCTCTTTCTAGATTTTATTTCCCCATCTTCTAGAAGTCATGATGCTACACAACATTAGCAGACAACAAAGATGGCATTAGATCCACACTCAACTTGAGTTATAAAAAACTACTCTTAATAGAAGGGATAACAATATTTGTATTCCACTCTATCCAAATCAAAATACGGAAAAGACTAGAACAAATCCACAAGTTGGCTTTCCCTAACCACCCCTGGCGACTTAAGGTTTATTGCACTCAGAGCTGTCGAGGAACACAATCACAACTACCTCCTAAGTCTCGAAAAGAATAATAAAATGCATACTTTCATCATGGAAATATGCTTAAACAAACCTCCCTCTAATACGAATTTGTCACAATCCAACCCGGGCACCCTGGTAACCTAATAACCGAGCCGACCTTGACATAGCCCGAAGGGCATTCCCGATCCCCATGGGTCGGTGACTAGCACCTCGCATCATACAACATACAAGTGGGAACGATTTTGCTATAAGGATACAGAAGCAAGAGTAATACAAAACAGTATGCATATCAAAAGAAACACCACTGGGAGAAATGTACTAGAAAACAAAGAGGCATAAAAATACAAAGTAAAATAAACCAAGAACTAATGATGAGATAAACAGCCCCAAGGTCTCTATGGACACAACTCACCAAGACCAAGGATCAACAGTTGTATCCCCCTCCAAGAGGTCCCTTCCCTTTTCTCGATTATGGAAGAAGAAAGTCTACAAAAACCCAAAGGAAAAAGTAGGGTGTGAGCCTAATCTCAGAATGATACCTACAAGGATTCCTTAATAGATGAAAAATAAAGATTATCCAAAGAAAAGCTTTCAATTAAAAAAAACAGGTTTGGCAATTCAAAATCATATTCTAACAAAATATGCTAAACATTCTCAAATGAGGGAAATAAATACTTTATGAAAATGATTTACACATGATGGAATATTTCTAAAATAATGGATCACAAAAACATTTATATAAAACAATTTATATAAATTCAGTAGGCATGTAAAACAGTTTACAGGCATTGGCATACATGTATATCTCAAATATAAATAAACAAGTGAGAAACATGGTCATCTTATAAAAGGTACCATAGTATTAACAAGCTATAGGATTCCACACTCTCTTTGTGAACTCAGAAAAATCTGTATACACACGTTCCTATGACATTGGAAAAAGGAGACTCGTCACCAACCAGTCGGCGATGTGACCCACTACTTGTATGTTTTAGAACATTGTCATAGCATAGAGTGTATCCAAATAACTCGCCAACTACCTAAGGCTTGCATGCGCTCTTAAATGATGGGAGAAATATTTTAAGAATGCTTAAAATTCGATCAATCCAATTCTTCCATTTCAAAAGATCAAATTTCATTCCATTTAAAACTAAAATAGGTTATATTCAAAACATTCCTTTTTCACAAGATAAAACCAATGGGTTTCCATCAAATCATTTTAATCCATTTTCATAAGTTTGAAATCTATTCAAAACTAATTCCATCATTACACATTTCATTTCCACAACTAAATTCAACAATTTAATTGAAAACATTTCCATCAAATCCATAATATATTAAATAATTTAAATCAACCAATTTTCCATAAACACACCCAATTCAATGGAATTGTGGTTTTCTTAAATTTCCATGCCAATACCATATCAAATATCTCAATTCAATGGAATTGTGTTTTTATCAATTTAATTGAATGAAAAATATGAAATTTAAATTAAATCAATAATTGAAATAAATCAAGCAAATACAATGATAATCAATTTGGCAAGCCGGGACGGAACCACCTACCTTGACGTTTTTGACCAAGACCACCATAGTAGAGAACCATCAAGAAAACTAGGTTGCTTCTTCAAGAACCCACCTTATATCTCTTATCCTTGAAAGATCAAGAAAAAAACTCATCAAACATTGTACCACACACTTAGAACTACCCATAACAGGCATAGATCTAAGAAACCGAGGGAAGAGGAGAAGTAGATCTAAGTAGATCTATGAAACCAAACAACAATGAAGAATAACGATCACATGCCTTGAGAATCCCACATTGATTCACCAAGAGGAGCCCTTGAATCACCTCCGGAACAAAGGGATAACCTTCTCTGACCCTAGGAGAAGAAAAATCCCTATTTTTGGCCACATAGGTGAAAAAATGAAGCATTTAGAGGCAAAACGGCTGAGATCCAGAATTTAAGGATCTAAATTTAAGTGACCGCATGGTTGGTCTACACGGTTTGTCAAACCGTGCGCACACCATGCGGATCTCACTGTCCAAGGTTGCTGGTCTGCACAGTTTAGTCAAACGGTTTACCAAACTGTGCACACACCATGCGTACCCCATTGTCCAGTGCTGCTAGGTTGGCACGGTTTATCAAACCATGCGCTAACCGTGCACAAACCATTGCCTTTTTGTTTTTCTTAACATTTCACCCAAATTCTCCCCTAATTATTTACTCCAAAATAGGGGGACTTAAAAACATCAAAAAGTACCTAAAATGTAACGGGATGTTACATAAGGTATTGTGGAAAATTAGGCTGAGGATGTGGTTTTGTGAAATATGAACTCATACATTAGAAATTATTATCAGATGTGTTTATCTTGCTATTACATAATGTTTTGGGTTTAGTATGATATATATATATATATAAATATGTCATTTTCCATGATTAATACATTGTTGTTACTCCATCAAATCGTATTCTTATAGGAATTATATGTTACTAGGTCTAGGATTTATATTTTTATTTGTAATTTTATACTTTTATTTAATTTTTTATTTGATCAATAGATATGTGATTTATATTCGATTGTTTATGATGTATTTTTTCTCTTCTCTCATTGGAAAATGGCATGCAATTCAGTTTTGAAATGTTCTCAATAGAGTAAAAATGTATCCCATGAATAATGGTTGGAAAAAATTATCCACATGTTATAGGAATTCTAATGTGTGATTTGGTGGATTTTATTTTGATGGATGGTTATGTTGATCTAAGATGATAAGATTGAAAATGAGGATGTTAATGTATTCCTTGGGATTAGTTGGTGTAGTGACCCAAGTAGATTAGTATTGAATATGTATAAGACATTTTTACCTTAGTGGGTGGTTGTTTATTATGTTTGGTTATATGGAAAAGTCCTCCAATGATCGGTCTGATGTGTAGATTCTTAAAGAGGATGGTTTCCATATTTATGGTTGGTAGGTTTACCATGTAATGACTTCCATTTTTGATACCCTATATGTGGATGATTTTAAATGATGATGTTATATAATGAGAAGATAGGATCATGTTTATGGATCCATGAGTTTCGGCCTTCTATGAGATGTTGTAGGACTAGGGGGTTTAGTATATATTTTTATTGTGAGACATAACATGTGGGGATTGGTGAGAGATCCTAGTGACCATCATGAAATGACTCAAGTTTAGTGAGTTGGTACTATTTTAAATTTAAGGGTTTCTTATGAGATTGTTTGACTGCATTATGTATGGCTTTGGCTATATGATGCATGTGATAATGAATGTAATTTTGATAATGGTTCATGTTGTGTGAAGCCTAGTATAATATTTCGGAATGATGGAGGATTTTCCACTTTTGGGAGGAAGTAATTTTTTTCTAGAGCATTATACTTTTTTTGTTTTCATTAGTGGAAGTATCATTTAGGTTCATATCATAGGTAATGGATATGAAGAAGGATTTTTTAGATTTTTTATTGGTTTGAACAGTGGAATAGTAGTTTCTTGAGGGTGCATAGATTTCGATACATGAGTTTACTTGGGAGATAAATATATAGGTGTGGTAGTCATAATATATATTAGTGTGAGACAGACAAATATATCATGCTTCCTTGATGTAGAAAGAACTTGATGTTATAATGCATCTGTTATACTTTTTGTTTGGAGGGATGGATATGTTAGGTACCTGACCTAGTTAACTGTGGATATATATTTGGGATCATAGTTATATTATTGATGATATTAGTGGAAAATTAGTGTGATACTCAGTTTCGAGTAGTACATCAAGTGATTTTGGATTAGTGAGTTTCCTTTGGTTTTAACTAGAACAAAGGGTTCAGTATTATGGGTTAAATGGGCATGTGATAGAGGAATTACTAGTAGATAGGGCTTGTGACATGATTTTTCAAGATATATGACTCAATAGTGTTGGATGTGAGTTTCATGGACGGATTATGCATGGCAATGTAATGGTTTGGTATTAGTGGGATGTTTGAGGCATCAGAATCTCACGATTAATGGTGAAATTTATCATTTGGGCCTAACATTATAGGAGTGTACACCAGAGGTGCTTAAGTTAAGCTGTCAGTCATGAGTAGGCTGAGAACCAATGGGGGTGTAATGAGGTAATTGAAATCAAGGTTCTTGGGGGCCTATGAGTTAGTTTTACATATCCTTAAAGTTATAGGTGACATAAAAATGTGTAAATTTTTTTGGTGTTAATTAGGGGGATTTTAGTATACTCTTAGTTTTTAGAATATCATTACCAACATCTTGACATCACCCCAGGTGTGATAATAGGGTATTGGTTATACTCCTTTCCACTAAATCTATTTTGTGGGTCATTAAATGAATCTTAATAGTTGGCTATCATAGTGTGGTGTTAGTGAATTTGTATGGTCAGAGGTGTACTATCACCTATTATGAGTAAGACCTTATAGTGGAGTAGATGTCATAGAATGTCATGTGCTCTGTTCTTAGAATCTAGGAATGGGAGATGGTTGACTTTTTTTCACTCTAGTGACAGAGAGAACCACATTCAATTATTGGGTTAGAATGGGTTAGATAATTATCCATGGTGGTTATATTTTCTCTATTGAGTTGTTCATAATGAAATCCTATGGTGTGGAGTGATGTGTTGTTCATAGGGGTGTGCTACCCAAAATGGAAGGGTCTGATGTGTGTAGAACTGATTGTGGATAAGTTGTGGTGGAATTATGATAGTAGTGAAGAAACAAAGTGAATGATTAAATTATTTAATTAGTAATAACTAGAAATTATTTTTTATTGATGAATTATTTGAGTAATGGTTTTTGGATTGAGGTAGTTTTGAATAAAAATATATGGATCTTATTTTGTATATACATTGGTGGTGTGGTAGGAAACTGATGATGATTTTGAGTAAATGGAGGATCTGACTATAGAAACTCAATGAGTGCCAAGTATAGACATTAGTTTTTTTGTTTGGGAAATCATGTAATTCCTCAATCCATGAAGGAATTATGATCATGTGAGGTGGAAGTGTATCGACTTTCATATATGAGCATTTTTGGGATGAATCATCCAAGGATAGTAAGCCTTAAGATTGTACATGGAATAGATTTTGTATGTTGTAAACCACATCATGCATATCTTTTTTGTAAAATGAAGAATATGTCTTAAAAATTGAAAAAAAAATTACATGAAAATATGTTTTGTTCATGTAACATGCTTGGACGATGGTAATTCAACTACTCTAGTTGGTTTCTGAGGATGTGTATGTCTATTACTGTTTATTTCGTGCTCTCATGGGTGTTTGAGAATGTTATTTTGGAATCTGCATCGAGAACGTTATGGGAGTGTGAGTTTGAGGTATCAAAGTTATTTTTTGATATTGAGGGTGTTATTAATGTGAATTTTGTAGTTATAAGATGAAGCTTATGGTGGAGAGAACCATATACCTGATGAGTTTTTAGGTAGTGAAATGTTTAGTGATTTGGTTGGATGGGCTTGGATAAGTCTTATCTTGGTGTTACATTTTTTATAATAGGTGTTGGATAAGGTTTTGGATAGATGAGTGATTTAAGTTACATGTTTTTCTCAGTTTTATTTCAGGCATACAAAATATGAATGGAGATGTGAGTTATATAGGTGACCGACATTGTTCAGGTGGTGAGAATGGATTAAAATTGATGCATCTTAGTGATGACAAGAATTATGGTAAGGATTTTGTAGGTCACACATCTGTATTTGTTTTAAATTCTATAATGAATTTTATTTTTCCTTTAATGAGCATATCCGAATTTTAATCATGACTTGGAATGAAATTTCAAGAGTTGTAATGCATCAAAGTTGTGTTTTGAGGCGAGGAATGATGCTCAAGAAATATCTTGGGTCTTCAAGTGATCATTGGAGGCATCAAGTTACATTTCATGAGTTTTGATGATTTTAATCCAGTGTTCATGGGTTAGTGTTTATGGTATAGTAGAAACTGTGAGACACCATGAGGCTAAGGGAGTTTTCATCTCATTTCGAACTGGTCATGGTTGGATTTCATGGTTATAGTAGAATTTGTGGTAACCTATGTGATCCAATGGAGGAAATCATGTGACGTGGTGTAGACCATGGAATATGGTTGAATAATTTTACTTTTTTGGACAAATCATACTACTTGATACAAATGGAAGGTAGTCATAATAGTATGGATGGTTCAGAGTTTGTTAAACTATGTGGCCTAACCATGTGAGGCATAGGGTGTTGGATAGTATATGGCACACATTTAGCACAAGTTCTTTAATAATGTGTGGCCAAACGTTGTGGATACCTGTAACATCATTAAATGAGTGAAATAACAAACATATCCACTCTTGTTTTTAGGCCACTCCACCCCGCTTCTACCCCTTTTAGTGCACCCAAACTAAGGGTGTTTCCGACCTCGTCTTCCATCTTCAACCCCCAATTTTCAGTGTATTCATGGAAATTATTTGGAAATTTAGGTGAGTTCATATCCTTTGGTTACCTATATTCCTATCTTTATTAATCATCTCTAATTTTTATGTTCCATAATTAGGTTTTAATTGATGGTTATATTATATAATGGTTTAATTGCCTCTTTCTCATTATCCTTTTAGTTAGTATACAAAGAGGATGTCATGAGACAACTTATGCACATTTTTTTGTGACATTTCATTAAGGTATGGTATTGTGGTTAATTTTATTATAGTTTACAAAATTAAATAAATTAATTAATTATTAAAAAGGTATAACTTATTAGGTCTCATCCCAAGAATTTTTTCATGATTCTATTTTCTACCAAATGTAGAGGTTGTATGGAGTCTCACAATAGGGTGAGGTCTTGGTGATTTTTTCAAAATTATACAATGTTAGGGATTAAATATTTAGTTAATTATAATTGTAATAATTAATTAATTTTGGTTTTCTGGTATCATGTTATATATTGGATGGCTAAGATGAGCTTCTTTGGATGATGAATAGTTTGGATGAGGCATGGGTGAGCCTTAGAGAGTAGTCAAGATTTTAAATGTTTTGGAATGCTTCATTGATGAGGTAAGTGTTCTATGATCTTTTCCCATAGTCTTATAAATTAATTCTCATGTATATGTGTATGTTCTTTAAATCCCATTAGTGGTGAGTTTTTTTATTTATTTAATTTAATGGTTTTATACCTCAAATTGACTACAAAATCCTTCCAAGGATACATTTTTATTTCTATGATGGAACGTACATCCACCCAAGGGGTGTTCTAACCATAGAATATTGAATATTTTTGTGTTGTGTTTTTTGAATATTTTATTAGTCTCTTGAAGCGTTCTACACAGTATGTGTTGGTTTTTTAGTCAATTATGGGTTTTAAAGGGTAAATATGTTATGTTTATTTAGTTTTTAAATGTAGTATTTAACTCAAATTAATTTAAATCATATTTTTTTGATTAATATTAATGGTGAATTGAAATGGGTATGTGGACTACTGTTTGGGGTAATTTTTTATATCTCCTCTAAAGGATTTAATGGAAATAAATTTTTTGGAATTATTTTAGATGGTAAAAGTGAATACACATGTTTTTAATGGTAGATTTGAAATTTTTTAAATGGATGTATGAGATCCAGAATTTTATAGAATGATGGATTAGTGTTTTGATATGTAAAAAGGGAATAGAATTCTGAGCCAGGTTTTGGTGTTAAATGCTATTAGGACCTTCATAGATGGTAAGGGTTTAAAATGATTGTTTGCGAATATTGAATTTATTTTACAAGGTCAAATGTTAACCTTGGATTTTGTTAACAGTTGTGATAGAACCAGATAATGGACATGGGATTATATATATGAGGTTTAGAGAGTGTACATAGTGTTACATGGGTATGATTACATATTTCTAACATGTAATTAGAAATATGAGGATTATATTTTAGACATGGTGTTCCACATGTATGAATCTAGATGTCTGATATGGTTTTCCACATCTAAGGCTAAGATTGTGAACGTGGAATTCCACATGAATGGTTATGAATGTTTGAAATGACATTACACATCCAATGTTGAGATAGTGGAAATGGGGTTCCAGGTATATGATTCATGATTTTAGGCATGGAATTCTACATATGAGGTTGAGAGTAATATATGGAATTCCATGTGCATGAATCTAGATGTTTGACATGTCCTTCCACATCTGAGGGTAAGAACATTGGACTTGATGTTCTATGTCCGTCAATTAGTTTATTTGACATGATGATATGAAATAGTACCCATGGATTTGAATATTGTTATGTTACATGACCAAATTTCCATTCATGGTTTATATTTAATATTTATTCCTATCTATGTTGATTGAAAATATTGATACTTTCTTATGGTTGTATAAGCATATGTATTTTAAAAAGGTAACCATCTTTAGTTGGTGTGGGTTGGGTTGGTCCTCATGTCACCTGGAACTTGAGGGAAGAGAAGTTAATCAACTAATAATTTTTTATATGTTTCTCTTTTCCTACAATTTTTAGTTATTCCACCATTCAATGACATACAATGTTTATCTGAATGGTATTTGGCTTATACACAAATTTTTTTTCCTAATGATTTTTACTCACACACTTCTCATTTTTCCACTATACATGGGTACTTGAGAATCTATCACATATTTTTTTCCGGCATAGTTTTTTTATGAGCCCCTTGATGCGTTTTCATGAATAGGCTAGATAGCTGTAATGGTATCATGGAACTATATACTAAGTATATGACATGAATTTTAGTACTAAGTTGAGCCTGGTGTATTTATTTATTTTTATATGTGATCTTCCTAGTGGGTGATCAATGTTGTAAAAATGGAATTGTAGTTTGGGACTTTACTATATTTAGTTTTATTATAGAATTCTTATATATTATTTGATTTATTCTTTCTATGTACTCTGATGTATATGTTATTTGGATCATTACTTCTGGTTGTCCCCTCATATATGGGCTTATAGTCTCTCCATTGTTCTATCTTAGACCCCCACTACTAGTCGGCTTCCTCATTCTCATGATGATATGTGCTTGAGTTCTTGTGGAAAACCAGATCAGGGCACAAGTTTAGTGGAAAACATTGTGAGTTTTTACAAAATCTCTCAAATAAATTATTAAGTTTGCAAATCCTTCCATTATCATAATTAAAATGAATCCATTTGTCAATTTACTTGTCTGGTCTAATTCAGGGTTCTTTCAATTTTTTGGGAGGATTGTCTATTGTTTTGGGTTGGCATAACCATGTTAGTACTAAGGGTTTTCTATGTATGTTTGTATTATGAGAAAGGAAATATGGATCATTTCAACTAGAATATCAATATAATAGAATATTCAAAATCCAATTGTGGGGGCTATTGGGATTTGATAAAATCATGGATGCTAATATATAAAAATTATTATCTCACATTTTAAAATAAATATAAAGTATTAAAAACTATCTTATATATTATTATAGAAGATGTTAATTCATATGACCTCCAAATTTTCCCAGATATGAATTTTTTTGAAATATAATGTCCTTATAGGGATGAACATCCAAAAGAAGTATTGGGGATTTTTAATCATTTAATGCCAAGAGTAAAATTTTTATATGTTGGTGTCCCTTATACCAAAAAAGGATCCTTCTAAGGAGACTATTTAGTTTGAGAGTGTTTTCTTATAGAACAATGTAGATAATTTGTTATTATTTTTCAATTTCTAATGTTTTCATTAATGTTTAGTGATATCTAGACGTTGCATGAGGAAATTGTTGCATGCATCATCTTATCCCATCATTGTGATCTGTATTAGGAAAAAGCTATAAATGAAGAGTATCTAGTTTCCAAATAACTTTTTAGATTTATTCATAGAGATGGTGTGATATCCTGACCAAATATAGTCAAGATAATTAGATATATATATTATTTTGACATCTTGGGTTTTAAGATACACAATGATTGGTGCACCAATCTAATTCATTCCACACCGCCTTAGAGATACTATAGCAACTTTAAAAATTATAATATGAATAGTTTTTATATTTCACTATTGTAACTTCTTACTCTAATTCATTATGAATATTTTGTTATAAATCATCAAACACAAAAGAAAATACTTTTGTTTAATAAGAGGATGGTATAGGGAATGGTCTCTATGACTACATTGATGTGTAACACTTCTTTGCACTGTCTTACAAAGAGAATGAGGATCCATAGGTAGGTTAAGAATTAATATGAAAAAATATTATTTGGGATAATAGGGGCCACTAGGAGAATAAATTCACCTCAATGATGAAGCCTTTATAATCATGATGTTAATTTATTATCTAATGTAGAATCTAAATTTCTACTAATTGGTTTTTAGATATAGATTTTAGTGTTTTCTTTTGTATTCTCTTGTGAATATTTATTGGTTATTTTAAAAAAGGAAACTTTTATAGGGTAATGTGTGATCCATAATAATTAAATCAAATAAAATATAAAATAAGATTACAAATTAAAATTTCTCAGTAGAAAATCACACAAGTGAAAATTCATACATTTAATCCCTCTATTTTCAGGACGCCTTGAGCCACATGCCAAGGAGATATGAACTACCCTAGATCCATTGTCATCACTATTATCTAAGGCTATATTCCAATTAGATTAATACTATTATAATCATTAGGAAAACATCAAAAATACATAAATAAAAATAAATGAAAACCCCATGATAACATCAATGCATCATCATCATCCTATAACCAATAAAAATGATATTGCTCATCAGATAATGAATGAAATTGTATCCAACCAAACCTCTATGATAATTTTCTTGTCTTCAATCACTATTAAAACTATACCAAAACAACTATCAAATTCTAGTGATGGTTAAAAAATTCTCCTTCCAAAACAGACCAATATAAATAAAAATAACAAATAAGATTCCAAATGATGAGCTTACACTACTAGAAAACCAAATATTGAATTTTATCAACAAGATTAAAACCAATATTCAGAATCAAAATTATAGGAATTATCATTCAACCCAAAAATCCCTACCTTAAAATTAATATAAAAGGGCATATAATAATCTATCAAAAAATCAAAATCAATACTCTATGAAAATCATGAATGAAATGAACCACTAAAGTAACCTAACAAATTATTTTTCTAGAACTATAGTTTTTCAAGAATTTTATACCCATAAAACATGTAAAAAAGTGTAGTTCCACTTTGTTCTAAAGGAAAAACACCATGTTTTTATTGAAATTTTAATGATAACCTCTGAGATGACCTATTATAGTAGCCACAATAGTGAGATTTCAATTGGATTAAGAAAGAGAACCGAGAAATCTTGGACAAGTGATGTGAGAAGTGTATAAAGTTATGAAAGAAGGATAAAATGAATTGTATAAATGAAAAGAAACATATAATGGTATGTCTGGTGGATCCCAAGAAGGTAAAAAAAATTCAAGTGGACTTGGGAGAAGAAACGTCATTTATAATAAGAAGAGAATGAATCATGAGGCTTAGAGAGGAAGCACCATCATCTGGGGAGAAACCATTAAATGTAGGGAAACATACATGAAAGAAACCCCTATATTTGTATCCAAATAAAATATCCAAGTACATTTTGGAATGTTTTTTAAGGAGAGGTAGTGTAACGACCCAGAAATTCATTAATGGAAATACCTCTTGATCTAATTAAATGTATCTTTATGTAAAATGTTTATATAAAATGTAAATTTCTTGGTTTTTATTTTAAGAATTGTTATCATTGCAAATATAGTTGTTGAATAGTGATAACCTGATTAGTATAAATATAGGAATTTAACAATCTAATTTACTCAGACAAAGGATGTGATGGCCTCATCTAGTAGAATTTCTCTATACGAAGCCCAGAGATCCAAAAAGATTTGGCATCATTGGGCTTCACCCTTTACCAATCCCATGCCAAGCTTCATCATGTCATGCTTGAACAGAACCACCTATGAGAAAAATGGAATTTGAAAGAGATCACCACACGTGCAATGTTATCTGAGTCACCTGAAGAGTCGGTTACCATCACACACCTTACTCTTCGGTATTACGTAGGTGTTATAAGGAGTTATGTAACAAGACCTTATCAATATGGTTATGTAAATTAGTTTTTTATATTATAATGAATATACCTTCATTTTATTATGGTTACCTTGTAAATATTTTTTAAAGTACAAATGGTATTTTTTCGTTAATGTTCAATTAAGAAATATATTTTGATGAATTATTTGATTTTTTTAATTAAATAATATTTTGATAAAATATTATAATTTTTATTAAATTAATTTTTATTAAATATAAATGATCGTATAATTTTATGAATGCAATCATAATTTTTATTCTGATTTGAAAGGCATTTTTGTCAAAAACTATGAATTTTCAATAAATATTTGTTTTTTAAAGTAAAAATTAACATATTTAGAATATTATTTAGATAAAATGAATATTATTTCTGGAATTAGGATTTCAAAATTATCCAACAGTAAATTTTTCATAATTTTCTGAGACAGTCAAATTTTTGGGTAAAAATTAAATACCATTTATATATATAATGTGTTTTATGACATCATAATGACCCAATAGTGATGTAATAAAATATTATAAGCTTTATATTCTTCCAATAAATGTTTTACCATTAAAATAATGTGTTTTTTGGTATGTTTGATTTATTTAAGAAAACATTAAAGGACCGTTCAAAACATATTAAACATCTTGTCTTTTTAAATTGTTTTCCTTTGGAGTATGACTCACCTCTATATAAGAAACCATATTATTTTAATAATTTGGGACATTGTGCTTATATAATATTTTATTCCACTTCTCTTTTCCAAAAACCATGGATAGAAACCATGGTCTAGTTTGTGGTTTGTATTAGTTTTAAGTGAAGGTCCCAAACCTCAATAATAAAGAATTGATTCCTATATAAACCCTCCCAAACTCCAACTTCCTCCTCACTAAAAGCATTTAGATTTCATCTAAACTCTCTCATCTTCTCTCTAAAGTCCTCCTAAGGATCCCCATGCTCCGATTAATCCTCTCTCGAGCCACTCTCAATGCTTTGGATGCAAAATTCCAAGTAAGAGTTTTTCTTCCTTTCTCATTTTTGTCCAATTTTCTTAATGTTGTTATTCCCCTTTAATTTCAATTATAGAGGTTGGTGTATAGTTTCACACATCCCCCATATAGTTCTATTTATGTTTGAATAATGGTATAACCTTTTATATCTCATTAAAATTCTCCCATGTACACATGTCACTATGCCAAAATTCTGAAAGGAATTTATCTCTCCTCATTTACATTCATCCAATTCATTTGTATCATGAATATAAATTCCATTAAAATTGTTGGGACATGTATTTATATGACCCCATTACTGTCCATTTAATTTACATATGATGAGATGCCCCTTTCACTCTCATCAACCAATTTTCTGAATTCTTATGTCACGGCGTTACGTAGCCGAAATTGCACAGATTTTCAAAGCCAATGTCATTGTGTAGTGAATACCATGCCCATTTTTCTATCAAGGGTATTCACCTTTAAGCACATTAAATTATTGATTATAAAGTGTCATATATTAATTCCACATTCTTTTTTCATGGAATAAATGATTATTTTTTATTAATCCATTTTATATGATCCATGTGGCACACTTATGCATGAAATGATATGTTTAAGAAGGGTGCGCCCTTATAGCACTCCAATGAATTGGGTGATGTATAGTATCATGATAAGTCATGTTCAATTGGTGTTAACTCATGATAATTCAATTGAAACAAGGTTTTACATTTGATTCATGTGAAATGAGGATTTACACATGCTCCAGGTGCAATGAGCCTTGGCTCATGCTAATTTTATTTTAAGAGTTGTTGCCAAATTTTTCATGTTATGATTATCATACATTATCATGTCTTTATATTTATCCTTTTCTTGTGCTCTGCTGATATTCCTATTGTCTAACATGTATTATATTTCTCTTTTTATTCCATGATTATTCCCTTATTGGGATTTATAGCTCATCCTTTTCATATGGATGTCCTTAGGTTATCCCATGTAATTCTAGGTACAAGTGAATGTAGTGGTCATGTAAATAAATTTATCAATAAAGATGTTGTGTTTCATGTTTTAAGATATTATGTAATGATCCTAATGCCCAAAGAAAATAGACCTATCTATCATCTATGTTGTATCAAGTGATGTTTATGTAATAAAATATGTTTAATTCTATAATAAAAGATCAGGGTTGTCATAGTTGCTATCAGAGGATAGGTTTAGTTATTTTTTGGAATAGTATTAGAAAAACCTAGTAAATCCTTAGAGAAAAGACTAAGTAGAATAAAAACATCCCTTTTTTTGTGAGTATTGAGTAAGTGTTTTATCATGAAAATACATCCATGTCAAGATATGAGCAGGTTAAGGCGGCTCTGGCACAGATGTATACTATGGGTAAAACTAGAAAACATAGCTCTGAGCTAGAATCAAATGGGAATTGGTGCATAAAAATGGGTCTTGCATCACTCGTGGATACGAAACTCCTAGTGTATATTCTTTTCAAGATTCACAATCTTAGTATGAAACATTATTAAGGGACTAAAAAAATTCCCTAAGAATATATGTTAGAAAGTAGATCATAGAAAACATACACTAAAGCCAATAGATTCATATGTTAAGGAAATAAAAGTTATTTATAACTCATCAGTTTTGTACCTGTATTACCCTTTATGTGTTACCCCTAACATTCCTTTTATTCCATCCAATGTCTAGTAATATGAGGAGTCGGGCTAACAACTGATGTAAATATCCATGTGATGAATGTACTAATAAGATGGTTAATACAATGGGAGCGGTAATCACAAACATTTCAATGCTTCTCCCTCATATAACTCAAGCTTTGAATAGAAACATGGGTCAATTGGAATGTTCAACCCCCCCCCCCCTAATAAAGAAAAAGTTTCTATCGAGATATTCTTGAGACAAATGCCTTCTACTTTTAATGGATCATCAGATCCCCCAATTGTTGAACAATGGATCAACTCCATTGAAAGGATCTTCTTCATCCTACAATTTTCTAAAAATGATAAGGTTCTACTAGATGCTTATCATATGGAGGGTGAAGCTGATCAATGGTGCACATAGATCAAAAATATGAAGCCTGAGGAGAAGATCAAGTCGTTGGAATGGAAGGATTTCTGGAAGATGTTTTTCAACAAATATTTCCCGCGCACCCTCTGTCATAAGATGGAAAGGGACTCCCTTTCCATCAAGAGAAAAGATGATGAATCTGTTGGAGCATACATGGAAAACATCACATGGCTTTCACGATATGCTTACGACATTGTTGTTACCCATGAATAAAAGGTGGACTGCTTCTTTAGTGGGCTAAAACCTAGCCTTCTAAAAGAGATGGTGATCTGTGACTTTGACAGCTATGAAGAAATTTTTAGACGTGCCCTCAAGGATGAAATGGAGATCAGAGAATCTCATTTGTATTATAGGGAAAATAAGCGTAATATGGACTTCAATGCTTGTGTTCTGATGGATAAATCCAATGGTGATAAGAAGATCCAGCACCCCACTTTCCTACGGTGTGGAAAGAAGCACAATGGAAATTTCGTCGAGGGGATGAGGAAATGCTTTAGGTGTGTAACAGAAGGGCACCTACCTGTTAACTGTAAGAAAAAAAACCTGTGGCTGTGACAGAGGAGTGGAACACATAATTCGAACCTCAACACATGGTTCATTGCTACAACTATAAAGAACCAGGGCATCTTTCTAATCAGTGCCCTGATCCATTGTTTTGTGGAGGCAACAAACAACCTCATAGACAGCAAGGGTGAGCTTTTTCCATTACTACTCTCGAAGTGAACCATGAAAATGACGTGGTGACAGGTATGTTGGTTATTCATTCAAGAATAGAGAACATACATTGTGATCTAGGTTATACACATTATTTTAGATCATGAATGTTTCGTAGAACAATCCTAGAACCACCACAAATCATGGAAGTGAAGATGTCGATGAGTATGGAGAATGGGGCAATCATTTCATCCTAGGGATATAACTCCTCCCCTGTCATAATCTGTGGATTGAAATTTCTGGCGAACCTTATCAAACTCCCTCTGGTGTAATTTGATGCCATTCTTGGCATGGATTGACTTTACTTATATAGGGCCATCATAAATTGTCGTGAGAGGGAAATCACTCCCCATGTGGAAGATCAACCCACTGATTCTTTTACAATTGCAAGGATGAAGGTTAACCTTTTATATCTCCATCATCTCAAGTGTGAATATTAGTACTCTATGAGCATGTGGATCTGGCTCAGATGATTGAGTTTAAAGATTCAACCATCCAAGAATAAAAAACCTCTTGTGAGGGAACTCACAAAAGTATTTCCCAAGGAATTTCTTAGTCTTCCTCCTTGAATAGATGTTGAATTCTCACTTTATCTTATACCTAGAGAATTGAAAATATCCAAGACTCCAAATAGAATTTTTTTTGGATCATGGTGAGCTGAAAAAAACAACTACAGGAGAATCTGGATAAAGGGTTTATACTCCCAAGTGCTTCACCATGTGGTGCACCAGTCCTCTTCATCAAGAAGAAGGATGTGTTAATGTGCCTTTGAATCGATTGTTGTGAACCTAACAAAATCACGATAAAGAAAAAGTTTCCTCTCCCATGAATTGATAACTTGTTTGATCAGAAATGTGGAGAACAATATTTCTCCATAGTGGATTTGCGATCGAGATATTATCAAGTAAGGGTGAAGATGGATGATATCCCCAAGAATTTTTTTCGTACAAGATACAAGCACTGTGAATTCATAGTAATTCCATTTAGACTCACAAATGTTCCAGAAATTTTCAATTACTTGATTAATAGAGTCTTCAGAGATTACCTAGATAAATTTTTTTTAGTCTTTATAGATGATTTTCTAATATACTCCAAAACCTAGTAGGATCATGAGGAGTATTTAAGAACTGTACTAGAGACCATTCGGAAGGAGAATCTCTACGCAATGTGGAGTAAGTGTGAGTTCTAGTTGAAGGAGATCTCATTCTTGGGCTATATCATTACAAGAAATGGGATATCTATGGATCCCTCCAAAATAGCAGAAATAGAGGGATGGATAAGGCCAACATCTGTAACGGATATCCATAGCTTATTGGGGATAGCTGGATATTATCGATGATTTGTGGGAAATTTCTCACGATTTTCCAAACCTCATACCAGGATAACTCAGAAGGGAGTAAAGTTTGATTGGAGTGATGAATGCGAAAATAACCTTTAAGGAGTTTAAAAGGAGTCTTATCACTATTCCCATGCTCACATTAACCAAAAGTGGAGAATGTTTTGTGGGATTCCGTGACGCTTCAAAGAAGGGATGAGTATGTGTGTTTATGAAGAATGACAAAGTCATGGCCTATGCTTCAAGGCAATTGAAAGTTCATGAGTAGAATTATCAAACACAGGATCTAGAAATATCTATGTTGATATTTCCTTTAAAAATATTGTGGCATTATCTCTTTGGGGAGAATTCTGAAATATATACAGACCACAAAATCCTTGAGTATATATTGACACAAAAAGATTTGAACATTTTCCAATGAAGATGGTTAGAGCTAATCAAATTCTATAACTGCTCAATCCATTACCACCCTGGGAAATCGTAGAAGGTGGTAGATTATCTATGTAGAATGGACCCAGTGATTTTATCTTTAATGAGCATTGAAAAGGATCCAATCTTCTTAGATTTGATGAATATGGACATGGGAATCATAAAGAAGGGAGCATCATTAATCCTTTCACAAATGATTGCTCAACCATCTCTTTTTTAATGTTAAATTGTGGTCAAAAGAATTATGTGGGGATTCAGAAGAAAGTGGAAGCTATAATAAAAGAGAAATCCTCAGAGTTCAATGTTAATAAAGATGGAATTGTTAGATTCAGGAAAAGACTATGTGCTCTATCATGTTCCAAGATAAAGAAGGTACATTTGGATGATGCACATAGTTTGAACTTCTATTTTCACCCTAGAAACACAATGATGTATCGAGATCTCCATTAGCATTATTGGTGGGGTAACATGAAGAAAGAGATCATTGAATATACATAAAAGTGTCTGGTGTGTTAGCAAGTGAAGTCTTAGAGACAATTGGCTATGGGGATGATGCAACCATTCCCCATACCAGAATGGAAATGGGAGAACATTACAATGGACATTGTCACCGGACTTCTGAAGTCATCCAAAGGAAACAATGTAGTGAGGGTTTTTTTGGTTGTCTTACAAAGTCTGCACACATCATTACTATTCGGGAAGATTTCTCATTAGATCAACTGACATAGATATTTATGAGAGAAGTGGTAAGGCTGCATGGAGTACCATGATCTATTGTATCCGACTGAGATCAACGATTCACCTCTATATTTTGGAAGAGTCTTCAACATGTTCTGAATATTGAAATGATCTTCAATACAAACTATCATCCTCAAATAGATGGCCAATCCAAGTGAACTAACCAAACACTTGAGAACATGTTTAGAGCATGCTCAATGGACTTTAATGGGGGATGGGTTCATCATCTTCCTCTGGTTGAGTTCACTTATAATAACAATTTCAACTAAATCGTCCAAATCGAACCATATAAAGCCCTTTATGGGAAAAGGTGAAGAACAACGCCGTGTTTCGATGAAGTTAGTGAGTGTAAGATGCTCAGACTAGAAATGGTCGAAGATATGGTGGAGAAGGTGAAAACCATTCAGCAGCATATCTAGGAATCCGAGAGTCAACAGAAGAGTTATACAGATAATCATCAATGAGAGCTTGAGATTAAAGTTAGAGACATGTTATTTCTATTCATATCTTCATTGAAGAATGTCGTGAGGTTTTGAAAGAAATGGATGTTATGTCAAAGGTACATCAGCCCCTTCGAGATTCGTGATCATGTTGGGGCTGTGGCCTATCAACTAGAACTTTCACCTACCATGTCCAAAGTACATGAAATCTTTCATGTATCCCTCTTATGGAATTACAAATCGGACCTGTCAAAAGTACTCTCTTCAGAGGTGGTACAGTTAGAGGATGATCTTCTTTATAAGGAGGAACTACTGAAGATCTTATATTGTAGAGAAAAAGATCTTTGAAAAAAGACAATTCCCCTCATCAAGGTGTTGTGGTAAAACAACATGTTTGAAGAATCAATGTGGGAATTGGAGGAAATGATGAAGTAGAGTAACCCACGTCTATTTTCTTGTGGGAAAAGAATATATTCAAGGAAATTTTTTTAAGGGGGCAGATTTTAACAACCAGTACTTTCATTAAGAGAAATACCTCTTGATCTAATTAAATGTCTCTTTTCGTAAAATTTTTATATAAAATGTCAAATTATTTGGTTTTATTTAAAGAATTGTGACCAGTGCTAATATAGTTATTGAACAGTGAACACATTATTAGTGTAAAAATATGGCTTTAACAATCTAATTTACTCAGACAAAGGTATTGATGGCCTCATCCTGTAGAATTGCTCCATAAAAAGCCCATTTTTCGGAGCTTGGAAAAGTGGTGGAATCATTGGGATTCTCTCATGACCAAGCCCAAGCCTAGGTTCAGTTTTCAAGCTTGAACGGAACTGCCTACGAGCGAAATGGAATTTCATAGAGATCACTATGCGTGCAATGTTATTCAAGCCGCCCCAAGAGTCTGTCACCATCGCTCACCTTACTCTTCGATCTTATGTAGGATTTATAAGGGGTTATGTAACAATAACATAACACTATGGTTATGTACATTTTTTTGTATATAATAATTAATATACTTTCATTCTATTATCGTTACCTTGTAAATAGTATTTAAAGCACAAATGGAATTTTTAGTTAATGTACAACTAAGAAATATATTCTGATGAATTAATGAATTTTTATGTAGATAATATGTTAATAAAATATTGTTATTATTAATATTATTAAATTAAATATTTATTAAATATAAATGATTTTATAATTTTATGAAGGAAATCGTAAATTTTATTAAGGTTTGAAAGCCATTTTTGTCAAATCCCTTGAATTTTTTATAAATTATAGTTTTTATTTTTAAAGTAAAATTTAACATAATTAGAAAACTATTTATATAAAATATATTGTATTTCTCGAATCGGGACTTCAAAATTATCCACCAGTTAATTATTCATAATTTTCTAATTCAGTCAAATTTTTGGGAAAAAAATAAATACCGTTTAAATATATAATGTGTTTTATTACATCAAAATGAACTAATAGTGATGTAATAAAAAACTATAAGCTCTATGTTCATCCAATATTTGTTTTAACATCAAAATAATGTTATTTTGGGTGTTTTTGAATTATTTTACAAAGCATTAATAGACCCTTCAAGACTTATTAAACATCTTGTCATTTTAAATTGTTTTCCTTACGAGTGTGACTCACCTCTACATAAGAAACCCTATTATTTCCTGTAGTTCGGACTTTGGAATTATAATATATTTTTTTCCACATCCCTTTTCCAAAAACAATGGGTGAAAACCATGGGATGGTTTGTGGTTTGGATTATTTTAAAGTGAGGGTCCCAAAACTAAATAATAAAGAATTACCTAACCTTTCCTATATAAAACCGCCCAAGATCCCACTTCCTCCTCACTAAAAGCCTTTTATGTTCATCCAAACTCTTCCTTCCTTTCTTTAGAAACCTCCCATGGTTGCCCATCTCCCAATAATCCTCTTTCAAGCCTTTGGAAGAACACTTCCAAGTAAGTGTTTTTCTTCCATTCTCATTTTTTCCAATTTTCATAATGTTGTTATGACCTTTTAATTTCAATTATAAATGTTGGGGTATAGTTTAACCCCTCCCCCATACTTCCCTATTTATGTTTTAATTATGGGAGATACCTTTCTCTCTCATTAAATGCCTCCCATGTACACCAGTTACTATGCTGAAATTCTGAAAGCAATTTCCCTCTCCTCATTTACATTTAAGCAATTATTTTGTATCATGAATCTATATTCCTTTAAAATTGTTCTGACATGTATTTATATGACCCCATTACTATCCATTTCATGTACATATGATGAGACACCCCTTTCTCTCCCATCAATAATTTTTTTGAAATCTTACGTCACGCCGTTACGTAGCCTAAATTGCACCGATTTTCCAAACCGAAGTCATTGTGTAGTGAATACCATGCCCATTTATCTATCAATGGTATTCAGCTTTATGCATATTTACTTATTGATTATAATGTTTCACATATTAATTACACATTCCTTTATCATGGAATAAATTATGATTTTTTATGTATCGATGTTATACGATCCATGTGGCACACTTATGCATGAAATGAAATGTTTAAGAAGGGTGCTCCCTTATAGCACTCCAATGCATTGGGTAAGGTATAATATCATGATACATCATGTGAAATGGGTGTTAACTCATTATAATTCAAGTGCAAATAGGTTTTACTCATTCTTCATGTGAAAACAGGATTTACTCATTCTCCAGGTGCAATGAGCCTTGGCTCATTCTAATTCCATGTTAAGTGTTGTTTCCACATTTCCATGTTATGATTATCATTCTTTATCATGACTTTATGTTTATGCTTCTCTTGTTCTCTATTTATATTCCTATTGTTTAATATGTATTTTATTCCTCAGGTTATTTCGTGATTATTCTCTTACTGGGCTTTATAGCTCACCCATTTCTTATGCATGTCCTCAGGTTCTCCCATGCAATGCTATGTATGATGGAATTTAGTGGTCATGTAGAGGATGTTTTCAATAAAGATGTCTTATTTCATTTTTCAGTTGTTATGTAATTATCGTAATCCCCAAACACACTATAACTCTTGATATTCTACGTTATATGAAGTGATGTTAACATAATAAATTATGTTCAATTATCTAATAAAAGATCTGGGTTTTCGTAGATGGTATGAGAGGATAGGTTTAGTTATTTTTGGGATTAGGCTTAGATAACCCTAGTAAAGCCTTAGAGTCAAGACTAAGTAGAATAAAAACTTCCCTAAGTTTTGGTGAGTATTGAGTAAGTGGTGTATCAAGAAAATACATCCCTGTGTAGATACAAGCATGATGAGGTGGATCTCGGACAGATGTATCCTAGGGGTAAGACCCCAAAACACCACTTGGAGCTAGACTCGAACGAGAACTGGTGCACAACAATGGGCCATGCTACACTCTTGGTTACGACACTCCTGGGGGATAGGCTTTGGTAGATTCACAAGCTTAGTATGAAACGTTATTAAGTGACTAAAAAACTTTCTAATAATATATGTTAGAATGTAGATCATAGATAACATAGACTAAAGCCAATAGATTCATATGTTAAGGAAGTAAAAGTTATTTATAAGTCATCATTTTTACCTGTATTACCCTTTATGTGTTACCCATAACTTTCCTTTTATTCCTGTTAATTGCTGGAAATATGAGGACTCGGGATAACCACCAATGTGAATATCAATGTGATGACTGTACTAATGAGATGCCCAATCCAATGGGAGTGGTAATCACAAACATTGTCACATTTCTCTCATAGATTATTCAATATTTGAATAGAAACATGGGTCAAGAGGAACATTCAAACCCCCCCCCCCCCCCAAGAAATAACAAGTCACTATAGAGAGCTTCCTAGGACAAAGGCCTACTACTTTCCATGGATCATTTGATCCCTCAATTGCTGAACAATGGATCAACTCCATTTAAAATATCTTCTCTATCCTTCAATGTTATAACCAAGAGAAGGTTCTCCTGGTTGGTTATTGTATAGAGGGTGAAGCAGATCAATGGGGGACGTCGATCAAAAATACAAATCCTAAAAAGGATATCAAGGCCTTGGAATGGAATGATTTTTGAAAGATGTTTTTTGATAAATATTTTTCACACACCCTCTGTCTTAAGATGGAAAGGGACTACCTTGACCTCAATAAAAAAGATGATGAATCTGTTGGAGCATACGAGGAAAACTTCCCTTCCCTTGCCTGATATGCTTCAGGCTTTGTCATTACCCCTAAATGCAAGGTTGACCACTTCTTTGGTAGGATAAAACCTATCCTTCGGTAAGTGCTGGTGCTCCGTGACTTCGACAGCTATGAGGAAATTTTCTGATGTGCCCTCAATGCTGTGGAAAGAAGCACCCTAAAAATTTCATAAAGGGGACGAGGAAATGCTTCACATGAGGAAGGGAAGGACACATAGCTATTAATTTTCAGCAAAAAAGACCCACGGCAGTGAAAGAGGAGACGAACACTCCATTCAAACCTCAACACGTGGTTCATTTTTAGAACTACAATGAACTAAGGAATCTTGAAAATCAGTTACCTAAGCTAAGGGTTTTCAGAGGCAAGCAACAACCTCCAAGGTAGCAACGGAAAGCTTTTTCCATCACTAATTCCGATGTGAACCCCGATGACGAAGTGGTGATAGGTATGTTGGTTATTCATTTCAGAATTGCAAACATACTTTTTTATTCAGGATCTATGCATTCTTTTATATCTGCAATGTTTAGTTGAAAAATCCCAGCACCACAAAAAATCATAGAAATGAAGATGTTGGTGAGTACGGAAAATGGGGAAATCATGGCATCCCATAAATATAACTCCTCCCCTATCATAATCTAAGGACTAAACTTTCGAGAGAACCTCGTAATACTCCCTCTGGTAGAATTTTATACAATTCTTGGCATGAATTGGCTTTCCTTATATTGAGATAACATAAATTTCCGTGAGAGGGAAATCACTCTCCATGTAGAGAATCGACCCCCGATTCATTACAAAAGAATGGATGAAGATTAACCTTCTTTAGTTCCATCTTCTCAGGCATAGATATTACTACACTATGAGCATGCATATCTGGCTCAGATGGTTGATTCAAAGGATGCAACCATCCTAGAAGTCATGCCTATTGTGAGGTAATTCACTGATGTATTTCATGAGGAATTGCCCAATCTTCCTCATAGAAGAGATGTTGAATTGTTAATTGATCTTATACAGGGGGCGTTTCCAATATCAAAGACATCATAAATAATGGTTGTTTTGGAGCTTGGAGAGCTGAAAAAACAACTATAGCATAATCTGGATAAAGGGTTTATACACCCAAGTGATTCACCGTGGGGTGCACCATTCCTCTTTGTCAATAAGATGTATGGGTCAACGCACCTTTGCATTGATTATCATGAGCAAAACAAAATCACGATAAAGAAAAAGTATCCTCTCACACGAATTGATGACTTGTTCAATTTGCTGCATGGAAAACAATATTTCTACAAAGTAGATTTGTGGTTAGGATATTATCAAGTAAGGTTGAAAAAGGAAGATATACCCAAGACTGCTTTTTGTACAAGATACAGGCACTATGAAATCATAGTAATGCCTTTCAGACTCACTAATGCTCTAGAAATTTTCATGGACTTGATGAATAGTGTCTTTAGAGATTACCTAGACAAATTTGTGGTAGTCTTCATAGATGATATTTTAATATACTCCAAAACCAAGGAGGTTAATGAGGAGCATTTAAGAACTGTACTAGAGATCACCACACGTGCAATATAGGGCCTTAACAATCTAATTTACTCAGACAAAGGAAGTGATAGACTCATCTAATATAATTTCTACATAAAAATCCAATTTGTCAGATCTCGGAAATTAGGTGGCATCATTGGGCTTCACTCTTGGCCAAGCCCAAGGTGAGCTTCATCATGTCTAGATAGAACGGAACTACCTACGAGAGAAATGGAAGTTGATAGAGATCACCATGCATGCAATGTTATCTGAGCCACCCCAAATGTCTGTCACCATCACACACCATACTCTACGGTCTTATGCGGTTGTTATTAGGGGTTATGTAACAAGACCATAGCACTATAGATATGTAAATTATTTTTGTATATAATAATTAATATACTTTCATTTTATTATTGTTACCATGTAAATTGTTTTTAAATCACAAATGGTATTTTTAGTTAATGTTTAACTAAAAATCTATATTGATGAATTAATTGATTTTTGAAATACAAAATATTTTAATAACATATTATTATAATTTTTAAATTAAATTTTATTAAACATAAATGATCACATAATTTTAAGAGTGCAATCATAATTTTTATTAAGGTTTGAAAGCCATTTTTGTCAAAACCAGTGAATTTTCAATAAATGATGGTTTTATTTTAAAAGTGAATATTAAAATATTTAAAAAGTTATTTAGATAAAATAAATATTATATTTGGAATCAAGATGTTGAAATTATCTAATAGTGAATTTTTCATAATTTTCTAAAACAGCCAAATTTTTGGGTAAAAATTAAATACCATTAAAATATATAAGGTATTTTTTGATATCAGAATGACCCAATAGTGATGTAATAAAATAATATAAGCATTATGTTCGGCCAATATATATTTTAATATTAAAATAATGTGTTTTTAGATTTGTTTTATTTATTTTACAAAGCATTAATGGACCATTCAAGACTTATTAAACATCTTGTCTTTTTAAATTGTTTTCCTTGGGAGTGTGACTCAGCTCCACATAAGAGACCCTATTATTTTAAGTTCGCACATTGGCCTTATAGAATATTTTTTTCCAAATCCCTTTTCCGAAAACCATGGGAAAAACCCATGGGCTGTTTTGTGGTTTGGATTAGTTTAAAGTGAGGGTCCCAAACCTAAATAATAATGAATTCCCTCTCCTTTCCTATATAAACACACCTAATATCCCACTTAATTTTCACTCAAAGCGTTTGGAGTTCATCAAAACTCCTCCATAATTTCTCTATAATCCTCCCAAGGTGCCCCAAGCTCCCAAGAATCCTCTCTCAAGCCTCTCTCGAGCCTTTGAAAGCACACATCCAAGTAAGGGTTTTTCTTCCTTTCTTATTTTTGTCTAATTTTCTTAATGTTGTTATGAAATTTTAATTTTAATAAAAAAAATTGTGTATGGTTTCACACCTCCCCCATAATGCCCTATATATTTTTGAATGATGTGATACCCCTTTCTCTCTCATTAAATTTCTCCTATGTACACCCGTTTCTATGCCGAAATCCTGAAATGAATTTCTTCCTCCTCATTTACATTCAAGAATTTATTTTATATCATGAATCTAAATTCCATTACAATTTTTGGTATATGTATTTATATGTCCCCCATACTGTCCATTTCATGTACATATGAAGAGACACCCCTTTCACTCTCATCAACCACTTTTATTAATTCTTACGTCACGCCGTTACACAACCGAAATTGCACCAATTTTCCAAGCCAATGTCATTGTGTAGTGAATACCATGGACATTTCTCTATCAAGGGTATTCACCTTTATACACATTTACTTATTGATTATAAAGTTTCATATATTAATTCCTCATTCCTTTATCATTGAATAAATGATGTTGTTTTATGAATCCATGTTATATGATCCATGTGGCACACTTGTGGAAGAAATGAAATTTTTAAGAAGGGTGCACCCTTATGAAGCTCCAATGCATTTTATATCCTAATATGTCATGTGAAATGGGTGTTGACTCATGCTAATTCATGTGCAACGAGTTTTTACTCAGGCATCTTGTGCGATGAGGATTTACTCATGATCCATGTGCAATGAGCCTTGGCTCATGCTAATTCCATGTTAAGTGTTGTTGCCACATTTCCCTGTTATGATTATAATGCTTTATCATGCCTTCATGGTTATGATTCTCTTGTTCTCTATTGATATGCCTATTTTCTAAAATGTTTTTTATTCCTCATGTTATTCCTTTATTATTCCCATGCTGGGCTTTAGAGCTCACCCTTTTCTTATGCATGTCCTTAGGTTATCCCATGCAATGCCAAGTATGAGGGAATGTAGTTGTCATGTAAAGGATGTTTTCAAAAAAGTTGTTTTATTTCATGTTTTATGTTTTATATAATGATCCTAAGCCCCAAAGAAACTATACCTCTCAATATTCAATGTCATATCAAGTGATGTTTATGTAATAAATTATGTTTAATTGTTATATAAATCATTCGGTTTGTCATAGTTAGTATCAGAGGATAGGTTTATTTATTTTTGGGATTAGGATTAGAAAACCCTAGTAAAGCCCTAAAGACAAGACTATATATAATAAAAACATCCGTAAGTTTGTGTGAGTATTGTGTAAGTGTTTAATAATGCAAATTCATCCCTGTCTGGATACGAGCAGGTCGAGGCAGCTCTAGCATAGATGTATCCTAGGGGTAAACCCGAAAACATTTTTTTGATCTAGACACTAATCGGAACTGGTGCATGATAATGGGCCTTGCTGCACACTTGTTTACGATGCTCACATGGGATATGCATTGGTAGATTCACAAGCATGGTATGGAACATTATTAAGGGACATAAAAATTCCCTAAGAATATGTGTTAGAAAGTAGATCATGGATAACATAGACTGAAGCCAATAGATTCATATGTTAAAGAAACAAAATTTATTTATAAGTCATTGATTTTGTCCTTGTATAACCCTTTATGTGTTACCCCTATCTTTCCTTTTATTACATCCAATAGCTGGTAATAGGAGGACTTGATCTAACAACTGTTATGAAGATCAATGTGATGAATGTACTAATGAGATTCCCAATCCAATGGGAGTGGGAATCAAAAACATTGTCATGCTTCTCTCTTAGATAACTCAATCATTGAATAGAAACATGGGTCATGAAGAATGCTCAAACCCCCCTAAGAAATTACATGTTTCTATCGAGAGCTTTATGAGAGAAAGGCCTCTTAATTTTACTGGGTCATCTGATCCCTCAGTCACTGAACAATGGATCAACTCTTTTGAAAAGATCTTCTCCATCTGTCAATGTTCTGAACGAGAGAAGGTTCTCATTTATTCTTATAGTATGGAGGGTGAATATGATCAATGGTGGATGTTGATCATAAATAAAAAGACTGAGGAGAGATCGATTCATTGGAATGGAAGGATTTCAGTAATATTTTTTTTTTGATAAATATTTTCCACACACCCTCCGGCTTCAGATGGAAAGGGACTTCCTTGACCTCAAGAAAAATGATGATGAATTTGTTGGAGCGTATAAGGAAAAATTCACAAGGTTTGAATGATACACTTTTGTCTTTGTCATTACCCCTGAATTCAATGTTTTTCTCTTCTTTGATGGGCCGAAACCTAGCCATTATAAAGCGCTGGTGATCCATGACTTCGACTGCTATGAATAAATTTTCTAATGTGCCCTCACGGTCAAAATGGAGATCGGAGAATCTTAGGGGTATCATGGGGATAAGAAACATATGGTGGACTTCAATGCTAGTAGTCTGATGGATAAATCAATTGGTGTTAAGAACATCTATCACCCCACATTCCAAAGGTGTGGAAAGAATCACCCTAGAAATTGCCTGAAGGGGACGAGGAAATAATTTAGGTGTGGAAGAGAATGGCACCTAGCTGTTAACATTCAGCAAGAAAGACCTATGGTTGCGATAGAGGAGAGGAATGATTTGTTTGAACCTTAACACATGGTTCATTGTTAAAACTGCAAGGAACCAGGGCATCTTAAAAATCAGTGCCCTAAGCCAAGGGTTTTTGGAGTAACTAACAACCTCCAAGGAAGAAAGGGTGAGCTTTTTCCATCACTATTGTCGAAGTGAACCCCGACAATGAAGTGGTGACAAGTACACTGTTTATTCATTAAATAATATTGAAAAAAAAATTTGATTCAGGTTCTATGAATTATTTTATATCTCGAATGTTTTGTAGTAGAATCCCACCTCCACCACAAATTATGGATGTGAAGATGTTGATGAGTACAGAAAATGGGGCAATCATTTCATCCCAGGAATATAACTCCTCCCCTATCATAATATGTGGATTGAACATTCTGATAAACCTCATCATACTCCCTCTAGTGGAATTTGATGCAATTCTTGGCATGGATCGTCTTTCCTTATATAGAGCCAACATAAATTTCCGTGGGAGGGAAATTACTCTCCACGTGGTGAATCGACCTCTGATTCATTACAAGTGTAAGGATGTAGATGAACCTTCTTTAGCTCCATCATCTCCAGCGTGGATATTACTACCCTATGAGCAGGCGTATCTGGCTCATATGATTGAGTATAAGGATGCACCCATCCTAGAAAACATGGCTCTTGTGATGGAATTTACTGAATTCTTTCCCAAGGAATTCCCTGGTCTTTCTCCTAGAAGAGATTTTGTATTCTCAATTGATCTTAAACTTCTGGCATTTCCAATATCCAAGAATCCCTATAGAAGGTTGTTTTGGAGCTTTAGGAGCTGAAGAGACAACTATAAGAGAATCTGGATAAATGGTTTATACAACTATGTGCTTCACCATGGGGTGAACCGGTCCTCTTCGTTAAGAAGAAGGATGGGTGAATGCACCTTTGGATCAATTATCGTGAGATTAACAAAATCAAGATAATGAACAAGTATCCTCTTGCATGAATTGATGACTTGTTCGATTAGCTGCGTGGAGAAAAATATTCCTACATAGAAGATTTTCAGTCGGGATATTATCAAGTAAGTGTGAATAAGGAAGATATCCCCAAGACTGCATTTCATACAAGATACGAGCACTATAAATTCATAGTATTGCCCTTCGGACTCACTAATGCTCCCTCAATATTCATGGACATAATGAATAGTGTATTTAGATATTACCTAGACAAATTTTTGGTAGTCTTTATAGATTATATTCAAATATACTCCAAAGCCAAGGAGGACCATGAGGAGAATTTAAGAACTATACTAGAGACCTTGAGGAAGCATAAGGTCTATGAAAAGTATAGAAAGTGAGGGTTATGGATGAAGGAGGTCTCATTCTGGGGCCATATCATCACAAGCAATGGTATATCTATGGATCCCTCCAAAAAAACTACAATATAGGGATGGTCGAGGCCAACATTGGTAACGGATATCCATAGATTCTTGGGGTTAGCTGGATATTATCGATTATTTGTGAGAAATTTCTCATTATTGTCCAACCCACATACCAAGCTAACTCAGAAGGGAGTAAAGTTTTTTTGGAGTGATGAATTGGAATAAGGCTTCAAGGAGTCGAAAAGGTGGCTTATCACTATGCCCATGCTCACTTTACCCACAAGTGGAGAACATTTTGTGGTATTCAGTGATACTTTGAAGATGGGTCTGGGATTTTGTTGATGCAGAAGGATGAATTCATTCCCTATGCTTCAAGGAAATTGAATTTCCATGAGCAGACTTATCCAACACATGATCTAGAGTTAGCCGTAGTGATCATTGCATTAAAAATATGGTGGCATTATCACTTTGGGGAGAATTGTGAAATATATACAGACCACAAAAACATCAAGTATATATTCACATAGAAAGAGTGGAACATGTGCCAATGATGATTGTTAGAGCAGAACAAAGAGTATGACTGCTCAATCCATTACCAAACTGGGAAAGCGAACAAGGTGGTAGATTCTCTAAGTAGAAATGACCTAGTGATTCTATCCTTGATGATAATTGAAAAATATCCAATCATCTTAGATTTGATGAAGATAGACATGGGAATAGTAAAGAAGGGAACATCATCAATACTTTCACAAATGATTGCTCAACCATCTCTTTTGGAAAGTTTAAAGGATTCTAAAAAGGATGATGTGCGGATTTAGATGAAAGTGGAAGATATAAGAAAATGGAAATCATTGGAGTTCAATTTTAATGAAGATGGAATAGTGAGATTTGAAAAAAGACTATGTGTTACATCATGTTCGGAGTTGAAGAAGAAACTTTTGGATGATGCACATAGTCCGAACATCTCTTTTCAGCAAGGAAACATAATTATGTATCAAGATCTCTATAATGATTATTGGTGGTATAACATGAAGAAGGAGATTGCAGAATATACATCAAAGTGTTTGGTTTGTCAGCAAGTGAAGGCTGAGAGAGAAAAGCCTAAGGGGATGATGCAACCATTGCCTATACCAGAATGGTGATGGTATAAAATTACCATGGACATTGTCACGTGACTTACAAAGACATCCGAAGGCAACAATACAATTTGGGTTGTTGTCGATCGTCTTACAAAGTCTTCATGCCTTATTGTTATTTGGGAGGATTTCTCATTGTATAAAATGACATAGTTATATATCAGGGAAGTGATAAGGCTTCATGGAGTACCACTATAAATTTTATCCAATCAAGATCCATGATTCACCTCTATGTTTTGGAAGAGTCTTCAACATGCTCTAAATATTAGAGAGAACTTCATAAAGGACAATAATCCTTAAAATGATGGCCAATACGAGCGGACTATCCAAAAAATTGATTACAGGTTGAGGGCATGCTAAATGGACTTTAAAGGATAATCGTATCAACATCTTTCTCTAGTTGAGTTCTCTTATAATAACAGTTTCCACTTGAGCATCCAAACTGCACCATATGAATCCCTTTATTGGAAAAGGTGTAGAACACCGGAGTGTTGGGATGAGGTCGGTGAGTGTAAGCTACTTGAACAAAAAAAGGTCAAAGAACTGGTGGAGAAGGTGAAAACCATTCAGCTACATATCAAGGCATCTCAGAGGTGATAGAAGAGTTATACAGATAATCTCTGATGAGACCTTCAGATTAATTTAGGAGACATGGTATTTCTATGAATATCTTCGTGGAAGAAGGTCTTGAGGTTTGGAAACAAAGGGAAGTTAATTACAATGTACATCGACCCCTTCGTGATTCTTAATCGTGTCAGGGATATGTCCCATCGATTAGAACTTCCACCAAACATGTCCAAAGAACATGAAATCTTTCATGTATCCCACTTAAAGAAGTACATACCAGAACCTTCACATATACACTCTTCAGAGGTGGTATAGTTAGAGGATGGTCTTTCTTAGGAGGAGAAACTTGTGAAGATCTTAGATCATAGAGAAAAAGTTCTATGAAATAAGACAGTGCCCCTCATCAAGGTGTTTTGGAGAAACCACAAGTTTGAAGAAGTGACATGGGGATCAGAGGAAATTATGATGTATAGTTACCCACATCTGTTTTAGTGTGGGAAAAGAAAATTTTGATGGTGAAATTTTTTAAGGGGGGAAGATTGTAACGACCAAAATATTATTTAATAGAAATATCTCTTTATCTAATTAAATGTCTCTTTATGTAAAATGTTTATATAAAATTTCCACTTCATTGGTTTTATTTTAGGAATTTTGACTATTGTTAATAAAGTCATTGAACAGTGATCACATGATTAGTATCGATATGGGTCATTAACAATCTAGTTTACTCAGACAAAGGAAGTGATGGCCTTGTATAGTATAATTTCTCCATATGAAGCCCATTTGTTGGATCTTGGAAAAGAGGTTGTGTCATTGGGATTTTCTCTTGACCAAACTCAAGTCGAGCATCACATGTCAAGCTTGAACAGAACCACCTATGAGAGAAATAGAATTTGATAGAGATCACCACGCATGCAATGTTATCCAAGCCACCCCAAGAGTCTTTCACCATCGCACACCTTAGTTATTGGTCTTATGTGGGTGTTATGAGAGTTTTTGTAACATGACCTTAGAACTATGGTTATGTACATTATTTTTTCATATAATAAGGAATATACTTTCATTTTATTATTGTTACCTTGTAAATAGTTTTCAAAGAACAAATGGTATTTTAGTTCATATTCAATTAAAAATCTATTTTAATGAATTAATAGATTTTTTAATTAAATAAAATTTTCATAAAATATTATTATTATTTAATATATATTTATTAAATTTAAATGTTCGTATAATTTTATGAATTCAATCGTAATATTTATTAAGGTTTGAAATCCATTTTTGTCAAAACCTGTGAATTTTTTATAAATGACGGTATTTATTTTAAAATTGAAAATTAACATATATATAAAACTATTTTGATAAAATAAATATTGTTTATTAATCAGGGCATTGAAATTCTCCAATGGTGAATTTTTCATAGTTTTCTGAGACAGTCAAATTTTTGGGTTAAAATTAAATACCGTTTAAATATTTAATGTGTTTTATGACATCATAATAACGCAATAGTGATGTAATAATATATTATAAGCTTTATTTTCTAAAAATATATGTTTTATAATTAATATAATGTGATTCTGGATTTGTTTTACTTGTTTTAAAAATCATTAATGGACCCTTCAAGACTTATTAAACATCTTGTCTTTTTAAATTGTTTTCCTTGGGAGTGTGACTCACCTCCACATAACAACCCTATTATTATATGCATTTCGTAATATGGGCTTATATAATATTATTTTCCACTTCCCTTTTCTAAAAACCATGGCCTAGAACCATGGGATGGTATGTGTTTTGGATTAGTTTATAGTGAGGGTCCCAAATATAAATAATAAAGAATTCCCTCACCTTTCTTATATAACCCACCCAAGATCCCACATCCTCTTCACTCAAATCCTTTGAAGTTCATCCAACCTCTCACCTCATCTCTCTATAATCTTCCCAAGGTTCTCCAATCACCCAATAATCTTCTCTCAAGCCTCTCTTAATCCTTTGGAAGCACACTTCCAAGGAAGGGATTTTCTTCCTTTCTCATTTTGATCCAATTTTCCAAATGATGTTATACCATTTTAATTTCAATTATAACTGTTTGGGTACGGTTTTTCACCTCCACCATACTTCCCTCTTTATTTTGGAATGATGGGATACCCCTTTTTCTCTCATTAAATGCCTTCCTTGTACACCCATTACTATGTTGAAATTCTTAAAGTAATTTCTCTCTCCTCATTTACATTCAAGAAATTCTTTTATACCATGAGTCTAAATTCATTTAAAATTGTTGGGATATGTATTTATATTACCCCCTTAATTTCCATTTCATGTACATATGATGATACACCCCCTTCTCTCTCATCAACCAGTTTTATGAATTCTTACGTCATGTCGTTGCGCTGCCCAAATTGCATCGATTTTCCAAGTCAATGTCATTGTGTAGTGAATACCAAACCCATTTATATATCAAGGGTATTCACCTTTATGAGAATTTACTTATTGATTATGAATTTTCATATATTAATTCCACATTCCGTTATCATGGAATAAATGATGAGGTTTTATGAATCCATGTTATATGATCCTTGTGGCACACTTATGCATTAAATGATATGTTTAAGAATGGTGTACCCTCATAGCGCTCCAATTCATTAGGTAAAGTATAGTATCATGATACATCATGCGCAATGGGTGTTGACTCATGCTAATCAAGTGAAATTAATTTTTACTCATGCTTCATGTTCAATGATTATTTACTCATGCTCCATGTGCAATGAGCCATGGCTCATGATAATTCCATGTTAAGTGTTGTTGCCACATTTCCATGTTATGAGTATCATGATTTATCATTCCTTTATGTTTATCATTCTCTTGTTCTCTATTGATATTCCTATTTTTAAACATGTATTATATTACTCATGTTATTCCGTGATTATTTCCTTGGTTTTTTAGCACACCCTTTTCTTATTGATGGCCTAAGGTTATCCCCTGAAATGCTAAGTACGAGGGAATGTAGTGGACATTTAAATGATTTTTTCAATAATGAAGTTTTATTTCATGCTTTATGTTGTTATTTAATGATTCTAAGCCACAAAGACACTAGACATATTGATATTATATGTTGTATCACATAATGTTTTTGTAATAAATTATGTTTAATTCTGTAAAAAAAGATATGTGTTGTCATAGGTAGTTCATTACGTTTATAATAAATCAAGTCTAGATACCCTATATATAAAATTATTCCAACTTACCTTGTCGATATGATTAATTCTAGTATTGAATTATGATTATTATATAGCTTTTTCTTCAATAAAAAAAATTATCCATTAATTACATGGATGTCTTTGTATTTAGTTTTTGAGAATAAAATATACTAATTTTAAAAATATATATTTTATTATGGTATGAAATTTCATAACAATGAACGTTTTTTACTAGAATAATAAACCTATGTGTTGGAAATAAATAATGATTCACGTTATTATTACTCATTTGACACCCAGTTATGTATTACAGACCTAGTTATATAAAAAAGAAGATCTTGATGAGGCTTTATCAAGATGGGTATTTATATTCTTTTGAACTAAAACTTCATTATATGTTTCACTAATTTTTAAATGTTAAAATGATTGTATGACCATTTAGTGAAAGGTTTTAAAGGGAAATAGTTATTGTTGGATAGATTCATATAAATGTGTGTATACCATTTCCAATGGATTTTAGAGGTGTATAATTTTACTTCACAACTTTTACTCATGGCTAATGTAAATCTAGATATTTATACTTAATTTGAATCCATTGAGAACTTCATGGAGTTAAAAAACTAAGTCAATATACTTCTTGGTAAAAATATAAAGATATACAATTGAATTAAGGCTATGATTATCTTAACTATAATTATTTTTACTATTTGAAAAAGTGTAGGATTATATATTAACACAATTGTATTTATATAGAGTAGTTCAATTGTTCTAATGAATGTAAAAATTATACTGTGTTGGACATGGTCAGTTCGATAATGAACTATTTAAATTTTTTATTGTACTTTGTGGATATGTGTTATATTCTCTAGTGTATAAAATTGATTGCATTCTGACATAAGTGGAAAAGTGGATAAAATTTTAGTTCTAGATTGGAAGGAATATTTTTTTGTCACATACTCAATTATAGGGTTTTGAAGAATTTTTTAGTGCTATCTCTAGTAAAAAACAATCACCACATCCTCAAAGAGTGTCTTCATAATATATCCCACGGAAATAAGGATATCTTACCTATATGACCCTTTTGATTAAAAGGTAATAGTTGAAAGAGATTCCATGTTCACTAAAAGGGATAATAAATCCAAAAAGTGAAAGTGGGAATAGTATTAAATTATATGATGTTATTTATCAATATGCACAAGATTTGGAATGGGAATGAATTATAAAATTCTAGGGGTAAGATGGTTCTTTAGAGATGAACAGATTATAAAAGAGAACCAATGAGGTTAGAAAACTAGAGACATATTTTTTATATTTGTCAAAGTGTTTGACTCAATATTAGTTGATAATGATGAACATGCATAATGTATGGAAGAATTAAGAATCTTATATGTTTTTAGAAGGGTTGAATCTATAAATTCTAAGATAGAGTCCTTGGTTTAAAACCAATTCTGTGTTTTAGTGAAGCCTCTAAAAGATTTAATGCATGTTGGGTGTAAATGGGATTTCAAGAAGAAACTACTAATGGAAGGTAATGTTGATATCTATAAAGAATGAATAGTGTCTAATGGGTTTGAGAAATGATGATGAATATACATTTATTAAACATTTTTCATTGGTTTTTATGCCAAAATCCATCATAATTCAGATTTCCTTAGTAGCATACCATTATTATTAAAATTGATAGATGGATTTAAAAACTGCATAACATAATGGAAACCATATAGAAGATGTATATATGGAATAACCAGATGATTTTGTGAATTCAAGAGGTGATAATATGGTATGTATGTTTTGGAGACTCATTTATGGATTAAATAGATCATAAAAATAATAGGAAATTCTATTTAATGAATCCATAAGGTATTTTAGTTTAATAATTCATGAATATGAGAACTCTTTTATTATAATTTTAAAGGGAGTAAAAACGTTTTCATAGTAGTGTGTATTGATGACATATTACTAATTGGAAATGATATACAAGTCTTAAGTATAGTTAAGATGTAAATAAACAACTATTTATTCATGAAAGACCGAGGTAAAGGAGACTACATCTTAGGGATAAAGATCATTCATTGTAGATATAATAGGCTAGTCAGACTAATCCTAGGATATAAATTAATATTATACTAAAGAAATTTATTATAGAACAATCCATGGGGGTATTTTTAAAAGTGCCATATATTATAAATATCTCCAAGAAAATTCATCCTCCAACACAATAGGATATATAGATGATGACCAAGATTCCATACACATCAATGACAAGATCATTCATGGATAATATGTTATTTACTATGATTGATGTTTCCTATGACTTTATCTTGGTAATTAGATATCAATAATATCATGGAGACCTTCGTGGATAGAATTTAGGACCATCATAAAGTATTTATGGTATAATAGGGAAAAACATTTCATCAAGGGATATATATATATATATATAAGTTTCTAGGTATATCAGAATACTCTAAAACCATAGTTGGCATATGTATTTTTCCTTAACATGGGAGTTGTGAGCTAGAATATCTCAAATAATTTCATGATCATTGATTCAATTACAAATTTTGAGTATTTTACAGATTCTAATATATATAAATAAAATGGCTGGATGTGGAACTTCATTTATTAAATTAATTTGGTCTACAGAAATAAAGATATTATCAAATTATATTTCAATAATATAGAAGATCTAGAAATCACAAAGGATCCAAGGTAACATAAATGTATGATGTATATAATTCAAAAGTATCACCTTTTTTGGGATATTTTTCCCAAATTTGTGAGTTTATATGAAGAAGATTTTACCTAGAGGAGAAAATGCGTAGACCCAGTTACGAAATCCTTTTCTTAGTAGAAGTAAGAATATTATATGAGACGAAGCTGGCTGAAATTCGTTAACAGTTGGATCTAGTGTAAGTGGGAGTATATTAGATTTTTTTTCCAATAATAAATTAATATTTAAATTATATTACATATATATTCATAATATTTAATATTAATAAATATCATATCACACGATGAATATTATTTTGTGTAATATTATTATGATGAAGTCATTGGAGTATCTATCACATCAAAAGATTGGAGCAGTTCGCTACTATGTAGAGAACCAAAAGGTTCTATGAAAATATTCTTAAATATGTCTTATATGGATAAATAACATCTATCAAATGGGACACAGATGATTCATGCTATCAGGTATTGAAGGATCATAAGACATTGTGACTTCTCCCCCATGTTGTTTGGACATTGTAATCTATATGAGAAGAGGTTATGATAATAGACTTTCCCATAGGAACTACACATGATATATATTTCACTCGATGTTACTATATTTTGATGTGTTTATTGGTCCATAAACAAAAGATCATGATTAATTTATATCATCAGTTATGTACTTATATCTATTGAAAAAATGATGACAATTTAATATGTAGTTGTAGGATACATTTGGTATGTCACAAGTGAAATGGAATTAATGAATATGTGAATAAAATATTTTCAATTCTGTTTTAATGGAAATAGAAATATCAAACACTATGATTGTAATGTAAACATATAATTAATTACATTTCCATGGTGTTTTTATAATTGATTTCATTTCATGAATTTCAAAGTAAGATATATGAATCATATAGGTTATTAACACTATTATGAAACCTTCTTAATGAGATATTAAGACAACAAGATTATATTACCTTGTGAGAATCCATAAGAGTTTATTCTAACTTAGATATTAACATATTTATCTATGGTAGCCATTAAATTTTATTAGACTATAATATGGCACATTTGACAAGTTTGTTTAATTACACATAAAAATATACTTATATTGACTTACCCCAAAACCACACCCCAAATCATGTACAAAAAACATACTTTACAACTGTCTTCAATGCCTAGTGAGATGAACAAATATAATAATACATATATTTCAATAATTTTAACAATACATCTCACAATAATAATAAAAATCATAGAAATGAATGATTTGTTTTTTTAGATTAGGTTCAAGAAAAATATTATTTTGAAATTTTTTCCATTATAGAATAATATTTAACCCCCCTCTAGAAATCTATATGGTTATACTGATCTTCAGAACCTATGGACTGTAAAGATAAAAAATGGGTGAGATGGGATAATCAATAATGGTAAATATAAGATATAAATGTTAATTTTCATAATTTAGTACAAAACAATTATATGGTGTAAAAGCGTAGTCATGTTCTATGAGCATAAAATTAGGAAATTATACCCAAATAAAAAATAGACAATCGATAGAAAATCAAGGTATAAGGATATAATAATAACATAATACATGAGTCATCAAAACATGAGAATTTTGATAAAAATATAAATATAGTACAAAAATAACATATAAATATAAATATATTGGTTCAATAATTCTTGCATTTTTCTCCAATAACAATGTTGGTTTAGAATTCCTATCATTGACCCTCTTTACATTGTGTGCTTGTAATTCCCATCCCTATCTCATATAATTTATTGGGACAATAATGTACATCCATATCTCCCATAATTATCTCATTAAATATTAAACATTGGAAAATGGATTTTTGGGATATATATGTCACATGAAAGACACAATGATAAAACATAAAAATGTATGAAAATAGATCATGAAAATATTTATTTTTTTAACACTGCATAGTTTTACTATGTAATTTTCTTATATCAAAAAATAAATAAGGACATGTTACCAAATGTAGACCTTATAAAATCTGAAATCTATTTTATTAGATAAAATTTATAAAATTATGAAATATTAATTATAAAATAATAAAACTATAATTCATTAACAATAATTTTATAAAAAATATAACTTATGTTCTAAAATGTAAAATAAAGGATAATGAATTAAAATTAATATTTTCAAATATATAATTTTACATATAAAATACATTATTAATTAAGAAAAAGGTTCCGTATATTTTATGTTATTCTAATATCCTAATTATTTCTTAAAACCCATAGATTATTTAGAAATGGTAGTTTTCATTATTCACCTAAAAATCGATTTTTTAGAAAAAAAATCAAAAACTAATACAAATATGAAATATTTATTTGAAATAAAAAATTATTTTTATTTTTAATAATTAATTTCCTAAAATTTAAGAATATAAATTTTAAATTCAAATAAAAAATATAATCAAAATATTTTTATAGAAAAATTAATTTTATAATTATTTATTGCCTTTATCCATATTTCCCATAAATTACTAATGAAATGTTCGTTAATATATTTGGCATATAAAAAATATTTTTTACCACATTTGAAAATAATATATTTGGTTCTTTAATAAAAAAATCATTGCACATGGAAAGTAAATTTGTTAGTAAAATACATTTTTAAGAATAAAATTATTTTTTGTTGCTACTTTCCTAGTAATAACTATTGGATGGATGTTAATTTATTTTACCTGAAAATATTATCAATACATTTTATTTAATTTATTCTTTTCTAAATGGTAAATAAAATTACATAGAACTTTGAAGAATAATTCCTTGAAAGGTATACTATTATATGAAATAATATTCATAAAATACAATTAAATATTTATATTCTTGAATATTTTTTTACTAATCCATTGAAATGAAAATTATTAATTAAATTTTAAATATAAACCACATTATAATAATATGGGGTTCATAAAATATATTTTTGTAACAAAATATCTTAATTAAATGTTATCTTTATTTTTTATTATTGGATTATCATTATTTCTTAATTTTTATCCTAGATTTTAATATTTTATAATAATAAAATATATCATGAATTTTTTTATTTTGATTTCATCACCATTTGAGTCATATGCTAGTTTAATTATGAGCATAATTTATGTATTTTGGTGTTTTTTAATATTTTGGGATTTAGGGGTTTGAAAATTTTGAATTTTGGGGTTATAAGAATGAGTAATGTTTTATGAGAATAGTTTTTAGTAATCGTGTGGTAACCATACAAAATGAATCTATTGGTTTAAGATGAGATTTTCATGGTATGAGAACATTTTTTCTATCTGTGTGAGTTTCATGAAACATATGTGGGTGTATAGTCTTGCTTCAAGAGTATTTTGAAAGGATCCAACAAAGCTTTTATAACTATTTGGTCTTCCGAAGAAACTATTCACTTCGATTTTCTATGGAATGTAGCTACATTATAGTTAGTACACAGTTTGACTAATCATGTGGTTGAACAATGTGGTCGGATTGATACTATGAAAAATAAAAAATTACCTAGATTACCTTATTCATTTTTAACTCTAACCACTTCATCACACATCATTATCTTGAATCATACCCTCTTTGACGCTCTATATGAGTCTTTCATTGATTCATTAGGTAGTCTAAATTGATTTTCAGGAGCTCTTGGAGATATTAGATTGTGCATTCTGAATATCATGTTTCCCATCACAAAACATGAAGGTGTTCACATTTCCTCTATTTTTGAGGTAGGTGCCTCTACCAAATTGATTTTTCCTTATGGTAAAAATGAATTTTAAAATAGAATCCTTTGATTTAAAAACATGTAAAAATGATTTGCTAGATGTTTCTAATGGATAAATTGAAGTCTGTGATTTTTACTTGATCTTTGGTGGTGATGAGAAAGGTTATAAATGTTGTTTATATTAAAATTAAAATTTATGAACTTTACATATATGAATAAATTGTAGAAATATAATTTTAAAATGATGGTATTTTAATATATTACATGAAATGGTAAACTTGTTCACCAAGGAAGAACCTTGGGATATGTGTCTAGGTGGGAACCTAATGGTCACTATACAGGCTATTGTTCATTGGATGTCATGGTATCATAGTATTAATCTTGCAGGACATTTGTGCATTATTAATAAACACTACAATGATTATTGTGATTTATATTCCCATTTATTTTATTAGCATGGCTTTATTGTTAAGTTACCTTTATTCATTCAAAAATTATTCACATTCAGGTTTCTAAAATTTAGGATATGCATGGTTTTTAAAATGGAAAATAAAATTTGACTTTCAATGAAAAATTGTTTTCATATGTACTAATTTATGAAACGTATTTTGTTTTAATTCTAGAACAAATGTATCATAGTAAAATATATTGTATATATTTATGGTTGTATCTTAATGGGAACTACCTCACAGCCTACATATTTTTTTAGTCATATGTTGGCTTGGTTTTATAGGATTCGGTTAAGGGGGAGGGTGTCACATAGATTGGAAGCCCCTCCTAATCAACATATTTTTTAGTTACTTTTGTATAGTGGTTAAGGATGATTATATAGTGATATTGACTCTTGGATCATGGTTTTCCAAGTGTTTTAGGCCATTGAAAATTTTTCATGTTATTTATAATGAAAATTTTATTCCATTACTTTCTGCAATGTTTTGGATTTATATTCATTTATGTATATATGTATTATCCATTATCACATGACACGTGAATTGGTAATATTAAGCATTAAATTTTCCCCATTATTTTCTATTTTGATACCATTGTGCTTTTCACCAGCCCATGGAGGTCGGGAATGTCCTTCGAGCCTTGTAGCAGGATAATTTCGGTGACGTGATAGGTCATGTCAGGTTGTTTAATTAGAAATTGGTGTTAAAGTAGGTCATTGCAGAGTGTCACAACCCACTCCCCGAAAAAGATACTTTAATGAGAGGATATGGATTCTGATTATTCGAGTCTCGCCTCAATTAGGCCAAGGGTTTGTGACTAGCACTGAGGTTATAATAAACACACATATGAGAGGCATTACACTCTAAGGTAAAAATGAAGAAGTGAGTGAAAATATTGTTAAAACAAAAAATATTCAATATATATATATATATATCCTAGTTTCATACATACGATGTAATATGGTACTATAACAATTTTATAGAAAACTACAAGTTCTAAAATGGTAAATATGGAATTGACCACAAGTCCAAATTGATCCTACTAAACCATGATTTAGTAATATCTACCTTGATCTCTGACCTTCTCTATATGACCTAAAAAAATTATATATACATAGTGGAATATAATATTATACATAATAGGATCCTCCCTCGATCCACTCATTAAAAAAATAATAAATCAGGTTAAAGTATAATGTACAAAAGTGAAACTAACTCATCACCTAAGTAGGTATGCTAAGTTCTTAGACTCACCATGGATAAAACTCCACACATACCACATACAAGGGAGGATATAATATAACAATGACACATTAATGGTAAACCACTCACAATTCCCCACTGGTCTATTGCATTTCCCCAACATAACACTTCTTGATCCATCTCACTCCAAAAAAGTTTGGTCTGAAAGACTCCTAAGCAAGGCATCAGTATATGGTGGTTCTACATCACACAACATCTAACATCACATGACCATATATAGTAATAATATAGTATTAGGGATCTACCCTATCCCATATGACATGTTCCATGCGTCGAATATTATACCTAGCCCCATTACATCCCGTGCACTAAGTACATAAATCCATAGCTGATACACTTCATACCTATAATATTGATATGGTTACTGTATATGGTAATACATTTGAGTGAAATTACAAAAAAGTCATCACATCCCTATATATGTGTATATGGTGAAACTAACCATCATCAATACCAACATATGTAAATGCCATGAGAAAAGAGTAGCGATCTATAGTGTGTATTTAGCCAGCAATCTTCCCATTGGGGTCTTGGGGAATACACCCTCCTAGAGTCCCCTAGGTGTTAGTCTCCCTAACCTACATGGGTGGGGAAGCATACTAAATCACATAATATGAATGATATAATATATATCACAACAACACTATGAGAATAACTTGTTATTAGAATCATCTATGGAAAACATCACTCAGATTCCCAGCTACCACTACGAAGACTAGATGTCCTATAAGCACACATGCAATTTAATGTGATCCATTAAATTTCATCCATTCGTTGAATAATTCAATTTATTATAAATAATTTATTATCCATTATTTAACATTTACCATTATTCCACTATACAATATATTAATCAATAGAATAATGTCCATTTCGTTAGGGCATAAAACAACTCAAAAACATAGTTTATCAAGATCAATTTTTTTAGTATTTTCATGAAATTATAACCAACCTCATGGGTTATGAATTATCTATTAAATATTAGAAAATTATCATAATATAATTACTCTAGAAAAAATATACTAATATAATTCCAATATGAAACATGAAACCAAGCACATCCATATTCCTAAATCATTGGGGAAATAAATATAGATGAAATACAAAAACCAGGCCATCAACCATTAAACAAATTCACAAGAGTGCCTCACATCTCTCAACATCACATCAACAGACAATCCCATCTTCAACTCATTCAATCATTTCGGGTTCCATCACAAACACACAAATTTATATCCTGATGCATCTTACTATCGTAGGAATCAACTACTTCCACGTTATCTAGGAATCCCTACCGACATCACATTAGCCAACATAGGCTCAGTCGTATCAGGTTCATACAACCATATGGAATTAATTCCCCCATACCACAAGTCCTGTATCCAAATCATACAAAAAATAATCAGGAACAAACACGAATAACTAATAAGTAAATTTAGGCTCTAAAATATTGTATCCAACCTTCACACATAAACAATCTCCCACAGCTCCAAACACAAATAACTCAACCTTCTCAAGAGCATGGGTAACTAAGAACCTATAAAATTATATTTATATGAAAATAATTTTTTATTCTATCATGAATTAACTCATTAATTAATCGAAGGTTCTAATTATGGAAAACCTAATGCATCATGAAATATCAAGCTACCAAATTAATTAAATAATTAATTTAAACATGCTTTTAAGAAACCAATACTTCTCAATTCCCCTGCCACTTTATTATTATCATAAATAATAAACACTATTGAAATTATTTTTAAATTACATTGACCAAATGAAATATTAATTTTAATTATACTTGAACATTACACCAACCAATCATCATAAAAGGACCTCAAACTCAAAATTCAAGAATTCATCTCCATTAATTTATCTTAAAAAAATTAATTATCAATTAATTACAGCTTTACATTCTTTATCAAATTCACCATTCTACTTCAAGTATAATAATGTGATAACATATCATGTTATAGATATCACACATTTTAGAAAATCACGATATAACCCGTCATTATTGTATAAAGCATCCTCATCTATGTCTGCTAATTATAAACATAATTTAATCTAGTTTAGTATTCTTTAGGATTATTTAATTTCTATCCAAATTTTTAAACCATGATAAATTTATTATTGAACATAAATAAATAGAGAATAAATGAGTCTCTTACCTCAATTGAGTAAATGTTCTATGAAAAATAATATACCAACATTATAGATCTTGATCACCTCTCTAATGCATAAATTGTGATCTCACACAGACTTCAAGATATGAAAAACCCAAAACCAAAAAATAAACATCTTTAAAATAATAGAGATCAAGAAGAAATTTCTGTAGAGAATGAACAGAAGAAAATGAGGCTGATCAGGGGGAACCTGCTAGAAAATAACGGAAGAACCCATGTTGGATAACAACAGATTGATGACGGAAGCCTGAGAATATGTCAGTGATGAAGGAATTCCAAAATGATGAAGGGAGGGTTACCAGATCTCTAGGAATCATGATGTTTTTATATGATTTCAAAATAACAGAACCCACTACACCTTTCATAAGAATAAAACATAGTTAATTTACATTATGTTTAACCCTTACATTACTTAAAAATTTTGGATTTTTGATCCTTCCAAATAACATGTCACATATAGATATTTAAAACTGAATAAATACACAATGTTAAGCACCCATGAAATAGCTTTAAAAAATCCATGAAACTCACATACAGGATGAGTAAACATTACATGGAATGTAATCTCCGTGTTTCCGAAATTTTACAACTAAACCCCCCAGACTCATGTTAGGCCTCCTCTAAGAACCATGAGCTTGAAAAAACACAACGGGTTAGACAACATGGATCTGAGGCCTTATATTAGATACCTCTAAAAAATTATAATACTCAAAAATCTAAAACAAAATCAGAAATGAAACAAAAAAGTGTCCATCCCAATAGCCACCCCTATAAGATACATCTCACAGACATCACCATCTCTAGATCTCAACCACCTCTTCATAAGGAACAATTGTTAAACTATGAAACAAAAAGTGATTCCTAAACACTCTACCATGGGAGATACCTCTAAAATGAGAGTAAAATAGAAAAGAAACAAGTGGAAGCCATATCACAAAAACATAAATTTCAACATCCATAAAATGAATACCATTACAACAGAATACATGAAAATAAAATAACATGTGGTATTGTGTGTGAATCTATGGCTAATGTTACTTGGTACACTCCTCTATGCCACCATACCACCACAATACATGGACAGAGGAAATACCATGCCCAAAAATCACCTACTCTTAGAGGTCCTATAACTCCATAGGATGCTTTAAGAAGATCACATCATCACCAAAATCAATCTCACCCTAATCAATGGCATGATAGTTCTCTTAATGATAAAGTGAGTGCAGAAATATCTGAAAAAATAAGGTATTTTGATTATTTTTGGGAGAGGTTCTATTTGATATTGCATGGCTCCAATGTGATCAAACAAATTAAAATTTCCAAAAAACCAAGGAGAGATCTTACTCCTATTACCAAACATTCATTAAAAATGGTGGGGAGTCACTTGCAAGATCCCATTATGTACAAATTAAAACTATATAGGGCACTTCCTATGATCGGTATAGTATTTCTCATTATCCCTCAAGGCCTTCATCCATTCATTAATTATTTATACCATATTTTTCATATTCTATACTAATTCTATGAAAATAATTACTACCTTGAAGACACTATTATAGAACAATGGAGAACATAATGGACATCCATATAATTTTTCAAATGGTGTCATAAAAATAGTGTACTGGAAACTATTATTTTATGAAAACACTACCAAGGGAATGTTCCTCATCATAAAACCTTCAAAATCATGTTTAATAAAACACAACATGTCTTCAAGAGTCTTGATGGCCTGCTCTATCTAACAGTCATCCTATAGATGAAAATTAGTTATAAGGCATGACTAAGAGCCTAATCAATATTGAATACCTCTACACACCCTGGAGGCAAAATGAGGATCTCGAATAGAGATGATCATTATTGGGAATCTATGGAGTCTCACCACCTCCTTCAGATAATACCTTGATAAAACCCATAATGAGATCAACTCCATAGTCACTATAATGTAGGATAATTTCATGAAATGATCCATTATCATCCAAATAATAGAATATCCTTCTGAAAATCAAGGTAAACTCGTAATGAACCCATAAATATGTCCTACAAATTCTGTTGGGGATCATCTAATATCTAGAAAATACTATTAGTAACATGGTTTCTATCCTTCTTATTCTGGTAGATCAAACACTAATAAACAAACTCAACAATGACAAAACTCAACCCAAACCACCAAAACCATCCTCTCAAATCTCGGTTTGTCTTTGTAATATCAGTATGTTCTGCTAAAGGTTATCTATCGAAATCACATAAAACTATATCAAGAAACATATATGGAAGAAAGATACATCATGTTATCTATATCTGGTGTTTTCCAACCTTAAACAGTCAATCATGGTAAACACCAAAAATTACTTTCTCTCTCCAAACCTCCACCTCAGAATCGCCCACTTGGCACTCCTCCACCTACTTCACCAAATATAATTTAACATTCATCTAAGAAATAAAAACACATTCTATAACCTCTCCCATATCTAGGATTATCATTTATAGTTATCAATCATTGCCTATGAATCTCCAGATTCTCCCACATCATCACTATTAGAATTCATGTATACTACATCAGCCACAACATTTTCCATCCCTAGCATATAAGAAATCTAGAATTTGTAATCATATGATATGATTATCCTAAAATTATAAAACATTTTCATGTCACAGTGGGATTAGACAAATTTCATGATCTTATGATCAATAAAAAAACAAAATGATCTCCAATAAGGTAATTTCACCACGCCATCAAAGAAAAAACAACTTATTCCAACTCAAAATTATGGGTCACATAGTTATGCCCATTAGGGAGTAAATATTCAGACCTATAAGAAAAAAATATATTATAAATAAGATCTCATAACAATTTATGATGTGAATAATCACCAATAACCTCAAACTGAAGTCCCTCCACTTGAAAACAATGTATTGGATTTCTAACCAACTTCTCCTTCATGCACTAAAAAACATCATGAAACTAGTCAGTCCATAAGAATTGATGATCTCTTCTGGTCAAAACTATCAGGGGATTCACAACCCAATATAAATCAGCTATGAACCTCCTATAAGATCATTTACATCCAAGGAAACTCTACACCTCTACAACTTTATTAGGGGCTTCCCATGACAGAACCGACTCTATCTAAGAATGATCCACAACTAATCTCTATTGGGACAGAATATTCCTAAATAAAAAGGCTTCATGTTCCATAAGATAAAACTTTTACAACATCCCAAATATATTCACATTGAAAATAACTCCTAAAATAACACATAGATACTCAGTATAATTCTAATATAATGTAGAGTACAAAATTATTTCATATATTAAAAACGCAAAAAAAATTATCTAGAAACATTCTTAATACAATATTTATCAAACCCATTAAAATTACTAGATCATTATATACCCTAAAAACATAACAAAATAACACCTAATTCCTATGAAAAAATAGAAATCATCCTTAAGGATAACATCAACCTTCACCCACATCAGATAATATCCTTACCAAAAAAAGATATTCAATAACCAACTTTATCCCTTCAAATGATCTAGTAAATCATAAATCCATGGAATAGGATTTTGGTTCTTCACTATCATTTATTTATAAGCACTATAGTCTATTTTCATCCAAAAAACTTCCATCAACCATTTTCATGAACAAAATTGGTGCACCCCATGGTGAAACACTCATCCAAATAAAACCTTACTACAATAGATCATCTATTTTTAAACATAGATCGTACAACTTAGAATGATCCAAACTATATGGATACAATGAGATAGAAGAAATTCACGATTGTATCATGATCTGAAACATGATCTCTTATCAAGGTGTGATGCTAAAAACTACTCTAGAATGACATCAGGATAATCTTCTATAACCCAGGGAAACACTAAATATTAAACCTTAAATGAGATCAATATAATCTTATAAATTAAATAATACATCTATGGAACAATCCTATAACCCAAATAAGGATCTCTCTCTTCAAACAAAACCTTGTTTTCACTCCATCAACATCATAAAACATATCTTTACTCAGGAAATAATCTACAATAGACTATAATGAATTCAAATTATTCATTCTATGGATGATTTAATATGGTTATATTCAAAAATATTAGAAATATCTCTATGTGTATTAATACCAAATAATTACCTCATAGTATTGAAATAATTCATAAAATTCTGCTCTACCACATATTGGTATAGTCAATTCCAACTGAACTAGATGACGTTTTACCTAAATTCCTAGAGTAAGGATGAGGTTATGTGATATAATGAATTTTTTCACTCTTGTATCAAAAAAATCATGTACTATAGTAAAAAAATGAAAAAGGGTTCTCGAATGAAATATGGCTCACATAGAGTTGGAAATGCTAAAGCAGGAATCTTATCTTGATATTCTCGAAGACCTCTCTCACCTTACTGAAAACCTCCTCCACATCCACACTCTGATATATGAGGATGGTGAGAATCTCAAAGTTGTATAGTTCCTACCTAATCTCCTCTCTGTCAAACCATAATTTGATTACACTACTGAGACAAAAATGGCTGCACAAACCGCAATAGAGGAACCTAAAATAGAACACATGGCACCCACTAACTGGTTAGAATGGTTAGGCACTATCACCATTGATGACCTAGACCTCGAAAAAAACATGTATGATCCATTATATGGTCATGGGTCAGCTTACTCAAGATAAAATAGATGATAAGGATAAGGAACAACCCGAGTATGACTGAAAAATATTATGTCATGACAACTCAGAACCCTGTACCACATCTCTACTTCATGAGGAATCTAGATAACCTCTTTTATAATGATTTGATTCCACCCAACATACACTCATTAACATAATATATTTCTAGAACCATGATATTTGTATTTAGAAAAAATAACGTGATGTGGTGTTGGATATTTAATTGAAAATTCTCCTTGAAATTCCTCACCATGGAATCCCCACATAGAAATATGTATAAAGAATATTGTATAATGAACCTAAAATAGTTCCCAAACTCTTGCACACATAAACTCCCATGTCGAATGTAATGTATCTCCTAGCGATTTCTCACCTTCACAGTTGAAGAAAAGAAATATATTCAGACAACATCATAGAACATATCACAAAATAATATCGATTCCTCATGATCCTTAATAGACTAGAAACACCATTTAATCACTTCTTTATGCAGCATTATCATAGTAAATGTATCTTAGTCCTCATTTTGAGAACAAATTGAACAAAAAGCTATCTTAACCTCCACCAACCAATCTACTATGACTGAATCATAAAATTATCCCGCATAAATATTATAGACTCCATAACCTTAGATTTCCCCCCATTATGTGTCGTCATTTTCATCCTCCGTGGTATGTTGATATGCTGGCACATCCTTCAAAACATTTTTTATCAAATCTATATGAAAAAGTCATCCTGGATCCAATCTTATAAAATAGAGAACATAACTATTAGACTTATAGAACTTGAATATGGAATAGTAATAATTAATTAATTAATTATTTTATTATATATTTAAGGTTTTACTCATATCCAAATGTATAACCTATTCAAACATAAGTGCAATGAAAATAATGAGCGATACATTCCTAGGTCTCTACCATGTAACTAGTATCACTTCATTAAGTTGTCATAGTAAGCATAATGGTATGAGAATCAGATAATAAGGGGCCAAAATACTTCTGTCTCTACTGGTCACCGATGTTTACATCACTCAACAAATATTGAATGCACTTTTTTCCTACAAACCCATGGAACCTTACCTTTGTGTAACTAAAAACATCAACCCATTCCTCAACAGGAAACTCTGATTCCACTCTAATACTTCCCTCTCACCACTAATATATCTCAATTACACGATAGATATATAGACTTCTAATGTCTCTCCTCCATTAGGCAATGGGGTGGTTTATAAGCATAGAGGGTATATTAAGCATGCACAGGGGAGGCATTGCCATATATGAGAAACATATGGAAAAGCGAGATAAGAAGCACACACCCTGAAACATCTCCTATGATAGACACACACACACACACACACACACATATATATATAATAAGTCCAAAGTGTATACATGAAATTTAATATCATATTGTAACAACTGAATGGAAAACAACAAGTATGGAAATGGTAAATATGGTAGTGACCATGAACACTAAACATCTACTACTAAACCATGATCTATTAATATCCAATTGAATATCCAAACTTCTCCAACTAACCTAAAAACTATATATATGTACATAGTGTGATCATAAATGTATATTCATTAGCACCCCCTTTATATCCTCTTTTTTAATAGATAAATAAATCATGCTAAAGAACTATGAACAATAGTAAAACTAACTTGTCACATATATAGGTATAATAAGTTCATAGCCTTACCATGGATCACTATAACTAGGTATTTAATAAAAGAGAGCCTATAATGAAATAGATAAACATCAAGGTTACTCACTCTTTCTTCCCCAATAGTTTTTCACTATGACCCAATGTTTCATTTCATAATCCATCTCTCTGAAAAATAGACTAGAACAAAGACACCAGGGAAAGGAACCACAACATGAACTGCATACACCACATCATCACATCATACCATATTACATCACCATATATAGTAAAAAATCACTTTATGATAGCCAAAAATGAATTTATTCCATCATTCATACATCGAGTATTGTACCTCAAGCCATTACATCCCAATAAATTGATTAAGTACCTCAATCTATCACAGCCCATACACTTCAAAACGATAATAACCCTATGGATACTATAAATAGTAATACATGTGTCCAAAAAAATCATAAGACATCATATCCCAATACACTATTATATGTGGAAACTAACCACTGTGCAGACCAGCACAAGTAACTTCCAAGAGAAGAGAGAAGGGCTATAGGGTGTAGCCATATATCCATCCTCCAACCAAGATTTTTTAGAATACACCCTCCCAAATTCCATTGGGTTTCAAATTCTCTAACCAAAATGGGTATGGTATTGTATAAAAACATATAATATAAAATATATAATTTAAATCATGACTATAATATAGGAATGAGCTATTCTTAGACCCATATTCATCTAACATCCCTTAGACTCCACACTACCACTGCTAAGACCCATTTTCCAATAAGAACATAAGAATTTTAGAGAGATACATTAAATTAATTCATTTCATTGAACAATTTCATTTATGTTAATTAATTCATTATCCAGTAGTTAAAATATATAATTACTCAACATTACACTACATTAATTTATAGAATAAAATTTATTCCCACTATAAATAATCCATATCGAGTCAACAGTTTATCAGGGTCAGCATATTTTCATCATTTCAATTCACCAACACCAACCACATTGGTTTAAAATTCATTATTTATTACTAAAATCATCCCATAATCAATGTTCTCTAGGAAAACCATTAAAATATACCACCAATAAGAAACATGAAACCAATCACATCCATCTACCACAAGTAATGGAAAAAGAGAATTCATATAAAAATAAGCAACATGCCCATAGTCTATTAAACAGATTCAGAAGCAAGTTTACCATCTCTCAGTATAAAATTTTTGGATAATCCTAGATTCGAAAAATTCCATCATCTCTTGTTCCATCATTGACATCGACATTCATATCCTGATGTATACTTCCATCACAAGTGTCAACTTCTGCCACATCATATAGGACACACTGCCCATATCACACCATCCATCCTAGGCTCAGATATATACAGATCATATCACACAAGGACCTCTTATCCCTTATAATAAGGCTCTTATATATGTAAAATCCCAAAATTTGTAGTAAAAAAATCATCACCAACTAGGAAATCTAGGCCCTAAAATAAGAAATTAGGTCTTAACACATAAATGATCACTTATAGCTCCAAACTCAGGCACTCAACCTTCCCATCTAAATGGGAAACATAAGACATAAAAACATATATTTATCAAACAAATGGTTATTTTTCCATCTTAAATTAAATTCTTCATTAATCATAGGTTCCATCTCTGAGAAACCAAAGGTTTTAAGATATATTATTCTAAAAAATTAATTAAATAGTAAATTTAAAATTTATTCCAAGAATCAAACCATTCCCGATTCACATTCATTTTTATTATTACCTTTAAGAATAAATAAGATTAACATTATTTATCAAGTACATTAATCAAATGTAATATTACATTTAATTATATATATTCATTGTTTCAATTGATCAACATCAAGTTACTTCAAACATAGGACTTAAACATGAGTCATATTTAATTAATCATAAAATAATTGATTATAAATAATTTATTGATTCACATTCTTTATTAAATTCAAAATTATAATCTAATAATTGAAACATGCTAAAAAAAATTCATAAACATCCCTCTATCTTGAAAATCAAGAAGAAACATATCATAATAGTATAAGGCATCGACAACCTTATAGGATCACCACCCAATTCCTTTAATGAAGTAAAATATTTATTAGGGTAAATAAATTTTCATAAAAATGGATAATCCATGATCAATTTATGATTTCAAGTAAATAAATAGAGAAGCAATTAATCTCCTGACTTAAAGGAATCAGTGTTCTTCACAGGAGAATGAAGCAACACTATATATCAAAATTACCTCTCCTATGAGGAAAATTTGATCCACTAAAGAACTTTCTCTATGAGTACATTGACAACCAAAAATGGAAAATTATGATAATAGTGGAGATAAATTGTCGTAACATAAAAAGAAAAAATGGGAGGAAACAAGACCGACTAGGGAGAAACTACAAGATAATAAGAGAAGAACTTATCCTCGATCACAACGAACCAATGAAAAAAACAAAGAATAAATCCTTGATAAATTAATCTAAAAACACCATGGGGAGGGTCAATGTATCACCTTGAATCAAGGGATGGTCATAGGTTTTGAAAAAAAACTGATCCGATGAACCTTTCATAAGCATTCTACATAGGGGATTAATATGGTATAAAATATACAATTCATATAATTTTAGGGTTTAATTTATTACTAAAATATTCATCACCTCAATGAATTTAACTCTGAATAAATACAAGGTTTGAATAACCCTATGAATTGGCCTAATCAAATCAATGGAACTCACATACAGAGCCTGCAAAGATCACACGATATGTAATATCCCTTTTCTAATAATTTATTTGTTAAACCCATCAAGAATCATGCTAAGTCTCTTCAAGGAATCATGATCTTCAAAAATACATTTAAGGTTAAACTACATGGATTTGTTCCCTTTCTTAGATGTTTTTGGTATGCTGATGTAGGTCTATTTGAACTCCTATAGTATTGGAGGTAGCGTGCCTAGCTATTTAAATTCAGTATCAGACCCTATGTAATCATGGGTGGTTTATATGTTTTTTAGTGTGTAAGAATAATTTTTATCATTAATTATAAATCATAGAAAGATTACATTTTTCTTTCTGAGTCTCAGGGGTAACTATAGGTTTTTGTAAGAGAGATAATCATTTTCAAAGGAGAAACAGAGAAGGAAACCAGTGTATGTGATTTGGGATCATGTTTGAAAAAACATGTACAAAATCATATGTAATCCTATGAATGGATATTTAACCCTCTATCGGTGCTTTCAAGTTTGTAAAAATGTTTGAAAGCCCAAGCATCCAAAACATGCAATATTTAAATTTGCTCAATTTTTCTATTTTTTCAGACTATTATCGTATGAATATACATATGCTCATAATATATGTGGTATTAAATATATTAATATTAATCCCTGAATTTTAATACATTAACTCAAATGTTGATTTTATCATAATAATATGTCATATTTTGTGCTAAATAGATAACTATTACTAAATGATCATTTTTTTAATCAATGAAGAGAAACAATGAGTCATGCTTTATAGGTGAATCATCTAGTATAACCCTCATTATTAATACTAGTTATTAGGATAATCTGGAATCTAGTAAAGGCTAGTTTTGGAAAAAAAATAATAGTGGACCATGATTTACAATTTACCAATAAAAATCCACCTATTAGTCATGGAGGAAAAGAAACCCAAGTGACTGAGCAGTGGCATGAATGAATTGAAAGAATTGTCCCCCTATTAAAGTCATCATTGTAAAAAAAATGTGGTTTTTGAAAAATATATTATAGAAGTACAATGAATTAAATTGTGATATTTCATTGTACAGGCTAAGACACATGAGTATCTTACCAAGACAGCATTTGAGATGAAATTCAATCAATACTTTTATCCAAAAACATATTGAGTTTCATTGAATCATGAATCTATAACCATGTAATGACAGGAATGTAAAACTATAGAGTATAATACCCATTTTACTATGTTACTACACATAACATATGATTTTCATTCTAATGAATACCTTAAAGCACATATGTTTGATATTTTTTGAGGTATGATATTTTTTTCTGTGTTCATTCTCATGTGTCTACCAACCTTTACTGAGGTGGTTAATAAAGTAGTTGTGGTAAATAATTACATATTTGGGAATGATGGTCTGAATAGATTTTTAGTAACGATCATGTGAATCTGGGATGTGACCTCTGTTCAGGAGAGGAAGTTAGTTGAGCCTTGCTAGGGTCATGCATGTTATGTGATGTAGAAGTCAGGAGAGAATCATGTGGTCTACATCCAATGTGGTAGATATGGACACATAAATATTTATTTTAGAACAACATCTAAAAAAGACAAATTTTTGGATGGTTTAATCATCTCTAATACTTTTTTGGATAGACACCTCAAGGAATGAGTGTTGGATCCAAATTTACTAACAGCTCTCTATTCTGGTCTGATGTTGGATAAACCAGGTGGATAACACTATTATACAAAAGGTGATACTCAAGCTGTATGGAAATCACAATTTTGATCCAATGATATTCAAATTTATATTGGGGAGTATTCATGAGATGAATCTAATATAGGGCTACCTATTATGAGAGTTACGAGGATTATTTCATATTTTACCATTCTATGATTTTTTGATACTATTGAATCACATTCTTTCATGCCATCAAGTTTGATTAATATAATGGGCTTGTGTTCTATGCATATTCCTTCAATAGTAGATCTTTCTTCTCCATTGGGATTCAAAATTTTTCAGGTTTTTAAATTTATAGGGTTCCACATGAAAATTTATTACTTCCGTGTCTTTTGGGATTTCATTATTCTTGATATTGATATATTTGAAATTATTATATTCATGCATTGGATGACTATTTGTAAGGCCCAAATAATTTTTTATCATTATTCAGTTTTGTTCCCCTCTTTCAATTGATTCCATTATATCTTTCAGGGTGATTAGGATCCTAAATCATGGAGAGTGGGAATTGTGTTCCTTAGTTTGTAATGATATATGATACTTATTAGATATGTCTCTTAACACCAATGAAAAGTCTTTATATATTCCACTTACCATAGTGGTGAGTGTGTATGATGAGGTCATTCCTAATGATTTTTCTTGGTCACCACCCTAGGGGGTAGTTGAGTTCACAATTGACCTACCTCATAGAATGAGACCCATTTATTTACTATCATGTCATATGATACCTATTGAGTTCCAGGAGTTTAAATTTATTCCTGTGGAATATGAGGAAAATGTATTTATCTATCCTAGAATATCACATAGGAATTTCTAAATTCTCCTAGTCACAGAATGAAGACAGAAACCTCAGGCTTTGTGTTGATTATTTAAATCATAATTTGGTGAATATTAATAAAAAATACCTAGAAACTATGATTGATGATATATTTTATTAAATAGAAATATCCATCTAGTTTTTTACCATTGACCTATGATTGGGTTACAATCCATTTAGATTCTAAGAAGATGAAATACGTAAGAGAGTTTTCAAAATCTATTTTGGGAATTTCATGTTCCCTTTTACACAGTTCCATCTTAATAAAACTATATAGGTATTTAGGGAATTGATTAACTAGATCATTCCCCAATTCATGGACTAATTGGTAGATGTAATTGTGGATGATATTTTTTTTGTACTTCAATTCATTAACACAAGGACCATTTGGATATCATCTTTTAGATCTTAAAATAACGTCACATATATTGTAGGATATCAAAATATTAGTTTTTGGAACCAATAGGTGATGTTTATAGGGATTGTGATATCAGATATGGGAATCTCATGGTATATTGAGAGATTCAGGTAGTTATATCTCATAAAAATTATGAATCGATTTTTGGTATTTAGAGCATTTTGGGTTTAGATGTTTATTATAGAAGTTTTATTCAGGAATTATGTATGCATGAAATTTCTATGATATTGTTGACTTGTGGGGGTGTTATGATCAAATGTAATGATAATTTTTTAGGTAATTTGATGAATTTAATGTTCGATAAACATTTAATTTAGTTATGTTTTTTCATGTTTCATGTTTGATCTATGTTTTTTCTGCAATGCCTCATATATTAGATTGGGATGCATTATGATGTAGGGGGGATATGTTTTGGGATATAGTTCATGCTAATTGAATCATCATAAGAAGGATTATCCTACACACTATATCGAGTTGTTTTTAGGGATGCATGTTGTACAATATTGGCTCCACTATCTCTTCAATTAGTGGTTTACTATATATTTAGATCAAAAGAGACTAAAGTATGTTTTTCCCATTTCTAACTAATATTATAATGGATATTATGGTTTTGATATCATTATACATTTTATTTTTATATTTTATATACACTTAGAAAATGTAATTCAGTCTCCAACATATTGAGTGTAATGTTACCAACGTAAAACATGAAGGAATTAGTACAAAATAGTTTTTTATGGGATAGTTTTCTGAGATTATCTTGGAAGTGAAATATAATAATCACAAGGTGTTATTCAATTTGGTGAAATATGATTATTCATTTGATGATTTTATTCAACTCTAGAAAGAAAAAAACATCAAATTTCATTATTTTAGTAAAATACAAAATGGTGGGGATGCCTTGGGTGATTAGTCTTGGTATCTTGATATTTCATATCCTTTTCAAAGAAAATTTGTAATTATGATTGATTTGTGGAATTAGTTGTTGGATGGTAAAATTTAATCAAGTGAGTTCATATATCCCATGTCTACTGAAAATGTATCATTAATTAATAAACCAATATTAGTGGCTTACAATGAGGTGATTGATTTCAATCATCATATCTTGATACCTTAAATTCTAGAAGATTACTGTGGATTACCCAAGACATGTAATTTTTTATAGCCCTAAACCATTCTAGGATAGATGGGATGAGATATAGATGGACTTCACTATTGGACTACCATGAAAAACCAAGTGGAAATATTGATATTTGGTTTTTCATCAGGTGACTCAAAAAATAAGCTCATTTCCTACCAATTATAGAGTTAGGGAAGCTAAAAGATCTCAGACACATGTATTTTTTATAAATTTTCAAGGTCTATAGAATGCCTTTTGTGGTCATTTATGATAGGTAATCGAAACTTCACATTTTTTAAGGAATTATAAGAGTTTATATATACATAATATATATTAATAAGGCTTTCTATCTCTATACAGATGGTCCTAAGGATTGACCCATCTCGATTTAAGAACATATTATTTGAGTGCTCATGCTTGAATTTAGAGGCTTCTAGGAGATAAATATTACATTCACTAAATATTTATATAAAAACAATTATCAAGATTATAATATAATTCAAACCTTAAATAATTTGTATGGGAATAATTATATAACTCTTTAGTGTTTGGAAAATATTTTTGATGGATCACTCATTAGGAAAAGTCATGTTTGGGAGATAATAAAGATGAATTAGTTAATCTGAAAGATATTATCAATGGCTCAGATTCACTAGAAATCATATATTGATCGTTATCATCAATAATTGGAATTTGAGGTTGGTAACTAGGTTTTTCATCAGGGTTTACCTTAGCTTTGTAATTTTTACTTGGGAATGTAGGGTAAGTGGGATTTATGGTGTATATTCCCTTTTGAGATGATTTAGTGTCTTAGAAAAAAGGCATATCATCTGACCCAAACATCTTGGTTAACATTAAATATTGATGTCTTCCATATTTCCCAACTAAATAACTATCAACAAGAACATTATCTAATGTTTGAATTTGAGGATGATGATCTTGAGACTTGAACATCAGTGGTTAAGTATCATGTTCAGAATATAGATCCCCATGATATGGTGTTTCGCGGTAAAACATTTCCCTTAGTCTATATTTTTTATTATAGTGGATCAAATAGCCATGAGAGGCATGATATGGTATATTTTATAATGTTTTATTTTCCTTATTTATCAATGAGTCTAGAATCACTAATGGTTTTAAATGGAATAATTTTTCATGATAGGGAGAATCATGATGCCCTCCAAGTAATTGGTTGTAAAATTATAATCTTGGGTGATCTCTTCTGAGGTTTTAGAGGATTTCTAGGGTTAGGGATACAAATTTAGTAGTTTAGGGGGAGATAGGTTGGGAAAAAGGTTAGTTTTAATCATGTTGTAATTGTGTCATATTGATTTATTAGTTCTATGTTAATTTTCATCTTCTGAGATTTTTTAGTATAATCATTCAAGTAACCTGGAAAACCATGTTCTTGATTAGGTTTGGGTCTAAATTCATTCTTAAAGCATCCACATGATTTTCATAATAATTTGGTTATTCCTAGGAATCCATTCACTTCATCTTTCACGGGAATTTATCTACCACATTATTAGTCCTCAGTTTGTCAGACTGTATAGCCTAACTATACTAACAAATCTGAATTTCATAAAATGAAAAAATTTCCCTTATTCCATTTGTCCATTTAAAATATAACACCCTTTTTATCCTGAATAATTATTAACCCATCCTTATATGAATATCTAGAGGAATATGCCCTCGATTATTTGGTGATTAATGATTGATTTGGGTGGATCTCCATGAGACCAAGAATTCCGTGGATCAAACATGTTGTTGACCCTTGCCAAATTAGAAGGTATAGACATTTCATCCATTATCATTGTTTGTGTCTCTATCCAATGAATTATTTCACTTGTAAAATGTGAATTTTCTGGTAGAATCTATCGATTTTTTCATATGAAAATAATTAGTTTTAAATTATTAAGTGATAAATTGAAATCTATGATTTTTTACTTGATATTTGGTGGGAAAATGAAATATTTTAAAGGGAGTTCGATATAAAAAATAATTTTATAAACATTAATTATTTGATGAAATGGAAAAAATAATATGAAAATTTTGGACATGGAATCTCGTTAACATAATGTTAAATTTTCACACTTTGGGAAGAAATTCAAATATGTGTATTGGTATGGACCTAGGATTCACTATATAGGGGAGATTTTGTTTGATGTCCTTGTGTTATATCCTCATTCTTTTAAAAAATTTGGGAATCGTTAGTATAAATTACATATATTCTTATGCTTTACCTTACAATTTGTTTTATTAATTATGGAATGCTTGATTATTTCTATTTCTTAATAAATCATGATTTACTTCCATGTTTTTATGGTTTGGGATATGGATTGTCTTTGAAATAAAAAATCAAAGGGATGTTTATGTAAAATTATTTTCATATATATGACTTTTGGAATTATTTTTTTAATATAGATCACATATATTCCTGGTGAAAGACACTATACAGATTTATGGTGGTGTTTTACTTGGTGATTCCTCGCACCATACATATGTATTTGGGTGTATGTATTGATGGTATTTTAGAACAAATATAAATGGTAGGGTTTCAAGTACCTTAGTTGATCATCCTATTCAATATTTTCTTTTGGTGGATTAGGATGGTTGTGATCGATGGTCTCATGGAGAGACAAACTCTTGTCTTGCAGTTTTTCAAGTGCATTGGACCATTATGATTTTAAAATTTTATGTATCTTGTCTTTTTAACTTTTTAATGTTTTTAATTTCTATATTTAGAATATTATATACATATCCTTCATTATATGAAACAATCAATAGTAAAGTTTAAGGTTAAATAATTCCGATTGTTTTTGGTTTGGAAACTCAGGTGCTTGTCTCCATCCTATAGAGATCAAGATCCTGCTTCAATCCTTTAGGTGGGCTCTCTTGGGTGGTGTGTCATGTCGAACTGGGTTGGTTTATTTTATTGGTATTTCATATGAAATAATATATTCAAAATTATAATAATTTAAATACCAATTAATCTTAAAATTTAAGTGTGTTATATTCTCCCTCCCTTAACTAAATTACATCCTGACTATTTTAATTACAAATCACTATTGAAAAATACATAAGGGTATGACTCAAGGTATAATTTAAAAATAAATATCCTTGTTAATACTATAAAACAAATATTTTCCTTTAAAGAAACAACACACATCGATTATTGACCCTTTTTTGTAAAAATTCCTCATCTATTTGTAAGATTTTTTAATTTATATAGTCAAACTTATTGAAACATCATTTTCATGAACAAGGTTCAATCCAAATACAAATGCTTATGATAATTTTTAATAAAATCAAAATAATCATTCATATGAATATAAAAACACAATCCTAAGATGTATTCTTCAATGAAACCATCATGTCAACATATAATAATTTTGGTTCAACTGTAATATTATTTGATCAACTTATATTTTCTTATTAATATCCTAAGATTTCTTTGATCATATTCCTATTATGTTTTCTATCCTAACTAGATGCATCATAAAAATTCAATTAAATATTCTATAATGATGTATAAAATGTATGTGAGCCAACTAATGAATATCCCCTAGGGGTTTCAACCAAGGTGTGTAGTTAGAATTTTTTTCATGAACTTGGTGAAGTTTGATTTAATACCCAACTATCCTTTTCAATGTTGTTACCACTATGTGTATATGTTCTAAATTATTCATCCACTTGTTTGTTTCAAAATAGGTATTTTATTTATAAGAAAGAAAAAAATATCCAATACACCAAAATATAATAATTCTATACTATATATGGATTTACCCCTAAGTTTTTCACTAATGTTCCTTCATATTAGTCCCTAGATACAAATAACCAAAACTAAAAAATAACTTAAACATGCTCTGTTACCAACTAAGGTTCCCCAAACCTGTACTCTCATGTTTGGTTCAAAAAACACATAATTTACAACCGTCTTTCATACTATTTGATAAAAAATGACAAACTAATATATATATATATATATAATCTAATCATTACCACTCCCAATAGTCACATAATACCACAACAAAAAAAATTAGTATCTTTAGAAACAAGATATATAAAAATATTATTGTGAATAATTCTCCATAATAACAATATAATATATCGAATTATAAATATCTGCAAGGTTAAACTCAGCTTCATAACCTAGCATATGGAAATATAAGAAAATAGTGACATCAAATGATTAGAAAGGATAAACAAAATAAATAAAAATTTATGACCATAAGTGATTATAAAAAATAATTTGGGTATGGGAACATACTCAAGGTCTATGAACAGAAAATTATAAAATCATAACCAAATAATCATGGTTAATAAATAATAAGTCATGGAATAGGGATCTAACCAAAACATAATAAATGATTTATCATAACAACATAATACTGAAAACGTATGAATATAGAATAAACAAAAACAACTAAATGATGAAATAGTGGGTTAGAAATTCACATCCATTTCTCACATATCACAATAGTTTTGGGATTCATGCCCCTGTCAACCATAATATAGTGGGTTATAAATTTACATCCTTATATCCCATAACAATGTGGTTTAGAAATATACATTGATGTCTCCCGTAATTATCTCATGTGATATCAAATTTTGCCCAATTTTTTGGATGGATATATGGGAACCTACCATCTCATAATTATAATCCATACATATATATTCCAAGATAAAATTACAAACACCATAAAACTAACCCATGGAAAAGCTACGGGTTTCATGAATATATACATAATAAATTTCATAATCCATCTATATAAAGAAGGTTAATAGTAATATTAGATGTTATTACAGTAACAAACAAGAAAGTAAATTGATTAAAAACAATTTTATAGGAGCTTTAAAAAATTTTTGGAAAATGTACAAGAAATACTTTCTATATTTTTTATCTATATTTAGAAAAAACATTATAAATAATTGAATATAACTTTTTTTATAAAATAATAACAATTTCAATATAAAGTATCTTAGAAAGATCTAGATAATTTTGTGGTAAAATACATTAGTATTGAAAATATTAAAAAATAGAATGTTTCATTAATATTTTCTAAAATGTCAAATTTGGTGAAAAATCATAGATGAAAATGTTAAAACAACACTAATTTAATAATTAATGTTTTTTTTAATTTTAAAAAATACTTAACCAATCATATAATTATAGGTAATAACATTTATAAATCCAACTAAATAATATTTACATGAAGGAAGATTTCTCTACCAAAAAGTAAAGGTTAGAACATTTTTCAAAAGCGCATCACATAGATTGAATTATGAACAAAAAGGGGAAGTGAAATGTTATGAAAAAAAATTAATACTAATTAAATACCATAGGATAACAAAATAAATATCATTTTATATAAATATATAATTCAATTCACCAAATGTAATTTTAGTTATACCAATCTCAAATCTGAAATGTGATTTGAAAGAAAGAACTTCATATTTTTTTCTCTTGACTTAGGAAAAAATATATTTAAAATCAAGTATAATAAATATAACCATAGTAATAGCCTATTTAAAAAAATAATTCATGTATATAACCATTTATACTCTTTAATTACAATCATTCTTTATACATTCACTAGTTAGTTCTCAGTTATTTATATTATTAGATATTGGTAATTTTGATAGTTTTTCCATGTTTCATAATGATTATATTAAAATATAAAATTTTATAAAAATTAAATAATTATTATATTTAAGAATATATGTTTAAATTATTTTTTAATGACTTATTTGTCCCCATGTACATTTATAGAAACTATGGGCATGGTTTCAGATAATGATCTCCTTGACAATCTTTTTTTGAGTAATTTAACGATATCAATGGATTGTATTATAATGATTGTAATGTTTTTTATCTCCATTTTATGACCATTGTAATGATATATAAAAATACTTGGTATCATTTATATTCATAAAATAACTTATATAACCATCAATGTAATGTAGTGATGAAAACAAAACAGTTTCTCCTTGGAGATGGTAGTCTGCACACATGAACGGGTGGCATATTTAATTTAAATTGAATAGGTTTAATATTTTATGGCTGAATTTATAATAATAAAATTTTAATTTTTTCATAATTGTCATATTTATTTAATAATAAATTCATATAATCATCCATGTTGATTAGTGATGAGAATTAGAACACATCCTTCCTTGAGGTAGTAGTCTTCACGTACACATGAAAGACATATGCATTTTTTGATATGGATAATGGCTGATGGTATATAATGATTATTTCATAAATATAATAACATTTCAGTATGATAACAATAATAATTTTTTTCCTTCTTTTGGTATAGTATACTTTTCTTTCAAATAATAAGACATAACAAAATAAAAATGAAAATTACTGATTTAGGAATTTTTACTTTACAATTTGGAATAAATCATTCAAATATTGGATTAAGACATTGAGGGATGGTATTTTGGGAAAATCTCACTTATAAAACATTTTTTTGAGTGTTTTGGAGGTATCTGGAAATATTTTGATTTAACAATGTTTCTTTTGTTTTGAGGAGAATTGGGGGTTAGAGGCCTCCTTTTTTAAGTGCGGAGTAACATTTTAGTAATAAGGGGTGAAATATTAAATTAACATTGATTAATATATGTAAAATAATTGATTAGAGAAGATTTTAGGTTGATCAAGAGTCAAGTATATATGAAATCACATTACTCAAAATCTATGTATTCTATAAAAGTTTAAATATTATAATAATAATAACAGAAACTGGGAACATTAATCGCATACCCTAGTAACTTGTAAATTCCCTTAGAAGGGTGTTCTTGATTCACTTGAGTGATTTTTATCACAAGATCCATCACATTACTATATCAATTATATACCAACTCCCCAAATAAATAAAACAATATATATATGATACCATTTTTTAACATCTAAACATGAATCACCGTGTCTGAGATTGAGTTCCACATGACCTCAATAGTGCCTCTCCATAAGGTAGAAACATCTGAATAGAAGTGAGGGTCCAATGTAGAATCATTGGGAGGCTATACCCATAAAAAATTTGAAATAAATAAAATATTACAAACATGAAAAAATATTAAATCAATGTACACAAAAACAATAAGAATAACATATGTAATGAATGAATGTGGAAAATTTAAAATTGAATGGACATACTATAATACAAGGACACTGATCACCCACTAGACCATCCATGCACAAAAATAAATAGAATAAAAATTAAATAGTGGCTATACCCCCAAATCCATGGTACACATTATCCCAATATCTTGACCCATCGTGATCTACCTCCGTAGTTGATGAAACTTGATCCTCATCCCAACATGTAACTAAAAAAGTAAGGGTTTCTTAGGTACCTGAGTTCCACCACCTCTAGATAAGGGAGTCAGTGGAACTAATAAGGGAAACACTAATGTTTTTTAGTTCCAACAAGTAATCATAGTGTACATTCATATTATAAGCTCATAATAAAGTAAATAAAAAATAGAAAAAATCCCAAATATGGTATATAATCACCAATAAAAAATTAAGAAATATAAAATTAATTTTTGAGTAGTTATGTGTATATCAAGCATCTATGATCCATATTCATATATATTTTTCCTCCTTAATGGAATGATAATTGACATCAAAATCAAATGTGATAAAATTATATCCATATACTTTCTAAACAAATCTCTTAGTTCCCTCATGGTATATAAATCATGTCAAACAACAAAATCACTACACCCCATCTCTCACACAGACCTGTCTATAAAGCCTCATAGTATTTTCCATTCAAATGATATGCCTCAATTCCATATTTTCTTGAGTATGACCCATTTTGTGCCATAATACCATCGTGACCCACTTATGTCATCATGGGTCTGGCCCCATAGCCATCATTCCACTTCCCTGTCTGTATATCAATAGTCTCCATCATCGTAATATGTGCGCACTCCCCCTATATGGGTAGTTATATCATGATAGTCCTCTCATACTCAAATAATATAACAATTCCTACAAAGGAAATATTATATATCACACATTAGTGAAGTGAATATATATTGATAGAATCATATTATCATCTAGATTCATAGAAGTTACATGTACACACATCTGATAAAAAAGTAAATCATTGCCTATTATGATATCTAAGAACACTCATTGAATTAATAATCATATCATTCATATAAAATAAATATATTGGTGAAAATTTCCATACAAAGAAGGTAATAACATAAATAGTCACTTTTTACACAATAATCATGAGTATCAACATCCAAAAACACACACACACACACATTTACACAAGTTATCAACATAGAGATGGGTATCATGGGTTACACACACACAAGTGATCAACATATACAAGGGTATCATTGGATGCACACACATATTTGATAAATGATCAAACATGGTCTCATAGATCTGTCCCTCATCTAGCAAAAGAAATTCCAATGGGGGGTCCATGTAATCTACGAATATTGTTTTCATTATATCCTCTTCCATCAGTTTTTATAATTAAGTGAGTGAAAAAGGGTCCATCTTGGCCCCTGTCCCATTGTTCTATTACATTAGGTATGGTTTCATTATTTTTTTAAGACTTTAGGATCATTAAATAATTCCGAAATAATCGATACTTATAAAATGTCATAAATAAATAGTTATTCTTAAAGAGTGTAAACATCATATCATGGGCTAATAAAACATACAAAATACCATAGGTAAAAATACATAGGACCACATACCACAAAATGTAGTCAACTCCCATTCATGAAAGCCCAACTACTTTATTTGAGTCATCAATGTTCTTTCTATCTGCATCAATCTCAATACATTTTTAACTCATACCATAGAATTAAAAAATAATTATTTATTACTCAGTAATAATTAATATATTATTACAATTAACATAAAACCAAAGGTGAAATAAATTATTTTCAAAGGACTTACTGGGTATCACCACTAAGCCGGAACTATGTCCAACCATCTTTGGAAGGTCGATACCACCCGTCTGACATCATTCAAAAAAAATACATGTTGTGTTGAAATGAATAAAAGGGTCATTTAATATAACTAAATTTTAACCTCTAGAATAATTCAACCTAGTGAGTTACTATAGCTATAAAATCATCAAATTGAGTTCGAAAAACCCTAGTATCCTCTCAAACCTAAGGCATGAAAAATACTGAAATCAAATCAATGATGTAGTGGTTGTTTGAAATTAATTTTAATGAAAACATATATGAGACCACTAAATGACATAACATTAATGAAATGGGAATCACTGAAATTTTTTCATCATCACAGGACATCCTCCTGCCATGACGATCAAAATCCCCAATGCCCTCAAATGGTTACATCCATAACTAGTAGAATATTCATCCAATTTCCAGAATATCAATTTGGACAATGACAAAAAATGTCTATTATAATCAAATTGAAGAGTATATAAGTATAATTGAGACATCTTAGAATCACAAGATTCAAATATTACCAATAGTATCATCCATGGTGAACAACAAAATGATCTGCCACCACATAAGGGAGAATGAAGTAAACATTGATAATGATTGAAGGTTACTGTCTGAATTACCTAATAAATATCACCTAGATCCATCAAAATTTGTAGGTATATCATAGAGGATAGAGAGAAAGAGGATATGGTTGAATTTCCCTCAAATATTCAATTGAAGTAGATAAATTTGATGGGGTTTGTTTCTTGACCCCCTCCCTCAAAAGATACCACAATGAGTGGTGAGAGATAATGACCCCTGAGTCCCACCTCCAAGAAGGCCTGGGTTGTCAACTAGCACCAAGGGTGTACAAATCTAACAATATGAGATGAATTACCCTATATAAAAAACAATATTTTGAGATATAATTAATCCTATGAAAAAACACCAAGGAAAAATATAAAAGATAAAACCAAAAATCATCTCACATGCATGTAAAAAAATATTACTGATTAAAATACAATAAAGTATAGAATATAAATACCAAAAAATAAAGCTAAGGTAGTGAAATAATATCTTTCTAAAGACATGATCTAGTAACACCCAACTTGGTCTCTGAAATCCTCTTAAAAACATGAATGTTTTTTATATACATAGGGTAAGAATACAAGTATACTCAGTAGGAAAACCAAACATTCTTGTGTAAATGGGATATAAGCATACTAATGAAACTATGAGAAAATAATAGAACCAAAAAGCACATAAATGTGTATAATAACCATCCCAACATCACCAAGGAACACTCACCAAGTAACACAATCAATTTAATATAATATAATGTAATGCACATCGATGAAAGGATACCCTACACCACATTCTCATTGGTATGCCAATCCCTTCAAAAATTGTACGTCACGGCGCTCTCATCCCATCTATATACAACATCACATCCCTCACACACACAAACATGGGCCTCAAAAATGGATATGAACAATATCAAACACTCCCACCCAACCTAAGGATTTACATGCAAATAAAAAATCTCACAACACTATTACTTTTTCTGCAACCTCTAAATGCATCACTCCATATAAACCGAACACAAGCCACAATACATTTTTTATCTTTAATTATCACTTATCTATTATCCATATTTTACTATTCCAACATATTCCCTTGGTATTTATTCATTTACCATCACCCTTATCAGGAAACTACCATGGAAGAAAACATATCATACATCATAGAAATGATCATTTTATAAGTAGAAGAGCCCTGATAAATTAACATGGCTCCACATTACCTATTTGTTTAACACACACCCATTGAACATCACATAATAATCCCTGAGACACAAAGTGAAGATTTATAATTTTTATTGATGGAAAAATTCTTGGATAATTACCCATACCAATCACGATTTTCCTTCTTTAATTCATCCTTCACAAACCCCCATAAAAGCTAAAATAAACCCCCAACTCATGACCCCTTCTGACAAAAAATTACAGTGTAACCAATTTTGTATCACTGATGCATAATCACACTTGGACCATTAAAACACCATTATACAACCAAATTATATCCACTTTCCCCACATGTACACACCACAAAAATCACATATCACATCACAAAAAAATATTTTAAAGTCACATAAGAATATTTATCACATTCCACATGTTTTCATTGGGGTGTTACAACTCAAACCAAAATCATAGAGAAACCATTTCATTATCCTTGTATAAGAAATTTACCAATTTATATTTTGGGTGACATCATTTCATTCACATCATCATAATAAAAACTTGTATCAAAACTCATGTCAAATAGCACAAACAAGGCCACCGAATATCATAATTTTTTGTGGGGTTTTTTTGTTTGTATAAATGCAATATCACAATCAATATCAAGGCTGTAAAAGAATTAAAATAAAATCCCTCTACCCATTTATGTTTAATTTGTCCTATTTTGTTGTCATATATTAAGCTAAAAAAACCATGATCCATATATAAAAAAAGTATAACCCCTCATGAATGTAACAAAACAAGGTGAAATGAGGTGAAATCCTACCTTAAAATTCTCAACATGTATGTGTACTACAGTGTGATGATGAATTCCCAAAAATAACAATGAAACAATGAGGAACTGTAGATCAACCAACACCTCATCCCAAACTATCAAACACAACCAAAAACACATATGAAACAAAATAAACACCACTATAGAATATCCTCGAAAGAATAAAGAGAGAAAACGGGTGAGAAAGAGGAGACAACTATGCACGTATCAACAATGAAATAAAGGAAAAAAACCACCAGGATCAACAGATCAAAGAGGGAAGAGTAGGCCTCGAAGAACACATTATGGTGACTAGGGTTCATCCAAAATAAGTAGAATAAGATATAAAAGTTGAATGAATGATAGTTCATATGAATATATTTCTAAAACAAAAGTAGGTTTGGGTATTACATGGCCTGTAATACCCTTTCTCATTGTGTAATACACAATGTTTATTTTCTACTGAAAAATACACCAACTATTCATTTTATTATTTATTTATAAACCAAGATATAGTACATGTCATTAAACCATCATTAACATCATAAAAAATGTTAACATGTCATGAAGCCTGGACATAATCTATTAAAGATACCTTTAATTCATGTAATCCAATTAAACAAATTTTAATCTCCTTGTTTCCATCCTTTAACAATTGAACTTCTCCATACTCCCTCCAAACCTCCTCTTAACACCACCAGCAACAAAAACTAGAAATGTAATAGACTAATAAGGAATGAACCATTACATAAGATACCTCTTAAATGATTCCCACCCTCTATGATCCAAAACCAAGCATTGAAGAAATGGGGTCCAGACAACCACCCTATGAGATACCTCTCAAGGTTCTACTTATACCTCAAAAGTTACAATGATCCAAATGCGCCAAACCCAATGAACACAAAAACATTGCACAACATCATTAGCAGAACAACATGAGGTGTCTTGTCATACAACCACACATACACGCAACCATATCAACCTTTGTGTTACCCAAAGTAATAACTAAATAACTACACTTCCCTAAACACATGAATTAGGGAATTTCAACTTCCATGTCAAGATACAATCTTATCAAGGAGGAACTGACTTGCCCTGATAGGATTAATCACATCATAGTTAATGTGTCTCAATTTTGAATATAGTCCTCCCCTTTACATGTGTTATGAGTTTATCACATATCACACTACACACATCACAACCAAATAAAATGGGTCATTTAATAAAACAAAAAAGTTCTAAAACATCAAATTACAATGTAAAACAGATCAAGGAAAAACTCTAGACAACTCGAGGTACTGAGAATTAAGTTGTTTCCTCACTCCCATATAGTATCCCCCTGGTCTCCATGCCTCCACAACACACAAACCAAGTTAATGGTCTATCCATATAATGACTTCTCTTGAAAATCCTAGTTCTCTGTTAGCCACTCCCAAAATGACACCTCATCCCCGATATCTAAATATCTATTGATAATGTATGAGAGTCATCATGAAGATACCAATGAAGTTGATAGATGTTCAAGACACCATGTATCCTCTCCAAACACTGTGGTAATGCCAACTGATATGCCACCTCTACAACTCACACCAACACCTCAAAGGGCCCAAAAAACATGGAGAAAGCTTTATCCCTCTAAAAAACCTACTCTGTCTACATCAAAGGAAACCCTTCAAGAACACATGGTCCCCAAACATGAACACCATGGTCCTCCTCCTATGATTGGAATAAGACTTATAATGGTCCATCACTAAATTTATCCTCCCACAAATGAGCTGAACATTCTCTATTGTGTTATGGACCACATAGGGATGAAAAACTTTTGTCTCTCGAACGACCATATAGAACAATAGGGAATGATATGGACTTCCATACAAAGCCTCAAAAGGAGACATGCCAATGGAATATTTTTTATTATTATTATATTGTAACTCTTCCAATTGTATGTTTCATACACAATATCCACCAAAGTACAAGATGAAAACACGCAACATATCCTCCAACATTTAGATATTTTATTATGTCATCCAACTTATTTGAGGTTGGGAAGAAGTGTTGAGGTGTAACTGAGTAAAAAAATCATATTGCAATCCCCTCCTAACTCATGAGGTGAAATGTGTGTCCAGATCAAAGACAATAGACCTTGGAACTCCATGCATCCACCTCACCTCATCCATGTACCTATTAGCCAAAGCATCAACTGTGCATGACTCCTTGACCTCTATGAAGTGAGCCAATTTAATCAACTGATCCATGACCACCTAGATACCATCAAAAACTCCATATGATATCAGTAACCCTATGAATAAATCCATTTATATTTCTTCCCAATTTCACTTAGGAACATCTATGGGCTACAAAAAACCACTTGTAACATGATGTGTGGCATTTACCAACTAGAAACCAAAACAATTTGCCATGAAATTTTCCACTACCCATTTCCTCCCAATAAAAAAAACTACATATTCAAGCCATTGTAAATCTTGGAAACACCTGAGTGCACTATCAAAGGGTATTAATGAAACTCACAAAGAACTCCATCGCTCATCACCACAAAAGCAAACAAAAATCCTTGAAACATCATCTGGTTCTGAACATCCTCCAACCATTCCTCAACAGCATCACCATGGCCAACATGGTCATGCATCACCTCTATCTTGGATTCTTACCACTAAGATTACTCTAAATACAAAATTATAAAAGCTTGAACCAACATATGAAAAAATAATTTACCGCCATCCACTCTTGCATCTATGTGGAAGGATTCTAACTCATCCATCTCTCTACAAGAATCTGTATATTCCCAAACAACATCCTTCTGTGAAATTCTAATCAAATAATTGGCCACTAAATTTTCTTTTCTTTATGTGGAGGAGATTGCAAAATCATAATAGTGAAGAAAATCCATCAACCTCTACCATCACAGATTTAGGACTTGCAAGGAAATGATATATCTTATACATGAAGACCACAATGTGCTCCTCAATGAGGTGACGCCACCACAACATCATCACAAAAACCAAAAATGTTAGTTCAAGGTCATGGGTTGAATATTTATACTCGTGGTGATGTAACATCAAAGAACCATAAACATCAATTATCACTATTTCATCTTCACCCATCCTAATAACAAAGGGGAAGCATCATAAAACACCTCAACCATTACACCTTCGTTAGGAATCCAAAGCATTGGAGCACTAATCATCTTCCCCTTTAGGTAACCTAATGCTTCTTGGAACTGATCAATCTACAAAATCCAGTGTATTTCCTCATCAAATCCCTCAATGGGGCTACAAATTGAGATAAATGAGGTACAAACCTCTGATAATAGTGTACAAAACCAAGAAAACTGTGAACCTCATCTATGTTCTTAGGTTCTATGTAAGAGAGAACTACTTTGGCCTTCAACGGGATTACTACGACACCTAATGAAGACACAAAATTCATGGGTAAATGCACCTCAAATGTCCAAAATGTATATTTGGACAACTTTCTATAGATCAGATGGCATTGAAGAACTAACAAGATAGTTCTGAGATACACGGTATCCTCCTCATCTGAATTCTAGTTGATTAAGATATCATCAATTAATATGACGATGAACCAATCCAAGAACTCATGGAATATGTATTTCATAATCCCCATAAACAAATTTGGAGTGTTTGTATCACTAAATGGGATGACTATAAACTCAGAGCACCCATTTCTAGATCTGAAGGTAGTTTTCCAAATATCACCCTCTTTCACCCTCAACTAGTGATATCCACACCAAAAATCGATCATAGAAAACTATCTAGTCCATATAAAATGGTCAAAAAGATCATCTATCCTCGGAAGAGGGTAACATTTATTGATTGTCACTTGATTCAACCTCTAGTAGTCTATACACAACCTCAGACTACCGTCTTCTTTATTGGTGAACAATACTAGAGCACCCTACAGTGACACACTATGCCTGATAAAACCTTTTTACACTTGAATATCTACTATAATTATCAAATCCCGCAACATAGGGGGTTCTATCAAATAATGGGCCATCGAAATTGGAGAAGCGCCGGGCTGCGAGACTATCTCAAACTCAATATAATTTCTTGGGGGTAGTGTCCCCACCTTCTCAAGGAAAACATCTAGGAACTCTCCAATCACACTAGGAACCTCTGACATTTCAGTATCCATTAATTCTAATGACATCTCATACAAAATGGAAATAAGGGGATCCACATTCCAATTACCGTTCGGACAACCCCACTCACCAATGAAAACCTCACATTGGTCATCCATATCTAAAAGCACAACTCTCTTCTATAAGTATTTGATATTATCATGTACAGAATACAAAAAAATCGATGCTGAGAATAACATCATATGGCTACTTCTAAAGAAAAAAGAGATCCCCACATGATAGATATTGTCCCATCGTCATTCTAAAATCTTGGCACACATCAAAAAAGTCAGTATGGCCTCTGACTGGCATACTTGTTAGAAAATAGGATATCCTTGACTGGAAATGGTGTATGTTTTTTGTTTTTTTTCCTTCCTCACATGGAATATAAGGGAGTTTTCAAGGAATGGTATATTAATGTTCAAATTGGAAATAATATTCAAGGTGGAGTTTTTTTTTCTAGTTTTTACCAATTTTTTAATGTCTAAAATTTGGAGAATGGATTTGTTTTATGAAAAGTGGATTTCCTTGATGGTATTATGAAAACATGGAATAGGATTGAGTTTTATAAAGATGGTATTTGTGAATTTTGTTCTGAAAAGGATCAATAAATGCTTATGGTGACCAACATGAAAACGAAGAGCATTATAAATGATGTAGAATTTGAGCATCATGAATGGTGATAGTGATCTCCATGATTATGAAAATTGGAGCATCATAGAGCAAAAAGGGTTCAAACATAAATCTCAATGGTTTTGGTGAGCATTGAAAATTAAAAACTACCCTAGGGAATTAAAATAGGAGGAGGACCATGAATAATTTTTTGATAGATCATCAGTATATTCTAAGAGGAAATGGAGATTCATGAATAGATGATCTTATACATACAAGGCTACATCTATTAACTTGACATAGATTTTTTAAAGTAAAATCTAAAACAATTTATTTCATGAATCTAATGGAGCTTCATGAATCTGGATTTATATGTGATCTTGATCATTTTGAAAAGACTATAAGTCTTGACTGATGACAATTCTTTTTATTAAAGGGTTATTTGCAATGATGAGGTATCCCACAATGAATCAAGGAGCATCACAAAGGTAGTTTTTTCTGTAAATCAAGTGAGATTCATGATGGTAATTTATTCCATGAAGGTAGTGAGCTTCGTGAAGGATCTTCGTGAAATGAAATATTGAACTTCATGTTTAAGTTGATAAGGATTTAAAAGAGAATCAAATCATGTATATGGTTTAAGAATAGCCTCATTATATTTCAAGGAAAAATAATTTCATGCCAATACATTGCAGTAACCACCATGTTGATAAGCAGAGTTTCACTTCTATCACAATGATGAGCTAGGGGGAGTCGATGGAGGTGTTTCATGGGACACAATGTTATATCCCTAAAAAATTGTAAAGTAAATGTGACTATAATAGAATTACTATATCAAAACCTCTATATCCCACATCTATTGATGATTAATGGACATTGATACAACCAACACACTATTGGAATATTATCCTTGGGATGGCCCTTAGTGCATAACCAAGTAAAATTGTTGAGTTTTCCTATTTGCATGTGATACTATTATTATTAAACTTCTCCAATGGATAGGTTTAATAAGTTCTTACCAATGTGGGAACAAGATCAATCACATTATAAGAAAATGTTGACATGATGATTCACACCTCCCCTCTCAAGGTTCTCTGGGGTCCTATAAGTCTTATCATAGAATAAAGGATTCTGGTGATAAATCTTTTATTCTTTAATGTCAGAGAATTTAGTTACTGTGAGGGGAGTCCCCCTATTTGATGGAAGTAACTTTTATATCTAGATGAATTGGGTGATATATCATCTATGATCTCCTATAATGTATCTAATTGTTTCCACTACACAAGGAATATAGGTCAATAATCCATAGAGTTTTCGATGTCTATTACATTTAGAAAAATCCTTGATGTAGATGCTAATGCACATCATTCCCGCACTACAACTCTTTCTGATAAAATTTATCTACAGGTGCAGAGTTATACTTTTAAAAATTTTATGTGGGAAAATTTGATAATATATATGAAGTTCACAACAAAGTGAATGATTTGAAATAAAACGTCCTTCACAATAGGTTTGATTATAAGATGATGAATCCTAATGAAAATCTAGATACCTTTTTCAATCATATTAGTGATGTTGTGGAAAAAATTATAGGGCTTGGTAAATAAATCAAATAAATTAACTTTGTGAAGAAAATTTTGAGAAGGATTCCACCTCTCAACTATCCAGAAGTTATATCACTTCAGAAAATGGATCTTTTTAAACATTCATTGGATGATCCACTATGTATTCTGATGGAATTAAAATGAGAGACAAACCTGAAGATACAACTACATGAGTAAGTAAGGAAATGGATTTAAAAGCCATAGAAAAACCTTATTTTTCTGGAGATATATTTTTTGAATTTAACAAGGAATATTACATTATTTATCTTTGTTAAAAGAAATTATAGAGATTCAAATGTAGATTTGATTGAAATCTTACCATGGAAGGTTTTCATTGTGGTAGAATTCGGAATATTGCATCTCGGGGCTCAAGGAATCGCAATGATAAATAAAGTGAAGTGGTAAATTCTCTGAAGCCTCAGAAAATGTTTTATCAAAACAGAGACATCAAATATATAATGAAACTATAAAGGAATTTTTTTTTCTATATAGTGGAAGATGATGACAAAGAATTATTTTTGGAAAAATAATTTTAGTTTAAATATAGAACCCACATGTATATGATTGCGACAGTTGAAGATTTGGAATCACCCAAAGATAAGGCCAGAGATCATTAGTTGATTGTGGATAATTATATCAAGTTGGAACTTAAGTATTCTCCTATCAGGCTTAAGAATCAAAGTAATGGATACAAAAAATTGAGAGTAGTACTGGTAGAATCACCAGAATATGTTGATTATCATGAATCTAAAATTAAATTAATGGAAAAGTAGTAAAATAATAGTCAAAAACCTCTGAAAATAATGATGGTGTAGTGTAAATAAAGCTCATAATTTAATAATAGAAAATTTTCAGCAATTTCTATACACCCAAACTAGAGGAGAAGTCAAATAATTTTTAGGTTCTTGGAGAAGAAGTTGTTACACTTAAGAGTAAACTCAAAAGTGAATCAAATTCAAAGGAAACAATGAAGAAAATATATTTTTTTTGATTCACATATTTTGAGCTAATATAGATAGCAATGTGTGGTTTTTAATGAGTAGATATGGATTTGGAAGATCAAAGATCCACATGAATAGGAAAAATTTGGAATTTTCTGTCATGCTGAAACATCAAAGGTAGGAAACAAGATGAACCAAAATAAATGGAGGATGAAAGTTGGAAATATCATAAAGAATCCTGAATTCATTAAAAAGAGAGCCCTAAAACAAACTTAAAGGAGAACTGAATAGATTCCATAAGATTCAAGAAATGATCATCATTCAAATACATTTTCTAAGGAAGGAGACATGGGGAGGAATAAAAGAGAGAAGAAATTTCCTAATATGAAATTTCAATTCTATGGCTATCTAGGACACACCATGTCATAATAGTAAGAGGTAAGGAGCTATTTTAATGGGGATAAACTAGGAAGTCAACAAAGGAGAATGAAATCATGTCCAACTTCCATTAGAAGAAATAATTTTTTTAAATATTTCTTTCATTATTATAACTTTGGATATAAAGCTATTTATTACATATGGAGGAAAGGCATGAATAATATATATTGAACTCAAAGAAAATCCAATACATATCTTCCAGATGGTGTCTCTATTAGAAAACAATTTTTCATCTAGAATTAATATATGAGTATGATAAAACATTTTACATGGAAGTGAGATTTGAAGGGCCATCTTTATCCTTAACTCAATCTAAAATTTAATTGAAGGCAAAGAAAAAAAATTAAAAATACAACTGTACAAAAGTAGCCCTCAAAGCTATAAAGAGAAATAGCACCAGGATTCTTGATAGTGGATTCTCATCCAATAGAATGGGGAATAAAGAGAAAATAAGGAATGCTAAGAAAAGTGTTTATAGAACCTATGGTTTGGTAATGACGATGCTTTAAAGATCAAAGGCACCATAAGTACTGAAAATACTAATGGTGGGATAAAAAACCTGAAGTTCTCTATGTCGATTAACATCACAATCTCTAGAGTGTAAGTCAACTGTGTGGCATAGGACTAATAGTGACATATAATTAAAATGGGTACACTATTAGAGGATAGATAATAAATGCTCTTATGAGAATATAAGAAATAGATGGAAACATGTATCATCTTGACATTTAAGAGAACAATTTCTTTTTTAAAATTAAAGAAGAAGAAAAACTTATGGAATTTGAGGTTAAGTCAATTTAACCACATGACATGAAAAAGATATATAATCTAAATATAATCATGTATATCCCCAATCTGATGTTTGAAGGGGAAAAGACTTGTGATGCTTCCATATGATAGAAGTTGGTCTGCAACTCATATTGTCCAATGAAGAAAACGAATTCCATTCTTCTAGATCACATCCATACAGATGTATGGGGACCAATAAATGTTGTCGGAACATATGGTGGAATGTAAATTTTTCATTAATGATTATAGTAGAATGGATTTTATGGTGGTTATACATAGGAAATAAAAATAACTTGATTCCATGAAAATATATTACCAAATAGCCAAGAATGATACTAGATGGACAATCAATGTTCTATAGTCTGAAAATGGAGGGGAATATATATCCATTTATTTTGGAAATTACCTAGAAAAACAAGAAATAAAACATGAGGTTGCTGCTTTTAGAATCCTAATGAAAAATGGAGTTATTGAGCTTAAGAATCGATAATTTAATAGTATGGGCAAAACTATGTTGGTTGAGAGTCATATCTCTCTTCATTATAGGAAATCATTTTTTCAACCTATATTTTATATGAAAAATTGAATGGAGATCTATATGGGAGGAAACAAGATATCGTATGAGTTGTGGAATGGAATTAAGCTTTCTTGAAAGTATTTTAATGTTTTCAAAAGAAAATGTCTCATCTGAAACAAAAAATGAGATAAATGGAAGTGTGGTGATGCTATAGACGAAGCAATATTCATTGGATATTCAATAAATAAAAAATCCTAAATAAAATTCAACAAGCATCTTACAATAATTGTGGAAAGTAGTGATGTTAATATCATTGAAGACAAGACCATAAATACCTTGAAGGGGTTTTATGCTAATGTTATAGAATATGAGGAAGAATGTGTACATGGAATAGATCTAAATACATAAGTAGATCGAGGCATGAAAAACATTCTGGATTCATATCATGTTGTTGATTCATAATATGAATCAGAGAGGAATCCAGGGATGGAGAAAATTATTTTGAACCTCACAGGAGAAATCATAGAGTTTAAATTGATCAATATAACATCATTGGGGATTGTACAGTACCTACACAGACAATAAGAAATAGTAATAATTTCCAATATAACATCATATCAGTTGTGGAACCATCCTCATTTGAATAAGCTAAAAAAATGAATCCTGTGTTAAATCCATGAATAGAGAGTAAGATCAAATAGATTGAACCAGACATGGGTTCTTTTTAAGATACATGTAAAAAACATTGTGGTTGTTCTGAAGTGGATTTTTAAGAATTAATTTAATGAGAATGGTGATGTGATCCGAAATAAGGAATGATATTTGTGTAAATTATATTCACATATTAAGGGTATTGATGTTGATGAAACATTTTCTATGGTGGATACACTATAGTAAATTAGTATTTTTCTTCCAATGGATATTTAAAGTGGGTAAAAATTGAATCAAATGGATGTCAAAATAGCTTTCTTAAATGTTGTTCTGGAAGAAGAAGTCTACATAGAACAACTAGTTAGTTTTTTAATTGGTAATGAAGAAATAAATTTTTTATTTTAAAGAATCCACTCTATGGTATGATCAGGCACCACGAGTTTGGTACTATCAGTCAGATTCTTATCTAAAGAAACATGATTTTTAAATAGGATGATTGGATCACAATATCGATGTAATGAATTATCAGAATGATCAGTTCATGGGACTAGTGTACATAGTTTTATTATATTTGGTGGAAGTAGACAGAGACTAGTAGATAAATTTTCCAATCACATTAAATCATAATTTTAAATGTCTATGATTGGTGAACTCACATACTTCTCGAGGCTACAATTGATTCAGAGGAGGGACTACTCCTTTTTTAGGAATATCATACAAGAGAGTTTCAAATGAAATTCAATATACATGATTCCAAACTAATGTCAACTTTGATTACGGTTGGAACTAAAAATATAAACCATGAGGAAAATACTTCTATATATCAAACCATGTACCAGAGAATCATCAAAATCATACTATAAATAATTGTAAATCATCCAAATATATTCTATGCAATATTATTAGTATCCTTCTTTAAATGTATTCCAAAGGAATAACATATAGAGTTTTTTAAAAGAATCAGGATGTACGTTAGTGGTACTCATAATTTAGGATCATAATTTAATGTTGGAAGAGATAAAAAACTATTATCTTTTCTATCTTGATACAGTTGGATATGTAGTAGACAGAATGTCCACAAGTGGTGGAGAATTATTTAATGGCATTAAATGTGTGGGATAGTTGGGTAAGATATAAGAAATTACTTACCTTACTACTGCTAAAGCAAAGTAAATCTCTGATAGATAGGATTCCACACACTAACATTTGATGATGAAACAACTAAGTGATATTAGTGATTAGTTGAAACATCCAATTTTTATTTATTGTGATAAAAAGAGATCTATTGATCTTATAGATAATCATGTTCATAAATCTCATACAAAACAAACTAAAATCAGAAATCAGTTCATCAAGAAAAAATTTGACCAATGCATGATCTAAATAAATCATGTTGGAACAGTTGATCAAGTGGACTACATACTAACTAAGAAATTTTAAACACATGTGTTCAAGAAGCATCAGTTGAACCTCGATGTTTGACCACCTCCATATGAAAGAGGAGATTATGAGTTTCCCCTCTCCCTAGTTGTGTTAACTATTTTAATATTTTTATAGATGTGATATAGTTTTATGGGGGAGATACGATCTAGGAGGAGTGTGTTTTTTAACTCTACAAATACAAATCAGATTCATTGGGTTTATTTCCATGGTGGAGAATTAAGAAATTAAATGAGTTACAAAGGGGTAGAATGATGAGTTGCAAAGTGGGAGAATGATAATGGAGAAAAAAATTCGATGTTATGAGTAAATAATAAGATCTTATCTTGGAAATCATAAATAATTCCAAAACTCAAGAACCCAATTCATGCTTCCCCACTTGTTTTCTACAATGAAATATTCTCATGTAGACTTGGAGTGTTGGATGTTTTCATTCTCATGTATTGTATTTTAATTGTGGCTAGTCCTTTCTTGAATTTATCTGAAAATTTCCAACAAACACAAATGGGGTAATTATTTGAACCAAGAATATCATTTGTAAAAAATAGAGTATGGTTTGTGTTTTTTGTCAATAGTCACATGAAATATTATTAAGTTTGTAAGGAAATGTACATTGCAATTCAAGAGGACAATAATATTTAATGTGGAGTTGTTTCTTGGTGTTTGACAAATCATGGGGGTCCAAAATTTAGAGTATGGATTTACTTTGTGAATAATATATTTCCTTATAGGTATAATGAAAATATAAGAAAGGCATGAGTTTCATGAAGTCGTTATTTCTAAATTTTCATTCACAAAAGATTAATAAAATCTGATGGTGATCAACACGATAGTGATGAGCACTGCGAACAATGAATAATTAGATAATCACAAATGGTGATGGTGATCTTTGTGATTATGGTAATTGTAGAATCACGACTTATAAAGGGTTTTGATTGAAAGCTCCATAGTTATGATGAGAATAATAAATGGAAAATTTCCAAGAGTTTCATGATAGGATTATAACCATGAATATGTTTTTGAAACATCTGGAACATCCTCTTAGAGGTATTGGATCATCACGAATGACTGAAATAATAAATATATGGCAACCACTCTTCACGTAACATATTTTTTTTAACAAAAAACAAAAACTCTCCGATTTCCTGAAACTAAGGGATTTTTTTGAATATATCTTTTCTATGAATGATTGAGTATTGAAAAAAGACTATAAGTATTGAATGAATACAATGCTTATGATTAAATGGATCTTTGTGATCATGGGGTATTCTGCATTTACTTAGTTGGCTTTGTAAAGGCAGTTTTTTCCACTAATTAAGTGAGCTTCACAAAGGTAGATTGTTCCATGAAGGCAATGAGCTTCGCAAAGGCAGTGAGCTTCATGAAGGATCTTCACAAAAGTAAGTATTGAATATTTTGGTTAAGTGGATAGTTATTTTAAAGATAATAAACTTAGGTATACAGTGTAATAATATTCTCATGCTAAGTTAAAGAAAAATAAATAAATGTCAATAAATTATAGTGACTGTCAAGTTGATAAAATGGGATAGACTTCTCTCACAATAGTGATCTTGGGGGAGTCGATAAAAATGTTTTTAGGGATGTAGTTTTATATCCCAAAAACCATGTAAAGGAAGTATTCTTGGAATAGATTTACTATGTCAAAAAAAATATTCCACATGTAGTGATGATATGTGGACTTTGGTATTGTCGATAAACTGTCGGTGTATGCTCTATAGACTATCCCCTTAGTGGTGAACAAAGTAAAATTACTATGTTGTTATCTTTTCATGTGAATGATTTATTACTACACTACTCCAACAGATAGGTTTAATAATTTCCTACCAGTATAAGAACAAGATCTGTCACTTTAGAACAAAAGGTTGACACCCTGATTCCCCCTCCCCTCTCAGGGTGCTTTGGGGTACTACAGTACTCAACACCAAGTGAACTGCTGTCCTATTTATGTCTAGTACCATACAATAAGCTAGAGTGGGTTAAATAAAGGAGTGTGAATATTTTGAATCAAACATGGCACAAATAATGGTGCTAAACAAACTAATCATACCTCTGATAATCTATGGAACCTCTAGAACTACTGATTTAACTGCATGCAACTGACCATTCCCAACTCAACTACCTCTATGTTGAAAACCCCCACTATAGACATGCTTGGTTCAAAGTCCTGGAACGCCAGGAAAATCCTGATTTCATCCTCTACTAGCTTTATCTCCCCATTGTAGAACAAAGGCTTGCTACCCTCTCTGGAAAAATGATCTCATTGGAAACTACTACTGAATATCGTGCTAGACCAATCCACCTATACCAAAATAAGATTTTGGAACTAATAGGCACTTACTCTAGTTGTGAACATGAACCCCACAAACATCCTAGTGAATATCCCCTAATAAAATTAAAGAATCCTCTGGCACCAAATGCTTATAAAGGAAGCTACTAAGGTCGAATCCTTATCTGCTAAAACATTGATGGTCCTAGTGTATGAGATCTTCCACTAACAACTCTACCTCTCAAATAACTATGATGGATCCCCTCTCATTGTAAGCCTACTAGTGATTGTATCCACTCAATCACATTTTCCTTCTTCTGAACATCTAAAAACATTTATAACATAAAAATAGTTATTTCATACTGGATATATGGATAATGTTCCCCCTCAAGACATCTCACATAAGACTCCTCGTTTAGAAATTGGTATTGGAAAAAGGAAATAATGTCTTTAAAATTGATCACTTGATCCTGAATAGACATGCACCCCAACATGAGATAAATAATTTCTTTCCTCTTAAACGCATTCATGGTCAATGAATAATTTCTTTCCTCTTAATTCCATGTTTTCCTCTTAACCGCATTCATGCACCACCCTTGTAATTTCCCAAATCCAATTGTTGTAAAGCTGACAACATCCTCTTAAACAACTCACCCTCCTCAACTGAATCGACACTACAATGATTGACCAGATCAGCCTACCAAACCACAACTTCTTAATCCACAAGATGATGAAGACAAGGATTCATAGCTGATAGGAAAACATGGAATTAATAATCCATAGAGTGAGGAATTTTATTATGATATATTTAAATTCATTTTATTTATTCCATCCATTATAATCATCCCAAAACAACCCAATTAATGTAAGAACACAAGTTAATATAAAGAATGTACCTCTCCTAGGTCTCTACCATGAAAAAGGTGTATTCTTACTTTGTTAGTCGGTATGGTAAATGTCTTTGCATCGTATCATTGGGGGATAAATCTTGTTTCTTAGCCAGAATTATCCCACCTATGTTACACACCAATATAATAGGACATTGTTTCCCAACCAACCCATGTCATCCTTATAGTTCCTAACTCAAAAATTCATCCTATCTCTCAACCATCACCTTTGATACCAATCAATCATGAACCCTCCCTCCAAAGACACCATAATTAGGGCTTAGAGGTAATGATCCCCGAGTCCCGCAACCAGTAGGCCCTATGATGGTGACAAGCACTGAGGGTGTACAAATATAATAATATGGTAGGTATTTACCTTTATTTAAATCGAGATATGGAGACAGAATGAATTATCCACAATAACTCCATGGTATAAAATAAAAGAGAAATCCAAATACCATCCCACAAGCATGGAAAAAAAATAAAACTGATATAAAAACAATAATGTCTCCAAATTAAATACCTAAATGAAAAGCTAATCTATAGACACAAAAAATGTCTTGAGGTTTGAGATATTATGCCCAAAATGGTCCATGAAATCTTCCTGGAGACATGAAAGAAGTTTTATTAACATAGGGTGAGAAAAAACATTTACTTAGTAAGAAAAAATTCTATCATGAACATCTGATAGGAACATAATAATTCTCTTGTGAGAAAAAAAATTACTAAAGAATATGTAAATAGGTATACTAACCATCCCAACCACACTAAGGCATGTTCACCGAGGAATTCAAGACAAGTGATATAATATAGGGTATATCAAATCATTGATAGGGTACCTCACACCACTTTCTCACTAGTATGCCTCTCTCTCCCAATGTTGTATGTCATATCACTCCCATCACATCTATATACCACATCACATCTAAACCGTACACACCAGGGCCTCACAACACATCCTGCCTGCGTGCACCTAGTCTTCACAAAACATTATATCACATCTCGTCTCAAAGATGCATGGGAATGCACATCACAACTCAACCCAAATACAACTTGGAAACAAACCACCTCACCCTCAAACACTTGGGTTATCACATCAATCTTGAAGACACCTAGGACACAAACCACCTCACCCAAAAAAAACTAGGCTATCAAATCCACCATAAAAATTACTAACCAAAAATTGGACACAACATATTATTCTATACCTACCTCACCTAGAATAGATAGTAAGAACGAGGATTTACCCAACCATCTGTACTCCTTACTAGATGTTAGAGAAAACACCCCACCCCCATGTGATGATATAGTTGTTCATCATAGAGTTCTCAACATGGGTGGGTTCATATAGAAATCATTAGAATATACAAGGGATATGCACAGTATAAAACACTCTATCCCAAAGTATTAGTTTAAAAACAAACAATCTATCTCACAACACTGATACTTTTACTACCACATAAAAATACACTACTAGAGACAAATAGAAAAAATCCATAATTCAATTTCATTCTTTAATTATCACTTATCCAGTCTCTATATTTTACCATTTCATCCCTTTCATTTATATATATTCATTTACTACCACATATATCCAAAAAAAGTACACAACACATATAAATCACCCTAGATACATCCTTTTTATAAAGTGAAGTGCACTGATAAATTAACACAGCTCCAAATTACCTCTTTGATTACCACATGTCTATTTCACATCACACAACAGTCCCCGAGACATGGGGTAAATATTTTTAATTTTTATTTATAGAGAAACACTATGAGAATTAGGCATACCAATCACTAATTTCCTCCTTCATGTCATCGTACCCAAACCACCATACCAACCAAAACAAACCCCCAACACACAACCACATCCGAAAAAATATTACAACACAACATATTTCAAAGCCCTACTATATAATCACACCACTTCCATCACAACCCCACTATACAAACACATTCCATTCACATCCCCCACATGTATAAATCCAATCAAATCACAAATCCCATCACAAAAAAAACATTTTACCATTTCATGAGAATATTTGTCACATTCTACAATTTTTCATTGGGGAATTATCATACAAAACAAGTCCTGCTATAATCATTTCATTATCCAAGTTGAAGTAATTTACCAACTTCTATTTAGAGTGACACCAATACATTTAAAACAGTAAATCAAATAGGGTTTCCACAATTCATGTCAAACTGAAAAAACAATTCCCCCAATGACCAAAATTTTTAATGGGGGCATTTGGCCCATATAAATTCAATATCATAATCAATACCAAAGTTGTACAAGCATGTGAATCAAATATTTTTACCTTTTTAAATTTCATTAGTCCAATTTATTTTTCTTAGATTAATTTGATAAAATCATGATACATTGATATAAAATCATAACTCCTCTTGCATGTTACACAAAAAGGAGAAATGATGGTAAATCCTACCTCAACTAAACTTTTCAACTTGTCAGTGCATTGTAAGGTAAATAAAAAAGGCGAAAAACAAAAACCGCACCATGAGGAATGGCATATCAACCTACTCTAGAACCCAAGACCGTCAAACGCAACGCAACTCACACCCTAATCCAAGAAAACACCACCACATTGAATTCCCATGAGAATTATTCAAGAACATGGATGAGAAATAGAGAGAACTCGCATTATATCAACCATGGATCTCATATGAACAACCACTGGGATTGACAGATCAAAGGGGGAGGATTAGGGATTGAAGAACACCCTGTGGAACATAGGGTTTGTCCAAAACAAGAGGAATAAGATATATTGTCTAAATGAATAAAATTTTGGTTGAGAAAAATTTTTTAAAAAAATTAAATTGTGGTATTACATGATGTGTGATACCATTTCACATCATGTGATACCTGGGATATAGTTTCCACTAAAAAATGTGTTGCCTATTCATTTTATTATTTATTTTTAAACCCAAATATTGTTTATGTTATGAAACCCTCTTTCATAGAGAGTAAAATGTTAACATGCCTTGAAGCACTCTATATAAGACATGAAATATCATTTTATGTCTTGTAATATATTTAAATGATGTGTAATATTATTACATGATGTCTAATCTCCCTACTTCTAGCCTTTAACAACTGATGTTCTCTTTACTCCCTCAGAACCTCCTCTGAATAGATCTAATAACAAAAAATTAAAAATTTAAAGGCTAGGAGGGAATAAATTGTTACATTTTATTGACTAAATGACTAAAATTCCACAACATAAATCCCACCATACACATCCCATTGGCTAGAAAATCCAGGTAAACTATGCCCAATGAAATATATACAGCTATCCAGTGAATACTTTGTGGTAGAATGAAATATTCCTACCCACCATCCATCGTCTACAAGCTCACTAGTTGACGGTGAGTCCTACTATGAAGCATGTCTTCTAAACACCCCATTATCTAGTCAGTGGCTATAGCTTCAGCCTCAATTTCACTATGTCTCCCCTACTGAAATATTGATATTTGAGTTGACTTCAAATGAACCCTTCAAGTCTATAAACACCTCTTTTTGATTTTTGAAATATGAATTATCTTCTCTCAATACTCAGTTCTCCAAATGGGCATCCCACTAGATGCCATGTTCAAATTTCATAAAATATTTTAATATAATAATGAATTTTGTTTTTACAAAGGTAATTATTACTTATATAAATTTATTATAATATATATGTGTGCGTGTGTGTATGTGTGTGTTTGTAAATATTCAATATTAGATTATTTCAAGATCACTATTATCTATTTATAAGGATTTACCCAAAGAAATAAATCAAATCCATTTTTGGGCATGGACTCGACGACTTTTATTCCACTCTAAAACCTTTAGTATACTCTATATTCTCATTTATTATTAGTGGATAATTTTTAAAAACTAGTTGTCATGGGTTTTCCCTAAAAATATTTTATGGTTGTCCATGTTAAAGAAACTTGCATTCTATAGTTTAATATTTTGTGAGAATTATCACATCATTCCACATTATGATTTATTTCTATATCGTGTTCATGGTGGAAATAATTTTTCTTCTTTAATTCATTAATACATTCATTCGTTATAATTTCCCTAACATATTTTATAATATCTTAAAAAAATTATAATATATCAAAAATAAAATATATAATCAGATGGCCCTATTAAGTGGTATAAATTATCACATTTTGAAATTAACAATAAAATATATATTAAATATAATGTTTATGAATTAGTTTTTATTTTTATCTTTAATCTCATAAGAAAAAAACTTATAAATATTGGGAATACCATAATGGAAATAAAATTTGTTTTATTTTCTAATTGGTTAATGATAATATGATAAATAATATTTTTAATATCTCTCATGAGAAAAAAATTGGAAAATTTTAAAACCATATATTATTTAAAAATGGGAATTAATAGATTATTTATTATTAAAAAAGAAATGAATTTGAGGTACTAAAAAGGAACTTTTATATCTGATTTATGTACTGAGTTTTATGGGTTTATATAATTTTTAAAAATTGGTTTTGATTTTTCAGATAATATTTTGTCTTATTAGTTTAATAACACTTTATATAATTTAAGGTAAAAATTTTTTGTTGCAGTAATTTATCTTCTCTTAAGGGTAATGTGACTATGATTTTTTTATGTCAATTTTTTAATGAATAAGTATTTATGAGTTATTGTATATGAAATCAAAATAGTTATTTGATAGAGATAATATTTGTATCATTTTTCAATTTTTAAAATGATTTAATCCTTTCCATTTTAATAATTTAAGCTAAATTTTCATTAATTTTGAATTTTTGGTGAACTTTGGGCTAAAATGTGAAAACAATTTAACTCTAGGATTTTAATATTTTTCTATCACTTATGTATTTCAAGAATAAAATTTACAATTTTGATAAAATTGAAGTGATTATTTTTATACCATTCCTTTTTCAAGGTTTTTAAACTATTATTCTAAAACAATATCTATGTCTAAATCCATTGGCCATGAAACATCATCCAATATGAAAATATTTATGGATGAAATAATGGACCCCACCTTAGTTAATAAGAAATATCTTAGCCTAGATACATCTAAATGATGAGATTATAGTTATATTGTAAAAAATAATCCAATATTCATTTTAAAATTAAATTTTGTTGAGTATTTCTTCCATTAAGGTAGTAATTTATTGTACTAAAGTGTATGAATATTAAGAGTTTCTTCAGTCTGAAAAAAAACTCTTTTTTAACTTGGGAAATATTATTTAGGTAACATGGCCAAATATAATGATATTTTTGGGGAGAATTACTCATTGATATTTGTACAAAATTTAAAAAGAAAAAACTCCTATAGTTGGATATTTATTATGTGAAATAATATCAATGTTTTGGTGGACATAAACAGGATGGAAACTTTTCAGCCCCAACCTTCTAAATATGTGAACCCACTTACATTAAAAGGTTTCAAGAAAGGATAACCAAGGTATTTAATGGAGAATTAGAACATTTATGTGTGATTTATTTTTTATATATTTTTTATTAGTTTCATAATTCCCTCTTCTTACACACTCAACTCTAATCCAATTCGCTTACAAGGGTAAACCTTTTGAGTGATCAAGTAAAGGGGAGTTTTCTTTTTGAAATGTCAGAGTCATATATATTTATATAAAAATATATTGTTATATTGAATATATTCTATTTTTTGTGGTATCTAATTCTATTTATGTAATAATATTCAGGGTTTTGGATTCATTAATATTTTATTGATTTGATTGAAGTTATTTAAACTACCTCTTCCTATTGTTGTTTTTCTTAACTGAATAGACTTTTTTAGGTGGTTGGTGTATATAATTGTTGGAATGTTTGTGGAATAAATGAATTGTTTTTAGATTTATAAGGAGGAATAAATTTTGATCAGGAATGTCCTTTGAAGTTCTTCAATTGTTTACTATTTTTCTTAATCATAGGAGGAGTTCTCATTACTTATTTTTCCTAAGTTTTATTAGAGGCTTTATTGATAAATCTATTATTTATATATTAATCAAAATATAGGTGTAATGATTTCTACGAACAATACGATATTGAGAAATGTGATCCTACCATAACCTCTTCACAATCTTTATCAATTTTTGTTCAATATTTATTTTATTTCATTTTTTAATCAATAATTTCAAAAAAAAATTATTATTTATGAAATTTTAAATGAAAATGTGATTGTTGTAGATTCTATTCTATTGAAATCATTGGTTAACCACTTTACTCTATTTTTTATGCAAAAAAAATATTGTTTTTTCATTCCCTATGATAGGAATGTGTAGAAACATGGCTCCAATACTAGAGAGGTGGTACTAATAATCTAATTTTAATATATCTTAAATAATATTTTTTTCATTAATTTAATAAAATTTAAAAAAATACATTATGGGATATAACTTCATGGATGATGTGTAGGGAAAAATTTTAAACAATGATGAGGTGCCCATCTTATAAAAAGTATATGAATTATCAGTTTTTTACAACAACCTGTTGAATGTTAATGTTACAAGTTACTCTATTCAATAAATTATATACATTTTTAATCAATTCAAAATAGGTTATCAAGTACTAAATGCTATGGTGGATGTTCCATTGGATGAGAGACCTCAACCTGAACCCGAATACAAACTGGTTTTGTATGTTATTTCCCCAACCATCACTAAAATTGAGGATCTTAACCCCTCTTCTCTATCTACTAAAACTCTACTCTATGAGGAACTTTAAACTAAATAATCAATTGAAGTTATTACACTTAAGGTTTAGAATATATTTTTAAAAAATTTTGATTTTGATTTTATAGAAGGATAATTGAGTATTACCTCCCTTTGTTTTAAATTTTCATATCCAAAAAACAAATTTCTTTCCACGGAGGATGGATAAAAATAAATAAAATTCACCTTATGAGGACCATATAAAGCTCCGTATACTTATTACAAATTTATTTTTGGGATTACATGAGGAGATCAAAGCATATTTTCCCAAGAAAATAGAGGTAAAAGATTCATACTGTAAAGGGTAATATATTGATATTGATTTCTTTTGTTTTAATTTTATTCAAATAGTATTACACACTCACATTATCTTTGATTATTATATTAATGTTTTATAGCTAAATTATGAACCTGAGAATTAGGAAGAGGTTGTGAAATTGGAAACCCAAAAATATGATATATTAATTATCATACCCAAACATACAATTTTTATCTCATTAACATGTGGTAGAATTTAGTGTACTATACCTTTGTAGTTATAAACAATAAGGAATATCTGAATGCTAGATAGAAGAAGTGTTGGTGGTTCATCTCAATGAAACTCCACCCACTATCAAATTTGATATAACCAACAAGAATTTCCCATCTAGAGGCAGTGAAATCCTATGGCCCACATGGGGGATTAAACCAATATATATAAACTTCTATTCTAATTATATTTTTTTGATTTCTTTTACTAAATGCCTATTTTTATCTTCTATACTTTTTCTTGTTGCTTTTATAGAGCAATTCTTAAGAGCTTGACTAATTGTTACACTACAAATAATTGATGTTGAACCTCTATTTAACGAATTCTTTCTTGGTATGATTTAATTTAAAATATAATTACATGTTAAATATGAATTAATTCAATAAAAAAATTTATAATTGAAGTGTGGGAAGGTAAACCTTGTAGTTTTGGGTTTTGATTTTTTTTCAATTTTGTTTTATAATCAAATTGTCTTCTACAAATTTTTGTCTAATAATTTTTCAATATTTTTGTTTTTATTGAACATTTTAACATCAAATGAATATATTTTGCATTTTTTAAAACCAACTCAACTAGTGAACCAATATTTCCTATGAAAATGATGTTTAACGAATTCAAAAAAAGAATTGTTTTCGAGTCCAAAAATATTGAAATTTCATGAAAGGTCCTCTGATTTATGAATCTCATGCTATATACCACAATATTAATCATTAAAATAATATTCATGTGAGGATTATGAAAAAATATTTTCATTTTTATTACATACACCTCAATTATTTATATAACAAAATTAATCATTCTTCAACTACAACTTGATTTTTTTATTAGAATTTTAGGGTTTTATGTACTTGTGTTTTAAATGACTCAGAAATATGTTTTTTTTAAATACACATTTTCAAAATATTTCTTTTTATTCTCTATTTACTTGTAAATTTATTCTTTTTATCCCTAATAATCCATAAATATCATGTTATTTTAGACACAATACAAGACAATCGTCCCTATCCAACTAGAGCTTTATGTAAAATTACATGATATAGTGAAATATATGGGTGGGGGATGTTTTCATCTATTGTGATACGTTATTTATCAATAATTTAGGTGTAAAAAAATTCTAAAGATGTTTTTTTCTGATAAAACCCATTTTATTGAAATTTTTTACTTTTTTGAGCTTTCATCTTAGAAGAAGTTGTGCATTTCTATAGCTTTTAAAAAATAAATATGTTCTATTATATAGTTTTTAAAGAAAAAAATATTAAATTATGGGAGGTAGTTTTCGTGTTAAAGATAAATAATAGGATGATTTTTTGGATTTTTATGAGATATTAAAATATTTTTATTTTTTATTTTTTTATGTTTTTAGTGATAATGAGACCATACATGAGTTAAGATTAGAATCCATCAATTTTCTTCAAAAAATCCAAACCCACCTTATTCAGCCCTAGAATTTTTGGCATATAAATATTTCCAACCAAAATCCACAAAACAACCCTAATATATACTCATTATAAACACATGTTCTTAAATCCTATGAGGTGGAAATGTAAGAATCTATCAAGACTCTTACAATGGTTTGGATGAGAAAAGCCTTGTTGAAAATTTAGATTTGTGTGATGTGGAATAATTCATATGAGGTAACTATTTTGTTTGAATGGGATAGCAAATAAAGTGGAAATATATTTAAGGGTATAAGTTATGAACATGAAATAATTGTTTTTATGGAGGAATTATATCTTTTGTATCTTCTTTTCAAGTTATTCAATCTCATGGGTATGTTATTGGAATCTATATTAATTTCATTTTGAGGCTTACTTTTCTAATATTGGAAGTGATTACTATGCTATAATTCATAGAAATTATATTTTCACCATTTTTAAAATGTTTTTTAACGATTTTATCACATTTAATTTAAACATGTGTGTTGAATTTCAACATCTTTGAAATTTTGATAAATTTTGGGCTAAAATGTTAAAATTTCTTAATTCTTGAATTTTATCATTTTTCTGGACCATATTTATTTAGTTAATAACTATTGAAATTTAGTTCTAATTAGAAGGGTATTTTTATTCTTCATTAATTCATAGTCAATGAATTTTTCTGATGAATCTAAAGCTAATTCAAAATATATTAACAAAGAAAAAATAGTCATGTTGAAAAATCTTTTAGGATGAAAGAATGGACCCCACTTTAGTAAATGAGGAATATCTCACCCTAGAGACATCCAAATTATGTGGTTTTAGAAGTATTAGAAACATGAGTAAAATAATTATTTTAATATTAAAATTCTTATAGTTTTTATCTCATTATTAATTTAATTTAATGTTTTCAAATAAAAGAATTAAAATATCCTCTTTATCTATATGATACTTCATTCAATAATTCAAGAATAATTTTTTTTAAATTTTCCAAAGACAATAAAATTTTTAGTTAACTTTTCCAAGAGATATAGTAACATAATTTATAAAGACGCATACCCTATTATCAGATATTTAATATGTGAAATAAGCTCAAAATTTGGTGGATAGAAACTGGAGGAATCAATTACCACCCCATAATGCTACAAATATGTACAAACACTCATATTCAACGGTTTTAATAAAGGAGACTAATGGGATGTGATGGATAATTTGAACGTTTAAGGGTTTTTTATTTTTTATTTTCAATTTTTCTTTTTTCGTAATTCTCTCTTATTTATCATTCAACACTTTTATCCTTCATAATGAGGGGTAACACTTTAAAGTGATAATGGAAGGGGGAATTTTCCTTCAATAATGTTGGAGTCTTGTAATTTAATATAAAAATATAATTTTTCTATTTAATGGTTCTTATTTCTAATATTTCTATGTTATTTTAATGAGATTGTATTTTTTTTGTCATTACATTTTTAAAATTTTGGCTGATGTTATTTAAACTCCCTTTGCCTAGTGTACTTTGTCTCATTGAGAATATTGTGTTATGTGGGGAGTTTCTTTTATCATTATAACATGTGTAAAATAACTAAATTTATTATAGATTTATAAGGAGTAAAAATTAATTTTTAGGACATTCCTTAGTATTTTGTGATTTTTTTCTGATTCTCCTGCACAATGGACTTCTTACCATTTTTTCAACCAATGTTAAATGTCATTTAGACCGAGGATTTATTCCTTTATAATACCATATAATGATAGGGGAATTATTTTTATGACCATGATGTTTTTGAAAAAAGGTGATCCAACCTTGATGTACCTACTCTATTCATCAATCTGAGTTAAAACTTTAATTTTTTTGTTTTTTATTTTTTAAATCATACAATTTAAAAAAATCTCTAATTATTTCACTAATTTCAAGTGAAAATAATATTATTGTGTGCTCCTCTCTGGATAAAACCTTGGTTAACCACTTTACTACATTATTATATTAATAAATAATTTTTTTCTTCACACCCCCTGACATGAATGTGTCAATATAAATCAATAATTTTTTTCACTTAAAAGGGGTGGAAGTTGGGAGATAAATTAGGGATAGATTAGCTAAGTTAAAAGCAATGAAAAAAATGAAGGAAAAAATAGAAATATTTTTAGAGTCTACATTATTGGAACATTTGGAATATAGAAAAAAAATTTATGAGCTAAAAATATACAACTAAAAGAAATATAATTACTATAATAAAAATAAAAATTGTGATGGTCATTTTTTATCCACTAAAATGAGTGATATTATTATTTTCTTTCATTCTATTAATTTAGCTTCTAAGGATTATTTTAGGACTATTGTTAGAGTTTTTTTGTCTCATATTACATTGAGGAAGGACTTCATTACATCTTAAAACCAAGTTCATCAAATAATTTTAGTGTTTGGTATTAATTTTCTTGTTAATAGTATTGGTATGAATACTGATTTTTTAGATACTAGCACTAAAAATAATCTATTTCTAACAAATATTGATATAATATAGTGGTTCATCTAAATATCACTTATATAATTGTTAATGATGATGATTTATTTTTTATTTGGTGATGAATATTTTAATATTTTTAGGGATTGTTTATTATGGCTTTAGTAATGAATCAGTCAGGTTTATATAAGAACAGAGATGTTATTTCTTATAACTATACCTATATTATTTTCTATAGTGGTTCATATAAATAATATTATAAGATTGTATTTTGAGATTGAAAATAAATCTGTAATGATATATTTCCTTTATAATGAAATACTACAAAATATCTAGGAGTATAAAAAGGGTTTTCTTTAAAATAATGAAAATTTTGTTTGCCGGTTCTAAAAACCTTATATAGTTTGAATGTGGAATTAAGGAAATGGTAAATGAATTTTGAATTTTGTTTTCAACAAGGATTCATGTTGAATTATTTTTATCATTATGTATTTTTTCAAAGATTTTATTATTATTATTTTAATATATTATTTAATTATAAAAATTTTATAAATATTAGTGTCCTTGATGATTCTAGAATTTATAGAACAAAGAAGAAACTTTTATAATATTTTAGAATAAGAAACCTAAGGCCAATGAGATAAATTCTTGAAAGGAAAATATATCATGAAAAAATATATGATAAATTACGGTTATCTCATTATATATAATTTGGTTTTTATTAGGGATATCATGTTTCCTTTCAAGTTATATATTAACAATTAAAACCCTTTTCTACAAGATCATGCAATTATTTTCTATTTAATTTAATATATAATTTAAAAACATACCCCTCTCTAAAAATACAATTGTGTTAATCTATTATACAAAAAAATGATGGATATCAATTAGAATGAATAAAAATATCCTCTATACTATGATATTTTATGGGATTTATGAATCACATAATACTTTTATAAGATTCTCTCTTAATCTCTATCCTACTACAAATTTAATGTTAATGTAAATGGGATAATGAGTTCCTTGTCATGGAGTTTCAAAAATTGAGTGTCACATAGACATTAATATGTCTTAATTTACTAGGCTTAAGTAAAATTTTATTTCCTTCTATGTCTTTTTGAATCTCAAAATTTTACAAAAAAATCAACCATAACTCGGACATGTCATAAACCCTTAATAATGTTAAAACTCTTTATAATGTATAGATCAACTGTTAATTAATTTTTTACCATTTAAAATATTAATATAAATGTATAATGCTTCATAACACGCTATTATAAATATATAAATCAAATTATATTGTAGAATACATAGAAGATCAAATACATATGTTATCTAAAAATATAAGTTATTATGCACGCATCATAGAATCAAACTCCAACCTATTGACTTTAACCATGTTAGGATTTTCTTTAGAAAAAAAATTGACATTGTGACCTTCAAATGTCATGGTATTTATTTAGTGTAGGTTTTTAACAATTATATACATATCCTAAATCATCATAGACTTACAATATGTTCATCTTCTATCACATCAGATATATCCACTTTTGATATAATATCTATAACATTATTTTAGTATAATCTAAAACAAATTTTTGTGTAATTATCCTTATAATATCAATTTTCCAATTATAAATATTTAAAAAAAAACATTTCATTATTCAACCAACAACTATGTGTGACCCAATGTGCCTTTTTTATTTGACAAAAACTATGAATTCTCTAATTCATACTTGTAATAATAGAGTTTCCTCAAGAAAAAATTCAATCGCATTTTAGTCACAAAGGGATCTAGCGTGATCTCAAATAAATACACGTATCTATACATTTATGTTGACTATTTTTATCACATAATTCATGAATAATTTATTAAACTCATTTTCCAACACATGTAGGATCTATGTGGTGTTAAATATTTCAATCTCATATATTCACTCATGAATTCTATATTTTATATGTTATGTATAAATAATATGTATGAGAAAAATCATGTTGTGTATCTAAGATTATTATTACAATACATGTAACTCACCAAAATAAATAATCACATTAGATGTCACTTATCATGTAATAGTTATATACATACCAAGTCTTTCTCAATCATATGTCCATATATAATGACCCCTGAATATTTAGGTATTAATTAAATTAAATTATAATCAAACATTTTGTATTATGAATGGTTTGGACTATTAAAATAGTTTTTGGAGGTCAAGTGTAAAAATTTTGGAAAATTTTATTGTTACTAAAATCTATCAAAAGATGATAAATAAAACTAAGTAATAAGAAAAATGGTATGAAAAATATGGTGGATAAAATTAAAGGGGAAATAGAGTAGGTGAATCTCCAACCACCAGATGGTCTTTGAGTGGGTATCCAATGAGGTTAAAATTACTTATTTTTGGAGGAGAAATTACTAGATGTCCTCCATATGAATTTTTATAAAAAAATATCAATTAAATGAATTAATTATTAAAACAAAATATTTTACTACTATATAATGACTCATTCTTCATTATTAATTTTTAAATATCATTTCAAAATGTATATATCCATTGTTTTATCTTATATCGAAGTTTAATTGGTTTTATTAGATCCATGTGAGTCACAATGACCTTTTTCTTCTTTCTACTCTTAGTAACTCTACTTATATTATTATTATTCATATGAAATCCATAATTTGATGGTTTTCATCTGATTTTAGGAATTATTTTTATTGTGGTAGATACATCCAATGATATTAAATATATGAGATCATAGGAATATGTGTAATTTGGTCCCAAGATTTTCCATGGCTTAATATCACATTTATGTGAATTTTGATGTGTGAGTTTTGGTGTGACCGTATTTTGATGTTAACCAAAATTGTGTTTCATTATGAAATTTCATTAGTTTCCACCAGAGTTGGACTTGTAATTATTTTGAATTTTGAAGGCCAATGACTTTCCAATTTGTAAAGCAAACATTCTACCAATGTTATTTAACACATAAAAATTTTATGAGAGTCATGTTTGTTCAAAATATTGGATTTACCCTAGGGTTCAGACAATGTTAAAATAAGAGTTTTATAATGCCACAAAATAATTTAATAAAAATATTATATTATTTTTATTAAACATAATAAACTTTATAATAAAATTATTTTATCTGTTTAATAAGATTCATATGAATAAATAGATACAATAGATGAGTTAAAAATGGGTTTTTTAGCCAAGATGGTACATTAGTTAGGTTTGCATCAGGTTTGGTGGTATTGTGTAGTTATTGAAGATCATAAATGGTTATGTGGATTAAATAAATAAATTAACAGAATATAAAACTTTAACTATGTATCATCTATTTAATGACACTTATACATCCTCCCTAGGGCTAGATTCATTTTTAATTGAGAAACCCTGGAGAAATGATAAGTAGGATAAAATTGGTGGCAGGGACAATAGGTCAAGGAGTATAATCTAATATGTAGTGACATATATGGATGTAACTTTGTGTTGATGATGAATGAAAAAATGGTTGTGAAAATTAATCAAATCATATTAATTTTTTTAATGCGGTGGTAGATTTTCTTTAATGATTTTGTCCCATATATGATATTGATGTGATACATATTATACCTCAACAAATTATTCTCGAGTTGATGATTTCCAAGTTGTTAATTTGTGATCCTTTTATGTATATTTATATATTTATTGATTATTATCTTTCACCTTCCACTAAGTAATTGTTGAAAAGTGAACAAATTCATTGACCATTCATCACTTTTATTTTTTATGGATTTCTCCCCCATATTCTGTATGTGTTCATATATGGTGTTAATTCAAGCATCATTTTGATCATTTATAAGAACTAAATAAGTTGGGTCATTTATCAACAGTTTTGTGGGTTGATATTATGAATTATATAAGAATAATTATTTTCCAGTGGAGGATCAATGTCAATGGAAGGTATCTAATGATTAATCACGAATAATGGTTTTGTGAACTGGTGTATATGGATAAAAATATGAGGCAATGATGATCAATTTTCCAATGAAGAATGAAAAGAATCCAACTATATGCCAAGACATGATGCTGGTTAACTCAATTTTCATGATTTTTTGTGTGAGAATCCTATTTAAAATGGTTAGTGGGGACTGAATATCAAAAGGAATGTTGTGAGGCTGAGTTTCAAAAAAATCTATGACTACTAGATATATAGTTTAGAAGAAAAAACTTTATGTGTCTCATTGATACCAAGGCTAAGACTATTGGGGAAGTTAAATAACACACAACCATGTTAATAAGTCACACATTATGTGAACCCTACCCATCTAGGATGGAGTGTACTAAAATTAAATTTCTAAGGACCTATATGGCCTCATAATCTATGTGTACTAAGCCACACCATGTGAAAATTTAAAGGAACATGGAGTTGGAATAATGTATAATGCTCTAAGTACCCCCATAGATCTTTAATCTCATGCATCTCCTATACATGTCATGTATTTAGGACAAGAAATTCCATGTGACATGACAGAACACATCCAAGTGGCTAACTTTAGATGACATATCATGTACCCTTATGACACATTGTGTAGTTTCTCAAGACGTATGGTACTATGGTATATCATATATTTTCCCTCATAATTCACATGTGGAGTTTTTATCTCACATACTCAAATAGGGGCCCAAATGAGAAGTGAAATTGAACCCATTTTTTATGGGTTTTAAACCCAACTATAATGGAATCAGATATAGTCAGGTATTTCACCCACATTTATAGGGTTTCAATCAACTATCTATGTAGTACAATTTCATTTTTCTATAGATCTCATACTGGATAGGGATCCTTCACTGAAGTAGATTTTCTCACATTGATAGAGCTTTTATGGGATAGGGATCACCACTAGAGTCAGGTATTCCACCCATAGTCATGGGGCAGTGATCAACAAAAATCATTTAAGGGAATTGTTTCATGAGTTTCTTGAGACTTATGAACTGAGATCTATCATGATAGAGTTTCCTTGGATGTTTGAGTCGATTTTTATAAAAATCATGGACTTAAGTTCCTTTTATTACAATATATGTGTTTATATCATTCTCTCTAGTATTATGTTCTACGTAAGTAGTTAAGAGAGATTTAGGGTAGAGAAAACTCTGATTTTCAGCTTCTAAAGGATGAATGGATATTAAAATTTTATGTAGTGCTAATGTCTAGGAGAATTATGATTCATACACACACTGGTGGTTACCTTTATGAAATTATGCTAGGTATTCAAATCAATATTAGTCTTCAAAAACTCTTCAATGTTTCAAACACCCCAACTACCTATGCATAGTGGATTATGATGTTTTGAGTTATACTGGTTGGGAAATTATAGTGTCTATATGTCTTCTAGTTATGAGAATATCTATATTATTATTCTTGATAACCTTTAGATTACTTCTTAGTGTTATGATCTTTGACCTCTATTGTTTTATAAATTTACTTATTATCTTCCACATGAGAACCTCCGGTCATAGAAGTCATGTTGATGGTTTCTTCATTTCCATTAATGGTGTCTTAGGAATCCTACTGAATGTATTCATACTCACACTTACATGGGCCTTTGGTCTATAATTGTTGTGCTAGTGAATATAAAGGATAGGTTGGAGGTAGATTTTTGATAGTAGGGTTGACATTTCACATTTGGAGTTGACACCTGGAGATCATGGGGATGTAATTTTCGATTAGTATTAGTAGTACCAGGATCTAAGGGTAGCTGGATGTGATAAATTTTAGATATATATTTCAGTGAGGGCCTATAATCCGTAGATAGTTTTCAATTTTTCTTTATGTTATTGAGTGTGTATTTCCCCCTTTCATTATATGTTATTCATACTAGTTATCTGGTGGATATCCGTAGATGTCTCATTTAAGTGTTAAATTTAATACAAATGATCCAATTTACATATCACGGTGGTGTAACATATTTCTTGTTTACATGGTGATATGTATTTATCTTAGGTTGTCATAGGATAAGGGCCCACATGTGGGTGATATGCCTACTCGGGGCTAGTCATTATCCCCTGGCCTATTAGAGGTAGGCAAGGGGTGTCACATTTACCATATTGTTGACCCAAGTGGGATCTTGTTAGTCTGAAATGTTATATAATGGCATATAATGTGATAAATTCAAGGGAAAATTATTTATATAACACTATATAAGTTTAATATATTATTACCTTTAAATAAGATTATGTGTTTAATAGCTTTCTCTACAAGTGGCATTAAACATAAATGAAAACCAGGAAACATTTATATGAATATATATACAAGACATACACACTAAAAATACAGACATTGAATGAGTGGGAATGATAATAGTAAGAACATAATAAAATATTGGTATAATTAAATTAATGTTAACTTCTAATACAAATGATATTCAATTATTATAAAAATATATAAAAATCATCTTACGCTTAAAAATTATTTTTATGAAATTCGTATTATATTTCAAGAAACTATGTATATAATGTTTAACTAATAATAAAACATATTAATGATTTTAATAATATATTACTTATAAAATAATTAGTAATTAATAGGAAATATGAAAAGGGAATATTTAACATTTCAGAAAGTTATTTTTTGATATGAACTATTTTCCAATATATTTTTATATTTTATATTAAAATCGAAATATCAAATTTTATAAATTTAATTTGAAAACATTTACTTAATTTTTTGATTATTCTAAATAATAAAATCTTAAGATGATTTTTTTTGTAAAAAATTTTATTTTTAGGTGAAAAGTCAAAAAGATATATATTAAAAATAACTTGACTTTAATGAAATTACTATGAAATAGGAATAACCTAAAACCTATAAAAATATTTTGCCAAATATTTATTTTATATGTAAAATTTAATATTTTTAAATATATTTTTATGATTAAAAACATAAATTTTATTTTTTAGAACATAATTAATATTTTATCAAAAATTATTTTCAATATAAGATAAATTATTATTTTAAATTTAGTTATTATCTATTTTGAAGTTTTAATCAGCTAAAAAAAATTTAAATTTATAATTAGTGGGTAAAAATTATCTATAAAGGACCACATTATTTTTAGGAATTATTATTAATTTACAATTGGTAAAAACTAGTTACCCCTATAAAACCATAAATAGAAAAGGTAATAATTCATTGTTTAAAGGGATTGAAACATGTTAAAAATTGTTTTTAATCAATGGATCGACATATGATCAACCTTATATCACCATCTACTAAATTTATTTATATTTTTGGAGTCATTATATGTGTTTAACATGTTCCCCATTTATATTAAGTTATATTATTTAAAAAATGTCATTATCACTACTTATTAAAGTGGCCTCTCACCACCACTTCAATACAAATTTAAAAAATAGGTTTCATCATAAAAAATAGCCCTTTACTTAAAATATAATATTATTTCTCTATTTTTATCTTTTGTTCCTAATATATTATCTTATTCCAACTATTTCCAAGGGATCATCTGAGGAAATCTCAATGATTTCTATGTGACTACTCATTTTTACTTAAATTCGTTGTTTTCAATTTTTTATTTACAGTTACACTTTTAAAATCACATTATCATTACATCATTATTATTTAAATATTTAATGTAATTATTCTATATGAATAATCATTTATCACCATTCCATTTTACCATTAAGAAAATTATATATGACATTCGTGTGTATGAATGAATGACTTCCTCCAAAAAATTCCTGGTTTCATTTTCCTTATCCAACATACACGAATGGTAATAATATTGAAATTAATAACTATTTATGATTTATAAACATATTTTAGAATCTAAAATAAGAAATCATATTATACATTTCTCATGTTCTATGGAAAATAAAATTTCCAACCATATATATGATTGGACTGCCACCTCTATTAAATGATTGATTTCTGTTTTTCTTTAATTCACCAAACTAGATGGTTATTCATGTGAAATATTTTACATTAATATGAATTTTATGGTATTTAATCCTGAAATTTATTTTATTATAAATCATTCAAAGGATTTGTTCTCAATTACAATGTGTATAAAGGCACTTAGGATGAATCCTCATAAATTAATTAATATTTTGCAATCACTTGTTTTTTTATTGTATAGTAATTGGGGATTTTTTTGTAGAGATTCAAGAAATGATTGAATGAAGAATGTTTATATAATTATTTAATATTTTTGTTTTGATTTCAATATTGGTTATTTAAACTTATGATATCTGTAAGATTTCTATGACATTAAATTTAAGTAATACATATTTCACAAGATGATTTTGGTCTAAATTACCATGTATTGAGGTTTTAATCCAAGCCCTAACTTAACTAGGGTTATAATATCGTTTAGTGATTATTTGTTTAAACTTATTTAGTGTTCAAATAATATATTTAATCCATACATTAAAAAATATTATTAATACAAGATATTTTTAGTTTAATGTAAAAAATATTACCCAAAAGAATATTTAACAAGAAAAACATCTCAATCAATTAACATCCCCAAAATATGAATCACCCATATGGATGAATTAAACAACCATTTAGATATTTATTAATATGGTTTCTAATTTTTTTGGTGTTGAGATAAAAATATAATAAAAAGACTGGTATAAGACAAGATTAGTTCACTGAACACACACACGAACATTGAATAAAATTACAGATGAATTTGGATTGAATGGGAATGTCAAAAAGGGAATATTATTTAATTTTTTTAAAAAAAATTAAACAATTTTAATATTACACAACAATGTTTGAAATATTATAATAATTTATGAATATTAAACTTGATTTAAAATTCAAATGAAATTAGGAACAACATATGTGGTTACAAATGAATGAAAGGGAAAAGGAACATGAAAAGAAAAGTTGAGGATATGTCTAACTTGTTCAAACATGATTTTATAAATTTCATCTAAGTTCCTCTTAAATAAGATAGCCAATAAAAATATTCATCTTAAGTGCTGAAGATCCGTCATCTTTTAAGAATAAGAGGGGAATGAGTTTATATCCAATTTTGGTAGACTGTTTTCTTTTCAAAAATACCCCCAAAGTAGTATTGACCATTTGTATATTTATATAGATGAATCTATAGAAATATTCTTATTTGAAGTTTTATATATTTATGTTTACAATTCACTCTCATGATATTTTTACCATTAAACTTTTTTATCAAATGTTATCGATGTTTTTATAAACCATGTGTTGTTATCTAGTTTTATGTCGAACTTTTCCCTTCTGAAAATGTTAGTGAATTAATGGCTATGAATATTCCTTAAAATAAGAAAAAATTATTATAAAAATTATGGGGCCAATTTTTTCATTAAAAAAAATTATCAACTCAACTGGACAATTATATTGGGATAAAATTCAATACTTCTTAGTTTCTTTTCAATCTGATATAGAATTGTGGGCTACAATTTAATGTTTCAATTGAGAAAATTATTTTTTGAGTTGGTCCTTGAAATATTTATCCATGCCTTATTGTATCTTGCATGTATTTATTGTCGAGAATTTAGTAATTTTGACTTCTTAACTGAGCCTAGAAAATATAACATCCCATCTGGTCTAGTTTTATTGGTGGATTTAATGGGTCTTATTATGTGTTCCATGTGGCCCTCCAAATAACATACTTGGTCAAATATATAGTTTAATTGTTTTTATTTCATAGAATTAAGAACCATAAAAATAAAAGTGACATAATTTAGATATATAGGGTGAAATTTCATATAAAAATAGTAAACTAACTCGAATATGGATTAATTCAAATAATGATCAAAATTTTATTTAATATTAAAACATGGTTATTTCACAAACCTTATGCACATTCCCATGAAAATAAATAAAAGGAGTCGATAAAATGTTATGAATAAATTAATATCCTAAACTCACCACACTTAAACTGGTGTATGTATTATATAGAAAAATGTAAAAACATAAATAAATCAATTTTACTCACCAATAAATATTAAATTTGTTTTTCCCTAATAAGGGGGTCTAGACTTGTTAACTCCTCCGAAATTAATTCCACAAAAAAATTGTTACATAAACAATGTTCCAAAAACAATTAATTTTTCATGCTCAATATAAGAATGTTAAATGGTAGCCACTCTAAAATCACTCCGCTCAAGATGATAAAAATGTATTTATGGATGTTTACTCATTCACCACAAAAGGGGAAATATTATAGTTTGAAAGGGATCATAGACAATATGTATTTCTAGGGGTTTTCAGTGAATATGGTATGGTAGGAATATGATGTTCAAATGAGAAGAAAATAAGGGTAAAATACATACGTGGAAAAATAAATGCATAATTCTTTTTAAATTAGGCATGGAAGAAAATGGAAACACATATTTACAAGGGAATGGATGTGTGAAGGAATACATAATAGGGAGAAAATTATAAGGGTATGAAGTTCTTAAATAAGTATAAAACATAAAACATATCTTTATGAAACAAAAAAAATTTGATACATGTGTTCTTTTTTTCTTCTCTTTTTTTCTTTTTATTTTTTGAAAGTTGTACTTAGAAAACATTTCACACTCATCTTCAAAACCTTGTTTGATCTCCTTACAATTTAATATTTATAACAATATAAAAGGATAAAAAAGTGTTATTTTTTACCTTCCTAAGACAAAAATCATTATTTTTTCTTTTTCAATATGTTTTTTGAACAATTTTCTATAAAAAAATTAAAAAATAAAATATACATTCTAAAAACACACTGAATGAAAACCCCTCCCCCACACTTAAATGGATGATTTCCCACAAGTATATATTGTCGCATATAAATCAATGAAATGGAAAAAAATTAAATCCATTCTATAACACATAAATTCTAAGAAACTATTCAATGAGAATCCATGTAGATGTTGGATGGAAATGGTTTTAGGCACGAAATGTGTTTATCAAAAAAGGGTTTTCATAAGTTGTAAGGGGATTTTAAAAGGAGTATTAATGTAAGGGTAATGGGAGGCTATTTGGACACATTGATTCTCATGGAGAATATAAAATTAAAATATCATATTATTGTACTCTAAAGGAGGAAATACATCTTGATGTTCAAAAAACTCAATACTCACAATCAGGGGTGAAAACACACAAAATGAAAAGATGTCCAAAGGTGACCATGTTATGAAATCTAAAGATGTTTCTCATGGTTGGGGAAGAATAATTTTTTCAAATCAAAACTTAATCATTCAAAATTTCTTTTTCTTAGAACAATATTATTTAACAAAATTAAAAATAAAAATAAAAAATGTTTGACATGAAAACAAGTATATTGATTCCCAAAAATGGTTGCATAAAATTTCTAAAGTATATGGTGAGTAATTATGACTATTTTTTTTCTTTTTATATACACACCCACACAAAATATAAATATTGAAAAAAAATTAAGACTTAAGTGGTAAAAAAGTAGAAAATGTGAGAATGATAGAGGAAGAAGAATAAAGGGAGAGAGAGAAGATGAAGAACATGAAGAAGATTGGGAGGGGAGTTAAAGGGAAAGTGGTTCTCCTAGTTTTAATTTTTTGGGTAATTTTCTTCATCTAGTGGTGTTTTAGAGGAAGTAGATGTTGTTCTCGGGTTGTGTGATCTCTCTAGTGATGCTTTGGAAAATGTCCATTTCCTATAAGATAATCAAAAAAAATTAAAAATCCTTAATAATTTAATAAAAATCTAAAAAGAAACCAAAATTTCATAAATGTAAAAGAAAACATTGGTTTCTTCCCAAGAATCAATACATTTATTCTGTCAATAGATTGATATTTGAAGTGGACTGCACATTGTTGGATGGTAGTCAATATGTTATCTCAACTTTATCATACTTCTAAAATGACATCTCCTATTGGAGTAATGATTGTTCATTGGATAATTTATTTCTTTCCTTGTTGTCATGATTGAATTTTGATGTAAAGGAAAAGATAATGTAATAATTCCCTATTTTTCTTCACCTAGTGGAATGATGTAGTCCACTTAGTGTTTTTTATCTATGTTTGGAATTTATGGAAGTTGTTTCAATTCTGATGGTGCATTTATTTATGGTTAAAACAAAAAAAATCATAGTATGATATCCATGTTGTTCATAACTATTTCTTAATCACATTAAAATTTTGAGTAATTAGAATCAAATGGAACATGAAACATAATAAAATTTTCAAGGTTCTTTATATTATTATTTTTTTCCAATGAATATTCAATTTTATCCTCACCAGTGATAACTTTATTAATTCGGGAAAAAATATCACAAATATCACTACCATTACAAAAGGGTAATAAAATCTGATCATGGTTCACCTAACATATAATAAAATTTCTAGAATAATGGGTAGGAAATGATGAATATTAGATAAAAAATTTAAATGAACAAATAATAATTATTGTTCATTTTTCACGTTAACATCCACATTGTAGAAGTTTATATCATATGTGAGATGGTATTCTCAGGGGTTTTGGAGATCCTTTAGATAGATAATGTTTACACATGAAAGGTTAACATAAACTTCTACTTTTAGAAATTGGTTAACGTGGTTGAAAAATTTACAAAAAAATTTATAATTATAATAGTAAGAACATTATGTGTTAATGTTAAACACACTCTCATAGATACCTTCAAAATCATATATATAGAATAAATAATGATTCTCCCATTGGTATTGGATGGCCTAACAAATATTAAACATAACCAGTCAATCACCAAATTCCATGGGTAACATGAAGTAATAGAAATCCAATTTGGATATAGTTGACATTAGGAACGGTCTTCTTATAATCCTATGAGATTTTTAATAATTTATATCATATTACATATCAAGGATAAAAAATAAGTTGTGAAGATAAGATCATTGATATGAATAAGGGTATCCTCAATTATTCCCATAGGACTGGTTGTGTTCGATTGGATAACTATATGAAAACACTCATTAGGTAAAAGGGAACTAGACCAAGGTTAGATAAGATGGTTTTATTAATGAAATTTATTCATTCACTTATGTATATGAGTTCAGAGTCAATGTTTTACCTCCCTATTTAGAATGGAACCGTAAAGGAAACTAGATCCTTACACTTCAGGGGAATGGATTGTTGGGGTGAAATGTTTTCAACAATTATAAATTGTCACTTATACGTGAAAAACTATGTAGGAAACCTTCCATACATATGGATTTATTATGGAATCCATTTGGTTTGTGTTGAATTTGACCCATCTAAACATATCATGCATTTTATAATCATGTTCAAAGATCTTCTTAGGAAAAGAAATTGTGTTCCTTAGTGTAATGGAAGGAGGTGAGGGATTGGATTCATGTTATTTTTCCATATTCTTGTTAATTTCATTTTCATCTCAATATTTATAGATTATTTGAAGGATTCATCATGATCCATATATATTTTCTTTCATGATATAAGTGAATTTATTCTTACATTACCCGTTGTATTGGGCAGTGGTTGAACTTGGAGTTGGAAGGAATAGTATTGTTTTTAATTACATATGTGGGGTTCAATTTGACCAATATTGTATTAAATGATTTTAATTATAGAATGTGTGAAGTATGAAAGATCTTTGAGGAAACATTAAAATAGTTTCTTGGAATAAGAGGCTTATCCCAAATTGTGATTACCTTGATTTTTGATATTGGGAAATCAATTGTATTTTGTTGGGAATTAAAAAACCTCCCTAAGTTAGTGGAAGCTATGAGTATCAAGAAGAGTATTTCTCCTTTGATATTGAGGTACAAAAGGATAAGGCTGTTGGAAGTTAACAAAACCTTGACCATATTATAATTGGTTTTCATTTCTAGGTGGGAATTGAGGGGGATGAGAGACGCCAGTACCATACCTCATTCATGAGATATGGGTAGAAGATAATGGATCTAAATTTGGTTGGGTGGAGTTTCTAATGAGTCGGCATGATAGTTTAAGGTTGGTGTTTGGTTTATCATATTTTTATTGAGCTCCATAAGTTTATATGTAACTGATGGGTCATCATGGAGTTGTGTACATGTGTCGGTTAGATGAGATGGTGATATATAGATTCCACATATTTTGATAGGTCTGGGGAATAACAATTTTAGAGAATATGCATTCAAAAATTTTAAAGCCACCCCTATATGACAAAAAAGTCCTATAATTTCACTCGTCCAGTTAGTCATATTATTTGGCTTTATGGATTGATTCACTTGGACTTCCTCAACTTGCGCATGTGCTTGATTTTTGAAATGTTTCATGTTTTTATCCATGATGCATATGAGATATCATACAGATAAAAGATTTTTCTTAACTAGAGAACCTCCACTTGTGGCATTAATGATATTTTACACCATTTCCAATAACCCCTCATGTATTTATTAGATCATGAGTTCATTGGGGATTTGGTGGTTGGGGCATATTGCCACTATCTTTTTGAACATATCACAGTACTCAAGGAGTGGTTCATTATGGAATTTATGGTTACAACTTATTTCATTTCTGATATAAGAGGGTCAATAAGTGATAAATAATTCCTCTAAAATATTAAATAGATGTTATTACATGTGGTTATGTAAACATGAGGGTGGTAATAAAAGCATCACTTGAAAAAATCAACTATGGAGAAAGGGAATACTCGAATATTGATTGGAGCTTTAAAAACCCCTTGAGGATTAATGTTTGAGCACAACACTTGGAACTCTTGATAATGAAGATGTGGATCCTTATTGTCTATATCAATTAAATGAGGTAAAAGGTGAATCAAATCTGATTTGAATTCTAAATCATCAATGATGTTTGGATATTCAATAACAAGGGTTTGTTAATTTATATTAAGGGTAGATAGTTCTTTAATTTTTTTTTCTAGGATTAGCCATATCTAGTTCAATTATATGGGAAATTAATTTGTCATGGGTGATTTTATTTTCCCTAATGATTCCCCTAAGTCAACAAAGAGTTTTATAGATATATGGGTTATCCAAATCTGATGGATTTTTTTTGGAGGATACGTGGCCTTCAGATAAATTATGAAGAATGTAGAAGGTTGTTTTTTATATTTATTTTTCCCGATTATGATTTTTCTGGGAATCCAGGTGTTTTTTGTGCATTTTTTATATGAATTTCAGGGGATGATGTATTTTTCTTAGTCATTTTTTCTATTTTTATTTTGGAATTTTTCCCCAAAAAAATTAAACACTAAGGAATACAAGTTAAATATTTCTAAAAAAGGGTCATTTGATGTTTGGTAGATTATTTCCAATTTACTATTCAGTTTTTGGAGCTCTATTATAATATGTATAGAAGCACTCGGGTCAAATCTTTGGATTTTGTACCATTTTTAGATTCGATTGTTTTCTACAATCTTTTATATGTGTTTATTTTTTAGAGTATATATGACATGATTTAATAATTTTTATTTATTTAAAAATTTAATGATGATTGAGGTGAGTTAAATATTTTGGATTTAATCTTTGGATATCCTTGATCTTTCGGTGATATTTTATAAATTAACACCCAATTCACATGACGATTTTGATTAAAACTCTCAAGTGTTGAGGATTTAATAAAATCCTTAAGTTAACTAAGAGTATAATATCAATCAACACATGTTTATGATTTTCTAGGTATGGTTCCAATAATCCATGAAATAAAAACATGAAACAAAATTTGTTTTTAATCAATGACATTTTAAGATTAACATTCATAATGTTAACCTAATGAAAATTTAATGTGAAAAATATAGCAATCAATTGACATCCCAAAATTATGACTCACTATAATGGATGATATACTCATCAATTGATATGTTTATTAATCTATTATATTATTTTTACAGTATTGAGTTAAAAAATAATACAGGGAACGGGGCCGGATAAGAGTAGTGTGTCAAACACACCGAGGAACGGCGAAGATAATTAAACATTAAATTTTGATTGAAAGAGAATGAGAATGAATGTAATGGTTATGAACAAGAGTTAAAAGAAATTATAACATTAATTTTACAAAAAATTGGTAGTATTATTATTCAAAAGTATGAAGATGAACATTCCAAAAGACTCAAATGAAATTCAACACAACTTATGTGATTACAAATGAAAACAAGAAGAATGAACATGAAAATAAAAGTATATAAGAGGAATCTATATTTGAATAAAGATTTATGAATTTCCCCTAGGAATTTTTAAATTAAAAGTTAATTAAAAATATACTTCGTAATTTATCAAGCTCCATCCTCTTACAAGAAGAAGAGGGAGTTGAATTTAAACCCAAAGGTGGTAGACTATTTTCATTATAAAAAATCCCTTCACATTTGCTAGATCATTTGAAAATTTATATAATCAAATATAGAGAAATATTATTCATTAAAGTGGTATATATTGTCATTTAAATTTCATCCTAAAAATATTACGACTAGTGGACTTTATTATCCAAATTTTAGGATTTTTTCTACACCATTTCCTTTTTTCCAAATTGGTTTTGAATATTTCCATTGTCTAAATTTAAATTAATTTATTGATATGAACATGCATTCAAATCCAAAATATTTCTTATAAAAGTTTTAGATTATATATATTGGATTTAACACCCAAAAATATCATCTAAATTAGATAATTATAATGGGGAAAATTCAAGATTAGTGGGATATTTTCAAATCTCATAGTGAATAGTGGGCTAGACTTTATTAAATCAATTGGGCCCTTTTTTGATGATATGGGGCATTAAATTTTTATCCATGTTATATTGTAATGATCCTAGACTTAATGTGGATAATAAATTAATTTTTATGTCTAGATTGATCCCTAAAAATACAACATCCCATCTAGTCCAATTTCATTGGTAGATTCAATGGGTCTTCATGTGTGTTTCATATAGCACTTCAAATGGCCAAATTATGAAAATTCACAGTTGAATTATTTTTTTTACACTAAATTAAGAACACAAAAAACTAGGAATAAAACAATGTAGATAAGTTGGTTGATAGTTATGATTAAAATAAAAAACTAACTTGAATCTATATAAATTCAAATATAGCTCAAACATTATATTTAATATAAAAACATTGGTATTTCACATCAATTATGCTCTTTTAGATGAAAATAATTAAAAAAGTAGATAAAATGTTATGAATGAATTGATAATAGTATATATAATTGAGGTTAGAGTATGATGACATGAACCACCAATTAATTATGTCATCGAAAACATTCACCATTAATTCAATCATTTAAAACAAGTTTACTAATAATAAAATATTCTTATTCATATTACGTAAAATTTTAAAACACATTAATTATTATTCTAATTATATAATAACATTATATATCACTCTTATAAACACTAAATAAGGTCATTATTCTTCTGGTATTATGATATTACAATTATTCCACCACATAATCATTCATTAATCATGGTATGTTCATCTTTGGGATGGTTTAACCACATAATTTTAAAATTATATGAATTTATAATATGGATGTCTATGGAAACGTATTTTTGGTATGATATGAAATAAATAAATATTTATTTATTTATTATAGAATTTTTATATTATAATTATCCTCATTATTTAATAAAACATCTTTTGTTCACTAAAAATCCATTAATCATGATTGTTTTCAATTTCATGTTCATAGTTTGTGACAAAAACTACCATGAAATATAATTATAATATTATAAATATCATTTAAAATTTATTCTATTACCATTAATTATATTTTTATGTTGATCATTGTAACAATAATTAATATGAACGTTGTTTTTATGAAACTACTAGAAAGTGACAAAGATTACTTACACCCAGTGACCAAAATAGGTAAATACATACTTATACACATATATATTATTATATAATGATTATAAATTATGATTATATATGGTTATAGTTATTAATAAGTTTCATCGGTATGTATTTAATTAAAAAAGTTTAATTATTCATGAAATTTGGGGAAATTATACAGTGAATCTGGACTAAGGAAATGGTTTTCATCTCAAATTCTTCTCTTTGAGACATTTTTGATATTAAGAATCCAATTTAATTTATATAGATTATATAATTCCAATTAGATATATATTATCTTGAATTTTCTTTATTTCATAGTATTTGAATTTATATTATAATCTCTCTCTCTCAATGGGTTTGTTTTATTATGTAAATCAAGTTACATTATTTCTTTATCGGAAACATTAATTCATCTAGGCATGTTGGTTTTATTTAAAATTTTTAACTTTGAATGGAGTATTAACTAAAAATGGATGTATATTTATGATATATTTTTGTTATACATAGACATACTAATCTAAATTATCTACTTTTTTCTAAGGGATTTACACACAATTGTTACCCTAGTTGTAAGGCCTTTTGTTAACTTGATTTTCATTCATTAAATTATGTTCATTTATCTTGTACTTAATAAAAATATTCTACATCATAACATTGTAATATATTATTTTTTGTTTTATTTATTTTAATTTCTATCAAATAAACTTCTCTTATAAATATTTCTTACATTGAAGAGTTTATTCCTGATACGGGATATTGATAACTCAAATATCATTTACTTGTGTTCAATTATTTTTTGGTGAACGTATTTCTTCTAAACTTGGGTTATATTACCATAATATTTTATTATATGTTAATTTATATACCTCTTTTTTGAAATAATATTGTTTAAAAAAATTTGTTACTCTTCTTACAATGTGAGTGTTGAACAAATGATTTAAAAAAAAAACAAAAAGTGTCTCCTTACATTTTAATTTGTTCTCCCTCTCCACATTTATCTAATGTAAAACTTATGTATTTTCAAGGCCCCATTTTTAGATATTCCTTTTAAAATAAAATATTTTGGAAATCATTCATATCACCTTTTCAAATGTTAAAATTGAAATTGATATGTAAATTTATCTTTTTTTGTCAATGTAAAAAATATTCTCTAAAATATATTTTATGATTTATCATTAATTGACCATACCATTTTAAAAATAGTTTACAAAAATTGGTTTTATGATTCATGATTTATCTTCTAATATATATTTTTCATTTATGAGATTAAACTCCTCGTATTAAAAAAAATTATTCTTGATCACTTTTTGTGATATAGTTTGATGAATTCATTGGTGAAGATGTTTTTTATAAATATCAATACCCCTACATGTTTACTTTGTGTTAATAAGGTTATTTTAACTTAAACCATCAAATATCTTTCTATGGATGGATTTTGGTCATGTTTTTATGGAATTGGAATAACAATACACTCATTTCCTTATATAGTGTGAACACAAGATTTTAAAAAAAATCATATTGGAGGATGTTTACCAAGATATAAAATTTTTATATTAGTCTGGAATTTATTTTGATTCCTAATTACTATTTATTGGTAATGTACATTAATTGTTTATTAAAATTGCATATTTATTATCATGTGATTTTCCATGAATTTATTTATCCAGTTGTTCCCAACGGAAAGGTATGAAATGCCTTGTTTACCCTTATGGTTAATGAATTGTACAAAAACACAATAAAGATGAGTCCCTACATTATATATCCTCCTAATGAGTTAACATGTCTCGTGAAATAAAAAATATTGTATTTTGGTTCAAACCTATACCCATATATGTATTGTGTCTTAGAAAAATTCCTTTATATAATGCTTTAATCTTCATAGTTTTGTATTCCATTAGTTTGTAATTTTAATTATTGTTGTCTATGAATTAACTTATTTTCATGGATGTATAATTCTATTAGTTTCTATTTTTTATGGAATTATAATAATTACTTACTCCAATCATAATGTTTATTCCATGTTCATTCCATGATTTATTCTATTTTATTCATTCCCATGTAGGGATTTTGATATCACCCCTTATTATATTTCCATTTCCACATGTCATGGAGAAAATAAATACAGATGATGTATCTAAAAACATGTATTATGTTTAGAATTTGTGGGAGATTCTGAATACTTTTTAAGGATTAAATAGTTTCTTATGTTGGGAAACATATCCTTTAGTTGTGAAAGAACATGGGATTTATTATTTTATGATCTTCTATGATTCCATAAATTTATAAACCTAAATGGTATTTGGAATGTATATAATACAATATATTTTTTATGTATTGTAAATATGAACAGTTATATCTGGGAATATATAATTTGTGTCAAATAAAATATATTATGTATGTTTTTAGGGCACCAGATTTGAGAGTATGGGTTTAGGCATCACAATTAGTGTTGGCATTCACGTAGAGATTGGATTTTAATCATAGGGAAATAATGTTAAGGGTTTATTGAGTTCATTTAACTAACCCAGGAAACTAGTGTAAATGTGGTACCTGGCGTATACATTTTCCAAGACACCAAAAAGATGTTAGTCAACCTAGAACCCTTATACACTAATTTTAGGGAATGAGTTTAGTTATGATCTATCATATACTTATTGAATTACCTCATCTATATATTATCAATCCTTTGTTACCAAAACATAGTTATTTTAGTTCCACTCTCACTGATAACTAGTTTTTGAATGGAGTTGGTACTATGATGAGATCATGAATGGGGTTGGTCCTCATGCTACCCGACTATCGGTGATAAGGCATTTTTTCTTGAGAAATTATTGAGAGTTAATCAATACCCTTAATTTTTGGAACCATGTATTCTATTGTGCTTGATTTCAGTCTTTATTATGGAGATTAATATTGTATTTGATGGTTTGGATGAGGCTACCAATCAATTGGATACACTATATGGATTTTAATATAGAGGACTCAAAGGTTTTTTTGGGTGAGCCTAACCCTTGGGTGATGTGGGATCAGCTAGATTTGAAAACATTATACATAATAGTTTTTAGGTTTTATTGACAAATTTTGGTCCATGTATAGAACTTCTTATAAGGAACTAAACCCCATTATTGGATGATATATTCTTCAATATCATGTTAGTACTTCTCTATCAGGGTTGGAGTTTAATAACTTTACTGGGTGAAGTTATCATTATATTGTGTTGAACCATTCTCAAGGAAGTATGACAATGTTTGGTATGCATTAGAGAACATTGAATTTTCAAGGTTTTTTCACACCCACTAAAAATAATTATTATTAGAGTTTTTTAATCTTGGGGATTTAGGAGGACATTGGATCAATATTCCTTGGGCTATGGAAAATATTATTTGAGATTCCAATTATTCCCAAAATAACTTGAGTATGCCTTAAAAGATGTGAAATAATTGCATATGCGCACCATTTTTATGGGATGTTGTCATCATTTTTCATGGAGATAGCCATAGTTGTGTTGTGTACAAACATTACATATCATAGAAGGTGGATCTAAGCTTCAAGATGTTATTGAACTAAATGTTTCCAATGGGATATCTGTGTAGACCATTTTTCAGTATAGACATCCTAGGTTTCATATAATACACATAGTGTATTTTTATGATTGGGGAGTAAATAAATTGAACCTAAGTGTGACTCATGTTTAGTACCTCAACTACCCTCATGTTGTTTTCATAAGAATTCATTGTTCACCTAATTTTGTATATCTAGTAGTTAGATACCCCATTTTAACCATATACATGATCTTTTTCATCTATAATGTTTCCATTGATATTGAGTATAAATCACTAATATTTCTTATAAAGGGAGTTTACCATTAGTGAAGAAATAGTGTCTTTTTATACCAATGTGGATGGTAAGTGGTGTAATGGTACCCAATTTAGTATAAAATTATTACCCATTGTGGGAGTTATGAGTTGTTGATATCTATTTGATTGGTATTGGTTTTATCTAGAGTAGTGGTAATAATCCTTAGATGTGATAAGCAATTAACAGACCCTGAATATTGATTTAACTTCTCCTTCATTTGAGATAATGTGTCATTACTATATGTAGTGAAAATACATTATATCCATGTAATGTTCAGGGATTGTTTACAAAATTCATTAGGATGATCATTGATTGACCATTGGTTATAGTTTATGAACTCATCAACCCACATATCAGGAATGATAAACAGATTTTTTGTGTTTTGATGAGGTGAACCAAATTTCTCTGTGATGTAGTTCATGGTGGGGGATATCATGACTTCAGATTCTACAATCATGGAACCCAGATTCATAAATTTTCATGGGTATTCATGAATTGGGATTACAGATGTTGAAAAGATCAAGTTAGTGTAGTTTTAGTGTGGTTGTTCTCATTATCTAGTAAAGGATTCTATATATAAGGAATTATTTAATCATTTAAATAGTGTAATTAGTTTATTATAGTCTAAAGGTAGAGATGTTACTCTCATTTGGTTCATGGTGGCAACCGTTCACCTTATTTTCATTGGAAGTGTGTTATGAAAGTATATTGATATATTACTTCCATGTAATTGTATATTCTTATAAGAAAACATATAAGGGTTTTCCATGAATGATGGAAAAATTTCAACTAATTTTGTGAAAAAATATTCTTCTATAGTTCATATGATGGATTTTTGGATGAGAATGGGAGATGATGATTTCTCTAGTAATGTATGTTTCTCGGTGTGTTATTAATAGTGTTTGTGTGTGGGTATACACATCCATCAATTAACATGGTTAGTGAGGAGGGGGGGGGTTCCATTAAAGATTTTTTAATGATTTATGTTTAGTTAGGCTCTTTATTTGAGTATGGAGATGCCATATAAAGGTAATCAGAATGGTCTGGGATGTTAACTTTAGATAGTGGTGTACTAGGTAACCCAAATAGAAAAAGAGTTTCATTCTTCAGTCGTATAAGGTAGTTATGTAGACTAATGTTATTATCAATAGTCTTTAAAAGGAATGGAGAAATAATTTTGATAATATAATAAACTAAGGATGTGAATCAGTTTTAAATAATTATGTGAATATAAATATTAATAATTTTAGGGGTGACGTTTGAGAATATTGAAGATGTTTCCCCTATGCTACATGTTGTTGACGATTCACCTTGTTCATTGTTTATAGTTGTGGAAAGGTTTAATAATGTGTATAATGAGATTCCATCATCCCTATAGATGTGTCAATATTGGAATAGAAATTATGATAAGTGACTAGTATGAATGATGTAGAATGGATTTCCCCAAGATGACAATATATAACTCTCTTTAAAAGGTGAAGATATGGCCACTCTGATCTGGTTATATCTTGTTAATAATACATTGAGAGTGACATTAGAAAACTTATGTGATTTATCTCATCCCATGAGTTGGGTTAGATAATGAATATACTGAAAATATTGAATAAATTATTACTTGAGTAGATGAATGTCCCTATTTATTCTTTATTTGAGATGGTATGAGTCCATAATATTCATAGTTGAATTAAGCCCCCCTCCCCTTTAAAATAGGGGATGTAATGAGTTCACTTACAAATCATATCTCAAAGGTGACTTAATTTCATATAATGGATTATACGTTCCATGTGAGTTAAATCATTATCCTAATTATTCTATATCATGAATTTTCTTCTTTCTATGAATAAAATCATATATTGTGTGTAGAATATAATGTCCCCAGTTTTTTCCCAAGTGATACTCTATTAGATTTTGAGTTTTTATGTATTGGGAAATTTCTAGCGGTAAAATAATATTTCTTCCATAGCACTTGGACCCCAAAAAAAATTTGTTGGTTTAAAAATATAGTGATTACACAAGGGTTGATATATCCTAGAAATGTGAGTATTCTGTAGCCTCAAGAAATAATAAAATTAAAAATTTTATATTATTCTTACTCTGTTCATGATATTTTATAATAAAATTCTTATATTATCCTAAATAAGAAATTTTATTGTAAAATAGAGACAACTTTTCAGTCTGTAATGGGTTATATACTTTAGGCATGACATTAGTTTGGTTCTCACCATGGTCTGTGGTGTTTTGAAACAACTGATGATATTAAACAGTTAATTTTATTAAAATCCCATAATAATTGGCCTAATGGTTATCAACATATTCCTCCTTATACATCTTATCAATGTTTAGCCTCATTTGTTAGTTGAAAATCCAATGAGAGAGGATAGAGAGAATATAAGTGTTGGTAATTGTGATTGATTGAGGAGTAGAAATAGATCATCTTTGATGCCTACAGATGAAATTTTAAGGTGACTATTATCAAAGATATGGTTTAAATAATATATTGAAGCATCAAAATTTCCCCAATGACGTGGGTAATTTTTGTTTTTTGTTTTTTTTTTACTTTTGATTTTTATATGATTGAAAAATATTAATGAATAAGCTAGTCCAGAGTGGATGATCACTATGATTTTAATTCATGATCCTTTTTATAAGAATTATATAAATGAATATATATTGATTCTTTTCATTTTGACTCATCCAATGAATGGTTGAAAATAGAAAATGGCCATCGATTTTTATTCATGTTTTTATTTTATGGAATTCCAACCCCCTGCCTTTGTTCTACATGTGTTCATAACCAATATTCAATTCACTTGTGGTTCGACAATTTTTGGGAACCACAATAATTGTGTGATTGATAAATGGTGGTTTGGATTATTGTTTTGGATTATACATGATTCATTGAGACCAGGTAAATTATTAATGATTATTGATGTTATCAAGGTATAAATTAAGAATAAAGGTATTGTGAACTGATGTGTGAAGATGATGATGAGAGGCAACAATGATGGATTCCCTAGAAAAGAATAGCCGGAATCTAGATTCCATTATAGCCTTGATCATTTTAAAATAATAAGTTGGGGTTTTCATACATGAATCCTTGAAAAAACATTGAAGGGATCCTGAATATAAAAAATCACATCATGTGGATGATTTTAAAGAAATTTCATGACTACATGGAATGTATTCTATAATAACACATGGGGTGTGTCTTTATAATGTTGAAGCAAGTGTTTTTGGGGAGTTTAAATATCACATGACCATATTACATGGTCACATACACTCTTACCTCTACCATGATAGGATTGAGTTTTCCAGAAGTACATGCCTAGTGATATGTGTGTCCCCAGACACCATGTTTTATGGGTAAAACCCTATATAATATTGAAGGAACATGCCTTCAAGAAAATGGGGTACATAATGAGTTCTTCTAAAATCATAGAATATTGTGTGTCTCCTAAGAAATCCATATAGTTGAGACATGATGTACCATGATGAATGACAGAACACTTCCAGGCATCTGACTTGATATAACATGTTGTAAAACCATTTATCACAATATGTAGTTTATAATGAACTATGATACTTTGGTTTGTCATATATTTTTCCATCATAATTTCAGGGTGGAGCTTTTATCTCATCCATTTGGATAGGCATCCTCATAGGGAGTAGAATTTCACCTATAGAAGTATGTGGTTGGGATCCATCATGTATAGAATCTGACAGAGTCATGTATTTCATCCATATTTAGAGAGAAATTTTCCTCTATATATGGAGTATATTTTTAACCATAACTAAAGAATAAAATTTATAGGGATCCTTCATTGAATTATAATTTCACCCTTCTATTGTCTTTGATATGATATAAAATGTAATGACCCACCATTTTAAGAAAATATTTTTACTTCAGTAAATATCATATGAATAGAATATATTTTTTGAGACACTAATCTATATTGAAAACTGTTTATCCTTAATAAGATTATTAAAAATTAATATAATATAATAACATTTATATTTTTGGGTATCAATATAATTAACCAATTTTAAAAATATATATAAAAACGTAAAAAAACAATAGTAATTTTATTCCTAGAGGATACCTGTTTCTTAAAAATATTTTTATACATTATTCTATTAAAAATTATTATTATCACATTTAAAAATGAAATCCTATAAAATGATTTTAATATTTTTTATATTCATTTTAAAATCAGGAAAAAGGATCAGTTTCATTTATAGGAATATAGTTACGAAGGTAAATATTAGTTACCATGATAAAATGGGTATTTTTAAAAGAATAATACATTTCTAAATATTGTTCATTTTTTTATTAAATTTATTTATTTTAAATTAATCCCTTAATATGATGTTTAATAACATATACAATTAATTAAATATCATTTAATTATTTATTAATATTAAATAATATTGAGAACACTTAATGATTAAAAATACATTTTTTAACGATTCCTAACACATTAAATGTTATAATTTAATATTTAACATCACTTATATATAAATTTAATTAGATTAAATATAGTAAAAATTCATATTATTCATCTATAATTTTTTTTAAAATATTATCTTTTATGTTTAGAGATAAAATATGACTATGATTGATATCTATAATACATTAAATAAGTTTTAATTTTATACCTATATGTATAACCAGTAATTTCCCACCTAACTAACATTAAATTATATTTTAAACTCTTACCTATCATTCTTTTCTGAAGATTTCCCCTATTTTATACCTAAAAAGGAGCTCACTTGAACTGTTTTCAAACCACACCACAAGTTCAAAATTCCATTGAATATTTACCCAATTTACATTTTTAGTATCTCTAATACATGTTTTCAGCCTCTAGAATCAATAGAGTTACTTAATTTAATCATTTTAGAAGGATACATAAAAAGAATATCTAAATTCTCAACTCTAGAATTACCTACCCTTTATCATTAATTATTTTTCCTTCTCGTCCACTATCCTATAAACTCATATAACCATATGTATATAACTAAATTTTTATTAATAATATACTTTAATTAAATCTTATTTTTGTATAACCATTATCTATTCTCCATTGATATAATCGAAAAAAATGATATAATTTTTCCTATGAGTGTGATGACTACCTCTTCTATGAATAACAAGTTTAATTTTTTCCTCACCACCTTTCAGATATAATTAAAGAAATATTTTTATAGAATAGGTATGTTATTTATTTTTCGGTGTATAATATATGAATATAATTTACCCATTATATATTTAATATTATCTATAAGTTATCGTTGTATAACTAACATTATAAAATGAACACACTAATAATAATAAAAATTATTTATAAATGAAACTTAATTATTCATTTACCTTCTTCTTGTAACTCTTACCGATTACGATTGATCATATTAATAATAAATAAAAAAAATAGTTATAATTTTTTTTATAATAATCTTATGACAAAAGGATATCATCTGTATCCATATTCATATATAAATTATAGAATAGTATTTTTGTTTTAGTTTGAACACCTTCATAAAAAATGAATTAAATTTATATAAAGTGTGGCCATAGAATATTAATATTTTATATTAATTATTAATTTTTTTTCTTTTTTTCAATTAAAACATTTAACTCATTATTTTTTGTTACTACTGTTCATTTACTAAAAATCACTGAAACATTTTGACACCAATTCCATTTACATGAACCATAACTAAATCTCTCATATAATGAAATTATAAGTCTATAAAATATCCATAAAAATTTATATTACCTTGTAGGATCTAGGAATGATGAACCTTTTAACAGTAATGATGAACAGCATTGCTGTTACAAAACTGGTATAAAATGATCCAGATTACTCAACCCAAACATGAAAATTTACAAAAACAAACTAATATACATGTAAAAAATAATTATAAATTATTTTTATAAAAGGGTATGGTTATGAATAAGGTTATGAAATATGTGATTAATATTTTTATTTTTGTTATAAAGGAGTTTAAATAACTTTTGGGTAAATCAAGTGTATTGGTAAGAGACTTTAGAAACTAAAATATCATACATTGATTTATGTAACCTGACCAAAAATGTTTTCCTATATTCAATGATCTCCTTTTACATGCGATGTCCAATTTTACCTCTCCTAGGAAAATTAGATCTTAATTCGATTCCCCTTCCATGAATGATTTTATTTTCCATAAAATTATAATATTTTTTGAATAATTCATGACTTATTATGTATTGATTCCTCTTAAATAGATCTTTCTTTCAAGCCCATGTTTTCACTTACCACTAAAGTACTCCCTTATTATTTTTAAATCAAAATTTTATCATTTTATTTTACATATATATATATATATTCATTTTTAATGATAATATTTGTTATTTACTTTTCTTATTTTTGTTTTTCATTCTACAGTATCTCAAAAGTGATCTATTTTCCATGATGTTCTATTTTATAAATCATTATATAAATGATTTTATAAATTTTAACTTTTTTGGTTGATTGATTTTGGTATCAAATGATCTAGTTTATGTGGTTTTATATGTAATACTGTTTAAAATTTAATGTGAAACCCAGTCTTATTCTATGGTTTTAATGATGTGATGTTTAGATGTTTTATTATGTCACACATGTGTTTGATTAATTTTTAAGTTATTGTTGGGACTTATTTAGTCCTCTAATTTATTGGGTATTTCATTATATCTCACAAGGTAATTTTGAAATGAGTAGTGATTCTTGATCCAAAATGGAGAATAGTTTTTGATGCTTAATCTTCCCTAGGGAATAGGTCTTAATGTATAATCATATATAAGAAAAATGTTGTGATGTTGAATCCACAATTCAAAAAAGTGGGAATTCATGATCCACAATGTTTTGTTTCTATGAATATTTTGGTGACCCAATCCTTTTATATGTGACTATTATATACTCCCCATATCATCATTTAATTCCCCTCTATTTATGGTCTCTACACCTTCTTTTATTTTTTTTTCATATGGCAATATTTATTCTCTTATTTTTTCATATAAACCATTTTTATTACTCTATGTTATATAAATTTATAATTTCTCTCCTACTTTTTATTTCTCATATTATTATGATATCACCTAGGGTAACTTGCTGATATTTTTATTTTTAACTTACAGTGCATTTGATATCATCTGTTCCATATCTTTCTCTTTTCCAGTGGTATGATGATGAGTTTTACATGAGATGTGATTAGAAGAATACCTAGATTTAGGAAATTGTGGTAAAATGTTCACAATATTGTAACATGTGTATCTTATATAGCTAGTATTAAAAGACACTAATACTCTCAATTATTTGGATTATGAGTTTACTATGTAATTTAATGTTTTTAATTATAGAAATTATATATAATAAAGGTTTGTTTAGATTTAGTTTCCTCAGTTTGTATGAGAGGAAATTCTTAATTTTTTATATATTAGATTCGTTATCTTTGTTATTAGGATTATAGAAACTTATTGGAATCCCTAGGGAAGAGTCTATATATAGGATAATATCATAAAGTATTCATAAGTATTTACAATATGGTTTTTCTATGTATAAATGTTTTTTAAGGTACAATAAGTTGATTTAAGCTCTTGCACAGATGTACCTATGGGATGTAACCTTGAAAAGGATAACTTAGGTATAACCCATCATTACATAGTACTTGAAAAAGACTCCTAACTACACACCATGTTTGACACAACAATGTGGTATTATTTGGTTTATCATACTCACTTTATGAACATATATAAAGTATTGATTTCCAAGTAACATTGAGGGATTATGTTGATATGTATAAGATAATCCAACTTAAATAATCCTAGTAATGATATAGGTTGACCTAAAGTGATGATTTAAAAGGGTAAAATGATTTATGGTTTAATCAATTTTATGATATTGATTATAGAATTCCCCTTATAATGTTAAAATGTTCATCACCCAAGTTTACACTATTTGGTTTTTAAAGATATATGTAACTAGAACAAATGATTTGACAATGGGTGTGGGGGATAATGCAACAACTGCCCAAAATGAAAAACCTAATATAATGGGTTTTGGTAATTGAAAGAGTATGGAAAAGAAAAACCCACACCCACAAACTATGAATAATAACACAAATTTCATTGAGATCCCAAACATACTAAGGATGGGTAATTGTTTTATTGATTCATTTATACGGTAATACCCACCCATCCTTTAGTAGGTCTTATAATCTACTTATTTTAGATCAATGAATCAATGTGATTGAAAATATTTTTTCATTCTCTACTACTCAAAACATGGGGATGTTTTTCTGCTACCAATTGGTATGAAGTAGAGTTCAGACACTGGAGAACTCTGATTGAGAATACAAAAATGAAATAGGATGTAGACTCTATGGTATGTGAAGAGTTCATGAAATCATTATAAACAATATATTTTCCATGAATACTTTTCATAAATAAGTATAGGGAATTCTTGGTGTTAAAAAATGTGATGAATCCATTGGAAATTATTAAGAATACATTACAATAATAGAAATTTATTCCTACAAATCCACTATAGATTTAGAGTGTAAGATAAAATGAATCATTAGTGGCCTTAAAAAATTTTCACAAGGAACTTGCTATAAGGGACTTCATTAAATAATAATAAATTAATTTATGAGTACTTAAGATAGATATGAAAGCTGGAGACTCTTATTACTCTTGAATCATAAAATAGAATATGACTTTTTAGGGGAACTCATATGGAATGTCATAGGATAAAAAGAATAATAAACTTTTTTCATTCAATAAATGCAAGAAAAAACACACACATAAATTACTAAGAGGGTTAGAAAGATATTTTAGATGTGGTGGATCTTTCTATGAATATATTTATTGTTTAAAGGATGAAAAATGAACAACAATGGCGAAAAATATCCCCATTAATTCTCTTCCAACACATAAAAATTTAAAATTAAAAGTTATTGGGAATTAAGAAAATCAATTCTTTGACCCAAAAAAATATAGCGACTTAAAATTTTATAAATGAAATAGCATTTAGTGAATGAATAGATTACTTATTAAGTATGTAGTCATAGAAAACAAATTCCCTATATTAGTTATCTTAGACAATTATAAAATATATTCGGCTAGATTTAAACGATCGTTAATAACCTTAACCCTTTATAATATTATTTTTTTACAGTGATTGTCAATATTAGAATATATTAAAATTTATGATAGAGTTCAATTGATAAGAATGTAAGAAGTAATGTCCACAACCTTTAGGATCGTACCCTATGAATCTTGTTCTCAGAACATCGCATTGAGATAGAATCATTGTCATTTTATCAGGACCGTGACCATGTTTCAATTCAACAACTAGAACAAAAATGAATTTTTTATGGGATATGTTCAATATTATTGAGATCACCACCCAAATCATGTTCATTGGACCACCCAAAGAAATTTTCTCCATTGCACACCTTACTCTTATGGTGTACGCTGGTGTAATAACAGGTTATGAATCCAATACCTAGTATTATGAATTTTTAGGCAATAATTTTATTAAAATATTTAATATTTTGATCCATTTACATTACTAATATATATAATTGTATTTTAGTTGTTGAAAAAAATGTTTTCATATAAAGATTCCAAAAGTGAATTTTCGAAAAATATAATGGTTGAACACACTTTTTGGTATACCCATGAATTTTTTAAATGAATGATATTTTAATTAAATATTCTTATTAGATAATAATAATTTAAATATAAATTATAATTTAATTTAATTAATTTTAATGTGTTTTTATAAGGTTTATAATGTAATTAATATCATAAAACATTAATTTGCCAATAAATATTGTTTTTATTTATAAGTGAAAATTCTCATATTTAGAAAATTATTTTGATAAAATAAATATTATTTTTGAAATCATTATGTTTAAATTATATAATGGTTAATCTTTCATAATATTCCTTTGTAGTCAAATTCTTTAATAAAAAATAAGTACAATTTTTCTATAGTCTATATTATAACATCATAATACCCCAAAAGTGTTGTAATAAATTCTATAAATGTAATCAGTGACTAAATATTTATTTTACAATCAAAATTATATATTTTTGAAGTTATTTGATTAATTTTATAAACCTTTAATGAATCCTCCAAAACCTATATTATATTTTAATGTGTTAAAATAAATTTTCTATAAACATGACTCACTTCCACATCACCCGTGGTATTATTTTGATATGTTTAGTTCATATACATATAAAAAATTTAAAACCACCTCTCATTGGTATGAAATATTAGAAAAACCATATTTAGGTTTTTGGTTTGGATTATTATATTATATAGAGTCAAAAACCAATGTTTAGAAGGTAATAAAGAATTTCCCCTATGTTTCTATAAATAACCACTAATACACCCACTCTTTTTTAATCAAACCTCATTTAGAATAAATGTAATCACCATATATCTATCTAAATTAATCCTAACGTGTTCTTGATCTCTTAATAATCTCTAATAAAGAATTTAGGGGATCTTTAATAAGGTAAGGGACTATATTCTCTTTATTCAAGAACTTTTTTTATATTATTCCATTCGATATTAAGTTTTTTCATATTGTATTGTGTTTTTAAACATCCCTTTAAAAATATTTACTGTTTTAAATTAATTATATACCACATTTACCTCTCATTAAAATCTCTAATGAATCATTATGTACACATATTATGCTGCTGAAATTATATAATGATTTTCTTGGAAAAATATGTGTGTACTCATTCCCAATTCTACACAAGGGTATTCACGAAGATGTACCTATCCATCATTGATTTGAGAATTATTTTTATGTGACCCAAAATATTTAATCATGGTATTATATGTGATTAAATGTTCTCGTATTTTGTAAGATTAATGTGGTGCATTAAAAATCTATATTATATGAATATGACTGGTGTGGAAAGAATTATATATCCCTTCAATGAGTTGTGTAATGTGTTTATCTCCTGAGGTACCATGTACAGTACATGGGATGTTATCCTAATCACTCTATGTTATGATGTATTATTGGTTATCCATGACTTATTCATATGATATCAAATTTTATATTGCTGTCATATCCCAATGTTCCCCTGATGTTATCATCTTATATCATGATTGGATATTCAGGGTCATGATTACCACTCCTTTTAGGATTCCATGATATGACACTTGAATAACAAAAATTACATTACTCATGTTATTATTTAATGATTCCCTTACTGTGACATATATCTCACCCCAATATTATGTATGTCCCTAGGTAATCTCATAGAGTTTCAGAAGACCAATTGAATTTAATGGAATGTTTTTGGGGTTTTAAATTAATGTTTATGTATCCATTTTTCATTAAATTATGATATATATATATAATTACCCAAATAAACTTGGCCTATTGATCTTTTATGATTTTATTAATTGTATCTTTAGGAAATAATTCATTAATTTTTTTTTATTATATATATGATTTTTCATAGTTTATATCAGATTAAGGTTTATTTATTTTTGGGGATATATATTAGATTAATTTAGTGAATTATTTACTGATAACTCTAAACATGTAAAAACATTGCAAAATTTTGGTAATTTATAGTGTAAGTGGCTTCTAAGTAAAAACAATCCATCTCTGGACACTAAAAGTGAATAAGGTTCTGAAAAAAATATACCTAGGATTAATTACCCATAAAATGGTTCATTAGGAATTGAATCAATCTTCCACTGGTGCTTGATAAAGAGGATTTTTTCCATAGTTTATTAACACTCTTGAGGGAAATTGTTTGGTAAATTCACCAGAACCAAACAAACCATTATAAAGGGAACAAAAATGAAAATAAAATTTTATATTAAGAAATAGACCATGGATAACATAGATTGAAACCTAAATATTCATAGGTTCATGAATTTATTCTATTTATATTTTATCCTAAAAATATTCATAGTATCAATTTGATATGATCAATTTTTTTAAAAAAATTCACTTCCCTAATTTTCCCATTATTTTATTTAATGTCTTGGAATAGGAGGAACAGATTTAAAAACTAGTGATATTATAAATATAATGGATTACAAGAGAGATACCAAACCTAATTAGAGAAGGAATCTAGAAACTCATGAAATTAATTTCCAAACTAACCCATGTTTTGAATAACAAATTAGTGGAAATCCAACATCACCCCTCTGAAACCGCATATTTAAATTAGGGTCTTTATATGATGAAGGCTATTGAATATTAGTAGATATTTTGATAATTTATTTTGTTAAAAATGGATCAATTCCATTTAAAATATCTTTTTTATCCATTAATTATGAATGAAATATATGATCGTGATGGTTTTTTATCATATGGAGGGAGAATCTAATCATTGTGGGGATTGATTAATAAAATGTATCCTGATAAAGTGAATGAAGTGAGGGAGTGGAAAGAATTATAGAAAATATTTTTTCATAAATATTTTCATTGAACTCTCTAAATTTAAATGTGGTGGGATTTCCTTTGGCATAAGAAAAATTATGATGAATCCATCAGCTCATATGAAGTGAAATTCACAAGACTTTCACAATATGCCTATAACTTTTTCCTTTCCCTCAATATTAATGTTTCTTCTTATTAGAAAGTATAAATACATTCTTATGAAAATATTTGTAAATTGAACACATTGAATGCTTTAGGGAAATTTTTATTTGTTTCTTAAATGTCAAAATTAATATTAGTTAATTATAAGGTTGTTAGGGTTACGGAGATTGTAAGTGGAGAATATATTTCCATCCTAGTATATTATTGGATAAATCTCATTGTGGAATGAAATTCAAGAATCCCACTTATAAAAAGTGTAGGAATAATAATCATAAAAATTTCTTGAAGGGGACAACAAAATGAATTAGTTGTGGGAAAGAAGGGTGATCATATATTAAATGATTATAGGAGAAAAAAACCAATGTGATTGAATAAAGTAATGCTCTATTAAACCATCATCATATTCTCCAATGTTTCTACTATAATTGACTAAGAAACTATGTGAATCAAGACACTAATGTAATTGTTTTCAATGATAATCAATGACTAAAACCTCCAAGTCAAAGAGGGAAATGGGAGTCTTATTCCATTATAACTGTTGAGGTGGATCCCAACAATGATATTGTTATAGATACACTAGCTATTCATTCTTGTATAGTAAACATAAATTTTATTCTATTAATATACATTTTTTCATATCACACATGTTCATTAAAATTATTTAAAAATATCTTCATGTCAAGGAATTTGAGTTATCTATAAAAATAGTAAATGGGGAAATTATTAAGTCTCAAGTGTATAACTTTTCCCAAATGTATATTATTTGGTTGAGCTTTCTAGAATTAATTTTGATTCTACATTTACTGAAATTTGATGAAATTCTATGTAAGGATTGGATTTCCAAACATAGAGCCAACATAAATTGATGGAGAAGGAAATAACCCTCCATATCATGAATCACCCTTTTATTCTATACATGTTTCTGTACAGTGATCAATATTCTTTAATATCATCATCTCAATAATGGATATTATTTCCTTATGATAAATCATTTCTATCTCAAATAATTGAGACTAAGAAAAATATAATCCTTGATAACATGCCAAAAGTGAAAGAATACTTGGATCGGTTTTTTGAAGAATCATCTTATATTCTTCCAAGAAAAGAGTTTTAAATGTCAATAAAACATATACCTATATATTTCTCAATATTCAATTCTCTATATAGAATGTTCAAAATTAAACTAAGAGATATAAAGAAGAATCTATTGATGAATCATCAAAAAGTGTTTAAAACACCATGTGATTCACCATGGGGTGTGTAGGTCCTCCTCATCAAGATGAAATATGGGTGAATGTTCCTATATATTTATTATTTTATACTCAATGTGATCATGATAAAGAAGAAAAATCCTCTATGATGAACGGGTGACATGTTTAATCATCTATGTGGAGAAGAATACTTCTCTAAGGTGGATCATCAGTCTGTAAATTTTCATGTAACGGTGAATAAATATTTCATCCCCAAAAACTATTTTCATACATGGTATGAGAAGTACAAGTTCATAATGATTCCATTTTTAAACAATAATTATCTAGATACCTTCATAAAATTAATTAATATAGACTTTAGGGTTTACCTAGGTAAATATTTTGTAGTCTTTATATAAAATATTCTTTTATACTCAAGAAGAAATGATGAATATGAGGTGGATTTTAATGTTTTACTAAAGAACACTGAAAAGTAAAATTTCTAGAAACAATTGTAGTAAATGAACGTTTTAGATAGAGAATATAGCATTCTTAGGGAATTTATTCACCAACGAAAGTACATATTTGGATCATTCAAAAATAGTGGAGATTTAAGGATATACTAGACTGAAATCAGGGAATGATTAATATAGTTTCTTTTGATTATCTAGGTTCAATTGTCAATTTTTTAGAAACGTTCCATTAAATTCAGTCCAAGTAACCTAGCTTGCTCGGAATAAAATGACTTTTTTTGGAGTAATGAAAGAGAGGAATGTGTTAAAGAGTTAAATAATAGGATAATCACTAAATATGGTCTAACAATACCCACTAGTGAGGAAGGATATGTGATTTACATTGATGAATCAAAAATGGGTCTGGGTTGTGTACTCATGAAAAATGAAAAATCAATAGCCTATTCCTCCCTCTATTTAAATATCCATGATTCGATATACCCATCGTATGATCTAGAATTGTCTATAGTGATCTTCACATTGATGATTTGGTGACATTATCACTATAGGGAAAATTCTAACATATATAAATATCACAAAAATTCATATGTATATATATTCACACAAAGGATATCAATATGCACCAATGAAGTCAGTTAGATATAATCATGTATTATGATTGTTAAATCCAATATCACCCTCAAAAGGTGAACTATGTGGTGGATGATTTGAGTATAAAGGATCCTAAAACCCTATCCATGATGATGATTGTAACTCCCCAACCCCATAAGCCTAGATCTGGTGCATTATTTTAATATATTGACATGATACAAAGAATCATGTCTCAAAATATCGATCAGTTTAGTAGCCTTGGAATTACTATATACATACATAAGTTTTAAATTACATAATAAAATAAAAAGAACAACAAACTTTTTTCCCCTTTGAACACCTTATATTACTCATCATATCCCTATAGTTCTACCATAAAATTCTTCTTCACATCCTAGGAAAAATAAAACATAGAAAGGGGTGTCCTTCGAAGCTCAATAAGGATAACAATATAGTGGAAACTTTCCTATATATGCATAATGTTTTAAGGCAATGTATAAGACTAAATAAATCCATCTTAAACATAAACTTCCACATAATATGGAAAATATAAATCAAATTATTACATTTACTTACTCACATGGATATTTTACTAGTTGAATAATCACAAGTAATATCAATAAGAAAATTCATAATTATGGAATGCATAATGTCGGACATCATAACCACATAGTCATGGAACCATGCCAAGAGTACAAATAAGATTTTCTCTCGGCCTTGTGCCGAGACACTATTTTGTCTCGGGATACCTACCGATTCATCTAGGAGATATATTGGGCTCCACCCATCACTTAATAAGTTCAATGCATTCATCATATGAAAAGATTGAAGCAAAACATAAAAAATCATATTAAAAATAGCAAACAAAATGTTAATAATTTTACTATATACCATGAATCGAAAAAATTTATCACATCCACAATCAAACACATCAGAAAACATTCAATACAATTTGGAAGACTTTTATCATAATAAATCAACTTCAAACAAGTTCAAAATTCATCAAAGGATGTTGATATAGATGAAATCATAACTATTTGAGATAAATATCTCTTTCTATTTTGAAATCATTTAAAAGAAAAAAAATTATAAAATAAAACATTTATTTTGAAAATATTCTTATAATCATGTAAGTGATGCTTTGAAGATGTTATAATGGAGAAATATATCCACACTTGTCATATATGTTAAAAAAACATTCTTACCTTAATTTTTTGAAAATGTCATAAAGTACCTTGTTTGGAAAACATAATAAAGATTATTTTATAATAAATTTATAAAAAGACATATAAGGGTATAAATTACTTTAAACCATAGTCTAGGAAATAGAAAAAATGTTTTGAAATACATTATTAAGAAATAAGGATGTGGACGGCTAAAAGGTCCCAGTAGATTCTCATGTATAATCAACCTTGTATAACGAAGAGATTATAGAATTAACCCTTATCTTGTACATTTCCATGGTCCCAGGTATGTTAACCTACTATATAATTGTTAAAAAATTGTTAATAATTATACAAGAACCACATACATAAATATGATATCATATATTATCTATGTAATACTGCTTTGTTAATAATATTTCAGTAGTATGATCGTTTCGGTTGTTAACTGATTCGTTTAACTTTATATGTTTTGTCACATAAGTCATGTTTGTTATATATAAGATGTATTTTATTCAAATACATAATGATATTATGTTCCTAAACATTATTTTTTATTCATAAATAGATTTTTATTCTTGAATGGTTACTATAGGGAATAAATCTCAACACATTCGTGGAGACAGTAATTCATACGTACGCACGAGAAACAATAAAATCTATTTATGGTGGAATCGTATGTAATTGGATGTTATATAATATATAATGAATAATTAACATTTTATATTTATTATATACATCAATTATTCTCAAAATTATACCCATCAAAAATAATTTTGTGTTGAATAACAAACTACACAACGACATAGAGATGGTAAGTCGTACGTACACATGTTTGGTGACTTTGTTATTCCTAGGATGGATAGAATAATGAATATGGTAGTAAAATATTTATAATAAAATCACATAATTTATAAGTTATAGGATTTATTGTTTTGGTATGGAAGCAATAATGAAATAGGAATTGTAAGAGGAAAACAACTTTGAAAGAGGTGATGAAATTATTACCTCTTCTTCAACTGATTCCTATTCATTTGATCAAAATGGTTCCTTATATTGGCCTTTTGATCTATGTAATTATTCTAGGATCTAGTTAGGGTAGTTGGGAGGATATTTGAACATGGTTTGACGGATCCAAATGGCTTTGGGGTGTGATATTGAGAGAAGGAGAAGTACCCTTCTATAAGAGAGGTGAGGGCCACTTTAGGAAAACTTTGAAATATTATTTTGTTGTATAATCATATTCAGTTTATATTGGCACTAAAAAGATTTATTTTGAGGTTAAGGTGGGTATAGGTCAAAAATATCTCAACCAAAATATTTTAGATACGGTTAGGTCACTATAATAACCTTATCTTTTAGATTTAACTCTTGGTTAAATAGTTTAACATTTATCATGTCTCCTTGTATCTTTATATTATATGGTTAATAAACTTACCAAAAAATGAAAAGAGAACACCAAGTGGTTAATTAATGACATATCTATTATTATATAATTTTTTTGGTCAATCCTTATATTTTTAGGACTATTATATCATTTAATAATATAGTATTTGTTTTAAAAACTCCTTTATGTCAATTTTGACATTATTGGGTAATTGATTTTTGTTAAAGTACAAAAAGCAATATTACATAGAAAAAAATTCATTTAGTCAACCCTAACATGTCATATTAACCTATAAAATTCATGAAATTCATAAAAAGTCTCAATTTAATTTATTTTAATATTTATAATATAAATTTTTTAATCATTCATTAATAAGGTATTTACTGCATCATTATTGTTTCATAAATATTGTAAGTTATTTAATATATAAAAATTATGAATAAAATACAACTATATAGGAAATCATTTTATATTTCTGGTGAATATTTATATTTAGATTCATCTTAGTGTGTAAACCTATATTGAAAATGTTGTAGTTATAAAACCTTGAATTTAACACTTTGATCTCTTCTTTAAATTAAATAATAATAAATATCCTAATCTAATCATAGCAGACCAAAAGGATAATAGTTTATTCCTAAGATTTATTTTGGTTAAAATACACTTATACAATAGAACTAGTACATGTTTTAGGGTAATAATAATATCATTTTAACTTTAATTGCCATATTTACTTTTAACCGTGGTAAATAAAAGCCAAAAGTTATTATTCATCAAAAATTATTTTAATCTTATTGAACCAAATTTTACTTACAGAAATCAACCGTGTCTCATTAATTTTTTAAATTCAATTCACAGAAGTGGTAAAATTATGTTTCATGGAAATTTGCAAATGTGCCTAGTATGTGGGTAAAAGACGTACAATAGATCAATAAAATTTTAGACATCTAATCTTATTATAAAATGACTCCAATGAATTATATTGACCTAATATAGGTACTATATATCTATTTTGACTTAAAATAAATTTAAATAAAATTAATAATTATTTAAATAAAAAGTCTATTTTAAACAATAACACAGTGTTTTTCACTATTCATCAAAAATTGAATGTTTTATGAAAAATAGAAAAAAATTTACCCTAACTTAATTGTGATATTCAGAATTCAAAAATGAAGACCATTTTGAAAAATAAAATATATAAAATTTTAAAAGGTGGATATTACTATTCATAACTGCTAGTTTGATTGGTCGTGGTGTACTAGAACTCGAAGTTGTGTACAGCCCAAGCTATTGTATTAATTAATGGGAAACGTATCGTGGAAGCATGTCAGGTTAAATTCATTCCTCTAAAAAAAATTCATCCTATAAATTTATAGAATAATACTACATAAAAATATTTGTGTGGTTCTTCATCATAATTTCCCTAGGTTATCATGATGCTTCTTCCATATTATGGTTTCTCCATATATCTATTACCAGATGAGTCATTCGGTTTCTCAACACTTGTTCTCTGACATCAGGAATCATGACAGGCTCATCACAATAAGATAGATTGGTTTCTTGTTCTATTTCTTCATAGGTGAGTACATTAATTGGGTTGGGCATGTATTTTCTCAATAGTGATACATGGAAGACATCATGAACTTTGGAGATACTTGGCAGCATTTCAAAATGATAAGCTACAACTTCAATTTGTTCATGAATTTCAAAAGGTCTGAAGTACCTTGGGCTTAATTTACCCTTCCTATCAAATAATATGACACCTATTAATAAATATACCTTTAAGTAAACATGATCACATACTTGAAATTCCAAATCCTTTATTTGGTTATCATCACAAGTCTTTTGCCTACTTTGAGCTGCTTTGATGTGGGTTTGGATAATCTTCACATTTTCCATTGTTTCCTCAACAAGTTCTAGGATTACAAATTTCTTTCACCAACATCATCCCAAAATGTTGATGTGTGACATCCCTTTCCATATAACGCTTCTTATGGTTTCATTTAAATAAAATAATGGAATATATTGTCCTAGAAAAATTCTACCAGAGGTATATAATGATCTTACATACCTTGAATGTTAAGTGATCAAGATCTCAATATGTCTTCTAATATTTGAATAGTCCATTCTTATTGTCCATCAGATTGAGGGTGGGAGGTAGTTCTTAATCAATGTTTAGTATCTAGGGATTTCTGAAGAGTTTTCTAGAACCTTGATGTAAAACCAGGAGCATAGTCTGAAACAATCAATAGGGGTACTCCATAAAGTCTTACAACTTCATTACAATATAGTCTTTCTAAACATTCAAGTAGTAATTCTTATCTTATAGAAATACAATGTGCTAACTTGGTAAGATGATCAATAATGACCGATAATGAATCATTCCTTCTAGGTGTCTTTAGTAGACCCATGAAAGATTCCATTATAATATTATCCCATTTCCACTCATGTATGGGAAAAGGTGGCATGACTCATCCAGGATGTTTCCTTCCAGCTTTCACTTGTTGAAAAACCATACATCTTGACACATAATCGAAAATATCCATCTTCATGTTTTCCCACAAAAAATGTTCCTTAGAATCATTATACATCTATGTGCTCCCATGGTGTATAGAGAAATTGGAGCTATACACATCATCCCACAATTCCCTTCTTAGATTTGGTATATTAATAACACAATGCCTTTTTGAAAATTTTGAAATTCTAAATTCATATATGAAGTCAATCAATCTCTGATCATTCACAGCTTTAATTATATTTTCAAACTACTCATCATCAATCTGAGAAATTTTCATCCTTTCTAGTAAATATGGTTTGGGAAAGATTTGAAATGTTTTTGATGTTTCAACTTCCATGATTATTCACATATCCATATTTACTATATCCATGAACATATGATCCCTTTCAACCATTAACTTATTCAAAACTTTGTAATCCCATCTGATTAAAGCATCTGCCACCATATTTTTCATTTTCGGGTGGTAGCATATTGTGAAATCATAATACTTGAGTAGTTCAATCCATCACCTTTTCCTCATGTTGAGTTCTTTCTCTGAGAAAATATACTTCAAACTCTTGTGATCGGTATATATCTCGCATTTTTTACCATAGATATATTTTCTCAATATCTTCAATGAAAAAATTACAACTGCTAAGTCAATATCATGAGTAGGATAGTTTTTTTTGATGAATTATTAAATGTTTTGATGCATAGATAATAACTATATCATTCTGCATAAGGTCAAAACCAAGTCCTTTCTTTGAAGAATCACTATAAAAAACAAACCCATCATTACTCGATGGTATATTCAATATAGGATCATTGACTAATCTTCTATTCAGTTATTCAAAACATTTTTCACACTATTTTGTCCAAAAATATTTAACCCCTTCACATGTTATCTTTGTTAATGGTTTAGCCATTGAGGCAAAATTCTAGACCAAGTGCCGATAATAAACTGCCAAACCAATAAAATTGCATACCTCTGTTATACTTGTCAGTTCTGGAAATTCATGTATCGCTGTTTTTTTTTTGAAGGATCAACAGATATTCTATCCTTAGAGACAATATGGCTATGAAAGGAAATCTCCTAAATCCAAAATTCACACGTTCTAAACTTCCTATATAATTCATTTCTACTAAGAGTCATTAGAATAGTGTGCAAGTGATTTTCATGATCTTCATAGAATTCGGATTATACAAAGATACCATCAATAAATACAACTACAAATTCATAAAGATATTCCTTGAAAACTATATTCGTTAGATCCATGAAAACAGAGGGTGCATTAGTCAGTCCAAAAGGCATTACTGTAAACTAGCAGTGCTTGTAACTAGTTCTTAATGATATTTTGGGAATGTCTTCCTTCTTCACACACAAATGAAGAAATATAGATCAAAGGTAAATATTTAAAAAAAATTGAGCTCTACGAAGTTGATCGAAAAAATCATCATTGCAAGGTTGGGGATACACATTCTTTATTGTTATAGCATTGATATCCTTGTTTTCAATGCACAACCTCATAGATTCATCTTACTTCGTAACAAAAAGAATGGGGGATCCCCATGTTGAAATACTAGGGTAAATAAATCCATTATTACTTAACTCCTCTTGTTGTTTCTTTGGATCCACTAATTACACAATGGTTGTTCTATAAGGTTTCTTATATATAGGCCTTGAATGAGGAATCAATTCAATGGAAAACTCAATTTGATGTTCTATAGGATGTCTCGGTAAATCTTCTAGAAACACATCAAAAAATTATTGCACAATAGGTACAACCTCTATATGAACATTCCTTTCCTCACACAAAATTTCACTTTATTCCTCCCCAATAATTGAATTTAGTAGAGATACTAGGGGTGGATCTTGATAAGAATTAGGTGCTGACATTACTTCTCTAAATATAATGTAATCCAAATCATCCTCAAAAATTCTAACCACCTTCTTCTTATAATAAATTTTCACATCATGGTTCAATAATCAATCAATACTGATAATTATATCAAATTCAATAATGGGTATGATGATGAGTTCAGTAGATAAAAAACATTTATATGCATTAATGGGAACTTATTCATAAAACATTGTTGAAATGATACTTCCCATAAGTGTTTTTAATGACAACTCCCTTATTTAATCAAATTGGAAATATCTAATTTTCTTATCAAACTGGGAATATATGAAACAATGCAATGATCCAGAATCAAATAAATCATTTTTTAAAATTGGGGAAACCATTAAATTATCTACCACCACATCTTTCGGAGCTTCAACCTCAGTAGTAGTGATAGCATAAGATTGGCCTTGATCCCTTTGCCTTTTTTAAGCTCTGTTTCCTTGGAACATAGGAAATTTGTTTGCATAATGAACCTTTTCTCTACAATTATAGCATTAAACATTAACAACATCTTTCTTTCCATTATAATCACAAGCATGGTGGCCTTTTTCACCACACTTATAACACACTCTCATTCCCATCATGCAAGTACTGGTGTATTTCTTCTCACATTTACCGCATGATAGATATTCAACTTTTCCCTTATTCTCATTATTTTCATTTCGAGAGTGTTCATCAGATCTTTTCTTATCTTACTTTTCTTTAAAGTCGTAAGACTTAGAGAATTAAATTTTTATCTTGAAAGCACATGAGACCATATCTTCATACTATGAGAAGGATTGTCAGACTAATTCTCAAAAGAGAAATGGTTTTAAACCATCAAAGAATTGAACAATATTACTACTAGGTTTTCATATATAATATTCTAAAATCTTTACTAACCTTGTAAAGGTATCCTCATTTTTTGTGACATTCTCATCCCCTTTTTGGCTCAGAGTCAAAAATTGTCTTTCCATATCTACCTGATGTTCATCAGTAAATTATTTTTCTAAGAAAATATCTTTAAACACTCTCTGTTACATACATGATACTTTTTCATCCTCCTTTTTTAATTAATGAACACCATTGATCTGCATCTATTATGAGGTGATAAACTATCATGTCAACTTTTTCCCTTTCGCTACTCCCCAAAGAAAGAAATATTTTCTCTAAGGAACTTGTCCATTTATCTGCTACAAATGGATTCGTAGCCCCATTTGATATTGGTGGTTGTTGCCTCATGAAGTGGTCTAACATTTATCCTCCACGTTGTGGATTAGGGTTCCTCATATAGGAAAGGTTACTATTTATAACCTGAGTGAGTTGTCTCAGTATGGTAATAAGCTGATCACCACCGGTTGTATCAACAGCCCCACTATAATTATCCCGAGTATGAGGGAAATCCCTACATGGATTACATGAATTGATATGGTTTCCATTCCTTCCAATAGGCACCATTTCTAAACAATTTCATACAATATATTAGTTTACGAATCACAATACATAATTCAAAATTTGTAAAACACTTAACATAAATTTAACCGTTTATGCATATAATCCATAACCATAAAAAAATATTTGAAGAAGTATATACTGTTAAATCCTTTATAGTGGTTTGTAAATAAAATATGAATTATCATAAGAATATCCCTCAGGAATGTCATAACCAAGAGTGCAGAAAGGCCCATTGTCATGTTCCAGGGTACCCTAAGTCAAGCTAGAAACTCCTTTTCATAGTTTTCACTCCAAGGTACATCTTTGGAAGAGCCACCTCTACCTGCTCATATCTAAATAGAGATATATTAGTGGGAAAACTCAAAAAGTCACTACATTACCAAAATTCTAGGAAGTTCTTCTATACTAATTCTCAAAGTCTATCTTAGGGTAATGTTCTATAATTAGAAATTTTCTATATCCAGCTTCCAAGGTTTGTACTAAACTTCCTCTGATACCAACTGTAATCCTCTGACCCCAAAATCTCATAGCCGTTGAATTATTTTAATACATTTTCATGATACAAGGAATCATTTCCCAAAAGATAGATCGGTTTAGTATCCTTAGAAGTACTAGATACATACATAAGTTTAACATTACATCATGAAATAAAAACAACAACAACATTTTGTCCCCTTTGAACACACTTATATTCCTTAGCCTATCCCTGGTGGTGCACTATAAAATATTTCTTCAAATCATGGGAAAAAACATATTAAGGGGTGAAATCATATACTCAGTAAAGAAACAACATAGTGGAAACTTTCATAAATAAGCATAAATATTTATGGTAATGTATAAGACTAAAAAAGTATTTTTAAACTTATGTTTCAAAATAATATGGTAAATATAAATCAAATAAATCCATTTACATATTCACATGGATATTCTATTATTTGATTAATAACTTGTAATATCAATATACAAATTCATATTCATGGAATGCATAATGCCAGACATCATAACCACATAGTCAAGGCCTCATGTGAAGAATACAAAAAATATTTTTTCAAGGCCTTATTCCAAGACACTAGTTTTCTTCATGATACCTACCAATGCATAAAAGATCTATAACGGGCTCCACCCATCACTTACAAAGTCTAATGCATTCCTCATATGAAAAGTTAGAAACATAACCTAAACATTTGTATTAAAACTAGCATACAAAATGTTAATACTATAATAAAAAACAATGAATGTTATAAAAATAACGCATCCATAGTCAAAAATATCACTAAATCTTCAATACAATATGGAATATTTTATCATAATAAATTTACTTGAAAAAGTTTAAAATCCATCGAAGGATGTTGACCAAGATGATATCAAAACAATTTCAGAAAAAATAACTCTTTCTATTTTGAAATCATTTAAAAGACATATAATTATAAAAGAAAACATTTATTTTGAAAATATTATTATAACCTTTGAAGGGAAGATTTAATGATGTGATAATGGTGGAAAATATCCACACTCACCATATAAGATAGAAAAACATTCTTACCTTAATTTATTGAAATGGTCAAAATATACCTTGTTTGGAAAATGATGGAAATATTCATTTACAAACATTTAATAAAAATTCAATCAAAGGTATAAATTAACTTATCCCATAGTCTATGAAATAGTAAAAAAATTTGAAATACATTTTAAAGAAACACGGATGTGGATGATAAACAGGTCCTAGTAGATACCTTCGTATAAACAACCTCAGATAATGAAGAGATTGTAGAATTAACCCTTACCTTGTACTTATCCTTGGGAAAGGGTACATAAAACTCCTATAAAATAGTTAAATAATTTTTATTAAATTATACAAGAACCACATACAAAAATATGATATCATATATGATCTTCTAATATAGATTTGTTAATAATATTTCAGTTGTACCATCATTTCAAGTGTTAACTGATTCATTTTCCTTTATATGTTTTGTTATGTAAGTCATGTTTGTTATGGATAAGATGTTTTTTATTAATATAAATAATGATATCAAGTTATTAAAAATTATTTTTTAATCATAAAATGATATTTATTCTTGAATGGTTATGATGGGTAATGAATCTAATCACGTTCATGGAGACGGTAATCCGTACGTACGCACGAGCGACAATACCATTATATTGATGGTGGAATAGAATGTAATTGGGTGGTATATCATATATTCAGAATAATTAACTTGTTATATTTAATATTTACATAGATTATACTTATTATTATATCCATCTAAAATAATTAATTGTTGAATAACAAACTACACCATGATGTGGAGACGGTAAGTCGTACGTACGCATGTATAGTGGCTTTCTCATTCATAGGATGAATAGAATAATGAATATGGTTGTACCATATTTACAATAACATAAAAGTATTTATAAGTTACTGGAGTTATTATTTTTGTATGGAAACAACAAAGAAAGAGGAGGTGGAAGTAGAAAAGAACTTTGAAAGAGGTGATGAAATTATTACCTCTTCTTCGGGTGCTTCCTTTTGATTTGATCAGAAGGGCTCCTTAGGTTGTCTTTATGATCAAATTAATGACTTTAGGTTGAATTAAAGGTATTTTTGAGGATATTTTAGTAGGGTTTGGCCAATCCAAATGGCTTTAAAGATGTGATTTTGAGAGAAGTGGAATTACCCTTTTATAAGAGAGGTGAGGGTCACTTTAGGAAAACCTTGAAATTGTATTTTATAATACAATAATATTTGGTTTATATTGGATATAAAAGGATTTATTTGAGTTATAAGGTGAGGCTTTGTTGAAAACCTCTCAACCAATAGATTTTAACAGGTTTAGGTCACTATATAAACCTTATCCATTAGATATAACTCATGGTTAAATAGTTTAACATTTACCATGTCTCCTTGTATCATTATATTATAAGGTTAATAAACATTCTATAAAATTCCAATAGAACCCCAAGTGGTTCATTAATGAAATATATATCATTATAAAAGTCCTTTGGATGACCATTATATTTTTAGGACTATTATATCATTTAATAATATAGTATTTGTTTTAATGACTCATTTATGTCAATTTTGACATTATTTAGTAAATGATTTTTTTTAAAGTCATATGAACTTTATTAGTTAGACAAAAATACATTATATAAACCCTAAAACGTAATATTACCCTATAAAATTCGTTTAATTCATCAAAAGTCTCAATTTAAATTTATTTGGATATTTATAATATAAATTATTTTAATCTTTCATTAATAAGGTAATTTCTACATCATCATTGTGTCATAAATAAATTAATATATTTAATGTATAGTAATTACAAATAAAATAACATTATGTAGGAAATTTTGTTTATCTTTCTATTGAATATTTTTAGTCGAATGTATCTTATGTATAACCCAAAAATAAAAATGATGAAGTTATGAAAACTTGAATTGAACACTTTTAACTCTTATTTAAATTTAATAATAATAAATGTCCTAATCTAATCCAAGGGGACCAAAAGGATAATATTTTATTCCATTGGTAAATTTTGGTCTTAATACAATTATCCAATAGAATTAGGAAATGTAATAGGGTAATAATTAAATCATTTGAACCATTAATTACCAAATTTACATTTAACCATGGTAAATAAAATTCAAAAGTAACTATTCACAAATAAATATTTTCATCTTATTAAACCACATTTTACTTACTGATATCATATTTTTCTCTCGGATTTTTGAAATTAAATTCATAGAAGCTTTAGAATTACTTTTTATGCAAATTTGGAATTTTTACTAGTAGGTAGGTAATAGTTGTTAAAACGTTCAGTAAAATTTTATACATCCAATATCATTATAAAATGACTCCAATGAATTTTATTGAACTAATATTGGTATTATGTATCTATTTTGACTTAAAATAAATTTAAATAAAATAAATACTTATTTAAATAAAAATTTAGTTTTAAAAAATAATGCAGTGTTTTTCACAATTCATCAAACATTTAAAGTTTTTGAAAAATACCAAAAATTCACCATAAGCTAATTTTAATATTCTGAATCCAGAAATGTAGTCCATTTTGAAAAATAAAATATATAAATTTTTAAAAATTGGGTATTACTATTCATAATGGCTAGTTTGATTGGTTGTGGTGTGCTAGAACATGGAGTTGCATACAACAAAAGCTATTGTATTAATCAAAGGAAAACATACCATGGAAGCTTGGGGTGTTACATTCTTCACTCAATAAAATAATTTCTTACTCTAAATTTCTATAATAAAATGGAATAAATTGATTTTGGTGGTTCTTCATTATAAGTTCCTTAGGTTCCCATGTTTCCTCTTCCATCTTATGGTTTCTCCATAGAACGTTTAACAGATGATTCATCCAGTTTCTCAGCACTTGTTCTCTAGTATAATAAATCTTGGCAGGCTCTTCACAATATGACATATCTGGTTCCAATTTTATTTCTTCATAGGTGAGTACATGCATTGGGTCAGGCATGTATTTTATCAATAGTGATACATGGAACACATCATGAACTTTGGAGAGACAGGGCATTATTTCCAAATGATAAGCTATGAATCTGATTCGATCTATGATTTTGAAAGGTTTGATGTACCTGGGACTTAATTTACCCCTCTTACCAAATCGTATAACACCCTTCCATGGACATACCTTCAATAAAACATGATCACCTACTTGAAATTACAAATCCTTCCTTCGGTTGTCAACATATCTCTTTTTCCTACTTTTTGATTCTTTGATGTCGGTTTGGATAATATTTAGCTTTTATATTTTTCCTAAAAAAGTTCTAGGCCAATGAGTTTTTTTCACCAAAATCAACCCAACATGTTGGTATAAGACATCTCATTCCATATAACACTTCATATGGAGCCATCTAAATACATAAATGGAAGGTATTGTTATAGGAAAATTTTACCACAGGTATATACTGATCCCACATACCATGATAGTCAAGTGAGCAAGATATCAATATGTCATATAAGGTTTGAATAGTCTATTTTGTTTGTCGATCAATTTGAGGGTGGTACGAAGGGCGTAAAGGACGTTCAGTATCTAGGGATTTCTTAATACATTTCTAGAATCCTAATGTAAAACATAGATCACAATCATTAACAATAAATAGGGTCACTCCATGATGTCTTAAAAATTCATTAATATATAGTCTTTCTAGATGCTCAAGTGGTAAATCATTTCTTATAGCAAGAAAAATTGCTCACTTGGTAAGACGATCAATAATGACCCATATTTCATCATTCCTTCTATGATTCATTGGTAGTACCATGAAAAAGTCCATCGTAATATTATCACATTTCCACTAAATTATAAGAAGATGTTTCATGAATCTTCCAGGATGTTTTCTTCCAACATTCACATGTTGACAAACCATACATCATGACACATAATCAGAAATCTCCCTCTACATGTTGTCCCACCAAAAAATTTCCTTCAAATATCTATACATTCTTGTGCTCCGAGGTTGTGTAGATAAATTGGAGATATGAGAATCCTCCAGAAATCCCCTTTTTAGATTAAGTATATTCGGAATAGAATGCCTTTTTTCAAATTTCAGAATTACATCTTCATATATGATGTCAATCAATATCCCATCATTCACAGAATTAATTTTCTTTTGAAACTCCTCATCATCAGTCTGAGAACTTTTTATCATTTCTAGTAAAGATGTTTTGGAAACTATTTGAAGAAGTATTGATGATTCACCTTCCATGATTATTCCCATATCCATCTTTACTAGATCCATGAACATATGATACCTTTCAACCCACATCTCGTTCAGAACTCTGTGGGCATTTCTGCTCAAAGAATCTCCCACTTTATTTTCCTTCCTCAGGTGGTAGTGTATTGTGAAAACAATATTCCTTGAGCAGTTTAAGCAATCATTATTGCCTCATGTTGAGTTCTTTCTGTGAAAAAATATACATCAAACTTTTTTGATCAGTATATATCTCCCATCATTCACCATAGAGATTGTTTCTCCACATCTTCAAAAAAAATATTACAACTATTTACTCAATATCATGACTATGATAGTTTTTTTCATGAATTTTTAATTACCGTGATGCATAGTCAATAACTCCATCCTTATGCATAATGACACAACCATGTCTTTTCTTTGAAGCATTACTATAAATAATAGACCCATCATTCCCCAATGGTAGAGTCAATATAAGATCATTGACTAATATTCTCATCAGTTATTCAAATCATTCTTCACACTTTTTTTTCCAAACAAATTTAACCCCTTTACATGTGAGCTTGGTTTGTGGGTTTTCTAATCGGACAAAATTCTAGACAATGTGTCGATAATAACCTGCTAAACTAGTAAAACTACATATCTAATTTGTACTCTCCAGTGCTAGACAGTCTTGTATTGCTCTTTTCATAGAAGGGTCAATAGAGGTTCCATCGTTAGAGAAAATATGGCTAGGAAAATATATCTCTTAAATCCAAAATTCAAACTTTCTAAACATCCCATATAATTCATTTCTTCTAAGAGTTTTTAGAATAGTGTGAAAGTTATTTCCGTGATATTCTTAGATTTTTGGATTTTACAAAGATATAATCAATAAATACCACTAAGAATTGATCAATATATTCAATGAAAACTCTATTAATCAGATCCAAGAAAACTAGAGGGTTAGTATTCAGTCCAAAAGGAATTACTGTAAACTCATAATGTCTTTTCTTGATTCAAAATGTTGTTTTTTAATGTCTTCCTACTTCACACATAAATGATGATATCCATATCAAAGTTTAATCTTTGAAAAATATTCATCTTCATGAATATGATCGAATAAATCATCATTGTGAGGTAGAGGATACTTGTTCTTTTTTGTAATAGATTTGATCTCCATGTAGGCAATGCACAACCTCATAGATCCATCTTTCTTCTTAACAAAAATAATAAGGGCTCCCCTTAGAGAGGCACTAGGTTGAATAAATAATTTTTTACATAACTAATCCAGTTGTTTCATTATTTACACTAATTCTAATCTGGCCATTCTATAAAGGATCTTCGATATAGGCCTTGAACTAGGAATTAAATCAATGGAAAACTCAATTTCTCAATCTGGAGGATGTCCAAGTAAATCCTCTGGAAACACATCAACATTTTCTTGAAAAATAGGTACATACCCTATTTAAACATTCTATTCCTCTCCCATTGATATTTCACTCTATTCCTTCCCAATAATTTAATATAGTAGAGCTAATAGAGGTAGATGTAGATAAGAATCTGTTGGTAATGTTTCTTCTTTAAATATAAGGTACTCTTTATCATAATTGAAAATTGTAACCTCCTTCTTCTTACAATAAATTTTTGTATCATTGTTCGAGAGCTAATCCATACTAAAGATTATATAAAATTAAATCATGGATATGATAAGGATATCAGCATATAAATAATGTTTATATACCTTAATGGGAATTGATTCTAAAAACATTGTTGCAATGATACTTCACTTAGATGTTTTGATTGAAAAAACCCTTGTTAAAAGAAATTAGAAATATCTAATTTTCTTATAAAACTGGGAAGATATGAAACAAATTTATGATCTATAATCAACTAAATCATTAGCTAATCTTGAGTAAACCGTTAAATTACCCAACACCATGTCTTTTGGTGCATCAACCTCAGAATTAGTAAACATATAAGCTTGGCCTTTCTCCCTTGGAATTTCTTTAGGAAGGTTTCCATAGTTCTTAGGACATTCATTTGCAGAATTCCCCTTTTCTCTATAAATTTAGCATTAAACATTGACAACCTCTTTCTTTCCCTTGCAATCAAAATCATGGTGGCCTTTTTCACCACACTTGTAATAGACTTTCATTCTCTTTAGGAAACTATCGGGGTGTTTCTTCTCACATTTACTATAGGATGGATATTCAACTTTTCCCTTCTTCCCCTTTTTTCCATTTCTAAAGTGTTTAGTAGATCTCCTCATCTCTTTATTTTCATTAAAGTCGTAGGACCTAGAGAATTCCTTTTTTTGTTTGGATAACACAAGAGAGAATGTCTTTGTATAGTGAGAAGGATTGTGAGACTAACACTTAATGGAGAAAAGTTTTTTACCCATCAAATAAATGATCAAACTTTCTACTAGGGTTTCATATATTATCTGTTGAAATCCTTGATGACCATGTAAAGTTATCCTCATTCTTTATGAGATTATCATCCTCCTTTTTCCTCAGACTCGTAAATTTTATTTCCATTTCCACTCGATGGTCACAAGTAAAGTATTTTTCTTAATAAAATCTATTTAAACTCCATACCTTCAATACATTATACTTCTTCATCCTCCTCTGTGTTTTGAATTAATGACCACCATTGATATGTATCTCATATGAGGAGATAAAAATCCATGAACACATTTTCTCTTTTTCTACACCCCAAATCATGAAATTTTTTCTCCATGGAACTTATCTATTTATTAGCTAAAAATGGATTCTTAGTCCCATTTAAATTTTTGGTTTGTTTCCTCAAGAAGCATTTCAATATTGATCCTCCATATTGTGAATCAAGCTTCTCCATACGTGTAAGGTTATTATTCATAACCTGAGTGAGTTGTCCCAGTATGGTGATAATGTGATCATCACTGGTTGCATCTCCAGATCCACTATAATTATCTCTAGTATGAGGTAAATCCCTAAATTAATTATGTGCATTGATACAGTTTCCATTCCTTCCACTAGTTTCCATTTCTAAACAAAAGCATACACTAGATTATTTAATGAATCGCAATAAATAATTAAAAATTCATAAACACTTAACATAAATTGAACAGTTTATAGATATAATCCAATATCATAAAAATGGATTCTTGGAAGAATTATATACTCATAAATCCCTTATAATAGTTTGTAAAGAAAATTTAAATTACCCTAATCATATCCCTCAGGAGTGTCAAAACCATGAATGCATAAAGGCTCATTGATGTGTACTAGGATACTCGAGGTCATGCCTGAAACTCCTTGTCAGAGTTTTCACTCCTATGTACATCTGTGCGAGAGCCACCTCTACCTACTCATATCCAGACAAAGATGTATTTCATAGAAAACTAAACAAATCTCTTCATTACCAAAATTCTAGGAAGTTCTTCTATACAAATCCTCAATGTCTATATTATGTTAATTTTCTACAATCAGAGTTTTTCTAAATCTAGCTTCAAAGGTTTGTACTAAACATTCTTGGATACCAACTATAATGCCCAGACACTAGAATCCAAGAGCTAGTGCATTATTTTAATACATTATCATGATACAAAAAATCATGTTTCAAAAGGCCGATCATTTTAGTATCCTTCAATGTACTAGGTACAAACATAAGTTTTACATTACATCGTGAAATAAAATCAACAACAACATTTTGTGCCATTTGAACACACATATATTCCATATCCTATCCCTATAGGTCAACCATAAAATAATTCTTCACATCCTATAAAAAATAAAATATATAAAGGGGTGAGCTCAGATGCTTAGTAAGGATAACAATATAATGGAACCATTCATAAATAAGCATTAATATTTAAGGCAATGTATAAGACTAAAACAAAATCTTTTTTAAACTTAACCTTCAGCATAATATGGAAAATATAAATCAAATAATTCCATTTACCACCTCCCATGGATATTCTATTAGTCGATTAATCACGTGTAATATCAATAGCCAAATTCATAATGATGGAATGCATAATACTTGACATCATAACCATATAGTCACGACCTCGTGCCAAGAATACTAAAAATATTTTTTCAAGGCCTTGTTCTGAGACATTAGTTTGTCTCATTAGACCTACCGATGCATCGAGGAGCTATAGCGGGCTTCACCCATCACCTTCTATGTCCAGTGCATTCCTCATATGAAAAGGTTGAAACACAACATAAACATTCATATTAAAACTAGAATACAAAATGTTAATACTTTAACCATAAAAAATAACTCTTATAAAAATAAAACATCAACAGTCAAACATATCAAAAAACCTTCAATACAATATAGAAGAGTTCTGTCAAAATTAATAGACTTCAAACAAATTTAAAATTCATTAAAAGATATTGACATTGAAAAAATAAAAACTGTTCGAGAGAAATATCTTTTTCTTTTTTGAAATCATTTAAAAGTCACATAATTATAAAAGAAAACATTTATTTTTGAAATTTTCTCATAAAGTTCTATGTTAATCGTCGAAGATGTTATAACGGTGGAAAATATCCACACTCTTCATAGAGGTTAAAAAAACATTCTTACCTTAATTTGTTGAAAAGGTCATAAATTACCTTATTTGGAAAACGACAAAAAGATTCCTTTGTAAAAATTTCATAAAAAGTCATATAAAAAAGGTATAAATGACTTTAACCCCTAGTCTCTGAAATAGTAAAAAAAATTTAAATACATTTTTAAGAAACACAAATGTGGATGATAAAGCTTTCCCATTAGATACTCATGTATAAACAACCTTGGATAAATAAGAGATTGTAAAATTTACCCTTTCCTTGTACTTTTCCTTGGTATAGGGTATGTTAACATCTTTCATAATAGTTAAATAATTTTTATTAAATTATATGAAACCACATATATAAATATGATAACATATATGATCTTCTAATATTTCTTTGTTAATAATATTTCATTAGTATCATCGTTTCTAGTGTTAACTAATTTGTTTTCCTTTATATGTTTTGTTACGTATGGCTTGTTTTTTAAGGAAAAGATGTATTTTATTCATATACATAATGATATTAGGTTTTCAGTAATTATTTTTCAATCAAAAATGATATTTATTCTTGAATGTTTATGATGGGGAATGAATCTCATCACGTTCGTGGAGACGGTAATCCGTATGTACGCACGAGCGACAAAACCATTCTATTGACGGTGGAATTATTTGTAATTGGATGGTATATCATATATACAGAATATATAACATGTTATATTTATTATTTAAATCAATTATACTCATTATTATACCAATCGAAAATAATTAATTGTTGAATAACAAACTACACCACGACCTGGAGATGGTATGTCGTACGTACGCACGTATGGTGACTTTGTCATTCATAAGATGGATAGAATAATGAATATGGTTTTAAAATATTTATAATAACATCACAATATGTATAAGGTACTGGATTTATTATTTTGGTTAGGAAACAACAAAGATATTGGAAGTGTAATATGAAAATAACAATGAAAGCGGTGATGAAATTACTACCTTTTCTTCGGGTGAATCCTTTTGATTTGATCAAAAGGGATCCATAGGTTGGCTTTCTGTTCAACGTAAAACCTCTAGGTTAAATTTAGGGTATTCTAGAGAATATTTTAGTAGGGGTTTTCTGGGAAAAATTTCTTTGGAGGTGTAATTTTGGGAGAAGGAGAAGTACCCTTTTATATAAGAGGTGAGGGTCACTTTTGGAAAACATTGAAATATTATTTTTATTATACAATCATCTTTGGTTTATAATGGCTCTAAAAGAATTTATTTCAAGTCTAATTTGGGATTGGGTCTCAAAAAAACCATCCAATAGATTTTAGATAGGTTTATGTCCGCATATTAACCTTGTATTTTATATTTAACTCTAGGTTAAATTGTTTAACATATACCATGTCTCCTTGTATATCTGTATTATAAGGTTAATAAACTTATTATAAAAATCCAAGATACCCCTAAGTGGATCATTAATGACATATCTATTATTATATAACTCATTTTTCTGAACCACATATTTTTAAGACTATTATATCATTTAATAATATAGTATTTATTTCAAAAACTCATTTATGTCAATTTTGACATTATTTAATAATAGATTATTGTTAAAGTCCTAAGAACTTTATTACTTCTAAAAAAATTATTTAATAAACCCTAACATGTCATAGTAACCAATAAATTTTTTGTAATTCATATAAAGTCTCAATTTACATTTATTTGGATATTTATAATTTCAATTATGTTAATTATTCATTAATATGGTAATTACTGCATCATCATTGTGTCAAAAATAAATTAAATTATTTAATGTCTAAAAATTATAAATAATATACAATTATTTTGGATATATTTTTATCTTTATAATGAATATTTTTAGTCGAATTTATCTTATGGATAACCCTATATTATAAATATAGTAGTTATGAAACCCTTAATTTAACACTTATAAATCTTCTTAAAATTAAATAATAATAAATGTACAAATCTAATCCAAGGGGACAAAAATGATCATATTTTATTACTAAGGTTGATTATGGTCGAAATACACTTATTAATTAGAAATAAAACTTGTGTAAGGGTAATAATAATATCATTTTTACCTTTAATTACCCTATTAACTATTAACTATTGTAAATAAAAGTAAAAAGATACTATTCACCAAAAATTATTTTCACTATATTGAACCACATTTTACTTACTAAATTCAATTGTGTCTCTCAGATTTTTGAAATTCAACACACTGAAGTGGTAAAATTATGTTTTATGAAAATTTGCAAATGTGCCAAGTAGGGGGGTAAAAGACGTTAAAAAGTTCAATAAAATTTTATACATCTAATGTTATTATTAAATGACACCAATTAATTAAAATAAACTAATATAGGTATTATGTATCTATTTTTACATAAAATAAATTTACATAAAATAAATAATTATTAAAATAAAAAGTTTATTTTAAACAATAACGTTGTGTTTTTACTATTCATCAAAAAATTGAGTGTTTTCTTAAAAATACAAAAAAATTACCCTAAGCTAATTTTGATAAATTATATCCAAAATAGAAGACCATTTTGAAAAATAAAATATAAAAACTATCAAAAATTTGGTATTACTATTCATAACAGCTATTTTTATTGGTCGTGGTGTGCTAGAACTCGAATTTGTGTACATCGTATGCTATTGTATTAATCAAATGGAAATATACCGTGGAAGCATTGGGTATTATATGGATTGAAGTAGATCAAAACTAATGGGGAATTGAAAATATGGGTATATGAAAAATTAAATAATTTACATCAAACCTTTCTCATGTAAATTCTCATCAATCCATTCTTGAGTGGATCAAGGAGACTTAAACAGACAATGAGGAGATTTAGAAAATATAGAAAATGTTTTAAAGTTAATTTTTTATAAAGATATATTCAAATAGTTTGTAACCCATATATGTGTCCTATAAAAACTTTAGCTGGATAGGGAACATTTTAATGATTCCAATAGATCATCCTTTCAAATCAACAAAGAATCACTAAGATGTATAGAGATCTAATGCCGAATTTCCATATGAATAACCTGAAAATGGAGATTTCATAATTTGTATCTTTATTCATGGTATGTCAAACAGTCTGGGAAAAATTATATAATTCTAATATTATGATGAAACCATTTTTCATACCATTATGTAAATAGGAAAAAATAACCATGTATCGCATTATAGTAATCCCTAGGAAATAGAAAGGCAATAACTCTATATGTGTCGTAGTCGATCACCATACAAAGTTTGGGAATTTCATTTCTACCCATGAAGATTTATACCTTGAAAAAATCTCTAAAATATACATAATGGATGTTGTAATACTATATTGGGACCCACTCCCCATTATATCTAATTGAGATACTTTTTATCCCTCATGATTTTAGAGAAACGTTTAGCATTAACTTGATATAGATATGAGTTTCAGTACATCTTTTCATGCTCATATGGATGGTCAGTATGAGAGAAACATCTAAAGAATACGTTGAGATCATTTTCAATGGATTTAAAAGTTTTTGGCGATCATATCTTTTCCCTAGATTATTTCTCAAAAAACATATTATATTATAGTATTAGAATAGAAAATTAAGAGGATATGTATAGGAAGTGTTGTCTCACTCAAACAAGATGGGATAAATATGGAGTTTGAAACCTCATGGGGTTGGATCATATCTAATAAATAATATATATAAGATTCAAACCATTCATCCTCATATGAAATCCACACATATTAAATATAAAATCTATATGTACCATCGTCGATGAGATCTGGAGTTTGAGGATGGAACCAAGGTGTTCCTTTATATATTTCTATATAAGTAATTAATTTTGTTTAGAAAAAGGGTAATGTGAAGATACATTAGACCTATTAGCGCATATTGGGTGATAGATTATTATATTGGCTCTGGATACAATAAATCACATCCCAATGAACAAAATATTTTAGTAGTCATAGTAAATATAATACATACATTAATCTCATATTACTATTGATAACATAAAATATATAATAGTATTATATTTTATTATATCATTATGTCCTCTAGAATACCCTTTCTTATTAAGTATAATAAAAATAATTGTATCATAAGAAAAGAAATATAAGAAAATGGTTACCTAAAATGCTCTGTATGGGTATGTACATAATGGAATCAATCGTGAATAAATAAGTATAATCAATATGGAAAGGTAAATAACTGAAACACATTCCATTTAAATAATAACATGGGAATAATATGGCATTAATAAATGATGATCAAATAATTTCATATAAATAATTACATGCTATTGAATCTTAACCATAGATATTCTAAATAAATAAATAATCACATGGATATAAATAGTCTGCCTCATAATGAGAGAATTTATTATGTCAGACATCATAACAATAGAATCAATACCTCATGCCAATATATATTATATAAATGGGTAAGGAATCATCCAAAAACTAAATACATTTTTCCTCATGATACATAATGATGCATCGAGGGACTATAGTGAGACCCACCCATGTTAATAATTACACCAATCAATATACTTAGTCATAAATCATCTTGAGTAATATGAATAGAAACAAAATAGTAAATCCAAAATAATGTTGATCATGAAACATCAATATAAATAATAATTTTGCAATCAATCAAGAACATATTCTTATTAAAAGCATGATTGAGAATAAAAAATTCCCCCTTTGAAAATCACTTTTTAAATATAAAACTTTAAAAAAGATTATAAAAATAAATTTCATTAAAAATTAACTTTAAAATATATAGTTGAATATTTAAAACATTGAATGTTTATGAATGTAATAATTTTAGTTCATGTCATATATGTTAAAAAATATTTCATTCACATTTTTTAGTAATATTAAAATACTCCTTGTTTGGAAAATAGCGGGAAGATTCCTTCTGAAATTTTTAAAAATAATAATGTGTAAAAATTAAAGTACAAAATTATTTGGATAATGTTAAAAATTGTTTTGAAAACGTATTTTGAAATCATGGTTTTGGAAGAAAAATCATTTTTTATTGAAGGGGGAAATAAAAACATATTTTATTAAGAAAATCTCAACAATTTTAAGTACAAAAGAGAGGAAAACTGTAATAGTTACATGAAAAGTTCATTAATAACCGGAATATAAAAAATTTCATGATTTTATTGACTGATATAGCATAATATATCCTTAATATAACGTTAATCATAAACAATGTCAATAAACTAAGAGATTGTAAGATAAACCATTACCACTATAGTGACTTTTAAATCATAATCTAGATGAAGGAAATAAATTAAAAAGAAAAATTAAATACCATGAATATAATTCATTGATGATATTACATATCAAATGGCCAATATATACAACACAAAAAATAACTAACTAGTGAATATGAAATTCGTATCACTGAAGTAAAAGTGAGACGAGAGACCTATACCTCAAGTTTAACTTTTTTTGTATGTATTTGAACGTACTACATTTTAAAAATATTCTTATTATATATCTATTAAATAACCATAATCACATATGTAGTACCATATATCTTTTACTTAGGGTATTTTACCACCTGTTTACTATCAATTCTTTGTTAAAATCATTGTTCTCAGTGAAACATTCTTCATTTTTCATGTATGTTTTGGAATGGTAATTTTGGTTATTTTTATTTGATCAAGGTAACATTAGATCCAGAATGTAAAACATGATATAATTTTAATATATATTCATTATATTTATATTTATATTAATCCATAAAAGAAAATTATAGAAAATGCATTACACTACTCAAGGATATGATGGGTCATACATTCACAGGAACGTTGTTTACATTTTTTCAACTGATGGAATAAAAGGAAAATAAATATTAATTCATATTTCCCAGATAATTAATATGTTGTATATAGAATTTTTATTAACAAAATTTATCCTTGTTACTATCCATGTAAATGAAATTACATTTCTATGTGGAGGCAGTAGTCTAAATATACGTATGTTATCTTATATTTCCAAAATAATTTTTATGTCATAAATATCGTATATATTTATTAATCTTATCCATAATACCTACCTTTTAAAGATTATGGAAAAAATGAATCACATCGATTAGTGAGAAGGTTGTATGTTGTAAACATGAGCAACGTAATCATATCCCTCGCAGAATAGAAAGTAATAAGTTATATGTGACATCATAAGTATTTAATTATAATAATTCCTTAAATTTAATTTTAATGATTTAAATATATTATTATATCCATCCTTGAAATTTGGTGATAGAAAATGAATTACAACTCTTTGCAAGGTGGTAGTTTATCATACACTCGATTGATAATTTTGTTTCCCATTTGATAAAAGAGGACATGTATATATTTTATTACCTAAACATAAAAACATTTAATAATATGGTAGATACTAATTGTATAATATCTTAATATATTATTAATATTATAATGATTTATTATAATATGTAAAATGAAAATACAAAGTTAAAAACATTACCGCTCCTTCAAGAAACCTATTTAGGTTTATCCTAAAGCACTCCTAGATTAGATATATTATCTAAAAATGCCTATATGATTTGTTTAGGGAAGTAATTAATATTTGTTGTATTTATTATCAAAACCAAAGGGAATTGGATATGTGAATTGGGGGAGAGGGGTGTACTTTTAAAAGTGGGGGAGATGAAATATAAGGAATTATTTAAAATAAAACTTGATACCTATGGATTTCCCATTCCAAAAGGCTCAAAATGGGACATCATCAAATTATAGAGGTGATAAAATCAAAATATGTCTATAAAATGGGTTTTTTACACATTTATTGGTGATTATAACCCTTATATTCCTAGTTTAACCATTGGTTAACCTTTTTTACTTTAACTATGGTAATTAATTTTTAATATTTTTTCTATTTATAATGGTAAAAAAATCAGTTGAACTTATTATATAACAATAAATGCTATTTTTCCAAATAAAGAATTCATTTTTACAAATTAATTTTACATAATTGGATGAATTTAATTTAATATTAACCAAACAGATGTGATGAAAAAATAGATTTCAAAAACTATATTTTTCAGGGAAATGATGATCTTATGTAAATTTTATGTATAGAAATAAACATTAAATAATTTGGACATAAAATTATAGTTATAATCTATTGATTTAATTTAAATAATTCCTCATTAATTTTTATTTTTATTAAATTAATTTTGTAAGCAATATGCACATTAAATTTCTTTTCATAAAAATGTGTTTTAAAATCCAAAAATATTTTGAAATTAAAATATAGTATAATGTTGATTCAACCATAAATATTTTTATTTAATATAAATAAATAATTTTTATGTTAATTGAAATAAACATTAGGTCAAAATTTTCCTTTTTAATAACTAAAGTTATTGTAAATAAATGATAGTTCAACAAATATATGAATTTTTTACTATTCACTAAAAAATCAAAATTTCTGAAAAATATTAAATTTTCACCACAAGTAAATTTATATATGATGATTTTAAAAAATTAATAAATTTCAAAAAATACTTTTTATTAAATTTTTAAAAATTAATTTTAATTTATTTTAAAAATATTGGCTAAAGAGCCTTTAAGAAATAATGTTTTTTTAACAACACTTATTTTCATTCGAAAGGTTATTATTTTACTTCTAATCAATGGAAAAACAATGAATTTATTTTATAAATATCAAAACCATATTGTTTTTAGAATTTTCATATTCCTATACATACCCTCAATCATAATTATAGGGATAATTTATTCATGATTAAAAATAATATTTTAGGAGAGTATCATGTTTTATTTAATCTTAGGGTTGCATGCATTGCAAGATATCAAATAGATTCTGTTTTTTAGTAGAAATACATCATAAAGTATATGGGTTTTATATTCTCTAATAATATTGGTTTTTTATGTTATACATTCAATCAAAAATAATTTTCTTTCTTTAAAATATCTTGGAATTAAATTCTACCCTCATCAAATAAATTTATTCCACTTAATTTAATCTTTTTATGAGAAATAAAGTGTCAGAAATATAAAAATACCCTTCCTAAAATACCATATTTTGAGAATTGTTAATAAAATATCCTCTAGATATGAGATAAATTTCAGTAATAAGGTCATCTAAAATTTCACATTTATAGATTTCTATGTAGGAGAACATTTTTGGGAAATGAAAACATTTACATAGAATAGTATCATAATTCCCAAGTATTAATAGAGATTTATAGTAAAGCCATTCATGAGAATGTAAACCACAAAAAAATCATAAATATATGATGACTTAAAGGACTATTGATTCAATATTAATAAATTTAATAGGAAAATTTTTTTGTTTCATGATTTTTTTCCTAGAGTTGAGGGATTTATTTATTATTATGATAGAGAACATAAAAAATATAATTACAATTTCATCTTTTCATTATTCTTACATAAATTTCCATATATTTTATTACTCCATAAAATTAGTATCCCAGATGAATTGTTTTCCCTAAAGTAATGAAAGTAACATTATATAGATCATTAAATCCATAAAACAGTAACATTTTATTCCTATTATATTTACTAAGATAAATTGGTTAGAAAAAGTTATCCATTATAATACATTAATCATTAATACATCAATAGTAACTCCAATAATTAATCATTTCCCATTTCATAAATGGTTAAATAAAAGTCTCGTAAAAAATATGTCTAACCAATTTAGAATTTACATAATTCAGAAGGAAGGTTACTGAATCAACATTAGATTCTTCATAAAATATAAATAGGATCATAATGTGACATTTCAAATATGTGAATCCTTGATCCCAATAAGAAATTAATGAAGAAATGTATTCCTTAAAAAAATAAAATCTCAGTTTGTGGAATATATTCCATTAATCCAAACATACAATAATCTGTATAAAATATTATATAATCCATCAAATCACAAATCAATTTCAAGGTAAAAAATTTTATCCCATAAACATATATCTGGATTTATTATCACAACATCAACCACATATTAACTGTTGTACTCCATCAATAATGTTAATTGAAGAAGTTCATCTTACCCTCGAATCACTTTTCCAGGTCATTAGTATATTCTCTAGAATCCTTAAAAAAATATAGTAAAATCCTCATTCATTTAATTTTAATAATAACCAAAATATCATTGATAAAATACTATAATGACATATTTCTTTAATCCAAACACAAGAACATTAAATATAATACTTTTTCTGTAATTACATAAACTTGTCACATATCTTTTAGATAATTTTGAGGTATATTCCCTTGAAACATTGGGAATTAATTTGTATAGTTCCCCGTCTCAGTACAATTAAACCATTTCACATTGGAAGATTCTTTCATTATCTTTCAATCGGGAGAATGGTGTAATTTCTCTCTATACCTATAGAAAACTACTATTCCATACAAGCATGTACCATAGTGCTTATTTTCGTAATTATCACATGGAGAAAATCCTTCTTTCCAATATTCCCCTTATCCATATTTCGATCTATATTCATATTCTTCTTTTTCATACCTTTAAAGACATATGGCTTGTAAAAGTCATTATTTATATTTATACAACATGAAATTATCTTCTTATATGATGGACAGTTTTTGAGAATATTTCCCTTTAATGAATTTTCACAATCCCATAAAAGTGCCTTTCAATATTTCACTTTAGATTATGTATATAGTCCATATAATGCCTTAAAAACCTTTTAATACAAGATTCATTCTTTGAAACATTTTTATCTACATTTTGTCTTAAATTCATAAAATATCTCTCTATGTCTTATAAGGTATCATTACTACAATTCTTTTCCAGGAAAATAACATAAAATAATTTTATTCTATTCTTACTATTTCTTCTTCATCCTCAGTTTTTTGATTAATTGACCACCATTGATTTATATATACTAAGATATGATAAAATTTCCTTAAAAACTTTTACATTTCATTACTCCCCAAAAAACGAAATATTTTCTCTAAATATCATATCCATTTCTCATGTAAAATTAGATTTTTAATATCATTAATTGATGGAGGTTATTGACACATAAATAGATATAACATTTTTACACTACATGGTTGATCATTATTTTTTCCATATGAGAAATGTATTTTTATATAACCTGTGTTATCTTTGCTAATATGGTTAAAATTGGATCAAATCCAGCTCCAAATTCATTATCTTTCTGATGGAAATCCCAATGTCGATCATTTTGTTTTGAAGGATTCCCATTCATTCCACTATATACCATTTCTAAAAAATGGAATACACTAGATTAGATCTAAACATTATAAAAAATAATGTAAAACCCCAAAAATATTGATTCACCTCAAATAAATTGATTAATTTATTTACAGATAATCCAATAATCATAAACATTGTTTATTTGTTAATGTTACAAAATGATAAAAATATTTTCAAATCCATTGTAATAGTAGTAAATAGAATTTCATTTATTCTAATAATTTCCCCTAGGAGTGTCAAAAAAAGTGAATAGTAGGGCCCAATTTCATTTACCTAGTAACTATTGATTAAACACTAATGTGACTTTTTTATTGTTATTACCCCTATGTACATTTATTCCAAAACCAATTCCAATTTTAGTATCCAGATAGATATTTATTTCTATGATAAAATAATAATCACATTCTCACCAAAACATTAGGATGGTCTTCTACAATTATCATCAAATTATATACTAGGGTAATGTTCCTTAATCTATGTTTTCCTAAATATAGTTCCCAATGTTTCTATTAAACATCCTTGAATGAAAACTGCAAATACCCTAACCTTGGTAGCCCAGAGTTGGTATTTCCTTTATTGTAGTTTCTCAATGTACAAGAAAATTCATCCTAATGGATTTAATAGATTATTACTCATGGTAAACTAGATACATACTTAGATCTCACATTATAATTGAAAACAAAAAATACAACATAGTATTCTATTTGATAGTATGATTATTTCCACAAACACAACCCTACATGTTAATCATAATACAATTCTAGGAATCATGTGGAAAGAGACGTAATAAATGGGTGATATAAAATTCTCAGTAAGGGTATGCGTACAATAGAATCTATAATGAATAAATAAGTATAATCAATATGGAATCTTAAATAAATAAAACACCATATATTTGTATAAAAACTTATGAATAATATGGAATGAATAATTGGTGATAAAATAAATCCACATAATCTATCACATTAGCTTGAAACATAACCATGGTTGTTATAACTAATCAATTAGCCACATGGACATCAAAAAGTGGTCTCATTTTGATAGAATGAATAATAATGGACATCATAACCATACCATCAACGATTAATTCCAAGAAATCATGTATAAATGGGTAATACCTTAGCTAAAAACCTAATCTATCTTTTCTCATGAGAATTCATGATTCATCAAGGGACCATATATATCCATAACCATCACATATTTGTTGTCAGAGATAGTCCAAATTTAGACTCAATTTGGAGTTAATTGAGATTGTTAAAGTTTCATCACTTATAAAAAACCACCCTCCCTTATTTATAATAGATCTTTGATATTATCATTAAAAAATAATATAGTGGAAATTTTCTAAAGAATTTAAGTAACCTTATCCACTCTACCACTACTATTCTCCGTGAATGTGAATATTTTCCCTTGACCTATCATTTTTTTGAGTACTTCTAGTCCATTTTTCAGGGATATCATGATTGATTGAAAGAATTAGGCACTTGGTAAAAGCTTAAAAGAATTCTATAGTGATCTAAAATGGATTTGAAAATAACATCCTTCAAAGGTTCATTTAATGGGAACCATTACAATAAAAGATAATAAACATAAATCCTATGAATTTCATCAACTAAAATATTTAAGATGCATCTAAAAGAAGAATAAATATCTTTAAGAGATATTATATGAAGAATAATAATATCAAGAATAGTATTTTGAACACTGAATGAATAAAAAAAGCACAGTTGATGAAAATGACTTCTTCTTCCTTGTATTTATAGAAAAATAGAGAGTCATTTTTAGAGAGAATCGAGAATGAGTTACCTTTTTTCTAACTGCCATTTACATGTAAAATTATTTGCACTCTCCCCCTTTGAAATGAATTTACTACATATTATTTAAATTAAAAACATGTGATTGATAAAAATAGGGATATGTGACCTGTATTTCTCCCCATAAATACCATAGTAATGGTAATGAAAAATCTTATAACCTTATTCTATTATTATGTATCAGTACTTGGATCTTTTTATAAAATATTATTCAATAAAGTGGTGGATAGTAATTTCATGATTGTATGATAGGATTAAATTATTACTGACTTTCTTCAATAGTAATATATATTAACTTATACCAAGACATTTTTGATTTGAAGAATCATGTCTATATAACTAATTTTGATTTACATGCCAAATTGAATCACATGGGTTTTTAAATATGTAGTAGAATCTAACATAGCCAATTGAATTAGCATAGCTAATTTCAAGACATACGGGATTCATGTAAACAATTACTTCACAAAGAATGTTTATATAAAATATTTATCTTGTAGTTAATTTTTCATGTATCTAATTACACCACATAACCATTTTATGTAGCTGATTAATCACATACGCAATTTCAAAACTAGATAATATTTTTAACATAGGTAATTTTCATATAGGTGAACCATTAACATATCTATTCTCATTTGTTTGGAAATTTATGTAGCCAATTGAACAATGTATCCATTACCACCATGTATCCAAAAAAATCACATTATCAATTTTTTTTACTTAGTCAGAATTCAACTAAAATTGTCCAGAATGCATATATAATGAAATTAACTATAGAATACATAAGAATAAGTAAAAAACCTAATAATTAACCTTATAAAATAATACCATTAGTTATTTTTCGAGTGTATTTTAAATCTTGAAAATTCTAAAGTACATGGGATATTTTAATCAACATTAGTAATCCAAAAATATATTTCTTTTGATGATAAAAAACAAGTCAGATATTAAAGTAGAAATAAAACATGAATTTTTTAAAAAGGTTTTATAGAAATTAAATTTAGATGATATATCTTTTGAAATGTATCATTTTTCCCCATTATCCAGTTACGTCTCATCTTTTTGAAAGGTATAAACGTATCCCCTTTTTTAGAAGGCTTCTCTACATTTTTGAGAATATAAATGGTAGAAAACTTCTACCCATTATTTTTTATGTTAAGATAAACATTTCTCCATTTTGTGATTATTTTTAAAAAAAAATAGGAAAAGAGAGTCAAAATACTTTTAAATGTATCACTTTAGAAATATGAACTGTTGAAATAGAAATGTAGTGTGAAAATAGACTTTTGGAATTATAGTAAGATTGAATTATAATAAAAAATAAATTAATAAAAACATGAAATGAAATTAATCACTATAAAATACATCAAAAACAAGAAATATGGAGTCATTTCACTAATTTACATGAAATAAAAATATACATTTATTCAGCTAATTAAAATAAATCAATGAAGGTATCTAGGTTGGTTTTGGTGAATGTGGTTTTACGGATAGAGAAGTTTTAGTGGTTTATATGGCTTGCATTTATGGCATTGAAGTGTTATAAACACCACATATTATCTTCTTAGTTTTATTAGAAATTATTATAGAATAAGGATAAAGAGGTCTTATTCTTCTCATTTGAAATAGGGCTTCATCACACTTGTTGATCCTCCAAAGAACTTCATGTTGGATCGAATAGTCGATATAAAAGTCTATTAGATGGAACAATACAAGAGGGGGGTGAATTGTAGGTTTAAAAACCTTGAGTTTTAGTAACAAAGAGATTAGTTTAAATGAACTTAAACTAATACAAACACAAACACCCACAATTGTATTGAATGTAAAAGGTATGATGTATTGTAATACTATTGTTATGTAAAACAATTGTATTCAAGATGAACACAATAATCAGAGTAATACAAATGTAAATGATTCTACCTTAAAGCGTATAGAACCAATCAATACAATAAGTAATGGAATGATTGTAATTGAAACAATTACAATTGAATAAGTAAAGGAAACAATACAAATCCCTTTCTAATACAACAGCGGAAATGTAAAAGTAATACAATTCTTTTAACCCAAAGAGAAGGGTTATCCTTTCACCTAGGATAAGAGGTCTGTCTCACCAACACCTTGGTGAGCCCTCGATACGATGATCGGCACGTCTGTCTGCCTATCCCCGGCAGCCCTCGATACGATGATCGGCTCGTCTGTCTGCCTATCCCCGGCAGCCCTCGATTTTGCAGGTAATCGGCACCTCTGTCTTTCAATTACTTGAAAGCCCTCGATATGATGATCGGACGCACAAGGCTGATGAGAGAAGTCACAGTGTCTCTCTCTAGAATCTTCGTAGTTCACAGAGTCTCTTCGTTCATCAGTGTCTTCTCAGCTTCAAATGACCTCCTATTTATAGGCCTCGGGTTCCAACGGTCATATTGCCTCCAACGGTCATATTGAAACAGAAAGCACGACATCGTTTTGATTAGTATATAACTAACTCAACGACATCGTTTCGTTAGGATAAGAGATATATAGAAATGTAAAACATGAGTACGATTCATATGCAGAGAGAGTTTTTGACAAAGTACCAAAACAAATAATGATTATCTGAATAACAAAGTCAGTACGATACGATTGACAGAGTCAGTACGATACGATTGACAGAGTCAGTACGATACGTTTGACAGAGTCAGTACGATACGTTTTGGTCGGTACGATCAACATCGTACGATACGATAAACATGATAAAAGACAATTTGTTATTTACAAACATATGATAGAATACTTTTGAGATTTCCAAAACATGACATAGAATATATTTGTTATTTCCAAAACATGATGTAAAAGCCAAAAGAAGACTTTTGACTTAACAATCTCCCCCTTTTTGGAAAGCACAAACACACAAAGTAAATGAAACAAGAAATACCTATCTCCCCCTGAGTTATTGAAAACTCTTCTGAATAAGAAAATTGAATACAACTAACTCCCCCTTAGGTATTGACTTTCCTAAGGATTGTATTCAGATTTTCCTTAAGAGCATTGTAATGCATTCTCCCCCTTTGTAAAACAACCTTTGCTTTGTAAATATTCTCCCCCTTTGTGATTTACAAAAAGAAAGGAGGAATCTAGAAATGTCTGGAAGAGTTAGTGAAGTAATACAAGACAATGGAAAAAAGAGAAAGGATTATAAGAGTTATTACAAAACAAACAAGTCCCAAAAGAAACAAATACAACAATCATTTGTTTTCTCTTTCCTTCTACTTCTTTATAAGCTCATGAAGCACAACTTTCATCTTCTTGATCTCCTTCTTGTCTTCAGAAATTGATTCACCCTGAGTTTTGAGAAGCTCCTGTTGATCCGCAAAAATCTGATCTTGATTTCTGATGGTCTCCTCCTGTACTCTGATTACTTCTTCAAGGGTATCAATTCTGTTTTGCAGAGTCTTGTTATCCTTGGACAACTCGGAATTTTGATTCTTCAGTAAAACCATTTCATCTTTGAAAGATGAAACCTTCGATAATTCAGATTGGAAAGCATTCATCCTATCTTGCAAGTCTTTCACTGAAGGAACATCGGCTCTTTGAGACGACAAAAGGTTCAGCCTTTCAATTGTTTCTTTATCAAGCTTGTTGAAAGCAATTGCAAGCTCATTTGACAACCTTCTTATATCTTCAATAGCAATCTCATGATCATTGATTGAGCTCTCTGTTTTGTATGACCACTTGGTCATCTTATTACAAGCTTTCTTATGAGAAACTGAGCTTTCCGAAAGAACTTTCAGATCGGCTTCAACAGACAAGACTTTCTTTCTCAATTCTTTTACAGATCCAAACTTCTTTCTCTGATTTTCAGTGATAAAATCAATCTTTCCTTCCAGCCTCGGGAAATAAGGAATGGTTTTCTCCATCCTTCTCAAAACTTGAACAATGTAATCACTCTTCTTGAGAGAGATTGTATGCTCTGAATCAGTATCATCATCGTACGATGCTAGTTCATACGATCTGCTTGAATCAACAACTGGCTGTTTCCCTTTCACTTTTTCTTTCTGTTTTCTTTCATCTTCCACTCTGTCACTAATGACAACTACTTTATCAGATTGAGAAGATTGAGCATCTTGCTTTTCTCGAGATGACATCCTGTCCGAAGATTTTTCCTGATCGGCATGAGGAGTTTGTTGAACACCTTCGCTCAGCTTTTGAAGCGATTCCTCTCTACTTTTCTTTGAACTTTGAAGAAATTCTAACATAAAATCTCCTTCTTCTACTACCACTTCTTCTATCACTTGTTTTCCTTTTTCTTTCTCAGGAAAACTCTGTACGATGGGTTCTTGATGTACTTCCACAGTTAGTTGAGCACTAGCATCTTCAACTGCTTTCAAGACTTTAGAAATATCAAAGTCTTGAGCCTTTCTTTTCAAAAGAGTCTTCTTTTTCTTTTCAGCTTGAAGGGTTTCTTCTACCCTTATTCTTTCTGCAAAGGCCTCAGCAGGGTCAAGTCCAAACTTTGGATCACCCTCTTTTCTCTGTTCCTTGTCCTTTCTCCACTTTGCAACAACTTCTTTACTATACCTCGGATTCTTCTTCTTTGGCTTTGAACTAGTCTGCGGATCAGACTTTCGAGTAACACCGGCGGATTGATTGTCTTTGGCTGGCATAGGTGCCGATTGATTTTCAGGCAATTCAGCTTCTACATCTCTGACAAAAAGTTTTGAATTTGAATCAAAACAAACATTCAGCTTTTTCATCGTACTCTTATTAATGAAAGACGGCCACAAATCCATAGGTTTTCCTTTCAAAGGAATATTACAAAACATCATACTCTCAGGAATGAATTTTGTAAGGATAGCTGGATACATTATTATCTGGGATTTAATCCCTCCTTTCTTGACATTCTTGACGGTTTCAAAAATATATCCCATGAGATTCACTTTCCTCATATTCACAAGATAATCGAGCATAAAGACATCAGAAACTTTAAGAGTTTCTCTATCCCCTTTCCTTGGGACAAGAAAACCTTTCATCCATAAAGTGACAAACCGATTGTCCGGTGAAAGATGATAAACTTTCCTCTTTCCTTCATTAACAACAAACAAAGATTTTTCAGCACTCTCTCTATTAAACGTACCAACTTCCTCTGGTAGTTTGTGAGATGGACAGAATGAATCCCCTTCTATAGAAACGTTCAGAAAGTGTGCCGCTTGTTTCACAGACATGGATAATTTTCGATCGTACACAGCGAAGTTTATAGTCATATCTTTGTCGAAAGACACGGTTTTGTAAAATTGACAAACTTCATCAAAAAGAACTGGATCTTGAGTATCAGGCTTTTCCACACAGAGATGTTCCCATCCTTGAAACAAAATAATCCTCTTGATTGTAGAATCGTACATATCGAAGAATTCTCGGGATACTAACCTTTCTCTGTGAAAGTCTTTCTCTGTAAAAGTCTTTGAAGACATTTCAGCGGGAGTGTTGGCAGAGGATTGAGACATAAAGATGATGCCGATTGAGAAGATCGTACGATTGTTTATAGCTGGGGAAGCAGAGCTTCGCCTCAATTCCTGAACAATCAATGTGGGTTTGGGGAGGGGAGGGGGGTATTTATAGGCAAAAAAAGAGATGACCGTTGAACTTCTACGGTCGAGATTAGATAATACCAGATCAATGGTTAGGATTAAAACAAAGAAAGAAAATAAAATAAAAATTGAAAAAGATACCTATCGGAGAACAAAAGGTGATTGCTGGATTTGGTAAGTATCAAAGAAACAATCGTAAGGGAAAAAAACATGATGCCGATGGAAAACAAAGTCATTACTATGGTCGGACCGTACGATGGAAAATAGTTGTTACCATTAACCGACAGTACGATGGAAAACAATCTCAATACTATCATCAGTCGATACAAAAAAAATATTGAATGGTACGATGGAAAAGAATTTGAATACTATCATCGGTCGATACAAAAAAAATATTAAATGGTACGATGGAAAAGAATTTGAATACTATCATCGGTCGATTCAAAAATTATTGAATGGTACGATGGAAAATAATTTCAATACCATCATCGGTCGATTCAAAAAATTATTGAATGGTACGATGGAAAAGAATTTCAATACGATAAACAGAAAAACTGAAATGGTCAATACGATAAACAGGAAAACTTAAAAAGAAACAATAAAACTGTCAGTACTATAAACAGAAAGAAACATATATAAAGAGAGTAAATATTTAAAGATCAGAAACAAAAAGACATAAATAAATGTCCTCCCCCTTTCTACGAGGAGTTTCTTACTATTAGGAGAGATGTAAAACAGGAAGTAGATATGAATGATTATTTTATTGTAATCATTCCTAGCTTCTGTTTTATAAATTCAAATCTATCGGAAGGTAAAGGTTTTGTAAAAATATCAGCAATTTGTTCTTGCGTTCCGATGAATTGTAAAACAATATCTCCTTTTTGTGTGTGATCCCTAAGAAAGTGATGCCTAACATCTATGTGTTTTGCACGAGAGTGATGTGCTGGGTTTTTACTAAGAGCTATGGCACTTGTATTATCACACAGAATTTGAGTTTTGGAGAAACTCAAACCATAGTCAGTGAGTGTGTGCTGCATCCACAATACTTGAGCACAGCAACTTCCAGCTGCTACATATTCAGCTTCAGCAGTGGAGAGTGCTACTGAGTGTTGTTTCTTGCAAGACCAAGAAACCAAAGAATCTCCTAAGAAATGACAATTTCCAAATGTACTTTTTCTATCCATTCTACAACCACCAAAGTCAGCATCTGAAAAACTTTTTAAAACAAAATCATTTCCAGAAGAGTAGAAAAGTCCTAAATCCATAGTGTCTTTTAAATACCGAAAGATTCTCTTTACGGCTTTTAAGTGAGACTCTTTTGGATTAGATTGATATCTTGCACATAAGCATACAGAAAACATCAAGTCGGGTCGACTAGCTGTCAAGTATAGCAAACTCCCTATCATACCTCTAAAAATTGTTTGATCTACTGGTTTCCCAGTTTCATCAAGATCAAGAGTATTTGAGGTACCAATTGGGGTGCTAATACTTTTAGTTTTGTCAAATCCATACTTTTTGAGTAAGTCTTTAATATACTTATGTTGAGATATATAAGTTCCTTCTGGTTTTTGAGATATTTGAAAACCTAGAAAGAATGTTAACTCACCCATCATACTCATTTCAAACTCAAATTTCATTAAATTTGCAAAAGAATCGGTTAAAGATTTCTGAGTTGATCCAAATATGATGTCATCAACATAGATTTGGACAACCAAAACATTTTTGTTTTCCATTTTGATGAAAAGAGTTGGATCAGCTGTACCTTTTCTATAATTGTTTTGTAAAAGAAATCCTGTATGTCTATCATACCATGCTCTAGGGGCTTGTTTAAGACCATATATAGCCTTGGTATGTTTAAAGACATGATCAGGATGTTTTGGGTCTTGAAAACCAGGAGGTTGTTCGACAAAAACTTCTTCTTGAACAAAACCATTTAAAAAAGCACATTTGACATCCATTTGAAATAGTTTGAAATTGAAATATGCTGCGAAGGCTAATAGAATGCGAATAGATTCAAGTCTAGCTACAGGAGCATATGTTTCTTCATAGTCTATTCCCTCTTGTTGATTATAGCCTTTAGCAACAAGTCTTGCTTTATTTCTTACAATGATTCCATTTTCATCACACTTGTTTCTGAAAACCCATTTTACACCATTTACAGTTGTTTCTTTAGGTCTTTCAACTAAAGTCCAGACTTGATTCCTTTCAAATTCATTTAGTTCATCCTGCATTGCTTTGATCCAATCATCATCACCTAAAGCCTCACTTGGACTTTTAGGTTCAAATTGGGAAAGAAAAGAAAGATGTTCTATTTCATTTCTTAAGGAATTTCTGGTCCTTACAGGTTGATTTATATCACCAATGATATTATCACTGGGATGATTCCTAAGAAACAATTGATTTTGGTTTTGTAAAACCTGTTCATCAACATATGGTAGAAAATCTTCTGTGGTAAATGTTTCAGGAACACTTTCTTGAACATTTTCCTTATCAGAATGTTCTTCTAACAAAGGTTGATAAACATCTTTAGAAAACACATCCGAGGATGTAGGATTGGGTTGGTTGAAAACAAAAGGGTTAGTTTCATCAAATTTTACATGTACTGTTTCTTCAACAGTACAAGTGTTTTTATTGAAAACTCTATAAGCCTTAGAGGTTGTGGAATAGCCTAGAAAGATTCCTTCATCAGATTTTGGTGCAAATTTGTGTAAATTTTCTTTTGTATTCAGAATGAATACTTTGCATCCAAAAACTTTGAAGTAAGAAACTTTAGGTTTTCGGCCAGTCCATAACTCGTAAGGAGTTTTATTAAGAAATGGTCTAGTTAAAACACGATTTATAGTATAACAGGCAGTACTTACAGCTTCAGCCCAAAAATGCTTAGCAATTGAGTATTCACTCAACATGGTTCGAGTCATTTCCTGAAGAATACGATTTCTTCTTTCAACAACACCATTTTGCTGAGGAGTTCTTGGTGCTGAGAAATTGTGAGTAATACCTTTCTTACTACAAAAAGTTTCAAAATCTGAGTTTTGAAATTCACCACCATGATCACTATGAATAGTTATCAATGGTAGGTTTTTCTCATTTTTAACTTGGGCTCTAAAAGTTTTGAAATACGAAAAGGCTTCAGATTTCTTTGTGAGAAAGTAGACCCATGTAAATCTAGTAAAGTCATCAACTAAAACAAATACATAGTATTTGCCTCCAATGCTTCCAGATTGTGAAGGACCCAACAGATCCATATGCACAAGCTGTAATGCATTAGAAGTTGAAACTTCATTAATTGGTTTAAAGCTAGTTTTATGTTGCTTGCCAAATTGACAAGGATCACAGACTTTTGAAGAATCATATCTATGATCCGGTAGCCCTTTTACAAGTCCTTTCTTTGAGAGTTTTCTTAGGTTTCTCAAATTACAGTGTCCTAATCTCCTATGCCATAGCCACGATTGGTCTTCTATTACACTTAGACAAGGTAAGTTTTGGTTCCTAAGGTCTTCTAAGTTAATAGTGTAAACATTCTCTTGCCTATGGGCAGATAGAATGAATTCATCCTTGGAATTGTGAACTAGACACTTATCATTTCTAAAATTCACAAGGTAACCTTCATCACATAATTGACTTATGCTGATGAGATTGTTCTTAAGACCTTTAACAAACAAAACATTTGAAATAAGAACTTTTCCAAGAAAAACGATATTACCTATACCAACAATCTTTCCTTGAGAATTATCTCCGAAGGTAACTTTTCCACCTTTTGTTTTGATAACCTTTTCAAAGAAAACTTTGTTTCTAGTCATATGTCGAGAGCAACCACTATCCATGTACCAAATGTTCTTATTGATACACTTCTCGTTTTCCTGAAAAAGAAACAATTAGATTTTCGGAATCCAAACTTGTTTGGATCCAGAAGGATTAGATAAAAGAATTTTAGGAAACCACATTTGTTTTGCAAAATGAGCTTTATGAAATCATAAGGATTGAGTTTTGTTAAGAGAACAATCTCTTCTCCAATGTCCACCACATTGACACTTGGAACAGAAAATGGTTTTTTGAGGAACAAAATAGTTATTACTAAAAACAGGTTTGGAATAAGTAAAACCAAGACCAGAACGATTTCTCAAAGGTCTTATTTGAGAGTACATCCTATCAAAGTTTTCTTTTCCATGAGTAAAGTTTGACAAACACTTTTTCAAGGATAAAATCTCTGACTTTAGTTTTAAAACCAAATTCTTGTTTTCTAAAACATTTGAATTAGAACTAGAGTTAGACTCTAAAATGTTTTTCTTTGAAATAGTAGTTTCAAGATCCTTAGAAAGTTTATCTTTTTCAGATTTGACTTTCTCAAGGGTTTTCAAAATACTTTCAAAATCAGAAGTTTTCCCATCAAGATCTTTAGAAAGATCTGATACTTCTTTAGTCAAAATAGAAATTCTAGAATTTGCTTTTTCAAATCTCTTTTTGAGTTTAGAATTTTCATTTTCAAGTAATTTAGCAAATCTAGAGACTTCTTCAAAAGAAGGTAAAGTATCATCTTCTGATGATGAGGGTTCATCATTTGAAGATTCATAATATCTATTATCAACATAATTTGCATTTAAAGAGACATTTGTAACAGCTTCAGCATTATGTACCTTAGCCATGAGACAATGATCTTCAATTGGTAGTTTGGCTAGAAGTCCAATATTCCTTTGTCCTGAAGTCTCATATTCTGAAGAATCATCTGAGGAATCACTACCACTTGCACTCCATGTATCATTTGCTTTCAAGACTTTCTTTGTCTTATAAAACCTTTTCTTGTTTCTTTCAGAGTGTTTCTCTTTTCTATCTTTCCTCTTCAGTAAAGGACAATCAGGCCTTATATGTCCTGCTTTCTTGCATTCATAACAAGTTACCTCTGAATCTTTCCTATCTTTCATGTCTTTCTTTTTGAATCTATATTGAAAATCTTTCTTTCCCACAATCTTGTTCATCCTCCGAGCAAGATTAGCTAACTCATTGTCTGAAAGATTACAATCACTTGAATCAGAAACAACAACATTCTTGGATTTAGACCTTGTAACCCTTTCAGGTGTTTTAGCTTTAGATGCAAAAGCTACACTTCCATTCCCATTCTTCTTCTTATTGAAATCAGCATCTCTTTTCATTCTTGTCTCGTGCTGTAGAAGATTTCCAAAGAGTTCATCAAGAGTAATCTAGGAAACTTTTCTATTTTCATCAATAGCTGTTCTTTTTGACTCCCATTCATTTGGCATAATATCTATAATCTTATCAACAAGAGCTTCATCATCAAGACCTTTTTCTCCCATAGATTGTAAGCTGTTGACAATTGTCATAAACCTTTGTTGCACTTTACATACTTGCTCTCCATAAGGAAAAACAAATCCATGATACTCTGCTCGAAGCATTGCTCTCCTTGTTTCTATAACTTTGGATGTACCAAAATGAGTGACTTCTAATTTCTTCCAAATACAGTTGGCTGCTTCACATGAAGATATCTGGATATATATATTCCTGGTCATAGAACATAATAAAGTATTGCGTACCTTGTAATTCAGTTGATATTCTTGCTTCTCTTGATTGGTAAAAGTACTAACTTCTTTGTCAGGAATTTTGTAACCCCCAGTAAGCATAATAAAATTGTCTACACCAGTATTGATGACGAAAGTCTTCATACGATCTCTCCAATACTCATAATCATTCCCATCAAAGATTGGTGGTCTAGAAGGATTCAGATTATCTATTGATCCGATATTCATTCCTGCCATCTAATATAACAAAAACAACTTTTCCACTCCACACGTTAGTGTAGTAAGTATTTAAGAAAGTAATAAGAAATAAATCTAGTAATACAAATCAGTGGAAAACCTCCTCTGATACCAATTGTTGGATCGAATAGTCGATATAAAAGTCTATTAGATGGAACAATACAAGAGGGGGGGTGAATTGTAGGTTTAAAAACCTTGAGTTTTAGTAACAAAGAGATTAGTTTAAATGAACTTAAACTAATACAAACACAAACACCCACAATTGTATTGAATGTAAAAGGTATGATGTATTGTAATACTATTGTTATGTAAAACAATTGTATTCAAGATGAACACAATAATCAGAGTAATACAAATTTAAATGATTCTACCTTAAAGCGTATAGAACCAATCAATACAGTAAGTAATGGAATGATTGTAATTGAAACAATTACAATTGAATAAGTAAAGGAAACAATACAAATCCCTTTCTAATACAACAGCGGAAATGTAAAAGTAATACAATTCTTTTAACCCAAAGAGAAGGGTTATCCTTTCACCTAGGATAAGAGGTCTGTCTCACCAACACCTTGGTGAGCCCTCGATACGATGATCGGCACGTCTGTCTGCCTATCCCCGGCAGCCCTCGATACGATGATCGGCTCGTCTGTCTGCCTATCCACGGCAGCCCTCGATTTTGCACGTAATCGGCACCTCTGTCTTTCAATTACTTGAAAGCCCTCGATATGATGATCGGACGCACAAGGCTGATGAGAGAAGTCACAATGTCTCTCTCTAGAATCTTCGTAGTTCACAGAGTCTCTTCGTTCATCAGTGTCTTCTCAGCTTCAAATGACCTCCTATTTATAGGCCTCGGGTTCCAACGGTCATATTGCCTCCAACGGTCATATTGAAACAGAAAGCACGACATCGTTTTGATTAGTATATAACTAACTCAACGACATCGTTTCGTTAGGATAAGAGATATATAGAAATGTAAAACATGAGTACGATTCATATGCAGAGAGAGTTTTTGACAAAGTACCAAAACAAATAATGATTATCTGAATAACAAAGTCAGTACGATACGATTGACAGAGTCAGTACGATACGATTGACAGAGTCAGTACGATACGTTTGACAGAGTCAGTACGATACGTTTTGGTCGGTACGATCAACATCGTACGATACGATAAACATGATAAAAGACAATTTGTTATTTACAAACATATGATAGAATACTTTTGAGATTTCCAAAACATGACATAGAATATATTTGTGATTTCCAAAACATGATGTAAAAGCCAAAAGAAGACTTTTGACTTAACACTTCACACATGAAAATTTTAAGATAAAATAAATAGATTCCTTTTTATAAATTTGTGTGAATGATTCTGATATGTTCATGATAATTATATTAAGATAACATACTTTCCTAAAAGAGAAACTCAAAGACTCACTTATAGAAAGATTAAAAATAAGAGGGTAAATTATTATAACTCATATACTAGAAAAATATCCATAAGATCCTTCTTCATAATTATATTCTCATACTTCTTTAGGTTTATTATCCTACCAGTTAGTTACTACACCTTTCAATATTTTATGTTCACTTTCTATATCAAACATCGAATATATTTCTTACCATTATTAAAAGATGATTCAAAAACTGAATTACTAATATAATTATTATGATCTAATAATCTTGAAACTATAGTTGTTTTAAGTAAGTCACTACCAATAAGTGGAACTGGAACTTCTAATGATTCTTCTAATTCTGAACAGGAATCTTCCTTTAAAAACAAATCCATAACTTCTTAATATATTTTCTTTCATTATTGGAAAAATATTTTATTTTTTCTATCATTATGTTGAATGGATCATGAATTTATTTATTTATTTTATATTTTTTAGAGAAAAATTTTATTTTACAATATCTATGAGTGGTTTCTCAATATGACCAATATGGTGATTCATAAATATATCTAACTGAGTACTAATATTTTTAATAGATTCTTAGGTATTGTGAAATTGAAAAAATATCTCTTTAATCTTGTCAAATATCACTAGAAAAATAATATCATTATCAAAACACTAAATCCAAGAAGAAACAGAACTAAAATCTGATGGCATCTAATGAACATCATTCTGGAAATCTAGAACAATTGGGGAAATTGAATGAGTTATAACAGAGGTTTTTAATTTCATTACAAATTCAAAATAAAATAACATAATTCTTTTTAGAGTGTGAAAAAAAATTCACATCATCTCCATATTTATTGATTTCGTCAAGAACATATTGGGATATATCTGATTTTATTGATGGTGGATTATAAAACAAATCCCTCTGATATGAAAGCAAAATACAAATCCCACTAAACTTAGTCCTTGTTGGGAAAACATATTTCAAAAAAAATACCAAAGATTACATTTATTCAAGTTCCATATAGAAAAAATTAGACAAGTCGTGCTGCATGGGGGTCGTTTTAAAGAATACTGATCAACGCTGATTGGGAATCCCCCGTTCAAACTAAATTATGAAAATATAACTAAGAGATATGGGAATAATTAAGTTATCTAATCTAATATTTACAACTAACTATATTGAGTTTTAAATAAAAAAAATATATACTCTCATAATTTCAAGGACCATCATTACTTTATTAGTAATCACTTCATTTTCCAATCCTGATAAACCCTTGGTAGCAGAAGGTGATAATCTATGAGCAGTTGAAGGTAAATATGGTATCGATGGTGTATTTAAATTATTTTTATATTCCATAACCACATCAACATACCTTCCATTATCAATATGTTATCAGGAAATAATTTGATCATATTTCTCACAAAACGCTTCTATCTCTGGAATTATTTGAACTTCAAAACCCACAGGCCCAAACATAGTTGGATTGTCATAAAAAATAGAAAAAATTATACTAAAAAATTTCTCAACATGATAATATTCCTCAGTAGATACAAAAATTTCACCAGAATCTTGGCTCGAAGTATCTACATCCTCCTAGATTTGGAAAGGCACACCAACATTAGAACTGATGACTAAAATTAAAGACATGGTTATTATAGATTTTGTCTCCTCTAATCCCATACAAAACATTTTTACAATGGGTGTTGTGTCACTAAGTAGTGAGTCCGGAGATAACTCCCCCCGATTCACACATTCTTGACCAATTTCCATCATTGAATTTAATGTATAATATAAAGAATATCCAATTCAATTTAAGATAATAGATGTCACATCATTACTTTTATGACATTACACCGAATTGCAGTCATTTAAATCTAATTTTTTCTTCTTTGAAACTATAGAAATTAATCTACCGTAGGGATAGTATTTTAATATTAATTTTCTTTCATATAAGCACACCGTTAATCTCATATTGTTTCTTATAAATATAAACATTACATTATTGATTAAGACATACATAAAATACATATCATAAAAAATAATGTGTACCATCTCTACTCACATTTTTCCTATACCTCTCATTACAATCTTTTATAAAACCTTTCATCCACGAAGATGATATTTTAGAGGATTCTTTTAAAAAATATAGGTTCCAAACAAAAAGTTGAAACGTTCTTTTAGACCTACTAATATGATCTTAACAAGTTTATGAATAAAAGAAAACTCCCCCTAATATGTAAAATGAAGGATATCATCCATTTCCATAAAATATAATACCAATAAAATTATATTAACATTTTATTTGACTAAATCCTCACTTTGATTAAATAGAAACATAGAATTTCTAAAGAACATAAGTATTTCTTGCTCAAAAATAAAACCCGGATTCTTTTAATTAAAAAAAATCCAAACCATGAACCTCACTTTCTTTCTTTAATATCATTTTGGTTGTCTACATCCACTCCATATAATTAGATTTTCCTATATGAACTATTCTTTCAGTTTATTGGGATTTCATAGACAATCCTAAGCTTCCCTTATCAGTACATTTAATGTTTTCCATTTTAAATAGGTTGGTTAATTGTTGAAAATGTGTCGACAGGTTAAGTATGATAGATTGGCTTCAAAGGGTGGTTGTATATACGAATGGAAAATGTGTTTTGAGATGATTCTATATTTGTTCATATACCCAAATATTATTTTTCTTATATACCGAGTTTCAGTTTAGGGTTGTTTTTTGATAGGTAAATAAATAATGAATGAAAAGAAATAAATTTTTTTCTTGATAAAATTTAAATAATCAAAAAATATGAATAAGATTAATTTATATATACAATTAAACTAAATAATATAAGAGAATACTCAATTTAATTTTTAACATAAATGAAGAGTATAAATACATTTAAATAAAAAAATATATATCTAAAAATGAATAAACACAATTATATTTTAATAAAATTCAAAATCTCACATGAATGGGGTTTAGTAAAAGTATCTCCTAACTGATAATCTATAGAGATAATGTCATGATAAATTTTTCATTTTTAAGTTTGATCTCTTATGAAATGATTCCTTAAGTCTGTATGATTGTTTCTTGACATATTTATTATATTATTAGAAATTTTCATAGAACTAGAGTTAGCATATTTAATTGATAATTCATTATAATTGAATCCAAAATCTATTAAGGTTTATTTTATTCACAACAATCATGTATGAAAACTACCAGCCATTATAAATTATAACCTAGAATTATATAATTCAATATATTGTTGCTTCTTACTAGGCTAGGATATGAGAGATTTTACAAGATAATGGAAAGATCATAAACTAATATTTCTATCTAGTATACAACTACCACAATTAGAATCTGTGTATGATCTAATATTAAAAAAACATTTTTTGAAAAATGAAGGAAATATAAATTGTTCGTTTTAAATATCTTATAACCCTTTTGGAACCTTTTAAATGAAATTCTTTAGTATTATCTAGAAATTATGTTCAAATACATATTTTAAACCTAATATCTTGTCTAATATCAGACAAATACAATAAAATCAAAAATATTTCCCTATAATATTTTTTACAAATTGTTTCCAGGCTTCATGGAAGTCATGTTTTTGTTAGAACTAATAGGGGTAGTATGTACTTTACTTCCTTAGAGTAAAAACATTTTAAGAAAGTCTAGTACGTTTTTTAGTTGATTTATCCCATTCACAATGTATTTTTTAATAAATATAAAATCCTATAAATTAATTTAATACTACCATCATTCACATTGAAAAAAAAAATCATGTGTTTTGAAAATTCATTACACAATTTTTTATTTTTACAACCAAAAATTACCCCAGCAAAATTGATTTTCAATGAAAATATATTCAAAGATAAATCTTAATTAAAATAATTTGGACCAAACATATCTAAAAATATATATATTATATTATAGAAAAGATCATAAACACACATATAAATCCCTATGATTTTATTTAATTTTGTAAAGGGATTTGGAAAGTTTAAAATTTTAATTTTGAAAATGAGGATTTTTAAAACTAAGAGGTTTTTCAAAAAAAAATCTTCTATAAGAAACCCATTTATAAAAATTATATTTTAAATCCATATGATATAATTTAAAATTTATATATGATGTATTGGTTTAAGGAATCTTAATGTCCTATAATCATGGTACTGAGTAAAATTTTTCCTCATATTTGATACCTTCTTCATGATTGTACCATTTAGCTACTAATCTAGTACTATTCCTAGTTATCACATCATGATCATCATTATTCTTCCAAAAAACCCATTTTTTCATATAACATGATATTAAAAGGGTTTATTAACAAATTATCATACATTTTTTCTCTTGATCTAGTTTAATTATTCTTTTAAAGACACAACCCAAAAATCATCTAATAACTATTATACTATAGACATAGGTTTTAATTGAGTCAAAAATGTGGAAAAATATAAAAGGTTAAATACACTTATTATAGTTCAAATTAATTCATTTAAATTTCCTTTTATGTTTTGTAAATGGTGGTTCTTAAGGATTATATGTTTTTTAGGAATCACACTTTTAGGTTCACTATAATCAACTATTTAGGATTTGGTTTTGGAAATACATGTTTCAATGATTCATCTTTTTTGTTATCCAGGAGATCTTCAGATCTCATGTTTCCAAAAGAGTCACTTAGCTCATCAATTTGAGTTAATTTATAAAAAACATTTCACTTTAAAAAATTTCACTAGAGTAATTTATTCCACATTATTTGATAACTTATTGAAAACTTGATATTCTTTTAAAGTAGAATAAACGCCTAGAATAATTTCTTCATAATTTCTCGATCAAAAATTTCAAGATTATTATTTTTGTCTAAAAGATGAATCTTTCACCCAAAAATACTGATGTATCCATCTTTTGGATTTCTATTATTCCAACACTCAAAAAGTGTTTTATTTATAATTTTTGTAAGCAAATTTTTTTTTGACATAACATGATATATTCACAAATTCCACCCAAAATGAATATGAAGGTTATATCCACATAACATGATCCTAGATATTTATTTCCAAGTCATATTCTTCCTTTCAACAACATAATTATATTGAGTTTTCCTAGGGTAATAAAAACGTATACTTGAAACCATGTTTTGTAAAATAATAATTGAACATATGGTTTTCAAATTCTACTTTACTTTCACTTAATAATGCAATAATTTGGGTATCATTATATTTTTGAAATATTTTCTAGAAACATTTAAAAATGGAACAATCATCACTTTTAATACTTAAAAATAAAACACAAGTGAATCTTGAAAAATAATAAACTAAAAACAAATAAATGATTTTTATCTTATGATTTAAACTCTATATTTTTTTAAAAAATCCATATGAACAATTTATAGGGTATTGAAGTAGAAACCTTTTTGATTTCTTTAAAAATTAATTTTGTTTCATTCCCATTTAGCATGCATCGCATATCATATTTTTATTCAATTTTTGTTCAGAAAAATTAAAACTAAATTCCTTTTGGACAATTTTCTTGAATAGTAATCATTATAATGTCCCAATATTCTATTTCATATACATGACTCATTTTTTTTTAAAAAAAAGAGGTTAGCCATTTTCTACTCAAAAGCTATGATATGTGGTAAAGACATTCTCTGTTCTTGGTTCTTTAAATTTAATAATTTTATCTTTAAAAAAACATGAATTATTTGAAAAATCAATGAAATTACTATAATAAAAAAGTTTATAGCTACTTATCAAATTATTCATTAATCCTTCAACTTAATGAAATTTTTTGATGAGAAATGTGTTTGGAATTCCAAAAAATCCAACTCTTATATCTTTTCAATTATCATTGTCACTAAAAGTAACATGATCTCCATTTAACTTTAATAAGGAGAGAAAATTTGAAAAATATCCGTTCACATTCCTTGAGCATCCACTATCTATATAAACTAGTTGTATATTTAATGTGTTGAAAATTTTCTAATAGTTTTTTATTTTATTTCCCCGATCAACACATGATGCATCAGAATTTTATAGTTCATGCTTCAAATTTAGAATGTGTTTAGTTATGTCATATTTTTCATTAAAATTCACATCACATAATATTTAAGAGTTTTATTTTTACTATTAAATGATTCATAATTATTTTATTACATAGAAAAATATTCTTTTAGTTCCTTAAATGCATAGTATCTATTCTAGGTTCACTTTTATCCTAAGAAGAATATAAAGAATGTACTTTATTAGTATGTGTCATAAAACCCATGTTTTCATTCTAATTAGAATGCTCATATTCTAATTATAAAGATGAAACATTAATTAAATTATCTGAATAACTTTATATTTATTTCATCTATTTCATATCTTTGTTCGTATAACCAAATCTCTTGAAGTATTTCATTTCTCTATTTTTTTCATCATGATGATGTGAACAATCAGTCATGAAGTGTCCATAATTCTTGAATTCATAACATCCTACTTCTTCATAATTTCATTTAAACATATTATATTTGTTCAAAGGTTTCTTAAAACGTTTTTAATCTTATAGAAATTCTTGAATTTGGTATAAAAGTGAGAAAACTCACTATCTAAATTAGAACAACGTGAAAAATTTTCATCAATCAACTCCACTATCTATACATCATTAAACTTATTTTCATCCTTTAATGTTCATACTTTTAAAGCCTTATTCTCCAAATTAACTAACATATGTTCTCTAGTATCATCTTCCATATCTAGCTCATACATCATATAAGTATAGATAAGATATTTTATTTTGAATCTTTTAACCTCTTTTGATTATATGATAATAGCCAAAACACCACTACACTTTACTAGTATTATTATAATAACATTATGATCTTGGTCGGGTTTTATAATAGGTATCCATAAAGAAACATCACTGTTTACAATATATGTAATTATTATATTAAACTATGTAATACTTTCACCATGCATCATTATAAAAGTGACAATCATTATCTTGGAAATATTATATCTTAGATCACGTATGTTATTCGTTCCATCATAAGAAATTGAAATTATAGTCCACATTTTATTAACTTTTGGATATTGAGAAACAATGTTGAACTCATTCGGAAGGAATACAAATATTACATTGTTCATATATTTATAATATAGGTAATAGTTTTCTTTTGTTTCATCGTCACATGTTTCTAGACTATTCTTTGCAATTTTATAAGGGTTTATGGATTTGATATGAACATTCATACCAAGGTTCATTAGATATATGATCATATGTGACTTTATGGTCCAAATTAAACATTTATTAGAGATACCACATGACCACAAGGTCTAAAATAGTTTAGGGGATTAAAATATTGAAACACAAGGGAATCATACCTCACAAGATCATCACATTCATGGGGAAGGGATCCCATACTAGAAAAAATAGTTAAGGGGGTATTATGAGTATACTAATAAGTAAGAAAATATTATAATTTTTTCCTGCATGCCAGTGTTCCAAAAACCAACTAGTTGTTAAGTGGGAAGTTTTTTCTATAAATATGATAAATTATGGTTCATAGAATACAATAAATTCTAATTAAAGGAGTTATGGATGATGATAAAATCAGTTTCAACTAAATTTGGAGTGATCTTCATTTCAAGGAAACCCCGTATACTTTTAATCAATGTGAATTCCTTCCTAATAAGTGAACCCCTATTAAATTAAGAGTCATATAAATCCATGACCATCGAACCCCTAGAATAAAAAATAGTAACTCTTCCAAATATGATATCATTATTCCTAGATCTATCATTGTTAATTTTATGATCACCATTTGGAGGAATAAATTTCACTAATTTTCTTTGAGCATAAAAACCCTATGATAATGAAAGAGGGGATCCACCCACCATGCACGTATGAAAGGATGCAGTCATATCTGATAATTATTTAATAATATCTTGTTCCACCACTCTAATTTTGGAATATTTCACAAAAGAAAACTAAGAGCTGGTAGTCCCCTCATGTCAAACATTGTTCTAAGAACTCAAAATGCACCAATAGATTGAATCCAAGAGGATCACTCTTATTTTATATTCATGCTTATTGATCCCAAATTCTTTAAAATAATTACGGTAAAATCATTGGTAGTGTATATATAGAAAATGAAACAAAACAAATCACTAGGATTCCCACAAATAATAGCCCAGAATTCTCATTGGAAAGAAAATATGTGTTAATTCTTCATGTAATCCCGTGAGAAATGTACATTTAGAATAAAAAGAAAGACTTTTATGTAAACCTCTTTGTCTTTGAATTTTTCATGGGATATGATGTTACATCTAAGTAAGAAATATTTCAATGGTATATTATCACCCCAATGGAAAACATTATACTCTTCCTGGGAAAGATTCTCATGAATTAAATAACAATAATCCAAGGTTGAAAAGAGACCCAATGATAAAACAGTAGAAACCATTTTTTCTATATAATTATTTAGCATGACATTCTGGAAGATGTTGAGTTGTTTTTTGTTCTAAATAAATTAGTTTAAAGTTGGATAAAGATCTCCTGATGAAATGAAATTTTAGTAGTAAGACTCCCCCAAAAATCTTAGTAAATCTTATTTCAATTTGTGGCTCCACTAGTGAATTTATCTACTATCGATAATCAATCAATAGTGAAGATGAAGATATGGAAATTGATCATGGATCCTTTATCACAACCCCAAGGTGAGGCCACATATAATATATAGGTTTTGACCATATTTTATTGTAGTAAATTTATCCCTTAGTGATCACCCTCTAAGGCCTCCCAAGACTACTTGGATTGCATGGAATGCATATCTCCTTTGACATCCCTCATGTTAATACCACCAACTTACAAAAGATTCTCCAGCCTCTCACATGAGGCCCATTAAGAATTTCTATCAGAGTTGATATCCAAGATGAATGAAACAATGATACTTTAAATATTCTTAAAAATAGCCTTGGGAATCCTTAAAATAGATAAAACATGTGTGACAATAGAATAAATCACATAGTAAAAAATGAAAATCCATCTTCCAAAATATATAAACTGGTTTTTTAAATTTTTATCCAATTAGATATTTTATCAATTAACCCTTCAAAGTTGCAAATATTCACTATATTAGGGGATATTCAAATCAAAAAAAATACTCTATAAGGAAATTATTTCTGAAGAATCAAAGAATCGTCTCAATCTTATTAACCCTCCTTTAAAAAAATTATTTAAAATTTAGAAAAATATTTTATCCGTATTAATAATTGGACACTCCATTTACTGTAATCCTCCATCTCAATTTTATGATTATGAATTTATCTATTATTTCTATTCACAAATATTATCATGTCATCATCAAAAAGAAAATGAGAGATATCGTTAAGGACAAGATTTTAATAAAAGGCAAAATAGTTCCTTTGAGGATGAACTAAATGATAATACAACTGACGGTGTATTTTACTATAATGGATTTATTGGGAGATAAAGTATAACCTTACCTAAGGCATCATACTGAGATGAAGAACAAACATTTATTTTTCATAAGAGTAATAGAAATATAAGGAGTGGAAATGCACCTAAAAAATGAACCACCCCTGTAGAAAATCCCATAAAATTGACAACCATGAAAATGGTGCTCCAATATAATCTACCATATTATTTATCCGCATAAAAATTAATTTCAATGTTGGTTTAGAGGGTTTTGATGATGATATAACTTATAATTTTCTAATCCAAACCAATTATATCTTGGGTATTTCTTTCTCTAAGTGCATATGCAAGCATGGTTGCATTCGATCTAGAGTGGGAGTTGGCATTCAACCCTTCGATTTGAATCGAGAATGGCCCAAATTTTTCCTTTTTTGAGAAATCTATTTCATTTTCCAAATCCCTAGCCACACCAACTACATATGAAATTTCCAAATTACCTGTTCTTACTCATCTGGGGGATGGCTCCATTACTGTAGCGGCTAATCCAGATTCTCTCAAACAGTGAATGGACCTCTGTAAGTTTTTAGTGTTAGGTCGCACCTTATATGAGAAAGGCTTAAAGCCTTGGTCTTACACAGATCAGATGAAATAGGGTCTCACTTTTCTGAGGCTTATTGAATTGGAGACTCATTCTGATTGGGAAGGGTTACTTTCAAATTATCTTAGAGAAGAGGGAAGATTTTGATACGGTCGAGCAAATTGGGAATATAAAGCTCAGGCCAGGCCTCCTCTAGATCTCTAAGTGGGATGCCAATTTCAGTCTTCTAAAGCAGTGACACTCCATATGACATGTTTCGACATGATCACATGGTATTTCATGGGTGTATTGGCATCCGAGAATTCTCTGCGACATTGCGTCGGGGCTTGGCACACCACTGAAAGTCGATCAATGCTCTATCTATGAAGACATTGGTTTTTATGAGAAAGTAATCATTGAAATTAATATAAAACCCTCGCCTCCTAGTCATATCTTTCCTTCCATATAGAATCATCTGCAGGAAGTTATGTATAAATTTGGTAATCTACCAAGATTTTGTGACCATTGCAAAATGGTTGGACATTTGGTAAATAACTGACGTGTTCTGTAAAAATTGGTAAAACTAGCCCCTACCATCACATCCCGGAAGTAGGTTATTCGAGTAAAATAAATTGAGAAGAGTGAAAAGGGGAATGGTTTGGTTCATGGTCTAGTGAAGGGAGGAAAATCAGGACTTGATGGGGCTAACACCTCTTCATGAGATGATTTTGTCAAGGTGGAGAATCCAGAGCACACGTGCAGGGGATGTTTGGGAAGATCTAGTAAGGATTTTCATTTTCTGAAGGAGTAGGACTCTCTAGACTTCTTGTCTGATATTTTCTCTATTTCCATTTTAGTGTTGGAAGAAGGAATTACTCTTGCTCTTATTACTTCTAATAGACAAGACTAATTTATGTTTTAACAACTACCTACGTATCCTCTTGAATGAAAGTCATGGCAATTGGACTAGAATCTTAGAAAATTACATTCTATTGTCTAGAATTAGGATACACCAGATCTAAAAATGGGATCATTGGATGATCTCACAAAGGCTTATATCGCACAAACTGAAATGGTAAGTGACTCATCAGAGGATGGAGTGTTTGCTTTATCTTCTCAAATTTCTGAGGAAAAGATTGAGACTACCCCTGAACAAACACAACATTTGGCAATTCTCAAGGATTCCAAGGCAGAGGTTCCTACCTCCTCGACAAGGTCTGCTAAGATGTTCAAACATTTGGATAATTCATGAAAATGGGGAATTACCCCCAAATCCAAGCCTCAATGAGGATACTTTTCTGGAACTCTCAGGGACTAGTCCACCCTGACAAGGAGGGTTCCATTAGGCAGATTTTAGGCTTGTATAACCTTAAAATCCTAGGTATTTCTGAACCTAAGACCACCTCTAACAAGGTAGGAAACCACTTTTGTAGAATAGGCTACTCAATCCTTGTATAAATCCAGGATAAAGGATCTTCATATTGATTCCATATTTTTATACATGCTTCTATTGTTAACTATGTTTTAGTTTAGGATACTAATTAAATACTCACCTACAGTTTTTTGGAATCAAGATAGAGGATTTTTTTAATCTGTTGTGTATGACCACAATAATTACATTGACAAGAGGCAGGTATGGGATTGCCTTCATGAAATGAAAATCTCAATTGTGGATCCATGGACCATAATTGTTGACTTTAATTCTATTTCTCTTGTAGATGAGAAGCTTGGACTAGTTTTTAATACCACCTCCATGGTTGAGTTTCATGCTTATATTGAGGGGGAATGTCTGGCTGAGGTAAATCTTGTTAGGTCCAAGTTTACTTGGAATATATACCATTTTTATAGAATGAGGGATAGCTAAATTGGTAGAGCCATTACCTATGAGGCCTCTATAAATACCTAGAATTCTGTTTCCTATGTTACTTTGGCTAAGTATATTTCTGATCATCAACCTATTTTGGTGAGTCTTCACAATATTGAAATAAAGTATATGATCCCATTATGTTTTAAAAATTTATGGACCACTCTTCTAGAGTGCTCCATAATTATACAGGATACTTGGGGACTAAGGGCCTACGAGGTCATCCCTCTTGTCTGCATTTCAAAATTCAAATTGGTCAAAATGAAATTGAATGAATGGATTAAGAATAGGTTTAGTTCAATGGATGGAGAAATTGATGGTCATGAGGGCCTTTTACATGACAAACAAGTGTCTGTGACTAATGAACACTTTGGATGGGATATAAGGCAGTAATCTGAAATTACCTCCAAACTTGGGAGCCTCATCAAGCTTCATGATAACATTAGAAAAGGTTACTTTTAAATTATATGGCTATTAGAGGGAGATTGGAATACAATTTTCTTTCATACTCTTCAGGGGTTTGGAAGGACGAATATACCCCTTGATTTTATCAAGGATGGGGATCATGTTTTGGGGGAATGATGGGAGCTATCAGACTGTATTGTCTCTTTTTACAGGAATCTTTTTAATGGCCCTCCAATGAATGAAATGATAATGGATAATATCATCCCACATCTTGTTACAGACAAGGATAATATCACCCTTACCTTTTAGCCTATGGGTTTTGAAGTTAAAGTAGTGGTATTTTCTCTCAAGAAGGATTGTTCTCTAGGATCGGATGGATTTATTAACAAATTATTTCAAACATATTGGGAAATAATTCAAGAAGAAGTGTTCCAGATTGTCCATAATTTATTTAAGGATGGTTCTTTTTCCCAAGGATTCAATGCCCAGTTTATTGCACCTATTTCAAAGGGTGAAAATGCGAGTGACATTAGTCATTTTAGAAAAGATTTTCTTGTTAACACCATTTACATGGTAATTACAAAAATACTTTCATGAAAGCTTTCCCGTGCTTCCAAGAAAATGTTTTCTTCCAATCAATTTGGATTTGTGAGAGGGAAATGCATACAAGACTATTTGCTCAATTCCTCAGAGTGTGTCAATCTTCTTAAGAAATCAACCATAGGGAGAAACATTTCTCAAAAACTGGACATCACCAAGGCTTTTGACACAATGCACTGGGGTTTTATATATATGTTACTAAACAGCTTTGGATTTAGTATGAAATTTACATAATGGATCAGGATCCTTCTTGAGTCAGCATGCATATCCATTCTCATCAGTGGATCTCTGGAGGGCTATTTCACTTGCACTAGGGGGGTATGAAAAGAGGACCACCTCTCAACCATTATTTTTTCTATCACTAAAGAATATCATAACAGACAACTCTTAGACATGATGAACAAGGAATAATTTTCAACCATCAGAGCCACATGAGGTATATATGCTCACTTCCATCTATTATTTGCTGATCACATTATCATTTTTACACAAGGAGAAAAAAGGATCCTCAATAATTTTAAACAAGTTCTACAACATTATGAGGATTTTTCTGGCCAAGTCATAAGCTATAGGAAATCATTTATCTACTTTAGTAAGGGAATTAAAGCTTCTAAGAATATTTTCCTAATCAACAACTTGTAAATTAAAGACGGTAATCTTTCTTTTATCTATTTAGGTTTCTTAATGTTTTGGGGAAAGCCCTGACAGTCACACATATCAAATTATTTATATTATGTCAGAGAAACTCTAGATTCCTAGAAAGGGTGGTCCCTATCAATGGCTGGGAGAATTTGTGTTGTAAAGCATGTCGTCATCTCAATTCTAGTCTATTATTTTATGGTTTGTCTTTGTCCTATATCTTTTATTAGAAATCTAAATACAATGATGAAAAACATTATCTGGAGTAGAAATATTACAGAATAGAATATAATCTCTGCACCATGGAAAAATTACTGCTTACCCTATAAACATGGAGGACTTAGAATCAAGAACTTGGAGGCCATTAACTAATCGCTGCAAGCCAAATTTGTTTAGAATCTGATCAACAAAAAATCTGATGCCCTGGAATTTCTAAGAGCTAGATTTAGGGAAATGATTATTGCTAGAAAATTTAGATATGTTGAGTCTTCTGTATGGCCTGGGATAAAGTCCATCTTTTTGAAAATTATGGGTCACTCCAAATGCATGGTAAAGAGGATCTCTTCCCTGAGATTTTGGTATTATAACTATACAGGGGATCCTCACATTAATCATGTTAACCTCGAAGAAAGTGTAACTGTCAACAGCATCATGATTAAGGAGTAGTTGGATAATATGGAAATGGTGGAGGATTATATTATCATTACGGTGTCCAATTACGAATTTGTTAATCAGGAGAATGCTCTTATCTGAGAATTCTCTCCCACTAGGATTCTTAACTCAAAAAAAATCTACCATCATTATATCAATTGTGAAAAATAATGGATTAGAAAATTGAACAGAAAATGGATGAAACCCTCTCGGTTTATACTCTTGTAGAGGTTTTCCCTCAACAAGATACCGGTGGATACCAATCTATAAAGGTTTGGTATTTTTTTATAATCTCAATATTCCCTATACAAGAAAAACATAATGGATGTTGACCATCTCTTTTTGAGTTACACCACTACCTCTTGTTTATTGATGGCAGTATGGAAAATTTTCGGCATGCAATCTTCTGCTTTTGAATTTGTTCAAGCTCTTTTTTATTCCATGGTTAATGTTTAGCTTTCCAAGTAGGTGATGGTACTTTTTCATATTTTGTGTGCTGAACTTGTCCACTATATCTGGAGCTCCAGGAATTCTATTGTACACAGTAGGTCTGGCTTCATGGTTGGTCGCACACTAGAAATCATCCATGTTGCGGTTCATGATGGAAAAAATCATTGCTCAAAAAAATGAAGAAACTCAGTTGATGATTAGATGATCTTTAGAAGAATGAATATTGCTGGTAATTACCCACCCCTTGTTATACTATGGATGTTTTCTGGACACTGGTATTTGCAGGATGGTTAAAATGAAACACTGATGGGGCATCAAGGGGTAACCTAGGTCCCTCGGGATATGGTGTTATCTTCAAGGATGCGAATGGGGATGTCATTGAAAGATTTTTTGGTCCTTGTGGTAATCTCACAGCCTTGGAAGTGGATATGATGGGCCTTATAATGGAAGTTTATTTTTCAATACAAAAGTATTGTAATTGTATATGGTTTGATTGTGACTCCACTACCGTTGTGCTAGCTGTTAGAGCATATCAAAAGAATCAATCATGGAAGATAGCTGCTAAATGGTTGAACTATCGTCATAATATTCACTCTTTGAACTAATTCATCACCCACAATTTCAGGGAGACAAACTATATTGATGATGGTCTGGCCAACAAAGGAGTCAATGCGAAAAGCTGCATTCACTTTCACACGTTACCTGATGATATGGCTCCTCTTTTACTCCGACACAAATGTAAAATACCTTTGTTTTTCCTCTTGTAAATTTTATTTATCTAATATAAGGGCATATGCACTCATGTTTTTCAAAACAATCCATAACCTTATATGAAAAATTACACCTTTTCGGTTTCAATTTATTAATGGATAAAGGATCTTTAACCTTTGTAATGAGAACCTTAGTTGCCACTCGTTCCACCCTAGGAATTTCAACACCTCAGATAAAATATTAAATGATGTACACCACATCCATATTAATAGGATTCAATAATACCACATAAATGGATACTTGAAATGCATCAGTTTTAGGAGAACTATCAATGTTTTGGGAGAGAAAACCCTCCCACACATCTTCATCCTCTAAAATATTGATAATGTATGATTTAATAATATTGAAAACATGACTAGATATAGAGTAGAAAATAAATAAATTCCCCCTAACATACCAATCCTACATTGATGAATTAACATTAGCCATCATAGATTTATGGAGGGATATATTCATACCTGATATTTTCTCTATATCATTCAAAAAGAGTTTCACTCCATGAAAATTTAGGGAATAGATGTTCTGTTCTTCTCTCTAATATTGGTTGAAAAATATGTTGTATTTATTTCCCCATCAATAAGACACCTAGATAGGTACTGATCTCATTCCACACATTCATATTCTAGAATCATATCATAAAATATTATTTTTTTAACAATATCATTAAGGAGTTATTTATCCCAATTCCCCTTAATTCTTTCGTCAGCATGTTCAATATCTGCATTCACAATGTCCAAATCCATAAACTGAGAATTTTTTTTATAGATAATTAAGTAAACTTTTAACCTCCTTGGTTTATTTTGAACCCCAAACCAAATAGTCACATGTACATTCTTGATCCAAGAAAACTGATCCTCATTATTTATGCTTGGATCTAAAGGCCAGTGACTGGAGAAGGAAAAATTATTGTTCATATATCATATGGAGTCATGAAAAATAATAATATAATAGTAATTTTATAAGTATAGAACAATATAATGAATATTATAATTATGAAATAAGCCCAAGGGCTATAGTTTATCAAGGAAGTGGTTCATCCTACTCCATATACGATGACTTCCCTTCTAGCGCTAACCATAGACATCCCTTTTGTGTTGTCAGTCATATTATTCATTATTGAAGAGATATTTAAATTTAAACCATTAAATTTGAGGGCTAAATAATAATTACCTCTAATACTAAATATTTTAGAGTATTCGATGAATTAATACTCAAAATGGGTTGAATTGAGTTATTAAAATTTTTCTTCACTTAGAAAAACCAACGTCTCTTCTTTATAATTAATTTCATATCTATTATTTAAAAAAATATGAAATGGAAATAAAATCATAAAGAAGATAAATAGACATAGATATTTATATTGTTCTGTGGAATATATGTAACCTAGTCTACCCCACCACTATTCTTCTCCACAAGTGTGATGATTTTCACCATACTAGTCCTTTATCCATGGACTACAAATAATTTTTTTGGCGGAAGTCGGTTTCCATGTACTATAGGACTGAGTGATAGAATTGGGCACATACTATAATAACTGGATCATTCAATTGGGATATATACATAATTTAAAAAAAATATCCTTCAAATGTTATTTTACTAATAACATTTACAATGAAAGATAATAAATATATATTTTAAAAAGTTTTTAGCTCATGACTCTATGATTCATATGAACAAAAAAAGATATCCATGAGAGATGACCTAAACAATTAGAAACTGAATTAGAGTCTTTTGAAGTTAGTATGAATTGAAAATAATAATTTCTGATGAAAATGAAAATCATTCTTCGTTTTTTTGTGTATAAAAACCTATTATATTTTAGAGAAAATTGATAATTGGTTCTCTATATTCTTCTATAAACATAATTTTTGTTGATAAATTCAACAATCTCTCACCCATTGAGTTGTCTTCAATACTGATTATATAAATTCATATCACATGATTCATATTAATAGGGATTGTTGTAACATTATTTTTTATTGAAATGCCTCCTCAATAGAAAAGACAATTTAAATATCTTTTTTTATATAATATATCGGTATATTCCCCTTATTAAAATATTTTTTCCCATAAATATGTAATATCTCATTTAAGGATTATAAAACATGATTAATATTTTACTCAAGTGCTCTAATAGTAATAAATACCAACTTACATATTGATGTGGATTATTTTGAAAATTAAATCCACACATCTAATTTTTTATCACGTAGCCAAATTGAATCATATAGACTTTTTAATCACATTGTAGAATATGATGTCATAGATTGAACTGACTTAGCCAATTTCTTCATGTAGATAATTCACATAGCCAATTTTTTCACATGATATATTTACATAGCCAACTGATCATATAGATGATTCCTCGTGAATATAATTACTCCAAGAAACTATTTTACATAACTAATTTATCACGTATGATATTTCATACATAATAGATCTTGTCAGCGTGACCAATTTCCACATGGTTGATTTCACAATGTTTCTAATTGATGAATCAATTTCTTTTATATATTCAATTTACATAGTCAATTGATCTATATAGTTTTTTCACCATGTAGCCAAAAATGTCTCATAGACAATTTTAAAGAATTATGATGATTTTTTCTAAAAACATCAAGAATGAATATTTAAATAAATTAAACACTAGATTCATAAGATTAAGATTAAACATGATAAACACCCTTAAAGAACAATACCATTAGTAAAGTATGAGGGGTATTTGAATGATGAAAAATCAATTTTTTTTTTCAAAATCACATTTGGGGAGATAGTGGGAAACCCAAAAAAATTACAAGAAGTAACCCACATTAAGACTGCAAAGATCTTCCCCACCCAAGAAACCACATTGTTATATCAAGACTCTAATTCACATAATCCTTAAGGGTAAATCCGGTAAATAAGGGTTAAAAAATAATATTATAATAATACTAAATTACCCTAAAACGTGTCCTATCCTTATTGGTGTATACATGTCCGACCATGGGCATCTTGGGGTCAATTTGGGGACCCCATGGAGCCAATTGTAGGTGATAGGGACACTTTATTTTAATTTAGTTAAAATGAATACAAAAATGACACAAGCATATATCTTTTAGCAAAACAATTTTTACATAAGGTTATATATGATGGATTTTAGACTATAAATATTTATTAAACAGATAAAAAGATTTTATACATAATTATATTTTATTTATAAATTTTAGACATTAAATAATTTAATTTATGTGTGACACAATGATGATGAAGTAATTAACATAATGGTGAAAAATTAAAATAATTTCTATTATAAATACCAAAATAAATATAATTTGAGACTTTTAATGAATTAAAATAATTTTATAGGATAATATGACATATTAGGATTGATGTAATTGACTTTTTTCGAAGTAATCAGTTTGTTATGAGTTTCCCAAAAATCAACTATTGAATAGTGTCAAAATTGACATAAAAGAGTTTTTAAAATAAATATTATATTATTAATTGATATTAAATTCTTAAAAATATATGGTTCAGCCAAGGGACTTATATCATGATAGTTATATCATTAATGGACCACTTGGGGGTCTCTTGGATGTATATAGTAAGTTTATTAACCATATAATATAAATATACAAAGAGAGAGTGTAAAAGTGAAACTAATTAACATAGAGTTAATACTTACAGATAAGGTTAATATAAGTACCCAAACCTGTCTAAATTCTATTGGTTGAGTGTTTGTCGACCCATCCCCACCTTAAACTTTAAATAATAAACTTTGGAGCCATTAGAAACCGAATATTAATTTATTATAAATTAATATTTCTAGCTTTTCCAAAGGTGCCCCTCACCCCTCTTATAAAAGGGCACTCCTCCTTCTCATTTCTTCACACCTTCAAAGCCTTTTGGATCGGCCAAACACTACCCAAATACTCTCTCAACATTCCCCACTACAAACTAGAAGCCTTATTTTGATCAGAAAGCCAACCTAAGGAGCCCTTTTGATCAAATCAAAAGGAAGAACCCGAAGAAGAGGTAATGTTCTCACCACCCCTTTTCAAGTTCCTTTCTTCATCCACTTCTTCTTTATTTGTTATTACCATTCTAAAATAATAAATCCAGTATCTTATATATACTGTGATGTTATTATAAATATGTTACAACCATATTCAGTATTTTGTCCACCCTTTGAACAACATGTCACCATACGTGTGTACGTACGGCTTACCGTCTCCACATCGTGGTGTAATTGTTATTCAATATATTATTATTTGGATGGGTATAATAATGATGTACAATTCATTTAAAAAATAAATGTAACATGATAATGATTATGTATATATAATATACCATCCATTTATATATTATTTTAATATCAAAAGAATGATATTGTCGCTCGTGCGTACGTACGGACTACCGTCTCCACGAACGCGATGAGATTCATCCTCCATCATATCCATTCAAGTATAATTATCATTTGATGATTTAAAAATAATGTTTAAGTACTTGATATCATTCTAGATATGAATAATATAAAACCTTTCCATGACAAACATGGCTTACGTAAGAAATCATATAAAAGAAAATGAGTAAGTTAACACCCCAAACAACGATAATACTAAGATATTATTAACAAAGCAATGATAAAAGATCATATATGATATCATATTAATATATATTATTCTTGTATAATTTAATAACAATTATTTCACCATTATACAGGAGGTTAACCTACCCCCAACCAAGGAAAAGTACAAGGTAATGGGTTTCTTATCTCACTTTAAATTCTGTGATATTTCCATTATTCACCACTTATTTATTGCATGTGGTGTGTGTACTACCCATGATTGTATTCATTGTGTAATATACTTTAATTTATGGATTATTTACATCATCATGGAATGATCCTTATTTCATGCGTGTATGTTTCATAAGTTACCTAATCGATAAGGGAATTTGAAATTTCAATTTCCACTCATTCGGCTTTACGTATATTTCATTGATTATATTACTCCGAGATTATGTGTGGAATCACAATTCATTTGTTTATGTCATAACTTCCATTCCCCTTCATATGGATATACTTTTTATACACATAATCACTCAATTTATAATTTCTCAAGTCATCGATATGAATTTGATAAGAGTAATTTTAACTCATTATCCATTTGTTGAGTTTAACATCCAATTCATTGGTGTTGTTTTTACAAGATTATGTGTGAATGTCCTTTGATTGTTTTACACTAAATATCCAATCATATTTAGTGTATTTATATTTTTCACACATATTTATGTCATTGATTTATCCTTAACTTAAGGATATGGCCTTTATGAGAGATTTCATCTCAATTTACATTCCATTGAGACTTCTTTGTTGTTATACACCAAATCACTTTTATGTGGTGTATATAATGTACTTTGACATAGTATATCAAGAATTCCTTTATTATCATGATATTACAATGTTTTTATTACCTAAATTATTTGTATTCAACTGTCTCTCTTTCGGTTAGAAACTCTAACTAAAATACCATTTTTAAATGTTTTAAAGACTTATTCATATAAATCTTACTCATTAATGTCCATGTTCTAAAAATGGTTTGAAGGATTTATTATATGGACATTAATGTTTTAAAATAAAAACTCCTTTTAAAAGTTTCAAAGTGATATGGGACACTTTGATTAAAAAAATTATTTTTAAATGGCTTCTTGACAAATAGTGTGACTTTTAAATGATTGCAAGAAAAATGGGGATATATCTCTCAAATAGTTTTGATAATTATTTTCATCTATGTCAACATCCTTCATTATTCTTGATTGAGGTTAATGTGATACAATACAATCTTCCTTATTGTATCGAATGAGTTATGTTTGACTGTGGATGTGCTATTTTTATACCATTCATGGTTTGTGGTTAAAGTATTGACATTTCGTATACTATTTGTAATACGAATGTTTGTGTTATGTCTAAACCTATTCATATGAGGAATTCATTGGACTTAATAAGTGACGGTTGGAGCCTGTTATATCTCCCCGATGCATCGGTTGGTCTCATGAGGAAAACTATTGTCTTGGCACAAGGCTTTGGCAAAATCTTATTTGTAGTCTTGGCACGAGGCCTTGGCTATGCGGTTATAATAGTCTGTCATTATGCATTACATCATTATGAAAGTGGTTATTGATATTGCATGTGATCATTCGACTAGTAAAATATCCATGTGAGTAAGTAAATGGTATTATTTTATTTTATCTTTTCCATTTTATGCTGAAGTTCAAGTTTAAAAGGCTTTTGTTTTAGTTATAAATTGCCTAAAGTGTTTATGCTTATCCATGAAAGCTTCTGCTATAATTTTATCCTTAGTGAGCATCTGAGCTCACCCCTTTCAATGTTTTATTCTTCCCAGGATTATGAAGAAGTAATTTATGAATGACTTGTAGGGATAGTATGAGGAGATATGAAGACAAGATTTTTTTTTTGATGTAATGTAAAACTTTATGAATGTATGTAGTGTTTCCAAGGCTACTAAACTAATCGGTCTTTCGAGACTTTATCTTTCTTGTGATAATGCCAATGTTATGTAATAATGTACCAACTCTGGGTAACTGGGGTCGAGGCATTATAGAAATGGCATTTTTACAAAAACAAATTGCTATTTTTCACTATTCACTAAAATATGAATATTTTCTGCAAAATCAAAAAAATTCACCCTAAGTAAATTTTTATATGATGATTTAAAAAAATGAATTTTATTTTTAAAAATAAATTTTATAACTTTTTTAAAATAAATTTAAATATATGTTCATAGACAGTGACAAAAAGATCTTTTAGAATAATACAGTTTTTTATACCACAATTCTTTTTCTTTTAAATGGTTTTTAGGTCATTTATAATCAATATATGACCATTAAATTTATTTTTTACATGTATATACCATATATTTTTTATTATGTATTTTATCATAATCATACACTCAAAATTAACAACTATGCTATAATGGCCATGTTTAATTAAAATTATCTTAATAAAGGGTCATATTTCATTTAAACCCATTTGAAACGAACTGTTTTTTTTTAGCGGATAAAATGTGAAGGTTCTTGAACTTTTTTCTTTTATCAGCAGGTTGGTTTTAAAACCGAGCTTCGGAACGAGGTCCCGAGGTCTGGAGCTGTTTTAAGCGGCAATATCGGACCACACGCGGTTGGTTTAACCGTGTGGGTCAGCCGTGCGGGGTACCCCGGGTATCCGGTTGCAGGCGCGCGGGCTGCACACGGTGTTTCTGACGATGCAGATAAAACCGTGCGGGTTAGGTGTGTTTTAATTTTTGTTTAAAATTAAAATCAAAGAAAATAAAATAAAAAAAATAAAATTAAAACCTATCTAATTCTCCCCCCCCCCCTCTCGGCAGAACCCCCTCGGCGCACCCCCTTCCTCTCCCGTGAACCGCGCGATGGCCCCCTCTCCCTCTCCTCCTCCCTCGTCCGACCTCGTAGCAGCCGGACCACCAGCGCGACGGACCCCTCTCCCTCTCCTCCTCCCTCGGCTGACGCCGAGGCAGCCGTGCAAAGCGGCTTGGACCGAACCGCTGCAGCGCGCAACGGCCCGGCACGCGACCTCCTCTTTCCGCGGATGATTTCGTCCGGTTTTTCATCACCTTCCTGATTCGATTCGCCACAGTAAAGTGTTTAGGGTGCGCGAATGATTCCGTGGGACTCCTTGATGTGCGTTCCGGCAACCGCCGCCGAAGGAGAGGCGGTTTGCGGTGTTTTCGGTCCGCTGGTTGGTTTCCGAGTGCGTTGAGCTCGCGGTGTGGGTTCGCCTTCGTTTTGGTTTGTCGCCAACACCAGAGTGAGTTGGATGTTTCGGTATGATTTCGTGTTGCCAGAGTTTAGGCGACTCACCTGCGCAGGCATAGGTACGTATTTATATGTACGTGGGTTCCCTCAGCGTGTGTATATTTGTCCATGGCAGCGAATATACACACGTACGGGGCTAGTTGTCCCCATTACATATATAAAAAGTGCCTGTGCAGGTGAGTGGAGACAGGCTTGTGTGTATAAGCATATGTGTAAGGATCCTCTTGTGCATGCTCATGGCCATGCGGAGTGTGTGCATAGAGGCTAGGTGTCCTTATACGTATGTGAAATCACATAAGTCTCATGGGGGAGCAGCTGTGACATCTTTAGTTAGAAAGCGCCAAGAGCCGGAGTGGACGGATGGATCCACCTTGAGCTAGGGTCCCTCTCCTTGCCCTTTTAAATTTAAGTAAAGTAATAGTGAGTTTAATATTTCACTTATCATTTTAATTATGCAAGTTTAGTTTGGATTAAATGCTTCTGTGCGAATCGTGTGAATTGCAGGAATAAGATAAAAGAGGTTGTTTGGTCACTAAACTAACGATTTAATAATAAAACCCCTCTTTCGAGGTGCGCTGCCTTCAATCTAAAAATGTAGCAATAGAATTTCATGATTTCCTTCCTTATTATGTGGCTTCTTAACTGTGCTAAGTGTTGAATGAGTTTTAAAGTAAATTCTAAATATCACTAAATGAATTGTTTGATAAAGTAATGACATGTTTTCTAATAAAACTCCTCCAATAGAGGTGAGCTTCCTTCAAAATAAACGTGTAGTAGTATATTTCCTTTTTTTGTGATTTCTTGCTTAAAAGTTTTATGACTCTTTATGCTTGACATTATACTTGATAAATGACATGCTTGTACTTGTACCATTTAATGTCATTAATCACCTAACATAGAGACATGTTGATGCCATACGCTTTTGTTTACCTTCTATTTCTCGTGCAAGCTCCAAAATGTTGAACAAGGACAATTAATTATGAGAATTGATTATAAAAAGTTGAGATCTGATTTAGATAACTCAATGTGAAGAATTAATTATGAAATGAGAACTGTGTCGATTGATTAATTAAGTGATAAATGAATGGGATTTTGGGTCCTATACATGGAATTCTAGATCGACTTAAAATCTGGGTTTGGACATGGCGTTCCTTCCCAATGGTTATCCAAGCTTGTGATATAAGGTGTTAGACATGGCGATCTACACCAAATGTGTTTCGAGGTGTTAGACATGGCGATCTACACCAAATGTGATACGGGGTGTTAGACTTGGCGATCTACACTGAACGAATGATGATAATGATTTATGAAAAGAATGAGAGATGTGGGTAAAACCCGAGTGAATTGTGATCGAATAAAGAAAGGTAAGAATGAGTGGGTTTCCAGTCTGAGTTGAAATGATAAGTGAATAAACAGAGTAGGTGGGAAAAATGATAAAATTTGTTTTTATGCTTGAACCAAATTTACTTATGTTGTTTTTAACAGGTTCTCATCCCGGCTATGGGCCGAAGTAGGTAGTGCCGCCAGGTGTCCTTTTTGGAAACTGGACGGGCGTTTATTGGTTGCATTGTGTCCTTATTGTTCGAAAATACCAACACATTGTTTAATTATATTTTCATGGTCTAGAGTGGGCTAGACCCCGGTGGTTCCGGCCTACTGAGATATATATCTCACACCCTACTTGGGCCGCCATTGCACTGGGGTACCCGAGTAGATTCCATTTGGTTGCAGGACCTTGTTGTTGTTGTTTCTTGTACTTGGAGTTAGGAGAAAAGGACCGAGTTGGGGCTCAGGATGCTCATGGAGATCACCCTCGGGGCTTGAGACATTTGTTCATTTACTTCTGCATTGATGTGTAAGTATGTCGCATGATTTAATGTTTTCATTGTATCATTATCATGTCATGCATGCATCTCTTATATAAACTGTCGTTCGCCAAATTTATTCAAACCTTATAAATGAAAAAAAATTATTTCCGCTATTTTCTTATTATTATTTACACTACTTCCGTTGCTATATTTTTGGTCCCTTTTTTCCACTTTGATAAGAGGGTATAGTCTCCCCCCTGACTTACATTGCACCCTCGCCGCTAGTCGGAAACCTCTGGCGTAAGGGGAGACGCGCTTGAGGCCATGTCGCGGGCTGGCTCAGGTGACCTGGGTGTCCGGTTCAGGGTCGACCTGGGTTGGTTCGTGACAAAATGGTATCAGAGGAGGTTTCTTTCTTTTCATTGTCTTACTGTTTTGGGATTGGTAGACAGGAGATTAGGAATGTTTCGGCGCTTGGGTAATAGCCGTGTCTGGGACTGATCACCCCACGTACGGTAAATGACCAAGTGGCTAGGGCTGGGAATTGATGTTCATGTTGTTTTATGTTACAGTTGATGTGATCTCACCTTGGGTGAATGTTGTACTTTCCACTGCTTATTTGTTTATGAAGAGGTTTTGAAAATTTTTCTTGGCCCGATATGGCCAGAAAATTGCATTGCATGCATCATATTAGACACTTATAGATTCACATGTCATGCATATGTGTCGTGCCATGTAGTTGCATTAATAGGATGCCTGCTGATTTTGATTGTGTGCCTTGGAAATATGTCACGTCTGGATTTATTTAGCACCTCTCTTTAGAAAGCATGTTTCGGTGATAATTAACATGTTTGGGTGATAACATGTCATTTTTTTATATCTTTCTTGTGTGTCATGCTCTGTGTTATAGCATGTTTTAGTGATTTCAGCTTATTAGCTTGTTGCCTTGTGTTAGCTGTTTGTAGTGGCTTGTTAGCTTGCTAGTAAAAGCTTGGTTGTTTTGGCTGAATTTGTTGGTTGCAATTACGACGGAGCCAGTTTTCCATTGTAAGGTGTATGGGCGCTTTATAATTGGGAAATGGGTAAACTGTGGTTTCAAACCTTTAAAAGAGGGATCCTAAGTTAAAATTTTAAATGAAAAACAAAAATTGATTTGATAAATGGGAGCCAAATGCCAACGGTAAGGTGTATGGGCGCCTTATTGATTGGTTGGTGGCCACCCATGTGACTGAACCTTATTAGACCATAGTGTGTTTGAAAATGACTATTAATGTAAAACTATTGCGTTTTGATTGAGATAGTTTGGTGTGCTTTTAAACATGCTCAACTAGACCCGAGGAGGTCAGTTGGGGCACGTCCTTATGGAATGAACTGATATGTGGTTGCTTTTGAAGAACCCGAATTGAATAAATGGGACCCTCAGGGTCGCCTCTTTGTTAAAAAGGAATTTAGATGCTAAATTACCAGTTTATGATTGGATGACATTATGTGTTAAATTTTTAAAGAGGAAGTTGGTTATAGCTTGTCTGTTTTCCCATGGGGCATTGTTTGAAAACCAAGTAATTAGTTTTGAAATAGTAATTGTGGGTTGATTAAAATTATTTAAATGTTTAAAAGGTTGAAAATAAGTAATGGAGTGGATAAAATGGAAAGGGGTTTTTGAGCCTAGTAATCCTTGTTTTGCGTGTCCAAGAGTTAGGGTCGACGTGTGTGCTTCGTAAGGGACTAGCCCATGCTAGGTAGTACCCTTAGAGCTTGAGTTGCCTTGTTTTCGGTGTGAGCTTATGATGTGGTGATCGTAGTTCAAGGAACGCCACTCGTGCGTTAAAGTGTTTCAAAAATAGCACGCTGGTAAGCAGCTAGTCCTTGCGATGACATGGACACTCCTAAGGTGGGTAGTGCCGCATCTGTTTTGATTTACATGTCGGTTCTTGTTTGTCAGCACGAATTTGATAAGGTTGGCTGTATTCACAACACTTTAGAAACTCCGTTAGTGCAGGAAGAGTTTCAGTGGTTAAGCTTGGACGAATACGAATGACTCGGGTGGTATAGGCATCAGAGTTTGGTCCGACTGATCGTCTCAGCGACCTTGGTTTAATCTTAGTGTACTCTGCTGGATGAGACGAGCATGTCCCCCATCTTGACGTCGTCTTGGATACACTAAGATAGTGTCGGTTATACTCCGCGCTAAAGTTTAAAAGTTGTTGGTTTGTTTCGTGATCTCTCTCTGGTTGTGCGTTGGATGCATGATTTCTTGGAGTTACGCTTTGTGATGAGGCATGATAGTTGTATAATAGTCTTGTGATGGCTTGAGAGTATCACCGAAGGTCGTGTAAGGACATCAGTGTACGCGTGGTCGATAACGGAAAAATTTTAAAAGCATGTCGTCAGTTTAAGGGAGAGTGTGTTTTTTTGGGTTGGCGATGTCTTTCGAGGAAATCTTGTGTGACTGATTTTAGTTGGTCGATCGTGATTCGACCATTTTCTTCGGTTGAGGTCCCTATAATGGCCCCATAGGTAAGCTCTGCTTTGATGTTTCAGTTGTAACTTGAGCGTTGGCTCGAGTTGTAAAGGATTAAGTGCAGTCTTCTTAGAAAATTCTTAAAGGTGCTTTGGGCGTTGGAGACACAATACAACCGGTTGAATGAAACTTCACGACCCTTGTGAGTCGGGTGATGTTTTCGTTGTTTTCCGAAGGCTTCTCGGGGACGAGAAGTTTTTTTTGGTGGGTAGTTTGTAACGAACCGTTTTTTTAGAGCGGATAAAATGCGAAGGTTCTTGATCTTTTTTCTTTTATCAGTGGGTCGGTTTTAAAACCGAGCTTCGGAACGAGGTCCCGAGGTCTGGAGCCGTTTTAAGCAGCAATATAGGACCGCGCGCGGTTGGTTTAACCGTGTGGGTCAGCCGTGCGGGGTACCCCAGGTATCCGGTTGCAGGCACGCGGGCTGCACACGGTGTTTCTGACGGTGCGGATAAAACCGTGCGGGTTAGGTATGTTTTAATTTTTGTTTAAAATTAAAATCAAAGAAAATAAAATAAAAAAATAAAATTAAAACCTATCTAACTCTCCCCCCCCCCTCTTGGAAGAACCCCCTTAGCGCACCCCCTTCCTCTCCCGTGAACCGCGCGACGGCCCCCTCTCCCTCTCCTCCTCCCTCGTCCGACCTCGTAGCATCCGGACGACCAACGCGACGGCCCCCTCTCCCTCTCCTCCTCCCTCGGCTGACCCCGAGGCAGCCGTGCAAAGCGGCTCGGACCGAACCGCTGCAGCGCGCAACGGCCCGGCACACGACATCCTCTTTCCGCGGATGATTTCGTCCAGTTTTTCATCACCTTCCGGATTCGATTCGCCACGGTAAATTCTTTAGGGCGCGCGAATGATTCCTTGGGACTCCTTGATGCGCGTTCCGACAACCACCGCCGAAGGCGAGGCGGTTTGCGGTGTTTTCGGTCCGCCGGTTGGTTTCCGAGTGCGTTGAGCTCGTGGTGTGGGTTCGCCTTCATTTTGGTTTATCGCCAACACCCAAGTGCGTTGGAGGTTTTGGTATGATTTCGGGTTGCCGGAGTTTAGGCGACTCACCTGCGCAGGCATAGGTACGTATTTATATGTACGTGGGTTCCCTCGGCGTGCGTATATTTGTCCATGGCAGCGAATATACACACGTACGGGGCTAGTTGTCCCCATTACATATATAAAAAGTGCCTGTGCAGGTGAGTGGAGACAGGCTTGTGTGTATAAGCATATGTGTAAGGATCCTCTTGTGCACGCTCATGGCCATGCGGAGCGTGTGCATAGAGGCTAGGTGTCCTTATACGTATGTGAAATCACATAAGTCTTGTGGGGGAGCAGCTGCGACAGCTTTAGTTAGAAAGCGCCAAGAGCCAGAGTGGACGGATGGATCCACCTTGAGGTAGGGTCCCTCTCCTTGCCCTTTTAAATTTAAGTAAAGTAATAGTTTGTTTAATATTGCACTTAGAATTTTAATTATGCAAGTTTAGTTCCGATTAAATGCTTCTGTGCGAGTCGTGTGAATTGCAGGAATAAGATATAAGAGGTTGTTTGGTCAATAAACTAACGATTTAATAATAAAACCCCTCTTTCGAGGTGCGCTTCCTTCAATCTAAAAATGTAGCAATAGAATTTCATGATTTCCTTCCTTATTATGTGGATTCTTAACTGTGCTAAGTGTTGAATGAGTTTTAAAGTAAATGCTAAATATCACTAAATTAATTGTTTGATAAAGTAATGACATGTTTTCTAATAAAACTCATCCAATAGAGGTGAGCTGCCTTCAAAATAAACGTGTAGTAGTAGATTTCCTTTTTTGTGATTGCTTGCTTAAAAGTCTTATGACTCTTTATGCTTGACATTATACTTGATAAATGACATGCTTGTACTTGTACCATTTAATTTCATTAATCACCTAACATAGAGACATGTTGATGCCATACGCTTTTGATTACCTTCTATTGCTCGTGCAAACTCCAAAATGTTGAACAAGGACAATTAATTATGAGAATTGATTATAAAAAGTTGAGATCTGATTTAGATAACTCAATGTGAAGAATTAATTATGAAATGAGAATTGTGTCGATTGATTAATTAAGTGATAAATGAATGAGATTTTGGGTCCTAGACATGGCGTTCTAGATCGACTTAAAATCTGGGTTTGGACATGGCGTTCCTTCCCAATGGTTATCCAAGTTTGTGATATAAGGTGTTAGACATGGCGATCTACAAAAAATGTGTTTCGTGGTGTTAGACATGGCGATCTACACCAAATGTGATACGGGGTGTTAGACATGGCGATCTACACTGAATGAATGATGATAATGATTTATGAAAAGAATGAGAGATGTGGGTAAAACCCGAGTGAATTGTGATCAAATAAAGAAAGGTAAGAATGAGTGGGTTTCCAGTCTGAGTTGAAATGATATGTGAATAAACAGAGTAGGTGAGAAAAATGATAAAAAGTGTTTTTATGCTTGAACCAAATTTACTTATGTTGTTTTTAGCAGGTTCTCATCCCAGCTATGGGCCGAAGCAGGTAGTGCCGCCAGGTTTCCTTTCTGGAACCTGGACGGGCGTTTATTGTTTGCACTGTGTCGTTATTGTTCGAAAATACCAACACTTTGTTTAATTATATTTTCATGGTCTAGAGTGGGCTAGACCCCGGTGGTTCTGGCCTATTGAGATATATATCTCACACCCTACTCGGGCCGCCATTGCAATGGGGTACCCGAGTAGATTCCATTTGGTTGCTGGACCTTGTTGTTGTTGTTTCTTGTACTTGGAGTTAGGAGAAAAGGACCGAGTTGGGGCTCGGGATGCTCATGGAGATCGCCCTCGGGGCTTGAGACTTTTGTTCATTTACTTCTGCATTGATGTGTAAGTATGTCGCGTGATTTAATGTTTTCATTGTATCATTAGCATGTCATGCATTCATCTCTTATATAAACTGTCGTTCGCCAAATTTATTCAAACCTTATAAATGAAAAAAAATGTTTTCCGCTGTTTTCTTATTATTATTTACACTACTTTTGTTGCTGTATTTTTGGTCCCTTTGTTCCACTTTGATAAGAGGGTATAGTCTCCCCCCCTGACTTACCTTGCACCCTCGCCGCTAGTCAGCAACCTCTGGCGTAAGGGAAGACGCGCTTGAGGCCATGTCGCGGGCCGGCTCAGGTGACCTGGGTGTTCGGTTCGGGGTCGACCATTGTTGTATTCATCACATGTTATCAAATAGATTGAATTTATTTAAAAATATATATTATAAATTATCATGTTGTAATATTCTCTTCTATGTATGTTGTTATGTGTTGTATATTTTATCAAATTTAATTTTCTTCTTTTATAATCTTATATCATTATTGAAAGATTAATCTATGATACATCAACCCCTTTGAGATCCTTGATCACATGGGATCTATGGCCTATTAACTAAAACTACCACCTAAACTATCCAAATTACATGATGTTGTCTGTGTATCCATCTTGAGAAATTATATAATGTACTCCTCACATGTACTAAATTCAGAGTTGGTTCCATTAAAAAATGATGTTTCATATGGGGAGAATTCTGAGAAGATCTCAGGTCATAGAGACAATGTTATAAAAAAAAGAAAACTCATTACGTCAATGTATTATGGTGGAACCACAAGTTTAAATAAGAAACAAGGGAACCATAATATAAAATGACTCATAAGTACCCAAAGTTATTATATTTATTGAAATAAATTTATTTTGGGAAAACATTTGAAGGGGGGAAGAATTTAACAATCCAAACATTTATAAATGAAAGTACTTTTTATTGAATAAATACCTTATTAATTATTGTATATATCAAAAATGAAAGAACAATATTGGTTATTTAAAACTGATATAAAATAGATTTTTCATATTTGAAAGACCATTGCTAACCTTAACCATTGATAATCTCATCATTGTACATTAACAGTTAATACTAGTTTATATTAAGTGTTATTTTAAAGTATATTTGGTACAAATGGAATAAGCGATGGCCTAGGCCAATAGGATTATACCCTATAAATCTCAATCAGCAGAGCTTCCAATGAAGATGGAATCACAAGGATTTCTCTTGACCAAGGACATGATTAAATTTAACAACTGAAACATGAAAAACCCCATTTACTAGAGAAGTTCAAGATTATTGAGATCAGCAAAAATACCATGTTCACTGAAACACCCCAAAAAAGTGCCACTATCACACAACATACCTCTAAGGCATAGTTTATTATGATAAGGGTTTAAATATCTGGACCCTAGTGGTATTAAATTTTAAATCTTATTTCTAATAAAATAATTATTATGTTTATCCTTTTTCATTAATATTTTATAAATATAATTATATGTAATGTGATAGAAATTACATTTTTTTACAAAGAAACCAAAAGTATATTTCTGGAAAATATATCGAATTAACAATCATTTGATAAATTAATGAATTTTTCAAATTAATTATATTTTAATAACATACTTTTATTATATAATTATTAATGTTTAAATGAAAATAAAAATTAATGAAATACAATGTAATTTTTTAAATTGTTGGAATGTTGTAGGTTTCATAAAAACTAGTATTTTCTAGTAGATAATAATATTTATTTATAATTAAAAAATATAATATGTATAATAAAAATTTGATAAAAAATATTATTTTATAAATAATAATGTCCAAATTATGAAATTAATAATTTTTCATAATTTTCTATGATTTCTGAATTTTTGGCTTAAAATTAAATACAATATAAATATATAGTGTATCTATTATGGTGTCATAATAGCCCAAAAGTGATGTAATAAATTTTTAAAAATAAATCTATGACCAAATATATAATTATTTTTTAAAATTATTTTTTCTTCTTTTCATTTTATTAATTTTATATAACCTTAATGAATCCTACAATTCTATATTATATTTTGTGGTTTTAAAATCAATACTCTATGTACATGACTCGGTTCCAAATATCTCATTGTTTTATATTAATATTTTTATTTAATATCCTTATAAAATATGGAAAATCACTCCCATTTTGTAGAAACATTTGGAAAACCATGGGAAGGTTTTTTGTTTTGATTATTTTATTATATAGAGTTCAAAACCTATCTTTTGAAATTTATACAGAATTCCCATCTATTTGGAAATAAATACTCACCCATCATCTCATTGATATTCACTCAAAACTAATTGAGTGTGATGTTAATCTCCCAATATATCTCTAAATCCCTACCTAATTGTTCCCAATATCATAAAAATATCCTCTCAATATTTTAAAAGAAACCTCTCAATGTAAGGGTTTCTCTCCTCACTATCCTTATTCATGCACATTCTTTATATTATGAAATATGATTACCAGTTCTTCATGTTGGAATTTTTTTTTAAAATTTAATAAATTATCTTTATGATTTATAAGTAATAAGATACCATCTTGCACTCTAATTAAAACCTTCCAGGAATATTTATGTACACTCATTATGCTCTCAAAATTAACTTATTATTTTCTATGATAAACATTTTTGTAGTGAATACCCGTCCCAATTTATAGTGAAGGGTTTTCTCATAGATACTCCAATACTTGATTTATTAGTTAATTCCATGAATATAACCCACACTCCATAATAATGGTACTAAAGGTGACGAAATTTTATTATTATGTTGTATGATCTATATGAAACACTAACGTGTGTACCTTATATGAATGTGACCGATGGGACTAGAATTATTTATCCCTACAATGCATTTGGTATGTTTTATATCTCATGATATATAATGTAAGGTGTATTAAAACTTATCCTAATAACACTATGTTAAATTATTTTGGTAGTTTTCCTTGACTTATGCTAATGATGACATGCTTTATATAATTTACACATTCCAATGTTTCCATGAGGTTGTCATCTTAAATCATTCTTTGATGTTCATGTTTATGCTTTTATCCCCTTTTATTATAACCCGGAGAAACCACTTGACTAAAAAGCATTACCTTCTTCATTTTATTCATTTATTATTCTCTTAATGTTCTTTATACCTCACCCATTACTTATGTACTTCCCTAGGTTATATAATCTAGTTTTATAGGGTCAATGGAATTTAAGGTCATTTTTAGATTTTTTAAATAATGTTGTTTAACCCATGTTTCAGGTAATTATGATATGAATCTATTTATACAAAGACATTGGGCCTAGGGATATTTTAGGAATATATTAAATGTATCTTTAGGAAGTAAATCGTAAATTAATGTGTAGTAAATATAAGGGTTGTCATAAGAACTAATGAAGAGAATAGACTATAGAAACCTCCCACACTTGGGGAATATGAGAGAGCATATGCAATAACTGTCACTAAGGAGGATCATGATTATTAATTGATGTGATCTATACTTATTATAAACTAAAGATATGTGAATTCCTTGTTTTATTTTAGTTCTTAACATTATTTAATATCACACATGCTTTCTATTAATATGGAATCCTCACCTCATACATCAGATATTGCACTATCAATGAAAACACCTAGTGGAAAGATTATCATATATAAGATATATAAATCCTCTCTGTTCCACATTTTTGTGATGACACTTCCTAAAGATATAATTCTTCTCCCCTTGGTTAAATATAAAACAAAATTTGTTAAGGATTGGTTATAGTGAACTAGAAACCATGTCAATTTTCAAAGAAAATAAATCTCATTTCATTTGTCAAATCATCCTTTTATCATGTATCATAATCAAAATAATCATGGCCTCTACATAAAAGAAAATTTGAAATTATGGTTCTTGATACCCATCATTGAGGGATATATAACTGAAATTATCGATGAGGAATTAAACATTAATGATAACTTAATTGTATATGAATATACTACTATTTATTCTGATGAGCTATTTATTAATATCCTAGATATTAAGGGCTAGTTTTCGATTTAACTCATATGTGGATCCATTCTTATCTCAAAATGCCCTTTTATAATGGCCCACAAAGAATTTGGGGAATCAAATATGTAACTTAGGGATAATTTGGACATGTTTTTATCTTCCCCAATGCTTAACCATTAGGGGAACGAATCCTACTTATTAAGAAGAAAGATATATCATTTCACTATTACATTGACTATAGTGATCTTAATAAGATCACAATTCTGAAAAAATATCAGTTAACCCTTATTGATAACCTATTTGAACAACTCATAAGATATCAGTACTTCACAATGATTGAAATTTGATCTTGATATCATTAATTAAGGGTCACAAGGGGTATTTTTAAAAGATTATTCCAATTAAGATATAAGCGTTATGAATTTATAGTAATTCCATTGAGATTAATGGATTCTCATTCCATCTCCATGGGTTTTATGAATAATTTATTTACAGACTACTATTATGAATTTTTGGTTGTCCTAATAGATAATATTATTATATACTCAATGATCAATGATGACATGAAGATCATTTTCTTATTGTATTAAATACATTGAGAAAGGAGGATATATATTCTTAATCTATAAGTGTCAATTTTATAAATATAATGTATCATTCTTGGGTTATGTAATCCCAAGAATAGCCATATTAGTAGATCCATCAAAGATAGATGTTATTAAGAAATGGCCCACACTGACAAATGTCACCAGGATCCATAGATTTCTTAGGTTAACAGTTTTTTATCAATTCATTTTGAGAAATTTATCAAATTTAGTAAGTCAAAAAAACATGTTAACATGTAATGGAATAAAATTAATTTAGATAGATTAATGTGAAGTAAGTTTAAAGAAACAAAAAATGATGTTGGTCACCACTCATGTACCTATTTTAATTTATAAATAAGAATTGTTTGTATAATATAGTGATTCTTTGAAAAAGTTTTGGGTTAAACCCTCAAACTAAATGATAAGGTAATTTAATATGATTATTTTCAATTAAAGACTCATGATCAAATTTATGATTTGGAGTTGGTGGAAGTTATCTCTAATTTAAATATTTTGTGAAAATATATTTATTGAGAAAATTGTGACATATATACTTATCAGAAGATCGTGAAATATATATTCAAACAAAATGATTTTAATATAATCCCCATGAGATGGTTTTAATTGATTAAATATTAAAACTACTCAATAAATTACCACCCTAGGATGGAAATAAGGATGTTGAATCATTCATAATAAACGATTATGCACCCATATCCCTGATAGGAATTGAAAATAACATTGTATTAATAGATTTAAAAATGATGAATCTTGAACTCATATGGAAAGGTGAGGAGTCCTATATTTACTAATTTAATACCCATCTATCCATTAACATAAAGTGAAAATAACACTATAAAGATTATGTAGAGGAATAAAAAATAGTAGTGAATATTGTAGAGTTTAAATTTGATAAATATATGTCTTATGTTTTAGAAATCTTATATGTATGCCATCAATGTCAGAATTAAAGATAGAACTTTTTGTATGATTCAAATTACTCATCCGTTGATATTTACCTATAGTGTATAATGATTTATAGATATCTAAAACAAAACACTTGGTGGGATATCATGAATGATGAAATTTCATAACATGTATCTAATTTTTTTTCCAAAAAGTTAATGATGAATGATAAATGATTAGTGGTGCATTGAAATCATTACCCATACTTTTATGGAAATGGAAAAAGGTCACCATGTACTTCCTCTTGGGACTCTAAATACATTATAAAGGTTATAATGTTATTGGGTTTTTACTTTATTTCCTTATGATGTTAGGTAATATTATTTCCATCAAAAAAAGTATTATCCATTGAACAACACACAATGATATACATAAGGTAATAGGTGTGGATATATGGAGAAACACTATCCACTATAACTATTTGTGATCTAATGTTTCCATAGATATTATAAAGAAATATTTTGAAATCAATAAAGATAGAGTTATGCTTTAGCACTTCTTATCATCATCAGATGGATGGTCAATATAAAAGATTCATTGAAAATCTAGAGGATATAATAATATCATTTTTATTGATTTATATGGATGTTGAGATAAATAACATCCCACAGTATAGATATTTTTAACAATATTTTTTATTCTACCATTCAGTGGAAACCATATAGGTCCCTTTTTGGGAGGAGAAATAGGACTCTAACATGCTAAAATTAAGTTAGAGAGAGGAAGCTAATAGTTCTAAACCTTTTTCAATAAATAATGAATAATGTTCTAACAATATATTAGCATATTAAATTATAACTATGTTCATATAATAGTAATATAGATAATAAAAAATGAGATCTAGAGATAGAATTTGGTGATATGGGGTTGCTTTTGATATCCTTATGGAATTAGCTTATGAGATTTGAGAAGAAGGGGATGTTGAGCACTAGATTCGTTGATCACTTTAATATCCTTGATCATATGGGGGACATATCTTATTTCTTATGAATTAATCTGGACCTCTCTCTAATGCATGAATTTCAACATATTTTTATTTTGAAGAAATACATTCCAACAAATTATATATATATATATATATATATATCAGAAGCCAGACATCTAAAACATTATCTCTCATTTGAGGAATAACCAGTGGAAATTCTATATCAAATTGTTAAAATATTGTTAAAAAGACCATATTAGGGTAAAATTTCAATAGAGGAATCATATTTTTGAAGAAGATACTTGATAACTTCAGGCTTTACTGATAAAAAATTACACCCACTTTCTTTCATCTGAATAATTAAACATCAAAATAACACATTCTTTTAACAGAGTTAAAATGTGACAACCAATGATTTTTGTAATATAATTTTTCTTGAATAAATATTAAAGGAAAAGATTATATTTCATGAAACACTGAGCTAAATAAAAAACCATGTTACCATAATAAAATTATTAAAAAATTTATTATATTATAAATGGTAAATTCTATAGAGACCATAAACTTAGTAGATCTGAGCTGGTCTCTTCTTTATAAAATTTAAATAAGATACAAATAATTACATTCCAAATGGCCAAATATTTTAGTATTGTTGGTAGACTAGACACAAACATGAGTCTTGAATTACAATTTATTACAAAAATTAACATGTAACTTTTTTCCTTTTTAATGAAAATTTTTTCCCACTGGAATATCCTTATATATCAAAAATATTACTAGTCATGTAATCCACGGGAAGGAAAAAATATCATGATGATATGAAATTATTACTAGGGGATAATTATAGAATAATATATCATAAATCAATAAAATAATCAATATTTGAAGGTAAATAACATAACACACATTCCATTAGATAAATTGATAATTTATAATCAATATGTAAAATTAAATAACTAAGAAAATATTCCATTTAAATAATTGTATATGGCATAATCAATATAGATAGGTAAATAACTAAAAACAAATTCCATTTAGTCAAAAAATTGAAAATTAAGTGCGTTTATAGATAATATCATTGTTAAAATATCTGGTTTAATAATTACCAAAAACTTATTATAGGCAATGATTCATTTTTAGAAATCATGATCTTAGGCATCATGATACCTTTACCCTCAAGAACATTCAAAATTTAGATTATAAATATAGGTATAAACCCATTTAGTGCTTGATTAACTTGTCTCATAAGACAAACTGATTCATCAAGGGGTTATATTACGTGGGTACCCACCCGTCACTATAGGTCTAAAGCAACCCTCATATATTGAATAATAAAATTATTTCATGAATCAATATTAATTAAAAAATTATCTATATTGATTAAATGCTGTGGATTTATAAATATTTCCATGATTAATCAAATAACATTAAAACTGAATTGTATAATGAAAAATGATCATATGAAATTTATTTTCTAAATATAAATTTAACAATCAAAAAACAATGTGATATTGCCTAATAACATTTAACACTTAGTAATTTTCAGTTCAAATACCCTTGGAATAATGGATTCAAATTGAAACATAAAATACTGTAAATTATGAATGAATCTTGGTATTATACGTCAAAATGTTAGTATATAAATCACAAAAAAGTTCATTGGTTTTTAATAACAAATAAGTCTGAATGGAATGAAAATTGAGATGAAATCCTTTACCAATTGGTTAAATTTTAAACTGTATACCCCTTGAAAAAAGATCCTAAAGTTGATATGTAAACCCCAAAATATTTCATTATAATCATCACAATATAAATTCAAGGGTATTATATACACCACATAAATGTAATAGGTATTAAATATGACATGTGTCTCATTGAATTAAATAATTAGTTGGAAATCCCTTACCTCACACTTTCCTTTAGTTGAATGTAAATTAACCTATTGTATAATAGTTTAAAACATGTTACTAATTTATACCATAAAAAATATTTTTAATATCATATATTCTCATATTATAAGATTCTACCACCTTTTTGTTGATAATATTTCATTATTTTTATTTATTCAAGTGTTAATTGTCTTCTTTTAAAATTCATGATTTGTTATGAAAGTTCAATTTCATGTGTATATTATATAGTTAAATAATATCTAGTATAATTACCATGAATTAATTATCATATTTTTACAAAAATATACCTTTTAAGACCAATCATTAATGAGGGTTATGAAAAATTAAGTACGTAGTGATCATGGTGACGGTAGTTCGTACTTATGCATGGGTAACGTTTTAATTTTTCAATGTCATTATAGAAAAGAGATTACTAATATTTTACCCTTAAGTTATGATAATAATATCATTAATTTCATATTATATTCTTATAAATAACATCTAATTTGTGTGTTTATGAAAAAATATATCCACATCACTTCGTGAAGGTGGTAGTCCAAACATACACAAACGATGTTATCATCTTTACATAAGTGAAAAGAAGAGTAATAAAATGATATATATTATCTTTATATAATGATATATATGTCATGAATTTCATAATAATGTCTTTTATATCACATATAATCATTAATTTGTCTTTATATACTTCCATGTTAAGAGTTAGTGAATGACAAATCTCATCGGTTCATGTGGCGGTAGTCATTCATACAAACGACTGACGCAATCGTGTCTCCTATGAAATAGAAGGTATTAAGATATATATTACATAGTGAATAAATTTTTATAAATATTATATAAATATCATCTATATACTTTATATCCATCATCATACCCAACATTGATAGTTTGAAATGGGAAAATGAAGGACATGAAATCACAAGGTGGTAGTCCACCGTACACACGAATGATGATTTTGTAACCCATTTTATGGAAGTGTAGATGGTTATAGGTCATGAAATTATTATAAAAACATATCATTATATGATATATACCGATTTAATTCTTTTCACGGCTTAATAAAAAAATAATTAGGGGGAGGAGGAAATAAAATAAAGACAGTCATTGATGAATGTTACCACTTCTTCAGGTATTCTTCTTATGTTTGCACTAAATCCTTTTTTAGATGGTTTTATGTGAAAAATAATTCTTATAATACTATGGGAGGGAATTTTAAATGTTATTTGGGAAAGTATTTTTATATATATAGTGGTTTAAAGGTGTAAATAATTAAGGGAACTCAGTTCAGTTTTTTTGTTGACGAGGAGTGGCATTTTTGTAAATACCAAAATGTATTCACTATTGGGAGGGATCACTTACCTCATGTAACTAGGAAATTAAATATAACATATGGAATGTTTTATTTGTAATATAAAAACCTAAACTATAAAAAAGACATAGTTTTATCATCTTATTCCTTAGTCCTTAAGTTGACACAATTTTACCCTTTTTGTTTTTACCACGAAAACTTGTATATTTTTTTACCTAGGTAAAGTATAATTTATGAAAAAAATTGAAATTTGTTTAATTAGTTAATTTATACATAATTATTATGAATATTGAATCCAAATTTTTTAAAAAATATTTTTTTGTATAAAATTATTTTTAATACAAACTCATGTAATGCAAAAAACCCTATTTTAACTTTAATCATAGTAGTTAATTTTATCTACCTTCACTAATAATTATGATAAAAATTTAATTTTAAAGTATTAAATATTATATTTTATTCAAATTATAAATATTGAATACATTTTTTCAAAATTATTCTCAATTATGTGGAAGAAATTAATTTCAAATTAATCTTCCCAACATAATGAGAAAGTCCGTTTTTAAATTAAAAATGTTCATAATTTTAAAATGTTTTAATAGAAAAAATCAATATTAAAATTATTAAAATTACATAAATTGTTATAATTCAAATAATATTGAACGAATTTTACTTTTTAAATAATTAAAAATATAATTTATCATTTTTTAATATTTAAACAAAAATGAAAGTTTCAATTAAAATTCAGTATTTTTCACTATTCATAAAATTATTAAACTTTTCAAAAAATTCCAAAAAAACACCCTAATATAATATTTATATTGATATTTTAAGAAAATTTTATTTTATGAAATAAAATTTTCAAAGTTATACAAATTACATTCAAACTATGTGAGCAAAAAAACAATTAAACTATATTTTAAAAAAATATTTTTTTCAAGAAACTTTTATTTTTATTCTAAGTGGTTATTATTTTATTATTGATCTATACACAGTTTATAAACATGTGTAAAATATATAATTTCATAATATTTTTAATCATATTAATATGCACCAATTTAATGTCAAGGATTTAACTTATTATATTAAATAATAATATTAATAGTATATTGTTGTTTGGTAAAAAACGATCTTTCGTAGAACATTATCTATTGAAGATACTTATTGATGTCTATAAATAAATATATTTAATAGATTTAATTTATTTAAAAATAAATATATGATAAATTTTCATGTTTTTGTATTTTGTTCTACACTTGGAATTGCGTGTCACATACCCTATAGAATAAAATGTTATTCTTTTATAACTTCTTTGTGTTAAATTCTCCCCATCTAATAAATTCTGTCTTAGTAATTTAAACATGATCCCTTAAATACATGACTCGATATTTGAAATTTTATTTTTTTAAATACCCACATCAAATAGATTATAACAAAATATAATCTTAATAATAGTGAATGTGAAGTAAAATAGTCACATTAAGTGACATAAAAAGTTTTCTAAGTATAAAATATTGGTGGAATGTAAATATATGAAGATGAAAGAAAAGAATTAATATTTTGAAATATTTGTTGATGTCACTAATCACAATTAATTGAATTATTAATTTAGTGTTAAGGGTATCAAAGCCATAATTATTTGAAGATCTAAAATGCCATCTGATTCATCATATTTGAATCTTATAAGATGAAAAGTTTCTTTCAAGATCCTTTTATAAAAATTGAGGAATTATTTTACTCTCTTGGAATGTAAATAAATATACATACTTAATAAGTTATTATTTCATAGGAAAAATTTCATCATTTAGTTTTCACTTGATCAATTACCAATTCATCCCTCACTCCAAGAAATGAATATCGAAAAAATGAATTTTTTTATGCTTGAAGAACTAAATTTTCTTTTCATAGATCATATGATCTATAAAAAAGTGACATGTATTTTTTACTATCTCAAACTATTCTCCAAAACCAATATGGTTATCACAGGTTATGCAATATAATAAACTAATCTAAAAATTAAAGCCATTGTTATATCATTGGTATTTTTTTACAAATAGTTTATCAAAGAATAGCACATTAATGAGGACATTGTATAGGCCAGTGGTGGGAGTGAAACCCTTATCATCATTTGGTCATGGGTTCAATCCCCACCGCCTTTTTGTATGTGACGTGTTGTCAACCATAATATGGGTTGTCCTTTTTCAAAACTATATTAATATAATTAATATAAATTCCTAAAAAATATTATGGTAATCCATGAAATAAAATTAATTCTTGAATAACCATTTTATTATGATTTTAAATATAAAATATTTTAAGAAAATATAATAATAATATTTTAATATATTAAAATGTCATTAATGATCATATTAAACCTAAAAATATCAATAATATTAATATTAGGTATTTGAAATTTAAAGGAATTATTCCGCAAATAATTATTCCCCTAAAACATATATTTTTCATAAATTTATCTTTAAATATCCTTAATCACAGTAGAATCTCCTCACATAAATCTGAAGAAGGGGTGTTCAATACTCCAAATATATGATAGATCTTAAACTCACAACCCATTATGATATATATAACTTTTAAGTAAATTAATACATACATTATTTTAAAATTTAACATAATCCTTAGACATTTTACAATTCTTGTACCAAAATACCATTGGTAAAAAAATACTTAAATAATTTAATTATTGAATCTAAAGACACAAATACTTCATATTTTTTATTTAAACATATTTATTTCCTTAGTATATGTTTTAGTCAAGTTAATTCATTCTCATTGTATGTTAAAATAATTTATAATGTATTTTAAGGAAAATTTGAATTGTCCTAAGCATATTCCCAGGGAGTGTCAAACCAAATGCATAGTAAGGCCTATTGTCGTGAACTATTAGATAATCAGGTTAATCCAAAGGCACCATTTTTCTATTCATTACGCATATATACTTATCTTCCAAAACAACTTCCAATTTTTGTATCCAAAAAGGGAATTATTTCATGGAAAAAACACATAATCTCAACCTTACCAAAACTTTAGGATGTTCTTACATAGTTATCCTCAATGTATATTGCAATGCCCCGACCCTAGTTTCCAAGAGTCGGTGCATTATTTTAATACATTAGCATGATTACAAGGAATCAAGTTCTGAAATACCGATCCGTTTTGTAGTATTGGAAACAAGATTGATACATAAGTTCAACATTACAACTTGAAAATAAAAACAACAATAATTTATTCCATTAGAAACATCTAAGAATCCTAGATTATGCCTATAAGTCACTCACAACTAAATCCTTCATATCCTTGTAAAATGAAACATAAGAAAGGTGTGAGCTCAAAAACGTAGTAAGGGTAAGCAATACAACGGAAGGTAACATAAATATTAAGCATGGTGAATAATTTAAAACACATGCCTTAATGAATAATAAATATGAGCACATTAGGCAGGAATATGAGTTGAGTAAATAATTTCATAATAAAACATAGTCATGGGTGTTCTACTAGTCAAATAACCACATTAAATATCAATAGCTAATCTCATAATGATGGAATGCATAATATCGGACATCATAACCACATAGTCGAGGCCTCGTGCCAATACTACAAATAATATTTTGTCAAGGCATTATGACAAGACACTAGCTTGTCTTATGAGACCTACCGATGCATCGAGGAGCTATAGCGGGCTCCACTCATCACTTACTAAGTCCAATTCATTCCTCGTATAAAAAGTTTGAAACATGATCTCAACATTCGAATTAAAACTATCATACGAGATGTCAATATTTTAACCACAAATCATGAATGGTATAAAAATTGCACATCCACAGTCAAAAATAACTCATTAAAGGCAATATTGAATATTGTTTTATAATATTATAACCTCAATTGAGATTAATTAAGTATAATGACATTGATGAAAATAATCATCAAAACTATTTTAGAGAAATATCCGCCTTTTCTTGAAAACATTTAAAAGCCACATTATTTATCAAGATTCCATTTAAAATAGATTTTTGAATCAAAGTGTCCCACACCACATTAAAACTTTTTAAAGGAATTAACATTTTTAATCATTACTGTCCAAATAAATAAATCCTTAATACCATTTTTAAAACATGCACATTAATGAGAATTATTTAGAAGAATAAATTTTTAAAACATTTAAAATTATACTTTAATTAGAGTTCCTAACCAAATGAGTGATGCTTGAATACAAATAATTGATGAAATGAAAACATGATAATATCATGATAATAAAGGAATTTATTATATATTATATCAATCTACAATATATACACCAAATAAAAGTTAATTGGTGCATAACAACAAAGAAGTATCAATGGAATGTATGTTGAGATGAAGTCACTTATAAAGATCATATACTTAGGTTAAGGATAAATTAATGACATAATTATGGGTAAAACATATAAATTCACTAAATATGGTTGGATATTCAGGCTAAATAAATCAGAGTACATTCACACATATTCTTTTAAAAGAAACACCAATGACTTGGATGTTTAAATCAATGAATGGAAATTGAGTTAATATTACTCTTATCAAGTTCATATCAATGACTTGAGAAATAAAAAATGGAGTGATTATGTGTATCAAAAGTATATCCACACAAAGGGTAGTGGAAATTACTACATAAATAATAAATATTTATTCCACACATAATCTTGGGGTAATATAATCAATGAAGTATGCGTAAAGCACAATGAGTGGAAATTGAAATTTGAAATTATCTTTCTAATTTGGTAACTCATGAAACATACACCCCATGAAAGAAGTATTATTAAATAATGTTTTAAATACCCATAGTTTAAATTATATTACACAAGGAGTATAATCATGGACAGTACATACACCACACAAAAGAAAATAGTGGCAATACATCATAAATCTCACGGGAATAAGAAGTGAGATGAAATCTCTTTACCACGTTGTAATAAATTGATTCATATTACCAAAAGTTAACAAACACAAAATTATTCACATAATTACATGAATATAAGGAGAATCATTACAATATATATCAAATGGATGTACACAATACACCACATGCAATAAATAAGTAGCGAACAATGGAAATATCACGAAATTAAGAGTGAGATAAGAAACCCCTTACTTTGTAATTTTCCTTGTTAGAGGGTAGTTTAAAATACATTGTAATGGTTAAATAATTAATATAAAATTATAAAAGAACCATATGCATTAATACTATATCATATATGAACTTCTAATATTTCTTTGATAATGATATGTCAGTAGTATCATCATTTCAGGTGTTAACTGATTTTTTTTCCTAAATATGCATTGTTACATAAGTATTGTTTGTTATGTATAGGATGTATCTTATTCATATTAAGAATTATATTAAGTCTTTAAACAATATTTTTAATCATAAAATGAAAATTAGTCTTTAATGGATACGATGGGGAGTGAATCTCATCACGTTCGTAGAGATGATAATTCGTACGTACGCATGAGAAAGAATATCATTCTTTTCGTATACCATATAAATAGATTCATTATCATGTCATATTTATTATTTAAATCATTTATATTCATTATTATACCCATCCAAATGACGATTTATTTGAATAACAAACCACACCACAACGTGGAGACGGTAATCCGTACGTACGCACGTATGGTGACTTTGTCATTTAAAGGATGGATAGAATAATGAATATGGTTGTAAAATTTTTATAATAACATCAAGGTATAAATAATATATTGTATTTATTATTTTTTAATGGAAAAAAGAAGGAATGAAGAAGTGGAAGAAGAAAAAACCTGAAAGAGGTGGGGAGATATTTACCTATTCTTTGGGGTTGATTTGATCAAAAGGGATCTTTATGTTGACTTTATGGATAATGAAAGGCCACTAGGATGAAGGTAGGATAGTGGAGAGGATATTTGGGTAGGTTTTGGCTAAGAAAAATGGATTGGAATGTGTGAATTTGAGATAAGGGGATGTGCCCTTTTATAAGAGGGGTGAGGGGCACCTTAGGAAAAGAATGAAATATTATTTTATAACAAAATTATTATCAATTTATAATAGATAAAAAATGAATTATTTTAAGGATATGGTGGTTATGGGTAGAAAACCACTCAATCAATAGGTTTTATGGAGGTTTGGGTCACTATATTAACATTGTCTTTTAGATTTAACTCTAAGTTAAATAGTTTGACATTTACCATGCCTCTATGTATTTTTATAATATAAGGTTAATAAACATTATATAAACTTACAACAGAACCCCAGGTGTTTAATTAATGATAAAACTATCATTATATAAGTTTTTTTTCTGAAACTTATATATTTAGGGTTATTATATCAACCAAAAAATATTGTATTTGTTTTAAAAACTCATTCATGTCAATAATGACATAATTTAATAATTTATTTTTGTTAAAGTCCTAAAAACATTATTACTTCTAAATAAAAAAATTTAATCAACCCTAAAATTTCATAGTCACCTATATAATTTCTTATGGAATAAAAACTTAGAAATTATAATTATTCCACTATTTATAATATCATTTATTTGATTGTTTCATTAATATGGAAAATACTGCGTAATTATTGTGTCATGTATAAATATATTTACTTTATTTCTAAAAATTATAAATAAAATACCCTGAGGTAGTATATATTTTTTATATTTATAAGGAAATTTCATAGTAGAATAAATCAATTATTTAACCTCATATAAATTTTTTTAATAAAAGATATTTTCTTTTGTTATTTTTTCTTCACTTTAGATTATTTAATATAAAATGTCATTATCACTCCCAGGTGGCTCTATGGGGTCCCAAAATCGACCCAAAGATTCCCATGGTCGGACATGTATCATCCAATATGGTTAGGACATGTGTTAGGGTAATTTAATATTATTATAATATGATTTTTGAACCATATTTGTTGGATTTACCCCTTTAACCACGGTAAATAAAATATTTACTGAGGTAAATATTCCTAATTTCTAAAAATAAAATTTACCAATTTACACAATTTGGAAATCCTAATTCCAAATATTGATTCCATTATTCCAAATTCAAAACACATAAGTTGCAAAAATTAATTTAAAATAATTTCCCGTTGTCAAAACAAAAAGCATGTTTTTATGAAATAATTACTATCAAAATATTGACACTTGTTTATGTCCAGTTGAATAGTGAGATTACATCCAATGACTTAAATTATATTAAGTGATAATCATATAATCTTATTATACTTAAAACCCATTCAAATGTATAATTTAACACTATGAATTATTTCAATTAAAAAATTTGTTTTTAATAAAAATTTAGTATTTTCATTATTCATCAAAATTTTAAAGTTTTCAGAAAAATACCAAAAATTCACCCTAAGATAATTTTTATACTACAAATCCATGAAATGGAATTAAATTTGAAAGATAAAAATTTATAAAATTTCAGAAAGTGGGTATTACTATTCATAACGGCTAGTTTGATAGGTCGTGCTGTGGTAGAATCTCGAAGTTGTGTATAATGAAATCTATTACATTATTCAATGGGAAATGTACCATGGAATCTCGAGGTGTTACATTCATTCACCTTTTGGAAACATCATCCTCACAATTTTTAAGATTGGGCTTTTGAACATAATTGAATGTCCCTAATCGGAAAAGAGTCAATAAAACTATCACTTTAAAAGAATGAAAGAGAAGTACAAAGGTCACCAGAGATAGCCCATACTAGGATATCATGTAAGAAAACATTGATATGGAAGATAAAATAAGTGTCAACTTCTGATGGAGAGGGATAGAAAGAATTATCATGAGAAATTTATAAATAAGAAAACCACAAACATGTGATGGCACAAATGGTCATTAATTTACCAGTAGGAAAAGTATAGGGACAATGTTTTTTTATTTTATGTTTCATCTCATAAATATGAGGAATTTATTTATGATATTGACGAAGAACATAAAGAGATATACTTACTTTTTAAGTAGTGTTTCATTCTTTAATAAATTTCTACCACTAACTCTTTTTTTTTAAATTATGAGTATTCAAGATGACTTGGTCACACCAGAAGACATAGAATCAACTTCTAGAGAGTCAAATGATCCGAAAAGGATAAACTATATATTTACCTTCTCTTTAAAGATTAATTAAAACCAAAATGATTAGTACAAGATCAGATGATCCCCTAAAAGGGTAATCCTTTAGGGAAAGAAACACTAATCTTAATTTCTAAAATTAAACCAACAATACCAAAAAGTTAAATAAATACCATTCAATAAACAATTGTCCTTAAAATCTTTCAATATAATCCAAACTAATATTGAAACCAAAAACATACAAGAATTTGGTTATGTTGTCTTCCACATTAAATTGTATCTCTAAATGACATCGATTACTCTTAAAGTCACATACTAAAAAGTAATTAACCTAACCACATATTCTCTATTATAGGTTAATCATTTCCCTAAATTACCCAAATCACTATAAATCCACATTAAAAACCTACATAAAAATCCACCATTACTCCTCAAATTAAATACCATAGTACTCTATTTTTCATAGGCTTATAGTGTTCCCAAAAGAGTGAACGTCTTTTAAAATAACATTTTTCACTTAATCACCAAATCATTTTCCTATAATAATGGTATTCATTTGATAAGACATAATATCCCAAGTCAACTTATTATTGATCAATAAAATCATTTAACTAAAAATAATTAGTCACACTAACTAGGAACTTCATATACTCTAGTGGTAGGTGATAAATCCCAATAGCACTATGGTTGTGGGTTTGATTACCACAGCTTTGTCCGACGCGATGGGTTTTCAGACAGTTTGCGTGTTATCCTTTTTCAAACAAAATATTTTATAACATTAAAAAAATGAGATAAATTATTAAAAATAACCATAACATAATTTAACAACAAATGTTATCTCATACCTTTGATTTTCATCCAAAAATATAATAACTTGAAATTACCTCAATCTCAATGATCATATAAAACCAAAGGGTTATTTATTACTATATACACAAGAGAAAAGATAATTCTTCCTCAATTATCATTTTCACATGACACACTATAGGGTTACAAATACAATAGAACATTATTCAAAAGTAATCCCATCAACAAAGAGCACTAATACTGATAAACATTTCACCAAACATTGATTTACACATATCTTCTTCTTTGATAAAGAAAGTATCCTATAGAATAGAGAATTCACTCAGGAAATGACCAGGTCCCCTACATTTAATGAAAATTACTGTAAATAGATTCTTGGGACCATTTTGATTTTTTTCTATATTACTCTTCATTTTTCCTCGGCAATTATTTACTTTATGTTCTTCTTTCCCACAAATAAAGCATTTCTTTGTTCCATTGAGACACTTTTTGGAGTGTCTTCTTCCACATTTCCTGCATGATGGAAATTGAGGATTATTTTCTCCATGGTATCCAATGTTGGAGCTCTTATCATTCATTTCCTTTCTCTTCTTGGTTGAATCTAGAAGATGGTTAATATATATGTTATTGTTGATATTTTTTTGAAAACTGATTTTTCATGGACATGATATCTTTTATGCCGATCAACATCCCATTTTTTTGCTCATTTCCAACATTGTTCCCACCTTGTACATCATTCTAAAAGTTACTATGATTTCCATGGAATCTATCCATTAACTAAAACAAGAAATCACTGTGTGAGTAACAATAGTCATAAAATCATTTACATAATATCATGACACCATATTTTCAATTTGAAACACCTTAGGATTAACCAAGGTCATTTATTATCTTCTTATATTAAAATCCTTCAAATCAGTTTGTAATGAAAATTAAAATTATCCTAATCATATATCCCAGGAGTGTCGTAACCATGAGGGCAGTAAAACCCATTGTTGTACCCCATTCTCGTTCGAGTCTAGCTCAAAGCGGTGTTTTCGGGTTCTACCCCAAGGCACTTGCGTGCTAGAGCCGCCTCTAACTACTCGTATCCAGATAGGGATTTATTTCTTGAAAAATCACAAAATCTCTACAATAAAAAAATTCTAGGATGTTCTTCTACATTAATCCTTAAAGTCTATCTTATGGCTATGTGCTCTAATCAGATTTTATCTAAATGTAGTTTCCACTGTTTGAACTAAACATCCTCTGATACCAACTACAACTCCCCGACCCTAGTTACCCAGAGTTGGTGAATTATTTTAATACATTGGCAAGATTACAAGGAATCCAGTCACAAAGGACTGATCAGTTTAGAAGTCTTGTAAGCAAGAGACTTTCATAAGTTCAACATTACAACTTGAAAAGAAAAAAAGCTCTAATTTATTCCATTAGAAATATCCAAGACTCCAAAATTATGCCTGCAAGTCACTCATAACTAACTCCTTAATATCCTAGTTAAATGAAACATAAGAAATGGGTGATCTCAAACACTCAGTAAGGGTAAGAAATACAACGGAAGATAACACAAATATTAAGCATGGTGAATAATTGAAAACACATGCCTTAACGAATAATAACCATAAGCACTTTTTGGTAGGAATATGAGATCAGTAATTAATTCAATAATAAAACATTGTCATGGGTGTTCTACTAGTCGAATAACCACTTGAAATATCAATATCTAATCTCATAATGATTGAATGCATAATGTCGGACATCATAACCACATAGTCGAGGCCTTGTGCCAAGCCTACAAATAAGATTTTGTCAACACCTTGTTCCAAGACACTTGTTTGTCTCATGAGACCTACCGATGCATCAAAGATCTTTAGCAGACTCCACCCCTCACTTACTAAGTCCAATTCATTCCTCATATGAAAAGGTTGAAACTTAATCTCAACATTTGTATTAAAACTATCATACGAAATGTCAGTATTTTAACCACAATCCATGAATGGCATAAACATAGCACATCCATAGTCAAACATTACTCATTAAATACTATATGGTGATTGTGTAATAATAGATTAACCTCAATAGAGAATAATTAATTATATTGACATTGATGAAAATAATCATCAAAACTATTTGAGAGAAATACCCCCATTTTTATGAAAACATTTAAAAGCCACATTATTTATCGAGAAACCATTTAAAATAGATATTTGAATCAATGTTTCCCATACCACTTTGAAAATTTTGAATGGAATTAAATTTTAACACATTAATTTCAAAATAAATAAATCCTTAAATCCATTTTTAAAACGTGGGCATTAATGAGAATGATTTAGAAGAATAAATTTTTTAGACATTTAAAATGATATTTTAGTTAGAGTTCCTAACCAAATGAGAGAAGATTCAATAAAATAATTGAGGTAATAAAAACTTAATAATATCACTAGAATAAATAGATTCATGAAATATTATGTCAATGTACAATATATACACTAAATAAAAGTGAATTGGCGCATAATAACAAAGTAGTCTCAATGGAATGTAAGTTGAGATGAAATCACATAAAAGACTGTATTCGTAGTTTGAGGATAAAACAATGACATAATTATGTGTGAAAAATATAAATAGACTAAATATGGTTGGATATATAGTGTAAATAAATGAGAAGAAATTCACACATATTCTTGTAAAAACGACACCAATGACATGGATGTTTAACTCAATGAATGGAAATTGAGTTAAGATTACACATTTCAAGTTCATATCAATGATAAGATAAATAATCAATGGTGGGATCATATATATAAAAAGTATATCCACACAAAGGGGAGTTTAAATTACTTTATTAATAATAAATAGTGATTCCACGCATAATCTTGCAGTAAAATAATCAATGAAGTATGCATAAAGCACAATGAGTAGAGATTGAAATTTAAAATTCTCTTTTTGAATTGGTAACTCACGAAACATACACCTCATGAAAGAAATATTATTTAATGAAGTTTTAAATATACATATATTAAATTATATTACACATGGAATACAATCATGGCCAATACATACACCACACAAAAGGAAATAGTGGCAATACATCATGAATCTCATTGGAATAAGAAGTGAGATAAAATCCTCTTACCACGTTGTAATCAATCGAGCTGTATGACCCAAAGTTAATAAACACAAAATAATTTACATAATTCCATGAATATAAATGGAATAATTTCAATATATATCAAATTTCAGTACACAATATACCGCAAGCAATAAATACGTACCGAACAATCAAAATCTTAAGAAATTAAGAGTGAGATAAGAAAACCCCTTAATTTTTCCTTTTACTTGGTTGAGGGTAGGTTAAAATTCCTGTATAATGTTGTAATCATTATAATTAAATTATAATATAACCATATACATTAATATGATATCATATATGATCATCTAATATTGCTTTGTTAATGATATTACAGTAGTATCATCGTTTCAGATGGTAACTGATCTGTTTACCTTTATATTATTTATTATGTAAGTATTGTTTTTTATTGATATGATTTATATTATAAATATTAATAATTTTATTATGTCTTTAAACACTATTTTTAATCATCAAATGAAAATTATTCTTGAATGGATACGATGGGGACTGAATCTCATCGTGTTCGTGGAGACGGTAATCCGTACGTACGCACAAGCAACAATATCTTTCTTTTGATATTAAAATCATATATAATTGGATGTTATATCATATAAACAGAATCATTAACATGTTATATTATTATTTACATCATTTATACTCATTATTGTACACATCCAAATGATAAATTATTTGAATAACAAACCACTCCACAACGTGGAGATGGTAATCTGTACGTATGCATGTACGGTGACTTTTCCATTTATAGGACTGATAGAATAATCAATATAGTTATAACATTTTAATAATAACATCACAGTATATATAATATATTGTATTTATTATTTTATAGTGGAAACAACAAGGAATGAATAAGTGGAAGAAGAAAAACATGAAAGAGGTGGTGAGATATTTACCTCTTCTTTAGGTTCTTCCTTTTGATTTGATAAAAAGGGCTCTTTAGGTTGGATTTATGACTAAATTAAGGCCTATATGATAAATTATGGACAATTGAGAGGATATTTGGGTAGTTTTTGGCTGATCCAAATGGCTTTGAAGGTGTGAAATGGAGAGAAGGGGAAGTTCCCTTTTATAAGAGGGGTGAGTGGCACCCTAGGAAAAGATTGAGATATTATTTTATAATAAATTTTTACAGTTTATAATGGATAAAAAATAAATTATATAAAGTCTAAAGTGTGGATGGGTCGAAAAAAACTCAACAAATATGTTTTATATAGGTTTTGGTCACTATATTAACCTTATCTTTTAAATTTAACTCTTAGTTAAATAGTTTGACATTGACCATGCCTCTTTGTATATTTATATTATATGGTTCATAAACTTACTATAAACTCTAAAAGATCCCAAAGTGTTTCATTAATGATAAATCTATCATTATATAAGTATTTTGGCTGATCCATATAACTTTAGGATTATTATATCAACCAATAATATTGTATTGGTTTTAAAAACTTATTTATGTCAATTTTGACATTATTTAATAGTTGATTTCAGTTAAAGTAATAAAAAATTTATTAATTATACATAAATACATTTAATAAACCCTAACAAGTCATAGTCACCTATAAATTTTTTTATGTCATCAAAACCTTCAAATTATATTTATTTCGCTATTTATAATATCATTTATTTGATCGTTTCATTAATGAAGAAAATATTATATCATTATTGTGTCATATATAAATATATTTATTATTTGTCTTAAAATTATAAATACAATATCCTGAGGTAGTATATTTTTTTATTTTTCTAATAAATATTCATAGTTTAATAGATCAATTATATAACCACATATAAATTTTTATTACTAAAAGGTGTTTTCTTTTGTTATTTTTGTCCGTACTTTAGATTATTTAATATAAAATGTCATTATCACTCCCAAGTTGCTCTATGGTGTCCCCAAATCATCCCAAGGATGCCCATTGTAGGAAATGTATTAGAAAATAGGGTTTGTACACGTATTTGGGTAATTTAATATTATTGTTTAACCTTATTTACTGGATTTACCCCTTTAGCCACGATAAATAATATATTTACTAAAATAAATATTCCTAATTTATAAAAATAATAGCTACCTATTTAATCAATTTGGACGTTATGATTCCAAATATGGAATCCATTTTTTCAAATTTAAAACACATAAGTAGCAGAAATTAATTTAAAATTAATTCCCGTTGTTAAAATAAAAACATGTTTTTATGAAATAATAAATATGAAGAGATTGACACTTGTTTTTGTCATTTTTAATTGTGATATTACGTAAAATAACTTAAATTATATTAAATGATAGAAATATAATTTAATTATACTTAAAAATAATTCAAATGTATAATTTAACAGTATAAATTATTTCAATTAAAAAATTTGTTTTTAATTAAAATTTACTATTTTCACGATTCATCAAAAATTGAATGTTTTCTAAAAAATATAAAAATTCATACTAAGCTAATTTTGAAATTCCAAATCCAAAAATGAATTCCATTTTGAACGGTAAAATTAATAAAATTTCAAAAAGTGGGTATTACTATTCATAACGGCTAGTTTGATTAGTCACGGTGTGTTAGAATCTCGAAGTTACGTAGAATGCAATCTATTACATTATTCAAAAGGAAACGTACTGTGGAATCTTCGGGTGTTACATATATCATATGGTTATGTTCCCTAATCTACATTCTCCTAAATATTATTTTCAAGGATTCTAACAAAATTGATGCCAAATTTAGATAACTTGACCCCAATACTCATGAGTTGATGCCTACATTATTACGTTGGTAAAATATATAAGGATTCACATCTCGAAGGGATGAATAGTATAGTAGTCTTGGTAAACTAGATATAAACTTGAGTCTTTAATTACACATGAATACACAAAAAAACATGATTTTTTTGTTTTCTATGATATAATTATTCCCTCTATATTTTTCTTTCATATCAAATAGTATACTCTTCATGTAATACTAGGGAGAGGAAACAAAATAAGGGTGAGCTCAAATTATCAATAATGGTTAGGTATAGTTGATGCGATTATAAATCAATAAGAATAATAAGTATAAAAAGGTAAATAACTGAACACACATTACATCTAAATAACTAATAAGGTATAATCCATATTTTTAGGTAAATAACTCAGAAAATTTCCATTTAAATAACTAGATAATGCATAATCAATATGACATGGTAAAAAACTAAAAACACATACCATTTAATCAATAAAATGGGAATTAAATTCATTTAAATGTAATATCATTGTCAAAATATCCTAGATAATAACAATTAAAGACATAATTTAGTAAATTCATAATTATTATATTTCAAGATATTAGGAATAATGATACCTCTACTATCAAGACCTTCCACAAAATGATTTAAATTTGTAGGTATATACTCATTTAATGTTAACTTAAATTATCTCATGAGAAATGTTGATGCATAAAGAGGTTTTTTTTATACTTATACACACCCATTAATAAAGGAACAAAGCATCCTTCCAATATTAAATAATAAATATAATTTATCAATCGATAATCTTTTACATTATATATTTGTATTGAGTAAAGGATATAGATTGATCAACGATTCCCCAGTTATTAAAATAAATTTCAATGTAAACACCATATGTAAAAATGGTATAAGGTTTATGAAATAATCATATAAATCATATAATAATATTATATTTATGAGAAATTAAATTTCAAATGAAAAAATTATTATTATAAAGTTATTGTTTTAAGATAAATTTAACAATCACAAAAGAATGTGATATTACACAATAACTTCTATAGATTGGTAGTTTTCAAGTCAAATAACCTTATATAATATGATTCAAAGTGAATCTTAAAATATCATAAATTATTAATTAATCATGATTTTACATGTCAAAATGGAATTATATGTACCACCTAAAATGGAATTGGTTCATAATAATAAATAAGTCTCAATGGAATGTAAATTGAGATAAAATCCCTTTATGATTTGTTAAATTTTGAAACATAAACCACATTAAAGATAGATACTCAAAGGGATATGTAAGCCTCAATATTTTTCTTTATATGAATCAAAATATACATTCATGGGATGTATCTACACAATAAAAAATAAATATGTGGTGAATATGGCATGTGTTCCATTGAATAAAAAAGTGAAATGGAAATCCCTTAACATATAAAATAAAACTTTTCATATGTATAACGTCATATAGGATCCTATTGTAACATTTTCTCACCTGATTGTTGATGATATTTCATTGTTTTCATTGTTTCGAGTATTAATCATCTTGTTTTCTAATTCATGCTTTGTTATGAATATTCTAGTTATTTTTTATATTAAAAAAATTAATAATATATATAATAATAATGATGCAATAATTATCATATTTTTACATCAATTTTACTTTTAAAATCAATCATTAAATATGGTTATGAAAAAATCAGTATGTTACGATCATAAAGATGGTAGGTTGTACATACAGATTAGTAACCCTTACATTTTTCAATGATCATTATGAAAAGGCATTAAATAATATTAAAACATTAAAAAATTATATTAATAAAATTTATATAATATTATATGTTTATATATATCATATACTTTGATTGGTTTTGGAAAAAGAGAGTAACATTTCTTCATGAGGGAGGTAGTCCACACATACATGGACAAAGTTATAATTTTATAAGAGTGAAATAAAATTATATTAAATGATATATTTTATCATTGAATAATGATAAATATTTCATTAATAGCATAATTAGTTAATTTATATCACATATAATAATTAAAATTACATTTATCACCTTCCATGTGAAGCGTTAGTGAAAGATGAATCACATCACTTTGTGAGGTGGTGGTCTACAATACACATGAGCGATGTTTTTATATGTCCTAAAAAAAGGAATGTAAATTATATATAATTGATATAGTCAATATAGAGGAATAAATATGTAATAAATATCATATATATATATATCATACCCAACCATGATAGGTGGAAATTTACAAATTAATGACTTTAGTTCGCAAGTCGGTAGTCCACTGTAAACACAAACGATGACTTCGTAACCCTTTTAATGGAAGTGGGGATGGTTATAGGTCATGTAAATGTTATAAAAACATCCTAGTATGTGGAAGATATTTTTTATATTATATAATTATGTTTTAATCAAAATTTAATATGGTTGATAGATAAATTAAATAAGGATGCTCCTTAAAAAAGCCACCTCTTATTTGGGTATTCTCCTTGGGTTTTCACTAAATCGTTATTAGGATGTATTTATGCCAGTAATAAGGATTCTAGGATCAATTAACAGAATCTGGGAATTGATTTTTTATGTTCTTAAATTAACCAATGTGGTTTTGATCGTGTGAATAAGTGAAGACATTCACTACCTTTTAATAGTTTAGAATGACTGTCTTTTTTGTAAATACCAAAATATATTAACTATTAGGAGGTCTAAATTTCCTCATGTACCTAAAAAATTAAATAAAAATGTGCATTAGGGTTTATGTGGTAGATACACACCTCTATAACACTAAATTAAACACATTTATATCATGTTATTTCTTAGTCATTAATCTTAATTAATTTTAGCCTTTTTATTATAAACAAGGTAGTTTGTATCATTTTAATTACCATGGAAATGTATACATTAATACAAAAATTAAAATGAGTTTTTTAGATAATTTATTTTTAATTATTTTAAATATTAAATACAATTTATTACATAAAATCATTTTTTTACAATTAGTTTTAATAAAAACTCATGTAATTCGCAGAACTATATTTTAACCATAATTACAGTAATTATTTTTAACTATTTTCATTAATCATTGATGTAAAATATTAATTTAACATATTTCGATAATATAAATTATTTAATTCCAATTATTTAATCCAATTTACCAAATTCAACTCACATGTGTGGTATAATTTAATTTAAAATTTATCTCAATGATGAGATGAGAAATTGGGTTTTTAAAGTGAAAATATTCACAAGATTATAATATTTTTATATCATAATTAAAACTAAAAATTATTATAATTAACAAGATCATATTAATTGATATAAAATTGAACTAATTTTACTTTAAAATCAATTCAAAATATAATGTATCATTATAAATTATTTAAATGAAAATTCTGTTTAAAATTAAAATTCAATATTTTTCCTTATTCATCAAAAAATAAAATTTTTAGGAGAATAAAAAAATGGCCCAAATATAATTTTGATATTCCAATTAAAAAAATATTTAATTTATAAAATTAATTTTCTACAACTTCTAAAATTTCATTTTAAATTTTGTGTGTGTGGAATGACTAAAGCGTGTCTTATAAAAATACAATTATTTAGAAAACATTTCTTCCTATTCTAATTGATACTTATTTTATTACAAATAAATTGATGGATAATAAACATGTTTGAGCTATATATTTTTTTAAGTTATTTATTTCTATTAATACCCTACAATATAACAGCAATTTTATAACTTATTGTAATAAATAATAATATTAATACTATATTATTGTTTGGTAACACATGGTTTTGCGTGTAATGAACGCTACCAAGAAACTCATTATTGCGTGCAACACATAATATTAAATATATTTAATTTATTTGAAAATAAATATATCAAAATTTATTTGGATATTATATTCCCATCTACACCTAGTGTTTTCTGTCACATGTGCTATAGAATAAAATGTTATTTCCTTAGAATTTCAATGTCTTACAATTTTCTTGGATTAAGATAATTAACCATTTTATATAAAAAATATAAAAAAATTTAATAAAAAAATGTTATTTTATGATTAGAAGATACTTGTTTCTTAAAAATTTTGTGTTCACATATATTAAAATTGATTTTAATCACCTTTATAAATAAAATCATATAAAATGATTTAAAATTTTATAGTAAACTTTTTAAAATTGTGTAATGAGGTCAATTTTGTTTTTTATCCCTAAAATTAGAGGGAAAATATTCGATACTATGATAAAAAAATTATTTTTCAAATAGTGAAACTTTTCTAAATATTTTATTTTATTAATTAAATTAATCTATTTAAAATTTTAATTCTAATGTATAGTTTAATCAAATATAAAAATTAATTAACACTCGTTTAAATGGTAATAAATGTTAAATAACAAGAAGAATGCTTTTAATTAAAATAATAGTTTTTTTTAAATGGTTTTTGAGCACATTATATATTATAATTAAAATTAAATTTTTTTCATATTTAAGAATTTAATTATATTAAATGAAATAAAAAATTTATTCATCATGTTTAAATTTTTTTTTGAATGGTCTTCTAATATTATTCATGTTAAAATAATAAACATTTTTAATACTTAGTCAAGACTAATAGGTACCAAATTTTTTTGTCTAATATCTCTTGAATTTTACTAAATCAATTTGTTGCTTAGAACATCTATAATACATTTATTATGTTATTAATTAACAAATACATGTTTATCCATCATTTCCCCACCTAAACCTCCAAACTCTTATTCAATTCCATTTTTATCCATTACCTAACAATATTGTCTAAGTATTTTCCCCACTTTTTTACCTATAAAAGGATCTCACTTCCACCCTTTTCCAATCACACCCCTAGTTAAAAACATCCATGAATGGTTTCGTAATTTAATTTTTTTATGCGCTCTTTAGATGTTTCATAGCCTATATCATCAAAAATATTCTTCAATTCCTTCATTTTCATAAGATACCTCAAAAGACAATCTAAATCGTCAATATAATCATTACAAACCTTTAAACTTCATTTCACTATCCTTCTCAACCACCATCCTCTATACCAATTATAACCTTATATATATAATGAAATAAGTTTAAATAATATACCTTAATCTTATTATATTTATAGTATAACCAATATTTATTCCCCTCTCACTCAATTTAAATAATAAAAACATTCCTCATGTGTGTGTGGGGACTATCATCACCATGAATGAGAAATTTAATTTTTTTCCCATTATGACCTTTTATGGATTGTAATGGAAAAAGATTAATAGAATTTATATTTTATTTATTTAAGGATTCATATTATTTAAATGTGAATTTTTAATTGTATAAGTAATATTATTAATAAACATTAATTGTAAAACTAACCATCATAAATGAATATACCAAGAGAAAAAAAAGAAATTTATTTATATGTGAAAACTTCTTTTTTCATTTTAATTTTTCTTATAACTCTCCCAAAATATATTTAATAAACTTTATAACATTTAAATCATGTCATTATACTTTTATGATATTGTTATTATAATATAAGTATCTTGTCCATAACCATGCTCACACATAGATTGTAGCATATTCTTGTAGTGTTGGTTTGACCACCTCCTTGAAAAATGTTATAAATTATATCATGTATGGAATTGGAAAATTAATTTTTTATATTAATAATAATATAATGAACGTTTTTATTTTGGTAATATAATATTTAATTAATTTATCACTGTTTATTTGTTAATAATCATTGAAACATGTTCACTGTAAATTTTTTCTAAAATAATCATAACTAAAACTATCATATAATGATATTATATGATTTTAATGTATTATAAAAACAACAATTCAAGTACCTTGTAATGTTTTAGAATGATGAAATTTGGGATACGAATGAATACCAACATCTCTATTACGAAACAAGCTCCAAACAATCAGGATTACTCACCCAAAATTTAAAATGAATAATAACTAACTAATATACTTGTAGAGAATATTTTTAAATTCTGTTTATAAAATAGCATTTATATGAATAAGGTTATAAAATATGTTATTAATATTGTTATTTTTCACATGAGGATAACTCACATTCATGTAAGTCAATATAAAACTAAGGGCCTTTGGTAACTCAAATATAGTACATTTACTTATGTTGTTCAAACATGAATTTTTTTCCTATATTAAGTGATATATAATTAAATGTGATATATATTATATATGTGGGGAAGATTATTTCCTAATTAAAATACCCTTACAAGAATTATTTTATTTTAAATGAAATTATATTATGTTTTGATTAATTTTCATCCCCTAATATATTGATTTCCCTTAAATGGATAATTATTTCAAGACCATGTTTTCACTTAACACCAAAGTTATCCCTTCTTATTTTAAAATAAAAAACATATCAATTCATGTTATTTTTCTACTTTTGTTTTTATATAAAATTTACGTAAATCTAGGGAAATTTTTCTTCTTTTTTCCTCTTTATCTCAAAAATGGATCAATTTTCCTTGATGTAATGTTTTATAAATCACCATCTAAATGATTTTATGATGTTCCACTTTTTTAGGTGATTGAATTTGGTATCAATTGATTTGGTTTATGCTTTTATTTATATGAACCCATTTTAAATATGATGTGTAACCTATTATTATTCCTGGGTTGTAATTATATTATAATTAGATTTCTTTTTGATGGATCATATGTGTATGGTTATTATTTAACTGATGGGTGGGCCCCATGTAGCCTTCCAATTCATAGGGTAAAGCATTAAATCTCATGAGATAATGGTGAAAGGACATTTGATACTCGATTCAAAATGGGAAATCAGTAGTGATGCCTAATTTTTTACGAGAAAAAATATGTAATGCCTAATCCTTTATGTGAAATGGGTTGTAATTTCCGATACACTATAAGAAATAGGTAGTTATTTCCAATCCACAATGTTTTTTTCTATAATTATATTGGTTCCACACTCCCTCGATATGTAACTATTTTGTGCTTCCTATCTCATTATTTAAGTCTCGTGTTTTCCTAGTATTTTTTCCACATTATGTGTTTGATCATATGGGATTATTTGTTCTAATATTGTTCAATATAAAATGATTTTATGATTTAATTTTATATAAATAAGGTATTTCTCTCATGATTATATTTTATCATATTCTTATTATCTCACCTATGGTAATATGTTGATATGTTTATGTTTCTCTTACTAAAAATTTATGCTCACCTTTTCTTATGTTTCCCTTTACTATGGGCATCAAGATGAGTTCAACATGGAAAATTATTTGAGAAGGTCCTAGTTTAATGAAATTATTTGAAAGTGTTCATAAGAATTGTATAATAAATAGATTGTGTAGCTAGTCTCCAAAGACACTAAACCTCTCTATTATCGAGATGTTGAGTTTATTATTTATTGTAATGAAATGTTTAAATTATGGGAATGCTACAGAATAATGGAATTTATATCTTAGGTCCCCTCATAGATCCTCTATTTGATTCATGGTATTTAATCAATAGTTATAGGGAAGGGATCCTGTTAAATATTTTGTGGGATTGATCATGTGAAATTTTTGAAACTTATATAATGATAGATAGCATGATAGAGTTCATTTATATATGGGAGTTATTTAAGATGAATATATTGGATTTGGGTACCTTCTTTTGATAATATTTGTGGATATATCTTGACCTCTAGTATTTTTCCTTAATTTTTTGAGGTGAGTGAGCTTTAGAACTAAGTTAACTCTACTTCTTGTATTCTAAAGGTGGCATGACTAATATAAGCCTCTGCATTTATGACTTCTACATGACTTGTGATTCATCTTTACCCTAAAGGGTTCCCTTTGATATGTTATGTTTTGGATGAAAATATACATCATAATTTTTGGACTCTCCTGTGTTCCAAGAACCTCCATTTACCCTTGCCTAGTGTATTTTGAGTACTGAAATTATGATGATGGTGACATCACAACATCTTTGAGTGTTCTAGTGATGAGAATATCTGTATATTTATTATGTATATCCATTAAACTTAACATTACTTTTAGGATCTTGGAGATAAATTTTTTTGTGTATTTCGATATTATCCTCCTTATATATAAATCAAATAAAATGATTCGAGTTGATTATTTCTTTTTTCTTCCCTTATGGTATTTGGTATGTTCAAATGAGTGTGCTTATACTCACCCAAGAATAGGTCTTGGGCCCACATTTGTTTGGTTCTGTAGATTATCAAGAGGTTGGATAAGGATTTGTGAGTCTAGGGTTGACATTGCTTATTTGTAGTTGGCACATGATGATATTGGGAGATGTTTTGTTGGATTAGTATTGGTTTTACCAGGATCAGATGGTTGCTATAATTTTTTAAGTTTGGAGATATCTTTTAGTGAGGTCCTCTTAGTCTTCACTGGTTTTCTATTTTTTTATAGTTTTTTGGAATATAGTTTTTCCCCTTTATTGTAAGGTATTCATAATAGTTATCATATGGATCTTATTATAAATCTCATACATGTGTTACATTTATTACTATTGATCATATTTATATATATCATGTTGATGTCGTAGTTTTCTTGATAAATTGTAAATAATATTCTATTAAATATTACGATAGGTTAAGGCATCTCATGTGTGTGATATTCCTACTCGGTTCCTATAACCATCCCTTAGGCTATTGGAATCAGGCTCGAGGTGTCACTAATAGAATACCACTATCTTGTGTGGGGCCTTAATAGTTAGCGATATAAGAACCCACCTTTCTTTGAAGAATTGAAATTTTTTATTTTTCTTAAATTCCTTCATTTTGACCTATTTTGAATGCATAGTAAGTTTAGGGGGTCAAAGCAGTGTCTGGGAATTTTTCAAAGCTTGGAGCCCTGTATTTTAGAGAAGTTGGTTGTGCATCATTGATAATATAAATTTTGTTTCTCAAGCCTCATGATTAGAGTAAAACATGTAAGGTGTCTCTGTATAGAGAAGAGGTCGCACAGTCTTCCCTAACCATGTTACCCAGGACACACACTCACGCATTTTATTCAAACATTTTAACAGAGGAGAAATACACGGTTGGAGCATGGTTTTTCTAACTATGTTCCATGACTATGCGATGGGGTCTTGAGGTAAGGATGGGCATAAAATATTGAATAGTATGGTCAAATTCAGGGCCAAACCATGCCAAACCTTAAAATATGGATAAATGACCTTTTCCCCTTAATAGATTTAAAACTCTAAATCACTTTTCCCTTTTATTTCTTCTCTAGTAGCCTTATCCCACATGTAGATAGATCCTTTATCCACTTCCTATTTTTAATCCCATTTCAACATATGATGTTTGAATCAAGAGTTGTTCATCTCATTGGATAGCCACCAATGATTTATTTTTTTCTTAGGCTCCTATCATTGGTTGTATTTCTGTTGTTGAAGATGTTTTGGTGCAACATAATATAACCTATTTCAAGAGTTTTCATCTATTAAACCATTTTCTTCTAATCTGGCCCAAATCAAAGGCTGAGCATAGAAATATATGGGCATACGGTCTGTGTTCTAAACCTTTTCCCCCAAGGAATTGTTGTTTATACATTCCTTGTAATGATTCATATGCCTAAACTTTCGGTATTTTTTTTATTAAATTAATAATACCTTATGTTATAGAAAATTCTTGTTTAAGACATGTCATAAACCCCATAATAAGGTTGGAGGCTGTTGGCCCCAACCTGAACCCCTCACGGGGTCGGTTCTTCCCTTTAACCATTATTATGCAACCCTTGGGGTGTGTTCAACCAACATTATATTGTTGGGGATTGATTGTGGTTATTAAGTTGATTGTTAATTTTTTTAATCACCTTGTAGCCCCTTTTTATTTTGAATGTTAATGGTATTAAATGAATAATCTCATTCCTTGTATATGATTATGAAGAGGATATTTAATCCATTAATGAAATGCGTTTTGAAATGTTAAATGAGTTGGTTATAATGAAAATGTAGGGTTTGAGGTATGGCCCCATTGACCCACTAGGTTTCCATGGACATTTCTATATCATGGAGCGAGCTTACTTAGATGCAATGTGCATATTTACTCAATGGATCTGACCTATTTGGATGACTTAGACATTCTTAATCCTAGGATTTGGCACACTAACCATACATGGATTCCTTGGAAATATCTACCCCTTTTATCCAATTTATTTTTCTTACTTAGATTCCATATATATTTCCTCTTGATGGATCCAATTTACTTAATTTACTCAAACTAGTAGGATTCCATGGAAATTTCTACTCCTTGAAATGGGTTATTTATCGTACATGGATGCCATTGAAATTTATACACATTGAATCAAATATACATGGTTTACTTGACCCAAAAGTATTCATTGGACATCTATACTCATTAGATCTGACCCACTTGTAAGCCATGTACATTTCTAATCCTTTTATATGTGTTACTTTATTTACTTAGCTGATGTGGATGCCATGGACATTTATACTCTTTGGGTCCTATCCCATGTTGGTCTGTTATAGTATCAATCTACATAGGTCATTGATGATCCTTATCATGATTTATAGTTATCTCTTATGATATGGTTTCATGGTTATATTGAGTCTCAATGGACAAGATAGTATCACTACTATTATTATCATATAATCATTGATTTTTTCTACACATTGTTTCATCCATTATGAATTGACTGGAATTGTAATTGATAGTGTTGGTGGTAGCCTACTGAGTATTATCTCATACCCTATTCAGTACACCATTCGGTACCTAGATAGAAATCATGGATATAGGTATATAAAGGTAAAAGCTCCCCCTTAGTGATTCATGATTTATTGATGAATATGAGTAGGGGCACACATGATTGGGATATGGATCGTGATACTATATGTGGATCATTTCAATTTTTCATTTTTAAATTTTGATGCATGTTTCATAAAAGATTCATGTTGTCATATATTTTTATCTATTTTATAGAAATCCATAATCATAATTGTTTTATGACACTATTGGTTGAGATTAATTGGTTATTTTTATGGTGGATGTTTATACTTTAGTTGTTTAGTTATCTCATAGTATTATGTTATTGCCAATTATGATTATACTATTATGATACACTCTGGTCATGAGGGTATAGTCTCCCCACAATTCCACTATGGACCCTCTCTATTAGTTGGTAGCCTTAGGCATATGAGGAGGTGTTCTTGAGGCCATGTGAAGCATTGGGTTTAGGTACTATTGAGTGAACTGGGGCCATGACGTCACAAAGTTTTATTAGAGTAGTGTCTTTTCTATTATATTATCATTTTAGAATATTAGATATGATATTAATAATTTATCAGAGTTTGTTAAAGATTTGTTTATGGGAGTAGCTGACCCATATAAGGGGAAAATACAGATTTTATTGGAATGGGATATGATGTTATGGTTTATACATGTTACAGTTTATTTGATTCCACCATTGGGTGACACACTTGTTATGTTATGTTATTATTATTATGACGTTGGGTTACATTTTATCTATGGCCATGAATGGAAAGGAAGTATTGACCATGTATCATTCTTGGCACATAGGTAACTAATATGTGATGCATTATTCAATGACATGTAGGATACATTAACTAATTTCATGATATGCATCGTATGTTTCTTGATTGAAATAAAAATTATTTAATTAACACCTTGTATATGGAACTAAGATAAATAACTAGTTACGTAATATTCCTTGACCAAAATAATAGTGTTTCTATGCATAGATTGATGAAGACACCATAAGAATTCAATTGTATCACATTGATTAATGGATCATTAGTCGCATGGGGTGGAATGTGTTGTGGTTGGGATTAAATGTGCCTATATCAATATATAATGTGAATGGGCCTTTATAAATTGTGAATTATAATATATATAATTCAACCATTTTATTGGATTTTTAAAATAAATAAATATAAATTTAAATGAATTTAAATTCTAAAATGAAAAGGTTTTCATTAAATGGATATTCTGATTACAACTTAAAGGGTGTTTTCATTTATAACATGCAATTGAAACTATGTATATCGGACCTCCTGTATTATTGCATATAACTTTCCCTTGTATTAACCATAGTAGTGGAAAGTAAGAAATATATTCTTCTTTTTTATGATCCATATTTCTCCCATACTGGGATTTATGATCAGGAAGTGGGGTGTGACTCATGTTTAGGAAGTATAGTAACAATAATATTTTATGTAAGTTATATTGATGTTATAAAATCTATATTGAGTCATATAAGCCGGATTTTTTTGAGATATTACACCTCTATGATCTCAATTTGTATGCTAGGAGGCTGGAGAGAACCATACTCTAGAGGTGGTGGGATCTGGGCACCTGTAGAACCTCCAATAATACCACATTAATCACTACCTGTTATGCATGATAAGTGTTTTGATATCCAATTATGTGAGGGTTTCCAATGCTTTATGGAGAATGTTTAGGGAGCCCTATGAAATTCATATAGTATGTTAGTGGTAACTCCTGAGTTTCCACAGCATATTCTTCCCATGTTTTTATAGGTTGGTGGATCATAGGATATGAATTCGTGGATAGAGACAATGTTATCGATTATTGAGCATCTCACGAAACATCCTAATGAAAGAGTGAAGCTCAATATGTACATGCTTCAGGATTCCACCAAGATATGGTGGGATGTTATTAAATAGATGGATCACATTTCTAATATGTATTTTACAGATTTCTTGGTAGAATTATTTGATTATCTTTATCTGAATACATTGAGGTTTGATAGATCTATATATTTTTAACACATGGAGTTGGGCGCCTTATCAGTCTGGGAAAATTCTTCCCATTTCAGGGAGACAATGTATTTGGAACCTATGTTGTTGGGTGGAATGCAATATGAAGTTATGGTATTTTCGGATGCTCTTAGGTATGACATATTTTCATAGGTGAATATATTTTTACATCCCATAATTTCTAAAATAGTCAATCAGGTACTTATTAATGAACATAACAAGAGGAAATCTAGGGATTTAGAGTATGGTAGTTTATCTTCTTCAACTAGTGGTTCAATGTTAGGTGGTAGGAATAGATGTTTTGATACCTCTCATGAGAGGAGTACTAGCTAGAGCATGATTACGGGTAGTTCTTTCTTTTGTTTCCAATATAGGAGGAAAGGTAACATGAGGAGCCAGTGTGATAGGATCCTTGTGGAATTCCAATATGGTTGAGGGATTGTTAATATATATTAGTTTTTCAGGAACATTCCTCTAATTTCTAGTGAAAAATGGTCTGAGAAGACTCCATGTTCAAGAGTAAGTTCAGTAGCTTCTGGTTAGGAAGGGAGTGGGAGCATGACCGACCGACTAGGATGAGATGGTTGTCGTTGTCAAGGTAGCCAGGAACTAGACTTATAGTGCTAGTAAAGTGGACCTTCTAAGGGAATACAAAATATATCTTATAGATAATGATCCAAAAATATGTATATAATGAAATTGATACCTACAGAGTAGAGTGTTGGGCCTTCTATGGTGAGTAGTAATATTTGGGTATCCCCATTATAAGTATCTTCTTTTTTTGATATTGGTGATTATTAATCCTTCATATATTTTCTTATTGTATATAATGTTGGGATTGATATCCAGTTTTCCTATGGTGTGATAACACTTAAAACATTGGTGGGGATACGATCATAGATTACACTCTAGTGTAGGGGTTTCCCCCTAAGATTGGTGGGTGTTTCGTTTCATGGGACCCATTTTTTCTCAAGATGAAAGGGTTTAACATCATTCTTGGGTTGGATAAGTTATCTCCTTGTCATAATTTCATTCACTTCAATCACTGAAGGGTGAATTTAATATAACCATATGGTGGGGATTTTATTCATAAGGGTGAATGGGATGTCCAATAGAGTCGATCAATACCCAAATATCATGGGATGAGTGGGATGATAACCAAGATAGATATCTTATATTTGGATGATCTGGGAATTCATCAAGAGTATTTCCTTCTAGTCATGGAAAAATTTAGGTATGTTTTACGAGAAGATTTTTTAGGATTACTTCGTAAGAGAGAGGTATTGGTTTCTATCGAGTTAGTTCCTAGACTAGCACTAGTATCCATTCCACCTTTCATGATAGCTACTACTAAGTTGTAGGATCTCAAGAGGTATCTATAGGAATTAGATGAAAAGGGTTTTAAATAACCATGTATATCTCTATTGGGTTTGTTGGTCCTCATCACCTTGAAGGTGGATAGAATGGATTGATGGAAATTAAATCAGTTGATAGTTATGAACTGATATACATTTCGTTATATGGATGATCTCTTTAACCAACTCTAATGAGAAAGGGTTTTTTCTATGATTTATTTAAGATCATGTTATCATCAAGTGCTCATAAACCCATTATATATACCATGTATGAAACTATATAGTCGATATGGATGGTATAAGTATTTAGTCATTTAGATAGAGTAGTTTTAGGTTATTAGGATACAGATCTCTATGGTTAAGTCTACATAAAAATAATATTATGATCTTGACCATCAAAAATTTGTGTTTGAGGTGGGGATTTAGGTTTTCCTATGAGCTTCATCTATATAATGGAATAGAAAGATTCTAAAATTAGGGAAGAAATCACTTAATTATTTAAGGCCCTTTGAGATTCTGGATAGATTAGGGTCATTAAACTATTGGTAGTAGTTACCTGAGAGGAATTAGTTCATTCATGATGTCTTCTATATATATCTTATCTTTTTTTATATCATTCAGATCTATTTTATATTCTTCAACCTGAGGAGGTTAACTTTGAAGTCGATGAATCCTTTGAGGGGAACCTCATCTGTGTTGTTTATTAGATCATGAAGGCTCCAAGGAAATTCGGCTCCTCTGGTATGGGTGATATAGCAACACATCCATGAATAAGAATATACATTTGATTTAGAGGTTGACATATGTTCCTAGTGGTCATAATTATTTGCATATAATTCTTTACCACCCTTAGATGGGAAAATTTGAGAATAATTTATTTAAGGGTGGAAAATTGTAAGAACCAAAAATTATTATGAGGTATATAACATTTTTATTTCAATTAAATTCCTTGGATTTGACCTTATGTGAGTTTCCAGTACGGATAGGGGAACAAAATGGTGTCAGAAGCTTATTTGAAACTCAAAGCCTCGACATTTGGAAAAGAAATCTTTGTTTCATAGTTGTTGAAAACATGAATCCCAGTCAGCATGGTTAGAGAAAATCATGGAGGGTGTCTTATTACACATTAGAGGGCACATGATTTTCCTTAACAGTGAAAACTTGGCTGCATGCCATTTCATTTTTTACAAAAAAATTAATTGAGGGGAAATAAATTATCGGTGCATGGTTTATCAACATGTGTTATATGATCATGTGATGGGGGTCTTATTCTAGGGCTAAGTGCACAATTGGAAAATGGTTTGGAAAACAATGTGTAAAAACCATGTGACCCATTAAATTATTGGAAAATGTACTTTTTCCTTAAGTTCGTTAAATTTTTATTCCTCTATTCCATTTTCTGACTTCTCTTGTAGCATCCTATCATGTGTGTGGAGCTACTTCACCATATTCTTGGGCGTTGATCTCATTTCTCCATATGATTTCAAAATCAAGAGTTTTTCATCGCAATGGATATCCATCAGTGATTTCTTCATTCCTTATTATCAATTAGTCATTTTTATTTCTATCAAAGACTCTATTTTGGTGCACTATAATATTATTTATTTAAAAGTTTTTCATCCTTTTTACAATTTTCTTCTAATCTAGACCAAATCAGAGGTTTGGGAAAGAATAGTGTTCTTCTTATGGGAATAATTTAAATATTCTATACCTATTGCCTCAAAGTTTGGTTTTTTATACCATGTTCTTGTTGTGCTGCAAGTTGGACCATTCAGTTATTGCTTCTTAATTTAATAAACCCTTGAGTTAAATGAAAAATATTTATTTAAGACATGTCATGGTACCATTATATAATGTTGGAGGTTGTTGGACTCAACATGAACTGAACATGGGGTGGTTTATTCCCTTTTACAATGATTATGACACAATTCTAGTGTTTTGATCCCCTATGACATTTTTGGGAACTGATTGTGGTAATTAATTGTATTTTTAACGGTTGTAATAACCTTTTAAAACATTTCCATTTCTATATGAAAGGTAAGAAATGAATAATCCCTTGGATTATAAATTATTATGAAGGGATTAATGTATTTATTAATGTAATTGCTTTTGAAATGGAAAATGAATTTGTTATAATGTTAATGGATGGATCATGGTATGGCACTGACGGCCCACTAAAATTCAATAGAAATTTCTACTTCATTGATATTGTTTACTTATATTAAATGGACATTTATACTCTTTTTATCAGACCTATTTTATTTCCTTGCACATTTATACTCCAAGTATCTAGCACACTTAGCATAATTGGATTATTTGAACATTTATAATCCTTGGATATTTTTTATTTGTCGTATTTGGAAACATTAGACATTTTAAATCCTTAAATCTTATTTACAGGATTTACTCAATGAAGAAGGATGAATTGGACAAGTATACTCCTAGGATCCAACCCACATGGATTCCATGGAAATTTATACTCTTTAGATCTAGTTTATTTATATTTCTTGTATTCCATGAAAACGTCTACTCCTTGGATCTGATTTACTTGGAATACTTTTCCCACTAGGATTTGATGGAAATTTCTACTCCATGGATCTATCCCAATAGTATTATATATAAATTTCTAATACTTGGATTCAGTTTAATTGTTTTAGTTAGCTCACTTGGTTCCATAGACATTTCTAATCCTCGGTTTATATCCCATGTTTGTATGTTATATAATTAATCAGGATAGGTCATTGATGATGATTATCATGCCTTATAATTAGCCCATATGATATAGTTTCTTGATCATAGTGAGACATCAGAAAAAGTAAAATATCACTTATATTATTATTACTTATACCAAAAATATATATTCACACTATTTTGAATTATATATACATATTGGACTTGTTATTGAACTCGTTGGTGGTGGCATAATGAGTGTTATCTTACTCCCTATTTGGGCCACTATTTTGTACTTAGATAGTCTTCATGGATATAGGTACAGATAAAGGAAAGAACCAACATGGTGAGTCTTGATTAATTGATGTATTTGAGAAGGGGAGCACAGGACTAGGATATGGATAATGATTTTATCTAGGGAAATTTTATCTTTGTTATTTTGTACTTTTGATAAATGTATCGTACTGGATACATGTTTAAATGTTTTTCCTATATATATTATAGTATCTCATGATCATCTTTTGTATATGAAACTGTTAGTTGATATTAATTGTATGTTTTTATGGATGTTTATTTCTCAACTACTCAATTATCTCATATTCTTATTCTATTTATTAGAATCATTATACTATGGTTTTACACTCTGATCATGAGGGCATAATCTCCAATATATTTCACCATGAACCCTCAATGCTAGTTTGAAACCTATGTCATTTGAGGAGGCATGCTTGAGGCCAAGTTACTAACAAATTTTAGTTACTATCATGGAATCCATGTTCGGTACATTAAAAATATTTGAAAATTTATTCATAAAGAATAGATTAAGTATATTTATGTTAGTATGATGTCCTTTGAGTGATATTTTTCGATTCCATGGTCAAAAATGACCATGTGAATAATGTAACATATTTTAGAATATATATATTTAATCCTAATATGGATTTCTTATGATATATTTTGATTCAATGGTCCTTTCATGTCACCTCGAATATTCTATGATGTTGGGAAGACCTATATATTAGGGGGTTTAGTGGCATTATTCTTGTGTTGGGATTAGGGTGTGATTTATAGTCATTTGATCTCTTTTTCTTAAGGGGTATATGAAAGGATTATCACCCTATAATGTGAATTCCAAGGTAAGTGAGCCATTCGGTTTAAAATGGGTAATATGGGTTGTGTACAATACATTCATTTAGTGATTGACAAACTAATTTTATTGTATGTTATAAAAATCTATATCTCAAATGTAAATATAGTTAGCGGTTGGGAAAATTTTTTATTTATACAATATAAAGGGAGTTTGATATTATGCATCTCAACAGAGACTAGGAAGGTATATGAGACATTATGACCATCAATTTAGTTTCATGGAATCAATGTTAGGTAATTTTCTCACACACTTTAATCTTGGAAATATGGTGGGATGTTATACCTATTCATTGCATGTTATAGTGATGGGATAAGGCATTTTACCTATCAACTCTTGGATTTCTTTTGGTATAAGATGATCTAACAATCACATATTGATATCAATCCCAGGTTAAAAATTATAATCACCAATTATTGGGAACCTAGGGTTATGTAAGGTTATAGAAAATTAAAAATAAATTATTTGGCATGATGCATTTGTAATGGTTAATGGTTATACACTAAATTGTATCATAGTTTTATTGAAAATGGAATTGTTGTTTGATTTCATATTGATCATTCATATTATGATTGAAATGTTCCAAATTGATATCAACACTCGATGAAGAAAGTAAATTCACTCACCATTACTCAATAATGAAACAAGTATTTATTATTTTTATTATTTATTTGAATATAACATTGTGCACAAACACAAATATTCTAGATTTATTTAGGGATACAGCTTCTGGTGGTCTACTAAGTATGTATGTTATAAACTAGATATACACCTTCGTTGGAATTTATATTTTTATATTAGGGATATCGGTAAGGGTAAGATCCTAATCATGGATGATTAAGTTGGTCAGATGTTTGGAGTGGAACTCGAGATAGGACAGAGAATCATTCCAATTTTTTATGTCTATATATTTTATTCATTTAAATAAAATTATATATGATTAACCCTTTGGGTGATCCTAATATTTATGTATATCATGTGTGACATTAAATTTTATTCACATTTTACTATAGAAAGTGATATGTTTTGCTGTTATTGAGTTAAATCTACAATATCCATATTATGTTTTTCATTATGGATGAGGGTTTCTTATTATTTCCTTTTTCATTTATGATTATGTGATAAAGGGAATAGTATTGACATTAGAAACTCAAACAAACATAAAACAACTTCAACCACTCGTCATATGGATTTTACGCCTTCACCATCTTCCACCAACATCTCAAACTCCTACATGCCATAAAAGTGCTTATAATAACTCAACATTTGACCTCTATTACGTCATAAATACCACATTGTTGTATATCCATGCAACCAAAATCATCTCTTCTTTCCACTTCCATACAACCATGAAAATAAAATCGGCATCTCTTCTTACATGTGATTGGTGCATTCATACCATTCTTCTAAGAATTATCATAAGCATAGCTCCAACTATATTACCTGTATAAAGATGTTTTGTATTACAAGCCTCAATAGGGAATCAAAAAATATCTTATATCACCTAATGTAACTACTTTATACTCATTTCATCCTCTTTTTTATTTTCCCACCTCCAAAGACACAGTTCAACAAACACATGTCATATCTAGGTGAATATAGGAATGATTCATAAGAGTTGTGCTAGATTTTATAAGGACTATAAGGTCTTTTTTAATCAATTTTATGTAGATTATAATGATTTAGAAAAAATTTTAAAACAAATTATAAAATAAATTTATACAAATAAAATGGGAAATGAGCGTGATATGGTCAAACATAGGATCACCTCCATTTTCACTAAAAAAAATTAGTTTTCATATTTGTTTTGATTTTATAATCACTGTTATATTTACCATGTTTTAGTAGTCCTTAAAAAAGTAAAAAAATCAAAAAAAATAATAATTAGTATAATATGACAGTCAGTGATTGGAGTGGTTCTTCATGAGTTAACTTGTGGTCTAACACTGTGTTACATTCTCGTGATTTTAAAATATTATATTGATGGGATAGTGGTAACCCATGCTAGCCCACATCACTAAAACTATGATTTATTATTATTGTTATTACTATTACATATGGATTTATTAATTAGATATTATATGTGTTATATACCTAACCCTAAGATTGTTTAGGTTGGGCTAGAGAGTGTATGCATTTTATGATACCCTTTTATAGATTTGGTATGTATAGAGTAATAGGATATGATATTTATTAACATTATTTATATAATATTACATCAAGAATTGTGTTAGTTTTTTTTTTGAGCCATTATTTTTGTATCTCAGTGATATTGCATTATATATTACGAAAATAAAGTTCCATGATAGTAGGTTCATGTATGTTTCAATAGATATGTCATCAAAATATCTTATTTAATCATGATCGATTATATATAAGAAGATAAGAGAGACCCTTATTCATATTCTATAGTATATGGATTAGAGGGATTCACATTATATGTCATATATATAATTTTATTTGAGAGGATTATACGTAGAATACATATCTCATTAAGAGTGAGGGTGGTATGCAGATAATAGATTTCTGGACTAAATCTCTACAAATTATTTTCAATCAGATAGAGAAACCTCTTATGAGGAGGGTGAATTGTGTGGAATATATGGTATGAGGACCATATAAATATTTATGAGAATTATTGGTCAATGAAGACAAAAATAACGACTATTATATAAGTACTTTTATGATTCTTTATTTTGTTAGTTCTTTCTTGAGACACTAAGGGAAGAGAGGATTTCAAATTTTATACGTCACTTCTAGGGGGGATGTGTCTTTGATATATTATGATAAATGAATTAAATATATAATTTTGTTTGAACCCATATTTTTTGTTTGTGACGCTAATAAATTTGGTAGATTCATGGAAGGTTTTATCAATATAGTTTAGATTCTTGTAAATATTTTTTTCATGAATTCCTTTATTGAAGTTTTAAATCAGGCCCTCATTGCTGAGGAGAACCTAGTTTGGAGTTTTTTTATTGATCAATAAAGTTCATTTATAGTTTATGAGAGTGGTTTATCAGGTATAAAAAAGAGAATATTTTAATATTATTTCATGGTATGTTATGGGCAGGCTAGCTAGGTTCATTGTTCATATCTTCTACTGTAAGGGGGTTTATATAGTGACCCAAACATTGCATACATGGATATTATATCTTATATGATGAATATTAATTAAATAACATTACGATTTGCACCAGAACGTTAAATTTTTAGTTTATTTTGAGAATAGATATATGATCATGTTCTTTCATGAATGATCTAAAAATATTAAATAAATATCATCCTATATATTACTCCTCTTATACAGGCACTATTTATAACCTTTCATCATAACTTGGGGAAAGGAAACATAAGATGCATTTTACTCAGTTGCTCAGTAAGGGTGAACATAAAATATATCAATCAATGATCATAAGTGATTATAATATAACCATAATATTATAGAAATATGATCACAACAAACAATAATCAAAAAAAATTAGTCCATGATCAATAATAATAAACCAAGGAACATAGATTTTTCATAAAATAATTTGTATTTCATAATTTTTTTGATTGAAAAAAAATAAATCATTAGATATGATAATATATCATAAGAATAATAAATATGTTTTTTGTAATACATATATGTATGGAAAATCATTTCCTTAGTCAATTATCACTCCCAATACTATCATAGAGGACTACCTTCACTCCAGATTCCATCATATCCTTAGTCGAGTTTCATTCTAATGACTATCATAGTGGATAGAGTCCCTTACTAATCTTGGTCCAATCCTTATTCTAGTTCTTACTATCTCATGAGATATTCATCTTTAACTAATTCATTGGATGGTTATATGATTCAAGGGACACACTTCATATAATGAAAACCAAACATATGTGAGCTACAATATCAAAAAAACATTAATTCTGTCATCATATCATAACCATTATAAAAGAAACTAACTTCATAAGCATTTTATAATTTCATTATAGAATACCCCATAGAAAATAAATGGTTTTTCAAACATCCCATTATAGTTAATATGAACCATCTAGAGATGGAATAAGGACAGTATCATTACATCATATCCCTTGTAAATCATAATCCATATCAATATATGTTATCATAGATAAAAAAATACTTTTAATGATCAGTGTAATATTTTAAAGAAAAATATCATTTTCATTTTGAAATCAATTATTTAAAATCCAAATATTTTTAAAATATAAAAGAAAACATTTTATTTGAAAAATACATGAAAATTTATAAAAGAAACCTCAAATCATTGAGTTTTTATGATGGATGTAAAGTTCCTTAATGAAAAAATCATTAAAATAGAGATTATATTCAAAACATTATTGAAAAGTACCTTCTTTATAAAATTAAAAGAAGAATATTTTTAAATATTTTTTAAAAAATGGAAAAATTGGTAAATATGATTTTATAAAATAATTCAAAAATAGTCAAAAAAAATTTATAAAACATTTTTCAAAATTGGTATATGGAGGAAAACATTTTTGTGACTGATAGAGGATAAATAGAGCCAGATTTTCATAAAAAAAATTAATGAATCATTTTGAGGAATAAAAGAGGTTAAGGTGGTAATAAAAATTTATAATTATAGAAATAATTATATTTTAAAAATTAAATGGGTTTTTCAAATAAGGATCAGATAATTTTCTCAATGTAAATTCAAGCATAAACCATCCTGATTAAAATGGCATTGAAACATAAATCCCTTCCCTCAAAATTATTATTTCTTCATACATGTTCAAATATCATCTATAATAAATGTAGATTTATTTTTAATATATTCTATAAATATATTCATACATAACAAAATTAATATTATTTACTCATAAGATCTTATCACCTATTTATTAATAATTTGGTATTAAAATAATTATTTTAGTTGATAATTGTTGTGTTTTTCTTGTATGTTTATATTAGATGGTTTTTCTACTTTCACCTTGGTCATGGTTTCTTCACCTCAAGAATACTAATAACTAGATAAGTATCATATTTAATAATCATATTCACTTTGATAATTTTTCATATATATTGGTGATGAAAAATGAATTATATCACTTCATGGAGATGATAGTTTTTACATACACGCGGGTGATGCTTCAAAGTTTTAGTGGTTAGAATGAAAGAAAGGTAAATGATAATTCATAATTAAAAACATTGTTAAATAATTTATATTAAATATATTCATTAAATCTACCTGTATTACCATCTAGGTAAAGTGAAAATAGTAAATGAATCACATCTCTTTGTGGAGGTGGTAGCCCACACTTATGCACGAGCAATGTTAATGTTTTTCAACGGATTGAAATTTAATAATGTAGATATGATGTTATAATTATATAAGAATAATTATGTGTTAAATTCCATATATAAACATCAAATAAATTATAAAATATATATATATATATGAATTTTAGTGATGGATAATGAATCATATCGCTATATAGAGGCGGTAGGTCACACATACACATGAGCAATACTTTTAATTTATCATTTGATGAAAAGTGGGGAAATGGTGGTTTTATTATTATAATAACATTTCAATATATTGAAAATATTTAATTTTATATTTTATAATGAATACCAAATGTTTATAGGAGTTATAATAAAAAGTAAATTGAAAGAGGTTGGGTAAGATGATTAGCACTTCTTCGGTAGACCTCTTTTAGATACCTTCTTAAGGACCCTTGTAATTGTATTTTAAGAAGACCATAACCTGTAATTCATTTGTAAGAAATTTTAAAAGAGAAATTTTTATGGTTTAATCTATCTGTATGGCTTAATTTTGTTTAAATAAAATATAGTATGGGTGTCCTTTTATAAGTGGGGGCGGGGCACCCCTTCAATTTTTTAAGGACTAAAATATTTTTTATTTATATTCTGGGAAAAGGGTAAAAAAAAATAAAATAATATCCTAAAGTGATAAGGGGAGAAAAAAACATGTCAAAAAAATAATTAATATAGAAATTTTGGCCTTATCACTCATTGAACTTTAATATACAAATTTTACCATTATTATTAATGAAGAAATATTTTTACCATAGATACTATTCATAATGACCATAAACAGAATTAGATACCTTAAAATATTTACATTCTCGATAAATAGTTGAAATAAATTTAATATTAAAATATAAAACATAATCAAAAACTATTTTATGGAAAATTATTTTTTAAGTATAAAAGTTTTTGTATACCATGATCAGGAATAATTTTGATCCAAAAAGTATAATTTCAATTATTTTTTAAAAAATATCATGATGAAATTATTAATCCAATATAAATCGAAATGGATCTTTTTTATACTATAAAAAAATACAATTTTCTTTAGAAAAAATCAATATTTATTCCAACAAAACACCCTAAGATTAATTTGACATGTTAATATAAAAAATGAAGTTAATTTTTTTTAAAAATATTTTTAAAAATTGTAAATTAATTATAATTTTTGTGTGGAAAAATGCAACAAAAACCATTTCTAAAGATTTTTTTTGGAAGCATAAAATTTCATTACTAAAAAATTATTTCATATTTATCAATATATTTTAATTATATAAAAAATTTATAGTTTTTTATAAAATTTGGTTATTCTTATTCATACCTAAAATTTAATGTTTATGTTATACTATTATACAATTTTAAAATACATTTATAATTAGGGTTTCATGTATCACAGACTATCGAATAAATTTAATTTATTTGAAGAGAAATATGGAATAAAATTTTATGTTGTTACAATCTACCCTCCCCCCCATAAGAATTTATAACTATAAATTACATTACTCTAATATGAAAAACCAAGGACACTTATATCTTATCGAATTATCGGATTCCCACATAGCATCTTTAGATTTAAGGTTTTATAAGAAAACATTGACTAGTTGAGTTGTATTGTTTTATAGAAACTTCTCTCTGCTTTCTTGGATCTCTATTGGTTATTCCTTATAAGAGATATCTTTCTTGAATGGGGAAATCACTGAGATTAGTACATGTGATGGATATGGTATGTACTCCATAAATAGAGATACATGGAACACATCATGAACTTTAGATGGATTCGATGGAAGTTCCAAATGGTTTTTTAGCACCCCAATTTGTTACAGAATTTTTAAGAGACTAATATATCTATTTATTAGCTTACCCTTATTTTCAAATCTCATAAAAATTTTGAAAGGAGATATTTTTAGGAATAAATTTTTACCAACATAAAACTCTATATATCACCAACAATTTTAAGTGATAGGACTGGAGTTCATCACATCCTTCAAAATATCACTTATAAACCTATAATAGTGTAGCACTAAAGGGTCAAACACAACGGAATTAGTATCAATGTTCTAGGAATTTATTTTATCTTTAAGCTATTAAAAGTTATAGGAAATTCATTTATTCATCAAAGTTTGAGGTACATATTTTTATTGGATTCTATTATGTGTTAATGTTGTTAAGGAGTTGGATAATAGATGATGTTTATAGTTTTAATGATTCTATGGTAAGTAAGTCAATATAACTTGACACTATTTACACTTCTATGAAAAATGATCATGACAGTTGCATGGATAAAATAAACTTTACTAGGTTAAATGGTTTTCTAATATTATATTAATTAAATTGAATTTTCATTCTAAATAAATTGTTTGATTATTTTTCCTCCCCAATATATTAAACATGAAAATTAATGAAACTTGTATTTAACTACATCAAGAAAAATCTAAATGTTCTCAGTTTTAATGAAATTGAAATCATAAAAAAAATATTCCATTTTTTTCAAAGATTGAAATTTAGTTTGAGAATCAAAAATCAATTTTAATGAATTCAAAATTCATACTGTCGATCAATATGAATTCGATAGAAAAAACTACGTGAAGAAAATTAAATTTTAAACCATCATAATAAAAAAACCTCTGAGTAAAACTCTAACTTCATGATTAAATCAATACAAAATGAAAACTCAAAACACATAATAAAGAACATATACAAATAAATTAATATAAAAAATGAGGAAGAGTAACTTTTTATGATGTTCCACTTGAACTCCTCTGATCATCCTCAACTCTATTTGGAAAATTAGGTTTATAGAACCATAGTTAGCATTGGTGAGTCTCGTATCTAATTTTTTTATTTCAAGAATTCTTGAAATTACCCACCTTTATCTTATTTTAGTCACTTATTGCACAACCTTTAAAAGTATTAGTTCCATATTATAGTTTTTAACACCCTACTAATTCTGTTGACCATACAAGGAATGGATATGGAACACATTCATGTGACCAAGTAACATGAATGACACAACACCCAACATTCATTGAGCTCTAAAAAAACTATCTTATTTGAGAAAAAATATCGATAATGTTGTCATAAACAATAATATGTACACAAACCTATTTTATTGAAGTCGCAACCATCCCCTCGCACTCACTCTTAAACAAATAGTGCCCATATAGAAAGAAGACGGCTCATATAGCCTCGTATAAGGATTGTAGAAATGCAGAATCTTGACTTAGATTACCTTCATGAAAAACGGTAACAAACCATCATATCTAACTTAGTAAATCATCCATTTTGATGATTGATAAGAACCAAGACCTTCAGATCCTCCAACAAGGGAATATTACATTAAATTGATAGGTTACCTTGATCCCATATTGAACTACAAGATCAAAATTTGGGAGAATACCAATAGCACCAAATGTGAACTACAGTATCCCAATAAGAGAGTCAAATATTCTGTAACATGTTCGATAGCTCCCCCCATCGAATACTAGTCTAGTGAAAAAATACAGCAAACTATGCCTCTAGGTCGTAGTAATCTCAATCCATGTAACCATATATCAAACCTAAAAAATCCATTATAATAGATAAAAATCAATAGAATTGGAGTCTTCCTCCTAAAATTTTGGTGTTGTGGCTAGGGTTATGGGAAAAGATTCCATGAGAAGCTCTATGAAAATTTTGGTTTGGAAAGTATATGATTGCCCTTATTTCCCTCCAACGGATTGATTTACCAACATCTCTCATGGATAGGATTTAATGGTTGAGATAACTCTAAGACTCCCCCAATAATTTTTGTATAATATTAATCAACTTATAGAAACACCATAATTCATTAATTAAACTCATAATACTTTTAACAATATTCCTCCATTAGATGTCCAAAACCAAATAAGTGCAGACTAAAATCCAAAAATAAAATTTCAATATAATACCTTAATTACAATAAAATTAATTTTTAGCCAAATATAGAAAATAAAATTAAAGATCAATTCTAAAAACCCATTATCAGTTAAAACATTTAAATATGAACTTCCACTCCAAGAAAAATAATCACAAAACCAAGGGATTTATAACTAATAAAAACAATTACCTACCACATCAAAATTGATACAACATTAAATTCTATATTTATAATAACAAAATAAATAATGTTCCTCGGATATTAAATGATTTCAATCAATGAAATATTCATTAAAATTGACTATATTTCACCCAAAATAGAAATAATTTAAAAAAATTAGTAAAATTTATGAAAACACATATACTTTTTCAATATGATCTCATTATCAATCAAAATATAAACAAAAAATAATGGAAATTCATGAAAAAATGATACCGAAAAATGACCACATCAAATTCCCCAACACATAATTAGTTTTTTTCCATAATAAATCATTTTATCATACTTTAATACAAGACAATATTTTTAATATTAAAAAGGTGAGTTCCAGCTAAGATTTTGATTTGAAAAATATTTTTCCCCATAGAATCATTCATGTAAGAAGAGGAATTTTTCCGTATAAAAACAAGTGGTTTGATAAAAATTATTTTTGTTTTAATAAAATTATTAACATTGAAATTTTTGAAAAAGTTTAAATAATCACCACTATTCATTTAACTAATACTTCTAAACATCTCTTTATCTCTAGGTTAACTGACACACATAATTAAAGGGGGTATAATAATTATAATCCCTATCTAAATTAGTGAGTTTAATATTTAAAAAAAATAAATAACAAATGAAATCACTTAAGGGACAAAAGAATGATTTCATAAAAAAATAGTGGCTTAAAATTAATTTGCATTTTCCTTTCACAACTAATGTAAATCCATACAATAAAATTTTTAAACTCTATTTAAATATTCAATAAAAATGATAATTTTAAATCCTACTCCCTAAATTTGAACAAAAAAATTCAAGAGATAAATAAATTGATGGACCAGATTAAATACATAGGAAAACAAAAAACGTTAACTGTCTAAAATTGGTAGTTCAAATCTAAAATTTTTGATAAAAAACTAAGCACCTAAATAAGAAATATGATACTTGAATACTAAAAATAAGAAAAATTATGGGTGAATTTATATGTGTTCTAAATGAAATAAATTTATTCATAGAAAAGAACATCTCCCCCACACTTAAAAACAAACATTGTCCCCAATGTTGAACCTCAATGTTGATAATAAAATTATATAGTTTAGCTCAGAAAGTTTTACAATTCATTATTGAAAAAAATGTACAATGGGTCTTAAGAAATCTCAAAAATAGAAGCATGCATACCAAAATATTTCATTCATTTCATAAACTATCAATGAGTAGAATAATTTTAACTAATTATTGACCAGTTATTAAACAGTGTATATGAATTCTTTAATTGAATTCTCAAAAAATAATTTAAATTAAACAAAAACCATAATTTAAAATGAGTATTAATGTAATACACAATCAACCATTATCAAAAACAAATTTCAGTAAAACAAATTCTTAAATTCCAATATATATATCATATTTTCAATGATTTCAAAAAAATATATTCAATTATGAATAGAAATTGTTTTTTTCATTTTTCTCATTTCAAAGAATTTAAATTAGGAAAAATAATTGATTAAGATTAATATTTCATAATATCTATTTTAAAATCAACTGTATATTTAACAATAATAAGATCATGCACAAGAATACTACAACAATAAGAAGGCTTTACCAAGCAGATAAAAAAATAAAGAAGTAGATCTCAACAATTTACTTGAGTGTAAAAATAATATATTAAATATAAAATGTCAAAGATACACTCCCCTTATAAGTGAAATTTTGTCCTATTAATTTAATCACAAAACATCACCCTTCCTCTTAAAAAGAATCCATCCTGATTACAATTGGTAGGACCCATACCAATGGGGCCCATGTCATGACTCCCCAAGCCTGCCTACAATAGGCCAGGGACTAGTGACCAGTGGTTGAGAAGGCATATCACTAACATGGGATTCGTTATCAAAAGTACATGTATAAAAGTACACATGTCCAATACTATGCAATTATGAAATTAAAAACAACTAAATAACCATTCACGCATACATCTAAATCCCACAACCGAACTATGACAAGAACTAATGGAAAGTTAACATAGCCAAATAAAATCTCACCATAAAGAGTCTGAATAAATTTCTAACTGAATGTAAAGATGGGTACTGCTTTCAAGGGACCATATGAACAAACCTTATTCTATCTAGTATCACTAAGCAATATTTGTTCCTAGTCTTTCTAAGGCTCTATCAAAAGTTTGATGATCTTCAAAAGACATGACACGTGCGGGTAAAGCCCGTGTAGGTATGAGTATAATAATACGCAATAGGATAACCCCCAAAACCGCAAAGAGTATAACAAAATAATAACATTTATATCTATAAATTTATGTGTCTACAACACATATAATAATAAAATACTTTTATACTACACAGGGACACACCTTCTCAAAGTAAGATCACAACCATAATTCAAGCATATGATTCCTACTTAAAGGCTTAGAAAAGCACTCATCTAGGAGAAAACACTCCATGGTTATGATAGCACTAATGAAAGTATATAGCTATATGAAAGAGAGGCGAGGATCACTCCCTAGGACATGGGGTATACCCAATACTCAATCTGGATTAACCCACTAAGTAGAGGATCAACACATGCATAGTTTGGGTCATACCGATACACATAACTCCACCTAGTGAATGAAGATGATAGTGGATCTCACTTTAGGCCTCATATAAGGATTTCAATACCTCTATACATTAAGTCATGATGAAGGTATTACTATCCTATGTATGGGATGCAATTCAAATCTAACCCTCATGGAAAAGGATATAGGGAACGTACCTTGAATGAAACATGTACAAGATATACATGAAATGAGTTTTAAGAAAACTCAAAAGGAATACCTGGGATGTACTAGAAGTTAATGATGTGATCCTTTTCCCATAGGTCCTTCCTATATAAGTAGATCAATCCCTTGTCTATATAGAAGTACAAAACTTACCTCTACATATTTAATTCATCCTATTTCCCAAAACACAACTATTATAGTGTAGCCTTGGCCTAGATGTGCTTGCATAGGGGTACATGGTGTGACTGTGGCCATATACTATCAGATTGTGTTTGTGTACCATTTAAGGTGAACACTATCCTAACATAAAGGGGATCAAAATTCCATGTTATAGGGTAATAAGTCATGTCACACATATCATCATTTTGAAAAACCTATCCACCACTGAAAGGGCCTCACATGGCATATAGTTCTATTGTACATGTCGTGTTCTTTATAAATTCATAAAAATATAGAACTAGATTCTACATGTCTCTTATACTTCCCTAAACATAAATATGGTCCCTCTTTGAGCCAAAATTAATTATTTTCATCATTTGGGCCTTTCCATTGTTGAATTATCAAAAACATAACATCGAATACATTCATAAAATTCCTTCAAACTTTATTCTTTGTTACATTTCTAAGAACATAATAACTAGGTCTCTGAACCGTCCAATCCATTTCCACAACCATCATCACAAAAAATTCACAATGTATAAAGCCTTTATCTACAATTTCAACTCATTTCTCTAGGACACTGGTGTTCAATGATTGATTCCTCATAGTTCGTCATACTACATGCCAAGGAAAACAACTATGATGAATAAGATATAAGAAGAAATGAACAAAGAACATCAAAGTTGAAGGGACCTTAGAATGTGTTCATCTTGACCTTAATTCAGTTTTGTTACAATAATAAAATAATAGATAATCCAATAATCATAATAAATTATCCCAAAAAGAACCCAGTAGATAACCCATCTTGCAAAATGACTGCTCTGCAAGTCAATCTGTTGGTTGATTGACAAACATTTTCATGGAAATAGAAAATGGGGAAAGAATACATCCCTAAAAATATCCAACCATGATTCATGTCTATTTCAGATAAAGAACAGATTTTATATATTATTGTTGGTGAGATCCTCTGATTTTTTTTTCACACCTCTCATAGGCCATTGATCTAGTTGAAGTTTGTCAATAGATCTTTCTCCACACTCCCCATGACTCCCTATGGTTTGTAAGATTATGTGTATTGCCATAAAAATATTTCATAAGTTTAAATATATATATATATATATATAATCATTAGGTATTTACATCATAATTGATTAATATTAATTTATTTATTTTTTTTTTCTATGTCTATAATGTGTTTTCCACAAGTACTCTACGCCGACAAAGTTTCTATCATGAAAAATGTAAAACCTACGTTTTAAACTCAACGGTGCCCTCATATTCTTTATTTGGGATTCATTTTAGAATTTTTTACACTTTTTCAAGAAAACTACAAGGGTTTTTGGTTTAATATATTTAATATTTTACAAATATTTATTCCAAGAATAACGGTCATTGGAATCGCACATCATCTTAGCACATGCTCTTGAAAATAATCCATACAATATCAAATAATGACACATGTAAAATTGAAGTCATTACAATATCCCCAATATAAGAATTTACATTCATAAAATCCATAACAAGTTGGTAAACTAGTAGATGTGGATACTTAGCTTGAATATGAGCCTCCCACTCCCTGGTGAACTCTTGAAGATTCATGTGTTTCCACCAGACACACACTAAAGTCATCCCTCGAAAATGAACTATTCTTTACTTCTAATCCTCTATCACTATCGATTGGTCTGCAAAGGTAGATCCATATTCAATTTCAATCTCAACCTAGTCAATAATGTGTGAGGGGTCATATGCGTACCACCTCAACTGCGACACATGGAAGATGTTGTGTACCCATACAAGTTGTGGAGGTATAGATAAGTGGTATTCCACCTCACCAACTCTATTTTGTATCTACAAAGTTCCAATTAATCTCATAGATAGATTTCAACACTATCCAAATCTTTAGACTCCACATCGAAGTGAAACCCATAAGAACCTACGGTCTCCCTCCTCAAATTCTAAAGGCTTTTGTTGTTAGTATTCATTAGACATTAATGTAATTTTGTATCCCTAATCTTGTCCTTGTTGTAATGTACCCTCTCTTTAGTAGGTCACACCAACTCTAGTCCCATGGGTGTCAACTCTCTTGGTTCAATCAATAAAATTGGTGGCCTATAGGGTCACACATACAAGGCCTCAAATTGTGAAATGATAAAGGTGGAATTGTAGGTATTATTCTATGAAAATTATACCATTGGTAGGTGATTCCCCCAACTATAGAAAAGTCTAAAATGAAATCTGGTAGCATTTCTTCCATGAACTGAAAGGTTCTTTTAGTCTTGTCATTAGTCATGGAGTGAAATCTGGTAGCATTTCCTCCATGATATGTGAAGCGAGCATCATAGTAAGAATTGATCTTTGATGGAACTCCATGGAGTAATACTATCTTCTAAACAAATAGGAATCACAATATCTCAAGTAACCCTTATATTGGATAGTTATGATGTGGGAAGACATGGGGAGTCAGTTTATGATAACCGAGATGGCACCGTGTCCCCTGGACATACGTGGTAAGAAATTCAAAAATTACATGCATATCCCATACCAATTAAACTCTATTACCTCAAGGGGTTAATGTAAACATGCATTAACTTGGCTATAATCCTTCACTTGCTGAAAAGTAAGGCATAAATAGACAAACTCTGCAACTTCCTTCTACATAATTGGACAACAAAACTAATTTCGGAGGTCCTGGTATATCTTTTTCACACACAAATGTACCAGCAATGGAGATGTATTAATCATTATAAAAACACCATCCTTTAATTTCACTAGTACCATCACGTCTCCACTTAAATGAAATGCGTGTTCTTCACCTTTATAAAATACATTCTGAGAAACTCTAGTGGATATTTGAGTATGTAGGGTCTCATAGTCGGTTTCCCCAAGTGATTACACCCTAACTCACTACAAAATAAAAGGGGTAACAACCATAAACTAGATGTATTATTCTCTGTATCAATATAAAACGGATAACTATAATGATTCCAACTTCTCTAATGCCTCATTCAGCAACTATGAACAAGATCTCCTACTTAGAGAATCTGATTCCATGTTTCCCTTCCCATAAATATAGACAATATCATATTCATAATCATGTAGGAACTTTAGATATCACCTCTACTCAAGTTAATATCCTTCTAGGAGAAGATATACTTGAGAGTATTGTGGTTAGAATAGATAATAAATTGCATGATATTTAGGTTGTGTTGCTACATCACTAGTGCGAAGACTACCACAAGTCACTCAAGAACATGGGTTATATAGTTTTTCTCATGTCGTCTCACCAGAATTCAAAAAAAAGAAATCATTATTTTCCTCTACATCAGAACACATCTTATCCCTATACTTGATTCATCGCAAAACAATATATACTCAAAACCATTCCCTAGAAATCTCTAGATGGGAGCACTCATCAATCTCTACCTTAACTCCTAAAAACCCTATTGAACCCCATACGTCCACATGAAAGGATTCACTTTTTGGGAAAAATTTAAAGGGAGATAATATCTTGGATATATCATGTATGAATCTTTGGTTGTAGTCTTCCAACCCAATGAAGGTTCGCACCTCCATCATGCAATTTGGTGGCTCACAAACTAAAACTACCTTCCCTTCATTGGGTCCACTACCACACCATCCGCTATGATATTGGTTCCCAAAATTTTACCTCCTATACCAATGATTGACACTTTGAAAGATTCTCAAAATGTTGGTGATATCATATTGTCTCCAAACACAACCTCATTTTTTTAGTGTGCTACTCCTCGGATGCTAATTACATAATGATTTCATCGATGAAGACTGCCACAACCCTATTTAATAATAACTGACTTGTCTAATACATTATCTTTACGATAACTTCAAGTGTGTTATTCATGCCAAATTGATTCACCAAGTAATCTTAGTGACCATAGAGACAATGGAATGTTGTAATTAGTATATCCTTGTCCCATACACACAACTGGTGAAAGCCTAATCTAAGTTCAAACATTTAAGAGCATTGTTCCCCTCTCAACTAATCACATATTTCATCAATACTTAGTTGTGGATAATTTTTTATCATGGTCACCTAAATCATGATTTAGTGGTCTAAAAATAACTTCAAGCACTCATCTGCCTTCTGGGTGAAAAAAACTAGGTTTTCGTAAGGTGAAACACTAGGTCTCAAAAATCCCTTATTATGTACATCCCCAAATACATCCTCAACTTTTGAATATCTGTGGTATCTATATGATATGTTGGTTTAGATAAAAGTGTCACACTAGGGTGTAGATGAATGTATTGGTCTATCTATTAGCCAATAGGTAACCCTGGAATTTCATCAGTAAATATGTACTCATACACCACCACCACTGCATGGAACTCAAAATCCATAACATACACTACATCAAGGGTTACAATGTCTAACTAATGAGTAATCAATTATTCCATCCTATTCAAGAGTTCATCCTGTGCTTCTTGGGTTTCCTTTTAAACCACAAAGTAAAACATGTTCCCATTACTACAGACACTCTACATCCTCTACTTCAAATAGTCATTGTTAGCATAAATTATAGATAACTAATCCTTATCTCATATTTCATTTTAAGGAATAATTTCTTCTAAAAATAAATATCATTAGAAAGTCTCACATCGAAGGGTTAGTTCACATTGTTGGAATAAGTGTGTGATCGCTAAGTCATCTCTAGTAGGATTCCCTAAGTGCAAGGGTCAAGTTAAGGGCTCTACCAGAATACCTATGTATCAAACTAGATATGTTTAAATTACGTAATTAATAGAACCTATGACTATAAATACTAAATATAATGTAGAAAAGAAAACTATTGTCCCTAGAATCATTCTTGGTGCCCCTAGGTCATAATCCTAAACTACCTGAAGCTTCCCCAACTTCTGTCCTCTAGCACCATGAGCCTATTGTGGACCCCTTAGGGTGGTGGTGGTAACATGTCAGAGAGTCTACCACCTCCAGCTACTCTCCCAACTCCTCTTCCACATCTTTCAACTTGTAGACCAATCTTCTCCTATTCTTGCCTCTACCCTAGAAGCTCATCCACTATTTCCTTGTTAGTTGAATAGTGGGTCAGAATATCTCAGGAAAGATGTCCCTTACCATCACATTAGAAGAACAACCTTTACCTGGGCTGATTAGACCCGTCATGTGATTCATAAACCATATAACCTCTATATTAAGACCTATTATTGAAGAATCTCACATATCTTAGTCCCAAAGACATATGTTCACTCTATATTATGTAAGTCTATGCTTCCTATTCCCACTAACGGTAACCACTATCTATGTATTCTCATCCAAGAAACACTCAACCATAAATTACTCTTTAGAACCCCAAAATAGGTGTGAGTTCATAAAGGCATAAATCTATCCCAAATTTCCTTATGTAGTCCTCACTCAATGTCCTAATACCTAATTAATTTATCTCAAACCATATCTATCCAATGACCATTGTGGTTGGTGAACCTTGAAGAATAATAAACTATTGTTGTGATGCAATTTTGGAGCTAAAGAATCTTCTATATATGTATAACCCTCAGTATAACTGAAGATAAATCTTATCTAAAAACAATCTGAAACTCTAAAAATTTTATATTTCCCTCATCATAATACTGGGTCACCAAACTAGGCCATCATCACAGTGATCCATAGAGAAGTCTCACCACTATGTCCACCGTATGATATTTTGGTGCCCTTGTTAAGGGTCTTCTGGAATTCAAATAATCTTTAAATATCTTCTAACCACTATTATACCACCTAAGTATCATTCCTCTATTGTAAGATGGTGGTTTATGATGATGGAATTTCTAATCTTGATTCTTATCCTCATCACTTTGAATTTTTTCTTCTCTTACCTAAATAGGGTAAGGTTTCACACATTTTTTCATATCTTAAACTATGTTCACACCTAAATCAATGCTAATATAAAAAATTTTAGTGTTTATCTACTAAGGTTCACCGTAAACACCCTCCTAATTAGTTAACGAATGTTTTCTGGGAGTTGTGGTACTATACATCAAAAGAAAATGAGACACAAGAATCTGAGAGAGAAGAATTAATTATAAATAAAAGTTATAGAAGTCAACTACAACAATAAATAAACAAGAAAATATAATTGGATTAAATAATTTTAAATATCAATAGACCTATTTCTTGACCACTCACGGTAACATAATACTTGTCGTGATGAGATTCGATCAAGAACTCACTCATAACCTACCCCTAATGTCCCAAGATTCCTATATCATGTCTACCATGACATCCCGAGATGAATAATAATAATGAAAATAAACCAAAAAACCCTTCAATAAAATCTTTTCATGAACCGACATTGATTTTCCAATGATATAATACATGATCTAGTCTTGACATGGAATTAGTGGTGTTCTCAATCCCCATGGGTTGACAAGAAGTGATATAGCATCAAGAACTACCTTTGGGAATGCCCACTCCACAAAATAACACATAACAAGATAAAATAGATAAATAGAATATTGATATTGATATATTATATAGCTATTGAAAGAGAAATTGGTACGAAAATAAAGGTGAAAAAACCCACAAACCAATAGAAAGTGAACAAGTACATAAAAATCTTATCGCTACATGACATGAAGTCACTGCCAAACTCCCACACCCTACAATTGAATAGATTCATCACCGCTATGTTTCAGTTTCCATTTACCTATTTCAGATAAAACATGATTCTCACACACCCAAAAGTGTATACAAGTTGTGAACACACAAGACCAATAGGGTTTCACTAAGAACATCATAAGCACTATTTATAATATAAACCAGTTAGATTTGAGTAAATAAATATAAGGCATATGATATAGTTTTACATGGTTTAGTAGAAAATAATAAAATACATCCCCTTTCAAAATTTGTAAACAATTTCCAAATAAATAGGTTTCAAAATTATTTCCATAACATTTCATATAAACATTTAAAAGATTATCTATAATGAAAAAATACCCATGGGGTTACATTATGTTTGGGTTAGTGGGGATATTAATAAAATATTTATGATCAATTGGATTACTTGTGTGCAAATTACCATATATAAAATTTATAGTGTTATTTTTCACTCCTTAAAGTTGATCCCTAGCACTTATTAGGCCACCCAGTGCACATATTAGCCTGGATCAACAAGCCTAGTGGTAAGAGTTCATCACAAAGGATGAATCCCTTCCCTTTCACAAATAATTGTTGAGATTACCATATGAAAAACCATTCGAATTAAATTTCAAATAAATGTAATAAAAAACCATTGAAACTACAAAAACATGCTTCAAAACCATTTTTATTAACAAAATAAAAGGAGAAAAGTTTATCATAAGTACTTTCACAAAATAGTGGTATTTAATTTATCTAGATTTTAAAACCATTTTTAATCAATTTTCAAGATAAATACATAAGTAATTATTAACATATATTTTAGGATTCAATTTAAAAGATAATGTAGGATTTATTTATAAAAAATGACCTTTCAAGAAACCAATTGCCTTATATTTCTTGTTATCCAACTACCAGAAAGATTCCTTAAGTCGGGGAAAGAGATGGATTGAAGAAGAAAGAGGAAAACATCAACACTAAAAATTACAAATTTGAAACAAGTAACTCCCAAATATTTTTATGAAATATTTTTCATTAAATAATTAAATTATTTGATGGTTTGTTTTGCATGAAACACTTTGTTTAAATGAACTAAGATATACTATTAAAATATTATTTTTTTAAATGATTGTTATATTATAGATGTCGGATTAGTTTCAATTAACAATAAAAACTAAATTTTGAATAAACAATTTCTTATATATGTATAAAATTAATTCATTGGTTACCAAATTATTATAAATTAAATTAAAAATCATTTGAAATATAAATAAATATTTTTATAAAAATATTTTTTATGTGCGTAACATATTTTTATATTAAATTAATCTCTATTATAAAATGATATTAATGAAAAATTTACATTACTTAGTTGTTAAAATGTTTTAAATAATAAAAAAATATTTCTCTACGCATATGATAAGATTAAATCTAGTTTTATGATTAAAATTTAATTTTTCTAAAAAAGTGGTTTCTGTCACATTTTGTGAAATTATATTAAAATTAATCTCATAAATATATAAGTTATAAATTAGATAAAATTAATGTAATATTTAGAATCATGAGGTTCAAATATCTTAAATTGGTCCCTTTTTATTTTTGGTCAATATGAATAATGACAATGGTAAAATTTTTCAACTCAGAAAAAGATAAATCAGGTTAATCTAGATTACAAAAAAAAAAGTAAGGTGATCGTAATGATTAATCCAAATTCTTATTAGACTAATCCAATTAAACCCATAACACATTAGGTTTGAAACTATGTTTTTTAATGGACACATTTCTATGAAAATGTCTTACATATTATTTAAATCAAGGAAAGATACAAAATGTCAATCTCTTTTTTTTAACATAATTTAAGTGCCCATAAGGGGAAAACGTAAGTTAGGAATTAATTACTTTTGCAACACTAATGTAGTATGTCTCTATTAAAAAAATACAATATATGATATGAAAATTACTATAAGTTATATAATTTCAATGACATTATGTGAACCAAAAATTACATATATCTATAGGTAATATTATTAATGTGTGAAAACATTATATTGGAATTATTCCATTATCTTGATGGGTTTAATATTAAATTAAATGAATAGTGTCCAAATTTAAAAAGATGATATTTAACCAAAATAATATTTAATTATTTTATCTGAAAATATTTAAAATCATAAAATAATACAAGTATAAAATGATATGGTCTAAGATGTCATAATAATCTCATTTTTTGGCCAATTTTTACCTTATAAGTAAAAAATACTCTCTTTTAATATTGAAAATTGTTTTACCAGGTTAAAATTAAAATTAGTTACATAATGGATAATCAAAATGATGAGGTTTAAAATTATAGAAAAAACATTTATAAATTGTATTAAAAGATGATATTACAACCCTATATTACCTGATCTTTCAAACAATTTCAATTGAGGAATATTTCTTGAGAATAATTTTATTGTAATTTAATCTTTTGGGAAATTCCAAAAGTACCCATCACATCAATTATGAAATGGCACCTCATCCATCAATTATTCACACCATGTTGATCCTTCTATCTTGAGAAAAATATATAAATTTATACTATAAATGTCTCTATATGCATTCCTGATTTTATATTATTACCAAAATTCCAATACTAAATCTCTTTATAGGAGATCTAAATGATTCTTTTCTATGAATAGGTAATCATCTTAACCGACCATTTTTTTCTACACTTCTTTACCTCATCTAAATATATTGTGAGTATCATAAAATAATGGCTTCATTATCCTTAATATACTTAAATGTTATTATTATTCTTATTAACACACAATTAAACACTCTTTTTCCATCAAATGGGAAGTAAAAGTATGGCTCCTTCATACGTATGACTTTCCTTCTCCACATAGCAATACAATTCATTTTTTATTATTATATTTTATATATGGGTATTTTGATGGGTATAATTTTTATATATGATATTTGTGAAATAATTATAGTTTTATAATTATAATACCGCATCTAAATACTTTCCATCCAATCATTGGGGAAATAGTAATGTCATTCTTTTCTGTGTATAGACTACCACCTCCACGAAGTAATGAGATTTTTTTTCATTTATATTTTACTTATATGTTAATAAGAATGAATTTGTTGAATATATATGATATAAAAGATATAATAAAGATATTATAAGTGTTATTATTATTTAAATTTCTTTTGATTCATCCTTAGAAAAATTAAAACTGTGGTTATGTGTACATACAGCCTACCTTACCCACTAATAGTTTAATTCAATTTTCTCTATCTAATTTTTACTATTGACTCTGAATATATTTCTACTGAATATATATATTTTTATTTATTTATTTCATGGTAAATATTTTTTATATGATTTAACAAACATAAATGTAAAATTACTGGAACTAGTGAACTGATCTAATCACGATAAATAAAACAGTTAACACATGTAAATAACAATTTTAATATACAATTATTGAACAAACATGGTGTTGAAATGTTATAAAGGGATAAAATATGATATTATAAGTATGAAAAATAATATTTTGTATATTTATGATAAAAATTAATTTATTATAAATGAATATATTGTGATTTTTTAGAAAATCGATCTCGATGTACTGGTTTATTCTATAATCCTATCAATATTCATGATTGTTTATATTTAAGTCTTTGTTGGGGAATATTTATCTTATATATCCATATTTTATAAAAAATGAAAATATTTTTTCAATTATCCTATGATTTTGTAAATACATTTTTACCCATGTTTTACTATTTACAAAATGGTTTGAAAGGAATATTTTTTCGTTTTCCAAACAAGGTATTTGTAACATTTTTTATAAAATTATAGAAAGAATGTTTTTTAACATAAAAGGAATGAATACATTTTCCCAAAATAATGAATAAATTTTTCTCTAAATATTCCTTCATAAGTTTAAAATTTTTTTTCCAAGAATTTATATTCATATATAATAGAGCAGTTTTCAAAAATAAATGACATTAAAATGGAATGGATATTTTCCTCGATAATAATTCCTTATGAACATTCAAAATAAATTTCCATATAAGATGATATTATATGATTTTACTTATTCTTTATAGGAAATGATCCATGTAAACCATCTACATCCTTTCCCTTGATGGTTTATTTTTATGATAAAAAGATGAAATGATTATGAAACCCATATCATCTACATGGGTTATGTTATAATGAAATGTTTATAAAAGCCGTTTCATTTACATGGGTTATGTTATGGTTAAATGTGTATAGTATCCATTTATTTTAATGGGTTTTTAAAAACTAATTCTTTATAATTTTTTATGAACATGTGTTTATGATTTTATTTATGTGATAGATGAGACCTATATCTCGCTCCTGTGAATTTGGTAAGGATTGATATCTCATGACTAAAAAAAGAATGGAATGGGGAGTAAAACTGTCACATTACAGTACTCCATCCACGATGATAGTCCTTGTATTGAACCTTCACTGCTAAAATGTTTTTTAGAGTGAACCCATTCCACTATGATAGCCTTGTAAATGAGCCTTGGATTCTAAGGAATGATTTTCTATACTTATGTGTATGCCAAAATTCCATGTTATATTCTCATATTATGATATCATGGTTCATGTTCTTTGATTCAATTATGATTCATGTCTTATAAACAAACATGGTTTATTAAATGACTTAATATTATGATCCTTGATATACAGAATATGTTTTTCAAATGTTAAGATCATGTTCATATACTCTTATTCTCATGTTATTCTTATATGATAATGGAAATTTAACTTTTATTCTATCACTGATCATCAGAGCTCACCATTTTATTATATATACTTTCCCTAGGTTATGGAGAAAGTTATTATGTATGATATGTCTATTACGGGTTCTAGTTATGAAGAAATTAATGGCAGATGTTGTACATATTTTATGGACCCATAATTTATGTTTTCAAATTTCCAAAAGATGCTAGACCTAAATGATTCTATCATAATACAAAATTTTATGTAATGAATATTTAAATATTTGTAAGTAATTTCTATTTATGAAAATTATGGGTCACTATAGTTTTTATAAAATAAAGGATTAGTTATCCTTTTGAAATTATTATTAGAAAACATCATTTAGAAGAATAGTGAAAATTCTAGGTACTGTATGAAATCCAAAATATTTGAAATGGTCATTAATGAACTAGGTTAATCCTAATTGGTCATAGAAGAAGGTGTCACAATTTTGGTATCTAATAAATTATTTTTAATGAATATATAGTTTCACACCATGATTTTTTTTCTCACACTATTCTTTTTTTATTTAATTGATGTAAGTAAAATCAATAAAGTTAATTCTGAATGTGGTGGCCAATTAAATTTTTTTCTCCTGAGATATATATTTTTATAGGAGTTGGAATGAAATATATTTTTTCAATACTCACAAACCATTCTCAAACTATGAATCACTCTGAGCTTTGAAACCATCCAAGGAGTGAACAAAGTTTTGTTGAGTTATTTATTAGGAAATGACCACATTCTTTTAGTTGTTATAATATTTCACTAGTTGCTGTTAAATGAATTAGTATCACGGAAAATTTATTTTCTATTCTCTAATGTTTGGAACATTAAAATTTAATTTTTTCATTTTATTATTTTGAAGGAAAAGAGTATTAGTGGTGGAAACTTATTAAGAACATCACCGAATAAAAATAAATTGAATCTATAGAGAGACATTATTGAAAAGACTATTTTTCAATAATTAATTCTCTTATATTAGTTATACTAAAACTATAGAAAGAAATATTTGAGTTTATATAGAATGATAATTAATTTTTTGTTAGCTAGGGAGAAAATATTAAAACAATTTCAAGGTATGCTTTGGCTATTATCATCCAACCTAAAATTAAGTTTGATCATGTTTTTAGTGGATTAAAAAAAGTATCTAAAGTCCATTATCCATAAGTGACTTTAGAAGATATGAATAAATTCTTCGTTATTATCTCATGGTGGAGATAGATATTGTAGTGGCCCCTTAATCTTTTTTTTTAAGAAAATTTAAAATATAATTGAAATGAAACTCTAAAAACCATGGATATAAGAATATGAGATTTATTTTTTACTAAAAATGTGGAAAGAAACATGGGGGAAAGTTTTTTAAAGGGAAATGGTAAATGTTTCAAGTGTGGAAGTATTGTTAATTGGGTAGTTGAATAATGAAGTGATGGGAAAAAGTTAGATAACGAAGAGAATATAGATAAATCTCCACATAATTCACCACCCACACTACTGTTTTTTAAATTAAAGTAGTATGGGAATTATGCTAACCAATTCCAAAATCAAAAGGTTACAGGAATGATTTTGGTTGAATCACTTAAGACCATAGAAAATATGAAATATCATGTGATCACGATTTCAAATGGGGGTATGATAACAACATGGTGAAAGGTACACTTATTGTCCACTCTTGAACATCTAATGTCTTACTTGATTCTGGAACTACCAAATATTTTATATCTAATGAATTTTTAAAAAGTATCAAAATACCACCACAAAAACTAGATTTTGAGTTAAGAATAAAAATACCTAATGGTATGATAATCACATTCCATATCTATGAATCATCTCTGATATATGTTTGTGGTAAAATGTTTCCTAAAATTATTTCAATTCTTTATATAGTTGAAATTGATGAAATTTTGTTCATTGAATAGCTTTATTCAAAAAAATCACACATAAATATTCATGAAAGTGAATGTAAAGACCCAGAAATTTCAAGGAAATTTTTTTCTTCATTTATTTTGAATTTTATAAGTCCACAGTTACTGACGGCACCCGATTCTGTGGCCCGGTGTTCCCGGAATCAATTTCTGATGTTTTACTCGAGTACGTTCAGTAAACATACTTCCAAGTTTTTCAATATTTTGAACGGGTGCACGAAAATGAAATCCAAGGACACTGATGAAATCATAGTGTTGGTATTCGCTTAAGGGGACCTTTACCGTAGTTGCATTTTATGTGAGATGAGAGTTAATTTTGGGGTTTAAAATGAAATGAATAAAATTATGGTGCACAATTTTATTTAAAGATGGTGTTTAATTACTAAAATGGGGATTTAGGGGTGGGTCCCACACCCATATAACCTCCCATAAGAGTAATTAGTGTGGTGGGGCCTACACGAGCCCTAACCTCTTCAACTCTCCCCTTTAACACCCATGAACCCCAATTAGCTCCTCACCTTCCCCCCTCACATTTAATATTCTGACCCACTAATTAATTAATGGAACATATTCAATTAATTTAATTCTATCTTTTGAATTTTAAAAAACTTCTCAACAATTAAATAATAGGAGAGCCTATTATTTTAGTGGGTTGGTGGAACATTGAGAGGATTGGGGGAAGAACTCTTGGTGGAATATTTTTCCACGATAATGAACACTCCACGTCTCGAAGGAGAAGAATCATCTTCCTCTTCCACTTCTTCAACAGGGACAAGAAAGTGAGGAGACACCCACAAAGAGTGATATATCCTTTCCTCTTCCTCAGTATCATGGAAGAAGATGCCACTCACCAACAATCTACGCTGTCAACAACGAACACACATTGAATCGAAGTAGGGGGTATTATATAATTTCATATATGTGATTTATACCCTAGAACATGGGCATTTATTTGTTGAGTGATTATTTGAACCACTAACGTGGTGGTTATAGGCTAACGAAAAAGTCCATACCCACTACCAACTTTTTCGTGATGCGCATAATGTTTGGCGACAGATGAATAGAAGGGAAACGTTGATTTGAGGTCGTCGCAGTGTAGAGTGGGACCTGAGGAGGCTGTAGGCACAGAAGGGAGCTAAAACAGACCAATGGAATGACTCTGGTGGCCCACGGAACATTGAAGCAGCGACCTAGTGTGCCGCCGGCGGAAGTCCGTCGTGGCACTAGCCGCGGTGGCATGGAGCGGATCTCACACCGCGTGGTATCTTGGATAATAGGTGGCGCCAGGCTGGCACCCCCGTTACGCGGAATCGGGCGGCCGCATCCCCCCCCCCCCCCCCCGCCCCACTCGTCCGGCCAGGCTGCGCCCAGTTAGGTCGGGTCGTGCCAGCCGGGGCAGGCTGTACCCTACCGGGCCGTCCCAAGGTGGGTAGGCCCGGGTCGGACCGGGTCCAGACTCCCCTCTTCAGACCATTTTCAGTTAATCACACATAACTTTTGATACAAACCTCTGATCGATGCACCATCAGTTGTGTTGTAATACTTGAAATGATACGGTCATTTTGAAATATTACACTCAAGGTTTTAGAAAAGTTTGGGTACGGCCTGGTTGGTTCGAACCCGAAACCAACCAGGCCCTCGGAGTGGAAATGCATATAACTTAAGGACTAGATGTCTGATTGACATTTTGTCAACTACATTGTAATCCTTTTGATGAGACGGTACTTCTAGAATACTCCACATAGGGCTCAGATGACTTTGGAGTATGTCCAGGTTGAATTGCCCCGAAATCCCAACGGGCCCCAGGAACGGAAAAGCTAATAACTCACAGACCGGGCGTCTGATTGACGCGCCGTCTTTTGCGTTGAGACCCCTTTTTTGTGGTGTTCCTTTGAGATAAATCCACCTATGATTTTGTGACACTTGGAGTATCGACTAGTAGCCTGTGGAGCGGATCCTCCCAGAGACCAACATATAGAGTGTGGAGATGTAATAGTTGTAGACCTGGCGACAGCTTGACCAATTCGACTCGAAGTGATTTGACTAGCCCAGTAGACATAGAGCCCATTTTGGCGCAGACCCATGGTGAACAGATCACTGGCTTTGGAAGCAGACCCACGGTACTCGATAAGAGGAATACCTCTGACGGGTATTAGGGGTATCACCCGGTTTGGGAGCAGACCCACAGCAGACGAAGCGCCCGATTTGGCAGCATAACTGCGGTACTCGATAGGAGGAGTTCCTCAATAGTCTAAGGCTAGGGAGTAGGGACTCGGATTCATGATAGGGCCACAGTACTCGATAGAGTAGGAGTTTTCCAGCAGTTTTGGTTTCGATAATGAAAATATTGGTTTGAGCTGAGTCAATGACCTTTGTGTTTTCCTCATGATTGAGATGGGTTACTTGATAACTTAGGTATATGTGTGGGAATATACATAAGTAAAGGATATCATTTGAGATCTTTCTTTTTGGTTATACTTGTTGGATTTAGTGATACCTTTACGGTCTTGGAGTCCCTACTTAGTATCATTATACTCACCCCTACACGGGCTATGCCTGCACCTCATTGTGTTGGATGCATACGACGGACATCACTGACCGAGGCAGAGTGTACGGGGAATGGACGGTACCTAGAGGTGGACACTCGATGTGATGGCACACATATAGGACCATTAGATGTGGAGTGATGAGGAGTATATCTGTACCTACCCTTCAGGTAGGAACATGGAGGATGATCTAGGAGCTTCTTCTATCTTCCTGCTATTTTCATTTTCAATTGTACTTTCTCTCAGTTGTAGTTGTACCTTTCTATTGGGCTTTTTTTTCATCCCCTTTGTACTTTCATCACACTTGTTATACTTCTTTACTTTGTGTTTTCTTCCACTTGTACTCAGGTTGTTTTTTTTTATGTTTTATAAAGGCAATGCCTTCCCAGTTTTTTGGGAGTAACGCCTTTTGTGCTAGTCGCAAGCCCCTATCCTATGGAAGGCAGGCTTAGGGTAGTCACGACAAGGGCCCTGAGGACGGGTCGTGACAAATTGGTATCAGAGGAGTCAGTTCTACCATAGAAATTATGACTCTAATATTTCTTTCGGTGAAGCAATAGTGTTAAGGGTACTAAGTGTGGTTTTCAGTTTAGGGAGTCCATTTTTGGTGTGGGCGGTCAACGTATCAATAAACCTGGACCCAGACTTCTACTTTCTGACTCAGTGCATGAAAACACTGATTGTGGGTGTTTTTCTCAAAAATTTTCTTTATGTTATCTCAAACTAGGTCAGCACATCAGGTATAGTCTTTGACCGTGTCGCATCTGTTTCTTTCAGGATGCCTCCCCATGGAAGACCAGATAGAGCCCCGAGAGTTGTATGTACTGACAGCCCACCGAGTGATGAGGCCTTAGTACAGGGCCCTCTTCTAGTTGAGGTACCAGTGGTACTACTTCCCGTTGGTCCACTGATGCCACCAGCCCCAATAGCAGGCGATGCACACCACTTGAGCACGTTGCATGAGTTTCAGGACCAGAGGCCACCCAGGTTCAGGGGAGAGACAGACCCGCAGGCGGCTGAGGATTGGATGGAGGCTATGGTGGGACTTTTAAGGCTATTAGGGATGTAGGCAGACTTTATGGTGATCCTTACTGCCAGGCTCCTTCAGGCAGCAGCAGGCAGATGGTGGAGCCTGATGCTCCAGATGCACGATGAGGTGACACTTCTATGGGAAGACTTTGAGATCCTATTCTGGGCAGAGTTTGTACCAGCCACCCTTCGAGAGGTGCATATACAAGAGCTACTACATCTGCAGTAGGTCAGAATGGCAGTGGCACAGTACACTGTGAGGTTCACAGACCTCTCACGCTAATCTACAGATATGGTACGGGACTCATTCTTCAAGGCTCGGACCTTTGAGCAGGGACTCAAGTGAGATATTAGAGCTTAAGTTGTATCCCACAGCATCCCGACGCAAATGGGGGTGTTGGAGTGAGCCCACCTAGTGGATAGTTTCCTTGCGGAGCAGTCTCCAGCAGCGAAACCCACAACTAGTCGACATGCAGCAGAGTCTTTTGCAGCTGGCAGTAGATAGATGATGCAGAGGTCCAAGAGGACCAGACCTACAGGTGGCTGACCTCACGGCTCAGGATTGGTAGTGTAGGGAACCCAGGGTGGAGACAGAGCCAGGCATACCAGGAACGAATAGTGTTACTCCTATGGTGGGCTTGGTCACATGGAACATGACTGTCTGACCCGCCGCTCGAATGATCAGCATATTGATGAAGTACTTCCCAAGCAGAGGCAATATTTCGATCGAGCCAGACCTAAATGAGGAGGAGACCAAGGTAGAGGATCTGGTCGTGCAGCTGGTGGTGGACGACGCTTTGAGGTGTTGCCACCACCACCACTAGGATGTCCACCTCGACCGTAGGGAAAAGGTGGATAGGGGAGAGCACATCTTCAGAAGCTGAAGCATCCGAATATGGAGCTTCAGAAGCAGATGGATAGGAGAGGGAATAGTTCAAGTCATAGAGGACATTGTTCATGATGCTTTTATCCATGTTATTGTCATTGTTTTCGGTTGCTTTGTGTCTTTGTACCTTGTGCTGCGGTAATAAAAGACAATTGTCCTTGTGACATTTTATTTCCTTTCTTTTTGTGTGGTTAATACTAAGAGGTTCTGGTTTAAACTGTTGAACTGACCCTTACTTTTTAGATTTCTACTAGAGAGGACCCAGTAATCACACAATAATGCCGACAGTGTGACTCAACCCTTGGAGGAAAGAGTAACGGTTGGATCTCTGGGTAGTAGCATCGAGGCCTTACGACGTCGTCCATGACATGAACTAGTATCATTCATGTTAGGAATGACTGTATTAGGCAAAGTAGGTGGTCCATCTAGGGGATGAGACTGGAATTCCCTTTTCTACAAAGGAGAAATCATAGCAACTCTTGTAGAATGTAGGTGAAGAAGGATGGAGATGAGTTCTTACAGTTGGTTAGTCTCACCCATAGTTCGTCGAGTGAATGGTTTATGGTTCACTCCAATCTCAATAGTCTCAGGTGTGTCTTATTTTAGATGAATCTGAACCAAATACAGTGGCGATGGCTTGATTTCCTCCAGGACTATGACTTCGAGATAGTCTATATTCCAGGGAGGGGGAACATATTAGCAGATTCTCTCAGCAGGAGTTTAAGCATTCACCTGCTAAGAAAGGCGATAGAGCAGCTGGCCACGTTGTTGATATTCCTTGTGGACAGGGATAGTGTAGCCTATATATAGTCAATCCTCCTTTTTCTTCAGCAGAGTAGGTGAGGTGTCTTACCACCAAGCCCTTCCACCTCAGTCACACCGGGTGCACGACGTCATCCACGTATCTCAGTAGAGAAGATGCATGCCCGACCCATCCCACGTCATCGACCACGGGGAGTTGGACATCGATGACGGGGTGACATTCACGGAAGTCCTAGTTTAGATTGAGGATCGACATGAATAGGTCCTGCATGGATGGTCGATTCCTCTGGTGCGCATTTGCTGGTAACATGGGAACCTCCAAGAGAGCACATGCGAGCAGGAGGCTCAAAATGTGTGCACATAACCCACCTTTGTTTCCCTAGTGTGTGTTTTTGGTTTATGAGGATGTAAAGACCTGAGGTGTTGGTAATGTAAAGACCCTAAAATTTAAGGAAATTTTTTTCTTAATTTCTTTGGAATTTTACGAGTCCGTAGTTTCGGATGGTGCCTGATTCCAAGGCCTAGTGTTCCTGGAATCAATTTCTGATGTTTTGTTTGGGTATATTCAGTAAACGTACGTGCGGGTTTTTCTATATTTTTATCTGGTGCTCAGAATTGAAATTTTAGGACACTGATAAACTTGCAGCGCCAGTATTCACTTAAGGGGACCTTTTTCGTAGTTGTGTTTTATGCGGGATGATAGTTAATTTTTTGGGTTTTAGAATAAAATAATTAAAATTGTGGTACAAAATTTTATTTAAAGATGGTGGTTAATTCCTACAATGGGGAGTTAGGGGTGGGTCCCATAGCCACATAACCTCCCATGAATGGAATAAGTTTGGTGGGGCCCACATGAGCCCTAACCTCTTCAACTCTCCCCTTTAACACCCATGATCCCCCATTAACTCCTCACCTTCCCCCTCAAATTTAATATTCCGACCCACTAATTAATGAATGGAACTTATTCAATTAATTTAATTGTAGAATTTGAATTTTAAAAATCTTGAAAACAATTAAATAATAGGAGAGCCTATTATTTTAGTGGGTTGGTGGAACATTGAGATGATTGGGGGAATAACTCTTGGTGGAATATTTTTCCACGATGAAGAACACTCCATGTCTCGAAGAATGAGAAGCAAGTTCTTATTCTTCCACTTATTCAACTGGGACAATAATGCGAGGTGACACCCATGATGAGCGCCATCTTCCTTCCTCTTCTTTCATTTTAAAGAAGAAGACGCCACTCTCTAACAAACGACGCCGTCATTGATGAACGCACCTTGAATCGAGGTAGGGGATATTGTATAATTGCATATATGTGATTTATACCCTAGAATATGGGTGACTATTTGTTGAGTGATTATTTGAACCACTAACACAGTGGGTACGTGCTAATGAACAAGTCTGGACCCATCGCCAACTTGTTTATGATGCACGGAAATTTTGTTGATTGATGAATGGAAGGGAAACGTTGATTTGAGGCCGTCGTAGTGTAGAGTGGGACCCATGGAGGCCATAGGCTCATAGAGAAGCTAAAACAGACCACTGGAATGACTCTGGTAGCCCACGGAACATCACGGTGTCATGGAGTGGTTCCCGCACCGCGTGGGATCCGGGATGATAGGCGGCGCCATCCTGGCACCTCTGTTACGTGGAACCCCCCCCCCCCCCCTCCCCCGCTCGGCCGACCTGGCCGGGCCGAGCTGTGCCCCGTCGGGCCGGGCCGTGCCCCGCCCAGTCGGGGCGGGCCACGCTGGCCGCGTTCCAGGCCGTGCCAGCTGGGCCGAGTTGTGCCCTAGTGGACCAGAACCGGTTCGGGCCAACCTAGGGTGGGTTAGGACGGGTCGTACTGGGCCCAGACCCCCCCTCTTCGGACCATTTTTTCTTAATCTCCCATAACATGAGCTACGGACCTCCGATCGATGCAAATTTAGTTGATTTGGAATCCATGAAAAGATATAGTCATATTGATATCATAAACTAAAGGTTTTGGCGAAGTTTGGGTGTGGCCGGGTTGGTTGGAACCCAAAACTAACTGGGCCCTCGGAGCGAAAACACTTATAACTTAAGGACCGGACGTCCGATTGACATGTCGTCAACTACGTTGGATTCATCTTGATGAGATGGTCCTTTTGGAATACTCCACATAGTTTTTAGATGAGTTCGGATTATTTCCATGTTGTATTGCATCCGAAATCCAACCGGGCCCCAGGAACGGAAAAGCTGATAACTCACAGACCGGGCGTCCGATTGACGCGTCGTCTATTGCGTTGAGACCCCTATGACGTGGCAGTCCTTTGAAATTCTTCCACATGTGATTTAGTGACACTTGGAGTTTCGACCTGTAGCACATGGAGAGGATCCTCCTGGAGATGAGAATATAGAGTGCGGAGACCTACTAGCCGTGGATCTGATGACTGCTTGATCGATTCGACTCGGAGTGATTCGACTAGCCTAGTGGATGGAGCACCCAGTTTGGCGGCAGGACCATGGCGGAATGAGCACATGGTTTGGAAGTAGACCTATGGTACTCGATAGGAGGAGTACCTCTAATGGCTGTTAGATGGAGGGCCCGGTTTGGCGGCAGACACAAAGTAGATGGAGTGCTCGGTTTGGCAGCAGACTCGCGGTACTTGATAGGAGGAGTAACTCAGAAGTATATGGATAGTGAGTAGCGCCTCGGAGTCGCGACAGATCCACTGTACTTGATAAAGGAGTATTTCTCTAGAAGTCTTGGTTTCGATAATGAAAATCATGGTTTGAGCTGAGTCAATGACCTTTGTGTTTTCCTCATGATTGAGATGGGTTACTTGATAACTTAGGTATATGTATAGGCATATACCTAAGTAAAGGTTTTCTAATGACATCATTATTTGTGGTTATCCTTTTCGTATTTAGTGAGACCTTGAGGGTCTTGAGGTCCCTACTATGTATCGTTATACTCACCCCTACACGGACTAATCCTGCACCTCGTTGTCTAGGATGCAGAGGACGGACAACACTGATCGAGGCAGAGTGTACAAGGATTGGACGGTACCCAGAGGTGGACACTCAGCGTGATAGCACACGGAGCAGACCGTTAGATGTAGAGTTCTGAGGAGGACATATATACCTACACTTCAGGTAGGAACCTGGAGGATGATCCAAGAGCTACTTCCATCTCACATCTGTTTGTCTTTTCAGTTGTAATTTAATTCAGTTGTAGTTGTACCTTTCTGTTGGGCTTGTATTTCCGACCCCTTTGTACTTTCAGAACACTTGTTATACTACATTACTTAGTGTTTACTTCCTCTTGTACTCTGGTTGTGTGTGTTTATGTTTTATAAGGGAAATTCCTTCCCAGATTTTATGGAGTTACACCTTCAGTGCTAGTCGCCATCCCCTGGCCTATCGAAGGCGGGCTTGGGGTAGTCATGGAACGGGCCCCGAGGATGGGTCATGATAGTGAAGTTATGTTAGATATTCCAAACAAACCAATGATTTCCTATTAGTGTGATGAAAAAGATAAAATTCTTATGGAAATGAAATCCCTTCTATGGGTCAGGAATTCAATTAAAATGGGAATATATCTTATAAGATTAAGGAGAAACTCAAAATTCATTATATTCCCATTTTTTATGAGTTTATAAATGTATTTACAGAATATTTACTTGGTATTCAACTAACTTGTGATTTTGAGTTTTCAATAAAATCATACTTCTTACTCCCCATATTTTAAAGACTCTATATAATATACACCTCATTGTGTTACAATAATTGAAGAAGTAACAACAAGAGAATCTTGAAAAGGGACTCATTTGGCCAAGTGAAACATATTAGGGTGAGATATTTTTTTGTTATAAATAAATATAAATCAATGTCACTAGGTATTTATTATCATGAACATTATAATAACATTATCAAGAACAGATATCTTATACTCTATATTGATGAATTGTTTGATCAACTGTGGATAGCTCAATACTTTTCCAGGATTGATCATCATTCTAGATATCATCAATTAAGGGTCATGAAAGAGGATATACCTTAGGAAATTATCCATACAAGGTGTGGAAACTATGAATTTATTGTGATGAAATTTTCTTAAACTAATCTGCATACTATATTTGTGGATTTAATGAATTTACTCTTTAGATAATACCTTGATTAGTTTATATTACTATTTATAGATGATATTAGTATTTATTAAATGAGAAATAAATATCATGAAGATAATTTGATCATTTCTCTAAATATCATAAAGAAGGATAATTTTTTTGAAAAAATTTCCAATTTTTAATTTTGTCTTTGAAAAGTTTCATTCATGGGTCCTATAATCTCCTGTGTGGTCATATCAGTAGACCTATCAAAGATAGAAGTTATTAAACAATATCCCAAACCATCCATTGTGATAGATCCCTAGTTTTCTTGGTTTTATTCATATTTTTAGTGATTATTGGATAACTTTTCATTATTATTGAATCCACTCACTAAGTTAATTCATACGAGAGTCATGTTTCTTTGGAAAGATTAATGTGAGGAATGTATTAAGGAACATAATAGATGGTTACTTAGAACACCTATTCTTACAATACTCTTCATTACAGAAGGGTTTATAATCTATTTTGATGCATCAAATAAGGGACTAGGATGTTTCCTCTTGTAGAACAATACTTTTATATCATATGCCTTATGAAAATTGAAGTTCCATGATCAAAATTTCCTAAATCATAATTTGGATTTAACTGTGGCAATTTTTCATTAAATATATATGGGAATAATCTTTATGGATAGATGTGTGGAATATATATTTATCACTAAATTTTAGAGTATATCCTTGAATAGAAATAGATAAATATTCTCAAGATAAGATGGTTAGAGTTGATTAAATATTATAACTGTTCAATACATTACCACCCTGAATATGGTGTAATATGATCTTAGTCAAAAGGGTCAAGATTGCGTATTGATTATTAGTATCATAGAATATCCAATAATTTTATACTTGTAAAGTATGAATCTTGAAATATTTAAGGAAGGGGGTAAATATTATATTTCTCAAATGAGTGTTCATCCATCTATCTAACTAATGATTAAAGAGTCACATAAACATATATAGAGATAAAAAAGGTGGTAAATTTTCGTATGTTCAACCTTGATTGCGATGGAATAATAAGGGTTATAAACCATTTTTGTGTCCATTTTGTACCATATTTGAAGTATGATGTGATGGATGAAGATCATAGTTCATCATTCTCTATTAATCATGGAAGTATGAATATTTATAGAGATTTGAAAGAGTATTTTTAGTTGTATGGAATGAAAAGATATATTACAGAGTATGTTTCATAGTTCCTAGAATTTCAATAAATTAAGTATGATAGATAAAAGTCAAATGGTATGTTACATCTATTACCCTTACCAGAATGGAAATGGGGAAACATCACCTTGGATTTTCTCATCAAACTCTCTAAAAAATCTATTAGATATAATTATATATGGGTTATGGTTTATTAACTTAAAAATTCAACAAAATTCATCTATACTATAGAATATTTATCTCTTGATCAAATTAATTAGTTATATATTTGGAAAGTGGTACGATTTTATTCTGTACCTCGATTAATTTTATCTGATCAGGATCTAAAGTTTACATAGAGGTTTTAAAGAATTATATCAAAGGATCTAGATACATTGTTATGTTTTAATTCTACTTTTCATCCTCAAGAAGATGGTTAGTTTTATAGGATACTTAAACTCTATAAGACATGTTGAGTGTTTTCTATATGGATTTTAAAGGTGGTTGGGATCAACACTATCCTTTTGGTGGAATTTTCTTACAACAATGGATTCCACTTCATCATTGAGATGGCTCTTTATGAAGCCATATATTATAATAAGTGAAGAACTCCAATGTTATACAATTATTTTATAGAAATAAAGCTATTGGGACATTATCTATAAGAGTAAATGGTATAGAAGGTTAGTTACATTCAATAGCTTGTACGAGTAATAGATATTTGACAACAATGTTATGCAGAAAATAATCAGAAAGATCTAGAATTTAAAGTTGGCTATAAGGTATTACAATGAATATATCGCTAGAAGATGGTGATAAGATTTGTAAATAAGGGAAATATAAGATCATTTTATATTAGTTCTTTTTTAATTGTTGATCATGTCTGTTTAGTAGCTTATAAATTTGGTTTTCCTGTAAATATCTTTCAAGTACAGGATTTGTTCCATGTATCTCTCATGAGGAAGTACATACATGATCATTTACATATACAAAACATAGATATTGTACCACTAGAAGAAGATATTTCTTATGATGAAAAACTAGTTGATATTATGGATCATAGAGATAAATTGGTATGAAAAAATAAAACTCACTTGGTCAAATTTTTTTGTTGAACCCACCAATTTAAGGAATCTATGTCGAAACCTGAGGGTGTGATAAGGTAGAGGTATTCTCATATTTTTATATCAAAGTGATGAATATCGATGGAGAAATAAATTTTATGGGGGGTGAAATGTAACACCCTGAGATTTCTAGGAAATAATTTTCATTGAATAATTTTCTTTATTGGCTAGCTAGTGTTATACTCAAAACAAAGTTTATTGAACAATGATATACTATTAAAATATTATTATTTAAAATGATATTTTTCTCCCAGTCATTGGATTGGAGAGTATAAATAGTACTAACTAAAATATTTGACATGGATTTTTATATATTTATAAAATTAATTCATTGGTTATGAATTGATTATAAATTAAAATAACAATCTCTTGAAAGAAAAGGAAACATTTTTCTAAATAATAGTTTTTAAGCATGTAATGTATTTCAATATTAATAGAATAAATTAATATCTATTGTTGAATTTTGTTATTGAAATGAATATATTATTTAATTTTTCAATTCTTTTAAATACACAAAAAATATGTTTCTAGGCATAGGTTAAGAGCAGATCAAGTTTTATGCTTCAAAATATATTTTCCTAAAAAGCAATCTTTTACTCATTTTTCACACATACTTTAAAATTAATTTATTTCAGTTATAGGTTTCGAATAATATAAAATTATTCATTTTTTTATCATCATGGGGTTGAATTTTTTTAAATATTCCCTTTTTTGGGAAAATACGAATAGTAGTAATGGTAAAATTTAACACCTTAGTAAAGGGTAAATCAGGTTAATATAGATGAAATATAAGTTATAAGGAAAAAATTATTCATCCAAATTCTTAATAGATTAAATTAATTTGATACTTAACTCATTATGTTTTTAATTTAGTTTTTTAATGTAACATAATCCATGAAAATGAACTATATATTATTTAAATCAAGAAATGTTACAAATTATCACTCTCTCTATTTTTAATGTCCTTTATGTGTCCACAAGTTGAAAATATGAAGTTATGAAAAAATATATCTTTTTATATATTATATTAATAAAATTATTTTCATAAAATTAATTTACTTATAATTTATAGTTATTATACAATGACCTTGATTTCTTATATAATAAAGATGTGGTATTTCATCATCTAATAAAAAAATATAATAAATGATTTTAATACTGTTAAAAGTGAAGTAATTTTAAAGGTATAATGTGACCCATGAACATTAAATATATATTAGACATATTAAGGTTGTTATAAATCATTATATTCGAAATAATCATTTGACTTGATGTGTTTAAAATTAAATTAAATGAATCGTGTCAAAATTGAAAATAATGATATTATATCAAAATAATATTTTAATAAATTATAAAAAAAATCATAAAAATATTAAAATAAAAGATTTTTAATATGATATGGTATAAAATTTCATTAATGTCCCATTTATGGACCAAATATCACCTTGATATTAAAAATTACAACCCTTTAATGTTGATATATTTGTTACGGTTGTTAAAATTAACTTTTGTTAACTAAGGGTTAATCAAAATGAAAAAGGTTAAATTTACAGGATGACTTGTATAAATTCTATTTGTTGGTGTTATTAAAACTATATAATACCTTATATTTGAATACATGTTTATTTTATTCCATATTTCTGGGTAAATATTTATTATAATTTAATATTCTTGGAAATTATAAATGTGTTCCTCACCTCAATTAAAAAAGTCATATCCTCCCTCCCTTAGTCACGCTGCATTGATTTTAATTTATTACCAACCTCTACAAATTCACCTTATCAACTTACATAGACACATTATTGAGTTTTTTTATTCCCAAAATAACAACCCTAGAGCCCTTTAGATGATATGTAAAGGATTCGTTTATAAGAAGAGGTAATCACCTTAACCGATCACTTTATTTTCTACTCCTATTTTCCTCCTCTAATTCTATGTTAGGTATCATTAAGTAATATCTAAAGTATAAAAAATATACTAAAAATTTATTATGATTATTAAAGCACCATTGATCACCCTGTTTCTAATAAAGAAAGATATGAAAGTATTACTTGTGTGTACGTACAAATTACCATCTCCACATAAAGAAACAATTAGTTTATCATCACCATATTTTATGGCGGGGTATTATATATGATTTTAATGATGATATGTGGACTACCAAAATTATAAAGTGTTTTGATTAAATTTTCATTTATATTTTAAATATATGGTAATGAAGATTAGTTTTATGAATATAAATAAAATATATTATTTCATAATTATCTTTAAAAGGTGAATTAATATTTACATTTGTTTTAATCTATATGTTTAAAAATGAAAACAATGTTCATGCAAACATACGGCCTACCATCTCCTTGAACGATTTAATTAATTTTTATATCTATAAATATTATTAATGAGTGTAAATATATATATAATTTTTTTATATTATATTTATATCATGATAAATATTTTTAATGTTATTAAACTAAGATAAATGTAAAAGGATTAAAGATACTGAACTGATAAACTCATGATAAAGAAAATAGTAAAACACCCAGAAATAAAAAATTTAATGTTTAATTATTAACAAAAGGGGTTATTGAAAAGTTAAAAAGGGATTTTACATGATATTATAATTAAAAAATGAATCTCATATAGAATTATAATAAATCTAAATGTTTTATATATTATTTTATAGTGCATTCTAAGAAAGGTGAACTTGAAGTAAGAGTTTAATTCACAATTTCATCAATATTCACAATTGTTTATGTTTAAGAATCCATTGGGGAATATTTATATTCCCTATGCATGTTCTCTAAAAAAGAATTTATTTTTTTTAATATTTTCTTATGATTGTTTAAATTCATATTAATCCATGTTTTAATCTTTTAAAAATGGATTGAAAGGAATGTTTTTATCGATTTCCAAAGTAATTACTTTGTAACATTTTCAAAAAAAATATGGAATGAATTTTTTTTCACTTATACTGCATGAATTTATTTTCCCTCATTATGACTAAATATTTCCTTGAAGCCTACATTAAATGTTCACAAGGTTATTTTTAGAAAAAAAAATCATTCCCTTTATAATTTCATATCTCTTTTAAAAGAAAATATCTTGAAATAGAATGTTTATTTTTCCTCAATATTCATTCCTATTGATCTTTCAAAATAATTTTTCATCTATAATGACATTATTTGATGATAATGATGATTTTATAAGGATATGATCCATGTATACAATCATTATTATTTATTTGGATGGTTTATGTTTATTATTAAAAGTTAAAATGTTTAAGAAACCCTTTTCACTTTCATGGGTTATGTTATGATGTACTGTTTATGAAACCCATTTCATATCCCAGGGTAACATTATGATAAAATGTTAATGAAACCCATTTATTTTCATGGGTCTAAATATAATGAATTATTTTTGATCTTTTGGAACAAATATAAATTATTTTCATTATGTGATGGGTGAGACCTATATATATCTTCAATGCATTGGGTAATGATTGATGTCATGTGAGATAAACAAGACTGGAATGTGGATTGAACCAAATTTAGTAAGGGAATTTTTCCACTATGATAGTTATGAGAGTGAACCTTGAAAACTATTATGGAATGAGGATTTAACCCTTTCCACTATAATATACTATTAAAGGATCCTTGAATACTAATGAAATTACTTTTTACGCCTTATGTGTATGTCATAATTTCATTTCTTATGCCTATATTATGATCTCATAATTCATGTTCTTGCATTATTTTTTGATTAATCTCTTAAGAACTACCTTTATTTATTACATGAGTATGAATTATGATCATTGATATGTATGGTATGGTTTTAAAATGTTATGATAATGTTAGTATACCATTTTATTCAAGTTATTCTTATTTGATCATTGATATCTCCCTTATTTAACCTTACTGAGCATTTGACTTCGCCATTTTCATATGTTTCATTTCCCAAGTTTATGAAGAAATGTATTATGTATGATAAGTCCAAGAAGGTTGTTAGTAATGAATAAATGTGTGGGATATGATTTTTTTATTTTATGATTAATGTTTTTTGAACTACCATGATTAATTAAATAACATAGCATTATGATCTCTGATATATATGGTACGGTTTTAAAACATAAAGATAATGTTATTATACAATTTTATTCATATTATTCTTATTTGATCATTGATATCTCCCTTATTTACCCTTACTGGTCATTTTACTTCACCATTTTCATATGTTTTGTTTCCCTAGGTTATGAATAAAGGTATTATGTATGATAAGTCCATGAAGGTTGTTAGTAATGAATAAATATGTGGGATATGATGTATATATTTTATGAACTGGTTGTTTGTGTTTCCATGTATACAAAGATACTTTACCTAAATTCTTTTGGCATGGCTAGAAATGTTATGTAATTAATATTTATCTATTAAGGTGTAATATCTTTGAATGAAAATTATGGGTCACTATAATACCTAGATCTAATGAATTATTATGTTTTTCAATACTAGTGTATATGAATAAACAAGATAAAAATATAGAAGAATATCTAAAACCAAATTGGAGTTAGACTATGTGAAATATGATCATAACTATGATCAATTATTTGAACCACCAATGATTCTAGTGGGGAGAGTCAAGTTATTCTAAAGAGATTACCTAGGTTTTAATTGGTTGATTTTAGGTCAATGAGAATTACTAATAAATAAAATATGGGTTCCATGGAAAAAAATTCAATAATACCCTAATTTTTTCTAACCTCATCGGTGTCACCGATAAGCCAGCGGTCATGCATCTGTTTCAAGGTAGACACCAGTTGGTTGGTGATGATTCACTAGTTGGATGGCCTCAATAATAAAATTATTTCACCACTTCCAATCCTAACAACTAGCTAGTTTCTATATAATATGTTTTGTTTATAATTATAATCCCATCGGTTGGCTAATAGATCTAATGTAGCTTCACTAGTTCTTCTTAAAGTCCACACTATAATAACTTAATATTTTAGATCCATTAATTAATATTTAATGTTCTATTACATAAGATTAATAAAAAACCAAATTTAAATATTACACAATATATTGAATGATGATTTCAAATTAAATTTCTTAAAACCTCTATAATGGTAATCAATTAAAAATTATTATCATAAAATATTTGATGAATAATATGATTTAATGCGGGAAATACTTATTTTCAAAAAAAAATTATTTAAATTATAAATTTAAATGTCAAAGATAATTTTAAAAACATATTATTTTATTTTTAAATAATAAATATTATTTTTTAATTCATCATATCAAATTATCAAAAGAATAATTTTTAAGATTTCTCTAAAATAATAGATTTTTAGGTGAATAGTTAAAAATATTGATATGGAAATCCATTCACTTTTATATGAAATAGAATATTTTACATATTTTTTATAAATAAAATATATATTTATAAAATAAAATAAATCTTTTAAAAATAATATGTCCAGTTAATAAAACCCATGCATACCATTTTATGTAATCAATTAATATTTTATGAATACTGTTTTTTCATTTGTTTCATTAATAAAATTTACCCATAGGGAAATTGGGTTTCATAAATATTTTACTTCCAAATTATTCATATATAAAAAATATTATTATTATTAATATAATTATAATTAATAACATTTATATTTATTTCTATTTATAAACCATATGCATAAAAGTACACTTTATTCGAAAATAGGTTTTTACACGTCATATCTACTAATATTTAAATAATTTTTCTAATTTAAAAAAATTATTTAATAAAATTGATATAATAGTTTATATCATAAATTTAAAAAAAAATTATTCTGTAAAATTTCATTTTTAGGTAAAAAAAATTGATTTCCATGGTTAACGCTAATAATAGCATTAATTGTCGAAAGGTTTACCTAAATTGTTTTAATGAGGACGTGTAATTTTTAGATACTATATTCTATAAATATATTTTAAATTTTGACTCTAATATGATGTTAAAACATATATATAAACGTATTAAATTAAATTTAATGGACAATCAATATGAAATTTGATTAAGAATACTTAATGGTGAAAACAACCTTTTTCTACAAAAACTATTTTCAATAAATAATTAGTTTTAAATTAAAAGTCAATTATATATCCCTTATAATTTAAATTGAATTAAATAGATATTAAATTTAGGTTCATAATATAAAATTTAGTTATGAGGGGTTACCATTTATATTAAATATAATATAAAATTACTTAGTTAAAAACTTGTAACCATAATAAAAGTGAATTTGGGTAAAAGATTAAAAGTAAAAGATCAAAGAATTAAATCAATCTTAACTTGTTTAAAATGAATTTATTAGAGTTTAGAAATTATATTTTACCACACCTCATCTTTTTTCTCTTTCAATCCATTGATCCTTGAATAGTTCCATGAAATTACTAAAAAGTGATGATTATTTCTAAAATTTTCTTTCTCTTCTCTTATGAAAGGATACAACTTCCACCCTTTCGAAGTTACACTTAAACTAAAAATTACTCCTTTAGACAATGAATTTTTTCTAAAAAAAATTCCTAATATCACTTCCTATATCCTCTAATCAAACTATGTTACCCTAATCCATTAAAAGGAGTATCCCAAGGAGAGATCAAGCCTCCAACATAAGTGTTATCTCCTTCTTATGTTTTCCTCCTTAATATTACGATCCAAAATATATTATCACCATAATAATGTGATTAATTAAATATAATTATTATACTGATATTTTTTTATATATTTTATAACCCTTATTTATTCATTTCCATCCAATCTAAAAAACAAAATAGTGGCACTCATACGTGTTCATGGACTACTACCTCCTTAAAAAATTATTTTTCATTTTTCATATCTATTTTCCTCATTTTTCCAAAAAGATAAAATTTGGTGCAATATCATAGAAACATAAAAAATAATATCATTAATATTCTTTTATAAATATATTACTTCAAAATAAACATTACATTAATCACACCCATCCATCGAGTTAAATTATTTCCAAGTTTGGGTAGGTTCAGCCACATACATTAATAATGCTATAAAACTATATCATGGATGTGTATGGGAACATAAATAGAAATATTATTATTAAATAATAATAAAATCATGATTTTTATATGGTTCTTTAAATTTTATATTAATTAGTTTACTTATTATAAAAGGATCATCTTTATTCTCAAAAAACACTGAAATAATCCATCATTGATTCTATTTTCATATAACATAACTAAAATACATATGAATTGATATAAAAGATTTATTAATCAATATAAGTTATATATTAAACTATATTAAATTATATTTTAATTATTAACTTCATATATAAAATTGTTTAATGATATCAATATTACAAAATGTATGTAACCGGTGAAATTTATTAACCCCTGATTATTGAAATAATCTATAAATAACCAATAGAACAATAATAGATAATTATAGATTGGGGATATAAAATGTATCATATAGGAAAAATATCACTTAATATATGATTAATTTATATTTTTTTAGTTTTGATGGATTCTAGAGTTTCATCAACTAATCAAGGAAACAACATAAGGTTTTTTCATCTCAAATTCATCTATTTTAGACCTATTTTATAGTATATACTTAATTTATTTTACGTGGTTTATATGAATAATGTTTGATATATGATATTATAAATTATGTTTTAATAATTTTATTTTAATTTCAATTACAGCATGTCTCTTTCAATGGGTTTTGATTAAATTTTTTCTCAATCCAGAAGGAGTTCGTTGTCTCAAATTTAAATCCCTTTAGACATGTTTATATTATAAACCTTGTTTTATTATAAATGGTGTAAATACTACTCAATTTTAGTTTTTTATCAAGGTTATATTATATTTAAAGATATTAAATGTTATATTTAAATTTCCACCTATCATGGTGTTTTGATTCAAATGTTGTAAAGGCTGTAATTGTGCCTCAAATCCTTTCCTTGGGTAAAAATCACTCTTTTCTATCTAATACCTTTCATATTTTCTCTTATAAAACATATGATGATGTAATGTTTTATATAAAAATTATTTTATGGGTAATTCATTTATTTATAGTTATATTATCATACTTGATGAAATACCATCTCAAATAATATTTAATATTGGAAATAGTAACTCTCATTCTTTCCAATAGATCTTTTCCATCATGTCAATATTTTTCTTCCCACAAATGTTCTCATATATTTTTAGAGAATATAACATGGATTATTTTATATTATTATTATTATTATATTTACCAATTTTAAAAATGAAAAAATAATACTATTTTTATGATGTGTGTTTTCAATCAATGGTTCTTGGAAATATTTTCCACCCCACATTTCTTTCTATGATATTTTTGATTTTTCCAATGGGTAATTTATTGAATATTATTTTCAAATGGTAAATTTATTCCAATTTTTTCACGAGAATATTTTCAAATATCTTTCTAAAGTAACCTATATATTCATAATTTTTCATAGGTTTTGAAAATTACCTATTTAATTGTTTTCTATGAGAAAACATTTATCTACCACATTTATCATTTTATTTGAAATTTTCACAATATGTTTTCTGGGTTTCTAAATGAAAATTATTTTTCTACAAGATTTAAAAAATATCTCTTTTAAAATGATTTCAAAAGATAAAGGATATTTCTTATTCCCAAATTAATTTTTCCAAAACTCTATAAAGTATTTTTACTATCTAAATAATTTACCATTGACATATTTTATTCTTGATTGTGGATGTTTTTTCAAATGAAACCATCCAACTTTTTATATATATGACTTATATAATTTAGTTCTATTTTATATGAATTATTCATCATTTCCTTTTTCTTTCCCTTTAATCTACTATGTTTAATCCAAACATTTAACACAATTTCTTTCCATTATGAATTCCTTATTTTTGATTCATTTGATTTAAGGGTTTTCACCTAGATTCCATACATCGATTTTCTTAGGGAAATTATTGACTCAGTTATAGACCCTTTATTTTTACTTTGTAAATATAATATTCTTTATTATATTGATTGAATGGTATTTTTCTAAAAGTTTTTATTATTTCATTGTATAACAATTTATTTTTTATGGGATTATAATTTTTTTATTATTGATTAAATTATTAATGATTTCTTTATTTAAATACATATAAACCCATTTTGGTTCTATGGATATTGTAATGTTTTTAATGAAATCCATTTTTTAATGGGTTATTTATTCTATAAAATATAATGATTAACATTTCAAAAATTTTATGAAACCCACTTTCTTTCCATGGTTACATTATGATTTTAAAAGTGGTTGATTTTAATTTGAAATCATTTGTATGGATGATGATGGGTGGGGTCTTATATCACCTTTCAATGTATTGGTTTAATGTCTATATTTCATGAAATAAGTATCTATGAGTACCTTTTTAGTTTCCCTTAATCATGGGAACCAATGGTGTTTCCTATGAGAGTTATGTTCCCTATGCTAATGTATGTTCTATATTTGAATTATATTTCATTTTTATTATGTTTATTCCCTTAAATTTTATTTAATTTCGTTGATAATTTTTATTAACTCATGTTTCTTCACTCTTCTAATTTATGTCTTATGTTATGCCATGTCATATACCATTGTTTGTGATCTATAGTTTCCTGTTTATAAATATTCTTATGTTTCTTGATTAAACCCATATTCTCATATTATGTTCACTTATTATATTTTACTATTATCTCTTATGTCTATCCTTACTAAGAATCTAAGCACATACCTTTTCTTAGGTTTCCATTTCCATAGGTTATGAAGATATAAAAAGAATATAGTATATTGAAGAGTTGATTATGTGGGGGATTTTAAAGAGATATTCTGGACAAATTATGGATTAAAAAGATTCTCTTATAGTGAAAAACAATTCAATTAGTTAACAAATCATGATTTTCATTAGTTAATATTCATCCTAATTATATAAAAATCTGAACCTAAATGGTTTTGAGAATTTTTTGTAATGAAATATTTTCTTTAATTAATGTATACTAAATGGAATAGTTTCACCAAAAACTACCTTCAACAATTGTTTCCTTTAGTTCTTCTTTTCCATAATTTTTTGAATATATTTTATGGGGATGTGTTCTACCTCATTATTCTAATTTTGATGCCTTATCTTGATGACAGCAGCCCTACCCCCCCCCCCCTCCACTAGATGGGGGATTCTTTTCTTGCATCTTCTTCTGAGGAACATTCATGGTCCTTTACTCCATTTTCAAACCCAGATGTTCTCCTAAATTTTACTCCCATTTCGGTTAGTCTGAAGGTCCAAAATATTTTCAAGGGTGTGCTAAAAAGTTCAATTTCATCTCCAAAATTCAATAAATCCATAGTTGGTTTCAATCTAATTTTTTTTTCTCAATTTATTTCTCTCCAGCCTTCAGTTGATACTTTTGATAGGTTTTTGTTTCGATTTTGGGGTTTGTAGTAGCACACAATCATTTTCCTTCTCGATAAGTGTCATATCATGATCCATTTTACTTCAATGAATATTTAATCTTATCACGGTCCAGAACCCCACGTATTTTTAATGGTATCCATTTATATCTCTTTTGGTGGACCTTTGACTTCTATATGAAGAGACTCTCTCCTTCCATACCCATTTGGGTATGTCTCCCTGAACTACCATTGAAATTACTAAATCCATCAATTATCTATTTGTTAAGAAATCTAGTGGGCTAGTTTTTTGTGTTTAGATATCAGGAAAAATCGATATGCCTCCCGATCTCACTCTGTATTTTTGTTGAGGTGGATGCCTCCAAGACACTAGTGGAATGGATCTATGTCACTATTGGGTAGGAATTTCAATGTATGTAAGCCATTGTTTTTTAATCGTGTATGGACTTTTGTTTATCATGAAAGTGTTTTGGCATCTAACCTTCTTCTCTTCATGGAGGGTGTCAAGATGATCATCGGGCTCTCGATTTGAGGAAGAATGGAGCTGAGGTGTCCATTACAACTTTGGTGGACCTGCTTGAGCACTGTGAGTCAATCCCATCTCAGTTGGAAGTGAGATATTTGAATACTAATTTGAAGGTATCTGATGTCTTTAATCTATTGAGAAACTATTTGGTTGTTTCCAATCTAGTTCAAGAGACTCTAGAACTAGTAGAAATCCTGAGAGTGGTTGTGGTCTTGGATCTGAGTCCCAAATCTCAGAATCTTTTATCCTTTAAAGGGGATGTGTGCTTTGTCAGTTCCCAAAATCTAGGAAAAGCACTACAAGTGTCTAATAAGAGAGGATCCTTTAGCAGTGATGTTAAAGACAATCAACTGCAAGTATTGGGATTGGTAGAGGTAGTGGATAGGTCCATCAATTATAGAGTGATACCAGTTTTAAATCTTGTAAACTAGTTTGATTCCTTGGGATTTGAGGAGGTGGCTCGAGATATTTTTTATCCTAATTAGGTGGAGATTCAAGAGTATAATCAGGTTTCACCTAGTTATGATTCAAGATATATGGCATGTTGTCTGGTTTTTGTTTACAGAGTAGAGGATGATCAAAGTAAAGGGATTTATAGCTCAATAAAAAGATGGAGAGGAAGGGTTCTCATGACTCTGGTGGATTCATTATAGTCAAGGAGAAGTCTTTTAAAAGAAGTAGGGACTATTCATAGATTCATAAAAAAATAAAGACTAGATCGACCTTGAAGTTGATAAGAAATTAGATGATGGGGGCCTTTTCTTGCACTGATTAGGGTTCCAAGAGGGAGTCTTCAAAAGAAAATGAGAAGACAAATAAGGAAAAGAAGAGGGATTTTGTGTCTTCTAGTAAAGAGTGACTGTAGGATATGTAACATCCCATGTATGTAAAGAATTATGTATTTTCATATCTATCTCTATTTATTAACTAGATTGTGTTTTAATAGGCTTAAAATGAGAGTAAAACAAATCTTAAGGATAGAATTCTCTAATATTTTTTAAAATATTGTTTTACCGCCTTTTAATGGTGAACCATTTTTAAATCTATATTTTGAAATTTTTATTAGCTCTATTTTTCAAAATAAACTTATTCATTATAATTGGGACATTTAAATTTACTTTGGATAAGTTTTTTGGTATTTTTCTGACTGTGTTGATTTATTAATCGATAGTGAAAAATTCTGCATTTTACTTCAAAACTGCTTTTTCATCTAATTTAATTATATAGATATATTGTACTTTTAATTGGTTTTAATGTTTAATGAGAATATATTTTTACCATTTAATCCAATGGTGTTCATTATAATTTATTTCACTTTGTAATTGGGTATAAACAATGCCAAACTGTTCATAGATATTTTTAAAAAAAATATCTATTTGTTTTGACAATGGGAATTATTTTTAAATTAATTACTTCAATTTCTGTGTTTGGAATTTGTTAAAATGGATTCCATATTTGGAATCAGAAGTTCCAAATTATTTAATTAAAACTCTATTGGTTTTGGACATTATGAATAGTAACGACGGTAATTATCTTTAATTATCATGATTAATTAGTAATGGGTAGTTAAGGATAATAAAATAATATCATAATAATAACAAATGACCCCAACATTTGTCCTAATGCTACTTTTTGTGTCATGGCCGACCATGGGATGCCTTGATCCAAACTTAGGGACCCCATGGAATCACTTTTGTGTGATAGTGACACTTTATCTTTTTATTTTTAAAGAAAGAAGAATATCACAAAAGTATGTAACACCTAAGTAAAACAATTTAAATTTTGTCTACATAAATGATATCTTGGACTATAAATATTCATTAAAAAGATAAAAATATTTCCTAAATCATGGTATTTGTTTTATAATTTTTATACATTAAATAAATTAAACTTTTTATGACACCACCTCATTAATGAATGATTTAAATAAAATGAAAATATAACATAAAATTTAAGACTTACACTTTTCAAAAAACTATTGGATGAGTATATTTCGAACCCTTATAACCTTTTCCTCTAAATATATCAATGTGGGGTCTTTAAAATCCTAAACTCATTTTAATATAAAGTAACATTTCTTCAATTTCCAGGAGTGCCCCTCCTCCCTCATATAAAGGGCCCCCACCTCTACCTCCTTACCCACACCACTCAAGCCATTGGCTCTGACAAGCTGTACACATTTTATCTATCCACATCCCTCCCTTCATCCTATAATTCTTACCTTAGGGAGAAAGCTCTTCAAGAAACCCTTTTGGTTCAAACCAAGAAGAGTTACCTGATTTAAAGGTAATGTCTTCATTTGTGTTCTTTTGTTTTATTTTTCTTCTCCAACCCATTATACTCTTTTTATTCCTTTCTTTTATAAAAAACCAGTATGTTCAATATACTAGGATGTTTTTATCAGAGGGATTAGAGTTACACTTACACACACCTCCATCTAATGGTTAAAGAACATACTGTTTCTGTGGATGGCCAATTTCTACCTCATGAAACGATGATTGTTCAATCTTATTTTAACCCCTTTCATGGTGTCCATTAAGATGTCACTCTATTTATATATGATATATATTATTTTTATGTTTTCCTTATGCTTCTGTATTTTCGTTTATGTCATACCATTATGATTTCCATTATGGGTAAACGTGATATCATCATTTAAGGAACAGCGGACTACCGCCCCCTCAAAGTGTTTTGATTCGTTAATGCCATATGTGGGACATATAAATTATAGAGTTAATGATATTATATATGAAATTATACTAGAATTATAATATACCTTTATATCATTATGATTTCATTCCATTAAATACAAAATAGAAATGAAAGTAGCGTTCATGTGTACGTACGGCTTACCATCTCCATGAACGGTGCATTTCATTTCTTACCTCTAAATGTTATGTAATATTATATATACATGTATATACTGGATATATATGATATATATGATATCTAAATCATTATTATAATTCTGGATATAATGGATATTTTACCACATGATCAAAAAGTAATTATAAGGAGTTTATTTTTTGACTCAAGTAACAATGATCGACAAAACGACTGTTATTAACATAAATAATTACATAGTGTTCATAACATGGTAATAAGTGATATAAAAAGAATAATGAACTTGAAAGAGGTTCTTAATCAAGTATAAATTAACTCAAGTTTATTATTTAGGATATTAATGAACGATCGAGTCAAGTCAGACACAAGGTAAGGGACTTCGTCTCAATCTCCATTCATTGAGGCATATTTTCTTTTATACACAGCATTATTTTATACAGTGTATAAACACCTTTGAATTTTACTTTTATTCAAAAGGAATATTTTTATATGAATCATTTTACTAAATGACAAAACGGAATGTTTTTGTCGTACGTATGCGGCGACAACGACTTCTCCGCCGTCGTGACCATTAATTGAGTTTCGGTTTCCTCTACAAGATATAACTTTTTTTAAATGAAAAATAAATACCATGTTTTAATTCTCTTTTATTTAGGTATTGATAATGGTTTTGATAATGTTTTTATTATATCAATGTGTTATTGATATCTTTTTATTGAAATGTGGAAATGTTATGCTTCCTTTATTCATGTTTTATGTGATACGATTATGTTATGGTTCTTGGGCATTGTTTATGAAGATGGGTGGTTTCGTGATAAACTAAGGGTGGGTGAGCCTGATATAGCTCTCCAATGCATTGGGTAATGCGAATGGGTTAAACGCTAAGGTTTCTTTGAAGTGAATTTGGGAATATACTGTGATTGGTAGTCCAAACGTAACCATGAGGGTTACTCCCTACGTAAGAATGTTATGAATGGCTCAAGTTACCTTTATGTCTTATGATTTCTATGATTTACTCATGATTTGATGAGGTATGTTAAAGTGATTATGTTTTATGTGTAATGTATGATTACATTAATTCTTATGTATACATGGACTAATGTTTTCATTCCGTATTTTTATATTCTTTGCTGAGCTTTTTATACTCATCCCAAGTTTTTGAAATGTTTATCACAGGTCAAGGGAAATGTACATGATGTGATGATAGTGTCAAGGAAGTATCAAGAAAGAATACATGTTTTGTTTTAAATATGTTTCCTTTGGTGGGAAAAGTGAATATTTTGTTTAATGTACCCACCTTGTTTAAATGTGGAATGTAATGCATGATTTATGATCTAATTCTCTAAAACACTAAACCTGAAAATATCCTCAATGTGTAATCTTGTAATAACTCAAGATTAAGTAATGTTTAAGGCTGGGTCCTTATAGTTGGTATCAGAGGTCAGTTTAGATAACATTATGAGTTATAATTATATTAAATGATTATCCAAAAATATTTTTTTATGGTCAAATTGAAATGATATAGCATATGAAGATTACCATGTTGCTTCATCTAAGACATGTTTGTTCATAATGGTTTTCCGAAGAGGAAACATGGAAGCAGTTCTAGAAAGGCATATAGAAGGAAATGACCTTCTGAATCAGCATCCAGAGACGGTCAGAATTGGAACTGAACATTTTTTTGTAGTAATGGTACAGTTGACTCAAGCGATAAATGGTGGTGGTGTCCATGCATAAGATCAGCCAGATCAACCACAGAGGAACATGTTAGTGGTGGAACAATTCATGAGGCAACATCCCCCATCATTCAATGGTATGTTTCATTAGAAGTATTTTCCTAAGGTTGTTTGACTTAGGATGGAAAAACAATTCTTGGATTTGGGGTAAGAGGATGACTCAGTGGCTGCTTATGAAGAGAGGTTCACTTGATTGGAAAGGTATCCTCCAAATTTTATCTGAGACCTTGATAGTAAAATCAATTTTTTTTACTCAGGATTAAAGCAAAAATATCAAAGGAATTTAGCTTATCGGGAGGTCAAGAGTTATAAAAAACTTGTTCGATGTGCTGAGAAGGTGGAAATGGAGTTTGTCAATGATCAAGTGTTCTATAACATCAAATAGAAGAAGAGACCGAGGTGGAAGGAGAAAGGGAAGAATTATTCCAAAAGTTCTGATGGTAAGAAAACTAAGTTTCCAGTTTGTGATAAATGTGGTTAAAGGAATTCTGGGTAATGTCTTCTGAATTTTGGAAAGTGCTTACGATGTGGTAAGATGGGACATAAGACTCGTGATTGCAATGAAAAAGATCAGGGTGATGGTAAGACCAAATTTTATTTATAGTTAGTGAAAAGATTCAAGTGAAATTAGATGGGATGTTATGAAAATGAGTGTTCGATAAAGAGATCAAATGATGGAAAGTAGTCAGAATACAAGCAGAAAGGTGTGGTGAAATCCTTTTCAAATACTTTAGCAGATGTTGGTCCATCAAATGAAGTGGTATCAGGTACTTTGTTTGTTTTTTCAGATTATACCAGTGTGATGTTTTATTGGGGGTCTACACATTCTTTCATCTCTGAAAAATTTTCTTGTAAATTGGGAATTCCATTTCAAGAAATGACTCCTGAACTTGTGGTAAAAACACCTTGGGGAAATGTTGAGGAAAAGGAATTTATAAGAATCTTCCTATCCTTATATGTGGAAAGAACCTACTTGCAAACCTTATTGTTTTACCTCTAGTAGAGTTTGATGTTATCCTGGGTATGGATTGGCTCTTTGTTTACCATTCTAAGATTGATTGTAGAGATAAAGAAGTTTCTTTTCAGAAGGACTTTTAGTTTGTGTACTATAATGAACCCTTATTGTTGATAACATATCAAGAGGCTGGGAAACTTGTAAAAGATAGAAATGAATGTTATCTTGGATATATTTCTGAAAACAAAGGAACTGTTCAGATTTATGATGTGCCAGTGGTAAATGAGTATCCTGATGTTTTTACTAATGAGTTTCCTGGAATAATACCAGATTGTGAAGTTGAATTTACTGTTGACTAAGTTCCTGATACTATGCCAATTTCAAAACCCCCTTATCGAATGGCTTAAATTGAACTTTTAGAGTTGATGGATAAATTGCAAGATTTATTAGAGAATAGTTTCATTCGACCTAGCACATCACCATGGGGTGCCCCTGTCTTATTTGTTAAAAAGAAAGATGTTTCTATGATACTTTTCATTGATTATAGAGCCTTGAATAACATCACTGTTAAAAACAAATATCCTTTGCCTCATATCGTTGATTTGTTTGATCACCTCTAGGGAGCTCAATATTTTTCAAAAATTGGCCTGAGATCCGGGTATCATCAGTTGAAGGTAAAGGAAGAATATGTTCCGAAGACTGTGTTTCGTATAAGATATGGCCATTATGAATTTTAGTAATGCCTTTTGGTCTAACCAATTCACCTACTGTATTCATGGACATTATGAATAAAATTTTCCATGAGTTCTTGTATAAGTTTGTGGTTGTTTTCATTGATGATATTTTGGTGTTTTCTAAAAGTAAAGAGGGGCATGAAAGTCAATTAAGGGTTATTTTTAAAACCTTAAAAGAAAATAAATAGTATGGTAAATTCATCAAGTGTGTGTTTTGGTTGCAAATAAATTCTTTCCTTGGTCATATTGTTTCTAAATATGGGATAACTGTTGATCCTGCAAAAACAATGGTTGTTGAAGAATGGACAAGACCCACAAATGTAACTAAGATTTGAAGTTTTCATGTATTGTAAGGATATTAACGAAGGTTTGTTATAAATTTTTCCCGGTTATCTAGTCCAATGACTAAGCTAACTCAGAAGGGTGTTAAGTTTATCTGGACAAAATAATGTGATGATTGTTTTCAGAAGTTGAAAAGAATATTGGTGAATTCTCTATTTTTGGCACTACCTTCCAGGAATGGTGAGTTTTTTATCTACATTGATGCTTCATTGAAAGGTCATGGTTTTGTTCTAATGAAGAATGATCAGGAAATTGCTTATGCTTCACAATAGTTGAAAACTCATGTGGTAAATTACCCTACAAATGATTTGGAATTAGTTGCTATTGTTTTCACTTTAAAATTTTGGAGGAATCATTTGTATGGTGTAAAGTGTGAAATATATACTGATCACAAATGTTTAAAGTATATATTCCCTCAGAAAGAATTGAACATGAGAAAGAGGAATGGCTGGAATTAATCAAGAATTATGATTGTACAGTTCATTACCATCTAGGAAAAGAAAATAAAGTGGCTGATGCTTTGAGTTGAAAAAGTAATGCTTCATTAACAATTTTTTTGGAACATGATAATTTGGTTAAGGATTTGATGAACATTGGAATAGAAGTTGTTGGTGCAAGATGTTATTCTGTTTTGTTTCAGGTATCAGTGAAATCTTCTCTATCCGAGAGAATTAAGCAAGCACAGAAGCAAGATAGTGAGTTTCAAAAAAAGGTAGAGATGGTTCCGAAGGGTAAGTTTCCTAAATTAAACATTCGTAATGATTGTGTTTTGAGATTTGATAAGATATTTTATATGCCATGTGATTCACAGTTTAAGAGAGAGTTATTATGTGAAGCTCATAGTTCTCCGTTTTCAGTTCACCCAGGCAGTACTAAGATGTATAGAGATATTCAAGAGTACTACTGTTGGGATGGATTGAAAATAGATATTTCTGATTTTACTGTGAAGTGTTTGACTTTTCAATAGGTTAAAGCGGAGCGGCAGTTACCGAAGGGGATGCTTCAGCCTTTACTAGTACCAGAGTAGAAATGGGTGAATATATCCATGGACTTTGTTGTGGGATTGCCGAAGACACCTTGAGGTAATAATGCAATCTTGGTTATTGTTGATCGTTTGAATAATTCTGCTCATTTCCTTTCTATACGAGATACTTTTCCTCTGGATAAACTTTCTTATTTGTATCTTAAAAAGATAGTCAGGTTACATGGAGTTCCCCTCTCCATTGTATCTGATCTTGATCCCAGATTTACTTCTAACTTCTAGAAAGGCCTTCAGAAGTCATTGGGTACTGAATTAAATTTTAGTACAACTTTTCATCCCCAATCATATGGGTAGTTAAAATGAACAATTCATACATTAGAGGATATTCTACGTTCTTGTTCGATGGATTATCAGGGATGTTGGGAACAACATCATTCTTTGGTTGAGTTTTCTTATAATAACTGTTTTTAATACATTATACAGATGGCACCATTTGAGGCATTATATGGGAAGCAGTGTCAAACTTCATCTTTTTTAGGATGAAGTGGGTGAAATGATGTTGATGGGACCAGAATTGGTAGAAGAGTTGGCAGAAAAATTTCTGCTGATACAGAAACACATGAGAATAGCTCAAAGTAGGCAGAAAAGTTATGCGGATAATAGGAGGAAGGATCACTCTTTTGAGGTAGGTGATTATGTCTTCCTCAAAGTTTCACCATGGAAAAGTGTGATGCGATTTGGTAAGAAAGGAAAGCTGAGTCTAAGTTTCATTGGACAATATAAAGTTATAGAGAGAGTTGGATCAGTTTCATATCAAGTGGCTTTACCTCCGAGTTTATCTCAGGTACATAATGTTTTTCATGTTTCGATGTTAAGGAAGTACATGCCAGATCCATCTCATATTTTGAGTCAAGAGGTAGTTCAGCTGGAAGAGAACCTATCTTATGAGGAACAACCGGCCCAAATTCTTGACCACAAGTATTAAGTATTGTGGAATAATGTGATTCATCAAATAATGTTTTTGTGGAAAAACAACATGATTGAAGAGGCAACATGTGAATCTGAAAATGCAATGAGAGATAAATACCCCCACTTATTGAATATGTAAATAAATTATGGGGACACAATTTTATAAAGGGGGGAAGGATGTAACATCCCATGTATTCAATGAATTATTTATTTTCATATCTATGTCTATTTATGAATTAGATAGTGTTTTAAGAGGCTTAAAATGAGAATAAATCCAATCTTAAGCATACAATTCTCTAATATTTTTTAAAAGATTGTTTTACCGCCTTTTGATGGAGAACCATTTTTAAATCTATATTTTGAAAATTTTATAAGCTATATTTGTCAAAATAAACTTATTCATTATAATTGGGACATTGAAATTTACGTTGGATAAATTTTTGGTATTTTTCTGACAATGTTCATTTTTAATGAATAGTTAAAAATACTGCATTTTACTTCAAAACTGCTTTTTCATCTAATTTAATTATATAGATAGATTGTCCTTTTAATTGGTTTTAAAGTTTAATTAGAATAAATTTTTACCCTTTAATCCAATGGTGGTCATTATAATTTATTTCACTTTGTAATTGGGCTTAAACAAGTGCCAAACTTTTCATAGATATTGTTTAAAAAAACCAGCTATTTGTTTTGACAACGAGAATTACTTTTAAATTAATTAATAAATTTTTTTTGTTTGTAATTTGGTAAAATGGATTCCATATTTGGAATCAGAAGGTCCAAATTATTTAATTAATAATCTTTTTTTTGGACATTATGAATAGTAAGGACAGTAATTATCTTCAATTGTCGTGATTAATTAGTAATCGGGCAGTTAAAGAAAAAATTATCATAATAAAAACAAATGACCCCAACATGTGTCCTAATACTACTGTTTGTGTCATGGAAGACCATTAGATTCCTTGTGCCTAACTTAGGGACCCCATAGAATCACATTTGGGTGATATTGACACTTTATCTTTATATTTTTAAAGAAAGGAGAATATCACAAAAGTATGTAACACCTATGTAAAAGTTTTTTAATTTTTTCAACATAAATGATATCTTGGACTATAAATATTCATTGGAAATCTACTAATGTTTCCTATATCATAGTATTTTTTTTATAATTTTTAGACATTAAATAAATTAAATTTTTTATGACTCCATGATAATGCAGCGATTACATCATTAATGAACGTTTTAAATAAAATGAAAAGATAATGTAAACTATTAGACATACACTTTTCAAAAACCTATTGGATGAGTATATTTCTAACCCTTATCACCTTATCCTCTAAATATATCAATTTGGGACCCTAAAAATCTGAAACCCATTTTAATATAAAGTAACATTTCTGGACATTCCAAGAGTGCCCCTCCTCGCTCTTATAAAAGGCACCCACCTCTACCTCCTTACCCACACCTCTCAAGCCATTGAATCATGAAAGATCTGATCATTTTATCTATACACATACCTCCCTTCATCCTAGAAGCCTTACCTTAGGCAGAAAGCTCTTCAAGAAACCCTTTTGGTTCAAACCAAGAGGAGTTACCTGATTTAAAGGTAATGTCTTCACTTGTGTTTTTTTTTATATTTTCCATCTCCAACCCCTTAAACTCTTTTTATTACATTTTTTTGTAACAACACCAGTATCTTCAATATAATAGGATTTTTTTATGAGATTTATTAGAGCTACACTAACACACACCTCTGTCTAATGGTTAATGAACATGCTGTTTCTGTGGATGGTGAATTTTTGCATCATGAAACGATGATTGTTCAATCTTCTTTTAACACCTTTCATGGTGGCCATTAAGATGTCACTCTATTTATATATGATATATATTATTTTTATTTTTTCTTTATGATTCTTTATTTTTCATTTATGGAATACCTTTATGGTTTCCATTATGGGTAAATGCGATATCTTCATTTTAGGAAGCGCGGACTACCGCCCCCTCAAAGTGATTTGATTTGTTAATGCCATATGTGGGATGTATAAAGGATGGAGTTAATGATATTATATATGATATTATACTGGAATTATAATATATCTTTATATCATTGTTATTTCATTCCATTAAATATGAAATATAAATGAAAGTAGTGTTCATGCGTAGGTACGGCTTACGGTCTCCATGAATTGTGCATTTCATTTCTTATCTCTAAATGTTATATAATATTATAAATGCATGTATATACTGGATATATATGATATATATGATATCTAAATCATTAATATAATTCTGGATATAATTTATATTTTACCACATTAACAACTTGTAATTATAAGGAGTTTATTTTTGACTCAAGTACCAATGATCGAAAAAACGACCATTATTAACTGAAATAATTACATAGTGATCATAACTTGGTAATAAGTGATATAAAAGGAATAATGAACTTGAATAAGGTTCTTAAGCAAGTAGAAATTATTTCAAGTTTATTATTCAGGAGATTAAAGAATGATCGAGTCAAGTCGAACACGAGGTAAGGGACTTCGTCTCAATCTCCTTTCATTGAGGCATATTTTGTTTTATACACAAATTTCATTTATATGGAGTATAAACCCCTTTGACTTTTACTTTTATTCAAAAGGAATCTTTTTTTGTGAAGAATTTTACCAAATGACAAAAGGGAATGTTTTTTTACCGATGCGGCGACAACAACTTCCCTGCCGTCGTGACCATTATTTGAGTTTCGACTTCCTCTACAATCCATTCCATTTTTTTAAATGCAAAATAAATACCATGTTTTACTTTTCTTTTCTTTTGGTATTGAAAATGGTTTTGATAATGTTTTTATTATATCAATGTGTTATTAATATCTTGTGATTGAAATGTGGAAATGCTATGTTTCCTTTATGCATGTTTTATATGATACGATTATGTCACTAGTGCAGAAAATGTTTTTTACGTCGGTTATTTTTAATTTTTTACGTCAGTTTCTAGCCGACGTTAATACGTGCGACGTTATAAATAAGGTTTTTGACGTCGGTTATTTAAAAACCGACGTCAAAAACATAAAATCGCGATGTTTATCATGTCGGTTATTTTAGAACTGACGTGATAAAGGGCCTGGAGAATGGTTTATCACGTCGGTTATTGAATAACCGACGTGATAAACGGCCTGGAGAATGGTTTATCACGTTGTTTCTTAAACAATCGACGTGATAAACAGGGGCGAGGGGGTTTATCACATCGGTTCATATAGAACCGATGTGATAAACTGGGGTGACGGCGGTTTATCACGTCCGTTCTATATGAACCGACGTGATAAACCGGGCTGAGCATGGTTTATCACGTCGATTCATATAAAACCGACGTGGAAAACCGGGGGATGGGGGTTTATCAGTTCGGTTATTATATAACCGCCGTGATAAACCGGTGTGAGGCGGTTTATCACGTCGGTTATTGAATAACCGACGTGATAAACCATTTTCCTGGCCGTTTAGCACGTCGGTTATTCTATAACTGACGTGATAAACCATTCTCCAGGCCCTTTATCACATCGGTTATTTAATAACCGACGTGATAAAACATTCTCCAAGCCCTTTATCACGTCGGTTCTAAATTAACCAACGTGATAAACCATTCTGCAGACCATTTATCACGTTGGTTATTAAATAACCGACGTGATAAACTATTTTCCAGGCATTTTATCAGGTCGGTTATTAAATAACCGACGTGATAAACCCAATTTTTTTTAACAGAATACAGTGATCTTCTCTCCACCAAAATCAACCAGAAAAAAAATCCAGAAATTGTACCAGAAAAATAGAAGTACATCAAAATTAAGCATGTACATAGATAACATATAAAACATACCCACTAGACAGCATCCACCCTCATTTATACCCCATGGATAGCCCTCGCCCACCCCATTGGATCCCTCACCCTCATGTATACCCCATGGACAGCCCTCCCCCACCCCATTGGAGCTCCCACCCTCATGTATACCCCTTGGACAACCCTCCCCCACCCCATTGGAGCCCCCACCACACTTCTAGACTGCCCCCCGACCCCCGGACACCCCCAAACACCCCTCAAAAACCCCACACCCGCATGAACAGCACCTCCTCACCCCCTCACCCCACTTGACAGCCCCCACCACACCCCTGGACATCCCCAAACACTCCTGGACAACCCCCGGACAACCCCCCCCCCCCCCCCCCCCCTGGACAGCACTCCCACACCCCTGGACCGGCTTCCCACACCCCTGGACATCCCTGCCACCCCCCAGGACTATCCCCCCACCCCACCAGACAGCCCTCCCAGACCGCTGGCCACCCCCAACCCCACTGAACACACCCCCACACCCTTGGAACCCCTCCCCCACAGACCCAAATCCATACCAGAAGAACCATCAAAAGTAGACCAAAACAAGAAGTAGAGAAAAATTAAACATTCAGTTATATAACTTTCAAAACTTACACTTTCAACTTCAAAAAAAATCAAACCTAAACAACTACCAAATACACAATTAAAATGACAATATTCAAAATTACATTTTACATTACAAACAACTAAAATTCAATCAAACCTGTAAAATAATTTGGCCACTCCACTTGTATGTGTTTAATGTCTTCAGCAGTATAGGGTTGAGGGTCATCAAAAAGCTACAAATGAAAAAGAAGATAGTTAACGTGTATAATGAATAAATCAAATTGAAATATTATGGAAAAGTTTAAGAGGAAATCGTACCAGGTCAAAATTCACAACTGTCCCAGTTGTTATTATTTCATACATAAATCTTAACATATAATATCCGCATTCGATGAGGCCTTGTTGTTCATGACAATTCTGTTTTGAATGAGTGTAAATTCAATATATTATTTTTATGTAATAAATCAGAAAGTACAAATTATAAATGGAAATTTACCTTCGCATTTACATATTTGTTCTTTGCATTTCATTTCTTTGTGTTTTTTCGAAAGTAGACCCATGCACTGTTAGAAAATAATACGAATGGGGTAATTTTAAAATTCATTATAATATATAAAACTATTGATAAATTGAAACTTACTTTTCCAATATATTCTTAAAACATTCCCGCACATCACCATGAACAGAGCATATCCAATAAAGAGCTTTCTCCCTTGGGCAAAAAATCCCTAACATCCAATGATCACTGATAAAAGGAAATTTAATGGTAGTGGTTTTTTATGTTAAAAGATAATTAACTCTTTGAGAGAAATGTGTTTCATACCTCTCACAAAAAGGCATCATCCAACATTGTCTGATTATATTCTTTTCAAATCTTTCAGCAATATAAACCATTTTTTGTTCCTCAGTCAATGAACATGCTTCAGGGGAAATCAATTGCGGGTCCATGAATCCATATACTTCTGTCAGTTCATTCCTCACACAAATTTTATAAAGATACCTAATACAAAACATAAATAAGTATACATTTTTAATAAATATAATGCAGAGAAAAGGTGTTAAGACTTACATGGAAAAAATTTGCACCATGTTGATGCCCAACTTATCTCCAATAACAAGCTCCATGATATCAGATTTTGTAATCCCCACACTTATTTCATGTCCACAAACATGAGATTCCATTGGAAACTCATAAAAACCCAACAAAAAATGTGAATATCTTGACAATCTGTCAAGACCACTAGAATATGTATCTGATGTCATAGCATGTTGTCTTTGTTGTTGTCTATACAGTATTTCTTTACCTTTGAAGTATTCCTGTGAAAAAAAATTGAGAAATATAGTAGTTTTCAAATGATAAAACAACTTTAATAAAAAATTAAAATAAAAGATATAACATTCATACCTCTATGGTAATGAGTCGAAGAAGTCTGGATGGCCAAACTAAAAAATGGCCGATACTCTGTCCAACTGTCGCCACCTCATCTGTAGGTATTGGTACCCTAGCTGATCTATCTATAATATCCTATACAGTGACCCTCTGATTCTCTACCTCTAATTGTTGATGATGAACTGTATCTCCTATACAATATACCAACCCGTATGCTACAATATGATGTTGAGAATCATTAACATACAACTCGCAATATGTAGGAAGCTGCGGCGGAGGCGTAGGATAAAAAATGGGGTCCGCAGGCTGAGGTGGGGGAGTGGGAGCTACTGGCGGATGTGGAGGATAAATAATGGGGTATGCAGGGGGAGGTGGAGGAGTGGGAGCTGCAGTCTGAATTTGTCTTTGCATTTCTGCAAACATAGACTCCACCGACTCTCTAATCTTGTCTTCCATCGTCGCATTAATATTTTGAACTTCAGCCTCCAAGGATTCTATTTTTTTTATAAACCCCCTCAATGTTAGGAGTTGAAGAACGTGGAAACACTTTTCTTACCGATACACCTGCCGGATATCCTCTTACACGACCAGGATGTTCGGGCCTTCCCAATGCTGCAAATAAAATTCATTCCCTCCCAGTAGCTGTAAATGTCCCCTCTGAACTCTGCTCCTCAAGAGAGTCCTGTACTAATTAATTGAACATTTCTGTAATAATTGAAACTTATATGAAGAAAAAAGTTAACTTAAATAAATTAAATAGATATCTTACAATCCTCTCAGCTACGATTCTTGATTCTTCCGAAAGATATTGCCCTTTTTTCCCTTCCGAGCTCTCTTCCATTTTTCAGGTCTAGATGGAGGGGATGGAGGGTCCACCTCTCCAGAGCTTGAAGACTCAGCTCTTAGTTGTTGAAATTTTTCCACCATCATTTTCTCTTCCAATAATGTATACCCTCCCCGAGATAAACTATGAGGGTATACATTTTTAGATTCGATCTCCTGATGAGCTTTCCTTGTTTGCTGTAATTTAAGAATAAGAAATCATTAACAAAACATTAATAAAATCATTTATATAAGAAAGTTTATAAAAGTTTACATTGCCCTTACCAGAAATGACTCTTTTTTTTCTACTTTCAAAAAATTGTCTCCATGTGTCTTCATCTATAAAAGGATATATACGACATGGATTGTCATGACTCCTATGACCATAAATGAAATCAGATGGGAGGGTTGATTTCAAATCCCTCCATCTCTTGGCAGCCAACGATAAGCATTTCTTCCTGACTCCTCCAGTGTCAGGAATATCAAATGTCATCTGATAAAGAAGAGGTTAAACATATTATATATACTATAAACATTAAAAGAATGGTTAAACAATGACAAAAGATCTTACCAAAATCGTTTCCCACAACTGAGAGATAATCGCTTTATCCACACCTCTCCAATCATCATACAGAATGCTTACTTTGGTCTTAGCCTGAGTTGCAACAAAACTCTTAAAATCTTTGGAATTCGGACCTCTAGGAATATCATAATCATCAAACTCAACTACTATCCTCTGATCCTGCGTACGGGCAAGTGATAATTTTGGTAAACGTGTGCACCCACGTTTACCAACCTTTGAACTCTTTGTTGTAATAGGATCATGTGAATGTTCATCCCCAAAGGTATAACCAGCAATATGCTCCTCTCCAGAATCATGTGGTTGATCATCTAAATGATCTGTCATTATCCTTCAAATCAAAAAAACAAACGTCAGTTCACAAATATACAAATTCAAATATTTTAATACTACTTTAATCAGAAAATAGAAAAGTGTAATAAGTTACATAATAGTAAACATTGGTAATATGGTATGCATGTTAAACAATGGTAAAGATGGAAAAGATGGCCAAGATGGTCAAGATGGTAAAAATGGAAAAAATGGTAAACCTAGTAAACATTATAAACATGGTAAAGTAATTGTCAGTGAACAAATATACAAATTCAAATATTTTAATACTACTGTAATCAGAAAATAGATAAGTGTACTAAGTTACATAATAGTAAACATTGGTAATATGGTAATCATTTTAAACGATGGTAAAGATGGAAAAGATGGTCAAGATGGTCAAGATGGTAAAAATGGTAAAAATGTTAAACCTGGTAAACATTGTAAACATGGTAAAGTAATTGTCATTGAACAAAAATAAGCATTTTAAAATTCATGTAATGGTTATAAACATGATAAAGTAAACTAAACAAACTTAAAACAAACAAAAACATATACTTATTTTATTTTAAAACATGTTTTAATAAATAAAAAACTTACAATATCTAACATTTATGGAAAAAATAAATGTAAACAAGAAATAAACATATGTTACCTGTAATTTTAGGAATGTACAGATGGATAGTTTTCCCAAATTCCATCGTCGTGATCGTTCCTTATGGCACAAACTATGTCTTCAACATGATCTTCATTATGTTCTGTTAATATTTCCATGGAAGTAGGGATCTCACATAAATCATCATATTCATCAAGTTCATCATCACCAACATATTGTTTTTTCCCTTGTAAAACAACATCCCTCTGCATATCTGATTGATCTACTACATAAAAAATTTGTTTTGCATGTGTTGCCATTATAAAAGAATCAACTGTGTCTTCCAATCTATTCATATTAACAAGTGTCATTCCAAATTCATCGTGTCTGACACTGTTGTTACCGTTAAACCATTTACAGTTAAAAACGGGAACTTTAATTTTAAAGTAATCAACCTCCCATATGTCTTCAATCACTCCATAATATGCATTTGATACAGAAATTGGGTTTTTGTCCTTAGCACTCGAAAAATGCATTACTTCTGCAAACACCAATACACCAATATTCTGAACTGCACTTCTGTTGTCCTAAGCTTTTGTATGAAATGTATAACCATTAATGTCATAACCAGACCATGTTATCACATTTAAACATGGACCACCCACTATCCATTTTAATGTCTCTGATACATCTGATCTACCAAGAAATGTCTTTTTAATCCATGACAAAAAAGTTTTGTTGTGCTCATTCAAAATCCACATTTCTTTCTTCTTTGGATGACATTGTTTCAACTCATTAATATGCAATGTGATATACAGTTGAGAATCAACTATGTTATTCAAGATGTATGATTCTAAATTCTTCATCTGTTCAGCTGACAATGATTTTACTTTCAAGCCGCGAATCTCCTTTCCCTCATTATTAACTCATTCATGGCGAGATAGAGGCAAACCTATGTGTTGCGCCGCAGCCAAGTAGCTCGTACAAAACCATGCTACCTCCTCAGAAATATACTTTTCAATAATGGAGGATTCAGGTCGATATAGATTTTTAACATACCCCTTTAATATTTTCATATACCTTTCAAAAGGATACATCCAACGAAGATATACAGGTCCACAAATCTTTATTTCTCGAACCAGATGAATCATTAAATGCACCATTATATCAAAAAAAGCTGGAGGAAAATACATTTCCAATTGACAAAGTATAAAAATTACATCCTTTTCCAAAATGTTCAAAGCATTCACATCAATCGCCTTGTTACAAATTGAATTGAAAAAATAACACAACTTCATTATAGTCTTTCTGACACGAGTGGGCAATATTCCACGCAATGCAACTGGTAGAATTTGTTGCATCATGACGTGACAATCATGTGATTTCATACCTATCAACTTCAAGTCCTTCAATGAGACAAAAATTTTACATTATAAGAATATCCTTGAGGCACTTTGGTATCATGAAGACACTGACAGAAGCTAATTTTCTCCCTCTTCGATAACGTATGACAAGCCGGGGGAAGAAATGTTCGTCTTACTTTAGGAGTGGGAGCTAACTCCAAACTTATTCCCATTGATAGTAAGTCTAATCTTTCATTCAACCCATCTTTAGTCTTTACTTTAATATCTAACAATGTTCCAATCAAAGAATCACAGATATTCTTCTCCACGTGCATGACATCAATATTATGTTTAACTTCATGATACCTCCAATATGGTAGCTCAAAAAAATTGACCTTTTCTTCCAAATATGTCTATCATTACCAGATTTCTGTGTCTTTCCCAATGTCACGTCAAGGTTTTTCACCCTCTCAAAATACAGATCAGGGGATAAAGGTTTTGGAGCAGTATCAAATTCTTGTGAGCCATTGAATGCCTTTTTTAGTCTTCTATAAAGGTGTTCCATAGGCAAAAACTTTCGATGACCCATGTACACTGTTTTCCTCCCATGATGAAATTGACAATAGGACGTCTGTTGTTCGCAAATTGGACATGCTTTATGCCCTTTAACACTGTATCCAGACAAATTTCCATACGCTGTGAAGTCATTTATAGTGAACAGAAGCACTGCATGCAGTTGAAAATATTCCATTTTATAAGAATCATACACCGTAATACCATCAGCCCATAACAGTTTCAAATCATCAATCAACGGTGACAAGTAAACATCAATATCATTACCGGGTTGCTTTGGACCAGAGATCATTGTACTCAACATGACATATTTGCGCTTCATACAAACTTCAGGAGAGAGGTTGTAAATTACCAATAAAACAGGCCATGAACTATGTGTGCTACTGAGTGTTTCGTATGGATTCATTCCATCTGTGCACAACCCTAGTCTGAGATTTCTAATTTCGTTTCCAAATGTAGAATATTGCGCATCAATTTTCTTCCATTGTGGACAATCAGCTGGATGACGTATTTTTTAATCACATACCTGCTCTTCAGCATGACATCTTAATCTTTTTGCATCATGTGAATTAGCAAATAAACGTTTGAAACAATTAATTATAAGAAGATACCAAAATACCTTTGAAGGGAGATTTGTAATCTCTACATCACCCTGTGATTTTTCTTTCACCTTATACCGTGATGTCCCACATTTTTGACACTCTGACAGAAATTCATATTCCTTCCTATATATAATGCAGCCATTCGGGCAGGCATGTATTTTCTTGTATCCCAATCACATCGGGCAAAATATTTTCTTAGCTTTGTAATGTGAATCTGGAAGATCGTTATCTTTTAGAAGAATGTCTTTCATCAATTGTAGAAGCTCTGTAAAACTTCTGTCACTCCATCCATGCTTCTCCTTCAGGTTAATCAATCTTAACACCACCGACAAAACCGTAAAATCTGTACAACCGGGATATAATGGTTTTTCAGCATCACCATATAAACGCGCAGCTGTCGGTTCTATCTCAATTTGTTCTGCTAAAATATCGCGAATCATTTCTTCAATTCCATCAGAGTTACCATCTTGTGAATCGTCATCATCAGTGACATTCCGTCCAGTTTCACCATGCCAAATCCAAGGGCTGTAACTCGGATTAAAACCATGACATATCATATGATCTTTTATCTCTCTACTTTTCAACTTCTTCATCTTCAAACATTTCAGGCATGGACAGAAAAAAAATGTCACTACTTGGAACATTTCGTTTTGCAAATTCCAAAAAGACATCAACACCTTCCTCAAATTCGTTTCTCATTCGATGTGTCGTAATCCAACTTCGACTCATTATTACCTATAACAAATATCAACAAAAAATATATATTTTTAAGATAAGACAAATACATGGTTACATGAAAAAAATCATAATTTGAATGTAAAACAATTTAAAATATAAAACAAATCTATAGGTATTTAAAAAAATATGCTTGAATATTATTTTTAAAACAAAATATAGTTAGATATAACAGTTTTAAATTTCATTGAATCAAAGAAAACCATGACGCCTACATAGATTAATATTGATTGCGGTTTTGATGTTTTAATATATTAGATAAACAACCTATTTTAAATGGAGTGCAGACCTTGATATTGGTATTCATCACCCTTCGGTGTGACTGGCAAAAAGAGGTCTACCAGCATGTTATTATTTTATCAGCAATTCACTCATTCTTGTTTCTGATGATCGTTAATTGCATTGGCAGGCTGAGAGGGCCGCCCAGCGCATCCAACACTGGTCTCCTCAGAATAACAATAGTCCCACTGATTCGGTTTAATCCTTTATTTCTGCTTTTTAATCCCACGTAACATATCTTGTGGGGATTTGATTTTGTACTTGGCCTTCAGCTTTAACAGTTATCAATCAAAATAAAACTCGACTAAAAACTCTGTTTATATTAGGTTTTCAAAATACAAAAACGAAAACAAAACAACCATGGAAAAAAACTTAATTCCAATTACAGGAAACATGTTCAGAAATTCTAAACACCAAGAATTAACAAATATCAACAAAAATAGTGAACAGCCTGGTAATTACAAGACTAAATATGTATATGTATATTATTAACAATAATAATGTGTTTTATATTCTCAAGTGAATGTTCTAAATGATATGGTAATTCATATGGTTTAATATCATTGGTAACAGGTTTTCGATTCCAATGAGACATAGGTGTGAGAGCCATTGATAATGGAGTAGTGGCCTAATCTAAATCTAGGTCCTACATCCTCAACATATTCTTCTATGGGTAGAATTTTGTATGGTTTTTGTTATTTTAACACCTCTATATTTATTATAGGTTATTAAATCAAATTATTTTGATTAACTTTTTTTTATTCATCCTTGTATTATTATTTTTTGACGTTTTAGTATATTATAGTTTTATATTCTTATTCATGGTTGGAACATGGTTAGTGAATACCATGAGGTTCTACCTAGGAAACATTTTACATTTGTTTACAAATATAATGGAGGAAATATATTTTGTACAAACCATACTTATTTATCATGAAATCACACAGCATGATGCATATGCATTTTTTAGGGTTGGTTCTAGGTTTTCCATACTGTGTGGTTAAACCATGGTACTCCAACAATATCATATAATGGGGATCACATTTATTGTTTTAATTTATAAAAAAATCGATCCAAAATATAATATAAAAAGTAATTATTATTTATTTTACTTTAAAGTAACGATGCACGTCTTTTTTATCTCATTATTCATCTAGTTTAATGTTCCCTCACCATAGTCTGTTATATCAACCAAATAGTCTGTTATATCAACAAAAAATTTCACAAGATTCAAATAACCATTTGCAATAACAAAATACAAATAACCATTTGCAATACAAATAACCATTTGCAATAACAAAATACAAATAACCATTTTCAAATAACCATTTGCAATATAAATAACCATTTGCAATACAAATAACCATTTGTAATAACAAAATACAAATAACCATTTGAAAATAACCATTTCCAATAACAAAAAATTCCACGAGATTCAAAAACGAACGAAAAGAACATCAAGAATCGAAAAAAAACGAACGAAATAAATTCTTGGAAGGCTTACATGAATGTTGCGAGTTGAGATGATATATCCAAGAGGAGTGAAGAAGATAAACAATGAAGCCAAATTGAGTTTAGCACAGGTCGATCGACGAGCCGATTAGGGTTTCCCGCGCGAGAGAGACGAGCCTGCAGGCTGTCAATCGAAAAATCGTAAATGAACGTCCACAGGCATTAATTTTTTTAAAAGTTTTATAACGTCGGTTATTATATAACCGACGTTATAAACTATTTTTTCAATTTATAATGTCGGTTATTTTAAAACCGACATAAAAAATCTCCTGCGCTTTGGTTTTTTACGTCGGTTATTTTATAAATGACGTAAAAAAAACCCAATATCTACGCGTTTTTTACGTCGGTTATTTTATAACCGACGTAAAAAACCAAATCATGGTGGGGTTTTATGTCGGTTATTTAGAAACAGACGTAAAAAACTCGATATGGACACGTTTTTTACGTCGGTTATTTTATAACCGATGTAAAAAACCCCGCGCTTTGCTTTTTTATGTCGGTTTCCAAATAACTGACGTAAAAAACCGCCCGCGTATTGGTTTTTTACGTCGGTTATAAGATAACCGACCTAAAAACCCAATAATTGTGATTTGTAACATCGGTTATTAAAATAATCGACGTTAAAAATCTACTCGCCGCATTTTTACGTCGGTTATATATAACCGACGTAAAAAATAGTGACGTAAAAAACGATTTCTGCACTAGTGTGTTATAGTTATTGGGCACTATTTATATAGACAGGTGGTTCCGTGATTAACTAAGGGTGGGTGAGCCTGATATTGCTCTCCAGTGCATTGGGTAACGCGAATGGGTTAAATGCTAAGGTTTCTCTGAAGAGATTTAGGGAATATACTGTGATGGGTATTCAAAACATAACCATGAGGGTTACTCCCTACGTAAGAATGTTATGAATGCTTCAAGTTAACTTTAAGTCTTATGATTTCTATGATTTACTCTTGATTTGATGAGGAATTCTATGGTGCTTATGTTTTATGAGTAAAGTATGATTTCATTAATTCTTATGTATACATGGACTAGTTTTTTCATTCAATATTTTTATATACATTACTGAGCTATTATACTCATCCCATGTTTTTTAAATATTTCTCATAGGTCAAGGGAATGATACATGATGTGATGGTAGTGTCAAGGAAGTGTCAAGAAAGAATACATGTTTTTTTAATATGTTTCCTTTGATGGGAAAGGTGAATATTTTCATTAATGTAACCACCTTGTTTAAATGTGGAATGTAATGCATGATTTATGATCTAATTCTCTAAAACACTAAATCTAAAAAAGATCCTCAATGTGTAATCCTGTAATAACTCATGATTAAGTAATGTTTAAGGCTGGGCCTTATAGGATATACCTATAGTTACAAAATTTGTGAATGGAAAGGATAAGGTCAACCCCTATAAGAGTGTCTCGCCTATCTAGTAGTGGGAGATAGGTGAGGATGATGCTTTAAATGGGAATACTATGGTGTTTCGTATATATTTTGGGGAAAAATTGTTGAGAAAGCTCTTGACATCAATTCCACATAATAGGAGGTATACATGATGATTTAAAGGATGATCCATGTTGATATGAATAGTGAAAAGGGTGATTTTCTCAACAAACAAGACCTTTTACTGATTAAAGGTTTTAACAAAGGGAGGATCAATAGTGAGGTGTTCTTCTTAACCTGGGACAAATTGGATTATCAATTTGAAGACCTTATAAATGATGATCCAGGAACATAGGTAACAATGCTAACCTGGAATGTTTTTAGGGAATATACTACTAATATACTTAAGCATTTTTTGAATGAGTTTGTGGTGTCTTATTTTTTTATCCAAGGGGAAAACTTTTGGTTTTTTACATTCTTCCTTAGAAGTATTTTGATAATAAAAGGTTATTTTTCAGTCATGTATACAAAATGGTTAGGTTTCACAAACACTACATGGAACTCCTCTGACCACTCTTAAAAACTAAAAACAACTAGGACCGATATGAAGTAAAACTAGGATATTTTATAAAATAAATTTTATATCATCTATGCCTTTTGATACCCACATCCCTGAGTCAAAATGGATAGTAATATAATATAGAATTTTATCCTAGTTTTTAAATTATTAGTATAAATAAGAATAAAAAAATAATAATGTTTATAAATATTTTATATAAAGAAAATATATATTTATTATTGTATTTATATGCTTCAAAAATATAATTTTTCCTCAAAATGTTATTTATTTATTTTTTGTAAGGAAAAAATATAATCATTTTTTACAATTTTATAAAGTCTTTTGAAAATATGACATTAAAATTTGAAATTAATGTTACAGAATTGTATTATATTAAATTTTTGATAATTTTCTGAAAAGATTAATTTTTTTATGAATATAGAAAAATGGTGATTTTAATTGAAAAATATCTTTTCCTATAAAGAATTTACAATGTAAAATTTTCTTTAAAAATGTTTTAAAAGAAAAGTTTGTTTATTTATATTATTAATAATCTAATTGTGTTCATTGTAAATAATTATATGTGGATTTTGGTATAACAACTTTGTAAACTTAGAAAACAATTTTTAACGAAAAAATTTTTTGCCCGACTTTGGGAGTTTATTTTAAAATTATTTTCTGTCAATTTTTTATATTGAATTTTAAAATATTCATTTCATATTTTTAATAATAATTTATTTTTTTAAAATTATTCCACTTTCATTTTTCAAATTATTAATATTAAAAACAATAAAATTAGGTCACCATGGTTAATGTTAAAAGGGGTTTACAATGGGTTAAACAAAGAGATATGGATACATTTTCCAATTAAACTGGCCCAATTCTTATTGGGTGTCCATATTTAGACCTCATATTTTCCCCAATATAATATTTGGACATTTTTAATAATTTTTCTTGAGAATTATTTTATTATATTTTATGCTTTTAATAAATTCTATGTGTGTCTTCTCCCCCACTTATAAAATAGCATCCCTCCTTTCTCTTATTTCCACCACATTGAGCCATATATATCAACATAAACTAGCCCAAATATCTTATAAAATTCATTAAACAATTATTATAATTGTTTTTATTAAAATACCATTCCAAGGGTCTTTAAGAAAGTATTTAATGTATTCTATCTGATGGTGATGTAATCATCTTACCTGACCTCTTTCAATTATATTCTACTTATACATTATTTAAATATATGCTATTAATTATAAAATAATAAATTTACTATAAAAAATATACTAAAATATTAAAATTATAATTATTATTAAATAAAAAACATCCACCAATATTTTATCAAAGGGGAATTGAATGTATCATGTGTGCGTATGTGTGGACTAACACCTCCACGTAGTGATACAATTCATTTTGCATCACCATATTTCAGGGATAATTATTATCATGGGATTAAATTATATATCTTATATTTATGATATAGTAATTATTTTTTAATTATAATATAATATATACCTTCTTTCCTTCCAATCTAAAGGAAGCCAATATTGTTGCTCGTGCGTACGTTCGGACTAACACCTCTATAAAGTGATGTGATTCATTTTCCATTTCTTGTTTACATGAATGGTAATAAAAATAGATTTATTAAATAAATTTTATACATATGATATAATAACTAATAATTAAATGTGAATTATTATTTAAATTTATTTTCTTCTATCTGTCAAAAATTGAAAGCAACATTTATGCTTACGTACGACCAACTGTCTCCTTGAATGGAGTAATTCATTTTTCTATCTCTATATTTAATTGATGAATATATATATATATAATGAATATATATTATTAAATATAATTACTAATATTTTTTAGATGAAGGTACCATGATAAAATTTTGAGGATCGAAACTATCAAACCGAAATTCTCATGAAAATGAAACAATTAACACCCAAAAATGAAGATTTTAATAAGGAATTATTAATAAATTATTGTTTAAATGTTAAAAGTGGATCCTATAAGATAATAAATATTTAAAATATCATATTAAGTAATTTTAATAAATTTCAATTTATTTATATAGTAGGTTTGATAACTTTCATGTCTATTAAAACTTGAGGTAAACGTTTAATGTTCCAATCTCATTGTTTATCATGATTATTTATGATCATGTTTCTGATGATGAAATTGTATAACCTATCTCTCAATAATCCCATTAATTTTATTCACCTATGTTTGTTTATTTATATTATAATTTTTCCTTTCATTTTAACCTTTTTAAGAACTCAAGAGGATCAAAGAATGTTTTTTAAGAAAACCGACTTTATTTCTCTCTTTGATTGAAAAGCCATTTTCTATCATATCCATGTTTACTAAAAATGTTTCAAAAATATTTTTAATATTATACTATGATTATTTAAACTCATTTTTAACCATGATTTATTTTTAGAAAATTATTTTAAAATTAACTGTCTTTCTGCTTTTTGAATGAGCCATTTTTTATTTTTATCTAAAATATAAAATGAATATTTGTTTTAATGTACTCTGAATGAATTAAATTTCTCACTATCATGACCAATCAATGATTTAAATCTTATATTACATGTATCCAAATATATTTTCAAATAAAAATATTTCCTTCATATTTTAAAAATTATTTGATTTTAAATATTCTATTTTAAATTAAAAATTTCATTTTCTACAAGAAATATTCCATTAATATTTTCAAGTATTTTTTCATATATAGAAACATAATTTGATATTAATTATGCTCTAATAAGGATATTATCCAATATAACCATCCTATTTTATTATTTGTATGTATTATAATGATGATGCCTTTAGGATGATTCCATAAAGCTCATTTATTTCCCACATGTTAATTAAGTCATGATGAAACATTTATGAAACCTGTTTCTTTTCTATGGGTTATGCAATGACGAAATTTTTATAAAACATGTTTACATTCCATGGGTTATGATAAATAGATATGACGAATGTTTTATGGTCTAAATAAACATTATTTAATGGATTATGATTATGTATTGGGTGTGCTTGAAATTATATATCCCTCTAATGCATCGTGTAAAGATAGATCAATTGAGATAATAAGGACAAAAATGAGGAGTGAACCCAATTCATTGAGGGAAATTTTCCACAATGATAGTATTTGGAGTGAACCTTGAATAATTATATGATAAAAAGAGTATACCTAATCCATTTTTTACATTCTTGGTAGTGAGACCTTTTTAAGGAAATTATTTTATATGATTATGTGAATGTAAAAAATAATGTCTTATTATAATGTTATACTCATATGGCTCATGTTCTTATAGTTAATTATGATTCATTCCTTATGAAATACCAATATTTATTCCATGGCTTGATATTATAATCTATGATATAATAGGTGTGGTTTTAAAACATTATATCTTGGTTCTCATATCCTTATTCTAATGTCACTTTTTTGAAAACATTAATATCTCGATTTTTTCCATTATTAGGCATTTGAGCTCACTATTTCATGTGTTTCCTTTTACAAAGTTATGAAGAATTTTTTTATGTATGATATTTATAATAAAGGTTGTTGTTATTAATAACTTTGTGTGAGTGATATAGATCTCTTATAATCAATTTTTTTATGTATAAAAGTTTTTAGATATAGTAGAAATATAATATTATAGAATGGATCATAATTTCATGTATTGAATATTTATCTAATAAGATTTTATAGTTATTAATTAAAAGTATGGGTCATTATAGTATGTTATGGAGAAAGGTTTAGATACCTTTAGAAACTAGAATAAGAAAGAATTAGTGGGAAACTTTAAGATATTAATATATATAATAGAAAATCATATGTTATGTTAAATAAAGGAGTGTGATTTTCCAAGGAAAAAAAATTTTATACTATGAGTGCATACGGTATTAAGACATATGCATCTAGTGGTAATAACCTCAAAAATATTTGGTTGAATATATCATAGACATAATTTTGGTGCATGGGTAGTGTGACCCAAATGTAAACATAGTTTAACCCACTCAGGATATATTCTCAAAAAAATAACATTTTTTATGATCTATTATGAACAATTTTTAGACTCTATGACCATGAATGACCTAGGTTAAACTTAATGTGTCATATATTTAAAATAATGTGCCATCATTAATATATCCAATAAATTATTTTTCATGATTTTATGGTTTCTCAATATAATAATTATTTCATAAATTATGATTTATAGGCTTTGGGAGTGGATAGAACCTGAAAGAGAAATTTTAATTATTAATTTGATGGAAAATAAAATGATTTTACTTTTAAACAACCCTATTTTTTGGGATCTATAATGAAAAATATAATTTTTAGGATTAATAATATTTCTTAAGCTATGAATCATTTTGAGCAACCAAATGAGAAAAAGAGTGAGAAACATTAAATTGAGTTCTTAATAAAAAAATATCCATCATATTTTCGTGGTTTTTATCAAATAGATATCGAGTAATGCATTAATACCACTAATTTTTTTTTCTTTATCTAGTGTTTAGGACATGAAAAATATATTTTAGTTGTTTGTCATTTAAATGTAAATCAGATCAATGGGGTTCTTATTAAGAGCATAAGTCAATTGGAAGAAATTGCCTCTAAGGAGTGGGATGAGTTTATAATCTTGTCTTTTGATAAGTTATTTCCTCATATTTTTTATATGAAAATAGACAAGTAATTCCTTGAGCTAAAATAGAATGATAGTGAATCAGTTAGTACCGATGAGAAAAAATTTACAAGACTTATATGGTACAATTTTGGTATTATCATCAAACCTAAAAGTAATGTTGATCAAATCTTTAGTGGCATAAAACAAATTCTATGGAGAGAATTATCCTAAGGGACTTTAATATCAATGAATAAAGCATTCAATTTTCTATCAATGTGGAGATAGAAATTGGTGTTACCCATAAATATAATGTTTTTATAGGAAAATAAAAATTTAATTCAAACAAATATAAAAATCATAGAGAGAATAATATGATCTTTCACATATGATCAATGTGTGGAAGAAAACATGGAGAAAATTATATTAAGGGTACTGGTAAATGTTTCTAGTGTGGAAATGAAGGTCATCAAGAAATAAAATTATGATGCGATGGAAAGAAATTTTATCTATTTATAGATAGAAAGAACCATAGAATAAACCACCCACAATTCAATATTTCAAATGCAAGGATTATGGTAACTGTGAATACAAGTGATCAAATTCGAAGGCTAATAATAAAAATTGATTTCAATGACATCTTAATCCTAGATAAAAATGGAAATATCATTTAATTACTGTTTCTCATGATTGGTATGATGTTTAAAAGGTGAATGGATTACTTACCATCCATTCTAAAACCAGTTATGTCTTATTTGATTCTAGATCTAACCACATATTTATATCTGGAATACTTTGTAATGGTGTCATAATACCACCCCAATAATTAGATGCTTAGTTATCAATGAAAACCAATAATGGTATGATGATATCATCTCAATTCTAGGATTCATATATAATTTAATTTTGTGGGAATTAACTTCATTAAAATAATGTTATTCTCTATATATTTTAATTTGATGTTATCATTGGCATGGATTTGATTTCTCTATATAAACCCAATGTGAATTTCTGATGAAGGTAATTAATGATTGATATTTTGAACCAACTTATTATCATCTATTAGTGTGATGATAAATATGAACTTCTAATGGAAATAAAACCCGTTGTAAATATATTGATTTATACTGAATGGTTGGGTTTATGTAAGAAGGTTAGTGATAAACTCAACATCAAATATATGCCTATTGTGTTAAAGTTTAACATTGTATTTTAGAATAGTTTCCCAATCTTCCACTAAATCGGGAAGTAGAGTTATCAATAGAATCCATACCTAATGTTAAAACTATTTCAAATAATCCATATATAATAGACCTAATTGAGTTATTGGACTTGAAGAAGAAACTCCTTGATAATATTAATATGGTATTCATTAAGTGAAGCGTGCCACCTTGGGTAAACCTTTTTTTTTTTGTTTGGAAGAATGATGGATCAATGATACTTTGTATTGATTATCATGAAAATAATAAGATCTCTATCTAGAATAATTATCTTTTACCTAGTATTAATGACTTTTTTATCAATTATTTCAATCATAATACTTCTTCAATAATGGCATTCTTTTAATGAAAACATCAATTAAGGGTATAGAAGGAGAATATACCTAATTCATCATTCTGTACAAGTTATATACACTATGAATTTATATTGATTCCATCAAATACATAAGTTATTTAAAATTATCCCAAACCCAAAATTGTGACTAAGATCCATAGTTTTCTAGGTTTTCTTCATATTATCAATTATGTTTTAAACATTTATCATGGATTTCCAATCATTGACCAAGTAAACTTGGAAGGTAGTCGATTTCCTTATGATAGATTAATGTGAGAAAAATTTCAAGGAACATAAGAGAGGGTTAGTCAGCTCACCTATTCTGAAACTACCCTATAGTGGATATGGGTTTTAAATATATAATGATTCCTCCAAAAATTGAATACTATTAATCCTAACACCGTATGACATTTTTATAGATTATGTCTTATGACAATTTATTGTTCGTGAGAAAAATTACTTAACGCGTTATTTGGAGTTAGCTACAATAATTTTTGCATTAAATATATAGAGGTGTTTTCATTATAGAGAAATGCGTGATATATTTGAGGATAATAAAATTTTGAATAATATATTTACTCAGAAAGTGTACAATATACACCAAATAAGATTATTTTAGTTGATTATATATTATAAATTCTCAGTACAATGCCAACCGGGGAAAGAGAACAAGGTGGTTGATTCTTTGAGTCAAAAAGATCATGATATATTATCTATTATGAGGATTATAAAAGTTCACATATCTTTATATTTTCAAAGGATGGATTCGGAAATAATAAAGTAAGGGGAAAATTTTATCTCTATTAAATAAGTGTCCGAATATCTATCTAGGTAAATATTGAAGAGGTTCCAAAGGAAGATTTTGAACTAAAAAAGTAGATGAGATGTGTTCTTGAGATAAACCTTGATTATGATGGAATGATAATGATAAGAACCATGTATTTTTACAATAAATTCCAAACATGATGGAGTGGTTGGATGAAGCTCATAGTTCAACATTTTATATTCATTATTAATGTGTGTAGATGAATAATGAATTTAAAGAGAATTTATGGTGGGAAAACATGAATTGAGATATTTAAAAGTAATTATCTCAATGCCTGGTATATTAGAATTGTTGGAACCATGGTCATTCTATGCATTAATTGGAGTATGGTTTGTGTTGGTTGTCAATCCTTAGTGGACGTTCAGAATGTGTGCAAGTAAAATGATCATACAGTTCTAGCGGACAACAGTATTGAAGGTAGTGTTGTTTCCATGTGTTTACCAAATTTTTGTGCCTTAAAATCATAAAATGAAGATATAGGTTGTTGGATAAAGGAGGTTCATGCAAAGAGGAAGTGGTTTGAGGGATATTGGGAGGTGTGCATGAAAAATCAAGGGTTGTGTGAAAAACTGCGGGATTGCGTAAAAAATAGCAGGTTTGCATGAAAAAAAGAATGGTGCTCGAAATTGTGGAGTGAGGTTTTTCATGCAAGAGGTGTTTTGGAATCAGAATGTTGAAAAATAGAAAAGGCATGGGCTGCGTGAAAAATCTATTGTTGTGTGTGAAAAACGATACGTGCACAAAATATTTCGCGCGAAATGGAGGTCTTTCGTGCCACAGGGGGTTTTACACGTGAGGGTCTGAGATGCCTATAAATAAGAGGTGACCCCCCTAATTTCGTATAGTTGAAGACTTAGAGAATATCTGAGGTCTAATGTGCATAAAAGTTTCGCATAAAGGGTGTTACGTGAAAAGGGTTCAGCTTCACGAAAATGCAATCATTGCGTGAAAAACATGAGGTTGTGCGGAAAACATTGAGTTGTGCAAAAAAGGACAAGCTACAAAGAGGTGTGGTACGTAAAGCTGTGTGTTAAGGAGGTTGTTGCGCAAAATATTTTCCGCACCAAAATCCAGTATTTCGCGCCGAAGTCAGATATTTCACGCAAAGTGTAGGAGTTGTGAAAAATATTCAGTATAACCTGCTTGTGCGTTTTTTATTATCCGGATCAGTGGTTTAGTGTGTTCAAGAGCATCAATTTAGGACTAGGATGCAAGCAATGTCTCATGATGAACAAGAGACAAAGACTTCAATGAAAATCTGTTGAAGAGACCTTCACGTCTATAAAATGAGTGGGACTTCACCAAAGCCAGTGAGCCAGGGGGAGTCAATGGGAGTGACCCGAGGGACGCGGTGAGCTATCCCTGAACTTTTGTAAAGGTAGTGAGCCTGGGATATAGTTTCTATTTATAAACCATTGTAATCCAAAACAAGTGAAGAATAATGGATTTTGGTACGATGGACAACCTGTTGGCATATGCTCCTTGAACGTAGCCCTTAGCAGTGAACCAAGTAAAAAGTGTTGTGCCATCTCTTATCATGTGAATGTTTCATTGTTGATCATTTCCATCATACAGGTTTAACTAGTTCTTACCAATGTAGGAACAAGATCATTTTCTTAAAATAAATAGTTGACACCCTGATTCACCCCTCCCCTCTCAAGGTGTCCCGAGGTCCTCCAAGTGGTATCAGATGGAGGTTATTTGGGTTAAATCTATCATTTGACATAATAGAAAATGAAATCAACGCTAGGGGAATACCTCTATTCGATGGAAGTAATTTTCAGATTTCGAAGAACAAAATGAGATATCATTTAAGATCTCTTAGAATGGAAGTCCTCTTTTCTACTGTCCAAGGAATACATGTTACTGATCCAATACGACTTTCTATGACAGATACAAACATGAATATTCTTAATGTAGTTGCTAAAGCTCATAATGTTATCAATGCGGCTCTTTCTGATCAGATCAATCTAAAGGTGAGGAGTTTAACCTCAGCAATGTTTATGTGGGACAAACATGAAAATATCTTTAAAGTAGACAACAAAGTGAAGGAGGCAAAACATCATGTCCTGCACAATAGGTTTGATGATCTAAAGATGCATCCTAATAATAATACAGATTCATTATTCAATCGAATCACTGAAGTAGTTGGAGAAATTCGGGGTCTTAGATAGGAAATCAAAGACATTGATATCGTAAATAAAATCTTGCAAAGTAATCCTATTATGTACAATGGAAAGTTGTCAGCCCTCAAAGAAAGAGATCTATCTAAACTATCTCTGGATGATCTGCTAAGTAGTCTAGTGGCATATGAGATGATAGTCAAACCTGAAGAAGCTACGACTCATGTTAGCATGGAAATGGAATTCAAAGACATGGACAAACTAAAATTTTTAGAATATGGTGGTGGTGAAGATAATGAGGAAAAATAAATTATATCCCTCATTTCCAAGAAGCTGAATAATGGAAAAGGTAAATTTAAAGGTAAGTTACCTTTAGCATGATTTCGTTGTGGAATAGTTGGAAAAATTTCCTCTCAGTGCCATAGAAAGTTTGATAATGTAGAAAGTGAAGAAGAAGACATTGAGAAGCCTCGAAAAAGTTTTTTCAAGAAGGGAGACTTCAAATATTGAAAGAAGGTACATAAGAAGAGTTTTTTTAGTGAAGAGGAAGAGGATGATATTGAATTCTATGAAGAAGAATAACCTGAATTGAAAACTAGAAACCAAGCTTCCATGATGGCTACCTTTGAAAATTCTACACCATCGATCGATAAAGATAGAGACATTCATATTACTCATAATAGTGATCCCACGTTGAAAATTAAGGATGCCATTTCAAAGCATGAGAAAGAATGAAAGAGATGTAATAAGTGGAAATAAATGGTGAAAGAATCATCATAATATGTTGATGATCTTGAAGCTGAAATTGAACGACTAGAAGAGCTAGTGAGAGTTCAATCTTCAATCCTTGAAAGAACAGATGACATTTTGGAATTGAATCTTAGAATTGAAGAACAAGAAAAGGTCATAAATGACCCTACATCTAGACTGGAAGAGAAGTCCAAGATTGTTGAGGGTCTTGAGGAAGATGTTGTTACTCTTAGGGGTAAACTTCAGTGTCGATCAACCACAAATGAGTGTAAAAAGAAAATTCATTGTGGAAGATTCTCAGATATAGAGTTACTAGAAACATCCAAGGGTGGTTCAGATGGGGTTGGAAAAATCTTGAGTGATCAATTACTTGCTTGCATGGGAAAGAGTGAAATTGGCTGTAAATCGGGGCCATAAACTGCTGGAAAAAAAGACATCCAAAAGAAAGACAAGATGAAAGTTGGAAATATTGAAACTTTTCTTAAAGTGATGAAAAATAAACCCTCCATCCAAACTAAAAGACAAAATGAAGATTATCCCCAAACTTTTAGAAATGAATGGAAGTCTAGCCATTCTCCCAAGGAAGAATTCAAGAGGAGAAATTTAAGTGAGAAGACATTTCACCCCATGAAGTGTCAATTCTGTGGCTATCTAGGTCATAACATGTCATTTTAGAAGAGGCAAGAAGATACTTTAATAGGGATGATTTGGGATGTCAACAAAGGATACCGATTTTATATCCTCCATCTTATAGAAGGAATAGTATCTATGGATACTGTTTTCATTGTTCTAACTTTGTCCATAAATCTATGTATTACAGGTAGAGGTACGACATGATAAATTCATACAACACTCAGAGACGTGTCAGTTCTCACCCTCCTAATGGGGTTCTTCTCTGAAATTGTTTTTCTTCTCTAGAAGAAGATTATGGGTATGATGAATCTGGTTATTTGGAGGAATGTATTAGAAGACCATCAGTATTCTATACTCAATCCAATATCTCATGGAAAGAAAAGAAGAAGATCGAGAAATCCAATCTTGCAGAAGTATCCCTCAAAGCTACAAAGAGCAGCAGCACCTGGATTCTTGATAGTGGATGATCTTCCCATATGAAATAAAATGCTAACCTCTTGAAGAACATTAAAAAGAAGGATGATGGAATAGTGAGGTTTGGTAATGATGGTGGTTTTAAGATTAAAGGTAGTGGGAATACTGCTCTCTCCAATGGAGAGCTGAAGAAGACTGAAGTTCTATATGTGGATGGTCTACGCCACAATCTCCTCAGTGTGAGTCAACTCTGTGACTCAGGGATCATAGTAACTTTTAATCAAAAATGTTGCACTATAAATGAAAAAATAGGGAATTTTCTTATGAAAGGCTATAGAATAGATGGAAAATTAAATCAGGTTGACAAGAAAGTAAACTCTTGCTATTTTTTTATGAAGAAGAAAACAACCTCGGGCATCAAAGGCTGGGGAACATTAACCAACAAGACATGGAAAAGATATCAAAGCTGAAAATTTTCATGGATATCCCCATTCTAAACCTTGAATGGGAATAGTCTTGTGATGCTTTCACACGGGGGAAGCTGGTCTATAATTCATATCGGCCAAAGAAGAAAATGGTATCACAACTTCTAGATCTCATCCATACAAACCTCTATGGTATGATAAATGTTGTTGAAAATCATGGAGAGAGGTACTTCATCATTTTCATTGATGAATATAGTAGAATGGAATGTGTAATGGTTATTCATATGAAGCATAAATTACTTGATTGTATGAAAACTTATCGACAAATTTCTGAGAATGATACTGGAATAGAAAATAAAAGTCTTGAAATCTGATAATGGAGGGCAATACATGTCCATTGACATTGATAATTACCTATAAAAACATGGAATACAACATGAGGTAGCTGCTGTGAGAACTCCACAGCAAAACGGATTAGCTGAGTGCCAGAATCGAAAAGTAAGCAATATGTCCATGATTATGTTGATTAAGAGTTGTATCTCTCCTCATTACTAGAAGGAAGTTGTTGAAGCTGCAGTTCACATTCAGAATCGAACGGGGATTTATATGGGAGAAACGAAGACAGCATATGAATTGTGGCATGGAAGGAAGCCGTCATTGAAATACTTTCATGTTTTTGGAAGTAAATGATTCATCCTAAATAAAGAAGGAATCCAAGGAAAGTTTGGAGACAATGCTGATGAAGGAATTTTTCTTGGGTATTCAATGAATAGCAAAGCCTGCATGTGTTTCAATAAATTCTTGTAATGTATTGTGGAAAGCAATGATGTTAAGATCATTGAACGAAAACCCCAAATGTTTCAAATAAATCCTATATTGATGATATAGAATATGAGGATGAATTTGAACATGCAGTAAATACAAATACAAAAATAGAGTATGGTGTACAAAACACTTAGGAGTCACATAATGATGTTGAATCAGAAAAGGAATCTGGAGAGGAAACCTTGGCTGGATAAAATGCGGCTGAACCTCACAGGAGAAATAGAAGATATGAGATTGACCAATCTAACATAATTTGGGAAATGAATACACCCACACAAACAATTAGGATGGGGAATAACACACAATATTCATTTTTTCAGTTGTGGAGCCATTCTCATTTGAAGAAGCATCAAAGGATGAATTTTGGGTGAAAACCATGAATGAAGAGTTAGATTACATTGACAAGAATCAGACATGAGATCTTGCCCAGAGACCTAAAGGTCACAATGTGATTGGTACAAAATGGATCTTCAAGAACAAGTTTTATGAGAATCAAAGTGTTATTATAAATAAGGCACGACTTGTATGCAAAGCATACTCCTAGATTTAAGGTGTTGATGTTGAAGAAACATTTTCTCTAGTGTCTATACTGGAGTAAATCAGGATTTTTATTTCCATGGCACTCCAAAAAGGATATAAATTATATAAAATGGAAGTCAAGACAGCATTCTTGAATGGTGTACTCAAAGAAGAAGTCCACATTGAACAACCAGTGGGTTTTCATCTTGGTATTGATGAAACAAAGGTTTACAAACTAAAGAAGGCTCTATATGGTTTAAAGTAGGATCCACGAGCATGATCTTCCCAACTGGACGCTTATCTCAAGAAGCTGGAATTCAAAATTGGAGGAGTAGATCACAATATATATGTGAAGAATTTAGCGAAAGATCGGTTCATGGTTCTAGTCTATGTTGGGGAAATTATATTTTGTGGCAGCAGGCAGAAATCAGTGGATGAATTTGCTAATCACATGAAATCATAATTTGAAATGTCTATGACTGGGGATATCACATATTTCATGGGGCTGTAGGTGATTCAAAAGAGGGATTATACTTTCATTTCTTAGGAAAATTATGCAAGAGAGCTGCTGAAGAAGTTTACTATGCAAGACTCCAAACCAATGTCAACTCCAATTGTAGTTGGAACTAAACATGGAAAGCATGAGGATGGGACATCTATAGACCCCACCATGTAGAAAAGGATAATTGGGAGCCTACTGTACCTGACAGCGACATAGCCAGATATTTTCTTTGCAACATGTTTAGCGGTCCACTTTCAGAGTAATCCAAAGGAGGAACATATGGATGTAGTAAAAAGAATCAAGAGGTACATTCAAGGTACTCATAACATTGGGTTATATTTTTCTGTAAGCAGGGATAGTGAATTATCAGTGTTTTTAATGCTAACAGGGCTGGTGATGTAGTGGACAGAAAGTCCACCAGTGGTGGAGCCTTCTATATTGGGAAGAAATGTGTTGGATTATTGAGAAAAAACAAGAAAGTACTTCTCTTAGTACTGCTGAAGCTGAGTATATATATTCTACAGAGGCATGCACTAAAATATAATGGATGAAGCAACAATTTACAGATATTGGCGATGAGGTGAAACACCCAACGATGATTTACTATGATAACAAGATTGAAATTGATCTTATAAAGATTCTTGTTTAGAATTATCATACAAAAAATATTGAAATAAGGTTTCACTTTATCAAAGAAAAATTTGAGCAATGCATGATTAGAATGGATCATGTGGGAATTGATGATAAAGTGGCTGATATCCTAACCATGCCACTGTCAATGGCTATGTTTGAGAAGCATCAGTTGAACCTTAGTGTTTAGCCACCTCCCAGTTCATAATGAGGTTCCGAAATACCCCTCTCCCCAGTTATGTTAACTGTTTTTAACATTTCTCTGGATATGATGTAGGTTTATAGAGGAGAAACTATCCAGGGGGTGTATTGAGATATTCAGTGAGAAAATACCGATCTTTGGATTTATTGTCAATGGGGGAGAAAGGAATAAATTCAGGTATATTCAGGCATGTCAGGGACATGTAATGCTTATGTGACATAATGAGAACTTAGTGTTAGTGATAGGATGAGAAGGATGATAAGGAATACATTGGACATGTAATCCTTCTGTGAAACTATAATAGAATTACTTGGGAATTATTAAGAATTCCAAAACACAGGAACCCAATTCAAGCTTCCTCTCATGTTTTCTAAACTGAGCATTGCTCACATAGAATTAGAGTGTTGGATGAGTTGATTCTTGCATTTTTGGTTTGTATATGGATGGTGCTCTTTGAATTTATTTACTAATTTCCAATAAACCCGAAGGGGGAGATTGTTGGAACCATGGTCATTCTATGTATGAATTGGCGTATGGTTTGGGTTTGTTGTCAATCCTCAGTGGAAGTTCAGAATGTGTGCCAGTAAAATGATCATCCAGTTCAAGCGGACAACTGTATTGAAGGTGGCTCTGTTTCCCAGTGCATTCCAAATTTTTGGGCCTCAAAATCATAAAATGAAGATTTAGGTTGTTGGAAAAAGGACGTGCAGGCTGAGAGGAAGTGGTTTGGGAGATATCATGGGGTGTGCGTGAAAAATCAAGGGTTGTGTGAAAAACTGCAAGATTGCGAGAAAAACATCAGGTTTGCGCGAAAAACAGCGTGGTGTGAGAAATTGTGGAGCGAGGTTTTTTTCCCAAGAGGTGTTTTTTAATCAGAATGTCAAAAAATGGAAAATAAATGGGATGTGGAAAAATTTTGGAGTTGTGTGCGAAAAACAAGACCTGCGCGAAATATTTCATGCCAAATGAGAGGTTTTTCAAGCCATAGGGGGGTTTACGTGTGGGGGTCTGAGATGCGTATAAATAATAGGTGACCCCCCTCATTCCATATGGTTGAATACTTAGAGAATATATGAGGTTTTATGTGCGTAAAAGTTTCACATAAAGGGTGTTTCACATAAAGGGTTCAGCTTTGCAAAAAAGCAGACATTGCGCGAAAAATTTGAGGTTTCACAGAAAACTCTGAGCTGTGTGAAAAAGGACAAGCTGCATGAAAAATGTGTTTCGTGCAATGATTTTTGTAAAGGAGGTTGTTGCGTGAAATATATTCTATGACAAAATCAAGTATTTTATTCCAAGGTTAGATATTTCGTGCAAAGGGTGGGAGTTTCATGAAATTAGCAGTATAACCTATTTTCGCATTTTTGATTATCTGGATCAGTGGTTCGGTGTGTTCAAGATCATAAATTCAAGACTCAGATGCAAGAAATTTCTCATGATGAACAGGAGACAAAGACTTCAATGCAAATCTATTGAAGAGACATTCACGTCTATAAACTGAGTGGGACTTCACCAAAGGTAGTGAGCTAGGGGAGTCAACGGGAGTGACCCGAGGGACGTAGTGAGCTATCCATGAACTTTTGTAAAGGCAGTGAGCCTGGGATAGAGTGACTATTTCTGATCCATTGTAATCCAAAACTAGTGAAGAATAGTTTATTTTGGTACTACTGACAACCTGTCTGCATAAGCTTCATGGATGTTTCCCTTAGCGGTGAACCAAGTAAAAAGTGTTTGGTCATCTCTTTTCATGTGAATGTTTCATTACTCATCATTTCTATCATACAATTTTAACTAGTTCTTACCAACATGGGAACAATATCATTGTTTTAAAAGAAAAATTTGACACCCTAATTCACCTCTCCCCTCTCAGGGTGTCCTGGTGTCCTACAAGAATATCAAGTCTTATATATATAATTCTATGGTGATGTTATGACCATTAACTATACTAGAATGGAAATGTGAAAACATCATTATGGATTTTGTAGTTGGACTCCCCAAAATACCTAAAGGTCATAATGTTATTTGAGTTATAGTCAATAACCTTATGAAGTCAACACACATAATTACTATCATAGAGGATTTCCCTCATTAACATCTTTATATAATATACATTAAGGAAGTGTTAAGGATTCATGGAGTATAACATTCTGTTATATCATATCAGGATCCAAGTTTTACCTCAATGTTATGAAGAAGTATTTAGCAAGAAAAATTTATAATTATTTATTAATAAAACGTATCATCCTCAGAAAAATAGATAGTCTAAGATATCCATTAAAGCCTTGTATGATATTTTTAGGTGTTATTCTATGGATTTGAAATGTAGATGGGATCAACACCTTTTTAGGGTTGAGTTTCCTTACAACAATTGCTTTAAATAAAGAATTCAAATAGATCCTTATGACGCCCTATATTTAAATAATTGTAGAACACCAACAAGATGGGTTAATGTTGGAGAATAAAAATTTATTTGGACCTAAGATAGCTGACAAAATTGAAGATAATTTAAGATCCATTCAGTAACACATTAAGGAAGCTAAGAGTTGAATGAAAATTCATGCTAAAAATCATTCGTGAAATCTAGAATTTGAAGTTGGTGAGAAGCTATTACTTTGAATTTATACATGTATTAAGATTAAATAATTTGTAAATAAGGAACAAAAATCCCTGGGAATAATAATCCCTTCAATAATCTTGATCGATTATTGAAAATATCTTATCAGATGATGCTTCTACTAAACCTCTATTAAGATCATGATGTGTTCTATGTATCTTTCCAGAAGAATTAAATAACTAATCCCTTACATGCAAAAAAATCATAGTATATCCTTCTAGATAATGATATTTCCTATTAAGGAAAACTATTATAAATCTTATATTGTATAGATAATGTGATGTAGAATAAAAAAAATCACCTGGTTAATGTTCCCTAGGGGAATCGTAAATTTGAAGAACCTACATTGGAACCTGAGGATGATATCAAACATACATAACCTCATTTTATTATTAGAGTGATGTAATTTGGGTTTCTAAATTCATTTTAAGGGAGTATAATGTAAATACTAAATATTTTATAATATATATTTTTTAAAAATAAATTTAATTTCTTCAAGATCATGTGATCCAGGAAACTTGTGTCCAAATGAACTGTAATATATAATTTCATTATATCATATCAATTAAATTAGTGGTACAAATATGAATATATAAATTTAGAAAATATTTATAATGTGTTTAGATAAGACAAATATATTTTAAGTAATCTTTTTATATGATTCTAAAAATTCTTTTTTCTAAAAAAATAGTTTTTATTACATTTGTGAGAAAATAATATATCTATTTTTTTCCAATTAAAGAAAATATTTTTTCAAAAATTGAATTAATTTTTAAAATTTATCTTGACAAAATTATATTAGATGGTATTTCTTCTAATTTTCTTAAAAGGATAATTTTTCAATGAATAGTGAAAATTCTTATTTTTATTCAAATTTTTATTTCGATTTAAATTATTTAAAAAGGTATATTTTATTTTAAAATTATTTTAAAATAAAAATTAGTTCCTTTACATTATTATTAATCTATTTATGGTCAATGGAATTAATTTTAACTGTATTTTTTGTAGAAACATTTTATATTTAAGAAAACATTATTCTTCTAAAAAAATTCATTTCATTTTTTGAGTTTATTTGAAAAGTAATTTATGCCAATTTTAATGATTGATTTTGATAAAATTATACTATATTGGGAATCTTCATGTTAAATTTTTTTAATGATTCTTCTTTCCTCTGTTGTAGTAATGAATAAATAAAAATAGTAAAAACTAATAAATGTGTTTAATGTTAAAATGGGCTTATTGGGGGTCAAACTAATAAATAAGGGTAAATTTTTAAATTAAAATTATATATATCATATTATATATCCTTTCATGAACTATAAAGGTATTCCATCTTCACTGACACATGAATTGGATCATTCCATGGTCCAAAGGGAATTCTCAATCTCCACGAGCTGGAAACTTGTTCTTAAACATCGATGAACGTCTTTGGGAATGTTTTTTCCAAAAAAAAAAGAAAAAACTAAACTATCATCACCATAATGAATTATAATAACCATCAATAAAAAAAATTATAAGAAAAAATTATTCATAAACAAGTTTAATGATTACATTCATGTATAAGTACACAAAATTAAACAAAAGAGAAAATGTACTAATAAAATAGATGGAGACCATCCCATGATAGAAGGGTTAACCACCAATCATGCCATCACCAATACCTACTCAAAGAAGTGAACAATAAAAATATTACTTTTTCCTCCATAAAAAGCATTACCTTTACATTATTTATATAAAAAAAATATCTAGATAAACTTGTTTGGTATATATAGGGTGTGTGCTTACATGCCCAGTAGGATCCCACCAAATATTCTATCTGTATCCATAATAAGGCAAATAAATATTATAGTTTTCACAATAAATTAAGGAAAGTGTTTAAAATTTTAAACATGATTTATATTTACATGTAATGTAAATAAAACTATAACAACTAGAAAGAAGTTAAAATCCAATACAAGCACAATGGAATATCCCCAGGTCACTAGGGTCAGTGGGGTCTTAGGATCATTGTGTTCTCAGTGATCATATCATGGATGTGAAGGTCCATTTCCATGCTCAATCCATTAGAAAATCACATCATCAGAAATAGTTTAGAATGTGTTATAATTTAATCCTACTAGTTATGGGGGTTCATTCCCAGAGTACTTTTCCAAGTCTACCCTCCTAGGCACCCTAGATTCCGATGTGCTTTATCTCCTTTATCAGTGATCACAAGTCCACTTTAATATCTAAAAAACCATAAAATTATAAATCACCACATGTTCCAACCTTATATAATCATTGAAATTCCATTTCATAATAATTTTATAGACATCAATATACATTTTAAATCACATTTTTACACCAACTAACCCACATAGAAAATGATTTCTTTTATAAGAAATGTTGATTAAAACATCAAATAATGCCACAACATGAAACCACCAACCTTTTCCATTGAAACTAAAAATAAATTGATGATAACCATGAGTTTAGAAGATATGATATCATATATAAGTAATAAAAACCCATAAAAATCGAAATTAATACCATACGGTTTAGATTAAACTAATTCTTGGTCATCACAACCATCGTGTAGTACAAAAAAAATATTGAACTGAGGAGAAACCAAGTAATGAAGAGGATTCAATTTGAGTTTCGTGGAATAATATTTCCCAAAACCACCAAAAATTGAGATGATAGGGAAGAGGGGGAAATAGAAGTCTTTTCTAGGGATGGTGTAGTTTTGAGTGGAGTAAAATGAGGTGTGAGATGGGTTGAATCCTAGAGAAGTTTTTTAGAAAATTCAATATTTTTATAAAATGGGAAAACTGCATAGTTTGGAAGTATAATTTTCCAAACCATTCTTCAACCATGTGAGTGCTTTTGGTTCCACTGTATGAGTTTATGGTTTGGGTTACATAGATTCACAAATTGTACACCTAAGAGTGCGAGCACTATGGTTCCATTTTCCCCTATCACATTGTTTACAAAGAATGCTGTAAAGTTTCCCCTAAACATGTTCCATCTATGAGATAGCCTTTTTCTCTCAAAAAAATCATACATTTAAGAAAAATTACTTAAAATCCATAAAATAAATAATATAAAGAAAATAAATAAAACATAACTAAAAATAGAACTGTGGGTGTGAAAATTATTCCCACCATGTAAATTTCCAAACATAGAAATTCAATCATTATTTTAATCAGAGAATAATTGAAGAAATGTTTATTATACCAAATATTTTTTTTCCAAGTTTCATACTCATCGTTATCATATTTCTATAAGTACCAAACTAATATAATAGATTTACCTCACAACACTTTCACCTAGGAATCCATAATCTAGACTGGTTTTTATGTCTATGAAAAACAATTTTCCATACTAATCACTTCCCCACTCAACACATGAAAATGGTCTATGTTAAACCATTTAAACTAAGATATATGAACATTTTCATTAATCTACATCAACTGAGAAGCTAGTTCTAAGTATTATACACCTATTTTGGTCCTCTCAATGATCTCAAACGGTTTAAGAAACCTTAGAGTAAGTTTCCCCAACTTACCAAGATGATCACGACCCAAATGGGATGTAACCTTTAAAAATATAGTGACCAACCTTTTTCTTACATGGATATTGCATGATTTTTAAGTTATTCAATATAATAGATATATGAATACATGAACCAATGGTTTAGTATCATTGAAATTTTTTTTCCATACATCAATTGTATATAATAGAACATAAATAATATTAAAAAATTTCCCCTTTATCCATCTATATCTATTATGATCTCTTTTTTAAATTTTTTCACCTGAGGATATACATCAAAGAAAGGGGTGAGCTAAATTCCAAGTAAGAGAAGGAATAAAGTACATGAATGAATAGAATATGGGTGATCATAATCATCATCATCATATCATAACTATAATATCATAATCATCATCATGGGAGAAGTTTTTGATAATTTCATGGAATGTGGAATATTTATAACAATGAAACAATATAATATAGAGGTTAAATACTAGACATAGTTGTCATATTCCAACAAAATATATGTGAATAATTGTAACATCACAATTGAGAAAAAATTTAACATCATGTTCATACATAATTCATATCATCACATGAAATTTATCACAATACCCAATGCATTTTGGGGCTATATAATTTGGGTCCAACAAATCTTATCATAAAATGCTCATAATCATACATGCTACATGGAAGAATAGTAATTGTATTCGTGAAATATCCCTTGGAAAGGAATGAGTTTTATAGAATATTTTAAATATAATATTTCATTAAATAAACTATAGGATCCCTAAATAAATTAGTGAGATCATAAATAGTTATAAAAGATCGTTTTATTGTTTTAAATTATAAACAATTCAAGATAATTCCAGAGATGTTTTCAAAATTGAAGCCTTTTTGAACAAGAATTATAAATTGTTTTAAAAAAATTTCAAAGGGTATAAAGACGAATGTACCACAAATAGAAGGGAAATACTACTTAAAAGAAGTTTTTTAGATATTATATAAACATTAATACTTAAATCAATATGATATATGAGATAACACAAAATAATTATTTGGGTATGAGATTCCCCTTACCTTAAATGCCACAATATTTCATCTCTTTTCTGCCACCTAAATAATAAATATATTTTTATTAAAAAATGATACATAAATGAATTATTTAAAATTTTCAATATTTTTTAACTAAAATAATTTTATTTTATATTTTAATTCTCTTATCCTGAGGATTTTTTTTTGATAGCTTGTTTTCCTTAAAAATTTCTCATTTTTCATTGTTTTAACATTTTTTTCTCAAGATGATTTCTAAATATGTATAATTAATTCTAAAATAATAAAATATATATATTTACACATTGATATGTCATAAATAATTTATTATAACCATCCCAATGTTTTCTGATTAAAAAATAATTGAAAACATCCTCCTTTGTGGTTAACCATTAATTAACGGGTTATTGCCCAAGGAGGATGTATGAGAATTATGAAATAAAATTACATAGTAGATATGATTATTTAGTTTTTAATGGATATATAAAAATAGTAAGAGTAAAATTCAAAGGAGAGTTGGTTAAAACATACCCTCTTCTTAGGGTTTCTTCTTTTGTATGGCATTAAAATTCATTGATGCTTCAAGCTAGTTTACTCTAGAATGCCCCTAAGGATTATAAGATTATTAAGATATAGTATTTTGAAAGATATTTTTATTTATTAAGTGAGGGAGTATTGGTTTTCCAATGGGAGAGAAATGGGTTATTTATACTTGATGAGGGAGATATTTTTAGAATTAAATATTAGATAAAATACAATATCAAAGGTAAAACATATAATTATGATATTAATGGAATTATATAACATATATTAATAAAATATAATGTTTTTAGTAATTTAAACCAATTTATAATTCTAATTAATTAGTTTATTTAAATTTAAAGTGGAAAAAATGAAATATTGAAATTTTAAGGAATACATCAAACTATAGAATTTGAAAGTATTTTTTAGGTTTAGAAAACATGCTTATTATAATTAAATGAAAAATTTATGAAATTTAATATATTCCTAGTCAATAAAACTTTTATATAATTGAAAATCTTGTTATTATAACAAAAATTACGTAATTTTAAATACATTATAAACTAAAACACTGTACTTTTACTATTCACCTAAAAATTGAAGTATTTCTGATAATTTCCAAAAAATAACACTTATAAAATTTTGACAAGGTCATTTAAAAATGGAATTAATTTTTTCAAAATAATTTTCTCAAATATTTTATGTTAATTTTTAATAAAAAAATTACAATTTTTATTAAATTAAAATTTATTTAATATGTGCTTATATTTTATTTTAATTTTTAATCATGATATTTATTTTCTGCAATTATCGTATTTATATTTACATTAAATACTCATGATTAATATTATTTCTATTATATTATTTTATTTTTAAATCAACTTACTATTCAAGCAATTAGCTTGCTATTCCCAATGATTAGGTTACTATTCCAATGGTAATGTAACTATTTTGATGGTTGGGTTACTATTCCAACCGTTATATTACCTCATATAAGTACCAATTAATTCCTTCAATAATTATTCAACTAAATTCACCCCAATGTTCTTAATTTCCATTTTCTAAGATGTTTAGTTTTTTACTAATATTTTGTTTTATTTCTATAGTTTTTTTCATGGAGATGATGATTCTAGAAATATGGGGTGATCGGTATTTTCTCATTCAAATTTTTTTAATTTATTATTTTTCCCCATTGTAATGTTTGGCATTTTCCTGGATTTAGTTTCTTGTTAATGTGTTGATATATTTTAGTGAAATAAATTGTTTTAGATTTCATTAAATGTAATATTTATATAATATAATATAATATAAAACAAATTTACTTCAAATATCAATTATATACTCTGATTTGTTACATTATTCTCCCATTTATAAATTTTAACCTTGATATTTCAACTCAAATTCAAAATTGGTGAGGGTAATTCTGTTTTATTTTCTATCTCTAGTTCCCATTTCACCTCTTCATATTTATAGTTATTTCACAGAACTTTTACAAGATATGCTATAATTTTTTTCTTAGTTATTTGTATTTATAGTCCAGTGCCATCACATGATACTCCTAATATGAGAGGTAATTATCTAGTTATACCACCTTTGGATTTAGAACATGTCATGGATTAGGTTTGTACTTCCCCTATAAAGATACATAGAACACATCATTAACATGAGCCATATTTTGTGAAAGTGAAAACAAATAGGACACTAATCATATGTGATAAAGGGTATCAAAGTGGCCAATGTGTGTAGGGATGGGCATTTTTTTCATTACAAACCACATGACTCTCTTCCATAGTGATATTTGAAATAAAATATTGTCTCCCGCTTCAAAATTTAAGTCCCTACATGGGTTTTTAGAATAGTTATTTTACTAAATATGATCATATTTTATATGTTGTAGGATAGGTTGAACCTTCTCTATCATCTGTTGAATAAGGTTAGGTACCAATATATTTCATTCATAAACATTATCCCAACAATTATGAGTTCATCATTATCCACATAAAATGGTTTATATGAATCAATTTGAATACTTTAGTGGTAGTTGATGTCATATGGGAACTCAACTAATGGGATATTGGTGGTACTGAAATACATGCCCCAGGATAAGATGAGGAGGACTGGTTTCTATCAGGACAGAATCCAAGATCAAATAGAACCAAAAGAGTCCAAATTGTCTACATCATGAAGCTCTATTATGGAGAGACCTCCATCCCATAAACACATGGGGCCGAGATGGAACTCTTGCGAATTCGACGCACTCTGTGACTATGCAAACATATTTTACAGATGGCTTCACATGTCTGACAAAACCATAGGCTTTCACAATGCCTATATTTTTTTGTGGTTCACCTCCAATAATCATGACTCTTTTTTCTTATAAATATTTTGATCATTCCACCTCAAAGGAACTGCTACCCCAACCTTTTGACTTCCAATATCCTAATTCATGAATCCCCTAAGCCCCGTGAACCCAATCAAAAATGGATCATATATGGTACTATAGAATTGTGAAACCCCCATTCCCTTGTTCCAATGTACCCCCAACAATGATTGGGATGCCTTCTGTGAAGTCCTATATATTTCTCAAAGGAAAAAAGTCCCTTTGGGGAACTTGAGGTTTCACAAAGCATTTAGCCCTCCAAAATCACTCCTTTTCTAGATCCTGACTTCACACTAAGGTATGGTCTCAATTCTTCATAAATCCATTTCCTTTAAAAACCACTTTTCCTCTGTGATGTACCTATGATTCTTGAAGCACCTCTCAATGAGTCCTCATGATTCACAAAACCCTCTTCCATGCAGCCCTTAAGGCCTATGAAAAGTGATTTCTTAGTCCCTCATGAGGTTTCCCCTACTGTAGTACCCTACCTCTTGAATTTCATCATAGGTATGATAATTATTTTTTATTTTCAGTATAGGTACGCTAATTTGGACCCCATGATTGGCCACTCCTACACACCATTACACCTTGGAATTATTGAGGCATTCCCTCCCCCGAGGTTTGATGGGCTATAATTATGTAAGTCCGTGGGGTGAGGATTGAGCCCCCCATGTCTAAGATAGATGATGTAAAACATACTAGCACAAACGTCCTCAATACATGATGTTAAACTGGGATCCCGAACTATATGGAAATCCTAGGATTTCACCATACATGTGTGATATGGAATGATATCCTCCTCACATGGGGTGACATATTACACACAAGACCATAGAGGGGATGAGCACTGGGGACCTCTCACTTCCCATACTGTCAATAATCCATCCCCCACCCATTACTCTGTGTCTCCATGTGTTCCTCAGGCATTCATCATGTATAGGCCCCATTGCACCTTTGATAAGATTCATTATGTAATAATGACATGAAACATGATATTCCTCACATGAATTGAGATCTTCATCGAACATAATAACATCCTCCTCAAGAATATTATAATGTTTAATCCCCACACTATCCCTCATCGATGCATCTTTCATGACATAGATGTCAGGTCTACTACTTCCTCTTTTTTCCCACACCAAGTATGACTCACATGGGCTTAGAGGTAATAAATGAACATGAAATCATCTCCATCATCAGTCCTCTCTCATGAATAATCCCCAACAAGTCCAATGGGAACCCCTCCTAGCGTAATCCTCAGTCACCATCATTCCCCTCTCATATGGGTATCTCACATGCGTAATCCCCAACCATTTTCCCCATTTCCATGATTCACCTCCTTTGGTGCCCCCAGCATCCCCTTTCTCAAACTGTGTGGGCTTTCAATCCAAATTAACTAGGATACATAGGAACCCTTCTTGAGGTGCACACCCAATACCTTTATCACTCTATCCACTCCATCCATTCCATAACACTTCATCCATATCAATCTTGATTCTTACCTAATCTTCCATATCATAGTGTGATAATTCTATTTTTTTCGTTTATTCCAATGTGAAATCCCTATCCCCATCATTGCTTCACTTATAAGCACTTGATAAGCTCCAATGTATAAGCCCCACAGAATTTATAGCATCCAACCAATATCAATCCTCTCATGATGGGAAGCTCCAATTAATAATCCACAGATCGTATCCCTCCAAATAGAAATTCTCATTAGACTAAGCCCCAACATCTCAAACTATGTGGGTTTTTATCTCTATGTTCTAAAAATGGAATATAGGATGCCTCCATGAGGTTCAATACCAACCAATGGTAAACCTCGTTATCTCTTTCATTGGGGTTCACCTCTCTAATATTCTCTCAGTAACGTCCATATTGGCATTCATGGAGTGAAACCTACTCTTTATTATACGCACCATTCAACATCTATACATGTCAGTGATGCCCAGTGTGACTACTCCCATAACCAAAAGTTGCTTCCATGTCAAGACCTCTTGGAATTTCTAGACAAAATAAATGTAATTAAGTGAATTCTACAAAGAGATGGCACCAGGAATGAGTTTCACGAATCACGTCTTAAATCTACATGCGAGACACAGACTAGGTTATGAGTTTCAAGGAGGAATCCTTGGATGGTGGAATTGACATCAAATCATATTTTTCTAATCAAGGAGTATAAATTCTTGGGAAAGTGATGAATGTAACCAGCCTCTGGAAAGAAGGAATGTAGGGTAAAATTAAATGTTAGTAAACAATGACACACAAGGTGGTTCACCCCAACAAAATAATCATAAATAGATATTTTGATCCCATCATCATTTAAATTCCATTTATTGATCTCTCATTATGTTCTCGAGTGATTTATATTGTACTTTTATATTGTTCTTCAGCTTGGATGTGATTCTCCATACATAAATTCAATTCATTATTCAAATAATTTTTAATACTTCTCTTGAATTTATAAGTGTACCTTGGACCATGATAATAAATTATCATAATTGGTGTCCCATGAAACCTCATAACATTGTTTACATATATTTTAGAAATATTTTAAAGTGATAAAGATTCCTAAATAGCTATAAGGTGGGTTGTCTTGGTGATTCAATCCACTACAACCCATATCATACTTTCTCCTTTGGTTGTCTTCGGGAGACTAGTTGTAAATTCTATGGCGATGTTATCCCATTTAAACATGGGTATAGGAAATGGTTTCATAATCCCCTTGGAATTATATTTCACTACTTTAGATTAATGAAATACCAATCAATTTATGGTTTACTCACTGATCCCTTTCTTCATATTATCCCACTAAAAGTTCTCTTGGAGATCATAGTACATCTAAGTGCTTCTAGGATGAATATAGAAATCTGAGTTGTGCTCATTAATGTGATATTTACTTCTTTACATCTAGTGATAATGGCACACAACGTATAGTTCCAAACCAAATCAAACTATAATCATAAATATTGAATTCATGAATATTCTATTTCTTTATATATTTTTTCTCTTTTTAAGATCAAGATCTTTCTTTTGTATCTTCTTGAAATTTTCATGAATAGATATTTGGGAAATAATTTGGGAAAGGTGGGATGTATCCCATGACATTTTAATTTCCAAATCCATCCTTTTTATATTCATAATGATAGGTTCATTCTCAATATACATCAAGGATACAATAGCATATTCATTTCTACTAAGAGCATCAGCTGACATGTTATCCTTTTCTAGATGGTAGTGAATATATAAATAGTAGTCCTTGAACATATCGAACCATATTCTATGATTCATATTGATCTCTTTCTATGTGAATATATACTTTAAAATCTTGTGATCCCTATATATGTCATACTTGACTCTATAGAGGTAGTGTCACCAAATCTTCAATATGAAGATCATAGATTCTAACTCCAAATCATGTGTTGGGTAGTTTTACTCGTGGATCATCAGTTTTCACGAGGAATATGCTATCACTTATTCATTATACAGGATTAAAAAACCCAATACTTTCTTTAAATATATATTATATATCACAAATACTTCTCCACTTAATGGTAGAGTGACTATATGTGAAGTTATTAGCCTCTTCTTGATCTGGTTAAATCATTCCTCACATTTTTTTTCTATACATACTTTACCCAATTATGTGTTAACCTGGTTAGTGGGTTATAAAATTTGGATAATTTTCTCAAAAACATCATTAGTTCCCATCTAATCCATGAAAAATATGTATTTCTATGAAAAAAGTATTTCTAGTTTATTCCACAACTTATTTTGTATTTTATAGGACTATAAATATTACCTCAATTGTTATCAAATTCCCCAAGAATGTGAATTACTACATTCAAAAGTAACACTTACTAAAATTATCATGAATTTTCTAATTTATTAATGTTTTCCACACAATCCATAGATTCTCTTCGGTTTCCTCCTTTGAGTAAGTGAGAATATAATTTAGAGACTGTCAAAAAAATTAGGTAGACTCTAAATAATCTATTAATCAAATCCATGAATATTTTAGTGGCATTAGTAATTCTTAAGGGCATCACTATGATCTCATAGTGTTGACACCTTGTTTGGAAAGATTTTTTCTAAATATATTCCTTTTTCAAATTCATATGATGATATATCAAATGAAGATCCACCTTTGAGAAGTATTGATATCTTTATAGATGATCATATAAGAAATCAATCCTTGGTAGTGGATACTTGTTATTTATTTTGATCTTGTTGGGACCTCATTAATCTATAAACAGTTACATTGATCCACTCTTTTTCGTTATTAAGAGAACTAGAGCACCCCAAGCTGATGTTCTAAGGCATATGAACCATTTTTCCAAATTATTTTTTTGTCATTTCATTAAATCCTCTAATTCAATAGGGTCCAACCCATATATACATTTAAAGATAACAGTAATTATATTTATATGTTCTATTAAGAACAATTCCTTGTGATATAGTGTAAGTATGAGTAACTCTTTGGGAAATACATCATATTACTCCCTTACAATGGGAATTTTCCTAAAAGATGATGCATTCCTTCAACTCAGACATTCGGGCAAGGTATTCTTATCCATAGGGTATCATCACCCACACCATTGAGGGATTATTCAATGGAGGTTTATGATCTTTGTTGAATTTGTAAATAATCATGAGATAGTTTTCTATATAGAAAGATATTTTATATTTAAAACAGTTGATATGTGCTCTATATAACAAGATCCAATAAATTCCCAGTATAGCATCGAATTCCACCAAGGGAAGTATTACAAGATTCACTGGATGAATCATACCACGTGAACAGATAGGTGAAGAGTCTAACACTAAGGTTTCATTGTCTTCACCACTAGGTGCTTTTATAAATATCTCTACTTCATGTTGTTGGTACTTCGATTAAATAGTTTCGAAAATCCTTTAGCATATAGAGGAATTCATAGAACTATAATCAAATAATTATTCTTCCATTCTCGATTGAATGGGACACATACATTTTATGAAATCATTTTCATGATCCACTTTAATAGTAGTTATGGAATAATATTTCACTTTCTCTTTTTTCCTTTGGTGATTTCTAATGCTGATTACCCTCAAGGACTGATGGTTTAGTACACATGATTTTATATCTCTCTTTCTCCCTATAGTTGATGTAATAAACCATGGGTGGTGCATTAAGAGGTGACATTATTTCCTCTACCATTTCAATCATATTATTTGTGTCTCATTAACATTCATGATCTTGGTGTCCTTCTCCCCCACACATAAGTATTTATTCCCCCCCTGTGGAAATTCCCATGGTGCTTCTTCCCACATTTTTGACATGTGAGTAGTTAAATCTTCGTTACTCATTTGTAATTTGATCTTCTACATAGAAACTTTGTTCTTCTCTTTTTGTCTCTATAACCATGGGACCATTATACAAATTGTATCTTTACATTGAGAGGTTATAAAACTAATTCTTTATAACACCCAAATTCTCATATAGCTATATAATTTTTTAGGTGTAGTTTTAAGTCAAAAATGATTTTATCTATTTTACTATTGTTGTTGATAAAAACGCATGTTTCATTTATTTCACTACTTGTGAAGTTTGTTTCATAAGTAATTAAAGATTCACCTTAATTTTTCTTCATCTCTAAGAATTATCTCTTCATATATGTTTGAAGTGTTATATGAAAATACTTATTAAATAAATATTTTCTTAATGTTTTCCAAATCCATATCTTCTATTTAATCCTTAGACATGGTATTCCTTATAAATCCCCACCATTAGTTGTCTTAGCCTTCCAAAGTATATACAATATAGTTTCTTTGTCCTTATCAGAACATTAGATCACAAAAAAGATCTTCTCCATTGAGTTATCCCACTATTCTATGAAAAGTGGATCAAAATATTCACTAAAGGTCAGAGGTCATTACCATATAAGAGACACAATATCCTTTTTCTCCTTCCTAGATGAAAGAGGGAATTTTTAATCATTTAGGTTATTATAAATAGCCCAAGACACCTGATTATGTATCTCAATGATGTTTTAAACCCCACCACCCATGGTATTGGGGATATTATTTAAAAAATTATTTCTTTTCACCTGACATGGTTTATTGGCCTAGTTTCTCCTAGATCCCACAATCTTCTAAAATATAAAAGGTTTAAACAAGATTTATGTAAAAAAATAATGCATAAATAATTTATTTGTTTGTGAAAACCATGTCTAAAGTCATATCTTAAGGGAGTCCTTTGATTATTCTTCCGCTAAAACAATGCTTTTAGGATGTTGACCAATATTGAGACTTATCTTAAGGGTTGTCACTATTATTATCTTAAATTAATTCCTAAATTAAATAGACTCTTCTCAGATACCAACAATAGATATCAAACTTTTTATTACATGATTATTACATTATTTTAATGATAAATAACATAATAGAAATACAAATCTAGGATCCAAAGGTTTAGTATCTTGGAAAAAATATCCCATATATCAATTGTACATTAAAAAACACAAACATTATTAAAATTATTATTCTTTAATCCAACAAATATATCATGATCTCTTAATTACATATAGTCACCAAAGGATATACATCAAATATATCGGTGAGCTAAAAGCCCAGTAAGGGGAGGAATAAGAGAAATGAATCAATTGTACAAGGGTGAGAATAATCTACGATATCATATAATAAGAATAAGATCATCATCATAATTATGAGGGATTATTTTTATAATGTCACATAATGTGAAATATTCATAATAAGGAAACATCATAAAATATTGGTCAAATACCACACCCAGATTGGAACAAAGCTAGTGTCATGTTCACTCATAACATATATGCATAATTGTAACAAAATTATTGTGAAAAAATATCAATTAATGTTAGAAAATAATACACATTATATCATTAGATATATCACATTAATAAATGAATTATAGAGCTATATAATTTTGGGTCCACCCATCTCATCATAAAATTCTAATAATCATTAATTCCACAAGGCAGACTAATAATCATAGTCATGAAAAAAACCAGAGAAAGGAATGGATTTAATAGGATATTTTACATAAAATACTTCATAAAATAAACCTTATAATTAATAAACTAATAATGTTAATCATAAATAATCATAAAATATCATTTCCTTCTTTCAAATGAGAGACATCTCAACAGTATTCAAGTGATGTTTTTGAAATTGAATTCTTTTTAAAACATAATTATAACTGGATTAGAAAACATTTTGGAATAGTAGAAACATGTATATCTCCAAAATAAATTATAAATAATATTAAAATTATATAGTTTGTATATTATAGGAACATTCATAATTAAATCTATTTGATACAAGGTATAACCCAAAAGAATGAATAATATTCGAGAGTCCTGTTACCTTAAATCCCTCTTTATTTCATCGCTTTTCCACCTCTAGAATAATAAAATTACATTTATTAAAATAATAACTACAAGTTAATTATTTTAATTTTTCACTATTTGTAAATTAAAATCATTATATTATATGTTTTAAATTTCGTTAGTTAAATGTAAAACTTTTTGATATAATGTTTTCTATAAAAATTTCTCATTTTGCTTCGATTTTTTTCCAGGTGATTTATACATTAGTAGAATTAATTACAGAAGTATAAAATACATATATTTACACATTTATATATAATAAATAGTTTTTTATTACTATAGACATGTTTTGTGATTAAAATAATAATTGGCAACATGCTTTTTGGTGGTTAACTGGTCGTTAAGAGGACAATGTCTAAGGAGGACGTACATGAATTGTAAAATACAACTACATAGTAGATATTATTATTTAATAAGGATAAAATAATTAATATAATTAAAAACTAATACTTAGATAATCTTATAAAATATTAGTTTGTAAATAATTAAGAAAAATTGGAAGATAAGAGGAAAATGTAAGGGAGAGTTGATTAATACATACACCTCTCTCAGTGTTTCTTTTCTTTTGCAGCACTATACTCCCTTGATGTTGGGAGTTGGTTTACTCTAGACTAGTCCAAAGTATTATAAGATGATTAGGAGAGAATATTTGGGTAGATATTTTTATTTTTTTATGGAATTAGTGGTTTTCCAAGGGGAGGAATAGGGGTTATTTATACTCGAAGAGAGAGGTGTTTTTAGAATAAAATGTGGAATAAAATATTACAACTATTGTAAAGCCTGTAATAGTGGTATTAATGAAATTATGGATCATATATTAATAATATATTATGGTTTAATGAATTTAAACCCATTTATAATTTTAAATCAATAGTTTATTAAAAAGGAATGTGGAAAAAAGTGAAACATTGTTTTTAATGGAATACTTTAGACATTATTCATTGGAAAAATACTCTTTAGTTTGGAAAAAATTATTATATTAAAAATAATCATTAATCTTATTTATTATTTTCTTGGTCAAGAACAAATTTCTATAATTTATTTGATCAATTTATATCATTAATGATGTAATTTGAAATACACCGATTAAGAAGAAACTATATTTTTACAAGTCACCTAAAAAATGATGTATTTTAAAAAATTACAAAAAACACCCTTAGAAAATTACGATGTGGTGATTTTAAAAAATATATACATGGTATCAAAATTAATTTTTTTCACATTGTTTATTTTACTTTTTAATATAAAAAATATGGTTTTATAAAATAATTAAAATTATAATTTATTGAAAATGTTCTTATATTTTCTTTTCATTTTTATTCATTAAAATTATTTTATAGAATTGTAATATTTATATTTACTTAAATTACATGAGGTAAGTATTATTTATATTAAATTTTATTATTTGGAGGTTAATTTACTATTCTAATGGTCATCATAATATTCTCAATGGTTATGTTACTATTCCCAATAGTCATGTTGCTATTCTAATGGCGAAATTACAATTAAATTAGTCATATTAAATCCTATAAATACTAGTTAATTTATTCATGAATATTTAACCTAAATTACCCTTAAGGTTATAAATTTTCCTTTTCTAAAATTTTGGTTGGTTTACTAATATTTTGATTCATTTATATAGTGTTAGTCATGGGGGATAAGATTATACAATATTTGGGAAATCCATATTCTCTCATTCGACATTTCAAAATTTATATTTTTGTCCCATTATAATGTTATTCATTTTCATGGTTTTAGTTTCTGATCAATTTAATGATGCTTATTAAGGAAATAAATTATTTCATATTTTTTTTATGTGTTGTATTTGTATAAAAAAAATATAATATAATATAACACAAATTTATTTCAAATATCATTTATAAATGTTGGGTGTTTAAAAAAACACACACTCACCCATTGAAAATTAAAAGGCTTAGAATCAATTATCAATATTGAAATTTTAAAGGCTTTAATATATCCCCAAAAAAATTCCTATTCATTTAAATCTAGTTGGTCATTTCTTTCACAATTCATGATCCAACTAAGGAAGTCTCACCCACTTTCGTCCATCATAGAGCTGATCGACATGTCCAATCATATTGAGCCTCAAAGAGGGATATCATAATAAAGTATTTATAATAATTATTATAGGAAAAATCTATCAATCCTATATGGTTATACCATGAACCAATTAAATCTAAAATTCCATCATGAAGAATGTATTTTTGAATATGTTTCTCACACTATATTTGACTTAAATTTTTTGGATGGCATGTCATCATAATCTTAACATGTGACTCCATTTCCCTCTGGATACCTTCTCAAAAATAATAGGTAAAACAAAGGTCCCTAGTCTATAAAATAGATTATAGAACACCATGATATATCATGATATCCTAGACATATTACCAGACCAACTCTTCCAAAATAGTGGTGTTCTTAATCATGATAAAATAGGAATATATGGTCAAATGATTAATAACAAACCAAATCAAATTCCTTCTTCGAGGATTATGGGGTAACCCAATGATAACATCCATGGCTACCTCATACCACTTATAGGTAGGAAAAGGAAGATGGTGAAGAAATCATGAGGGACTCAAACACTTAGCATTAACTTATTTTCAAGTATATCATCAAGAAATGGATTTTGTGATATCATGTCTTAGGTGTGGCCACAAAAACTAATGTTTCACATCATAGAACATCTTGGTTAAACTAGTATGAATCACCCACTAATATTGGTGACATTATTATATATCCACCTTCCTCAGAGACAAAAGCTCAATAGAATGAACTATAAATAAAATTACTCCCTAAAAATACAAATACCACTCACTCAGTACCATCCCACCATTTATGAAATGATTAGAGAACTAAAAACTCATCCTTAAACTATTCCTCTAGAATCATCTCTAAAAAATAATTAATCAAATGAATGGTCACAATAAACATACCCATATCTCTTCTTTATCTTCCAACTGAATCCAATAAAAAATCATCATCATAAACCACTCTCTACTAGACACCTTCAGAGCTAGAGTTGGAAAATTCATGCTTAATGAATCAACCATTGTATTCCCTTTACTTATAGTGTAAATGATGTTGAAGTGAAACATGTGGGGTCTCTAACCACCGTATTTTTCTTCGGTTCAAATATTTTTGAAGAAAATATAGCTTTTACTTTTATTATATTAGTATACTATGAAAAATTACCTAAAGATATAGTAACATCTAAACATGAGGTAATGCATCACTAATTCAAGCTCGAGATCATGGGTTTTGTACTTCTTCTCATTTGGACAGAGTTAGAAAGACGTAGATGTTGCCACATGGTCTCATTACATATACACACAACCCAAAAATACATATAACAAATCATAGTATAACATATAACCTTGTCCAAACTTGGGAATCCTCAAGATAGGGGTAGCAGTCAACCACTATTTGAGCTCCTCGAAAGACACTTTACAATCCATGATCAAAGATAATTTTACCCCTTTCTAGGTAATATTTATCATAGATAATTAGATTTGAGATAATTCACTAAAAAACTTCATGTAGTTCCCATTATGGCTCTAAAATATTCTAATTTTAAAAAAAAATCTTCAACACTTCCAATGACATCACTACTATGAATTTATATGGATCAACTATAACACCACATTCTAATAAAACATTACCTATAAATTAGACTTCATAGATCCAAAATCTATATTTATAAAACTTTAAATAAATATTATGGTCTCTTAACATCCACATAATGATCCTAAAAAATTTTCAATGCTCTTCTTCTTATTCTCAATAAACTAGAATTTCATCCACAAACACCACAATGAAGGTGTCAAGGTATCTTTGGAAAACCTAGTTTATATGATCCATGAAAATAATGGTTTAATTTTTTAATATTAATGGAATTACTAGGTATTTGAAATGGTTCTACCTTATTCAAAAAACATCCTTAATAATTTCATGTTCTCTTATATTTCAATGGTGTTACCCTAAATAGATATTGTCTTTTAAAAACATATTTAAACTTTAAGGTGGTCAAAAAAATCATCAATATAGAGAGACATGTATTTATTCTTGATCATGACTCGTATTAACTTTCAGTAACTGATACACAACTAAATAGAGCCATTATCTTTCATAGAAAAAAGTATTGGTAATCCCCATGGTGACATACTCATATGGATTAAACCTTTGGAATCCAAATAATCTAACTGAATCTTTCACTCCCTTACTTTAATATGGGGGCATATGATATAAAGTAAGTGATATAATATTTTTTCCTAACACCAAGTCAATGGGGATCTCCATGTATCATTCAAGATGTAAACCCAATAAATACATTGAAAACACATTAGGGAACTAGTCATATATATATAGAAATAAACTATATGATTCTTTCCCATTTTATTACAAAAAAATGTATGAAACTTGACAGGAAATTCTATCCAAATATGGATGTGGTGGCCCTGATCTTCTATACCGTAGATCCAATTCTCCAGGAAAAACACATTTTCACCCATAAGGGGCTATAAAGATCTCATAATGTTGGTAACAATCACTATAGGACCTGAAAAAAAATCATTTAATCCATCACTCGGATCAGTTTAAATAGGTACATATTTAGCATGAGGAAGCCCCATTTCATCTCAACGTCTAAAAAGGCGACAAAAAAAATATAGGCATCAAAAATAATTTTCATTCCTCTTGCTAAGAGGATTAACAAGATCTATATAAAATTAAATAATATTATATTATAGTTTCCAAAATTATACAATAATTACACTGATAAAAGAGTATAAAGCACCTATACATATCAATGAAATCATTATGGATGATTCATCAAGGAAAATTCACATAGATATTACAGGGCATGTAAAAAATTAAACTTCCATGTGGTTCATAGAATGAATATATTATATCTTTTTATGGGTTTTATTTCTACTAAAAACATGTGGTTTTGCATTAATTTTTATTTACCTATATATATATGTGAAATTTTCACTAATCCCACTAGAATGAGATCACATAGCCATTATATCTTTAGTCTAAACATGAATTCCCCTAGGATCTATAGAACTTGAACCACTTTGATTTGGAGTAAAATTATGACAAGACCATTATAGTATTCCCCTATATATATAAAGATAATATTTCTAAAGAGGGACTGTATGTGTCCATCATAGAATCCTAGAAATTTTTCATTGATGGAATATAACAATTCCACCACCTAGAACTCCTGAAGAAGGTGGTTGGAATAGATATATAGAGCTAATAACATTGTTCTTCTCTTTATAATCCTACTCCCTCTTAATTTTTTGATGAACTAATCCCACTCTATCCAGATACAACAAGTATCTCAATCAAACCCGACATACCTTCCTAGTCAATCTCTATCATAAAAGCTTGATCAAATACCTCATCATAAGTATTAATCATAAACAAGATGACCTATGATTAAATATATATCCATAACCCCAACTTAAATAATTAGGATTTTATCTTCTTTTTATTGATAAATTCAAGAGAAAATATGAACATTTCTATAATGCAAGTGGATTATTCAAACATTGAAAATTCTTCCAGATAAAGGGATAGGATATCTCAAGAGTTAGTGAGGGATAGGGTGTCATGGTATAAATTCTTAATGATGATATCCTTGATGTCCTTCAACCCAAATTTATCATGTTTCATAGGTTGAACTATAGTCTCCCACTACCTATGACTAGATGCTTCTAACATAAATGTATCACAATTCACTTTAACAACCTTAAGAGTTCCAAGAAACTCAAATATCCTATCAATTTTCTCTATTTAGTCTTTAACATTATAGGGCTATTTTTACCATAAAATAAGAGAGTGTATGATTGAGAAACTATAAATACTCATCCTTTTTAGCTAGGGTTCATATTCCCTAGCCAAAGGAATACCAGATCCTAGTCCCAGATCCATGGATCAAATAGCCAAAACCAATTCCTCTATAACCCCTGATCAACTGGCAGGTTTTATGGGGGTTAATTATATATTCCTTGTTCTCATGGATATATAGAAGGTATTCTATGAATCATGATACTACACAAATCAAAAAAATTAAACCATCAATAAGTTAAACAATGGGTAATCAAGTAAACAACACAATGAAATATTTCCATAAATAACTATTAGAGTTGGTGTCCTGGGAATAACTTTTTGTAATTTTATTACATGTATATCGATGATTTTAATATTAATGAAATATATTGTTACATACTGTTCATTATTCAACATTAGTTCAATTCAATAATGTTCTAAAGTACTTGTATAATTGATAAGGTAAAAGCAGTTCCCTGCCATGATGTAAACCATAAAATTTTATGAATATATTCTTAAATATAGTTCTATTGTCAAATAAGTTTATATGATGGGACATATAGAATGTGAAAGTCAGGTGAAAGTGATCATAAGAGGATCAGTCTTCTTCTTATGAATTTTACTCTTGATACTCTAAAATTTTAGAGATTATGAGAAGATAACCTCTAGTATAAATTTTTCATATTCTGGTGTCATCAGATATTCCTATATATGCACATGTGTAATGGTCCATAGAAATCAAGATTATGATTAATGTGTTTTATGAATCACACACATAGATGTAATTCATAAACCATTATGATAACATTTCATATAAATGTTGGATATGATGGGTATGTCATGAGTTAAATTATATTAATGAATAAGGTAAGGAAGGATTTTTTTCCTTCCATATTTATGGATTTTTATGTCTCAACACATTGATTGGAATAGAGCTGTCATATTAAACTCCATGATCATGGTGTAACAACATGTTTATTTTTGATAGTCCATGAAACATGTATCAAGAATATAGGTTGATGACACATATGTGTAACCTACATGATGATATTATAAGTCAAAGGGATTATATTATATAGTGAGTGTTTATATGTGGTTGTCTGCATTACAATATTATGTTCCTTCTCTTGGGTGCCTTGACCCATTGCAATATAGTAATCTTGGAAAATAGGAAAACCCTTCTAATACTAGTGAGAAATTATCCTAGAGGATCGTACACTAAGTGTTTTCTATCTCAATAATATTATATTTGAAATTAATTGTCAAAAAAATATTAGTTTTAATACCGATAAATAATTTTAATCATGTTTCTATTATTCAGTAATATTCGTAAGGTAATAAATAATTATTTTTTCATTAAAAATAATTTATTTTATTATTTGAATATTTAATAAATATTTATTCATTGGATTTCGAATAAAAAATTTATTTTATTCATAGATGAATGAAATATTAAGTTAAATATTTATTAGTGTATTCAATAAATGTTAAGTAATTGGATAGGATAAAGATCATGTCTAGCGATAAATATTTATTTGAAATATGGAAAATAATATTTATCATTTCATGAGTTAGCAGGAACTATAAAATAATATTATTAATATATGGCATGGTGTTTAATAATGATTATTATATTATTTAAGGGATTTTATGCAAATAAATAATATTTTAACCTAAACTCTACCTCTATAAATAGGTGGTTATGTATATTATGTAGTCTTAATCAGAATTTCAGAATCATTGTGCACAACATAATTCTCTCTCCATTCTTCCTCATCTCTTCCTCTTAATAATGAGAAGTGCTAGAGAGATTCCTTCAAAATATAAGGAACTACAAATAATCATAATGATAATGAAATATAATTTATTCACCATTCTAGAACCCAAAAATTAAATTTAATAATTTTGAGATCAATAAAGAATGTGTGGATAATGGATAGAGGGATTCTATACATTTATATATATAGTGCAGTGAAGGAAATCCATAAAATGGTTATTTATAAAATCAATTACATCTTCCTCAAAAAAATATTCTATGATGAGGGAACCATTTCTTATGATCTAAAATTAATTAATTAGTGATTTAATTTGAATGATTTTATGTGTGATTCTTTGGTTTTTCTATGTCAATATTCGGGGGGAAATTTCATTATTAATGGAATTCACATCATGTACAATATTGTGAATGATCCATTGAATTGAAAAAACTTTTCGGTTTATCGCCCAAAATGATGCTTCCACTACACCTGAAACATTGAAGTTGTATCAAAGGGCTCACATTTCATATTTTTATTTTTTTTACTTATTTAATGATCTATATGCATAATAGTGGTTAAATTTCCATTTCTAGAAATATTTTGTTCTTTAATATTTTTTTAATTAACACGCCTTTAACATTTTGATTATCATCATTCATGATTTCATTTTCTCAATTGAAAAATAACAGAAGAATAATGGTCATAGAATCCATCAAGAGGCACTGATTATTATGGTTGGATAGCATGGGATTACATGACATGTAGCAATAGTTTACATCATCTACCCAATTGAACTACACCTGGTTGTGTTAAGGGATACCTGATGCTCTGAACAGTAAATGCATGTACTACATTTATTGCACATCGTTTATAGATAAATCTATCATAGAACATGGCATGTTGGATTTAAAAAACATATAGATGAAATACGTGTTGTGTAGTCTACATGGTTTTGTGGTGAAATTTATGAATATTTTGTGTTCATATACACGGAGAAACACATGTGATATTGACATCCTGGAGCTACAATGACATACACAATGGGTAGATGGTGCACACGGTATATAGTGAATTACATATCATGTCTGAAGTATATTAAAATCCATTTTTTGAGATGATAAGACACATTTCATGTGATATACACATCATATAGCTAGATTTTACATTTCATGTAGTCCCACATTCAACAAATATGTCAAGTCCTTAAGTGGGTTGTATGAAAACATGGTATCTATACCATAAAACATGTAAATCATCATTACACACCATGTAATTCACTATGAAACACATTTAAGACCTAGGAATGTATCCCAAGAACATGAAAATAAGAATACATTATGTGTATCTAGCTAGTACAAACTGTGTAGTCTGGTCGAGGTATATGCTAAAGCACGGGGCACATATCTAATGTACATGAAAACAAAGATACATGAAATGTAACATAAAAGTTCATATTATGTAGTCTCTCAATAATGGAAATAATTAATTTACAATTAATTTATATTTAACTAATTAAAAGATTATTATATTGATTGATAACTATTTTGTATGACATTTTAATAATAGTTTTAAATAATTATTAAATGATCTATTAATCTTTTTTAATAATCTTTTATTACTGTATGTACCATTTATTTTCCATTAATTACTTAAATTATAGGTATTACTAAAACAATACTAATTTTCATTGAGATAAAATTGAATTAATTAATTTATTAATTAATTCTAGATTTTTATCTTAATAATATATAAATAAAAAAAAATGTTATCCAATTAGATTTTGTGTAACTATTGAATTGGTATTACTGATCATGATCTTTACCTCGACCAAGACTTATTTATGTATTGAAATTATTTTATTTATTTTATTTTAGGTGTTTTCAATTATTTAATTTTCAAATTAAAATTACAGAAAGTGATTCATCCCTACCACCTTTATTATATAGGCCCTATACGTACAGGTGATATATATAATTACAATTTAACCAATCCTTTCATTTCTTAACACAAGAATGTGAGTTATAAATATATGTAATAAATAGAGTATCCCAAGGAACATAGCGGAGGTTCTAAATAAAACTAACTTGATACCAACCTATGTGATACACAGGTGGATAGGTGGAATGTTGTAACTTATGCCATGACAGGCACAAGGTGTTTTCCACTCACTGAAAGGATGATTTATTGTCTTATAAATAAATCAGTAGTCAAATAAGATCATAGTTAGGTAATTTTTTTATATATTTATTTATTTATTATTCATTATTTATTTTATCGATTCATGACCATGATCACATGAAAAAATTAATGTATTGAGATGAAATATAAATAAATTGATTGTGTGGGAATTTTTTATCAAAACATGGTTAGTCACTCGACTAAAATTCCCTTAATATTAACAATACATGTAAAACATAAAAGATGAGAAAAATTATGCATGATAGTAAAAATCCCACAAGTTAATATTAATTTATTAATCCTTCTATCATCTAAATTATGAGGAACCCATAGTTTAACTGTGGGTTTGGCCACCATCAGGGAGACTCTTAATTATCAGGTTGTCTTAACTAACATAGTTGGATAACAAAACCAAATATGTATTTGGTTTAATTTCTTATATTGGTCCAACACAAATATGGAGTCATGTGTTGAAGAAATATGAATTAGGGCTTCTGAATTGGGGATTCCACTCAACAGATTCAAGATCTGTAAGCCCATAGTTATCCTGATCATGAACCTAAATAAATTATTTTAATTTTTATGGCCTCTATCTTGATTGTAAGAAAGGTAATTTGGATCCATTACATTATAATTTCCTAAAAACTAGACATTCCAATTTGAGTGGTAATAGATATTGATACATATTAAAATAGTGGTACATTTAATAATATTAACTTATTTTATTATATCTCCTAAAATTTTTAATCAAGAAACATACTAATAATCTACACTATTATAATTTTAGAATAATTTAAATACCATCATAAAATTTATCCATATGATCTATATTAGAGAACGACCATATCCTCACTATCATTAACTTCTTGGAATAGTTCAGATGCCTTTGGGTTTTGTTGCACCATGAATAGAAATATTAATTTCTATAATGCATATTACCTGATGCACCTATGAAAGAGGAAAGTGAAGAAGAGTTCCTTTTCAACGGAAAAATTTAACTAACATGGTTGATGTTAACTGTTTAAATATATCATCTATTTCTAGTGAACTCATGATGTATCAATAAATCATCAATGCTTATAACAAGGTTGATCATATCTGTGGTCTTTACCAAGAGTGAACAAGGAAAAAAAATTAAGATCTCTAAGGTTCTTTTTCATAGAATTTTTAGAGAGGGTGAACAAGTTAGTCCTCACATATTAAATATTATTTGCAACATTGAGTGCCTAGATATTCTTAGGTTTAAACTCAAGGATAAACTATGCACAAATCTCATTCTTATATCACTCCCCTACAGCTTATCTAATATTATTGTTATTTTAACATAAAAATTATTGATAAGTCTCTCTCAAATATGATTACTCTTTTTCACCACGTATATATGACAATGACATGTGAAACTTATTTCATCCTTATGATCAAAAAATAGAAATACCAAGAAAAGATCTATAAGCCCAAATATTCTTCACAAAAATCATTAAATAAGATAAATATCAAAGGGATATCAAGGTAACATGATTCTCTCTATTTCACATGTGGCACGAAGTTCCACTAAAAGAAAAATTTCACCCAACGAATGATCATTCAATGGCCTAAATGCCTTCCTTTTTTATTGATTTTGATCATCTACCTTTCAAAGGGTGAGGTGGAATATTTACAAGGCTGGTAGGCATAAGTTTTACATGTCCCATAGGCCTTATAGGAATTAATTTCCCATAGGTTTCAAACATTAAAAACAACCCTAAATAACTACTTGGAACTGCTCCTCCCCAACTTCTTTATTGTGAAATCATCTCTCAACCTTCGCATTGCTGTTCGGCTATTCTATCCCATGCATTCATTGGCTTGTCCCGATGGCAGATTCCATACCCTCTCATTCATGCAATCTGTGTACTTTCTGCTATGGCGAAAGCTCCATGCTCATCCTCTTATAGAGCTTGTTTCTTATAGGTTGTTTGGTTTTCATCTGCACCTAAGGTGGCCCAAAGGCCTTGAGGTGGCCCGAAGTCCTTACTGGCCCAAAGTCTTGGGTGGACCGAAGGCCTTAAGGGACTTGGGGACAAAATTGATGGCCTGAAGGCCAAAACAGGGGCAAATTCTCAGTTGCAACAGTGCCAAATAGTGCTTGCTACAGTTCCCACTACAGTACCTGCATAGTTCCCGCTACATTTCCTACTACAGTACTGCTATAGTACCTACTACAGTACTGCTATAGTAACCCAGAAATTGTGCCTCCACCTAGATTTGATCCTCGGTCGCCTTGATGCACTTAAGAGTCCTTACAAACCGGGTTGAGGATCTTGTTCCCCAATGATTGAATAAAAGGAAATATATAGGTGAATTTGTTATCAAGTTCAATTTATCTGTTTCTAAAAATAGAGTATTAGTTATAGATTATGGTTATCACATATGTATTCAAATATAAGAACCTTGTATATTCAAATAATTGACATAGAGGGTATATATTAAAGCATCCAATAGTTTCAAACTTTCTATTTTAACTATTTAATACTACCAACTCATATTTCCAATGGTAATGATCTTAGTTTTGAAAGGTTGTTATTATGTACCATATTTTACCAATAATGTTATAACTGTATCCAAAATTGATATGGATGGATATATTTTCATGTTAAAGAATAAATTTAGCTTCTTTTATAAATATATCACTTAGTATAGTGAGGTATATTTAAATAATGACCTTTATGTGTTGGATTACAAAAAACAAGTAATCATTATCAATAACGAAATGACTTTAAATGTCTCATACCAAACAAAATTTTTTCGTCACCGAATATATTAAGAAAAATATGATTGAATAAATTTCATCAAGTTGAATAATTAAATTACTTCTAACAAAAAGCATTTTTATGGCACACATTATTACAAAGAAAAATGTTCACATCCCTATTTAGTGGAAAATATGAAAGCGATAAAGTGATTCTAGAATTTCTTTCATACTAATGTGTGAGGTATTTTTTGTGTTGAAGAAAGGGTTAGGTGCACAAACTTCATAACTTTTTCAGATAATTTTATTAGATATTTATATGTCTACTTGATGAGGTATAACTCAGATTATTTGGAAAACCTTAAGGAATACAGTAATCAAGTTGAGAACCGTCTTGGCAATAAGATTAAGAAACTCCTCTTAGACTGTGGTGTATAATGTATTATTCAATACTTAATTTATTATTTATGAGAGTTTTTGAGTCTATACTAGTTCACTTTTTCTTATACACCATAGTGGAAGGCTGTAAGGGAAAGGAGAAACATCACCTTGTTACACATCTTGAGATCAATTATGATTCATGAAAGTATTCTATTATCATTTTAGGGATATGAATTACAAAGAGAAACATACATACTAAATTGAGTTCTAACTAAAGCTTAAATCATTATTCCATAAGAATTGTGCAATGGAAAGAAACTCATGTTTTCATACATACATGTGTGGTTATGTGAAACAACTTTTCAGTCCACTTTAGGTAACTACCTCACACCCTGAGGCAAAAAAGATTATCTTTATAGGATATCCCAATGAAACAAGAAGATACTACCTAAAAAATCCATCAGACAAAAATTTAATTGTTTAAAGGCCTCCCATATTATTCATGAATGATCAAATATATAAAAGTGATAGTGGGATATAGATACAATTAGATAAAGTACAGGCTCAAGATACACAAGATTTTTCATGTGAAATAATTCGACATAACCCCATAGAATAAGATGTTCCAGAGACACAATTATCCTGTAGTAGTACAAGAGGGGTTAGAGAATTAGGATGGTATTATTTCTAGTCACTATGGATGGTGAATCATTATTACCTGATAATAATGATCTTATAAAGTAAAAGGAATATGTGAGTGAAATAAATGTTTCCAAGTGGAATGAATCCATGAATTGTGGGATGGATTATATGTTCCAAAAACAGTATGTATTTTTGTAGATCATTTAGTAGATATAAACAATGATGGTTATATATGGGTATTCAAGAAGAAACTATATGTTTATGGGTAATTTAGTACCTATGAGTATAAATGGATACAAATGGTTTTAACTGCATCCTAGAATTGACTATGATAAAACCTTTTAACTAGTTTTAATTCTAAAATCCATTATAATTCTAATTTTCATTGTGGCCTTAAATGATTATGAGATTTGGTAAATGGATGTCAAAACATCCTTCCTTAAGTAAACCTTTAGAAAGTATGTCTATATGACACAACCTAAACTTTTTTTTGACTCCAAAGGATTCTAATAAGGTATAAAAATTGTAATGAACAATATATGGACTAAAGTAAACATTTGGGTCATGGAACATTCAATTTGATGAGGCTATAATGGAATTTGGTTTCATAAAAAATGAATGAAATATTTTCCCTATAAATATTTTAGTGGGAATGTGTTTATTTTCTTAATAGTATATGATAATGAAATAATACTTTTGGAAATGATATGCCTATCATGTATTCCTTTAAATCATGGTTGAATAAACTCATTTTCATGAAGGAAATATGAAGGGAAGAATATATTATTGGGATCAAGATTCAACATAATATATCCACATGGATGATTTTTATTTTTTAAGGTACATATATTGATAATATACTAAAGATATTTAGTATGAAACAATCCAAGAGGAAATTCTTGTTGTTTTCATATGGCATTCAACTTTCTAAGAAAATTTTCCCTTAGACACATGTGGAAAGACCAAGGATAGAAAGGATTACATACACATCAGTGATTAGTTCAATCTTATATGTTATTATATGTACTAGGATATATTTATCCCATACATTGAGTGTGGTAGTAAAATATCAAGATGACCCAGGTGATCGACATTGGATGGCAGTCATGAAAAACCTAATAATATGAGGTTTTCTAAAGATATTTTCATGATTAATGTAGGAGATGAGGAAATATTCATCATAGGATATTCAATATTCAAGTTTCCAAATATATTAAGATTATATAAAATCAAAAATGGGATACATCATTACTTTGAATAGATTTTTTTGTGAGCTGGAAGATCTTGAAGAAGGTTTTTGTTATAGATTCTATAGTATAGTGGAGTATATTACAATTTCTAAGTAACATAAATAATTAGTATAGATATAAAAAAATATCCAAGATATTTATGTGGTACCTAGAAATAAAGATCTTACAACACTATATTGTGATAATATTGTAGTGGTGGCTCTTATAAAAGATCTTTGGTCGCATTAGTGGATGAAGTACAAACTTTAGAAGTATAATCTCCTGAGGTATTTTTATCATATAGATAAGGTTGCGATGAATAGTATTTCCATTAAATAAAATGTGGATGAGCCCTTGAATAAAGTCATGTCTTAGCAAAAACATGACTGTCATGTGATTTCTGACAGACTGAAATTCATAGGAAGCTGCCTCTAGTCCAAGTGAGAGTTTTTTGGAGTTGGTGTCTTTCAACCAACTATTTTTACATTTATTAAATTAATATTTTATGGTTTGATTATTAATATAATATCTCATTACATATTTTTCTTTGTTTTATAGGACATTAAAATAATAATTTCCAAGAGTATCTATCACATTGATAACCTTCTAACAAGTTCCCACTATGATGAGAACCTTGAAATGCTATGAAGATATTACTAAATATAGTTCTGTCATCATATAATATTCTATAATTGTTCACATATAATGGGAATATCAAATGAGATTACTCATGAATGGATGATACATATTATCACAACGTTTTCACTTGGTAATCTCAATGAACAGAGATTGTGAGAACAAACCCACTAGTATGAATTATATATGTTTTTGTTTTATTGGATATGCCTATATATAAGTGTGTGTAATGGTCATTATAATTTAAAATTATTATTAATTTGTGCTATGACTTGCACACATATATTTATTTTATAAACAATAATGATAAAATTTCATGGTGAAGTTTGATGTGCTGGGTGCACCATGAGTGATGTGTTATTAATGAACAATTTAAATATATATCTCTTTCATCTTTATAGAAGTTGATATCTCGGATATTTGATTAGAATAGATCCATCATATTAAATTTTTTTGACATGGTGTAAGGATGTGTTTATATTAGATAGTCAAAGAAAGAAATATCAAGCATATAGGTCGATTACATAAATGTGAAACCTTCATCGTGAGATTCTATGACGAATGGATCATATTATATGATTAGTTTTTTGTGGTTTTATTATCTCAACATTAAGGACTTTCTCTTGGGTTTCTTGACCCTGTCCTAGATAGTAATCATGGACATTAGGCAAGCATGCATACTAAAAAATTAAAAGAATACTACATGTTCACACCCTTATTGTTTTCATTGATATTCATTAAATTATATATGAATTTAATAATTTTTTGAAAAATATTCCCAAGACCAAGGAATAATTTTATTCATGTTTTTATTGATTGATAATATTTTCAATTTAATATATAATTAGTTATTCATTAATAAATAATTTATTTTATTATGGAAATATTTAATAAATATTTATTCACTAGATTGTGTATAAAATATTTATTTTATTTATTGATGAATTAAAATTTAATTAAATGTTAATTCAGTTGATCAATAAATTTAAAAAAAATAGATTAGAATAAGATTGTGTTGAGTGAGGAATATTTTTTTTCAAGTTGTTAAATAAAATTTATCATTACAATAGTTAAATAATTCCAAACAATAATAATAATAACAATATTATTATTATATGGAATGTGGTTTAATAATTATTGCAATATTATTTAAGGGTTGGTACATAATAAAATAATATTTTAACATTTACAATAGATTAAGAAATTTATGGATATGTATATTATATAGGGTTAATCAAGATATACAAATAATTGTGCACTATAGAAGTATTTACTCATTCTTCCTCTGCAATTCCTCTTAAGAATTAGAAGCACTGGAGAGATTCTATCAAGCTTAAAGGAACTACAATAGATCAATATGAACAATTCAAGATAATTGATTCACCATGATGGCACCCAAAAATAAATTTGCATCATTTGATGATAAAAGGAGCATGTTTACATCACCTGTAGATGGATTTTACACTTGTATCCTCACAATTCAAGTAATATCATCTAAAAATGGTTTTTTTAAATGATCAAAAAAATCTTCATCAGAAACATTCCTAATATGTGGTAATAGTTTCTTCTGATCTTAAATAATTTAATTATAAATTTAATATAAAATATCAACTCTGGTGTTCCAAGTTTCTCTATATCAATATTTGGTGGAAATGTTTCTTTGTTCATTGTGCTCAAAGCCTGTAAAATATTTAAAAATACCCAAAAAATGGAAAAAAATTTGTTTTTCTACCTCCACAATGCTTTTTCTGTGTTTGGAGCCTTCAATCATAATGATGCCACAGAAACTCAAACTAATCCACCCCAACTAGTGATCATGCACAATATGAATCATGTTCATTACACCCTATGGAGGATCCAAACAAAATTCCTAGCATTCGTTAGCAATATAAGTCCCTTAATGGGGTGTGTTGTCTATACTACCCATTCACAAGCAGAACCCCAAGCATTGACATTCTAGATCACGTAAAACTAGACTTTTTTCAAAGATCAAGGCCCAAAAGAATGTCAAGCCAGTGCACTGATACTATTTTTTCAAAAAACAACATGAGATACCATCCAACCTAACACCCAACTTGGCTTATGGCATGTCTTAAATGGTGTTCTCAATCCCCACGTGCTAGAAACTAGTGCCTGGGAAAAAGAAAACTCTCTTTGGAATGATTTTTTCTATCCCAATCAAAATAAAAACCCACATCACCATAAATCATGAAAACAACCATATATAACAACACATATACCCAAAAAGGAATCATATAAAATTTTAATGATTATATTCATTTAAAAGGACCCAAAACTGAAAAAATGTAAAAGTGACAATAAAGGTGAAAAAGACCTCCCCGGGACACAAGGGTCTACCCTCTCCTTAAAATCAATAACTGTTAACCCAAGAAGAGACTAATAGAAAGAGTACCTTCCACCTGCAAAATATGTCTTACCATTATTTGTTTCAGAAAAAGATAAGTCTACATATACCCATTAGGAATATGTAGTTTGTCAGATCATATTCCTGATAAGAGCCCCCAAGTATTCTATTTGATCCATAATAAAACAATTGATTAGATGAATTCATATAAAGCTCTTGGATACATTTATTTAAGGTACAATCATGCTTTAGTCAACAATTCCTTGGGTTTTTATGTGTTTTTAAGAATTAATAATTCCATAATCAAAGGATGATGTGATGTAAAAATAGAAAAATTGGACATTAAACATCATCAATCCAAAGTAAATGATGTTTATTCATCGAGAAGAGCATCTTTGTGAGCCAAAGTTCATCCCTTGAATCCAACATGCAAGGAATGAACCATTTATGAAACATGAATCTCGGTTACATTTAATGAATGACTCAACATTTAAGCCTAATGAGATATATGATATGAGCTTAGCACATGATGTGAAATGTTTTATTTATGATTCCCACAGAATATACAGGATATGAAATCCATGACTTCCAAAATATTTAATGAACTTTGTAGATCTTAAGTACATGGACTTAAATCCCATTACATGCCATGAATGTTTTTATATAGAAGACATTTAAAGGATTTATAAGATGTGAATAATTTATATGTTGTGTATTCTTTTCTCTTTATATATGAGGGAACCCCCACTGCAAATAAGGAATACATATTGTGATAGAAAACCCTACTATTTTCTTATTTTTTCTATTCTTTTTTCTTTAAAACTTATTTATATTTCTTTATTTTATCATTTTAGTCATCCCATTATTACCACTTACTGATTACAATACTAGTTCATTTTTTATTTTTGTTCCAAATGTTTAATCCAATTATGTTCATTGTGAAACTTATATTGTCTTTACGTTTTTTATTTCATTGCCATTAAAGTTAGTATTTAATTGATTTTACATTATTTAAATTGTGGATTGCATTGATTTTAATATTTTGTTTTTTTATTTCAAACATGATTCATATTTTCCTTTTATTGTTAAATAATGTTATGCATGGAAAATCTTCTTAGGGTTAAGGGTTAAGAGTAAGGGTGGATTTGAACCTAATGATTTTTATAAATAAAAACATGGAAATACTATGGATAGTAACATGTTTAAAAACAATTTCTAATATCGTTCTTCTATATCTACCCTGACTATTAGATGTGTATTCAAAGGAACCAAACACTAATACTTTCTTTCTAGAATCTACACTTATTGAACATAGATTTTTTTCTATATCTAGACCAAATAATACTTGTAGCTTAGGTAGATCTAATTGGTGGTACCAAGACCTACTGGTGACCTTTACACTACTTCATAGTCTAAGGCATAGGTCTATCTAAAGCTAGATTTAGGGATAATCTTTTTTCTTAACCCTAAATTTGACCATAAAACCTACTTTATCATATAAATTAATCCAAAACTACATAGTCTTAAGAAATCCCAATCCAAAGAGATAGATCATGAGTAATCCTTACAAAAGGTTATTTACACTAGGTTTCCTGACTACCATCCTTATATATGGGTTCAACCCTGTACTACCATTGTGTTATGTCTTTATAGCCTACTGTAGTTCAGGAAATATAAATTTTAATCTGATTAACGATCATGCATAATCACCAATGTTTTGTGGGGCATTTTAAATTTTTTTTTCCTGGGGATAGTTGTGCCTAGGGATGGTGACCATTGGTATAAACCTAAGATTACCACACACCGTTCTTTTTCTCCCTTTCTTTTTTTAACATTTTCTCTAGTACTATCACCCATGTTTTCTCTTCTTCAGCCTAGTACAAGTGATAGGTTCATATGACTCATTCTAAGAGCCTGGAAGCACAATAATTGGAACTATTCAATCAAAAAATTGAATGATCTATTTATACAGGCCTTTTTTTAGTAATGTTGTAATGAAAAAATCCTCTTCCACCTAACCTCTAATATGTGTTTCCTCGACATCAAGAAGAGAGACAAGAACTATAGGAGTGCACCATCATGGACTATAGATTGTTTTACATCAATGGTGTTATGCCAAGAATTGTGCATTATTCTATTTAGAAAAATCATTTTTAATAAAATCATGATTAATCCATATGATCTAGAAAATGGGGATGTTTAGTGGACTAAAATGTGAAGATCCACAAGAGCACATTTCAATTTTTTAGAAGTCTACGACATATTTCACAACCATGGAATATCGTATAATGCCACCAAACATCATGGATTTCCATTATCCTTTCATGACAGAGCCAAGTATTGGTGTGAAATATAAGATCCTAGGTCCATCATGATTTGGGATGATTTAGTAAAGAAATTTATAGATAAATACTTTAGACTAATCTGAAACTAGAAACTATGGAATGAATGCCAAAATTTTAACCATACAGAGAGGTAATTGGCCTGGGAAACCTAGGACTTTTTTAAAGAGATTAATCGTAAGTGAAAACATCATGGACTCAATATGTGGCTTTAGTTTTAAACCTTCTACCAGGTACTCCAACTAGCTTCTTGCATAGTTGTGGACATCACTGTTGATTGTGATTTTATCCATAAGACACCTAAACTTAGAATATCATTATTATTTGAGATGTCCCACAATAAAATTCTATAGAGGAGTGATCAAGGAAAATCCTGTCATGGAATCTATAAGGTGGAATAGAATACCCTCTTAGCATCCCATGTTTAATCCCTTATGGAGAATCTTGAACATTTCTACCTACTTGCTCCACCACAACTACCACTTACCCCTATTATGTATGTCCAGGCTTGTGAACTGTGCAGAGGAACACACACTTATTAGGACTACAAAGAAAGTATATATGAAACTCAAAATCGGGCCTATAATTATGTAAATGAAAATAAAAAAAATTAGTAGTATTAGAAACCCCAAAAATACCAACAACAATATTCTTCGTAGATACTGGATCAGTTACTGCAACAACCCAACCAAGGTTATTAACAATAGAGGGGTTATCAGAAGCCACCATGGAATTAGGGACCACCTGAGTACCCACCAAAAAATACATCCCCTTGACTATAGAAAAAATATCATAAAACTTCTTTTCCCAGAAAGAACATTGATTTCCACATGTGTATAAATAGTCATTTCTTCAATCTTTGCAAAGGGAGAAACATGGATCCTTACATATACAATGAAATAAAGATAATGTTCTCACTGCATTTATATAGAAATAAAATAAGATTATGAATACCCAAGATACTGAAATGTAAAACCAAACGGGTTCCCTTAGAAACCTTGATCCCAAGTGGTCCAAATCTCAAACACCCTATCAGATCAATTACTGGGTATATTTCCCCCTAATACAAAGAAACATATGAGATATAAGGTTAAGGTTATAGTTATTATAATTGAACAAATATTAGACATTAATAATCTAGGTACAAGTGAGGTGAAGATTCCTGAAGAACCTAAAAAATATGTTATAATCAACAATATGGATGACAATGATAACACACAAAAAATTAATTAAGAGAAAAATATGGAATTTTAACTAGTTTAAAAATATTTAGTTCAATAGTAGCCTAAAAAGGTAAACTTTTATGTGTCACTACAATCATATAGAACCCCACTCCCATTTCTAGAGAGGGATAGATAATATAAAAGGGATGTAATGTTTAAAAAGTTCCTAGTGATGATTAAACAATCACACATTAATATTACCTTTGTAGAGTGCATCACTCAAGTGTCCTCTTATGAAAACTTCTTAGAATAATTACACTTGAATAAGAAGAAATTGTAAGACCTAGGAGTCATCTCCTTAAATAATGAATTATCCATAGTTTTGAAGTGGAATCTCCCACCCAAAATGTGAGACCCTAGATGTTTCTCTATTCTCTACACTATATGGGAATGAAATTTCAGAAGAGAGTTATGTGAACTATTTGTAAGTATCAATACCATTCCCATGAGTGTACCCTAAAAAATAAGGATATAAAAAATTAAACTAAAAAGAGTGGAACTTCAAGTGGATAACCGCTCTGTCAAGCACCCTCAAGGAATTCTCATTGATGTCTTTGTAAAGGTTGGTAAGTTTTTCTTTTTGGTTGATTTTCTTATCCTGTATATGGATGAAGAAAGTGATATCCCCATTATTCTAGAGATACCATTTCTACCCACTAGGAAGTTCCATATTTATGTAAACAAGGGAAGGTTTATTTTTAGAGTTGATATAGAACGAGTTATTTTTGACTTAGTGAAAGTCACCAAGAAAAGCAGTGAGTCATTGGATTGTTAAGGCAACTTTCTTACTGATGAGGAAGATGATTATATGACCAGTGAGGATGATAGAGAGAACTTTATCCTAATTAACATGAATATAGTGGTCATAACTATATGAATTACATTGATCCTTTAATGATAGATACCATTCCCCCATTCATACTCTCATTCACCAATCCATCGATGCTTAATTGAAACCACTTATGATAAAGTATTAATTCTTAGAAACAATTTTATTACATATTATCATTATAAATATAGAACCGACTCAAAAACAAGAAGACAAACTCATTTATTCCTAATAAAGGAACAAAAAATTAATTACTAGGGGAGTGGCTGGAATTAAACGGATCTTCCCCACAATATTAAACGATAAGATTTTATTAGAGGTAGGTGATAAACCCAAACATCAATATCCTACGAAACTCACTTTAGTGATGAAAAACGTGGTCAAAAAGGTAGTTATGAAGCTTCTGAAGGATGGTATGTTGTTTTCAATATTTAAGAGTGAATGGGTGAGCCTCCTACAATATTCCCTGAATAATGGTTTCTTGATCATTGTTAAAAAAATGAAGATGTGTTAATATCAACTCAAACTATCACTAGCTACTGTGTATGTATTGATTATAAAAATTTAAATATGAAAACAAAAAAGGTTCAGTTTATTATTACATTTATGGATCAAATTATATGGTGACTATCTAGGAATAAATTAAATTTTTTATAGTTATTTCAGATAAAATTAAATTGTTGTTGACCAAGCAGATTACTCCAAAATAACATTCACATGAACTTTTGGGACCTTTTATTATATAAATATGTCATTTGGAATATACAATACACTGGTGATATTTCAAAGGTGTAAGACACATGTATTTCATGATATAGTGAAGGATTTATTAAATATTTACATGAATGATTTATCTATGTATGAAATATATTTTGAAGTTTTCCTAAATCATCTAGATATAATTTTATAACTCTATGAAGAGAAATTCCTAGATATAAATAGTGAGATGATTCCTTTTATGTCTCAATGAGGAATAGTCGCTAGATATAATATATCTAAAAATGGATTTGAAGTTGATCCTAAAAATATCAAGTTGAATAAAGGAATACTTGAACCTATGATAGTGCAAGTTATCATGTGTTTTTTTGGTCGTGTGGGATTTTTTCAAATCATTGTCCAAGACATTACAAAAAATAGATCATACACTGACACACATTTTATTAAAGGACATACCTTTCAAATTCAATGAATATTTTTGGAGAGCATTCAAAACTCTAAAGAATAGCTTCATAGAATCTTATATCATAATATCACCTATGTAGGATAAGAATTTCAATTTAACATGTGACACTAATGATATTTTTGTTTGTTTAGTTCTAGGAATGTGGGTTGGTCATATATTCTAGCCTATGTATTATGTCAGTCTCACACTCAATGATTGTTAGTTAAATTATATTTTCATAGGGAAATAATTTTTTCTAATCATATATTCTTTTGACAAGTTTCTTTCATACCTGGTTCTTTCTAATGTAGAGTTCTATACATGTCATGTGGTACGCAAATTCTTTCTGATTCAAAATGATCCGAAATGAAGATAAATACAGTGGATCCAACTGTATTAAGAAATTTAATTCATCATTAAACACACAAAATGAACTAAAAAATTCACTGTTGATCACTTATCTATACTTCCTTTTCCATGAATTGAACTTCATGACAATCTGAGAATTGAGAATGACTTTCCTGATCAAACACTTTTAAATATAAATACACAATCCCAAATGTGGTTCTTTGATATTTAAAACGATATTTGCATGGGAACACATTACCCCCACTTCTCCTACCAAAAAAAATTAAAAATATTGTTTGAGAAATCACATTGTTATAGGGATAAGATGATATTATTTAAGCATTTTGATGATGAATTAATGCAACATTGCATCCTAGAAGACAAAGTTCAAACCATAATAGGGATGTGTAACCCATCTACATCTGTACGAAAACAAGGACTTCAACATACTATGATTGAAATACAACAATGTGTACTATTATGAACCACACTCCATTAATATTTGATGAGTTTCGTTCAAAATATGTGATCGACACCATAAAATAGGTACCACTAAAAAGAAATTAAATGTCCTAGAATTCCATTCTTGAAGATAAAATTTTCAATATAAGGGGGTTCTATTTTATGGGTCCATTAAAAAATTATCATGGAAAATTATACATCCTGGTTGGTATGGATTAAATTTATACATGGAAATAATCTAGGGCCACAACCCATTAAACATCTAGGGTGGTCAAGAAATTATTAATGAAAAACATTTTCTCAAGATTTTGATATCCATGATTTATCATCAGTGATCGGAAAAATAACTAGGATAATAATGTCATGAAAGGAGTGGTTAGAAATTTTAGAATCTATTATAACACTCAAACTCCATACCACCAATAGAAATGTGGGAATGTATAATTTTATAATAGCATGTCTAAATAAATTTTATAAAATATGGTGACTACAAGTAAAAAAGAATAGAGTCCAAAACATGATGGTGTTCTTTAGGTGTGTCACACAACATATAAATCAGCCATAGGCCCTACTCATTTCATAAATTTTTTATTTCAATACATCTCACATTATAGTTGAACTAGACCATCACTCTTATTAATAAATTTAGTAACTAAATTTAAATGATCAAAAATCATGAAAAGTCAGAATGATACAAATTTATGATCTATAAGAGATCATAAGGGACACTTATGAAAATTATCTTATTTATAATGAAAAAATAAAGAAATTAAATGACCAATGTATTTTTTGGAGATTATTCACACTATGGTATAAATTTACAATTTTTTATTCCTAATTGAAACTATTCCTAGAGAATTTAAAATCATGATGGTCGGGACCTTTTAATGTTTTAAAAGTGTTCCCATAAGAGGAAATCAAAATTCAAAATGGTGGAGAACCTTCAAGGTCAATGGATATATACTAAAAACTTATCAAGGACTATTTCACAAATGTGTTTGTAACATCTTCAGTTTTGAATTGGATGAAAATTCCAAGGGAGTTTGGACATCGGCATATACTGGACGGAGCATTTTTAAACCCAATCTTCAGAAATTAATTCTACAAGTTGAAACACTTAAGATTTTTTTTAGACTATGTTAAATACTCAAGAGGTCCCTTATAGGTCCTATTGAGTTTTGGAAGAACTGTTGTAATGACCCGAACACTTATAAATAAAAAAATTCTTTTGATTTAATTACATTTCTTATTATGAAATATTGTTATAAAAAATACATGTGCTCTTTTGATTATATCCAATTGGATTTAAATGTACATTCATAATATTTACCATTAATAATATATTTTTTGAATAGTTGATCATATGATTAGTATAAATATAGGGTTTTAATAAAAACCAATTAACATAGGTAACGGAAGTGATGGACTTAACTCAAAGGATCGTACCCTATAAAGCCCATTTATCAGAGCTTCCAAGGGAGATAAAATATTTGGTATTTCTAATTGACCAATCCCATGATGATATCCAACAACATAAGAATTAGTAAAATAATTTATGGGAGATGTTCAAACTCATCGAAATCACAACCCAAACCATGTTCATCGAACCTCCCAATGACAATCCCATAGTCACACAACTTACTCATAGGTTGTTTTCTATTGTATTAATGGGTTATGTATCAATACCCTAGAAATATGTGCATGTATATTATTTTTTATAGAATAATTAAAATATTTTCATCTGGTTGTTTTTATTTTATAAATGATTTTTCTTTTGATTTAATAAAACACAAATTGTATTTTTTTCATAATTTTCAAATTCAATTAAGGAATTAATTTTTTTAATTAATGTATTTATGAAATAAATAGTATTTTAATAAAATATTTTTATTAAATAATTTTTATCAAATATAAATGACCATGTAATTTTTATGAAGTCAAATATAATTTTTATAAAGGTTCGAAAATTATCATTTGTCAAAAAACCTAGAATATCTCTATAACAATGAATTATGATTTTAAAAGTAAAATTTCGTATATTTAAAAAATCATTTAGTTTAAATGAATATTATTTTTTGAATCATAATTTTGAAACTATCCAATAGTGATTTTTTCATTATTTTATAAGACATTCTAATTTTTAGGTAAAAATGAAATACGATATAAATATAATTTGTGTATTATGACATCATAATGACCCAAATGTGATGTAATAAATACTATAAAGGTTATTCATGATCAAATTTATGTTTTTATTTTAAAATAATATAATTTTATGTATATTTTATTTATTTTATAAATCCTTTGCTAATCCTCCAAAACCATTAATATATTTTAAGGTTTTAAAATCATTTATTTTTGAGTGTGACTCATCTCTACAAAATAAAAGGCATTATTTTATTAATTAAGGTCCTTGTTATTATAAAATAATTATAACCACTATAATTTTTAAAAACCAAGGGGAAAAAACCATGGGATGGTTTGTGGTTTTGGTTATTTAGTTTTGTAGAGTCCAAAACCAAATTAATAAAGAAATCTCTCTATTTTATTATATAAACCCACCCATGTTCCCACTTCTATTCACTAAACATTCATTAAAAACATTCATAATCGTCCATACCCTTTATTTATTCCTCTCAAGGTTAGAAACATATCTCAAGTGGCCCCTCTAAATATTTTGGAGTCGCACACTCAAGTAAGGGATCCTCACCTTCCTTTCTTTAATCAAGTTTCTTTACTTTCTTATGCCATATATTCCAAATTATGACTGTTGGGGAATGTATACACATGTCCCATTTACTTACCATTTTATGTAAAAATTATTATATATCCTTTTTCTATCATCAACCTTTTATATGGATTTTTAAGTAACGCCTTTATGTTGCCCAAATTTCACCACGATATTTCATGCTAAAAAATGTGCAGTGAATACCCTAACCCAATTCTTATCAGTAGTGTAAAAAATTTTGCAATTATTATTATTTTATTGGGGAATTTCATGTATTTATTCCACAATTATTTAACTTGGAAAGAAATTGATGAAAATGATTTGATTTTTTATGACCTATGTTGGACACATAAATATGAGAATGAAAGGAATGTGATAGGTGTGCCCGAAATTATATAGTGCTCTAATTAATTTGGTAATGTTTAGTATCCTGATAGTTCATGTTAGGAAAAGGAGTGAACTTAATTTCTTTATGGGGCTTTTACTGCATTGAATTATTTTCATTTTTATCCTTGACATATGTTTATGATGTAGTTTTTTATGTTGTGTTGACATTTCCCAAGTTTCCTTTATGATTATCATGGTATATCATGCCTCATTGTACATTTTCCTTTTATCCCTCATTAATATTTAAAAAAAATTAACATTTCTTTATTTCTTCATGTTATTCTATTTTTATTCCCTTACTAGGCTTTATATCTCACCCCTTTCTTATTCCTCTCCCAGGTTATCCCATGTAGTTTTATGTTTGATGGTTTATTACGATCACATTAAGGAAGTTTTTAATATTTTTTTTGTATCTCATTTTATAAGTTTTTATGTAATGTATCTAATTCACCATGAAATTATAAATATTTATATTTTGGGTTGTATTAAGTGAAATATTATGCAATAAATCATGTGTTAATGTGTAATAAAGAGATGGGTTGTTATAGTTGGTATGAAAGGAAAATTTTATTTATGTATTGTACTAGAATTATAAATCCTTAAAAAACCATAGGGATAATGCTATGTATATAGAAACATGCCTTTATTTTTTAAAATATATATTAAGTGGTTTATCAAGTAAATACATCCTTATATGAATACAAATAGTGGATGTGGTTTTGGAATAGATATAACTAGGGGTAATGACTCCAGCTTATTGTCTCGGACCTGACTTAGGGTAACCTAGTATATAATATAGGACTTACTATGAACCTAGTTTAAAAATCCAATTGGAAATTATTTTGTAAAAAAATAAGCTCATTACAAACCTTTATTAAGGGAACAAAAATGACAATAAGAATATGTGATAGAAAATAAAGCATGAATAACATAGATTGAAGCCTAGAAATTTATAAGTTATGAAAATAGATTTAATTTATGTGTTATCCATTTAATTCCATTGGATTTCAATTTATGTGATTAATATTTTAAAAAAAATACTCATTCTTAATATTCTTTTTATTTTATCCAACAACCAGAAATATGAGGAATTGGGTAAAAAATCAATGCAATGGGAAATGTGATGACTTCCCCAAAAACATACTGAACCCAAATAGAGTAGGAATCATGAACATCATGATGATAATCTCTTAGCTGATTTAGGTTCTAAATAGAAATGTGGATCGCAAGGAGTTCCTAAATATCCCAAAGAGAGAATAGACTACAATAGAGTCTTTTATGGAACAATGGAATCTAACTTTCAATGGAACATATGATTCCTTAATCATGGAAAAATGGATAAAGTTTATTGAGAGGATATTCTCTATCCTTCAAGGTTCTGATAAAGAGAAGGTTCTACTAGCTATATATTATATGGTGGGAGAATTTGATCAGTGGTGGACATTGATAAAAAAATATGAAGCCAGAGGATGAGATCGAAGTGATAAGGTGGAAGGAATAACAGAAAGTATTTTTTGAAAAATATTTTTCTCCCACTCTATATCTTAAAATGGAATGGGATTTCCTTACCCTCAAGAAACATTATAATGAATCTATCTAGGCATATGAGAAAAACGTCACAAGACTTTCATGATACACCTCTAGAATTGTCATTACCCCCAAATGTGTGTTTTAACTCTTATTTGGTGGAATAAATCCTTGTATATGAAAATCCCTAGTGATTTTTAACTTTGATAGTTATAAGAAAATTGTCTGATGTGACCTCAAAGTTGAAATGGAGATCATATATTCTCAATGGTATCACGGGGACAAGAACTAGAAAGTAGTGATTAATTATGGAATTCTGATGGAGAAATATAATGTATCCAATAAACTTCAACATCCCACTTTTTAGAGGTGTGGGAAGAAGCAAACTAGAAATTTCCTAGAGGGAATACGGAAATTATTTAAGTACGGGAATGAAGGGAACCAAGCTAGCAACTACTGATAAGAGAAACCCACCAATGTGATATAGGAAAATAATTCCTTATTAAACCCTAAGTGAAATTTTCATTGCTTCAACCATAAGTAATAAGCGATCTTTACAAACTAATGACCTAAGCTAAGGGTTTTTTGGAGATAACTATAAACCTACTGTTAGGTCCACAAGGCTGAATACCCTGAGAGGGGGGGTAAATCAGGGTATGACTAATTTAAAATTAACGCCCGTTCTGATCTTGTTTAACTATTAAGCAAAACACTCTTCTCTCTCTTTCCTGTTGCACAAAGTAAACAGAAAGTAAATATTGCATAGGACTCACCAATTTTACTTGGTTCACCGCAAAGGGCTACGTCCAAGGAGCATACGCCGACAAGTTTCCGGTTGTACCAATTCCACTAAACTTCACTATCTTTGGATACAATGTTCGGGCTAGATCACTTCTATGCCCAGGCTCACTGCCTTTACAATGTTTAGGGTCAGCTCACTGCTTTCCCAAGGGTCACTCCCTATTTCTCTCTCTCTGGCTCACTGTTGGTGGAGAGGATCACCTTCATCCTCTTCCTAAGCTCACTGCTCTGTGAAGGGATTCACTCACAGTTTATAGACCTGTAGGTCTCTTCATTTGCATGAATGCACGCATCCTTAACTAATGATGGATGCTCTGTTAATGTACAAATTTCATCCACTGATGATGAGCACTTTGCCTCTGACCAATGGGCAACTACCTTTGGAAAGTACCTTCGCAAAGCACCCTACTTCGCAAAGCTCCCAATTTCGCGAAGCTTAAACAAGCCTTCACGAAGGTCGTGCCTTTTCGTGAAGCTCTATCGCGAAGCACTCTCGCGATGCACAGACCATCGCAATGCTTAGGTCATCGCGGAGCTCCTTCCTCTCCGTGAAGCTCACTGAGCCAACACGGGGCACACACCTTTCGCGGAGCTAAAAAAGCCGTCGCGAAGCTCCCCTTTCGCGAAGCACACTACCTTCGCGAACCACCTCTACGAACCGAGAGCAATGGATTTTCTCTGAAAATTCCCTCTACTTCTCTCGAGGGGGTCAGCCTCTATTTATAGGCGATTCCACCGACCCTCATCCCTTCCACGCGAAGTCAACGCCACGTCATCTTAAATCACGAATCTCCAAAGTTTCAGCCTGAATTCTGCCCAAATCACGAAGCACCATGACAATTTTCCATTCGCGAAGCTTGACGTAGTCGCGAAGCATCACCATCAACATACCTTCGTGCCTTCGCCGCGATGCATCCTCCCAGATCCCTTCTCCTCCGCGATGCGCTTTAGCCTCTGCCGTTCGCGAAGCTTGACATAATTGCGAAGACTCACCTCCTCCATTCTTCTGGTCTTCGCGATTTCCAAACCATGAATCCTAGCCTCGCGAAATTCATGCCTTTTCCATATTAAATTATGATCTTCATGGAAATCCTATTTTCGCGATGCTCACCAAACTCAAAATTTTGGACCCCAAAAATTTGGAAAACACTAGGAAACGGCGCCACCTTGTACTGCTCTTTTTGTACCACCTCCAGATCGTCCTTTCCTTTGTCATCGTTCTTTGTCAACAAGGATTGTCAACAAATTCTCAGGAACTCGACACTTCTCCATGAAAACCTGCTTTGTCAACAAACACAATCAACCCAAAAATACTACAATGTTACCTTGAGGGATTTTTGCCCAACAATCTCCCCCTTTGGGTTTGTTGACAACTCTTCACAACTCTGCTCAGAATGATTATCTACACTTTGATACCTTACTGAGTCTTCTTCCATCCACTACCACCATTCGCCTCTTGCGATTCTGATAGCGTTCAAAGATTCACTTAACACGTACTCTAAGCCCAAATGAGCAATGCTCGGTGTGAGAAACAAGAGTAGTATGACAAGTTCATCAATGAATCACTTCATGTCAAACACCAATTGTTAAGTCCAACATGATACCAATTCTTAAAATGATACCAATTGTTGCGCCACACTGATCCCAATTGATGATAACTGGACACCATTTTTTACCATTTTAACACCACTCTTCTGCTTTTATCATGATTCTCAGCAGTCGTGATATCTATTCTTTGATCGATCACTTCTAGCATAATCAGATTTAAAAATCTCTCCCTTTCTCATTGCTCCCCCTATCCGGCTGCACCACTGGTCAGCTTCTCCCCATATCATTCATGATTTATCAAAGCTCCACATTGTCTCCCCCATGAAAAATCACTATTTTCACCCCCTTTTCAACGAACCCAAAGGTCACTCTTTTGTAGTGTGTAACAGAGTAGAGAACACATATCAGCACAGTAGGGAAAAACACATCATACCTCGGGGAGGGGGGGTCCCACATCTACACTATTTCAAGTGCGGGGAATCGACTGAACTCCTAGAGCCAGTCGATGCCTCTCAAAAGCTTCCTAGGGTAAGGCCTTTGTCAGAATGTCTGCAACCTGTAGCTCTGTAGGCACGTACTCCAACTTCACGATTCCCTGCTCAACCTTATCCTTGATAAAATGATACTTAATCTCAATGTGCTTTGTCCCTGAATGATGGATGGGATTTTTGCTAAGATTTATAGCACTTGAGTTGTCGCACTGGATTCCGATCGGAGACTTCACTTCAACTCCCATATCTTCAAGCTGCTGCTTCATCCACAATAACTGTGTGCATGCTTGAGTGGCCGCAATATACTCAGATTCTGTGGTGCTCAAGGAAATGCAATCTTTCTTCTTTATTAGCCAAGAAATACACAATCCACCAAGATAGAAAGCACCACCTGACGTTGATTTCCTATCATCTGCTGAACCGGCCCAGTCTGCATTAGTATAGCCCAATAACTATGTCTGAGATTTATCAGTATATGTCAAGCCGAAGTCCACCGTGCCCTTGATATACCAAAGTATTCTTTTCACTGCGAGCATGTGACTTTCCTTGGGATTACTCTGATATCTCACTGCTTGGCATGTGGAGAAAACAATATCAGGCCTTTTTGTAGTCAAGTACAATAAACTTCCAATAATTTTCCTGTATTCTATGATATTAACTGCCTTTCCATCTTCATATTTCAATAATTTCATTCGGGTGGATACCAGAGTCTTCATCTCCTTAGAATTTTCCATTCCAAACCTTCTCAGGACCTCTTTGGCATATTTAGATTGAGAAATGAATGTTCCATTCCTTCCTTGTGTCACCTGTAGACCAAGGAAAAACGTTAGCTCTCCAATCATTGACATTTCAAACTCATTTTTCATGAATTCGGAAAACTGTCTGCACTGAGCTTCATCTGATCCGCCAAATATTATGTCATCGACATAAACCAACACCATCATCCTTTGATTACTATCATTACTGAAATAGAGATTGTAATAAACTCCTCCACGCGGAAAACCAAGCTTCTTCAAGTACTGATCAATCCTTGAGTACCATGCCCTTGGTGCTTGTTTTAGCCCATACAATGCCTTCCTCAGCCTACAAACTTTGTTCTCATCCTCATGAATGAGAAAACCATCTGGCTACTCAATATACACCTCCTCTTCCAGAACACCATTCAAGAATGCAGATTTGACATCCATCTAGAACACTTTGATCTTTCTTTGCACTACTATGGCCAAAAATAATCTGATTGTCTCCAGCCTTGCAACTGGTGCAAATGCCTCATCAACATCTATTCCCTATATCTGGGAGTATCCCTTGCACACTAGTCGTGCTTTGTTCTGAATCACTGTGTCATCTTCATTCATCTTGTTGCGATAAACCCATTTAGTCCCAATGACATTCTTGTCTGCTGGTCTCAAAACAATCTCCCATGTCTGGTTCTTCTCAATCTGATCAAGCTCTTCGTTCATAGCCTGATCCCAGTTTTCATCTTTAGCTGCATTGGAAAAAAAATTTGGCTCCACTTGAGACAAAAATGATGTTTGCTGTAATGATTTCATTCTTCAAGTCTGAACTGGAGCTGGTTGATCACCAATGATATTCTGCCTATCGATTTCAGCTCTACCCTTTGGCTTCCTCGCAGACACAGACTTGACAATTTCTTTTCCATCATCAGTATCTTCTTCTGAGTCAGCTTATGCCACTTCTGCTCCACCCAGGTAGCTTACCTCATCATCACTTTCATCCAGGAACTGTTCATTGGATCGTTGAGTATTCTGTTCATTTTCAACTATAGTGACATCATTGCTCTCAATGATTTTTTCCCAGCCTTTTGTTGAAACATTTATATTCTTTGCTTTTCCCTGAGTAGCCTAGGAATATCCCCTCATCTCCTTGTGCCTCAAACTTCCTGTTATTTTCTTTATTGAGAATGAAACACTTACTTATAAAGGTTTGAAAGTATTTCAGTGTTGGATTCTTTCCATACCACAGTTCATATGGAGTCTTCCCTTGCTTCGGACACAACAATGACCTGTTCGAAACATAGACCGATGTCAAACTGCTTCCTTCCAAAATTTCTTTGGCAGGTCTTTATCAATAAGAATTGTTCTAGCCATGTTGTTGATGATCCGATTTCTCATTTCAACCACTCCATTCTGTTGGGGATTTCTTACAGATGAAACTTGATGCCTTATCCCATGTTTCTCGAGATAGTTTTTAACATGTCTGTTTGTGAATTTTGTACCGTTATCAGTACGAAACATCAGAATTTTCGGCCCAAGATTCTTTTCTGATTCCCTCATATAATTCTTTATGCAACTGAACACCTCTGTCTTATGGGTAATGATGAATACCCAGGCCATTCTGCTATAGTCATCAATGAAAAGGACATAGTACCTTTGCCCATTTATAGCTCGTGGTGAGATATGTCCACATACATCAGCATGAACCAGTTCGAGCACTCTAGTTGATTTCTGTTCCTTTGGCCTGTATGTCTTTCTGATGATATTCCCTTGTTCGAAAGCATCACACGTATGAGTGCGATCATGTGATAGCTTGGGAAGGTCTCTAGCAGCATCACACTTTATGAGATCCCCCATAGATGGTTGGCATAGATGACCAAGTCTCTTATGCCACAGCTGGTTTTCTTCCTCTCTGGATAAAAGACATGTATCTTCTTCCCCACATACAAGGTAGAGATTTCCCTTTGACCTTTTTCCCTGTAGAACAGTTGCTCCATCTATTCCTTTCACAACACACATCTTCTCGGTAAATCGGATAGAGTGCCCAGAGTCACATAGTTGACTGACACTGAGTAAGTTATGACTGAGACCCTCTACTACCAAGACATCAGCACGTCTCATCTCTTTGCCCCCAAACATGGCTTTCCCTGAGCCAATAATCTTCAGGCCTTCATCATTTCCAAATTTTAAAACTCTTTCTTTGTCATATTTGATGCCTGTAACAAGATCTTTATTACTCATCATGTGGGATGTGCAACCACTATCAAGCATCCAAACACCAGATCGATCTGATGCTTTAAGAGCAATCTCTGCCACCACAGCCTTCTCATTTTTCTTCTTCTTGGTCCATACTTTTTCTTTCACACTCGGCATGGATGGAGACTTCTGTTCTTCCTCAGAGTATAATGGACCAGCCTCATCTTGCAAAGCCGCAAATCTATTCTGCATTTTTAACTCACCAGTCAGTTTATTGATCTGCTGCTTGCGAACATTTTGATTCTGCTTTGGCACATTTCTCTAAATGGTCGAAGTACAATACCTAGCCATGTGCCCAAATCCTCCGCACCAAAAACAGTGTCCTTCGAAATATGTTCTGGAAAACTGTTCGTTGTTTGCCTGCCATTTCTGTTCATGTTCCCTTCGATATCTCTTGGCTATGGAACACACATACTGTGAATGTCCTATTTTCCCACAGAAATAACACCTGATATAGGATAAATTTCTTTCGTGATACTTTAGCACTACGATTTTCCCTTTGGGATCTATGAATATTATAATTCTGTTTTGTGCCCAAATCAACCTTCAATTTCGGGTTGGGTGCTTGCGGTCTGACATTAACTGCCACCGATTTTTGTTTCTTATCAAGCCCTGAATCAACCTTAGCATTTTAACATTCTTGCTGCTTCACTCCTGCTGAACTACGAGCCTCCTCTTTTATCCTCTCTGTCTTCTGAATGGCCTGATTTTCTGATATCACAATGGGGGTCAAAAGTTTTTCTTGATCCTTCATTTTTCATCGCAGACTGACCACTTCTTCTTCATGCTCTTTGATACGTCTGACCAACTCCTTTCCTGTGTTAGTCAAACAATCAATTTCCGTCTTTTGTTCCTCAATTTTAATCTTATGCTCAACAATATTTTCTGAGCTCTCTGGTGTTGAGGATTTTAGTCTTTCAATTTCTTCTAACAGTTCTTACTTTTCTTCATCCTGTTGTTGCATATAGAGTTTGGCATCACGAACCACTTTATTGGATTTCATCATTTTGGCTCTCCAAACATCTATCTCTTCAAGAGCTGCTTCCAATTCGGCTTCCATATCAACTCTTCCTTCAGCTTCTTCTTCCTCTTCTCCAATGTCAGTTTCTTCTTTTTCCTGAGAACTACCGACGACCGCTACCATAGCATTTTGTCTATGATCTTTACAATTTTCAAACTCCTCAACCTCTTCATCCTCAAACTCATCTAAACTATCTATTTCTTGTGAAAGAGGATTCTTCCTCTTGAAGAAATTTCTCTTGAACTGCTTCTTCCCTTTCACATAGGCTGAATATTTCTTCTTGGGAATTTCAACTTCATTATCACCATCATCGTTATCTTGAAATTTCTTGGGGCATCTTGCCGCAAGATGACCAACCTTTCCACATTGAACGCATGATAGTTGAAGTTTACCTTTAAACTTTCATCTTCCTCTTTGTAGATTTGAAGAAAGGAATGACATCACCTCATCTGTCTCTTCTTCTTCATTAGAATCTTCAATGGTGAGTTTCTTCATAGCCTTGAATGCCACCTCTTTGGATTTCCCCTTTTCTACAGTCTCATTATCATCGTTTCTCATTTCATATGCAACAAGAGTGTTGTGCATGTTATCCAATGTCAGTTCTTTTGGGTCTTTATCTTCCAAAATAGAAACTTTCGGATTGAACCGAGGTGGAAGTTTTCTCAATATGTGCTTCACAATTTTTATATCTTCGATAATTTCTCCAAGACCCCACATGTCTTCTACCACTACATTTTCCCTGTCAAAGAATGCATCAACAGACTCATTCGGGTTCATTCTCAGATCTTCATACTTGTTCCACAACACCTGCAGCTTTGCCTCTCTGACCTTTGTATCCCCTTCAAATATATTTAAAAGATATTCCCACATGGCATGTGACGTTTTGCATGACATCACCTTTATATTGATGGGATTAGAGAGGTCTCCCCCTAAGGCATTTATTACTTTGGAATCAGCATTCTACACTTTGTGCTCAGCTTCTGATAATGCACCACTAGTAATATCAGTTGTGATACCATCCATAGCTGCTGAAAACACATCCATTCCCAAAGTTTGGAAATAGTGTTGCATTCGATTCTTCCATATCTGAAAATTACATCCGTAAAAGATCGGAATCCCTCTATGATTAGTAACCTTCATTTGAGAGAAGAACAACTGTCAACTTTTCCCTCTAATACCAATCGTTAGGTCCAAAAGGCTGAATACCCTGAGAGGGGGGGTTGAATCAGGGTATGACTAATTTAAAATTAACGCCCGTTCTGATCTTATTTCTCTGTTAATCAAAACAATCTTCTCTCCCTTTCCTGTTGCACAAATTAAACAGAAAGTAAAGCATGCACAGGACACACCAATTTTACCAGGTTCACCGCAAAGGGCTACGTCCAAGGAGAATACGCCGACAAGTTGTCGGTCGTACCAATTCCACTAAACTTCACTAGGTGTGGATACAATGTTTGGGCTAGATCACTTTTATGCCCAGACTCACTGCCTTTACAATGTTTAGGGTCAACTCACTGCTTTCCCAAGGGTCACTCCCTGTTTCTCTCTCTCTGGCTCACTTCTGGTGGAGAGGATCACCTTCTTCCTCTTCCTAAGCTCACTGCTCTTTGAAGGGATTCCCTCACAGTTTATAGACCTGTAGGTCTCTTCATTTGCTTGAATGCACGCATCCTTAACTGATGATGGATGCTCTGTTAATGTGCAAATTTCATCCACTGATGAATAGAACTTTGCCTCTGACCACTGGGAAACTACCTTTGGAAAGTACCTTCGCAAAGCACCCTACTTCGTGAAGCTCCCAATTTCGCGAAGCATAAACAGGACTTCACGAAGCTCCTTCCTTTTCGCGAAGCTCTATCACGAAGCACTCTCGCGATGAACAGACCTTCGCAATGTTTAGGTCGTCGCGGAGCTCCTGCCACTCCGCGAAGCTCACTGAGCCAACGCGGGGCACACACCTTTCGTGGAGCTAAAAAAGCCACCGCGAAGCTCCCCTTTCGCGAAGCACACTGCCTTCGCGAACCACCTCTGCAAACCGAGAGCAATGGATTTTCTCTGAAAATTCTCTCTACTTCTCTCAAGGGGGTCAGCCTCTATTTATAGGTGATTCCACCGACCCTCGTCCCTTCCACGCGAAGTCAATGCCACATCATCTTAAATCACAAAGCTCCAAAGTTTCAGCCGGAATTCTGCCCAAATCGCGAAGCACCACGACAATTTTCCATTTGCGGAGCTTGACGTAGTCGCGAAGCTTCACTATCAACATACCTTCATGCCTTCGCCGCGATGCTCCCTCACAAAGCCCTTCTCCGCCGTGATGCGCTTTAGCCTCTGCCATTCGCGAAGCATGACGTAATCGCGAAGACTCACCGCCTCCATTCATCTGGTCTTTGCGATTTCCAAACCATGAATCCTATCTTCGCGAAATTCATTCCTTTTCCATATTAAATTATGATCTTCATGGAAATCCTATTTTCGCGATGCTCACCAAACTCAAAATTTTGGACCCCAAAAATTTGGCAAACACTGGGAAACGGCGCCACCTTGTACTGCTCTTTTTGTACCGCCTCCAGATCGTCCTTTCCTTTGTCATCGTTCTTTGTCAACAAGGATTGTCAACAAATTCTCAAGAACTCGACAATTCTCCATGAAAACCTACTTTGTCAACAATCACAATCAACCCAAAAATACTGCAATGTTACCTTGAGGGATTTTTTCCCAACACCTCCATAGTAGTAAGGGTTTGGTTTTTCAATCACAACCGCCGTGGTGGATCCAGACAATTTAGTGGTGATAGATACACTAGTTATTCATTCAATAATAGCGAACATACTTTTTTATTATAGTTTTACATATTAATTTATATCATGCAAGTTTAATTTTTACTATTTAAACACCACCATAAAGTATAGAAGTAGATATATCAGTGAAAATGAAAAATGCATAAATTATTGCCTCTCAACTATATAAATCCTTCTCTATCATGTTTTATGGGATAAACGTCCCATAAAACCTTTTCATACAACCTTTTTTATAATTTTATGCAATTATACACATGAATTGGATTTATATATGTAGAGCCAACATAAACTTCCATGGGAAAGAAATCACTCTTTGTATGGAGAATCAACCCCTGATTTTGTATAGGTGTAAGGATGAGTATGGATCTTTTTTAGCATCATCATCTCAAACATGGGTATTATTGACCTATGAGGAAGCATGTATATCTCAAATGATTGATTTTATGGAATGAAACATCTTTAAATAAATGCTTATTTAGAGGGAATAGTCATATGTGTTTCCTGAGGAATTTTCTGGTCTTCCTCCTAGCTGAGAGGTTGAATTTTCTATCGAGTTTATACCTAAGGAATTTCTGTTGTCCAAGACTCTGTATATAATGGATTTTAAGAGACATTAGGAGATTAGTAAACAACTAAAGTAGAATTTAGATAAAGGCTTCATACTCCCAAGTGCTTCACCATGGGGTGCACCAGTCTTCTTCACCAATGATAAGGATGGTTCAATGTGCCTTTACATAGATTATCATGAGCTCAAAAAGTTCATGGTAAAGAACAAGTTTCTTTTACCATTGATTGTTTACTTATTTGATCATCTTTGTATATCATTATAGTTCTCCAAGTTTGATATTCAGTAAGGATATTATCATGTATTGTTGAAGAAGGAAGATACCCCCCCCCAAACTTCTTTTCGTACAAGGTATAGGCACTATGAGTTCAAAGTGATTCCATTCAGACTCTTTAATGCTCTAGAAATCATCATGTACATGATTAATATAGTCTCTAGAGATTACCTTGAAAACGTTTTGGTAGTATTTATTGATGATATTATAATATTCTCCAAAACCATAGAGGGTTATTATAAGCATTTTAGATCTATTCAAAAGATATTATAAAAGGAGAATATTTTTTCCAAATGTATAAAATATGATTTTTGGTTAAAGGAAGTCTCATTCTTGGGGAATATCATTAGAAGTAGTGGAATATATGTGGACCCTTCAAAAAAATTATTTGAAAGATAGATGAGGCCAACTTATTTGATATATATATATAGTTTCCTTGTGTTATCTGGGTATTATCATCAATTTTTTAGAAATTTATCGCAATTTTAAAACCCTCTTACCATGATATCTTGGAAGGGAGTAAAATATTTTTGGAATGAGGAATTCCAAGAAAGATTCTTCTAGTTGGAAGGGGGTCTTATCACTACATTTATTCTCACACTACCCACAAGTGGAGATATTTTCATGGTATTTAGCAATGATTTAAAAAAGGGATTAGGTTGTGTGTTCATATTGATTGATTAAGTCATAGCCTATAATTCATGGTAGTTGAAACTTCATGAATAGAACTACCCAACACATGATCTGGAGTTGGCTGTAGTGATCTTCACTTTGAAAATTTTGTAGCATTACCTCTCTGGGGAGAAGTGTGAAATATATATGGATCAAAAAGGACTTAAGTATATATTCACATAGAAATAGTGGAATATGTACCAATAAATATGGTAAGAGATGATCAAGGCCTATGATTGATCAATCCACTACCATCCTGGGAAAACTAATAAAGTTTCATATGATCTAAGTAAAAAGGACCCATAAATTCTATCATTAAAGATAATTGAAAAGGATCTGATCTTCTTAGTATTGAAAATGATTGAAATGGGTATCATAAGGGATGGAACATCATCAATCCTTACATAAATGATTTATCCACCATTATTTATGGATTAGTTAAGGTATTTTCAAAGAGATGATGTTGGAATTAAAAATAAAGTGGAAACAATAAGAAAAGATAAATCATTAGAGTTCAAAGTTAATGAATAAAGAATTCGGAGATTTGGTTCCAAACTATGTGTTCCATAAAATCTCAAGTTAAAGAAGGAACTATTGGATGATGCACAAAGTTTGACATTATCCATTCACCTAGGAAGTACAAAGATATATTGAGATCTCTAGTATCACTATTGATGGGACAACATAAAAAAAGAGATCACTGAATATATATCAAAGTGCATGGTATGTCAGCAAGCGAAGGCTAAAAGGTAGAAGTATAAGGGGACGATGAAACAATTACACATACCAACATGGAAATGGGAAAACATAAAAATGCAATTTTTCACATGACATTGAAATAAATCAAAAGGAAACAATTCTATCTATATTATGGTGGATCATCTTACAATGACTACACACTTCTTTGTGATTCAAGAGGGTTTCTCACTGGATTAACTTTCATGGATATACATTAGAGAATTAGTAAGGCTTCATGGAGTAACACTATTGATTATATCTGATCTAGATCTAAGATTCACATCCATTCTATAGAAACGTATTAAATAAGATCTAAGAACTGAGTTAAACATTGAAATGGTTTATCACCCTCAAACTCATATCTAATCTAGGAAGACTATCCAAACACTTTAGGGCATATTGACAACATGCTCAATTAACATCAAAGTAGGTTGGGACTGAAATATTCCTCTGGTTGAGTTCTCATACAATAATAGTTTACACTCAAGAATTTAAATGGATCCCTAAGAATCCTTTTATGGGAAGAGATGTAGAAAACTCGCATGCTAGGATAAAGTTGGGAAATTTAAACAACTAGGTCATGAAATGATCAAGGAAATATAGGAAAAGGATAATACCATTCGGTAGCACATCAAGGATACTCACAGTCAAAAAAATATTTTTGTTGATAATTTTTTATGAGACCTAGAGTTTATTGTTGGAGACATAGTATTTATTTTTATATCTCCATGGATGTGTGTGGTGAGATTTGAGAAGAAGGGAAAGCTTTATCCAAGCTACATAGGTACCTTTCAGATCCTTGATCGCATCAGAGCGGTGGACTATCAACCGGCACTAACACCTAACTAATCTCAAGAACATGATGTATCCATGTATCCATATTGAAAAAGTACATACCAAACCCCTCACATATACTCAATCAAGAGGTGGTACCATATGAGAATGATCCTTCCTATGAGGATCAACTGGTGAATATCATATATAGTAGAGAAAAAGTTCTACAAAATTTGACAATTAACCTTGTGAAAGTGATGTGGAGAAACCAAAATTTTGAATAATAGATATGGGAATCGAAGCAGGGGATGAAATAGAGATACCATCATTTTTTAGTGTGGGAAATGGAAATTTCATGGTTAAAATTTCTATTGGGTGATTTTAATGACTCAAACAGATCTAAATAAAATTTCCATTTTAATTTAATTAAATGTATTATTATTTAATATGGTTATAGAAACTGCATTCACTCCTTTTGTTTTATTATATTCAATTGGATTTAGATGACTAATGATAGTCTTTATCATTGATAATATAGTCATTGAACAGTTATCATATGACTAGTATAAATATAGGGTTTTAACAAAATGAATTGACACAGAAAAAGGTAGTGATGACCTCAACAAGTATGATCATACTATATGAATCCCATTTATCAGAGCTTCCAAGAGAGATAGAATATCTAAGTTATTCCCTTGACCAATCCAAATCTTAGATCCAACAAATTAATCATTAGAGAAACTATTTACTAGAGAATTTCAATCTCATCGAGATCATGTCCCAAACCATTTTTGTCGAACCACCCCATAAAAATCTAACTATCACACACCTTAGTTGTAGGGTGTATTCTAGTGTAATAGAGGGATATGTATCATGACCCTAGCAATATGAGTATGTAAATTATTTTTTTTAGAATAATGAGTATATTTTCATCCTATTATCACAACTTTATAAATTACTTTTATTCTGATTCGATAAAACAAAAATATTTTCCTTGTGTGAAATTCTTACTCAGTTAAGAAATTTATTTTAATGAATTGATAAAATCCAAAAATAAATAATATTTTATTAAAATATTACTATTAAATATTTTTATCAAATAATTTTTATGAATTCTAATTTAATTTTTATAAAGGTTCAAAAATTTTCATATTTCAAAAAAAACACCGCATTTATCTATAACTATCGATTATTATTTTAAAAGTAAAATTAATATATTCAGAAGATTTTTTGGGTTCAATGAATATTATTTTTTGAATCAAAATTTCAAAATTATCCAACATTGAATTTTCATTATTTTCTAAGATAGTCGAATTTTTAGGTAAAAATTAAATACGTTATAGATATACTTTGAGTATTATGACATCATAATAACCCAAAAGTCGTGTAATAAATAAAATAATGGGTATAAACAACAAAATATATGTTTTTCATTTAAAATAATGTGATTTTATATTTGTTTTTTAAATCCTTTATTAATTCTTTGAAACCGTTATTTTATTTTAAGGTTTTAAAATCATTTCTTTAAGAGTGTGACTCACCTCCACATAAAAAATGAATTATTTATATTAATTTTGGACCCTACACTTATAAATTAATTATAACCAATCCCATTTTTCAAAAACCATGATAAAAAAGTGGAATGGATTCTTTTTTTGGTTATTTAATTTTACAGAGTCCAAAACTAAAATGATAAAGAAATCCCTCTCTTTTATTATATAAACTCACCCAAGATCCCATTTATCTTCACTAAAAAATCATTGAGAAAATCCTTACTCTTTCCTTCTATCTCAATAGTCCTCTAAATGTTTCACCAATCTCTCAATAATACCTTCTCAATCTTTTAGAGTGGCACACTCAAGTAAGGGATCCTCACCTTCTCTTTTTTAATCAAGTTTCATTATTTTCTTATGCATTCTATTCCCATTCCAAATGTTAGGGAATGTATTTCTATGTCCCATTTACTTATAATTTTACATAAAAATGATTATATACAATTTTCTATATCATTAACCTTTTTATAAATTTTTATTTGATGTTGTTATGCTGCTGAAATTTCACTCTGGGATGTCATTCTAAAAACAGTCTACAGTCACTATGGGAAAAAGTGGTATTAGCGACGGGTTATTTGTGATGGGAATATGTCCCGTCGCAAATAAACAGTTATTAGCGACGGGATATTCTCACCCGTCACAAATGGTTTGGTGTGAATACACGCCAAATCGCGCGAAAGATATTTGCGACGGGATCCCCTTCTCGTTGCAAAAATACGGCGACGATAATAGGTTATTTGCGAGGGGAAAGGCTTTCCATCGCAAATAACCTGGCGACAGCGGTTATTTGTGACGGGGCTCGTCGCAAATACTCTCTTTTATTGCTGCCCATAATAAATGTGGCCGGGGTTATTTGCGACGGTCCCCTCGTAAATAATACCAATTGCGACAGGAATACCGTCGCAATAAACCCGGTCGCAAATAATCTAACCTATAAATATAGCCAGCCTTGACAAGTTTTCTGAATTTGAACTACTTTTTACTAGTTTATATGAGTTGAGTGAATTTTGTTTTGCAAGTTGATTTCAAGGAGGTTTCGGGGATCATCCTACAAGTACAAAAAATCGAAAGCTCGAAAACCAGTTTAAGGTTTTTTTTGAAGTTTAATTTAATATTTTTTTAATGTTTTTGTTTTATATTTTTACATTAGTTTTTGTTATTTCTTATTAGATATAATTATGTTGTATTAAGGTATTAAATTTGATTTGTTAGATTTAATTGTTAGTAATTAACAATATTTAATAATTAAGTGACTGTAATTAGTAATTAATAACTTTAATTTTAATTAAAGATAGTAATTAGTAATTAATGAATGTAATTAGTAGTTAATGAATGTAATTAGTAGTTAATGAATGTAATTTGTAGTTAATGAATGTAATTAGTAATTAATGAATATAATTTGTAATAATTGGAATAATTCAAAAAAATAGTAATAATTAGAAAAAATTGACAATAATTTCTAATAAGTAACATTAATTTGTAATAATTAGTAATGATTAATCATAATTACCAATAATTACCAATAATTACAAACAATCAGTAATAATTAACAATAATTACCAATAATTAGTAATAATTAGTAATAATTTGTAATAATTAGTAATAATTATGAATAATTTCCAATATTTACCAATAATTGCAAATAATTATCAATATTTTCCAATATTTACCAATATTTTCCAATATTTTCCAATAATTGTCAATAATTGTCAATATTTACCAATAATTAGGAATAATTACCAATAATTAGGAATAATTACCCCTAATTAGGAAAAATTACAAATAATTAGGAAAAATTACCAATAATTAGGAATAATTACCAATAATTAGGAATAATTACAAATAATTAGGAATAATTACCAATAATTACCAATAATTAGGAATAATTAGTAATAATTACCAATAATTACCAATAATTACCAATAATTACCAATAATTAAGAATAATTATCAATAATTAGGAAAATTACCAATAATTAGGATTAATTACCAATAATTAGGAATAATTAGTAATAATTAATAATAATTACCAATAATTACTAATAATTAGGAATAATTAGGAATAATTAGTAATAATTACCAATAATTTCCAATAATTAGGAATAATTATCAATAATTAGGAATAATTACCAATAATTACCAATAATTAGTAATAATTACCAATAATTACCAATAATTACCAATAATTAGAAATAATTGCCAATATTTACCAATATTTACCAATATTTACCAATAATTTCCAATAATTGTCAATAATTACCAACAATTAGGAATAATTACCAATAATTTGGAATAATTACCAATAATTAGGAATAATTACCAATTATTAGGAATAATTACCAATAATTTGGAATAATTACCAATAATTACCAATAATTAAGAATAATTACCAATAATTACCGATAATTAGGAATAATTATCAATAATTAGGAATAATTAGTAATAATTAAAAATAATTACCAATAATTACCAATAATTAGTAATAATTACTAATAATTACCAATAATTAGGAATAATTACAAATAATTAAGAATAATTAGGAATAACTAATAATAATTACCAATAATTACAAATAATTAGTAATAATTAACAAAAACTACCAATAATTAGTAATAAATACCAATAATTACCAATAATTGCCAATAATTGTCAATAATTGCTAATAATTTTCAACAATTGCAAATAATTCAGAATAATTACTAATAACTAGAAATAATTGCCAATAATTAGGAATAATTACCAATAATTAGGAATAATTACCAATAATTAGAAATTATTACCAATAATTAGGAATAATTACCAATAATTAGTAATAATTACCAATAATTAGTAATAATTACCAATAATTAGTAATAATTACCACTAATTACCAATAATTACCAATAATTAGTAATAATTAACAATAATTACCAATAATTAGTAATAATTAGTAATAATTAACAACAATTAGGAATAATTAGGAATAATTACCAATATTTACAAATAATTGCCAATAGTTGCTAATACTTACCAATAATTGCCAATAATTGTCAATATTTACCAATAATTAGGAATAATTACCAATAATTAGAAATAATTACCAATAATTAAGAATAATTAGGAATATTTACCAATAATTAGGAATATTTACCAATAATTAGGAATAATTACCAATAATTAGTAATAATTAGTAATAATTAAGAATAATTACCAATAATTAGGAATAATTCGTAATAATTAGCTAATTGGAAAAAAATTGTGTGGTCATTGTCTTTCTCAATTATCTTTTCATCTCTGTATTGGTTTTAAGAAAACTTCTGTCTCCACATGTAATATTTGCATTCTTTTTCAAAATTATTAACCTACTCACTAATAGAGAGGTGAAAGTGAATGCAAATATTACATGTGGAGACATAATGTTAAACACACGGATGAAAGGAGAATTGTAACATAATATAGAAAATTATATTATTTTAATATTAATAATATAAAATACAAATAATGTTATAATGTTATTGTTATATAATAAATATTTATGAAAAAATAATATTATTATTATTAAAATAATAAAAAAATTATAAAATATAAAAATTATCAATATTTGTAACAGGTTTTTCTTTATTCTTAACATGTTCAATTCTTAAAGGGTAAATTTTTAGGTCTATTCCAATAAAAAGTTTGCGTCAGTCGTGTCTGATGTAAACTCTATAATTATCCTTGCTTTAGTGTTTTTTCTAACAACTTATTCAAAACCAGTAATGCTTTTATATTTTATAGAAAAATATGGAACAACGAGGTCATCAATAGTCATTATTAGATGACCGTATATGGATAAATCAATGTAGAAATTCAAATGGTTCTGGTTTAAATCTAGTATATATAGAGGGTGTGGATACTTTTTTAGCATTTGCGGCATCAAATCCAGAATTTGTTTCAGAAGGAACAACAAAATATCCTTATAAAAAATGTGTAATGAGAACATTTGACACTTTTGAAAAAGATGGGGGACATCTCTTGTGTTTTGGTTTTCAACCAGATTATGTTTTTTGGTATCAACATGGTGAACGCAGTTCTACAGAAGGTGATACTAACTTGATTCTGGATCCATCCTAGTTTCAAAATTTAGTACAAGATGTTGCAGGTCCGTATATTCAACATACAGAAACTCAAGATGATATTGATTCAACTCCTGAGTTGATCAAATATTTTCTTTGGTTAAAACACTGTTACCCGAAGGAAATGTTTTGCCTATAAATTACTATGAGAGTAAGAGGTTGTTTCAGAATTTAGGACTTAGTTGTCAAAAGATTCATGCATGTTCAAATGATTGCATTTTATATTCTGGGGAAAATGAGTCATTGGATAGTTATCCCACTTGTGGGAAATCGAGGTATAAATAATCTCAATATGGGAAGTCTGGCTTGATTCCTATAAAATAGTTGAGATATTTTTCTCTTACATCCAGACTCCAGCGTTTATTCATGTCTAAGAATACAGCGACAATGATGTCATGGAACAAAACAAATATTTCAACCGGTAAAATCTTGAATCATCCGGCCGATGGTGATTCATGGAAACATTTTGATAGAGTGCATCCATCCTTTACTTTAGAAGCCTGAAATATGTGAATGGGTCTTTACACTGATGGTTTCTGTCTATTCGGATCTTATGGTAGTCAGTATTCATGTTGGCCTGTCTTTTTAACTCCGTACAATTTACCTCCCTGGATGTTGATGAAGGAACCCTATATCTTTTTGACCTTATTAATCCCAGGACATCCGAAGAAGAATATTGATGTTTATTTGAAACCATTTATTGATGAATTTAATATACTGTAGAGTACTAGTGTCTGTACTTATGATGTTGCTGCGAAACAGAATTTCATATAAGAGCCGCATTGATGTGGACAATCAGTGACTTCTCAGCTTATGGCATGTTATCTGGCTGGAGTACACATGGGCTAAAATCGTGTTCTTACTGTATGGGAGAGAACAAGGCATTTATGCTCTTCCATGGAAAAAAACCTTGCTATTTTGACTGTCATCGCATATTTCTTCAAGCTGATCATCCTTTTCGTAGAAACAGATCTCATTTTAGAAATGGAACAGTTGAAAGGTATGGACCTCCAAAAATGATATCAGGTATGGAGTTAAAATCAGTTGTATATTCATTACCTCCCATCACATTTGGACCCACAATAAACCAACAGAAAATTTATGGTTTTGGGAAAGAACACAATTCGCTAAAACAAAGCATATTTTTGGATTTGCCATATTGGTCTCATTTTCTGGTCCACCACATGTTGGATGTCATGCATATTGAGATGAACTATTTTGATAATTTGTTTCATACAGTTTTGGATACACCAGGAAAGAGAAAAGATAATGTAAATGCATGATTAGATCTTGCTCAAATTTGTAGGCGTTTAGAACTCGAACTGTTTGAGAATGTCATAATAGAAAGGTTAATGAAACCAAAATCAGCTTATACATTGTCCATAGACAGCCACTTATTATTTTGTCAATGGATTGCAGATTTGAGACTTCTAGATGGATGTGCTTCCAATTTGGGTCGATGTGTAAATAATGGTCATATTACTGGATTATAAAGTCATGATTGTCTTGTTATAATGGAAATACTTCTACCCATTGGATTAAGAGATATATTGAATTCTATGATATGGGATTCCATAACAGATGTATCATATTTTTTTCGGGACATTTGTGCGGCAACAACAGATTACGATGCTCTATGAAAACTTGAAGAAGATGTTGTCGTAATTATATGTAAACTGGAAAAAATATTCTCACCATATTCCTTCGACTCAATGGAATATTTGATATTAAATTTTCCCTATGAAGAAAAATGTGGAGGTCCGACACAGTTTCGATGGATGTACCAATTCGAATGATGCATGCTGAAATTGAAAAAAAAAGTACGTAACAAACCATCTGTTGAAGATATATTGCTGAAGCTTATTTGCAAGAGGATATATCTTTTTTTTCTCCCACTATATTTGAATCTGAGTATCCTTTAAAACACAACCACATGAGACAGAAAAAGGGGAATATTTATGAAATTGACAATCAATTATCAGTTTTTAACCAGTCAGAGCTTGTTTTTGGTGGAGTTCATGAATGATGGCTTTCAGATTATGAACATCACAGAGCTCATATGTATGTTCTTCTCAACTATGAAGAGATGACATCATCTGTATTGTAAGTGCTTCTATTAATTATTCTAATATTTATGTTACAATAAATAAATTTGTTTTTTATAGATTGTATGATAATCATATCAAGAAACAACTTCCACAAATTACAGCAGCTGCTCTTGAAGAACGTAGAAAAAAAAATTTCTCAGTGGTTTTAAATACTGTTTAGATAAATTTTTCATACTATAACATCTCCGTCAATTTATAGTTTACTATATTGATAATTATTTCACAAATTTTCAGCTTTCTCGAAATGCTGATAAAATTCACAAATGGCTTTGTATATTGAGTAACCCACCATCCAAAATAGTCAAATCTTATAATTCATATGTGGTGAATGCTTTTCGATTTCATACACATGCATATGGGGAATCAAAAAAACAATGAACAGTAGATTTTTCTTGAGAGGGTCTCATCATAGAGAAAATGAAGTTGACTTTTATGGCATACTTGATGAAATCATTGAACTCTATTATCTAGAACACCATTACATAAAGATGTTCAAAGTTTGGTGGTTGGATACTGAGAGAGGCGTGCATGTTCATCCGACTCATGGAATCATAGATATTAAATGTAAAAGTGTTCTTGCAGTAAATGAACCATTCTTACTAGCTCAACAGGCACATCAAGTTTATTATGAAAAGTATTGTGCTACGTCAAGAGACTTGACAGATTGTTGGAGTATAATAAAAATAAAAATTCAAGACAATCAGTTTAGTCAATGTGAATGTGCTTTCACTGAAGTGCAAGGAATTTATGTTTTTCAAGAGAGTAATCAAAATTAATTTTTGTTACAAAGATACATGAGTATCGATGATGACACCTCTCAATTAAGAGTCAGTGATGATGATGATGATGATGGTAATGACGTCACAAATGAATTTGAAATGGTAAGAGATGAAGCAACTGAAACTCAAATGGATATCGATGATATTGAGGAGGAATATGAAGATGACATTGACAGATATGAAGATGATGATGAAGCTGAACATTGATACAATTAAATGGTAGTTATATATAATCATAACTAATATATATGTATATATAATAATAATTATCAACTATTTTCTAACAAAATTGGATTTCTGTTTCAGATGGACGAGGACACATTCATGAGTTGGCAGATGCTGACCTATCTTTCGATGTGGACGAGTTGTTGGCACCTGACCCTCAGCCTGAAGGCGCTTCAGGGAGTACGCGGAGGGGGTACGGTCATGCACGACTGATGATTCTTGACCCCATCCCGGACCGATGTCCACTTCTTGGGTTCGATCCACGCACCCGGAGGTTTGATAACTTCTGCATTTTACTAATATTTCATTAATCTATTTACATAATAAATGTTTGATTATTGTTTTTAAATTTTTCCGCATATAGCAGTCGGACAGGGCAGCGCTATTTTGCGCAACTATTTTTCTCAGCCATGGACGACATGAGAGTATATTCCTATTGATGTGCAGCAGGCCATGTTCGGTCATTGGTTGGTACGTACGTAAATAATTAATTTTTATTTTGAAATTTATTTCATTTATAACTTGATATTTTGAATTATTTGTAGGGTTTATGGTATCCGATCAAGGATACCATGCATGAGGTCATCCATGAGGCATGGGAGGTGGCCATGTGTGATCGCTTTTGTCAGTTTTTGCACAATTTAAGAAGAGTTTCCATGAAGAAAGCAGGTGTGTCAGATTTTGACGAGTCATGTAGAGCACACCGACTAGAGTACATTTCATCCCATTTATGGGATGGATTGTGTGCACACTGGTTGAGTGGTGGCTTTCAGAGGAGATCATCGGTGGGGTGGCATAATCGGGGGAGACAGGAGGTCGCTCATCGAGCTGGGAGTCATACTTTCAGTACTCATAGATAGCATTTGGTATGTACATTTTTTTATAAATATTTTATATAACTTTAAATATTGAAAATTTATGTTATATTCTTATAGGCTGTCGAGCACCCCGATCTTACGGAGTACGACGTATATCAGAGGATGTACAGTGATCAAGCTACTGGGGAGCTCAGAGGTCATCGCTAGTGTCACATCATGGTTAGTATTATTTTTTTTCAAGTTTAAAAATTAACTGCATATAATATATTCACAATTTTAATTTTAAATTGCAACTATAGGAGTCATATGAGACTGCAGCGTCACAGACCCGGCCTGAGGGTCAGGCTGAGGCATCAAATCAGACCAGTGGCCATCAGTTTGATGAGGCGGAATGGATGCAGGCGACCCAATATGCCTTCGAGAAGGGATGGGTAGTTGGTATTGGCTCTCGACTGACTCTCGGAGATTATTATGGCAGTGTTGCGATGTCAGCGTCCAGCTTGAGAGGAGCTCGTTCATGTTCTTCCGCTACACAGTATGAGGATCGGTTGCGATCTTAGACTGAGTTGATAGAGAGTCTCCAAAAGAAGAAGGAGGAGATATGTCGGCAGCAGTAGCAGCATGAGGAGGAGCACCGACGACAGTAGCAGGTGTACGAGGAGCAGATGGGTCGGTGGTGGCAGCAGCAGCAGGAGTAGATGGAGTACATGCACCGACTCACTCATGCCTTAGGGATGGAGTTTCCTCCACCAGCAGATCCCCCCCTCCCCCTCCACCTTTAGATTAGTTATTGTTTAGATGTTATAAAGTTTGTAAATTTAAAATATGACATTATTACTATTCAGAGTTTCTGTCTCTCTTATACTGGTGTCAATATTGTATTATTTAATTTCTATTTTTTTTAATACTTTATTATTTATTATTGGTATTTATTTTAATGTTTGTTTATTTTATTAATAATAATATTACCCTTAGTATTTTATTATTTTTTTATATTTCTTTTTTCAAATGTTGATAATTTTCAAATTTTTATTTTCTAATTATTTTAATAATATTATATTCTGTATTTTTAATACATAAAAAGTTTTAAAATTTTTAATTAAAATTATAATTTTTAAATTATTTATAATAATATGAATTCGGTATATTATTATTATTATATAATATTGTATTATTTAAATTACAATATTAATATGATTAATAATATTATACATATTTTATAATATTAAATTTTTATATATATTTAAATTTTTTAATATTTTAATTTAATTATAATTTTTGAAATATTTGAAGGATTTTTTGTTATAATATTTGAATAAATTATAATTGTATTATTACTATTATAATATTATTTAAGATTTTTTTACTATGAAGTTAATTTTTTTTATTTTTTTATACATATTTGCAACGGGATAATCATCTCGTCGCAATTAAATTTTTTTAAATTTTTTTTAAATTTCCTATTGCGACGGGAATATTTGCCCGTCGCAATTACTTTTTTTTTAAAAAAAAAAATTAACTCTTTTGCGACGGTATTCGTGGCCCGTCGCAAATAACATTTTCGACGGGCCCGTCAAAAAAGTGTTATTTAAAGTTTTTAATATATATATCGATTAGTAATTGTGACGGGACATATTACCGTCACAAATAATATTTTTAGCGATGGACCCGTCGCAAATAGTGTTAGTTGTGACGGACCCTCATTTCAAATATGCTTTTGCGACGGGATCCCGTCGCAACTAACCCATCGAAAATGGGATTATTTCCAGTAGTGAGTGAATACACATACCAAATTCCTATCAAGGGTGTTCACATTTTTGAACATATTATTATTTTATTTTTTAATTAAATTTATTTATTAAACACTTCTTGATCATGGAAAATAATTATTAAAAAATATTTCAAGTTTTATGATCTATGTGGCACAATGAAGCATCAAAATAAAATGAATGTGATGAGTGGGCCCATAATTATATAGTGCTCCAATTCATTGGGTATTGTTTGGTATCATGATACATCATGTTGGGATGGGGATTGAAACTAATTATTTTATGGGGATTTTTCAACTATGAAGTCTTGACCTGTTTATCCATGACCTATGTTTATGATGCAGCGTTTTAAGTTGTTCCCACACTTCCCATGTTGCCTTTAGGATTATTCTGATATATCAAGCCTTATTATTCTTGTTATATGTATTACCCATTGAAATTTCTATTTTCTAAAATATATATCTTTCTTAATTTTATTCCATGTTTATTTCCTTACTATGCTATATATCTCACCCCTTTATTATACATGTCTGCGGGTTATCCCATGTAGTTTTAAGTTCAATGGAATATTACAATCATGTTAAGGAATTTTTCAATATTGTTGTTGTATCTCATGTTATAAGATGTTATGTAATGTACCGAATTACCAGATACACGAGACTTCTCAATATTATGGGTTTTATTAAGTTAACTCTTCTTTGATAAATCATGTATTAATGTGTAATAAAGACCAGGGTTGTTATAGCCTAGGTCTGGGAAACTCAAGTTTTGAGGGTATGTACAGGGTTCACAGTTTGTCTAAAACAATGTACCTCTCCACAGAAAATGATGTGCCCTTTTTTAGTGGGTTAGAGGAGATGTGTACAGTATGCAGACAATTTTCCATAACCATGCACCTAGCCTAAATAGTTTTCTTTTAGAGGCAGTATCTAAGAACTATTCACCACACAATTGGTAAACAGTTTGTCTAACCATGCAGCCAGCCTATACAGGGTTGCTTATGTGGCCAGTAGAAAGTACATGATTAGAAAACATTTTTCTAAACCATGTGGCCCAAACTGTTTGGTTTTTATCTATTTTAAAATTTATATTAAATTATTTAAATTAAAAATAAAAGAAACTTAAAACACCTAAACAACTACCTCCTTCCCCTCAATCGTTTGACTCCATCACCCTTCTTATCTATGTGTGGCGCAAACCTCCCCTTTGTACACCTCTTCATTAATTAATAAAATCATATTTCTTGAGGTTTCTCACTCAAATTATTGAGGTAATGCTTTAAACTCCTCCCTACTACTTTATTTGGCTAATTTTTTTTCTCCCCATCACCCAATGCTATGCAGCTAAACCCTAGGTTTTGGGATAACCGGGATTTTTTTCTTCCGATATTAGGGAGTGCAGTGCTCTCTAGGGACTCATATGTGCAGGTTTTGGTTTCCACTGTCGAAGGCAAGTCATTAAGAACCATCTTGGTTTTCTACTTCCATTAAAGGTAAGTTTTACCTATGCTATATGGTTTATCTTTTTTTATTTAGGGTATTTATGTGGTTTTGAATCTGTAGATTTATTTTTAGAGTGTTTTGATCATATTTTAGGAGGGTTCTTATTGCCAAGGACAAAAGAAATTTACCTCATAGTCCTAGTTATGAATATAAAAATGTATCTTCCCCTTTTATAGGTATATTCACCTATGGAAGTGAGTATATATATATATGGGGCTAGGTGTGCTTACATATTTATATAAAAAATGGATGTCGGTGTAAGTGAAAATGGTTGTATGTATATAATAATATAAGTAAGGATCCCCTTGTACATATCAATGGCCATGAGAATATGTACAGAAGGGTTATGTGTTCTTATTTATATATAAAGGTGAATATTTTTGAAGGTGGGATGGAGTATCTTTGAGTAGTTTCCAATAAAAATGTAAATTTCCAAAGCGTTCAACATGGTCTAATTCTTGAGGTATGTTCCCTTTTCAAAGACACTTAAATTTAATAATTCCTTATTTAATTAATTTTTCTATTTTTACACCTTTATTTAATATTTTTTCAGGTATAGTAGTTTTCTAAAATTACTTTCCTTGATTAATTAGATGTGATGATTAATTGAATAAGTGAATTTTTTTATATATAATGTGATGATTTTATAATAAAACCTCTCGAATGAGGTGCACTATCTTCTAAACTAAATAGTATTTATTAGTAATATAAATCATGCTTATCTTGTGTAATTTGTTTCCCTCTATGTTTAAATGTATTTACTAGATGCATGTAATGTTTGTACATAGCCTTCAATCATGTTATTAAATGTAACCTTTCATCTTATGATAAATGCATAATTAGAACCAAGAACCTTCAAAGTGCTTGACTTTCTTTGTAAAGGAAATTACCCTTGTAGGTAATTTCCCAACTGACCTTTGTACCTCTTAAGTGCCTTTGTGAACCTATTAATTGAATTTATATGTTTTGTATGATTAAATGGAATGTTATCAAATTAATTGGTTTGAAGTGGAATGGAAATGAATTGTGTGGTACAACCATGCCTCTTGTTGTAATTTAATAAGCATGTACTATGTGTATTGAATTGAATGTTTTAAATGAAATGAAATATGATGGGTGGCATGACTATTCCTTTTATTTAATTCTATGCTATGAAATTTTTGATAGATTTTTTTATTTAATATTCATTGATAACATGTGATTCGAGGAATGTTTTTTATTTGTGGCTATGCTTATATTTGACTGCCTATTCTTGTGTTTAAAATATGATGTCCTTGTTTTGTTTACTGAATTATATGTTGAGCCTTTTAGATTTGATCTCATGTATGGGACTAGTGCCTCATTCCATTTTATGGTTCAAATTGATATACATAGATAGTTTTCTAGCTTTTTGAATGATATGATTATTTGATTTCATCATTATATAAATTTTTTTTCCTTGTGGTATATTTTTTGCTTGATATAGATCACTTGAAATGGGATTGGAGAGAACATGGGTCTCATATTAAGGATTCCATGGACAAACTCACTGTTCTCAGGTGGTTACGGCTCAACATACCGAGAGTGATACTTTGGATTTACAAGTATGGGCCCACCAATCAGTTTCTTATATGTGTGAGTGACATCAGTTCCCTAGGGGAGAAACCAGGTATGGACCCATTGGTTAGATGAAGATTCAATTCCTCAAGTGATACATGGTCCCCTATGTGAGATACTTGCTATAAACTCATAGCTATCATCCCTAAGTGATACAAGGGACATTATATGGGTCACATAAGACAGACTCAGTGGTACTGGGTTATATTGAATGTTCTCATTATAACCCTCTGTATTCTAACTAGATCGCCTAGGATAGGATCGTGACTCCACATATATATTTGACATTTCAATGGAATGCATGTTTGCCTCATTTTTCATTCCCCTTGTATATGTTTTGTGCATGCTTATATATTTCCATAGTAGTGTGACCTCCAAAAGAAAACAAAGGCCAGTGGTGTTCTTCCTTTATTTGGTATGTAATTTTTAATTGGATAGTTTTTACATTATGACTTTCACATGATCCTCTTTAAGTTATCTCTATTAGGCCGAAGCAGGTGTTATGGGATGAGTGACTATCTAGGAACCCAGACCAAATTTATGTTATTTAATTTATTTTTCTATAATTATATTGTATGGAACACTATCTTTTTTTATTCATTTCACTAAATGGATTGGATTAAACACCATGGGTGTTGGCCTACTGAGATTGATATCTCATACCCATCTATGGCACCATTTGGTACCCGATAATACTTCAGGTTCGCAAGAATATCAATTCATTTATTGTTTTGTGCTATGTGCATAGAAGAAAGGGATTATAGGACCAAGCTGGTTCTTGATATTCTTGTGGAGATTAACTTTGGTCAGTTTTTATTTGATGTATTGTTTTGCGATTTTTAATTCTTACTGCTTTTACTTGTAGCCAAGTTTCTCATACATGAATGGTTGTAAATTTTCACTATCCACTTTTATTCGGTTATTATATTATTCTTCTGATGTTGTTCCTTCTTTATTATTACTTCTTTTGCTACTGTTTATTTTTTTAATATATTTATATTCTTTTTCTCATCTAATATAGCAGTTATAGTCCCCCCACCATACCCTTAAAATATTCTTGATACTTTTCAGTAGACTCTATCATATGATAAGGCTTTCTTGATGCCATGTGGAAACTGGTCCAGCTACAGATTTATTGTTCAGTTGGGCTTGGACATTACAACGTGGTATGAGAGCCATATTTTTTTCTTACTATTTTGGGTGAGTATACAAGAGACTAATAATGTTTCGATGCTTGGTAAATAGTCATGTTTGGGACTGGTCACCCCATCCATGAAGAAATGAACAAGTGGTTGGGGATGAGATTCTTGTTCATTATTGTTTATTATTAAAGTTGATTATGATTTCACCTTGAGTGAATACTGTACTTATCAATTCTTATGGATTTATGAGATTATAGTTATTTTACCCTTGTCTTAGTATAGAAAGGATAAGGAATTTCATGTATCATAATAGGCACATTGAAAATCACATTCCATGAATATGTTAGGCCATGTTATTGTATATGTTGGTTGATTGCTGATTTGATTTGTGTTCCTTGAGTGTTATGACATGCTTGATTGTACAACATGATTAGATGATTGTATCATATGTAACCTGACTGTGTAGTATTCTTTCCCATTTTAGTATTCCATGCTTCTGTGATTACACCATGTTTTTATATGTTATCTACTGGTAGTGACTTGCTTCATTTTTTTAATATTTAATTGAAGGAATGGGATATATGTAAGTGGTTGCAATTAAAAAGGGAGATAGTATTTAGTTTTAAGGTGTATGGGAGCATTAAAAAAGGTAAAAGGTAACCCATATACTTACCCCATATTTAAGATTTTAATATAATTAAAGGTTGTTGTTGAAAATGTAAAATGATGCTAAAGAAAAAAAAATTAAATTGTATTCTTCTCGATTAAATGATATACAAATTCCATACCGTAATGTGTATGGACACTTTATGGATTGGTAGATGCCCACCCATATGACTGGACTATTTAACATGAGCATGTTCTATTATGACATGGTTTTGAATGTAAAGGTTCTTCAATATTATTTTGAAATGAATTGGTTAACCATCTAAATGATCAATAGGACCTAATTAGGTTAGTTGGGCATGGTTTTTATGAGATAACCCTTAATGGGTGTTTATAATTTCAAATACTAAGAATTTTCTATTGGATTTCATGATAATGAACTAATTTTTGTTTTTGGACCATCATAGTTTTCGTTATCTATTAAAATGAAATTATTTTTCTAAATTGACTAATTATGAATGAATGTCAAGAAGTGAAAAATATTTTAAAAAGGATGTTTTTTTAGACTTTATTTTGTTTCCTTCATGTGTTAGTTAAATATTTTAAATGGTTCAAAATTAAAATTTCAAAAAATGAAATGAGTGGAAAAATAGATCCTTTAGTCGTGTCCTTTTTTTAAAATGTAACACCCCATCCCTAGTTACACAGATTCAGTGCATTATTACATAACATTTGTATGATCACAAAAGATAAAGTCTCAAAAAACTGATTAGGTTAGTAGCCTTGGAAATAATATATACATTAATAAGTTATACATTACATTATAAAATTAAAAACATCAACAACATAGACTCCATATTCTACACTCATATCCCTTAGACAATCCCTGCCGGTCAGTCAAAATATACTTCTTTGCATCATGGTAAAAATAAAACATAGAAAGGGTTGAGCTCAGTTGCTCAGTAAGGATAACAATATAGCTGAAACTTTCATAAATAATCATAAACATTTAAGGAAGTGTATAAGACTAAAACAAAATCCATTTAAACAAGAAATTAATCATAATATGGAAAAGATAAAATCGGATAATGTCATTTACATATTCACATAGATATTCTACTAGTCGAATAATCACATGCAATATCAATACCCACTATCATAATGATGGAATACATAATGCCAGACTTCATAACCACGTAGTCAAGGCCTTGTTCCAAGACTACAAATAAGATTTTGTCAAGGCCTTATGACAAGACACTAGTTTTTCTCGTGATACCTACCGATGCATTGAGGAGATATAGCAGGCTCCACCCATCAATTAATAATTCCAATGCATCCTACATATGAAAAGGTTTAAACATAACATAAACATTCGTTTTAAAAATAGAATATTAAATGTTAATAATTTATCCATAAATGTTGAATGGTATAAAAATAACACATCCATATTCAAACATATCACAAAACCTTCAATACAATATGGAATTATTGTTTCATAATAAATCAACTTCAAATAATTTTAAAATTCATCAAAGGATGTTGAGATAGATGAAATCATAACTTTTTTTAGAGAAATATCTCATTTTATTTACAAATAATTTAAAATTCATATAATTATAAAAGAAAACATTTATTTTGAAAATTTTCTTATAAGCTTGTAAGGGAAGCTTTAACAATGTTATAACGGTGGAAAATATCTACACCTGCCGTATAAGTTAAAAAACATTCTTACCTTAATTTTGTCAAAAGGGACATAAAGTACCTTGTTTGGAAAATGACGGAAATATTTCTTCAAAAACATATAAAGTCAAGTAAGGGTATAAATGACTTTAACCCACTGACTATTAAATAGTAAAAATGTTTTGAAATACATTTTTTTAGAATACATGGATGTGGATGATAAAGAGGTCCCAGTAGATACTTATGTAAAAACAACCTCAGATAATAAATAGATTGTTAAATTAACCCTTACAAGACATATTAAACTTTAAAATTAGTGGAATTCATTAAAAGTCTGAAATTATATTTATTTGGATATTTATAATATCAATTATTTTAATCTTTCATTAATAAGGTTGTTACAGAATCATCATTGTGTTATAAATAAATTTAATTATTTAATGTATAAAAATTATAAATAAAATAAAATTATGTAGGAAATATTTTTAAATTTCAAATGAATTTTTATAGTCTAATTTATCTAATTTATAACCCTATATTAAAAATGGTTTAGTTATTAAACATTGATTTTAACTCTTTTAAATCTTCTTTAAATAAAATAATAATATATGTCCTAATTTAATACAAGTGGACCAGAAAGGTTCATATTTTATTCCTAAGGATACTTTTGGTCAAATTATACAAATATAATATAATTATTAAATGTTTTAGGGTAATTATGATATCATTTTTACCATTAATTACCCTATTTACTTTTAATCATGGTAAATAAAAGTAAAAAGTTTTGGTTCACAAAAAATTATTTTCATCTTATTGAACCAGATTTTACTTACTGATATTAATAGTGTCCCTCGGATTTTTGAAATTCAACCCATATAAGCGGTAAAATTATGTTTTATTCCACTTTTCAAATTCTCCTAGGAGGTGGGTAAAAGATAGTAAAAAGATCAATAAAATTTTTATATATCTAAACTCATTATAAAATGACTCCAATGAATTACATTGAACTTATATAGGTATTGTGTATTTATTTTTACCTAAATTAAATTTAAATAAAATAAATAATTATTTAAATAAAAAGTCATTTTTAAACAATAACTCAATGTTTTTCACAATTCATCAAATATTGAATGTTTTTAGAAAATTAAAAAAAATTCACCTTAAGATAATTTCGATATTCTGAATCCAAAAATGAAGTCCATTTTGAAAGATAAAATTTATAAAATTTCAAAAATTGGGTATTACTATTCATAACGGTTAGTTTGATTAGCCGTGGTGTGTTAGAATCTCGAAGTTGCGTATAATGAAAGATATTGCATTATTCAATGGGAAATGTATTGTGGAAGCTTGGGGTGTTACATTCTTCCCCCCTTCAAATAATTTCTTCCTTGAAATTTCTAGAATATTATTGTATAAAAAGAGTTGGGTGGTTCTTCATCATAGGAACCTCATATTCCCACATTGCATCTTCCATCTTATAGTTTCTCCATAGAACTTTTACCAAACGAGTCGTCTGTTTTTTTAGCACTTGTTCCCGGGTATCAAAATTTTTGACAGTCTCTTCACAATAAGATATATTAGGTATTAGTTTAAGTTCTTCATAAGTGAGTACATGTGTTAGGTCAGGCATATATTTTCTCAACAGTGAAATGTGGAACACATCATGAACTTTTGAGAGACATGGAGGCATTTCCAAACGGTAAGTTACAGCCCCAATTCCTCCTAGAACATCGAAAGGTCTGATGTACCTGGGAATCAATTTACCCTTCTTACCAAATTATATAACTCCCTTACATGGATATACCTTCATGAAAACATGATCTCTTAACTGAAATTTGAAATCCTTCCTTTGGTTATTGGAATAGCTCTTCTGCCTACTTTGTGCTTCTATGATGGGGATTTGGATAACCTTCACCTTTTCCATCATTTCATAAACATGTTCTGGGCCAATGAGTTTACTTTCACCTACATCATCCCAATAAGTTGGTGTGTGACATCTCTTTCCATATAATGCTTCATATGGTGCCATCTGAATACTTTAATGGACGCTATTGTTATCAGAAAATTCAACCAGATGTAAAAATTGATCCCGTATACCTTGAAAGTCATGTGAGAAAGATCTCAACATGTCTTTTAAGGTTTGAATTGTCCATTCTGATTGTCCATCGGTTTGAGGGTGGTAGGAAGTGCTCAGAAAAAGTTCACTACTTTGGGCCTTCTGAAGACTTTTATAGAATCTTGATGTAAAATGTGGATCATGATCAGAAACAATCAATAGGGGTACACCAGGGAATCTTACAACTTTATTAATATATATTCTTTCTAAACATTTAAGTGGTAAATCTTCTCTTATAGCAAGAAAATGTGCTAACTTGGTAAGATGATCAATAATGACCCATATTGCATCATTCCTTCTAGGTGTATTTGGTAGCCCCCTGAAAAATTCCATCATAATATTATCCCATTTCCGCTCAATTATGGGAAGATGTTGCAAGACTCCTCGAGTCTATTTCCTTCCAACTTTCACTTATTGACAAACCAAACATTGTGACAAAAAATCAGCAATCTCCCTATTCATGTTGCCCCACCAAAAATGTTCCTTCAAATCTCTATACATCTTAGTGTTACTTGGGTGTATAGAGAAATTGGAGCTATGAGAATCACTCAAAAATTAACTTTATAGATCAAGTATGTTAGGAACACAAAGTCTCTTCCCAAATTTCAAAATTCCATCTTCATATATGAAGTCACTCAATCTCCCATCATTCACAGATTTAATTTTATTTCGAAACTCCTCATCATTATCCTGAGAAATTTTTATCCTTTCTAGTAAATATGGTTTCGAAACCATTTGAAAAAGAATTGATGTTTCAACTTCCATGATTATTCCCATATCCATCTTCACTAGATCCATGAAAATAGGATCCCTTTCAACTCTCATCGTGTTCAAAACTCCATGATCCTTCTTTCTCAAAGCATCTTTCACATTATTGGCCTTCCCCAGGTGGTAGTGTGTTGTGAAATCATAATCTTTGAGTAGTTCAAGCCGTCTCCTTTGTCTCCTGTTGAGTAATTTCTATAAGAAAATATACTTCAATATCTTGTGATCGGTATATATCTCGCATTTTTTCAACATAGAGATAATGTCTTCATATCTTCAAAGAAAATATTACAGCTGCTAACACAAGATCATGAGTAGGATAGTTTTTCTCATGAATTTTTAGCTAATGTGATACATAGGTAATAACTCTATTATTCTACATAAGGACACAACCACATCTTTTCTTTAGAGCATCACTATAAATAACAAACCAATCATTGCCCGATGGTAGAGTCAAGAAAATATAATTGACTAATCTTCACATTAGTTCTTGAAAACATTCTTAACACTCTTTTTTCCAAAAAAAAAATTAACCCCATTACATGAGAGATATGTTAATGGGTTAGCCAATTGGAAAAAATTCATAATTAAACATTGATAATAACCTACTAAACCAATAAAATCGAGTACCTCAATTATATTTGTCAGTGCTGGCTATTCTTGGATTGCCTTGCTCATTGAAACATCAATAACGATTACATCCTGAGAGACAATATGGCCATGAAAAGAAATCTCTTGAAGGTAGAATTCACACTTGCTAAATTTCCCATATAATTCATTTCTTCTAAGAGTCTTTAGAATAATGCACAATTGATTTTCATGATCTTAGTAGACTTTGGTGTAAACCATGATATCATCAATAAATACAACTATAAATTCATGAAGATATTACTTTAAAAATCAATTCATTATATCCATGAAGACAAAGGGTGAATTAGTCAATCCAAAAGGAATTATTGTAAACTTTTAATGCCCATACCTAGTTCGAAATGTTGTTTTCAGAATGTCATCTTTTTTCACACAAAACTGATTATATCCAGATTGTAGATCAATCTTTGAAAAATATTGAGCTCCATGAAGTTGGTCGAATAAATCATCAATGCATGGAAGGGGATACTTGTTCTTTATTGGTATAGCAATGATCTCCATGTAGTCAATGCACAACCTCATAGATCCATGTTTTTTTAACAAAAAGAACAAGGGATCCCCATGGAGAAACACTAGGGTGAATAAATCCCTTATTACTCAATTCCTCTAGTTGTTTATTTAGTTCCACTAATTCCACAGGGGACATTATATAAGGGTACTTCAATATGGGCCTTGAACCATGAATTAAGTCAATGGAAAACTCAATTTCTCATTCTAGAGGATGTCCAGGTAAATCCTTTGGAAACACATCAACATATTCTTCAACAATAGGTATATCCTCAATTAAAACAATCTTTTCCTCACCCATAGCTATTTCATTCTCTTATTCCCCAATAATTGAATTTATTTAAGCTATTGGGGGTGGATCTAGATAAGAATCAGGTGGTGACGTTTCTTCTCAAAAGATAAGGTCCTCTTTATCATCATTGAAAATTGTAACTTCCTTTTTACAATAAATTTTCACATCATGGTCTGAAAGCCAATCCATATCAAGGATTATATCAAATTCAATCATGGGTATGATGATTAGATCAGCAGATAAAGAACATTTATATTCCCTAATGGGAACCGATTCACAAAACTTTGTTGCAATAATACTTCCCTTGAGTGTTTGGAATGACAACTTGCTTGTTAAGTCAAATTGAAAGTATATAATTTTCTTATCAAACTGGGAAGATATTAAACAATGTAATGATCCAGAATCAAATAACTAATTTTATAAACTTGAGGAAACCATTAAATTACCTGCTAACATGTCTTTCGAAGCTTCAACCTAAGCAGTAGTGATAGCATAAGCTTGGCTTTGATCCCAAGAACTTTTATGAGGAAAGTTTCTTTGGTGATTAGGATATTCATTTTCATAATTCACCCATTCTCTAAAATTGTATCATTCAACATTGACAGCCTCTTTCTTCCCCTTGTAATCATGATCTTGGTGGCCTTTTTCACCACACTTATAACAGACTCTCATTCCCTTCAGGTAAGTACTAGGGTGTTTCTTCCCACATTTATTATAGGATGGATATTCAAATTTTCCCTTATTCCCCTTATTTCCATTTCCATAATGTTCAATAGATCTCTTCTTCTCTTTATTTTCTTTAATGTTGTAAGACTTAGAGAATTCATTTTCTGTCTTGATAGTGCATGAGACAATATCTTCATATGATAAGGATAGTGAGACTAATTCTTGTCATAGAAATGGTTTTAACCCATAAAAAAAATTAATCAATTGTACTCCTTGAGTTACATATATAATATTTTGTATTCCTTTCTAACATTGTAAAGTTGGCCTCATACTTTGTGACATTCTCATCCTCCTTTTTCCTCAGACTCAAGAATTTCCTTTCCATATCTTCTCGATGGTCATGAGGAATGTATTTGTATCGGAAAATATATTTTAACTAACTCTATTCTATATTTGATACTTTATCATCTTCATTTGCATTTTGATTCAATTACCACCATTAATCTGCATCTCACATGAGGCTATAAACTGCCATGAAATCTTTTTCCCTTTCGCTACTCCCCAAACATGAATTATTTTCTCTAATGAATTTATCCATTTCTTAAATAATAATGGATTTGTACTCCCATTGAATTTTGGTGGTTTTTGCCTCATGAAGTGGTCAAACATTGATCCTCCACGTTGTGGATCAGGGTGCTCCATACAGGTAAGGTTATTATTCATAATCAGAGTGAGTTGTCACAGTATGGTGATAAGATGATCAGCACCAGTTGCTTCAACAGCTCCACTATAATTATCTTGAGTAGGAGGGAAATACCTACATGGATTACATGAATTGATATGGTTTCCATTACTTCCAAAAGGAACCAATTCTAAACAATGTAAAACACTATATTAGTTTGTGAATTGCAAAACATAATTCCAAACTTGTAAAACATTTAACATAAATTGAATATTTTATGGATATAATCCATAATCATAAAAATGTTTTCATTGAAGAATTATATACTCATAAACACTTCATAATTATTTGAAAAGAAAATGATAATTATCCTAAGCATATCTCCCTGGAGTGTCATAAACAAGTGTGCAACAAGGCACGTTGTCTGGCACCAGTTCCCGTTCGAGTTTAGCTCAAAGTGGTTTTTTCAGGTTTTACCACTAGGCACATCTATTGTATAGCTGCCTTTACCTATTCGTAACTAGATATGGATTTCTTACTTTGAAAACTCAAAAAAAATATCTATAGTACCAAAATTCTAGAATGGTCTTTTATACTAATCCTCAACATTTATCTTAGGGTAATGTGCTCTAATAAGAGTTTATCAAAATCTAGTTTCCAAAGATTGTACTAAACTTCCTCAGATACCAAGTGTAATTACTCATCCCTAGTTACGCAGAGTTGGTTCATTATTATATAAAATTGGCTTGATCACAAAAGATCAAGTCTCCAAAGGCCGATTAGTTTAGTAGCCATGGAAATACTAGATATATTCATAAGTTTTACATTACATTATAAAATGAAAAACCACAACAACATAGTCTTTATATACCACACTCATATCCCTTAAACTATCCCTACTGCTCAGTCATAATATATTTCTTCACATAATGGTAAAAATAAAACATAGAAAGGGCTTATCTCAATTGCTCAGTAAAGATAACAATAAAGTAGAAAATTTCATAAATAAGCATAAAAATTTAGGGAAGTGTACAAGAATAAAACAAAATCCATTTAAACATGAAATTAAGCATAATATATAAAAGATAAAATCAAAAAATTTCATTTACTTATTCACATAGATATTCTACTTGTCAAATAATCACATGCAATATCAATAGACACATTCATAATGATGGAATGCATAATTCCAGACTTCATAACCACATAGTCAAGGCCTTGTGCCAAGACTACAATTAATATTTTGTCAAGGCCTTGTTCCAAGACACTAGTTTTTCTCTTGAGACCTACCGATGCATTGAGGATATATAGGGGGCTCCACCCGTCACTTACTAAGTCAAATGCATTCCTCATATAAAATCGTTTAAACATAACTTAAACATTCGTATTAAAACTAGAATAAAAAATGTCAATACTTTATCCATAAACTATAAATGGTGTAAAAATAACACAATAAAAATCAAACATATCAAAAAACCTTCAATTCAATATTGAAGTTTTGTACTATAATAAATCAACTTCAAATAAGCTTAAAATCCATCAAAGGATGTTGACAATGATAAAATCAAAACTTTTTAGAGAAATGTCTCTTTCTATTTTGAAATCATTTAAAAGTCATATAATTATAAAAGAAAACATTTATTTTGAAAATATTATTATATGCTTTTAAGGGAATCTTTGATGATGTTATAATAGTAGAAAATTGTCGCACCTTCCGTATAAGTTAAAAAACATTCCTACCTTACTTTTGTTGAAAATGTCACAAAGTACCTTGTTTGGAAAATAACAGAAAGATTCCATTCAAAACATATAAAGAAAAATAAGGGTATAAATGACTTTAACCCACTGTCTAGTAAATATTAAAAATGTTTTGAAATACATTTTTAATAAAACACAGATGTGGATGATAAAGAGGTCCTAGTAGATACTTATGTAAAAACAACCTTGGATAATAAAGATATTATAAAACTGACCCTTACATGTAATATTAACCTAAAAAATTAGTGTAATTCATTAAAAGTATCAAATTAGATTTATTTGGATATTTATAATATCAATTATTTTAATCTTTCATTAATAATGTAATTATTGCATCATCATTGTGTTATAAATAAATTTAATTATTTAATGTCTAAAAATTATAAATAAAACACCATTATGTAAGAAATATTTTTATATTTCTAATTAATATTTATAGTCGAATTTATCTTATGTATAACCCTATATTAAAAATTGTTTAGTTATTAAATATTGATTTTAACTCTTTTAACTCTTCTTTAAATAAAATAATAATAAATGTCCTAATCTAATCCAAGTGGACCAAAAAAGGTTCATATTTCATTCCTAAGGTTGTTTTTGGTTGAATTATACTTATTCAATAGAAATAGGACATGTGTTAGGGTAATTATGATATCATTTTTACCCTTAGTTACCCTATTTACTTTTAACTGTGGTAAATAAAAGTAAAAAGTTACTTTTCACCAAAAATTATTTTCATCTTATTGAACCACATTTTACTTAATAATATTAACCATGTCTCTTAGATTTTTAACATTCACCCCACATAAGAATTAAAACTATGTTTTATGAAAATTTGCAAATTCGCTTAGGAGGTGGGTAAAAGACGGTAAAAAGTACAATAAAATTTTATAATATCTAAACTCATTATAAAATGACACCAATGAATTACATTAAACTTATATAGGTATTATATATCTATTTTGAACTAAAATTAATTTAAATAAAATAAATAATTATTTAAATAAAATGTCAGTTTTAAATAATAACTCTGAGTTTTTCACTATTCATCAAAAATTAAATGTTTTTAGAAAAATACCATTCATTCACCCTAAGCTAATTTTGATATTTCAAATCCAAAAATGAAGTCCATTTTGAATGATAAAATTTATAAGAGTTCAAAAAGTGGGTATTACTGTTCATAATAGCTAGTTTGATTGGTCTCAATGTGTTAGAATCTCGAAGTTGTGTACAATGCAAGCTATTGCATTATTCCAAGGGAAACATACCATGGTTACTTGGGGTGTTCCTTAAAAAATAATTTATGGTTTTTTGAATTTACCTTTAACTTGACTTGGATGCAAAATATAAATGTTTTACATATCCATTCTTTTTCTTTTGAAATGGATTAAATGATAGGCTCTTGATTCGGTGACTTTTTAGAGGCATGACATAGAGATAGGGTCAACGTTATGCTTTCTTAAGTGGTTATCCCATAGTAGGTAACACCATTGAGTTTAAATACCTTTTTAAATCTCATGAGCTTTATAATTCTCGGTGTCGTTTGGGTATCATTTCCCCTAGTGGGATTGTTTGTTTCTAAATGACACACTTGTCTAAACGTGTGGTCAGGTTTTCTTATCATTTTTTATAGGTGTGAGCATTGATTAATTCTCTATTTCATAAGGTTAGATGTGCTTGAGGCATGGTTGTCTTCTTCAAAGGTTGTGTGACTCTTTCTTTTCTTCAGTGATGGATGAATCGATGTGATGTCATCAAGATTAATGGTTGTATGTGGAAATTTGATTCTAGACTAAAAATATAGTGTTGGTAATCCAATACTTTTATTCATATGGAGGACACCATATGAATAGTATTTAGGATGTGGCAGTTTCTTTTGAAACCTTTGTGTAGTATGCGCTCACATACATGGTTCTCATCGAGTGCTAAATGAAGTAACGAACTTGTTTATTTTGGTTAAATAGTTGAGCCTTGTGCTATTGAGTGTGGTCTCAGAAAATCTCCAGGGTATATTAACCTAATCTTAAAGAACTCAAGTTTCACCCAATTCTTTGAATGATAGAATTGGTTGTGTTAACACACCAGTCGATTTTTTTTTTGTTTTCAGGACAAATTCTTTGATGTTTTTGAGTGTGACTCAGGTAAGTATCACGCGTGCATTTACATTGGGTCTGATCTAGGGCACTTATGAGAAACTAATCTATCTCTTTCTTTGATGACTTGAACACTTTTATAGTGTGTATAATCAGGTTGGTTCTAGTAAACAGGTCCTTACAAGTAAAAGAAACAATACCTAAAAAATACCTTTTGTAAATGGTTGGTCTTGCTTAAATTCCTTAGGTCCTACGAGTTGTAATTCTTCAATGTTATAGTGCTTTCTTGATAGAATGGAATCCTTTTGTTTTGATGCATAGAAACCTTTGAGGGTAACACCATTTGTCTTAGAGATACTTCGGTGGTTTAATATTGAATGATCATAGATGCCTCAGGTTGTAAAAGCATAGTGACTTGAAAATGATGATGTCTTGGTATGTAAATTTAGGCTTCTTTATAAGATTTTATCATAAATGTTTCAATTAAAGTTCATAATAATCTTTATAATACTCTTAGTTTTCCTTTTCTTAAGTGATGATCATGTCCCCTATCTTGATGTCATCCTTGATACACTAATAGAGTGTCGGTCTTACACCACGTTAAAGCTTTAAAAGTTGTTGGGATTGTCCAAGTGGTTTTATTAGTGCTTCAAATTTAATTTTGGTTCCTATATAAGTTCAGTTAGTCCTAAGTATGATTGGGTTCACAAGTAGTAACACCTTAGTTGGACTCTTGGACACTAGTAGTTCTTTCCCTTTTCTTGTCTACCAGGAAGATATCAATCTGGGCTTAGTTAGGGATCTAATGTGGACGTTGTCGCTTTGTTCTAAGGAATCACAAGTAATTATGGAGTGTGGAATACCATGGTTAGTTCCTTGGACTATATTTTTATTGAATATATGGTTATCTTTGACTATTTTTGGGGCTAGGTGATGCTTTTGATTAGATAATTTCATTGGGAGTTAGGTGTAGACTTATGTGGACATGTTCATGGTGAATGTTAGATGGCTGGGGAGAAGGTATCATAGTTCATTTGTAATGTGTCGTCTATCCAATCAGATCTTATTTGATATGGTTATCCAGTAGTTTAGTTAATTTATACCTCTTTTTAGATGTTTATATTTATAAGGAATAAATTTAAAGATGTCGCGAGGTTAAGGTGGGTGTGGTTTAAATGTCGACCATGTATTCAGAAAAGATTGTGTGACCCATCTCATTTTGGTCGAATGGGATTTCACTAATTATTTTAGTGAGGTCTCTATTATGTACTTATATTTAATTGGGTTTTCTCGGTTAATTAAAACATTATAGTATCATTTCTATAAAACTTTGGGGAATGATTTGATGGAAATTATGATAGTGGAGGTGTAGTGGCATGGAATTGGCCCCTTCTGATGTTAAAGACCTAAGGTGGGGAGCACCATTATTCAGGTGTTTTAATAGATGATGACATGGTTATTTATATATATTAATATGATATTTTAAGCTTCATTTTAGTGTTTTAGTTCTAAAAAGAGTGGTTTCACATGTTGTAATGGCTTCTATTTCTTATTCTTAAGAAATTATTAAAGGTGAGTTGGACATTTGGAAACACAATGATATCGTTTAAATGATACATCATGACCCTTGTAGGTTTTTTGATGTTCTCTTTGATCTAGAAGGCTTCTTGGGGATGATAATTTCAAAGGTGGGGACATCATATATTCTGAACCAGATGAAAATTCTATGGGAATTTGAACTTTGGCATTTAGTTGACAGGTTGTTTTCAAAACAGAGCATTGAAACATAATTTTGAATGTTGTAACACTTCAAAGTGTAGTATTTAGACTATGTAGAAGTATTGAGAGGTCCCCTAGAGGTCTAATGGATTTTAGGAAGCAGTGGGGTTTGAAAAACTCGAGTTTTGAGGGTCTTTATAGGGTGCATAGTTTGTTTGAAATGGTTCAGTCTTCAGCAACAAACTGTTCATCCTGTTTCAATGGGGCATAGGTGATGTTCACAGGATATGCATGATTTTTCCCAAATTTGTGCCTTCCCCACATGTTTTTATTTTATTGTAATTACTTAAGAATTATTAACTACATGGTTAGTGCATGGTTTGGATAACCATGAAGCCTTCACAGGAGGGGTGCCTTAGGTGCCTAGTAGAGGGCACATGGTTTTCCAAATGGTGAAACATAAACCATGGAGTTTTTCCCTATTTTAAAAATTAGATTAAATTAATTAAAATGAAAATTAATGAAAATTAAAAAACCTAAGCCACTCTTCCCTCCCTATCACTCATGTGACGCTTTCCCCATTCATCTCTAAGCATGACACACCCATCCCTCATAGCATCCTCTTCATTCATCAATCCATCCAGATTTCTTGAGTTTTCTCGCTTGAATTGTCAAGGAAAGGAATCTAACTCCTCCCTCATTCCTTTTTTGGCCAAATTTCATTTGATCACATCACCCAGTGTTGTTCGATCAAACCATAGGTTTTGGCCTAACTCATATTTTTTGTTTTTATTTCAATGATCGGGTATGTGGTTCATCTCGCAGTACTCCTTCATGCGGATTTCAATGTTCTCTACTAAATGTGAGTCATTTAAAACCATTATCGGTTTGTTTCTTCCATTCTATGTAAGGTTTACATTTTCTGTTTGGTTTTACCTTTTTTATTTAGGGTCTTTAAGTGGTCTTGAGTCCCCATATTTATTTTTATATTTTTTTATCATCCTTAAAGAGGGTTCAGATCACCAAGGCTAAAGATGAATTTCTTCATATGAATTGGTAGACGTATAAAAATGTAGGTTCAACCATTATATGTATATTCACCCACGGTAGTGTATATGTGTGTGTGTGTGTGTGTTTTCAGGTGTGCTTATGTATTTATATGAAAATTGTTTGTGGGTGTAAATGGAAATGGGTCTATACATATGAGAATATATGTAAGGATCCCATTGTAAATATTCATAGCCATGTGAATATATCCATAGGGTCTAGGTTTCCTTATGTATACATGAAGGTCCATATTCTTGGAGGCAGGAAGAAGAAGCTTCAAGTAGTCATTGATAAGAACATAAAGTACCAAAGTGTTCGGCTTGGTCTACTTCTTGAGGTTGGATCCCTTTCCAAAGCCCCTTAAATTTAAGAAATTTCTCACTCTTCACATATTTATTTAATGTTTTTCCATGTATGGTAGTTTTATAAAATAATTTTCCTTGATGAATTGGATGTGATTCTTATTTGAACAAATCAATTGTTTTATAAGCAATGTTATTATTTTATAATAAAACCCCCCAAATGAGGTGCAAAATCTTTTAAACCAAAAAGTATTAATTGGTAATATAAATCATACAAAACCTATTTCACTGGTTTCTATCTAAGATTAAATGACTTTCTTAGATATATGGCATGTATGTACATGACCTTCATTAATTTTATTAAATGTAAATTTCCCTCCTTTGATAAATTTATAATGATATCCAAGAACCTCCAAAGTGTTTGACTTTCCTTGTAAAGGTGATTACCCTTGTAGGTAATTTCCCAACTATCCTCGGCACCTCATAAGTGCCTATCTAAAACTGGTAATTGAATTTCCAAATTGTTTATGATTAAATGGAATGTAATTAAATTAAGTGAACTAAAGCATATGGAAATGAATTGGGTGGTATGACTACACCCCTTGTTTTGATTTAATAATCCCAACCTATGTGAATTGAATTCAATGTGTTAACTGAAATGAAATGTGAAAGGTGGAATGACTATGTTGTTTATTGAATTCTATGCTCAGACAATCTTTGTATATTGTTTTATTTAAAATCCATTGATGACATATGATTCAATGCATGCTAATTCCTTGTTCCTATGCTTTCATTTCATTGTTTATGTGAGTGTTTAAATGATTATTCATTTTTTTAGTAGATTTAATTACATGTTATTCCTTTTAGCATTGATCTCATGTAGGTGCTTAGTTCCTCATGGGATTTTATGGATCGAATTGTGATACATGGATATATGTCTATCTTTTATAATGAGATATTTATTTAATGGAATCTATTTATATAAATTGTTTCCTTGTGATATATTCCTTATTGATATAGATCACTTGATATGGGTTGGGTGGGAACATATGTCCTATATTGAAGAGTCCCTGGACATACTCACTATGCTCGGGTGGTTAGGACTTGACATGCCAAGAGCGATACTTTATCTTTCCATGTATAGGCTCATGGGGTAGTTTCTTATACTTTTGTGTGACACCGGTTCCCTTGGGTATAAACCAAGGATGGACCCATTATAAATATGGTTATTCTATGCCTTGAGGGATACATGGTCCCCTTTGCATGATACATGGTATGGACTCAAAGTCTCCCTCCTCGAGTGATACAAAGGACAGCATATGTTTCACCTAGGACAGTCTCAATAGTGTTGGGTTATATTGGATGTTCCCATTTCAACCCTATGTATTCAATTTAGATTAACTTTTATGGGATCAAGAATCCACCTCTGAATTTTAAGGATCAATAGAATGCATGTTTTCTTTGTTTTTCATTCCCCTTGAATATGTTTTGAGCATGTTTATATATTGACATGGTAGTGTGACCTCCAAGCTAAAAGACAGACTTAGTGTCTTCTTCCTTTCTTTGTTAAATTATTTTTTATATTCTAATTGGTACCATATGACTTTAATAAGAACCTTATTTAGATATTCATCTTAGGCCAAAACATGTGGTATGAGATGCGTGACTGTCTAGAAACTTGTACCAGGTTTCTATTATGTAATTTTATATAGCTCTGCAATTATATCATATGGAACACTATTATTTATTTATTCATATCACTAAATGTATTGGTATAAAAATCATGTTTGTTGGCATACTGATATTTATATCTCACACCCTACTCAAGAACCATTTGTTACCTAAGTAGACATCCTTTTCTCAGGTCAATCAATTCATTACTTGTGTTATGTTGTGTAATAGGGGGCTATAAAGCACAGGACCAAGCTAGTGGTTGAGATGATTGTGGAGCTAGTATTTGAGTAGTTTTTATTTTATTTCATTGTTTTTATATTTTTAATTCTTAATATTTTTACTTTTATCAACATTTTTCATAAATACATTATTGTAAATTGTTGTTGGCCGCTTTTATTTGGCTATTATATTATTCTTATGTTGTTTTTCCTTCTATATTATTATTACATCTACTATTGTTTTTCATTATAATATATTTATACTGATATATGTCTCTAATATATAGGGTATAGTCTCCCCATTGTACCATTAATGTACCATCTCTACTTTTCAGCAGCCTACGGTATACGCAAAGGCATTCTTTAGGCCATGTGGTGAGCGATCCTACTACTATTTTAGTGGTAAGTCGGGTCAGAACATTACATTGTTCCCTTTATTTAATTTTTTGGACATTTTTCTAGATAATGAAGTCATTTTTTATCAATTTATGGGAGGAAATCCATATTTTTTGTTTTCTATATTTTCATTGTCTACTTAGGACCTTTTTCATTCCTAGAAAATTTTTTCATCAGTCTTCCAAAACATTATTGTGGTCATTTTTTCATTTATCTGAGATAATTTTCCCTTCTATTGATTGTGTGAACCTTCCTTTTTTCTATTTATAAATTTATTAACCCCTATTTACTAATTGTTTATATTCTATATGTATTTTTTTCTAACAATTTGTTAAGATACCGTAATTTTCCATCAAAAGCCAACAATTTCCCCAATTGCATGACTTTCACTATAGATATATTTCAATTACCTAATTTAAACTTCTTAATTTCCATTTCATTTCTATCTATTCTATAATTTCTATATCTCCAACATTTCTTTCCAAATCATTGTGCACAATATATCATTTTAAGTGTGGGAGAGTCTTTATTTAGCATTATTTTCTATAAAGTTGGATTTCTTCCTATTTTTATTAGTCTAGGATACATTTTTCATTAAAAGAATACCTTGGAATGAAATATCATTACATAAATTTAAATAAATGAAAATTTTTGTTTAATTATTTTTGAAAACATTTTTTATTCCTATTTAGATTTTTATCATGATTACTGTTCTGATTATTTAATTCCAATTCTAGATTATTGAAATAGAATTTGATTGAATTATTAATATAAACTATTCACTGATTGATTTGAGGTTATTTAATATACTCCCATTCCTAAGAGGATTATATGCCTACATTTCCAGATTCATTTTTGAGAATATTTCTTGAGAGATACTTTTGTTATGTAAACTTACAAGAAATTACATTGAGATCTTATTGAAGAAATGAGTGCACAAATAAACTGTATAAATGATTGAGGCAATATTTTTTAATCTAGTTATCCTGACACCCACCTATACATATATCTTTCTATAACTCATAGTGTATAAGAATAACCCTATAAGGATGGAACCGGTTCAATCCTATTATCCCTTCCAACCATACTCTTAGTACTATAAATGATTTTCTTTCAAATAAGTGTGGGGTATTTTTCATCTCTTCCACACAAATGATATTGGTAATAATGATAAATATGGGGTAATTCTTAATATATTGATATGACATGGTTCATGATTACATTTGGAAATTTCAATACATACCCATTTCCATTGAATATAGAAATATATATAAAAAATTGGTTGTGTATTATGAAGGTAAAAAATCACCATTACTAGACTGAGGAATCTTATATTGGATAATATGTAGTCAAGTGATGGGTGTGTGATCTAGACTAGACATGAACGTCAAAAAATAAATAAAATAGAAAAAAAATGAAAGGAACAAGGAACATTCTTCATTCTTTGTTGACATATTCATGGACCCGCTTTGAGTAGTTTGGAGCACTGAGACCTTATTTTTGTCTATGATGAGTTACTTAATTTTACTATTCATTATTATCATGCATTATGATTTTTGTCTTAGCCACCTTTTTTAGATTTATTTATTTCATCTAGTCACTTTCCATCAGCCTCTAATACATTTAAACCTCATTACTTAAGCACTCGTGATTAATTTTTTATATTTCTTTACTAAGTGGACATGTTAGAACCAATGAAAGACTATGGTTAAGACCATATATTTAGGTTATGAGCATAAATAAAAATATATTATTCCATGATTTAGGAGAAAAATTTTATTACGATGTACATTGAAAAATGGTTATAACTTCTATATAATAGTTGAGAAATTGTTATTAAAAGAAAAAAGAATCTAAATAATGAAATTAATAGTGAGGTATGGGTTTTTTTCTATATAGGATTGATTCTAAGGGACATGATTCTTCCACTTACACTTAGATTTATTTATCTTTTTCTGATTCATGTTTCTTATTTGAAAAAATTTTGGTTTGGAGTCCTAATTTAGTTGATTTTTCTAGAGGACAAGAAATTGTTCAAGTGTGGGGGATTTGATAATGAAAATTCATATAAATCTATTAGATACAATTATTTTAGCTATAACCATACATTATTCAATAGAAAAATATGTTTCTATATGATTTAACATGAATTATAAATTTAGGATTCTAAGTATGACATGCTGGAAAATAGAAAAAGTGGACACTACACATCATGATTCCAAAGTGCACAACATGTATTCGTCAAGAAGATCACCTGTGTGACCTTTTGTCTATTTTTTAATATAATATAAAATTCATAAACAAAGTAAAATACATGAATATAGATTAATTTTTATGAATGACACAAATTTCATGCATGTTGAGATCCACAATGTGATATTAGAACGTGATGTGAGAAGTTTGATTTGAGAATCTCATAGAAGATAGAATCCATGAAATCCATGATATCAAAAATATTCATAAAACTTTTAATATATAAATTACACCACATGAAATCCACTTACACTCTAATAAATTATTGAAATATAGTCCACATAAAGGATTTACATGATGTAAATCATTTACATATAGTGTAACACTCGAATCTTTATATATGTGAACACCCATTCCATAGATATGGACTGCAGAAGTTGTCAGAAAACCTCTTATTTCTTCTATTTTTCTCTTCTTGTTTCCTTGCAACCTATTTATATTGATTAATTTTATTGTTTTAATCATTTCTTTTTACCTCTTACTGATTCCAAGACTCGTACTTTGCGCATTTCTATTCCAAACCTTGAATCAATTTTTGTTTTCCATGTAACTTCTATTGTCACTACATTATTCATTGTATCTTCATTAAAGTTATTATTTAATTTTTTTTCATATGATTTCATTTATAAATTGAATGGATTTGAACTATTTGTGTATTATGTTTATCATACATCTTATTTCCATTTTTTTCATTTAATACTATCATGTGTGGCTAATCTACTTATTGTTAGGGACTGAGAGTAAGGGTGGATTTGAAATGAATGAATTTCTAAATTATAAATTGGTAACACTATGGATTATAATTATGTTAAATAAATGTACTAATCCCATTCATTTTCATCTACCCTAAACATTAGATATTTAATCGAAAGACCCTTGCCTATATGGAGTTGGTAAATCTAGGACTAATAGATTATGATACTTTCTTCGAAGAAGTTAAATTTACTACACCTAAGTTTTTCACTATCTTTTTACCCAAAAAATTTTTTATATTAGGTTGATCCAATTGGTTGTACCAAGACCAAATGGTGACCGTTACACCAATTTGTAGTCTAAACCATTGGTCAATCCCAAGTTATATTTATTGTTACTATTTTTTCTAAACCCTAAATTTGAATCTAGACCCTTATTTATCCTTTTAATTAATCCCATTTTATATTTTCTTGTGAAAACCCAACCCAAAGAGGGGGATCATTAGGAATCCTTAAAAAAGGTTCTTACCAATAGGACTCCTACCTCCCAGTTGTCACTATGGGTTCAACCCCACACTGTCACTATGCTATGCCTTTATATCCAAGTGTAGTTTGGGAAATATAAATTTTAATCTAATAAATTCCATCATGTAATCAATGACTCATTATGTGATGGCCACAAATAAATATCTATGTTTTCAAAATAAATGAAGAAACATGTTTAATATTTTAAACATGATTTAGTTTTATATAGAAATTAAATTAAATAGGAACAACTTGAAAGGAGGTAAAATCCAACACAAGAACCTTGGGAAATCCCAATGTAGCTAGGGTTATTGGGGACCAAAGATCCTCATACTATAAATGCCAATTCCATGTAAATTAAAAACAATTACCATTCTCAATACATCACTAAATCACATCATCATCAATAATTTAGTTATTTTTGTAATTTATTCCAACTAGGTAGGGTAGGGAATGCCAATAATACATTACCTATTCTACCATCCTAGGTAACTAGGATTCCATGTGATTTATCCCCTTTATCAAACCCAAAAAATCCACTTTCATTACAAAGAAACCATCACATGAAAAAGCACCGTATTTTTTAACCATATTCATATGAGAAAATCTATTTCATAATCATTTTACAGACACCAAAAAACCTTTTAAAAAACCTATTTACACACACCAATCCTCTAGAAAATCGTTATGTTTATAAGAAAGTATTATTAAATCATCAAATAATGGGACAAAAAAAAACCACCTACCTTTTCCATTGAAACCACCATGAACTGGTTAATATCCTCAATCTGAGAAGAGAGGATTCCCTATATAAGAAATAATAATCAATAAACATAAAAATATATACCACATAAGTCATTACAACAACCAGGTAGAAGAAGAGGGTAGGGGAGGAAGGGGATATCATGCCTAGGGTTGGAGGAGTTAGGAGTGGGGTAAAATGAGAAGTGAAATGGGATAAATTAAGTGTAGATACTTTAGGAATTTAAATATTTTCAAAAATAGATAGACCACAAGGTTTGGTCAAACAATTTTTCGAATTGAGAACCAATTTTTTGGGTGCTTCTAGATCCACTGGATGAGGCGGCACTATTTTGGTCACATAGTTTCACAAACTATTCACCTAACCATGCAGGCACTCTAATTCAATTATCCCCTCTCATACTATTTTTTTAGGTTGGAACATAGTTTCTCCTAACCATGCATCAACCAGGATTTATCCTTTATCTCTCCAAAAAAACTATAACTTTCTATAAAAATTACCCTAAACAACCATCAAATAAATAAAATAATGAAAATAAAAAAACCTGAAAAGTGCACTATTGTTATAACATGGTTTATTTTGACCTCATCTTATCACACATTCGAATATATGTCAATTTTTAAAAAATTTTCTTGATAATTAATATATTATATTTCAATATTTTAATAAATTACATGGGTTTTCTCTCCCCCACTTATAAAATGAGACACCACATTTATCTTCTTTACACCAAATTGAGCCTTCTAGATCATCCTAACCCTACACAACAGTCTTCTTAACTTCCCAAGCTATGATTTAGAGGTTTTTTTATTCATAAAATAAAATTGCAATGGTCATTAAGAAAGTATATGAAGGATTACAATTGAAAGAGTGGTTATTGGTGTACCTGACCACTTTCAGTTTGTTTAATCTTTTATATCCTCTAATTATATAATATTTAACATAAAGAAAAAACATTAGTATCCTTAATAAACTAGAATTTTATTATTAATATGATTTTACATTGGAAAAAAGCATCCAATAGCATACCAAATGTAGAGTAACTTAATCCACAAGCATAACTTGCTTCTCATGATTTAATTTGACTGGTTGTAGAGCCCAAATGGAGTTACAGATCAAAAGTTATAGCCAATAGATTTTAGGATGTCAAAAATGGTTCATGGAGATTTGATCATGGGGGTATAGTTCATAGAGTTCCATTCAAGGAGGTATATTCATAGAGGTCCCATTATTATAGGTACTATTCATGGATGTTTTGGAGGTAACCTCCATGCATAGTAAGTCTGGATTCATGAATCTCCCTTCGTGAATGCATAAAATTTTGATAGTAACCTTTGTGTAGCATCATTATGACTCATGGAACCACATACACTCATAAATGTCATAAATATTCATGAAGGGACTCACTATTAGGGAAAACAACTCCCCTATAAATACCCCCTCATGTCTGTCTTTCAAGGGGACTTGTGAAATTTTAGCTTCCAATATATTCAATCAGTTTTTGATGCTCTGAATATGCATGAATGAATGTTTAGTTGGACCTCAAAAGATATAAACCTTAGTGGAAAAAACTCTTACGGTTTCTTAAGAACATCACAAATGGTTTAGATGCCTTTAAATAATTCTATTACCTTTAAAAAAATAGATCCATTTTTAGTAATTGGGGTTTCTTGATGAACCTACCCTTCATGAAACCAACCCCATGGGAACTAATACATTACCCAGAGCTAGGATCACCATGTTTTGTGAGTACATGATCTTCACGAGATCTCTATCATCCATGAATTCACAACCTGCTTAAGATACATTACGTCTACAAATATCCATCCTTCAAAAAACCCATACCTGCATGAAAACCATACCTTTGTAAAACACATACCTTCACACCCATTGGTCCATACTGCAAGGGTGTGGCCACCACACCCCCACACAGGCTCAATATCGAGTTGCAATATCAGGACTTTTTCCCTTCCACTTCACTTCCATCATTGTGCCCCATGAAAAATGGTGTGTCACACTGTGAACTTTTTTGGTCGGCTCGAGGACATTTTGGGTGGTTTCTTAAATGGCTCCAACGTCCACCCCATATAATTTCAAGAGTTGATATGATCCTATAAACACCCTCAAAAACCTTTAGTGGACCTACTCTTCTTGGACCCTTTCCTATTCCATGATTTTAAATCTTCCTCTTGGATTCTCTGAGTACCATGTCTTGAAATCCTCCTAAAGTAAATCCTAAAACCCTGTGACCTTACTCCCCTAGCGGGTCGACCCAGAATGGGTCACCCTTATGTAAGACCCACACCAACCATTGTTTGGATTCTTCTTCCCATTATCCCTCACAACATGATGTTAAACTATAGTACAACGTATATGAATAACATAGGATGCCTCCTATTAAAATCATCATATACCTTGTGTTTCAAACGTTATATTCATCTTTCAATAATCGTGAGATGACCACTCAAAAACAAGCATGGGCTGCCACCTCAGGTGTATACCCCAATCATATCCCTAAACCCATTAGAAATTCAAGATTTCATTATTAACCTACATAAGGAGGTTTTATAGGAATCCCAAGATTGTGAAGTCCACATGTATCACTACTACTTGCAAGAATCCCTCATGGGATGGCTTGTCTGGTGTAAGACCCATTCATATTTCTCAACCCACCATCAAGTCATGATTCCCTCATAACCTGACATGAGGAAGAAAGTATGGGATGATTCCATAATTAATCCTCACACACTATATCCTTCTATATGAAATTAAAATATAATATTACCCCACCCAATGGACATGGGATTCCCTCATGACCTTACATGAGGAAGACAGAATGGGAAGCATCCAAGTATAATTCTTGCACACCACATCCTTATACAAAAAGTTAAACAGTAATCATAACCCCTAAAATGGAAAATAGATTCCTTCATGAGATGACATGAGGAATTAATTATGTGAATATTCCATGCATAGGCCTCATATACCATGTCCTTCTACATGATGTTAAACTGTAATTTTACCCCATGTAATTTTCAAAGCATCCCTCATGACCTTACGTGAGAAAGAAATGATGGGAAACTTCTATTTATAATACCCGAACCATCTCCCAAAGAGTAATACTCTTTCATAGAGTAGCTTCTATATATAATCACCATACTATAACTCTTAGAATATCCTTCAACAATACGATCATACTTCCCATCCACGTGAAACTACATTGATCAGTCTTGCCATAGGGCCTTAAACTACGGTATCAAACTACATGGGTTTTAATCTATATCTCTCAAATAGGGTGCGTAGGATTCCTCCCTAGGGTTTAACCTAGAAAACCCTCAACCTAGGTTTAAAATCATCCCTCTAAGGGGCACACCTCCTTGATCTGCCTCAATAGTTTATTTTGATCTACAATCCAAGTGTGAAATCATCCCTCATATGGATGTACCTCTTAATCTATCTTAATAGGGGATTCTGATCTATAATAGAGGTGTAAAATAATCCCTCTTAGAGTCACTCCTCCTTTATCCTCCTCAATAAAGAATTATAATCTACCCCCAAGGTGTGGAATCATCCCTCTTAGGCACACACCTATTGGATCTACCTCAATAGGGCATTCTAATCTACCACTTAGGTGTGACATCATCCCATCTAGGGATTCACCTCCTTGGTTTTCCATAATAATAAATTCTGATCAACCATCAACATGTGAAATATTCCCTCCTAGGGACAGACCTCCTGAGATTCTACTCAATATGGATTCGTGATCCATCACCCAATTGGGACATCTTCCCTTGTTGGAACACACGTAACGCTAAATATTCCTTAATAGGGTATCCTGACCATATACCTACAAGTTTTTTTTACCTACACCCATATTCACCTCATGAGATATTAAACCTACACAAATATTGTCCCTGTAATATTTTTGATCAGTTCCCATCTTGTCCCCACATGAAGTTACACATGTGCCCATATTGTCACCAAAATATGTTAAACTTGTTCCCATCTTTCCCCATGAAGATGTTAAACCTACGCTCATCCTTTCTTTTCAAGATATTAAGTGTGTTCACAATATGTCCCCATAAGAAATTAACCATGTTATTATGTATTCAAGATTTTAAACTCATTCCCTATTCCATAATACTAACCCCATATTATAAACATAGAATTCCTGAGGAAAAGAATACATTGAAGAATTTTTCCCTAAAATTAAAATACCTCACTATCAACACACAATGCCTTGGTTTTTATGCATAAGATTCCTCAAACATGTTATACCCACAAAAATATGAATACTTTGTAGTTTCCCAACACACCCACCATCCATAGATTCCCATACATTCCTAATGTTACCATCTTCTCTGACTGAAGGTTGCTGCCCTATTGAGATAAAAGTCGTCTAATTAAATGGAATCAAACTTGAGATGGAAGTGAGAAAAAGTTCCTTTAAAATGAATAAAATATTTTAGGTATATCTAAAGTAATTAATGATCTCTATTGAGGAATCCATGGAGGGAGTAATTGACATCCCATTATCATGATTCAATCAAGGAGCCAGCATCACTATCCATAGTGCTTGAGGTCACCCACCCTTGTAAAGTGAGAATGTGGAGAAAAAAATGAACATCACTATGAAAATACATTACCCTACTATGAAATCATCAGAATAATCATGTAACTACAAATATCAACCATTATTCCATCAAATGGGAAGTGAAATATTCATGCATGTGTATGTGTGGACTACCGCCTCCACATAGCGATACAAATCATTTTACATCACCATCTTTAATAGATGTTTATTATGATTGTTTTAAAGTTTATATATTGTATTTATCATATATTTATTCTTCTATAATTTTCATATCATAACTACCTTTATACCATTGAATCTTTTGGAAAATGATAACGTCGCTCATGCATATGTGTGGACTACCACCTCCACGAAGTGGTAGGATTCATTTTTCATTTCCAATTTTCATGTATGAGAAAAAATATAGATTTAATAAATATATTTTATATATATGAAATAATAATTTTTTTGGAAAGGTAAGTTATTATTTACCTTTATTTAGTTCCATCTCTCCAAAAGTGAAATGTTAGTTTATGCTTTTGTATGACCTACCATCTCCATGAACGGTGTAATTTAATTTTCTATCTCTATATTTTATGAGTGACACTAAATATACATAAAATGAATATATATGATATGTATATCATGTTTATATATCCTTAAATGATTTAACACTGATCAAAATACAAGTACCAGAACATAAAACCTGAAACTCTCATGAAAAATAAATAGTTAACACACAAAAATGATAATTTTAATATGGAAATATTAATAAATATTTATCAAAATGTTATAAGTGGATCATATATGATATTATAAGAATTTAAATGATTTTGGTATAGAATTATAATAAATTAAAATTCATTAAACATGATTTTTGATAATTTTCTATGAAAGACAGACTTGATATAAGGGTTTTATGTTACAATCTCATTGCTTGTCGACATTATTTTTAATCAAGTTTCTAATTATAAAATGTTATGACCTATATCACAAGAATACAATGAATTTTATTATCCCATCTTTATTTATATAAATTATATTTTTTCATTACATTTTACTATCTTTATGAACTCAATATAATGAAATAATGTTTTAAGGAAAAATGACATTATTTCTCTCTTTGGTTCAAAATCATTTTTCTTCTATATCCATGTTTTATAAAAAAAATTACTGTAATTTTTTTAATATTCTTCGATGATTGATTAAATACATTTTTACCCAGAATTTATTTTAAAAAAATAATTTAAAATCAATATTCATTATATTTTCAGAACAATGTTCTTTTGAATTTTTACTGAAAATGTGAAAGGGGTATTTATTTTAACATTCACAATATAAACTGAATTTCCTACCTTTATGAACACTCAGTTTTTTAGAAGATCATTTTAAAATTTCCAAATTTTATTTTCAAATAAAATTGTTTACTTTATATTTGGGAAATTTTTAGATATTTAATATTTTATTTCAAAGTGAAAATAGTTTTTTTAAGAAATAATCCTGTAATATCTTAAAGTAAATTTTTATCCTTGATAAAACCCTTTATTCTTACTTATACTTTACTAGGGATATGATCTAATGATTGAATCCACTTTCATTATTTTTATGTATTATGATGATGATGATTTATGTAGGAATCTATGAAACCCATTCTCATAGGATAATTAAGTCATGATGAAAAATTTATGTAACCTATTTCTTTTCCATGGGTTATGCTATGTTGAAATGATTATAAAACACATTTTTTTCTATGGGCTCTGATATATTGATAGGATTAATGTTTTATGATATTATGGTACAAATATGAATCATTATTATTATGCGATAGGTCTTCCAAGAATTATATATTCCCCCAATTCATTTTGTAAAGATGGATATCTCATGAGATAATAAAAAATTGGAACGGGGAGTGAACCCAATTCAGTAAGGAAATTTTTCCAAAATGATAATATTGGGAGTGAACCTTAAATAGATATATGATGGAATGGAGAGCGAACCCAATACACTATGATATTCTTGGAAGTAAGCCTTGATTAAGTAAATAATTTTATATGATTATTTTCATGCGATAAAATTATTTCTTATGTCAATGTCATACTCTTATGGATTATGTTCTTTGATTCCTTTTTGATTCATGTGTTATGAACTTTCAATATTCATTCCATGACTCAATATTATGATCTTTGATATATATGGTATGTTTTTAAAATGTTATTATCATTTTCTCATTAACTTATTCTCATGTTATGTTTAGGTGATCATTGATATCTCTCATGTTTACCCTTATTAGGCATTAGATCTCACCATTTATTATGTTTCCTTTCTCCATGTTATAAGGAAAGGTTTTAAGTATGATGATTATAAGAAGGTTTGTTTTCATAAAAAACTTAGTGGGATATTATTTTGACTCTTATGAAAAAGTTTTTTATGTATAAATTTTTTCAAAGACACTAGACCCATGTGATTATATCATAGATAATAATGTTATATATTTAATATTAATCTAATAAGATGTGATATTTATGTAAAAAATGTATGGGATGCTATATCTAGGATTGAGAAAATGAGAAGAAAATTAAATATGTATATGGTAGTGCCTAAAAAAATGAAAGGATGTGACAAGTTCCCTTTTATAAATGAGGGGAGTGATACACTTGTAATTATTCTAAACTCTAAAATAATATAAGTTCACATTCATGGAGAAGTGGATTCAAACTAGAGAAATTTTGATGGTGGGGTGAGATAGGGTATAAATACCTTAAAAAATAGGATTTAGAAAATGTTTGGTTATTTTAACCCTTATCTACTTAGTGTCACCCCTAATTAACCCAAGTAACCCTTACCATGGTAATAAAAAACTTAGTTTTTAAGGTTCAGTGATGTCACTCTAAAAGGTAAAGTGGGTCATAAGTGGAAAATTTTGATTTGATCAACCATTCCCCATTTATCATACAAATGATAATAGTTTTATTATATTTCAAACAATTAATTAAATATTGTTTGACATAAAATATTTCTAAATTCGTTTTTAGAAATATTTACCTAATTTGTATTTTAAAAACCTAAATAATACCATGGTGTTTTAATTTGAATTATTGAAACATTAATTAGATTTACTTTTTATCAATAAAATTAAGAAAGACTTTAACTTATCCAGAAAATGTACTTTTAATATTTTATAACTTTTATTTTTATTTTTCTCCATCTTTCATAGGCATTGCATCAACAGTGCATAAGTGTTTTAGGTAATTATTCCATTAAAAAAATTTAAAAAAATAAATTAACATAACAGAGTATATTTATTAATATTCCAAATAAAAATTTAAAACTATTCATAACATCAGTTTATTCTTATTAAAATATATTGTATATTTTAAAAGAAATCGAGTGACATTTTATACTTTTTCATTACTAAAAATAATATAAAGGTAATATCAACGAAAAATGTCACCAGATTTCCATAATTTTTAATATATAATGAGGTTAGTTGAAATAAACTCATATATTGAAATAAAGGAATGTTTTTTATATATTTTTTGATCTTATCAAATACTTTTAAACTAGACTAACTCATTTTACCCTTTAAGGAGGTGATAAACATTTTTCAGGTTTTCTATTCATTATGTACAAAACTGAAATGAAAAAAATTATAAAATTATAAAATAATGATCCTAAATATGAAAAAAAAATTCTATTATTCAATTTCCATAAGTGTTAAAAATTTATTTCAATATAATATCCCAAAACAAAACATAAACCATTGTTAGAAAAATACTTGTTTTAAGTATAAGAAATGATTTTATACCAAAATAATTTAAAATATTGATTGAAAATGAATAAATTTAGTTGTCTTAAATAAAAGGAGTTTTATTTTAATTTAAAAAATACCAAAACTAAAGGAAAACCTATAGAAACTTGATTAAAATAAAAGTACTAAAAACCGTTTTTATTTGAATAAAATCATCACTTAGATTGATAAATTATAAAACATAGATTTCTAAGTTTAAAATTATATTTTCAAATGAATTATATTAATTATTAAATATATAATTGTATTATAAAAACTATCATAAAATTTCAAATAATTTTTGTATCATGACAATTCATAAAAGTGGAATTATTTGTAAAATTGGTATTTTTTACTATTCACCCAAAAATCAAACAAAAATCAATCTGATATAATTTTAATAATATAAATCCATAAAAAATAATTTAATAAAATATTAAATCCAAAATTAATAAATTTAGCTTTTAAAATAAAATACATAATATATGGAAATCCCGCTTTTATGGAAAAATAACCCTTTAAAACGTTAATTTTTCTTAACCTTATGTGACTATAATATTATTAAATATTTTGATCTTATTTCCTAGAAATTAATTAAAAAATTTAAAAATTAAAACATTTAAATATTTGTTTTATGATTCTTTTTTCCTCTTATTTACACTTAAAAAACAAATAGTTAGGTTATAAAATTCAAATATAATTAATAATATTCCCATTATATATCACAATTTTTTTAAGGATATTGTTGTGTGGTATACAGTATCAAAAAAACTATTTATTTAAAATAAAATATATTATAAAATATTATTGTGTTTCAAATTGAAACATTAATGATTTTTAATATTTTGTTGTAAGGTTCAATAAATATTGTCACATAGTTATTAAGTGCATAACTTGGATTCCCAAACAAGAACAACTGGTAAATGAGAAAGGGAAATCACCTAATATATCTCTTGCTAAATTTCATACTATAAGGATTGAGTCTAAACAAGAGAAGAAGGCTGAAAATAATTCAAAATAATTCTTTATATCTAGTAAATTCTAGTTTGAAATGACTAAGAAGATGAAGGATGTGTAAAAGAACTAATATTCCTTGATTAATAAAGTAAATAATGTTGTTCTAACTAAAAAAAAGATAATGAGGAAATTAAATCCATGTTTCCTAAATGAATATAGAATTGTAAATTAAATGGTAAAGTATTCATAAAGAGTTCTCAAACATGTGTACATATAAGGAAAATTGTTTCCATGTTAGTAAATAAGTCACAACCTTGTTTCACTCATTGAAGGGTTGTAAGAGATTCACCTTACTCCAAAAATTTCTATTTGTACTAATTTTACTCAAAATTAAAGGTGAAGAAAAAATGATGATCGGTGTATGTTGTGATGCTTAGTTGGAAAGAATAAAATTTCAAGATGCAATTTGTCAACTGATATCAAAATTCATGGAGGTCATTTCTAAATAAAAACTATACATGGAGTTGGAGAAAAACCCTTAAGGGGAGAATATAAGAGAAATATGTTTGATATTTATTGATTTAATTTTAATATTGAATTATATAAACCATTGAAAAAATATTGATGAGTTGTTTCTTTAACCTTCCCATCATTTTTTTGTTTATATTTAATATATTGATCAATTTGGAGTGATTATCACAGAAAAATAGAGGATAAAAAACTTTCACTTGAAGTTTTTTATTTTTTTTGTTTCAAGATTATTTTAGGTTCAAAAAATATCTTGGATATATATTTGTCTATCCTCTAAAATGTGATTTTTTGGTTGGTATTGTGTAAAAGAATGTGGATAGTCTTTTTATAAATTAATTAATTTTTTTCTACACTAGTTTAGTTGATGTTGAAATATATTTTATCAGTTGATGGAACAAGTTTTAAAAAAATTGGTTCCACCCTCCTATCATAGAAAATTTATTAATTATATCAATATGGGAAGAATAAATAAATGAGGAGACTATAAGGTAATAATATATTTAATTTAAATTCAAAATATTAAGAGGGATAGGAATTTTCCCTTTTAAGGCCTTTCCTTAAATTTCTGGTATGAATACGGGGGAGAGAAGTTTCACCCACTCTGGTGGATAATAAATTTTCATTATAGGTTTTTCCATTGTGTAAAGAGTTTTAAATTTAGTTTAATGAGGATAAGAAACAATACATGGATGGTTGAATAAAAGTGTAACTTATTTACATGGATGTTTGTGAATTAAAAAATTGTATTTAATGGTATTTCCAACAAAAAAAAATTAGGAGATTGCAGTGCCTAATAATTTTTGTAGATGTATTTTTTTCAATGTGTCATGTTAATGTAAATTTAATTATGTAAATATTAGTGTGTTGGTTTCTAGTGAAATAATTTACCCAATGATAGAAACTAAAGGTGTTTCTCATATATTATGGGTAAAGTAGAAAGAGTTATATGCCTTTCAAGTAGTGCATATATTAGATAATTGTTAAGATAATCATTATAGAAAACAATTACAAGTGATGAAATAAGATAAATTAACAGAATTAGAAACATTTTAAATTATTATGTTAATATAATAGAAATCTATCTAATAAACTAGATAATGCATATCTTATGTATCTATGATAAGAAAATAGATTAAATGATGTTCAATGTTTTTGAGAAAATCTCTCTAGTGGTGTAGAGATATCATTTTGGTGTTATGATGAAAGTTGATTTTTTTAGTTATGAAAATCACTTGGATAATGTATGGATTGAATGAGTTTCAATCTATAATATTGAGGTAGTGGTAAAAAATATAAATACTCAAAATTTATTATTTAAAAGGTAAAATATACTATAGAAATAAACTAAGGATGTTTCTAATTATCTGGATAATTCTAATAATTATTTTAATCCTTTATGGGGTAATTTGTAGGGATTAAGAAGGACTGTAATGATTTGAAGTGATTTTGAGGTTATTTGAATTAATCTAGAATTTATGAGGTTAGGGAAGAAAAGTATCTAAGTATTTACCACATAAGAGTCATCCATTGAAAAGGCATCTATTATGGTAGTTAAAAAAAGGATAATTTCTGGTGGCACTCTATAAAAAATTGAATAAACATGGTGATGTTTTTTCTTAACAACGTTTTTGTATTTGTTGACAACTAATATTCTGTAAAATAATGTTTTCAAAAAAATTAGGTGAAATTTGGTAAGGGGAGTCACCATTGAGTACTTTCCATAATTATGTTAAATTCCATCATAATAATGATTGATCAGATAGACTCTGAGAAGAATGTTCAAACTGACTCTGAGAAGGAAAATTGGATTGAAGTTGGGAATGATAATCATATTGAAGCTGAGTAAGAATATAAATCTAAAGCTGGGAAAGATAATAATACTGAAGTTGAGAAAGATAATTAGACTAAATATTATCAAGATAATCGACTGAATCTAATCATGATAATCACACTCAAGATAAGTAATATAATCATACTAAACATGATAAATATAATAATACTAAAGCTATAAAAGATAATCAGACTGAATCTGGGAAAGATAATTTGACTGGAGCATAGAAAGATAATTAGACTGAGGTTGGGAAATATAATTAGACTGAAGCTGAAAAAGACAATCATGTGAAAGATAAGAAAGATAATCAGACTGAAGAAAAGTTAGTATGTTTGAGAAGAATGATTTTTTAGAATTATTGAGAAGTATTAAAGAAGTTAATGTTTGTGTTTAAGTGCAAGTGATTTTTTTAGTTTTCAAATTTGAGTAATAAGGAAAAGTTTTTTAGTTTCTTGCCTTTCATTTTCTTAGTTTCATATAAATAGAGGCATAGTTCATTCTCATTTTGGAAATTTTTCACGAGTGTATAAAAGGAAAAGCATTGAGTAATTTTATAGATGGACTTCCTTCCAGAAATATATCTCATCATTTGAGAAAATATCTATTATTTTGTTAATGAGACAATGAAACATCGTATTAAGTTGATCTGACTAAGTAAGATCATACTGAGTTTTTTAGAAGAGTTAAATAAGTGAAGATCGAGAAATTCATGATCATATTGATTCGATCATACTAATTCGATCAAACAAGGATCATTAAAATGAAGTCTATTGGACTTAGGTTCATCCGAACCAAGAATTTATTTGGAGAAAATTGAAAAAAATTGTTAATTCTTTTTTGGGATCAATTTTATTTGTAATAAAACTTTTAAATTGATGGTATTAAGTATAATAATTTCTATCAGGAGATAAAAGGTGTCTAATGGGAGTCATAAAAATTTTTATTCACATATTCTTAATAGTGAATTTTCATTGAACCATGAGAGTGGATATGGTAAGGGTGTAGATTCTCAAATTGAGGCCAAACCTTATAAATATTGTGTGCTTTAATTTCTTTACTTTGTCTGCATGAATGAGTATTTAATAAAACAAGGAAAGTAAATTAATCTTAATAGGTTTCATGGGATAAGTTTCTAAAAGTATTAAAACTCATAAAAAGTGAAAAAAAAATGATTCAATCCCCCTTCTCAGTTGTTTTCCAATCCTTCAGAATTGTAATTGGTATCAGATCCAAGTTTACCTTGTTGAATCCTTATCATGGATAATCTAAATTCATTCAATAGTAGGGGAATTCATACATTTTATAGAAAAAAATTATGGATAGAGAAATATGACTATCTCTTATCTCTTATATCGTGACCTAGAAGTTGTTGATGCTGCTGCAATTGGTTTTCCACCTATTATGAAAGATTCCCCGATAACATTTTCTGATAATAGAAAAATTTATGTTGACTGAAAATATATAAAATATATCCTAATTTCCTTATCACAAAATGTTTATTAGAAGGTGATGGGTCTCAAAACATCAAAGAGTATGTGGTAAAAGCTTGAAATTATTTTTGAAGGGAATACTAATGGTAAGGAAGAAATGATAAAAATCAGGCATAGTGAGTATGAAGACATTAAAATGATAGATGGAGAAACTATCGATGAATATTTCACAAGATTAAATGAAATTTTTTTGCAATATCCAAGTACTTGGTAATGTTTTGGAGTATTCTACAATTTTGAAGAGACTTATAAGAAATATTTTGGACATTTTTGACTCTAAGATTTCCTCTTAAGAAGATAAGGATGATTTATAACTTGAGGAATTGTATAACATTCTTTTTGTTTATAAAATTATTAAATATCCAACATTCAAAAAGAAGAAGAAATACAAAGGGGATTTCAAATCCATAATAAAAATAAAAATACAAGACATTGAAGATGTTAATCCTTTTAACTCCAAAGATAAGTAAGATGATGATTTGAATGAAATATTCATGTCTCTTATATGTGAGAAAAATCAAAAAGGGAGAGGAAAGTATAAACATAAACATCCTCTAAGTTTTTTAGTGTGGTGGAATCTTATACTTTCCTACGAATTGTCTCATTAAGAATGTTAGATAATATCAATATGATTCTAATGAAAACACTCAATGGAACAAGTGTAACAAAAATTATAAATAAGAAAGGGAATCTATAAAATATAAGAAAAATTTCATGGGAGGAAAAAGAAGTATGATGAGTAAGAAAGTTGAATCAAACTCAAATAACAACAATTCTTCAAAAGATGAAATTTTAGTAAAATTTTGGACCTTCATTGAAAAAGTTAAAAAACTGAATATTCCTCAAATATTTAAGAGGTTTTGAAGAATCACATAGAGAGTATCAACAAATAATAGAATATATTTCATGTATTGATCAAATAAAAACTCTTAAGAAAGAAATCATAGTAATAAAAAAAGATTTTGAATAAGTTTCTAAAGGAATAAAATATGTCATCAAGTAGGATAAAGAATACCAATAAATATTAAGTTATAAACATAGAATTGTTGAACATGGAAATGTGGTTAAAAATATTAGTAAGAAGTTGGAATATAAGGAAGAATAAGTTAAAAAGTTTCAATCAAAACTTCTTGAGTATAAAATTTCCTAGAGTATGATAAATGAAACATTAATCAAAGATTCAAAATTAAAATTTGGGACTTCTAAAGTTTCTGAGAGAACTAAATTCAAGTATTGGAAAATCATATATGGTAAAGGGTGTGAGAAACCTATTTTATTAAAAAAATATAAAAACTAACTCTGGAGGGAAAATGGTCTACATATATATATTTTTAATGCAATAATATGCTATCAACCTCAACAATATTTCCACATAGAAAGATATTACTTCAATAAAAAATCATAATTTTATGGATATTGCTGGTGTTGTGAAATATATTGGAAAAGGGATTATAATTGATGGCATGACTTGTCACTTCTCTAAAGAAGGCTTGAATAATGTGAAATAAATACTGTAATGAGGATGAGTAACTTTTCAAACCCATGGGAAGGTTGAAAAGAAAAATCACAAAATCTTAGAAACATTCCAACAAAAAAACAATTTGAATGTATAGATGAAGTTTTTGGAAGATTTGTGCAGGTTTTTCATGATGATAAAAGATTTATGACACTCTTTCTAGAACAAGTTTATTATGGTATAAAATAAAAGGAATCTAGAAAGAATAATGTTGGGGAAAGATCATTTATTGTCAAGATAGATTTCAAAGAAATTAAATGGAACCAACCATGGACACTTGATAGTGGTTGTTCATCACATATAAAAGGTGATATAAAAAACATGAAACACATTAAAATTCATGATGTAAGAGTAGTTAACTTGGTAAAGATAGTTCCTTAAAACCCATAGGAATTAAAATGGATGCTATTGAAGTAAAAAAGTTAAAATCTAAGGAAGTTTTATTTTCTGATGGGATAAAACATAACATACTTGGTGTGAGTCAACTTTTTGATGATGGAAAAGAATCCATATTTAGAAAATATTATTTTTTATCAAAAATTTGAAATATGTGAATGTTATTATAAAGGTAGAAAAAACCAGTGGGAATCTCCTTTAGGTAGGATAACATAAAAAATCATGTTATCTAAGTGATAAATATGAGAATATTTTGTGTCACTAGATATTTGGCCACTTTGGGTATAAAAACAAGAAACAATTTCAAAATTTGATGTTGCACTTTATTTTCTATAATTAAAAAAAAATATTTGAATATGTTTTTATTTCTTATCGTAAAGGTAAGATGACTAAAAAAAGTAATAAGATAGTTTATATTCAAACTACTAGACCTATTTAACTAATTCATTCTGATTTATGAGGGTTGATGAGACATCAATCAAAAAAATTACAATTATTCTTTTTCACTTTTATTGATAATTTCACTTGGATTTCAAACATAATATTTATAAAAAACTAGTCAGAGTCTATGTAAATGTTAAAGTTTTTTAGAAAGGAAGTTGATAAATAAATTGTGTCTTATATTAAAAAGTATACAATTGATAATGGTACCTAATTCACAAGTAATAATTTTAAAAATTATGAGAGAAAGTATCGTATAAAATATCATCATAGTGTTCTCTACACTACCAAATAAAATGGAGTTGTAGAAATAAATAATAGAAGTTTGTTGGAAATGGTAAGAATCATTATAGAGTAAATCAAACATTCAAATTTTTATTAGAGAGAATCTGTTAATATTATTATTTAGGTTCAGAATATATATTTTTTTATACCAGAAACCAACAAAACATATTATAAATATTTGTATAATAAAAACTTTTCATTAAAGTATTTCAATGTTTTTGTAATTCAATGTTTATTTAAAATCAACAATCATGATTTTGGAAAGTTTGATGTGATATATGAGGAATGAACCTTTATGTGTTATTCATCCAATGGAAGAAAGTAAAAGTTCTGGAAAAAATTCTTACAAAGGTTGGTGGACTCATTTGATGTGAAATTAATTAAAAATATAACTTCTTTTACAAAATTTTATGGGAATAATGTGGAGGATAAACTAAATATTTCCAATGATAGTGAGTCAAAATGTCCTTAACAGGATTCAAAAGAATCTTCTGATGAGTAAAGTTCATCATGAAGAGAAACTTTGGAATTTCCAACCTTACAAAAACATTTTGGAGTCTAAAAACATTATTGGAAATCAAAATACTACATTTCAGACAAAAAGAAAGTGGGTATAAGAAAATAAAAATTTACTTATTTCAAATTTTAAACTATAATTAGTTTATGAATCTATTCAATGCAAATAATGGGTGGATTCTATGAATGGGTAGTTGTATCAAATTGAGAAAAGTGAAATATGGGAACTTGTTTCATATCCTAAAAATAAAAATGTGTTCATAACAAAGTGGGTTTACCCAAACAAATTAAATGAGCATAGAGAAGTTTCAATAAACAAAGTATGACTTGTTTATAAAGTCTATACACAAGTGGAAGGTGTGGATTCTAAAGATACTTTTTCCCCAGTTTCAATATTAGAAACTATTATATTGTTTATATCAGTGGCCGCAAATCGAAATTAGAAATTTTATTCGAGGGTAGTAAGGTCTCCTTTATTAAATATTTATATTGAGGAATATGTTTACACTGAAAGAAAATTGTGGTTTTCAACTTTATAATGATAAAAATAAGTTTTATATATTGAAAAAATCCTTATATGGGTTGAAACAAGACTCGTGTTCCTTGTATTAAAAACTTGATAGATCATTAATAATGCTGAATGTTTCTAAAGGAAAAGTTTATAGAAACTTATATGTAAAATATATTGACTCAGTAATTCTAATTTTAATTGTTTATGTGGATGATATAATTTCATTGAGGGAGTAATAAAAAGTTTATGATGATTTTTCTGAGGAAATGAATAAGAATTTAAAAATGTTAATATTGGGTAAATTAATTTTCTTTCTTGGTATAAAAGTTCAATGGAAATAAAAGTACATTTTCTTATCTCAAGAAAAGTATAACCGAGATTGGTTAAAGAATTTTGGAATGGAAGAATCCAAAAAAGTTTCTAATCCTATATTTGTGAGAATAAAGTTGAGTAAATATGAGTCGTATGAATCAGAAAGGCTCTTGAATGATAATAAAAAGTCTACTTTACCTAACAGCCTTAAATCCTGATATTTTTTATGTTTTAAATTTATATTTTAGACATTAATGTAATATTAAATAACCATGTATGTTGGTATCAAATATAATTTTGATATGTTCCAAAGGAAAAACTTCACATGGGTTGTTATAAAAAAATAACTTGTGAGATGAAGTTTCAGGGTTATACTAATTTTGATTGGTCTGGATATTGTAATGATAGAAATTAAACCATAGGAGGAAGACTTTTCTGGGTGATTTTTGGTTAATTTAGATTAGTAAGAAACAAAGTTCAGTAACTTTGAACACAGTAGAATTAGAATATGTTACAACTACTCAGTCTTTTACTCAGATATTATGGATAAAATATCAGCTAGAATATTTGAAATTAAATTTTTTATGAAATTGAAGATACTTTATGATAATCAGAGTGAAATTGACCTTTATAAATATAATTTCCAGTACTCCAGATAAAAAAACATTGATATAAATTTTCACTTTATAAAAGAGAAATTTTCTGCTGGTGGTGTTTTATTGGAATATATCTCCACAAAGAATCTAATTATTAATATCTTCATAATGGAAATTCCAAAAGAAATGATTATTGAGATAAGGCCTAAACTTCATGTTCATCCTCCTCCAATGACTTCTTAAATCTCATAAGTAATACCCCCATGATTATTTGGATTATGTTTACAAAATAGGATTTAAAGTAACAACATTTTTACTTTTTAATAAGTTTTTATTTATCATTATTTTATGAATTTGGAGATGTGGTTATCAAAAAATGTGTGATAGAAAAATATAGGTGAGATAAAAAATAAAAGTGAGAAAAAAAGTGAGAAAATATGAAAGTGAAGGGGATTTTTTCTTAACATGAATACAAAATTTTCTTTCCACCGAGGGATGGAATTCCTTAAAAATAATTACTTTATCTAGTAGTGTGGTTTCAGGAAACTTTCTTTTGATAAAGGATGTGTTTTTTGTAAAAAGGCTAATGTTGAGTTACAAAAAAATATAAGGTTTGAAAATAATTTTAACGAGTTCCGTCAAAAAATAAAAAAGGGGGATTATATAACCATTGTGATGTTTTTTCTATACAAGGTTCTTGGGTTTGTTGAAAAATAATCATTTTTAAAAGAATGTTTTTGAAAAATAGTTGAAAGTTTCTAAGTTGAGTCACCAATGATTACATTACATCATAATGGGAAATTACATCATAATGAAGTTCGATTTTTATGACTATATGAAGGAATATTAGACTAACTCTGAGAAGTAAAATTATACTGAAGTTGAGAAAGATATTTATGGTGAAGGTGTGAAAGATAATTAGACTGAATATGATCAAGAAAATCATACTAAAACTAAGATAGATAATCATTTTGAAGATGAGGAACATAATCATACTGAAGATAAATAATATAATAAGACTAATGTTAGGAAAAATAATCATACTGAAGATAAGAAAGATAATATAACAGAAGCTGAGAAATATAATCAGACTAAAGTTGAGAAAGACAATCAGACTGAAGTTGAGCAGGAAAATTAGACTAAATCTAAGAAATACAATCATAAAAAAGCTGATAAATAAAATCAGACTTAAGATGAAAAAGATAATTAGACTGAAGAAAATTTATTATATTCGAGAAGACTAATTTTAGAGAAATATTTATAAGGTTTTAAGAATTCAAATTTTGAGTTCAAATGTGAGGGATTTTTGGATTTATGAAATATGAGTAAGCGGAAAAATTATTTTAGTTTCCTGCCTTTTCTTTTTTGATTCGTTTATAAATAGAGGCACAGTTCATTCACATCATATAACATTTTCATAAGTTCAGAATAGGTGGAGCAGTAGGTAATTTGATAAAGAGTTCATTCTGGATAGATATCTCGATGGTTGATTAGAAATTTTCCATTTTTCTTACCATACTAAGAAACATTATATTGAGTCGATCAGATTAAGGAAGATCATACTGAGTTTTTCATCAATGTTTAAGAAGTGAAATTTAAGAAAGGAAAGATTATATTGAGTCAATCATACTGAGTTAATCGGACTGGGTTCATCTATCCAAAGGCCATCAGACTTGTGGTCATCGAACCTAGTAACTTTTTTAGGAAAATTGAAAAATTTTGTATTCTTTTATTTTGGATCAATTTTTTTAAAAAAAAATTCAACTTTTGGGGATCAGTATAATTACTATTATCAGGAGATATATGGTATGTAATTGGTGTATTCATATGTTTTATTCCATCCAATGTCCCGAAGGCCTTTATTTTTTTATTGATTTCGATAATCCACCATTCAAGGGGTGAGGTGGAACCCTTACAGGGCCCATAGGTGTAAGTATTACATGGACCGTAGGCCTTAGAGAAATTCATTTTCCCATAGGCATCAAACATACCATACAATAAAGAATAACTACTTGGAACTACTCCTCCCTAGCATCTTCATTGTGAAACCGACTCTCCACCTTCACATGGCTATTTGTCTAGGCATTCTCGTGCATGCACAGTCTTGTCCCAAAGGCAATTTCCATACCCTCTCATTCTTGCAATATGTTTAGCTTCTATGGTGGTGGAATCTCTTTGTTCATCCTCATTTTGGTGCTTGTTCTTTTTAGTTCGTCTAACTTTCATCTGTACTTAAGGTGGCCCGAAGTCCATGAGGTAGCCCAAAGGCCTTACTGACCCGAAGGCCTGGGTGGCCCGAAGGCCTTAAAGGACTCGGGGACCAAATCAGTAGCTTGAAGGCCAACACGGGGGTATATTTTCATCTTCTACAGTGCCAAACAGAACCTATTATAGTTCCTGCTATAACAGTACTGCTATAGTACCTAGAAATAATGTCTCCACCTGGATTTGATCTCGGGTCTCTGGGATGCACTTATGGAGTCCTTACCAACTAAGCTAAGGAAAATATATAGGTTCTCACACATGAGGCTGAACCTTGTAAATATTTTGAGATTTACCTAATTTATTACTTTTTTATGAATAAATACTTCCTAAAATATTAATAAGAAATTAACCATAACAAGTTTCAGGGGTTAAGTTTATAAAAGTCTTGATACATATAAACAAGAAAACAACTAATTCAACATCCCCCCCTATCAGTATTTTTTTCAATCCTTTGGAATATAAAACATAAGGACCATTCTATGCATTTAACTGAAATTTTCTAAGGCGTGATTTATATAAGGATGAACATTGTCTATGTAAGGAAAAACATTTACTTTGTATGGATGTTGGGTGTAGCATCATCAGATTAAGGTAATTAACCTTGTATTTATTTATTTTAAGTATAAAAAGTGATTAGTTAAGTTAAATTAGGTTTAGTGAAGTTTTGGAAAGTTTTTGGGGATTTTTTATAGTTTTTCAGTTTGATCATGATTAATGGAAATTGTACAACACATCTCAGGAAACTACAAAACAGAAACAGTGGGCACTAGGTAGGTGCACAGTTTGGCACATGGTTGGGCTAAACCTTGTGTCCAACTTTGAAAAACAGTTCAAAGATATACATAGGTAAATATCACATTTATTGCATAATTATCCTAATTGTGAAATCCAATAGTGTGAGTGTCATTTGGAGGTACTGTCTCATGCATGGTTAGCACACGGTTTTCCAAACAGTGCAACGGAACCGTGCACCATTAAAAATTAGATCCAAAAATTATGTATCTAATTAGGTTTACCCCTAATCCTCTCATGTTTCACCTAAATAGGTCATAACCCAAATTTATCTTCCTCTCAATGTTACATAGACCATTTTTATTGATTTAGTATAGATTCTTAGCAGAATCTATGTGCGTTGGAGGCCGAATTTGTTGATAAATAATCATTCTTCATATTTTTTCATATAATTACTCTTCTACCTTCTCATTGAATCAAATATATATTTAATTGGAGATAGATATATGTTTTTTAGTTTCAATCATGATTATATATAGTTGTTTTTTTAAGGTAACAATATCTACGGTTGGATATTGAATATCAATGCAGCGTTGTCGAAGTTTTTGTGTCGTTCTTCCTCTTTTACAAAGATAGAGAAATATGTGGGTTCACTCTTGACTCATCTTGATTAGAAACATAATTATGTATTTGAAATTGATTTAATTTCATGAATTTATTTTCGAAATTGATTTTTGATTTTATGGAATCCTATTTAATGATGGTTTTGTGAAATTTTAGAAATTGTTTAGTTTTTTGGAAATTTCTTTTGGTTCAAGATTTTAAAATGATGATTTTAAAATTATTGCCTATTTATAATGCAAAAAAAATTATTGGAAACTTTTCAAGAAATAATGGTTTTGTGGGAAATGGTTTGGCATGAGTTTTGGAATACATGGTGGGTGGGGGTTCATTTTCATTTGGGATGGAAAAGGGTGTGAAATTTTCCCCTTCAAAATTGGATGGATAAGGCAGTGAAGTTACCCCCGCAAAACTGGTTCACCAAGTGTTGGTTTGGTGAAAAGATGGCTCACCACTTATAAATATAGGTATTTCCATGAATGACATGCATGTGTGGATGTGTGTGTTTTTATTTGGATGTGTGTAAATGATTGGATATTAAAAAATGGGATTTGTGAAATGGTTTTAAAGAATTATTAGATTACTTTCCATAGAAAACTATTTTGATTAAAATAGTTTTGGATTTGATATAAACTACTTTAAATTGTTTTAAACTATATTATATAAATTTTATAACATCTTTTATCCTACTAGTGTGTGTAGGGAAGTCATTGGGGAAATCCTATTGAATTTTTACTCACCCCATACATGGTCACATTGGTGCATTTGAAGATATGATATATCAAGATATAGGTAATGGTAAGGTACCATAGTTCTTTAGTAATTCATCATGATACTATAAGAATGGATTGTTGATTTGTATCTTGGTGCATATTAGGAGATTTTTAGTTTATTCATTTGGTGTTTTTGAGTTTTTCTTGTTTTAAATTACACTTTTTACTCTGGTTTGGTTTATTTTGGTTTGGTTTTATTTGAGTTGTATTTGGTACTCATGTATCATATCGTGGTTTTTTGGTTTTGGTTATCTTGATTTTTTGTTTTATTTTCAAAGGTAAAATCATCCCCCAATGGTTTATTAAGACTTTGGAATTTATTTCTAGCCTTCAGTTTATTAAGGATTTCACCTAGGTCCAGTAACACACACCACTTCATCCCAATCCAATGGGTAAGGGTGAGTGTTTCCAATAGTATCAGCTCATTTAATCCATGATATGGTATTAGTGCTAGTCTTTCACTTGGAATGGTACTGAGGAGAATGATTTTCAAAATTGGAATGTATAGGGAAAAAGGTCTAGCTAAACTATTTTTTATTGAACTTCGTGTTTCTTGGGAATTCAAGTAGTTGAGTGTTTTGAGAAACTTATAGGATTTATAACCTCACCATTATGGGTTTATTTGATGATAAGATCATGAAATTTAATTGATTTAAATGACTTCCAACTAAGAGTACATAATTTATTTTGAGTAATTATTCATGATTTGGTGAAAAAGTGTTGATTTTTTTTTAAAATAGTATAGAATGGTTAAATTTCCAAAGATCATGGAGGAATTTTCAAAAATGGTTTGAAAGGTGAAAATGTTGGAATTTTGGAAATCCTTTTTTTCATAGGTGTGATATGATAAAATTGAAATATTTAAAAATTTAGTTTCAAGAGAGTGAAACTAAATGCTGTTTGTTTTGGTTATATATATTTCACTAGTTAGGCATAGAAGAATCCAATTAGATGAGGATATTAAGAATGTGGTTGTACCTGGGATATAACTGAACCAACACCTAGTTCAGAGCATTTTCCAGACTTTTCTAGCCATGTATAGAGAGAACAGAAGGGAAGAGCCAAGGAAGTTGGATCATTCAGTCAAGCTCTAAAATAGTAATCCTTCAATATTTTAGGGTGATTTGGAACCTAAAAAAGAAAAAGTGTGGCTAAATGTGATTAATTTAATATTTTATTTCCTAAGAACATGATTTGAGTTGAATGTGAAGTTGGAAATGTATATGCTAGAAGATATTTCACACCCATGTTGGATTTAGCAGTTCATGATAAATTTGATCAAGAAATTTCAAGGGAAATTTTTTGAAGAATTTTTTAATAAATAATTCTATCTTTACATGTTCAGAATTTCCCAAATGAAAGATTTCATCAGTTCGAAGAAATATAATGACATAGTAATAGAGTATGTGGCTGAATTTATGGATTTAGTCCTATTTTCACCCAAAATTATCGAAAGTTCATCCTTAAAGGCATGCATTATTTTAATCAGGTTTGAGGACATAGTTTCTCTCAAAGATTTTCATATTTTTTATATTAGATTATACATAGATTTTCAGTAGGTAAATAGTGGAATAAAGCAACAAAACATATAATACATGTGCAGGATTCATGTTTATACCTATTGTAAATGGTGGGAACTCTAATGTTTGGAATAATAAGAAGACGGACACATATCTCCAAGGTATTCATATAAATTAAAACTATATAGTGGGATCAGGGAATCTTCCTCTTAAACCAAATAGTAGTATCAGTTGTTTTCATTATAATTTTTTGACCATATGAAATGAGATTGTATGACACCACCTAGAGAATGTCAAGAATTATAAGAAAATGGTACAACTTTAGTTCTATTTTTGTAGTGCTCCAAGGTAAGGTGATGTGGACACATATCATGTTTTATGGGGATCATAAACTTAAATGGGATGAGGGAAGAATAATAACTCTCATTATTAAAACCATGAAATCCATAGTGATTCTAATAATACCATGAATCCTCAACTTGTATAATCTAAACATGGTAATAAATGGAAAAGTGTAGTGAGAAAGAAATTGTATGCAACAAAGAAAATGATCATGGATGATAAATTAGGTTCTCCAATTGTGAGTGATATTATTCATAAGAATTATACACTCATGAAAGATTTTTTTTATATGGGTGTATCTCATTCATTTATTGATTATCATTTTATTGATCTTTATGGTTTGAATGATGATATTATTCCTTCTGTTTTTAACTTTAAACTCCACTTAGAAAAAGAGAATTTCATACATTTATATGAAAAGCATGATATGTAACTATTGATGGGGTTGAATTGATTTTTTTATTTCTTTATGATTGATATGTATTTATATGACATAATATAATGTATGGATTGGTTGACAATTTTGAAATCTCAAATTGACTATTATACCCAAAGAGATTGTTTTACCTCTAATGATGGCATCGAGCATCTCTTTAGAGGAGATCAAAAATTTAAAGGAAGGTACAGTTGGCTTATTTTAACTAGTAGTTGGGACTATCTCATACTAGTTGTCATCTTGGACCATGGAATAATTGAACGATATTGGGAATCGATATTTTCCAACTGTAGTGGACCAATTTTTTGATTATTTTTTCCAGTAATTTCTCAGGGTTTCCACCCAAAGGAGATTTGAAGTTTACAGTTAATCACTTTATAATGACCTGTCCTATATCTTATAATTTTAATCATATGGAAAAAAAATAATTGAAGGAGTTGAAATTATGTCTGGAAGAGTGGGGAAAAAAGGTTTTTATCATCCTAGTACATATCCTTTTGAAGAACTAGTTTTGTTTTTCAAAAATGAAGATGCAACTCTTAGTATCTATATAGATTGTTATAAGACTAACCAAGTTATGATAATGAATTGGAATACACATCCATACATTGATGATAAATTTGATCAATTTATGGGATCCCATTGGTTCTCTAAGATTGACTTGTATTCTAGATATCACCAACTAAGGGTTCAGATGTAGGATATTCTGATGATGGACTATAATAGTAGATTTATCCATTACAAGTATGTAATTATGCATTTTGGTTATATGAATTCACCATATATATTTATGGAATTGATGGATAAAAAATTTCAAAATTATCTGGATTATTTTTTGTTGGTGTTTTTTGATGACATACAATTATATTCTAGGATAAAGGTTGAGTATGATCAACACTTAGAAATAGCATTGGGTATTTTGCAAGATCATCGTCAGTATTTCAAAATTTCTAAGTGTTATTTTTGGATACAATAGGTAAAATTCATTGGCAATGATATATCTGTAAAGGTTTTTATATGTATCCTAAAAATATAGAGGTTGTAATATCTTGGAAACTACCAAATAATTCATTTAATATACACAGTTTCCTTGGATTGGATTATTATTACTAATATTTCTTTCAAGACTTTTCAGTACCAGCTTCATCAATGAAAACATTAATAAGGAAATGTGTTCCATTTCAATTGAATTAGGAATGTAAACATTATTTTCCACAGCCAAAACTCCTCCTATAATTATCATCGATCAAGGTATTACTAGAATTAGGACAAGTCTATGTGGTTTATTGTGATGCTTAAGGATCTAGGTTGGGGTGTTTTATTATTTAGAGGGCATGTTGTTGCTTATGGATCATGATAGTTATGGTTTCAAGAGAAGTACTACATAACACATGATTTAGAATTAGTAATTATAGTCCATTATTTGGAGAATCGATTTCATTACCTCTTTAGTGAGAAATTTACCATGTTCTCAAATCATATGATTATGAAACACATTTTCTCACAAAGAGATTTGAATCTAAGACAAATAATATGGAAGGAGTATCATCGAATGTTTGAATTTGAATTAAAGTATACACCAAGTAAAGGAAGTTTTTTGGAAGGTGAACTAATTTGGAAGCCATATAGTTAGTTGGTTAAAGAGGCTTCAAATAAATGGAAGTTTGTATTAGTGATAGTCAACATGGACTTGAAATGTGAAGACAGAGTTAGTGTTGTGGTTTTATTTATCGTTTATTATATTACTAATTTGTTTGAGAAAGTTAAAGAGTCATAGAAATATGATTTTGAATGTGTTTCCATGAGGTCAAAACTCAATGGTGGGGAGACCATTAAAATATGTAAGCTGGATGAGATTTTGGTTTTGTGGTTTAGGGATTGGATGTTCATACCTATGGATTATCAGGAAAAACATATTCATGCTTACACTATTAGATTTGTTTTGTTTATAATAGAATAAAAAATATTCATATTGTACCCAATTCAAAATTTTGGAGGGTTATCATTAAAAGAAAAGAGTTATATTTTTTTTGAGATTCCTCACCAGTCAATTGGTTAAGGCAGAGCATCAGCAACCAGTGAGCATGATACAGTCTTTACTAATTCCTATGTGGTAATGGGAGAAGATTTCCATGGATTTTATAATATTTGTACTAAGGATTTTTTAGAAACACAATACCATATGGCTGATAGTGGATCATCTTATAAAGTTGGCCCATTTCATCCCTATTCATGAATCTCATATAGCAGAAAGATTATCAAAATTTTATATCTAAGAAGTGGTAAAAAGGAATGGAATACCATTTTTGGTAGTATAGGACCATGGTCTGAGGTTTATGTCTCATTTTTAGAAATTCTTATAGATGTCACTTGGGACTCAATTGACTATGAGTGTGGAATATCATCCTAAAATTGATGGATAATCTGATAGGATGATACAAATATTCAAAGACATGAATATAGCTTGTGTAATGGGTTTTGGTGGCTCAAGGGAGGGGAACATAACATTATAGGAGTTTACATATCATAATAATTATTAGTTCTTGATACATATGGATCCTTTTAAAGAATTATATGGTCATCATTGATGTTATCTACTTTTTTGGGGGGAAATAGGTTAGAATTCACTAGTTGGACCAATCCTTGTGCAATAGACAATAGAAAAGATTAAGATGTCAGGAATAGATTAGAGATGGATTAGATTATTCATAAATCATATGTGGATCATTATCATTGGTCATTTTTAATTAAGTTGAGTGATAATGCGTTCTTTATAATGTCTCCATGTTTTTAGCATCATCATTTTGGGACGTGATGAATGTTATATCCTCGATACATAGGCATTTTCGATATACTTTAACGGGTTTGTTATGTGGAATATTAGTTGACTTTCTATAAATGATCAGTTCAATGAATAATTTGTTTCAAGTATCTCAATTAAAGAAGTGTCAAATTGATCCAAACCATGTGATTCAATGGGATCACATTAACCAAGACCTGGATACTATATCGATTCATGTTCTAATACGGATTATGGATTGACAATAGGAATTCTTATATTGGAAAAGAATAATTTTAGTGAAAGTTTTATGTTAAATGGTAAGATTCAAGAAGAAACATGGGAGTATGGGAAGAATGTGGCGGACAAATGGCCTGAACTCTTTCAAGCCAATGGTTGTTTTTAAATTTATGGGGATGGAAAGATAAATGGTGGGGAGAATTTTTCACCCACCCTATTTCAAGTAATTAACCTTTTATTTATATATTTTCAGTATATTAAGATATTGAGTTATGTTTCATGAGGATAAAAAATTTTCTGGAAATTTTTGGTTCTTTTCTAAAGGTGCATGATTTGAGTACCATAAGTAGAAAACATGAAACACCTCTTTGGAAATTGTGCAAGTAAAATAGAGGTCATGGGTTAGGTGCATAGTTAGGCTTAGAATTTGACAAAACGATGTGGCCACCCAAGAGAAATAATTCAAGGATATACATACATGGTTGGTTCATAGTAATATTAACTATGTAATCCAATTGTGAAAGGTTTGTTTAGAGGAATAGGCTTGTTCATTGTTAGTGTATGGCCTCCTTAACCATGCGCCCTAACTCTGCATTATTAAAAATTAAATTTCAAATAAATGGATCAAATATTTTTTACCACCTAAGCCTCTTGTTTTTTCCTAAATAGTTCATAACATTAATTATTATTCCTTCAAAGTTATGGAGACCATTACTTAATATTCATAAGTGATTCCTAAGAGAATTTATGTGCATTAGAGTCCATATTTGTTGGTAAGTTATCATAATTCGTTTTTTCACTTAGAATTCATCTTCTTCCATCTCTTGGAATCATATATCTAATCTATTGGGGATAAAGATATGTTTTTTATGTTAATAATGATGGTATATGGTTGTTTTTGTTGAAGATAACAAGATCAAAAGTTGAAACTTGAATATATATAAGTTTTTTTTATGTTCTTGTGTTGTTTTTGTTTTTTTCGATGTTTGAGAGGTAGGATGCTTCACTCTCAATTCCTCCTGATTAAAACATTAAGTATTTATTTAAAATTGGATTAATTTATTAAATTAATTTGTTAAATTGATGTTTCATTTCTTGGAAACATGTTTAGTGATGGTTTACTTAAATTGTGGAAATTTTTGGTTATGTGGAAAGTGATTTTGGTTTATGATTTTAAAATGATGATTTTAAAAAAAAAATGTTTTATGCATGCATAATTTTTTTTTAAAATGTTTAAAATAAATAATGGTTTTTTTAAATGGTTTGGAATGGATTTTGACATACATGGTGGGAATATTTTCATGTGAATTTGGGATAGATAAAGGCATGAAGTTTCCCCCATAAAAATTGGATAGATAAGGGTGTGCATTTTCCACCATCAGAATGGTTCACCAAGTGATGGTTTGGTGAAATGATGACTCACCACTCGGGAGTAAAGGGATGTCCATGGTTGAAATAAATGTGTCTATGTGTGTGGTTGTGTGGATGTGTGGATGTGTTAAAATTATTGGGTATTAAAAAATAGGATTTGAGAAATGGTTTTAATGAATTTTTTGATTACTTTCCCTAGAAAAATGTTTTTATTGGAATTGTTTTTTTATTTGATATAAACAAATTTAATTTTTTTTCAACTATTTTATATAAATCTTCTAACATGTTCTATCCTAGTGCTATGAGTTGGGAATCCGTTTTATAAATCCTACTAAGTTTTATACTCTACCCCTTATCTGGAACATTAGTTCATTTGTAGATGTGATATATCGAGACACACGTAAAGTAATGTTATCAAAATTCTTAAGTGGTGAATTGGGATAATATTGGTCTAACATATTGAGTTGGATCATAGAGCTTGTTAGGAGCTATTGAGTTTATTTCTTTGGTGTCTTTGAGTTTTTTTTTGTGTTTTTTCCTCTTTGTACTCTAATAGTGTTTGGCTTAGTTTGGTTTTCTTTGAGTTATATTTTTTAATAATGTATCATATTGTGGTTTGTTAGTTTTAGTTATCTGCTTTGGTTGTTTTATTTTCAAATGGAAAATTGTACGATAATGGTTTATGTGATGACCCCAACCTCAATATCCTAGAGTCATTTCCATACTTTATTACTTTTGCATAGATACAAGTTTCGAATCCCAAAGCACTGATCAATTTATCAATTTTATAAAATAAATTACATAGAATATCCATACATTATAGTTTAAAATCTAAACAAAAACAAAGAGGATCCTTTTAACATAAATATTCTCCCATATTAACCCTTGTTATCGGTCATATTATACATCTTTACACCCTATTAAAAATAAAATATAAGAAAGGGGTGAGATCTAATTCATAGTAAGGGTAAATAATAATGGAGAATATATCATAAAAACATAATCTTTTAAAGTGAGATATATAACAAAAACACAAGAATTTTAAACATAACTTGGTCATAATATAGAAATAATATGTCAAATAATGACATATAAACATTCACATGGATATTATACTAGTATAAAATTCACAAGTATTATCAATAACTAATATCATAATTAGGGAATGCATAATATCAGACATCATAATCATACCATCAAGGTTTCATCCAAGACACCATATATAAATGGGTAAAACCCCAAACTAGTTTGTCTCATGAGACTTACCCATTCATCTAGGGCCTATACAGGCCCCATCTGTCACTTACTATATCCAATGCATCCCACATATAAAAGGGGTGATAAAACATAATCAACATAAACATTCATATTAAAACTAACACAAAAATGTGAATGCTTAAACCATAAACCATAAATCGTATCAAAATAGAACATCCATGGTTAAACTTAATCATAAACCATTTAACGAAGAATGGTAACTTATATCATAATAGATCGTCCTCAACCAAGAATAATATCCCAAAATGATGTCTACATATGTGAAATACTATAATAAAATCATTAAATATTTCTTTAGATAAATACACCTATTTTACATTGAAATAATTTATTTAAAAGCTATTTAAATATAAAATACATATTTCCTTTTAAAATTACCTTGTAATCTTATAAGTTAATCTTAAAAATGTTAAGGCATTATGATTCTGGAAAATTTCGCTCACATCGCATAAGTTGAAAAAAAATTCCTTGCATCGAAAAAGTCATAAAGTACCTCATTTGGAAAAATTATTCCTTTAAAACCATTTTATAAAAATTCAAACAAGGTTAAAATTAAATTAAACAATTTTAGAATAATAGTAATAATATTTAGGAAAATAATTTTAAGAAACATGGACATGGATGATAAATATCTCTCAATAAATACTTATGTATAAATAATCCTGAATAATGATGAAATTGTAAAGTTAACCCTTACCACTTTATAATCAGTAGAATCTTATTCACCATGAAAGAAACAAAATAATATACACCACACAAAAAACAAAAAAAAATGAATACAAAATAAAATACATTAATACCATAGTATTCAGAATAATACCTGTAAAAATAATTCATGAGAAGTATATACACCACAGAAAAAAAATAAGTGGTGAATATGGAATTTATATCATGGAAATAAAATAACATAATATTCAGAATAATATTCATAAAAGGAATCCATGGAAAGTATATACACCACACATAAAAACAAGTGGTGAATATGGCATGTATCTCTTGGAAATAAAAAGAGAGATGAAATTACCTTACCATGTACTTTACTTTAGTTGAATGTCCTTTAGCTTCTTATAAAATAGTTTAAAAGAAGTTACTAATTTATACCAAAACCAAATTCATATTTATTGTTTCATATATGATCCTCTTATATTTTATTATCACCTATTTGTTGATAATATTTTTTTATTACCCTTATTTCAGGTGTTAACTGGTTTATTTTTCCTTTGAAAATTTTTTCATGTAAGTCATGTTTTTTATATATAGGTTATATTTATTTCATATAAATAATGATATTAAGATCATAGATATTATATTTACTCATTATAAACATCATTATAATCATTATTTAATGGTTAAAATGGAAAATGAGTCACATCGTGTCTTAGAGATGATAGGTCATACGTATGCATTAGTGACGATATCATTCCCTTAATGGTGAAAGGGTAAGGAATTGATGTAGGATCGAAATATAATATGAGATGCTCAATAAACAAGAGGGGGGTGAATTGTATACTTTAAAAATTCCTTTGGAACCTTTAAAGTTAGTTATGAATAACTAGAGTTTCCTTAAGAAAAGGAAAGGGCTAAGTTTAACAAAGTTAGACTAAGTAAATTCACAACACCTCTAACACCGAACTGAACTTGGAAAGGGATTCCAAAAGTAGGTTCCGGAAATATGGTTCCGGAGATTGAAACTTAACAAAAGATACAATATGAGATTCTACCTTAAAGCGTATAGAATCTAAACTAATCAGAGTAAGTAAGGAAGTATAAGAAAGTTATACTTTCCTTAAGATACAAAATACAGCGGAATAGAAACAAGTAGTAAAACTACTAGTAACAAGATAATAGTCTTTTAACCCAAAGAGAAGGGTATCCAACAACCTTGGATAAAGGTCCCTTGATTTATAATTTCAAGCAAGTCTGTCTTACCCACACCAGGGTAAGCCCTCGATACGAAGATCGGAGTCACTGTCTTTCTATCCCCGCAAGCCCTCAACTTCAAGGTAGTTGGCAACCTCTGTCTTTCTCAGCAAGAAAGCCCTCGATCTTTAAGGTAGTCGGCACCTCTGTCTTTCTCAGCAAGAAAGCCCTCGATCTTTAAGGTAGTCGGCACCTCTGTCTTCCTATCCCCGAAAGCCCTCGAATGTAATCACCAACATTCGGAGTCGCACGAAGCTTTGAGAGTTAATAAGAGACTCTCTCTCTAGAAATCACTTCAACAGCATGTAGGCACTTTTTCAGCAATCGGCATATACATCAGCATCATCAGCACCGATCTCTTTCAAATGAGCTCCTATTTATAGGTAAGGTCGGCTCCTCTCCAACGGTCATATTTTCCTTAACGTTCGGAGGGACCTGTACACGTGTCACTTAGACAACGGTTAGTTTATAACAAAATGGAAGACATCGTTTTATAACAAAACAAGTGTAACAGAATGTACGACATCGTTTTAAACTCTAACATAAAGGTTCGGAATGGAAACTTCGGAATGAAGGTTCGGAGTGAATAAATTTAGAGTGTATAAAACAATGATAATCAGATTCTGTTTAATAGGAGAATTCGGAATGAGAATTCGGAATAGGAATTCGTCATCAGAAATCGTAATGAGAATTCGTCATCAGAATTCGTAATGAGAATTCATCATCAGAATTCGTAATGAGAATTCGTCATCAGAATTCGTAATAAGAATTCATAATGTAAATTCTTCATTGGAGTTCGTAATGAGAATTCGTAATGGGATTTCTTCATTAGAATTCGTAATGAGAATTCTTCTTCAGAATTTGTACTGAATCTGGAATAGAACTTAGTCAGAATTCATATCCGGAATTCGGAATGAAACTTCCTTATAGTTCTTGTCCAGAACTGAATCCTAAAAACAGAATGCTTTTATATCAAAGTTTTAATGACTCTGAGAAAACGAATCTGAATCTCATACTTAAGAAAAATATGAATGAAAATATGATAAGGATAATTTTCCTTATAAAAGCGATTTTCCTTAAGAAAGCAATTTTCCTTATAAAAGCAATTTTCCTTAAGAAAGCATTTTTCCTTACAAAAGCGATTTTCCTTAAGAAAACATTTTTCCTTATAAAAGCAATTTTCCTTAAAGATAAGGTGTTTGTGATTTTCAAAACAAGAAGGAATGGAAAAGTCATAAGGAAAACCTTATTGACTCAACAATCTCCCCCTTTTTGGAAAGCATAAACATCCATACGAAAAAGCTATTCTAAGAAGAAAGAAACACATTAAAGCTTATCTCCCTTGATTTAAGAATATAGATGAATACGACTAACTCCCCCTTAGGCTTTGAAACTCTAAGGATCGTATTCATATTTCCGGAGTGATGTTTCTTTAAGAAAAACTCCCCCTTAAACAAACTCTTATTAGAGTTCTTTTTCCTTGGGTATTTTTCCTTTCTCCCCCTTTGATAAGCACTTATTAGATTTCCTCTTTTTCTTAAGGATCTTTTCCTTCTCCCCCTTTGTGATTTTCAAAAAGAATTGGAGGGAATGGAAAAACTTAACAAAGTACCTGAAAAATTAGTAATGACAACAATAGAAACAACAAGCACAATTCTCATTAGATTTGAAATGTCAGCAACAAAAAAAAGATTACAACAAAAAGATCGTATTGGTCATTTCGGATCTTTCTCCTTCGACATGAGCCCCTTAAGAATCGTCTTGATCTTCTTTAAGTCCTTGTGATCTTCCTCTGCTTGCTTCTCTAAGATGACTATTCTTGCTGACTGAGCTTCAATTCTTTCTTCCTAAGCCTTCAACTTTTCTTCCTAAGCTTTCATCTTCTCTTCCTGAGCCTTCATCCTTTCTTCAAACTCGATCCGATAATCCCTTTCATATTTCCAACATTGATTAACAGAATTGAGCTTTCCATTCAGATCTCTCACTTCCTGAATCCGAAAGTTCTTTTCCTCTGTCAATTTCTCTTCAAATGATGCAGTCAGCTCTTTAATCTTCTTGTCCTCGGTTTCAAATGCATCTTTAACATTATCCTGAAACTCATCCAGCAACCTCATCTCTTCCACATTCTTCTTTGACCAGCTTGTCATTCTCTTGAAAGATCTTTTATGTGCTTCGTAACCAATAAAGAAATTTTTGAACTGGGCTTCAATCTCAACACACTTATCCATAACCATGGATACGGAGTCAGTTTTCTGATTCAGCGCATGTTGAAGCATCTGGCATCTAGAGTCTATACCGGAGAAGGTCGGAATGGTTCCTACCAACTTTTTCAAAGAATGGACAACAAAATCATGCCCCAACGATGATGACTCCGAATCTGAAATCTTGCTAGGAGAATTTTCTTCCTCAATAAGCTTCAACTTCCTCTTCGAAGAACTACCAGCTTCTTTCCTCATACTCTTTTCTGAACTCGGGGTATCAGCAAGAATTCGTTTCCCCTTATCTTTTTCCGGAATAGAAACCTGTTCCGGAGATTTCTTTTCACTGTCAGAAACTTGAACAACCAAATCTTCCTCATCAGCAACTTCTTGAACACCAACCTCTACATTTCCCATCTGAGCAATATCATGTAAAAGTGGTTCTTCTTCTCCATGATAGGCAACTTCTTCTTCCCCTTTCTCTTCTTCTAATTCAGGAGTAACAAGCTTTGAAGATTGAGCTTCAGATGTTCGGAGCGACAGGTGTTCCGAAGGAGTTCCCTTATATTCATCTACTTGTTTGAGCACATATCCTGTCTCACCACTTCCTTCAGCAGCTTCTTCAACTTCTTCCACTTGCTCTACTTCCTCAGTAGCAACAGCCTCTTCCGGAGTAACAAGATTTCTTCCTGGAGTCTCAGGTAGAGATTCTAGAGAGAAAGATCTCGGAATGGGAATGGTTGCTGAAACCATTTTGTTGAACTTTAACAATGCTTGCACAGCCTATGCTTCTGACATTTTCTTCTTCAGTTTCTTTTCCTTTGCTTGTTTCTCGAGCTCATCAGCAGCCTTCTCTTTCAGAGCTTTAGCTTCTGCAGGATCCAATCCGAACTGCGGATCTCCTTCCTTCCTCTTCTCTTTGTCAGCTCTCCATTTAGCTGCAACCTCATCAGTATAGGTTTTCTTCTTCTTAGGCTTAGGAGGTGCGGAGTGGACTTCCTTAGATTTGGGTTCCTCGGCTTCGACTACCACTTCTTTTTGCTTTCTCTTTCTTACCGGCTTTGATGATTCCGGATCAGCTACTTTCGGAGTCACTTCTACTTTAGGAGGTAGATCAATGAATTTCCCAGACTTCTTGTCAAAAGCTATATTCATTCTTTTAAGAGTGGCATCACTGAGCAACATGATCTTGCAAAATTTCGGCTTAGAACTGCAAGCTACCTTGAAAGATTCTAGGCACCGAACTATGAGCTTTGACAATATTGCTGGGTACATCACAATCTGGGCTCTCAGATTCCCCTTCTTCAAATTCTCAATATTAAGAAGAATATGCTTCATCAAGTTGAACTTCCTTAGATTTATCAGAAAATCTAAGATATATATCTCACTTTTCTTCAGGCTATCCTTATCTCCTTTTCTCGGTACAATAAGCCCTTGCACCCATAACTCCAGAATCCGGAAGTTTGTAGATAGGCTTGCAATTTTCGGAGCCTTGTCATCATCCAATCCGAGAATTTCTAATGCCTTTTCCTTGTTGAAACTACCCAGAGAGTCTGGCAATACGTGTGAAATAAATTCAGCTTCACCTTCGTAACTTAACCCTACCAAGCTTTCAGCCTTGGTGTAAGAAAGCTTATATGTCTTGCCATATGATTTGAAAGAAAATTTTTCTCTATTATCTTCCTCTAAGAAAGCAACCGACTCATAAAACTCAACAAGCAAATCAGAGTAGACTTCATCTTGGTTGCCGGTTTTTGATACCGCAACATCTTCCCAGCCATTCAGCTTGATATTCTTTGAAATAATAGAATCGTAATTGCTGAAGAAATTCAGATGAACTAACCTCTATCTGTAGACTAACCACTGAGAAATGGGCTTGGTTGAAGACATTTCTTGAGGAGCTAACTCTGCAGACATTCGGATCTGAAGTCTCTGAGAAGTTCGGAATCGAGAAGACTGAAGTTCGGAATGGCCTTAAATCAGAGAGTTAGAGCTTCAGCACGCAAAAGCTTGAAATCGATGTGGGACAAGAAAATAGGGTCCCCTTTATATAGGCAATGGGATGACGGTTCAACTTCCTCAGTTGATCTAACGGTTTAGAATGATCTGAGATCAGATCTAACAGTTGAAAGCTTGAATCCGATCTTTTTGAGGTTTTTATTAAAGTAAAGAATTAAGAAATCCAAAAAACCGAAAACAAACTTTAAGAAATTTCCAGCAAGTAAAATATGATTACGAAAACTTCAGTAAGGAAATCATACCTTTCGGATTAGCTTAGGAAAGTTGTTCGTAATGGGTAATATAAAGATGACTACGAAAAACTCAATACGAAAAACTAAATACGAAAAACTCAATATGAAAAAGTAAATACGAAAAAGTTATTATGAAAAAGTCAATACGAAAAACTCAATACGAAAAAGTAAATAAAAACTTGTTATGGAAGATTCAGTACGAAAGTTCCGTTATGAAAATACCAGTACGAAAGTTTTCCATTCCGGAAATTTTCAATACGAATACTTCCATTCCAGAAGTATTCTGTGCGAAAATATCCTTTCTGGAAAATTGTAGTTCCGGAAGTTCCATTCCGGAAATTTTCGTTCCGAAAAGTTTGAAAACAAATTTTGAAAAACTTTATTAAATAAACAATCAAATGTACTCCCCCTATGAAAAGGAGTTTATTACTGTAAGGAGATTTTTTCAACAGAAAGTTAATTAAGGAAGATTACCTTACGGTTATCATTCCTAGCTTCTGTTTAATATATTCAAATCTATCAGAAGGCAAGGATTTTGTGAAAATATCAGCAAGTTGATCTTGCGTTCCGATAAACTAAAGAATAATATCTCCTTTGAGTGTGTGATCCCTAAGAAATTGATTCCTAATATCTATGTGTTTTGCACGAGAGTGATGTGCAGGGTTTTTACTTAGGGCAATGGCACTTGTGTTATCACACAAAATTTGAGTTTTAGTAAAACTCAAGCCATAGTCTGTGAGTGTGTGTTGCATCCACAAAACTTGTGCACAACAACTTCCAGCTGCTACATATTCATCTTCAGCAGTGGAGAGTGCAACAGAATGTTGCTTCTTGCATGACCAAGAAACTAATGAATCTCCTAAGAAATGACAAGTTCTGGATGTACTTTTCCTATCCATTCTACATCCACCAAAGTCAGCATCAGAAAAGCTTTTTAGAACAAAATCATTTCCAGAAGTATAAAATAATCCTAGATCCATGGTTCCCTTAAGGTAGCGAAAAATTCTTTTTACTGCCTTTAAGTGAGATTCCTTAGGATTGGATTGATATCTTGCACATAAGCATACAGAAAACATTAAGTCTGGTCGACTAGCTGTTAAGTAAAGTAGACTTCCAATCATACCTCTAAAAGATGTTTGATCTACTGGTTTCCCAGCTTCATCAAGATCTAAAGAGTTTGAGGTACCAATAGGAGTACTTATACTCTTAGTGTTGTCATAACCATACTTTTTAAGAAGATCTTTAATATACATATGTTGAGATATGTAGGTTCCTTCTGGTTTTTGAGAAATTTGAAAACCAAGAAAAAATGTTAACTCACCCATCATACTCATTTCAAACTCAGATTTCATTAGACTAGCAAAAGAGTCAGTCAAAGATTGCTGAGTTGAACCAAATATAATTTCATCAACATAAATTTGAACAATCAAAACATTTTTCTTATCTTTCTTTATAAAAAGGGTTGGATCTGCATTTCCCTTAACATAGTTATTTTGAAGCAAAAATCTAGTAAGTCTATCATACCATGCTCGTGGGGCTTGTTTAAGTCCATACAAAGCTTTGGTAAGTCTAAAAACATGATCTGGATGTTTTGTATCTTCAAAGCCAGGAGGTTGTTCAACAAAAACTTCCTCTTGAACATAACCGTTAAGAAAAGCACATTTCACATCCATTTGGAAAAGTTTGAAATTAAAGAATGCTGCAAAGGCAAGTAGAATGCGAATAGATTCAAGTCTAGCTACTAGAGCATAGGTTTCTTCATAGTCTATTCCTTCTTGCTGATTATAGCCTTTAGCAACAAGTCTAGCTTTATTTCTAACAATGACTCCATTTTCATCGCATTTTTTTCTGAAAACCCATTTTACTTCAATAATAGAAGTTTCCTTAGGTCTTTCAACCAGGGTCCAGACTTTATTCCTTTCGAATTCATTTAGTTCATCTTGCATGGCTTTAATCCAATCATCATCACCTAAAGCTTCATCAGTGCTTTTAGGCTCTAATTGGAAAAGATATGCTAGATGTTCTACTTCATTTCTTAAGGAACTTCTAGTCCTTACAGGTTGATTTACATCACCAATGATACTATCACTGGGATGATTCTTAAGAAACACCTGATTTGGGTTTTGTAAAATCTGTTCATCAACATAGGGTAGAAAGTCTTCTGGGGTAAATGTTTCAGAAGTATCTTCTAGAACAATTTCCTTATCAGAAGATTCTTCTATCAAAGGTTGATAATCAGTTTTTGAAAACACATCCGAAGATGTAGGTTGGGAGGTTTAAAAACAAAAGGGTCCGATTCATCAAATTTTACATGTACTGTTTCTTCAATAGTACAAGTATTTTTATTAAAAACTCTATAAGCCTTAGAGGTTGTGGAATAACTTAAGAAAATCCCTTCATCTGATTTTGATGCGAATTTATGTAAGTTATCTTTAGTATTCAAAATGAATACTTTGCAACCAAAAACCTTGAAGTAGGAGAGTCTTGGTTTTCTACCATTCCATAACTCATAAGGAGTTTTATTAAGAAAAGGTCTAATCAAAACTCGATTTATAGTATAACAAGCAGTACTTACAGCTTCAGCCCAGAAATGTCTAGCAATAGAATATTCACTCAACATGGTTCTAGTTATTTCTTGAAGAATTCTATTTCTTCTTTCAACTACACCATTCTGTTGAGGAGTTCTAGGTGCTGAAAAGTTGTGAGTAATACCTTTCTTCCTACAAAAAGTTTCAAAATCAGAATTTTGAAGTTCTCCTCCATGATCACTATGAATAATTTTCAATGGAAGGTTTTTCTCATTTTTAACTTGGGCTCTAAAACTTTTGAAATAAGAAAAAGCTTCAGATTTCCTTGCTAGAAAATAGACCCAAGTAAATCTAGTGTAATCATCAACTAGAACAAACACATAATATTTGCCTCCAACGCTTCCAGTTTGTGTTGGACCAAAAAGATCCATGTGCACTAACTGTAATGCATCGGTTGTTGAGACTTCATCGATTGACTTAAAACTAGATTTATGTTGCTTGCCATATTGACAAGGATCACAAACTTTAGAAGAATCAAATCTAAGCTCCGGTAGATCCTTAACAAGTTTCTTGTTAGAGAGTTTACATAGGTTTCTAAGATTACAGTGTCCTAGTCTTCTATGCCATAACCAAGAATGATCTTCCATTGCACTTAGGCAAGGTAAATCTTGGCTTCTTAGGTCTTCTAAGTTTAAGGTGTAAACATTCTCTTGCCTGTTGGCTGAGAGAATAAATTCTTCCTTGGAATTGTGAACTAAGCATTTATCATTCCTAAAATTCACAAGGTAACCTTCATCACATAACTGACTTATGCTAATGAGGTTGTGCTTAAGACCTTTAACAAAAAGAACATTTGAAATCAAGGTTTTACCTAAAAGAACAATATTACCAATACCAACAATCTCTCCCTTAGCATTGTCTCTGAAAGTTACCTTTCCTCCTTTCGTTTTGATAATCTTTTCAAAAAATCTTTTGTTACCAGTCATATGCCGGGAACATCCACTATCCATGTACCCAATATTGTTGCTGGAACTTTCTTTATTTTCCTGAAATTAAGAACAAAGTTAGACTTTCGGAATCCAGACTTGTTTGGATCCGAGATTTCCAGACAATAAAATTTTAGGTATCCACATTTTCTTAGAAAAGTAAGCTTTATGAAAACCTAAGGATTGGGTTTTGTTTAAGGAACAACTTCTTGCCCAGTGACCACCACATTGACATTTGGTGCAAAATGGGGCACTTTGAGGAACAAAATAATTGTTACTGAAAACTGGTTTTGCATGGGTATAACCAAATCTGGATTTATTTCTTAAAGGTCGTATTTGAGAATACATCTTATCAAAATTTTCCTTACCATGGGTAAAGTTTGATAAACACTTCTTTAAGGAAAAAATTTCGGACGTGAGTTTTACAACCAAGTTTTTATCCTCAAAATCATTAGTTTTAGAACTAGAGTTAGGCTCGAAAACATTTTTCTTAGAAATTACTTTTTCTAATTCTTTAGAAAGTTTATTCTTCTCAAAACTTACTTCCTCAAGATTTTTTGAAATACTTTCAAAATCAGCATTTTTCTTATCAAGATCATTAGAAAGATCTGATATCTCTTTAGTAAGAATAGAATTCCTAGAGTTTGCCTTATCAAGTTTCTTATTGAGTTTGGAATTCTCAATCTCAAGAAGTTCAGCAAATCTAGAGACTTCTTCAAAAGTAGGTAATGTATTTTCCTTATCAGAAGATGATTCTTCATAAGAAGAGTTATAATACTTACTATCATTAGGATTTAAAGATACATTGGTCAAAGATTCAGCATTTCGTACCTTATCCATAAGACAATGATTATCAATAGGTAATCTGGCTATAAGACCAAGATTCTTCTGTCCTGAAGATTCATATTCAGACGATTCATCTGAAGAGTCACCACCACTGGCAATCCAGGTGTCATTAGCTTTCAGAACTTTCTTAGCTTTGGCTTTATAATACTTCTTCATATTCCTGTCTGAATGTCTTTCCTTCCTTTCTTTCTTTTTGAGCATAGGGCAATCTGGTCTAATATGTCCAGCTCTCTTACATTCATAACAAGTAACTTCTCCATCTTTCTTATCTTTCATGTCCTTCTTCTTATACTTGGATTGAAAGTTTCTCTGTCCAGCTATCTTGTTCATCCTTCGAGCAAGATTGGCTAATTTATTTTCTGAAACTTCACTCTCACTAGATTCATATTGGAAAATAACTTTCTTAGACTTGGATCTGGTTACTCTCTCAGGAGTCTTAGCTTTCATCTGATTCGAAGTTGTAGTAAAAGCCACTGTACCATTTCCATTCTTCTTCTTAATGTTGTCAGCATCTCTCTTCATTCTGGTCTCATGATGTAGAAGAGTTCCAAATAATTCATCAAGAGTAATTTGAGTTACCTTCCTGTTCTCATCTATAGCTGTTCTCTTGGATTCCCATTCATTGGGCATAATATCAATTATCTTGTCCACAAGAGCTTCATCATCTAAACCTTTTTCTCCCATAGATTGTAAACTGTTGACAATTGTCATAAATCTTTGTTGAACTTTACAGATAGGTTCTCCATAAAGAAAATTAAAGCCATGATATTCAGCTCTAAGCATAGCTCTTCTAGTCTCAATCACCTTAGAAGTCCCAAAGTGTGTAACCTCTAACTTCTTCCATATACAATTAGCTGCTTCACAAGAAGAAATTTGGCTATATATATTTCTAGTCATTGAACATAATAAAGTATTGCGTACCTTATAGTTGAGTTGATATTCTTGCTTTTCTTGGTTAGTAAAGGTTCTGACTTCCTTGTCAGGAATTTTATAATCACTAGTAAGAATCACAAAGTTGTCTACTCCAGTATTGATAACAAAAGTCTTCATACGATCTCTCCAGTATTCATAATTATTACCATCGAATATAGGTGGTCTTGTAGGATTTAGATTTTCAATTGATCCAACATTAATTCCTGCCATACTAGAAATAACTTGGATACAAACTTGTTAGTAGCTTAGAATCGTAATCACAAAGTTCGGAATGGGAAAAGTTCGGAATGGATAAACTGGAATGACAAAGTTCGGAATAGAAAAATGAGCAAGAAAAACTTGTATGTGAGTACAAGTATTTCAGTAACCTTGGCTCTGATACCAAATGTAAGAATGGTATAGAGTAAGAGGTTTCCAACCTCTGATACCAATTGTAGGATCGAAATATAATATGAGATGCTCAATAAACAAGAGGGGGGTGAATTGTATACTTTAAAAATTCCTTTGGAACCTTTAAAGTTAGTTATGAATAACTAGAGTTTCCTTAAGAAAAGGAAAGGGCTAAGTTTAACAAAGTTAAACTAAGTAAATTCACAACACCTCTAACACCGAACTGAACTTGGAAAGGGATTCCAAAAGTAGGTTCCGGAAATATGGTTCCGGAGATTGAAACTTAACAAAAGTTACAATATGAGATTCTACCTTAAAGCGTATAGAATCTAAACTAATCAGAGTAAGTAAGGAAGTATAATAAAGTTATACTTTCCTTAAGATACAAAATACAGCGGAATAGAAACAAGTAGTAAAACTACTAGTAACAAGATAATAGTCTTTTAACCCAAAGAGAAGGGTATCCAACAACCTTGGATAAAGGTCCCTTGATTTATACTTTCAAGCAAGTCTGTCTTACCCACACCAGGGTAAGCCCTCGATACGAAGATCGAAGTCTCTGTCTTGCTATCCCCACAAGCCCTCAACTTCAAGGTAGTTGGAAACCTCTGTCTTTCTCAGCAAGAAAGCCCTCGATCTTTAAGGTAGTCGGCACCTCTGTCTTTCTCAGCAAGAAAGCCCTCGATCTTTAAGGTAGTCGGCACCTCTGTCTTCCTATCCCCGGAAGCCCTCGAATGTAATCACCAACATTCGGAGTCGCACGAAGCTTTGAGAGTTAATAAGAGACTCTCTCTCTAGAAATCACTTAAACAGCATGTAGGCACTTTTTCAGCAATCAGCATATACATCAGCATCATCAGCACCGAGATCTTTCAAATGAGCTCCTATTTATAGGTAAGGTCGGCTCCTCTCCAACGGTCAAATTTTCCTTAAAGTTCGGAGGGACATGTACACGTGTCACTTAGACAACGGTTAGTTTATAACAAAATGGACAACATCGTTTTATAACAAAACAAGTGTAACAGAATGTACGACATCGTTTTAAACTCTAACATAAAGGTTCGGAATGGAAACTTCAGAATGAAGGTTCGGAGTGAATAAATTTAGAGTGTATAAAACAATGATAATCAGATTCTGTTTAATAGGAGAATTCGGAATGAGAATTCGGAATAGGAATTCTTCATCAGAAATCGTAATGAGAATTCGTCATCAGAATTCGTAATGAGAATTAATCATCAGAATTCGTAATGAGAATTCGTCATCAGAATTCGTAATAAGAATTCGTAATGGAAATTCTTCATTGGAGTTCGTAATGAGAATTCGGAATGGGATTTCTTCATTAGAATTCGTAATGAGAATTCTTCTTCAGAATTAGTACTGAATCTGGAATAGAACTTAGTCAGAATTCATATCCGGAATTCGGAATGAAACTTCCTTATAGTTCTTGTCCAGAACCGAATCCTAAAAACAGAATGCTTTTATATCAAAGTTTTAATGACTCCGAGAAAACGAATCTGAATCTCATACTTAAGAAAAATATGAATAAAAATATGATAAGGATAATTTTCCTTATAAAAGCGATTTTCCTTAAGAAAGCAATTTTCCTTATAAAAGCAATTTTCCTTAAGAAAGCATTTTTCCTTACAAAAGCGATTTTCCTTAAGAAAGCATTTTTCCTTATAAAAGCAATTTTCTTTAAAGATAAGGTGTTTGTGATTTTCAAAACAAGAAGGAATGGAAAAGTCATAAGGAAAACCTTATTGACTCAACAATTGAATGGAATATTAATTATGAAAAATAAATATCAAGTAATATAAATTATTTATATAGATTATATCCATCACTATACCCATACAAAAATGTAGTGATGAAAAACAGGATACACCATAGTGTGGAGACGCTAAGTCGTACGTACGCACGCATAGTGATTTCATTTTTAATGGGATGGGTAAAAGGTGGAATATGGTTGTTACATAAAAATAATAACTTATAATAATATAAATTATACTATATTTATTACTTTATAATGGAAAAAACACATAAAGAGGATGTAGAATAAGAAATAATCTCATGAGAGCCGATAAATATGATTATCTCTTCTTTAGTGAAACTTCTTTGGATATCTTCTTAGGGACACTGGGGATAGTATATTAAGATGACTATAAAATATATGATGTGTATAGTTATTTGTATTAGATAAATGGTTTGGGACTAGTTGATCAATAAGGCTCAATGTGATGAAATGAGATAAGGGAAGATGTTCTATTTAATAATTGAGGTTAGGGGATCCATTGAAATTTCAAAAAATATTAGTTTATAATAAATTCAATATCATTAAAAATACCCCAAAAATGTTTTTTATTATAATATAAGATTTTATAAGGTTGTTATATCATGAAAAATATATTTTATACAAGTTTCGGTCTTATTTTAAACCTTATCATTTTGATTAACCCTTAGATAACCTATTTTAATTCTTACAAAGGTAAAAAATTATTCAATATTAAAGGGTTGTAATTTTTATTTATGAAGTATCAATTTGACCATAAATAAGGAATATATAATATATTCGATCATATAATAATAATTTTTCTAAAAAAATGGTTTATGACATTTAAATAATTTAATAAAACATTATTTTGATAAAATATCAATAGTATCAATTTTCACATTATTTAATGATTAGATTATTAAAAACATCAAGATAATAAGTTAACATTGAAAAAAAATATTTTATTATATCACTAAGGGGTCAAGATTATCTAGAAAATTTGTTGGTTACGTTAATTATCTAAAATATTATTTATTTTAATATTTTTAATATCATTAATTTGATTTATTCATTAATTAAATAATTGTTGCATCATCATTGTTAAAAAGATTAAGGTAATTATTTGTTCCCTAAATAAATTCTGTGAATAAGATAAATTTATTAGATTTAAAATGACAATTAATGTTTGAAAATAGCTTATGTAAAACCATGTATTAAAATAGTATATGAATTAAAAACCATTAGTGTGGACAACATGACTTCCTTTTAATTAAAATATTATAAGGGTCTTATTCATATTCATGTGGTTTAATGAAGTTACAAAGGACCTAATAACAACTAATAAGAGAGTTTAATCAGTTTTTCACTTTTTACAAGTACAAAACTTATGTAAACTATACCCCTACAACCAGTTAAGATCAATTTCCTTATCAATGTTTAGTAAATACTCATACAGTAAAAAGTAAAAAAGAAAGTAAAGTACACAAGATTTCAAGTTATTTCTTCAATGTGAGAACCTACATCCTTGCCATACCCACTCCCATGGGTCTATTGATATCCACTATTATAAAGAAGTCAACATAACTTGTGCCAACTCCCATTAGACACCATCTATCTCCTGATAGGAAAGATTATTTTGACTCATATCAGTTAGCAATGATTTCTTATAAAATAATTGATCGATAAAAAATAATGATGAATTTGTTGAAATTTCCCCACTATTACTTAATTATAATACTTAGTATAATTTGGATGGATCTGATTTTCTCAATCCAATGATTCTGGATCTGATTCTCCCAAAATAATGAGTCTGGATCTGATTCTCTCAATAAGATGAGTCTGGATCTAATTATTCCAATATGATAATTTTGGATTTGATTCTCTCAATACAATAGACTCAATATGATGAACCAATTCTCAATATAAAAAATCCAAACTATTCTCAAATGCTCAATACAATCTTCTAAATACGATCTTGCTCTATATGATAATCAAACATTCAACTATTTGATCATCCTCCCAAGATCTTTGGCTAGAAATGACTTTCACTTGATTTCTTCAACCCTCCACATTTTCCGCTTGCCTGAAAAATAACCAATGAATGAATGATCTGAGAAAATATTTATAGAGAACTCAAATAACAAAAATTTAAAACTTCAAAACATTCCCTAATTCCTCAAATTCTAAAATCTCCAAAGATCACTCACATTTAAACTTTATCTTTGACTTCTTAAATTTTCCTTATATTTCTCCAAGTTTTATCCAAATTTTAATTTCAAGTTTGGACTCTTCAATTTTTCATATAACTTTTAGAATTTTATTTTGAATTATTCTATGTAATCAACTCATTACGAATATGTTTCCTTCTTAGATCATTACGAATCCATTTCTTACTCAGAATATTACTATTTTTGTTTCCTTCTGAAGTGATTATGATTTTCCTTTAGCTTTATACAGATAGAAATCTTATAATGATGTAATTATCATTATGATGGAACTCTCATTACGATCCCATTGCAATAGAATTCACATAATGATGGAATCTCCATACTTAAACTTTTAAATTCATCAAACTTCATCAGCTTAAAATATTTTGACATCTAGATTTGATCTTCTTAAAAATTATTCATTCTATTTATTTCTTTATAATGATAGAAACTCCATTACGATGAAACTATCATTATGATTTAATTTCCTATTATGATGTAATTATTCAATCTTAAATTTTTAATTTCTATAAGCCTCTCCACCATTTCTTCAAAATATTTTATTATGAAAGTTTTCATGATTTGTGAGATATTTATGATCAAAAAATCATTGTCTGGTTTAGTTTAGAATGTTTTTAAAAACTTATCTCCTGATCTCAATTTCATTAACAAACCTCTTCAGTATCATTACAACTTCATCACTCAATAACTTCTGTCTTTCTAACTTAGAAACTTCATTCATTCTCTTATTAAAGAAATGGAAAACTTCCAGCAATCAATATTGTTTTCCACCAATTCTTCTAGTTCCAATGATCTAAATATAATTATGATGAATATGATATTCTAAATCTGATGTTGGTTAGTCTGATTATAAATCCAATTATGATGGACTAGATCTGATTCATAAATTACAAAAATATTTATTTACAAAGAGGATATTTGACAGTAAATTCAAAAACATTTTTAACGCAATTTACCATAAATTTTCTTCAATCTTCCCCTTTAGATTTATTGACAACCCTTTTTAACAAAATTTTCAAAACACAAAATTTTATTATATCTAAAATTTTTTAAACAACACAAGTTTTGTGACTTTTATCAAAGCATATCCTTAATCAAAAGAGAGTTTATTGACATTAAAGTGTAGGATAAAGTAATTTTTTTAATGAATTCCATCCCCGAATGACAAGAATATTTTTCATCCATGTAAAGATAACTCCCCCTCACTTTCCTTTCTCTCTGACTTTTCTTTTTTTGCCCCCCATTTTATAATAACTATAGCTTCTGATTCATTTAAGAAAGATATTTAAAAAATTATTACAAAGTATAAAGTTTTTACTTTTTATAACTCTTTGTCAACATAATCCAAAGTATTATGGGGGTTCTTTATGAGGTTTAGGAAGACATGGGAGGAGGTTGAACATGATGTTTTAGCCTCAATTCAAAAAAAAATTTATTTCAGCATTGCTTTTTTAAATATATCTACAATCTAAAACATTATTGAAATGTATTATAGAAAAAAAAATATCCAACAAAAAATTTCTTTTTTATAATGTGAAACTTTATATCGATGTGTTTTGGTCTTTAATATTGGATAGGATACTCAAAAAGATAAATTTCACTCTATTTATCACAAAGTGTCTTCAATAGTTTAGAAAATTTTACTTTCAAATATTCCAGCTGAACTTCCATCTAAAACATTTGAGTATATGTATGAGTAGTTGTAACATATTTGGATTTAGCTGTACTCAATGTAACAGAACTTTTTTCTTACTATTCCAACTCACACAACATTAACCCATGAAAAATGTTCCTCCTGGGGATTATTTTTTCTCATTACAGTCTCTTACCCAATTAGCATCACAATAACCAAGAAACATCATCTCAAATATCTCTTGTATAAAAACCCATGTGAAGTTGTTCCTTTGAAATAAATTATAATTCTCTTTGCTTCCAACATCTGTGATTCTTTTGGATTACTTTCATACCTAGAACACAAAGTCACAACATAAACAATATTAGCCCTTGAGGCTATAAAATAAATAAGACTTCCTATAAAATTTTTGAAGTATTTCTGATTCAAACTTATTCTTGATTTATCTTTACTCAACATTATACTCACTAAAATATGGGTATAAACATATTTGGATTCTTTCATCCCAAATTTTTTTAACAATTACCTAGCATACTTTTCTTGAGATAATAAAATGTACTTTTTTTAACTTGCATTAAAACGTAAAAAGTTAATTCTCCCAACATTGAAATTTAAAAATTCTTCTTAATTTCCTCATAAAACTATTTGAAAACGTTTACTTACACAACATAAAAAATAATATCATCCACATAAACAATTAAAATCAGAGTTATGGAGTCAAAAACTGTCACAAATAAGTTTCTATCAACTTTTCCTTTTGAAAAGACCAACTTTATCAAACAATTTTAAACCTTAGAATACCATGAATGTGGATCATGTTTTTTCCCATAAAATATTTCATCAATTTGAAAACTTTGTTTACATCCACATAAAGTAGAAACTCATAAGGTTGTTTAATGTAAAAATCTTCCTAAATATCACTATTTAGGAAACCTGACTTTACATGCATCTGATAAGCTTTGAAATTATGATGAGCATCCGCTTCAAGTAAAATTTGAATAGTTTTAAGCCTTGAAATTGGGGAAAAGTTTTCATCAAAGTCAAAAAATTCAACCTGTGGATATCCTTTGAAAACAAGTATTACTTTGTTTCTTGAGACTTATCCATGATCATTAAATTTTATTCATTAATCTCACTCTATTACAATAACATTTTTATTTTCTAGTCATGAAATGAGTTTCTATGTTTCAATATTCTCAATCTAATCCAAGTCTTCATTCATAGAATCCAACCATTCATTTTGTTTAATATCCTCTAAAACTAATTCTAGTTCAACGTTTGAGATAAGTGATGTCTGATTTTCTAATCTCATCTACCTTCTATTCTGAACTGGATCCTTTTGATTCCAAATAATGTATTTAGAGTCAACATGTTTTTGTAAGGTAGAAAATTTCTATGTTTCTTCCCTAGTTAAAATTTCATCATCACGTGATTCTTCTAAATCTTGATAAAGATGTTTTGAATTAATCTACCTATTTTAATAAATATCTAGTTTATCCTTCTCAGCATTCTCAAAAACTTTTGTCAAGTATATTTTATTTTCAATTACCTTCACATCATATGATTCCACCAACTTTTTTAAAAATTTCTTCCAACATTTTTAACATCTTATATTTTGTGAATAACCCAAAAAATTCTTTCCTCTTATTTCTCATCAAACTTTCCCAAATATGGAATTTTGATTTTGAGAAAACATGGAATTCCAAAAACATTGATGTATTTAAATGAAGTTTTTTGTTATAAAATATTTCATAAGGATTCATTTTTGTTTGATATCTCATAATGCATCTATTTTGAACATGTACATTAATACTAATACCTTATCTCCAATATAATTTTTAATGTTTGTATTTTGGTAGAATACTTTTTCCCATTTCCACCAAAATTATATTCTTTCTTTCTACTACTCCATTTTGTTGTAGAGTATAGGGATCACTATACTGATTTCTGGTACAAAGATTTCTCATATACGTTTCAACAGAATTGTTCATGTGTTTAATACCAAAATATATACTCAACTTCTTTAAAGAAACCCTCATTTCTTTCTCACCATATTTTCTAAAGAATTTGAACATTTCAATAGCCTCTAACATGTTCATGATGTTTGTCATCTGAGTAAAATCATCAATAAAATTGATAATATATAAATATTGTTCTATTGATTGATGTATCATAAGCCCACATAAATGAGAATTAATTATCTCAAGTGGTCTCGTAGAATGAATTTCAACTATTTTGTGACATTTGGTCATCATTTTCCTTTCTTGAAAAGTTACACACACAACTTCTTCTCTTATTTTCAAAAATGGAAATTTTTGAACAATGAAAACTTTATAATTTTTTTCATACTTTTCTATCCAATGTGCCCAAGTATTCAATGCCATAATTTTTAATCATCTCCTTCATTCCAGTAATAGGAGTTGTTGAATACTACTATTTGGATGAGATTCTCACTAGTTCATTCTCCTTTTGTAATAACTTTTCTATCTTTCACAATTTTGATGATACATAAATATTTTCTAAAAAAAATTATTTTCCATTATGAAAAAATTTACTTACACTAAGTATGTTATATTTTAGACAATCAACAAATAAAACTTCTTTTATTTTCAACTTTTATGCTTCAATCTCAGCTATTCGAATTCCTCTTAATTTTAACGAACTATCATTATCAAAGGTAACTTCTCCTCCATCAAGAATTTCAACAACTTTCAAGATTTTTATATCACATTTCATATTTTAAGATAAATAAATATCATGTATACATGGTTTGTTCCTTTTTCTTATATTCAATGTTGTCTCAAGAACAAAATGTCTTTCATCAACTGTATTCTTTTCAGCTTCCTCTTCTTTTCTATCATAAGAAACGTGTTTTATACAAAGTGTTATACTTTTTTTTCATGATGACCAGCCTGATCACTTCTTCCACAAATTTCTTCCAAACATTAAAATTTATTTTTGGTTGTAAATTTTCAAACATCTTGATAATCCACCTTTTCAAATTTATGTAAGTTAGGAAGGTTACACATTCTACTTTCACTATTTCTTCAACTTTTCTCAAACCCTCATCCAGGTAGATATAATTTATTCCAAAAATTATAACAACTATGTCAATAGGTTCAAAAACATTAGAAATAGATATCAAATCTTTATTTTCTTTTCAAGATCAATCTTTCTCTATGGAAATTTTTCTGAGGTTGGTAGCTTCATTTAGTTCTAACAAAATTTGGTCATGGACCATCTTTTTTTTTAAGTGAGTTTTCTACTTTTGTATATTTGATAGGTTTCACACATCCTTTATCCACACAATATTTTCTAACACCTTTTTGAGAAACCAAAATGATAAAATAATCAGATGAAACGTTAATTCTGGGGAGTGGATATTTCACCTAATTTTCATATTGAGCCTTCTCAACAAATTTAGAAGTCCCATCTTTTAATTATGATGCTTTGCTAAAATTTTCATTCATCTTCTTCAAGATACATTGGAACAAAAAAAGTTTTGATTGAAAACTTTTAATTTATTCTTTTGGAGATTTAAAATTCGTATTGGTATTTTCAATCATTTTCCTTTTCAACAATTCTATATTTTTAACTTAAGATCACTTGAATGTATTCTTCCCCCTTCTTGGGGACATATTTTATTCTATCATTAAATTATTTACATTTATTCATTATTACTCTAATTTATTTTTTAAGAATTTTTTTCTTAATACATGCAACAAGTTATGTTCTGAGATGATACTCTCTATAAGATTCTTCACCACCTTCTTTACTTAGAGGAATATTTTTTTATCTCAACCTTTAGAATAAAGGTTCATAATTTTTATGAACTTTTATCTTCATAGGAATTGTTGTAAATTTCATTTTATTCAACTTTCTTACTAAAAAAAATTATATTATTTTAGTAAACTTATTCTTGTATTTGTTGGATGACCTTTATTCTTTATCATTTTTATTTCAATTCTTCCATCAAGGTTTTTTATCAAAATCATCTCAATATTATTCAACCTTCTTCTTGGGGAAAGTCATAACAATGTTTCTGATTCTACCATACTCGAAACATTTGAGAGGAAGTTTAACATTATATATTCCTCTTCCTATATAATATTTTTTATAGATTAGAGACATAATCTTATCATTCAACTCATCATATTCATTTTCTTCGGATTTACAAGGATCAAATTATTTAACATCTTTTATTTATATCTTTCTCATATCATCAAAATCTATTTCATCATTCATCCAGTTTTTAAAAATTGGAGATTTCTTCATTTCATATGAAATAAGAATATTATGTAATTTATCAAGAGATAAATCCTCCTTATCTTCTAAAGAAGAAATTTTTGAATCAAACATGTCTGGAAAGTTTCTCATAAGTTTCTTCACAATTGTAGAATCTTCCATGACATCTCTAAATCCGATGATGTTACACACAATTTCATTTACCATAGTAAAGCTTTCATCAATAGTTTATTCATAACTCATTCTGATGTCTTCATACTTACTATTCCAAATATGTACCTTTGCTTCCTTCACTTTAGAATTCCCTACAAAAATACTTTCCAATTTGTCATGGATACTTTTTGAAGTATTGAGTCCCCCCACCTTCTGATAAACATTCTTAGATAAGAAAATACGGATCACATTTCTAGCCTTTCCATCAATATCAATATTTCTCTTATCAACAAATGTCATAGGAGCATATTTCTCAATAGGTGGAAAAGTAATAGTAGCAGTATTAACAACATCCAGGATAAGAGATATTAGATAAGGAATATTCCTATTATTCCATCAATGATATTTTTTTCTATTAAATATAGAAATTTATATACTGTTAATAGAATTGATATTATTCGTAATAAGGATTCAACAAGGGAACCTTCAATCTCATACCAATTAAAGTTCCAAAGAATCTAATAATAACTAAGAAGGGGGGTCGAATTAGTTTTTCAATTTTTATAAGTTTCAAAACTTTTATAAACATAACCCCTAAAACCTATTAATATTTATTTCCTTATAAACTTTTAGTAAATAATCATGCATGAAAAAGTATGAAATCTTGTAAATAATGCAAATTTTACCAGGTTTGACCTTAGTGTGAGAACCTATATCCTTTCCATATCCACCCCATGGTTCTATAGAAATACACTATTATGAATAATTGAATTCAACTTTTTACAATTCCCATTAGACACCTTATATCTCCCAATAAAAATTATTATACTTAATACAATCAGATCACAATGTTTTCTTATATAAAAATTGATCCAAATAAAATAATAAATTATTTGTTAAAACTAAACCACAATTTCTTAGTCTGAATCCTCGGTCTGATTTGGAAGGATCCAATTTTCTCAATCTAATGATTTTTGGATATGATTCTCTCAATATAATGAGTCTGGATCTGATTATCTCAAAATTATGATTTTGGATCAGATTTCTCAATATAATGAGTTTGTATCTGATTCTATCAATACAATGGAATCAATATGATGAGCTCATTCTCAATATGAAATACTCAAACTCTTCTCAAATTATCAATACTATTTTCTCAATATTATCTTGCTCAATCTATTAAACAAATATTTGGTCAACTAATCCTACTCGTGAAATCTCTCACCGGAAATTACATTCACATGATTTCTCTAGTGCTTCTCCATTTCTTCTTACATGAAAAATATCCAATGATTGAATGATCATAGAAAGTATTTCTAAGTGACTTAAAAAAAATTGGGAAACTTTAAAACTGTACCCACTTCCTCAAATTTCAAAATCTCTAATGATCACTCACATTTAAACATAAAAATTGAATTCTTTAATCATCCATATATTTTTATATGATTTATGAAAATTTTAATTTCAACGCCGACCTCTTAAATTATTCATATAACTTCTTGAATTTTATTTCTTTATTCTTCTTAATAATAAGTTAATTATAAATGTTTTCCCTTCTTAGCTAATTGTGAATATATTTCCTTCTTATCTCATTATGATTTGTGTTTCTGTCTCAACTAATTATGAATCTATTTCCTTATCATACCATTATAATTTTTCTTTAGCTTCATCAAAATGTAATTATAGTAATGATCTAATTCTCATTATGATGGAATTAACCTTATGATGGATTTTCCCATTATGATGGAATTAAAATTACAATAGAATATCTATATTTTAGCTTTAAAATTCCTCAAACTTTATCCACTTAAAAAATTCTAACATCTGGATTTGATATTCTTAAAAAAATTCCTTTTATGGATTTGCTCATAATGATGGAATCTTAATTATTATGAAGCTATAATTATGATAAAAATTCCTATTATGATGGAATTATTCACTCTCCAATTTGGAATTTCGTCAAACCTCTCCACCATTTCTTCAAAATATTTTATCATTAAAGTGTTCATGATTTATGAGAAATTTATGATGAGAATAAAATCATGTCAATTTGGTCCGAAAGTATGAATAATTTCTAAATCCCAAATTCAATTTCTTCAATAAACGTTTTTAGCATTATTATGACTTCATCGCTCAGAAAATTCTATCCTTATAACTCAACAACATTTTTCTTTATCTAATTAAGTCAAAGTAAAACATCCACCAGTAAACAATTTTTACCTATAATTATTTAGGATATGATGATATGAATCTAATGTTGAAAAATATGATAATTATAATTTTATTCTCATTATTCATATTATAAAACCCATTTCTATGAACTAGTTTTAATTCTTGAATAATAAAAACATTCTTTTACAAAGCGGATAGTTGTTAAAAATAAAAAAACAATGTTAAGATAATTTTCTACAAAGGTTATTCACATTAAATGGTCATTAATTAGACCCTTGGACAACCATAGTTGATATATAAACAACCAAAAAATATTTATCCTTGTTTTTGATCATTTAATAGTTCTTATAATTTTAATTAATATAATTTATTTATTTTTCTTCTGCTTGTACAAGCACTGCATTAGCATTGTATAACCCTCTAAGGTAATTTTTTAATTCCAAAAAATTAAAAAAAAATATATAATAAAGAAAAAAATTTACCTTTAAAAATATTATTTATACTTGAATTTATATTTCGTATAACCTAATATTTAAAATGATATAGTAATTGAAAATATTTGTACGACATCTTTCACATTTCCTTAAATAAAATATAATAAATGTCATATTCTCACACTAGTTCTTTAAAAAGGGTTATAATTTCATCCCAAGGATGATTTTTTTCAAAACTCACTCATCCAATGAAATTAAGACAATTTTTATGGTAATTTTCTAATATTTATAATATTATTTTTACCCTTAATTACCTGATTTACCTTTTACTGTGTTAATTAAAAAAATACTAAAGTTATTTTTCATAATGCAAAAAATAAAAGAAACCAATTTAAATAATTTGGTTCCCCTAGTTCCAAATATGGAATCCATTTTTAAAAATTCAAAACATATAAGTTTTATTAATTATTTTAAAATTAATCATGTTGATGGGGTGAAAAAATAGGTTCTTAAAGTTTAAATATGCAAAATATTGAAAAAACATTATATCTAAATTCAATGTAAAAATGATGTTAACAACCTAAGTTATATTACATGATAAAAACATAATTTGGTTATTCTTTAAATCCATTCAATAATATAATTCAACATAATAAATTTTTTTATGAAAAAAAGTTGTTTTTATTTAAAAATTTGTGTTATTCACTTTTAATAAAAACATGAAACTTATTACAAAATTTACAAAAATATAACCAAAGTATATTTTTATATTCCAAATGTGAAATATAATGTTTATTTTATTAAATATAATATATAAAAGTGAAAAAATGACTTAAAATAGGTTCTCAATTAAAAGGTGTAAAAACAACCTTTAGAGAAATATAGGTTTTTGTTCCAAAAACAAGCTTTATTCATATCTTATACCAAAATTAATATATTGATTAATATCAATAATATTTTATTGAATAAATAAAATATATTTTTTTATTAATATCGCTTAATAATAGTAATTATTTTAATTTCTTGACATAAAATTACTTTGTGAGCATAAAAATTGTTCTTTATAAAAACATTTCCTATATATCCAGTTGGTTCCTATATTTATCTCTAATTAATTTTTAACCAATCAATTCAACCACATATTTTCATAATTTAGTTATTACTATTCATAACCACCAACATAATGGCTAGTTTGTATATTATTATATTAAATTTTAATATTTTAATAATATATTGATGTTCGGTAAAACTCAGTCTTTTTTGTAGCATAAACTATCGAGAAAATTGAATTTATTTAAGAAGAGATATATTTTAAAATATTAGGGTGTTACATTCTCCCCTCCTTCAAATAAATTTCATCCTCATAATTCAAACTCATGATCAAAAACTAGGTTTTTTACTTTTCAGAATATCTTGGTCAAAATCCCACTTCAAAAAAGGATTAATAAGACTTCCAATTTAAAATAAAGAAAGGAAAGTGTGAATTTTACTAGAGATAACACATACTAGGGATAAATATTTGAAAACATGGACATGGAACAGAAATATAACCATCATGTTCTAATGAAGAGTGATTGGCATCTTGGTTAGGAGAAAGTTAACAATTACAAAGCTATAAATCTATAATGATTTAAGGCACCATTTGATTCATTAAAAAAGAAGGTATTAGGATAACTTTTTTTCAAAATATTTGATGTATATTTGAAGAATTTATTTAATTCATAGATGAAGAAAAAATTTAAACATACTTACTTGATAAGTAGAGTATCATCCATTAATAAATCTCCACAAAAAAAATTATTTTTTTCCAAATGACTAGTATTTAGGATGGATATTTTATGCCTATAGATTTATAATCAACTTCTAAAAATCACAAAATCCACAAAATTATAACAATATATTCCTCTAGTTAGTATACATTAGCCAAAACCTAAATGACTACTATAAGATAATATAATTCTCCAAAAATAATCACAAAAATTCAACAGCAAATCCCAAAGTTGAACATGAATCATTTAACAAATAACTACCCTTCCTAAAATATATTCTAGAATAGGATTGAAACCCATTAACCAATATTATTTGATCTAATAGTTTTCCAAATAATATCAATCACTCGTATAAAAATTTATTTTCCAAATCTCATAATCTTTAAGTTTATCTAACCATTTCCGTAAATAACCTAAATCAATATAAGTCCATAATAAAATCATATTTGACTCAAAAATATAATTCAACCTTTATTCCTAAAAATATTATATTAAACTTAATCTAATAGGATTCCCAAAATAGTGAACTTCCTTTGAAATAACATTTATCATTTTACCACAAAATTATTTTCCAATACAAATGTAATGATTAAAAATCTTTATTAATTAGATATTCTAACTAAAAAATGTCATGCTAACCTAGACTTCATATAGGCTAGTGTAAGGCACTACACCCTTATTTCCCTTTGGTTGTGGGTTCAAACCTCACAACCTTAATGGATGAGATGGTTTTTCACCTTATTCACACCATATTAATATAACTCCCAAAATAAATATGGTGGACATCCATGAAATAAGGATAATCTCTAAATATCCATTTAACTAAAGTTTACATACAACCCTAATATATAAATAATTCATCCATTTATTTCCACATTGGTCCTTCCTCGGTCATGATTTTATCCTATTGAAGATGAAATTGACACAGTTAATTCCTAGTATCCTCACATTTATCCTAATTAACATGAAATGGATTCTTATGTGGAGTTTTATCTCCCCCCCCCCCATCGTACCCTTTATTTTTCCTTAGTAATTTTTTGATTTATATCCTTATTTCCCACACATAAAGAATTTCTTCATTCTATTGATATACTTTCAAAGGTGTCTACTTAAATATTTCCTGCTAAATTAAAATAAATCATTGTTTTCTACATGTTCTCCACCACAAGATCTCATATAAAGCTTCTTCCTTCTCTTATTTGGTGACATCGAGATTTATTTAAGGTATATATTATTAATTATATTTTGGGAAAACTGATTAGGCTTGAACATGAAACCTTTCACTCGTATTAAAATTCTATTTGGTTTCTCTTAACCACCACCTTTTTTATTATGTTTAATCTTAACATTAATCCTTTGGGTTCTATCCATTAACTAAAATCAGAAAGCATAGTGTGTGTAACAATAGTCATAGTTAGAAAACCCTATAATCATTTATAGAATTTAATGACTCCTTATTTTCAATCAAAAACACCATATATTTAACCAAGTTTATTCATTTTCATCATATATTAAAATCCTTTATATTTTTTAGTAATGAAAATTTGAATTATACTAAGCATATCCTCTGGGAGTATCAAACCCATTGCACAATAAGGCATGTTTTTGAGTTTCAAGTTACCCTAAGTTAGGCCTGAGATGCCTTATCGAAGATGTTACCCTTAGGAACGTTTGATTCAAAACCACATCCACTTGTATTATACAGATAGGGATTTATTTCTAGGAATACATAAAAAATATCTAACTTAACAAAATTCTAGGATGTTCTTCTATCCTCGAGTCAATCTTAGGGTTATGTTCCCAAATATATGTTTTCTAAATCTGATTTCCATGGTTGTTGATAAATATTTTCTAATAAAAACTATAATGATCTTGACCTATATATCCTAAAGTCTGTGCCTTATATTGTTACTTTGGCATAGATACAAGTGTCAAATCACAAAAGACTGGTCAATTTAGAGTTTTTGGAAAATAGACTACATACAAGATCCTTACATTACAATTCAAAATATAAACTACAACATATATAATAATTTGAACATAAATATTACAATTGTTTAACCCTACATATATATCATAATATACATAATCACATCTAGGAAAAAATGAAACATAAGAAACGGTTCAGCTCAGATGCTTAGTAAGGGTAAATAATACAATGAAATCTATCATAAAAAACATAAAAATTTAAGGTGATGTTTAAAACTAAAACACAAGACTTTTAAACATAATATCATGCATAATATAGAAACAATAAATCAAAAAATTCCATATAATCATTCACATGGATATTCAACTTACTGAATAATCACACGTATTGTCAATAACTAATCTCATAATGAGGTAACTTATAATGTCGGACTTCATATGTATACTGTCAAGCCATTAGCCAAGACATCATACACTACTGGAAATAGAGGATTTCCCAACGGTTTAGAACCGTTGGGAAAGGCCTGGGAACCGTTGGTATATGTTATACCAACGGTTCTGCCAACCATAGGCAAGTAAGCCGTTGGGAAAAACTTTTCCCAACGGTTTACATTGAACCGTTGTTATAGGAGGAGAAAAATACTAAAAAACATTCCCAACGGTTGACAACCGTTGGCAAAACTCAGAACACTGTTTTTCCCAACGGTTTTGAAAACCGTTGGGAAAAACCAATATTTTTGATGAACTCTTTCCCAACGGTTCTAAACCGTTGGGAAAAGAGTTATTACCAACGGTTCATAGAACCGTTGGTAAAAACATATTTTTAAGATTCTATGCCAACGGTTTAAAACCGTTGGCATACCCTAGGCTGCAAATTGCAGCAGCCTGCAATTTGCACAGCGCTCTGTACATCAGCCACCTCTCATCTCATCAGGCCTCATTCTCACCTCATTTTTGATCCAACTATTGTACCTGTAATAAACTAAAACATACATATACAATTACGAACAAATTCATACACATTTAACATATAATGGATCCTGAAACTATACACATCCATAATTAATTTACAATTCATAAACATACATAATTCATATATAATTCAATTTAAAATTTAGATGACAATTATATGTGGAATCCGATTGAGACGGGGATGATTGGTACACGTCACATATGAACCATGGATCGTTATCCTAAAGTTTCAATGGAAACCGAATGCGTTTGGTCGGTTTTGCGTATGCCAGTTCTTTTCACTTATAATACTACCCATTTTAAACAAAACAGACACAGTTAGAGCGGTGTTGGCCACACCGCACCTCGGATTGAGTCGGGGATGACTCGTACACCTCACATATGACCCATGGATCGTTCTCCTAAAGTTTCAACAGAAACCGAATGCGTTTGGTCGGTTTTCCATATGTACTTAAAATGATGTCCATTTTAATCAAAAGAGATCCACTTAGACTGATCCCGGCCACACCGCGACTCGGATTGAGCCCGAGTGGGCTCGTACATGTCACATATGACTGATGGATCGTTGTGATAAATTATCAACAGATTCGGAATGCGTTTGGTCGGTTTTGCGTATGCCAGTTGTTTATTTCACTTATAATCATGTCCATTTTAAACAAAAGATACACAGTTAGAACGGTGTCGGCCACACCGCTCCTCGGATTGAGCCGGTATTGACTCGTACACATTACATACGACCCATGGATCCTTGTGCTAAAGTATCGACCAGTCCGAATGCCTTTGGTCGGTTTTTCGTATGTCACTTGATGATTTTCACTTAAAATGACGTCTTTTTGAAACAAAAGACCGACACTTTGAGTGGTGTTGGCCACACCGCGTCTCCGATTGTGGCGGGGTTGATTCGTACACGTCACATATGACCCATGGATCGTTCTCCTAAAGTTTCAATGGAAACCGAATCCGTTTGCTCGTTTTTCCGTATGTACTTAAAATGGTGTTCATTTTAAACAAAAGAGAGCCACTTAGACTTATCCCGGCCACACCGCGACTCGGATTCATCCCGGGTTGGCTCGTACACGTCACATATGACCCATGGATTGTTGGGATAAATTATCAACAGATTCGGAATGCGTTTGGTCGGTTTTCCGTATGCCAGTTGATGCTTTTCACTTAAAATGACGTCCTTTTGAAACAAAAGACGGACACTTTGAGTGGTGCCGGCCACACCGCGTCTCCGGATTGAGATGAAACCACCGTGCAACATTCTAATTATTATTCGTGACGTGTACGCGCAGACGGCACGTCAATCGGACGTGCCGTGTGCCCGCGGTGACCGACAACGCAGTTCTGGTGTCATAAACGGCCAAAACGGGCGTCCAACGGTCAAATTCATAGCGGACGACCTCGGATTGAGCTGAAACCACCGAGAAACATTTAAATTATTATTCGTGACGTGCACGCGCAGACGGCACGTCAATCGGACGTGCGGTTTGCCCGGTACGGCTCAATATTCTTGTTTTAAGTGATGCGCGCGCTTCGTAACGCGCGTGAGGGGGGTCCAAACGGGCCGAACGATGTCGGAATGGCCTGAAATCAGACGAAAAATACGGGTGAGTGATTTCTGAAGTGTTCGAGCAGACGGCACATCAATCGGACATGACCTGTGCCCGCGGTGGCCGAGAACGCAGTTCGGGTGTCATAAACGGCCAAAACGGGCGTTAAATGGTCAAATTCATAGCGGACGACCAGAGATTCACCCGAAACCACCGTGCAACATTCTAATTATTATTTGTGACGTGTACGCGCAGACGGCACGTCAATCGGACGTGCGGTTTGCCCGGTACAGCTCAATATTCGTGTTTTAAGTGATGCGCACGCTTCGAAACGCGCGTGAGGGGGGTCCAAACGGGCCGAACGATGTCGGAATGGCCTGAAATCAGACGAAAAATACGGGTGAGTGATTTATGAAGTGGTTGAGAAGACGGCACGTCAATCGGACGTGCCGTGTGCCCGCGGTGACCGACAACGCAGTTATGGTGTCATAAACGGCCAAAACGGGCGTCCAACGGTCAAATTCATAGAGGACGACCACGGATTCACCCGAAACCACCGTGAAACATTCTAATTATTATTCGTGACGTGTACGCGCAGACGGCACGTCAATCGGACATGCGGTTTGCACGGTACGGCTCAATATTCGTGTTTTAAGTAATGCGTGCGCTTCGTAAACGCGCGTGAGGGGGGTCCAAACGGGCCGAACGATGTCGGAATGGCCTGAAATCAGACGACAAGTACGGGTGAGTGATTTATGAAGTGGTCGAGTATACGGCACGTCAATCGGACTTGTCGTGTGCCCGCGGTGACCGACAACGCAGTTATGGTGTCATAAACGGCCAAAACGGGCGTCCAACGGTCAAATTCATAGCGTACGACCTCGGATTGAGCTGAAACCACCGTGAAACATTCTAATTATTATCCGTGACGTGTACGCGTAGACGGCACGTCAATCGGACGTGCCGTGTGCCCGCGGTGACCGACAACGCAGTTATGGTGTCATAAACGGCCAAAACGGGCGTCCAACGGTCAAATTCATAGCGGACGACCACGGATTCACCCGAAACCACCGTGAAACATTCTAATTATTATTTGTGACGTGTACGCGCAGACGGCACGTCAATCGGACGTGCGGTTTGCCCGGTACGGCTCAATATTCTTGTTTTAAGTGATGCGCGCGCTTCGTAAACGCGCGTGAGGGGGGTCCAAACGGGCCGAACGATGTCGGAATGGCCTGAAATCAGACGAAAAATACGGGTGAGTGATTTCTGAAGTGGTCGAGCAGACGGCACATCAATCGGACATGACCTGTGCCCGCGGTGACCGAGAACGCAGTTCGGGTGTCATAAACGGCCAAAACGGGCGTTAAACGGTCAAATTCATAGCGGACGACCAGAGATTCACCCGAAACCACCGTGCAACATTCTAAGTATTATTTGTGACGTGTACGCGCAGACGGCACGTCAATCGGACGTGCGGTTTGCCCGGTACGGCTCAATATTCGTGTTTTAAGTGATGTGCACGCTTCGAAACGCGCGTGAGGGGGAGTGATTTATGAAGTGGCCTGAAATCAGACGACAAATACGGGTGAGTGATTTATGAAGTGGTCGATCAGACGGCAGGTCAATCGGACGTGCCGTGTGCCCGCGGTGACCGACAACGCAGTTATGGTGTCATAAACGGCCAAAACGGGCGTCCAACGGTCAAATTCATAGCGGACGACCACGGATTCACCTGAAACCACCGTGAAACATTCTAATTATTATTCGTGAGGTGTAAGCGCAGACGTCACGTCAATCGGACGTGCCGTGTGCCCGCGGTGACCGACAACGCAGTTATGGTGTCATAAACGACCAAAACAGGCGTCCAACGGTCAAATTCATAGCGGACGACCTCGGATTGAGCTGAAACCACCGAGAAACATTCTAATTATTATTCGTGACGTGTACGCGCAGACGGCACGTCAATCGGATGTGCGGTTTGCCCGGTACGGCTCAATATTCTTGTTTTAAGTGATGCGCGCGCTTCGTAAACGCGCGTGAGGGGGGTCCAAACGGGCCGAACGATGTCGGAATGGCCTGAAATCAGACGACAAATACGGGTGAGTGATTTCTGAAGTGGTCGCGCAGACGGCACGTCAATCGGACGTGCCGTGTGCCCGCGGTGACCGACAACGCAGTTATGGTGTCATAAACGGCCAAAACGGGCGTCCAACGGTCAAATTCATAGATCACGACCACGGATTCACCCGAAACCACCGTGAAACATTCTAATTATTATTTGTGTCGTGTACGCGCAGACGGCACGTCAATCGGACGTGCGGTTTGCCCGGTACGGCTCAATATTCTTGTTTTAAGTGATGCGCGCGCTTCGTAAACGCGCGTGAGGGGGGTCCAAACGGGCCGAACGATGTCGGAATGGCCTGAAATCAGACGACAAATACGGGTGAGTGATTTATGAAGTGGTCGAGCAGACGGCGCGTCAATCGGACGTGCCGTGTGCCCGCGGTGACCGACAACGCAGTTATGGTGTCATAAACGGCCAAAACGGGCGTCCAACGGTCAAATTCATAGCGGACGAAAACGGATTCACCCGAAACCACCGTGAAACATTCTAATTATTATTCGTGACGTGTACGCGCAGACGGCACGTCAATCGGACATGCAGTTTGCACGGTACGACTCAATATTCGTGTTTTAAGTGATGCGCGCGCTTCGTAAACGCGCGTGAGGGGGGTCCAAACGGGCCGAACGATGTCGGAATCGCCTGAAATCAGACGACAAATACGGGTGAGTGATTTCTGAAGTGGTCGAGCAGACGGCACGTCAATCGGACTTGTCGTGTGCCCGCGGTGACCGACAACGCAGTTATGGTGTCATAAACGGCCAAAACGGGCGTCCAACGATCATATTCATACCGTACGACCTCGGATTGAGCTGAAACCACCGTGAAACATTCTAATTATTATCCGTGACGTGTACGCGCAGACGGCACGTCAATCGGACGTGCCGTGTGCCCGCGGTGACCGACAACGCAGTTATGGTGTCATAAACGGCCAAAACGGGCGTCCAACGGTCAAATTCATAGCGGACGACCACGGATTCACCCGAAACCACCGTGAAACATTCTAATTATTATTGTTGTCGTGTACGCGCAGACGGCACGTCAATCGGACGTGCGGTTTGCCCGGTACGGCTCAATATTCTTGTTTTAAGTGATGCGCGCGCTTCGTAAACGCGCGTGAGGGGGGTCCAAACGGGCCGAACGATGTCGGAATGGCCTGAAATCAGACGACAAATACGGGTGAGTGATTTATGAAGTGGTCGAGTAGACGGAACGTCAATCGGACGTGCCGTGTGCCCGCGGTGACTGACAACGCAGTTATGGTGTCATAAACGGCCAAAACGGGCGTCCAACGGTCAAATTCATAGCGGACGACCACGGATTCACCCAAAACCACCGTGAAACATTCTAACTATTATTCGTGACGTGTACGCGCAGACGGCACGTCAATCGGACATGCGGTTTGCACGGTACGACTCAATATTCGTGTTTTAAGTGATGCGCGCGCTTCGTAAACGCGCGTGAGGGGGGTCCAAACGGGCCGAACGATGTCGGAATGGCCTGAAATCAGAAGACAAATACGGGTGAGTGATTTATGAAGTGGTCGAGCAGACGGCACGTCAATCGGACGTGCCGTGTGCCCGCGGTGACCGACAACGCAGTTATGGTGTCATAAACGGCCAAAACGGGCGTCCAACGGTCAAATTCATAGCGGACGACCACGGATTCACCCGAAACCACCGTGAAACATTCTAACTATTATTCGTGACGTGTACGCGTAGACGGCACGTCAATCGGACATGCGGTTTGCACGGTACGACTCAATATTCGTGTTTTAAGTGATGCGCGCGCTTCGTAAACGCGCGTGAGGGTGGTCCAAACGGGCCGAACGATGTCGGAATCGCCTGAAATCAGACGAAAAATACGGGTGAGTGATTTCTGAAGTGGTCGAGCAGACGGCACGTCAATCGGACTTGTCGTGTGCCCGCGGTGACCGACAACGCAGTTATGGTGTCATAAACGGCCAAAACGGGCGTCCAACGGTCAAATTCATAGCGTACGACCTCGGATTGAGCTGAAACCACCGTGAAACATTCTAATTATTATCCGTGACGTGTACGCGCAGACGGCACGTCAATCGGACGTGCCGTGTGCCCGCGGTGACCGACAACGCAGTTATGGTGTCATAAACGGCCAAAACGGGCGTCCAACGGTCAAATTCATAGCGGACGACCACGGATTCACCCGAAACCACCGTGAAACATTCTAATTATTATTTGTGACGTGTACGCGCAGACGGCAGGTCAATCGGACGTGCGGTTTGCCCGGTACGGCTCAATATTCTTGTTTTAAGTGATGCGCGCGCTTCGTAAACGCGCGTGAGGGGGGTCCAAACGGGCCGAACGATGTCTGAATGGCCTGAAATCAGACGACAAATACGGGTGAGTGATTTCTGAAGTGGTCGAGCAGACGACACATCAATCGGACATGACCTGTGCCCGCGGTGACCGAGAACGCAGTTCGGGTGTCATAAACGGCCATAACGGGCGTTAAATGGTCAAATTCATAGCGGACGACCAGAGATTCACCCGAAACCACCGTGCAACATTCTAACTATTATTTGTGACGTGTACGCGCAGACGGCACGTCAATCGGACGTGCGGTTTGCCCGGTACGGCTCAATATTCGTGTTTTAAGTGATGTGCACGCTTCGAAACGCGCGTGAGGGGGGTCCAAACGGGCCGAACGATGTCGGAATGGCCTGAAATCAGACGACAAATACGGGTGAGTGATTTCTGAAGTGGTCGAGCAGACGGCACATCAATCGTACATGACCTGTGCCCGCGGTGACCGAGAACGCAGTTCGGGTGTCATAAACGGCCAAAACGGGCGTTAAACGGTCAAATTCATAGCGGACGACTAGAGATTCACCCAAAACCACCGTGCAACATTCTAATTATTATTTGTGACGTGTACGCGCAGACAGCACGTCAATCGGACGTGCGGTTTGCCCGGTACGGCTCAATATTCGTGTTTTAAGTGATGCGCACGCTTCGAAACGCGCGTGAGGGGGGTCCAAACGGGCCGAACGATGTCGGAATGGCCTGAAATCAGACGACAAATACGGGTGAGTGATTTATGAAGTGGTCGAGCAGACGGCGCGTCAATCAGAAGTGCCGTGTGCCCGCGGTGACCGACAACGCAGTTATGGTGTCATAAACGGCCAAAACGGGCGTCCAACGGTCAAATTCATAGCGGACGACCACAGATTCACCCGAAACCACCGTGAAACATTCTAATTATTATTCGTGACGTGTACGCGCAGACGGCACGTCAATCGGACATGCGATTTGCACGGTACGACTAAAAGACAACAACATCCATAAAAACAGACAATATATAAAAATAACTCAACTCCAATACTATACTACGAGTCTAGATAAAACCAACAACTAGAATAAATTAAACATCAAATCTCAAGTCAAAAATGTAACGGATCAATATGTCCCACATCAGCATCACCATCTCCATCATCATCATCATCATCGCCCTCGTCATCATCCTCCTCATCGTCCTCACCCTCCACAGCGCCTTCCTCCTCGCCTTCGCCCTCCTCCTCGCCCTCCTCATCTCCCTCCTCTTCCGCATCAGACTGCTCGCCATCATCATCTTCAAGCTGGACATCGGCCTGACCACCACTGGAACTGCCACCTGGTGCACCATATATAGAATGTATCGACGACATGTATTCATCAATCGCTGGGCTGGCCTCTGCTGGAAGTGTTGGACGTAGAACTTCAATAAATTTCATAAATGCACTGTTTGCCCTGGCAGACTGTTCTGCCGTCTCTGTGGCCCTTTTCTCAGCCTGTTCTGCATGTTCCCTAACTTGCTGCAGCTCGGTGGCACTACAACTCGTACCTGAGGCAGGCCAATACCTCATCGGGGCTATCCTAGGTCGGCAGCGTACTCTGCCAGAATGATTCTCTCCCAACACCTGATGTAAGTGATCAGATGGCCCAAAATTGTCTGCTTCTTGGGCATCGAGGGCCTCTAAAGCATCCTGTTACAAATATAAATATAATATTAAGTTACGAAATAGATATTAAAATATAAAATCAACAGATTAAAACTTACAATCTGCTGCTGAGTCGCTTCGTTGACAGCACGTCCATCCTTTTTTCGTCTACTCGAGCAAAACAGTTTTGCTCAAGGCACACGTCCTTCAATATTTTGTACTTGCCTCTACAATGACATTGAAAACAAAATTTATATAAAGACTTCAGAAAATAATTGAATAATTGAGGAAACAAAAGAAAATGTAAGTCGTAAAGAAAACTTATAAACAATTGTCATACCTGCTGCCTCTCATGATCCGGCATCGTCGTGCGTCCTAGTGTTTGGAGGTATTTTTTTGCATCAATGTTTTTTTTGTTTTTTCCAGATGATTCCTAAATAAAATTCGATAATGCAAAGGATAATATTAATGAAAAACTTGAAAGTTATTATTTAAATACCTCAAATGTAATTCATACCTTAAACTGGGTACTCGTCCAATGAGTAATCATCTGACGATACTGCTCTATAGGACAATCATCCACGACTGGTACCGCCTCTAACTCAGTGCCAACTCTAGCACGCCAGCCAATATACAGCTCATGCTTGTAGGCTCTCCAAAGCTCGCCTAAATCCTTTAGACGTTCCAGTCGTGCACCCTCACCATCAGGAAAATTAAATCGAAGCTGAAATGAAAATATTAATTTATATAAATACAAAAAAAATTCATGGCATTAAATACAACAGATTTTTTTACCCATATCTCTGCCCAAGCTCTATCTTTGACCTCATGTGGAAAATGTCTCCACGACAGCGGGCTGACGGGAATGATGTCGGAGTATTTGGCAAGCGTCGCCATAAAACTCCGACATTGCTGCCCTGTTTTCTCAACCATCTGATTGTCTTCATTATATTCCACCATAACCTGTGTGCGACGGTTCCACACCGAACGCATGCGTGTACGGCCCCTCCCCCGCCTCCTGTCAGTAGATGTATCTGTCATGAAAGAAAAACAAATATTTTATCAAAACATGTTATAATGAAAATAAATATTGCTATAAAAATTTGATAGGGTTTTATAAATATACTTGTGCTAGTCTGATCAATGAGTGGCGCCGGATCCACAGAACCTGATGGAACACCCTCTGGTGGAACAGGAGTCAAAGACGATGGAATATAAAAGCTCGGAGAGACAGAAGTAGAAGGAAAAGAAGATGGAACAACTGTATGACCTGATGCTGACTGGGGAGTGGGAATCATCATGGGATGTGAAAATGATGGGGCAGAAGATGCAGAAGGTAGCGAAAACATGGGAGGTCTAAATATCCCGTGTGTCCCTAACGACACACCGGGATCAGAATGTGGGAAGGCTGAAATGTCAGTGGGAGGGGCAGGGTCTAGTCGGGCACGCGCAGCTCTATGTCCACCTCTGGTACGAACCCTCCTCGTACCACCGGCCTGAGTACTAGGACCAGTACTAGGCTCCTCGTCGAATAACTGTCGACGTAATGGTGTATCCTACAAAAAAGTTTACAAAAAAAATTAATCACATGACATTATTTATTCTGTAAATATATATATATATATTTGAAATAAAGTACTCACTGTAGGCACTAATGGTGGAATTCCCATCTCCTCCATCCGACGATTGTTCTCCGCCATTTTTTTTCTTCGTCTCTCTTCAATTGGCTTCATTTCCTGCATTGGAAAACAAATATGTAATTAATTAGAAAAAGAAAATTAATGTGTAAACCAAAAAACTAAATATATGAGGGAATGAGGGGATTCATTGGTAATTTAGCTATCAATTGTTTTAGAAGAGCTTGAATGAATTTAATAAAACATACAAGTTGTAATGTTCACCAAGTTAGAAATATTGTTTGATTTGGTTTGAATACAGTTCAATTCCAAATTAGAAAATGCAATTCAAATAAAACAGTAACCAACCTTAACAACCCAACTCGAGGTAAACCAAAAGAATTGAGAACATGGATGAATGATTCTATATATTTCCAACCACAACTTCAGGTTCACAATCAACTCTGACAATTGAGCTATTGGAGTCATCAAAAGAAATAAATGGATTGGTTCCAATGGCAATAGGGACAGTGTCAATTCCATCATCAGCATCATCAAAAATATGTCTTGGAATTACTTCAACTATGACACCAAATTCTGGTTGAAGTTGATCTTTGACATAAAAAACTTGTTTAGCCATTGATGCCAACACATATGGTTCTTCAGTTGCAAGAGTGCGGGTCATATTAATTACTCGAAATCCACAATCATCAATAAATGTGCCATGTCTCGTCATCGAATCAAACCAATGGCATTTCATCATTGTGACTCGTCCATGAGAGTAATAATCCAATATTATTATTTTCTCAACGACTCCATAATAACCCACATTTTCAAGTCGCGGTCTACTATCTGATGCACTGGCATAACAATCTGTTGTGGCAGTAACCATAATACCATCATGTTGTGTTCTCATGTTTTTGGCTCGTTCAGTGACAATAAATCTATACCCATTGATAACAATTGATTTACAGTCACGAACCACGGTATTAGGACCAAAATCCAAAGCTCTTATTTCCTCAGAGACAAAGTCAGCAGACAAACTCAATACCTGCAATATAAATGACAGTTAAACTTAAGTAAATATTGAAATAATTAATTTAAACAGTAATATTTTTACCTTCAATTTTAACCAAGCAGAAAACTCTTTGCTATGAAAAGTCTCTCTCCTTCTCAAAGATAAAGAACGATGCTTCCTATTTATCATTGTTTTATGTTCCCTGTAGATAAAAAAATATGAATAGTTTAACAGATATATATGTAAGATATATACATATTCAATTTTGTTACCTGATATAGTCATCGAACAAATCACAGTTGAACAAAACTGTGCGATGTGCCATCTCCCGCTCTTCATGGCTTAATGTCTTCAATGTATATGATCCAGGAATTCCTCCTGTTTGAGGAAGTGATGGAAAACTGGGTTCAATTTGCTCATATTGTTCTTCTTCATTTCTCATTGGTCTGTTCATTCTTGTAGTAAGATCAGACAAATACATTGAACAGAAATCCATACATTCTTGAGCTAAGTAACCGTTCACGATAGAACCTTCGGGATGATTCTTGTTTCGAACATAAGACTTTAATGTGAACATATTTCTTTCAGTTGGATACATCCAACGAAAAGAAACAGGTCCTCCGAGAAGTATTTCAGTTGGAATATGGACAGTCAGATGCAGCATGCATGTGAAAAATGATGGGGGAAATATTTTCTCCAACTCACACAAAATTAATGGGGCATCTGTCAACATTTTTTGCAAGAAAGACTTGGACAACTTCTTAGCACAAAGATCTCTAAACAAATGGCACAACTGAATAACACCCACCCTTACATTATTGGAAAAAAGATGACGGATTGCTATTGGAAGCAACTCATGCAGTAGAACGTGATAATCATGAGTCTTCAAAGATTTTAGCTTCAACTCTCTTCTATTGACCCGTTTAGATATGTTGCTTGAATAGCCATCAGGAACTCTAATAGTCTCTAATACTTCCAAAAATTGTTTTTTTTCAGTAGGTGTCATCACATAAGAAGAACATGGAAGTTGCCATTTATTTTCACTGATACGCACAGGATGCAATTCTGGTCTGATGCCCCAATCCACCAAGTCACGTCGAGATCATAAATCATCTTTTGTCTTCCCCTTGACATTTAGAAGAACTGAAAGCAACATTTCACATATATTCTTTTCAATATGCATTACGTCTAAGCAATGACGTAGCAAATTGGTTGACCAATAAGGCAAATCAAAAAAGATACTCCTCTTCCTCCAATTGTAACAGGTTTCTGTGGAAACATTCTTTCTCTTTCCAGATTTCATTTGACCCTTCCCAAACGAAAAACTGAAATCTTTCAATTCATTAAGCACATCAGTTCCAGACATACGCTGAGGTGGATCATCGGTCTCTATAGTATTATCAAATCTTCGACGATTCATTCTATATGGATGATCCTTTGGCAAAAATCGTCGATGTCCCATAAAACTGAAACTACAACGATGTTTCAGTCTTCTGGATCGTGTATTCTTCATACAAACTGGACATGACAGTTTCCCCTTCGTGCTCCATCCATACATCATTGCATAAGCCGGAAAATCATTGATTGTCCACATAAGCGCAGCGCGCATCTTAAATATGTCTTTCGAACATGCATCGTATGTGCGCACACCCACATCCCAAAGAAGCTTCAACTCTTTTATTAAAGGTTGCATGTATACATCAATATCAATGCCGGGATCAGAAGGACCAGATATGAGTATACTCATGAAAGTGAAAGATTTTTTCATACACAACCATGGGGGAAGATTATAAATGTGCATAAAAACGGGCCATGTGCTGTGCGAAGTAAGCATCTGCCCAAACGGATTAAAACTGTCGCATGAAAGACCCAACCTCACATTACGCACGTCAGCTGCAAAATCAGGATGTCGAGCATCAAATCTCTTCCATGCAAATCAATCTGCAGGATGAACCAACTCATCATCATTCTTCTTTCTCTTGGTATCATGCCATCTCATTTTTATTGATATGTCATCAGACATAAAAAGATTCTGGAGTCTGGGGATCAATGGAAAGTGCCACATTACTTTCTGTGGAACGCGGGATGGTGTTCCATCAGATTTTGACTTCCAGCGGGACGTGCCACATTTTATACATTCATTTCGTTCAGCGGTTTCCTCCCAGAATAAACTGCAATCTTTCGAGCAAGCATGAATTTTGTTTCTTGAAAATCCAAGTTCCTCAACTAACTTCCATGCCATATAGTGGTTTGAGGGAATATCTGCATAATCTGGAAGTAAATCCTTCAAGAGGGTAAGAATGTAATCGATTGATGTATTAGAAATCCCATACATAGTTTTCCCATGAAATAATCGGATTAAAAATTCCAGCTTTTTCATTTTATCGCATTGTCGATATACTGGAGTCGTGGCAGCATCATTCAATTTTTTCACCCTATCAATATCATCATTTTCACTAGATGCATCAGCTGTCCTCATATCGCAGTCTTCTTGATTCGAAATCCTTTCTTTTTCATGATGACGAATAAACGGAAACCGATCATCTAACAAATTCTCCATTCCAGTCTTTTCATTTCGATCATCACCAATTTGAGATTTCGTTTTCTCCCCATTGTGATACCACAGAAAGTCGTTTTCTTGAAACCCATTTTTGGTTATGTGGTAGCTGACTTCTTCACGGCTCAACCAAGGTCTACCAACACAATTGGAACATGGGAAGTGTATGCGACCACTATCTGAAGCATTGTGAAATGCAAAATCTATAAAGCTCTCCAAATTGTTTTGAAAATCGTCTGAGATCCGATCGGTTTCATACATCCAACTTCTGTCCATTCTGTAAAAAGAATTTATATAAGTCATTTTGTCATAAACAATTCAATAGGCATTAACTATAATAGAAAATACATTTAAGTAAACGATAAAGGAAGAAAATAATCAAGGTATCAACTACACATGTCAAAAAAACATACAAATGTGTTATTGAAAAAATGTAAAACCAACAAGAACTTAATGTATTATATCACATAACAGCATGACTCATCCCATAACCATATTAGTAGGGTATCATGAACATGAATAACATCAACCTTGTGCCATCCTCCTACCCTACATGACCCCAACCACATGCCACATCTTATTATAGCCTTATCACATCACACCTCACCGAAAAACACTAGGGAAATCATAGTACATCTCACCTGAAGACACATGGACAATCACATCGCATCTTGCCTAAAAACACATGGTCAATCACTTTTTAAGGAAGAGTAGGGAAGACATGGTAGCTATCCAAACATATAACCACCATCCTAGATATTAGAAAAAATACCCATAACTCAAAACCTCTGATCGTTGGTAAGTTTATCCAACTCTGGTTGGGAATGTGTAGAAATAACATAAAAATACATGATATATAGATAGCACAAAATACTCAACCTATGGGTTCACATTAACTACATAATCACACACTTCACTACTACCATAAAACACATAAACCACACCACCACCACACAAGACGCATATCATAGGAATATAATTCTACATTCAATAAGTCTATCTATGAAATTATCATAAGAATCCATGTATCAATTGGAATATAATTCTACATTCAATAAGTCTATCTATGGAATCCCTCCCTTGGATCCATGTATCACCAATGGCTTAATCAATATTCAAAGAAATGAGTCTATCCGTGGAATTCCACTGTGAATCCATTTATCACATAAAGCATATAAGTTAATAGAAACAAGATTATATACCTGACATCCTAATAGAATCCATGTATCACTATTTACTATTAATCATTTAATGAATTTCATTTCATTTAAACAATTCATTAAACATACCAAGGTCAAAAACAAAGGTATTTAATACAACTCACCTCAAAATGGCGACTCAATCAAATAAAATTCAAGCACTCACATGGGAATTTTTAATATAACACTCCTAACAAGACTATAAAGATATCACATGCATTAGTTATAATATATCTAACATGGTAACATAAAATATAAGTGTTAAAGGGGAATGCAAACCATAAAATACCCTTAATTAATTTAATTTACAATTAAATTCATAAATCGAACAATCAATTCGATTTATATAACCTTTCACAAATGACATCCCATGTTCAAAGGGTAAAATCCAAAAAGGAATTTTCAAGAAAACTCACCCTTAGGCGCCGGCAGTAGCTCCAAAATCGTCTAAACTGAAGGGAAAAATAAAAATAAGTTTCAATACTATCCAAACATTTGAATACCTTTTGAGATAAAGAAGAAGAATAACCTGAAGAAGAGCTTCAAGGTCCGGCCGGCAGTACTCCAAAATCGCCTGCTGCTGCTCCCGTTAGGGCTCTGTAACGCGAATGGGGGAGAGAACGGGCTGCTGGTGATTTGGGGAAAACCTTTGCCAACGGTTTTTTAAAACCGTTGGCATATCTCCCCGAAACAAGGCCTATCCCAACAGTTCCATAGAACCGTTGGGAAACACTCCCAAAACAAGGTTTTTCCCAACGGTTCCTTAGAACCGTTGGGAAAAACTCCCCAAAAGAAGGCCTACCCCAACGGTTCTAAGGAACCGTTGGGAAAAACTCCTCAAAACTAGGCCTATCCCAACGGTTCTTGGGAACCGTTGGGAAAAACTCCCCAAAACCAATCTACCCCAACGGTTCTAAGAAACCGTTGGGAAAAAACTCTATTTTTATCATTTACCAACGGTTTGATAGAACCGTTGGTATGTAACCGTGGGGAAAAACCCACATTCCAGTAGTGATATATAAACGGGTAGAAACTCAAAATAGTTTGTCTCATGAGTTCTACCGATGTATCGAGGGTCTATATCAATACCCACTCATCCCATACTATGTCTGATTCATTCATTATATGTAATCGGTGATGAAACATAACAAACAAAAACATTCATATTAAAACTAGCATACAAATGTGAATACTTAAACCATAAACCATAAATGGTATAAAAATAGAACTTCTACAATAAAACTAAATCCTAAAACCATCAATGAAATATAATAAATAATATTATAAGATATCAAACTCAATAAATCATAAGATCTAACAAAGGATGTTGACATAGATGATAAAAATCTAATAAAATCATTAAAATGTTCTTAAGATAAATACTACATTTTTACTGTGAAATAATTTATTTAAAATTTTTTTAATTATAAAAGAAATATTTTCCTTTGAAAAAAACCCTATAATCCTTTAAGTTATACTTCAAAATTTTAAGTTTCCATCATGTTGGAAAAATCCACTCACATCGTATAAGTTAAAAATAAAATTCTTTAAATCGAAAAATTTATAAAGTACCTCATTTAGAAAATGAAAAAAAACTCCTTTCAAACCATTTTATAAAAATATAGACATTGGTAAAAATTAATTTAAATAATTTTATATGAATTGTAAGAATATTTTTGAAAACATTTTTATTAATAATTGACATTGATGATAAATATGTCATAGAAAATACTTGCATATAAACAATCCCGAATAATAATGATTTTGCGAAGTTAAACCTTGCTACATTATAATCAGTACAGTCGTATGAATCATGAAATAAATAAAATTATATTGATATTAAAATACCAAAATATTCATACTAATATCCGTGAAATTAATTCATGGGAATTATATACACCACACAAAAAAACAAGTGTTTAATATGGAATGAGTCCCACATAAATAAAAAGTGAGAGGAATTTATATAACGTTTTACATTCCTTTAGTTGAATATTCATTAAACATATATATAATGGTTTAAAACAAATAATTAATTGATAGAAGAACCACATATATATTTATAGTATCATATATGATCCTATTATATTTTATTATCACCCATTTGTTGATAATATTCCGTTATTACCCTTGTTTCTCATGTTAACTACTTCATTTTCTTAAGAACATTTTGTCATGTAAATCTAATTTATTATGAAAACATTGTATTTATTTCATATAGATAATTATATTAAGTTCAGAGATATTATATTTACTCATTATACAAATCTTTATAATCATTATTTAATTGTTAACATGGAAAACAAGTCACATCGCATTGTGGAGATGGTTGGACATGCATATGCACGAGTGACGATATCATTCCTTTAATGGTGAAAGGGTAAGGAATTTATTAGTATATTAATTATAAATAATCAATATCATGTCATATATATTATTTATATAAATTATATCTATCATTATATGCATCTAGATAAATTAGTGACGAAAAAAATATTACACCACAACGTGGAGACGATAGTTCATACGTACACACATGCGGTGATTTCATTTTTATTATGATGGATAAATGGTGAAATATGTTTTTTCTATAATCATAATAACATATAATAATATATATGATACTTTTTATATTACTTTATAATATAAATAACACATAAATGGGAATTAAAAGAAGAAATAACCTTATATGAGTTGGTAAAGATGATTGCCTCTTCATTTGAAAAACTTCTTTGGATCTCCTCTTAGGGACAATAGGGTTTGTATTTTGAGAATAAAATAACATATATGATTTTTATATGGATTTTTATAAAGAGATGGGTAGTTTTTTGTTGAGATAGAAGGATCAAAGTAATGAAATTAGATGAGTGAGGAGGTGTCATTTTATAATTCAGGTAAGGGGCTCTTTTGGAATTTCAAAAAATATTAATTTATAATAAATTCAAAATCTAGAAAAAATGCCACAAAAATGTAATTAATTCTAATATAATATGATATAAGGTTTTAATATCATAAAAAATATATTTTAGAGATTTTTTTGTATCATTTTAAACCATATCATTTTGATTGACACTTAGATTACCTTTTTTAATTTTAATAAAGGTAATGAATTATTCAATAAAAAAATATTGTAATTTTTACTTATGTGGTATCAATAAAATGATAAATGAGAATTTTATAAATTATGAGACATTATTACAATTATTTTGTATTTTTAAACACGTTTTATGAATTTTAAGAATTTAATAAAACATTACTTTATAAAATATCAATAGTGTCAATTTTGACACTATTAAATTCATGGATTTTTAAAAATATCAACATAACAAGTTAAATTTCAAAACAAAAATATTATATCCCAAATGGGTCTAGGTAATATATAAAATATGTTGGTTACATTAATTAATTAATATAATATTTATTTTAATATTTTTTAATATCATTAATTTGATTTATTCGTTAATTAAATAATTATTGCATCGTCATTGTTAAATCCATTAAGTTAATTATATGATCCCTAAAATTATAAATAAATTTACACGAATAATATAAATGTATTAACATTAAAATAAATATTTATTTTCAGAAATAACTTCTATAAAACCATATATTGAAATAGAATATGAATGAAAAACATATAGTGTGAACAACTTGACTTCCTTTTAAATAAAAGATTATAAGGGTAATATTCATATTTATGTGGGTCAAAATAGTAATTAATTCTACCCTTGGATAACCATGTCTAAGATATATATAAAAAATGATGTATCTATGTTTTTGGTTCAGTTAATAGTTATTATAATTTTAATTAATATCATTTTATTTATCATTCTTTTTCTTGTACAAGAATTGAATCAGCATTGTATAAGCCTTTAAGGTAATTATTTAATTATTAAGAATTTAAATTAAATTTCCATAATAAAGAAAAAAAATTACCTTTAAAATATATATTTACAGATGAATTTATCTTCTGTATAACCCTATATTAAAAATGATATAGTTTTTATAAATATGAGTACGACATCTTTAACTTTTCTTTAAATAAAATATAATAAATGTCATATATTCCCAAAAGTGCCTTAAAAGGGGTTATAATTTTAGCCCAATGATGATTTTGGTTGAAACCCACTCATCCATTTAAATTAAAAAAAAATTACTATAATTTTCTAATATTTATAATATTTTTTTACACTTAATTACCTGATTTACTTGTTATCGTGTTAATTAAAAAAATTCATAAAGTAACTATTATTAATTCCCAAAAATAAAAGATTCATATTTACAAAATTCTTCCCCAATGATTCTAAATATGGAATATATTTTTCAATGTTCTATACATAGAATTTTCAGAAATTATTTTAAAATTAATCACCTTGAGGGGGGTAAGAAAACTGGTTATTAAAGTTTGAAAATGCATAGGATTAAAACATTTTTATATTGAAACTCAATTTTAAATTAATTCCAATTACATAAATTAGATTAAATGATAAATAAATAATCTATTTATACTTTAAAATCATTCAATAATATAATTGAAAATTATAAATTATTTTATTGAAAAAAATTCAATTAAAAATTACTATTTTTTAATATTCATCAAAACATGAAACTTATTAGAAAAATACCAAAACATGAACAAAGATAATTTTTATATTTATTTTTAAAATATAAATTTTATTTTTTCAAATAAATTATATAAAAGTCTCAAAAAAGTACATAAAATTTCTGTCCATTAAAAGGTGGAAAATTTCCTTAAGATAAATACGGGTTTTTATTCCTAAAATTGGGTTTGGTCATATCTTATTACAATAAAATCTATGGATTCATATAAAAAATATTTTTTTGAATATATAGAATATATATTTAATTATTATCATTTAATGATTATAATTAATTTAATTTATTAGGATAAAATGAGTTTATGAGCCTAAAATAGTTCTTTATAAAAATATTTTCTGTATATTCAGTTGGTTCAAATATTTATCTCTAATTAGTTTGTAACCAATGAATTCAACTATATATTTTAATAAGTTTTTTAGTAATACTTAAAACCAACAACTCAATGTCTAGGTTATATCTTATTATATTAAAATATAATATTTTAATAATATATTATTATTTGGAAAAACTTGGTCTTATGTGTAACATAATATACTGAAGAAAATTAATTTATTTAAGAAGATACATACTATAAAATTGTGGGGTGTTAATTTTTAATAATCCCTTTGAATTTATTTCTATATTTTGGTGTCTTGGGGATGTCACTTAAGGCCAGTAATGCACACCTCCTCTTCCCAATCCAATTGATTATGATGGGATGTTACATTGGGTGTCTGTGTAGGGATAATTCTAGACCATAAGGATAAGTTTTTTATAGGTAAGGATCATTAAAAACATAATAAAGATAAAACCAAACCAATATATGGTTGAATCCTTAATAGTGTAAGGATGGGTCAACAATATAAGGATAAATCATAATTTATGTAATAATGAATTAAGTAACAAGAGGATAACCTTGAGATGTGTATTGATATGTCTATAACTAAACCATGTCGCTCATTATTCAGGCACCTAAGCAAGCAAGTGGTAAGGACTAGAGGGAATTCTAAATCTCCAAAAGCTAGAAACAAGTGTCCAGGAATCAATTGTACACAATGGAAATGATTTATCCTAATAAATAATAATAAAATAACAAACATATTTTGATAAATATGTAGAACTAGAACTAAATCAAAAGATACAAAGGATGGTCGAGGTGGTCGGTACAACTATGATACAGAAACAAAAACCAAAATACATTTCACATCCAGATTTTTATTTCCATTCATTATTCCATATTGTCTTTGGATATTGGTTTTTCTCTGAAGTTTCAGGTGTGATAAATTTAAATTTTGAGGTGATCCTTTATTTATTTTTGGTCTCATGTTTATTCCTTAGTTCCTCCATGAGTTTTTAGTAAAAAATTTAGATTTTGTGATTGATAGTAGGTGGCATACAGTTAGATAAAATTGTTCTCCCTTTCCTAGGAAACCATGGATCCAATTTCATTTTTTTATAGTGGAAACTGCACAGTTATTACATGGTTTGGTAAACTGTGAAAGCTAATTGTGCGTAATTTCCCTTTTAGACTATGGTTATTGCCAAATTGTCATACAGTTCGGTAAACCATGTGGGAAAACTATGTGACTTTTCTAGGTGGATTAAAAGATTGATTTTACCATTTTACCCTCTCATATTTTTAAACCCAAACTCCCCATTTCTCCTCCTATAGGTTTGTGTAACATAAAGGTAACTTCTCCCTTCCTCTCTAAGACTCCTACTCTCTCCCAAAGTGTAGATCTATGGTTTTATTCTAGTTTTTGGCTAGATTTATCAATATATTATTCTCCTGTCTTCTCCCTCTTCCTTCTCCTTCCATTTTCTCTTGATTTTTTCTTCTTCTTTCATCTCATAGATCTAGGGTTCATGTCTCCTTAGTTTATATTGGGTAATTTGAGTGTTTACAGTTCCTTGTGTTTTTTCTTTCTTCCATGGGCCTTCAGGAGGTGGTTTTAGGTGTGTGTTGTTGAAGCATGTGTGGTTTGAGGTTGGTTTCCGTTTGTACTTTCCCACTAAATTAAAGAATAATTGGTTTCATAATTTTTTCACCTTTCTTTTATTTTAAATAGTGATGTATGATCTTTGGAATAATTTATCAATGATAAATGAAGTGGTTTTCTTAATTTTATGGAATTATATGACATTGTTTTTTTATTTGATGCACACCAAGTATTTGATAAAATGTATAGTTGGATTTTGTTCGTTATTTTTGATTTTTAAAGAATGAATGGGATTTTTAAATTTTTATGTGACATCCAAAATGGAGGCTTGGATTTATCAATTAGATTTCTAAATGGTTTTTATTGAAAGTGGCTTATATTTGGTTCTTTTAAAATGGTTTGGCATGTGATGGTGATGCATGGCCCATTTGGCATTTTTTATGAAAGTGGATTTGGTTAGTAAATGTGGTGTGAGTTTTTAAATTGAATTTTGTAAAATGGTTTTGAATTGAAAATATCATGTTTTTACCTTTTTAGAAAGGTCTATTTACCTCTTTAAAATATGGAATTTTAGGCTTATTCGATACTTTTGTGAAATTGGGGAAAATGATTATCAAGAATGCTCAAATTGGATAATCTTTGTACCTTGTATATATTGAATGTATGGGATATCCTTACTATATAATCCCCATGATCTATTTATATTGAATGGACAAGAGGTACTTGCTTTGTACTCATTGTGATCCATTTTCTTTGAGCTAAATGAAAGATTCTCAGTGTGGACTCCTTTGATATCTATTGTATTTAAGGCAGGAGATTGATCCTTAGGGTGTCTTAGTGCTAGTACAAAAATGGTCTTTAACATCAAAATATATGACATCAGTTTCTTATAAACCGATGAAAAATATGTTTTTAGATACATTTTGGAATCATTTTTAAAAAAAAACTGATGCCAAAAATACCCATCTATATCATTTTTCGCATCGGTTTTTAAAGAAAGCAATGTTAAAAAGTAAAAAAGAAATTGTGTTGATTTTTAAATAAAATCAGTTCTAGTAATTAAAAAATAGATTTTTTGAATGGGTTTTTGAAAGATCTACACCAATAATTAAAAAATATCTTATTGTGTTTTATATCATTTTCTATGCTTTGTTTTGACTGTTCATGAAGCTAAAATGGAGTTACAGGATGTCAAATGTTGAACTTCTCTAAGAGAAGTCTTAAGGAAGACCAAATTTTGAATCCCATAACTTTTAATTCATAACTCCATTTTACCTCCAGGACCAGTTTAATCGAATCTTAGGAAATTATCTAAAACATAATCATAAGTTTTTAAAATAATTTGTGTTGGTTTCTTTACTAACCAAATTCAAAAAGTATCGACAAATACATGGGATCTGTATTTCAATTTTTTCTAATGTGCATTTTACTTTTTCAAATCCCACCTAAATTTTAATACAACACCATTGAAAATATTTCTTTTACTATATATAAAATTGTTTTCTCTTTCATTCATCATTTCCAACCTCTTTGATTCAATCAAATTTTCAACATGGTTTCAATTGATGAATTGAACAGAATATCTATTCTAGTCATTTAATTTATGTATTATTATTTTCCTTCATTGATAAAAATTTTGGTAATATTCCTTATAAAAATTATTTATTCTTATCATCGAGTTAATAATACAAAAAATTAGGATGATATTTATCAACCAAGGTTCAAAATTCATTATTGATCACCATTTTCACTGCCAAATGAGTTTTACCCTAAAACTAAGAGATTTGTTGATAAAAACATATCATTTTGATGAGAAATCCTAATATAATTGAAATATGTTCAAAGCCTTGTGTCAATTTTATTTTATTTAGCTTCTATAATTTTCATTCATGTTTCTCGTATTTTCATTGAAATGCTTTATATCTATCAAAAATTTTAGAAATCCAAATTCCAACAACCATAACTTTTGATCTGTAACATTATTTTAGCTATAGGACCAGTCAAATAAAATATTAGTAAATTATATAAAACATAGTATTAAAACATCTTAATTATTGGTGTTGGTTTTTTAAGAAATTATTCCAAAACTAATTTTTTTTAAATGATTGGTGTCATTTGTTTTAAAAACGGACGCCAAAAGTATATTTTTTTAAATTTTTGTCGTTATTTTCTTTAAAAACCATTGTAAAAATTGATATAGGTGGGTATTTTAAGAATTGGTTTTAAAAAAAACAATTCACAAAATTAAATACTTTTATACATCATTTTATAAAAAACAACATCATAAGTCCTATTTTTTACAATGGTGACTTCAACGTCGATTAAAAATCGATGTTAAAATTGAAAAAACAATCATTATAGACCATTTTTATACTATTTCAAGGGTGATTTGTTATGTGAGTTACTTTTTTATGATATATATATGCATGTGATTGGATGCTCGATTGGAATTATTGGATCACCCCTACTTTACTTTAAATCTTGACATGGGAACCTATTATAGCTAGTGAATTTTATGAGAATGATTGTTGTACAAGATTATGATATCAGTCTATCTTATAGCCAATAGTATTGGGATATATTTTTTTGTTTCTAAGAGATAGTGACTCACAGTCAGACCATGAAGGGTTTGATCAAGTATGTGGGTGTTAACTATTTGATCGAGTGAGGCGTGATTTCTGGGATGAGTCAAGATGTATAGCATGTTCTAGATTATTTCATGACATCCTAAGTTCTCCCGTGTTCTTCGAAACTAATTCTTATTTGATAGATGATTGAGATAAATTCTTTTTTGGGTACTTTTGTGTGTTATTTTTCCATTTCCTTAGTTATGTGATTATTTCTATAGCTTTCATATATGGTGTAATTTTTCATTGAATGTTTTTTTTGGCCTCCAAAGGTTTATGAAAAGTGATTATAAAATGTTTCACTTTTCTTTTTCTTATTTTTAAATTAAAACATAATCTTATTCCTTAAAAATGTTAATTTTTTATTCTTGGAAAAAGAACATGGATTTAAATGAGAAAAGGTTAATGGACCATATTTGGTTTAGAAGAGTGATTGTGTGTGAAAAGCCTAATTTTGTATATTTTATTTCAATCCTAAATTTGATGTTTATTTTTTAAAAAAAATTTCATTATGAATATATTATTTTAGGCATGCCTACTGATTTTTAATACTCTCACATATAGTTCTTTATTTTTTTATTTTTTTGTGTTGGTTAAAGATTGGATTCAATCTTCATGGGAGATGGTTTGTTTTGGAATCATAGAGTGACTCTCAAGGCCACATGTAGATGTTGTGGTTGTGAGGTTACATTTAGTTTTTTTGTAAAGTTCTATTGTATTTTCAGTTTATATGTAAACAATTTTTAGTTTGGATATTTTATTTATATATTAGGAAGATATAATTTTTCATTATTCGGTCTATTTATATTGGGAAAAATCATTCCCTTGGTTTCTATATTAATTCCAAGGAATTATTTGACAGCCTATAGGGAATGAGAAAGTGCTTTGGGTCTCATTATAGATTGTGAGGGGTAACTGGTTTAATGTGGACCAACATTGGTTTGTGAAAAAATGGTATCAGAGAACCTTGGTTCAATAAGATGACCAAGCTTTCAGAACACCCTTTGTTATTATGGTTGTGAAGGTAGATGGAGTAGGACTATCAAGACTTTGGGTATAATTATAGGGGAGTGTTTATTCAGTACAATCTGGGCCAAACCTTGATTTTCCCTAGGAAGTCAGGTTTTATTTGGTTTATCTGGATTTTTTGGTTTTTTAATGTTTGGGATAAAAATAAGATATAGTCTAACAGTATTAGTGAGTTCTCAAGTCCTAGAAAGACATGTGGATTTGGAGACATAGTTTTATAATACTCTTTGTAATGGTGGTGTGGTTTTCATGTGGCCTCCAACCATATATCCAATTCACCAATCAACACAAGATTCCCTCTTGATAATTTTTTTGGTTATTAGTTGAGTCAGAAATTTTTTTGAAAAACACAAGTTTTAAAAATTAATAAAACAATATTTGGAGTGGTATTGGGATGGTTTTGGGAAAATAGAAAATGAGTTTTCAAAATAATTTTTTAAGAAGCATTGGTGAATCATTTATCAAAAAAATATCCTTGGGTAAAATGGGTATTTTCTTGATGATATTGGATTTATATAATCAAAAAAATGTGTTTATTAAAATTATTTATTTGAGAAATTGAATTTTATTCTAAATAAATATTTTTAAATCTATTTTAAATGAGAAAAAATGAGTTTTTAATCAAACAATTTTTATAGAATGGGATTTTTTTAAAATTATGAAAATGTTTTAATGGGTGAATTGTGTTTTTAATGGAACTCATGGGATTTTTTTATTTTTGAATGAGATAAAATGAATTGAAGTGTAAAGTTTAAAAATTGGTTATTTATTTTGAATTTTTTGGTTTTATGAAAATGGTTTTTTAAATTTAAAAAATAAATTGGGTTAAGAGTTCATAACATTGGCTGAATGTTTTTTTTCGAGAATCAAAATGTATTATTTTGACCACTGGAACTCTCATGTGTGCTCACATGAACGGATAGTGAGGGAAAGGTTTCATATGGGGATATGGGTAGATGATTTCATAGATTTGGACTGAATTGATGAGTGTTTGGGGTGTCAATGGAATGTTTATATGTGAGGCTCCATGGAATACCATTGGTGAGGATAAAACAACCAAAGTTTGTATTACTTCTCCAAAAGTGTTTTAAGTAATGAAAAAAGAAACTGTTGTGTTTTGATAACTGGTGGTTGGCTAGCACATTTACTTGAGATTTGGTAATGTTTCTTATGTGGAATTTTGATCTTGAAAATTCTTGTTGATGAATTGTCGTTGAGTGATCTCTTGGTTTTCTTGTTACCTATTGTACTCCCCCTCAAATTTTCGAGGGATGTCTGTGGTGTTGCTACATATGGTTTATCATCATCAAACCTTCCAGTCAATCAACTGATGTAATTCTTACTTGAGTTTCAGAATTTGAGTCCTAGTATTTTTTACGGTCATGAGTATCCTCTTTAATAGACAGAGTGGATGTGAAAAATTTAAAGAAACATCAGTTTCCTTGAGTTTCCGTGATTTTACTGAGTCATTAAAGGTAAATTTTGGAACCTTAATTCTTAAAGGTCCAACCTAAAAGTGGTGGATGTAAGTCTCTCCAAATAAATCCTTGAGAAGATCTTACAAGGGAGTTTTTCAAGTCTTTATTCATTTGAGTATATTTTTATGAGATAGTGAAGGTGAGGAAGGGAATAGAGATGTGTTGTCTTTAGAAAATTGATGGATCTGTGCGGGTGTACTTTCTTCAAGTTTTTGGATCTAGTTCCTTACCTTATGGAGGGATTTATAGATGATTCCTCAAAGTATCGGCATTTTGAGGGTGGGCTTCATCCTTATCTGCAATCAAAGGTGTCTGAGTTCGATCTAACCTCTTTTACTAATGTGGTGAGGCAAGTTGTTCATGTTAAAGATGTGCTAGAGAGTGTACTTGAGGAAACCATTCTTCCTCCAATATCAGGATGTGAAAAAATTAATTCTATTAATGATATGCAAATCAATCTAAATTTTTTGTTGTGAGTCGTAGAATTAATATTCCTCTAGATCTTTAGTTAGCTTCTTCTAAGTGCAAGATCATGGTGTTCCATTAGTGCAGAAAAATAGATCATAAGAAACAATCATGTTTTAGTGATAAAAATACCCACCAAGCCTATGGAAGGCAAGGTAACTTACAATGGTTCTATCCTGGTGTTTCTTAGAAGTGAAATAGATCCCCATCCACCCGTTTGAAAAACACCCCAGCTCGTTTGCAGGAGTAAAGTAATGTTTTGTGCTCAGTTTAAATTCCCTTTCTATTTAATTATTTTTCTATTTTGATGATTATGTTTTATGGTATTTTGTGGTGTTGAATCTAATTTAAATTATATAATTGGATTTTTTGGATCGCCTAGAAATATTGTTGTAATTAATTTATATCCTTTGGAAAATTCTAAAAAAAAAATCATCCTTAGTAGAGGTTTGTTTTGTTATGTGCCTTGTACATGTTATTTCTTATTAGTGTAAATTTGAATGATTCATGTGCATCTTCTAAATCCCTATCTTGGTGAAACTTCCATGTTGGAGAAAATTGAGTCCTATTGTGTATAGAGTTATTTTGGCTCAACAAAGGATGTTGTGTTGCAGATCATGACACCAAAGGAAATATTTCTGGTCAGATATTATCTTCTCCTAACTATAGGGAATAAGATGCTTCAATTCATAATGGCTCTATCTATAGGTCTCATATTGATTCTTTTCACACCGTTAGTAAATTTCCATGTGTGTGAGAAATCGTGACTTTGATCTTTCTTCCACTATTGGAGTGTGGGTGGTTTAAATGTTCAGGTGGTGATTTTACATATTGTTGTGGGTTTATCTTTTTCAAAAAAATTGTTGTGGTATTGGCCTTGTGTGATTCCAGTGGTGTAATTTTTTGGGATGTGGATCTCTATTTGGTTATCCTAATTTTTTTATCCTTCATGAAGTGGTTTTGGTTTTGGTTTGTGTCTGTTTCATGGGGAAGTATTAAATAGTGTTCTAGTTTTTTTTTGGTTTCATCTCTTTTTGTGGTTACCCTATGTTTTGGGAGTTTATGGTTTGGATTTGGAATTCTCAGTGGTTGTTATTTTTGGTTTGTGTTTAAATTTACTAGTGTGGTCTATGTGGGGAATTATCAAGTTGTTTAAGCTGATTGGTTCTTAATGGGGTGGAATAACCACTGCAGGTCTTATCAAGATTTCTTAGAGTTAATTGGTGATAGTTTATTTCTAATGGTGGGGAGTCTGTTCTAGTATATCATTTAGTATTATCTGATTTTTATTTAATCTTCATTTGGGAGAATGTTGGGATTTTAGATCTCATCTAATGGTTCTATCTATGACTATATTTTGGAAGTTGTAGCTTGAGTTTTATGTCATTTATCAAGAAGTAATTTGATTTCTTTCATTTATTTAAAGTAGGAGCGATGAGTTTCCTTCAGGTGGTGCTTGAGATAATATTAACTTGATAAGATGCATCATGCAGTTATGGAAAACCTTGTCTTTGGTTCATCAACTAGAAATTTTTTTATCTTTCTATGGGTAGAAAGCATAATTGTGGGGAGAATTGTCAGACTTTGGTTTTTTTTCATTTATTTTTCAAGTTTGTCTTTGGATATTTGTTTTTCACTCAAGTTCCAAGTATGATGGATTTAAATATTGAGGTGATATTTTTTATTTTAAGTCCAATATTTATTGCATAGTTCCTTGGGGAGTTTTTGGTGAAAATTTTAAATTTTTGTCTTGACAAATTATGGTGCACAGTTAAAGGAAATCATGCTCCCTTGCCCAAAAAATCGTGTGGCTAATTTCATTTTTGGACAGTGGTGACCACACGGTTATTGCACAGTTTGGTAAAAAATTCAGGATAATCATGTGGCATTTCCCTATTTGATAATAGTGACCGCATGTTTTGATAAACTACAAAGGAAAACCATGCAAATTTTCAATTTGGATTAAAATTGTGATTTTACCTTATACCCTCACATATTTTTAACACCCAAAGCCCCATTTATACTCCTCCTAGTTTGTGCAACCTAAATGGAGCTCCTCCATTCTTCTATAAGCCCCTTGCTCACTCTAAATGTGTGCATCTAGGGTTTTATTCTTGTTTTGGGTTAGATTTCTCAAGGTATTCTTATCATATCTTATTCATATTCTTTCTCGTTCCATTTTCTCTTGATTTCTTCTTCTTTTGTGGTCTCTTGGATCTAGGTTTCATGTTTCCCATGGTTTATATTGGGTTTTTTGTTTGTTTAAGGTTCTTTGTGGTTTTTCTTGTTTCTTTGTCCCTTTATCATGTGGTTTAAAGTGTGCGTTGTTGAAGCACATGGGGTTTGAGGTAAGTTTCCCTTTTCACATGCCCTTTAAATTTAATAATTGATGCTTTCTTGATTTTTTCACTCTCCTTATGTGTTAAATAGTGACATGTGATATTTGGGATAATTTATCATTGTAAAATTAAGAGTTTTTAATAATTTTCTTCAATTATATGACATTATTTTTTATTTTATTTACACCAAGTGTTTGATAAAATGCCTGGTTGGATTTTGTAAGTGATTTGTGATTTTTAAAGTATGGTTTGTTAATTTGAATGTCTATGTGGCATCTTAAATTGTGGTTTGGATTTATAAAAAAAATTTATAAATTATTTAGAATTGAAAGTGGTGTGTATTTGGTTCAGTGAAAATGTTTTGTCATGTGATGGTGATTCATGGATTGTTTGTAATTTTGATGAAAATGGATTTTGTTTGTAAATTTGTTGTGATTTATTAAATGGAATTTTTTAATCTATTTTTGAATTTAAAATTTTATGTTTTTACCTTTTTGTAAGGTAGATTTGGTTCTTTAAAAAGGGGTTCTTAAGGACTATTTAGCACTTTTTTGAAATTGCTGAAAATGATTATCATAAAACCCCTCCATAGATAATCTTCTTTCCTTGCCTATTTTGAATGAAATGGATTTCCTCACTATGGAATCCTCATGACCCATTTATGTTTAATGAATGGGACATCATCACTGTGGACTCCTCATGATCCATTTACTTTAAGCAGAATGGGTGATCCTCTTTGTGAATTCTTTTGAGATATATTGGTTTTAAGGTAAGAGAATTATCATCGGTGTGACCTGGGGGTGATTTATTTTGTGATTTGATTTTATATGATATACATATGAATGTGATTGGATGCTCAGTTGGAATTGTTGGCTCACACACAATTTACTTTAAATCTTGACATGGGAACCTGGAATAGCTATCGAATTTTCTGAGAATGATTATTGCACTTTCTTATGATATTTCTCTAGATAGTGGCCCATAGTAGGAGGGTATATATATATATATTTGTTTCTATGGGATGATGATCCTCATTCATACCATATAGGGTTCTATTGAGGGTGTGGGAATTAATTATTTCATCAAGTGATTCATGATTTTCAGGATGAGTCAAGATTTAAATTATGTTCTGGATTATTTCATGAGCTCCTAGGTTATCCCATGTTCATTGGCATTTATTTGTCTACGGAAAATGATTGAGTTTCATTCTTAGTTGGTTACTTTTTTGTTCTATTTTTCCATTTCCAATGTTATGTGGTAATTGTTATAGCTTTTATTTATGGTGTACTTCTTCACTGAAAGTTTTTTTAGCCTTCAAAGGATTATGAAAAGTGATGAGAACGTTTTTTACTTTTCCTTTCCATATTTTTAAATGAAAACAAAATCTTATTCCTTAAAAATGATAATGTTTTATTCTTTGAAAAAGAACTTTTATTTAAATGATAAAAGGGCAATGAACCATGTTTGGTTTTAAATAGAAATTATGTGTGAAATGACTAGTTTTTATATTGTATTTCAAACCTAAAGTTGATGTTTTTTTATTTAAAGGAATTTAATTGGGAATACATTGGTTCGGGCACACATACTGAGTTTTAATACTCAAACCTATAGTTAGTTTTTATTATTTTGGTGAATTTTCCATATTTTTTTAGATCATTGTGGTTGATGGTTGGTTTTGGTATCATATAGTAACTCTCAGGGTCACATAGTGATGTTTTGGTCATCAAGTTCCATTAGTTTTTGTTGTATTGTTATGTTTTATTTTCGGTTTATACATAAACAATATTTACTCAGGATATTTTATTTATATATTAGGTTTATTTATTTATTTTTTTATACTATTTATATTGGGAAAATCATTCCCTTTGTTTCTCTATTGATTCCCCAACACTAGTTTCCAACCTGTGGGGATTGAGAATTCCCTTTCGGGATTGTCTTGGATCAGCTCAAGTAACCGGTTTAGGTTTGACCTGGGTTGGCTCATGATAATACCAAATGATAATATTTATGTGATCTCAAGGGAACCATTAAACACCAAAACAAACTTCTCTAGGAGAAATCCAATACTAAACATAAACTTATAAAATCCATTCATTCTATAAACACTAAGTAGTGTAAGTATGGTTTGATCATAAATAGAATAATCAGATTTCTTTAAAGATTACATCAGTTTCCTTTTCTCAAAATATACCATAAACTCTAGTTTAAAATACACTACTTGAAAATAGTGTTTTCATCATTTTAATAAAGGAAACTCACATTCACATTCTATGTACTCTTTTGAAATTTGAAATGAGCATTGGGAAATGTTGAAAATTTTCTTTTAAATAATCTATCTAAAACTTATCATCATAATTTTCCTTTTTCAAATACATTTTAATAATAAAACTAAAAAAAAAAAAATTACCAAAATAAGCATAATCTAAATAAATAAACATAACTATTAAAATATACAAATTAGATAGTAGAGAAAGTGACATAGTAAGACCATATTATAACTGAGGGAGAAAATGTAAATGATATATATAAGGAAAATCTAGTATATAAGATAGAAACTTATAAGTCCTATCATAATAGAGAGAAATAAAAATTTAATAGAATTTTAATATAAATAAGTGAATAAATATGGAATTATAAAGGATGTATAATCATTTTAAACTTCTACAAATATCGTGAGATGGTCCTAGACATACTTCGGTGGAACCATCTCTCGACCTATCAATGCATCCCTATGCAGTAACCTCTTTGATTATATAACCTAGCATTACTTGGGGAACACACCCAAGGATTAGAAATATTTTATACCAAGGGGGATTTATATGGTCTCTCCATGACTATATAGTAATTTTATCTCAATTACCTACTAAGACACATAGTATCCCTATGATAATAGAGATGGGAGGTGAAGAAATATTTAGGAGATTTCAAACATATGTTAATACATCATGATAAAATATCCTCATTACACCTTCATAACCCACTAATACAAGGCCCCTTATGATTATACATAACAAACTCAAAATAACATAAACATATAAGTTTACACATACAATTTGGACATGGAATTTCCATTGGGGTGTAAGTCATTTGAAAAAATCTCTTTGAAGGTTCCAATAATTCATTGGTATATAAAACTCTTATAACCTTTCAAATTCTATTCAAAATCCATTTATAATTCGATGTCACTTGAAAATACATTTTAAAATTCTAAATGGGCCTTATGGTTCCATTTTATAAATCTTTCTAGGATTACATCCTCAGAAAACCACTTTAAAATCCAAATAAATCTCAAAATATCTTTCAATTTATCAGAAATCAAGTGTTTTTTAAAATATTTTTCACTTCTCATAAGACATATGTTAAAAACACCAAAAAAATAAGAAGAATAATAAATGTGGATCACATGAGGGGAACGTGGAAATTTATCAAATAAACCCACAAAACCCATTAAATAATAAATTAAAAATGTCAAATAATAGGTCAATATTAGAAAAAATCACAGGAAATCATTTTTATGTCAAAGAGTCATATAAATATCCAAATCTCATGTGAAAAAAATTTCAATAATTTTATAAAATATATAATTTTTATATTTATTTATAGCCAAACTATATAAACTAAAACCTATAAATAACTGCTTTAGAAATATTATAAAGGATTTATGATTTTTATAATAAATAAACAATAGACATAATAAATCTATAAATTTAATTAAAGTCATTTTAAAAAATCCAAGAAACTCATATTATTTCAAAGAGAAGAAAAATCATGGAAAAACCTACCTCAAGCTGGTGTAGATGATGGAAAACCCGAGAATACATAGCAAAAAAACTCAAGGATCAATCCAGATACTATAACATCACAAGACATAATAATTAGGTTAGATACATGCCCTATGGTTAGACCAAAAAGGATAAAAATAACATAATACTAAGAAATAAGAATAAATAAGGAAAGAGGAGGATATAACATAACATTGAGAGAACTACTTGGAAATTAATAGGAAAATCCTCAAAATTCATTCTAGATTAAGGGTGGAACACATAAGGATCCTCCTCTAATTTTTTCTTAGAAATTAGCATAGGGATACCTTTATTAGGGTTTAATTGGATTTGGGGTATAATTATAAATTCAAATTTTAAAATAATTTGGTAAGTCACATAGTTTTCTCATACAGTTTAACAAAATATGCACTAACTATCCACGCCTCACTAAACACACCTAAAGAGATACATGGTTTGGTTGTATAGTTTGAAAACCCATGTTTCAACTATGTGAATATATTTTGAAATAAGTTATTGTTTTTCATGGGATGTAAAAAATGAAAATCACTAATAGTGTTCCAACCATTTTTCATCCACTATCAATTTAATTTTTTTTGAAAAATCTTAGAAAATTAAACTTCAAACTCAATGGAAATATTAAAAAATAATAAATTAATGAAATAAAGCGAATAATATATTGGTAATGTATGAAAGATACATTATTTTAATAAATTATATCATCTGGAAAGAGTAGTTCTAGAAGATATTTTATTTTCTAATGTGGCTTCAGTGATATTTTTTTGTTCATCATTTCAAAAGCAGATTTATGGAAAGAGATAGCTTGGAATGAGGTTATTCTAATAAATTTTGAATAAGTAAATCTTCATATAGAAGTTTAGTTGGTACTTACATAATTTAGAGTGTGTTTATTTTGTGGTGTAGTTTTTTAGTTTACCTGAGGAAATGGTCACACTAAATATTTCTATAAGATATTGGCAGTGAGAACAGTGGAACAGATGGACTCCATTTTTCTTAGAGGTCAGTTTTACAGAATTATCGTATATTAATCTTTAAATAAATGGTTTGGACACCTTTTTATGATAATGAAATAGGATATTTTTCAAATTTTGATTACTTATTCTATTAATTCATAAGTGACTCATTAGATTCCCTAAGTTGTAAAGTTTTCATTCTTGAGAAATAATATGTTGCAATGTTTCACCCATGGATGTAGGAATTTCATTTCAAACAATATTAAAACAATGGGTTATTTTTATTCTTATATTTACTTTCACTTCATAGATGTTTTTGTATCTGTTTAAGTTAATTGGATTAAATCTATTTTAAATTTGTATGGTGTCTTGATTGAGCTTTTTTCTTCTATGTTTAGGAACATTGTGTTCAAAGTTCCCTAACGGGAATCTATTTCCTCCATCTGATTCCAGAATAACTACTTCTGATTTTTTATCAAAAGGATCATGGGGAAGGATTCTCAATAATGTCTATCAGAACATATGGTTCACCATAGGTTCAATAGTTCTCTTTTTAGTTCATTATGATGTTTTTCAAATTTTAGTGGGTGTCCTTATTTTCAGAAGTTTTGAATTGGAAGAAGGAAATGTTTTTATTGAAAACTTCAATTGAGTATATCTCATTTTTTTGAAAATAAAGATAAAATACTATCTCATTCTTAAATACATTTATCTTTCGTTGAATAGTCTCAAACTAAATAAAATGGAAAATTTTAATGGTAAAATATAGACTGGAAGTTACATGGTGTGATACAAATGTCTTTAGTCGAGAATATTGTTTTGAACATTCATAAGAATAAAACTACAAGGGAGTTGATGACAAACCTTATAGATATGTATAAGAAACCAATAGAACTAAATAAATTGTGTGTGATATGAAGTTTATTCATCATGGGATTATCAAATGGAAGATCTTCTTTAGATATATTTAATGATTTCAACTAAATCTAGATCCAATATGATTTTTTGCAGCCTACATTCAGAGATGATATATGGGTGATTTTTCTTCAATCATCTATACAGGAGAATTGGTAGGCCATGGTTAAAGTTGTGATTATTTTAAGAGGAAATAGTTATTTAGTGTTCACTAATGTTCAAAACTTGACTCTCAATGAGAAACTCTAAAGAAAAGAGAGTTTAGCTTATTCGGGTGTTGTGTTGAATATTGAAGAAATAGGATGCTCACCTCATCAGAGGATTTGAAAGAAATTAGAGATGAAATCAAGGTAAAGGATCAAAGTAAAGAGTTTCATAAGTGGTACTATTTTTGGAACTCCAAAAATAGAGGTCTCTACAAAAAAGATTTTCATTATAGGAAAACAACCTCTCTAAGGACTTTATTAGGAGAGATGAGTGTAGTAGTAGAGTGTACTATAAATCTACTTGTGAATTATTCTATATAAATAGAATCATGTATCATAAATTTCATTTCTTCACTATATTATAAATTATAAAATAATTTATAGATAATTATATATCTAAAAAATTTGAAGAGTGAATCTTTATTATGATGAATCTATTGACATTATGGGAAACAAAGAAGTAAATTTTTAGTTTGAATAATGGGATTTTTCTTATATTGGCAGAATTACAGCATGTGTCAAGTCTCATGAAGAACCTAATTTCAATGGTATATCTAAATGAATAAATATTTATAATGATATTTGTGAAAGAATCATGGAAGATTATTCAAGGTTTTCATATCATATCCAAATGTTAAAAATATGGGTCATTGTATATGACTTAAAGGGTAATGAAAGACACACTTTCTAGAATGAAACATTCTGAATGTTTATAACATTGGAATAATTAGTTTTGTTATATCAGTGATAAAGGTATGAATATTATATTATATAGAGGCATACTGAATTTGTATCATTCATAATTCTAAAAAATGTGAGATTTGTATACTTAGGATGTCATGAAAGGTGTCATTCAATTTTTGTAGAACAACATGTAAATTTTGAATAATGGACTTGATTCATACACATGTTTGGGGACTATACCAAATTCATTTTTATAGAGGAGCTAGGTACTTTGTTACATTCATTGATGATTCTACAAGAAAAGTATGGGTATAATTTCTAAAACCTAGGAGTGAACTATTTGGAGTCTTTTTTTGATGGAATGCAATGGTGGAAAGAGGAATTAAAATCATGTTGAAATGTCTATGTTCAAATAATGGTGGTGAGTTTACCATAATGGGTTTCTAAAACTACTATATGAAAAGAGTAATATGGAATGAGAATACTATTCTAGGAACACCTAAACAAAATTGTATGACCAGATATTTAATCTAACATAGATTGAAAGTATAAGATGTATGTTTTTATATAATATAAATAATAAGGAGATTTGGGAGGATAAAATACTATAAAAACTAACTTGATCAATACAAGTCCATCAGAATAGTTTGAATAGTTTTCAATAGAAGAACGTTGGTCCAAAATATATTTAGAAGCTTCTTAGCTCATAATATTTTGAACTTTAGCCTACATGATTTTGGATGATAAAGATAGAGATAATATTGAAGATAATCTAAAGAATGGTTATTGATAGTATATGTATAAGAAGACTTTGGTTTTATTCTATAGAGTGATGAAAATATTATATTTTTTATAAGTTGTAATGTGAACTTAAATTATAAGATCTTGTGAAAAGATAAAAACATAAAGGTAATGATGATTGAAGATAAATATTAAAATTCAATTAAAGATGATCTGAATGGTGGTTCTAGATTATCATGTGTTATATAATGTTTAAATTTCATTGAATCTATTTAAAGAACTCATATTATGGAAGGAAGTTCAAATGGTTGTGTAGAATGTTTGAAAGTTCATCGAGTAGAAGTTTTACCAAAAATACTAGGAACTGAGTATGCTCAATCTAGATTTTTTGAAGTTGAAAGTCTAGAAGTTGCAATTACAAAAGAAGATAAATCATAGGTTAATTTCTGAATATCTTTAAGGATCGTATGGTTAGTGTAGATGTATGGAGCTAATCTGGGTTCCTTTATTTTAGTATATAAAAGGGAACCAAAGAGTATGTAATACACATCTACACAAGGTGATTCCAAAAAGTGGGAGCTAGAAATTCAAGAGGAGTTGGATTCACTATAATTTAATAACTCCTAGGGGAAAATTGAATTACCCTCGGGAAGAAATCACTTGAAAATAAGTGGTTACTCCAGTTGAAAGAAGATTATAATTGAAGGAAGAGATGTAAAATAGGGATAGTTTTGATAGGGTTTCCTCAAGAGAAAGGTATTGACTTCTCTGATATATTCTCTCTAATAGTAAAACATAATTCCATCAAAACTGTTTTATTTTTGGCTGCATTCAACAATTTATACCTTCAACAAATTGATGTGAAAAAGGATTTTATTTATAAGGATTTAGATGAAGAAATTTACATGAATAAACCTTTTGGTTTCATGTATAATTATAAATAGGTCTTACTGTGCAAACTAAGAATTTGTTTTTTTGTTTTTAAAAAATCACTATGATGTTGGAACTATCAGTTTTATTCTTTAATGGAAGATAAAATTTCTTGGTGAGGTAACTCTAATCATTTTTGCTAATGAAATAAGTTCTATAGAAATCAATTCATTATCTTACTCTTGTATATGTATGATATATTTTTAGTAGATATGAATATTCAAGTAATTAAGAAGTTGAAGGAGTATTTTTTATAATTTTTTAGATGAAATATCATAGAAATAAAAATAATATATTGGACTTGAGGATTGAACATGATAGTTTAACTGGAATCTTAGTTTTCTGATAGATATATTACATATAGAAGATCATTTATAAATTATAAATGAGTGGATGTAAGATAGTCTCAACTCCTCTCACTAACCACTTAAAACATTAAAAAAATCAAGCACCATTAATAGATGAAGAAAAGAAGTACATGACCAAAGTTCCAAATTCCATAACAATCAAAATCATGATGTATTTTATGGTGTGTGTGCGACAAGAAATTACTCAAGTGGTGGTAGTGTTTAGTTGGTTTATATAAAATCCAATGAAGATTCAACTGAAATTTTTAAATGGATTATTCAGTATATCAAAATAGAAGAATGTATAATTATTTGTTTCAGAGAAGATGATCTGTTACCTAGGTTTATAGATAAAAACATACAAGTTGATTATTATTCCCATATAAACATAACTAGATATTTTTACACCTTTTTTGAAACCATGGTTAGTTTTATGTCTATTTTAAAACTACTATTTTTAATTTTTATAATTGAGGTAGTGTATATAGTTCTTACAGAAGCTAGTAAAGGGATGGTATGGTTTAGACTTTTAGTTGAATAACTCAAATGGAGTTCGGTGAATGGGTTTATATTCAATAATAGTTATAGTGAAATTTATTTGGATAATAATCTAGTGTTTCATTCAAGAACTAAAAACTTTGATTTAAATTCCATTACATATGGAAGATTTTGGATGATAGTGAGTATGAATTATGGATGATAACATGTAAATATAATCTAAAATATTTGTCTACCAAGATTTTGGATCCAAAAATATTAAGGCAACATAATGCCCCAATTGGGATTGTGTGAATAGAAGGAAGTAGAGAAGAATTATATGAGGAAGAAGGGTGTTTTAAAATATTTTAAGGTGGTGTAGTGGTTTTCTCTAAATTTGTATTTAAGTGGGAGGTTATTTTTAATGTATAAATCATACTTCAGTTTAATGTAGTCTATCGACCAGATGGAGTTGTTTCAGAAGATCTTTATATATTTGATTTGGTAGTAGTGGTAGTTTTTACTATATCATTTCATAAGGATAAAAGGGAATCATCTCATGGAAACTATTGATGTACTGTAACACCCCAAGATTTCATAGTATGTTACCTATTCAAAGTAATTTAATAACATGTGCTACATGCAACACAGAGTTCGAGCGTACCATGACTTACCAAACTAGCCATTCAAATAACAGTTATGGATACTATTAACTAAATTTTAAATTTTATATACTCCATATAATTTTAACATCAATATTATGCGTTTCTTTGACATAATATAATAACAAATTCAATTTTTCAAATAAAGGAAGTACTTTTTAGAAAATGCAATTTTAATGCCTTTTAATGGAGAACCCTTTTTAAATATAATATTTGACATTTTTATATTTTCAATTTGACAAAATAAACTTATTATTTAGAATTGGGACATAAAAATTTAGTTTTGATAAATATTTTGTATTTTTTTGATAAATTTCATATTTTGGTGAATAGTAAAAAATACTATGTTTTAATTAATAATAAATTTTTTAATAAAAATAATTTATAATGTTAACTTATGAATTTTAATGGTTTTAAATTATAATTAGATTATATTTTTATAATTTAATTCAATTTAGGTCATTATAATTAATTTCACTTTGAAATTGGACATAAACAAGTTTCAATATTTGAAAAGATATTGTTTCTTAAAAACACGCTATTTGTTTTGATAATGGGAATTAATTTTAAATTAATTAATTAAAATTCTGTGTTTTTAATTTTGGTAAAATAGACATCATTTTTTAATTCGGAAGATCAAATATAGCTTAGGCTGAATTTTTGGTATTTTTCAGAAAAACTTCTATTATTGATTAATAGTGAAATCACATAGTATTAGTTAAAAAAACTGACTTTTTCATTTAAATGAAATTTTACAGATCTTGTGAATTGAATTTAGAAAATATGATATACATGGTTGTTATTATTAAGTAAATTTTGGTTCAATAAGAAAAAAATAATTTTTGGTTAATAGTAACTTTTGACTTTTATTTACCTTGGTTAAAGGTAAATAGGATAATTCAAGGTAAAAAGAATATAATAATATAAAAAAATTACCTCAAAACTTGTCATAACTTTATTTAATGTGTCATGGCAGACCATGGTAATCTTTGGTTCTATTTTTTCACCTCATGAAGCCACTTAAGAGTGATAATGACACTTTATTTTAATTAACTTAAAATAAAGACAAAAATGACATAAACAAATATCATTTTTTAAAATAAATTTTACATGGGGTTATATAAGTTATCTTTTTGACTATAAATATTATTTGGAAAGATAAAAACTTTTCCTACATCATGGAATTTTTTTATAATTTTTAGACATCGAATAACTTAAATTGTTTATTACACAAAAATGATTCATTATTTACCTCATTAATAAATGATTTAAATAAATAAGATTATAAATATTAAAATAAAATCCAGAACCTGTCCAATTCTTATTGGATGAATTTATTTCGACCATGATTCATCCTATATTATACCATAATGAGTTTTGGGCCTTTAGAAACTGAAAATCATTCTATAATAAAATAATATTTTCACACTTTCTTAAAGAACCCCTCTTGCCCCTTATAAAAATCCTTCACTTCTAACCCATTCATCACACCTCTCAAGACCCTTGGCTCATCAAAACCCTGAAAAAATAAGCTCTAAATATACTTCCCTTCCTCCTAGAAGCCTTAACATTGTAAGAAAGAACTTTAAGAAGTCATTTTGGTTCAAACCAAAGGGAGTTACCCGAATTAAAGGTAATCATTTCTCAAAAATTATTTTATTTTATGTTACTTATCCAGACCCTAAAATATTTTCATTCCATTATTTTATAACAACACTAGTATCCTCAATATACTAGAATGTTTTTATTAGAAGGATTCATACTACAATTATACACACCTCCCATTAATGGGTAAAGAACATACTATTTCTGTGGATGGCAAACTAACGCCTCACGAAACTATGATTATTCAATTATCTCCTACCACCTCTTATGGTGGCCATTATGATAAAACGGTATTTATATATGATAAATATTATGCTTATATTTTATTTATTCTTCTGTATTTTTAATTTATATCATACCTTTATCATTTCCATTATGAGTAAACATGATAATTTTATTTGAGGAAGTGCAGACTATCGCACCCTCAAAGTGATATGACTCATTATTACCATACATGGGACATATAAAGGACAGAGTTATTGAAATTATATATGATATTATACTGGAATTATAATATAACAATGTATCATTAATTTTTCATTCAATTAAAATTTGAAATATAAATGAAAGTAGCGTTCATGCTTATGTACGGCTTACCGTCTCCATGAATGGTGCATTTAATTTATTATCTCCAAATGATATATACTATTATAAATACATATTTATACTAGATATATATGATATCTAAATCATTAATATAATTCTAGAGATAATGGACTCTTGAACACATTGAAAACTTGTAATTATAAGGTGTTTATTTTTTACTCAAGTACCAAATAAAAACAAAACAACCATTACTAACATAAATGATTACATATTGTTTATAACATTGTAATAAGTGATATAAAATGAATAATAAACTTTAAAAAGGGTTATTAATCAAGTATAAATTAACTTTAGTTTATTATTCAAGAATAACAAGGAACAAACAAGTCAACTCGGACACAAGGTAAGGGGTTTCTTATCTCACTTTTAATTCCATGAGATTTCCATTGTTCATCACTTATTTGTTGCATGTGGTGTATTGTGTACTGCCATTTGATATTTATTATCAGGATTATATTTATATTCATGGTATAATATGAATTATTTTGTGGTTATTAACTTTTTTTCATACAACTCAATTGATTACACTGTGGTAAGGGGATTTCATCTCACATCTTATTCCCATGAGATTCACACTGTATTGACACTATTTCATTTTGTGTTGTGTATGTATTGGCCATGATTTTATTCCTTGAGTAATATAATTTAATATATGGGTACTTAAAACTTCATTTAATAATCCTTCTTTCATGTGGTGTATGTCTCGTGAGTTACCAAATTGGTAAGGGTTAATTTCACAATTACGTTATTATCTGAGGTTGTTTTTACATATGTATCTACTGGGACATATTTATTATCCATGTCCATGTTTCATAAAAGAGTTATTAAAGGGATTATTTTTAGGGGAATTTTTTACTAAAACATTATTTTAAATGTTTTAAATATTTATTCTTCTAAATCACCTTAATTAAGGTCCATGATTTCAAAATGATTTTTAAGAATAAATTTATATGGACATGAATGTTTTTAAAATGTTAATTCATTTCAAAAGTTTCAAAGTGGTATGGGACACTTTGATTAAAAAATGTCTTAAAATGTATTCCTTTCTAAATTGTGTGGCTTTTAAATTTTTTTATGGAAAAGTTATATTTTTCAAAAAGAGTTTTACAAATCATTTTTATTTATATCAATATCCATTTATGGATTTTAAACTTGTTTGAAGTTGATTTATTATGATACAAAAAATCCATATTGTATTGAAGGTTTTGTTATATGTTTTACTGTGGATGTGTTATTTTTATACCATTCATGGTTTATGGATAAATTATTGACATTTAGTATGCTAGTTTTCTATATGAATATTTATGTTATATTTCAACCACTTATTAATATGAATGTGTTGGACTGGTATGTTTTAGGTTGGAGACTGGTAAAAGTAATCCCTTTGGGTTGGGGTCTGGTTATAGTATACCCTCCGGGTTGGAGTCTAGTTACAAAGGCTCTTCAGGTTGGAGTCTGGTTACAGAGGCTCTTTGGGTTGGATTCCAGTTATAGAGGCTCTCCGGGTTGGGGTCTGGTTACAGTTAGCCCCTAGGTCCTGGCATGTGGCCTTGACATAGAAATTAATGTCCGGCATTATGCATTCTATCATTATGAAAGTGGTTATTGATATTGCATGTGATTATTCAACTAGTATAATATCCATATGAATAAGTAAATGGAATTTTTGATTTTATCTTTTCCATATTATGCGTAATTTCTAGTTTAAAAGCCTTTTGTTTTGTCCTTATACATTTCCTTAAAGGTTTATGCTTATTTATGAATGTTTTTGCAATATTTTTATTTTTACTAAGCATCTGATCTCACCCCTTTCTATGTTTTATTTTTCCTAGGATTGAATAAGTAATTTATGGTTCACCTGTAGGGATAGGATAAGGGATATGAATGTGCTCAAAAGGGTAAAATGTTGTTATTGTTGTTAGTTATTTTATAATGTAATGTAACATTCAAGTATGTAATCTATTTTCCAAGATTTCTAAACTGATCGGTTATTCGGGACTTGATTCCTTGTAATATTTCCAATGTATTAAAATAATGCACCGAATATGAGATTTTGGGGTCGGGGCATTACAGTTGGTATCAGAGAAAGTTTAGCAATAACCTTGGAAATACATTTAGATAAACTCTAATTAGAGAAAATTACCCTAAGATAGACTTTGAGGATTAATATAGAATAAATTCCTATAATTTTGGAACTATAGATATTTTGTGAGTTTTCCTAGTAATACATCCCTTTCTGGATAGGAGTGGGTAGAGGCGGCTCTAGCACGGATGTGCCTAGGGGTAAAACCCAAAAACACCGCTTCGAACAAGACTTGAACGGGAACAGGTGCACGACAACGGGCCTTGCTATACTCTTGGTTTCGAAACTACTTGGGGATATGTTTAAGATAATTCACATTTTCATTACAAGACATTATGAAGGATTTTGGAGTAAATACTTCCTTAAAGGAAACATTTTTATGATTGTGGATTCTATCCATAAACTGTTAAATTTATGATAGGTATTTTACATGTTTGGAATTATGAATTGTGATTCATAAACTAACCTAGTGTATTCCATTGTTTAGAAATGGCGCCTAGTAGAAGGAATGAGAATTATAGCCATACGCATGATCGAAAGATTAAGAAGGATCATATCTTTCATGGTATTAAGCCAACATTTAAATGGGAAATAGTCTCCCATAAATTCTCATCATATAAAGAAATAATATCATGTGTTAATAAGATAACTAAAGAATTCTTTGAGTCTTATGGATTTGAAGGGAAGGAAGAGAAGAAAAGGATGGAAGAAATAAATATGGATAAAGAGAGGAGAGGAAAGAAGAAATATCCCATATGTGATAACTATGGAAAGAATCACCTTGGTAAATGCTTGAAGGTAATGGGAGTTTGTTATAAGTGTGTAGAAAAAGGAAACTAAGTACATGATTTCAAGGGTATAAAAAGGTTTCAAATGTACAATGCTTCATCTTCATGGAGTTGGGACACTAGGTAAATCAATGTCCAAATCAACATAGTATACCACAAATGATGTTATTGGATAATAATCAAGTTATAATATTACCACAGATGAAGAGTAATGACTAGTGTTTTTATATTGATATTAAAGAATTACGTCTTTTATGTATTATATCAATGATTTACTGGTTATAATAATTATGGATTATATAAGGATTGTATTGTAGTACTATTTCATTAAGGACTTGATATTGTGTGGAACCAAGAAAAGTGACTGAATAGCATGTTAATTTTTTTGGAAATATATGGTAGAAGGAAAGGTAAACCATTGTATGGTCCTGATACTGAGGTAGTGGTTTTTTTAATAAGATAAGGTTAATTTGGATAAATTATATTGGATATTATTGACTACCTTGGAACTGATTAATGGTTTGTTTATTCCATCATTTTTGGAATATTCAAAAAAATGGTTATAAAGAATATATCTAGTATTCTATAAAGAATAAGGGAGCATGAATGTAATCAATAAGGTTTTATGTTAATTCAAGTTGTTACCATGTTTTAAAAGAATACATGATAAAGGTATTCATATGTTATTACGTGGCAAAAGAGATCTTCATTTTGTTTTCCTTCCTTATAAATTTTGGACTATGAGTTTGGACAGAAGTATTTTGGATAGCTATAAATGTTTCAATGTATTAATTTTAACTTTGTATAGTATTTATTAAGATTATTTTTGGAATATTATAATACTATATTTTTAGAAAAAGGATAACTTGTAGTTCAGGCGATAACTCGTCGCGTCAGACAAATCTGTAGGAATCGAACCCAAAATCAAAGTGCGATAAGACTTTATGACCTATCACTAGCCTACAAGAAGTCCCATGTTGTTATAAATTAGTTTTTTTCATGGTATATGGATAAATATAATATTTTTGAGTACAATTATCTTTTAGGGTGAAAGATGAGTTTGTGGTTGAAATTAGTTAAGTGATGGAACTCTACTTATCAAGTATATATATATATATATATATATATTATTCTATGAAGAATTTAATTCTTAAACATTAGGTAAGTAATATTAAAACCAAAAAAGTGTTATTCTAATACCTTAGGTTTTGTTGAACTAATGATATTCTAAATCATCTTAGACTGATGGCTTTGAGGCCCTCAATTTTACACTTGTTCTTGATTGATGGCCTCAATCACTCCCTATAAATATTTATGTTTTTTCTCTAATTATGTGTCTGTAATTTCCACCAATGTTCTCTTATTTGAGGCCCTAACTTGGTGGTGACTTTTTCATTTCCCTTTTCCTCTTATTAAGAATAAATTTTATTGACCCAATTTCTGATGTGGGTTTTTCCACAAAGGTATTTTCTATTTTTAACCTTTTATTTTTGAAGAAAAATTTCAAATTGAGAGGAAAAAATTTATTAAAGGAGAGGATAATGTAACACCATAATATTTCATAGTATGTTATCTCTTCAAATTAATTAAATAACTTGCAATACATGCAATACTGAGTTCGAGCGCACCATGACTTACAAAACTAGCCATTCAAAAAACGGTTATGGATAGTATTAACTTAATTTTAAATTTTATATACTCTATATAATTTTAACATCCATATTATTTTTTTATTTGACATAATATAAGAACAAATTCAATTTTTCAGATAAAGGAAGTATTTTTTTGAAAATTCAATTTTAACGCCTTTTAATGGTGAACCCTTTTTAAATCCAATATTTGACACTTTTATATATTAAATTTAAAAAAATGAACTTCTTCTTTAGAATTGGGACATAAAAATTTATTTTTGATAAATTTTTTGTATTTTTCTGATAACTATCATATTTTGGTGAATAGTGAAAAATACTTAATTTTAATTAAGACAACTTTTTTAATCAAAATAATTTAGAGTTTTAAATTATGAATTTTATTAGTTTTGAAGTATAATTAGATTATATTTTTATCATTTAATAATATTTAGGTCATTATAATTAATTTCACTTTGAAATTGGACATAAACAAGTGTCAATCTTTTAATAGATATTGTTTCTTAAAAACATGCTATTTGTTTTGACAATGGAAATTAATTTTAAATTAATTAATGAAAATTCTATGTTTTGAATTTTGTAAAATAGAATTCATTTTTGAATTTTAAATATAAAATATAGCTTAGGCTGAATTTTTGGTATTTTTCTAAAAAACATCAATTTTTGATGAATAGTGAAACCACTTTGTAGTAGTTAAAAAAACTGACTTTTTCATTTAAATGAAATTTTACCGCTAATGTGAATTAAATTTCAAAAATATGACATACATGGTGGTTATTAGTAAGTAAAATTTGGTTCAAAAAGATAAAAATTATTTTTGGTGAATAGTAACTTTTGACTTCTATTTACTGCGATTAAAGGTAAATAGGGTAATTCAAGGTAAAAAGAATATCATAATAATAAAAAATTACCTAAACACTTGTCTTAAATTTTTTTTATGAGTCATGGCCAACCATGGACATCTTTGGGTGGATTTTGGGACCACATGAATCCACTTAAGAGTGATGATGACACTTTATTTTAATTAACTTAAAGTAAAGACAAAAATGACATAAACAAATATCTTTTTATAAATTAATTTATACATGGAGTTATATAAGTTAACTTTTTGACTATAAATATTATTTGGAAATTTAAAAGGTTTTCCTACATCATGGTAGTTTTTTATAATATTTAGACATCAAATAAATTAAATTATTTGTGACACAAAAATGATGCAGTATTTAACTCATTAATAAATTATTTAAATAAATAAGATTATAAATATTAAACTAACATCCAAAACCTGTCAAATTCTTATTGGATGAATTTATTTCGACCATTAGTCATATTATCTTTGACCTCAATGAGTTTTGGACCTTTAGAAACCTAAAATAATTATAAAATAAAATAATATGTTCACACTTTCTTGAAGAACCCCTCCTCCCCCTTAAAAAATCCCTCACTTCTAACCCATTACTCACACCTCTCAAGCCCCTTGGATCATCCAAACCCTGCCCAAATAATCTCTAAATATCAATCTATTCCTACTAGAAGCCTTAACATAGGTAGAAAAAACTTCAATAAGTCCTTTTGGTTCAAACCAAAGGGAGTTACCCGAATTAAAGGTAACGATTTCTCTTAAATTCTTTTCTTTTATATTACTTCTCCAACCCCTAAAATATTTTCATTAATTTATTTTATAACCACACCAGTATATTCAATATACTAGGATGTTTTTATGATAAGTATTAGAACTACACATACACACACCTCCATCTAATGGGTACAAAACATATTGTTTCTATGGATGGAAAACTAACACCTCACGAAATGATGATTGTTCAATTATCTCCAACCACCTCTTATGGTAGCCATTATGATGACACTGTATTTATATATGATATATAATATGTTTATGTTTTCTTTATGATTTTTTATTTTTAATTTATATCATACCTTTATTATTTCTATTATGACTAAACACAATAATTTCATTTGAGGAAGTGCAGACTATCGCCCCCTCAAAGTGATATGACTCATTCTTACCATATGTGGGACATATAAAGGATGGAGTTATTAAAATTATATAATAAATTATACTAGAATTATAATATAACTATGTATCACTAAGTTTTAATTCAATTAAAAACTAAATATAAATGAAAGTAGTGTTCATGTGTACGTATGACTTACCGTCTCCATGAATGGTGCATTTCTCTTATTATCTCTAAATGTTATGTACTATTATAAATACATATATATATTAGATATATATGATATATATGATATCTGAATCATGTATATAATTCTGGAGATAATGGACTCATGGCCACATGGACAACTTGTAATTATAAGGTGTTCATTTTTTACTCAAGTACCAAATATCGACAAAACAACCATTGTTAACTTAAGTGATTACATATTGTTTATAACATGGTATTAAGTGATATAAAAGGAAAAATAAACTTGAAAAAGGGTTCTTAATCAAGTATAAGTTAACTTATGTTTATTATTCAAGAAGAACAAGGAACAAACAAGTCAAGTCGGACATGAGGTAAGGGGTTTCTTATCTCACTTTTAATTCTATGAGATTTCCATTGTTCGCTACTTAATTATTGCACGTGGGGTATTGTGTACTTACATTTTATATTTGTTATCATGATTATGTTTATATTCATGGTATTATATTAATTATTTTTTGGTTATTAACTTTTGGTCATACGACTCGATTGATTACAATGTGGTAATTGGATTTCATCTCACTTCTTATTCCTGTGAGATTCACACTATATTGCCACTATTTCCTTTTTGCAGTGTGTGTACTGGCCATGATTGTATTACTTGATTAATATAATATAATCTATGGTTTTTTAAAACTTCCTTGAACAATATTTCTTTCATGGGGTGTATGTTTCATGAGTTACCAAATCAATAAGGGTTAATTTTACAATCTCTTTATTATCCGAGGTTGTTTTTACGTAAGTATCTACCGGGACATATTTATTATCCATGTCCATGTTTCAAAAAAGGGTTTTCAAAGGGATTATTTTTAGGGGACTTTTTTTTACTAAAACATCATTTTAAATATTTTAAATATTTATTCTTCTAAATCATCTTAATTAATTTCCATGTTTTCAAAATGGTTTTTATAGATTTATTTATATGGACTTGAATTTTTTAAAAATATTAATTCCTTTTAAAAGTTTAAAAGTGGTATAGGACACTTTGATTCGAAAATGTCTTAAAATATCTCCCTTTAAAAATTCTGTGACTTTTAAATGTTTTTATGCAAAATGGATATTTCTCACAAAGTGTTTTACAAATCATTTTCATCTATATCAACATCCATTGATGGATTTTAAGCTAGTTTGAAGTTGACTTATTATGATTAAAAACATCCATATTGTACTAAAGTTTTTGTGATATGTTTGACTATGGATGTGTTATTTTTATACCATTCACGGTTTATGGATAAATTATTAACATTTCGTATGCTAGTTTTAATATGAATGTTTATGTTATATTTCAATATCTTTTCCAAGATTAATGTGTTGGACTGGTATGTTTTAGGTTGGGGACTGGTAAAAGTAAGCCCTCTAGGTTGGGGTCTGGTTAGAGCAGACCCTCCAGGATAGAGTCCAGTTTTAGAGGCTCTCTGGGTAGGAGTCTGGTTATAGAGTCTCTCCAGGTTGGAGTCTGGTTAGAGTGTCTCTCTGGGTTGGGGTCCGGTTATAGTTAGCCCCAAGGTCTTGGCACGAGGCCTTGATACAGAAATTAAAGTCTAGCATTATGCATTCCATCATTATGAAAGTGGTTGTTGACATTACATGTGATTATTCTACTAGTAGAATATCCATGTGAACACGTAAATGGCATTATTTGTTTTTATTTTTTCCATATTATACTAAATTTAAAGTTTAAAAGGATTTTTTTTTAGTCTTATACATTGCCTTATAGGTTTATTCTTATTATTGAAAGTTTATTCTATATTGTTATCCTTATTAAGCATCTGAGCTCACCCCTTTCTGTGTTTTATTTTTCCTAGGATTGAAGAAGTATTTTATAGTTGACCAGCAGGGATAGTCTAAGGGATATGAATGTGTTCAAAAGGGGAAAATTTTGTTATTGTTGTTATTCATTTTATAATTTATTGTAACGTTCATATGCGTAATATATTTTCCAAGACTCCTAAACTGATCAGTTCTTCGGGAATTTATTCCCTGTAATCATGACAATGTATTAAAATAATGCACCAACTCTAGAATTTTGGGGTCGGTGCGTTACTTGTACATTATAGTTGGTTTTTATTCAGGTTTCCCTTTAACAATAATTTTCCACTTAGATGTGAAAATAGTGGTACTCAAGGTCATCTCATAAGGAGTATTCATATTAAGTTCAAAAAACGGTCACTTTTTTTAATTTATTTTAATGGTTAGTTAATTTTGGATTGAAAAAAGGTTTAAAAGGTTAAAGGAAAATAAATCAGATTGATATTAGAAATTAAAATTATAGATTAGAAGTATAACTGATTTAAAAATACATACATATGGTATTAGCAGTGGAAAATTATTGACCCTCATACACTGTATTTATCCTTGTATAAAAATGAATTATAAAATTTATTAACTCAATGTTTACTTCTATAAATAAAAGTATACACCTAAATATACTTATAAACCATATTGAGAGAAAAAATATTTCTGTTTATCTCAATATAAAATTGAGTCAATTGACCAAATACCTCTAAGAAACTGAAATAGGTTAAACATATCAAGCTCAAAGAAAAGGACTCGCCAAATAAATTTTAAATTCAAGAGAAACCAATTTACTATCATAAGTATAAATAAAAAACATGATAAGTTTAGAAGAAATTAAATTTGAGGTAGAAAAGTGTAATATAAATATATATTTCAAAATGAATACTATGTTCGAGAGCAAATAGGATAGGAAATAACAATCTTAAATGAACAATGAAATATTATTACTTAAATATGACTATTATAACATAGAAGTTGAATTGGAAGGTAAGAGTACGATTAAAAAATTATGAAATATATATATATATTCCCTAATAAATACAAATTTATTGACTGATTATTATAAAATAAACACTCAATTTTTAGTAACATCATTTTATTCTTTAGAAATACATTTTCTTTAAAAATGGTTTTTATTATTTTTTGTGATAAATAATTTTAGTAAATTTATTAAACTTTTATAAATTATATTTTTTTAAAATGATAAAAAAAATTTAAATAATCATGTCCAAATTATCTTAGAGTGTAATTTTTTTATTTTTTTGAAAAGGCTGATTTTTCAATGAATAGTAAAAAATATTGATTTTTAGTGAAAACTGTATTTTCTTTTCAATAATTTTAAAAACAAATTTAATTTTAAAATGTTTTAAAAGTTATATCATTTATATTTTATTAATTATAATAAAAGTATGTTTATTTTAATCATTTTTATGGTAGAATTGGGTTAAAAACATTTTTATACTTAAAAGGAATTTTTTTATAAAAAATCATTTTGTTTTAGATTTGATACATAAAATAATTTCTACCAATTATAGAAATTAAGTCTTGAAAAAGTTATTCCACATTTGTAATCAGTATTTCCAAAAACATTATTATTTCACTTTTATTTTTTATGATTATAAATAGTAATTGTGGTGAACAATTTACACCATGGTAAGGGTAAATCAAGTAATTAAGGTTACAAATATTATGATAAGAACTAAAAAAATTATAATGAAACTTGATTTTAAACTATTTAATGAGTTGATTTTTGAATTTTATATCCATGTTTTAAAAAAAAGACAATTTGGTTCCAAATTTCCTTGATTTTTACCTTAGTAATATTTAAGTAAAAGATAAAGTCAAAAATATCACTTTCTTAATTTTAATATCTATAATATTTTGTGATAAGGATAAAATAATTTATGTTTTTTTATAAATATTTATTTTAAATACAAATTATTTTCTTATCATGGTAGTTTATTTCCAAATTTTTTGTGATGAAATTAGTACCTTGAATGGTTGGGAAACAATGACACAACATCTATTCAATTAATAGAAAAATAAAATGAATGATTTTAAAATGATAAAATTAATATGATTTTAATGAATTATTGTTTACCATGAATTTTTTAGATAACAATAATATATTAAATAGTTTTTAATGAATTGTATTTTAATTTCATTATTTTTATATTATTTTCAATGTCAAATTAAATCAATAGTTACAAAAATGACATTAATGTTAAATAATAATTAATATTATTTTATTAAATGATATAAATTCCTAAAAATAATATATTCTAAGAGTTAATTTTTATATGTTTAAAAATATCAACTATATTCTATTTATGAATCAATTCTTCTTTAATAGTAATTATATTGACCCCAAAATAGAAAAAAAGTATTATCATGATAGGTATAAAAGGCTTAACATTGGTTAAAACAAATATATAAATGAAAAAATCTAATCTAAATATTTCATAAAAAATTGGATTATAATATTTAGACACATAATTATCTAATATTATAATTAAATTAGTTTTGAGCCTTTTTAACATAGAAATCAGTTTCTATTAATTTAATACTTTTATAAATTCTATGAGTACTTCGCCCCTCTCTTAAAAAAGAGCACCTCCTCTCCTTTTTTAATCACGATTAAAAACCCTTTTCAGAAAATAACTACCCAAATACCTTACTTAAATACCTCCTAACATCCTAGAGTATTTTTTTTATTATAAAACAATCCTATGAAAGTTTTTTGTGTGATACTTAAGAGGTTTTCCTAAGAAAACTTATAGTTCTTAACAAATCCTTTTCATTTTAATTATTTTTATTCCACCTTAAAATATTATTCAAACATTATTATATAATAAAATAATTATCTATTATATACTAATATTGAAGTGCCCATATCAGTGTGAATCACTGAGAGGGGGAGGGGTTGAATCAGTTATCCTTTAAAACTTTTTACTAATTGATTCTTAATCAATTAAACCTCTATGGCTTGTTAAGGCCTCGATCCACTCTTCTTGTATCTCTCACCTTTCCACGAATGATGCAGTAAATGTAAAGGCACTAGACACAAGGATTTACAAGGTTCGGCACCAAAGGCCTACGTCCTTGCCATGTTGGTTATACGCCCCAACATGGTTTCTCCCATTATAATCTGTTATTATTACAATGGTCGATACAGCATCCCACTGTATCTCTCCTGAGTCCCACAGGAGGGTCTTTATACTGCGTCCCACAGTGTTACCAGAGTCCCACTGGCCTGCTCCAGAATCCCACTGAAGACTTCTTCCACCCTGAGTCTCACAGGGGGCTTCTCCTAGCTCCTTGAGTCACACGAGTAGCTCTTCTTCTCTTTAAGCTTCTTCAAGTATCTTCAGCAGTCTGGGATAAAGACTGCTGGCCTTGCTCTGTACCTCGGATCACTTGTGATGATCAGGTCTTCTCGTCTTGCTCAGGCTTTATCACCTTCTTCTAAGGATGACCTGGCCTCTCTCCAACTACTGAATACTCAGACAACTGATATCTTTAACTTCAGTCTGGTCCAGTCTCACTTCAAAACAACTTCATGCACTGAGTGCATGGCATCTCTGCATCCTCATGCACTGATTGCATGGCTTCTCAAAACTCTTCAAGATCTTCAAGTCTTGGACAACTCAAATGCACACAACCAGATTTGTCTTTGTTCACGTGTGCATGTGCATGCATGCATGCAAGCACTTCCCTCTTTCTCTTCTTGGTGAAATAAACCCTCAGAGGGTGTAGTCAACTATAGCACACACCTCCTTCACAATCTTCACACACTTAATTCTATTTGTTTACACACTTAAAAGTGTGTTGTACTTTGTGTGGGTCTTCTCCTCTTCTTCTAAGTGAGCACACACTTCTTGTGCACACACATAGCCTTCGGCCACTTCTTTAATTTGCACACACAATTTGTTCTTTAAATTTGTTCTTCAAAGTGTGCACACACAAGGCACTAAAGGCCTCGGGTTCTCCCTCTTTGCACAAGCCACTGCCCGTAGGTGTTCTTGTCTTCTTGGCACACAAGCACAATGGCTCGACCTTCCTTATCTTCTTGCACACACCCAAATGCTTGAGGCTCGGGTCTTCTTGTTTAGCACATAAGCACTAAGGCCCTCGGGTTCTTCTCCACTTGTTCTTTAAGGCGCGCAAGGTTGTGCGGCCTCACTGTCTTCAACCGCGCAAGTCCAAGGAAAAAGGATCACTTGGTCGCGCAAGTGGAACCTCCTCGGGTGCAAGGCGTCTCAGCCGCAGGGGCTTCTGTCGCGCAGGGTATGGAAACCACGGGCGTGTAAGCCACGGGTGTAAAGCACAACACCGCGGGCTGCCTCACTCGCGCAAGCGTGCACGGGGCTTCGTCGCGCAATTGAGTTGCGCGGATAATACTTCGCAAGGCACCGAGGCACACTCACGGGACTTCTTTCTGGTTCATCAGCAAACTCTCCTCGAGGGCTAGGCCTCATTTTTATAGGCAAAGGAATGCCCAATCTTCCGCGGGATAAATCTCAAATCACCGAGATTTTCGGTTCTTTAAAAATCTTTGAACACAAGCTGCAAATCACGTTTTTCTTTTCTGTTCTCCGCGGGATTCCTTCTTCTTCGGTTTCCTTCACGTGCAAGAGCATGAATACGCATGCATGGCCTCTGTTTAAACATTTGAGCACAAACACATGGGCCTCGCACCTCCGATTTCTTCGGCCGAACTCCAATTTCTCCATATATTGCATGCAAGCCACTTTTTATGCATGGGCGTGTTCGTAAGGGCGAGACGATCTCAATGGAGCCTTCGGTTTGTTCGGAGGTGGCCGGAAACTCGATTTGGCTTGCTCAGAGGGCGCCTGGTTCGTTGGTGGCTGCGGGAATGCTCGGGTGGCCTTCGGCTGAGCTCGAGGAAGGAGACGGACCGCAGGCCGTTGGATCAGATCTTTGGACGGCCGTGATTTGAACGGGAATGGCGCGATGCATCGGGCGGCCGAGATCTGCCGCGCGATCACTCGGACGGCCAGGATTCGCTCCTGGAATTTTTTTCCGCGTCCCACATCGAAACCACGAGCGGATTTTCGGCGCTTTATCACCCTGGGGCTGCCTCAACCCCTCGATTGAACTTCCAACCTCCACGGTGCCGCCCCGCACCGTGTTCTCCCTGCGGGCGCGCTCTTGCGCCCACCTCTGCTCCTCGCGGGCGCGCTATGCGCCCACTCTGCACTGCCTGACACTCGCGGGTGCGCTCATGCGCCCCTACCGCGCTCCTCCGGGCGTGCCCCAGACGCCCATGCGGTGTCTTGGGTGCGTCCTGCCGCCCTGGGCTCGCCCCACGGGTTCCCCCATGTGTGTGGTGCCTAGCGCCCATGCCTTGGGGTTGAACCCTCAAGGTGTCCATGGCTGGCCATATTTTTTGGCAAAGGATAGAGAGTACTTTGTATAAAAACAAAGTAACCACATACATAATGTGAAATGCCAAATGCCACTTCAAGCCATCTTCCTCTTCATTTACTCTTCTTTATTTCTTCTTCTTCATTAGAATTCCTCCAATTCTCTTCAACATTTATTCATCACTTACGAATGGAATTCCCGAAGGTTCTTCATCAATCGAGCTCCTGAATCACATAGATCTTCAATGTTCTTCATTGATCCAATTAGAGATCAAGTTGGATCATCTTCACATTCACATGCACTAAGTGTTAGTGCAAGGACTTCTTCAATACACTTCATCCACTTAGTGATTGTGGATGGATCACTTCATCACATCATGCATTGTCAATACAATGCATGGTCTTCAAACATTGTTGTGACATTGTATCCAATTGATAAATGTTCTTGGAACTTTAAGAACAGCTCAACAATCGTCTGATGTTCATAGAGAATGTTTCAACCACAACATCCTATGTCACTTAGTGAATCTCCTAACTGACATGCATCTTAGTACCATGGCCATTCTCCATTCATCACCAACACCATCACATCCTTTGTCATTCACATATTGAACTTCCTTGACATCCATCCATTCATTCCTTGACAACAACATACCTCATTGACAACAAATACAACACAGTGCACTTCAATCTCCCCCTTTGTATTTGTTTTCAATATCACAACTTCAGCACATATGAATGGGTCAATATGTGTGCCCAATCTTTTCTCCCCCTTATTGGCAATCAAATGCAAAGGTGTGGTGTGGTTCACTTTCAAAAATATCTCTTCCTCCCTTCGAATAGCATCTTCTTGAAAATCACTAAGAGAGGGATGATGTCACATGTTCTCTTTAGCAAAGAACCTTTAGTAAATCAGCTCTAAGTCTACTTGGGCTAACCCGGTGTAGAAAACAAGAGTGATATGACCAAGGAATTCAAAGCTGTCCATAATTCTCTACACATGTGAGATCATACTTAGGGGTTTGAAATTTTTCAGATATAACAATGAATTTGCTAAATCCTGCACAACTTCACAAAACTCATTAGAAAGTTCAGTGCAAAGATAAAGCTCCCCCTTTCAACCATTTTCCTTCAATCAATACTCCCCCTTAATTGTCATGATGAATACAATTAAGAAACAAGGGATGAAAGTATGATTGGAATACCTTCACTTTTCTCAAAATGGTATTAAATCTTAGAATCCCATCTTCTCCAGATTGGATCCCCCTCAAGGGGTGCACTCCATTCTTTCCAAACCATCCTCCAGCTAAGAATGATCATCATCTTCAATTCCCTGCAATGTTAGCACATGTAAATACAAGTGTATAAGGGAATAAGATGGAACCTCCTTGGTTCATCAATGTGAACAACGAGGTTGAGAAGATTCTCTCAACCGAGATGTCCCATTTTCACCATTCTTCACACTTGCACATTTGATCTTCAATGATGTTGGTGCTGGTGTGGATCTCAATACATCTTCATGTGAAATATTCGTCTTCCCTTTTGCCTTAGCAATTGCTAGAACTTCATCTTCAGCTCTCTGTAGATCTTTGGCAAGTTGCAACTGATTTGGCCATATGATTAACAAGTCATTTGGAAGTGTGGCCTCAGTTCTGGAAGTTCCACATGGTTCTTTTGATGCTGTCAAGATACCTTTATTAGGCAACTTGTTTTCAATCAATCCCTTCTGCTTCGTTTGGATTGATTGTCTGTTTGAGTTCAGTTGGCTTCTATTGATTTCCATGGCTTGTTTGCAAAGATCCATGGTATGACCTTTCTTTCCACAGTAGAAGCATGTCTTCTTGGTGGCTCTTCTTGATGCATCACCCTTCTTGGATTTGAATTCCAAGGACTTATTTTCCTTTTTCAAAACCTTCTTGGGAGCATCTTCAACTTTATTCTTGCTTCCCAAGGATTCCATTTTAGCCAGGTTCAGTGATCTACTATTCTTTTTAGCTCTGGATACAGTTGGAGATTGACATGTATCATTTTGACCACTTTTGCAATCATCTCAGATGTTGTCAAGTAGTCCAAATCTATTTGCAGTAAACAGATGTCTCTGGACCTGTGGATGCTGCTTCTTTTCCTCTGGCTTGCTCCCCCTTGGCATGGGCTTCCTTTGTGCTTTGACATTCAGTGGATTGTACCAACAATCCTTTGCACAGTGCCCATACTTATTACAACACCAACACTGACCCACAAATCTAGACCTCTTCAGTCCTTCTGATTGTTGGGTACATTTCTTGACTTGCTTTGTTGTTTCAGGAGAGCTCTGCTTCTTCATTTTCTTCATCCATACTTGTTTGGAATTATTTTTCCATCCTGCACTTTTTGTGGAAACACAATTAGAAGAATCAGTACAAGATGGTATGGATGGTACCTTCTTTCTAGAAGATGTTGCCCTTTCATTAGAGGATGTCTTTCTTTTAGAATCATCCTTCTCAAAGCTCACTTGAGTAGCAACATTTCTTCTTTCAGATGACTGGGAGGCTTCAGCTTTGGGTGATTGCAGATTTTTCAATATCACCTCCAGTTCAAAGCATTTCATGTTGAGGGAGTTCTTCTCATCCTCAACCAATCTTAGCCTACCTTCCCAATTCTGTTTCAGCTGTTATATCTGGTCATCATGCACCTTCTTTATTTCATGCAATGAGTTGTCAAGCTCCTTCACCATTTTGACTCTGTCTTTGAGTTGAGCATCTCTGACATTCATTGACACTTTATGCCTCTTTTCCAGTGCATGGAAAACATCTTTGACTAATATCATAAAGAATTCTTTCTCAGAAAGGCTTCTTTTCAATTCTTCAGCAGTGTCTTCATATCTTTCATTGCAAAGAGAAACTTTTTCATCTTTAGCCTTCACCAGCTTTCTGAGAGTGTTGGTTATGCCAACCCTTTTTTCCAATTGATCTTCCATTGCATTGGCTTCTTCTTCTAGCTGTAATTTTTCTTCTTGAAGATCAAGGATGCCAGTAGTAATACACATTGCCACTTCCTTGGGGACAGTCTTCTGAAGATATTTGAGTGCATTTTGAAGATCATTCATTGTTCCAACTTCATCACAGCTAGGACAGGCTTTCTTCATCTTCTTGGCCTGTTTATTCTTTCTATTTTTCTGAGTCTTGGAAGATATCTCCATTTGAGGTTGGTCACTCATTTCCTCAAATATGCACTTCATAAAGACTCCCTTGGATCTTTTAGAGGTAACCTTCCCTCTGATACCAATTGAAGTTCCCAGATCAGTGTGAATCACTGAGAGGGGGAGGGGGTGAATCGGTGATCCTTTAAAACTTTTTACTAATTGATTCTTAATCAATTAAACCTCTATGGCTTGTTAAGGCCCCGATCCACTCTTCTTGTATCTCTCACCTTTCCATGAATGATGTAGTAAATGTAAAGGCACTGGACACAAGGATTTACAAGGTTCGGCACCAAAGGCCTACGTCCTTGCCATGTTGGTTATACGCCCCAACATGGTTTCTCCCATTATAATCTGTTAGTATTACAATGGTCGATACAGCATCCCACTGTATCTCTCCTGAGTCCCACAGGAGGGTCTTTATACTGCGTCCCACAGTGTTACCAGAGTCCCACTGGCCTGCTCCAGAATCCCACTAAAGACTTCTTCCACCCTGAGTCTCACAGGGGGCTTCTCCTGGCTCCTCGAGTCACACGAGTAGCTCTTCTTCTCTTTAAGATTCTTCAAGTATCTTCAGCAGTCTGGGATAAAGACTGCTGGCCTTGCTCTGTACCTCTGATCACTTGTGATGATCAGGTCTTCTCATCTTGATCAGGCTTTATCACCTTCTTCTAAGGATGACCTGGCCTCTCTCCAACTACTAAATACTCAGACAACTGATATCTTTAACATCAGTCTGGTCCTGTCTCACTTCAAAACAACTTCATGCACTGAGTGCATGGCATCTCTGCATCCTCATGCACTGATTGCATGGCTTCTCAAAACTCTTCAAGATCTTCAAGTCTTGGACAACTCAAATGCACACAACCAGATTTGTCTTTGTTCACGTGTTCATGTGCATGCATGCATGCAAGCACTTCCCTCTTTCTCTTCTTGGTGCAATAAACCCTCAGAGGGTGTAGTCAACTATAGCACACACCTCCTTCACAATATTCACACACTTAATTCTATTTGTTTACACACTTAAAAGTGTGTTGTACTTTGTGTGGGTCTTCTCCTCTTCTTCTAATTGAGCACACACTTCTTGTGCACACACATAGCCTTCGGCCACTTCTTTAATTTGCACACACAATTTGTTCTTTTAATTTGTTCTTCAAAGTGTGCACACACAAGGCACTAAAGGCCTCGGGTTCTCCCTCTTTGCACAAGCCACTGCCCGTAGGTGTTCTTGTCTTCTTGGCACACAAGCACAAAGGCTCGGCCTTCCTTCTCTTCTTGCACACACCCAAATGCTTGAGGCTCGGGTCTTCTTGTTTAGCACATAAGCACTAAGGCCCTCAGGTTCTTCTCCACTTGTTCTTTAAGGCGCGCAAGGTGGTGCGGCCTCACTGTCTTCAACCGCGCAAGTCCAAGAAAAAAGGATCACTTGGCCGCGCAAGTGGAACCTCCTCGGGTGCAAGGCGTCTCAGCCAAAGGGGCTTCTGTCGCGCAGGGTATGGAAACCACGGGCATGCAAGCCACGGGTGTAAAGCACAACACCGCGGGCTGCCTCACTCGCGCAAGCGTGCGAGGGGCTTCGTCGCGCAATTGAGTTGCGCGGATAATACTTCGCAAGGCACCGAGGCACACTCACGGGACTTCTTTCTGGTTCATCAGCAAACTCTCCTCGAGGGCTAGGCCTCATTTTTATAGGCAAAGGAATGCCCAATCTTCCGCGGGATAAATCTCAAATCACCGAGATTTTCAGTTCTTTAAAAATCTTTGAACACAAGCCGCAAATCACGTTTTTCTTTTCTGTTCTCCGTGGGATTCCTTCTTCTTTGGTTTCCTTCACGTGCAAGAGCATGCATACGCATTCATGGCCTCTGTTTAAACATTTGAGCACAAACACATGGGCCTCGCACCTCCGGTTGCTTCGGCCGAACTCCAATTTCTCCATATATTGCATGCAAGCCACTTTTTATGCATGGTCGTGTTCGTAAGGGTGAGACGATCTCAATGGAGCCTTCGGTTTGTTCGGAGGTGGCCGGAAACTCGATATGGCTTGCTCGGAGGGCGCCTGGTTCGTTGGTGGCTGCGGGAATGCTCGGGTGGCCTTCGGCTGAGCTCAAGGAAGGAGACGGACCGCAGGCCGTTGGATCAGATCTTTGGACGGCCGTGATTTGAACGGGAATGGCGCGATGCATCGGGCGGCCGAGATCTGCCGCGCGATCACTCGAACGGCCAGGATTCGCTCTAGGAATTTTTTTCCGCGTCCCACATCGAAACCGCGAGCGGATTTTCCGCGCTTTATCACCCTGGCGCTGCCTCAACCCCTCGATTGAACTTCCAACCTCCACGGTGCCGCCCCGCACCGTGTTCTCCCTGCGGGCGCGCTCTTGCGCCCACCTCTGCTCCTCGCGGGCGCGCTATGCGCCCACTCTGCACTGCCTGACACTCGAGGGTGCGCTCATGCGCCCCTACCGCGCTCCTCCGAGCGTGCCCCAGACGCCCATGCGGTGTCTTGGGTGCGTCCTGCCGCCCTGGGCTCACCCCACGGGTTCCCCCATGTGTGTGATGCCTAGCGCCCATGCCTTGGGGTTGAACCCTCAAGGTGTCCATGGCTGGCCATATTTTTTAGCAAAGGATAGAGAGTACTTTGTATAAAAACAAAGTAACCACATACATAATGTGAAATGCCAAATGCCAGTTCAAGCCATCTTCCTCTTCATTTACTCTTCTTTATTTCTTCTTCTTCATTAGAATTCCTCCAATTCTCTTCAACATTTATTCATCACTTAGGAATGGAATTCCCGAAGGTTCTTCATCAATCGAGCTCCTGAATCACATAGATCTTCAATGTTCTTCATTGATCCAATTAGAGATCAAGTTGGATCATATTCACATTCACATGCACTAAGTGTTAGTGCAAGGACTTCTTCAATACACTTCATCCACTTAGTGATTGTGGATGGATCACTTCATCACATCATGCATTGTCAATACAATGCATGGTCTTCAAACATTGTTGTGACATTGTATCCAATTGATACAAGTTCTTGGAACTTTAAGAACAGCTCAACAATCGTCTGATGTTCATAGAGAATGTGTCAACCACAACATCCTATGTCACTTAGTGAATCTCCTAACTGACATGCATCTTAGTACCATGGCCATTCTCCATTCATCACCAACACCATCACATCCTTTGTCATTCACATATTGAACTTCCTTGACATCCATCCATTCATTCCTTGACAACAACATACCTCATTGACAACAAATGCAACACAGTTCACTTCAAATATTTTATTATGTTAATGGAATAACCTATATCCATCTCATCTTCCATCAAAAGGGAAATGAAACTGTCATTCATGTGTATAGTAGACTACTTCCTTAAGAAAAAATATTATTATTTTATCATAAACACTGGTCAAGGATGATTGTAATGATTGATATAATGTAAATATATGATATTTATGAAATATTTATCATTATTTAAATTTAATATATCATATATTTTTCTAATTTTCTATTTATTAAAAAATGACAATATCGTTTGTGTGTATGTGTGGATTACCACCTCCATGAAGCGATGCAATTCATTTTTCTTCATCACATGATATATATGGTATATATAAGTGTATATAAATAAATAATACTGTATTTTGGATATATTTATAACTTTTTGAAGATACATTAACACTTACATTATTTTCATAATGATCATTGAAAAAGGGAAATGTCTCTCATGCGTATTTATGGCATACCATCTTCATGATTGTAACATAGTTCATTTTCCTTAACCATCTTTCATGGTTGGTTTTAAAAATATAATTGATGCATAAAATTATAATTATTTCATTATTATTATTCTATATATGATGTAATAATAACCATATTGACCATATTTAACCTACTGAAGCTATTTTAGACAAATGTTCCAAGTATCATCAAAACATCTGATGAGAAGTTAATGGATTAAGTAATTGTTTATAATATGGTAACAAAAATATAAGGAATAATAAACTTAAAAAAATTATTAATTAAATAAGTAACATAGTTTTATTATTCTGAATGATTAAGGGCATACTTGATGAGTTGGACTTAAGAAAAAGGACACATAAATTTAAAAACCTCATTTAAAATATTTTTAAGATTTATTTTAAAAATATTTCTCTCCCATATAATAATTCTTAAAAATTATTTTTATATGTATTTATATTTACATAAAATAATTATATAGTAAACATTATTTATCTTTCATAATTTTTTTTAAAATGTATCTTTTTATATGGAATGTTTAGACTTTATCTTAAAATACAAGAAGAATGTTATATTTTAACGTATAGGACATCAATGGGTTTTTCCACCATCATAACTATTATGTAATGTTTTTATTACTTTATAATATTCCAATTATTATTTAAAAAATTTCTAATTACTTATGTTATTGGTATTTTAAAATATGTTTTTAAATGGAATGGATATTTTAGTTTTCAGAAATGTTTTATTATGGGTGAAAAGAATATTTTTATGAGTTTGATGAGGTTGACTCACTCATTAATGCGTCATGATTATGTTATGGCTCATGAAAATTATTTATGATGATGGGTGTTTTAATTATAAAGAAATGATGGATGGTTCAATTATTAACCAAGGACTTGTGGATATACTATAAACCAGGGTTAGGTGGCTCTATTATAGTCCTCCAATTCATTGGGTAGTGATCATGATAGAAGAAAAACAAGTATGTTATTCCATTTGTAAGAGTGATATGAAAATTATTTCACACATTACCAATAATATTTATTTATTATTATTAAAAATTTTATAGAAATGTTATTATTTAAATATGTAATATAAGGAGATTATATTTAATATAATGTATTTTTTACTTCTTAAGGGTGAAATTTATATATTTTAAGAAAAGTTTTTATGAGTTCTCATGAGCGAAAATAATCATTTATGAGTTTTATTTTTCCATTTAAATTTATTATGAAATGTTTTATTAAAATATTTCAGCATAAAAATTGATTTCATGGGTACTAAAATGTTTATTTTGGGCCTAATATTTTTTTCTGAAAATAGAATATTTTTATAAGTATTCATGGACTTATGAATTTCTTTATTTGTTTTCTATTCCCTTAACTGAGCCTTTTTTGTCATCTTTTGTTTTAAAATGTTTTTAATTGGGTTTTAAGGACGATTAAGGAAAAGGATGAGGTTAGGATGAAATTATTGAATATGTTTCACGAAAATTATACATGTTATATATTAAAAGTTTTATTTTGTGGTAAAATATATACTAAGTGGATGTTTTCACTTTGTAATGTAATATTTAATCACATAATAATGATAGAATAATTCAATAGAACTATAAAAAATAAATATCTTTAAATGTAATAAAATTAATTCTTGACTTAAAACTCAAGATTATATAATATTTAAATTATGGTCCTAATTGTTGGTATCATAATAAATGTTTAGATAACTTTGGATATGAGAATGTTTTAATGTGAGGTTATCTTAAGAGTTATGGATACCCTAATACGTTTATAAGTTTGAGTTTAATCATAAATACAAAATTATAAACCACATTTTAGGTTTTAATTGATGGTATTTTAAGGTTATTATTGATATTTTTGGATACATTTTTTTGGGTAGAGGTATATATAATCCATAGGTTTAACATGGATGATTATTTCATAAGGGTGTTGTTACATTTTTAGGGATATAAGCTGAAAGGTATGAGATAACCTTTAAGGTTAAAATTTTTTTAATGTTGAATTATTAAGGATATTTTTGAGGATGTTCCTAATATTTCAAAAAAATTATAAGAATAATTTTAATATACATATATTAAAAGGTAACCTGATCACATTCGAAAAGTTCATGGGGCGTAAAACGACAATCAAAGGATGATAAGGGTGTAGTGATTACCACTAGCCTATATGATATCCTAGTTAGTATGACATTTTTTTACATAAATTATTTGATAGATAACGATTAAGTTTATTTTGGGAAAATATTTTTTATCATATAGATGACCATGGGATTTAAAATTGATATAGATATTTAGTGATTAATGTTATTTTATAAGAAGATCACTAGAACATTTTAGAATATTATTTGATTAAGGTAAATAGAATATTGTGATATTTTATTTAAGGAATAAAGGTTAAATTATATTTTAGAATAATATATGATTTTAATGTGGCTTCATGGTGATTTAGGTTATTTATGAAAATGATTATAATATCTTAGAGAACATATGATTATGTCATATTCATTTTTTGGAATGGGGCTTTAAGATTTATTGATGTTATCTAGAGATTAATGTTAAATTTATCTTTGAAGAATATGTGATCAAATCATTCTAGTCATTTGATTTCAATATTAGTTTAGAATATTTTGAAAAAATTTATGTTTAGTTATTTATTGAATGATCTAAGTTAAACATTGGGTGTTGTTATTGAGTATTTTGAGACTAATAGTGTATTACTTCATGTTAATCCTTCTCATTTTGGTAATTATCAAAACTTATGGTAAAAATTTTGGTTTCGGATAATTTATAAAGACATTTAGAATATATTTTTATCTATTTGTGGAATTATGTGATCCATTAGAAGATAACTTTAGTTATTCATTACTTAAAAAATTCATTTTAAATACTCGTCTTTTGAAGTAAAATATGAGGTGGTAGAAATTGATTAAAGGGTGAAATTTTACATATCAAGTAAGTATATTTACTTATTTTATTATTATATATAGTAAAATAATTCCTAAACACTGGTAAAATGATCTTAAAAAAATGTGTAATCCTATTAACTTCATTTTAAATGAATTGATGGTCTTTTTCACACCAATTTAGTTTATGGTTTTGTGGCATTTACATTCTTATGATCAATGTTCTATATAATTAACAATATTATTTTTGACATTAATATTATCTCCATGTCCATATTTTCATATCCTACAAATGTTCTTCTATTTGGAAACCTAGTATTTTTTATTCAAAATAACATTCACACTACCCTTTCCCTTTTTCAAAAGGAAGTTTTATTTACCCTTTTTGTGATGTGGGATTTACCTAATGGTATTTTCACTTTCCAATCTTTTGATTACTTATTTCAAGTAAAAATTTGAAGGATATTATTTATTAATGGGGGATAATGTAATATATCAATATTTAAAATAAATAATATGTTTGATAATATACATGATACACAACATTAAGCTAAAACAAACCATGAAATATAGTTATTTAAATATTACTTTTATAACATAATCGTTGAATTATAGGGTATGAATAGGATTAACCAAATTATGAAATATATAAAAATTTCAAAAGAAAAACAAAAAAAATTGATTAATTTTTATTAAATAATTGTTCAATTTTTAGAAAATTTATTTTATTCTTCAAAATTATATTTTGTTTAAAAATAGTTTTTTTCCATTTTATGAGAAAATATTATAATTAACTTCTAGTCCTTCTGGAAATTTAATTTTATAAAAAAATTATCATTTTTGAAATAACCATTTCAAATTTATCTTAGATTTAAATTTTTTGATATTTCTGAAAGGACTGATTCTCAAGTGAATAGTGAAAAATATTGATCTTCATTGAAAACTGTAATTTATTTTCAAGAATTTACAAATTTAATTTTGTTTTAAAATATTTTAACTGTTAAATTTGTTAACTTATATAATAAATAATCAAATTAAGCTCATTTTTATAATTTATATGGTTTAATTTGGAATAAAAACATTTTGATACTTAAAAATACATTTTTCTAAAAAAACTATTTTTCATTGTATTTTTCATTTTAATCATAAAATAATTTTTTCCACTTATATAAAGTGAATAATTAAACAAATAAATTTTTTAAATTATAATTTCTAAATTTAGTAAATAGTTCCCATTTATTTTTTGTCATTATGAATATAACCATTGTGAATAATTATCACCACAGTAAGGGTAAATTAGGTAATTAATGTTAAAAATATTATTCTAAGGACTAAAAAATCATCATAACCCTTTTTTTATACTATTCGATGAGTGAATTTAGTACATTTACATTTATATTTTGAAAATATTTCTATTTGGTCCCATATCAATTTGATTTTGACTTTTATAAAATTTAAGTAAAAGATAATGTCAAAAGTGTCACTTTCTTGATTTTAATATCTATTATATTTTTTAGATAGGGATAAAAATAATTATTTTTGTTTATAAATATTTATTTTAAAGATAATTGTTTTTTATTATTGTAGTTTTTTTCTTGTCTTAAGTGATGAAATTATTACCTTAAATGTTTGTGGAACACTGACACAACATTTATTCAATTAATAGGAAAATAATATAAATGTTATTTAAAATGATAAAAATAATTAGATTTTAATGAATTATCATGTACAATAAATTTTTTAGGTAAAATAACATATTATATATATTTCAATGGATTATATTCTAAATTCATTGTTTTCATGTTTTTCTCAAAGTCGAATTAAATGAATAGTTCCAAAAATGATATTAATTTTATTTTAAATAGATAAAATTTTATTAAATTATTTAAAATTAAAAACAATAATTTATTTGTCTTAGTGATTTTTATATCATTAAAAATATAAATTATTTTCCATTTATGGACCAATCCTCCTTTTATAGTAACTATATTGACCCATAATGAGTAAAAACATTGTTATCGTAATTTTTTTTCAAAAAAGTTAACACATGTTAAATCAAATAGATAAGGGTAAAAACCTCATCTAAAGTTGTCCAGATTTTTCTATATGATGGTATTTTATCCCATCCTCATTCAATATTTAAATTATTTCAGTTTGGAGAATTTTTAATGTTAATATTAATTTATATTAATTGAATACTTTAATAAATTCCAATAGTTACCCATCTATCTCTTATAAAAACCCTACCCAAACCCTTTCTTACATCTCAAACCTTATTCTATAGAACTAGTTTTATCAAAAAACCATCCTAGGACTGAATTTGTGTAAACATTAAGAAATTTTAAAAGAAGAGGTATAATTCTTAACCAAGTGTTTTCATTTTATTTAATCTTCTACCTCCCTGAAATCTTCTTCAAATATACAGATATTATATCATAAGTATATAATATATTTTGATATATTATTATGTTAATTTAATAACTTATATCCATATCTTATTTTATAAAATTGGAAACAAAACCATCATTCATGTGTATGGTGGACTGCCACCTCACAAACATATGTAATTTGTTTCCATCACTACCTATCACGGATATTTATAATGATGTATTTAATCTAAATATATAATATTCATAAAATATTTATCATTATTAAAAATTAATATATCATATATTTTCATAACATTCCATTCATTGACAAAATATAACATCATTCATGTGTACGTGTGGATTACCACCTCCATAAAGCGATGTGATTTGTTTTTCATCACCTAAACATATAGATGGTATATATAAGAATATTTTAATGAATAATATTTTATTTTTTATATTATTTTAATTATGGAAAAATAAATTAATCCTTACCTTCTTTCCAAAATGGCCATTGGAAAATGGGAATGTTACTCATGTGATTATACGACCTACTGTCACCATGATTGTAACCAAGTTCATTTTTTATATCCATATTTAATTATTGGTTTTAAAATTATAATTAATGTATTAAATGATAATTTTTTCATGATAATTTTTTTATATTATAGAATAATTCCCTCTTTAACCATATTCAAATTACTGAAGACATTTTGGACATACAAGCCAATTATCTTTAAAACATCTGATGAGAACTAAATTGATTAAGTAATTGTGTGTAACATGGTAAATAATAAAATAAAAGGAATAATAAAATTGATAAAAATATTCATAATAAAGTAAATAATTAATATAAATTTATTATCCAGGAAGATAAATAATGTACTTGATGATTCATACTCAAGGTAAGGGGAACTACTTTAAAAACCTAATTTAAAATATTTTAAAGTTTTATATTATAAATATTTCTATTTCAAATCTGTAATCTTAAAAATAATTTTTACATTTATTTATATTTACATAAATTAGTTATAAAGTAAAATTTATGTCTCTTTCTTAAAAATGTTTTCAAAAGGAATATTTTTATACCAAACATTTTGACTTTCATTATAAAAGAAAAGAATATTGTTCTATATTAATGTATACAATGTCAACGATATCATCCATCACTATATACATTATTTTATGTTTAGATTACTTTATAATATTACATGTTTTCCTAAATTTAAAACCCTCTTTCCCAATGTTGTACGTATTTTTAAAAAATATTTTAAACAGAATGAATATTTTAATTTTTGGAAATGTTTTATTATGAGTGTAAAGAATATTTTAATGAGTATGAAAATAAAAATAAAATCTTTGTGTTTTATGATTATTATATAATTATTGGGAGTTATTTATGATTATTTTTGGATGTTTTATAAATGAAGGATGGTCTGTTATGTTACATACCTCTAGTTCGTTAGGTAATTATCATGAAAGAAGTTGAAATTATAGGTTATTCCATCTATAAGAGTGATATGAATATTCAATATCAAGTAACCAACATGATTTATTTATTATTTCTATTATTTTCAAAGAAATATTATTATTTCACAAGTTAATATAATAAGATTATGTTTAATGGAAAGTATTTGTACTTTTTGAGGGTGAAATTTATAACATTTTGGAAAATGTTTTTATGAGTTTCCATGATTATAAAGAAACCATTATGAGTATTATTTTTTCATTTAGATTTATTATTAAAATTTTTGTTAAAATATTCAAGTTTAAAATTTATTTATTTTGTAATAAAATTATTATTTTAAGCATAAATTTTTGTTTTGAAAATGGAAAATTTTTATGAGTGTGTGTGAACTTATAGGTTTATTTCTTTATTTCTATATACCTTACTGAGATTATTGTGTTCATCCCACATTTTAAAATTATTTTAACTAGGTTTTAAAGGTTATAGGAAAAAGGATTTGGTTAATAGAAAAATTGTGAATATGTTTCATGAATATTAAAATTTTATACCTTAAAAGTTTTATTTTTTGATAATAATGGATACTGAGTGGAAGTGTTCACTTTGTGTTGGGATATTTATTTATGTAATAATGATGAAATAATTCTCTAAAAAAATAAATTATAAATATCCTAAAATAGAAGAGAATAAATTATTTATTCAAAAATAAATATTATTTAATGTTCAATGTAAGGAACTTAAAAAAATGACCCTCTTAATTCATGAAAAAACAACTCTAGAATAATTAAAAATATTTCAAGGAAACGAGAAAAACTCAAAAGGGAAAAGTATTATTGGGATTCCACTATCCATGGACACTAGGGAGTTTATCCAATCATTGAGATATTAATCAATGTATACTCATATTCTCTAGATAATCCCCTATATCACATTTCACACACTCTCTATCTCTAACCATTCAAATTTAAGTGGAGACACGTATTTATAAATAAGAGTTGAGATAGATTTTTCGTAGAATTATTTCCATCAAATGTGACCAAATTTTTATCCCACTAGATGGATGAATATAGGATGGTATTCAAGGTTAAATTTGTTTGGATTTGTCTTGGATTTACTCCCATAAATATTTAGAACTAATAAACCTATGTAAAAAAGTTATGTACATATTACTAAATAAAAATTTTTATGGCATGTTAGACTATTAAATTTGTTTCATTTCATACTCCACAAATTGACTCAATGATGGTATATGTCTGTGATATTTAGTGTAAATGTAAAATTATGATATATTTAACTTCAAGTTAAAATATTATCATTTAGAGTTATGTTACTTGATTTATGCCCCATTTAATTGAGGTTTGTCAATTGTATCCACCAAAAATTTGTCCAATTTGAATGCTTAATTTGGGCCTCATATGTTATGACTTAGTATGAGGTCAAATTAAATTAATTTAAGAAAATAAACATATAACCATATTTAAAATTTTATTTTTAATTTGGTTCAATTTAGAAAAATTTGTGGCAGAAAAACAAAAATGATAAAAACACTTAACAATAATGAATTTTTCTGCTTTCTAAATAATTCATAAAAGATCCCTAAAAAATAAAAAAGGAATAATTTTGTTCAAAAAGAAAAAAATTATGGGGTTTTATTAATAAAAATACATATAAAATGTATTGAAAGTCATTTTTATATCAACTCCCCCACACTTAAGTCTTAAACTACTTGAAAATTAAGCTTCAAAAATAATACCAAAGAAATTTCAAAGCATAAGCCCATGACTTCCACTGATTCAACACTAAGAAATTAAATATTTTAATAAATCCTAAAGAATATTTATTTAAAATTATATATTATATTCATTACTTAAATTACCACATTATTTATAATCTCATGCACACAAACACTTGCCTCACTATAATTTTCCCACATCAAATATTTTAGAATTTTATTTATAAAAATGTTCTCATATAAAACACATGTTAGGGTCACTATAGGAATGATAATTTTCTAAATATTTACCCAATTTATTTCATGACTTATATTTATCAGGAATAATTTTATTGTATGTTCATTGGCTTAAGGTTGTTAGATTTTAAATTCTAAAAAGATCTCATATAGAATAATGAGATTTGGATCTTTTTGAAGAAAAAATGAATGATTCTAGTATTTTTACTCAAGAAAAGTCTTCTCAATACTCCCCTTTGTAATGAATTATATGAAAATTTAATAAAACAATTTAAGGATAGATCATTCCTTTATAATTGTTTCAAAAAAAATAATCCACTAAACTACCTTCTATATGATTAAATTTTTTATTTTGATTTTTTTAAATTCTATACAGATATATCCTTAAAGTAAATGAGGAAAAAATTGAATTTTAGGTAATAGTGTGACTTCCCAAACCTTATTTTGAAGGATAAAACAACTTTTCAATTTACAATTTCCTCCTAAAGAAGCCCCGAATAATGTATAAAACCACAACACAACATCTTTATACACATAAGTTCAAATATATCATGCATTTTCACTTATATATAAGTTTGGATTTGGAAGAAAAGATTTTAATATTCCATATTGGAAGTTACTCATGGACATATAAAAGATCACAAGGATAAAATATTAAAGTAATGCCTAAATTAAGAGGTTCTTTTAAAAAGATGTATTTTAATAAAAGAAATCATTATTAATTTTGAACACAAATTCCTAATACTATTATGTTTTGATAGAAACAAGTTAAATTATAATTAAATCAAGTAGTTTGGGTTATCTCAATAAGTAAGAAGAAAACATTACCATATGATTTTATTGTATATATTTTATACTGAAATAAATAGATTCATTCAAAATCTTATGATTCACACAACACCAAACTTAATTGAATAAGGAAATGCATTAATAAATAATTTAATAAAATTTATAAAATAAATAAAATGGTAAAATGGATCAAATTCACTTAAGAAAATACCATTGACATGATTTAAATTATTTTGTTAAATTATGTATTGTTGTTAAATTTAATACCTTTTAGAAATAATATCAATAAAATTTATTGATTAATTTCCAGTAAAAAATAATAAAATAACTTAATTAAATTCATATAATGGTTAAGTAATGATAATAAATACTATTCTAATAACTATTGTCTAAACAAAAATATTATTTTTACAAAAAAAAATTAATTTATTAATATTTTAATTTATATCCTATTTGATATTATTTTTATTATTAAACCTATAGAATAATATTTTATTTTATAAATAGATAAAAATGAATGAACATTCATATATTGATTATTAATTTTTAAAATCTGAATATAAAATCATTTAAAGTTACAAAAATTTATTTTTTTAGAAAATGGTTTGTATCATGAATAATGTATCTTTTTTAACAAATTAAATTAATCACTATAGATGAATGATTATATTGAAAATTTTATATAATAAATTCAATAAAATAAATTATCATTAACATTATGGCTATTACTAAGAAAGGAATAATAATAAATTCATGTTATTATTTAAAGATGTATTTTTAAAAAAGGGTTTTATGTGTTGTTGTGTGTATATTTTAATTAGTTTATGAAATCTTTACAATTTTAATCTAATAAAATGTACTCCATATTTGAAATCAAAATGTTAATATTTTTTATAATTTTAATTTCATTTTTCTTCATATAAATTTGTTACCTAGGTAAAAATATTTTCATTTAGGTTAATGTTAAATCAGATAAATGGTTAAAATAAAATATAATTCCACAAATATCCATAAAATTTATCAAAAAATTTAATAGATGAGTTTATTTCATGTGTGACACTCATCTCACTTATAAATGGGCACCACCTCTCTTCACTTATTCACACACACTTTAGAACCTTAAATCAATTAATATCTAACCAAATCACTTCCCAAATCTCTTAAACTTGTCTTAGAGCTTCTTTTTCACCAAAATACCAACCCGAGAAGTCTTAAAGAGAGACTTAATAGAGTATACCCAATGAATAGGTGATTGCAATAACTGGATTATTTCATGTTTCATTATTCTTCCACATCCTCAAAATATTCTATAACCACCTCAAAAAATGGAATTAGTATCATTAGTGTACCTAAATTATATTATATTGATGAAATAATCATTATCTATCTCTTTTTTATATAATGTAAAATGAAAACATTGCTCACACATACATGAAGATTACCACCTCCATGAAGCAATGTATTTCATTTTTCATCACCTCTTATCATGGATGATTAGAAAGATATATTTATGGAATAAATAGGATATTTATGATATAATTATTATTATTTAAATAATTTTTTATAAAACTTCATTTCATTCCATCCATTGAAAAATGAGATCACTGCTCGTGTATAGGTGTAGACTTCCCTCTCCCCAGAGTATTGTATTTTATTTTTCATTGCCTACTCACAAGAATGGTTATAAAAGTTTATAATATAAATAAATATGATATTTATGACATGATTAAGATTATTAAACCATGTATAATTTTCAAATACTGAAACCTTTTTAATTGAAACAAGCACGTAAAACAAAAATGTTAACATCCAAATATTGATTCTATCAAATAATTATTAATAAAAGAATGATAATCAATTATAAGTGAATTTAATATGGTAAAATAAATATTAATATGGTTATAATATGGATTGATAATAAATTTAAATTTATTTTATTTTATTTTAGATCATTAAAAACTAAGTAGATGACTAAGGAAGGGTATATGTAACAATATCACTTTTTATCGGGATTATTTATGTTTTAATTTCCAATGGGTGAAATTTTTTATTATTTATTACATAAAAAATAGATATGTTTCATATAATATTGGTATTTTTATATTTTTAAAATATTATTTTCATTTCCCCCTCTTTAGTATTCTAGTGTATTTAAATAATTATTTAAGCAAAGCCCGCCTTATTTCTTCCTCTAGGTCAGGAATATTTTTCTTCCATGTCCATATTATTTATTTTTTTAGGATATTTATTACCATTAATTAAATTATTATTTAAGTTTCTTTTTAAATATATTTTTATTTGTTTTAATAAATTTTGAAAATAAATTTTTTCCATGTTTTCAGTACTTTTATTTGGGATTACTTGAAATTGTGTAAAAATAATGTTTTTTCTACATTTACTACTTAACCCTCTTTTCCCATGGTGATGAACATTCTTCATTATCAATATTAAATTAAATATTCAAATGTATATTCAAAGAAAATATTTTTTTTCTTGTTTTTATGAATTTTTAGTTTTTAAAAATTTACTAAAATAAAAGGATTTTTATTATTATTTTTTAATAATATTTAAAACATTTTATAATAGTATTTTTACTTATATCAAAATACATTAATGATAATTATGATTCAGTTGAAATATAATCTAACAATACTATCCACCTTATTTCTAGGGATGGGTTATGATGATGTTTTAAGGAAGCTATCCTAAAACTCATTTCTTTTCCATAAGTTAATAAATCAATGAAGAAATGATTAATTATCCTCTATTCATATGGAATACATAAGTTTGGTATATTATTATGTTATATGTGGGTCCATTATAGACCTCTAATTAATTGGGAAATATTTTATATCGCACGAGATCGATGGGTATATGGGAGGTTAGCCCAAGACCAAAAGGGTACATGGGCGGTTAACCTAAACCCATGAAGGTACATGGGTGGTTAACCCATGTCTACTATGTAATGAATGTCTTGGTGGGCAGATATGACATTTTATTTTTATGCTTATGTTTATGACACACTCTTATGACATATTATAATTATGTTATTCTTTCATGTATTATGATTCATTGATCTTCAACAATATTATGATTCATGTATTATGTTATGTCGATGAATTTAATAAAGAATAGGGATTTTTTATTTATTTATTTGGTTATAATACTTATGTTCTCATATACTTATTCTCATATTATGATCACATAGGATATTAAAACTTTATATCCCTTTGTTACCCTTGTTAAGAATCTGATCTCTCTAATTCTTATGTTTCCATTTCCCTAGGTTATTAATAGGTATATTTAGTATGATAAGTGTATAAGAGTGCCATGTAAGAATAATGTTTTTTGGAAAATATAGAAGACTTTTCAAAAAGAAGTTAGATATGTATCTATTCTCAAAATACACTAAAACATTATATTTATTGAGTGTCAATTATTATGTCATGCATTGAACAATCATCTAAATAGATGTAATATTTATGTATGTTACGGTTAGGTAGAATAAATTGGTATCATCGTAGTCTTTAGTTATTTTTTGGGATTATGTTTTTAAGAATAAGAGTTTATCTCCAAAAAACCTATAGTATAAGTGATATTGGAAGAACATAGAATGTCATGAGTTAAAATAGGGTCCCATAATTTAAGATATCTTAGGAATAGTTTTCATTATCATAATACTTATTACTCTAATTAATGTTGATTAATACTCACACTAGTCATATTGGCTTTAGTCAATGGATTGAACCATGAGTAATCATGTGAACAGTGAATGTGATATACAATTTAATGATCATCCACATGATCTACTAAATGGAGTTTTAAATGGCATGAAAAATATTTCAATTTTTATCACCCAACTCTCTCAAATTATAAACAACAAGGTGAACCATTTTGAACTCTAAAAAATAAAATTAAGAAATAGATTACTGTTATGTTTTTATATATAAACTTCCACCTTCCTTTATTGGGTCCTTTGATCATCCAATTGTTGAGTGATGGATTAATTAAATAGAAAAGGTATTTTCCATTCTCTGTAGATTTTAAATGGTGAAGTTGGTTTGGTTATGTATCATTTGGAATGTGAAACATAACAATGGTGGACTCTTATCAACAATATGGGGAAAGTAGAATAAATTTACTCTATAAAATGGTAATAGTTTAAGAAGGTATTTTTTAATAAGTATTTTCCATGATCTCTTCACACTAAAATGGAGATGCAATTCCTAGAATTGAACTAAAAATATTATGAATATATTTTTTCATATAAGGAAAAATTCAGTAGACTTTTAAGGTATTATTATGGTTGAATCATCAACCATAAAACAAATATTTATTGATTATTTAGTGTCTTAAGACTAAGTATCAGAAAGGAATTAGATATAAGAGACTTTGATAGTTATGAATAAATCATTTGATGTGATCTCAAGGTATAAATATAGAGTAAAGACTCTAATTTTTCACATGTTTTTGTGAAAAATAATATAAAAATGGATTTTAAATTAGATTCAAATATTAAAACCCATGGAGGAATAAAATTAAACATCTTTTATGTTGAAAATATTGAAAGAATGTCAGAGTAAATTTTATTTAGGTTATAGGTAAGTACTTCAAGTTTCAAAGAGTAGGTTATTAGTCACATAAATGTTGTGTGGATATGGGTGAAAAGAACAATCAAAAAATTTACCACCCAAAATCCAATAATTCTATTGTAAAAAGTATGATAATTATGAAAAAAAATGAACCAAACCGATGATTACTGAAAACAATCAATGTTAGTAACTACCTTAGCCAAAATACATGGGGAAGGAATATGTGATCATAACTACTAATATGGGTCATAATAATAAAGTGATTAATGGTACACTTATCAACCAATATAGAAGTACAAATTACTTGTTTGATTCGGTTTATACCCACTCTTTTATATATAGATAATTTTTTAAGGGTACTGCATCACCATATCAATGATTAGATATTAAACTATTTGGGAAAAGTCTTAGTGGTACAATGAGTCTATCTCAATTATACAACTCCTCTCTAAAAGAATTTTATTGAAATTTTCTTCCTATAAGTCTTATTATTCTCACTATAATCAAATTTGATGTGATTTTTAGCATTGATTTCCTCTCTCTATATAGACCCCATATCAGTTGTTGAAGAAATGAAGTCACATTTGATATCCTAAATTGACTTATGATCATTTATTGATACAAGTACAAATATGAACATCCAAATAAAATTACTTTAATAATATGTGTCTTAATACCTACTCATGAAGGTTATTTAGAATAAATGGTTTGGGAGAAAATCAATCATAAAGATATTCTTATTGTATCAAAATATATCGATGTATTTCCTACAGTGTTTCCTAATCATCCATGGACTCATAATGTTAACTTTGTAATAAAAAATATTCTAAATGTTACACCAACATTAAATAATCCTTGCAGAATTTCCCCAATTGAGTTATAGAAATTAAATAATAAACTCCAAGAGAATTTAGATAAGGTATTGATATTCCTAGTGTATCACCATGAGGTGTGCCTATTATTTTTATTAAGAATAATGATGGGTGAATAAATCTTCACATTAATTATCTGAAACATAACCATATCACTATTAATAAAAAGTATCGTATGCCCTGTATTGATGTTTTTTTTTACTATCTATATATAGTTCAATAATTTTCAAAGATTTAACTTTGATTTGTATATCATTAATTAAGGTTTCAAATGTAGGATATAACAAATACAAACTTGTGTATAAAGTATGGAAACTATAAATTTATATTTATACCATTAAAACATAACAATTTCCACTTTATCTTCATGACTATGATGAATAGAGTATTTATATATTATATTATCATATATTCTAATATAAATGAAGAGTATTGATGTAATTTTAGGACTTTGTTGAATACCATTAGAAATGTGAAGTAGTAAACCAAATTTATAAAATGATAATTATTTATATGAAAAATATCATTATTGGGTCATGTAATAACAGGTGAGGGTATGTATAAGTGTAACATTCAAAGTAAGTAATGAATAACATATATTTTTATCTATGTCTATTAACGAATTAGATAGTGTTTTAGAGGCTTAAAATGAAAATAAATTCAATCTTAAGCATGGAATACACTAATATTTTTAAAAGATTGTTTTACTGCCTTTTGATGGAAATCCATTTTTAAATCTATCTTTTGACAATTTTATAAGCTATGTTTGTCAAAATAAACTTATTCTTTGTGATTGGGACATCAAAATTTACTTTGTGCGATTTTTTGGTATTTTTCTGACAATGTTCATTTTTTAATGAATAGTGAAAAATACTGCATTTTACATCAAAACTGCTTTTTAATCTAATTTTTTATATAGCTGTAATTATCTATTTTATTGGTTTTAAAGTTTAAATAGAATATATTTTTGCAATTTAATCCAATGGTGGACATTGGAATTAATTTCACATTGACATTGGACTTAAACTAGTGTCAATCTTTTGATATATATTGTTTCATAAAAGCACGCTATTTGACATGACAGCGGGAATTAATTATTAAATTAATTAATGTAACTAATATATTTTGAATTTTGAAAAATAGACATCATTTTTTAATTAAGAATATCAAATATATCTTAGGGTGATGTTTTGGTATCTTTCTGAAAAACTTCAATTTTTGATGAATTGTGAAACCACTAAGTGGTAGTTAAAGAAACTGATTTTTCATTTAAATGAAACTTTGCCACTTTTGTGATTTTATTTTCAAAAATCCGACATACATGGTTGTCATTAAAAAGTAAAATGTGGTTCAATGAGATTAAAATAATTTTTTGGTGAATAGTAACTTTTAAGTTTTTAATCGCGATTAGAGGTAATTAGTGCAATTTAAGGCAAAAATGATATTATAATAAAATGAAAATACCTAGACACATGTCCTACCCTTATTGGATGTGTCATGTCCAACCAAGACAATCCATGAGTCAACTTGGGGACCCCATGGAGCCACTTTGTTAGGAAAATGACATTAATATCTTTTTATTTAAAGTTAAAGTAAAAATGACACAAACATGAGTTATTTTACTAAAATAATTTGTACATGGGGTTACACAAGTCTGATATTTGATTATATATAGTAAATGGAAAGATAAAAATATTTCCTACATCATAGTAGTTTTTTTATAATTTTTAAAATTTAAATAAATAAAATTATTTATGACATCATAATGATGTAGTGATTACCTCATTAATAAAGGATTTAAATAAAATAAAAAGATAATGTAAAATATATGACCTACACATGTCCAAAACATATTGGGTGGGTATATTTAGAACCCTTATCACCTTATCCATGAATTATATCAATGTGGGACCTTTTAAATCCGAAAGTCATTTTCAAATAAAGTAACATTTCTTTACATTCCAAGAGTGCCCCTCCTCTCCTCTTATAAAAGGCCCCCACCTCTAACTCCTTACCCACACTTCCAAAGCCTTTTTCTCAGCCAAACCCTGCCCATTTATTATCTCCACATCCCTCTATTACTCCTTGAAGCCTCACTTTGGGCAGAAGTCTTCCCAAGGAAGCCTTTGAGCTCAAACTAAAGGGAGTTACCCGATTTTAAGGTAATGTCTTCACTTGAGTCCTTTTGTTTTATTTTACTTCTCCAACCCCCTAAACTCTTTTTATTCATTTCCTTTGTAACAACACCAGTATCTTACATATACTAGGATTTTGTTATAAGGAGTATTCGAGCTACACTTACACACACCTACATCTACTGGTTAAAGAACATACTGTTTCCGTGGATGGCGAATTTCTGCCTCCCGAAACGATGATTGTTCAACATTCTTTTTAACACCTTAAATGGTGGCCATTAAGATGTAAATATATTTATATATGATATGTAATATTTTTATGTTTTCATTAAGCTTCTGTATTTTTCATTTTGGGCATACCTTTATGGTTTCCATTATGGGTAAACGCGATATCTTCATTTAAGGAAGTGCGGACTACCGCCTCCTCAAAGTGATTTGATTTCATTAATGCCATATGTGGGATGTAGAATGGATTTAATTAATGGTAAAATATATGATATTATACTGGAATTATAATATACCTTTATATCATTATGATTCCATTCCATAAAAATACGAAGTTGAAATGAAAGTAGCGTTCATGCGTACGTACGGCTTACCATCTCCATGAACGGTGCATTTCATTTCTTACCTCTAAACATTATGTAATATTATAAATGCATGTATATACTGGATATATATGATGTATATGATATATAAATCATGAGTATAACTTTGGATATAATGGATATATGAACAACATGTAATTATAAAGAGCATATTTTGACTCAAGTGCCAATGATCGTTAAAACGACCGTTATTAACTATAATAATTACTTAGTGTTCATGACATGGTAATAAGTGATATAAAAGGAATAATGAACATGAAGAAGGTTCTTAAGAAAGTAGAAATTAACTCAAGTTTATTATTCAGGACATTAAAGAACGATCGAGTCAAGTCGGACCCGAGGTATGGGACTTCGTCTCAATCTCCTTTCATTGAGGGATATTTTATTTTATACACAACTTTATTTTATACGGTGTATAAACCCCTTTGACTTTTATGTTTATCCAAAAGGAATATTTTCTATGCGAAGCGGTTTACAAAACGACAAAAGGGAATGTTTTTGTCGTACGTATGCGGTGACAACGACTTCTCCGCCGCCATGACCTTTATTTGAGTTTTGGCTTCCTCTACAAGCCATACCTTGTTTTTAAAAGAAAAATAAATACCATGTTTTACTTTTCTTTTATTTTGGTATTGAAAATGGTATTTATAATGTTTTTATATCAATGTGTTGTATTGATATCTTTTGATTGAAAGGTGGAAATGTTATGTTTCCTTTATGCATGTTTTATGTGATACGATTGTGTTGTGGTTCTTGGGAATTATTATGAAGATGGGTGGTTCCGTGATAAATTAATGGTGGGTGAGCCCGATATAGCTCTCCAATGAATTGGGTAATGTGAAGGAGTGAAACGTTAAGGTTTCTCCAAAGAGATTTAGGGAATATACTGTGGTGGGTATTCCAAACGTAACCAAGAGGGTTACTCCCTACGTAAGAATGTTATGAATGCCTCAAGTTACCTTTATATCTTATGATTTCTATGATTTATTCATGATTTGATGAGGTATGTTAAAGTGAATATGTTTTTATGGGTAAAGTATGATTTCATTCTTATGTATATATGAACTCATGTTTCCTTCCCATATTTTTATCCCATACTGAGCTCTTTATGCTCATCCCAAGTTTTTTTGGAAATGTTTTCACAGGTCAAGGGAAAGGTACATGATATGATGATAGTATCAAGAAGTGTTAAGAAAGAATCCATGTTTTAGTTTAAATATGTTTCCGTTGATGGGAAAAATGAATACTATCATTATGTAACCACTTTGTTTAAATGTGGAATGTAATGCATGTTTGTATGATCTAATTCTCTAAAACTCTAAACCTGAAAAGATCCTCAACGTGTAATCTTGTAATAACTCAAGATTAAGTACGATTTAAGGCGGGGGCCTTATAGTTGGTATCAGAGGTCAGTTTAGATAACTTTAGGATTTATAATTCTATTAAATGATTTTCCAAATATATTTTTGAAATGATATAGCATTTGAAAATTACCATCTTGCTTCATCTAAGAAATATTTGTTCAGAATGGTTTTTCGCAGAGGAAACAGGGAAGCAGTGCTAAGAAGGCATATAGAAGGAAATAACCATCCGAATCAGCATCCTGAGATGGTCGGAATTAGAACTGAACTGTTTGTTGCAGTAATGGAACAGTTGACTCAGGCGATAAATGGTGGTGGTATCCATGCACGAGATCAGCCAGATCAACCGCAGAGGAACATGTTAGTGGTAGAACATTTCATGAGGCAACATCCCCCATCATTTAGAGGATCATCTGACCCAGTGCTAGCGTAAGGGTGGATTAAATCACTAGAGAAGATTTTCGATGTCATGGGTTGTTCAGAAAATAAAAAGTTTAGTCTTGCTATTTACCGTTTGGAGGGTGAAGCAGATCAGTGGTGGTCAATGGTTAAAAATATCAGGGACTCTGATGAGATTGATGCTCTCGACTGGGATGAATTCAAAGGTATGTTTCTTGAGAAGTATTTTCCTAAGGCTGTTTGACTTAGGATGGAAAATCAATTCTTGGAATTGAGGCAAGAGGAAGACTTAGTGGCTGCCTATGAAGAAAGGTTCACTCAATTATCAAGTTATGCTCCAAATTTTATCTGAGACCTTGATAGTAAAATAAATCATTTTTACTCAGGATTAAAGCCAAAATATCGAAGGTAATTAGCTTCTAGTGAGTTTAAAAGTTATGAAAAGCTTGTTTGATGTGATGACAAGGTGGAAATGGAGTTTTCCAATGATCAAGTGTTTTATAAAAACCAGCAGAAGAAGAGACCGAGGTGGTAGGAGAAAGGAAAGAATTCTTCAAAAAGGTCTGATGGTAAGAAAACTATGTTTCCAGTTTGTGATAAATGTGGTAAAAGGCATGCTGGGGAATGTCTTCTGAATTCTGGGAAGTGCTACCGATGTGGTAAGATGGGACATAAGGCTCGTGATTCCACTGAAAAAGATCACGGTGATGGTAAGTCCAAATTCGATTTACATTTTGTGAAATGTTTTAAGTGCAATGAGATGGGTCACTATGCAAACGAGTGTCCGACAAAAAGCTTGAGTGATGGGAAGTAGTTAGACTACAAGCAGAAAAGGGTGGTGAAATCCTTTGCAACTACTTCAGCAGATGTCGGGCCATCAAATGAAGTGTATCAGGTACTTTGTTTGTTTTTTCAGATTATGCCAGTGTGTTGTTTGATTCGGGGTCTACACATTCCTTTATCTCTGAAACCTTTTCTAGTAAAATGGAACTACCATCTCAAGAAATGATTCCTGAACTTGTGGTAAAAACACCTGGGGGAAATGTTGAGGCAAAAAGAATTTATAATAATCTTCCTATCCTTATACGTGGAAAGAACCTACTTGCGAACCTTATTGTTTTACCTCTAGTCAAATTTGATGTTATCCGGGGTATGGATTGGCTCTCTATTTACCATGATAATATTGACTGTAGATCTAAAGAAGTTTCTTTTCAGAAAGACTTTCAGTTTGTGTACAAGAATGAACCCTTACTGTTGATAACATATCAAGAGGCCGAGAAACTGGTAAAAGATGGAAATGAATGTTACCTTTCACACATTGTTGAAAACAAGGGAACTGTTCAGATTAATGATGTGCCAGTGGTAAATGAGTATCCTGATGTTTTTCCTGATGAGTTTCCTGGAATAATACCAGATCGGAAAGTTGAGTTTACTGTTGACTTAGTTCCTGATGCTAAGCCAATTTCAAAACCCTCTTATCGAATGGCTCAAATTGAACATTTAGAGTTGAAGGAGCAATTGCAATATTTATTACATAAAGGTTTCATTCGACCTAGCACGTCACCATGGGGTGCTCCTGTTTTATTTGTTAAAAAGAAAGATGGTTCTATGAGACTTTTCATTGATTATAGATCCTTGAATAACATCACTGTTAAGAACAAATATCCTTTACCTCATATCGATGATTTGTTTGATCAGCTCCAGGGAGCTCAGTTTTTTTCAAAGATTGACCTGAGATCGGGGTACCATCAGCTAAAGGTAAAGGAAGCAGATGTTCCGAAGACTGTGTTTCGAACAAGATATGGCCATTATGAATTTGTAGTAATATCTTTTGGGCTAACCAATGCACCTGCTGTATTCATGTACTTAATGAATACAATTTTCCATGAGTTCTTGGATAAGTTTGTGGTGGTTTTCATTGATGATATTTTGGCATTTTCTAAAAGTAAAGAGGAGCATCAAAGGCATTTAAGGGTTATTTTTCAAACCTTAAAAGAAAATAAATTGTATGGGAAATTCAGCAAGTGTGAGTTTTGGATGCAAAAAATTTCTTTCCTTGGTCACATTGTTTCTAAAGATGGGATAACTGTTGATCCTGCAAAAACAACGGTTTTTGAAGAATGGCCAAGACCCACAAATGTGACTGAGATTCGTAGCTTCCTTGGTTTTGCAGGCTATTACCGAAGGTTTGTTAGAAATTTTTCACAGTTATCTAGTCCAATGACTAAGCTAACTCAGAAGGGTGTTAAGTTTATCTGGACAAAACAATGTGATCATTGTTTTCAGGAACTGAAAAGAAGATTGGTGAATGCTCCAGTTTTGGAACTACCTTCCAAGAATGGTGATTTTGTTATATACAGTGATGCTTCATTGAAAGGACTTGGTTGTGTCCTAATGCAGAATGATCAGGTAATTGCTTATGCTTCACGACAGTTGAAAACTCATGAGGTAAATTACCCTACACATGATTTGGAATTAGTTGCTGTTGTTTTCACTTTAAAAATTTGGAGGCATCATTTGTATGGAGTAAAGTGTGAAGTATATACTAATCACAAAAGTTTAAAGTATATATTCACTCAGAAAGAGTTTTCCATGAGACAGAGGAGATGGATGGAATTAATCAAGGATTATGATTGTACAATTCATTACCATCCAAGAAAAGCAAATAAAGTGGTCGATGCTTTGAGTCGAAAAAGTAATTTTTCATTAACAATGTTGTGTTTGGAACATAATCATTTGGTTAAGGATTTGATGAACTTTGGCATAGAATTTGTTGGAGCAGGCAGTTCTTATGTTTTGTTTCAGGTATCAGTGAGATCATCTCTATCAGACAGAATCAAGAAAGCACAGAAGCATGATAGTGAGTTGCAGAAAAAGGTAGAGCTGGTTCAGAAGGGTAAGTTTCCTGAATTCAACATTGATAATGATTGTGTTTTGAGATTCGGGAAGAGATTGTGTGTGCCTTGTGATTCACAATTGAAGAGAGAGTTGTTGTGTGAAGCTCATAATTCTCTGTTTTCAGTTCATCCTAGTAGTACTAAGATGTACAAAGATCTGTGGGAGTATTACTGGTGGGATGGAATGAAAAGAGATATTACTGATTTTACTGCGATGTATTTGACTTGTCAACAGGTTAAAGCAGAGTGGCAGTTACCGAAAGGGATGCTTCAGAATTTACCAGTGCCAGAGTTGAAATAGGAGAATATATACATGGACTTTGTTGTGGGATTACTGAAGACATCTCGAGGTAATAATGCAATCTGGGTTATTGTTGATCACTTGACAAAATATGCTCATTTCCTTCCTATTCGATATACTTTCTCTTTAGATTAACTTTCTTGTTTGTATCTTAAAGATATAGTCAGGTTGCATGGAGTTTCCCTGTCCATTGTGTCTGATCGTGATCCTAGGTTTACTTCTATCTTTTGGAAAGGCCTTCAAAATTCATTGGGCACTGAATTAAATTTTAGTACAGCTTTTCATCCTCAATCAGATGGGCAGTCAGAACGAACAATTCAGACATTGGAGGATATGCTACGAGCTTGTTCTACGGATTATCAGGGAAGTTGGGACCAACATCTTTCTTTGGTTGAGTTTTCATATAATAACAGTTTTCATTCCAGTATACAGATGGCACCATTTGAGGATTTATATGGGAAGTGGTGTCGAACTCCAGCTTTCTAGGATGAAGTGGGTGAAAGGAAGTTGATGGAACCAGAATTGGTAGAAGAGTTGGCAGAAAAAGTTCAGTTGATATAGAAACATATGAGAACAGCTCAGAGCAGGCAGAAGAGTTATGCAGATAACCAGAGGAAGGATCTCTCTTTCGAGGTAGGTGGTCATGTTTTTCTCAAAGTCTCACCATGGAAAAGTGTGATGCGATTTAGTAAGAAAGGAAATTTGAGTCCAAGGTTCATTGGACCATATGAAATTCTGGAGGGAGTTGGATCAGTTGCTTACCGAGTGGCTTTACCTCCGAGTTTATCTCAGGTACACAATGTTTTTCATGTTTCGATGTTGAGAAAGTATATGCCAGATCCATCTCATGTTTTGAGTCCAGAAGTAGTTCAGCTAAAAGAGAACCTATCTTATGAGGAACAACCGGTCCAGATTCTTAACCACAGGGAGAATGTGTTACGGAATTAGGTGATTAATCAGGTAAAGGTTTTGTGGAAAAACCACATGATGGAAGAGGCAACATGGGAATCTGAAAATGCAATGAGGGATAAGTACCCCCATTTATTTGATAAGTAAATAAATTTTGGGGACGCAATTTTCTAAAGGGGGGAAGGATGTAACATCCAAAGTAAGTAATGAATAATAGATATTTTTATCTATGTCTACTAATGAATTATATAGTGTTTTAGAGGCTTAAAATGAAAATAAATCCAATCTTAAGCATGGAATATACTAATATTTTTAAAAGATTGTTTTACTGCCTTTTGATGGAAAACCATTTTTAAATCTATATTTTGACAATTTTATAAGCTATTTTTTTCAAAATAAACTTATACTTTATGATTGGGACATCAAAATTTACTTTGTGTGATTTTTTGGTATTTTTCTGACAATGGTCATTTTTAATGAATAGTGAAAAATACTGCATTTTACATCAAAACTACTTTTTAATCTTATTTTTTATATAGTTAGAATTATCTTTTTGATTGGTTTTAAAGTGTAAATAGAATATATTTTTTCCATTTAATCCAATGGTGGACATTTGAATTAATTTCACATTGAAATTGGACTTAAACTAGTGTCAATCTTTTGATATATATTGTTTCATACAAACACGCTATTTGACATGACAGCGGGAATTAATTATTAAATTAATTAATGTAACTAATATGTTTTGAATTTTGTAAAATAGACATCATTTTTGAATTCAGAATATCAAAATATAGCTTAGGGTGAAGTTTTGGTATCTTTCTGAAAAACTTCAATTTTTGATGAATTGTGAAACCACTATGTGGTAGTCAAAGAAACTGATTTTTCATTTAAATGAATCTTTTCCACTTCTGTGATTTTATTTTCAAAAATCTGACATACATGGTTGTCATTAAAAAGTAAAATGTGGTTCAATGAGATTAAAATAATTTTTTGGTGAATAGTAACTTTTAAGTTTTTAATCGCGATTAGAGGTAATTAGTGCAATTTAAGGAAAAAATGATACTATAATAAAATGAAAATACCTAGACACATGTCCTACCCTTATTGGATGTGTCATGGCCGACCAAAAAAATCCATGGGTCAACTTGGGGACCCCATGGAGCCACTTTGGTAGGAAAATGACATTAATATCTTTTTATTTAATGTTAAAGTAAAAATGACACAAACATGAGTTATTTTACTAAAACAATTTTTATATGGGGTTATACAAGTCAGATTTTTTATTATAAATATTCAATGGAAAGATAAAAATATTTCCTAGATCACAGTATTTTTTTATAATTTTTAGACTTTAAATAAATAAAATTATTTATGACATCATAATGATGTAGCGATTACCTCATTGATAAGGGATTTAAATAAAATGAAATGGTAATGTAAAATATATGACCTAAACATGTCCAAAACATCTTGGGTGGGTATATTTAGAACCCTTATCACCTTATACACGAATTATATAAATGTGGGACCTTTTAAATCCGAAACTCATTTTCAAATAAAGTAACATTTCTTTACTTTCCAAGAGTGTGCCTCCTCTCCTCTTATAAAAGGCCCCCACCTCTACCTCCTTACCCACACTTCCAAAGCCTTTGGATTGGGAAACCCCTGCCCATTTTGTCTCTCCACATCCCTATCTTACTCCTTGAAGCCTCACTTTGGGAAGAAGTCTTCCCAAGGAAGCCTTTGGGCTCAAACCAAAGGGAGTTACCTGATTTTAAGGTAATGTCTTCACTTGAGTCCTTTGGTTTTATTTTATTTCTCCAACCCCCTAAACTCTTTTTATTCATTTCTTTTGTAACAACACCAGTATATTCCATATACTAGGATGTTGTTATAAGGAGGATTCTAGCTACACTTACACACACCTACATCTAATGGTTAAATAACATATTATTTTCGTGGATGGCGAATTTCTGTCTCCCGAAACGATGATTGTTCAACATTATTTTAACACCTTCAAAGGTGGCCATTAAGATGTCACTATATTTATATATGATATATAATATTTTTATGTTTTCATTAAGATTCTGTATTTTTTATTTTGGGCATACCTTTATGGTTTCCATTATGGATAAACGCGATATCTTCATTTAAGGAAGTGCGGACTACCGCCCCCTCAAAGTGATTTGATTTCATTAATGCCATATGTGGGATGTATAAAGGATTTAATTAATGGTAAAATATATTATATTATACTGGAATTATAATATACCTTTATATCATTATGATTCCATTCCATAAAAATACGAAGTAGAAATGAGAGTAGCGTTCATGCGTACGTATGGCTTACCGTCTCCATGAACGGTGCATTTCATTTCTTACCTCTAAACAGTATGTAATATTATAAATGCATGTATATACTGGATATATATGATGTATATGATATATAAATCATGAGTATAACTTTGGATATAATGGATACATGAACAACTTGTAATTATAAAGAGCATATTTTGACTCAAGTGCCAATGATCGTTAAAACAACCGTTATTAACTATAATAATTACATAGTGTTCATGACATGGTAATAAGTGATATAAAAGGAATAATGAACTTGAAGAAGGTTCTTAAGAAAGTAGAAATTAACTCAAGTTTATTATTCAGGACATTAAAGAATGATCGAGTCAAGTCGGACCCGAGGTATGGGACTTCGTCTCAATCTCCTTTCATTGAGGCATATTTTATTTGATACACAACTTTCTTTTATACGGTGTATAAACCCCTTTGACTTTTACGTTTATCCAAAAGGAATATTTTCTATAAGAATCTGTTTACAAAATGACAAAAGGGAATGTTTTTGTCATACGTATGCAGAGACAATGACTTCTTCTCCGCTGTGACCTTTATTTGAGTTTCAGCTTCCTATACAAGCCATACCTCCTTTTTAAAAGAAAATTAAATACAATGTTTTACTTTTATTTTATTTTGGTATTGAAAATGGTTTTCATAATGTTTTTATATCAATGTGTTGTATTGATATCTTGTGATTTAATGGTGGAAATGTTATGTTTCCTTTATGCATGTTTTATGTGATATGATTATGTTGTGGTTCTTGGGCATTATTATGAAGACGGGTGGTTACGTGATAAACTAAGGGCAGGTGAGCCCGATATAGCTCTCTAATGCATTGGGTAACATGAAGGAGTGAAACGTTAAGGTTTCTCCAAAGAGATTTAGGGAATATACTGTGGTGGGAATTCCAAACGTAACCAAGAGGGTTACTCCCTACGTAAGAATGTTATGAATGCCTCAAGTTACCTTTCTGTCTTATGATTTCTATGATTTATTCATGATTTGATGAGGTATGTTAAAGTGCATATGTTTTTATGGGTAAAATATGATTTCATTCTTATGTATATATGAACTCATGTTTCCTTCCCATATTTTTATCCCATACTGAGCTCTTTATGCTTATCCCAAGTTTTTTTTGAAATGTTTTCACAGGTCAAGGGAAAGGTACATGATATGATGATAGTATCAAGAAGTGTCAAGAAAGAATCCATGTTTTATTTTAAATATGTTTTTGTTGATGGGAAAAATTAATACTATCATTATGTAACCACTTTGTTTAAATGTGGAATGTAAATCATGTTTTTATGACCTAATTCTCTAAAACTCTAAACCTGAAAAGATCTTTAACGTGTAATCTTGTAATAACTCAAGATTATGTATGATTTAAGGCGGGGGCCTTATAATAAGTATCCCTCAAAGATATAGGTTATTAACAAATGAACCAAACCAACCACTGTGGAAGAGATCCAAATGTTTCTTAGATTTTCTATATATTATCGACACATTGTAAAAAATTATCATGGATATCAAATAAACTAACCAAGTTGACATATAAGAGGGTTATGTTCCTTTGGATAGGTGAATGCGAATAAAATTTTTAAGATCTAAAGAGAAAGTTGGATAGTGCACCTATTCTTACACTACTATAATATGGAGAAGAGTTTTTGATATACAATTACTCATTAGATGTGGTTTTTGGATTTTATCTCATGAAAAATTATATGGTGTTAGTGTATGCCTCACTACAATTTAAGGTTCATGGGAAACATTACACGAAACATGATTTAGAACTTCCATTGGTAATTTTCCTTTAAAAATTTGGAGGTATTATCATTATGGTGAAAGGTGTGATATATACACTAATAATAAAATCTTGAATTATATATTCACATATAAAGAGATGAATTTTCAAAAAATTATATGGTTGGATTTGATTAATAATTATGAATACTCAATACATTACCACCCTAAGAAGTTGAAAAGGTGGTTAATTGTCTGAGTGAGAAGGATAATGTTATCATTTCCATGATGAGGATTAAAATAGATTCAATACTTATGTATTTTTATAGTATATACCTTGAAATCATAAGGAAAGGGGTGAATTAATATATTTCCCAAATGAATATTCAAAAATCCATCAATTTGAAGAATAAAGAGGTTAAAAAAGGATTTGGAACTTTAAAATAAAGAAAGGATTATTTCAAAGTTTAACCATGGACATAATAGAATGATAGGATTTAAGAACCAAATATATTTCCTTTCAATGTTATAATTAAAGAAGTTATTGGATGAATCACATTTCTCATCATTTACTATTTATCCTAAAATAACATTGATGTATACAGATATCAAAGAACATTTTTAGTGGGAAAAAATGGAAAAAGATATTGTAGAGTATGTATATCTAATGCTTGGTATTCCGAAACATTAATATAAAACATCATAAATATAAAGGGATGATTTAGCCATTTCACATACCTTTGTATAAATGGGAAAAATTCCATGAATTTCATCACAGTACTCCCCAAGGAATCTAAATTCAATAATGTCATTTGGTTTGTAGTTGATATCCTTATAAATTCAGTTCATCTCATTTCTATCAAAGAAGATTTGTAAATTGACCAACATGTCGGGAAATACATTAAGAATGTATTAAGGTTTCCTTGAGTACCACTATTAATTGTAATTTACTATGATCTGAATTTTACATCAATGTTATGGAAAAGTATCCAACATTATTTGAATACATAGATGAATTTTAGTATGGTTTATCACCCTTAGATTGATAACCAGCCTAAAATATCTATCTAGACACTTGAGGATATTATAATATCATTCTCTATAAATTTAAAATGTATTTAGAATCAACACCCTCATCTGGAGAGATTTCATAGAAAATTTTATTCCTCCTAATCATTCATATATATCTTTGAGAATATATATATATGGAAATAAGTATACACTACTAACATGTTGGGATAACATTGGATAACATAATCTATTAGGACCTGAACTAGTTAAAGAAATGGAAGATAAGGTTAGAACTATTCAATAGTGCATCAAGTCATATTCGAGTCAACATAAGAGTTATACTGACAATCATTAATGAGATCTATAGTTAAATGTTTGTGACAACGTTTTCCTTTACATAAATCCTTATAAGAGGGTTATAAGATTTTAAATAAGGGAATTTTGGGCCCTATTTATATTGGTCCTTTTGATATTCTTAATCATATCGGGATGTTGTCTTATTTATTGGAAATTCTTCCAAATATATAGAGACCCAAATTTTTCATACATAGATATTACATCTTAATGGATGAATATTCATTGAATTTTACAAAAAAAATATGAGGATCATGAAGTTTTAATTTCCTAGGAAACAAGGGTACATAAACAACTAGTTCATAAGTTAACAACCTCATACTACAATAAGTTATTTAAAACTAACACCTTAATTAGTCATATCATACTTAATACCTTTATTCATAACCTATGGAAAGGAAACATAATAAATGGTGAGATCATATGCTCTATAAGGGTAAACAAGGGGGATATCAATGATCATATAAGAATAACATGAGGATAATGGTAAGAGAACATGGTCATAACATTTGAAACCCATGCCTTGTATAACATGGATCATAATATTTAGTTATGGTATAAATCTTGGTGTTTCATAAGATATGAATCATAAAGGAATAAAAGAACATAAGCCATGAGTGCATAAAATTATCTTAAATCTTAGATCAGTGGTACACACATAAGTATATAAATTGTTATCTTATTAGTCAATGATAATTTCTATGGCTACCATAGTGGATTGAGTTCACTCCCCAAACCATCATAATAGTCATGGTTCACTCTTAAGGATATCATATTAAATAGAGTCGACTATTGATTTGGGTTCACTCCTCATCCCATTCCTATTTATCCCACGAGATATCAGTCTCTATCCAATGAATTATAGGGATATATAATTCTGGGAACACTAATCACATGATGCTAATAATGAAAATTTTTTCCATGGTATCATAAAAAATTCATCATAGAGTAACCCATTGAAATAAAATGGGATTCACAAACATTTCATCATAGTATAACCCATGGAAAAGAAATAGGTTTTATAAGCATAACCTATGGAAAAAAATATGGCTTTCATAAACATCATGTCATCGTAATCATAAAACATCTATAGAAATAATAAGGATATTATCCTTGGATCATATACCTATTAAACTATAAGAAACATTAAAGGTTGTCATTTAAGATGGAAAATGATTTTAAAATAACACATGTAACATTTTTTGAGGAAAATATCCTTTCCATTTTGAAACCACTTATCTAAAATCTAAAAAATTAAAAAAAATTATTGAAAAAATTTCTTTTAAAATAACCTTTTGAAAATTTTTTAGTAATTTTTAAACGATTGTGTTTCCATGCATGCATAAAATTTTATTCTTGTCGTACATGTTAAAATTAAAATTCTTTACACAATATCAATAAATTTAAAAGTACCTCATTCAGAAATAAACAAGAAAATTCTTTTTAAACCTATTATTTTAAATTAAAACAGGGGTAAAAATAACTTTAAACAATTATATTATAATATTAAAAACTTTCTTGAAAACATGTTTATAAAACATGGATACAGATGAAAAATGGTTTTTGACTAAAGAGATAAATAAAGTTAGTTTTTCTTAAAAACATTATTTTGGAATATTGAATACATAAAGAGAGATAAATGAAATTAAAATATGTAATTTACATAAATGATAATAGGATAATAAAATTCATTAGTTTCATGAAATATAGATTATAATATATCATCATAAGAAATTTAATAATAAACAATAAGATTGTAATAGAAAACCCTTACCACTTTGGTATCCTTTGAGTCAAACATAGATATTTATATCCCATAATTTTTATTAAAATAATAATAAAATAAATTCATGGGTATTATATACAACACACAAAATTAAAAATTGGTGAATAAGGTATGTGTCCCATAAGCATAAAACTAAGACGAAATCTATTACCTTAAGTCTCTACTTCCTTCGAACACCTTCAAATATCCATTATAATAACTATATTCTATAACCATAATAATATATATTATAACATATATGATTTACTTATAACCTTATACCACTTTTTTTAACATTTATTTATTAAAATCACTCTTTTGGGAGATAACTGCTACATTTTTCATGTGTGTATTGGTTCAGTTGTTTTGGTATTTGTACATTTATTTTTGTTACATAATATATAGAATTTTAATAATGATATAAAAATAATATAAATTAAATATTTTTATTTTTATATTAATCCATAAAAATTATATAAAGAAAAATATATTACATTGTTCATGGAGATGGTAGGTTGTACGTATGCACGAACAGTATTTTCATTTTTTGATGGATGGAATAAAAGAAAGATAAATATTAATTATGAATTTAATATTAATTTTTATATCATATATATCTTATATTTTCTTTAAATCAATCATTATTACCTTCCATGTCAAAATAAAATGAAAAATGTACCACATCACTACGTGGAGGCAGTAGTCCACACGTACGCCTGAGCGATGTTAATATTTTCCATAATATTGTAATTTAAGATGGTAGATGTGATATTATAATTATATGATGATAACTATTTCATAAATAATACATATATACTTTAAATTCAACATTATATTCATCCATTATAGGTGTTTATGGAAAATGAATTAAATCGGTTCGTGAGGCAGTACTCCCTCGTACACATAATCAATGGTTTCATTTCTCGTTTGATAGAAGAGGATATAGATATAGGTTATTAAATTAACATAATTACATATAAATATATGGTAAATAGTTTTTTTATTATTTTATCCTATTTTTAGAATATATTAATGATGTTTAATAATAAATAAAATAAAAAACGCTCAGTTAGGAATGATACATATTCTTCAAACAACCTCCTTCGGTTAGGATCAAAAGGCTTATTAGGTGGTATTAATAATAAAAATAAGTCATATATGATGTTGTTATGTATTTAAGTAAGTTTTTTTTATATATATCATCCAAACCATAAGGTTTTGGAATTTTGAAGAAGAGAGGAGAGGGGGTGCTCTTTTATAAGTAGAGGATAGGACACACATGGAATTTTTGAAAATAAAAAATATACCCAATTTTCTCACAAACAAAAAGAATCAAAAATGTATCATTAATTAACATTACTTAATATAAGGTCGAAATATGATCATATAATCAGATTTAAACTAGTTTTTGGGTCATTTTAATGTATATATTTTTATTTTAACCCCTATGTAAACCTACATTAACCTTAATTATGGTAATAAATTTTTACAGTTTTTACTATTCATTATATCCAAAAAATTAATTTTATCTTATTATATAACAATTAATTTTTTTTCAAAATATTTACACTATTTTTCTAAATTAAATTAACATAATTGGCATAATCTAATTTAAAATTAAACTCACAGACATGATGAAAAAATGGTTTTCCAAAGAAAATTTTTTCACAAGTATAAAAAGGTTTTATATCAAAGTTAAATATAAAACCGATTAAAATAACCAATATTGGGTTAATAATAAAAATAAATTTAACTTATTTTACTTTTAAAACCACCCTAAAACTAAATGCAACTTGTAAATTCTTTAAATTAAAGATAATTTTTGATAAAAATCAGTATTTTTTCACAATTCATTGAAAAATTAAAATTTTCATAATATTATAAAAAAATAACTATAATATAATTTTGAGATGTGGATTAAAAAATTAAATTTCATCAATAAAATAAATTTTTTGAAATTTGAAAAAAAATTATTTTATTATTTTTTCAAAAAAAAACAATGAAATCACATTTGAGAAGAAATGTATTTTCATAGTATATAAATACATTACCAAAAATTATGTACTTATTTATCAACATATTTTTTTATATAAAACTATTATACTTAATTTTAAAAATAAATTTTTCATATTCATAACACCAAGTTTAACTGCTAGGTTATAATGGTCATATTTAAATAGTAATATTAATAGTATATTATTGTTTATTAAAACTTAGTGTCATGTATAACAAAAGATATAAATGAAATTAAATTAATTTGAAAAAATATATATTTCATAAAATCTAATTTTTTACATTTAAAACCCCTTAAAATTATTTTCTTGCCTGAAATTTTTTCACTCTGATACAAACAACAGATGATACTTTTTTCTCATCGTATCCTCTGGTTCACATGTAGCTTCCTCAAGATGGTGGTTTTGCAAAAACAAATTAACAAATGAGTGGGATGGTTTGGTAGAAATTTCTCTCTATTATCTATAATCTCCATAGGTTTTTCTTTATAGGAAATATCATTATCTAGTGTTATGAACTCTAAGATCAGTTTATTTGATAGATCAGGTATGTACTTCCTAAGAAGAGATGCATGGACACATCATGGACATGTTAATGGTTCGTTAAAAGTGCCAAATAATAATATGTTTTACCTACTTAATAAATTATTCAAAAAGATACAATATACATAATGATCAACATTTAAATATTTCTAAATCTTGTAACATTATTCCCTGGAGAAATTCATTGAAACGCCTTCTCACCAAATTCAAATTATAGATCGCGTCTGTGATTATCAGTATAAATTTTCCATTGAATTTTTGTTTCCCTTAGGTTTTGATGAATGGTTCTAACCTTCCAAGCCATTTCTTCAGCTATCTCAGGTCCCTATAAATTTTTTTCTCTAACATCATATCATTATACTATATTTTGACACTTCTTTCCATATAGGTATTCATAATGATCCATTAGAATACTCAATTGAAATCTATTATTGTAAGAAACATTAATAGTGGAAGTTATGTATCCAAACCACCATTAAAGTCAATAAAATAAGATCACAACATATCATCTATGGTTTGAATTTTTCTCTTATATTGGCCATCTATTTAAGATGATACACAATGATGAAACATTTTCCCATATCCATAACATACTAAATGCTTCACCAGAACATCAAGATAAACCTCAAATAACGATCAGACATAATAGAATGTGGTAATCCATGAAACCTTATTACCACTTCCTTAATGTATATATGGGAAATCTGAACCAATGATAAATATTCTCTAATAGCGATGAAGTGTATTAACATTGCAAGGTGATCGACTACAACCCATATTATACCCTTTAGATGTATTGGGGAATCCAATAATAAAATACATGGTGATGTTTTCAAATTTACATTCTATTATAGGTAATGGTTGTAACAACCCCTTATACTTTTTCTTTCTTATCTTTAACTTAATAACTTACTGAGAACCAATATTCTAACTCTGTAATATCTCTCTTCATCCCCTAACAGTAGAAATAATCTTTTAAATTCTTATATGTATTTGTACTTCCAAGATGAATAGAAAATAAATAACTATGAGATTACAATAATAAATCATTTATAAAATCAGTTATTAAAGGAACACATACATTGTCTATGAACCTTATCATTCCATAATAATCAAGGATAAAATTAGGAAAATTTCTATCCTTCTTCAGCAGTTCTATGTCATCCTTTTATCCCTTTTTAATGATTATTTGGATATATTATCAAACACATGTTTGAGAAAGATAAGGTTTTCCCCCTTACTTTAAGATTTTAGATTGATATATTGTAAATATAGAAATATATTATATTTTTTTATTCTATTCATGGATAATCTAACATTATCTTTTCAACTCAAAGAATCATCCACCTTGTTCACTTTCCCAGGGTGGTAATGTATTGATCATCCACAAAATTTAATCAGTTCCAACAATCTCCTCTATAACATATTTAACTCTCTCTATGTTAATAAAAACATTAAACTTTTATAATTAGAATATATATAACACTTTTATTTATAAATATAATTCCTCCATATATTTAATGTAAAAAATACCATAGTTAACTCCAAATCAGGAGTTGGGTAATTTTTATCAGGAACCTTCATTTTTTGTGACGCATATGTTATCTCTATATCTTTCTCCATGTGAATTCATCTGAATCCCTTATACAATACATCACTATAGGTTACAATCCATTTTACACTATATGGTAATGTTATAATAAGTTCACTAAATAAAATTCTCTTCAATTCCTGGAAATTGTCCTCACATTTATCTATACAAAGGAACTTTTCTCCCATCCGAGTTAACCTGGAAATTGGATTGGACATCCCTATGAAATTTTCCAAAAATTGTTGAAAATATACATTCAAACCAAGAAAACTACAAATCTCAATCACTATTGTTGATCCATTTCAATGTGAAACATCCTTTTCTTTGATTTATCCACGGATATACCCACTCATGAGATTATATAGCACAAAAATGAAACCTTTTTTATCTAATATTCAATAATTTTAAAATTTTCATACATTTTCTCCTTCCTTTGGGTATTTAGTATAATTATCAAGTGATCTTTATGACCTTCATTTCACTTTTAAAAAATAATAATTTCATCTATAAAGACTACTAAAAACTAATCACGGTAATCTCTAAAGAATCTATTCATTAAATCCATAAAGATATAGGGATAATTAGTAAGACCAAATGGCGTTACTATATACTCATATTTTATATACCTCGTATGGAATGTTTTCTTGGGTATATCCCCCTTCTTGACCCTCAATTAGTGATATATAGAACAAAAATAAATCTTATAAAAGTATTGATCTTCACTTTATTGATCAAACATGTCATCAATTATGATTCGAGAATACTTTTTCTTGATTATGATATTGTTCAGTTCCCAATAATCATTGTCAAGTCATCTCGATCCATATTTCTTCTTAACAAAAATAATAAGTGCACCCCAAGGTGAGACACTTGGCTGAATGAATCCCTTATCTAGATTCTCCTAGAGGTTCATTTTTAATTTCTATAACTCATATATGGACATTCTATATGTATTATTTTAAATAGGTGTTACACAAGGTATGCGTACTATTGATAACTTAACTTCACGATTCAGTAGAAGACTATGCAAATCTTCCATAATTACATCAAAAAACTCCTTCATAATAGGTATATCATCAATATGGAGTTTCTTTCTAACCATATGAGATAAATACCCCTTCTGAATGGGAATCAGGAACCATATAATGGATGTGACTTCCATTATAAGTTTATATTTATCATCACACTTTGAGAAGATCATAGGTTGGTTTAGAATATAAAATGTCACTTCCCTTACATAGAAATTGATATTGAATTTAATTAGAGAAATGTAATTCAATCATAAGATAATATAAAATTCAAGAAGAAGGATAATAATGAGATTTACTAGAATCACATTCCCACAAACATTAACTAGATAATATTCTTAGACTTAAGATGAGATCATCATACCATTAGAGTTTTTCAATACTAATTAAATATATAAACATTTAGGATAGGGATTGACATTCTTAGATACTTTTCATGGTATAATAGAATTTATATAACTAATCCCAAATTAGATACTTTAATATTTGAGCATACATGTCAGCACCCCAACATCATTATTTTATCTTCAATCTATTAGTAAAACTAAATTAGTAATCATAACTGTTAGGATTATTTGATCATAGTGATCAATCGTTCATAGGATTTCTAAATCATGACACCCTCTTTTCAATATATGACACCTTATGTTTTACCTAGGTCATTCATGTTCATTATTCAAATATTTCATTATGGTTAATAAAGATTTTTTGTTTTTCCAAAACATATCCCCCAATATTATAAAACTAGGTGTACAGAAAGACCCATTAGTATGCACCAGGTGATAATAAATTCAAAGCTCAATGCACCCTTTTTAGAGTTATTAATACTATGTAAAAATTTTCTAGACCCACATCCACTTGTAGTATCTATATAAGAATGAAATTTCTTAATATCTACTATCTCTATCCTTTACAAAAAATCCAAGACATTTTCCTATAATTTTACTTATCCTTAACTTATCCTTAGGGTTCTCACTAAAGATTTATCATCCAAGTTCCAAAGGTTAACTAAAACTATCATATAATACCAACTATAGAAACTATGTATTTTCATATATAGATATTTCATCTTAATAGATGAATATTCATTGCATTTTAGAAAAACATACATGAAGACCGTAAGGTTTAGTATCCTTGGAAACTTATATACATAAATAATTGGTTCATAAGTGAATTACATCATCTCACACTAAATTCTTAATAACTATAACCCTTGTTACACATATCATACTTAATAACTTTTTTTATAACCTAAGGAAAGGAAACATAATAAATGGTGATCTCAGATGCTCAATAAGGGTAAATAAGGGTAATATAAATGATCACATAAGTATAACATGCATAAAAGGGTATGTGAAAATGATTATCACATTTTAAAACCATGCCTTATATAACATGGATCGTAATATTGAGTCATGGAATAAATCATGGTTGTCAATAAGTCAGTAATTATAATGTAATCAGTGAACATAATATAGGAGAGCATAACATTGGCATGAAACCTAGATTTGTGGAATACAATTAATTATAGAAAACCATTTTCATAGTAGTCAAGTATAATTTTCAAGGATATAATAGTGTAATTGGTGCACTCTCTATACTGTTATAGTAGAAAATGTTCACTCCCAATACTGTCATTGTAAACATAATTTCTTACTAAAATAGGTTCACTTCCCATTTCATTCATGTTTATCTAATGATATATCAATCATTACTCAACACATTAAAGAGTGATAAAATTATGATTTCACCCATCACATAATGAAAATCATACATATATGTGGCAAAAGGCCATAAAACATTAATAACTAAATTATTTATAGAAAGTAAATGGGGTTCAAAAACATTTCATCATAGCATAACATTTATAAAACAAATGGGTTTTATAATAAAAACTTATTGAAAAGAAACATGTTTTATAAAAATATTTTCATCATTATCATAAATCATATGGGAAAATAATAAGTATGGTATCATTGGATCATATCCTCAATAGATCTTAAGTTACATCAAATTCTGTTATCTTAGATGGAAAATTATTTTGAAAGATCACATGGAACATTTATTGAGAAAAATATCTTTTCCATTTTGAAATTACTTATTCTAAATCTAAAAAATTATAAAATATTACAGAAATAATTTTAGTTGAAAATAATCTTTTAATATTATAATATATTCTTTAAACCATTGAGTTTTCATGGTGATTAAAAATACCATTCATGTAGTATACCTTAAAATAAAGATTATTTTAACATTTTAAGTAAAATACATAATTACGTTATTCTGAAAGAGATAAGAAAATTAATTTTTAAAAAATTATAAAAAATAATAAATGGGTAAAAAATTCTTTAAAACAACATATTATAATTTTAAAAACATTCTTGAAAAAAATATAGAAAACATAGATATTAAATAAAATGGTTTTTCAATCGATGAGAAAATAAAGTTGGTTTTATTTAAAAATATTATTTTGGAATCATTAATACATAAAGAGAGAAAAATTAAAGAAAAAAATTAAAATATATAAATACATATAGGTTAAAAAAATTCATGAGTTTATTGAGATATAAATAATAATCTTTCATCATGAGAAACTTAATCATAAATAACCTTGATAAATAATGAGATTGTAATATAAAAACCTTACCACTTTGGTATCTTTAAAATCATAAGTACCGTGAAAGAAATAAACTTATAAGGATATTTATATCACATAATTTTTGTGATATTAATCTTAAAATACATTCATGGGTTGTAAATATACTAAAAAAAGAAATAAGTGGTGTATAAGGCATCTATCCCACGAAATAAAAGTGAGATGAAAATCCCTTACCTTAAGTATCGACTTAGTTCATACATGTTTTAACCTCCTATATAATAAATATGTTTTTATTATAAATATATTCTATAAGAATAATCATATATACCATATGATTTATGATTTAATTATACACTTTTACAACCATCTTATTAACAATTCGTTATTTAAATCACTTTTTAGGGGATAGCTGTTCGGTTTTTCATGTATAATTTGGTTCAGTAGTAATTATACTTGTACTTTGATTATGGTTACATCATATAAATAATTTGAATAATTATATTAATATCATATAAATTAATTATATACATACCTAGAGTCATCTATAAAATATAGAAATAGAAAAATTAATTACATCGTTGATAGAGATTGTAGGTCGTACGTATGCATGAATATTGTTTTAATTTTTATATGAATAGAGAGGAAGAAAGTTAAATATTAATTCAATGATAAAGATTAATTTTTTATATCATATTTATTAAAAAAAATATACTTATTATCATCCATGAAAATATAAAATGAAAAACATAGCACATCGCCTCATGGAGATGGTAGTCCACACATACGCACGAGCGACGTTGCGGTTTTCCAACAGATTGGAAGGTAAGAAGGTTGATTAGATTTTATAATGAAAGGATTATAATTATTTCATAAAAATAATATATATACTTTAAATTCATCATTATATCCATCCATGAGAGGTGGTGATGGAAAATTAATTACATCATTTCATGAGGCGGTAGTCTGTCGTACACACGATCGACAGTTACGTTTCTCAATTGATAGAAGAGGTGATGGATATAAGTTATTAAATTTAAAAAAAATGTAAATATATTTCAGATAATTTTTTTATTATTTCATTATATTTTTATAATATTTTAAGGGTGTGGAAAAAATAAAATAAAAACACTTTGTTAATAATGATACCTCTTCTCAGACAACTTCCTTAGGTAAGCACTAAAATCATTATTATATGGGTATACTAATAAATATAAGGCATTTAGGATATGGGGAGAGAATTTATAATGGTATTAATTTTTTTAATATCTTAAAAATAAGATTTTGGAAGTGTTAATATGAGGGAATAAGGGGTTTTCTTTTATAAGTGGGGGGAAGACATAATTGGAATTTTTGAAAAGAAAATGATATACCCACATTTTTCACTCACCATAAAGCACTAAAACATCTCATAATCAGTAATTAGATGATTTAAGGCCTCAGTATGGTCATAAAATAATATTGTTAAAATAATAGGTCATTTTAATATGTATTGTTTTATCTTAACCCCCTAATAAACCCATTTTAACCTTAAATGTAATAATTAATTTTCAATGTCTTTACAATTCATTATCACCAAAAAATAAATTAGCATTATAATATGATATTAATTATGATATTTTCATATTTTTAAATCATTTTTAAAAATTCAATTCATATTAGTGGTATAATTTAATTTAAAATTAAACAAGTATACCTGACAACAAACAATTCTCTAAAGAAAAAGTTTTCAGAAGCGTAGAAAGTTTTTATAAAAAAAATTCATCATGAAATTGATTTTAATGACCTATATTGGATTAAAAATAACATAATTTATCTAATGGTACTTTTAAAACCATTATAAAATAAAATTTAACTTTTAAATGATTTAAATGAAAAGAATATTTTTTATAAAAAGAAGTATATTTTTTCAATATTCATTAAAAATTTAATCTTTCATAAAATTATAAAAATTAACTATAAAATAATTTTTAAATATTAATTAAAAAAATTAATTAAATTTATAAAATAAATTTTCTAAAATTTTCAAAAAATATTTTATATTTTTCAAAAAAAAATTGTGAAAATCATTTTTGAAAAGAAATGTATTTTTGAAGTATATAACAATTGAACCAAAAATTGTGTACTTATTTATAAATATATTTTCCTTATATAAAACCAACATAATTAATTTTCAAAAAAAAAATCCTATCCATAACATCAAGTTAAATGCTAGTTTATAAAAATTTTGTTTAAATAATAAACATTTATAATATATTGTGGTTCTTTAAAAAACTTTGTTGCGTGTGAATAAGGATTTTGAAGAAATTAAATTTATTTGAAAAAATATATTTAATAAAATATATGGGGGGTTGAAAAAACAATCCCATGTTCTTTATCTGCTCCAAGTATTTATTTCGAGTTACTATATACCTGACCCTTCACATGTATTGAACTCAAAATTTTCATAGTTAGATCATGATATTTATTATGAATAACAAATAGTGGAGATTCTTGATCAAAGATATAAGGTTATGTGAAAAAAAACCACTAAAATATTAAATTTTTTTAAGGAATAATTATTTAAGGATACTATATGGTAACCTAAGAAGGTAATGAAGAATAAGTATCCTCATTTTTTCATTAAACTAAAGGAATTTTGAGGGAAAAATATTTATGGGGGTAGAACGTAACACCCTCTTACTTTAGTATATATATTTTACTCTAAAATAAATATATGGATTATATATCTTATGGTGAAGTAAACAAAAAAAAATTATTATTAAATATATTATTAAATAGTTAAATTAAATTGATTAAATAAATGACTTCATAAAGGGGTTAAATTCACTAAAGAAAATACCACTGGTTATAATTTGGATTGTTTTGTTGGATTTTACATTTTTATTAAATTTAATATTTTTTAGGAATAATATCAAAACAAATTGATAAAATTAAACTAATAAAAAATAACTTAATTAAATTAATGGAATTTTTGAGTAATGATATGAAAAACTAGTTTAATAATTATTTTAAAAACGAAAATGTTTTGATTATAATCATTGATTTATTTATTTAGGTTTTCGTTTTGAAAGATAATTTATACTATTTTGAGTATTAAACTAATATAATAGTAATTTTAACACATATAAAAATTGTGTGATAAAATATACAGTAATTACTAAAAGGATTGAATTAAAGAAAAAATAATTTGAAGGTAAAATGATATATTTTTTCCAAAAGTCTTTTTATTATCTATAATATATTTTCACACAATAAATTAAATAAATAATTGTTTATGAATGATTTTAATATAATTTATGACAATATATTCAATTAAATAAATTGTAATTCACATAACGGTTATTAGTAGGAAAAGGAGGAATAATAAATTAGTTTTATGATTCTGAAATAAATTTTTTCTGAAATTAGATTTTATGTGCTTTGTGTGTGAATATATTAGAATTAATATATGTACACATTATAAATTTAACCTGATAAAAAATATTCTTTATTTTAAATAATAATTTACAAATTTATTTATATGTTCAATTTCATTTTTTCATAAATATAAGTTACCTAGTTAAAGATATAGTTATAATGGTTAAGGATAAATGTGGTAAATGGTTAAAAAAAATGATATGTACACATATAATAAAAAACTCATATAAATTATATTTTATGAGTGTATTTAAAAATTAATTTATTTTATATTATAAATTTATTCATTTTTTCTACTTTCCATTGATAATTAAATTAAATATATTTCAATGTTCATTATATTTACAAGGGTATCACTCCTCTCACTTATAAAAGGGAACATACTCTCTTCAATTTGATCAAACTTTGAGAACCTTATCTTGAACAATGTTTATCAAATTCACTTAAAAAAAATCTATACCCATTTCCTATGTTTTTTTCTCACCAAAATATCAACACACGAAGTCATAAAGATAGATCTAAATGAGTATACACATGGAATATGTGATCACCTTAATAGTAATTTTTCAAGTTTCATTATTCTTCCACTTTCTCAAAATATTATATAACTACCAAAAAATAATTAAATAAATATAATTAGTATAAAAAATGTTATTATGGTAATTTAAAAATAATTATCTACTTCATTTACATATAATTGAAATGGAAATAGTGTCCATACGTACATGTGGACTACCACATCTATAAAGCAGTGTACTTTATTTTTCTTCAAAACATCTAATTGATGGTTATAAATATGTATTTTATGAATATATATGATATTTATAATATAATTCTTATTTTTCATTGTTTAATTAATTTATACCTTCCATTATTTACATCAATTGAAAAATGAAGCTATCACTCATGTGTATATGCGGACCACTGCCTCCACGAAGTGATGTATGTCATTTTTCATCAATGAATTACACCGATAGTTCTAAAAATGTATATAATAAATATATATAATATTTATGGAATGATTAAGATTATGGAACCTTGACTAAGGTGAAAGGACTAGAACCATCAAACAGAAACATGCATGAAAAAATGGAACAATTAACACCAAAATATTGATTTTAACAAAGAATTATTAATAAATTGAGGATAAGCAATTATAAGTGAATGGTATATAGTAAGATAAATATAAATACAGTTATAGTATTTATTTATAATAAATTTAAATTTATTATATAAGATATTATATCTTTTTTAACAAATCCAAAGACTGAGGTAAGGGTTTATGTTATAATCTCACTATTTATTGGGTTTTTTTATGTTTCAATTTACATTAGAAGAAATTACATATTATTTATCTATTTAAAATGCACTATTTTATACTAATCTATTTTATTCCATATTTTTCAAGTATTATTTCAATTTTCTTATCTTTTTTACTCAAAAAGGTTGAAAAAAATTAAGAAAACCTGATATATTTCTTCCATTGTGTCAGGAATCTTTTTCCTCTATATCCATATTCTTTATTTTATTTAAATATTATTATTCTATTTGATCCAATTATTTCGTATGGTATATTTAAAATATCTTTTACTTTTTTATAATGTTTCTAAAAGTTATATTTCCACATTTTTAGTATGGTTTATTTTTACCTTTTTTAAAAAATTTGAAAATAATGTTTTTTAAATGTTTACCACTTAACCACCTTTTCCCCATTGTCTTGACCATTAATCATTATCAATATTCATTTATAAGTTCCTAATGTTGTTTAAAGAAAATCACATTCCCTCTGTTATATGATTTTTTTTTAAGTTACGAAAATGATTTTTTTCTTTTTTTCAAATCATATTTTCAATGATTTTATAAAAGTATTTGTAATATATATCAACATAATTTTATGATAATTGTGATTAAATAGGGATATACTCTAATTATATCATCCACCTTCATTATATATATTTATTATGACGATATTTGGATTAATTTTTCATGAAATTTATATCTTCTATAGAGTTTAATTAAGCTATAAGGGAATGATGAATCCTCTTATGTACATATGGAATACATTTTTATGGTTTATTATTATGTTATTGGTGTTTACATTAAATCATTCAAATGAATGGGTAATATTTTGTATCCCATGAGATCAAAGGGTACATGGGTGTTTAGAACAAGAAAAAGTGGGTATACAGTCAATTAACCCAAGCCCTAGAAGGTACATGTGTGGTTATCCCAATCCTATGATATAGTGTATATCTCAGTGGGTATCCTTGACATATGATTTATATGATTATTTTTGTTCCACACTTTTATACCATGATCTTATAACATATTATTATGCATATATTATTCTCTTGTAGATCATGATTGTTTTATATTCCACATATTTTTGACTTGTTTCTTATATTATATTGATACTTTATGCCATAACTCATGATTTTAGATTTATGTATTTAGGTATGATATTTTTGTTCTTATACCAGTCCTCATATTTTACTCACTTATGATCTTTGAATGTTTTCTCCCATGTTTACCCTTACCAAAAATCTGATCTCACATATTCTTATTTTCCTAATTCCATATGATATGAATAATGATATTAAGTATGATAAGTCTATAAGGGTACCATGTGAGAAGAATGTTTGTAGGAAATATTGAATATTATTCAAAAATAATTTGGTTATATATCTAGTCTCTAAAGACACTAAACCTTTATGTTTCTCAAGAATGAATTATTATGAGATTTATTTAATATTCATCTAAAATGATTTCATATTTATGTATTTTATTCTCAGCTCATCTAAGTTGGTATTAGAGTAGGTTGCAGTTATTTTTTAGATTAAGTTATAAATAATGAGAGAGTAAACCTAAAACAACTTATATTGGGATGAACCTATAATGTGTTTGTTGAAATAAGGTGTTATAATTTTGAAAATTTTAGGAATGATTTTCAATATAATAATCTAACTATAATTAATAATGATTGATACTCACACTAATAATTTTTTTAGTTAATGGTAGAATCCTAGAAGAATCCAATAGAAAATGAATATAATATTTAATGAAATGACTGTCCTCATGATAAATAAAATGGAATGGGTGTTGGGATTAGAAACCATAAAACTATCACCACCCTACTCTCTTAGTCAATAAATAATAATTTGAACCATGTCAAACATATAAATAACTAGATGAAGAAACAACTCACCATTTAGTCTTTTATGAGGCAATGTCCCCCTTAAGTGGTTCCCCCACATCACAAATTATCAAGTTATGGATCAATTAAATATAAAATATATTTTCCTTTCTTTAGTGCTCAGACCCTGAATAGTTTTTTTGTGGTGTTTTATCCTTTGGAAGTTAAATCTAATCAATGGTGGATGATTATCAATAATATCTAGAAAGTAGTGGAATTTTACTTCACAAAATGGGATTATTTTAAAAAAAATTATTCAAAAAGTAATTTTCTCAAACTCAATGAACTATAATGGAGAGTAAATTCCAATAAATGAAACAAAAGGATAATGAATTCATTGATACCTATGAGAAAACTTTCACTAGACTTTCAAGGTAGACTTGTTGTTCTATCTTCAACCCATAAATAAAAAATCAATAATAATTTAGTTTCATAAAACCAAGTCTCTAAAAGGAATTGGTTATAATATAATTTGATAGATATGAAGAAATATTTTTGTGTTCTCTAAAGGTAGAAATGGATATTGTAGACTTTCCTTATTCTCATGAATTTCATTTCAAGATGAAAAAAATAGATTTTTTAGGAGATTTAGTTGATAAATGTTATAAAGTAAACAAAATTAATCTGTCTTTATATCAAAAATATGGAAAGAATACTAGGTGAAATTTTCTTCAATGGATATGTAAATGATTCAAGTGTAGAAGATAATGTCCCGGAGCACATGAATAATAAGAAGATATAGGTGAAAAGAAATATCCACGAAATGTACCACCCATAATCCAATGCTTCAATTATAATGTGTATGGAAATTATTTTAACACCTCCACCAAAATAAGGTTTAATTATAAAAACTGAAGTCAATAATCTCCTATTCCAAATGATAAAGTTAAAGCATATGTGATGACAACCCTTTTATGGGTCATGATGATAAATTATTTAAAGGTATACTTATCAACCACTCTAGAACTGATAATGTCTTTTTTTATTTAGGTTCTACAAACTATTATATTTGGAGAATTTTCTGGGGGTGTTAGATCACCAACTCAATGATTAGATATTGAACTATTGGTCAAAACACATAATGGTATAATGATTGTATATAAAAACTCTTTAATAGAAGCTTATAGTAATGTGATTCCTAAATGTATTATTATTCGTTATATAGACATGTTTTAGGTGATTTTAGGCATGGATTGACTCTATATATATATAACCCATATCAATTTTTAAAGAAGATAAGTTTCATTTGATTTCCTAAATCAAATTATGATCATATATTGGTGAAAAAATGAATAAAATCTTCCAATGTAAATTAGTTATATTTTATTATTCTTAATACCTAATCATGAAGGGTATCTATAAAAAATGATTTGTGATGTACTAAACGTTGAATATATTAGTATTATGTGGGGACATTTTGATTTATTTCCAAAATAGTTCTCTAGTATTATTCCCCTGAATTGTGAATTTTATTTTTCAATAAAACTCAAACCTATTGTTAATTTTATTTCAAAGAATTCTAATATAATGGCCCTTATTGAGTTGTGTAGATTAAATAAGTAACTCTAAGATATTTAAGATAATGGATTCATATTCCCTATTGCAACACCAAGGGGTGCACATTAATATTTTGTTTACAGAAAATTTGTAACAAAGAATCTTTGAATTGATTATCAAAAACTTAGTAATATCACTATCAAGAGAAAGTATCATTTCTCCAATATTGATGATATGGTTGATCAACTATTTAAAGATTAATACTTTTCAAAGATTGACCTTTGATCTAGATATCATTAATTAAGGGTCAAAATGGTGGATATACACAATAAAACCTTATATAAAAGGTATGAACACTATGAATTCATAGTGATTCCATTCTAACCTACCAATATCCTAACTATCTTCATATATATGATGAATAAATACAATATAGGTCACCTTTAGTGGTTTATGGTAGTTGTTATATATGATATTCTCATATGTTCTTGGAGAAAGTAAGAGTATGAAAATCATTTTTGGATTGTGTTGAAGACCATGAGAAATGATAAGTTGTATGTAAAATTTATAAAATGTTAATTATAGGAGTAAAAATTGTCATCATTATTGTGTCATGTAATCACTAGTGAGGTTATATTTATAGATCCTTAAATTAAATAAGTTATTAATAAATATCCTATGCCAACCACTATGACTGAGATCCATATTCTTCTTATATTGGATGGATACTATTAGTGCTTCGTGAGAAATTTCTCGTGGTTATGTAATCCACTAACCAAGTTTGCATAAAATGGATCCAAGTTTCATTGGAAAGATAAATGTGATTAAAATTTAAAGGATCTGAAGAGAATATTGGTCGGTGCAACTATGCTTACCATACCCTATATTGGAGAAGGTTTTTGTGATATATAGAAATATATTAAAGAAAGTATTAGTATGCATTCTCATGTAAAGTGACATGGTGGTAGCGTATGACTCACTCCAATTGAAGGTTTGTGGTAAAAATTACTGGATTCAGGATTTAGAGGTAGTGTTGGTAATTTGTTCTTGGTAAATATGGAAGCATTATCTTTATGGTGAAATATGTGATAAATATAATGATCATACAAGCTTGAAGTATATATTCAAATAGAAATTGTTGAATTTTCACCAAAGGTGATGGTTAGAGTTGATTAAAGATTATGACTAGTCAATGAATGAACACCCTGGGAATATGGACAAGGTGTTTGATTCCCTTATTCAAAAAATCATGTTAGCATGTACAATATAAAAATTTCAAGATATCTAATACTTAAATATTTTCATAGTATTTACCTTTAAATCAGGAGCAAATGAGTGAAATGTCATCTTTCCTAAATGTATGTTCAGCTATATATCAATTAGAACAATTAAATAGATATAAAATGAAGATTTATAACTCCAAAAGAAGGTAAGTATTGTTTTATATTTAACGTATGACCATGGTGGGATGATATGATTCAAGAACCAAATATGTGTCCCTTAAATAATATAATTAAAAATGATCTATTGGATGACGTACATATCTCAACATTCTCTATCCATCCTGGAAGCACACACACACACACACACATAAATATATATATAATATTATTTTTGTTTGTAAAACATAAAAAAGGTTATTTCAAAGTATGTATCTTGATGCTTAGTATTCCAGAATGTTAAGTCTAGACATCAGAAGCCTAACGGGATTATGCAACCATTACACATATTTATATGGAAATGGGAAAATGTAAACATGGATTTCATCATAGGAATCCCCAAGATAGCTAAATTTCATAAAACCATATGGTGTGCAGTCAATCATCTTACCAAATCAGTGAATTTTGTAACATCCTGACCTGAGATCCACTAAAATGGTGCCTTCAGCCAGTGGGTCACAAGGCCTCAAGCGCACCTCCCCATACACCAGAGGTTTCCAACAAGCAGCAAGTGTCCAAGGTGGAACAGTGGGGATAATATACCCTTATATCAGAGTTATATAGTGGTAATAGAAAAAAAAATATAAAAATTTTAATCATAAAATAAAAATACTACATGATGAAAAATAAAACTTCTAAGTAACAATGATCATCAAAATCCATAGGCTGAGTAATATAAAAAATGATTTTATGGCATGCTAGTAAAAAAATAAGGAATATAGAAATACATATTATATGTTTACACAACATATTATAAAAAATGTTAAAATTAAAAAAAAATACATTTTCACTAGCATCGTGAGCATATGCTTAGTTCTCTACTCTCATGCCCTTTATTGTAAGAAAATGGATCAAGAATACATGACCAAGAACATTCCCTTATCAATAACTAAAGCCATAAAGTCTTGTTGGGTGAGAATAGCATCCCAAATAAGGTGTGGGATAAAATTAATTTTCCACCACAAATGATGTCTAGAATAATCTAGTCAGTGTACGTATCATAGTAGTGTGTAGGTATATCTCATAATAAAGATGTAGTAAATAAATACTAGAATCATTTGGTATCTGTGTGGCACCTAGAAGACTTTATATGCTTCAACATAGACCAAAATAAGTCTAATCCCAGTAACAATGTGCATCCATTTATATATATATATATGTAATAATATATAATATGTATACATGTATATAAATTTTATATATAAGGATATATATATATATAGGCATATACATGGATATTAGGTGTTATATGGACCTGTGGCGTAACTCAGGAGTTCATGCCTAATGTAATGAGTTATAATCTCTAGAAAGGGTATTATCCCAAAATCGCATATATATGTGAGAATTTATGCTCTTAACTCTAGATTGTGGGGTGATTCATCATATCCAACACCCGAGATAGTGGGCTAAGTCATCATTCCCAACACTTGATAAAAGGGAATGTGGAATGTCAAGACCATCAACCATGTAAAAGTAAACTGTATTAGACACCATTCCCAACACCCAATATAAGGGTTCATGATATTTTATTTTAAATAAATCCCTTAACCATTTTCCAATGACCAATATCCATGGTTTAATAATTATAATCATGAGGCATTTACTCATAAGAATTTATAACCATTTAATAAAATCTAACCATCGGTGTAAAAAAATAATTTATATATATATATAACACATGGAATGGACATTACACCCATTTCCATTTATTTAAATTAAACCATTTATGTTATAAGTAAAATAAAATTCAATTTAAGGTTAATTTAAATAACATAGGAGGTGGTTGGTCAATTAGGCATTTATATAAAAGAGGTAATTTAATTTTAGCACACCTGATGTAGTGGAAACCAATGAGGTGGACATATTCTAATGAGTTAATAACGCTTAAAATGAGTATTATAACATGAATTATTTAATTTTAAAGGTTGAAATACATTTTGAGGAAATGCGTGGAGATGTATGGCATGCGACATGATAGAAAAAGTCAATAAAACACCTAAACTTTTAGGGTAAGTTACTAGATTACCTACCTTAGGCTCGTGGATGACTCCACATCTAATATAGGATTCAGGTTTGAATTATAATGGAATAAATAGTTGGAATAGAAAAATTTCTCAGAAATAGAGCATATTAGCTCTCACCAAAATAGCGCAAGATATGGGAAGTTAAAAAAATAATGGAAGTAATAGAATTAAATATCTTACCATTAGAAATCCAACACATCCAACAGTGGTCTGATCATAGTTTAGATGAAGAGATCTCTTCAAAGACTAAACATGTAGAAGAATGGAGATTCTAATGCGAGAGAGGGAGAGTGAGGTTCTGTCTGCTAGAGGAAAGAATAAAGTGTGTGAGGTTTTATAAAATTTTAAGATAAAAGGGTCAATTTGACCACTTTTTAAGAGTCACGCAATTTTGCTGGATGGTTGTTGAAACCTTGTGCCAACCATGATCCTGGCTATGTCCCAAGGCACACCCCTTATTGGCTAGGTGCATAGTTTGACTAACCATTCATAGTCCGTGAAAAATGATTTTATCACCTATCTGAGATAAGTTTCATGGATATGCAGTCTAGGTCGTATGGGTTAGTCCAACTCTACACCCCTCTATAGCCATCTAAAACCCCTTGCACTATTTTGTAAAATCATAAAGGCTTAGGGGAATGGTTTGTACAAACCATTCACCCATCATGTTTCCTCTAAAACACTGAGATATGGGCTCTTAAAAAGCCTCACAAGCTCTCGATGCATTCCTTAGGCCATAGGGCACATTTAATAGGATAAAACAAGGAATTTAAACTAGAAAAAAATGATTCATACCTTCATTAAAAGCTGAATCATTACAACCTCCCCTCTATAAAGTAACTCTCCCATGAGCTGTCCTTCTGAGGGTAGTAAGGGATCCTCTGATAAAAGATTTCTCCACTGATCATGTACATCATCTTCCTACTCTCAAGTCCCATAATGTACTTGGTTATGCTACCATAGTACTCGTACTAAAGGAACTGACCTACCTATAAGTGTATTCTTACTTTGATCTATAATACGCACTGAGTACAACCCAAAATAAGCATCCACGTCTAAATCAACATCCTAAGGATGTAAAACCTGTGATGGGTTAGGATAATATTGTTGAAGATGAGACACATGAAAAAAAATCATAGACGGGTATCTCTATGAAAGTTTTATCTGTTAATCCATTAGTATGATTCGCTCCACAACCAAAAAGGGTCTGAAAAATTGAGGTGATAGCATACCCTATCTCTAAATCCGTTAATGGCCCAGTCTGTCCGATACACGTAAAAACCCAATCCTTGACCTTAAACTCAAGAAGATGAAGACAGAGTTTGGAATATAAATTCTACTGAGCCTAATCTTTTAATATGCAATTCCTTATTAGATAAACCTTCTTTGAAGTCTTCTAGACTAGATAAATCCCAAGTATAGTAACCTAACCTACCTCTGGCCAGCACATAAGTGATTAGAATGTCCTAACAGATAAGGAATTTTATGGATCCATATGAATGGTATCCTAAAATATATTACTATAAGTGAACTCAACAAGGTGAATGTGTTTCTCCCAAGAACTATCTAAGTTATGGACACATGCATAAAACATGTTCTCTAACACCTGAATCATGTTCTCTATCAGACTATTGGTCTGAGGGTGATAGGTTGTTCTTAGAAGTAATTTTATACCAAATTCCTTATGCAATCCCATCCAAAATAGAAATGTAAAATGAGAATCACTATTAGATATGATAGAATGAGGATCTCCAAAATGTCATGTTATCTCCCTGATGTATAGCCTCTCTAGATCATCAAATGGTAAAGTCTCTTGAATAATAAAGACATGGGTGACCTTCATTAATCAATCAATGAAAAAGAAAATTGTACCATTTTCATAAGGTGGAATAAGAAAACCTATCACAAAACCCACAGTGAAATAATCCCACTTTCACTTGGGAATAGAAAATGGATGTAAGAGTCCTACCAGTCACTGTTGTTCTGCCTTCACCTACTGATAGGTGGAACACCGAGTTATAAAGTTGGATATCTACCATTTCAAACAAGACTATCAATAATGGTGATATAATTCTTGATACATATTAAGGACATGAGGATGTACCTTCCACACCAATTCATGATATTCCCAAATTATTTCTTCCCAAATGTCTGTTGGGACTCAAACACCCATGTATGTGTAAGTTCTCATCCTCATCCATAGTCCAACCAAGTGATTTATCCTCATATGTGATACTATCCCTTAAGACTATTCCCACGGGATCAAAATTTTACATCATCCTTACCCATTCTAGAAGGGTAAAGTTCATTAATAAAGGTGAGAGGACTATCCACCCATGATCCTCCAGAACCTCTACATGTATCATCAAAAACATGGCCAAAATATTTCCCTCACCATTGGGCTCTTTAACCACCTGTGTCTGAGTATTACACCATATAGAATTAGCTACAAAATTTCTTTTCTCATGTGTGTAAGAAAGCTCAATATTTAATGATTCTAAGAACTCAACCCATCATCCCTGCCTGATTTTCATATCATGGTGTGTAAATATATCCTTGAGTATTTTTTGATCGGTGAATTATGAAAAATTATCCACAAAAAAATAATTCCTCCAATATATTAAATCATAAAAAAAATAGATAGATCGAGATAATTCATTGGTTAATCACACATGTGAGTCCACATATGACAAGACTTGTACACCAACAATCGCTCATCCTATGTCAGAACTACTCCCATCCTGATACCTAATGCGTCGCGATAAACAGTATAGCTTCTATTTGGTTCCAGTAGAATCCGGATCGGTGCTGAAGTCAATCTTCCTTTAAATTCCAAAAATACTCTTTTTTAAGTTTATATAAATATGAATTTCACAACCTTCTAAGTCAATCCCATAATAAGTGCTAATAGGCAAGAGAAATCATGGATAAAGTGTATGTAATACCTGGATAGCCCCAAGAAACTCTATATATCAAAGAAGTTCATAGGATACTCTTAGTAAACTATATCTCTCACCTTCTCTGGGTCTAATAATACTCTTTTCTATGAGATAATATGACCTATGAAGTATAATTTTTCAATCTAAAAGTGTCGTTTGGTGAGATTTTTATAAAGCTAGTGCCCAGTTAGTGTATTTATCTTGATCTGGATATTTTTTTCATTGTCATGTTAAAAGAAATAATACATCAAGATGACATCGAAAAATACTACCATATATGAATCCATATGAAGGTGTAAGCCCCAATTCATCTGATCCATGAAAATATTAGGTGTTGTCATGATATTAGACAACATTACCAGGTACTCATATAAACTGTATTGACTTAAGAAATCCATAAGTGGTATGTCTAAATGATTGAAATGAGCCTCATGATATCCTGACCACAAATCAATATTTAAAAACACCCTCACACCATGGATATTATCAAATAGGTTTTATATTCAAGGAATTGGATATTAGTTATTTAGTGTGAGTTGGTTCAACCATCGGTAATCCATTCAATGCCTAAGGGTAATGTCTGGCTTCTTGTGATAAAGGATCAGTGAACCACATAAAGAAGCAATGGGAAATATAAAACCCTTGGACTCTAAATATGATAACTACTTCTTGAGATCTTGAAGATATATAGGTTCCATCTTATAAGGAGGAATGTGCACAACTTCCACTCTTGGCACTGGATCAATAGTGAATTCTATCTCTCTCACTAGAGGTGGCCTAGAAAAGTCATCAGGGAAGATGTCCCTAAAATGATTCATCAGAGGAGGAAAAATAGTAGATCATATTCCCTAATAATCAAAGAAAATACTAGTGATCTGGGTTGTCACTCTTCCCAACCCCTGATGCTTAGGTCTATCTCAAGTCACATAGATATCTCATTCTCCCCTGGGAACATCACCATATCTCTCTAGTGATGTAAAAACCACCCTCTAATGATAATAATCAATATGAGAATGATGGGGAACTAACCATTCCATATTTACAATTACATCAAACCCTATCATATTGATGATAAAAAGATTACACATGAATAGATAATCACCTATATTAAGGGAACATTCATTACATCAAAGAATAATCTCTAATTAGATATCTAATAGTTTATCGAGTGTCATGACACTATATAAGTACTCTGTATTGATTTCTAGACTCTCCATAAATACTATAGAGATAAAAGAGTCTGATTCACTTGTTACAAAAAAAGTACACACTAAATTAGAGGCTACTAGATTAATACATTGAAAAATATAAGGTTTCCTACTATTCTCCACCAGTATATGTTGCACTGCACTTATTTGGACTATACTGTAGCTCTGAGATATAACCTAACGTCCCTAAGTAGGCCTGCTCTATTGGAATTATGATTCATAAGTATTTTTCCCTATGAATTGACCACAACCTTGGCATGATCATCCAATGGTATTCCAACTACCTTCCTAGTAAGGTTCTATAAGTCCTGCTTCAGAACATGAAGGTAGTGTAGATCCTATCACACTAGACACTGGTAGAAATTTCTTACAGACACATTGAATATGGACCATTCTTAGGTAGCCTCTGCATTCAATTAAGTTCATCATGCACTGGGGTCTCATGTGTCTCAGTTTCCCATAATAATTTCATATAAATAAACTATCAGTATCAGCTACTTGACTAATACTCCCCCCATGATAAACCTCAAATTGATTCTTCTATCCAAAATAAGAACAACTAACAATTCTGGATACTGAACTAACCTGGATCACACCATCTGCTTCTCTCAAATTCCTCTTAATAATGAGTTCCTTGTTGAATATATCAGAAATAATATTTAATTAGAAAACATTAACCTATTATCAAATAGAGTATACTAGCACATCCTCAAATCACCTTACTATATGAGGTCATCACCAGTTAGATTCGGTGTGAATCATTGAATCTTAGTAAAATGGGAAGAATACTCCAACACAGATATAGCTTCCTACTACAAGTTCATAAACACTCTAGCCAAGTCCGAAGTTAATTTAGGTGGAAAGAATTAATCATAGAATACCATATTAAAATACCTCCAAATCATATCCCAATTTTGGTATACAAGGGTAATGACATCCCACTATTTCTTGAGAGAACCACATATCATATAATATGTTATCTTGATCATCCTCTCTGAAGGTGTCTCTAGATGATCAAAGATCAATAACATTACCACTAACCATGGCTCAATTTCATAAGGATATCTATTTGATGAGAAGGTGGGAGGATAATTCTACTGGAATTCCCACATCAACTCTACCATAGTAAGGGAAGGTTGAGAAACTCATTTCATAGAATGCATCATATAAAGGAAACCCTCTTGAAACTTAGTGTTAGTGCCCAAGTCATGGATATCATGTGGTTACTTTGGTGGCACTACTATAGGTAATATTGGAAGCTTAGTGTCCACCACCTCCATAGCGTGGTCATCACCGCCCTCCTAGTGTATAACACAAGGTTATCTATTGTCATGATTCAATAATTCCAAATTCATTCCTCAAAAAACAATTAAATAGTTGAAATTATTTCCATATCAATACCAGTATAACTACATAGACTTCCTATGGAAATAATAACACCTATATACCTACTCCAAAAGCTGGATCTAGGTAATAATGGAAAACTATCACTGTCCATAAGGATCATAAGACACACTTCCACCTACCCACTACTATGTCTGGGTTTGGTTCCATGTCTCATATCACACAGAAAAGGTTCTGGTATATGGACTGTAAATTATATGGTATAAAAGAAAACACCATTTACTTTGAAAATGAAAATACTATTTAATGGTAACCAACTCATTTAAAGGTTAAATTTTTTATAAACTCGTACTCTTATATATATACATATATCATGGTTTAATTTTATGTGACACCATTCCCAATTTATAAAATTCATACTGAATATAAATTGTAATTGTTGTGTCATGTAACTGTGACTTGGACTTTACATCTGGCATCAGGATTTAATTGGTCATATAAAAATTTTTGATTCAATGAATCACCATTATTAGTTTATATAAGTACATGCATCATAAATTATAATTATCAATCATGTACTCAACTCATCTAACATTTTTTTAGTCCATGGAACCAGTAGGTCGAGAACGCAGAATAATTGGCCAATTTTTGTTCTATCATCAATATATGCATAAAAACACTATTTAAATTTATGAAAAAACTTTAACTAGTCTAATTACTCTATCCCTATAAGAAAATTTGGCATATTTTATGTTATAATAATCTAGTCAATAACTATATATAGAAGGAAATGCACACAAAAAGTAAACATGGCATGAAAAAATTCATGATATGAAAGTCTTAAAGTTCCTATAATGATTCATGAGATGATAACTTCTTGACTTAGAAGGAAAAGAAATAAGTTAATTCATAAAATTAATAATATCAATTTTAATAATTTCAGAAAACATGTGCATCGCCAAATGGTGAAATCAGTGCAACTGTAATAGGAACAAATCAGAACAACATTAACCTCTCCCATGTAATTTGGGTTTCCCCTATACATAGGTTAGATACTCCCAAGAATAGGTTCATTACCAAATTTTGATATTGTAGAGACCCAAAGCTTGACGTACATGGAAATTACATTACTTTTTCGGAATACTTAATACATAACAAAAACAAACACACAAGGACCGTAATAGTTTAGTGTCTTTGGAAACTCGAAACATAATCTTCTAATTGTGGTGAAATATCTTCAACATCTCCCATAAACATCTTCCCCTTTTGTTTTCTTACCTAAAAACTTTCTTTATATCCTAGGAAAAATAAAACATATAAAGCGTGAGCTTAAATTCTCCATAAGGGTAAGCATGGAGAAAATAAAACAAACCATATCCATTTGAACTTCAAAAACATGAACGTAAAGTTTACACATCAAAATCTTGAGTTGTGAAAAAAATCTTGGTAGTACGTAAGGCATAGTTCATAAAGGAACATTAATCATGATAAAATATCATGGGAATAAAACATTTAATTTTGAAAAACCGTTAAGCACATGATATGATTTCCATAGTAGCCAACTCACTACTGCCAAGACTATCATAGTGGACAAAGTCCCTTTCTGAATCGAGTTCACTCCTCGTTTCAGTCCTGTAACACTGAACCGGATTAACTTATCATTCCATCCATGTCTATCTCATGAGATATAAATCTTTTCCCAATTAATTGGAGGAAGATATAGGTCCCACCCATCTCATAATTAAATCATTCTTTCGTGTGCCAAAAAATCATAAATTATACATCATAGCATAACCCATGTAATAGAATGGGATTCTTAAACACCATGCCATCATAACATAATCCATATAAAAAAATGGATATCATTTCATCATAAGAAAAATAAAACCATGTAAATAATAGAGAAATTACACATGAAACATAAACAAATTAAATATTGTTATTTTAGATGGAAAACAGTTTTGAGAAAACACTTGAAATGAATTCTTTAGGAAAATATCTTTTCTTCTTCAATATCATTTTATTTTCACAAAATGCCATGCAATTTTAAAAGAGGTGGAATTTTTTGAAAATAGTCATGAAATATTGTAGAGTAAGCATCATGAAAATAAGGTGTTATGAAATCGTAAAAATACGTTCATGCTGTATAAGTTAAAAAAACATTCTCCTCGTACCTTTGTCAGAAAAGTAAAAAAGTACATCGTATGGTAAACAAAAGAATGATTCCTTACAAACCTTGTCGTAAAATTCATAAAAGGGTAAAAATGACTTTAAATATACATGGAATAATACTAAAAATTTTATGAAAACATTTTTAGAAAACATGGACATGGATGATAAACATAACCCCAGTAAATACTTACGAATAAACAATCTCGGATAAGAATGATATTGGAATAATTATCCCTTACCTTATGTCTGATATGCTTCGTATGTATCCAAATATCCAGAATAATTATTTAAATAATGTCATTGACTTATTAAATAATCATATTAATTGTTATGATATCATATATGGTTCACTTATGATATTATATTACCCGTTCTTTTGTAAATTCCATGTTAAAGCAGTGTTTTGGTAAAATCATTTCCTTTATCGTATGTGTTTCGACTTGTTGTTCTTGATATAATTACTTATATACTGATTTACTTAATTCCAGAATGTAAAACATGATTTATATATAATATATATTCAGAATATACATATATATAATGGATTGATAAATGGAACGAAATACACCGTTCATGGAGACGGTAGGTCGTACGTACGCATGAACGTTGTTTTTCGTTTCCTTATTGAATTGAATGGAATTAAGTAGATGAAATAAATATATATATATATACATAAATACAGTATAATTATTATGTAATATATTTCATGATTACTTATTATATATACTTTATAATCATTCTTGAATTGTTAACATGGAAAATGAATCTCATCGCGTCGTGGAGACGGTAATCCATACGTACGCACGAACGATGATATCATTCCCATATTTATTGAATGGTATTGGAGTGGATGATATAATATCATAGAATCAGTATGATGTTATAATAATTATATATAGTTATTATTTACACCATTATACCAATCCAAGTATGGTGGTGGTGGAAAAACTGATTACACCACGGCGTGGAGACGGTATGTTGTACGTACGCACGCGCGGTGATTTTGTTTTCCATAGGATGGATAGAAGGTGAAATAGGGTTGTTTCATATTTATAATAACATATCAGTATATAAGTAATACATATGTTATTACATTATAAATATAAAACTAAATAAGAGGAAATATAAGAAGAAGGAAACTTGAAAGAGTCGGTAGAAGAGATTACCTCTTCCTCGGCGCACCTCCTTTAAAACTCTTCTTATGTCACTAGAGTTTGTATTTTTAGAATACCAGAACCACTATGATGTAAATAGAGTGTTTTAGAAGAGTAATTGGCAGGGTTTTTCAGAGCTTCAAGGCTCAAAATGGTGTGAAGAGAAGAGGGAAGGGTTTCCCTTTTTAAAAGGGAGGAGAGGGGCACCTTAGGAAAATTTAAAATATTATTTTATAATAAAGTCATATTCGGTTTTTAATTGCTCCAAATTAATTTATTTTGAAGATAAGGTGGGTATGGGTTGAAATAATATCAACCAATAGGTTTTAGTTAATTTTAGGTTACTATTTTAACCTTATCATTTATATTTAACTCTAAGTTAAATAATTTAACTTTTACCATGTCTTTTTGTTTTCTTACACCATATGGTTAATAATATTACAATAACAAGACAATAAACCCCTTGTGGTTCATTATTAATATATATATCATTATCTAAGTCATTTGGATAAACCTTAGATTTTTAGGAATAAAATAACAATTAATAATATAATATTTGTTTTAGAAACTATTTTATGTCAATTTTGACACTATTTGGTACTTGATTTTTGTGAAATTTATAACAGTATTATTAGTTCTAAAAAATTTAATTAAATCAATACTAACATGTCATATTAACTAATAAAATTATTGTAATTCATAAAAAGTCTCAAATTACATTTATTTGGGTATTTATAATACCAATTATTGTAATATTTCATTATTTAGGTAATTACTGCATCACCATTGTGTCATAAATAAATTAAATTATTTAATGTCTAGAAATTATAAATAAAATACCATTAGGTAGGAAATCATTTTTTCTTTCTAATGAATATTTATAGTCAAATTTATCTTATGTATAACCCTATATTGAATATGTTTTAGTTATTAAACTTTGATTTTCACTATTTTTACTCTTCTTTAAATAAAATAATAATAAATGTCCTAATCTAATCCAAGTGGACCTAAAGGGTAATATTTTATTCCTATGATTTTTTTGGTCAAACTAAACTTATCCAATAGAATTAGGACATGTGTTAGGGTAATAATAATATCATTTTTACCCTTAATTACTCTATTTACTTTTAATCGTGGTAAATAAAAGTAAAAGGTTACTATTCACCCAAGAAAATTTATCTTATTGAACCACATTTTACTCCTAGATATTAATCTTGTCTCTTGGATTTTTGAAATTCTACTCATAGAAGCGGTAAAATTAAGTTTTATGTAAGTTTGCAAAAAGCTCCTAGGAGGTAGGTAAAAGGCGGTGAAAAGTTCAATAAAATTTTTATATATCTAAAATTATTATAAAATGACTCTAATGAATTAAATTGAACTTATATAGGTATTATGTATCAATTTTTACCTAAAATAAATTTAAATATAATAAATAATTATTTATATAAAAAGTCGGTTTTTAAATAGTAACCCAATGTTTTCACTATTCATCAAAAATTTAAAGTTTTCAAAAATATTCCAAAAATTCCCCCTAGGATAATTTTGATATTCCAAATCCAAAAATGAAGTCCATTTTAAAAAATAAAATTTATAAAATTTTAAGAAGTGGGTATTACTATTCATAACGACTAGTTCATAATAATATTATAATAATATCTCGTTTAGTGAAACCTGGTATTGCGTACTACACACACTATCGAAGAAGGTCTTGATTGCGTGTAATACAAGCCAAGTCAGGGATGCATGTAGCGAAAGCTTTGTTTGGTGTTGCGTATAACATAATCAAAACATATTTCATTTATACATTGAACAAAATCTATACTTAATGTTGCGTAAAATAATATCCACAAAACAAACTTGAAATTGTGTGTAACACGAGCCAAGAATAGTGTTGCATATACCACAAGCTAATACGGTGTTGTGTATAGTGCAAGCTAATTTTGGTGTAGCGTACAACACAAGACATCATTGAAATTAAAAATAATAATTCTCATAAAATCTTTGGTTGTTACATTCTACCTCCCTTAAAATGAATTTCTCCCTCGAAATTCATCCGGGTTATAAATGGTTTACTACTTGAAAGTTTCATTCATAGAAACCCACATCGTAAAAAGGAATACCAAAACTTATCTTTAAAAACTAAATTATGAAATGTAATGGTTACCCAAAATAACGATTCACTGGGTTTCCACATAGGAGAACATAGGTGAAAATATGGGTATAGAAGAAAAATATAACCATCATGTTCTGATGAAGAGTGGTAGAGGACATGGCTATGAAAAAGCCAACATTATCAAAGCCATAAATTTGGGATGATCTAAGGTACCATCTGATTCATCGGATATAAGGGCACTAGGACAACATTTTTGGTTTTCAAGATGATTTCCCTAAAGTTGAATAATCTGAATTAGAAGAAATACTTACATTATTTCAGTATAATCTCACTGTTGTTCATGCCTTGAACAATTTTCACTTCATCTCTTAAAGAAATGAAGTTGAATTTTTCATTCGTGATGTGTTAGCAGATCATGTGATAGAATGATGGGTCATTCCATATGTCTAAAACAAAAGGTTAGCAAAAGTTATCAAATATACGTAAGTCCATCTATGGTGAGGTTAATCGTATATGATTCCAAAAATGGACTTATACTTCATCTATCATACTTATTAATAAAACTATTTTCTACTAACCAGTGACTTCCTGTTGGCCAGTGGTAGGAAATAAAGTCATGTCGTGCTTTGGTTGTGGGTTTGATTCCCATAGCCTTGTCCGACGTGACGGGTTGTCACATGTTCTGTAGGTTGTCCCTTTTTCTAAAACTACATAACATTCCTGCAATAAAATAGAAAAAAGATCTATCCTTAAACAATACTATCTTATGTTTAACTTAATTCATTCCAATCATTAGGCTTATCCAAAATACTTCAGTCCAAGCTCATAGTATATAGAAAACAATTACTAGAAATGTCATCTACCGAGCATGTGGATACCATCATTTATCCCCCATATATCATACGATATATCTTGTTGGTCACATTCCAAATATGTGAATACCTTAATCATGTATTCTCTTGAACCATAGTGAAAAATTGAATGTTGTCACAAGGTAACTCCTTCCATATACCGAAATCCTAAAATTCTATATACTCAAACCATGATATTATTTTTCCTTATATTAGTCATGAGCTCATTAATACTATCAAACATTTCATTATCTCCTTATCCCTTCTCTATGCGCATATTAGGTGATTTCCAAAAATATCTGAAAAATCTTTCATGGTTACCGATACCATTAAACATATACTTTCAAAACTAAAACAAAGGAAATAGTGTAACAATATTTAGATTTTTCTTCATTCCATAGTACCATACATTATTCTTGATAAACATACAATCATTACACTGCCTTCTTAAACCACTAACTGAGCTTCATCATTTATTCCATATCATATATCATTTGTAGTCTCTTCATCATCATCCACATAAATACTACCCATATGACCATGTTGATTACCTTTATGAGATTTTCCTTAAGGCATTGGTTTGCATAATTCTCGTACATTCCACATTTGAAACACTTAACCGTTGTTGATGTCTTAGCAATACCATTATCCTTTTCCATGGTGTTAACTGAACCTTTTTTTTTTACAATTACTAGCTTTGTGTCCTTCTTTTCCACACCCAAAGAATCTTCCAGTTCCTTTGAAACATTCTCCCTGACGCCTCTACCCAAATGATTTACATGAGGGAAATTGAACTTTCCTTCCTCTATGATCATCATGAAACTCCATCTTTCTCTTGTTAGGTGAGTCGGAAAACTTAACAAAGTTGAGATTATTGATCATATTATGAGATATCGGATTAGGCATAATAACGATATGTGGACTTCCAGATCTAATTTCATTTGGTTTCTCATGAAGAATATCATTCCATTGTTCATCAAATCCTTCGTTATAGTGAATATTCATATTTCCAGCCATTTTCTAAAACCCAAAAAGGAATAGTGTGAGAGGAAAAAATCATAACCAAGGGGGAGTACTATAAGGCCCCGACCTTAAACCTTACTTAATATTGAATTAAATTAATAATTCACATTGAGGATCTATTCAGGTTTAGAGTTTTAGAGAATTAGGACATAACTATTACAACTCAAAAGATTACAAAGTTTACACTTCTATTAAGTTTCCATAAAATAAAAACTCTTAAAAAGAAACAAGCCTAGTTCCATGTTTTAGATAGCATGACTTTTCCTTGATCCCATCCTTGACCCTATTTCACTTTATGTCCTGTGAAAAACATTTCAAAAACTTGGGGTGAGCATAAAAACCTCAGTAAGGGATACACAAAGAAGGAAAACTGTTAGTTTTTCAAAAAAAACAGTAAACCATGAATACTTAATAAAAGTAATACTTTTCACCTTTATGAAGCAGAAAATACTCTTCATTGAATAAAAGATCATTAAATACCATTTTTGTAATCAAATGATTACCATAAAACCCATATAAAGAATACATAACATATAAAGGTAACTTGGGACATAAACATACTTAAGTGGAATAACCATACGGTCGACTTCCACACATATCACTTAATGGAATAGCCATACGACCGACTCCCATACATACTTAATGGAATAGCCATACGGCCGACTTCCATACCCAATGCATTGGAGGTTATAACGTAACCACCCATCCTGGTATTCACAGCACCACCCATCATATGGTTCATCACGTAACCACCCGTCAAATGTCCAAGTACCATTATAAAATAATAATACATAAAAAAACATAATGGAAATAAAACATTTCCACACTTTGATCAAAATATATCACTTAAATATATTGAAATAACAAATCCATTATAAAAACCATTTTAAATACCAAGATACATAAAAGAGTATATGGTATTTATATCATTTTAAAAACATTACAGCCTGTTGAGGAAGCCAAAGACCAAATAATACTCGCGGTGGCGGAAAAGATCGTTGTCACTGCGTACGTTAAAAGAAACATTCTTTTTTTGCCATTTAGTAAAACAATTAATAGAAAAATATTCCTTTTGTATAAAAGTAAAAGTCAAAGGGTTTTATACACCATATAAAAAAAGTTTTGTATAAAACGAAATATGCCTCAATGAAAGGAGATTGAGACGAAGTCCCTTACAAAGACGGTATCCTTGGATTAAGGATAAATCAATTACATAATTATGTGTGACAAACGAATACACCAAATATAAGTGGATAATAGGTGTAAAACAATCAGAGGTCATTCACACATATTCATAGAACGACATATTTAAGGAGTACAAGATTATCCCAAAGAATCAAAATTGGGTTATGAAGTTCCCTTGCAAAAATTCGACAGCTTAACGACGTCACTTCAAAATTCAGAAAAAGAGTTGATGAGAGAGAAAATGGTATCTCATCACTTGGAAATAAAATTTAAATCAATAAGTATATAGATGAACAAATCCCAACATAACAATATGTAAATTAAATGACCCAACAAAATAAGTCTTTTAAGAAGAGGAGGCTGAAAGGTTCACTTGCCGACTTGGGTATCTTTCGAAACATACACCCCATGGAAGAAGGGTCATAAAATGAAGATGTAAATACCCATAATGAAATTATATTACACAAAGAGTATAATAATGGTCATTACATACACCACTCAAAGGAAATGGTGGAAAATGTAGCATAAATCTCACGGAAATAAAAGTGAGATGAAAAAACACTTATGAAAACTCGGCAGCCTAACGGCGCCACTTAGAACTTCCAAAAATGGATTGATGAGATCAAATAGGGTCTCTCATCTTATTAAAATAAAATTTACAGCAATAGGAATATAAAAGAACATCCCCCAACAAAACAAATAGGAGCTTAAAATAAGTGACATAAAGGAGAGTACTTAAAAACAGAGGGGTTGGATTTCTTACGAAAATTCGGCAGCCTAACGGCGCCACTCAAAACATCCAAAATGGATTGATGAGAGAAAATAGGGTCTTTCATAATATGAACATAAACGGTACAGTAAGAGAAATATAAAATAACCTCCCAATCATAAGAGATATGAGCTTAAAAAGAATTACATAAAAGAGGGTACATAAAAAGAAAGAGAGGGGTAGGTTCCCTTACCTCGGGTCCGACTTGACTTGATCATTCTTTAATGTCATGAATAATAAAGTTGAGTTAATTTATACTTTCTTAAGAACCTTTTTCAAGTTCATTATTCATTTTATATCACTTATTTCAATGTTATAAACATTATGTAATCATTTATGTTAATAATGTTTGTTTTGTCGATATTTGGTTCTTAAGTCGAAAGTAGACTTCTTACAATTACATGTTGTTCGTGTGGTCAAAGGTTCATTATATCCAGAATGATATTCATGATTTGGATATCATATATATCATATATATCCAGCATATATATGTATTTATAATATTACATAATCATTTAGAGTTAAGAAATGAAATGCACCGTTCATGGAGACGGTAAGCCGTACGTACGCATGAACGCTACTTTCATTTCTATGTCATATTAATGGAATTAAAACTAAATGTGAGGTATGTATATTTTAATTACAGAATTATATTAATCATTTATATGTAACATAAATCATACATATCTATTATATATATGTACTTATAATAGTACATTACATTTGGGGATAAGAAATGAAATGTATCGTTCATGGAGACGGTAATCCGTACGTACGCATGAACGCTACTTTCATTTATATCTCATAATTTAATGGAAAGAAAATAATAATGATATAAAGGTATATTATAATTCCAGTATAACATCATATATAATATCTTTCAATCTATCCTTTATACGTCCCACGTAAGGCATTAACGAATCAAATCACTTTGAGGGGGCGGTAGTCCGCACTTCCAAAAATGAAATTATCGTGTTTACCCACAATGGAAATCATAAAGTAATGCCACAAATGAAAAATAAAGAAGCTTAAGTAAAACATTAAAATATCATATATCATATATAAATATATTGTTATCTTAATGGCCACCTTTGAAGGTGTTATATGAGTGTTGAACAATCATCATTTCGTGAGGCAGAAATTTTCCATCTAGAGAAACAGTATGTTCTTTAACCATAATATGAAGGTGTGTGTAAGTGTATCTTGAATCCTTATTATAAAAAAATCCTATTATATTGAGGATACTGGTTTTGTTACAAAAGAAATTAATAAAAAGAGTTTAGGGGGTTGGAGAAGCAAAATAAAACATAAGAACACAAGAGAAGACACTACCTTTAAAACGGGTAACTCTTTTTGATTTGAGCTCAAAGGCTTCCTTGGGAAGACTTCTTCTAAAAGTGAGAATTATAGGAGTAATATAGTTATGTGGAGAGACAAAATGGGCAGGTTTTGGCTGAGCCAAAGGCTTTAGAGGTGTGGGTAAGGAGGTAGAGGTGGGGGCCTTTTATAAGAGGAGAGGAGGGGCACTCTTGGAAAGTGATAAAAGGTTACTTTATTTTCAAATGATTTTCGGATTTTAAAGGTCCCACATTGATGTGTTTCGATGATAAGGTGATAAGGGTTCGAAATATACCCATAAAATAGGTTTTTTACATGTGTAGGTCTTATAGTTTACATTATCTTTCCATTTTATTTAAATAGTTAAATAATGAGGTAATCACTACATCATCATTGTGTCATAAATAATTTAATTTATTTAATGTCTAAAAATTATAAAAAAAATACTATGATGTAGGAAATATTTCTAGATTTCTAATTAAAATTTATAGTCTAAGAGATAATTTATGTAGACAAAATTAAAAATGTTTTACTCAGGTGATACATTCTTTGTTATATTTAACATTCTTTAAAAATAAAAAGATAAAAAGTCACTTTCTCACAAAAGTGGTTCCATGGGGCCCCCAAGTTTAGCACAAGGAATCCCATGGTCGTCCATGAGACAACCAGTATCCCTAGGACACATTTTGTGGTCATTTTTTATTATTATGATATTATTTTATTATCTTTAACTACCCGATTACTCATTAATCAAGATAATTAAAGATAATTACCGTCGTTACTATTCATAATGTCCAAAAATAAGAGTCTTAATTACATTATTTGGACCTTATGATTACAAATATTTAATCCATTTTACCAAATTCAAAACACATAAATTGCAATAATTAATTTAAAAATAATTCACGTTGTCAAAACAAATAGCGTGTTTTTTAGAAACAATATTTATGAAAAGTTTGGCACTTGTTTATGCCTAATTCCAAAGTGAAATTAATTCCAATGACCATAATTGGATTTCATGGTAAAAATATATTCTAATTACACATTAAAACAAATTAAAAATTTATATAACCATATAATTAAATTATATGAAAAATCAGTTTTGATGTAAAATGCAGTATTTTTCACTATTCATTAGAAAATGAACATTGTCAGAAAAACACCAAAAATTAACCCAAGGTAAATTTCAATGTCCCAATCATAAAGAATATGTTTTTTTAAATAATTCTTATAAAATTGTCAAAAGTTTTATTTAAAAATGGTTTTCCATCAAAAGGCAGTAAAACAATCTTTTAAAAATATTAGTGTATTAAATGCTTAAGATTGGATTCATTTTCATTTTAAGCCTCTAACATTTATTTGATAAAAGTAAAAACATTTAACAAACATATATAATCATATTTTAGTTATTTCTATTCATTCCTACCAATAAAACGGCTATGTGTTAACTACCATTTAAAATAATATTATTTTATTATTACAGTGCAACGTAAGATTTCAAAGGAACTCATTGTTGTGTATTGGGTAAGCCATCGAGAATAGCGTTACCTTTAAATTAATATTGAAATTTTATTCACAAATAGGGTTAAATATAAAATTTTCATATTCTTTATTTACCTGGGGTGTTACATCCTTCCCCCCTTTTGGGAATTGCGTCCTCACAATTTTGAAATTGGGATCGAAAACTTCATTAAAAGCCCCACATCAGAAAAGGAGTAAATTTAACTATCACTTTAAAAGAAAGAAAGGGAAGTACAAAGGTCACCAGAGTTAACCCATACTAGGATTCCATGTAGGAAAACATGGACATGGAGGAGAAAACATAGGGTCATGTTCTGTGGAAGAGTGATAGAAACATGTCTAGGAGAAAGTTAACCATAAAAAAATCACAAACTTGTGATGGGTTAAACGGTATTCGATTCCCTAGTAGGAAATGTTAACAGACAAAATTTTTTATTTAAGTTACTTTTCATTGAGGAATTTGTTTTTGAGATTATCTAAATCATAATGAAACATACTTACTTATCACATAGACTTTTAACTTTTACTAGATTCCTTAATGAAACTCATATTTTTTCCAAAATATGAGTATTTAGGAAGACTTGTTTGCATTAAGAGTACTATAATCAACTTCTTGAGAATTACCTAATCCAAAAAAGTGAACTATATACTTCCCATGTCTTTAGACCTTAACCAAAACCAAAATTGTTAGTATGAGATCAGATAATCCACAAAAGTATAATCCTTTATAAAAATAAAATCTATTCTTAATCTCCAAAATTTGTCAAACAAAACCCAAAGTTCAACAAGGACCATTAGATAAACAATTTGTCCATAAAATTAATCAAAGTAAACCAAACTAAGATTGAAACAGAAATATTTGATGGATTTAGTCACATAGTCTTCCAAGGTACAAAGTAAAACTTATCTTCAAATAACATTAGTTGCTCTTAAAGTCTCATATTGAAAAGTAATTAACCTAACCACACATCCTCCATGATAGGTTAATAATTTCCATAGATAAACCAAAATCAACTTACTCTTAAATCATAAAATCATCTAACTAAAAATAATTAGTCAAACTAACCAGGGACTTCACATAGTCCAGTGGTAGGCAATAAATACCAGTCGCACTTTGGTTGTGGGTTCGATTCCCACAGCTTTGTCTGATGCGACAGGTTGTCACACGGTCTGCGTGTTTTCCTTTTTCCAAAACTACATAATTCTTAAAACATTCCCCAATAATGAGATAAAATCTTCAAAAATGATCATAACATATTTTAACCTCAAGTTTATCTCATGCCTTTCATTTTCCATCATATCATAGAGTAACCCAAAATTACCTAAAAAGTAGGGATCATATAAACCCTAATGGTTACCTTTATAATTATTACCTGAACTTCCACATCGAGTTTTTCATCTCGTACATGATGCATTAGAGAACTCACCAAGGTTCAAGTGGTTGATCATGACTCCTTGATAGTTGTTTTAGCACAACCACAAGATTCCTCATTGAATCCCCCATTTCATCCAGTCTCTTAATCAGAGAACCACCACAGTTTCCATCAAACCCATTGTCACTTTGGTGCCTGCTAGATCCATCCATTTACTAAAAACAGAAATGTTAGTGTGCGTATATCAACAAAATCATCATGTACTAATGAGGAATATAAACACTAAGATATACTTACTCATTCACTTTATCTAAAAACTATGACTCTTTCTGAAATCCTAGCCATTATGGTAATGTCACTTATTCTTATAGAATACCCTAACCTCTAAGGTTATCTAAACCGACCTCTGATACCAACTATAAGGCCTCGGCCTTAAACCTTACTTAATATTAAATTAAATGAATAATTCACATTGAGGATCTTTTCAGGTTTAAAGTTTTATAGAATTAGGACATAACTATTACAACTCAAAAGATTACAAAGTAGACACTTCTATTAAGTTTCCATAAAATAAAAACTCTTAAAAATAAACAAGTATACTTCCATGTTTTAGATAGAATGACTTCTCCTTGATCCCATCCTTGACCCTATTTCACTTTATGTCCTGTGAAAAACATTTCAAAAACATGGGGTGATCATAAAAATCTCAGTAAGGGATAGACAAAGAAGGAAAACTGTTAGTTTTTCAAAAAAAAACCAGTAAACCATGAATACTTAATCAAAGTAATACTTTTCACCTTTATGAAGCAGAAAATACTCTTCATTGAATAAAAGATCATTACATACCCTTTTTGTAATAAAATGATTACCATAAAACCCATATAAAGAATACATAACATATAAAGGTAACTTGGGACATAAACATACTTAAGTGGAATAACCATACGGTCGACTTCCACACATATCACTTAATGGAATAGACATACGGCCGACTTCCATACATACTTAATAGAATAGCCATATGGCCGACTTCCAAACCCAATACATTGGAGGTTATAACGTAACCATCCATCCTGGTATTCACGGCACCACCCGTCATATGGTTCATCATGTAACCACCCATTAAATGTCCAAGTACCATTATAAAATAATAATACATAAAACAAATATAATGGAAAGAAAACATTTCCACACTTTGATCACAATATATCACTTAAATATATTGACATAACAAATCCATTATATAAATAATTTTCAATACCAAGATACATAAAAGAGTATATGGTATTTATTTCATTTTGAAAACATTACGGCTTGTTGAGGAAGCCAAAGACCAAATAATACTCATGGTGGCGGAAAAGATCGTTGTCACCGCGTACGTTAAAAGAAAAATTCTTTTTTTGTCGTTTAGTAAAATGATTCGTAGAAAATGATTCTTTTTCTATAAAAGTAAAAGTCAAAGGGTTTTATACACCACATAAATAAAGTTTTGTATAAAACGAAATATGCCTCAATGAAACGATATTGAGACAAAGTCCCTTACAAAGACGGTATCCTTGGATTAAGGATAAATCAATTACATAATTATGTGTGACAAATGAATAAACCAAATATAAGTGGATAATAGGTGTAAAAAAATAAGAGTTAATTCACACATATTCATAGAACAACATATTTAAGGAGTACAATATTATCCCAAAGAATCAAAATTGGGTTAAGAAGTTCCCTTGCAAAAATTCGACAGCTTAACGACGTCACTTCAAAATTCAGAAAAAGAGTTGATGAGAGAGAAAATGGTATCTCATCACTTGGACATAAAATTTACATCAATAAGGATATATAAGAACATATCCCAACATAACAATATGTAAATTAAATGACCCAACAAAAGAAGTCTTTTAAGAAGAGGAGGGTGAAAGGTTCCCTTACCGACTTGGGTATCTTTCGAAACATACACCCCATGGAAGAAGGGTCATAAAATGAAGATGTAAATACCCATAATGAAATTATATTACACAAAGAGTATAATAATGGGCAGTACATACACCACTCAAAATAAAATGGTGGCAAATGTAGCATAAATCTCACGGAAATAAAAGTGAGATGAAAAATCCCTTACGAAAACTCGACAGCCTAACGGCGCCACTTAGAACTTCCAAAAATGGATTGATGAGATAAAATAGGGTCTCTAATATTATTAAAATAAAATTTACAGCAAGATGAACATAAAAGAACATCCCCCAACATAACAAATAGGAGCTTAAAAGAAGTGACATAAAGGAGAGTACTTAAAAAGAGAGGGGTTGGATTTCTTAAGAAAATTCGGCAGCCTAACAGCGCCACTCAAAACATCCAAAATGGATTGATGAGAGAAAATAAAGTCTCTCATAATATGAACATAAACAGTACAGTAAGATTAATATAAAATAACATCCCAATAATAATAAATATGAGCTTAAAAAGAATGACATAAAAGAGGGTACATAAAAAGAAAGAGAGGGGTAGGTTCCCTTACCTCGGGTCCGACTTGACTCGATTGTTCTTTAATGTCCTAAATAATAAACTTGAGTTAATTTATACTTGCTTAAGAACCTTTTTCAAGTTAATTATTCCTTTTATATCACTTATTACAATGTTATAAACATTATGTAATCATTTATGTTAATAATGTTTGTTTTGTCGATATTTGGTTCTTAAGTCGAAAGTGGACTTCTTACAATTACATGTTGTTCGTGTGGTCAAAGTTTCATTATATCCAGAATGATATTCATGATTTGGATATCATATATATCCAGCATATAAATTTATTTATAATATTACATAATCATTTAGAGGTAGGAAATGAAATGCACCGTTCATGGAGACGGTAAGTCATACGTACGCATGAACGCTACTTTCATTTCTATGTCATATTAGTGGAATTAAAACTAAATGTGAGATATGTATATTTTAATTCCAGGATTATATTAATAATTATTATGTAACATAAATCATATATATCCATAATATATATGTACTTATAATAGTACATTACATTTGGGGATAATAAATGAAATGTATCGTTCATGGAGACGGTAATCCGTACGTACGCATGAACGCTACTTTCATTTATATCTCATAATTTAATGGAAAGAAAATAATAATGATATAAAGGTATATTATAATTCCAGTATAACATCATATATAATAACTTTAAATCTATCCTTTATACGTCCCACATAAGGCATTAACGAATCAAATCACTTTGAGGGGGCGGTAGTCCGCACTTCCTAAAATGAAATTATCGTGTTTACCCACAATGTAAATCATAAAGTAATGCCACAAATAAAAAACAGAAGAATAAGTAAAACATTAACATATTATATATCATATATAAATACAGTTTCATTTTAATTTCCACCTTTGAAGGTGTTATATGAGTGTTGAACAATCATCATTTCGTGAGGCAGAAATTCGCCATCCAGAGAAATAGTATGTTATTTAACCATTAGATGAAGGTTCTTGTAAGTGTAGCTCAAATACTTCTTATAACAGCATCATAGTATATTGAGGATACTGATTTTGTTACAAATGAAATGAATAAAAAGATTTTAGGGGGTTGGAGAAGCAAAATAAAATCTAAGAACACAAGAGAAGACACTACCTTTAAAACGGGTAACTCTTTTTGATTTGAGCTCAAAGGCATCCTTGGGAAGACTTCTGCCCAAAGTGAGGATTCTAGGAGTAATAGAGGGATGTGTAGAGACAAAATGGGCAGGAATTGACTGAGAAAAAAGGATTTAGATGTGTGGTTAAGAAGGTAGAGGTGGGGGCCTTTTATAAGAGGAGAGGAGGGGAACTCTTGGAAAGTGATAAAAGGTTACTTTATTTTCAAATGATTTTCGGATTTTAAAGGTCCCACATTGATTTGCTTCGAGGATAAGGTGATAGGGGTTCAAAATATACCCATACAATAGGTTTTTTACATGTTTAGGTCTTAAAGTTTACATTATCTTTCCATTTTATTTAAATAGTTAAATAATGAGGTAATCACTACATCATCATGGTGTCATAAATAATTTAATTTATTTAATGTCTAAAAATTATAAAAGAATACTATGATGTAGGAAGTATTTTTAGATTTCCAATTACTATTTATAGTCTAAGAGATCATTTATGTAGACAAAATTAAAAATGTTTTACTCAGGTGATACATTCTTTGTTATATTTAACATTCTTTAAAAATAAAAAGATAAAAAGTCACTTTCTCACAAAAGTGATTCCATGGGGCCCCCAAGTTTGGCACAAGGCATCCCATGGTCGGCCATGAGACAACCAGTAGCCCTAGGACGCATTTTGTGGTCATTTTTTATTATTATTATATTATTTTTATTATCTTTAACTACCCGATTACTCATTAATCAAGATAATAAAAGATAATTACCATCGTTACTATTCATAATGTCCAAAAACAAATGAGTCGTAATTACATAATTTGGACCTTCTGATTTAAAATATGTAATCCATTTTACCAAATTCCATACACATAAATTGAAATAATTAATTTAAAAATAATTCATGTTGTCAAAACAAATAGCGGGTTTTTTAGAAACAATATTTATGAAACGTTTGGCACTTGTTTATGCCAAATTCAAAAGTGAAATTAATCCCAATGACCATCATTGAATTACATGGTAAAAATATATTCTAACTACACTTTAAACAAAATTAAAAAGTTAATATAACCATATAATTAAATTATATGAAAAAACAGTTTTGATGTAAAATGCAGTATTTTTCACTATTCATTGAAAAATGAACATTGTCAGAAAAATACCAAAAATTAACCCAAGGTAAATATCAATGTCCCAATCATAAATAATATGTTTATTTTGAAAAATATATCTTATAAAATTGTCAAAAAGTTTATTTAAAAATGGTTTTACATCAAAAGGCAGTAAAATAATCTTTTAAAAATATTAGTGTATTCAATGCTTAAGATTGGATTCATTTGCATTTTAAGCCTCTAACATTTATTGGATAAAAGTAAAAACATTTAACAAACATATATAATCATATTTTAGTTATTTCTATTCATTCCTACCAATACAATGGCTATGTGTTAACTACCATTTAAAATAATATTATTTTATTATTAGAGTGCAACGTAAGATTTCAAAGGAAATCGTTGTTACGTATTGGGTAAGCCATCAAGAATAGAATTCCCTTTAAATTAATATTGAGATTTTATTCAAAAATAGGGATAAATATAAAAATGTCATATTCTTTATTTACCTGGGGTGTTACAAGTACCATCAATATCTAACATCTTAGGTTAAATTCTAAGATCGTTACTGTAATTCTAGGATTATAACCTATACGTATACTTATCCTTAGGGAGATCCCTAGACATACCTTAGAAATATCTCTAGGGATTTCACTAAAGTTTTCGCATCCTAGTTTCTAAAAGTTAACTAAACCTTTCCTCTGATAATAATTGTAGAGACCGAAAGCATGACGTACATGGACATTACATTACTTTTTTGGAATACTTAATACATAACAAAAACAAACACACAAGGACCATAATAGTTTAGTGTCTTTGGAAACTTGGAACATAATCTTCTAATCGTGGTGAAAGATCATCAATATCTCCCATAACGATATTCACCTTTTGTTTTCTTACCTAAAACCTTTCTTTATATCCTGGGGAAAAGAAAACATATAAATGGTGAGCTCAAATTCTCAATAAGGGTAAGCATGGCTAAAATAAAACAAACCATATACATTTGAACTTCAAAACATGAACATAAAGTTTACACATCAAAATCTTGAGTTTTGAAATAAATCTTGGTAGTACATAAGGCATAGGTCATAAAGGAACATTAATCATGATAAAATAGCATGGGAATAAAACATTTAATTATGGAAAATCATTAAGCACATGATATTATTTCCATAGTATCCAAGGCATTGTTGCCCAGACCATCTTAGTGGACAAAGTACCTTTCTGAATCCAGTTCACTCCTCATTTCAGACCTGTAACACTAAACCGGATTAACATACCATTCCAGACATGTCTATCTCATGAGATATAAATATTTACCCAATGAATTGGAGGGATATATTGGTCCCACCCATCTCATAATGAAATCATTCTTTCGTGTGCCACAAAATCATAAATCATACATCATAGCATAACCCATGTAATAAAATGGGATTCTTAAACATCATGCCATCATAACATAATCCATATAAAAAAATGGATATAATTACATCATAAGAAAAATAAAACTATGTAAATAATGGAGGAATTATAAATGAAACATAAAAAAATTAAATAATTTCATTTCAGATGGAAAACAGTTTTGAGAAAACACTTGAAATGAATTCTTGAGGAAAATATCCTTTCTTCTTTAAAATCATTTTCTTTTCACAAAATGCCATGAAATTTTAAAAGAAGTGGATTTTTTGAAAATAGTCATGAAATCTTGTAGAGTAAGCTTCACGAAAATAATGTGTTATGAACCCATAAAAATTCGTTCATTCCGTATAAGTTAAAAAAACATTCTCCTCGTACCTTTGTCAGAAAAGTCAAAAAGTACCTCATATGGTAAACAAAAGAAAGATTCCTCCAAAAACTTGTGGTAAAAGTCATAAAAGGGTAAAAATGACTTTAAACATACATGGAATAATACTAAACATTTTATGAAAAAAAATTTATAAAACATGGACATGGATGATAAACATAACCCCAGTAAATACTTACAAATAAACAATCTCGGATAAGAATGAGATTGGAATAATTATTCCTTACCTTATGTCTGATATGCTTCATATGTATCTGAACCTCCTGTATAATTATTTAAATAATGTCATTTCCTTATTACAGAATCATATTAATTGTTATGATATCATATATGGTTCACTTATGACTTTATATTACCTGTTCTTTTGTAAATTCCATGTTAAAGCAGCGTTTTGGTAAAATCGTTTCAATTATCGTACGTGTTTCGACTTTTTGTTCTTGATATTATTACTTATGTACTGATTTAATTAATTCCATAATGTATAAAATGATTTATATATAATATATATTCATAATATACATATATATAAAAGATCGATAAATGGAAATGAATACATCGTTCATGGAGACGGTAGGTCGTACCTACGCCTGAACGTTGTTTTTCGTTTCCTTATTGAATTGAATGGAATTAAGTAGATGAAATACATATATATATATATACATAAATAAAATAGAATTATTATTTCATATATTTCATGATTACTTATTATATATACTTTATAATCATTCATGAATTGTTAACAAGGAAAATGAATCTCATCGTGTCGTGGAGACAGTAATCTGTACGTACGCACGAGCAATGATATCAATCCCATATTTATTGAATGGTATTGGAGTGGATGATATAATATAATAGAATCAGTATGATGTTATAATAATTATATATAATTATTATTTACACCATTATACCCATCCAAGTAAGGTGGTGGTGGAAAAACTGATTACACCACGGTGTGGAGACGGTATTCCGTACGTACTCACGTGCGGTAATTTCATTTTCCGTAGGATGAATAGAAGGTGAAATAGGGTTTTTTAATATTTATAATAACATATCATTATATAATTAATACTGATGTTATTACTTTATAAATAAAAAACTAAATAAGAAGAAGTACAAGAAGAAGGAAACTTGAAAGAGTCGGTAGAAGAGATTACCTCTTCCTCGACGTGCCTCCTTTAAAATTGTTCTTAGGGAACTAGAGTTGGTCTTTTGAGAAGACCACAACCTCTATGATGTGACTAGAGTGTTTTAGAAGAGTAAATGTCAGGTTTTCTCTGAGCTTCAAAGCTCAAAAGGGTGTGAAGAGAAGAGGGAAGGGGTGCCCTTTTTATAAGGGAGGAGAGGGGCACCGTAGGAAAACCTAAAATATTATTTTATAATAAAGTCATATTCGGTTTTTAATAGCTAAAAATTGATTTATTTAGAATATAAGGTGGGTATGGGTCTAAATCATCTCAAACAATAGGTTTTAGACGAGTTTAGGTTACTATTTTATCCTTATCATTTAGATTTAACTCTAAGTAAAATAATTTAACTTTTCCTGTGTCTTTTTGTTTTCTTACACCATATGGTTAATAAACTTACTATAACAATCCAAAAGAACCCCAAGTGGTTCATTATTAATATATATATCCTTATCTAAGTCATTTTTATGAACCTTATATCTTTAGGAAAAAAATAACAATTAATAATATAATATTTTTTAAAACAAATATTTTATGTCAATTTTGACACTATTTGGTACTTGATTTTTGTGAAATTCATAACAGCATGATTAGTTCTAAAAAAGTTAATTAAATCAATACTAACATGTCTTATTAACCTATAAAATTATTTTAATTCATAAAAATGCTTCAAATTACATTTATTTGGGTATTTATAATATCAATTATTTTAATATTTCATTATTTAGGTAATTACTACATCACCATTGTGTCATAAATAAATTAAATTATTTCATGTCTAAAAATTATAAATAAAATAAAATTAGGTAGGAAATCATTTTATCTTTCTAATGAATATTTATATTCAAATTTATCTTATTTATAACGCTATATTAAATATGTTTTATTTATTAAACTTTGATTTTAACTATTTTAACTCTTCTTTAAATAAAATAATAATAAATGTTCTAATCTAATCCAAGTGGACCTAAAGGGTAATATTTTATTCCTAAGATTTTTTTGGTCGAAATAAACTTATCCAATAGAATTATTACATGTGTTAGGGTAATAATAATATCATGTTTAACCTTAATTGCCCTATTTACTTTTAACCGTGGTAAATAAAAATAAAAAGTTACTATTCATCAAAAATTATTTTTATCTTATTGAACCAAATTTTACTCCATGATATTAACTGTGTCTCTCATATTTTTGAAATTCTACTCACAGAAGTGGTAAAATTAAGTTTTATGTAAGTTTTCAAAAAGCTCCTAGGAGGTAGGTAAAAGGCGGTGAAAAGTTCAATAAAATTTTTATATATCTAAAATTATTATAAAATAAATCCAATGAATTACATTGAACTTATATAGGTATTATTTATCTATTTTGACCTAAAATAAATATAAATATTATAAATAATTATTTATATAAAAATTCGGTTTTTAAATAGTAACCCAGTGTTTTCACTATTCATCAAAAATTGAAAGTTTTCAAAAAAATACCAAAAATTCACCCTAGGATAATTTTGATATTCCGAATCCAAAAATGAAGTCCATTTTGAAAAATAAAATTTATAAAATTTTAAAAAGTGGGTATTACTATTCATAACGGCTAGTTCATAATAATATTATAATAATATCTTGTTTAGTGAAACTTGGTATTGCGTACTACACACGCTATCGAAAAGGTATTGATTGCATGTAATGCAAGCCAAGTTAGGGGTGCGTGTAGTGAAAGATTTGTTTGGTGTTGCGTATAACGTAATCAAAACATATTTCATTTATACATTAAACAAAATCTATACTTAATGTTGCATAAAATAATTTCCACAAAACGAACTTGAAATTGTGTGTAACACGAGCCAAGAATCGTGTTGCATATACTGCAAGCTAATACGGTGTTGCATATAGTGCGAGATAATTTTAGTGTAGCATATAACACAAGACATCAATGAAATTAAAAGGAATAATTATCATAAAATTTTGGGTTGTTAAGATATGTCTTAATCTCCTATCTAATACCTAAATAGTAAGAAAAAAAGAAAATAAATTTCAATAATATAACTTTTAACATCCTGACATGAGATCCACTAAAACGGTGCCTCAAGCCTACGGGTCAGAAGGCCTCAGGTGCGCTTCCCTGTACACTAGACAATGTTGACTAGCAACAAGGGTATAAGGTGGTACAGTGGGATACTATAACATTATATCATAGTGTAATAGTGGTAAAAAAAGATAAATAGAAATATTGTAAGAAAAAAAGATAATTGCACCATAGAAGAAAAAAGAAACATATAAGAAATACTGATAATCGAAATCCATATTCTGAGTCATATAAAAAATTATTCCATGGAAATATAATGTACAAACTGAAGAATATGGTAATGCAGAGAATAGATATATACCATATGATATACCAAAAGTGAAAAAGAACAAAAATACATCAACTCTAGAATCAGGAGAATATGATCAGTGCTCTAATCTCATGCTCACTATAATAAGAAAATAGATTGAGCATCTATTATTGGGTGTTTTCCCTTGGAAATACCTACAACTAGAAAGTCTTCTCAAGTTCTAATGGAAGCTTGGATAGGGTGTGATATAAACTAAGTTGTCCACCACCAGTAGTTTCTAAAATAATCCAGTTAATGTAAATAACATAACATTGTGTAGTTATACCAGATAATAAAGATGCTATAAATATATACTAGTCGGCACGGGTTTCAATGGGACACCTGGCATACTCTACCTACTCTAGCACAGGCCAGAATAATTATAATCCCACTAATCATGTGCATCCATATGCATATTGGTAATCATGTATAATATGTATTCATGTATATACACTACATATGTAAGGACATATATAGGAATATACATGGATAGTAGGTGTTAGCTGGACCTTGGCATAACTCAGGCATCTGAGCCTAGTCTAATGAGCAATAAGCTCCCATAATGGTATTATCCACGAATCTCATATGAATGTGAGACATCATGCTTGTCACTTGATATATTTGGGTGCTTCTTCATACCTAACACCCAAGATAGTGGGGTGAGTCATCATTCCCAACACCTAATGAAAGGGAACATGTAACATCATTCCCATCATCCATACAAAAGTAAACTATCTGAGATTCTATAACCATCGCCCAACATGAGGGAGCATGAAATTACATGCACAATAAATCACACAACCATTTTTCTACAACCAATGCCCATGTTATAATAATTATAATCAGGAGTCATTTCATATTAAGAATTTATAACTATTTAACCCAGTCTCACTATGGGTATCACAATTCATATAATTTATATATATAAATCTACAACACATGGGATGGAATTTCCAACCACTTTAATTTATTTAAATTAAACTATTTAAGTTATATATAAAGTAAAATACAATTTAAGGTCAAGATGAACAACATAGGGGGTGGTTGGTCAATTAGACATTTATAAAAAAGAGGAAATTTTATTTATCACACCAAAGGGGGTGGAAGACAATGAGGTGGAAATCATCTAATGAGTTAATAAGTCACAGTGGGAGTATTAGAAAATTCTTCATTTAATTTGAAAGGGGTAAATACATTTTATGGAAATTTGTAGAGATTTCTAGTGTGTGGAACAATGGAAAAATGTTATAAAACACCTAAAATTTTAAGGAAATTTTCTAGATCATCTACCTTAGGCCCATGGATAGCTCCCCATCTGATATTAGCTTCAATTTTGAAGTAGAATGGATGAAATTTTCAGAATAAAAAAATTATCAGGAAATTGTGTATATTATATCACACCAAAATAATGAAATATATAAGAAGATAAATGAATAATGGAAGCTAGAGGATTAAATCACTTAGTGTTAGCAATCTGATGCATCTAATGGTGGTTCGATCAGAGTTCAGATGAAGATATGGATTCAAATCCTAGCCATGGAGAAGAAGGGAGCTTCTAACATGATAGGGGGAGGGGGAGGTTCTGTCAGCTGTGGGAAATAATAAGTGAGGTGAGGTTTTATAAAATTTTAAGGGAAAGGGTAAATTTTCAAAAACAAATTATAAGGTTCATGGTTTTTTCATATGGTTGGCCAAACATTGTTCCAACCATGTGTCTAGATCTACCCCAAGGAACAACCTATATGGGATAGGCACATGGTTTAGCTAACCATGCATGACCTATGTGAAATTTCTTTATAACGTTTTTGTGACAAGTCTCATAGCCATGTTTCCTCTATCACATGGGTTATTTCAACCGTACATCCTGCTGCTTCCATTTAAAACACCCCACATGGTTTGACCAAATTGTGTAGGATTTGGTGCACAGTTTGGAAAAAATGTGTACATGGATTATTTCCTCCAAAACATGGATTTTTAGGCTCTGAACAAGCCCCATACTCTCTTAATACCATACTTAGGATTTAAGGAACATTTAACATGAAAAAACAAGGAATTTAAAATGGAAAAAAATCTCTACCTTCATAAAAATTTGGGTTGTTACAAATTTCATTTCTATTGGGGAAAATTTATCACTAGAAAAACTTTTTTAAGATATACATTAAATAAGTGGTATGATTTCATTGAGTACCACTCTCAATTATAACTAATTGTGAACTGATATTTACCACAAATTTATATATAGGTATTCCATACAATTTGAATATAGAGAAAAAATTTATTATGTCATATGATCCTTAGACTACTAGACAATTTGAATGAGCTATCCATAAACCCGAGGATATTCTAAGATCCATATCTTTGGACTGTAAATTAATTTGGTATCAACACCTTCCCCTAGTAAAATTATCATACTAAAGTGGCTTTCACTTGATCATTCAGATGGATCCTTATGAATCCCTCTATGGAAACAAGTTTATAACTCCAACATCTTGGTATAAAGTTGGAGAGAATAAGCTATAGGGACCTAAACTAGCTAAATAAATTATAGAGAAGGTCGTGTCCATTCTTTATCACATCATGGCAACTCAAATTTGACAAAATAGTTATGATGAATATCATCAGTGAGATCAAGAGTGTGAAGTTAATAATAGTGTTTTTCTTTCAATATAAACTTTGAAGATGGTTATGAGATTTGGGAATATGGGAAAGTCCAGCCACTAGTAGAATTTTTAGCTTTCGAGTTGGGGTAAATATAGTGACTTCCATTTGGTAGTCTCTATTGATATCAATAGTGACTGCCAAATTCCGGTATCTATATTTTTACACCCGGAACCTAATTTTTCCTCCCCCTCCCCCCACATTTACCCTCCCCAACCCCCCGACCCAATCCCCCGTGTTTACCTCCTCGGCCCTGTGAGATGTCCCTCTTCACCCTCCTAGTGACCCCGATACCCATGGAGACCCAGATCCCCTTTCCTTCGTGTTGTTCCCCCCATGACCCTGAGACACCCTCATGACCTCGATGACCCCCACCGCTTGCCTCCACATTGCGCCCCCCATGACCCCAGTGACCCCGACGACCCCCACCCCCTTGCCTCTGCGATGTGCCCAGCGTGACCCCGGTGACCCTAGAAACCCCCACCCCCTTGCCTCCGCATTGCACCGCCATCCCCTCCCCCATCCCCCCCCCCCCTTGCGACTCCGAGACACCCCGGAAATCCCCACCCCCGCCTCTGTGCTGGACAGTCCCACGGTCGTTCCCTCCCAGCCCTGTTTCACTCCTTCTTTGATTTGTATTTTATCCTAATTTTTTAATTATAAGGTTAAAAATATCCAAAAAATTATCCTTTTCTAACTTTAGGACTCATTTCATGTCATATATAATCATCTGATAAGATATTGTTTTTGATCAATATACTGACATGAATTGAAAATATAACATAATAAATTACTATCAAAATAATATTTGTAGTTGTAGACTTCCCAATACTTTTTATTTTGATCTAGTCCTTTTTTTTATCACACCCATTCATTGTTAAAATATTTGGTCCTCTTCAATATGTGATAGATCATCCTAATCTACCAAATATGAAAACCTATTTTGGATTTTTTTTTCTTACTCTATGACTCCTTAGTTTTTTTTCACCAAACAATTTTACACCACCATTATAACATTATTTCGCATACCTAATTATTTATATTTTCCTTTGTCTATATAAAATTTATACTAGAAATAATTTACATAAAATAGATTAAGAGTATTGATCTCTACATGACAACATCCACTTCTCTTGTTCCTTAAATAAATTATTTACAATATAACAGTTTTTTTGTATAACATATATTTCACCATAAATAATTAAATTTGTTATATTATAATGTGATTTTTTACATATTTAGTTTTCTTTTTGAACCACTATCATGCTTCGTCCAGAAGTTCCTCCCATTTTGAGTCTAGTCGTCTAACCCCTGTCGTCAATCCGTTGCACCGTCATGGATCTGCAATCGAGTCGTACCCCATTACCCGTGGTCGAGTCCTCTATAGGTAAGTTATTTTTGGACTTCCGTAATTAATTATGCAGGTTATTTATGAAAATTGTATTACCCAAAGATACCTCTTAGAGGGAATATTTTTTTATTCATGACCAAACCTGCAAGATAGTTTTTTTTCTTAAAAAAAGCTTTGAAGTCATTGTTTTTTAAGTTTTAATGATATAAGTTTTTTTAGAATTTAAATAAGATATTTCAATTATTTGATTTCTATTAAATACATATATGGATAAGAGATGGATTGATGTGAATGATAGGTTTTATGATAGATATTATGATAGGATTAAGCGATTTATGGATTTCACCAACGGATTTCAAAGTGATTTGATTATTTTTCCATTAAGAAAATGTGAAAATATATATCTCTTCAAATGAGATAGTGTTAGAGAAAATCTATTTTTGAATGGGTTTTTGAAAAACTATAAGGCATGGACACGTCATGGAGAAGAGTCTTTTTTATTTCATCATTCATAAAATATTCATAGGGATGCTGATTCGAGAAAATTTGATATGATGAACATAATTCTCAATGATATGATGAGTCAGTTTCAACATGATGATAGTAATGTCGTAAATGATGACTTTGGATCGATTAATCCTCATTCTTCTATAGATGGAGGATCATAGAAATTATTTTATATTCTTGATGATGTGTGTACTGAATTATATCATGGATGCACTAAATTAAGTGAGTTTTTGTTCATAGTTGAATTGTTACACCTAAAGTCCTTGAACCAGTGTTTAGACACCCCATTCAACATTTTGTTGGTATTGTTAAAGAAGGTACTCCCTGATGGAGAAATAATTATAAAGTAATTCTATCAAGATCGCAAGTTGATCGATGATCTTGGTTTTATATATGATACCATTGATGTGTGCCGCAATAATTGTATGTTTTTTATAAAAGATAATTTTCAATTAAATAATTGTACTATTTTCTATACATCTAGGTTGAATGCCAATGAGATTAATCAAGGTAGTCAGATTATTCCTGGTATAGTCCTTAATCAAGGGAAGTAAGTTGTCACTAAGTAGATGAATTATTTTCCACTGAAACTGAGACTAAAGAGATTCTTCATGTCAACTAAAATTGGTAAATTGATGACTTGGAATTCAGAGAGAAACAAAGAGGTTGATAAATTAACTCACCTGGAAGATTATTTGGAATGTAATGAGTTTGATCAAAGATACCTGAACTTTTCCCGGGATGATCGTAATGTTCGACTGGGTTTGGTAGCATATAGTTTTAACCCATTTAAGTCTATTGTTGGTGCAACACATAGTACGTGGCCAGTGGTGTTGGTTACATACAAGCTTTCCCCATGGGTATGTATGAAACAACCATTTTTCTTACTTTCGATTCTAATTGATAGACTGAGAGTACCTAGAGATAAAATCAATATTTATATGAAACCTTTGATTGATGAGCTGAAAGAATTTTGGGCCGATGCAATAATTACTTTTAACTTGTTAGATAATGAAATGTTTAGACTCTTGGTCACTTTGTTATGGGAAATTAATGATTTCTGATCTTATGCTAACTTATCAGGTTAGAGTACAAAAAGAAAATTCACCTACCCTTGTTGTAATAAGAGTAAGAAATATATATGGATTAAGCACTATATAAAGTGGGAATATCTTGGTCACAAATTCTTTCTTCCTCCATTTCACAGGTTCAGAAAAGACTTTGTGTCATTTGATGGGAATAGAGAGTATGACCCATCACCACAAATAGTGTCTGGGGTTCAAATTTGTGGACAACTAGATCAAGAAAACATTCATACAATGTATGGTTTTCATGATTAATTGGCTTCTGAATTGCCTTCTATTCCTACCACAAATTGACAGTGCAGTCATAATTGGAAGAAATTGAGTTTTTTTTTGAATTTCCTTATTAAAAATATAATATTTTAAGAGATAATTTGGATGTGATGCACATTGAAAAAATGTATGTGATAATATATTATGCACCATTTTATTCATCAAGGGGAAATAAAAGGATATTTTTAATGCATGATGTGATTTGTAAGAAATGGGATTGAGAAAACCATTACATTTACAACTGGGTGAAGGTAATTGGGCATACATGACTACTGCACAGTACACAATGAGTAAAAAAGAGAAACAAACATTTCTATCAATTTTGAGGAACGTTAAGGAGTCATATGGTTATTGCTCTTATATTTCCAAGTGTGACAATATGACAATCATGACATTATAGGGGTTGAAAAGTCATGATAATCATATTCTACTTTAGTAGTTAATTTCTATAGCAATTCGTGATTTCTTACCTACCTAGGTTACTCAGCCATTGATTGAAGTTTCTAATTTTTTTAGATAGATCTATTCAAGAAAGAACTACATGAGTGATTTGAAAAAGAGTAGGATAATATTTTACTTGCACTATGTCACATAGAGAAACTATTCTCTCCATTTTTTTGATGTCATGGTTTATTTGACTGTGCATTTAACTGGTGAAGTCATTGCTGGTGGCCCCATGCAATTCAGGTGGATATATCCAATAGAGCGATACTTAAATACATTGAAATGGTATGTGTGCAAAAAAATCATCTAGAAGCTTTAATTTCTAAGGGATATTTAATATATGAGTGTACTAATTTATGTACATCATATATTTATAAGGTTGAAACAAAGATACATAAACCCTCCCCAATTGGCAAGTGTCCAATTGGAGAAGGAATAACATTTGATATTCACAACAGTTATTGGGTTCAATCTCATCTATATGTGTTCTTTGACAGTTTATCAGATATGCCATTGATATAGTAAGTTTCATAGTTTATGTATCTTCTATTTCTATATTTATTTTATTAATTACCTTTTATTGTGTTGTGATTTAGGACACATATCACTGAGTTGAAACATGAAAGGCCCTGTGAAACTAACTATCAAATCCAAAAACATTATTTCAACACATTTCATGAGTGGTTCAAGACTCATGTATATATAAATAATTGCTTTAATATTTTTATAGTTCAATTATTTGTATTTTCACAATCCTTTATCCATTGAACTATGTGAAAATTGCATATTCAAAAGATATGAGATTTAAGTACCCATGTTGTGAGTGAAGAACTCAACCAACTAACTGATGGCCCATTTATTATAGCTCATCTCTATAAGTCTTTGGTTGCTAATGGATTCTGATTTCGTATTAGTGATGTTGACATGAATTGAGCCACACAAAATAGTGGTGTTGGTTGTTTTTTTGTTGGTGTGGATTATTATTATTGATTAATGAGGGATATTGTTGAGGTTATTTATGGTCATGGATTAAAACACATATTTTTAAGGTGTGATTAGGTCGATATGGTTCATGGAATTAAAGTTGATAATTCCAATTTACGTCAGCAAACTTTAACAATATGTTTTATAAAGATAACTGAGTAAGCAATGATCCATTAATATTGACATCACAGGAAGAGCAGGTTTACATTGTCGGCATTGATTCTAATTGGAAAGTTGTGGTGAAAATGTCTAGAAGAGGGGTGTTTATGATTGATCAATAGGAACCTGACATTGTCACATTTCCTGATCAAACACTTGACCAAACAACAATAGTTGTACGAGATGAAGATATAAAATGGGATAGAGAGTCAATATAGGAGATACTGTATACTTGCATGATTAGTAAAAAATTTAATTTTTTTCCCATATTTTTTGTAAAAATATTTATGAGTTATATATGTATAAAAATTTATTGATTTAACTGTAATTTTTTTAATGTAGTTGTATCACAAGGTGATCATAGTGGCTCACCTGATGTTGTCAGTATGTATGTTTTCATTTTTCTAAATTAATTGATTATAATTTTTTGTGTTTATTTCCCTATGTGTTTCTAATTTTTAATTAAAATTTCGGTTATATTGTAATTGAATTATGAATTTATGTTTATTAGGATCTAGTGTGTCTTTCAGCAGACGCAGAGGTCTTGGTAGAGGGGTTCGGTCTTGGATCTCTGGAGCCCGATTAGAAGTGTTATTCGATGACCATTCCACCCAGCCAGATAAGGTGCTACTGTATTAATTCATCAGTTTGGTCATATTATACGAGACCCACTTAGATTCCCCCAGATGACTCATGATTGGACTTCTTTCCCCCAGGATATGATTGACAGATTATGGAGGAAGGTTCAGGTAAATTCAATGTTTAATTTTTCATGATATTGTTTTTATTATTATTGAATTTTCTGACTATTTTTTTACCGGATAACTTGACATCCTATTCAGATGATTTTCGGGCTATATGTATGGCCCAAGGCTGAAAATTATTGAAGTATTACAAGGGAAGGTTTAATAGAGATCAATGGATACCATTTGAGGGTGTGTCAGACATTCTACAGCGAGTCCCTCTGGGCATTCTTCCCATGCAGTGGTAGGATTTGGTTTCATTTTTGTCAAGTGAGGCAAAAATGGTAAGATTTATTACTTTTAATTTATAAATGACTAATTTTTCATATGTCTATTAACTGAATACATTGAATGTAGATCGAGTCTTCTCTTCATTCACATAATTGGGCGATGCAGGGCACGCCTTCCAAACTTGGAACTCGACATGTGTCACAGCTCAGACATGATGTAAGTTTAAAATTTACTATTCATTCATATATTAAAAATATAGTAGTTTAACATGGTTAATCCCTTTATTATAGTTACACCAACAAGGTGAGCTAATCGATCAGATGTCCATATGGGTGAGGACTCGTAGGGCGGGAGATCTCGATGTTTCCAGTGTTATAATAAGAAAAATATTTACAAATAAATGTAGTTTTATTTTATAAAAATTATTAATATTTGTTCATTGATTCATTATATGCTAGAGGCTTAGTTTTATCCTCAGTTAACAGAGTTTCTAGAGGAGCAACGTCGTAGTACTGTGCGTAGAGATGAGATATTTCAGCGTATCATGGGGCGTGATGGACATGGTTATTCCTTGACTTATGGTGGTGGTGTCTCGTGACGTGCAGTTGTTAGAGCAGAGGTGATGGGTGCATGCAGAGATGCAAGGATACGCACACAAACTGAGATATATGCAATCATACAGGTTATGAAACAGAATATGGATGCGCATTTTCAAAATTTACATGCATATTATGAGGATAGATTATCACAGATGTCAGTACATATCGATGAAGTGACGATACAACATCCTGTTGATGGTATAAAAGTTTCATCACAAGTAAACAATAAAAATACCATACTCATATTGACTTCTATTGATATATGTTTAATATAAATAATATTAATATATATTAAAGGCTCCTGATATAGCTTTTGGACATCATATTGATATTGGTCATCCAGATTAGGATGAACATGCATGAGGTAATTTACATTGCCATTTTAATATCATAAATTAATTATGAATTAATAATTATTCTTGAACCTTTAGGTTTATTTACACCTATGTGTTATATTGTTTTAATTATTGTGATTTAATTCATTATTTTAAAGTTTTCCTAATTATTAATTATTATATATTACATAACACTTTAATTTATTAACATGACAACAATCAGTGAGTGAATTTTAAAATGTTTGGGCAGACAGCACGTCAATCGGACATGTGGTTTGCACAGTATGGCTAAATATGTGTTGTTTAAGTGTTTGGAACACTTGAAAAAGGTGTGTGGGTGGTAAAATGTTCTAACTACCTCATAATTCTATGAAATCAGGATACAACAACCAGAGGGTGAATTGTGAAATGGTTGGGCAGGCCACATGTCATTTGGAGGTGTCGTGTGATCGCGGTGATCGAAAACACACTTTTGGTGCCATAAATGACAAAAACTGGCATTTAAAAATTAAATAGTTACTGAACGACATCATAATGACATTAAATAATAGGAAAACATTCTAATTATTTTTTGTGACATGTACGCGGAGACGGCATGTCAATCGAACGTGCGGTTTGCATGGTACGACTGAATATGTGTGTTTTCTGTGTTTGGCGCACTTGAAAAAGGTGTGTGGGGTGGTCAAAACCAGCCGAATGACCTTGTAATTCCATGAAATAATACAACAACAATTGGCGAGAGAATTTTTAAATGTTTGGGCAGACGACACATCAATCGGAGGTGTCATGTGACCGTAGTGACTGAAAACACACTTCTGGTGCCATAAACGAAAAAAAAGGCATTTAATGGTAAAATACATACCAAATTACATTGGAATAACATAAAATCATGGGAAACATTGTAATTATCTTTTTGACGTGTACGTGGAGACGGAAAAATCGGATGTGCATTTTGCGTGGTACGGCTGAATATGTTTTTTTTCGGTGTTTGGAAAGCTTAAAAAAGTTGTGTGGGGTGGTCAAAATTGGAAGAAAGACATCAAAATGTCATGAAATCAGGAGAAACCCATTTGGGAGTGAATTTTGAAATGGTTGGGCAGATGACATGTCAATCAGATGTGTCATGTGACCGTAGTGACTCAAACCGCATTCTTGGTGCCATAAACGACCAAAATAGGCATTTAATGGACAAATGCATACTGAATGACAATAGATTGACTTGAAATCATAGGAAAACATTCTAATTATTTTTCTTGATGTGTACACAGAGACGGTACATCAATCATATTTTCAGTTTGCGCAGTACGGCTGAATATGTGTGTTTCGGTGTTTGGCGCGCTTGAAAAAGGTGTGTGGGGTGCTCAAAACTAGTCGAATGACCTCAGAATTCCATGAAATAATAAGAAAAAAAACTTCCAGTGAATTTGGAAATGGTCGGGTAGACAACACATCAATTGGAGGTTTCGTGTGGCCATAGTGACTGAAAACACATTTCTGGTGCAATAAACGACCAAAATAGGTATTTAATAGTAAAATGCATAATGAAAGACATCAAAATGACTTGAAATAATAGTAAAACATTATAATTATATTTTGGGATGTGTATGCAGAGACGGAACAACAATCGAACGTGAGGTTTGCACGGTACGACTGAATATGTGTGTTTTTTGTGTTTGGCATGCTCAAAAAAGGTATGTGGGGTGGTCAAATCCAGCCGAACAACCTCAGAATGCCATGAAATCAGATGAAAACAATCGGAGAGTAAATTTTTAAATGTATGGGTAGATCAAATGTCAATCAGATGTGTCATGTGACCGTGGTGACCAAAAACGCACTTCTGGTGCCAAAAATGACCAAAACAGACGTCTAATGGTCAAATGGATACTGAACGACATCAGAATGACTTGAAATCACAAGAAAACATTCTAATTATTATCTGTTACATGTACATGGAGACATCACATCAATCGAATGTGTGGTTTGTGTGGTATGGCTAAATATGTGTTTTTTAGGTGTTTGGAGCGCTTGAAAAAGGTGTGTGGGTGGTCAAAACTGGTCCAATGACCTCAGAATGCCATGAAATCAGGTGACAACAACCAGTGAGTGAATTGTAAAATAGTTGGGTAGACGAAACATCAATCGGAGATTTCATGTGACAACAAGGACCGAAACGCATTTCTGGTGCCATAAACGACCAAAACAGGCGTTTAATAGCCAAATGCATACTGAACGACATTGTAATGACTTGAAATCATATTACAACATTCTAATTTTTTTCTGTGATGTGTATGTGGAGACGGCACATCAATCAAACGTGTGTTTAGCACTATACGGCAAAGTATGTGTGTTTTCGGTGTTTGGTATTCTTGAAAAAGGTGTGTGGGCCAGTCAAAAGCAGTTGAATAACCTCGGAATGCCATGAGATCAGGCGACAACAATCGGTGAGTGAATTGTGAAATGGTCGGGCATACCACGTGTTAATCGGAGGTGTCATGTGACTACGGTGACCAAAAATACACTTTTGGTGACACAAATGAACAAAACAGACATCCAACAGTCAAATTTATACCAAACGACATCGAAATAAATGAAATCACAAGAAAATATTCTAATTATTATTCGTGACATGTACACGGGGGGCGGAACGTCAATCGGACATGCGGTTTGCGCGGTATGGCTGAATATGTGTTTTTTAGGTGTTTGGAGCACTTGAAAAAGGTGTGTGGGGTGGTCAAAATTGGTCGAATGACCTTGTAATTCCATGAAATCAGGAGAAAACAACCGGAGAGTGAATTCTGAAATGGTTGGGCGGACGACATGTCAATCTGAGGTGTTGTGTGACCGCAGTGTCCGAAAACATATTTTTGGTGTCATAAATGACCAAAATAGGCATTTAAATATCAAATTCATACCTAATGACCATGTAATGACTTGAAATCACAGTAAAACATTCTAGTTATTTTCCGTGACATTTATGCGGAGACGGCAAGTCGATCAAATGTGCAGTTTGCACTGTACGGCTGATATGTGTGTTTTCAGTGTTTGACGTGCTTGAAAAAGCGGCATGGGGTGGTCAAAACCAGCCGAATGACCTCCAAATGCCATGAAATCAGGAGAAAACAACCCTCGAGTGAATTTTGAAATGGTTGGGTAGACAACATGTCAATCAGAGGTGTTGTGTGATCGTAGTGACCGAAAACGCACTTCGGGTGCCACAAACAACCAAAATAGGTATTTAACAGTCAAATGCATACCGAACAACATTGAAATGACTTTAAATCATAGTAAAATGTTATAATTATGTTTAGGTACATGTACACATAGGAGACATGTCAATCGGACGTTCGGTTTGCACAGTATGGCTAAATATGTGTTTTTTAGGTGTTTGGAGCGCTTGACAAAGGTGTGTGGGGTGGTCAAAATCAGACGAATGATCTCGGAATGACATGAAATCAGACAAAAACACCCATAGAGTCAATTGTGAAATGTTCAGGTAGACCACACATCAATCGGATGTGTTGTGCGACCGCGGTGACCGAAAATGCACTTCTGGTGCCATAAATGACCAAAAGAGGCATTTAACGGTCAAATGCATATCAAACGACATCATAATTACTTGAAATCATATGAAAACATTCTAAATATTTTCTATGACATGTACACAAAGATAGAACATCAATCGGTCCTGTGGTTTGTGTTGTACGGCTGAATTTGTGTTTTTTAGGTGTGTAGAGTGTTTGACAAAGGTGCATGGGGTGGTTAAAAAGGGATGAATGACCTCAGAATGCTATTAAATTAGGCAATAAAAATTGGAGAGTGAATTTTAAAATGGTCGGGTAGATGAGACGTCAATCAGAGGTGTCGTGTGACCGCGGTGAATGAAAACGCACTTTCAGTGCCTTAAACGACCAAAACAGACATTTAACGGTCAAATGCATACCGAATGACATCAGAATGAATTGAAATCCCAGGACAACATTATAATTGTTATTTGTGACATGTACACAGAGATGGCACATTAATCAGATGTACGGTTTGCACGGAATGGCTGAATATGTGTTTTTTACATGTTTGGAGTGCATGACAAAGGTGTGTAAGGTGGTCAAAACTGTTCGAATGACCTCAGAATTCAATTAAATCAGGAGAAAACAACCATATAGTGAATTATAAAATGGTCAGGTGGACCACACGTTAATCGGAGGTGTTGTGTGACCGCGGTGACCGAAAACAAACTTCTAGTGCCATAAATGACCAAAACAGGCGGTTGACGGTAAAATGCATACCAAACGACATCATAATGACTTTAAATCACAAGACAACATTCTAATTATTATCCATGATTTGTACGTGGAGACTTCATGTCAATCAGATGTTCGGTTTGCGAGGAACGGCTGAATATGTGTTTTTTAGGTGTTTGGAGCGCTTGACAAAGGTGTGTGGGATGGTCAAAACCAGTTGAATGACCTAAACACGCCATGAAATCATGCAACAACAACCGTAAAGTTAATTTTGAAATGGTCAGGTAGACCACATGTCATTCAGAGGTGTCGTGTGACAACGGTGACCGAAAATGCACTTCTGGTGCCATAAATGACAAAAATAAGAGCTTAATGGTCAAATGCATACTAAAAGTCATTGTAATGACTTAAAATTACATGAAAATATTCTAATTATTACTTTTGACATGTACACAAAGACGAAACATCAATCGGATATGCGGTTTGTGCGATATGGATGAATATGTGTTTTTTCGGTGTGCGGCGCGCTTGACAAAGGTGTCTGGGGTGGTCAAAACCAGTCAAACGACCTCAGAATTCAATGAAATTATGTGAAAAAAAACCAGAGAGTGGATTTTGAAATGGTTGGGTAGACCACACATCATTCGGAGGTGTCGTGTGACCATGGTGACCGAAAACGCACTTCTGGTGCCATCAATGACCAAAACTTGCATTTAACTATCAAATGAATACCGAACGACATTAAAATTACATGAAATCATAGAACAAAATTCTAGTTATTATACATGATGTGTACATGGATAATTCATGTCAATCAAACTTGCAGTTTTCACAGTACTGCTGAATATGTGTTTTTTTTTTGTGGCGTGCTTGTCAAAGGTGTGTGGGGTGGTCAAAACCGGCCAAACGACCTCAGAATGCCATGATATCAGGCAGAAAAAACCGGTGAGTGAATTGTAAAAAGTTCGGGCAAAACACACATCAATTGGAGGTGTCGTGTGACTGGGGTGACAAAAAAATGCACTTTTGGTTCCATAAATGACCAAAACATGCGTTTAACGGTCAAATGCATACCGAACAACATCGGAATGACTTGAAATCACATGAAAATATTCTTATTATTATATGTGATGTGTGTTAGCATAGGAAACATCAATCAAAAATTTGGTCTGATTATAACCCTAGAATTCACGATTTTACATTTTTAAAAAGGTATTCAAAATTATTAATATATTTTTAAAATCAAGTACTTTCAATCTGTTATAGTAAGATTGAATTGATATATTTTTTATTACATTTCATTTATTTGTTTAGATGTTTTTTTGGAATTAATTCTTTTATTAAATTTTGTCATGTAGTTATATTTGATGATAGATGTACAATTTTAGAAGATGATGAGCTGAAGAGATTTATGCGCGTATGAGTTTAGATATTTTGGAAAATTTTATTTTTTGTGATTTTGAAATATAGGGTTTTTTATTGTAATACTGGCAATTTTTTTAAAAAAAATAAAAAATCCAAGAGAGATCACCAAATGGCGGTTATTGTAGCCAAATCCGAAATGGGCTATAGCATCCACCATTTGGTGGATGCTTTAGGTGCCACCAATATCACCTATAGTGACCACCATTTGGTGGTCATTATAGCCCATTTTAGCTCGTCTACAATGTTTTCTAGATGGTAGACACTCTTGGCAACAGCGATGGGCCTAAAGCATTCACCTTTTGGCAGATTGTAGGCAGCTACTAAAGACCTTTATCGACATCTTTTAACGGTCGTTAAAGGCATTTATTCTACTATTTATCCCTATATACATTGTTCCCTTTGACATTATTGATTATGTCAATATGGTATCTTATCCCTTGGAAATTCAACCTAATATCTTCCAAGTTCGTGATGTGTTTCATGTATCCCATTTGATAAAATACATACCTGGCCCTTCTCATTTACTAAACTGAGAGGTTGTATAGATGTAGTATGAACTTTATTATGGAGAACAACTAATGGATATTTTGGATCAAATAGATAAGGTTCCCTAAAGTAAAACCCCTCACTTAGTCAATGTTTTGTGGTAGAATCAAAATTTAAGGAATCTATGTGGAAACCATAGGATGTAATGAGGTAGAAGTATCCTCATTTTTTCATTATATTAACGTAATTTTGAGGGCAGGATTCTTTAAATGGGGTAGAATGTAACACCCCATGATTTCAGTATATATATCTTTCTCTAAAATAATTAGAAGTTTCAATTTATTTTTATACCCATAATTATGAAATGAATTATAAAATAGTTTAATTAAACTGATTAAATTAATTACTTTGTAAAATGAGTCAAATTCAAATAAGAAAAAACCATTGATTATGTTTTGAAATATTTTGTTGAATTATGCATTTTTGTTAAATTTAATATTTTCCCTGAATAATTTTAATAAAATTTATTAAAAAAATTCAATAAAAAAATAAAAAAAAATCACTTAATGAAATCTATTTAATTGTTAAGTAGTGACAATAAATATTAGTCTAATAATTCTGGGCTAAATGAAAATATTTTGTTTGAAAACATTATTTTAATTATTTATGTTTTCATTTAAACTATGATTTCTCTTATTTTTAGTATTATACCTTTGGAATCGTATTGTTTTAAAATATATATAAATATTAATGATCATTCATATAGTTATTATCAACTGGTTAGAAATTAAGATAAAATAATTTTTAGGAAAAACAAGATATTTTTCAAAAAAAACATTTTTTTATTGTGATCAATGTGTTTTATATTAGTAAATTAAATTAATAACTACTGATGAATTATTTTAATGAAATTTTTAGATAATATATTTAATTAAATTAAATAACATTCATTTTATTTTTGTTACTAGGAAATTAATAGTAATAAATTCATTTAATTCTTCAAAAATACATTTTTTACTAAAATTGGTTTTTAGGAATCTTGTGCACAGATATTAGAATTAATTTTTTCAAATTTTTGAAATTAAATATGAGAAAATGGATTCTATAATTGAAAATAAAATTTTAAAATTTTATTATAAAATGAATATCATTTTTTTCTCACAAAAAATAATTTCCTACATAAAAATATAATCACTATGGTTATGGTTAAATATTGTAAATGGTTAATGATAAATTTAAGGCAAAAAATTTCACAAAAACGGGTCTAAATTTAATCATATTAGTGTATATAGACCCTAAAATATCATATATTATAATATTTTTCGATTTTGTTAAAAAAAATTATAATAACATTTACTCTCTTCAAAGTTCTTAATATTTACTTGGGTTCTACTCCTATAAATAGGTAATATCATGTTCTAAATTATTATCATGATTTCATAACCTTATAAAAGGCAATATCTGTTAAAAACACTTCCAAACACACCTCCATACATCCTAGAGGTTCTAATCTCACCAAAAGGCCAAACCAAGAACTCGTCAGTAGATATCCAATAGAGGATACCCATGGAAGAGGTAATCATCTTAAAATTATTATTTCATGTTTCTTTATGATTTTACCTCTTGAAAATATTTTATAACTACCAAAAAGTAATGGAATAAATATCAATAGTATATTTAAATGTTTTTATTTTCATGGAAAATAATGATCTACCAATATTCTATCTAATAGAAAATGAAAATGTCACTCATGCGTATTTGAAAACTATAGCCTCCAGAAGTGATGAATTTAATTTTTCATCACTACCACTCATGGATAATTATAAATTGAATTTAATTATTATATATGATATTTATGTAATAATTATTATTATGGAAAGATAAATTATTTTCGTCCTTCCTTTCTTTTCATCTATGGGAAAATGAAACCGTCTCCCCACTGTACAAGCAGGCTACTGCCTCCATAAAGTGATGTATTTTATTTTTCATTATCTCCTTACAAGGATGGTTATAAAAAGTGAATATAATAAATAAATATGTTTTTTACGAAATGATTAATATTCTGAGGCTTAAGGACTAGGACCATCAAACTGAAACATGCATGAAAAATAGAATAGTTAACACCCAAATATTGATTTTAATAAAAGATTATAAATAAATAGGTGATAATAAATTATAAGTGAATGGTATATAGTAAGATAAATAAAAATAGATACTCTAAAATTTCAATCAAATACATCATAATATTTTAAGTAATGTTTTTGATGTAAGGCGAGAAGTTGGTGCGGGATTCCAGGGCCCGAAAATCCAAAGATTTGATATATTAAAAATAATAAATATATCTTATCACACATGAATAGTTTTTTAGAAATAATGGAATATCATATGAATATAAACTAGAATGGGAAATCTGGGAGATTAATTAAATATATAAAGAAGGTTTTACCCTAGGGATAACATAAGTCTTATCGGATCTGTACACTTGGGTAGATGTTGTCATTATCAAATTAAATGATTTAAATTAGTTAATTCATTTAATTGTCATTTATTTGAGGAACCATAATAACAGAACTATATAAACCCTATTATGGATAATTAGATTGGTTTATCCTCATATCCCTAGAGTTTTTGAGTTTATGGAGAACTCTAGTGGTGAGATAATTGTTGAATGGGCATGGCATCATGGATCGAGGATCTGAGTACCGTGAGGATCATTGCCATTGATGGAGCCCTTGAATCTTTCAAGAAACAATGATGCAAGAATTTTCTTCAATAGTCATTAATCCAAACCTAAGGTATGGTGTTTTTTATATTGTTTAAATCCCATATTTTTTTATTACATATTTAATGTGAACTAATCCTCCAAAAAATTGATTTTTTTGTCAAATAATGATTTATGGAAGATTTATTTTTATCCTTAAATTGTGATTTTATTGGTCTTTGTTTATTTCTATTCATTATTAATTCTTATGGAAATTTATTTTGGAAAACTTGAAAAATTTTCCAGATTCATTCCTCTTTTTTTGATCTGTGCATTTCTCACACCGTTCATCATGCATTCATCATCGGCACTCACTTCAACTGATGGTTTGACAAATACCTGATGAACAATCATTGCACGATAATTATTTGGAATAACATATCATTATTGTAATTTTTAGGTTTAATATTGGTGATGTAATAATGTTGTAGTGATGATTATGGGATATTTTGGGGTTGGATCAAGATACCTCATTTCATGGTTTGGTGATGTGGCAATGTGCTGTGAAAGGGATCATTTCACGAGTAGATTGGTTGCCAAAATCTGAACACCAGCAATAGTGTACATTAGATATTTTCATAGGTGGAGGGTTTTTTTTATACATACCATGTGGATATTTGGGATGGTAATGGAGATGGATTTTCTCTAGTGAATAATGGCCTGAATCCATCTTTTGTAAAGTCGTTAATGTTGTTCAACTAGGATTTGGGTGTTTTGGTGAGATTTATAATGATCTTGAAGGTATCGGAGGTTCTTGGGAAAAGATGATTGAGAATCTATAATTTTGGTAAAATTATGAACTATAATACAAGTAGTTTAGAGTAATATATATCGTGTACATCCCTCAGTGCGGTGACTTGGGTTTCATCATTGAGTTAAATATCAGATGTCATGTGATTCGCTCACACGTCATGTCACTCTTAGCGAGCTAGATTGATGTATATTGGATGTACAAACCTAGGTGGATGTATGACCCCAAGCTCCATGTGTGTCAGGTTACACGCTATGTTTTTTTTTAAAATTACATGGGCATGGGCATGGGCATGGCCAGTGTACATGGGCATGGGCTAGAGTACATGGGATTGATCGAATGGCACACATCAAGTTTCACCTGACCTATATACATCATGTCCACCTAGTGTAAATTTTTTATATCTATAAGAATACATTCCATGTGATATGGTAATACACAAGCATTTCTAGACTCATATAAACACGTTGTGTACCCCATAGGATAGAAAAGGTACTCCTTCCAGTGTAGGTTGGAATTCTTGATCTTCTACATTGGGTTTATCTTTCTTCAAGACATGAATTTGAGCATGAAAGTATCCCATATTAACTTTTTACACTTAGGATGTTACGGTGTCCTTAATTTGGCATCAAAGATACAACATGAGATTATTCTAGTGGGATGCTTCTTTAAGAGGCTCATAGATGGTGACTATAATTAGGTGTGATCACCAAAGTATTACCGGGGTTGGGAACCCCCTTGTCACACAGGACCATTGACCCCATATACTCAATAGATAGGTATAGTTTTAAACCCCTCATACTACAATATGTGTGGGTCCTCTATCTATAGATTCCCCCTTTTCCTTGAGCTCTAGCGGTGTGTGAGTCCTCTAGTGTAGATTTTTCCCCCTTGGTTGTGAAGTGTACTAGCAAGGTGTGGTCCCTCCACACTGATTCATGATAGGTTATCTGAGATATATGTCTAATAGATAGTTCCCCTTAAATTGTGACACCAAGTGTTTAGGATATATTCATCCACCCTATTTCTTATCTATTTACATGGGTTTTTCGGAATCACTGATGGGACCTTTGGAGCTATAGGCTAACACATCAATCTTAGCTTGTTGTGGAGATAGATATCCCATTTCTCTCTTCATTTGGGATTATTGTTGATCATACTTGGGTAATTATGGTTTTGTTTCATGTTCTAACTGATATTCCTTCATGGTGTTGAGTTGACTACCCTCTCTTTGATTCTTTGTTTTTTGTGATTTTAGAGTGTCCTACTGGTTATGTATATACTTACCCCTGCATGGGATCTAACTATACATTTTATGTCTTATAGAGACAAAAGGTCTTTCATTGGAGTCCCAGGTGGAGTAGGATAATGTGCAGATTGATTGGAGATTAGTTAAACAAGATGGACCTTGTATGGATCCATGAGTTAATTTTGTGTAGTTTCCCTTGTGTTGTTAGAAGGATAGGTACTTATACTATTTTTGGTGAGTTTATATTTTTCCTTTTTTTTCTTTTTTTGTATTTATTTTTGTACTATGATGTGGTATAAATTTTATTCGTGCCTTTTTAGTAAGATTTATTTATCTTTCCACATTATACGGGTTTATGGAGATGTGTCTGTGTGTGTGTGTGTGTGTGTATAGGCACTTTAGATTAAGGGACCCCATGTGTGTGATATGTCATGTCCCATCCCCCAGGGCATATTCCATGACTACCCCAAATATCGTGTCTAACACACCAGGGTCTGGTGGCTAGCACCGAGTAGGCATATCCCATAAATGAGAGGCATTTAACTAATAACATGTACACATTCACATGACTCCAAGCCACATAGGCTGGAATGCTAATACAGTAAGTAAAGAAAATGAATGTATACCACTAAAACCTAATAATAAAGTAAAATGGAAATTAACGAAGTAAAGTACAACTGGGACAGAATACAAGCCCACTAAAAAAAGACAATTGCAAAGTCTAGCCTACAAATAAGGGTACTGAATCTAGTATAGAAAGATACTAAAAACACCTTGGCTCCTCTAATATCACAAGGAACAGTCTAGTTCTGGTCCTGGTCCTGCTCCACCTAGGACTATGTCAAAGTGTTTTTCATCTGCACAAGACATGACACATGCAGGCAAAGCCCATGCAGGGGTGAGTAAAATAACACTCAGTAGGGAACAACAAAAAACAAAGTAAAAGACCATAAAGGAAACACCACTAAGAAGATATAGTTATCTCAACATAGTTATATGTCAACAACACATATAATAATAATATCCATGTATTCTCTTATAGGATTCCAAGATGCAACGCCTCATCCATGGCTAACTATATGGTTCCACTCGTAGCACGCTTGATTCTGGGAGATCCCACTCCTCGAGCTATCTAAAATAAAGAACATAGAACAAGTCTACCAATAGTATATAAGAGAACATTTGGTATCGATACGTTATAAAGTTTCCCTAAGACATCTAGTCTTTATGAGACAAGGAGTCATGATATCACAGCCAATCCATAGTCATAGGATTCTGCTCAAGGAAAAATAATTTTGGTAGACCTCACTTGTAGCGACTCATTTTTTGTCCCTTTCAGACTTTGGAAAATTCCTATGAATAATTCCAGATCTAGGTGTGATGACGACATGCGAATCTAAGGCCTGGAGTGCCCAGAATTAATTTTATAAAAATAATGAATATTTTTATACTATTCATGTGGTAGGGGTGTGTGATCTCCAAAACTATATCTTAGAACAGGAATATGAGGGCACAGTTGTGTCCAGAGCATGTTGTTTTCCCTAGGTGGGGTGTAAATTTGTGGTTGTGGGCCTGCTGTGAGAAAAGCCCCTAGGGGTGTTTTCGTAAATAAATGGAATAGTTTATTTTGAGCGTCGGCTGGAATAACTTCTGAACGGAGTCTCGGAATAAAAATCCAAGTTCATTGTTGAGTTCAGAATGGCGTGTTTAACCTAGGGGCGACCTCATTTCTTCCACACCGGGAGGTATGGTCGGGGGTGTTAATTTAAATGAAGTAATTTAAATTAAAAAAAACACAAACCCCACCCCTCAACTCACTCCACTCGCACCCCAGAACGGAATGACGAAACCCCTCCCCCTCTCCTACCATTCTTCAGCAAATTGAGCCACAAATGTCTGTTTTCTGCACCAATCATCATCGGATCGAGCTTTAGGTCATCATGGGTGTCGTTTTTCACTCAAAGCTTTAGCGATCCGCCAACAGGTAGGCGGTTTGAGTTTTAAAATCCCGGATCTCGATTTGGTTGGTGTTTCTCTATTTTGAGCTTGCAGGTGCATAGAGACGGTCCTGGGGGGCATGCAGATGCCTTCGGATGCGCATTTGGACTCTAGGGGTTCCCTAGATAGCCCTTAAAAGGTCGGCAGACATGGAACAGTCACGGCGGCGCCGGCGATGGCCGGCGGCGGCGGGCCGCGGTGGAGAAATCAGACCACCACAGGGCGGCGGTCCGGCCGCTAATTAGTGGATACCCTGCAAGGGGGGGCAACTGTGCACTCGTGCATACTGCACTGCACCGCGGCAGCGCAATCCACCGGTCGAAGCGGCCGGCAGTGGTGGCGGGGGTGTCATTCCGGGCCTTTTCTTGTACACGGGGGTTTTAAAACCCCCGTCTCTTGCTCCTTGGAGATCCAAATCATATGCCGTCTGTGGAGACGCAACCCTGGCGATGAGATGAACCCCTCGTTGTGGGTTCGGGGGCCTCAAAGTTTGGGATCGTGGCCCGGGTGCTAGAAACGTTGAATAAAATAATGATATTTTAATATTATTCGACTTCGGGCCATTGTATCTTCTACCCGGAGAGTCCGATTGACGTGCTGTTAGTGGTGTTGAGGCCCTAATGGTACAACAGAATTTTTTTTGTTGGTTTTTGAGTGTTGGGACTGAGTTTGGGGTGTGGGCCCTAAGAGGCCAGTTTTTGGCATTTTCAGAGAAACACAACTTTTCCACCGGGTGTCCGTTTTGGACAAACATGTAGTTGATTCTATGTGTTTTTCTAAGGGGATTGAACTGGTGTGATCCTCTTGATGAGTTTTGGGATCATGGTGTGGGCCCCACCGGGGCTGGCTTTGTTGAATTATACCTTTTTCACCGGGTGTCCGTTTGGGATGATTGAGTAGTCGATCCCGCATGTTTTTTCAAGGGGATTGCAGTGATATGATCTGTTTGATGTGTTTTGGGATCGTAGTGTGGGCCCCATATGGGCTGGCTAATGTGAATAGTTCATTTTTCACTGGATGTCTATTATGGGTGAGTAAACAGCCTATCCTACATGTTTTTTCGCATGGATCGCGATGGTGGCCTCAGTATCAGCCCTGGAGGTGCGCAGTGTGGCGTTGTGGTGGTTCGCTCGAGTTAGTGATGTTTGGACCAATAGTGGTTGAGGGTACTCCCTTGGTTCATTCTTATGAGGGTTCGTACGGCATCACAACCTTAGTATAGGTTTTTGATCCTCTTGATGGGATGTTTAATCTATTTGAGTTGTGGCATCCCTCTGTTGGGCCCGAAGCGGGATCCTCTAGGATCGTTTCTCTAGATCGAGTTCTCGGTATCGCTGTGACCGCTTATCCATGGGCGGCGATCCCCTATCTATCAGGTTAACTCTGTAGGGTTTTTGGCAACATTGGGCATATGATCCTCTATGTAGTAGTCCATGCTCAGTAGGGTTGTGGAATCATTTGTTATACGATCCCCTACTCAGCATGTGGTTTATAGTAGGGTTGCGTTATCATTGGTTATATGATCACCTACTCAGCGCGTGGTTTCGGTAGGGTTGGTGTATCATCAGTTCGATCCCCTACATTGCGAGTTATACCTGATAGGGTTCCAGTATCGTCGTGACCACCTTTACAAGGGTGACGATCCTCTATCTGAATGACGTGTTTCTGTCGAGCACCATATTAGGTTTTAGTATCCTCTAGCAGAACCTAGGAGTGATTCCCTATTTGAGGAGTTTGTTTTTCTTGTTGTTTCAGTGTGGTTCTTTAATTGACATTATCTGACGAGTGTGATCTCTCGAGTGAGCATCTAAGGTGTTTGTGCGGGACTCAATAGACTGTATCTCTCAGATGAGTGTCATCTGGGATGACAGTGATCATGGAGTCTGCTCTCCTTGTTGTGAACCATTGTTGGTGTTGAGGTCAGTACCTCATGTGGCTTGATGTGTGAGCTAAGTATATCTAGATGTTCAAGGTGTTTGTATGGTCATACACCTAGATTGAGCTGACTAGTTGTTTTTAGCCGAGGATGGTCATGATATGGACTTTCTCTCTCGTCTCAGTTCCCTATGGCTGGGATGAGCGAACCATTGCCTTTCAGTTTCTATGTTTTGTTTTGGGTTTTTGGGGTGCCTACTAATTATTGTCATACTCAACTCTACATGGGCCTTGACTGCACATTTTTCTATCTTGTGCAGACCACAAGCCTTTCGACGGAGTCCCAGGAGGACCCGTAGCAGGCGGAGATGAGTGAGCAGGTGACCGTGGAGTCTTCCCAGAGCTGTGCTGAGGAGATTTTTGGTAGTTCTTATGACATTGTACCCCTTTTTTGAGCAGGTTGGACGCTTTTGTGGTTTTCCTTTAGTGGGCCCTATTTTTCCCTTTTGTACTTATGTTGCACTCTGGTTTGGGATAGATTTATGCATGCATTTTCTTTTTAGTTCTATATAACTTTGTACTGTTTCATGGAGGTGTATGTGGGTGTGTGTGTACAGGTACCTTAGGATAATGCCTCCCTTGTGTGTGATAGCTTACTCGGTGCTAGTCGTCAACCCCTGGCCTATTGGATGTGGGCTTGGGGAGTCACGGCTCGAGCCTCGCTGGTTCGGGTCGTGACTGAGTGGTATCAAAAGAGGTTCTACCTTTGGGATCTCCGAGCATAGTTGGTCTAGCCGTGATCTTGGTTTGGGTTTCATAGAGGTAGTGTCAAGATGTTTTGAGTTTGGCTTTCAGGGTAAGGACTCTAGAGTTAGTACGGTAGCCAACGTATCCATTCACCAGAACTCTGATAACCTACCTTTCAACTCAGGTCGTTTAGACACTAGTTGTAGGGACATAATGGTACATGCATCATATCGGGTTTTGGGTTTTTTCTTGTCCTTCTTAAGTCAACTCTCTAGATATACTCTTTGACCATGGTGCATCTTGATTGTATTTCAGGATGCCTCAACGACGATATCCAGTGTGGGTTCCGCAGTGGGATTGTGGTGATGATCTTCCCTGTGTAGAGGCTATGGACAAGGGTGTTGGTGCTGAGGTTGGACCTCCAGGTGGTCCGCCAATTAAGCCACCACCTGTCGAGCAGTTGGTTGTGCTGGTAGTGCAGGATGAGTTTGCGCGCAGGTTGAGTGGGTTGCTCGAGTTATATAGGCAGCGACCTCTGAGGTTACGGAGTGATCCATACCCTCAGGCAGCTGATGACTGACTCGAAGCAGTCACCCGAGTTTTCCGCCTAGTGAGGACACCCCCAGATCATATGGTGGTCCTAGCAGTGAGCCTTTTTCATGGTTCGTTCGAGCGATGGTTGATTCTGGTGACGCAATCCCATGATGAGGAGATGCTCACATGGGTAGAGTTTGAGTGGATCTTCAGGGAAGAGTTCTATCCAGTAATGCTGAGGTCAGTGCGGATTCAAGAGCTTCTGCAGCTTTGGCATGAGGGCATGACTGTGTCGGAGTACTCAGTGAGGTTTATAGACCTATCATGCTACTCCCTGTATATGGTTCGAGACCCGTTCTTTAGGGCTCGGACCATCGACCATGTCCTATGCAGAGACATTTTGGTAGGTGTGATTTCCTTGTGACTTCCCACCGATGCTGGAGTGCTGGAGTGAGCCTTGGTGGTGGAGAGCTTTCTAGCTGAGAAAATTCAGCCCGCCAGTGTTGGACATGTGGTAGCTGAGACGTCGGCAACGGGTAGCCAGAGGTAGGTGCCAGGGTCTGGACATGGCCAATGTTTCATGAGGAAACTCGAGGATGGAGGATCTAAGGCTCAAGGCTCGCAGGCCAGTTTTGGTCAACCGTAGGAGAGGCAGTGTTACGCTTGCGATGATCAGGGACATCTTGATAGAGATTGTCTGACCTGTCATGCTACTGAGAGGGAGCTGGTCGACAGACCACCTTGGAAAAGGCAGTGTCTTGAGGAAGGAGGTATGCAGGGCGGCGGACGTGGCAACGAAGCTGGTGCAATAGCAGGAGGTGGTTGGCAGTATCAGTTGCCACCACCCCCACCCCCAGGTGGTCCATGACAAGCTTAGGGAGTTAGAGGATGTGGGTGAGGATAGCTGGATACCCTACCGACTGTTGACCCAGAGGATTTATGGATGGACGGAGGTACTCCTAGTGTCATTTCTACTTTCTGTAGTAGTTTTGATAGACACTGTTTAATGGTACTCTTCCCTTTCCATTGCTCGCTTGAGTATTGTTCAGGGTGTTGATATGACCCGGTGTGGGTGTTGTTCGGTGTGCTTCGAATGCATGGGGAAGAGGGATCCTTCCCCAAGAAATACGTGTTTTCCTGACATGATTAAAACCATTTGGACGAGTCAGTGCTGCCCAAAGCAGATAGTGTTGAAGTGTGGTGGATGAGTCCCTCTGACTTATGTGTTCGGGAAAGGGTGTTTGTTGGTGAACTCATTCGCGTGGGATACCCAGTTGAGAGTCCAGTTTCTTTCCTTGTGCTTATGGATTTTTGGGGATGAAAAGTTCCAAGGTGGGTATGATGTAGCGACTCAGGTTTTTTCCTTGTCGGACTTTAGAATATTCCTATGAATAATTCCAGAGCTAGGCGTGAAGACAGAATGCGATTCTGAGGCCCAGAGTGCCCAGAATTAATTTTATAAAAATAATAAGTATTTTTATACTATGCACGAGGAGGGTGTGTTTTATCTCCTAAATGGTAGCTTATAATAGGAATATGAGGGCAAGGTTGTGTCCAGAGCATGTCGTTTACCCTAGCCAGGGTGTAAACTTTGCAGGCGCAGGCCTGTTGTGAGAAAACCCACCAGGGGAATTTTCATAAATAAATGGAAAAGTTTATTTATGAATGTCAGCTCAAATAACTTTTGAAAGGAGTCCCATATTGAAAATATGAGTCTTCTGTTGCATTCAGAATGGTGCGTTTACCCTAGGGGCGACCTCATTTCCTCTGCGTCGGGAGGTCTGGTTAGGGGTGTTAATTTAAATTAAAAAACACAGACTCCACCCATCACCTCCCTCCTCTCACACCCTGGAATGGAATTATGAAACCCCTATCCCTCTCCTACCATTATTAACCAAATCAAGCCGCAAACATTCATTTTCTGCACCGATCGTCAGCGGATCGTGCTTCAGGGCGTCGTGGGCACCGTTTTGCACCCGAAGCTTCGGCGATCCGCCAACAAGTAGGCGGTTTGAGTTTTAAAATCCCAGATCTTCATTTGGTTAGTGTTTCTCTATTTTGAGATTTTATATGCGTAGATCCGGTCCAAGGGGGCACTCAGATGCCTTTGGATGTGTGTTTGGACCCCCTGAGGTGCCCCATAGCGGCCCTCGGAAGGTCAACCAACGTGGCACCGACGACGGCCCGCGGTGGCGGGCCGCGGTGGAGAAATTGGACTGCCACAGGGTGGCGGTTCGGTCACCAATTATCAAAGACCCACAAAGGGGAGGGGGTTGGCTACACACTGTGCCACACCCTGACAGCATGGTACGCCGGCCGGAGCGGCCAGTGGCGGCCGGGTCGGCCGGCGCGGGCCAGTCCGGCCCTTTTCTTGTACACGGGGGTTTTAAAACCCCCGTATCTTGCTCCCTAGAGACCCAAATCACGTGTCGTCTATAAATACATGACCATAGTGACGAGGAAAACCCTTCGGTGTGGGTTCGGAGGCTTTGATGTTTGGGATCGTGGCCCGGGTGTAAGAAACGTCGAATAAAATAATGATGTTTTATTTTTATTCATCTTCGGGTCGTTGTATCTTCTACCCGAATCATCCAATTGACGTTACTTCAGTGGAATTGTGGCCTTAATGTTATGAAGGAATTTTCTTTTTCTTATTAGGGTGTTGGTACCGAGTTTGGGGTGTGGGCCCCACGAGGCCTGGTTTTGGCATTTTCAGAGAAACACAACTTTTCCACCGGGTGTCCATTTTGGACGAATGGGTAGTTTATTCTGTGTGTTTTTTCGAGAGGATCGTAATGGTGTGATCCTCTTGATGAGTTTCAGTATTGTAGTGTGGGACCCAGCTTGGATGGCTTCGGTGAATAGTACCTTTTTCACCGAGTGTCTGTTTGGGACGATCGAGTAGTCGATCCCTTGTGTTTTTTCAATGGGATCATAGTGGTATGATTCTATTGATGAGTTTCGGGATCGTATTGTGGGTCCCACATGGATTGGATACGGTGAATAGTGATTTTTTTCCCCACATGTCCATTTCGGGCTAGTAAACAGCATATCCTGTGTGTTTTTCTATGTGGATATCGATGGTGGCCTCGTTATCAGCCTTGGAGGTGCGCAGTGTGGCATTGTGGTGGGCTACTCGGGTTAGCGACGTTTGGACCAGTAGTGGTTGAGGGTACACCCATGGTTTGTTCCTAAGAGGGTTCGTGTGGCATCACAACTTTATTATAGGTTTTTGATCCTCTCGATGGTATTTTTAATCTGTTGGAGGTGTTACATCCTTTTAGTGGGCTCGGAGCGGGATCCTCTAGCAATGTTTCCTTAGATTGGGTTCTTGGTATCAATGTGACTGCTTATCCATGGGCGACGATCCCCTATCTAGCAGGTTAACCCCATAGGTTTTGTGGCATCATTAGGCATATGATCCCCTATGTAGTGGGTTGTGCTCAGTAGGGTTGTGGCATCGTTGGTTATACGATCCCCTACTCAGCATGTGGTTTATAGTAGGGTTGTGGTATCATTGGTTATATGATCCCCTACTCAGCGCGTGGTTTCTGTAGGGTTGGTACATCGTCAGTTTGATCCCCTACATCGCGTGTTATACCTAATAGGGCTACATTATCATCATGACCACCTTTACACAAGCGACGATCCTCTATCTGAGTGACGTTTTTCTATCGATCGCCAGATCTGGTTTTGGTATCCCTTAGTGGACCCTAAGAGTGATCCCCTATTCGAGGAGTTTCTTGTTCTTATTGTTTCAGCGTGGTTTTCTCGTTGAAATTATCCGACGAGTGTGATCTCTTGGGTGAGCGTCTGATGTCTTTGTGTGGGACCTGATAGAGTGTATCTCTCAGATGAGTTTCATTTGGGATGACAATGATCGTGGAGTGTGCCCTCCTGGTTGTGAACCATTATTGGTGATGAGGTCGGTACCTCATCTGTCTTGGTGTGTTAGCTGATTATATCTGTATGTTCAAGGTGTATGTATGGGAATACACCTAGATTGAGTTTACTAGTTGTGTTTAGCTGAGGATGGTCATGAGATGAAGTTTCTCTCTCATTTGGGTTCCCTCTGGCTGGGATGAGCGGACTGTTGTCTTTCAGTTTCTCTCTTTTGTTTTGGGTTTTTGGGGTGCCTACTGAGTATTGTTATACTCACCCCCACACAAGCTGTGCCCGCACATTTTTGTGTCTTTTTCAGACCACATGCCTTTCAATGGAGTCCTAGGAGGACCCGGAGCAGGAAGAGCAGAGTGAGCGGGTGACCATGGAGTCTTCCCAGAGTTGTGCTGAGGAGATTTCCGTTGGTGCTTTTGATAGTGTACCCCTTCTTCCAAGCAGGTTGGACGTTTTTTTGGTTTTCCATTGGTGGGCCCTATTTTTCCCTTTTGTACTTCTATTGCACTCTGGTTTGGGATAGATGTTTGCATGCATTTTATTTTCAGTTTTATATATCTTTTCACTATTTTGTGGAGGTGTATGTGGGTGTGTGTGTACAAGTACATAAGGCTAATGCCTCCCTTGTGTGTGATATCCTACTTGGTGCTAGTAGCCAACCCCTAGCCTATTAGACTCGAGCTTGGGGAGTCACAACTTGAGCCCCATTGGGTCGGGCCGTGACATCACTCCTCAAGCTATGAAGTTATCAGAGACACCTGAAAAAATGTCCTGCTAATTTGGGCCCTTCCTAAATGGAACACACTGATAACTACGTAAAGTACACTGGTTAGGTAAAACCATTAAAGAAAGAATCAAATCTTGATACATAGATAGGGGGTTTTGCACCTAAGGCTCAATAAGGGACATCCTAGACCTACTGGAATTATCATCTTAGATAGGGTATGGGTGCATGTATAAATATTGGTCACACCCATGCCACAAACCCTATCTAAGGTACCACGAAGACAAGTGAGGACTGATCGGGCCTCTCGGTGCTATCCATACTCCATCTGGTGGAGTCACTAAGAAATATGGGCATAGCCAACCCACTTCAGAATAATGTCCATTCTCTATGATAGGGATGGGATCCTACATCAATCCTTTATAGAGTATCCCAAGGTTTTGGTATCAATCTCTATTTTCAACCTCTATGACGGGATCGGTATATGGCCTCCATCCCTCATTTGAAATATAAATAGAATGCCACCAACCCCTGCTAGTCCAACTAAAACCCCACTAAGCCATCCCAAAAGGACCACTTTGTTGATATGTCCCAACACTGTAAACAAATCATCAAATGGACTTACAGTTTTAAAGTTATGGGCATCTTAGAGAAAAGAGGTCGGTTGGGTCTGGGTCTGGTCCGAACTGGTCAGACCGACCCGACTCGACCCGCTGGCCACAAAACGTTGTCGGACCATCTTTCCTTGGCTAGGTCTAACCCGCCAGCTCTAGTCCAGACCACTTGGATGTGGGCTAATTCATCCACCCTAGATGCAGCAGCTTTCCATGTCCCCTCTATGTTGCATGGTCGGCTCGACCGGCCGCTGACCGCATGCCACCGGTCTGACGCAGCGTTTTCTGGATCACCGGCCCGCTCCACCACAACCCCTGTCGCTGCTCATGGCTAATACACCATGGCTGGACAGATTTTTCTGCACTGGAATGCATCCTCCACCACTTTCCCCTACTGGCACTAGTCACTGGCGCCCCGGTGGCCCCTTCTATGGGTCATTGGACACGCTTTAGTGCTCCGATCTCTGATCCGGAATGCGTTTCGAAATCCTTGGGTTGTTATTTCCACTATCATGGGCTTTAATCTACATTATGAACCACTTTTCCAAAAAAATCTCAAATTGAGGTATCTCCCATGTTGCTTCGATCTATCTATCATCGTCGTTGTCGCACCTCCGCTAGTTCTCCATGAGTTTGGATCTTTGATTTGGGATCATTGCATCCAAAAAAAGGCATGAAATGATCATCAATTCATTATTGCATGAAGAATGTGATTATAGGAAGAAACAAGAATTAACAAACCAAGTAACAACCTTGGCCATTTTTCATTATGGCCTTGATCCACTCCTATTAGAAGGATCAAGAAAATGAACTTAAGCAGAACAATTTCCCCCAAATTAAAACCCACAAGTTGAACCCTCCCGAAAGAATGATCTAACCGTCGGTCAACCTATTCGAGGGTTGATCCAAATTCTTCATTTAAATCCAAGAATAGGGAGAGGTAATATATAAATAACAAACCCTACATAGAGTTTGGATTTTTCGACGTTGGGGTGCGATCTTCATTGAATATTCATTAACATATGTCATGATCTTTCATCTCATCAATCCTCTATCTTCATCGTCATTCATCATTCACCAACATGAATGATTCTCCTTCTTGCCTTATGAAAACTATAGGATTATGACAATAAACTTGGATTTCCTAACAAGTCCCAATTAAAAGGAAACTAATGTTATGTTTCCACATTAGGTAAATTTAAAATATTTTTAATAAATATTTTAATGATGTTCACATCCAAAAATTAACTTTCACCCTCAACCTATTTTGGTCATGGTTAGGCCATTACTAAGGTAAATTCAATGTTCTAGATGCATTGATGCTCTTAGATTTCTGATCTATGGACCTATTTAAGAGTTCTTCCACTTTTTTAGAAAAACTTCTCAAGCATGCTATTTAAAAACATAACATTTTTTAGTGTATTGTTCCGGTCACACTAGGCCTCAGAATCACATGTCTTCTTAGTGTATGGTCTCATAATTTTCCCAATAATTTTCTAAAAATAGAACTAGGAAAATCCAATTTGTTACATTCTCCCAGCCTTTAGACTTTTACATCCTCGAAAAGCCAAACAATGTTTACCCGAACAAAAGGTGAGAGAACTAAGCATTAATCTAAGCCTCCCTCTACCGCGTGATCTTCTTATGATCCTCACACTACCTTCAAAAATTCACCAATTGAAAATATTTTCCATGAAGGATCCTCTATCTTCATTTGGTACTCAACCAAAGACACTCCAATGTCAATGTCCATCTCTTCCTATCTTATAAAATACAAAGAGTTATGCACGAATCTTATCAATTGTGACATGTGGAAGATGTTGTGTACTTGGTCCCATTGCGGGGTAGATCCAAGAAGTACTCCACCTCACCAACTCAACGCAGTACCTGAAATAGGGATTATTAACCTCATAGATAGCTTGCTTCCTGGGAAAAAAAATTTGTGACCCTCTTTAAGGTGATACCCAAAAGAAGACATGGTATCTTTCCTCGAACTCTAAAGGTCTCCACTATCTACCAGCACAAAAAAATTGGATAGCCATTTGTATTCTACATTTTCTCCTATATGAACTGCACATTCTCTGTAAACTCCTCTTGCATTACATTTCACAACTGGTATGTAAAGTGAGTATCGTGATTGAAACAATCATCAATGAAACTTCATGGATTTGAACTATATCCTACTTGTAGAGGCATCCCAAGCCCTCTACTAAACTAGGTTCTTAGGTAGTTAGGAATTGGGCCGACTCGATGAGTTGATTAATGATCACACCGATAGTATCATGTCTTTTTGACATACGTGGTAAACCCTTCATGAATTCCATCTATATCCCTTCCCACTTCCTTCCTGGTACCCTAAGAAAGAGAAGGAGAAACCCCTTCCAAGCAAAGGGTCATGAAACGGTGAGTTTATAACCCATGAAACTGATTCAAATAAGATTATAGCTATTTATCCCAATAGGTAATCTCAACTGCAACCCTTCCTATTATCCCCAGTATCTGCCTTGATATCCACATACATATTCTGATGCATCACTCTATTCTAAGTGTCTACTGTTACAATTGTACATCTCCTAAAAACAACAACGTGCTCCCCACCTTTTGAATTTCCATTAGGGGTATTCCCTGTGGAAAAATGACCATGTGAAGACTCATTTTTGGAATCACTGAGCTATACCTCCCTAACTCATTTAATAGTGGATGGGTAATAACTAATGACTGGAGATAAGCTTCTCTATCTCCATCCATGAAGAATAACCAAAGAAAGGCAAATCGCTCTGATGCCTCATTCAGTAACTGCTAACTAGATTCTAGGTGAGAGCATCTGCATCTACATTTCTCTTACTAGAAGTATAGACAAACTTTAATTAATAGTCCTAGAATAACTCTAGTAATTTCCTCTATCTCAAGACTTGGTCCTTATAAGAGAATACATACTTGAGAATCTTGTGATCTAAGTAGACAATGAATATCCCATGCATCAGTTAGTATCACCACATCTTAAACTCAAATACCACCACTACTAACTCAAGATTATGGGTTGCAAAGTTATGGTCTTCAAACACCATCTCAACCTCCCCTGGATTCACTAAAACTCTAGCCTTTGAGATGATATTTCCTAAGAAAAGGAACCTTCTGAAACCATAAGTGACACTTCAAGAGCTTCTCTTAATGATGGTGCTCTAAGAGTGTGTCCAGGACCATTCTTAAGTGTCTCACATGCTTCTTATTAGATGTTTTGTACACTAATATTTCATCAAAAAAGATCATTTGTGGATGTACAGGGTGAAACACTGGGTCTTAATAATCTCTTCCACTACAAGTCCCCCATCTACACCCCCAGATCATGAAGCTATTTAGGATCCATCTGATATACTCACGTAAATATTGGTGCCAAATCGAGGTGTGGACTAATGCATAAGTCTAACTCTCAATGGATAGGTAAACCTGGAACATCTTCAAGGAAGACATCCTTATACACTACCACCACTAAGAAATTTGAGGACTCATAACATCCACTACATCGAGGGTCAGACTAGCCCACTAAATAGAAATTGGCTGCACCCTCCACTAGCAGAGTCCATCAAGAGTTGCAAGGATTTCCCCCTTTCTAGTAGAGTGAAATCTAGTTCTATAACTACAAATAAACCACATCCTTTTCCTAGAATAATCAATATTATAATGAAATGTGGATTAGTTCATACTGATAATGACATCGTAAGGCCTTGATGCCACTACCAAGAGATCCCAACTGATACTCTCACCTCTAAGAGTCATGTCACACTGTTGGAACCAATGTGTGGTCACTAGGTCTCCTCCAGTAGAAGTATCTAGACATGAGGATCATGTCAATGGTTTTAACCAGAACCTATAGGTATCAAACAAGAAAAATGACAGGAAATGAAATCACGAGTACAAGTGTCTATAAATATTGTATCTAAGGTAGAGAGACCCAGATCATACCTTGAATCATTTCTAAAGTCCTAGGGTCATAATCCTCGACAACCTACAACTATCTCCTCCCCTATCCTCTATCTCCCAGAGTCTGGTATGGACCTCCTATAGGTGGTGGTGGTAACACATAAAAATTTCATCCACCTCTAACTACTTCCCTAGATTTCCTTCCACATCCACTACCAGATGGATCAATCTCCTCTTACTGATGCCTCATCCTTGGTGGTTCTTCAACCACCTCTTTGACTGAAACATAAACGGTGGGACAATATCATGTTAGATTCCCAATTTTATGATAAGCATAGCAAATCCTATCCTTCTAGGAACTAGCACATCCCTAGAACTTCTAAGGAAACCTCTATTTATGTAGCCTACATTGCACACTTTCTATAGATAGGTCCTGTTGACCTTGCATCCTAGGAGATCGCTACCTTAGAAGCCTATGACACACATTAAAACCATGTGTCTCATTATTTAGCACCAAAAGAGACATCTATGACTCAGTCTGGAAAGATTCATCCACCTAAACCATTGGAGGTGGGTTTGCTAACTGATCATCAAGAGAAATTGTCACCAGTTGACTATCCTAAAGAAAAACTCCTCTGTGACTGGGTCCTATCAGGGAGTCCTCATCAAGCATTGGTCCAAACTCCTGATCTTACCATGGAAACCTTAATGGTTGGTGTTGTGAACACATACTGAGGAATACAAGATATATCATGGTTAAAATAGTATACCTGATGAGCTAACTCAAGAAGGATATGGAAAATAGAACCCATTTTTATATGATGCATGTACCTTTATTTTTCAATACAACTAGTGTTTTCACATACTGAGTTAGAAAGTATGTTCCCAGAGTCCTGGTGTACAGATACATTGGTTGCCACACTAACATTGGAGTCCTTAGCCTGAAATCCAAACTTGAAACACTTAACACTATTTCCCAAAACCAAAATAATAGACTACCGATCCCAATGTGGAACCAAACTTGCTCTAATAACACTCTATTACAAACCATCCCCTAGGACCCATGTCGTGACTACCCCACACCCGCCTCTAATAGGATAGGGTCTAGCGACTATCGCTGAGTAGGAATATTCCACAAATAGGAGGCATTTTTCTCAGAACCTGTACACACACACATGACTCTAAGCCTTAGAGGCTGGAAAGTGAAAACACTAACTAAATAAAATGCAGGAATACCACTATAACCCAAGAATAGAGTATGAAAAAAATTATAGTAATGTACAACTGGGACAGAACACAACCCCACTAAAAGAAATACAACTGCAAAGTCTGACCAGCAAACAAGGGTTCTAAAGCTATTATAGAATGATTCCAAAAACACCTTGGCTCATCTGATCCCAAAAGGAACTATCTAGTCTAGTTCCTAGTCCTTCTCTACCTTGGACTCCATGAAATCATTAGTCATCTTTACAAGAAATGACACGTGTGGGAAAATCCCATGTAAGGATGACTAAAAAAATACTTAGTAGGGAACCCTGAAACATAAAGTAAAAGACCACAATGGAAACACCACTGAGAATATATGATCATCTAAACACAATTATATGTAAAAAACATATATAACAAGAACATCTAGGTATACTCTTAAGGGATTATAAAATGCAATATTTCATCCACTGCCATCCATATGGTTCTGCTCATAGCATGCTTGATTCTGAGAGATCCCACTCATCGAGCTATCTAAAAGAAATCACGTAGAACAAGTCTACCAAGTGTATCTAAGAGAACATATGGTATCAATACGTCATGAAGTTTCCTTGAGACATCAAATCTCACTGAGACAAGGAGTCCCAATATAACAGCCAATCTTTAGCCACAAGATTATGCTCGAGGCACGCTCATTCTGGGAGAATTCGCTCCTCTATATATGAAGTTATCAATGACCCTTATAAAAAGGTCCTGATAATTTGGGCCCCACCCAAAGGAAACACACTAAGAACTACTCAAAGTACACTAGTCAAGTCAAACCATGAAGGAGATAATCAGATCTCGATACACATATAGTGGGTCCTGCACCAAGGGCTCACTAGGGGACATCCTGTCCCTATTGGAATTATCATCTAAGATTAGAGATTGGTGCCTATGTAAATATTGGTAAGACCTATGCCACAAACCCTATCTAAGGTACCACAAAGAGAAGTGAGGACCAACCAGGCCTCTCGGTGTGATCCATGCTCATGCCCATAGAGTCACTGAGAAAATTGGGTTGATCCAACTCACTTTAGAACATAGTCCATTCTCTATGACATATATGGGATCCTACATTGAACCTTCATAGATAAGCCCAAGGGTATGGTCTCAATCTCTATGGTCACCCTCTAAGACGGGATCGGGATCCTGCATCTATCCCTCAAAGTAAATACAAATAAAGCACCACCAATCCCTTCTAGTCCAACTAAAACTCTACTAATCCATATCAAAAGGACCACCTCATCTAGAGGGCCCCAATTCCACAAATGTCTCATAAAATGGACCTACAGTTTGAAAGTTACGGGCAATTTAGTGAAAATGGTCAGTTAGGTCCGGGTCCGATCTGACCCAGCTGGACTGACCCGACCCGACCAAGATTGGGGTTTTCCAACCCGACCTAGGACCGCTGACCTGACCCAGGTCCAACCTAGCCCATTGGGTCTGACCTGGCATACTGGACCTGACCCACCCCGATTGGCCCCAACCCGATCGGATGTGGGATGGTTCATCAGCCATAGATGTGATGACTTTCCATATCCCCTCTATATCATGTGACCAGCTTGGCCGACTTTTGTTCCGACACATTGTCCACTGATCATGTGACACTGGTCTGATATGGTGTCTACAGTGTCACTGACCCACTTTATAGCGGTCCACCCTGGTCACGGCCCATGTTTCCACTCGTGGTCGAGCCGCCACGGGATCCTCCATCCACCTCCACGGGCAGCTATATTTCACTGCATCGGCACGCGTTCACCATCACATACCACCACTGGTGCCCCGGTGGCCCCTTCTGTGGGCCACCGAATGTGCTCTGGTTCTCCTATCTCTGATACGGAAGATGTTTCAGAATCATTGGGTCTCCATCTTCACTATCATGGTCTTGAATCTATATTATGAACCACTTCATCAAAAAATGATCTAATGGAGGTATCTCTTATGTCACTTCTATCCATATTTCTTCATCACTGTCACACCTCTACTAGGTCTTCAAGAGGATGGATCTTTGATTTGGGATCATTGTGCCAAGAAACGTGCATGCAATGATCATCCACTCATTATTCTACGAAGAACGTGAAGAATGTAATTAGGGCAAGAAACAAAAAATAGAAAACTGAGGAATAAAACTCGATCATTATTCATTACATCCTTGATCCTCTCTTATTATAAGGATCAAGAAAACAAAATTATACTAAAAATTTTCCCCCAAATTAAAACCCGAAAGTCGAAACCTCCTGGAAGAACGATCGAACCACGCATCAACATACCCATAGGTTTATCCACATTTTTCATTTACATTTAAGAATGGGGAAAGATAGGATTTAAATAACAACCCCTACCTAGTGTTTGGATTGGTCTTCATTGGGGTTTGATCATCATTGGTGATCCATTGAGATAGGTGATGATCTATCATCTCATTGATCCTCGAACTTTATCATCATTCTTCATTTACCAATGAGAAGGTTTCTCCAATTTTCCTTAAGAAAACTCTAGGGTTATGATGATAACCCAGTATTTCCTAAAAAGGATCAATTAAAAGGTAACCAATGTTGTGTCACCATGTTGCATCAATTTCAAATAATTTTAATAAATATTTTAATGAAATTCACATCCAAAAATTAACATTCACTCCCAACCTACGCCAGTTAAGGTTAGGCATTGCTTATGGTAAAGTCGATATTTTGGATGCAATGGTGCCATCATATTTCTGATCTGAGAACATGTTTATTATTTTGTCCACTTTTTCAGGAAACCCTCTTATGCACACTATTTAAAAAATTTACATTTTTTGATGGATTTTTTGGGGCACAACGGGCCTCAGAATTACATGTTGTATCAGTTCCTGGTCTCTTTATTTTTTCAATAATTTTCTATAAATAAAACCAGGAAAAATCCGATTCATTACATGATATTCCTACTCAACACTAGTCTCTCATGGACTAATATAGGTAGTATTAGGGTCTCATTCTCAGCTTACCACTATCCAGGAAGGCCTCAGTGGGTTTGTTCATGATAGATTAATATCAAAACTGGTCATATTAGGACCAGAGTTTAGAGATTTTCTAGTTTTGAGGTTCATTTTAGAAATAAGGGAAACAATTTTATAGTATCTTGAGTTCACCTCTTAGACTAGGAAACTCAATGTCAGTGTGGAATTCGATGTATCCATCCACTAGGACTCTCATAATCTTATTATTGACTCAGCACATATAGAAACTGGTTAAAGGGAAAACATTGGTTCATGCATCATATATGAATGGTTTATGGTTTCAATGTCCTTGATTCATCTCTTAATATATGTACTTTGACTATGGTACACATTGATAATTTTCAAGATGCCTCTGTGATGATAGCCAACTAGGATTCCAATACAATGTCATGATGATGATGATTTGAGTGGTTATTTTTTATTTTTGGGCCCCATTCATGATGTTTTACCTCCATAATGGCATATATAAGTGCTTCCACCTATTTAGCAGCATATAGATTCAACTCTAGTTATCTATATAGATGATCATCTGCAAGTTGTGCAGTTAATGGATCTAATAATATTGGATGATAGTGCATGTAATATTATCATGTTGTGTGAGTTTTAGTAATAGATTCTACTAAGTTTTTTTGGAAATTCATACCCATGGGCAGTGGAAGATTGGTTTCAAGAAGTGTTTTGGGTTTTATGGCTTGTATGGCCACCAAGCGATCAGATAGTTGCACTCACAACATATCTTATTTGTGGATAATTGGTTGGTTCCTATGGTATATATGGATAACGCACCTATGTTTAGTTCACAACATGAGCTTCAAAGATAGAAATATCCTAGGTTTAATGGTGTGCCATAGTCTCTTCTTTGGTGGTAGAGAAATTGTTTGAGAAAGTGGTGTGAGTTTCCTTCTTAGTTAGGAAACCTCTTGATGGTGTTCTTGGTAGTTAGATTTATCTAAGGTGACATGGGGAATTGCTAGAGCCCTATGTTAGAGACATTTTACATGGATTTGAGCATGTGAAGAAAATGGACATTTCTCCAACCAATATGTGTTCTTGTGACATGATTTAAAATTTTGTGGGTGAGTCAGTGTCACATAAAGAGGATAATGTCGAGGTGTGGTAGATGAGTTCCTTTTAATTACATGATTGAGTTAATTTATTTTTAAAAGGTGTCAAAGTAGGATCTAGTTATAGAGAACATGAAAATTTAGGGAAGGATATCTTTAGAATGTAGGGTTTTATGACATAGAGGATCTGGGTGTGTTTCAAGGTATGGAATGTTTCTACTCTACCCACAGATATAGTTTTATCACATAGTCTCAAGATTTTTCCCTAAATGAATCCCTTTTATGTGACCTAGTGGTTCCAGTGGTGTCCTTTATTCTTGAACCTTGTGTTTAGAGTCTCATGGAGAGAAGTATCAATGATCACATGCTTCTACCGACAACGTGACATGACTATGGGAGGATAGGGAGATTCATGTGGAATCTTTCTATAGTGATAGTTAGGCCCTATGATGTTTTCCTCAATTTTTAATAGTTTCAAACTATTCATTCCTTGTATGAGTGTTACCAGTGATAGTTATAGTGTTTTTGAGTTAGTGATATGGAATTTGTTTCCTTCTTTGGTGAGAAGGGATTCTCATCACAGAAATATGAGATAATATTCAAGAGGATACAACCAATTTATTTCAATTGACTATTATTACCCATTGAGTAGCAGATTCTATTGGTTTTCAATTTCATGTAGTGTTAGAGGGGTATGGGTACATCTTCCCTAAAGATGTTTCAAGATTACCTCCCCCTTTAATGTATTTTCACTATATATACATGTTCTTAGGGGTGGCTCAATATCTGCACTAGCGTATCATATAACTTCGTATAGCTGTGAAAGATGAAGGCATGGATGGAGAATATACTAATCAAGGGGTTTTTTAGACCTAATATGTTCTCATGGGTATCCTAGTGTTGTTCTCCAAGGAAGTGTATGAGGTCTTAAGGTGAGCCACGGACTAACATTTCCTAAGCTAGGTGACTTTCAGGAAGGATTATACACCCCTAAAAATAAATGACTTATTTTATCAATGGTTAGTATTAAAGTTGTTTCTATATATTGACCTTAGGATGGGTTATCACCAATATGAAGTTCAAGAGGATAATTTCCTGAATGTGTATTCCAAGATCCACTATATTTTCATGAAGTTATTGGTGATACCCTTAGGCATGTTGAACTCCACATTAGTTTTTGAGGAGTTATGGATAGGATTATTTAACCCTTCTTGTACAGGTTCATGGTAGTCTTCTTTGATGGAATCCTTGTATACTCAGTGTTAGAGGTGGATCACATGGTAAACTTGAGGGTAGTTCTTGAAATTCTCTGAGAATTCTAAAATTATGGGCATCTCTTAAAGTCTTAATTCTAGAATTGAAAATTCTGATTATTTGGATATTTCTTCTCAAACATGGGAGTGATAGTATACCTAACTACATTTGAGGTAGTACTATATTGAGATCCACCCAAGGGAATGTTCATGGTAGTAGACTCTCACAGAATGGTTTTCTGTTCACTATTGTTGAGAAATGTGACGATGCAGTTAACCTATTTATAGTTGATTTTTAAGAATGATTAGGGTGTGGTGTACCCCCAGTTTATGATTTTTACCCCTTTGATTCTTTAGTGATTTAGTGAGGCATAACTTGGGGATATCAATCATGAGTTCTTGCATGACTATATATCCACTATATATGTTCATAACGGATATTCTAAAGGTGAGGAGCATGTCATCATTTTTTGAGGAAGGATATTGGAACCATTCATTCTTTGAAAGGTTTTGTTGAGTTTGTTTCATGCTTTCCCTTAACAGTGCATTTGGGAGAGGTGAAAAATTACCAAGATTTTTAGGAACTGGTATGGGTATCCAAGTATGTTGTAGCATGTTTCTAAGTTTATGTCTCAATACCTCACCTATAAGTATATGAATGTTGAAATTTATAGATAGAATTAGAAATGGGATAGTATCTTTGTGTCACTCATGATAGGTCTTCCATGATCAGTGAGAGGTCACAACACTATCTTATTATTCGTAGTCTGACACAACAAGTTAGACAGTTTCCTAGACATCTAAGGGTAGATATTTGTGGTGAGTTTTGGATGACTCTATATAAAAGAGGTGGTTCAGATTCCTGGTATTCCCTTGACAATTATTTCAGACTATGGTTTTGAAATCATGTCAAGATTATGGAGTTGATACAAGTGGCCTTTTTGAATTGATCATGACTGATCACATTGTTTCTACCCAAGACATATAGTTGGGCTAAGTGGACCATTCAAGTTCTGGATTACATGCTTTGGGTTTGCACACTAGTTTTGGGATATAACTAGGAGGATCATATACCATTAGTGGATTTTTTTGTATTATTATATTTACTATTATACCATTATTGTATCACCAATCGAGTCCATGTATGGGAGTCTCTAAAGGTCACCACTATACTGGTCAAATATAGGGGAATAGATATTGTGGACCTAGGGTTGATGCAAGTGATGGTGGAAAAGGTGAAGTCCAAACTGGGGTGGATGAGGATTTACTAGAGACAATGGGAGTCCCTTACAGGCCAAAAATGGAAGACATTGGATTTTTATAGGAAGATCATGTGTTCTGAGAAATGTAACCTTGATGAGGGTTGAAAAGTTTCGGTTATGGTGGTAAGATATTTATGAGGTTTATAAGACCTTTTTCCATTTACTATATTGGTTAAGTGAGGTAGCATACTAATTATCCTTACCAGTGTAGTTAGACTAGGTAAACGATGTATTCCACATGTTAGAGCTGAGGAGATATATACATGACTAATTGCATGAGGTCGACTGAGGTGAGTTGGACATCAATGGTGGAGTTACCCTTTTTGAGGGACCTAGTGGTGTTTCAAAAATGGTATGAGAAAACCCTTCATGGTAAATTGTTTTCCCTTAGATGTGTGTTTGTTGGTAGCATGAGAACCTCTTGGAGATATCATGGGAGTGGGAGACTTGGGTGTGGGATCAGTATTCCTATATTTTGGTAGGTTTTCACTTTTTAGGATGAAAATCCTTGAAGATAGGGAGAATGTAGTGACTTAAAATTTTCAATATGATACTTTTTAATATTTTAAGGAATATTTTTGGGGTAAGGAGGGGTATCTATGTGGGATTCTGGAGCCCAAAGAGCCTCAGAGTCAATATATTAAAAATAATAAATATATCATATCACATGTCTATAGTTTTTTAGAAGTAATGGAATGTCTCTTGGATGGTGTATCATATGGGAAAACCAATACCTCCATTAAATCCAGAATATGGGTTTTATCCTAGGCATGAAATAAGTCATGTCGACGTCAGGTGCTTGGGTAGAGTTCTATCATTATAAAATTAAATTAAATTAATTAATTGATTGATTTAATTATCTTTTATTTGAAGAACCATAACAACAACTCTATTTAAACCCTATTATAGAGAATTCTCTAGGTATTTACACCTAACACTAGAGGGATTGTGAATAAAAAGAACTATAATATAGAGTGTTTTTTTGGATGGTTGTGGGATTATGGATCAAGGATCAGAGTACCAGGAGGATCATCATCATCGAAGGGGATCTTGTATATCACTAGTGAAATTGATGTAGAAAATTTATTTGATAGAGATTGATCCAAACCCAAGTTTGGTAAAAAAAAATTGTGTTGGTTTAATCCCATATTTTTTTATTCCATGTCGAGCATGAATAAATTCTCATAAAAATTGATTCGTAGGACAATAATGATTTATGGTTGATGGATTTTTATTCATGGATTGTGATTTTATTGTTCTTTGTTTATTTATCTTCATTCATCATCATTATAGAAATGGATTGAGGCTAACCTGAATAATATATGAGGTTTATTCCTCATAATTTTGTTTTTATCATTCTCCCACCATTCCTTGTAGGTTCATTGTTGTCACTCTCATTGGTCAATGGTTTGATAAATAAATGGTGAATGATCATTGCATGGTCATTATTTGGAAAAAATGATCATTAACATGGTTTTAGGTTTTGATATTGGTGATTAAATCATGGTGTGGTTCTGATAATAGAAGATTCAGGGGTTGTATTGGGATACATCATTTTAGGGTTTAGAAAAACGGAAGTGTTGTGTAATGGGGATCATTTCTTGGGAAGATTAAAGGTTATAATCATACCACCGGTGACAGTAGAGGTCCAATGTTGCTATAGGTAGAGCGATAACTATGAACCAGACTACATGGAGCTTTAGAGTGGCAATGGAGATTGTTTTATTGTATAAAATAACTATTTGAATCTGACTTCTAGACAACCGTTGATGTTGGTAAACCCAAATTTGGGTTTTTTGGTAATATTTATGGTGATGGTGAAGGTGAGGGTGGCACATGGGAATAGATTCATGAGAATCTATAATTTCATAAAAATTATTAACTATATTCCATATAGTTTATAAGAAAACGTTTTTTAGTTCCCTCTATGTGGATTCTATGGTTTATTCATTGATTTAAATATCGCATTTCATGTAATTCACTCACATCTCATGTTACCTTTAGGCACCAGGATCAGCGTGTAGAGGGAGTACATGCCCAAGTGTCCATGTGACCCCCCACACCATGTGTTTCAGGGAACATGATGTGTTTTTTTTTGAAAATTTCAATGGAACGGGCTTGGACAGAACTAATATACTTGAGCACAGTCTAGAGTACATGGTCTTGATCAGATGGCACATCTCAAGTGCTATCCAACCACTACACACTGTGTTCTCCTAGTGAAGAATCCATGTATCTAGAATAATACATAATATATGATAAAAAAATATATATGTATTTATAGACCTAGAGAGACACGTTGTGTACCCCATGGGACACTCCGTGTACTCTTTCTATAGAAGGCTAGAGATTTTGATCTTCTACCTTGCATATCTCTATCCTCTAGACTTGTATTTGGACATGATATTGGCCTTCATTTTTTGGAATTACAGATAATAAATGAGGTTTTTATCTAACAATTATTCTTTTAGTGATGGTTATTTGGTGATAGAGATCATATGTGATCATCGGAGTGTTACCAGGGTTGGAAACCTTCTTATCTCACCAGTGCATGGGCCCCCATACTCAATACATAGGTAGAGTTGGAAACCCCCATACTATAAAACGCATGGGTACTATGTCTATGGAGTTGCACCCCCCACCCTATTCTTCAAGCTCTATCATGGAGAGGGTCCTCTACTATGGATTATTCCCCCTCGGGTGTGGAGCACAGTGGTGAGGTTCAATCCATCCACATTGATTCTTTAGTGGTTACATGAGATTCATGGATAATAGATAGTTCCCCCTAGGCTGAAAATATTTTTGGTGATGAGTGATCCCTCAACCCTTTTTCTTATCTGGTTATATGGGATGTTCGGCATAAGTTATGGGACCTTTGGATTTGTAGGACAACTCATCATTCTTAGTTGGTTGTGGGGATATAGGTCTCCTTTATCTCTTAATTTAGGATTATTATTGAGAATATATGTGTAACACCCCAAGATTTCATAGTGTGTTATTTCTTCAAAATAATTCAATAACTTGCACTACAAGCAACACCGAGTTCAATTGCACCATGACTTACCAAAAAAAAAGCCATTAAAAGAGGTCATGAATAGCATTAACTACATTTTTAACTTTATATAATCCTTATAATTTTAGAATCCATATTATGAGTTTCTTAGTCATAATGCAAGAACAGATTCATTTTCAGTATTGCACTTTTATCAACTTTTGATAGTGAAACCTTTTTAAATACAATATTTTAAACTTTTTGACTAAATGGAGACATCAAAAAATTTAAAATGAAACATCCCAAGCTTCCACGGTACGCTTTCCTTTGAATAAAATAGTAGCGTGTGTTGTACGCAACCTTGAGTTTTAACACACACCACAACCAATCAAACTAGCCGTTATGAATAGTAATACCTACTTTTCGAAATTATATATATTTTATATTTTAAAATGGACTTCATTTCTGGATTCGGAATATCGAATTTAGCCTAAGGTGAAATTTTGGTACTTTTCGGATAACTTTCATATTTTGATGAATAGTGAAAATTACTAAATTTTAATTAAAAACAACTTTTTTAATCAAAATAATTAATAGTGATAAATTATGAATTTGAGTGGTTTTAAAGTATATATAGAATATATTTTTACCATTTAATATAATGTTGGTCATTGGACATAATTTTACAATTAAACCGAACATAAACAAGTGTCAATCTTTTGATAGTTATTATCTCTTAAAAACACGCTTTTTGTTTTGACAGCGGGAATTAATTTTAAATTAATTTCTGCCACTTCTGTGTTTTGAATCTAGAAAAATGGATTCCATATTTGGAATCAGGATGTTCAAATTTTGTAAATAGGTAACTTTTATTTTTAGACATTTTGAATAATTACTGCGGTAAATATTTTATTTACCATGGTTAAGGATAAATCTGGTAAATAAGGGTTAACAAATAATATTATAATAATAATAAATTACCCTAAAACGTGTCTTAACCCTATTGGTTGATACATGGTCGACCATGGGAATCTTTAGGTCTATTTGGGGACCCCATGGATCCACTTGTAAGTGATAATGACACTTTATTTTAATTAAGTCAAAATGAATACAAAAATGACACAAGCATATATCTTTTAGACAAAAAAATTGTTAGATAGGGTTATATATGTTGGATTTTAGATTATAAATATTCATTAGAAAGATAAAAAGATTTCCTACGTAATGATATTTTATTTATAATTTTTAGACATTAAATAATGTATTTTATTTATGACACAATGATGATGCAGTAATTACTATAATAGTGAAAAATTAAAATAATTGATATTATAAATACCCAAATAAATATAATATGAACCTTTTAATGAATTAAACAAATTTTCTAGGATAATATGATATATTAGGATTGATTTAATGGACTTTTTTCTAAGTAATCAATCTGTTATGAGTTTCACAAAAATCAACTATTGAATAGTGTCAAAATTGACATAAAAGAGTTTTTAAAACAAATATTATATTATTAATTGATATTAAATTCCTAAAAATCTAAGGTTCGGCCAAGAGACTTATATCATGATAGGTGTATCATTAATGGACCACTTTTGGGTCTCTTTTATGTATATGGTAAGTTTATTAACCATATTATATAAAAATACAAAGAGACATTGTAAAAGTGAAACTAATTAACTTAGAGTTAATACTTAAAGATAAGGTTAATATAAGTACCCAAACCGGTATAAATTCTATTGGTTGAGTTGTTTTTAACCCATACCCACCTTAACCTTTGAATAGTCAACTTTGGAGCCATTGTAAACTGAATATGAATTTATTATAAACTAATATCTCTAGCTTTTCCAAAGGTGCCCCTCACCCCTCTTATAAAAGGGCACTCCTCATTCTCATTTCTTCACACCTTCAAAGCCTTTTGGTTCGGCCAAACTCTGCCCAAATACTATCCCAACTTCCCTCAATACAACCTAGAGGCCTTATTTTGATCATAAAGCCAACCTAAGGAGCCCTTTTGATCAAATCAAAAGGAAGAACCCGAAGAAGAGGTAATGTTTTCACCACCCCTTTTCAAAATCCTTTCTTCTTCCACTTATTCTTTCTTTGTTCTTACCATTCTAAAATAATAACTCCAGTATCTCACATATACTGTTATGTTATTATAAATATGGTACAACCATATTCAGTATTCTATCCACCCTTTGAATAACATGTCACCATACGTGCGTACGTACGGCTTACCGTCTCCACGTCGTGGTGTAATTGTTATTCAATATAATATTATTTGGATGGGTATAATAATGATGTGTAACTCATGTAAATAATAAATATAACATGTTAATGATTCTGTATATATGATATACCATCCATTTATATATTATTTTAATATCAAAAGAATGATATTTTCGCTCGTGTGTACGTCCGGACTACCGTCTCCACGAACGCGATAAGATTCATTCTCCATCGTATCCATTCAAGTACAATTATCATTTGATAATTTAAAAATGATGTTTAAGGACTTGATATCATTCTGGATATGAATAATATAAAACCTATCCTTTACAAACATGTCTTACATAACAAAACATATAAAAGAAAATAAGTAAGTTAACACCCGAAACAACGATAATACTAAGATATTATTATCAAATCAATATTAAAAGATCATATATGATATCATATTAATGTATATGATTCTTGTATAATTTAATAACAATTATTTCACCATTATACAGGAGGTTAACCTACCCCAACAAAGGAAAAGTACAAGGTAAGGGATTTTCTTATCTCACTTTCAATTCCGTGAGATTTCCATTTTTCGCCTGAAAGTGGTGTATTGTGTACTGCCATTTGATATATATTCATGATTCTATTTATATTCATGTTATTCTATAAATTATTTGGTGGTTATTAACTTTTGTCCATACGACTCAGTTGATTAACGTGGTAAGGGGTTTTCATCTCACTCCTTATTCCCGTGAGATTCATGCCATATTGGCACTATTACCTTTTGTGTGGTGTATGTATTGCCCATAATTATATTCTTTGTGTAATACACTCTAATTTATGTGTATTTACATATTCATTGTATGATACCTCTTTTATGGGTTGTATGTTTCATAAGTTACCAAATTGGTAAGGATTTATTTCGCAATCTCTTCATTATCCGAGATTGTTTATACATAATTATATACTGGGATCTCTTTATCATCCACATCCATGTTTCTTCAAAATGTATTTCAAAACATTTTTATTATTTACAAGAATATGGGTTAAAGTCATTTATACCTTTTTTTGACTTTTTATAAGAGGAATCTTTCCGTCGTTTTCCAAACAAGGTGCTTTTTAACCTTTTCGACAGAATTAAGATAAGAATGATTTTTTTTAACTTATACGGCGGGTGCGGTTATTTTCCGCCGTTATAAAATCATCAAAGCTTCCCTTACAAGCTTATAAGAAAATTTTCAAGAAAATGTTTTATTTTATATGGCTCTTAAATGATTTCAAAAATAGAAAGAGATATTTCTCTAAAAAGTGTTTTGATTTCATCTATGTCAACATCCTTTGACGGATTTTACGCTTATTTGAAGTTGATTTATTATGATACAAAACTTCCATATTGTAATAAAGTTTTGTGATATGTTTGACTGTGGATGTGCCATTTATATAGCATTCATGGTTTATGAGTAAAGTATTGACATTTCGTATGCTAGTTCCAATAAGAATGTTTATGTTATATTTCAACCTTTACTTCATATGAATTTGTTGGACAAGTATGTTCCAGGTTGGGGACTGGTTAAAGTAAGCCCTCCAGGTTGGGGACTGGTTAAAGTAAGCCCTCCAGGTTGGGGACTGGTAAAATTAAGCCCTCCAGGTTAGGGACTGGTAAAAGTAAGCCCTCCGGTTTGGTCTCCGGTTATTAGAAGGACTCCGGGTTGGTGTCCGGTTATTAGAGGCACTCCGGGTTGGTGTCCGGTTATTAGAGGCACTCCGGGTTGGGTTCCGGTTACAGTTAGCCCCAAGGTCTTGGGATGAGGCCTTGACAAAGAAATTAATGTTCAGCATTATGCATTCCAACATTATGAAAGTGGTTATTGATTTTTGCATGTGATTATTCAATTAGTAGAATATCCATGTGAATAAGTAAATGGCATTATTTCATTTTACTTTTGCCATACTATGTTGAAGTTCAAGTTTAAAAGGCTTTTGTTTTAGTAATTCATTGACTTAAATGTTTATGCTTATTTTCGAATGTTCCGCTATATTGTTATCCTTACTGGGCATTTGAGCTCACCCCTTTTCTATGTTTTATTTTTCCCAGGATGTGAAGATGTAAGTTATGAATGACCTGCAGGGATATTATAAGGGGTTTATAGTGTGGACTGTGGAAACATTATGTTGTTGTAGTAGTTTTTCATTTTATGATGTAATGTAAAAATTATGAATATATCTAGTGTTTCCAAGGCTACTAAACCAATCGGTCTTTCGAGATTTGATTTTATTGTGATCATGCCAATGTTATGTAATAATGCACCGACTCTGGGTAACTGGGGTCGGGGCGTTACAGTTGGTATCAGAGGAATTTTAGTACAAACCTTGGAAGCTAGATTTAGATAAACTCTGATTAGAGAACGTAGACCTAAGATGAACTTTGAGGATTAGTATAGAAGAACTTCCTAGAATTTTGGTATTGTAGAGATTTTGTGAGTTTTCCGAGCAATACATCCCTGTCTGGATACGAGCAGGTAGAGGCGGCTCTGGCACAGATGTACCTAGGGGTAAAACTCGAAAACACCGCTTTGAGCTAGACTCGAACGGGAACTGGTGCACGACAACGGGCCTTGCTGCACTCTTGGTTACGACACTCCCGGGGGATATGCTTAGGATAACTCTCATTTTCTTTACAAATCATTATGAAGGGTTTATGAGTATATACATCCTCAAAGGAGAAATTTTTATGATTATGGATTATATCCATAAATAGTTCAATTTATGTTAAGTGTTTTATAAGTATGGGATTATGTATTTTGATTCATAAACTGATCTAGTGTATGACATTGTTTAGAAATGGCGCCCAGTAGAAGGAATGAGAACTCCAGAAATGCACATGATCCAAAGAGAAGGAAGGATCATATATTTCATGGTCTTAAGCTAGAATTTATAAGAGAAATAGTCTCCCATGTATTATCATCATATGAAGAACTAATATCATGTGTTGATAAGATAAGTAAAGAGTTTACTGAGTCCTATGGCTTTGAAGGAAAGCAAGAGAAGAAAAGGATGGAAGAGAGAAAGATAGATAAAGGGAAGAGGGAAAAGAAGAATTTTCCCATATGTGGTAACTGTGGAAAGAAACACCCTGGAACTTGCCTGAAAGGAATGGGAGTTTGTTATAAGTGTGGAGGAAAAGGGCACAAAGTACGTGACTGCAAGGGTAAGAAAATGGTTTCAAATTTACAATGCTTCATTTGCAAGGAGTTTGGACACTACGCGAACCTATGTCCCAGTCATCAGACTATGCCGTAAATGATGCTATTGGATAATAATCAAGTTATGACACTACCACAGATGAAGATGAATGATTAGAGTTCTTATGTTGATTATGTCAATTGAGTGTTGTATCAACAATGTACTTGTTATAATAATTATGGAGTATATAAGGATTGTACTGCAGTACTATTTCATTAAGGACTTGAGATTGTGTGGAACAAAGTAAAGTGACTCAATAGCAGGATAAATTTTTGGAAAATATATGGTTGAGAGAATGATAAATCATAATATAGTTCTGATACTGAGGTAGTGATTTTGGAATAATATGTGATTGTTTTGGATAAATTATATTGGATATTCTTGACTACCCTGGAACTGATTAATGATTTGTATATTCCATCATTGTTGGGGTTTAAAACATTTTTGGATTAATGAAGTACATCCAGCTTTCTATATGGAATAAGGGATCATGAATGTAATCAATAAGGAATATGGTAATTCAGGATGTTTCGGTGTATTAAAAGAATACATGATGAAGGTATTCATATGCTATTACGGGGTAAAAAGGTTCTACATTATGTTTACCTCACTTATAAATGTTGGACTGTGAGTTTGGATAGAAGTATTTTGGATAGTTCTAGTTTGGATTTTTTTGGATTTCCATAAAAGGACAACCGGGAGGTCGGGCGGCAACCCGTCGCGTCCGGCAAGGCTGCGAGACTTGAACCCGCAACCGAAGGGCGACAAGGGTGTATCACCTACCACTGTCCCAAGAAATGTCCTGGATTAAATAATGTAGTTTTTTTAAAAGATCTGGTAGATGAATTATAAATTCGTTTATTTTGAAACCCTATATGAATAGTATAAATAGAATTTTTTTTTAACGAGTGAAAGATGAGTTTGTGGTTGAAATTTATTAATGGATAAAACTCTAATTATAAAGTAAGTATATCTCCTTATGATCTTAGCCAATCTCATAAATAAATTCCTCAACATTAAGAAAAGCAACTTAGAACAAAAATGTTTTCCAAGATGGTACCTTAAATCATCACTAATTTATCGCTTTGGGATTGTTGGCCTTTTCATAGCCATGTTCTCTACCACTCTCCATCAGATAATTGATGGTTAGATTTCTCTTCCATATCCATATTTTCCTACATGGAACCCTAGTATGTGTTATTTTCGGTAATCTTCATACTTTCGACTCTTTATTTTAAATAGAGGCCTCGTTAATTCATTTTTCGATGTGGGATTTCAACTAAGATATTTTGAAACGTCAAAAATGTGTTATCCCAATACCCTATATTTTGTTGAACCGATGGTACTTCAAATCATCATAGATTGATGAGTTTAAGGACCTCAATTATACACTTGTTTGTGATTGATGACCTCAATCACTACCTATAAATATTTACGTTTTTCCTCCAATTATATATCTCTAATTGCCACCAATGTTCTCCTAATCGAGATCATAATTTGGTGGTGACCCTTTCATTTCTCTTTTCCTCATATTAAGACTAAATTTTAGTAACCCAATTTCCGATGTGGATTTTCCCACAAATACATTATCTATTTTCAACCTTTTATTTTCGAAGAACAATTTCAAATTGCGAGGACGCAATTTATTGAAGGAGGGGAGAATGTAACACCCCAAGATTTCATAGTGTGTTATTTCTTCAAAATAATTCAATAACTTGCACTACAAGCAACACCGAGTTCAATTGCACCATGACTTACCAAAAAAAAAGCCATTAAAAGAGGTCATGAATAGCATTAACTACATTTTTAACTTTATATAATCCTTATAATTTTAGAATCCATATTATGAGTTTCTTAGTCATAATGCAAGAACAGATTCATTTTCAGTATTGCACTTTTATCAACTTTTGATAGTGAAACCTTTTTAAATACAATATTTTAAACTTTTTGACTAAATGGAGACATCAAAAAATTTAAAATGAAACATCCCAATCATCCACGGTACGCTTTCCTTTGAATAAAACAGTAGCGTGTGTTGTACGCAACCTTGAGTTTTAACACACACCACAACCAATCAAACTAGCCGTTATGAATAGTAATACCTACTTTTCGAAATTATATATATTTTATATTTTAAAATGGACTTCATTTCTGGATTCGGTATATCGAATTTAGCCTAAGGTGAAATTTTGGTACTTTTCGGATAACTTTCATATTTTGATGAATAGTGAAAATTACTAAATTTTAATTAAAAACAACTTTTTTAATCAAAATAATTAATAGTGATAAATTATGAATTTGAGTGGTTTTAAAGTATATTTAGAATATATTTTTACCATTTAATATAATGTTGGTCATTGGACATAATTTTACAATTAAACCGAACATAAACAAGTGTCAATCTTTTGATAGTTATTATCTCTTAAAAACACGCTTTTTGTTTTGACAGCGGGAATTAATTTTAAATTAATTTCTGCCACTTCTGTGTTTTGAATTTAGAAAAATGGATTCCATATTTGGAATCAGGATGTTCAAATTGTGTAAATAGGTAACTTTTATTTTTAGACATTTTGAATAATTACTGCGGTAAATATTTTATTTACCATGGTTAAGGGTAAATCTGGTAAATAAGGGTTAAAAAATAATATTATAATAATACTAAATTACCCTAAAACGTGTCTTAACCCTATTGGTTGATACATGGTCGACCATGGGCATCTTTAGGTCTATTTTGGGACCCCATGGATCCACTTGTAAGTGATAATGACACATTGAATTAATTAAGTCAAAATGAATACAAAAATGACACAAGCATATATCTTTTAGAAAAAAAATTGTTACATAGGGTTATATATGTTGGATTTTAGATTATAAATATTCATTAGAAAGATAAAACGATTTCCTACGTAATGATATTTTATTTATAATTTTTAGACATTAAATAATTTATTTTATTTATGACACAATGATGATGCAGTAATTACTATAATAGTGAAAAATTAAAATAATTGATATTATAAATACCCAAATAAATATAATATGAACCTTTTAATGAATTAAACTAATTTTCTAGGATAATATGATATATTATGATTGATTTAATTGACTTTTTTCTAAGTAATCAATCTGTTATGAGTTTCACAAAAATCAACTATTGAATAGTGTCAAAATTGACATAAAAGAGTTTTTAAAACAAATATTATATTATTAATTGATATTAAATTCCTAAAAATCTAAGGTTCGGCCAAGAGACTTATATCATGATAGGTGTATCATTAATGGACCACTTGTGGGTCTCTTGTATGTATATGGTAAGTTTATTAACCATATTATATAAAAATACAAAGAGACATTGTAAAAGTGAAACTAATTAACTTAGAGTTAATACTTAAAGATAAGGTTAATATAAGTACCCAAACCGGTATAAATTCTATTGGTTGAGTTGTTTTCAACCCATCCCCACCTTAACCTTTGAATAGTTAACTTTGGAGCCATTGTAAACTGAATATGAATTTATTATAAACTAATATCTCTAGCTTTTCCAAAGGTGCCCCTCACCCCTCTTATAAAAGGGCACTCCTCATTCTCATTTCTTCACACCTTCAAAGCCTTTTGGTTCGGCCAAACTCTGCCCAAATACTCTCCCAACTTCCCTCAATACAACCTAGAGGCCTTATTTTGATCATAAAGCCAACCTAAGGAGCCCTTTTGATCAAATCAAAAGGAAGAACCCGAAGAAGAGGTAATGTTTTCACCACCCCTTTTCAAAATCCTTTCTTCTTCCACTTATTCTTTCTTTGTTCTTACCATTCTAAAATAATAACTCCAGTATCTCACATATACTGTTATGTTATTATAAATATGGTACAACCATATTCAGTATTCTATCCACCCTTTGAATAACATGTCACCATACGTGCGTACGTACGGCTTACCGTCTCCACGTCGTGGTGTAATTGTTATTCAATATAATATTATTTGGATGGGTATAATAATGATGTGTAACTCATGTAAATAATAAATATTACATGTTAATGATTCTGTATATATGATATACCATCCATTTATATATTATTTTAATATCAAAAGAATGATATTTTCGCTCGTGTGTACGTCCGGACTACCGTCTCCACGAACGCGATAAGATTCATTCTCCATCGTATCCATTCAAGTACAATTATCATTTGATAATTTAAAAATGATGTTTAAGGACTTGATATCATTCTGGATATGAATAATATAAAACCTATCCTTTACAAACATGTCTTACATAACAAAACATATAAAAGAAAACAAGTAAGTTAACACCCGAAACAACGATAATACTAAGATATTATTATCAAATCAATATTAAAAGATCATATATGATATCATATTAATGTATATGATTCTTGTATAATTTAATAACAATTATTTCACCATTATACAGGAGGTTAACCTACCCCAACAAAGGAAAAGTACAAGGTAAGGGATTTTCTTATCTCACTTTCAATTCCGTGAGATTTCCATTTTTCGCCTGAAAGTGGTGTATTGTGTACTGCCATTTGATATATATTCATGATTCTATTTATATTCATGTTATTCTGTAAATTATTTGGTGGTTATTAACTTTTGTCCATACGACTCAGTTGATTAACGTGGTAAGGGGTTTTCATCTCACTCCTTATTCCCGTGAGATTCATGCCATATTGGCACCATTACCTTTTGTGTGGTGTATGTATTGCCCATAATTATATTCTTTGTGTAATACACTCTAATTTATGTGTATTTACATATTCATTGTATGATACCTCTTTTATGGGTTGTATGTTTCATAAGTTACCAAATTGGTAAGGATTTATTTCGCAATCTCTTCATTATCCGAGATTGTTTATACATAATTATATACTGGGATCTCTTTATCATCCACATCCATGTTTCTTCAAAATGTATTTCAAAACATTTTTATTATTTACAAGAATATGGGTTAAAGTCATTTATACCTTTTTTTGACTTTTTATAAGAGGAATCTTTCCGTCGTTTTCCAAACAAGGTGCTTTTTAACCTTTTCGACAGAATTAAGATAAGAATGATTTTTTTTAACTTATACGGCGGGTGCGGTTATTTTCCGCCGTTATAAAATCATCAAAGCTTCCCTTACAAGCTTATCAGAAAATTTTCAAGAAAATGTTTTATTTTATATGGCTCTTAAATGATTTCAAAAATAGAAAGAGATATTTCTCTAAAAAGTGTTTTGATTTCATCTATGTCAACATCCTTTGACGGATTTTACGCTTATTTGAAGTTGATTTATTATGATACAAAACTTCCATATTGTAATAACGTTTTGTGATATGTTTGACTGTGGATGTGCCATTTATATAGCATTCATGGTTTATGAGTAAAGTATTGACATTTCGTATGCTAGTTCCAATAAGAATGTTTATGTTATATTTCAACCTTTACTTCATATGAATTTGTTGGACAAGTATGTTCCAGGTTGGGGACTGGTTAAAGTAAGCCCTCCAGGTTGGGGACTGGTTAAAGTAAGCCCTCCAGGTTGGGGACTGGTAAAAGTAAGCCCTCCAGGTTAGGGACTGGTAAAAGTAATCCCTCCGGTTTGGTCTCCGGTTATTAGAAGGACTCCGGGTTGGTGTCCGGTTATTAGAGGCACTCCGGGTTGGTGTCCGGTTATTAGAGGCACTCCGGGTTGGGTTCCGGTTACAGTTAGCCCCAAGGTCTTGGGATGAGGCCTTGACAAAGAAATTAATGTTCAGCATTATGCATTCCAACATTATGAAAGTGGTTATTGATTTTTGCATGTGATTATTCAATTAGTAGAATATCCATGTGAATAAGTAAATGGCATTATTTCATTTTACTTTTGCCATACTATGTTGAAGTTCAAGTTTAAAAGGCTTTTGTTTTAGTAATTCATTGACTTAAATGTTTATGCTTATTTTCGAATGTTCCGCTATATTGTTATCCTTACTGGGCATTTGAGCTCACCCCTTTTCTATGTTTTATTTTTCCCAGGATGTGAAGATGTAAGTTATGAATGACCTGCAGGGATATTATGAGGGGTTTATAGTGTGGACTGTGGAAACATTATGTTGTTGTAGTAGTTTTTCATTTTATGATGTAATGTAAAAATTATGAATATATCTAGTGTTTCCAAGGCTACTAAACCAATCGGTCTTTCGAGATTTGATTTTATTGTGATCATGCCAATGTTATGTAATAATGCACCGACTCTGGTTAACTGGGGTCGGGGCGTTACAATATGGTTTATTATAGTTTTATTTCATGTTTTTATTAACATGTATTCATGTTTTTGAGATGACTGCCCTCTCTTTTATGTATTGTGTTTGGTGATTTCGGGGAGTCCTATATGGTATATATATATACTCACACCTCCATGGGATCTTCCTACACATGTCATGTCTTAAGTAGATGACATGAATTTTGTTGGATTCCTAGGTGGAACAGGAGTAGGTGGAGATTAGTTATACTAGATAAAACTCTAATGGATATAGTATATTATTTTGGGTAGCTTCCCCTATGTTTTTAGAAGAATTGATACTTTTACAGTTTTCAATGGGCTTGTATTTAGCCCTTTCTCTTTTGTTGTACTACTTATTATAATTCAATGTGGGATATATTTTAAGCATGAATTTTTAGTATTATTTATTTATATTTCCACATTATACTAGTGTATGGAGATGTGTGTGTGTATAAGTACTTTATCCTAGGGCCTCCCATGTTTGTGATATGCCTACTCGGCGCTATCTATTAGCCCTTGGTGTATTGGAGGTGGGATTGGGGGTCATTATTAGCTTATTTCTAGTTAGGTGGGGCCCATTGGGTTAGCTTGGGATAATATAAATATGTTTCTAATATAGATTTATAATAAATTTAAATTTAATATATAGGATGTTATTTATTTTTCAACATAGTGGAAGACCAAGATAAGATTTTATGTTACAACCTCACTTTTTATCAGGAAGGTTTATATTTCAAATTCCATCGGGGAAAATTTTATGTTCTTTAACTCTTAAAACTAAATTATTTTATTATACTCTAGTTATTTTTATGGATTTCAATTATTATTTACATTTACCCCTCATTATTAATCAAAAAGATCAATATAATGTATTTAATCAAAGATGGCATTATTTATTCCTTTAGGTCGGGAATATTTTTCTTCAATTTCCATATTATTTATTTTTGTTTTAATAATGTTCTTAACATTTCTCCAATGTTTTTTAAGGTCATTTTCAATTATATTTATCTTTATTTACAAATTTTCAAAAATTAATCATTTGTATTTTTTAGGTACAGGTTGTTTTTAATTTCATTGTAAAGGTGTCAAACATTTTATTTAATATTTACCACTTAACCACCCTTTCCCCCTATCAAGACAATTCTTCATTATCAATATTTCTTCAAAAGTTCCCATTTTTTCAAATAGAATTGAATTCTTAGTATTCTATGAATTTTTTTTAAGTTACTAGAAGAAAAGTATTTTTATTCTGGTTTTCTAAAGCATATTTTTAATTGTTTTATTAAAGTATTTGTTATCTAGGTCAATATAATTTAATGATCGTTATTCTTCAATGGGTATATACCATAATTATACCACCAAACTTCTTTATCTAGATGGATTATGATGATGTTTTGAGTAGATTTTCCTGAAACCAATTTCTTTTACATGGTTTAATTAAGCTAGGAAATATTGATGAATTCCCTTATTTTCTTATGAAAAACAAATTTATGAATTATTATTATTTTATGGGTGGGTACATTATATCTCTCTAATTTATTTGGTAATTTTTTATATCTCATTATCCCAAATATTATATGGTCAGTTAGCCTAGTCCTAGGAAGGTAAATGAGTGGTTAACCCAATCCCAAGAAGGTACATGGGTGGTTAGCCCAAGCCTACTATGTAATGAATGTCCTGGTGGGTTTTCTTAACCTAGTATTTATATTATTATATTTATGCCATATTTTTTTACCATACTATTATAATATATTCTTATGCATATATTATGATCTCATGGATCATGATTTTATGGTATTTATCACTCTTAATAATCTTGTTTTATGTTAGGTATATGAATTATTCCATGAATCATGATTTGAGATTTATGTATTTAGGTATGATCATTATGTTCACAAACCCTTATTCTGGTCTTATACCCACTTAGGATCTTCAAATATTATCTTCCATGTTTACCCTTACTGTGTATCTAAGATCACCCCTTCTCATGTTTCCATTTCCACAAGTTATAAAGAAGGATATAAATAATTATATGTCTATAAGGATACCATGTAAGAATAATTCTTATGGGAAATTTTGAATATTTTTCATAAATAAGTTGGTTATATATCTAGTCTCTAGAGATAATAAACCTTTTTTATTCTTAAGAATGAATTATTTTGTGATTTATTGAATATTAATCTAAAATGATATAATATTTATGTATGTTATACCCAGGTCACCTTAGTGAATTTAAAGAATATTTCAAAAAGTTTTATAATCCTCAAAGGTAAGTGATTGTAAAATTTATATAGTGATTGATGGCATGGGATTCAAAATTTAATGGTCATTTAAAGAATTTGTGAAAAAAAATGATTTTTAAAATTAATATTATTGAAATAATTTAAATTTAGTTTCATTTGAAATAATTTTAATCATTTAACTAGGTTCAAAAATTTATAGACATATGAATTTTCAGCTCATAATTTTTCAGAAACAAACAAATTCTAAAAAATAAGCATAAAATGAAATAAAAGAAACAATAAATTTTAAGAAAATAGTAAGACGAATTTAAAAAGAGAACACAAAAAACTATTCTAATAAATAATTACTCCCCCACATACACACTTATTTTTTTAAATGTAATCATTTTGAAATAGTTCATATGAGAAGTGAAAATCAAGAATCGTGAATATAACCAAAAATTTGGAAAGGAAAATCATAACTTGGTTGATAATTAGCATACTTGAGTTGTTATCTTAGTTTTTTCTAAATAAAAATATATATAAGAAAAAAAACAAAAATTTATTGAAATAAAAGAAATATATCAATAAGAACATATAAAATATATTTGAAAATGATATATCTTTGGTGAAACATCTTGAATATGTTCTAGGATTTTACTTCCCCTGGTCAAGTGGTGATAATGGTTTATCCCCAATCTGAAAGAGGGTAAATATTCTATCTCAAACCCAAAAAATGTTCTCAGATCCAATATTTTTTAAATTTCATAACATGTTGTATCTCCCACATATATATTTATTCATATCCACCTGCATAGTATTTTAGTTCTCATTAAGTAGTCGAAGAGGGAACAAAATTTAAGGGCATTATCCCAAAACATGATGTTTGGAAGATCAATCCATTGGTTATTATAATTCCATTCCATAAAGTTATCTAACTTTATTTTTATCATGGAATATTAAATCTTATTTTAAAATCAAATAGTTACCATAATCCTCATGTAAACCAATACACAACTCAATTGGTTCCTCAATTTTCTCCTCAAATTCAACCATCACTTTTTTGTTTTTTTCATCAGGTCCTGTAGTAATAGTAATAAATATACAACCATAGAATAAGGGAATTAATTTTTTAAATTTGATTTTTAGAAAATAATAAAATAGATGCTCAAAACAATGTCTATTCCTTGTAAACTTTAACTTCAAACTCCTTCTTTTTAATAAAATTCAATATAAATTCATTTTTTGGAGAGGGTAGTGGATAATTTTTATGTACATACCTAACCACTTTAATGTCATATTGAAATTTAATAGGAGTAAGATTTTATTTTACATAAAAATATTTTTTAAATTCTACCATGTATGTAGAATGAGGTTTCATTTTTTACTGTCAATTTGAAGGATTATAACATTTTTTAACTTATTTTTTCAAATGTACATCCTTATTAAATTCAAAGAATTTTTCATGAACAAGCTAGTCATATGATTAATCATTGTAAAAATATATTCTTAACACATACAAAAATAATGTACTTTAAGAAACCTTCTAGAAAATGGTTCCAATTATTTTTTTGGATTTAGAAATGTTATCACTTTTTAGTGATTTTCCCCTTAAAAATGTTGTACAGTAGTACACATGGTTGTCTCATAAGGACGTTACAAACTATGTTAGCAAAAAGTTAAAATTTTAAATTTATTTTTGTAAGGTTAATAAATTAAGTATTTAAAAAGGGTTGAAAAATGTTAAAGGAAACTAAATTAGATTAGGATTATAAGTTAAATTTAAATACTTGAAGTAAGAATTATTTAAAAATGGTAGGCTTCATATAGCATCAGTGGATAAGTTTCAACCAACCAGAAGTCCATTTATCCTTATCTATAAATGAATTATCCAATTGAATTACTCAATGTATTCTTCAAGACCTCAAAGTATACACCTAAATTTTACTAAAAACTATATCTATTCATCAAATATGGATGTTAATACTCTTTTGAGTGTGATTCAAATACCCAAAGACTTATGAGAGACCAAAAATTATTAAACATAATATGCTTAAAGAAGAGACATCACCAAAGAAATTTATATAGTAATAGAAACCACTTATCTTTTATAAGATTGAAAAAAACTATAAAAGTTTATAAGAAAGTGACTTCAATAAAGAAAAGAACCATCTTAATTCAATTAAAACAGTTTCTTTAATAATTAATATTACTACAATGAAAAGAAAAAACTCAAAAGGTTAAAGTGTCATCAATGTTCCACTATCCATAACTACTTGAGAGTTTATCCCATCAGGTATAGATTAATTCATGTGTACTTTATTCTTCATATGATCCTCTATATATCTATTTGTCACTAACCCTTGAAATGGAAGTGGAAACACATATTAATCAACAAGTGTTGGGTTATATTTTACCTCTAATTCTATATATATATTTTATTGAATATTTAATATATTATATGGATAAATATCTAATGGTATTCTACTAGAGAGTTGATTTTATATGTATTTTATTTACTTCCACAAAATTTTATTCCAATTGGACATGTGTAAAAAAATTATGTTCAAACTAAAGAGACATTTTTTAGAAGAAAAAAACTTTTATTTTTCTCCATTTACACATGTATACTAACTATTTTAGGAATATAATGTTTTAATTACATTTAATAAATATGTATGATGGTGATTTATCTTTCATACCAACTAAAATTGTCTTAGTTGAAGTTATCCAACTTAATTTATGCATTATTTAATAAATGTTTCTCAATTAAATCCACCCAAAAGTTCTCCAATTTGAATGCTTTATTTGGGACTCATATAGTTTAATTCATCACTAGTTCTAGTTAAATTAACTAAACCCCAATTAATATAGAATAAAAAAATAATAATTTCTCAATTTGGATTGGTTTAAAAAGGGTAATGGAAGATATAAGAAAATGATAAAAACACTTACAAATTATTATTTTTTTCATTTCTACAATAATTACCAAAATATCCATAAAAATTGAAAATTGTTTAATTTCATTCAAAAATATAATTTAGTAATGTTTTATTAAATGAAATACATTTAAAATGTAATGAAAAGTTTAGATCTATTAGTAATCCCACACTATTTTTTGACCCTATTAGAAACTAAAAAGTTCCATCACATTCTTCACCTTCAATTACTTGGGGAAATACTGTTGGATGAATGTGATATTAAGTAATTCACATCTCACACCAACCAATAACCATGTGGAAAAAAACCTTCCATAATTCCAAACTTGGTCCCTCAAATTAACTTAGGATATATCTCACTCTCAAGGCTTGAAAAGTTCCAAGAGACTTGGATATGTCATTGACCTTCTATAGCCACCCAACAACTTCCTGAGGACCTCGATCACCATCAAAAAATTGAAAGATATGTAAGTAATTTGGACCCACCACTCTATCACAATTCTAGGAAGATTCTTTTTCTGTAAGAGATACACTAGAATTTAGAGACACGTATCTCTTATGATTATTCAAAAAAATATAGGAGATTTCTCCAAAATAGTAGAAAACACAAAGCTCAATCAACAACCATTCAAAATAAAAACATACTTAGGAAGAAATAAACCTCGATTCAAAATAACACGCCATAAAATAAAATCACAACCATTACTTAAAAATATCCCAACACAAAATGAAATTCAATAGTTTCCTTTTTAAATCATTTCGAAAATCTCATTGAAATCAAATCAAATAGGTTCCACACACCATAAAAATCCTCTTTAAATCATATAAATTAGAATATACACAAACCCAAATTAATTTAAATTCGATTGGAGACAAAAATAAAAAAAATGGCCTAGTGGTAGTGCACAGTTTGACTGCAAGGTTTGGAAGATCGTATGCCAACCAAGATACTAACACTTGAATGAAAAATTGAACCATTCATAAGGTATTTTCATGGTTCACTAGACTATGTGATCAAATTTTTCACCTGTGTTTATTTTTCACTTTTCACCTTTAAAAAATAGAAAACCTCAATTCAACCATTATTACATCAATACAAGTCAAAAAAATCAATCGAGATACAAATATACAATAAATAAAAAAATCAAAATTCAAGACTTATAACCCAATATCTCATGATAACTCAAAGATCATAATGAGTATTAGATATAAAAGATATTTATTTACCAATATCTCGAGTTATGACAGCCATATCGCCAATATATTGGTACTCCTTAAAAATAGAGGGTACCTTAATATATTTTATCATGAACTAACTCAGGCAACCCCTCATCCAGACACAAAATCCAGCTCGTGACAAGGACCAAAGGGTGTTCATTATCTCTATGGTATGAAAACATGTTTCAAGTCATTATACATATATAATGGAAATTATTTCACCCAGTAATAAATAATAAACATGTAATTTTAAATTTACAAAAATTTTGGCATGCTGAATCCATACATTGGATGACCATGAAAAAACCAAATAACTAGTTTCAAAATATAATAAAAAACAAGTAATGATAAATTGACAATTAAATAATCAAATTATGATAAATATGAATAATTGTAATGAGATTACAAGACACAAAAGATAATTGAGGTACCTAACACAACTATGATATAGAGATAAAAATAAAAATACCAAATGATAATCTCCACATGACCTAAAGGTCAATATACAAAACCAGAAAAAATACACTCCACATGAAATATAAAACGAAATCTAAACCTATAAAAGCCACTCAATCTATAGACACTTAGTGGTATAATTTAGGAAAATAAAAAACAAACCAACTAGATTTCACTAAGGAGTTTATGCATTTTCTTTTAAAAAACAAGTCATAAATGATGGTTTGAAATACACTATTTTGAAAATAGATTTTTCTTCATTTCAATAAAGACAAATCACATTCCCTTTCCAAATACTCTTTAAAACCCCAAAACATTCCTTAAGAAATATTGAACTTTTTTTTATAAACAATCCATTTAGAACTTCTCAATAACATTTCCCTTTTTCAAATCTATTTGATGAACTACACTAAAAAGAATAAAAAAATGAACAAAAGAAACTTATACTAAATTTTAATGAATCTTTTTTTTTATAAATTATATTCCTCTTTCAAATGAATAAATTTCTTATTATGTAACGAAGTTATTGAAAACATATGCACTAATTTTGTTGTTTTGGACTATTATAGGTTAAATACTATAAAATTTAAAAGACCACTAAGAATCACAATTTCTTATAATATATTTTTTATATAGTGAATGTTATGGTTAGTATATATTAAGGGTGATTATAAAATCCAATTGATATAAATGAAATAAGTGATGGTCTTGACTAGTAGGATCATACCCTATAAAACCAAATTATTAGAGCTTCTAAGGTATATGCAATCAATGGGATTTTCCCATGACCAATCCCAAGAAAAGATTCAATAACTAAATCGTGAGATAAACCATTTATAGTATAATATCAAGCTTATCAAGATCATATCCAAAACCATGTTTTCTAAACAACCTCAATAAAGTATTATTATCACACACCTTACCATTTGGTCATACACTAGAGTAATAAGGATTTATGTATCTAGAAGCTGAGAGTTTGAATTTTTTTGTTTTATATTTAATAAATTAATGATTATATATATCCATTTTATTAATGATTTTGATAAAAAAATTATTTTTATATGAAGAAATCAAAATTGTATTTTTTTAGGAAATATATATATTTTGAATTATGAAACTCTTTTAAGTTAAATTAAATAATTTTTTAAATAAATTTTATTTTAATAAAAAATCATATGAAGTAATATTTATTTGAATATAGATGTTAATATAATTTTATGTATTCCAATATAATCTTTATTAAGGTCAGAAAACTGTTATCATTGTAAAAACCATTATTTTTTAATAAATGGGAATTTTTTAATGAAAAGTTTATATTTATCATATTTAGAGAATTATTTTGATAAAATAAATATTATTTTTTAAAAGAACTCATTTATATTATTTTATAGTGAACTTTTCATAATTTTTTGAGCTAGGAAAATTTTTGGTACAAATTAAATATGGTATGAATTATGACATAATAAAAGACCAAAAGTGATGTAATAAAAACTATAAAGATTATCCCTGAGAAAAATTATTTTGAACTTTTAAAATAATGTGTTTTTTAATTTATTTTAGTAATTTTATAGAACCTTATTGTATCCCCCAAAACCTATATTACATTTTTTTGGTTTTAAGATCCATTTTTTATAAACATGAATAACTTCAAAATCACCAAGGATGTGATTTTATTGATTTCAGTTATTATACATACAAAATATTGAAAAAAAATCCTCTTTGGTGGAAACCATGGTCAAAAACCATGGGAAGGTTTTCGGTTTTTATTATTTTACCATATAGAGTCCAAAACCTAAGTTTAGAAAGTAATAAATAATTCCCATCACTTTTGCAATAAAAAACCCAATAAACCTTACATTTCTCTTCACTAAATACCCATTAATCATTAATTTACTCTCCCTATCCCTCTAAAAATATCTATCAAGGTTTTCCCAAGCTTCTAATAAGTTCCTCCCAAGCTTTTATATGAACCCTCTCAGGGTAAGGGACTCTATCTTCTTCTTTTTATTTCAAGTACATTCTTTGTACTAATCCATTTGATTTTTAATTTTACGTGTTTTAATGTGTTTTTAAACATAAATTTATTGTTTTTATGATTACCATGTAATTATATAACACCTTTATCTCTCACTTATACCTTCTATAAATCTCTATGTACACCTATTATACTACATAAATTATCCTATGATTTTCCATACCATACATTTGTGTAGTGAATACTCATCTCCATTTCCACTAAATCGTATTCATCTAGTTTCACATATAATTAATTTATTTGGATGTTTGGTGTATGTAACCTTCACTCCTTAATAATGGGGTTAAAATTGATGAAAGGAATTCTTATGTTGTATGATCTATGTGGAACACAAATGCATGTACATGATATGAATGGGACAGGTGGTCCCAAAATTTTATAGCCCCTAATGAATTGGGTAATGTTTTTATCTCATGAGATACCATGTGTGACAGAAGATAGGTTATCATAAGCACACTATTTTATGATGTCTTAGTGGTTATCCTTGACTTACGTTTATGATGTCAGGTTTTATGTTGTTTTCACGTTCATTATGTTTTCTTGACATTATCATCTTATATTATGCTATGATGTTCATGTTTATGATTCTCATACCCTTTATGTCACCTTGATATTCCCCTTAACTCACATTTATTACTTAAATAAAGTTATGATTTGATTATTCCCTTAATGGGATTTATATGTCACCCCTTTCTTCTATATGAACCCATGTTATCATGTCAAGTATTAGAATATTGATGGAATATAGTGGTGAGTTTTAGGATTTTCAAAATAATTTTATTATACCCATGTGTCATGTTAATGTTATGTATACATAATTTTTAAAATACACTTGGTCACATGATCTTTTGTGATTTTATTATGAGTATCTTATGTAATAAATCATGAATTGAGGTGTATTGAAGATATGGGTTTTCATAGATGGTCTCAGAGGAAGGACTAGTATTTTATGGGTTTGGATTATAAAACCATAGATAAATCATTTGGAAAATTACTAAATAGAGGTAAAATACCTATATTTTGTTAAAGTGAAGATTAATTGGGTTTTAAGCAAAAAAATCCATCTCTGTATACTATAAGTGGATGTGGCTTTTACATAGTTGTACCTAGGGGTAATAACACCAAAAGGGTGTATTGGGATTAATTCAATGATCACCTAGTGAAAGACAAAGAGACCATAGTACATACTTATTTTAACTCTCCCAAAGTATATTATCAGTTAAATTCATAAGCTTTTTAAAAACCATTATAAAGGGAACAAAAATTCCCGTAAAATTTTATATTAGGAAATAGATCTGGGATAACTTAGTTTGAAACTTATAAATTAATAGGTTAATGATTATATTAATTAATTTATTAGTTATCCCTTTAATGTTTATGGTTTTGTATTTATGTTATTAATAGTTTAAAAATTCTCATCCCTAATTTTCCCTTTATTTTATTCAATGGCTATAAATAAGAGAAACTGAGTCAAAGACCAATGTGAGGGGAAATGTGATGACTACCCAAGTGAGATTTCCAACCTAAATAGACAAAAAATTAGTAACTTCATGAAGATACATTATCAATTCACTCAATTTTTTAAGATAAAATTCATCAGGATAAATGAACGTATCCCCCAAAAAAAGAGAAAGTTGCAATTGATACTTGTATGTGAAAAATATTCCAACTTTCATTGGATCTTATGATCCCTTAATCACAAAACTATGGGTTAACTCCATTGATAAGATCTTATCCATACTTTAATACTATGAAAAAGAGAAGATATTATTGATTTTTTGTGATATTCAAGGAGAAGCTATCCAATAGTGGATGTTGATCAAAAATACAAATCCTGATGAGGAGATCAAAGTGATGGAGTGGAAATAATTCTAGAAAAAGTTTTCTAAATATTTTCCTCACACTATATTAGTTAAAATAGAGATGCATTTTCTTAGCCTCAAGGAAAAGGGTGATGAATCTATTAGGGAATGATATGTGAAATTCATAATACTTTCATGATATTCCTCTATCTTTTTCATTTCCCTTAAGGTAAATTTGACTATTTCATTAGTGGGATAAAGTCAAGATGAAAGGATTTAGAAATTAGAGACTTTGAAAGCTATAATAAAATTTCCCAATGTGCCCTAAATTTAAAAATATATATCAGTGAATCTCAATGTTCTCTTGGGAATGGAGAAAAGAAATAGATTGTGGATTTTAATTCTTCCACTATAATGTAGAAATATCATCGTGAAAGAAAGTAAAACGCACCAACTATCAAAAGTTTTGGAAGAATCATCATATAAATTGCAGGAATTGGGGGGGATACTTTAGGTGTAGAAAGGAAACTTAGATAATGAATTTCAATGAGATAAATCCACCAATTTGATAGAATAATGTAATTCTCCAGTCAACCCTTGACCTACTATGGAATGTTTCAACTCAAAGGAACAAGGAAACTATGAAAATAAATGAACAAAGGAAAAGGTTGTTGATGATAACCATTGAAAATAACCTCCAAGGCCTAGAAAGAAAGGGAGATATTATTCCATCACAACTGATAAGGTAGATCTCAATAAAAAAAATCATGATAGGTATGATAGTTATTTATTGAAGGATAGAAAATGTACTGCATTATTTTGGTTCCATACTTTATTTTATATCACACAATCTTAGTAAAACCATTCAAAAACCACCTGAAAACATGGAATTTGAGTTATCAGTGAAGATGTAAAATGGGTAAATTATTTCATCCCATGTATATAACACATCCCCTAATAAAAATTGAGGGCTAAATTTCCAAGAAAACTTTTGATACCCTCTTTAGTATAATTTGATGCTATTTTTGGCATGGATCAACTTTCTGTTTATAAATCCAACATAAATTCACAAGATAATTAAATCATCAAATTTATCATAAATAACCCTATGATTCTATACAAGTTCATGGAGGTGGACGAATATCATTTGGTTTCATCATTTCAATAATTGATATTATAGCCTTGTGTGTAATTGTATCTATAATAAATAATTGATACTAAGGAAAAGATCACCCTTGATGACATTCACATTGTAAGGGAATTTGCTAGTGTCTTTCCAAAATAATTATCTGCTCTTCATCCTAGATGAGAGGTTGAGTTCTAAATCAAACATATAACAATATATTTTTTAATATCCAATACTATATAAAGAATGGACAATGTTAAACTTGAAGATATAAAGAAGAAACTATAGAAGAATCCGGATAATGGATTTATATAGCCAAGTGCTTCATTGTGTGGTGAACCAATCATTTTTATTGAGAAGAAGGATGGGTTAATGTGTGTCTTCATTGATTATCATGTTCTCAAAAAGATAAATATAAACAAAAAATATCCTCTTTAATGGACTGATGACTTTTTTGATCAGCTGTATGGATCCCAATACTTCTCTAAGGTGGATCCTTAGTCAGGATATTATCAAGTAAATGTGAATACAAAAGATATCTTCAAAAATAATTTTCATAAAATTTACAAGAACTATGAGTCCATAGTGATTTTATTTAAGTCACTAATGACTGATCTATCTATATGGAATTTATTAATAGAGTCTCTATGGATTACCTTGAAAAAAGTTTGGTAGTATTTATAGAATATATTCTTATATAATCTAAAAGCAATGAGTAATGGGAGAAGAATTTGAATGATATATTGAAGACCTTGCAGAAGGAAATTTTATATGAAAAGTATAGTAAATGTGAGTTTTGGATAGAGAAAGTAAAATTCCTAGGGCATGTTATCACAAGAAAAGCTGTTTATATACATCTTTCAAAAAAAGGAAATTGAAGGACGGTCTAATCCAACATTTATGATAAAAATACTTAGTTTCCTTGGATTAGTTGGGTACTACCAGTAATTTTTGAGAAAATTCTCATGATTTTCAAGCCTAGTAACTAAGATTACTCATAAGGGAGTTATGTTTTTCTAGACCAATAAAAGAAAATATAACTTCAAAGAGTAAAATAAGAGGCTAATAACTACACATATACTCACATTAGCTACTAGTGAGGAAGTATTTTTTATCTACAGGGATATGTCTAAAAATGGATTAGGTTTGTACTAATGTGAGAAGAAAAATTGATAGCTTGTACCTCCAACCAATTAAAGATACATGACCATAACTACAAAACAAATGATCTAGAATTAGTTTTAATGATATTCACATTAAATATTTTGTGAAATTATCTCTATGGGAAGAAGTGTGATATGAATAAAGATCATAAAATCTTTATGTATATATTCACACAAAAGGATATCAATATGCATCAATAAAGGTGGTTAGAGATAACTAAGGATTATGATGGTTCAATCCATTACCATCCTAGGAAGGTGAAAAAATTGGTAAATTATCTTAGTATAAATGATCATGAGACACTATCCATGATAAAGATTATAAGGGACACAATCTTTTTGGACATGCAAAGGATTGAAATAAGAATAATAAAAGGATATACATCCTACCTTTCTCAAATAATTTATCTATCATCCATTATTGAAAGGATCAATGTGGCCTAAAAAGATAATGTAGTGCTACAGAAAAAGTTAGTGAATATTTTAGAGTTCAAATTTTATAAATATGGAGTTCTAAGTATTGGAACCTAGATATATTTCACATCAAAACCAGAGCTGAAAAATGAACTTCTGGATGATGTGTATAGCTATTCCTTATCTATTCCTCCAGAAAGCACTAATATATATAGGGATCTGAAGAAAAACATCCTATGGGATAACATGAAGATGGATATTAAATATTTTTTATCTTTATTCTTGGTATGCCAATAAGTTAAGGATAAATTATAGAAGTATAATGACATGATACAACTATTTCCCATACTAGAATGGAAATGGGAAATCATAACCATGGATTTTTTTATAGGACTCACCAAGAAATATAAAGGAAACAACACCATATATGTGGTATTTAGTCACCTAAAAATTACATCATATAGCATAGCTATCAAGGAAGATTTATATCTTGACCAACTCACCAAGATACACATAAGGGAAGTGGTAATACTGCATGGAGTAAAACTCTCCATTGTTTCTGATTGAGATCCAAGGTTTACTTCAAGGTTATAGGGAATCCTTCATCAAAAATTGGATATAAATCTTATTTTTAGTACTTATTATCACCCTCAAACAGATTTTTAGTCTAAAAGAACCATTAAAACTCTAGAGGATATTCTAAGATCTTGTTCAATGGATTTTCAATGATTTTGGGATAATCACTTCACCTAGTGAAGTTCTCATATATCAATATTTTCCATTATAGCATTAAAATATCTCCTTATAAGGCTCTATTTTGGAATTGGTTTAAAACTTTAAGAATCTGGGATGAATTTGGAGTGAAAAAGTTTATGTAACTTGATCTTGTCAAAGATACGATGTATAAGTTTCAAACTATTCAACATCATATGAAATCTTCAAAATTTTGATAGAATAGCTATGAAAACAATCATTAACGTGACATAGATTATGCGTTTAGAGGTAAATTTTTTTCTTTGTATATTTCCATGGAATAAATTCATGAGGTTTATGAAGAAGGTAAAATCTTACTTCTAGATACATTTCCCCATTGAGATCCTTGATCACATCATATTCATGGCCTATAGACTAGAACTCTCACTAAAAGTATCTCAAGTACATGATGTATCACTTGTATCCCTCTTGAATAATTACATTCTAGACCCCTCACATGTACGAAATCTTGAGGTGGTACCCCTATAGAATGATATATCATGTGAGGAGAATCTAGTGAAGATCTTAGATCAGAGAGAAAAATTTCTATGGAACATGATAACTTACATGGTCAATGTATTGTGGTGGACCCACAAGTTTGATGAATCAACATGGGAACCAGAGGAGATGATGAAATAGAAGTATCATCATCTATTTTAGTGTATGTAATGAAATTTTGAGGGAAAATTCTATAAAGGGGGGAATAATGTAATGACTTTAATTTTTAAACATGAAATTACCTTTTCCAATAAGTAAATGTATTATTATGTTATAAAGTTATAGAAAACACATGCACAGCCTTAGTTATTTTAAAACATTATAAGTTATATCCTATTGGATTTAAAATACCATTAAGCATCATAACCATTGATAATATATTCATTGTATAGTAAATGTTGTGATTAGTATATATTAAGGGTGATGATAAAATACAATTGACATAGATTAAATAAGTGATGGCCTCAATCAGTAGGATCTTACCCTATGAAGCCTATTTATCAGAGATTATGTGGGACATAGAATGAATGGTCTTTTTCCTTGACTAATCCCAAGATTAGATTAAACAACTAAATCATTATAAAACCTATTTACCGGAGAAGTTAAATATTATCGAGATCACAACCCAAACCAAGTTCGCTGAACCACCCTAAGAAAGTGTCATTATCACACACCTTACCGTTAGGGTGTATGCTGGTGTAATAAGGGACTATATATCTAGACCTTAGTAGTATGAATTTTTATATTTTTCTTTTAAAAAAATAATGATTATATTTATCCCTTTTATTAATGAGTTTAACAAAAATTAGATTTTCATACAAAGAAATAAAACTTATATTTTTTTGGAAAATAAATATTTTTTTAAATTAAGATGCTCTTTTTGAATAAATTCAATAAATTTTGAAATAAATTTTCTCTTAATAAAAAACTCTTTTTAAATAATTTTTATTTGAATATAAATATTATTATAATTTAATTAAGTCTAATAAAATTTTTATAAGGGTTAGAAAAGTGTTATTGTTTTAAAAACCAGTATTTTTCAAAAAAATGGGGATTTTAAATTTAAATGTTTAAATTATAATATTTAAATAATTTTTTTTATAAAATAAATATTATTTTTGAAATCATAATGTTGAAATTATTCAATGGTGAATGTTTCATAATTTTTTGAGAAAGTTGAATTTTATGGTAAAAATTAAATATGATGTAAATGTATAGTATGTATTATAACATCATAAAATATAAAAATTGATTAAATAAATAATAAAATATTATTTGTGACAAAAATTATGTTTCCCCTTTAAAATAATGTTTTTAGTTATTTTATTACTTTAATAAACCCTTAATGAATCCTGAAAATCCAATATTATATTTTAATGTTTTAATATCAATTATTTATAAACATGACTCATTTACACATTACTAAGGATATTATTTTGATTATTTTGATTATTATCGATATAAAATATTTAAAAATACTCATCTTTGGAAGAAAATATGACCAAAAACTATGGTAAGGTTTTTTTTATTATTTTATCATATAGAGTCCAAATACTAAATTTAAAAATTAATAAACAATTCCCCTCTCTTTTGCTAAAAAACCCACCCAACCTCATATTCCTCTTCATTAAAAACCAATTGATCATGAATTTACTCTCACTATCCCTGTCTAAATTCTTCTTAATGTGTAAGGACCCGACCCTAGTTTCCCAGAGCCAATGCCTTATTTGACTACATTGGTATAAAAACAAGGAATAAGCATCCCAAAGGACCAAGTAGTTTAGTATTATTGGAAATAAGATTCATACATCAGTTAAACATTAAAAATTGAAAATAAATACAACCTAGAAACTCCTTACACGAAATCTATAACTCCTATCTTTTTTCAGCATGTCATTCATAATAAAATTATTTATGTCCTAAGAAAATGAAACATAATAAAGGGGTGAGCTGAAATGCTCAGTAAGGGTAAGCAATACAGCAAAAGATAACATAAAAATTACAAATGATGAATAATTTAAAACACATTCCTCTAAAAATAAACTTGAACATAATATGGTATAAAATCAGATGAGTAAATATTTTCATAATATAACATAATCATGGGTATTCTACATGTTGAATAACCACATGAACCATCATTACTATTTTCATAATGATGGAATGCATAATGTGGGACAACATAACCATACTATAAAGGCCTCATGCCAAGACCATAAATAATCATTTTGTCAAGGCCTTGGGCCAAGCCCGTAGTTTCTCTCATGAGACTTATTGATGAATTGAGGGGATATAGTGGGCCCCACACGATACTTACTATGTTCAATTAATTTCTCATATGAATGGGGATAAATATAAACAACATATACATTAATATTGAAATTAATATATGAAATGTAGATAACTTTCCCCGAACATTAAGCATAAACACAAACCATTCGGATTAAATTGGGGAATGGATTTAAGATAGCACATCCACATAAAAAGTAATCATACAAAATTTAATTAAATATGGTATATGATAACATAAAATACTAATCCCAATAATACATAATAATAAACATGAGTTTTGAAATAGATGAAGATACACTTATAAAATCATCGAGTAAATCTTGAGATAAATATTATTTTACTTGGAAAAGATGAGTTCTTTTGGAAACATATTCATATAAAACCAGAAGTGAAGTATGATATAATTTTCATAATAAAATTACTGATTTTATAAATATAATGGTTTCCATAGAAAAATTATATAGTGCCCTTGAAAATAGGTAATAATTAGATAAATTCTCTTGGATCAGGCTTGTATTTCGGAAACAATTTTGAAAGTTCCTTTTAAAACATGTAACCATCCATAAAATAAGAAATGATTATGGTTGGTAAACATATATATAACCCAAAAACATAATTTTTTAGGATTTCATAATAATACACAAGAGTTTCATTGAGGTAATAGACAATAAAAGTAACCCGAATGAAAATGGAAGTTAGGGTGGAAAAACCCTTACCTTAAATTTGAACGTGTTTCACTCTTAAACATAAGCTCCTGAAATATGAAATTATACTTGTTAATAACTTATTTTGGAAAATATTAGATATTTATTTAGTTTATCATAATTCTGTTTAGTTAATTTATGCCCTTATTGATAAATTATTATATTGAATTTTGTCGTTCTGTAGAGTTCGATTTCTTTATTTTCATAACTGGTTCACTTGTTCTTAATTAATGGAGTTCATGTGGAATTGATGTAAATCTCTATAATTGAATTTGAATATTATTTATGTTAATCCATAGGTGTTATTGGTCATTTATATAACTTTTTTACATGGCATTAGGATTAATTATTATATAGAACTTTAATGATAACCATTTCAGTTAATTTGTGGGTTTTGATTACAACGAACTCATTTTTCTTTATAACTTAATACCATTTGTACAAAGGGATTAGAGAACCTTAAATAGTGTATATCACATATATAATAAATTGGTTCAACCATAACAAGAATTTTTTCATAACCATAATTTAGAATGATAATAGAAATTGAAAGCCCATCGTCCTTGAATGTGGTAAATTGACACATCTCGGATGGTGTTCTTGCTACTAGAATAAAAGAAGGTAAAAGGAAGAGAAGATGATAAATTATTCCACTATCATGAAAAAAATCCAGTACATGTAAGGTAATAAATTTATCATAACATTTGGATAAGTATATTTAATAATATAAAAAGAAAAGAAATGAACTTGAAAGGAAAGACAATGAATGAAAAAGATGAATTTAACTCTTGGACCAAACATCCTTGAGAGCCTCCTTAAGAGAGAGGTTTTGGTATTTTTATGATACCAAACCTTTATGGATGTTGGAGAGGAGGTTGGGAGGATATTTTTACAGAATTTGGAGAAGGTACAAGGCTTGAGATGAGTGAAGAAAAGGGGGAGTGAGAGGGGGGTTTATAGTGGAAGGGGAGGGGATTTCTCAATTTTATACTCATTAATTTATTATTTCTCCAAAAGACAAGGAATAGTGAGTCTTACATGATCAATAATAGTAATTTTATAATGTGAATCCGAATCAATTGGTATTACATCAGTATAACATCAAACAAGACTCTATAATTAGTGTATTTATCTTATTTTGTAAATCATGGTATTTTACTATTCATCAAAAAATCAAGTTTTTCAAAAAAACCAAAATATTAACCCCTACTATTTTTCAATGTGTAGAATCCAAAAATGAAGTCCATTTTTCAAAAATAATTTTCTAAATATTATTAATTTAATATTTACTTAAAATCATAATTTATTCTAAAAACAATAGTTTTAAAATATTTATTTACTTATTCCAAAGAATAGGTATATTGTACTTCCACTTGATTATTATTTATATACTATCATAGGTAAGGTTAGTATTCATTAGGTTATATCAATATTCATAAAGGTGTGTTTCTATTAATAAGGGTAGTTTACTATTTATCAAAAATAAAGTTTTTCTTATCGGACTCCAAATAACTTACTGATCACAATCGTGTATGTCAGATTTTCAAAATTCACATCACAAAAGTGAAAAACTTATATTTTAAGGGTCACATAGCACTAAGTAGTTCACTATGACATATTAATAAGAAAGGTATTTGCATTGAAAAATATTGGGTCGTTACATTCTCCCCTCCTTACAAAAATTTCGTCCTCAAAATTCAAAAAATGTTACCTAAAAAGATTCAGGGATGTCTTCAACATAGGCTCCTCAGGCTCCCATATTGCCTCTTCTATCTTATGGTTCCTCCAAAGAACCTTTACCAAAATAGTCATTTGATTTCTCAATACATGTTCTCTGGTATCAATAATCTTGATAGGCTCTTCACTATAAGACACATCGGGCTCAAGTTCTATTTCTTCATAAGTGAGTACATGTGTTGGTTCTGGCATGTATTTCTTTAACATTAACATGTGGAACACATTGTGAACTTCAAAAAGACTAAGAGGTATTTCAAAACGATATCTATAGTTCCAATTCGATTCATAATTTCAAAAGGACTGATGTACATGGGACTTAATTTTCCCTTCTTATCGAATCATATAATACCCTCCCATGGAGATACCTTTAAGAAAAAATGATCACTTACTTCAAATTCCAAATCCTTACTTTGGTTTTTAGCATAGCTCTTTTTCCTACTTTGAGCTATTTTGATATGGTCTTAGATAATCTTTACCTTTTCTATTGTTTCCTCAACATGTTTTAGGCCTACAAGTTTTCTTTCACCAACATCATCCTCACAAGTTTGTGTAAGACATCTCTTTCCATACATTGATTAATATAGTGCCATCTGAATACTTTAATGGAAGCTATTATTATAGAAAAATTCTACGATAAGTAAAAACTGACCCCACATGCTTTGAAAGTCAATTTAACAGGACCTCAACATGTCTTCCAAAGTTTGAAAAGTCCATTCTGATTATCCATCAGTTTGTGGGTGGTAGAAGGTGCTCAAACAAAGATCAGTATCTAGGGCCTTTTAAATAATTTTCTTTAATTGTGATGTAAAATGGTGATCATGATCTGAAACAATTGATAAGGTTACACCATGGAGTCTTACAACTTCATTAACATATAGTCTTGTTAAAATTTCAAGTGGTAAATCTTCTCTTTTATCAAGAAAATGTGATGATTTTGTAAGATGGTCAATAATGACCCATATCACATTATTCTTTCTTGGAGTCTTTGGTAGTCCCATGAAAAAGTACATTGTAATATCATCCCATTTTAACAAAGGAATAGGAAGGGGTTTCATGACTCCTCCAGGACGTTGTCTTCTAGCCTTCACCTATTGACACACCAAAAATATCAACACATAATCTGCAATCTCTCTCTTCATGTTTTCCCACCAAAAATGATTCTTTAGATATCTATACATCTTTGTTCTACCAAGGTTTATAGAGAAATTAGAGTTATGATCATCCTCCAATAGTTCCCTATTCAGCTCAGGAATAGCGGGAACACAAAGCCTCTTTCGTAATTTCAAAATGACACCTCCATATACAAAGATAGTCACCCTCCCATAATTTATCACTTTAATTTTCTTTTGAAACTCATCATCATCATCTTGAGAACATTTTATCCTTTCCAGTAAAGAAGGTTTGGAAACCATTTGAAAAAGTTGTGATGTGTTACCTTCCTTGATAATTCCTATATCCATCTTTACTACATCCATGAACAATGGATCCCTTTCAACTCTCGTCTTGTTCAGAACTCCATGATCCTTTTTGATCAAAGCATTCACTGCCTTATTTTCCTTCCCTGAGTGGTAGTGTATTGTGAAATCATAATCTTTGAGAATCTCAATCGATATCTTTTGTCTCTTGTTGAGTTTCTTCTGTGAGAATATATATTTCAAACTCTTATGATCTATATATATCTCACATTATTTTCCATAGAGTTAATGTCTCCCAATATTACAAGAAAATATTACCATTACTAACTTGATATCATGAGTTGGATAGTTTTGTTCATGAATTTTTAGCTTCCTAGATGCATAAGAAATCACTCGATCATTCTGCATAAGGACACAACCAAGTCCTTTCTTTGATGCATCCCTATAGATAACAAACCCATCATTCCCCGATGGTCAATTTATGATCGGATAATTCACTAACCTCCCCTTCAATTATTCAAAACATTCTTCAAATTCCTTGTTCTATACAAACTTAACCCTTTTTCATATGAGATTGGTCATTGGGTTGGCTAAACGAGTGAAGTTCTAAACGAAACATCGATAATAACCTGCTAAACTAATAAAACTACGTACCTTAGTTATGTTCCTTGGAGTAGGTCATTCTTGCATATCCATTTTACTGATAGGATATACGGATATTCCATCCTTAGAGACAATGTGGCCTAGAAAGGAAACTGATTGGAGCCAAAAATCACACTTTTTAAACATCCCATATAATTTATTTCTTCTAAGTGTCTTTAGAATAGTGCACAAGTGATTTTCATGATCTTTATGGATTTTAGAGTATACCAGGATATCATCAATAAACACCACCACAAATTCATCAAGATATTACTTGAAAACTCTATTCATCATTTCCATAAAAATAGATGGTGCATTAGTTAGTTCAAAATGCATTACTGTAAACTCGTATTGATTGTACCTAGTTTAGAATGTTGTTTTTGGAATATCTTCCTTACTCACAAGCAACTAATGATATCCAAATCAAAGTTAAATCTTCGAAAAATATTTTTATCCATGAATTTGATCAAATAAATCATCAATTCCTGGTAGAGGATACTTATTCTTTATTGTAATAGAATTGATTTCCCTGTAATCAATGCACAGCCTCATGGAACCATCTTTCTTCCTTACAAAGAGGAAAGGGGCTCCCCATAGAGAACCACTGGGTCGAATAAATCCTTTATCACTCAATTCCTCTAGTTGTTTCTTTAGTTACACTAACTCTACAGTGGAAATTATATAATGGGTCCTTTATATGGTCCTTGAACTGGAAATTAAGTCAATGGAAAACTCAATTTCCCACTCTAGAATATGTACAGGTAAATCTTATGAAAATATGTCAACATATTCTTGTACAATAGGTAGATCTTATATCTATACATTCATCTCCTCACCCATATTATTTTCATTCCATTCCTACCCAATAATTGAATTCAGAAGAGCTACTGGGGGTGGATCTAGATGAGAACCAAATGGAGAGGTTTCTGCTCTAAAAATAAGGGATTCTACACCATTCTCAAAAATTGTAACTTCCTTCTTCTTGTAATACATCTTTGCATCATAATTTGATAGCCAATTCATACCAATAATTATATCATAGTCAACCATTGGTATGATGATAATTTTAGAAACTAAATCACGTTTATGTTTCATGAGGGGGGCTAATCGACACACCTTTGTTACAATGATACATCCACTAGGAATTTTTACAGATAACTAATTTATTAAATCAAATTGTACATGTCTAATTTTCTTATAAAACTGGGAAGATATAAATGAATATGATAATCCAAAATCAAATAAAGCATTGGATAAGTTTGATGAAACAATCAATATACTTGACACCACTTTGTTTGGAACTTCAACCTCCACACTTGTGACTGTATAAGATTGGCCTTGCTCCCTTGGCCTTCTTTGGGGAACATTTCCCTGACGCTTAAGAAATTCATGTGCATAATGTCCCATGTCCCTGCAATTGTAGCACAAAACATTGGTAGCTTATTTCTTCCCCTTACAAACCCAAGATAGGTGGCCTTTTTCTCTGCATTTGTAACAGACTCCCATCCCCTTCAGGAAAGTGACAGGGTGTTTCTTCCCACAATTACTACAAGATGGAAATTCAACTCTTCCCTTCTTCCCCATTTCCTTATTTCTTTTCCCAGAGTTTTAAATAGCCCTCTTCTTCTCTTGATTTCCCTTAAATTCATAAGACATAGAGAATTCCTTTTCTATCTTGATAGCACCTGAAACTATGTCCTTATATGATGAGAAATTCTGGGAGACAAGATCCCTTCATAAGAATGGTTTCAAACCATCAAAGAATCGATTAATTTTTCTCCTTGGATTACGTATGTATTCCGCAGCATGCCTTTCCAGCCTTGTAATGTGGGCTTCATACTTGGCAAAATTTTCATCCTCCTTATACCTCAGATTCAAGAATTTTATCTCCAGATTTGTCTGCTGTTCACGAGGGAAATATTTTTCTAAGATGATGTCCATAAAATCCCTCCACTCCATATCTTCTATTTCTTCCTCCTCCTTTGTGTTTTGGATTATTGACCACCATTGATCCACATATCTCGTTAGATGATAACTTCCATAAAAACCTTCTCCCTTTCATTGCATTTTAAAGCGAGAAATATCTTCTCAAGGGAATATATCCACTTCTCTACTACAAATGGGTTTGTAGTCCCATTGAATGATGGAGGTTGTTGTTGCATAAAGTGATCTAACATAGATCCTCTACATAGTGGATCTAGATGCTTCATACTGGTAAAATTATTATTAATAACCTGAGTAAGCTGTCTCAGTATAGTTATGAGTTGCTCAACACCAGTCACAGCACCAGATCCAACATCATTATCTTGAATTGGAGGGAAAAACCTACATGGGACACATGCGTCCGTGTGGTTTCCATTCCTTTCACTAGGCGCCATCTCTAGATAATGTAATAAACTAGATTAGGTTATAAATCATAATGTATAATCTTAACTTAGCGAAATACTTAGCACAAATTTAAATCTTATGCATGGCTAATCCCATAATCACAAAAATGGTTTCTTTAAGGAAAATTTTACATTTAAATCCTTCATAATGGCTTGTAAAGAAAATGTTAATTATCCTAAGCATATCCCCTGGTAGTATCATAACCAATAGTGTATTAAGGCCCATTGTTGTGTACCAAGATACCCCAGGTCAAGCCTGAAACTCCTTGTTGGAGCTTTCACTCCTAGGTACATCTATGCCAGAGCTGCTTATACCTGATCTTTTCAAGACAGGGATGTATTGCTTGAAATATCCACATAATCTATTCTTTACAAAAATACCAGGACATTATTGTATGTTTATCCTCAAAGACTATCTTATGGAATCTTCCCTAATCTATGTTTTCTAAATATATTTTCCAATTTTCTACTAAACTTCCTCTGATACCAACTGTAAGGACCCGAACTCAATTGCCCAGAGTTGGTGCCTTATTTTATTACATTGGCATACAAACAAGGAATAATAATCCTGAATGATAGAGTATTTTAGTATTATTGGAAATAAGATTCATACATAAGTTAAACATTATAACTTGAAAATAAATACAACATATAAACTCCTTAGACAACAACCATAACTCTTAGGTTATTTCAGTATGTAATTTATAATAAACTTCTTCATGTCTAGAAAAAGTGAAACAAAATAAAGGGGTGATCTCAAATTCTCAGTAAGGGTAAGAAATACAGTGGAAGATAACATAAAAATTAGACATGGTGAATAATTTAAAACACATGCCTCTAAAAAGAAACTTGAACATATTATGGTAGAAAATGAGGAGAGTAAATATTGCCATAAAATAACATAATCATGGGTATTCTACTAGTAGAATAACCAAATGAAACATCAATACAATTTTCATAATGAAGAAATGCATAATGTGCGACAACATAACCATACTGTCAAGTCCTTGTGCCAAGACCATAAATAATCATTTTGTCAAGGCCTTGTGCCAAGACTGTAGTTTGTGTCATGAGACCCACTGATGCACCGAGGGGCTATAGAAGGTCCCAATCGACACATACTACGTTAAATGCATTACTAATATGAACAGGGGTAAACATAAACAACATATACATTCATATTTAAATTAATATATGAAATGAAAATAACTTTCCTCGAACATTAAGCATAAAAACAAACCATTCAGAGTAAATTAGGGAATGGATTTTAGATAGCACATCCACATCCAAAGTAATTGTAAACCTATAAATTAAATATGGTAGAAGATAACATGGCATACTAATCCCATTAATACATGATAATTAAAAAGTGTGTTGCAATAGACGAAGATACCCTTATAAAATCTTTGAGTAAATCTTGAGATAAATACTCTTTTACTTAGAAAAGAAGAGTTATTTTGGAAAATTATTTGTATAAAACCAGAAGAAAAGTAAGATATTATTTTCATAATAAAATTAGTGATTTTATAAATATAATGGATTCTAAAAACAGATTATTGAGTGTCCTTGAAAATAGGTAATAATTAGATAAATTCCCTTGGATCGAGCATGTATTTCGGAAAGAATTTTAAAAGTTCATTTTAAAACGTGTAACCATCCATAAAATAAGGAAATATTCTAGTTGGTAAACATATATATAACCCACACACATAATTTTTGAGGAGTATATAATAATACACAAGAGATTCATTGAAGTAATAGACAATAACAGTAACCTAAATAAAAATGGAAGTTCGGGTGGAAAAACCCTTACCTTAAATCTGAACGTGTTCTGCTCATGAACATAAGCTCATAGAATATGAAATTATACTTATTAATAACATATTTCAAAACCTATTAGATATGTATTTATTTTATCATAATTTTTTTAGTTCATTTATACCCTTATTGATAAATTATTATATTGAATTTCGTCGTTCCGTAGTGTTCTTTTTCTTTATTTTCATAACTGGTTCACTTGTTCTTAATTAATGGAGTTCATGTGGAATGGATGTAAATCTTCAGAATTGAATTCAAATATTATTTAAGATCATCTATAGGTGTTATTGTTCATTTATATAACTTTTTTACATGTCATGAGGATGAATTGTTATATAGAACTTTAATGATAACTGTTTCGGTTAATTTGTGGGTTTTGATTACAAAGAACTCATTTTTATTTATAACTTAATACCATTTGTAAAAAGGGAGTATAGAACCTTACATAGTGTGTATCACATATATAATAATCTGGTTCAACCATAACAATAATGGTTTCCTGACCAGAATTGAGAATGATAATAGAAATCGAAAGCTCATCATCCTTGAATGTGGTAAATTGACACATTTCAGATGGTGTTCTTGCTACAAGTATAAAAGAAGGTAAAAGGAAGAGATGATGATAACTTATTCCACTATCATTAAAAAATTACATTACATGTAAGGTACTGGAGTCATTATAACATTTGGATAAATAGATGTAATTATAGAAAAAGAAAACAAATGAACATGAAAGGAAAGGCAAAGAATTAAAAAAGAGGAATTTACCTCTTGAATCAAACTTCCTTGAGAGCCTCCTTAAGAGAGAGATTTTGGCCTTTTTATGAGACCAAGGCTTGATGGAAGTGATAGAGGAGGTTGGGAGGGTATTTGGATAGAATTTGGAGAAGGCACAAGTCTTTAGAGGAATGAAGAGAAGGGGGTGATAGGGGGTTTTATAGTGTAGGGGAGAGGGGATTTCTCAATTTTATATTCATTAATTTATTATTTATCCGAAAGACAAGGAATAGTCAGTCTTATATGACCAAGAATAGTAATTTTATCATTTTAATCTGATTAAATTGGGATTTCATCAGTAGAACATCATATATGACTCTATAATTAGTGTATTTATCTTATTTTGTAAATAATGGTATTTTACTATTCATCAAAAAATCAAGTATTTCAAAAAAATACCAAAAATGCCCCCCAACTATTTTTTGACGTGTAAAATCCAAAAATGAAGTCCATTTTTCAACAATAATTTTCTAAATATGATTAATTTAATATTTAATTAAAATCATAATTTATTCTAAAAACCACAGTTTTAAAACATTTATTTACTTATTCCAAAGAATAGGTATATCGTACTTCCACTTGATTATTATTTATATACTATCATATGTAAGGTTACTATTCATTAGGGTATATCACTATTCATAAGGGTAGGTTACTATTTAACAAAAATTAAGTTTTTCTTATCGAACTCCAAATAACTTACTGATCACAATCGTGTATGTCAGATTTTTGAAATTCACATCATAGATGTGACAAACTTTTGTTTTAAAGGTCACATGGCACTTGGTAGTTAATTATGACATATTAATAAGAAAGGAATTTCCATTGAAAAATATAGGGTCATTACATAATGTGTTCTTAATGTTCTAAGAATCTCCTTTCAACATTTTATATTCTCCCTCTCAATGTAAGGGACTCTCTACTCTAATTTTTATTTTGAGTACTTTCTCTGTAATCATCCCTTTATATTTCCAATTTTTCATGTTATTATGTGTTCTTATGCACCAATTTAATATAATTATGATTCTCATGTAATTATATATCACCTTTCTCTCTCATTCACCCCTTCTATAAACCTTTATGTACACCCATTATGTTATCGAAATTATCCTATGATTTTCCATTCCATATATTTGTATAGTGAATACCCATCCCCATTTCCACTCTAGGGTATTCACCTAGTTTTACCTATCCTCCATTAATTATAGACTTCCTTGTACATAACATTTACACATTAATCATGGGTTTAGAACTAATGAAAGGTGTTCTAATGTTGTTTGATCTATGTGTCATAGAAATAGATCTATATAATATGAAAGTGATGGGTGGGAATAGAATTATATATCCCTTCAATGCATTGGGTAATGTTTTTATCTCGTAAGACACCATGTATGGTGAATGGGATATTATCCAAAGCCCACTATATCATGATATCTCAATGTTGAGCCTTGACTTGTGTTTATGATGTCATTTTTTATGTTGTTTACATATTCTTTATGTTTCCATGAATTTTATCATCATATATCATGATTCCATGTTCATTTTCTTGATTCTCACCACCTTTATCTCACCTTGATATTCCTATTGACTCACATGTATTACTTTCCTCAAGTTATTCATTTAATATTCCATTATTGGGAATTATAGCTCACCCATCTCTTATGTACATCCCTAGGTTATCCTATACGGTATTAGGAGATTGATGGAATATAGTGTCTTGTTTTGGAGTTTTCAATTAATGTTGTTATACCCATGTTTCAAGTTAATATTCTATATAACTAATTTTGTAAAGACACTAGGGATCACTATAATTCCCCAACCCCAAAATCCTGAAGTTTTTGAATTATTTTATTACATTAAAAAGGTTATAACGAATCAAATTCAAATGGATCGTATTGTTCAAAAGTTTTGGAAAACCATATTACATACATTATACCTATAATACATTGGGAAAATAAAATAAATCATAACATAAGTAAAATATCATAATCCTTAAAAATAATTCAAATGATTTCAATTCATAACCTAGTGAATGGAAACATAATAACAGTGAGTTCAAATACTCATAAAGGGTAAGTAAAATGGGAGAAATAATAAATTAATGAGAGTAAATCAACATGGAAAGGTAAATAACTAATAACAATTGTCATCCAAATAAATAGAAAAGTAATAATCGATATAGAAAGATAATTAACTGAAAACGCATTACATTTAATCAATAAAATGATAATGAAATACATCCATAGATTTTATCAATTAAAAACCTAATGTATAATAACAATGATAACAGAAATATCTATAAAATAAATCATTAATTATTGGAATTCATGGCTGAGGCACATGAAAACCTATACTATCAAGACCTTTCATAAGATGCTTTAAAACCATAGGTAGAAACCTATTTAATTTGGAAAAATTATTTTTCTCATTGCACCCATCGAAGCATCTATGGTCTGTATAATGTTTGGTTCCTACCCTTCATTTACATTATAAATCATTACTCATATCCAGTAATCGATTTAATTAATAAAAATTGTTCCTTATCAAATATTCATATTAAATTAAGAATACCGATTTTACTATTTTTCCCCAGTGGTAGCTAAGTATCAAAAAGGGTTGGTGATGTTGATGAATGGAAATATCATTGAATTATCATTAAAAAATTCTTGAGAAAAATTAACTTTAAATATTCCAAAGAATCCCATATCAATTTAAAATATTTTAATCACAGACCCCATGAAGTAATAACCTTAAATAAAACGTAGAATATCATGAGAATAATAAGATTAATGATATAACATGTAAAAGGGTTCTATATACACTATATAAAAGAAACTAGGTGCATAAAATTACAACATTTTTCAATGAAATGAAATTGATACGAAATATCTTATCACTTTTTAATTATTTATTTAAAAGGCCCCAAATTTATAAAAGAAAATACTTTCTTTGAAAAGAACCTTGTAAAATTTTAAAGGAAAATTTAAAACATTAGGGTGTCATGATAGTGGGAAATTATGTTCATTTATTATAAGTTAAAAAACATTCCTTTTGTGTTTTAAATAAAAGTTATAAAGTACCTTGTTTTGGAAAATGATAGAAATATTCCTTTTAAAGCATTTTTTAAAAAGCTAAAAAGGGGTAAAATGTCTTTAAATAATCATTGCAGAATAGTAAAATCATTTTTGAAAAAAAAATAGAAAACAATAACATGTAATAGAAATATTCCTAAGTGGATACTTAAACAAAAATAATCTCAAATAACAATGAGATTGTGAAACAACCCCTTACCTTGTATTTCCCTTTGGTTGAACATCTTTTAACCTTCACATATTTTGGAAACTCTTTTTTTATACCAAAATACTTCATTGGTTGGATTTATTACCAAAGGTAGGAATATATAATGAGGGGATATAATTTTTAATCTTATTTGGGAAGGTTTTGGATAATATAGAGGGCTAAAATTGTTGTGACGAAGTGAGGGAGGAGGATACTTTTTATAATTGAGGTAAGGGGAACTTTTGGAAACTCTCAAAATATTAAATTAATAAAAACTAATTTTCAATAATAAATGGTTGAAAAGTGATTTATTTTGAATATATGATGATTATGGGTCAAAATCATCTCACCTAATAATTTTTGTACAAGTTTATGTCATATAATTACCCTTATCTTCTATATTTAACCCTTATTTAATCCTTTTAACTCTTACCTTGACAACATGTGTTTTTATTCCATGAGGGTTAATATAGTTACTCTAAAATTCTAAATGAACCATAAATGGATAATTTATGAAATGTTTAACCTTATCCTAATCTTTTTTCTAAATGTCATATTTTTATTTATTTTATATCATTTAATAAAATATTATTTATTTCTAAATATCATTAATTTCAATTTTGATATTATTCATTACTTGACTTTTTAAAAATATCCTAATAGCATTATATCTTCAAAAAACCCTTTAATACATCTTTAATATGTCTAGGTAATCTAGAAAATTTGTGGATGAAATTAATTATCTAAAATTATATTTATTTTAGAATTTTTAATATCATTCATTTTATATTTCAATTAATTAAGAAATTATCACATCATATTTTTGTAATCCTTTAAGAAAATTATTTATTTAAAAAAATTAAAAAAAATACCATGATTTAGATAAACATTTTATATTTTAAATTATGATTTATAGTTAAATATATCTTCTAAATAACTATATATAAAAAATTTAATACTTATTAAAAACATTAGTATGACAAATTGTACTTTCCTTATAATAAAATACTAAAAAATGATTAAAGTCATCCAAGTAGCTCCAATTGGCCACAAAATTGGACCAAGGATGGTTTTGGTTGACATGAAATTATCCAATAAAATGGGGAAAAGTTATACGGTAATTTAATAATATTTATAATATAATTTTTACCATTAATTACTCAATTTACCTTTAATCATATTAATAAAACAATTACTAAAGATAATATTCATAATGATCAAAAATAAAAAGAACCTATTAACCTAATTGAAACCCACTAATTAAAAATATGGAATCAATCTTACAAAATTTAAAATACAAAATTTTTAGTAGTGAATTTAAAATTAATTATGTTGACAGAATAATAAAATGGGTTTTTAAAGTGAAATTTTCAAATGATTGAAATGTTTTTATGTACAAGTTCAATGTAAAATTGATTCAAATGACCTAAATTTGATTAAATGATAAATAATTTATCTAATTATAATTTAAAACCAATCAAAACTATAATTTAACACTATATATTATTTAGAGTAAAAATCTATTTTCAATTAAAATTCAGTGTTTTTTCACTATTTATCAAAACATGAAAATTATCACAAAAATACCAAAAATTCAATAAAAATTAAATTTTTATATTTGGATTTCAAATAATAAGTTTATTTTGTCAAATATAATTTATCAAAGTGTCAAAACTAGATTAAAAATAAGTACTCCGTCAAAATGAGTTAAAACTACCTTTAGAAAAATATAGCCTTTTAAAGTGTAAAATTATATTCATTATTATCTTATGCCTAAAAAATAATTTGGTTGAATAAAAAAATATTTGATTAACTATATAATATATAAATTTTAAAACTTGTTTAATACTATTCATTGCCTTCTATTTAACGGCTAGATTATAATAATATTTCATTATTTATTAAAGATGGGTATTATAGACAACATAATCTTTTGAAAAGATTAACATTAAAATGACACATTCCATAAAATTTGGGGGTGTTAAATTCTCACATCCTTCAATAAATTACATTCTCAAAATTTTAAATTTAACATCAAAAATTAAAGGTTTATAATTGAAAATTCCTTTATTAGAAACCCACATCATAAATTGGATTGATAAAACACCCTATTAATAAGAGGGAAAGTGATATTTGAAGGTTACCACAAAATTAGGCTTATAGATATGAGAACAATAGTCAGAAAGTGAAAAAATCTACATGAAAGATAAATATAACTATGAAGATTTAATGGAGAGTGATAGAGAACGTGGTCATTAAAAAGTGAACTATCACAAAACCATAAAATTGTGATTGTTTAAAAGACAACTGGTTTCATAGTAAGAAAGGTAAATCGATAATGTTTTTGTTTTAAAATAATTTTCCTTGAGTTAATGGATTATTTTAATATTAAGATAACAACTTTAAAAATAAACTTACTTCATTAGTTTCCATGTCATAACCATAATTTCATCCTTTGTTTGTGCAACAATTTATTTTTACTTCATCCCTTACACCTGGAAATGAATGCTTAAGATGAATTTTTCATGCCTAAATCACTTTAATAAATCATAATATCCATGAGTCAATCTTATGACCTTTAAATTTTTACTAAAACCAAAATGGTTAATATAGTTTATCCAATACGATGAATCACACTTTAACCTCAAACAATAATATCTAATTTTAAACTTAATTCATTCCAAACTTAAGACTCATCCAAAATACATATGTCAAAATTCACAATCCAAAAAGATCTCTAAATTTCTAAAAACAACATTAACATTAGATTCTCCAAAAAATGTAATGTAGATCTTATTATCATATACCAAATATTTGATTACCTTGATCACCTTAAATCCTTGATGAAAACATGAATTATTCTAAATCCTTAAAGAAATTGTACTGAAGTACAATCCTTATATATTTCATAATTATTATAATGATAATGCCATAAAATATATTTCTTGGATCCAAGAACCCAAGAAAAAATCATTTGGTTTTAGTTATATCAACAACATAATTTTGACCTTGATCTCTTAACTTCTTTTAAGGTGTATTCCCATGATTCTTTGGGCATGAATTTGAATAGTGGTCCATCTCCTTATAGTTGAAACATTGCACATTTAAAAATTCCTTCTTTCCTTTAAAATCACAAGCCTGGTGACCTTTCTTGACACACTTTTATCAAACTCTCATTCCCTTCAGGAAAGTATCAGGGTGTTTCTTCCCAAAATTATCACTTGTGGGAAAAATCCATATTTAAATTTTTTTCCTTTATTCGTATCTTGATCCACCATTCTCTTCTTATACTAATTTCCCTTAAATTCATAGGAATTGGATAATTTTTTATCTATCTTGATAGCACATGAGACTATATCTTTATATGATTAGAAATTTTGGGAGACTAATGCCTTTCAGAGGAATGGCTTTAACCCATCAAAGAAATGACCCATCTTACTCCTTGGGTTATGTATATAGTTTCTTCATGTCTTGATAACATTATAAAGTTAGATTCATATTTAAAAACATTATCTTCCTCTATTTTCCCCGAAAACAAAAATTTCCACTCCATATACGCACATTGTTCAGGAGGAAAATATTTATTCTAAGTAAAGTTTCTTAAAACCTTTCCATTTCATAATTTTTTATTTCCTTATGTTTTTTAGTGTTTTGAATTAATGACCACCATTGATCTATATCTCCAAATAGAAGATAAACTATAATGATATCCTTTTCTCTTTCAATAATTCCCAAGGTGAGTAATAAATTTTCTAAATAACTTATCCATTACCCAACTAGAAATAGATTTTTAGTCCCATTGAATGATAGAGGTTATTATTTCGTGAAGTGGTCTAACATTTTTCCTTAAAGTTTTAGATTAGTATTCTCTATATGGGTAGGTTTATTTATAATAAATTGAGTCATTTTTTCCATTATAGTTATAATTTATTTATCACTGGTTTTAGCTCTAGTTCCAACATCATTATCTTTCATAGGTGGAAAAATCCCCATATGGATTACGTGCATTGAAACGGTTTCCATTCCTTCCACAGGGTTCTATTTCTAAATAATAGAATACAATATATTAGATTATAACATTATGAAACATAATGTATAATCTCAAAAACTAGTATATCACATAACCTATATTGAAAATTTAGGTATAATTAATCTCTAAATCATAAGCATAGTTTATTTGGATATTTTTCTAAATTCTGTCAGAGGGTGTTGTTCTCAAATATATGTATTATTAAATCTATTTCCCAAGGTTTCTAATAAACTTCCTTTGATACCAACTATAATGGACAAACCATAGAATCCTATATTCGGTACATTATTTTATTACATTGGAATGATTACAATGAATCAAATCTAAAATGATTATATAGTTTAGAAGTTTTGTAAAACTAGATTACACACATGATACCAATAATACATTAGGAAAATTAAATAAATCATAACATAAGTAAAATATCGACATCATTTAAACTCATTCAAAGGATTTCTCTTCATAACATGGAGAAAGGAAACATAATAAGCGTTAGCTAAAATTCTCATTAATGGTAAGTAAAGTAGATGAAATAATGAATTAAGGATAATAAATCAACATAAAAAGGAAATAATGGATAACACATGTCATTAAAATAACTGGATATAGAATAATAAATGTTTCAAAGTAAGAAACTAAAAGCACATTCCATTTAATCAATAAACGAAGAATGAAATGAATCAATAGATTTTATAATATGAAAACCTCATGGATAATAATAATAAAAACTAAAATATCTATAAAGGGACTTCTTAATTATTAGATGTCATGTCTGAGAAACATGAAAACCTATACCATCAATACATTTTACAAGATGGTTTAAAACCATAGATAGAAACCCATTTAATTTGTAAAAAATTATTTGTCTTATGAGAACCTATGGATGCATCGAGGGTATATATAAGGTATGGGCCCCACACATTATTTCAAGTCTAAATCATTCATCGTATCAAGTAATTGATTTAATTAATAAACATTATACCTTATAAAATATCTATTTTGAATAAATAATATGGATTTATCAATATTTATAAAGTGCAAGATAGATAACAACAAGGGTTTTTGATTTTGATGATTGGAATTACTATTGAAATGTTATTAAAAACGTTCTTGAGGAAAATAATCTGTAAACATTCCTATAACACTTTAAAACATTTTAGTCATAGTCCTAAAGAACTAATAACATTAAATGAAATTTATAATATCATGATAACATGGAGATTTATGATATTTCATTTAAAAAGTAACTATATACACTATATAAAAGAAACAATGTTCATAACATTACAACATTCTTCAAGGAAATGAAATTGAGATGAAATCCCTTACCACTTTGTAATCACTTATTTAAAAGGCCACACATTTATAAAATAAAATATTTTCTTTGAAAATAACCATGTAAAATTATAAAGGAAGCTTCAAACTATTAGGGTGTCATGGTGGTGGTAAATTTAGTTCATTTTGTATAAGTTAAAAAAATTATTTTTAATTTTCTAAGAAAATTCATAAAGTTCCTTGTTTTGGAGAATGATAGTAATATTCCTTTTAAATTATTTTGTAAAAAGTTTAAAATGGGGGAAATGGATTTAAAAAATAATTTGATAATAGTAAAAAAAATTGAAAACATTTTTAGAAAACACTAAAATGGAAGAAAAAATTTCTCTTGTAGAGACTTAAAAAAAACTGAATAACAATGATATTGTTAAATAACCCCTTTCTTGGAATTTTCTTTTCAGTGAACATCCTTTAAACTCCTTGTTTTCGCATAACTCCTTTTGGTTTATACCAAAAAACTTCCTTGGTTGGATTTCTTCCCAAAGGTAGGCTTCTAAGAAGAGCTGGGAAATTTGGGAGCATATTTTTATATGTTTTTTATGATATATAACTCTCAAACTAGTGTAGGGAAGTGAGGGAGGAGGTGCTCTTTAATAATCGAGTTAAGTGGAACTTTTGGAAACTCTTAAAATATTAAATTAATATAAATTAATTTTTAATTAAAAATAGATCGAAATTGATTTTTTTTCAAAGATAAGATTAGGATGTGTCCAAATCATCTCATCTAAAAAAATTTAGATAAGTTTATATCATATTATTATTATTATTATTATTATTTTGGATTTAACCCTTATTTAATTGTTTTAACTCTTACTGTGACAACATGTCTTTTTATTAATTAAGGGTTAATATAGTTAATTTAAAATACCAAAAAACCATAAATGTATCATTTATGAAATATTTCATCTTATCCTAATAATTTATCCAAATTTTATATTTTTATGAATTTCATTCCATTTAGTAAAATATTATTTATTATAAAATATCATTATTGTCAATTTTATACTATTCATTACTTGACTTTTTTAAAATATCATAACAAAGTGATATCTTCAAACAAAACCTTTAATATATACCTAATATGTCTATTCCATCTATAAAATTCTTGGATGAAATTAATTATCTAAAATTAATTTTATTTTAATATTATTAATATCATTTATTTGATATTTCCATTAATTAAACTATTATTACATCATCATTATCTAAGTCTTTAAGGCGATTTTTTATTTTTTAAAATGTAAAAATAAATTACCATAATGAAGATAAACATTTTATATTTATAATTACTATTTATTGTCTAATATAAATTTTGAATAAACACATTTAAAAAATTTAATACATACTAAAAACTTGAGTGAAATATTTTACTTTCCTTGGAATAAAATATTAAAAGGATTAAAGTCGTCCAAGTGGCTCTAAAAAGCTATAAAATCATCTCAATGATAATTTTTTTCCTAAATAACTTATCCAATAAAATTATGTTAAGTTTTAGGGTAATTTTCTAATATTTATAATATTATTTTTACCCTTAATTACTCGATTATCCTTTAACCAGGTTAATAAAAAATTACTAAAGTTACTATTCATACTTTCTAAAAATAAAAGGTACCAATTTACATAATTTTGAACCACTAATTAAAAATATATAATCTAATTTTCAAAATTCCAAACACAAAAGTTGGAGTAATTAATTTAAAATTAATCATATTGACAGAATGAGAAAATGAGTTTTTAAAGTGAAAATGTTCAAAAGATTGAAATATTTTTATATACAAATTCAATATGAAATTGATTCAAGTGAAAAAAATAAATTAAATGATAAAAAATTGAACTAATTATAATTTAAAATCAATAAAAAATATAATTTAACATTATAAATTATTTAGATTAAAAAGCTATTTTCAAAAAAACTTAGTATTTTTCACTATTCATCAAAACATGAAACTTATATCAAAAATAACAAAAATTCAATCAAAATAAATTTTGATATTACTATTTCAAATAAGAAGTTTATTTTTTCAAATAGAATTTATAAAATTTTCAAAAACTATATTTAAAATAAGTGTGTCATCAAAAGTATGTAAAACTTCCGTTAGAAAAATATAGCATTTTAATGAATAAAATTAGATTCATTATTATCTTATGCATATAAAATAATTTTTATGAATTTAAAAAATTTACTAAATATATTATATATAAAATTTATAATTTAGTTAATACTATTCATTATCACCTATTATTGTCCAAGTTATAATAATATTTCATTATTCATTTAAGTTGGTTGTTGCATACAATGTAAACTTTCAAAAGGGTTAACTTCAAAAAGAGACATACCATAAAATATTGGGGTATGAAACTCATTATATTCTTGGATCCTATTATGAGTATCATTATGTAATAAATCATGAATTAATAAAAATTAAAAATATAGATTTTCATATAAGTAAAATAACTAAATCTATAAAATGTAGAAATTTGATGAAAAAGAATGTGAGGTACTAAGAGAATAATAATACATAGAATAAAAAATCAAATGATGCATGTAAGTTAGAACCAACATATAAAATCAAAAATGCATATATCATGGTATAATAGAGAAAAATAATAAAATAGGGAATCTGTAATATAAATAAGTGAATAAAAAAAATAATAAAGGATAAATAATCATTATAAACTCATTAAAATCCAATGAGATGATCCTAGACGTACTTAGTTGGAACCATCTGTCAGCTTATTGATGCATCCCTAAAAAATAACCTCTTGGATACTCTAACATAGTCCCCCCAATGAAACTCCCTCAATTCTAAGGTTTATCCTATACTAAGAGGGTTTAGTCAGTTTCCTCGTTTCTAAATAGTAATAACATCTCAATACCTATCTAAAATTATTATGATTCGTATGATAATAATGATAATATATGAGTTAAAATTAATTAAATTTTAAACACAAATCAATGAATCCAAATAAAATATCCTCATCCCACCTTTATACACCCACCAATGTGAACCCCTCTAGGTCATATGTAACAATATTAAAATCACTAAACAAATTTTCTCACATATACAATGAGGATATGAATCCTTTATTAGGGGTTTCTCATTTAATAAAACCACTTAAACGGTTCCAACTAGTCCTTGAAGTATAAAACTAGTAATCACCTTTCAAATTACTTTAGGAAAAAAAATATCGGTCAATGACCCTTGAAAATTTATTATAAAGTATCAAATGGGAGTTGAGGTTTTATTTTAGAAATATATTTAGGAATCTCTCTATAAAACCAGTTTAAAATAAAAATAAGATTTAAAATCTCTTTTGATTTTTAAAAAACCAATATTCTTTCAAAATATTTATCAATTCACTTATGTGCGTAGATTAAAAATCACCGAAAAACTTATGAAGAATCATAAATGTGGATCATGTGAGGATAATACATAAATATATTAAATAAAACCATCATAACACTTAAACAATAAATTTTCCAAGTAAAATAATACCTTAATATTATTAAACAAAAAACATGAAAACATTTATAAGTTCAAAGAGACAAGTAAATACCTTAATCCCTTGTGAAAACCTCCTCAAGCATTTTATCAAACATATAGTATTAATATTTCTTTTCTTAAAAACTATATAAACTAAAACCATAAATAAACCCTTTTAAAATCTTTTAAAACCTTTAATAATTGTATAATAAATCATAAACATTTGTAATACATCCATAATTTTAAGGTAATTCATTTTAGAAAACTGAAAAATCTCATGGTGTGTCAGGGAAAGTAAAAAACATTGAAATACCTAACTCAAGTGAGAAAATATGATTTTAAACCCTATAATAAGAAAGAATAATAACCTGAGTGTCAATCCACACAACCTATCATTATAATCTCTAAGAATTAATTAAAATTTCCTCCCTATAGTTTAGCTAACTAGGAGCTAAATTAAGAGAATAAGAATGAATAAAAAGAAACAAGGTAGGAAGTGGAGGATGATACCTAAATTTGATAAATCCTTTTGTAAATCGATGGTAGAAGTATCAAAAATAAAATTAAGTGAACAGATGTGAACCTAGGTATCCTTATTAGAGTGTTATAATCTAAATGGAGACAAAAATACCATATTTTGGGTTTAATTCAACTAGGGGGAAATTTGAAATTCAAATTTTTAAATAATAGGGTAAGTTACATGTTTGGTCACACAATTTACCAAATGGTGCACCAACTATATGCCCCACACTATACACACCTAGATATGTGCATAGTTTAGTCACATTATTTAAAAAACAATTCTCCAACCCTATTAATCACCTCTTCAATAAGTCACTGATTTTTCATGGGTAGGATGCACAGTTATCACTGATTGTGTGCCTTCCACTGAAACTTAAAATTTAAAAAAAAAATCTAATAAATATAAACCTATAACTTTATTAAAATATTAAAAATCAATAAATAAATAATATAATGGGGAATATAAATGTTTCTATGTGACAAAATGAGTGAACTTTGTAAGGATCAATTTATCCTTATGAAATCTCTTCATGCCAGAAAATCATAAAAACTAATTGAATCATAATGATGTTTATAAAATGATCTATATACTTTGTCAATATTATCCTAAATACAGCACTTAGAGAAAATTGTGACATGTTTTAAGGAAGAAAATAAAATATTTATATTTTTAAATATTCTAAATAAAAACCAATTGGATGATACTTTTGTTATTCTTTTAAGTTCAAAAAATCATGATTCTTTGTGAAGTGATTATTCATACAATTATTTGAGGAAGATAAAATTAGAATAAAATGAGGAGATCACTTTTCTATTTATCTATAATTTTTAAATGATAATATTTAAAAATCAATATTTATGATAAAAATTGAAAGAGTTATTGTAATGTGAATCTTTTGATGATTGTCGTATACTTCAATGTTTTAAATATCAAAAAATAAAAAATGATTCAAGATAATATTTCTGTTTATTGGGAAGCGATTTATTATGATAATTAAATGGCATGTTGAACCCTTGTGGTATTTTAATGACTTCCACGTTGCAAGGGAATATGTTTCCCCACAAGATAATTAGTTGTATGGTTTTATAACATTAATTGAAATATTTATTTTTTATGGAGTTTTAAAAGACATATTATGAGAGATAAATCCTTAATCCTACTATATAAATATCAAGAAGACATATACAACAGATAAAAATGAGAAAGAAAATAAATGAGGGTATTTTTGGATGGTTACTTTTTAATGTCATGGGAGGCACATTTATAAATTTTATAGGTGGAGAAAATAATATAAGAGATAGTGTAAGGAAATTATTACATGAATATGGTCTTCATAAAGGTTTTATAAAATTTCATATGTATTTCCATTTTTGGTATTTTACAAATGATAAGAAAATATATATTGTGATGAAAAAAGGACATGATGTGAGAGCTCTTGTAGATTGAAGGATAAGAGAACTCAAGAGAACCATATAAGATCTCTAAAAAAATAACCTAATAATGTTCTAATAAATAAGAACCATTTATATATTTAATAGTAATAAGTATTCAACATATTTACACTAATTAGATTTGGTGTGTTGAATTTGAAGGAGAATACGCATAAGAGAATCATTCGATAATTTTTATTATAGAATTGACATTAAGAGAGTGACTGATACTATTCTAGTTGTTCTTAAAATGGGTGTTGTTACTTTAGGGTATTAAGAAGATACTAGATAATAACAACACTAGATGTCATGTTTGAGTGTGACCTATGAGCATATTTTAGACATTATCTGGGAATTATCCGATAGATTAGAGACTCGGTTTCATGTTATTATTGAGGAATATTAGAAGGTAGTAAAATAATCTATATTGAATAAGTAGATCTATTGATATTTATATAGTGAAAACTTGTGCTAAAATATGTACTTCAATAGTTTTTAATTTTGTAAGATCATCCATGAATACTAAAGTGTAATGGGATGTTACAAGTGTAGTGAGATTCTAGAAATAAAATAATTTAGAGATGTTGTGCCAATAGTATTATAAGATACTTGAATACTTTTAACTTATAGGTTAAAAACTTGGACTCAGGATAATACCTACCCATATAACTTATATTTTATCATAAAATGATTAATGGAGAATATGGGTCTCAATGATAGTCAAATGCAACAAGCAGTAGGTTTTTTACATCGAGGTTGAACTTTATAAAAACATCACATGTTACAATACTTTTCATATGGTTTTTTAATGCTGTTAAAACACTAAGATTCATTTTTATTAACCTTAAGTGAAATTTAAAACACTAATGGGGGTAAAATAATTAAAAGAGAATCTGTAATTTTTTAGAATAATTAGCCACACCTAATTAACACCCCCCCCCCCCACTTCTCAGGTATCTACACTGATCATGTATGGTATTTTAAAGTTAATAAAAATTGATCAAATTATTTTCCCATAATATAGTGAATTATATTAGAAAAATAAAATTATGAATTATATTTATGTTTGTGATGAGGTGTTTGTTTCGAATACAGAATATTTTTCAACATTTCTTATCATAGCCACATTTAACGGCCATAAAATTTGTGGTGATTCTTTTCCCTAATGGATATATTATAGAAATTTTTAGGCTAGGAGATCCAAAGTACACAATATTCACTAATTTATGGGACTAACCTATAATAATTATATTATTAATTCATTAACCAACATAAGTGTAAATTATAATGATAAATATGAACATGCACAATTAAATAACCTATAGTTCTTATGTATGGATATCTTGATGGAAAAGTTTTATAAATTTTATTTTAATTAAATTATTCAAATGAAATCATATATTTTTAATGTTACTTATAACTATTGAATAGTTATTGTATGATCATGTAAGTACATTGAACATTACCAAAATTTTATCCAAGTCTCTAGAAGAGTGAATATATTCCAACCAGGTTATACAAATTTTTAATAAACAATGATTTTTTATATCTAAATTATTGATAAAATATGCATAACATTTATGATGTCATTGAAAATGAATATCATATAGAAAAATTTGATAAATAAGGTATAAAATACCTCTGTATAGAAAAATCATTTATTATATATAAAAATTGATTCTAATGATTTTTTTTATAAAATTGAAACAATTTTATTAAACCATATGTTTTCTAATATTTATACATAAAATACATAACATAATGATTTAGGTCATCCAGGATCAATTATAATGAAATATTTTTATATAAGAATACTGAAATTTTCAAACATAGTGGAAGCGTGCAATGGGACATGGCCAACTTGGCTTTTTACACAATCGATGATTACTCTGAGATGTACATGATATAAAATTTCATGATAAAAAAATTAATTCATGGATTATTTTATGAAAGAACACCAAAACCAAAATTTGGGATCATCACATAATGATTTATAATTAATTTAATAAGTTAAATAATTTTCTTGACATGATTTTGACAATATGTCTACACCATAGTGTCATTTTATCATAGGAATAAAGTGAATATTCCCTACAGTTTTGATCTACGTGTTCATAATAAACCTCTAAGCCACACCATAGAAATAATAGATTTCTATCATGGGATATCTTAACACTTATGTAATTTATCTTTGATCTCCATGAGAATTACTTCAAAGAGGGACTATCTTTGTTCTCTCTATAATTGATAAGGATGGTTTATGGGGGTTGCATAGTATTCTTGACATAATACTTAGAGGGGATCTGTCAAGGGCTTTAGATGATTATATGGATGTCATTGTGCACAAAAAAACAAATTTCTATCAAATTTTTTAGAAATAATATAATTTGGATTAAATTGTTCTAGGGTTAGAAAATAATAATTGCGTGTGAACACTTATTATTTTTTTAATCCCTGAGAACCCCATGTCTATAATAATAATAATATTATTATTATTATTATTTAATGACATGTGAAATAATATATAATTAATTAAATATTATTTCTTGACCAAATTCTTTAAAACTTATTCAAATAATATTTAGTATATATTATTTTTTCACTGGACGTTTAAACTTGGTTTGACATTCCCCCAAAATATTTATTAGTACTTGGATAATGATTATTTTTTTAATAAATAAATGTCACTTAATTATTCACTAATAAAAAAAATATTATATTCACTAAATACAAAATAAATATTTATTAAATATTTTTCACACAAATATTATCTTTTAAAACTGGTTATTGAATATACACGATCAGGAAAACATGAATAATTATTAAACCCTGAATATGGATAATATTTATTCAACCTCTTAAATAATAATAATATTTAATTGATTTTATGGATACACTTACTGTGTGACCCTCTAGGCCCATTTCTCAGTGACATTTGGAGGAACCACTTAAATTCTAAGGTCAACATCTAGAAACACACCAAGACTCTCCCATAAAGGAAGAAGTTAAATTTTACAATTACATACAACCACATACGAACACTTATTATGTTATATAATTCTTTCATCCTTATATCTCACAAAAATTGGGTTGAATGTTGGAATCATCTACTTATGTGTGTATTATCTCTTTCATTTAATTTTTTAAATGAATTTTTTATCATCCTAGACTCCAAAATCCCATATCCGATAGTTATATTACATTATTGGTACCAAGTACATGATTTTTCAAAGGATAAAATAGTTTATAAGTCTTGGAAAACCATATATATACATACAAAACACTTGAAAAACATAAGATAAAACATTAACATATTGTGATAAAATTATTATACCTTCCATCATATCCCTGAAATTTATATATATTCCTACTCTAAGGTACTTGGGAAATGAAAAAATAATAATGGTCAGCTCATATTCTCAATAAGTAGTAGAATAAAATGTAAGATTACATAACATAAACATGACATAAGTGATATGGGAAGAGTAAATGAAAAATCATGAAGTAATAATCAACTAAAATTGAGGTAATTTTATATTCAAAATAATAAATGAAACCATATATAACAATAATCAATGAGCTCATATTGATGGAATGTATAATGTCGAACATTAAAAACTTAATGTCAAGGCCATATAACAAGACACATAACTTTTATAACAGGATAAAGTCAATACATTATCATGTTAGGAGAAGAGGAATATACCAAAACCTAACTTATTTTTGTCTCATGGTACCTTTCAAAGAATCAATGGGGAAAATAACGTGAGGCCCCACCCATTACTTGTTTAATTCTAATGAATTCACCATAAGAGCCATCAAGACCTTTCATACGAGTCCTTGATGAACCTATTACTAAAAAAACTTGTATATATGTATAATGAGATACTTGGATATCAAATACACCCACCATTTAATAGAATAATTTTTATTTCTTGGAGAACATCCCTTAATAAACTTGGAAACTGTAAGGTGTCATAAAACTAACCTGAAGTACCGTTATCAAAGAAGTATATTGGATAGGGTACTTAAAATGTGATATTTTATCCATAGAATATATTAATTGGATTCAATATATTACATTTTTCAGTGATCAATGAAATGGAAGTAAAAGTCCTCCATCATGATTCATTAAGAGCATGTGAATATTCTAAAGTATATCCCTAATGAGTGTCTTCTGAGCTATGTAGTCTTATACCCACTCATTATTCATCAAGGTGATGAATTATTCAATTACAAACCAACTCTTTTAATATTTATTAAACCTATGTGTATTTTTAATACAACCATATCCACTTTCAAATATCTAGACAATGATTTATTTTCCAAGAAATTACATGCACTTTTATTTTACCAAAACATAGGATTATTTTTTCACCATGGAAAAGTTAACTCTTGAATAAAATAATATGATATAGGTATAAAAATATATACTTTTGAATATCATAAATTTCATTTTTATAATGGGAAAAAATATTTCATGAAAATTCATTCACCACACAAAAGAAAATAGGTGGTCATTATATCTTGAGTCCCAAAGAACAAACATTGAGATGGAAAACCCCAACTTATGGATTGGGAAGAAATTAAATCATAAATTATTAGAATATGGGGCTTAAAATTGATCATAAAATAACATGAATAAATATATTTCATGACATAACATCTTAAATGGGTATAATATACCTCACATAAATGAAATTAAGTGTATAATACAAATTATGTCTTCATGAGAGGAATTTGAGACAAAAACCCCTTACCACTTATCTTGATTTCCATGAATATAATTTAACATCTAGTATACTAAAAAATTATATCTTAAAAACATGATTCATAAACTTAATCATATCAAAGTTTATTAATAATATTCATAAATGGTAATTCTCTGCATGAATTCTTTCAATTTTCCACATTGGTGTTTATTGTTTTGATTGTTTGTACATGTTTTATAATAAAGATGTTCATATTCATTATTATTCCAAATTAAATTATTAATATAATATTAAATATAATTTTAAGGATTATTTATAATAATTTTTTATGTTTAAAATTATTTTCATTGGTGTTTTAGACCTTATCCTTGAAGATAAAATCGATAATAAGCATGTTCTGATAATTTTTCATGAACAAATGTTGTTTCCTTATTTAATTAATTAGATATTAATATAATATATAAATAACCAAAAAAATAAATTATTTTCACATTTATATCATATTATACCAATAAATAATTTCTCCTATTCATCCAGGACATAAATGTATAGTATTGTTCAGGAAGGTGGTTAAACTGACCCAAGCATGAACCTTCCATGATTAGTGGATGATTATGATATGGTTTGGTTGTAATACCATTGTAATATAAGTATAATGACATTACCTAGTTTTTATTAGTGTGATAACTTAGAATTATAAGTAATTATATTAATAATTAATGGATATTTAAACATTAACGAATTTGAATAAAATATTATCATATTCTTATTCTTATTTTAAACGATTAAACTAACAATTATTTTTTTGGTCATATCATTAATAGTTACCTAAATTTGAAAAAAAAATTAATTATATCATAAAAATAATATTTATACTTTAATAAAAATCCTATATCTAACCTTATATAGTGTGGAAGGAAAAAAAGAAACATGTTACATCATGGAGGTGGTACTCTGCACAACACATGAACAAATGTTTTGTTTTTCTTAATGGATGGGGTGTATAAATAAATAATGATAATACCATTAATATAGAAAAATTAAATTATATAAATTATTGTAATATAATTATATGAGATTGTATATAATAAATTTTAAATAATACATTTAAGAATAAAACTAGGTAGTTTATAATACTAATGTTGGGGACATAATTTTACCTTGGAAGTCTCCTTGAATTTTAAGGGATTAGGATAAAAAGAGTAACCAAGGGATTATTTCATTGGAATAAGGTTATATAAAGATAAAAATGGGATTGTTTCAATGTGAAATTGTATGGGTAGGTTTTTCTTGATGTGGTGAACATGTTCCCCTTTTATAAATGATGGGAAATGTAGTTTTGTGAACATGTTTACTTTTTTCAAAAATAGAAAGGAACTATTCAATGTTAAATGGATCGAAAATTGAAAAAAATGTAGGTAAGAAATTTTTTGTTGATAAAAAATCCTAACCATTCAATTCTAAGTGCATTTTTTAAATGTTTTTGGGCTTTGATGCAAGGTTAAACTCAATTTACCCCTTTCACTTATACCATGGAAATTAATTTCTAATCTTAGTAATTAATTTTTATTATAAATATTAATATTGAACATTTTTTCTAATTGGATAATTTTAATTTAATATTTGAAAATAATTTTATCTAATAAAATTTCTAAAGGTATGAAAATATAATTTAAAAGTAAATGCTCTTAATTGAGTAAAAAAATATTTTTAGAGAAATAATTTTTTTAACATTAAATTTATATAGAATATGAAATTATTTTGGTCATTAATTTTAATGAAAAAAATTTATTTATTATAAAATAAAAAAATTATATGTATTAAAAAGCAGTAAAAATTAAAATTACCCTTGAAAATACTTTATTCAATGAAAACACCAAAAATGGTTTTTTATATTGAAGTAACATTTTAATTAGTTCAAAATTATTTTTAATGGTATTTATAAGATAAAATAATAATTTAAAATTGATAATTTTATTCCTTAAATTCATATTTTATTACCTAAAATTGTTTATAAACTTATAATTTATTTTTATACAATGGTAAAGTCATGAAAACTACAAGTTTCCAAAAAATTTTAATTTTCGAATCAAACCCAACCTTTTTAGAAAAATATAAAAAAATTATTCTAAGCTCATTTAGATATGATAAATTCAAAAATGGAATTATTTTAGTAATTTTTAAATTTTTAATTTTAAATTTTAAATAAATTCTTGAATAAAGTATCTTTAAAGGGAATATTTGTGTAATAGTTCATGATATGGTATATACCTACTATAATAGAGTATGGAATGTTACATTTTCCCCCTCCACCAAAATAATTCCAACCTATAAATTTTAAAAATTAGGTGTATATATAATCTATTGAATAGATGGGTACGCTCCTTCCTTATAACTTCTTTAAGATCCCAAATTTCCTATTATAATTTGTGATTTCTCCAAATAACTTTCACCAAATGGGTTGTCTGGTTTCGCAATACTTTCTCTCTCATGTCAAAAATCAAAACAGACTCCATATTATAAAAAAAAATTATGATCTAAATATATTACCACATATTTGAGAATATTTATTAAATCTAACATGTATTTCCTCATTAATAAATATAGAATACATCATTTACTTTAGAAAGTTTGGGAGGTATAGCCAATGAGTAAGCTACATCCCCAATTATTTAAAATATTTTAAAAGGATCAATGTACCTAGGGATTAAATTTCCCTTTCTACCAAATATTACAACTCCATTCCATAGTGAAACCTTCAATACTATATGATTTCCATCTTTAAATTCCAATTATTTAATTCAATTATCAGTATATCTCTTTTTTATGCTTTGGGATGCTTTAATGTGATCTTAAATAGTCCATACCTTAGTAGTCATATCCTATATGAGTTCTGAGCTAACTAAATTTATTTCTTTAACTTATTTTAAAACGGTTAGAGTATGACACCTATTCATACTTTATATGGTTCTATATTGATGCCTGTATAGAAGTTATTATTCTATGAAAACTCCACCAAAGGTATATACTTATCCCATGTACCTTAAAAGTTAAGAGAACATGATTTTAGCATTTATTTAAAATGAAGGATAGTCCTTTTAGACTGCCCATTATTCTAGGGATGATAGGTGGTTCTTAAATGTATATTAATGTTGAGATACCATTGAAGACTCTTCCATAATTTTGATATGAACCAAGGATCACGCTCTGTAATAATCAATATAGGTTCCCCATGAAGCCTTATGGTTTCATTAATATAGAATCAGGTAAGGAACTCAAGGGGTAGATCTTCTTTTAATTCTAATAAATTATTAGAATTATTAAGATGGTAAATGATGGCCCATATAAATATTTTATTCCTTGGATTCTTTGGGAGACCAGTGAAAAATTTTATTATAACATTATCCCACTTCTATATAGGTATAGGCTGAGGTTTCATGACTCTCTTAGGTTGTTCTCTTTTAGCCTTCACCTTTTGGCATACTAATCATCTAGACACATAGTCTACAATTTTTCACTTTATTATATCCTATCATAAATGTTCTCTCAAATCCTTATACACCTTTATCCTACCATGGTGTATGGAAAAATTTGAACTATGTTCTTAATCTTGTAGTTACCTCTTCAATTTTAGTATATTTGGTACACATGACCTCTTCCAAACTTCAATACTATATCTCTATATATGAATTCAATCAATTTCCTATCAATCACTACTCTAATATTCCTTTTTAAGTCATCATCATCCTACTCAGACTTCTCAAAACAATATAGTAAATATGGTTTATCAATTTCTTAGAAGATTAATTATGGCTCCCCTACCTTGATATCACCATATCTATATTTACTGGATATCTATATATTGTATATGTGTTCACACTCATCATGGTTTAAACTCCATGGTCCTTCATAATCAATGCATTACCCACTTTGGATTCCTTCCTAGGTTGCTGGTGTATTGAGTAGTTGTAGTCCTTAAGTAGTTCCAACAATCTTCTTTTCCTCGTGTTGAGTTCATTATGTGAGAATATATACTTCAAACTCATATTATATGTATATATATCTCATATTTTGACAAAGAGATAGTTTCTCCAAATTTTCAAATCAAATATTATAGCTTCTAGCTTAAGTCATGAGTTTGATAGTTCTATCCATGGATTTTCAATTATCTTTATGCATAGGTAATAACTCTATCATTCTACAGAAGGATATAACCAAGTCCATTATTTGGTGCATCACTAAAAATTACAAACCATCCCATAATTGATGGTAAAGTTAATACAGGTTCATCAATTTTTCTTCTCCTTTGGTCTTCAAAACTTTCCATACATTCCCTTGACTATGTGAATTAAACCCCTTTATGTGTTAACTTATTGAAAGGGTTGTCCAACTGTGTGAAATCTTGAACAAACCACTGATAGTAACCAGCTAAGCCTTGGAAGATTTAGATATCATTCATGCTTATTAGTATAGGCCATTATTTGACTACCTTTTTCTTTAAAGGGTCAACAGATATCCCATACTTAGAGACAATATGGCCAATAAAAGAAACTTAATTAAGCCAAAATTTAAACTTACTATACTTACCATATAATTTATTTATTTTGTGGGTCTCCAGAATTAATTACAAATGAATCTCATACTATTAATATCTCTTATATAATATCATGTTATCTTCAATGAATACCAATAAAAAGTTATTTAGATACTTCTTGAACACTCTATTTATCATATACATAAAGACGTAGGGTGAATAATTTATCCCAAAAGTTTTTACCATAAACTCATAATTTCCATACATTATTTTAAATGTTTTCTTAATTATATAATCTGTCCTCACCATTATTTTATGATAACCAAAATAAATATATACCTTTGATAAGTATTGAGAACATTGAAATTGATCAAATAAGTCATTAATGCATAGAAAAGGATTTGTATTTTTTATAGTGATGGAATTTTTATCCCTATAATTGAGGAAAAATATCACAGACACATAATTTTATTTCATGAATAAAATAGGGTATCCCCATGGTGAAACACTAGGTCATATAAATCCCTTATCACTTAACTCATATATATAGTTCTTTAACTCCACCAACTCTACTAGTGACATTCTATAAGTAGTTTTAGATATAGGTCTTGCATTATAAATGAGTTCAATAGATAACTCAACATCGTGTTCTGGTAGATGATCAAGTAATTTTATGGAAAACATTAATGAAATTTTGTAATATGGATACATCCTCTATTCTTAGGATACCTTCACCATCCATAAATCATACTTGATCTTCATTTTTTACCCATAATTTCATTAATGAGAGCTAATGTGGGTGGATCTGAACATGATTTAAATGATTAAGTTTCCCTTATAATGATAATAAATTCCAAATCACCTACATAAATCATAATCTCATTCTCTTGGAAATAATTTCTTGTAGTATACTTTGAAATCCAATCCATAAAAATAACCATATAAAATTCAACCATAGGTATAATAACCAAATTATAAAATAGGGTATGCCCATGAATAATAATTTGAAATTCCTAAAATATATTTGTTACCATACGACTCCCACTTGGTGTATTAATTAATAAATTGCATACAATAGTTCTAGGTAAATATCTATTGATTTTTGAAAACATGGATAATGTAAAAGTGTATAAAGATATAGAATCAAATAAATAATTAGATAACACTAAATAAAGGATTGAAGTACAATCCATTATGTCATTAAGAACTTATAATTCTATTGTGGTAATCTCATAATATTTGACTTTATCCCTTGAAATTTTCTATGGTAAATTTACTTTGTTTTTTGGGAATTGGTTCACATAATATCTCTTATACATGGAATTTAATCATTAAAATTTAATATTTTCTATCTTTACCTTTCATTGTTGAGCTTAATGGACTTTTTTTGCACACTTGTAACAAACTCTTGTTACCTTCTAAAAAGACCCGGGGATTTTATTCCCAGAGTTATCACATGTGGTAAATCACATTCTTTATTTATTCACTTAGATTCGTTATTCTTCCCATGATTCTTAGTAAACCAATTCTTCTCCTAATTTCCCTTGAATACATACATCTTAGATAACTCATTTTCTATCTTGATAGAACTTGAGACTATAACCTCATATGATGAAAATTTATAAGATAAAAATTCCCTTCAATGGCTCATCTTTAATCTATCAAAGAAATAATTAATATTTATTTCTTCTATATATACATAGTCTACATCATACTGAGCTAACCTTGTAAAGTTATCCTCATACTCAAAAGTATTTTCCTCCTCTTTTTGTCTAAGGTTGAGGAACTATATTTCAATTTCTTCTATTTTCTCATGAGGAAAGTTTTTTTATATAATACCTATATTAAATTTCACCATGTTATGAACTTGATATCATCTTTCACTTTAGTGTTTTTAATTAGTGACCACCATTGGTCTCCATCTCCCTTCAAATAATAAATTACCATGATAAATTTTCACTTTCCACTATTTCCCAAAGAGAAAAAGATATTCTCTGGGGTATTAATCCATAATTGAGCTATTACTTGATTGGTAGTTCCACTGAATGTTGGAGGTTGTTATCACATGAAGAGATCCAGCATATATACATGACATCACACCTTTCATGATGTGTAGAAAATAAAAATTTCCAAATATTTTTCCTGGTGAAGCATAGTGGTTGTCCATGGTCATCTTAATTGAGGAGATTATAATTTTTTTTACTTTACTAATTATAAATCACCTATGGACTATTTATTTTTAATTTTTTATTATTTTATGAAAATAATTAAATTTGATAAGATAAATGAAATGTAATAAATTAAACTAACATGTAATGGAAGAATTTGATAAGAAAAAAATAACTTGGACTTTGTGGTTTGGTTTATGGGTACAATAATTCTTTTTGTTATTGATTAAATTCAGTTTGATATCTTAATTATAAAATCTCACTCTTAATAAAATATTCTTTTATTTAGTGATTATGAAGTCATGAATTCATATAGTAAACTAAATTCAACCTCCTCCTATTATCAAGGTTGATTATTCACCTCAATTGAGAATGTGAAACCTTCCAATACCTAACTCCATAAAATGTCATTTTATCTATAAAACAGCTCAACATCATCTCATGAAGTGTTTATATTTATTATAAGGGAGGGAAAAGTTTTTAACAAAAGAATATAAGTGATTTTATGTTTAGTGTCATGGTGGGAAATTTCTAAACTCATACACTTTACTCTTGGTCTTCACAAAAATAAATACAAAATATTAATTCAAGAACAGAATGAATGGAAAAACCACATACCTCCCTCAGGAAAAGCCTTGTGTTAGCCTCTCATTATATAGGGTAATACATCATTGTGGAATGAGACAAGATAAATATAATAATAAAATAGAAAGAAGATAATAAAATAAATGAAAAATAATAAAGAAAGGAAAATAAAACATAAAATAATAGAAAAAAATGGAAGAAAAAAAGAAGAGGGATAGAGAAGAAGAGAAAAATAAAATGAAAATAAAATAAGAATAATTAAATAAAAATGGAAGTGGGGAGACTGAAGAAATAGAAGAATAAGAAAATTAAATAAAATAATAAGAAGAAGAGAATTTTATTAGAAAACTTGAATAGAAAAAATAAATTAATGGATTTTATAAAAAAATTAAAAGAATGAAAATTATAATGGAAATAAAACTAAAAGAAAAAAAATTAAAATAAGAAAAAAAATTAAAATCACCAGCTCCTTCAACTGAGTAGCCACCTCACTTTGGTGTGGATGTATACTCCCCTCAGTATTAGTTGAGGCTCTTATTTTATAGGAAGCAAAGGAAATAGGATCCTTGGTCTTTAAATCTGGTATAAATCTCATTATTTTAAGTCTATTTGAGTCTCTACTAAGATACTAATCAGCTATATTTTTAAAACACCTAAATATTTTGGGTATTTGAACTTTCTTATGAAATCCATGGGAGTAGCCTTATCATACATTCAAATGTTCATGGCAGGCGTGGTGGTTTAGGCTCAGTGCAACGTGGTAGAAGTGGAGTTTAGCGGTGGAGGATGTGGATCATCCTTTATATATCCTTCTCAATGGCCAAATGAATCCTTGAAATGGTCATCATTCATGTTGATTTAGGTACCATGGGTGATCCATGGTGTTCTTTTACCTTATCATGGTGATTTGAGCTTGAGAACGAGCTCCCATGAAGGGTAATTACAGTTTTTGATCATATTTAGTGATGATCAGTGAGTCAAAGGTGGCGGTAGTAGAAAAGGATAGTAGATGGGATTTTTTGGGGTGAGAAATCATGGTATTATGAGTGGGGACACACCATTTTGATAAAAAGTAACAATAAACCATAAGAGGTAGTCTTATCTCGAAAAGGAATTAGGGGGTTCCAATATTTTATAATCTATTCTATAGATTAGAGGCTTAGAATGCCACACTAATGTGGGTACTCGGATACACATGCACACATGAAAATGGGTCAAGCCACACCACCTAGCCTACACAGGCCTATGTTTAATTTCTTCACATAGTCACTCTGTAGGACTAACATGCACTATCATCACAAGTTGCATCTCTTACAGACCTACTTGGTTGGTTATCCCCCAGGGGTTGGTTGTGTGGGTGTTGGTGGTTTTTTTGAGGTATATTCATGGATGGCCACATTTTTAATCACCTAAAAATATAAAAAATTTCAATACATAAGAAAAATAAAAATATTAAAAAATTAAATTCCAAATTACTAAATCAAACATTTACATTCATTTTAAATTCATTTTAACTCTATTTTCATAATTTCTCATTATTTGGTAAAACATTAATAATCATGGACATTTAAATAAAAAATCAATTAAAATACTTAAAAAATGATTACAAATTATCAAAATAATATCAGTGTGTCAAATACCCCCACACTTAAACCATGATTGTACTCAAGCATTACATATCAACATGAAATCTATAGGTCACCAATGTTATCATTATTAAAATATAAAAGCAATAAAATAAAATGATTATCAATGTTAAATCAAACATTCACCAATCCATATAAAATATTTATTTAATTTCATAATTTTTAAAGAAATAATCAATTCAAGAATTTTACTTTATCCCTTTTGAAAATTATGGAAATTTCACTTCCATTATTTCAAGTTCTTTAGTTCATTCTTTTTATACATGCCATATTATGATATACCTCATCTTTGAATCTTTCCTCTCATAAATCATGATAAAATTCTTATTATATTTATGCTCATATCAAGAGAACATGCTTCTTATCTATAGGCTTGAAAATGACCTATTTCATCCACCTTGTAAATAAAAAAATCAGATAAAATCATGAGTGGTTTTCAATTAAGGTTCAATTCACTCTAAGTCTTAAGGTATGTAGGAATTTATGTTTAAAAATTAAGTCTCATATAGTATGATTGTATTTTTAAAGTATAGCTCATGATATCAAAAGTAAAATCTTAATGACATTAACCCCTTAAAATTGTGAAAATATACACTTTTTCAAAATTGAAAGTATAGGTCATGATAAATAAATCATAATGAATGATTTTAACCCTCTGGAAATTTTCTCTACCTCTCATTGTTTTTTTTTATTTTTTAAAATTAATGCTTGGAATAAATCTCATATCCACCAACTAACTATATATGATAAAAATCATCAGTCCAGTAATAGTGATTTTTTATTCCTCTATGTCACAACCTATTCCGATTTTTTTATTTTCTTAAAAGGGGAAATCAATAAAGTATATTGAATAAACCAAAAACTTTTTTTCATACCCACAATTATCACCGCCACACTTTTCCCTTATAATGTAGATCATACCTTCCACCATGACTTCCTTCACCCCCACACTTAAACTTTAAAATATCATGAAATACTAAAAGTAGTGTAGGAATGGATAAAAATGGCTTGAAACATGGATCATCCCTAAAAATGGAAGTCATGGTCTCTATGTGATAAACAAAGATTAATGTAAAATGTGGTCTTAAGGATTAGTGATTTTCAAAAGAGGACTCAATCATTCAAAATATGTTTTCCTATAGTCATAGCTTTGATATGTTTAAATGAAAGTTCTAGTAGGTGGCATGTCCCAATATCAATCAATAAATATGCTCATGATAAAATAAGAAGTACTTGATCTAGAAATCCTCTCAATAATGGAAACTATAACATTGTAAAATAACTCAAGGAATGGTTAACAATAATAATTCAATTCACATAAATTTCAATGTTTGAAAAATGGTAGGTAAATTTAATTTACTTGAAGTAATCAATTCCATCAAGTCATGAGTACTTATTCTAATATCCATGCTTCACATTAATCATTCAATTATCTATTTTACTCATTAATTTTTACTAACAATGATATCTAAAACATGACATCATAGGATTCCTAAAAAACTCATCTATCCTATATTAATCAAGTAAAGTAATACTTTAAATATGGGTATTAAATTTATAATTTAAAGCTAAAAATATGTTTTCATAAGAAAAAAATGCAGGGATTTTAAAAAGAAAAAAATTAAATATGAAATCCCTTTAACATGAAGTTTTAGTCCAATTCCTTCACTATTTTGGGGATTCATTATGTTATAATGGTCCTACAGAAGTAAGTAAATGAATTAATCATGAGGAACATATAATTGAAGATAAAGTTTATAAAGGGAGTGTGTTTCATGCTACACTAATACTAAGAAGAAAATTGAAATTTATTAAATCAAGTAATGATAAATCCTAGTATGATCCTCCATGTGGGCCCTATATTTTTACTATCTTCATAGGGAAGTACCATTTTTTATCCATAATCTAATAGTGGATGGATCTTCATGTATTTGAACCACCAAATGTGGATTTTTCTAGCTTGCACTTGTTCTAACTTGGTGGTGAGGAATGATCCATGGATAGAGTATACCAAATCCATACCCTTCACAATTAAGTATAGCTTGAATGGTTAGTGTAGAATAAAGTATAGTTTTTCCACTTCCTTGCTTTCTACTTGTGAAACCACCTATTTCTTGTCAAGTTCTGGATCAATTTAGGCTATATAAATTGAATGAACAATGGGAAAGTAAGTTGGAATTTTTAATTGACTAAAATTTAAATTGAAATTAAAATTATACCTTTAATAATGAGAAACCTTTATCTTGATTTTCATAGGCTAAACTACTTTGATTTCTTCATGATATTACTTCAATTCATTTCCATAAAAATCAAGAAGCTATATGTGTTCCTCAGTAGGTGTATATTCAATTTTTTATCTTCCTCTAAGGAATATAAAAGATTGTATGAAACTGAAAATTCAATGCAGTGGGAATTAATACTCAATTGAGATTGAATAAAATAAAATAAAATAGAGTTTGAGATAAGATCAACTCCCTGAATTGGTTCGCATTCAATATATTCTTCATTGGTGAGTATCTCTTAGATTTGTATGGTAGTAAGTGGTGGTAGGTACTCAGGATTCTCCATCTTTTCTTGAAAATCCATCACTTTTATAGCTCCTCCCCTTCCATGGATAGAGACAAGTATAGTGGTTCTGGCTCTTATACTTTGTAGTGAATTGGGAGTTCATTTTGTACCTCACACTCATTTCCTAAATTTTTCATTTATTATTGATCTCCAACATGTATAATAGAAATAAATTCTTCTTCATCACGAATTCAGTCAAGATCATCATATCCATCTTGGATATTGCTCCTCAAATGGTTGGGTTGTTGATAGTCTTCAAGCTTTTTCCCATCATCTAGTATATCTTCAGAAAAATAAGGAAACCCCATTGGACCTTTCTCTATAAAATCCTTATATTTTTTCTTGAGTTTTGGTTTCTACAACAATGCACAAACATATTCAAATTCTATTTTTTCTTTTCTCGACAATTTTTCTATATATTCTCTAAGTTCCTGCAATTGGGCTCCATCGTAACCAATCTATTATTCTTATTTCTCCTACACATATGAGTAGTTTTTCCATGCATTATAATCTAAATTTGATTATATTATGGAAAAATAATTTTTTATGGTTTTTTTAAGAAAAATATATATATAATATGTGTGAACTATAAAAAATAAGCAAACTAATGAAAAGATCCCCAAAAATGGTGCCATTTTTGATAGAAGACTAGTTGTGGGGTGTGGTAAAAAAAATTATAAATATTATTTTCTAATGCATCATAGTGCCTGAATAGGTTCGTCTCACTTGATGATATTCCCAATTTTTTACTTTACTAATTCTAAATCACATAAGAACTATTTCTTTTTTTATTATTTTATTAAAAAAAGGAATTTGAGAAGACAAATGAAATAATAAAAATTAAAATGACATCAAATGACATAATTTGATAAGAAAATGAAGAACATGTCCTTTTTGGTTTGGTTTATGGAGTCTAAAATTCTTCTTGTTGTTTTTTAAATTTTGTTTAATATTTAAATTATAAAAACTCACTTTTAAGATACTATTCTTTTATTTAGTGATTGTGAAATATTGAATTCCTATTGTAAACAAAATTTCATGCCCTCCTATAATCAAGGTTTATAAAATAGCTCAAAAGAGAATGTGAGATATTTCAGGCCCTAACTCCACCGTATTTTATTTCATCCTCTAAACAAATCAACTTCATCACATGAAGAGATTATGTTTAGTTTAAGAGAGGGGAAATTTATTAATAAAAGAATAAAAGTATTTTTGAGTTCAGTTTCATGGTGTAAAATCACCACACTTGTACACTTTACTCTTACTCACCAGAAACATAAATAATACATATTAATTGAAGAACATAATGAATGGAAACACCACTTACCTTCCCTAAGCCATACCTTGGTAAATCCCCTTATTTTTTAGGGTAATAGGTCTCTGTAAAAAAGAGAGAAGAGAAAGATAAGAATAAAAAAGAAGAGAATAAAAGAAATAATAAATAATAAATAAAGGAGAAGGAAACATAAAATAATAGAATAAAAATGAAATAAAAAAATATAGAGAGAGAATGAGAAAAAAATAAAATGAAAATAAAATGAATAACAATTAAATAAAAATAGAATTAGAAATAATAGTGAAAGAAGAAAAAGAAATAAAAGAATAAGAATAATTTGAAGAAGTAGAAGATAAATTGGCTGAAACACTTGAATAGAAAAAATATTTAATGAATTTATTTTATAAAATAAAATAATATAATATAATTATAAAAGAAATAAAACTAAAAGAAAGAAAATTAAAACAAGAAAAATTTAAATTTGTAGCTCCATTGACTGAGCAGCCTCCTCCCTTTTATGAGGATGCAGACTCCCATCAGTAGTGCTTGAGGCTCTGGTTTTATAGGAAAAGACTGAAATAAGATCCTTGGTCTTAAAATATGGTGGAAGTCTTTTTATTTTAAGTCTCATTAATATCCCCCAAGAGAATCATGATTTGAGTTTTTAAAACACCCAAATATTTTGGGTGTTTGAACTTTCATCTGAAATTCATGGGGGTATCCTTCTCCACATTTTGAATGTGCATGGAATGAATGGTGGTTCAGGCTTATTTCAATATGGAAATAGTGGATTTGAGTGGTGACAGTGATGACTCTTCCTTCATTAGACCTTCACAGTGGCCAGATGAGGCCTCGAGATAGTCTTCATCTATATCATCTAAGGTACCGGGGGTGATACATAGTGTTCTTGGGCATCAGCATGGTGATTGGAGCTTAATCATGAGCTCCCATGGTGTGTCAATGGAATTTCCTAATCAGCTGCAGTGATGTCCAGTGAGTAAAAGGTAGCGACAATGATGGAGTATAGCAGTTGGGAGAGTGTGAGGCATAGGGTCATATGAGCGGGAGCGATATTGAGGCATTTTAATAAAAAGGAACAATAAAACATGAGAGGTAGTACCACATCAAAAAGGAATCAGTGGATACTGATCGCTTATAATATATTCTATGGTTGAGTGGTTTAGAAGCCTGTAATAAGGTGGGCACTCGGATACACATACACACACACAAATGGGCCAAGCCGCATTGCCAGGTCCATGCAATCCTAGGCCGAATTACTATATAAGGTCACTGTGTGGGATCGGCCTACACTTCCATCATTTTTAGGCTCTCCCATTGCCCAACTTAGCCAGCCAGCCCCTAGGGGTAGGCTATGTGGTTGTTCATGGATATGGTTGAGTGCTAGACATGGCTAGCCTCTTTTTTAAAAACCTAAAACGTAATCTATTTAAATAAATAAGTAAAATTAAACATATTACATAGTTAAATTCCAAATTTCTAAATAAAAAATTTCCATTCATTTTAGATCCATTTTATTTCCATTTTCATAATTTATAATTATTATTTAAAACATTATAAATCATGTACATTTAGATCAAAATTTAGTTGAAATCTTTAAAAAGTGTTTATAAATTTTTTAATAATATCAATGTATCAATATACCATGAGATATATTAGCTAGATGCTCTATGTAAGAAATACTATTTGTTATAACCTAGGTCAAATAGCCTACTATAGTTATAAACTGATTATCCTCAATACCAACATCATTAAGTTGTTCTGGGGAAATATACCTGCATTGACTATGGGTATTGATATGGTTCATATTCTACTCATTGGTCGCTATCTTTCTCTAATTTAATACACATAAATAGCTCATGATATTTAATTTTAAAATAAAATTATAACTAATTTTTCTAGATTTTTCCCAAGAAATCTTGAGGGATTTTCATAGTAATTTTTCTATCTTACTTGGTACATCAAGGTTTCTATTAAACATACTTTGATATCAACTGTATCATCTCAAATTCTAGAAACCTAGAGATAGTATTTATATTAAATTATTATTATAAATTAAAAGATTTACCAAATTATTGAATAATTTAGTAGTCATGTATGATCAGATACATTCATACATTCCACTTGAAAAATAATAAATATAATAAGAACATATTACTAGAACATAATAATCCCTTACATCAAATCCATAAAAATTACACATATTCCTTCTCTAGGCTTCCTGGGAGAAGGAAAAAATATGGGTGAACTCAAATTATTAGTAATGAGTAGCATATAATGGAATATTAAATATCATAAACATGAAATAAGTGATATAGAAAGAATAAATGTATAACATGCAGCCCTAATCAACTGAAAATGAGGTAATTCTATATCATTGATAATAAATAAAACATATATAATAATAATAATTGATCTCATGCTGATGGAATACATAATTTTTGACATCAAAAACTTTTTGTCAAGACCTTACTCCAAGACACTTTACTTTTCAATGAGACTAGAGTCAATACATTATCCTATTATAGGAAGGGGAATACACTAAAAGTTAACTGATTTTGTCTCATTAGACTAGTTTATGCATTAAAGGGCTATATAATGTTAGGCCCCACTTGTCACATGTTTAAGTCCAATGCATTCACCATAAGAGTCACCAATACCATTCATGTTGTTCCTTAAAGAATAACTTACTTTAAAAAACATAGTTATCTATGCAATGATATACACAAATATCAGATACTTCCATATTCAATATAATAATGTGGATTTCAAGTATAACATTCCTTAATAAACCTAGAAGTCGTGGGTATTATTAAAGTAACATGAAGTGCCCATATCAAAGTATAATGGAGATAGTACTTAAAATGTGCTAGTTTATCTATGAAATATATAATTTATATTCAATAGAATTCATTGGTTGGAGACCAAGTAAATGGTAGGAAAAATCGTTCATTATGGTTCATTAAGAGTGTGTGAAAATTCCAAATCATATCCCTCAAGAGTGTCTTTCCTTATGTGCAGTCTTAGGCTCACTCATCATGCCTCAGGGTGATAATTGAGTTAATTATAAACCAACCATTTTTGGTTAGATTACACCTAGGTGAATTTTTTTCATAACCGCATCCACTTTTCAATATCTAAACAGAGATATATTATCGATTAAATTACACACTTTTATTTTACCAAAACATAACATGTATTTTATGCTATGGAAAGGTAACTTTTGAATCAAAATAATTTGAGAGAGGGATGAAAATATATACTTATAAATCCATTAAATTTTAGTATTATCATTTAAAAATTCTTCAATGGAAATTCATGCATCATATAAAATAAAATAGGTAGTGATTATAACCTGATCCCCAAAAAATGAAAATTGATATGGAAACCCCCACTTACGGATTTGGTATCAATTCAATCATATCCAATTAGAAGATAAGAATTAAAATTGATCTTAAAATACCATTAATAAATAAATTTCATGACATAAAATATTAAATATCTGTTAAATACATCATCTAATAGAAATTAGGTACATAATAAAAATTATGTCTTAAGAAGAGAAATTTGAAATGGAAAAACCCTTACCTTTTATCTTGAATTAAAAAAACATAATTTAACCACATTTATAATAATCATTTATATCTTAATAACTTAATTAATAACCATAACTAGATGAATTTTTAATTATAATATCTATAAATGGTCATTATCTACATGAATTCTTTCGATTTTTAACATCATTGTTTATAGTTTTGGTCGTTTGTACTGGTTTCATAATAGCAGTGTTCATATTCATTATTATTCCAAATTAAATTAATAATAGGCCATTAAATATAATTTTAGGGATGGTTTATAATAATTTCTTATGTTTAATATCTCTTTCATGAGTGTTTTAGACCTTATCCTTGAAGATAAATTCAATAATAAGCATGTTTTGATGACTTTTGATGAACGGATGTTGTTTCCTTAATAGATAAATTAGATATTGATATAATATATCTAGAAAAAAATCATTACTTACACATTTATATCATATTATACCATTAAATTACTTTTCATAGCAATTCATAACATAACTGTATAGTATTGTTCAAGTGTGTTGTTAAACCGGCCCAAACTTGAACCAACTATGATTAGTGGATGATTATGTGATGGTTTAGTTATAATATAATTAAAAATAGAGTATAATGATTTTATTTAGTTATTATAACTATTATATATCATAATTATAAGTAATTATAATAATAATTATTGTATTTGAAAACATTAAAAAATTTGAATAAAAAATTATCCTCTTAGTACGCATATTTGAAATGATTAAACTAATGATGATTTTTTATGGGTCGTATCATTAATAGGTTCTTAAATTTTTTAGAAAAAATCTATAATTATATCATAAAAAAATATTTATCATTAAATTCCATCCTTGTAAGATGGTTAAGGAAAATGAAACTCATTACGTCGTGGAGGTGGTAGTCCACAATGCACATGATCAAAGATTTTGTTTTTTTAATGGATGGGGTATATGAATTAATAATGACACTACCATTAATATAGTAAAATCAAAATATATAAATTAAAATAATATCATTATATTACTATGTATATAATAAAATATAAAGAATATAATTAAGAATAAAACTAAGTAGTCGACAATACTCATGTCAAAGACTTGATTTTTCCTTGGAAGTCTCTTTGAATTTTAAAGGATTAGGATAACTATGAGTGAACAGGTACCTATTTTACTAGTAGGGGGATCTAGGGATATAAATAATTCATATTTTAAAGGATAAATTTTAACAGTAGGTGTGCCTTGAAATGGTGAAGTTGTTACCCTTTTATAAGTGAAGTGAAGGGTACTTTTGGGAACACCTTCATATTTTTCAATAATTTCATGGTATTATTCAAGGTTCAATGGATAAAAAATGTAAAACTATAAGGGAAACATTTATAGGTATATAAAAAGATCAATCATTCAATTATAGAATTTTTTTTAAATGTTTTATGGCTTTTACACTAGGTTAAACTCAATTTACCCCTTTTAATTTTACCTTGGTAATTGATTTCTAATATTCTCAATTAATTTTAATGAAAATACTAAGATTAAAATTTTTAAATAATTTTATACTTATAATTTAATATTTTAAAATAATCTTATCGAATAAAATTTATAAATATGGAAAAAGTTAATTTTAAATTTAATACACTTAACCGCTTAAAAATCTTTCTTAAAGAAATAACATTTTATGATTTAAATTCATATATAATGTAAAATTTTTCTAGTTACTGATTTTAATGACCAAAATTAATTTATTATAAAATAAATAAATTTTATAAGGTTTTGAATTCAATAAAAAAATTATTCTGTCTTAAAAATACTTGATTTAATGAAAATATCACAAAATAGTTTTTTATATAAAAGTAAAATTTTGACTAGATCTTAAAATGTTTTCCATAAGTTTTCTAAGTTCAAAGAATATTGTAAAATTTTTAATTTTATTAATTAAATTCATATTTTATTACATAAAAGTTTTTCTAGACATATAGTTCATTCTTATATAACAGTAAATTCATACAAATTACAAGTCTCGTGAAAAACAAATTTTTTGACTAAAAACTGGCCTTTTTAGAAAAAGTTCAAAAATATATACTAAGATAATCTTAATATGATGAATTAAAAATTAAAATTATTTTGTTTAAATTAGAATTCTGAAATTTAACATTTATAACAATTATTGAATAATATCACTTTAAAAATATCATTTGTGAAATAATTCATGATACGGTATTTACCTAGAACAGTAGAGTATCAGGTGTTACAAATATGAATTTGATCACCATGGACCTGAATTAAATTTTTCTATTACATTACCATAAAAGGCCCATAGATATCAAATTATATTTAATAATATAAGGGATAAATCATTTCTATCATTATTCATAAATGAAATATTAGCACAAGAGCCTCAGCCCGATTGGTGAGGACTCGGCAAGTGCATCTAAGAGACCCGAGATAAAATCTGGGTGGAGACATATTTTTGGTACTATAGTAGTACTGTAGTGGGAACTATAGTAGTATTGTATCATTCACTGTAGTAGGTAATGTTTGGTATTGTAGTAGCTGGAACTATTCATCAATCTGGGCCTTAGGGCCACCGGTTTGGTCCTTGGGTCCTGCAAGGATTTCGGGCCACCCAAGTCCTTCAGGCCAGTTGTCTCTCAAGGCCTTCAAGCCACCTCAAGGTCTTCGCTCCACCCCAAGACCTTTGGGCCACATGAATATGTAGATGTACTAGTCATACTACAAGGGACAGTGTAATACCCCGAGATTTTATGAAAAATATACTTTTTAATTTCATTGATGTCTTGTGTTGTATGTTACACCAAAAGGAGCTTGCACTACACGCATCCCTGACTTGGCTTGCATTGCACGCAATCGTGACCTTCCACGATAGCGTGTGTTGTACGCAATACCGAGTTTCACTAAACAACGATATGTTATATAAAATAGCTGCTATGAATAGTAATAACAACTTTTTGAAATTTTATAAATTTTATATTTTGAAATGGACTTCATTTTTTGGATTCAGAATATCGAAATTAGCCTAGGGTGAATTTTTTGTATTTTTCTGAAAACTTTCTATTTTTGATGAATAATGAAAACACTGGGTTACTATTTAAAAACTAGCTTTTTATTTAAAAAATTATTTCTTTTATTTAGATTTATTTTAGGTAAAAATTGATACATAATACCTATATAAGTTCAATGTAATTCATTAGAGTCATTTTATAATAATTTTAGATATATAAAAATTTTATTGAACTTTTGACCATCTTTTACCCACCTCCTAGGAGAATTTTCAAATTTACATAAAACTTAATTTTACCACTTCTATGAGTGGAATTTTAAAAATTCGAGAGACATGGTTGATATCGGTAAGTAAAATGTGGTTCAATAAGATAAAAATAATTTTAGGTGAATAGTAACTTTTTACTTTTATTTACCACGGTTAAAAGTAAATAGGGTAATTAAGGGTAAAAATGATATTATTATTACCCTAACACATGTCCTAATTCTATTTTAAAAGTGTAATTCGACCAAAAACAACCTTAGGGATAAAATATTACCCTTTAGGTCCACATGTATTAGATTAGGACATTTATTATTATTTTATTTAAAGAAGAGTTAAAAGAGTTAAAATCAAAGTTTAATAAATAAAACATTTTTAATATAGGCTTATAAATAAGATAAATTCGACTATAAATATTCATTAGAAAGATAAAAATATTTCCTACATAATGGTATTTTATTTATAATTTTTAGACATTAAATAATTTAATTTATTTATGACACAATGATGATGCAGTAATTACCTTATTAATGGAATATTAACATAATTGATGTTATAAATACTCAAATAAATGTAATTTTAGACTTTTTATAAATTAAAATAATTTAATAGGTTAATATGACATGTTATTATTGATTTAAGTATCTTTTTTCTAACTAATCATGCTTTTATGATTTTCAAAAAAATCAAGTACCAAATAGTGTCAAAATTGACATAAAATAGTTTTTAAAACAAATATTATATTATTAATTGTTATTTTATTCCTAAAAATCTAAGGTTCGGCAAAATGGCTTATATAATGTTATATATATTAATAATGAACCACTTGGGGTTCGTTTGGCTTGTTATAGTAAGTTTATTAACCACATAACATAAGAAAACAAAAAGATATGGTAAAAGTTAAATTATTTAACTTAGAGTTAAATATAAATGATAAGGATAAAATATTAACCTAAAATTGTCTAAAACCTATTTGTTGAGATCATTTCAACACATACCTATATTATATTCTAAATAAATCAATTTTTAGCTATTAAAAACCGAATATGACTTTATTATAAAATAATATTTTAAGTTTTTCCTAAGGTGCCCCTCTCCTCCCTTATAAAAAGGGCACCCCTTCCCTCTTCTCTTCACACCTTTTTGAGCCTTGAAGTTCCGACAACCCCTGAAAATTATTCTTCTAAACCTCTCTATTTATATCATAGAGGTTCTGGTCTTCTCAAAATACCAACTCTAGTGCCCTAAGAATAATTTTAAAGGAGGTGCGTCGAGGAAGAGGTAATCTCTTCTACCAACTCTTTCAAGTTTCATTCTTCTTCTACTTCCTCTTATTTATTTGTTTCATTATAAAGTAATAAAATTAGTATTACTTATATACTGATGTGTTATTATAAATATTAAACAACCCCATTTCACCTTCTATCCATCCTACGGAAAATGAAATCATTGCGCGTGCGTTCGTACGGAATATCGTCTCCTAGCCGTGGTGTAATCTGTTTCTCCACCACAACCTTATTTGGATGGGTATAATGGTGTAAAGAATAACTATATATGACTATTATTACATCGTAATAATTCTATGATATTATATCATCCACTTCAATTCCATTCAATAAATATGGAAACGATATCATCGCTCGTGCGTGCGTACGGACTACCGTCTCCATGAACGCGATGAGATTCATTTTCCATGATTAACCATTCAAGTATGATTATAAAGTATAAATAATAAATAATAATGAAATATATTACATAATAATTATACTATATTTATGTACATATATGTATCATTTACTTAATTCCATTCAATTCAATAAGGAAACGAAAACTGTGTTTATGCGTACGTACGACCTACCGTCTCCATGAACGGTGTATTTCATTCCATTTATCGATATATAAAATATATTTATATCCTGAATATATATTATATATAAATCATGTTTTTAATTCTGTAATTAAGTAAATTAGGATCTAAGTAATAACATCAAGAACAACAAGTCAAAACACGTATGATAAATGAAACGATTTTTACCTAAAACGCTGCTTTAACATGGAATTTACAAAAGAATGGGTAATATAAAGTCATAAGTAAACCATATATAATATAATAAAAATGAATATGATTCTTTAATAATTAAATGAAATTATTTAAATCATTATACAGAAGGTTTTGATACGTACTATTCATATCAGACCTAAGGTTAGGGATAACTTTTCCAATCTCATTTTTATCCGAGATTGTTTATTCATAAGTATTTACTAGGGTTATTGTTATCATCCACGCCCATGTTTTATAAAAATGTTTTCATGTATTTTTAAAGTCATTTTTACCCATTTTTGAATTTTACCACATGTTATGAAAGGAATCTTACTTTTTTTTACCACACGAATAACTTTTTGTCTTTTCCAATAAAAGTACGAGGAGAATGTTTTTTAACTAATACAGCATGAATGGATTTAACAGTTTCATAAATCCTTATTTTCATGAAGCTTACTCTATAATATTTCATGAATATTTTCAAAAAAAATCCTTTTCTTTTAAAATTTCATGGCATTTTTTGAAAAGAAAATGATTTTGAATAAGAAAAGATATTTTCCTCAAGAATTTATTTTAAGTGTTTTATCAAAACCATTTTCCATTTAAGATGAAATTATTTCATATGTGTATATTTCAAGTATAATGTCTCTATTATTTACATGGTTTGATTCTTATTATGATGAAATTATATCCATTTGTTTTATATGTATTATGTTATGATTAGATGATGTTTATGAAACCCATTTTATTCTTTGGGTTATGATTAATGATTTATGTATATGTTGTGGCACACTTAAGAATGATTTCATTATGAGATCGGTGGGACCTATATCTCCCTCCAATGCATTGGGTAAAGATTTATATCTCATGAGATAGACATGGATGTAATAGTAATTTAATCTGGTTCAGTAATACAGGATTGGAATGAGGAGTGAACTATGTTCATTAATAGACTTTGTCCACTAAGATGGTCTTGGCAGCAATGGCTTGGATATTATGGAAATCATATCATGTGCTTAATGGTTTTACACAATTACATGTTTTCTTCCCATTCTATTTTATCAGGATTGATGTTCCATTATGATATATGCCTTACGTACTTCCAAGATTTATATCTTTTCTCAAGATTTTGATGTTTAGATTTTATGTTTAAGTTTTTGCATTCAAATGTTTATGGATTGTTTTATGTTCTCTATATTTACCCTTACTGAGCATTTGAGCTCACCCTTTTTATTTTTTCTTTTCCCCAAGATATAAAGAAAGGTTTTAGGTAAGAAAACAAAAGGGAAAGATCTTTATGGGAGATTTTGAAGATCTTTCACCATGATTAGAAGATTATGTTCCAAGTTTCCAAAGACACTAAACTATTATGGCCCTTTGGTGTCTATTTTTGTTATGTATTAGATATTCCACAAAAGTAATGTAATGTTTATGTACGTCAATCTTTGGGTCTCTACAGTTGGTATCAGAGGTTCGGTTTAGTTAACCTTTGGAAACTAGGATGCTAGAACTTTAGTGAGATCCCTAGAGATATTTCTAAGGTATGTCTAGGGATGTCCCTAAGGATAAGTATAGGTTATAGTCCTAGAATTATGGTAACGGTATTAGAATTAAACCTAAGATGTTAGATATTGAAGGTACTCCCCCTTTATTATGTTGTTTTCATAGCATGATGTTTGCCTCTCACACTGTTCTTTTTGGGTTTTAGATAATGGTTGGAACCCAAAGGAACCGTGTTGATCAATGTAATGGACAATGCAATGACTTTCCTCCCAAACAACCAAATTTTATGGGAGATGGAGTGAAAAATATTATTTTTATACTTACACAAGATATGAATCATTTTGGATTTTCAAATGATCAGAGAAGGGAACAATATTCTATCAAGTACTTTGTGAGGAAACGTCCACCATCTTTCAATGGGTCTTCTGATCCACTTGTTGCTGAACAATGGATCTGTACCATTGAAAAGATATTTTCCATACTTTGCTGTTCAGAACATGAAAAAGAAATTTTCTTTTTTTACCATTTAGAAGGTGAAGCAGACTAGTGGTGGACTCTAATTAAGAATACAAGGCCCCAAGATGAAATTGAATCCATGGAATGGGACGAGTTCAAGAACTTGTTTTTCAGTAAGTACTTCCCTTGTATTCCTCGAACAAAGATGGAAAAGGAGTTCCTTGAGCTTAAGTAGAAGGATGATTAATCTTTTGGTATATACGAAGCGAATTTTAAAAGACTTTCAAGGTTTGCATCTGGCATTATCATCCAACCTGAAAGTAAAGTTTATCGATTCTTCAGTGACTTAAAACCAAGTCTTCGAAGGGAATTAGCTATAAGAGACTTCAGTAGCTATTAAGAAATTGTACGTTGTGCTATCAAGGTAGAACTGGAAGTTGGTGTAACATATCCATCTCATGGTTTTGACAAGAAACGAAAGATGGAATTCAAGGAAAAACCTCAGAACAATGGTAAAAAGAAGGTGAATGTTTCTTTATGCTCAAAGTGTGGAAAGAAGCATGGTGGAGATTGTATAAAAGGTACTAGAAAATGTTTCAAATATAGAAAAGAAGGTCATCAAGTAGTAGAGTTCCTAAGTAATGGGAAAAAGGTTTTTAATGATGTGAATAGAGAAAAGACTACAGAGAAAGATCTACTAACACTTTAATGAATCAAGTGCAAGTAAATGGGGCATTATGCTAACCAATTCCCTAATCCAAGGGTTAATGATGATCGACATCAACAACCACTTAAGGAAAAGGAAAAAAGGGAAGTCACATGCGATCACTATTGGTGATGTTGAATATGAAAAATATGTGATGGAATGATTAAGTGTTTATGTAATGGGATTCCAAAATAAAGTTGTATATAGTATCGTGGAATATTGAAATATTTATCTATTGGTCTATTGTGGTTTTCAATAAATTTATGGTACCGATAACCATGAAATGTGATTTTAGAAAGTAGATGATATTATTAGGAGGAAATGAAATGTTTAATAGTATTCATGATCTCATGACTGATATAAGAACAAAGTGATATCATGGTTTGAGTATATAGAAATTTTGGGATTTTGGTATGTAGAAAGAGTTAACTTTTAACAGAACTCATGTTTTCACTAAGGTTCTATGGTAATACATGGTTAAGGTATTCACATGTTTTTAATGTGACCAAAAAGATATATCTTATAATATATGGGGGATAAATGATGATATTCACGTGCTTGTTATGTGACCTTTCAAATAATCATTTTCTTTATACTATGAGATTGGACATATGTATTTTGGATAACCCTAATGATTAGAATGGATTATGTTAGACATCAGATAGTATTGTTTAAGGATAGAACTTTTTTTTATATTATTTTTTTAATTTTATAATAGTTTAGTTTTACAAAAAGTAAAACCTGTAGGACGAGCGACAACCCATCGCGTCGGACAAGAATGCGGGAATCGAACCCACAACCGAAGTGTGACAGGCCTTTATCACCTACCAATGGCCTACCGAAAGTACCTGGTTAGTAGAAACTAGTCTTATTTTATTAAGCGGTATGATAGATGAAGTATAAGTCCATATTAGCAACCATATACGATTAATATCAGCATAGATGGACTTGTGTATATTTAATAAATTGTGCTAATATTTTTGAAATAGAAATAGATGGAATGACCTATCATTCTATCACATGATCTTCTAATACTTCATGAATGACAAATTCAACTTCATTTCTTTAAGAGATGAAGTTTAAATTGTTCAAGGCACAAACAACAGTAAGATTGTACCAAAATCATGTAAGTATTTATTTTAATTCAAAAATTATTCAACATTATGGAAATGATCTTGAAAACCAAAAACGTTGTCCTAGTGCCCTCATATCAGATGAATCAGATGGTACCTTAGATCATCACAAATTTATGGCTTTGTGATTGTTGGAATTTTCATAGCCATGTTCTCTACCACTCTCCATCAAAACTTGATGGTTAGATTTCACTTTCATATCCATATTTTCACCTATGTTCTCCTATGTGGAAACCCAGTGATTAGTTAATTTGGGTAACCATTACATTTCATACTTTAGTTTTTAAAGAAAAGTTTTGGTATTCCTTTATATTATGTGGGTTTCTATTAAAGAAACTTTTGAGTAGTAAACTATTTATAACCCTGACGAATTTCAAGGGCGAAATTCATTTTAAGGGGGGTAGAATGTAACACCGCGAGATTTTATGAAAAATATTCTTTTTAATTTCATTGATGCCTTGTGTTTTATGCTACACCAAAAGGAGCTTGCACTACATGCATCCCTGACTTGGCTTGCATTACATGCAGTCGCGACCTTCTATGATAGTGTGTATTGTATGCAATACCGAGTTTCACTAAAAAATGATATGTTATATAAACTAGCCGTTATGAATAGTAATACCCCCTTTTTGAAATTTTATAAATTTTATCTTTTTAAATGGACTTCATTTTTAGATTCAGAATATCAAAATTAGCCTAGGGTGAATTTTTGGTATTTTTGCAGAAAACTTTCAATTTTTGATGAATAGGGAAAACACTGGGTTACTATTTAAGAACCGACTTTTTATTTAAATAATTATATATTTTATTTAAATTTATTTTATGTGAAAATTGATTCAAAATACCTATATAAGATCAATTTAATTTATTAGAGTCATTTTATAATAATTTTAGATATATAAAAATTTTATTGAACTTTTGGCCGTCTTTTACCCACCTCCTAGGAGAATTTACAAATTTATATAAAACTTAATTTTACCACTTCTCTGAGTGTAATTTCAAAAATCCGAGAGACACGGTTGATATCAGTAAGTAAAATGTGGTTCAAAAGATAAAAATAATTTTGGGTGAATAGTAGATTTTTACTTTTATTTACCACGGTTAAAAGTAAATAGGGTAATTAAGGGTAAAAATGATATTATTATTACCCTAAGACATGTACTAATTCTACTGTATAAGTTTAATTCGACCAAAAACAACCTTAGGGATAAAATATTACCCTTTAGGGCCACATGGATTAGATTAGGACATTTATTATTATTTTATTTAAAGAAGAGTTAAAAGAGTTAAAATCAAAGTTTAATAACTAAAACATTTTTAATATAGGGTTATACATAAGATAAACTCGACTATAAATATTTTTTAGAAAGATAAAAATATTTCCTAAATAATGGTATTTTATTTATAATTTTTAAACATTAAATAATTTAATTTATTTATGACACAATGATGATGTCGTGGTGTAATCTGTTTTTCCACCACCACCTTACTTGGATGGGTATAATGGTGTAAATAATAACTATATATGATTATTATAATATCATACTGATTCTACGATATTATATCATCCACTCCAATTCCTTTAAATAAATATGGGAACGGTATCATCGCTCGTGCGTACGTACGGACTACCGTCTCCACGAATGCGATGAGATTCATTTTCCATGATTAACCATTAAAGTATGATTATAAAGTATATATAATAAATAATCATGAAATATATTACATAATAATGATACTGGATTTTTGTAAATATATGTTTCATTTACTTAATTCCATTCAATTCAATAAGGAAACGAAAACAAAATTCATGAGTACGTACGGCCTACCGTCTCCATAAAAGGTGTATTTCATTCCATTTATCGATCTATCATATATATTTATATCCTGAATATATATTATATATAAATCATTTTTTAAATTTTTTAATTAATTAAATCAGGATATAAGTAATAATATCAAGAACAACAAGTCAAAACACGTGTGATAAATGAAACGATTTTTAACCAAAACGCTGCTTTTACATGGAATTTACAAAAGAACGGGTAATATAAAGTCATAAGTGAACCATATATGATATAATAACAATTAATATGATTATTTAATAAGTAAATGGCATTATTTAAATCATTATACAGGAGGTTCGGATATGTACGAAGCATATCAGACCTAAGGTAAGGGATAACTTTTCCAATCTCATTTTTATCTGAGATTGTTTATTCGTAAGTATTTAATGGGGTTATTGTTATCATCCATTACCATATTTTATAAAAAAAAATCATGTATGTTTAAAGTCCTTTTTACCAATTTTTTAATTTTACCACATGTTATGAAAGGAATCTTGCTTTTGTTTACCACACGAGGAACTTTTTGGCTTTTCTGACAAAAGTACAAGGAGAATGTTTTTTTTTAACTAATACGGAATGAATGGATTTTTACAGTTTCATAACACCTTATTTTCATGAAGCTTACTCTAAAATATTTCATGACTATTTTCAAAAAAAATCCTTTTCTTTTAAAATTTCATGGCATTTTGTGAAAATAAAATGATTTTGAAGAAGAAAGGATATTTTCTTCAAGAATTCATTTCAAGTGTTTTATCAAAACCATTTTCCATTTAAGATGACATTATTTCATATGTGTATATTTCAAGTATAATGTCTCTATTATTTAAATGGTTTGATTCTTCTTATGATTAAATTATATCCATTTGTTTTATATGGATTATGTTATTATTAGATGATGTTTATGAAACCAATTTTATTCTTTGGGTTATGATGAATGATTTATATATAGGTTGTGGAACACGTAAGAATGATTTCATTATGATATGGGTGGGACCTATATCTTCCTCCAATGCATTGGGTAAAGATTAATATCTTATAAGATAGACATGGCTAGAACATTAAGTTAATCTGGTTCAGTAATACAGGACTGGAACGAGGTGTGAACTCAGTTCAGTAATGGACTTTGTCCACTAAGATGGTCTTGGAAGCAATGCCTTGGCTACTATGGAAATCATATCATGTGATTAATAGTTTTCCACAATTACATGTTTTCTTCCCATGCTATTTTATCAAGATTGATGTTCCATTATGATATATGTCTTACGTACTTCCAAGATTTATGTCTTTGCTCAAGATTTTGATGTTTAGATTTTATGTTCAATTTTTTGCATTCAAATATTTATGGATTGTTTTATGTTATCCATGTTTACCCTTACTGAGCATTTGAGCTCACCCTTTTTATTTATTCTTTTCCCCAGGATATAAATAAAGGTTTTAGGTAAGAAAAAAAAAGGTAAAGATCTTTATGGGAGACATTGAAGATCTTTCACCATGATTAGAAGATTATATTCCAAGTTTCCAAAGATACTAAACTATTACGGTCCTTTGGTGTCTGTTTTTTTTATGTATTAGATATTCCACAAAAGTAATGTAATGTCTATGTACATCAAGCTTTGGGTCTCTACAGACAGGGATCCAAATGAGGATCTGAGTAGGCACATTCACCAAAGAATAGCTAATTGGAATTGGAAGAATGAGAGGGCATGACATTGTCATCAGTACCGAGCATGTGCAGCTCTGCAAAGGATTGCTAGCCAACCAACCTTGTGAAGGGGGAGTACTGATATCATGAAATGTGATGGGGAGAAGCAGTTCCAAGTTTTCTTGTCTGGGTGATTTACTCTAAGACATAAAATTCATGTAATTTTCTCTAAGCCTTCGGGCCTGGTAAGGGTTCCACCTCACCCCTTGAAAGGTGGATTGTCAAAATAATAATAAAAAGGCCTTCAGGACATTCATTCAGTCATCCAATATTATTTGTAGTGAACCCAAGGTATCCTACTTCACCGTGAGTATATATCATCATGGATTTTATAATACTTAAAATAACATGAATCATAATATTCATTAATAATAATAATAATATATAAGGTCCATTATACACTTCCAAATATAATAACATCCAATGACACATATAAATGTGGATTTCCTAATAGCGAGTCATGTTCTCATAGTTTCCAACTCTGAAGATTACCGTGGCTGTACACCATGAGATAGTGCCTCAAAGTCCTATGAGTCTCAACCCCTAATAGACTATATCATATAAATCCCATAAAATAATATCATCTAGCCATTGAAAATATATTCTTGAATATTTTTATATCACTTTTAGGTTCTCTTCATAGTGGTAACTACTATAACCATTCAGAATGAAATATATCCTTAATACATTATCACAAACTATGTCAAATAGAAGAAAAATCATGATGTGATAAGATATTTCTTAACATTCAAAATAATGAATACATGTATTCATAAAGTATATAGAATCTAATTCTAGGGTACCAAATCCAACAGACTCCCATTTTCAATATATAAAACTATTAAAAACCTTAGTATATTGGTTTTTACATGGTATCCATGCCTCTACTAAGATAAGGCTTTAGTCAAGGGGTCCACCACATTTTATTCCATAAAAAATTTTCTCACTACAACTCTGACCCTATGATAAAAATACATCAATATGTGATACTTATTGAGTATGTGTTTTTTCAGTTTGTGTGACCTTGGATACTTTGAGAGTCACCACCATAGTATTATCACAATATAATGTGATATACTCTTTACTTATAACCATTACATCAAGTTCCTGGCCAAAGCTTCAAATCCAAACAGCTTCTTTGGCTATATCATAAGTTGTTGTGTACTCAAACTCTAATAAAGAATTGGTAATAAGTATAAAATTTTAACTCTTTAGTCTTACATATCCTCTATTGAGACTAAAGATATATCATAAATAAAACTTTAGATCATTCTGATCTATCTGAAAGCTAGAATCTGTGTAAGCCCTGATGAATAGATCTCTATCTTCACTTTACACTTATATCATGTTCTTAGTTCTCCATAAATACTTAAGTATAGTATTAATAGTAGACCAATACTATTCACCTTGATCATCTTGATATATTCCTACCATGATCAAGGAATCGAAAACATCAATACTAGTATATAACATGTAATACATGATTGATCCTACCATAGAATCATATAATATCTTACTCATTATATCTCTCTCCTATTGTGTTTAAAGAAACTTTTCTTAGAAATATGTATACAATCTAACACTAGAACAAATACTCTCTTGGATTTTTACATATTTAATATTTTTAGTTTTTGGGCAATGTATGTACCTTGAATTAGCTGGGGTAACCTCTTGGACCTATCCATAATGATCTTAATCCCAAGAATGTCGATTTATTCACTTAAGTCCATCATATAAAAGTACTTGTTTAACCAATTATAAACAAACTATAAGAATGGTATGTCATTTATTATAAGTAATATTTCATTGAAATGTACTACTAGGATAAAAAAATTACTCCCACTAATCCATTTGTAAACAAATGGATTAGATTCATTTTAATGAAACTATATTCTTTTATAGATTTATTAAACTAAATATTCAATGACCATGATAATTTATTAAATCTATAAATGGATATCTAAAACATGAAAAATATTTGGCATCACCTCAAGTCACAACCCCTTTTAGTTGTGTCATATAGAAATATTCCAAAAAGTTCCCATTAAGGAATGTTGTTTTTACATCAATATGAAAAATCTCATAGTTGTGATAAGTTGTTATAACATGTATAATTCTAATGGATTTAAAACATGGAAACTGGATAAAGTTTTTCATGATATTCAATTAATTTACCCTATTTAAACTTTTTATCTACTAGTTTTTATTTGTAATTATTTACTTTACCTTCCATGTATGGTTTCATATTGAATACCCATTTACACCCAACAGAATTTACATTAACTGACTGATCATTCAAAACCCAAAATTAGTTCTGATACATGGAATCTTTCTCATAATCTATGGCTTCTTTCCATCTTGAATTTTCTAATCTCTATATTTCCTCATTGTGGGAGAGTGGTTCATTATTATCAATCAATAATGAGTCATTATATTCAATAAATATAAAACCATATATTTCAAGTTCTCTTAATTATCTAGTGATCCTATGAAATACTTATGTTTTAGGAACAACTTTTTCCATGGGGACCTATGAAATCTATTCCTGTAACAACTAGTGTATATATTTATAATCAACTTCATCAAAGTTAATCATTCTATCACTGTCATTCTTGAGGATGTTATCCATCTCAAGAAAAATGGTTTGTTCTAAAATGGTTATATTCTCATAAAAGTTTTTTATAGATATTCTCCACTTATTTCCTTAGGATACCCTATAAAGATACCCTTAATTCCTTGGGGTTCTTTTTTGTTTCAGGAGATGGCATTAACAAATTCATTTCAACCCCATATATGAGTGTGTGACAACATGGATTTATTTCCATATATTAATTCATATATTATTCTATTTTCCACCTTAGTTGATACTCATTTTAGAATCTGTATAGTATCATGTAATGAAAATCCCAAAAGGGATAATGGAATATCTACATGTCTCATTATTGAATTCACCATTTCAATCAAGGTACAACTCTTCCTTTCACTAAAACCATTCAAATGTGGTGTATAAGTTTGATTGAGTTGAGATATGATACCAAAATCTAATATAAAGTTGATAAACTCTAGGTTAAGATAGTCACCACCTATATTGGATTTAAGCTTCTTTATATTCTTACCAAGTTAATTTAGTACTTTATTATGTAATTCTTTGAATTTCTCAATGGAATAAAACTTATACCGCATCATATAGAAATATAAAAATCTATTCAATTCATTAGTAAAAGTTATGAAGTAATAATATCCATCGCTAGCTTCTATTAGAAAATTTTTACACACATTGGCATATACTAATCCAAGAATCTTTATGGCCCTTTCAGCCTATCCATTGAATTGTGGTTTCATTATTTTTCCTTATAAATAACCATGACATCTTTTAAGTGGTCTTATCTCAAAAGAGTCTAAATATCCATATTGGTAGAGCTTTTTTATATGATTTTTCATTTACATGACCAAGATGGTGATGCCACAATTTAGTGTTATATTAGTTGTGTGAACATGATTCATTATCAATTTCCAGTACTTTCCTTTCAAAATATAATATGTAAAGATAGTAATTTTTTGTGATATATAATAAAAAATGTTTTCATTTTAAAAGAATCATTCTTTATTTCTAAATTTGAAAATAAATATATCCATGTCAAGGAAATAAATAAAAATAATGATCTTAGTGATAATAGGTAAAAAATATCTTAAAAACCAACATCATTCCAGTTACCAACAGAAGGTGGTAGTCTCTAAAGCAATAAGTCACACTCTATTGGTTGCTCAAAGATCCACCTCTCCTCTAGAAATATTTTTAAATATACTCGGTCACTATATTTGGATACATATACAAGCACCAAAATCTATATCTAATACCCAATGTGTAGATATATAAATATTATACTCAATAAAAAATTCATCATTAGCTTCCCCTTAATTCTTAGTGTAGTTCTTCTTCTAGCGGCCTATCTTACCACATGAAAATCATAATACATATTTTTCCGTCACTTTCCTTTCATCAACAATTTTCCTACTAAATGCACTATATCTTGAAAATGGTATCAACCTTTAATGTGAACTAGTTTAAGTTAACTTAAAACTAAAGATAGAAATTCATCAATAATTTAAAGTTCCCTAATGGAGGTTTTCAAGCACTTTGAACTATGGTTTGATTCCTACACAAATAATGGAAGGCTATACTAACTTAATATATATATATATATATAATTGAGGTATTTTTATCTTTATTCATAAATTTCCCATTATATCTGTATTACATTCTTTTTAATATTATGTGTATTTAATTAAGTGATTAATCATGTCATAGATAAATTTTATGCATATTATAATTTATTTTAGTCCAATATTGTATACAGGTTAATTCATTAATTTATGTGATTATGAAAAAACATACATAATAAAATTTACCATGAAACTTGAAAAAAATAAGTGGTATGATCATGACCCTTTTTTAATGGTTATTTTATCAAGCAGATAATAATCAAACCATTGACCTAGGGGGGAACAAATTGAACCATAACTTGATTCATGTTGTAGATTTCCACCTATCCATATATGTATCTCTTATATTTCTTTCATCTCATCCGCAAAAAGGAACTACCTCCACTAACTGGATAGCTTCATTCATTACATAATCTTTTACTTACACGCAAGTGAGGGTAACCAAATCATTTGTTTAGGGTTTTAAATTAAAGGAATCCTTGGTCACACAGTCCCTTGCATAATGAGAGGAGGTATGAGGCACATTCTTAAATTTAATTTAACTATAATAAAAAATTATATTTATACTAATCATATATAAATGTTTGGTTTATTATCTTGATCATCCATATACAAGTAATTTATTAAGTAATTAATACACTAGCATTCAATACAAATCATTCTTATTTAAGATAAATCTCACTAGGATCAATTACTTATATCACTTAAATAATCAATTGTTTTATATTAATTCTCATCCAAACTTTCAAAATTTTCTCAAACATCACAATTCTAAACAAATTAAATAAATTTATTTAAAATTGACTAAGTAAAAAGTATGTACTTTAGAGGAAACATGGTGAGAATTGGTCCAAAATACCCATCATGTGTGGTATTCATATACCATTTAATTTTAAATTTTTCATAAATAGGTAAGAAACATGGAATGTATTATCTAGTTGCAAGTTGTGTATAGTTTTTCACTATCAACAAACAGAACATGCCTAGGGATAGGGTGTGTTTTCATGTCATGGACATTAATAGAGTACCTAACATGTTCATTGGATACATTTCATGTGTTCTTTGAGCAATATTGTTTCTATCCACACATTACTTGTAATGAACACACATATCATATTTGACTAATGGATGATAGTGTACTTTGTGTCTGTATGGGTGTGAAAAATCCTGAGGTAATTTGAAACTTTGAGTTTGGTGGTTAGTTTATTTTTAGAAACAGGATTCATAATTGAATTATGAGTTTTTAGACATATCTAAAGGATGTTTTTGGAATTTTTATGAGTCTTGGGTGGTGTCTCGAGGACTCAAGGGTGACATCAGATAGGTTGGGTGGCTGTTTTTGCCATAACTATAGTAGAATCACTAGTTATGTAGAAGGAACCATCGACTATCCAGTGGGATTTAAAAGGGATAATTACATTTTTTTCTCCATTTAAAGTTATAAGGGGGACCCCCCCCCCCCTTCTATTCTTATATATGTGAGTGGGAATATGATCCCCCTATTCTTTTTTTGGTTCCCCCTTGATTGGAATGTGATTCATGGGTGTTTTTCAATGATCCAAGGTATGTTATCACCTCCATTGTTTTATGTTATCCTTGTTCTCCATTATTCCCTAATTTTTGTTTCTTTATTTAGGCATTTTATATTTATTATATAGGATCATGGTGGAATTATTCTATTCTCCTTGGGTTTATATTCAATCTTTCTAGAGGACATCATAAGATGACCTTCAGGTGTCTCCATTCATCACTTCATAAAAGATACATTACTATGTGAAATTTCAAGTGTCTTCCATTTAAATTTAATTTAATTTCCTATTTATTTAGTATTTCTTGTTTGGTATTTCACTCAACATAGGGTCAGGATGTGATATTGGCCCTTACGGTGTTGTTATATGTGGTTCTAGCATGATGACAACATTTGATGAGAAATTGGAGTTATGACTATTGGGTTAAAATGGTTAATTATTTATAAATGGTTTTAATTAGTTTCGTGTGATTTTTTTTTGAATTATGTGACTAGAACATTTATGGTGACTGATTGAGCTAATGTGAGCTTCGGTGAGGTCGATCAGTGAGTTTTCTGGTGATGTAAAAATGGGAAAAGGGATTCAAAATGTGGTAGGTGGTCTCATGTTATACATATATGGTTTATAATATATTTTTTATGTGGTATGATTTGTGTGGTATTTACACTTGATTTTATTATCCATTAGTTAATTCAAGTAATTAACTTGGTTTAAAATGGTTAAATTTAATTGATATGTGAAATTGATTGAAGTCCTTGAGCGAATCGAGTTAAATTTCAGGGCCCACATGGGATATTATGTACTATATTGATTCCTTGGTTTTCTATGGATGATTACCTAACCTTTGAGATGCCACATGTCTTCTATACCCCTTGAGGGTAATGACTAATACTTGCAAGACTTGGTGTACCTAGAGTAAGAACCTTTTCTTCCCCTTGAATGAGGTGTGTTGTTGCTTGAGATGACCACCCAAAGAGGGACAAGTGAGACCTTTGAGACATCTCCAAAAAGGATGTAATTATTGACTTTTACTAATTATATTTTCTATTCCTTAATGGAAATTTTGTATGCCTCTAAGAAAAATGGATTATTTTATTGGTTGGTATTGATCATATACTTATCCCCTTAGTTGGGACTTGACCTAATCAGATGACCTTGGGGTTGAATGGGGTAAATTTGGTTGAATATTTAAACCAAGTATAACCTTGGAATTGGCATGTTATATGAGATATACCCCAAGATATATGTTTTAGAGATTTATCCTGGGGGAAAAGAGGTCGTTTTATGTGTTGACACTACTGGGAAGTGTGACTATCCTAATTTACATGAATTTTCCTAAGAGATTCATTTTAACCGAATATCCCAAGAGGGATTCCTCCATTTACATGTCAACCTATGGGACCTTATTGGGTGCCCCATCTATTATTATACCCTAGGTGGGTGGTTATGGATTTGGATTGAGATAGTGGGTTTGGGCATTTAGCCAACCCCATTTTATTTGTTTCCCTTTTGACAGTTGTGTATGTTTGAATGGAAAATTCCCTTGGGTAGTTCTTTTATTTTTGTGTGAAAAATATCCAAGGGGTGGTGTTTTATTATATGTTACCTATCTTATAAAAATCCCATATGTGAGCTTTGTGATACTTTATGGTTTATTCTTTGGATGAGAAAACTTCTATAGGGGAGGTATATGTCACTACTAGTTGAGAAAAATACCATTGCGGATGTTTATGATATTATTGGTGTTGTTACCATGAATATAGAGCCATTTTTTATCTGATATATTGGGATGGAACTTTCTAGGATCATTCCTCATGTCTGTGTTACTTTTGAACTATACCCTTGGTGAAGAAAACTCTTATAAGGGGGGTTTGTGAGACTTGATATGTATACATAGGATACTCAAGTATTTTATATTGGAAGGCATGGTCATCGTGACATTATTAGGGACCCCACAACATTGGTTTTAAATTTTATAGTCAATCTAGGTCTTAGACCTATGTTTCCATAATGGTGTAGTATTTGGAACATGGGTTGGAATGGTCAGCATCACATGCTAAGAGATATTCCGCCATCAAGTCTAAATAGTTATTGTTAGTGGTTTATTTATTTATCCTTGATCTAAAGTTTATTTATTTTTATAGTTGAGCATGTCACATGACCATATAATGGTATAATCTAGTTAGTAAGGATATTTATTAGTGGTGTGTTGCTAATTTTTGTACTCACACCCTACTCAGTTGGACATGACACTTGATTACCCGAGTATCTCAACACTTTTTGTAGGTAAAAGTAGGAATGAGTCTTGGTATATCATGATTGAGTTAGATATCTTGGAGGATGTCATTAATTTGGGATGATATATGGCTCAAAGTGGTAGTAGATCCTTGGTGTATTTTACTATTTTTATTATTTATTTGTATATGTCATCGGCATAATGGTTGACTAATATTGTATACTAGTATGATGGTTCCAGTCTATATGATATCATTTCATCGTATTATTATTTTATTTCCTCGCTTCTTTATATTTATACATACTTTGATGTGATGGATGTGTATGTTTTGTGTTTATTTCCATAATTATTTCTACTCTGATATAGGGGGTGTATTCTCCTCGAAATACCACCCTAGACTCTCATTGCTAGTCTGTATCCTCTGGAGTACAAGGAGGCACACTTAAGTTTATGTGGTAATCAACTCTGTCTACCATTCATAGTAATCTGGGGTAGGATTTTATGAAGTGTTATCAGTTATTTTTTATGTTGTTTTATTATTTAGTATGTTGTAGATAGTTTACATAGGTATGTACTGAATCCTTAGGTGGATATCAGACTGTTGTGTCAATAAAAAAATTTCTTATAAGAATTCTAGGTCACTAGGGTCTAGTATTTCAGTTCTTGGTGTTCAATTTTATGGTAGTATATGATTTTCACCTTGAGTTACTCACATGGATGTTTTAGATTCTTGATTTATTATGGATTTTTTTCTCTTGGGAATAGAGGCAAGAGGCATATCATGCATCATATTTATAATATATGGTTTACATGACATATAGGCCTTCTAGTCTGATTATTATCACTGATTATTGAGTCCCAGTTGTTTAAAATTTTAGAATCTACTCATACGATGTTTTCCCATATGAGTACTCAGTGGCATTATACTCAGTTGGTCCAACTTCTATATGTTTTTCCTTATGATGTAAGTTCATGTGGATCCATGGTGAAGTAATTTATTATGATTGATTAGTCCATGTGTATGGGAGTTGTAGTGATTTAGAGAATTTGATAGTTGGTACTTGGTGTCATTATGATGACACTAGTGGGTCGATGTGGGCATGTGATGACTTAGTGTTTCTCACCATGTGGGTGGATTCAGTAGAATAAGTCTCAATTTTTTGAAGTTTTAGTAATAACTTATATGGTATTTTACCATATATCTTTAAATGTTATTATGCATAACTAATCCAGTGGTTGTGATTTTCCATTGTCTGGATCATCTAGGATGATATCGTTGGTTTTGACAGTGGTGATCCTCAAAGGATAAGTCTCATAAGTGGATGTATGGGGTGGATTGGTGCACTTGTGGGTGGATGGTTTGGAATATTATTCTTGGTTTTTGTATATGAGATACCCTAGAGTGTGTGGTTGGAACATGATATTCCTTATTTTGGACCTTTATAGGTTTTATTTGTTTGGGTTAGGTGAGAGACCCTAGTGATCGTCTTGGAGTACAACTCGAGTTTTAGTGAGTTGGTTTCTCTTTTATTAGATTGTGACCCACATGATGGTCTAAAAAAGGTTTTATACTACCTTGTATATGGAAATAAAAAATGGATTATTGTGTTATATATTGATTCAAAAAGGTGACTTTTACCATATGATATAGGCATAGTGATACCTTAGTTATTAAAGAAGGAACCATGAGTGCTAATGCTTTGGTATCAAGGCTGGTGGTTAGGTAATGATCATTTGGATGCCTATATTGGTTGTTTTTTGATGAGTTTTGATATGTGGTTATAGAATGGTGGGATTTTTTGGGTTTTAGAATGATTTCATGAGGCAACAGTCATGAGAAGAATTGTGGAATGGGTAAGGTGCTTGGTTATGAAGAGTAGCTTTAAGGGCATGTTGGTTGTGATGATTTCATAATAGTAATGGTGTTAGGGGATATTAGTGATATGAATGGATCAGGGTGAGTGACATTCATGTGGTGGTACTTACTAAATTTTCCCTTAAGGAATGATATAAGTGAATCCATGTAGTAGGGAGTGAATTATTAGTTGTTTGAAGGAGTGACCCTTAATATGGATGAAATATAATAAAGTTTCATATTTTCTATTCTTAAGTGTTGGAAATGGGATTTAAGTGATTTTTTGTGTTAGATACCAGCTATGAGTGGAAAGTCCACATTCATACATTGTGTTATGAAATAAATGGGGTATAGGTTATGGAAGTTGAGAGTTTGTTTTGAAATATTTATGATCATGAAAATTCTATAGTGGGGAGTGAATTATTGGTCACGAGTGTGTTAACCTTGTGGAGTAAGGGTCTTGGGTGTGTGTAATTGATCATGGACTGTTTAGGGTGGAATTAGGATGTTGGTGTACAATATGAGAGATTGATAACCGGATTCCTCATATAATTCCATAAGTGAATTTTATGTGATTGTGGATTGAAACTGAGGATTGTATTAGATCTTAGGATGGAATTGGATGATCTCTAGAAGCTTTTATAGAAGGTTAATCAGTACATATGGCTGGGTATAGCTATAGTTCTGATGGGTTAAGGATCTAACTATGGAGTTACATCAAAATTTGGGAATTGACTTCAGTGAGCGTGTTTGGATAATCCCAGGATTACACTTGGAATGAAGGAATCATGATCAAGTAAGTGGTGACATGTTGGTGGTTTGAGTTGAGATTTTTGAGATGGGTCAATCAGAGGTGGTTCAAAAAAAAATTCTCATGTGAATTTGGATATGGTGAGTTGGAAATAGCATTGAGTACATCTTTTTTTACATGGGTGAATTTTGGGAATTTATGGGGATGAAATTTATGCATCTATCTCATCTTGGTTGGGAAATAATAACTGATATCAGTAAGTGAATGGAGTTATCATGTGTGATTAGGCACATAGGGGTGGAAATTGAACCAGGAAAATCATTAAAATATGGGTATTCTTTTATGGGTAATTCCAATAGAGAAAGTGCCATGGAATTAGAATTTATTTTTATGAGCTAAGTCCTATTGTGGGGAAAACCATAGGAATAATGATTAATGGGATAATAAAATGATCTTTTCATAGAATTTATGGATTGAGAAATCATTATCCATGTGTTTTGGTAATTTTCATGGGTGTTGGCTTTGGTTTTGGTGGTTTGAGTACCTTGAATTTGATGTTCTTTTTAGATTTTATTTGGGTATTATGGATAAAAACATGACTAATTATTGTGATTTTGAGAACTCAGATAGGTTAGGGTGTGTGGTTGGATAACCACAAAGACTTCTTAGGTATGAAAAGTGTTATAAAGGGGGGGTTTTAGTGCCTTGTGTCCATACGAGTGTGAAACTAATTGATAGAATTTTAAATTTTGAGTTTGGAATTCGGTTTGTTTTGAAAATCATAATTTATAATAATGTTTAAATAGTTTGGGTTTCTCCAAAGGATTTTTTTGAGTTTGTTTTAGGATCAAGGGGTTTCCCATGGTCTTATGGGATCCTCATGAAAGGTTGAGTGAATAATAAATCCAAAACGATAGCAGAATAACTAGATCACTCATGGGATTTAAAGGGGAAATAATTATTTTTCTTCCCCAATAAAATTTATAAGTGGTATCCCCCTTTCACTCTTATTTTATGTGTGAGTGGAGAGTCGATCCCCATCTTCTATATATAGTTCTCTCTTGTTTTGAGTGTCATTCTTGTGTGTGTTTTGGAGATTAAAGGTGTTTGATCACCTCTATTGGTTCTCTATCTCTTTATTCACCATTCTTCCCTAATTTTGATTTCCATATTTATTTATTAGATACTGATTCCACAGGAGTAGATGGAATCAGTTTATTCTCATAGTGATTTTGTTCATCTTAGTTATGAGAGTTCTTTAGATGATCCTTAGGTTCCTTAATTCATTGTTTCATAAAAAGTACTTTAATGTGTGAATTTTTAATGGTTTCTCTATAATATTAAATTGAATTTCATATTTATTTTTCATTTATATTTGGTTATTTCAATCATTGTAGGTTTAGGGATGTGATATGGGGCCTTTGGGTGCTTTTGGATGTGGTTCCAATGTCAAGATGGCATTTACTGATAAATTGGGTGTTATGGATATTTTGTTAAAATAGTTTAATTAGTTATAAATGGTTATAATTAATAATGTGTGATGATTTAGTGTGTATTAGGTGATAGAAACATAGGTGGTGAATGGTTGAGCCAAGCCAGTCTTGAATGAGGCTGATAAGGGGGTTGTCAAAGATGTAAATATAGAAAAGGGGCTTCAAAATGTGGTGGGTAGTCTTGCATGCTAGCCCTGTGGTTTATATAATTTTTTACCAGTATGAGGTATGTGGGGTCACTATTATAGGTGATTCCCCTTTGGTTAATTCAAGGAATTAATATTTATTAAAATGGTTAATTTAAATTGATGTGTAAAATTGATTGAATTCCTCGAGAAACACGAGTTAAATGATCAGGTCCATGTAGGGTCTTGTGAACTGGATCAATGCCTTATTCATTGATGATTAAGGTCCTAACCTTTGAGATTCCATGTGAATTATGGACGCATTTAGGAGAGTGACCAGACCTTGTGAGACATAGTATCCCTATAGTAGAATTCATGTCTTTACCTTGAAAGAGGTGTGTTTGGATTGAGATGACCGACCAAATAGAGTCAAGTGATGCCTTTTAGAAACCTACCAAAAAGAGGTGAGGTTTGACTTAGAGTCTTTGGCCAGTCTGGGCCTTAATGAACCATGGTTTTCCTCTAATAAAATGGTATCGTGGTATTGGTTGTGATTGATCATCACATTTTTCCCTTAGTAGAGACTTAACCTATGTGGATAACCCTAGGATGGAATGGGATTGGGATGGGTATGTGGACCAATTAAGTATAATGAATATTACACATACATTTCATTGGATATAAACATCCAATGACACATGTAAATGTTGATTTCCTACTGGTGAATTATGTTCTCATAATCGTATACTCTGGAGATTACCAAGGGTATACACTATGAGATAGTGTCTCAAAGTCCTATGATTTTACACCCCTAATAGAATGTATCATTTATGTCTTTTCAAATTACATCATCTGTTCATAGACAATATATTCAATAATATTTTAATGGAAATTATAGGTTTTCATTATAGCGGGTAACTGCTATGAATTTTTAGTGTGATAGTTATCCTTAGAACATTATCACATATTATGTCATAGAGAAAAAAATCATGATGTGATAAGATTTTTATCAATATTCATTACAATAAATACTAGTAATAATAAAGCACGTAGAAGTTGGTTCTAGGAAACCAACTATTACATATACATGAGAATAAATTTATTGATAACATTTTTGGCATACATTGGAGGGAGAATGGTGAATTTACTTATTTTATGGATGCATGTTTAGTAAATTTTCACTTATAATAGAATTATTTATTCACATTATATTTTTATGAATTCCCCATTTATGATGATTTACCATAGGTTACCTATTATTAAGGTAAATTATTTATATCATCACAAATTATATTGTAAGTAAATTTCCAATATTTATATGAAGTGTTAGTTATAGAATATATATCGATGCACCCACTTACTATGGGAACCATTTAAATATTTAATGAAATATTCATCTATAGAAACATTTATTATTATTTTATGGTGAGTATATATCTCATGTTATTGTTTTTGATTAAAATAAATATGAATCATCGTATTCCATATATAAAATTAATCAATATAATCATTAATAAAATGCTCACAACACTTCTTTGAATAATTTAGATGAGGTGTGTTGAAAATAAATGGTCTAATTATACACACCATAAGTGTGGTTGAACTAATTATATAAAATCATTTTTCTTCATATGTAAAAATTAATAAAATAATTCTTATGAAGTGGAAAATGAATATATCAACAACAGTATGTATTTTTTTAGATATTTTCCTTGAATTTATGTTGGTACCAAATAAATCATAAGACCTGATTAAATTTTGTTGATTATATATTTGAATTTTTAAATTCTTTCAAAACTCATCAAAGAAAATGAATTTTTAAAATTTTGGTATTAAATAATTGGATAAAATTATTGAAGGAATATATGATATATTCAACTTATATAGTTTTGGATTGTTTATCTAAATTAATAAGACTTTTGAATATATATGTTCTTATTATAAGAAAATTTCTTCCTTATAAATTTGTATATTTATATTTGTATTATGTATAATTAATTTTTTTCATTTTCTATCTATATGGTAACATTTATTACAATATAAATGAATCCTTAAAGGGTTAAAAATTCTTGAAACATATTCAAAATAATGATTATTTTACCAAATAAATGAAATTGTTTTATTGATTTAAATGAATAAGAAATATATAAACAAACATTATTAAGATGAAGAATGTAAAATTAATTTTATCACCCAATGGTTAGTATAAATCAATTTATTTATTCACCATGTTATGAATATGATTTTAAAAACATCAAATCTTCCAAAGAGTTTATAAAATAAATGAATTATTTTATCATTAAATAATAATGAATTTTCTTGTATTTTTATTTAATAATATCTAAGAAGGTATATTAAATTTTAAAATAATCTTAAATATTTATGCAAATAATATTGATGAATAATTAAATAACTTTCATTCAATAATGATATATTTCATAAATGAGGAGATATCGAAGAACTTATTTTCCCAAAAATAATTAAATATGAATGCACACTTTATTTATCCCTAAAGAATATACATGTATATGTGCATATGAACCTTAAAAATAACAAGACATATTATCATGGTAATTTAAAATACAAGGTAATGTTATTCCATACTCTTTGAGATTTTAAGGGAGTAAATGATTATTTATACCAAAATTTGGAAAAAAAATTGATTGGTTATTCTAATGATGGATATTTTTATAATCCACGTAATTCTAGATCTCAACTATATATTTGTTCAAATATAATTAAACTTTCATTTCATTGTGTTATATAAAAAAACTATTTTTTAAAATTCCTCCAATCTTGTTGGGTTGATTTAATTCATTAATTAAGATGAGAATGTGATTGGTTGAGATTGCTTATGTTTCATTTGGTTCCCAAGAACCAAATTATATGTACTTCATGATTACCTATATTCATTTTTATTAATATTAATAAAGTTATTGTCACGTCTGGATTGTTATTCTCTATGATATAGTATTTGATAATGTTTTAAGGGTAACTATCATAATGAATGGTCATAGTAGTTCCCCACCATGATGAGGAACTAGAAACATCATGAAAAAATTCTTAAATTTATATTACATATATGGATGATATCATTTTATGGGGCATAAATGATATAAGATATTAGTTGTTGAGACTCATAGGAGTTTGATTCACTTTCCCATGGTGTACACCCATGGTAATCCTCAGAGTAAAAGAATATAAGAATATGACCCACCAATAGAAAATCCACACATATATATGTCATTGGATTATCCTATATACCGATGTGCATAATTATCCTTAGACTTTAATATTACTATTCATGTATATTATGAGTCATGTGCTTTATTGTATTGATGAAAAATATTATGACATATCTTTATGTCAAGGTAATATATGTAGAGTGTGTCATGAGTAATACTTCATTAATAAATAATGAAATAAAATATTGTTCCTTCTATTATTTAATGAAATTTAATATCCTGGACCTTTTGATATAAATGGAACATCCTTATTAAGTCTATATCCATGGAATTTTATTGGCATGTTCTATTCCATAAAGTCAGAGAAAGTGACATTGAGAAAATAGGTTGATGACTCCATCATGAAACTTACTTGATTAGAGATATATAGATAAATAGATCATATTACACAATATAAATTGGTTGTATGTCATTATGACAATAACTTCTTTCTCTAAGGGATCTTTGTTTTATTCCTAGAGACTAACCTTGGGCTTTAGGTGATTTAGCCTAATTCCACTAAGAAAGACGCTTAGAGGGTGACAAACTAAGTGTATTCAGAACCTCATTTAAATTCAATATGGATTTAAAATGTTGAACAAATATTATTCTCGTATGTGGTTTAATAATTATTCATGTAGTATTTATCCCAAATATTCATTCACCAATCATTCAAGATAATATATATGTGAGTTGAATATTTAATATATATTTATCCACCCAATAATTATTTATTTAATTATGTAAATATTTAATATTTATTTATTCTAGTTTAGTTATAAGGTAACATATATTTATTTATTTGGTTATGTGAATATTTAATAAAGATTTATTCACTAGTTTTACGGATATAATATTTATTAATTTATTGTAAAATAATGTTTTGATATTTATTTAATTAAATAAATAGTAATTATTCATAATTAGATAAATAATATATATTTATCCTCAAGTTTAGAACATTTCATGTAAATAATAATATTACTATTATTATTTACACATCGTGTTAATTGTGGATTAAGAGAATCACAAGAGCCTATCTGAAAATATTATTCCCTAACCCGAGATATATTTAAACCCAATTATGGAAAAACTCTAACCAATATAACTTTTGGGCATAATAAATTATTGATGATTTTGTCAATCCCTAGATATCTCCTCTCCTAGAACAGTCTTAAGAAGTTATAGTTATTCTTCTCCTCTAATATATTGATTCCTTCTATACTTTAAGGATTTTTTTGTAATCAATAGTGGTCATTATAAGCATTATAATAGTCCACACTAGAACCAGTATGATTCTACAATGATGATCAAAGGTTCAGGGAATATGTGTGGATCACATATAGAGGGAATATACCCTTGATTCCTATAAAACAATGATTTTACAATAAGAGTTCTTCATCTTATCATAAAAATTTAAGAAATAATTCAAAAAAAGGGAATTCTTTATTCAAATTAATTAATTATAAATTATATTTGAAAGTATTATCTCTTCTTGGTTTAGAAATTCTATTAATTAATTTCTAGTTTAATTATGTTGGTCATGACATTCATAATTCTTTATACCTCAATATTATCATTGATTATGACAAAAATTTAAGTTGTAAATTCTCAATAGGAGCTTCTGGTATGCATGAAACCTTAAAGTGGTATCCGAGCGATCACATAATAAATAATAATTTTTATTATTTTTGAATCTATTATATGTAGTTATGGTTAGTTTTTTCTTAGAGTTTATTTATTCGTTAATCCAAAGTTGAATTAATATTTTTTGGGTATATTAATATTCTTATTTCAAGTTTCATAAAGTCTTAAAAATATTAATAACATATGAAGAATAGTAAAATATTTCATTGGTAGGTGCTAAGGGTTCTGGATAGTAAACAATAATACATGGCATGTAACCAAAAGTACACATCATGTACTAAATTTTACTACACCTAGATGTGTCACAGGATACATGATTCCCCAAACAGTAAATAACCCATGGTTTTTAATTAAATTCATTAAATATTCAATATTGGGATAATTTTTTAAATACCATGTGAGGGAGGTGAAATGGGGTATTAAAAGTTAAAATAATAGCTATGTTGGATCTTTTTTATAGTTAAATAAAACTCTCTACTCTTATTCTTTAAAAATATATATATATAATGAAATAAAAGCATTAAAAAGACATATATATTTTACTTTGTTCACCAAAACTGATCCAGTACAAGTATCATATAAAGATAATGTGCCAATGTACCAGAATTCACTAAGTGAAATTTTGTTTCAATATTTAGGGTGGACTCACTATCCCTCCAAGTTTACAATCAATAACACTTTGAAAACTCATTTCTATCTCAACTTAAGTGAACACACTTCTCCTATAAAATATTATTCAGTTGATCTAAATTTTCGCAGAATTAGTTAATATATATATGTGTAAGTTCCATAAGGATCTATTTTCACTTTAGAGATGAAATCCACGTTATCATGTAGCCTTTTTTACAAAAACTATATTTATATACTAATTTTCATCCTTTGCAAACGACTTTTTCCCCTTTGAAAACTTCTTATGCATCATGTAGCATGAGTGGTTTGTGAACATCCTTTCCTTCATGGTTGTATGACACATCATGAATAATTCCTTTTTAATGGGTAAAATCTACTCTATGAACTAAACCTCATTTTCGAACTCCACTGCTTCATGAAACAACCTCTTTCACAAACTCCACTGCTTCCCAAACGACTTTCGGTCTAAGTAAGATTTCTCTTGTGATAATCTAATATTATGATTTTTTACTATAACTGAAGTGATTAGGGGTACTTATATAACAAAAAAGAACCTTAAAACATACTAATCATGAATTTCATTTTATCCCTTCACAAACAGCCTCCACCATATACTACTCCTACTATAAGGATCACATAACACAAAACTTACTTTGAAATGAACTCTAAATATCTATATCTTATAAATTATTATCATCCTTAATGGTTTCCTTTAAATCATTTCCTTTATATCTCAAATAATAACCCCCTTCAAAAACACCCTTTGTTATTATCATACTTTCAATATAATCAAAATTCCTTTTCCAATTTTTATTTACACATTAATGTACTAGTTATGCAGTTCTAAAATGGCTTATCCTATGTTTAATCCATTAATTTGTCAAAAATATTCTATGAAAACCTTCAGATGAGATGAATTCTTCACTTACTAATGTATTTTCTGTGTGTAAATATCGCTTTTTCCATAAATCAACTCTTAAACTTAATGAAAAAATATTTGTAAAACACTGGGAAACATCACCACCTTATAGGCATATATATTTGTACGAATCCTATTAGTAATTTTTCAAATAAATTTTTCAACAAAAAAAACATCCCAAAATCCTATAAACACCATTGATGGGGATTTTTTACTAATATTATCCCCATATTTTTCTGTTTTCTATATTTAAAAACCTCCTAGAAACCCCCTTTAATAAAAAAAACTCATGAGTTATCTATTTCAACCACTAATCACATTATTTGAATACAAAAATTGATAAAGGATTTAATAAAAATTTAATTTAAGTCTACATAATCCAATATTTGTGTGAGAAACAAGATTAACATGTAATGTTCATCAATTAACCACTTAATTCTTGATATTGCTATATAAACCTTTATCAGTGCTAAATTTTCATGAAATCCAATACTAATTGTTGATTATTTTGTGATCAATACCAACTGATGCATAGTTTGTAGAACATGATAATATCACTTTCTTAAAACACTTTGTAAACCATATTATCACAAACTTTTACCTAGATTTATCTTCATTAAATGAACTACTTTAGCATCATTATATTATAAAAAACTCCCCCAATTTCTCTGCTCCCCCTATCAACTTCTCTTCTTTTCAAGAACATGTCTTATATCCCATTATCAGTGACCCAAAATGTCACTCCTTTTCAATTTTGAAATAGTAAATAAAATATATTACCATATTAGAAAAACACACCATATCACACTACACCAAATTTAGCATTTAGTTGTGGTTTTGTAGCGCCTTTTTCTAAAAAACTATAGCTAAATATTTTTAATTTCTTAAAAAAATAAATTTATCTTCATGAGGCCCCTATAAGGACCTGGCCTTAAAACATTACATAATCTTGAATTAAATGAATAATTCACATTTATAATCTTTTAAGGTTTAGAGTTTTAGATAATTTGGACATAACAATTAGATCTTAATGATTACAAAGTAAACACATCTACTTAGTTTCCATTTTTTCACAAAATAAAAACTCCTAAAAAAAGATTCATGTCTATTTCCATTTTTTAGACAGCATGACATTTCCTTGATCCCATCCTTGACCTTATTCCACTTTATGTCATGTGAAAAACATTTCAAAAACTTGGGATGAGCATAAAAAGCTCAGTAAGGGATACACAAATAAAGAAAACATTAGATCATCAATATATAATAACATAAGCTTTTTAACATATCCCATGAAATCATAAGATTTGTGAATTACACATATAAATCATAAAAAAAAGGTAACTTGAGGCATTCATAACATTCTTACATAGGGAGTAACCCTCATGGTTACGTTTAGAATACCAATCACAGTATATTCTCTAAATCTCTTCGGAGAAACCTTAGCATTTAACTCCTCCACGTTACCCAATGAATTGGAGAGCTATCTCAGGATAACCCACCCTTATTTTATCATGGAACCACCCGACTTCATAAACAATTCCCAAGAACCATAACATAACTGTATCACATAAAACATGCATAAAAGAAACATAACATTTCCGCATTTCAATCACAAGATATCAATACAACACATTGATATAATCAAAATATTATCAAAACCATTTTCAATACCAAAACAAAAGAACATTAAAACATGGTATTTATTTTTATTTTAAAAAAAATTATGGCTTGTAGAGGAAGTTGAAACTCAAATAATGGTCACGGTGGTGGAGAAGTCATTGTATCCGCATTGGTAAGACAAAAAAACATTCCTTTTGTAGTTTAGTAAAATGATTCATGTTAAAAGATTCCTTTTGAATGAAATGAAAAGTTAAAATGGTTTTATACACCATATAAAATAAAGTCTTGTAGAAATCAAAATATGCCTCAATGAAAGGAGATTGAGACGAAGACCTATACAAAGACGGTATCCTTAGATTAAGGATAAATAAATTACATAATTATGTGTTACAAATATAAATACACCCAATATAAGTGGATATTAAGTGTAAAAAAATCATAGGTCATCCACACATATTCATAGCATGACATAATCAAGAAGTAGATGTTTAACCCAAATAATTGAAATTGGGTTAAGAAGTTCCCTTACAGAAATTCAACAGCCTAACGACGTCACTTTAAAATTCAGAAAATGATTCGGTGAGGGATAAAAAGGGTATCTCATCACTTGGACATAAAATTTATAGCAATAAGGATATATAAGAACATATCCTAACATTAAGAAGATGTAAATTAAAAGGCCTAACAAAAAGATTTATTTTAAAAAGAGGAGGGTGAAAGGTTCCCTTACCGATTTGGGTAACTTTTGAAACGTACACCCCATGAAAGAACGAATATAAAAATTTGATGTAAATAACCATAAACAAAAGTATATTGCACAAAGATTAGAAAAATGGGTAGTAAATACACCACTCAAAGGAGATAGTGACAAATATAGCATGAATCTCACATGAATAAATAGTGAGATAAAAACCTCTTACCTCATTGTAATAAATCGAGTTGTATGACCAAAAGATAATAAGAACCAAATGAATCACATAATACCATTAATATAAATAGATTCATGATAATATATATCAAATGGAAGTACACAATACACCACATGCAAAAAATAATTGGCGAACAATGGAAATCCCACGGAATTAAAAGTGATATAAGAAATCCCCTTACCTCAAGTCTGATTTGTCTTGTTCGTTTTTTTATATTCATGAATAATAAACTTTGGTCAATTTATAATTTCTTAAGGAATTCCTTTAAATTTTATTATTCAATTCATATCACATATTATCATGTTATAATAATTAGTTAATTAAGTGAGTTCATATCATACGTTTTTTCGATGTTTGGTACATGAGTCAATAATGAACTTGTTTGAAGAGAATTGTCCATGTAGTTATAAGTACATCATCTACAGAATTGTATTAATGATTTAAATATCAGATATATCCATTATATATTCATTTTATACTATTCCATAATATTTGGAGATAAAAAATGAAATGTACCGTTCATGGAGACGGTAGGTCGTACGTACGCATGAATGCTACTTTTATTTCTTTGTCATATTAAAAGAATTAAAAATAAATGAGAGATATATATATTATAATTTCAGTATAATATATATGTTATATAGGTATAATAAGTTCATTAATTACATTCTTTATAAATTTCATTTTTGGCATGAACAAGTCACATCAATTGAGGGGGCGATAGTCTACACTTCCTCATATGAAATTATCATAGTTCCACAACATGAAAATCATAACGATGTGATTTAAAAATAAAATTCAGAAGCATATAAAAAAAATAAATACCATATATATCATATATAAATACAGTGACATCATAATGGCCACCATGAAAGGTGTTAAAACAAGATTGAATAATCATCGTTTCGTGAGGCAGTAATTCGCCACCCATAGAAACAATATGTTCTTTAACCAATAGACGGAGGTGTGTGTGAGTGTAGGTAGAATAATTATCATAAAAACATCCTAGTATATTTAGGATACAAGTGTTATTATGGGGTCAAAATAATAAGAATATAGTGGTGATTGAAAAAGGAAAATAAAAGAATGAAACTCGAGAGAAGACATTAACTCTAAATCGGGTAACTCTTTTTGATTTGAGCCAAAGGCTTCCTTGGAAAGACTTCTGCCCAAAGTGATGATTCTAGGAGTAATAGAAGTACATGTAGAGATAATATGATCAGAGTTTGTATGAGCCAAGGTCTTGAGAGGTGTGGTTAAATGGGTAGAGGTGGGGCCTTTATAAGAGGGAGGAGGGTCACTTTTGGAAAGTCTTGAAATGTTACTTTATTATAAAATGGTTTTTGGATTTTAAAGGTCCAACAATGATATATTTCAATGATAAAGTGATAAGGGTTCTAAATCCACCCATATAATAGGTTTTAGACAAGTTTATGTCTTATATTTTACCTTATCTTTTCATTTCATTTAAATTGTTCATTAATGAGGTAATCACTGCATCATTATGCTGTCATAAATAAATTTATTTATTTAATGTCTAAAAATTATAAAAATATACCATGATGTAGGAAATATTTTTATATTTACAATGACTATTTATAGTCTAATATATAATTTATGTAAACAAAATTAAAATTTTTTTACTTAGGGTATACAAACATTTGTTATATTTCTCTTCTTTTAAAAAAATAATGTCATAAATGTCACTATTACACCCATGTGACTCCATGGGCCCTAAAGTGCAGAAAAAATCCTTCCATGGTCGGCCATGACTAAAACAATAGGATTTGGTCACATTTTGGGGTCATTTTATATTATTATGATATTATTTTATTACCCTTAACTACCTGATTACTAATTAATCACGATAATTAAAAATAATTATTGTCATTACTATTCATAATGTCCAAAAACAAAAGAGTATTAATTACATAATTTGGACCTTTTGATTCCAAATATGGAATCAATTTTATAATATTCCAAGCATAGAAATTGAAGTAATTAATTTAAAAAAAAATTCTCGTTGTCACAACCAAAGACGGGTTTTTAAGAAGTAAAAATTTATCAAAAGATTGACTTGTTTTTACATCCAATTGAATAGTGAAATTACTTCCAATGAATGAAATTGTATTAAGTGATAAAAATATAATTCAATTAAACTTTAAAATCAATTAAAAGGACCATATATCTATATAATTAAATTAGATGAAAAAGTAGTTTTGAAGTAAAATGCAGAATTTTTCACTATTCATTAAAAATGAACATTTGTCAGAAAAATACCAAAAATTTATCCAAAGTTAACTGGATATTCCAAATTCAAAAATGATTCCCATTTTACAAAATTAAAAACATATAAGTTTCATTAATTAGTTTTATAATTAATTCCCATTTTCAAAACAAATAACATGTTTTTAGGAAACAATATATATCAAAAGATTGACACTTGTTTATGTCCAGTTTCAAAGTGAAATTAATTCCAATGACCACCATTGGATTAAATGGAAAGATATATTTCAAATAAAATTTAAACCCAATTAAAAATATAATCTAACCATATAAATAAATTATATTAAAAGGTTTTTTTGAATTAAATAACAGTATTTTCACTATTCATTAAAAAATGAACTTTATCGGAAAAATAAAAAAAAATTACACAAAGTAAATTTTGATGTCCTGATTCTAAAGAAGGATTTTATTTTGTCAAATATAACATATAAAACTGAAAAAAAAAATTAGTTTTAAAAAAGGGTTCACCATCAAAAGGTGGTTAATCGACCTTTTTAAGAACATTAGAATATTTATGCTTAAAATTTAATTCTTTTTTTATTTTAAGCCTCTAACTTTTAATGGATATATGTAAAAAAATTTAACAAACATATACAATAATTTTGTAGTTAATTCTGTTCATTCCCGCCATTACAAAAGCTAGGCATTAACTACCATTTAAAATAATATTATTATATTATTAGTGTGCAACGTAAGATTTCAAAGAAACTTGTTGTTGTGTACTGGGTATTCCATTGAACATAGCATTCCCTTTAAAGTAATATTAACATTTTATTCAAAAATATTAATAAATATGAAAATTTCATATTCTTTATTTACCCGAGATATTACATCCTTCCCTCCTTTTGGGAATTATATCCTCGCAATTTTAAAATTGGGCTCAGAAACTTCATTGAAAGCCCCACATCGAAAAAAGGAGTAATTTAAACTATCACATTAAAAAAAAGTAAAAAGGTAACCCAAGACAACAGATACTAGGATTCCATGAAAACATAGATATGGAATAGAAAAAAAGGGTCAAGTTCTGATGGAGAGTGATAAAAAACATGTTTAGGATAAATTTAACCACCAGAAAATCACAAAATTGTGATGGGATAAATGGTATTTGATTCCCCAGTAGGAAAAGTTAATAGACAACATTTTTGTTTTAAGTTAATTTTCATTGAGGAATTTATTTATGATCTTAACTAAATCATAAGGAAACATACTTACTTGTCATGTAGACTTTCATCTCTCACTATATTTCTTACACAAACTCATATTTTCTCCAAAAGATGAGTATTTTGGATGACCTTTTCACATTAAGAGTGTTATAATCAACTTCTTGAGAATCACCAAATCCACAAAAGATTAACTAAATATTTACCATGTCTTTAGACCTTAACCAAAACCAAAATTGTTAGTAAAAGATTAGATAATCCCCAAAAATGTTAATCTTTTACGAAAAGAAAAACTACTCTTAATCTCCAAAATTCAACAAAAAGAACCTAAGTTTCAAGAAATACCATTAAATAAAAATTTATCCATAAAATTATTCAAAGAAATCCAAACTAAGATTGAAACCCAAATATCTAAAGTATTTAATCACATATTCTTCCAAGGTAAATCTTAACATTTATCTCCAAATAACATCAGTTACTCTTAAAGTCTCATACTGAAAAGTAATTAACCTAATCACATATCCTCCGTGATAGGTTAATCAATTCCCCAAAAACAAACTTATTCTTGATTTATAAGATCATATATCTAAAAATAATTAGTCATACTAACCAGAGACTTCATGTAGTCCAGTGGTAGGCGATAAATACTAGTCGCACTTTGGTTGTGGGTTCGATTCCCGCAGCTTTGTCTGACGCGACGGGTTTCCACACAGTTTGTGTGTTGTCCCTTTTTAAAAACTACATTATTTTATAATATTTCAAAAAAAGAGATAAATTCATAAAAAATAACCATAACATATTTTAACCACAAAGTTTATCTAATAACTTTTGTTTTGCATCCCAAAATGTATTAACTGATAATTACCTCAAATTCAAGGATCATATAAACCAAAATGGTTCTTTATAACTATATCCAAAAAATAAAAGATAATTATTCCTTGAATAAAATTTTCATATATCAAACATCAGGGCTACCCAAACTATAAAAATTCTTCTAATGTAATCTTATCATCAAAATATCCTTAATACTTTTAACAATTTCACCATCCTAAAATATACCATAACTCTTGAATCCCATATATGTTGAATTCTTACTCATTAAACATTATTATGATCCATTAACCATTTCTTTCCAACTTATTCTGAAATACTTATTTCCTACAAATAAAATCATGAATCATATCCTAAGATTTGAATAATAGGAAAATAAATGTTAAGAAATAATCCATACCTTTCATTGGTCATTGTCAATTTATTCATCCTCAATCGGAATGGCATTAGGTATTGGTAAAAAAAATATTTGTATGATCTTGGTTATCCCATTCCTGAAACTTCTTTGTAGGACATGTGTTTGTATAATGACCATGCACACCACATTTAAAACATTAAATTGATCCTTCAGAAAGAACTTCTTCCCCTTTCCTAGATTCAACTAGATGCTTCCTTTTTCCATGGAAGGTTCTTGCTTTATTACCTTCATTTCCACATCTATAGAATCTTTCTATCCCTTTGAAACATTTTCGTATGTGTTTCTTTCCACATCTTTGACACATAGGTTTTTGAATATACTTTCCTTTATGATTATTACCTGAACTTATGTAGGGATTTGTTTCTCGCATATATGATGCCTTATAAAAATCACTAAGGTTCAGGTGGTCAATCATGACTCCAGATAGTTGGTTGAGAATAACCACAAGAGTTCTCATTGTAGCTCCCATATCATTTAGTTTCTCGTTCAGAAAATCATCATAGTTTTCTTCACATCCACTATTACTTTTCTTCCTGCTAGATCCATCCATTTACTAAAACCAAAAAGGTTAGTGTGAGTATATCAGTAAAATCATTATATAATATCTTATGAGGAGGGTAAATACTAAGATATAATTATTCATGTTATCTTAAACTCATTCACTTTATAAAAATAACTATGACTCTTTCTAAAATCCTAACCATTATGGTAATGTCACTTGTGCTTAAAGAATACCCTAACCTCTAAAGTTATCTAAACCTCCCTACGATACCAACTATAAGGACCTGGCCTTAAAACATTATATAATCTTGAATTAAATGAATAATTCACATTGAGGATCTTTTCAGGTTTAGAGTTTTAGAGAATTTGTACATAACAATTAGATCTTAATTATTAAAAAGTAAACACGTCTACTTAGTTTCCATTTTTTTACAAAATAAAAACTCCTGAACAAAAGATTCATGTCTATTTCCATGTTTTAGACAGCATGAAATTTCCTTGATCCCATCCTTGACCATATTCCACTTTATGTCTTGTGAAAAACATTTCAAAAACTTGGGATGAGAATAAAAATCTCAGTAAGGGGTACACAAAGAAAGAAAATATTAGATCATCAATATATACGTAACATAATATTTTTAACATATCCCATGAAATCATAATATTTTTGAAGTACAGATATAAATCATAAAACATAAATGTAACTTGAGGCATTCATAACATTCTTACGTAGGTAGTAACCCTCATGGTTTGTTTGGAATACCCATCACAGTATATTCCCTAAATCGCTTCGGAGAAACCTTAGCGTTTAACTCTTTCGCATTACCCAATGAATTAAAGAGCTATCTCGGGCTCACCCACCCTTAGTTTATCACAGAACCACCCGACTTCATAAACAATTCCCAAGAACCATAACATAATTGTATCACATAAAACATGCATAGAGGAAACATAACATTTCCACATTTCAATCACAAGATATCAATACAACACATTGATATAATAAAAACATTATCAAAACCATTTTCAATACCAAAATAAAATAAAAGTAAAACATGGTATTTATTTTTCTTTTAAAAAAAGTTATGGCTTGTAGAGGAATCTGAAACTCAAATAATGGTCACGGCGGTGGAGAAGTCGTTGTCGCCGCATACGTAAGACAAAAAAACATTCCTTTTTTCATTTAGTAAAACGCTTCATGTAAAAAGATTCATTTTTAATGAAATGAAAATTCAAAAGGGTTTTATACACCGTATAAAATAAATTCATCTAGAAATAAAAAGATACCTCAATGAAAGGAGATTGAGATGAAGACCCATACAAAGATGATATCCTTAGATTAAAGATAAATCAATTACATAATTATGTGTGAAAAATATAAATAAACCCAATATAAGTGGATATTAAGTGTAAAACAATCATAGTTCATCCACACATATTCATATCACAACATAATCAAGAAGTAGAGGTTTAACCTAGAGAATTGAAATTGGGTTAAGAAGTTCCCTTACAGAAATTCGACAGCCTAACGGTGTCACTTTAAAATTCAGAAAATAAGTTGGTGAGAGATAAAAAGGGTATCTCATCACTTGGACATAAAATTTACAGCAATATGGATATATAATAACATATCCCAACATTAAGAATATGTAAATTAAAAGACCTAAAAAAAGAAGTCTTTTAAAAATAGGAGGGTGAAAGGTTCCCTTACCGATATGGGTAACTTTCGAAACGTACACCCCATGAAAGAAGGACTATACAACGTTGATTTAAATACCCATAAAAGAAATTATATTATACAAAGAGTATAATAATTTGTATTACATAAACCACTCAAATAATATAGTGACAAATATAGCATGAATCTCACGGGAATAAATAGTGAGATAAAACCCCATACCTCATTGTAATAAATTGATTCGTATGACCAAAAGATAATAAGAACCAAATGGATCACATAATACCATTAATATAAATAGAATCATGATAATTTATATCAAATGGAAGTACACAATACACCACATGTAATAAATAATTGGTGAACAATGGAAATCTCATGGAATTAAAAGTGAGATAAGAAATCCCCTTACCTCAAGTCCGACTTGTCTTGTTCGTTTCTTTATATTCCTGAATAATAAACTTTGTTCAATTTATAATTTCTTAAGGAATTAATTTAAATTTTATTATTCAATTCATATCACATATTATCATGTTATAATAATTAGTTAATTATGTGAGTTCATATCATACATTTTGTCGATGTTCAGTACATGAGTCAACAATGAACTTGTTTGAAGAAAATTTTCAATGTAGTTATAAGTACATCATCTCCAGAATGGTATTAATGATTTAAATATCATATATATCCAGTATATATTCATTTTATACTATTACATAACATTTGGAGATAAAAAATGAAATGCACTGTTCATGGAGACGGTAGGTCGTACGTACGCATGAACGCTACTTTCATTTCTTTGTCATATTAAAGGAATTACAACTAAATGAGACATATATATATTATAATTCCATTATAATATATATCTTATATAGGTAACATAAGTTCATTAATTACATTCTTTATAAATTCCATGTTTGGCATGAACGAGTCACATTAATTGAGGGGGTGGTAGTCCACACTTCCTCAGATGAAATTATCATAGTTCCAAAACATGAAAAGCATAACGATGTGATTTAAAAATAAAATTCAGAAGAATATAGAAAAAATAAATATCATATATATCATATATAAATACAGTGTCATCATAATGGCCACCATGAAAGGTGTTAAAACAAGATTGAATAATCATAGTTTCGTGAGGCAGTAATTCGCCACCCACATAAACAGTTTGTTCTTTAACCATTAGACGGAGGTGTGTGTGAGTGTAGGTAGAATCCTTATCATAAAAAAATCCTGGTATATTGAGGATACTGTTGTTATTATGGGGTCAAAATAATAAGAAGATAGTGGTGAGTGAAGAATTAAAATAAAAGAAAGAAACTTGAGAGAAGACATTACCTCTAAATCGGGTAACTCTTTTTTATTTGAGCCAAAGGCTTCCTTGGAAAGACTTCTTCCCAAAGTGAGGCTTCTAGGAGTAATATAAGGATGTGTAGAGATAATATGATCAAATTTTGGAAGATCCAAGGGATTTATAGGTGTGGGTAAGGGGGTAGAGGGGGGCCTTTTATAAGGGGGAGGAGGGTCACTTTTGGAAAGTCTTGAAATGTTACTGTATTATAAAAATGGTTTTTTCATTTTAAAGGACCCACAATGATATATTTCATGGATAAGGTGATAAGGGTTCGAAATACACCCATAAAATAGTTTTTATACAAGTTTAAGTCTTATATTTTACCTTATCTTTTCATTTTATTTAAATCATTCATTAATGAGGTAATCACTGCATCATCATGGTGTCATAAACAAATTTATTTATTTAATGTGTAAAAATTATAAAAAAATATCATGATGTAGGAAATATTTTTAGATTTCAAATGAATATTTATAGTCTAATTTATCATTTATTTAAACAAAATTAAAATTATTTTACTTAGGATATACAAACCTTTGTTATACTTCTCTTCTTTTAAAAAAATAATGTCATAAATGTTACTATTACACCCATGTGACTCCGTGGGCACTCAAGTTTTGAAAAAAGATTTTCATGGTTAAACATGACTCAAAAAACAGCATTTGGACACATTTTGGGGTCATTTTATATTATTATGATATTATTTTATTACCCTTAACTACTCGATTACTAATTAATCACGATAATTAAAGATAATTACCGTCGTTACTGTTCATAATTTCCAAAAACAAAAGTGTCTTAATTACATAATTTGGACCTTATGATTCCAAATATGGAATCAATTTTACCAAATTCCAAACACATAAATTGCAGTAATTAATTTAAAAATAATTCTCATTGTCACAACCAAAGACGGGTTTTTAAGAATTAAAAATTTATCAAAAGATTGACTTGTTTTTACATCAAATTGAAAAGTGAAATTACTTCCAATGAACAAAATTGTATTAAATGATAAAAATTTAATTTAATTAAACTTTAAAACCAATTAAAATAACCATCTAACTATATAATTAAATTAGATGAAAAAGCAGTTTTGAAGTAAAATGCAGTATTTTTTACTATTCATTAAAAATGAACATTTGTCAGAAAAATACCCAAAATTTATCAAAAGTAAATTTTAAATTCCAAATTCAAAAATGGTTTCCATTTTACCAAATTCCAAACATAGAAGTTGCATTCATTAATTTTACAATTAATTCTGACTGTCAAAACAAATTGCGTGTTTTTATGAAACAATATCTATCAAAAGATTGACACTTGTTTATGTCCAATTTCAAAGTGAAATTAATTACAATGACCACCATTGGATTAAATAGTAAAAATATATTTAAACTAAACTTTAAACCCAATTAAAAAGATAATCTAACCATATAAAAAAATTAGATTAAAAGGAGGTTTTAAATTAAAATACAGCATTTTCACTATTCATTAAAAAATGAACTTTATCGAAAAAATAACAAAAATTTACACAAAGTAAATTTTGATGTCCCAATTCTAAAGAAGGATTTTATTTTGTCAAATATAACATATAAGATTTACAAAAATTAGTTTTAAAAAATGGTTCGCCATCAAAAGGCAGTTAATCGGCCTTTTAAAGAACATTAGAATATTTTTGCTTTAAATCGAATTCTTTTCTTATTTTAAGCCTCTAACTTTTATTGGATAAATTTAAAAATATTTAACAAACATATATAATCATTTTGTAGTTAGTTCTGTTCAATCCTTCCATCACAATGGCTTGGCGTTAACTACCATTTAAAATAATATTATTATATTATTAGTGTGCAACGTAAGATTTCAAAGAAACTCATTGTTGCGTACTGGGTAAGCTGATAAAGCTCTGTAGTGGGCACCCTCAAATTATTAGTGTGATTTTGGGGTACTTAGGTGTAGCAGAGTGGCTGACCAAGGTCGTCTCTCAAAGGAGGAAGTGAATTAAAACAACTTTTCAGAGGTATTCTAGAAACAAAATAAAAGGGAATAAAAACACTACTTTAAAGTATGGGGGTGTTTGTTTATAGTTTATAAATCTAGAAGAAGTTTGCTGGAAGAAGATTGCATTTTTTTTGTTTTTAATTTTGAAATGAAGTTTCGATTAGAATGACACAACAAGAAGAGGTTTTTTTAGAAATCTATTTTAAAAGGCGTAATTGATCTAACTCTACCTCTTCAATCATTTATTAATAATTATAATTTAAATTAATATTCACTTAATTATGATCCCTTAATTTGTTAAATCTCGAACCCTACGAGAATTAACTTTACCACAAAGATGAATTGAATTTAACCTTAGGCTAACTTCGGAACATGCAATCGCAACACCCTTATTTGATTGATGTTCTAAGATTAGCTTATGGTCAGTGGTAAATTAAGGCACATAACCACTCTGGAAATGAGTATTAATTGAGTTTAGGGATTATATTTGAACTCTACAAATTGATCCCGTGTGGTTTTGAATTACCGGTTAAGGTTGCGCTCTCTCAGTTCACACAATTCCCGACCTCGCGTGTTTTGTGTTAACTATTCAATTGCTTGCTTAGTTTCATTTAAATTAAAAACTCAATTAATGGATCATGTTTAGTAAATTACAGTAGATCATTGATTCAAAATAAATGAATGAAGAAGGTGAGAGGTCGACCGATTACTAAAAAGCACTACTCTTCCATGGGCGGTGTAGTCATCGTGGAGACGATTTGCATAAGCAAAGGATTGAAAGGGTATAACCAAATCGTGTCTCCACTCTTGATTCCAACCCAAAGAGGAAGATTAAGAGAAGAAGAAATTTAAACAAAACAGAAGGAAAGAGAAGAAATAAAAGAAGAACAATGAAGTTTATTACACAAATGAAAACATTACAAAATGAAGAAGAGAAGGAGGCTTCGATGAGGGGATCCTTGCTTCAAAAGCTACCCCTCTTAAAATGGTTGGAGAATTTGGGTGAAAAAAATTCTCCTCTGCCTCAAATCTCCCAATGCACGTCCCAACCCCTCCAAATGAGAAAAACTCCAATTTATAGAGGGGAGGGGAGGAGAGGTTACAAGTGGTTTCAAGTGTGAATGTGGAAATTCGGCCGAATATTTTAATGCAAATTGCACCGACAATTTGACCGCCAAAACGCGTGAATTGGCCGGCCTTCCAGAAGGATCAAATGTGCGGATATGGGTCCTCTATCTCCTCTCCAAATTGGGGCTCAATAAAAGCCCATATGTAGTAGGTATGGCCGCAATACAGAAGCTTATCCATTCTGGCGAGTCCAGCCCAGCTTTGATTTTATGGCCCAATTACTCCATTAAACTGCATTCTTTTGATCTAGTGTCCTGAATAAAAGTTGTAGATAATTAAGTTAGGAACACTTTTACAAAATTTAAAATTCAAATAATAAATATAAAAATATTTATCTTTGAAATACTACAGTGAACTATAAAGGGTAAAACTGGAATTTTCATCAAATATTCAAATGAATGATCTAATCCCAAATATTTTATAAATAAACATATTTAACACAATGTGAGAAAATTATATCATTTATTATCAATAAAAGATTCAATAAAATAGTGTTTTATCATAATCCATCGAACATAGAATTCCCATTAAAGTAATATTAAAATTTTATTCACAAATATTAATAAATATGAAGATTTTATATTCTTTATTTACTCGGTATGTTACACCCCCCTGATCCCCCTGATCTCTAGACCTCAAGCCCAAATCCTCACCTTCGGCCCCCCATCACCCCCGAGAAATCATCATAGGTCCCCCCTCTCCCCTGAGCTATCACTATTGGGACCCCTTCTCATTTTTCTCCCTTTATCCTAATCCCTTGACATCAGCCCCCTTCTCCCATGAACCCTTACATTTTACCCTTCCCCCTTGACTCCCCAATGCTTATCCTCCTAGCTTCCACCCTTTAACCCCTAAATATATCCCTCCCTCTCCTCTCACCCTCTCATAGTTGTATCCCATCCCATAAAACCCCCTATAATTTTATGTTTGTAATGTTTAATGCAAGTAATATCTTATCAGGACCCTCCTCTATATATATTTAGGGTTTTACATCATCTTTTGGGTTCCAAGTAGGTTTTTACATGATTTCTCTTTAATTTAGAATACCTAGAATTATTAGTTTATATATATATATATATATATATATATATATATTAAAATTAGGTTTGTTAATGAGTTTAATTAATTTTAATATATTTATTAAACAAGGTTCTTAAGAAATTATAGTTGATTCCTAAGTCAGTTTTTATAGATTTTCCACTATTTTTTGTCTGGACCTAAAGAAAAACTGTATTTTTCCTATATAATATTTATGTTTAATTATGTATGTATATAGATCATTTTATTATTATTTGAAATTTTTTATGTGATTATATGTATTTTCAAATAATTTTAAGAGGTTTTTTTGGTTTGTTTTTTCTTTTTGATCTATTTTATTGAGTTTATTTATTTTATCCTTATGTTATTCAATTATGATTTATGTGAGGTTGTTTCATGTTCTTTTGTGTTATACGCATATGTACTAGTTTGTATATATTTATATGAATCTATGAACATATTCACTTGAGAATATATGAATATGTGCATTAGGATATGTATATTTATGTGTGTGTGTGTGTCTGTGCATACATGTATAATGATAATGGAAAGCTTGAAGTTTAAATTTTATGTTTGAAATTGGTTTTAAAAATAAATTTTCAAAGTGGATTTTAAAATGAATTATAAAGACTTGGTTGTTATTTTAGAAAGGTACTTACAAATGATTTTATTTTTAAAAAAATCAAAATTGTTTTATGGAAAGTTTAATTTTCTAATCATGGATTTTTTTAAGAAGGAAAGTGTTTCTCATTACCTTCTTTGAGTTTCATAGTGGAAATTTCATGAAATGTGTTTTGGAAAGGGACTTTTTCATTTAATATTGAATGTAATATTTTCTATTATTGATATTTTTTGTATTTTTAACCTTTCGAGAAACTTAGGGTTCTTCAACAGGCTAACCTAGAAAGGAAGAGGTCTTCCACCACTATCAATACTAGTGAAGTATTATGTGACACCCCCTCTAGATAGAGATATGTTAGAACTATAAATCCACTACTAGGGTGACATATAATTACTAGGTGCACCTAGAATTAGGGACCTTATGGTGTTTCTACCATGATTCCTATTTTAAATTAATGATTTTATGGTTTTTTTCTTACTTATATTTTACATTATACTAACCATGATTGATTTCCCTTTTTTACTTTGACCTTTTTAGTAATTATTTTACACTTCCTATAATTACTTGGGTTGTTTTTACTTCTATTTATCTCTTTTCTTACTTAGTAATACTTATGTGTTTTAATTTTCTTTAACAAAGTGTATGAACATTGTAATATATATATGGATAAAATATATATCACATTACTAAAAAAAATACACCTCATTGTGTTAAGGGTCTGTAAGAGTTTTTATATTTTTCAATTTTCAATCGATATGTTGATAGGAAAATAATATTTTTCATGCCCTAAATGTAAACTTTGATTATGTTTGAAGAGATGTGAATATTATGAACACTTGATATTAAATCAATTACCTTCTCAATATTTGTGTTGGATTTGGCATGAAGAATCTAATGTTATAGAAAGTTTGAGCACTAAGGTTAGTCAACAGAATGAGCTCCCAAATTTATCAACAATGGATAGTTAAATGAAAAACCTTATAAATGACTCTTTAATATTTGTAAGACAACAACATCATTATCAAAACACATTAGAATAACAGATTAAGGGTGATACAAATAGTAACATGAAAAATGATGTTTTGGGGATTATAGGACAACTGAATCAAGATCATAACATATCATTGGATCCTCCTCATGATTCTATCGGGAATAATGTAAGAGATAACATCACTAATTAGACAAATGTGTTTCATGATTTAGTTGATGATGGAAGTCAAGAGATGTATGGTGGAAGTATGAAATATTCAAAACTTTCTTTTCTTCTGAATTTTTTCCATATCAAATTCCTATGAGGAATTAAAAATAAGTTTATGTACATGATATTTTAATTTTTAAATGATTTATTTCATAAATATAAGATCCGTAAATATTTTTATGATATTAAAAAAAATTAACAATATTGTTATGAATTATAAAAAAATGAATTTTTATCCCAATGATTATATGATTTATTGGGGAGAGGCTTCAAGAAGACAGGATTGAGAAAATGTGCATCTTCTAGATAGAAGTCAATGGGTGATTTTGGAATTCTGAATAAACATAATACTATGAAAAAGAATAAAAACAAAACACTTACAAATGTTTTTCATTACTTCTCTTCAAATACTTGACTGAAAAATATTATTCATGTCATCAAAAATCGTTGATAACAAGAAGTGGTATTTTATAGATAATAATAATGGTGGGTTAATGTGACATCCAAGAGATTAAAAATCATGGAAGACATTTGATTAATTATATACAGATTTATCATATGATCCTAGGAGTGTGTGATTGGGATTGTATACTGATGGATTCAACCTGTTTGGGACTTTGAGTACCTGTTATAGAATTTGGCTGATTGTTTTAATCTATTACAGTGTACCACCGTGGATGTGTATATAAAAAATGTATTTTATCATTATAAGGATTATTTCTAGAAAAAAATTATTGGAAATTAAATTGATGTATACATTCATCCACTAATTGAATAATTACACATGTTATGAAGGAACAGTGTTGAGACATATAATGTATCTTCTATAATAATGTCCAAAATTCATGTTGCACTGATTTAAATCATTAGTGACTTCCCTAGACTTGGGAACTAATCTGGTTAAAAAAATTACATGGATTTGTCCTCTCATATTTGTAACTTTTTTTTGAGCCTAAATTAATACCTTACAGTAAAAAATGGTTCTTCTTATTTCATTAAAAATTTCTCAATGCATTATATACATTTCAGTTGAACAAGTTAAAATTCAATGGGTCTGTTGATCATATACCACCTCCAAAGTTTTTTTATAGGTTATGTAATTTTAGTACAACTAGTAAAGGTTGAAATTGAATTTAAGAAGGTTTTTTATTTGAATGATAGTGGTAAATGAGTTTTAAGTGCATCATCAATTGAAATTTGAATGCAAAAATGGAAGAAAAAAGGTATATTCTTTAAACTTCTATATTGGGAATTTAATTGTTTGCATCATAATATTGATTTCATGCATATTGAAAAGAATGTTTGTGATAATGTGATCTTCACATTACTTAATGCAAATATAAAATTTAAGGACAATCCTAATGCTCGGAAGGACTTACAAACAATGAATATAAAGTGTGATCTATGGCCAGATGAGAATAGAAAGTGTGCTCTAGAAATTGTCGCAATGAAAAATAGGGATAAATATAAATTCCTTAAAATTTTAAAAAATATTAAAGTATCTTATGTATATTAAAGTAACATATCATGGTGTTTTTAATTAAATCATCATAGGTTACATGGATTGAAAAGTTGTGATTCACATATTTTTTTACAGTAGTTACTACCATTAGAATTGAATACATTATTACCTGAAAATGTTACTATAATTTTACTCCCATTTTTCACATTATTGAGACAACTATTTGAAAAAAACTCTACAACTAGATGATCTTTAAACCCTTAAAGATTGATTTGTAATGAAACTTTGTGCAATAGAGATGATCTTTCCTTTATTATTTTTTACTGTGATGATGAATTTAATTGTGCATTTGGTCGAGGAAACTAAATTAGGAGGTCTCGTACATTATCGATGGATATATCCAATTGATTGGTAATTTATTTATATTTTTTCATCTTAAGTAAAAAATTATTATAACTTCATTAAATATGTAATTAGTTTTTAATTATTTTATTTCATAGATACCTTGGTAATTTGAAATCATACATGAAAAATAAAGCTCAACCTGAAGGCTCTATTTATGAATACTATTTAGTAGAGGAGTGTCTTAAGTTTTTTCAACATAGTTTTATGATATTTAGAGAAGATTAAATCAAGTTGGACAAGTTGGACAAGTTGATGACATATTGAATCAATATAAACTACATGGGAAATCAAAAATCCTTCCTACTATTGGTCGATCACTTGGGAGGATCTCAAATATTACACTGAAAAAAATAGAATTATTACAGGCACATAGAAATGTGATACTAAATAGTGAAATTATAGAACTGTTTATTTAGGATATTAGGATATAAACAAAGAGCTAAGTAATAATTTGAACACAAAATGATAAATATATAATAAAAGTAGTTTTTAAAAGATATTGTGGAATGGTTTTTACGTCATGTAAGTTCATAAATATTGAAATCAATATAGAGATTAGGTTGAAAAATATATTTTATAAATCTAAAAATTTATATTACTTTTTTTAGATCATTAATACTAATTCTCTAACTAGTTTTTCAGAATATTTGAAGTTTCTGGCTTGAGTTCCTCTAAAACAGGTTAGAAAGTTTGATTCTTACAATGTGAATGGTTTTAAATTTCATATAGATGATTGGTAAAAGGGTTTAGAAACACATAATGGTGGTATATTTATAGTTTTTAAATTGGGATAATATTGAAAGTTGATGAATATTATCGAATTAAACAAACATAGAAATTTTTCAGTTGTTTTATTCAAATGAAATTGGGTTGATATTACTAAGGGTATTAAAAAAGATTCCTTGCAATTTACTTCTATGAAATTCTCTCACTTTATAGATGTTGGTGACCATGAATTGAATGATCTATATATATTCTCATCACAAGTGAAAATGTTATATTATATGGAAGATATCTTGGATGAAGGGTGGAGTGTAGTTGTTCACATAAAACAAAGAGAATTGTAAGATATGGGTGATGAAGTGGAAGATTTTACCTCTCACATTGAATCCCATCAACATAAAGAAACTGACATGTTTTTTCATCATGATATATAAAATATTATTTTTGAAAGGGTGGATGGAGTAGATAAAGTAATTATAGAGCATGAAAATGAAAAGATTGAAGAAAAAATGATTATATATACATCCATCCATTAACTTATCAACTACCTATGTTATATGTTTTTCATTTCTAGAACTGTTGATTTGTTATCAAATTTAAATTTATTTTTATACATGATATTTTTTAATTTTGAAAAAGTAAATGTTATGTTTGTTTATATGTGAATTCATTCGTTGTTTTACCTATGTATGTTATGTTTTTTAGTACTGTTCATTTTTTATCATTTATAAATTTATTTTTCTACATTAATTTTTAGAAATATATGTTATGAAGTTATTTTTATTAGATAAAATTATAGGAATGCTAAGGAATAATTGTTTCGCTGATACCAGTTGACATTCCCTTAGCTGCACTAACACCTAATGATTCATCAGGATCCCTCCCTTTAGTATATACAATACCCTCCTTTTTCCCCCTATTAATATTTTTTCACCCTCCATCTTCATCCCATCAGCATCTAGAATGTCCTCCTTCTCTATCCCATCAACATCTGGCACAATACCTCTTGATTCAGTAAGTTTAGAAAATAGTTACTCTACAGCAAGGAAATTGGTGGTTACTCTTATTTTATCATGAGGATATTGGTGAGTAACAATTATAGGTAAAATTTTTCATGTTAATAGATTTATTTAAATTCTTTATATTAATAAATATATTTTCATAAAATATAGATACATTGTTACTACCAAGACAAATATTAACAATTCATATGTCTGTAATCTGACCATATTGAAGATAATTGTCCCATTTGATTGTTATAGGGTCTCTATAGATAAAGTTGTGGGATTATTCGGCCAAATTCTAGTCCAGTTACTGGATCATTTAGTTACCCTTCTGATTACAGATTCTGATTGGAGGAATATTCCACAATCTTAGAAGAATGAAGTATTTTATTCCAAGATAAAGGTAATTTTAATACATTATGTATCAATTGAATTCCATCAGTTAATTAAATTCTAATATTTAAAAAATGAATTTCTTTGTAATGATGCATAATGAAAAGGTCATTTTTCTCCATAAATAATTAGTTTATTTATATCAAAAGATAACTTGATGTGTCTCGGATGATATTGCAACAATTTATGGTTTGAGTAAGTAGGTAAGTCACACAAATTCATAATAATTAAGTAAAAAAACATTTATTTTTTTAAATTAAATTTAAATATATAGCACTATTTAATTTTCAAGAAAATTTGCATACAAGTGTCAATATCAGGGAGTATAGATGAGGAAAAATATGGTGTCAATATTAGTTCATCAGGTAGTGATGGTTTTTGAATTTTGATTTTATTATGGTGATTTATATCTAGACTTATGACTAACTGACATAATGATATGGTGATTGAGAAACCTTGTTGTGGTTTGAGGTAGGGGATATCTATATTTATCCTTGCTTTAAATGTTTTATGATGGTTAGTGTTTCATTTCATTTTCTAGTATGATTTAATCATGATTATATAATGTTTCCAACTTTTCTATGTTTTGAATTTTATTTTTAATGTTGGAGTTTTATATTTGGAGAGGTAATTTTGTAAAATATTTATCATGGGTTTAAAAATAATTAAAAATGAATTTTAAAATATATTTTGGTAGAAATTTCAAATTTTGGTCTTTATTTTTGTTTTAATTAGCACATTTGATTAATTATTTATAAATTTTATAATATTATTTTGGTTAGTAGCTGTTTGATTTTTATTTTGATTATGTTCTAATTGAAACTCCATTTATATTTGGTCTATTGAGGTCCATTTACAGGTAGGTGTCCATTATATTACTGTATCTTGGTCTTATAGTGATTTTATATAAATGTGAATTCATTATTATTTTTGTCTATATATTTCTTATCATGTGAGAGTTTCTCTATAAGATTGGGTTGTGCCTATATTGTTCAAATAATATACATGGACCACCTAGAATTCTAAAAAACTTAATGTGGGTGCCTTGGTTGAATGAGCTTCAATTTATGTTTTTATGGATTTTTTGGAGGCATGTATTGGATCTTAAATGTAAAATGGTTTGGTTTTTTAAATTGTGATTTTTGAATGGTTAATTGTTTCTAAGTGTAACTTAAATGAAAATGGTTATCTATAAAATAGGTTTTCAAATGGTACATCCAAACGGAAAATGGGTTTTTAAAGAATGTTTGATAGGATTTTACTAAGGGAATAACATGAGTAAGATGACATGTGGTGCCTTTTTTAAATTAATTGTAAAATGGATTTAACATGGTTTCCAAAGGAATTCCAAAGAGGCCTTATTGAGCTAGTTTTGGTATGTTTGACCTTTTATCGGTGATGCCTTATATTTTAAAAAACTTATATACTTCTTGATTATGGTTCACTAGTGCATATATTGGTGAATGATGATGCATGTTGTGAATATATACTTATGAGACATTTTATTATGTGTATTGTTAGATCGTAAGTGTATAAGATTACTATAATAGGGGGTGAATTGTAGTTTAAAATTCTAAACTAACAGAAAACACAAATACCCTTTTTTTAAGATCTGAATCAGAAGTCTTTTAATGATCATAGTGTTTGTATTGGATCTATAAATATTATCATAAAATAGATTTTTTAATTGGTCTCACAAATAATCTGATAAAAAAATTATTAGAAATATTAGTAAATACAGACTTTCTAATGTAAATGTGTAGTGGAATATAAACTTATAGAAACAAGTAATATGAAATATTATAACAAAGTAATAATTACTTAAAATATTTATAAAATTAATTCTACTATTTAACCTTAAAAATTAAAGAAGTCGGTAATCTAGATTTAAGATATCTATTGTTTTAAACATAACAGTAAAGTTCGATCTTTCCACACTAGAAAAGCCCTTTATATGATGATCAAAATACCTCTGTCTTCCAAAACTCTGGAAATGCATGGTATGAATGCCAGTGTCAACTCTATATTCCTGGCCCCAAAATCCCTTGATCTAATGGATTGGTTTCTCCTATATTTCTATCCCTAGAAGCCCTTGATCTAAACCTAGATCAGAAAAATGAATACAAAAGTAAAATGTTATAATGAATTTAAAATCCTCACACAGATTACTTAAAACTACAACTCTTTAAAATATTAAAAAGTGTAAGAATGGGATATTCAAGAAAAGAAATATTCATATGTGTTGAGTTGCAAATTTATCATCTCTCATCTCCTCAAATTCACTCCTATTAAAATTTGTCCCTCCAATGTCTATATTGTCATGAATATTAGATTTGGTTTCAATAGATTTGGATGTTCTTCAATTTAAATCTTAGAAAAATGTATTCATATAATGTTTTTTAATAGAACCATTACAATGTTGTTATGAATTCCATCTGATAGAAATAATTCCAATTAATCCTATTATAATCTTTGGATAGTTTAATGGAAAAATATAATGTCAATCAATCCAATAAACTGAACAATGATCAGTCTGGTGGTTCAAAACTATCTTCAGTATAATATATATGACTTCAATCAGTTTGATAGACATAACACTATTCTATCTAATGTATAGAACACTAGTTAATCTTATGGACTAAAAATACCATCAGTCTGATTGATCAATTTGAACAATAAAAAGTTTATATTTGTTTTATATTATAACTATTTATTCATTTGTTAGAAAAACATTTTCCCTACAAAAATATTCTAAAACACTTAGAATATTTAAAGATAGTAAAATAGTGTTTCTAAGATAGTGTTTTTGATTTCCAAAACTAAGAAAAGGGAAAGTAGAAATTATATATTTTGACTCAACAATCTCCCCCTTTTTTGAAAGCACAAAACAGAACACTAAAAAAATAATTAATTTTCAAAAACTTCCAACCCTTTGTTCTTTTATAAACTTCAAATAGAATCATCATAGAAATATTTTCTATTATTGTATATTAACTTTCTCTGAGTTGATGGCTTCCTTTTATTCATAGATCTTTATCAGATAAAAAAAATTAATTCACTTTATCCCCCTTAATCAATCATCACCCTTAGATAGATTTATCCCCCATTAGATATATATTTTACCTTTAAAATAATATCCTAAAATTCTCCCCCTTTGTGATTTACAAAAAGGAATAGGGAAATAAATGTATAATCTTGAAATGTTAGAAAAACAATAAACAAAAAAAATGTTTTAATAACTATTCATTAGAGATAATATGAAAGAACACTTATCCAAATGAAATTATAAAAAATTTAAACAAAAATTTTTGGATTACAAGTCATTCAAACTGATATTAAATCAAAAGGTTAGTAATAAATCAAGATTTAAGTAAAAAAGATTCATTATTTTTTATATAACTTTTTGAAAATGGCCATTAACTTTTTCCGATAATCAGTTTCCTTCTCAAATTTATCTAGTGAAGATTCGATATTGAGTATCTACTCTTTTATTATTGATTGCCTTGGAATCTCTGTCTTCAAACATTGAACTTATTCTTCAAGAAAACGTATCTTCTTATTTTACTCCTTTAGTATCTAGATATGTTATTAAAAAGTCTAGAAATTTTCATTTTCCTCTTTAAACTTCTAAATTTATTCTTTCAAATATTCAAATTCTTCATTCTGATTATTTTTCAAATCTCTAAACAGTTCAAAAACTTCAGTTTGTCTAAGACATCTAATGGAAACTTGTCAAATGAATCAAAAATGAAAAAAGAAAATTTTGTCACTACCACAATTTGATCATCATGATGTTTTAAGTCACCATAGACTTTCTTTGACCATTTTACCATTTTATTAAACTTCTTTTGTGTTCTTTGGACTTATCTTTGAAAGATTTTATATCAACCTCATAATAAACAATTGATTCTATCAACACCTTCAAAGATTCTGATTTTTCAATCAAAATATTCTGTATTTGCTTATATCTTACTTCAATTGTATGAATATATAGAATTAATTCTATAATATATTTTAGATTTTCAAAAATTTAATCAATTATTTTTTGCGCTTATATCGTCTATGAGCAATAAGACTCTGATGAAGCCTCTGAAATGTGTTTTTGTGATGGTCCAACATCATATTTTTCTTTTACTTCAACTCTTTCTTCTTCAAATAATTTTAAAGTATCAACTTATTTATCTATCTTAGTAATTTCTGAAACATCTCTATATGAATTATGGGCTTAAAAATCTTCTCTTTGTTATGACTAGTGATCATCCACTGAAACTTCAAGAATAGATGTCTTGTTGGACTGAGATGAAATTAAATAAGATGATTCTGATGATTCTGATGAACTCTCTTCTCCTTACCCTTCTTCTTCTTATGGTTATTATTATTTTTCTTCTTATTATTATTATTCTAATTCCTTCTCCAAATACCTCATAGTTATTAAGACTCCTTTACCAACTTTTTGAACGAATTTTTATTTCTTCTTCTTTGCTGACTTATTAACTGATTTGGGATCTGATTCTTGAAATGATTTTTCAAATTGAACTTCTTAAACCACTTATTTACCTTTTCCTTTCTCCATATATTATAGAACTAAAATAATATTCAACAATATCTAACCTATTAGAAGGAATTGTTTGATTAACATCAATAAATGTACCAAATCCTTGAGTTATTGGGCCACTGATAAAGAATAAATAGAAATCGTTGGATTTCCTAATTCTATTTCAACTCCTTTCAAAAAAATCCATCATTTTTACCTCAGATAATATTTTCTTTTCTTATTATTTTTCTTGTCCTCTTTCAACTCATCATTTTTTCTTATCATTGATTCTAAGGCTTCATCCTTATCAAGTCCTAAAGAAGGTTTTTCTGGCTTCTTTTGGCATTCATGAGCCATAAGCTTCTTAAAATTTTCATATGACAAAACATTTTGTTTATTTTTTACTTTTATAGGTTATAAGTCAAATTTTTTCATCTCTTCCACTACTTCATTCTATTTTACTAGTTCAAAATCAAACGTATCCTTTCCCGATTTATCAACACATCTATTTAAATTATAATAAAAAATCAGTTTTATTCGCACTATTTTTTCAGCAATAAAATAAATATTTTATATAAGTGCATATGTTTGATTCTTGATCTAGAAAACATCCATAAAATTTAAAACGATTTTATTTATAAAATAAGGAAACATAAGAATTATCGACTTCATCGATTCCATTTTAAGAAATTTTATGTAAAGAAAAACAAACTTCACAAGATTGATTTGACACATGTTAAAAATAAAATCCAATATAAAGATGTTAAGGACTTTCAAAGTGTATCTATATCTCATACTTAATATTAAGTAACCTTTCATCCGTAGGGTTACTACTCAAACATCTGGAGTCAAATGAAAAACTACTCTGACTTTCTCATAAGAAGTAAACAATGATACCTTGGATTTTGTCTTATCAAAATTATCAATATTCTTCTGGAGATTGTGATAAGGTAGATATGACTCACCCTCTAAGGTAACTTCCACTAAATCATCAACATAAAGATATTTTAACTTATAACTTTGGCCAAAAATTGTAAAAAACTCACAACTTAATTCTATTTTATATTAAATTCAACTAAAGAATAAAAATCTCTTCTTATATCTGGATAGTGTTTTTCAAAATCTTCTTTTTAAATAAATATTTTCTCCCAAAATTTAAAATTAAAAACTATTTTTAACAAGGAATAATACTTTTCATACTAGGATTTCTCGATCAGTCTTTACCTTATAATTTCCCTTTTCATGAAATCTTTTTTAGTGGCCATCTAACTAAATTTTATACTAAAAATAAGAGTGTTTCTTCTAATTGGACAAATGTAAAAGTATAAAAATAAGAAATATAATAGGTTCCAAGGGTTGATATTGAAAACATGATGGTTTCTGTGGGACACAAATACCCCACACCTCATATAGAGACATGGGGGAAACTGTTTCTGTGTTCTTATCTCTTTAGTAATGTGCTAGGTTTTTACTTAATTAAATGGAACTTGTGTTATCACACAATGTTTTAGTTTTACTAAAACTAATTCCATAGTTATTGAGTGTGTGTTTAATCTACAACACTTGATAAAAACAACTTCTTGCTTCCATATATTCAATTTCAACAATAGAAAATGCTACTAAGTGTTGTTTCTTACATGAATAAAAAATAATGCTTCTTCAAATAAATGAAATATTCCTGAAGTAGTTTTCCTATCCATTCTACATCCACTAAATCCAGCATCTGAAAAACTTTTTAACTCAAAATCATTTCAATAAGAGTAAGAACCCCGTAAATCTATAGTTCCCTTAAGATAAGGAAAAATTCATTTTAAAGCTTTAATATTGGACTCTTTTGGAATTTTTTGATATCTAGCACATAATCATACAAAAAACATTAAATTTTGATGACTAGTTTTTAAGTAAAGTAAAATTAAAATCATTCCTCTAAATATATTTTGATCAACTGGTTTCCTAGATTCATCAATATCAAAAGAATTTGAGGTTCTCATATGAGTATTAATACTTTTAGTATGGTCAAATCTGGATTTTTTTAGTATATCATTTATATACTTATGTTGAGATACAAAAGTTTCTTCTATTTTTTTAATTTTAATAACTAAAAAATATGTTTACTCACCCATCATACTCATTTCACACTCAAACTTTATAAGATCCACAAATTAATGTTTAAATACATTGGACTTGAACCAAATATAATTTCATCAACATAGATTTTTAGAATCATAATATTTTTATTAAATTCTTTTATAAAAAAGAGTTGTATCTATATCTCCCTTAACAAAGTTTTTCGTAACAAAAATCTAGTTAATCTATCATATCAGACACTAGGGGATTATTTAAGTTTGTATAGTTCCTTAATAAATTTAAAAACATATTTTGGATGTTTTTAATTTTTAAAACTAGGGGGTTGTTAAACATAAACTTCTTCTTGAACATATCCATTAAGAAAAGCACACTTCACATCCATTTTAAATAGTTTGAAATTTAAGAATGTTACATGTGGTAGAAGTATATGAATAGATTTAATTCTAGATAAAAGTGCATAAGTTTCTTTATATTTTATTCTCTATTATTGATTATATCCATTAACAACAAGTTTAGCTTTATTTATAACTATTATTCAACTTTCATCACATTTTTTCAAAAAAAAACCCATTTTAATCCAATTATAAAAAGTATATTTATGTCATTCAACCAAAGTCCAAAATTTATTTCTTTCAAATTAATTGAGTTCATATTTCATTTCTTTTATCTAATTTGCATCACTTAAAGCCTCATCAGGGGTATTATATTTGAATTGAGATAAAAATGAAAATTGTTCAATTTAATTTTTCAAAGAACATCTAGTTCTAACTAGTTTATTTACATCACTAATTAATTTATCAATGGGATGATTCCTAAAAAAATTATTTCATTGATTTACAAGACTTTGTTCTCCAATAAAATGTTCAAATTATTCTTGAGTTATAACTTCAAAAATATATTCTTCAGTTTTTTTCACATGATCAGAAATTTCTAACATATATTAGAAATCAATTTTAAAAATAACAACTAAAGATGTTGGTTGAGGTTGTTTAAAAACAAAGGTATCATTTTCATTAAACTTAATATTCAATGATTCTTCAAAAGTAATTTTGTTTTTATTAAAATCTATATATGCCTTATTAGTTTTAGAGTAACATAAAAATATTCCTTTATAATATTTTAGAGAAAATTTATGTAAGTTATCTTTAGTATTCAAAATGAATAATTTGTATCCAAAAAACATTTAAGTAAGAAATTTTTGATTTCCTTATGATCCACAACTCATAAATGTTTTATTAATAAAAGGTGTTATTAAAACTCAATTTATAATATAATAGGAAGCACTAACCACTTTTTCCCAAAAAAATCAGCAACTAGTTATTCACTCAACATGGTCCTAGTAACCTCTTAAGGAATTATATTTCTTATTTCAACTACAGCATTTTGTTGTGGAGTTATAGGTGCTGAAAATTTAGGTATAATTCCTTTTTTACTACAAAAAAATCAAAATCATTATTTATAAATTCTCCACCATCATCACTATTAATAGTCATCAAGGATAGGTTTTTATCATTTTTAACTCTGGAAACAAAAGTTTTAAAAAAAAAGAAGGTTTCATAATTTTTTTCCAAAAAATATACCCTCGTATTTCTAGTGTAATCATCAACTGAAACATACACATAGTATTTTCTACCAATTATTATAGTTTTTGTAAGAATAAATAAGTCCATGTGCACTAACTATAAAGCATAAGAAGTTAAGAATTTACCAATATATTTAAAACTTGACTTGTATTTCTTACCAAATTAATAATGATCACAGAATTTATAAGTGTCAAACCTAAGTTCTGGTAGATCCTTAGCATGTACTTTCTTAGAAAAATTAGCTAAAGTTATAAGATTACAGTGTCCTAATATTCGATTTCATAACCAATATTCGTCTTCCATTTTTCAAAGACAAGGTAGATCTTGGCTCCTAAGGTCTTCTAATTTTAATGTTTAGATATTCTAATATTGATTGGAAGAAAGAATAAACTCATATTTTAAACTACAAAAAGTACATATATCATTCCTAAAGTTCAAAATATTACCCTCATCACATAATTTTATTACGATAATAAGTATGTTATTAAGTCTTACAATAAATAAAACATTTTAAATTGAAATCTTTTACAAGAATAATAATTTTACCTATATCGATATTTCTCTTTGAGAATTATCTCTAAAAGTTACTTTTCTACCTTTCGCCTTTATGGTATTCTTAAAGGAATATGTTTTCCTAGTCATGTTTCTATAAAAACCACTATCCATGTACCAAATTTTTTTTCCTAGTAAATTATTTATTTTCTTGAAAATAAAAACATCAGTATTTCGGAACCCAAACCTTCATGGGTCTGGTATTATAAGAAATCAAAATCATAGGTATACACATTTTTTAAATATTATTATATAGATCATATTTTAATTATTTTGAAAAATAGGATTTATAAAATCTTAAATACTGAACATTATTTAAAGAACATTTGTTCTTCTAGTGACCACCACTCTCACATTTAGTTCAAAATTGAGAATTTTTCAAAACAAAGTAATTTTTACTAAAAATAAATTTTTATTAGTAAAATCCATTCCAAAAATATATATATATATATATATAATGTCTAATGTGATTATAAATTATATCAAAATGTTTCTTTCTAGTGGTAAACTTATATAAAATCTTTTTTAAACTATAAATTTTAGAATTTAGTTTACAACTAAATTTTCATAATTGGTAGAACTTGTTTTCAAACTAAATTTTACAATATCATTTTATAAATTAGTATTCTCATAATAATATTTTTCAAGATCTTTTGAAAGATTTTATTTCTCCAAATTAGTTTCATCAAGTTCTCTATAAATACCTGAAATATCAGTAGTAATAATATAAATTCTTGAATTTTCCTTTCGAATATTTTCTTAAGAATTGTCATGTTTTTTATAAATCTAACAATTTTCACTTTATAAAAACTTATCAAATCTATAAACTTCATAATAACTTGATAATGTATTATTTTTATCATTATATGAAGATGATTCATTATGAGAATATGTATAACTATCAATTTCAACATCATCAGGATAATTATAATTTAAAGTGAGATTTGTAAGATATTTTACAGTTACCTTATCTATAAGAAATGTTTTAACCTTTGGTATTTCTAAATAGAATTTGATATTATTATGTCATGAACCTTCATTTTTGGATGAATTCTTAGAAGAACTATCTCCTCCACTAGCACTCCAAGTGATTGAAGATTTTAGACTACTCTTATTTTTATGCTTGTAATAATTATTGGAATTCCTATCATAATTTTTTTATTTCATATCCATTCTCTTCAAATTAGGAAAATCCAGACTGATATGTCCTTCTTACTTACATTCATAACATAAAACTTTAGTTTATTCCTTTTTATCACTCTTATCCTTATGTTGTCTCATATATTTGTAATAAAAATATTTATTTCCCAACATCTTTTTCATCCTTATTACAAAATTATCCAACTCATATTCAGACAATTCTGATGAACTGTTATCAGACTCAACAATAAAATTATTATTTTTAGAATAATTCATAACTTTATTAGCATATTTAACTTCACTAGGAACATTAGACATAGTTGTAAAATCAACCCATTTATTCTTCTTTTCCATTTTTTCTGAATCTCTTTTTAATCTTCCCTCATAATGAATAATGGTTCCAATAAGATCATCATGATTAGGATCTGTAATCCATATCATTTCATCCAAATTAGTTACTTTGGATTCCCATTCATTTTAAATTATATCAATAGTTTTCTCAGTTAAATATTATCTTTAAGATCTTTCTATTAAAGATATTGTAAACTATTTATAATAGTCTTAAACATTTGGTGAACTTTTTCAACTTACTCTCCATGTTTAAAATAAAAATCTTTATAATTAGCATGATGAATATCTCTTCTTGTTTTAATAACTTTAGAAGTTCCAAAATGTGTTAATTCTAACTTATTCCATATAATATTAGTAGCTTCACATGATGAAATCTAACCATTGATTTTTCTTTTCATAGAACATAATAGAGTGTTCTTTACTCTATAATTCAATTAATTGATATTCCAACTTTTATGAATTTTTTAAAGTAGTAACATACTTATCTGGAATATTATAATTACTAGTAATCATCACAAAATTATAAACTTCAGTATTGATAAAAAAAAAATTCATCATATATCTTCTGTATTAATAATCAACACCATAAAAGATTGGTGGTCTAATAGGATTAATGTTTTCAAGAGTTCCAACATTTAATCCTTCTATATTATAGAAACAAACTCTTTTCTATAATGCACATTAGTGTAAAAATAGTTTATAAACAAAAAACTTATAAAAACATTAATAACTTGTAGTAGATAAAAAAAGTAAAAAAAATAGAAAGTACAATAGTAAGACTTGCTATGATACCAATTATTGGATTTTAAGAGTATACAATGGCTAAAATAGGGGGTTAATTATAGTTTAATAATTTAAACTAACATAAAACCCAAATTCCCTTTTGTTAAAATGATTGGACTCAGAAGTCATTTGGTGATCAGAGTGTTTGTATCAGAACTAGAAATTTTTTGATAAAATAGATATGTTAATTGAGCTCACAAATAGTTATATAAAACAATTATTAGAAATATTATTAAATATAAACTTTCTAATGTAAATTCACAATTGAATGTAAACATTTAGAAACAAGTAATATGAAATATTATAAGAAAGTAATAATTACATACAATTTTTACAAAAGTAATTTTACCCTTTAACCTTAAAAGTTAAGGAATCTAATAATCTTGACATATGATATCCATAGTTTTAAACCTAACAATAAAGGTATGTCTTTCCACACCAATAAGTTTCTCAACATGATAATCAGAATATCTCTCTATTCCAAAACCCTAAAATACCTCGATACAAAAATTAGTGTCAACTCTATATTCCTAGCACCAAAATCCATCAATCCAATGGATTGGATTATCCTATCTTCTAATCCTAAAAATCCCTTGATATAAACCTTGATTAGACCCATGAATAAAAAATCAAAACTTTCTAAAGAATTTAAAAACACAGATTCCTTATAACAAAAACCTTTAAAATATTACAAAGCTCATGAAAGAGATATTTAGGTGGATCAATCTGCAAGCATGTTGAGTTGAAAATTCATCAGCTCCCATCTCCTTAAATTCACTTCTATTTATAGATATCCCTATGATGGCTATATTTCCATGAATCATGGAGTTGGTTGAAATGGATTTGGATGTTCTTCACTTTAAATCTCATCAAAAAAAATCTTCATCTGCTATTATTTAATAGAACCATTAAAATGATGTTATGAATTCTATCTTATTGAACTAATTTCAATTACTCTAATTATAAACATTGGACAATCCGATTGACTATTCTATTGTTAATCAATCCACTAAACTAAACAATGATCAGTCTCATGGTTCAGAACTATTTTTAGTCTGATGGATATAACATTGATCAATCTGATAGATAGAATACTAGTATATAAAATTGATAAAATACTATTTAGTCCATTAGACTATACATACAGTAATTTCTATTGATTATATTGAATAATAAAATGTTTATATTCTTTTTATATTAGAACTATATTTTCATTTGGTATAAAAATATATTTTCTAAAAAAACTTTTTAAAATACATGGAATATTTAAAATTAGAGCAATATAGTTTTTATGATTGTGTTTTTTATTTATAAAACTATGGAAAGAAAAAGTATAAAGTATAAATATTGTCTCAACATGTATAATATCAATTTGATTATTATTTTTATTTTGATTATATTTTAATTTAAACACCATTCATAGTTTTTTTATTACGGTTTATTTAAATTTGGTTTTATGTTTTGAATATTTATGATTTTATTTGGTTTTATGAGGCTAAAGATTCTATAGGTTTTTATTTTTTTATCAGTAATATTTAGTGGCAGTTTAAACCACTAGGAAATAATCAGTAGTTATGAGAGGAAAACCTCTTCTAAAAAACAAAATAACTGTCATTAAAAAACATTTTATGACACTTACTAGAAATCACTAATAAATTTATAAAATTGATGAAATTTTAATGACAACACAAACTTTATTGGTGGTTTAAACCACTACTAAAAGAAAAAATAAACACTACTGGACTTCTATTCTGTTGTGGTGTAACATGGACAGGGGGTAAAACATCAATATTATTCAAGCGTGGGGAGTTAAATAGTATTCAAGATCCATCTAATTCCTCTTAAACACATCCTTGGGTAATTCATTCATCATAATTTCTATGAATTTAATTTTAGTTTTCACATAATCCAATTTCACTAACCCATACTCAGCTTTCTTGTTAATAAAGTGTTGTTCAATTTTAATGTGCTTCATCCTTGAGTAAAGGACTGGATTTTTTCTGAGATTTATAGTTCTTGAATTATAACCATGGATTATAATTAAATATTTCACTTCAAAACCCATGTATTCAAGTTTATACTTCATCCATATTAATATCATGCAAGCTTGAGTGGTGAAAATATACTCAAATTATATAGTTCTCAGAGAAATGTATTCTTGTTTCTTCATCCACTAAGAAATACATAGTACTCTAAGGTATAATGAACCACCCTATGTTGATGTTATTTCATATTCTAAACTAACCTAATATACATAAAAATAACCTAATAACTATTAGTGATATTTTCATTATACATAAAACCAAAATCCACTATGACTTTCATATACTAAATTATTCTTTTCAACACAAGTAATTGGATTTCCATGGGATTACTTTGGTATTGTTCCACCTATAATATATTAAAATTAATTTTGGGTCAGGTTATTGTTAAGAACAATAAGATTCAAATAATCTACATGTATTCTGTGACATTAACCTTTTCTCCCTCATTATCCCTTGAAAATATCATCCAATTAGAGACTAGAGTTTTCATCTCCTTGGAATTATCCATTCCAAGTCTTCTTAGAACTTCTTTACCATATTTAGATTAAAAAATGATTATATCATGACTTACTTATGTCACCTACAGTACAAGGGAAAAATTATCTCATTGATCATTAACATTTCAAACTCACACTTCATAAATTCTAAAAACTGTTTGCATTATGATTCATTTATTTCACCAAATATTATGTTTTCCACATAAACTAGCATAATAATCCTTTTATTACTCTCATTATTAACGTAAATATTATAATAAACTTATACATGTAGGAAACCAAGATTTTTCAAGTACTGATCAACTCATGGATAACATGTTCTTGGTGCCTTCTTCAAACTATATAGATCATTCTTCAATCGATAAACTTAATTATCATGAACAAGATTACTATCTGACTACTCAATATACACCTCTTCCAGAACTCCATTTAAAAATATAGACTTGACATCCATCTAGAAAAAATGTAATTTTATTTACACTATTGTAGAAAAAAATATTTGAATTAACTCTATCCTTTCTAGGGGTGAAAATTTATCATCAACATTGATTCCATCAATCATGGAGTACCCCTTCCACATGGGTTTGTTTTGAGTCACTATGTCATCTTCATTTATCTTATTATAAAAGAATAAATTGGTATCGATGGTGTTATTTTCTTTCGGCATTGAAACAATATCCCAAGTATGATTTTTCTGGATTTATTTAAGCTCTTCATTCATCACCTAAACACAATTCTCATATCTATATATTTATTCAAAATATTTTAGCTCTACCTGAGATAAGAAATATGTTTTCTATATATACTTCATTCATCTCATTTGTACTAGAGTTTTCTAATGACCAATGATATTTTTTTTCATTAATTTAATTTTTAATATTAATATTATGTGTAAATACAAGCATAAATTCATCCTACTAATCATTGGTATCTTCTATTAAATTTTACTTAGGACTCCCCCCCCCACTTGATCTTCTCAACTCCTCATCATTATTCTCCTAAAATTTCCCATTGATTTATTAAGGAATCAATTCATTTTCCACAACATTAAAATTATTCCTTTCATAAACCTTACCTAGAATATTATTAAATTATGTATATGTTTTTATTTTTCTGAAGTAGATAATAAATATCCATTCATCTCTATGAGATTCAAATATCATGTGTTTCTCTTTATTAAGAATGAAACAGTTTCATCTAAATATTCAAGAGTACTTAAATGTTGTATTTTTTCCATAACACATCTCATATAGATTATTTTTCTTCTTTATGACATAATAAATCACTATTATAGATATATACCAATGTCAAGATAATTCCTTTAAAAATTATTATAGTAGGTCTTTTTCAATGAGCATCATTATAGACATGTTTTTTATGATCTAATTTCTCCTCTCAACCCCATAATTTTGTTAAGGAGTTATCACTATTGAATCTTGGTGAAATATCCTTTGTTTTTTGAGATAATACCCCAAATATTTATTCTTAAAATTTGTTCCACTATCAGTTAAAATTTTAGAATTTTTTATCCAAGTATATATTAAAATTCCCTTTGATATTGTGTTATGAAACTGAACACCATAGACTTGTGGGTGATAACCACGATCCATGTCATCCTACTATAATAACTAATTAAAATAATTTAGTATCTCTTGTCATTGGTTTCTCTTATTAATATGGGTCTGCATACATCAATATTCATATGTTCAAGTACTCTTTTTGACCATTTTTATTTTTAATTTTATGTTTTTTGAGTAATCTTACCTTGTTGATAGGTATCGCATGTGTGCCTATGATCACATGATAGCTTATGGAAATCTTGAGATATATCACTTTTCTATAGATATTACAAGGTTTATTAACTTAAATGGTTATGTTTTTTATGCCACAATCTATTTTCTTATTCGTTTGATAAAAGGCACATAACTTATTCTCTATTGAAAAGGGAGATATTTCTCTTCATTAACTTTCCCTAAATAAAACTTACACCATCATTTCCCATGATGATACATAACTTATTAGTTAATTTTATTATATTCTCACACAATATAATAGAACTTATTAAGTTTTTATTGGGGCATTCAATAACAAATACATCTACTTATCTCATGTCTTTCACCCCAAATTTTTCATTTCAAAAACCAATAATCTTTATACCTTCATCATTTCCAAATATGACAGCACCTTCCTTAAAATTATTTATTCCAATAATAATATCTTTATTTCCCATTATTTGATAAGTGTATACACTATAAAGGATCCAAATTTATAATGTTCTAGTGATTTAAGTTCAATTTATACAACCATTTAACTCTCAACTCTTTTATGCTTGATCTATGTTTTTCGACACACACCTGATGTTGATAGAAATGCTTGATCTTCTTTAGAGTACGATGGACCAAATTCATAATTCAAAGATTAAAATAGTTTTTATATTTTTAAATCATTTGATACTTCATAGAGATGTTGTGTGAAACCAATTTGGGTCTACAACAGTACATTCTACTGTATTTTTTATGAGTAATATTTGGACATGTGTTAAAATCCTCCACACCAAAAATAGTGACTATCAAAATCATATATATAATATTAAACTCTGTTTGGTTTCCTATGTTTTTTCTATACCCTTTGTTACGTCTTGGTTATGGAATATAAATTTTTGGTATGTCCCATATTTCCACAACAATATCACCTAATTCGATATGCACTCTAATGTTTCATTATGGTAGAACTAATTTTTCCTTAGTTTATTTGGATATTTTGAGTCATAACCAAATAAACCTTAAACCTTAGAGTGGGTGCTTGTGGTATTTCATTAACCATCACTAATTTCTATTTATGATCGACCCCTGTACCATCCTTGTCATTTGGATATAAATTTTTCTTCTACTAACGGTCATTTTCCTATTCTACTAGAATTTCATACCTTACTTTCACTTTTCCTATTTCATGTTTGATTTTCATTTTAGATATCATATCAGAAGCTAATAGAATTTCCTGATCTTCTATTTTTATTTTTATTATAATAACTATCACCTTAATATATTCAATAATTTTTACCTGATCTTTCACTATCTTAGTCAACCAATCGATATTTCTTGGTTTTTCTTCACCTTTGATCTTATAATCAATAACCTTCTCTAATTTTTCTAGATTTTTGGATGTATTCTTTTCAATTTTTTCCTTTATATTCTATTCTTCTTTTTATTGCATATAAATTTTGGAATCATGGATCAATCCATTATATTTCTTTATTTTGTCTCTCCAAACATCTATCTCGTCAAGAGTAGTCTCTAATTTAAACAATAGATCAACTCTTCCTTCCAATTCTTCTTTTTCATTATCAATCTCTTCCCTTTTATTAAAATTTCCCACAACAGATACCATATCATTTTCATTATGGTTACTATAGTAATTTATTTATTATACCTAAAATTATATTGAAAATTTTTTCTATTGGGGAGTCATGTTCTTATTTTACATGAAATTACACTTAGTGATTTTCCTACCTTTTATATTTCCCTAAGACTTATTTATGGGAATTTCATTATCCTCTTCATCATATTGAAATTTCTCAAGATAATTTTCTACAAGGTGCTCAACCTTCACCCATGAAAAGAACAAAAGTGTAATTTTTCCTTTAAAATTTCATTTTACCCTTTATAGATTTTAGTAAAGTAATAACATGACTTCACCTACCTCTTCTTCAACATCATTACTTAATGGTAACTTTTTTCATGGACATGAATACCACCTCGTTATATTTATCCTTTTCCACACCCTTGTTATCCTTATTTCTCATATCATATTTATTAAGATTATTATTCAAACTATCTAATGTTATCTCCTTAGAATGTTTTTCATCAAGTATAGAAACTTTTAGATTAAACAAAGGTGGAAATATTCTTAGGATGTGTTTGAAAATATTGACATCATTGAGGGTTTATCCAAGACTACGTATGTCCTATATAAAAACATTAACCTTATTAAATAATGTATCAATAAACTCATTTGGGTTCATCCTCAAGTAAACATATGTATTTTTTTGAAACATTAATTTAGCTTCTATTATTTTTGAATCACCTTCATAGATATTGAATATTTTTTACTATATAGAATTCAAGGATTTAAATGAAATAATTTTTATGTAGATTATAATGAATAATGATCCCCCAAATCATTGGTTTCTCTATAATTTGAATCCAATTATCTTTGGCCTACTTTTGATAATGCACTATTTTCTATACTGTCTAAAATTTCATTCATAGTAGTTTTATACGCATCCATGACTAAAAACTGGAAGTGGTGTTTCATCTGATTCTTCCACAGTTAAAAATTGGTACCATAAAAGATCATAATACCTTTGTGATTAATTTCTTCTTCTATTACCACTAATAGAGAAATAACATACTTTAACCATTATCTATGATACTAATTGTTGGCCCCACTATATTAAATATCCTATGAGGGGGTAAATAGAGGAATGAAAAATTAATAAAACACCATGTTTTATATTATTTCATTGTTAAAAAAACTATATGCTCTCTTATTCTTATAAAAAATTATATATATAAATAAAATCATGAATGACACACAAAAATTTTACTTGTTTCACCCAAATTGGTTTAGTCCAACGCACATACTATAACGTCCTAGGATTTTGGAATGCGTCCTTTCTCCAGGAAAATTTGAATTTTAAGTTTGTTGGATGGGAAAATTTTTAAATTAGAATTTTAAGAATAATTTCAAGAATTAAAACATGTCAGTAAGTTTTTTTAGATGGTTTTTAAGGATCAGTAATTTCCTTGGGGGTTAAAATGAGTTTTTTAAGTACCCATCCCTGAAAACTCATTTTCAAAAAGTACAGGTAAAGGTTGATAGTTTGTTTAAACTGTTTGAACCTTAAATGGAAATCGTACTACCCATATTTGAAATATAAAATGGATAGGAAAACCATGTGACATGGGGTGCATAGATATATGATATGTATTTATTTTTTAACAAAGGGTTCACATGGTCTATAAATGATTTGAAAAATTGTGCGGCCTAAATTGCTTGCTTACTACCACTTAGGTAGTGAGTAAACACAGTTGGAATACGGTCTGAACAAATCATGTGACCTATTTTAAAAGGGGGCCCTTTGGATAGTGTAACCACATGGTTGGAACATGGTTATCTAAACCATGTGGTTCATTTAAAGGGGTGAAATTACTAAACTACTCATACCTTCTCTTTCCTTCTTCTCCCTCATTTCTCCTCTCATTCGTGTGCCTCCCTCCAACTATGGAGCTCTTTATGTCCCTATCCTAGGTTCCCTTGTAACTCCTTCATTTGAGCTCTGATTTGAATTCTATCTGGTGCATTGGAACTATAGCGGTAAGCCCTTGATTCATCTTACTTCCTTGCTTCATTTACCTCATTATTTGGAATGATAATTCTGTGCGAGCACATTTTCCCTATTTTTTAGTTTTTTTGTTTAAAATAATAATTTTTTTTATACGAATCAAATTAGAGTTTGGTATTCAATGATTGAATACATGTGATTCTAAGGTAGGCAACTACTTCACCCACATGATTTGTTGAAATCCACATGGGTTACGATCATATTAGAATTGTATTATTTTCCCAAACATCACATGCTACTAGGATGTAGCATAGTGAATGTATGGGGTCGATCCCACGGGGAAAGAAATATGGAATTATAAACCTATGTCTTGGTCCTTTTGGTGTGGGAGTCATTTCTGGTTAGTTCAGTTTTTGAATGATATAACTAGATAGTTGATGGTTTGCTTTAGTAATAATAGAGGGATAGGGATCAATTTCGGTTATCTATAGAAAAGGTGATATTAATTATAACTTGGTAGGATCCTAAGGTTTAGCCTATGCAACAAGTAGATATCGCTAGTTGATTTTGGTCAAAACAAATAGTTCTACCTAAGAGGTAACTATTCCTTGATTTTGAAATAGTGAAAACCTAGACGCATTAAGCTTTTCTTCTAAGGTAGAAAGTATTTTAGGATATTGTTCATAGCCAAATCTACTCCAACTAAGATAGAGTCCTTCACTTGAATAACCCATGGTCAAGGATGTTCTAATTAATTAGATGGATGAAGATTATTTATCCTAATTACTAAACCCTTAAGGTTACCATGTTTAGATTTGAAGATTTTATTGAATTTAGATACACCTACTCTCGATCCCTACCCTGAGTGTTTTATCCACTCATGGTAGGAATGAATGTAAGAAAATGGAAAATAAACATTATGCTCAATATTCAAGAATGATCGAATTAAGGGTTAACACACATTACATAATTTGGATTCACTAAATGAGATGAGCATAAAACCACGATTACGATGTAAATAAAAATTTAATTAACCACTTTCTTGAAATGGGATAGGAAATGAATGTAATACGAGTTCATCGATGATTGATGATGAACGAAGGTGGCGATGAAAAATAAATGGGGTGAAGGAGATATTGAAACACAATCTATGATGCTTTTATTAAAATAAAATAATTAAAAGATACTAAGAAAATTGATTTTAGGGGAGAGGGAATTTAAGGGATTGATAAAGTAATGAAAAATATAGAATTTATCTTCTCTATAATCTCCCTAGATCTACTGCTTTGATGGTTTATTTATAGAACAAAATTTACCCAACATGTAATGAGATTCACATAGTGTAATGATCGATCCATGTAATTCTCTACAGATTTTGAATCTACGCATATCTCACATGTATCTCATCCAAGATTTGAATATTTGACTCATGTCACATCGTGTATCTACGACTCACTATGAGTATCCTCTTTCTAGCCATATCTTTGGAGCATATTTCTCATTCAAACGGTTCACGACGTGTATTGGCCACTCACAATGTGTAATGGATCCTCATCTTGTAATCATCATGAATTTCTTCACGACTTGGTTTATGTTGTGAAACTCTACTACATGTCATGTAATATGGTTTCACAATGTGTAATAGGATAATTATGCTCTTTTTCTTCATTTTTCTCCTTTGAAACCATGGAAGCATCATTTCTAAAAAATTAAGCACATACCAAACGCATTATCAAATAAATAATTAAAAATCCTTAACTAAATGACATCAAAAAAGTATATATAATTTTAGATTATCAAATTCCCTCATACTTGAAAAATTTCTTATCCTCAAGCAAAAAAAGTCTTAATAGTGATTTTAAGAGGATAATCAATTTTTAAAATAGGAAATAGTCATTATGTCTAGGAAACTAAAACTAATTTTAAATAGAAAAGGTTAGTCTCCATAATCATCTTTGCATAAAAATTATTCATTCCTCATGGCTCGGTTCTTTAAACAAATTCAAATCTTTTAGTTACAATCTCTTAACTGATCCTTGAATTATATACCCATTTGTAATTTACCTCAGAATGAATTTTCTCTCATAAATTAGGGTAAAATGAAATTTTATTTATTCTTATAATCTATGTACATGATCCTAACCATAGGCTTGAATTGGTTCTATAATATTCACTTTATAAATAAAAGTACAAAACTAATCATGAGGGATTCAGCAATTGGATTCTAATGACTCTGAGGCTGTGGGTAGGTGCGTAAATAGTGAAAATCAAGCTCAAAATGGAGGGTGGGCTCTGAAGTATAATGCATGAATGTCATGATAGGTGTAATATAATGACTCATTCAATCTAATCAAGTCTACACTCCCAGTATCTCGGGTTGTATCTACTTATATGTTAGGTAATTGCAAAAAGGGTATCATGTTCCTTTCCTTTTTTTTTGGTATTTTTATTGTTCGGAAGTCATGTCTAGGCTAGATATGACATCCATCCCCTAACCACATATGATCTTTCAGGGGATTCATCAGCATAGAATTTGTGATTTTTGACTTTCCTAATACAAAACCCATGTCACTTTTTCTTTTCTTTTGTATTTTACAAAGGAACATAATAGAAGTAAAATACTACAAAGTCTAAATGGATCACAGTCAAATAGTTTGATGTGTAACACAATAAATCTTCACAATTGAATCATATCATGTTATCTGAATTCTTCCCCCACACTTGTTCAATATTAAAATCATGCATTACATAAAGTTCAGGGTAGGAAGGGAAAATTAGCTTGGAATAGATTCATCCTAAAAGGTCATTCACGGAAACTATGGGCTTAATGAAGGAAAGACGCAAGGTGGTTCTTAGGAAAAATTTTCTCAAAAAATACTATCTCAATCATTTTAAAATTGAACTTATTCAATAATAACCTCAATAAGATCTCATTGTAAGTTCTGATAGTTTAACATGTCCCAAGTATCACTCAATAAATATACTCAAAAAAGAATAGGCAATTGTGGGTTTAGAATCCTCTCAAGAATGAGAAAAAATAGAAACTGGAAATCACTAAGGGTATAAAACCAAGTATTAATTCAATTGACCATAATTTCAAAAATGATGAATTTTAATTAAATTCGTAAGCTCATCAATCATTATAACAATCTAAACAGATAAAAAACATGGATTCTAACAATTCAAAGTTTAACTTTTTCTTTTATTTAAATGGGAATAATTCTCTTTCAGGTTTAAAGCATACTTCTAATTTTGAGAAATATCTCCTATATAGATAATAACAGGAAAAAATCATGTGTATCAAAATTGAAACTTATAAAAAACTCCCCCTAACTTATAAATAGATAGTGTCTTTATTGTCTATGGAATTATTTGTGGGAGTTTTATAGCAAATAAGTCTCATAAAAATGAAATGTAAATTGAAAAATTAAAAATAGAAGCAATTGAGAGCTCCCTGTAAGAAGTGGAATGCAATGAGGGAACTTGTGATGTTATGATGTTGAATCTTGGTCACCAAAAAAATGGGTTAGAAAAAAAATCATGTACTAGATAAAACATTAGTCCACATGTTTAAAGCATTGATAAGAAGAATAACATGTAGGTGTATAGTGTGATGAGAAAGGGTAACAAATTTTATTTATATATAGCAAATGTTTACAATAAAGCTTTAAAGGGACTCAAAATTAAAATAAAAAGACTCTAGTATGATGAATCAATATAGAAAAGTGATGAACTATGGGTTGCCTCCCATGAAGTGAAAATACCAATGTTGTTATCCAGACAGATGGACCAAAATGTATTGAGTAGTGTGGTCCATCGGCTCATTTTCTCCTCTTGCATTTATAGATACTGGGGGTAGAGTCTTCTAGTTCATGGGGTCGCTTGACCGGGTTGATGAATTTCGGGAAAGCATGAGCATGAATCAAATATACAAGGAATGGTATCATAGCTTGAGGAGGTTTCTTTTGTGCATGAATTTCTAATGAAAGTTCCTAAAGTTGGTGTTCTATATCAGCCACATGCTGAGTCACTCACCAAACTAGAACAAATGGTGGTACCGGTCTATTAGCAACCATAGATGGCACAAATGAGATATACATGGATATTATAAATTTAAAAGATATTAAAACAAATCCAATTAGAAGTGATACCAAATCAATTCCAATATATATAAATGATAATTAAAAAAGGTGGTCATTCACATAGTATAAAATAAAGAAGCTATACCCAACCCAAAATTCTAAAGAAAAATGAGAAAATTGGTTGACTAAGATCAGTCATAAAAACCAAAAATCTCCTCCAATGTCAACCTGCCATCTGGTGGTGGTGAAATTTGTCTAGATGGATCATTTTCAGCAGCTATAGAAAGAGCAGGTGGATCAAAAATAGAGGGTGGAGTCAAATTGTTGGAAAGATGGGTTGGGTGGGTATTTGAGAGGTTTTTGATCTGAAGTTGAGTCATGGGTTTGGAAATTGGATCTATGAGGTGAACCTATGTGGATGTAGTAGTGATTTACCCCTTTCCACGCTGATCTTGCTCAGTTAGGCACTTTTACTAGATAGTAGGGTTAGTAATGTTTAGGGGCAGATTAGGTGGGCTATGGGTGATGTGGGAACTATGGAAAAGGAGGGTCTAGCAGAGACTAGTGGTGGTTGAGGGTCTGTGTCAAAAGGGGGTGGTGGAGGGGTGGTGAAATTAAAAATCTTTGTGAAGGGAAGATGCAAATGAGCATAGATGTGGTTCAGATTCTCCAGTATGCAAAGCTGAATATACCGGAGATCTGAAGGGGTCGGTGAGTGGATAGTGCGGCCATGGATGTTATAGTGGTTGGGGAAAGGATATGGGTGGAAGGTGTAGGTGTGGAAGTGGTGGTTGGATCATCTATAGGTTTTATTATTGGTGGATGGTCCTTTTCTAGTTTTGTCATGTGTACACCCAGTGCCCAATGGTATATATTGTCCTCCCTCACCAATAACTACATCTTTTGTAGAATCATGAAATCATTGAGATCAATGGGTTCTAGGGAGGTAATATGAAGGGCTACATCAAAAACAACAAGTTGTCTGGTCTGGTGGGTAATTAATGATCCTCCCATCAAATTACCTTGTGTCCACTGTGCATGAGCCTTGTAGTAGTGTGCAAATTTTTCAGTCATGTTGATGGTTGGGCCACCCATGGCGGCTACCAAGATGAGTGAATCTATCTGGATCATGATCCCATGTGACTCAGCCCTAGAAAACCACGTGTACATCAAATACATGTGAAGTATCAGCAAAGCTAGGCTTTTCAACTGGGTAGACTTGGTGATTCATGGACTATGGGGTATCTGAGGGTCTTGTGCAATCATCTTCAAAAGACATTTTGAATAGGATTAGGGTGGATCCAAATTAAGTGTCATAAAGTCCTCTAATGTGAAAAAAATACTTTTATAAATTATCAGGACAAAACCAAACTCGAAAAAATATATCTCATGTGGTTGGCCACCCAGACAGAATTAAAGGCTATCTATAGCCACCTCAAAGGTAAATAGGAACTCCAAAAATATCTCCCTCAATGTATCCTCACATACCTTAACAATTCGGTCAAAATTTTGTGTTTCTAGGATGTCGAGGATGGAATCACTGATGTTCATGTAGGAAATAATAGGGAAGTATAAGTTTTTGTTCATCCACATAGGTTTATCATGTAACATGTTGAGGTTTACACGGTGTTTTGGGTTGGAGAAGCATGTGATGTGGTGTAGATGGATGTTATCATTACTGGATGAATCCTCGGAGCTAGATGAGGAGTTGGATTTGATAGTTGGTATAGCACAGGCTACTGCAAGAGGTGAAAAAGGTTTAGGGTCACACAAGTTCTTGGATAGTGATTGTTCACCATAGTCTGATGATGACTCGGAAGGTTCCAACTGCAACATCTTGGTTCTCACTATTGTTGAAGGAGATTGTAGAGGTGTGGGTTAAGAAGGGTGGGGTTTGGTTGAGGCTGTATGAAATGGATGGGCTTAGGGTTTATGGTTGTATAGGGTAGGTGTGGGTGCACACGGTTGAGAGAGGAGGAGGGATAATGAGTTAGGGAGGGAGGTAGAGGAGAGGGGAAGGGTGGGTTTTGCGGTTTTCTATGTAGGAGGGAGGCAGATGGGGGAGGTGTATAGTTAGGGGGTTTGGGTAGCGGGTCATGAACCTAGGGTTAGCTTCTTATTTTTTTTAATCTGATCTAGGGTGTTAGATGATGTGTAACCATGTTTCATGTTGTGTAATGTTTATTTTTATAGGATTTTTGACAGAAAAGGTACATGTCATGTATCAGGGATACACGACGTGTAATTGACTTTTTTTACTCAAAACTTGTTCAAACAATATCCTTCAGCTCTTATATTATCCAAAACATTACTAAGGATATCCTTATATAATCTAGGATAATATGACCGACCCCAGGTTTCCTCCTAGTCAGTGCATCTTTTTATATCAAGATCTTGACTCAATTAAGGCTCAGATGAACATGGGGATGATGACACTGCCTTCATGGAAGGGTTCTTGAAAGATTTTCAATCATTGACAATTCACCATTAATGGTGGTCCACCCTCTCTCTAAATTTTAATTGTCCCATAAGGAAAAACAATGAATGACTTTGAAGGGGACAAACCATCGATAGTTTAGTTTACTAGGGAACAATTTCAGTCAGGATTTGAATAAGAGGACCTTATTCCCTAGAACAAAGATACACCCTGAAATTCATTGATCATGCCATTTATTTGTTATTTATTTTTAGATCCTAGAATTTTTATATCCATCCATTATAATTTCTTCTAATTTATTCAACTATATCATCTGAGCTTTTCTATCTTTCTCAAAATCCAAATTTAGCTTCTTAATTTCCCAGTACGAGCGATTCTCAAGTTCAAATGGGAGATGACATGGTTACCCATAAACTAGTTTGAATGGTGTTGTCTCTATGGGTATTTTTTATGAATTTTGGTATACCCATTGTGCTTATCCATTTTTATACTCTAATCACTTCGGCTGGTGTACGTCATCTTTTCTAATATTTTCTTGATCTCCCTATTTGACAATTCCACTTGCCCACTTGTTTGTGGGTGGTAGGGAGTTCCTGTATTGTACCAAATTCCATAATTTTCAAGAAATCTTCTCATAGTTTGGTTGGTAAAATGTATTCCTTGATCACTAATGAGTAATCTTGAAAATAAAAATCTTTAAAACACATTATTTTTCTAAAATTTATTGACCACTTTTTTTGTGTCATGTGATATTTCTTAAACTTCTACCCATTTTGAGACGTATTCAACGCCAACTAGAATTTAGGAACTTCCATGTGAAGTGGGAAATTTTCCCCTGAAATATATTCCCAATAAGTTAAAGATTTCAACTTCTATGATATGGTTTTGAAGCATTTTATTTATTTTTTCGATGTACCCAGTTTGCTGTCACCTATCAAAGATTCAACAAAATTCCCTTTCATCTTGGTGTACCATGGACCAAAAAATCTATTTTGTAGAATCTTTTATATAGTGCACTCGATTCAATGATTTTCTCCTATTTTTGATGTATATAATATTTCTATAACTTTTGGGACTTCATTCTCAGGGATGCAACATAGCAATAATCCATCAACACAATTCTTGAACAGGATTGGTTTATCTTAGTAGTAATGTTTTGCTTCATCCAAAAAAAATTTCTTTTGTTGATATGATAGGTCTTGGAGAAATAATCCCATGGAGAGATAATTAGCAATATCATAAAACCACAGTTTCAATTTAATTCTAAAGAGGGTTTCATTAGGTAAATTGAACTCAATATCAGTATCATTCTCATCTCTAATGATGGGCAGAGGAAGTCGGGATAAATGATTCACGATCACATTTTCCATGCCTTTGGTGTCTTTGATCACAATATCAAATTCTAAGAGAAGGAAGATCCACATTATCATCCTTGGTTTTTCATCCTTCTTGTTCATAAGATACCTTAGAGGATCATGATTGGTATGCACAATCACCTTAGATAAGACCAGATAGGAATGGAATTTTTCAAAGGCACACACATTTTCAAAAATTTCCTTCTCTATAGTTGTGTGGTTGACTTATTCTTTATTCAGTGTATGGATGGTGTAGTAGATAGTATAGAAAATGTGACCAGCTTTTTTTCCCTAAAATAGTTCCAATAACAAAGTCATTGGTGTCACACATTAATTATAACTACCTGTCCAAGTTTGGTGAAATAATTATGGGGGATTCTATCAATATTTTATTCAAAATATTTAATGCCTTATGAAATTCCTTAGTGAAATAAAAAGGAACTTCTTTTGACAACAAGTTTTTCCATTTGTGGGAATTTTTTGCAAAGTCGTTGGCAAAACGCCTGTAGAATCTAGAATGACCTAGAAAGATTCTTAAACCCATAACTATTAAATGTTCGAGTAAATCCTTGATGAAATTTATCTTATCTGGATCAACTTATATTCCTTCTCTGTAAATTTTATGTATGTCGATTATGCCTCCATGAACCATAAAATGACACTTTTTTCAATTCAGGACTTGGCATTTTTCTTCACAACATCATAGGACTAACTCTAGGTTTCTTAGGTAGACTTCAAACAATCTTCTATAGTCTAATAAGTCATCAATGAATATTTCTAAGAATTAATCTTAGATATCTTAGAAAATATGTTTCATGTATCTTTGAAATTTTTCTGGATAATTACACATTCTGAATGACATGTTCTTATAGGTGAAGGTTCCAAAAGGGCATGTGAATGTGGTATTTGAGTAATTATCTAGGTCGATCGAAATATGATTGTATCCTAAATATTTGTCTAGTAAATAGTATTATTAATTTCTTATAATTCTTTCCAATATTTTATCCATAAAGGGTAAAGTAAAATGATCTTTTATTTTTTTTATTCAAAATTATGTAATCTACACAAACTCTCCATCTAGTGATGGTGTGTGTTGAGATTAATTAATTTTCATCAATATTCTCTACTTTAAGTCCACATTTCTTTGGAACTACTTATATCAAGCTCACTCATTCACTATCAGATATGTAAATTATTATTATTGCATCCATAAGTTTCAGAACTTCCTTTTTGAAAACTTCTTTCATTGGTGGTGTGATTCACCTTTGAGGTTGGAATGTTGCTTTATCATTTTCCTCAAATAGAATCGTGTGAGTGCATATAGTTGCACTGAATCCTTTGATTTCTATCAATCCTTAGGCAATTGACTCCTTGTTTCTCTTCAATATTTTAACCAATTTTTCTTCTTTCACTTGAGATAGTTTAGAGTTGATGATCACTAAAAGAGAGGTTGAAGCTCCTAAGTATGAATACTTAAGAGTATTGAGTATAGACTTCAACTCCAGTGTTGGTGGTTAAATAACTATGGGGGTGAAGGGTGGGAATGTATCCCTTGTGAGAGATTTATTGAAACTCACTTCCATAAAATCATAATCTTATTCAAAATTATAGAATGACTACTTACTATCTTATTTTATGTCTATGTATTCATTTCCTTATTAGGTAAGAGATATATTATTAGAATCAATGGAATCCATTGATTGTTTAGAATCATTGAAGTGGTTGAAGACTAACTATTCTTATCTGACTCAAAAGATCATACATCCTTGATTCACATCAATCAATGCCTTTCCTGGGGTGAAGAATGGTATTTCGATAATAATAGAAATTTCACCTTCTTCTTCCATATCTAGAACTAGGAAGTCTATTGGAAAGATGAATTTTCTAACTTTAACTAACACATACTCAAGAATTCCCCTAGGGTACTTCATTGATCTTTCCACAATTTGTAGTGCTACTCGAGTTGATTTGAGCTCTTGAAGCCCTGTTTTGTGGAAAATTCTTATTGGCATTATGCTGATTCTTTGTCTAAGATCGCATAGAGATCTTCCAAATATTCACTCTCTGATATCACATGGAATTGAAAAACTTCGGGGGTATCTCGTATTGGGTGGGATTTTATACTGAAAAATAGTATAGAATTCTTCATTTAGTGAGATGATACTATGATATTTATTTATTTGTTGGATAGCATATCCTTAAAGAATTTGGCATACATTTTTATTTGAGAAATGGCCTCAGCAAAGGGTATGTTGATATGCAGTTTCTTGAACATTTCCAAGAAATTATTATACTATACCTCTTATATACCTTTTATTTCTCTTTTTATAAAAGGAAGAAGTGGATTTTATAGTGGTGTGGCAACATAAACAGGTTATTTTGGTTTCCTAGTTGTTTGGGTGTCTGCAGTGGGTGATACCTCTAGAGGTGTTACTGGTACGGTACCATAAAATTTTGTATTCTTACACTAGTGAATGATTATTAGGTTCCTTAGGTTTTCATTAATCTCTTCCACCTAGTTTTTTAAAGTCCAAAATCTTTCCACTTCTCAGCACTCCAGCCTTAGCTTCTTCACTTGGGTATATCTCTGTATTACTAGGTAGAATACCTGGAAATCTGTCAAAAAAATTCTTTGAGATCTAACACATTTGAATTTTGATATTGTGTAAGGAAGCTCATTGGTTCTACATCTCTATCTCCTAAGTTTTCATTCACTGGTATTCTTGTTGAACAAAATTATCCAGGAGGTTTTCCAAGTTACTTTGGAGAGAGTAAAGTTGCTATTGAGGCCTTGGTTGAGCTGGTTGAAACTGTCGATGTGATCTTTGTGGGAAAGGTTTTTGTTACACTTGTTCATGAAGTCTTTGAATAGGGTTCATGGGAGGATACACTGGTGGTCCTTGATTATGGAATGTTGTTTTACCACTTTTTTGTTTATAAAATCCTTGGTTGTTTTTCGGTGGCTACTGAGTCGCCCTTTGCAGATAATACTACTACTATTATTGGAATGGTAGGTTTTTCTGATTGTAATTGATGTAATTAAAATATTAAGCTTATGGTTCTTCAAATCCTGCCAAACATTCTTGGTATAAATGTGGGTCACCACACATTTTTCCTGACTGTATTTCTATTATAGGATCAGGAGGAGGTTGTGTAGCAGGCAGCTGTAATAATTCTAACTTCTTTGTGAGCACTTTGACTTGTGTTGTTAGTCTTGTATTTTCACTTACATGGTGGATGCCACACCGAGGTGGTCCACAATCACTTTTCCACAAGTTGGCATTCAGTGAGACTTAATCTAAGATGGTTCTTCTAGATTCAGGTGTCTTGAACATCAGTCCTCCATCAGTGGCAGCATCAATAACTATTCTTATACCTAGTTGGAGGCCTTGGTAGAATGTATAAAGTTGAATCCACATGTCTAATCCATGGTGTGGGAACTACCTCATCAGTTCCTTAAATCTATCCCATGCTTCCTATGCCGATTCTTTATCAGTCTGAGTGAAGTTTTGAATGTAGTTATGGAGCTTCCATGTTTGGATTTATGGGAGATATTTTTCTATAAACTTCTTGGCTAGATCTTACCAAGTCATGATTGACTTGGGAGCTTGACTCTTGAACCAATCCTTGGATCAGTCTCATAGAGAGAATGGGAAGATACGGAGTCTGATTACATCTGATGATACTCACTAGTTTCAAAAGGTATTTAAAACCTCCAAAAAGTTAGAGATGTACTCATAAGGATATTCACACTAAAATCCACTAAATTGTCCCATGTTCTGGATCATGTGAATGAGTCCAGGCTTGATTTCAAAAGTATGTTATTGGATAGGAGGACGCACTATTCTTAGTGAAGCACCATGGATTGATGGTAATCCATAATCTATGATGGTTCTTTCTTTCTTTATCAGGTGCTCTCTAGGAACTAATTTATGTATGTTCTGAGGGTTTAGTGGGTTAGGTCTTTCTTGATTGTTTGGGTCATCCATGGTTGACCAGTGGCATGAAAAGAAGTTTCATTCAATCTTGGTATCAAAGGCTAACTATTCTTTTGTATCATGACTCCTTTAATGATTCAAAGGTCCTTGGTACATTTACTATGCCTCTTGAGTAGAAACGTAATGGCATTTTGAAAAAAGAACAAAAGAAAGTGGGTGATGGAAAGGTAATTAGAAGTCTTAATCAATGGTTTGACTATGTGATGTAAAACTTTATTATCCCCGGTAATGGTGCTAAAATTTCATGCATCTACATGGATAACTGAAATATGCATGGGTTTCGGTCAGATTATAATTGTATTATTTTCCCTAACATTACTTACTACTAGGGTGTAGTATAGAAAAATTCCAGGGTCGATCCCATGGGGAAAGAAAGTTGGCACTATCAACCTATGTCTTGGTCCTTTGGTGTCGGAGTGCTTTTTAGTTGGTTCAGTTTCAGAATGTTATAACTAGATATTAGATAGTTGGATTCAATAAAAAAATAGGTATTGGGATCAATTTTGTGTATCTATAGAAAAGGTGATCTTAATTCTAACTTGGTAGGATCCTAAGGTTTAGGCTGTGAAGAAAGAGAAGGTCGCTAGTTGATTTTGGTCAAATCAATAAGTTATACCTAAGAGGTAACTATTCATTGGTTGGAAAATAGTGACGCCCTAGATGCATTAAGTTTGGATTCTAAGGCAGAAAGTATTTTAGGTTATTGGTTGTAGCCAAATCTACTCCAACCAGGATAGATTTTTTTACTTGGGTAGCCGATGGTCATGGATGTTCAAATGAATTGGATAGATGGTGATTATGTATCCTGATTACTAACCCTTAAAGTTACCAAGTTTAGATTTGAATATTTTATTGAATTTAGATACACCTACTCTCAATCCCTACCATGGGTGTTTTATCCACTCATGGTAGGAATGAATACAAGAAAATGGAAAATAAAAATTATACCCAACAAGCTAAGAATGATCGAATTTAAATGGTTAACACACATGCAACAATTTGGATTCACAAAATGGGAAGAGTATAAAACCATGATTATGAAATGTAAATCAAAATTAAATTAACTACTTACTTGAAATAAGAGTAGAAGTAAATGAAACATGAGTTTTTCGACAATTGATGATGAATGAAGGTGGTGATGAAAAAAAGGGGGTGAATACGATGTTGAAACACAATCCACGATGCTTGTATTAAAATAAATTAATGAAAAGTGACTAATAAATTTGATTTTATAGAAGAGGGAATTTAAGGGAATGAGAAAGGAATGAAAGACACATAATTTCTCTACTCTGGAATCTCTCTAAAACCGATTCCTAGATGATTTATTTATAGGTGAAAATTTACACATCATGTAATGATATTTATATCATTTAATGGTTGATCTATGTAATTCTCCATAGATTTTGAATCTACGCATATCTTGTGTATATATCATCCGATATTTTAAGATTTGACTCATCTCACATCATGTATCTGAGACTCATGATGGGTATCCTCTTTTTAGCCATATATTCATAGCGTATTTCTCATTCAAAGGGTTCATGACGTGTATTGGTCATTCACAACATGTAATGGATCCTCCACTTTCAATCTTCACGATTGGAATCACAACTTGCTTCTTGACTTGGTTCATGCTGTGAAACTCTACTATACATTGTGTGATGAGGTTCTGCAATGTGTAATAGGTGAGTTCTTCTCTTTTTCTGCATTTTTCTCCTTTAAAACCTTGGAAGCCTCATTTCTGAAAAATTAATCAAATACCAAATGAATTATTGAATAAGTCATTAAAAATCCTTAACTAATTGACAGAAAAAATTAGATATGATTTCATCTTATCAGAAATTACTAGCTTACTCCTTAAATATACATGTGTTCTAGGGTACGTTCTTAAATATCAATATTTGGGTTTTCCAAGTGAATCCCATAATAAATTAATGCTTGTATTTAAACCATTTAATTGATGTTATAAGATGTCGATGGGATTGATGTAACCTATTTAAATATGCTAATATGGGTATGGGGCTTGTCATTAGTTGGTTAAGTTAAGCCGATTATTTAAATTTTTTAAATTAATTAAAATATGATATTACTGCACGAGTTCTATGGGAACGTGACGAGAAATTATTCAGGTATTGAGGTGATATTGATCACTATGACTGAGATGATATGGTTTCTCAAGTAGAGAGAATGTCTTGATATATATGGGATGGTTTTTACCATCAGATTTGAGGTGGTATGATCATCAAGATGAGGTAAATGATGATGACCATGTTGTGGATGGGCGATGAGGTTTACATATGGAAACAAGGTTTCTAAATGGTGTGAATTTGGAAATGTTGATGATTTATGCTCATTGTTGTTAGCCGGCATTGCCATTAAAGTTATATATTCATTACTTATTAATTATTTATTATTTATTATTTAGTATTTATTATTTATTATTTATTATTTATTATTTATTATTTATTATTTATTATTTATTATTTATTATTTATTATTTATTATTTAGTTTGTGTCTATTTGTTATGTATTATATGTTTTTTCAATCAATCAATATATATTTATATGTATGTATTTAAGTATATTAAATTCTATTTATTCACTATATGAGTAGCCTACTCGAGTGGTAAAGCCTTTGGAGAATAAGCAAGAGGTAAGGGGTTCAAATCTCAACCAACACAGAATTTTTATATATGGAATATGCATTCATGTGCATGTGCAAGCGCATGTACATGGGCCTGTTATATAAAAATAAAAATTAATATTTAATAATTAATAATTAATAAAATAATAAATGGATATAAATATCTATAAATATATATACATATAAAAAATTTACATAAATACATATAAACACACATTTATGTTACATAATTATATATAATCACACTCATATATATAAATGTATATTAATATAAATATATATATATAAACACAAGTAAATATAAATATCTCACTATATATATATTCACACATATATTATATACAAATATATAGACATAAATATATATAAATATTTACAAATGTATATAAATATACACAAATATTCATAAGTTCATATAAATTGATATATATAATTGATAATAAATTACTAAAAGAGGGGAAATCACAATAATTGCAACATCATCAAATCAATAGGAATGTAAATCAATGGAATAAAATCATAAACAACAAAAAAAAAAGCATATGGAGACACTGTTAAACAAATATGAAATCTCATAAAATGTGTATGATATATATATATATATATATATATGCTTAAATTTATTTATATATATTATGTATTATATATTAATATTTATTTACATATATTATAATATAAATATAAATATGTGTGTGTGTGTGTTTATCAATACACATGAATATGTATATATTAACATTATTTACATATGTGTGTGTGTGTATATATTCATATAGTTTTACAGTAAATTAATTTATATACTATATTTAATAATAATGATATATTTATATAAAAATACATTTATATATGATGTATACATACAATATTATTGACACACAACTAAATATTTATATTTCTCAAATACCCCCACAAATATTTACATACATATGTATTTATTTACATATGTTAGAATATATATATAAATATAGATTTTTTTATTAACACACGCATGTTTATATATAAACATTACTTGCATGGGTATATATAAACAAATTACTGAATTTTTTAAGGAAAATAAAATAGATAATTATTTTTTAAAAATTAAATGAATAAAAAATAATTATTTCCATATGGATTATATGTTTAAAAATATATTTCTATGTAAATATGTATTTATACAAGTAATTTATTATAAGTAAATATACGAAAATATGGATATTTTTAATTATAAATAAAACTATATTGTGAAAAATAATAAAATTTCAAAACCATAATATCAATATGAATGTAGGACCTAGGAATAATTTCTGCACCCACTGAAAAAAGACAATAAGACCCCCTTAAATGAGGCTGAATTTTGGTCGAATGACAAAAAATTGGGATACCCTGACTAAAAACTCGGTTTTTGAGGTATTTTAGGAATTTTTTGTCATTGAAAAATGTGATCAGGGTTTCCCAATTCATTAGGTCATATGGATCATTGTATTCTTCGATTTGATATGCGGTAGAGCCCAAATAAACACCCTGATTAAAAGTTATGATTGTTTGAAGTTCAAGTTTTATTTATTACTATTCTTGAAACTATAATAAAATTTATTCATTTAATTATTATAAAATTTAAATCTAATTAGTTTTAGTTCATTACATAAGCTTCAATTTGACTGGTTATAAAGCTAAAATGGACTCCTTGATCAAAATTTATGGTCATTTGATGTCGAAGCATAATTTTCAACTTATTAAAGATTTCTTTTAAGTTTCAAATTATTATTAACTAATAATTATAAATATTTATTAACTAAAAAATATAATTAATTAAAATTAAAAAATTTAAACTATATATTATAGTAAATAATAAATCATAAATCATAATTAAATATTCTATTTTTTTATTTTTTTCCCTTTAATTTAATGGTAATTTTTTTAAAACCCCGCTACTAAAAATAAATTTAATTTTTTCTGAAAAAAAAACTAAAATATATATATTTTTTAAAAATATTTATTGGTGGTTTTTAAAACTGCTGATAAATTAGTTTTTTCCTATAGTTATTGATGGGAATGCGGCTCGATGGGGAACTTGGAGAGGTTCTATATAAAGACTTCTCAAGAAACTGGGAGTCAAGGAACTAGTCATACTCAAGAAACTGAGGTAGGACTGGGAGTAATGCCAAGAGCTTATAGCTGGGATTATACTATGTAGATAGGTTGTGTCAGAGATAGAGATTGAGAGGAAGGTATGGAGAGAGGGAGAGAGAGAGAGAAAGACACCTAGTAGTGGCGTCAGTGGATGGTAATTGGTGCAGCTTCGTAGGGAGGTTAGGCCTTGGGTTGTCAGGATTCAGACAAGGTACATGTTGTTGAGATGGAAGGTTCAAAGTAGGTCGGGGAGCTGATGATGGTTAAAGTAACACCTTGATCACGGAATAACCTTTTTTGGACATGACTAATATTAGTGCACAAGGGGCATGTGTTGTAATTGAACTGACCAAGAATTGGTTAATATGTGGACATCAGTTATGATGCATGATTTATATGAGATGCATAGGCATTGAGAAATTTAATGGGAATGCATATATGTGTGTGTGATTAAGGATTAATTTTGATCATGATTTTGACGCATTAATTTTGAGCATCGATTGCGATACAGGACCTTGTGAACATTGTGGATGACACGGGAAATATTGGAGCATTAGGTGTGATACAGGAACTCTGGGCATCGGTTGTGATGCGGGACCATATGGGTGTCATGTATGACATGAGTATGGAATTAGCACCTAATGGGGTGTAAGAATTATGGTATTTCATATGATTATGTTTACATCTAAGGATGGATGGAGGAACCATCAGAGTGTTGAATTTTGGGTCAGGAAATGACTGGGTAGGTAATTCCTAAGGTGGGGAGCACCATAAGAAGAATTATCATGTGACTGAGTAACCAGGGTATACCAAGGTATTTTTTATGGGATGGATATGTTCAATAATATCTTGTTATTAGTCCTTATAGCTCAGAGATGATCTATTATAATTTGGAGAGATTGTAACATCCTAGGTTTTTGGAATGGGTTGTTTCCCAGGGTAAATTTGAATTTTATGTTTGATGGATAGGATAACTTTTAAATTGGACATTAAAGCATAATTTCAAGAATTTCAACATGTTAGTATGTTGTTTTTACATATGGTTTCAGTTTTGGTAAGCGGCTCATGGGTTTGTATGAGTTTTGGGAGCATTTTTTTCAGAAAACTCATTTTCAGAAAGTGCTGGAAGAGGCTTACATTTGTTTAAACCATGCATCCCTTAAGGGGAAACTATGTAACCCATATTTGAACTGAAGCATTGTTATTGAAACTATATGAGGTAGGGAACACTTCTATACAATATGTATGCAGTTTTTAATAGAGTGTCACCATGGTATACACATGATTTGAAAAATTTTGTGGCCAGCTCATATGCTTAGTGCCACTTAGGTGGTGAGTGTGAATGGTTGGCACACATTCTGTCCAAACCGTGCGGCCAAATTGTGGGACCAATTTTAAATGGGGTTCCCTTTGGATAGTGGCATTGTATAGTTGTTACACGGTTATCCAAACCATACATCCAAACCATGAGGTTCATTTAAATGGGTAAAATTACTAAACTATCCCTCATTTCTATTTATTTCTTCTCTCTCTTTTCTTCTCCCATTCATGTGCCTCCCTCCAGTTGTGGATCTCTCCCTCTCCCTCTACAAGGTTCCCTTGTAAATCCTTCATATGAATTTATATTTGAACATCATCAGGTGCATTGTAAGAATAGTGGTAAGAACTTATTTCCTCTTTCTTTATTTATTATTTTACCTAATTGTTTGGAACACTAATTTTGTGTGAGCTCATTTGCCCTATTTTCTAGGTTTTTGTCTAAAATACAAATTTCTTTCAATATATCTCTAATTATAAGCTGATAATCAATGATTTAATTCATAGGATTTTACGGTATTTGGTTCTCTATTTTCTCTTTAAATATGAATTTGTTATGGGATGCATTCTTAAATATTCATATGTGGGTTATTTGGGTGAAACCCTTAATAAAATAATTCTTTTATTTAATTTGTTTAATTGATGTCATGAGATGTCGATGGTCATGATCTAGCCTATTTAAATGTGATAAGTTCAGTGTGGGGATTGTGGTTGGTTGGGTAGTTTATGTAAATTTTTAAAATTGATTAAATTTTGATATGGTTGCATGAGTTCCATGGGAAACAAATGGGTATGTCCCAAGGTATTGAGGTGATGTTGATCACCAAGATAGAGATGATGCAGTTTTTCAGGATGAGGGAATGGCCCAAGATATATGGGATAGAGTTGACTGTCGAATTTGATGTGATATGATCATTGGTATGAGGTGGATGGTGATGACCATGCCACGGATGGCAGATGAGGCTTGCATGTTGCAATGAGGTTACTGGATGGTGTGGATTTTGACCACTTTTGTTTCCCAATATTTTTGCTGGAGTCATGTGCACATAGATAGGATTAGTTGAGGTGGTATTGACCACTCATTATGGATGGAGGACTCCATAGATTGAGTGGATTATGAGATGGGTTGACCATCAGTTATGGAGGAGGTTCTCACCATATAAATCCACTGGATATGGTGTTTGATACCATCAGTTAAGGGATGAGGCTCACTATTTATATTTGAGGTTGATGGGTTGGGATTATTGTAGGATGGATATCATCATGACATAGGACATCAATATGTTGAGCCAATGATGATTTATTATATATGGGATTATGGATATCATCGTATGTTGGGATTTTAGGATTTTAAGATAATGGTGAATTTATAAATGGAGTTATGATGGACCTGGGGTGTATTTATGAGAATATTGATGAGATTCCAGTTACTCAATTGGTGACACATAAGGTGTCGTGTATCATGAGAGCCGGTGATATTTTCATGGGAGGATCTTGAGGTTTCTCTGGGTAAGATTTTCTTTTGTGGACACCTAGTAATTAATCCATGGGTCCTTTCTAGTGTAGATATATTTTTTCATACATGTAATTTATGAAAATATATATTTTATCGAATGCATATAGAGACGTACCAGTGTTGGCCAAAGAAGGTAAAACACTCACTTATAGATGTTGATCACAAGTGGAGAAAAATATTTATATTTATGTATAAGTCATTGTGATTTATTTATGTATGCATACAACATATGAATATGTATTTAAGATAGGAACACATTGGTGGTAGACTACTGAGTTCATATCCACACTCTACATGGGCCCCTCAGGACACATGTAGACTTTATGTCTCTAAGATTAGGTAAAGTATTAGGATTGTTGTTAGGAGCTGGTGAGCAGTTCTTAAGGATGGATAGAAATGTACTAGGTGGTTCTTTTCATCAATATGGAGTTTCATTTTGGTATTTTGAGTATATTCTTATTTGATCATCCATAGGTGATATTTCATGTCTATTTTTTATGACTGTTTGATATGTATACTTTATCTGATATGTATGGTTTTTTCTTTTGGATTTTTATTTCCAATATCTATTATTAATTATAATAATTTTTGTATTTATACTTACTAATTTTTTTATCATATAAACATTATTATTATACCATCACTAAAGGGTATAGTCTCCCACTATCTCCTATTCATACCCTCACTTCTAGTTGACACCCATTGGTGTATGAGGAGGCACACCAGAGACCCTATGGCCCACCATCCTAGAGAATTGGTTGAGTTACACCCAGGTCAAGGCACTATAAATAAAAAGTAAATGTCACAATGGACTAAAATTTACTAAGTAAACTATTGTTACAATGTTTAAAACAGACTCATTTCCCCTCCTAGTTTAGAACCAATCACACTTTGAAATCTCACTACTCTCTCAACTTAATTGAATCCACTACTCCACAAGAATATTCTTATATTAATTTGAATCACCTTAGAATTGGTTTTAATATATGTGAGTGTGATTTGAATCTCCTTTTCCACCTTATAGGTGAAATACAATTTGTTGTGTAGTGTTTTATTGGTGAAAAATCCTTTTGAAAACTGGTTTTATTCCATTGAACTCTTCTTTTGTCTTAATTTGAACTACCTATACACCATGTAACATGGGTTCTTCATGAACGTCATTTATTTCATGAATGAATAATTCCTCACAAAAAACTCCTCCTTCATGAGAAAAATATTATTTTCAAACTAAACCTCCATTTAGAACTCCACTTCTTTGTGAAACAACATCCTTCATGAACTCTACTACTTCACAAAGAACTTTCAGACATAGAAAAATTTCTATAATGATGATTTATTCTCAGTATTGTTTTCTCTCTATAATTAAGTGATTATGGGTAATTTTATATGAAAATAAACATGAAAAACTAGATAATAATGATTTATATTTAACCCCTTCATGAACAACCTCCATAATGTATTGTTCCCACTATACGTATTGTGTATCACATAAATTATTTTACAACAGACACTAAATCATTATCTATTACAAATGAAGACCATACTTTATGGTATCATATGAATCAACACATTTATATTGTAAACACAAGACCACTTTGAAAACTCCCTTCATGTTTTACATACTTATTATGCGGTCAGAATTCCTTTTCCAGTTTTTCTTCATGACTTCATGTACTTTCTATAGGGTTCACATAGCACTAATTTTACACAAAATCATTTCCTTTTCTAATAAATCATTCATGTAATCCATCATGTGATATTAATATCTCATATTATGATGTATGCGATGTGTTAAAATCCTCTTTTTTCCATAAAAAATAACATTTTTTCCAAATATTTTCCAAACACTAGGGAACCTCACCACCTTCTAGGTGCCTGTTTTGAAAACAAGCCTACTGGCACTTTTTCAACTGACTTTTTCAAAAAAACACAATCAACCCAAAATATGTGAAACTCCACAAAGAGGTATTTTTTCCCAATATACCACATTTTTATTAGGTCATCTTGGAATATGGTTTTTTGGACAACACAACATGTAGTTGGTGTACACATCATGTACTCTACATGATTTAGCAGTGAAATTCAAGTTAACTATATGGTCAAATACACATCACATGATACAAGAGGCTGATAGATATATAATTATTAAGATACATAGTGTGTAGATGTTGTACACACCATGTGACTCATTGATCTCCATATCAAGGAAACACATCGAGTTGGTAGGTAGTTTTTGTAGACACACAGTATGCATCCGGGTTGAGATACACACCAAGTACCTAAGCATTTATACTGAATATAAGGTAAGAAAAAAACATGTTGTGTAGCATGTTATTACACTCCTTGTAGTAACTTAGTAATAAATAGAATTAAAATTACATAAAAATAATTAATTTTAGCATTAAAAACCAATTACATTGTTAGTAGCTAGTGATTTGACTATATAAACATGGTTTTTAGCATTGATAAATTCTCAATTAATTTCATATAATTATTTATAAATTTTAGTTAAGATATTTATTTTTCATGATGTGTCAGATGATTTGAATCTCCAAAAAAATGGATGGACCTTAAGATAAGAAAAATTAATCAATTAATTAATTAATTTAATTAATTTAAGTTTCTTTATCTTAATAATCAATAATAGATTAAATTGAATGTTATATAGTGTACTTTTGTGTATTTTTTGTATGTATGTGGGTGACCTTGAGCTTAAACCAGTCTATTTATGTGATTGGTTTTTTGAATTTATTATTATTATTTGGTTTAGTAATAATTTATTAAATTAAATAATTGTTTATATGTCATTCCCCTACTTACATTTTATAAGGGTATGTGTGCCTGTGGTTTATTTTATGTAAACCCACTTAACTAATCCTTTGGTTCCCCTCGCCTATGTGTGAGTAAAATCTAATTTACTAGATAGATCTCCTGATTAAGTGAATGTGGTTTGAGTTTGGAGATGATGTCAAACCAATCTAGGAGAAACAAAATTGTATAGGTGGAATGATTCAAATTAAACTAGGAATAGTATTAGGAGTTTATTCCATAGGGTAAACAATCAATTTATCATCCAATGGATAAACTAATCATTAGAAAATCACATGGTCATTCCAATTTGTTTATTTTATTTTTTTCACCTATATGGTTAATTGATAATAATAATAATAAGACCTTCCCTAGAGAAAACTCCAAGGCTTAAAATTAAATAAAAAAAGATGGTGATTTATAAATATTAGTGAATAAACGTCCCTCAATGGTCTCTAGTGAAATAAATAACTGGTTATAAGCTCCTAACCCAACACCCAGGTTTGAAATAATGTCAGCAATGACATTACCTTCACTAAAAATATGAGACACAAAAAAAATTTAGAGCTTTAAATCCACCGATTTAAGATCTCAGATCTACCTTAAGGTATGTTTTTATTTATGTTTCAGTTTAAGTCCTTTATTTTGGTTAAATAAGTGTTTTCCCAAGTTCATGTGAAGACCCAGATGTATTTTGGGGGTTTGGAACACAAAAGAGGAAGAAAAAGGAGGTTTCTGGGCATGCAGCATGGTTTGCGCACGGTTAGTGCAAACTATGTGGAAATATCAGATATCGTGTGAGGGGGGTTTCTTTTGGATATTATCATCTGCACGTTTTTCGTATGGTTTGGAAAACTATGTAGGTAAACCATGCAGTCTAGAAACTTTTAAAAATTTACAAAAAATCCATTATGGGGTTTTTATGTTCCACTCGGTATTTTCCTCCTCCTTCCCTCTTGAAACCCTAGGAATGAACCAAAGCTCCCAAGATCTCCCAAGGGTGATTCTTCTTCAATATTAGGTACAAAGAGTGTTGTCAGTTGCAAAATAAATATCTGGGTAAGGATAAATCCCTCCTTACTTCTTTTTCTTGTTTAGGGTTGGTATCTTTCTCTTATCTCCATCTGAAGCTCTTAAACCTCTCTTTTTTAGTGATATCTTGGTTTAGGCTTCAAATTTGTGTTGAATTTAGATCTAATACCTTGATTAAGGGTTCTTTCACTAACATATTCAAGGTAGGTGGTCTACAAGTTATATCCCTTTGTTGTTGTGTAGATTTGTGCATGTAGGGTCTTTATTCTTGCCCTCTTTTGATGAGTTCTTGGTGCCTTTGTAATGATGTTATGTATTGGTTGTATAAATAATTAATTTAACCCATATTTAACCCCATAGGATGAAAGGAGTATGACTTGACAAAAATAGGGCCACCCATTGGGTGTGTCGGCCCTTCCGATGGGGTTAACAGAAATATAAGGTGCGAAATTGGTACATGATGATGTAGAGACTTAGCGAGTAGGATAATTGGTCTATGTAATGGGTTATAATGGATGGTTCCAAGTTTTACCTAGATTGGTTAAAGTCTAAGGGATTATAGGTTGAAATTTAAACTGGTTAACGGGGATTAATGGGAATATGATAAGGAATAATTTTTATACTTGAATATGCTTAGTGAGATAGGCATAGGAAATGGGAAATGGGGCTAAAGAGGTGAGTAATATAAATTATGAATGTGTTAATGGATTGAGGAATAATTTTAATTCCTAATTTATTTATATTTTTGTGATGTTTAAAATAATATTAGATAGGCTTGTTTTGATATGGTTAATTGTGGTGAATGATAAATAAGAATGTGCATGTGCCTTGGTAGAGTGGGGTATCGACTTGTGGTTCTACACCCCCAGGTTGAGTAGGACCGAGGTTCTATCTCTACCCCTAAATTCATGGGTTAGGTAAGGGAGTGGAGTTCTATTCCCCTAATAGTTTCATTCCACCCAGACTAAGGCTTCGAGGTGAGTATTTTGAGGTTGTTATAATGTGATTCCTAGTGAGATAGAACATGATTTAATTTCCCATATGTTTGAGAACATTAAACATGCCTAATCCATTGAACACATGAAAAAGGTAGATTAAAACATGGAATGTCTAAGTAGTGAACCTAGATTCAATGGTATTATAATTTAAAGGGGAATAGTCTAGAATGGCCTATAGAACCATTTACCTTTATTTTCCATTATTTATCACTTGCATGCACTGTCTACTTTTTTTGGATGTTTTGTAGACACCGTTGGTGGTGGCCTGCCGATTTATACTCACACCCTGCTTGTGTTTCCATTGGGTACCCAAGAAAATCTCATGCTTGCAGTTCAGGGCAAGGGAAAGGGCTCTATTCTAGGGAGTTGAATTGGACATGGGACATGTACGGGTGAGGTTCTAAACTTGGAGTCCGGACCATTTTTGGGATCTTGAGTTTTTCTTCCTTTTGGGGTTTTGTTCACTTGACACTATAGTGTGGAATGAAATAATTACTATTTTATATGGTTTTACCTAGTTTGGGAATTGGTTATTTATTCATGTTATTTATTGTTCTCTATTTTTTCTATTATTTTAACTATTTTTTATTGTGGCTTACTCTGATAGAGAGGGTATAGTCTCCCCACGTATCCTATTAGACCCCCACTTCTAGTCAATAACCTCTAGTGTATAGGGAGGCTTGCCTGAGGTCATCTGGTGACTTGGATTGGGGCACCATTAGAGGCTTCTGGTTCAGGGAAGTTACAACCCACATCGTTGTAAGAATCCATGAGGAAGATTTTGCCCTGATATGAATGGAATGTACCAAGAAAAATGATTCTAGTTTAATAAAAATATTGTTTCAACCATTATGATGGGATATTTGAATCACCGTGATGACTCCCTCCATCTCTTCTTCATAAAGAACCTCTATCCCAAAATCCTTAGTGAAGAAAGACATGAATCCATAACTTGAGTCTCTAAAAATACCTCCACATCCTAAGGGACTTGGATTCCCTTTAGAATAACCATCTGTGATCATTTTAATCTTACATGTTATAGGGAATTTAGAAAACAAAATATATAAAACCATTATTATTCCTATAGTTTCCATGGATACCCAACTTGTCAAAAATCATTAACTCCCTAATATAGTTTCCAATAAAACTTGAGTTTATGGAGGCATCCAATCTGATAACCAAGGGAACGCTCTTCATGACCATATTGAGCTCAAGAGTATGCCTCAAAAATATGTTTATATTATAGCTCAACTATATTAAAATATGATTAATATTAAAAAAATGAAATAAGATAAAATAGGAAGTTTACACATAAAGATAAAAATCCATCCAATCAAAAATATTAAGTCAATGTATCCTTTTATTACATGGGTATAAATTGAACCATAGTTCAAAGTATTTGACCAACCTCTATTGGGTTGCTTTCAATTATCATGTAATTTTTTCCTTGATTTTTGGGTCAACTTAACCTAGTTTTCATTAAGGGTTTATATTTTTCTCAAGACTTAGTACAACAAATAGGAAAAGTGTTGAGGAAATCCTAATCTAGATTTCCTGATTGGATAGTCCACTCAATGAATCAAAGAGCTATGAGTTATTAAAATTTGAAATTTATGACTACCCAAATACATTCAAATAGATTTAAATACCTATTTCTGATTTATGATCAGGGCTATATAGATTATTTCCAATAGAAAATCCATGTGATAATATATTCTGTAATTAGTGATGATGGCTATTAGGTTTCGATAAAATAGTATGAGATTAATAAATTTAATATTTATTATATAATTTTGTAATCCAGATAAATTGATAAAATTCTTCTCTAATTTATTGTAGAAATTTAAAGTTTATGACATTGAGTATATCATAAAGATCCATTCTATATAAGGATAACCTTCTAACTGACTCAACTTTCTAGGATTGGTATAGTTAATTGTGCTTTATACTTTTCCATGAACATAAATTATATGTGCAAGAAAAACCCATTCTCAGAGTGCCTAGTAATTAGGCTGGTGAGGATGAGCACTCTCTCTTTATATTAAACACTTGGATGATACCACAGATATCCAATGTTTCATGTTTTCATCCATGTCCAGTGAGCTTCTAAAGTAACATGAGGATATAAATCTGTATAGAATTATGTCTCGCATTCATGATCTTTATAAAGATAAAGATATATAAGAGAGATATTAGATAACCAATGCACTATTCAGATATAATCTTAGAGATTCGATGCCAGTTGGGCCTCATGTAGTCAAGATTATTGGATATATAGAGTGCTTAGAAATATTGGGATTTAAGATCCTTGATGAGTTGGACATAGATCTCATTCTATCAACACTACCTAAAGGTTTATCCAGATTAATTATCAATTATAATATGATAAATAGTGATAATTCACTCTCAAAACTCTATAGTTTAATTCTCTAAGTTGACAAGGATATGGGGTGTCAAAATCTTTCAATATTTATAGTGAATAAGAAAATGAAGATTAAGGAAAATGGGACTAAGACTCATTCTAAGTCTAAGTCTCTCAAGAATTGTCCTTATAAGAAAAAGAAGACCCAAAGATAGGTGAAAAAAAAGATATAGTATGTTCTGCATGTGGAAAGATGGGACACTAGAAGATGTATTACACCCAGTTAGTGAAGAAAGGGGGAACTAAAGGTGTATTTTTTTATCAATTGAAATATTTCTATATCTAAAAATTGGGTATTATATACATATTTTGGTTCTCACATCCATATCCAAATATAGGAACCAAGTAGATTTCAAAATATTTTTAGAGGATAAGTGGATATTTGAGTAGATAATGAAGCATATAAGTCTGCCTTAGAAATAGGATATTACCACCTTCCATTGAAAACCAGAATGGTCTTGGTTTTAAAATATTATTATATACAAACTGTTACTAAGAAAATAATTTTTATATCATACCAAGATACCAATGGTTTTATTTTTAAGTATGGAAATAAGAGGTATTTTTTTATAAATTCAACATATGTTATGTTATTGAATATTTAAATAACAATATTTATGTATAAAATTATGAAAACCAAGTATTTAAAATTGATAATAAATCAAGTTTTCATGACTCATTTCACACCTAGTTGTGGAATCACCACCTTGGTTGTATAAATGAGAAACATTTGAAAAAGATATATCAAGATGGTTATTTAGATTATTTTGAACTAAATTCACTTGATATATGTATCATTTATTTACAAAGAAAAAAACCAAGTCGCATTTTGGTGTACAGTGGGAAAGGTCCATAGAGCTTCTAGAATTGGTACACAATGACGTACATGGACCTTTTCTAACAGAAGCAAGATGTTTGTATTATTACTTTGTAACTTTTACTAATGAATTGAGTAGATATGGTTATGTATACTTGAGGAGGTATAAGTCTGAATACTTAGAGAAATTGAAAGAGTTAAAGAATGAAGTAGAGAATCAACTTGGTGAGAAGATAAATAAGATTCAGTATAATTGAGGTGGTGAATATCTTAACTAAGAGTTTATCAATAATCTACAAAAGTGTGATATTCTATCTCAACTAGCTTCACCTTATACACCATATTGGAATGGAATAAGTGAAAGGAGGAACCATATATTTCTTTACATGGTAAGGTCAAAGATGGGTCATGAAAATATTCTAATATCATTTTGAGGATATGCATTACATGCTGCAGCACACATTCTAAACCAAGTACCTACTAAATAAAAAATATAATACCATATGAATTAATGAATGGAATGAAATATATGTATTCTCATACTCATGTATAAGGTTTTGAAGCATTTTTAAGGCCTTATTATGAAACAAACAAGAACCTTGGAGCATGAATTGTATCTTTATAGTGTATCATAAAGAAACAATAGGATACTATCTATATAACCCCTAAGATAAGAAGGTGATTCAATCAAGTCAATCTATTTTTATTGAGAGGTAGAATGACCTAAAGAAATATAGAGGGTGTGATATTGACTTCAATGAAGTTTATTCTCAATATATATAAGAGTTAGTACATGAAATCATTCTATAGGACCCCATGGAAGATGTTGTTCCTAAAATACAAGTATTGTGTAGGAGCACCAAAGAGGTTAGAAAATAATAAAGTTACAGTTTTCTATTCACTAGGAATGGTGACTCATTATTGGTTAACAATAATTATCCTCTTTCACATAATGAGTTAGTAGAGAGCTATGAAGCTATAAAATGGAAATAAGTCATGAATTATAAGATGCATTCCACATATCAAAACAAAGCTTGGGTTCTGGTCAATCCACCAATTGAGGTAAAGATCATTGGGTGAAAATGGTTATTCAATATAAAATTGGAAATGGGAGGTAAATTAAATACCTATAATATAAGGATAGTGGCTAAAGGGTTTAAACTATATCAAGAAATTTACTAATATTAAACCTTTTCTCTGTTTTACCATTTAAATCTATCATAATTCTACTTACATAGAAGATTTCCATGACTATGATATTTAATAGATGGATTTAAAACAAATTTATTTAATATTAACCTTCAAGAATATATATATTCGACACAATATAAAGATATTATGACTAAATAAAATTTTAATAAGATTTTAAAGTTGCATTGATCCATTTATGAATTGAAGCAAGCATCTGGATTATGGAACATTCAATTCTATGAAGCCATAAAATATTTTGGTTTTATAAAGAGAGAATGTGAGTCATGCTTTTATAAGTATTTCAGTGGGAGTGTGGTTGTATTCCTAGTATTGTATATTGACAACATATTACTTATTGTAAAGGACATACCTATCTTGAAAGCAGCTTAGGAATGGATAAAAAATTCTCTATGAATGACTTATGATAATCAACCTACATATTTGGGATCAAGATCATCCATGAATGATCTAAGATTATTCTTAGACTAAGTCAAGGTATATAAATTGACTAAATATTTAAGAGATTAAATATGGAAAAATCCAATAAAATATTGGTTCTAGTGTCACATGGTATACATATCTCCAATAATTGTGTCCTCAAAAGAAGAAGAGAGAGTGTGTGTTTGAGTAATATCCCATAATCTTCCATGATTGGATCAATAATGTATGTCATGTTATATACTAGGATTTATTTTCCCTATTATTTGACCATGGAAGGTGGGTATCAAGAAGATCTTTGTGAACATCATTTGTTTTTTGTTAAGCAAGTCCTTAAGTGTATAAGGAGAACTAAAGGTATATGCCTAGTATATGGAGGAGACAATGATCTATACATCAAGGGTTATAAAGATGTTGTATTTAAAATAGATCATAATAATTAGAATCTATAGTTAGGATATTTCTTTAGTATTAATGGAGGATTTTTGAGCTGTAAGAGTTCAAGACAGCCAGTTTTCAAAGATTTTATAACAGAGTCCAGGTATATATAAGATTATGATATATATAAATAATTTTTTTGGATATGAAACTTTATACAAGTTCTTTATGTGGTTTCTAACATTAAATAACTTATCACTTTATATTGTGATAATAATACAGTGGTGGATTTCATAAAGGATCTAAGGTCATTCCAATGGATGAATCACATACTCTGAAAGTATTACCTCTTGGGGTATTTTTCTCAAATGGGTGAAATTTTTGTGAGAATAGTTTCCACATAGGATATTTTGGTGGAAACCTTAACTAAATTATTATATTAGTAGAAGCATGAATATTATATGAGAGATAGAAAATTGAGGTTTTTTAGTAGTTGGTTCTAGTGAAAGTGGGAGTATGTTGTAGTTTTTTCCCTAGAACCAACTTTTATATACTTTATGATTACTTGTATTAATTGTTTTGAATATTAATAATTATATTAACACATAATTATTATTACTATACATGATATAGTATGTTATAATGTTCTGAGGGTAACTTTCACATTAAAAGTTTATATAAGTTCCATGCTTTGATGAGAACCTAAAAGTTCCATGGCAGTATTCTTAAATATATATTCAATAGCTGGATTATATCATTTAATGGGAAACAAATGATACATGCTATTAGGTTTGGAGACTCAAAGGGATTTCAAATACTTTTTTCATGGTGGATTCCCTTGGTAATCTTTAGAGCATAATATTTTGAGAACATCACCCACTAGTATGAAATCCACATTTATATGTGTCATTGGATATTCATGTTTATGGAAATGTATGATCATTAGAATTTGATATTTTTGTTGATTCATATTATGATTCATATACTTTAATGTATTAACAATAAATAAAATTATATATGCTTATGAAGATATAGGATATGTTGGGTGTCTCACAAGTAATATTTAATTAATGAATAATGTGAGAAGGATTTCCCCTTATGTTTTTTAATGGAAGTTGATATCCCGTTCCCTTTTATGGAAATGGAACTACCTTATTAATTCCATTACCATATAATTTCATTGGAATGTTTAATTTTGGAGAGTCAAATAATGATACATAGATCACATAGGTTTATATAACTATCATGAAACCTATTATATTAGAGATATTGAGATAAAAGGATCATATTACATACTGTACATTCATAAGAGGTTGTATATCATTGTAACATTAACTTATTTATCTATTTAATCCTTAACATGATTCTAGATGATAAAATTTGACTTTAAATATTGTATCCTAAATCCACTGAGAAAGGAGCTTAGAGGATCACACACTATGTGTATTTGGAACCACGGTTAAATTCTATATGAATTTAACAAGTTAAATAAATATTATTCCCATGCATAGTTTAATAATTATTCATGAAGTGTTGATAGTAAATGTTTTGTCACAATTTATTTGAGATAATATATATATGAGTTTAATATTTATTAAATATTTATTCACCATGTAATTATATATTTAATTTCATGAATATATAATATTTATTTATTTGGTTATGTGAATATTTAATAAATATTTATTCCCTGGTTTTGTAAATATAATATTTATTTATTTATTGTATAATAATGTAGGGATATTTATTTAATAAAATATATTGTCATTATTCAAGGTCTGATAAATATTAAGGACGATTAGTGGATTGGGTTTAATGGTCCATTAAGAAATGTCATATTAAATATTATTTGATTAAATATTAATTTATTTATTAAAGGAAAAAGTATTTTTTTTATCCATGAGTTTAGTGCATGTAAAGTAAATAATATTATTATTATTATCATTATTTATACATGGGATTATATAAGGATTAAGAGAATCATATGGTCATATGTTCAAATATTATTTTCTAACCCTAACTCTACTTAACCCTGGTTATGAAAAACCCTATCCAATCTAATTGTTGTGAAAAAATAATTCTAGAGGATTCTCTAGATCCCTAGAGAGATCCTATCCTATAATAATATAAATAATATAGATCTATTATCCTCCTTTACCAGAGTGACTCTTTTTCTCCGTGAAGGATTCAATTGTGATTAATACTCATCACCACAAGCATTAGAACCATTTGTGCTAACACACAGGGGATTTTACATCAAGGATCAGAAGTTTATAGAACATATGTGGATCACCACTATAGGGTGTCTATCCTTGATTCCTCTAACTCAATGATGGTATAGAAAATTGTATTCATATTATCATTGTAAATTAATAAAAAAATCAACAAAAGTAATTCTTTATTCAAATTAATTAATTATAAATAAAATATGAAAATATCCTCTCTTCTTGGTTCTGGTTATTCAGTCAATAAATATTCAATTTAATTGTATTCGTCATAATGTTATTCATCATATACATATTATAATTATCATTTATTACAATAAAAATCCAAGTTGGTAATGCTTGATAGGAACTTCTACTATTTTATAAACCTTCAAGCTAAGTTGGGTATTTTTTTTAAATATAATATAACTTCTATTTCACAGTGTTATACAAAATAAACCATTTTTTAAACTTCCTCCAATCATTATGGGTTTATTTTAATTCATGAATCTATATGAGAATTTGATTGGTTACGATTTTTTATTTATCATATCAAAAATAATTATGGATTAGAAAATTATATTCCCACTATATTATATGAATATAATGTATTTTTGTATAGAATAATTGAAGGTTTTATATATCAAAGGTCTTAGAACAAAATATATCTCACCAAAATTATTTTTCACTCATTATATTCCAAATAATTAGGAGATTGATATACAATAAATAAATTCTTATGATAATTTTACATATTTTCTCACAAAGGCATTACCAACTGCAAATTTTGAGAAATTGATTTATAAAATTATGATCCAAAGACTAAAATGTCCATCATGATTTTATGAGAGAGAGTTGAGAATGTTTCACTCTTTTTCACTTCATTAAGTTTTTTCCACTAGGTTTTCTTAATAAGTTTTTTAATGGGGGATCATGACATGAAATATAATTACTTTGAATTCAAAACATTTCCCCATAATTGAATATTATATATGATTCCATGAAATTATGACATCCAAGGGGGTTTTATTAAATATTTATTATGTGAATTTCATAATTCCTAAATTATTATTACTCACCATTCCCAACTCTAAACCTTCATATGGAAAACCCTTAATTTTCTTAAAAGGTTGGAATTCCAACCATTGGATGTGACATGAGAGATATGGATTGATCTGGACCTTTGATTACAAACTTCATGTACCATATATATATATATGTCATCATGTTGATAGGAATTAGAAATTTTGACTTATATAATTTGTGACATCATCTATTTAAGGTAAATCACATTTCAGTAGGTATATATCATTTTGTATATGTTTTAAAGTGTTTTGAGCGAGAATAAAGGTTTTTAGGAGGCCAGAATCATAAAATTTTAGGCTAGTGGATGATGGTGTAGCTTGAAAATCTACCGTAGTCTCATTGGAATATTGGGGGATTTTGTAAGATCTTTAGTAAAACTACAGATCCCACTAGCCAGTCGGTGGGGTTCCTATTCATAATCAATTCTACCTAAAATCCATCAACCTACTAGTGGATGTCACCAGCTATCCAGTGATGATATTTGGGGCCCAGTAATCCTAGTTGGGTTATGTAGAGTTTTATTAAAATCCTAACCCCTCTATCACTTTTTTACTCTCTCGTGACTCCTTCGACCCACAACACCCTTGGATCTCTCTTCTAGTGATTTTGGGATCTCTCTTCTTCTTATTTATCCTCACTTTGATTCCATGAAATTTTTTTAGTCCCATGGTTCAAGATCTGACAAGATATATCTTGATCTATATCTATTATCTAATATGTCCATTTATTCTAAGAAATTAGGTTTTTTATATATGTATCATATATAAGGATTTTTAAATAGTATAAAAAGGTAATTTTTGGTCATTGATAGAATCAACACCTGGATTCAGAGATTTGTCATCTGCGTACCCTTTGGACCTAAACAATTTTTACTAGAGAATATTATCATATATGTATGATATTATCCTATCTTTTGGGTATGGATTCTCTTCAATCATGATCTTATAATTCTTAATTAGGTGTATTGAGGATACTTTTTGGATTTGGGGTAGTGAAATATGACTTAGATAGAAACCCTTATCATTGAAACATTACTGTGCCTAAGGTAGATGGTCCTTATCATTTGAGAATTTTTATATAGGTTATTATTATGATTATTGGTGACTGTGTTTGCATCTCTATGAGACCTATGTTTTATATTTGATAAATTTATGTTTTTACGTTTATATCCTCATGATACCTATGCTTGCTTTTTACTCGCATGTGGATTGTAATAGTTATGATTCATTCTTAACATGACATGATATTGATATATCATAATTTATATTGTATTGTATTCATTGTTCCTCTATCTTTTGTAGTTGATCATGTAGGTTGATGAATATATAGTATCTCCCAATGCGGATGTTACATATAGTTGGTCAATAAGTACAAGGGTTATCACTTTAAGGGGTATGTGTCAAATGTATTTTTTGACTATCCCATTAGGGGGATCATCAGGTGACACTTTGATATTCCTTATGGCATATAGCCAAAGAAGGTAGAGATAATCTTTAAGGACTCAGTATATATGTTGTGTTTGTGTGATATATTTATTGCTTATCTGTGCTTGTTTTATTTCATGGAATGCACTAGAATATGTTATGAAATTATGTTAAGGACCTGTTGGTTCTATCCTAATTGGTTTCATACTCACACCCTACTTGGGAATATCAATGTGTGTGTAAATTTCATTACTAAGGATCTGATGAGGAGCAAGGTCCATGTGGTGGTTTATTGAATAAGATCATTAGGAGGTTGCATGGATCTGTAGGATAGACTTCAGGCTTGGACATCTACTTCTTATTCACTTAGTTTCTTTTATCTAGTACTTTGATCCATCTACTATGGATATCATTTTCCATGTTTTGAGTGTTTGACTAATATTTCATGTTGTTATTGCATGATTTGGTACTTTATATATAAGTTTCTACACTAATGATTTATTTATTCTTATTTTTTATTTATATTGGTATAACTTCTATTGTATACTCTGATGATTGCCTAATACCAAGAGAATAGTCTCCCCATGATGCTCTTCTTGGCCCTCACCACTAGTCAGAAACCTTTTTCATATGGGGAGGCACGAATGAGGTTGTGTGGAATCCTGACTCAAACCCAATGATTCAGGTTGGGGTGTTAAAAATGGTATCAGAGGCTCTGGTTTACTAACTTGTTTATTTTTGTACCTTGATTTTTGATAGGATATATAGGAAATAGGATGGTTGGTACTCGAACAGGGTAACTTTGTCATATATTTTAATGAACTATATAGTATACCTATAATTTAACATAAAAATGGTAATTTATGATCTTTTTTTTATGTTATCTTTGGTTTGATTTACCTTGGGTGATGCACATGAAGTTGGTATACTGATATGATAACCCATATCTTTTATACAGATCTATTACATTAATATGAACATAATACAATCCAAAAAAGATCAAGAGTCCTAGTGTCTTTGGGTAATTGGATACATATCTCAACAACTTTAAATAGGGATAAAATGATATTATTAAAATATCCATAAGATTCCTTTAAAATTCCATTAATATTATAAAACCGCATGGGATAACCTAAGAACATACATAAGAAAGGGGTGACCTATAAAGCTTATTAAGGTAATAATAAAAGAATAAAATGATGAAAGTAATACATGTACGTTAAGATGTATATCATGGTGGAATTGTAAATCCCTAAATTTTGTTCACCTTAATGAATTCCTTATTTCACTTCTTATCCTCCTTGTTTTTAGATGATCCATGTTTGGGTAAAGGATCGAGGAATTTATGAAGACTAAGGAGGATTCAAGTGTGTTTTTGGATAACTTTATTCCACAAAAGGAGGTTCTATAATACATTTCTTAGGACCATTCCATAGAGGTTTTGGATATTTCATAGCATAGTTGGTTACACCATAGTGGTATGGTGGAGTAAGGGATGCACCACAGATCCAAATTTAGTACCATGGTGTTGGTGTTGATGTGGGGTTTCACCATAGCTACTGTCGTGGAGGGGTTGTTTGGGAAGGTTTCACTGTGGTAACTTAGACCACACCATAGAACCAATTCTCCATGTCAAATAAAAATGTCTAGTGCATCCTATTAGACTTTAGGATTTATGGATATAAATTTATTAGCTTTGTAATTCATTGGGGAATTCATTTTAGAATTTAAGAGGGGGTTCTATAAAGATTTATGAGGGGTTTATCATACATATTTGATCTTTTAAAACCCCTAGAAATAACTATTTCCCCACCTTCAGTTGGTATTATTCCAGATTCTAAAAGGATGAAGAGAGGAATCAATGTCATAGACCTCATCCTATATCATATTAATTTTGGGTTTCAGTAAGACCCTACACTACAGTCCCCCCTTTACTCCATGAGGATTGTTTTCTAGAACTTACCACATTGCATCTATTTTTTCTTACACCATGGTGGTTCCTTTCAGCACACCACTATTCCATGGTGGTTCTTTATTGAACACCAATACATTTTATTGAGTTCCTTTAATTCTTTTTGGTTGTATATTTTACACATCCATGTCACAACACTTTTCTTTTCACCGTGGATCCTCTCAATTTTAAATAAATACTTCTTACACCCTTATTAAACTGATCTTGAGGACCCAATTGATGATGATAAACCTCAGTTAAGTTTTGGTTCTACCCTTTTACTTGTTTATAATTACCTTAATATATAACCCTTGATAAATTGGATTGGAACTGGTTCTAGGAGTCCTTGGAATGTGATCGTGTCCTGATTGATGTGGTAACATGGTTTGAGTGATGAAACTTTTTAAAAACATTGATGTTGATGTTGACAATCATGAGGTAAGAAGTTATTTACCATTTTCAGTACATGTATATGATGTTGGAATGATATGTTTCTTATTCTTGATTAACCCATGCTTTTTATGAGTTGTATGTGGGTTTATGAGTGGCTACGAGTCCTACTTAATTATGACCATGTGATTATGTGTGGCTCCTGACATTTGATCTTAGTGTGACTTTTTTCCTTTCTATAACATGTATTGATTATTGTGTTGCATAGCCTGTGGAATTTTTTTTCAAGTATTGATATGATCAGGTGGAGCTTTGAGGTTATGTAATTTCATACAAACATCTTTAAATGTGGGTGTGGATATCCCTATAGAGGGATGTGAATTAGTGGTTGATTAACTAACCTAATGCATTCCAAACATCCTTAAATGTGGGCATGGTTATACTTATAGAGGGATGTGCATATGTGGCTGAATGGAAGATACCATTATGAACTTCCTACAAACTTGGGTCATGGATTTTTAAAAGTATATCCAACTGGGGATTAACATAGTGGAACATGTTTTATTCCTGAAGAAAAACACCATCTGGGTGGGGTGATCTGTTCTACCTTAAAGGTGATACTTATTGAATTGTTTTACATTTATATTGGAAATGAGCCGAAACAATTGGGTTTAGGGTTTTTAGTGGCTTGGTCAGCACATGATGACTCATCACTTTCAGGGTTCTATATTTATTTTATTATTTACTTATTTCATGAAGAACATTTTTGTATATTATGTGCACTTATAATGACACATTGGGGGTGTCCTACTGAGTATTGTACTCAAACCCTACTCAGGTATTTTGATGAACTTATAGATTTCATGACTAGAGACCCAGTGAAGATAAAGTTATATACGGTGGATGAGTGAGAATAGGAGTATGGAGCTCATACTAGATCGAGACAGACTCTAGGGGACCCTCTATTTATTTATTTATCTATTATTCTACACTTTTCTTTGGTTTAGATTTCTACTTTGGGATCCTATTTATTTGTATGACATATATTCCATCTTTATATTTCCACATGTACTCTAGTTTTATATATGATATTGTTTATTTTTATCCATTCCATGACACAATAATGATGGTATAGTCTCGCTAATAATGGAATCAAACTCTCTCTCTGTTAGTCAGTAGTTTCTTTCATATGGGGAGAGGTGCATGAGGTCATGTGTAATTTTAGCTCGAATATAGTGGTTTGGATTGGGATATTACAAAATGGTGTCATAGGATCAGTATTCTTCTATTCTTACTAACTAACCTAGGACATGGTAGAAGGGAGATAGTTATGTGGGACTTGGGAAGGGGAGTTTCCATGTGCCTTTCCAGAACATGTGTAATGAACCTTCAAGTTACCATGGATGGGATTGCTATTACCATTAATTAAATACACCTTGGGTGATACACATTATGTTGATATGTGATTTATGAGATTTTGGGTATGCTTATGCATCATGACTAGGCACATAGGTTCACATTCCATGTATATAATTGTTATTATACCACATATTAGTTATTTAATTAAATTCATTGATGTGATATCTATTCAGGATAGTTTATTTGATTTTTTGATATATATTTTTTCCATGCTATTGTGATATATATTTATTGGTTTTAATCAGTTGAGAAAATCATGTTGAGGTGTATGTATATATACATGAAAATTATGAATAACATATAGGGATAGAGACCAAGGTTAGTGCTAGGAGGGTTGTACTTTGGATTGTGGGTAGACTCCTAGAAAATCCTTTGTGTAATCTCATAGACTAGTTAAAAAAAATTTATGTTCCTAATATTATTCATGTTATAGAGATTCTACCATGTAGATTTTTTATGGGACTGGCAACTGCGGTAGCCTAGGATGATCCCTTCCACCACTCGTGGTGAAAGAAGATGTACCCCTTCATGATTTTATACAAGTACAGGTGATCTAGAATGCTAAGACTATTCATTCATGACTATTTTGAATAGTTCTCATTCAAGGAAGAGCCACTCAAAAGACCATGACTGACCATGATTTGGATTTCCAACTTCATCATCCTCTAGTGTTCCAAGGTACCGGTGGCTCATGGGATGCAAAGGACTGTTTGGATATTATCGATATCATTTTTGAGCTAGTTAAGACTCCTAAGGAGGGGAAAGTGATTCTAGTGACCTTTATATTCCAAGGACTTGTTGGGATATAGTGGACTTATATTATTCAGGCTATGATATGAGATAGTATTACTTGGGAAACCTTAAATGAGTTATTTCTCAAGGAGTGTTGTCCTGAGATTATGAAGTTGGACCACTCCTAGGGTTTCATAGAGTTAAATAAAGGTATTATGATTGTCTCTTATTACTCTACTTGTTTTAAATAGGTACTTTTCTTTTCTCCCTTATTGGTTGGGAATGAGGTGTAGAAGGATCAAATTTTGAGATAGGACTTTGACTAAAGCTTAGAAATTAGGTTAGTGTATTTTATGGGAAGTCATACTCATATGTTTTTTAAAATTATCTAACATTTGGGAAGGGGCTGGAAGAGGAAAAGTTAGTAGACTTACTCCTGGCCCACAGCAGGCCAGTGACCAACCATTCTCTCACTACCTTAAGATTATCTTCTAAAAGTATAAAGAGGAAGGAAACCTAGTAATATCAGGGTAGAAAACATTCAGGTTATATTAGGACTTCTTTAGTATCCTCAATGGGAGATGATTCTAATAGGTGCTACAATTGTGGGCTAAGGGGATATTATAATAGTGCTTAGAGGAAATCGTCTATGGAGTTATATCATTGTGACAAGGATGGTTATCTTTAATTATTTTTCTCAATGGTCTATCATAGGGGTACCAGTAGATCAGTTAAATCTTGGATTGGAATACCTTTTTAGAGGATGCAAACTTCCCAGATGATGGAGACTTGGGAATATGGGTCGTAGATTAAAGATAGGACAAGTTTACATAATAAACTAGGTTCTAGAAGATAATGAAGAGGGTCCATCTACTATTCAAGGTATGTTATTGATCATTTCCACCTTATCTACTATTTTTTTATAATAGTGCTTCTCAGTCTTCATTTCTAAAAAAATAGTAGCGGGAATTGACCTACGGGCCAAGTTAAATTCTGATTTAGTTTCCCTGGACACACCATTGGGTATAAAATTGGACCATATTCAACAATACTCGGAGTTTCCCATATTAGTCTCTGACTATGAACATCTATTGGATTTCATTATTCTATAAATGAATACCTTAAATTTAATTCTCATCATGGATTGGATGACCATATTCTGAATTCATATTAATTGTTATTGGAGGCATGTATAGTTCACTTTGCTGAAGGGATAAAGATACGTGATGACTGCAGAGTGGTAACTAGGAGAATATAGATTTGGATGAGATTTAATTCATATTAGGATAATCACAAAATAGTTAGTGGCATTGGATCATTTGATGGGATCAGTTATATCCCCCTATACTTTCCCTCTAGTCTCTACCAAGACAAGTTTTTGGATGAATTTTTAGGACTACCCCCTGATAGAGGAGTTGACATTGAGATTGATCTCTTGTCAAATTCATAGCCATTTCTATACCCCTTATCATATGGCACCATCCAAGATAAAATAACTCAAGGTGAAACTCTAGGACTTGGAGTATAAGGTATTTTTCATGCCAAATACTTCACCATAGGTTGAACCTATATTATTCACCAAGAAGAAAAATAGTATTCTTAAAATATAAATTGATTATCATAGGTTAAACTAAGTGATGGTGAAGAAACAATGTCTCTTTCCCTAGATCGATGATCTTTTTGATTACTTAGTGGTAACCCATTCTCTAAGATTTATCTTTGATTGGGCTGCCAACAGTTATGAGTTAGATAGAGGTATATTCTAAATATGGATTTTAAAATCAAGTATGGGTTGTACAGGTACTTGATGATGTCATTCAGGCTGACCAATGCACCAAAAGTGTTCATGGATCTCATGAATAAGATCCTTCACCCATATTTGGACTCATTCATCATGGTATTTTTTTGATGATATCTGCATCTACTTTCTAATAATAGAGTATCATGTTATACACATTGAGATAGTCCTAAGTGCACTTCAAGAACATTGGATTTATATCAAACTATTAAAGTGTGACTTTTTGATATGGGAGGTGAGATTATTGGGTCATGTGTTTTCTTAGACAGGTATTTCCATATACCCAGAGAAAGTGGAGGCGGTGATGTCATGGACACATCCCCAGAATTTGTTTGAGATCTAGAGCATTCTAGGCCTAATATGATATTACTGACACTATATCCAAGACTTATCTAGATTATCATTACCCATGAACACATTGAAAAATAAGGTATTAAAGTTCCAGTGGTCATACTAGTGTGAAGAAGTTTTTATTGAGCTGAAAAGGAATTTGAAGATAGCTCCATTATTGAAACTCCTTGATCTGAGGATTAGTTATTTAGTTTACTATGATGCATCAAGATTTTTTCTAAGTGAAGAACTAATACCAAAAGAAAATGTAGTAGCCTATGTGTCTCTTCATCTATTTTCCCATGAGCAGAACTACCCTACTCATGACTTATATCTAGTAGTAATGGTCCATGCTATGAATTTCTGGAGACATTATCTCCTTGGTGATAGATTTTTTGTTTACATGGATCATAATATCCTTTGATATATCTTTACAAAGATTGGCCTAGATCTGAGGTGCAGGTGATGGGTTGAGTATCATCATATGTTTGACTTTAGATGGATTATACACTAGGGAAAGGTAATTTTATTGTGAATTGTCTTAACCATAAGACATGGGCTGAGTAGAATCTTGGTGAGAGGACTTATAAGGAGTAGTGGCTCTTGATGATATTGTTGGAAGATTATAGGATGGATTCATCAGAGAATCATGGGTTGATGATATATTCCCCTTTGGTTATCACATCCTCACATATGGACTCGGTGGTGATGCATCAGGAGCCAGACCAAAGCTTTTTTTATGAGGGAACAACTAGCTAGAGGTGATTTAATACCCAGTGGTCATTGGTCAATAAATACATGATCATGGTGAATGGGAGAGTAGTAGACCCTAATACCATCATGAGTATATAATGAGGGATTACCATCTCTATAGATTTGTAGTATAACCTAGAGCAATAAATATGTACCATGACTTTCGGTGAAAGTTCTGGTGTCCAGGGATGAAGAGGGAAATTGTTGGGTTCGTCTCTTGATGCCTTACCTATCAGAGGGTGAAGGCTAAGAACCACTTTCCTAGTGGTTTGATCTAGCCACTTCCAATTTCATTTTGGATGTGGGAGGAAATCATGATGAACTTTTTTATGGTTTTACCCAAGACCTTGTGAATACATGACATTTTCTGGGTGATTTCTTGTCAACTTATGAATGTTGCATACTTTTTACCAATCTAAGAGACTCACTCTATGGATTAGCTAGGAAATATTTTCATCTGTGAGATCATATAATTACATGGGGTACCCTTAATCATTGTTTCAGATAGTGACACATGTTTTATTTCATGGTTTTTTAGGGCTTAAAGTGAGATTTAGGGACTCAACTAAAATTGATCACAATGTACCATCCTCATATAGATGAACAGTTCAAGAAAACTATATTCATATTGGAGTATATTATTTTATCTTTAATTCTATACTTTATTGGAGCATGGGATAATCATATAAACTTGGTTGAGTTTTCATATAATAATTGTTATCAAGATTTAATTAAAATGGAACCTTCGAGTCTATGTACAAAAGGCTATATCATTCACAGTTTTGTTGGAATGAGGTCAGAGAGTGGATATAAGGCTTTCTTGATTATGCCCATGTGATTATGTATGGCTCATAACATTTGATCTTGGTGTACCTTTTTGGTTTTTACTATGAAATGTATTTCTAATTTTGTTTCATAGAATATAGAATTACGTTTTAGGTATCTAGATGATCTGGTGGATCCTTGGGTTTGGTGTTATATAGTCTAAACTTCCTTAAAGATGATCATAGATATCCATGTAGAGGGATGTGTATAAGTATCCAGTTAACCTACCTAACATAGTCCAAACATACTTAAATGTAGGCATGGTTATCCTTATAGAGGTATGTGCATAAGAGGATAACTGGAAGATAATGGTATAAGCTTCATATAGACTTGGGTAGTGGTTGTTTAAAAGGATCACCCATTAAGGATCAACATGGTGGAATGTGTGGCATTCTTGATGACAACCACCATCTTGTTGGGGTAAGTTGTGTTAGCTTAAAGGTAGTACTCATTGAATTTTTTGACATCCATACCAGCAATAAGATAAAGTGTGTGGGGTCAAGGTTAGTGGTGTCTTGGTCAGTGCATGATGACTCGACACATATATGGTTGTATATTAATTTGATTATTTACATATGTCATGACATACACTATTATATATTATGTGCACTTTTGATGAGGATTCATTAGTGGTTTCCTACTGATTCTTCTACTCACACCCTACATAGGAATTTCATTGCACTTGTAGATTTCATGACTAGATACCCAATGAATGGAAAGGGCCTTATGATTCATATCTAAGCATAGGAGTATGAATTTGGTAGCAAACTAGGAAAAACTTTAGAGGACCCACTATTTATTTATTTATTATTCTGCACTTTATTCTGGTTTATATTTTCACTTTGGGAGCCTATTTATTTACATAAAATGTATTCCATATTTATATTTTTTTCATGTAATCTTATTTTATATATGATATTTTTTATTATTATTATTTCCATGACATTATCCTGTGGGTATAGACTCCCCACTGACAAACTCAATCCCTCACTGCTATTCAGAAGCCTCTTGTATATGGGTAGTCATGCGTGAGGTCATATGGAATTCTGGATCAAACCCAGTAGTTTTGGTCATGATTTTATAGGAATAAAAGGGTTATAATCATAAAATAAACATTAAATCATGATATAAGATGATAACATCATGTCATTTTAGGAATGTGGAAACAACACAAAACATAGCATCATAATCTTAAGTCAGTAATAACTATCAAGTCATCATAACATATTGTTCTTAGGATAACTTCTCTTGCACCGTACATGGTATATCATGAGATAAAAACATTTCCCAATTCATTGTAGGGATATATGATTTTGGGACCACCCATCACATTTATATCATGTACATACATTTGTGTTCCACATAGATCATACAATATAAGAATGTATTTCATCACTTTTAACTCCACGATTAAGTAGTGTGGGTTACATACATAGAAGTACCCAATAAATTAAGGATAGTAACATCTAGGTGAATACCCTTGAGTGGAAAGAGTGATGGGTATTCACAACACAAAAGTATGACATGGAAAATCATGGGATAATTTTGGCAGCATAATGGATGTATATAAAGATTCATGGAAGGGTTTAATGATAGTGAAAAGTGGTATTTCATTACTTGGTAATAATAAGAAAAGAAAATAGATATATAAGAACACATTAAAACATGAACATTCAAAAATAAAAAGGGATTAATACAAAGAAAGGTATTGAATAAAAAGGATGAGGAAGATAATTCCTTACTTGATAGGTTGCTTTTAAAAGATTTGGAGGAACTTTTTAAGAGATTAGTAACACCTTGTTATGGATTTAGGGAGTCATAGGGAGAGGAAATTCATTATCAATGGGTTTTAAGAGAAAATTAATGTGAGTTTGTGTGGGTATTATAGGAAAATATATGGTAATTATTTATTAATTTCTAAATGTAGTTTTTTTACTCTAAGTAATAAAATAATCACAACCAAAAATCTTCCCATGGTTTTTTCCTAGGAATCTTTCATAGATAAGTGTTTTTTAATATTTTATTAGGTTAAGAAATGAAATCAATAAAATAATACCATTTATGTTGTGTAAGTGAGTCGTGTTTATAAATAATAGTTTTTAAAACCTTAAAATATAATATAGGTTTTGGAGGATTCATTATAGGTTTGTAAAATTAATTAAATAACTTAAAAACACATTATTTTAAATATAAATTATATTTTTGGTCATGGATAGCTTTTATAGTATTTATTACATCAATTTTGTGTTATTATGATGTTATAATACATACTATATTTTTATACTGTCTATAATTTTTACCTAGAAATTCAAATGTCTCAGGAAATTATGAAAAATTCGTTATTGGATAAATTAAAAATGATAATTTCAAAATTGGTATTTATTTTAACAAAATAATTTTCTATATATAATAATTTCTACATTTAAATAAAAACATTATTTATTGAAAAATACTAGTTTTCATGACACAAAAAACATTCTTACCTTAATAAAAATTACACATGAATTCATTAAATGATATTATAATTTATATTTAAATAAATATTATTTAATAATACTATTTAATGAAATTAACATTTACTTCCAAAATTATTGAATTTATCAAAAAGTTTCCTTAGATTGAATCTATATGTTTCCCAAAAACAACATTATATTTATTCATATAAAAATTTATTTTTATCAAAAATATATATAATAATGTGTATATATAATGTAATAATTAAAATATAATCATTATTTTATTAAAACAATATAAAAAATCATACTGCTAGGGTCTATATCCTTATTACACCATCATATGGAATAAGGGTAAGGTGTGTGATTGTGGTACATTCTTAGGGTGGTTCGGCAAACATGGTTTGGGTGGTGATCACAATGAGATTAAACTTCTCCCATGAACAGTTTCACTCATGTTTTGGTTATTGAATCTTAACTTGTTCTTGGTTAGGAACAAAACCCAGTGATTCCATCACCCTCAGAATATTTGATAAATGGGCTTCATAATGTATGATTCTACTGGTTAAGTCCATCACTTCTTCATTCTGTACCAATTAGATTTTATCATAACCCTTAACATATACTAATATTAATAGTCACTATAGAATAGATATATTGTCAATGGTTATAATTATTAATAGTATTTTAATCCCGTAAAAAATATAGGTATATTTTACAATGGTCTAAAATAACAAATGAGATATAGTGCATGTGTTTTCTATAACTACATTACTTAATAATACATTTATCCATTCAAAATGGAATTTTATTTATAAAATTTTGAGTGGTTAAAAATGTTTTATAGGATTTGGTGTCCATTAATAGATCATGTCTAGGCATGTTGGATCACATGTCATATGCTTGTTTCTTACATTATATAGGTCCCAAATAATTAAAATGCATGTTGTAATTTATGATATGTGATTTTGGTGCATTATTTCTTGCATTATTTTATTTCATCCTGAATATTCTATGCTTGGGTGTATATATATAGATTCAATTGATGTGTAGTCATTGAAGGCTTATCTTGGGTATTGGGTAGTGATTAGTGGGGTTATGCCTTGTTTTGTGGGTAGCCTTTTAGGTTAAACCTTGTTGTAAAACCTTGTGTGTCCATGTGATCTTATATCAGTCTTCTTGATTTAGATATTGGATTTATCTAAAAGTTAATCTGGTATTTTAGGAAATGTTTTCTCATGGATGTCTTATACCACTAATTGTGTAGGAGTATACTACTTAGCATGATCCTATGGTTTCTTGAGTAGCTCAAGTTATAGAATTGATCTGATTGGGTCTCATCTAGGTAGTACTTATTTAGGGAGAGGGACCCATAAGAGAGGGCTGATGATGGTCGACTATGATCATGACTTCCAAATCTATCATCCCCTGGGATTTCATGGAATTGGAGGCCCACATGATATATAGGACCGAATATAATTCATCAAGAGTATCCTCGATCTGGTGGATGCCTCAGAGGATCGAAAGGTTAAGCTTGTAACCTTTATGCTTTAGGGCATTTCTAGATGGAGGTGGGAAATTATGCTTTAGGATAGTAAATGAGAATGGATAACATGGATAACCTTTAAGGGCCTATTATTTCAGAAGTTCTTCCCTGATGTGATAAAGATAGAACATGTTCAAGTGTTTATGGATCTTTAACACAGAACTATGTCAGTGTTTTCCTATTCAGTACGATTCACTAAATTGATTCGATTTACTCCTCTTCTGGCTGGAAAATAGGCTCATAAAGAAAAAAATTTCAAGATCAGTCTTTATATAGATCTGAAATATCAGTTCATGAGTTTTGATATGATGACCTATGTGATAGTACTTCATAAGTCTCTAACAATAGACAAGGGTATCAAGGAAGATAGGGTTACAAGACTTCTTCTAGTTGCCAGTGGATCAAATATTTTTTTATCCAGCATAGTTTTAGTTGATTATTTTAGGAATAAGAAAAGGAATTTAGAGGGTGGATACCAAAGAAGCAGTCAATAGTTAGTGTAGAGTAGATCTTCTTTGACTCCCTCTATGGGAGATGAATTTGTTGGGTTCTATAATTGTGTGAGGAAAGGAAACTATCTCAAAGATTACCATGTTTTTGTTAATACTTATAACTTTTGTAGAAAGACAAGTTATTTGAAGAGATTTTATTATAAGTCTTTATAGATTCACATAGTAAGGTATGATCATGATGCAGGTGGAGGACCTCAGCAGTGGTTGTAGACCCCACAAGGGTCCGTGAATCAAGTGACTCGTGAGCCTCTAGGGTGTCATGAAGTTATTATTGGTAGGGTTTATATGGTTGATCAGGCATTCGATGCTGGTGTAAATGAACCTTCTACAGTTTTAGGTATTCTTATGTTTTATTATACATTCTCTATTTCCTTGTTTGACATATGCTTAACTCATTTATTCACATTTTCTCAAGTGGTTGTTGGGTTATACTTATCGATTAAATTCTCTTCTTGGTTTTTATCTATCAATACACCCCTGATAAAGAAAGTGGATCATTTTCAAAACTATCAAGAATGTATGATGTTGATTATTGACTTTGAGCATCACAATTCTAGAGATTTCAGGTTTTGATGTAATCCTTGGCATGAATTGGATGACCAGCTTCCATATACACATCGATTCTTATCTGATATGAGTGAATTTTACAGAGCCTAAAGGGGATATGTTCTTGTTGACCAGTCAGTGGGATGTCACAGTAAGTAGAGTGGAACAAGATCCTCATTAGAGAGAACCCTTTTCGACATAGGTGGCTAACATGATCCTTATAGTGGATCAGAAAGTGACTCCCTCGTATTTTCCTTCAATGGTGGGTCAGTTTTAAGATATATTTCCAGAATATTTCTCAAGGTTACCTCTAGACAGGGGAATTGATTTTGAGATCGAGCTTATACTTGGTGCACGACCTATATTGATCCCACTGAATCATAAGGCAATATCTGAATTTAAATAGATCATGGTATATCTTGAAGATCTGAAAGATAAATACTTAATCATACTAAGCACTTCCCCTTGGGGTGTACAAGTGTTGTTCACTAAGGAAGAGGATGGCAGTCTTGGGCTTTGTGTTGACTGTAAAAAGTTGAACCAGATCACTATGAAAAATTAGTACCTATTTCCAAGGATTAACAACTTGTTTGATTGGTTAAGGGGGACCAGTGTTTTTTAATGATTGATATATGTTTTGGCTACCATTGCCTTTAGTTAAATGTTTAATACACACTAAAGATAGGTTTCAAGAGTATATATGGGTTTTATGAGTATTTTGTTATGTATTTTGTACTAATGAATGTTATGTCAGTGTTCATGGATCTCATGAATAAGATATTTCACCTATACTTAGACCCTTTCATTATTGTGTTTGGTAATGACATCCTGATATATTCCAATACATGGGAGTCACATTTTTACACCTTGAGATCATATTGAGTATGCTTTGAACACATCATATTTATGTCAACTTATCAAAGTGTAAATTTTGTACCCAAGAAAGGTATTTTCTTTCTCATGTGGTCATTCAAGAAGGAATATTTTTTTATCAATATAAGTTAAAAGCATATATGTCTTAGGCACTATTGAGGAACATGTTTAATAGATAGACTAGTGTGAAGATACCTTCAAATAGATAAATAGAATATTGATGTTAACTCCAATTATTATTCTTCATGATCCTAGAGTTGTGTATGTAGCGTACTATTATTCATCTAGTGTTGTCTTGGGATATATTTTGTTGTAGGGTGATAAGGTAGTTATTTGGAGGTCTCGTTATCTATGACCCCAGGAGTGGAACTACCCTACTCATGACTTGGAGTTAGAAACTATGATTCATGCATTGAAATATTGGTGAAAATATTTATTTGGTGAGAGATTTTTCATACACAAACCACAAGATCCTACAGTATATTTTCTCCTAGTGTGACCTAAATATTCATCAAATTAATTGGTTAAAATACATGTAGATGTTATACTTTTTATATATTATTCTATTTGGAAAAGTAATTTTTTTGCAGATTCTCTTAGCAGTAAAACGTAGGAAGTTGGAAATAATACATTAGAAGGAGGCTTAAATATTATGGATTTTTTGGTAGATTGGAAGGTGGGAATAACTGAGGGTTAAGGGGAAGTAACTTGTGAAACCTTAGTGATCAAATTCTTATCAATGAAACAAGTTAAGGTTGTTCGAGAGACTAATTCAGATTGTATCATGATATGTGATAGGTTTTTGATAAATGATTCCATATCATAATGGACCATAGATGAACATGGTATGATTTTGGTTCATGGTAGAGTGATCGTTCCTTCTTCCATGAGGGAAGAGATAATGAAATAATCTCATGATTTTCATTTGGAAGTTCATCCAGGTCAAACAAAATGTATCATAATGATAGACAACAAATTTTTTATCCCGACATGAAAAGAGACATTATGGGCTTTATCTCTCATTCTATAACTTCTCATAGGATTAAGGATGAGTATCAGAGAGCTGTAGGGTTTCTCAATCCACTTATAATTCTTTTGTGGAAGTGGGATGATGTGACGATAGAATTTATGATAGGTTTTCCTATGACTCTGAGAGGTTGATATTTCATGTGGTTTGTAGTGGATAGATTAACTAAGGTGGATCATTTCTTGCTGATATGAGAGACTAACTTGGTGGATGAGTAAGTTAATATCTATGTTTGAGGTATTTTTTGAATTCATATAGTTCATTCGTGCATGTTATCTAATAGATACACTCAATTTACATTGAGATTTTGGAAAGGTTTGTATAAGTCAATGGGGACTCAGGTGAATATAATTATGACTAATAATCCCCAGACTGATGATCAATCAAATAGAATGATCTAGAACTTAGAGGATATGTTTCAATCATGTATTTTATATTTCAAAAGATCTTGGGATATTTAATTTGATCTGGAAGAGTTTTCCTAAAACAATAGTTTCCAATATTTGATCCATATTTATCCTTTTGAGGATCTATATAAATGATCATTTCATTCACCACTATTTTTTCATGAGGTAGGTGAATCTTCATTTGTTGGTACTAGTATGGTATAAGTGACCTCTGAGAAAGTGAAGTTGATTTAGAAGTGAATAGTTACAGATCATAGCAGAAAGTGATCATATGTATACTGATGAAGATGTCCCTTAGAGTTCAATGTGAGTGATAGAGTTTTCTTGAGGGTATCCCCTCAGTTGGGGAATAGGCATTTGAGGAAATAATGCAAGTCGGCACCATGATGTATTGGGTTGTTTGAGATTGTCGAATATGTTGGGATAGTGGACTATTGGTTGGATCTTCTTCCACAATATCAAGGTATGTATAATTTTTTCCATGTGTCTCAGCTTAAAAGGTATGGGCCTGATCCTACATAGGTGATTAACTATGAGGATGTTGAGTAGGAACCAGATGCATCTTTTGCAAAAAAAATCTATTTATATTGTTAACCAAAATGAGAAGGTGTTGTGAGGAAATATAGTTCCTCTTATTTAGGTTCAATGGCAACACTGGCATATTTATAAAGAGACATGAGAGTGGGTGTCAGAAATTTAGGCAAAGTGGCTTGAGTTATTCAAGTAGACCTATGGAGACACTTCTTGGGGATGAAAAGTTAGAAAAGGTGGATAATTATGAAACCTTATATTTAAGGTACATCTTATTTTTGGGGGTACATGTTATTATGTATATGTTTTAAAGTGTTTTCAGGTGGGTATTAAGTGTTCAGGAGGCTAGAATCAGAAAAGTCCATTATAGTGGATGTTGTTATAGCTTGAAAATCTACACCAGTCCCATTGACTAGCCAGTGGGGATCCACTAGCTAGGTAGTGGGATTCCTAGGCAGAATCAGTTCTTCCCAAAATCCACCGACTGGTTAGTGGTGTCGTTTGGGGCCTATTAAGCCCAATTAGGTTATGTAGAGTTTTATTAAAATCTAGTCCCCTCTCTCACTTTTTCACTCTCTTAGGCCTCCTTTGACCCCCTATCACCCTAGGATACCTCTTCTATAAATTTTAGGCACTCTTGTCTCCTTATTTATCCTCCCTTTAACATCCAAACATCGGTTTGATCCCACAATTCCAAATCTAGTAAGTTCTATCTTGATCTAGATCAATTCTCTTATTTTTCTCTTTGGTAAAACCAATTAGATCCTTGATTTATCAATTAGATATCAGGGTTTTGACCTTTTATAACTATGGAATTGTTTTTCATTGATAGAATCAACACCCAAATTCATAAATTTGGAATATGTGCACCGTTTGGACCTAGACCATTTTCGGCAGTGAATCTTCTTGGGTATGTGTGATATTTTCCTACGTTTTGAGAGTGATTCTTCTTCAACCTTGATCCTATAATTCTAATTATGGTTGATCAGGGATGTATCTAGGATTCATAGGGGTTTAATCAGACTTAGATAGTGACCCTTATCATTGAAATGTTGTTTCACCTATGGTAGGTGGTCCTTATCATTAAAGCATGTTTATATGTGTTATTGGAAAGATTTTTGGCATGTGTTTGTATCCCCATGAAACATGATTTTGATGTTTAACCACATTTGGTGTGTTTTTGTAAACCAATGAGACCTATGTTTTATATTTTATTACATGTGGACTGTGATGGTTATGAATCTTGATTGACATGACATGATATTGATTTTTCATCTTGTATATTGTATTGTATGTGTTGTTTATCTATATTCTATAGTTGAGAATACAGGTTGATCCATATGAACTTTCCCCTAAGTGGGATGTGTCATATGTTTTTTCAACATGTTCATTGAATATCCCTTTATGGGTATCTATCACATGTGTTTTTGTACTACCCCATTGAGGGGGATTTGTCAGGTGGGTCATTGACATTCCTTCCAGTATAGATCCATACTAGGTAGAATCAGTCTTTAAGGACCTAGAATATATTTTATTCTTGTGTTATATACTTAATTATTATTTAAACTTGTTTAATTTCATGTAATGAATCATAATATCTTATTCACTTATGTTAAGGACTCATTGGTTTTATCTTACTGGGTTTCATATCCACACCCTACTCGAGCATCTCGGTGTGTATATTGATTTCATGATTAGGGATCCAGTGAAGGGAAAGGGACCTACATTTAGTAGTTGAGTAGAAAAAACTAGAGGGTGAATAGAGTCATAGGATAGACTCAAATATTAAATTTATGTTGTTGATTTTTTATTTACTTTTATCTCATACATTGATCCACCGCTTGTGGGGATCTTTTTCCATATTTTGAGTGTGTGACAAATATGTTATATTATTATTTCATGGGTTGGTACTTTATGTGTATGTTTCTACTCTAATGACTTATTTATTCTTATTTTTTTTATTTATATTATTATCACTTACAATGTATACTCTGATGATTACCTGATACATAGGTCATATTCCCTATGCTTCTCTTAGCCCTCACCACTAGTCAACAACCTCTTTAATATAGGGAGACACGCATGAGGTTGTGTGGAATCTCAGCTCGAACCTAGTGATTTGGGTTGGGGTGTTATATAATTTCTCCATGTATCTTTTTTATTTTTTATATATTTTCATTTTTCATCATCCTTACAGATATTTGAAACCAAGTTTAATTGGTGATGCACATCACCAATGATCAATCAAACATTTCTATTTTTGAAAATATTTTCAGTTTCAGTTAGTGTTCAATATATTTCATAACATTGTTATAATCCATTCCAAAATATATGTCATTGAATAGGTAAATTCCATAATATATTTAAAATATATGTCATTGAATAAATAAATTTCATATTTTCGGAAATTATAACATTATTGATTCAAGGTAATTTATATTTGGTCTCAAAAAAATTTTTGGAAATAAGTATAATAACTAATTATCAATAAGGATTTTGGGAAATTATCCTAATCGTTCATGGTTAACATTATATTTACATGGATAAAATGTGATAAATAGTTTAAATAAAAGTATAATAACTAATTATCAATGGTGATTTCATGTAAATATTCCTACTATTCTAGGCTAACATTTTTGTGATGTGGATAAAATGAGATAAATGGAAGAAAGAAAATATAGATACTTCCATTAGTGGTGAAAATGTATGAATTGACATGATAACATGACACAATCATGACACATACCATTGAAAATATTAATAAATGGGTTGGGTTAAGGTTGAAGGTGAATGAAACACAATCAAATAAATGAAAAGATTATTTAAAATTTTAATATATATATATTAAATATAATAATTTTTAAACTATATTAATATATATAAATATATATATATATGTAAATGTTTGTGTGTGTATATATAAATATCTTGTGTAATTAATAATTATTTTCATTCTAATAATAATTTCATGTATTTCAAATATAAAAAAATTAATAAATTATTTATAATATGAATTAGGTAGAAAATATTACAAACCAAAAACAACACACATTCAAGTACCTTAGTGAATTAAGCCTCATACATCCATAAAAATAATGAAAAACACCAAATGGACCTATCTTATTGAATAGATTGATCTAAAATTCCAATTTCTAGATGAACTTAAGGTCGAGATGATTTTGTCCTAAAGGTCCTTTATAGGGGGTGGATTGAAGACCTAAATATTTCTTGTATCATGTCAAGTCACTAGAATTATGAGATGAATTTACCAATCTGGAAATCCTGAAATATATAAAGTTCATTAAATTATATATATATATATATATGATTAAATTATTATTGAGGCCACCCCGAGGGTGAGGCCATCCATACTCACTACCCTATAATCTACTTGGGTATTTTTCTGTGTAAAATATAAAACTGACACCAGTAATGTTTATTTATAGGTTTATGACATACAAACCAATAAATATAAAAAAAGTCTACATTACAAGAAAAAAAGTGAAAAAAGTTACAAGGTAGTATTCTAAACATTTGGAAAGACTCAAATGATTACAAAGGGTGATCAAAGACTCTTGATAGTGGTAATACATGAATTCAAGACATGCAATATAATTCTCTTTACAATAGAAAATATTTTGTATATGTTGATCTATCCAAATATAATTGAAATAATGAGAATAAAAAATTACAAAATCAAATATGCAATTCTAGAATAAAAAAATAGTAAGTAAGAATTAAAGAGGCATTAATGATCTAAGAAAGATAAACTCAATATACGAGGTAGCAACAAATCGTTTTTGATACATCAAAAGAACACAAGACACATGTAACAAGGTTAAAGAGACATTGAAAACATGAGCAACATTATCTTCTATTTTAGAAAAAAATCAATCCACACTCTAATTAATTCAATAAGAAGATAAAATGTTTAAAAATTATAGGTTGAATAAAACCCAGAAAGGGAAAGTAAATCAATAAAAAGATAACAGGATTTACATGCTTCATCCATTTGGCCCATGTGCTCGAGGTAGGATCATCATAGCTATTCCACTATGAAAAAAGAAATAGATTAAAAGAGGATAAAATCTATAAAGAAACACATGATGAATAAAAAGGACCAATGGTTGATGAGAAACAAGAAACATGATCAAGACTTCAAAAAAATCAATAAAGAAAACCATAAGATGACTGAAACCCCCTTACCAGGGTTTAGTGAGACCTTTATCAAGGAATAAGTGGTCACAGGTGTATAAATCATCAATTTCAAAATGTCTAGGTATTTTACGACCATCAGGGTTTTTCATCATCGAATGTGGAATTCCATGAGCCATAAAGTGGGTGTAGCTACTTAGGGATCTGAGGGTGTACTACAAGAACAAGTCGTCATATGGATTCTTCTCCAACAAGCCAAAAACTAGGGGCCATCAGAGCTCTCCCTTTAACATTCTCTCTTAATATTTCTTATCATAGCTGAGAGGATCTCCAAGAGAAATTTAATTCTTATATTTTCCTTTGATCTGGAAGAATAAGTGAATATATTCCCTCAACAATCAAAGGTTTTTGTAATAACTTAACGAGTTGAGAAAAAGGAAAGGCTGAGAAAAAATAAACCCTAACAACATGATAAAAGCATAAATTAACACGAAAACCATGTGTTAAAGTAATAAAAACCAATGTGTAAGTACTTATCCATTTATTCAAGGTATTATCAACTAAATACACACAAAAAGGATTCCACAACACATCAATCATAGAAAAAAATCCCCCAATAGCAATAATTTTCATTAAGGCATCAATCCTGTATAATTTCAATATCAAAATATCAAAGAGCTAGAAAAACATGTGATTCAACCCCACTTACCCTTCAATTTAAATTAACCAATTCATTGTCTTCATTAATATAGATAAACTATCTTTCCAAATATAAACAAGATCATAATTCCTCTTGCATGATGAAAATAAGAAATGAATGATCCTATGCCTCAAACAAGGATTCCCATTCTGTTATACAAGGTTAAACTAAGAGGAAATCCACTACCGAACACCAAAATGAAGTATAAAACCATTATCATCCTAGTACACAACAACTGCATCATTCCCTCATCAAAAAACCATCAAAACCACAGGTTTCCTTGATATCATCCCCTTCCTATATAAGAAAAAGGGTAAAAATAAGGGAAATTAGTAGAAAATAAAAGGGACTCACCTAGAATCACCACATATTGATCTCCAAATATAAGAGATGAAATCCACAAAAAGGGGGATGAAATACCTCCATGGGATGCACTTGGTTCACCCAGGAAATGAGATAAAGGTTGGATAAAATATAGGGTTCTAGGGGATTTTAGAATTTATACCCACTCTGTGAAATAGTAGACCATAGTGTGACCCCACATCACTATGCTATAGAATAGATAAAAATGGAAGGTGGTTTAGTGGGAATGACCACACTGATACCAGGTTAGTCAAAGTAGACTTTGAAAACTATGGCTATATCCACAGTACAGATCTGGTAAAAGGGGGATAAGACCACGATGTAACCAAGAACACTATGTCGTATACCTACAAAAAACAAAAAAGGATACAGTATAGATTCACCACAACCCATATCCATGGCACAACTACCCCCCAAAATGACATAACCACCAAAACTCTCCCCTTGGGACCATATGCCACAACCAAGGTCTCAATGTCATAGCCCTCAATTTTCAATAAGTGACTACACCATAGCCATAGATCTATGACATAGCTACCCCCAAAATTAAAAGTAGCTCTGAAACAACTCCCCAAGATCCCTATTCGATATTCGGACCCTCCATACCATAGTATCTACCCCTACAATGCATCCTAATTCTCCACACCTCAAAACTCATTCTAGGTGGATTTTCCATCTGCAACCTCTCCTCTACTCTCCAACTCTTCAGGGATTCCCTTAGACACCACAACCACATGAATTCCTATAAAGTAATGGTCTAGAAGGTTTGATTCATTATGTTAGATATCTCTTAAACTATTCTCTCCCTCAATAATTAAAACAAATCTATAAAGAAAGAGGGAAAAATTATAGACAACCATCCCCCAAGATACATCCCTCAAGGATATTTTTATAACTAAAAACAACCACTAACTAAACACACCCCAAATTAAAACATTCACCAAACATCCCTCACAAATTTTAGATTTGGTGGACTAGAACCAAATACTTTGTAAATTATTCATTAATAAATACCTTATCACATATTGATTGTTTTTCTATATGAAAATTCATGTGATAATGTTCTAAGGATAGTTGTTGCACCAAAGGGTTATAGCAGATCCCTGCTATGATGAGAACCTGGAAGTTCCATAACACTATTCTTGAATATATTTTCTATGGTCGGATTATGTTATTTGAGGGACACAAATAATATAGTCCATTAGGGTTGAGGACTCATAAAACTTTGATGCACCTTCTCGTGGTGTACGCCCTTAGTAATATCTAGGAGGATATTATGAGAATGAGGCCCACTAGTAGGAAATCCACATTTCATAGTGTCATTGTATGTTCTTATCTTCAAAAGTGTATATTGGTCCTTAGACTTTAATATTATTATTAATGGGTATTATAACTCGCACACTTAGATGTATTGATGAAAATTGTGATGAAACATTGTTTGCAGCAAGGTAAAATATGTTGGGTGCATCATGAGTAATATTGCAGTAATAGATAATGAGAGAAAGGATTTGTCCCTTCTGTTCCATAATGTAATTTGATATCTCAGGCCCTTTGATGGAATTATATAGCCTAATTAAATCCATATCCATGGTAAGGAATGGGCGAGTTCAATTCCAGTAAGTCAAAGAAAGAATAGTCAATCACATGGGTTTATGGAACTAGCATGAAACCCGCTTGATTTGAGATATCAAGACAAAGGGATTACATTACATGGTAAGCGTTCATAGGAAGTGACACGTCATTGCAGGGTTAACTTCTTTCTCTATGGATGCCATGGAATTTTTCTAGATTATAATCTTAGACTTTAGGTAGGCTCTGCCTAATGCCACTGAGAAAGATGCCTAGAGGGTAACACACTAAGTATGTCCAAATATCTGAGTTAAATATTCATTTAACAAGTTGAATAAAGATTATTCTCGATTGTGGTTTAATAATTATTCTAGGATTCCTTATTAAACACTAGTTATTCAAGAGAATATATTATGGGAAAAATAATATATTTATTAGCGATTAATGCAATGATATTTATTTAAAAAATAAATAGTCATTATTCAAGGTCTAATAAATTTGGTAGAGGAAATAAAGAAAATGAAAAAACAAAAGTACATGTCGTGTATATTAATATACACACCATGTAGTTTTTCTATGGATTTGTGATAAATAATAATATTTATTTAATTAAATGATATTAGGTGTAATTTGATGAGTGCATTTCAATTAATAATAATAGTCCACTATTATTATTAGACAAGGGGTCTTACTAAGAATTAAATAAAATGAAAAAATGATTTCAGGTAATTAATTCATTTTATTATTCTAAGTAATTAAAATCCCAATTATATTATCCTCATTAACCTATCCATTCTCTATGGTTGTGAACAAGGGATCTAGAGAAAGATCTCAAGCCAAGAAAGAATTCTTTTCTTCCAATAATTCTCTCAAGTTATGAGAGAGATCCTCCTCCACTGGATCAAGGAGAGAACTTTGCAAGCATCTCTCAAGGTGATCGAAGGTGGACATCACAAGAAAAGTCTCTTTCGCACTAGTACCTAGAGATTCATTCAGAAATGTCCAGAGATACGTAGATAACATGTGGATCACCACTAGGGGAATCCCACACTTATATTCTACAATACAATGATAGATCACATCAGATTGTGACTGGAAACATCAATGAAGATATAATTCCATCAAGGTAATTATTTTTCTTTTAATTAAATTAATTATAACCAACATATGATGATCCTCTCTATGGTTCTATGGCTCCCTTCCTTTCTTTCATTATTCATTATATTCTAAAGATTCAGAATTTTATTATCATGATGGATCTCAGATTGATCATTATTAACGAAAAAATTCAAGTTGGGTACACCCACAAATGTGATTTCACTGCGCCCAGAAACTACAACAACCACATCACCACAAAAAGGTTTCCATAATAATAACATTCACATAATAAAGCCCCAAATGCACAAATTAAGGAATTCCATCTCCCATGTCAAGATATTATTTTCTTTAGGTGGAACTAACTCGCCCACATGGTTTTAATCATGTTAATTTATAGCACATATTGATTTGTAATTAGGTTCTCCCCACTTCGTATACTTGAATCTTTAATCACACATCACATCATTAAAGAAAAAAGAACATCTCAAAAAACATCAAGATCCAAAAATTTCATTATTAAAGAAAAATAAAGAAAGGAAAAAAGATCAAAAAAAATTATGGGTACTAGGAATGAATCTGTGGCTCATGCTCCCAAGTAATCTCCTCTAAGACACCATGCCTCTATGGAAAATGAATTGGAGGAATGGTCCATCCTCATAGCACCTTATCCCAACAATCTTGGATATACACTTACCACTCCATGAATTTATTTTCATCCTCAATATCCAACTCTCCTCAGTTAATGACATGGGAGTCATCATGATAATACTAATGGAGCTGAGGGATATGGAAGACGTCATGAATCCAGTCTATTCATGGTGAGAGTTCCAAATTATAATCCACCTCACCATCATTACCCAACACCTCAAAAGTCCTAACAAACCAAGGTGAGAGATTACTCCCTCTTCCCAGCCTCTACTGCCCATGTCGAGGGGAAACCTTCAATAACACGTGGTATCCAACCTCAAACTCCAAGGGCCTCCTCATGGGATTGTAATAATCCTTTTTAAAGTCCTTATCTACTTTCATCTTCTCATTAAAAACTTGAACATTATCAATCATGTTCTATGCCACATCGAGACTGAGAACTAATGACTCTCCAAACTCAGCCTAGCACAACTGAGAATGAAATGGCCACCCATATGAAGCCTCAAATGGGACCAGGAAAATGGATTAGTGATAAATGTTCTTATAAGAAAACTTAACAAAAGTAAATTTATTTTCCCAAGATCTTCCAAAGTCCAAGATGCACACCTATAACATTATCATCCAATGTTTATATGGTTCTCTTTATATTACCATCCATATTAGGGTGGAAAGTAGTGTTGAGGAATAACTAAGTTCCAAAATCATATTTCAATACCCTCTTGACTCATGAAGTAAAATGAGAATACCAATCTAAGAAAATGGACCTTGTAACTCTAATAAATCACACCACCTAATCCACATACCTCCTTTCCAAAACATTAATGGTTCCCAAGTCCATGATCACTATTAAGTGAACTAATTTCATCAATAAATCCAATATTACCCAGATAGAATCAAAATATCCCTGATCTTGGGTTAACCTAGTGATGAATTCTATAGATATATTATCTAACTTACACTAAATAACATTCAAGGCCTACAAAAACCCACCAGGAATATGGTGTTCTGCCTTTACCTACTAAAAAACTAAACACCGAGCCACAAACTCTTTCACTGCCCATTTTATATCAGGACACCAAAACTATGTTATCAAGCCTCAGTATATCTTAGATACTCCTAGGTGTACCATCAAAGGTGATGCATGAAACTCAAAGACTCCCCAAAACATCACTATCGAAAAAAATAGCCTCCTTTGAAACAACATTTGATTCTGACCATCATTTCATAGCATCACCATAGCCAACACAATCTTGTATCACTTATACCTCTAAGTCTCCTCACTGAGACTCATCCACCTACTACATCCAAGAAGATTGAAAAGTCATCTAAAATAACCAACTTCCACTATTAACCACCCTTTAATCTATGTGTAGGGATGAAAACTCATTCATTAACCTCCAAGAATCTCTAAACTTTTAAACAAGATCCTTCTATGACTTTCTACTCAAGGTTTCAGCTATAAAATACCCCTTTATTGAGGTGTAATAGATCTCAAAGTCATATTTAAAAGAAATTTTATCCACCTCTATTGAAATAGATTCAAATAATTATAATAAAATATATATCTTAAGTTCTTGCGATCTGTGAAGAGAAAAAAGCACTCCCCAATGAGGTAGTGTCTCCATAGCTTCAATGAAAACAAAACTACTTCTAGATCCAGATCATGTGTGATATAGTTAAAATGGTGGGGATGTAAATTACTAGACCTCATAAGAGATTATCACTTTCTACTGCATCAATATTTATCCCAAGTAAAAATAGGAAGTGTCACAAAACACTTCAAACATCACCCCCTCCTCTGGAAATTGGAGCATCATAGAACTAATCAATTTCCCCTTCGATTAGTCAAACATTTCATAACACTGATCAATCCAAATAAAAGCCTAGTCCTTTCTAGACAAATATACCAATAGAGATGTAATCCATGATAAATCAAACATGAACCTCTAGTAATAGCCAATAAGACTAAGAAAACAATGAACCTCTATCATATTTTTGGATGCTACCCAAGAAAAAATTTCCACAAGCTTTGAAATTTAAATGGCCACACCCTACTAGGACACCATATTTCTAAGGTAATGCACCTCTTATATCCAGAACTTACACTTGGAAAAAAATTATAGATTTGTAGGTGTTTACAAACTTGGAAGATATATTTGAGATAATCAGCATACTCCTCCTATAAATTCAATTAGATCAATACATCATCGATGAACACAACTACAAACTAATCCAGTAACTCATAGAACATTTATTTCATGATCCCCATGATCATAGATAGTGTTTTCATGACACCAAATGGTATGTTGCAATCTCAGAATGCCCATACTGCATCTGAAGGAAGTATTCAGGATATCCTTCACCTTAACCCTCAACTAGTGATATCCTGACCGTGTATCGATCTTAAAAACCCAACTAGCTCCCATCAACTAGTCAAAAAGAACATATATCCTTATAACAGAGTAACAATTCTTGATCATCACCTGATTTAACCAATGATGGTCAATATAAAACCTCATACTACCATCTTCTTTCTTAGTGAATAACTCTAGATCACCCCATAACAACACATTGGTCTAGATAAAACCCTTCTGCATCAATTCATCTATTTGAATCCTAAAATACCATAACTTAGAAAGTATCATATGATAAGGATCCATTAAAATCAAATAAGCACTAGGTTTTAAGTTTATCCCAAACTCAACATCATGTTAAGGGGGTATCATTACAATCTCCTCTGGAAAAACATCTAGAAAATCCTACACAATTCTAGGAGCCTCTTACAACCCATTTCCAACTGATTCCACAAACAAATCATCCATTAAGGAAACAAGGGGTTCCATGCATATAATTCCCACCTAAAAAATACTCTCACCAATAAAAATTTCAAGCTAGTTATCTACATCCAAGAATATGACTCTCCTCCAAAATAATTCGGTAATAGAATGCATAGAATATAACCAATCAATTCTAAGTATGTCATTTTATAGATGTATCTATAGTAATAAAACATCCCCATATAATTTATATGTCCCCATAATCATTTTACACCCCTACTCATCAGGTGTGCAGGAATCCTCTCTATGTCTAGTCCTAGAGCATAGACTAATGTTGGAACTTTAAAGGATTATGAAACTCCCAAATCAAAAACAAATAACAAGAAATTATAGATGATAAATTAATAATACCTCTAATAATATCTAGACCCTATGGTGTTTCTTCCTCTACTATGTTCAACTATCAATTTATGGATCCTTTTTCTAAATATAGATAGGAACCTCCAAAACCATGCTTCGGTTAGGGTCCCTGAAGATGAGGAACATCTTGAGGTTGACATATACCTACCACATCTTCTCTCAGAATAGCATAAGCCTATAGCCCCTACTATTAAAACAGTCTCACTAGCAGCTGCTGCTAAGACTGGTGTTGAACTTATCCACTTCCACTATACTGATCTTAGAGAACCACTGGGCACTGATCCTGATGATGGATATGAACCCCAAAAAATAAAAAACTATCCTAAATTCCCCATGAAAATCAAAGAAACCAATATCCCTAGAAGGTCATAAGAGAAGCTACTAAGGTCGACTTCCCATTAGTTGAAACCTTGAAGTCCCTAGCTCCTAAGACCTTCCACTGAAAACTCTAATCCTCGAGGAACCCTGCTGGTTCCTCTCTTGTGGTAAAACTTCTCATTATTGAATCTGATCGATCGCCTCTTCCTTATTCTAAACCTCCAAATACAATGGAAACATGAAATGAGTAATATAATATTGGATAAAAGGATTTAGAACCTCCTCAAGAATTCTTTAATGGGTATCCTCATCAAAAAAAATATCTTAGGTGAAATTAAAAAGGTCCTTAAACTTAATCCCATTATCTCGTATAGAAAAAAATGCTCTACTGAAGAGAAAGTAACCCATGCCTCTTCACTACCTTCATAGTAAACAAGAGAAACTCTACTTGGAAATCCTTCTGATAGTTGACCCACAAAAAAATTACCTCCTTCCACTCACTAAGGTATAGTGCCCACCACTGACGCACAGCTCCCTACATCTAACTAACTGCCAAAGGGACCCAGTACTCCACTGGGGCTTAGAACGAATTGAAAGTGTTCTCAAGCTCCTATAAACATATCAAATTCTTTAAATCATAGACACTACCCTCTTACTTCCCCAAATCCTACCACTGAAAATCATGCAATTCCCGCTTCCACTAGTTATCCTCCTCAACTAGATCAACCCTCCAATGATTAAACATATTAACTTGTTGAACCTTCATTACCTGAACCACATGAAAATGAAAACTGAGATCCATAGATGAAAGGGGAAAAAATATTTCCTAATATTGATATTATGTAATTTTATTAAGATTTATTTATTTTATTTTAACATATTACAACTTTCCAAAAACAACCCAATTATAACAAGAACACAAGTCAATCATGATGCATGTACCTCTCCTAGGTCTCTACCATGCAAGTGGTGCCACCTCACTTGGTCAATTGGTAGGCTCAGAGTCCTTATTCCAGATCATGGGGGGCCCTAAAATCATGTGTCCTAATTGATCTTCCCTGGCCTATGTCACACACCAAGATCAACTAACATTGTTTCCCTAATAACCCATATAATTCTAACTATACCTAACTCCAAACTCCACCCTATCCCTCAACCAAAACCCTTTGATACTACTCTAACATGACCCCCTCCCTCTAAAGGTACTCATCCTAATCAAAAAATGAATCAACATAGATAATGACCCCAGATTCCCAGCTCCAGTAGGTCCCAGGATAGTGACTAGCACCAAGGGTATAAAAATATAACAAATGGTAAGCATTAGCCTATATAATAATAGGATCAAGGGATAAATCAACAAAAATAAACTCCATTAAATAATATAAAAAATAAAACCAAAACCACCCCACAATTCATATATAAATAAAATAGATATAGATAAAAGTCTCTAAATAAATACCCAAAATAAAAGATAAGGAAGTGACAGGATAACTTCTCCCAAAACCCAGGCTAGAAATGTATAGCATAGTCCATTAATTATTCCTAGAAACGTAAAAATATTTTATATATATTTAGGGTTAGAATAAAAGTATACTCAGTATGAATATACCAAATTCATTCATGCACATGTGAAAAAAAAAGAATGCTAATTCACCCATGATCAAACAACAGAACCAAAAGCACCTAAGCAGGCCAACAAACCAATCCAGTCCTCACCATGGAACACTAACCAAATAATTAATCCAAGTATAGTAACATAGAAAAAATCATATTTTTGAAGGTACCCAGCAACGCTTTCCCATTGGGATGCCGCTCTCACACCCCAATGACATACATCATTGAACTCCTATTTCTTTTCTATAACAACCCTAATCGAACACACCTAGGTCATCACATCACATCTCACCTAAAGACACATGGGTCATCACATCACATCTCGCCTGAAGACACATGGTCCATAACATCACATCTCTCCTAAGGATACATGGGTCATCACATCACATCACATCCATAACCAGAATAGTAGGGTATCATGAACATGAAGTATATCAAACTCATGTTCTCCTCTTAACATACACAAACCCCACCATAATATATCTCATCATCTCATTAAACAACCACCACTATTTCACTTTTGACTTATGTCCATCACAACTCATGCATATCTAACTCACTAGGAAGAGAGAACAGGGAAGAGAAGGTAGCCATCTAGCCATCCTCATCACCGTAATGTTGGGAACACCACCCCCGAAAACATTTGGTTGTCATCACATAGAGCTCGACATGGGTGGTGTGCATATATAAATCACATGAAAATAAAAGTTACATATATATAACCACATAAAATATCAACCTATTGGTTAACAATAAAAGCACTATCCTGACTCATAACATTTTAGCAAAGCCTCACAACATCCACCACATTCACTACCACCACTAAATTCACAACACCTCCCAACAATCCACATACCATATTTCATATTATTTATCAATTTCATAGATTTTATAATTTTCATATTTCTAACCAATTTTCATTATTCATCCCATTTATTTCACATTAAACATCAGCCATATTTAACCACACAACCCATTTTAATTCATTCATTAATCACTCAAACCATTCCATTCTAATTCATCATTTAAATTTAATTCCACTATAATCCGAACAACTAGCACAACACCACACTAAAACAACAACCAATATTTCTTTTTCCAATAATCCCACATCACCTCATTTTCACATCCATGTACACTTTTGATATCACAACCATTTTTTCATAAAATGACTGACTTCCACACCACAACCACCATGTACCACAACACTGCTCACATCACATTCACACATCATAGAAATTTTTGAAACACATCACGTATCATTTTTTAGATTATTCAATGGGTTTTCATTACTTCTAATTGTTTGCTTTAGGTGAATTATCACACAAGCCATAAGTTCTTAGGGAAATCATTTCATTAACATGATATAAGTATTTCTCCATTTATTCAATGTATTATCAACCGAACACACAAACAAGTGATTCCAAAACACATCATCCATAGTGTAAAAAAATCCCCCAATGACCACAATTTTCAACAAGGTGTCAAGAATGTTCAATTCCAATATCAATATATCAAAGAGCTATAAAAGCATGAAATTCAACCCCCCTTCCCCTTTGATTTGAATTAACTAAATAATTATCTTTATTAATATGGATATATTATCTTATCAAAAGATAATAAAGAAAATAACCCCTCCATCATGAAGCAAATAAATGAGAAATGAAGGATCCCCTACCTCAAAAAAGGCTTTCTGATTTGTTATACATGGTTGAACTAAGAGGAAAACCACCACTGAACACCACAATGAATTATATAACCCTTACCATCCTAGAACACAATAACCACATCATTCCCTCAAACAAACACCATTAAAACCATAGCTATCCTTGACAGAATCCCCTTCCTAGACATGAAACCGGGAGAAAACAAGGGAAAAGTAGAAGAAAATGAAGGGGACTCACCTAGAACTACCATGAATCGATCTCCTAATATTGGGGTTGAAATACACTGAAATGGGATTGAAATACCTCCTTTTTATGCACTTGGTTTTCCCAAGAAATGATAGAAATGTCTGATAAAATACATGGTTCAAGGGGCTTTAAAATGTATACCCAATCTGAAAAACACCATACCACAATGCGGCCCACATCACTACACCACAAAATAGTTGAAAATGGAGGGGACTATGGAATATTGGGAATGACAATGACACATTATATCTAGTCAAAGTGGCCTTAAAAAATTGGGGCTATCTGCATTTTGTGGGTTCGTTAAAGGGGGAGAATACAATGATGCAGCCAAGGACACTATGTGTCAGACCTCCAACAAATAGAAAGGGGCCAAGGTGCATCTAAATTCATTACACCATAGAAAATGAATACCAAAAAGGGGGTTATGTCATTGTCCATCTCCAAAGTGCAGATACCCCCCAAAATGACATAACAATAAAAACACCCCCCCCCCACTACTACTGAAAAATACACTATATATAGTGTTGGTCTTTATCAGCACTAAAAAAAGGCACTGATAAAGGTGTCCTTTATCAATGCTAAAAAAGGGTTGATAGAGGTTACCTTTTATCATCCCTAAAAATGCTGGAAAATGGTACCCTGAATCATCATTTTTTAGCATTGATAAAAGGTACCCTTTATCGGTGCTTTATTTTTATCGTCAATAAAGGGTACGTTTTATCAATGCTAATAAAGGTTATGATCATTGGGAGAGTCCCACATCGAAATAAAAGACAAGAGTTCAGGTCTTTATACATCATTATGTCGCATCCAATCCTCAGATTCTTGCTACGGGGATGGGCTCCCGCATTCACTACACACACTTATATAGGCCTATCATGGGCCCATGCGGGCCTTAGCCCACCCTACACTTAACCTGGGCCTTGGCCCAACTTCATATTCAGGTCTAACACTAATCAGCCCAATCCATTGCCAAATTTTTATATATAAACCAATAAAAAATACAACTATTATAAATAAAAGAAAAATTGAAATAATTAAACAAATAAATATTAAAAATGAATATATTAAAAAATTTAATTAATTATTAATAAATTATATATATATATATATTATTAATAAATAGTATATATTAAATATAGATATATAAAATAAAATAAATAAATAAATAAAAATTATTAAATTATTAAATTAAAAAATTTATTAATTAAAAAATTATTGATAAAAATGAATAAATTTAATATAAATATATATAAATTATAAATATATATAAGTAATATATATTAAATATAGATATATAAAATGAATAAATTATAATAATTAAACAAAAAATGAATAAATTTTAATAATTAAACAAAAAATAAAAATGAATAAATTAAAAAATTATTTAAAAAATTATTAATGAAACAATTATTGATAAAAAATAATAAATTTAATATATATATATATATTATAAATAGTAATAAATAATATATATTAAATATAAATATATAAAATAAAAAAATGTAATGATTAAAAACATATTAATGTATCATTCATTTTTAATAGTTTTTATACATAATTATTCATTAATACATTTAATATAGAAATATATTCATAAATATTCTATATATATATATAGATATATCAATATATATAACATTTCTTAAAATATGATTTGTATAATACACAATATTTTTTCTTAAATTAAAAAATTCTTATATTTAGTAAAGAATGGTTTATAATTAAAAATTAATATTAATTAAAAAAATTGACTAATTGTATCGAGTAATTGATATTAATTGAATTTAGTTTTATTTTTCAATTTAACATATATTGAAAATGTGTTACATTGATTACATACATGCATATACGTAATTGATGCATTTTTATATACAATGCACACACACAAATATTTACATATTTAATAAAATCTTATATAGAAACATATACACTTAATATTTATGTAATTTATTCAAATTTTCATATTCATTTTATAATTTCATTTAGTAACATGATACATTCAATATATTATGTTTTAAATCCTAAATTTAATTTATTTATTTTTAATATTATTACTATTACGTATTATTTATGCATTTTTAATCTTTTTTATTTATTAAATATATATATATATCAATATAAATATATAATTATTTTGAAAAATATATTCAAATAATTATAAATAATTATTTATATATTTAACTAATGAATATATTTACTATATTTATTTTTATTTTTATTTTTATATTATATTTATATATATTTATTAAACTTTTATATATAATTATATAAAGATATTTAATAGTATAAATATATTTATAATTATAATATTATAATAAATATAATTAAATTATGACAACCCGGATCTTTTATTACACAATTAAACATAATTTGTTATATAAAATTCATTTTATACAACATAGAAGATCGAAAGGTCTTGTGTCTTTGGGGCTTAGGATCATTACATAACAAATTAAAACATGAAAAAACAACATCTTTATTGAAAACTTCCTTTACATGACCACTACATTCCCTCATACTTAGCATTGCATGGGATAACCTGAGGACATGCATAAGAAAAGGGTGAGCTATAAAGCCCAGTAAGGGAATAATCATGGAATAACATGATTAATACAATACATGTTAGACAATAGGCATATCAATAGAGAACAAGAGAAGCATAAACATAAATTCATGATAAATCATGATAATCAAAACATGGAAATGTGGCAACAACACTTAACATGAAATTAGCATGAGCCAAGGCTCATTGCACATGGAGCATGAGTAAACCCTTGTTGCACATGAAGCATGAGTAAACCCTCGTTGCAATTTAATTAGCATGATTAAACACCCATTGCACATGATGTATCATGACACTATAATTTACCCAATGCATTGGAGCGCTATAAAGGTGCACCCTTCTTAAACATTCCATTTCATGCATAAGTGTGCGACATGGATCATATAACATGGATTCATAAAACAACATCATTTATTCCACGGTAAAGGAATGTAGAATTAATACATGAAACTTTATAATTAATAATTAAATTTGCATAAATTTTAATACCCTTGATAGAGAAATAGGCATGGTATTCACTACACAATGACATTGACTTGGAAAATCGGTGCAATTTCGCTAGCGTAACGGTGTGACGTAAGAATTAATAAAAATGGTTGATGAGAGAGAAATGGGTGTCTCATAATATTTACATGAAATGGAAAGTAATGGGGTCATATAGATACATGTCCCAACAATTTTAATGGAATTTAGATTTATGATACAAAAGAATTGATTGAATGAAAATGAGGAGAGAGAAATTCCTTTCAGAATTTCGACAAAGTAACGGGTGTACATGGGAGGCATTTAATGAGAAAGAAAAGGGTATACCATAATTAAAACATAAAGATAGTGGTATGGGGGTGGTTAGAAACCATACCCCAACATTTATAATTGAAATTAAAATGGCATAAAAACATTAAGAAAATTGGAAAAAAATGAGAATGGAAGAAAAAACCCTTACTTGGAAGTGTGCTTCCAAAGTCTTGATAGAGGCTTAAGATAGGCTTCTTGGGAGCTTGGGGATACTTGGGAGGATTATAGAGAGAATAGTTCATAGGTTGAACTAACTCCAAAGGCTTTGAGTGAGGAGTAAGTGGGATCTTGGGTGGGTTTATATAGGAAAGGAGAGGGAATTGTTTATTGTTTAGGTTTGGGACAACTCACATTAAACTAATCAAACCCACAAACCAGCCCATGTTTTTTGCCCATGTATTTTTCCAAAGGGGAGTGGAAAAAATATTTTATAAGTCCAAAGTCCTAACTTCTTAAAATAATGGGGTTTCTTATGTGGAGTTGAGTCACACTCCCAAGGAAAACAATTTAAAAAGGAAAAATGTTTAATAAGTCTTGAAGGGTCCACTAAAGCTTTTTAAAATAAATCAAACAAACACAAAATCACATTATTTTAATGGAAAAACATATATTGTCTGAACATAAAGTTTATAGTATTTTATTACATTACTATTGGTTCATTATGATGTTATAAAACACATTATATATTTAAACGGTATTTAATTTTTACCCAAAAAATTGACTTTCTCAGAAAATTATGAAAAATTCACCATTGGATAATTTCGTCGTCCTGATTCCAAAAATAATATTCATTTTATCTAAATAATTTTCTAAATATGTTAATTTTCAATTTTAAAATAAAAACTGACATTTATCGAAAAATCATGGGTTTTGACAAAAATGGATTTCAAACCTTAATAAAATTTACAATTGCATTCATAAAATTATACAATAATTTATATTTAATAAAAATGAATTTAATAAAAATAATAAAATATTATTAAAATATTATTTAATTCAAAAAACCATTAATTCATCAAAATTGATTTCTTAGTTGAACATTAACTAAAAATACTATTTTTGCTTTAAAAAAACTATTTACAATGTAACAATAATAAAATGAAAGTATATTCATTATTATACAAAAATAATGTACATAACCATAGTGTTAAGGTCTTGTTACATAACCCCTTATAACACCCGCATAGGACTGAAGAGTAAGGTGTGTTATGGTGATAGACGCTTAGGGTGGCTCGGATAACATTGCTCAGGTGGTAATATCTATTAACTTCCACTTATTTCATAGGCCATCCTGCTATAGATTAACATATTCAAGCTCAGCTTGGGCTTGGTCAAGAGTGAAGCCCAAAGATGCAACCTCCTTTCCGAGCTCTGAAAAATGGGCTTCGTATGGGGCATGTCTAGTGGATGAGGCCATTGCTTCATTTGTCTGAGTAAATTGGATTAGTTAAAGCCCTATATTTATACTAATCATGTGATCACTATTCAATGGATATATTAGAAACGGTCACAATTATTAACATTATTTTAAAATCCAAAAACATAAAACCAAAGAAGTTGACATTTTATATAAACATTTTACATAAAGATACATTTAATTAGATAAAGTGGGATTTCCATTAATGAAAGTTTGGGTCATTAGAATCTTCCCCCATTATGAAATTTCACCCTCAAAATTTCCTTTTCCCACACTAAAATAGATGTGGTTAACTCTACTTCATCATTTCCTCTGATTCCCACATCACTTCTTCAAACTTTTAGTTTCGCCACAACACCTTGATGAGAGGCATTGTCTTATTTTATAGAACTTTTTCTTTACGATCTAGGATCTTCACTGGTTGATCCTCATAAGAAATATCATCCTCTAATTGCACCACCTCTGAAGAGCGTACATGTGAAGGGTCCGGTATGTACTTACTTAAGAGGGATAAATGAAAGGCATCATGTACTTTGGACATGGTAGGTGGAAGTGCTATTAGATAGGCCACAGCCCGGACACGATCAAGAATCTCAAAGGGGCTGATGTACCTTGGACTTAACTTCCCTTTCTTTACAAACCTCATGACCTTCTTCCACAGAGATATGCGTAGAAATACCATGTCTCCAACTTTAAACTCAAGGTCTCATCGACAATTATCCGCATAACTCTTATGTCTACTCTAGACTTCCTTGATATTCTTCTAAATGGTTGTCACCTTCTCCACCATTTCTTTGACCATTTCTAGTCCAAGCAACTTATGCTCACTAACCTCATACCAACAATCCGGTGTTTTGCATGTTTTTTCATAAAGGGCTTCATACTGTGTCATTTGGATGCTCGAGTGGAAACTATTATTATAAGAGAACTCAACCAGAGGGAGATGTTGATCCCATATTCTTTTAAAGTCCATTGAGCATGCTCTCAACATATCCTCAAGTGTTTGGATAGTCCACTTGGATTGGCCATAAGTTTGAGGATGATAGGCCTTACTAAAGTTCAGTTCAGTATTCAGAGCATGTTAAAGACTCTTCTAAAACTTAGAGGTGAATCTTGGATCTCGATCAGACACAATAGATAGTGGTACTCCATGCAGCCTTACCACTTCCCTAATATATATCTGTTCCAGTTTATCCAATGAGAAATACTCCTGAATAGAAATGAAGTGTGCAACCTTTGTAAGACAACCCACAACAACCCATATTGCATTGTTTCCTTTGGATGTCTTCAGAAATCCAGTGACAAAGTCCATGGTGATGTTCTCCCATTTCAATTCTAGTATAGTCAATGGTTGCATCATCCCCTTAGACTTCTGCCTCTTTGACTTCACTTTCTGACACACCAGGCACTTTGATGTACATTTAACAATCTCCTTCTTCATACTATTCCACCAAAAAGGCTCTCGTAAATCTCGATACATCTTTGTGTTTCCTGGGTGAATAGAGAAATTTTAACTATGTGCATCATCCAAAAGTTCCTTCTTCAGCTCTGTACTTGATGGAACACATAATCTTTTCCCAAATCTCACAATTCCTTCTTCATTAACATTAAACTATGAGGATTTCCTTTTTTCGATAGCTTCCACTTTTTCTGGAATTCTCACATCATCATTTTGAGCATCCTTTAACCTTTCCAAAAGGGATGGTTGAGAAATCATTTGTGAAAGGATTGATGATGTTCCATTATTTATGATTCCCATGTTCATCTTCATCAAATCTAAGAAGATTGGATCCTTTTCAATTCTCATCAATGATAGAATCGATGGGTCCTTTCTACTTAGGGAATCCGCCACCTTGTTTGCTTTCTCAGGGTTGTAATGGATTGAGCAGTCATAGTCTTTGTCATCTCTAACCATCTTTGATGGCGCATGTTCAACTCTTTCTATGTGAATATATACTTGAGGCTTTTGTGGTCCATATATATTTCACACTTCTCCCCAAAAAGATAATGCCGCCAAATTTTCAAAGTGAAGATCACTACAGCCAACTCGAGGTTATGTGTTGGATATTTCTGTTCATGAACTTTCAATTGCCTTGAAGCATGGGCAATGACTTTGTCATTTTTCATCAACACACATCCCAGAACCATCTTCTAAGCCTCATTGAATACCACAAAAAGTTATCCACTTCTGGGTAAAGTGATCACGGGCGCAGTGATAAGCCTCTTTTTCAACTCCTTGAATCTTTCTTCACATTCATCACTCCAAGAAAACTTTACTCCCTTCCTAGTTAGCTTGGTAAGAGGGATGGAAAATCATGAGAAATTTCTCACAAATCATCGATAATATCCAGCTAACCCCAAGAAGCTACGGATATATGTTATCTATTTTGGCTTCGGCCATCCCTCAATTGCATCTTTTTTGGAGGGATCCACATATATCTCATTTCTTGTGATGATATGGCCGAAGAATGAGACCTCCTTCAACCAAAACTCTCAATTTTTATACTTTTCATAGATCTTCTCCTTCTACAAGGTCTCTAGTACAGTTCTTAGATGCTCCTCATGATCCTCCTTGGTTTTGGAGTATATCAGAATATCATCTATAAAGACTACCACAAATTTGTCAAAGGTAATCTATAAAGACTATATTCATCAAGTCCATGAAAGTTTCTGGAGCATTAGTGAGTTCAAAATTCATTACTATGAATTCATAGTGCCCATATCTAGTACAAAAAGTAGTCATGGGGATATCTTTCTTCTTCACCCTCACTTGATAATATCCCGACCGCAAATCCACCTTGGAGAAGTATTGTACTCCATGTAGCTGATCGAATAAGTCATCAATTCATGGGATAGGATACTTGTTCTTTATCGTGATTTTGTCAAGCTCGTGATAATCGATGCAAAGGTGCATTGACCCATCCTTCTTCTTGACGAAGAGGACTGGTGCACCCCATGTTGAAGCACTTGGGTGCATAAACCCTTTATCCAAATTCTCCTGTAGTTGTTTCTTCATCTCCTTAAGCTCTAAAACATCCATTCTATATGAAGTCTTGGATATTGGAAACACCCCAGGTATAAGATCAATTGAGAATTCAACATCTCTTCTGGTACGAAGAGAGGGCAATTCCTCAAGAAACACTTTCATGAATTCCCTCACAATACGCATGTCTTTTAGGATAGATACCTCCTTAGACTCAATCACTTGAGCCAGTTATGTGTGCTTATAGGGAAGTAATATCCACAATTTAGATGATGGAGCTAAATAAGATTCATCTTCCTCCTTGCACTTGTAAAGAATTGGGGGTCGATTCTCCACATGGAGAGTGATTTCCATCTCACGACAATTTATGGTGGCTCTATATAAGAAAATCCAATCCATTCCAATAATTGCATAAAATTCCACTATAGGGAGTATGACGAGGTTCTTCAGGAAGTTTAATCCACATATTATGATAGGGGAGGAGTTAAATTCATGGGATGCAATGATTGCCCCATTTTTCATACTCACCGACATCTTCACTTACACAATTTGTGGCGGTGCTGGAATTGTTCTACTAAATTTTTGAGATATAAAAGAATTTGTAGAACCTGAATCAAAAATTATGTTCTCTATTCTTTAATGAATAACTAGTGTACCTGTAAGCACTTCGTTTTCAGGGTTCACTTCGACAGTAATGATGGAAAAAGCTCACCCTTGCTACCTTGGGGGTTGTTGGTTGCCTCCAAAAACCCTTGGATTAGGGCACATATTTGTAAGATGCCCTGGTTCTTTGAAGTAGTAGAAATTAACCACGTGTTGAGGTTCAAATGGAGCATTCCTCTCCTTTGTCACATTCGTGGGTCTTTCTTGTTGACAGTTAATAGTTAGGTTCCCTTCTCTTCCACACCTAAAGCATTTCCTCATCCCCTTTAGGTAGTTTCTAGGGTGCTTCTTTCTGCACCTTTTATAAGGCCCCAGCCTTAAACCTTACTTAATATTGAATTAAATGAATAATTCACATTGAGGATCTTTTCAGTTTTAGAGTTTTAGAGAATTAGGACATAACTATTACATCTCAAAAGATTACAAAGTAGACACTTTTACTAAGATTCCATAAAATAAAAACTCTTAAAAAGAAACATGTCTAGTTCCATGTTTTAGATAGCATGACTTTCCCTTGATCCCATCCTTGACCCAATTACACATTAAGTCCTGTGAAAAACATTTCAAAAAAAACTTGGGGTGAGCATAAAAAGCTCAGTAAGGGATACACAAATAATGAAAACTGTTAGTTTATCAAAACAACAAGTAAAACATGTATACTTTATCAAAGTAATACTTTTCACCTTTATGAAGTAGTAAAAGATCTTCACTAAATAAAAGATCATTACTTACCCTTTTGTAACCAAAAGATTACCATAAAACCCATATAAAGATCACATAACATATAAAGGTAACTTGGGACATAAACATACTTAAGTGGAATAACCATACGGTCGACTTCCACACATATCACTTAATGGAATAGCCATACGGCCGACTTCCATACATACTTAATGGAATAGCCATACGGCCGACTTCCATTCCCAATGCATTGGAGGTTATAATGTAACCACCCGTCTTGGTATTCACGGCACCACCCGTCATATGGTTTATCACGTAACCACCCGTCAAATGTCCAAGTACCATTATAAAATCATAAGACATAACACAAACATAATGGAAAGAAAAAAATTTCATATTCCGATCACAATATATCACATAAATATATTGACATAAAAAATCCATTATAAAAACAATTTTCAATACCAAAAATACATAAAAGGGTATATGGTATTTATTTCATTAAAAAAAACATTACGGCTTGTTGAGGAAGCCAAAGACCAAATAATACTCGCGGCGGCGGAAAAGGTCGTTGTCACCGCATACGTTAAAAGAAACATTTCTTTTTGTCGTTTTATAAAACGCTTCGTAGAAAAAGATTCATTTTGTATAAAAGTAAAATTCAAAGGGTTTTATACACCGTATAAAAGAAAGTTGTGTATAAAACGAAATATGCCTCAATGAAAGGAGATTGAGACGAAGTCCCTTACCTCGGGTCCGACTTGACTCGATTGTTCTTTAACGTCCTGAATAATAAACTTGAGTTAATTTATACTTTCTTAAGAACATTTTTCAAGTTAATTATCACTTTTATATCACTTATTACTATGTTATAAACATTATGTAATCATTTAAGTTAATAATGTTTGTTTTGTCGATATTTGGTTCTTATGTCGAAAGTGGACTTCTTACAATTACATGTTGTTCGTGTGGTCAAAGGTTCATTATATCCAGAATGATATTAATGATTTGGATATCATATATATCATATATATCCAGAATATATATGTATTTATAATATTACATAATCATTTAGAGGTAATAAATGAAATGCACCGTTCATGGAGATGGTAAGTCGTACGTACGCATGAATGCTACTTTCATTTCTATGTCATATTAATGGAATTGAAACTAAATGAGAGATATGTATATTTTTAATTCCAGAATTATATTCATCCTTTATATGTATCATACATCATATATATCCATTATATTTACTTATTATAGTACATTACATTTGAGGATAAGAAATGAAATGCACCGTTCATGGAGACGGTAAGCCGTACGTATGCATGAACACTACTTTCATTTCTATCTCATACTTTAATGGAAAGAAAACAATAATGATATAAAGGTATATTATAATTACAGTATAAAATAATATATAATAACTTTAAATCCATCCTTTATACGTCCCACATATGGAATTAACGAATCAAATCACTTTGAAGGGGCGGTAGTCCGCACTTCCTAAAATGAAATTATCGTGTTTACCCACAATGGAAACCATAAAGGTATGCCATAAATGAAAAATACAGAAGCTTAAGTAAAACATAAACATATTATATATCATATATAAATATAGTGACATCCTAATGGACACCTTTGAAGGTGTTATATGAGTGTTGAACAATCATCGTTTCATGAGTCAGAAATTCGCCATCCACAGAAACAGTATGTTCTTTAACCATTAGATGTAGTTGTTTGTAAGTGTAGCTTGAATACTTCTTATAAAAACATCCTAGTATATTTAAGATACTGGATTTGTTACAAAAGAAATTAATAAAATGAGTTTAGGGGGTTGGAGAAGCAAAATAAAACAAAAGGACTCAAGTGAAGACATTACCTTAAAATCGGGTAGCTCCCTTTGGTTTGAGCTAAAAGGCTTCCTTGGGAAGACTTATGCCCAAAGTGAGGATTCAAGGAGTAATATAGAGATGTGGAGAGACAAAATGGGTAGGGGTTGGCCGAGCCAAATGCTTGAGAGGTGTGGGTAAGGAGGTAGAGGTGGGGCCTTTTATAAGAGGAGAGGAGGGGCACTCTTGGAAAGTAAGGAAATGTTACTTTATTTTAGAATGAGTTTCGGATTTTAATGGTCCCACATTGATGTGTTTCGAGGATAAGGTGATAATGGTTCGAAATAAACCCATAAAATAGGTTTTGGACACGTGTAGGTCTTAGATTTTACATTATATTTCCACTTTATTTAAATCGTTAAATAATGAGGTAATCACTGCATCATCATGGTGTCATAAATATTTTAATCTATTTAATGTATAAAAATTATAAAAAAAATACTATGATGTAGGAAATATTTTTATATTTCCAATTAATATTTATAGTCAAAAATTTGACTTGTATAACCCCATTTAAAAAAAATTTAGTAAAACAACTCATGTTTGTGTCATTTTAATTTTAACTTTAAATAAAAAGTTATTTATGTCATTTTCCTACCAAAGTGGCTCCATGGGGTCCCCAAGTTGACCCTTGGCTTGTCTTGGTCGGTCATGACACATCCAAAAAGGGTAGTACATGTGTCTAGGTATTTTTAATTTATTATAATATCATTTTTTCCTTAAATTGCACTAATTACCTCTAATCGCGATTAAAAACTTAATAAGTTACTATTCACCAAAAAATTATTTTAATCCCATTGAACCACATTTTACTTATTAATGACAACCATAGCATGAAGCTCATTATTTGTCCCATAGGACCAACAAGGATGAAATCCTATTACATGGCCTATAAGGCCCAAATTTTGACCCAAAGGTCCTCTGGTGAATAGCACTGCTATAGTACATGGACTACTATGGTGATTCCACCGCTACAGTTCCTGGTATATTGTCCACCACTACTATAGTGTTGTCGGTACTACAGCCTCGCCACCACTACCATTCTACTAAAGTATCACTATAGAGCTGTTATAGCTCTACACTCAATTGGTTTTAAACCCCAACCTCGATGTAGTATTATGGGGTGATTTTTAATGGAAACCATAAAGGTATGAAATAAATGAAAAATAAAAAAGCGTCAATAAAACATAAACATATCATATATAATATATAAATATAGTGACATCTTAATGGCCACCTTTGAAGGTGTTAAAATAATATTGAACAATCATCGTTTCGTGAAGCGGAAATTTACCATCCACAGAAAAAGTATATTCTTTAACCATTAGATGTAGGTGTGTATATATGTAGCTCGGATCCTTCTTATAACAACATACTAGTATATTGAAGATACTGGTGTTCTTACAAAATAAATTAATAAAAAGATTTTATGGGGTTGGAGAAGTTTTTCAGGAGTAGTTCTACAGCTCCTTCCAACAATTTTATTAGAATCAATGATATTTTTATGATTCAGTGGGGTGAGATGTTAGTTTCTATGTACACAATTATGTTCACAGACCGTACATGCTACTCTCCATAGATGATATGTGATTACTTCTTCATTGCATAGAAGTTTGAGGTGGGACTCGACAGGGAGATTTATGTTGACATAGTCCCCTTGTGAATCCCCACCCACGTCAGAGTGCAAGAGTGGGAACTATTGAAATATATCATTATGTTCGACAAATTCTAGTAAGCCAGCATTTTTAGTGGGAATGTCCGAGCTATGTTGTCTGTTGTAATAAGTAGACAATCTAGTCATCAAGGGTTATACAGATTATATATTTTAGATAGTTTAGAATGATATGAAGTCATATTTAGGATATGTATTCAGTATCAAAATAGGAAATATATGTTGGAAAAGTTCAAAGTAACCAATTGTTACTAATTCTATAGTAGAGTATGAGTATATTGCGGCTTTTGATATAACCAAAGAAGCTATTTGGATATGAAATGTAACACTCATTACATGTCAGATTTTTGAAATTCAAAACACAAAGGTGGTAAAATTTCATTTAAATGGAAAATTAGTTTTTATAAGTACCACTTAGTGGTTTCACTATTCATCAAAAATTGAAGTTTTTCAGAAAAATACCAAAAATTCACCCTAAGAAAAATTTGATATTCCAAATTCAAAAATGATGTCTATTTTACAAAATTCAAAACATATAAGTTGAATTAATTAATTTAATAATTAATTCCTGCTGTCAGAGCAAATAGCGTGTTTTTATGAAACAATAAGTATCAAAAGATTGACACTAGTTTAAGTCCAATTTCAAAGTGAAATTAATTCCAACGAAACCTATTGGATTCGATGGTAAAAATATATTATAATTTCACTTTAAAACCACTTCAAAAGATAATCTAATCATATTAAAAAATTAGATTAAAAAGAGGTTTTGAATTAAAATACAACATTTTTCACTATTCATTAAAAATGATCTTTATCGGAAAAATACAGAAAATTTACACAAAGTAAATTTTAATGTCCCGATTATAAAGAAGAATTTTATTTGGTCCAATAGAATGTATAAGAGTGACCAAAACTATATTTAATGATGGTTTTCCATTAAAAGTTGATAAGTGGACCTTTAGTTAAAATTAGAGTATATATTCCTAAAATTGAATTCTTTTCGTATTTTAAGCCTTTATCCTTTATTGGATAAGTATCAAAACATTTAACAAACATATATAATAACATTTTAGTTATTTCTATTCATTCCTGCCAATACAACGGCTACGTGTTAACTAACATTTAAAATAATAATATTTTATTACTAGTGTGCAACGTAAGATTTCAAAGAAACTCTCTGTTGCGTATTGGGTACGCTATCGAACATAGCAACCCCTTTAAAGTAAAATTAATATTTAATTCACAAATATTAATAAATATGAAAATGTATTATTCTTTATTTACCTAGGATGTTAAATCCTTCCCCCCTTTTGGGAATTGTGTCCTCGCAATTTTATTCACTTATCAAAATAAGTGGGGGTATTTATCCCTCATAGCATTTTCAGATTCCCACGTTTCCTCTTCAATCATATGGTTTTTCCACAAAACCTTTACCTGGTGAATTACCTTATTTCGCAATACTTGCTCTCTTCGGTCAAGAATCTGGACTGGTTGTTCTTCATAAGAGAGATTCTCTTCCAACTGAACTACCTCTGGGCTCAAAACATGAGATGGATCTGGTATATACTTTCTCAACATCGAAACATGAAAAACATTGTGAACCTGAGATAAACTCAGAGGTAAAGCCACTCGGTAAGCAACTGATCCAACTTTCTCCAGAATTTCATATGGTCCAATGAACCTTGGACTCATTTTTCCTTTCTTACCAAATCACATCACACTCTTTCATGGTGAAACTTTGAGAAAAACATAATCACCTACCTCAAAAGATAGATCCTTCCTCCGGTTATCTGCATAAATTTTCTGTCTGCTCTGAGCTGTTTTCATGTGTTTCTGAATCAACTGAACTTTTTCTGCTATCTCTTCTACCAATTCTGGTCCCATTAGCTTCCTTTCACCCACTTCATCCCAAAAAGCTGGAGTTCGACACCGTTTACCATATAATGCCTCAAATGGAGCCATCTGTATACTGGAATGAAAAATGTTATTATATGAAAACTCAACCAAAGAAATATGTTGGTCCCAACTTCCCTGATAATCCATAGATCAGGCACGTAGCATATTCTCCAAGGTCTGAATTGTTCGTTCTGACTACCCATCTGATTGAGGATGAAAATCTGTACTAAAATTTAATTCAGTACCCAACGACTTTTGAAGGCCTTTCCAAAAGTTTGAAGTAAACCTGGGATCACGATCAGATACAATGAACAGGGGAACTCCATGCAACCTGACTATCTCTTTAAGATACAAACGAGAAAGTTGATCTAGAAAGAAAGTATCTCGAATAGGGATGAAATGAGAAGATTTATTCAATCGATCAACAATAACCCAGATTGCATTATTGCATCTAGATGTCTTCGGTAATCCCACAACAACGTCCATGGATATATTTTCCCATTTCCACTCTGGCACTGGTAAAGTCTGAAGAATCCCTTTCGGTAACTTCCGCTCTGCTTTAACCTGCTAACAATTCAAACACTTCATAGTAAAATTATCAATATCCCTTTTCATTCCATCCCACTAGTAATACTCTCGCAGATCTCTGTACATCTTAGTACTGCCAGGATGAACTGAAAACGGGGAACTATGAGCCTCACATAACAACTCATTCTTCAACTATGAATCACAAGGCACACATAATCTCTTCCCAAATCTCAAAACGCAATCATTATCAATGTCGAATTCAGGCAACTTACCCTTCTGAACCAGCTCTACCTTTTTCTGCAACTCACTGTCTTGCTTCTGTGCTTGCTTGATTCTGTCTGATAGAGAGGATTTCACTGATACCTGAAACAAAACAGAGTAACTTCATGCACAAAAAACTTCCATGCCAAAGTTCATCAAATCAAAAACCAAAGGATCTCATTCCAAACGTAGCATGGTTAATGAAGCATTACTTTTTTGACTCAAAGCATCGGCTACTTTATTTGCTTTTCCCGGATTGTAATGAATTGTACAATCATAATCCTTGATTAATTCTAGCCATCTCCTCTGTCTCATGTTCAATTATTTCTGAGTGAATATATACTTTAAACTTTTGTGATCAGTATATATTTCACACTTTACTCCATACAAATGATGCCTCCAAATTTTTAAATCAAAAACAACAGCAGCTAATTCCAAATCATGTGTAGGGTAATTTACCTCATGAGTTTTCAACTGACGTGAAGCATACGCAATTACCTGATCATTATGCATAAGGACACAACCAAGTCCTTTCAACGAAGCATCACTGTTTATAACAAACTCACCATTCCTGGAAGGAAGTGCCAAAACTGGATCATTCACCAATCTTCTTTTCAACTCCTGAAAACAATCATCACATTCTTTTTTCTAGATAAACTTAACACCCTTCCAAGTTAGCTTAGTCATTGGACTAGATAACCGTGAAAAATTTTCAACAAACCTTCGGTAGTAACCTTCCAAACCAAGAAAACTATGGATCTCGGTTACATTTGTGGGTCTTGGCCATTCTTCAACAACTTTTGTTTTAGCAGGATCCACAATTATTCCATCTTTAGAAACAATATGACCAAGGAAAGAAATTTGTTGTAACCAAAACTCACACTTGCTGAATTTTCCATACAGTTTCTTTTCTTTTAAGGTTTGAAAGATAACCCTTAAATGACTTTCATACTCCTCTTTACTTTTAGAAGACACCAAAATATCATCAATGAAAACAACGAGAAACTTATCCAAGAACTCAAGGAAAATTCTATTCATAAGGTCCATGAATACAGTAGGGGCATTGGTTAACCCAAAAGGCATTACTACAAATTCATAATGGCCATATCTAGTACGAAATGCAGTCTTCGGAACATCTGCTTCTTTTACTTTCAACTGATGGCACCCCAACCTCAAGTCAATCTTCGAAAAATACTGAGCTCCCTGGAGCTGATCAAACAAATCATCGATAAGAGGCAAAGGATACTTGTTCTTAAAATTGATATTATTCAAGGCTCTATAATCAATGCAAAGTCTCAATGAACCATATTTCTTTTTAACAAACAAGACAGGATCACCCCATGGTGATGTGCTAGGTCGAATGAAACATTTATCTAATAACTCCTGTAATTGTTTCTTTAACTCTAAAAGTTCAACTTGATCCATTCGATAAGGAGGTTTTGAAATTGGATTATAATCAAGAACTAAGTCAACAGTAAATTCAACTTCCCGGTCATGAATAATATCAGGCAACTCATCAGGAAAAACATCAAGATACTCATTTACCACTAGCACATCATTAATCTGAACAGTTCCATTGTTTTCAATGATATTTGAAAGATAACATTCATTTCCATCTTTTACTAGTTTCTCAACTTCCTGATATGTTATCAAAATTAAGGGTTCATTCTTGTACACAAACTGAAAATATTTCTGAAAAGAAAACATTTTAGCTCTGCAGTCAATCTTAGCATGATAAACAGAAATCCAATCCATGCCCAAAATAACATCAAACTCTACTAGAGGCAAAACAATAAGGTTTTCAGGTAGATTATTTCCGCACACAAGGATAGGAAGGTTCTTATAATTTCTTTTGGTCTCAATGTTTCCTCCGGGTGTTTTTACCATAAGTTCAGGATTCATATCTTGAGATTGAATTTCCAATTTACTAGAAAACTTCTCAGAAATGAAAGAATGTGTAGACCCTGAATCAAACAACACATTGGCATAATCTGAACAAACAAACAGTGTACCTGATACTACTTCATTCGACGGCCCAACATCTTCTGAAGTAGTTTCAAAGGATTTCACCACCCCTTTCTGCTTGTATTCTGGATACTTTCCCCCAGTTTAGTTCTTCGTTAGACACTCATTTGCATAATGACCCATTTCATTACACTTAAAACATATTGCCACTGGCCTTTCATTGCTTGCCTGATCATCTTCCTTACAGTTACGAGCAATATGACCAGACTTACCACACTGAAAGCACTTTCCAAACTTGGATAAACATTATCCAGGATGAATTTTACCACACTTCTCACAGGATGGATATTTGGATTTCTTACCTCCTTGCTTCTTTGATGAATTCTTCCCCTTTTCCTGCCAACTGGACCTCTTATTCTGTCGTTTGTCAAAGAACACCCGATCATCGGCAAACTCCATTTCCACCTTTTCCGCACATCGTACAAGTTTTTCATAACTTTTTAACTCACGAGAAGCTAAATCCCTTCGATACATTGGCTTTAATCCTGAGTAAAAACGGTTGATTTTACTATCAAGATCTCGAATGAAGTTTGGAGCATACCTTTCCAGTCGAGTGAACTTTTCTTCATAAGCAGCCACTGAGTCATCCTCCTGCCTCAATTCTAGAAAATTTTTTCCATACTAAGATGAACCACCTTAGGAAAATATTTCTCAAGAAACATACCTTTTAATTCATCCCAGTGAAGATCATCAATCTCATCCCTATCCCTGATATTTTTCACCATTGACCACCACTGACTAGCATCTCCTTCAAAACGGTAAACATCAAGACTAACCTTTTGATGTTCGAACACCCCATGACATTAAAAATCTTCTCCAGTGCTTTAATCCACCCTTCAGCTAGCACAGGGTCAGATGATCCTCTGAATGATGGGGGATGTTGCCTCATGAAATTTTCCACCACTGATATGTTCCTCTGCGGTTGATCTGGCTGATCTCGTGCATGGATACCACCACCATTTATAGCCTGAGTCAATTGTGCCATCACTGCAACAAACTGTTCAGTTCCGATTCTGACCATCTCAGGTTGCTGATTTGGAAGGTTGTCTTCCTCCTGATGTCGTCCCAACATACCTGCTTTGTTTCCTCTGCAGAAAACCATTCTAAACACAGAAATATCTTAGGCGAAGCAAAATGGTAATCTGTAAATTCTATATCTTTTCAATCATACCATAAATTAATTTATAATTTAACACTTTTCTAACTCCTAAAGTTGTCTAAACCTCCCTTTGATACCAACTATAAGGCCTCGTCCTTAAACCTTACTTAATATTGAATTAAATGAATAATTCACATTGATGATATTTTCAGGTTTAGAGTTTTAGAGCATTAGGAAATAACTATTACATCTCAAAAGATTACAAAGTAGACACTTTTACTAAGTTTCCATAAAATAAAAACTCTTAAAAAGAAACATGTCTAGTTCCATGTTTTAGATAGCATGACTTTCCATTGATCCCATCCTTGACCCAATTCCACATTAAGTCCTGTGAAAAACATTTCAAAAAAAAACTTGGGGTGAGCATAAAAAGCTCAGTAAGGGATACACAAAGAATGAAAACTGTTAGTTTATCAAAACAACAAGTAAACCATGTATACTTTATCAAAGTAATACTTTTCACCTTTATGAAGTAGTAAAAACTCTTCTCTGAATAAAAGATCATTACTTACCCTTTGTTTACCAAAAGATTACCATAAAACCCATATAAAGATCACATAACATATAAAGGTGACTTGGGACATAAACATACTTAAGTGGAATAACCATACGGTCGACTTCCACACATATCACTTAATGGAATAGCCATACGGCCGACTTCCATACATACTTAATAGAATAGTCATACGGCTGACTTCCATACCCAATGCATTGGAGGTTATAACGTAACCACCCATCCTAGTATTCATAGCACCACCCATCATATGGTTTATCACGTAACCACCCATCAAATGTCCAAGTACCATTATAAAATCATAAGACATAAAACAAACATAATGGAATGAAAAAATTTTCACATTCTGATCACAATATATCACATAAATATATTGACATAACAAATCCATTATAAAAACCATTTTCAATACCAAAAATACATAAAAGGGTATATGGAATTTATTTCATTAAAAAAACATTACGGCTTGTTGAGGAAGCCAAAGACCAAATAATACTCGCGGCGGCGGAAAAGGTCGTTGTCACCGCATACGTTAAAAGAAACATTTATTTTTTTCGTTTTGTAAAACACTTCGTAGAAAAAGATTCCTTTCGTATAAAAGTAAAATTCAAAGGGGTTTATACACCGTATAAAAGAAAGTTGTGTATAAAATGAAATATGCCTCAATGAAAGGAGATTGAGACGAAGTTCCTTACCTCAGGTCCGACTTGACTCGATCGTTCTTTAACATCTTGAATAATAAACTTGATTTAATTTATACTTGCTTAAGAACATTTTTCAAGTTCATTATTACTTTTATATCACTTATTACCATGTTATAAACATTGTGTAATCATTTAAGTTAATAATGTTTGTTTTGTCGATATTTGGTTCTTATGTCGAAAGTGGACTTCTTACAATTACATATTGTTCGTGTGGTCAAAGTTTCATTATATCCAGAATGATATTCATAATTTTGATATCATATATATCATATATATCCAGCATATATATGTATTTATTATATTACATAATTATTTAGAGGTAAGAAATGATATGCACCATTCATGGAGACAGTAAGCCGTACGTACGCATGAACGCTACTTTCATTTCTATGTCATATTAATGGAATTAAAACTAAATGAGAGATATGTATATTTTTTATTCCAGAATTATATTCATCATTTATATGTATCATACATCATATATATCCATTATATTTACTTATAATAGTACATTACATTTGAGGATAAGAAATGAAATGCACCGTTCATGGAGACGGTAAGTCGTACGTACGCATGAACGCTACTTTAATTTCTATCTCATACTTTAATGGAAAGAAAACAATAACTATATAAAGGTATATTATAATTCCAGTATAACATCATATATAATAACTTTAAATCCATCCTTTATATGTCCCATATATGGCATTAACGAATCAAATCACTTTGAGGGGGCGGTAGTCCGCACTTCCTAAAATGAAATTATCGTGTTTACCCACAATGGAAACCATAAATGTATGCCATAAATAAAAAATACAGAAGCTTAAGTAAAAGATAAACATATTATATATCATATATAAATATAGTGACATCCTAATGTCCACCTTTGAAGGTTTTATATGAGTGTTGAACAATCATCGTTTCATGAGGCAGAAATTCATCATCCACAGAAACAGTATGTTCTTTAACCATTAGATGTAGGTGTGTGTAAGTGTAGCTCGAGTCCTTATTATAAAAACATACTAGTATATTGAATATACTGGATTTGTTACAAAATAAATGAATAAAAATATCTTAGGGGGTTGGAGAAGCAAAATAAAACAAAAGGACTCAAGTGAAGACATTACCATAAAATCGGGTAACTCCCTTTGGTTTGAGATCAAAGGCTTCCTTGGGAAGACTTCTGTCCAAAGTGAGGCTTCAAGGAGTAAAAGAGGGATGTGGAGAGACAAAATGGGTAGGGTTTGGCCGAGCCAAAGGCTTGAGAGGTGTGGGTAAGGAGGTAGAGGTGGGGGCCTTTTATAAGAGGAGAGGAGGGGCACTCTTGGAAAGTAAGGAAATGTTACTTTATTTTAGAATGAGTTTCAGATTTTAATGGTCCCAAATTGATGTGTTTATAGGATAAGGTGATAAGGGTTTGAAATAAACCCATCCAATAGGTTTTGGACATTTTTAGGTCTTAGATTTTACATTATCTTTCCATTTTATTTAAATCATTAAATAATGAGGTAATCGCTGCATCATCATGGTGTCATAAATATTTTAATCTATATAATGTCCAAAAATTATAAAAAAAAATACTATGATGTAGGAAATATTTTTATATTTCCAATTAATATTTATAGTCAAAAATATGACTTGTATAACCCCATTTAAAAATTGTTTTAGTAAAACAACTCATGTTTGTGTCATTTTAATTTTAACTTTAAATAAAAAGTTATTTATGTCATTTTCCTACCAAAGTGGCTCCATGGGGTCCCCAAGTTGACCCTTGGATTTTCTTGGTCGGCCATGACACATCCAATAATGTTAGGACATGTGTCTAGGTATTTTCAATTTATTATAATATCATTTTTTCCTTAAATTGCACTAATTACCTCTAATCGTGATTAAAAACTTAATAAGTTACTATTCACCAAAAAAAATTAATCCCACTGAACCACATTTTACTTCTTAATGACAACCATGTATGTCGTATTTTTTAAATTCAAAACACAAAGGTTGTAAAATTTCATTTAAACGGAAAATTAGTTTTTATAAGTACCACTTAGTGGTTTCACTATTCATCAAAAATTGAAGTTTTTCAAAAAAATACCAAAAATTCACCCTAAGCTACATTTGATATTCTGAATTCAAAAATGATGACTATTTTACAAAATTCAAAACATATAAGTTTAATTAATTAATTTAATAATTAATTCCCATTGTCAGAGCAAATAGCGTGTTTTTATGAAACAATAAGTATCAAAAGATTGACACTAGTTTAAGTCCAATTTCAAAGTGAAATTAATTCCAATGACTCCTATTGGATTAAATGGTAAAAATATATTCTAATTTAACTTTAAAACCACTTCAAAAGATAATCTAATCATATTAAAAAATTAGATTAAAAAGATGTTTTGAATTAAAATACAACATTTTTCTCTATTCATTAAAAAATGATCTTTATCGGAAAAATACAGAAAATTTACACAAAGTAAATTTTGATGTCCCGATTATAAAGAAGAATTTTATTTGGTCCAATAGAATGTATAAGAGTTACCAAAACTATATTTAATGACGGTTCTCCATTAAAAGTTGATAAGTGGACCTTTAGTGAAAATTATAGTATATATGCCTAAAATTTAATTCTTTTCGTATTTTAAGCCTTTATCCTTTATTAGATAAGTATAAAAACATTTAACAAACATATATAATAAAATTTTAGTTATTTCTATTCATTCCTGCCAATACAATGGCTACGTGTTAACTAACATTTAAAATAATATTATTTTATTACTAGTGTGCAACGTAAGATTTCAAAGAAACTCTCTGTTGCGTATCGGGTACGCTATCGAACATAGCAACCCCTTTAAAGTAAAATTAATATTTAATTCACAAATATTAATAAATATGAAAATGTATTATTCTTTATTTACCTAGGATGTTACACCTTTGGCAAGTGGGGTACTGGATCTTCATAGCACTATTGGATTTATCCATCAGACTACAATCATTGAATTCCACCTTACGCTTCTTATCCCCATGATATCCCTAATATTCTCTGATCTCCATTTCGACTTTGAGGGAACATCGGACAATTTTCTCATATCTATTGAAGTCATGGATCGCCAATGCTTTCTGAAGGCTAGGTTTCATCCCACCAAAAAAGCGATCAACCTTACATTCGAGGGTAACGACAAATCCGGAAGCATATCATGCAATCCTTGTGAAGTTTTCCTCATACGCTCCAATAGATTCATCGTATTTTTTCTTGAGGTCAAAGAATTTAATTTCTATCTTAAGCCAGAGGGTGCGTAGAAAATATTTATCGAAAAACATCTTCCAGAAATCCTTCCATTCCAATGCCTTGATCTCCTCCTTAAGCTTTGTATTTTTTATCAACATCCACCATTGATCAGCTTCACCCTCCATACGATAAGCATCCAGGAGAACCTTATCTTGTTCAGAACATTTAAGGATGGAGAATATCTTTTCAATGGAGTTGATCCATTGTTCATCGATTGAGGGATCGAATGATCCATTAAAAGTAGGAGGCCTTTGTCTCGTGAAGCTCTTGATAGCGAATTGTTCTTTCTTAGGGGGGTTGAATGTTCCTCTTGACCCATGTTTCTATTCAAAGCTTGAGTTATCTGAGAGAGAAGCATGACAAAGTTCGTGATTCCCGCTCCCATTGGATTGGGCATCTCATTAGTATAGTCAACACATTGATCTTCACATCAGTTGTTATCACGAGTCCTCCTATTACCAGCCATTGGCTGGAATAAAAGGAAAGTTAGGGGTAACACATAAAGGGTAATACAATGAAAAAAATAATGACTTATAAGTAACTTTTATTTCTTTAACATATGAATCTATTGGATTCATTCTATATTATCCATGATCTACTTTCTAACATATATTCTTAGGGCATTTTTTTAGTCCCTTAATAATGGTTCATACTAAGCTTATGAATTTACCATAGAATATCCCCCGGGAGTGTCGTAACCAAGAGAGCAGCAAGGCCCGTTGTCGTGCACCAGTTCTTGTTTGAGTCAAGCTCAAAGTGGTGTTTTCAGGTTTTACCCCTAGGATACATATGTGCCAGAGTTGTCTCTACCTGCTCGTATCCAGACAAGGATGTATTTTCTTGATAAACCATTTAATCAATACTCACCAAAACTTAGGGATGTTATCATTATACTTAGTCTTGTATCTAAGGCTTTATTATGGTTTTATAATCCTAATCCCAAAAATAACTAAACCTATCCTCTGATACCCACTATGACAACCCAGATCTTTTATTACACAATTAAATATAATTTATTACATAAACTTAATTTGATACAACATAGAAGATCAAGATGTCTAGTGTCTTTGGGGCTTAGGATAATTACATAACTTAAAACATGAAAAAAAACAATATCTTTATTGAAAACTTCCTTTACATGACCACTACATTCCCTCGTACTTAGCATTGCATGGGATAACCTGAGGACATGCATAAGAAAAGGGTGAGCTATAAATCCCAGTAAGGGAATAATCATGGAATAACATGAGGAATACAATACATGTTAGAAAATAGGCATATCAATAGAGCACAATAGAATCATAAACATAAATTCATGATAAATCATGATAATCATAACATAGAAATGTGGAAACAACACTTAACATGGAATTATTATGAGCCAAGGCTTATTGCACATGGAGCATGAGTAAACCCTCATTGCACATGAAGCACTAGTAAACCCTAGTTTCACTTGAATTAGCATGAGTAAACACCCATTTCACATGACGTATCATGATACTATACTTTACCCAATGCATTGGAGCGCTATAAGGGTGCACCCTTCTTAAACATTTCATTCCATGCATAAGTGTGCCACATGGATCATATAACATGGATTCATAAAACATCATCATTTATTCCATGATAAAGGAATGTGAAATTAATAAACAAAACATTATAATCAATAATTAAATGTTCATAAATGTTAATACCCTTGATAGAGAAATGGGCATGGTATTCACTACACAATGACATAGGCTTGGAAAATCGGTGCAATTTCAGCAGCGTAACGGCGTGACGTAAGAATTCATAAAAATGGTTGATGAGAGAGAAAGGGGTGTCTCACCATATTTACATTAAATGGATATTAATGGGGTTATATAGATACATGTCCCAAGAATTTTAATGGAATTTATATCCATGATACAAAAGAATTGATTGAATGTAAATGAGGAGAGATAAATTTCTTTCGGAATTTCAGCATAGTAACGGGTGTACATTGGAGGAATTTAATGAGAGATAAAGGGGTATACCATCATTCAAACATAAATAAGGAATTATAAGGGAGATTAGAAACCATACCCCAACATTTATAATTGAAATTAAAAGTTCATAACAACATTAATAAAATTGGACAAAAATGAGAAAGGAAGAAAAAACCCTTACTTGGAAGTGTGCTTTCAAAGGCTTGAGAGAGGCTTGAGAGAGGCTTCTTGGGAGCTTGGGGCACCTTTGGAGGATTATAGAGATAATATAGAAGAGGTTAGAAGAACTCCAAAGGCTTTGCGTGAGGATGAAGTGGTATCTTGGGTGGGTTTATATAGGAAAGGAGAGGGAATTGTTTATTATTTAGGTTTGGGACACCTCACATTAAACTAATCAAAACCACAAACCAACCCATGGTTTTTGCCCATGTTTTTTACTAAGGGGAGTGGAAAAAAATATTTTATAAGGCCAAAGTCCAAACTTCTTAAAATAATGAGGTTGATTTTGTGGAGGTGAGTCACACTCCCAAGGAAAACAATTTAAAAAGACAAAATGTTTAATAAGTCTTGAAGGGTCCACTAAAGCTTTGTAAAATAAATCAAACAAACCAAAAATTACATTATTTTAATGGTAAAAAATATATTGGCCGAACATATAGTTTTTTGTACTTTATTACATCACTATTGGGTCATTATGATGTCATAAAACACATTATATATTTAAACAGTATTTAATTTTTACCCAAAAATTTGACTGTCTCAGAAAATTATGTAAAATTCACCGTTGGATAATTTCAATGTCCTAATTCCAGAAATAATATTCATTTTATCTTAATAATTTTCTAAATATTTTAATTTTCACTTTTAAAATAAAAACTGACATTTATCGAAAATTCATGGGTTTTGACAAAAATGGCTTTCAAACCTTAATAAAAATTACAATTGCATTCATAAAATTATACGATCATTTATATTTAATAAAAATTAATTTAATAACAATAATAATATTTTATTAAAATATTATTTAATTCAAAAATCCATTAATTCATCAAAATAGATTTCTTAGTTGAACATTAACTAAAAATACTATTTGTGATTTAAAAAAACTATTTACAAGGTAACAATAATAATATTAAAGTATATTTATTATTATATAAAAATAATTTATATAACCATAGTGCTAAGGTCTTATTACATAAACCCTTACAACACCCACATAGGACCAAAGAGTAAGGTGTGTGATGGTGACAGACTCTTAGGTGGCTCGGATAACATTACTCGGGTGGTAATCTTTATTAAATTCCACTTCTCTCATAGGCGGTCCCACTCGAGCTTAACATATTCAAAATCAACATGGGATTTGTCAAGAGAGAAGCCCAAAGACGCAACCTCCTTTCCGAGCTCTGATAAATGGGCTTTGTATGGGGCACATCTACTGGATGAGGTCATCTCTTCCTTTGTCTGAGTAAATAGGATTTTTTAAAGCCCTATATTTATACTAATAATGTGATCACTGTTCAATAGCTATATTAGAAATGGTCAAAATTCTTAACATTATTTTAAAATTCAAAAAACATAAAACCAAAGAAGTTGACATTTTATTTAAATATTTTACATAAAGAGACATTTAATTAGATCAAGAGGGATTTCCATTAATGAAAGTTTGGATCGTTACATAAATTATGAAAATATTTACTATATTTATATTTATATTTATTTATTAAATATATATAAATATATATAATGATGTAAATATATTTATAATTATAAATAAATAATTACAAATATATTTACAAATATATTTATTTATAAATATATCTACAAATATATTTATTTATAAATATATTTATAAATGTATATTTACTATATTTATAAAATTATATATTTATAATTATAAATAAATAAATATAATTCTAAAAAGGTATAATTATAAATAAATAATTATATATTTAAATAATTATAAAATTATAATAAATATATTTAAATAATTTATATATTTAATATATTTATTAAATATATATATATAATTATATAAATATATATAATGATGTAAATATAGTTATACTCATATACAAATATTTTTATTTATAATTATAATTATAAATCATTTATCAGCACTAAAGTTTTAACATCTATAAAGATGGTTTTTATCATTGCTTTTTTAGTGATTACAGAGATCTTTCATCAATGCTTATTATTTTAGTACTATTAAAAAGTATCTTTATCAATGCATTTTTGGAAGCACTGATAAAACTCTTCCCTAATATTTTTAAAAGAACCCTAATTGAACTGATTTTAGTCACTCCTCTCAAGATTTTGTGGAAGTCCACTACTATCGGTGCTCCTCCTCGACTTTCTATCGGATGAATCAAGCCTCAAATCTAAGGAATATTTTTTTATCCTCCTCTCTCATTGATTGCTTGTTTGGGTTCCTAATTTCACAATCCTAGATGATCAAAACCTTACCCTTCAAGTTAAACAATCCCCCTTCAATTGGTTTGGATTCCTTATTCATTAATTTATGGCCTAGAATCATATCTTCCACCACCTCTAATCTTTATTATTCTCTTGTGATTCTAGATCAGATTTGGATAGGTTTGATTGTTTCTTCTTCTCCTCTTTATTTTATTTATTTTTTCCTCTTATTTTCACCCTCTTCCTCGTTATGCAAACACTACGATAAACCGTAGGGGGTTATACCTTCTGATTTTTGTTACAACATTGATTTCTAAGGAATTTTATCTTCCCTTGGGGTCATCCTCTCTCTGTTCTTGAGGGTTTCTTCATTTTCCCCATGCTTGACTCTTTAATTTCAAAAATGTTGATTTCTTAATGCTTATATTGGTGTTTTAAGTATTTAATAATAGTATTAATTATACTCATTGATTTTCTAGGGAAGGAATTGGATTTTTGACTTGGTTTTCATTGATATAAATGGGTTTTCCTATCTTTAAATAATGTTTCTAATATGGTTTCAAGTTACTCACATGTCAAACTACCTGATTGGCACTTTAAAATGGTATTTTTCAATTTAAAATGATGTATTGGGATTTTAAAGTATTTTCATAAAAAAAATTATTGGTGTTTCAAGTGATACTTGAAATTCCAAGCATTGTGAAAATGTTTCAGGATGGATTTTAAATAAAATGTGTTGTTAATAAAGGTTTAGACCCCATTTAGGTCAAGGGATAAATTAAGGAATGAAGTATTAAGCCTTTATATTTTTTATTATATGTAATCACAAGGCATGTTTGAAACTTTTAAGGATTATTCTTAAAATATAATGTTTTTGAATGGGGTATTTCATGTAATTTTTAAAAGGGATTCCTAAGATAATATTTCATGATTTCTTATTATCAAATTATGTTTTTAATTATTTTTTAAAATCATGACCCGTGATCTTTTTTAAAATAGTTTTCGATGTCAGGAATATTTGTAAAACTTTCTTGATGTCGATTCTTGAATAAATTTTATTACATGTGAAAGCTTGAATTTTTGGATTCCTATGTAATATTTGATGAAACTGGTTTTTGATAAATGAATAGTTACTTGATTGAATTTTGAAAGAATCCCATGGTAACCTTGGTATTTATGAATGTATCTAATATAATCATGTTAGGCATGTTTGGATCTACCTAATAATGGAATCTATAATGACAACACTAAATAAACATTGGTGATGCAAGGAGACACTTTTAGTGGTGGAATCCTACCCCCTATGATTATATCCCTAGGGTAATTTGTTCACCAAGTATCCATGATCATTGAGAGTGTGAGGATCCTTGAGACTTGACCTAACTTACTTGAGGAATCCTTTACTATGTTTCTAGGATTTAAATTGTTAATTTACTCCTATCTTTTGAAAAATGTTTTATTAATGCTATCTTTATAAAATTTTTATGAAATTTTTAATAATCATGTTTTTATTTAGATTAGGTGGTGTAAAACTTATCATTTTTATGCTCATTACTATTTTAAATTTTAGTTTTAAAAAATGAAACTTGATTTTAAATGTTAAATTGGATTTTGAAGTTAAAAAATGAGGTTTTCTCTTAAAATTAACTAAAATATATTTGGTACTTTGAAACTCATTAAGCGATATCAAAGTGAATTTGTAAAGTTTTAAAAATTTTAAATTATACATATTTATATAGAAACAATTTAAACTTTCAATTTATTTTTTATGGTTTTTTAATATGATTTTTAAAAAATCACTTGATGCTAACAGTTTTTATAGAAAAAGGTTTTGTATTGAATTAAGTGTTTTGAAAAGAAATTGGTTGATTTTCTTGTGAAATTTTTAAAAAAGGGTATTTCAAGAAGTTTTTAAAAAATACAAAAAAGTATCCTTTTGAATTTCAAAAGTGGTATTGATCTGAGATTTTTAATTTTAAATTAAGATATGGTAATTAAAAAAACCATATCTTGCAAAGTGTTTTGTAAAATAATTGGTTTCAATATGGAATTTGGATAACATTTTAAAAAAAATGGGTTTTGTGTTAATAATATGAGTGAGTGATTTCATAAAGGGACCAGTAAATAAATATAAAATAAGGTGTTTTATTTTTATTTGTTGATATGTATGGACCATATTTTAGTTAAGGTTTGTGATATGCTATAATTTTTTGATTTTTTTATTGTGTGACTTTTATTGGTGGTGTGTTTTGATTATATGGCCATTGTGAAAACTAGTTTTATGAAAGAAAAACATAAAAAATAATGTACTCCTATCACAAATCAAGTCTCTTATAGTTTTGGGAAAACCGCTTGATTCACTATCAATTCTAATATAAATATATTAAGTCACTATAATGTCTCTTCTAGTTGTGGGGTAATGTTCCCCAATTCATTCCAATTAAACTAAAAATTTTCACATATTTCTTACATATTTTTTCATTATTCTTAAGATACAATCCTTCTTGAAAATAATATTCAGAATATTTTTTAAGATTTAGATTCATAGTCATAATAACATTAATTTATTATTCATTGATACCTTTACCAAAACCTAATTTTTTTGGAAGTCATCCACTTATTCTTTCATTCATTATAGGGAAGATGATTTCTTTGTTTTGTATGTGGTCTTTAGTTATTTGGATTAAGTCCCACACTCTTTATTCATTTAAAAATATATTGGATTAAATTCTCTCAAAGTTATCTAGTATAATTTCAATTCAATTATCATTCTATGTTGATGTTGGGTTCTCTTTCTCACCAATCCCAAGTTGTTTTTATCTTTATTTTATAGACTAAAAGTTACTCTAATTTTCATAAACTAGAGTAATTTTAATTCATATTGATCCCTAAATGGAATGGAAATGTGTTTTTTCTAAGATTAATGGCATAAATTTTAAAATTTATCATCCTTTACTTGATTCTCCATTTGAGAAGGAAAATCGTTAATGATTTGGCAATTTTCCAATCAAAACCCCTTGAAAGAAATAATATGAAATATAGCACTAAATACAATGATTAATGGGTGAATTAAGATTTAATATTTCAATTATTTAGTGTATTATTAATATAAAATAAAATAGTTTCATAACATGAAATACATCTTAATGAATGAAAATTTATATAGAGAATAATTAAGTCTTTTATAAAAATGAATAAAAGTTCATTAATAGAAATAAAACTATTTTACTATTTTAAAGATAAGGAATTACATGAAAATATTTTATAATAAATTCATGGGATAGTAAATCAAAAAATACCAAAATATATTCCACAAAATGAATCATGTATCAAGGAATTAAAATTTAGAATAATAAACCCTTACATCATCTTATTTTTTAAACCATTGTGTGCTTGAGAAACTTTTCAGCTTTAGGAAACAAATAAAGAAATGTTGTCCAGTGATTCTCCAACTCCCAATCTAGAAAATTTTAGATTTAAGGAGAAAACTATCATCCTCATTAGATTCATCTCCCAAATAGTTATTATTTAATTTTTTATTGAGACTCATCCCCCTTCTCTTATGGACATGTACCTATGTTTCTTGAACTACTATGAGTATTAGTCATCCCATACCAAGTACCAGTGATCATTTTGGGTTCCTATTATTATAATTATCTATGGAATTCACCTTTTATTATGAATATCTTATGTGTATTTATTTATTTTTTATACAAAATGAAAATTTTATGAACCTAATAGGATGTATATGAATTGAAAATGGATGCACGCTAATCATATGACAAAATAGTATGAATATGGAGTTAAAGAGTTTATAAAATTTGAAATAGAGCATGAATACGACCCTTCTAAAATCCTTTGTTTGTGTTTACATTAGTGTTATTCGAGAAAAAATAGTTCAGAAGAGTTGGAATAATATTTTATTTTTTATGAACTAGATCATAGTTATAAATGTTATACTAAACATGGGAAAAACTGAACGTGCACATAGATTGGGATGATAATATGGTTTATGGATCATTTGATATGAATACTAGTGTAAAAGATGATGGAGATCATATGAAGGAAATGACAATGGTAATTTAATGTGACCTTATTTATTGTCCTAATATATTTTATAAGTTAAATAGGTGTGCTAAGAGACCACTGTACACTAGTTGTACTAAATATGCAGCATTGTCAGCTATATTAAAGTTATATGATTTGAAAGCTAGCAGTGGATGGAGAAACACACGTTTTTTAAAACTAATTGGTATCCTAAATGATATGATAATAGAATAAAATAAACTTACTTGTTTAATATATGAAGATAAATTAATTCTACATTCAATGGGAATGATCTCTAAAAAATAAATTTTTTCCAAATGATTTCATATTGTCTCACAAGGACCTTGAATCACTCATAAAATTCCCTAAGTGTGGAATAGATTGATAAAAAAATATGAATCAAGTCCTTCAAAATTTTTATGGTACTTTCCTATCATTCCATGGTTTAGATGACTATATGAATGTTAGAAAATATTGAGACAATTGGTATGGCATCCAGATATAAGAATTAAAGATGGGAAAATTCACCATTCAGTGGACTCTCCTTAGTGGAATAAAATTGATTATGAGTATCATGAATTTTTAAATGATCCAAGAAACTTCCATCTTGCATTGCCTACAGATTGAATAAATCCTTTTGGTGTAAAAATTAGTACTCACAATACATGTCCAGTCATGTTGGTAAATTATAAATTCCCACCATGGTTATACATGAAGCGCAAATACATTCTATTATATCTGCTTATATCTAGACCAAAACAACCCAGTAATTATATTGATGTCCATTTGGATCCATTTATCAAAGATCTAAAAATTGATGTGGGATACAAGTGTTAAAATTTATTATAGTTATATAAGTGAAGAATTCACATTTAAGGCCATGTTGTACAGGATGATAAATGACTTTCCCTCTTATAGATATTTGTCAGGCTATAGAATTAAAAGAATGTTGGGGTGTCCCATTTGTAAATAATGTACACACTCATTCTAGTTGAAACATTCATTGAAGACTATGTTTTTATGAAATTATAATTTTTTACCTCGACAACATAAATACCAATCTTGGATGACACCATTCAATGGGAATACCAAACAAGGTATATCATCATCTCCACTAATAGGCGATCAAATTTTTGATAAAGTAAAATATATTGACATTGGTTTTGGTAAACCATTTTCAAAAAACCTTAAAAAATCATGTTGGAAAAATTGATCAATTTTATTTGAATTACAATATTATAATTTTTTATAATTCATAAATTTTCTTAATGTCATGCATGTGGAAAAAAATTGATAGTTTTATTGGCATGTTACTAAATGTTCCCAACAAAAAAATATGGAATCAAGGATAAGTTTGACATTATTGACATGGGGATAAGTGAAGATTTGGCACCAAAGAAGGGTAAAGGGTATAATTTTCTTCCTCCAGAAGATTACACTCTATCCATATAGAAAAAATTGAAATTTTTCATTTTATTTAATTGTATAAAATTTCTAGAGGGGTATTCATAAAATATCATGATTGTCATGTCAATGAATGATTTGAATTTATAGGGACTAAAATTACATGAATTCCATGTTTTTCATATAAGATTTTATGCTCGTTGCTTTATATTTCATTATACCTAAAAATTTATGGCATACATAAACCAAACTCAAATCCTTTTTCAAAGACATATGCAGTAAATTTATAGACCTGATGAAGTCTAAAATCATGAATAATGAGGTTAAAGTCATATTTTGTGAATTGGAGATGTTCTTACCACTATAATTCTTTGATATAATGGTCTAACTGATGATTAACTTTGTTAGAGAGTTTCATCTATGTGTTCTTTTCCATTATAGATAGATGTACCCTAGTGAATGGTATATGAATATTTTGAAAAGGTATATCAAGAATAAAAGTCATTAATAAGGTTGTATTGAAGAATGATATATTGTTGAAGAATATATTGAATTTTGTACTAATTTTCTATTAGATATTGATAGAATCAGTCTCCTAAAGTCTTATCATAGTGGAATCTTTATGGGCGAAGTGATTTTCAGAAGAGAGGTTATTATAATTAAAATCATAGAGAGGTAGAAAGCACACCATTACATTTTACATAATATTAAATATGATGATCCATATGTTGAAGTCCACAAATAAATTCTTATAGATTTGAATCCATCAAGGGCTGAAGGATAGATATCAAATAAACATAATCAATAGTTTATAGGATGGTTCAAGATCGTATTTATAAGGAGTTATCTGAAAATCTAAATTCAATTTCTAAAAAACTTTTATGGATAGCCAGGGGACCAAATTAAAATGTTATATCTTACACTAGTTTTTTAATCAATGGTTACACCTTCTATAAAAAAGAACATGATGATAAAAGTATGATGAAAAAAATCAGAGTTACACTTATGGCAGAAGTGATGCACATATCTGGTTCCCAGGATATAAATCCAATTTATGCGAATATGTCATATTTCATCATTATCAAAAATATATATGAGTTGGATTATACAACATTTCATGTGCTGATTTTTCATTGCAAATGGGTTGACAATTGGAGTGTAGTGAAAGTTGATGAAATGGGCTTTGTGAAGATGAATTTAAGTGTGGAAGGGGAAAAGGATGATCCATTTCTAATGTAATTATAAGTAGTGAAAGTATTTTATATCTTAGATCTAGAAAACAAGAATTAGTTGATTTTATTTCTAGGGAGTAAAACGACTATAGGGTGAGATGAAAATTTAATCAAGGATGACCCTTTCATTGAGATATCACAATTAGTTCATGGCATTCCCAATATATAAAATATATTGTATGTTAAAGGGGACTAGAAAGTGGGAATTTGGATTCTTGATAGAGCACCTAGATTCCTTCAACCTTTAAAAAATAAAGTGATTTCAATGATATGGTTAAAGTGTTTTTTAAAATGCTATTATATTCTTCATAATATTATCTATTCTCTTCTGTATTAATATAATATAAATTAAATATTTGACTACTCATGTAGAAAATTTCTTTTCACATGATGATGTTACCAATCCTAGGGAAGAATGGGTGGTTGATTCTGAAACTGTAGAATTATTAGGGGATCAACAAAAAGTTGATGAAAAAAACAATAACAGAGTAGCATCACAGTGTTGAATAAAATTATAAAGGCAATAAGTAAAGGTATAAAATTTAAGGTTGGCTGGAATCAATATAGACAACTTGTTGACCCCAAAAAGTCAATGTTCATCAGTTATGTTGGGTTCAAAATGAGGATGAATGTGCTGATTGATATAGATTCATGGTTCCATGTCTAGTCAGTAATGAAGGAAACCCTTTCAAAAGATATAAATGTAATGTTACGATATACTTTCTCTGTTTTATCGAAAAACTATATAACAAAATATTGATTTAATTTTCATTATTCTTGGTAGAGTTCATTTATTTTTTATGATTTTTGTAAGAAATATGTCTTAATGGACACTAGAAAATCCCATATAGGATTATAGAATCTTCTTACCAAGTTACATATTAGGGATGCTAAGGGGAAAGTAAATTCTCACCCACCAATTAGTTATGTGCATATTATAAATTAGGAAACATTGGATTATTTCATTAGTCATTGTAATGAGAAATTATTTCAGGTGAATTTTAGTCAACAATTATTTGACATTATTTATTTTATCCGATTTTGATTTAAAATTTTTAATTTATGAATCATCAAAGGATTTTTTTTAAATGAAAAATGTGCATCAAAACCAATCTACCTCTATCGCAAAGCAAGGATGGGGTACGCTTCACTAAAGAGAAAATTGGTATGTATTTTAAATCAATAATAAAATTTTTATTTGATATGAAACAACATATGTTCCTTTTTATATATTCATATTGATAGATCAAAATCTAAATCCACTTCCATCTCATGTTATGTTCTATGGAAGGATGCTCTCAAAAATAAGGAGGGTAAACTAGTTGATGAAAAAAATCAGTATGGGAAACATGTGCAAGTATGACATAATGATAATTATTTATGATTTATAATATTATTACAAAAAAATATCTATTAATTTGGATCTATTTTTTACATGTTTTAGACATAAGAATTAGTAGTGACCATACCATAAGAAAAACATCTTTTAGTAGCTTTTAAGCGGCTGGAATAATATGGTCGCATTAGAGTTGTAGGTTTTAGAGTGTATCCTAAAACATATTTTGAGAAGAAAAAACTAAAAGAAGATATATATAATATAATTAATGGATTTCAGGAAAAAAAAATATTCTTTTTAAGATATTATTGTTCGGTCTGGTTTGGTAGAACAATATATGTGAAAGGATCAAAGTGAACTGGTGGTGGAACAAAGATCTGCACATGAACAACCAAATGACCCCACTAGCTTTAAGGCTAGTCATTCCCCTCAATAGAATACCTTACCTGAGGTAATCAATTTTTTCATTACTCTTACTCTAAAATGTGAATCAAAAAACTTCTGATAACTTTATATTACTAAAATTCTACATGTTCAAATTTTATGTGAGTTCTATATGTCAACACCCACGCACCACCTTATTGTGAGGGGTACAGTGTATAATATCCTTGGAGACAAGCTAAAAAATAAACAACTCCCAAAATATTACATGAGAGTAGGGATTGAGGTTTCTTTAGATATGACTACTAAGTTTCTTGTTCCATTTGATGATACGAATATTACAACGATCAATGATGTTATTGGAACTTTCATAGAATTTTCGTCTAATATTATAAAGATATATGAGGTATATCTTTAAAAAAAATTAAATTAAAAACTTGTAATATTTTAGGAAAAAAAGTTCTAAAGTGAGGTATGGTATTATAGATGGATAAAGAGATGGGAAAATGGAAGGTTGGATTAATAAAATTGATTGAATCGATTAAGAAAACAAAAGGACCTTTCGAGAGTAACTTCTCCCCACTAGTTACACTGTAACATTTATTATCATTACAACTTCATATATAGACTGCATTTAAATATGGGAATATCTCTTACATTCCATATGAATAATAAGTATTTGGATCTTTCATTACAAACATAGTTGGTCTCAAGAATATAAATGAGACTCTCAACTTTGAATGGTTGGGAGTCTCAGTTATGAATACATACATAAGGTATATTTTCATAATACATATATCCAAAAAATGATATAATATGTTTATTAAAGTTAATAACTATTTATATTTTATATAGGTATTTTTATTTCTACTATATAAATGGCGTGTGAAGTATGATTTCGATTCATTAATCCCTGTATCATTTCAATGCCACTTCTTTGGAGAAGGAAAAAATTATAAGAAAAAATATGAGCTAAATGAGGTGTTTGAGAAAAAAATAATATATCAAAGACTCTTTTTTATGCCTATAATGTAGGGGTAAAACTATGCAATCTAATCCTATAAAAAATATTTTTTTTCATTAAATATTTTTTTTTAGGAATCATTGGATGTTTATCGCAATCAATTTGGATACCAAAAATGTTTATTTTTTGGATAGAATGCATGGATATCCAATAAACAGAACACACATAATGTGTATTGTGAATTTTCAATGCACTACAATCAAAATTTTATAGATAAGATTCAAATTATATGTTTCGGTATTTTTTTTAATAAGAATTTTTTTATGATAGAGAGATCCATAAATATAGGCTAAATCATGGTATGAAGTCAGTTACTGAATATAAGAAGCTTATTTATTAATTCAAATGGAAACAAATTAAAGTATATATAGAATTATTTAACTATAAAAACATATTTCAAAACAATTTACTTATTTTTTTCAATGTTTTTGTAGTGTTTGAAACAAGATAATAGCAACGATTGTGGATATTATGTTCGTAAATTTATGAGAGAGATCACAAACTTGGAAAAGACAAGAATCCCAAAATAGGTAATTTCTAAATTTAATTAAAATTTCATTAAAAATATTTCATAATCATTTTTTTATATATTTTCTTAGTACTACCAAGATTTTTGTAAACCTTCATACTTAAAAGAAGAAATAAATTTTTTTAGAGATGAGGGGGCAATGTGCATGGTGTCAGGATGTTTTCTAGTATAAAATTTAGGTGATTACCATTTATTTATATGATCTAGTATGATATATGACATTAGAAATATATTTGGAGTGTGACTCATTAATATCAAAATTCTGATATATTATTTTTGATCTATTTCTCAAGAAAAAGTATAATAGAGGAAATCAATTTGTTTAAAAACGAATGATCAGAATACATGGTGTCAAAATTTACACAGACATCATGAAGAGTTGACTTCCTACTACTTATTTAGTTAATTTTCTCCATTTTATATACTTTTTTTAGTTAATTTCCTCATCATTTTTATCTAATGATTATTTTTTAAAAATTAACACATTGGTTCAAAACACACATCATATGCTCAAAACCAAGAAAATGAGATTGGATTAATTTTAAAATTTATTTCAATGATCCATAAGTCATTTTTGATGTATATTAATCGACTATAGGTAAATCTGACACATGATGTGGTTGGTATGACTTGAAGTATGGGTTTTCAATTCAAAAGTGTCATTTTAGTTTAAAACATACATCAAATAGTCAAAACCAATCAAAAAGCTTGGATTGTTTTTAAACTTTAGTAATATAATAAATAATTCATTTTTCACATATATTAATTGAACATAGGTCAATATGACACCCTATGTGGTCGTTATGACTCGAAGTATGTGTTTTTATACAAAAGTGTCATTTTAGTTTAAAACATACATCAAATAGTAAAAATCAAAAAATGAGCTTAGATTGTTCTCAAAATTTATGGAAATGATCCATAATTCATTTTTTACATGTATGAATTAGCCACACATCAATTTAAGAAATTATGTCATTGATATAACCTGAAGTATGTGTTTCCAATAGAAATGTGTGATTTTAGTTTAAAACATGTATCAAAATAGCCAAAACTGGGCAAACGAGATCAGATTGTTTTCAAACTTTTGTAAAATGATCCATAATTTATTCTAGACATGTATGAATTGACCACACATCAATATGAAAAATGGTGTGATTGGTATTAATCAAATTTTATGTTTTGAGTTTAAAATTGACATTTTATTAAAAATGACAACTGACATACTCAAAACCAAGAAAACACATTTAGATTGTTTTGATACTTTAGGAAAATAATCTATTAGTCATTTTTCATATGTATGAATAAACTATACCTTAATCTGATACACAGTGTACTTGGTATGACTCAAATTGTGTGGTTTCAGTTTAAAATTAAAATTTTATTAATGCATTGTTTCATATTTATGTTTAATTTATTTCTTTTTAATATTACTAACATTAAAATTGTTTTCTTATATAGGTGGATTATTTTACTTGATTTTGGCTAGTTTTTTTGAATCTTCTCAAGCTCATGAGAGATTATAATTCAAGGTTGCAACTGAGATAATAGCAATAAGAAAATGGGTCAAGTATGTATATAGAAATCATGAAAAGGTGAATTCATATTACTTATTTAGTTAATTTTTTCACCATTTTATCTACTATTTTTAAGATAATTTCCTTATCATTATTATCTAATAATTATTTATTTATTTCCATAGATATTTTTGGAATTCATATTTTTCTTTCAATTACCTACAGTAATCCAAAAAAGAGAGAACATTTTTCTTTTGGATGGGGTGTTTTAGGTAGCATGGGGTTTTCTCTTCCATAAAAATGGAACATCTCAATTTTCTATCTTGTTATAGACAGTTCAAATCAAAACATGCATCACATACTCAATCATACGCACTTCAATTCGATACACATTGTTTCTAGTATGACTTCAAATGTGTCTTTTTTATTTAAAATTGACATTAATGTTAGTAAAAAAGACAAGTGACATACTCAATACTGATCAAACACATTATAATTATTTTTATACTTTATAAAAAATATCCATAAGTAATTTTTAACATGTAGTAATTATCTGTATCTCAATTTGTCGCATGGTGTGACTGGTATAACTCCAAGTGTGTCTTTTTATTTAAAACTGGAATAAATTTTAGTAAAAAAGAAAAGTAAAAAACTCAAAATAAAGAAAAATAATTTGTATTGTTTTTATAATTTGATAAAATTATCCATATGTAATTTTTAACATGTAGGAATTATATGTACCTCAATATAATTTATGGTGTGACTAGTATGATTCCAATTGAGTCTTTTAATTTAAAATTTACATTAATTTTAGTAAAAAAGAGAGATGGCATACTCAAAACTGAAAAAAAAAATTCAAATTGTTTTGATGCTTTAGTAAAATGATCTATAATTCATTTTTGACATGTAGTAATAAACTTCACCTCAATCTGATACATGGTGTGCCCAATATGACTCAAAGTGTTCATTATCTGTTTAAAATTGATATTTTAGTTCAAAAGGTGTGTCACTCACTAAAAAATGAGAAAACACATGTTATAACCAAGGATTTTCATAGAAAAAAATGGTGTCTATTTTGCGTTTGTTGTCAGTCCACACAGGGTTGATCAGGGAGTTTTTAAGGAAAATAGTCTTATGGTACATGATGAAATCAATGTTGAAGGTGGAGTTGTTTTCCAGTGCTTTCCAAATTTTTGGGTCCAAAATTTGGAGAATGGAGAATGGTGTTTCTAGAAACGGAATTTGTGTGAAAGGTGTGTTTTGGGATCATCTCATAAAAATATAGAAAAGGAAATAATTGTGCGTAAGAATATTTTTTTCATGGAAGAATATTACGTGCCTAATGCGACGTTAAAAGTGAGTTGCGCACAATAGGATATTTGGGTTTATCACTTCAAAATATAGAAAAGGCATGGGACGCATGAAAGGGTCTTATAACTAAATAAAATTTCAATTTAATACTTATGTACATGGTAGTTTAAATTCATGCATCTCATGCACAGGGTCATCTAGATCTATAAATACGTAGCTACCCCCATTCATAACTCAAAACTTATTCAAATGAAAATTTGGTGTCTTTGACACATGAAAGACTTTCACACAGCAAATATTATGCAAAGAATGATCCTGGATTATATCTAGACCAATATAATTTCATGGTGGTTTTATGAAAAAGATAAGGGTTATGTGAAAGGCGTCTTTTGCGATAATCCCATAACTTGCGTGCAAGAACATGTGTTACATGCAAGTGCAGAGCTGTGCTACTTTCAAGTTTTGAATATCCCATTTTTTATAAATGTTTTTAAAGATCATCAACTCATATATATGGTTAAATAAGACTCTCATGCTAGTCAGGGACAAAGAATTAAATGTCAATTGACTGAAGCGACATTCAAGTCGATAAACTGAGTAAGACTTCACCCAAGATAGTGTGAAAGGGAGAGTCAATGGAAGTGAACTGCAAGATGCATTGTGTTATCCCTAAAATATTTTAAAGGTCGTGTTTATGGCATATCGTGATTATGTTTGAAGTTATGTATTCCAAATTTAGTGAATATTAGTGGATTTAGGTACAATCGATACACTATCGGTGCTTGATCCTTGGATTATCCCTTAGTGGTGAACCAAGTAAAATTATTGTTTTGTCTCTTTGCATGTGATTGTTTGTTTTCTACACATTCCCATTAGAAAGGTTTAACTAGTTCCTACCAATGTGGGAATAAGATCTATCATTTTAGAATAAAAAGTTGACAACCAGATTCACCCCTCCCCTCTTAGGGTGTTCTAGGGTCCTTCAACTGGTATCAAAGCCTACAGGTTGCTGGTGTTAAAAATGTCATTCTTTTCTATCATAGAGAATTTAGTATATATTGGGGGAGTCCCCCTCTTTATTGGATGAAACTTCCAGATTTAGAAGAATAGGGTGATATCTCATCTAAGATCTCTTATAATGGAAGTACTCTTTACTACTACACAAGGGATTTAGGCCACTGATGAAATGGGAATGTCTATGACTGAAACAGATAGAAAAATTCTTGATGTAAATTCAAAAACATAGAATTTCATTATTATAGATCTATCTGATCAAATCAATATAAAGTTGATGAGTTTCACTTCATCCAAGTCTATTTGGGAAAAACTAGAAAATATATATGATGTTGATGACAAAGTCAAGGAGGCGAAGCTCCAAGTTTTGAAAAATAGTTTTTATGATCTGAAAAAGAATCCTAATGAAAATGCAAATACCTTTTTTAATTGAATCACTAAAGCTTTTGGAGAAATATGAGGAATTGGTGAATAAATCAAAGACATTGACATTGTGAAGAAAATACTGTGATGGATTCCACCTCTCTATAATCCCAAAGTTCCATTCCTTGAGGAAATGGATCTTTCTAAACTTTATTTGAATTATCTATTGAGCAGTCTCATGGAATATGAAATGAGAGTCAAACTAGAGGATGCAATAAGTATATTAATCAAGGAGATAGCTTTCAAATACATGGAAAAACTTGAGATTTTATGTGATAGTATTGATAAATATAATTATAAAGATGATCTTATTTCTCTCTTTTCTAATAAATTCAAGAGATAAAATGGAAGTTTTAAAGGAAAGATACCTCTTGCCTATTTTCATTATGGTAGAGTTGATAACATTTCCACTTGGTGTTTAAAGAGGGTCTATAGTAAAGAAAGTGAAGCTGAAAACATGTAGAATCCTTAGAAAAGGTTCTTCCAAAATGGAGACGTCAAATCTATAAATAATTTATAGAGATATTTTTTTCTATAAAGAAGAAGATAACAATAATGAATTTTTAGGGATTAAGAACCAGAGCTTAAATCTGTAACTCAAGCATCCATGATGGATATAGTTAAAAAAATCAGAACCATCAAAAGATAAATATAGAGATAATTAGTTTATTGTTGATGCTAATTACAAGTTGGAACTTGAGGGTGAAATTGGTAATATTGAAAAAAAATAAAAATAAAAAATAGAGAGCAGTTCTGGAAGAGTCGTCAGAATATGTTGATTGGCTTGAAGTTGAAATTGATCGAATGAAAGAAGTAGTAAAAGAAAATTCAACAACTATTGAAATCTTAGAAGATGTAGTATAATTGATTCTTGGGATTGAATAATAGGAAAATTTCATTAATAAACGTACACCCATAGTGGATGAGAAGTCCAAGAAATTTGAGGGCCTTGAAGAATAAGTTGTCACTCAAAGGAGTAAACTAGAAAGTGAATCAAATTCCAAGGAAACAAAGAATAAAATATTGTTTAGAAGATTCTTAGATGTTGAGCTGTTATAGAGATCTAATCATGGTTCTGAAGGAATAGAGAAGGCTTTGAATGATCAAATATCCACATGCATGGAAAAAAGTGGAATTGGTTGTGATGCTGAAACATCAAAGGCTAGAAGTAAAATGGGGTAAAATAAAGTGAAGGTGAAAGTTGGACATATCAAAAAGTCACCTAAAGTCCTAAAAAATAAATACTCAAATAAAACTAAAAGAAGAACTGAAAACTAACCACAAGTATCCAAAAATCATATAAAATCAAACTCTTTTCCTGAGGAAGGGTACATGAGGAGGAATAGAAGTGACAATACATTTCCTCTTAGAAAATGTCAATTATCAGATTATCTAGGTCATACCATGTCATACTATAAAGAGTAAAGGATCTATTTTAATTGGAAAGATATAGTAAGTCAAAAAAGGAGAATGAATTCATATCCTACATCTTATAAAAGAAATAGTTTTTATGGATATTATTTTCACTACTCTAACTATGTCTATAAATCTCTTCATTGCAGGCTGAGGAAAGGCGAGAAAAATACTTATAGAACTCATAGACAAGTCAATACCCACCAACCAAGTGGAGTTGCTATGGAAAATAGATATTCTCTACTAGAAGAATAATATGAGTATGATGAACCTATTCATATGGAAAATATATTTTAAAATCCATCATTATCAACCACTCAATAAAATATTTCACGAAGGTAAAAGAAGAAAATTGAGATATCCAACCTTTCAAAAGTAGATATCAAATCCACAAAGAATAGTAGAACCTAGATTTCTGATAGCGGGTGATCATACCATGTAACAGTAAATTTATACTTATTGAAGAATGTTAAGAAAAGGGTTGACGAAATAGTAAGTCTCGTTAATGATGGTACTTTGAAGAACAAAGATAGTGGAAGTACAGAACTGGAAAATGGTGATATGAAGAAAACTAAAGTTCTATATGTGGATGGCCTACATCACAATATTATGAGTGTGATTAAACTCAATGACTTAGGACTAATAGTGACATTAAATCAAAATTGGTACACTATAAAAGGAAAGATAATAAATTCCCTCATGAAAGGATGTTGAACAGATAGCAATTTGTACCAGGTAGACAGTAAAGGGAACATTTTTTACATAACTATTGAAGAAGAAAACAACTTGTGGAACCATAGGTTGGGTCAAATTAATCAAAAATACATGGAAAATATATCTAAGATAAATATATTCATGTATATCCACAATCTGTAGTGTGAATGGGAAAAGACTTGCGATGCTTGTATATGAGGAAAGTTGGTATGCAGTTTATATCTGCCAAAGAAGAAAAGGGCATAAAATCTTCTTGATATCATACACATAGACTTATGTGGTCCTATAAATGTTTTTAGGACAAATAAAGGAAGTTTCTTCATTATTTTCATTAATGATTATAATAGAATGGATTTTTTTATGGTTATACACAGTAAATAGAAAGTGTTTGATTGCATGAAAATTTATCACTGAATAGTTGAAGATGATATCAGTTGTACAATCAAAGTTATACAATCTGACAATGGAGGGGAATACATAGTCATTGAATTTTAAAATTACCTAAAAAATATAGAATAAGTCATGAGGTGGTTGTAGTGATAACCCCCACAACAAAATGGAGTTGTGGAATGTAGAAATCACCAGATAAACAATATGGCTAAAACTATGCTGATTGAGAGTTGTATCTCTCTCCATTATTGGAATGAGGTTTTTCAAGTAGTAGTGAATACTCAAAATTGAATAGGGATTTATATGGGAGAAACCAAGACATCATATGAGTTGTGGAATGGAAGGAATTCCTCTTTGATTTTTTTTTGTTTTCAGAAGTAAATGTTTCATCAAAAACAAAGAAGGTAATCAAGGAAAGTATGGTGATTCTGCAGATGAAGGAATATTACTTGGATATTTAATGAAGTGAAAATCCTAAAAATGTTTCAATAATAATATTATAATAATTTTGGAAAGCATTGATGTTAATATCATTAAAGATAAGAGCACAAATACCTCATGGAGATCTTATGCTGATATGATAGAAGATGAAGAAGATAGTAGACATAGAACATATTCAAATGAAAAAGTAGGGGAAGGGGTGAAAAAAATTCAAAGGTCTCAAAAGGATGAGGATTCAGAAGAATAATCATAAGAAGGAACGATGGATAACAAAAATTCATATAAACGTAATAGGAGAAACAAAAAAGTATAAATAGATTAATTTAATATCATTGGGGATTAGACCATACCAACACATACAAGGAGAATGATAATTGAAGCATATTCTCTATTTCTATACATTGTAGAACCAACCTCATTTGAAGAAGCTAAAATGGATGAATCATGGGTGAAATCCCTGAATGAAAAACTAAATCAAATTGACAAGAACCAAAAATGAGATCTTGTTACAAGACCTAAAAATTACAATGTGATTGAAAAAATGTATTTTTAAGAACAAATTTTATCAGTATGGAAATGTGATCAAGAACAAGGCACATTTGGTGTGTAAATGATATTCACATATTGAAGGAGTTGATGTCAAAGAACATTTTCTCCAATGGAGAGACTAGAGTCAATGAAGCTTTTTCTTACTATAGAAATTTAAATATAATATAAAGTTTATCATATAGATGTAACAATAGCATTCTTAAATTTTTTTATTCAAAAATAGGTCTACATTGAACAACAAGTGGGTTTTCTAATTGGTAATTATGAAATAAAGGTTTATATATTGAAAAAATAACTCTATGTTCTAAATCAAGTACCACTAGCATGGTATTCTATTCTTGATTCTTATTTGAAGAAGCTCTAATTTAAAATAGGAGTTGTTGACCATAATCTCCATATGAATAATTCAAAGGAAGATCAATTTATGGTGTTTCTGTACATGTATGATATTATATTTGTCAAAAGTGGGTAGAGATCAGTGGAATAATTTTAAAATCATATAAAATCGGAATTTGAAATTTCTATGATTGGTGAACTCGCATACTTCTTAAGGTTTTGAGTGATTCATAAGAGGGACTACAATTTCATTTCTCATGAAAAGTATGCAAAAGAGTTGCTGAATAAATTAAATAAGAATGACTCTAAAACAATGTTGAATCTGATTTTGGTTGGCACAAAACTTTCAAAGCATGAGGATGGGACTTTTTTGAATCCCACCATGTACAGTAGAATCATTGGAAGCCTATTGTACTTGACTACAACATGGCTAGATATCATCTTTTTAACATGCTTAGTGGCCTGATTTCAAAGTAATCTGAAGTTAGAATATTTGGAGGTAGTTAAAAGAATCCTGAGGTAAATTCAAGGTACTCACAATTACGGCTTATAATTTGCTGCAGAAAGTGATAATGAACTATTGGCATTTTTTTATATAGATTGGGTTAGTGATGTAGTGGATAGAAATACCACAAGTGGTGGAGCATTATTTATTAGTAAGAAATGTGTGGTATGGTTAAGTAAGAAATAGGAAATCACTTCTCTTAGTACTGTTGAAGTAGAGTATATCTCTTTTACAAAGTCTTTCACTTAGATATTATAGATGAAGTAATAACTAAATGATATTAGTGATGAGTTGAAATAGCCAATGGTGATTAACTGTGATGATAATAGTGTGATCTATCTTACAAAGAATCATGTTCAGCATTCCCATATGAAACATATTGAAGTCAGGTATCACTTCATCAAGGAAAAAGTTGAATAGGAATAATTATAATGGATCATGTAGGAACTGATGACCAAGTGGCTAACATTCTGACTAATCCATTGGCATTACATGTGTTCGAGAAACATCGATTGAACCTTGGTGTTCAACCACCTCCTAGTGCATGAGAAGGTTATGGTTCTTCCCCACTCCCCATTTACGTTAATTATTTTAATCTGTTTTTGGAAGTGATTCAAGTTTATGAGGGAGATATGATCCTAGGGGAGTGTGTTTTTGAGCTCTAAAAATAAAAATATAGGTTCTTTGGGTTTATTTCCAAAGGGTTAGAATGGATAAATTCAACATTACAAACCATGATATGCTTTTGGTACATGATGAGAATGAGGTGTTATGAGGAAATAGTTAGATATTATCTTGGACATCTTTAATCATTCCAAAATATGAGAATTAAATTCATGTTTCCCTTCTTGTTTTCTACACTAATATTTTCTCACTTAGACTTAGAGTGTTGGATGAATTTTCTCTCTCATTTCTAGTTTTGATATGTGGTTTTTGATTTATATAATTTATCTAAATATTTCCAACAAATCCAAAGAGATATATTGTTGGAAAAAATTATTTTCATAGCTAAAAATGCATTCTAGTTTGTGTTTTTTCAATAAAAACTAGTATAGTCATGGAGTTTTCAAAGAAAGTTGTCTTATAGTACAATCTAAAATCAGTGTCGAAGGTGGCATTGTCTCCTAGTGTTTGCCAAATTTTTTGGTCCAAAATTTGGAGAATGGAGAATGATGTTTTTGGAAAAGGAATTTGTGAAAAAGTTTGAAGGAGAATATGAATTTTTCACATAAGGTGTGTTTCGTGATCATCTCATAAAAATATGGCAAAGGAAATAATCATGTACAAGATTAGTTTTTTCATGGAAGAATATTATGCACCCAATGTGACATCAAAATTGAGTTGTGCACAAGGTGAGTTTTGGGTTTATTTCTTTCAAATATGGAAAAGGAATGGGATGAACAAAATGACATTATACTCCAAATACAATGTCGATTTCATACTTATGTGCATGGGGGTTGACATGGAGGGATATTACGCATAAGGTCATCCAGATATATAAATATGTGTCTCCTCTCATTCAAAACTTAAAACTTCATCCAACAAAAATTTTATGCCTCTGTCGTGTGAAAGACTTGTGTACAGAAGACTTATACATATCAATTATTATGTGTATAATGACCCTTGAGTCTATATAGACCAAGAGAATTTCATGGTGGTTTTGCATGAAAGATAAGGGTAATATGAAAGGCATATTTCATGATAATCCCATAACTTGCTCATAAGAATAGGTGTTATGTGCAATTATAGAGTTATAATACTTTCATGTTTTGAATATTCAGTTTTTTTGATCATTGATTTCAAAGATAATCAACTCATATCTATGATTCAAGTAGAGTCTCGTGATAGTCAGGGAAAAAATACTTAAATTTCAATCTACTAAAGTGACATTCAAGTTGATAAACTAAGTAAGACTTCACCCAAGGCAGTGGGAAAGGGGGAGTCGACGGAAGTGTACCATGGGACATAGTGTGTTATCCCTAAAATATTGTAAAGGAATTGTGTCTAGAGTAGAGTGACTATGTCTAAACTTCTATATTCCATAACTAGTGAATATTAGTGGATTTCGGTATGATTGACACATTGTCAGCATATGAACCTTGGATTATCCCTTAGTGGTGAACCAAGTAAAATTGTTGTGTTGTCTCTTTGCATGTGATTGTTTATTTTCTGCACATTCCCATTAGATAGGTTTAAATGGTTCCTATAAATATGGGGATAGGATCCATCATTTTAGAAGAAAAATTTGACACCCTGATTCACCCCTCCCCTTTTAGGGTGATCTGGGGTCCTTCAAGTGGTTAAGAGCCTATAGGTTATTGGTGTTAAAACTATCCTTCTTTTCTATCATAGAAAATTCAGTAAATGTCTAGGGAGTCCCCTTTTTTAATGGAAGAAATATCTAGGTTTTGAAGAAAAGACTTAGATCTCATCTAATATCTCTTGGAATAGAAGTACTCTTTGCTACTACACAAGGGATTTAGGTCACTGATGAAATGGGTATTTATATGATGGAAATAGATAGAAAAAATCTTGATACATATTCAAAAGAATAGAATTCTCTTACTACAGCTCTATCTGATCAAATCTATCTAAAGGTGATGAGTTTCACTTCATCCAAGTCTATTTGGGGAAAATTATAAAATATATATGAAGGGGAAAGCAAAGTGAAGGAGGAAAAACTCAAAATTTTTCACAATAGGTTTGATGATCTGAAAATACATCCTAATTAAAATGTAGATACCTTTTTTAATTGAATCACTGAAGTTGTTGGATCAATACAGGGACTTGGTGAAGAAATCAAATACATTGACATTATGAATAAAATCTTATGAAGGATTCCACCTCTCTACATTCCTAGAGTGTCATCCCTTGAGGAAATGGATATTTATAAACTTTCTTTGGATGATATATTGATTAGTCTGGTGGCATATGAAATGAGAGTCAATCCAAAGGATGCAACAGGTTGAGTAATCAAGGATATGTCTTTCAAATCCATGGAAAACTTGAGATTTTAAAAGATAGTGTTGATAAAGATAATGAGGAAGATGGACTTATTTCTCTCTCTTCTAAGAAAATCAAGAGAGGGAAAAAATTAAGGAAAGATACATATTTCCTATTTTCATTTTGGTAGAGTTGGGCGCATTTCCTATCGATGTTTAAGGAAGTCTGATGATGAAGAAAGTGAAGTTGAAAACACGAATAATCCTTAGAAAAGGTTCTCCCAAAAGGGAGGCTTCAAATCTGGAAAACATTATAGAGAAAGAGTTTTTTCTGTAAAGAAGAAGATGGGGATAATAAATTTTTTGAGGATGAAGAACCATAGTTTAAATCTAGAACTCAAGCATCCATGATGGCTACAGTTTAAACATCAAAACCATCAAAAGATAAAGATAAAAATAATCAGTTGATTACTGATGTTGATCACAAGTTGTAACTTAAGTATGCTATTTTTAAGCTTGAAAATCAAATAAACATAAATAAAAAATGGAGATCAGTTCTAGAAGAGTCATCAGAATATATTAATTGGCTTGATGCTAAAATTGATCAAATTAAAGAAGTATTAAAATACCATTCAACAACTATTTAAAGCTTATAATATGTAGTATAATTTAAGCTCAATATTGAATAATAGGAAAAGGTCATCAATGACCTTACATCCATATTGGAGGAGAATCTCAAGAAATTTAAGGGATGTGAAGAAGAAGTTGTTACTCTAAGGAGTAAACTAAAATTTGAATCAAATTAAAAGGAAACAAATAAGAAAATATAGTTTGGAAGTTTATCAGATGCTGAGTTGTTAGAGAGAGCTAAGTGTGGTTCTGAAGGGATAGAGAAGGCTTTGAATGATCAAATATCTACATGCATGGGAAAAAGTGGAATTTTTTGTGATGTTGAAACATCAAAGGCTAGAAGTAAAATAGGGAAAAATAAAGTGAAGTAGAAAATTGGACATATCACAAAGTCACCTAAAGTCCTAACAAAGAAATCCTCAAATCAAACTGAAAGAATAACTGAAAATTATCTACAAGTATCCAAAAATGATTGATAATCAAAAAAATTTCCCAAATAATGGGATATGAGGAGGAATAGAAGTGATAATACATTTCCTCTTATGAAATGTCAACTCTATGGCTATCTAGGCCATACCATATCATACTATGAAGAGGAAAGGATCTATTTGAATGGGTAAGATCGAGGAAGTCAACAAAGAAGAACAAATTCATATCCTACATCTTATAGAAGAAATATTTTTTATGGATATTGTTTTCACTACTTTAACTATGGCCATAAAGTTATTCATTATAGGTATAAGAAAAGGTAATAACAATACTTACAGAACTCAGAGACAAGTAAATACCCACCAACAAAGTGGAGTTTCTACAGAAAATAGATATTCTCCACTAGATAAGTATATTAGTATGATGAACCTATGAATATGGAAAAGATATTGTAAAATCCATCATTATCCACCACTCAATCAAATATCTCATGGTGGAAAGAAAAAAATTGAGAAATCCAACCTTGCATAAGTATCTCTCAAAACCACAAAGAATAGTGGGTGATCATCCCATATAATGGGAAATAAAGACTTATTGAAGAATATTAATAAAAGGGTTGATAGAATAGTAAGGTTTGGAAATAATGGTGCTTTGAAGAACAAAGGTAGTTTAAGTACATAAATGGAAAATGTTGAGTTGAAGAAAATTGATGTTCTCTATGTAGACGGTCTACATCAAAATCTTCTGAGTGTGAGTCAACTCTATGACTCAAGAAAAATAGTGGCATTCAATCAAAATAGGTGAACTATAAAATTAAATACAGTAAATTATCTAATGAAAGGATGTTGAACATATGGAAATTTATACCAGGTGGATAGTAAAGAAAACATTTTTTATATAACTTTTGAATAAGAAAACAACTTTTGGAACTATAGGTTGAGTCAAATTAATCAACAAGACATGGAAAAGATATCTATGTTGAATATAGTCATGGATATCCCCATTTTGTAGTGTGAATGGGAAAAGACTTGTGATTATTGTATATGAGGAAAGTTGGTATGCAGTTCATATCGACCAAAGAATAAATGGGCACCAAATCTTTTTGATTTTGTCTACACAGAAGTATGAGGTCCTATAAATGTTTCTAAGACATATGGAGAAAGGTACTTCATTATTTTCATTGATTCTTATAGTAGAATAGATTGTGTGATGGTTATACATATGAAACAACAAGTGCTTTATTTCATGAAAATTTATCGATGAATAACTGAGGATAATACTGGTTGTATAATCAAAGTTCTATAATCTGACAATAGAGGGGAATGAATATTCATTGAATTTTAAAATTACCTAGAAAAAATTGGAATAAGTCATGAGGTGGTTGTAGTGGGAACCCCACAACAAAATGTAGTTATTGAATGCATAAATCAATAGGTAAACAATATGGAAAAAATTATGTTGATTGAGAGTCATATCTCTCTCTATTACTGGAAAGAGGTTCTTTAAGTAGTAGTGAATACTCAAAATTTAATAGGTACTTATATGGGAGAAACCAAGAAACCATATGAGTTGTGGTATGGATGGAGGCCCTCTTTGAAGTATTTTTGTGTTTTTATAATTAAATATTTCATATGAAACAAATAAGATAATCAAGTCAAGTATGGTGATGCTGTAGATGAAGGAATATTCCTCAGATATTCAATAAAGTGAAAAGCCTACAAATGTTTCAATAATTGTCTTAGAATAATTATGGAAATTATTGATGTCAAGATCATTGAAGATAAGATCACAAATACCTAATGGAGATCTTATAATGATATGATAGAAGATGAAGAAGATAGTGAACATGGAACATATTCAAATGAATAGGTATATGAAGGGGTGAAAAACATTCAGATATCACAAAACGATGATGATTTAGAAGAAGAATCAGAAGAAGAAATAATGGATGAAGAAACTTCATCTAAACCTAACAGAATAAACATAAGAAGAGAAATATATTAATCTAATATCATTGGTTATTGGACCATACCAATATAGAAAAGTAGAATGATAAGTGAAGCACATTATGCCTTCCTATCAATTGTAGAACCTACCTTGTTTAAAGAAACTAAAAAGGTTAAATCATGGGTGAAATCTATAAATGAATAACTTGATCAAATTGACAATTATCAGACATGGTATCTTGTTACAAGACCTGAAAATCATAATAATATTGGAACAAAATGGTTCTTTAAGAACAAATTTGATGAGTATGGAAATGTGATTAGAAACAAGGTACGTTTAGTGTCTAAAGGTTGTACAGGTGTTAAAGGAGTTGATGTCAAAGAAACATTTTCTATAGTGGCAAGACTGGAGTCAATCAAGATTTTCCTTACTATGAATATTCAAAGAGAATATAAATTTTATTGGAAGGATGTTAGAACAGTATTCTTAAATTTTGTTCTTCATAAAGGATTCTATATTGACCAACCAATAGGTTTTCTAATTGGTAATTATTAAATGAAGGTTTATAGATTGAAATAGTAACTTTATGGTCTGAATCAAGTACCATGATCATGGTATTCTCATCTGTGTTATTATCTGAAGAATCTCAAATTTAAAAGAGGAGGTTTCGACCATAATCTCTATGTGAAGAATTTGAAGGAAGATTAGTTTATGGTGCCGATGTACGTGGATGATATTATATTTGGAAGAAGTGGGTAGAGATCAGTGGAAGAATTTTCAAATAATATGAAATTAGAATTTGGAACTTATATTATTGATTAACTCACATACTTCTTAGTAGTGTAGGTGATTCAGAAGAGGGGATACACTTCCATTTCTCATGAAAATTATGCAAGAGAGTTACTAAATAAAATTCAATATGCATGACTCCAAACCAATGTTGAATCTGATTGAGGTTGGAAAAAAAACTTGGAAATCATGAGGATAGGACTTATGTGGATCCCACCATGTATAGGAAAATCATTGGAAGCCTGTTGTACTTGACTAAAACATGGCCAGATATCATCTTTCAAACATGCTTAGTGGCCCACTTTCAAAGTAATCTGAAGGAAGAACATTTGGAGATAGTTAAAATAATCATGAGTTTCATTCAAGGTACTTGCAATTATGGATTATACTTTGTTTTAGGAATTGATAATGAACTATTGGAATTTTTTGATGTTGATTAAGCTGGTGATGTGGTGGATCAAAATTCCACAAGTGGTGGAGCATTTTTTATTTGAAATAAATGTGTGGTATGTTTGAGTAAGAAATGGGAAAGCACTACTCTTAGTACTACTGAAGTGTAGTATATCTATTCTACAATGAACTGAACATAACTATTTTGGATGAAGCAACAACTGACTGATATTGGTGATGAGTTGAAACATCCAATGGTGATTAACTATGATAATAAGAGTGTGATTAATCTTAAAAATAATCATATTGAGCATTATCGTATGAAACATATTGAAATCGGGTATCACTTCATCAAGGAAAAAGTTGAAAAATGAATGATTAAAATGTATAATTTAGAAACTGATGACCAAGTGGATAACATTCTAACTAATCCATTGGTAGTACATGAATTTGAGAAACATCGGTTGAAACTCAATGTTCAACCACCACCCAGTGCATGAGGAGGTTATGGTTCTTCCCCTCTTTCAATTTGTGTTAATTGTTTTAATCTATTTTTGGAAGTGATGTAGGTTTATGGGGGAGACATGATCCAGGGGGAGTGTGTTTTTGAGCTCTACAAGTAAAAATACAGGTTCTTTAGGTTTATTTCCAAAGGGAGATAATGGCTAAATTCAACGCTACAAACCATGAAATTATTTTATGACATGATGAGAATTAGGTTTTATGCGGAAATAATTATATCTTATATTGGACATCTTTAAGCATTCCAAAACATAATAATTCAATTCATGTTTCCCCTCTTATTTTATACACTGATCTTTGCTCATGAGACTTAGATTTTTCGATAAATTTTCTCTCTTATTTTAGGTTTTAATAAATGGATGGTGCTTTATTGAATTTATCTAAATATTTTCAAAAAACCCAAAGGGGATTATTTTTGGAACCAAGGATTTTCATAGCTGAAAATGGAGTATAGTTTGTGTTTGTTATCAATCCAAACTGGGTTGATCAGGGAGTTTTCAAGGAAAGTGGTCTTACAGTACAAGCTGAAATCAGTGTTGAAGGTGGCATTGTTTCCCAGTGTTTGCCAAATTTTTTGGTCCAAAATTTAGAGAATATAGAATGGTGTTTTTGGAAAAGGAATTTTCATGAAAGGTTGAAGGAGCATCTAAATATTAAGTGCAAGGTGTGTTTCGGGATTGTCTCATAAAAATATGGAAAAGGAAATAATTACATGCAAGATTATTTTTTGCATGGAATAATATTATGTGCCCAATGAGACGTCAAAAGTGAGTTTTGTGCAAGAGGGGTTTTGGTTTTATCACTTCAAAATATGGTAAATTCATGGGATGTGCAAAATGATCTTATGTTCCAAATACGATGTCAATTTTAGACTTACATGCATGGGGGTTGACATGCATAAAAATACACACAGGGTCGTCTTGGTCTATAAATATGTGGCTACCCCTATTCAAAACTCAAAAATTCTTCCAATGAAAATTTAGTGTCTCTGTTGTGTGAAAGACTTTCACATAGAAGACTTATGAGTATTAAATCTTATGCGTAGAATGATCCTTGACTATATCTAGAACAAGTGAATTTCATAGTGGTATTGCGTGAAAGATAAGGGTTATGTGAAAGAAATGTTTCATGAAAATCCCATAACGTGTGTGCAAGAACAAGTGTTACGTGCAAGTGTAGAGTTGTGATACTTTCAAGTTTTAAATATTTGGCTTGTTTGATAAGTTTTTTCAAAGAGCATCAACTTAGGTATATGGTGTAGGAAGAGTCTTGTGCTAGTCAGGGACAAAGACTTAAATGTCAATCTATTGGAGCAACCTTCAATTTGATAAAATGAGTAAGACTTCACCCATGTTAGTGTGAAAGAGGGAGTCGATGGAAGTGAACTGTGGGATGTAGTATTATATCTCTAAAATCATATAAAGGCAATGTGTCTGGAATAGAGTGATTATGTCTGAACTTCTATATTCCATAACTAGTGAAGATTAGTGGATTTAGGTATGACCGACACACTATCATCATATTCTCCTTAGACTATCTCATAGTGGTAAACCAAGTAAAACTATTGCATTGTATCTTTACATGTGATTGTTTTCTTTTTTCACATTCACATTAGATAGGTTTAACTAGCTCCTACTAGAATGGGAACAAGATATATCACTTTATAAGAAAAAGTTGATACTTTCATTCACCCCTCCCCTCTCAGAGTGTTCTGGGGGTCCTTCAAGTGGTATCAGAGTCTATAGGTTGATGGTGTTAAATTTTTTCTTCTTTTATATCATGAATAATTTAGTAAATGTCAGAGGATTCCCCCTATTTGATGGAAGAAACTTCCATATTTTGAAGAACATGATGAGATCTCATTTAAGATCTCTTGGAATGGAATTACTCTTTTCTACTGCATAAGGTATTTAGGTCCCTGATGCAATGGGAATTTCTATGACTGAAATAGACAAAAAAATGCTTGCTGCAGATTCCAAAGCATAGAATTCCATTACTTCTGATCTATCTGATCAAATATATCTAAAGGTGATGAGTTTTACTTTAATCAAGTCTATTTGGGAAAAACTAGAAAATATATATGAAGGTGAAAACAAATTGAAGGAGGAGAAACTCTAAGATTTTCACAATAGATTTGATGATCTGAAAATGCATCCTAATGAAAATTTAGGTACCTTTTTTAATCAAATCACTAAAGTTGTTGGATAAATATGAGTAATTGGTTAAGAAATCAAATAAATTAACATTATGAATAAAATATTGTGAAGGATTCCACCTCTATATGATCCAAAAGTGTCATCTCTTCAGAAAATGGATCTTTCTAAACTTTATTTGGATGATCTGTTGAGCAATTTCGTAGCATATGAAATGAGAGTCAAACCAAAGGATGAAACAAGTTGAGTAAGAAAGGATATGGATTTCAAATACATGGAAAAACTTAAGATTTTAGAATATTTTTTTGATAAATTTAATGAATAAGATAAACTTATTTCTCTCTTTGATAATAAATTCAAGAGAGTAAAATAAATATTTGAAAGAAAGCAACCTATTTCCTATTTTCATTGTGGTAGAGTTGTATACATTGTCTCTTTATGTTTAAGGAAGTTTGATGATGAATAAAGTGAATCTAAAAACATTCATAAGCATTAGAAAAGGTTCTCCCCAAAGGGAGACTTCAAATCTAGAAATAAATTATAGAGAAAGAGTTTTGTCTGTAAATAAGAATATGAGGATAATAAATTTTTTGAGGATGAAGAACTAGATTTTAAATCTAGAACTCAAGAATCCATGATTGATATATTTGAAAAATCAGAACCATCAAAAGATAAATCTAGAGATAACTAGTTGATTGTTGGTTTTGATTTCAAGTTAGAACTTGAGGATGCTATTGGTAAGATTAAAAATCAAATAAATAGGAACAAAAATTGGAGATAAGTTTTAGAAGAGTCGTCAGAATATGTTGATCAACATGAAGCTAAAATTGATCAAATGGAAGAAGTAGTAAAATAACATTCAACAACTATTTAAATCTTATAAGATGTAGTTGAATTAAAGCTTGGGATTGAAGAACAAAAAAAGTTAATCAACATCCTTACATCCATACTAGAGGAGAAGTCCAAGAAAGTTGAGGGTCTTGAAGAAGAAGTTGTTACTCTAAGGATTAAACTAGAAAGTGAATAAAATTCAAAGTAAACAAAGATGAAAATATAGTTTGGAATATTCTTAGATGTTGAGATATTAGAGAGAGATAATCGTGGTTCTAATGGAATAGAGAAGGATTTTAATGATCAAAGATTCACATGCTTGGTAAAAAGTGGAATTGGTTGTGATGTTGAAACATCAAAGGATAAAAGTAAAATGGGGAAAAATAAAGTGAAGCTAAAATTTGGACATATCAAAAAGTCACCTGAAATCCTAACAAATAATGCCTCAAATCAAACTGATATAAGAACTTAAAACTATACACAAGTATCCAAAAATGATAAAAAATAAAACACTTTTCCTATAGAAGGGGACTTTAGGAGGAATAGTATTGAGAGTATATTTCCTCTTATGAAATGTCAGTTATGTGGCTATTTAGGCCATACCATGTCATATTGTGAAGAGACATGGATCTATTTGAATGGGGAAGATCTAGGAAGTCATCAAAGGAGAAAAAATTAATATCCTACATCTAATATAAGAAATAGTTTTTCTGGATATTGTTTTCACTACTCTAACTATGGCCACAAATCTATTCATTGCAGGCTAAGGAAAGGTGAGAATAATACTTACAAAACTCAGAGACAAGTCAATACCCACCAACCAAGTGGAGTTTCTATGGAAAATAGATATTCTCATCTGGATGAAGAATATGAGTATGATGAACCTGTGCATATGAAAAAGATATTGTAAAAGACATCATTAGCCACCACTAAATCAAATATTTCATAGAGGGAAAAGAAGAAAATTGAGAAATCCAACCTTGTAGTAGTTCTCAAGGCCACAAAGAATAGTAGCACCTGGATTCTTGGTAATAGGTGATCATCCCATATAACAGGAAATGCAGACTTATTAAAGAATGTTTAGAAAAGGGTTGATGGAATATTGAGGTCTGGAAATGATGGTTCTTTGAAGAACAAAGGTAGTGTAAGTATAGAACTGAAAAATAGAGATCTGAAGAAAATCAAAGTTCTCTATGTGGATGGTATGTGTCATAATATTCTAAGTGTGAGTCAACTATATGAATAAAGACTAATAGTGACATTCAATCAAAATGGGTGCACTATAAAAGTAAAGACAGTAAATTCTCTCATGAAAGGATGTTGAATATATGGACATTTGTACCAGGTGGACAGTAAAGAGAACATTTTTTACATTACTGTTGAAAAATAAAACAACTTATGGCACTAGATTTTGGGTCACATTAATCAAAAAGACATGGAAAATATATCTAAGATAAATATATTCATGGATATTCCCAATCTGAAGTGTGAACAGTAAAAGACCTATGATGCTTTTATATGAGGAAAGTTGGTATGGACTTCATATTAGCCAAAGAAGAAAAGGGTGTCAAATCTTCTTGATCTCATCCACACAAACGTATTTGGTCCTATAAATGTTGTTGGAAAATATGGAGAAAGGTACTTAATTTTTTTCATTTATGGTTATAATAGAATGGATTGCGTGATGGTTATACACAGGAAACAACAAGTACTTGATTGCATGAAAATTTATCACTAAATAGCTGAGGATGGTATTGGTCGTACAATCAAAGTTCTATGATCTGATAATTTAGGGGAATACACATTCATTGAATTTAAAAATTACCAAGAAAAACATGGAATAATACATGAGGTGGTTATAGTGAGAACCCCCTAACAAAATGGAGTTATTGAACATAGAAATAAATAGGTAAAAAATATAGTCAGAACTATGTTGGTTGAGAGTCGTATCTCTCTTAATTACTATAAATAGGTTGTTCAGGCATCATTGTATACTCAAAATCGAACAAGGATTTATATGGGAGAAACTAAGACACCATATGAGTCGTGACATGGAAGGAATCCCTCTTTGAAGTATTTTTTTGTTTTTGGAAGTAAATGTTTCATCCAAAAGAAAGAAGTTAACCAAGGAAAGTATGGTGATGCTGCAGATGAAGGAATATTCCTTAGATATTCAATGAATATAAAATCCTACAAATGTTTCAATAATCATCTTAGAATAATCGTAGAAAGTAGTGAGGTCAATATAATTGAATATAAGACCAAAAAAATCTCACAAATATCATATAATGATATGATAGAATATGAAGAAGACAATGGATATGGAACAGATTCAAATGCAAAAGTAGATTAAGGGGAGAATAACATTCAAAGGTCACAAAATGATGATGATTTAGAAGAAGAATTAGAAGAATAAATAGTGGCTAAATAAACATCATTTGAACCTAACAGAAGAAATAAAAGAGTAAAAATAGATCAATCTAATATCATTGGCAGTTGGACCATACCAACATAGATAAGGAGAATGAGAAGTGAAGTACATTATACCTTCCTATCAACTGTACAACCAACCTTGTTTGAAGAATCTAAAAAGAATGAATCATGGTTGAAATTCATGAATGAAGAACTATATAAAATTAAAAATAAACATACATGATATCTTATTATAAGACCTGAAAATCACAATGTGATTGGAACAAAATGAATTTTTAAGAATAAATTTGACAAGAATGAAAATGTGATCAGAAAAAAAAGGTACATTTAGTGTGTAAAGGCTATGCACATATTGAAGGAGTTGATGTCAAAGAAATATTTTCTCCAGTGGTGATACTGGATTCAATCAGGATTTTCCTTAATAAGGAAATTAAAATAGGATATTACATTTATCATATGGATGTCAAAATATCATTCTTAAATGTTGTTCTTTAATAATAAGTCTTCATTGAACAACCAGTGAGTTTTTTAATTTTTAATTATGAAATGAAGTTTTATATATTGAAAAAGGAACTCTATAGTCTGAATCAAGTACCATGAGAATTTTATTATCATGTATATTCTTATCTAAAGAAGCTCAAATTTAAAATAATAGGTGTCAACCGTAATATCTATGTAAATAATTTTAAGGAAGATCAATTTATGGTGATGGTGTATGTGTATGATATTATATTTGGCAGAAGCATGTAGAGATCAGTAGAAAATTTTTCAAATCATATGAAATCAGAATTTGAAATGTCTATGGTTAGTGAACTCACATAATTCTTAGGTCTACAGGTGATTCACAATAGGGAATACACTTTAATTTCTCATGCAAAATATGAAAGAGAGTTGTTGAAGAAATTCAATATGCGTGACTCCAAACCAATGTTGACTCTGATTGTGGTTAGGAAAAAACATGTAAAGCATGAGTATGAGACTTCTATGGATCCCACCATATTTAGTAGAATCATTGGAAGCCTATTATACTTGACTGTAACATGGACATATATCATCTGTGAAACATGCTTAGTGGCTCACTTTCAAATTAATTTTAAGGAAGAACATTTGGTAGTAGTTAAATGAATCATGAGGTATATTCAAGATACTCACAATTATGGAATATACTTTGCTGCAGGAATTGATAATGAATTATTGGAATTTTTTATGCTGATTGGGCTAGTAATGTGGTGGATAGAAAGTCCATAAGCGGTGGAGCATTCTTTATTTTCAATAAATGTGTGGGATGGTTGAGTAAGAAATAGGAAATCACTTCTCTTAGTACTGCTAAAGAAGAGTATATCTCTTCTAAAAAAATTGAACTTAGATATTGTGGATGAAGTAACAAATGACTGATATTGGTGATGAGGTAAAACAACCAATGGTGATTAACTATGATAACAAGAGCACGATTGATCTTACAAAGAATCATGTTCATCATTCTCATATGAAACATATTGAAATCAGGTATCACTTCATCAAGGAAAAAAGTAGAAGAAGGAATGATTAAAATGAATCATATAGGAACTTATGACCAAGTGGTTGACATTATGACTAATCCATTGGCAGGACATGTGTTTGAGAAACATTGGTTGAACCACATAGTTCAACCACCTCCCTGTTCATGAGGAGGTTATGGTTCTTCCCCTCTCACCATTTTTGTTAATTGTTTTGATCTGTTTATGGAAGTGACATAGGTTTATGGGAGATATACGGTCTAGGGGAGTGTATTTTTGAGCTCTACAAGTAAAAATACAGGTTCTTTAGGTTTATTTCCAAAGGGGGGGAATAGATAAATTCAACATTACAAACCATGAAATGATTTTGTGACATGATGAGAATTAGGTGTTATGAGAAAACAGACAGAGATTAGCTTGGGCGTCTTTAAACATTCCAAAACACAAGAATTCAATTTATGTTTCCCCTCTTGTTTTCTACACCTATATTTGCTCACTTAGACTTAGAATTTTGTATGACTTGTCACTCTCATTTTAGGTTTTGATAAGTGGCTGGTGATTTATTGAAGTTATCTAAATATTTCCAGCAAACCCAAAGGGGGTATTTTTGGAACCAAGGATTTTCATATATGAAAATGGAGTCTAGTTTCTATTTTTTATCAATACACACTAGGTTGATCAAGGAGTTTTCAAGGAAAGTGGTCTTACAATACAAGCTAAAATTGGTGTTGAAGGTGGTGTTATTTCCTAGTGTTTTCCAGATTTTTGGGTCTAAAATTTTGAGAATGGAGAATGGTGTTTTTGGAAAATGAATTTGCATGAAAGGTTAAAGGGGCATCTAAATATTGTTTACAATGTGTGTTTTGGGATCATCTCATAAAAATATGATAAAGTAAATAATTGTGTGCAAGATTATTTTTTGTATGGAAGAATATTATGTTTCCAATGTGGTATTAAAAGTGAGTTGTGCGCAAGAGGAGTTTCAGGTTTATCACTTCAAAATATCAAAAAGGCATGGGATGCATGAAAGGCTCTTGCACACCAAATAAGACTTAAATTTTAGATTTATGTGCATTGGGGTTGATGTGCATGGATCTTATGTGCAGTGTTATCCAGGTCTATAAATATGTGGCTACCCCCATTAAGAACTCAGAACTTCTTCCAATGAAAATTTAGTGTCTCTATCATGTAGAAGATGTACACATAGTAAATCTTACATGCAGAATGATTCTTAAGTCTATATAGACCAGCTGAATTTTATGGTGGTGTTGTTTGAAAGATAAGGGTTATGTGAAAGTAATATTGTGTGTCAATCCCATAACTTTTACTCAAGAATAGGTGTTATGTACAAGTGCAGATTTGTGCTACTTTTAAGTTTCGAATATCCAGTTTGTTTGATCAGTGATTTTAAATAGAATCAACTCATCTATATGGTGAAAGTAGATTCTCGTGCTAGTTAAGGACAAATACTTAAATTCCAATCTACTAAAGTGACCTTCAAGTGGATAAACTGAGTAATACTTCACCCAAGGCAGTGGGAAACGGGAAGTCGATGGAAGTACATCATGGGATGTAGTGTTCTATCCCTAAAATCTTGTAAAGATAGTGTATCTAGAATAGAGTTACTGTGTTTGAACTTATTCATTCTAAAACTAGTAAAGAATATTGGATTTAGGTATGATAGGCACATTGTTATAGTGTACTCCTTGGACTATCCCTTAGTGGTGAACCAAGTAAAACTATTATGTTGTCTCTTTTAATGTGATTATTTGTTTTCTACACATTCCCATTATACATGTTTAATTATTTCCTACCAATATGGGAACAAGATCTATCACTTTAGAAGAAAAAGTTATCACCTTGATTCACCCCTCCCCTCTCAGGGTGTTATGGGGTCCTTCAACACACTCAGGTTTTCTTGATAATTTAGGAAACAGATTCGTAGGTCATTTGTGATATGTAAGATTCAATATCACATCAATATATCACACGATGTGATATGTATGACTCAAAGTACGTGTTTTCAGTTTAAAATAACATTTTAGTAAAAAAACACAAGTGACGTACTTAAAACTAAGAAAATACATTTATATTATTTTGATACTTTAGGAAAAAATACATTAGTCATTTTTGACATGTATGAATTATCTGCACTTCAATATGATGTATGATGTGACTGGTATGACTCCAAGTGTGCCATTTTATTTAAAATTAACATTAATTTTAGTAAAAAAAGACAAGTGACATACTCAAAATTGAGAAAACACATTCATATTGTTTTGATACTTTAGAAAAATGATTTTTAATTCATTTTTTATATGTAGGAATCATCTTCACCTAAATATTGTTCATTGTGTTCCTATTATGACTCAACGTGTATGTTATTAGTTTAAAATTGACATTTTAGTTCAAAAAGTATGTGACTCATTGAAAACTAGAAAAACATGATCTTATTATATTGATAATTTTTTAAAATGATTCATAAGTCATTTTTTATTTTTAGAAATTTTTCTCACATAAAACCAACACACGATGTAACTGGTATGACTCAAAGTGTGTGTTTCCAGTTTAAAATGACACTTTAGTAAAAAAACACAAGCGACATACTCAAAATAAATCAAATGCATTAGGATTGTTTTGATACTTTATGAAAACAATCCATAAGACATTTTTTATGTGTATCAATCATCTTCACTTCAATCGACTCATGGTGACACCGGTATGACTCCAAGTGTGTCCTTTCATTTAAAATTGACATTAATTTTATTAAAAAAGACAAGTAACATACTAAAAACTAAGAAAACGCATCTGTATTGTTTTTATACTTTATTAAAATGATCCTTAAGTCATTTTTATGTGTATTAATTAGCTGCACTATAATCTGATACACAGTGTGCCCGTTATGAATCAAAGTGTCTGTTCTGAGTTCAAAATTGACATTTTTGTTCAAAAAGTATGACACTCATTGAAAACTAACAAAAAATGCTTTTATTTTCTTGATAATTTATTAAAATGACTCATAATTCATTTTTTACATATAGGAATCAGACTTATGTCAAACTGACACATGATGTGACCAGTATGACTCAAGGTGCATGTTTCTAGTTTAAAATGACATTTTAGTAAAAAAACACAAGTGACATACTAAAAATTGATAAAATGCATTCTTATTGTTTTGATACTTTATTAAAATTATCCATAATTAATTTTTGACTTGTATAAATTAGCCTCACCTTAATCTGATGCATGGTGTGACCGGTATGACTCCAAGTACGTCATTTTATTTAAATTTGAAATTAATTTTAGTAAAAATGACAAGTGACATACTCAAAACTAAGAAACTCATTCAGATTATTTTGATACTTTGGTAAAATGATCCATAAGTTATTTTTGATATGTAGGAATTATATTCACCTCAATCCAATACACGGTGTACTTGATATGACTCAAAGTGTCAATTATCAGTTTAAAATTTACATTTTAGTTCAAAAAGTATTTTACTCACTGAAAAGTGAGAAAACACGCTTTTATTTTCTTGATAATTTAGTAAAAAAATTCATAATTAATTTTTTATGTGTAAGAAGTAGTCTCATGCCAAACCAACACATGATGTGACTGATATGACTCAAAGTGTGTGTTTCCATTTTAAAATTACATTTTAGTAAATGACACAAGTGACTTACTCAAAAATGATAAAACATATTTTTATTGTTTTATACATTATTAAAATTATACATAAGTAATTTTTAACATGTATTAATCAACTTCACATCAATATGACACACAGTGTGATCGATATGACTCCAAGTGTGTTTTTTATTTAAAATTAACATTAATTTTAGTAAAAAAGGAAAGTGATAAGCTCAAAACTAAGAAAATTCATTTGTATTATTTTTAAAATTTATTAAAATGAACCATAATTCATTTTTAATGTGTAGGAATTATCCTCACCTCAATCTGTTACACAATGTGATTGTTATGACTCCAAGTGTGTCTTTTTATTTAAAACTAACATTAATTTTAATAAAAACAAAAAGTGACATTCTCAAAAACTGATCAAACGCATTAAGATTATTTTTATACTTTATTAAAATAATCCATAATTCATTTTTGATATGTAGGAATTAGGATTACCTCAATCAGATACACGGTGTGCCTGGTATGACTCAAAGTGTCGGTTATCAGTTTAAAATTGACATTTTAGTTCAAAAAGTGTTTCACTCGCTAAAAATCAAGAAAATGCACTCAAATTGACTTAATAATTTAGTACAAAAATTTCTAAGTAATTTTTGATCTTTAGGAATCAATCTCACATAAAACTGACACGTGATCTGAGTGGTATGACTCAAAGTGCGTGTTTCTAGATTAAAATGACCTTTTAGTAAAAAACACAGGTTCCATAATCAAAACTAAGAAAAAACATTTGGATTTCTTGGATACACTAGTAAAATGATCCATAAGTCATTTTTTGACCTATAGAAATCATCCACACCTCAATATGATGCACAGTGTGACCGATATGACTCCAAATGCATCTTTTTATTTAAAATTGACATTAATTTTAGTGAAAAAAAGTGACAAACTCAAAACCAATAAAATGCATTCAGATTATCTTAATACTTTAGGAAAATAATCCATAAGTCATTTTTTATTTTTATAAATCATATACACCTCGATCTGATATACCGTGTTCCCAATATGACTCAAAGTGTCTATTATCAATTTAAATTTTTCATTTTAGTTCAAAAAGTGTGTCACTCATCGAAAACCAAGAAAAAACATTCAAATTGTATTGATAATTTAGGAAAATTATTCATAAGTAATTTTTGATGTGTGGGAATCATCCTCATGTCAAAATGACACATGATGTGACCAATATGACTTAAAGTGTGTGTTTTAAGTTTAAAATGACATTTTAGTAAAAAACACAAGTGACATACTCAAAACCTATAAAATGTAATCAGATTATTGTGATAATTTATGAAAATGATTCATAAGTCATTTTTAATGTGTAAAAATCAGACGCACCTCAATCTAATTCATGGTGTGGCTGGTATGAATCTAAATTCATGTTTTCGATATGTAAGTTTAATTTTAGTGTAAAACACACATCACATTTCCAAAATTGAGAAAACGATGTTAGATTGTTTTCTCATCATTTTATATGATATTACTTAATTAATTTCCTTATCATTTTTATCTTATACTTTTTTAGTTAATTTTTATAGAGATAATGCTTGAAGATGAACAATAAATGGTGTGATGTTCAATAATCAACCATAACTCAATTTGATACACAATGTTCCAGGTATAACTCAAAGTATATGTTTCTAGTTTAAAATTGACACATTATTTTTACATTATTTATTTATAGTATTACTAAAAAGAACTATTTTTCTTATATAGGTGCATTCTTTTTCCTGAACTGTGGTGGTTTGTTTGGCAATAGCATGACTGGGGGTTGGGGACTAAAGACAAAGGTAAAGGTTCTTGGCACATCAAAAGCATGTGATGGGTTGTTCCCAACTTTTCTTGTTGTCATGATCGATGATTAATATGATATCTACATGATGATGAACATCATGATCAATGGGATTAAATCAAAGAATACAAATAATGGATAAAATTCTAGAACCTAATCGTAGGATCATCACATGTTATTTATAATTAATTTAAGAAAATTAAATAATAACATTGTGAGAAATTCTTTCTTTATTAATGGATCTAAAAAAAATCTATGTTGTACTTTCATTGAGTTGTAGAAATCAAGATTATATTCCCTCTAGTGGTGATCCACATGTGCTATATAAATCTCCAAATGTCATAATAGGAATCTCTGTGAGCTAGTATGGAAGATCCTATCATTTGCATCATTCACCTTTGATCACCTTGAGAATCACTTCCAAAGGATTCTCTTTGATCTCTATTGATTCAAGAGTAGAAGGTGGAGGAAGATCACTCTCTGTTCTTGGGAGCGTTCTTGGAAAAGGGATCACTCTAGGGCTTCAAGAGGATTCTGCAGATTTTTTTGTGCACAACCAAAAGAAATGCATTGTCTCTATTGAAAAATAATATTATCGGGTTTATATACCACTAGGGTTAGAAATAAATAATTGGAAAAATTTAATTTATTATTTATTTATTCCTTTTAGAACCCCATTTCTAAAATAATAATATTATTATTATTTCTTGACATGCACTAAACTTGCGAATTATATTAAATATTATTTAATCAAATAATATTCAATATATATTATTTATCATCGGACCATTAAACTTAGTTTTTCATTCCTCCACAATATAAATTGGTCCTTTAATAATGACAATTTATTTAATAAATAAATATCACTACATTATTCACCAATAAATAAATAAATGTTATATTAACAAAATATAAAATTTATATTTATTAAATATTATACTCACATAATATTCTCTCTAATAACTATTGATAGAATATATGCAATCAATAAGTTATGAATAATTATTAAAACATGTATGGGAATAATATTTATTCAAATTGTTAAATAATAAATAATAATATATCATTTAACTAGGATTTTGGATACACTTAGTGTGTGACCCTTTAGGCCTCTTGCTCAGTGGAATTAGGCAGAGCATCCTAAAGTCCAAGGTTATCATATAGCAACACATAAAGGAACCCATAGAGAAATAAGTTAATGTCGTAATGACATAATAATTAATGTGGACACTCACTAGATAATATAATCCCTTTATCATGATATCTCAAATCAAGTAGGTTTCATGTTGGTTCCATTAACCTATGTGTTTGATGTCTCTTTATTTAAATTTTTGGAAATCAAACATGCATATAGAACACCATGGATATGGATTTATTTAGGATATATCATTTCCATCAAATTTCCTAAGATATCAACTTCTATTAAAGAATATAAGGGACAAATCCTTTCTTGCATTATTCATTAATGAAATATTACTCATGACACACCCTACATATCATACCTCACTGCAAACATATATCATCGTTGTTTTCATAAATACATCAAATTATATTACTTATAAAACTCATTAATAATAATAATAAAGTCTAAGGATAAATATACACATCTACAGATAGTAACATCCAATGACACATATAAATTTGGATTTATTATTAACAATTCTCATTCTCATAATATCCTACAATGGATATTACCAAAGGCGTACACCATGAGAAGGTTCTTCAAAGTCCTATGAGACTTCACCTCTAATAGAATGTATCATTTGTGTCCCTCAAATGATTTCATCCAGCTATAGAACATATATTTAAAAATATTTTCATGACACTTTTAGGTTCTCATCATATCAGGGAACTACTATGACCTTTTAGTGAGACAACTACACTTAAAAAATTATCACATACTATGTCACACATAAGAAAAATCATGATGTGATAAGGAGTTTATTAATATTCGAAAAAATGAATAGAGGTTATCATAAAGTACATAGAAGTTGGTTTCAGGGCACAAAATCCAATAAAAGAAACATTGATGTTTTTAAAGCTTAGTGATAATTTGTATTTATGTTGTAAGTTTTATTTCATTTAAATTATATATTTTCAACTGGATTTTTATAATGTTTTTGTGGCTATAGTGCACTATAAAATTAACAACACGCTACAATATGCCCCTTTATCAGTGATTTTTTAGTGCTAATAAAAGGTCCCTTTATTAGTGCTTTTTATAGCACTAATTAATGGTGACTTTATCACTGATGTTCTAGTGATGATAAAATCCTAGGGATTTTAATCTTTCTCTGGTAGTCAGCACTTATTTTGTGCTAACAATGGACAATTTTAGCATTGTTTAAGGCATGTTTTATAGTAATCCCCCCCAAAAAAACTTATGATATAACCAAGGTCTCCACATCATAGTCTTTAATTACTGAGGAGGAGTTATGTTGCATCCAATGCTCTATGGTGCAACTACCCCTAAATTGGAAGTATCTCTAAAACACCTCCTCAAGCTCCCTATGTTGTATTCATCCCCTCCATGATGTAGCATCTACCTCTACATTGCATCCTAAGGTTCTATACCACAGGACTCCTCCGAGCTAGATTTTCCAATTACAACCTCTACCCCACTCTCCAACTCCTCTAGACTTCCCCTGAACACCTCCACCACATGAATTCCTATAAAGTAACAGGATTGAAGGTATGGACCATTAAAAATCTCCACATTGAAAATTAAAACCCTAAACCACGTGATTTTTTTGCACCACTTGAACTATCATCAACTTGGGAACATCATCCTAAACATGAAACAACTATAGGGTAAAATGACTATATGTATTTAGTTATACTATCAGTCCAAATTCCCCTAACATGTATAAACTGTGACACATACTTCCCAAAGTTGAATGATATCCTAAAGATCCTAAACATTCTTATAATTTAAATAATTCTAAACAATTGTATGATAAAATTTCATACTTGCATTTACTGGAGTTTCCCTCTGAGATGATGCCATTGATGAAAATTGGACTAGTAAATCACATTCTATAATAGGTCCACTAAATGGCTCACTAGTACCTGAACACTAAAAAATATATCATTATACATCCTTATACAAAACATGGAAAAAATATCAAAGAATTCTCAAAGAAATTGAAAACTCATAAATAGCATTATGATCATGAAAACAGCAGTAGAAGAAACAACATAGAGAGATAGCATGCATAGAAAAATAAAAAATTGAAAGTGCCTCCACCCAAACCCATAAAAACCAAAGGACCAAACATACTAAAAAGGATCCAAAATCTCCATGTAAAGAGAAGACTACCTAAAAAATGGAAAGGATATATCCTCAAACAAAGGGAAACTATAATACCGCATTCAAGTAGTCCCAAAATCATAGGATAGCTTTAAAATGTGAAAACAAAGGTGGGATATCTAGCTAGATACCTAGGGAAAACAAACCACTAAAATACCACATCTCAGTCTAGTCTTACTAACAACACATGGTTCCTAACACTAGGAATCCAAAAAGGAAAAGTTGATAAAAGGTTCAAACCGAAAAACCAAGAATCTTGGTGACCAACCAAGTAAAAAAAAATCATTTCACCCACAAACTACTCGAGCTAAAACATTGAACTTGCAACAGGTCTGTACATCAATCCAACATGTAATGTCCTCAGCCTAGTAACTACTATATCTAGTTCCCTGAGCTGGGTTACCACATCACCTCAAGCGTGCCACCCCATATGTCAGAGGCTGCTAACTAGAAGTGATGGACTAATATAAAATGTGGGGATACTATACCCTATTTATTAGAGTAATCCACGGTAGATAAAATATGAAATAAAGGGAAAAGGTAACAAAATAAACAAGCCTCATGAAAATATTTCCCAAAACTAGGTACAAGCCCATAGTTAAATAGTAAATATTCTATGTTATGTCATACAATACCAAGTGTAAGGGAAACACAAAATAATGATCAGTTGAAGAATCCCAAAAACAGGTCCCGACTCAAATTTTGAATCCCTCATTCATGTATATCCCACACCCAAATCAACCATCTAACATAGGTCCTCCCTTGTCCTGACCTGTAACCATGAAGTATGCTTGGGTACCCAATGGTGGCCTGCAAAGGGTGTAAGTATAACTCAGTAGGCCACCACCAATAGTGTCTATAAAATATCCAATATAAATAGATAGTATATGCAGGTACATAATGAATAAAAAGATAAATATATGGTAAAATGGGTTCCATTAGTTAACAAGGTTCACTTTAGCCACTTCATTATTTGTTCCATGGGTTATCCATTTTCATCAAATACACTTCAGCCTATGTTGGTCATATAAACTATGCATAAAGAGGAAAACCAAGTTCCCTACATCACTAGGGATAACATTACACTAATTAATATATAACACTTACCTCAGAACCTCAATCCAGGTATTTATATTTCATGCATTCGTTAGGGGCATAGAGCCTCAGTCTGACTCCTTAACCCATACATTATAGGGGTGAGGCTTAGAGCCTCAGTCTAACCCAACTTGGGGGAGTACAGCCTCAAGTCCAATACCCCACATACAACCAAAATATATGCACATAATTCTTTAACCATTCAACACATATACCATGTACAAACCATTACTCATTGAACATATTTACCATTTACAAACCATAGTTCATCCAACACATATACCATATTTGTGCCTTAACCCATTAACACATTAACCATTAACAATTCATAACTCATTAACACATATACCATTTATATTCCTTACCCATTATCACACATACCATTTACAGACATAACTTATTTAACACATTTACATTATACCAAATTCCCCCTTATGGCTTATGATCAACTAAACACGATTAGCATCAATTTTATTTCACAATTCATGTTAATAATACAAACAAAATTCTCGTTTGGTTTCCCTTAATAACCTGTGTTAACATGCTAAACATAAATATCATATGTTTTATCTCATGAACCTTTCCATTTTATATTTAATAACCCAATACAATGTTCATGAATTCATAACACCCCATGGGTAGCCTCTATCTCAGTCTAATCAACCTCAATGCGTCCCAAGGGGATCATGAGGGGTTTAATACATCATTTAACCAACCAATTTATCAATTATTACTAAGTACATAAAATTCACAACAAAAGAGTACCATAGAACAACCACATAAAAGTAAATCAAACATCAAGACTATGGGATATAACTTGTAGAACACCTACCACGATTCCTTATATGAATGCTCACTTAACCTTGTCCTTTGATTTGATATCAAACCACCTTCAAATCCCCAACCAAGAAACCATTAGAAAAATATTGTTTTAGAGATTTGGAAGAAGAATAAAGATTCCATAAGACTTTATACATAAAAAGTAAAGAATAGAAGTGTTATACTCACCCAGAGCTTTGATCCACACCCAATGGCACTCCAAACCGCCTAGAAATGAGGGAGATCAATCCATGGCAAGTTTGGGAGGAAGGGTTTGTCACCCTTGGATACTATAGGAAGAATGGAGAGAAATCATGTATGAAGTCTTAAAGACTAGGTGTTAAAATGGTAAACTTCCTCATCTTTAATGAGATACATGGTTTGGCTGCACAGTTGGCCAAACCATGCGCCAACCATGATCCACCCTCTATCCAAGATGGGGCTAAGTTGTATGGCCTTCTGGGTAGCTTACATGGTTTGACAAACTGTGCAATAACTATGCAGAATGGATCTGTCCAAATCTGTATGATTTTTTCTTCCCCCTTGCACGGTTTCACCAACTATTCACCAACTTCTCCAGAAAATAAGGGTTATAGAACATGGTTAGTACTAATCATGCTCCAACCATGAAACCTACACTGGATGGCTTCTTTTCTCCTCCTTTTATGTCTCAAACCCCCAGGACAACCCTGAGCCTCCTCATAAACTTGGGAAATAGTTCATTAACAAACTTAAAGGGATTTAAACCAAAACTTAAACAAGAATGTACCTAATTTTAATCTCAGTATCTTACAACCTCCCCACCTTATAACGTCTCTCCCTTAAGCCGCACTCACAAACATCACTGAGTCTCTATAACAACCCTACTCTTTATTAAATATTAATTATTGATTTATTACATAAAAGTACACATAATGAAACCTGTAAGATCAATAAGTCTAGTGTTTTTGGGAATTAGGTACATATCATAACATCTTGAGCATGGGATATAACAACATTATTGAAAACTTCCTTAACATGCTTTTAAAAATTCCATGGCTTTTAAAACTACACAGGATAACCTAGGGAAATACATAAGAAAGGGATGAGATATAAAGCTCAGTAAGAGAATAAGCATGTAATAAGGTAATACATGTTAGAAAATATTCATATAGATTGGAAATAAAAGGAACATGAAAAATAAGGCATGATATAGCCTAATAATCATAACATGTAAAATATGGAAACAACTTTAAACACTACATCATAAACATAGGTCAAGGATAACTGCCAAGACAACATGATGAAAAAATTCACATAAAGGAATCAGGTTCGCTACTAATACCAAAATGATGTCAAATGATACTAAAAATTACCCAATGCATTAGAGCGCTATGTAATTTTGGGTGCACTCATCACTTTCATTTTATTCTCATGCTTAAGTGTGCCACATAGATCTTACAACATGGATTCAATCATCATCATATTTTATTACAAAATCAAGGAGTGTGAAATAAATACATGTATGTACAAATTTAAAGAATTATAAGTGTATAAAGGTGAATTCCCTTGATAATAAATGGGTATGGTATTCAATACACGGTTGTTTCTGGCATGGAAAATTACGGTGGAAATTCAACAGCATATTGGTGTCACTTAAAAATTCATAAAATGGGTTGATGAATGTGAAAGGGGTATATCATAATTTTGAAATAAATTGGACAGTAAGGGGGGTATGGAAGAACATATCCCATTATATGGAAATGAAGATAAAATACATAAGTTAAATAAGATACTTGAATAAAAAGGAGAAAGGAAAAGATCCCTTACTTGAGTGTGTGGCTCCAAATGTTTGGGAGGAGCTTCTTGAGAGATTTTGGGTGCCTTAAGAGGACTATAGAGAGGATAATAAATATTAATTATGTGTTATAGAAAGTTTTAGTAAAGATAAATTGGATTTTGGGTGGGTTTATATAGGAAATGTGTGGGGATTTCTTTATTATTTCTCAAACTTAGGTTTTGGACTCTATATAATAGAATAACAAAAACCACAAACCTTCTTGTGATTTTTGCACATAGTTTCTAAAAAATCAATTTGTTTTTAATTATTTTATAATTCCAAGTTCCTGAATTAATAAAATAATTTCCTTGATTATGTGGAGGTGAGTCATACTCTTAAATAAATGATTTTAAAACCTTAAAATATATTATTGGTTTTTGAAGATTTATAAAGAATATATAAAATTAATAAAATAAACATAAAATCACATTATTTTAAATAGAAAACATATATTTGGTCGTGTATCCCATTTATAGTATTCACTACGTCACTTTTGGGTCATTATGATGTCATAAAATATAAAGTATATTTATACGATATTTAATTTTTACCTGAAAATTTAAATGTCTCGGAAAATTATGAAAAATTAATAATTGGATAATTTTGATGTTATAATTCCAAAAATAATATTTATTTTATATAAATATTTATATAAATATTTTTATTTTCAATTTTAAAATAATAATCGGCATTTATTGAAAATGTTAGGTTTTTTGATAATAACAATTTTTGAACCATTATAAAAATTACATTTGACTTCATAAAAATTGTATGATAATTTATATTTAATAAAAATATTATTTTATTAAAATATTATTTATTTAAAAAATCTATTAATGCATCAAAATAAATTCCATAATTGAATTTGAATATTACCCAAAAATACTATTTGTGTTTTATTGTATCAAAATAAAAACCATTTATAAAGTAATAATAATAAGATGAAAATATAATCATTATTACATAAAATATAATGTAAATACTAATATTTCTAAGATCTTGATACATATCCATTTAATTCACCCACAAACGTTCTAATAGTAAGGTGCGCGATGGTGAGACTTTCATGGGGTGATTTGGTGTACATGGTTTGGGTTGTGATATTGATGAGCTTGAAATTATCCTATGAATAGTTTCAATCATGCTTAAGTTGTTAGATATTATCTTGGGATTGGTCATGGGTAAAGCCCAGGGATGCTATCTCCCTTATAAGATCTAATAAATGGGCATCATAGGGTATGATCCTACTGGTTAAGGTCATTACTTCCTTTTCCTGTATCATTTAGATTTGTTAAAGCCCTATATTTATACTAATCATGTGATCAGTATTCAACACCTATTTTATCAATGGTAAAGATGATTAATAGTCATTTAAATCTAATAGGATATAATAAAACCAAATAAGTACATGTGTTTTCTATAACAATATTACATAATAAGAAGTTTAATTAAATCATAAGGGAAATTTTATTTATAACTATTCGGGTCATTTCAATCTTCCCCCTTTAAGAAATTTCACCCTTGAAATTTTCTTTTCCTGCACTAAGACGGTTGAGGGTAAATTTGTTTCATCACCTCCTCTGGTTCCCATGTTTATTCTTCAAACTTATAGTTTCTCTACAATAATTTGACTAAGTTCATTGTCTTATTCCATAGAACTTTGTCTCTATGATCTAAGATCTTCATCGGTTGTTCCTCATAGGAAAGTTCATTCTCCAATGGTACCACCTCTAGATTGAGTACATGTGAGGGTTTTTCTATGTACTTTCTCAATAGGGATACATGAAATACATAATTTACTTGAGATAGGTTATGTGGGAGTACTAGTCGGTAGGCCACCACTCTGATGCGATCAAATATCTCAAAGGTACTGATGTATCTTAGACTAAGATTTCCCTTCTTCCCAAATCTCATCACTTTCTTCCATAGGGATAAGCATAGTAATACCATGTCTCCAACATCAAACTCTAGGTCTTGTCGAAGATTGTCAGCATAGCTCTTTTTTCGAATCTGAGAAACATTGATGTACTACTGAATGGTCTTAATCTTTTCCACCATTTCCTAGAACATTTCAAGACCTAGCAGTTTTTGTTCCCCAACTTCATCCCAGCATGCAGGTGTTTTGTACTTATTCCCATAAAGGGATTTATAGGGATCCATTTTGATGCTTGAGTGGAAAATATTATTGTAAGAGAACTCGACTAGAGGAATATATTGATCCCATCCTTTTTTTAATTCAATTAAGCATGCTCTCAACATTTCCTCAAGTGTCTGGATAGTCTGCTCAGATTGGACATCAGTTTGAGGGTGATAAGACATGCTGAAGTTAAAATCAGTATTTAGATCATGTTAGAGAGTCTTCTAGAAATTAGAATGTAAATATTATATCTCAATATAATACAATCAATATTTGTGTTCTATGCAGCCTCGTCACTTCTCTGATGTATGTCTATATAAGTTGATCTAGTGAGAAGTCCTATCGAATCGAAATGAAGTGTACGATCTTTATAAGATAATTTGCCACAACCCATATAGAATTATTACCTCTTGATGTCTTTGTAATTCTAGTGAAAAATTCCATGGTGATGTTTTCCTATTTCCATATAGGTATGGGTAATGATTTCATCATCCCCTTGGATTTTTCCTTTCCGCATTCACTTATTGACATACAAGACATCTTGATGTATATTCTATGATCTCCTTCTTCATATTGTCCCACCAATAGTGTTCCCAAAGATCTTGATACATCTTTGTGATTCCTAGGTGGATGTAGAATGTTGATATATGTGCATTATCTAACAAATCCTTCTTTAACTTGGGATTTGAAGCTACACATGGTCTTGACCCAAATCTCATAACTCCTTCTTCATTAACATTGAACTATGAGGATTTCCCTTTTCTTATTATTTCCACTTTATTATGAATTCCAACATCATAAATTTGAGAATAATTTAACCTCTTCAGAAGATATGGTTGATCAATAATTTGTAGAAGGATTGATGATGTTCATTCCTTTATGATTCTCATGTCCATCCTTTTCAAATCGAAGAATATCAGATCCTTTTCAATTCTCATCAATGATAGAATTGTTGGATCCTTTCTATTTAGAGAGACTTACACTTTATTTTATTTCCCAGGATGGTAGTTATTGAGCATTAATATTTCTTGATCAGCTTTAACTATCTTTTTTGGCACATATTCATCTATTTCTATGTGAATATATACTTGAGGCTTTTGTGATCCGTATATATTCCACACTTCTCACCAAAGAGATATTGCTTTCATATTTTCAAAGAGAAGATCACTATAGACAACTCCAGATCGTGTTTTGGGTAGTTTTATTCATTAACTTTCAACTTCCTTGGAGAATAGATCATTACTTTTTCATTTTGCATTAACACACAGCCCAATCCATTCTTCAAAGCGTTGCTGAACACCACGAAAAGTTCTCTACTTATGGGTAGTGTGAGAATGGGTGCATTGATAAGCCTCCTTTTCAAATCCTTGAAACTCTCTTTACATACATCATTCCAAGAAAACTTGACTCCCTTATGAGTTATCTTAGTTGGATGGTTTCACAATCGTGAGAAATTTTTCAAAAAAAGATGACAATACCCAGCTAATCCAAGGAAACTACATATATATGTCAAAGATTTTGGAATTGACTATCCTTCAATTACTACTATCTTTTAAGGTTCCATATATATCATTTATTGTGATGATATTACACAATAATGATACTTCCTTCAACCAAAACTCACATTTTCTATACTTGGCGTAAATCTTCTCTTTTTTCAAGGTTTTGAGCACAATGCTTAGATTCTTTTCATACTCCTACTTAGTTTTGGAGTATATTAGAATATCATCTATAAAGACAACCAAAATTTTATTTAGGTAATCTCAAAATACTATATTCATCAATCCCATGAATATTACAGGAGCATTATTGGGTCTTAATGGCATCACTATGAACTCATAGTACTCATACCTTGAATGAAAAGTAGTCTTGGGGATATCCTCCTTCTTCACCCTAACTTGGTAATATCCTGACCATAGATCCACCTTAGAGAAGTATTGTGCTCCACATATCTAATAGAATAAGTGATAAATCCTTGGTATAGGATACTCATTCTTTATCATGATCTCTTTGAACTCATGATAATCAATGCAAAGGTGCATTGACCCATCCTTATTTTTGATGAAGAGGATTGGCACACCCCATGGATTGGGAATATGAACCATTTATCTAGGTTCTCCTATAGTTGTTTCTTCAACTCCTTGATTTCTATAACATCCATTCTATATGGAGTCTTGGATAATCGTAATGCCATAGGTATAAGCTCAATGGAAAATTTAACCTCTCGAATAGGAGGAAGACCAGGAAATTCATCAGGAAACACATCAACATATTCCATCACAATGGGAATGTCTTCAAGGATGATTCTTTCTTTAGTCTTAATCATTTGAGCTATATATGCTTGATCATAGGGTAACAATATCCATTCTTTATATGATGGTTCTTAATAAGATTCATCCTCCTCCATGCACTTGTACATAATCGGGTGTGATTTGAAATAGGGAGAGTGATTTTTTTTTCTCTTGGTAATTTATGTTGGCTCTATATAGGGAAAGTCAATCCATGCCCATAATTTAATCAAATTTCACCAAAGGGAGTATGAAATTTTTTTTGGGAACTTCATCCCATAAAATTCGACAGGGGATAAGTTATATACTTGATATTCAATAATTAACCCATTTTTTGTTTTCACCAATATCTCTAGTTCCATGATTTGTGGTGGTTTTTGAATAGTTCTACTAAAATTTCATGATATGAAGAAATGTGTAGAACCTGAATCAAAAAGAAAATTTTCTATTCTTGAATAAATAAATATCATACCTATCACCATGTCATTTTTGAGTTCCACCTCAGTGGTTATGATGGAAAAAGTTTTCCCTTGTTTCCTTAGAGGTTGTTGGTCGTCTCCAAAAACCCTTAGCTTAGTGCATTGGTTTGAAAAGTTCTCAAATTCCTTATAGTTGTATCAATTAATAATACACTAAGGGTTTAATGTAGTATTCCTCTATTCTAATCCATTAGTGGTTTTCTCCTGTCAAAAATTGTTATTTGGGTGTCCTTCCACCTAAAACCTAAAGTATTTCCTCATTCCCATTAGTCAATTTATGGGGTGATTCTTTTCATACCTTTTACAATTTGGATGTTGAAATTTCTTGGTACGATTTTATTTCTCTGTCATACCATCAAAATTAAACTCCATTTTCCACTTCTTATCCTCGTGATAACCTTGAGATTTTCTAATCTCCATTTTGACTTTGAGGACACATCATATAATTTCTTTATAGCTATCAAAGTCTCAGATCACCAAGGATTTTTGTAGAATAGGTTTTATCCCAACAAAGAAGTGTTCAACCTTGTATTTGGAGGTAATGACAAATACATAGGCATATCATGCAAGTCTTGTGAAGTTTTTCTCGTACACCTAATAGATTTTTCATCTTTTTACTTGAGGGTAAGTAAATCCCTTTTAATTTTAAGAAAGATATTACAAGGAAAATATTTATCGAAAAACATTTTTTTGGAATTCCTTCAAGACCATTGATTTAATATCTTCCTAAGGATTTTTATTCTTGATCAATAACCACCACTGATCATATTCTCCCTCTATATGATAAACAGATAGTAGAACCTTCTCTTTCTCAGAATATTGATGTATGGAGAATATCTTCTCAATGGAGTTGATAGATTATTATGCGATTAATGGATTAGATGGTCCATTGAAAGTTGAAGGACTTTTTCATATAAAGGACTCAATTGAATCTTGTTCTTTCTTAAGTGGATTTGGGAACTACTCCAAATCTAGGTTTTTATTCTGAACTTGAGTCAATTGAGAGAGTATCATCACAAAGTTTGTGATTCTCACTCCCATTTGGTTGGGCATATCATTGAGGTATTCATCACATTTCTTATCACATTTATTGTTTACCAGATTCATCCTATTTACAGCCATTATATGGAATAAATAGAAAATTATGGATGAGTATTTTTAAACTATTAAACATATGAATAGGAATTTAATGGCATTAAAGGGATAAAATATAAATTCCATTTATTTCCTTAACTTATGAACTTCTAGGCTTCAATCTATGTTATCCATGATATATCTCCTAATATATATTATTATAGGCATTTTTCCTTAATAATGGTTCATAATAAGATTATGATTTTAACAAAGCATATTACCTAGGAGTTTTAATCCAAGTGCACAGTAAGCCCCATTGTCATGTACCAGGTTATGTCGAGTCAGGCATGATGCACCATGTTAGAGTTGTTACCCCTATGTACATCTATGTCAGAACCACGTCCACTTATAGTATCCATACAGGGACGTATTTTCTTGATAAACCACATACTATATTGTTTCCAAAATTTCAGGATTTTTTATTATACTTATTATTATCCCTAAGAATTTTTCTAGATTTTTCTAATCCTAATCCCAAAAATAACTAAACTTTTCCTTTGATACCAACTATAACAACCCTACTCTTTATTAAACATCAATTATTGATTTATTACATAGAAGTATACATAATGAAATTTAGAAGATTGAGAAGTCTAGTGTCTTTGGTAATTATATACATAGAATAACATCTTGAACATGGGATACAACAATATTATTGAAAACTTCTTTAACATGCTTCTAAAAATTCTATGGCTTTTAAAACTGAACGGGGTAACCTGGGGACATAAATAAGAAAGGGATGATATATAAAGAACAATAAGGGAATAAACATAGAATAAGGTAATAAATGTTATAAAATATGCATATCAATGGGTAATAAAAGGAACATGAATAATAAGTCATGATATAGCATGATAATAATAACATGGGAAATATGGAAGCAAATTAAAACACTACATCATAAACATATGTCAAGGATAACTGCCAAGACATCATGATGGAAAAATTCCCATAAAGGAATCAGGTTCACTCCCTAACCCAACATAAAATCTCATGAGACTAAACATTACCCAATGAATTGGAGCACTGTATAATTATGAGCACACCTATCACTTTCATTTTATTGTCATGCTTAAGTATGAAGATAAATGGGAGGACTAAAAAGGGGTAAGGTTAGATTAAGGACTTTATCCAAGGATTTTTAGTGAAGAAAATGAGATCTTGGGTGGGTTTATATAGGAAATGAGTGGGGATTTCTTTTTTATTTCTCAAACTTAGGTTTTGGTATCTATATAATAAAATAACAAAAACCACAAACCTTTACATGGTTTTTTTCCATGGTCTATGTCAAATGGGATTGGTTTTCATTATTTTTTAAGGAAAAATTCCAAACTTAATAAAATAATTCCCTTGCTTATGTGGAGGTGATTCATACTCTTAAACAAATTATTTTAAAACCTTAAAATATATTATTGGTTTTGGAAGATTCATAAAGACTTTATAAAATTAACCAAGTAAACATAAAATCATATTATTTTAAAGTTAAAACTTAGATTTGGTCATGGATCCCATTTTTAGTATTTATTATATCACTTTTTGATCATTATGATGTCATAAAACTCAAATTATATTTATACAGTATTTAATTTTTACATAAAAAATAAACTTTCTTAAAAATTTAAGAAAAAATAACTATTGGATAACTTCAAAATTATGATTCAAAAAATAATTTTCATTTTAACTAAATGATTTTCTAAATATGTGTATTTTCATTTTTAAAATAAGAATTGATATTTATTGAGAAATTTTGGGTTTTTTGGTAATAATAGTTTTTGAAACCTTATAAAAATTAAATTTTAATTCATAAAAATTATATGATAATTTATATTTAATAAACGTAATATTTTATTAAAATATTTTTTATTTAAAAAATCCATTAATTTATTAAAATAAATTCTTTAATTGAATTTGAATATTACCCAAAAATACTATTTGTGTTTTATTGTATCAAATTAAAAATCATTTATAAAGTAACAATAATAGGATGAAAATATATTCATTATTCTATAAAAAATAATTTACATACTCATATTTATAGGGTCTTGATATATATCCATTTAATACACCCACAAATGTCCTAAGAGTAAGTTGCACGATGATGAGACTTTCATGTGGCAGTACAGTGTTCATGGTTTGGGTCATGATCTCGATGAGCTTAAACGTCTCCCATAAATGGTTTTTCTCATGCTTAAGTTTTTGGATATTAACTTGGGCTTGGTCAAGGGAAAATATCAATGATGCTATCTCCTTCAGAAGCTCCGATAAATGGGATTCATAGGGTACGATTCTACTAGTTGAGGCTATCACTTCCTTTGTCTATGTCAACTGGATTTGTTAAAGTCCTAAATTGATACTAATCATGTGATCACTATTCAACAGCTATTTCATCAATGGTAAATATTCTTAAGGGTCATTTAAATATGATAGGATATAATAAAACCAAATAAGTGCATGTGTTTTCTACAACCATATTATATAATAATAAATTTAATTAAATCAAAAGGAAAATTTTATTTAAAACCGTTCATATAGTTATAATATCTAAGGTAAAAAGATCAGGGTAATGGCCCCATATATCCATATCCCTCTCCCAAGTTTCCTCCTAAACATTACCATGCTTCCATAACACTTGAACCAAAGGCACAGTCTTTTACCTCAGTACTTTCTCACTACAATCCACAATAAGAACCAGATGCTCCTCAAAGGAAGCATCATCCTCAATATCAACATCATAAACATATATCACATGGGAAGGGTTAGGGTGATACTTCCAAAGTTGTAATGCTTGAAAAACATAGTGCATGCCATTATACCATTTTGGAAGAGGCAGTCGATACACCACCAGTCTGATCTTATCCACAATGTAAAATGGCCCCATGTACCTAGGCACTAACTTACCCTGTTTTCAAATATGATGATGACCCAACCTTGGAAACACCCAAAGGAACACGCGATCACCCACTATAAACTCAATAGGTCAAAAAATTCAATCATCATATTACTTTTTCCTACTTTGAATCTATCCATATGTTTTTGAATCAATTGAACCTGCTCCAATGTCTCCTACACGAGACTCTATCCCAACAATTCTAATTCCCCAGCCTCTATCCAACATAACAGAGATCTATACAGCCTACAATAGAGCACCTCATATGCTTCCATCTGAATAGTCTCCTGGTAATTGTTGTCATAGGTGAACTAAACAAGAACTAAGTGCTTCTCCTAAGATCCGCCAAATTCTAGGACACATTCCCTCAACATGTCCTCTAGCACCAGAATAGTGTGTTCTAACTTCCCATCTGTATGTACATGAAAATTCATACTCAAAAAACACCTAGATACCAAGCACCATCTGTTACCCCTACTAGAAGTACAAAGTAAAACATGGATCACGATCTGAAACTATAATCCACGACACCTTATACAACCACACTATCTCCAGAACATACAACTCACCCAACTGGTCAATGTTGAAGGCTCTTGAATCGATGAGAAATGTTTCACCTTGTTCAATTGATTCAAAACTACCCATATTGCATTATTCTTCCAAGGTTTTCTGAGGATACCTACCATAAAATCCATAATGACTTCATCCCACTTACATTACGAAATGGGAAATGGCTGTAACAAACCACCTGGTCACTGATGCTTGGCCTTCACCTATTTAAAGGTGTGGCATCATGTCAAAAAACTGGCAACCTCTTTCTTTATCCTTGGCCACCAATACTGTCTACACTAGTCATGACACATCTTGGTCAAACCAAGGTGCACCGCCCACTTTGAGGCATGAAACTCACACATCAACTCTTCCCACATACAAGTAGGAACTAAAACATAGACATGAACATAAAAAATATCATCATCAACAACAATCCTATCAGAAGGTGAGACTCCCAACCTTCAAGACTTTTCCTCAAGCCCAAACACTATGGATCCTCATACTGCCTCTCCTTGATTCGAATCAAAGTGTGGACTCAACTACCAAGGATGTGAGGATCATCTACCCTTGACCATCCTGAACTTCTAGATGTATCTCAGAAAATAACTTCATCATCCTCCACTTAGAACCAGATTCCTATACAACCAAATTTTGAGTCTTCTGACTCAAAAAATATGTAAGATGATTTCCCTTTTCTAGTGTGTAGAATAGCTCAAAATTAAATTACTACATGTACTCAACCCATTTTAATTGTTAAAGATTCAAATCACACTAAGAGAATATGTACTTAAGGATTTTATGATCAGTATACATAGTAAACATTTATCCCAACAAGTAATGTCGCCATCACTTTAAATCATAAACCATCGTGGCTAACTCAAGATCATTCATAGGGTAATTTCATTCATGAGACCTCAAATGATACGATCCATATGCCATAACACAATCATCATGTATCAACACTACCCCAATACCAATACTGGATGCATTACAAAACAAGATATACTCCTTACCCAGTTTGGGTAGGATCAAAACCAGTGCAGTAATCAACTGCTTCTTTAACTCTTGGAAAGCATCCTCACATGCCCCAACCCATTAAAACTTAATAGCCTTCTTAGTTAATTCAGAAATTGGTGCTTCCAAATGGGAAAAATTCTTTGATAAACCTTAGATAATAAGCCTTTAAACCTATAAAACTTTAGATATTAAAAACATTCTTAGGTTGCTCCCAAGTTACAACTACTTGCACTTTCTTTGGTTCCACTAACACACCTTCCTCAGAGATGATGTAACCCAAGAAATGCACCTTGTCAATACAAAAATGAAACTTGGATAGCTTAGTGTAAATCCAATGATCTATTAGTGTGATCAAGATGATGTTAAGATGTTTGGCATGATCATCATGAGTCTTGGAGTACACCAAAATGTCATCTACAAAAGTAACTACAAACAGATCCAAGTATGGGTGAAAAATTCAGTTCATTAGGTCCATAAACATTGTTAGAACATTGGTCAACCCAAACGATCTCACAAAAAACTCATATAAACCATAACTTATCTTGAAATAATTCTATGATATATCATAAGGTCTCACCCTTAGTTTATGATACACTAACATCAAATAAATTTTTGGAGAATATAGAAGCACCTCTCAAATATTCAAAAAGTTCATTAATCAATGGAAGAAGGTATCGGTTCTTAACTATCATTTGATTAAGCTTTCAATAATTAACACATAACCAAAACATATAGTCATCCTTTTTATAAAACAAAACTATAGATCTCTAAGGTGATTTACTCAGATGAATAAACCCTTTATTCTTTAATTCCTTCAACTGGATTTTAAGTTCCTAAAGTTTTTCTGGTTCTATTCTATATGGTGGAATAGAAATGGGTTTTTCTCTAGGTAGTAACTTAATCATGAACTCAATATCTCTATCAGGAAGCAACCCTAAGAAGTCCTCAGGAAACAAAATCCTAAAATGGATCCACCACGGGAGGAAAGAAAAGATACTCTAATCCCCCATCATCGAGTATAAGACATACCACTTGGGTTGTGAGTTTACCTAACCAGTGACAAAAAGTCCTTGCACGGCCTGTTTGAATATCCCATTCTAGTATTCTTCTTAAGGGATGTGAACATTACCCTGCGATGGTAATAGTCAATATGGGACTGATATAATACCAGTCAATCCATCATCAATATTAGATCAAAACCTGACATCTTGAGCATAAAAAAGTCCCATAGGAAATAGTACCCAGCAACCTTAAGAGCATACTCCTTACATTGTCAGATATTTTCTACTCATACCCCTAACGGTGTATTGATTGACATAACCCCACACATATGTTCCACCATTATACCCAACACATTAAAAAACTAAGTCGATATAAAATTATGTGAGGAACTTGTATCAAATAAATCACTAGCAAGTATGTAAGATACAAGAATCATACCTTGAATTGTTGATGGTCCAACCTCACCACCTTCAAGTGTAGGCTAAACTGCACAGAGATAACCTTTCCCTCTACCATGGGATCTGGTATAAGTTCCTAGTGATGCACTACCCTACTGATAAGGATTCCCTTTACCTAAAGTACCACATTCACCACCTCTTTTGGTATGGCTCGTATAACTCTAACTACCTGTTTGGTATGGGGTAGTCAACCCCCTTTATGCACTCTGCATTGCCCTTGATCCTCTATCACTACCCATATATTGAGGGTTCCTATAGAACCTTTTCACGTGCCCCATCATATTTCACACTTGGCACTCAATTTTTAGTTAGGTACATTGACCACACATGTTTCTTGGCCTACCACACTAATAACAAAACACCTGGTCACCACCCTGAGAGGTTAAACCTCTTCCCTGGATACTCTACCTACCACTACCCTAGTAAAAAATCTCAAAATTTCACTTCTTACCATCAAAAGTTGCACCACTGGATCACCCAAATGAAACCGCATGTCCACCACCAGAAGTTTCCTTGAGGTTTCCTTCTGAAATAAGGGTTTGGTCCACCACTTCAGTAAACCTATTTAAATGAAATATATTCACCTAGGCCTTGATCTCATTTCTAATTCCATCCTAAAAACATATCGTTGTAACTGCCTCATCCCCTACCAACACTAGAACAAAGCATTGCAAGTTGGTGAAGCAAATAGCATAATCCATCACTATCATAGTCCCCTAAGTCAACATCATAAACTTTGCATCCTTCTCCTATCTCAATGCCTCTTGAAATAAATGTTCCAGAAACTTTTTATGGAAATATTTCTAAAAAATACTTTATGTTTACTCAATATAAACCAAAATATCCCACTAGTGCTTCACCAATCCCCGCAATAGATAAGCTGCAATCTTGACTCTCTTCTCAAGAGGAGTCTCTAAGTGATCTAGAATCATCTATATGGACTCTATCACTACAAAAGAAATTGGATTTAGCGGTGGGTTTTTATCATCAGTTTTGAGAACCGCCACTAAACTTTTTTTAAAATGGTTTCATAAAGATTTATAATAAACCGCCGTGAAACATTTTTTTTACACTGCCAACGCTTCCCCCCACCCCCACCCCCACCCTACCCCCCACCCCGAACCTGCTTCCCATGCTTCCCTTGTGACCTCATCCCCTCGTGACCCCGGCGACCCCGCGACCCCGGAGACCCCGGCCCCCCGCGACCCCAGCGACCCTGTGACCCCGGTGACCCCGACCCCCAGCGACCCCGACAATTCCACGACCCCAGGTTTCCCCAGGTTTCCCTCTTTCCATATTATTTTCAGTTTTAATTAGTTTTTTGGATTTTATAAGGTAGTTTGAGGTGAATTTTGGTCTTGTGAATACCTCATTGATTTGGGTTTTTTCCACATGAAGGTTGTGTGTGCCTATGATTGAGATTTGTGGAGGTTGGTTATAGATGGTTTGGGAATGAGAATACATATAAAATCATGCTCACATAACTAATATAAAAATTTATATTATTGAGAACATGAGGGTTTTGATCTTTTTGATGTTTCTGTGACATGAAGACCATGCGGTTGAGGTTCTAGTTGGACCATGTTGAGCATTGCAACCTGGGTAAAAAATAAAGGTTGTTATTAATTTGAATTTTCTTTGGGTTTGTTTTTTAATTTAGCTTTCAGTTTTGGTATCTTTAATGGAAGTTAATTTTAGGGATAGTTTTAGGGTTTGTGGGATTTTGGTGGAATTTAGGTTCTTGGTTGTGTTTTTTCACGAGGTGTATGTTTTGTCTAAATTTCACCATTCTAGATTATCCCTAAATGGTGCAGATATGTATGCTATGCCTCTACCTATTTTGGGTTTTTTGTTTCATGTTTATTGTTTTAATGTGATTGGAGATGATGAGGAAATTTTATAGAATAATTTAATCCTCTTATATGTGATTTTTGTTTGGATTTAATTCCCTCAGATACCCCCAAGTTGTTTTCCCACCCAACCACCTCTTGAAATGAGGTATCATGGGGTTATATCATTTTGAATTTTATACTTATACTGATTACATTCTATGGAAATAATGTGTCATTAGGGGGTTTATTTTTACTCCCCGTGAAATAATCTTCTTATTTTTTAATGATTTTAAGGATATTTTTTTAGTTTACCCATTTTTTTAGTGATTGAATTTTGGGAGTGGTGTTGTCTAGATAACTTTAACATGCTATGGTCTAGAAGAACCTTGGGTGTGGTGTCACCTCTAGATAGTGAAATATATAAAGAACCTCTTAAACACCCATATTAGAAGGAATTTTGATGTAGGGGTTTCCCTATATGAAATAGGGTGAGGTTCAACTTGGTTTGTGGGGAGACATAGTGGTGGTTGGTTATAGTGGCTTCATGGGGGGATAAAACAGGGAGGCTTCTATAGTATCGTTATCTTCCTACTTATAGAATCAAGTAAATTGTATTTGGATCCCAACATCACTATAAAAAACTAAGCTGTGATAAAATGTTTTTGGTGCCAATTTTTTCTATCATCATGGGGATAGAGGAGAATATTGATAAATTGGAGTTTCTTCTCTAACTCTTTTATGGATTGGGCACAATTGGGATCAATTAATGGAACTTATATGCTCTTATCCATCATTTTCTCACTTCCTGAGAGGAATAGGTAGTCCAAGAATATATCCTCCTCTTATTAAATATTTCTAACAATCAAGACAAATATATAGAGGATTCCATTAAGTAGTTGCATAATTTTTCTATTGAAGAAGCATGCCCTCATGATTGAATAGCTATAAAGATAGAAAAACCACGAGAACATGAGGCTCATGTGGAAAGGGTGTATGTGTATCTACTATCAGCAGACATAAGGATTGATCCCATTATATGAATGAGTTTAAAACTAACCTCCCATGTTAAGAAGACACATCCATTGGCTAAATTGAAAGATATTAAACAAATGAACCTTCAATAGTCCATCAGCAATTATCATCATGAATTGGATTATTTTTTAGATTTGGATGATTTGAGTATATTATAGTTGTTTTTATCATTTTTCTTTACCTATAACATCGAAGAGAGACTCCAGAATATGGATCCTCTTCTCATTTGTTTTTATTAATGAATGAAGATTTTTTTTATTCTTAATTGTCATCCATTCCGTAGATTTTGTTTTAGCTTGATTAACACTTCATAATAACCTATGAAATTTTTGGAGGAAACATCATTAAAATAATCTAAAACCAATTGAACATTAAATTGGTAATGCATAAAGTCAAATATGGTTCTCAAAAATGCTTGAGTCAGAAATATTTCCTCAGGTTCATGGATCATGTATGGGTATAGGCATAAGTACAATAACTGTAAAACTAGATTTAGTCTAGTTGGATGAATTATTTCATTTTGATCATGGATCATAGATGGATATAGACATAACTACCATAAAATTAACACTATAGTTAGTTCATTTAGATGAATTAGTTCTTCCTTTATATGGATCATGGATGGGTATAGGCATAACTACCATCACTATAACACTTTTTTTAGTCCATTTGGATAAAATAGTTCACTCAACATGATAAGGATTACAGAGGGGTAGATTTAGAGTGTGGATTCCAATGTTTAAAAGGGTTTGATCACCCCAAAATTATTTCTTCACACATTTCATAAATATATGTTAGGACCAATAGGGGCCTATATACCCTGAGAGGGGGTGTGAATTAGGGTATTGATATTCTTTTTCAAAGTTCTTCCTACCCCACTGGATCTTGACCTCTTTATTACAAGGTTCACTTTGTTTTCTATTGTGTGTAAAATATGATAACTTCTTTACTTATTTATCTAATGATGATGCTTTGAATGCAATGCAGGGAAGCAAACAGACAGACACGGAGATTTTTACTTGGTTCACCCTCACTGGGCTACGTCCAAGGAGCATATGCCGACAAGTTGCCGGTTGTACCAAATTCCACTATTCTTCACTAGATGTGGATATAATGTTCCGACTAGATCACTTCTAAGCCCAGGCTTACTGCCTTTACAATTTTAGGGTCAGCTCACTGCTTTCCCAAGGGTCACTCCCTGTTTCTCTCTCTCCGGCTCACTGCCGGTGGAGAGGATCACCTTCTTTCTCTTCCTTTGCTCACTGCTCTTGGAAGGAATCCACTCATAGTTTATAGACATGTAGGTCTCTTCATTTTCATGAAAGAATGCATCTTCCTCCGTATGTAGATACTCTGTTGAAGTACAACTTTCACCTGTGGATGAATATCTCTTTGCACCGAAGGTATCGAGCAACCTTCCAGCTTCCACGCAGCCCGAAAATCACTGCTGGAAATAAACCTTACTTGGTGCGCAAGTCAATCTTGGCATGAAAGTATCGGCGTGCAAGTCACAATGGGCGCGCAAGTCCTCCTCAGACACTTGCATGACTCAAGCTTCCTCAACTCCAAACTTGCATGACTCTCTTCCTTTTACACCCAAACCAATACTGGCGCGCAACTGCCAACCGGCGCGTAACTTCTCACACTGGCGTGCAACTTCACTTGCGCGACCCACACACTACTTGCGCGACCACCACACCTGTGCGATGGGAGCTCTGATTTCTCAAAGTGCTGAACTCTGGTTTTTAATGAAGAGGGGTGGTCCAGTATTTATAGGCAAATTGACCACCCTGCGCGACGGCGCGCAAGTCTCCCTTCAGCGCGCAAGTCTCGGCGTGCATCTCTCTGCCCCTCCAAGTCATTTTCATGACCCACTTCCAAACTTGCACGATTGATCTTCTGATCTTGAAAAACCATAGGCGCACAAGTTATCAAGCTTCCAAGGCATCAGCGCGCAAGTATCTTTATCGGCGTGCAAGTCACCTGCGTGACCTCACCAAAACTTGCACAAACCTTATCCCTTTGCCATATTTTGATGATCTGATCTTGAAAAACATATGGAGTGTAAGTTTCCAAGACTTCATGTACACGGCGCACAAGTCCCTTTTCCAAAAACCACTTTTCTTCATTTGTCAATTTTCAGGCCCAAAATTTTGGCAAACACTGGAAAACGGCGCCACCTTGTATCTATTCTTTTTGTACTACCTCCATATTGTCCATTCCATTATCGACGTTCTTAAATCAAACATGGATCGTTGACCACAGCTATTGAACTCGACGCTCCACCATGAAACCCCCTTTTTCAACAAATTTGTATGTCATGGTTTGCATTTTCAACAATCACAACACAGATGTTCACTTTGTCAACAAACACAATCACCTCAAAAATACTTCAATGATGCCTTGAGGGATTTTTGACAACTCTTCCATAAAATAAATGCATCATTAATTCTTTATCCACCATTCTCCTTTTGCGATTCAGATAGCGATAAAGGATTTACTCAACACATACCCTAAGCCCATATGAGCAATTCTCAGCGTGAGAAACAAGAGTAAATGAAAAGTTCATCAATTAATCACTTTATCTCTGACTCCCACTGTTGATACCAAACTAATACCAATTTGTACTAAACTGATACCAATTGTTGATGGACTTGTTGGAAGACCAATGTTTGGTTTGGAAATATTCTTACCACTTTCCAACACCACTCTTCTGCTTTTATCACGATCCTAAGCTGTCGTGATATTTATTCTTTGATCAATCACTTATAGCATCGTCAGATTTAAAAATCTCCCCCTTTCTCATTTCTCCCCCTATCTGGCTACTCCACTGGTCAGCTTCTCCCCGTATCAATCATGATTTATCAAATTGCCACACTATCTCCCCTTGAACAATCACTATTTTCTCCCCCTTTTTCAACGAACCCAAAGTTCACTCCTTCGCAGTCTGTAACAGAGTAGAGAACACATATCAGCACATTAGGGAAAACATATCATACCTCGGGGAGAGGGGGAGGTGTTCCACATCCACACTAGTTCAAGTGCGGGGAATCGACTGAACTCCCAGTGCCAGTCGATGCCTTTCAAATGCTTCCTTGGGTAAGGCCTTTGTTAGAATGTCGGCAACGTGTAGCTCTGTAGGCATATACTCCAACTTTACGATTCTCTACTCAACCTTCTCCTTGATAAAATGATACTTTATCTCAATGTGATTTGTCCTTGAGTGATGAACTGGATTTTTTCTAAGATTTATAGCACTTGAGTTATCACACTGGATTCCGATCGGAGACTTCACCTCAACTCCCATATCTTCAAGCTGCTGCTTCATCCACAATAATTGTGTGCATGCTTGAGTGGCCACAATATACTCAGCTTTCGCGGTGCTCAACAAAATGCAATCTTGCTTCTTGCTTAGCCAATAAATACACAATCCACAAAGATAGAATGCACCACCTGACGTTGATTTTCTATCATCTGCTGAACCGGCCCAGTCTGCATCAGTATATCCCAATAACACTGTCTGAGATTTGTCAGTATATGTCAAGCCAAAATCCACTGTGCCCTGGATATACCAAAGTATTATTTTCACTACAATCATGTGGATTTCATTTGGATTACTCTGATATCTCACTGCTTGGCATGTGGTGAAAACAATATCAAGCCTTGTTGCGGTTAAGTACAACAGACTTCCAATAATTTGCCTGTATTCTGTGATATTAATTGCCTTGTCATCCTCATCTTTTGATAATTTCATCTGGGTAGCAACCGGAGTCTTTATATCCTTGGAATTATCCATTCCAAACCTTCTTAGAACCTCCTTGGCATATTTGGATTGAGAAATAAAAGTTCCATTACTTCCTTGTGTTACCTGTAAACCAAGGAAAAATGTTAGATCTCCAATCATTGACATTTCAAACTCATTTTTCATGAATTCAGAAAATTTTCTGCACTGAGCTTCATCTGATCCACCAAATATTATGTCGTCAACATAAACCAACACCATCATCCTTTGATTACTTTCGTTGCTGAAAAAAGGATTGTAATCAACTCCCCCATGCTGGAAACCAAGCTTCTTCAAGTATTGATCAAGTCTTGAGTACCATGCTCTTGGTGCTTGTTTCAGCCCATACAATGCCTTCTTTAGCCTGCCAACTTTGTTCTCGTCTTCATGAATGAGAAAACCATCTGGTTGTTTAATATACACCTCCTCTTCCAAAACACCATTAAAGAATGCGGATTTGAAATCCATATAGAACACTTTGAACTTTCTTTGAACTGTTATGGCCAAAAATAATCTGATTGTCTCCAGTCTTGCAACCGGTGCAAATGTCTCATCAACATCTATACCCTCAATCTGGGAGTATCCCTTGCACACTAGCCGTACTTTGTTCCAAATCACTATGCCATCTTCATTCATCTTGTTGCGATAGACCCATTTAGTCCCAATGACATTTTTGTCTACTGGCCTCGAAACAATCTCTCATGTCTGGTTCTTCTCAATCTGATCAAGCTCTTCATTCATAGCCTGAACCCAGTTTTCATCTTCAGCTACATCAGAAAAACATTTCGGCTCCACCTGAGATAAAAACGATGTTTTTTGTAATGACTTCATTCTTTGAGTCTGAACTGGAGCTGTCTGATCACCAATGATATTTTGTCTATCAATTTCAGCTCGACTATTTGGCTTCCTTGTAGACACAGACTTGACACTTTCTTGTTCATCATCATTATCTTCTTTTGAGTCAGCCTCTGCCACTTCTGCTCTCCCTGAGTCTCTTAACACTTCTTCACTTTTAACAGAAAACTTTTCACTGTGTCATTGTTCAATGATGTCATTTCTTTGAACATATTCTCTCAAATTTTTGTTGACACACCTTTGATTTTTCTCTCGTAGCTTCTTGGTATCCTGAAAGCAGACAGTTGATACCACATTGTTAGAGAAAAATAGATAAACATGAGATACATGATTATTTCTACTTTTATGACAATAAGTCTTCCCTCAATTGAAAAACTTCTGAGTTGATTCATCTGATTATTGCTTTGATGGCTCTTGCATCTGATTTTGTTATTGAATACTCCCCCTATGTTATTCAACCCTTCCATCTGTTAGGACCAACTGTATAGACCCATAACCATTCTCTTCCTCATGCATCATTTATTCTCATATTCCAATCAGAATTGAGCCATTAACAAAATCTCTAAGCCTACTAAGTTGGCACTCGGTGTAGGAAACAAGAGACAAAGTCAATAACACAATCTCTTCCGGTTGTGCTCTGTAGCTCCCTTTTATCATCAACTTTGATACCTAATTTGAGTCAATCAAAACACTAAAGCATATCACATCTCCACTTTTCATCTTTAGATGCCACTTCCCCTTGGATCGTATCTCCCTAAAACCTGAAACACATCAATCATCAGTTAATATCATTTATATACATTGGGAGAGGGGTTTTATAGAATCCTCAAGAAGAAGATTGTGGTTGATCCTGATGGTTCAACCCTTTGATTCTTTCTTGGAGCACATCACACTCCTTTCTTGCTTCCTCCAACTGCCTAGCCAACTTCAACTGCTCTGGCCATATGACTAAGCATTCATTACCTCCATGCTGAGTCTCTTTCTGATATGAAGACTCTACAGGCCTGGCCTTTCTCGCAATTTGGGATTTAAGCCCACTAGTACACATTTCCTTCATTGAGGTGCTACCAAAATTCCATTTTCCTTGATTATTTCTCTGAGCATGAATCTTCTTGCTTGTCATCTTCCCTTGATTCTTCCACCATTGTAGGGATTTTTCTTTTTCTTCCAGTCCTCTCCATGTCACATTACTTGTGAATTTTTCAACGCATTCTTTATTTATCTGCCTTTTATCAGATTTATGAGTCGCCACCCTATTTTTCATTGGTGGTGGGTCCTCCACTGAACGTACATTCTCCTTACTCACAACTATTGTGTTTCCTCCCTTTTTCTTCCAGATATGTTCATGTTCTTTCTTAGAGGGCGGTTATGAGTGTGATAGAGGAGGTGATAGATACACCTTTCGTTTAGCTCCATGTGATTCCCCTGAGACTCTAAGCCTATTCTTCACCTTACCACTTTGTCTTCCAGTGTATAATTTTTCATTATGCATCACTGGAGTCAAAATTCTCTTCCTGGGTTCCTTTTCCTTCCCTGCTTTCTTCTTGCTGCACTGTCTGGAAAAATGCCCATGATCAAAACATATGAAACATCTTCCATTAAAGACATAACTCATTTCATCATTTCTATGTCGAGATGTTGTTGTAGCTAGATTTCTTCCTCTGACATTGAGCTTTTGAGCTTCCTGACACATATTCATAGTGTGTCCCATTCTTCCACAGTAATAGCATTTTATGAATGCTTTCTTTTGAGAGACTCTACTCTCTGATTTCTCAGGACACTTCTTCTTATTCTCAGATTCAGAAAAGTTTCTATTTTCACAGCTTGATATGTATTCATGAGCCTCTAAATAGAAGCTTGATGTGTGGCCGTGAATCCCGCATAAATAGCACATGTCATCACTACTTTTTGTAACTGTCCTCTTAGGCCTATCTCCAGCACCTATAGGATTTCTTTCACATCTGGAACTGTTCACAGCTCTCTTTCTATCTTGCACAGGAGGGGATTCATCAAATCCAATACTAGTTGTTCCCAGACTATATGGTCTTTGAGCTGAGAAAATTTTTTCCTGCCTCTTTTCAGAAATAGAAAATTTTCTTTTCATTTCGTCATCACCTATCAAAGGATAATCAAATAGAAAGTATAAGGCATCCTTCATTTTGGGCTTTCCATTAGCATTGGATTTCTCCACTTCCTTCTTCACTGATTCTAGCTCTTCTTACAACTTTTGAATCTTTATATGCCTTGATTTGATTTGGTCATTGAGTTTTATTCTGAGATTCTTTCCTCTATTCATCTCATCTTCTAGTTCCTGTGTGAGATTTTCCACCATGTCACTTTTCTCCTTCACTTTCAATCTTTCTTCTTCAACAGAATCTGAACAACATACAGCATTTGATTATTCTGAACTAGCTCAGACAACTGTGTTTCTAGATCATCATTTCTAGCTTTCAGATTCCAAACTTCATCTAACTTTTGATTCTCTTCATAATCACCAGCCTTCTGTTTTCCTTTCATTTTAGCCATATTTTTTAGTTCTTCACCTTGAGAATCATTCTTCTCCTTTAGGTCAGTAGCTACATCAATAAGCCTTTGATTAAAACTTATTATCTTGTTGATCTCAGTTTCCAGTGCTTGGATCCTAATATCTTTAGATTTAATTTCATCAGTGTTTCTAACGTCACTTAAAATATCAGGTTCTTCGATACACTTGACTTGATCTTTCACTTTTCTATTCAAGCCATCGATCACCCTTTTCTATTCTTCAATATTAAGCTTATACTCACTAACCGATTCTGAGTTATCTCGTGTTGATAACTTGAGTTTCTCAATTTCTTCCATCAACTCAGACTTCTATTCTTCCTACTACTGCATATAGAGTTTGGAATCATGAACAACTTTGTTAGATTTCTTTGTTTTTTCTCCCTGAACATCTATCTCCTCAAGAGCAGCCTTTAACTCAGCTCGCATATCTATTCTTCCTCCAAATTCTTCTTTTGTTTTAGCATCACTCTGATGCTCATGTACTTCACTCATTCCAACATCATGATTGAGTGAATCAATCTTTTCCCTATCAGATTCATCCAGGCCTTCTTTCAGTAAGATGTTTGATTCTTTTAATTGAATCACACTTTTTCCATACACACTTCCACACTGAGGAATACCACCTGAATTCTGATTCCTCTTTGATGTTTTTCCCTTTTCCATGGCACACCGAGATAAGAGCAGACTGATTCTTTAACCACACAGATCGACTACACCAAGTCCAAGCAAACAAATCTGATAAAAGCAACCGTCCCTCTGATACCAATTTTTAGGACCAATAGGGGCCTATATACCCTGAGAGGGGGGGTGAATCAAGGTATAGATATTCTTTTTCAAAGTTCTTCCTACCCCACTGGATCTTGACCTCTTTATTACAAGGGTCACTTTGTTTTCTCTTGTGTGTAAACTATGATAACTTCTTTACTTCTTTATCTAATGATGATGCTTTGAATGCAATGCAGGGTAGAAAAAAGGCAGACACAGAGATTTTTACTTGGTTCACCCTCACTGGGCTACGTCCAAGGACCATACGCCGACAAGTTGCCGGTCGTACCAAATTCCACTATTCTTCACTAGATGTGGATACAATGTTCAGGCTAGATCACTTCTAAGCCCAGGGTCACTGCCTTTACAATTTTAGGGTCAGCTCACTGCTTTCCCAAGGGTCACTCCCTGTTTCTCTCTCTCTGGATCACTGCTGGTGGAGAGGATCACCTTCTTTCTCTTCCTTTTCTCATTGCTCTTGGAAGGAATCCACTCACAGTTTATAGACATGTAGGTCTCTTCATTTTCATGGAAGAATGCATCTTCCTCTGTGTGTAGATGCTCTGTTGAAGTACAACTTTCACCCGTGGATGAATATCTCTTTGCACCGAAGGTATCAGGAAACCTTCCAGCTTCCACGCAGCCCAAAAATCACTGCTGGAAATAAACCTTACTTGGCACACAAGTCAATCTTGGCGCGCAAGTATCGGCGTGCAAGTCACAACGGGCATGCAAGTCCTCCTCAGACACTTGCGTGACTCAAGCTTCCTCAACTCCAAACTTGCACGACTCTCTTCTTTTTACACCCAAACCAATATTGGTGCGCAACTTCCAACCGGTGCGCAACTTCTCACACTGGCGTGCAACTTCACTTGCGCGACCCACACACCACTTGCACGACCACCACACCTGCGCGACGGGAGCTCTGATTTCTCAAAGTGTTGAACTCCAGTTTTTAATGAAGAGGGGTGGTCCAGTATTTATAGGCAAATTGACCACCCTGCGCAACGGCGCGCAAGTAATCCTTCAGCGTGCAAGTCTCGGCGCACAGATCTCTGCCCCTCTAAGTCATTTGCGCGACCCACTTCCAAACTTGCGCGATTGATCTTTTGATCTTGAAAAACCATAAGTGTGCAAGTTATCAAGCTTCCAAGGCATCGGCGCACAAGTATCTTTCTCGATGCGCAAGTCACCTACGCGACCTCACCAAAACTTGTGTGAACCTTATCCCTTTTCCATATTTTGATGATCTGATCTTGAAAAACATATGGCATGCAAGTTTCCCAGCCTTTATGTACATGGCACACAAGTCCCTTTTCCAAAAACCACTTTTCTTCATTTGTCGATTTTCAGGCCCAAAAATTTGGCAAACACTGGAAAACGGTTCCACCTTGTATCTGTTATTTTTGTACCGCCTCCAGATCATCCATTCCATTATCGACATTCTTGAATCAAACATGGATCGTTGACCACAGCTCTTGAACTCGACACTCCACCATGAAACCCCCTTTGTCAAAAAATTTGTATGTCATGGTTTGCATTGTCAACAATCACAACACTGATGTTCACTTTGTCAACAAACACAATCACCTCAAAAATACTTCAATGATGCCTTGAGGGATTTTTTCCCAACAATATACCTCTAGAATGATAAACTGGGGATGAGAGAACAAGTGAATGCTTAAAAAAATTCATAGTCAAAAGGGCCTAGCGAGTACAGCCTGACTTCTTCTAGATTAATATTATGAACCCCATAAGCTTTAAGTCATTTATTTTATTACCTTAAATTTTTCTTGATACTCATATGGGGGAGGCCTAGTTCAAAAGGAATTGTCTTCTTATTAGGTTTCCCTTTACGTATTTTCAACCTAACAGGATTTCTTCCATTTTTCAATTCCAAATGCTTAACTTAGATTAGGTTAGCATCATATCTAGTTAGTGGAGACTCAATTTTTACCTAGGTTTCTCTTTATAATTGTTCACTATGATGAGTTGTGTGTCTATTTACTTATATAGTTTTAGTTCATGAAAGTTGTACCTATATAGATGATGTTTATGGTTAGAAAAAATTGACCCAGGTGCACATTTTTTAAGTTTATGTTGTGTGGACCATAAACTGGGGTAGCCTACATGAAGAGATGTTTCAAGTTAACCTGATATAAATTGGTAAAATATGGTATCATGAATATGGAAGATCTCATAATTAATTATAACTCAATAAAAATAATGACCATTGTTGTTGATAATAGTGGGTTTTTCACTCTGAGATTGTTTTAGTTCTTGGTTGTGTGATATCAAGAATAAAATATATGCACTCTCTAATCATAAATGGAAGCAGTGGCATAAGGGATGTCCCACTTTTACTACCTAGGTTGAAGGAGTTAGATACGGTCTTGGAACATGGGTCATTTATTTTATGGTCATGAATCCCATACCATTTGCTTTGTGATTTAGAGTCACACAATAAAGACCAATTAAGGGTTACATCCTGCTATTTCTATGCTTCTTTATCAAGATTGGAAACATTATTTCTTTCCTCATGAACTGTGATTCCAACCAAGTTATGCTTATGTTACTTTTTGTTATCTAATATTATATTTTTATGCTATAAAGGATTTCAAAAGTCAAGGGTTGAAAATTTATAGATTTGGGAGGAACATGATAGGAATACTGTTTAGCATAACTTTTAGTATTGACCATGTGGTAATTGAGTAATATGGAATTGTTTGCACACTATTTCTCTTTACCAAAGAAACTTCCCATATCCCAAACACTAGAGGGTTCATATCTAACTCAGGGGATCATCTTTATTATATTATATTCCTGTAATCTTACACTATCTTATATATGAATCTCTTTCTCTATTTAGTAGTAACTATGTGTTTTAATTTTTTTTATTATTGTGTATGCACATTGTGATATACATGGATAAAAGCTGGATCACATTACCGAGGAACACACCTCAGTATGTTAAGGGTTTGAATGAGTTTTTAGATTTTTCAATTTCTAATCGATCCGTTGAAGGGAGAATAAGATGTCCATGTCCTAAATGTAAATTTAGAACATGGTTGAAGAGAGATGAAGTTTATGAACATTTAATACTGAATCAATTCCCTGGTAAATATTTTTGTTGTTTTTTTCATGGAGAATCGAACGTTATAGAAAGATTGATCACTGATGTTAATCCACAGAATGAGGTCCCAAGTTCTTCGACAATGGAAAATGAAATGAAAAACCTCATAAATGATGCATTTGGCACTGCAAGACACCACTATCAGCATCAAAACATATCAGAACAACCAGAAGAGGTTGCTACAAATTGCAACATGACAAGTGATGTTTTTGAGACTATAACACAAGAAGATCAAGATTATAACATATCATTGGATCCTCCTCTTGATTCTGTGGAGCCAAATGTAAGAGAAAACTTCATTGAGGAAAATGATTTTCATGATTTAGTTGATGATGGAAATCAAGATTTGTATAGTGGGTGTTTGAAATATTTAAAGCTTTCATTTCTGCTGAAGTTGTACCATATCAAATGTCTATGTGGAATTACAAATAAGGCAATGTCCATGATATTGGAATTGATTCGTGATGCATTTCCTGAAGCAAAAATCCCAGAATCTTTTTATGATATGAAAAAAGTTGTTAACAAGCTTGGTCTGAATTATACAAAAATAGATGTGTGTCCCAATGATTGTTTGCTTTGTTGGGGAGAGGATTCAAGTAGACAGATTTGCAAGAAATTTTCTTCTTCTAGATGCCAGTCAAAGGGTGATGTTGGAAGTCCTAATGAACATAATTTCATGGAGAAGAATAAAAGTAACACACCTACAAAGGTTTTGTGTTACTTTCCCTTGAATCCTCAATTGAAAATATTATTCATGTCATCAAAAACCGCCGAACACATGAAGTGGCATTCTGTAGATAAAAACAATGATGGGTTAATGATACATCCATGAGATTCCCAATCATGGAAGACATTTAATTAATTACATCTAGATTTTTCAGGTAATCTTAGGAATGTTCGATTGGGATTGGTTGTCGATGGATTCAACCCATTTGGGACTTTGAGTACTAGTTATAGCATTTGGCCAGTTTTTTTGATCCCTTATAATCTGCCTCTATAGATGTGTATTCAACAAACATATTTTATCATTTCGATGATTATTCTTGGAAAAAAAATTCCTGGAAATGATATTGATGTATACTTGTAGCCTTTGATTGACGAATTGTAGGATTTATGGAGCAACGGTGTTGAGACATTTGATGCTTCTTCTAAAACAATGTTCAAAATGTATGCTGCTTTAATGTGGACCATTAGTGACTTCCCTGGGCTTGGGAATTTATCTGTTTGGAACACATAAATGGGTTTGTCTTGTCCTATTTGTAACTTTGATTTTGATCCCAAATGGCTACCTCACAGTAGAAAATGGTGCTTCTTGTGCCATCGAAGATTTTTCGATGCATCTCATAGATTTTGGATGAACAGATCAAATTTTAATGGTTCCATTGATCATAGACCACCTCCAAAGTTTTTAACTGGTTTTGAAATATTGACACATCTTGAAAATGTTGAAGTAGAATTTGGGAAGGTTCATCATTTGAATGATAGTGGAAAACGGATCTGAAGTGCATCGTTAGGTGAAATCAGAATGCAACAATGAAAGAAAAAAAGTATATTCTTCAAACTCCTGTATTGGGAATTTAATTTGTTGCGGCACAATCTTGATGTGATGAATATTGAGAAAAGTTTCTATGATAATTTTATTTTCACATTACTTAATGATCATGGAAAGTCGAAGGATCATCTCAATGCTCGCAAATACTTACAAGTAATGAACATAAAACGTGATCTCAGGTCAGATGAGAATGAAAAGTATGCTCCGACCATTTTTACAATGAAAAATAGGGATAAAGATAAATTCATTTGAATTTTAAATAATGTAAAGGTATCTGATGGGTATTCGAGTAACATCTCAAGGTGTGTTGACTTGAATAATCGTAAGTTACATGGATTGAAAAGTCACGATTCACATATTTTGTTACAATAGTTACTACCATTGACATTGCGTGCATTATTACCTGAAAAAGTTATTGTTGTTGTACTCCAATTCTACACATTTTTTAGGCAATTATGTGAGAAATCTCTACATCCATTTCAGCTTGACAACCTCCAGGATAGGTTTGTATTAACCCTTTGTGCAATGGAGATGATCTTTCCTCCATCATTTTTTACTGTCATGATGTATTTAACTGTGCATTTGATTGAGGAAGCTAAATTAGGAGGCCCCATTCATTATCGATGGATGTATCCAATTGAGAGGTATTTTATTTATATGTTTTTCATTTAAGTAAACAATTTTTGGCATTTAAATAAATTCATAATATTATTATTTTATTTCACAGATATCTTGGGCATTTAAAAAGAATACGTGAGAAATAAAGCTCAACCAGAAGGCTTTATTGCTGAAGGCTATTTGGATGAGGAGTGTCTTACCTTTTGTTCCAGATATTTGGATGATATTGAGACAAGATTTAATCGAGTTGGACATGTTGATGACACATCAACTCACTCTCAAATTCATCAGAAATCAAAAATATTTCCTGCTATTGGCTGATCAGTTGGGAGGAACTCAAATGTGACACTGACAGAATTGGAATTATTACAGACACATAGATATGTGCTGTTGAATAGTGAAATTGTAGATCCATTTATTGAAGAGTTGAGGATACAAACAAAGAGACAAATGAGAGGCTGAACATGAAATGAGAAAGATATGACTAAAGCTGTGAATAAAGAGCTTGTAGAATGGTTTGCACGATGTGTAAGTTCATAAATATTGTAATAAATATGAATATTAGTTTGACACATACATTTTGTAAATATATTAAATTCTATTTCTTTTTTCATATCATGAATACTGATACTTGAGCATACTTGTCAGAAGATTTTAATTTTCTTGCTAGAGTTCCTATAAAACAAGTTAGAAAGTTTGATGCTTATAATGTGAATGGCTTTAGATTTTGTACAGTCGATTGAGAATTGGGTTTGAAAACACAGAATAGTGGTATATTTACATTTTCTGAAGTGGAATACTATGGAAAGCTGCATGATATTATTGAATTAAACTACCATGGACATTTTTCTGTAGTTTTATTCAAATGAAAATGGGTCGATATTATCAGAGGTGTTAAAAGGGATTCCTTGTAATTTACTTCTATGAACTTCTTTCGCTTGATGGATGTTGGTGATCATGAACTACATGATCCATATATCTTATAATCATAAGAAAAAAATGGTATATTATGTGAATGATTTTGTGGATGAAGGGTGGAGTGTATTTTTTCATGTAATACAAAGAGATTTGTATGATATGGGTGATGAAGTGGAAGATTTGACCTTTGGAATTTAATTTCATCAACAATAGGAAGCAGAATTATTTTTCCAACATGATATTGAAAATATTAGTCTAGAAAGAATGAATGAATTAGATGAAGCAATGGAGTAGGAAACCGACATGATTGAATGGGAAAATGATTGTATGTACAATTATTTATTCATTCAGTAACCACTTATTTCATTTCTACAGTCATTAATTATCATTGTTATATATATTTTGTCTGTTAGTACTGGAAATCTATTATCATTTTTAAATTTTTTTTCTGCATAATTTTTTTGAAATATATATTCTGAACTAAATTTTATTTGATTAAATGACAGGAATGCCAAGGAAGAAGCGATACACTATTTCATCTAGTTCTACGACAGATGAAAATCCATCTAGCTGCCTCCCCACGGCATATGAGGCACCAGCTGCCTACACCCCTGCACAATCTCCCCCCTACACCATCTCTAACACCATCTGTGGGTGTCCCATTAGAGTCTGAGTCATCGACTCCCCCTTTAGAAGCCTCAGTAGTGGGGCGGTGACACACCCCTTCCAGTTCAACACGAACATACTGGAGTGTCACTATCATAGGTACAAATTTTAATTAAATAAATTTATTGCATTTTGTTTATAATAATTTTTTGCTCATTGAAGATGAAAAAAATGAAATCGTAGAGAAAAACTTAAAAATTTTAGATTTTTGGAATATGAATAGATAGAAGATAGTCATACCATTTGATTCTTATGGGGTCCCTACAGATGATGTCGCGAGGTTAATTGGCCAAATTCTAGGCCAGCTGGTAGTGGAGTCCATTTCCCTTCCTATTTCTTATAATGATTGGAGACATATGCCTCCAAGCTGGAAAAATGAAGTTTTTGATTCCCAAATAAAGGTAATGTTATTTCATTATTGTTTAATTGAATTTCTTGTTACTAATATGTTCAAAATGAATTTCTGTATACAGATGTTCTTCCACTTTATAGTTGCTGATGTGATAGCAAAAAAGTGGACGTTGAAAAATCTTGGTAAGAAATGGAAAGATTTCAAATGGATATTGTGGTGTGATTTCAATGATACTTTGTTGATTGTGCAACAAATGTATGAGAAGCTACCCAGTGGGGTACCGAAAGAACTGTGGAAAGTTTTTGTTGACAGACATCATGATGAGAAGCTGATGGTATTGAAATATATATTATTATATTATCCTCATTTTACATTTATACATGTATATGAATAGGATATGACATTGAATACATTACTATTAAATTGAATTTTATTTATTTCAGGATCTCTCAAGATAAAATGCATCAAACCGGGATAAGCAAGTCATCCCTCACACTGTGGGCTCAAAAAGCTTTTCTAGAAGACAAATGACATTGGTAATATTTTAATTAGTTTAAGTATTTATAAGACAATATTATCTATTTAATATATTGAATTTTTTATATATCTTTGATTAATGTAGTCACAGAGTTTAGGGCACGAAGCATCCCGAACTGAACTGTGGTTGGATGTTCACAAAAAATTAGATGGAAGTTTTGTTAATGAGCCTGCCAAAGAAGTTGGGGTATGAAGTCAATTTTTTATTATAATAACTTATTATCAGTTTTTAATGTGTTAATATATATTGATATTTGATTTATAGGTAAAAATGAAAGCACTATGGAATGCCAATCCTGGGCAGTCCTACTCAGTCTTCCAGGATGACCCAATTGTTAAAGTTCTTGGGAAGGAGCATCTTGGTAGAGTGTGTGGGATGGGTTTTGGACCCGTACCATCTAATATCTTTGGAATGACACCAGGGATTCCAGATGAATCTACTCTTGGTTATAGTCAGTCCATACCCGAAGATGCTCAGAGGGATATTTCTTCTCTACGAACCACAGTTCAAGATCAGGGGGCTCAGATATCCACTTTGCAGAAAGCGATAACTGATATACATCAGCATATGAGCAGATATGCCCCCTGTGGTAGTGAATCGACTGGTGGTCAGTAGGTAAATCACAAAAAATAAAAATCATTTAGTTTTAAAACTTTCATTGGTTTTAAGTTTTAATATAAATATGAAACTGTATTTAATTTTCAATATAATGCTCTTTCAAGTGACAGTAGAAAGTGGAGATGGAGGTGGAGAGGGTGACGATGCATCATCGAACTGTGAGTAGTTGTATTGTTGATGTGTTGAACAAATATGGGAATAGTTGGTTTGTATATGTAACATGTGTGACACATAGTTTCCACCAAACATTTTCATGTCCTAACATTTTCTGGATTTCTCATGTTTCCTTTTATGCATTTTATTGATTTCTGATGTTTCCTTTTATGTCTTGATTTCTCGAGTGTGGTATAAATCATTCTAGTTAGGCCTGTGTTTTAATTGGTAGTTGAGATTTTGGATGACTAGGAGTTAAACCCATTATTGATGTGTTGAACAAATTGGGTCATTTCATAGTGATCAAGGGGATAGTGTTGTGAACACTTTGGTGAGGAAGAATGTGTAGATAGTGAATCTTCATGTGTTGTTAATGGTTATCATATTCTTTTCATGATGATAAAATGTGGTCATACCCTATATAAAAGTATTCATCCTTATAGAACTCATGCTTGAGATTAGATATGGGAATTCCATAATTATAATCCTTCCATATTCCATGTTTACGAATGTCCTCAATGGGTAAGGTAATGGTTGGGTGATATTGAGAGAATATTTAGTGTTTTACGAATTCCTAAGACCTATAAGATCAAGTTCACCACATTCAACCTCTAGGGTCTGTGATGGAAATATTTAAAGACCATTGTTTATATTGAGTTACAAAAGACCCAATATTAGAAAGGTTTCATGAATTTTTTTATTCATAAATATTATCCTTAAACTATGAATGTGGTGAAGAAAATGGAATTTATATTTCTCTTATATGGGAATCATATATTGATTGAATATGTTAACTATTTCATTGAGATGATGAAATATATTACTAAGTTAGTCATAATTGATACCATGAAGAGGGTTTCTTTTTCAAAACATTTAGTTGAAGGTGTCTCTATTTTTCTTGAATAATTATATGTATGTTTTTTATCTTGATGAAAAGGTAGAGGTGATAATAACATGAACACCTAATATAAATGGTGTTTACTATATAAATGGTTGTTTTTAATGTGAATTGAATTATTAAAATAGGGAACTGAATGATTTTACATAGGGAAGTGTTGGAAGCGTCTAGAGATCTTCTCAACTAGATTCATCAGTTTTAATAATATAAGATCTATGATCTTCTCACTACACATATCCATTTATAATGTTCCGCTATATTTTTCAAGAATCATGACCATAAATTTTTTACTAGTTGTCTCCATTATTTTTTAAATTTTGTGTGCATTAATCTGTTATGCTATTGGTATTTCTGGTTTGATTTTTTTTTCAGGGCAGTGGTGTAGTGGAAGCAGAATTTTTTTTTTCTAGTCATCTTTTCGATTATAAGAATAGTTATTTAGAGAATATAAAGATGGAACCATATGAGTAATTTTATGGTAGTCCATGAAGATCACTTATATGGTAGATAAAGGTGGGTGAGTCAGAGTTTTTAGGGTATGTATTGTATAGGAGACATCAGAGCAGGTCCAGATGATTCAAAAATGTATGGATATGGATCAAAGTAATAATAAGTCATATACTAATAGACATAATTGACCCCTTAAGTTAATAGTGGTTTATTATGTGTTCCTTAATGTGTCTCTAAGATTATCTCACCAAGGGGTTTAGATGCAGTATAAGTTGGTACACAGGTTTTTTTGGATCATTTGAGATTGTGGAGAGGATGGGATGAGTGGAATATTGACCAGATTTTCCATAGAGGTATAATGCTATGAACAACATGTTTAATGTCTCGTAGATTTAGAAATATCACCCCAACCCTTATCATGTGATTTATTTTAATGATGTTTAGATTGAGGATGATGCATCCTTTGAGAAGCATCCAATTCAAGTTATGGATCACAATGAGAAAGTGTTGTAGGGAAAGTCCATGTTGTTGGTCCATGTTTTATGGAAGCATGGATGTGGTGAGAAGGAAACATGGGATAGGGAATCAGATATGTGGGCCTAATGGCCAAGAAATTTTACCTTAGCATATTAGTGATGCTTGGTAGTAAAACTCGAGGATGGGATATTATATGGTGGGAAGATTGTAAGATCTCTACTTTTCTAGAGATGTCTCATACTCATTTTAGATATTATTTTACTCTTTTTTTATCATACATTGGTTGGGTCTTTCTTTGAAGTTATTTCAAGTGAATATGGGGAAAATTTTGAATCCCATGGGGATGTGCATGGTTAGAGAATAGTTATGAAAAACCATATGGTTTTCCCTAGGAAATCATGCACCGTATTTGGTGCTACAAGAATTGGCACATGGTTTAACCAAATCATGTTTCTACCCTCACCAAACTGTGAACCTTAAAATAGAGGGTATTTTCATGGTTGGTGTATGGATTGAAAAACCATACACCCACCTAGGAGTAACCATTATCCCTAGATAGTATGGGTTCATGATTTGTTAAACCTTCCAGTACCTCTTAGGAAACCATGTGTTAGGGAATTAAAATCCTTGAAATTTTATTTAAAATTTTATAAACCCCTAGTTATATCCATACTCACTCTATTTCAGTATAATATGATTTAAAATTGTTTTAGAGGCTCTCTAGTGGATTCAGAGGCTCCTTTAACCCCTTTCTTAACAAATCTAAATCCACTAAAAGATGACTGGATCTCTATTAAGATATTTTCTCCCTCATTTACATTCCTCTCTCTCATATTTCTTCCCATTTAGAGTGGGATGTTTTTCCTCTGTTGGAAATTGGTTCAGATCTTGGTTTTTAAGGATCTTGTTTCAATGGATCTTGGTACTTGGTTTTGATTATTTATATCATCTAATGTTGTGAATTAGACCATTCTACATTGAATTGAGGGTTATAGTTTGGAGATCATTGATCAGTTATCCTGAGTATGGTGTTCTAATTGATAATTTACAAAGTATTAATTATGATCATGTTTATGTAATTTTACCATTTCATTTCCTTATTTTACAATTGAATATTAAATTTACAAAGTGAATTTAATTTTATGATATTGGGAAACCCTTCACAGATCCCATTGGACCCATTGAAAATTATGAGAATAGATTTGATGAAAACCCATGGGGTGTGAAAATACCCTTGAAATGATGATTATTGGAATGTGAAATGGGAAATAATTGGTTATTTTAATTGAATAAAATCCGTGATTAATGATGATAATGTGAATTAAATGTTTAGTTATCATATCCTTGAAGGTTTAATGAATTGTGTAATTAAATGTTGATAAATGATTTAATGGTGATTTTTTTGTGTTATTTCTTGGGAATAAAGTAAAGAACCATTGTTGTATTTGATTATTTAAATGGAACACCATGATGAGAATGGTTGAATAAAAGGTTAAATATGTTGAACCTTGATATGAGTGTGATATTTGTGATTGTTTGATAAATGAGGTGTGGGCTAGGGAATGATGCTCCAAATGACCATGTAGCGTTGGATTGATGCCCCAACCCACCAGTGCATGAATGTGAACAATGAGTTGTGGGATTGGTATTGATTCTCCAAATACCCATGGGGTTATATAATTATTCTCTAGACCTAGATATATATTGATATGTGAATGTGAACAATGAGGTCTGGTTTGATTTGTTTTTCAAGTCAGTGGTGCAGTGGAAGAAGAAAATTTATTTATTTTTTCTGGTCAGCTTTTCGTGGTGGTTTTAACCGCTGAAAAAAGTATACAGGTAAGACATTAGTGATGGTTTTAACCACTGCTAAACATAAGTATATTTTACATTTAGAGGCGGTTTTAACTGCTGCTATAGAGTCGCATCACCCACGTGCATTCTGCGGTGGTTCTCATGACTTTAGCGGCGGTTTTATGGCCGCTGAATTTTATTTTATTAGCGGTGGTTATAACTGACGCTAATAAAATAAAATCCCAGGCTCGTAAAAACCACCGCTAAATTCATTAAAACCACCACGAAATAAGGCAGCTATGATGCTTCCCTTAAACCATCGCTAAATGGATATAACTGCCGCTAATAGTTTGTCGATGCCAAATTTAGCGGCGATTTCTATAAACCGCCACCAAACCATGTAGCGGCGGTTTAAATCGCCGCGACACGCAAAAATAACTGCCGATAAATAGTGGTTTTCTTGTAGTGTATCTAGAACTCGGCTACCTCAGGTCCACCCTCTCTAGAAAAAATCATAGGGTGTTATAACTGAAACTCTCTAGTTGGATCAAACATAATTGGCATAACCCACCCTAGGTCTCATTCCATCATCTGCATAAAATGAGCAAAGTTTGCATAAAACCGGTCCTCCCCTCTATTAACTTGGATCAATGGGGTATCCTGCTCTACTAATGGAGGAGAGTTCTCAGTGATATCCTCATGTTGTCCATCTGGAACATGTTGTCATGGTGGAATCTATCTACAATTCCAAACACACATATCAAAAATCATAATTTAAGGCTTCCATAGTTTACACAATAGAAGGACATCTACTAGCCATAAATAACTTATTCCACGTGCAGTATCCTAATGGATATAATTACATCTCCAGCACTACCCTCAACCATCCCTTCCACAAATCATGGTCAACATGGGGTAAACCAACTTACAAAAATACAACCCTTTTACCAGACACCCTTTTAAACCATTTTACCTTCACAACATAAATCTTTTTTATTTAGGAACCTTTCGATATTTATAACTCATCACAAAAAAATTTAACCCATTTATAAATCTTCATTAGGAACATTCTTTAACCATTATTTTATGTTCTTTTTATTTACCTGTTTACATCATAATTATTAGACACTGTTTCTTTTAAATCTCAAGAAAAATGAAATGCATTTTACCCCTCACATACCACATGTTTTCCTGTGTGTACCTACCATGATTCATGTCACATATCTCCCTAGGTTCCTAAAATGATGCATGTATATAAAACCTTATACCATTTTATCTATGAGAAAAATATCCTCAAATAGTCACATCACACAACAAGTGCATCACCCAAGGTGAAATATCATCTAAATGTAACAACAAACATCAAGAACAACAATATCACCCTAGGTACTTGGGTTTTCCCTCATACATAGGTTAACTAATCCCATTCACAAGATCATTTCCAAGCCCGGAAACTTCCTAGTCTCTCATCTACCATTTCCAAATAGTAATACAATAGAAGAGAAGAATGGCTCGGATACCACTTTGTAACATCCTCAGCCCGGTAGCCACTACATTTGGTACCCTAAGTCGGGTCACCACATGACCTCAAGTGCACCTCCCTATATTCCAGATGTTGTCAACTAGAAGTGAGGTTCTAATAGAACATGTGGGGATATTATACCCTCTTTATCAGAGTAAGCCACAACATGTGAAATACGAAATAAAGGAAACAAGTAAATAATAAACAAGCATCATGAAACCATTTCCCAAAATTGGGTATAATCTAACAACCAAACAATAAATATGTTATGTCATGTCATACAGTGCCAAGTGTAAAGGAAACCCAAAATAAATACTAGCTAAAGATTCCCTAAAATGGGCCCCCAACTCCAATTCTGGATCCGTCATCCATACACATACCACACCCAAATCAACCATCTAGCATTGGGCATTTTCCCTTATCCTGGCCTGCAACCATGAAGCCTACTCGGGTACATAATGGAATCTCAAGAAAGTTGTGAGTACCACTTAGTAGGCCACCACCAATGGTGTTTACAAAATATCAAGTCTAACCAGATAGTGTATGCAGGTACATAATTAATAACAAGATAAACAGAAGGTAAACCAGGTTCCATTAGATAATAAGGTTCACTTTAGCCACTTTCATCATTTATTCCATGGGTTAGCCATTTTCATCAAATACACTTCAACCTATGTTGGTTATATAAACTATGCACAAAGGGGAAAATCAATTTACCTACATCACTAGGGAAGACATTACACAAATCAATACATAACACTTATCTTGGTGCCTCATTTAGGGTATTTATATTCCATGTATTCATTAGGGGAATAGAGCATCATATGACTCCTTGACCCATGAATTATAGGGATGGGGCTTAGAGCCTCAATCTAACCCAACCAGTGGGCGTAGAGCCTCAAGTCCAATACCCCACATACCACCAAGCCATGTGCAATGCTTCTTTAACCATTAAACACATATACCATGTACAAACCATCACTCATTGAACACATTTACCATTTATAAACCATAGTTCATTCAACACATATACCATCTTCATGCCTCAACCCATTAACACAAACACTATTCACAATTAATAACTCATTAACACATATACCATTTATGTTCCTTACCCATTATCACATAAACCATTTACACACAAATCATTTAACACATTTACATTATATAAAATTCCCCCTTATGCCTTATGATCAACTAAACACAATTAAAATAAATTTTATTTCACAATTCATGTTAAAAAGTCAAATAGAATTATCATTTGGTATCCCTTCATAACCTATGTTAACATGATAAACATAACTATCATAGGTTCTATCTCATGAACCTTTCCATTTCATATTTAATAACCCAATATCATGTTCACGAATGTGGCACACCCCATGGGTGGCCTCTATCCCGGTCTAATCAACCTCAATGAATCCTAAGTAGATCATGAGGGGTTCAATCCATCATTTAGCCAACCAATTTATAAATTCATACTAAGGACATCAAATACACAACAAAAGAGTAACATGGACAAATCTCATACACATAAACTAAACATAAAGACTATAGGATTTAACTTGTAGGTCACCTACCATGATTCTGTAGAAGAAAACACACTTAACCTTGGCCTTTGATTTGATCTCAAACCACCATAAAAGCCCCAACCTAGAAACTGCAGGAAAAAAGATGGTTTTAGGGCTTCAGAAGAAGAAGAAAGATTTTTCAATCCCTAATCTAGAAAAATAAAGGAAGGGGAGTGTTATACTCACCTGAAGCTTAGATCTACACTTAATGGCACTCCAAACGACTTAGAAATGAGGGAGATCGATCCTTGGAAAGTTTGGGAGGAAGAGTTTTTCACCCTTGGATGGTGTAAGAGGAATGGGGAGGAAAATTAGGCAAGAAATCTTAAAACCTAGGGAATAAAATGGTAAATTTTTTCATCTTTAATCAGGTGTACAGTTTGGATACATGGTTGGTTAAACTGTGCACCACCCTCTGTCCAAGAGGGGCCCAGGTCACACGGCCTTCTAGGTAGTCTGCATGGTTTGAAAAACTATGTGTAACCATGAAGAATGGATTTATCCAAGTTCTCATGGTTTTGCCTTACCCCTTGCACAGTTTCACCAACCATGCACCACCTCCTCCAGGGAATCATGGTTATGGCACGCAGTTACTACTAACCATGTGTCAGTCATGCAACATGCACTGGATGACTCTTTTTTCACTTCCTTTGTGTCCCAAACCATACCTAATTTGAAGCCTAAGATTTTACAAAACATCCCTAAAGGATATAGAGGAAAACATTGGATCTAACATAAGCTCAACTCTTAGGAAAACGAAAGATACTAGAGACACAAGATCATGCCAACACACATGCTAACCAGCTCTAAAACATAGGATAACCTTACACATAAGCCTTTCCGACCCCAAAACCAAAGACACGCACATTCAACACCTACCAAAGGTATCCACAAGTCTCAGATGTGCAAAGAAATAGGAAAAGTCAAGGAAAGAACTATCAACTATAGATCGAAATTACAGCCAAATATAGTTAAATAACTTAGTTGAACGATATAATCAATGCATGTTGTAAATTAATAGTTACTAAGAAAATCATTTAAAGCAATGAATAACCAATTTAAAATTTTAACGATACAAAATTAATCTCAATTAGTCTCTAATACCATTCTTGTGGGGGTTTCCCTTAGGGAAAGGCAGCCCGCATGCACTAGCCTAATATCTACTTCGATGATTTTCTTCCTGGAATATGAAACTAACACCAACAATTTTTATTTCCTTGTTTATAACATACAAACTAATAAACATAAAAACAAATTTCATGCTGCAATCCATAAGTGAACAAATCCACAAGGTAGTATTCCAAACATTAGAAAAAAAACTCAAATGATTACCAAGGGTGATCAAAGACATTGGATAGTGGCAATACATGAATTCAAGACCTACAATATAATCCTTGTTACAATAAAAAATATAATGTGCATGTTGATTCATCCGAACAGAAATGAAATAATGAGAATACAAATTTCTAGAATATAATATACAATTCCAAAATAAAAAAACAGCAAGTGGAAATTAAAGTGGTGGCAATGATTTGAGCGAGATAAAAACATACAAAGTAGTAACAAACAAGTTTTGATACATAAAAACAACACAAGACACATGTAACGAGGTTCAAGAGACATCAAAAATAGGAGAAAGTCTAGCTTCTATATTAGGAAGAAATTTTTTTAACCACACTCAAATTAATTCAAGAAAAAGAAAATACATTTAGTAATTAAAAATTGAACAAAAATCAGAAAGGAAAATGAAAGTAGTAAAAATACAGTGAGATTTAAGTGCTTTGACCATTTGGACTACGTGCATGAGGCAAGATTATCACATATATTTCATTGCGCAAAAAGAAATAAGATACAATAGGAGTAAAACCATAAAGCAACACATGAGGAACAAATGTGGCCAATAGTCGATGAGAAATAAGTAATATGACCATGACTTCAAAAAAATAGACAAAGAAAACTATAAGAGGACTGAAACCCCCTTATTGAGGTTCAGTGAGACCTTTGTCGTGGACGAAGCCATTAAAGGTGCTCAAACCATCGATGTCAAGATGCTCAGGTCCTTCACTGTCGTAGAGGTTTGTCATTATTGAATATGGCATGCCACAATCCACCAAGGTAGCACAACTACTCTAAGATCCAAGGGTGTACTCCAATAACTAGTCATCATAGAACTTCTTCTCCAACAATCCAAGAACTAGGGGCCATCAGAGCTCTCCCTTCAAGCCCCCCTACTCTCTCTCTCCCCTCATGAGAAAGTTGATTATTTGATTCACTTTCAATATGGAAGAAAAAGGGAAGACATATCCTATAGAATTGAAGGTTTTTACAATGACTCAATGTATGGAATCCTGCCTTTTTATTACATAACTTTTCATTACATTTTACAAACACGGGACCTTTAAAGTCTAGTGTCTTGGAAATCAGGAACAAAATACATGAAAACTTAAAACAATCTTTTAATTCCCCTTGAAAAGCCTCTTGAAAAGTTCATACTATGTAAAAATACTGCATCTCATAACCTGGAGACATACATCAAAGGAAAGGGTGAGCAGAAGGCCCAATAAGGAAAGCAAGGGAATCGGTTTACTTGTGATATCAATAAGAACTTGATGAAAACCATAAGACATGAGCAATAGAAAAAAAAGGCATATCATAATAAAAAGAACATGAATCATAACTTGAATATATGGCTACAAAATTTTATTTATAAATTCATGACCATATCACCAAGGTTCATCCCCAAGGTGTCATAAAAAATACCAAGGTATCATGAAACTTATCATCTCTATAGATTAATTATTTACCCAATGCATTGGAGAGATATCAGGGAGCACCCTTAATATTTATTTATTTTTATATGATCCACATATATAATAATCATACATTTCATAAATAACCCATAGATAGTAAAGGAAATGGGTTTCACTTCAAAATTGTGACGTTTTAAAAGTGCTTAAAAACATGATTGTTATGTCATTTAAAACCCAAGGAAAATGAATGAGGGTTTCATGTATGTAAATTACAAAATAAAATAGATCAATTTTATGTCTTGATGAATAACCTTGTAAATGAAAATATATTTGGGTATTCACATAAATAAAACAAGAGAAGTTTTTGAGAAAGAGAGAGATTTTGAGATGAAAATTCTGCAGCATAATGGCTATACAACATGGTTTTAGAAAATATTGAAAAGAGAGGGGGCAAGAACAACCCATTTAGAAATAACTCATAATAAAATATAGGGACAGAATAACATATAAATAAGATCATGGTATGGATATTTGAAGTACATACCACATAAAAAGGAAACTTGAATGAAAAGAGAAGATGTAATTTCTTTTACGAAAAATTCGGCATCCTAATGGTGTCAATTAAAAATTAAAAAAATAAATTGATGAGATCATAAAGGGTATATAATCATTTTAACATGAAATAGACAGTAATAATAATATATAAGTACTTACTCTCACATAAGAAGATGGAAACTAGAAGACATAACATAAAGGAAGTCATAACTTAAAAGATAAGGGTGAAAGGTTCCCTTACCTTGAACAGTGACTTAAAAAGCTCGAAGGTTGGGACCTTGGGGGGATTGAGTTCACCTTGGGAGGACTCCTTGGGAGGTAAAAAGACCAAAGCTTTGTTGAGGAGGATTTCGGAATGAAAGGAATGAGGGAATGGCTTGGTATTTATAGAAAAAGTGAGGGAATATTTAATTAATTTCCAAGGGACACCTCATCGGTGGTATTTGAAAAGCCATGGGCTTTACCATGGTATTTTCCCATGGTATTGTTCACTTGGGACACCTCATAACATATCTTAATATTCACAAGTCAGCCAGATTTATTACATCATTAATGATGTTATTAATCACACTGAAACTCAAAACTGTATTTTTATTATTCACTGAAAAACAAAACATTTTATAAAAATATCATAAATTCACCCTAACCTAACATAGATGCTCTGAATTCAAAAATGAAATCCATTTTATGAAAATAATTTTCTAAATACTTTTAATTTAATTTTTAAATAAAATCATTATTTATCAAAAAAACAACTCTAAAACTATAACTTGTTTTGTAACTCCTTGAAAAGGTAATCAAGGTCCCATAAAATTATCATATAAACATAATACAATAAAGTAACAATTTATGATTACATTTTATGAAAATAAATTTCCATTTTAAATTATTAAATTAATTATAAAATTTTAAATAAAATATTTATGACATACAAAAATATAAAAAAGTATACTATGATCGTTTTTTTTTTCACTTTTAAGATGTCTGAATTGTATTTATACATTCATGGGTGAAGTTTATATTTTTTTGGATGATTTACTATTCATTACTATTCACTGCTATTTATAAGGGTATGTTACTTTTCATCAAAAAAATATTTTGATCTTATTTAACCACATTTTCACTCTGATTATAACCATGTATGACAGATTTTTAAAAATCATTTCAGAGAAAAAGTTATTTAATAATATTTTTATACTATTCATCAAAAAATACTATTCATCAAATACTATTCATCAAAAACACTATTCATAATACAATATTCATCAAATTGAAACTTCTTAGAAAATTTCTAAAAATCCAGCCTAGGTTAATTTTGATATTTGAAATTCAAAAATGCTGTTTATTTTACCATAATAATTCTCTATGTATGAGAAATCTTTGAAAAATACAATTTTTACTTCTAAAATAAATTTATAAAATTTATCTTAATTAAACATATACTTTATTAAGAAAATCTATTCCAAAAACAGGAATGATGAAATAACAATTTTATTTATACAAAAGGATTACATAAAGTAACTAAGGTCTCGTTACATGAACCCTTATAATCCTTGCATAGGACCTAAGTGTAAGGTGTGCTATGGTGATAGAATCTCGGGGCGGCTTAGACAACATTTCTTGAGTAGTGATTTCTATCAGCTTAAACTTATCCCTTAGGCAATTTTTTTCAAGCTTCACATGTTGAAGTTCGGCTTGGGCTTAGTCCAAAGAAAATCCCAGTGATGCTACCTCCTTCCCAAGCTCCGAAAGATGAGCTTCATACGGCCCGAGTCTACTGGATGAGGTCATCAACTCTTCTTTCTGTATTAACCAATGTCACTTGTATTTATAAACAATAATCGTAGTGTTAAGAGTTTAGTTTCCAATGGTAATATTGAACAACAGACATATAAAAGTCGAAACCCAATGGTATCACTTCATTAATTAAAGGATATAGTTTTGTGGAGTATAAAATGAAATAACACACAGATTTAGGAAAAAAATATTATTCAAAAGTTCGAGTAGTTACATTCTTCTCCCTTGATAAATTTCATCCCTGAAATTTTAACTCATACCCTCAGAAGAGAAATAGTGTGGGTACTTTTGACTCATAGACTCCTCTAGTTCCCATGTGGCTTCTTCACATTTGTGGTTCCTCCAAAACACCTTAACAAGGTGGGTAGTCTTGTTGCGTAGAACCTTGTCCCTACGATCCAAGATCTCCACCGGCTGCTCCTCATAAGAGAGGTCATGTTCCAGTTGTACCACCTATGGATTTAGTACATGTGAATGGTCAGGTATGTACTTCCTCAAGAGGGATACATGGAAGACATCATGAACTTGTGCTAGATTTGGAGGGTGTGCAAGTCGATAGGCCACTGCTCCTACGCGATCAAGGATTTCATAGGGGCCAATGTACCTAGGGCTGAGTTTCCCTTTCTTCACAAACCTCATGACTCTCTTCCAAGGTGAAATTTGAAGAAAGACCTTGTCACCAACATCAAACTTCAAGTCCCTTCGACGGTTGTCAGCATATCTCTTTTGCCAACTCTGAGCAGCCTTAATGTATTGTTGGATGCCATGGACTTTTTCAGTCATCTCTTGCACAAGATACGGACCAAGAAGATTTCTCTCATCAGCTTCATCCCAACAAGTAGGAGCTTTACATTGCTTACTATATAGAGCTTCATAGGGTGTCATTTGAATGCTCGTGTGGAAGCTGTTGTTATAAGAGAACTCAACTAAAGGGATATGTTGATCCCATGCACCTTTAAATTCCATTGAGCATGTTCTCAGCATGTCCTCAAGTGTTTGAATTGGTCCTTTTAGATTGGACATCATTTTGGGGGTGATAGGCCATACTGAAATTCAATTCAGTGCTCATAGAATGTTGAAGACTTCTCCAGAATTTTGATGTGAACCTTGGATCAAAATCAGATAAAATAGAATGTGGAACTCCATGCATCCTTACCACTTCCTTCATATAAATACTGGCAAGTTGATCAAGAGATAAATCTTCCCGAATGAAGATAAAATGGGCAGTATTGGTTAGCTGGTCCACAATAACCCATATCACATTATTTCCTTTGGAAGTTCTCGGGAGACCAGTGACAAAATCCATAGTGATATTTCCCCACTTCCATGATGGTATGTGTAGTGGTTGCAATACCACTTTAAGAAGTTGTCATTCTGCCTTCACTTGCTGACATACCAGGCACCTTGAAGTGTATCCAGCAATCTCCCTTTTCATATTATCCCACTAATAATGATCACAAAGGTGTGCTTCCAAGATGTATAGAGAAAGTAGAGCTATGAGCTTCATCCATCAACTCCTTATTTATTTCTGGAATAGATGGAACACATAGTCTTGTATGAAATTTCAGTACACCTTCTTGATCAATATTGAACTCAAGAAACATCCCATCCTTCACAACCTCAAACTTCTTCTATAACAAAGGATCTTCTTTTTGAGCTTTCTTGATATTCTCTAGTAATGACAGTTGAGAAATCATTTGGGTTAGGGTTGATGATGTTCATTCCCTTATAATTCCCATGTTCATCTTTATTAGGTCATTGATCAAAGGATCTCTTTGAATCCTCATCATGGAAAGAACAACTAGGTCTTTCCTGCTTAATGCATCAGCGGCTTTGTTTGCTCTTCTAGGATGATAATGAATTGAATAATCATAGTCTTTGAGAAGTTCCAACCATCTCCTCTATCTTATGTTCAGTTCATTTTATTTGAAAATATACTTCAAACTTTGATGGTCTTTGTATATATCACATTTCTCCCCATAAAGATAGTGCCTCCATATCTTCAGAGAAAAAACAACTGTAGCTAGTTCTAGATCATGTGTAGGATAGTTCTACTCATGAGTCTTCAATTGTTGAGATGCATAAGCAATGACCTTTTCATTTTGCATGAGGACACACCCAAGATCTTTCAGAGATGCATCGCTAAAAATAACAAATCCTTCTCCACTTGAGGGAAAAGTTAACACAGGTGCAGTAACCAATCTCTTCTTTAGCTCTTGGAAACTTTCCTCGCACTCCTTTTTCCATATGAACTTGACCCCTTTTCGAGTTAACTTGGTTTATGGATTAGAAAGTCATAAAAAAATCACAAACATCCTATAATATCTCACTAATCCAAGGAAACTACAAATCTCAATTATTGTTATAGGATGAGGCCACTCCTCTACAACTTTTGTCTTTGCAAGGTCAATTGTGATTCCTTCATTGGTTACAATGTTCCCCAAGAAAGAAACTTGTTGTAACTAGAATTCACGTTTTCTGAACTTCCCAAAAAGCCTCTCCTTTCATAGAGTTTGCAAAACAACCCTTAGATGATCCTCATGCTCCTCGAAACTTTTGGAATATATCAGAATATCATCAATAAAAACTACCACAAAGTTATCAAGGTAGTCATTAAAGACTTTATTCATCAAATCCATAAAAATAGAAGGTTCATTAGTCAGTCCAAAGGGCATAACAACAAACTCATAATGCTCATATCTTGATCGAAAGTCGGTTTTTAGAATATCTTCTTTCATCACCCTCAATTGATGATCACCAAATCGAAGATCAATCTTAGAGAAGAATTGAGCCCCACGAAGTTGTTGAAATAAGTCATCAATTCTTGGAAGAGGGTATTTATTCTTCACTGTGATCTCATTCAGTTCTCTATAATAAATACATAACCGTATTGATCCATCCTTCTTCTTCACAAAGAGAACAGGTTCTCTCTAAGGAGACACACTCGATCGGATAAACCCCTTCTCCAAAAGATCTTGGAGTTGTTTCTTTAATTCCTCCAGTTCTACATTTTCCATCCTATAGGGGGTCCTTGATATCGGATGAGATCCAGGTATGAGTTCAATGGAGAACTCTACCTCTCTTTCTGGGGGAGGTCTGGGTAACTCCTTAAAAAATGCGTCAACATATTTCTGGACGATGGGGACATTTTCTATCCTTAAACTCTCATTTTCTTCTTCTTCTTCATAGATCAACTCCATAAAGAAGGATATAGAAGGTTCTTCTAGAAAAAGATCAGGTTGAGATATCTCTCCTTGGAAGATAACTGTATGTTTTCCATTTAGGACTACTGAGATTTCCTTGCTTCTGCATTTGATCTTAGCATTATACTTTGAGAGCCAGTCCATCCCTAGTATAATGTCGAATTCCAGCATGGGAATGACTACTAGATTTGTGATAATATTGTGCTCACTAAAGTAAATACTAGAGTTTCTAAACACTAAAGATGCTTGGATAATCCCACTAGGAGTTTTGACTGATAACTCTACTTTTAGCAAATCAGGGGTTGATTCTAAATTCTTTGCAAACTTGGAGGAAATAAAGGAATGTGTAGAACTAGAATCAAACAAAGTAATTTCTAGCTTTGAGAGAACAACAAGAGTACCTTCCACTACATCATTTGGTGCTTCAACTTCAGTCGTAGTGATTGCAAAAGTACGACCTTGTTCCCTTGGCCATTGCTGAGGCTGATGGTGATTCCCCTCCACTGCCCTCGGATCTGGATAGTGATTGGAAAAGTGCCCAAGTTATCCACACATATAGCATTGGACATCAGGTAGGTCCTTCACCTTCTTCCCCTTGTCATTAGTGTTGGGAAGTTGTGGTTTCACCTCACTATGACAATTCTGCATGATATGGCCATCTTTTCCACACTTGTAGCACTTCCCGCTCCCGAGCGGGCAGTTCCCTGAATCCTTCTTCCCATATTTATTACACGTGGGACGTTTCACTTGCTTGCCTCCTCTTCCCTGATCAAAAGTATGTCCTAATCTTGGATCCATAGATCTTTTCTTGTCATCGGATTTATGAGACCACCACATCTCACCAAACTCCAATTCGACTTTCATCGCACTTCGCACGATCTCCTCATAGTTTTCATAGTATCAGTTGGCTAGATTCTTCCACAGATGAGGTCTTAGTCCACCAAAGAATCTATCAACCTTCCCACTAGGATCCATGACAAAGATTGAGGTATATCGGAAAATTCTGGTGAAGTTCATCTCATAGCTTCCTACAGATTCATTCTCCTTCTGCTTCAGCTCAAGAAACTTCTTCTCCATTATTGTTCTCATGGAACGAGGGAAATACTTGCTGAAGAATATCCCTCTGAACTCTTCCCACTTCATAACTTCAACCTCCACTCTTGGCCTCATGTTTTTTTATCAACTCTCACCACTGATCAGCTTCTCCCTCTAAGCGGTAAACAGTCAGGGTGACCTTCTCTTGTTCCGAACAGCGGAGCACAGAAAAGATCTTCTCGATAGAGTTGATCCACTGTTCAACAATCAATGGGTCGGTCGATCCACTAAAGTTTGGTGGTCTTTAACGCATAAAGGACTCAACAGAATGTTGTTTCCTTCATGGTGAGATTGGTCTCTCAGTTTGATTCAAGTTGTTTCTCATAACTTGAGTCAGTTGGTTCATCATTCGCATGAAAGTTTCCATTCTGGCTTCCATCAGAGGATTGTCAGCGCATGGTCTATTACGGTCACCATTTGCACGGTTCCTCCTATTTCCTGATATTTTTTAAAAGAATAAAACCTTAGCGGAAAAAAAAAATTCATTTAAAAAATTTTTAATTATAAAGGAGTTTATGTCTTTAAACTTCATGCTTAAACAATTACATTTCTCTATAAATCCTTCATAATGATTCATAAAAAGTGTATGATTAACCAAACATATCACCTGGGAGTGTCAAACTAGGAGTACAGTAAGGCTCATTGCCATGTACCAGGATACCTCGGGTCAAGCCCGAAACTCCTTGTCGAAATTTTCACTCCTAGGTACATCTGTGCCAAAGCCATATTCACTTGTTCATATCCAGATAGGGATTTATTTGTTCAGAAACCACTTACTTAATATTTCACCAAAATACCAGGAAATTTTTCTATATTTAAAATTTTGTATAGGGTTCTTCCTAAAGTTTTTGATAGCCTAATTTCCATAAATAACTAAATTATCCTTCGATACCAACTATGGCATCCCACCTTTTTATTACATAACTTTTCATTACATTTTACAAATAGATGACCTTTAAAGTCTAATGTCTTGGAAATCAGGAACAAAATACATGAAAACATAAAACACTCTTTTAAATCCCCTTGAAATTCCTCTTGAAAAGTTAATTAAATATACAACTACTACATCTCATAACCTGTAGACATACATCAAAGGAAAGGGTGAGCAGAAGGCCCAGTAAAGAAAGCAAGGGAATCAATTTACTTGTAATATCAATAAGAACTTGATGAAAAATATAAGAGGTGAGCAATGGAAAAAGAGGCATATCATAATAAAAAGAACATGAATCATAACATGAATATGTGGCTACAACATTTCATTTAGACATTCATGAACATATCACCAAGGTTCATCCCCAAGGTGTCATAAAAAAATTACCAAGGTTATTCACCAAGGTATCGTGAAACTTGTCATCTCTAGATATTAATTTTTTACCCAATGTATTGGAGTGCTATCAGGGTGCACTCTTAATATGTCTTCATTTTCATGTGAGCCACATAGATAATAATCATAATTTCATAAATAACCCATATAGTGTAAAATAAATGGGTTTCACTTCAAAATCGTGACGTTTAAAAAGTGCTTAAAAACATGATTGTTATGTCATTTAAAACTCATAGAAAAGGAATGAGGGTTTCATGTATGTCGATTACAGAATCAAATGGATCAATTTTATTTCTTTATGAATACCCCTATAAATGAAAATATATTTGGGTATTCACATAAATAAAACAAGAGAATTTCTTGAGAAAGAGAGAGATTTTGAGACGAAAATTCTGCAGCATAACGGCTATACAACATGGTTTTAGAAAATATTGAAAAGAGGGGGGGCAAGGACAACTCATTTAGAAATAATTCATAATATAGTATATGGATAGAATAAAATAGAAATAAGATCATGGTATGGATATTTGAAGGACATACCACATGAGAAGGAAATTTGAATGAAAAGAGAAGATGCAATTTCTTTTACGAAAAATTCGGCAGTCTAACGACGTCACTTAAAAATTCAGAAAATAAATTGATGAGAGCATAAAGGGTCTCTCATAATTTGGACATGAAATGGACAGTAATAATAATATATAATAACTTACCCTCACATAAGAAGATGGAAACTAGAAGATGTAACATAAAGGAAGTCATAACATAAAAGAGGAGGGTGAAAGGTTCTCTTACCTTGAACAGTGACTTCAAAAGCTCGAAGGTTGGGACCTTGGGGGGATTGAGGTCACCTTGTGAGGTAAAAACACCAGAGCTTCGTTGAGAAGAATTTTGGAATGAAAGGAATGAGGGGATGACTTGGTATTTATAGCAAAAGCGAGGGAATATTTAATTAATTTCCAAGGGACATCTCATCGATGGTATTTGCAAAACCATGAGCTTGCCCATGGTATTTGCTCATGGTATTGTCCACTTAGGACACCTCATAAAATTTCTTACTATTCACAAGTCGACCAGATTTATTACATCATTAATGATGTCATTAATCACACTGAAACTCAAAACTGTATTTTTACTATTCACTGAAAAACAAAACATTTTATAAAAATCTCATAAATTCACCCTAACCTAATATCGATGCTTTGAATTCAAAAATAAAATCCATTTTATGAAAATAATTTTCCAAATATTTTTAATTTAATTTTTAAATAAAATCATTATTTATAAAAAAAACAACTCTAAAACTATAATTTGTCTTGTAACACCTTGAAAAAGTAATCAAGGTCCCATAAAATTATCGTATAACCATAAGACAATAAAATAACAATTTATGATTATATTTTATGAAAATAAATTTTCATTTTAAATTATTAAATTAATTATAAAAGTGTAAATAAAATATTTATGAGATACAAAAATACCAAAACTTATACTATGATAGTTTTTTCACTTTTAAGATGTCTAAATTGTATTTATACATTCATGGGTGAAGCTTATATTTTTTTGGCTGATTTACTATTCATTACTATTCATTACCATTCATTACTATTCATAAAGGTATGTTACTATTCATCAAAAAATTTATTTTGATCTTATTAAACCACATTTTTCACTCTGATTACAACCATGTATAACAGATATTTGAAAATCATTTCAGAGAAAAGGTTATTTAATAATATTTTTATACTATTCATAAAAAACATTATTTATCAAATACTATTCATAAAAAACACTATTCATAATACACTATTCATCAAATTGAAACTTAGAAATTTTCTACAAATTCAGCCTAGGTTAATTTTGAAATTTGAAATTAAAAAATGATGTTTATTTTACCATAATAATTCTCTATGTATGAGAAATCTTTGAAAAGTACAATTTTTACTTCTAAAATAAATTCATCAAATTTATCTTAATTAAACATATACTTTATTAAGAAAAACTATTCCAAAAATAGGAACGATGAAATAACAATTTTATTTATACAAAATGATTACACAAAGTAACTAAGGTCTCGTTGCATAGCCCCTTATAACACTTGCATATGACCTAAGTGTAAGGTGTGTTATGGTGATAGAATCTTAGGGCGGCTCGGACAACATTGTCTGAGTAGTGATTTCTATCAGCTTGAACTTCTCTCTTAACGATTCCGTTCAAGCTTCACATGTTGAAGTTCAGCTTGGGCTTGGTCCAGAGCAAAGCCCAATGATGATACCTCCTTCCCAAGCTCTGGAAGATGCACTTCGTATGATCTGAGTCTACTGGATGAGGTCATCGACTTTTCTTTCTGTATTAACCAATGTCACTTGTATTTATAAACAATAATCGTAATGTTAAGAGTTTAGTTTCCAACAGTCATATCACAGTCGAAACTTTATGGTATCACTTCATTAATTAAATGATGTAGTTTTGTGGAGTATAAAATGAAATAACACACAAATTTAGGAAACAAGTATTATTCAAAAGTTTGAGTCGTTACACAACGGGCTGAGAGAAAGGAGGGGGTGCGAACAAATCAACCCTAACAACTCGATAAAAGCAGAAACAGAAATTAAAACCCCTCGTGAAGGTAATAAAAACCAATTCATAAAGGTTAGGATACGATGCGTAAGGGTACCACGTAAGGGTTTTAAGTGCTACATAAGGGTCAGATCGCTATGTAAGGGTCCACACGCCGCTACGTAAGGGTAGTCAGCCCGCCACATAAGGGTGGCACCCGCTGCATAAGGGTACAAACAATCTTGCGTAAGGGTACAACCCCGCTGCATAAGGGTTAGCACCAAGTTGTGTAAGGGTACATAGTTCAACAATGGGCTACATAAGATTATCAAAGGACACTCACGTAAACGGTGAGCTGGACCCAAAGGTCGTGTAAGGGAAAACCCGATGGTACATAAGGGTAGAAAGAACTTACATAAGGCTATACCAGAACTACCAAAACCCACTTAAGGTTACACAGAGACTTATGTAACGGTAACAAGGGACATACATAAAGATCAAGGTAAAACAAAGGAAAGGAGACTTACAGGAGTAAAACCAAGTTACATACGGATCAAGAATAAAGACCAGAGGATGGATCAAAAATAAAGATAGGATGATGAAAACAAAACAAACAAACCAAGAGACATATTAAATAATGGAAAATTAAACGTTAAATTAATCATGATAATTATACATATTAAATCAAATATTTAATTTACAAGTGGAAACCAGAACATAAATCGACACCACTATCAGTTGAAGAAATGAATCAGGTCACGATTGTAATATTAAATGGGTCCGGATAATTATATCGTATTAAAAAACATTATCCCGTGGGGCAGCCTCGTCGACCTAGTATTGACCCGTGCAAAAGCGAACTCATGAAAACGCGACGATCACCGCCGCGATGCAGCAGTCATCGGACCCTCCCTCCGCTTGCCGACTGGTAGCCGGAGTATGTTATCCTGCATATCCCACGGTTTCTGGAGATTCCCGGTGAGTTCTGATGGATAACATGGTTTGTGAAAACTGAACGGCTAAACATTTTCCCCCGATTGCACGGGGCTTGAAGGAATGGAGGCGGTGGAGATGCTGCTGTGGATGGCGCTCTGCGGGCTTCTGGGTTCGGCCATGTATCTGTTCAACGCCTTGGTTTTGAAGCCCGGGAAGATCAGGTCGCGTCTGCAGCGGCAAGGCATCCGAGGCCCCCCGTCGCGTTTCTTACTGGGAAACATCCCTGACATGCAGAGGCTCCAGGTTCTTCAACAGCTGGAGCCAATACCTGAGGATATCTCCCACGAGTGGTTCCCCAGATTATTCCCACACCTTCATCAGTGGCAGAACGAATATGGCACGTTCACCTGATTTTCCCTTTTCATTTTCCGGCTGTCTTCGTTTTCGCGATTCTCGCACATCCTCCACTGATGGAATGATCTATGATAAATGTCATTCCTTCGGGTACGGTGTAGGGTCGGTATTCTTGTATGCCTCTGGAAACCTGCAACAACTGTGTGTGACGGATCCGTTTATGGTGAGGGAGTTCAGCATCGACAGCTCCTGGGATCTGGGGAAGCCGAGTTACCTACGGAAGGACCGCGGACCCCTGCTTGGGGAAGGGATCCTCACATCCAACGGCTCGGTTTGGGCCCAGCAGAGGAAAATAATATCCCCTCAATTCTATGCCGACAGAGTCAAGGTGATTTTTTTCTTTGTCAAAATCTCGAGTTTCTTCTGTGAATGTTTCCAATAATAATATTGTCTGATGTTTTTGCTAAGGGCTTTGTGGGTTTAATGGTGGACTGTACAAACTCCATGTCGAGATCATGGGAAAGTAAAATCATTAGTGATGGGGGAACTGCAAATCTTCGCGTTGATAATGATTTGAGATGCTTGTCTGGTGATATCATATCAAGAGCTTGTTTTGGAAGCAATCACTCTCAAGGAAATGAAATTTTTTCAAAACTGGATGATCTCAAATCCATGATGTCCAAAGTTCCCTATGGAGTTCCAGGCTTAAGGTGGGTGTTTCTCATGATTACTTCAAATATTTTCAACCTGTGTTTATATATGTTATGTGGGGATTCCCCCAATGAATCTATTGAGTAGCAATGTTTTTTATTAGAAACACACTTGTTTATTAAATTACATGAGGTATCAGGGGCAGGGGACCGAAGCATAAATCTCTAGAATGATGGGAATACACCTCAAATACTCATAAATTTTAATGAGATGTGTTATTTTGTTGATGATTATATCATTGCCAAAACAATCAAATGAATGTTTTAATCTTGGCGGATAAAGATTCTCTCCAAGTATTCAATTCCCTTTGATTCAAAACAATACATTTTTTTGGTTATGTATTTTATTCAAAAACGGATGAACATTGACTATGATATTCCTCAAAATAATGACAAGTTTCTGTTCACGATGACTCTCATTATGTTGGACAAATTATCTTCTCCGGTAACCTGAGGATCTAGTAACCATTTACAGGTCAACAGTTTGTGGAATTCCATTGGAAATTTCCATTTGGAAGCTTCCAATGGCAATTCCACTGTAAGTTAGTTGAATTAACAATTGTGTACTTTACCCTCCAGTTCCGAAATGGAACCGGGTCCCTTATATGGCACCACTTGATTTCCACACTACACTACAACCGTCTTTCTATACATGCTAACTCTAAAACATGCAATATTAGGTACCTTCCAACCAAAATCAACCGGCAGATGAGGAAACTAAAAAGGAAAATTGATGAACTTATTGTGGGGGTAGTGGAGGAGCGCCAGAGTGGTGCATCCAAGAAGGATCTCTTACAGGCGATTCTCGAGACAGCTAAAAGTTTTGACTACCGTCATGATAGTCAAACACCCAGAATCAACCTCTACAAATTCATCATCCACAACTGCAAGAACATCTATTTTGCTGGCTATGAAACGACATCCATCACCGCGTCTTGGTGCATGTTTTTGCTAGCTCTCAACCCTGACTGGCAAGCTCGTGTTCGTGCTGAGGTGCTTGGAAATTTCAAGGAGGGCTTTTCATGTGTGGACACCCTACCGAACATGAAATTAGTAAGCATATCTTTTCGCATTTAAAATTTATGTACTCTTTTTATGAAACACACCATGCAGCATCAACTACACTTTGATTATTTATTTTGTTTTAATGTGCGTGGCGGGTGTACATGTTTACATATATAGTTAACAATGGTGATCCAAGAGACACTGCGACTATACCCTCCGGCGATATTTTGGGTGAGGGAAGCCCTACGAGATGTGAAGTTCGGGGACCTTCGCATCCCAAGAGGCACAGTCCTAATAGTTCCTATACCAAAAATGCACCAAAACCCAGAGATATGGGGAAATGACACACATGAATTCAACCCCTTGAGATTTGAACATGGCACCATTGGAGCTTGCAAGGTTCCTCAGGTTTACATGCCTTTTGGATTGGGTCCCCGCACATGTGCTGGCCAGAACTTTGCAATGACAGAGTTGAAAGTGATATTGTCTATTGTTCTGTCAAGGTTTGAGCTATCGCTCTCACCCAGTTATCGACATGCCCCGATCTTCCGATTGGTGGTGGAGCCTGAGCATGGGGTTCATCTCCTACTGAGGAGATTAAATTAACATGTCATCATGTGTTGCGAGGATAGTTGTTTTTCCAGGCCAGCTTTATTAGTGTTTGGAATGGCTTTGTGAGATGTGTGCTCTGGTTTTTGGTAGGGGTTTACTGCCAACACTTTGATGTTCATACGTATTATAAATAAATTTTGTTGTTGAAACAAATGGCTTGAAAATAATATTGATTTTCTGTAAAAAATGTTCTTTGAGCACGATAACAGTGTGTTGTCAGTAGGGTTGTGTGCTTGGTGAACATGAAATTCAAAACTGATTAGATAAAAGTTGCTATATAAATTGATGCATGTGAGATCGTCTTCTCCATTTAGAATGATATTTGTTAATTGAAAGGGTAAAAAATGCTTTGATATATCACTCCTATACTATATTAATGTGTTCTATGTTGTATTGAATCAACCATGTTAGTGGATATACGGCCATGGGGATCTTCAATTCTATGGAGGGCATGATAACTCTCCAAAAAGTAATCTTTTCCACACCGGAATAATAACAGGTTGGTTATCATGAACATAACTTTTTTTTATAATATTATTAAAATCCATTATTTGAATACATTTGCCCAAACCTTTTGACTTTGTAGAACGTTTAGTTGGATTTTGATGTTTGGGATTGAACTATTGTGATATAAACCGTCACGACCCTCCCCCTCCAAAGGTACTCCATCTGGATTGATAATGAAGGAAGATAGATAATGATGTCAGAATCTCTCCTCTAACAGGACATGAGTTGATACACATGAGAGACATTACCCTCTTTGTAGTTTGAATAAGAGATGAGAATGATGAATTGTCAGCCAACACTATGCATAAACTAGAAGAAATCCTAGTATATTTAGTGTCATACATAAACTGAAAGGAAAACTGTCAGTATTAAGAGTAAAACTAAGAAGCAACCATTGAACTCCAAGAAGTATTGATAGTTGCTCAACAACTCATCTAAGCTAGTATTGTTCAACCTGATCACCAATCTGTTTTTGTTGACCTGAAAAACTGTTTATATATACATAGAGTGAACATAACATGTATATTCAATAAGATTCTTCCTGAAACATCCTATGCAAAATGTGAAAAAACATACTAAACCCCAGTGGATAAACAAATGAAACTAATTCATTACCTAAACAAGTAATACTTGTTTCTCATCCTCACCATGCATCTCTGACCAAATAACACATTGAAGTAAACCATTCTATATCAACACACATATATAAATAAAGGTACCACGCTTCCACTTGTCCATTGGTTTGTCGTTCTCACGCCCCAATGTCACACATCCCGTGCTCATTCCTTTCATAAGTCATCCTTGATGCGAGTTGGGCCTCAACCCTACCTACCTCAGTTCCATGCAAGGCCCAACATCTTGTATTTGCATCGGTCCACATATCCATCGCATCATCAACATCATCTCATCTGTAACCAAGCGTTTTTCTGGAAGCCATTATAGTCTATGTAAATGCATTATATTTCAAGCCATCACAACCTATGCACGTACACTCATGGGAAGCTAGAGCCATCACAACTAGATACAAGTATGTGCCATACCTTAAGCCATTACAAAGTGCACATAAATGTATAGTAAACCGTGAGCCATCACAACCCTGGTCAGAGCACACCCTAAACCGTAAGCCGTTATAGCCTGGGATATGCCTACTCATATCTACGTCTGAAGGGAGAGCATGAGAGAGGGAGAAATCAGTTATCCGTTCCCTCACCATCCTGGATGTTGGAGAAAATACCCCCTGTCACACCACAATTTTTATTTTCCTCTTTTATTTCAGCTTATCTTTTTGTTCTTGGTCTCTCTCTCGAGTTTCGGGTGTTCTAGATTTGAATTTTGAGTTTTGGATTGTTTTTCTTCAGTCGCACATTTTAGGTGCACAGTTAAGAGGTAATCGTGCAGCGTCTTGAGGCTGAGCTCCTTTCTAGTTCATTTTGAACTTGCACTGTTTGAGTTGCATGGGTTGCGCACGATTTGATCCAAACCATGCGACTCCCAGGAGAAACCGTGTGAGTCCTTGGGTGTCTCTGGTTGAGGGCACACGACCTAAACACGATTAGACAAACCGTGCGGAAGGCGTGCACACGGTTCTGTAATTTTTTACACAACCATGTCGCATGGTTGGCGCATGATTTTCCAAACCATGCGGGTGCCCAGTGTATCCAGTAAGGGGTGCGCGGTTGGCGCACGATTTGGAAAACTGTGTGGCCTAACCGTGTGTAGTGCCCATGTGTCTTAAAAATGTGAAATTCCTATTTTACCGTCTTCGGATTTTAACCCCAAAATACCCTATTACTCTCCCATTCGGTTCGTACGACCCTAGGAGGCTCTTCCTCACACCTCACATCCCCTTCTATGGCGATTCTAAGTTGATTTCTTCATGTTTTGGGGCTAGATCATCAAGGTAATCTCCTCCTCTCTTCTTCCTCTTCCTCCTTCAATTTTCTCTTGATCTCTTCTTCTTCTATGGTCTCTTGGATCTAGGGTTCATGTTCCATTATGTTTAAACTGGGGTTTTTTTCTTCTTAGGGTTCCCCTTGGATGCTCTTTCCTTCTTAGACCCTTGCGAGGTTGTTTCAGGTGGGTGTTGTTGAAGCGCTTGTGGTTTGAGGTAGGTTTCCCTCTGCACTTGTCTTTTAAATTCAAGAATCATCGATTTCTTACGTTTTACACCTTCCATGGATATTAATTAGAGACATATGTTTTTTAGAATAATTGTTTGATAATAAATGAAGCGATTTCCTTCTTGTTTTGAAGTATACAAAATTGTTTTGTTAAGTTATGCACACCAAGTATTTGATAAAATGTCTGGTTGGCTTTTGTAAGTGATTTGTGATTTTTAAGGCATGGTTTTCGTTTGGTAAATGAATTTGGATTCTAAAATGTTCGTTTGGGTTTCTCAAATGGATTTCTAAGTGGTTTTGGATTTACAAATGATGTGTTGGATCTCGTTGGAAATAGGTGGTTTCTCAATAGTTTCTTAAGGCCCGTTTGACACTTTTGTAAAATTGGTTCTCTTGAAAACTCTCATTGGATGATCCTCTTGCCTTGGTTATTTTGAACGATGTGGGATGTCCTTGGTGTGGTACTCCCTTGTGAACTATTGGTTGAAAGGCAAGAGATTATTCTTGGGGGTGATTTGGGGTGATGCTTGTGTGAGATGCTTGTGTGCGTGATACATGAATATGTGGTTGGTTGCTTGTTTGAACTTGTTTGGATCACCCCATTTTAGTCTTGACATGAGAACTTGACATAGTTAGAGGATTTTCGGCGAACAGTTGCTGCACTACCTTAGGATTGCACTCTCGCTAGTGAACCTTAGTATGGACCTTGCTTTGCTTTGAGATTGTGCCCCTCGGTTAGGCCGGGTAGGGTAAGACCGAGCATGTGGGTGAAATTGATGTCATTGGGTGAGGCATGCCTATGGGATGGGTCAGATGTTTAGTTTGTTTTAGATTATCCATTGATCTCCTAGGTTCTCCCATTTATTTCATCACTTAGTTGTCTGCGACAAATGATTGAGATGCTTTGTTTAGTTGGTTACACATACGTGCTATATCCCATTGCCCTTGTTATGTGATCAATGCTTATGATATCTTGTGTGGTGTTCTTATTTGTTAAAAGTGATGTGTTGGTTTAAAAATGTTTATTGAAAATGTTTTGAAAATGTTTTACAGTTTCTCTCTTTTTAAGTAAATACACCATCCTTCTTCTCTAAAATGCTAATGTCTCCTTGGGAAATAATTTGGTTTTAAATGGAAAAAGGGCAATGAGTTGTGTTTTGTTTTTAAAGAGGAAAGTTTGCGAAATCTAGTTTTATATATTTTATTTCAAACATGCAATTGATTATTATTTTGTTTAAAGTAAATACATTGAGAGTAGATTTGTTCGGGCACGCCTACCGAGTTTCAATACTCACGTCTATAGTTCATTCTTGTTTTTAGCCTCAGGTGCATGTTTCAGCTTGGTTTCGATTACTATAGGTGATGGTTGGTTTTGGGATCTGAGAGTGACTTGCGGGGCCACATGGTGGCATAGTGGTTGTCTGGTTTAGTTGGTTTTCTTTTATGTTTGGTTGTATTTCCAGTTTACATGTAAATAATGTTCAGTTTGGAAAGTTTATTTATTTTGGGTCACTCTGTTTAGTTTCGCTGTTTTAGTTTATTTATATTGGGTGAAATCATTCCCTTTGGTTCTCGTTGATGACCTTGGCACTGGTCGCCATCCCAAGAGGATCGGGAATGCCTCTCAGGCCTTATTGCGGGCTAGCTTAGGTGACTGGTTCGGGGCCAACCTAGGTTGGTTTGTGACAAAATAGTATCAGAGGAGGTTGGTTCTTTAGAGGACCTAACTTCAGAGTGCCCTTTGTTATTTTGGATGTTAAGGTAGATGAAGTAGGATTGTCAGAACATGGGGTGTAGGTATGAGGGAGTGTCTGGCCAACACTCTCCATGTCAATCCTCAGGTTTCCAGGAGAAGTTTGGATTTTTTTAGTTTGTTGGTTCTTATGGGTTGTTTTGTGTTTGGGAAAGTGAAGTGGGAGTTGGGCTAATGGTCTCAGTGAGCGCGCATGGCCTGGAAAGCCATGTGGAGCCAGATACATGGTCCTGAAAGACTCTCTGTGATGGTGGTGTGACTGGCATATGGACACCAACCATATGGCCAAGTCACCTAATGACACTAGTTTCCCCCTTCGTGGGCTTGCTTCAAGACTTCTTAATTTTGAAGTTCATTTCGAAAACATTGTTTTGGGTTATTAAAACCTTATTTTAAGAAGTAATGTTTTGGTTATTTGATGATGGAAAATGAGTTTTCAAAATTGTTTCAAAGGAAGCCTTAGAAAATGGATTTTTAATAAGATGACTTGGGATAAAATAAGGTTTGGTTTATCAAGTTTGGATTTCTATAATCAAAGCCTGGGGGTTTATCGAAATTGATTGTTTTGGAAACATAAAATAAGGTTTGGTTTATCAAGTTTGGATTTCTATAATCAAAGCCTGGGGGTTTATCGAAATTGATTGTTTTGGAAACATAAATTAATTTTGAAATGGAGCAGTTTTGGGAAAATTTCATGGGAATTTTTTAAAAGTTTTTTGATATTGAAATGATAAATAGATTGGGAACTTGAAACTTGGGTTGAACTCTTTGTTTTGAAAGTGGAAATGTATTGTTTTGACCATTGGTATTCTTAAGAGTTCTCACATGCATGGGTGTTTGAGGGAACATATGATTGACGAATGAGTGCCCGGATTGACACATGAATATATGTGTGCGAGGCACCATAGAATTCCATTGGTGAGTGTGCAACTTATCAAGTTCATTTTTCTTTTCAAAAGTGTTTTAAAGAGGAAATATTACATTTTTTTGAGAACTAATGGTTTTGTAGCATATTTTCTTGGGATTTGGAAATGTTATCTAAGTGGTGTTTCGAGTTTGAGTTCATGTTGGTGAATTGGTTTTGATTGAGTCATTGGTTTTCTTATTGCTTAGTGTACGTCCCCAACAAAGGCTCGATAGATACCTGAAGTGTATCTATGGGTGGTTTACCATTAGAAGACCCTCCAGTTGATCAACCTAAGGAATTCCTTCTTGAGTTTTGGAAGTTGAACCCTCCTCTCTTTTATGGTCAAGCAGATCCTTTAGAATTAGAAGAGTGGATGAGGAAAATAGAAAGGATCTTCTGTTTCCTCGAGTTTCCCGAGTCCCTAAAGGTGAAGTTCACTACCTCTATGCTCGAAGGTCTGAGTTGGAAGTGGTGGAAGCCAGTCATTTAGACCAAGCCTCAGAAAGACCTTTCTTGCGAGTTCTTTAAGACTTCATTTGTCTGATGATTTTTCTATGAGGTTATGAAGGCGAGGAAGGTGACGAAAATGTGATGTCTTCATTAGTGCGATGGATCAGTGTTGGAGTTTGTTCATCGTTTCGAGGACATAGTTCCCTATATTTCAGAATGGTCTGAGAAGATTCTGCGAAGGCTCAACTTTTTGAGAATGGGATTCGTCCCAATCTGTAGCTGAAAGTGTCAGAATTCGGTCTAACCTTTTTTCCTGATGTGGTGAGACAAGATGTTTGGGATGAAGCTATGTTAGCGAGAACGCTTGAGGTAGCCAACCTTCCTCCAATCTATGGGAGTAGTAAAGGGAATACCAATAAGGATATTGGAAAGCAGCTTAAAGCTGCTGGTGATAGTCGTTGAATCAAGAGGCCTCTTGATCTTTCATCAACTTCTTCTAGGAACAGGATCCTGAAGTGTCATCAATGTGGAAATCTTGGTCATAAGAAGCCATCTTGTCCAGTAGCTCCAAAGACCTTCCGTACCTATGGAAACCTAGGTCATTTTCAACGGTTCTATCAGAGTGTTTCCAGGAAGAAATGTGGATCCATATATTCCCCTTTAGAAGACACCCCAACCCATTTTTAGGAGTAAGATACTGGTCTGGGTTCAGTTTTGAGTCTCTTTCTGTTTGAGTGTTCCTCCCGTTGTAGTGGTGATGCTTTGTAGTGTTTTCCTTTCCTTTTAGTGTTGAAGTATTTTGTAATATTTTGGATAACCACTATTTCAATGGAAGCATGTATTTTGGAAATTTTGAATTCTTTCTTTTTGAGTAAAGGTGTGTCTTGTTCCCACTATTTCTCATTTGGGTTGAAAAAGGATGATGTGTTTGTATCTTCTAAATCCCTATTTTGGAAAAAATTTCTGGTTGGAGTGAAGTGAGTCTCATGGTGTGTCATGTTCATTTGGGTTCTTCCTAGGGGTTTGTGTGTGGTTGTCTGGTTTAGAGTGTCAGTGTTTGGCAGGTGTTGTTGGTTGGGCATCTGGATGGAATTCTAAAATGGTGGGGAGTCCATTCTGGCCTCTCGTGTTGGTAATCTGGTTAATTCTCTAGTGTTGTCCTAGAAATAGGTGGTTTCATTTGGTGTTGTTTGATTTTGAGTTTTTTTCATCTAGGTGAACGTTGTATTTTTAGAGTGCACCCAACAATTTTGTCTGTGGAAAGGTTATAGAAGTTGTAGTTTGAGTTTTCCATTATCCTTTGAGAAGTGGTTTCATTTTTTTGGTTTATTTCATGTAGAAGTGTGTGTTTTTATCTTGGTGGTGGTTAAGGCTCTCTTTGTTTTGAGGAATCATATTGTGAGGGTGATTGAGTTTTTGTCTCTTCTTTCATCAATTGGAGATGTTAAGGATTTTTTGGGGAATAGATCATAATAGTGGGGGGAATTGTCACACCCTAGTTTTTATTTTCTTCTTTTATTTCGGCTTATCTTTTTGTTCTTGGTCTCTCTCTCAAGTTTTGGGTGTTCTAGATTTAAATTTTGAGTTTTGGGTTGTTTTTATTTAGATTCACAGTTTAGGTGCACGATTAAGGGGTAATCGTGAGGCCTCTTGAGGTAAGCTCCTTTCCAGTTCATTTTGAACTTGCACGACTTGAGTTGCACGAGATGAACACAGTTTGATCCAAACCATGTGACTCCCAAGAGAAACTACACAAGTCCTTGGGTGTCTCTGGTCAAGGGCGCGTGACCTAAGCATGGTTAGGAAAACCGTGCGAAAGGTGTGCACCTGGTTATACAATTTTTGATAGAACCACATCACACAGTTTTCCAAACCATGCGGGTGCTTAGTGTGTCCAGTAAGGGGCACATGGTTGGTGCTTGGTTTGGGAAACCGTACAACCTAACCATGTGCAGTGCCCATGTATCTTAAAAATGTGGAATTCCTCTTCCACCCTCATCAGGTTTTAACCCCAAAACACATTATTCTTCCCCCATTTAGTTCGTACGATCCTATGAGTCTCTTCCCCTCTTCCTCATGCCTCCCACCTCCTTCCATAGTGATTCTAAGGTGATTTATTCATGTTTTGGGGATATATCTTCAAGGTAATCTCCTCCTCTCTTCTTCACATTCCTCTTTCTCCCATTTTCTCTTGAGCTCTTCTTCTTCCATGGTCTCTTGGATCTAGGGTTCATGTTCCATTATGTTTAATTTGGGTGTTTTGTCTTCTGAAGGTTCCTCTTGGATTCTCTTTCCATCTTGGACCCTTGTGAGGTTGTTTTGGGTGGGTGTTGTTGAAGCACTTGTGGTTTGAGGTAGGTTTCCCTTTGCACTTGTCCTTTAAATTCAAGAATCACTGATTTCTTACATTTCGCACCTTATATGGATATTAATTAGAGATGTATGATTTTTATAATAATTGTTTGATAAGAAATGAAGTGATTTCCTTCTTGTTTTGAAGTATATGAAATTGTTTTCTTAAGTTACGCACACTATGTATTTGATAAAATACCTAGTTAGATTTTGTAAGTGATTTGTGATTTTTAAGGCATGGTTTTAGTTTGATAAATGATTTTGGCTTCTAAAAGGGTGGTTTGGGTTTCTCAAATGGATTTATAAGTGGTTTTGGATTTACAAACGATGTGTTGGATCTCATTGGAAATGCGTAGTTTATTAATGGTTGCTTAAGGCCCGTTTGACACTTTTGTAAAATTGGTTCTCTAGAAAACTCTCCTTAGATGATATTCTTTCCTTGGTTATGTTGAATGATTTGGGAGGTCATTGGTGTAGGAATCCATTTTGAAATATTGGTTGAATGGTAAGGGATTGTTCCTCAGTGTGATTTGGGGTGATGCTCATGTGAGATTCTTGTGTGTGTGATACATGAATAGATGGTTAGATGCTTATTTGAAAATTTTTGGATCACCCCACTTTATTCATGACATGGTAACTGGTTCACGCCCAAATTTACCCAAGAGAAGAAGGGTAGAACGGTCCTTGTAGTGTAGCTTGGGTTGTCGATTCCACAGAGACCTAAGAAGATACCTAAGATACACAACCTAAGGGATGGATTTTTGGCTATGAAGTGGCCAACTTGGATTGATTTTGGATGGGTTTTAAATATATCTAATAGATTTAAGTGGATTCAATTTAAAAGAATGAGTTGATCCTAGGTTATCACTCGGGGTGGATTGGACGTATTTTCTTTTTAATGATTTCAACTTCTTAAATTTGAGATGGGTTCATTTAAGGAGATAAAACAACATCATCACTTACTGGTTTAATGCCTACACCCTCTAATACTAATCACCTATACACTTGAAGGATCAAAGTTTTGAGCACTTCAAGGTAAAGGATCGTATTAGTACTTGATGTGTGTGGCCTTAAATTCAACAAGGATGATGAAGTTTAAAAATCATCAAATAAAAATACCAATTAAAGAAGTGATTATACATTAATTAGGTGATAAATAACATCCAATCCAGCCCCTTGCTACTCCCTTGGATCAACCCATAAGTGGGTTATCCCTCCATTGATCCCATGGTTTCAATGGAAGCGGAAAGTAGACTCATGAGGGAGGAAATGGAGAAGTAAAGAAAACAACAAAAATAAAATGATCACTCCACCGTTGTGTGAATAATTTCACAAGGGTTGGTGTGAATAAATTCACACCTTGATCCAACGGTATCAAAGTGATATTAAGAACAACATAATAAGATTAGAAGAAGAACTTTTATTAAGAAACTAAAGTGAATTGAACAACTTACATGTGAAAGACAAAATTGAGGCAACAAAAATGCAGCATAACATTACAATTGAACAAAGCATCTAAGATCCTCAACTCCTTCACCACCACTGCCTTAAATAGGCATTTTGGGAGCCTTGGGTCGATCCTTCAACAGTACAAGTCATCCCACTTGAGTATGGTAAGCCTAGGGTGGTGGAAAGTTTGTGGAATTTGGAATTTTCCACATTTGACCCGAGGTGGCAGCCAGATTTCATCCACCGAACAGATGCATTTGGATGACCTTCTAGATGGCCGAATCAGGGTGGGCCATAGAAGAAGAAAATGGAGCTCCGGATGTCTGCTAACCGCCTGTAAAATTTGGGCCCATTTGGAGTTGTGTATTCCGAGATATGATCAAATTGGTGGACTGTTTTTCTGGGCCTCAGAATCTGGCCCAGAATTTTATCTCTAACTTGGGCCGCCTAAATGAGAAACATGGAGGCTGAATTAGCATTAACTCCTGAAGAGTGATTTGTTCCTGTACATGTCTTCTAGCATCCCACGAAATTTGGGATTAATTGGGCCTGTATGTTGGGCCCCACAGTCTCATCAGTGGGCTGGTGTCCAATCTGCCTTCTCCAGAATTGCTTCCTTTCATTGCCAAATATCTCCATCATCCTCCATGAATTCTCCATTGATCCCTGAATCAAACATGTTCATATTTAAGTGTAGATCAATTTCCAAAAATATCAAATTAAAATATGTAAAATTCAATTCCTTAAAATCAGATGAATCATTGGGTACTTTAAATGATGTTAAAAAATGTACCACATAATAGTGCATTTTAAGAAGGTATTACAATCATAATGTGAAATGGTGTTCAAAGTGTAAAATGCACTAAAATGGTGTTTATGAATAACAAAGAACATGAAAAGTATGTATATTAACAATGAATATTAGCCTCATTTAGTGGCTAATCACACCCCCCAACTTGAGTTTTGCTAGTCCCGAGCAAAATATATCTCATCAAAATGAAATTCGAATTCCCTTTTCTAAAAACATTTTAATACACAATGATCACCAAAAACCCTTATACCAAACAATCATGAAACCCATCAAAATATTTTAATACAAGATATTTTCATAAGCAGATCCCAATCCCAAGCCCATTCCTTTGATCAAATCCATCATCATACTTCATCCAACTCAATTAGGTGTAATGATGTGTTGTGAATCACAATAGATATGGGGGTTCATTTTCATTCAAGGGGGAAATCATGGAAGCGCTAGGTGGAATCACATTTAATCCTAATATGAGTATTCTTCATCCTTTTTTTTTTTGCAATATTGCTATAGTAATTGAGATTGCAGTTAATCAAATTAACCCATGTAGCAAGACTTTGCCGATGACTCCCAGACTCAAAGGCCTTAGGGCACCAAGTGAAGCCCACATACTCGGGCATCGTCTCGAGTTAACTTAATCAAAAACAAAGTCATATTACCATAAATAGAGATATATTGAAAAACTCAGGGCTAGACAACTCTGGAGTCACGATCCCCAAGTGTCGAAAGCCTCGCATTTTATCAATCCATTGCTCTACACGCAAATTTTTATTTTTATTTTTATTTTTATTATTTTTTTAATAATTTTTTTTAGTTTTTTTTAAATACTCATATTATTCATAAAAATAAAACCAGCCTATGCTATTTATTATGGGACCCCAAAAATTCAAATTAGTACCCCACAGTCTAGAGGACGTGCATTGTGACATTTTTTTTATTTGGATGAAAATATAAACGATGAAATATCACATTGGACAACCACACTTTCCAAAATCTATGCTCATGAAATTATACAAGGATTAAAATCAGAATTAGGGTATGCTAAATTATTTGATATTCAGTTTCAAAGTGTGCAATGTATATTACCATGTTCAAAGTTAAAGGAATTTTTCCTTCCATTTAATTATTTTTTCAAATCATTCATTTTTTTTAACACAAAAGCATTTTTTTTTATTTTATCTCCCCCCCAACTTAAAACAACACTGTCCCCAGTGTTTGAAGAAATGAAAAATTAGAAGGAGTAGAGGCAGGGAATAAAAATTTAAAAAGGAAATTGAAAATGAGGATTATGAAATGAAGTCACCTGGTGGTTGAAGTTTGAAGTTCTTGCCGCTCAAATTTATTCCTTTGATATCCATGTCGCTTGCAAAGTTCCCTAGTGGAAAAAGGGAAAAACAAAACAAACAAAACAAACAAAACAAACAATATATATATATATATTTATATAATAAAGGAAGTAAAATATAAGAATATATATAAAAATTATAGAATAAGGTAGCACAAGAAGCCGTAGGTCAGTGGTAAGCGCGCGCCCCTGCCTCCCTTCGGTCCCGGGTTCGAGTCCCCGTGGCTTCGCCGGTTGTGACGGGGTTTTCCCCACAGCCTATGGCGTGGACTTTTTTTGTATTATTATATATATATTTTTTTCTTAACCTATTGAATAAAAAAAAAAAAATAAACTGATGATACATTGTCTTCTTTTTAAATTTCTGGGTAAGGTATTACTCAAGGATCACACCACGTGACACGGATGAATATGGTGCTCCTCTTTCGTACCCATCCATACTCATAATAGAAGAACATGTCAAAAGTCTATTTTGTTATTTTTAAATATAAAAACGATTAAGTAATCTTATTTGAAAAATAAAGATGATTCAGAAAGATTAGAAACATAAAAACCACGGGTTGCCTCCCGTGCAGCGCTTTGTTTAACGTCGTTAGCCCGACATAGATCCCAAATTTATCAATTTTTTTCCTGGTTCATAGATTGGATCAATTAACTCAACATCTATTTCCTGTTTATTGAATGATTCAACGAATGTTTTTAACCTTTGACCATTGACCTTGAAAATGTGACCACTTGTGGGATCTTGAATCTCTACTGCCCCATGGGGGAATACATGATGCACTATGAATGGTCCTGACCATCTAGACCTTAACTTTCCCGGATGTAAATGAAGTTTTGAACTATACAAGAGCACAAGTTTTCCTGGTTCAAAATGTTTGACCTTGATATTCCTAGATTGGTAGGCTTGAACTCTAGCTTTATTGATCCTTGAATTTTCATAAGCCTCCATCCTTAGTTCCTCCAGTTCGTTGAGATCTAATTTCCTTTTTGTTCCGGCCAATGAGAGATCATAATCCATTTTCTTAATTGCCCAAAAGGCCTTATGTTCAATCTCCATTGGCAAATGGCATGCTTTACCATAAACCAACCTATATGGGGACATTCCTAAAATGGTTTTATATGCGGTTCTATAGGCCCAAAGAGCATCTAAGAGTTTCTCAGACCAATCTTTCCTAGAGGGGTTGACAGTTTTTTCAAGAATTTGCTTAATTTCACGATTGGCTAACTCAGCTTGACCATTGGTCTGTGGGTGGTAAGCAGTGGACACTTTGTGAGAAATTCCATATTTTTCCATGAGTGATGAGAATGGACGATTGCAAAAATGAGTTCCACGATCACTTATGATAGCCCTAGGAATTCCAAATCTAGAGAATATGTTTTCTTTTAGGAATCTAATCACAGTTTGATGATCATTGGATTTTGTGGGAATGACCTCAACCCATTTTGAGACATAATCAACAGCTAAGAGTATGTAGAGGTATCCCTGAGAGTTTGGGAAGGGACCCATGAAATCAATTCCCCAACAGTCAAAGATTTCAACCACTAAGATAGGAGTGAGTGGAATTTGATTCCTTTTTGTGATGGATCCTACTTGTTGACACCTAGGACAGCTTTGACAAAAAGTGTAGGAGTCCCTTGAAAGGGTGGGCCAAAAAAGACCACATTGAAGAATCTTAGCAGATGTTTTCTTAGAGAAAAAGTGACCTCCACATGCCTCACTGTGACAGAATTTAAGGATGGACTCTTGTTCAGATTCTGGAACACACCTCCTAATGACTTGGTCAGGGAAGAACTTATAGAGGTAAGGATCATCAAACACATAGTGTCTAACATCAGAAAGAAATTTCCTTCGAGCTTGAGTCCCTAAGAATTTTGGAATGACTCCTGTCACTAAGAAATTTGCTATGTCAGCATACCAAGGGCAGTCACTCACAGAGTATAAGTGTTCATCAGGAAACGAATCAGACACAGAAAGGTGATTTGAGTTGTCTTTGAATTCCATCCTAGAGAGGTGATCAGCTACAACATTTTCAACTCCCTTTTTATCCTTGATTGTGAGGTCAAATTCTTGTAAGAGAAGGACCCACCTAATCAGTCTAGCCTTAGCATCTTGTTTTTGGAAGAGGTATTTTAGTGCAGAATGGTCAGTGAACACAGTGATGGGTGATCCTAAGAGGTAGGACCCAAACTTCTCTAAGGCAAACACAATAGCAAGTAACTCCTTTTCAGTGGTGGTGTAGTTGATTTGGGAATCATTTAAGGATTTGCTTGCATAAGAAATGACATAAGGAGTTTTATCACAACGTTGTCCTAACACAGCTCCAACAACAAAGTCATTGGCATCACACATAAGTTCAAAAGGAAGGTTCCAATTTGGAGATTTCATAATGGGAGGAGAGGTGAGAGAGGATTTGAGGGTTGAGAATGAACCCTCACAGATTTCTGTCCAAACAAATGGAGCATCCTTTACTAAGAGAGCACAAAGGGGACGGGATATTGAACTAAAGTCCTTGATGAATCTTCTATAGAAACCAGCATGTCCTAAGAAAGACCTCACTTCCTTGACAGTTTTGGGTGATGGAAGGTGACGAATGATGTCAACCTTTGCTTTATCAACCTCAATCCCCCTACTCGAGACCAGATGGCCTAGAACAAGTCCCTCTTTAACCATGAAATGGCATTTTTCCCAGTTTAGGACTAGATTTTTTTCTTCACATCTTGACAAGACTCTCTCCACATTCTGTAGACATCCCTCAAAAGTATCCCCAAACACAGAGAAGTCATCCATGAAGACCTCAAGAAAATCCCCTACCACATCTGAGAAGATTCCCATCATGCACCACTGGAAGGTTCCAGGGGAATTGCATAACCCGAAGGGCATGCGTTTGAAGGAAAAGGTACCGAAAGGACATGTGAATGTAGTCTTCCCTTGATCCTCTAGGGAGACCTCAATTTGATTGTACCCTGAGTACCCATCTAAGAAACAGTAGAAGGCATGACCTGCCACTCTCTCAAGGACTTGGTCAATGAATGGTAAGGGGAAATGGTCCTTCTTGGTGAATGAGTTTAGTTTCCTATAGTCAATGCAGACCCTCTATCCACTACTCACACTTTTTGGAAAAATCTCTCCATCCTCATTGGTTATCACTGTGATTCCAGCCTTTTTTGGAACCACTTGGATTGGGCTCACCCATTCAATCTCAGCTATGGGATATATGATACCAGCTTTCAACAATTTCAGAAGTTCCTTCCTTACTACCTCCATGAGATTAGGATTGAGTCGCCGTTGAGGTTGACGACATGGCTTTGAATCAGATTCCATAACAATCCTATGAGTCCCGATAAGTGGGCTAATCCCAGAAATATCAGAAAGGGTCCAACCAATGGCTTTCTTATGCTTCCTAAGGACATCTAGAAGCATCCTCTCATGATTGGCTTCAAGAGAAGAAGAAATGACAATAGGATGTGTTTGATTTTCCCCTAGGAAGACATACTTTAGTGCAGCAGGAAGTTCCTTCAATTCAAGATCAGGTTGGTTCAAAATTTCAGCAGAAGATTGGGACATTGGATCAAGATCAATTTCTTTTTTTAGAGGTTCAGATAGGATTGATTCCTCACATGTAGAGGTTTCAGATACTAGATTGGCTTGATCAGATTTAGGGAAGGAATTTAGAGGGGTCTCTATGAAATTGGTTTCTTGAAAGGTTTCACTGATTGTTGGACCTAAGACTTCATCATAAGAGCAATTTGAAAATGATTCAAGCCAAGGAGATAAACTTCCTTCATATGAACAAAGGAAATCAATCTCATTCTGACTTAAACATTCATCAAATATTCCTTGATGTTCCATGGATTCATTATCAATGCTTCCTATCATGTTTACTTCATGAATATCCTCATCATCCCCTATTTGTGAGCTTGCATTATAGATGTTCAAGTCTAGACTCATGTTCCCAAAGGTGATGGTCATGTTCCCATTTCGGACTCGGATAACAGAGTTGATTGTTGCAAGGAAAGGACGACCAAGGATGATTGGGGTTTGTTCCTTATTTCCTAAGTTTGGATGGTTGTCAAGGACAATGAAATCAGCAGGGTAGATGAAGTTTTCAACCTTTACCAAAACATCCTTTAAAATCCCCTTTGGAACCCTAATGCTACGATCAGCAAGTTAAAGTGTGACAGATGTGGGTTGGAGTTCTTCTAGGCCTAACTGGCAGTACACAACATATGGGATGAGATTGACACTAGCACCTAGGTCACACAAGGCCTTGACAACTTTGCTCTCTCCTAGTTCAACATTGATGTAAGGGCAACCCGGGTCTTTCAACTTAGGAGGAATGGTCCCTTGAATGGTGGTACTCACATTAGCAGCCAAAAGGACTTGGTTTTTATGTGAAAATTTTCTTTTAAAAGTGCACAAGTCCTTAAGGTACTTTGAGTAGGAAGGTATGGTTTGGATTGCATCGAGAATGGGTATGTTCAACTTGACTTGTGAAAATATTTCTCTCAACGTTTCACTCAGTTCAGGATTGGGTTTCCCCCTCATGCGTTGAGGAAATGGTGCAGGTTGTGGGGTTGTTTGTTGAAGAGTTGTTTCTTTCACATTATTATCATTTTCCTCAGTTTGATCTTGTGGTTCATTTAAATTTTCATCCAAGTTTGAATCTTCAGGTGGGTTCTGAATTAGTTGTTCAGGTTTCTCAATTGATTTCCCACTTCTTAAAACAGTCACAGCCTTTAGTTGTTCATGAGTTGTTTGAGCACAACTTGAATCTCCCCTTGAAGTTGAGGATGGAACCGCCTGAGTAGGCATGGGTGCCTTTCCTGTTTTGATGGTTTGAAGTTCTTGTTTTAGGGAAGAGACTTCTGAGTTCATCCTCTCCATTTGTTTGCACAGTTTTTCTAGTAGGCTTTGTGGAACAATTTGGGTTGGTGCTTGAGTAGGTTGGTTTATCCTAGGGGGATATTTTGGAGGTGGGATGGTTTGTTGAAAATGGACCGATGGCTGTTGGTATTGGATAGGTTGGGTTTGGAACTGGTTATGGGTTTGGTAGTTCTGTTGAGGGTAAGGATTTTGCCCTTGTGGTTGGCTATGTTGTTGGTTATCCTTCCATCGGAAACCTGGGTGGTCATTGTACCTAGGATTGAAGGTGTTTTGGTATTGGGGCTTTTGAAAGTTTAGGGCATTGACTTCCGCTGGAGGTCCTCCTAGAAGAACATCCTTGATGGATGGAATGGTTGGGCAGTTGTCTGTTTTATGGTCATGTTTGTCACAAATTGTGCAAACAAGGTCTACATTTTGGATTTCATGGACTTTCCTAAGGTCTATCTCTTCAACCTTCCTAGAGAGTGCTGCGAGTTTAGCCCTAAGGCTTTCCTCTTCTCTAAGTGTATGAATTCCAGTGGTTCTTTGTGGCTTTTCAGAATAAGGTGAAGTTCCCCAAGTTTGGTTTTGTTCAGCCAGACTTTCGAGATACTCGTAAGCATCATTTGGGGCCTTGTTTTTAAAAGTTCCATTACACATCATGTCAATGAATTGTTTGTTCCCCGGACCCAACCCTTCATAGAAAATTCTCACTTGTTCAGGTATGGAAAACCCATGGTGTGGAACCATGTTTAGGGTGTCTTTGAACCTCTCCCATGTTTCATAGAATGACTCTCCCTCTTTTTCAAAAAAGTTTTGGATGCTCTTTTTAAATGCAATTGTTTTGTGATGAGGGAAGTATTTTTTGTAGAATTCTCTTTGCAGTTGGTCCCAAGAGTGGATTGATGCAGGTCTCAAGTTGTTTAGCCAATTTTTAGCTCGATCCTTTAATGAAAAAGGAAATAGCCTCATCTTAGCGGATTCTAGTTGATGTGGGGGACACATGGTTTCAACAATGTCGTTGAACTCTTTGACATGAAGGTATGGCATTTCTGACTCCATCCCATGAATGGTTGGAAGGTGGTTTAGGACATGGGGTTTGAATATGTAGTTGGTGTCTCCTATGGAATTGTGTCTAATGCATGAGGGGGCATTGGTCCAAGATGGAGTGAGGTAGTCGTTCATGGTTTGATCAACTACATTCCCTAAGTTTGGAGCTTCTTGGTTTTGGTTTCCCATTTGATTCCCCCCAGGGTTTACAATTTGATTTTGTGGATGACCCTCTATTGGACTTGTTTCAAGTTCTGACTTTGGGGTTTCAAGAATATTTGAATCTGATTTAAACAATCCCTTAGGTTCACTTGACTCCCCTATCCTAGGACTTTCCACCCTAACTAGTCTGTTTGATAAATCGCGGGTGTAGGCGGACATGCGCCAAAAAAAAAACGAGAAAGGGACAAGATAAGAGATCTTGGGTGAGAGTAGAAGAATGGAGGTGAGGAAAGAAGGTTTTTTTTTGGATCTAAGGTACTTACTTGGTCCCCGACAACGGCGCCAAAATTTGGTTCACGCCCAAATTTACCCAAGAGAAGAAGGGTAGAACGGTCCTTGTAGTGTAGCTTGGGTTGTCGATTCCACAGAGACCTAAGAAGATACCTAAGATACACAACCTAAGGGATAGATTTTTGGCTATGAAGTGGACAACTTGGATTGATTTTGGATGGGTTTTAAATATATCTAATAGATTTAAGTGGATTCAATTTAAAAGAATGAGTTGATCCTAGGTTATCACTCGGGGTGGATTGGACGTATTTTCTTTTTAATGATTTCAACTTCTTAAATTTGAGATGGGTTCATTTAAGGAGATAAAACAACATCATCACTTACTGGTTTAATGCCTACACCCTCTAATACTAATCACCTATACACTTGAAGGATCAAAGTTTTGAGCACTTCAAGGTAAAGGATCGTATTAGTACTTGATGTGTGTGGCCTTAAATTCAACAAGGACGATGAAGTTTAAAAATCATCAAATAAAAATACCAATTAAAGAAGTGATTATACATTAATTAGGTGATAAATAACATCCAATACAGCCCCTTGCTACTCCCTTGGATCAACCCATAAGTGGGTTATCCCTCCATTGATCCCATGGTTTCAATGGAAGCGGAAAGTAGACTCATGAGGGAGGAAATGGAGAAGTAAAGAAAACAACAAAAATAAAATGATCACTCCACCGTTGTGTGAATAATTTCACAAGGGTTGGTGTGAATAAATTCACACCTTGATCCAACGGTATCAAAGTGATATTAAGAACAACGGAATAAGATTAGAAGAAGAACTTTTATTAAGAAACTAAAGTGAATTGAACAACTTACATGTGAAAGACAAAATTGAGGCAACAAAAATGCAGCATAACATTACAATTGAACAAAGCATCTAATATCCTCAACTCCTTCACCACCACTGCCTTAAATAGGCATTTTGGGAGCCTTGGGTCGAGCCTTCAACAGTACAAGTCATCCCACTTGAGTATGGTAGGCCTAGGGTGGTGGAAAGTTTGTGGAATTTGGAATTTTCCACATTTGACCCGAGGTGGCAGCCAGATTTCATCCACCGAACAGATGCGTTTGGATGACCTTCTAGATGGCCGAATCAGGGTGGTCCATAGAAGAAGAAAATGGATCTCCGGATGTCTGCTAACCTCCTGTAAAATTTGGGCCCATTTAGAGTTGTGTATTCCGAGATATGATCAAATTGGTGGACTGTTTTTCTGGGCCTCAGAATCTGGCCCAGAATTTTATCTCTAACTTGGGCCGCCTAAATGAGAAACATGGAGGCCGAATTAGCATTAACTCCTGAAGAGTGATTTGTTCCTGTACATGTCTTCTAGCATCCCACGAAATTTGGGATTAATTGGGCCTGTATGTTGGGCCCCACAGTCTCATCAGTGGGATGGTGTCCAATCTGCCTTCTCCAAAATTGCTTCCTTTCATTGCCAAATATCTCTATCATCCTCCATGAATTCTCCATTGATCCCTGAATCAAAAATGTTCATATTTAAGTGTAGATAAATTTACAAAAATATCAAATTAAAATATGTAAAATTCAATTCCTTAAAATCAGATGAATCATTGGGTACTTTAAATGATGTTAAAAAATGTACCACATAATAGTGCATTTTAAGAAGGTATTACAATCATAATGTGAAATGGTGTTCAAAGTGTAAAGAACATGAAAATTATGTATATTAACAATGAATATTAGCCTCATTTAGTGGATAATCAGTAACCTGGAACAACTAGTGGTTTTTTGGTGAATGGCAGTTGCACTAGATTAGGACTGTGCTCTGGCAAGTGGCCCATAGTATGGATCTTGCTTTACTTTGGGATTGTGCCCCTCGGTTAGGCCAGGTAGGGTAAGACCAAACTTGTGGGATAAATTGATGTCATTGGGTGATTCATGCCTACGTGATGAGTTCGGTGTTTAGTATGTTCTAGATTATCAACTGAGCACCTAGTTTCTCCCATGTATTTTGACACTTAGTTTTCTATGGCAGATGATTGAGATGCTTTGTTCGGTTGGTTATGCGTACATGCTATATCCTATTTCCCTTGTTATGTGATCAGTGCTTCTACTCTCTTATGTGTTGATATTATTTGTTAAAAGTGATGTGTTGGTTTGAAAATGTTTACAGATTTTTTTACAGTTTCTTTCTCCCTTTTTAAGTAAATACACCATCATTCTTCTCTAAAATGCTAATGTCTTTTTATTGGAAAAGAATATGATTTTAAATGGAAAAAGGGAAATGGGCTGTGTTTTATTTTTAAAGAGGAAAGTGTGAAATCTAGTTTTATATATTGTATTTAAAGCCTGGAATTGATTATTCTTCTATTTAAAGGAAATTAATTAGGAGTAGATTTTTTCAGGCATGCCTACTGAGTTTCAATACTCACGCCTATAGTTCCTTCTTTTTTTATCCTTAGGGGAAGGTTTTAGATTGGTTTCAATTTTTGCAGGAGATGGTTGGTTTTGGGACTAGAGAGAGACATACGAGGTCACATGGTGGTGTAGTGGTTATCTGATTTAGTTGTTTTTTCTGTTTATTTTTAAATTATGTTCAGTTTGTAAAGTTTATTTATTTTGGTCTATATTAGTTAAAATAATTCCCTTTGTTTCTCATTGATGCCCTTAGTTCTTATCACCAGTCGAGGAGGATCAGGAACGCCTCTTGGGCCTTGTCGTGGGCCAGCTCAGGTGACCAGTTTAGAGTCGACTTGGGTTGGTTCATGACACCCCAAAACATTTGGGTTTCAGTTTACCTAACGATGTGGGTGAGGTAGTATATATAATAATAAAATATAAATAAAATAGCACAAAAACCACACTAAGGGAAAAACCTAGCCTTAGACTCATCTTCCACTATCGTCGCACAAGACCTCCGACTTGCATTGCAAAGGCTAGGTTATAAACAAGCACTAAAGTATCAGAGCTTTCGTTAATTAATTAATATTATCATAATATTATCATTTTAATTTTCTTAAGTTAAGTTCCAATGATACTATTAATTCTTTTTCTTATATTCTTAAGTATGTCGTCACTAATAAATCTTCTTAACTACTTCGTTACAGCTAATAAGCTTTATTAAACCACATTTAAAAATCTAGATTTTAAAACCATGCTCCTCGGAGCATTCTATCTAACCATCCTATGTTTTCCATTAATATGATATTAAACATTTAACATTACTTCCATTAATAACACCCCATCCCATGAGTTGATTATTTATTCATTTATCATTCATAAATTATCCAGTAGAGCTTCCTATCCAACCATTCCATTGTTTCCATTAATATGATATTAAAAATTTAACATTAATGCCATAAAAAATACCCCATCCCATGAGTTTATTATTAATTTAGTTATCTTTCATAAATTATCCAGGTACTCTAGGACTCCATCTATTCTACCACATCAGAACCGTACATGTTGTACAGATATTCTGACTGCGTCAAGCAGTGGGAAACCAACAAATAAAATCTGGCAGACACTCCATTCAACAAGCATTAAGAAAGAAAAGCATCGATGAGTGAGCCCAAATTTGAACTTATTCCAACCACTCCAATTTCCCACACCATTACACACAACATCAACCATCCATCCGTCACACACATCAACCATCACCACAACCTGGGCTGGGCTCCCATCCCATCACTCATCCAAGGTTCCCAACTATATCAAAAACTATCAGTCAAACAACCCCAAGTTCCCAACCCATTGATCATACAAGGTTAACCAACCACACAAGGTTAAAAAACAATCATGAAAAGGCTCTAAAATTATTAGACCACACATATGTTTTAAAAGTATTTTCTATACAGATACAAATGCACATAACCAAGGCATACAAGCCTACCACAATAAGAATGATCTCGCACAACCCCAAATAATTTATCTTTAGAAAAAAACCATTTTAATTCCCATATTGAATTAACTGGTTTATTATTCATAGGTTTTCCTCAATAATAAATATACAACTCATCAGCTATCTACAACTATGAAAAAAATTAAACATGCATTTAACATAAATTTCATTTTCCATCAAAAACAGGGAAGAACATATATAAAATTACATGCCTATTTCTTTAATCACATCATCATCATCATTCCAGCTTTACGTTTTTTATCTAATTTCCAGAAAAAAACCATGATAAGCACAAAAAACCACAACAAAAATACAACACACTATCTTTTCAAAACACGAGGCATCAATAGAGATAAAACCAAAAGTGATCACATACCCATACCAAAACTTCATTCTTCATTTAAATTCCATGTTCTTATATTTATTAGGTTAATTTCATAATTACCAAAAGTATTAAAGGATGATAATCCCACACTTTCACTTTAAATTAACAGAAAGGTGATAGATCCCCTACCTCAACATGAATATCTCGACGTTCCTCAAGAAAGAACAGAATACTAAGTGACAAAATATTATTACCTTTTCAATGTGAAACCAACGATCACTGAAGAACAATCCTAACAAGATCCCTCTATCACTCATCAATATAAAATAAAGAAAATGAATAGAAAAACCCGCCACAACATGGAAAAATAATAACAAAAGAGAACAAAACCATTAGAGAAGGGAAAAATAACCTCAGATCACTACATATTGATATCTAGAAGACGGGGGTTGAATCTAATTGAAGGGAATTCAAAGGCCTTAAAAAAAATCTCTCCAGGTCGATTAGGTTTTGAGAGAGGGGAGGTGGAATGAGGAAAAACTGAAGGGATCCCCAACTTATAACCAGGTTGGAAAATCCCCATTCATGGCATGAAAGTACAGTTCACGCTATGAATTCCATGGGTTAAGTATCCACCAAAAATTCAGTTTCATAATTCCTAAAACCCAAAAACTCATTCACACTGTAAATTTATTCTAGGAAAACCACCAAATTCAACCTCAAAACCCTTTATTCCATGAACTATAATTCAATCCCTGAATCATAATTCACATCATGAATTCCGAATTCATGCTATGAATTCCTCCTACAACTAGGATTCTAGCTTATGACCACCCACTCCTACCTCAATTTCATAATGAAATGACTTGGAAAAAATTGGTTCCTTACATCAGATACCTTTCAAAAAATTCTCATCCTCAAAAATTTAAAATAGAACTAGAAATAAAAAAGGGGACCTAAACAACCACCCCACAAGATACCTCTCAAGGATCTTGCTATAATAGGAACACTTCCATCCCAACAGAGAAAAAAACACAAAAATCACAGCATCACCAACTAACTACAAAACACTCTCCTGAGGGATACCTCTCAAGGGTAAGGAAAAAAAGAACAAAATCCAAGGAAGAGAAACAATCTCATAAAATATCACAATGTTTAAAAAGAATCCTGATAAGGACCAAACAAAGCATCAAAGAAAGAATGATCAAACAATGAATAACTTAGGATATTTAGTATGAATCTGTGCTCCCATTCCTAGGTTCTCTCCTCCAAGATACCATTCTACCATATGACACAAACTAAAGGAATAATACGCCCGCACAACACCTTCTCTTGATGGTCCCAAACACTTTAAAGATCACTCCTAGAAGGCCACACCATCTTTTACATATAGTTATCCCCAATCGATGATGTAATAATCATCATGAATATACCAGAAAAGATACAATACATAGAAGAAATCATGAGTCTCGCTCATCTATGGGGGTAATGCTAACTGATAAGCCATGACTCCAACCGGATCTAACACCTTAAAAGGTTCAATGAAACTGGGGGAAATATTACTCCCATGACTGAATCGTAACTTCCCACAATGAGGAGACACATTCAATAATAAGAGATCTCCAACATTGAACTCCAGAGGCTACCTCCTATGATCAACATAGGATGTCTGACAATCTCGTTCCACCTTTATTCACTCACAAATCACCTTCACCTTCTCTATCATACATTGAACCAATTATAGTCCAAGTATAGATGAATATTTGATTTCGATCTAGAAAAATGAATATCAGAAAGGCTTACCATAAAGTGATTCGAAAGCTTCCATACCAATAGTGGATTGATAATTGTTTTTGTAAGAAAACTCCATGAAGGGTAGGTGTCGCACCCACGTACCTCCAAAATCCAGAATACACGCATGTAACATGTCCTCTAAAGTTTAGATAGTTGTCTCTATCTGATCATTTTTCTATGAATGGAAAGTGGTGCTCAAGCATAACTGAGATCCAAAATCACACTAGATACCTATCCACACCCTAAAGGTAAAACATGGATAACTATTAGAGGTGATTGTTTTTGGAACCCCATGAAACCTCACTACCTCCTTTAGGTACTACCTCAAAAACACTTTTACTGAGCTTGATTCCTTGATCATTAAGAAGTGATTTGACTTCATAAAATGGTCCATGATCACCCATATAACATCATAAACTCCCCAATATCTAGATAAAATGGTGATTAAGTCCATTGAAATGCTCTACTGCTTCCACTGAGGAAGATCAAGCGGCTGAAAAAAACCACCGGGAACTTGGTGCTCAATATTTACCTTTTGGAAGAACAAACACCAAGAGACAAATTTTACAACTAATCACTTTAGACCAGACCACCAAAACCAATCCCTCAAAGTATGATAAATATTTTTCACACTACGATCTACCAATAAGAGTGAACTATGGAACTCAAAGAGAACCACATAATGCATCATTTAAGGAATTGAAGGCTTTCCTTGGAATAACACCTAATGTTGTCCATCCTCAGAAAACATCACAAAAAAGACTTGATCACGCCAAACCTCCACCTTAGAATCCCCCACCCGGGACTACTTCACGTGCTACACTAATGATGAATGTAATTTCATTTTTAAATGACAACCTCTTCCATAAATTTCTCCCATACCAAGGTGCATTACTTTCAGTTCTTCCATAATTTTCCAAGATTCTCCCAACTCACGCACAGGAACACCTCATGACTTTCTTCTCAATACATACACCATAATATTCCCTTTACCAGGTGTAAAGGAAATCAAAAAGTCTTAGTCATGTGAGAACTCCATCTACCATCACCATCGTAGATCTAATTCATAGTAGGAGAAGACATACTTTAGGTTTTTGTGATCCATGAAGACCAAAAAATGTTCACCAATAAGGTAGTGTCTCTAAAAATTCTATGAAAACACTACCATAACAAGATCAAGATCATGGGTGGAATTATTACATTCATGATGTCGTAACTGTTGGAGTTGGTGGCCTAGAACCAACTAATTTGTACTTTATTCATTAAATAAACACCTTATCACATCTTGATTGTTCTTTTGTGTGAAAATTCATGTGATAATGTCCCAAGGATAGCTATTTCATTAAAAGTTCATAGCGGATCCCTGCTATGATGAGAACCTGGAAGTGCCATAACATTGTTCTGGAATATATGTTCTATGGGCGGATGATGTTATTTGAGGGACAAAAATAATACAGGCCATTAGGTGTGAGGACTCATAAAACTTTGAGGCACCTTCTCATGGTGTGCGCCCTTGGTAATATCCAGGAGGATACTATGAGAACAATACCCGCCAGTAGGAAATCCACATTTCATAGTGTCATTAGATGTTCCTATCTGCGAACATGTGTATTGGTCCTTGTACTTTAATATTATTATTAATGAGTATTACAACTCGTACACTTAGATGTATTGATGAAAACTGTGACGACACATTGTTCGTAGTGAGGTAGGATACGTTGGGTGCGTCACGAGTAATACTGCATTAATAGATAATGCGAGAAAGGATTTTTCCCTTATATTCCATAATGGAAGTAGATATCTCAGGCCCTTTGATGGAATTGATATAGCCTAAATAAATCCACAGCCATGGTAAGTAATGGGCGAGTTCAATTCTGGAAAGTCAAAGAAAGAATAATCGAGCACATGGGTTGATGGAACTAGCATGCAACCCGCTTGATTTGAGATATTGTGACAAAGGGATTTTATTACACGGTAAGTGTTCGTATGAGGTGACACATCATTTCGGCATTAACTTCTTTCTCTATGGGTGCCTTGGCGTGTTTCTATACGCTAACCTTGGACTTTAGGCAAGTTCTGCTTAATGCCACTGAGAAAGAGGCCTAGAGGGTCACACACTAAGTGTGTCCATGTATCTCAGTTGAATATTAATTTAACAAGTTAAATAAAGATTATTTCTGACTGTGGTTTAATAATTATTTAAGGATGCTTGATCGCATTTATTTTGATACTAGTAATTCGAGAGAATATATTGTGGGCGAAATAATATATATTTATTAGCGAGTAATGCAGTTACATTTATTTAAGAAATAAATAGACATTAATCAAGGTCTAATAAATGTGGTGGAAGAAATAAAGAAAAATGAAAACAATATAAACACGTCGTGTACATTGAATGTACACGCCGTGTAGTTTTCATGGAAAAGGAGTACACGCCGTGTATTAATGATTACACGCAGTGTAGTTTTTCCAGTCGGGATTTTGAGGAAATAATATCATTTTATTAAATGATATTTATTATAATCAATATGGGTGCATGTCAAGGAATTAATCATTTGACATGGGGATTTTAAATAAGAGTTAATGAAATAAATAAAACGCGTAACACGTTTATTTATTGTCATAACTCTATAACCTCAAACCTGATTATAAATATCCTCACAACCCCAACACTTTTCCAGAGAGAATCATTGTGCACAACAATTCTGGAGAATTCTCTCAAGGCCGAAAGAACTCCTTCCTCCAAGAACGCTCTCAATACCGAGAGAGATCCTCCTCCATCATATCAAGGTGATCTAAGGCATACAACGCAAGCAAAGGCTTCTCCACGCTAGCACCTAGAGATTCATTTGGCGACGTCCAAAGATACGTGGTGAATGTGTGGATCACCGCTAGAGGAAGTCTACACTTGGCTTCTGCGATGCAATGATGAATCACATCAGATTGTGACCAGAGACATCAAAGAAGAAAGAATTACCATCAAGATAATTCTTGTCAATTAATTAAATTAATTATAACCAACATATGGTGATCCTGTCTTTATGGTTCTGGGACTCCATTTTTTTTGTTCTTCGTTCTATTCTGAAGATCCGATGTTTTATTATCGTGACAGATCTCGGATTGATCATTGTTAACGCTAAAATTAAAGTTGGAAAAACCCACCAACGCGCTTCTACTGCGCCCGGAACCTACAAGTGGTATCAGAGGGGTCATATCATTGATTATAATTATTTAGTTTTTCTTTGGTGATTTACGCATTTAATAATTTAGTTGTTTCAATTCAAGTTAATCGTTCTTTAAAATCTGAATCTCGAGATCTATTCCTCCCCTCTCATTTCTCGTTCACCTTACAAAAACAAAATTTTCTTTTAATTTTGATTAAAATAAAATAGAGTAACTCATCCAGAGGTTCCAAACGCTCCTGGACGTACAACACCAGAATACACGGCGTGTATTCAGAAGTACACGCCATGTAGTCTAGGTTCAATGCATTGAATGATCCACCAAATCAGGACGTGTATTGGATCCTATCTAAGTCATTTATGACACCGTGTGTTGACCAGGAACAGGTGGCACATAGTTTCTAGATTACACGTCATGTGGTCCAACTGAACACAGAATGTAGTCCCTTCGGGTTAGGGTTAGACCGTGTACCCCGTACACAGCTTACCCGGCTGGAAACCATGTAACGCGGATACTATACAGCGTGTGTCCAATTGAACACGTCGTGTACTCCGAAAATTTCCAAAGTACATCTACACGCCATGTCCCCAGGCATGTACTTTGGATGGACGGTGAACAAAAGTACACACTATGTAGTTGGAACTACACTCTGTGTACTCATCCAAATTATGTAGATTTATTAAAATTTATTATTATATTATACAACCCCTTGAGACGTGTACCATAGTGTAGGCATAAATCTGAGGCACAACACGTGATAGGTGTTATATATATATGTGTTTAATTTAACATCTGCGTGATGAATGAGAATTCACCGAGTTGCCTCCAAGGTACAAGTTACGTACAAAGATAATTTTAAATGAATTTATTTGTTTAAAATTATGATGGATGAGAATCTCAAGGAAATTCAGAAAAAGGGTTTAAGATAAAAGGATTGATTAATTAAAGTAATTAATTGATTCGAGTGTGATTTATCTTAAACAATAATGATTAAAGAATTGAATGATAGTTTTATTAATGCGTAATATCGTTTCATGCATGGATGATCATGAGCTAGACCAAGACCTTTGTATGTGAATGGTTTATTTTAATTTATTTATTTAAATTAAATTTGTTGGCCTTCGAGCCTTCTCCTCATTAATATGTAGGGTTTGCGCACCCAAGGTTTCTTTTATGTAAAAACCCCCTTTACCCCTCACCTGCGTGTGAGATAAATTCATATGTAATGGATGAAGATCCCAAGCTAGTGGAGGTAGTTCAAGTCAGGAGCCAAGGTGAAACCAATCCAAGGAGATACAAAGGTGGACAGGTGGAAAGCTGTAAACACGAACCCAAAAGGTTCAAGGTGTTTCTTCCCTAGGTATTGGGTTAGTTTATCAACCTCTAGATAAACTAATCAATAAAACAAGCTCATTATCATACAATTTATTTTATTTCTATCAGTTTCATGGTTTATTTATTGTGGGTGTGTTGTCACAATCACACAATTAATGAATTAAACAAGCATGCAAGATGAAACTAAAATAAGACCGGATTATGCGTAAATATTATCTTAGACATGGTTAATCACTTAAGTATATCCCACTTAATATTAAAAAGCATGTAATCAAATATAATAAAATGAAAATTTATGTATAAGGATAAAATCCATCAAAGAAATATTAAGTCGATATAGCCTTCCATAATCTTGGTTAGAATCGAACCATAGTTCAAAGTTCTTGACCAACCCTAGTTGGGGTGATTTCAATTATTGGATAATTCTAATTCAAGGTTTTGGGTTGAATTAACTTGGTTAGCATCAAGGGTTGACTGCCACAGCAGGACTTGGTGTGACCAAGAGACAAAGGTTGAGGAAATCCAAAATAAAAGGATTTTAGGATTGGGGAGTCCACTCAGAGGATCAAGGAGCTGTGAGTTAATGCAGTTGGCATTTGGAATGCCTACCTAAAACCCTTCAAGTTTCTTGACCAACCCTAGTTGGGGTAATGTGAAGGGAAATATGGATCCTTTCCACTAGAATATTCAGGCAACAGAATATTCCGAAGTCAATGGTGAGGGTTATTGAATTTCGATAAAATAGTGGGAGACTAATAAGTATTAATTTATTTATTTGTCTCATTTTTGTAATAAAGTACTAAACCTTTTCTCATATTAATTTGTAGAAACAACAAGAAAAATGAATTCAAACATATCATAGCAAACCATACTTGAGAAGGAAAACCTTCTCACCGGCACCAATTTCCAAGAGTGGTAGAGGCGTTTATGCGTCATCCTTTTCCACGAAAGGAAATTGTATGTGCTGGAAGAGCCTATTCTAATTGCACCTGGAAAAGAGGCCAGTGATGAGGAAATATCTCTCTATGAAAAACATATGGATAATGCCACAAATGTCCAATGTTTCATGCTATCAACCATGTCTAATGAGCTCTTGAAGAAACATGAAAACATGGACGCGTATAGCATGATGTCTCACCTTAAGGATCTCTACCAAGAGAAGGCGAGAAAAGATAGATATGAGATCTCCAATGCTTTGTTTACAACTAAGCTTGGGGAGTCTGTGCCAGCTGGGCCTCATGTAGTCAATCATATTGGCTACATCGAACGCCTGGACATATTAGGGATTAAATTCCCGGATGAGTTGCATACAGATCTCATCCTATCATCATTTCCCAAGACCTTCTCAAGCTTTATTGTCAACTATAACATGAGAAATAATGAGAAGGGTCTATAGAAACTTTTGACCTTGATTCTCCAGGTAGATAAGGACATGGGGTGTGACAAACCCACAGTCCTTATGGTGAATAAAAAAAGGAAGGACAAGGAAAAGGGGCCAAATACTTATAAACGTCCTGAAGCCCCTGAGTGTTGTCCCTCCAAGAAGGGGAAGATCTAGAGGCAGGGAAAGGAACGAAAGGCAGTATGTTTTTCATGTGGCAAGCAAGGCCACTGGAAGAGGAACTGCACTCAGAAGCGTGGGGACGCTAAAGGTGCATTCTTTATCGAGTGTAATATTTCCATTTCTACACATTGAGTATTAGATATAGCTTGTGGGGATCACATCTATATTCAAATGCAGGAACCAAGTAGATTTAGAAAGATTACCAGAGGAGAGGTGGATCTTGAAGCTGCCAATGGTGCAAGGCTGGCTGCATTGGCTATTGGCGATTACCACCTCTCATTGCCAACTGGGATGATTTTGGTTTTACATAACTGTTATTATGTGCCTAGTGTTACCAAGAACATAATTTCTGTATCTTGTTTGGATATGGATGGATTTATTTTCAAGTTTAGAAATAAGGGTTGTCTCTTTTATATGAACAATGCATGTTATAGTATAGAACATTTAAATAATGGTTTGTATATATTAAATTATGAAAACCAAGTGTTGACAATCGATAACAAAACAAACTCACATGACTCATACGTCACCCATTTGTGGCATCACCATCTCGGTCATGTAAACGAGAAGCACTTGACAAATCTCTGTCAAGATGGTTATTTGGACTCTACTGAGCTAAAAAAACTTGATAGATGTCACACTTATTTATAAGGAAAAATAACCAAGCCGCCCTTCGGTGGAAAAGGTGAAAGGGCCACAAAGCTTCTAGGATTGGCGCACACAGATGTGTGTGGACCATTTCTAGTAGAAGCTAGAGGCAGATATTCTTACTTCTTTACTTTTACTGATGATTTGAGTAGATATGGATATGTCTAATTAATGAGGTATAAGTTAGAATCCTTAGAGAAATTTAAGGAATTCAAGAATGAAGTAGAGAATTAGCTTAGTAAGAAGATAAAGAAACTTAGATCGGATTGAGGTGGAGAATATTTGAACCAAGAGTTCATCGATCTTCTACGGGAGTCTGGGATTCTATCTCAGCTCACTCCTCCTTATACACCACAGTGGAATGGTGTTAGTGAAAGGAGGAACCACACCTTGTTGGACATGGTGTGGTCGATGATGAGTCATGCAGATTTTCCATTATCCTTTTGAGGATATGTATTACAAACTGCAGCATACACATTAAACCGAGTACCAACTAAGGTTGTAAATGAAATCCCCTATGAGTTATGGAATGGAAAGAAACCCATTTTGTCGCATACATATGTATGGGGATGTGAGGTATTTGTTAAGGCCTTCTCAGGAAACAAACTAGCACCCCGGGGCACGAGGTGTATCTTTATAGGATATCCTAAGGAAACAAAAGGATATTACCTATATAACCCTCAAGACAAGAAAGTGATTGTTGCCAGACAAGCTGTTTTTCTTGAGAGGGAGAACATCCTCAAAAGGGATAGTGGGAGCAAGATTGACTTCGACGAAGTTGATGCTCAAGATACACAGGAGTTGGTACAGGAACAAGTTCCACAGGTCCCCGTGGAAGAGGTTCCAGAAACACAAGTACTGCGTAGGAGCTCAAGAGAGGTAAGGGAACCAGAGAGATTTGGTTTCCTAGTCACCGAGGTTGGTGAATCATTATTGTTGGACAATGATGAACCTCTCTCCTACAAGGAAGTAGTAGAAAGATCATAAGTTGCAAGATGGCTAGAAGCTATGAATTATGAGATGGATTCCATGTATTAGAACCAAGTCTGGGTTCTGGTCGATGATCCAGTTGGATGCAAATGGGTATTCAAGAGAAAACTGGATATGGAAGGTCAAGTTAGCACCTATAAAGCAAGTCTAGTGGATAAAGGATTCAGACAGCGTCAAAGAATTGACTATGATGAAACCTTCTCTCCAGTTTCCATGTTTAAATCCATAAGAATCATACTTGCCATAGCAGCTTACCATGACTATGAGATTTGGAAAATGGATGTCAAAACAACATTCCTTAACGGGAACCTTCAGGAAGATGTCTATATGACACAACCAAAAGGGTTTGTGACACCAGGTGAAGCCAAATGGGTTTGCAAGTTGCAGAAATCCATTTATGGATTAAACCAAGAATCCATGTCATGGAACATTCGATTTGATGAAGCCATAAAGGAATTTGGTTTCATTAAGAATAAATGTGAGCCATGTGTATATAAGCGGTTTAATGGGAATGATATCGTTATCCTAGTAGTATATGTTGATGGCATATTGCTTATTAGAAATGATGTACCATTCTTACAGTTAGTTAAGGACTGGTTAAACAAGTGTTTCTCCATGAAGGACTTGGGTGAAGTAGCCTACATTCTAGGGATCAAGATCATTCATGATAGATCCAAGAGGTTGCTTGGACTAAGTTAGGGAACATACATTGACCAGATACTAAAGAGATTTAGCATGGAATAAGGGTGTAATTTTGGCCCGACGGCCCAAAAGCCCGACAGACCTGGCTCGAAAGCCAGAGTGGCCCGACCCAACAAAGCCCGCATCGGGCCAGGACGGGCTCGGGTCGTAGGTTCAGTGGGTCGGCCCTGGGACTTTGCAAGAAGGCCTGCGGGCCAGGCCGAGCCGGCCCAAAAATAGCCCGGCCCGCTGGTCCGCGCGAAGCCCAGCCCGTGCGAAACCTGCTTGCTGTAAAAAAATTTAATGGGGAAACTACGGGTAGGGGGATTCGACCCCCTACCCCAAGCTCCCAAGGCTGCGCCTGTAAACTAAGCACAAGCCTATATATATAGATATATCTATATATATATATATATACATGTATATGTATACATATATATTTTTCTATATATGTATATATATATGTGTATATATATATATATATATTTCTATATATATGTGCATATATTATTATATATTAACAAAAAATAATATTATGTATATACATATAATTATTATTATATATAATTATAATGTGTGTATAAATATATATATACAATGATATATAATTATATATATAATAGTGTATATATATAAACAAAGCCATTAATAATATATATCAATTAAGTGTGATTTTTAAAAATCCATTAATAATATATATATATGTATATGTATATGATTTAATATAATATATATATAAACAAAGCTATTAATATATATATATATATATATCGATGATTTAATATTATATATATATAATAACTTGTTGTATATTAATAAAAAAATAACACACTCACTTAATGATGTTTGTGCAAGTCCCTCAACTTCATTAATTTTTTTAAGTATGTTGCAACATTCATATATTATATATACTATACATATATAAATCTATTTAGAAAAAAAAAATTAAATCACCCACTACGACGCACCCCCCAACCCCTAATTATTATTTCTATAATTTTCTCATATTATATATATATATATCAATCATTTAACATTATATATATATATATAATAACTTATTATATATTAATAAAAATAATAACACACTCACCCAATGATGTTTGCGTACACCCCCAACCTCACTAATTTTTTTAAATATAATGAAACTTTCATATTATATATATGTATATATAAAAAAATCTACTAATAATATATATATATATATATATCAATGATATGATAATATATATATATATGTAAACAAAGCCATTAATATTATATATAAATCTATTAATAATATATATCAATTAAATGTGGCTTTTAAAAATCCATTAATAATATATATGTGTGTGTGTGTGTCAATGATTTAATATTATATAATAACTTATTTTATATTAACAAAAAAATAACACACTTATCTAATGATGTTCGTGCACGTCCCCTAACCTCATTAATTTTTTTAAATATGTTGCAACTTGCATATATTATATATAAATTTATTTAGAAAAAAAATTAACCTGCCCACTATAGCGCACCCCCCAACCCCTAATTATTTTTTTACTTTTCTCATATTATATATATAATAACTTATTATATATTAAACAAAAAAATAACTACTCACCAAATGATATTCGCACACCCCCAACCTTATTATTATTTTTTAAATATGATAAAACTTGCATATATTATATATACTATATATACATATATAAATCTATTTAGAAAAAAAATTAACTCACCCACTACTGTGGACCCACTAAGGGTGTAATTTCAGTCCAGACAGGGCAGGGTCGGGCCTGCCCTGCAAAAAAATTAAAAAACGTTTAAAAAAATGTTTTAAATTAAACAATCACTTAAAAATAATTTTCATAAATAAGTTAAAAAAATAAATGTAAAAAAAATATTTTAAATAAATGATAAAAAACGTTTAAATAACAACACTTTAAACCCACCACCCACTACTGCACACTCCCCAATAACTCGTTATTTTTTTTTTAAATTTGTACATAATATATATAAATTCATAGACATGTATAAATCTATTTAGAAAAAAATAATATATCCACCCACTGTAACATGTTTTTACATAAAACATGTTAAATGTTTAAAAAAATACATGTAAAAAATATGCATTCAAAAAAACGTTTTAAATTAAACGTCTAAAAATAAATGTAAAAAAAAATGTTATAAACAAGTGTTAAAAATGGTTTAAATAAAGGTTTAAATAAAAATGTTTAATAAAGTTTTTAAAACAAACATTTAAATTATTATTTTTAAAACAGACACTAAAAAAACACTTTTTACATTAAAATATGAAAGAAAAGTTAAATGTTTAAAAAAATTACTTGTAAAAAGCATGCGTTTAAAAAAATTCAAAAATGTTTTAAATTAATCATTTAAAAATAAATGTAAAAAAACGTTTTAAACAGATGTTAAAAAATGGTTTAAATAAAAATGTTTAAATAAAAAATATTAACAAACACTTAAAAAATTATAAATAAGTTAAAAAAATAAATGTAATAAATGTTTTAAATAAATGTTAAAAAAACGTTTAAATAATAAGGCTTTAAACTCACCCACAGCAGCTGCGCACCCCTCATTATTTTTTTACAATTTTCAAATAATATATATATATATATATTCACAATATATAAATCTATTTAGACAAAAAAACATATCCACCCACTGTAAAGTGTTAATAAAAAATAAAATAAACATTTTTACAAAAAACATGAATTTAAAAATAAATGTAAAGAAACGTTTTAATAAATGTTAAAAAAAATGTTTAAATAAAAAAAATTTAAAAGAGAATTATTTTGAAAATAATAAAAGCCCACCATGGACTGACTCAAAAAAGCCCGACTTGGCCTGCAAAATCCCGGCCCGACCCGGTGGTTTGGGGCGGCCCGAGGCTGGGCTCGGGCCGCCTCATGGGGTTGTTCGGGCCGGCCCGGCCCGACCCGAATAGTGGTCAGCGGCCCGACTCTTTGCATGGCAGACCCGAACCGAAATTACACCCCTAGTATGGAAAAATCCAAGAGGGGATTGGTTTCGGTGTCACATGACCTATATCTTTCTAAGAAAATGTATCCTCAGACACAACAAGAGAAAGATAGAATGAGTAAGATCCCATACGCTTCGGCTATAGGATCCATCATGTATGTCATGTTATGTACCAGGCATGATGTTGCCTATGCACTGAGCATGGTAGACAGATATCAAACAAATCCAGGAGAACAACATTGGATTACTGTTAAGACTATCCTTAGGTATCTGAGAAGAACTAAGGATATGTTCCTGGTGTATGGAGGAGATGAAGAACTTGTCATCAGAGGGTATGCTGATGCTGGTTTTCAGACAGATCAGAACAATCTGAAGTCACAATCTGGATATGTTTTCTGTCTCAATGGAGGAGCTGTGAGCTGGAAGAGTTCAAAGCAGCCGGTTGTCGTCGATTTTACAGCAGAGTCCGAATATATAGAAGCTTCTGATGCAGCCAAGGAAGCCGTATGGATTCGGAACTTTTTCCAGGAGCTTGATGTGGTGACTAGCAGTGAAGATCCTATTACATTGTATTGTGATAATACTGCAGCGGTGGATCTTGTAAAAGAACCAAGGTCACATCAACGGACAAAGCACATACTCCGAAAGTATCATCTCTTGAGGGATTTCTATCAAATGGGTGAAGTTGCAGTGAGCAGAGTATCCATGAAAGAGAACATGGCAGACCCCATGACTAAAGGCCTATCTCAGCAGAAACATGAATATCATGTGAGAGCTAGCGGGTTAAAAGTTGTTAGCAGTTGGCTCTAGTCCAAGTGGAAGTCTGTTGGAGTTGGTGGCCTAGAACTAACCAATTTTTACTTTATTCATTAAATAAACACCTTATCACATCTTGATTGTTCTTCTGCATGACAATTCATGTGATAATGTCCCAAGGATAGATGTTGCATTAAAGGGTCATAGCGGATCCCTGCTATGATGAGAACCCGGAAGTGCCATAACACTATTCTTGAATATATGTTCTATGGCCAGATGATGTTATATTAGGGACACAAATAATACAGGCCATTGGGGGTGAGGACTCATAAAACTTTGAGGCACCTTCTCATGGTGTGCACCCTTGGTAATATCCAGGAGGATATTATGAGAACAAGACCCGCTAGTAGGAAATCCACATTTCATAGTGTCATTGGATGTTCCTATCTGTGGATGTGTGTATTGGTCCTTGTACTTTAAGATTATTATTAATGGGTATTACAACTCGCGCACTTAGATGTATTGATGAAAACTGTGACGACACACTATTCACAGCGAAGGTAGGATACGTTGGGTGCGTCACGAGTAATACTGCATTAATAGCTAACGCGAGAAAGGATTTGTACCTTCTGTTCCATAATGGAAGTAGATATCTCAGGCCCTTTGATGGAATTGATATAGCCTAAATAAATCCACATCCATGGTAAGGAATGGGTGAGTTCAATTCTTGAAAGTAAAAGAAAGAATAATCGAGCACATGGGTTGATGGCACTAGCATGAAACCTACTTGATTCAAGATATCGTGACAAAGGGGTTATATTACACGGTAAGCGTTCGTATGAGGTGACATGTCATTACGGTGTTAACTTATTTCTCTATGGGTGCCTTGGCGTGTTGCTAGACGCTAACCTTGGACTTTAGGCAGGTTCCGCCTAATGCCACTGAGAAAGAGGCCTAGAGGGTCACACACTAAGTGTATCCATATATCTTAGTTAAATATTAATTTAACAAGTTAAATAAAGATTATTCCCGACCGTGGTTTAATAATTATTTAAGGATGCTTGATTTCATTTATTTTGACACTAGTTATTCGAGAGAATATATTGTGGGTGAAATATTATATATATATTAGCGAGTAATGCAGTTACATTTATTTAAGAAATAAATATACATTACTCAAGGTCTAATAAATGTGGTGGATGAAATAAAGAAAAATGAAAACAATATAAACATGCTGTGTACATTGAATGTACACGGCGTGTAGTTTTCATGGAAAATGAGTACACATCATGTATTAATGATTACACGCCGTGTAGTTTTTCCAGTCGGGATTTTGAGGAAATAATATCATTTTATTAAATGATATTTATTATAATCAGCGTGAGCGCATGTCAAGGAATTAATCATTTGAAATGAGGGATTTAAATAAGAGTTAATGAAATAAATAAAATAAGTAACACGTTTATTTATTGTCATAACTCTATAACCTCAAACCCGATTATAAATATCCTCACAACCCCAAAAATTTTCCAGAGAGAATCGTTGTGCACAACAATTCTGGAGAATTCTCTCAAGGCTGAAAGAACTCCTTCCTCTAAGAACACTCTCAAGACCAAGAGAGATCCTCCTCCATAGGATCAAGGTGATCTAAGGTGGACAATGCAAGCAAAGGCTTCTCCACGCTAGCACCTGAAGATTCTTTTGGCGACTTCCAGAGATACGTGGTGCATGTGTGGATCAATTATAGAGGAAGTCTATACTTGGCTTCTTTGACGCAATGATGAATCACATCAGATTTTGACCAGAGACATCAAAGAAGAAAGAATTTCCATCAAGGTAATTCTTGTCAATTAATTAAATTAATTATAACCAACATATGATGATCCCATCTTTATAGTTCCGGGACTCCCTCTTTCTTTTTCATTCTTCATTCTATTCTGAAGATCCAGAGTTTTATTATCGTGACAGATCTCGGATTGATCGTTGTTAATGCTAAAATTAAAGTTGGGAAAACCCACCAACGCACTTCCGCTGTGCCCGGAACTTACAGTAACTGCTGAGACCCATAAGAGATAATTACACTATGATACATCAAAACACCACCCAAACCAAGATGTGAAGTGTTATAGTAAACCTTGAACACAACACCCTCCTCTTGGCAGAAGAAGGACTAGAGAAATGAAAAAATTCTACTTCAAATACTAAACATCATCCTAGAACTATTCAGTATGCACAAATGCTTGATCATTTTTAGTCAATGTTGTCATATGAGTCACAATCCAAGATAAGTTGGGTACAAACCTCCCATAATATCTAACTAGAGCAAGAAAAATCTGCAACTCTATAATATTTTTTGGGGACAACCAAGAAAATAACACATCAATATTTGAAGGATTAACGACTAATCTATGCTGATACATGACATAAACTAATAAATAGACATCACAATCCCAAAATTCGTACTCTGATATCTTACCGAATAATTGATGAAACCAAAGAACTCCCAACACAGTCTACAGATTCTCTATTTCCTTCTCCTTAAATGCTAAAAACACAAGGATTTTGTCAATAAAGACCCCTAAGAACCAATTCATAAACCCATGGAACACGACATTCATCAACCCCATGAACACAGTTGGAGAATTTGTTACACCAAACGATATCACAATGAACTTATAATGACCATAATGACATATGAAAGAAGACTTTGGGACATACTCATCCTTTAGTTGCATCTAATGATACCCAGATCACAAATCAATCTTTTGGAACCAACTTTATCCCTTCAAATGATCAAATAATTCATCAATATATGGAAGAGGGAAGTGGTTGTTCACTCTCACTTGATTCAAATGGTGATAATCAATATACAAATGTAAACTGCCATGTGCCTTATTCTAAAAAAAAATTAGAGCTTCCCAAGGCAACATAGTAGGATAAATGAATCCTCTCTACAAGAGATCATTGACTTGGATTATCAACTCCCACAAATCAGAATGGGCCATATGATATAGAGACATTGATATTAGAGAAACACCTGGTTGCAACTCTATCCCAAACTTGATCTCTCATCAAGGGGGTAGTGCCACAACCTCTACAAGAAAGAAATTAGGGTACTATTTAACAACCCTATGAAAAACAACCATTTGAACCTTCATAAAACCTAGAAAAAACTCATCCAATAAGGAAGATAAAGACTTTACATGCCTCCAACCCATCTGAGGGTCTCACTCACTAATGAACACTACCTGGTCTCCATTAGAGTAATAGAATATGACATGGATGGTGAAGTAATCCATGATATACTATACCAAATACAACCAATTCATTCCAAGGATGAAATAATATGGTTGTATCTATAAATATATGAAATATCTCCAAGAGTGGTTTTGTCATAACCTCAATTCACAATCTCCATAGACATTAAACATTCTATCTTAACCTCAAACTAGCATAGTCAACATCTAGGAACTAGAATCCTCTCTACCTCAAGTACCAAATCTTGTAATATAGTGGAATAAATTAAGGAGTGAAAAGATCCATAATCAAATAAGTAATAAACCCAAGTAGAAAATAGGAAGATAATACCTCAAATGTCGTCTGGATCACCCGATGCTAGCAATGATAAAGCATGCATTTGAGCACATCTTTATCCACAACCTCTCTGGACTTGATGGAGACCAATTCAATGAATTTTATCTACCTTCTATCCCTAAGGATGAGAGATATCATAGGGTCATCCTTTTCTTTCCCCATCCCCTCTTTACTTCTCAAAATCTAGAATTCCCTATTTATACTACTGCTTCCTCGGATGAAGCTGCTGCAACGGTTGAGATTAAAACGGGCCTCCAACCAAATGATGACCACTAAGGAAGGTCTAAAAACCTTTATTCTGATATCAAAAACCTTTTAAAGAAAATAAAATGATTCCCAACCCACTGGTAAGGTCCTGAAAATTATTAGATTTTGTGAAACGGGTTGAAGAGGGATAAAACATGCTCCTATTGACTTAAAATTCTTTTAATTAAGAAACTGAGAAATCCTAGTCACAGATATACTCTATGAAGAGTCTTGAAGACTCCCATACCACAATTATCTGGTCCTATACAACATCCTCCCAATGACCTTTTCCTTTTCTAATACTTCATTATATGACTTCAACATAAATGGAGTGACATGATGCTAGATCTATAGACACAAATCCTCCTAGAAATTCCTCTACCAAGACTCATCATCTTAAAAAAGGCCTTAATCATATCATAGGAGGTTCTTGTAGTAGATATTTAACTCTTGAACACTGTAACTCCCCTATCAAAGGGTAAAGATATCCTGCTGCAAATCCACCTTAGTGGTTGAAGAAAAAACCTCAGCTTGAAACTAATCCCTGAACTTGTATCGTGAAATAGTAGACTGATCGCGATCCCCAAGGAAAAAAATACACCACCACTAAACTAACACACAAAAAATAATCATAGATAAAGAAAACCAGTTCCCTTTCTGATCATAGATCGAACTGAAGGCTATCTCCACCACCTCCAGCTAATCCTATATCTCCATATTTGAAACAAATCCTTCATACCTCTATATACCATGACACTAAAACTCTTGGAGTTTCCTATTACAAGTGTCTTTGTCATTTATATTCACCCTATAAAGATATTTTGGAACATTCTACTGAATGTATTCTATATGAACTTGATAGGGACGTCGACCCGATGCCATATTTGAAAAAGAACAAACATTAGTACTCCTAAAACTAAAAATAAGAAAATTTTAAGGTTGTTAAATTAATTCATTGATTTTAACCTATTCCCAAATTTCTATCAAAATTTAAACATAGACATAAAACAATAATGATGTGTTATCCTATCCCAAGTCTCTACCCTACAAGTAGTATCACCTTTCTTAGCAAGTTTAGTAAACCTGAAGGTCCTTGCATCGAATCATGGGTGGTTATAAAATATTGTGTCCTAGATAGCCTCCATTATTTACAATACACACTAATACCAAATGATACTATTTATCTACCAACCCATGCATCCTCACAAGTCCCAAACTCTAAACTCCATACAATCTCTCAACCATCACCATTGATACCACTCTATCATGACCCCATCCCTCTAAAGATACCCCACATGGGATGTAAATGAAGAAAGAGAGATAATGATGTCTAAATCCCACCTCCATTAGGACATGGTTTGGTGAATATAAATAAGGGTATATCAATATAATACATGAGAGACATTACCCTCTGATTCTCGCTCAAATTTACCCAAGAGAAGAAGGTAAGACGATCCTTGTAGTTTAGCTTGGGTTGTCGAATCCTCAGAGACCTAAGAAGTAACCTATAGACACGTACATTCTATGGACTGTTTTTGGATATGAAGTGGCCAACTTGGGTTGATTTTAGATGGGTTTAAATGAAATCTAAGAGACTTAATTGAATTCAATTTAAAAGAATGTGTTGATCCCAGGTTATCACTTGGGGTGGATTGGATGTATTTCCTTTTCAAAGATTTCAATTTCTTATATTTGAGATGGGTTCATTTAAGAAGATAAAACAACATCATAACTTACTAGTTTAATACCTACACCCTTTAATACTAATCAACTATACACTTGAAGGATCAAAGTTTTGAGCACTTCAAGGTAAAGGTTCGTATTATCACATGAAGTGTGTGGCTTTAAATTCAACAAGGACGATGGAGTTTAAAAATCATCAAATAAAAATCTCAATTAAAGAAGTGATTATACATTAATGGGTTGATAAATAACATCCAATACAGCCCCTTGATACTCCCCTGGATCAACCCATAAGTGGGTTATCCCTCCATTGATCCCATGGTTTCAATGGAAGCAGAAAGTAGACTCATGAGGGAGGAAATAGAGAAGTAAAGAAAACAATAAAAATAAAATGATCACTCCACCATTGTGTGAAATATTTCACAAGGTTTAGTGTGAATAAATTCACACCTTGAACCAAAGGTATCAAAGTGATATTAAGAACAACAGAATAAGAGGAAAATAAGAGATTTTATTAAGAAACTAAAGTGAATTGAACAACTTACATGTGAAAAAAAAACTCGAGACAACAAAATTGCAGTATAACATTACAATTGAACAAAGCATCAAAGATTATCAACTCCTTCACCACCACTACCTTAAATAGGAATTTTTGAGCCCTTGGGTCGATCCTCCAACAGTAAAATTCTCCTCAATTAATTGTGGTAGGCCATAAGTGGGTGTAAAGTAAGGAAGAGTTGATTTTTCCACCCTTGACCCGAGGTGGCAGCCATCTTTCCTTCACCGAACAGACGTGCTTTTAAGACCTTATAGATGGCAGAATAAGAGTGGTACATAGAAGACGAAAATGTATATAAATATTTATTCTAATCACCTGTAACATTTGGGCCCATTTTGAGTTGTGGATTCCGAGATATGATCATATTAGTGGGCTGTTTTTCTGGGACGCACAATCTGTAATAGAATTTTATCTCTAACTTGGGCCGCCTAAATGAACACCATGGAGACTGAATTAGCATTGTATCCTGAAGAGTAATTTGTTCCTCTACATTTCTTATAGCATCCCAAGAAATTTGGTATTTATTGGGTTTGTAATGTGGGTCCCACATTCTCATCAGTGGGCTGGTGTCCAATCTGCCTTCTCTAGAATTGCTTCCTTTCATCACAAAATATCCCCATCTTCTTCCATGGATTCTCCATTGATCCCTGAATAAAACATGATCATATTGAAGTTTATATCAATTTAACAAAATATAAAATTAAAATATGTATAATTAAATTCCTTAAAATCAGATGAATCATTGGGTACTTCAAATGATGTTAAAAAATGTACCACATAATAGTGCATTTTAAGAAGGTATTACAATCATAATGTGAAATGATGTTCAAAGTGTAAAATGCACTAAAATGGTGTTTATGAATAATAAAGAACATGAATATTATATATATTAAAAATGAATATTAGCCTCATTTAGTGTCTAATCACACCCCCAACTTGAGTTTTGCTAGTCCCGAGCAAAATATATCTCAAAAATATGAAATTCAAATTCCCTTTTCCAAAAACATTTTAATACACAATGATCACCAAAAACCCTTATACCAAAAAATCATGAAACCCATCCAAATATTTTAATACAAGATAGTTTCATAATCAGGTCCCAATCCCAAGCCCATTCCTTTGTTCAAATTCATTTCCATATTTCATCCAATATCAATTAAGTACGGGGATGTGTTGTGCATCACGATAGACATGGGGGTTCATTTTTATTCAAGGGGGGAATGATGGAAGCTCTAGGTGGAATCAAATTTCAATATTAATATGAGTATTCATTTTTTTTATTGTATTATTTTTTTTTTGATTTTTTTTGTTTTTTTTGCAATTTTTCCATGGTAATTGAAGTTGCACTCAAAAGAGTCAACCCCTATAGCGAGACTTTGCCGATGACTCCCAGGATCAAAGACCTTAGGGTACCAAGTAAAGCCCACATACTCAGGAATCATCTCAAGTTAACTTAGTCAAAAACAAATTCAAATTACCAAAAATAGAGATAAAATTACTAACTCTGGGCCAGACAACTATGGAGTCACGATCCCCAAGTGCCAAAAGCCACACATTAGGTCATTTCATTGCTCGACGCACAATTTTTTTTTTAGTTTTTTTTGAATACTCATATTAAACTAAAATGATCACCAAACCTATGCTATTAATTTAGGGGACCCCATGAACTTAAACTAATACCCCACTATCCAAAGGATGTGCATTGTGATTTTTTTTATTTGGATGAAAATATAAACGATGAAATATCACATTGGACAGCCACAATTTCCAAAATCTATGCTCATGAAATTATACAAGGATTAAAATTAGAATTAGGATATTCTAAATTATTTGATATTCAGTTTCAAAGTGTGCAATGTGTATTACCATGTTCAAATTTAAAGGAATTTTTCCTTCTATTTACACATTTTTTTTCAAATCATTCATTTTTTTACACAAAAGCATTTTTTTTATTTTATCTCCCCCCCATATTAAAACAACACTGTCCTTAGTGTTTGAAGAAATGAAAATTTAGAAGGAGTAGAGGCAGATAATGGAAGTTCAAAAAGGAAATTGAAACTGAGGATCATGGAATGAAATCACCTGGTGGTTGAAGTTAAAGTTCTTGCTGCTCCAAATTAGTCATTTGATCTTGTGGGGGATGTAGGCACCTACTTGATTGAACATGTATCACCCAAAATAGTACCTGAACCAAAATAAGAACAAACCAGACAAAACAAAAAACACAACGACTTATTTAATTCCAAGTATCATCATTTTTATGGTTTTTCATGTTTTTCTATTTTTTTTAATCAAACTAATGATACATTGTCTTCTTTTAATTTTCTGGGTAAGTTATTACTCAGGGATCACACCGCGTGACATAGATGAATACAGTGCTGCCCTTTCATACCCATCCATACTAATAATAGAAGAACAGGTCAACAGTCTTTTTTTTAAATAGAAAAATGATTAATTAATCCTATTTAAAATATAAATTTTATTAAAACAAAAAAATTATAAGAAACTCGAAAACCATGGGTTGCCTTCCATGCATCACTTTGTTTAACGTTGTTAGACCAACATGGACCCTAAATCTATCAATTTTTTCCTGGTTCATAGGTTGGCTCAGTTAACTCAACCTCTATTTCATGTTTATTGGATGATTCAATGACTGGTTTTAACCTTTGACCATTGACCTTGAAAATGTAACCACTTGTGGGATCTTGAATCTCTACTACCCCATGGGGGTACACATGATGCACTATGAAAGGTCCTGACCATCTAGACCTTAACTTTCCCGGGTGTAAATGAAGTTTTGAACTATACAAGAGCACAAGTTTTCCCGGTTCAAAATGTTTGACCTTGATATTCCTATATTGTTAGGATTGAACTCTAGCTTTATTGATCCTTGAATTTTCATAAGCCTCCATCCTTAGTTTCTCCAGTTCATTGAGATCTAATTTCCTTTTTGTTCCGACCAATGAGAGGTCATAATCAATTTTATTAATTTCCCAAAAGGCCTTATGCTCAATTTCAACAGGTAAATGGCATGATTTTCCATAAACCAACCTATATGGTGAAATTCCTAGGATGGTTTTGTATGCTGTACAATATTACCAAAGAGCATCCAATAGTTTCTCAGACCAATATTTCCTAGAAGGATTGACAGTTTTCTCAAGAATTTGTTTGATTTCCCTATTTTCTAACTCAGCTTGACCATTGGTTTGAGGATGGTATGCAGTGGACAATTTATGAGAAATAAAATACTTAGACATGAGTGAAGAGAATGGGCGGTTGCAGAAATGGGTTCCTCTATCACTGATTATAGCCCTAGGAATTCCAAATCGAGAAAATATGTTCTCTTTCAAAAATCAAATCACAACTTGATGATCATTGGACTTAGTGGGAATGGTCTCAACCCATTTTGAGACATAATCAACAGGTAAGAGTGTGTAGAGGTATCCCCTAGAGTTTGGGAAGGGACCCATGAAATCAATTCCCCAACAGTAAACTATTTCAACCACTAAGATGGGAGTGAGTGGCATTTGATTCCTTTTTGTGATGGACCCTACTTGTTGACACCTAGAACAGCTTTGACAAAATGTGTAGGAGTCCCTTGAGAGGATGGGCCAGAAGAGACCACATTAAAGAATCCTAGCAGATGTTTTCTTAGAGGAAAGGTGACCTTCACATGCCTCACTATGACAGAATTTAAGGATGGACTCTTATTCAGATTCTGGAACACACCTCCTAATGACTTGGTCATGGCAGAAATTATAAAGGTATGGATCATCAAATACATAGTTTCTAACATCATAAAGGAATTTCCTTAGAGCTTGAGTCCCTAAGAATTTTGGAATGACTCATGTAACTAAGAAATTGGCTATGTCGGCATACCAAGGGCAGTCACTCATAGAGTATAGGTGTTCATCAGGGAATGAATCAGACACAGAAAGGTGATTAGAGTTATCTTTTAATTCCATTCTAGAGAGGTGATCAGATACAACATTTTCAACACCCTTTTTATCCTTGATTGTGAGGTCAAATTCTTTTAAGATAAGGACCCACCTAATCAGTCTAGCCTTAGCATCTTGTTTTTGGAAGAGGTATTTTAGTGTAGAATGGTCAGTGAACACAGTTATGGGGGATCCTAAGAGGTAGGACCTAAAATTCTCTAAAGTAAACACAATATCAAGTAACTCCTTTTCAGTAGTGGTGTATTTGATTTGGGCATCATTTAAGGATTTTCTTGCATAATCAATTACATAAGGAGTTTTATCACAACGTTGTCCTAACACATCTCCTATAGAAAAGTCACTGGCATCACACATAAGTTCAAAAGGAAGGTTCCAATTTGGAGATTTCATAATGGGAGGATAGGTGAGAGAGGATTTTAGGGTTGAGAATGAACCCTCATAGCTTTTTGTCCAAACAAATGGGGCATCCTTTACTAGGAGAGCACAAAGGGGATGGGATATTGAACTAAAGTCCTTGATGAATCTTCTATAGAAACCATCATGTCCTAAGAAAGACCTCACTTCCTTGACATTTTTGGGTGATGGAAGATGACAGATGATGTCAACCTTGGCTTTATCAACTTCAATCCCCCTACCTGAGACCAGATGGCCTAGAACTAGTCCCTCTTTAACCATGAAATGACATTTTTCCCAGTTTAGGACTAGATTCTTTTCTTCACATCTTGACAAAACTCTCTCTACATTCCTAAGACATCTCTCAAAAGTATCCCCAAACACAGAGAAGTCATCCATGAAGACCTATAGAAAATCCCCTACCATGTCTGAGAATATTCCCATCATACACCGTTGGAAGGTTCCAGGGGCATTGCATAACCTGAAGGGCATGCATTTGAAAGCAAAGGTTCCAAATGGACATGTGAATGTAGTCTTCCCTTGATCCTCTAGGGAGAACTCAATTTGATTATACCCTGAGTACCCATCTAAGAAATAGTAGAACACATAACCTGGCACTCTCTCAAGGACTTGGTCAATGAATGGTAAGGGGAAATGTTCCTTCTTAGTGAATGAGTTTAGCTTCCTATAGTCAATGCAGACCCTCCATCCACTAATCACCCTTGTTGGAAGAATCTCTCCATCCTCATTGGTTATCACTGTGATTCCAGCCTTTTTTGGAACCACTTGGATTGGGCTAACCCATTCACTCTCAGCTATGGGATATATGATACCAGCTTTTAGCAATTTCAGGAGTTCTTTTCTTACTACCTCCATGAGATTAGGATTGAGTCGCTGTTGAGGTTGATCACATGGCTTTGAATCAGATTCCAGAACAATCCTATGAGTCCCGATAAGTGGGCTAATCCCAGGAATATCAAAAAGGGTCCAACCAATGGCTTTCTTATTCTTCCTAAGGAAATATAGAAGCATCCTCTCATGATTGGATTCAAGAGAAGAATAAATGACAACATGATGTGTTTGATTGTCCCACAGGAAATCATACTTGAGTGTAGTGGGAAGTTCCTTCAATTCAAGATCAAGTTGGTTCGGAATTTCAGCAGAAGATTGGGACATTGGATCAAGTTCAATTTCTTTTTTTAGAGTTTCAGATAGGATTGATTCCCCACATGTGGAAGTTTCAGCTACTAGATTGTCTTGATCAGATTTAGGGAAGGAATTTGGAGTGGTATCCATGAAAGTGGTTTTTTGAAAGGTTTCACTAATTGTTGGACCTAAGAATTCATCATAAGAGAAATTTGAAAATGATTCAAGCCAAGGAGATAAACTTCCTTCATATGAACAAAGGAAATCAATCTCATCCTGACTTAAACATTCATCAAATATTCCTTGATGTTCTATGGATTCATTATCAATTCTTCCTATCATGTTTACTTCATGAATGTCCTCGTCATCCCCTATTTGTGAGCTTTCATTATAGATGTTCAAGTCAAGACTCATGTTTCCAAAGGTGATGGTCATGTTCCCATTTCGAACTCGGATAATAGAGTTGATTTTTGCAAGGAAAGGACGACCAAGGATGATTGGGGTTTGTTCCTTATTTCCTAAGTTTGGATGGTTGTCAAGGACAATGAAGTCAGCAGGGTAGATGAAGTTTTCAACCTTTACCAGAACATCCTTTAAAATACCCTTTGGAACCCTAATACTACGATCAACAAGTTGAAGTATGACAGATGTGGGTTGGAGTTCTTCTAGTCCTAACTGGAAGTACACAGCATAAGGGATGAGATTGACACTAGAACCTAGGTCACACAAGGCCTTGACAACTTTGCTCTCTCCTAGTTCAACATTGATGTAAGGGCAACCCAGGTCTTTCAACTTAGGAGGAATGGTCCCTTGAATGGTGGTACTCACATTAGCAGCCAAAAGGACTTGATTTTTATGTGAAAATTTTCTTTTAAAAGTGCACAAGTCCTTAAGGTACATTGAGTAGGCAGGTATGGTTTGGATTTCATCGAGAAGGGGTATGTTCAACTTGACTTGTTAAAAGATTTCCCTCAACGTTTCACTCAGTTCAGGCTTGGGTTTCCCCCTCATGCATTGAGGAAATGGTGCAGGTTGTGTGGTTTGTTTGTTAAAGAGTTGTTTCCTTGACAATGTTATCAGTTTCCTTAGTTTGATATTGTGGTTCATTTGAATTTTCATCCTAGTTTGGATCTTTAGGTGGGTTCTGAATTAGTTGTTCAGGTTTCTCAATTGATTTCCCACTTCCTAAAATAGTCACAGCCTTTAGTTGTTCATGAGTTGTTTGAGCCAAACTTGACTCTCCCCTTGAAGTTGAGGATGGCACCGCCTGAGTAGGCATGGGGTCCTTTCCAGATTTTATGGTTTGAAGTTATTGTTTTAGGTAAGAGACTTCTGAGTTCATCCTCTCCATTTGTTTTCACATTTGTTCTAGTAGGCTTTGTGGAACAGTTTGGGTTGGTGCTTGAGAAGATTGGTTTATCCTAGGGGGATATTTTGGAGGTGGGATGGTTTTTTGAAAATGGACCAGTGGCTGTTGGTATTGGATAGGTTGGGTTTGGAACTGGTTATGGGATTGGTAGTTCTGATGGGGGTAAGGATTTTCTCCCTGTGGTTGGCTAGGTTGTTATTTATCTTTCCAGCGGAAGCCTGGGTGGTCATTATACCTTGGGTTGAAGTTGTTTTGGTATTGAGGCTTTTGAAAGTTCAAGGCATTTACTTCCGCTGGGGGTCCTCCTAAAAGAACATCCTTGATGGATGGAATGGTTAGGCAGTTGTCTGTTCTATTTTTCATGTTTGTCATAAATTGTGCAAACAGGGTCAACAGTTTGGATTTTATAGACTTTCCTAAGGTCCATCTCTTCAACCTTCCTAGAGAGTGCTGCGAGTTTAGACCTAAGGCTTTCCTCTTCTCTAAGTGTATGAATTCTAGTAGTTATTTGTGGCTTTTTAGAATAAGGTGAAGTTCCCCATGTTTGGTTTTGTTCAGAAAGTCTTTCTAGATACTCATAAGCATCATTTGGGTTTTTTTAAAGGTTCCATTACACATCATGTCAATGAATTGTTTGTTCCCCAGACCCAACCCTTCATAGAAAATTCTCACTTGTTCAGGAATAGAAAAACTATGGTGTGGAATCATTTTTAGAGTGTCTTTGAACCTCTCCCATGTTTCATAGAATGACTCTCCCTCTTTTTCAAAAAAGTTTTGGATACTCTTTTTAAGTTCAATTGTTTTGTGGTGGGGAAAGTATTTCTTGTAGAATTCTCTTTGTAGTTGGTACCAAGATTTTATGGATGATGGTCTCAAATTGTTTAGCCAATTTTTAGCTCTATCCTTTAAAGAAAAAGGAAATATCCTCATCTTAGATGATTCTAGTTGATGTGGGGGACAAATGGTTTCTACAATGTCATTGAACTCCTTAATGTGAAGGTAGGACATCTTGGACTCCATTACATGGAATGTGGGAAGGTGGTTTAGGACATGGGGTTTAAAGATGTAGTTGGAATCTCCTAGGGAATTGTGTCTAATGCATGAGGGGGCATTGGTCCAGGAAGGTGTGAGGTAGTCATTTATGGTTTGGTCAATTGCATTCCCCAAGTTTGGGGCTGCCTCATTTGGGTTTCCATTTTGGTTCCCACCCGGGTTTATGTGTTTGTTTTTGTGAAGACCTTCCATTGAAATAGGCTAAATTTTGGACTCTGGAGTATTAGGAAGATTAGGATCTAATGGAAAGAGTTCCCTTGGTGTACTTGACTCCCCAACCCCAGGACTATCCACCCTAACTAGACGGTTTGATTGATCGCGAGTGTAGGCGGACATGTGCCAAAAGAAAAAAAAAACGAGAAAGGGACAATATAATAGAATTTGGATGAGAAAAGAAGAAATGGGGGAGAATATAATGGGTTTTTATATGACTTACTTGGGTCCCCAGCAACGGCGCAAAAATTTGATTCTCACTCAAATTTACACAAGATAAGAAGGTAAAACGGTCCTTGTAGTTTAGCTTGGGTTGTCGAATCCTCAGAGACCTAAGAAGTAACCTATAGACACGTAAATTCTATGGACTCTTTTTGTCTATGAAGTGGCCAACTTGGGTTGATTTTAGATGGGTTTAAAGGAACTCTAAGAGACTAAAGTGAATTCAATTTAAAAGAATGAGTTGATCCTAGGTTATCACTTGGGGTGGATTGGATGTATTTCCTTTTCAAAGATTTCAATTTCTTATATTTGAGATGGGTTCATTTAAGAAGACAAAACAACATCATCACCTACTGGTTTAACACCTAAACCCTTTAATACTAATCACCTATACACTTGAAGGATCAAAGTTTTGAGCACTTCAAGGTAAAGGTTCGTATTAGCACATGAAGTGTGTGGCTTTAAATTCAACAAGGACGATGGAGTTTAAAAATCATCAAATAAAAATCTCAATTAAAGAAGTGATTATACATTAATGGGGTGATAAATAACATCCAATCTATCCCCTTTATACTCCCTTGGATCAACCCATAAGTTTTTTATCCCTCCATTGATCCCATGGTTTTAGTGGAAGCATAAAGTAGACTCATGAGGGAGGAAATGGAGAAGTAAAGAAAACAATAAAAATAAAATGATCACTCCACCATTGTGTGAAATATTTCACAAGTTTTAGTGTGAATAAATTCACACCTTGAACCAAAGGTATCAAATTGATATTAAGAACAACATAATAAGAGGAAAAGAAGATATTTTATTAAGAAACTAAAGTGAATTGAACAACTTACATGTGAAAGAAAAACTTGAGACAACAAAATTGCAGCATAACATTACAATTGAACAAAGCATAAAAGATTATCAACTCCTTCACCACCACTTCCTTAAATAGGAATTTTTGAGCCCTTGGGTAGATCCTCCAACAGTCCAAATCTCCTCAATTAATTGTGGTAGGCCATAGGTAGGTGGAAAGTAAGGAAGAGTTGATTTTTCCACCCTTGACCCGAGGTGGCATCCAACTTTCCTTCACCGAACATACTCAATTGTAAGACCTTCTAGATGGCCGAATCAGAGTTGGAAATATAAAAAAAAAATGGATCTATAGATGTATGATAACCTCATGTAAAATTTGGTCCCATTTGGAGTTGTAGATTCCAAGATATGATCATATTAGTGGGATGTTTTTCTGGGCCACAGAATCTGGCACAGAATTTTATCTCTAATTTGGTCCGCCTAAATGAACACCATGGAGGCCGAATTAGCATTGGATCATGAAGAGTGATTTGTTCCTCTACATGTATTATAGTATCACACGAAATTTGGGATTCATTGGGTTTTTAATGTGGGTCCCACATTCTCATCAGTGGGATGGTGTCCAATCTGCCTTCTCTAGAATTGCTTCCTTTCATAACAAAATATCCCCATCTTCTTTCATGAATTATCCATTGATCCCTGAATGAAAAATGATCATATTGAAGTGTAGATAAATTTAACAAAATATAAAATTAAAATATGTATAATTAAATTCCTTAAAATCAGATGAATCATTGGGTACTTCAAATGATGTTAAAAAATGTACCACATAATAGTGCATTTTAAGAAGGTATTACAATCATAATGTGAAATGATGTTCAAAGTGTAAAATTAACTAAAATGGTATTTGTGAATAATAAAGAAAATGAATATTATATATATTAACAATGAATATTAGCCTAATTTAGTGGCTAATCACCCTCTATATAGTTCAAGGAGTAAGAGATAATAAGAATGAACCGCAAACCAACACCATGCATAAACCAAAAGAAATACCAATATATGAAATTTCATACATAAACTAAAAGGAAGACTATAAGTACCAAGAGTAAAACCAGGAAGTGACTATGAACAATGGAAAATCCTTACCACAGCATAACAACTCCTGTGAGCTAGTAATGTCCAGCCTAGGGTGAGCATAACATTTATAATCACTAATATTCTTATTAAAATATATTGTGAAAAAATGTGAAAGAAGAATAATAAATCCCAGTGAACAAATAAATGAAACTAACTCATTACCTAAATAAGAAATACCACTTTTCCAACCTCACCATGGCTCTCTCACTAAAGAACAGATAAAAGTAAACCATTCTATAACAAGGAAAATATATAAAAATGAAGGTACCGTCTTAAAATTATCCATTAGTGTTTAACTATCATGCCCTAATTCCAAACATCATGTGCTCATCCATTCTATAAGTAATCCATCTGTGTTGTGATTTGGGCCTCATACCTACCTACCTTAGTCCCATACAGGGATAAACATCTCGTGTTGGCATCAATCCATATATCCATATCATCATCAACATCATATCATATAAAACTTAGTGTATGTATGGAATCCACTATAGCCCATGTAAATGCATTATACCTCAATCCATCCTAGCCATGCATGTGCACCCATGGGAAGTTAGAGTCACCATGAACAAATACAGGTATGTGCTATACCTCAAGACATTACATCCAACACATAAATGTATAGTAAACTATGTGCCATCACAATCCTAGTAGAAACGTACCCTAAAATGTTATCCCAAATGGGTTAAATAACCTAAGGGGGGGGGGGTGACTCAGGGTATGATAGATTAAAATAACTTCCCCTTATGATCTTGCGTTGTCATTAAACAAAAAAATCTTCTCTCCATTTCCCATAACAATGTATGAGAAGAAATGAAAGTATACAAGAGACACATAAATTTTACTTGGTTCACCTGCACTAGGATATGTCTAAGGATAATAAATAGGAAATTTTTCTATGTACCAAATCCACTAAAGTTCACTACTATTACAAATATTAGAGATGACTCACCATCCCTACTAGTTTACTACCATTCACAATTTGAAATCTCATTAGTCTCTCAACTTAAGTGTGATCACTAACCCTTCATAAGTATCTTTTATTAAACACTTGAATAAATATTGTTTACACATCAATTGTTTCTTCATGAAGCACTACTTTTATCCAATTTTTTAATGAATCTTTACCTTATAATTTCTAGGAAAATCCTTATGGTCCATATAAGATTCACTTTCATGGAACCCTTTTCCCAACTTTTGAGAAACTTAAAAATAATTTTCAAAACCATTATCTTTCACGAAAAAAATTCTATTTCATAAAAATCATATCCTTTCATGAAACTTTAATCTTTCAAAAAACTTCTTTTTTTTGTGAAAATAAATGATTCACGCAATACCTTTGTGAAACTCTTTCACAAATTTAGTGCCTTTAGATATTCGTTAAGGATTGCTCTCTTTAAATGAGGAGTGTAGCTACCTATTTATATATGTTTCCTCCCCTTCGTGAAATATTCAATATTACGAAAACCTTTTAATGAAACTCTTTATAAATCTTTTCAAAACTCCCTACCATCACAAAACTTTAGAGAAATTTTCTATCCATGAAACATATCATAATCATGTAACTTTCCACATTTTTACTTTGCTGATCAAAAGTATTTAATGAAACATTTATTTTCAAATCTAAAAACCTTCTAAAAAAACATTCATTAATTCCATTCCTTTTACATATTTTCTTGAGCCGATCCTAGAAATCCATCTTTTATGAAACTTGGCCCTTCTACTAAATTTTTGACCATAAAAATTTTCAAACACTATGAAATAATGACACCTTGTACAAAGAATTATTTTTACCAGTTTAGATATTACATACTTATATCTTGAGGATTTTTCAAAATACCTGGTAAAAAATCATGTTGGAACTCCACAACTGACCTTGTCAACCCACTTTTTCAACAAACAAAATAAACCCAAAAACACTGCAAAGTTACCTTGAGAAATTTTTTACCTTCAACATCCAAAATTGGGTTTTTTGAAAACAATGAACCTTTTGATAACAATTTAAATCTTTAGTTTCCATTATGTTGACAACACATTTCACTCTTCCATCTTCTACCACAATTTTCTTCCTATGATTCCAGATAGTGATCAAAGATTTACCCAACATACACTCTAAGACCACATGATCCATTCTCAGTATGAGAAACAATAATAACATGAAAAGTTCATCAATGAATCACTTAATTATTGAAATAGATATATGATTTCATTAATAACCCCATCTATCATGATATATAAACATTGATCGAACATCTTTACCATTAAAAATCCCCCTATTTTTCTGCTCACCTTATCAACTTCTCCCGTTATCTTGATCAAGACATTTTCTCCCCCTTTTTCAATGAACCTAAAGGTTACTCTTTTGTGATTGAAACACAGTAAATAACACATATAAATACATAATAAAACACACACACTATACCTCAGTGAGAGGGGGTCCCACTTCCACACTTGTCTAAGTGTGTGAATTTGACTAAACTCCAAGATCCAATCAGTGCTACTCAAACACCTCTTTGGGCAAGGACTTCATCAAAATTACTATAACCTATAGTTCTATAGGCACATACTCCAAATTAATAGGCCCATGCTCTACCTTATCCTTGATAAAATGATATTTTATTTCAATGTGATTTATCCATGAGTGATGGACTGAATTTTTTCCAAGATTTATAGCACTTGAATTTTCATAATGGATTTTGATCAGATACTTCACTTAAACTCTCACATCTTCAAGAAATTACTTTATCCACAATAACTGCATGAAATCTTGAGTATCCACAATATATTCAGATTCCACTGTGATTAATAAAATGAAATCTTGTTTCTTGCTTAGTCAAGAAATACACAAACTACCAAGGTAGAATGCACCACCTTACATTGACCTTCTATCATATACCAATCTATCCCAATTCACATATGAATAACCCAATAACCCTTAGTGAGATTTTCACTATATAATAAATTTAATCCACTGTGTCATTAATATAACAAATTATTCTTTTTTACTATGAGTAAGTGGATTTCTTTAGGATTGCTTTGATACCGCATTGCTTGACATGTGAAAAAAATGATATCAGGTCATTTCACTATTAAGTACAAAAGATTTACAATGATATTCCTATATTCTATATCAATAACTTCTTTTCCTTCATCATATCATAATAGTTTCATCCAGGTTTCCACTAGAGTTGTCATTTTCTTATAATTATCCATTCTAAATCTTCTCAGAATCACCTTAGCATATTTATATTGAAAAATGAATGTGCCAATTCTTTCTTGAATCATTTGTAAACCAATGAAAAATGTTATTTCACCAATCATTGACATTTGAAACTCACTTTTCATGAATTTTTTGAACTATTAACACTATGCTTCATCAGATCCACAAAATAGTTTTTCATAAACATACATTAGAACCATCATCTTTTGATTATTGTTATTGTTAACGTAGACATTGTAATAATATCCACCATGTTAAAAATTTATCTTATTTAAAAACCGACCAAGTCTTGAATATCATGATCTTGATGCTTACTTCAACCCATATAACACCTTCTTTAGTTGAAAAACTTTGTTATCATCTTCATGAATAAGAAAACCATCTAGATGTTCGATGTAAACTTCTTCTTCCAAAACCCCATTCAGAAATGATGACTTGATGTATATATGGAAAAATTTTAACTTTCATTTCACTACAATGGATAAGAATAGACAAATAGTTTCCATCCTTGAAACAGGTAAAAATGTCTCATCAACATAAATACCATCAATATTTGAGTATCCCTTGCACACTATTAATTTTTTATTTTAAATTACAAATATATATTCATTTAGTTTGTTCCGAAAGACCTATTTGGTCATGATGACATTTTTATCTTTTGATCTCAAAATAATCTCCCATATCTGATTATTCTCAATTTAGTCAAGCTCTTCATTCATAGGCTAAACCTAGTTCTCATATTTAGCTATTTATTCAAAACATTTAGGGTCTACCTGATATATGAAGGATGCCTTCTATAAAGACTTCATTATCCATGTTTGAACCAGAATCACCTGATCACCAATGATGTTTTCCTATCAATTTCAGCTCAACTCTTCAGCTTCTATACAGATATAGATTTGAATTTATCCTATTCATCATCAATATCTTCTTCTAAGTTAGTATTTTCCACTTATACTCTCCCTGAGTTTCTTTCCTCCTAATCACTATAATCAATAAATTGTTCACTATGTAGTTAAATATTTTTTTCATTTTCTACTACAATGACCTCATTGCTTTCAACCACTTTCCCTAGCCTCTTGTTGGAGAATTTATATGATTTTTTTTCTGAGTAGCCAAGTAATATCCTATCATCTTCATGAGACAAAAAATTTCCATGTTTTTCTTCATCAAGAATAAAAAACTTACTTAAAAATATATTAAATTATTTTAATGTTGGCTTCCTTATATACCAAATCTCATATGAAGTCTTTTCTTCTTTTGGACACAAAAGATCCCTATTGGATATTTAGACCGATTTCAAGACCACTTCCTCCCAAAATTTCTCTAGTAGGTTCTTTTCAATAAGAATTATTCTGTACATATTGTTTATGATTTAATTTCTCATCTCAACCACTCCATTTTCTTGAAGAGTTCCCACTACCAAAACATGGTACCTTATCCCGTGTTTCTTGAGATAATCCCCACTTGGCTATTTATGAATTTTTTTACCATTATCAATTCAAAACTTCATAATCTTATTTCCAAGAATCCTTTATTATTCCCTTCGATATTATGTTATGAAACTAAACATGTAATAATTGTGGGAAATGACAAATATCTATTTCATCCTACTGAAATCATCAATGAAAAGAAAATAATACCCCTTCCTGTTAATGGATTTTGGTGAGATAGGTACACACACATATTCATGCACCAATTCAAGCAATTTGGTTAACTTTTTTTTTCTTTTACCTTGTACATCTGTATGTAATATTCCCTTTTTGACAATCATTTCACATGTGAGTATGATCACATGATAGCTTGGGTAGATCTCAAGATGCAACACATTTGACCATATCTTTTAGGTATAGTTGACATAGATGGAAAATACATTTATTCCATGACCCATATTCTTTCTTTCTGGATAAAAAGAACATATCTTCTTCTACAATCACATGGTAGGGATTCTACTTCATGCACTTTCCCTATAAAACAACTATACCATATTTTCCCTTTACAATACACAATTTCTTGGAAAAGAATATATAATTTCTTAAGTAACACAATTGACTAAAACTTATCAAGTTGTGATTGAGACCTTAGAAAACCAATACATCAGCACATCTCATATCTTTTCCCCTAAATTTGGATTTTCCTAAGTTAATAATCTTTAAGCCTTCATCATTTCTAAATTTTAAAACACCTTCCTTGTCATATTTGATGCATGTAACAAGATCCTTATTTCTTATCATATGGTATGTACATCCACTATCAATGATCCTTACACTAGCACGATCTGATGCTTTAATGGAATTTTCTATAACCACTACCTTCTTAAATCTTTTATTTTTTATCCACACCATTGACTTCATACCTACTATGGATTTATATTATTAATCTTTCTTAGAGTATGATGGACCAAATTCATCTTGTAGAGCTGCAAATCAATTTTACATTTTTAGCTCATTCGATGATTCATTGAGCTACTACTTATGACCACTTTGGTTCTGTTTTGACACATTATTATATATTATTGATGATAAATATCTAGCCACATGTTTGAATCCTCTACACCAGAAATAGTGACCATAAAAACCATTCTTGGTATATTAAAATCTATATAGATGTATTTGTTGCTCATGTTATGTTCAGTACCTTTTGGCTATAGTACATACATTTTGGTAATTTCCTATATTTCCATAGAAATAAAACCTGATATGAGGTGAATTCAAGTGAGTCATTTCTATAGCTCCAGTTTTTTGTTGGATTATTTAAACCTTATGATTCTAATTTGTACCCAAATTAAATTTTAACCTCAGAGTGGGTGCTTTCTGGATGACATCAATCATCACAGATTTCTATTTATGATCAAGCCCCATACCATCCTTGTTATTTTTATATGAATTTTCTTTAGTTTTTATATACCTATATGTTCTACTTACATCTTTTATGTCGCCCAAGTGATCTTCTTTCCTAATGTCATACAGGGAATCAAGAGTCTATCTTAATCATTCAATTTTAATCATAGGTCAACACATTATTCATCAAGTTATTCGATACATTTGATTTGACCTTTTTATATGTTATTCAAACCATCAATCACTTTATTTTTTTCTTCATCCTTGAGCTTGTACTCAAGAACCTTTTCTGAGTTCTCTAGCATTAAAGACTTAAAATTTTCAATTTATTCGTTCATCTTAGAATTATATCCTTCCTACCACTACATATAGAGTTTGGCATCATGAACCACTCTTTTTGATTTTTTCCTCTCTAAATATATATCTCCTCAAGAGAAGCTTCTAATTTATCTTGGATATCAACCCTTCCTTAGACTTATCCTTCATCATTGTTTCTTTCCTCCCTTGTATAGAAGTTACCTATAACTGCCACCATAATTTTCTTCATGATCCTTCAGTCCTTAATCTCTTCTACCTCAAATTATTCAGAATTTTCATTCTATTGCGAAATTAGGTTCTTCTTGAAGAAATTTCACCTCACATTTTTCTCACCTTTCACATTGGCTAAAGTCTTCTTCATGAGATTTTTAACTTCATCCTCATCATCATCTTAAAAATTATTAGGGAACATTAATGCAAGATGTAAAACCTTTCCACATTGAAAAAATGTGAGTGGTAGTTTTCCTTTGAACTTTCCCTTTTCTATTTATAGATTTTAGGAAAGGAATGACATGACCTCATCCAAATCTTCTTCTTCCTGGAAATCATCTATATTGAGCTTCTTCACAACCTTTAATTACACCTCTTTATATTTTTATTTTTACAAAGACTCATTATCATCATTTCTCATCCCACATGCGACAAGAGTACTATGTAATATATCCAATGTTATCTCTTCTAGATCTTTATCTTCCAGTATAGTGACTTTTGAATTGAACCGAGGTGGAAGGATTCTCAAGATGTGATTAATGATCCTTATATATTCAAGAATTTCTCCAATACCACACATGTATTCTATGACAACATTCACCCAGTAAAATAATGAATCTAAAAACTTATTTGGGTGCATTATTAGTTCCTCATATTTTTCCCATAAAACCTGTAATTTTGATTCTCTAACCTTTGAATCACCTTCATATATATTTAAAAGCTTTTTCCACATGGCATGCGTTGACTTACATGACATCACCTTCATGTAGATTGTGTTAGATAAATATCCATATAAGGCATTGATTCCTTTGGAATTAGTATAAAATTATCTTAAGTCTACTTATGATAGAACTCTACTTTCCAAACTAATAGAAATACCATAAATTGCATTCATAAAGACATCCATACCTAATGATCAGAAGTAGTGCTACATTCGATTCTTCCACAACTAAAAATTATTTCCATCAATGATTGGAATCCCATTGTGATTAACAACCTCCATTAAAATCATTGATATAGAAACATTTATTTTAACCTTTTTCTTTAACACCAATTTTTATACCAACTAGGTTAAATACCCTGGGGGGGGGGGTGAATCAGGGTATGAAAGATTAAAATAATTGCTCCTTCAAATATTGCTTCATCATCAAACAAAACAATCTTCTCTCCCTTTCCCATATAAATACATGAGCATAAATTAAATAAAGAATAAGGAACAATAATTTTACTTGATTTACTCATAATAGGTTACTTACAAGGAGAATACACATGAAATGTTCCCATGTACCAACTCCACTAAAGCACACTATTATTACAAAGTTCAGAGTACACTCACTATCCCTCCAAGTTCACTATAATTCACAATTTGAAAGCTTACTGATCTCTCAACTGAAGTGTGTTCACTGCTCCTTCATAAGAATATTTTCTTGATCACTTGAATAAATATTTTTTACACCTCATTCAGTTCTTCATGAAGAGCTACTTTCACACACTTGATGAATAAATCTTTACCTCATAATTTCTAGGCAAATCCTTCTAGTTCACGTAAGATTCAATTTCACAGAACCCCTTCCCCAAAATTTTCAAAAATTCAATATAATTTGTGAAACCTTTATCTTTCATGAAACAATTATATTTTTTAAAACTCACAACTTTTCACAAAACTTTCATCTTTTAAAAAAATTCATTTCTTCATAAAACTAAATTCTTCACTCAAGAAAAAACTCCATAAAACTCTTTCATGAATTTTTTGAATTTGGATATTTGTTAATGATTTATATATTCAAATGAGGGGGTAACTACCTATTTATAGAAATTTCCTAAAATTAGTAAAAAATTTCAAGATCATAACCTTATTTTCATGAAACTCTTCATACCTATTCATGAAACTCTCTGACTTTATGAAACTTCAGATAAAATTTCCATTCATGAAACTTTTCATAATCACGTAACTTACTGCCTTTTTCTTTAACTAATCAATATTATTTTGAGAAACATTATTTTAAAATTATCCAAACCTTTACGACACCAAAATTTTATGAATTCCATGCCTTTTCCATATTTTCATGAGGTAATCTTGTAAATCCATATTTCATGAAACTTGTCCCTTCCTCTCAATTTTGGATCCCATTTTTTTTTTCAAACATTAGGAAATGATTCCGCCTTATACACACAATTATTTTTACCACTTAAATAGATTCTATACCTCTAACTTGAAGCTTTAACAACATACCTGGTCAACAATCATGTTGGAACTCTACAACTAACCTTATTAACCTACTTTTTCAACAGACACAATCAACCCAAAAACACTAAAAAGTTAACTTAAGAGATTTTTTACCAACATAAACCATATTAAATTATAGCATGGGGTAAAAATAATCATATATGAATCCAAATAGAGGGAAAGGGAGAGTTATAAGTCAACCATATATTCCCTCACCATCTGAATATTTGATAAAATACCCCCCAAAACATTTGGGCATTGGTTTCCCTACCGACATGTGTTGGGTAGCATAAGAAATCAGAAAATATAAATAAAATCCTCACAAACAAAACTAAGTGAAAAACCTATACTTATAATCATATTACACTATCATCTCATAGGACTCCTAGTTTCCACTAATAAGTTCTAGGTTATACACAAGCACACAAGCATCATAACTCTCATTAATTAATATTATTGCAAGATTAAAATTTTAATCTTCTTAAGACAAGTTCTAAAAAAATATTAATTATTTTTCTTATATTCTTGACTATGTCATCCCATTAAATCTGGTTCAAAATTTAATCATTGCTAACAGGATTTATTAAACTACTTTAAAACTTCTATATTTTAAACCCATGATTCTCATAGCATCCTATCCAACCATCCCATATTTTCCATTAATATAATATTAAAAATTAAAAATTACTAAAATTAATAAAAACCCACACCATGAGTTGATTATTTATTCATTTATCATCCATAAATTATCTAGGCACTCTAGGAATCCACATAAGCTACCCCATTAAAACCACCTATTCCATGCAAAGATTCCAACTGTGTAAAATAACAGGAACCAAAAAATAACATCCATCCAAAAAGACATCCAACAAGAATCAAAAAAGAAAAGAATTAAAAATAAAGCCCCACTTTGAACTCATCCCAACCACCATAGTGTACCACACTATTGTGCACAATATAAACTATTCCTCCATCATAGGAATCATCCATCACTACAGTCTGAGCTCTCATCCCATTACTCATCCAAGGTTCCCAACCATATCAAAACAACCATATATCAAAAAACCCTAGGATCCTATCCCATTTCTCATCCAAGGTTAACCAACCAAAAATAGTTAAAAACAATTATAACAAGGATATAAAACTTATATAATACACATACATATCAAATTTTATTTATGTACATTGGAAAAGACACTAAGGCCATAAAACTAAGGAATATAAGACTTCCACAACAAGAATAAGATTTCATATCCCCAAAGCATTTATATTTATCAAAAAACAATTTTATTTCCCATATTGAATTAACTACTTTATTATTAATAGGTTTTACACAAAACAATTAACCTATAACTTATCTTCCATCGATAGCTATGAAGCAACTTAAACATTCCATTATCATTACCTTCATTTTCTATCAAAAACAAGGAAGAAAAAATATCGAATTACATGCCTCTTTCTTTAATCACATCATCATAATTATTCATAATTTTAATTATTTATCAGATTACAAAAATAACTATGTTAACCATAATAATAGCCATAAAACAAATATAACACTATCTTAGTAAAACAAGAGGCATCGATAGACATAAAACCAAAAAGTGATCACAAACCAAGACCATGACTTAATTATTCCATTAAATTTCATTTTTTTACCATTATTAGGTTAATTAAAACATTAATTAAAGTATTCAAGAATGATAAAAGTGAAGATAAAAACCCACCATAGCATAGAAAAAGAATAAAAAAAGAGAACAAAACCACCATAGAAGAGAAAACTAACCTTAGATCACCAAAAAATTATCTCTAGAAGACGAGAGTTGAATTAAATTGAAGGGGATTTGAAGGCCTTCAAAAAATATGTCTAGGTATCCTAGGGTTTGATAGAAGGGAGGCAAAATAAGAAAAAACCTAGGGGATCCCCAAATTATAACCAAATTAGAAAATCCTCATTCACAGTGTGAAAGTATAGTTCATGATGTTATTTCCATAAGTTAAAAATTTACCAAAAATTAAATTTTCTCATTCCTAAAACCTAAAAACTCATTCAAACCATGAAGCAACAAGTCATACTATGAATTTCTTCTAGTAAGAACAAAAAAATTCTACCTCAAAACCCTTTAGGTCAAGAACCAAAATTCAAGCCATGAATCATAATTCATGTTTTTAATATTGAGTTCACGCCATGAATTCCTCCTACAACTAGATTTTTTTCTTCTAACCACCTAATCCTACCTCAAACTCACAAATAAAAACCCAAGAAAAACTGAGCACTTACATAAACCTAGTGAAATTAGTACTGATGTTTGGGGAAGCTGATTATCATCAATTTATGACCATTAAACAAAAAAATCATACTAATTACTTTTATCTAGGGATGAAAATAGGTTGTGGAATGAATTTTAATTTTTTTTTTCATTTTTTAAAATAATAATAATAATTATTATTATTGAACATAAACCCTGGATCCCTTATTATGCTCTTCCCCATATAGTCCTAGCAAGTAGGTACTAGACCATGGGTATTGAATTCACTTTTCAGTTGAATTAGGTAAAACTATCACCCCTATACACCGCTCCTCACTGTCTAATGTGGTAAATAACCATATGTGAAATTATAATGTCGAAGAAGAACTAGTGAGATAAGAACCTTCGACTTCAAGGACTGAAGCCCCAATCCCTTCCACTAGGTTACCCCTGGAGGAGTAATTTTTTAATTAGGCTAAGTTAAAATGTAGTTATGAAAATTGGTTTCAAGTCACAATCATTTATAAAAATAATAAACTTGAATTAAAGTTCTTCATGCAATATTCATATGTTTTTAGAGGCTTGTATCAACATGTACATTAAAAAATTTATAAAAAATATAGATAATATAATAATAACTATTAAAAAATATTTATATAAATTATAAAAACTACAAAATATGTTAATGATACACATAGAATTTATAATAAGAAAAAAAGAAAAATATATGCAAAAATTATCATGAAATTTGTAATTTTTTTAAAATAATATCTATAAAAAACTATATAAATTACCAAATATTTTAACACTACATGGTTCATGTAAACTATATATAATTATAAAGAACCATGTGAACTGTGTTTACATCACACATTATACTTTTTTTAGTTTATGATATATGTACATATATATATATTTATATTTTCCATTAATATGTAAAAATTAAGGGAAATATAAATAAATGTATAAGGAAATTATAGAATTTAAATTTTTTTATAAATAGTTGAAATTTTATTGTATAAATATTTTAAATATATTAAATTATTTATATATTAGTTTAGTCATTGATAAATAATTAAATTAAGTATGTTGTGTATGATATCCCATACAATATAAATCTTAGAAAATTAAAAAATATTTAATTTTTTAGATATAATATATTTTAATTGAAAGGAATCATTTTTTTAAAATAATTAAAGAAAAATATTATAGATTCAATTTTATACTTTAAAATGATAACAAAATGTGAAAAATAAAGAACATTCATGTAAATATATGAGTTTTAAGTACATTATTAAAAAAATACAATCAATGATTTCCATGTTGATATATAAGAGGCTCTGTTCCACATCTATGGATTAGAATAATGTGACTAAATATGTAATATTTATGTTGGTTTAGTGGAGTATGAAATGAAAATATGGATCTTATTCTTGTTCATATACATACTCTACATGTTTTTGATGTGTCATTTCTTCTACATCTACTCGAATCAGTAGTGAGGGATCTACATTCACATGTTGAAAAAAAACCCAAATAGAATGAAAATTTATCCACATGGAAGGAATATGACTGCTGGGGCATCGAAACATGACTAAAATATATAATAAAAATAAATTAAGACTTAAATATATTATATTTAGTATACTTGGATCATGCTATTGCATATGCTGTGAGAGTAAAAGACAGTGAAACAGAATTTGGTTAAGTCCTTATAACCAAAATACCTAGTTGAGATGATGAAACTACAAAAAATGTAGAATGAACAGATGGAGTAGAACAAAGAGTGCTATGATGTCCATGTCCCCATCATGGATGGTCTACATCATCAGCTAAAGGAGATACCGACTGATCTAGATCAATGTTCCCCTCCCATGGATCATCATTGAAAATGTTATGATGTATCCTTATAATGGACTGCCTTGACTCCATTATTTATGTATGGAAGAACGATCAGTCAAATATCGATCCTTATTTAGGAATAAATATGTGCATGATGTGTGTAACATGATTAATATGTAAATAAAATAAACTAAAATTAAATGCTATTAAAAAAATAAAATTAATATAATAGAAAAAAGTTTAATTACCAAGTCATAATGGCCTCTCTTGTGTCACATTAGATATAACAATGATTTCATTTTGTGAAAACATTAATAATTCAACTGATATTATAAACATAGGTATATCTTGGGTGAACTTCATAAATAATATCCCTCACGTCTATCCCACATCTCGATGTATAGTGCACGAAATCACCTCCAGTTCACATCATGATTCCCTAAATTATTCAATGATTAAAGTATCATAAGCTATCTAGAAGAGTGGGAATATACTGTATGACCCCAAAATACCTCATAAAATAGTCTATATGGTTCCACTCAATGATATTATAATGTATAAGAGTCACTACACATGTGGAGACATGAATCACAATCATGCCTGACTGAAAATCCATTTTTTTTTTGATTTTTGAAAAACACTTTTTGGCTAAGTGAGAACCCACAAGTACAAAATCACTTTGAGGCTATGTGAGAACCAATAAGCCATCACAATGAGCCATAGACAGAATGGAAACATTGTAAACACAAATCATACCAACCAAAACAAAACAAAAAGACAAAGTGTTCAAGGGGATCCACCATTGCAAACACGATCCAAAACAAACCAAACAAACATGAATAGAACAGAGCACACAGCAAGCTAGAAGCAAATCTGCATAGGAGACTTCAAAGGAGGATGACATATGGTGAAGGATTCATCGAAATAGATCCATAATGAGACATAGCTCTACAATGAGAAACCTCGAGACCGCTGAATGTCCATGGACAAAGAAAACAACAATCATCCGAAAAATTTCATCATTCACCAAGCTCACCAGCACCATACAAAACCTCATGGGATCCATCGAACCCGACCAAATTGGAGTTGAGCGTGAAGAAGAATGACGAAATGGCAGAGGAAACCAAGAAAATGAGAAATAATCGAGATACAGAAACCTTAGCAACAGCCGTTATCGTCTCAAACTGATCTCAGGTCAAGCCTCCATCTGCTGTGTATGTGCCTGCTAGTGATCTGCACAATGGCTGTCCACAAACACGCTGGGAGATGATCCTATGACCAGAGGACCCTGACATGATGCTAAAACAGGAAGGGTGATACATGAACAAGAATGGTGTCCAGATCAAGACAGATATGGATGGATCAGACTTGAGGCACACCGAACAAGGAGGGTTGGCCATGCGGTAGTTGGATCTAGAGGTGTCATTGTCGTCGTGGATAGCGTAGCTTGGGGAGGATGGGAATCAGCGTTGGGATCCCTGATGCGTCGGGATCACTGAGTCTGTAAAAAAAAACCACTCATCGGAAGGAGAGGTCGGCGTTGGTGGGAACCAGAGCTGCCGCGTCGCGCGAGGAAGATCCGAGCATGATCCAAGGCAAGGCAAGCCGGTATCGGGCGACGGTATCCAGGGCACCAAGATGCGGGATGTCATACTTCACACTAGGGGGAAGCCGGAGAAGCATAGGAACCCTATGATGAGCAGAGCGGGCAATGGTGGCTGGTCTTGCGCAGAGAGGCGGACCAGATCTGTGACTTACTAGAGGAAGGCAGGATGAGAAGTCGTAGGCGGAGCTGGGGCAGGAGGGCGGCACAAACCCTAGGCCAGCGGGAGCTCCCGAGCGACTACATCGCTCCTTATATGAATCACAATCATGCATTATACTGAAAGACTCATGAAAGAAGATCTATAATATGGTACAAATGAAACCTGAAATGAAAATTTATGAATATACATAAATATTCTATCAACTTTCACATAAATTATTCATTTTCATGTAATAAAAACTATAAAAGATATTAAAATTTCATATACATCATTTTCTCGATGACTATCAAGCATAAGTATGTAACTACGTGTTAGGTTTATTAGAGTTTGATTAATACTTAATCATAGTAGAACAATCATAATAAATAATAAATCAAAGATCACTATATTAGAAAATAGAAACCATATAAAATTATAAATTAAGAATCTATTTAAATTTCATTCCATTCAACAAAAAATTCACTGCAACATCTCGATAACCATCACATGGGTATGAGAGAGATTACTAATGTGATAGAAGAAAGTTTCCCACTATTGGATATATTCACAGGATGATTGAATCACTTTTCATTTGAGCATGATTCATCTAATCTCTATGACATGAAAGTAAATTAGGCATAAAGTAAGTAGAATAATATAATAATGGGTAATGATAAATCCTTAAAGGATATATGCATCCTATTAATTCTATAATCCCACCATACATAGCTAATAAAATACATATAATACATCTAGATTTAGGGAATATATCTCCTTTAATCTTCCACTTTCACTAAATACTAAAATAATTCATGCCATTAAATATTATATTTTATCATATACAATAAACTGTGACACCATATCCAAAAAAACATTTTGATATCTTCTAAAACACTTTTGGAAAGCTATTATTAACTTCACACTGTATTAAATTATATGTAATACTTTTTAAATACCCATAAAAAATATTTTTGGATAAAATATAAAACAATTTTAAAACTGTTTACTGAGTCAAAATCAATCCCCATTTAGTCAACCACAATGTGTGACCCCATGGGACTTTATAGTATTGACAAAAAATATAAATCTATGGATCCATAAATCTATGAAAAGATAGTTATCTAGAAAAACATCAATTCTACACAATCTATAAAGAGATTTTGTGAGATCTCTATCAAACACATGTATCTCTATACCTATGTCCACCAGTCTGAATCATATTCAAACATGCAATATCATATTTTTCCCTTTGTCAAGGACATCGGGTGATTGTGGTACACAGATCCTATCAATCCCATATATCCAAATCATACATTACTGATACTATGAGTATAGAATGACTTGGTCAATGAATAAATAACATTCCATTAATATTTATGGATGAGAACATCAAATTTCTCTCATCCAAATAGATAATCACATCATATGCACTTTCTAGGTGTGGTCACAAACTCCACATTCTATCTCAATCATGGGCACAAATTTCATACTCATCACATGAGAGGAAAAATACCATCTTGGTTAAGCTCTAATCAATGACATGATCAAAAACATACCAAAATACCCCTGTATTAGCTAAGTTAATATGTATACTTACTTAAGTATGTTATCAAAGTATAAAGTTTCTCATGCTAGGTATCTCACCAACCTCAGGTAGTGGGGACTAAAATATGATCCATGCACCCCTAGTATACCAAATACATTTATATGAAACTCCATGTGTAATGAACTTGACCCCAGTAGTCTAGAGTTGGTGGTTAATTTATTACATTATCATTATATAAGAATAATATCATCCCAAAGGATAGAATATTTAGTATTCTTGGAAAACTAGGTACATACATGAATCTTACATTACAATTAAAAACATAAAATACAATATAGTATTTCTTTTTAGAACACTATTATTCTATTAGATTATCCATTATTAACAATCATAATATACTTCTTAGAATACTAGGGAAAATAAACATAAGATAAAGGGTGATCTCAGATGCTCAATAAGGGTATGTGTACAGTTGAAGCTAAATAAGGCATGAATAATATGGTAGGAAATAAATGAAAATAAAATAATTTTATGATCACATGAACTAAAAAATTATCCATGGATATCATTAATAATAAAATAATTACACGTTAATCAATAAATAATCTCATAATGAGGTAAATTCATAATTTTGGACATCATAAACATATCATCAAGGCCTCATGCCAAGACATATTATATAAATGGGTAAGGCCTTATCCAATACCCAATATAGTTTGTATCATGAGACCTACTGATGTATCAAGGGAATATAGCGGGTCTCACCCATCACTTACTAAGTCCAATGCATTCCTCATATAAAGGGTAAAACATAATCAACATAAAAATTAGTATTGAAACTAGGATATGAAATATTAATAATTTCCCTAATCAATAAACATAATCATAAACTATACAATGTAATATGGTGAATGGTATCAAAATAGTACATCCTCAGTCAAACAGATTATAATCCATCTAGAGAAATTACTACTAGAAAACCACTATATACCCACGATTTTATATCGCGGGTATAGCCTCTAAAACTGTGGGTATAGGATATACCCATGGTTTTAGAACCATGGATGATGAAGGCATAGGTATAGAGCTATACCCATAGTTTCTATACAAAACATGGGTATAGGCACTTGAGATTCTATCATACGCATTATTTAACCAAAACCGTGGGTATATCTTCTCCCAGCAGAGAACCTATACCCATGGTTCTATAAACTGTGGGTGTAGGTATTTGTCCCCATTTGGAAGCATCAGTAACAACACCTATTCCACCAGCTCCTAAACCTGTAAATCAAATAAAACACACAACACACATTCAATGAAGTAAAAATATTGTATATTCAACATTCAACCAACTAATTTTAATAATTTCCAAACCATTTACAATACTAAAACATATATATATATATATATACATCCATAAAACCAATCAATTCAAGTCATTAAACAAGTTTCACATGTCTCATTACTGCTAAGTCAAAAAATAGAGGGGATAAATATCTCCCCCATTGAAAAAATCCTCATCCTCATCACCATCACCAATATCCTTATCACCATCAGCAATATCCTCATCACCAACAACATCATTTAGAGTAGAGACATCATCATCAACAATAACATCATCATCAATAACATCATCAACATCATCATCGCTACCACCATTAGCTCGACCGCCACTAGGACCCCCATTAGAATCACTAAGTCCATAATTTAAAGAGCATATTGATACCATATATGAATAAATAGTAGTAGTAGCCTCGGATGTAAGTGATTGACTTATAACTAACATAGATTTCAGGAAGTGTTTGGTGATTATCTTACTTCTTTCATGATCATGTTTACTTCTTTCATGCTCCTATAAAGCTATTTTTTTCCTCAACTACTTATGCACAAGTGCTTTGGAACTTTGGGGTTTGAGAGGTTTGAGATGAGCCCGATGAGAACTAATACCTATAGGAAACAATGTTTTTCCCTAGTCGACATTGGACTCTCCCCTAGTGCTCTTCACCAAATACCTGACTCAAATGATCATTTGGCCTAAAGTTATCATATTATTTATCATTTAAAGACTATTGGGAAGATAGTTTAAAATACAAACAAGATATTTAATTATTAATTTGATATAAATATTTTAAATATAAATAAAAACACTTACAATATTTTCTTGTGTTTTTTTTCTTTTACTGCACTTCCATCCTTTTTCTTCCTACTCGTGAAAAATAATTTTTCTCAAGGCTCACAAACTTTAATGCCCAATACTACTTTCTAAAAATGAAATTGATTAGTATAAACATATTAAAAATATAAACATTTTATAATATTTAATAATAATAAAAGGGAATGACTTTTAAATTAATGAACAATTCATAAATTTAAACATGTGATAAACATTGATGAAAAATTCATAAATAAAAGAGAATTTTAAACACTATATAATTTTAGCTACTCATTAGAAAAATTCTATAAATATCATCTATTATTTAGTGATGAAAATGAAAATAAAATCCAGGTGAAAACTACCAAAATTCATTGAAAATGAATATTACCATAATAGAACAAATTTGGAATAGGTTTAAAGTCTCTTGTTTTCTACACTACTAAATTGATATTTCAATAAAGTGTTGGAATACCCAAATCCAAATTAGTAGCCTAAATGAGTGATTGAAGTTGAAAAGGATTAATAAATTTCATATATTTATACTACATAAACTATATTCTAAATTATTTAATATTATATTTCTATATAGATAAAGATAAAACAAAAAGACAAGGAATCATACACCATGATAACTCATTAGTAAGAACTAAAATAAGAGAAAGAATAGATTTTTATTAAAAATATTTTAATTGCATATCACAACTATAAAATGGAATATAAGTACCTATATTGTGTTTATTCTATCATGATTTGATGTATATGGATTAGTTAGAAAAAATGTGCTTCCATATGTATAAGAAGTTTTCCATTAATATCATATTATAAAATATACTATCCAGATTATATGTATTAATTAATAAAAAATATGGATAATCAATTAATGAAACATTAGAATATGATTCTATTTGTTGATAAGTATGGACAGGAACATATTATGTCACCCCTTATGGTGTACAAATTCAGGGAGAAGGCTGGAAATCCTATTATAGGTTTAGCTTCAATTAGGCCTTCTCAATATATTTAAAAGAGGTAAATGATTAAAAGGGAAAGAAATAAACAAGAGGCTTTCTAAATCACATGAGGAAAGAAAGGTTCCAAAAAGAGGAATTAAAATGATTTGAAGAAGAAGAAATTATAATATAATACATATAATATGTTCACAATTTCATTTAGTTATTAAAATCAACATATTTAATATTGAATACAATATATAACTCATAGAGCTGAATATGAATATAGGAACCAATGATTTCTATTCATATTAAAGTACCCGAATCTTATTATGTTTGGGTATTGTAGTGCACCCCAATGTGTGTAGATACGCTATTAAATATTTGTTTTTTCCCCCGATACATCCTAAAAACAAAAATTCAATACAATTAATAAGAATTAAATTTTATATGCAAACCATTAAATACTGGGAATACCATAAACTCATCAGTATTTCAATATGTAATCATTTTTTGATATTGTGTTTTTGGAAAGTCAGGGAATATGGGTACACCCTCTAAATTAGAACCAACTCTACTCCTCTAACTGACATATAACCCATGATTGTATAATTGCCACAACTCCCCAAGATCCATCAAACTTGAAACTTTAACAACTTCATCGTCAGATTAGTTAAACCAACTCTGTAATGAACATGTTAATTCATATAAATGATACAATAATATAGTTATAAATTTATAAAATTTTCTTTCCCATATATGTGCCCATGATTTTTCCTTGGTTTCATTATCGAGATGTTTCCATGAGATTGGTTCCATCAGAATGATATCATGGTAATTAGCTATAATGGCCATGAAACTTCTACACTACTTGGAATTTTTACCTATCATCTGATTGTATTAATCTTAATCCACTATTATTTATGTTTGGTGATTATAGGATTCCTGAATATGGGTGCGCCCATGTCGTCTACTAGAAGATCCCACTAAATAAGATAAAGGGGAAATATAAGAAGAATTAAGTCATGTTAAAATAGTAAAAAAATGAAGTGATATAATTTGACACAGTTATAATAAAAAAACCTGATACAGACAACTCAAATTGGATTTGATGGATCTATGGGCTGTCCTAGATCAGTAACCTCTAAAGGATGTGTTTATTCCAATGTATGCTCTAGGTGATCTACATGCACTGGAGTGAAATATAAAGGAACAGAATCATCATATCCTGGACAGATGGTATGAAATGGAGGTGGCATGGACATGGAAGGATATGGGTAGTAGGGTTGGGAATACATAAAAGGATATTGATATGGTAAAGGTGGGAATATACCTAGAGGCGGCGTAGACATGGTATGTGAAGAAGAGGATAAATGAAATAATTATGGAGGCATGGGTTGGAAAATCCCTAGAGGCAGTGTAGACATGGTATAGAAATAAGAGGCTAAATGAGATGATGATGAAGGCATGGATGGGAACATACCTAGAGGATCAAGTGAAGGATGGAAAGTTGAGGTAGATGGGGTGTCTGCTGGTGGGTCAGGGTGGGAATGGGTATGACGGGTGCTCCGTCTATATCTAGGATAATCCCTACTCATACCCATTCTAGTAGGATGAGGATGAGTCAACTCTGGTGGAACTGAATATCCCTAATAAAATTTGATAAATAATTTGAACATGAGATTATATGTAATGAAGAAGAAAAATATTACAATTATTATACTCACTAAAGGAAGAAGAGGAGGAAAACCACACTCATGCATTTATCGATCAATATTAAATAATCACTTCCTTTTAACTTTTAAAGTATTTTTCATAATCTACATAATAATGAAATGTAATTTTTTTAGAAATAGTTTTTAAAAATCATTCATACAAATTAGAAATCAAATAATTCATAAACAATGTCATAACATGTTTTAGTAACAATAATTTAAAACCAAGTTATACATTTTTAAAAACCCATTTTAAAACCAGATTTTTTAATTCAAATAAATATAATTAAATTCAAAGAAACAAAACAATACTAAAACAAACATATCATTCCAAAATGAAACTAAATTAATGTAATTACAATAATAAAAACCTGATAAATTCATGTTAAGGTAAACTAAATGAACTTGAACATATATGGTTGCTTCTAAATATTACCCACCACTACTTCAGGTTCAACATCAACTCTCACAATAGGAAAATTTGATTCATCAAATGTAATATTTTGGTCAATACCAATGGGGAATCAATGGTTTCAATTTCTTCCCCAACATCATAAAAAACATGTCTTGGGATTACTTCATTAATGAAACCATAATCAGGTCTCAGATGATCTTTCACATAAAACACTTTCTTTTACATTGATGCCAAAATTTATGGGTCATCAGTATCCAGGACTCGACTCATGTTAATAAATATGAATCCAAAATCATTAATAAATGTACCATGTTGCGTCATTGAATCAAACCATTTACATTTCATCATAATGACTCGATCTTGAGAGTAGTAATCCAATAAAAATATTTTCTCAACAAGTCCATAATAATACACATCTTCATATCACTATCTGATGAACTAGAATAATAATATTTTGTAGCAGTTAACATAAAACCATCATTCCATGTTCTCATTATCACTACTCAATAAGCTGTAATAAATTTATACCCATTTATTATTAAAGATTATCATTCACGAACCAAATAATTGGGACCAAAATCCAATGCTATTAATTTTTGATAAATGAAGTAAAACAGTAAGATCAATACCTAAAATATATATTAATAATAAAATTAAATTAATATATCTATTTTAATTTAATAAAATTAATGGTTATACCTTTGATTTCAACTAAGCAGGAAAATCTTGGTTATGAAAAGATTCTCTCTTTCTCAAAAGAAAATATCGATAAAATCTACTTATATTTTTTTATGTTCCCTATATAAAATTATAATAAAAGTCTAATCTATATGTGAAATTTCATAGTATTAGATAACATATAAATATCTAAATTACTTACTTGATATAGTCATCGAACAAACCACAGTTAAACAAGACTGTGCGATGTTTCACATCCTTCTCTTTAAGGATTAATGTAGCCAATGTATATAACCCATGAATTTATCTTGTTTGGGGAATAGATGGAAATGAGGGACCAATTTTCCCATACTTCTCATCTTCATTTTTCATTGGCCAGTTATTCCTTATGCTCACATCAAAAAAATACATTGAACAAAAATCCATACATTATTGAGCTAGATAACATATCACAATGGAACCTTTAGGATGATTCTTATTTTAAAAATAATATTTCATTGTACACATATTTATTTTAGTAGGATACATCCACCAAAAAGCAATGGGTAACCCAAGAAGTGTTTTAGTTAGAATATGAACTGTTAAATAAAGCATGCAGGTGAAAAATGATGGAGGATTTTTTTTCCAAATCAGACAAAATTAACAATGCCTCTTGCTGTATTTTTTTCAAGATTGACTTGTATAACCTTTTAGAATAAATCTCTCTAAAAAAATGGACTAGAGAATTACTTTATCCCTCACATTATTGGATAGAAAACAACATATTATTATTGGAATCAATTCATGAAGAAGGATGTGATAATAATTTTTTAGGGATTTTAGTTTCAAATCCCTTATGTTGAATTATTTAGATATGTTTTCGGAATATACATCAAGATCATTGATATTATCTAATAATTCCATAAATTTATTTTTCTTAAATGGTGTCATCACATAAGAAGCACAAGAAACTTTCCATTTGCTTTCACCGATACACACATGATTCAGTTTTGGTCAAATACCCCAATCCAACAAGTCCCAAAAATATTAAAAATCACATTTGGTATTTCACTTTATATTTAGAATAATTAAAAGAAACATTTCAAACATATTTTTATCAATTTTTATTACATCTAAATAATGATGTAACAAAATGGTAGACCAATATGGCAACTCAAAAAATATAATTCTCTTTTTACAATTGTAATTGGATTCATTATCAACATTCTTCCACTTTTTAGATTTCATATGATAATTACCTAATGAAAAAAACGAAATCTTTTAATTCATTGAGCACATCAGTTCTTGACATATATTGAGGTGGCTGTTTAGTGTCAATAGTATTATCAAATCTCCAGCGATTCTTCCTATATTGATGATTCATTAGCAAGAATCGTCAATGCCCCATGAAACTGAAACTACAATGATATTTAAGCCATCTCAATCATGTATTATTCATACAAATATGACATGATATTTTTAAATTCATTCTCCAACTAGAAATCATTTCATAAGTAGAAAAATTATTTATAGTCTATAGAAGGGCATCATGCATATGAAATATTTTTTTTAAGAAGCATCAAATATGCACACACCCATATCCTAAAGCTACTTGAACTCTATTATTAAAGGTTGAAAGTAGATGTCTATATCATTTCTAGGATTAGAAGGTCTATATATCAGTATAATAAAGAAATTGAAAGGTTTTTTCATACACATCCATAGAGGAATATTATAAACATAAATAAAAACTGGCCACGTGCTGTGAGTAGTAAGCATATGACCAAACAGATTAAAACCATCACAGGATAGACCCAACCCGACATTATGTGCCTCAAATACAAAATCAGGATGTTTTGCATCAAATTCCTACCATGCTAATATATCTGTAGGATGAACAAACTCATCATTACCTTTAATTATCTTAGTATTATGTCATCACATATTGGTTGATAATTTTACATACATGAATAGATTTTTAAGCATGAAAATCAATGTAAAGTTCCACATGAATTTCTATGGCAGATGAGATGGTGTTCCATATGAATTTTCCTTCTATTGAGATGTACCACATTCTTTAGAGTCATTAAGTTCATCTAATTCCTCCAAAAATAAAATGAAATCTTTCAAACAAGCATGGAATTTATTAGTATAAAATCCAAGATGATTAATTAACTAAAATTACTTATAATTATTTTAGGGAATATATACCCAATTAGAAAGAAATATATTTAAAAAGTTAAGAATATAGTCAATGAAAATATTACAAATCCCATACATGGGTTTTTCATGATATAACCGCATTAAAAATTCCAACTTGGTTATTTTAGTACATTCATGATATACTAGTGTTATGGAATCATCCATTAAAAGTTTCACTCTCTCAACATTATCATCCTCTATATTTTCCTTATGTTTTTTGATATAATTTCATTCTTACACTTGAATATCATCTATATCATGATGATGCACAAATGAAAACCGATCAAATATCAAATTCTCCATACCATTTATTTCTTTTTGTTTACGAATAGTAGAATATTTTATCTTCTATCCATGGTGATAAAAAAATAATAGTTTGTTTGAATTCAAGATTTCATTATATGGTAGCTAACTTCTTTCTGGATTAACAATGGTCTTATAACACAATTATAGCATGGTCACTATATAAAACCACTATCTGAAGCATTGTTAAATGAAAAATTTAATAAAATTTCTAAATTCTTTTAAAACTCAATTGAAATCCAATTGGTATGATACATCCAATTTCTATCAATTATATTATAGGGGAAAAAAATTATGTTCTAATAAAAAATGTAAACCATAATTAAAAAATTGATTACAATAAATTTTAATATGTAAGTCATCAAATCATACTAATAGCCAACAAAACAAATAATACAAGAAATAACATATGCTATAAGCAATGACTACAAATAACTAACCAAGGTGGGTATCCCTGAAATTTAATAATTCACTATCATGGTGGATAAATTGAATAACTTTGAGACACTAAAATCCATATTATTAACTTCTATTCACTTATGTTTTAATAAACCAACCCCATATATCTATCCCTATACTCGATCTGGTCTACTATAAGGCTTAAATTTTATTCCTCATGAATAGGGGCTAGCAACAAGTTCCAAGGACATAAACTTACATAATGTAAATGATTTCACCTGAATAAAAAATAAAACTAAAAAAATAATTCTATCAGGGAACCTAGGATGAAAAATTTATTTTTTTAATAATACATACGAAATAAAGGTTTTTGAAATAAATAACACTCAAACATAGAATAATAACATAATAAAATATTAAATGTATTATAAAACATAAAGAAATAAAATATAAACATAATCAATATCTTTTAAATATATCCAACTATCATATAAAACATCCAAAACAATGGAAAAAGGGGATTTAAAGACTAAGAGTCTAGAAACCTAAAAACATAAAAAATAAATTAAAATAGAAAATAAACTATTTCTACCCATATCCATGTGTAAATTATGAATCTCCCATATATTATCTCATCCAATCATAAACAATACTTCAAATAACCATTATCTCAAGGAATATATTTTTCATTACATTTAGGAAATGAGGCCAAGTTAATATATACACAAATTGTGTATAAAGGTTGTTAGAATTGATTACCTTTAGGATCTAACAAAATTATCTATGCATAACCTTTAGGGAAAAAAAGATGTCATTCTGGTTTGAAATTCATATAAGAAAAGAAACCATTTAATTATATGAAATAAAAGTAACAAAATAAAATCAAATATAAATAATTTTTTACTAAAAATGCACATTCACATAAACAAATTTATAAATAAAAAAATTCTATTAATTTATTCATAGACATCATCGGAGATTAACCATATTCCCAATGAAAGGATTTCCATGATTCTTTTAGTTAATACATAAATTAAATGTTTCCCTCTAACCAAAGAATTATCCTAAAATAGAGGTGAAGCAACTATATAGTGCATAATCTAAACTAGTGAGGGTATCCCAAAAAAAACTATCCAAAGCATAACACTAAACTAGTCTATCCTAGAATGAGTGTAATTAAAATCATGGAAAATCTAGGTAATGTGTAACCTAACCTATAATGTGTACTTATTTATAGAACCCCCTTGATTATAGAAGTCTCTTCCATTATTTTTTCTAAATAGATTCATCAATAAATACAATAAAAACATTTAAAAAACACTCACATTATCTCTAATAACACTTAAATTAAACAACCCATTTTTATATTTAAATATAATAATAGTTAGTTTGTATAACACTATTTTATAGCATGATAAATCATATCATAAAAGGGGAAAAAATATAAAGGAAGTGAATCATGGAATTAAAACTCTCCTGAAATAAGAAAATTAGCCTCATAAAATTGGAAAAAAATTATTAAACAATTGTATTAATTTTTTATAATTATTATTAAATCATTCCATAAATATAATATTAATTATTTCATGATAACCCAATATTAACATTTCATCAAACACATAGGAGATGACATTTAATTAAAATATAACTATAATAAATCATATATCTTAAACATATTTTTACATTAATTTTAAGATAAATATACATAAAAATCACAAAAAAATATAGAGGTATACTATATTTAGGAAATTAGGAATGAAATACATCACTTTTTGGGGTTTAGTGGGAACCCAAACAGTAATAAAGAAATAAAAAACTTTCAACCAAACTCAAAAAGAAATCCAAGATAGCACAAGAAACATACCTATACTAAAACATCCCCACACACTACCACTCCAAGGATAAGTGCTAAAAACAACATCTACAATGATATAAAAAAATAGGGATACCACCAAAAGTCACAAAACGAAAAATAACATCAAACCACATCCTGAAAAATTTAAAAGAGTTGGAATGGCTTACTTCTTGGACTGAATGAAAAATAATAAAATCTATAATGTAAAAAAATGAACCAAGAATCACTAAATATATATTTAACCAGTAAAAGAACCAATATTTTCATAGATCAATCACATGATAACATAGATAAAAATGAAAAAAATATTAAACAGAAGAGAAGAAAAATTTGGAACTCACTTATGTGATATTGACGAAGATAAAAATCAAAAAATGATTGAAATAGAGGAGATTGTAGGAGGATATGGGAGGTCACCACTCACTTGGGTGGCCACTCACTTAGATGAGAGGAAAATTATGGTAGTGGAGGGGGGATGTAGAAGATCGCTTGAGGAGGGAAGGGGGGGGGGTGGTGGTGGATGCCGAAGATCAATTGAGGAAGGGAGTGGAGGTCTAGGGCTTTGAATTAAGAGGGGAGGAGGATCCCAAGTGAGGATTCCTAAATTAAGATCTATACCCACATTTTTTTAAAAAATGTTGGTATAGCTCAACCTATACCAATAGTTTTTTAAAACCGTTGGTATATGATTGGGTAGAAAATCTAATCATGGGTATAGATCCGTGGTTATAGAGTGGTTTTCTAGTAGTGAAATAATAATGATGGTATCATCATAACATAATTCTAGTGGATCATAATTAAAATAAGGGTTGATATCATTGATGAATATAAATACAATAAAAATGTCTTTAAAAAAATTCTTGGGGAAAATAAAATTTTCACTTTGATAATCACTTTTTTTAGAAAACTATGCAATTATGAAGGAAAAAATTTTATTTAAAAATAAAATTGTAAAATTATAATATAATATTAATATATAATATTATTAATGAAGGTGGTAAAATTCGTTCATTCATTATATGTTAAAAATAACATTCCTTTTACACTTTTTATGGAAAAGTCGACACGTACCTTGTATAGAAAATAATAAGAATATTCATTTCAAACTATTTTGTAAGAATTAAAACATGGGAAAAAATGAATTTAAAAAATCAAGGGAGAGTATTAAAAATATTATTTAATTTTTTTTATGGAAAATATTTATATGTAATAAAAATATTCCCCAACAAAGTCCTAAGCATAAACAATCCTTAATATTGATGTGATTGTGAAATAAACCCTTACCTCAGGTCTGAATTCCTTCATACATGTTCAAACCTCATATATAATAAATATAAATTTATTATAAATATATTAAATAATAATAATAATATATATTATACCATTTATGACATTCTTATAATATTTTATCACTCGTTTATTAATAATTATTTGTTATAAATCACTGTTTCGGGTAATAACAACTTCATTTTTCATGTATGTTTTGGTTTAGTTGTTTCTGTATTTATAATTTAATCAGGGTTCCATAATCAATAAAATTTTAATAATGATATAAATATAATAAATATTTATTATATATGTATTTAAATTAATCCATTAAAGGTATAGATAGAAAAATGTATTACACCATTCATGGAGACAATAGGCCGTACGTGCGCATGAACTATGTTTTCATTATTCTATGGACGAAACGAAAGAAAGGTAAATAATAATCATAATTTATAGAATATTTATCATATCATAATATATATATATATATATATATATATATTCATCAAATCTATCCTTATTACCATCTAAGTAAAATATAAATGAAAAACGAATCACATCACTTCATGGAGGTGGTAGTCCATATGTACGCATGAGCGACGTTAATGTTTACCAAAAGTTTGGAAGGTAAGAAGGTAGATATGATATTATTATTTAAGAAGTATAATTATTTTATAAATATTATATATAAATATTAAATCTATCATAATTAACATTGATAAAATATGGTAATGAAAAATGAATTGCATTGCTACTTAGAGACGGTAAGCTGTATGTATAAATGAGCGATACTTTCACTTCCCATATGATGGGAAAGATGGTGGGAAATGGTTGTTTAATAATCATAATAATATTTTTGTATATTTAGGATAATGAATTTATTATTTTATAATAACTTACATAAATTTAGAAGAGGTAGAAGAAGGAATAAACTAAAAGAGGTCGAGTACAACAATTACCTCTTCTTCAGAAGACCTTATTTAGATCCTTTTATAAGGGACTTAAGATTGGTCTTTTAGGGAGAAAAAAACCTCCATAATTTGGATAAGGATGTTGATAAGATAAATGGGAAGGTATTTGTCAAGATAAGTGACTCAAAATGGTGTTAATAAGTGAGGGGGGAGGTTTCCTTTTATAATTGAGTTGAAGGGAAATTTTTAATTTTCAAAAGATTAAATTATAATAAATTTATTCAAATTCAAAATTCCATTGAATTGAAAGTTATTTGAATATAAGGTAGGATATATTTTTAATCCAATCAATAAATATAATTTATATATGTTTTGGTGTCATTTTAAACCTCATCATTTTGATTAACCCTTAGTTAATCAATTTTAATTTTAACTATGATTACGACTTTTTCCATATTAACAACTTTTAATTGTTTACTTATAAAGTTACAATTATCCCCTAAATAGAAAATTTATGAAATTTTAAACCATATAATATCCATATTTTCTCATTTAAAGATTTTAATATTTTCAAATAATTTAATAAAATATTATTTTATAAAATATCACTTCTATCAATTTTGACACTATTAATTTAATCTGACTTCAAATACAAAAAGAAAAATTGGGAATTCAAATATAATTATTTTAAACCTCTATAAAATTTCATATATATCTATAAAATTAATTTTAAACATTATATAATTTAAATTATATCAAAATTAATATTTTTAAAATCATTTATTTAATTTTTTTTATTAATTAAATAAATACTATATTAGTGTTGCAAAATAATTTAAAGTAATTATATAATTTATAAAAATTTTAAATAAATTTATTTCATGAATATAAGTTTATTATGATCAAAATATACATTTATATTCATTAAATATTTATTTTAACTCACATATATGTCATAAAAACTTATTTAATGTGCTATTTTGACTCTTTTCAGCCTTGTGTAAGCATTGCAAAATCATTTGGATAATCAACTTGTTATGTAACTCTAAAATTCGTGTATAACCATAAAAATAATAAATAATACTTAATATTTAACAAAAAAATTATATAATGTTCTTATATCAGCCCAAATATTATTTTTAGGATACCAAATTTGACTTTTCCAGTGCTCCGTAGGCTCTGAATCATTACTAAAAATGTCTTACGTATCTATTATGGAATACATTATAATATATATGTTTTAAATTATTTATGAATTATATTTATATTATTTTATCATACTTTATTCATTCCATAAGTTTCATAATTTTTATATTATTTTTATTTCTTGGTGATATCAGAAAATATACCATATTTCATAAAAAAAATATTTTTTGCTATTCACTAAAATTTTAACTTCTTCAAAAAAATGTAAAAAAATTATATTAGGATAAAATTGGATTTATAAATCTAAAAATAAATTTAATTTCATTATATTAAATTCCTATAAATGATATAAATTAATTTTAAAATAAGTATGCAAAACATGATAAAAACTGCTTTTTAGAAAAAATACAGTTTTCTTAAAAATGCCTATTTATTTATAAAAACGATTTTATGAAAAATTAAATTATAAAATTTATTCCAATGAACATAATTGAATTATTAAAAATATAATAAAACTAATTTTACTTTTAATCAATTTTAAAATAGAATGGAACTTTTCAAATGGTTAAAAAAAATACAGTTTTTAATAAAAATCAGTATATTTTACTATTCATTAGTAAATCAATCTTTTCAAAAAAATCTAAAAATTTCACTGTAAGATAATTTTGGTATGCATATTTAAAAAAATTATATTATTTTTATAAAATATAATTTATATAAATTCTAGAAATTAATTATAATATTTTCTCACAAAAAGCAATAAAAATCATTTTTTTGAAGAAAAAATATTTATGAAACATAAAATAACTTTATTGAAAATTGAGTAATTATTTAATAAGAAATAATTAGTACATTTTTATTCAGTATATAATTTATATATATTTCATAATTTTTTTAATATTATTCATACCTACTAATTTAATATCTAGGTTATAACAATCATATTTAAATAACAATATTTCATGATTTGTTTAAGCTTGGTGTTGCATGTCGTATACACTATCAAACATAACATTATTTTAAAATATTAGGTTGTTACAATTTTAAATTATGACCAGAAATAAATGGGTTGAAATTTAAATATACCTTTATGGAAAACCCACATCGTAAAAAGGGTTAATAAAACTTTTCTCTTAAAAAGAGGGAAAGAAAAGTGTGAAGGTCGCCACAAAACTAGGTTTTTAAATAGGAGAACATTAGTGGGAATTGAAAAAATGGATATGGGAGAAAAAATAAGGCCTAAATATTATTGTAGAGTGATATATAACATATTCATGAGAAGGTTAACTATCACAAAACCATAAATCTATGATGTGTTAAAAGGCCATTAATTTCTTGGTAAGAAAAGTAATCAGATAACTTTTTTATTTTAGGGTCCTTTTCCTAACATTGAAGAATTATTTTAATATCTAGATAAAGTAATCAATAAAATAAACTTACTTTATTTACTTCCATATCATAACCATAATATCATCCTTTGGCTATGTTTTTATCTATTTCTACTTCGTCTCTTACTCCAAGAAATGGGTATTCGTGATTATTTTTTCATGCCTTAAGTACATTTAATGAATCATAAGATCCATAAGTTATTCCTCCAGTCTCTAAATATTTACTAAAAGAAAAATGGTTAACACATGTTATCCAATATGATAAATCATACTTTATTCTTAAACAATAATATCCAAATATTAAATTAATACATTCCATAAGTAGTTAACCTTAAGACTCTTCCAAAATATTACGAACCATATTCAAAATCCAAAAATTTGATCAAACATTTATCCCTAAACAATATAAAGTAGCTCATAAAGTCACATTACAAACATGTGAATAATTTACCACATATTCTCTAAAAACATGGTAATAACTTGAATCACCATAAAACCTTAATGAAATCATTCATGCTTCCCAGAATTAACTCCCTCCTTATTCCTTATATAATATAACAGATTATCAAAAATCAAAAAAATCAATAAACTCCATCATGAATTACTTTTTCATCAAATAACTAACCATTTTCAAGGTTAAAAATATTATCCCATTTACTTCTTCAATATAAGGAACATATTTGGGGTTATCTTATTCATGAAGTCTCCAAAAACATCCCCTTACCACTAATAACTTTTCTTGGTTATCGATACAATTAAATATATGATTTCAAATCCTTAAAGAAAACTACTATGAAATAATCCTTATACATTTTATGATTCTTATAACCAAAATATAATTGATAAAATATTTCCACAACATAATTCTTAAATCCAAATACAAAAGTAATTTAATCATTCCTAGTCAACTGTAGTAATATCATAAGATTGACCTTGATCCCTTTGCTTCTTCTAAGATATATTCCCTTGTCTCTTGGGGGAATTCATTTGAGTAGTGCCTCATCTACTTATAATTAAAGCATTTCACATTAGTTAATTCTTTCTTCCCCATACAATCATGATCTTTGTGGCATTTATCTCCACAGTTATAGAAAACTCCCATTCCTTTCAAGAAATCAATAGTGTGTTTCTTTCCACAATTATCACATGTGGGAAAATCCTTCTTTACCTTCTCACATTTATTCATTTTTTATCTTCCATCCAATTATTCTCTTGGTTTTTTTGATACCATAATACTTTTATAATTTTTTATTTGTATTGATAGCACATGATACTATACCCTTATATAATGAGAATTTTTTAGAGATTAGTGCCCATCAAAGAATTTTCTTAACCCCATCAAATAACCAGTCAATCTTGATCTTTGGATCATGTACATAGTCTGTTGCATGTATTTCTAACCTAATAAAGTTGGATTTATACTTAACAAAATTATCATCCTCCTTTTCTTAGATTCAAGGATTTCTTCTTCATATCTGCTCACTGTTTCTGAGGAAAATATTTTTGTAAGAAAAGTTTATTCAATTCCTCCCATTCCATGTTTTATATTTTCACCACTTACTTACTATTTGGAATCAATAAACACCATTGATCCAAATATACTAAGATATAATAAACTACCCTGAAAACATTCTCCATTTCATTACTTTCCAAAGTAATAAATATCTTCTATAAGGAACTTATCCATTTATCATATATAAATGGATTTGTAATCCCATTTAATTATGGAGGTTTTTGATGCATAAAGTGGTAAAATTGTTACACCACATCATGAATCATCAGGTTTCTCAATACAAGAAAGTTTATTTCTCAAAACTAGATTAATTTTTCCTAATATAGTTATAATTTGTTCAGATCCAGCTATAACTCTAACTCCAATATCATTATCATACATAAGAGGGAAATCCCAACATGTATTACATGCATTGATACAGTTTTCATTCCTTCTACTTGGCACAATTTCTAAAAAGTGGTATATAGTAGATTAGATTATGAATCATAATTTATAATTTCTAAACTAGTAAAACACTTAACATAAATTGAAAAATTTATGTATAGATAATATCAAAATCATAAGCTTGGTTTCTTTAATACTATTATCAATGTCTATTATAGGGTTAAATTTCCCTAATATATGTTTTCCTAAATCTGGTTCCCAAGGTTTTAACTAAACTTTTTCTGATACCAAATGTAAATACCCTAACCCTATTATCCCATGGTTAGTGGTTACTTTATTACATTGGAATTAGATACAAATAATCACATCCCAAAGTATCTATAATAAATCAGGTTTTCATATGAGGTAAAAATCCCTTACTTTTCAGTTTTAATGCTTAAATATGGTATTATGTAAGTACCCAACTTGATCATGGGTGTTTCAAGATTGACTAGGGATTGTTCAGATATTGGATCTTGAGTTTGAGGTGTTTTTGGTCTAGTGCAAGGTTTGACTAAACCATACAGGGCAGGCCGCGTGGTTTGAGTAAACTGTGTGAGACTGGATAAAGGGGTGGTATAGGCCACATGGTTAGGCCAAACGATACATAATGGGATTCACAACCATGTGTCCATGTCTATATTTTTGTATACTTTGACATAGGGTTAGCACATGGTTTTTTTATAGTTAGTGAAAATATATGGGTGCTCCTTTAGCCAACAGAAATCATGCATGGTTGGCACACAATTTTTCAAACCATGCACCTAAATTGTGCAACCCCTGTATTTTTTGTTTTTATTATTTTTAATGAAATTAATTTCTTTTTAAAAACATAAAACCCTTTTTATTTCAACATACAACAACATAGAATCTTGAGATCTTTCCTTAGGTTCCTAAACTAAGATTTGATTCAGATTTTCCATCCATACTTTGATTCAGGCATGGTTTGTCTCCTTGGATATTCATTAGTAAGATCTAAATTCCTTTTTATCCTTTCTCAATTCTTTTGGATATTGACTACACTATTTGTATTTAGGCTCATATGCCTTAATTTTCTATTTTTCATATGTTCTTAAGATTTATCATAATCTAGGACAAATTAGGACTTGATACAAGATGAGAACTCTACTACCGAGCTAAGGTAGGTGGTATATACTTTTATTTCGGAATTTGGTACTTTTTAGAGCTATCATCCATTACGCCGCCTGCTGGACTTTTCAGAGCGAACCCAAATTTGAAAAGGTTACTTGAAATAGATGTAATTAGACCTATTAATGATTCCCATATGATCATTTATGATGCATTGATACTCATTGGAATAACCAAGGTCACCCATGGGGTGAACCATATGGAAACACCTTGATTATTCCATGTTAAACAACCTAATGGGTGTTTTTTGGGATTTCCTTGTTATAAGAATCCAATTTTGAAAATAGAATGAGTTGAATGGGTTGACTAGGATATGGATTGCCTCCTTTACCTTGATTTATTACATTGAACTTAAATTGGTCAATTGTTGAATTGATCAGATGGGTTATATTAAATGTGATGTATTAAATGGAATAAATGGAATTAATTGAATGAGTGGGTATACCCATGGGATCTATTGAACTGTGAATGGTGATATATGGGTGTGTATACCCATGGGACATGTTTAACTAAAATGGATTATATTTGGGTGGGTATTCCAATGTGACTTGATTAAATGGAAATGGAATACACAATGTGGAATACTCATGTGATGTTTTGGTATGAAATGTATTAAATGAGTGGGAATACTTATTATATGGAATCGAATGAATGTGATTATATGAGTAGGTAGACTCATATGGAATTGAATTTTTTAATGGTATGAAATGGATGAGGTTGGGTGGATGTCATGGACAAATCTCTATGGAACATGAATGCAGTTTTGTATGCCTTGGGTAGATTATGCCCCTTAGGTCTTGACTTCATAGTATTCCTGGACCTTGCTACCCCTTGGATCTTTATTTCTTGGACTCACATAGGAATTTTCTAGTATGACATGCTCCTAGGAATCCAACCAGTTCCTATATAGAGTTTTCATCGAGATTATCTAGGGACTTGACAAGGATTCCTTGGTCTTGACACCTTGGATTAGACCCTTGTGTGGTCTAATGCTTGACATACAGAACAACCATGGAATTTATGACATGCTTGGTTGTATAGAAATGCCGTGAGATATTTTATATGACTTATTTATATGGAAAGACCATGTAAACAAGGTATATATGGATGTATGGAGAGGCCATGTTACTTACTATTATTTCTTATAGCTTCCTTGTTAGGAGCTGACGCTTATTATAGGGAGACTTGAGAGGCTGTTTGGTATTGATTGTTGTAGTAGTAATATGCATTGGGAATTCACACTTACATTATTGATTACTTAAACATGTTTATCCTATTGCATTATGATTCTTAGAACTAAATAGATCTTTGGGTGGAAACCTACTAGGATGTCATATCACACCTTGTTTGGGCTACCTCGGGGACCCAAATAGATTATATGGTTTTAGGTGATAATAAGGGAAAACAACCTAACATAGGTTGTTGATCATTGATTTGGAGTACGAGATCATAGGACAAGATGAGGCTTCAAATGCTACTGGGACTTTTTGGTCTTTCTATCTTTTTGGATAATTTTATTAAACTGTACTACCAAGTACCTATTTTGGATGTTTTCTAGATACATGTATCATCTGCATCATGGTAAATGATCCACCTTTTGAGATTGCTATCTATTCCTTCTATGTATCTATTGTATACTTGTTTTACTACTTTCAATATCTGTATGTTATTGAATTACACTATGATATACTCTAGTAATGAAGGAATAGTCTCCCCACTACCACACCTGGGTTCTCAATGCTAGTCAGAAGCCTCTGGTGTTTGGGGGGATGCGCTTGAGGCCTTGTGGCTAACCAGACTCGGGGCACTATTGAGTGGAATTCGGGTTTAGGATGTTACAAAGTGGTATCAAAGGAGGTATTTTTTTGTTTTACTTACTATTTGATGATAATAGATAGGGATAAGAAGTAAATATAATGTGGTAATAAGATATGATCAGGAGTAGATACCCTGTGTATAGGGAAAATCCAAATTGCCTCGAATGGAATTGTTATTTTCAGGGTTTTGACTATTCTAGTTGATTTGATTTCACCATTGGGTGACACAATTGATTTATAATATTACTATTGATGAAATTGTGGGTTCTATTTTAGTTTCAACCTGATGATATGGGGGTATTTCATATCATTCATCATATAATCACTTGATAGAAATCACATTCCATGCATTATTCCATGCCATTTTGGATGCATTACTTATTACATGCTATTGTGATAGGTGCATTGATAGATATATCTAATGTTGTAATATATTTTGTGCAGTGGATAGAGGAGTGATTCCATCTTTTATTTATTAAGGTGTATGGCCCCTTATGGACTAGGAATTGATGCATGAGTAAAAATTAAATTGTTAAAGTGAATTTGATATGTATTGATCGAATGGAAACCAAGTTTTGGATTCATGAGGTGTTATGGGATCTCAAGGATTTGGAATTGGTAAAACATTGGTTCTATCTCCTGAATAATTTATTTTTGATAATGAAATGTAAAAATAATGTGACTTCAAGTGAAAATGAAATGGAAACTTGAAATGATGAATGAAAACTTGACCTAGACCTGCCTTTTGAAAGGGAAAGAGGAAGTGTTTCTAGTTGTGTTGTGACTGTTCCTTTTTACAGTCCTAGATTTAGGAGCAGGCTATGGGGTAAGACTTGTTTTAGGAGGGTTTTGAACTATCCTAATCTTTTGAGTTGTGTATTTGATGTTATTTATTTATGAGGTGTTTGTTTGGCATTGTAGAGAGATGCCACCATGAAGACCTCAAGTTTTATGCTATGAGGGAGAAAAAGACAACATTCCAGATGTGGTGGGACATGCGTTACCAGTTGATCCTCTCTGGGTTCCAACTGAGGCACCAGAGGCTATTTCCAAAAAAGGTATTGAGGAATAGTTCCATGAGGGTTTCTTTAGCTATATGAAGACTTTTTAGGGAGCACCATATCCTACCTTGACCATGGTTGAGATGATATGGGTGTTCTAGCAGCAACATACTCCCACATTTTTGGGGGATAATTGTCCAAAGGCTAATAAAATGTGGCTAGAGAATAAATTTCTAATATTAGAGCATTTTGAGACACCTCTTGAGAGGAGGGTAAAGCTCGTGACATATATGCTTCATGGAGCATTAAAGTGCTGGTGGGATGTACTAAACCGGGCTGACAGGCTACATGATATGGATCAAGCTGATTTAAAAACCCCATTTTATGACTAATTTTACCTTGAAACTCTACGGGTAGAGAGGGATAATGAGTTCATGCATTTTGAGTAGGGAATGATGATAGTTATGGAGTAATCATCACACTTTACAGAGCGACAACGTTTTGTGCCAATGTACCTTGATGATGAGCTATCGAGGGAGAGACACTCTGGGGAAGGTCTCCGACATCCTATCAAATCTTATGTCAACATGTTAATATTGAGTTCTATCATTGATATTATAAATAATTCACTAATTATAGAGTGAAACCTGAGGGAATAATGAGGAATAGAGTAGGTCAGTGTTGTATCTCAACCTAGTGGTTCAACATTCTTAGGAATGGAGCACTATTTTTAGGATTCATGTGAGATGAGTTCTAGTCAGTCTATGAGTACTAGTAGCTCGATGTTCTATTATCAGTGTGGAAGGTGAGGACACATAAGGAATTAGTACAACTGTGACCTAGTCGAGTGCCAAGCTTACGACAAGGTGGGGCATGCGCAATGGTTTTTCAGGTCCTTCCCTCCAGATGTTAGTGGTAGGGGTTATCTTCAACACCAGGTTTGGGAGTAGGTTCCTTATATTTAGGTCTATAAGGGAGATGGAGCAGTGCTGGATGATTAGGCCAAGGTAGTGGTGGTCATGGAAAATGAATCCAAACACTATTTACAATGATACATCAAAGTGGTCCTACTCCGAGTAGTGATATTGTATCACAGGGCCATGGTATATGCTAGTTTTATTATATACAACCTAACCTTGAGGATAAGGGTGACAAATTTTCTATGGTGAGAGGTATGATATAGTAGCCTCAACTATTTCATCTACTCTTTTTGATACAGATTCATCAAATAGTTTTATATCTGCACTAGCGGTGAAAAGACTTGGACTTATTGTTTTATTTTATGAGGGATTTATGATGCTAGATACACTATTGGGAATCATAAGGGAGAATGTGCACCAGTGTAGGGAGTTTCCCCTTGAGGTTGGTGGGTGTAACTTCATCTATAATCTATATATCCTTGAGATGACATGGTTTGATGTCATACTCAGGATGGACTGGCTAGTTTCTTATCAATCTTATGTTGACTTCTATCACCTGAGGGTGAATTTTACATCACCAAAGGGTGAAATGTATATGTACAAGGGTGAATGGGATGTCTAGGTGAGTTGATATGGACAACAGTATCGTGGGATATGTCAGATGACATCCCATATCGTTAGTTTGTATCTGGATGATCAAGGAACTAGTCAGGTGAAATTTCCTATAGTGGTTGATCGTTTTAGGTACGCGTTTCCAAATGACTTTTATGGTTTAACTCCAGAGATAAAGGTGGAGTTTCCCATTAAGATAGTTCTGGGAGCTGCACCAGTATCCATTCCTCCTTATATAATGTCTACAATAAATTTGTATAAAATCAAGAGGTAGCTAGATGATTTGAAGGAAAAAGGGTTTATCTTACCCAGTACTTCTCCATGAGGTTCGCTAATCCTTTTTGAAAAAAAGAAAGATGATACCATTTGGATATACGTGGGTTATCAAAATTTGAACCAACTAATGGTTAAGAACTAATATCCCTTGCCACAGATAGTTGATTTGTTTGATCAACTTCAAGGAGATCATATGTTCTCAAAAATTGATTCGAGTTATGGATATCACCAGGTATGTGTTAAACCTATAGACATAAATTGTAATATTTTTTATAGTAGGTATAGTCTATATGATTATCTAGTTATGTTGTTTGATCTCATGAATGTTCTCGTGGTTTTTATAGACTTGAAGAATCGAGTGTTCCATCCTTACCTGGATTCTTTTATGGTGGTTTTTTGATGATATCTTGGTGTATACTCACAATAAACAAAACCATGACAACCATCTTGAGATTGTTTTGAATACACTGAGAGAGCATAAGTTATACGATAAGATCACAAAGTGAAACTTCTAGAAGGATCATATTCACTTACTGGGTCACATAATCTCATAGACAGGAGTATTAGTTGACCCAGAGAAGGTGAGAGTTGTAGTTTCCTAGGAACAACCTGAGAACAGTTTTGACATACAGAGTTTATTGGGGCTAGCTGGCTACTAAAGGTGTTTTATATAATAATTATCACACTTATCAGCACCACTACCGGGATTTAATAAGAAGGGTGTGAAGTTTTTATGGTTATATTATTACGAGACATCATTTCAGGAGCTTAAAGGAAGGTTAGAATTAGCACCAGTCCTGATACTACTAGGATAGGGAAAGAGCTTCACTGTTTACTATAACACATCAAGTGTTGGGATAAAAGTAGTGATGATGTAGGGGGATAGAGTCATGGAATACAAGTCTCATCATTTGGGTCCGCATGAGAGGAATTACCTGATGCACAATCTTGATCTAGCTATAGTTATTCAAAAATTTCACTATTGAAAACATTATTTACTAGGAGAGAATTTTGTGGTGTACATAAACCACAAAATCATTTAATATATTTTTACACAATGTGATCTAAATCAGAGGAAAAAAAGATGGGTAGAGTATCTTTAGTATTTTGACTTTGATCTTGCCTACATGCCTAGTAAAGGCAATGTAGTGGCCGATGCACTGAGTAAGAGGACTCAGATATAGGTAGTGCAGCAGGCCAGTAGCGATTGGTAGAATATGGAATTGTTCTACAATATACATTTGAAGGTGCACAATAGTCAGGGATAGAAATACCTATCATCCTTAGTTGTGACATCTACCATACTGGATAGAGTAAGGATGATGTAACTATCAGATTCTAAGGGCTTAGTCCTATAGGAGAGCGTGGAAGGTGAGGACCCACCTCCTGGTTGGACCATAGGTGAGGATGAGGTCTTTAATATTCCTGATCGCATTTGGGTTCCATTGGATATATGTGAGGAGATGATATAGGAATTACATCATTCAGCTTCAAAAGTACATCCTAGAGTCACCAATATGAACCGTGACTTGCGCTATCAGTATTGGTGTTTGAGTATGAAGTGTGAGGTAGCTAGTTTTGTTACGAGGTGTTCCACCTGTCAGTAGGTGAAGGCGGAACATTAGCAACTAGCCAGTCTTTTACAATAGTGACCTATTCCAGAGTAGAGATGGGATGATGTCACGATGTATTTCATAACTGATTTATCGAGGTCACCTTGAGGTAACAATGACATTTGGGTTGTTTTTTATAGGATTATTAAGGTTTATCACTTCTTTTCAATCTAGAATACCTTCAGTGTTTATGGTCTTGGGAGGTTTTACATTTGTGAGATGGTACAAATTCTCAGGGTCCTAAGCACTATCATTTCAGATAGGGACTCCCTCTTTTCATATCATTTAGGGAAGAGTTTTTAGAGGGAACTGGGTACATAAGTGATTTTGAGAAAAACATACCATCCTCAGACTGATGACTAGTCAGAGAATATGATATAGGTTCTAGAGGAAATTCTGCAAGCATGCGTCTTGGATTTTGGGGGATCTTGGGAGAGAAAATATTACATGGTTGATTTCACCTACAATAATAATTATCAGGTGACTATATAGATGGAACCATATGAAGCTTTATATTGTAGTACATGCTGATCACCATTGTGCAGGCTAGAGGCAGGTGAGGCTGCTTTACTGGGACCACATCTCATGCAGGAGACTTATGAGAAGGTCTAATTGATTTAAAAATAGATGGCTATGGAATAGTCTCATTATAAATCTTATTCCAATCACTACAAATTACCTCTAGAGTTTGATTTTGGGGATCAGTTCCTTTTTCATGTTTCACTGAGGTTGGGACATAAGAGAATCAAGAGATAGGGTAAACTTTTACCATGATATGTCAGCCTGTTCGAGATTCTAGAGAGATTAGGGTTGGTAGCCTATCATTTGTAGTTACCTTAGAGGTACTGACCCATTCACGATGTCTTCCATGTATCTCAGCTACGCTGCTATCATTCAGAACCATCTCATGATTTTCATCATGAGGACGTTGAGTTGTAGGTTGATGCGTCCTTTGAGAATCATCCGATTAGTATCATTGATAGGAGTATGAAGGTTCTCTAAGGCTAGTAACTTCCTCTAGTACAAGTGTTATGGTATCATAAACATTTATAGTATGAGACTTGGGATCGGGAGGCTGACATACATGCTCAGTGGCCAAAGTTATTCTCAAGAAAATCTTAACCACCCTTTAGAGAGTAATTTGGGGAAGAATTGCTAATAGGCAGGATTTTAAGAACTTGGGTTTTCATATGAGGTATGAATAATTTCCTTTTTAATACTTAAATGTGGGATTATGTGAGTACCAAACTTGATCACAGGTGTTTCGGGGATTACCAGGGCTTGTTCAGATCCTGGAGCCCGAGTTTGGGGTGTTTTTGGCTTAGCATATGATTTGACTAAACCATAAGGGGAAAGTCGAATGGTTTGAGTAAAACATTAAAGTCTAGATAGAGGGGTGGTATAGGCCACATAGTTAGGCTAAATCGTGTTGAATGGAATGAATGACCATGCAATCATGTTTGTAGTTTTTCTAGAGTTTGATAGAGGGTTAGCGCACAATTTTCACACGGTTAGTGAAACTGTGTGAGAAAAACATGTTGGTGCCCCATTGGACTAAAGGAACCATGCATGGTTAGATCCCAGTTTACCAAACCATGCACCTAAACCATGTAGCCCCTGTATTTTGGGTTTTTATTAAATTTTAATGATTTTTTTGAAACCTAAAAACCATTTTTATTTCAATGCACAACAATAGAGAGTATTGAGATATATCCTTAGGTTCCTAAACTAATAGTTGTTCCCAGTTCTCTATTCAGACTCTGATTTAGGTGTGGTTCATCTACTTGGATCCACATTAGTAGGATCTAAATTCTTTTTTAGCCTTTATCGAATCTTATGGATATTGATTACACTATTTTGATTTAGGATCATATGCCCTAATTTCCCATTATTCTTCTGTTATTTATATTTCTCTTAAACTGAGATGAATTAGGACTTAATACTAGATTGAAACTCCACTACTGAGCTAAGGTAGGTGGTCTATAATTTTCTTTCACCATTTGGTGATTTTTAGAGCTATCAACCATTATTCCGCCCACTGAACTTTTCGGCGCATCCCTGAATTTGAATGGGTTAATTGAAATAGATTTAATCATTTCTATTAGAGATTCCCATAGGAACCACTGTGATGTGTTAATACATGTTGGTCGAACCAAGGTCACCCATGGGGTGAAACTTTTGGAAACACCTTGATTTTTCCATGTTAAACAACCCAAGGGGTGTGTTTTGGGATTTCCTTGTTATAAGAATACAATCTTGGAAATGGAATGAGTTGAATGGGTTGATTAAGAGATGTATTTCCTTTTTTACCTTGATTTATTACATTGAACTTGAATTGGTTAATTTTTTAGTTGATCAAATGGGTTATATTAAATGTGATGTGTTAAATGGAATAAATGGAATTAATTGAATGGGTGGGTATACCCATGGGATTTGTTGAATTTAAAATGGTGATATATGGGTGGGTATACCCATGGGATATGTTTAATTGAAATTTATGATATATGGGTGGGTATTCCCATGTGACTTGATTAAATAGAAATGGAATACATGATTGGGTATACTCATGTGATGCTTTGGTATGAAATGTATTAAATGAGTGGGCATACTCATTATATGGAATCAAATGAATGCGATTATATGAGTGGGTAAACTCATATGGAATTAAATTTTTAAATGGTATGAAATGGATGAATGTGGGTGGATTTCATGGACGAATCTCTATAGACCATGAATGCAGTTCCAGATGCCTTAGGTAGATTATGCTCCTTGGGTCTTGACTCTGTTGGATTACTTGGGCCTTACTACCCATTAGATCAAACATGCTTGGAATCATATAGGACTCGTCTAGTATGACAAGCTCCTAGGACCCCAACCGGTTCCTATACTAAGTTTCCATCAAGATGATCTTGGAACTCAATGAGGATTCCTTGGTCTTAACACCTTGGTTTCATCCCTTGTGTGGTCTGATACTTGACATACAACACGAATATGAAATTTATGACACGATTGGTTGTATGGTAAGTCCATGTGATATTTTATATGAATTATTTAAATGGGAAGGCCTTGTGGATTGGATATGTATGGATGTATGATGAGGATGTGTTACTTGTTATTGTTTCTTATAGCTTCCTTGTTAGGAGCTGACACTTGTTATAGGGAGCTTTGAGAGGCTGTTTGGTATTTCTTATTGTAGTAGTCATATGCCTTGGTAATTCACACTTACATTACTACTTACTTACACATGTTTAGATTATAGAATTGTGATTCTTTGAACTGTATGGATCTTTGGGTGGAAACCTAGGATGTTATCTCACACCCTGTTTGGGCCACCTCAGGGACCCAAACAAATTATATGGTTGCATGTGACAATAGGGGAATGCGCCCTAAAATAAGTTATTGATCATTTATTTGGAGAATGAGATCACAGGACCAAGATGAGGCTTGAGATTCTACTGATATTTTTTGGTCTTTTTGTCTTTTTGGATACCTATATTGTACTGTACTACCATGTACCTATTTTGGATATTTTATAGACAAATGTATCATCTGAATCATTGTAAATAAGAAATATTTTGAGATTGTTATCTATTCCTACTATGTATCTATTGTATTATTATTTTATTGCTTTAAATATCTGTATGTTATTGAATTTCAATGTGATATACTCTGGTAATGGGGGCATAATCTCCCCACTAACACACCCAGGACCTCGATGCTAGTAAGAGACCTCTAAATTTTGGGGGGATGAACTTAAGGCCTTTTGGATAACCGGTATCGGGGAAATATTGAGTGAAATTTTGGTTTAGGATGTTACAATACTGAATAATTTAGTAGTCTTGGAAAACTAGATACATACTTGAATCTTACATTACAATTAAAAACATAAAATAAAACATAGTATTTCATTTGAGAACAAAATTATTATCTTAGCTTATACTAGTTTATCAATCATAATATACCTCTTGGAATACTGGAAAAAAATAAACATAATAAAAAGGGTGATATCAAATGATCAGTAAGGGTATGTGCATAATAGAAGCTAAATAAGACATGAATAATATATAAGGAAATAAATAGAAATCAAATAATTCCATAATCACATGAGAAAAAAACTTATCCATGGATATCATAACTAATAAAATAATCACATGGAAATTAATAAATAATATAATAATGAGGAAAATTCATAATTTCGGACATCATAAACATATTGTTGATGCCTCTTTCCAAGACATCTAACATATATAGGTAAGGACTCATCCAATACCCAAGCTAGTTTGTCTCATGAGACCCATATATGTATTGAGGGGCTATAGAATGCCCTTTATGTCACTCACTAAGTCCAATTCATTCCTCATATGAAAGGGGTGAAAAATAATCAACATAAAAATTAATATTGAAACTAGCATATGAAATGTTAATAATTTCCCTAACCAATAAACATAATCATAAACCATCCAAATTAATATGAAGAATGTTATCAAAATAATATATCCCTAGTCAAATAGACCATAAACCATCTAGAGAAATAATAAGGATTGTATAATCATAACATATTCCCAATGGATTATAAGTAAAATAATATTTTTTAATTAATGAATAGAAATACCATAACAATGTATTTAAAACATTATTGAGGAAAATAACATTTTCACTTTAGAAATCACTAATTTTTAAAAAACTACGCAATTAAGAATTCAAAAATTTTCTTTAAACAAACCATGTAAACTTGTAAAGGAAGCTTCAAATAAAATATTATCCATGAAGATAGGAAAATAAATTCATCCCATTTAAGTTAAAAAAACATTCCTTTCATTCTTTTTTCAGAAAATTTGAAAAGTACCTTATTCAGAAAAGGAAAAGAAGATTCCTTTCAAACCATTTTGTAAGAAAAAAAACATGGGTAAAAATGTCTTTAAAAAATAATAGAAAGGTATTAAAAATATTATTTAAAACATTTTATAGAAAATATGGATATGGAATAAAAATATTCCCCAATAGAGACTTAAGCATAAACAATCTTGAATATAGATGAGATTGTAAAGTAAACCCTTACCTCAGGTTCGACTTCCTTTATACATGTTTAAAAATCCTATATAATAAATATATATTTATTATAAATATATTAAAGAAGCATAATAATATATATAATACCATTTATTACATACTTATAATCTTTTATCACACATTTATTAACAATTCTTTGTTAAAAATCACTATTTCGGGTAATAACTACTTTATTTTTCATGCAGGTTTTGGTTTAGTTGTTTCAGTATTTATACTTTGACCAAGGTTAAATCATATAAATAATTTTAATAATGATATAAATATCATATATATTCATTATATATGTATTTAAAGTAATCCATTAAAGGTAGAGATAGAAAAATGCATTACACCATTCATGGAGATGGTCAGTCGCACGTACGCATGAACACTATTTTCATTATTCTACAGATGGAATGAATGAAAGGTAAATAATAATTATAATTTATATAATCATTATTATATCATATAAATTGTATATATATATATTCATAAAATCAATCCTTGTTACCATCCATGTAAAATAGAAATGAAAAATGAATCACATCATGTCGTGGAGGTGGCAGTCCACACATACGCACAAGTGACATTATCATTTATCAATGGTTTGGAAGGTAATAAGTTAGATATGATATTATTATTTAGGAATTATAATTATGTTATAATTATCATATATAAATATCAAACCTATAATAATTACTATCCATAAAATATGATAATGAAAAATGAATTGTATCACCACGTGGAGTCGATAATCTGTACGTACACACAAGCGATACATTCACTTTTAAGTAGATGGTAAAGAGGGTGTGTAATGGTGGTTTAATAATAATAATAAAATTTTATTATATTTATGATACTTAATTTATTAATTTATCATAAATTCCATAAAATTATAAGAGTTAGAATAAGTAATAAATTGAAAGAGGTCTTGTAAGATAATTACCTTTTCTTCAGGAGACATTCTTTAGATCATTTATTAAGGGACTTAATATTAGTATTTTAGGGAGACCATAACCTCAAAAAATTAGATAAGTATGTTAAGGATAGAAATGGGTAGGGATTTTTTGAGCTATATGGATCAATGTGGTGTGAAGAAGTGAGGGAAGATGTTCCCTTTTATAATTGAGGTGAGGGCCACTTTTGGAATTTCTCATAATATTAAATTATAATAAATTCATTATCATGCCAAATAACTCAAAATGGTAAGTAATTTAAATATAATACAGGATATGGTTTTAATATAATCAACCAATATAATTTAGATTTTTTTTTTGTGTCATTTGAAACTTTTTCATTTTGATTAACCCTTAGTTAATCAATTTTAATATTAACTATGGTAACAACTTTTCCCATATTAAAGAGTTGTGATTTTTACTTATAAAATTACAATTGGCCCATAAATGGAAAATTTATGTAATTTTAGACTATATCATATCCAATTTGTCTTATTTTAGGATTTTATGATTTTTAAATAATTTAATAAAATATTATTTTGATAAAATATCATTCCTATCAATTTTTACACTATTCATTTAATTTGACTTCAAATACATAAAAAATAAGAATTCAAATATAACAATTTAAAACCTCTATAATATGTCATATATATCTATAAAATTTGTTTGAAACATTAAATAATTAAAATTATATCAAAATTAATATTTTTAAAATAATTTATTTTATTTTTATATTAACTAAATAAACAATGTATTAGGATTGGACAAGCATTTAAGGTAATTATATAATTTATAAAAAACTATAAATAAGGCAGGGTGATCCTTTATCTGGATTTATTAGAGAATGATGTATGGTAGGAATTGCTTCACTCCTTCACACCTTTTTTATGCTGATGATATTCTTCTCTTCTCTAAAGCTGATAGGAAAACTATCACCTCTATTAAGACTATTTTCAATCACTATGATAAAGTTTTAGGTCAGGTTATAAGTTGGAGTAAATCTTTTGTAATCTTTAGTAAAGGGGTTCGAGCTGTAAAACAAAACAGAGTGGCTAATAGGCTTGGTGTTAAAAGGGGTGCATTACCCTTTACTTATCTTGGACTGCCCATGTTTTGGGGAAGGGTGAAGAGGGTTCACTTGGAAGTTATCTCTCTTAAAATCATCAATCAATTGGCTAGTTGGAATGGGAAATCAATATCCCAGGCTGGTAGGATCTGCCTTGTGAATTCAGTCATCACCTCAATGTTTGTGTATTCCTTTTCACTCTACAAGTGGTCTACTGCTTTGATCAAGGAACTAGATGGCATGATCAGAAATTTTTATCTGGACTGGCTCTACTCAACAAAGGAAAATGATTACTGTGAAATGGATGGACTGTATGAAGCCTCTCTCAAGTGGTGGAATGGGAGTTAAGGATGTCAGGGTTTTTAATGATGCTTTTCTCAAAAAATTCACATGGAGACTCATTGCACATTCTGACTTCTCCCTGGAATTTCTTTCTGAAAGATTTACTGATAGGTTACATAGGAGGCAGAGGATATATCTAAGATCCTCTGTCTGGCCATCTATTAAGAGAACTTATAATGATCTTATGGCACTTTCTAAATGGCTGGTTTGTCCCAGTTCCCAATTGAATTGCTGGACAACAAAGTGGTTATCCTGTCCTATTGAGAATACAACTAATATACTATTATCTTTGAGAAACATCACTATCTCTGATCTGCAGGGAAATGCACTGGCTCAAGGAGTTCTTCCTCCTAATCTGCAAATTGAATTCTCTTCTTATGAATATATGGATCAAGACACTCTGATTTGGGAACCTGATATTAATGGCTTGCTCTCCAGTCAGCTGTCATATGAAATGCAGTGTGGGAATGTGGCATCAATTCCTGCTTGGGTGGTGGGGGTTAGGAAGGCTTTCATCTTTCCAGCTGATGCCCTTCTTATCTGGCGTATCTGGAAAAACAGAATGCCAATCCAATCTGCTCTTCAAAGAAAAGGTTTTAATCTAGCCCCGATATGCTTTTTCTGTCTAAATGATTATGGATCTATTGATTACATCTTTATCAACTTCTCCTTTTCTTCTCGGTTCTGGAGGTATTTGATGGATATTTTTCACTGTCACTTTGGATTTAACTCTATTGGCTCCTTGCTCAATTCTGTTATGCATGAAGAGAATAGTGAGAAGGTTCACTCCTTTATCATTGTTGCTGCTGTTTCTATCATCTCTTATATTTGGAAAGCCCGAAATAATATTGTTTTCAATGGTGGAAGTCCCTCCTTCAAGGAGGGGATGATGGCGATTCACCGAAGCATTAAACTTGCTTCGGATAAACAGTCTGGCTCTATGAACAATAATATGTTTGATTTTATATTATTGAGATCTCTTGGTGTGAGTGGCAGGGCGAGGAAGCCTAAGGTGATGAAATATATTAGATGGATCCCTCCAATAAATGACTACTTAAAGGTGAATGTTGATGGAGCTGCTTCTGGCACACCGGGTCCTGCTAGATGTGAATGCATCTTCAGGACATCTCGCAGATTTGTAAAGGGATGTTTCTTTCATTACATTGGCAATAGATATGCTCTTGAGGTGGAGCTCTGTGCTATGGTAAAGGCAATCAGGTATGCTACTCGTTATGGTTGGAGGAAGATTTGGATAGAATTGGACTCTTCTGTTGCTGTGTAGATCCTCAAAGAGCGGTCCAGGAATGTACCGTGGAGGATGCTTCCTGTTTGTACTGGTTCTTTAAAGATAGCTGGACAACTTATCCTTAAAGTCTCTCATGTGTTCAGGGAAGAAAATCAAGTGGTGGATGCACTCTCAAAAAGGGCAATTCTGGAGGTGAGCTCTAGTTGGTCCTTTGTTCTTCCTGAGTATTGCAATGATCTTGTGTGCAATGATAGAATTGGTACTGTGTATACCAGACTGTGTAAAGCTCCCCTTTCCTGAGTGGTTTGTACTGTTTAAACTTTTTCTTATTTAATCTTATGGGAGCAGGTTTCACCTGGCTCTCGGGATTTTTCGGTATATTTATATTCATTAAATATTTATTTTAACTAGTGTATCTGTCATGATTACTTATTTAATGTGCTATTTTGACTTTTTTGGCCATGCACAAGCATTGCACAAGTATTTGGATAAGAAACTTATTATATAACTCTAAAATTTGTTTAGAACCTTAAAAATCATAAATAATACTTAATATTTAATAACCAATTCAATAAATTACTTATCTCTTCCAATTTTTTTAGGATACCATATTTGGCTTTTCCTGTGTTGCACATGCTCTTCGTGAGCACTAAAAATTATTTTCATATTTATTATGGAAAAAATTATAATATATATGTTTTAATTTATTTTTTAATTATATTTATATTATTTTATCATTATTTATTGGTTCTATAAGTTTCATAAATTTTATATAATTATATTTCTCGGTGATATAATAAAATATACTGCATTTTATAAAAATAATATTTTTGCACTATTCACAAAAATTTTAACTTATTTAGAAAAATGTAAAAAAACTCATCCTAGGGTAATTTTTTTTGAATCAAAAAATAAATTCAATTTTATAAAAATAAATTTCTATAATTTATAGAAATTATTTTTAAAATAAGTTCACAAAACACGATGAAAACCTCTTCTTAGAAAAAATAAAGTTTTTCTTAAAAATGCCAATTTATGTATAAAAATGATTTTATACAAAATTAAATAATTAAATTGACTCAAATGAACACAATTAAATTATTAATAATATAATATAATTAATTTTACTTTGAAACCATTTTAAAATGAAATAGAATTTTGCAAATGGTTGAAATAAAAATACAGTTTTCAATAAAAATCGATGTTTTTCACTATTCACTGGAAAATCAATTTTTTCATAAAAATATGAAAATTTCATCCTAATATAATTTTGGTATGATGATTTCAAAATTTTTATTATTTTTATAAAATATAATTTATATAAATTCTAGAAATTAATTATAATATTTTCTCACAAAAAGTAATAAAAATCAATTTTGAAGAAAACATATTTATGAAGCATAAAATAACTTTACTAAAAATTGAGTGCTTATTTTAATAATAATTAATCAATTTATTGGTATTTAGTGTGTCATTTAAATATACTTTTCACAATTTTATTAATATTATTCATACCTGCCAATTTAACGATTAGGTTATAACGGTCTTATTTAAATAGTAATATTTTGCAATTCATTTCAGCTCGATGTTGCATGTCATATACACTATATAATATAGTGTTATTTTAAAATATTAGTGTGTTACACCATGTTGTATACTTAGTGGGTCATCCTGTTCATAGAAACCCATTTTTGTGCCTCATAAGCATATTTTGTATCTCTATATGAGAATCCTAATCACGCTAACATTAATATTTAATCATAAACTATAATACTCCACAGTGAACTTCAGTTAGGGATAACTCAAATTCATTATATTAGATGTAAATAATCATTATAATCCACAAAATTTATATCTATACATACATTTATACATCTAACATGAAAGAATGATAAAGTGAAATTTGCCTCTAATGTGATACCTTTTAATATTCTTAAACCTTTTAAGGATATCCAAAAAAGATAACTTAAGTTCCCATTAATCATATAATATATAATAAACTACCATATCAACATTATATATAACACACTGTTAAGGATTTTGTTAACTCATTACATCATATGTAATTCCTATCACATCTTTATGTGACCATCTCATAAAACCCTCCCAATAACACCTTAGTGAGTAACATCTGTGAAGAAAGAAAGTTTGAATAATGGTGATATTTATGAATAATATTAAATTTATTGAAAATATTCAAACTCATTAAATTCATAACATCAGATTTTATAATGTCAACTTCTTTTGTCTACATATAACTCTTTCTAAGTTCATCATCATCATTCTTGGAACTTATTATTCCAAACCCTTTTCTTGAAATATTTTCATAAATAATGTACCTATTTACATTATTACTTTACCAACAAATTTTAAAATATTTTAGGATAAAGTGATATTCACTTTATTATAGAAAAAATGTAATTTATTTACATTTTGATTTAATTTTACACCCTAAACTCTTTTATGATATCAACTTTAATTCACTTTGTTAGTTTGATTGATGAAATCATTCAAGAAATAGTGATATTCACTTATTTATGATAACTAAATATAATTGAATACATTTTTTATTTATCTTCACATATACTAAACTCTTTAGAATATTCAGTGAAAAAAAAATTTAATCTTAGATCGGTATAATATTTTTGGAAATAATAATATTCAATTTCTAATTGATAAATAAATGTAGCATTTACATTTTTCTTTACCATAATATATCCTAAACACTTTCATATATTAAGTGTAATAAATTTAAATTAAGATTATTATAATACATTATTTTCTAACTTTTAACATATCTAAATCTAAACATAGTCTAACTAAACACTTAGTCACTATATTATTTTCATAATATCTTGCTAAGATACACAAAATACTTTGTGTTTAGAAAATAAAACTTATTTCCTTTTAGTAATAATAATGTAAAAATAAACTATTATTTCCATATCACATATGAAATTCTATGTATTTTGAGAATTTTACTTGAAAAGAAGAATATGATTTTAAAATAGACAACTGATGGGATGGAATCAAATTTCATCATATTTTAACAATTAGCTGGCTAGAAATTTTATCCTAGATAAAACATTATTATCCTTATCTTATTCTCAAAAAATGTTCTATAAATTTATAAATCATAAACTATGTGTGTAAAATAAATAATATAAATATTATTCACAACAAATCTTTGTTATCAACCACTTCTCTTATCATATAAGACAAATGAGATAAAGATACACATCCTTTAAAAATATTCATTTGAACTTGATAAATTATTTTATAATCTAGTATTTGTTGTAGTGACTCTTTGATCATCATTTGAATGGAAACAACAAGATTTAACAATTATTCCCTTTATTTTGAACTCTTGTATATTTATAACACTTGTAAAATATAAATTCAGTATTATATACCCTTTAAAATTAAATAATATATTTCTATAACAATGATACCTAACATATAAATTCTATAGAGTATCCCAAACTCCTTCAAGTATATTGAACTATTAAATCATATAGAATTATTACTTATCATTATTAATTTTACCTTTAGGTTTTAATAACCTTTACTAGACTCTTAAAGAAACACTGTTAAACTTTTCAACTAACTTTTCTTTATTCGGTTTGAAATTTTACCCATTAACACTATCTAAACAACATTATATCGATACATATTATGTTTTGTTTATTTATTCTTAACACTTTGAGAATATGGGGTACAATTTTCTTTAATTAAATCACATTATCAAAACATTTTGATAAATGAAAATATGATGAATCCCATAATTAGAACAATCCATTTTAGTCTCCCTTAAATCATGTTATAAAACTATACACATCATAACAATGTGTATTAAAAGTACCCATATCATTTTATAAAACATTTTTTACATGATATTTTAAAGATAAAAATGAGATAAAAATACACATCTTATAAAAATTTTATCCCAGCTTGTAGCACCCAAGACACCATTGTATAAATTATGTTTCTCTATTACTTGAAAGAAATTTTCAAACATCAATATTAATTTCTTTCTCATCTTCTGACCTTATGTGTGTTTATATATTTTTTAAAATACTAAATTAATATATTATATCCTTCATAATAATGGAATTGAATTATATAATGTTTATACCTAGTGTATACTTTGTACTAGACTTATTAAAACCCTTTAGATTGAATAATCTATAGATGAAATGTCACAAACCAACTCGGATACCCTGGTATCCTGATACCCAATCCATATTTGACATATCCCAAAAGGCATTACCAATCCCCATGGGTTAGTGAATATCACTTCTCATCATATAATATCAAACATGAATGATTTTTACATAAAATAGTGGAAGATAAATGATACAAGTCAGTATACTCAACACTCTAAAGGGAGAAAGTACCATAACCAAATAGGTAAAATAGTACATGTATATAAAGATAAACATCCCAAAGGAAAAAACTATGAAAACCTGAAAAAAGTATTAAAATATACTATGAAACAAGTGGAAAACAACTCCGCCAATCACCATCATCGCCCTACAATCCTAAGGATCAAGAACATCCACCACCTCCAAGTGGAAATTTCCCTTTTATCAAACCTAACATCAGAAAATATAAAAATTCATAAAATAAAAGGTAGTGTGTGAGCTATAAATTCTAGTAGGTTCTCACAAAGTGTTCCATAATCAATTAAATACTAATTAAACCAATTATTCTTCATTTTAATTAACCAAGGCATGGCATATCATTCACATATTTCAAACCAAAATATTCTTTCACATTAAAAGAGATGAAAAATATATCAAAACTATATAAAATGAACATTTTATATAAAAAACTTATATAAAGTAGTTGTAATGAATAAAACAGTTCAAAAATCAATAGAATGTATATCCAAGTCAACAAATCATAACACCATGTACAAAATCTCCCCAGTATTTTATTTAAGGTAATATGATCCTCACACATCTCAATAGTGATATCGACTCAAGATAGGTGTGTACACTCAAATCAATATACACCCCAACAAAGGAACCCTTATAGGTTATCTACACTCCTAAAGGGGAACCCTCTTGGGAATTCTTGTCGTATTTTTTTAGTTACATTTGTCATCATTAATCCATTGCTAGGGAGTCAAGGTCCTAGTGTGATTGTCCCAATTACCTATATCTACCCAAGATAAAACGTGCTTCAAACAATAAATCAATCAAACATGGTAAAATGAAACATTTAAAATCAATTAAAATTATAATTTCCTAGTTTTTAGTTTTCAACATGCTCTTATCATTTCAAAACCATAACATAGGTTTTTATCAATTCATTCCATTAAAAATCATATTTCACTTTAATATAATTTTTTAGGGTTCAACAAAAAATCAATTTATCAAATCAATTTCAAAATGAAGATATCATAATCCTAATTTTTCCCCACATTTCAATTCCATTAAAATTAGAGGTTTTCATAATTTTCATGTCATTTTAAATCACACATCAAATCCATTAAAATTAGGGTTTTTAAATCAATTAAAAAATCATTTTAATTCAATCAAGAAATTTAAGGCTTCAATCATTGGGAAAAGAATCATAAAACCACCTACCTTTAATCACACAGTCAAATATAACACTTGAAATAGGATTTTCAATGAAGAACGAGGTAAAAGAGATCAATAAACACAACCTAGAATCAAGATACATCAAAAATAAGTTTATATCTAATAATAATATGATGATCCATCACTCTCTTAGGAGGAGAGAAAGAGAGATTGAAAGAAACCACATGAGAGGACATCCACTTACCCATAGGAGATCAAACACAATCACCAAAGTATTGATCCACCAATAAAAGGGTTTGGGGGACTCAAAATTTCCTCATGGGAGCCTTCAAGGAACAATGATTGAGTTATGGATAAAATAGGGTGATTAGGGGTTAAAACGAAGGGTTTTAGGATTTTAATAAAATTTTTAGGTAAATTAAAACCCATACACACAGTTTGTTGGGTAGGTCCATAGGGTTAGATAAACCATGTTCCCTAACCACGTACCCTTGATGATAAGGAACATAGTTTCTCCTAGGAGGGCGCATAGTTTTTCAAACTATACACCATCCATGCAAACCCTTACTATTGTAGGTTTCATGGTTTTGAGGGTATGGCCCCAGAGTTTGGAAAAACCATGTTCCCACTTACAGTTTCCTACAACAGGGCACACCATTTTCTGGGCCAAACAACATGGTTTTCTCTAATTATGTTCTAGCCATGCATAACCCCTTGGGCTTCCAAAATTCCAAAATTTCATCCAAAACACCCCAAGAAAAGAACCAAACAAAAGGAGATAAAAAAGGGTCAAGGAATACCTAAAAAAGTAACAATATGTTATAGTAAAATATTATCCTCACCAAGTCATAAGAATATTCAATCATATTTAATTTTACTTGGCATACCCAATCATATTGAGTATATGAAGATAAAATTACTTAGATTATTTAGCATATAATTTCTTTAAAACCTTAATTTACTAATTTTATGCATCCATAAGCATCTATATTTATATATTTAACAACTTAAAAACTTTTTTACTTATAAACAGGTATTTCTCTTACAAATAGAATATTTTATTACTTAAGAACTCTTATTAAGTTATGGGTCCTAGGAATATTTACAATAATATTCACCTTTTTAAGGATTATTTTCAAATTTCAATTTTATGATGAAAATAATGTTTTTTTTCAACAATAGAATCTTTCATTAGATAATTATCATGTTTTATAACAATTAATAATGAATTTAATTTTACATGATCCCACTAAAATGCCGAACCCTTTTAAAAGTCATCAAAAACCATTAGTGATTCATGATCCATATTCCACCATGAATTACACTAGTTTATTCATGTAAATAATCCTTGATTATTTATAAAGGTAATCATCCCAATGAAAATAGTTTTTAATATTGGATAGTTGAGTGGGTAACTATTTATCTAATCCATCATATGGATATAATCAACTCCATTCCTTTGGTATCATAAACTTTATGGTTTCCCAGATAGTGTAAAAAAATAGAAATCCAAGAATAACCCAATAAAGAATAATAAAGGTGTACTCATTATGATCTTGATAATACCTAAAAATATATTTCCGAGTCACTTATAACTCTCTTTCCTTATACAATATAATCTAGGGGTACTTGTACAGAGATCGATAGTACTTGACTGGATGACTATAGTCCTGATAAGTTCCACTTTAGAAGGAATCACACATGTAGTATTTGAAAGGTATTTAATATCACTATATTATATCATATAATTCATTTTTTATTTTATATTTGCATGATTCTATCAATTTAGTTTGTAATCCTATTCCATCCACCAAATGAAAATTTTCAAACCATATTGGTGTGTAACTCTTTACATAACCCACAATTTTGTGTCAATCACTCAAAAATAATATTCAAGTATATTCATACATATCCTAATGAATTTCATGAATAATGTACATGAAATTTTCATATAATAATATAGAGTTATATGAAATTTATAAAATATACATGAGTAAACCCAGAGCAATAGATATCCAACCCCATTCACCTTTCTAGACAAAGCACAAGCCTTCATACTGGTTGATTGTCAAACCCTCAGTCCCTCTCCCCATGGAGACTTTACCTAATAGATAACTAAATTAATGATATCTCTAACACCTAAAATGAAAAAACTATATCCAAATATTAAATTAAATCTAATAAATCCAATTATAAACTGAGATCAAGGTGAATGAAAACTAAATTCATTATCATACCAAGAATGTAATGCTTGAATCTATTTCCTAGAAACAGTTTAACATTTAAAATAAAGAATAAACCATTCATAATATAAAAGTTTTATAATTATGAATATAAAAGGTATTATTTTTTAAATAAACATACAATTCAAAAAATATAAACATGAGATAACCATTTATGAACAATTCAAAAATAAAAGGTAAATATATAAATATTATATTTTTAGCTTATTATCATGGGAATTCCATAATCATGAATATAAACACCTTATATTCATTATAATATGAAATATTTTATATTAATCATTATATTTACTTTTAAAGTTAAGTATACATCATTTTATAAATTTAAACAATTCATAATCTAATTTATATTATTTAAACATTTTACATAATCTAAATATCATATAATATTATTTAAACCAAGATCATATCAAACATCAAAATACTCTTGATGTGGTTTAAATAATATTCCAAATAAGACCCCTTTAATCCAAACAATTCAAAATAGTTAATTTTGAACAATTCATAAATAAGATATAAAAAATTTCATATTTCAACTTTATTTATGTAATTTATAAACACTTTTCAAATTAATTCTTATGATTATAAAATAAACCCATTTATTTATAATTCATAAAGCATGCCAAATAAATATGTTAAAAGGTATTTTAAATATCAACATTTAATATTTAAGTAATATTTAATAATTAATGCTTTATAAACATTAATTAATTAATTATAAACACTTTATAATTAATTAATTAATAAAAAATTATAAATTGATAAATATAATCAAAATAAATTTTATCATTATTTAAAAACAGTTAATAAATGATTAAATTTAATTCATAATTGAAAATATATAAAATAAAATTTCCTTATATTTTTTACACACCTAAGCTTGTTTTTTGGTGTGGTGTATATTATATGGCTATTTTGATAGAAAACCATAGTCACTACATTATAGAGTAAACCATAGTTCATGGTATCGAGAGATAAAAATTATGTCAAAAACAATATCCACCTTCACCACAGCTTGTCTATGGCTTCTGGTTTCACATGCATTATTTATTAACGCAAAGTGAGTTTGAAACGACCTACACCTTTCCATAAAACTCTATGTGGTGAAAAAAATGTCCACCTAATATGAACCACAACATGGTAATCAACAACTTTGGTTCTATGAGTGGCGTGGCCTCTACATCATGGTGTCGTTTGGGATGCAAGATGGAGAAAGATGATGAAGTTCTTTGTTTTTCCATGTTATTCATTTATCAAACACAATTTCAATAATATTAAAACATGTTTTGTGTCAATACCACTATTAGGTTTCATAGAGGTTGGTTAACACTTAATAATAGTAGTATAAGTATAATAAACCATGAACCTAGAATTTGTATGCTAGAAAATAGAGACTATGTAAAACTAGAAATATATAATCTTTTGAAATCATATAGCATTAACTAAATAAGACACTGAAATATTTTGATCACTATCACATGGGTTTGAGAGAGATCACTGAAGTGGTAGACGAAAGCTTCCCACCATTGGAGGTATCCACATGATGAAGAAATCACTTGAAATTTAAGATATATTGATCCAATCACCATGTTATTATACTACTAAAACACAAAGGGGGTAGAATAATAGAACAATTGGTGATGATGAATTATTTTATATCTAGTGTGTATATGGGTTTTAATTTTAATAGGAAGTTGGAGTTTTGAATTAGTGAAGGGTCCAAATTTTGATCTAGGATTTGAAATTGAATTCTAAAAATTGGTACCCCTAAAAGGAAGTATTTTGGATGTGGAATGAGGTCCAATTAGTTATGGGTTTCTTAGTTGTGTGTTATAAGCATCCTAAGGAGGGTGGGATGCTGTAGTGAAAACCAGAGAAACCACTGGCTATACAGTTCTTGGATAGTTTCACCCCCTCATATAGGGGTGCCTCTGGCTAGCCAGTGACCCAATACTGACTAAATTATGTGAAAACTATAGGGTATAATTAATTCTTCCCCATTAGGATTTTATAATAGGGATTCCCCCTTATTCTTCTTTCTTGGAAGCATGAACTAGGGAGGTCTCCTCCCCTTCTTTTCCTTATTTCCACCTCATTTTATGGTGTTTTTGGTGGTGATTTTTTAGTAATCTAAGGAGATAATTCTATTTTGTTTTCCTGATTTAATATTCCCATTCTTTATTATTTAATTCTGGTTCTCTTAGCTAGGTATTTTATTCTGATTACATTAGAGCATGGTGGAATCAGCCGCCATTGAAGGGGGCTTCCACTCTACCTATGAAGAAGGCATCCTAAGATGTTATCTGTATGTCGCCAATTTCCATTTGGGTTGTAGTATGTGGAAATTCCAAATTATTTAAGGTTTTTATTTTTAATTAAATTAATTTATCATATTTAATGGTAATGTGTGTTAGGTATTTTCTTGAGGATGTCATCTAGAGTCCACTACAGACCTCATGTGGGTGATTTCTTAGGATTTCCTCAAGTTTCGTGTGTCTGGTGGGTTAATCCCAAATTATTCCATGTTGAATTAATTTGATAAATTAGTTATAACAATTAGTTAATTAATAATATATTATAATTAATTAAATTTGTTAATTGGGAATGAGTTAGGGGCTTGCGAATCAACATTATCTTGGTTTGAACTTGGATGAGGTTTGGTGGGTTAAGGATACAATTATCAGCTAGTAAAAATAAAAGTGTAAATCTCCTAAAATGAGGTAGGTTATCCTCAATACATACCCCTTTAGTTTATGAATCCTTATTTATTTCATATGTGATTCTTACCTAGAGGGTGGGTGACCTTTAAAATAAAAAAAATCCAAATAAATTGGAAATTCAGTTGTTTGATGATACTTAAAGGGGAATTACTATAGACCAACTGAACAAAGTATCCAGGGCCACTGTGGACAATTTGAAACTAGCAAGCTATATTAGACACTGATTGAATAAAGAGAAAATAACTAAGTATATTACCTAGGATGTTAGACCCATTGAAGGGACGTGACTAGTTTTATAGAGACTTAATGTCACGACCCGACACTTAGGGGCCTTCCTGGCTAGTGGAAGGACAAGATAAAACTACCCCAATCCCATATTCATAGGCCATAGGTTGGTGACATGTGATAAGAAGGCATAACTAATATATTAGTCCTTTCTTAATTTTTCTATAAGCATTCACATAACCATATACATATAGAAGTGAAGATGAATAATAATAAAAGACTGTAACATCTAGAGTAAACACCATGAATTTAATAAACTCCATGGAATAAAAAAGAGTAAACAAGAGTAAAATAAAAAAGAAAGTAAAAAAATACATGACCACCCATAAAAGATGTCCTAACCTGACAACAACTAAAAAAATGATAAGAGAGCCTGGATCCAGATCTCCACGCCCCGACCACCGTACATGTTCAAATGCACCTGATAATCCATTTTCTCCTCTAAAATCATCACCATCCTGACCATCATATACATAAGATATGACATATTTAGGAAAATCCCATGAAGTCATGATTATATACATTATTATTAGACATCCTGAAAATTGGATGGGGAGTAATAGGATACACGATAAAATAAGCCATCTCAACCCAAAGCAATAGGGGAAAAAACCCAACAATAAGGATATATATATATGTTAATGTATGATAATAAAAAAAAACCATAATACAGATAAAGAGGATTTCTATCTCTAAGCCTAGTATAGGATGATGAGTTTTCCAAAAGTTCAAAAAAGTCCATCAATGATGCCCAACATCTCATGTGTCGGTCTGATGAAGTCATGAGGAGGGTTCTCACCTTTCCACTACTCCATAGCCTGATGGGGCGCAATCTTAAAGTAGAGTACCCATTCCCTTATATAATAGGAGGGTTCCACTTAATAGGTATATGACCCACACCCTAGTCTTTTCAGGGGGTACCACTCAATATATAGAGGACCCATGACCTAGTCCATTAGGGGTACCACTTAGTAGATAGAGGACCCACACCCTAGTCTATGGGGGGGGGGACCACTCGATAGATAGAGGACCCATGACCTAGTCTATTAGGGGGTACTACTCAGTAAATAGAGGGCCCACACCCTAGTCAATTAAGGGGTACCACTCAGTAGATATAAGACCCATGACCTAGTCCATCAGGGGGTACCAATCAGTAGATGGAGCTCCCACACCCTAGTCCATCAGGGGGGAGTACCACTCAGTAGATAGGGGACCCATGAACTAATCCATCATAGGGGTACCACTCAATAGATAAAGGAACAACACCTTAGTCCACTAGGGGGTACCACTTAGTAGATAAAGGAACCACACCCTAGTCCATCATGGAGGTACCACTCAGTGGATAGAGGACCCACACCCTAGTCTATCAGGGGGTACCACTTAGTAGATAGAGGGACCATTACCTCATACATCAAGGGGTACCAATCAATAGATAAAGGTGTATGGTGATCCATTTCCATGGTATTACATGAGTATTTTTAACCCCAACCTATCTTTGATGATCTTTCCCGATCACTACCATCACCAAGCACCACCTAAAGAAGAATTATGCTTCGAACAACTTGCATGATATCTCAAAATCTACTATGAAGGACGTCATCATGTTCTATGTGAAAAAAACATAGGATAAGGTACTTGTGGGATAAAATCCAAGTCAAAATGAAGAATATAAAATAGATATAAGTTTCATAAAGAAGTACATGGAATGTAAGGTGGTTCACAGAGTGTGTGAAATCACCTGGCCTCCTAGCCTTTTCCTCACCAACACATGGATAACTAGCCATATAATACTACATGATGTGTAAGGGTACTACATGATGTGTATTAGACACTCAGGATCTTCCCATGTGATCCTGACCATGCTCATGCAATCCAAACCCGTCATCATGTACACTAGCCATGTGATAGTACATGGTGTATCCCATAAAACACACGGTGTGTCAGAGTCAGATTGGCACTCAGGATGTTCTATTTTTCCAAGTCTGTTTATTATCCAAAGTACACTGTGTATTCACCACTGTACATAGTGTGTGAGGGCACATGGGATCCTAGGCATGTACCCTCTATACAATCCATGTTGGACAGTTAGGTGTCACACTACATGTGGTCCCTCCACACGATGTGTCATATTTAACTCCAACAAGAAACCATAGCCACCATAGAAATTCAAACTACACAACATGTGTCCATCATATTACACACTAAGTATATCAATATTTTATAGGAACTCTGGATATTCATGAATTTTATAGATCCACTATCAAATCTACCTATTGACCATATGAAATCAAAGGAAACCTCCTCTGATCATTGATTTCCAAAATTCGGTGACTGGATGATCGAATCCAGGTCCTCTTGCATGAATCCCTATTTATTCCCATCACTCGTGGAAGCTCTCACAGCCTCATTAGTTCCTAATCCATAGTGTGATCACCCACATACCATGTCATACCTTGATCCATTTGTAATCTATAAATATTCATGGTGTTTGTGCTACCACAACAAATCTAAGGGTTTGATCGTGCCTGAACCTGCTTCGAAAAAGTTGAGCCGCGGTCCCATATGCCAATGGTAAATAACACAATAAACAGAGAGGGGAAAAGAACATGAACAAAGTTAATCCTTCATTGTCCAAGAATTCTTGTCCAATGATCATATACATGGGGTGATAAAATACAACAAGGGGTTTGACCAGATAAAAGAAAGAATCAAAATTTTTTAGGGATCATGCGAAGGTTAACAATTTCCAAGAAATAAATTTAGATTTATGATTTATGATAAATTAAATAAAAATAGGGAAAAAACAAATAAATTAGGCACCCTACATCGAGATTGGATTTTTTGTTGGTGAATAATGCATTCTAAAATGATAAGTGAATGAATGAATTTAATTAATTAATTAATTTTCTTAATGTACCTGCCAATGGATTCCTCATCCAAACGTTATGTTACAACCAACTTTAGGCCACTACTAGGGTGAAAGACATTCTCTGGATTCAACTGTGGTATTATATTTTTGATATGGGACTCCATTCAGGATAAATTTCATTATTTATGAAAACTATGCATGCGTGATATAAAGCATATTTAATACTTTTATAAAATCAATTATGGGCTACCTATGCTCAAAATCACACTCTATCTCAATGAATGGCTCCAGAAATGTTTACTAATTTATTTCCAAGTATTATAAGGTAAAAATAGAGTATCTACATTTTTACCTCATTTAAGCATTTCATCCCTAAAAAGTACAAACTAAGAAAAAAGGTGGGGATACTAAGCTCGCATTTGGCTCTCCCACTCCTACGATCTCTCTTATATACTCCAATTCTATCAAAACACATAAACTAAGGAAATGGTCTATATACACAGGATACTCTCATGTTGATCATAGATTTCCACTAGGTGCTCTAAAAAAGTGGTTCCATCCTCAGTGTCTAGATTTACCTAATCAAATAAAATGAATAGGATCATGAACATATCTCCTTAGATATAACACATGGAATATTTCATGCACCCACTCAAACTTTTGTGTTAAGGTTAGGTGGTAAGAAACCTTGACAACCCTATAAAGAATCATGAATGACCTGATAAAGCTCGGGGATAGTTGGCCTCCCCAACCGAATCTCTGTAATCCTCATCATGGTGATTTTTTTAGGAAAACTTGATCTCTATAATCAAACTTCAAGGGATTATGATGTCGACCAGTACATGATTTCTTCCTACTCTAAGCTATCCTCATCCTCTCATAGATCACCTGGACCTTTTATATCATCGCTTGCACCTATCTAGCCCAACAAAAGATGTCTCATTGATCTAAATCCCACATAAGGGTGACCTAAAGGGTATCCCATAAAGGGCCTCAGAAGGTTCCTTGACAATAGTAGAGTGATAGATATTATTATGATAAAAATTTATCAATGTTAAGTGATCCTATAAGATCCATCCTAAGTCTAACATACAATACCTTAACAAGTCCTCCATCACTTAGATATTGTGCTTAGTCTTCCCATCCGTCTAGGGGTGAACATATACAACCATCCTCATCTGGGCCCCAAATTACTTCTATATGAATCTACACACTCGTGATATGAAAAATACATCATGGTTATATATAATCATAAATGTAACCCCACAAAGGTGGATGATCTCCCTCCCCTATGAACAACTTCTCCAAACTCTGCACCGAACTCTACTCCCTGATAATAAGAAAGTGAACCAACTTAGTAAGTCAGTATACTATTAACTAGATGGAATTATGGTCTCCCACTATCTGTGGAATACCTGTAAAAAATTCCATGGATTTTCCATCCGATTTCTACTCTAGGATCTTAAGAGGCTGCAACAAACCTACCAGAACTTGGTGCTTAGCCTTTACCTGCTAACATGTGAGACACCAAGAGACAAACTTGACCATGCTCTACCTCATTCCAGAACAAAAAAAATACCACCAAAGGTCTCTATACATTTTACATACACCAGAATGGATAGATAAATGAGAAGTATGAAAATCAATCATCACCTTATCTCACATCGTGACCAGAAGTATCGTTCATCCCTAGAAAAAGATGACATGATTTCATACTTAAGAGAATATTTTTGGTGAATATTTTGAGGATATATGGTCATATAGTACCTAATATTCAATTTCTCTAAATTGATCCACTCTCACACGCTATATTAGTGGAGGAGTCAACACCATTGACTAAAGATAAGATACACCCATCTCCTCCACTAGGGTCAACTATAAGGAGGACAACTACTAAGACACCTCCTTTACCAAATGTGTATGAGACTTCCTGCTAAGATAATATACCACCATGTTTCCCTTCCTGGTACTATATACTATTTCATATTCATAGTATTGTAGGAAATATAACCAATTCCTCATTCTCAGGTCCATGTTTCTCTATGTGAGGACATACCTGAGACTCTGATGGTCTGAGTAAACAACAAAGTGCTCTGCTAAAAGATAGTGCCTCCATATCCTTAAAGTAAAGACTAATGATTCCAAATATATTTTAGGATTCATGTAGTTATACTCATGGGTTTTAAACTACCTCAAACCATATGTGATAACTTTCTTCTTTTTCATCAACACACAGTTGAGTCTAGCTTTATAGGCATCACAATACACTATGTACTCCATGCCCTCCTCCAATAGTCTCAAAACTGGAGAACTCATCATACTTAGCCTAAAATACTAAAGGGATATCTAGAACTACTAATTCTAGGAAAATGGATTACCTTTCCACATTAGGGTAGAAAAAGGGAATAAAATCTTTGAGAATTCTACCATGAACATCCTATAATACCCCGCCAAGCCAAAAAAACTCTACACCACTTACACGCTCTTAGGTGGATCCCAAGAAATCACCGCATGAGTCTTACTTGGGACCATAACTGATCCATACCTAGAAATTACATTCCCTTTAAATTGAACCTCATTGATCTAGAACTATCACTTTGGGATCTTACCATAAAGTCAGTTATCCCAAATCAAGTCTAGGACTATCCTCAAGTGCTCTGCTTTTTTCTCCTATGATGCAGAGTATATGAGTATATATTCAATGAGAAAAACAAAAAATTAGTCCAATTATGGATATAAAATCTATTTCATCAGATCCATAAGAATAGTGATTGAATTAAACACACCAAAAATCATCACCGGGAATTCATAGTGTTTATAGAAACATCAAAATTCCAGCTATGAAATATCAGCCTTGCAAACCCTCAAATGGTAGTAGCCAGACCTGAGATTGATCTTAGAGAACAATATCACTCCTCACAACTATTCAAAGAGGTAATAAATCCTTTTTAAGGAATATTTTTTCTTTATCATGGCATGGTTAAAGTGATGACAATCAACATAAAACTGCAATATCCCATCCACATTTTTCACAAACAACACTAGAGCTACACTAGGGGACACACTTATTCTGATAAAACACATCTCTTAAAGGTCCTACAACTATAATATTAGCTATTGTAGCTTAGTAGGGTTCATATAATATACTGTATAATATATTAGAGTGTTACATAGGTGTAAGTCGATGAAAAACTCCATCTACCACCTTGGAGGTAGTCCTAGGATTTCCTTGGAGAAGATGTTCATATAATACTACATGAATGAAGGAACCCATATTCTTGAAGATCCCGCTATGACAAGGGATAAACTGGCTAACTAATGTGTAATGGGCTGTATCTTCCTACTCGCAAGACCCACTTTCTTAGGCTTGATATCTCTCTCACCCACAAAGGAGAATCTCATCCCATCTATCCAAATGCATTTGAATCATCTATAGTGATAGTCAGTCTAGGTTCAAACCATAGAAAACCAGTCCATACCCATGATAACATCATAAGGTCTCATCATGATGACCAATAGGTCCCATGAGAAACAATCTCCACCAAGAAATATATTTCAATTCTGGTTGATATAAAATATAGAATATGCATTCTATATAGGAACCTCAAGGTAAAGATACCGGGCTAATGTATCTACTGGGTACCCCAGCTCTCTCACTAGGAGTAAAGAGACAAAGTAATGTCTCAAACCTATGTATACTAATACTGAAAAAATAGTATAATAAACATATATCATACCTCTAATCATCTCATTAATTGTCAATTCTTAAGCCTCCATAGCATGTAGCTTCCCACATCCCTGACCACAAACTCTTTGAGCCTGTCATGGGCCTCTTAGTGGTGGTGGTGTAAGGAGATCATAACATCATACACCACTATAATATATTCCTAAAAGATCCCCACCTACTCCTCTTCTAACTCCGTATTCTTGGGGGCCACATTGGCCATGATTGGGAGATCAATGATCATGGTTCTATCTCTACCATGGTAGTCCATTTGTTCCCTTCCTACCCTCCTTAGAATGTTAGGTCAGAAAATTATGTTCCATGTGACCTCACCCATCACATGCATACCATAACCCCTCTCCAGGATATTGTATTCCTCTATGAATTCCCTATGCTATATTACCATGTGTCTGAGTCCAACCATGATGAGGTCTCCTATACTGAGACCCTAATTAATGGAACATACTAGATGCTTCAAAAAACCCAACCCTATGATTCTAAGAACCAAATATAATTGCATAGAATCCCTTATATTGGAAGCTCTCCATCACTAGTGTCCACTCTAACATTCCAACATTTATGGGAATACATAAGGGTACCACACCAGCACAAATGTATATGTGGAGACCCCAATAAAACCTTAATTCCCATAATTAAACATCCCAAATCATATCAATAGAGTACCATGAAAGGTTATTAAACTTCACAAGACACTCAGTAACTATAACCCCTCCCTAATGCAGCTCCAAAATTCTCTGAATCCCAATGGAACATAAGCATGAGGGCTAATACTCTTTATGGAACAACTATTGGAAGTAAGAATATGAGAGTTCTAACTCATCATTTGTCTACATGACTAAAATCCCCTAGAAACATGATTTTCCATTAAAAATATTGGATACTAGTGAAACCATCTGATCGGTTGGGGTTTGCACAAGTTTATTAACTCAGATCGCTAACTCAAGACAATCCTTTGCTGCTTGGGGATCTGGATCACCACAGAACCTCAGTGACGTCTGGTGTTGGAACTCACGGAGTACTATAATACTATTTACATCCTCATCCTTCTATTCTAGTATAATCTACTTCTCAATAGGTGGGGTTCTTCTACCTTCCCACATGAAGGAAATATCTCATGAGATAGACCCTAAAATGAGGCCTCATCACTCATCAGATCATCATCACGATCCTAAATCAATAATATAACTGGATGTATTCATGGAGGCATCCTAAAATTTTAATCAATATGTACCATAGTTATATGAGAATATATATATATATATATATGGAGAGATGAATCAATAAGGACACTCAACGGACTCAATCCTATATTATTCATGTACAAATGTTCCCTACAACCAATGTATCGATATAACAAGTCAAAAGTAGGTATTAAAAGTCCTTGTGAATAGATATGTTGGCTTCTGTACCAACACTGGGTTCCCTAGCCTGAAAGCCACATCAAGAAACTTTGACACCATTTCCCTAAGTTCCCAACCAAACCTCATAAGGGGAAAAAATACAAACACTGTCTCAATGTTGAACCAAATATGATACTAATCTTTCATGACCCAACCCAAAGAGGACCACATGGTCGGAAGAAGGCCAAAATGGAACTATCCCAATCCCACCTCAATAGGCTAGGGGCTTATGACAAGCACCGAGAAGTAATAACTAATATGGGAGTAATTTTCCTAACATACCTGTATGCACACACTCAAATATCTCTATACAGAAGTGTAGATGGATAATAATAACAGACTATAAAATCTAGAATAAAAACTATGCATGTAATAACTTATAGGTAATACAAAAGAGTGTGATATAGTAAAACAAAAGAAAGGGGAAAAATAAATTCCCACCCAGAAAATATTTCCCAACCTTTCAACAACTGAAAAATAAATAATGAGAGAGCCTGAATACAGATCTATAATCCTTGAACTTGTAAAATGAACCCGAGTATCCCTATGGTCCTCTAAAATCACTGTTGACCTATTATCCATCTTTATAAGACATGATACATGCAGTAAAATCCCATCAAGGGGTAAGTATATAAATACCTAATAGGATGGTCCAAAAAATAGATGGGGGAGAAATAGGATACATAATAGAGAATCCATATCAACCCTGAGAAAGGTGGGAAATGAAAACCAAAAACAAGGATATATATATATATATATATATTCATAAAAGGAAACATAGATGAGAGATAAAGGGTATCTCCATATCATGTCCAAGCCCAGGATGATGATTATGAAAATAATTCCAAAAGGTCCTTAAATGATTCCCAACATCTCATGTGTCTATCCAATGAAGTCGTGATAAGGTTACACACCTTTCTACTACTCCATATTCTAATGGGGAACAATATCTAAGCAGAGGAAACATTCCCTGATAAAATAGGAGGGTGCCAATTAGTAGGTAGAGGGCCCATTCTCTAGTCTTGTTAGGCAGTTAACACTTGGTAGATAGTGGATCTACACCCTATTCCATCAGGGGGTACTACTTAGTAGATATAGGACCGAAACCCTAGTCCACCAGGGGGTACCACTCAGTAGATAGAGGATCCACACCCTAGTCCATTAGTGGGGTACCACCCAGTAGATAAAGGACCCACACCCTAGTCTGTCAGGGGGGTTTCCCTTGATAGATAGAGGACCCACACCCTAGTCCATTAGGGGGTACCAATCAGTCAATTGAAGAACCATTACCTAGTCCATATGGGGGTACCAATCAGTAGATAGGTGTAATGCCCTGACCTTATTTACCCAGAGTCAGTGAATTATTGCATATCATTGGCCTGATCACAAGAGATCAAGTCCCAAAAGACCTATTAGTTTAGTAGCTTTAAAAGTACTAGATACATACATAAGTTTTACATTACATCATGAAATAAAGAAAAACAACATTGTGTCCCCTTTGAACACACTCATAACCCTTAGACTATCCCTGTAGGTGAATCATGATATACTTATTCATATTCTGGGATAAATAAAACATGGAATGGGGTGATCTCAGATTCTCAGTAAGGATAATAATATAGTATAAATTTTCATAAATAAGCATAAACATTTAAGGCAATGTATAGGACTAAAACAAAAGCCTTTTAAACTTAAATTTCAGAATAATATAGAAAATATAAATCAAATAATTCCATTTAATTATTCACATGGATATTCTACTAGTTGAATAATCACATGTAATATCAATACCTAATTTCATAATGATAGAATTCATAATGTCAAACATCATAATCACATAGTCAAGGCCTCGTGCCAAGACTACAAATAAATTTTTTCCAAGGACTCATGACAAGACACTAGTTTGTCTAATGAGACCTACTGATGTATCAAGGATCTATAGAGGGATCCACTAATCACTTACTAAGTCCAATGAATACCTCATATAAAAATGGAGAAACATAATTTAAACATTATTATTAAAACTAGAATACTAAATGTCAATACTTTTACCACAAACCATGAATGGTATAAAAATAGTACATCCAAAATCAAACATAACTCATTCAATACAATATAGAAGATTTTTATTATAATAAATCAACCTCAATCAAGAATAAAATACACTAAAGTATATTGGCATAGATGAAAATAACTAGTAAAACTATTTGAGATAAATATCCAATTTTTCTTGAAAACATTTAAAATTCGCACTATTTATCAAGACACAATTTAAAATAGATTTTTGAATCAAAGTGTCCCATACCACTTTGAAACTTTTAAATGGAATTTTAATTTTAAAACATTAATGTTTATATAAATAAATCCTTAAAACCATTTTAAAACATAGAAATTAATGAGAAATATTTAGAAGAATAAATATTTAAAACATTTAAAATGATATTTTAGTTAGAGTTCCTAACCAAATGAGAGATGCTTAAATACAAATAATTTAGGTAATAAAAAATTTATAATATCATGATAATAAAGGGTTTCATGATATACTATGTCAAAGTACAATATATATACCATATAAAATTGAATTGGTGCATAACAAAAAATAAGTTTCAATGGAATGTAAATTGAGATGAAATACCTTATAAAGACCATATCCTTAGGTTAAGGATAAATCAATGAAATAATTATGTGTGAAAAATATAAATACAATCAATATGATTGGATATTAAGTGTAAATAAATCAGAGGACATTCACACATATTCTTGTAAAAACAACACTAACGACTTGGATGTTTAACTCAATGGATAGAAATTGAGTTAAAATTACTCTTATCGAGTTCATATCGATGACTTGAGAATTTATAAATGGAGTGATTATGTGTATAAAAATTATATCCAAAAAAATGGTAGGGGAAATTACTAAATAAGTAAATAAATATTGATTTCACACATAATATTGGAGTAAAATAATCAATGAAGTGTACGTAAAACCCAATGAGTGGAAATTGAAATTAGAAATTCTCTTACTGATTTGGTAACTTAAGAAACATACACCCCATGAAAGAAGGATCATACAATGAAGATGTAAATACCAATAAATTAAATTACATTACACAAAGAATACAATCATGGGCAATACATACACCACACAAAAGGGAATAGTGGAAAATATTACATGTAACTCATGGGAATAAAAAGTGAGATGAAAACCCCTTACCATGTTGTAATCAATTGATTCGTATGAAAAAAAGTTAATAACCACAAAATGAATCACAGAATAACATGAATATAAATATAATAATGATAATATATATCAAATATAAGTACACAATACACCACATGAAATAAATTAGTGGTGAACAATGGAAAACTCATGGAATTAAAAGTGAGATTAGAAACCCCTTACCTCAAGTCCGACTTGTCTTGTACGTTACATGTTCTTCCTCAATAATAAACTTAAGTTAATTTATAATTTATTAAGAAATTTTTTAAAGTTTTATTATTCCTTTTATATCACTTATTATCTTTCTATAATAATTAGTTGATTATTTGAGTTCATATCGAACATTTTGTCGATGTTCGGAACTTGAGTCAAAAATGAACTTGTTATAATTACAAATTGTCCATGTGGTCAAAAGTATATTATCTCTAGAATCATATTCAGGACTTAAATATCATATATATCATATATATACAGTATATATATGTATTTATAATAGTACATAACATTTGGAGATAAGAAATGAAATGCACTGTTCATGGAGACGGTAAGCCGTACGTACGCATGGACACTACTTTCATTTCCATTTCGTATTTTAATGGATTGAAAAATTAATGATACATAAGTATATTATAATTACAGTATAATATCATATATAATTTCATTAAATTCAACCTTTATACATCCCAAGTATGGAATGAATGATTCGTATCACTTTGAGGGGGCAGTTGTCCACACTTCTTCAAATGAAATTATCGTATTTAACCATTATGGAAACCATAAATATATAATATAAATGAAAAATAAATAAGTAAAGATACAATATAAATATAATATATATCACATATAAATATATTTCCATCATAATGTCCACCATGAGAGGTGGTTGGAGATATTTGAACAATCATCATTTCGTGAGGCAATAGTTCACCATCCATAGAAGCAGTATGTTCGTATCCATTAGATGAAGGTGTGTGGAAGTGTAGATCAAATAATTCTCATAAAAACAAACTATTATATTTACGATACTGGTGTTTCTATAAAATTAAAGAATACAAAAAGTTTAGGGGGTTAAATAAGTAAAATAAAAGAAAATAACTTAAGAGAAGACGTTACCTTTAAATCGGGTAACTCCCCTTAGTTTGAACCAAAAGGTTTACTTGAAGTGCCTTATGCCTAAGGTAAGAATTCTAGGAGAAAGATAGGTATGTAGGGAGATTAATTTTTCAGATTTTGTACGATCCAAGAGGCTTGAGATGTGTGAGGAATGGGTTAGAATTGGTGTCCTTTTATAAGGGGGAGGAGGGGCTCTTTAGAAAAGTTTAAAAATATTATTTTATTATATGATGATTTTCGGTTTATAAAGGTCCAAAACTCATTAAAGTAGAATATAATATGACTCATGTTCGAAATAAAATCATCCAATAATAATTGGATAGGTTTTGGATATCGTTTTAATTTTTATAATTTTATTTATTTAAATCATTCATTAATGAGGTAAACACTGCATCATTATTGTGTCATAAATAATTTTATATATTTGATATCTAGAAATTATAAAAAAAATACCATTATGTATGAAATAAATTTATATTTAAAATTAATATTTATATTTTAATATATATTTTATATAACCCCATTTAAAAATTTATTTACTAAAAAACAAATGTTTAAGCCATCTTTTTCTTTATTTTAAATTAATTAATATAAAGTGTCATTATCACTCCCAAGTGGCACCATGGGGTCACAAAATAGACCCAAGGATTCCCATAGTATAACATGTATTAGAAAATAATATTAGGACACATTTTAGGGTAATTTAATATTATTATAATTTTATTTGCTTACCCTTATTTACCAGATTTACCTTTTAACCATGGCAAATAAAATATTTATTGAAATAAATATTCATAAAGTCTAAAAATAAAAGTTACCTATTTACATAATTTTTACCTCTTGATTGAAAATATGGAATTATTTTTTCCAAATTCAAAACACAGAAGTGGTAAAAATTAATTTAAAATTAATTCCCGTTGTTAGAACAAAAAGTGTGTTTTTAAGAAATAATAACTATCAAAAGATTGACACTTGTTTATGTCCAATTTCAATGTGAAATTACTTAAAATGAACAAAATTGTATTAAATGGTAAAAATATAATCTAATTAAACTTTAAAACCATTTAAAAAAATAATCTAACCATATAAATAAATTAGATTAAAAGGCAGTTTTGAATTGAAATACAATATTTTTCACTATTCATTACAAAATGAACTTTTTTAGAAAAATACCAAACTTTTACCCAAAGTAAAATTTTATGTTCCTATTCTAAAGAATAATTTTATTTTTTTCAATATAACATATAAAAGTGACAAAAGTATATTTAAAAAGGATTCTCCAATAAATAGTGGCAATTCGACCTTTTAAAGAATATTAGAGTATTTATGCTTAAAATTGGATCCATTCACATTTTAAGCCTCTAGAATATATTGGATAAATGTGAAAACATTTAAAAAACACATATAATCATATTTTAGTTAGTTCTATTCATTCCCACCAATAAAACGGCTTGGCGTTAACTAAAATTTAAATTAATAATATTATTATATTATTTTTCGGTATAACTCAACGTTGTGTGCAACGTAAGTTTTCAAAGAAACCCATTGTTGCGTATCAGGTATGCCATCAATCATAGAATCCACTTTATAGTAAAATTAATATTTAATTTACAAATATTAATAAATATGAAAAATTTCATATTCTTTATTTGCTTGGGATGTTACAATAGGGGACACGTGATCTAGTCTATTAGTGGGGTAACACTTAATAGATAGAGGACTCATGCATTAGTCCATTAGGTGGGTACCACTCAGTAGATAGAGAACCCATTACCTAGTCCGTCAAGGGGAACCAATTAGTAGATAGATGATCCATAGCATAGTACTCTAGGGGATACCAATTAGTAGATATAGGAACCACACCCTAGTTTGTTAGGGGGAACCACTTAGTAGATAGAGTTGTATGGGGGACCCTCTCCCTGGTATTATAGGGGGATTTCCAACCCCAGATTCTCTACGAAAATCCTACCCAATCATTTCCATCTTCGATAATTTACTAAAGAATCATCATGATTGTAATATCTCACATTACATCTCAAAAGACACTATAAAGGCCACCATCACGTTATACATAAAAAACACCAAGATAGGCTACTCACAGGACAAAATATGAGTCAAAACTAAGGATACATGAGAGGTACAAGTTTCATAAAGAATTAAATGACATGTAATGTGGTCCACATGGAGTGTGACCTCACCTATAATCCTGTCTGTGTCCTCTACATCACCCAAATTTCTAGCCATGTGTATTACATGACATGTAAGGGTACTACATGGAATGTATCGACCACCCGAGTCCTGACCGTATGATCCTAGTCGTGCTTATATAAGTCAAACCCATGCCAATGTACACTAGCCATGTGCCAGTATGTAGTGATTCCCATGAAAAAAATTATGTTTTAGGGTTAGGATGACACTCATCAAGTGTCATCTACCCAATCCCATGTACTAATCGAAGTATACTGTGTATGCCCTGGCATACTTGGTGTGTGGGGCCACATGGGCTCCTAGGTGTGTACCCTCTATACATGATGAGTTAGAAAGATTTGTGTCACATTGTGTGTGGTCTCTACACCTGATGTGTGATATTTAACTCTAATATGAAACCCTACCCACCACATAAATCTTGAATATATAGCATGTGTTCATCACAGTACACACCATGTATATTAGGATTTTCCAAAAAGTTCAGATCTTCACGCGTTTGCCAGACCTACCACCGAATTTTCCTATTGACTGACCAAAATCATAGGAAACCTCCTTTTAACATCTATTGTTGAACTATGATGATTTGAAGGTCTAATTCTGGTCCTCTCGCATGAATCCCTCATGCTGCCTATTGCTCAAGGAGCCTCCTGATGCCTCATTGGGTCCTGATCCATAGTTTGATCAAAAAAATCCCACATCATACCTCAATACATCTATAATATATCAATCCACATGTCGTTTGTTATACAAAAACAAATCTTGGGGTTCAATTTCACTTGAACCCATCCCAACCAAGTCAAACCGCAACCCCACTGGCCAATGGTAAAAAACACGATGAACGAAGAGGGAAAAAGCACAAGAATGAAGTGAATCCTTCATTATTCAAGAATTCCTGGCCAATGATCACATAAATGGGGTGAAAAAAATTTAACAATTAGTTTAACTATGTAAGATAAAAAATCAACAATTTGTAGGGCTCATGCGAAGGTTTGAAATTACCAAGAAATTAAAGCAGATTTATGATTCATGCTTGATTAATTAAAAAGTGGGTGGAAAACAATAAAATACATGACCTACCTTGAGATTATATCATTCTTTGGTGAATAATGTGTTCTATAGAAATGGGTAAGATCCTCTATTTCCATTTTCTATCAATCCACCTCGACTCGGTCTCTGATCATCGTTCGATCTCAATCCGCCAATGAAGAATGGTAAAACGTCCTTTAAATGATCTTAGGGGTATGAAAATAATCCTAGATATTTTACATAACATCAGATTTATTTAGGAAAAAATGTTTTTGATAATTAAATTAATTAATTAATTGATTAATTAATTCACTTAACATACACACCAATGACTACCTCATCCTAATGTACGATGTTGAACAACTTTAGGTCACACCTAGAGAAAACCCTACACTTTGGATTCAAACATAGTCTTATATTTTTAATTTGGGAATATATTCAAGATATATTCCATTATTTATGAAAGAATTTTCACGTGTGATATAAAATATTTTTAATATTTTTATAAAATTAATTCTGGGATCACTGGCCCTCATAATCACGCACCATCTCAGTGATTAGGTTTAAAAATGTTTCTTAATATATTTCAAAGTCTTATAAAGACTAAACAGAGCCTATACATATAATTAAAGTTAATTTCGAGTCTATTGACACCTCCTATAGTAGGTGAGATGTATATTATGGTTTATTAGACCCATAGGACATGAAATAACCCCTCAGGATAATTTAAATCTATTGGGATCATTGTGTTGACCTGAGATGAGAGACCCTCCCCCATTTGATTTGACCAGGACTAGGTGTACATACCATAGACAGAGTGGGATCATGTTGGTTGGGAGGACCAACCTAGTGATACCTTAATGTAATAGATGGGTCATGGTCCATATCTTTATCTATTTCATATATGGAGTACCCCATGTAGTTGACCAAGATGATTTTTTTGATGATGATTCCATGAGATGTGATGTACTTAGAGTGTCAGGTGCTGACCCAAGACCTTATTTGAGATTGAGGAACCTCTTAGGGGTGCCTCACTGATGATGTAACCATGGATACCTAAGTGGTTTCCCTATTGAAAAACTGACCCTATATGGGTATGTATGGTTATAGGTACAGATGATTGTGGGTGTCACCTTAGAACCCTAATTATGTTGTGATACATAAAGGTTGTGGTGGCTGAGGGGGGTCACACATGCAGTCAAACCCTCATTTTTTACTTTCTTATTATTTATGTCCCAATAAGATGTATTATCTAGGAAGGTCTTTTCTTTTTCAAGACTTTGTTCATGTTATGGGGATTTTAATATTACCCTTAGTGTCCAAATGGGCCATAGGGATGGGTATATGACCCCCAGTGGTTGACTGTTACATGAGGATGATAATATTACCCCTGGTTGGTAGAGATCAAATTCCATAGGTATGGGTATATTACCCTTGGTAGGACTATTATCTTCAGAAGATCCAAGTATGAGTATATTTCCCCTAGATAGTATTTTTATTGAGGTGGTGGATCTATTATACAAGGATGGGCATATCACCTCTAATTTACTGATCCTTCATTCCATGTGGATGGGTATATTACCCTTAGTAGGTCTATTCTCTATGGGTTTCCTAGGATTACTTGGGGATTATCTATAGGGCATTCTAGTAGATAAAATTATCACTAAATGCTCAGAGAAACCCCAAAACTAGTCAAAGAAGGTATGTTCGATTGAGGTCTCAGACCAGAGGATTGAAACTGGTTACTATGTTGGCATGGTCATCATGACATTCTCAAAGACATTTCAATATTAGGATGAAGTAGTTAATTTTTATTTACATTTTAAAAATTATCAAATTTTATTTTTCAATATAGAATATTACTTGCACATATAATTTAATTTCTAGTTAGTACGAGACCACATTGGTGGTTCACTTGTGATTTTTGTACTTACACCCTACTCAAGATGCCATTGCACATGGGTACCTAATAAGATGTTCACATGATATAGGTTTAGGTTGAATTAGGGATAATGGAATAGATTTTATATGTTTATATGGATATATTGGACAACATTGGAATCATGGGGTGTGAAATGGCTTAGAGTTGTTATGGATTAAAAATCTTTATTTCCTTTTGTTTTGGTATTTATATTTAGTTAGCCTAGTGGGAGATCATTTTGTATGATTGTATGCATGCTTCCATATTCATTTTATTATTACTGATGATTTTATATTATTACTTTCACTTCTCTATTTATTTTATATTGTGGATATTACTTGGTTATATCTCCACTATTTATTACTCTAATATAGGGGGTATAAATGATACCTCCTTAGACTCATGCTACTAATTAGAAGCCTATTAAGTTAGGGGAGGCACAACTTAGGTCACATAGAGCCACTAATATAGTTACTATTTAGAGTGATTTGGGTTTGGATGTTACAATGTGGTATTATATAATTTTTTTTATTTTCTCTTACGGTTTGGGAGTTAGTATACTTGAGATATAGGTATGTGTCTGATGTTGTGATGGAACTCGGATGGGTGAATCAAAAAAACCTTTCTTAATGGAAGTCCAGGTTACCATGGGTTTAAGATTGATGTTTTTAGATTTCACTATTATGATTATTTGTGATTTTCACATAGTGTGACACACATGTGGTTTGATATTTAAGATCTTTGAGTTATTGGTTTTTTGGATCTTAGCCCATTGGCAAGAATGTAGTTACTGGAATTTTGAATATTGGCCTATAGAGGCAAGAAACATCTCATTCATTATATCAATAACTTAAGATTCACATGATATAGTACTTTTATTATGATTATTTCTACTGAATAGTGAGTCTCGAAAATTTAAAGTGTTAGAAACTACTCATACAAAATTTTCCTATAAAAGTACTTGGTGGCATTTTACTCAGTTAGACTGAATTTTATGTATATGTTTTATTCCAGTGGAAGGTATTATGGATCCGATGGTGAGATGATTTATGGTGACTATGGTGGTATAGTTCCTTTAGTAGGGGATGTGTAGAGACATCAAGGGGTTGGTAAGGGTAATTATTTCCCTAAAGGTACACCCTATGAGGGTGAGTTTTATATAGGGTTGGTTATTTAAAGTTCTAGAAACAACCTATAAGGTGTTTTCCTATATATATTGGAATATAATTGTATCTAACCAAACCTAATGTTTATGGTTATTTGGAATTGATCATCTAGGATGATTTCTTTATATATGTATGGCCCTGGATGATTTATGGTTCTCGAGGGAGCAATCCTGTTAGAGGATACTTGGTGAAAGTCAATGCCTTTCTAGGTTGTTAGGTTATCATATGATGACACCATAGATATGAGACACATGAGAGTTTGTTTGTCACATGAGATTCTATATGGGTATAGATGAGAATATGATATTTTTCCCATGGGTTTCACCTCTAGAGAGACCTTTTTTATAGTCTAGGTGGGAGGAACTGGAGACCCTTGAGATATGAATCACTATTTAGTGAGCCATATCCTTTATTATAATCGAGTGAAACCTATTATGGGGGTTGTTTTGGGTTTATTAGGGACTTTTATGTGGGAATCATGGTTATATGATTCCATTTGAGATTGATACATAGGAGGTTATATCAAGTTATAGTTATGGTATGGAGTGCCTGATTCTAAATAAGAGTTCTAAGGGCACTATGGTTAGGAAAAATTGACATGCCAAGTAACATAGATGGTAATCTTGGATTGTTAGACTAGTTATGATGGAGTAGGACTCATAGAATCGTGATTCAATTTATGTTGTTATATGATATTGGAGTGTTCACCAGTTAGTTTCAAATGAGAATGAGGTGGTATGAACTAGTTTCACATGGTTCCATTGAATCACATATCAGTTATGGTTGTGAGAAGTCCAAGGACCAATGGAATTTGATGAGATTATTATAACCATGGTGACTCAAATATTTGAATGAGATAAATGGAGTACCCCTATGGTGAGGTATATTTTGGAAATGGACCCGGTGTAGTGAAACAGTTGGTCCAAGAGTGATTCTTGGGATGAAATGAGAATTTCTTGGGAGGAGTGACACATGTTTTTTGGGACAACCTATCAAGGTTTCAATCTAAGTGTAGTATAAGTAAGGTCTTATAGTGGTATGTGTACCATTGGCCGTTTGAGGTCATGAACCTCATTTTGATTTAGGATCAAGAAACAATCACTACTACAAAACACACCTTTAAGAGTGCTATAATTGGACCTTTTTAGTGCTAGAAAATCACTAACTACCTTAACTCGGTTAAAAATCTATGGATTTTATTAGTGCTAAAAAATAACTGATAAAGGGTATATTTATCAATGCAATTAAAAGTGCTGATAAAAGTAGGATTTATCAGTGCTTTTATTTGTGCAGTTAAAAGTTTGATTTATCATTGATTTTTAATAAACTGATAAAGATAGACATTTTAAACACTTGTATAAGCATTGATAAAGGTGTCCTTTATCAGTTATTTTAAGAACACTGATAAATGGTAGCTTTATCAGCACATTTATTAGTGCTGATAAAGGTCAAAACAACAGTGTAATGCTGCAACACACCACATCACCAGAAGTAGGTGCAGTGTGCTGCAACAAAACTCTACATTAGCAGGAACAAAAAAAATTACCAAAATAGGATAAAAATATTGAATTTAAATGAAACAATATTTCTAACACAAATACAAGAAAAATCAAACTCTATTATAGAGTATGTCATTTGTTTTTTTACTAAAATTATTGTAAATTTTGAATAAAAAGGTGCACTTTGAGTCATTCCGATCACACCATGAGTGGAATTGAGGTGTGACTGATTCATACACATCACAAATGACTTATGGATCATTTTTATAAAGTACGAAAACAATAAGAATGCATTTTATCAATTTTAAGTATGTTAGTTTTTTTGATTAAAATTAATGCTAGTTTTGAATAAAAAGACGAACTTGGAGTCATATTAGTCACACCGTGTGTTAGATTTTGGTGCGGATGATCCCTACACATCAAAAATGACGTATGGATCATTTTACTAAAGTACCAAAACAATCTGAATGCGTTTTCTTGGTTTTGAGTTTTTTAGTTTTTTTCCACTAAAATTAATGTCAATTTTGAATAAAAAAGACGCACTTAGAGTCATACCAGTCACACCGTGCATCGCATTGAGGAACGTCTGAATGATTCACATCCCAAATGACTCATGGATAATCTTCCTAAATTATCAAAAAAATTGGAATGTGTTTCCTCAGTTTTGAGTATTCCATATGTGTTTTTTACTAAAATGTCATTTTAAACTAGAAACACACACTTTGAGCCATAAATGTGGCATCGTGTATGGGTTTGACATGAGAACAATTCATACAAATAAAAAATTAATTATGATTTCTTCCCAAATTACTAAGATAGTATGAGCGTGTTTTATCAGTTTTCAGTGAGTGACACTTTTTTTGTATTAAAATGTCAATTTTAAACTGATAATGGACACTTGGAGTCATACTGGTCACACCGTGCATCATATTGAGGTACAGTTGATCCATACATATAAAAAATAATTAATGTATAATTTTACTAAAGTAAAAAAACAATAAAAATGCATTTTATTAGTTTTGAGTAAGTTATTTGTTTTCTTCACTAAAATTAAAGTCAATTTTGTATAAAAAAGAAGCACTTGGAGTCATAGCAGTTACACCATGCATTGGATTAAGGAAAAAATGTATACTACACATCCCAAATGACTCATAGATCATTTTACTAAAATATAAAAACAATCGAAATTCATTTACTTGGTTTTGAGTACACCATGTGTGTTTTTTACTAAAATGTCATTTTAAACTGGAAACACGCACTTTGAGCCATATAGGTGGCATCGTGTGTGGGTTTGACATGAGAATGATTAATACACATCATAGATGAATTATGAATCATTTTCCTAAATTATCAAGACTATTCGATCATGTTTTATTAGTTTTCATTGAGTGACACTTTTTTTGTATTAAAATTTCAATTTTAAACTGATAACAGACACTTAGAGTCATACTGGTCACACCATGCATCTGATTGAGGTGAGGATGATCCCTACCCATAAAAATTATGTATGGATAATTTTAATAAAGTAAAAAAACAATATGAATTAATTTTATTGATTTTGAGTATGCCACATATGTTTTTTTACTAAAATGTCATTTTAAACTGGAAATACATAAAATGGATCTTATCTTAAGTGGAAAGTGTTGTGTGAACTTTTAAAAAATTGTTCTAAAACACAATCATGGTATGATACTTATTATAATTCATTTTCCAAAAATATTATTATTTGTAAGACAGTGATTCTTATCCTTCTCTGCCTCAGTCTCCACCTTGGTCTTCGCCTCTGCCTCCTCCTTCACATCGGTCTTCGACTCTGAATCTGCCTCCAACTTCGCCTCCAGCTCTAGCTCCAGCTCCACCTTCACCTCCACCTCCACCTCCACCTACTCCTCAACAATTTCCTTGCAATTTTACTATTTGGAGGTCAGTGCTTCTAAACAAATTTATTTCCTCCATTACTCTTCTCCTTGAGAAAGATATCAAAAATAATATATAAGCATTATAACACTAATGGTTCACACCCCAAATATATTTAGAAGGTCATAACTCATAATTGATCAAAAAAATAGTAGGTAATCACCTAATATTTTTGTCTACATACATTCTAACAAAAAGTACGCTACCCACTCATCTCTAAACAAATTGATTTCTTATTTTGATTAACTATTTTGTCAACAATATTGATAGTACTAAGAAAATATTGACAAACAAATGATTATTAAATATATTTAATGAAATTGTAATTAACTTCATAAATTACCTATTGGGGGATGTTGGAATTTTTATGCTTTATGATTTCTCTCATAAATTTTCAAACATAATATCCATAATAGATTACATTATCTTGTTTCAGACACTATAGAAACATTGTCCAAAATAAGTAAATTGTTTTGATAGTTAATTTTATATATATATATATAACTTATTTTTTTTATATTTGTAGTAATCCGCAGGCTTTAAATTTTCAGACTCCAACTTCATGTCATGATCTAGCCTATATTTAGTGACTGTCCTGTCATAACAAAATTCTCATTAAAACACATACCAAAAATATAATTCGAAGTTTATCTATAAAATGTTGATTTTAGTGTATTATATATTTACAATACATATCATGTGTGGTTAGTTGGTTTCAAATACATGCATTGAATCCAAAAAATAAATATTTAGGGTATTTATTTTGACTACTATCAGCATCTAGTGCTTCCTAAAAAAACAAAAAACAATTAATTAATGCAAAATTAAAAATATATTTTATGTGATTAGATCGTAGATTTTTACCCTTGCATTATAGGGATAAAAAGGAATCTATCATATGATTCCTATTTATTAAAATCTTTGAGTAACTCATCTTTTTTATTATTAATTTCTTCCTCATTAAAAGTAATTTCTTGTATAGAAATGATAGAGGGATTAATGAATCCAAATCATTCTTCACACGATCTCCCCTTTATATAGTTGTAATATAAATTTCTATACAAAATATGATTATTTATTAAATTTAATAAAAATATTTAGCTCACTATTTGGACAGATGTATTATGAAAATGTACCTTATGTATGTATTCACAATTGAGACACCCAACCATTCATTCTTGAGAATATCATTTAGAGTCTTGAGACCAATTCCATCTCTCAAGGAATCTCTATATATTTCTTATTCATATTCAATGTAATACATAGTTTTATCTTTATATGTGGTCTATGCATGAATTTGTAATGATAATAAATATTTCTCTGGAACTGGTGGGAAGAAGGTACTCTCAAAAGGTCGTTTTGTTTTCTTGGTCGATTCACTAGATTTTCTTGATTCAACCTTTCATTTCTCCATCGCTTTATCCATCCGTAATATTATACCTCACTTCAGACCTTTTATCATCAACTATTAAATGTTTTTCATATGATTTTTTTAAATACATACCTCATGTATCTTTATAAAATTGGATGACTATGCTATGAAAGCTCCAAGATCAGCTTCGACCATTGTAATATCTGGACCGTTAATTGGAATTGGAAACTCAATAGTCGACTCATAAGCTACCTAAATCCCCACTCTCATGTGATTTTTTGGGATGGGTTTATCATATAGCTGGTCTTATAGGATATTATACACTGTACCCATCACAACACAACTATACGTGGGTGTTTCCAAATAAAAATCACATACTTGTACCCTGTATAATTTTAGTAATATAAAGTTATTAAAAGTTGTTTGATTCAAATTTAGGAGAAAGAGTAATAAAAAATTGATTACCTTGGGTAGGGTATGTGGTTGGGGGGAATGATTATCCTCAAAGCTAGTGGGATGATTTGGTTCATGTGTGGATCTTTTCTCCACCACTGGTTCACTTTGATCCTTTCTTATACATTAGTCTAACAAACTAGGCCACAAAATAATATCTTGCAGTGAGTCTATTTGTGTCTGCATTCATATCATTATATTAAATGTATCTTCGTGTGGTTTTATCTTCTTGAAATATGTTTGAGGATAGGATCCAAAACCTAATACTCTAATATGACCATATTGTTCAGGCTACTTCAAAGCTACCGAAAGTTACTTTTCTTCTAGTATAATTTTTTCCAATTCTTGTGTCTAAACCATATAAAAAATATGAAAATATTTATTTTTATGTAATATTATTATAAATAATAATTAATTAAAATTATGTCATACTTACACATGATTCCCATACTAATTTTTTGTTTTCATAAACTAATATACCATCCTTATTTACATGAGCCTCCTTCCATAGCACGTGATATTGGATAGAAGTGGCTTTAGATTATGATTCATCAATCTGAATATAAAAAAGAACATATTTTGTTTCATATCACATAACTAAACTTTTATTATCGATTTAAAATACATACCAATTTATTATCTAATGAAGCATACCCCATCCTTCCTTTGTGATAGGGGTACATTGGTTTTTATGCACATTCTTTATTTTCAGCACTCTTTTGTTGTTTCATAAATTAATTTTTTAACCATGTTGGATAAAATAAATAATGTCAAATAGTATATGATAAACTGCAATTCACCTAAAATGATTTCTCATTATGATGATTGTTGAAAGAAGTCCATGTTTTCTTCTTTATAATGTATGCATACCTAAGTGGTGGTTGAGGATTTATTTTCCCCTCAGCATCCCTAAGATGTAACTTCTTCAAAATAGTTCGGAAGCCTCTATGAGATTTTTCAGTGGACATTAAGAAAAATTTCTTATATAAATCTTCTAAAATAAATGAAGTCTACAAGGAATAATGAAAACTAAATCAATGTATCATTATATAATTTTTTTAGTAAATTAGAGAAAGTATATTGTAACATTCCCATTATATCTTTCCAAAGGATTTACTTCATTATAGGTTGGATGCAGTGCCGTGATTCAATATCAATCGACACATTAATCCTCATTGTGAACCCAAGATAACTAATGAATGTTGACTTATTGGGGTCAGAAGGTTGTCCATGTTGATTCCAACCAACCAAAAATTTTATACCCTGATTTCTTACCTTGATAATTTTATTCAAATATGTGATGGTACTTCATTCTTGTTTTTTTTTCATTTTTTTCATCAACATGTTGCTGATCCCCTAATAATTACGCAGTTTCATCATCAATAGTTTTTTCTTGCTCAGGATTGGCAACATCATCATGTTGAGAATACATTGTCTACCTAAGTAGTCAAACATTTAATTTTTCTTGAATAACAACAATGAAATACACTTCATTCATAAAAGCCCATAATTGCATGGATCCTTCAGGAAAATTGTTACTATCTTGAATAGAGATATAATAATTCCATACTAAAGTAAAACTAAACTTCAATACCTTTATTTAATCTATCCTCAGACGCTTGATTTCCTTCCATCTCTTGATGATGTATTTGAGGATACTTATTCCCTCTTTCAAATTAGTCTTCCTTATATAAATGTTTAGTAGGTATATCATCAATGAAATTTGAAACCACAATGATGGTAGGAAGGATAGTTTTAAATAGGGATTCAAATCCATCATCAAGAGATGGAAGGAAATCGAGCATCTAAGGATTAAAGTTTCCTAGGAACCTATACTAGTGGAGACACTCAAAAAGTATCCTCAATTGAAGAGGAACCTTAGATACTTCTCATCATTGAAAATTATACCACATATCTTCAAGTAGATCTATAATTACCTCCATGAATGTCCTACTTTATGATTGATAATGATATTATCAATTGTAAAATATAATATTGGAGAGAGGTATCCCTATAACTCAATCATATTCTATGATGAAACTTTAATCATATGCTATGACTGGTCTCTCAAAATACGATAGGAGATATCATATTTCTTTTATCATATTTAATAATTGAGGTGATATTGTATTTGTGCTTTGATCCTCTATTTTCACAAAAACCATGGATAGAGTAATATTTTATGATATCATAAATTGTATGGATAGTTCAAATCCTTATATTTTCTATATGTCATACCATATGATATATAATAACCATATGCTATGGGTGAATAAAGAAACCCTTCATATCATAATATATGATATTGAAATAATACAATATGAAATTTATTTATTCAAAAAAATAATAAATTAATACATTTCCACCCTGAAGAACAAGTCTATGATACCACTTATGAGTTTTAGGGTATCATCCTATGATCATTAGAGGGATAAAAAATCTAAACAAGTTCGATTTATATCAAAGATAAATTTGAATGGAAAAAAAGAAAAAAGAAACTATGACATACTTGTAATATGGTATTAGTGGAATCCATCTTTAATATTCAATGGAATATGTTTGATTTATAACACTAAAGAAGAAAACAAAGTATTCTATCCTTTTAGGAGATTACACTAGACTTAAATCATAGAAATATTCTTGAGGACCCTCGATCACCGAAGGAGTTCTAAATCCTTAACCTAGTGATAAAAAATGATAAAATAAAAATAGATGTTTTCCTATGGAATGAAACAAAGGGTTAATTATAATAGGGGGATCGTATCCCTTTATAGGGACTCTATATTTAATAAAGAGTGCCTTGAGCATTGACCACCATCTCATGGAAACTGATAATTTCATCACGCCAGAGTACTTATTTCATTGAGTGTTTCAATAAATGTTTCAATAAATTTATGATGCTCTTTATGATTTATAATTGATGAGAAACTATTTGGGAGGATTAGCCAAATTCATTCATACAATATCACGTTGGTCTTGGGAGTGCCACTATGTAAAAGAATTTTGTATGGGCACAATGTGGATCAAGCTATTGGGTATGACTCTACCTTTACATAACCCTTCGATATTGGTGGTGGTGGGTGACTCATTAGGGGAGATTTCTCTACTCCGATGAGAATATAGAGAGGTTTATGGACATGGAAAATAATCAGATCTGTGTCGAGATGAAACTTTTGGTGAAGCTTCCTCCATGAGTTCTTATCAGATATACTAGGGGTTTTAAGTGGTGACAACGACCAATGTTTCAAGATCCTATCAAGTTTTTTACTTTATGTAGGTTCCAAGTACATGTGGTGGAGTTTTGTAGGAAAGGTAAGGGAAGAGAGTGGAGCTGGGGGACATATCCATGAAATGTTCCCTTCAGAAGGATTTTTCGTCTGAGTCTGTGGCTAGTTATGATTGTAAGGTAGGGTTACAAGGAGGTTTTGGTGCAACAATGATGTTAAGGGATAGGCCATCATCATCTTCATCAAGGGGGAAAAAGTCAAAAGTCCGACAAGATCAGTTGATATTTCAAAAGTTGTCATAAACCGTGTCTGAAAAGTGGATATCCTTTTCTGAAGGGACATAGGGTATTAGCCCTTTGTAAAAGGTTATTGAGACCTCCAAAATATTACCATTTGTTTCTAGACTATCCACACCGGAGGAGTTGGAATGTGGATCATCCGAGTGGGTTGTGACTTCAGTGTATCCATTGCATATTATAGGAAAATAAACAGCTTTTGCAATGTTTTTTCCATTCATCCTAAGAGGATTGTCACTTCCTACTTCAGAGGTTCAGATTTCCTCTCTACTATCTTTGGGATCATTGAAGTTATATCTATTTTATATGAGAGGATGATCCAAGGATTTTCATGCGAAGAATTTGAGGAGTCAATTACTAGAGGTGGTGGTGAGCGAAATTATATCACCTCATAACTTACTGACCTAATTAGTTATAGTTTCTATGCTTTAGGAGGAGGAAAATCTATTTTCCCCACATTCCATGGTGGGGAACATAATTTCTCTACTATAGGAATCAGATAGTCCTTTGAAGAAGAAAGTTCTCTTCCCAAATAAGTGTTGTTATTCTGAAGGATATTCCATACTAGTTACTTGCTCCATGTCCAAGGATGAGTGTTTCATGAACTTGTTTGTTTTAAGACCAGTTAGCAATGTCCAAAGGGAAATAAATCATTCCCATAATGTCTTCTATGATTATCTGTAATGCTCGTGGTCTGGGGGGGGGGGGCATGAAAAATGTGCCTTTATGGCTTCCGAGTCAAGGAAATGTAAGTCCTCAATGGTGGTCATTCTTGAACCTAAACAAGACCCTGGAAGGATTAGTTTATTTTCAAAAAATATGGTATTTGGTCACTAATTTCATAGACATTTGGTTAAAAAACATATATGGATTCTATGGAATAATTTTCTGTAGGTGGAGTTTGTTCAGGTTTCAGAATAATGTATCACTGTGAAACTTGTATTTAGAGGTCTTGAAGTTTTTTCTCCTTTATTTATGCTAGTAATAATGTACTAGAAAGAAGAATCCTATGGGAACACCTTGAATCATTCTATACAGTTGGATTACCTTGGTTTATATGTGGGGATTTCAATGCTATCATTTACATCTCAGATAAGAAAGGTGTATTGGGTTTATATAATAATGGTATGATTGAGTTTAATAGCTTCATGTCTGGTAAGAGACTACTGGACATTGGCTGTAGTGGGTAAAAATATACCTAGTGTAACAACCGCAGAGGTGGTAGTCATATATGGAGTATACTGGATAGATTTCTTGATAACATTAAAGGATTAAATTCCTTTTCCAGGACTTCAGTCTCTCATTTATCTCATGCTCTTTTGGATCATGCACCATTGCTGGTGGAGCTTAAACAAGGGAGTTTAGATAATAATGTGTTTATGTACTCAGTTCACTGGAACAGTGTGGATGGGTTCATGCAAATGATAAAAGACTCATGGGAATAGGATATGGATGAGAGAGCTTGGGTTGGACTTTCTGGGCATCTAAAGCACCTCAAGGCTGATATAGGCAAGTGGTTCATAAACAAAACAAAAGTGGATGATTTGGTTGAAGTGATTCAAGAGGAGATCAAACTATTGGAGGAAATTATTCAAAAGAGTTGGGATGATTCTAAATTTATGATATTATATGACAAATTCTCTTTTCTAGCTCAAAGTTTGATGGAGGTTGTAAGGGACTACAGAAAAAGGTCCAGGGTTATATGGATTAAGGAGGGTGACTGAAACAATGATTTTTTCCATGCATGTTTGAAGTAATGTCAAAATATAAAACTTAACATCAAGATTGAGGATGGATCATTTTCTTTGGATATTAATGCTGCCAGAAGTATGGATTTGAACCACTTTGAATTGCTACTTGCAGGTGAATCTACAGGGATATATGGGGAGGGTGCCTCAGTAATGGGGCAGAAGGTTTTCATAGGGAGTATTTACAGAAGGATTGATGATGAGGATAACAATACATTAAGAAGTATACCATCTGACGAGGAGGTATGATAGGTTGTTCGTAATATGTCTCTGGACAATGCACCTAACCAAGTTAGTTTTCCAGGAGTTTTTTATGTGGTGTTGTGGGACTTTGTTGGGTATCAGGTAATCGAGGTGGTGTGAGATTAATTTGAGAGGGTTCCCTCAATAGGAGTACATGTTACTCTAGGGTGTATCTCTTACCCAAAGTTAAATAAACCTTTTCCATTAATCAATATAGAATGATCTATCTATGCAATGTTTCTTACAAAATTTTTGAAGGTTTAATGGCTTGAAGGATGAACAAGGTGGTTCTAAAGGCTATTTCTTAGGAACAACATGAATTTTAATAGGTAAAAGTATTCAAGGGGTGGTTGGAGTTGCTCAAGAACTATTGGAGGATGTGAATATGTGGGTGGTCAGGTCCAATGTGATTATTCATGTGGATATGGAGAAGGATTATGACAACCTGTAATGGAGTTTCATAATTTGAGTGATGAGGAAGCTGGGTTTTCATGAATGAGTTTGTTATCTATGCTTCCATTTCTTCTCTTCTCCTTGTCTTACCATCTTGCTTATAGGTAATGGTTTTGGTTTCCTTAAGAATGTGTGGGGTGTGCAACAAGGAGATCCCCTATCTCCCATCATGATCATAATTTCACAAGAGGCTCTCTTAGAAAATTTACACAGATTCTTGGTGGAATGAAGAATTTTTCCATATCATTCTCAAGATTCGGATGGATATTGCTCCCATATTATGTTTACTGAAGATATTCTCATCTTTTTGAATGGAAGAAGGTCATCCCTTGTTAAATTTATGCAGCTTATACTGTTTTATGGTATCTTAAGCAGCCAATGGGTTAACTCTAGGAAGAGTAGTGTCTTTATATCAAATAAATGATAAAAAATAAGAAGTTAGGTCATTCAAGACATTTTTGGAAATTCAGTAGAAGAAGTTACCTATGATTTATCTCAAGGGATCTATTTTTAATGGTCGAGTGAAAAAGATATTCTTTGAGAATCTTATTAATAGAATTATTGGGAGGGTTCTTATTTGGAAAAATAGGTTTCCCTCCTTCAGTGGATGTGTAGAGTTTCTTAATAGTGTGATTTATTCTATACCAATGCATGTCATGTCCATTATCACTCCACCCAAGGGGATTATCTCAACAGTGTAGAAGCTTATGAATAGGTTCCTTTGGGACGCCAACTCTTTGTGAAGAGCTCATTCAGACTCTTGGTATCGGGTGGCGAAATAGGTGGAGGAAGGAGGTGTTGGTCTCAGGGATGTCACAACTTCCATGCATTCCATGTAGGCTCTTATGGCATGCGATTTTGTTGTTGGAGAATCGATGTTGGACAAAACTCTTAGAACTAAATTTGGAAAGAACTGGGAGGAATGGGACAATAGGAAACTGTCCAGGTTGGGGAAATTGTGGCGTTTCACCTGGAAATTCTTCAGTATTCTTCTGGATGGGTGGTCATAAAAGGGGATATAAATTTATGGAGAGACAATTGGGTAGGGGAGAAGCTATTTTTTCTGAACTTCCCAGGTCTGGATATGTTGGTAAGAGAGGCTAGCCAACACCTCAGACTGCTTGAATCCATTCTGATCATAGAACATATGAACCTATTTAACAAAGTCGTGTTTACTGAGGATGAAGACCAATGATGATTTACAGAGTAAAGACCAAGATTCTTTAATGGACAATATTATAGTAGATTGATTCTGTAGGGAGGGGATCGTGATGAGTAGGGATCATGCTTGTGGTGTAAGCAGGTCCCCACAAAGATGATTTTTCTAGTTTGGAGAGAATTAAACCAAGATGTCCCTATAGAGGATAACATACAAAAGAGGGACATTCATCTGGCCTCATGTTGCTGCTATTGTATTAATCCCTTGGCAGAATCAGTGGTCCATCTATTTATCAAGGGTGAATGGGCGGTCAGTCTTTGGTCTATGATGGATAAATGGGGTAACCACAATGCATCATGCACATCCATGCAGGACTTCTTCATGAGTTTGTTTTTGGGCACGAAACATCATGAGATGGAATCCAAGATCCAATGTATCATTATTACAGAAATATTATAGATGCTTTGGGAGGCAATCAACAAAGAAATAACTAAGGTTAGATCATCAATTGTTTTGCTGCATGCAAAAATGAGAAACTAATTCATGAACTTGGCTTGCTGGTTAAGGTTGGACAACATTCCAACAGTCTTTGCAGTCTTCTTAACAGACCAGTGGACCGACCAAGATCCTAGGTATGTTGGGTTAGATGGAATCCTCCATGGAATAACTTCAAGCTTAACGTCAATGGATCATTGATGAATGGACCGATGCATGGGGGAGGTCTTGTGCGGGACATGAATGGTCCAATTATGTTTTCTTTTAGTAGCTTCCATGGGCTGGGAAGTTTGTTAGGTGCAGAAGTTAGAGCATTGAAAACTAGTGTCAGGATTTGAAAAAGATTATCGTTGGTGTTTTTGGAAGTGGAATTGGATTCTGAGGTGTTTCTTTTGGCTTTGCATGAGAAAGTTGATCCTCCTTGGCAGTTGACTTACCTTGTCCGAATTTGCAGATTGAAAATTCTTAATGGATGTTTTGTTCATCATATTCCAAGAGAGGCCAACATTGCTGAAGATGTTCTTTCTTGGGAGAGTAGTCCTGAGGAACCCTTGGTGATTTTCTCTAACTTGGGATCATTACCTCAGGACTGTAATGTGTTTTTCCAAGGAGATTCCCTAGGGCTTCATCACTTTATACCTCCTTGATTTTTTTTCTTTGTTGAAGGGATTCTTCCTCCTTTGAATAATAAAAATCAATTTTTGATCGATTCAAGGATATCATAAAATACAATATCTCTATTTTTTTCATTTTATACATAAATAAAAAATTACATGACTTATAGGACATAAATATCCAAACCATCAAAACTACATTCTAATCAATTTTTTTTCTCTCTATGGTTATTCACCATGTTAGATGACTTTTCAAATTATTTTTTATCCTATGAATTAATTATCTCTCTATTTTCATTAGTAAATCATAAATCGCATCTCATAGTTTTATTGATCAATTATCCAACCATATAAAACTCACTTAATTTTGGTAAATACACTATTTATATATTGTTGTGTATTTCTAAGTCAATTTACCCAATGATTTTTCAACTCTATCCATTCTATGAAATTTTTTAAAAATTTGTTGAGAATAATTTTCTCACTAAAGAAATTCCCTATCACTATTTGTAACCCATGGTTAAATTTTAATAAAAATATTAAATTAATTAAAAAAAACTCTCACAACATGCACCACTACAATATTTTTTAGAATGTGACTAATTAATTCAATATTTTTTTTGAATTTGATAAAAAATTATTCATCAAAATCATAAATCTAAATAACCCATTTCATGGTTTAAAAATTTACATAAATAACTAAAATCGACAAAACATGTTTTAATGATTTTTATGCTTACCTTGGTCCCTATATGTTCATCATCCATTAATGAGGGCCACAACTTGGTATCCACTAATCCTTAAAAACCCTCATAATTAAGACTTTAGAATCTATAATCTATTATATAAGATGAATTAAATTTGAGAAACTTCCTAGATTTTGGAACCTTATATTATTCAAATGAATAGAAAACTGAGGGGGAATGAGAGGTATACTTATTAATATCGAGAGGAGATTCAACAATCTATGTGTGTCTCTAAGGAAAAATGGCCTGGACACTCAAATACATATGAAATGAGAAAAACGATGAAATAAAACCACACTCATTGTATTTCAGAAGTGATGATAAGAGATGTAGGGGTTTTCATGTTTAAGAATAGCACAGAAACACAAAATGTGGAAGTCAAAACATCAAACAATGATAGAGGAAGAGTATAAAATAACATAAATTGGATTCTAGCCTTGATTAATCTGAGGGAACATAGAGGAGTTGCGTCGATAATAGATGATTTATATGAGAGCTTGAGAATCACAAGTGACTGAGTCATGGTTAGAGTTTTTTTAAATAGATCAGTGACACTTTTAACAGTGCTTTCAGAAAAGCGCTGAAAAAGATCCCTTTTATCAATGCTGATAAAATAAATATTTATTAGTGCTTTTTTTAGTTCTAATAAAAGTTTTATAATAATTTTATAATTATTTAAATAAATTTATTATAATTTTATAATTATTTAAATATATATAATTATTTATTTATAATTATATAAATAGTTATTTAAAAAATAATTATTATTTATTTATACTAATTATAAATATAATAAATATACATTTATAGATATATTTATTTATAAATTTTTATATTAAAATATATTTTTAACATTATTAATGGATATATAATCTTAAATACATGCATTTTAAAAATGAGTGAAATTGAATAATTCAAAATGAGTACACTTTAAAAATATTGAAAAAATGTATAAGTTTTATTAATTAAATATAAGTTATTAAAAAAATATAGATATATATTGAAGTGGATGAATACATATTGAAAATACTAAAACATAGTAAATAAATATATATAAATAAATAATAGAAAATGATCAAATTTGAAAATAAAATAAAAAAATTAAAAAAATTAAAAATGAATAGCTTAACTGTAGTATTAAAAACATATAAATAAAATTGACTGATTAAAAATATAATATATTTTAAATGTATCATGTTATAATGAAATTCTAAAATATACTAAAATTTTAATAAATTACATAAATATTAGGTGTATGTGTTTCTATATATTGCGTAAATATATTTGTGTGTGCTTTTGTGTATAAAAATGAATTAACACACACACACACATATATGTGAAATAAATGCAACACATGACGTTTGATATAGGTTAAATTGAAAAATCAAACAACATTAAAAATGAATATGACATTAATATGTTTTTAATCAACTTTTTATATATATTATACTTATTAATTTCATATATATGTATTTAATATATACTATTTATTAATATTTATAATCTATATATTTGTATATTAAACTTATTCATTTTTATCAATAATTATTTAATTAATAAAAATTTTCATATTTTTCTTAATTTGCTCATTTTGTTTTTATTTTTTTATTTTTCATTTTATTGTGGACCTTTATCAGTGCTAAAAAGGTGTAGATAAAGGGAAACTTTTATTAGCAATAAAAATGCACTGATAAATGGAACCTTTTATTAGCGTTAAAAATAAAGTGCTAATAAAGTGTTCCTTTATCAACACTAAAATAAAGCACTGATAAAGGTTACCTTTTATTAGCGGTAAAAAAAAGAACTGATAAATGGTTCCCTTTATCAGCATTTTTTAGCACTGATAAAAGGATTTATTTATTATCACTTATTTTAGTGTTGATAAATATGAATTTTATCAATGAATTTTTCTAGCACGGATAAGTGCCAGTGCTGTTATTAACATGTTTTGTAGTAGTGAATTGATGTTATGATGGTTCTTAGGTAGGTATGAGTAGGTTTGGACGCATCTAGTCATCGTATTTGGTAATGGATACGGAATGGGTTTTGGTGTTCAGTTTTGATCAAGTGAAGTAATGACAAGGAATTTCCTATGGCAGGGATTGGGATGTCGGTTGCAGACATATGACCATTGTGTTAGAAGGGTCATTGGCCAGTGGAGTCCACCATGGAGCAGTCATGATTTTAGTCAGTTATCACAATGAAATGAATACGATTCATGTATATATTTCTTATGGAATTCCATATAATAAATCATAGGTTATACTAGATCAAGATCGAGCATTATCATAGAGCTTGAGATTGGACTCCTTTTGGAAGGTCCCATGGCAGGGAGAACCACAAACCCAATAGTGATATCGATGATGATTTGATTGTGACTCATGATAGATGGTCTCGATTAAGAAATTTCCTAGTGTTTCAGTAATTGTTATGATAATTGGATCATGGTTCAGTGTCTTGATCACTATAATATAGAGGTTGTAGTTTAGAAGCAAGTTTAGTGCTTCAGGTTGGAACATAGTTAGTTGATGATGGATTGTTGACCCAAATAGGTTTGGGTGAATAATTAGATAACCACAAAGACCTATTAGGTATGATAAGTGTTATTTTGGGGAGGTTTTAATATCTTGTGTGTTATGACAAGTTTGAATTTCAAGGTGAAGTTAGAGTTTTGAATTAGTGGAGGGGTTGAATTTTGAACTGAGATTCAGAATTGAATTCCGAAGGTTAGGACCCCTCAAAGGAGGAATTTATGATAGGGAATGGGGTCTAATAGGTTATGTGTAGCTCTAGTTCACATTATAATAATCTATAGGTGGTTGGGATATTATAGTGAAAACTGGTGCAACCACTGCCTTGATGGTGGCTGGACAGTAACACCCCCTCGTATAGGGATTCCATCGGCTAGATGGTGGAATAATACCAACTATCTACTAGGGTTTTTAGGAGGTATAATTTAAATTATTATCCCTTAGGTTTTTATATGAGGGATTCCCCCTTATTATTTTATCTTGTCCTTGAGAACTGGGGGGGGGGGTGGGTCTCCTTCCCTTCCCATCATTGTTTCCCCATTATTTTGGGGTATTTTCCGTGGTGATTTTTCAACAATTTAAGATGAGTCTTCTTTTCTGTTGGACTATTTTCCTCTTACCCTTCACTATTATTTAATTTTGATTAAATCCAGCTAGGTATTTGAAACTAATTCCACCAGAGCATGGTTGAATCAGCTGAACTTGAAGGGGGATTCCACTCTTCCTTGGAAGAGGGAATGATGTGATGCCATTTTCATGCCGCCACATTCCATTGGGTTGAATTATGCGGTTCCACCAAATTATTTATATTTTTTATTTTAAATTAAGTTTATTTAGAATACGAAATTATTATTCATATTAGATATTTTCCTAATAATGGATTTGAGAGTCCACTAGAGATATCCTACAGGTGATTGTTTAGGGTTTCATTAAGTGGCATGTTCCCTATAGGTTAATAATAAATTTTTTACATGATGAATTAATTTGATAAATTGATTGTAATTTTTAATTAATCATGAATCAATTATAATTATTTAACTTGGGTGCTTGGTCATGTGTTTTGGGCTCTGAATTCAACGAAATCTTGGTTTAGACTTGGTAAAGACTTAGTGGGTTAGTTATGTAAATGACGAACAATGAAAATAAAAGTGGAAAGAACCTAAAATGAGGTAGTTGGTCCTTAGTACATTCCCATTTTGTTTATGAATCTTTATTTGTGTGGTGTATGATTATTCCCTAGAGGGTGATTGCCATTTAAAATAGTATAAAATTCTAAATCAATTGGTAATTTAGTTTTTTTATGTTACTTAAAGAGGAATTCCTACAGACCAATTGAACAAAGTTTCTAGGACCACCATAGACCCTTGAACACTGGATGGATACCTCAGCCACCAATGAACATATGTGTAAATGACTAAGTGAATTACCTATGTTTTTAAATCTCTTAGGTTGAATAACAAATTTTATAGATACATAGTGACACTTCTTTATGAGTCTATTTAAACCTCCCTGATGAGGTGAGTTTTATATTAGGGATTGTTAACCTATTAGTCCATGAAATACCCACTCATGATAATTTAGATATGTTGGGATCATAGTGTTTACTCAAGATGATATACACCACCCCATTTGATGTGAATGAGCCTAGGTGGACAAAAAATGGCAGAGTAGGATCGAGTTAGGTGAGATAACCCATATAATGAGACCTTGATGACCGTGATGGATGATGTGAAATCTATTTTACTGTTTCTTATATGGTGTACCTCATTTATAAAACTAGGATAAGTTTTTATGATGATGATTTCATGTGATATGAAATCCTTATATCATTAGGTGTTCACACAAGACCTTATTTACTATCGAGGACTCTTGTGAGTTTACCTCAATGATGCTGTGACCAAGAGGACCTGAGTGGGTTCCCTATTAATAGAACAACCCCATGCAGGTATGTATGGTTACAGGTATGGATGATTGTAGGTGTCACCTTATAACCCCAATTACATTTTTATCCAAGAAGGATGTGGTGTATGAGGTGGGTCAAGCGTGTGGCTAACCCCTTTTTCCCTTTTTGACTTTCTCATTGTTGATACCCTAAGATGATGGATAACCCAGAAATGTATTTTATATTGTGGGTAATTATACCTAGATAGTGGATTTATATATTACCCCCAGTGCTAGAATATTCCATAGGGATGAGTATTTACCCCTCGATGCTTGACTGTTATATGAAGATGGGTATATTACCAACAGTTCGATGAGACCACATGCCACAAGGATGGGTATAATAACCTCGTAGACCTATGTTCTATAGATGAATTGAGGATGCTTATATTTTCCCTAGTTGGTATTTCAAAAGAGGTGGTTGATATATGCTATGAGGATGGCTATATTATTCCCACTTGGCTAAATCCACATGCCATGTGGATGGGTATATTAACCCCGATATGCCCGTTCTCTATAGTTCACCCCAAATTACCTAGGGATAGGGCATAGGGCCTTGTTGGTAGGTACAATCATCTTAATATGCTCAAAAATACCCCACCACTAGTCAAATAAGGTATGTATGATCAAGGTTTTGAACACAAGGATCAAAACTAGTTATATATTAGCACAATCATCATGATGTGCTCCAAGACATTCTAGAATTAGGTTGAAGTATGTGATTTTTGTTTTCTTTTTTGTGTTTATTTTATTTTATTTTTTTATAAGGGAATATCATGTACACATATCACCACATCACTATTTATTAAGAGACCATGTTGTGGGTTCCCTATTGAGTTTTTTACTCACACCCTGCTCGTTCCACCATTGCACATGGGTACCAGAGAAGACATTCACTTGATGAAGGTACAGGTTGGTCTAAGGCCTATGACTTAGATGTTGGACATTTATCTAGATAGTTTGGAATTTGTTTGTCTCATGGGGTGTGACATGGATCCAAGTTCTAAGGGAGAAAAAATATTTATTTCCTTTAATTCTATTATGTATATGTTGTTTTCCTAGTAGGAAACTGATTCCAAATTCATTTTATTATTAATTATGATTATATTTTATTATTTATGATGCTCTATTTATTTTATATTGTGGATGCTACTTGGTTATCTATACACTATTTCTTACTCTGATATATGGGGTATAGACTTCCCATGGTACCTTCATCTAATCCAACTTTTAATCAATAGACTTTTGTTTTCAGGGATGTGCGCTTGAGGTCATGCAGTTCCACTAGTTTGGTTACAGTTTAGAGTGATATGGGTTGGGACATTACTAATTCTCAAAGCCCATCTGAATCTTATGATTTATATATGTCCACTATACATAGATATCCAAATTAAACTCATTCATATTGATTTAGGGAATATATTTCCTTCACTATATACATCATGCCTCACAACTTGGGCATGACGATGTTCCTGTATCCACTAAGAAAAAAAGTTAAAACATTAGTTTAATAATAACAATTTAATGATATTAAATTCAGTAAAAAAATTATATAAACATACCACCTTCCATGTAGAAAACCATTTAACAACTATATAAGCAATTACATGAAAACGTAAGGGAAAAAATGAGGGATAAAATCATATACCTACATCTGTATAATGATATCACATACCATAGTATGTGTATGATCAGAGTGACATGTCATACAAAGTTATCTATACATGTATGCTAAGAAATCCATACCCTAGATAAATGTACATGTTTGATCCAGGTCCTTAAGTATGTGCAGGTACATCATATGGATGAATCTAATGGAGTGATATATTCACAACATGCCTTTAATGAGTTATAAATTATAATAATGTATGTGTAATGGACTGGCCTACTCTACCAATGAACTAGTACCCAAGATGATCCACCACAAAGCCCAAAGGGAATTCCCAATACTCAGAGGCTACCAACTATAATCCGAGCATCAAGGATACACCCTTAAGAATAATTTCAATCAATCAAAGTTAATAAAAAAGCATCAAAAAATTATTGATATTATAAGATGGTGCATTTATATACTGGACATCCATGAAAATAAAATAAATAGATATAAATAAATGATCAAGACAAACATGAAATAAACAATATAAAAATACAAATGAGGCATAATTAATAAAAGTGATTATTCTCATCTAGTAACATACAAAATAATAAATTGCAAACATAAAATCATAACATACAATAAAAGAAGAAATATAAGGTATCTAAATAAAAAATTAACCTAACTGAATTGGCCGATATAGTGTCACCCCAAAAATAATGAAATAAATAGATCCACCACTTGAACATATCCATGCATCCCACAATCACTAACTACATATACAATTTCCATCAATGGAATACCAAAGAATAACTAATCCCATATCTCAATTTGGGCACTTGTGTAAAAACACAAGAGTTATATAGACACTTAAAGGTGTGTATATAGGGTATAAGATAAGAATACTAAGTAGGATTTCACTAATGAGTCTATGAAAATAATTTTATAAAATATTTCATAAATGAATTTTTTAATATCATTTAGAAAATAAATTTTTCTAATTTAAAATCATAAATAAAACAAGTATCATAAATTTATCTTTTCTAAAACTAATGGTAAAAATATTTGGAAAATACAAACACTTTATGGATTAAAAACCACGATTTCAACCCTAAGAAATGAACTTTCCTTTGAAATTCATTCTTGTAAAATCCTATTATTATGAACCAAGGAGTGGAACCCACGTTCAAAAAGGATAAAAAACTTTAAAACATTTAAAAAAGTGTAATTCCTAGTTTATATTATAAAAAACAAACCATTTTTCCATTCAAAACCTTTCAAAAACACCCATTTTCAAATAATTTTCAAAAATTAAACCACATCATAAAGAAGAAATAAATATAATAAAAGTAATCATAGAAAGTATCATAATACAAATAATAAATAATAATGAGAATGATGCCACTAAAGTAAATTAAAATAAGGGCAATGTATATAAATAATATAGTGATAATTCCCAAGATGAAATTTTCAATAACTAGATACACATAATGGGAACTAACTAGGTTATAATATGAACAAATCACGGAATCTATATCTCGTAACACCTAAACGACTATGTAAATTTTTCTATCATATTATAAATCCTCTTGGACTAGCCGTATTACATAATCCATACCCACTAGGCTACATAATACCTTAATCAACCCTAGCCATAACCCCCATCCAAAGCATAGTCCAGACTATGGTAACACTCATCTATACTTTCTACTTAGTTACATAGAGTTACCATGATATAACTCAATGTATGTGAGACAAAAAATTTAAGTAACATGATTATAAAAATAATTATCAATGAATAGTAATAAATAAATCTTATCCCACCTCTAATACCCTTGTATGGAACAACCTCATTCTCATTTTTAAAAGTCAAATTATTTGAATAGTTATTAAGATAAATATAATATATTAGAGATGTTAGATTTGTTTATATTCTAATTCAACAATTTTCATGTTGTTTTAAAAGTCAAATTATGTGAATAGTTCTTAAAACGACCTAGTAGTATTTTATGTTTAATATATTTTACTAAATTATTTAAAAATAAAAAAATATTCTAAGAGGACTATTAGGATTATAAATGTTCTAAAATTTAATAAATTGTAAATTTATTATCCAATTTATACCTTATAAGTAAAATCACAACCCCTTGATATTTTAAAATTCATTACTATTGTTAAGATTAAAATTTGTTAACCAAGAGGTTAAACCAAAAGTTAAGGTTTAAAATGATATATAAACCTATAAAAATTTGATTTTATGAATATATTAAGACTATATATTACTTATTTTTTAATCCATGTCATTTTAAACCATTTTAAATGAGTTATACACATATTATATTATAATATTTTATGTATTTACAAAAATGAAATTAATGATATTTTATAATAAAAAATATTTTATTAAATGATTTAAAATTTATAAAAACTTATCTTTAAATAATTTAATGAGATATGGTTTATAATATCAACCATAGTCTATTTATGAGTAACCTTTACTTATATAACAACTATCTTGACCCCTAAAGAGTAAAAAACTTTGATATCACGATAATTGTCAAAAGGGTTAACAGAGGGTTAAAACTAATAGATCATGGAGAAAAAACAACCAAAACTTGTAAAAATTTTATTTTATGAGAATATTTCGACTCATAATAATATTATATTCTAATTATATCAATTTTTACCCACTTGAACTTGAAAATTAATTTATATTAATTTAATACTGTATGTAATTCTAAGAGTTCCCCTCCCCTCACTTATAAAAGGGAACATTTTCTTTTATATTACTCACACACTTAAATCCATATATATTTTAAAAAAATATATCCAATTATCTTATAAAATTTCATAGTCATTAATTAGTATTTTCTTATTCTTAAAAGATAATTTCAAGGGTCCTTAAGAAGGAATCTAAAGGAGGCCCACCAAAGAAGATGTAATCATCTTACCCGACCTCTTTCAAGTTAATTATTCTTATAAATCCTCTAAATACATGGTATATATTATAAAATAATTAATTAAATATCTTAAATATAATTAATTATTATTATGGGTTTGGAAAAACAATAACCCACCTTCTTCCCATCCTTTGGAAAATGATAACATCACTCGTGCGTACATGTGGACTACCACCTCCACGAAGCGATGTGATTAATTTTTCATTTATATTTTACATAGAGGGTAATAAGGAAATATTTACTGAATATATAATATATATATGAAATAAAAATTATCCTATAAATTTAAATTATTATTTACCTTTCTCTCATTCCATCTGTCAAAAATGAAGTCAACATTCATGCATACTTATGACATGTCATCTCCATGAATAATGTAACTCATTTTTTTATCTCTAAATTTTATGGATGAATCTAAATATGTATATAATTAATATTTATGATATTTATATCATGGTTTATATTCTTTATATGATGTAAATATGATTAAATTTTAAGGATTATAGCTATTAAATGAAAACTTCCATGAAAAATGAAACAATCAACACCTAGAAACAATGATTTTAATAAATAATTATTAATAAATATGTGTTTAAATGTTATAATTTGATAATATATAATATTATAATTATTTAAATTATTATTTTATAAAATTATAATAAATTTAAATTGATTATATAGGAGGTTATATCACTTTCTAAGCTATTCAAACTTAAGGTATGAGATTTTCATCTCACTTTTTTTTTTCTGTGAGACACATGCCATATTCACCACTTATTTTATTTGTGTGCTATAGATAGTACCCATGAATTTATGTTATGATTATTCTCATGAGAATTATGTGGATTTACATATCCATCTAAGGTTATCACTTTCATTAGATTTTTATTCAAAAGTTACCAATGTGGTAAATGATTTATGTTTTAATTCTATTTTAATTTGGATTGTTTATGTTTGAATTTACATTGATGAAATTTTATGTTACTTATCTGATAAATACATTTAATTTTATTCTAATTTGTTTAATCATGAAATTTTCAATTAATAGTAACATTTTCCTCTATATGGTACTTAAAATGACGTGGAATTTTTTTTAAGGAAAACCAAATTTATTTCTCTATTTGGTCAAAAATCCTTTTTATTCCATATGAATTTTTTATAAAAATGTTTTCAATAATATTTTTTATATTATCCTATGGTTATTTAAATTAATTTTTAAAACTTGTTGATTTTTTTAAAAAATAATTTAAAAGGAATATTTTTTTAATTTTTTTAATGATGTACTTTTTAATATTTAAAAAAAATGAGAAAAGAATATTTGTTTTAACATACTCAATATGAAAAAAATTTCTCACCATAATGAACACTAAAATATTTTAAGATTACTTTAAAAGTTTCCATTTTTTTTAATTTTTTTCCATAATATGTTGGAAAATTTTATAATTTTAAATATATGATTTTAAAATGAAAAATGATATTTTCTTAAAGAAATATTAGAGAGATCTTTTAAAGTAATTATCATCTATTATAACATACTTTGATGTTAATTATAATTTACTGGGGATATGATCCAATGATACCATAATTTTTCTTTCTTTGGATGGTTTATTGTTATGATGATGAAATTTTTATAAAACCCATTTTCATTACATGGGTTATGATTTTATGATATGAGGAATTTTTTATGATCTTATAGAACACATATATATGGTTTTAATTATGTGATTGGTGGGACTAAATTTATATAACACTTAAATTCATTGGGTAAAGATGGATATCTAATGAGATAATAAGTACTGTAATGGGGAGTGAACCCAGTTCAATAAGGGATAATATCCACTATGATAGTCTTGAGAGTGAACCTTGACTAAGGATATAATGGAATGGGGATTGACCCCAATCCATTTTAATATTCTAGGAAGTGATCCTTGACTAATGAAATGATTTTATATACTTATTTTTATATTAAAAACTTATATTTTATTCCAATTTTATTCTCTCATAGATCATGTTCATTGATTTCTTTATGATTTATTACTTATGAGCTACTAAGCTATATTCCATGACTAATGATTATGACATGTGATATGTTGGGTATGGTTTTCAAATGAAAATATAATGCTTTTATAGACTTATGTTCATATTATTATTAATTTATCATTGATATCTCCCATGTTTACCCTTACTGAGCATTCAATCCCACCCTTTCTTATATTTCCTTTCCTCAAGCTATGAAAAAATGTTTTAGGTATGAAATTTCAAATAAGGGTGTTAGTTATGAAGAACATAGTAGGAGATGATACATATCTCTTATTAACAAGTTGTTTATATATCAAAGTTTTCAAATACATTAAACTTATAAGGTTATATCATGGACTATAATGTTATGTATTGTATATTCATCAAAATAGATGTAATATTTATGTATGAAAAGTATGGGTTGATATAGTTGGTATCAGAGTAAGGTTTAGTTACCTTTGTAAACTAGGATGAGAAAAAATTTAGTGAGAAACCTTAGAAAAATGCGATGTATAGGAGAAATTCCTAAGTTATGTTAAATAAAGTAATGTGGTTTTCCTATAAAAACATCTTTGTCTAGATACTATAAGTGCACATGGTTTTGGAACATATTGATTTAGAGGTAATAAACTTAAAAAGAGTTGGTCTAGTATATCTTTAATATCATTATTGTGCATGGTGGGTGTGCCCATTCTACACACCTAGTTCGACGCTCTTATGGATATTCTTGGGTTAATTCACATTTTCTTTACAAAACATTATGAATGATTTGAATATATGATGATCATGAATAACCTAGGTTAAGTCCATAGTTTCATAGATTGAAAAGAACATGTTAAGATTTAGAAATCCTATGAATGATTTTTCATGATTTCTCATTATGGTTATTATTGATTACACTATGCTTTATAGTCCATGGATGAAACTAGGAGGAATTGTCTTAACAATGAATGTGATAGACAATTGAAGGATCTTCCTCATGAGAAACCATGTGAAACATGGGATGAAATTAAAAACCTTGGGATTAATACTAATAAAATATCTTGTTATATGATTAAAAAACTCAACTTAGTTGAGTTTTTTTAACACACCTAATAAGAGGAAAATGGAAATTTATGTAAGTTTAGGTGGAAATTATCATGAAGGAAAGAAAGATCAATTTACTTCATGTTAAGTATGTGGGAAGAATCACTTAGGGAAATGTATTAGAGGAATGGGAATATATTTTATATATTGAATAAAATATCATAGAGAATGTAATTTATTAGGAAAAATAAAAATTTTGATGGAGGGAAATGAAGTTCATAATAAGGTACCATTTTTAGTTCAATGTATTATGTGTGGGGAATTTATAGATTATCCGAGCCAATGCCAAAATCCAAGGGTTAACTCCTAGACCATGGAAGGAACTATTATTTTCCAACCATTTAAGTGAAATGATTGAAGTGTTTATGTATAAGGATTCTATAATTATGTTTTATAAGTGTTATATCAATAATTTATTGTATATAATAATAATGAAACATATAAAAATTGTTCCAAAATAGTTTTTATTTAAGGATTTGAAATTATATGTTGAATGGTATCGACAACCAAGAAAATTGATTTAGTGGTAAGGTGACAACGATTATTTGGGATAAAGAGATGATTTAAATTGATTAAGTAAATGGGATATTATTGGTAACCTTAAAATTGGCCAGTTATTAGGTCATCTTTGATAAAGTTTATTGATTTTTTTGGATTTATGGAATATATATAATGTTCTATGATTTTTTTGAGTAATAAAAATTGTGGTAATTTTTTAAGAATAAATGTTTTCATGCGAGGTTTACTTAAGAGTTACATATACCATCCCAATTTTATAAGTTTATCATTGATCATGATTTTAAAGGCACATATACCCCTTTCTAGGTTTTAAGTGATGCGATTTTGAGGTTATTTAAATTTTTTACTAGGTTTTAAGAAGAATACTATATTGTTGTTTAAATAAACCTTTGGGTTAGTATATAATTTTATGTTAAGTTTATTATGGTCTATTAGATAGTGGGATATAGATAATATTGATTATTGAAAAGTGATTCATTTATATGGTTATATTTTCATTGGTATTTATAGTCAATATAAGGATTACCTTTTAGGCTAGTGTCTAAATTTGATTCATGATATTTTGGTGAAGTTTACTACATTATAATATTTGTTAGGTCCACAAGGATGAATACCCTAAGAGGGGGGGGGGGGTGAATCAGGGTATGACTAATTTCAAATTAAAGCCCGTTATGATCTTGTTTCGCAGTTAAGAAGAAACTCTTATCTCTCATTCCTATTGCACAATATAAACAGAAAGTAAAGCAAGCACAGGACATAACAATTTTTACTTGGTTCACCGCTAAGGGCTACGTCCAATGTGCATACGACGATAGGTTTTCGGTCATACCAAATTCCACTAAACTTCACTAGCTGTGGATTACAAGGTTCGGGCACAGTCACTCTATCCCAGGCTCACTGCATTTACAAGGTTTAGGGTCAGCTTACTACTTTCCCAAGGGTCACTCCCTGTTTCTCTCTCTCTGGCTCACTGCCAGTGGAGAGGATCACCTTCTTCCTCTCCCATTGCTCACTGTGTTGGAAAGGATCCACTCACAGTTTATAGACCTGTAGGTCTCTTTATTTTAATGAAGGAATGCATATTTCTCTTGATGTAGATGCTCTGATGAAGCCCAAATTTCACCTGTAGATGAATCTCTATTTGCACCGAAGGTATCGGGAAAACTTACAGCTTCCACGTAGCCCGAAAATACAGTCGGGGAATCAACCTTACTTGGCGCGCAAGTCCAACTCGGTGCGCAAGTATCAGCACACAAGTCACAACTGGCATGAAAGTCCTCCTCAGACACTTGCGTGACACAAGCTTCTTCAACTCCAAACTTTCACGACACACTTACCTTTACGCCCAATCCAATATTGGCGTGCAAATACCAACCAGCGCGGAACTTCAAACACCGGCGCACAACTTCACTTATGCGACCACACAACACTTGCGTGACCACCACACCTGCATGACGGGAGCTCTGTGTTAGAAATGAGGAGGGGTGTTCTAGTATTTATAGGCAATTTGACCACCCTGCGTGACGGCGCGCAAGTCTACCATCAGCACGTAAGTCTCGGCATGCAAGTCTCTTCCCCTATGAGTCACTTGCGCGACCCACTTCCAGACTTGCGAAAACCTTTTTCCTTTGCCATATTTTGAAGTTCTGACCATGAAAAACAACAGGCGCGCAAGTTCTTAAGCATCCAAGGCATCTCTGCGCAAGTCTCTTCACGGCGCGCAAGTCACCTGCGCGATAACACCAATACCTGCGCGACCCTTATCCCTTTGCCATATTTTGATAATCTGATCTTGAAAAACATATGGCATGCAAGTTTCCAAGCCTTAAAGAACACAACGCGCAAGTCCCTTTTCCAAAAACTACTTTTCATCATTTGATGATTTTCAGGCCCAAAAATTTGGCAAACACTGGAAAACAGCACCACCTTGTGTCTTCTCTTTTCGTACCGCCTCCAGATCATCCATTCCTTTGTCGACTTTCTTGAATCAAACATGGATCGTTGATCACAGATCTTGAACTCAACATTACACCATGAAATCCCCTTTATCAACAAATTTGTATGTCATTGTTCTGCTTTTTCAACAATCACCACATAGATGTCTACTTTGTCAATAAACACAATCACCTCAAAAATGATTCAATGATACCTTGAGGGATTTTTACCCAACAATATTATATAGTGATTTATCATGGTGATTGATTATATTTTGGGAGGCACTTTATTGGGTTTAGGTATATGTAAACTTTAGGTTTAACTTGTGATTTAACATGAAATATTATTTGGGAAGAATGAAATTAAATTTTTTGGGACATAAGATGAAAGGTATGAGATCACCTTTTAGGTTAAAACATTCTTTAATGTTGAGGTTATTTTGGATATAGGGTTATCTATGAAATAATATAAGTGGAGTCTTTGTTATTATTGTGGAAATTTTGGAGTTAAATGTATTATTTCATCATATGAAGGTTTATACATTTTGGATATTATTTTAACTTATGTTAACCATTCAGTTTTTGTTAATATTTAAAGACATGAGGAATAGATAGATATACTTCTATGAATTGGGAGGTTGATTTGAAAGCTTCAGGCATGGAAAATTCATCTCGAATACTCATCATTTGGAGAAATGATAAGATTATGGTGAAAATTGATTAAAGAATGAAATTATACTCATAAAGTAAGTATATTTCATTATGATATTATTTTATATGGTAAATGAATTCCTAAAATCTATGAAAATGATCTTGAAATAAAAAATTTATCCTATTACATTCATTTATGATGAATCCATGGTCTTTTTTCACACCTCATTGATTTATGGTTTTGTGGTCATTAACTATCTCATGATCATTAAATTTCTTGTGATAACTTTTCTTTTCCACTATTTATCATTATTTGGATATTTATTTTTTTCCTCCATGTTTATAGTTTCACTTAACAATAATGTTTTCATATTTATAAACCTAGTTATGTGTTATTCTAGATGACCTTTATATTTTCCTTTCCCTCTTTTCAAGAAGAATATTTATTAAACCTTTTTATGATGTGGGTTTTCAAAAAAATAATTTTAAAATATAAAACCCTTGATTATCGTTAATAATTTAAAATTGAGAGTATGTAATTTATTAAATGGGAGAATAATGTAACACACTGAGATTTAAAAAAAATAATATGTTTTATAGCATATACAACACGCAACACCAAACTTAAATGAACTATAAAATATAAATATTTTATTACCATTATAACATAGCAGTTGAATTGGTGAGTATGAATAGAAGTAAATGACTTATAAAATATATATAATAGTCCTAATTAGTGAAATTTTATTTAAAATTATTAGGAAATTAGTACTCAATTTTTAATAAATTCATTTTATTATTCAAAATACGTTTTATTTAAAAATGATTTTCATTTTATTTTTGTGAGAGAAAAATATAATTAGTTTCTATAAATTTTAGAAATTTTATTTTATAAAATGAATATCATTTTCTAAACCATCATGTCAGAATTATTTCTAAGTAAATTTTGACAACTTTTTAAAAAGTTTGATTTTCAATGAATAGTGAAAATTTTAATTTTCATTGAAAACTATATTTTTTGTTTCAATTTTTTTAAAAAGTACCATTTTGTTTTATAAATTAAAATTAGTTCTATTATATTATGAATAATTCAATTATGTTCTTAAAATCAATTTTGTGGTCAAATTTGGTATAATTTTTTTTTTATAAATAAAGCTATTTTTCAAAAAAAAAATCATTGCATTTTGAGTTTTTATCTTAAATTAATTTCTACCATTTTTAGAAATTGAATCTTGAAAAATGGATTGAACATTTGGAATTAGGATATCCAGATTTGGTAAATATTTTCCTTTTATTTTTGGTAATTATGAATAGTAAATGTAATAAATTTTTATTCCCACAGTAAAGGTAAAATTTGATAATTAGGGTAAAATTAATGTAATAAGGATTAAATTTCATTAAAACACCTGAATTTATTTCATTATATGATTATATTTAGTCTAAAATTATCCAAAATTATAAAATATTTCCATTTTTTCCATTTGGATTTAATTTTGTCATTAATAATATATTAGTAAAAGATAAAGTCAAAAATATCACTTTATTGATTTTAATATCTATAATATTTTTTGATAAGGATAAACACAAATTATATTAGGTTCTAAATAGTTATTTCAAATATGATTTAATTTTTTTATGATATATTTTTTTTAAATTTTAATGATGAAATAATTATCGTAAATGTTTCTGCAACATCAACACATTGCTTGTGTAAACAGTAAAAAAACCAAGTAAATGATTTTAAAAAGCATAAAAGTAATATTTTTTGGGTTAGTTAAAGTGAAACGCAAATTTTTAAGATAAATATAACATAATAGACACGTGTTAAAGGTTTATACTATAGTTCATTTTCTTTCATGTTGTTTTCAAAGTCAAATTATGTGAATAGTTCTTAAAATGATATTTATAGTATTTTAAATTAAATATATTTAATTAAATTATTAAAAAATCATAATTATATTTAAAGTGGACAATTATTATGATAAATTATATAAAATTTCATTCATTGGACATTTATTATTAAAATTTTAACTTACAAGTAATATTATAACCCTTTAATACTAAAAAATCACCACCACAATTAAGATTAAAATTGGTTAACGAAGGGGTTAAACCAAAAGATAAGGTTTAAAATGATATATGAACCTATAAAAATTTTATTTTATTATTATATTAAGACTAAGAATTACTTATCTTCAAATACATTCCATTGGAACCATTTTACATGATTTAGACACAAATTATATTATAATGTTTCACATATTTCCAAAAATAACATAAATGAGATCTTATAATAAACAATATTTTATTAAATGATTTAAAATTTGAAAAATATTATATTTAGAAAATTGAATGATATATTTTTGATAATATAAACCATATTAGATTTATGGGTAACTTTTCTTTTTATAGTAACTTTACTGACCCTTAAAGAGTAAAAAACTTTGATATTACAGTAATTGTCAAAAGGGTTAACAAAGGGTTAAAATAAATAGATTAATATGAAAAAATTACCAAAACTTGTACAAATTTTATTTTATGAGATTATTTTGACTCATAATCATATTATATTTTAATTATTTCAGTTTTTATCCACTTGAATTTCAAAATTAATTTATATTAATTTAATACTTTAGGTAATTCTAAGAGTTCCCCTCCTTCACTTATAAAAGGGAACTTCTTCTCCTCTCTTACCCACACATTTTGAGCCTTATAGCTCAGAAAAAATCTATCTAATTATCTTAAAAACATCCATTTTCATGAATTAGAGGTTCTGGTCTTCATAAAATACCATCCCATGGGTCCTAAGAAGGAATCTAAAGGAGGCCTACTGAAGAAAGGTAATTGTCTTACTAGATCTATTTTAATTTATTTCTTCTTATACCTCCAATAATACAAGGTATCAATTATAAAATAATTAATCCAGTATAATAATTATAATTAATTATTATTATGAGTATGGAATAACTATAATACTCCTTCCCATCCATTGGAAAACAATAATGCCACTCGTGCGTACGTGTGGACTACTATCTCCAAAAAGTGATGTGATTTGATTTTTTTTTTCCATTTTACATGGATGGTAATAAGGATTGATTTAATGAATATAATATATATATATATATATATATATTATATAAAAATGATCCTCTAAATGTGAATTATTTTTTACCTTTCTTTCGTTCCATCCATCAAAAAATGAAAAAACAACATTCATGAGTATGTACGACATACCGACTCCAGGAACGGTGTAATTCATTTTTATATCTCTAAATTTCATGGATGAATATAAATATATATATATATATATATATATATAATGAATATATATGATATTTATATCATGATTAAAATTTTTAATATAATGTAAACATGATCAAATTATAAGGACTAGAACCAAAAAACAGAAACTTACATAAAAAATAAAACAATTAGCACCTGGAAGCAATGATTTTAATAGAGTTATTAATAAATGGGTGTTGAAATTTTATAATTGGATTACATATGATATTATAATTATTTAAATTATTATGTTATATAATTATATTAAATTTAAATTTATTATATATTATTTTATAACACTTTTTGAGCAAGTTGAACTTACAACAAGGGATTTTTTCTTTCTTTTATTTCTACGAGACACATTCCATATTCACCACTTATTTCCTTTATATGGTGTATATAGTAGCAATTAAATTATTTCATTGTGAATATTATAAAAAATATTGGGATTTACATATCCATATATGGTTCTCTCTTTTATAATGTTTGGTTTGAAAATTACCAATGTGGTATGGTATTTATGTTTCAATCCAATTTTAAATGGATTATTTATTATAAAAGTTAAATTGATTATATTATATGATACTTATATGATAAATAAATTTTATTTTATTATACTATGGTTATTCATTAAATTTTCATTAAATTTTACCATTTCCCTCTCTATAGTACTTAAAATGACCAGGAAAATGTTTTTAAGTAAAATTGAATTTATTCATCTCTTCGGTTGAAAACTATTTGTCTTTCATTTCCATGTTTTCTAAAAATGTTTTAAAGAATATTTTATCTATTATACTATGATTATTTAAATTCATTTTTACTTATTATTGATTTTTTTAATTTTTTTAAAGGAATCTTCTTATCATTTTTTGAATAAGGTATTTTTTGAAATCTTACCAAAAATTGTGAAAGGAATCTTTGATTTAACATACTCAACATGAATATAATTTTCCTCCACCATTAAAGATGAAAGAATTGAATATTGATTTAAAATTTTAAATGTTTCTTTTAAAAGAAAATTTTTTCCTTAATATTTTTTAAATTTTTATATTTTAAAGAAGTTATTTCAAAATGAAAAGGGGATTTTTCTAAAGAAATATTACAGTGACACTTTTAAGAAATTTTCTTCTCTAATATCATCCTTTGATATTAATTATTCTTTACTAGGGATATGATCTAATGATACCATACTTATTCATTCTCTGGATAGTTTATGAGTATGATGATGACATGTTTAAGAAACATATTTTCTTTACGTGGGTTATTATTTGATGATACAAGGAATGTTTTAGGATCTTGTGGAACAAATATTATGGTTTTCATTATGGGATGGGTGGTTCTAGAATTATATATCACTCTAATGAATTGGGTAAATATGTATATACCTTGAGATAATAAGGGCTGTACTAGAGGGATAACCTAGTTTAGTAAGGGACTCTTTACAATATTATATTCTTGGGAGTGAGCCTTGACTAAGGATATGATGAAATAGGGGGTGAACCCAATCCACTATAATAGTATTGGTAATGATCCTTGACTAAGGAAATTCTTTTTTATGCTTATGTGTATACCACAAAATTATGTATTATGCAAATCTTATTATCTCATAACTCATGTTATTTTATTATTTTATGATTTATGCCTTCTAAAATACCAAACTATATGCCATGACTCATGATTATGATCCATTATATTACATGTGTGGTTTTAAATTATTAAGATCATGTTCCCACACACTTATGTTCATGCAATGCTTAAGTGATCATTGTAATCTCCCTTATCGATCCTTATTGAGTATCTGACCTCACCCTTTCTTATGTTTCCTTTAGAGAGGTAATTAAGAAATGTTTTAAGTATGATATGTCCAAGAAGTATGATAGTTATTAATAACTTAGTGGGAGATGATGCAGATTTGTGTTTTATAGATTTTTTATGTATCCAATTTTCCAAATACACTAAACCCACATGGTTTTGGTGTGGATTATAATTTTACGTATTGGATATTCATTTAAAAAGGTTTAATATTCATGTTTAAAAGACTTGGGTCACTATATGGAAGGCTAATCCCTGAAACATCTATTAAAAACACACACACATAAACACATTGAAATCCTTTTTTATCAAAATCCAAATGAGATTTAAGTACCTCATAGATAACCAAGTTCTAAAACACCATTTTAATTAGAAAATAACCCTGAAACCATAGTTCACATTCATTTAAAATAAAAAAAGGTAAAAAAAACCTTTATTTATCATCAAAACCATTTCAAAAGAGGATCATAGGAAATTTTACAAATACATGGCATGAAAACAATTTAGTTCAAATGGAATTATCAAAAATACATTGAGAAAATAAAAATAAAAAGTTTAAAAAACCATAAAAATTTGTTTTATACCCATCATGGGTATCACACAAAGCATAATTTAATAAATAAATCATTAAGATTTAATCATTTCATGACTTTTTAAATAAAACAATTTCACAAAAATACCTACCTTAAAACAAGTGGAAACCACTCTCTTTAAATGGATAAATACAAAAAAAGAAAAGAAAAAACCTTTAAAAACCATAAAAAACCAAAGTCTCTAAACCTAAATTCTCCCCCATGGGAATTAGGATTCATAGGAGAAATTAAAGGAATGGGGAATGGGGTAAGGGAGAAGAGTATAAAGAGAAATAAAGGGATAATATTCCAAAATAGATTGAAATAAGAGAGAAGGATAATATCTATGGAAGATGAGGGGAGGATCTCCATTAATAACTTCTATATGTTTTCCAAATGATAGGGGAAAGTAAGGAGGCCTAAACCCATTAAATTTTGTTAGGGTAGAAAGATAATTTTACATTTGAAAATCAAAGAAAGAGCATGCTACAGTGTGAATTATCTATCATAGTGTGACTCACCCCACTACAAATAGAGCTACAAGATTAGTTCCGAGGGTCATTTCACGACATGAAATTTCCTTCAAAACATAAAATTCTCCACATAAGAGACCACTCATTATGGGGCCCTTATACATAGAACCTTCCTAGTCACAACATGTCCCACTGTAGTAAAACTATAGAAAACCCAAAATGATCATCATGGTGTGACCCTACCGAGTCATGGACTGACTATAATGCCCCGAAACCAGAATCCTAGAGCTGATACCTTACTTTATTTAATTGGCATGATTATAAGGAATCAAATTCTGAAGGACTGATCAATTTAGTATTTTTGAAAAACATGATTACATACATGATACCCATATTAGATTGGGAAATAAAAAATAAAACATAATACATAAAAAATACTAATAAAATGAATCCTTGAAACTCATTAAAATAATTCATCTTCATATCCTGGTGAAATAAAAAAAATAAGTGTGGGATCAAATGTCCAGTAAGGTTACGAATACATTGTAGGTAATCATAAATAAATAAGCATAATCAGTATGGAAAGGTATATAACTGAAAATACTTTCCATTTAATCAATAAAATGGGAAGGAAATAAATCCATAGATAATATCAAAGAAAAAATATCATGGATAAATAATAACTAAATCTGAATTATGTTAATTCTTGATTATTTTTTTCCATGTGTCCTAAGTACATGATACCTTTACTACCAAGATTTATTCTCAAGGTAGTTTAAACTACTTTGATTTAGCCAACTAATTCGTCTCATGAGAACCCATCAATACATCAATGGGATATCTATAATAAGGACCCACCCCTATCATACTTGTCTAAATAATTCCTCATATATCAAATAATAAATTTAATTAATAACTAATGTTCCTTTTATCAAATATCCGTAATGAATAAATAATACAGGTTTATCAATAATTCCCTAGTTAATAAAATAACTCTCAAAGTAAAAATCGTATGTAAAAATAGAATAATGTTTTGGAAATAATCATATCTATAATATAGTAATATTTATATTTAATATAAATTTAATTGCCAATGAAAAATTATTATAATAATCTATTCTTTCAAGAGAAAATAATCAATTACAAAAGAAAGTGAGATTTCAAAATAAATTTTACCACTTGATAATTTTCAAATTAAAACCACTTGGATGAGATAATTCAAATTAAAACCTTAAATAACTTGAATGTAATAGGATTCATGATATAATATATTAAAAGGGTTAGTATATACACCACACAAAATAATTAAGTGGTGAATATGACATTTATCTCACATATGTAAAAAGTGAGATGAAAAACCCTTACCTTATGCTCTCTTTTGGTTGAAAGATATTTAAGATCATATATAATTATTTTAATCATGTTATTAACTTATAATATATCCATATTAATATTTATTATATCATATATGATCCCATTATAACATATTATTACATATTTGTTAACAGTATTTTGTTATTTTCATTGTTTTGAGTGCTAATTGTCTTGTTTTATGAGTATGTCTCAATTTGTCATTTTTCATTCTTATTATTCAGATCATGATTTAATAATTTAAATAATGTATTTTTTTTAAATATTATATATATTTAGTATATATTTATTTAGAGTAATCCATAATATTTGAAGATAGGAAATGAAATGCACCGTTCTAGGAGATGGTAGGCGGTATGTACGCAAGAACACTACTTCCATTTCTTTATCATACTTAAAAACTAATTGACATATATTTATATCAATATTTATAGATATATGTATATTATAAATATAGTATCAAATTTATATTATATATATCACATATGTTTATGAAAACCTTCCTTTATACCTTCCATGTATAACGTGAATGAATCACATCACCATGAGGAGGCGGTTGTCCACACGTCCACAAACAATGTTATTGTAATCCCAAAAAATGAAAATCATGAAGGTATATATTATATAAAAAATTATATAAGTATAAAGACATTATAAATACCATATATATCATATATAGACTATAATCACATCATTATTTCCAACCTTTAAGGGTAGTAATGGAAGAACGAATGACATCGGTTTGCAAGACGGTAGTCCTCCAAACACACGAACGATGATTGTGTATCCCATTTGATTGAAGTGTGTGTGAGTATAGGTAATATCCTTAATATAAAATTTTTTATATATTTAGGATACTTATGTAATTATATAATAAATGTATATAAATAATTTAAGGGGTGGAGAATGAAATGAAAAAATGTGATTGTCGAAGAACATTACCTCTTATTCAAGTAACTCCTTTTGGTTTGTACCAAAATAATTCCCTGGTTTGGTTTATAACAAAATTGAGGTATCTAGTATTAGGGTAGATATTTTGGGAGATTATTGTGGCTTGTTTTGGATGATCCAAATTGTCTTGAGAGGTGTGAGGAAGGGGAAGAGTGAATGCCTTTTTATAGTGGAGGTGGAGTGACATTCTTGTAAATACCAACAAGTGAACACTATTGGGAGGTATCTCTTACCTCATGTGCTTAAAAAAATAAAAAATAATGGATTAAAGTAGAATTAAGGTATATTAAAACTTCCACCAGAAAAAAATAAGTAAATTGTTATAATTTTTTTCTGTAACCTCCAAGTTTCCCCATTTTACAACTTTGGTTTTCATTAAAGTAACTAGTTTTATAACCTAAGTAATTTAACCATTAAAAATAAATTAAAATTAGATTTATTATAAAATATATACCCAATTAATTATAAATATTATATATAATTTACAAAATAAAAACCTCATGTGTGTTGGAAATTAATTTTAAAACAAGTGCATGTAACACGCAAAAATACTACTTTAACCCGAACCATTCTAACAATATTTTTATTATTTAGGGGTAAATATGTTCATTATAAAAGATCAACTGGTCCATTAATGTAACATATTTTATATTTATTAATATTTAAAAATAAATTGGTATAAGATATTTTTTTCAGTAAATTTTAAATCATTAAATAAAATATAATTTCTTATAAAATAACATTAATGTCAATTTTGACATTAATTAATTAATTTAAATTTAAAAATATAGAGGAAATTATATAATTTAAATATATTAGGTTAAAATATATTTAAAATGACATATTAATATACAAAAATAATTCAACATAGCAATTCATTCAAATTTCTTCACTTTTAATATTTTTAGTATCAATTATTTTATTTAATTATTAAATAAATAATCATTATGTTGGAATTTTATATGAATTTTTAGTAACTAATTCATCCCTAAAAATTAATGATAAATTATTACGATAAAAATAACTCATATAACTCTAAAATGATATGTAAAACCGAAAATATGATGGTTTTTCTATATCTTAAAGCTTTATAAATGTTAAAGGTAAGGAAAGTTCCTTTTTTTTGTGTTTTTTCCTTAATTAACTTATTATATATGTAAATTTCATGTAATAGTATCCCAATAACTCATAAAATTTAACCAATATGATATATGGTATAAATATGGTCATCCAATGGCTTTTGGACAAGTTTTTAGGTCATTTTCCCCTTAAGATTAAAGTTTACCACTAAGTAAACTAATTTTACATTAATCATTGTAATTAATTTTAATCACCTTCACTAATATTTTTGGTCAAAAAATAATTTGATCTTATTAAATTATAAATATTATAATTATTCCAAATATTTATATCCATTTTTCTAAATTCAATTCATATATGTGAAAAAATTATATTTAAATCTAATCCAATAGACGTAGTGAGAAAACAAGTTTTTAATGTGAAAATGTTCAAAAGTTTATTAAGTTTTTATTTATAAATTCAGTATAAATATGATTAAAATGACCTAAATTGGATTAATATATGTATAAATGATATATTTTTTTACTTTAAAACAAATTTAAATTATAATTTAACATTAATAATTTTTTAAACGAAAATGCAGTTTTCAACTAAAATGACGTGTTTTCACTATTCATCAAAAAATTAAACTTATCAGAAAAATACTAATATAATTTTGATATTATTAATTCAAAAATTAATTTTATTTTGATAAATAAAATTTATAAAATTGTTAAAATTTAGTTTTAAAATAGGTTCACCATTAAAATAATGAAAAACTACCTATAGAAAAATATATTTTTATGCGTAAAATTGGATTTATTCTTATCATATGTTTATAAAATATATTGGATAAATGTCAAAAAAATTATTGAATATATTTAAAATATTAAATATATATTAATGTCTCAGGATCTTATATTCTGTTATACACTTAATGGTGCGTGTTATACAAGATAATCATAGTGTTGCGTGTAGTGAAAGCTTAATTTGGTGTTGCATATAAGGAAATATAGAAACAAAATTAAATTTATTCTAAAAGGAAAATATTGTAAATTATTGGTGTGTAACATTATTTCAACCTTAAATAAATTTCACCTTCTCAATTCAAACTTTATCTCAGTAGTCAAGGGTTTGGTATTTGAAAATACTATTGCTGAGAAACCCACATAATAAATAGGGTTAATAACACATTTCTTAATAATAGAGAAAGGAAAATGCGAAGTTCACCACAATACTAGGATTTAAAATAAGAGTTTTTTTTATAAATTTGACATGGAAGAGAAATCTAACTATTAAGTTCTAATGGAAAGTGATAGAGAACATGTTCAGTAGAATATTGATGACCACAAAGCCATAAACCACAGTTAAGAAAAAGGTCATTGATATAATAAAAAATGATGATAATATGACAACATTTTTTTCAAGAACCTTTTCTTTGATTTTAGGAATTATTTCATAACCTAAGAATATAAGTTAATATACATTTATGTAAACACAATCTTATCCTTTGGTTGTTACTTGAACTATTTTTACCTCATTTCATAGCACAAGATTCATTATATAGTGAAGTAATACATTAACCTCTAAAACCTTATCCAAAGTTCAACATAAACTATTTCATAAATGGTTAAAATTATAAAAATTCCAAAATATTATGATCAAAAACTTTAGATAGATAGTCACTAAATTTAAAAAACGATCTTATCATCAGTTCCCTAAATAATATAAATTAGTTCTTAATCGTCACATATCAACATGTGAATACATGCCTCATGTATTCTCTTAAAGCATGATAAATACTTGAATTACCATAAAACCTCATTAAAATATTCATCATTAATTATTTATTATGTAAACATAGGATATTGGATATGTTCCATAAATCCAAAAATTTTGTATACTCCATCAATGATAGTATAAACCACATTGGAAATAAATCATTAATCAATTATAAGGTAGTCAGTAATATCCAATTTACTTTATCCATATCAATCATATCTTTATACAAAAATCATTATCTCAACATCATGAACATATACAGGGCTATCTTTCCCTCAAAAATATGCTTTCTAATAAGTTCAACTTTTCACTAAATCATTTTTATTGGTCATCGGTAACATTCAACATATTCTTTCAAATCCTTAATGAAAAATAATTACAGTAAAATGATCATATATTGCATAATTCTTATAACCAATACATAATTGATAAAATACTCAAATGAAATAATTATTTCATCCAAAAATAAGAAAATTAATCATTCATCTTTATCTATGGTAATAACATAACCTTGACCATGATCTATTAGCTTCTTCTAAGGTATATTTCCTTGACGCTTGGGGAATTTATTTGCATAGTGTCCTATCTTCCTGAAGTTGAAGTGTTGTACATTGGAAACCTTTTTCTTACCCTCTCAATCAAAAGCACATTGGACTTTCTCTTTACACATGTAGAAAACTCACATTACATTTAATAAAGTACCAGGGTTATTATTTCCACTATTATTACATGTGGGAAAATACTTATTTCCCTTATTCCCTATAACCATATTTTCCCTTGCTGTCCTCTTTTTCTCATGCCTCCCTATAAATACATAATACTTACAGAATTATTTATTTGTATTGTTAGCACATGATGCTATGTCCCCATATGATGAGAATGATTGGGAGACTAGTTCCCTTTGAAATATTAGCTTAAGACCATAAACAATATGATCCATATTACTCTTTGGATCACAAGTGTTGGTGAAAATCACATTACTTATACTAGGAACCATTTCTAAATAAATACATACAGTATATTTGATCATATAATTATGAATCATAATGTATAATCCCAAAACTAGTGGAATAATTAATCATAAATTGGAAAATTTATGCATATCTAACCTCATGATTGTAAACATGGTTCCTTTGGGATGTTCTTCTATACTTATCCTCAAATATTATCATAGGTTTATGTTCTCTAATCTATGTTTTTATAAATCTAGTTTCCAAGGTTTCTACTAAACTCCCTCTAATACCAATTGTAACAACCCAACGCCAGAAGCTTAGAGATGGTGACTTACTTTATTGAAGTGGAATGATTACAAGGAATCAAATCCCGAAGGAACGACCAGTTTAGAAGTTTTGGAAAACCATACTACAAACATGATATCCATATTAAATTGGTAATTATAAAATAAAACATAATACATAACAAAGACTAATAAAATGAATCCTTGAAACTCAACCCAATAATTCATATTCATATCCCATGTAAAGGAAACAAAATAAGGGTGAGCATAAATTCTTAGTAATGGTAAGTTTACAATATAAGTAATCATGAATCAATAATCATAATCGGTATAGAAAGGTAAATAATTGAACACACTATCTATTTAATCAATAAAATAAAAATGAAACACATCCATAGATAATTCCAAATAAAAAACCTCATGTATAAATAATCACTAAATATTAATGAAGGAAATTCTTGATTATTTTATTCCATGTTTCTTAGTTATATGATACCTTTACCATCAAGATCTATTATCAAGATAGTTTAAACTACTCTGATTTCACTAACGAATTCATCTCATGATAAAATATAAATGCATCAGGGTGATATCTAAAACTAGGCACCACACATTTCATATTAGTCTAAAAAATTCCTAATATATTGAGTAATTCATTTAGTTAATAAAAAATGTTCCTTATCATCAAATATCTGCATTGAATAAATAATACAGATTTATCAATAATTCATTGGTTAATAAAATAACATTCAAGGTAGACATTGTATGTAAAAATGGAATATGGTTTAGGAAATAATAATATACATCATAAAAGAATATTTATATCTAATATAAATTTAATTTACAATGAAAAATGACTATAATAAAGTTGTTGTTTCATGAAAAATTTAACAATCACAAAAGAAAGTGAGATTTTAGAATAACTTTTACCACTTAGTAATTTTCAAATTTAAATCCCTTGGGATGTGATAATTCAATGTAAAACATTAAATAACATGGATATAATAGGATTCATGATATAATAAATCAAATGGGTTAATAGTTAAACCACACAAAATAAGTAAGTGGTGAATATGACATTTATCTCACAAATGTAAAAAGTGAGATGAAAAACCCTTACCTTATGCTCTATTTTGGTTGAATGATATTTAACCTCATGTAAAATGGTTTTAATAAGTTTATTAACTTATAAAATAACAATATTAATATTTATTATATCATATGTGATCCTCTTACGACACATTATTACCTATTTGTTAATAGTTTTCTTGTTATTTTCATTATTTTGGGTGTTGATTTCCTTGTTTTCCGAGTATGTATCGATTTGTTATTTTTCATTCCTATTACTTATATAATTATTTAATAATATAAATAATTTAAAACATGATTTAAATATTATATATATTCAATATATATGTATTTAGAGTAATCCATAGTATTTGGATATATGAAATGAAATGCACCGTTTATGGAGACGATTGGCCATACGTACGCATGAACTCTACTTTCGTTTCTTTTTCATACTTAAAAATTAAGTGATATATATATTTATATTATCATTATATTATCATATTTATTCTATATATATCACATATTTTTATTAAAACTTTCATTTATACATTCCATGTATAACATGAACGAATCACACCGCTTTAAGGAGGTGGTAGTCCACACATCCACAAATGATGTTATCATATTCCCAAAAAATGGAAATCATGAAGGTATGTGTTATATAAAAAATTAAATAAGAATAAATACCTTATTAATATCATATATATAATATATAAACTATAATTACATAATTATTTACAACCTTAAAAGGTGTTAATGGAAGAGCGAACAACATCAGTTAGCAAGGTGGTAGTCCATTTTAGAGAAGAACGATGATTTCATATCCCATTATATAGAAGTGTATGTGAGTTTAGGTAATAAAATTAATATAAAAAAATATTATTATATTTATTATACTTAATTTATTATATAATAAATATATATATAAATAATTGAAATGGTGGATAATGAGATGAAACAAAAGTGATCATTGAAGAACGTTACCTCTTATTTGAGTAAATTCCTGTGGTTTATACCAAAATAATTACTTGGTTTGATTTATGACCAAATTTAGGCTTATAGTATTTGGGTATATATGTTGTGAGATTATTTGGGCAGGTTTTGTATGATACAAAGTGGATTGATAGGTGTGAGGAAGAGGAAGAGTGAATGCCTTTTTATAGTGGAGGAGTAGTGGTATTCTTGTAAATACCAAAAGTTGAACACTATTGGTAGGTCTACCTTACCTAATGTGATTAAAAAATGAAAAAAATAATATATTAAAGTATAATTATGGATGATAAAAACTTATATCACACAAAATAAGTCCATTTTTGATAATTTTTTCTTTAACTTATATGTTTCCCCACTTTTGTTTTTATTAAGGTAACTAGTTTTCTAACCTATGTAATTTAAAAATTAAGACTAAATTAAACTGAGATTTATTATAAAATATAGAACCAATTAATTATAAATATTATATATAATTTACCAAATAAAAATCCTATGTGTGTTGGAAATTAATTTTAAAACAACCACATGTAACGTGAAAAAACACTACATTAACCCGAACCATGTTAATAATATTTTTACTATTTATGGGCCAATATTTTCATTATAAAAGATAAATTGGTCCATAAATAGACCTTGCTTTTTATTTATTAATATTTAAAAATAAATTGGAATATTATTGGATTTTAAGTAAATTTTAAATCCTTAAATAAAATGTGATTTATTATAAAATAACATTAATGTCAATTTTTACATTATTTAATGAATTTAAATTTAAAAATAGTAAGGAAATGACTAAATTAACATATATTAAGGTCACAGATATTTGTAACGAAATATTTATCTAAAAAATATGGAAACATAATAATTTATTCAATTTTCTTCACTTTTAATAATCTTAGTAATATTTATTTTATTTAATTAACTAAATAATCAATACGTTGACGTTTTATAAGAATTTTAAGTAACTAATTCATACCTAAAAATTAACGATAAATTATTATGATAAAAAAATCATTTTAATTTCAAAATTATATTTATAACCTAAAATATTATGTTTTTTTCCTATCTCAAGGCTTTATAAATGTTAACAATTTGGATGGTTCCTTTTTTGTTTTTTTCCTTAATTAACTTATTATATAGGTAATTTTCATGGAATAATATCCTAATAAATCATAAAATTACATAAAAGAGGGTATATGGTCAAAATATTGGAATATAATGGCTTTTATAAGAGTGTTTAGGTTGTTTCCTCCCTTAATATTAAAGTTTAACCACTGAGTGAACTAATTTTTACCTTAATCGCTGTAATTAATTTTAATTAAATTCACTATTATTTTTAGTAAAAACATAAGTTTAAATTATTATAATATAAATATTATAATGATTATAACTATTTATATCCATTTTTTCCAAATTCAATTCACAGAAGTGGAAAAATTAAATTTAAATCTAACCCCGCAGATGTGGAAAGAAAGCGAGTTTTTAAAGTGAAAATGTTCAAAATTTCATTTTGTTTATATATATAAATTTAGTATACAAATGATTAAAATGAACTAAATTGAATTAATATATTTGTAATTTATCTATTTTAACTTTAAAAATAATTTAAATTATAATTTAACATTAATAAAAATTTAAACAAATATACAGTTTTAAATTAAAATGCAGTCTTTTCACTATTCATCAAAAAATTAAATTTCTTAGAAAAATAAAAAATAATCATAATATGATTTTTAAATTATGAATTAAAAAATTAAGTTTATTTTGAAAAATAAAATTTATAAAATGGTCAAAATTTAGTTTCAAAATAGGTGCACCATTAAAAGGTAGAAAAACTGCCTATAGAAAAATACATCATTTTAGGCGTAAAACTAAGTTTATTCTTATCATATGTCTATAAAATATTTTGGATAAATATATATTTTTTTAATTAAATATATTTTAAATATTAAATATATCTTAAAGTCTTGTTATCTTATATTCTCTTATATTCTTAGTGTTGTGTGTTCCCCAAGCTAATCTTAGTGTTGCGTGTACGACAAGCTTAACTTGGTGTTGTGTATAAGGAAAGCTAGAAAATAAATAAATAAATTGATTCTAGATGGAAAATATTTTAAAGTATTTTGGTTCTTAGTGACCCACAAAAAACAAGACCACATATTTATAAAAATATCAAATAACTTACCCAACTCTCGAAACACCCCAAAAAATCCAATAACAACATGAAATTATAAAAAATTTAATACTATAGTGACATGAGAGTGTCACAATTTTCCAAACCATGAAATTTTCTTCACCCAAAAATCCATAATAAAAATTAGAAGTAATTGGAATACAAAACCTAAATACCTATTCCAAGATGTGGGAGGTCCATGAAAAAATTCAGTAGGTCTAGTAATAGGAGAGAACTAGACAACATACCACTCCTAAAAAAATAGAATTGTACCCTCAAACACCATTAAGAATACCCAATTATAATTCAAACCTCCACCAATATACACACAACTCAAAGATCCTATAGACCTATATTATTTATCCCCACTATTTATAATTAATCTAAATTTTAGAGACATGATATAAAAATTTCCATGAGAAATTTTTTATAAAAAAACATATTTCCTCAAAATACATTAATATAAAAAATAATCATCTATCAACCACAAGATACATTAAAGAGATTGTTCAAAATTACTCAAGGTAATATACAAAATTGGATACTAAAAGTGATTCCAAGGCAAGGTCTAACAAACCATTAACACACAGAAAAAAAGGAGAAAACAAACTAATTAGAAATATCCACAAATATAGAGCAATATGGATCTAACCTTAGGTAAAACAAAGAAATTAAAGGTAACCTAGGATTTTTATCATAGATCACTGAATTATAGTGAACCTAATAAGAATTTCAACTAAGAATTCTCTAATGCACAAACTAATAGCTGTAACATTTGTCCCATCTATTTGAGCACCAACCCATGTTTTCCCTATGTTCAATCCATAAAAAACTAAATATTACCACATATATATCATCACATAAAAACATTGAGATGCAAAATAAAAAAACAAAGAAAAATGAAATATATAATAATAAATACTTCACAATATAATTATAGGGAAAATATTAAATAACACATTAATCAAGAATCATCTCAAAAGCATCAATCCAAAAAATAGATAATCACTTAGGTCTCAAATACATCTGAGACACTATCTTAGCCAATTCCTACTAGATTAGAGATTGATATTTAAATAAAACTAACCCAAGGTATGGAAGAGGGACTAATATAATAATTCACTTTCAATAAGTCATTAATGACTATCGATAATGAATTCTAAGTTTGAGAAACAATCCCACAATGACTTTCACCTCTGAAGGTTTAAGAGTTTCCATGGAATTGAGGTTTCCCTAAATCCCCTATAACCAATTTTGAAATTTAATAGGTCCTTGAATACCACTAAAAATAGATAGTGACAATTTATATAGTCTAAGAGCATAGAGATTCCCATGTATACTTCTATATTTTGAGTTTGGGTAGGGCTAACAGAACTAAACTAAAAAATTAGGAATGACTATAAGGATCCTCCTAAGGGCATAGAGTCTAATCATGCATGAAACAACCTCTAATAAAGTATCTGAGTACATTAGTGTATTATAAATGTATAATGGAAAAAGATACATTCCCAAACATAAAATAAAGTCCCAACATGAAAATTTCCAAAGAAAGGGGAGATTGAAGAGATCCAAACACATAATCTTCAGGACTGAGAACTGAACGCAGTTAGTTACAAGAACTACTAATATCCACCAATACCTAGTCCACTAATATCTCTTTTGATCTTCCCATCATCTTCAAAATACAAAAATTGTGTGGGGGAATTCTATGTAGGGGTGATTATATGCATGCCTAATAGGATCACTAAAAACCAAAAAGGGATAAATTGAAAAGAAAAATTCAACTTGACATCAAAATTAATAGGGTAAAGATAAAACTAATATATATGATCATAAAGAATACCATGTGAGAGATAAAGTTGATATCCATCTCCATATCCTATATAAGAATGAATAGCTAGCATAAAACACCACTAGTCCCATCACTGATGTTAAACAACCCGTGTGTCCACATAAGATACATAGTGGAGGGCCTTCTCCTTACCACTGTGTAATACAACTTAGGGGGGGTGGGGGGTCAATATCTTATCCATGTATCTCACGTAAACTCTTAGAAAACCATATGTAGGACCCACACCTTTCCATTGTGCTCCATAGCTAAGGGGGGTCAATCTCAAATATAGGACCCACTCCCTAATGGAGCTTGAAGAAGGGGGGTGGGGGGGGGGGTGCCACTCTGTAGATAGAGCACCCACACTATATGTAGTAAGGGGGTAAAAAAACCTACCTATAAAGAGTTTTGGAGACCATGAACCTAGCATTATAGGGGGTTTCAATCCCCAAAACACTTATATGATCACACCCAATTTTTGTCACCGGTTAAGCATCATAAAAACAAGCACCCCACTATCATCACCTCATGTTACATCTATGATACCAAAATTAATTCCACCATTGTTTTCTATGCTTAAAACCACTCAAGATAGGCTACTCATGGACTCCAATCTGAGTCCTGAAGAAGGTGGTATGCGAGGAATAATTCTCTGAGGGGAGTACATGATGTTTCCTCCTATGGTACATTGTGTGTCTCATGAGGCCAAACCACGACTATGTCCCATCAAGATGATCGACATGTAAAAGTAAAGTACATGGAATATATGTAGGGTCACATAGTGTGTGACATAACTAGGACACCTGGTTGTTTCCTCACTTTCACAATGCTCGGTTGGCCATGTGGATATACAAGGAGCTTATATGTAGTACATGACTTTTATTAGAATCATGTTGTATGATCATGTCCTCCCATCCCTTTATTGTGCACCTCGACCTATGGATATGTAATTAGGACATGCCTATGTACCTAGACATGTCTTTTCCCATTTACACTTGGGGTCTGGCCTTGTAATTCTACACAACTATTTCCCTTAACATGGGGTGTTTTCCCACTTTCTTGGCTGCATTGCCATATCCCACTACATGACGTGTACTTTGAGTACATGAGGTGTAGTACACAAAACTCTTTCTTCCATAGTAGTATTAACACACAACATGTTCTCTTGAACTACACACCATGTGACCAATATTCCAAAACGAGAAATCCATGTGAACCTCCCAAAACCCCTATTTTCCCTGATTAAGCACAGATCAACCCCTAGGGGGTCCTTAGTAGTTATAAAAGGAATTTAACACTCCTAAACAAAAAAAAATATATGGATCATGAATAAAACTAAAAATATTCCTATAACATGGAAAAAACAATGAATCTTTGAGTCTAAAGTGATGCCCAGAAGCTGTTTCATCTTGACCCGGTCTCAATCTCTATCAAGGATGAAGTCAGTGACACCTATTCTCCCTCTTGGTTCTACCATATCCCATGGTAGAAACCCTCCCTCCTTCCATACCTAGGAATATAAATAGAAGGAGGGGGATATTTTATCCCTTTTATTTAATCAATTAAACAACTTAAATTATTTAATTAATTATTACATCCACCAATGGTGGCCTTACACCAAATTCCCAACACAGACAATCTTTTTGTCGTACCTAGGGTAAAACCAATATCTCAGAAACAATCATGGTCTCATATTTTCCATATGAGGTCCCAAATAATGGATAAACCATTTATTCTAAAAATTTACGTGTTTATGTTTTATAATATATTATTATTTTTAATATATTAATTTTAGGGTATTGGGACACCCAAACACAACATCAAATATGAGGTAAAATACCAATATATATATATATATATATTCAAATGAATAAATTAGAGAAACTAGATTTGTTACATTCTCCTATTCATCAAGGTTTTTTGTCCTAAAATGAACAAGCTATACAAAAAGGTGGAGGTACTAAGCCTGTGGATGGATCTCATACTCCTAGGAGATATTTTGGACTCTCCCATGTTACTAAATCAATAAATACAAAGGTATTTTCCATCCATATAGGATCCTACCCCACCGATCCTCTATCATCACCAAGTACTCCCTAAAGGTGGATCTGTCCTTGATATCCAGCTCACCTGAGTTCATATCACGAGAAGGGTTGTGCACGTATCTATTTAGATATGATACATATAAGATGTAATGCACTTAATCTAGATGTGGTGTTAAGTATAAGAGGTAAGAAACCTTGAAAACCCTCCAAAGGATCTAGAATGTCCAAATGAACCTTGAAGATAGATTACTTCCTTGAAAAAATCTCCACAACCCTCATCATGGGGAGAATCTAAGGAAAACATGGGCTCCCTTATCAAAATACAAAGATCTAAGATTCCTATTCATGTAATATTTATGTCAACTACGAGTTTTCCTCATATGATCATGAATAACCTAAACCTTCTCTTTCATCACCCACACCATCTATGACCCAAAAATAGATATCTCAACAATCTCAGTCTAGCATAAGGGTGACTTATAGGGTCTCCTATATAGGGCCTCAAAAGGTTCCATGCCAATAGTATAGTGATAGGTATTATTATTATATGATAAATTTACCAATGGAAAGTGATACTTCTAGATCCATATGATGTCTATCACACAATATATTAGTATATTCTCTAACACATGGATAGATGGATCATTATTACCATCTATATGGGGGTAAAACACCACACTCATCCGTAATTGGGTCCCAAAAGCATCCTAAAATCCACTCCAAAATCATGAAATAAACCAAGAATCATGTTTAGAGATGATAATTGTGCATAACCCATGAATATAGATGATCTTCTACCCATAAAATTACTCCAAATTTTCAACTAATCTCTACTCATAGATAACAAGAAAGTGTGAAAACTTGGTGAGTTGGTCAACAATCACCTAAATAGTGTTGAAACCTCTTGATTTCCACAAAATATATATCATAAAATCCATTTATATTCCACCCCACTTATATTCCAGGATCTTAAGAGGTTTGGTCAAACCAAATAAAACATGATGTTCTAACTTTACCTATTAATATATGAGAAACCAAAAAACAAACTTAGCAATTATTTGAACCATGATATCCCACCAAAACTTCTATTAAAGGTATTTGTACATATTTTCCACACAAAAATGTACAACTAAGGGGTAATTGTGAAAATATCTCATCACATCCTCATGCAATGTGACTAAAACCATTATTCATCCCTGGAAATTGATGAAGTGCTTCCCTCCTTTATAGAAGCCATATTGTGCATATCATAAGGATATTTGGTCACATAGAACCTCAAAATCAATGTATCTAAATGTATCCCATTTCATATGATGAATAATTGGAGGAGATAGTACCATATACTAAATAATAACTACACTCCCTCCTCCACCAGGGCCATCTACAACAAAACCAACTACTAAGATACCTCCTTCACCAAGTGAAATAAGACGTCCTACTAGGGGAATCCGCCCCCATGTTTCCATTATCATGAGTATAGATTATCTTCAATTCATAGTCTTATAGGAACCCCAAAAAACGCCTCTATATTAGGTTAAGACCTCTCTAAGAGAAGATGTACATGATACTTTCATGGGTCGAGTAATCAAAAAAATTCTTTCCCAGAGGATAGTGCCTCCACATATTCAGAGAGAACACTATTGATTCTAAATATAGGTCATGAGTTATGTTGTTTTTCTCATGGGGACTTAAATACCTTGATCCATAATTGACTAGTTCCTACCTCTGGATCAACCAAAAACCAAGACTAGCTCTAAAGGCATAAAAAAACACCATGAACTCAACTCCATCCTATGGCAATCTCAACACAAGAGAACTGTCAAACCACAGTCTCAACACCTAATAGGATCTATAATATTTCTCAATTTAGATAAAAAACTACCCTTTTTGAATTAAGTAGGTCAAAGGGGAGGTTATCCTAGAAAATCATACTAATAACATCTTGTAGTACCCCTCTAGACCAAGGAAAATTTCTCCTCTATATTTATCTTGGGAGGTTCCCAAGAAAGTATTTCATCACTCTTCACTAATTCCAAAACTAAACCATGATCAGAGATGAAATTATTCCATAAAGTTAACCTCATGGATCCAAAAATGAAACTTTGAGAACTTTTTATATAGTTGGTTCTCTGAGATTAAGTGTAAGACCAACCTAAAATGCTCATCAAGATCATAAACTGATTTAGAGTATATAAGAATGTTTTTAATGATGAAAACCGCAATTCATTCCATGTATGGATGGAAGATCTAGTTTAAAATATCTATGAACATAGTGGAGGAATTAATCACTTCAAAAGGAATCACTAGGTACTCATAGTGTCTATAGTGACATAGGGATGTTGTATTTGGAATATCATCCACACAAACCTTAAAATGGTGGTAGCTAAACTTGAGATTGATCTTTTAGATTTAACTCACACCTCTAAACTAGTCGATAAGGTCATCAATACTTGGTAAGAGGTAATTTTTCTTTATCATTATGTAACTACCCATTAACTTTATGTTAGGCATGTTTTATTTTTTTCATTTGGTTTCTGTTTTTATTGGGTGAGTATTGTTCACCACGAAATTGGGAGGATACCTATAATGGGAAAGTTATAGATTTATTGGAATTTTAAGCATAAAAATACAGTTTTTTCTATTCACTAGACAGTTATAGGACATGTAATGGGATTACATGATAAGTAATGGCCACCAGAAAAATCCCATGAACTGAGTACACAATGTGAGAATTGTACAAGTTGTGTAAGGGTTACACATTTTTTAATGTGAAAATCAGTTTTTAATTAAAAAGAGACCCTTATTTTGGTGAAGCTTAAAATTTATATAATCTCATGACATGTAAGGTATTACATGCCACGTAATTCCCTGAATTTCCACTTTTAGGGTGCCGTATGGGTGTTTGAGGCTTCATTCCTTTTTGCAGCCTCCTCTTATCAGACAAAACTCTTACCCTAGGTGATTTTTGAGTGAATCCTTTCCCTTTTTATCATCCAATTTGGTAGTTTATTAGTAGGTATATGCATTTTATCTTTTTGGGTAAGAATTACTTTCACTTTATTCTTCATTTTTTGGTTGCGACACCGATTTTAGTAGGGATTTGTAATTGGATTGACTTTTTTATCAATACTTTTTAGTCTCCAATCATTCCTTGTATTCTGAAGGAAGATATTGTGGTTTCTAATCAACATTGTCAAAGGTGGTGGGTTTTATACATCCTTGAGGGAGGTGGATTTATCCAAGTGTTCTAATTTCTTGAATTACATGTTGTTCTTAATGACTTCTTGAGATTTGAAATCGAATTTCATGTGTTGAAATTTCTAAAGTCATGCCTTCATATTTTAAATGGGATTTTACTTTTAAAATTTAATTGACTTTATTTTGAGAAAAATGTATTTTCAAACCCTGAAGTATATTATATTAGCTTTAAAATGGTTTTACAAAAAATTCATGCCTATTGTTTAAAATGGAAATTGAAAAATTTTGCACAATGGGAAACTTGGCTGAATCAAGAAAGATACACGTGTAACCTTAATGTGTGTGACACCACTAGGATGTATCCTATTATATATATATGGATTGTGGAAGGACTAGATATTAGTTGGATCCATCCTTATGCAGTTTTTGGCATGTGATTGTCTAGTACGTATTTTCCCATAGGCTAGAGCCTAACTAAAAGGTACATTGTTTTTTCTGGTTGATTACTACATGATAGATTATTTCATGGATATTGGATGACATGTATATTTATATTTGGTATGTTTACATACTTTGTTTTATGACTAGAATGTTTTTTTATTTGTAAAAAATGATATGAAATTTGTAGAAAACCTAAGGACTATTTGACAAATGTTTTCAAATTTATTATTTATAAAATTTATTATAAATTTTAAGGCTAGAAATGGTGAATTATTGTTGTTATAACTTGTATATATTCTATAGTGGTTTTATACTCGGATCCATTTCTTACACCCTAATTCTACCTTTGGGAATCTATAGACCTTGTTTTTTGGGATACAGGTAAAGGGAAGGGAATTCTATAAAATGTAGTCTTCTATGTGTTTTGGTTTAGAGGTGATGTTTGGTCACATAGATACTTGTTATTATATATTTTTTATACTTACTGGTTTATGCCATTTTTCTTAGTTGTACCTTCTATTTTTTATTCCTTTTTTACTCTGTTTTTATGTCTTTTTTTCTTATATTTGAGACTTGTTTTATTATCTTTGTTATACCTCTCCCCATATATGATAACTTGGGTTACTAGTATGGTTTACTTATAATGGTTTATTATAATTTTTTATCAGAGGATTTACTCAGCCTGAAGTGTGACAACACTGCCTGAGTTGGTTTTGTGTGTTGAGTAGATAGGAGTAGGATCATTAGAATTTGGATAGTTGGTGTAGACAAGGGGCCTATCCAACTCACTACCGTGACTAAATCAGAGTTTCCATGGGTGGTTGGAAAATATTTACTAAGTCTTATACCTAGTATTTAGGATCATTTGAATGAATGTGAAATCTATTTAAATTGACTTATGTACTATTTTTTAGGGACTTGGTATGTATATGGTAGTTCGAATAAACCAAGTGGATAGTTTATTGAGATGGGAATATTCCTATCAAATTGTGTTTCCATTTTGTGGTATAATTAATAATATATTTAAATTCTTACAATTTTAAATCATTATTTCGGATTATATAAGTTGGTTCAATGGTTTTGGAGTTTTCTCATGACTGATTGGTTATTTTCTTATGTTTAACAGACAATGAATCATAGAATAGATATTCCAAGTTTGAGAGGGAAAGATATATGGTAGGTTTCATAGGTGGATCCTCTAGTGGATCATTATTTGGTTGAAGAAATTATCTATACCATTTAGAATATGGGTTTAGTGGGTACTGTGAACCTGGGATGAGTAGTAGATCATCGCTCAGAATGTATCAAGATGCATCCAACTGTATTTTGTGGTGAAAAATGAAACCAAGAGTCAGAGGAGTGGATTGAATGGATTGAGAAGATATTCAACCTTTTTAAGACTCCTAAAGATTTTAAGGTGGGTTTTTCCATGTATATTATTGAGGGGCCAATAAGAAGATGGTGGGACTCAATAGTGAAAGATAAGTTGCATGAGGTTCTTACCTGAGTTTTTTTTTCAGGAAATACTTTAATCAACATTTTTTTTGAGAATTTATGTGTGGAAAATACTCAAAAGTTTCTGAAATTAGATTAATGAGAGCATAACATTCTGGATTAGTCCACCCTTTTTACTAAGTTGATGTACCTGGAATCAGAACTTTTCACTAATGATTACCTGTATGCTTGAAGGTTTGAGATGGGGTTGAGGATTTACATTCGGTCTATGTTAGTTCTTTTTCATCTTATAACCTTTTTGGAGGTAGTAGATAAATAATCTTTGGATGAGGTAGCCATAGTTGGAAGGATAGGTTTGGGAAGAGATTCAGTTAGTGCAGTAATTATCCAGGGTGCTTCTTCTGGTAAGAAAAGGAATCACAAGAGTGATTATATTTCTATTGGACTCGTTTTAAGGGATTATTCAGGAAAAATAGGTTATATACTAATAGTGTCGGAGGAATGTTCATACCAGGCCTCATTGTATGGAGGCTCCTAGGACTTTTCATCTTTGTGGGCGATCTATCCATTTGAAACATTTCTCTCACAGGATTTCCTAAGGCAGTTAGGTGGGATCCACTTTCACCAAGAGATTGAAGGTTCATATTAATTCTCCCAAGGGTGGTGGGAATCAATCTTAGGATAAAGTGGATGTCCCAGTGGCTAATTGTGGATAAAATCATGTGAAAGAGTTCACACCTGAATAATATGAAGTTGGGCCAACTACTATTAGAGGTATGTTGTTTATTTTGTCTTTTATGGAGATAACTTTGTTTAATACATGTTCAACTGATTATTTTATATCATCAAATTTGGTTGACATGATGGGTTTGTGTTTGGATAATATTCCATTATTTTTGGATCTTCCCATGCATTTGGGGAATAGGTACGAACAAAGTTTCAAGTGCCCCATGTGTCAGATGGTGATAGCTGAATTTGAGGTGGTCTGGTACTTATTAGTGGTTAATCTTGACTTCTTTGAATTCATTATCATCATGTATTAGATGATCAATGTAAAGGTCCAGATAGACTATTATCATTGTCTAGTAGAATTCTTATCTTCTGATGGGGTCACTCATGTTTTCCTGGGTGAGTGGGACTCTAGATCCGGCAGGGAAGGGAATATTGTTCCTTATTATTAAATAATATAATGATAGTTATTAGAAATTTTTCTTGATGTGATTTATCCTTTATTAGGTAGTCAACTACCAAATATTGTGTATGCATATCCTAAGGTATTTTTGGATGATTTTTTGGTTTACCGCTAGAGAGAGAGTTTGATTTTACTATTGATATACTCCCTGGAATGATTCCCATTTCTATGTCATCCTATCGAATGGAACCTTCTAAGTTAGTGGAACTTAAGGTCAATCTTGAGGACCTAGAGGTGAAAGGATTTATTTTTCCTAATGTGTCACTATGGGATTCACTTGTACTCTTTTCTAGGAAGGTAGATAGAAGTTTTAGGATTTATATTAACTATTGAAATTTTAATTGGATGACTATTAAGAACATGTATCTATTACCAAAAATTGATGATCTATTTGATCATCTTAGAGGGAATCATTGGTTTTACAAGATTGACCTGTGTTCAGGATACCATCAGTTGATATTCCAAGAGGCGGAAATACCAAAGATAGTGTTTTAGAGTTGATATGGTCATTTTGAGTTTCTAGTTATGCCATTCAGACTCACTAACACTTCTATAATATTTATGGATTTAATGAACCAAATATTTGATTAGTTCTTAGAATCTTTTGTTATTCCTCCAACGGCCCGAGGGCCTTCAATTTTTTTATTATATGATAAAACCCCCTTTTAAGGGATAAAGGGGGTGGAAATCCAAAGACATCATGGACATAGGACAATCACACTCGAAGGATAAAAAGAGTAAAACCAGAATGACAATACTGAACTACTCCTCCCCAGCATTTTATGACTCTTTTTTTATTGTGTTTGTAGAAGATATCTTCGTGTACTACATGTTAGTAGTGGAACATGTAGACCATTTGGATGTAATTATATGGACCTTTAAATAACATCATCTGTATAGTAAACTTCCCAAGTGGGAGTTTTGGATATGAGAGGTAAAGTTTTCGGGGCATATGATATCCGAGAGGGTCATATCAGTGGATCTGGAAAAGGTACGAATAGTTATGTCCTAGGAAAATCCTAGAAATGTGTTTGAGATTCAAATATTTTTGGGGTTGGATGGTTATTATAGATGGTTTGTTCAGGACTTCTCCAAGATTGCATCTCTGATGAATGTTTTGAACTATAAGGGTCTAATATTTGAGTGGGATGAAAAATTTCATAGATATTTTTAGGATTTGAAAGTGATTTTTACTTTAGCACCAGTGTTTATTCTTCCAGAACCAAGTTTGGGTTAAAATGTTTTTTTGAAATGCCTTAGGTACGAGTTTGGGATGTGTCTTGATGTAAGGGAAATAGGTGTTGGTTTATGGATCAAAATATTTATTCTATCATGAGAAAAACTACCCTACCCATGATCTTGAGTTGGCAGTAGTTATGCATGCACTAAAGACACAAAGTCACTATCTTTTTCAAGAGTGATTTATAGGGTATTTTGATCATAAAATCCTAAAGTATGTTTTAACTTATACTTATATGAAATTGAGATAGAGACACTAGGTTGATTATATTGATACCTTGTATTTTTATATTTTATATACCCTAGGGAAAGGAAACATAGTTTTGATGTGTGGATTAGAATAGTATTGATCCATACAGTGAAATAATAAATTGAAGAGTGGTGTCTGATGAGTTTGTTTTCCGAGATGATATTGGGAGTGAAGAATTTTTGTGGATAAGTGTTCCTGGATTTGATAAAGGCTGAATCATCATTTTATGAGAGATTTTACCTCGAGAAGATGGCATACATCAAGAGCCGATGCTTAGGAGAAATCCCAAATGGTGGGGAGATATCGTGTGAGTGGTCTCAATCTCATAGTGGAGCTTTGTGCATTCGTAGCAGGTTGGTTGTTCATTTTTCCCTGAGACATGAGTTTTTAGATAGTGTAAACTAATCATGTTTTTCCATGTACTCTGGGGATAAAAATATGTACCATGATTTAAGACATCAGTATTAGTGTTCGAGGATGAGGCGGTTGGTTGCAGATTTTGTATAGTACCATCTTAATTGTCAAAGAGTTAAGGTGGAGCACTAGAGACCAGTAGGTTTTTTTGCATCCTTTACCTATTCTAGTATGGGAGTGGGATGAAATTTCTATGGATTTGATCATTTTTTACCACAGAATATTTGTGGGAAGGATTCAATTTGGGTGATTATAAATAGAATCACTAAATCATCACATTTTTACCAATAAAGGAAATAATGAAAGTGGGAAAACTTGAGGAATTATACGGGACAGAGATTATGTCACTTTATGTGGTTCCTTATATGGTTTTTTCTAATAGAAACTTGAGTTTCACATCTAGATTCTGGAAATTTTTGTAGGAGGAAATGGATTCCTAGTTGAAATTGAGCATGAATTATTATCCGTAGATGGATATAAATATAGAGAGGGATATCTAGGTTCTTGAGGATATGCTATGGGATTGTTTATATGATTTTAGTGGATCTTGGGATAAAAAATTTTATTTGGTTGAGTTTTAATATAATAATAGTTATTGGGAATCGATTAGGATGGCACACTTTGAGGCTTTTTATGGGTGGTCATGTTGATCTCTCTTATGCTGGGCAGAGTTGGGAGAGCAGTCCTTGGTTGGGTTGAGTCTTGTTCAGGAGATTATGGAGATGGTGCAATTTATCCAAAGGCATTTGATCATGGCACAAAGTCATTATAAATCTTATATGGACTGTCATCGTCAGCTATTGGAGTTTTTAGTTGGTGATTAGTTTTTTCTCAAAGTTTCACCTCATTTGAGACATTATCAATAGGTTAAGAAGGGTAAGTTATAACTAAGGTTTGTGGGACCCTTTGAGATCATTGAGTGACTAGGGAGGGTGTCCTACCAGTTGGACTTACCTTCTAGTTTGAATTTTATCCATAATGAATTTCATGGTTCCCAGTTGTGGAGGTATATACCAGATCCTTCCCATGTGATTAGGTGGGAGGATATTGATCTTGAACATGATACCACTTTTATTGAGAATCCAATTAAGATTATGGATAGTTAGGATAAGGTTCCACACGATAAAATGACCCCCCTAGTCTGGGTACTTTGGCAGTGTGGATAGGATTTCCAAGAGATGTGGGAGTGGGATTCATTTATGAGGAAGCACAAACATTATATTTTTGCGGATGTAGGATCTTGATAACTTTTTGGGGTCAGAAGGATTTTATGGTGGGGGATATTGTAATTCCCCATTACTTTTATTTTAGATATGTTTTAAATTTTCTTTTGGTTTTCTTTTTTGCTGGGTGAGTATTGACGACCATGAAATTGTCAGGATGCCTATAATGGCGAAGTTAGGGATTTATTGTAATTTTCAACATAAAACTATTGTTTCTACTATTATATGGGAAGTTAAATGACGTGTAATTAGATTACATGATGTGTAATGGCCGCCAGATAGATCTTGTTAACTGAATATAGAACGTGAGAATTGTACATGTCATGTAATGGGAAAAAATGGTTTTTAATTAAAAAGGTGACATGGCTTTCGGCGTAATTTAAAATGAAATAATATCACAATGTGTAAGGTATTACACACCATGTAATTCCCTAAGTTTCTAATTTTAGGGCCCTGTATGAGTGTTTGAGGCTTGATTTATTTATTTATCCTCCTCCTCTTAGCTAGAACTCTTACCCTAGTCAATTTTGGGAAACTCATTTCCCTCCAAATCACTCTTTTTGGTGGTTTATCAATAGGTATAGGCATTTTATCTCTTTAGGTAAGCTTTTCTTTTAGTTTCTTCCTCATTTCTAGTTAAAAAACTAATTATGGTAGGGATTTTTAATTGGATAGAGTTTTCTATCAATCATTTTTAGTCACTTATCATACCTTGTATTCTAAAGGTAGATATTTTGGTTTTTAATCCATGTTGTCAAAGGCGATTAGGTTTTCTACATCCTTGAGGTAGGTTGATTTATCTAAATATTCTAGTTTTTGAATTTTCTATTATTCTTAATGATTCCATGAGATCATAAATGGATTTTTATGTGTTTAAATAGAATAAGTCATGGGTTCTTGTTTTAAAGGGGGGGGGGTTACTTTGAAAATGGAATTAACTTGATTTGAAGAAAAATGGATTTTAAAAACCTAAAGTAGATTGAATTTTATTCTAAATGGTTTTATAAAAAGTTTATCATGGTTTTTATAATATAAATTGATAAACATTAGACAGTAGAAACCTTGGGTTTGTCGGGAAAGAGACACAGGTAGCCTTAGTGTGTGTGACACCACTAGGAGGTAAACTCTTGTATATCAATGGACTGTGATAAGAATTGATATTATTTTGATCCAAACTTATTAATTTTTAGGCTTGAGAGTGTCTAGTATGTGTTTTTCCATAGGATAGATCCTGAATAGAATGTGCATTGTTGTTTCTGTTTGTCTCTCGCGTGATATTTTATTTCATGGTTGTTGGATCACATGTATATTTATATTTGAAATGTTTACCTGCTTTGTTTTATTAAGGGAATGTTTTTTTCTTTGGAAAACATAATATGTAGTTTGTGGAAAACCCAAGGACTATTTTAAATATGTTTTCAAATTATTTTATTTATAAAATTTCTTGTAAAACTATTTTGTTTTATAGCTAGAAATGGTTCATTATTGTTATTAGAACTTGTAAATATTCCTTGATGATTTTCTACTGGGATCCATTGTTCACACCCTACTAATCCCTTTAGGTAGATGTAGAACTTGTTTTATAGGACACATGTAAAGTGAAGGGAATTATGTATCATTAAGTCTTCTATTTATGTCACTATTTTAGTTTTGAGGTGATGGTTGGTCACATGGTGACTTGTTAGTCTATACTTGTTTGTCTAGACTTGTCACACTTCCGAGTTTAGCCCATTTAGCTTAGTTTTATCTCCCTTTGGTTCCACTTTGTACTCTGGTTGTATGTCATGTTTTCTTATATTAGAGACTTGTTTTGTTATCTTTTTTATACCTCACTTCGTAATGGGCTAACTTGGGTGACTGGTCTGGTTGACCTAGGTTGGTTTGCTACACATTACCCTATTTAGGTGATGATAATCAACACAAAGCCTAAAAATCCTATCCACCTTTTCACAAACAAAATTGGAGCTATCTTGGGGAACACACTAGGTCTAATAAAAATTTCTCTTGAAGGTCTTCCAACTATTCTCTCAGTTCTTGGAGCTCAGTGGGGGTCATCTGATATGCCATAGAAGATATCGATATGGTCTCGAGGTATAAGTCAATGCAGAACTCAATCTCTTTCCTTAAAGGTTGTATTAAGAAACATTTGGAGAATACATCTATATAATCATGAATTACTATTGGAAGCTATATTCTTAAAGATACAACTTCAAAAAGGGATATTCTCACTAACTAATTGGTGATGGGTTGCAATTTCCTACTCACATGGCCCACTCACTCAGTAATAATATATCTCTTTCCCATAAAGGATAATCTCATACTATCCATCCAAAGGAATCTATCTCACATATGATGACATCCCAACTATGAATTCAACATGTAAAACCAGTATATATACAAGAATAAATCATAAGGTTTTATCATGATGACTGAAAGGTTCTACAGGAATCTCTCTCCACCGAACACCAACTCGCACCACTGAAATATGTTTGATATAGTAGAATATCTCCTAGTAGAATCCTATATCCAAATCTATTGGGATAAAGTCTCAAAAGGAATCTATATATCATGTATGAGGGATATATAGATGAAGTAACGACTCACTCCTACATCTATAAGTACTGAAGAAAGAGAATAAAAGAGATATATCATACCTAAAATCATCTCATGTATAACCTCGTTATATCCCTTTATGGACCGAAACTTCCTATGGCCTAGAATTCTAGCTTACTAATCCTAACATAGAAAACTAGGGGTGGCGGTGTGAGTATATCATAACATTATCCCCTACCAGTAGCTCCTTCCTATAGAGATCCACTTGATACACTTTTATTAATGCCTCCCAAGGGGCCACCCTAACTACACCTTGGAGATCCATGATCAAGAAACTACCTATGTCATGGAGGTCCATCCACTTTCTGAATGCCTTCCCTAACATACTGAGTTGGGAAATCAAAATCTATATGAACTGACCCATCACAAGTAGAACATCACCTCTCACTGGGTTGACTAAATCCTATGCGCAAACTCTACATTGCAGACCCATGTGATTAAGCCTAGACATAGGGAGGCATCATGTGTTGAGACCCTTACAACCAATTCCTAATAGCAACTATAGAATACTTAGACTCTTGATGACTATTTCCATCTCCATCTGTCCATTATCCCTCTTTTAGTAATCTCTTTATAACCAAATATCACTCTATAACTCCAACATAAGTGGGAAAAGATAAGGAGACAAAACTACCATGCATTTCTCTATTAAATACCTAATAAAACATCCACAACTAGAATAAACCATCCTGAACCATATAAAGGGAGTAACATGTGAGGTAATTGAACATCATGGAATACTCAAAAATAGACATATCAACCTAATGTAGCTCGAGAATCTCCTGAATATGAACAAAGCACAAGATCAAGGGGTAGTACTCATCACTGAAAAAATACTAGAAGTATTACCATATGAGATTAATTTCATCATGATTCTGGGTAATCAGACTCTACTAGATCCCTTCTACTCTATGAAAAAGACTAACCTCAAGTGGAACCATTTGATTGAATGTGGTCCAAATAGGTCTGAAGACTTAGACCACTAACTCAAGCTAATTCTCTCATTCTTGAGGGGTTGGATCACCATGGAACCTAAAAAATATTTTATTATGGAACTATAATTGTGCACTAAGATTGTGTGTATCATCATCCTGACCCACCGGGGCTATCAGTTATCCTATAGAAAAAATATTATCCACCCAAACCATAGGTGAAAGATCTAAGCACTTCTAAAAAGGTGGTGGCACCACTATATTCATACCAAGAGGAAAAACCAATGAGTGGGTCCCTAAAATAAGGCCTTATAGATCAAAAAACCATTATCATGATCATGTAGTAGCATCATAGTTGGCTATAATCATAGATGAATCTTAAAAGATACAAGATGTACCATGGTTATAGAATCATATCTGGGGATCTAACTCAAGAAGGACATGAAAGTCAAAAGAACCAATCCTATACAATTCATGTACCATAGGTTAGATGCAATTGATGTCTCAGTATATAATTTTCACAAGAAGGTAGTTAGAGTCTTGGTGCATGGATACATCATCCACTACACTAACACTATGTTCCCTAGCCTAAGATTCGAACTCATGACACTCTAACACTATTTCCCTAAGTTAAAAAACTAAACCCAACATAGGTCCAACTCCATAAACTGATTCAGGTAAAGAACTCTATGATACCACTATGTCCAAAATCAACCCATTGGGGCCTTCCTGGATAGTGGTAAGCCGAGTGAGACACCCCAATACCACCTCAAATAGTATAGGGGATGGAAATAAGAACTGAGTAGAAAATAATGAACACGGGAGGCCTTATCCTAAGTACTTGTACACATGCACACAACCTTCTCCATGAAATAGTGAAATGATATAATAAGAAGGTTGAACCTATAAAGTGTAACCATGCATGAAACAACCTTTAGGAAATTATTAGAGTATAATAGTGTAGTACAAAATTATAAATGTCATGACCCGCCTTCTCCAAGATGAGGGAAAGGATGGAAAAGTGCCCTGCCATTCATCAAGTTGAAGGAGAGATAATGACCCCTGGGTCTTGCCTTTAGTAGGCCCCAGAGTGGTGACTAGCACTAAGGGTATAGAATATCACATAATTTGGAAGGCATTACCCTTTTTATAGAACAAGATAGGGAGATGAGATGTAAAATCCTAGAAACACCAAAGAATAAAGGTAAAAATAAAGCCAAGAATCCATTCCCACATGCATGTTCAAAAGTAAAGATGATACAAATTATGAAAAAACTCCCAAATAATGCACCAAAAGAAAAGAAACTAAGAAGAAACAACAAATATCCCAACACTTGAGCTAGTAAAGTCAATAACGACCCTCAAAGTCCTATTGGAAACCTGAAAAAAGTTTTATATATATAGGGTGATCATACAAGTATACTCAGTAGGAAAACTAAATATACTTGTGCATAAGTGAGAGGACATACTAATGACTCTATGAGAAACCATTAGAACCTCAAGCACCTACCAAGGAGTACTAACCAGCCCAACCTCACCAAGGAACACTCACCAAAGTAACACAAGTCAAGTCAAGTAATAATATAAGCACATCGACATTTGAGTACCCACACCACTTTACCAATGGTTAACTGCTCATTCCTTATGATCTAACATCTTGATGCTTCCACTCTTCCCACACGCAGTACCACTGACGCAACCTGACCACACACACCTGGACCTCAAACCACACATAACTATGTCTGCAGACACCTAGGATATAACAACCACATACCACACCTAAAGACACCTGGGCCTCATCCCAAAGATACTTGGGAAAACATACCTGGACCGTAAACACCTGAGCCCCTCATCCAAAAGAAACCCTTACCCAATGAATCCTGGACTATGGTAAGCCTCAAGCCATTACAGCCTACCCGAATACACCTGGGTGACCAGATCTAGAAGAGGGTGTGAGGAAGAAAGTCAGTAACCAACCATCTATGCTCCCACCAAGATGTTGGGAAAGAAACCTTCCCCCATGAAATGGAGGTGTTCGAAACATGGTTCTCAACAAGGGTGGGTTGTGTATAGAAATAAAAGGGAACTATAATATATATATATATATATATATATATATATATATATATATATGGGTAACAAAACACTCATCCCCAACCTATGGGTTTCATAGGAATAGACAACAATCCCACACTATCACCACTTTTGATGCTACTCCTATATGCACAACCATACAAAAACCACTTCCAAGCATAATCCGAAACCCCTTCTTGTTCAATATCCATTTATTTATTTAAGGGGATTCACTTTAAATTATTTTGTCACTACTGGGAAACTAATGACCGTAACCATACCAAGCAATGAACAAAACCAAACTGTAGTCCCACTGCACAACCACACAAAACTAGGCCTGCAGTCCCACTATATAATGAGTCCATAACCATCCCACAGTCCCACTGCTTGACGTCACTTCACAACCACAACACAAAAAGGGTATTTTAGATGCCTACAAGTCCAGCAATTTCACAATCAATCAATCTATCAGACTGAGACACCATCACACCCCCCATGTACCACCCCACATACCAAGCCAATAGAACCCAAACTAGAACACACAGTACATAACCACAACCATCAAACCATGAATATTCAAATTTAACCGACATGGTTACTTTAATTTACACTTTAATATAATCAGGGTGATCACAAAATAGGTTTGATCCTAGGTCATCCCTTTATTTAACCAAGTGTGCGTGATTAACCAGACTTCATGTCCCATATACATCAAAACATCACAACGAAACAAAACACCACCAGTGCCCAAGAAAATACCACCAATGACAATGATTTTTTAGAAGGAATATATCTACAACAACCATAAAATAATCAAGTATAACAAAATAAAATAATAAAACAACATCAAACCACACCCTGCCCATTATTCTATTTACTTTGTTATATTTTTATCATATTAAATTATTTTTTAATTATTATTTCAAGAATAGTATCTAGATGTTACTTAAAAGGAACCATTAATATAACCACCCTACATGATTCACAATTAAAGATAATCAAAATAAAATCCCTACTTGTTGATCAAGGGACTGAAGTTCCTTCTTGCACCAATAGTAGGGGATGATGTGACTTGCAGGAAGAAATCCATGAAGTCCAAGAAGGAATGGATCCAGAATATGTGTAAGACTATTCATGGGAGTAAGTCTCTAGGCACACCAAGAGAAATGAAAAGGAATAAGGAAGAGAGGATCTCGACTTAAGAAGAGGCTAGATCCTAAAATCAGGGAGACCATTTCGAAATACTTGAAATTTTGATCATGGTTTGGCCACACTTCTTGGAAGTTTCACACATTGGAATTAATTAAGATTTAATAATTCCCCTCAAAACTGGTGGAGATAGACTAACGGATATCTGTGAGTTGATAGATTAACTTTAAATGGTAAAAGACATGTAATAAGGGAAAAACTGGGAAAACTTGGAAAACTGGAAATGATTCACCAATGGGTGAGCTACCAACGTTGAGATACTGACATCATGGACTACTGATGCAATGACCTACCAAATCCCTAACCAACTGATGTCCTGACCTACCAATTCTGATGACTTTAAGTCACTAACACCAACACCCTTGATCTACCAATGATAGCTCCCCTTAACTCATTGACATCGACACCGTTGATCTACCAATATCGACGCCCCTTGAATCCCCGACACCAACGCCCCTGTCATGCCGACACACTGACATAATGACGCACGGACATGCCAACCCACTAATATGCCAACACACTAACATGCTGACACACTGATATGCTGACGCACAGAAATGCTGATGAAAAAACTAGAAATTTGGAAAACTCTTGAAGTAAGCCACCGATAGCTCCCAGAATACCTCAACACTGGTTTTTCTCAAATTAATGGCCTGGAGAAAAAATAGGGGTTATTAAATCAAATAACTATCAAACTATTCTTGTCCTCGAGAATTTAAAATTTACCTAGAAGAAAAGTGGTCTAAACAACCATCCCTTAAGATACCTCTCAGGACTAAACCACCCTATGTTGAAAACTGGATGGGAAACCTCAATATCCAGGAACACCTCCTTGACATCTATCTCCTGAACAATCGGGGGGACACTAAGGCTTCACTTACCCAAGCGATCACACAAACACTAAAGTTCACATTGTCAAGACACATGGATTAGGGAGATACTTCCTCCCTATCAGGACACTACCCGCTTTGAGCGACACTGAATCACCCACAAAAGTTTCATCATAACTGCATTAATGCATCTTGATATGGGATTAGGTACCCCTACTCACATGTTAGGACTTTTCACACACATTCATAGAACAATGGAAACATCTCATCTCATAGAAAACAAGGTCAATAATTCATCACAAGCAAGGCACAAAAGAAAAACATAATAGCAAAACTCAAAATAGTTCTGAGTACTAGGAACGAATATATGCTTCTCGCTCTCAAGTACTCTCCTAGAGGCCACCATAACTCCAGAGCACATGAAACAATGGAATAGTCTGTCTATGAAGCACCTTCTCCTCATGATCCCCAATTCTCACTGGTCGCTCCATGAATGCGACATCATCCTCTACATCCAACTCTCCCCAGCAAAAAATGTGGGAGACATCATGTAGATACCATCGAAGTTTAAAGAAATGGAAGACGTCATGGATCCTCCCCAACTGAGGTGGCAATGCCAGCTGATATGCCACCTCTCCGACTCATCCCAACACCTTGAAGGGTACGATAAACTGGGGAGAAAGCTTACCCCCTGTCAAACCTCTACTGTCTATGTCGAGGGGATACCTTTAAGAACACATTGTCCTCTAACTCAAACTCCAAAGGTATTATACTATAGTTGGCATACGAATTATGGCAGTCATGAGTTTCCTTTATCCTTTCATGCACAAGATGAACCTTCTCTGTCATGCATTGTACCATTTCTAGGCCAAGAACACCTACCTATCCAACCTCTGTACAACACACAGGTGAATGACATGGCCTTCCGTACAAGGATTAGAATGGTTCCATGCTAATGGTATAGTGATATATATTATTGTAGGAAAACTACACTAGGGGAAAATGTCATACCCATGATCCTCTGAAGTCTAAGACACACACCCACAACATGTCCTCCAACATATGGATGGTCCTCTTTGTCTTCCCATCCATTTGAGGGTGGAAAAAAGTGTTAAAGAGTAGTTGGGTGAAAAAGGGATGCTTTAATCCCTTCCAGACGTGAAGTAAAGTGTGTATCATGATCCGAAATGATGGATCTTAAAACTCCATGTAGTCATACCACTTCACCCACATACCTCTATGTTAAGGAATCCAATGTGCTTGACTCGTTAACCAATAAGAAGTGAGCCAATTTCATCAATTTATCCACCACTACCCAGATGGAATCACAACCTCCCTCATCCCTAGGTAGTCATATGAAGAAATACATCTATATTTCATCCCACTTCGACATAGGAATGTCTAAGGGTCGTAGCTGTCCCCTCGGAACACAGTACTCATCCTTCACCTGCTGATACACGAGGCTCCTTGCCACAAACTCCACCACTGCCCACTTTACTCCAGACCACCAAAACTGATCTCTCAACCCCTGGTACATCTTGTAGAATCCTAGATGTAACTCTAGGTGTGAGCTATAGAAATCACTGAGAACTCCCACACACATCACCAGTGGGAAAAATATCTTCACACTTAACAATATATATTTTGTCTATCCTCCAACCATTCCTCTGGAGCATCACCCTAGCCAACGCGATCACACATCACTTCAGCCTCTAAGTCTCCCCAATGAGACTACTCCATCTATCATACCAAGGAAGAATGCACTGTCATCTGAAATAGAAAACCTCTACCACCATCCACTCTCATGACCAAATGTAAAGAAGCCAAATATTCCATTGCCTTCCAAGCATTTGCAGGCTCCCAAACTACATCCTTCTGTGAATTCCTTCTCAAGGCATCAACCAACATGTTCCCATTTCCTGAGGTGTAGGATATATCAAAGTCGTAGTCTTGAAGAAACTACATCCACCTCCACTACCACATGTTTAGGTATTATTGGGAGAAGATATACCTCAGTATCTTGTGATCTGTAAAGACCAAGAAGTATTCCCTGATGAGGTAATACCACCAAAACTTCAGTGCCAACACGACCGTTGAATGTTCCAGGTCGTGGGTGGCATAGTTACATTCGTGAGTACATAAATTACTAGAGATCACACAATATTCTACATCATCACACACCCAAAGCCCATACCTAAAGCATCACATAACACCTTTAACATTACTCTTTCCTCTGGAAACCTTAGAACTGGAGCACTGACGAGCTTCCCTTTTAGTTAACTGAAAGCTTCCTAGCACTACTGATTAGCCACTAAATGAGGCTAATATTCATTGTTAATATATATAATATTAAGGTGCTTTATTATTCATAAACACAATTTTAGTGCATTTTACACTTTGAACATCATTTCACATTATGATTGTAATTCCTTCTTAAAATGCACTATTATGTGGTACATTTTTGAACATCATTTAAAGTACCCAATGATTCATCTGATTTTAAGGAATGTAATTATCCATATTCTAATTTGATATTTTGGGAAATTTATCTAAACTTCAATATAAACATTTTTCATTCAGGGGTCAATGGAGGATTCATAAAGTATGATGGAGATATTTGGAGATGAATGGAAGCAATTCTAGAGAAGATAGATTGGACACCAACCCACTGATGAGAATGTGGGAACCGCATTAAAAACCCAATGAAGCCCAAATTTCGTTTAATTATAGAAGAAATATATAGTAACAAATAATTCTTCAGGATCCAATGTTAACTCGGCCTCTATTATGGTTATTTAGGCGGCCCAAGTTAGAGATAAAATTCTGGGCTAGATTCTACGGCCTAGAAAAATAGCCCACTAATCTAATCATATATCCAAATACAAAACCAAAAATGGGACCTAATTTTACCGTCAGTTAGGAGACATCTGGGGATCCATTTTCTTATTCTATGGACCACTCTAATTTGGCAATCTAGAAGGTCTTACAAGCTCGTTTGTTCGGTGGATGAAAGCTGGATGCCACCTCGGGTCAAGGGTGGAAAAATAAACTCTCCCTCAACATTCTACCCACCTATGGCCTACCAAAATTAATTGAGGAGACTTGTACTATTGAAGGCTCGACCCAAGGCTTCAAAAATTCCTATTTAAGGTAGTGGTGGTGGAGGATTTGAGGATCTTAGAGCTTTGTTTCGTTTTAATGTTATGCTGCCAATTTGATGTTGTAATCGAATTCCTTCAATTGCAAGTTCCTTGAATTACCTTAGTTTATTTATAAAAGTTCTTCATCTTCTATTTTTATACTCTTATTATTATCACTTTGATACCATTTACTCAAGGTGTGAACTTTTTCATACCAAACCTTTTGAGATTATCACACAACGGTGGGGTGATTGTTTTTTTTCATTGTTTTTTTACTTCTCCAATTCCTCCCTCATGAGTCTACTTTCTGCTTCCATTGAAACAATGGGATCAATGGAGGGATAACCCACTTATGGGTTGATCCAATGGAGTATCAAGGGGATATATTGGATGTTATTTCTCACTCCATTAATGGATAATCACTGCTTTTAAATGAGATTTTTATTTGATGACTTTAAAAGTTATTCATCCTTATTGAATTTAAGGTCACACATTTCAAGTGCTAATAAGAACCTTTACATTAGAGTGCTCAATACTTTGATACTTCAAGTGTAAAGGTGATTAGTATCAGGGTGTGTAGTCATTAAACCAGTAAGTGATGATTTTTTTGATCTCCTTAAATGAACCCATCTCAAATAAAAGAAATTGAAATATTTTTACAAGAAAAAGAATGCATCCAATCCACCCCTTATAATAACCTAGGATCAACCCTTATCATAATTTGAATTCATTTAAGACTTTTAGTGTTCACTTAAACCCATCTAAAATCAACCCAAAGTTGGCCACTCAATATCCAAAAACAGTCCATAGAATGTACGTGTCCATAGGTTACTTCTTAGGTCTCTGAGGATTCGACAACCCAAGCTAAACTATAGAGACCATTCTATCTTCTTATCTTGGGTAAATTTGAGTATGAATAAACTAACCAATACATATGAATGCCTGGTATTTTCTGGTCAAAGCGGTCAACAAATCCACAACTTGAGAGAAGTTGGGTACGAACCGCCAGTAGTAACCTGCCAGATCCAGGAAACTACAAAACTCTTCCAAATTCTTGTGAGTTTCCCAAGAAATAACTACTTATAACTTAGATGGGTCCACTGCTATTCCTTACCGGGACACCACATGTCCAAGGAAGTTCACCTCTCGTGTCCATAACTTGCACTTGGACAACTTCCCGTAGAGATGGTGGTGTCAGATCACCTCCAAAAATGTTCCTAGATGCTTGGAATGACCCCCTATGATCTTGAGTAGATCAGGATGTCGTCGATGAAAACAATCACAAACCAGTCCAAATAATCGTGGAAAATAGAGTTCATGCATCCCATATACATAGCTAGTGTGTTTGTAATGCCGAACGACATGACCATGAACTCAAAGTGACCATACCTGCACGTGAAAGCAGTATTTGGGATGCCACCCTCCTTCACCCTCAACTAGTAATATCCAGACCATTGGTCAATCTTAGAGAACCAATATACTCCCTTAAATTGGTCAAAAAGGTCTTTGATACTTGGGAGGGGGAAACAGTTCTTGACCGTAACCTGATTCAGTCTCCGTTAGTCTATGCCCAGTATGAGACCACCATCATCCTTCTTCATGAAAAAGACTAGAGCACCCTATGGTGACACACTTGGTCAGATAAAACCCTTCTTTATTAGGTAATCAACTTGAATTCTCAAATATCACAACTTAGAAGGCTCCATCCGATAGGGAGCCATTGAAATAAAATGGGCACCAGGTTGTAAGTCTATTCTGAACTCAAAATCACGTCAAGGGGGTAGAGTCACAACCTCTTTAGGGAAGATTTCTAGGAACTCACTGACAATCCCCAGAACCTCCACTATCTCTAAGTATATTAATTCCACTAACATATCAGCTAAAAAAGAAAGAAGGGGCTCCACACACTGAGTTACCTCCTAGAAACTCCACTCGCCGATGAAAGATACAGCTGGCCGCCCATACATGAGAACACGACCCTTCTCTAGAAGTAGTAGATAACAACAAGCATAGAAAAAAGATAGTTGATGCCTAGGATGAAATTTTATGGCTACATTTGTAGCAGAAGAAGATCCACAATAGATTGATGCGACCCCAACATCAGTTTATATCCTCGATAAACATCATACATGCTGGTCTAACCTCTAGTAGCATACTCAACACTAGGGGCATGAAAAGTATCTCTAAATCTAGACCCAAGACATGTGATAGATCGGGTGAAAAAAAGTATTGAAATGCTCTTGAATCAAACAAGGCATAGGCAAGAGTACTAAACAGAATAATCTTACCTCGAACAACCTCTGACCCAGCTAGAATTGCTGCCTCTGCAGTGTGTAAATGCCCACACCCAACCCCTCTTCCCCTAGTCTGTTGACCACCCCTTGATCGAGGTTCTTGAGGAGCACCCTAAGTCGGCCTCCTCTAGCATCACTTTCCCTTGGTGAAGTGGGATATCACTACCCATACTACTAAAAAGGCCTAGATGGAAACTTCTGCTGCTGAGGTGGGTGCTGAACCTGCCCTCCCCCACTTTACTACACTTGGATAGGGCACTAATTCCAAAGATTCCAACAACTACCACAGACAAAGAAACTCAATCCTAGGACCATGAGGAATGGGTGAGGACAAGAATATTGGAACTAGAAATTCTGAGGCCTACTCCCCACTGGCTGAAACCTGGAAGACCCTAACGCTGGAGACCTACCGCTGAAGGCCTTTCCCTTTAACAAACTCGGCTAAATCCTCTCTTGTAGAACACATCCCAACATGTTCATCCTCTCAACCACTTCGACCATATTTTTAACCTACAAGTACTTTGGTGGAGTGAAGGGAGTAACAACATACTGAAGATAAGGTTGGAGTGCCACTTCCAAGCATCTTGCCCGCAGATCCTCATCCAAAAAGTGGTTCGGAGAAAAACAAAGGAGATACTTTAATTTGATCCCCAGTTACCTTATCAACATACTCCCTTGATGGATGGAGAAAAACTCTTGCCTCTTATCATCCTTCATCATGGAAGAAAGGAATTCGGCCCATAACTCCTTCTCAAAGTCAGTCCATAAGACATCAGTCTCCTTCCTATCCCTAAGGTAAAGTGTCCACCATGGACGCACTGATCCTCACATACTTCTCACTACCAGAGGAACCTAGTAATCAATTGGATCTAAGATCAAGCAGAAAGTGATCACTAGATCCTCAAGCCATCTCTCTGTATCTGTGTCTGAGACGCTGCCCTCGTACATTCCCAGAGTCTGCCACTGGAAGGCATGAAGCATCTTATGCCACTGGTTTTCCTCCTCATCCTGATTATCCCTCTGCTGATCAACCATATCAACTTGCTGGGCCTTGATTTCTCATACCACTCGTGGATGATTTCTGAGTTACATAGTTGAAAAAGCAAACAAAAAACGCCTAAGTCCGAGTAGTGTGAAAATTCCCTTTTAAATCTTGTTTGAACTCTTTCTTCTTTTAAAATTCCCAAAACACCCAATAAAAACAATAACACAAGTCATCATGTTGCATTTAACTTTCCTAGGGTCTCTAACCTACAATTAGTGTAGCCTCACCTAGTCATTTAGTAGGTCCAGAGTCTTTGCATCAGATCACGGGGGCCCCTAAAATCCCATGTCCTAGCCATTCTTCCCTAGCCTATTTCACACACCAAGATTACCTAACACTGTTTCCATACCATCCCATTAAATCCTCACTATGCCTAACCCTGAACTCCATCCTATCTCTCAACCTTCCTTTGATACCATTCTGTTACGACCCGCCTTCTACAAGATGAGGGAAGGTACGAAAAAGTGCCATGCTCTTCCTTCTTTAAGATGAAGGAGAGAAAATGACCCCCAGGTCACGCCTTCAGTAGGCCCCGAAGTGGAAATTAGCACCAAGGGTATAGAATCTCACAAAATTTGGAAGGAATTACCCATTTTATAGAACAAGATTAGAAGATAAGATGGAAAATTCTAGTAACACCAAAGAATAAAGGTAAAAGTAAAGCCAAGAATCCATTCCCACATGTATGTTCAAAAGTAATTATGATAAAAAGTATGACAAAAGTCACAAATAATGTACCAAAAGAAAAGAAACTAAGTAGAAACAATAACTATCCTGACGTCTGAGCTAGTAAAGTCCATCACAGTCCTCAAAGTCCTCCTGGAAACCTGAAAACAGTTTTATATATGTAGGGTGAACATACAAGTATACTCGATAGGGAAACTAGAGCTACTTGTGAACAAGTGAGGGGACATACTGTTGCCCCTATGAAAAAATAATTGAACCTCAAGCACCTACCAAGAAGTACTAACTATCCCAACCTTACCAAGGAAAACTCAACAAAGTAACGCAAGTCAAGTAAAGTAATAATATAAGAACATCGACATTTGGGTACCCCACACCACTTTCCCACTGGTTAACTACTCATTCCTAATGATCTAACATCTTGAGGATGCCACTATTCCCACATGAATTCCCACTACCACAACCTTCCCGCACACACCTAGGACTCAATAACCACCCACCATGCCTGAAGACACTTGAGCCTCATCCTGAAGATACTTGGGAAAACATATCTGGCCTGCAAACACCTGAGACCCTCATCCAAAACAAACTCTTACCCAAAGAATCCTGAAATATGGTAAGCCTCAAGATATTCTAGCCTGCCTGAATACACCCAAGTGGAATGATTGGGAAGATGGTGTGAGGAATAAATTCAGTAACTAGCCATCCATCCTCCCACTGAGATGTTGGGAAAGACACCCCCCATGAAATGGAGGTGTTTGGAACATAGTGATAAAAAAGTGTGGGGGATTGTATATAAATCACAAGGAACTACAATCTATACATATGGGTAAAAAACACTCATCCCCAACCTATGAGTTTCAGACAAATAGAAAACAAGCCCACACCAGTACTACTTTTTCTACTACTCTTATATGAAAAACCATACAACAACAACTTCCAAGCATAATACCAACCCCCTTTTTATTAAATTTCCATTTATTTATTTAAGGGGACTCACTTTAAATTATTCTATCACTACTGGGAAACTAACAATTGTAACCATACCAAGAAAAAAACAAAACCAAACTGCAGTCCCACTACACAATAACACAAAACTAGACCTATAGTCTCCCTTCATAACAAGTCCATAACCATCCTGCTGTCCCACTGCTCAATGTCACTTCATGACCACAACATAACGAAAGGGAAGTTTAGCTACATACAAGTTCATCCATTCCACAATCAATCAATATCTTGGACTGAGACCCCATCCTGGCCCCCAATACCACCCCACATACCGAGCCCACAGAACCTAGACTAGAACACAAAACACATAACCACAACCATAAAACCAAGCGTATTAAAATTTATCCAACAAGGGTTCTTTAATTTACACTTTAATATAACTAGGGTGATCATATAATAGGTTTGATCCTAGGGAATATCTTTATTTAACCTAGTGTATGTGATTAATCAGATTTCATGTCACATATGTACATCAAAACATCACAATGAAAAAAAACACCACCAGTGTACAAGAAAAGACCACCAAAAACCATGATTTTTCGGAAGGCATTCATCCAAAACAACCATAAAAGAATCAAATATTGTAAAATAAAATAGGAGACCAACATAAAACCAAACCATACCCATTATTCTATTTACATTGTTATATTTTGATCAAATTAAATTCTTGTTTAATTCTTGTTTTAAGAAGAGTATCCAGCCATTACTTATAAGGAACTATTAATACAACCACCTTGCATGATGCTCAATTAAAGAGAAGAAGAATAAAATCCCTACTTGTTGATTAAACGATCAAAGTTTATTTTTGCACCAAGAAGAGGGGATGAAGTGACTTGTAGGAAGAACTCCATGAAGGCCGAGCAGGAAGGGCTCCAACACAGGCGTATGACTTGTCTCGGGAGGAAGTCTCTAGGCGCACCAAGAGAAACAAAAAGGAAGAAGGAAGAGAGGATCTCAGCTTATGAATAGGCGAAATCCTAAAATCAGGGAGACCAATTTGAAGTGCTTGAAATTCGGATTATGGTTTGGCCATGCAACTTGGTGGTTTTACATGTTGGAATTAATTGAGATTTAATAATTCCTCTTGGAAATGCTGGAGATAGACCATCAGATAGCTGTGAGTTGATAGATTAACTTTAAATGGATAAAAACACGTAAAAGGGGTGAAACTGGGAAAACTCAAAAAACTAGAAATGAGTCATCGATGGGTGATCCACCGACACTAACCTACCGATGCCACAACCTACTGATGCAATGACCTACCGATGCCTTGAACTACTGACGCCCTGACCTACCGATGCTGATGCATTCAACTCACCAACACCGATGACCTTGATCTACCAATTTTGACACCCCTTGATTCACCGAAACCAACACCCTTGATCTACCGATGTTGATTCCCAATGACTCAGTGAGGCCCCTAATATGTCGATGCACTGATATACCAATGCACTAACATGCTGACACACTGACATGCTGATGCACTAACATACTGATGCACTAATATATTGTTGCACTGGCATGCCAACGTACTAACATGTCGATGGAAAAATATAAATTTGGAAAACTCTTAAATTAATCCACCGACAACTCCCAAAACACCTCAACACTAGTTTTTCTCAAAGGAAGGGTTTGGAAAAAAAAATCCTAGTTATTACAGTAAAATGGAAAAATAAATTCCCAACTAGAAAATGAAGTCCCAAACCAAAAAATGTTGGAGAAATGGGAGTCTAAAGAGTGACCAACTCACAATCTCTAAGGTTGACCACAAAACACAATTAGCACCTAGATATTATAAGATCCAACAAAACTAAGTCCACCAATATCTCTGTTGACATACCTATCATTTGTAAAGGATATAACATGTGCAAGAAAAGTCCATATAGGGGTGAGTATATACATACAATGTAGAAACCCCAAGAACCAATAAGGGAGAAATAAAAAATAAACCATCATATCAAACCCAAAAATAAGAGGGTAAATATAAATGAAACAACTATGATTATAAAGAAACATAAGAGATATAGAAAGGGGATATCCATCTCCACAACCTATCTAAGAATAAAGAGACATCCTACAACACCAATGGTCCCATTTCTGATTTCGAACAACTCGCACGTTCACATAGGATACAATGTGCAGGTCCTGATCCCCACCACTGAGCAACATGGATGAGGGGGGTCAATATCATATCCCTACATCTCATGTAACTTCTCATAAAACCATGTGGAGGTCTTACAACTCACCACTACACTCTATATCTACGGGGGATCAATCTATAGTGGGGGTTCTACTCCCCACTATATATTAAAGATGGAGGGGGGGGGGAGGGGGGGTTATAATATGTAGATAAAGGACCCAAACCCTATGTAGATGGGGGGGGGGGTGTTTTAAACATACCTATAAAGAGTTTGGGTTACCTATTCCTAGAAATGATAGGGTGTTTCTAAACTCGGTAACTGTAGAGACCCGTAGCCTGACGTACATGGACATTATATTACATTTGCGGAAAACTTAGTACATAACAAAAACACACACACACAAGGATCGTAATAGTTTAGTGTCTTTGGAAACTCGGAACGTAATCTTCTAATCGTGGTGAAAGTTCTTCAATATCTCCCATAAAGGTCATCCCTTTTTTTTACCTAAAACCTTTCATTATATCCTGGGGAAAAGAAAACATAAAAGGGTGAGCTCAAATGCTCAGTAAGGGTATACAAAAGAAATAAAAATCATATCATATCTTTTTTGAAAATCATAACCTGCAAAAGAGATCATAATATCTTAACATGGAACAAATCATAGAAGTGAAAATAAGATCACCATAATCATAACATGAAACTTGAAACTTTGTGGCATGCACACATAATCATGGAAAATCATTTCTTGTTAGTCATGACTCATTGCCAAGACTATCTTAGTGGACAAAGTCCCTTTCTGAACTGAGTTCACTCCTCGTTTCAGTCCTGTATCACTGAACCGAAATAACCTTCCGTTCCAGCCATGTCTATCTCATGAGATATAAAATCTTTACCCAATGCATTGGAGGGATATATAGGTCCCACCCATCTTATAATGAATCCTTTCTTATGTGTGCCACATAATCATAAATCATACATCATCACATAACCCATGTAATAAAAATGGGATTCTTGAAACATCATGACATCATAAATCAATTCATATATGATAAAGGAATTCATAAACATAATTCCATCACAACATAGTCAAACCAATGTAAAAATATGGATAGAAACAGAACCCTTTATTATCTTAGATGGAAAATAATTTTGATAAAACACTTGAATTGAATTCTTGAGGAAAATATCCTTTCTTCTTCAAAAACATTTTTCCTTTCATAACATGTCATACAACTTTAAAATAAAATAAGTTGATTAAAAATAAACTTGAAAACTTGTAAAGTAAGCTTCTTTGAAGTAATGTTTTAAAAATCCATTCATGCCGTATAAGTTAAAAAAACATTCTTCGTACTTTTGTCGGAAAAGTCAAAAAGTACCTCGTACGACAAAAGATTCCTTTCATACATATTACTGAAAACTCACCGAAGGGTAAAAATGGATTTAAACAACTGTAGGTGGATGGAAATAATATTAAATATTGATGAAACATGGATGTGGATGATAAAATACACCCCAGTGAATACTTACGAATAAACAATCTCGGATAAAAATGAGATTGTGATATTTCCCTTACCTTAGGTCCGATTTGCTTTGTTCGTGTCCGAAGCTCCTATATAATGGTTTAAATAATGTTATTGACTTATTCCAGAATCATACATATTGATATGAGATCATATATGGTCATATTATTAGCTTCTTGTTAGTAATATTTCATTGTTACTTGTTACTCGGGTCTTTATAACTTTTTGTTCTTATGCGTGTTTTGTCGAATAAATTCTTATTCTTATCTTTAGGTTATAGATAATTCATTTCCAGAATGGTATTAGTGTAGTATATACCATATTAATTCATTCAATTCATTTATACAATCATTATTAAATGAAGATCATGTAGAACGAGTCGCATCACATCGTGGAGACGGTATTCCGTACGTACGCACGAGTGATGATATCGTTCCTATGATCGTGGAATTGTATTGGAGTATATATATATATTATTTCAGTATCAATATTACTTAATAATAATCATATATAGTTACTCATTACACCATTATACCCATCCTTGTAAGGTGATGGTGGAAAATAGATTACACCACGGCGTGGAGACGGTATTCCGTACGTACGCACGCGCGGTGATTTCATTTTTCCGTAGGATGGATAGAAGGTGAATTAGGGTTGTTTCATATTTATAATAACATATCAGTATGTAAGTAATACTGATGTTATTACTTTATCATGAAACAACTAAAGAAGAAGAAGTGGAAGAAGAAATAAAGATGAAAGAATTGGTAACGGTAATTACCTCTTCTTTGAAGTGCCTCTTTGAGACCTCCTCTTAGGGCACTAGAATTGGTCTTTGAGGAAGACCAGAACCTCTAGGATGTTGCTAGGGAAGTGGAGAAGAGATTTTGGCAGGGGTTGGCCGAGCTTGAGTGCTCAAATTGGTGTGAGGAGGAGGGGGAGGAGGTGTCCTTTTATAGGGGAGGAGAGGGGCACCTTAGGAATATCTCAAAATATTATTTTATATTAAAGTCAAAATCGGTTTATAATGGTTCCAAAGGGTCTTATTTCGAAGCTAAAGTGGGGATGGGTCGAAATCCTATCAACCAATAGAATTTAGATAAGTTTAGGATATTATTTTAACCTTATCAATTAGATTTAACTCTAAGTTAAATAATTTAACTTTTACCATGTCTTTTTGTTTTCTTTCACTATATGGTTAATACACTTACTATAACATGCCAAACGAACCCCACATTATTTATTATTAATATATATATCCTTATCTAAGTCATTTGGCCGAACCTTAGATTTTTAGGAATACAATAACAATTAATAATATAATATTTGATTTAAAAACTATTTTGTGTCAATTTTGACACTATTTGATATATGATTTTTGTGAAAGTCATAACAGAATTAAATGTTCGAACCAAGTTGATTAAATAAACATTAATATATCATAGTAACCTAGAAAATTAGTGGAATTCATAAAAAAGCTCAAATTACATTTATTTTGGTGTTTATAACATCAATTATGTCAATATTTCATTAATAAGATAATTACTGCATCATCGTTGTGTCATAAATAAATTAAATTATTTGATGTCTAAAAATTACAAATAAAATACCATCATGTAGGAAATCTTTTTAGATTTCTAATGAATATTTACAATCGAATTTATCTTATGTATAACCCCATATTAAAAATGATTTACTTATTAAACTTTGATTTTAACTATTTTAACCTTTCTTGAAATAAATTAATAATAAATGTCCTAATCTAATCCAAGTGGGCCTAAATGGTCATATTTTATTCCTAAGTTTGTTTTTGGTCGAATTACACTTGTCCAATAGAATTAGGACATGTGTTAGGGTAATAGTAATATCATATTTACCCTTAGTTACCCTATTTACTATTAACCGCGGTAAAAAAGTAAAAAGTTACTATTCACCAAAAAATTATTTTCATCTCATTGAACCACATTTTAGTCCTTGATATTAACTGTGTCTCTCGGATTTTCGAAATTCCATTCACAGAAGCGGCAAAATTAAGTTTTATGAAAAATTCAGTTTTTTTAACTACCACTTAGTAGTTTCACTATTCATCAAAAATTGATGTTTTTCAGAACAATGCCAAAATTTCATCCTAAGCTATATTTCATATTCCGAATTCAAAAATGAAATCTATTTTACCAAATTCATAACATAGAAGTTGCATTAATTAATTTTATAATTAAATCATGCTGTTAAAATAAATAGCGTGTTTTTAGGAAACAATATATATCAAAAGATTGACACTTGATTATGTCTGGTTTAAATGTGAAATTACAACCAATGACCAACATTGTATTAAATTGTAAAAATATATTCTAAATATACTTTAAAACCACTCAAATTAATAATTTATCACTATTAATTATTTTGATTAAAAAAGTTGTTTTTAATTATAATTTAGTAATTTTCACTATTCATCAGAATATGAAAGTTATCCGAAAAGTACCAAAATTTCACCTTAGGCTAAATTCGATACTCCGAATCCAATAATGAAGGTCATTTTGAAAAATAAGATTTACAGAATTCTAAAAAGTGGTTATTACTATTCATAACGGCTAGTTTTAATAATATTTTAATAGCACATCGTTGTTTAGTGAAACTCGGTATTGCGTATTACACACGCTATCGAGGAAGGTCGTGATTGCGTGTAATGCAAGGCAAGACAAGGATGCGTTTTGTGCAAGCTCCTTTTGGTGTAGCGTACAACACAAGACATTAATAAAATTAAAAAGAATATTTTTTATAAAATCTTGGGCTGTTACATTCTACCCCCCTTAAAATGAATTTCGCCCTCGAAATTCGTCGTGGTTATAAATGGTTTACTATTCGAAAGTTTCTTTAATAGAAACCCACATCGTAAAAAGGAATACTAAAACATGGCTTTAAAAAACTAAAGTATGAAATGTAACGATTACCCAAATAAACTAATCATTGGGTTTCCACATAGGTGAAAATATGGATATGGAAGAGAAATCTAACCATCATGTTCTGATGGAGAGTGGTAGAGAACATGGCTATGGAAAAGCCAGTAATCACAAATCCATAGATTTGTGATGATATAAGGTACCATCTGATTCATCAGGTATAAGATCACTAGGACAACATTTTTGGTTTTCAAGATCATTTCCCCTAAAGTAGAAAATTTGAATTTTAATAAATACTTACTTTATTTTGGTACAATCTCACTATTGTTCATGCCTTGAACAATTTCCACTTCATCTCTTAAATAAATGAAGTTGAATTTGTTATTCGTGAAGTGTTAGCAGATCATGTGATAGAATGATGGGTCATTCCATCTGTCTCAAACAAAAGATTAGCAAAAATTATATGCATAAATAGATCTATAGTGAGATTAATCATATATGGTTCCTAAAATGGACTTATACTTCATATATCATACTGCTTAATATAATAAAACTAGTTTCTACTAAACAGGGACTTCCTGTAGGCCAGTGGTAGGCGATAAAGGCCAGTCGCACTTCGGTTGTGGGTTCGATTCCCACAGCCTTGTCCGAAGCGATGGGCTGTCGCCCGTCCTGCAGGTTGTCCTTTTTCTAAGACTACATTACTATAACATCCCATCAATAATATCGAAAAAAAAACTTCTATCCTTAAACAATACTAACTTATGTCCAAATTAATCCATTCTAATATTTAGGCTTATCCATAATACTGCAGTCCACTCTCATAACATAGTGAAAACGATTACCAGAGATTTAACACCATCGTCGATCCCATAAGATATGTTTTGTTGGTCACATTCCAAACTTTCAAAGTCCTTAATCGTGTATTCTCTTGAATACCTTAGTGAAAACATGAATGCAGTTAAAAGTTAACACTTTTCACATACCAAAATCCTCAAAATTCTATATACTCAAACTTAGTCCTTATATCAATCATGAGCTCATGAATACTGTTAAACATTTCATTTTCTCGTTTTCCTTTCATTATGCGCATAATATCTCAATCACTTTGAATACCACATTAGACCAATACATAAATATTCCAATATTCCATGATACAACATTATTTTGGAATCCCATTACATAAACACTTAATCATACCACCACATCGTTGTCATATTCAACATTGCCAATAGTGATCGCATGTGACTTCCCTTTGTCCTTTGCCTTCAGTGGTTGCTCATGTTGATCATCACTAACCATTGGATTAGGGCAATTATTAGCATAATGCCCCATTTCCTTGCACTTGAAGCATTGAAGTGTTGGTGGTGCGTTATCTGCATTGTTTGCTTTATTCCCATCATTAGAAACCCTTTTTCCATTACTTCGACACTCATCTGCTCGATGACCTTCTTTTCCACACTTAAAACATTTCCTAGTTCCTTTAAGACAATCTCCACCATGCTTCTTTCCACACCTTGTGCATAAGGAAACATTCATCTTCTTTTCACCATTATTATGAGATTTCTCCTTGAACTCCATCTTTCGTTTCTTGTCAAAACCATGAGATGGATATGTAACACCAACTTCCATTTCTACCTTGACAGCACAATGCACAATTTCTTCATAGCTACTGAAGTCTCTTATAGCTAATGCCCTTCGAAGACTTGGTTTTAAGCCACTGAAAAATCGATCAACTTTACTTTCAGGTTGGATGATAATGCCAGATGCATACCTTGCAAGTCTTGTAAAATTCGCTTCGTATATACCAACAGATTCATCATCCTTCTGCTTCAGCTCAATAAAATCCTTTTCCATCTTTGTTCGAAGAATACGAGGGAAGTACTTACTGAAAAACAAGTTCTTGAACTCGTCCCATTCCATGGACTCAATTTCATCCCTTGGCCTCGTATTCTTGATAAGATTCCACCATTGATCAGCTTCACCTTCCAAACGATATACTGCTAAGATGACTTTATCATGTTCAGAACATTGAAGAACTGAAAATATCTTTTCAGTGGTACTGATCCATTGTTCAGCAACAAGTGGATCGGAAGTCCCACTGAAAGAAGGTGGACGTTGCCTCATTAAGGACTCAATAGAATATTGTTCCCTTCTCTGCTCATTTGGAAGTCCAGAATGATTCATAGCTTGTGTAAGTATAGCAATAAGATTTTGCACTCCATCTCCCATAACATTTGTTTGTTCAGGAGGTCAATCATTGCATTGTCCATTGCATTGATCAACACGGTTCCTTCGGGTTCCAGCCATCGTCTAAAACCCAAAAAGAATAGTGTGAGAGGCAAAAATAATGCTAGGGAAAACAACATAATAAAGGGGGAGTACCTTCAATATCCAACATCTTAGGTTTAATTCTATGATCGTTAGCGTAATTCTATTACTATAACCTATACGTATACTTATCCCTAGGGACATCCCTAGACATACCTTAGAAATATCTCTAGGGATCTCACTAACGTTTTCGCATCCTAGTTTCCAAAGGTTGACTAAACCTTTCCTCTGATACCAACTGTAGAGACCCGTAGCCTGACGTACATGGACATTATATTACATTTGCGGAAAACTTAGTACATAACAAAAACACACACACACAAGGATCGTAATAGTTTAGTGTCTTTGGAAACTCGGAACGTAATCTTCTAATCGTGGTGAAAGTTCTTCAATATCTCCCATAAAGGTCATCCCTTTTTTTTACCTAAAACCTTTCATTATATCATGGGGAAAAGAAAACATAAAAGGGTGAGCTCAAATGCTCAGTAAGGGTATACAAAAGAAATAAAAATCATATCATATCTTTTTTGAAAATCATAACCTGCAAAAGAGATCATAATATCTTAACATGGAACAAATCATAGAAGTGAAAATAAGATCACCATAATCATAACATGAAACTTGAAACTTTGTGGCATGCACACATAATCATGGAAAATCATTTCTTGTTAGTCATGACTCATTGCCAAGACTATCTTAGTGGACAAAGTCCCTTTCTGAACCGAGTTCACTCCTCGTTTCAGTCCTGTATCACTGAACCGAAATAACCTTCCGTTCCAGCCATGTCTATCTCATGAGATATAAAATCTTTACCCAATGCATTGGAGGGAGATATAGGTCCCACCCATCTTATAATGAATCCTTTCTTATGTGTGCCACATAATCATAAATCATACATCATCACATAACCCATGTAATAAAAATGGGATTCTTGAAACATCATGACATCATAAATAAATTCATATATGATAAAGGAATTCATAAACATAATTCCATCACAACATAGTCAAACCAATGTAAAAATATGGATAGAAACAGAACCCTTTATTATCTTAGATGGAAAATAATTTTGATAAAACACTTGAATTGAATTCTTGAGGAAAATATCCTTTCTTCTTCAAAAACATTTTTCCTTTCATAACATGTCATACAACTTTAAAATAAAAGAAGTTGATTAAAAATAAACTTGAAAACTTGTAAAGTAAGCTTCTTTGAAGTAATGTTTTAAAAATCCATTCATGCCGTATAAGTTAAAAAAAACATTCTTCGTACTTTTGTCGGAAAAGTCAAAAAGTACCTCGTACGACAAAAGATTCCTTTCATACATATTACTGAAAACTCACCGAAGGGTAAAAATGGATTTAAACAATTGTAGGTGGATGGAAATAATATTACATATTGATGAAACATGGATGTGGATGATAAAATACACCCCAGTGAATACTTACGAATAAACAATCTCGGATAAAAATGAGATTGTGATATTTCCCTTACCTTAGGTCCGATTTGCTTTGTTCGTGTCCGAAGCTCCTGTATAATGGTTTAAATAATGTTATTGACTTATTCCAGAATCATACATATTGATATGAGATCATATATGGTCATATTATTAGCTTCTTGTTAGTAATATTTCATTGTTACTTGTTACTCGGGTCTTTATAACTTTTTGTTCTTATGCGTGTTTTGTCGAATAAATTCTTATTCTTATCTTTAGGTTATAGATAATTCATTTCCAGAATGGTATTAGTGTATTATATACCATATTAATTCATTCAATTCATTTATACAATCATTATTAAATGAAGATCATGTAGAACGAGTCGCATCACATCGTGGAGACGGTATTCCGTACGTACGCACGAGTGATGATATCGTTCCTATGATCGTGGAATTGTATTGGAGTATATATATATATTATTTCAGTATCAATATTACTTAATAATAATCATATATAGTTACTCATTACACCATTATACCCATCCTTGTAAGGTGATGGTGGAAAATAGATTACACCACGGCGTGGAGACGGTATTCCGTACGTACGCACGCGCGGTGATTTCATTTTTCCGTAGGATGGATAGAAGGTGAATTAGGGTTGTTTCATATTTATAATAACATATCATTATGTAAGTAATACTGATGTTATTACTTTATCATGAAACAACTAAAGAAGAAGAAGTGGAAGAAGAAATAAAGATGAAAGAATTGGTAACGGTAATTACCTCTTCTTTGAAGTGCCTCTTTGAGACCTCCTCTTAGGGCACTAGAATTGGTCTTTGAGGAAGACCAGAACCTCTAGGATGTTGCTAGGGAAGTGGAGAAGAGATTTTGGCAGGGGTTGTCCGAGCTTGAGTGCTCAAATTGGTGTGAGGAGGAGGGGGAGGAGGTGTCCTTTTATAGGGGAGGAGAGGGGCACCTTAGGAATATCTCAAAATATTATTTTATATTAAAGTCAAAATCGGTTTATAATGGTTCCAAAGGGTCTTATTTCGAAGCTAAAGTGGGGATGGGTCGAAATCCTATCAACCAATAGAATTTAGATAAGTTTAGGATATTATTTTAACCTTATCAATTAGATTTAACTCTAAGTTAAATAATTTAACTTTTACCATGTCTTTTTGTTTTCTTTCACTATATGGTTAATACACTTACTATAACATGCCAAACGAACCCCACATTATTTATTATTAATATATATATCCTTATCTAAGTCATTTGGCCGAACCTTAGATTTTTAGGAATACAATAACAATTAATAATATAATATTTGATTTAAAAACTATTTTGTGTCAATTTTGACACTATTTGATATATGATTTTTGTGAAAGTCATAACAGAATTAAATGTTCGAACCAAGTTGATTAAATAAACATTAATATATCATAGTAACCTAGAAAATTAGTGGAATTCATAAAAAAGCTCAAATTACATTTATTTTGGTGTTTATAACATCAATTATGTCAATATTTCATTAATAAGATAATTACTGCATCATCGTTGTGTCATAAATAAATTAAATTATTTGATGTCTAAAAATTACAAATAAAATACCATCATGTAGGAAATCTTTTTAGATTTCTAATGAATATTTACAATCGAATTTATCTTATGTATAACCCCATATTAAAAATGATTTACTTATTAAACTTTGATTTTAACTATTTTAACCTTTCTTGAAATAAATTAATAATAAATGTCCTAATCTAATCCAAGTGGGCCTAAATGGTCATATTTTATTCCTAAGTTTGTTTTTGGTCGAATTACACTTGTCCAATAGAATTAGGACATGTGTTAGGGTAATAGTAATATCATATTTACCCTTAGTTACCCTATTTACTATTAACCGCGGTAAAAAAGTAAAAAGTTACTATTCACCAAAAAATTATTTTCATCTCATTGAACCACATTTTAGTCCTTGATATTAACTGTGTCTCTCGGATTTTCGAAATTCCATTCACAGAAGCGGCAAAATTAAGTTTTATGAAAAATTCAGTTTTTTTAACTACCACTTAGTAGTTTCACTATTCATCAAAAATTGATGTTTTTCAGAACAATGCCAAAATTTCATCCTAAGCTATATTTCATATTCCGAATTCAAAAATGAAATCTATTTTACCAAATTCATAACATAGAAGTTGCATTAATTAATTTTATAATTAAATCCTGCTGTTAAAATAAATAGCGTGTTTTTAGGAAACAATATATATCAAAAGATTGACACTTGATTATGTCTGGTTTAAATGTGAAATTACAACCAATGACCAACATTGTATTAAATTGTAAAAATATATTCTAAATATACTTTAAAACCACTCAAATTAATAATTTATCACTATTAATTATTTTGATTAAAAAAGTTGTTTTTAATTATAATTTAGTAATTTTCACTATTCATCAGAATATGAAAGTTATCCGAAAAGTACCAAAATTTCACCTTAGGCTAAATTCGATACTCCGAATCCAATAATGAAGGTCATTTTGAAAAATAAGATTTACAGAATTCTAAAAAGTGGTTATTACTATTCATAACGGCTAGTTTTAATAATATTTTAATAGCACATCGTTGTTTAGTGAAACTCGGTATTGCGTATTACACACGCTATCGAGGAAGGTCGTGATTGCGTGTAATGCAAGGCAAGACAAGGATGCGTTTTGTGCAAGCTCCTTTTGGTGTAGCGTACAACACAAGACATTAATAAAATTAAAAAGAATATTTTTTATAAAATCTTGGGCTGTTACATTCTACCCCCCTTAAAATGAATTTCGCCCTCGAAATTCGTCGTGGTTATAAATGGTTTACTATTCGAAAGTTTCTTTAATAGAAACCCACATCGTAAAAAGGAATACTAAAACATGGCTTTAAAAAACTAAAGTATGAAATGTAACGATTACCCAAATAAACTAATCATTGGGTTTCCACATAGGTGAAAATATGGATATGGAAGAGAAATCTAACCATCATGTTCTGATGGAGAGTGGTAGAGAACATGGCTATGGAAAAGCCAGTAATCACAAATCCATAGATTTGTGATGATATAAGGTACCATCTGATTCATCAGGTATAAGATCACTAGGACAACATTTTTGGTTTTCAAGATCATTTCCCCTAAAGTAGAAAATTTGAATTTTAATAAATACTTACTTTATTTTGGTACAATCTCACTATTGTTCATGCCTTGAACAATTTCCACTTCATCTCTTAAATAAATGAAGTTGAATTTGTTATTCGTGAAGTGTTAGCAGATCATGTGATAGAATGATGGGTCATTCCATCTGTCTCAAACAAAAGATTAGCAAAAATTATATGCATAAATAGATCTATAGTGAGATTAATCATATATGGTTCCTAAAATGGACTTATACTTCATATATCATACTGCTTAATATAATAAAACTAGTTTCTACTAAACAGGGACTTCCTGTAGGCCAGTGGTAGGCGATAAAGGCCAGTCGCACTTCGGTTGTGGGTTCGATTCCCACAGCCTTGTCCGAAGCGATGGGCTGTCGCCCGTCCTGCAGGTTGTCCTTTTTCTAAGACTACATTACTATAACATCCCATCAATAATATCGAAAAAAAAACTTCTATCCTTAAACAATACTAACTTATGTCCAAATTAATCCATTCTAATATTTAGGCTTATCCATAATACTGCAGTCCACTCTCATAACATAGTGAAAACGATTACCAGAGATTTAACACCATCGTCGATCCCATAAGATATGTTTTGTTGGTCACATTCCAAACTTTCAAAGTCCTTAATCGTGTATTCTCTTGAATACCTTAGTGAAAACATGAATGCAGTTAAAAGTTAACACTTTTCACATACCAAAATCCTCAAAATTCTATATACTCAAACTTAGTCCTTATATCAATCATGAGCTCATGAATACTGTTAAACATTTCATTTTCTCGTTTTCCTTTCATTATGCGCATAATATCTCAATCACTTTGAATACCACATTAGACCAATACATAAATATTCCAATATTCCATGATACAACATTATTTTGGAATCCCATTACATAAACACTTAATCATACCACCACATCGTTGTCATATTCAACATTGCCAATAGTGATCGCATGTGACTTCCCTTTGTCCTTTGCCTTCAGTGGTTGCTCATGTTGATCATCACTAACCATTGGATTAGGGCAATTATTAGCATAATGCCCCATTTCCTTGCACTTGAAGCATTGAAGTGTTGGTGGTGCGTTATCTGCATTGTTTGCTTTATTCCCATCATTAGAAACCCTTTTTCCATTACTTCGACACTCATCTGCTCGATGACCTTCTTTTCCACACTTAAAACATTTCCTAGTTCCTTTAAGACAATCTCCACCATGCTTCTTTCCACACCTTGTGCATAAGGAAACATTCATCTTCTTTTCACCATTATTATGAGATTTCTCCTTGAACTCCATCTTTCGTTTCTTGTCAAAACCATGAGATGGATATGTAACACCAACTTCCATTTCTACCTTGACAGCACAATGCACAATTTCTTCATAGCTACTGAAGTCTCTTATAGCTAATGCCCTTCGAAGACTTGGTTTTAAGCCACTGAAAAATCGATCAACTTTACTTTCAGGTTGGATGATAATGCCAGATGCATACCTTGCAAGTCTTGTAAAATTCGCTTCGTATATACCAACAGATTCATCATCCTTCTGCTTCAGCTCAATAAAATCCTTTTCCATCTTTGTTCGAAGAATACGAGGGAAGTACTTACTGAAAAACAAGTTCTTGAACTCGTCCCATTCCATGGACTCAATTTCATCCCTTGGCCTCGTATTCTTGATAAGATTCCACCATTGATCAGCTTCACCTTCCAAACGATATACTGCTAAGATGACTTTATCATGTTCAGAACATTGAAGAACTGAAAATATCTTTTCAGTGGTACTGATCCATTGTTCAGCAACAAGTGGATCGGAAGTCCCACTGAAAGAAGGTGGACGTTGCCTCATTAAGGACTCAATAGAATATTGTTCCCTTCTCTGCTCATTTGGAAGTCCAGAATGATTCATAGCTTGTGTAAGTATAGCAATAAGATTTTGCACTCCATCTCCCATAACATTTGTTTGTTCAGGAGGTCAATCATTGCATTGTCCATTGCATTGATCAACACGGTTCCTTCGGGTTCCAGCCATCGTCTAAAACCCAAAAAGAATAGTGTGAGAGGCAAAAATAATGCTAGGGAAAACAACATAATAAAGGGGGAGTACCTTCAATATCCAACATCTTAGGTTTAATTCTATGATCGTTAGCGTAATTCTATTACTATAACCTATACGTATACTTATCCCTAGGGACATCCCTAGACATACCTTAGAAATATCTCTAGGGATCTCACTAACGTTTTCGCATCCTAGTTTCCAAAGGTTGACTAAACCTTTCCTCTGATACCAACTGTAGAGACCCGTAGCCTGACGTACATGGACATTATATTACATTTGCGGAAAACTTAGTACATAACAAAAACACACACACACAAGGATCGTAATAGTTTAGTGTCTTTGGAAACTCGGAACGTAATCTTCTAATCGTGGTGAAAGTTCTTCAATATCTCCCATAAAGGTCATCCCTTTTTTTTACCTAAAACCTTTCATTATATCATGGGGAAAAGAAAACATAAAAGGGTGAGCTCAAATGCTCAGTAAGGGTATACAAAAGAAATAAAAATCATATCATATCTTTTTTGAAAATCATAACCTGCAAAAGAGATCATAATATCTTAACATGGAACAAATCATAGAAGTGAAAATAAGATCACCATAATCATAACATGAAACTTGAAACTTTGTGGCATGCACACATAATCATGGAAAATCATTTCTTGTTAGTCATGACTCATTGCCAAGACTATCTTAGTGGACAAAGTCCCTTTCTGAACCGAGTTCACTCCTCGTTTCAGTCCTGTATCACTGAACCGAAATAACCTTCCGTTCCAGCCATGTCTATCTCATGAGATATAAAATCTTTACCCAATGCATTGGAGGGAGATATAGGTCCCACCCATCTTATAATGAATCCTTTCTTATGTGTGCCACATAATCATAAATCATACATCATCACATAACCCATGTAATAAAAATGGGATTCTTGAAACATCATGACATCATAAATAAATTCATATATGATAAAGGAATTCATAAACATAATTCCATCACAACATAGTCAAACCAATGTAAAAATATGGATAGAAACAGAACCCTTTATTATCTTAGATGGAAAATAATTTTGATAAAACACTTGAATTGAATTCTTGAGGAAAATATCCTTTCTTCTTCAAAAACATTTTTCCTTTCATAACATGTCATACAACTTTAAAATAAAAGAAGTTGATTAAAAATAAACTTGAAAACTTGTAAAGTAAGCTTCTTTGAAGTAATGTTTTAAAAATCCATTCATGCCGTATAAGTTAAAAAAAACATTCTTCGTACTTTTGTCGGAAAAGTCAAAAAGTACCTCGTACGACAAAAGATTCCTTTCATACATATTACTGAAAACTCACCGAAGGGTAAAAATGGATTTAAACAATTGTAGGTGGATGGAAATAATATTACATATTGATGAAACATGGATGTGGATGATAAAATACACCCCAGTGAATACTTACGAATAAACAATCTCGGATAAAAATGAGATTGTGATATTTCCCTTACCTTAGGTCCGATTTGCTTTGTTCGTGTCCGAAGCTCCTGTATAATGGTTTAAATAATGTTATTGACTTATTCCAGAATCATACATATTGATATGAGATCATATATGGTCATATTATTAGCTTCTTGTTAGTAATATTTCATTGTTACTTGTTACTCGGGTCTTTATAACTTTTTGTTCTTATGCGTGTTTTGTCGAATAAATTCTTATTCTTATCTTTAGGTTATAGATAATTCATTTCCAGAATGGTATTAGTGTATTATATACCATATTAATTCATTCAATTCATTTATACAATCATTATTAAATGAAGATCATGTAGAACGAGTCGCATCACATCGTGGAGACGGTATTCCGTACGTACGCACGAGTGATGATATCGTTCCTATGATCGTGGAATTGTATTGGAGTATATATATATATTATTTCAGTATCAATATTACTTAATAATAATCATATATAGTTACTCATTACACCATTATACCCATCCTTGTAAGGTGATGGTGGAAAATAGATTACACCACGGCGTGGAGACGGTATTCCGTACGTACGCACGCGCGGTGATTTCATTTTTCCGTAGGATGGATAGAAGGTGAATTAGGGTTGTTTCATATTTATAATAACATATCATTATGTAAGTAATACTGATGTTATTACTTTATCATGAAACAACTAAAGAAGAAGAAGTGGAAGAAGAAATAAAGATGAAAGAATTGGTAACGGTAATTACCTCTTCTTTGAAGTGCCTCTTTGAGACCTCCTCTTAGGGCACTAGAATTGGTCTTTGAGGAAGACCAGAACCTCTAGGATGTTGCTAGGGAAGTGGAGAAGAGATTTTGGCAGGGGTTGTCCGAGCTTGAGTGCTCAAATTGGTGTGAGGAGGAGGGGGAGGAGGTGTCCTTTTATAGGGGAGGAGAGGGGCACCTTAGGAATATCTCAAAATATTATTTTATATTAAAGTCAAAATCGGTTTATAATGGTTCCAAAGGGTCTTATTTCGAAGCTAAAGTGGGGATGGGTCGAAATCCTATCAACCAATAGAATTTAGATAAGTTTAGGATATTATTTTAACCTTATCAATTAGATTTAACTCTAAGTTAAATAATTTAACTTTTACCATGTCTTTTTGTTTTCTTTCACTATATGGTTAATACACTTACTATAACATGCCAAACGAACCCCACATTATTTATTATTAATATATATATCCTTATCTAAGTCATTTGGCCGAACCTTAGATTTTTAGGAATACAATAACAATTAATAATATAATATTTGATTTAAAAACTATTTTGTGTCAATTTTGACACTATTTGATATATGATTTTTGTGAAAGTCATAACAGAATTAAATGTTCGAACCAAGTTGATTAAATAAACATTAATATATCATAGTAACCTAGAAAATTAGTGGAATTCATAAAAAAGCTCAAATTACATTTATTTTGGTGTTTATAACATCAATTATGTCAATATTTCATTAATAAGATAATTACTGCATCATCGTTGTGTCATAAATAAATTAAATTATTTGATGTCTAAAAATTACAAATAAAATACCATCATGTAGGAAATCTTTTTAGATTTCTAATGAATATTTACAATCGAATTTATCTTATGTATAACCCCATATTAAAAATGATTTACTTATTAAACTTTGATTTTAACTATTTTAACCTTTCTTGAAATAAATTAATAATAAATGTCCTAATCTAATCCAAGTGGGCCTAAATGGTCATATTTTATTCCTAAGTTTGTTTTTGGTCGAATTACACTTGTCCAATAGAATTAGGACATGTGTTAGGGTAATAGTAATATCATATTTACCCTTAGTTACCCTATTTACTATTAACCGCGGTAAAAAAGTAAAAAGTTACTATTCACCAAAAAATTATTTTCATCTCATTGAACCACATTTTAGTCCTTGATATTAACTGTGTCTCTCGGATTTTCGAAATTCCATTCACAGAAGCGGCAAAATTAAGTTTTATGAAAAATTCAGTTTTTTTAACTACCACTTAGTAGTTTCACTATTCATCAAAAATTGATGTTTTTCAGAACAATGCCAAAATTTCATCCTAAGCTATATTTCATATTCCGAATTCAAAAATGAAATCTATTTTACCAAATTCATAACATAGAAGTTGCATTAATTAATTTTATAATTAAATCCTGCTGTTAAAATAAATAGCGTGTTTTTAGGAAACAATATATATCAAAAGATTGACACTTGATTATGTCTGGTTTAAATGTGAAATTACAACCAATGACCAACATTGTATTAAATTGTAAAAATATATTCTAAATATACTTTAAAACCACTCAAATTAATAATTTATCACTATTAATTATTTTGATTAAAAAAGTTGTTTTTAATTATAATTTAGTAATTTTCACTATTCATCAGAATATGAAAGTTATCCGAAAAGTACCAAAATTTCACCTTAGGCTAAATTCGATACTCCGAATCCAATAATGAAGGTCATTTTGAAAAATAAGATTTACAGAATTCTAAAAAGTGGTTATTACTATTCATAACGGCTAGTTTTAATAATATTTTAATAGCACATCGTTGTTTAGTGAAACTCGGTATTGCGTATTACACACGCTATCGAGGAAGGTCGTGATTGCGTGTAATGCAAGGCAAGACAAGGATGCGTTTTGTGCAAGCTCCTTTTGGTGTAGCGTACAACACAAGACATTAATAAAATTAAAAAGAATATTTTTTATAAAATCTTGGGCTGTTACAGTAACACTTCGATGATCACACTCAATCACTATCACCAACTAAGTATCATTAGAGTAAGTGTCCCACTAGATTCACCTCACATCATATATATAATTCCAAAATGAATCCCTCTATAAAATTATATGTGGATAACCACTTATTATAACCTATTCTCAAGACCTAATCTAAATCCTAAATAAATAGACATGTGAGGAAGAAGTATCTGAGTGGAGTAAATGATGTGTCCTCTAAGGGTACATGGTGGGTCTCATGAGGTCTAAATGTATCTGTGTATCCTTGTAGTACCCAATTTGTAAAAGTAAATCATGTGATGAATACATAGTGTCACACAACGTGTAACCTATCATGGACACCTGGGTGTGTCCTCACCTACACATAGCTCAGATGGCCATGTGGATATACATGATGTGTATATGTATTAATCGATATGTCTTAGCAGCCTAAGGTATATCCATGTCCTCTCAGCCCGTGCATGGGTACCTTGGCCCATGTCTGCGTAATTAAGCTATGATTGTGTACCTAACCATGTCCATGGCCATGTACACCCATGGTCTATCCATGTACTACTACATGATCATGCCCCCTTACATGGGGTGTCATCCCAGGTGCTCAGCTATATGACCATATCCTACTTAACAATGTATACTCTAAGTACATGGAATATAGTCCCCAAAACTCTCTCTTACACAATAAGAAGAACACATGGAATGTGCTCCTGAACTATACACCATGTGATTAAGGTTACAGAATGGGAAATACCCACGAACCAATGAAAACCCCTATTTTCCTTGATTAAGCACATATCAGCCCCAAGGGGGTCTTTAGAAGTCATAAAATGGAATTAAAACTCATAAATAACAGAAATATGGATATCAAAACTTAAAAATCCAAATCAAACTACCTTATAAAGAAAATTACGATGTTTCAAGTCTAAAGAAATTCCTGGAAGATGTTGTACCTTGATCCGGTCTCGATTGTTTTCAAGGATGAAGTCCAACGACACCTCTTATACATCTTGGTTTGACCTTTGCCTATGGGAAAAACCATCCATCCTTCCATACATAGTAATCCAAATTAGAGTAGGGATATATTTAATCCCCAATTTTTTTAATTAATTAAACAATTTAAAATTTTCAATTAATTATTACATCTGCCAATGACCACCTTACACCAAAAACCTAATGCTTATTAACTTTATGTCACACCTAGGGTATACCATGTATCCTAAAAACAACAGTGGCCTCATATTTCCTATCAAAGTTACCAAAAAATTGGTAAACATTTTATTCCAAAAATATGAAAGTGTGTGTTTTATAATACATTATTATTTTTAATATATTAATTTTGGGGTCCTGTGACACCAAAACATAGTACTGACTCTAAGGTAAAATATAGATATATATATATATATATATAGAAATATTCAACGGAATAAACTGATTAAACTAGGATCATTACACAAAGATCTCCATTTTTGATTCATCCTAGAAGCACAGAACTGTATAGATCCCTTCAGGAACATTTCTAGTGGAAATAAATGAAGAAATATATTACTAATTTTACTATGAAATATTTGAATTGTGAATAGGATAAAGATGAAAAATAATTACTGAAGGGGAATATTCATCTTTTTCTAATTTCTGAATGGAAATAAGAGAATATATCCATGTATTTCATGGTTAGACTACCAAATAAATCTTGAGGTAATAATACATCATGGGTTATTTTTTATTGATTAACTAAATCTATGCATTTTATTTCCATTTGAGATAACATTTATTGGTTAAAAGATCTCAAATTTATGTTAAATAGATAATTAGATTACATTCAGTCCCTATATATATTTTATTTGACCATGATCCCATGATTACCACAAATTTTAGAAAAAGTCTTCATAATTCATTGAGTACTAAATTGAATTTCAGTACAAATTTTCATCCTTGATATGATGGATAGTCAGAGCGAATGATTCTAAATTTGGAGGATATAAATCAATCCTTTTAAATGGATTATCAAGGAAATTAGGATCCATATATAACTTTGTTTTGAGTTTTCTTATAAAAATAGTTTTAATTACAGTATAAAAATGATTCCTTTTGAGACATTATATGGAAAGTGGTGTTAGACTCAAGCTTGTTGGGATGAAGTAAATGAAAGTAAGTTATTTGGACTAGAGTTGGTAGAAGAAATGGTTAAGAAGGTGAATATTATTCAGTATCACTTAAGGATGGATTAGAGAAAGTAGCAAAGTTTTGTAGATAATTAGACCAAATATCCTTTCTTTAAGGTAGGTGATTGTATTTTTTTTAAAGTATGTCCATGGAAAAGTGTTATAGATTTTGGAAAAAGGGTAAAGTTAAGTTTTTGTTTCATTAGATGATATCAAATACTAGTGAAATTTAGATCATTTTCTTATCAAGTGTCCTTACCTCCATGTTTATCTTGGGTACATTATGCATTTCATGATTTGTTGTTAAGAAAATATGTTCAGGATGTATATTCTATTTTAAGTCCTGATATAGTTTAGTTAGAAGAAAAAATTTAATATGATAAAAAACCAATAAAATTTATTGAATACATAGAAAATGTTTTGTGGAATAATTTGATTTAAAAGGTTTATGTTTTGTGAAAAACTATATGACTGAAGAAGAAACATGAGAATCAGAACATTCTATGAGCACATGAGCTTCATCCCAATTGGTGAGGTCTCTCTAAGTGCATCCACGAGACCCAGGTTCAAAACCAGGCGGAGGCATAATTTCGGGTTACTGTAGAAGTACTATAGTTGGTACTGTAGAAGCATTGGGTAGTTACTTTAGTAGTTACTGTAGCATGTAATGTTTGGTATTGTAGTAGCCAAAACTATTCACCTTGGGCCACTGGTTTGGGATTGGATTATTTAAGGGCTTTGAGCCACCCAGGCCTTTAGGTAAGTAAGGTTTTTGGGCCACCTTTAAGGACTTTAGTTTACCTCATGGCCTTTGGGCCACCTCAAAGGCCTTCAGGGCCACCTGATATGCAGATGCCCAGACATATTCTACAAGGAACCAGCTCTGGAGGAGGATTCAAGAGCAGGGTGCATTCACCAGAGCAGGGCTAAATAGATTTGAAAGAATGAGAGGGTATAGAATTTCCATCATTACTGGTCCCATGCATCACTGCATAGGACATCTAGCTGAACAGACATGTAAAGGTGGAGAGCTGATCACAATGAAAATTCTAGGGAGGGGTGATTTTAAGTAGTCATAGTCTGTATGATTTCTTTAAGACATATGGGTCCTGTAATGTCTCCAAGCCTATGAGAAATGTAATCTCTAAGACTATTGGACTTTTAAGGGTTCCTCCTCATCCCTTGAAAGGGGTGTTATCAAAAATAAATAAAAAAATAAGGCCTTCGGGCCATTCAGGAAGAAAATGCTATAAAAGAAAAATATTCCCACTTATTCATGTAATGAATAAAATTGTGAAGACACAATTTCCAAAAGGGGGAATAATGTAACAAAAAAATGAATGTTAATATAATTCATTTTCATGTATTAATAATCTTAACTAATTATATTTTATATAATTATATTCGTTATAAGAATATTAGGTAATTTTTAGCTCAAAAGGAAAAAGCTGTATTTCAATCCAAATTGGGTTTTAATGCATTATGGTTTTATTTATGAGATTTATTTTAAAATTATATAATCTTAAATTGAAAAAATTAACTTCATTTTCGAATTTAGGATGTAAAAATTATCTTATGATGAATTTTTATAATTTTATGAAAAGTTTTATTTTTTAATGAATAATGAAAAATAATATTTTTATTGAAAATTATCTTTTCATTTGAAGAATTTAAAAAGTTAAATTTTGTTTTAAAATAGTTTAAAAATAAAATTTGTTCAATTATATTATTAATAATATAATTATTATCTTTTTAATTAATTTTATATTTTAATTTGGTATAAAAACATGTGTATACTTAAAAGACATTTTTTTTATGAAAAACTGCTTTTTGTTGATTATTTTAGGTTAAATTTTAGATAAAATTATGCCAATTTTTTAAATTTAATTTTATAAAACAGGTTTAAAATTTTGAATCATAAAATTAATATCATGTAATATGGTCAACTTACTTTTTTATCATAATGAATAGTAAAAATTGTAAAATCTGTTACCATAGATATTGTTAAAACATGTTTAATGGGGGGGTTAAACATAAGTGAGAAGGGTTAAAATGGACAAGAAACTTTTATAAATTATATTATATCCCCATATTTATACCCTATCTCATATAATATTTTTAAATGGTCTATTTTGGAGCCATTTTAATTAATTAATACATTAATATATTTTAATACTTTATGAAATTATGAGAGTGCACCTCCCCTCACTTATAAAACAAAACATCCTATACTCTCTTCCTCACACATTTTGAGAAATTTAGTTTAGAAATCATCTACCCAAATATCTTCTTAACTTTAATACCCATGTCCTAGATGTATTTTTTTGATCATAAAACCATTTTATGAAGGCTTTATGTATAAACATAAAATGTTTGTTTGAAGAATAAGTATAGTTATTAATTGAGAATTTTCATTTTTTTTCGTATTATAAATACTTAAAATATTATGAAATAATTACACCAGTATATTCCAAATATTGATATGATTTTATTTCAATTTCATGGCATATATACTTATCCCTCTCCAGTTAAATGAAAAATGAAACAATCATTCGTGTGTGCAGAGGACTATCACTTCATGAACCGATGTGATCTGTTTTCCATCACTACATATTAATGTTTTTAGAATGATGTAATTAATATATATATATATATATATTATTGAAATATTTATCATTATGGAAATATAATATATAATCTTATTTTTTTCTTTTTCCATCCATTGAAAAAAGATAACGTCGTTCATGCGTACATGCAGATTACCACCTCTACGATGCGATGCAATTTGTTTTTACTGAACACATCACATGAATACTATATATAAATGTATTTAAATAAATAATATTATATTTATTTCAAAATCATAATTTTATAAATACAAAATGTCATTTAACTTATTTTCCTCATGCTCTTTGAAAAATTAAAGTGTTACTCATGCACACGTATGACCAACAGTCTCTATGATTGTAACATAATTCATTTTTCATAACCATATTTGATGGTTTGTTTTAAAATTATAATTAAGGTATAAAAATTATAATCATTACCTGATTATTATTCCTTATTATGTAATAATAACCTCTTTGACCATAGTCAACTTACTAAAGTGATTTGGCGCATGTGAGACAAATATTATCAAAAAATACAATATGAATTTAATTGATTAAGTAATTGTATATAACATGGAAATAAATAAAATAAAATGAGTAATAAACTTTTAAAAGTTTATTAATAAAGTAAGCAATTAACATAATTTTATTATTAAAAAATATGAAGAACAAACATGATGAGTCATACTTGAGGTAAGGGGCAATATACCTTAAAAACCTCATTTTAAATGTTTTGAATATTTTTTTTCTAAATATTTTTCTTCCATTTATATATTTCAAAAATAATTTTTTATATGAATTTTTATGTACATAAAATAATTATAAATTACATTTTATTTCACTTTTTTACTTTCTTTAAAAGGTTTTCAAAAGGATTTTTTTAATATTTTATATATAATGTTTTGATGAAAAATAGAATGTTCTATTTCAATGTATATGATGTCAACTATTACTCCCACTGACATAACCATTATTTTATGTTTTAATTACTTTAAAATATTTCATGTTTTCTTCAAATAAAAATCTTCCATTCATTTTTTCTTGGTATTTTGAAAAAGGGTTTTAAATGGAATGGATATTTAAATATATGGAAATGATTTCTTATGGGTGAAAAGATTATTTATATGAGTATGATAATGGAAATGAAATAATTATTATATTTTTATTATGTTGTGGTTGTTGGAAATTATTTATGATGATGAGTGATCCTTATAGAGATCATGATGATAGTTGATCCCGATATAGCTCATGATGACAGGTGATCCCTATATAGCTCTCCAATGCATTGGGTAAAGGGACAAAGTTAATTTGTTAGGTTTACCCTAAGAGATCATTTTAATTTTCATGGTAGGTTATTCCATATTTATGAGTGATTGTAATATTGATGTGAATTTAATGTTCCAAGTTAAATAGATGATTTATCAATGATTGTTATGAGTTTTCGTGGAAATATTAAGATTTCTTAAGGTAATCTAATGAGATTAAGTTTAAAGGAAAGTTTATGCTACTTATTAATGGGAAATGTACAACTTTACCTGATTTTTTTCATGATTTAAAAGAAAGATTTTTTTTTATTTAGACGTTATGATTTCTTAAGAAATTATTTATGAAAATATTTGGCCTGCAAAGTTGATTTCTTGGGTAGAAAAATGTTTATTTTGAGCCCAAAGTTTATTTTAAAAAATTCTCTAAGAGTACTCATGTGATAAAAAACTACTATATTTATTTATATATGTATATTACTGATATTTTTTTGTGCTCTTACCATTTTTTAAAATGTTTTTCATAGGGTTTAAGGATTATTAAGGACAAGAATGAGGTCAAGATGAAAATTGCGATGATATGTCATGAAAAGAAAAATTGTTTTATTTTAAAAGTACTATATGGATACTGAGTGGTAGTGTTCACTTTGTGTTGTAATATTTATTTATATAAGTGTTTTTACCTAATTATCTAAAACTCTAAATGTAAAATATCGTTGATAATTAAAATAAATGAATTCTTATCTAAATAATCAATTTTAAGGATTTTTTATGTTTGGGTCCTTGTATTCATCTTTAAGGATCATAACCAAAAACCTAATAAAATGAAATTTTAACAATATAAATAATTACATATCATTAATTATAGTAACTTTTATGATATATTAATGATGAAATTTTGGAGAAGAATAAATAACAACACCACTATTACGAAACTAGTTCATAACGATCAAGATTAATCAAACACGATATTTAAAATAGATCATAACTGACTAATATACAAGTGGAGAATAATTATAAATGAAATTTATAAAGTGTTATAAATAAAAATAATTTCATTAAATAGGTGATTAAGATTGTTATTTTTTATACATAAGATTCAATCATTTTAGTGGAATTTAGGAATTAAGGTAAGGGGTTATTTATCTCAAATTTAATTTCTTGAGACATATTTCATATTATGATCCATGATATATTTGATATAGTGTGATTACTATATAATGAATTTATTCTTAAAAATTTATTTAATTCACATGGTTTTACATATACCCTAAAATTTTTGTTTCCCCTTGACTTGTATTTTTCCTGAATTGTTTCTTATAAGTGAAACTGAACCTATTTCTTATTTTCGATTGGGAACCTCCATTTTCTATGTCCATATTCATTATATTCTTTTGATATTTCCTTATATATTCCCCAATAATATATAAGGTCATTTTATAATACATCTAATTTCATTAAAAATATTTAAATAAATTTCTAATGTTTTTAATATGAGTTGTTTACTTCAATGTATAGAAAGAATATCTTTTTAATGTTTTCAATGTGAAAAACTATTTCTGCTATTTTATCTTTTTATAAGAAAATTCCTCTTTACAATTTCTAGTTTTATAAAATAAATTTTAATCCTCCATGTTTTATAAAATATTTCATTTTTAAATAAATAATTTTAAAAGATGAAGGACATTCCTTGATTATAAAGTAATTATTAATGCTCTTTAAAAGTGGTTTCAACCTATGTTAATATCTTTTGAAATACTTTATGATTTATTGAGGATATTTTTGATATGTTTCCATTCCACTTTATTTTCTCTATATGGATCATGAAATTTTATTTATATCAAAGGAGTAATCTATACTTGCCTTTGTCTTGCCTAACTATCCACCATGAATATGTGTAACTTTTCTTCCAATGCCTTTACTTTGAGAATACCCTTTTTAACATTTCTTTAATTAAAGGGAATTCACCTATATTACATCCATATATTGATTGGATAAATTATTGACTAAACCATATATCCCTTTATCTAGGTGGTGTAAATACCATATATGTTTTTAATGGTATATACATAGAAACATATTTTGTATCATTAGATACCCATTTACATTCCATGATTTTATAATGTTTATTGATGGAATTATGAATGTTTTCCTTATATGATTCATTTTTAAAGGATACAAAACCCATTTTATTTCCATGATTTCTGTATGGTATGATTATGCTTGATTTTATTAGGGAACACATATGTATGGATGATAATGAGTGGGGTTATATATCTCTATCCTATGCATTGGTTCATGTTTTATATCTCATGAGATAATGTCACATCATCCTTCTTAGATATGATCAAAAATTAAGGGGTGATTATTATTATATTATGATCACAATATAAGGGTGGGTCTTATTGGATATCATCACATTATGATAATAACGTATGCTCATGTTTGTGCCTTATTTATTTTTTATGATATGTATTAAGGGAATGTTATATTTCCATGCCATATGCCTATGATTATTCCCCATGGATCATGTTTATTATCTCATGATTCCACACTCTTCTTCCATGGTATATTTTTTTCATTTGATATTACATATCCTCCTATAACTATTTAGGGAAAAATTTTATTATTCCATGTTATTTTTAATAAGAAACTTCTCCCTACTCATGTTTCATCATATTATTGTGATCTAACCCTGTGATGACATATTGATAATTTTTCCCTTAATGAGCATTTGATCTCACTCCTTTTATTATGGCTCCATTCCCTAGGTTATGAAAATGATTATAACTTATGAGATAACTATATGGGAGTATAGTGTTGATAAATTATGAAGGATTGTTCACAAGTGTTGTAGAATAAGTTTCTTATGTTTCTATCCCTCAAAGATAAAAAACCTTCAATTATTGGGATTGTGGGATGATTTTTGAGTTTTAATATTTATCTTATAGAAATGATTTAAAATAAAGATATGTTTATCTTGGGTTATTATAGGAATGGTTTCTACCAATAATCCCATTAAACATGTCTAAACCTAGAACTTGTAATGAAATTTTCATAACTTTACAGGTCATGCTATTAAACATAAAAAACCTAAAAAAATTCAAACAACATTAAGTAGTATAAATAAACTTCAAAACAAACATAAAATCTAAAAATAAAAATGATAAATTAATCATAATATATCAAAAATGAGAAATTAAATATACATATACAAAAGTATGGGATGGAAACCAAATAGGAAATATAATACATGTTTATAAACCAAACCTAAAAAATATATCTACCCTTCCCTGTATGACATAAGGGTTTTTTTTTTTGACAAAAAAAGACGGATCCATTAATGATGGAGATCAGCAGAAATACAAGTGCATAACCACGATGGAAAATGATTGAACCAGAGCACATCCTCATAGGGAGGGCCAATGCCTGCCATCTTGTGAGCGGCTTCATTCGCTTCCCTTTTAATAAATGAGAAATTGCAGGAATTGAAGCCTTGTCTCCGCGAATGAATACACCGGATAATGGGACCGAAAGGTTGAAGCCCGCCGTCAGTGAGATTGATGGCATTGATTACAGTGAGACAGTCGGATTCGATGTGAATGGAGTCCCAACCGTAATCTTTTGCGAAGTTTAATCCAGCAAGGATGGCGGCGGCCTCCGCGACTGAGGGCTCCCAAAGTGCATGACGTGCTTCGTATTTGGCAGCGATGAGATTTCCCAGGTTGTCCCGGGCCAGTAAACCTAGTCCAACTGGGCCATCCTTAGGGAGAGAGGCATCCACATTGATCTTAATAATCCCTTCCGGTGGGGGGCACCAATGTTGGGGAAGAGGAGGGTGGGTGGAAAGTCTTTGTTGTTCAGGGTGGTTCTGCCAAACCGCAATCCATGACAATGCCCGATCAATCCAAAACCTGGGGGGCCTCCGGAAATGATTGAAGATGGCCTCGTTCCGCCTATTCCAGATAATCCAAGCCACAATGCACAGGGCGCCTACGTTAGCCGGCGAAAAGGAGGAGCACCATCGCATCAGGAGAGCTGTGAGATCTGAGGCGGGGTCCGGGAACAGCTCTAAAGTTGATCCCCAGCCATTCCAAATCTCCTGAGCCCCGGGACATTGAACAAGGGCATGGAAAGGGGATTCAGTCACAGAAGGGCAGAAAGGGCAAGAGTTGTCGTCTGAAAAGTGTCTGTAGACAAGGAGGCTCTTAGTTGGGAGGATACCAGTACACACCTGCCACCAGAAAAAGCGAACTTTAGGGGGAACATAAAGCTTCCAAATTGATGTCCAGGGCCTCGCATCTCCTTCTGAAATCTGAGCAGAAAGAGCTCGCCGGTAGCCAGCTTTCACTGTATACTCACCTGAGCTGTCGTTTTTCCAGTAGAGATGATCTGGCCCTGCGTCTGACACGCAGGGAATACTCAGAATAAGTCTCCTATCCCTCTCATTAAACCAGGAGTAGAGTTTTTCCAGACACCATCCCGCCCCTTGATCATCAAAAAGACAACAGACTGTGGCATGTTCGGATCCGGGATAAACAGGGGATGACGCCTTCGTGTCTGTCTGATCAACAAGCCAAGGATCGGTCCAAATCTTGACCGTAGAACCATTCCCAATCCTCCAGCCTAGCCCTTTCCTCAGTAGATTACGACCGCCCCAGATGCTTCTCCAGATAAAACTGGGTCGATAGCCAAGATGGGAATCCATAAAATCCTTATGTGGGAAATATTTAGCCCGGAGAACACGCGTGCATAGGGATGATGGGTTATTTATCATACGCCAACCTTGTTTAGCCAGCGAAGCATCATTAAACAGAGAAAGGTCCCGGAAGCCCATTCCGCCTTCAGATTTAGGTTGACAGAGAGCAGACCAGGCGATCCAATGGACTTTATTTTTTCCGTCCTTTCGTCCCCACCAAAAGTTAGATGTACTGGATTGAATCTTTGAAAGCACCACATCAGGGAGTTTAAAAATAGACATCAAATAGCTGGGGACAGATTGAAGTGCCGCCTTGATGAGGATTTCCTTGCCGGCCTTGGAGATTTTTTTAGGGGTCCAGCCTTGTATTTTTCTTTCGATTCGATCCACAATAGCTGAACAGATTTCGTTCTTTGATCGTCCAACCACCGTCGGGAGCCCAAGATACTTCTGGTGCTTATCGACCCCAGGGATGCATGCTAAAGAGCAGAGATCTTCTCTTTTTGGCTGGGGAACTCCAGAGCTGAAAGAAATTTCTGATTTACTCTGATTGATCATTTGTCCTGAAGCCCGTTCATACTGTTGAATCGCCTGGCAGATTGCAGTACACTCATTAGGGGTAGCTCGAGAAAAAAGAAGGCAATCATCAGCGAAGAAGAGGTGGGATATCGGGGGGCCCTTGCGACACGCTTTCGCCCCATGGATAATGGAAAGCGAGGCTGCCCTGGATAGGAGGTTAGAAAATACATCAGCCACTAAAATAAAAAGGAAGGGTGAAAGAGGGTCTCCCTGGCGAAGCCCACGGGATGGGGAGAAGCCTCGGGTGAGCACCCCGTTGACATTAATGCAAAAGGAAACTGACGAGACGCATTGCATGATCATGGCAATCCATTTGGTGCAGAAACCCATCTTGAGCATCACATATTCGAGGAAGTTCCATTCCACTCTATCATAGGCCTTAGCCATATCCAATTTCCACGCCATGATCCCTCTCTTCGCTCGTGTACGCGTTTTCATGGAGTGGAAAATTTCATGAGCAATAATGGCATTATCAGTGATTAACCTTTTTGCCACAAAAGCGCTTTGGTTCTCTGAAATGACGTCGGGTAGCCAAGGCCGCAACCGATTCGCCAGGATCTTCGAGAAGATCTTATACGAGACATTGCACAGACTGATCGGTCGAAAGTCCGAGACCCCTTGCGGAGTTTTCATCTTGGGAATGAGAGTAAGAATAGTTTCATTAAGAGAAGACAGGTCCGTTTTCCCCGCCCAAATATCCCGCATTAAATTGCAAATGTCTGGACCGATGATGTGCCGGTAATTCTTGAAAAAGAGAGCGTGGAATCCGTCTGGTCCCGGGGCTTTCGTAGAGTGGATTTGCTTTAAGGCCTTAAGAGTCTCGTCATTCATCACATCATTAGAAAGTTGTCTGTTCATATCGTCAGAAATCACAGGTTTGATGTAGTCCTCAATCTCGGGAGAGATGTAAGAATGGCCTGCCGAGAAGAGTTTCTGAAAATGGCTCAGGAAAGCTTCTTGGATTCCCCCTGTGTCTGACACTATACTACCATCTGAATTAAGAATGCCAGAAATAAAGTTTTTCCGGCGTCTTGCTGAAGACTTCTGGTGGAAATAACAGGTATTAGCATCCCCTTCTGCTATATGAATATCACGCGCTCGCATAGCCCAAAAACCTTCCTTATTGCGCAGGGCAACATCCAGCTCTCGTTGGGTTTCACTTATTTTGGAGAGAATGCTGCTAGATGGGGGTTTGCTAAGAAGATAGCCAATCTTCCTTTCAAGGAAATTGCATTGCCGGTCCGGATGACGGAATTTAGAGTAGCTCCATGTCTTCAGATCAGATGCTACTCGGCGAAGGTTGGTTCTCGGATCCGCTTGCCCCGTCTTCCAGCCTGAGCGGATAACCGCCTCGCACTCGGGGTCATTTGACCAGAAGCTTTCGAATCTGAATGGTTTCCTGGAACTAGTAACGTGCTCATTATGGGTACAGTTAATGACAATTGGGCAGTGATCCGAGCAGTTGAACGAGAGATGTCTGATATGGTACATTTTGAAGAGGCTCATCCAATCCATTGAGCCAAAGAATCTATCCAGACGTTCAGCGATTCGAGTTCCATCATATCTGCCTCGGAACCATGTAAAGGGATTACCCGTGTAACCCAGGTCCATTAGCTCTGCCTTAAGGATCGCATCATTAAAATCAGACATAGACGTGGAGGAGCGCATAGCTCCACCAATTTTTTCCTTCTGGAAAAGGATCTCGTTAAAGTCCCCTCCAAAAAGAATGGGGCTTGGCAGATCACGACGAAGTTTGCAAAGAAGATCCCAAGATTTCCACTTTTCAGACTGGGAGGGCCAGCCATAGAAGCCCACAAACGTCCAGGTGGGGTTGTGGGGATCACCAATGGAAGCAGCCACATGGCGCTGGGAAAAAGACAGGAGCCTAACATCGATATTATCCTTCCAGAGCAGACACAATCCCCCTGAGTGACCCTGTCGGGGGACCGGGAAACAACCCTGGAAACCGCACTTTAGGGCAATATGTGTGATGTCCTTGTTTTCCAATATGGTTTCGGACAGGAAAACCACATCAGGGCGACTTTGAGCGCAATAGCGCTGGAACATACGAACCGTTCGTGGGTTGCCAAGCCCACGGCAGTTCCAGCATAAAGCGATCATTGCTCTAGGCGGGGCCGGGCCTGACCCGCCTCCGCCTTTGTCTCTTGTGGGATAAATGACGAACCTGATGCTTTCCTCCTTTTGGGGAGACTGGTGTACATACCCCTGGACTCGCTTTGCCGTTTCAGATCTCCTGGTTTGGGATTCCCTGGACAATCGCCTTTACCACCGCCACGTGCCCTTCTCCAGGTTCCACGAGTAACGTGTCCTGAAGGTGAAGCTTCAGTCATCCCAGAATCGGCTTGCAGAAGGGCATCCGTTGGGAACTGATTTGGACTCTGCTCAGCTTCATGCGGCTCCAAGGAAACATGTTTCTGCCTCGGAAGTTTCTCTGGAGGTTCTTTTGGTTTAGGTAGCGGCCCAGTTGAGGTAAGGAACGTTAAATTCGGTGCTGTAAAAGCGAAGTCGGCTTTTGTGATACCCTGAGTCAGGTGACTGTCTTGCCGAGCCCCATCATTACATCTAACGATAATCTCTTGGGAGGCGTTTCCATTTCCCCTAAGCTCAGCCGGGGATTCTTTAGGGAAGACAGGTGGTCCCATCCTTATGATAGGAGGTTGTTCAGATTCCGGTCACCTTAGATGGGCTGCACTGAGACGGTCCCGATCAATTTGTCTCTCCGCCTCAGGGATATATGCCTCTCTGAGTGTTTTGGCCCGGAGCCACGGACCGTATTGAAAGGTAATGTTTTCGGTGGAAGTCTCTGGCCTTGCCCCACATGCTTTCTCCATGTGACCGATACGTCCGCAAAGGAAGCAGAAGATTGGTAGTTTTTCAAATTCGAACGAGATCCAGGTGTTGGAATCATCAATTTTTAGGAACATACCTCGCATTAAGGGTTCAGACACGTCGATCTCAGTCTTTATTCGAACCCAGGGGCCCCATTGTATTGGGTCCGAGCAATCCCATTCTAGGAAATGGCCGATCCGGTCTCCAATTTCTTTCATCACATGTGTTGATCTCCCATGGAACGGGATTCCTCTGATTCTTATCCAGAACGGGGATCGGGTAAGTGTGCTATTCTGAATCTCGTCACCCCCTTTAAATTCCTCCATCAGGATGAGATGATTGTCAAAGGACCAAGGTCGTCCTCTGAGGACTTTATCTTTGTCTTTATCGCTGAAGAATTCAAACACGAGGAGTTTGTTCTCAATTTCCCGGATGGCTACTCCAGCTTCCAATTTCCAGAGATTTTGAAGAGTGGTCCTGAGAGCCTTTAGATTAAAAGGTGCCTCGGTCGCCAGTCTTCCGACCACTAATAAAGCCATTCGTTTTGTCAAAGTGTTGTCTTCATTTCTACGGGTTACAAGTGGCTCTTTTTCTTTATCTGTCAAAGTGAGGTTCTTCCATTGGTTCAACAGATCCGTTTCCATGTTGAGGGCCACGTAAACACCAAGGGAGGGATTGGCCAAAACAGAGGGCCCCTATCAAAGGGGTGTCAAGCCCAAAAAGGGGATCCCCGACCCTGAGACTCCGGCCCAATCCGAACCAGCGCAAGCTCGTTCTTCACCACCGAAGTTTCGCGGCCAGGAGAATCACAATTTCAACCAACCTTCCAGGAACCAAAAGAAAGTTTCACAGGCCGGATTTGGACGACAATTCACACAAGTCAGGCCCAACCCAAACCTTTCTCAGTTCAGACATAGCCCGAAAGAAATCCTCCAAACCGGTGTGGCCACCCAGCCCTGCGCGGCCAACCATTCCTGCGCGGCCGCTAAGACCTGCGCGGCCACCCATCCCTGCGCGGCCAACCAGCCCTACGCGGCCGCCACAACCTGTGCGGCCAACCAGCCCTGTGCGGTCGTTTCCTTCGCGCTGGTAACACCGTCAGGTCTCGCGCAAGTCCCTCACGCTTCGGGGAACGGCCAAGCTGTGAGGCTCTTTCACTTGCGCGCCGGAGGACTCTCCTTCACGTTCACGCCCTCCGTGCCTCGGAGAACCACCGCACCTTCGAAGATCGGAGATCCCTTCGCGGACGGTACTTCACGATTCACCGCGTTGCAGAAGAGCTTCGAAACCGTGGTATTGCCACAGCACCCGACGGTCACCGCCAACCTTCACGGAGCAGGGAAGGAAAAAACGGTTACGGGACTGTCAATCCGCAAACACTCGTGGTCGATTCAAGGTGATGAAAGCACGAGTCAAAAATGCCAAAGGGAGGTAAAGGGTTTGGGATTCGGATCTGCCTTCCCTTTCCTAGAACTGGCTCGGAAGTAGGGACAGAGGAACAGGAAAAGCTTCTGGGCAGCGATGAAGGCCTGGATCTGCGTCAGAAAATGAAATCGAGGGGATGAAGCCCGAATTCCTACGGAAACGCCGGTGACGGAGTCCGAAATCTGGCAGGGAGAATCAAAGGGAAAGATGGTCAGAGAACGGCATGGAAAAGGGGATCCCGAGCCCCTGTCACTGAAGCCGAAGACGATGGGGAAGAAGAACCAAAAACTGAACCGGCGAGGACGGCGCCGCCGAAGCCGATCGGACGAGAGACCATTTTTTTGATAAACACAATCCCAATATGTTGAAAATCATGTATATGAACTTAAGTGTTTATCATTTTAGAGACAAAAAAATAAACATGCTTATAATAGTTTAATGTAAAATTAATTTCTTTGTAAATAAACATTTATAAATAAGAACCATGGGAGATCCCATAGTTAACTAAGGTCATAATAACTTGAGAAACCTCCTAAAATCTTGTGTTATAATGATCCGTAATCAATTTTTTGTATGATTCACTAAGGTGATCATGACATAGACTAGTGACATGGTGACACCCATCTGATGACACCACATCCAAACAACTACTGAGGAGTACTTTTCATGGAATAGAAGTGTGGTGATGCCAATATAATGTCACAAATACCTTATTTCCAAGTATATTATTATTTAGTTATTATGGAATAGTCCAAAAGGGGTACTTAATTATAGTATTCACACCTAAATACATGGGGTTCTCATGTTACATCTTTCTTCCATAGTGTTGTAATTATATTATCTAAATCAATTTCCATTCAAAGGGGGAATTTAAATAAATACTTAATAGGTAGATATTATCTTTTCAATTTTGAAACACCACTATTATTTTATAATTCCAAAAGAAAATAATTTCAAGTGATTAAAATAAATTTACTAAATATTAAAATATTAGTTAACATGCTTTAAAGAATAATAAAATCATCATTTAAAAGGTAACACATATTCATTGTTTTTAATACAATTGAAACTCATGAAACCACCTACCTTAATTCATATAAATCATTTAAAATGTGATAACATATTCTAAATAATAGGGTAATGATCCCTAGGAATTAATAAGAGACCAAAAAAATAGAAACCCGCATTATTTAATCCAGAAAAAAAACCCTAGGAATAAATGGCCTTAAGAAGAAAGGAAAGATATGAAATAAGAGTGGAGGAACTAAAAGGGGGAGTGTGAATACACTAACTAGGAGTTTTACTAATTATAATTCATGAAATATCACCCAAATCCAATCCAAGAAGGAAAGGTGGTGTTATTTAATCATGTGGAAGGGAGATGGAGGAGTCAAGAATTAGGATGGGGTGGGTAATATATATCGAAGGGGTTAGTTTAGTAATTTAACCTTTTTAAAGTTTTTGGGTAGTACACATGGTTTTCAATATCGTGTAAAAAATGTGTGAGTGGAACTAGACATGCCTGGGTAGTTGCATGGTTTTTCTTTATTTCTAGGAAAACCATCTATGAACCACGTATATCACCTTTGGTATGAAATTATAGGTTATGAATGGTTTATTAATTGATTTATCTAACCATTAGACAACCATGAAATATGAAATATCCTAAATTTTATAATAATTTTAAAAGATAAAAGTCCTAAAAATTAAATAATAAGAGAAATAAACAATAAACAAACTATTTATACCAGAAAATGAAACTGTGGGCATGAAAATTCTCCCCACTATATCAATTTATTACCCCAAAAAGTCACCTTGAATAAATTTTTATAGGGAAGAGGTGAGGTAACTTCTCCCTCATAAAATACTCTCACTCCCAAGTCTCATGATAATCAATCCCATATTTCTATAACACTCAGACCAATGAGATATATTTCGCATGAAGAACATCCTCTAGGGAGTTAAAGATCCAAACTGGATGCTTAGTCCCTAAGATATCAGGATCCAAATTAATCTCTTCCAAATTTAAAACATGGTAGAGGCCCAATTTATACTTCTTCAATTAAGATATGTGAAACACATTATAGACAAATGTCACCTGAGGAGGTTACTAAAACTAATAATAAATCTTGATGATCCTCCTAGTGATCTTTAATGGTCTCACATACCTTGGATAAAGATTCTATTCCTCCCAATACATCATTTTCCCAACCAAGGTGAAATATTTAGGAACACCCAATTATCCATTGAAAATTCCAATGGATGATTTTTATGATCATCATATGATTAATAGAGACTCAAGCCTGTCACCAATAATTGATGAATAGTTTTAATATTTACTATCATCTCTTATCCAATACTTAATCCCACTAATTAAATGTCACCCGCCTTAATCCAAAAAATGGGTGATCGACATGAATGACCATACAGACCCCCAAAAGGATCAATCATAATTTAAAACTATTAACTATTATTATAAGAAAATTTAATTAGTGTGATGTGGGAATATAATGATCCTCCAAAATAAAAGACATAAGTGTAGAAAATATCCCCTATAATATGGATTTCCTTCTCTGAATTTTATCTATCTATGTATGATAGGATATAATCAGTTTTATGTGATACCCCATCACTCCTTAAAGGCCTTTACAGAAATGAGATGTTAACCTAGTATCCCTATATGATATTTTAGTATATGGAACTCTATGAAACCGAATGATCTCTTTCATATACAATCTCTCAAGATATGTCACCTTAGTAGTATCTCTGATCATAATGAAATGGGATGACATGGTCAGTCGATCAATCCCAACCCAAATAGTGCTCTTTCCCCAAGTGGTATGAGAAAAACCCCATGATAAAATTCATGGATCTATTATACCATTTCTTAGTGTGTATAAGAAGAGGATAGAACACAAAATAAGGCTTCATATGCTCAAATTTGACTAGCTAGAAATTATAACATCATAACATGAAAAACATTATGTCTCATCTCATACTTGACCACTAGTATCGATGCTTCTGATCTTAATATATCTTGGTGACACCAAGGTGGATGGTACATTGATAATTCTAAAAATATTATATCACAAAATTCATCATATATAGAGGAAATAAATATCAATTTTAGAAGTATAAAACGAAATTACGAGATAGATACCACTTACCAATATTCTTCCTATCACATATAATTCTCTTGACACACAAAAGCTCTTCATCTCTCAATTAATCTTGGTGAATAAGCTCGAGGATAGAAGGAATCAATTGGACACTATAAATAAATATACCATTATTCTCCTCTTTTACCTAAAAATGTATTTGACCAAAGAGACCCACCAAATACCCTTTATCACTAGAATATTTCATGATATGAGAGGGTAATTTTCTGTTAAGACCATCAAAGATCACATCCCCTTTTCCTGACATATAGGCAATTTCAAAATCAAATTACTAAAGATATATAACCCATAAACTCTATTTGAGGTCTGTATTTTTTTGAGAACATATATAGGTTAAATTATTATGGTCAAAAATTGACTATGAACTTCCCGCTAAAGAGGTAGTGTCACTAACACTAAAGGCAATGAATCAACATGGTGAATTAAAGGTCATGTGTTGGATATTTCTTCTCATGTGGTCAATTGAGAGAACTATAAGACACCATATGATTACCCCGTATAAGTATACAACCCAAGACCAATTATAAAGCATTGAAATAAACCACATAACCCTGAATGAATTATGGAATATCAAGATTAGAGTTTAGGTAAACTACCAATTTAAATTATCAAAATATAATTAGCATTCAGGGATACATAAAAATTTCAGCCCTTTACTGGAAAAAGACATCAGTGGTGATGCAAACATAGAGAAATATTTTAAAAACTACCATTAATATCCTCTTATACTGAAGAATATAGTGGTATCAAATACATTTTTTGTTTTTTCCCAAGATAAAAAAATCTTACTTTCTCAAGATAAATTGGAATGCCTTGTTCTAATACAAAATATCCATTGAATTTCACTTCTTGGATCGAGAAGTTGTACTTTGATAGATTAACATAAATACAATGATCATATAAGGTCCTAAGAAAAATTCATATAGTATGATAATTATTCTCTTTGATCATTGGGTAAACTATAATGTTATCCAAAAGTACCACAATAAAGGAATCATGTCACTAGTGGAATATCTGATTCATCAAAACCATAAATACTAAAGGATCTTTATTCAACCCAAATTAAATAACCAGGAACTCAAAGTATACATACATACTCCCAAAGGAAATATTGAGAACATAAAACTCCTTGAATCATAGTTGATGGTATCCCAATTATAGGATAATATTTAAAAACCATCTTTACCCTTTTAACTAATCAAAGAGGTCAGCAATATGGAGGATGAAATATTTATTCTTAATGGTTACCAAGTTTAATTTTCAGTAATCAATACACAATAAGAGTTTCACATCCAATTTATTTACAAAGAGTACTAGGGATACCTAATAAGACACCCTAGTGTGTATGGAGACTTTATCCTCTAGATCATATAGGGAAATATTTAATTCATTTAATTTTTTAGGTGCTATATAGTATGAGGAAAAGGAGACCAATTGAGTTTTGAGCACTATATCAATGGAAAACTAGAATAATAAATCCTTGGGTAAACCCAAGAAGTTATTTAGAAACACCTTAAGAAACTCCATTATGATAGGATTAATCTCAATATTGAAATACCCTTCATCATCCTCAACCAATAGGGGTGTTATTTGACATTCCAAACTACTCACTTCCAGAAGGGGCGGTCCCACCTGACTTGATCACATATTCTAATTTCCTTGAAACTCATGAGAGATCCCATAGAGAGTGGTAAATTTAACTTTAAATTTATAGAAATAAACATGAAATTTGAAGGCATCCATCCAATCCATACAAATAATGATATTGAAAAGACTCATCATGAGTATGAGAAAGTCTATGATAACTTTAATTCATATATAGAGATAATGCACGAAGTGCACCAAAAGATGTGGTCCTTATTCTTCCTAGGAGGTGTCTATATATCTAAAATTTATGGTATAATCTTGGATAAAAGTGTCTAAAGTTCCATAAAACATGTAAAAAAATGAGTGAAAAGCTCTAGTATTAAATAAAGTAACAATCATAGATGATGTAATAATAATATTAGACCTCAATATATCTAGACCAATATCAGATTCCAAAGGATAAGGATCAATTGAATGAAACTACCTAGTTTTAGTCTATGTCTGGGGTCTACCACTATCTTGGGGTTATTCCCTTATCTAACTGTACCCATAAGAATAATTGGTTCTACTTCCATTCCCCTAAGATTAGGGTCCTACTTCCTTATAGGAATTTGAATGAGTAGCAGATCCCCTAGAGGACAAGGATACTACACCACTTCTAAGAGATGGATTGGATTTAAAAAATATATACAGATGGCCTAGATTCCCATAGGAATGGAAATAATTTGGGGTATCTTGGCATGAATGCCTTGTATACCCAAACCTACCACACTAATAGTAGATATGACATACACCACCCAAGTCCTCAGATACTAATAATTGAGATGGGTGGCTAGTGATACTACTATTCACTCTTATAGGTTCATCACACTCCCTTTTCTTCTCATAGAGACCACTACCAGTTCCACTAGAAAAATTTGGAACACTGGTTACCCCAAAAATCCTTACCTGATTGATCTATAACATCAAGGCTCTATCCAAAACTTTAGTATAGTTGGGAGATCCAATAGAAGGACTTGAAATAAAATGTTAGTCTAAATATCCATTTTGAATCTCCAAGACTTTAATTTATCATTATATACCATCTATGGTTAAAAATTAACAAGACCACAGAATCCATTCGTATACTCCATGAATATCCTGTAAACTTTCTAAATGGAATCCAATTCCCAAAACTTATCCAATGACATCATATATGGGTAAAAAAGCGGGGTAAATACCAAATTTAAACCATTCTATTCTATATAATCATGAATTTTATCCCGAGCGAATGACTCCAACTATTTATGGTCATGTAATTTAAGAATGAAAGAAACACACTTTATCCTGATAGGATCTCAGGTCTCAAAGAACTCAAAGACCCTATCTATATTTTCTAGACAATCCTTTGATTCTTGAGGATCATTTACTTCCATTGAAAGATGGATGTTTATGAGGAAGTAATTCCAAAGATCAATCCTTATCAGATCCTGAACCTACTTATTTATCTTGAGTGGTGTTGGGATCCACTGCTTAGTCTATTACTCAGATTATTCCGAAAACTACTAAAATAAGATTTTGGTCCACCAGAGGATTTTTCCATTGTAAATTATCCAATTCTTCCTCTAAAGGCTTCATATAACGTTTTTAAGGGGTAATTGTAATACATAAAACCAAATAAATATTAAACAATTAAAAATGATAATCAATCATAAATCAAAACCATACACATTCGTTAAATAATCAAGCACATTATGAAAAAGAACACAGAAAACCTCACCATGCCATAAAACATGGCATCTATTCCCAGTTTATAGCCCATGAACCCAACCCAAGAGGAATGGTAAATCACATTTTAAATCAAAATATCATCCCCAACATCTCGTGATAACACATGTTTTTTCACTTGAAGTTTTTCCCATACACTTCTTCATACGTACCACTTGAGCTTCAATGATCTTATTTCTAGAATACCTGATTCCCAAATAACATTAGCCAAAACCAGGCTCTAATACCATTTTTTCATGAGTTGACCTAGTCTTCCCTTATACGAAGTGTAAAATCTCAGGTACTTATAAAATAATTTCTTTACATTATGGAATTAAATAGTTAAATTCATTTTAAATATATATTGGAATAAGTGGTATTTATAGAAATTAAGGAATTTATACTAATGGAATAATAACTTGACCTTAGGAATAATAATTTGGAAAATAGAATAGTAATCCCACCTATGAAACTATAAATAAAATTCACGTATCTTAAAAGTGAAAATATGATATACTTATATATAGAATAAGTAAATAAATGTTTTGAAAGTGATAAATTAGGTGTTGGTATTTTTGTGAAACATAAATTCTTATTTTAAATTTTATACTTAATATAATGATTTAAAATAAAATCTATTTTCATAAAATATATTCATAAATAAATATTTTATTGTCTTATTATTATATGATAATTTTACGAGGCCTTAATTAATTTTTTAAAGTGTTAAAAATTCAGTTATAGTTTTAAAAATGGAATTTTTCGAATAAATTATGATTTTATTAAAAATCAAATTTATAAAATTTATAAAATTATTTTCATAAAATGAATGAAATTTTTTAATCCTACATGTTGAAAAATTGGTAAAGTGTTTTTTGGGATTTTTCTGAAATACATGAATTTTTGTAAATAGTGAAATACGGTAATTTATGGTATAAGCTAAATAGATGAATTATTGAGTCATATTTGAAGGATGATTTAAGCCTAAAATATCTAATCCTCCTTCATTATATTAATATATTTTTTTATAATTATAAAACTATTCATAGTATTGAGAAAAAATATTAAACTAATGAATATAATAATGAGAAAACAACCCTCTCCTCCACTATAATACCTCCCCTCACCACCTCTTCTCCTCACACATCAAAGCCTTTAATCTTGTTTATTTTCTACCCAATTATCTTCCCAAGTATCTTCCACACGTCCAATACATTCTGGTCTCACCAAAAGGCCAAAACCAAGGTCCTTAAGGAGGTTCTCAAGGAGGAGGAATCAAGAGGTAAAATCCTCTTTCAATTTATTTTATTTTCTTTTCAATTATATTTATTTTCTTTTAATTTATTCATCTACCTCTATCCAAGTGGAATGAAAACTAAAATATCTTATATATACTCTAATTTTCTCATGTTTATGAAAAAATTCACCATCAAACTTCTTCTCCTCTCCCTTTTATTCTAAAAATGAGAACACCATACTTGATGTGTCAATTTACCGCCAACATGGAAAATACACTTTAATTTTTCATTAGTACCTCAAGTCTAGTCATAAAACCATTATTATGGTTAAATAATAATTTATTATTCATATTATAAGTTATTTAATGTTCTGGAACTAATATAAAAATATGATATTGAATAAAATGATATAAGTTCATGATGATCGTAAAAATCGTCAAAATAAATTAAATCATTCTCTTTAATGTTTTATCTAATGATTCATCCTCATATCAAAAAAATAATATATGGTATCATTTAAAATTATGGAAACATATTAACACCATTTCACTCCACTTTTGTATTTTTTATTCCATTCGACAAGAAAACCCATAATGAATAAACCATGGAAACCCTGAAAAAAATGCACCTGAAACAATAAAAATAACGAAATATTATTAATAAATGGGTGGAAAGATGTTATAATAATATAATATAAGTAATTTTAAATATTAATATTATTCAATAACATATTAATAATACTCTTTAAACCATTATACATGGGTTTTTAACATGTTTAAAGTAAAATGAACCTGAGGTAATAGAATTATTAATCCAATTTCCACTCTTTTGGTGGACCTTCTACTTCATTAATTATGTGGAACTAAGATTATTTTTGAAATTTATTTTTTATATATTATGTTTTATTAATTATATTAAAATTTTATACACATAGTACGTTAATTTTATTAATTATTACATCAATTATATGATATTTGTAAGGGACCTTTCTTTAAAAACCTCTTTTAAAAAATCTATTTTTTTTACAAAATCAAAAGAAATGTTTTTATAAAAGTATTATTATTTTATAATAATGGTTCTTGGGAATTATTTATGATGAATGGTGGGACATATATCTCCCTTCAATTCATTGAGTATTTTTATGTTGAAGGCCAAATGTATGTTTACTCCAAGTGCAACTATGATGGTTATATCATAAGGTAGTCGTGCGGGTTACATTGTAAGGTAGTCGTGAGGGTTACAAATCATACGGTAGTCATGAGGGTTAAAATATTAAGTAATTAATGCCCCAAGTTACTTCTATGGTATGATTTATGTTTTTTATATTTTATAGAAATCTCATGTTTTCACAAGGTAACAATATTATACTTATTGGGCAAGAAGTATGTATTTGTAAAACTGATTTCATATGTTTATAAGTATTTATGTACTAATAGTTTCTCTCATTATTTTTATGTTCCTTACTAATATTTTTGGTCCCATACCATGTTTTATAATGTTTTTTCATAGGATTTAATAATGGGTAAGAGAAAAGAAAAATCCAAGATGAATGTTGTGAAGACTTTTCATGAAAAGATTTCATGTTTTTATTATTATGGAAGAAATATATACTATTTTAGTAGTACCCACTTTGAATGCTTATGTGTTAATATGTATGAATTATTTCCTAATTTTATAAAACTCTAAACCAAAAATATCTTTTATAATTTAAATAAGTGAATTCTAAAGGAATTTACTAGATTATGTAATGTTTAAATCTAGGTCCTTATAGTTGGTATCAGAGCATGATTTAGATAAATTTAAGGGTTAGGATAAAGTTAATAGAATACCATAAAAGATTTTTAACTAATTTTTATATTGAAATGATATAAAATTTTAATATTAACATCTTTTTTTCATCTAATATATGTATGTTCATAAGGGTTTTCCACATAATAGACATGGAATCTGAAGTAGGAAAACGCTGAGAGGATGATATCTTTCTAAATCTGTAACCTGAAATGGTGGGAATTGGAATGAAATTGTTTTTGATAGTAATGGATCAGTTGACATAGGCTATAAATAATGGTGGAATACACACAAGAGGAAAACCAGAGCTACCACAAAGAAACATGAAGATAGTGAAACATTTTATGTGGAAACACCCTCCTACTTCCAGTGGATCTTATGACTCAGTGGACAATGAAGGATAAATTAAATCCCTTGAAAAGATATTAAATGTTAAGGGGTGTTCATATAATCAAAAGTTTAGTTTATAAATTTATCATTTTGAAGGTTAATCTGACCATTGGTGGTTAGTGGTCAAGAATATAAGAGATAGTGAGGAGATTTATGCCTTGGAATGGGATGAATTAAAAATTATTTTTCTTATAAAATATTTTCCTAAGGTTGTTTGACTTAGGATAGAAAAAGAATCCATTGAATTGAAACTAAAGGATGAGGATTTAGTGTTCATGTATGAAAAAAGCTTCACTATATTGGAAAAGTATTCTCAAAATCTTTTTCAGGATCTTAATAGAAAAATCAATCATTTTTACTCAAGATCGAAGCTAAGATATAAAAGGGAATTGGCCTCCTGTGAATTCAAAAGTTAAGAGAACCTTTTCTGATGTGTTGAGAGGGTATAAATGGAGTTTTTTATGATTAAATTTAATTTCAAAATAATAATAAGAATAGTACCAAGTGGAAAGCGAGGGGTAAGAATCAATCAATGAAATATGAAGGTAAGAAAGTCTAGTTTCCAGTTTTGAAAAGTGTGGTAAAAAGAACCCTCAGGAATGCCTTAAAAAATCTAGGATGTTTTTTTTAATGTGGTAAGTATGGAGATATGACCTAATATTATAATAAAAATTATATTAATATTAATTTTGATAAGAAAACTATAAAGTTTTTTAAATGTGGTGAGATGAGTTATTATGAAAATAACTACCCAAATAAATATTTGAATGATGAAAATAAGAAAAATTATAAGTAGAAAGGTGTAGTGAGATCCTTTGCGACTATGTCAGCAGATGTTGGGCTATCCAGTGAAGTTTTATCAGGTACTTTTTTTGTTTTCTAGGATTTTTCTAATGTCTTTTTTGATACAGGTTATACACATCCCTTTATTTATGTTAAATTTTCTGGTAAATTAGAAATTTCACCTCAAGTAATTAGACTAGAACTTGTGGTTAAAACACAAAGGGGAAATATTACAGAAAAAAGGAATTATAAGAATCTTACTATTGTTGTATTTGGAAAGAAATTACCTATAAATCTTTTTGTTTTTACCTTAGTAGAGTTTGATATTATTATGGGTGTGGATTGGATTTTTGTTTATCATGCTAACATTGATTATAGATCTAGAGAAGTTATTTTTGAGAAAGTGTTTTAGTTTTTATAAAATAATGAACATATACAATTGATAACATATCAGGAAGCTGAGAAACTGTTAAAATATGAAAATGAAAGTTATCTTTCTCATATTGTAGAAAATAAGGGAACTATTCAGATTAATGATGTTATGGTGGTAAATGAATGCCTGTTTGTTTTTTCTAATGAGTTTATCGGTGTTATATCTGATCAGAAAGTTTAATTTACTAATGACTTGGTTTCTGATGCTAATCCAATTTCAAAATTTCCTTATTTAATGGCTCAAGTATAACTTCTTAAATTGAAAAATCATTTTTAGGAGTTTATTGATAAATTCTTCATTCATCTTATAACTTCACCATGTGGTGTACTTGTTTTGTTCATTAAAAACAAAGATAGTTTCATGAGACTTTTCATTAATTATAGATTTTTAAATAACATTATTGTTAATAATAACTATCATTTCCTCATATAGATGACTTTTTGATCATCTTCAAGAGCTCAGTATTTTTCCAAGATTGAATTGAGATCTGGGTACCATCAGCTGAAGGTGAAGGAAGATGACATCCTGAAAATAACTTTTTATACTAGATATAGGCATTATGAGTTTGTTGTTATGTCCTATGGTTTAACAAATTCTCCTACTATATTCATGGATCTTATGAAAGAATATTCCATGAATATTTAGATAAGTTTGTTGTTGTTTTTATTAATGATATTTTTGTCTTTTCAAAAAATTATGAGGATCCTAAAAAACATTTAAGGATTATCTTAAAAACTCTCAAAGAAAATAAGTTATAATTTTTTTAGAAAATATGTTTTTTGGTTGAAAAATATTTCTTTTCATGGGAACATTTTAAATAAGTATGAAATAAAAATTGATCCCACAAAAAAAGTGGTTGATGAATGAAAAAGTGCTAAAATTATTACAAATATTTATAGTTTTCTTAGATTAACAAGTTATTACCAACAGTTTATTAAAACATTTGCATGGTTATATATCGCGCTAACTAAGTTAACATGAAAATATGTTAAATTTATTTTTACAAAAGACTGTGATGTTTGTTTTTAGGAATTCAAAAAGAGATTGGTGAATGCTCCAGTTTTATCCTTGACTTCTAGAAATGGTGATTTTTTCATCTACAGTAATTCTTTATTAAATGGAATTGGTTATGTTCTAATGCAGAATGATCGAGTAATTGATTATGCTTTAAGACAACTAAAAACTCATGAGTTAAATTATCTGACACATGATTTGGAATTAGGAGATGTGGTTTCCTATTTGAAAATTTGGAGGCATAATTTATATAGATCCAAATTTGAAATATATACTGACCATAAAAGTATGAAGTATATATTCACTCATAAGGAATTAAACATGAGGTAAAGAACATGGCTTTAAAAGATAAAGGATTAAAATTACATGATAAATTACCATCCCAGAAAAGCATAATTGGTAAAAAGGGTAAGTTTTTATAGTTTAATATTGATAAAGATTATTTTTTGAGATTTGAGAAGAGATTATGTGTGCCCTATGATTCACATTTGAAGAAAGAGTTGTTAAGTGAATCTCATATTTCTCCATTTTTAGTTCATCATAGTAGCACAAAGATGTACAGAGACCTTCGGGAGTATTACTGATGGGATAGAATGAAAAGAGATATTTCAGATTTTACTATGAAATTTTTGACTATTCAATATGTTAAATAAGGGTGATAATTTCCAAAGGGGATGCTTTAGCCTTTTCCTGCATTAGAGTGGAAATAGGAAAATATATCCATGAACTTTGTGGTGGGTCAACCGAATACTTCTTGAGGTTCACTTATAACTCTTCGAAAGGAATTTATAAGCCGTTGGGTAGAAAATAAAATTTCAAAACTTATTTTTATATTTAATATAATGGATAGAATAAGTGAACAATTCATACATTAGAGGATATGCTTCGAGATGGTTTAATGAACTACCATGGAATTTGGGATCAACATCTTTCTTTAGTTGAGTTTTCTTATAATAACAACCTTTATTCCAATATACATATGATACCTATTGAGTCATTATATGGAAAGTGATGTCAAATTACATATTTTTGGATGATATCAGGGAAATGAAGTTGATGGGACCATAATTAGTAATGGAATTGGATGAGAAAGTGAAGATGACCCAACAACAAATAAGGATAGATCAGAGGAGGTATAAAATTAATGCAAATAACATGAGGACATAATTTTCTTTTGAGGTAGGTGATCATGTTTTTTTAGAATATAACCATGGAAAATTATTATGTGTTTTGGTAAGAAAAGAAAGAAAATTCTACATTTCATTACATCTTATGAAATCTTGGAGAAAGTTGTACCAGTCACCTATCGAGTATCTTTGCCTCTGAGTTTTTCTCGAGTACATAATTTTTTTCATGTTATGATGTTGAGAAAGTATGTCACAAATTTATCTAACGTTTTGATCCCAGAAGTAGTTTAGCTAGAAGATAAACTTTCTTATGAAGTGAAACCTGTTTAGATTATTGATCTTAGAGAGAAAGTATTTTAGAATAAGGTAATTCACTAGGTTAAAGTTTTATAGAGAAACCACATGGTTGAAGAAGTAACATGGTAATTTGAAAATTCATTGAGGAAACGGTACCCTCACTTGTTTAATAAGTAAATAAAAATTTAGAGGATGCAATTTCTAAAATGTTGGGAGAATGTAAAAACCTAATTAGTTATAAAATATTTTCTTTTCATTGTGGAATCAAATAGTCAAATTAATTTTAAATTTATAATGGAATAAGTGGTAATTATAGAAATTAAGGAATTTATACTAATGGAATAGTAACTTGGCCTTAGGAATATTAATATGTCCAATAGATTAGTAACCCCACCTATGAAATTATGTATAAAATTCATGTATGTTAAAAGTTAAAATATGATATATTTATATCATGGAATAAGTAAATAAATGTTTTGAAATTGATAAATTAATTGTTGGTATTTTTGCAAAAGATAAATGTTTAATCATAATTTTATAATTAATAAAATGATTTAAAAGAAAATATATTTTCATAAAATAGATTCATAAATTAATATTTCATTTTCTTATATTTATAATATAATTTTATGAGACCGTAATTATTTTTTAAAGTGTAAAAAACTTAGTTATAGTTTTAAAATTGGTATTTTTGAATAAATTAAGATTTTAATTAAAAATTAAATTTAATATATTTATTAAATTATTTTCATAAAATAGAGATCATTTTTTAATCCTACATAGTAAAAATTGTTAGGGTGAATTTTTGGTTTTGTTCTAAAATACTTGAATTTTTGGTGAATAGTGAAATATAGTAATTTAAGGTATAAGCTAATAAATGAATTATTGAGTCATAGATGATATAAGGCTATTATGAGCCCAAAATATATAATTATCCTTAATTATTTTAATATATTTAATGATATTTTTCATATTATTCATATTCTTGATCCAAATTTTTAAACTAATCAATATAATAATGAGAAAACACCTTCGTCCTCCACTATATATACCACCCTCACCGCCTCTTCTCCACACACCGAAAAAACTTTTATCTTGTGTAATTTCTATCAAATTACCTTCAAAATTCTCTTAACCACATCCAATGCCTATTGGTCTAACCAAGAGTGCAAAACCAAGGTCCTTAAGGAAGTTTTCATAGAGGAAAATTCAAGAGATATAGTCCTCTTTAATTTTATTTTATTTTATTTTCAATTATTTTTCTTTTCTTATACTCTAATAACATACCATTATACAAGTGGAATGAAAAATATAGTACATTATATATACTGGAATTCTATCATGTTTATTGAAAAATTCATCATCAAACTTCTTCTCCTATCGCTTTTATTCTAAAAATGAGAACATTATTTGTGATGTGTTGATTTATCTCCATCATGGAAAATACACTGTCATTTTTCATTAGTGACTTCAATGCTGGTAATAAAACCATTATTATGGTTAAATAATATTTTATTATACATATTATAAGTTATTTAATGTTTTGTAACAAATATATAAACATGATATTGAATAAAATGATATAAGTTTGTGATGATCATAAAAACCACCAAAATAAATTAAATCATTCTCATTAATATTTTATCTAATGATTCATCCTCATATCATAAAAAATGATATATGGTATCATTTAAATTTATGGAAAAATATTAACATAATTTCACTTCACTTCTGTATTTTTTCTTCCATTCAATAAGGAAATACATAATGAACCAACCACAGAAACCATGAAATAAATGCACCCAAAACAATAAAAATAACAAAATATTATTAATAAATGTGTATAAATATGTCATAATAATATCATATAAGTAATTATAAATATGAATATGATTATTTAATATATTAATAACAATATTTAAACCATTATTAATGAGTTTTTAACATGTTTTAAGTAAGAAAAACCCGAGGTAAGGGAATTCTTAACCCAATTTCCATTCTCTAGGTTAACCTTATACTTAATTTATTATGTGGTACTAATATTATTTGTGAAATTAATTTTTTATATTATTTTTTATTATAGGGATTTACAATTTATACACATATTCTATTAATTTTATTAATTCTCACTTCAATTATATATTATTTTTAAGGTTCTTTTCTTTAACAATCCTCTTTTAAATTTATATTTTTTACAAAATTCAAAAGGAATGTTTTTATGAAAGTACTATTATTTTATGATTATGGTTATTTGGAATTATTTATGATTAAGGGTGGGACCTATATATCCCTTCAATTCATTGGGTATGTTTATGTTGTAGGTCAACTGTATGTTTACTCCAAGTGTAACAGTGATGGTTACATCATAAGGTATCCATGAGGGTTACATTTTAAGGTATCCTCGAGGGTTACAAATAATATGGTATCCACGAGGGCTATAATATTAAGTAAGTAATTCCAAAATTTACCTTTATTGTATTATTTATGTTTCTTATGTTTTATGTAAATCTCATGTTTTCATAAAGTAACTATATGATACTTATTGGATGAGAAGTATGTCTTTGTGAAAATTATTTCATATGTTTATAAGTATTCATGTACTAATGATTTCTCTCCTTATTTTTAGGCCCCTTACTGAGATTTTTGTGCTCATCATAAGTCTTAAATTTTTTTTCATAGGATTTAAGAATAGGTAAGAGAAAAGGATAAGACAAGATGAATGTTGTAAAGAATTTTCATGAAAATATTTCATGTTTTTATTAAAAAAATTTGTATTATGGAAGAAATGGATACTATTTTAGTAGTACCCATTTTTGTGGGTTGATATGTTTGAATTATGTCCTAATTTTATAAAACTCTATGATGAAAATATCTATGGGAATGTAAATAATTTAATTATAAAGTAATTTACTAGATTATGTAATGTTTAAGGTCGAGTACTTAAACCAAGTACCTGATCCAGTCCAAGACATGGACCAAAGGGAATTCCCAATCCCCATGGTATAGAAACAAGTGACTGGGCATTAATAACACTCTTTCGAAATTATTTAACCCAATAAATCCATTAAGAGTTTCTTAACCTAAAACCTTATAGACCATCAACATAACATTTTGGGTAATTATATAAAACATACATAATTGAAACACAATCTATCAACATACAATATCATAAATAAACCTCAAAATAACCATTTAAACCATAAATTAAAATGAGAAAATCAATCATAATATACTTAAAATGAGAAATCTAACATACCAATAAAAAAGGATTATTTATGAACTGAATTAGAAATATAATACATATATATAAAATCAAATAAAAATAAACAAAATGAAACTACACATCTACATGTGGAAATAAGGTTAACTCTCCAACAACTCACTACTACCACCAATTTGTTTTGAACAAGAATACCCACTGCCACCAAGAGACGGATCACATTTTAATACATATATCAAAACAATGTCTACATAAACCCATTGGGTGTATGTAGGGTGTGGGAACAACTAGCCTAGTGTGATACTAAAAATTGTTTTGTAAGAGACCATTATTAGTTAAACACAACCATACTAGTTTGAAAAAAGTATATAAAACTAATATTTTAACATTTTAGATACAATATAACAAAAAAATTCTTATAAAAGTTTAAAGTAAAATTAAATACCATGTAAAAAATAATTTTTAAAAAAGAACCATGAGAGATCCCTATGGAAACTAAGGTTACTAGAACCCTATAATTCTCATACCATTTTGCAGTCCAATGGTCAAAAATAAATTGTACGCGTGAGCCATTAAAGAGGTATGAATTGTCCCAATAGTATGGTGACACCCATAAAATGACACCACATCCTACCAACCACTAAGGAGTGTATGTATGGGCTTAGAGGCGTGGAAATTACCATATACCAACATCACAACCTTATTTCCAAGTCAAGTAGTGTGTATTTAGTGTGGAATAATCGAAAATGGGAACTTAATTCTGGAATTCCCACCTAGATACATTGGTTAACATGTGTCAAGACCCTTCTAAGTTGTCATAATTCTATTTCTTAAACCAATTTTCATTAAAATGGCGTATTTCACCATATACATAGTAGCAATCCCTAATCTTTTCCATTTTAAACACCACTTTGATTTTCCAATTCTTAAGGAAATCATTTCAATTAATCACAATACATTTACTAGCTATTAAATGATTAATTTTAAATTTTAAAATAGTTTGAAATAATTATTTAAAGTTAAGAAAGCATTAAAGGTTCTTCAAACAAAGTAAACTCATAAAACCACCTACCTTAATTCATAGAAATCCTTGAAAAATCAATGAAATCCACTAAATAATAGGGGAATGAACCTTAAGAATAAAAAGGATACCCTAAATAAAAACTCACACCATTAATTTGGTAAATTATAACTCTAGTATTATATGATCATAAAAATAAAGGGAAACCCTGAAATAAGGGTGAAGAAACTCAATAAAGGGGTGGAGAATAAACTTATTAGGAGTTTTCTTTATGATACTAGGTTAAATATCACCCAAATATAATCCAAGAAGGAATGGGGAAGGGAACCACATGAATGGGGCATAGAAAAGTAAATAATGGAAAAAATATGGGGGGGGGGAAGATAAATCTAAGGGATTATTTTAGTAAGATCAATTTTTTTAATTTTATGGGCATGACACATGGTTTGGATACATGATTTTCTAACCCATGTTCCAACTATAAAGGTGGCACTAGAAACACATTGGAAGTTTTATAGTCCAGCTGTATGGTTATAAAAACTACACATTTGTAACCCCCCAAGTTTTTCTAAAAATAAATAGAAATTAATGGAACTTTTTTTTAAGTATATATTTATAACTAGCCTTTTAACATATTTTTTCCACTTCTATGTTTTGAATTTCAAGAAACTATCTTCTACAATTGTGTTCATTATGTTATTTGGAGTCTATTGGAACCAACTTGTTTTTTTTGGTGAATAGTAACATACCCTTATGAATATTAATATGAATAGTTATATGACCCTAATGAATAATAAATTTTATTATTATTTTATTTTATTAAGGCTTTAAGATAATAGCATCTAGGTTAATTTTTCATTGTGATATAGAAGTAGTTACAGAATTAGAATTGTAAATTTTTGAATTAAGTGTGCCTTTATTTAAAAATTCAATTAATAATATTTAGAAAACTATTTTCAAAAAATTGACTTCATTTTTGAAATATACATGTTGATAAATGGTTAGGGTGAATTTTTGGAATTTTTCTAAAACTGTTGATTTTTCAGTGAATAGTAAAAAATACAGTTTTTAGTTTCAGTGTATTAATGACATCATTAGTGATATAAAAATGATGTCATAAATCTGGTAGACTTGTGTATATTTACATAATATTTGAGGTGTCCCAAGTGGCTTATACCATGGTAAAATACCATGTGTAAGCCCATGGTTTTGTAAATACCACTCATGAGGTGTCCCTTGAAAATTATTAAAATAATCCCTCACTTTTCCTATAAATACCAACTCATCCCTTCATTTAATTAATTCCCAATTCTCCCTCAACTAAGATCTGTCCTCATTACCTTCATAGTAGTCCTCCCAAGGTTTCCCCAAGCCCCCAAGGTCCCAACCTTCAAGTTCTAAGGGTGACTCTACAAGGTAAGAAAATTCTCAATTTCTTTCTTTTTCATTTCAAGTTCTCTTTTATGTGGTATAACTTTCAAGTTTCCATTCCATGTTCTTATTTTCTTCTTATTATTGATCTAATATATATTATGATTCATTTCTGTATTGGTGACCCTTTTCCCCTATCTTTTTAATATTTTCAAAAACCATGTTGCGTAGCCGTTAGGCTACCGAATTTTTGTAAGCAATTTCACAATTATTCTTTTATTTTGAGTTATTTCCTTATTATTTCTTCATATATACTTAACCAAGAGTCATGAAATAAGCATAAATCATGTATATTCTCTATTTTATCATGTTTATAGAAAATTACTCATCATTATTCTTCTCCTCTCCCACTTATTTAAAGAATAAAAACATTGTCCGTTTGTGTCGATTTATTGATATTGTGGACGATGTGATTTCAATTTCCATTAATTCTTTCAAGTCTGGTCATAAAACCATTTATATGGTTGAACCAGGTTATAATATATGTTTTATTACTCACTCATGGTTATGTAATTCTTTTTTACTCATCGTTCTAATTTATAAGACAAAACGGGGTTATTATTATCAAATAACCACTAAAATGATCTAAACAAACATCATTAATGTTCTAACTTATGAATCATCCTCATTTAAGAATTAAAAATGATGAATGGAATAATTTTTTTTACTGGATATATGTAAATACTACTCCATTACAATTCTATAGTTTTACTTCCAATCGACAAGAATGTCCATCATGAACCAATCTTGGAAATCATGTTAAAAACTCATCCAAAAACAGTGCAAAAGAAAACAAATACTAACAATTAAGGGTGAAATGATGTTATGAAATGATCATATAAGATGTTATAAACATGGAAATGTTTCTATAAAATATTAATAACACTCTTTTAACCATTATATAGTAGGTTTAAACAAGTTTGAAGTAAGAAAAACCGGAGGTAAATGAATTCTTAACCCGATTTCCATTCTTTGGGTTAACCTTTCACTTCATTATTTATGTGCTATTTAAATTGTCTGTGTGATGGGTTCTATTTATATTATGTTTCATTATGTGTATTTATAGTATATATACATACTCCATTCACTCTATTAAGTCTCTCTTTAATTGTATGATATTTATAAGGTTCTTTTCTTTAAAATCCTCTTTTTAAATTCGATTTTATGAAATTCCAAAGTAATGTTGTTATCGAATTATTCATGTTGTATGATTATTTTTTGGTTCTTGGTAATTATTTATGATGAATGTTGGGACATATATTTCCCTCAAATTCATTGGGTATGAGTAAGTTTGAGGTTGGCCGTATGGTTACTCCAAGTGTAATTGCGATGGTTACACAAAGTAAGGTAGCTGTGAGGGTTACAAATTATAAGGTAGCCAAGAATGGTTACAAGATTATGTAAGTAATTCCCCAAGATACCTTTATGATTATATTTATCTTCTCATGTTTTTTGTGGATCCTGTGTAAATCTCATGTTACACAAAGTAAGTATATATGGGTGATAAGAATGACTTTTGAAAATGCTTTCATACGTTATGAGTATTCGTGGACTAATATGATCTTTCCTTCTCTTCCATCCCTTACTGAGCTTTTGTGCTCATTCCAAGTTTTTAAATTATTTTTCCCAGGTTAATGGATATGTAATACAAGGAAGGAAGACATGTTAAATGTTGAAGAATTGTCAAGGAGTCTTGTTTTATGTTTTAATGTTTTATATTTTAAAAAAAATGGAAACTGTTTTTATGGTATCCACTCCGTAATAATGTGTAATGTCATGAATGTATTGTCCTAATTCTCTAAAGCTCTAAACTTGAAAAGATATTCAATGTAAAAGGAAGTGTTTTCTTGACTAAATTCAAGATTATGTATGTAATAAGTCTGGGTCCTTATAGTTGGTATCAGAGGATGATTTAGATAACTTTAGCGGTTAGGGTGATGTTAATAGAATAACATAAATAATTTTCACTCTATGTTTAATTTGAAATGTTATAGCATTTAAAGATTACCATGTTGCTTTATCTAAGAAATGTTTGTTCAGAATGGTTGTCCGCAGAAGGAACAGGGATACTGAAGAGGAGAGGCACCGACAGAATGACATCCTTCCGAAACTACAGCCCGGAATGGTAGGTATTGGAACTGAGCAGTTTGTGATAGTAATGGATCAGCTAACGCGGGAAATAAATGGTGGTGGAATCCATGAAAGAGAACCAATAGAGGTACCACAATAGAACATGACAGTAGTGGAACATTTTATGAGACAACATCCTCCTACATTCAATGGATCTTTTGACCCAGTAGCAACTGAAGGATGGATCAAATCCCTTGAAAAGATATTCAATGTTATGGGATATTCAGAAAATCAAAAGGTAAGTCTTTCCATTTATCGTTTTGAATGGGAAACTGATCAGTGGTGGTCAATGGTAAGGAATATCAGGGGTAGTGAGGATTTTGATGCCTTATAGTGGGATGAATTTAAAAGTCTTTTCCTTAAAAAATATTTTCCTAAGGTGGTGCGACTTAGAATAGAGAAGCAATTCCTTGAATTGAAACAGAAGGAGGAAGATTCAATGGCTATGTATGAAGCGAAATTCACCTGACTGGAGAGGTATACACCAAATCTTATTCTGGATCTTGATAGAAAAATCAACTAATTTTACTCAGGATTGAATCCAAGGTATCGAAGGGTGTTGGCCTCCCAGGAATTCAAAAGTTCTGAGAAACTTGTCTGATGTACTGAGAGGTTAGAGATGGATTTTTCTGATGATCATGTGCATTTTGGAAACAAAGAGAAGAAGAGGTACAGTTGGTAAGAAATGGGTGAGAATCAACCAAAGAAATCTGATGGTAAGAAAATACAACTTCTAGTTTGTGAGAAGTGTGGAAAGAAACACCCTGGGGAATGTCTTGGAAAAACTGGGAAGTGTTTTAAATGTGGTAAGTTTGGACATATGGCCTGAGATTGAAATGAAAATGAACTTAAGAATAATCCTGATAAGAAAACTGTAAAGTGTTTTAAATGTGGTGAAATGGTTCATTATGCAAATGTCTTCCCAAAGAGATATCCGAATGATGCAAAGAAGCCAGACTACAAGCAGAAAGGTGTAGTGAGATACTTTGTGACTACGTTAGTAGATTTTGAGCCATCAAATGAAGTTGTATCAGGTACTTTGTTTGTTCACTCAGATTTTGCTAAAGTTTTGTTTGATACGGGGTCTACACATTCCTTTATCTCTGAGAAATTTTCTGGTAAATTATAAATATCACCTTTACAAATGAGACCCGAACTTTTTGTTAAAACACCAGGGGAAAATGTTATAACAAAGAGGAATTATAAGAATACTTATATTGTGGTATGTAGAAATACTTTACCTGCAAAACTTGTTGTTTTACCCTTAGTCGAGTTTGATGTTATTCTGGGGATGGACTGGCTTTCTGATTATCATGCAAAGATTGACTATAGAGCTAAAGAAGTTGTTTTTCTGAAAGAGTTTCAGTTTTTATACAAGAATGAACCCATACAATTGATAACATATCAGGAAGCTAAAAAACTATTGAAATATGGAAATGAAATTTATCTTGCTCATATTTTTGAAAATAAGGGAACTATTCAAATTAATGATGTGCCAGTGGTAGATGAATACCTTGATGTTTTTCCTAATGAGTTACCCAGTGTCATACCTGATCGAGAAGTTGAATTCAAAATTGACTTAGTTCCTGATGCTAATACAATTTCAAAACCCCCATATCATATGGCTCCAATAGAACTTCTTGAATTGAAAAATCAGTTGCAGTATTTTCTTAAGAAAGGCTTCATTCGTCCTATCACTTCACTATGGGGAGCCCCTGTTTTGTTTGTTAAAAATAAAGATGGTTCCATGAGACTTTTCCTTCATTATAGAGCTTTTAATAACATCACTGTTAAAAACAGGTATCCTTTGCCTCATATTGATGACTTGTTTGATCAGATCCAGGGAGCTCAGTACTTTTCCAAGATTGACTTGAGGTCCGGTTACCATCAGCTGAAGGTGAAGGAAGATGACATCCCGAAAACAACCTTTCGTACTAGATATGGGCATTATGGATTTTTTGTTATTCCATTTTTATTAACTAATTCACCTACTGTATTCATGAATCTTATGAATAGAGTATTTCATGGGTTCTTGGATAAGTTTGTGATTGTATTTATTTATGACATTATGGTATTTTCTAAAAATAAAGAGGAGCATGAAAAACATCTAAGGGTTGTTTTAAAAACATTAAAAGAAAAGAAACTATATGGAAAATTCAGCAAGTGTGATTTCTAGTTGCAACAGATTTCTTTTCTTGGGCACATTGTAAATAAGGATGGAATAATAGTTGATCCTGCCAAAACAAAAGTAGTTGATGAATGACCAAGACCTACAAATGTTACAAAGATTCGTAGTTTTCTAGGCTTAGGAAGTTATTACCGACGGTTTGTTAAGAACTTTTCATGGTTATCTATCCCGATAACTAAGTTAACACGGAAAGGGGTTAAATTTGTTTGGATAGAGGAATGTGATGTTTTTTTCAGGAACTAAAAAAGAGATTGGTGAATGATCCATTTTTTTCCCTACCTTCCCGAAATGGTGAGTTTTTCATCTACAGTGATGCTTATTTGAAAGGACTTGGTTGTGTTTTGATGTAGAATAATCAGGTAATTGCCTATGCTTTGAGACAACTTAATCCACATGAGCTAAATTACCCCACACATGATTTGGAATTGGTAGATGTGGTTTTTTCTTTGAAAATTTGGAGGCATCATCTATACGGAACCAAATTCCAAATATATACTAACCATAAAATTCTAAAGTATATATTCACTCAGAAGGAATTAAACATGAGGAAGAGAAGATGGCTATAACTGATAAAGGATTATGACTATATGATCAATTACCATCCTGGGAAAGAAAACAAATTGGCATATGCCTTAAGTCGGAAACATCATGAATCATTAACCATGCTACATTTTTAACATGATCCCTTGATTAATGATTTGATTAATTTTGGCCTAGAAGTTGTTAGTGCAGGGAATACATCTGTTTTGTTTCAGGTTTCAGTGCAGTCTTTGTTGTTAGACAGAATTAAGAAAGTGCAGAAGGAATACCATGAGCTATAGAAAAAGGTAGAATTGGTTAAAATGGGTAAGTTTCCATAATTTAATCTTGATAAAGATTGTGTTTTAAGATTTGGAAAAATGTTGTGTGTGACTTGTGATTCTTAGATGAAGAAAGAATTGTTGTGTGGAGCTTATAGTTCTCCATTTTCTGTTCATCCTGGCAGTACTAAGATGTACTGAGACCTTCAAGAGTATTATTTGTGGGATGGAATGAAAAGAGATATTGTTGATTTTACCATGAGATGTTTTACATGTCAATAGGTTAAAGAAAAGTGACAATTACCGAAGGGGATACTTCATCCTTTTCCATTGCCAGAGTGGAAATGGGAGAATGTATCCATGAAATTTGTGGTGAGACTACCAAATAATTCTAGAGGTAACAATGCTATTTGGGTTATTTTTGATCGGCTAACAAAGTATGAAAATTTTCTATCAATTCGAGATACAATGTCTTTGGATTAGCTTTCTTGATTGTACCTTAAGGATATTGTTAGGTTACATGGAGTTCCTCTTTCCATTGTGTCTGACCGAGATCCCAGGTTCACTTCTAACTTTTGGAAGGGACTTCATAAGTTGTTGGGCACAGAGTTAAATTTCAGTACAACTTTTCATCCTCAATCAGATGGGCAGTTGGAACGAACAATTCAAACTTTGTAGGATATGATTCGAGCTTTTTCAATGGCCCATCAGGGAATTTGGGATCAACATCTATCTTTATTTGAGTTTTATTATAATAACAGGTTTCATTCCAGTATTCAGATGGAACCTTTTGAGGCCTTGTATGGGAAGCGGTGTCGAACTCCAGCGTTTTGGGATGAAGTTGGTGAAAGAAAGTTGATGGGGCCGGAATTAGTAGAAGAAATGGCTGAGAAAGTGAAGATGATCCAGCAGCACATGTGGACAGCTCAGAGTAGGAAGAAAAGTTATGCCGATAACAGAATGAAAGACTTCTCTTTCAAGGAAGGTGACCATGTTTTCCTTAAAATATCTCCTTGGAAAAGTGTGATGCATTTTAATTAGAAAGGGAAGCTCTGTCCATGGTTCATCGGTCCATTTGAAATCTTGGAGAAAGTTGGAATAGTTGCATACCGCGTAGCTTTTCCTCCAAGTCTGTTTCAGGTACACAATGTTTTTCATGTTTCAGTTTTGAGAAAGTATGTGCCAAATTCATCACATGTATTGAGCCCAGAATCAGTTCAGCTGGAAGAGAACCTTTCTTATGAAGAGAAACCAGTTCAGATTCATTATTGAAGAGAACGGGTATTGCGGAATAAGGTAATCCACCAGGTAAAGGTTTTGTGGATAAACCACATGGTTGAATAAGAAACATGGGAGTCTAAAAATGCTATGAGAGAAAAATACCCTCAGTTGTTTAAAAAGTAAATAAAATTGCGAGGACGCAATTTCAAGAAGGTGGGGATAATGTAACACCCCAAGTTTTTCTAAAAAAAAATATAAATGCATGGAACTTTTTTTAAGTATATATTTATAACTAGCCTTTTAACATAATTTTTCCACTTCTATGTTTTGAATTTCAAGAAACTGTCTTCTACAATTGTGTTCAGTATGTTATTTAGAGTCTATTGGAACCAACTTGTTTTTTGGTGAATAGTAACATACATTTATGAATAGTAATATGAATAGTGATATGACCCTAATGAATAGTAAATTTTATTATTATTTTATTTTATTAAGGATTTAAGATAATAACATCTAGGTTAATTTTTCATTGTGATATAGAAGTAGTTACAGAATTAGAATTGTCAATTTTTGAATTAAGTATTCTTTTATTTAAAAATTAAATTAATAATATTTAGAAAATTATTTTCAAAAAATGGACTTCATTTTTGAAATCTACACTTTGATAAATGGTTAGGGTGAATTTTGGGAATTTTTCTGAAACTGTTGATTTTTCAGTGAATAGTTAAAAAATACAGTTTTTAGTTTTGGTGTATTAATGACATCATTAATGATATAATAATGATTTCATAAATCTGGTAGAATTGTGTATAGTTAAATAATATGTGAGGTGTCCCAAGTGTCTTATACCCTAGGCAAATACCATGGGCAAGCCCATGGTTTTGTAAATACCACTCATGAGGTGTCCCTTGAAAATTATTAAAATAATCCCTCACTTTTTCTATAAATTACAACTCTTCCCTTCATTGAATTCATTCCCAATTCTCACTCAAAAAATCTCTGGCCTCCTTACCTTCATAGTATTCCTCCCAAGGTTTCCTCAAACCCCCCAAGGTCCCAACCTTCAAGTTCTAATAGTTACTCTACAAGGTAAGAAAATTCTCAATTTCTTTCTTTTTTTCTTTCAAGTTCTCTTTTGTGTGGTATAACATTCAAGTTTCCATACCATGTTATTATTTTCTTATTATTATTGATATAATATATATTATGATTCATTTTTGTGTGGTTGACCCTTGTCCCCTCTCTTTTTAATATTTTCTAAAACCATGTTGCGTAGTCATTAGGCTGCTGAATTTTTCTAAGCGATTTCACAATTATTCTTTTATTTTGAGTTCTTTCCTTATTATTTCTTCATATCTCCTTAACCAAGAGGAATAAAATATCCAGAAATCATTTATATTCTATATTTTATCATGTTTATGGAAAATTACTCATCATTATTGTAGAGACCCGTATCTTATCGTACATGGACATTACATTACTTTTGCGGAATACTTAGTACATAACAAAAACACACACACAAGGATCGTAATAGTTTAGTGTCTTTGGAAACTCGGAATATAATCTTCTAATCCTGGTGAAAGATCTTCAACATCTCCCATAAAGATCTTCTTTTTTTTTTACCTAAAACCTTTCTTTATATCCTGGGGAAAAGAAAACATAAAAGGGTGATCTCAAATGCTCAGTAAGGGTAAACAAAGGAAATATCAATCACATAATTTTCATAAGAACATAACATTTTTGGAAATCTTAACCTGCAAAAGAGAGCATAATTTCATAACATGGGGTAAATCATAGTAGTGAAATGAAATCATAACTTAAAACATTACTCATTGTGGCATACACACATAATCATAGAGAATCATTTCTTGTTAGTCAAGACTCATTGCCAAGACTATCTTAGTGGACAAAGTCCCTTTCTGAATCGAGTAATCCTCGTTTCAGTCCTGTTTCACTGAACCGGTATAACCTACCATTCCAGCCATGTCTATCTCATGAGATATAAAATCATTACCCAATGCATTGGAGGGAGATATAGGTCCCACCCATCTTATAATGAATCCTTTCTTATGTGTGCCACATAATCATAAAACATACATCATCCCATAACACATGTAACAAAAATGGGATTCTTGAAACATCATGACATCATAAATCAATTCATATAAGATAAAGGAATTCATAAAAATATTTCCATCACAACATAATCAAATCCATGTAATAATAGGGATAAAAAAAGAACCCTTTTATTATCTTAGATGGAAAATAATTTTGATAAAATACTTGAAATCCATTCTTGAGGAAAATATCCTTTCTTCTTCAAAAACGTTTTTCCTTTCATAAAATGTCATACAACTTTAAAATAAAAGAAGTTGATTAAAAATAAACTTGAAAACTTGTAAAGGAAGCTTTTTGGAAATAATGATTTAAAAATCCATTCATGCCATATAAGTTAAAAAAAACAGTCTTCGTACTTTTGTCGGAAAAGTCAAAAAGTACCTCGTACGAAAAACGACAAAAGATTCCTTTCATATCTTTTACTAAAAACTCACCTAAGGGTAAAAATGGATTTAAACAATTTTAGGTGGATTGAAATAATATTACATATTTATGAAACATGGATTTGGATGATAAAATACACCCCAGTAAATACTTACGAATAAACAATCTCGGATAAAAATGAGATTGTGATATTTCCCTTACCTTAGGTCCGACTTGCTCTGTAAGTGTCCGAACCTCCTGTATAATGATTTAAATAATGTTATTGACTTATTACAGAATCATATTCATTGTTATGATATCATATATGGTTCACTTATGACATTATATTACCCGTTCTTTTGTAAATTCCATGTTAAAGAAGCGTTTTGGGTAAAATCGTTTCATTTATCGTAGGTGTTTTGACTTGTTGTTCTTGACATCATTATTACTTATATCATGATTTACTTACTTCCAGAATATAAAATATGATTTATATATCATATATATTCAGTATATATATATATATAATAGGTAGATAAATAAAATGAAAAACACCGTTCATGGAGACGGTAGTCCGTACGTACGCATGAACGCTGTTTTCCTTTCCTTATTGTCTTGAAATGGAAGTAAGTAGATGACATACATATGTATATATATACATAAATCCAGTAGCTTTATAATGTCATATATTTCATTATTATTTCTTATATATACATTATAATCATTCTTAAATGGTTAACATGGAGAATGAATCTCATCGCGTCGTGGAGACGGTAGTCCGTACGTACGCACGAGCGATGATATCATTTCCATAAATATTGAATTGAATTGGAGTGGATTATACAATATATCAGAATCAATATGATGTTTTAATAACTATATATAGTTATTCTTTACACCATTATACCCATCCATGTAAGGTGGTGGTGGAAAATAGATTACACCACGGCGTGGAGACGGTATTCCGTACGTACGCACGCGCGGTGATTTCTTTTTCCGTAGGATGGATAGATGGTGAAATAGGGTTGTTTCATACTTATAATAACATATCAGTATATGAGTGATACTGATGTTATTACTTCATAATGAAACAACCTAAGAAGAAGAAGTGGAAGAAGAAATAAAGATGAAAGAATTGGTAACGGTAATTACCTCTTCTTTGAAGTGCCTCTTTGAGACCTCCTCTTAGGGCACTAGAATTGGTCTTTGAGGAAGACCAGAACCTCTAGGATGTTGCTAGGGAAGTGGAGAGGATAAATTGGCAGGGGTTGGCCGAGCTTGAGTGCTCAAATTGGTGTGAGGAGGAGGGGGAGGAGGTGTCCTTTTATAGGGGAGGAGAGGGGCACCTTAGGAATATCTCAAAATATTATTTTATATTAAAGTCAAAATCGGTTTATAATGGTTCCAAAGGGTCTTATTTCGAAGATAAAGTGGGGATGGGTCGAAATCCTATCAACCAATAGAATTTAGACAAGTTTAGGTTATTATTTTTACCTTATCAATTAGATTTAACTCTAAGTTAAATAATTTAACTTTTACCGTGTCTTTTTGTTTTCTTTCACTATATGGTTAATAAACTTACTATAACATGCCAAACGAACCCCAAATTGTTTATTATTAATATATATATCCTTATCTAAGTCATTTGGCCGAACCTTAGATTTTTAGGAATAAAATAACAATTAATAATATAATATTTGATTTAAAAACTATTTTGTGTCAATTTTGACACTATTTGATATATGATTTTTGTGAAAGTCATAACAGAATTAAATGTTCGAACCAAGTTGATTAAATCAACATTAATATATCATATTAACCTAGAAAATTAGTGGAATTCATAAAAAGTCTTAAATTACATTTATTTTGGTATTTATATTATCAATTATGTCAATATTTCATTAATAAGATAATTACTGCATCATCTTTGTGTCATAAATAAATTATATTATTTGATGTCTAACAATTACAAATAAAATACCATCATGTAGGAAATCTTTTTATCTATCTAATGAATATTTACAATCGAATTTATCTTATGTATAACCCCATATTAAAAATGATTTACTTATTAAACTTTGATTTTAACTATTTTAACCTTTCTTTAAATAAATTAATAATAAATGTCCTAATCTAATCCAAGTGGGCCTAAATGGTCATATTTTATTCCTAAGTTTGTTTTTGGTCGAATTACACTTGTCCAATAGAATTAGGACATGTGTTAGGGTAATAGTAATATCATATTTACCCTTAGTTACCCTATTTACTATTAACCGCGGTAAAAAAAGTAAAAAGTTACTATTCACCAAAAAATTATTTTCATCTCATTGAACCACATTTTAGTCCTTGATATTAACCGTGTCTCTCGGATTTTCGAAATTCCATTCACAGAAGCGGTAAAATTAAGTTTTATGCAAAATTCAGTTTTTTAACCTACCACTTAGTAGTTTCACTATTCATCAAAAATTGATGTTTTTCAGAACAATGCCAAAATTTCATCCTAAGCTATATTTAATATTTCGAATTCAAAAATGAAGTCTATTTTACCATATTCATAACATAGATGTTGCATTAATTAATTTTATAATTAAATCCCGCTGTTAAAATAAATAGCGTGTTTTTAAGAAACAATATCTATCAAAAGATTGACACTTGTTTATGTCTGGTTTAAATGTGAAATTACATCCAATGACCAACATTGTATTAAATTGTAAAAATATATTCTAAATATACTTTAAAACCACTCAAATTAATAATTTATCACTATTAATTATTTCGATTAAAAAAATTGTTTTTAATTATAATTTAGTAATTTTTCACTATTCATCAAAATATGAAAGTTATCCGAAAAGTACCAAAATTTCACCTTAAGCTAAATTCGATACTCCGAATCCAAAAATGAAGTCCATTTTGAGAGTTAAAATTTCTAAAATTTAAAAAGTGATTATTACTATTCATAACGGCTAGTTTTAATAATATTCTAATAGCATATCATTGTTTCGTGAAACTCAGTATTGCGTACTACACACGCTATCGAGGAAGGTCGCGATTGCGTGTAACGGAAGGAAAGTCAAGGATGCGTATTGTGAAAGCTTCTTTTGTTGTAGCGTACAACACAAGACATTAATGAAATTAAAAAGAATATTTTTCATAAAATCTTGGGGCGTTACATTCTACCCCCCTTAAAATGAATTTCGCCCTCGAAATTCGTCGGGGTTATAAATGGTTTACTATTCAAAATTTTCTTTGATAGAAACCCACATCGTAAAAAGGAATACCAAAACATGGCTTTAAAAACTAAAGTATGAAATGTAACGATTACCCAAATATACTAATCACTGGGTTTCCACATAGGTGAAAATATGGATATGGAAGAAAAATCTAACCATCATGTTCTGATGGAGAGTGGTAGAGAACATGGCTATGGAAAAGCCAATAATCACAAATCCATAGATTTGTGATGATATAAGGTACCATCTGATTCATCAGGTATAAGATCACTAGGACAACATTTTTGGTTTTCAAGATCATTTCCCTAAAGTTGAAAATTTGCTTAGAATAAATACTTACTTTATTTTGGTAAAATATCACTTTTGTTCGTGCCTTGAACAATTTCTACTTCATCTCTTAAATAAATGAAGTTGAATTTGTTATTCGTGATGTGTTAGCAGATCATGTGATAGAATGACAGGTCATTCCATCTGTCTCAAACAAAAGGTTAGCAAAACTTATATACATAAGTCGATCTATAGTGAGATTAATCATATATGGTTCCTAAAATGGACTTATACTTCATATATCATACTGCTTAATATAATAAAACTAGTTTCTACTAAACAGGGACTTCCTGTAGGTCAGTGGTAGGCGATAAAGGCCAGTCGCACTTCGGTTGTGGGTTCGATTCCCACAGCCTTGTCCGAAGCGATGGGCTGTCGCCCGTCCTGCAGGTTGTCCTTTTTCCAAAACTACTATAACATCCCATCAATAATATCATCCAACACAATCCATTCCAATCTTTAGGCTTATCCATAATACTGCAGTCCACTCTCATAACATAGTGAAAACAATTACCAGAGATTTAATATCATCGTTGATCCCCATATATCATAAGATATGTTTTTTTGGTCACATTCCAAACATTCAAAGTCCTTAATCATGTATACTCTTGAATACCCATTGAACCTTAGTGAAAACTTGAATGCAGTTAAAAGTTAACACTTTACACATACCAAAATCCTCAAAATTATTTATACTCAAACCATGATATCACTTAGTCCTTATATCAATCATGAGCTCATGAATACTATTAAACATTTCATTTTCTCGTCTTCATTATGCGCATATCATCTTATTTCCAAAAAAAAATATCTCAATCACTTTGAATACCACATCAATAAATATTGCAATACTCAATGATACAACATTATTTTGGAATCCCATTACATAAACACTTAATCATTCCACCACATCGTTGTCATATTCAACATTGCTAATAGTGATCGCATGTGATTTCCCTTTGTCCTTTGCCTTCAGTGGTTGCTCATGTTGATCATCACTAACCCTTGGATTAGGGCAATTATTAGCATAATGCCCCATTTCCTTGCACTTGAAGCATTGAAGTGTTGGCAGTACGTTCTCTGCAGTGTTTGCTTTATCATTAGAAACCCTTTTTCCATTACTTCGACACTCAGCTGCTCGATGACCTTCTTTTCCACACTTAAAACATTTTCTAGTCCCTTTTAGACAATCTCCACCATGCTTCTTTCCACACTTTGTGCATAAGGAAACATTCATCTTCTTTTCACCATTATTCTGAGATTTCTCCTTGAACTCCATCTTTCGTTTCTTGTCAAAACCATGAGATGGATATGTAACACCAACTTCCATTTCTACCTTGATAGCACAACGCACAATTTCTTCATAGCTACTGAAGTCTCTTATACCTAATGCCCTTCGAAGACTTGGTTTTAAGCCACTGAAAAATCGATCAACTTTACTTTCAGGTTGGATGATAATTCCAGAAGCATACCTTGCAAGTCTTGTAAAATTTGCTTCATAGGTACCAACAGATTCATCGTCCCTTTGCTTCAGTTCAAGAAACTCTTTCTCCATCTTTGTTCGAAGAATACGAGGGAAGTACTTATTGAAAAATAAGTTCTTGAACTCGTCCCATTCCATAGACTCAATTTCATCCCTTTGCCTTGTATTCTTAATAAGATTCCACCGTTGATCAGCATCTCCTTCCAAACGATACACTGCTAGGATGACTTTATCATGTTCAGAACATTGAAGAACTGAAAATATCTTTTCAGTAGTACTAATCCATTGTTCAGCAACTAATGGATCAGTAGACCCACTGAAAGAAGGTGGACGCTGCCTCATGAAGGATTCAACAGAATGTTGCTCCTTCCTTTGCTCGTTTGGAAGTCCTGCATGATTCATAGCTTGAGAAAGTTGTGTGATCATGGCTACAAGATTTTTCATTCCAGCTCCTATATCGTTTGGTTGCTCAGGGGTACAATCATTGCATTGCCCATCACATTCCGCATTAACACGGTTCCTTCGGGTTCCAGCCATCGTCTAAAACCCCAAAAGAATTGTGTGAGAGGAAAAAATCATGCTAGGGAAAACAACATAATAAAGGGTTAGTACCCTCAATATCTAACATCTTAGGTTAAATTCGAAGATCGTTAGCGTAATTCTAGGACTATAACCTATACGTATACTTAACCTTAGAGACATCCCTAGACATACCTTAGAAATATCTCTAGGGATCTCACTAAAGTTCTCGCATCCTAGTTTCCAAAGGTTGACTAAACCTTTCCTCTGATACCAACTGTAGAGACCCGTATCTTATCGTACATGGACATTACATTACTTTTGCGGAATACTTAGTACATAACAAAAACACACACACAAGGATCGTAATAGTTTAGTGTCTTTGGAAACTCGGAATATAATCTTCTAATCCTGGTGAAAGATCTTCAACATCTCCCATAAAGATCTTCTTTTTTTTTACCTAAAACCTTTCTTTATATCCTGGGGAAAAGAAAACATAAAAGGATGAGCTCAAATGCTCAGTAAGGGTAAACAAATGAAATATCAATCACATAATTTTCATAAGAACATAACATTTTTGGAAATCTTAACCTGCAAAAGAGAGCATAATTTCATAACATGGGGTAAATCATAGTAGTGAAATGAAATCATAACTTAAAACATTACTCATTGTGGCATACACACATAATCATAGAGAATCATTTCTTGTTAGTCAAGACTCATTGCCAAGACTATCTTAGTGGACAAAGTCCCTTTCTGAATCGAGTAATCCTCGTTTCAGTCCTGTTTCACTGAACCGGTATAACCTACCATTCCAGCCATGTCTATCTCATGAGATATAAAATCATTACCCAATGCATTGGAGGGAGATATAGGTCCCACCCATCTTATAATGAATCCTTTCTTATGTGTGCCACATAATCATAAAACATACATCATCCCATAACACATGTAACAAAAATGGGATTCTTGAAACATCATGACATCATAAATCAATTCATATAAGATAAAGGAATTCATAAAAATATTTCCATCACAACATAATCAAATCCATGTAATAATAGGGATAAAAAAAGAACCCTTTTATTATCTTAGATGGAAAATAATTTTGATAAAATACTTGAAATCCATTCTTGAGGAAAATATCCTTTCTTCTTCAAAAACATTTTTCCTTTCATAAAATGTCATACAACTTTAAAATAAAAGAAGTTGATTAAAAATAAACTTGAAAACTTGTAAAGGAAGCTTCTTGGAAATAATGATTTAAAAATCCATTCATGCCATATAAGTTAAAAAAAACAGTCTTCGTACTTTTGTCGGAAAAGTCAAAAAGTACCTCGTACGAAAAACGACAAAAGATTCCTTTCATATCTTTTACTAAAAACTCACCGAAGGGTAAAAATGGATTTAAACAATTTTAGGTGGATTGAAATAATATTACATATTTATGAAACATGGATTTGGATGATAAAATACACCCCAGTAAATACTTACGAATAAACAATCTCGGATAAAAATGAGATTGTGATATTTCCCTTACCTTAGGTCCGACTTGCTTTGTAAGTGTCCGAACCTCCTGTATAATGATTTAAATAATGTTATTGACTTATTACAGAATCATATTCATTGTTATGATATCATATATGGTTCACTTATGACATTATATTACCTGTTCTTTTGTAAATTCCATGTTAAAGAAGCGTTTTGGGTAAAATCGTTTCATTTATCGTAGGTGTTTTGACTTGTTGTTCTTGACATCATTATTACTTATATCATGATTTACTTACTTCCAGAATATAAAATATGATTTATATATCATATATATTCAGTATATATATATATATATAATAGGTAGATAAATAAAATGAAAAACACCGTTCATGGAGACGGTAGTCCGTACGTACGCATGAACGCTGTTTTCCTTTCCTTATTGTCTTGAAATGGAAGTAAGTAGATGACATACATATGTATATATATACATAAATCCAGTAGCTTTATAATGTCATATATTTCATTATTATTTCTTATATATACATTATAATCATTCTTAAATGGTTAACATGGAGAATGAATCTCATCGCGTCGTGGAGACGGTAGTCCGTACGTACGCACGAGCGATGATATCATTTCCATAAATATTGAATTGAATTGGAGTGGATTATACAATATATCAGAATCAATATGATGTTTTAATAACTATGTATAGTTATTCTTTACACCATTATACCCATCCATGTAAGGTGGTGGTGGAAAATAGATTACACCACGGCGTGGAGACGGTATTCCGTACGTACGCACGCGCGGTGATTTCTTTTTCCGTAGGATGGATAGATGGTGAAATAGGGTTGTTTCATACTTATAATAACATATCAGTATATGAGTGATACTGATGTTATTACTTCATAATGAAACAACCTAAGAAGAAGAAGTGGAAGAAGAAATAAAGATGAAAGAATTGGTAACGGTAATTACCTCTTCTTTGAAGTGCCTCTTTGAGACCTCCTCTTAGGGCACTAGAATTGGTCTTTGAGGAAGACCAGAACCTCTAGGATGTTGCTAGGGAAGTGGAGAGGATAAATTGGCAGGGGTTGGCCGAGCTTTAGTGCTCAAATTGGTGTGAGGAGGAGGGGGAGGAGGTGTCCTTTTATAGGGGAGGAGAGGGGCACCTTAGGAATATCTCAAAATATTATTTTATATTAAAGTCAAAATCGGTTTATAATGGTTCCAAAGGGTCTTATTTCGAAGATAAAGTGGGGATGGGTCGAAATCCTATCAACCAATAGAATTTAGACAAGTTTAGGTTATTATTTTTACCTTATCAATTAGATTTAACTCTAAGTTAAATAATTTAACTTTTACCGTGTCTTTTTGTTTTCTTTCACTATATGGTTAATAAACTTACTATAACATGCCAAACGAACCCCAAATTGTTTATTATTAATATATATATCCTTATCTAAGTCATTTGGCCGAACCTTAGATTTTTAGGAATAAAATAACAATTAATAATATAATATTTGATTTAAAAACTATTTTGTGTCAATTTTGACACTATTTGATATATGATTTTTGTGAAAGTCATAACAGAATTAAATGTTCGAAAAAAGTTGATTAAATCAACATTAATATATCATATTAACCTAGAAAATTAGTGGAATTCATAAAAAGTCTTAAATTACATTTATTTTGGTATTTATATTATCAATTATGTCAATATTTCATTAATAAGATAATTACTGCATCATCTTTGTGTCATAAATAAATTATATTATTTGATGTCTAACAATTACAAATAAAATACCATCATGTAGGAAATCTTTTTAGCTATCTAATGAATATTTACAATCGAATTTATCTTATGTATAACCCCATATTAAAAATTATTTACTTATTAAACTTTGATTTTAACTATTTTAACCTTTCTTTAAATAAATTAATAATAAATGTCCTAATCTAATCCAAGTGGGCCTAAATGGTCATATTTTATTCCTAAGTTTGTTTTTGGTCGAATTACACTTGTCCAATAGAATTAGGACATGTGTTAGGGTAATAGTAATATCATATTTACCCTTAGTTACCCTATTTACTATTAACCGCGGTAAAAAAAGTAAAAAGTTACTATTCACCAAAAAATTATTTTCATCTCATTGAACCACATTTTAGTCCTTGATATTAACCGTGTCTCTCGGATTTTCAAAATTCCATTCACAGAAGCGGTAAAATTAAGTTTTATGCAAAATTCAGTTTTTTAACCTACCACTTAGTAGTTTCACTATTCATCAAAAATTGATGTTTTTCAGAACAATGCCAAAATTTCATCCTAAGCTATATTTAATATTTCGAATTCAAAAATGAAGTCTATTTTACCATATTCATAACATAGATGTTGCATTAATTAATTTTATAATTAAATCCCGCTGTTAAAATAAATAGCGTGTTTTTAAGAAACAATATCTATCAAAAGATTGACACTTGTTTATGTCTGGTTTAAATGTGAAATTACATCCAATGACCAACATTGTATTAAATTGTAAAAATATATTCTAAATATACTTTAAAACCACTCAAATTAATAATTTATCACTATTAATTATTTCGATTAAAAAAATTGTTTTTAATTATAATTTAGTAATTTTTCACTATTCATCAAAATATGAAAGTTATCCGAAAAGTACCAAAATTTCACCTTAGGATAAATTCGATACTCCGAATCCAAAAATGAAGTCCATTTTGAGAGTTAAAATTTCTAAAATTTAAAAAGTGGTTATTACTATTCATAACGGCTAGTTTTAATAATATTCTAATAGCATATCATTGTTTCGTGAAACTCAGTATTGCGTACTACACACGCTATCGAGGAAGGTCGCGATTGCGTGTAACGGAAGGAAAGTCAAGGATGCGTATTGTGAAAGCTTCTTTTGTTGTAGCGTACAACACAAGACATTAATGAAATTAAAAAGAATATTTTTCATAAAATCTTGGGGCGTTACAATTATTCTTCTCCTCTCCCACTTATTTAAAGAATAGAAACATTGTCCGTTTGTGTCGAATTATCGACATCGTGGACGATGTGATTTCAATTTCCATTTATTATTTCAAGTCTAGTCATGAAAACATTTATATGGTTGAAACAGGTTATAATATATGTTTTATTACTCACCCATGTGTCTGGAATTATTTTTTACTCATCGTTCTAATTTATAAGACAAAACGGGGTTGTTATTATCAAATAACCACTAAAATGATCTAAACAAACATCATTAATGTTATAACTTATGAATCATCCTAATGTAAGAATTAAAAATGATTAATGGAATAATTTATGTTACTGGATATATTTAAATACTACTCCATTCCAATTCTGGAGTTTCACTTCCAATCGACAAGAATGTCCATCATGAACCAATCATGGAAATCATGTTAAGAACTCACACAAAAACAATGCAAAGGGAAAAATACAAACAATTAAGGGTGAAATGATGTTATGAAATGATAATATAAGATGTTATAAACATGTAAATGTTTCTATAAAATATTAATAACAATATTTTAACCATTATACATGAGGTTTAAACATGTTTGAAGTAAGAAAAACCTGAGGTAAGAGAATTCTTAACCAGATTTCCATTATTTGGGTAAACCTTCTACATAATTATTTATGTGCTATTTAAATTGTTTGTGTGATGGGTTCTGTTTATATTATGTTTCATTATGTTTATTTACAGTATATATATATAATCCATCCACTCTATTAAGTCTCTATTCAATTGTATGATATTTATAAGGGGTTTTTCTTTAAAAATCTTCTTTTTAAATTCGGTTTTACGAAATTCCAAAGTAATGTTGTTTTGGAATTATTAATGTTGTATGATTATGTTTTGGTTCTTGGGAATTATTTATGATGAAGGGTGGAACACATATTTACCTCCAATGCATTGGGTATGAGTAAGTTGGAGGTCAGTTGTATGGTTACTCCAAGTGTAACTGCGGTGGTTACACAAAGTAAGGTAGCCATGAGGGTTACAAATTATAAGGTAGACAAGAATGGTTACAAGATTATGTAAGTAATGCCCCAATATACCTTTATAATTATATTTATCTTCTCATGTTTTGTGTGGATCCTGTGTAAATCTAACATTACACAAAGTTAGTATATATGGGTGACAATAATGTCTTTTGAAAATGCTTTCATACATTATGATTATTCATGGACTAATGTGATCTTTCCTTATTTTCAATCCCTTACTGAGCTTTTGTGATCATCCCAAGTTTTTAAATGATTTTTCACAGGTTAATGGATGTGTAATTCAAGGAAGGAAGACATGTTAAATATTGAAGAATTGTCAAGGAGTCTTGTTTTATGTTTTAGTGTTTTATATTTTGAAAAAAATGGAAACTAATTTTATGGTATCCACTATGTAATAATGTGTAATGTCATGAATGTATTGTCCTAATTCTCTAAAGCTCTAAACTTGAAAAGATATTCAATGTAAAAGGAAGTGTTTTCTTGACTAAATTCAAGATTATGTATGTAATAAGGCCGAGTCCTTATAACATTGAACATACAAATAAGTGCTAATATCAAATTACAGGTTCTTCATGATTTACATATATTTAGATCTAACCATCCACAAACCATATGATAGGAACTATCCTTCATTTTCCAAATTTTCCATTGAGAAAATTCCTAGAAATAAAGATAAATAACCAATAAATAGATAATATGTTCCTAAAAATTATATCATGGGTGTGATACTGACTCTTTTGTATAAATTAGATTTTAATACTTTAAGAATATCCCCATATTTAATTTTTGAGAAACCCTTATATACCTGGGTAGCTTCCAATAGTTTTTTAATTTTTTATCCCACAAGTCCTGGATCATCCATCACATTTCATGAAATTTTCAAATTCTCAACTTCAACTAAGAAATACATAACTTCTTAAAATCAACTCACAACCTCTTCAAAATGTCTCATGGATACTTTAATCATTCCAATTCAACTCAAAACAAATTAAATGACTTTATGAATATATAAAACCTTCTAAAATTTATTAATCACAATTACCAAAGAATCATGCAACATATTTTTTCTTCATTTTAGTTTTTCCATGAAACTTAACCATATCAATAATTCATTCTCCAAATTCATAATTCTCTAGCCATAATCCAAGTGTAGTAATCAATATATATCTAGTATCATTCATGATACATAAAACACAAATGTTTCCTCACTCTTCTATCCAACTTTGGTCTTGTACAATCATTACTTCTTAATATTTTCAATGTTTATCATCTTGAATTCACTAGGAACATTTATATATTTCTTTATCACCTTCCATAAACACTTTTATTTCATGCTCATTAATATTTTTGATACAATTATAATATTTAAACTCCTTCTTCCTTTAATTCATTTAACCAACTTCTCCAAGAAACAACATACCATGCCAATTTTCAAGAGTAGTGTCTCAATATTTATCCTCATTTTTAACATGTTGATGGATCTTCCTAAAATTATCCAATAAAGAAAACTTATATCACATAGAATTAGCTCAATTTAAATTTCATTTTCTATATTATAAATTGTGGAAATTACCCCATCCTCCTTTCCAATCATTTATGAAAGAACCTTAGTTACTTATTCCCTATTACTTACAGTTATTTAGTATGGATCAATCATGAGGTAACTTATAACTTTAATATTCAAGGTGATCTCCAATTTGGTCAACTTCAACACTACTAAACTTCAAAACATATTGACACATTTTCTTTAGGACTTTATTAAATCTAATTGGGTAATCCAAACTATTTCCAAGATTCCATTCATAACAAATATTTCCATTATACTAATTGAAAACTAATACAACAAACACCATGTGGGTTCAAAAATAGGTTATGACTATGTTTCAAGGAGATATACTAAGGTTATTTTAGGATTAAAGTTAATGAATAAAGGTGTTGAGGCATGGTGGAATTCTATATGCCACAATGGTGGTAAAATACATGAATTGTAGAGAAATGAGTGATACGAGTATAAGGAATGCAACCATTTTCAAGGAAGTAAACCTAATATATTCATAATAATGTGCTCAACACATTATGGTTAATCCCAAACCATGTCATAATGATATCAACAAGATTTTTAAGATAATTTTTTTCTCCTATATATTGTTTTTTATTGTTTTGGTCTTCCTCAAACCCTAGAGAGAATTTGTTATGGGTTTAGTGGTTCCTTTTTGATATTCGTGGATATAAAGCCTCCCACTCTTCATGAATGATCTATTTTCAATCCTTTGTACTCTTTCTTTATCCCTATCTAATTATTTTCCTTTTTTATTTATTTATCTCATGTTCCTCATAAATTAGTATGTATTTAAAATTAACCTAATGATGATAATGAAATGGATTAAGTAAATTGAAAAAAATAAGCAAATCACATGAAATTTATATTATTTCTATGTTATTTATCATGTATTATTTATTAGGTTGATTGAAATTAATGTTTTCATGATTATATTACTATTTTTATTATTGATATTCTTCATCATGTTCATTATTAGTTAATGACTCAGAGTTGGTAATGAAAGTGGAAGTGGAAATATATAATATATACTTGAAATATATTATGTTTAAACTATTTAAAAATTATTAAATAATTAATATATATAGTTTATTGATGTTATTTTATATTATGTTTACAACTATCTATGGTTATAATAGTCTTTGTATGATTGTTTTTGGTAGTTGTGAATGGGGTGATGATATGAAGTTATTATGGTGGAAGCTTAATGCAGTTGATGTGGATAAGAATGGATGATGTTTTAAAATTTGTGGTATTGATTTTGTGATTATTTTAATGAGTTAGTGTGGTTGTTTTTGCAACAATTTGGGAAGTTTTATGCGTGTTTGTGTTATAATTTCCAATAAATATTCAATATGGATGAAATCAATGAAATGATTACTATATAAGGGCTATGATAAAATATATTGTGTTGGAATAAAAGATCAAATGAAAGAATGAATAATTAATATAATGTGGAATAAATTTTTACGTGTTAATGTTGTTCTTGATATAATAAATGATGTGGTATATAATTAAAGTGTGTTATATGAAAATATAAATGATGAGAAGCGGTGAAGGTTGTGTAAAGTTATTATAGATAATATTTTTTGTTAAAATTAAACATTAATGCAGTTAATTAATGATGTTGAACTAATTAATTTGTGGTTAATAAAGTGTTTGGTAATTGAGTACTAAATAATTGAATATGAGATGAGGAATGGGAAGTGGTGTGGATTTTGTGTGGTGATGATGGAGTTGGTTTGTGTTGTGGCTAGAGGTGGTGTTGATGTTGATTGTGGTGGTTATCATTGTGGTTATAGTGTCATTTTATTAGGTATTAGACCATTAGTTTGAGATTGTGTGAAATTATATATCCATTATCATTTTTTATTTCTTATGGACTATCTGAGGATTAGAGTTTTGGGTGTTTTCCAAACATCTAGGATGGAGATGACATAGATGGCCAAATAATCCCCCTATCTCCCTCTCTCTTCTAGATGTATCATAGGTTATGATAACCAAAGGCTATGATGTGTGTTTATATATGTATATATTATGTGATGGTTTGAAGTTATATCATGAGGTTTTGTGACTCTGATGTGGGTGCATTGTGGAGATGTACATGGGAGGAGGAGGGAATAAGGTTTACGTCCTTCATGATGCACTGTCTTCAATGATGTTATATGTGGACATAGTGAAGATTTGAATATGTAATGATATAGTATATGGTTGTGGTCATATGGTTTTAATTGTTATTCCATTAAGAGGTATTTTAGTTATCTGGATTTGGACGGGGACTGTAGTGCCAGGTCATATGCCATTAGAGCGTGAGGGTAATCATTTCAGTGGGGAAGTGAATTTAGGGTACCTTATAATATATTTATTGGTATTATATTACATTAACTATGTGCTATTTTTGGTGATTAATCCTTCGTGAGGAAGATTGGTAGTTGACCAGGTTAGGGGATGAGTTGGATTCAATATTTATTCACTAGTACATTAGTATAATTATTTTATTTTTTCATGAGATGTTTTAAATAGGATCATACTAAGTATACTTATATTCTCACCCATATATATATATATATATATTATATTTTTATAGGTTTACAAGAGGGTGTTGGTGATTGGATTGAGAATTACCAGCTCATGATGTAGAGTTATATATTGTTCCTAGAGTTGTTTCTATAAGAGTTTCTTATTTTGGGTAATCATTTAGAGAAATTATTTTGTGTATTAAATTACCTAAATCATGGGATTGGTTTTATATATATTATATGGATTTTATTTGTGGTAAACTTCCATGTAGATCATACAGTCACTCTGATGGGGGGGGAGTGAATCAATGTGACCCCTTTTACTATTTTTTACTCTCTTTATTTTCACCTCTTATTATTCAAACTCATTCCCCCATTAATATATATATATATATATATATATATATATTAATTCACAACACATGCCACCACATGAAATGTAATAAATAATTAATATATAGTGGAAGATTTGTTTTTAACATGGTTCGACCTTAATTTGGGAATCTACTTCTTATTGTGTATGGTCAAAGTTTGAGACCCATATTATCTATAATTAATTATAGTGATTATAAAGGCATGAGAAGCTATAATAATTAACAGAACATGCATAAGGGTTGGGGATTTCTCATCCTTAACTCATATGAAGGTATCATATTTGACACAAAGCTATCTCATGATAGTATCCATCTACTAAAATCCCTTCAATCACCCAAATGGTATGGATATTATTATATCAAATCCCTACAGTCTTCCACAGTCCTCCTTATTATCTCATGAAAAAGATATCTAATATATTCTTGGATGTAACTACACCAACTAGTGATATATTCTTCCTCAACAATAGGTATTCGACTACTAATATATAAACATCAACATCAGTATACACATTGAACTTATTGTATTGAATCAATATCAGAATGATCAGAGCATGTAGATAATAGAATAATCAATGATATATTCTTCCTTAATCTTATTATTCATTAATATAATTGAAAAATAGATCAAAATTAGTAGTAATAGTTTCATCCTTTATCACTTCTTCTATTATTCCCCTTTATCTTTTAGGATATAGAGATATCATAGGGTTATCTTATTTTTATTCCTCTATGCATAGGATCTGCATAACAGGAATATCATTGAATTATCTATCTTTGGTACACAAAATCATCAAGGAAGATGATATAATTTATATTCACACCCACACATATTATCTACTTATTATACCTATGTATATTCACCGAATCACATGAATATATTTTCCATATTTTAATATGGAAAATCACTTAAATCTTAGAAGCATGATCTTCTAATTTAAGATGGTCAATAATATTTATGATCAATCCACCATCCATTTATTCTCATTAAATCCTAGTCATATATATCTTTATTTAATATTCTATGAGATTGCGGATTATCCATCTTTAGAATACACACAAAATCCACAAGAATATATTCTCCCCACATCTTCATGATAATATAAAGTGCCACTATTATGGAGTAAATATCTCGCATGAAACTTTCTTCATAATTAATTACAGTATGAAATTCCTCTCATGGAATGAATACATACCATTTCATAGAACCATATTTTACTACTATTTCATCCCCAATATTCTTCATGGGGTGATATTATTCTTAACATAGTGATCTAGAATTTATTCCTCTCCAGGGATTTCTAGTTTATGGCATAACAATCATTCACAACATAGAAATATTCAAAATACCAAAAACTTCCTCTTTACTAAAATACCATTATAATTTTCTTGATTAATAGATCTTCAAGTAATCATAATATTTTATCATTAAACTCTAGTAAAAAATATTCACATTAAATATTTATAAAAATCACATTTTCTCTAATTTTTGAACTTTATATATCCTCTTTTTAACCCTCACATATCATAGTGAGGATAGTAGAGTTTTTCAAATTTTTTAGTTAACACTATTTACATGAAATTTAGGTCATTCCAAACATACTACATTGTATTCATTCCTTTTACAAATCTCATACTCTCTTAGTACCTATACACATCCACTAAGATAAACCTTATGTATCTTGGTATGATTTTTTTCCTTTTAAATATTTTTTTGGGCACTACTACAAGTCATCTTGACATATCTCAGTGTGTCTCCCAGTCCTTTTCTAATTATATTATTATAATAAATCCTTACATATTAGGTTTATTCCAACACTTTTTCAAATATTTGGTCCCTTTGTGTGCCTTTATGTATTATATTGTGTTCTCTCTAGTACTTTTACATATTCATCCTATAGGTTTTATAAAACCTTTATATATCAAGGTAGCTTCCAAATTTTTTCCAATATCCTAGTTTGTATATTCTAGACTACCCATATATATAATGGTGGATTCTAACAATTTTTATAAATTTCTGGTGTATTGATTCTTGACTAACCATACGAATATAGGTATCTTCCAACACTTTCCCAAATTTACAGTCTACAGATTCTGTACTACCCATATGTATATATGTAACTTCCAACACTTTTCTAAATCTCCAAAATAATCTACAACTTTTAAAACTTCTATGAATCTGATCATAACCTCTCCGAATTACTAAAGATTATCTCTAATCACTTAAATACATATCAAAATAATTTGAATACCTTAAAAAATTATTAGAATGTTTCCAAATATATTCAACTTCTTTACCAAATCCTCATAGAATATGAGTACTCAACTTTGAATAATTCCATGATCCTTCACTACCATAATAATTCAATCTTCAAAACCAGTTTAATCCTATCATTATCCCGATGGGAATATTAATTAAATCCATATATGTATATATATAGTATAAATATAATAAATATCTTATAACATGTAATTTTTTATTTTCATTCCCATACATTTTACTTTTATAGGAATAATGATAAAATATTATAATTTATTATTATCCTATAAAATATATCATTTATTATTCAGTTTTATGAGATGAAATATCTATAAGAGTTACATTCATGTATGTGATACATGTAATAGCCAATAAAATTTATTCATGCATTAAAAATTCATGAATAAGTGTGAAAAAACATTTGGAGCTTCATCGTGTGTTATATAAACACTAATATGTGATTTCTTTGGGTTGTGTGTGGACATTTAGTTAATACTCGATAACGCAAAGATCACTTTCTCTTACCCCCTTTTCACCATGAGAAGCTAGAACATCATTGAGGATAAGGAGTCCTACATATATGACATGTGATTTGGTTGACCCATCGATACACCACGTAGGTGGGATACATAATTTTCCACTCATGTGATATTTATAAAATACATATAAAGGAAAATACCAAAGGTTATTGTGGATTTTAGAAGATGATGCACTCAATTTTGTAGTATTTTTCATTTATGGTTTTATCATAGGTTTTATATATCATTCTTGATAGATACTCATAAAAGGTTTCTATTTACTTATTCAATTTTTAATTACCATTATTAAACACCTATGAAACCTAATAGTGTTATTAGATCGAACCATGATTTATATTTATGAAATCTAGCATTGAAATGAACAATAATTGAAAAAAAGAAGTTTTTTTTTACATTTTTTGAAAATTTGGAAAATCAAATTTACCCTTAAGTATCTAAGAAACATAAAGGTAACAAATCTCTTACCCTTACGTAGTAGAGATGCATAAGGGTAACTGTGGATTTACCCTTACAAAGAGTGGTATACGTAAGGGTCATTGCGCCTTACCCTTATGTAGATTAGTCAATGTAAGCTTCACCTGAGTTTACCCACATGTGAAATACTGGTACCTAAGGGTAATCAGTGTTTTTAAAATGGTTTTATATGGTTAATATCTCTAATACCTTCATTACATAAGGGAAATCAAGTTTTTCTCAAAGCTAGGTAAAGGTAACCAACCACTTACCCTTAAAGGAAACAAGGATGTGTAAGGCTTATACCCTTACGCAATCCACCTATGTGAAGGAATTACCCGTATGTAGCTATACCTAGATGCCATGTAAATTTAAATTGAACCTTACCTTTACGTGAAGAATTCATGTAAGGGTAATATGGTTGTACCTTTACATATCATAGGGTTCACGTGAATCTACCCTTACTTAGACCATCTACATAAGGGTATAATGGAAGATTACCTTTATGCAATGGCACTGCATAAGGATCATGGAATTATACCATTATGAATATACTCCATAAATGGTTTACCCTTTAGTAGAGTGTCTATGTAAGGGTAAATAGAGGATACCCTTACACAGAAATGGGTTCCTACACAAGGGTAACCAGAAAAAATATTAATTTTTTTAACATATTAAATTATTTTAATGGTTTTTTAAAATGTTTATAAAACATTAAAAAATGTATTTTGGTATATTTTAATTTGTAAAAGGTTTATAAATTAGTTAATTATAAATTATTTATAATTAATTAAATGTTTATGAAAAATGTATCTTCCAAAATATTAAATGTCAATATTTTAAATACCTTTTAGAATTATATGGAAATTCTGATGATATATAAATAAAACTATTTATTTATAAATCATAAGAAATAATTTTTAAAGGGTTATAAATTATAAAATATGGCCAAAATATAAAATGTTTATATTTAAAGTATGAAATTTCCAAAATTAATTATTTTCAATTGTTCAAAATAAATGGGGCCTGATTTGGATATTTAAGACACATCAAAAGTGTTTTAATGATTGATATGATCAAGGTTTAAATAATAATTAAATATTTTCTATTTTTTATTATGTTAAATTTTTATATAATATAAATTATCTTAAAAATAGTTTATAATTCATAAAATATCATATATTTAAATTGTAAATTCTATATAATGATAAGTATGAAAGAGTTCATATTGTTTACTTACACTCAAAATTATGGAATGTCTATGATGTAAGTTGAAAAATTATAAAAGGGTTTATAATTATATTTGATTTATGAATTGTTTATATATGTTTATCTCATTTTTAAATATTTGAATTGTTCATTTATTTAAATGTTATTCTCTAATTTATTCATATTTAGTAATTTTTTAAGAAATGTGAAGGTTGTGTATGATTTTCTTTAAAATTTTAATCTTCTTTTAGGATAAAGACTTACATTACATTCTAGGATTTACTCCATAATGAATGTAGTTTTTCAAATACCTTGAAATTATTTTTTAATTAAATTTATAAACTTGTATTTAGTTTTTAAATATAGTTTATGCATATTAGGTTTTATAGTTATGATGAATTTGATTCTCTCTTGAGTAAATTATCCTTAAGTAGAGGTACTTAGATCTAGACTACCAAACTAACTTGAGGATTATTACTTTTCTAGGATGGGAATGACAATGGTTATCTATCACTTCAGTCTTACTCATATAGATAAATCTATGTCTTTATAAGAAATTTTCATGTACATAATGTATGTGATGCATTTGGATATGTATGAATATGTTTGACTTCAATGTTTTAGTGAGTAATAGAAACCTATGTGTTATTTAAAGAGTTACACATCAATTTGGTTTGAAAATATTGATTTGGTGGAGGTAATATGATTCTAAACTAAACAATTAGAGTCATGAATTCATAAAATGGAATAAAATTAGATAATATGAGAAAAGATAGTGAGATTAAAAATCCATTTTAAATAATAAGTATGATATTACTTCTAAAATTTCACTTTTCAAAACCTCGATAAGCCAATCAGGCAGTTCATTCCATAGTTGGGTGCCCTTGTATTATCCATTTTTAACCTATTATTGGTGTTTATTTTGGGTTACACTAGCTGGGAGATCCAAATAGAATTAGGTTACTAGAGGAATAAAGTTGAGTTAATCCATATGATGGATTGGAAAAAGGGTTTTCCACTCAATTATCCAAGAATCATAAATGATATGATTAGGATGATTCTTTACCTAAATAACTAAGTGGTGAGAGAAACACCATAGAAGACTCATTACTTAGTCAAATATGGATCTTTTCCCACTAATTAATATGATGGACTTTTTAAATGGTTACTCATTTTAATTGGATCCCATTTAATAAAATTCCTTATTAAATGGATAATAATACATAATAATAATATGATAAAAGATTCTATTGTTGTTGTTATCATTATTATCATCATCATCAAACTCAAATTTGTGATCAATCCTTGATATGGTGAAACTTAATGAATGATACTTGTAAGACTAGTAACTTAAGAAAAGTTCTTAATAATGATTGGTAATTTTAAAAAATTTCACAAGAAAATTTTTATGTTTCATAATAATTCCTTCCATAGTAACCAAGTGTTACAATTGTTAAATAAGTGAATCTAGATGATTTTGGAAGAATATAGTGCTTCATTTAAGGTCTATAAGTCATTTTATGTAAAATGAACAAAGTAATATTAGTATCCACTCATGTACTCAATATGATTAGATACATCAATTATTTTAGTCTTATATACTCAATATGATTGGGTAATCCACAGGAAATTCAATATAACTGAATATAATAAATAACCTGGTGATACTAAAGGTTTACTTAAAGGTTTATTTTCTATAGAAATCAATTATATTATTATAACATATATATGATATCAATAGTATGATTTATAAAGTGTTCAAAATATACCTAAGTTTGGTATATGGAAAAAAAACCAAAGCTTGAATTTTGTTTTCATGTAATGGGGAATATAAATTTCTTCATTCATAACATAGATTCTTCAAGATTGGATAAACTTGTCACATAATATGTGTTATTTAAATTTTATCTTGACCTCCAAATCTTTTTTTTCATTTTCTAAAATGTGCTTTGAGGGTTAGTTGTAACCATACATTAAAAAATCAAAAACAGTTGGCTGGCCCCGATTTCACAGTTCAAAATTCAAAATAGTAAACAATAAAACCACTCATAACCCGAATCCATGTTAGCCAAATCAATTTAAAAATCAAAAGGCTACGAAAAACACATCGAGACCAGTGCCATTACCCTAACCTTTCAGTGTCAGCCTCGATCCACCCACCTGTAGCCTGCCGAATGCCATACTGAATCCATCACCGCTCCAATGCCGGCGAGAGAAGAATCGCTGAAAGCCAACAGTAACCCAAACGAAAATAAAATAGAGAAACAAATCCACAAAAATAGACCTGAACACCATAACCTGAAGAAAATTACTTTCATGGATAACCATGACGTCATCCAAAATCCTATCGTTTGCAACCAACATAATCTCTAGCATAGACGCTGCCACCATCCAAACACCGTTGTTGATTTTGCCAACTAGCACCAGAGACCATCGAGAACCATCAAACTGCTGTAGAACACAATTTTCACCCATAAAACCAACACCGCCGCCGTCATCACTAAATGAACAATCGCCCTTAGACCGATAGAGTCCGTCATAGCCACCATAAAAAATAGCACCAGACACCGTTAACGCCGTTGAGCAAGGATTAAAACTCCAAGAACTCCAAAATCCCCTCGAACAACACCTCCCGAAGCTCTTGTGGAAACAATCTTGCCAGACCGACCAAGGGAAGAGAGAGACTACATGAAGCTAGGGTAGAGTAAGAGGGGAAAGGAGCCTATAGGGAGTCATGATCATCGCCGAAAACTGCCACCAATCAACGAGCCTTCACCCGCACCACGACCAAGAAATCACCAACACAATCACCAAAATTAACATCAATGACCCTTCACCTGCACCGCGCCATCCAAAAACCCCAATATGAACAGATTATCACAATATATACCTGAATGACTTTTTTGAAACTCCATGGAATTTCTGTTTCGGGTATGGATGTTATAGAAACTAATTCTTCATATTTGAAAGGTATTTGAGGACAAATTTATATTTTACAAAGAATTGTAAATATATAGGAGTTCAGAATCAAAGGAATAATTGATCAAGTTTGTAGTTTAAATTCATTAAGTAAAGAGTTACTACATTTTAAAGTAAACAATATTGTCTAGTTGTGATGTATCATGTATGTGTATCTCTATCCCATTTATTTATATAATTATATAAGCTATTTAATAACAATGATTTATTGTAAAGAATTATTAGATAAATAATTTTATACACATGGTTTATGATTCCTCAATTTATATTAAATTTTTTGAGAAGAAATTATGGATAAAATTGTTTATCTAGGATAAACGTGTTTATGAAAACATTTGTTAAAATATGTGGAAATGTTTTATTTCCATGAATCAGTGCTATATTTTAATAATGTATTCTTTTCAAAAATTTCCAAACAAATTAAATACCATATATGATATGAAAACAATAGTTTTTCTTAAATATTATTTCTAAAATAAAAAAATGTTATTTCCTAACAAAAAGGTGTTTGTCTTTATTAGAAAGATATTCTGAGAATAATATCATATTTAAGAGGCTAGTAGGAGTTTTATTGGACTTTGTGAAGTTAAAAATTAATAAATAAAGTAAAAAACCAATATAAAGTTAAATTATTTTCCACTTAATATCCTATTAGAGTTTAGAATATGTGATGGTAAAGAAAAATGTGAAGTGTTAAATTTAGTTACCATTTTGAAAGTGGATATAACTATTATACCAGTTTAAGATAAAATATTTTCACTAAATATTATAAATGAGTTAAGGAAATGTTATGATAAATAAAAATGTGAAGGGTTATATTTTGTTATTCTGAAAAATGAAAGACACTATTTCTTGAAGGATTTTAACAGTTAAAAAGAAAGAGTGAATTTATGGTTGATATCTTAAAAGAGTTTAAGGAATAATGATAAATATAAATGTAAAGGGTTACCTTTTTTACTATAATTAAGTTTTATAAATTTATCCTAAAAGAGTTTTGGATATATATATATATAAAGAGAAATATAAAGAGTTTCATTATTTACTGTATTAAAGTGATGGTAACTTTATCCATAAAGAGTATGGGAAGACTAGTAAACAATAATTTGAGTATTTACATTATTTAAAATATTTTTTTGATGGAATAGGGATCCAAGGATGATGATAATGAATTTATAAAGAGTTCTAAGTAGAAAATAGGAGTTGATATCACAACAGTTGATATTATAAAGTTAAGAAGTGTTAATATGTTCAAAGTGTTTAACAATTAAGAATATGATTTATAGGTATCACCAATATTAAAATTGGATTACTTCATAAATGTTTCTCACCAATGAGTTCATTGGGAGGGTTTTATCAGAGGTTCATACTAAGATGTGACATGGACAAATAGAGATGTGATGAGGATTTCATATAATGTAATTCGTGAAAAAACAACTAAGTGTAGCAAGCATAAGTATTATCTTGAATTTTATCATATATGATATAGAAAAATAATGATTATATTGGTTTGGTTAAGTATTCTTAAAAGAGTTTATGAATATCAAAATGTATCATAATTGAAAGGAAATCTCTATTTTATCATTCTTTCATGTTGGATACATAATTATATATATATATATATATATATATATATATTTCATGAAGTGAGATAATTATTGACCTCTTAAATTATGACTTTGTGTTTATCCATAATTGATGATTATCATGAATTATCATAGGTTATGGAGAAATTTTAGGGTTAGTGTGAGTAGGATTCTTGTATATAGATAAAGAATATCTTCATGAGGCATAAGATAATTAATAGAATTATTTGGGTGTACTGGATGAACTAATAGGTATACCACATGAAGTTTTATATAGTTGTTTTTTGTATACTAAGGTTGAAAAGATCATATTTTAATCCCCATTACCATGTCTGTTGAGATACCTAGAATAATAACCTTCATAATATGATACCCTTATTACACAAGTAAATATATGAACTTATATAATCAGAGTTGGTTGGGTATATTGTTGATCATGTCATCAGTTAGAGCTTAACAAAGAAGGGATTTTTCCTCTCATATAATGAGTACAAAATATAGTCCCTTTATTGAGATATACTATGGGATTATGTGGACACAACTAGAATATATATATATATATATATGTGTATGTATATATATATCCAGACAAGGGACATATGATTTTCATATCTAGAAGGATGAATGACATGTGATGTATTGATCAATTAGTTCAATCTATACTCTGAGAATTGAAAATAGTTGAGTTGGATATATGGGATTGACATATTCTAAGTCTCACGTCACTCTATTTCTTGGATAAATGGAAAACATGTGAATGCACATCTATATACGATGCAGACTGGTGGACATAGGTATAAAGATACTTGTGGTTAATAGAGATCATGCCAAATCACTTTATATCTAAAGCAGAACTGATGATTTACTAGGGATGTTCTTTTCTTGCATATATAGATCCATAGATTCATATTTGTTGTAAATGTAGTAAAGGACCGTGAAGTCACATTTTTTGGTTTACTAAATGAGGATTGAGTTTGACTCAAAGAGTTACTCTAAATGTGTTTTAAAGTTAATCCAAAAGAGATTTATATGGGTATTCACAAGGTATTTTATATATTGTGATACATGGTAAAGTTAATAATAGCATTAAAAAAAGTGTTTTGAAAGATATCCCAAAGTATTTTTAGATATGGTTTTATTAGTTATTGTATACATTACAATATAAGGTGAACTAGAATTAAGTTTATTAGGATTTAGTGAAAGTGAGAGATTGATGGGAATATTCCCTAAAGTCTTATATATATATTATTCTTATAAGAAATATCAAATTGCAAGAAAATTATAATCTTCATACCGATGCATTTTATGATTATGGAAGAAATAATAAACTATTATAATTTATTATTCTACCATATAAGATATCATTTCTTATATTGTTTTATGAGATGATGTGGATGAAGGAGTTACATTCATGTATATGATACATGCACTAGCCAGTAACATTAATTAATGTGTTACAAATTCATCAATAAATATAACAAAAACTTTGGAGAATACTAAATTGTTATATAAAAACTACCATGAAATGTAAATGGGTTGTGTGTAGACATTTTTACAAGACTCCTAGACCCAATGTCCTCTTTCTATTACCTCATTTTCACTATGAGATTCTATCACATCATGGAGGATGGGGAGTATTTCATATATGACATGCTATTTAGTTGGCCCATGGATACAGTATAGATGTGGAATGGTTAAGTTTTCCACTCACCTAATCGTTATCAAATGCATATGTATATGAAGGCTAAAGGTTGATGTGTCACTTCAGTAAAAATTTTTCTTGGTTTTACAGTGTTCTTCATTTTTTTTATCTCAAGTTTCATATATCATGCATGTGAGATCATAGAATAAGGTTTCTATTTTATTATACTATGTTTAATAACTTTTTATTATACTCCTACAAAACTTAACACATCCCAGTGATATCCTTAATTTAATATAGTATCCTTTATTATTAATTATCCAAATATGGATTCTCACTATTATCACTTATATTCTCAACTAACTACATTAAATTACTTCAGTATTAATATTTTCAAACTCATTTAAAACTTGTAATAAGCAGTGCTTCCATCAACCATATTTTTAACAATTTTCATAATTCTATTAAAAAGTATCTATATAATTATCATATATATAAGTTTATTCCTTGAATTTATTTATCCAATAACAACAAGTTTCAACATCCTCTCTTTATTTGTAATTCATTCAAAATGGAAGAAACTCATAAAAACTCCTTTTCTAACATATGAATAAATATTTAATAGTATGTACAATGGAAGGAAACATATTCAACTATCAAAACCCAAGATACATTTAATTTCTTTATTCTTTGTGATCTTCCTCCTTGACCCAACACATATTGACAACCAACTTATATATTGACAATAAATACAATTATCACAATCCTTTTGACACTTAAATCTACCCCTTTATTCTTGTTTTTTATACCCTTAAATACCCACAAAAATACTATCAATATGTCTTCAATAGTTATCTTTATATCTACCATTAATTAATAATAAATACAAATCTTTAATAACAAGGGTGAGTTATAACCATCACACACATTAGTAAAATTTAATCTTCCCCAATGTAGTAAAACCTAATCCACTTGAGAGAATGGAGGAACCAAAATTATCTTAAAAAATGAGTCATAAATAAATAAACTCTAAGTATACTTGGGATATCTTAGTGTATAAAACAATAGTGATTATACTAGACATCAAAGTTCACTATAAAATTTTCTATGATAACAACTAAATTATCTCTTCCTAGGGGCTATTCAAGTGGTTTTACTAATAAACTCCAATACCTATGTTCAAAAAACACACTACAAATATTCATGTGAAAGAATGTATCTCGAACTTTATATTATCTTCCTTCTTGACATATAATCACCCTTAATAATAATATTTGATATAATCTAAAACTAAATTGAAAATTGTGATTACTATACCTAAACATCATCTTCCTTTATATACTATCTAGATTTATAGATTTATATAAAATAATATCATATGGTAGCTTCCATTTTTTTATCTCCCCCTTAAGGGATACACTCCATCATTCTTCATCAGGGAAGCTCTTCTTTATAATGATATCTAAGCATTCGTAGACACCGATTGAAATATTTCAAGGATAAAATATGATATAAATAAAAGCATTCCGTGATGGATGACACTCCATGCTCTAATACTTTAAAAGAATTACAAAAGTTCTATTCTTATATTCATAACCTTAAATCCCCTCCATGGAAATAAAAAATAATATATAAGGGAATAATGTGGGTCTCATTTACCTCTTAGTTATAGAGAAAAGGTTGAGAGATATTTCTCAACCTAGAAACTCTCCCCTTTTTAGATCTAATTTTCTTCATAAATTTTCTTTTAATATTCTAAATGATATTCTCCTTAGGTAGCATGATTTTATTACTCTTACCTTTATTTTTCACCTTGTGAAGAATGAACTTTTTTATCTTAGCTAGAAGGTCACTCACATTTTCTTGGTCTTTATCTAACTTCCTTTTCCATTTCTAATTGGGATGGAAAAATATTAATGCATTATTTTGTAATATTTCTAGCCTACTTGGTTTTTTCATATGGATTTAGTGGTGGTTTTCTTCATACTTGGAAGTTGTTTTCGGCATTTATTAGAGGTATGTACAATGTTGTTTTTACCTTTAATACTATTTTTATTTCCTTTTGGGTTACACTTATTTGGTAACTTCTCAGTCTCTTCTTCTTGGATATCTTCCAAAAACCAAGTTCTTTTATTTCTCAAATGGACTGGTTTGATTTTTTCTTAAAAATTATTATTAATTTTATGTTTATGGCCTTTATAGAGTGGTCCTTGATGTATAATTTTCTCCCACAGTATAAGGATATCTTCTTCGGATTAAAATCCTTCACAATGTTCTTCTTGGGTGTATATAGTTAAACATTATTTTTCTATTTATATCCAAAGGAAGACAGTCCTATATTTATTACTTATTTATTCATCTCTTATGGTATTATTTTATCATAAGAATATTAATTATTCATATTATTTTTATACTATAACTCATCATCACAATGAACACCCATATTTTAATTTGTAAAAAATATCTCAAGACACACAAACCGGTTTTTATTAAATAGATTGTTCCTATTTAGTGTGCTTTAATTCTATGAAGATGGTTTTATCTTAACTTTAGATCTTTTCTCCTTTTATCTAAGTCTTTTATAAATCCATGAGTTGAGAAATTATTCCAATACTCAATGTCCTTGTGTCTAAACTTTTCATAAAACTAATAATGTACCATAAATCTTGTTCACTTGCATTTTGTTAAAATATGGACACCTTTGACACATTGTTATTTTAGACCCTATATTTTGTAATTAATTTGGTCAACATGAATCCCTACTAGTGATCACATGAACCATTGATGAAATGGTGGATTTATCTTCATTCTTAGTCAACCATACCTCAATAAACTCATATGCAACACCACAACCAACAAAAATTTTAGCCTCCATAATAATATCACATAGAGGATCTATAAAGAATGAAGAATAATCATCATCATATATCAATAGATCAATAAAAAATGAATCAAAACTCTTACAATCAAATGAAATAAAGAAACAGTAGGATTAATCAAAGGAGAAATGTAACACAACCAAAATGGTGATCAATTTTCAAAATAAATGATCCATATGGATAAGAGGCCCCCAAAATATTCAGGGAGAGCTCCTAGGTCAAGATCCAAAATCCCACAGATGAATAAAATAACAATATCACTCATAAAATTCCCTAAAAGAGTAACATATGATACATACATTCCGTGTAATCCCATTACACATTATGAAACCCATGAAGGCTGAAAATGAAGAAAACTATGTCCCATTTTTATTAAGAACCCAACTTTACCATTAAAAGGAAATAACCAAATACATGTCATGTAATCATTTAATTATTTGCACTAAACTCATGGGATATTCCCTGTATCCAATACATAGTGTGTAAACATGTTACATGGTGTGTATTCATCCTGGAGACTGTAAAAAGTATAGTTTTTAGTATAAAACTCCAAAAACACCTTCAGTGTTCTCCAAATTTGGTTATAGCCCAAAAATAATTTAACACATTTATACCTAGACTCCATTAATTAAAACAAACACACACCCCCAACTTTAGTAAACTTTCCCCATTAAATGCTCTCAATCCATGTGAGTACCAACACACACACACACAAAATATTAAAATGAGTTAAGAAAGGGTAAATACCTGAATGATGATAATATGATGTTACAAACTCCACACCATATGAATTTATATCCTTGGGAAGTCACGTGGTGGAATTATGCATGAAAAAGAGATGATATCATTACTCCCTCATCAAAGACTCATGCTCCCAAGTCTCATGAGCAACCAATCTATGCCACTATAACACTATGAACAACAAAATTGACTTTCCATGCAATAATTTCTCTTAAGATTCAACAATATCCATTGGATCATCTATAGTAGAAAAATCTTTCTCTAAATAAATCTCTTACCAACTCAGAATGCGAGAGGGATCATGATGGTATTTCCTGAGCTGCAATATGTGGAGAACATCATGAATTTCTATCAAATGAACCAGAAATTCTAGCTGATATGCAGCCTTCCCTTGCTGCTCAGTGATCTTGAATGGTAAAACATATATTGAAGCCAACTTTCCCTATTTTACAATCCGATGGTGACCCAAAAGAGGCTAATATTTCAAGAAAACCTGACCACCTATGAAAAAATCCAAAGGATGATGTTGCTGATCTAAAAAAGATTTCCGTCTACTCTGAGATATAACTAGACACCAACGTATATCATAAATTCTCACGGATGTCTTTTGAACAAGACTTGGTCCCACTAAATATGCTTTACCCATATCTTCCCAATAACGATTTCATCTTCATGGGAGACCATACAAAGATTTGAAGGGAGAGATTCTAATCGATGTCTGATAACTATTGTTATAAGAAAACTCAACCAGTCCAATATGGTTATCCCAAGATCCACTGAAATACAAGACATAGGCATAAATAAAATCCATAAGAATCTGAATAGAACACTTCATCTAACCATTTGTCTATGGATGATAGGCCATACTCATCCTGACCAGAGTCCCCATAGCCTCTTGGAGGCTCCTCCAAAACCTCAAAGTAAACCTAGGATACCAATCTAAAATAATGGTAGAGGGAACCCCATATAACTTCACAATCTCCTACACATATATCTTACCTAGATCTTCAAATTTAGTGGTTTCCCTAATTGAAATGAAATAAGATGATATTTTAAACCAATCAATCACTGCCCAGATAGAATTCCTACCTCAGGGAGTCTGTGGTAATCCAAAAACAAAATCCATGGATACCTTATCACACTTCCAAACAAGAACTCTAAGTGGATGGAGAAAACCAGAAGGATTAATATATTCTTCCTTTATATGTTTGTTAGGTGTAACAATGGGACATATAATAAAAAACATCAAGATTCATACCCGACTACTAGAATTTCTATCTCATGTTATAATAAATCTTCATATTTCCTGGATGAAATTCCCATGAAAAACTATTAAAATAAAAAAAACTAAGTTCCACATAGGTTTTTGGATAAAATACCAATCCCCAAAAGAGAGAATACCATATAGAGAGAGAGACCAACCATAAATGGTCTCCCCACCATAAAGGGTTTCTTTAATTCCTCTGAACTCATCATCCTGCTATTGAATTTATTGAATAGACTCAAGGAGAGAAGATGATAACTAAATATTGGTCAGAACTATACCTAAAATGCCCTCCTAATCATCCAAATTTAACTGAGTGAATATCCCCATAAGGTTCCACTATTCCTCTAATTCCATAACATCCTACGATGGAACTTTTTTTATGAGATCATCTACAACATCATTCCCCTTCCTTGGGGTGTAGGAGATGTCGAATTCAAAAACATATGAAGATATTTCACCCACCTCATCTATCTGAGATTCAAGTCTTTCTAAGAAAATATATATCTCAAAAGTTTGTGGTCATAAAAGACTGTGAACCTCTCTCAAAAAATGTAGTGCTGCTAACACTCAAGTTCATACATAACTATGACATGATCTAAATAATTATTTGGGTAATTATTCTCATGTTTTATAAGATAAAAAGATCCATAATCCATCACATGATTATCTTTCATAATCACACAACCCAAACTATCATTCGAGTCATAACAGGAAACCACATACCCCTTGTCAGGATTAGGTAATATCAGAATTGGATCTGATGTCAGAAGTCATTTCAACTCAATGAAAGGAGACTGGAACTTTCAATCCTATGTGAATTTCACTAAATTCATAGTAATAATAGTCAAAGGTGACAACAAATTTGATAAGTCCTTGATGAACCATCAATAACATCCTAAAAGACCAAGGAGTCTCTGAATCTCAAAGACATTATGTAGTTCTTCCAAATACAAAACATTCTTTACCTTATTAGGATCAATTGATAAGCCATGCTCAAAAAATCACATTCCCAAATGACTTCACTTCTTATTTATAGAAATTAAATTTCAAAATATTTCCTTAAATATGGTGACTCCTCAATATTTCTAGAATCAAACTCAAATGGTGGTCGTGCTCATGCTCATATCTTGAATAAACAAAAATATCAACCAAGAATAATACCAAAAAATTGTCAAGATACTAATGGAATATCTAAATCATCAAAACCATAAAAACTATAGGAGATTTAGTTAGACCAAACAATATCAAAATATATTTTTAATGGACATACCAGATCTTGAATACCATATTCGGTATATGAGACTCCCAAAATTTGAGTTGATGATAACTTGACCAAATATGAATCTTCCAAAACCACATTCCCCCATTTAACTGATCAATCAAATCATCCACACGAGTCAAAAAATACTTATTATTAACCTTTAATTGGTGAAACATCTAATAATCCACACAAAATTGGAGTAAACTATCTACCTTCTTGGAAAAGAGTATTGAGGATTCCCATGGAGAAATACTAGGATGAACAAAAACATTCACCAATAGTTCATTTAACTGAATATTGATCTCTTTTATCTCTTCTAGTTCTATATGATAAGAAGTTATTGAAATTGACTATGTACCTAGAACCATATTTATCATAAAATATACTTCCCTCTTTGAAGGAAGACCATATAAATAATTTAGAAAAACATTATTAAAATACCTAACAATATTGGGAAGATCAACCAAAAAAACATCATCAGGATCAACTATTACAGTAGACAATAAGAACCCAAGATCAGGGTGGGAAGGTCCTGCATGACCAGACCTTGTATCCCACAATCCTTGAAAACACCTTGAGCTACCATCAACCATAAGAAATAAGACATTACAATGATAAAAATCAACCTCATCCTGATGAGAAACAAGCCAATGCATCCCGATGATGATGTAAAAAAAATCCAAATTGAGAATAATAAAATCCTAGACTAACTCTGCACTAGCTATTGATAGAAAACAAGAAGGATGCTTTAACCCCTTCTATTTTATCTTCCTAAGATGTGTCACTAACTCTATAAAAAAGGAAATGAGTTCTATTGTAATTTTAAGAACATAAAAAAATATCCAAATATGAATGAGTGAGAAGAACTAATATCAAATAAAACAATTAATATTGAATATCTAAAAAAGATGGTACCACTCACTATCACTAGAACCAAACATATCTCTATTAGAAAATCATCTACTATGTGAAGGTTCTTAACTCATGAGGCATTTGGATGGATCCCTATAGTATTTAAAACATCTGAATGCATCATATTTTCCTTTAGAGCTGAGGATCCATAACCATATTGATACATAGACACAGTCTCATAGAAATTCTAGAGATGACCATAACATCCAAAATTGTAACACATATTTGTAGGTGAAGGATAATAATTCTTGGTGTGTCTGAACTTGTCACATTGATAGTAAGTGAGAAGCACACTTCTATATATAATTGAAGGTGTAGAGGAGGCTTACTATTGAGAACCACATCCACTACTCTTGAAATGATCTTTCCACTTCCTATTTTTCCCTTACGCGCTACTAAAGCTACCATTGGTTGGAATATAAGGGGAAGAATAACCAACCTTTACTTCCATATTCATCTTATCCTTCATAGACCTGTTTACCATCTACTCATAGGTCAAATATTTACTATAAATACCCATGATTTGATATCTAGTCTCAAACCCTTCTGGTACTTCTGAGCTTTCAACTGGTCATTCATCACTGCCTCTAGAGAAAAATAAACTAGCTCAATAAACTGATTAGTGTATGATCACACCAAATATGTTTCCTACTACAAATAGAGAAACTCCAGAGACTTCTCCATAATGAGTGAATCTAAAAAATGTTAAATTAAAATATTCTTGAATCCCATCCAATCCAAGCCCACGGGCATATCTTCTTGTACCATGGAATCCCACCATCACTTTTTGGGACCCTCAAGTATGAATGATAAACACTTAACCTTGATACTCTTAGGTGTATCGAGGAAGTTGAAGATCTGATTGATCTTTTCCATAAAGTCCTCCACCTCTTTAGGTTCATTCGTACCCATAAAGGATAATAGATTCTCATGAAATAACTCCCATGATCGATCCTTATCTCCTCTAGGAACTCCTATATGTACCTTAACAACAAAATTATGGAATTTTGATATATTTTGATCATCATCATGAACTTACCGCATGATAGCCTCTATATAATTTTGATCTACAGTAGGATTCCCTCGAGGAGCATCCACTATACCCTCTCAAGGAACCCATGTAAGACATCTCAGAGGCATAACAATATATGAAAAGAATATAAAAAAGAACTAGACAACAGAATAACCTCATTTTAAACCAAAAAACAATAAGAAAAATAATATTAAGATCAAGAAATAAAAATATGATATAAAAATCACAAAATCACATGGTAACTTGAGTCTCTCTATAGAAAGAGCTGGCCATACACTCAGTAAAACCTACCTATCAAGTTCTGACAATCCTATCTCCATTTTACCAAACATCCCAAGATAAGGAATCTTAGGGATAGACAATATATGATACCAAAATTTTATGAAACCATCTTGGATACCCTCTAAAATTGGTAGCTAACCTGAATTTCTAGATACCCTAAGGGAATTTCCAACCCCCACGACTTAACGAATAGAACCCAGTCATCAAAAAATAATTATATGAAATTATTTCAACCAAACTTAAGAAACAATATTGCATACATATATATAAAAGAGTGAAACAATGGAATAGATACATATATGCCATAACTAAAAGAAGAAAATAGAAATGATACAACTCAAATAAGGTAGAGAAAATCCCAAGTACAAGACCATTATTAAATAAAAAATAAAATAGGAAAAAAATACTCTATGTGATGGTGTGGGTAAGATCCCACAATCTCACCACCACCTACTCATATACAGCTGATGAAAAACTTCACATCCTCAATGTGGTACATTTCCTTTTCCTACGTCGAAAGATATACAAAGGTTCATTAACTTCCAAAGGGGTGTGCATGGTGTGATATAATAGAATTAGTAGGATCCCACCTAGGGGTTACATAAAAAGTATCAATACATTAATCTGAATATTCTAAACTTTAAATAAAACAAGTAATGATATACAATTTAGTAGTTTTTATATGAAAATCATGGTCAAACATTTAATTTACCATTTTTCTATATTTCTAAATAAAAATGGTAAAATAATTTCAAATAATTTTATATATATCAAAGTAGTCATATAAATTCAAAGAATATATCACAAATCATCAAAATCATGGTAATACAAGCTAAATAGTACAAACCAAACAGACAAAGAACAAGTAACATCATGACAGGGATCAAACTAGGTTAGAATAACTAGGACACTCATACCCCCAACATATACAATCATGTGAACATCAATCCATATGACAAATGCATCAAATCTATCTAGAATTAGAACACCTCAAAAAGTGAATCTCTAAATAGTGCCTCTCAAGTACCTAGAATAATAGGACTAGGGAGAAGAGGAACACCCCATGAGTGAACCCCCTAACAGTATCAATGAATGAGGCTTATCATTATTCCTTTCACCTAAGTATCTAAGGCTTACCATGTTTTCTATTTTCCAAACCAACTAATCTAACCATTTCATCAAAACCATGCTTTAAAAACCATTTTACCCATTTAAATTACCAAAACTATGGGAAATCATATTTTATAAAAATACAATTTCTACACACACAAATCAAATCAGTCAATCATTCCATTTCATTTATAATTTTTTTAATCAAAACTAGAGAAATTCAGTTCGCCAACACATGCTAGAGACAGAACCACCTAACTCAAACTCAGGTCATACATTCCCACAACAGGATCCACCAACACAGAAGAACTAAATTATAACAAAAGAGGCCCTAGAATCAATCCAAACATCTAAAAATTTATTCAATTTAGTTAAAGGGTTATTGAAGTAGAAGAAAAAACCCAAAGCCTAAGAAACTATAATGTCGTACCAAGACAAACACAATGGTTAGCCTCTGAAGGAAGATCACATAACATATCTAGAAAAGATCAAGAGGAATAATAATCACATATAAATGAATCAAATAATTAAATGTAACAACACTACCATGATTTTAGAAAATTAATAAATAGGAGGATTACTCACTTAAATAAATGCACCACAATTGAAATGATGATCAATTTCAAAATGAAATGATTCAGATGAAACGAAGGCACCCAAAATAATCTGAGCGAGATCATAGGTCAAGAGACAAAAGCCTAAAGTAAAATTAAATAATAAGATAAAATGTATGACACAATAAAATCACAAACCACAAGAATTACAAGGTGTGTAATCCCATAACATTTTTGGAACCCATGAAAGAAAACAATTCTGAAAAATGTGTCACTTTAAAAAAATCAGCTTTACCATTACATGGAGTGAACCAAATACATGGAAGGAAATAATTTAAATGTGTGTAATCGACTCATAGTATCATAATTTCATCCATTACATAATATTTTAAAACATTACACAACATTTATTAACCCTAAATATTGTAAAAAAGATTAGTTTTTAGCAGAAAACTCTAAAACCACCTTCGATGTTCTCTGAACTCAGGGAGAACCTGCAATCCCTTTAATACATTTATACCCATACTCAATTAATTCAAACAAAAATACATCTAAAAACCTTATTTCATTTTACACATAAAAATATCTCCATACTTTGGATTCTTAAAATGCACCAAAACAAAGAGGAAAATAAATTAATATAAGGTAAATACTTGAAATATGGTAGCAATATATTACAAATAAAGTTTGGTTATATAAAAAATCTTATTGAGTATTGAGTACATAAAGAGAGGAAAATGAAGGGAAAAAATTTATTCTCATGAAATAACTATAGTATAATAAAATTCATCAGTTTATTGATATATGGATCATAATATTTCATCATCATAAGCATAAGCATAAACAATCCTGATAAACGATGAGATTATACCATAAAATCATTGCCATTTTGATAACATTGAATTATAAGAGCCATAAAATAATAACATTAAATTAAAATTATAATATCATGATAATAATTAAATTCATGATATTACATATCAAAGGGGACGTATATACACCATGAAAAAAGAGTGGTTAATTGACATATGTCTCCAATAAAAAAAAGAAATAGACTAGAAATACCTTACCATATGTCTAAACTTCCTTCATACACATTCGAACCACATGTATAATAAATATAAGTTTATTATAAATCTATTTAATAACTATGACTATATATATCATACTATATATGATTTACTTATGAACTTTTATTACCCATTTCTTAACAATTCCATGTTAAAGTCATGTTTCAGGTAATAACTTATTTATTTTTCATGTATGTTTTGGTTTTTTATTTTCAGTCCTATTAATTTGATCATGGTTCCATCATATCTAGAATTTTAAAAATGAAACAAATATAATATATATTAATTATATGTATATTTAGAGTAATTAATAAAATTTATATATATAAAATTAAATAAACCTTTCATGGATATAGTAGGTCGTATGTACGTATAAATGTTGTTTCCATTTTCTTAAAGGATTGAAAGAAATAAAGATAAATAATATATTACCATTATAGAATCATTTTTATTTCATATATATCAAATATTTTTATTAATACCATCTTTATTACCTTCCTTATTAATCGTGAATGAATAACATCGCTTCAAAAGATGATAGTCTAGCGTACACACAACCAACTTTATTATATTCGAATAGAATGGAAAGTAAGAAGGAATATGCGATATCATGATTTCAAAAGAATAATAATAGAAAAAATAATATAAAAAATAAATAATTTATTATGTAAAACCATGATAGGTGTTTATTGAAGACAAATAACATTGGTTCGTGAGGTAGTACTTTGCTGCAGACACGAATGAAGATTTAATAACCCATTTGATGAAAGAGGAGAATGATTTGTTTCATTTTTTTAATAGGTAGGGGGAATAAAAAGGATTTATTACATTAAAATAATAACATATAAGTATATTGATGATACTAAGTTTATTATATCATCAATTTTTAATAATAATTGAATAAGGTGGTGGAATAAATAAAATAAAACACTATATTAGGGATGTCACCTCTTCTTTAGAAAAATTCGTTTTGTTTTCACCGAAAGGATTATTAGGTTAGCTTTATGACCAAAATAAGGATTACAAGATCATATAAGGGAAGTTAGGAAGCTATTTTTTCAAGTATTGGATGATCCAAAGTATTTTTAAAGTGTGAATATGAGAGGATAGGGGGTGGAATTTTATAAGTGATTTGAGTTCCATACTTGTAATTATTGAAAAGAAAAACATGTACCCACATTTTTTACATGACATAAGTCTAAAAAATGGACCATTATCAATACTTATACAATATAAGGTATAAATATGTCCATAAAATATATTTTTAATAAGTCTTGATCATTGGTAACCCATATCTTTTTAGTTTAACCCTCGATAAACCCGTTTTTACCTTAACTATGGTAAGTAATTTTTATTATTTTAGCTATTAATTGTGGTAAAAAATTAATTTTATGTTGTTATATAATATAAATTATTTTGAATATAAATATTGAATCCATTTTATAAATTATATTCACATAAGTGTAAAATTTTAATTTAAAATTAAACCCACATACATGATGAGAAAGTGGTTTTACAAAGAGAAAATATTTAAATGTTTTGGAAGTTTTTATATTAAAAATAAATATAAAAATGATACAAATGAAATAATTTGGATTAATTTATATTTAATTGAACCAGTTTTACTTTTATACACATTTTAAAAAAACAATCCTATAAATTATTTAAACAAAAAGGAAGTTTTCAATAAAAACCATTATTTTTCACTATTAATCTAAAAATTAATCTTTTCAGAAAAATTCCACAAAAAATAACCTGAGCTAATTTTGACATGATTATTTAAAAAAATTAATTTTATTTTATTAAATTAATTTTCTAAAAGTAAAGAAATGTTTTTTAAAATAAGTGTACAAAAGGCGAAAAACTATTTTTAGAAAAAATATAGTTTTAATGCATAAAATTTTATTTATTATTATCTCCTATCTAGAAAATACATAAAATGAATATTAAAAAAATTATTAAATTTATAGTATATAAATTTAATTAAAATCATTCACTAAAAATTTTGTTTTAATTTATTGATGTAAAATGCATTTGTGAGCATAACAAAAGTTTTTCAAAAATGGATTTCCTTTGTTTTCAAAGAGAATTTATTTTCATTTCTAATTAATTGGTCACCAAAGAATTCATTTTATATACAATTGTAAAACATATATTTTCATAAGTTAGTTAATCATATTTATACCAGCCATTCCAACAGCTAGGTGATAACTATCATATTAGATAATAATATTCTAATAGCATACCATGTTTTGTTTAATCTCGATGTTGCATATAACGCAAGATAAATCAGTGTTGTGTGTTATAAAAGCTAAAATCGATGTTTCATGTAATTAAAAATATAAAAAATATTAGATTTATTTGAAAAAAATATTTCACAAAATCTCACGGGTGTTATATTCTACCCCCTTAAAATGAATTTTTCTCTCGAAATTCAGAAACTTGGAACTAATAAATAAGGTTACATTTTCCCCATTACACCCTTAGGTTCCCACATAGCCTCATTAAGATCTTCCAAAAAAATTGAACAGGTGAGTGGTCTTTTTTTATATGACTTTCTCTGTATGATATAGAATATCTACTGATTTTTCCTCATAAGAAAGATCATTCTTTATAGGTATGAACTCTAATTTCAAGACATATGATGGATCAAGTATGTACTTGCTTAGGAGAGATACATGAAACACATCATGAACCTAATTGAGGTTCAGTGGAAGAATCAAGTGATAAGATAAGGTCCTGATATGATCATGAATTTAAAAGGGACATATATACACAAGGATTAGTTTTCCCATCTTTCTTCCATAGATAAACTCATAGAAACACATTCTCATATACTTCAAATTATATATCATATCAATGATTATTATCATAACTTTTCCATCAACTTGTGCCACACTTATGTGCTGTTGAATGGATCTAACCTTCTCTTATATTTCTTCAGCTATCTCAGGTCCCAATAGATTCATTCCTCCAACATCATTACAACATGCTGGATCTCAACAATTCTTTCTATAGAGGGCTTCATAAGGAGCCATATGAATACTAAAATGAAATATACTATTGTAAGAAAACTACAATAGAGGAAGGTGCTAATCCCAATCACCTTTTAAATTAATATAATAAGATCTTTTAATATCCTCTAGGGTTTGAAATTTTATATCATATTGAAAATCTTTCCAAGGATGAAACACAATGTTGTAACTCAACTTCGTATCAAGAGACTACTAAAGTCTTCACCAAAACTTCAAGGTAAAATTTAGATCCTAATAAAATATAGTTTAATGTGTTACTCCACGAAACCTTACCCATTATTTAATTTATATTATAGAAATAATATCTAGAGAGAAATATTCTCTAATATAAATTAAGTGTGATAACTTCATAAGGTAATCAACAACAACCCATAACTAGCTCAATATAAAAGATAAGATATACCCTAAAGTTTACCAGTACCTTTAACCATATGTCCAAAAAATTTAAAGGCATTCATCCTTAAATAACGTTTTCAGTAAAAACATATACAAAACCAAAGTGATCTATTTCCATAAATCTCTCTTAAAATATTATTAATCATGATAAACTCCCATTACATGAAACCTAAAAATGGGTGTTAATGAATTTGAACTTATGATAAACCTTAAACTCATACACCCAGAACTACATCTAAAACTCTTAAGTTAATCTTACATGAAAAAATATACACTTACAAAAGTTATTATATCATTTATTCCTTATATATGATCTTATCTTATACAAAAAAAATCATTGGAAGCTTGGATTTATCCTTGTATTGATAGAATATACAATATGAATTTATTTTTCCAAAATCCATGTAGAGGGAGATAATCAATGCTCAAAATCACATGAAATTTCACTAAAGTATGAACAATTTATTATTTCTTAATATTTCCCTTTATAATTTTTCTTTAGAAGTTATTGTGTCTTATCATCCAAATTAAACCTTGGATTGGGGAATTTATTCATATAATTCAAAAAACTCCTTTCACTTGAACACCGGTGTGTTGGCGGCACATTATATTGAGATATCTCTCTCTATTAGTTTCATTGATTAACCCCTTAACATCACTTATACATTATTTTTATCAATTTATAGAATTTCCACAGTTGTAAAAACTTGTTTTTTCCTTTTAAGAAACACCTTAGTACTTCTTCCCACATTTCTATCATGAATTTGAATGAAATTTCTTTCCCCTATATGACTTATTTGAGTTATCATGAGTCTCAATCTTCCTTTTCTTACCAAAACCATGGGAGTGCTCAAAATATCCAATTTATATTTCTACCTTCAGTGCACATTGAATTACTTCTTCATAGATACTAAAATCTCTTATAGCCAATTCCTTTTGAATACTTGGTCTTAATCCACCAAATAATTAATCAATTTTTATTTCTAGACTGATGATTATATAAAAACTATACCATTAATTTCTTATAAAATTATATTTATAGGTACCAATAGATTCACCATCCTTCTGTTTGAGCTCAAGAAATTCCTTCCCCATCTGTGTTCATAGAATATGAGTAAAGTACCTACTGAAAAGTATACTCTTAAACTAATCCCATTACATGGAGTCAAATACCTCCTCTTAATATATATCCTTAATAAGGTTCCTCCATTGATCTGCTTCTCCTTCCAAATGATAGAAAACCAAAATTAATTATTCATGATCTGAACACTAGAGAATAGAAAATATATTTTCAATGGTACCGATCCATTGCTTGGTGAAAATTAGATCAGTGGACCCACTAAAAAAGGGTAAACATTCTCTTATGAAGGAATCAACAGAACATTGTTCCCTCCTTTTCTCATTATGAAGTTCAACATGACTTATAGCTTGAGAAAGTTGTGTGAGCATAACAATGATGTTTTTCATTCCATATCCCATAACGTTTAGTTTCTCATGAGGGTAATAATTGAATTATCTGTTGTATTTCGCAATAACAATGTTCTTTTAGATTCCATCTATTTACTAAAATTATAAATAACATCATTATAAACACTAATAATAGTGTAAAACCATATAATCATGAAAAACCATGTATAGGATGTCTAAATCATAACACCTTATTTTCAATATATGAAACCTTATCATTAACCTAGGCCATTTGTGGTCATTATTCAAACCATTCATGATGGTTCATAAAGAGTTTTTTAATTTTCAAAACATATCCCCTAGGAGTGTCAAATTAGATGTGATGCAATTTCCATTATCATGGACCAGGAAACGATCAAGTCCAACTCAATTCAACTTTTTTAGAGTTACTAACCCTAGGTACCACTATGCCAGATCTATATACACTTTTCGTATCTAGACAAGGATGTAATTTCTTGGAAACCACTAACTCTTTCCTTTACCAAAATTATAGGACACTTTACTATACTTTGACTCATCCATATAATTATCCTCAGATATATCCCTAGAAATGTCCTTATAAATATCCCTAGGGATATCACTAAAGTTTTCTCATCTTAGTTTACAAAGGTCAACCAAACCTTGATCTGATTACAACTATAAAGTCCCAAAAGTATCATATATAAGTATTAAATCTTAATAGATGAATATTCATTACATAAAATAAAAATAAATGTTAGAATCATTTAGGTTTAGTTCCTTTGTAGAATTGGATACGTAAAAAACTGGTCCATAAGTGAGCTACGTCATCTCCCACTAAGTTATTTATAAATAGAACTCTTCTTTGATATATCATACATAATAATTTTCATCATAACATGAGGAAATGAAACATAATAAAGGATGAGATCAAATTCTATCTAAGGGTAAAAAATGGAGATATCAACATATCATGAGCATAAGGGTATGAGAATATGAGAATAAAATTTGAAAACCACATCCTGCATATCATAAATCATAAACTTGAGTAATAGAATAGATATTGGTAGTCAATAAGACATGAATCACAATGGAATCAAAGAACATGATCCATGATAATATAAAATTATCATAATACATATATTTGGTGCATACACATAAGCATAGAAAATCATTTCCTTAGTATTTCAAGGTTCATTTCCAAGTAAATCAAAGTGGAATGGGTTTACTGCACAAACAATCATAGTATTCAAGGTTTTCTCCCAATACAATCATAGTGGAAAGACTCCCTTAAATATCTGGGTTCACTCCCCATTCTTTTCCTATTTATCTCATGATATATTAATCTTTACCTAAGGAAATAGAAGGGTGTATTAGTCCCATCCATCACATAATAAAAAACATACATTTGTGTGCCACAAATCATAAATCATTCATCATATTATAACCCATGAAAAGAAATGTATTTTATAAAAATTTCATCATAAAATAACATGTTGAAAAGATAAAGGTTTCATACTCATTTCATTATTTCATAAAGCATAACCTATTGAAAAATAAGTGGGTTTCATAAGAATTTTATCATGGTATAACCTATGGAAGAAAAACAAGTTTCATAAAAATTTTATCATGGTATAAACCATGGATGATAAATAGGTTTCATAAAAAAAATTCATTATAAACATAAACCATAAATACAAATAATAATAATTGTATCCTTGGATAAAATCCCCAATAAAGCATTAGTAACATCAAAGAATGAAATCTTAAATGGAAAATGATTTAGAAAGATCACTTGGAACATCTCTAGAGAAAAATTCCTTTTAAATTTGAAAAAAACTTTTTAAAACATAATTTTTTTAAATTCTTTTCTTCAAAAATAACCTTTTAAATTTATAAAAGAATCTTTAAAAATCATTTAAAACATTTATCAAGGAAAATATACTTTTCAATTTAATTTTTTTAAACATAAAACTTTATAAAAATCCTTTTCTTTGAAAATATAATTGGAAACTTATAATTTAATCCTTAAAATAGTGAGTTATTCATAATGATGTAAAATACCATTCATGTCATACATGTGAAAACAAATAATCCTTTCACATTTTCAATAAAATCCAAACATGCATTATTATTTTGAAAATAAAATAAAGATTCATTTTAAAAAAAAATTTAAAAGTAAAACATGGGTAAAAATATTTTTAATAAATAATTTAGATAATGTTAAAAAAAATAGAAAACATTTTTATAAAACATGGATATGGAAGAAACAGTTTTTTTCACCGAAAAGAGAAATAAACTCAATTAAAATCGAAAAAATATTATTTTGGAATATTGGTATATAAAGAATGAAAATAAATGGAAAACATGTATTATCATGACATAAATATAGGATAATAAAATTCTTGAGTTTCTTTAGAGATGGATCTTAATAGTTTTTTCATTAGAAGCATAAACATAAATAGTCCCGATAAATGATGAGATGGTTCTGTAAAACCATTACCAATTTGGAAGCAATGAATCCTAAGCCCCATGAAATAATAAAATTAAATAAAACTTATAATATCATTTTAATTAATAAATTAATGATATTACATGTCAAAGGGTAAGTATATACACCACACAAAATAAATGAGTGGTGAATTGATATATGTCTACTGTAAATAAAAGAGAGACTATATATCCCTTACCATAAGTCTTGAATTACTTTATGAAATTTTTAACACCCTTTATAATAAATATAAGTTTATTATAAATATATTAAATAAATTTAATAATATATATCATACAATATATTATTTACTTATGAACTCTTATTAATCATTTCTTTATAATTCCATGTTAAAGTCACATTTCAGGCAATAACTGCATTGTTTTTTGTGTATGTTTTGATTTGTTTTTTTGGTCCTATTAAATTAATAATGGTTAAGTAATATATATAAATTTAAAAGTGGTATAAATATAATATATATTCATTAAATATGTATTTATATTAATCGATAAAATTTAGAGTTAGAAAATTAAATACATCATTCATGGAGATGGTATGTAGTGTATACGCATGGACGATGTTTCCATTTTTTATAAATATATAAATAAATAAAATTAAATAATTTATTAATATTATAGAATCATTTTTATTTCATATATGTTAAATATTTTTCATTAAAATAATCCTTATTACCATCCATGTAAAGCGCGAATTAATCACATCGCTTCACGAGGCGGTAGTCCGCTGTACACATAAACAATGTTATAATATTACCAAAGAATATAAAGTAAGAATTAATATGTGATATCATGATTATAGAAGCATAATAATATCATAAATATTATATATAAATAATAAATCTATAATTATATCTAGTCATGTGAGGTGATAATGTAAAACAAATAACATTGGTCTATGTGGAGGTAGTCTGTCGTACACACGAATGGTGATTTCGTAGCACATTTGACAGAAGAGGAAAATTATTTATGTTATTAAATTAAAATAATAAAATCTGTGTATATGTAATATAATTATTTTATTATATCATAATAGTTTAATAATAATTTTAGGAGGTATAGGAATTAATAAAATAAAATGCTTGATTAGGGATGTTACCTCTTCTTCGAACAACTTCTTTTGTTTTGATCCAAAATGCTTCTTAGGTTGCATTTATGAAAAAAACAAGGTTTATAGAATTATATGAGTAAATTTAGTAAGTTATTTTGGCAGTTATTTACCAAAATAAATAGTTTTTAAAGCATGAAGAGGAGAGGAGAGGGGTGAACTTTTATATGCGAGGTGAGTGGCACACTTATAAGTTTTGAAAATAAAAAAAGTGTACCCATGTTTTCAATATTATATAAGGCTAAAAAATGAATTATTATAGATCATTAATAATTCTAAGTTCTAAATATTTCAATAAAAGGTTCTTTAGATAATTTTGGGATCATTTTGAACCCATATCTTTTTAATTTGACCCTCAATAAACACATTTTTATCTTAACCTTGGTGAATAATTTTTAATATTTTAACTATTAATGTTAGTAAAAATTTAATTTAACATTAATATAAAATATAAATTATAATTATTGGAAATATTTAATACACTTTTCCAAATTCCCTTCACATAAGTGAAAAAACTTAATTTAAATTTAAAACTATAGACGCGACGAGAAAGCAGTTTTCCAAAGAAAAAATGTTCAAAAGTTTTAAATGTTTTTATATAAATATTCAATATGAAAATGATTCAAATGAAAAAAATTGTATTAAATGATATATACATGAACTAATTTTACTTTTATACCCATTTTAAAACGAAAATCAAACTTATATTTTTTTAAACCAAAAGAAAGTTTTCAATAAAATCTAGTAATTTTCTCTAATTATAGAAAAACTAATATTTTCAAAATAAAAAATAAAAAATCACCCAAATATTATTTTTAAATTATTATTTTAAAAATAATTTTTATTTAATAAATATAATTTTAAAAAATTCACACAAATTAATTTTAAAATAAGTATGAAAACGGTGACATAACTTCTTTTTAGAAAATACAGTTTTTAAACATAGAATTGGATTTATTCTTATATATTGTCTAGAAAATGCATAAGATGAATTTTAAATATTTTATTGAATATATAATATATAATTTTTATTAAAATAATTCACCAAAAGTGATTATTAATTTAATAAGGTAAATCATATTTGTGTGTATAAATATTGTTTTTCAGAAAAAAAAAATCCCTTATTTTCAAATAGTTTTTATTTTCATTTATAATTTATTGGTCAACAAATGACTTATTTTATATAAATCTTTAAAACATATTTTTTTATAATTTATTTAATCTTATCCATACCCTACATTCTAATGTCTAGAAGATAACTATCATATTAAATAATTATTTTTTAATAGTATGTTACATTGTGTTTAAACTCGATGTTGTATGTAATGCAAGATAAACTCACTATTTCATGTAACACAAGCTAAAATTGGTGTTCTATGTAACACAAAATATATAAAAGATTAATTTTTTTTGAAAAAAAAATATTTCACAAAATCTCAGGGAGTTACATTAAATGTATTTAAAGTTGATTTAAAAAGAAGTGTGGCTTACTATTTTAGTTTCAAAGGAGTCTTGATAAAAATTGGTCTCAAGAGTGGATTGAGATGGTTTTTATAAATGATGAAATGGATTGGTATTCCAAGAATTTTTTGAAATGAAAAAGACCATTTGTAATTTTATGAAGAATGGTTTTTCATAAAATATGTATGACCCTCTTGATCCCCATGTGATTCTTGCATGCCTTTTGGGTTTTGATCCCTTGGGGGGATCTTTATTATTGATGAATTCATGTATTCTTTTATGTTTGATATATATGAATATGTGGTTTGTGAGGGTGTGGGAGGTGAATCTTGTGTGTTTTCAAATTATTTATATTTAAATTATGATATGGTTGATTTTTCTAACCTCAAATAGAATTTTCTAGGGAGTACTAGGAATATAGTTGATGACCTCTGTATGGAAAAACCCTAAAAGAGATAATGGATTTACTAGGGATTATTGTTTAGATACTTTATATTATTTAGACTAAAAATAATAGTATGTGTTTATTCTATCAAGCTCTTTTAATAATATCTCATGGAAGAAGGTGTTCCAATGATATTACTGTTGCCGATCCTGTGGGAAAAATCATTCCATGGACGATATCTTCTTTGATCCTATAGATGAATGCATTCAATGGAAATTTATTTTTAGGTATTTTTATGGGGATTCTAGGCATATTCACAGGTTCAGTAGTTCTGAAATAGTTTTCCTGTCAGTAGTTCATGTATTTTATCACTAAATCCTTGGGAAAATTCCCTTGAAAGTAGAATCCTTTTAGGATATTTTTAGGGGATTTATATTTGTGTATCAATTATATCTTCTATTTCTTGATATATTAATTAAAACCTATGTTCATTCTTTTTATTTATTATTTTTTTGTAACTTGAAATAATTGAGTGTGTGTTTGAGTATTGAAATGGGGTTTTATTCTATCATGCCTAGTTTTATGGAATCATTGGTTTTAAAAGATATTTTTGAAAACTATTTGGAAATATTGAAATTAATTTTGAGTTTTGGAATGAGTATTTAAAGAAAAGTTTTATATCAAATGATTTTAAAGTGATAATTTAAAATGGTTATTTGTCTAAGAGGTATTGGCCAGGGAAAAAATATTATTGGAGATAGTTTTTATAAAATGAAATTCCTATAAAAAGTATTTTCACACAATTTTGTGGTGTTTTTGTTTCTTTTTTTAAAAAATATGAATTTTTTATTTTTATTTTGTATTTAAAAATAGAATATTTATGATATAATTTGAAAAAAACTTATTAGATTCGGTAGGTTGTGGTGAAATATTAGGATTTTATCTCCCACTTATATTTTATAGTTTTATGTTCATCCTAGTTTTGATTCTCTTCTTTGATCTACAAGGAGAGATGTATGGTTTAATGGTGACCATGGGTCAGATGGAGGCATGTTAGAGATGGTTTGGGGGTTTTTATTCATCTACATGTTTTTATATTGGCTATTTGGACCATTATATTTTATGTTATGGATTATGTAAATTTATTCCCACTATTTCAATTATATTTATATGAGTTGTATATCCTATTTAGAAGTTTAGTTATATTTATATCTACTTAGATAATTACTTTTTTTTATTCCTATTTATAATTAATATTACTGTGCGAGGGTGAAATAATACCCAAGGTACGTTATTTGATTACTTGGCACTGGTTTCTTACCCGTGGGAATTAGAGCATCCTTCAGGCTATTTGGTGGATCATATCAGGATCCGAGTTTGATAATTCCCTAAGTCGGTTCTCTACAAATGTTTTTTTTTTCATTCCATCTTGCCTAGTTTCATTCATATTTTATTCATCAAACCTTATATATCCTTAATATTCATATTATTTTCCACTTTTCTACAAATGTTGTTTTCATTCCTTCTGAGATCTTAGGGGTATAGGGATATTTTTTCTTCACTTTATTGTGCAGTGGTTAATGAAGTTATATATTAGACAATGGATTCAAAATCTATCCTCTCTTTACTATGTGTTAAATGTGAATATATATTGCCTATGTTTTTAAGAAGTAAGTAATTAAAATTTTCCTAATGAAAATAATGAAACAGATTAAGGAAATTGAAAGGGAAGAAGTGACTCACATGTGATTTATATGATTTATATGTTATTTCTCATGTATTATTTATTATGATGTTTGATGAGAACTATTCTATGATAAAATTATTATTTTTTCTCATCATGTTAAAAATTAGTTAATTATATAAAGATTGAAATGAAAGTAGTGATTAGAATTTAGAATTTATGTTTGATATTGATAATGTGTAAAATGTTTAATAAGTATTGAAAAATGAATAAATGTAGTTAATTGATATTGTTTTCTATTACGTTTTTTTTAATTATTTCAATGGTTAAATTTTTAATAACATTGGCCAGATCTCTCAAATGATACCAAGAATGGTTTACACAAATCCTTATGCACACCTCCCAATCTCTAGAGTCCATTGTAAACATAGGGGGTTGATAATGTGTTAGTGAGAGATGGTTTTATCCTTTGAAAAAAATAATAAAAAATGTTATTTCATACAAAAAAATTCATCATGACCATTTCGGTCGATCAACATCTAAGCCCAAAATAAACAGGAAATATCCATGAGTACCTATTTAACAGTTAACGCTAGAAAATAAATAAAAAATATACATTAATACACACAAACACACACACACACATAGACACACATATATACATACATACATACATACATACATACATACATACATACATACATACATACATACATACATACATACATACATACATACATACATACATACATACATACATACATACATACATACATACATACATACATACATACATACATACATACATACATACATACATACATACATACATACATACATACATACATACATACATACATACATACATACATACATACATACATACATACATACATACATACATACATACATACATACATACATACATACATACATACATACATACATACATACATACATACATACATACATACATACATACATACATACATACATACATACATACATACATACATACATACATGAATACATACATACATACATACATACATACATATATTTCAAGTAAAAAGTATCCAGAAAATAAATGAAATGTGAAATAGTAAGAAAAAATATGCTATTCACAAAAAAGACAAACCAAAGATGACCTTAAGGTCAGAAGTGGAGAATTTACAAGTGGAAACTCCATTATTAGAGTTTATTAATAACCCCAATATTTCTACTCCACATACCCTATAGAAAATCCAAAATATATTTCAACCATGATAAAAAACCAGTATAGTGCAATCCCATGATCTCCACTACTTTCCCGTTACTTGGATCGCATACCATATATTCTGTATATGTCATATTAGGGAACATTCATTGAGTGATTATGATAACTAATCAGGTGGTTCCTATTCCACCCCACTCACCTTTTATAGACTCATATTTATATAGACAACAATATATTACTTGATTAAAAATATTCCTCATATACTTAAAAGTATATCATTTATATCTAAAATAGATAATTCTCTATAATGAGAGGGGACTCCCTTTGAATTTACTGCTTTAATAATATCATAATATCAATTTCATTCTAGAGGTGTGTAATTTTATAGCTCATCACATCCATGTTGATATGTATATTATTTTAGGTCATATGTTTGTTTAGTGGGATATGGGAGTGGGTATACAAAGTTAGGGCCCAGACCCATCTCAAAGAATAAGGGGAAGGGGTATGCAATGTTTGGTCACTTCAATACCATCCCTTTACCATTCTAAAAATAAACCTATACCTTCTTAATAATTATATAAAATCTAAATACCCTTTCTACCACACATATATTTCATCAAGTAGCATATGATAATCATATAACAAGTCAAATAATTAATATAAATAATTACACATTCAAGTATTTTATAAAAAGAATATTTCTCAAACTATATTACCACATTCTAGTTACTAGAGGAATAAATTAAACATTTCAACTTTTGAATAAATTTAATAGTGCTATAATAATCAATGGAATAAAAAACAATATACAATGCATGCTTGTAAACAAGTTTAAATTCAAATAACTATAAAAATGGCCATTATACTTAGAGAAATAAAAATTATGAATTTATTCGTCCTCATAACAATAATTATTAATTAATTTTACTTGAACCTATACCAATTCTAATATTTCCCTTATGTAATAAAATAGGGAATGGAGGTACACATACAAGTAATAGATGTCATAACTTCCTTGGGGTCCAAGAGAAAGGATTATTCCACCATAAAGTGATTAGACAAAACTATTAAAATATATATAAAGGGTTTTAGGTCCCTGTGATTAATTTTGGGTATAAATTGGAAGAAAAAACATGGAATTGCTATTTTATCACTAGGATTTGTGAAACCACATTGAAAAGGGAGGTGAATCAGTGTGGGTGAAATTTTAACTATTAAAAAATTTATCGTATTTACCTTTACACATATTTAGTTAATTGACCTCAAAAAATCTTCCTAAATTTAGTTTACATGATTTTAATATAAACATGAAATAATGAGAGAAACACAAACTAGGATTTGATAATGGGGTTCACCAACAATATAGATTACTACATCCCCAGTGTATGGTAGTTTTCATCCCAATCACACACATATTTTATTTTATTATCAAGATGAAGTTCATTCAAGATTATATACTTAAACCTATTGTACTAGAACTAACCAAGAATAATTTAATGGATCCAAATAGAAATGAAAGCACCCAATTGGTATTCTTTAGACTCTAGAACCAACCAGGTCATCCTCTCTATATACCATATTCAACTAGTTTTTCTTTGAAGTATAATTAGTGGTAAGCACAAGTCTATTAAGTGGAATTCAATTTATATAATTTCCTTAATTATTTATATAGTAATTACAAGTTCCACATCTAATACATCATTATTTAATGGATATCTTAGTATTTATCAATTTAAGAAATCTCAAATGGCTACCTCTATTCTCAATACATAAACACAATCAATCATAATAGTTTAATTATAGAAAATGAATACTCAAGATTGAAAATTATGATTTTGTAATTTTCAATACCTCAACATAACCATGTGAGATTGTTACCATGATCCATGGCTCACAATTGATTTCATGAAAATACCTCCCACAATCCTCCCTTTTAATTGAACTTTTTAAAATATTCAAAACAAAACTATATAATAATATTCAATAATATAAAATTATTCCATATTTGACTTCCCATAATTTTTCTCCTCTTACTCAAATATTCATATTTTGGTTTATCATAAAATATTCTTCCTCTTTGTTTTATCTGTAAATGAACATATGCACAAAATCTTTCAATATAGAAACCCTCATGATGACACAACTTTCTCCCTCGATTATCATCTTCGTTATTCTTGGATTGAAACATGGTAAAATTCTTCAACCCCATGATGTTTATGACTTGAAGAATATATCAAAATTACCAAAATTTTTTCATGATATTTTCCTTTGAATATCCATTTATGTTCCCATAATTCCAGCCTTTAAATTCTTAAAAATATTTAATTTTTCAAATAAAATAATCTTATATAAGAAATAATTTTCTTATGCTTCACTATAGAGAGCTACTAATTATCCTCCATATCCTAATGATTTGGGAAATTTTCATTCTAAATCATCTTAAACACATTCTCAAAATATATTACATAAGCTCTAAAATATATTATGAATTCATAGTTCATTCATTCCTTTTCATTATTTTAGTTTCATTCTCAAGATATATCTTTTATATGCATTGAATATCTTATGTAACACTTTTTTGTAGAAAAATATCTTACATATCCATTGAAACTTATAATAAACCCTTACATATCAACTATAGATATATATACACCCTTAAATATAGTTTTTTTACCCTTGTATATTCTTTTAACTCCTTGGGTTGACTTTATGTATTGTTCATAAATATTGTGAAACCCTAACATATCATATTATTCCATATAAATATGCTTAAGAAACACTAATTTATTGGATGTTAAACCTTATATATCTTAGTTAAAATTCAATACTAAAAATTCTCAATCTATAACAGATAGAGGATCTTATGTATAACTACTGGGATCCATATGTATTCTATGAATAATCTGATCAACCCTTATGTATCGATTATTTACCATTAGATATTTCCTTTTCCAATTTTCAGTATAAAATTTCTATAAATCTATTATCTATCATCTTGAAAAATAGATCAACCCTTACATATTCAATATAAATTTAAATTGAATTATATATACAGAGTTCATTACCATTTTCAAGAAATTTACAACTCCATAATTTCCAAAATTCATCTTCGGATTCTTCAACTCATATCAAAACTTATTGAATGCTTCTGGGGGAATATTAATCCACTTAAACTCATTAAAAATCAACTTAGGATATATTTAAATTTTCTTCAAATATTTTTGAATTATCCTAAATCTTTAGTAGTATATAATAACTACATTGATTACTTAAATGTTATTCCACCAACTCAGCTAAATTTAAGTATTATTCAAACATCACCCTAGTGAAATATCCATATAGATAGTAGACTTTATGCATCATATTCACAAGGATGGATCTTCATCAAAATAATGTATAGTATTTATTCTTATCCAACTTATCTACTTCCTCAAGGAGATATAGTATCTAGAAATCATTATACACCATAGGAATCTTCTTTTATTGTGAAATCTTCAATATTAGTGATTGAAAAAAACTATCATTATTAGTTATAAACTTATTATGTAGAATATCTTCATACTCTAAAGGAGGTGATTATTGAACTCACTTAGTGTTGAGTTTTATTTTTTTCATAATCATGAATTCGATAAGAATGATTTAAATATGTGTTAAATAATAACATATTGATAAGAGTTTGGAGTACCCAAGAAAGGCATAAATATATGCTGACTAGTGAACAATGAATGAGGATTTAGGAAACACCTTGGAGATATAAGTGAGTTACTTTCATTATTCATATAAAAATTGAATATATTGATTTAGATATGCTTGGATATCCATTCAAATCTAACAAAGGAAATAAAATTTTGAAAAATATTTTTTTGGAAACTACTTTCCCATAAAATGTTATAAAGTTTTTTTAAAGATCATGTGGATTATACTACTTTTAGTATGAATATATTCTGCATGATCACTATGTAGAATTAATTAGATAGGTTATTTCAATAATTGAGATTGAGAAGATCATAATATTTGGAATATTTTCTTGTAGTATGGTTATTTATAGATACTATATCTCCATGAGGGAGATATGAATATTATTGAGTATAATAACTAGATGGAATCTTAATATTGATTTATCCTTTTGAATATCATTTATGAAGGATACAATTTATATGTATATTTAACTTGGATGATGTTTGAAGAAGATTTTATGTTTTTTAGGTACTTAAATATCATTGAATCCCTTAAAATAAATCTCATATTATGTTGGTGATTAAGGATAATTATGACATAGATAAAGAAGAATTAAATATATTCTAAGGTGATTTATAAGGATCTGAGTTGGATAAAGATTACCTAAGAAGGTTTGATAAAGTTTTCAGTTGTTTTGAAGAATCTAGAGATGAGTTCTAGAAATTTTAGAGAAGTAGATTTCTATAAAAACTTAAAATAATTCTATATATATGAGTTAATTTAAATAAATGTTGAATACGTAAGGGTTGATCTTATTTTTCAATTTGATGTATAAGGGATCACAACTCAATATATAATAAACCTTTACTTGGGTCCTTCAAAATCCTATCAAGACATTCTTCTTCAGGAAATATGGACATCATGATTATTGACTTCATGATTACTGAGAAAATAAAACAAAACACAAAGTTCATTTAAAATTTACCCCCTTTGGATATTTTATCAATACTCATATAGAAAATACATGTCAATATATTTTCTTCAATTTTCCTCTCTTTCCCCCTTATTAACAATATATATAATGAAACTTGGGAGAGGGTGGTATAAATTATCTTAAGGCTATGTTCCATCAATTATCCCACATTAATTCCATGTTATCAATTCTTGATATAGAAAATAAGAGGGACTAACCATGACAAAAAAATATTTCAATAATAAAAATAGAATATGATACTAACCCAAAATACTTTCCGCACGGGATATTCATATAGACGTTTAAGATGATGTGTTTAATAACGCTACTATTTATTAAACATTTAAACATAATTCATTACATAAATTTTCACTTAATACAACCCATAAGATCGAGCGGTCTAGTGTCATTGGGGATTAGGAACATTACATGACAACTTATATCACACCTGACCGGGTTAGTTAACCATTTTAAATTATTTTAGTTATTATTTTGTTTTTCTGACACTTTTTCACCATTGCGCAGTCATCCCAGACCGTTAAGGGTAACTGTGCGGTGCCCGTGCGAATGCCCAAGTGGGCTTGAGTCATGGTACGTGAATTGCACACAGTTTATAAACACCGCATGACAAGCGCGCAACTTGACCCAGTAAAGGAGCAGTGCGGGGTGGCATGGGTTGAGAGTATTTTTCTCAATTATGTGTTTGACTACAGGTGAACCGCGTATCTACCTGGTATTCAAAATAAATAAACTAGTAAAAAAAATAAAATGGTAAATGGAATAAGAAAATAAAGTTAAATTAAATAAAATATAATTTTATAAAATGTTCAATAATGATAATAAAAATTATATGATTTTTTATGATATTATTATTATTACTATTAATATTATTGGTATAATATTATTATTATTATTAATATTATTGGTATAATATTATTATTATAGATATAAGAAAATGAAAAAAAAACACTAAAACTTATTCTACCCCCTGCGTGCTGTACACAGCCACCCCCACCCACCTGGTTCTCCCCTCGCATGACCCTCACTTCGGTAGCCCAACCAGCGATGACTCCTCCCTCTATCACGACTGGTATCTCCCCTTCTCCATCTCCTACCTGTGGTGGCAGCGATCCCCCTGATCTTCTCCCATGTGGCATCGCTCTTCCCCCCCACGGATTCCTCCTACTGCGTGCTAGCACTACTCCTCAACTGCACCCCCTTCCCTCTGTCTGAAATCTGTGAAACCATCACCTTACCTCCATCTGGAAGCGTGAACCCACATCCCTTCCCCATCTTCGTCTGTCTGTGATGGCCTGCAACCCTCATGTCCAACCGCAACCCCTCTCCGACATCCTCTTCCAGTGGCAGTCTCTTCCTATGGTAGCAGCTCCCCCCTCCCCTCTGGTACTCTCATTTTTCTTCCTCTTCTTGGTAGTATTTTGGTTTATCCAAACCCTATGTGTGGTTTAAACCTGATTTTGGTGTTTTTTTCTTGAATAGGGTATACAAAGACCTCCTTAGGTCTTGTTCTTGCGTGTTACGACATCTGCCACCGAAGGCAAAGCGGATTGACTCTGTTTCGGTTCTCCATCGACATCCAAGGTATATATTTATTCCAAATGATTGGTTTCACTCATATTAAGTGGTGTTCGATGGGTTTTTTAAGGATTATATTAATTTTTGTGTAGTGAGTCGAACCCTGCAGTGTGTTTTTGGGTGGTTTTTGATAAAAGTGTCAAGCACCGAGTATTCTAATTGGTTTCTACTTTGAGGTAGGATACCTTTTCATTTTTTCACTTTAAATATTAATTTTTTTTGATTTCTTGTGTTTTTAATTTTTTAAATATTAATTAATTAATTTACCATGTTTTGTGATTAATTTGATTAAAGTGAAATTAGTTTTTAAAAGATTTTAGTATGTGTTTTATATTTTGTAACTTTTTTGTGTGAAATAATATGTGTTTTTAATCGAAACAAATCTGGTTATATTTAATAGTTTTGTATAAATTGTGTAATTAGTTTATTTAATTGTAAATGTGGTACATATTCTATTTCTGTGTGTTGTGGGAGTGTGTTTTATTTTAAAAGAGGTTTTAGAATGAGTTTTTTGTGTGTAAAACCATGGGATACTCATTAAATTTTTTTTAATAATTTTTTAAATGGTTTATTATGTCAATAAATGGTGGATGTGTGGTTTTTTCAAAATGGTTGGGAGAAGACCTCTTGTTATTCTATTGAATGGGGTCACATCCATGGATTCACGAAGTAAACCCATGGATGAGCCTTCAAATGAATATGACATTTGGAGTGACTCTTCTCTCAAAACATGATTTTATAAAAAGAATGCTTATTTCCCTTTTTCCTCTCTCTTTTGATAAATGGTTTCATGATTTATAAAGTGGCTCAGGTGTGTTTTGGATATAAATTTTTTTAGTAGCATTTGGTTGTGTTTTATGACTTGTGATTTTGGTTTATGTGATTCCCTGGTACTTTTGGTCATGTATTGGTATTTTCCGCCTTAATTTTGGGTATCTTTTATTGTTATAGTGGATTTTTGGTCAATGAAAGAGGGCTCCTGTAACACCCGAGACTTTTATGTTATATAAATCATCAAAGGAATCTTTTTCTACACAACACTTGCTTGGCTTGATTTACACGCAATCGCGACCTTCCTCGATAGCTTGCGTCGTACGCAATACCGAGTTTCACTAAACAACAATATGTTATTAAAACTAGCCGTTATGAATAGTAATAACCACTTTTTGAAATTTTATAAATTTTATTTTTCAAAATGGACTTCATTTTTGGATTCGGAATACCGAAATTAGCCTAGGGTGAAATTTTTGTATTTTTCTGAAAACTTTCAATTTTTGATGAATAGTGAAACCACTAAGTGGTAGGTTAAAAACTGAATTTTGCATAAAACTTAATTTTACCGCTTCTGTGAATGGAATTTCGAAAATCCGAGAGACACGGTTAATATCAAGGACTAAAATGTGGTTCAATGAGATGAAAATATTTTTTTGGTGAATAGTAACTTTTTACTTTTTTTTACCACGGTTAAAAGTAAATAGGGTAACTAAGGGTAAATATGATATTACTATTACCCTAACACATGTCCTAATTCTATTGGATAAGTGTAATTCGACCAAAAAGAACCTTATGAATATAATATGACAATTTAGGTCCACTTGGATTAGATTAGGACATTTATTATTAATTTATTTAAAGAAGGGTTAAAGTAGTTAAAATCAAAGTTTAATAAGTAAATCATTTTTAATATGGGGTTATAAATAAGATAAATTCGATTGTAAATATTCATTAGAAAGCTAAAAAGATTTACTACATGATGGTATTTTATTTGTAATTTTTAGACATCAAATAATTTAATTTATTTATGACACAATGATGATGCAGTAATTATCTTATTAATGAAATATTGACATAATTGATGTTATAAACACAAAAATAAATATAATTTGAGACTTTTTATGAATTCCACTAATTTTCTAGGTTAATATGATATATTAGTGTTGATTTAATCAACTGGTTTCGAACATATAATTCTGTTATGACTTTCACAAAAATCATATATCAAATAGTGTCAAAATTGACACAAAATAGTTTTTAAATCAAATATTATATTATTAATTGTTATTTTATTCCTAAAAATCTAAGGTTCGGCAAAATGACTTAGATAAGGATATATATATTAATAATAATCAATTTGGGGTTCGTTTGGCATGTTATAGTAAGTGTATTAACCATATAGTGAAAGAAAACAAAAAGACATGGTAAAAGTTAAATTATTTAACTTAGAGTTAAATCTAATTGATAAGGTTACAATAATAACCTAAACTTGTCTAAATCCTATTGGTTGATAGGATTTCGACCCATCCCCACTTTAGCTTCGAAATAAGACCCTTCGGAACCATTATAAACCGATTTTGACTTTAATATAAAACAATATTTTGAGATATTCCTAAGGTGCCCCTCTCCTCCCTTATAAAAGGGCACCTCCTCCCCCTCCTCCTCACACCAATTAGAGCACTCAAGCTCGGCCAACCCCTGCCATTTTCTCCTCTCCACTTCCCTATAATAATCCTAGAGGTCCTGGTCTTCTCCAAAGACCAATCTTAGTTCCTTAAGTGGAGGATTCAAAGAGGTGTTCCAAAGAAGAGGTAATATCAATTACCGATCTTTTCAATTTCTTTCTTCTTCAACTTCTTCTTCTTTAGTTGTTTCATGATAAAGTAATAACATCAGTATTACTTACATACTGATATGTTATTATAAACATGAAACAACCCTAATTCACCTTCTATCCATCCTACGGAAAAATGAAATCACTGCGCGTGCGTACGTACGGAATACCGTCTCCACGCCGTGGTGTAATCTATTTTCCACCCTCACCTTACAAGGATGGGTATAATGGTGTAATGAGTAACTATATATGATTATTATGAAGTAATATTGATACTGAAATAATATATATATACTCCAATACAATTCCACGATCATAGGAACGATATCATCACTCGTGCGTACGTACGGAATACCGTCTCCACGATGTGATGCGACTCGTTCTACATGATCTTCATTTCATAATGATTATATAAATGAATTGAATGAATGAATATGGTATATACTACACTAATACCATTCTGGAAATGAATTATCTATAACCTAAAGATAAGAATAAGAATTTATTCGACAAAACACGCATAAGAACAAAAAGTTATAAAGACCCGAGTAACAAGTAACAATGAAATATTACTAACAAGAAGCTAATAATATGACCATATATGATATCATATCAATATGTATGATTCTGGAATAAGTCAATAACATTATTTAAACCATTATACATAAGCTTCGGACACGTACAAAGCAAATCGGACCTAAGGTAAGGGAAATATCACAATCTCATTTTTATCCGAGATTGTTTATTCGTAAGAATTTACTGGGGTGTATTTTATCATCCACATCCATGTTCCCTCAATATGTAATATTGTTTCCATCCACTTACAATATTTTAAATCCAATTTTACCCTTCGGTGAGTTTTTAGTAAAGAATATGAAAAGAATCTTTTGTCGTTTTTCATACGAGGTACTTTTTTACTTTTCCGACAAAAGTACGAAGAATGTTTTTTTAACTTATACGGCATGAAGGGATTTTTAAAAAAATTAATTCAAAGAAGCTTCCTTTACAAGTTTTCAAGTTTATTTTTAATCAACTTCTTTTATTTTAAAGTTGTATGACATGTTATGAAAGGAAAAATGTTTTTGAAGAAGAAAGGACATTTTCCTCAAGAATGGAGTTCAAGTGTTTTATCAAAATTATTTTCCATCTAAGATAATAAAGGGTTACATTTTTATCCCTATTATTACATTGATTTGATCATGTTGTGATGGAATTATTTTTATTAATTCCTTTATCATATATGAATTTATGATGTCATGATGTTTCAAGAATCCCATTTTTGTTACTTGTGTTATGCGATGATGTATGTTTTATGATTATGTGGCACACATAAGAAAGGATTCATTATAATATGGGTGGGACCTATATCTCCCTCCAATTCATTGGGTAAAGACTTTATATCTCATGAGATAGACATGGCTGGAACGGAAGGTTATTTCGGTTCAGTGATACAGGACTGAAACGAGGAGTGAACTCGGTTCAGAAAGGGACTTTGTCCACTAAGATAGTCTTGGCAATGAGTCATGACTAACAAGAAATGATTTTCCATGATTATGTGTGCATGCCACAAAGTTTCAAGTTTTATGTTATGATTATGGGGATCTCATTTTCACTTCTATGATTTATTCCATGTTAAGATATTATGATCTCTTTTGCAGGTTTTGATTTTCAAAAAGATATGATATGATTTTTATTTCCTTTATTTGCCTTGCTGAGCATTTGAGCTCACCCTTTTATGTTTTCTTTTCCCCAGGCCAGGAAGATGGATATTAAGTAGAATATGCTAAAAAGGGACCCTAGATATGATGAAATAAATGGGAGACACTGTAGAAGATTTATGAACCAATTGTTTATGTTTCCCAGTTTCTAAAGACACTATACCTATACGGTCCTTTGTGGTTTTGTCATATGTTGTAATAAGTGTGCTTAAATTTTGAAGTATTAACAATGTATGTAAAGTATGGGTCGTTATAGTTGGTATCAGAGGAAAGGTTTAGTCAACCTTTGGAAACTAGGATGCGAAAGCGTTAGTGAGATCCCTAGAGATATTTATAAGGTATGTCTAGGGATTCCCCTAAGGATATGTATACGTATAGGATACAGTCCTATAACTACAGTAAAGATCATAGAATTTAACCTAAGAAGTTAGATAATGATGTTACTCCCCCTTTATTATGATTTTTTCCTCTCACACTATTCTTTTTGGGTTTTAGACGATGGCTGGAACCCGAAGGAACCGTGTTGATCAATGCAATGGACAATGCAATGATTGTCCTCCTGAACAAACAAATTTTATGGGAGATGGAGTTCAAAATCTTATTGCTATACTTACACAAGCTATGAATCATTCTGGACTTCCAAATGAGCAGAGAAAAGAACAGTATTCTATTGAGTCCTTCATGAGGCAACGTCCACCTTCTTTCAGTGGGAATTCTGATCCACTTGTTGCTGAACAATGGATCAGTACCACTGAAAAGATATTTTCAGTTCTTCAATGTTCTGAACATGATAAAGTCATCTTAGCAGTATATCGTTTGGAAGGTGAAGCTGATCAATGGTGGAATCTTATCAAGAATACGAGGCAAAGGGATGAAATTGAGACCATGGAATGGGACGAGTTCAAGAACTTATTTTTCAGTAAGTACTCCCCCATATTCTTCGAACAAAGATGGAGAAGGAGTTTCTTGAACTAAAGCAAAAGGATGATGAATCTGTTGGTATATACGAAGCGAATTTTACAAGACTTGCAAGGTATGCATATGGAATTATCATCCAACCTGAAAGTAAAGTTGATCGATTTTTCAGTGGCTTAAAACCAAGTCTTCGAAGGGCATTAGCTATAAGAGACTTCAGTAGCTATGAAGAAATTGTGCATTGTTCTATCAAAGTAGAAATGGAAGTTGGTGTTACTTATCCATCTCATAGTTTTGACAAGAAACGAAAGATGGAGTTCAAGGAGAAATCTCAGAATAATGGTGAAAAGAAGATGAATGTTTCCTTATGCACAAAGTGTGGAAAGAAGCATGGTGGAGATTGTCTTAAAGGGACTAGAAAATGTTTTAAGTGTGGAAAAGAAGGTCATCGAGCAGCTGAGTGTCGAAGTAATGGAAAAAGGGTTTCTAATGATGTGAATAAAGCAAACACTGCAGAGAACGCCCCACCAACACTTCAATGCTTCAAGTGCAAGGAAATGGGGAATTATGCTAATAAATGCCCTAATCCAAGGGTTAGTGATGATCAACATGAGAAACCACTGAAGGCAAAGGACAAAGGGAAGTTACATGCGATCACTATTGGCAATGTTGAATATGACAACGATGTGGTGGAATGATTAAGTGTTTATGTAATGGGATTCCAAAATAATGTTGTATCATTGAGTATTGCAATATTTATTGATGTGGTATTCAAAGTGATTGAGATATTTTTTGGAAATAAGATGATATGCGCATAATGAAGGGAAAAAGAGAAAATGAAATGTTTAATAGTATTCATGAGTTCATGATTGATATAAGGACTAAGTGATATCATGGTTTGAGTATATAGAATTTTGAGGATTTTGGTATATGGAAAGTGTTAACTTTAAACTGCATTCATGTTTTCACTAAGGTATTCAAGAGAATACATGATTAAGGACTTTGAATGTTTGGAATGTGACCAACAAAACATATCTTATGATATATGGGGATCAACAATGGTATTAAATCTCTGGTAATCGTTTTCACTATGTTATGAGAGTGGACTGCAGTATTATGGATAAGCCTAAAGATCGGAATGGATTATGTTGGACATAAGTTAGTATTGTTTAAGGATAGAAGTTTTTTTTTCCGATATTATTGATGGGATGTTATAGTATTATAGTTTTAGAAAAAGGACAACCTGCAGAACGGGCAACAACCCATCGCGTCGGACAAGGATGTGGGAATCGAACCCACAACCGAAGTGCGACTGGCCTTTATCGCCTACCACTGACCTACAGGAAGTCCCTGTTTAGTAGAAAACTAGTTTTATTATATTAAGAAGTATGATATGTGAAGTATAAGTTCATTTTAGGAACCATATATGATTAATATCACTATAGATGGACTTATGTATTTTTTGATAACTTTTCTAACCTTTTGTTTGAGACAGATGGAATGACCCATCATTCTATCACATGATCTGCTAACACATCACGAATGACAAATTCAACTTCATTTATTTAAGAGATGAAGTGGAAATTGTCCAAAGAACGACAAACGATGAGACTATACCAAAATCACGAAAGTATTTCTTCTAATTCCAATTTCATCAACTTTAGGGAAATGATCTTGAAAACCAAAAAATGTTGTCTTAGTGCTCTTATATCTGATGAATCAGATGGTACCTTAGATCATCACAAATTTATGGCTTTGTGATTGCTAGCTTTTCCATAGCCATGTTCTCTACCACTCTCCATCAGAACATGATGGTTAGATTTCTCTTCCATATCTATATTTTCACCTATGTGGAAACCCAGTGATTAGTTTATTTGGGTAACCTTTACGTTTCATACTTTTTTTTCAAAGATAAGTTTTGGTATTCCTTTTTGCGATGTGGGTTTCTATAAAAGAAACATTCAAATAGTAAACCATTTATAACCCCGACGAATTTCGAGGACGAAATTCATTTTAAGGGGGGTAGAATGTAACACCCGAGACTTTTATGTTATATAAATCATCAAAGGAATCTTTTTCTACACAACACTTGCTTGGCTTGATTTACACGCAATCGCGACCTTCCTCGATAGCTTGCGTCGTACGCAATACCGAGTTTCACTAAACAACAATATGTTATTAAAACTAGCCGTTATGAATAGTAATAACCACTTTTTGAAATTTTATAAATTTTATTTTTCAAAATGGACTTCATTTTTGGATTCGGAATACCGAAATTAGCCTAGGGTGAAATTTTGGTATTTTTCTGAAAACTTTCAATTTTTGATGAATAGTGAAACCACTAAGTGGTAGGTTAAAAACTGAATTTTGCATAAAACTTAATTTTACCGCTTCTGTGAATGGAATTTCGAAAATCCGAGAGACACGGTTAATATCAAGGACTAAAATGTGGTTCAATGAGATGAAAATAATTTTTTGGTGAATAGTAACTTTTTACTTTTTTTTACCACGGTTAAAAGTAAATAGGGTAACTAAGGGTAAATATGATATTACTATTACCCTAACACATGTCCTAATTCTATTGGATAAGTGTAATTCGACCAAAAAGAACCTTATGAATATAATATGACAATTTAGGTCCACTTGGATTAGATTAGGACATTTATTATTAATTTATTTAAAGAAGGGTTAAAGTAGTTAAAATCAAAGTTTAATAAGTAAATCATTTTTAATATGGGGTTATACATAAGATAAATTCGATTGTAAATATTCATTAGAAAGCTAAAAAGATTTACTACATGATGGTATTTTATTTGTAATTTTTAGACATCAAATAATTTAATTTATTTATGACACAATGATGATGGAGTAATTATCTTATTAATGAAATATTGACATAATTGATGTTATAAACACAAAAATAAATATAATTTGAGACTTTTTATGAATTCCACTAATTTTCTAGGTTAATATGATATATTAGTGTTGATTTAATCAACTGGTTTCGAACATATAATTCTGTTATGACTTTCACAAAAATCATATATCAAATAGTGTCAAAATTGACACAAAATAGTTTTTAAATCAAATATTATATTATTAATTGTTATTTTATTCCTAAAAATCTAAGGTTCGGCAAAATGACTTAGATAAGGATATATATATTAATAATAATCAATTTGGGGTTCGTTTGGCATGTTATAGTAAGTGTATTAACCATATAGTGAAAGAAAACAAAAAGACATGGTAAAAGTTAAATTATTTAACTTAGAGTTAAATCTAATTGATAAGGTTACAATAATACCCTAAACTTGTCTAAATCCTATTAGTTGATAGGATTTCGACCCATACCCACTTTAGCTTCGAAATAAGACCCTTTGGAACCATTATAAACCGATTTTGACTTTAATATAAAACAATATTTTGATATATTCCTAAGGTGCCCCTCTCCTCCCTTATAAAAGGGCACCTCCTCCCCCTCCTCCTCACACCAATTAGAGCACTCAAGCTCGGCCAACCCCTGCCATTTTATCCTCTCCACTTCCCTATAATAATCCTAGAGGTCCTGGTCTTCTCCAAATACCAATCTTAGTTCCTTAAGTGGAGGATTCAAAGAGGTGTTCCAAAGAAGAGGTAATATCCATTACCGATCTTTTCAATTTCATTCTTCTTCAACTTCTTCTTCTTTAGTTGTTTCATGATAAAGTAATAACATCAGTATTACTTACATACTGATATGTTATTATAAACATGAAACAACCCTAATTCACCTTCTATCCATCCTACGGAAAAATGAAATCACTGCGCGTGCGTACGTACGGAATACCGTCTCCACGCCGTGGTGTAATCTATTTTCCACCCTCACCTTACAAGGATGGGTATAATGGTGTAATGAGTAACTATATATGATTATTATGAAGTAATATTGATACTGAAATAATATATATATACTCCAATACAATTCCACGATCATAGGAACGATATCATCACTCGTGCGTACGTACGGAATACCGTCTCCACGATGTGATGCGACTCGTTCTACATGATCTTCATTTCATAATGATTATATAAATGAATTGAATGAATGAATATGGTATATAATAAACTAATACCATTCTGGAAATGAATTATCTATAACCTAAAGATAAGAATAAGAATTTATTCGACAAAACACGCATAAGAACAAAAAGTTATAAAGACCCGAGTAACAAGTAACAATGAAATATTACTAACAAGAAGCTAATAATATGTCCATATATGATATCATATCAATATGTATGATTCTGGAATAAGTCAATAACATTATTTAAACCATTATACAGGAGCTTCGGACACGTACAAAGCAAATCGGACCTAAGGTAAGGGAAATATCACAATCTCATTTTTATCCGAGATTGTTTATTCGTAAGAATTTATTGGGGTGTATTTTATCATCCACATCCATGTTCCCTCAATATGTAATATTGTTTCCATCCACTTAAAATAGTTTAAATCCAATTTTACCCTTCGGTGAGTTTTTAGTAAAGAATATGAAAGGAATCTTTTGTCGTTTTTCGTACGAGGTACTTTTTGACTTTTCCGACAAAAGTACGAAGAATGTTTTTTTAACTTATACGGCATGAAGGGATTTTTAAAAACATTAATTCAAAGAAGCTTACTTTACAAGTTTTCAAGTTTATTTTTAATCAACTTCTTTTATTTTAAAGTTTTATGACATGTTATGAAAGGAAAAATGTTTTTGAAGAAGAAAGGATATTTTCCTCAAGAATGGAGTTCAAGTGTTTTATCAAAATTATTTTCCATCTAAGATAATAAAGGGTTACATTTTTATCCCTATTATTACATTGATTTGATCATGTTGTGATGGAATTATTTTTATGAATTCCTTTATCATATATGAATTTATGATGTCATGATGTTTCAAGAATCCCATTTTTGTTACTTGTGTTATGCGATGATGTATGTTTTATGATTATGTGGCACACATAAAAAAGGATTAATTATAAGATGGGTGGGACCTATATCTCCCTCCAATGCATTGGGTAAATACTTTATATCTCATGAGATAGACATGGCTGGAACAGAAGGTTATTTCGGTTCAGTGATACAGGACTGAAACGAGGAGTGAACTCGGTTCAGAAAGGGACTTTGTCCACTAAGATAGTCTTGGAAATGAGTCATGACTAACAAGAAATGATTTTCCATGATTATGTGTGCATGCCACAAAGTTTCAAGTTTTATGTTATGATTATGGGGATCTCATTTTCACTTCTATGATTTATTCCATGTTAAGATATTATGATCTCTTTTGCAGGTTTTGATTTTCAAAAAGATATGATATGATTTTTATTTCCTTTATTTGCCTTGCTGAGCATTTGAGCTCACCCTTTTATGTTTTCTTTTCCCCAGGTCAGGAAGATGGATATTAAGTAGAATATGCTAAAAAGGGACCCTAGATATGATGAAATAAATGGGAGACACTGTAGAAGATTTATGAACCAGTTGTTTATGTTTCCCAGTTTCTAAAGACACTATACCTATAAGGTCCTTTGTGGTTTTGTCATATGTTGTAATAAGTGTGCTTAAATTTTGAAGTATTAACAATGTATGTAAAGTATGGGTCGTTATAGCTCCCACATATATACTTAATGTATGTATATATAATATATATAAATATTTACTTTAAGTACATATTCCCTCATGGAACTGGGAATACATGAATTGGATTATGGATATATGTATATATATATATATATATAGGTATGTGAATGTGTGTATGGGCCGGTTACGAGTGGTCTCCACCTTTTTCATAAATTTCCAAAGTGTATGGCATGACCTGGTTCCTCTTTGAGGTAGGCATTTCAAATCTTTCCTTTATAAAATGATTCATTGGCACTTGTATGTTTTCAATTGCTTCTTAATGGTTAATTTCACCTCTTATATATTTATGGTTTGATGCGATTAGTGTTTTTGTTTTGTTAGAATTTACTAAAAATAAGTTTTGTTAGGGGATTGTGTGAATTTCCCAAGTTAAGATACCTAGGATGTTTATTTTAAATGGTGTTGTTCTTAAAAGCAGGATTGTGGGTTTCCACTAAATTGTTTGGTCCATTTATATTTTTTTAGAAATTGTTTAGTATGTTTATAAACTTGTTTATAAATAGTTTGGTTTGTTATGAAGTAATTTTATAGGACTATTTTGGAGTAAGTTTGGAAAGAACAATGCCTGTTTGGATTTATAAATTTAAAAGCAGTATTGGTACGATGTTTTGGGTAAATGTATTTAGACATATCGACTCAATGGCCCATTTGGAAGTTTCAATTTAAAGGTGATGTTTGGGTAATGATTTTGGATACTTTGGACTTAAAGGACCATTTTTTATCTTCCAACTCATGGGAGAAGTTGGGTTAACTTTTATAATGGTTTGTGTTTGGAAGTTGTGTGTGCCTGTTCAGAGTTTTTAAATGTTTTTAGAAAATGGTTTTGATATGGACATGATGTAACAGCCCAGCTGTAACTTTTTTTAATGTGTAATGACTGAATTTATATATGGGGTGCTCTTGTCTAGGTAACCCTTTATGGGTTAATGCATAGGAAGCCTCTATGTTTAGGGTAGGCAAGTGCGGTGATGGCATGGCAGGGTGAGTCACGTGTGCGAGGGCCTCCTACTTACACATTATTATTATTATAACCACTATGGGTTCCTGGGAGTGTTTTAGTTGATCAAGTGATAGTTTCTTATCAGCCCCTATTAGATAGTTTGGTACCCACTGGTGGGTATAGAGGCCAAATGGGGAGTGCCACAGGTTTCTTTTGCTACAAGGGCGACCAATTGGTTATAGACTTAGGAGCTTCACAATACGCTGACAGGTGGTTCCAAACCGAGTACGTCTAGGGGTCTTCTAGGGATCTTTAGGATCACCAATGGTTACTTAATTATTTACATCGCCTGTTAATTTTCCATCGTTCTATTTTATTTTCATCTTTCTTTGTTACCAGTTTATTTTAACATAGCTTTGGTATCTTTTTTCATGGGGTTTTCTTATAAAATGTCAAATGGTTTTGGAAATAATGTGTAGCGTGTGTTGGATTTTTAAATGGTAAAATAATGTGATTATTTTGAAAATGGAAAAAACCTATTTTTATACTTGTATTTTCAAAATTGTGTTAATGGATTGTTTTGGGAAAGGAGGCATTGGATTCAGTAGTTTATCTTTGGCCTTCCTACTGAGAATTTTCATGCTCACACCTATCTTATATTTTTAGTTTCAGGTTTTAGTTTTAAATTTATTGTGTAAATAGTGTGGTACTATGTTGGGTGGTGACCTAGGAGGTCACACGGAGGTATGTGTAGTTTATTTTCTTCCTACTATTAGTTTTCATTTTTACTCTTAGTATTTTTTTATTTGTCTTTTATTTATGGGCCAAATCATTCCCTATTTTATGTTTTGATGCCCGACATTAGTTTCAGCCCATGGGGATCAGGAATTCCCCTCAATCCATGCCACAGATTAGCTCGGGTGACTGGTTCAGTGTCAACCCAGGTTAGTTCATGAAAACCTAAGAAATAAAATACAACATCTTTATTGAAAACATTTTTTACATGACCACAACATTCCTTCATACTTATCATTTCATGGGATAACCTGAGGACATACACAAGAAAAGGGTGATCTATAAATCCCAGTAAGGGAGAAAAAAAGGCATAACATGAATAATAAAATACATGTTATGAAATTTGCATAATAATGGAGATCAAGAGATACATGAACATAAAAGAATGATATAATATTATTATCATAACATGTAAATGTGGAAACAACTTAAAACATTGAATCATTAACATAAAAGAATCAGGTAAAACCCTATCCCAACATGGTGGAATAATTTCCTAAAAGGAATCAAGTAAACCCCTATCCCAACATGAAGTATCATGATACTAAACATTATCAAATGCATTGGAGCACTATCAGGGAGCACCCTTCATAATCATTTCAATTTCACGCTTAAGGGTGTCACATAGATCATATAACATGGATTCATTTAACATCATCGTTTATTGCACAATAAAGGAATGTGGAATAAATAAATGAAACTATATAATCAATAAGTATATTTGCATAAATGTGAATACCATTTATAGATAAATGGGAATGGTATTCACTACATGATGATTTTTGCGTGGAAGTCACGGTGCAATTTCAGCAGACTAACAACAAAACATAAAAATTCATAAAAATGGTTGTTGAGAGAAAAAGGGGTATCTCATAATATGTACATGGAATGGAAAGTAAGGGGGTTATATATATACATGTACCAACACAATTAATTTAGAGATATAAGGTGTAACATAATAAAGAAATTTGAAGAAAGAGGAGAAATCGAATAACTCTTACAAATTTTCAGCATGGTAATGTGTGTACATGGGAGAGATTAATGAGAGAAAAAGAGGTATATCATCATTCAAACATAATGATGAAAGTATGGGGGAGGTTAGAAATTATACCCCAACATTTTAAATTGAAAATAAAAGGGTATAACAACATAAAGAAATTTGGACAAAAATAAGAAAGGAAGGAATCCCTTACTTGGATGTGTGACATCAAAAGATGAAAGAGGGGCTTCTTGAGAGCTTGGGGTGCCTTGGGGAGAATCTGGGGAGGGTAAGATAGAGTAGGAACGTGCTAAAATAATTTTTAGTGAAGATAAGTGAGATATTGCGTGGTTTTATATAGGAAATGAGAGGGGAATTCTTTAATATTTCAAAAACTTAGGTTTCAGAACATATATAATTAAATTCTCAAAACCACAAACCATCCTATGGTTTTTCCATTGTTTTTTCCAAATAGGAGTGAAAAAATTATTTTATAATGATAATTTCTTAAAATTTTAAAATATTTTCCTTTCTTATGTGGAGGCGAGTCACAATATTAAAAAAGAATGAATTTAAAATCATAAGATATTATATACAATTTGGAGGATTCACTAAGGATTTATAAAATAAGTAAAACAAATATAAAATAATATTATTTTAATAAGAAAACATATACTAGGACTATAATACCCATTATAGTATTTATTACATCATTTTGGGGTCATCATGATGTCATAAAACATATTATATATTTATATATTGTTTAATTTTTACCCAAAAATTCGACTGTCTTAGAAAATTATAAAAAATTTACCATTGGATAATTTTGAAATCCTAATTACAAAAATAATATTCATTTTATCTAAATAATTTTCTATATATGTGAAATTTTTATTTAAAAATGAAAACCAACATTTATTGAAAATTCAAGGGTTTTGACAAAAAGAGTTTTCAAACCTTAATAAAAATTAAATTTGACTTTATAAAAATTATATACTCAATTCTTATTAATAAAGGTAATTTTATAATAATATTTTATTAAAATATTAATTATTTCAAAAATTCATTAATTTCTTAAAATAAATTCTTAAAAAATACTCTTTCTGTTTTATTGTATCAAAAATATAACTCTTATCAAACTGATTACCTAATCATTTACAGATAAAGAACTAATATAATCATAATTTATAAGAATTTTTTTATAATATTATTAATAAAAAACATCATTTTAAAATAATAATTTATATATTTCTCAAAATTAACATTTTTACACGAAAACTCAATTTATAAAATTTATCATTCTTTTAAGAAATACTATTCTCATAAAGAAATTTATGGAATAAAACTTTTATTAATAAAAATGAAATACACAAAAAGTAATTAATACCTTATTACATAACCCCTCAAAACACTAGCATAATACCTAAGGGTAAGGTGTGCGATAGTGAAAGACTCTTGGGGTGGCTTGAATAACATCACATGGATGGTAATATCTATTAACTCAAACTTCTCCTATAGTTGATTCTGTTCAAGATTAACATGTTGAATCTCAGCTTGGGCTTGGTCTATTGGTAAGACCAATGAGGCTACCTACTTCCCAAGCTTTGATAAATGAGCTTTGTATGACCTGAGTCTTCTGATGAGGCCATCGTCTCAATTGTCTATGTTGGAATTTTTTTTAAACCTTATATTTATAGAATTTTTGTGATCACTATTCAATGACAATATTTTCAATGGTAACAATACTTAATGGTAATTTAAATCCAAAAATAATAATAAACAAATAGTTCATGTGTTTTCTATATCCATAAGACATTAAAAGAAAAAGAATTTTATTCATAAATGTTCGGGTCATTACAACATTCCCCCCTTAAGAAATTTTTCCCCCAAAATTTTCTTTTCCCACACTAAAACAGATGAGGGTAACTGTGCCTCACCACTTCCTCCTATTCCCATGTTTCTTATTCAAACTTGTGGTATCTCCACAATACTTTGACAAGGGGAATTGTCTTATTTCATAGAACCTTTTCCCTAAGATCTATGATTTTTACATGATTCTATTCATAGGAAAGGTCATTCTCCAATGGTACCACCTCTAGATTGAGTACATGCGATGGATCAGGTATGAACTTTTTCAAGAGTGATACATGGAATACATAATATAATTGAGATGGGTTTGGTGGGAGTTCAGGTCGATAGGTCACTACTCCGATGTAATCAAGGATATCAAAATATCCAATGTACCTTAGACTAAGCTTTCCCTTCTTCCCAAATCTCATAACTCTCTTCCATGGCGATATGCAGAGGAATACTATATCTCCAACATCAAACTCTAGGTCTCATTGATGGTTGTTAGCATATCTATTTTATCGACTTTGAGCAGCTTTGATGTGTTGTTGGATGGTATTAACCTTCTCTACCATTTTATTGACCATTTTTGGACCTATAAGTTTTCTCTCCCCAACTTCATCCCAACATGACATTGTTCTACACCTCTTCCCATAAAGGGTTTCATAAGTAGCCATTTGGATGTTTGAGTGGAAACTTTTTTTAAGAGAATTCAACCAGAGGAAGATGTTGATCTCATACTCCTTTGAAGTACATTGATAATTCTCTCAACATATCCTCAAGTGTTTGTATAGTATGCTCATATTGGACATCAATTTGATAATGATATGCCATACTGAATTTTAGCTCAGTATTCAGAGCATGTTAGAGAATCTTCCATAACATAGAGGTGAATCTTTGATCTCAATTAAATACAATTGATATTGGTACACTATACAACCTTACCACTTAGCTGATGTATATTCATTCCAATTGATCCAATGAGAAATCCTCTCAAATTAAAATGAAGTGTGCAGTATTTATAAAACAATACACAACAATCCAAATAGAATTATTTCCTTTTGATGTCTTCATAAGTCTGGTGAAAAATTCCATGGTGATGTTCTCCCATTTCCATGTTAGTATGAGTAATCGTTTCATCATCCCCTTAGACTTCTGCCTCTCAACCTTTACTTTCTAACATACCAGGAACTTTTATGTATACTCAGTAATCTTCTTCTTCATGTTATCCCACCAATAATGCTATTGGAGATCCTGATATATCTGGGTGTTTACAGAGTGGATGGAGAAATTCAAAATATGTGAATCATCCAAAAGTTCTTTATTTAACTCTGGATTTAATGGAATAAATAGTCTTGACCCAAATATCACAATTCCTTCTTCATTAACATTGAACTCCGGGGATTTAAATTTTCTAAAAGTTTCCACTTTATTCTGAATTACAATATCATCTTTTTGAGCATCCTTTAACTTTTCCAAAATAGGTGGTTGAGAAATCATTTGTGAAAGGATTGATGATGTTACCTTCTTTATGATTCTCATTTCCATATTCATAAAATTTAAGAATATTAGATCTTTTTTAATTATCATAAATGATAGAATTTTTGGGCCCTTTCTACATATAGCATTTTCCACCTTATTTGCTTTCTTAGGGTGGTAATGAATTGATAACTTGTAATCCTTTATGATCTATAACCATATTTATTGGTGCATGTTCATCTCGTTCTATGTGAATATATATATGATACTTTTTTGATCCATATATATTTCACACTTTTCCCTAAAGAGATAATTCCACCATATGTTCAAGAAAAAGATGACTACTTCCAACTCCAAATCATGGGTAGGATAGTTTTTCTCCGGAATTTTCAACTACCATGAGGCATAGGCCATAACTTTTTCATTCTGCATCAACACACAGCCCAAGCCTTTCTTTGAAGCATTACTGAAGATTATGAAAAGCTCCCTACTTGTTGGTAGTGTGAGAACAGGGGCAGTGATAACCCTCTTATTCAACTCAATTAACCTTTCTTATCATTCATCATTCCAACTAAACTTGACTCCCTTTCGAGTTAGCTTAGTAAGAGTGTTTGAAAATCATGAGAAATTTCTCAAAAAATGGTGATAATATCCAGCTAACCCCAGTAATCTATGAATATCCATCACATATATTGGCCTCGGCCTTCCCTTAATTGATTTTGTTTTAGAAGTATCCTTATATATCCCTTTTCTTGTGATGATATTCCCTATGAATGAAAATTCCTTCAACCAGAAATCACACTTTCTATACTTTTCATAGAGTTTCTCCTTTCTCAAGGTCTCTAGTACAATTTTTAGATACTCCTCATGATCCTCCTTGGTTTTGTATTATATTAGAATATTTTTAATAAATACTACCGCAATTTGGATGAATGAGAGGGTATGACTTTTATCATCGGTACCAGGTCCGTGCATCCTTGCACGAGACAGCTTGCCGAGCGGTCATGTGAAGGTGGAGGCTTGACATAACATTTTTTGTCACTGGGGAGGGGCAGTTTCTATAGTTTCTATCTGGGTTTACTTTCTTTTAATGTTTTTATTTGGTTGAATTTTTTAAGGTTCACACTTAACCTTTAAAAGTGTCTTTTGAAAATAAAAAAATGGATTCTGGATAACTACCAAAAATTTGTCGAGGTAATCTCTAAAGATTGTATTCATCAAGTCTATGAAGACTATTGGAGAATTAGTTATTATGAAAGGCATTACTATTAATTCATAGTGCCCATACCTTGTACGAAATTCAGTCTTTGGGATATCCCCATTCTTCACCCTTACTTTCTAATATCTCGACTGTAGATCCACCTTAGAGAAGTATTGTGCTCCACACAGTGGATTGAACAAGTCCTCAATTCATGGAAATGGATACTTTTTCTTTATTGTGATTTTGTTGAGCTCACGATAATCAATGCAAAGGCACATTGACCCATCCTTCTTCTTGACGAAGAGGATTGGTACACCCCATGGTGAATCACTTGGGCATATAAACCCTTTATCTAGATTCTCATGTAGTTATTTCTTTAGCTCCTCAAGATCCACAATAACTATTCTATATAGAGTCTTGGATATTGAAAACACCCTAGGTATAAGATCAATCAATAATTCAACATCTCTTCTAGGAGGAAGTCCATGAAATTCTTCAAGAAACACATCAGAGAATTCCCTTACAATATGTATTCCTTCGAGGAAGGTTCCTTCCTTAGACTCAATCATTTGATAAAGATATGCATTCTCATAGGGAAGTAATATCTATTCTTGAGATAATGTTTCTAAAGAATATTCATCATTCTACTTGCACTTGTACAAAATCAGGGGTCGATTCACCATATGGAGAGTGATTTCCCTCTCATGACAATTTATGTTGGCTCTATATAAGAAAATCTAATACATGCTAATAATTGCATCAATTCCACCAGAGGAAGTGTGATGAGGTTAATTAGAAATTTCAATTCAAAAATTGTAACAGGGGAGGAGTTATATTCATGGGATGCAATAATTGACCCATTTTTCATTCTCACTGACATCTCTATGTCCATGATTTGTGGTGGGTTTTGGATTTTTCTACTAAAGTTTCAGGATATAAAAGAATGCATAGAACCAGATTCAAAAAGTACGTTCTCTATTCTTGAATGAATAACTAGTGTACCTATCACCACTTCATTGTTGGGATTCTCTTTAGTGGCAGTAATGGAAAAATCTTATCTTTTCTTCCTTGGAGGTTGTTGGTTGCCTCTAGTTACCCTTAGTTTAGGGCACTAGTTTGCAAAGTACCCTAGTTCCTGGCAGTTGTAGCAATGAAAAATGCACTGAGGGTACACTAGAGCACTCCTTTCCTCTAACACACTAGTGGGTTTCTACTATTTTAAATTCTTATCCAAGTTCCCTTCTCTTCCACACCTAAATCATTTTCTCATCCCCTTCAGGAAATTTTTTAGGTGCTTATTCCCGCACATTTGGCAAGTGGGATGCTGGAATTTCTTAGAACCATTGATTTTGTCCATCAGACTACCAGAATTAAAGTCCACTTTCTGATTCTTATCCCCATGATACACCTGATATTTTTCAATATCTATCTCAACTTTGAGGGAACATCGGACAATCTCCTCATATCTTTCAAAGTTGTGGATCCACAAGGCTTTCTACAGGCTAGGTTTTAGCCCACCAAAGAAGCGGTCAACATTGCATTCAGGTGTAACGACAAAACTAGAGGCATATCATGCATGTCTACTAAATTATTCCTTGTACACCCCAAAAGATTCTTTATAATGTTTCTTGAGTGCAAGGAAATATCTTTCCATCTTAAGATAGAGGGTGCGGGGAATATATTTATCGGAAAACATTTTCCATAAATACTTCCATTACAACACCAAGATATCTTATTTAAGCTTAATATTTTTTATCAATGTCCACCATTGATCAGCTTCACCCTCCATACGATAAGAACCAAGAATAACCTTCTCTTGTTTATAACATTGAAGGATAGCGATTATCTTCTCAGTGGAGTTGATCCATTGTTCGGCGATTGAGGGATCAAATGATCCATTAAAAGTAGGAGGCCTTTGTCTCATGATTCTCTTGATTATGATTTTTTATTTATTAGGGGTGGTTGGATGTTCCTCTTTACCCATGGTTATATTAAAAACTTGAGTTAACTGAGAGAGTATCATGAAAAAGTTTTTTATTCCCACTCCCATAGGATTGGTCATCTCACTAGAATAGTCATCACATTGATCTTCACATCGTTTGTTATCCCTAGTCCTTTTATTACCGGCCATTGGATAGAATAAAAGGAAAATTAGGGATAATTATTTTAAAAGATTAAAAGCATAAAGGGGAATACAATGACAAAAAAGATAACTTATAAATTACATTTATCTTCTTAATTTATGAATTTATAGGCTTCAATCTATGTTATCCATGATCTATTTCCTAATTTATATTCTTATGGGATTTTTTTCTCCCTTAATAATGGTTCATACTAAGATTATAAATTTACCAAATCATATATCCTAGGAGTTTCGAACCAAGAGTGTAGTAAGTGTCATTTTTGTGCACCAGTTCCTGTTTGAGTCTAGCTTAAAGCGGTGTTTTCGTGTTTTACCCCTAGATACATTTGTGCCAGATCAACCTATACTTATTCATATCCAAATAGGGATGTATTTTCTTGATAAACCACTTACTCTATCCTCACCAAAATTTAGGGATTAATTTCTTATACTCAGTCTTATCCCTAATAATTTCACTATATTTTTATAACCCTAATCCCAAAAATAACTAAACTTATCCTTTAATATCAACTTTAACAACCTTGCTCTTTATTACACATTTAAACATGCTTTATTACATAAACTTACACTTAATACAACCCAGAAGATCGATAGGTCTAGTGTATTTGGGGATTAGGAACATTACATGACAAATTAAGACATAAAATACAACATCTTTATTGAAAACTTATTTTACATGACCACAACATTCCTTTGTACGTAGCATTTCATGAGATAATCTGAGGACATACATAAGAAAAGGGTGAGCTATAAAGACCAGTAAGGGATTAAACAAGGCATAACATAAAGAATAAAATACATGTTAGGCAATAGTAATAAAAATGGAGTGAAAAAGAAACATGAACATAAAGGCATGATATATCATGATTATCATTACATGGAAATGTGGAAACAACTTAAAACATTACATCATTAACATAAAGAAATCAGGTAAACCCCTATCCCAACATGGTGAAAAAATATCCTAAAAGGAATCAGGTAAACCCATGTCCCAACATGGTGAAAAAATATCCTAACAGGAATCAGGTAAACACTTATCCAAATATGACATATCATGATACAAAACATTAACCTTTTCATTAAAGCCCTATTAGGTCTCACCCTTCATAATCATTTCAATCTCATGCTTAAGTGTTCCACATAGATCAAATAATATAGATTCATTAAACATCATCATTTATTACACAATAAAGTAATGTGGAACACATACATGAAATTATATAATCAATAAGTATATGTTCATAAAGGTGAATACCCTTGATAGAGAAATGTACATGGTATTCACTACATGATGATTTGGGCATCGAAAATTGCCGTGCAATTTCGGTAGCCTAACGACGTGATATAAAAATTAATAAAAATGATTAATGAGAGAGAAAGGGGTATCTCATCAAATGTACATGAAATTTAAAGAAAGGGGGTCATATAGATACATTTCCCAACATAAGGAATTTGGAGATAGAAGGTGTGACATAATAAAGAAACTTGAAGAAAGAAGAGAAATGAAATAACTCTTACAAAATTTCGGCATGGTAACAGGTGTACATGGGAGGTGTTAATGAGAGATAAATAAGTCTCTAATAAATAAAACATAAGGAGGGAAGTATATGAGAGGTTATAAATTATACCCCAACATTTTTAATTCAAAATAAAAGGGTATAACAATATAAAGAAACTTAGAAAAAAATGAGAAAGGAAGGAATCACATACTTGGATGTGTAACTTAAAAAGATTGAAGAGGGCTTTATTGAGAGCTTGGGGTGTCTTTGGGCGATTATAGAGAGGGTATGATTGATTAGGTACGTGATACATGTATTTTTATTTAATATAAGTGGTATATTTGGTGGGTTTATATCATAAATGAGAGGGGAATTCTTTAATATTTCAGAAACTTAGGTTTTGGAACCTATATAATTAAATAATCAAAACCACAAACCTTCCAAATGTTTTTCCCATGGTTTTTTTCAAATAGGAGTGTAAAACATTATTTTATAAGGTCAGTGGCTGAAAATATTAAAATAGTAACCCTGCTTATGTGAAGATGAGTAACATTATTACAGAAATGATTTAAAATCATTAGATATACTATACATTTTGGAGGATTCACTAAGGCTTTATAAAATAAGTAAAACAAATCTAAAATCAAATTATTTTAATGGAAAAAGATATATTGGGCCAAGAGTATCCATTATAGTATTTATTACATCATTTTAGGGTCATTATGATGTCATAAAACATACTATATATTTATATATTATTTAATTTTTACCCAAAAAATCGATTGTCAAAGAAAATAATGAAAAATTCACCATTGGATAATTTCAACATTCTAATTCCAAATTTTATCTAAATAATTTTTTAAATTTGTTAATTTTTACTTTTAAAATGAAAATTGATATTTATTGTAAATTCACATGTTTTGATAAAAACAGTTTTCAAATCTTAATAAAAATTATATTTGACTTCATAAAAATTTTATACTCATTTATTATTCATTAAAGTAATTTGATGATAATATTTTATTAAAATATTAATTTTTTCAAAAATTCATTAATTTCTGAAAATAAATTCTATAAACAATACACTTTCTATTTTATCGTATAAAAAATATAACTCTTATCAAACTAATTACCAAATCATTTATAGATAAAGAACTGATATAATCATAATTTATAAGATTTGTTTTTATAATAATATTAATAAAAACCTTAGTTTAATGTAATAATGTATATATTTCTCAAAATTACCATTTTTACGCAAAAACTCAATTTATCAAATTTATCATTCTTTTGATAAAGACTATTCTCATAAAGGAATTGATGGAATAATAATTTTATTTATAAAAAATGATTTCACAATAAGCAACTAATACCTAATTACATAACCCCTTATAACACCCACATAAGACCTAAGGGTTAGGTGTGCGATGGTGACAGACTCTTGGAGCGGCTGAGATAACATCGCCTGGGTGGTAATCTCTATTAACTTGAACTTCTCCCATAGGTGATTATGTTCAAGATTAACATGTTGAATCTCAGATTGGGGTTAGTCAAGAGCTAATCCCAATTATGCTACCTACTTCCCAAGATCCTACAAATGAGATTCGTATGACCAAAGTTTACCATATGAGGCCATCCTTTCCTTTGTCTGTGTTGAGAGTATTTTTTTTAAAACATTATATTTATATTAGTTTTGTGATCACTGTTCAAAGACCATATTATCAAAGGTAATGATAATTAATGGTAATTTAAACCCCAAAAAAAGATTTCATGTGTTTTTTATATCCATAAGACATTAAAAGAAAGATAATTTTATTCATATATTTTCAGGTTGTTACAACATCCCCCCCTTAAGAAATTTTTCCCAAAAAAATTCATTTTCCCACACTAAATCAGATGACGGTAACTCTGCCTCATCACTTCCTCCGGTTCCAATGTTGCTTTTTCAAACTTGTGGTTTCTCCACAACACTTTGATGAGGGTCATTGTCTTATTTTGTAGAACTTTTTCCCCACGATCTAAGATCATCACCGACTTCTCTTCATAGGAAAGGTCATTCTCTAATGGAACCACCTCTAGATTGATTTCATGTGATGGGTTAGGTGTGTACTTCCTCAAGAGTGATTCATAGAATACATCATGTACTTGAGATAGGTTTGGTGGGAGTTCTAGTCGATCTGCCACTGCTCTGATGCGATCAAGGATCTCAAAAGAACCAATGTACCTTGGACTAAGATTTCCCTTCTTACCAAACCTCAAAACTCTATTCCATAGTGATATATAGAGGAATATCATATCTTTAACATCAAACTCTAAGTCTCATAGATGGTTGTTAGCATAGCTCTTTTGTCAATTCTGATAATCTTTGATGTGCTGCTGGATGGTCTTAACCTTTTCCACCATTTCTTGGACCATTTATGGACATAGAAGTTTTCACTCCCCAAATTCATCCCAACATGCTGATGTTCTGCACCTCTTCTCAGAAAGGGCTTCATAAGAAGCCATTTGGATGATTTAGTGGAAAATTTTGTTGTAAGAGAACTCAATCGGAGGAAGATTTTGATCTCATACTTCTTTAAAGTCCATTGAGTATGATCCCAACATTTCCTCAAGTGTTTGGATAGCCTAATCATATTGGCCATCAGTTTGAGGATGATAAACCTTATTGAAGTTTATATCAGTATTCAGAGTGTGTTAGACACTCTTCTAGAACTTAGAGGTGAATCGTTGATCTTGATTAGATACAATTGATAGTGTTACACTATTCATCCTTACCAATTATCTGATGTATATTCATTCTAGTTGATTCAATAAGAAATCCTCTCTAATCATAATGAATTGTATAGTCTTTGTAAAATGATCCACAACAACCCATATAGCATTGTTTCCTTTGGATGTCTTCAAAATTCTGGTGACAAAGTCCATTGTGATGTTCTCCCATTTCCATGTTTGTATGGGTAATGGTTTCATCATCCCCTTATACTTTTGCCTCTCATACTTTACTTGCTGACATACTATGCACTTTGATGTATACATAGTGATCTCCATATTAATGTTATCCCACCAATAATGATCTTAGAGATCCCAAATCATCTTTTTGTATCTTGGGAGGATGGAAAAATTAAAACTATGTGAATCATCCAAAAGTTCTTTCCTTAACTCTGGATTTGATGGAACACATAGTCTTGACACAAATCTCATAATTCCTTTTTTCAGTAACATTGACCTATGAGGATATCCATTTTCTAATAGTTTCAATTTTTTTACTTGAATTCCCACATCATCTTTTTTAGTGCCCTTTACCTATTCCAAAAGATACAATTGATCAATCATTTGTGAAAGTATTGATGATGTTCTCCTCTTTATGATTCCCATGTCTATATTCATCAAATCTAATAATATTAGATCTTTTTCAATTCTCATCAATGATAGAATTACTAGTTCTTTTCTACTTAGAGCATATTCTACCTTGTTCACTTTATTAGGGTGGTAATTAATTGAGAATCCTTAATCCTTGATGAGATCTAACCATATTCGTTGACGCATGTTCAACTCTTTTTATGTGAATATATATTTGAGACTTTTGGGATCCGTATATATTTCTCACTTTTCCCAAAAGATATAATGCCGCCATATTTTCAATGCAATGATCACTACTAACAACTCTAGATCATGTGTGGGATAGTTTTGATTTTGAATTTTCAACTAACTTGAGGCATAGGCGATGACTTTTTCATTCTGCATCAACACAAAGCCTAGGCCCTTCTTTGAAGCACCGCTAAAGATTACGAAAAGCTCTCTACTTGTGGGTAGTACAAGCACTGGGGCAGTGATAAGACTCTTATTCAAATCCATGAAGCTTTATTCACAGTCATCATTCCAAGAAAATTGGACTCCATTCTAAGTTATCTTGGTAAGAGGGTTTGATAATCGTGAGAAATTTCTCACAAATCTGTGATAATATCCTGCTAACCCCAGGAAACTACTAATATCCATCACAGATGTCGGCCTTGTCCATCCCTTAATTTATTTTTTTGGAAGGATCCACATATATTCCTTTTCTTGTAATGATATTCCCTAAGAATTAGACTTCCTTCAATAGAACTCACACTTTCTGTACTTTTCATATAGCATCTCCTTTCACAAGGTCTCTAGTATATTTCTTTGATTCTCCTCATGATCCTCTTTGGTTTCTTAGTATATTAGAATATTATCAATAAATACTACCACATATTTTTTGATGTAATCTCTAAAGACTCTATTAATAAAGTAGATGAAGATTTATAGAGAATTAGTGAGTCCAAAAGGCATTACTATGAATTCATGGTGCCCTTACCTTTAATGAAAAGAATTCTTGGGGATATCCTCCTTCTTCACCCTTACTTGGTAATATATTGACTGAAGATCTACCTTGAATAAGTATTGTTCTCTACGTATCTTATCAAACAAGTCATAAATTAATGGAAAAAGATACTTATTCTTTATAGTGATTTTTTGAGCTCACTATAATCAATGCAATGGTACATTGACCCATCCTTCTTGACGGAGAGGACTAATGCACCCCATGGTGAATAACTTGGGTGTATAAATCCTTTATCTAGATTATTATGTAGTTGATTATTTAGATCCTTAAACTCCACAAAAGTCATTATATATGGAGTCTTGGATATTGGAAACGCCCTGAGTATAAGATCAATCGAGAATTCAACATTTCTTCTTAGAGGAATTCCAGGAAATTCATCGAGAAACACATCAGAGAACTCCCTTACAATAGGTATGCCTTATAGGATGGTTTCTTAGAATCAATCATATGATAATGATACGTGTTCTCATGGAGAAGTAATAAACATTCTTGAGATGATGGTGCTAAAGAAGATTCATACTCCTCCTTGAACTTGTATAGAATCAGGGGTTTATTCACCATATTGAGAGTGATTTCCCTCTCATGGAAATTTCTATTGGCTCTATATAGGGAAATCCAATCCATGCTAATAATTTCATTAAATTCCACTATAGGATGTGTTATGAGGTTCTCTGGGAAGTTCAATTCACAATTTGTGATAAGGGAGGAGTTATAATAATGGGATGCAATAATTTCCCCATTTTTCATTCTCACCAACATCTCTACTTCCATGATTTTTAGTGGTGTTTGGATTGTTCTACTAAACTTTCAAGATATAACAGAATTAATAAAACCAAAATCAAAAAGTATATTCACTATTGTTGAATGAATAACTATAATACTTTTCGCCACTTTGTTTTTGGGGTTTGCTTCGGTGGTAGTAAGGGAGAGATCTTGTCCTTTCTACCTTGGAGGTTGTTTGATTCCTCCAATTACCCTTGGCTTAGGGAAATAGTTCAAAAAGTTTTCTAGTTCCTTGAAGTTATAGTAATGAACAATGTGATGAGGGTAAACCAGAGAATTCCTTTCCTCTAACACACTTGTGGGTATCTCCCATCATCAATTTTTAGCCAGGTTCCCTTCTCTTTCACACCTAAATCATTTCCTCATCCACTTCAGACAATTTCTAGGGTGCTTCTTCCTACACCATTGACAAGTGGGAAGCTATAATTTCATATCACTATTGATTTTTTCCATTGAAACAATATAATTAAAGTCCAATTTCAACTTCTTATCCCCATGATACCTCTGATATTCACTGATCTCCATCTCAACTTTGAGGGTACATCAAACAGTCTCCTCATAGATTTCAAAGTCGTGGATCACTAAGGATTTCTATAGGCTAGGTTTTAGCCCACCAAAGAAGTGGTCAACCTTGAATTCAAGGGTAATGAAAAAACCAAAGGCTTATCATGAAAGTTTATTAAAGTTTTCCTCATATTCCCCAATATATTTTTCATCCTTTTGCTTGAGTGAAAGGAAATATCTTTCCATCTTAAGATGGAGGGTGTGGGGAAAATATTTATCAATTTTTTTTTTCAGGAAATCCTTCCATTCCAATACCTCGATCTCTTTTTGAGGCTTCTTATTTTTGATCAATGTACACCATTGATCATCATCACCCTCCATAAAAAAACCAGCTCGAAGAACCTTCTCTTATTTGTAACATTGAAGGATGGAGTAGATCTTTTCAATGGAGTTGATCTGTCGTTCTACAATTGAGGGATCAAATGACCCATTGAAAGTAGGTGGCCTTTTTCATATAAAGATATCGATTGAAAATTGTTATTTCTTGGGGGGGGGGGGGTTGGACATTACTCTTGACCCATGGTTCTATTCAAAACTTTAGTTATATGAGATATTATCGTGAAATATTTTGTGATTCCCGCTCCCATCGGATTGGGCATCTCACTATAACATTCTTCATGTTGAACTTCACATCGGTTGTTAGATTGAGTCCTCCTATTACCAGACATTGTCTAAAATAAAAGGAAAATTAGGGGTATGTATTTTAAACTAGTAAACACATAAAGGGGAATCCAATGAAAAGAAAAGATAACTTATAAATTACATTTATGTCCTTAACTTATGACTTTCTGGGATTCAATCTAAGTTATCAATGATCTATTTACTAACGTATATTCTTATGAGATTTTTTTCTCCCTTAATAATGGTTCACACTAAACTTATGAATTTACCAAAGAATATACCCCAGGAGTGTCATACCAGAAGTGTAGAAAGGCTCATTTTCATGCACTAGTTCTCGTTCGAGTCTAGTTCAAATTGTTGTTTTCAGGTTTTACACCTAGATACATATTTGCCAAAGCCACCTCTACTTATTCATATCCAGACATGGATGTATTTGATTGATAAAACCCTTAATCTATACTCACAAAAATTTAGGGATTATTTTATTATACTCAGTATTACCCTTAATAATTTCACTAGATTTTTATTACCCTAACCCCAAAAATAACTAAACACGTCCTTTGATACCAACTTTAACAACCCTTCTCTTTATTACAAATTTAAACATGCTTCATTACATAAAATTTCACTTAATACAACCCAGAATATCAATAGGAATAATGTATTTGGGGCTTAGGAACATTACATGACAACTTAAGACATAATATACAATATCTTTATTGAAAAATTCTTTTACATGACCATAACATTCCTTCATACTTAACATTGCATGGGATAACCTGAGGACATACATAAGAAAAGGGTGACAAATAAAGCCCATTAAGGGAGTAAATAAGGCATAACATGAAGAATACAATAAATTTTAGGAAATAGGAATAACAGTAGAGAACAAGAGAAACATAAACATAAAGGCATGATATATCATGATTATCATAATATGGAAATGTGGAAATAACTTAAAACATTGAATCATTAACATAAAGGAATTAGGTAAACCCCTATCCCAAAAAGGTGGAAAAATTTCCTAAATGGAATCAATTAAACCCATGTCCCAATATTATTTATCATGATACTAAACATTACCCAATGGATTGGAGCGTTATCAGGGCACACCCTTCATAATCATTTCAATCTCATGCTTAAGTGTGCCACATAAATCATATACCATGGATTCATTCAACATAAAAATTTATTCCATGATAAATGAATGTGAAATAAATACATGAAATTATATAATTAATAAGTATACGTGCATAAAGTTTAATACCCTTGATAGAGAAATGGTTATGGTATTCACTACATGATGATTTTGGCATGGAAAATCACGGTGCAATTTCGGCAGCCTAACGGTGTGACATCAAAATTAATAAAAATGATTGATGAGAGAGAATGGGGTATCTAATAATATGTAAATAAAATTCACAGTAAAGTGGGTCATATAGATACATTTCAAAACACAAGGAATTTGGAGTTAGAAGGCATAATATAATTAAGAAACTTGAAGAAAGAGGAGAAATGGAATAACTCTTACAAAATTTCAGTATGGTAATGGGTGTACATGGGAAGGATTAATGAGAGATAAAGTGGTCTATAATCATTAAAAAATAAGTATGGAATTATGGGTGGTGAAAAATTATACTCCAACATTTTTAATTAAAAATAAAAGAGTATAACAACATATAGAAACTTGGACAAAAATGAGAAAGGAAGGAATCCCTTACATGGATGTGTGACTTCAAAAGCTTGAAGAGGAGATTATTGAGAGCTTGAAACACCTTGGTGGGATTATAGAGAGGGGAAGACATATTAGAGACGTTCTTAAAGGATTTTGAGTGAAGATAAGTGGGATATTGGGTGGGTTTATATAGGAAATGAGAGTGGAATTCTTTAATATTTAACAAACTTAATTTTTGGAACCTGTATAATTAAATACTCAAAACCACAAACCGTCCCATGGTTTTTGCCCATATTTTTTTCCAAATATAAGTGGAAAACATTATTTTATAAGTAAAATTTCTGAACATATTAAAATATTATCCTTGATTATGTAGATGTGAGTCACATTGTTAAAGAAATAAATTTAAAATCATAAGATATATTATACATTTTTGAGGATTCAATAAGGCTTTATAAAATAAGTAAAAAAAATCTAAAATCATATTATTTTAATTTGAAAACAAATATTGGTCCTATAATATTAATTATAGTATTTATTACCTCATGTTTTGGTCATTATGATGTCATAAAACATACTATATATTTTTTATTTTTTATTTTTTACCCAAAATTTGGATGTCACAGAAAATTATAAAAAATTAAACATTAGGTAATTTTGATGCCCTAATTCCAAAAATAATATTAATTTTATCTAAATTATTTTTTTAATATTTGAATTTTCACTTTTAAAATGAAAAGTGATATTTATTGAAAATTCACGGGTTTTGAAAAAAATAGTTTTCAAACCTTAATAAAAATTACATTTTAGTTCATAAAAATTATATACTAATTTATTATTCATAAAATTAATTTGATGATAATATAATATTAAAATATTAATTATTTCAAAAATTCATTAATTCCTTAAAATAAATTCTTTATAAAATACCCTTTTTGTTTTATCGTATAAAAATGCAACTCTTATCAAACTGATTAGCTAATAATTTACAGATAAATAACTGATATATCCATTATTTATAAGATTTTTTTATAATATTATTAATAAAAGAACCTTAGTTTAATATAATAATGTATATATTTCTCAAAATTACCATTTTTACCTGAAAACTCATTTTATCAAATTTGTCATTCTTTTAAGAAAGACTATTCTCATAAAGGAATTTATGGAATAAGAATTTTATTTATAAAAAGGGATTACACAATAATTAATTATTACATTATTACATAATCCCTTATAACACTTGCATAAAACCAAAGGTTAAGGTGTGTGATGAAGAAAGACTCTTGGGGGCTCAGATAACATCACCTGAGTGGAAATATCTATTAACTTAAACTTTTCCCATATATGATTTCGTTCAAGCTTAAAATGTTGAAGATCAGTTTGGGTTTGGTCAAGAGTGAAGCCCAATTATTCTACCTTCTTCCCAAGTTCCTAAAAATGAGCTTCATACGGCCTGAGTCTATTGGATGATGCCATCCTCTCATTTTTCTGTGTTGAAAGTATTTTTTTAAAAACTTAAATTTATATTAGTTGTGTGATCACTATTCAATAGCTATATTATCAATGATAATGATACTTAACAGAAATTTAAACCCAATAATAATAATAATAAAAAGACTGCAAGTGTTTTCTATATCCATAATACATTAAAAGAAAGAGAATTTTATTCCTAAATGTTCGGGTTGTTACAACATCAATTACTGAATATATTCTCACAATATTTATAATATCCTATAGGTCGGTTTATAGGGGATGGGAAATACTTCCAAGTGAACTTGGGTGATGGTGCTGGGAAAAACATATTTCTATCTATTATGCGGATGGATAGTGGACCAGCTGATCCAAATAAAACCCATGTAGATGAAGCAACATTTGGTGATCTATGCTGGATGGGAAACCTAGGGATGTTATCATAACTAATAGGTCATATTAATCCTAGGGGAAGGGGTAAAATACATTAATCCTCCTCTAAGTCATTGTAAAATACACTCGTGAGATTTTCAACCTTAATTATTACACTCATCTCAACAATAGATTAAAAAAATAAAAAAACTTGCAGGTTAGCTACATAAATAAACCCTTTAATTTCTCAATGTCATGTGACTAATCAAACCAATTTATCCTCATTAACATCAGAAGTTATTATTGAAAAAAAGTATGAGAGAATATGTAAACATAACTCTTCAATGATATTTTCTATGATCTTTTTTGGAAAATGATATTTTCATAAAATATTAGTTTCTAGAAGCTTACTAAATCTTCTACCGCTCAATGGATAATTTCCAGTTTTAATTCATCAAGTATGATCACTTAATTAAATAGAATTCAATATACTAATTTTTAGATCACTTCCAAGCTGATGAATTTTTATCTGCTATCCTGATTTTATATAATCCCGTTATCAAGTTCCCCCCTTAAACCCCAACTTTAATTCTCAATATATAAATAATAAGAACAATATGTATCATAATAAGTTGGGATTAATTTTATCCTCAATTATAATAAAAAATTTGTGAGTTTATTCTTGACCAAGATACTACTTTATTTCTATCTCTATTTTTGACTGAAATCTCCATGATTTCTCCTTTATTCATTCATGTAGAAATATTAGGCAACATGGTTTTTTACTCTTCCAATGATTTCATTGTGTGTTAATTTTTACATTCCATCATCCAACAAATCATATGTAACTTATGGTTCTTGTTTCATTTTCTATAGCTTCTACACTTTTTATAGAAGCCCTACCAAATAACTTTTTGATCTGTATCCAGACTCCCAATACATCCCACACAATACCTCAAAAATAATCTTCACCAAACCAATAATTTTATTTTTATCATTTATTTATTTTCATCTTTGATGATTTATCTTTCTCCATCAACACTGATTTCCATGTATTTTCTAAAATGGTCCATAGTGTGCCTCTTATTCCATATTATAAGTAGCTTTTTAGGGAAGAACCATTCTTTGTCTTATTCAAAATATTATATAAAAACATTTCATTTACTTCATTACCAAGGTTGACTCGTTTGTTTTTAGTTATAATTTATTACTCAACTTTTTTGGTATCCTTTATTCAAATGTTTTTTGAATATTCTTTTTTTTGGATGATCATACTTATTTACTATGGCCACTTTTATTAAAGATTCCACTGAGTTTTTCAATACTTTAAAATCTATTCAATGTTAACAAATTATTTCCGTTATTTTATATGATTCATCTTAATTAAGTTTCCCCCTAAAATTAGTCTCTATTTTTCTTCTAGTGTCTGAAATATTATTCTAATAATCAAGTTACTTGTTCCAAAACCTTAAACAACCCCAAAATTAGCCAACAAATCTTATTTTTTTCTGAGAGATAATTTTTTGAGCATGAATACATCACTATTTTTTATATTTTATCCTTTATTTGGTCTTCTTTGGGGTAATAAATTATTTTATTTATGATCAAATACATTATATATTTAATGGTGGGTTTCACATCATTTATCACCATCCACATTTTTTTAGGTTTTGATTTTGATCCTACACAATTCACATAAACAACAATAGAAAAAAAATCTAGAGCAAATGGTAACTTTTTCTTCGTTCTTGCATAATATTTATAATTGGATGAACCCAATCTTTACTTTCCACAATATAGATGTTTTTTAACATAAGTAATATCATTATAAGAATGTATTACATCCCCTATTTTCTCAGTTTTTTATGATGGATCACCTTATGTCCCTCCTAGATTTACAAGTTCAATATCTAATTCAAGACACTTCACATTGACAATATTTTTATTATCCCTTAATAAATTAAATATTTCTTCACATTACTTTTTAATCTTATCAAAAATATATTTTTTTTATTTTTTTCGTTTGTTATAATTCACTATCAATATTGTTAATCTTATTAGATTTGATTTCAAGTCGAACAATTTTTACATCAATGCAAGACTTATATTTTTATCCCAATGTATAGTACATTTTGTCAATCCATTTTAAGGTTTCATATTTCTCTTAGGTTACCTTGAGTATCTCCTTATCAAATCTATAGAATTTATATTCAGGCTCCAAATTCCTTTTACTTTTGTACTCTATTTTTTGGTGATATTTTTACACACTAAATTAATTTATTCCAAGAAATTTTCCTTGATCTTAAATTTTTAGGCAATGTGGGTGACCTCCTCATATAAATATTTAAAAGTGAAAATAATAAAAACAGATATATCTATCACATTATATATAAAATAGTTCTTTAGAAATGAAATCTTCACCACTAAAACTTTTTTTATAGAAATAAAATTGTGAAAATAGGTCATATTTATATCATCTCCTTATGAAATCTTTGAACCATCAGAGATATAATTATTATCCATATTCTTATTGGTGTATTTTCCAACCAAATCTTCAATACCCATTATAAAACTAATATCATCATCATTTCGACATGTAGAAGTTTAATTTTATTCTTCTTTATATAATAGGTATAATTTTTTACATCCTTCATTTATTCCATATTTATATTATTCAGTTTCTTGAAAGTGATAAAGTTTATATCAATAGTTGAAATTTCTTTTCCAAGCCTTCACTTCATGATATTTTTGGGAAATAACCCAAAACATAAAAAATGTAAATATTCACATTATTTAGAAAATAATAAAATATAGAACTTTATCTCTGATTAATTTTTTTGTTCTTCTAGGATCACTGAAACCACACTGGGGGTGAATCACTATGGTGAATTTTTAGAAATTTAACCTTGTACTTTTTACCTATGCATCTATTTAGTGAATGTATCTCGCACACTTTTCCCACATTTGGTTTATATGAAATTAGTATAAAAATGAAAGAAAAACAACAAGTCACACATGAATTTGATAATAGGTCTCACTTATAATTTTTGATGACTATATCCCTAGTGTATGGTTATTGTTACCCCCCACTACTCTTATTTTATTATCAAGAAAAATCTCGGTCCAAGGTATATCCTTGAATCTACTATCCTAACACCAACCAGGTTATATACTAGTATGAAATTTCTATTTTTTATACTCTGGAATTAAACATGTATTCCTTTATAAATACTCATTTTGGCTAAAAACTTTTGAATAATGATCAGTAATATAGATTGAGTCTCCACTGAACTAACATAATCTGATCTTCTTCCTATGTATGCAATGATCACCATGGTCACCTCTTCAACACCATAATCACAAGGCCAAATAAATACTCTTATAACATTATGATATTAGGATCCATATTATAATTCTATCACTATCTTCAATATGTATTATCTTCAGTAGTAATGTGATTTATGATAAATATCATATCTTCTTCTTCTTTTACTTCAATGAACAAGGTATTATTTTATATAAGCATATGTTTTCACTTTTTTTCTTTGACTGAAAAGTATTTTTAGGGTCACAATGGGTTGGATATTTCTCTTTACTTCAATGAAAGTTAATATGATAATTTTTTAAGTATCAATGCCTCCCTCCTTTACATCTACTTATTTATATTATGTTCTTATTCAATAGATATGATAAATTAAAATAATTAAATTATATAAAATTATAATTAAAATGTGATAATCATGGTTATGGAATTTTTAATAACTCAATAGAACCTTATGGGTATATTCCTACAATATATGGATCTAAACTAATTTCATAGACTTAACTACTATGATATTCCTTGGTAATATGCCATTAAATATTCAAAAATAGCTATTGAAAAATAAAAAATATCAATCAATTCTCTAGCATTGAATTCTAATTATTCACCACCATTTTCCCCTAGAGATATCCCTCAATTATCATGGTTTCTTCTGATTTTACATTATATTGAATCATGTATCTAAACAACATCATGATAATTGTATCTTAAATATCAACATAGAATAATCACAATTATTTATTATTCAGAATTATACTTCGAGAAATAATTCTTCTGAAACTCCCTATTAACTTTTAGATCAAATCTTACACATGTACTAGAAAATCTAGTAAACCTTTACATATGACCCCTGTGACTCTTACATATCTCCTTCACTATGTAATTTACACTAACATATTTTATTTTTCATGATGGAAACACTTACATATCACCAAGATAACTCATATTAAACCACATGTAAGTACGGGAAAATACAGTTGATTTTTATGTACACATAGGAAACCCTTACACATACCCCTTTTCCAAATTCTCACTATGTATCTCAAGAATCTCACATACGAGTAAATGGTACTTTATGTATTCTTTTTACAACTAGATCAAACATTATGTATCACAATGTAAATAAGTAATTTTCCAAATTATTATCCAAAGAAACCCTTATGTACCACAAAGCCACTTGATTTTTTTTTCTAAATTCTAGACTAGATCAACCCTTAAATATGAGTGGAGTGACTTTATGTGTGAATTGGATAACCCTTACACATTCAGTTCTTTTCTATTTTTCTAGAAATATAAGACATATAAAAAATATTATGTATCATGTACTTTGTCATATCTCTAGAAACTTGTAACCCATAATTTGACCAAAATTATCTAAAATTAATTTCCAGCTATCTTAACCCATTTAAAATCATCCTCATCCACTTAAATTAATCTAAAACAACTTTAAATTTTTCTAATAAATTTCAAAGATTTTACCAAAAATATATTCAATAAAAATATATGGAACTTTTTATAATGAGTGAACTCAAATGATCGTTATTTCATCACATTATAATTAATGTGTCATTAAATTTATTTTCAACTCATATAAATTAAATCTACATCCCTAAATATTTTCAAAAAATAAAATTGAATCCTTAAATAGTTTCAAAATTTAACTCTGTTTTCTTAGGCTAAGCACCAACAGTTGAAAGACTATAAGACATTTAAAGGGTTAAATGAATCCTGAAAACCATAAAGTTTAGAGGAGATAATATATACGAACTTACTTGAAAAGTAGTCAAGAATAATAAATATTAGGGGGAACTGGGACCTTACCATGTTGAATAGGATCTTCTATGGTAGAATTGGGACACCCATATCAAGGATAGAAGGTAGGTTTCCATGGGATGAAGGAGAAAAGAGGGAGAGCTTAAGGATAATAAAAATAGAACCACCTAGACACCTAGTGTAATTACTTGGATTTTCCTTTTTTTATTTGTGAAATTATTTTGGAAAATTATGAAACCAGGCGCTGAGACGGCATGCGATTCCGAGATCTGGGGTTCTCGAAATTATTGTTTGAAAAATGTTAAGTTCTTAATATCACACACACACAAAACTTTTCTGAAAAAAATGAATTAACTCTTAAATGGGTTCCTGGATTAGAAATCCAAAGGCACAATTGATCTCATAGCAGTGGCTTTACCAAGGGGTGACCTAATATTGGTTGGAGTTGGTCATCTGTCGAAAAAGTCGCTTGGGGAATGACCATAAATAAAATAATTAAATAAAAATTGTTTTATTTTGAAATCCTAATAACTCATAAACAGTAACTCCAATTGGAAATCTGAGACCACCTTTAAGTTCGTAAGGGGGTGTTTTCCTTATATAGGGCCTAACCTGGACCGATGCATATCGAGGGTGAAATTTAGTCTTTTGGATGTGAACATCATTAAAATATTTAATAAAAATATTATATTTGGATGTTATGTATTGAAGTAGTGGAGATTTATTTTTTTTAATAATCCATGTCAGATGAATTCAGGGTTATTGCCAAAACCCTATAATTTATTTGAGGCGAGGAGAAGGAAGCTCTCTCTTGACAACGAACACTGGAAAATCAAGGATCAACGATGATATGGACCTCCATTATTCGTCAGGGAGAGATAAAAATCAAGGTAGGATTTTGATCTCTTTGTGATTTCTTTTACCCTTTTATAATCAAATGATGAACTTGGACCAACCCACAGATAGCTTGATCCATGGCTCAATCGTTCTTGTGGGGTGGATAATTATTATGGGATTAAAGGGAATAGATCTTGGTGATTATTCTTCTATTGGTTTCTTCATGATCCCGCTAATATGAATGGATCAAAGATGAATAAACAAGGACAAGATCTATTTTATGGGGGTTTATGTACTTTATCTATCGCCTAAATCGATCACATTATTCATGTGTTTTTATCCCTTTGAAACCCTAAGTAAACAATCGATCGTTGAGCCTGTGATCCATGGCGCAACGATCCAAGATCAAAGGTAGTAATCCACGAAGTCATTGAGGAGGTTGGATGGGAGCATAGTAGGAAGTAAGCAGATCACGGTGGAGGGTTTGATGAGTGGCATGCCACCAGAAGGGTGGCCGAAGGTTAGAGAAATGCATGGCCCAGTGGGGCGCACAACCGTAGTCTAGTGGGACCGTACCAGAGTAAGATCCCATGGAGGTGCAGGACATGGGCGACAGATAGGAGCCATGGAAGGTATCCATAGTGGAAGAATACATCTTAGAGGCCACCTAGAAGTAGGACCCTGTGGAAGTAGGGTCGTGGGACTAGGTGGATGGGAAACAGTGTCATCCGCGTTGAACGCGGTAGCCACGTTGACCAGAAGCGCATGACTAAGTGGTGCGCTAAATAAGATGACTCGCATGTGGTCAGATGGGAAATCCTAGACCGACCGAGTAGGGTTGGATGTACTAGGTCGGGTTGGGTCGACCGTACTGGGTTGGGTTAGACTCGGACTGAACCTGACCCTTTTTACTAAATTGGCCATATCTTTCAAACCATGTGTCTGTTTGACAAACTGTTTGTAGAGTTGGGACCCCTACGATGAGACGGTCCTTTTGAGATACTATAAGTGAGTTTTTTAAAAATTTAACATATGAACTAATGGATTTAGGAGTAGGTTATCCCAAAAAAAGCTCTCTACGAGCGGAATCATGTGGCTAGCAGTGACTATTTAATCTTGGGGACTACATGAGTTGGGGGATTCTTGAACCATTGAAGCTCTATGGGACACCGAATCTCCATGCACCAATGATGATTTGGGAACCATTTATGATTCGTGCACCATCTATGATCCATGTTCCATCGATGGTCCATGTTCCATTGACGTCTCAGACACCATTACAACTCTGGGCGTCGTCGACTCTTTGTGATCCATTGATGCTCCATATGCCATCAAATAACCATGAACCACTGATTCTCTATGCTCCATCGAAACTCCCAACACCACCAACACTTTTAGTTTCATAGATACTCAGATATCTATGGAATACAAATGGAAATCCTTCTCTTCGTAGTTTAGACTTGTACATGTGTGAGATGACCATATTGATTGTACTTCGTGTGTTTTCTTTGTGGTGTACTTCGTGTGTTACCTTTGTGATGTTCTTAGCATGTTTCCGTTGTGGTGTATTTTTTGTGTTTCCTTTGTGGTTTAATTCGTGTATTTCCTTTGTGGTGTACTTAGTGTGTTTCCATTTTGGTATACTTCACGTGTTTCCTTTGTGATATACTTAGTATATTTCTTAGTGGTGAAACTTTGTGGTTTTGGGGTCCCTACTGAGTATTGTTTTACTCATCCCTACATGGGATATGCCCACATGTGTCATGTCTTGTGCAGATGATCAACATTTTGATAGAGACTTTGGTGGACTAGGGCCAAGTGGTTCCTAGAGAGAGGCCCGATAGACATGGTGTTCTTTAGTGACTTCAGATAGTTTTTTATGTACCTACCCTTCAGGTAGGGTTTTCTACGGATGATATTCGGGAGCTTGTAATTTTTCTTTAGGTTGGGCTTGTATTCTGGCCCTGTTTACTTTTAAATTTTGTATTGTTACTATGTGGTGGGTATATTAGTGGTATGAATGCATGTTTACTTAGTGTTTTCAGTTCTGTACATTTTCATGGAGACGTGTGCATGTGTACAGGTTCTTAGGTAAAAGCCTCCCATTTATGGGATATTCCTACTCTATATTAGTCGCCATCCCCTCACTTATTGTATGTGGGATTATGGTAGTCATGGAACAGGCCCCAGGGGATGGGTCATGACACCTAGATCCCCACCGAGTACTCAGTACAAATCCAAAAGGTACCTGGTGCTTTCTACCCCCACCCCTTCCCCATTTCCCCTTATCCATCCCAAAAATCTAAAATCCCCCTCATTAAATAAAAAAACAAAATGAATTTAAAAATATATATTTAAATAGGGATTCATAATAATTTTGGATAGGGTTATTAAAACCTCAAAAAATTAGGATTCTTTTCCTTGAGAAGCTCCAAATAGCTTATTGAGGGAATATATTTAGCTATTGGCTCTTCATATCCATTTATTATTCCCAAGTCTTATCTTAGAACTTTCTTATTACCACCTAACCCAAACATGAGGGATCAATCTACCTCATTAAAATTTATGAATATAAATAATAATAATGATAATAATCTCTAGATAAGATTCATTAGTTTCTAGGTCTATATCATCGTATCAGATCATGTGTGAGGGGTTGGGTACATACCACCTCAATTGAGATATATGAAATATATTATATAAGGAATTTATTTACTGGAGGAAAGACTAACTAACAAAAAACTCCCCCATATTTTTATAGGATTTCAAATGTCCCCACATATATCAGATTCATTTTTTTATACATACCCATCTTCTGATGAACCAATAAAGGTGAAACTCAAAGAAAAACATAATCACAAACTTTTAATTCTAAGGGTAAACTTTAATGGTTTAAATATGACTTGTTAAAATTCAATATAGTTTCAAGACATTTATAAATCCTATTTACCTGCTCTATTATCCCTTAGACAATCCAAGGCCCATTTATAGATGATTCACCTATCCTTACCAACATATATGAGAAGTAACTATCTTATCTTATAATGCCTCATATGGGGATAAACCAATGATATATATTGTTATAGGAGAATTCAACCCGAGGAAGGTGGTCCTCCCACAAGCACCCAAAATCAATATTTCAAGCTATAATAATATCTTCTAATATCAAGATGGTCCTCTTAGACTGACCATTAGTTTAAAGGTGAAAGGAAGTACTCAAGTTCATCTCATGCCCTAATGACTAATGAATTCCTTTACATAACTATGATGTATACCTCATATCCATATTATATATGATGATAGATGGTTGACCATGAATTTTTACTATTTATCTAATATAAATATTTCCATTTCAATCAACCAAGTAATCTTATTTAATCAATAAAAATTGATTTTTCCTAGTTAAATGATCCACTATTACACAAACTGCATTTTTTCCTTTAAAATATCTCAACAAACTAGTCACATGATAAACCATGATTTAATCCCACTTATATATGGGTCGAGGTATTGACTAGAGAGTACCTAAAATATTATGATTTTATGAATTTACTTAATTATAGGTGAGGAATATAGTGATGGATTCATCTATTTATTTCTTTATTTTAGGACACTAAAACTGGTGACTGATACGACGATAAGTTTTCATGATCTAAGGGTATGAAACCCACCTAGAGGAATGGTACTCCTTCATCACTTCCCCTTTATAATTTTAGGAACTATTAATATTCCATGAATGTATAAAGAAGAATTATAATATTGGTTCTTGACTTCATGGATCTTCCCATCATTGAGTCACTTTCAAATCACGAGAGAGCCCAAATACAAAATCTGGAAGTCCCTGACATGCTCCATGATAAATAATGAATGATCGATGAGGTGAACGTTAATACCTATTCATTATTCCACCAAATAAATGTGGATATCAGAAATAAGTGACATCAATCACCATTCATATTTAGCTTAATTCATTATATAAGGGTGTACTCTTCAACTAAGATCATTGATAATAACATTTCCCTTACTATGAATATATTATATTTAAAAATTGAATAACTGTAGATATTACTCCTTGTGTCACTACATGGGATTTAATTCCTTCAATGAGAAAAAATATTTAATTATCTTGAATTCTATTATCCAAACTAATTTAAATACACTAAGTAGGGGTAGATCAAAGTATGATAGATTAAAACAACTTCCCCTTATGATCTTGTTTTGTCATTAAACAAAACAATCTTCTCTCCCTTTCTTGTAGTAATGTATGAGAAGAAATTAAATCATCCATGAGGCATAAAAATTTTACTTGGTTCACCCACACTAGGATGAATCCCAGTAGAATTCATAGGAAATGTTTCTATAGGCCAAATCCACTAATGCACACTGCTATAAAAAATTTCATAGATGAATCACTATCCCTACTGGTTCACAACCAATCCCAATTTTAAATCTCACTAATCTCTCAAATGAAGTGTGCTCACTTATCCTTCATATTATTATTCTATTTATTATTTTAATCAATATTTTTTACTCCTCATTTGTCACATTATTAAGTTCCACTTTCATACACTTTATGAAATCCACTTTACTATAGAATTTATAGGAAAAACCTTTCGGTTCGTATAAGATTCACTTTTACAAAACCCAATCTCAACTTTCATGAAACTACCCAATTATTCAAAAAAACCTTTTAATAATTTATGAAACAATTACTTTTTGAAACTCAAACCATTTAAAAAATATTGATAAGATTTTGGGAATATTATTTCCTTCATGAAACTGATGTTCTTATATATCCTTCATGTAGGAAATCTTTCATGAAATTCCATCACGAATTAAAAGCCTTCGGATTTTCATTAAGGCTTACTCTCTTGTTAACTAAGGGGGTATCTAAATATTTATAGACATTTACTCTCCTTCAAAAAACATGCAATATATCCACCAATTTTTTTTGAAACTATTCCTTCATGTTAAAAAACTTCTTTCTTCATGAAGATTTGGGAAAAGTTTCCATTTTTGAAACTTCTTATAATCACATAACATACCACTTTTTTCCATCAAGCCTCAGCTATCTTTCATGAAACATTATTTTGTGATTATAAAAACCATACAACTCAAAAATTTCATGAATTAAATGACTTTTATATATTTTTATGAGGTAGTTTTAAAAATAAATATTTTTTGAAACTTAACACTTCCTCTAAATTTTATACCAAATTTTTTTAGCAAACACTAGGATTTGATTCCACCTTGTACAAAATATTTTCTATACCACTTCTAGATATTCAATCCTCTTTTGGGAAGACCTTAAAACATATATGGTCCAAAATCATGCTATAAACCCACAACTTTCCTAGTAAGCCTGTTTTTCAAGAAACAAAATTAACATAAAAACACAGAAAAGATACCTTGAGGGATTTTTTCCAGCATGTTATATAAAAACCACAAAGGATTTACCAAATAGATAGTACCTAGAATATTTTAAAATGTGTACAACATTGACCAATTCTAATTCATGGATAGGATAATTACAATATTGAAGATATAGTTTCTTAGAACCATATGCCACCACCTATTGATATTTTATAAGAGAACAGTCATTTCCTAATAAAGATGCATCACAAAATACATCAAACCCCACACATAGAAAAGTTAATATAAATATTGGTGATTTATTAACCTTTTTCTTCATCTATTGCATGTTTTTCACACTATCCATATCATATGAACTTATCCACTTTATTATTTATATAAGTCTTAAGATCCATGATCTTAGATAAATCCTAGACAAATCTATATTAGTAACCTATAAGACAAGGAAACTACAAGTTATAAATACATTTTATGAAACTTTAAAATACATAACTACTTCCAAATTTTTAGAATCCATAGATATTACAACTTTTGAAATCATGTTCCCATGGAATTTATCCTCTCTAATCAAGTGGAACATTTAGATAGCTTAACATATAGTTGATGTTATCACAAAATATCCAAAAAAATAAAGATATATTTGACATTGTTATTGAAGGATTTAGAATATACTCGGATATCATCCATAAATACCAAGAAAAACTATTCTAAGAAATGGTGAAATATTCTATTAAAAAGGTCCATGAATATAATTGGAGTGTTAATCCACACTAAAGGCATCACTAGGTATTAAAAATTACCATAATAACTTTAGAAAGTGTGGTTTATGAACCACATTTCCCTTCAACTAATAAAGAATCATTGATCTCGGGAAAAGGATAATGGTTCTTTATTTGTATATGGTTGAGCTTATGATAGTCCAAACAGATGTGTAGTCTTCCATTATCCTTCTTAGAAAAATAAAATGGTGCACTCTAAGTAAAAGTGATCAACCTAATGAATCATTTAACCTATATCTCTTACAAATGTATATTAAATTTACTTATTTGGGTTAGAGTAATATGATATAAATAAATTGATATAGTTTTAGTATTAGGTATTCATTCATAGTGAACTCCACCTCTTTCTTAGAAGACAAGATAGAAAATTATTCAGGGAATATGTATGGTGATTGATCCACTACCGAAGGGAAAGTGTCTTACCCCTTAAATTATAGTACTCCAAGGAAGAGGAAAATAATTTTGTTAGAGATCACCCCAAATTTCCCCTGATTAGTCCCTACTTAACTGGATTTAAAGTAGCATTCTCCTTAGAGAGTATACATGACACCTACTAGAGTTGAGAATAATATCCTCCATGAATCTAAATCAATATATTCTTGGAAAAAATTAAACCATTCCATTCCAAGAATGATATCAAAGGGGTTAACATGGAGAACTATAAGATATGAAAGATATCTATTCAAATCCACTACCAAAGCATATAATGAACACTTCCCGGATGTATTTATAATCTTCCACAGTGGTGTGTCAAGGATAATATTAGCAAGATATTCCTATACTTTTATACCTATAAGGGAAACTAGTTATTAAAAAATAATTTAATGAATTATACATATATAAAAAATCACAGTATTAAGTAGAGGATTTCAGAATAGTACCTCTAACCATCTAAGGCACCACTTTATTTTCTATTGTGGAATTATCTACAATATATACTTTTCCTAAGCCATTTTGGTGAACCTAAAGTTCAAATACCTTTATATAATTCTATATTATTGTTAATTTGGAATTACTAACTTAGTGGTCTCCTATACCTAATATCCCTAATGGTGGTTGACTACTATTGGTATACATAGCCACTGACTTGGACTATGATGTCTGGGTTATAAGAGGACACAATTTGAAACTTTAAAATACACTAATGTGACATAATTATTATAGATGATCATAATAACCATAGGAATGATATGAATTTGCTTTAAATATGTAGTTTTATTTGATAACCCCCCCCCCCACATTGATGGAACTATATAGGAGGCCTTGTAAGATTTGGGAATGAAGGTACTCTACTTTCTTGACATCCTTAGTGAGAATCACCCGACCTCTCATCCACATTCTAGTAATTATAGCCACTAGAGGTAGAATATCCTAGATCATATCCCTGAAGAGAGATACTCACTCTTTTCTATCCTTTAGAACATGTATATATGAGTATAACTTTCTTAACCACCTTATAAAATATACACAGGTTGAAAAGAAAAAATTGGGTCTACAATGACTCTTTCAATCCCACTGAAAAGCGCTATCATAGGAGCTCTCTAATGATGTTTAGTTTGTGGTTATTTAGGTGCAGCATGGTGGCTGACCTAGGTTGTCAATCAAAGAGGCAGTAATTAAAACAACTTCATAAAGGTATTTTGAAAATAAAATTAAATAACTAAAACACACTACTTGAATGGATAAGGGTTTTGTTTATAGTTTATAAAACTATAAGAATTTTTCTGGAAGAATATTTAATTTTTGTTTGTTTTTATTTTTGAAATGATATTCAATTAAAAAGACACAACAATAAGATGTTTTTTAGAAAATATTTTAAAAGGCATAATCGATCTAACTCTACCTCTCCACATACTCATTAAACATTATCATTTAAATTAATCTCCACTTAATTATGATTCCATAATTTTTTAACCCCTGAACCCTATGAGAATTAACTTTACCATAAAGATGAATAGAATTAAACCCTAGGCTATCTTCAGAACATGAAATCACAACACCCTGATTTGATTGATGTTCTAAGGATAGATTATGGTCAGTGGTAAATTAAGGAACATATCCATTCTATAAATGAATAATAATTGAGTTTATGGATTATTTTTTAACTCTATAAATTGATCCCATGTGGTTTTGAATTACCAATTAAGTTCACACTCTCACGATTCACACAATTCTCGACCTCACGTGTTTTTGCATGAATCATTCAATTGATTTATTAGTTTCAGTTAAATTAAAAAATAAATTCATAGATCATATTAAGTGAATTATAGTAGCTCATTGATTCAAAATAATTTAATTAAGTAGGTTATATGTAGATCGATTACTAAAAATAACTACTCTTCCATGGGCGGTGTAGTTATCGTAGAAACGTTTTGCATGTGCAAAAGTTTAGAAAGGGTAGAACCCAATATAATTTCTAATCTTGATTCCATAAAAATTAGGAAGATTAATAGAGAATAAATTTGAATAAAATATAATAAATATAAGAAATAAAAAAATAACAAAAAATTTTATTACACAAATGAAAAAACATTACAACATGAAGAAGAAGAAGAAGGTTTCAGTGAAAGGATCCTTGCTTCCAGAGCTACCCCTCTTACAATGGTAGGATAATTTGAGTGAAAACATTTATCCACTACCTTAAATCTCCTAATTCACGTCTCCAACCCCTTAAAATGAGAAAAATACCAATTTATATAGTGGAGGGGAGGCTAGGTTTAAATAGGTTTCAAGTGTGAATGGGGAAATTCAGCCAAATAAATTAATCCAACTTGCACCGCTTATTTGACCACCAACAAGCGTGAACCAACTATTATTTAAGTAAGGCGATTTTTAAAAAAATGATTCCTTTCACTCCTCTAAAAATTTTGGCCTAATAAAAGAACTTATGAAGAAGTTATGACCCCAAATACAGAATTGATGTCAAATCTGGTGAGTCCAGCCCGACTTTGACTTCATGGCCCATTTGCACCAACCAAATGCATGATTTAACTCAGATTTCCTGAATATAATTTGTATAAAATTAATCTAGTAACATATTTAAAAAATATTAAGTTCAAATAATTCAAATAAAATTATTAAAGTTTGAAATACTATAGTAAAATTTTATAGGGTAAAACACGAATTTTCTTCAAATTTTCAAATAAATGATCTGATCCCAAATATTATATAAATGAATATAGCTACCATAATGTGAGGAAATTATATCATTTATTATCAAAAAAATATTCAATAAAATATTTTTTTATCAACTCCCCTATACTTACCCTTTTTCACTCCAGAGAAAAACCTCATATCACGTGTTCTAAAAAATTGTGACAAGTGAACATCAATATCAAATCAAAAAAAAATTAAAACATATATCCTTGAGATCCAATAATTCCAAACCAAGAAAAAAAAAGATATCATGCCTCATAAAAAACCATCATTTCAAGTTCTCCATTTATATCATCCAATATATTTCCACTTCATTCCTCCTCCCATGAACACAAAACTCTTACCTCACTTGAATTTTCTCTTATCACACAAATTTTAATTTTTCAGCAATGTATTTCTCTTCCAAACTCATATAAGAGTTACCATAGGCTTGATAAATTCATACATCACCCCCCCCCCCCAATGTTATTATAGGACATATTTTTATCATGAGGACTTTTCAATTTTATTATGTGTCTTTAAGTTGGTAGGATTTTGATGTGAAAAATTCTGAGGCTAAATGAGGAGGGCTTGACTCTTTTTGAAGAAAATTTGCATTATTATAATTTTCACTTAAACACGGTCTCCTCCTCACTCACAAAAGTATCAATTAATCTTTATCATCATGAAAAGTCATGGAAAGTTTACACCATTCATCATTTCAGCAACAAAAATTTCAATCTTCTTTAACATAGTTTTTCAATAAAGATCCATATAGGCAGAAATTTCTTTCTTCATTGGAATCTCCAAAAATGCACAACTTCTTTTATCATGAATGCTCAAGAAAGGAAAAACTTTAAACATAATGATTTTTTTTCAGTAGGAAACACATCTATCCAGATTTTATTTTTCTACCCTAAGTATCACAAAATGTGGTAGCACAACACAATATAGATTCTCCCACACTTAAGCTCAACTAGATTATACAATTTCACTTCAACATTTGGTTGGATATAAAAAATTGGCTTATAATGTGGCTAACCTAATAGGTTTTTTATGGACTCTAAGGGATAAAATAATTAAAATTTTTAGGTATTCTATTATAAAAAGGATTATTTAAAATAGGGGATTTAATACACAACAAATTCCTCAATCATTTAAAACACAATTACCTAAAACCCTCAAGTTTTGACAGGAATAAATCAAATTCTGGTTAAATCAAACATGGTTTGGTTCTCTAAAGAAGTGAGGTAGATGTAAAGAATATGAAAATAATGGTTCAAAATCCTCATGGTAAAGTGATTTCAATTATAAATACAGTGATATATGGAATGAGATTCAACATTCAGAGTACTTTTCATGAAATTACTAATGATTTTATCTTGAAACAAAGTCATTTTCAGCATTAATTTAAGCTTAGTTTCATGTGATAAATTTTTTCACTTTTTGATATGGATTTCAAAATTGTGATGGGAATTATTTCAGCTCAAAAGTTTTAGAAACACAAAAAATTTAAAAAAACAACACACAATTTTTTTTGAAAAACAGAAAAACAATTGAAATTACTAAACTAAAAGGTCCCCCCCCACACACACTTAAAATATGTATTGTCCTCAATGTGAACACATGAGGTTATATGTGCACATGAAATGAATAATTTTAAGTTGGAAAAATAATATAAAAGTGAAAGGGTTAGGAACGGCCTGATATGCTCAAGTTATGATGGGGTCATGTAGTGTGATGAAATCCACTACATCAGAATAAAGTCCCTCAATGTATTTCTTCAAATGTTTCCCATTAACTGTAAAACACCTTCTTGTGTCCTATTGTGTGATATCCATGATGGGTGTCTTGTATACTATCCTATAATCCCACAACACATCATCCAAATGCTTGCTCCAATCTTTCATATTCGGCTGCACTGTTTTCTCAAAAATTTGTTTCAACTCCATATTTGAAACCTCAGATTGTTGATTTGTTTGGGGGTGGTATGGTGTTGATGTTTTTTGTGTCACCCCATACTTTCAAAGGAGGGAAGCCAAATTATGATTGTAAAAGTGTGACCCTTGGTCACTGATGATGGGCTTTGGTACTCCAAACCTACAAAAAATCCATGTCTTGACAAATTCCACTACAACATGAGAATCATCAGTCCTAGTGGTCTTAGCATCCACCAATTTTCTCACATAATCAATAGTAACCAAAATGTACAAGAAACCAAAAGAACTTGGAAAATTACCCATAAAATCAATGCACCATACATCAAATATCTGACAAAATAATATTGGTTCTTGGGGAAACTCGTGTCTCCTAAAAATGTTCCTAGTGTGTTGGAAACATGATCATGACATAAAAAAACACATGATCATCATGGAATAAACTAGGACAATATAATACAGGGTCCAAGACTTTCTTAGCAGTTTGTTGGGGTCTAAAGTTCCCTCCACATGAGAGTGTATGACAAAAATAAAGAACAGACTCAAACTCATGATCAGGGAAACACCTCCTGATGACTTAATCACTACACATGAGAAAAAGGTAGGGATTATCCCACACATAATATAAAGACTCGCTTTTTAATTTTTAGACATTATGTTTATTTAAATTTTCAAGGATTTCAGATGCAACAAGGTAGTTCACTAAATAAACATACCACAGATGTGTACCTAATATGGAATAAAGATGCACATCGGGGAAAGTGTCCCATAGTGGTACCTAGTCTAAGGTTTCAGCCTATAATGTGTCATTAATCCTACTAATGTGGTCCACCACATGGTTTTTTGAACCCTTCTTATCCTTTATCTCAATATAAAATTCTTGAAGAAGGAGCATCCATCGGATTAGCCTGGGCTTTTCATCCAGCTTCTTTAAGAGGTACCTCAGAGCTGCATGGTAAAAAAAATAACTACTTTAGAGCCTAATAAATATAAATGGAATTTATCTAAAGAAAATATGATGGAAAGAAACTACTTTTATGTGGTTGCGTAGTTTTATTGGGCCTAATCCAATGACCTCAAAGTATAGGCGATCACATGTGAACGTCCCTCCACCCTCTAAGATAATCAAACTCTAACCGTGAAGTAGGAGGAGTCACACATAAGATAAAAAAGGAATCTCCCACATTGTAGGCTTTATGATAGGTGGAATGGTCAGATGTTGTTTTATCTCATCGAAGGAATTGTTACCAGAATCATCAAACACAAAATCAAAATCCTTTTGAAGTAATCGTGACATAGGAAGATCAATCTTACTAAAATCTTTGATGAAACAACGATAAAATACTACATTCCCTAGGAAATTTCTAACATCATGAAAATATGAAGGATATGGTAAGGATGAAATAATATCTACCTTAGATCTATCAATCTCTATCCCATGTTTTGACACTACATGACCTAAGACAATGGCATACTCTACCATAAAATGACACTTTTCAATGTTCAAGACTAGTTCATCTCAATACAATGATTAAAAATCTTTTCTAAACTAGAGATACAATCATCAAATGAAGACCCATACACTGTAAAAAAATCCATAAATACATCCATTCTAATCTCAAGAAAATCATAAAAAATACTCACCATGCATCTCTGGAAGGTACCTGGGGAATTTCAAAGTGCAAATGGAGTCCTCCAGTAGGAAAATGTACTGAATAGAAAAGTGAATGTTGTATTATCCTCACCCTCTGGAGAAATAATAACCTGAAAATATCCAGAAAATCCATCTAAGAAACAATAGTGTGTTTTCCCAGCTAGTCTCTCAAGCATCTGATAAATAAATGGGAGGGGGAAATGGTACTTACGAGTACATTGATTTAGTTTCCTGTAATCAATACATACATGCCAACTATTTTTCACCATCATTGGAACTAACTCCTATTTATCATTTTTAACAATAGGAACACCACTTTTCTTAGGCACAACTTTAATAAGACTCACCCACTAGGAATATGCAATGGGATAAATTATACCTGCCTTGAGAAAATTTTCAACTTCTTTTTTTACAACTTCCAAAAGAGTTGGATTCAACCTCCTTTGTGGATGTCTTACTAGTTTTTCTCTATCCTCTAAAATAACCCTATAAAGGAAAATATAGGGGATAATATCAGATATGTTAGCCAAGTTCCACCCAATTTCCTTATTTTCTCCCTCAATAGTTTTTCTTTATGTTCAAAAGGGATATTGTTAGCAATGATAACCGGTAATTTCTCACCACTGAAAAATTATGGGTATTTGAGATTAGGTGGAAATGGATTGAGTTCCAATGTAAGTGGGTGATGTATGGATGGAGAAATTGATGGAACTAAAATATGTTCACAATGAAAATCATTATCAAAATATACATAATTTAAACTATAGAATAAAGCATGAAACCCATCAGCATACTTAATAACCATGTCATAATCAGAGTTTATATTATCAAAATCAGAATATGAATCCATTTAAAAATCAAAACTAAGAGAGTTTTGTGCATTAGAAATTGGTGTGTAAGTACCCTTAGACATCAAACTAGAACCAATACTCATAATATCCCTAATTATAGGACAATAAAATTCCATGGGGTTTTTATTTGGTGGTTCAAAATGGGAGATAACAAAACCAAAATAGCCCTCTGAGGGGTACTTTATGGAGTCCATAAAATTAAATATCACAACTTTATCTCCAAACTCCATGGAAAGTGTACCCTCAGGAACATTTATGATATATTTTTTAGGTTTGAGGAAGGACCTACCTAAGATAATGGGAACATGAGACCTTACTTGATCATCCTCCATGTTAAGAACTTAGAAATCTGCTAGAAATATCATGCCTCTTAACTGAACAAGTATAACCTCAAGAACTCATACTGGATATTTTGTATCTCTATTCACAAAATCTACCACTACTCTCATCGGATTCAACTCACCGACCTCAAAACAAGAAAATACATAGTGAGGCATCACATTTATGGAACCTCCCAAATCAAAAAGAGCATCATAAAAGTGAAACTCCCTTATGGTGCATGGGATGGTGATTGTTCCGGGATCCTTGCACATTGTTGGAATTTCTAGAGTTAGTGTAATGAGTACTGACACATTCCTTCCAAGTTTAATCCTCTCATTTCCCTTGATCCCTTTTCGATTGGTACAAAGTTCTTTTAAGAATTTTTCATACCTTGGGATTCGATTTATTGCTTCAAGTAGAGGGATGTTGATCTCAACATGCTTTAATGTGTCCAAAACTTATTTTTTGCAACACCTATTTAGCCACATTCTTGGTTTGTACAACTTTATTTGGAAATTTAATGGGTTTAGGAGGAACATAATCAATATTTTTCTTACCTTTATCTTTCTCCTTGGGTTGCTCATCAGTTGGTATTGAATGGGGATTCTCTGGAGTTGAGGTGAATCCCAGTGGAACGACAGGTGTAGATGTATTAGTTGTTTTCTTCCCACTTCTCAATGTGATGGTACTAACATTCCACTTGTGATTTTGAGTAGGTTGGGAAGGAATATTTTCAGAATTATTACTTACCAGTTCATGGAGGGTAGTGGCAATCTGGCTCATTTGAGTCTTCAACTCCCTCAAATCCGAACCTTGACTCTTCAACTCATTCCGTTGATTAAGAACAAATTGTTTGAACATACCATTAGTGTTAGAATCTAACTTTTGTTGAGAAGTCCCTTGTTGTTGACTTGTTTATTCTTGAGCTTCAAATATCCCTTGGGGTTGTTGGAAACCCTATTGGTAAGGTGGAGGATACTGGATGTTTTGTGGAAAAGGGGGCCTTTATTGTTGTTAAGAGACATACCTCATGTCTGATTGATCCTTCCACTCTTGGTTGTATGTTGGTGAAAATAAATCATACTTCTTTTGGAGATGTGGCTACTATTTCTTCTGATATGGTCTCCCATGGAATAAAGCTGCACAATCCTTTGACTCTTGTAATTGGGGTAAACAGTCAGTTGGGTAGTCTATTTCAGTCCAAATGCCACATGGCCTCATAGGAGTGGGTTAAGATATCTTTTGAGACAATGAAATCTACCAAAACACAGTGGTCAATTCTTCAAACTTAGTATAAATAAAATGATTTTAAAGAGAGGAAGGACTTACTTGATGTAATTTTCTAACATGTGGTGTACCTCGATCGCTAAATTGTTAGAGTTTTATTCCATCTTGTCAATCAATGCAAGTGCAGCTATTGGTGTTTTTTGACCAATGCCCCCCAGCTTTGGCATCCACCATGATTATCTCCATATCTATGAATCCTTCATATAAGTATTGTTTGAGGAGTTTCTCACTGATTTGGTGATGTGGGAAACTTGTACACCATTTCTTCAATCACTCTAAATACTCATACATTGATCCCCCTTCTGCTTTCTTGAGCCCTGAGATCTCCTTAAGAATGGAAGTGGTCCTTGATACTTGAAACAATATATGGAAGAAAATATGTTTCAAATCATTACCAAATGTTACATCTTCATGTTGTAAATAATAAATCCAATCCTTTATAGCTCCATTAAGTGAAAATGGGATTTCCCTTAATTTGATTTTATCTTCAGATACATTTCTTGTTTTAAGGGTTGAGAAAACCATAATAAATTCTTTAAAGTGTTTGTTTGGGTCCTCACCAGATAATCCATGGAACTTTGGAAGAAGGTAAATTAACCCAGATTTTAGTTCATAGTCCAATTCAAGATTTGGGTATGCAATTCAATTTGGTTGATAGTTAATATCTGGTACGACCAATTCTCAAATGGTTCTATTAAGTTAATTGTTATTATTTTTATCCCTTGGTTATTATTTTAATTTTAATTTATAATTGTTTCCAATTTCAATGTTCTTGGAGTAGAGGAATTCTCTAATGGGTTGAATGATGGAACTTCTCATAGACTGAGAATGTCTGATTCAATCCCTAAGGTTGCGTTCAATTTCAGGTTCAAGATCTAAGAGATCTCTGGGATTAGTTCATGTAATAAATAAAATAAAAATTAAAAGAAGAAAAGTAGACCATAATAAAACAATAAGAAGAAAAAAAATAAGAAGAAAATTTTAGATTGGGTAAAGAAGGAAGAAAGAAGAGAATAAGATAATAAAATGAAAAATAAAAGTATTACCTATAAATGGTTGAAATAATTACTTTCCTCCACAGAAACAGGGCCAATTTGAAAGGATCTATTATGGTTGATCTTGAATGTTGTTTAGTTTGGAGTTATTTAGGTGCAGTAGGGTGGCTGACCTAGGTCGTCTCTCAATGAGGCAGTAATTATAACAACTTAGTAAAGGTATTTTGAAAATAAAATTAAATAACTCAAACACACTACATAAATGGATGTGGGGTTTTTTTTATAGTTTATAAAACCAGAAGAATTTTTCTGGAAGAAAATTTCATTTTTTTCTGTTTTTATTTTTGAAATGAAGTTTGATTAAAAAGACATAACATAAAGATGTTTTTTTAGAAAATATTTTAAAATGCATAATCGATCTAACTCTACCTATTCACTTACTAATTAACCATTATAATTTAAATTAATATCCAATTAATTATTATCCCATAATTTATTAACCCTTGAATCTTATGAGAATTAACTTTACCACAAAGATGAAGAGAATTAAACCCTAGACTGTCTTCAAAACATGAAATCGCAGTACCCTGCTTTGATTGATGTTCTAAAAATAGATTATGGTCAGTGGTAAATTAAGGTACAAATCAATTATTTAAATGAGTACTAATTTAGTTTAGGTATTATTTTTGAACTCTAAAAATTTATCTCATGTGGTTTTTAGTTACCGATTATGTTCGTGCTCTCACGATTCACACAATTCCTGACCTCACGTGTTTTTGCATGAATCATTCAATTGCTTGATTAGTTTCAATTAAATTAAAAAATCAATTCATATATCATATTAAGTGAATTAAAGTATCTCATTGATTCAAAATAAATGAATTAAATATGTTATATGTAGATCAATTACTAAAAAGAACTATTATTCCATGGGCGATGTAGTCATCGTAGAAACATTTTGCATGTGAAAAGGTTTAGAAAGGGTAGAACCAAATATAATTTCTACTATTTATTCCATCCCAATTAGGAAGATTAAGAGTTGAATAAATTTGAACAAAACAGAATAAATATAATAAATAAAATAATAATAATGAAGTTTATTATTCAAATGCAAACATTACAACATGAAGAAGAAGAAGAAGGCTTTGATGCGGGGATCCTTACTTCAAGAGCTAACCCTATTACTATGGTTGTAGAATTTGAGTGAAACCAATTCTAATCTGAATTTAATCTCTTAATTCACATCCCCAACCCCTCAAAATGAGAAAAATACTAATTTATATACTGGCGGGGAGGCTAGGTTTAAAGAGGTTTCAAATGTGAATGGGGAAATTCGGCCAAATAAATTAATCCAACTTGAACCACCTGTTTGACCAAAAAAATGCGTGAACCAGATGTCCTTTCAGAAGGTTGATTTGTGAGAAAATGAGTCTTCGAGCTCTTCCCAAAATTGGGGCCTAATCCAAGTAGAGATGAAAACGTTATGGACTAAATACAGAACTGATGTCTAATCTGGAGAGTCCATCCCAACTTTGACTTCATGGACTATTTTCACCGACCAAATGCATGATTTAACTCAGATTTCTTGACTAAAATTTGTAGAAAATTCATTCAAGAACACATTTAAAAAATATTATGTTCACCTAATTTAAATAAAATTATTTATGTTCAAAATACTACAGAGAATTTTTAAAGGGTAAAACTATAATTTTCATCAAATTTTCAAATGAATGATCTAATACGAAATATTCCCTAAATGAACATAGTTACCACAATATAAGGAAATTATATCATTTATTATCCATAAAATATTCAACAAAATTGGGTTTTATCAACTCCCCCACACTTACCCTTTTTCACTCCCAAGCAAAACCTCACATCATGTATTCCAAAAAATTGTGACAAGTGAACATCAATATCAAATCAAAACAAATTTTAAAACACATATACTTGAGATCCAATAATTTGACACCAAGAAAAAAAAAGATATCATGCCTCATAAAAAGATGTTATTTAAAGTTCTCCATTTATATCATTCGATATATTTCCACTTCATTCCTCCTCCCATGCACAGAAAACTGTTACCTTACTTTAATTTTCTCTTATCACAAAAAGGTCAATTTTTCAACAATGTCTTTCTCATCCAAACTCATACAAGGGTTACCATAGGCTTGATAAATTCCTAAACCACCACCCAATGTGATTCAATGACATATGTTTATCATGAGGACTTTTCAAGGTTTTTTTTTGGATTTCAGTTGGTAGGATTTAGATGTGAAAAATTCTGAGGCTGAATCAGGAGGGACTGACACTTTTTAAAGAAAAATTGTATTATTCTAATTTTCGCTTAAAAATGGTCTCCCCATCACTCTCCTAAGTATCAATTAATCTCTATCATCATGAAAACTCAAGGAAAGTTTACATAATTCATTATTTCAGCCACAAAAATGTAAATCTTCTCCAACATAGTTTTTTCTGAAAGCTCTAGATAGGAACAAATTTCTTTCTTCATTGGAATCTCTATAAAGACACAACTTCTTTTATCATGAAAGCTGAAAAAAGGAACAAATTTCAATAGAATGTTTTTCTATTAGAAAACACATCTCTACAGAATTTAATTTTCTACCCAATATATTACAAAATGTGGAAGAACAACACAAGATAGCTTCCCCCACACTTAAGTTCAACTAGATTATGCAATTTCACTTCAAGATTTTATTGGATAGGGAAAATTGGCTTGTAATGTGGCTAAACTAATAGTTTGTTCATGGATTATAAGGTCTAGAAGGATTAAATGTTCAAGGTAGGCCATTATAAAAAGGATTATTTTAAATAGGAGATTTAATACCAAACAAATACCTCAATCATTTAAAACACAAGTACCTTAAACCTTCAAGTTTTGACAGGAATAAATCAAATTCTGGTTAAATAAAGCATGGTTTGGTTTTCTCAAGAAGTGAGTTAATTGTAAAGAATATTAAAATAATGGTTTAGAATCCTCACAAGAAAGTTATTTCAAATATAAAGATAGTGATATGCGGCATGGGATTCAAAATTCATAATACTTTTCATGAAATTACTAAATATTTTAACATGAAACAATGTCATTTTCAGCATTCATTTAAGCTTAGTTTCATGCGATAATTTTTTTCACTTATTGATATTTATTTTAAAATGGTGATGAGAGTCATTTTAGCTCAAAAGTTATAGAAATAATAAAAAACACACAATTTGTTTTTGAAAAACAGAAAAAAATTGAAATTACTAAACTAAAAAGTTCCCTCCATCACACTTAAAATATTTAATTGTCCTAAATGTGAACCCATAAGATTATATGTGCACATGAAATGAATAATTTTAAATAGGAAAAATGATATAAAAGTGAAAGGGTTGGAACAGCATGATATTCTCAAGTGTTGATGGTGTCATGCAGTGCGATGAAATCCACTACATCAGTAAGAAGTCCCTCAATGTATTTCTTAAATCATTTCCCATTAACTGTAAAGATCCTTCTTGTGTCCTCTTGTGTGATCTCCACGATGGTTTTATTGTATGCTATCATATAATCCCATAGTGCATTATCCAAGCGCTTGCTCTAATTTTTCCTATTTGGCTGCATGGTTTTCTCCAAAATTTGTTTCAACTCCTGATTTGAAGCCTCAACATGACAATTTGTTTGCAGGTGGTATGGTGTTTATGTTTTTTGTGTCACCCCATACTTCCGAAAGAGGGAAGTCAACTTCTGATTGCATTTGTGTGTCCCTTTATCATTGATGATGGGCTTTGGTACTCTAAACCTACAAAAAATTTGTGTCTTGACAAAGTCCACTACAACATGAGAATAATCAGTCCTGGTGGCCTTAGGCTCTACCCATTTTCTCACATAATCAATAACAACCCAAATTTACAAGACACCAATAGAACTTGGAAAAGGACCCATAAAATCAATGCCCATACATCAAAAATCTCACAGAATAATATGGGTTGTTGGGGAATCTTGTGTCTCTTAGAAATGTTCCCAGTGTGTTGGCAATGTGAGCATTACTTACCAAACACATGAGCATCATGGAATAAACTAGGACAACATAATCTAGAGTCAAAGAATTTCCTAGATATTTGTTTGGTTACAAAGTGTCCTCCACATGAGAGTGTATGGAAGAAGTGGAGAATGAGAAATCAAACTCATGATTAGGGACACACCTCCTAATGAATTTATCACTACACATGCGCCAAGGGTATGGATCATCCCACACATAATATTGAGACTCACTTTTTAATTTTTGGACTTTATGTTTCTTTAAATTTTCAATGATTTCAGATGCAACAAGGTAGTTCACTAAATCAGCATACCATGGATGCATACCTGAGATGAAATAAAGATTCTCATCAGGTAAATTATCATAAAGTGGTACATGGTCTAAATTTTTAGACTCTAATGTGTGATTAATCCTACTCATGTGGTCTGCCACAAAGTTTTTTGAACCATTCTTATCATTTATCTTAATATCAAATTTCCAAAGAAGGAGAATTTATCATATCAGCCTAGTCTTTTCATCTGGCTTCTTCAAGAGGTACCTCAGAGCTGCATGGCCAGAAAAAAACAACTTTAGAGCCTAATAAATATTAATGCAATTTATCTAATGAAAATATGATGGAAATAAACCCTTTTTATGTGGTCTTGTAGTTTGATTGGGCCGAATCCAACGTCCTTGAAGCATATGCGATCACATGTGAACTTTCCTCCACCCTCTGAGATAAGATAGCTCCAACCGCGAAGTTAGAGGCATCACACATAAGCTCAAAAAGAAGCTTCCACTGTGGATGTTGTATGATAGGTAGAGTTTTCAAACACTATATTATCTCATAAAATTAATTCCTACAAGAATCATCAAGCACAAAATCAAAATCCTTTTGAAGTAATGGTGACATAGGAAGAGAAATCTTTCTAAAATCTTTGATGAAGCACTGATAAAATCTTTCTTTCTCTAAGAAAGATCTAACATCACGCACACATGAAGGATATGGTAAGGATGAAATAATATCTACCTTTGCTCTATCAACATCTATCCCATGTTTTGACTCTAAATTCCCTAAGAAAATTCCAAGCTATACAATAAAATCACACTTTTCAAAGTTCAAGACCAGATTCTTTTCAATACAAAAATTCAAAACCTTTTCCAAACTAGAGATACAATCATAAAATTAGGACCCATACACTATAAAATAATCCATAAATACCTCCATGATAGTCTCTAGAAAATCAGAAAAAATAATCAACGTGCATCTTTGGAAGGTACCTAGGGCATTGCAAAGTCCAAATGGAATCCTCCGATAGGCAAACGTACAAAATGGACAAGTGAATGTTATCTTCTTCTAATACTTTAGAGTAATAGAAACCTGAAAATATCAAGAAAATCCATCCAAGAAATAATAGTGTGTTTTCCCAGTGAGTCACTCAAGCATCTGATCAATAAATGGGAGGGGGAATGGTCCTTTGAGTAGATTGATTTAGTTTAATGTAATAAATACACACACGTCAACTGTTTTGTACAAACATTAGAACTAACTTCTCTTTATCATTTTTAACAATATTAACACCACTTTTTTTAGGCACAACTTGAATAAGACTCACCCACAGGGAATTTGAAATAGGATAAATTATATCTTCCTTGATAAATTTTTCAACTGCTTTTTTTACAACTTCTAGAAGAGTTGGATTCAACCTCATTTGTGGCTGCCTTATTAGTTTAGCCTCATCCTCTAAAATAATCCTATGCATGAAAATAGAGGGTCTAATACTTGATATTTCATCCAAGGTCCGCCTAATTTCCCTAATTTTCTACCTCAAAAGATTCAAAAGTTTTTCTACATGTTCAAATGGAAGATTATTAGAAAAGATAACATGTAATTTCTCACCACTTAAAAAGTATGAGTATTTGATATTAGGTGGAAATGGATTGATTTCCAATGTAGGTGGGTGATGTATGAATGGAAAAATTGAATTAAATGAAATATGTGAAAAATGAACATCAGTATAAGAATATAATTCATCAAAACTAGAGAATAAAGCATCAAACCCATCAGCATACTCAATAGACATGTCATAATTAGAGTTCACATGATCAAAATCAGAATATGAATCTATTTAAAAATAAAATCTAAGAGATTTTGGTGCATTATAAACAGGTGTGGAAGTTCTATTTTACATAAAACTAGAACCAATACTCATAATCTCCCTAATCATAGGACAATCAAATTCCTGGGGTTTTTATTTGGTGGTTCAAAATGGGAGATAAAAAATACAGAATGGTCTTATGAGGGGTACTTCATGGAGTCCATAACATTAAATATCACAACTTCATCTCCAAACTCCATGGAAAGTGTACCCTATTGAAAATTTATGATAGTTTTCACTGTTTTAAGGAAGGGCCTACCTAAGATAATGGGATCATGAGAACTTAACTAATCATCCTCCAGGTTAATCATGTAGAAATATGTTGTAAATATCATGTCTATTACCCAAACAAGTACATCCTCAAGGACTCCCACTGTATATGATGTATCTCTATTATCCAACTTCACTACTACTCTCGTTGGCTTCAACTCACCAACCGGTAAAGAAGAGAATAAAGAGTGAGGAATCACATTTATGGAAGCTCCCAAATAACAAATAGCAATAGAAAAGTGCAACTCCCCTATGGTTCAAGGGATGGTGAATGTTTTAGGATCCTTTCAATTTTTTAGAATTACTAGAGTTGGTGTAATAAGTGTTGACACATTCTTTCCAAGATTGATCCTCTCATTTGCCTTGATCCCTCTTTGATTGGTATAAATTTCTTTTAAAATTTTTTCATACCTTGGGATTTGATTTATTGATTCAAGTAGAAGGATATTGATCTCAACACGCTTGAATGTTTACAAAACTTCTTTTTTGCATCACTTCTACAGCTATATTATTGGTTTGTACCACTCTGTTTGGAAATGGAAGGGGTTTAGGAGTAACATCATCAATATTTTTTTACCTTTATTTTTCTCCTTGGGTTTCTCATCCATCGGTATGGAATGGGGCTTCTCCGGAGTTGAGGTGAATTGTAACATCCCGGTTCTGGAAGCCACCCAGAGGCGCCCCATACTCAGTTGGTCACATAGCCTCAAGAGAATTTCCTCGAACGAAATAGGCTACCGACTAGCAGCGAGGGCCTTGGGTGCGATAGTAGGAAAACTATGCCCTCATTGGCAGAGTACACAGTGGAACTAAAAAAATACATACAAGAGCGGAAGTAGTAGTAATGGAATAAAATAGTAACAGCAGAATACTAAAAGTATAAACTGAAGAACACATATATAAAATAATATATGATACATATATCCAAGAAAATAGCCAAATAAGTCACAATAATAGAATACAGCAGTGCTAAACCAAAGTTAAAAAGAAAGCAGATAAACTCCTCAGCATCGCAAGCCATAGCTTGGTCCCATGCTCTCCAGCTCCACAGTAAGTCAAGTACCTGAAGTTGAAGGGTGATTTACCTTATCTATACCTGCAACAATATAATCTGTTTGGGCCCAAAAGCATGACCCAAACAGGGTGTGAGACTAAATCCCAGTAGGCAACCACCCAAAGATCTGTTCCTAAAAGTCAGTGAATATATGGTAGGTAAAAGTACAGAAAGCAGTAAACAGGAGAGCACTAAGAGGTAAAAAAATCCACAGTTTAAAGCATTCAAACACCACACAACATGAAACAACTAAATAAATAGATAACACAATAGGTAACCCTCTGGGAAGTACTCACAGCCTATCCCCTCTGGTCCTACCTAACAAGTAAAATAAACCCTATGGGCAGTACACTCAGTCTAACCCCTCTATTTCAGCTTAAGCATAGACTCTCTGAGGAAGCACTCACCGTCAATTCCCCCTATAGTCTCGTATTGGTACTAAAGGCGCTCTAGTGAAGAACTCAACGTCTCATTCCCCCTGTGGCCTGTGTCGAAGAACTACAGACACTCTGGGGAAGAACTCAACGTCAATTCCCCCTATGGTCTCACATCGTAAATTACAAAGACACTCTGGAGAAGCCCTCAACATCAATTCTACCTATGGTCTATACACCAGGTTATCATGGCCCTGTGTAAGTTAAGAAAGTTTAGTAGTGCGTAACGGACAAGGTCAACCTCAATAACTACTTGGATAGAATTCTACAGCACAACAGCATAACAAAAGAATAGTCACACCATCCTATAATACTAGGCATGGGAAATTAAACATCAGCCTACATGAAAACAAGACCCAAAGGTCAAAATAGGCAAACATGCATGGGAAATACATCCAAAGCACAACAATTCACCCTATTCACAATCAATAATCATCTACTCAAGCATACCAACATAGTAGAGAAATAATAGGTCTAAAATGGTAAACACGCAATACCTCGTTCATGGGTATTGGGAAAATTCACACATATAACTCAAATAATTCCTACAGAAAGGCACAAACCACCTACCTCAGGTTTATGAGAACAATATACTTGAACCTAGAATCTTGAATCTCCTTAGAAAACAATATATCTAAGAAAACGTCTAAAACATTCAACCCACGATAACTTGGAAAAGAAGAGAAGTCATGAAACGTGGTTCCATAAGAAGAGAGAACTCACCGATGCGATTCCAACGCAATCAACGGTGTTCGAATCAGAGGATGGACAGAGGCTAGAGGGCTCGTTGAAGATCTGCGCCTGCTCGGCACTCTTAGACGAATGGAACCTAAAATAAGTGAGTTCTGTCCATCAGACGTGACCCCGGTGTATTTAATGAAAAAAAATAAAGTTCACAACGTGTAATTTTGAAGTACACGACGTGTACTTGACTTTTTCATACTCTGCTTTAAGCGGCCTCTAAGTCACTCCCACAAGCTGTGTGTGTGGCTGTTACACGGCCAGCACACGGCCAGCTACGGTAAAGAAGTACACGGCATGTACTCTTAAAGCAAATGACGTGTAATTAGAAAATTTCTAAAATTTCCTCTTTTCTACAAAAACAACCAAAAAGGAAAACATAACTAAAAAGAATATCCAGTTTCTTAAAAACTCCCCCCTTAAATAAATTTGTCCCTGAATTTCCCTAACACAACGTAGAAGAAGAAACCTCGAACAGTTCCGACCACTGAGCTCATACATCGGCCTCCGTCTCCCAATTCTCGTTCTGCACCCACCCGTGCTTCCATAGAACTCATACTAGAGGAACAGACCGGCCACAAAGAACCTTTGTACTATGATCTACAATCCAGATAGGATGCTCCTCAAATGACGCATCCACTTAGAGCTCAACCTCTTTGGGTAGAAAGACATGAGAAGAGTCTGAAAAGTAATGTAAAAGCTGAGAAACATGGGAATACATGGTGCATATCTCGGTACCTCTGAGGTAACTACAACTGATAGGAAACCATCCCAACTCTCTCCAACACCTCAAACGGCCCGACTTACCTCGGTGAAAGTTTTCCCTGTCTCCTAATCCTCTTGTGTCACAAAATTGGTGTGACACATAAGAAAACATGATCCCTGACCTCAAACTCCAGAGGTTGTCTCTTTTGATCAGCATAAGACTTCTGTCGAGACTGTGCAGTAGCCATCCTCTTCTGAATCAACTCTATCTACTCTGTGGTCTCCTGAACAAGACGAGGTCCCAGCAAAGCTGCCTCTCCTGACTCCAGCCAACATAAGGGTGATCGGCATAGCCTACCATACAAAGCCTCATAAGGTTCCATCTGTATAGTTTCTTGAAAACTATTGTTGTAGGAAAACTCCACAAGAGGTATATTCTTCTCCGAGAAACCTCCAAAATCTAGAATGCATGCTTGGAGCATGTCCTCAAGCACCTGAATCGTATGCTCGGACTGGCCATCTGTCTGGGGGTCGTAAGCTATACTCAAAAGTACATGTGTTCCCCAAGCCTTATGAAGCACCTTCCAGACCTGAGAAGTAAAACATGCATCCCTGTCTGAAACAATGGTGTGTGGAACTCCATGAAGATGTACAATATCAGGGATGTAAAACCATCCCATATCATCAACACTGAAGGTATCCTTGATCAGAAAGAAGTGAGAGACCTTCATGAGTCGGTCTATGAAAACCCAAACTACATCATTCCCTCATGGTGACCTTGGAAAACTGGTCACGAAGTCCATCGTGACATCATTCCACTTCCACTTGGGAATGGGTAACTGTTGTAGAAGCCCTGCTGGTCACTGATGCTCCGCCTTCACCTGCTGACAAGTGGAACATTTCATGGAGAAACTAGAAACATCCCTCTTCATACGTAGCCACCAATACTAACGGTGTAGGTCACGATACATCTTGGTGATTCCAGGATGAACTGCCCAAACTGAGGAATGAAAATTCCGCATTAGCTCATTGTGTATGTCTGTTGGCACCCATAAATGCCCTTGGAAATGAAAGATCTCATCCTCTCCTATGCTCCATCCAGGAATATGGTCCTCTCCTGGCACACTCTCCGTTAGGACTAGGCCTTCAGAATATGATAGCTTCCTCATTAGAACTCGATCCAGAAGAGTAGAGGTAACAACTACCGAAGAAAGAAACGTCTTCCCCTGACTGTCGTGCACCTCCAAATGCATCTTAGAGAATAGATCCAAAAGCTTCCACTCACTACTGGCCTCATAAAATGCCTATATTTGAGTCGTCATGATCAACACATCAACCAATGTGTTACCTTTCCCAGGCGTATAGGCAAGCTCAAAGTCAAAGGACTGTAGGTACTCAACCCACCTGCGCTGTCTCAAATTCAGATCATGTTGAGTGAAGATTTACTTGAGACTCTTGTGGTTAGTGAAATCCATAAAATTCTCTGCCAGAAGGTAATATCTCCAATAGCGTAGGGCATGAACAACAGTTTCCAACTCCAGATCGTGCATCGGGTAATTCCTTTCATGTGGCCTCAACTGCTGAGACCCATACGCAACGACTCCATCTCCCTGCATAAGCACAACTCCCATCCCGATACCTGATGCATCGTAGTAAACAGTATAGATCTTTATCGTCTCAAGAAAGACTAGAATCAGTGCTAAATTCAACCTCCCTTTCAACTCCTGAAAGGTTGACTCATAAGAATCTGACCATAAGAACTTTTCCCCCTTCTTAGCCAGACCCATCAGCGGTGCTGCTAAGCTTAAAAAGTCCAGTATGGAACGTCTATAGTATCCATCCAGCCCTAGAAAACTCCACACCTCAAAGACATTCTTCAGATTCTCCTAGGAAACTACAACTCTCACTTTCTCTGGGTCTACAGATACTTCTTCCTCTAAGACAACATGACCCAAGAAGTGAATCTGATCCATCCAAAAGTGGCACTTTGAGAGCTTAGCATATAACTAATGCTCCCTCAGTGTACTCAAAATGATCTCAAGATCGGTATCATGGTTGTGTCAAGTGTGAGAGTACACCAAGATATCATCCACGAATACCACCACAAAGGAATCCAAGTATGGATAGAACACTCGGTTCATCAGTGCCATGAAAATTGCAGGCGCGTTCGTGAGACCGAACGGCATAACCAAGTACTCGTATATACCATACCTGCTCTAGAAGGTTTTAAGAGGTATAAATGATGGTCCAACGCACAACTGATGATAATCATACCACAATTCAATCTTCGAGAATACCCGAGCTCCTCAAATCTGATCAAAGAGATCATCAATCGTCTGCAAGGGATATCGGTTCTTAACCGTCAACTAGTTCAACTTACGATAGTCCACACAAAGCCTGAGGGTACTATATGACTTCTTCACAAATAGGACAAGTGAACCCCATGGAGAAGTACCAGGTCAGATGAAACCATTTTCCTGCAACTCCTCCAACTGCTTCTTGAGCTCCTACAACTCAGGTGTAGCCATCCTATAAGGAGGAATGAACACCAATGCTGCTCCTGGCATGAGCTCGATCGAGAAGTCTACCTCACGCTCCAGAGGCAAACCTAAAAAGTCCTCTGGAAAGACATCTCTAAAATGATCCACCACTGGAGGAAGGTATAACTTTTAATTCCCCTGTTCATCCAGATAAAGACTAGCAACCTGGGTTGTAACTCCTCCCAACCCATGATTCTCTAGACATGCTCTGCTCACCTGGATGCCCCACTCACCCCTCTGAAGAAAAGATCCACCCTCTTGTGATATGAAACTCACCCTGTAGCGATAACAGTCGACGACTTCCTAGAATCAAACTAAACAGTCCATCCCGAGAATGACATCATAGCCTATCATCTCTAGGACATAAAGGTCCCATAGAAAGTGACATCCACCAACCTGTAGAGGTAAATCTCTACACTGACATACACTAGTCGTTCAAGTCCCCAATGAAGTGTCTAGAGTCAATATATCAGTAGAAGAAAAGATGCAGAGCCCAAGGATCTCCATGAAAATGACAAATATAAAGCTATCGGAAGACCTTGTATCAAAAAGAGCAGAAGTTAAAACCGAGGCTACTAAGATCGTACCTCGAACGGTAGAAGGTTCGGGATCCTGCTCCTACTGGGTCTGCTCCACTGCAAAAGTACAACCTGTACTGTGGCCCTGTGACCCTGCCTGACCACTCTAAGCTAATCCACTCTACTGTTGCTGAAAACTGGGTCACTGGCTACCACAACCATGACCTCCACCTCAACCTGAACGGCTGGAAGAACTCTAGTTCCCAGACTGGTGATAAACTGGTGGTGCTTCTCTTGAATGAGGAGTCATAGAAGAACCCCTGTCACCAGCGGTTGGAGATAAGATCTAACAGAAGCACTGAAGATGACCCATCTTTCTGCAAGATCGGCACTCCACTTGGTCTCTCTGGAACTATGGCCTCGTATGCCTAGCCCTTCCACACTGGTAGCATATCACCTGGATACCTGAAGGTGTCTCTCACCTTCTTGGATCACAGTGCGAAGACTCCCTACGGTGCTTCCTACTGTCAGTAGGTGGAATACTAACCCCTGATGTTGAGATGCCCTGGCTCAAAACTCCATAATCCCTCAGATTTCACTCTATGATCAGTGCCTGGTTGACTATAGAAGTGATAGAAGTCAACCAGAAGATTTTCACCTATGATCGGATGTCATTCCTAAGACCATCCTCAAACTTCCTTTCCATGAACAACTGATCGACTCCTAGAATAGGCATGAAGTGCTACAACTCGTTAAAGTGAGAGGAATACTCTATAACAAAAATAGTACCCTACTCCAAACTCATAAACTCCCAGGCTTGATCGGCCCTTAGGGTCTCCGAATAGAAGTAATCAAAGAAGATGTACTGAAACTCATCCCACATCATAACATGTTGGCATCCTGCCTGTGAGATCACATCCCACCACCTCTTGGAGGAGTCCTGAAGAATATAGGTAGAAATCTTGACCCTCCTCTCTGGAGGCGTCTCTATATGCTCTAAGATTATCAGCATGGCTTCTAGACAAGACTTTGTAGCCTATGGTCCTCCTTCCCCTGAGAAAGTGGGAGGATGCTGCTTCTGGAAGACCTGCATCAAATCAGCCATCGACGGGGCAGGAGGTAGCGCTCCCTGAAAGGTATGCACCATCCTCATAAATTCCTCTCTGAACTATGCATCAGCACCTATGTCAGGTACAATGGATGGTGCCAAGGCTGTCACAACTGGATGATCTGCAGGTAGTCCCTGATCGGCCATGCCTAGTGTCCGATCACCGCCTGGCAACTGACGTACAAAGGGAGGACATCTCGGTGGCATGAATCTACAAGGTCAAGAACACACCTTAGCTCAAGATATCAAGGACTGAAAACAAAGAGTATAATAAGAGAATATGAGGAATAAAGCACTAAAGTTTTACAAAATATGACTACACAACGTGTACATGTCCTACAAGGCGTGTTCCCTTAAGTCATTTACATGGGCGTGTACTCCTGCCTAAACTGGTCGTGTAACACCCCAAACACACGATGTGTTTTCGTAACACATGGTGTGTACTTGAATCCTATTCCCCTACCCAAGTCCTTCTACATGGTTAATCCACAAGACTCTCCTAATACAAGACTACATGGCATGTTCAAGATAGAAACGACGTGTACTAGACAAGCTTCACTTGGCCCGTGTTGTTAGTGACATGGCCTGACACACGGCTCACACTACAGGGCGTGTTCCAGATGGACACAATATGTATGTAAAAAGATAACACTGACCCATGTTGTTCATGACATGGTCGGTTACCTGAGTCCAACTACACAGCATGTTCAAGGTAGACATAGTGTGTACGTGAATGGATGACGCCAACCTGTGTTGTTCGTGACATGGTCGGGTACCTGGGTCAGACTACACGGCGTGTTTAGATGGCACACGGCGTGTATTAGAAATGACTCGACCAACCTGTGTTGTTAGTGACATGTTTGGGCACGTGGTCGACACTACACGGCGTGTATGGACGATACACAACATGTTCACTCCAGATTTTCCCCATCCCGTGTCTCTGCCCACACGGCCTATGACATGGTAAGAGACAACACAGCGTGTACATAAAGTACACGGTGTGTACTTAATAAAAACAGTTTCTTACCAAATAGAAGAACACACGGCATGTACTTAACATTACACGGTGTGTATTCTGGGTTTTTCTGGACAGTAATCCTCATAAACTACTCTAGAACCTAGAAAACACTGAAACAAGCATCGAAAGTTCCAAATTCTGATCCGTGAGGGGCCATACTCCCCACGAATCAAAGTTTGGCATATTATACACATTATAACATGGTAGAAAAGGCAATGATCCACCAAATTCCGGTCCATGAGGGCCCATAACACCTCAAGAACTAAATTTTGGTGTTCATTCAAGAAAACCTCTACACAAACAATACCCTATCAAACAACAGGCATTTCAATTAAGGAAACTATCACAATAGCATGCATAATTTACACATCACTTATTACAACAACATGCAATCACTAATGCATCCTAGATGGTAGGAAAAAATGCATGACATGTGATTTCTAAAAAGTTCCTACATGATGAATGAGATGGAATACCCTCATCTCATCGGGTTGCAATAGAAATAGAACCACAATAATATCAACAACAATAACACAAATCATGTGAATCACTCAAGGTTAAATTAGATCAACTGTAATAATTGAAAAACCAGAAAAATTGCAATTAACGAGGTAGATTGGCTTTTCCCTGTACAGGGGTTAGCTACTCCTGGACACAACTTATTACCAAGTACCGATTCTGTCCTATCCCTCGCTAAGGCTCCAAATAGTAAGTTAAGAGAAAAAAAAAAAATCCTCTGATACCACTTTCTAACGTCCCGATTTTGGAAGCCACCTAGAGGCGCCCCATACCCGATTGGTCACATGGCCTCAAGCGCATTTCTTCAAATGCCCGAGGCTTCCGAATAGCAGCAAGGGCCTTGGGTGTGATAGTGGGGAAACTATGCCCTCATTGGTAGAGTACACAGTGGAAGTAAACAAATATAAACAAGAGTGGAAGCAGTAGTCATGACATAGAACAATAACAATAGAAGACTAAAAGTATAAACCATAGAACACATATATAAAATGATGCATGACACATATGTCTAGGAAAATAGCCAAACAAGTCACAATGCCGAAATACAATAGTGTTAAACCAAAGTGAAAAATAAAGCAGATAATGTCCTCAACATCAAAATCCATAACTTAGTCCCATTCTCTCCAGCTCCACAACAAGTCAAGTACCTGAAGTAGAAGGGATATATCTCTTATCAACACCTGCAAGAATATAATCTGTTTGGGCCCAAAAACATGACCCAAACAAGGTGTGAGACTAAATCCGAGTAGGTAACCACCTGAAGATTTGTGCCTAATAGTCAGTGAATATATGGTAGGTAAAAGTACAGAAAGCAGTAAACAGGAAAGCACTAAGTAGTAAATATTATATGGTTTAAAGAATTAAAACACCACATAGCATGCAACAGCTAAACAAGCAGATAACACAACAGGTAACCCTTTGGGAAGTACTCACAGCCTATCCCCTCTGGTCCTACCTAACAAGTACAAGAAGCCCTCTGGGTAGTACACTCAGTCTAACCCCTCTGGTTCAGCTTAAGCATAGAATCTCTGAGGAATCACTCACTGTCAATTCCCCCTAGAGTCTCGTATCGGTACTAAAGGAACTACGGGGAAGCACTCAATGTATCATTCCCCCTGTCGTCCGTGTCGAGGAACTACAAACACTCTAGGGAAGCACTCAATGTCAATTCCCCCTATGGTCTCGCATCGTAAATTATAAAGACACTCTGGAGAAGCCCTCAATGTCCATTCTCCCTATGGTCTATACACCAGGTTCTCACGACCCTGTGTAAGTTAAGCAAGTCCAGCAGTGCATAATGGACAAGGTCAACCTCAAGAACTACTTAGATAGTATTCTACATCACAACAGCATAACATAAGAATAGTCACACCATCCTATAATACTAGGCATGGGAAAGTAAACAACAGCCTACAAGAAAACAAGATCCAAAGATCAAAACAGGCAAACATGCATAGTCAATACATCCAAAGCACAACAATTCACCCTACTCACAATCAATAATCATCTACTCAGGCATACCATCATAGTAGAGAAACAATAGGGCTAAAATGGTAAACACTCAATACCCCGTTCATGGGTATTGGGAAAATTTGCACATATAACTTAGAGACTTACTACACAAAGGCAAAAAACAACTACCTCGGGTTTAGGAGATCAATATAATCAAACCTCGAATCTTGAATCTCCTTAGAATGACATAGATCTAATAAAACATCTAAAACGTTCAACCCACGATAACTTGGAAAAGAATAGAAATCATGAAACGAGGTTCCAGCCGAAGAGAGAACTCACCGATGAAATTCCAACACAATAAACGATGTTCGAATCAGAGGATGGATGGAGATTCAGGGGATTGTCGAATATCCACGGCTGCTCAGTGCTCTCAGACAAACAGAACCTAAAAGAAGTGAGTTCTGTCCGTCAGACGCGACCCCAGTGCATTTAATAAAAAAAAGAAAGTACGCGGCGTGTACTTTTGATGTACACGACGTGTACTTGCCTTTTCCGTACTCCGCTTTAAGATTCCTCTAAGTCACTCACACATGCTGTGTGTGTAGCTATTACATATCCATCACACGACCTGCTGCAGTAAGGAAGTACACGGTGTGTACTCATAAAGTACATGGCATGTACTTAGAAAATTTCCAGCATTTCCTATTTTCTCCAAAAACAACTAGAAAAGGAAAACATACCTAAAAATAAGGTCCGGGTTCTTACATGAATCCTGTTGGAATGACAGGTCCAGATGTATCAATTGTTTTCTTCTAACTTCTAAATGTGATGGTACTAACATTCCACTTGGGGTTTGGAGTAGGTTGGGAAGGTATATTTCCAGAATTCTTACTTACCAGTTCATGGAGGGTTGTGTCAATATGGCTCATTTGAGTCTTCAACTACCTCAACTCTGAACCTTGACTCTTCAACTCATTATATTAATTAAGAACAATTTGTTTAAAAAGATCATTAGTGTTATAATCTACCTTTGGTTGAGAAGTCCCTTGTTATTGACTTGTTGATGCTTGAACTTAAAATCTCATTTGGGGTTGTTGGAAACCCTATTGGTAAGATAGAGGCTAATGGAAGTTTTGTTGAAAAGGGGGACTTTGTTGTTTTACAGAGCCATACCTCATGTCTGATTGATCCTTCCACCCTTGTTTGTATGTTGATGAAAAAGAATCACAATTCTTTTGGAGATGTGGTTATTTTTTCGGCTGATATAGTCTCCTAGGGAATACTACTGCACAATCCTCTGACTCTTGTAATTGGGGGAAACAGTTAGTTGGGTGGTCTGTTTCAGTGAAAATGCCACATGGCCTCATAGGAGTGGGTTGGGATGTCTTTTGGTCCAATGCATTCTGCCTCACCATAGTGGTCAATTCTTCCAACTTAGTATCAATCAACTCATTTTCAAGAGAAGAAGGACTTACCGTATGTACTCCTTTAACATGCAGTGTACTTAGATCGCCAAATTGTTCGGAGTTTTGGCCATTTTTTTAATCAATGAATGTGTAACTGTAGGTGTTTTTTCAACCAATTACCCTCTAACTATAACATCCACCATGCTTCTCTCTATAGGTGTGAGTCCTTTATATAAGTATTGGATGAGGGGTCACTCACTGATTTGGTGATGTGGGTAGCCTACACACACCATTTTGAATCACTTAGAGTACTCATACATTGGCTCCTCTTATTATTGATTGATCCTTGAGATCTTCTTATGAATGGAAGTGTTCCTTGAAGCTTTAAAAAATCTCTATAAGAAAAGACATTTCAAATTATTCGGACCTGTTACTTCTTCAGGTTGTAAATAATACATCCAATCCTTTACAACTCCATCAATTGAAAATGGAAATTCCCTTAGTTTTGTTTGATCTTAAAATACATTTCTTGGTTTAATGGTTTATAAAACCACATTAAATTATTTAAGTTTATTGTTTGGGTCCTCACCGGATAAGCCATGAAAATTTGGAAGAAGGTGAATTAACCCAGATTTGAGTTCAAAGTCCGATTCGAGATTTGGGTTTGCAATAAAATTTGGTTGATAGTTAATATACGGTGCATCCAATTATTGAATGGTTCTATTAAGTTCATTATTATTATTTTCAGCCATTTTTTCTTGTTTTAATTTTTATTTATAAGTGTTTCAATTTCAATGTTCTTGGAGTGAAGGAATTCTCTAACTGGTTGAATGTTTAAAATTACTGTAGACTAAGAATGTCTGATTTCAGCCCTAAGGTTTTGTTCAATATTAGGGTAAATATATAAAATATATTAGGTGTTATTTTGTGTCATAAATCAAATAAAAATGAAAATAAGAAAAGTGGACCATAATTAAATAAGAAGAAGAAGAAGAAATAAAAAGAAAAATTCAGATTGAGTAAAGAAGGAAGAAAGAAGAGAAGAAGAAAATAAAATGAAAAATAAAATGAATACCTCTAAATGGTATAAATAATTATTTATCTCCCCTAAAATATGGAAAATTTGATAGGATCTATCTTGATAACTCTCAAATGATGTTCATTTTATGGTTATTTAGGTTCAGTTGGGTGGCTGACCTAGGTTATCTCTCAAAGAGGCAGTAATTAAAACAACTAAATAAAGGTATTTGGAAAATAAAATTAAATAAATCAAACACAATAATTGAATGGATGCGGGGGTTTTCTATAGTTTATAAAACTAGAAGAAGTTTTCTGGAAGAAGTTTTCTGGAAGAAGATTTCATTTTTTTTTGAAATGAAGTTTGATTAAAAAGACACAACATGAAGATATTTTTTTAGAAAATATTTTAAAAGGAATAATCAATATAAATATAACTATTCAATTACTCATTAAACATTATAATTTAAATTAATCTACACTTAATTATGATCCCCTGATTTTTTAACCCCCAAACCCTATGAGAATTAACTTTACCATAAAGATGAAGAGAATTTAACCCCAGGCTATCTTCAGAACATGCAATCACATCACCCTGATTTTATTGATGTTCTAAGGATAGCTTATGGTCAGTGGTAAATTAATGCACATATCCATTATTTGAAATGAGGACTAATTGAGTTTAGGTATTATTTTTTAATTCAATAAATTGATCCTGTGTGGTTTTGAATTACCGATTAAGTTCCTGCTCCCCCGATTCACACAATTCTTGACCTCCTATGTTTTCGAATGAATCATTAAATTAATTGTTTAGTTTAAATTAAATTGAAAACTCTATTCATAAATCATATTAAGTGAATTAAAATATCTCATTGATTAAGAATAAATGAATTTAGGGGGTTATAGGTAGATCGATTACTAAAAAGAACTACTCTTCTATGGGCAGTGTAGTCATCGTAGAAACATTTTGCATGTGAAAAGGTTTATAAAGTGTAGAAAACAATATAATTTTTACTCTTGATTCCATCCCAATTAAAAATATTAAAATAAGAATTAATTTTAACAAAATAGTAGAAAAAGAATAAATAAAATAATAATAAAGAATTTTATTACGCAAATGTAAACATTACAACATGAAAAATAAGAAGAAGGATTCGATGAGAGGATCTTTTCTTCAAGAGATACCCCTATTACAATGGTTGGATAATTTTAGTGAAAAAAATTATCATCGACCTTAAATATCCTAATACATGTCCCAAACCCCTCAAAATGAGAAAAATTCAAATTTATAGAGTGAGATAGAGGATAGGTTTAAAGCGTTTTCAAGTGTGAATGGGAAAATTCGGCCAAATATATTAATCCAATTATCACCACCTGTTTGACCATCAAAATGCATGAACCAGATATACTTTCAGAAGGTTGATTTGAGTGAAAATGAGACCTTGATATCCTCTCAAAATTTGGGTCTAATATAAGCATAGATGAAGATGTTATGTCTCAAATACAGAATTGATGTACAATCTAGTGAGTCCATCCCATATTTGATTTCATGAACCATTTTCACCAACAAAATGCATGATTTAACTCATATTTTTTAAAAAAAAAGTTATAGAAAATTAAGTCAGGAACATGTTTAAAAAATAATAAGTTCTAATAATTCAAATAAAATTGTTTATGTTCAAAATACTACAGTGAAATATTAAAGGGTAAAATTGGAATTTTCATCAAATTTTCAAATGAATGATCTAATTCCAAATATTCCATAAATGAACATAGTTACCTCAATGTGAGGAAATTATATCATTTATTATCAATAAAATATTCAATAAAATTTTTTTATCAACTCCCCCACACTTACCCTTTTTCACTCCCAAGAAAAACCTCATATCATGTATTCCAAAAAATTATGACAAGTGAACATCAATATCAAATCAAAACAAATTTTAAAACACATATCCTTGAGATCCAAAAATTCCGCAATAAGAAACAAAAGATATCATGCCTCATAACAAACCATTATTTCAAGTTCTTCATTTATATCATTTAATATATTTCCACTTCATCCCTCCTCCCATGCACACAAAACACTTACCTCACTTGAATTTTATTTTATCACACAAATGTCAATTTTTCAGCAATGTCTTTATCATCCAAACTCATATAAGGGTTACCATAGGCTTGATAAATTCCTAAATCACTGACTGATGTGATTTGAGGATATATGTTAATCATGAAGACTTTTCAAGGTTGTTCTGGGTCTTTCAGTTGGTAGGATTTAGATGTGAAAAATTATGATGCTGAATGAGGAAGGCTTGACTTTTTTGAAGAAAAATTTAATTATTCTAATTTTCACTTAAATATGGTCTCATCATCAATCCCCTTAGTATAAATTCATCTCTATACTTATGAAAATTCATGGAAATTTTACACCGTTCATCATTTCAGCAACAAAAATTTCAATCTTATCAAACAAAGTTTTTCATGAAATCTCCAAATAGGCATAACTTTCTTTCTTCATAGGAAGATCTAGAAAGGCTCAACTTATTTTATCATGAAATATAAATAAAGAAATATCTTTCAACAAAATGATTTTTTTTAGTAGAAAAAACATCTATTTGGAAATTAATTTTCCACAAAAAGTATCACAAAATGTTGTAGCACAACACAAGACAGCTTCTCCCACACTTAAGTTCAACTAGATTATGAAATTTTACTTCCAGAGTTGGTTGGATTGGGAAAATTGGATTGTAATGTGGCTAACCAAGCAGTATATTCATGGATTTTAAGGTATACAAGGACTAAATGTTCAAGGTAATCCATTATAAAATAGATTCATTAAAATGGGAGTTTTACTACCAAACAAGTGCCTCAATCATTTAAAACCCAACTACCTAAAAACCTCAAGTTTTTATAGGAATAAATAAAATTCTAGTTAAATAAAGCATGGTTTGGTTCACTCAAGAAGTGAGGTAAATGTAAAGAATATGAAAATAATGGTTCAGAAGCCTCATAGGAAAGTGATTTCAAATATAAATACAGTGAGATGTGGCATGGGATTCAAAAGTTAGAGTACTTTTCATGAAATTACTAAAGATTTAAACTTGAAACAAATTCATTTTCAGCATTCATTTAAGTTCAGTTTTATGGGATAAATTGTTTCACTTATTGATATGGATTTAAAATTGGTTATGAGAATCATTTTAGCTTAAAAGTTTCAGAAACACAAAAAAATTAAAAAAACACACACTTTTTTTGAAAAATAGAAAAACAATTGAAATTACTAAACTAAAATCCTCCCTCCCCCACACTTAAATTATTTCATTGTCCTCAATGTGAACCCATGGGATTATATGTGCATGTTAAATACATAATTTTAAATTGGAAAAAGAATATAAAATTTAAAGGGTTAGGAAGAGCCTGATATGCTTAAGTGATGATGGGGTCATGCAGTGTGATGAAATCCACCACATTAGTCAGAATTCCCTCAATGTTTTTCTTCAATTGTTTCCCATTGACTATAATGAAACTTATTGTGTCTTATTTTGTGATATCCTGATGGGTGTCTTGAATGCTATCCTATAATCCCAGAGCGCATCATCAAAGTGCTTGCTCTAATCTATCCTATTCAACTACATGGTCTTCTCCAAAATTTGTTTCAACTCCCGATTTAAAACCTTAGCCTTGCCATTTTTTGGGGGTGGTATGGTGTTGATGTTTTGTGTGTCACACCATAATTTTTAAGGAGGGAATCCAAATTATGATTATAGAATTGTGTCCCTTGTTCACTAATGATGGCCTTTAGTACTTCAAACCTAAAAAAAATTTATGTCCTGACAAAGTCTACTACAACATGAGAATCATCATTTCTGGTGGCCTTAGCCTCCACCCATTTGTTCACATAATCAATAGTAACCAACATATACAAGAAAACAAAAGAACTTAGAAAAGGAAACATAAAACCAATTCCCCATACATCAAAAATCTCACAGAATAATATGGGTTGTTGGGGTATCTTGTGTCTCCTAGAAATGTTCCATGTGTATCTGTAATTTGAGAACGACTTAAAAAACACATGAGCATCATGGAATAAACTAGGCCAATATTATCCAGTGTCTAAGACTTTCCTAGCAGTTATTTGGGGTCCAATGTGTCCTCCACATAAGAGTGTATAGAAAAAATTCATAATAGACTCAAACTCATGATCAGGGACACACCTCCAAATAACTTTATCACTACACATGAACCAAAGGTAGGGATCACCCCACACATAATATTGAGATTCAATTTTTATTTTTTGGACTTTATGTTTCATTAAAGTTTTAGGGATTTCATAAGTAACAAGTTAGTTTACTAAATCAGCATACCATGGATGCATACCTAAGATGGAATAAAGATGCTCATCAGGGAAAGTTTCTCAAAGTGGTACCTGGTCTAAGGTTTTGGACTCTAATGTGTGAGTAATCCTACTCATGTGGTCCACCACCAGGTTTTCTAAACCCTTCATATCCTTTATCTCAATATCAAATTCCCAAAGAAGAAGCATCCATCATATTAGACTAGTATTCCCGTCCAAATTCTCCAAGAGGTACCTTAGAGATGCATGGTTAGAAAAAACAACTACTTTAGAGCCCAATAAATATGAACGGAATTTATCTAAATCAAATATGATGGTAAGAAACTCCTTTTCTGTGGTTGTGTAGTTTGATTGGGCCAAATCCAATATCCTCAAATCATAGGCGACCACATGTGAATGTCCATCCACCCTCTAAGATAAGAAAAATCCAACCACAAAGTTGGAGGTGTTATACATAATCTCAAAAGGAAGATCCCACTATAGATGTTGTATGATAGTTGGAGTGGTCAGATGCAATTTTATCTCATCAAAGGAATTCCTGTAAGAATCATGTAACAAAAAATCAGAATCCTTTTGAAGTAATCATGAAATAGGAAGATCAATCTAACGAAAATATTTGATGAAGCATCGATAAAATCCCCCATTCCCTAGGAAGGATATAACATCATGCAAACATGAAGAATATGGTAAGGATGAAATTATATCTTACTTAGATCTATTAACCTCTATCCCATGTTTTGACACTACATTTTCTAAGAAAATGCCATGCTCTCCCATAAAATGACACTTTTCAAATTTCAAGAACAGATTCTTCTCAATACAATGATTCAAAACCTTTTTCCAAACTACAGATACTATCATAAAATGAATACCCATAAACTGTAAAATCATCCATAAATACCTCCATGCTAGTCTCAAGAAAATAAAAAAAATACTCACCATGCATCTCTGGAAGGTACCTAGGGAATTGTAAAGTCCAAATGGAATCCTCTGGTTAGAAAATTTACCAAATAGACAAGTTAATTTTGTCTTCTCCTAATCCTTTAGAGCAATAGGAACCTAAAAATGTCCAGAAAATCCATCCAAGAAACAATAGTGTGTTTTCCCAGCTTGTCTCTCAAACATCTGATCAATAAATGGGAGGGAGAATTGGTCCTTACGAGTAGATTGATTTAGTTTCCTATAATAAATAAAAACACACCAACTGTTTTTCACCCTCATTGGAACTAACTTCTATTTATCATTTTTAACAACAATAAAACCAATTTTCTTAGGCCCAACTTGAATAATAATCACCCACTGAGAATTTGAAATGGGATAAATTATATGTTCCTCGAGCAATTTTTCAACTTATTTTTTTACAACTTCCAGAAGAGTTGGATTCAGCCTCCTTTGTGGCTGCCTTACTGGTTTAGCCCCATCCTCTAAAAGAATCCTATGCATGAAAATAGAAGGGATAATGTCTGATATGTCAGCCAAGGTACACCCGATTTTCCTAATGTTCTCCCTTAAAAGATTAAAAAGTTTTTCTTCATGTTCAAATGGAGATTGTTAGCAATGATAACAGGTAATTTCTCACCACTTAAAAAATATGAGTATTTGACATTAGGTGGAAATGGATTGAGTTACAATGTAGGTGGGTGATGTATGGATGGAGAAATTGAAGGAACTAAAATATGTACACAATGAATATTAGTATCAAAATATACATCATCAAAAGTAGAGAATAATGCATCAAACCCATCAGCATACTCAATATCCATTTCATAATCAGAGTTCACATGATCAAAATCAGAATATGAATCCATTTCAAAATCAAATATAAGAGAGGTTTTTTTTAGAAACATGTGTGTAAGTGCTCTTAGACATCAAACTAGAACCAATAATCGTAATCTCTCTAAGAATAGGACAATCAAATTCCATGGGGTTTTTATTTGGTGGTTCAAAATGGGAGATAACAAATGAAGAATGGTCCTCTGATGGGTACTTCATGGAGTCCACAACATTATATATCACAACTTCATCTCCAAGCTCCATGGAAAGTGTACCATCATGAACATTTATGATAGTTTTTGTAGTTTTGAGTAAGGGCCTACATAAAATAATGTGATCATGATAACTTACCTGATCATCCTCTATGTTAATCATGTAGAAATCTACTGGAAATGTCATATCTCTTACCCGAACAAGTACATCCTCAAGGACTCCTACTAGATATGTTATAGATCTATTATCCAACTACACCACTACTCTCCTCTACTTAAACTCACCAACCTATAAAGAAGAGAATACAGAGTGAGGCATCACATTTATGGAAGCTCCCAAATCAGAAAGAGGTTTAGAAAAGTGCAACTCCCCTATGGTGCATGGGATAGTGAAAGTACCGGGATCCTTACACTTTGTTGGAATTTATATAGTTGGTGTAATTAGTGTTGAAAAATTCCTTCCAAGATTGATACTCTCATTTCCATGGATACCTATTTAATTGGTAAAATGTTATTTTAAGAACTTGGCATATATTGGGATTTAAATTAATGTTATAAGTAGAGGGATGTTGATCTCAACACTCTTGGATGTGTCCAAAAATTCTTTTGGCATCAACTCTTCAGCCATATTCTTGGTTTGTACAATTTTTTTTGGAAATGGAAGGGGTTTAGGAGGAACATCATCAATATTTTTCTTACATTTAACTTTCTCCTTGGGTTTCTCATCAGTTGGTATGGAATGGGGCTTCTCCTGAGTTGAGGTGAATCCAGGTGGAACAACAGCTGCCAATGTACTAGTTTTTTTCATCCAACTTCTAAATGTGATGGAACTAACATTCCCCTTGGGATTTGGAGTAGGTTGGGAAGGTAGATTTTCAGAATTCTTACCTATCAGTTCCTGGAGGGCATTGGCAATATGGCTCATTTTAGTCTTCAACTCCCTCAGCTCCAAACCTTGACTCTTCATCTCATTATATTGATTAAGAACCATTTGTTTGAAAATATAATCTTTGTTAGAATATAACTTTGATTGAGAAGTCCCTTTTTGTTGAAATGTTGATTATTGAGATTAAAATCTCCTTTGGGGTTGTTGGAAACTCAGTTGGTAAGGCGGAGGCTGTTGGAAGTTTGGTTGAAAAGGGGGAATTTGTTGTTGTGTAGAGATATACCTCATGTCTGATTGATCCTTCCACCATTGGTTGTATGTTGGTAAAAAGTAATCATACTTCTTTTGGGAATTTGGCTGTTGTTGTTGTTGATATGGTCTCCTAGGGAATACTGCTGCACAATCCTCTAACTCTTGTAATTAGGGGAAACAATCAGTTGGGTGGTCTGTTCCAGTGAAAATGCCACATGAACTCATAGGAGTGGGTTGGGATGTCTTTTTATCCAATTAAATCTATCCAAACATAGTGGTCAATTCTTACAGCTGAGTATCCATCAAATGATTTTCAAGAGAGAAAGGACTTACCTGATGTACTCCTCTAACATGTGGTGTACCTTGATAGCCAAAGTGTTGGGATTTTTGTGCCATCTTGTCAATCAACACACATGTAGTTGCTAGTGTTTTTTCAACCAATGAACCTCTAGCTACGACATCTACCATGCTTCTATCCATAGGTGTGAGTCCTTCATTGAAGTGTTGGATGAGGAGATTCTCACTAATTTGGTGATATAGGCAACTTGCACACAACTTCTTGAATCACTCCCAGTACTCATACATTGACTCCACTTATGCTTGTTTGATCCCTGAGATCTCCTTACGAATGGAAGTGGTCCTTGATGCTGGAAAAAATATCTGTAATAAAAAATGATTCAAATCATTCCAACATTTTACATCTTCAGGCTATAAATAACACATCTAATCCTTTGCAGCTCCATTAATTGAAAATGTGAATTCCCTTGATTTTATATTCAGAGACATTTCTTAGTTTTAGGGTTGAGAAACCAAATTAAATTCTTTAATGTTTTATTTTGGTTCCTCACCAGATAATCCATGAAACTTTGGAAGAAGGTGAATTAACCAAGATTTCAGTTCAATGTCTGATTCAAGATTTGGGTATGCAACACAATTTGGTTGACAGTTAATATCTGGTGCAGCCAATTCTTGAATAGTTATATTAAGATCATTGTTATTATTTTCAGCCATTGGTTCTTGTTTTAATTTATATTTATAATTGTTTCCAATTTCAATGTTCTTGGAGTGGAGGAAATCTCCGACTGGTTGAATGTTGAAACTTCCCATAGACAGAGAATGTTTGATTCGAGCACTAAGGTTGTGTTCAATATGAGGGACAATATCTAAGATATATTTTAGATTAGTTCATGTCATAAATAAAATAAAAATTAAAAGAAGAAAATTGGACCATAATGAAAGAAGAAGAATAAAACAAAATAAGAAGGAAATTTCAGATTGGGTAAAGAAGGAAGAAAGAAGAGAATAAGAGAATGAAATGAAAAATAAAAGTAAAAACTCTAAATGATTGAATTAATTAATTGAATACATGGAAACAGTTCCAATTTGAAAGTTTCTTTCATGGGCACTCTCAAATGATGTTCATTTTGGGGTTATTTAGGTGTAGCAGGGTGGCTGACCAAGGTCATCTCTCAAAGAGGCAGTAATTAAAACAACTTAATAAACGTATTTTTAAAATAAAAATAAATAACTCAAATAAAAAACTTTAATAGATGGGGGGTTATAGTTTATTAAACTATAAGAAAATTTCTAGAAGAATATTTCATTTGTTTTGTTTTTTCTTTTTGAAATGAAGTTCGATTAAAAATACACAACAAGATGTGTTTTTAGAAAATATTTTAAAAGGCGTAATCGATATAACTCTACATATTCACTTAATCATTAACCATTATCATTTAAATTAATCTCAACTTAATTATTATCCCCTTATTTTTAACCCTCGAACCCTATGATAATTAAATTTACCACAAAGATGAAGAGAATTAAACCCTAGGCTATCTTTAGAACATGCAATCGCAGAACCCTGCTTTGATTGGTGTTATAAGGATATCTTATAGTCAATGGTGAATTAAAGAACATATCCATTCTTTAAATGAGGAATAATTTAGTGTAGGTATTATGTTTTAACTCTATAAATTTTTCCCATGTAGTTTTGAATTACCAATTAAGTTCGCGCTCTCACGGTTCACACAATTCTTGACCTCGCGTGTTTTTGCATGAATCGTTCAATTGCTTTCTTAGATTCAATTAAATTAAAATATAAATTCATAGATCATGTTAAGTGAATTAAAATAGATCATTGATTCAATAAATTAATTAAGGATGTTATAGGTAGATCAGTTACTAAAAAGAACTACTCTTCCATGGGCGGTATAGTCATCGTAGAAACATTTTGCATTTGCAAAGGTTTAGAAAGGGTAGAACCTAATATCATTTATACTCTTGATTCAAGGCCAATTATGAATATTAAAAGAATAATAAATCTGAAAATAACATAATAAATATAATAAATAAAATAATAATAAAGAATTTTATTACGGAAATGAAATCATTACAACATGAAAAAGAAGAACGAGGCTTCGATGAGGGGATCCTAGCTTCAAGAGATACCCATATTACAATGGTTGGATAATTTGAGTGAAAACAATTATATTATAAATTAAATCTCCTAATTAACATCCTCAAACCCTAAAAATAATAAAAATACCAATTTATAGAGTGGAGGGGAGGCTTGTTTTAAATAGGTTTCAAGTGTGAATGGGGAAATTCATCCAAATGAATTAATCCAACTTACACCGCCTATTTTACCACAAAAATGCATGAACCAGATATTATTTTAGAAAGATGATTTTTTATAAAATGTTTCCTAAATATCATCTTAAAATTTTTTCCTAATAAAAGGATTAATTAAGAAGTAATGGACCAAATATTGAACGGATGTCCAATCTGGCGAGTCCAGCCTATCTTTGAATTCATGGTCCATTTTCACCAACCAAATTCATGATTTAACTCAGATGTCCTGAATAAAAGTTGTATAAACATAAGTCAGGAACAAATTTTAAAAAATACTATGTTCAAATAATTCAAATAAATTTATTTATGTTAGAAATACTACAGTGAATTTTTAAATGGTAAAACTAGAATTTTCATCAATTTTTCAAATGAATGATCTAATCCCAATTATTTCATTAATGAACATAGTTACCAAAATGTTAGGAAATTATATCATTTATTATCAATAAAATATTAAGTAAAATTGTGTTTTATAACCCACCTTAAAGTTTATTCATTTAAAATCCTCATCTCCACTCAAATATAGAGAAAATCATATTATATTAATAAACTTGATTACATGCAATATAATAGACATGAAGCCTTTCTAGAGGTTATTAAACTTCTTTTCTTTCACTTGATATAAGGAATCATGGTTGAACTTCTCAAAGAACAACTATTAGAAACTCGTCCAAGTAATTAATTTGTATTTATTTTCCTTGATCATGGGATCCTACCACCAGAGAGACACCCATTCAAATATAAAGGTGGATATATTAACTCAATATTTCTTTTAGGTCTATATGGACTCAAAGATATAGTATATTCTAATATTCGTCTATTTAGATTCTTATAGAGAGGTCAAAACGTGAAAAATTAAATTATGGTGAAATATAAAGTCTTTTATGACATCAAAATCTATTAGTTTCTTTTGAGGAACCCCTTGATTGGATACTTTGTGTATTTAAGAATTACCCTCCAAGATCTAATGATTCAATGTAAATCGAGCTGGATGAGCAAGCTTGTCTTCCCCTTCCTTCTTGGTAGGGGTTGGTCATCTAGGATATATACTATACGATATTTTATAAAAAAAATATAAATCTAATCCCATTATTAAAAACCCAATGTTTAAATCTAAATTTATAAAACTAGATTTAACTACCCATTATTTTCATCTCTTTCATTCTTTATTCATCAAATAAATTTTATTTTCAAATCAAATTTCAAAAATATCTTATAAAAAACTAAACAATTTTCTACGAAAACAATAACAAGTAAGAATTATTTAAACATAATTTGAGAGAACATAAAACAATCATCATATATAATATAAAAAAGGAAAAATTTAATATCAGTAAACCTATATCAACCAATGTTGGCACTCTGAATCCATAGATATAGAAATAAAGAGCATAGGGAAATGTGATAGATATTTACACTATCTTGGGTAGTGAAAAAGATGCGGATGTAGAATGATGTTAATACTCTAGGAGTTGTTAGAACAATGGTAGAACATTCTTGGTGATAAAATAGAATCCATCCTTATAATTTTTTTGATATGAGACTCACTTTTAGTGGAACCATTCCAAGATTAAAAATGAACTCATTATCAGGAAGACACGATGTCATTCTCATCATCCTCTTCCTTATGCAAATAGTTACATGCTATGTAAATATTTTTCATTTGATGCTCCACCATAGGAGGTAAATTAAAATCATGTTAAAATGATATATTGCATGTGGGAGTCTATAAATATCATCCAAAGTTAGTGTATAAGTGATTTATGAATATTTAATGACCTATGTTCTCTTCAAGTAGTTTTCTAAGAATTTTAAAAGGTGACTCCCATGTTTAAGTGGTAAGCATTTTAGGAGAAAAATCTAAAGTAGAAATTCCACTGTAAATAATAATGTGTATTCATAAATGAAGGAAGAATACTATAAATTTTATCTAAGAGATCATATAAGTTTTAATGGTGATTTCATAAGGTACATGCATAACTATTTGTAAATAATATTTCAAAAGAAAATTGAATAACATAGGTTTATTATATCCCAATGTAAGGTTCATAATAAGGTACATTCGTATTTTTTTATGGTTGGAAAATGAACATAGAGTTACCTAGAGTTCAAACCTCTTCAAAACATAATGTTTTTTTATAGTTCACATGTTTTATAGAGTTCAAATTTTCAGAGTTTAACAATATCATAGGGTTAAAGTTAATGGAGTTAAAATAATAACTTATTTTTCCCTATATTTCATGTATTTAATTTAATAAGAAGTCCCTATAAGTGTAATAATGATTTCAAAAGTAATGATTCTCCCGCAATACCATAAGTATCATTCAACACTTCATAAGAATCATATTGTATACTATATGGATTATTTTTCAACATCATAAATATCATCTATTCTTATGTAAGTATAATGGATTACTTCATAATGGTAATATAATTATAAGGATAATAATTTTTTTTGAAGTTTTTTAAAAGTGTTCTGAATGAAAAAATCATAAAATATGATATTCATATCACAACACTAAAAAATATGAATGAGAATAATATTTTATAAAGAAAAAAACTAAAATATTATTTGTTAGATTATCTTTATCAAAATAATAATCACAATAAGTGTCTTTGATATAATTTATTATTCAATAGTTCCATGATACAAAGAGAAGTTACATATGGTGTTTCATGTTGTCATGCATTCATGGAGGCTATTTTAAAGGAAGTAGGTGAAACAATTTTTGTGATATGTTTGAAGAGAAATATTTACTAAGAATATTGGAAGAACATTAAGAAGAATAAAATAGAAAAATATTAGAGGTAATTTCAAATAATAATATTATACATATAATTTCATGAGAAAGATAGAGATGAATTCAGAACTGTTAAGAAAATTATGAATAAATACTAGCATCGACTTATTTTATACAATGTATTTAGGAGAGAAAAAGGGATATCTATGAATTTAATATCACTTAAGATAATACCATACTTAAAGATATATTTTATGAAAACTTTAATGATGATTATTATAGGGTTTCTATAAAATATTTTTTGGAAATAATATTCACTAAATATAATGAATATATAACGAAGAAGATGAGAAATAAAACATTTTTTGAGAGGGTTTCAACTTTGTCATCATTATATATTTTGTAAGTCAATGAGAAGAAATAAGTCCTAACTCTATTATCACATAAATTTTGGGAGTTTAATAAAGTAAAAATATATCTAATTCCAAGGCATACATTTTTCTTGTGTACTGAATTTTGAATAACAGAAGCAGTTAATGCTATTATATTTTTGAAGGACCTTATTCATTGGTGAATCAGAAAGTGTGGGAAGAATTTTATGAATTGATCTTAATTTAATGAGACAAGGGGAATTGAAACAATTCATGGGTAGAAGAAGAAGGTATTTTCTCACTACTTTTAAAAAATAATAACAAGAAGAATAATAACAAAAATCTCATGGACAACTAAAAAAAAATATACAATTGGTGAAGTAATGTTTGATTGTTTACATTATTCATATCATTGTAAACTGTGGAATGGGGTAACATGGTGTGTGATTCAATAACTTAGTCAGGAGACATGTAACATAAATACAAGGATAAAACCTATTGTCTATACTCATAGGATGACATTGGTTGGTCTTATAGTCTTGATGGAACCTGAAACAAACCAAGGATTAATCTTCTCATTCTGAGAGGTTAACCTTGAAAAAACTTTATTCCCCTTATACGAGTGAATTTGTATGTGTTACATGAACAATTAAAGAAATATGGGGGGATAATATAACTTTTCACTAAAAATTCATAGAGGTAAATTAAAGGTATAAATATTTTAAATTGATTAAAAAGATACCAAAACTGATTCACCCATACCAGTGTTGAATATATTCCAAAGCTATCCTATAATTGGTATCATAGAAATTCTACCTCTAATTTAATTCTCAATAATGATTTTTTTTATTATTTGAGTGTCAATTTATAAATTCATAATGAACATAAATATTTTTGAAGATAAAAATTTTTATAACTAGGATCTTATCTATTCTAAGACACTGATGGGAAAAAAGGAAAAAGATAAAAAAGACAAAGAAGGAATCCCTCTCATAAAAAGTGGAAGAAGTTTTAGTTTATCCATGACATGGTATTCAATAATATATATCTATCATGTAATAAAAATAAAAGGTGGTTTAATCAACTACCAAGGTGATGTAGATTCCTTCCACATCATTATAATAAAAAAATTTAGGTGATCAAGTGGTATGTAAAAATTCTTTTTATAATTATCCTTTAGAATAATGAAGTATTATGGGAGTGATCTCATATCCAAAGATTCAAATAAAATATAATTTATGCATTAAAATATATTATTTATATTATTCTAAAATAAAAATATATTTTATTTGTGGGATGGTTTAAATTTAGTAGGAATAATTATCCTAGCTTGAAGAAGATTCTAAAAACTTTTACAAGGATTTGGAAGGAATGGATCTAACCTATATAAATATCTCCAGTAAATATGAATCCAAATAATCTATAAATATGGATCCTAAAGGGATAATATTCATATTATATAAGGAATAGATTAATGAAATTTGATATAAATAATAATTCAATATAACCCTTGAGGAAAATATCCATACATTAAAGGAAGATCAAGAATATTTTATTAGGGTTAGAAATAATCAACAATAAATCATAGATAAAAATATAAAGGATATTGAAACATTAATTTAAGAGAAGAATATTATGTATTTATACAATATTTAGGGAGATAAATGTGTGAAAAAGAGTTATTTTTATTTAAGATCATAATAACATGCTCAATATGAAGTGTCTTGATTTATAAGTCAAGTTGGTCAACCTGGAAATGAAATATATTGAGTTTCAATAATAGAAAAAGAAATAATATGCTACCATACATTATTAAAATGTGGAATATTGTGATAAAATAAAAACATATCATGGAAAGGAGATCATAACTACTTCTAATGATAATTCTCTAGAAGCCTCATTGGAAACAGTGCCATCCATCCTAAAATACAATAACATTACTAATTTTATTTATGAATAATGCAAGTTTAAATAAAAATTATGTACAGATTTGGATGAGGAAAAATGATGATAATCCTACCACAATATCAGTGGTAGTTAAAAGGATGTGTATGAGATTTGGTTCCCCAAAATAATCCCAACAAATTTATAAAGATTCCCAAAAATAGTATGATTTCAAATCTATAAATTCAAGATAACATTAAGTTCAAAGAATGAAACCAATATTTATGGGTCATTTTTGGTTCTGTAATAGGTTTTGGCATAGATCAATGGATTTTTTGAACACTCTATCAATTTTAGGAAATATGATGAATCATACGTCAAGGGGAATAAAATATGAGTTGATACAATATCCATAGATTAAAGGGAAAACTATATATATTTAAAACATATTTAAGAGTTTGAAAAATATATGTGGTGACTTTCATCAATATTCTTATAGATATGTGGTATGTTTGATCAGATTAATTGACAATTCATCAATATAAAATAAGAATACAAGACCACTTGATATTAAGAGAGTAAGAAAGTATTCCTTAGGAAAGAATCTGAATAAATATGGTAACCATAATAATACCAAGAATTATTCAAATAATAATAGTGACATATTATTGGGTAATAAGAAGAAGGATTGTGCATTTCAAAATAAGTCCAAGAAGTTAGATTTGATACTTTTATAAAAAACGATGTTCAGTTTATATTGTGTTAAAATAAGATTCACTATGGACTCATATAAACTTTCCTTGGATATATGTATCAATTGAATTAATAAAAATAATAACATAAAATTAGTCCAATAACGAGTAATGTGGACTAGTTTGATTAAAAAATTCCCAAGAATCCATGTATAATTAATAAATAGGGTGAGATAGTTTCCAAGTAATGTTTTATTATTTGGCCAGAAGATTTGAAAAAATAAATAAAGAAAAAGGAATCATAAGTGAAAAAAAGTGTTAATAGAAAATAATTAATTAAAAATGAAAATTTCATAAGAGGTAGTAAAAAATGATGATTTTTTAGTATATTTGTGTAGAAGGTTCAATATGGATAAGAATAATACTAGAGATTTATTATCAATTCCTCCAACACAAGAATAAATCCTAAGGTAGATGAAGATTTAATATGAGTTTATGGATTATTAAAAGGGGAACATTACAAAGAAATTAAAGCATATTTGAAAAATATATGTGAAAGAATGAAGAAAATATTCGAGGATATAGATAAAGGAGCATCTGAGATAAAAAAACATTCTCAACCATGATATTCACATTAAATAATAAAGTTTGAAACCTTATTCAATTACTAATTTTGTTGTATTTAAGTGCTTATAATGAAGGTAATTGAAGGTAAATATAGTTATCAGGGGAATAACTAAGGAATATATGAAATCTATAAAATATATAAAACAATTTTTAATGCTCTATTTTGGTGTACTCTCAATAATGGATATCTTGAATCCTATTTAATGAAGATATTCAACTTAATGAATAAAGTTGGAGTGTCACCTTGATGGGTGAGAAAAGGTTTTTGAGAAGATTTTGGAACATATCACACCATACAATTCCAGATTCCTAATATTCAGGGGGAGAAATTGATTTTATAATGATGTTTAAAAAAAATTAATGATGTTCTAAGTATAATTTGTGATGTTTAAAGCCTGATAATTATGTTTTAATGATTAACTTATGTGTTGAAGGGAGTATTGTAATTTAGGTGGAAAAATTTCATGAGAATATTCATAATAATTGACATCAATCACTTTTCTTAGTCTGGAAAATATTTGAATTTCCATTTAGTATGATACGAAAGATGTCTATCCTGTTAGTATCAAATTATTTTTATTATGGACATATCTATTGTCTAAATCAAATTCTCTTGTTTTCTACATCCACCATGTATCACATAGTCTTAGAGTGGAATGATTGATGGAACATTAATTAAGAATGAATTAATACCACACTCTTTCATATACATTGTATATATTATCAATAAGGGGGAGAGAATAAAATTTAATAAGTTAATATGAATGGTGAGAAAAGATAGATGATAGACTAATAGAAGAGTAATGGTATTTAACCTATTGAATGATCACTTATTTTAGTTTTTATTAAAAATAAATAAATAGTGTGGATATTTTTTATCCCAGTTTTTGTGTGTGGTAATTTATTCAATAAACATGAAGTTTCATGAGTTTTATGTCAGTATAGAATGAATAAGTAAGAAATGTTCCTATGGAAGTCTTCACTCTGTATCACTTTATATAAAATGAATAATGATTGGTGAAACACATTAGATGATGGTTTTTGAATTTATTTCCAATAGATTCTTGGTGATTCATTCACCTTGAGGGAAAGACATTTAAGTTTCTTGAAGTACTACCCAAATTAATTTCACATGAATAATACTTGTCTAAAAAAGGATGTTTAAAAGATATTTTTCATGTAGAAGTTCACCTTAATGTAGTAGTCATTGAAAAATATTATATCCCTACAAATAAATTCATCCATGTGTTTCTAAATATCTTGATAAGTATAAAATATACCTAGCTGAAGTTGAAGAAGTTTTAAAATTAATGCTGGAGATGATTATTTCAGTTCTAGTATTATAATATGTTATTTTATAAGACTTGAATAAATTTTGGAAATGATAATTAATTGAATTCCAAAAATGGTTCCAACTCATAAATCCAACACACCACCTAAGAATCTAGACTTCAAAAATATAATTATACATAATAAAATATAAGTTTCATCCAAGATAATCTATTAAAGGATATAGACAACCAGAACAAATTGATACTAGGAGGAAGAGCATGAGAATATGTAAGAGAGAGCACCATTATGTGGGGAGGTACGATGACTATGGTCGTGGAATGTTGTTGGTACCATGGGAGTTTTTTAAAATGTTTTAGTACATTCTTGGGGATAAACTAATGGCCCTACTTAGAAAATTTCGGATTTGGGACATTATTTTAATGGTTCATTTCATAGATTAAACATTTATGCATTATCAATCAAATATGATGGTGTTACCATCATCATCTTCCTCACATGATTGGTTACACGCCATGTCAATATTTTTCATGTTGTGTTCTATCAGTATAGGTGTTGAAAATTCATGTTATGATTCTATAGTGAATGTGGGAGTTTTTGAAGATCATGTGAATTTATTGTATGCATGAGTTATAACTATTAGAAGTTCCATGTTTTTTTAGCAGTGTTCTATGAATTTTATAATGTAACTGCAACAATGAGGTCGTTGAAAATTTTAAAAGAAAATATATGTTTCTAATTCCACTCTTGAAAAAAAATCACGTAAAAATGAATGAAGAAGAATTTAAGTTCATATAAGGGACCTCATAAGGATCAGTGTTGAGTTTTTAATGTACATGTTAAAATATTCATAAGGTATATTTTAGAAGAAAATGGAAGAATATAGGGTTCACGTAAGGTTCATCACATGGTAAATTCTAATCTTTTTAAGTTTAGAAGATGAATATAGAGTTCTCTATAGTTTATAGAGTTCAAACCTTTATAAAAATTCATGTTTTGTAGATATTAAAATTTTATAGATTTAAAATTCAAAGAGTTTCTAGATTTGATAAGGTTGGAGTTCAAAAAGTTTAAATAAGGATGTAGAGTTCTCTAGAGTTTATATATTTTATAGAATAATAAGTACTAATTAATGTAAGGGTGATCTTGAAACACTACAGGGATTATTACCCACTTTATAAGAGTAATTCAGTCCAATATATAGATTATTATGCAACTTCTTAAGGATTATCTATTCCCATGTTAGAATCACTATTGAATCTATGTGTATTATATAATTATAAGTATTATCACATCATGAGATTTTATTGAAATGTGTTTTGAATGAAAAAAATTAGAAAATATGATATAAATATTCTAATACTAATGAAGAATATCTAGAATCAAATTTTATGAAAAAATGAACAAGATGATTCTTTATGATATTATCTTTATAAAAAATTCACAACAAGAAGTTATGATTCAAGTTATTGTTCAAAACTTCCACACTACAAAGAGAAGTCCTAAAAGGTTTTATCTGTTGTCATGAACACATGGATTATATTTTAAAAATAGTAACTATTACTATATTTGGGAAGTTTGAATAGAAAAATATTCTAATAATGGAATAATTTGAAGGAGAACATCATGGTCAAATATTAGAGGTAATTTTAAAAGAGAATATTTCAAATTCAATGATGTAATAAAGTTAGAGATAAATTCAGAAATTTTAAACAAATTATAAATTAGGTTTGGGATCAAATTATTTTTTACTAAGTCTTTTGGTGAGAAAAATGGAGAGATATGAATTGAGGATGAATAAATATACTATTCTCATTTGTGATAATGATTTCAGGAATGTTTTGAATGTAAAATATTGTTGGATTTACATAAAATAATTTATGTAAATTATATTCACTAAATATTATGAATATAAAAAGAAAAATATGTAGTTCCAAGACAAACATTATACTTGTGCACTAAAGTTCGATGTATATAAAAAATCATTTTTATATAGTTTTGAATATTCTTATTCACGAGGGAAGTATAAATCAAGAGGATCGTTTTATCAATTTATTTTCATAAAAAGAGACGATGTGTCTTAAAACTATTCAATGGAAGAATATGAAGGTACTTTCTCACTATTGTACAAGTATAATAAGAAGAATAAGAATAACAAGAAGCATATTAACAACTCAATGATAGTCAAAAATTGTTATAGTAATCTTAAATTGTTTACATTATTTATATATTTATAAAGTGTGAGATGCACTAACACAGTGTAAGATGTATTTCCATGGTTATAATATGTGTAAAACAAGTACAAAAATAAAATATGGTTTCTATACATTTAGATATATTGCTTGAAAAATGAAGTAAATTAAAGGGATTAATAGATCCATTTACTAAAAAAGGGAAGAGGAACAAGAAAGTGATAAAACTTTTATATTAATAAAAAAAATACACCAACACTAATTCACCACCATATCAACATTGAACATATCCCAAAGTGATCCTATATAACCCAGGTGATCTATTTCTTTCTCTTTACGTAAATGACATGTAATAAGGTTTTATCAAATCCCATAGAGGCACATGAAAGGTGTGAATATGATAACTCTATAGGGGGTCTCCACCCCACCCCTAATTACTCATAAAATAATACAGTGAATGCAGTCAATAATAAATGGCTAGTGTAAAGAAAAACATGAAATAAAAATACACTTAACATACCTTTAAGTGTTATATTTAAAACTAAAATAGATAACTACTTATAAGGGGAGTGTCCTTACCTTGACTTACCTTATTTGGCAATAGACTAGTATTGATGTTATGATAGAGGTGGTAAATTATTATATACCATTTCATATTAGTAAATATATATATTAATTTTGGGAATAAGACCATACAATGGGATATTGTTGTGCTTATATAAATTTAGTATGCAATCCCAACCATTGGAATAAGGAGAAGGGGTATAAAAATTTAGGGTGTTACAATCCCATCCCATCACTATTTGTTAAATCAATCCAAACAAAATTAAGAATTATATATCAGAAAAATTTCCCTTCTACCACACAAAAAATTCATCAAGTATCATGTAATAATCATATAGAAATTAAAGGAAGAGATATAATGAATCACACTTTCAATTGTTTTATAAAAGGAATATATTTAATGCTATATGTCCACATTATACTATCTAAAGGCATAAAATAATCATTTCAACTTATGAAAACATATAATTTTTCCTGCATAATCAAGGGAAGAAAAAAGGTAAGAAAATGATTTCTTTTAAACATGCATGAAATACTAAAATAGAATTTATACTTTGATAATATTTAATTATGAATTTATTTATCCTTAAAAAATTTATTATTTATTAATTTCTCATGGATCTATTCTAATTATACCTTATCCATTATGAAATATGAGAGAAAAAATGGGTAAACCAACCAAAAGTAGATGTCTGATGCACCTGATTTGTGTATACATTTTCATATACTCTATTGAAAAATAAGAACAAGTTTTCAGAAATTACCGACTGCTTAGGGAAAAAATATTTTGATTTTGGTGATCTTGTTCATTTTCAGAAGATTTATGGACAAACACACAAAACGGGGAAGAACTAAGCAAAAATTTACAACTACACAACGTGTACTTAGATACATGCCATGTACATTCAAGCTCAAACATGGGTTGACCAGGACAAGTACATGCCCAAGTAACCAGAAGTCGGTACATGCCGTGTTCAAAATATACACTCCGTGTATACCATTCTAGAAGTGGTTGGTGGGTGAGAAGAGTTTACATGCCCTTGTGGACGGCTGAAGGAGACACATTGTGTTCCACTAATACACGCCGTGTATACATTTATAGAAGCAGTTGGTGGCTGAAAATTGAAACTACATGCCGTGTTTGGCGGCGCTACACGCCGTGTAAATTCACCTATCAGGAAGCACCATGTTTGGCCACCTACCAGCAGAGAAAACAAAGGAAAAAATGCGTTGAAAAAAGTACATGGCATGTACTTTTTCCACATGTTGGGTACTTATTTTTTCTATATAAAGAGGCCTTTCCCTCCGGGACAAGGGAGAGTGTGTGGTATTATTGTGTGGAGAAAAGATTTGAAGTTCTAAAGGAGAGATGCTCTGTTGTCATACTACCATCATTCCACCATCTACCAAAGAATCATTTCCACCTCGAAGCTTCAAGTTTGATCACATTAGGTATCAAGAGTTTTGTGTTTATTTCCTTCTCCATGTGTAACTAAACACCCAGTGTGTTGGGGTTGTGGGATATGTTGAGTTGTAATTTGAATTAAGTTGCTATGAATGTGTTTGTTTTATTAACCACTTCTTATTCTTCTTCAATCACATCATCTTATCACTGGAAATTCTATACCAGACCAAGGGAAGAATTTTCAGGGATTCAAAAGAAGAATTCTGATGAAAAATTTCATGACCATTGGAAGTATTCGTTGACTCAAAATGGAATAATCCAAATAAATATCTATTAAACACTAACTACCAGACTAGGGAGTTAGTTTCTTCAGGTCTAAATATAAAGTTTACCAAACTAAGGAAACATTATTACAAATTGAACGTAGAGTGTTGGTTTATTATGAACAACACAACCTCATAAGCAATTTGTCTTAAGAATCAACTTATCATAAATCCATAACCCCAACGTATTTCTATCTTTATTTACATCAAAATAAGATTTTCCTATTTTCACTTTCATTCAGTACTTAATTTTTTAAAATAAACTTAAAACCAATTATTCTTTTTGTATCCAAACAAATAAACAAAAAATGATTCTAAATTCACCATCCTTCACTAAAGAAATAAAAACCGAGTTAAGAAAGATAAAATAACCTCTTAATTCCCTGTGGTTCGACCCTTTACTGGGGTTATACTTGTTAGGGTAAAAATAATTTGGGACACCAAAAACATACAATCGGTGAAATGATTCACCAAATTTTGGCACCGTTGCTTGGGAACATAGAGTTAATTTTTTTCTTGTTCTAATTAAATTTTCATCAAATTTTAGTGAAAATAAAAATCATAAATTCACAAAATAATTCTTTTCTATTATCATTTCTGTTTATCTTTAATTTTCCTCGTTTATGATTGGTGTTTTGTTTTGTTTTGTGCAGGCCTATAGGTGTATGATAGGTCACCTCACGCATTCCAAGAACACTGAGTCATCGGGGTTTTTCCCAACTGACTCGGAGATCGAACAGATGTTTTTGAGGTACCAATGAACACTAATGGCTGAACATAACCAAACCCCTCCACTGGCACAAAACGAGGAAGGCAATCTAGCTAATCTCTAAGTAGATGGACAATAGTTAAGAATAGATGACAACCAGAACCCTCAGTAGCTACAAAAATTCCAACCAGAGCAGATGCCATATTTCAACCAAGGTCAGGGGCCGTTCAACAACCCTCAGGACCAGCAATTCATTCTAGTTCCTCTTCCTTAGAATCCACCTCCACATTGTACTCTCATGGAGTACGGCCTGCCATCAATCCATGGAGCTGATACGGGCATCGTCCATCTACTGGTGTAGGTCCAACACTTCGAGATCAAGCTTTCTATCATGTAGTTGATCTAGAACACCATTCAATTCGACGACCTGCCCAGCAAGGATCCTAATGCCCATCTCTTTAATTTTCTGGAGCTCTGCGACACATTCTGCTATCATGGAGTGTCCACAGACACCATATATCTTCACCTCTTCCCCTTCTCTCTAAGGGATAAAGCGATATACTAGATTAAAGGCTTGCCACAAAGATCCATCATCACCTGGTAGGAGCTATCCTAGGCGTTCCTGTCCAAATACTTCTCACCCTCAAATACAGTGACACTACGGAACGAGATCCACAACTTCCAGCAGTATGACTCGGAATCCTTATATGAATCATGGGAGCACTTCAAGGATATGTTCCACAAATTCCCACAACACGGACTTTTACTTTGGATGCAAGTAAAAACCTTCTATGAAGGATTGAAAACTAATACCAAGTCCACGGTGGATGTTGCTGCTGGAGATACGGTAATGAGGAAGTCCCTCGAAGAACTCTTCTAACACCTGGAAGACAAGTCTTCCAACAGCTTCCAGTGGAATTTCAAGTGGGTAACATAGAAACGAGGTATCTATAACATTGATTCCACTACCATGCTAGTTACCCAGTTGGACGCTGTGTCCAAGAAGATCGATGCAATCAATCTGAAGAGCACGTCCCAAGTACATGCAGAAAACCATCCAGCGTGTAGCAAATGTTGTGATAACAACATCATGGGAGAATTAACAGCTTCTATTGGAGGACCTTCAACAAGGGAGGTGAGTTATATTGCACAAAATCGAGGGACCAACTAGTACTAGCAGTACCAGAACCTGGCATGGCGTGATCAAAAAAATACAAGCTGGGGCTAACAACAGCAGAATCCTCCACCCCAGTGACCACCTGGCTATAACCAGCTTCTTTATCATAACCAATACCAGAGTCAGAAACAGCCCCAACAATGCCCTTATCAATAGCAAGGGTATCAGAACCCTTTCCCACAGCAGCCACGACAGCCACCACCTCCACCAGCTCAACAACCACCTCAGCAGCAGAACACCTCATGGTTAGAGGATCTTATGACCAAATTCATATGTACTGTTGAGACTAGGTTCCAAAATCCAGAGGCTTCAATTTGAGGGCTAGATAACCATATTGGCCAATTGGAAAACCAACTATCGGGAAGGAAACTTGGTACTCTACCGAGCAACATAGAGAAGAACCTGAGGGAGGAGGCCCATGCTAGCATGCTCCGAAGTGGAAAAGAGCTCTAACAGAACCAACCAACACAATCAGGTGTATCCACACCCCCTATTGATGAAGAAGGTACCAATACCGACCCCTCCTCATCCAAAATCCCACAGAAGGAGGCTTCACAGAATAAAGGGAAAGAGGTTATCAAACCCTTTGAACCTTTCTTTCCCTTCCCAGGGATAATGAAGTAGAGAAGGCTAGACTGCCAGTTCAGCAAATTCATGGATGTATTTAAAAAGATGAACATAAATATTCCATTTGTAGAGGCACTAACACATATGCCCACTTATGCCAAATTCATGAAGGAAATACTCTCCAATAGAAGAAAAATGGAGGATCTGGGCACCATTTACCTATCCAAGGAGTGTTTTGCAGTCGTCCATCATTTAATTCCTCCCAAACTCTAGGATCGAGATAGTTTCACTATTCCCTGTACCATTGGACCATGCGAGTTTGGGAAGGCCCTATGCGACATAGGGGCTAGCGTGAACCTCAGTCCCCTTGGATTTTTCAAGAAGCTGGGGCTCAATGATTTGAAGCCTACATAAGTATCCCTTCAACTTGCTGATCGATCCATCAAATATCCGAAGGGACTACTAGAGGACGTGCTGGTCAAGGTAGGTAGGCTGATCCTTCCTGCATATTTCATCATCCTTGACATGGAATAAGACTTGGAGGCACCTATAATTTTGGGAAGGCCTTTATTGGAAACTAGGAAGGCAGTAATTGATATACACCAAGGGGAGATTATTTTCTGGGTAGGAGATGAGAGAGTCTCCTACAATGTCCTCAAAGCCGTCAAGCATGCATCATCGCCCGATCATGAGGGATGTTATGTGATAACTAACGTGGATGATCGCTTAGTGGATGATCTAGTATGTTCTTTTATTTCTGATAGCTTTATCATTCCAGACATTCCATTTGAAGAAGAGCCAGAGGAACTACAATTCCTAGAAGGCCAGGGTGGCTACTATTGGGACCATTATCCACCATAGAGATTAGGTAAATGAGGTAAGTAGGTCGAGCCAACGACCTAAAACAAAGGAGATTCTTGGGAGGAAACCCAAGGGATACACACCATGTACCACCTATACAAACAGAGTGTATGTTTTCCTTTTCATTTTCTATCCATTATAAATATATATATTAACAAAGTAATAAACAGGGATTATGTCGGTGCCGATGGTATGGTCACTAGAGTTTATCCGAGCCGTCACCGGTTCGAATCCTCCCAACCTACCTTCGGCATAGGGTTCGTCCTTTTTATATTTTCATACATGGAATGTATAGTAAAATTCATATATATACATATTAGATTATAAGAAAACCCATGGTGGGGATGGATCAGTTGGCCAAGATCATAACCCGGTTCCAAAAGACCCAAGTTTGAATCATGATAACCACCCCATTTCCATCATTTACCCTTTTAATAAAACCACACGACATGTATTTCGATATATGTTGTGTGTTCCATGTTTTTCCTTACTAAATTAAACACTCTTCCATATAAAGTAATTCATGCGGATGAAGTTGGTTGATTGGAAAAGTCTCGGCCCTGAATCCAAAAGACCCGGGTTCCACCTCAGATAATCTCCCTACTTCATCCCCTTCTTGTATAATTAAAAACCACACGCCGTGCATCTTTTTCTTCCCATGCAATATAGGTCGTATACAATAACTAAATATAAATAATAAATTAGAGCAGCAGTACAACCTTTGCTCTAGTGGTTGAGGGCTTCCGTTCGGAACGACCGATCGCTGGTTCGAACCTCGCCCCAAGCACCGAACCAAAGGTTGTACTTATCTTTTTCCAAATTTTAGCTACACGACATGTATTTTCCAACTACATTACGTGTATAGTTTTATTTTTAAATTCTATATATATATATATATACATTTTTATTATTTTTAATTAATATTAATTATTATATAGTTTATTATAATAAATATAAATATATATGTGTAAAAAAAATGTGATACACGGCGTGTAGTCTGTATGTACATGTCGTGTACCTCGACTATATAAGTCACAACCACCCAGCTTCAGGTCGTGTCGCGTAGAGCTCCCCCTCTTCCCGTTTTCTTCCCCTGTACGATACCTGAACCCCCTTAGCTAAAATCCGAGGATTTTGGGCATTTTTTGTTCTGATTTCTCTTGCATTGAGATCCTCGGTCAAAGTACACCCTTTTACACCCTCTCTTTCAATTTATTATAAGAGTTTAGGGTGATTTCGGGATCAGTCGACCGTTCGGATTCCATGGTACACGACCATGAGATGAAGAACACACGCTATGTACTCTTGCACATGGCCACACACAAAATGCCTCTCAATTTTAATATACACGGTGTGTATGTTTGGTACACACCGTTTACCTTTCCCCATCGTGCCAAGGTATCCTTTTCACACAGACTCACATACCCCCAGCACCTGCCTCTACCTCGACTCCTGGCCCTTATGCTGCTGCTCCACTGCCTTATACTGCACTGGCCATAGATTTCGTTATCTTATCTACTGTGGGCCCAACAGCTGCTACTACTACTTCCACAACTGCCGCCAGTCCCGAGAGTGATGTCGATCTTCTCTTTCTGAGTCCAGCACCTGTAGCTCCTACTTCTTCAGCTTCTCTACTGGGTGCAGATTTTGAGGCTCCTGTTTCCACATCTCTTGAGCCTTCTCTCCCGGCTGGTTCTATACCGGATGATGCCTCTTCTAAGGCGACCCCCTGAATGGTTTTTGTACACATTTTTTTCATTTTATATATATTTTTGTGATATCATGTGCATGTGTTTGTTATTTATGCTTATAGTGTTCTCTTTCTCCCCCCCCTCATAGGTACTCTGGCACGTTTTGGGCTACACTTTTACATCACATTCCATTTTTCTATGCCTAGACACGAGGGAAGTATTCCTTTTCCCTTGATTACTTTTCTTTCTCAGTTTACTTCTTTCCTTACTTCCCCTTGGTCTGGTCCACTATTGTGTCCCCACCTTTCATTGTTCATCTTTTTGGGCACTTGGTGGACCACGTGCGGTATTAAGTATGTGGGGCATCTTTCGACCACTTTCATCTTTTCCCGTTTTACCATTCTAAGAGACATCATTTTTTTAGAAGATATATTTTAATATCTGAGAACATTTTTACTTAATCATATTTTTCAATAATAATCTGAAAGGAGAAATTTTTAAAAAAAATTGTATGCTTATTTTGGTTCTTAAGTGTTTTAAAATGATTGCTGATATAATTTAAATTGCAACTGGCAATTCTTGAATAATTACATAAACTAGACTAATAAAGTATTTTCAAGTCATGACCTGATTATCTCTTTATTCATTTTTTCCACTCCTGAGAGGTATTCTAAACCCTTTTTCATATTCTTTATAATACCATATTTCTTGAGAGATTCTTAGAATATACACAACTACCATAATTTTCAAGTTTTCTTTTCGAAACATAAAGAATTTTTGAATTACATTAAAATGATTGAGGCATTAGATTGTTTAAACCCCTTTATCTTAAGACCTACCCTACATATTATCTTCGTGAAGCCCCTAAAGACCATGAATAGACTTTATAGGAATCCATATTACAAGCCTATTTCCCTTAATACCCTAATTATTTTATGATTTTTCATGATTATTCATTTGAGCTCAAAAGAATGGATTGGAAATACATGGTATAAATTCATGAATTGTCAAGAAATTAAGTATGGGGGAGAACCTATTGATCATTTGGGGTGAAGAGGGTTCTAAACCTCTATTTTTGGAAATTATGAAAGGTTCCCTTTGTGTTCTATTAAAAAAATGGTGCAAACAAAGGGACCTTATACTCACTTGTTGGTTTGTGAACCATACCTACTCCACTAAAGGAGATGGTGGTGATAAGATTATTTAATAAAGCTTGTTGTGGAAATTTTTACATTGAGTTTAACTTTGAATATCATGCACTTTTATCTGAAGAATTTAACCTCCTCTTTTAAGCCTTAGAGTAATTTTCAAATCTTTACCTACCAACCTATAGCCCTAGAAACATCTGATCCTTATTGAAAATCCCTGATGATTTTTGTAAGTCAAATTTTCTGAAGTGGAGAACTATATTTTTTTTCAAAACTATGGATAGAGTGTATATATCTTTGATTTAGCATAACTCTGATTAAAATCATCTTGAGTGTAAGTAAGTTATTGGTGAGGTAAATCATCAAGTGTATTTCTTATTTTTGAAAGGTTGAAACATGTGTTAAAAGAGGATGAAAGTAGTTAATTGAAATTATATACGAGGCATGATTAGAATATCTCCTAGATTGAAACTATTTTGTACTATTTGTGAAATTTTATCCTGTAACATATTATTTACATATATGATTAACTGAATTCCTTCCTTTTAAAATACATACTCTTTTAATTAGATGTTGATATTTTCTTAAGGGAAAGAAAATGACTAAGTATAAGGGAGTTTGATGCACCCGATTTGTGTATAAATTTTCATATACTCTATTGAAAAATAAGAACAAGTTTTCAGCAATTAACTACTTCTTAGGGAAAAAATACTTTTATTTTGGTGATCTTGTTCATTTTCAGGAGATTTATAGCCAAATACACAAAATGGTGAATAACTGAGCAAAAATTTACAACTACACGGCGTGTACTTATATACACACCGTGTACATTCAAGCTCAGACACAGGTTGACCCAGACAAGTAAATGCCCAAGTAACCAGAATACGGTACACACCATGTTCAAAATATACACGCCATGTATACCATTCCAGAAGTGGTTGGTGGGCAAGAAGAGTCTACATGCCCATGTGGCCGGCTGAAGGGGAAACGTCGTGTTCCACTAATACACGTCGTGTATACATTTCTAGAATCAGTTGGTGGCCGAAAAATGAGACTGCATGCCATGTATGGCAGTGCTACACACCTTGTACAATCACCTACCAGGAGGCACCATGTTCCAAGTCAAATAAGGCGTGTTAGGCCGCCTACCAGCGAAGAAAACAGAGGCAAAAACGCGTTGACAAAAGTACACAGCGTGTACTTTGTCCACACGTCGTGTACTAATTTTTTCTATATATTGAGGCATTGGCCTCCAAACCGAGGGAGAGTGTGTGGTATTATTGTGTGGAGAAAAGATTTGAAGTTCCGAATGGGAGACTCTATGTCATCATACTACCATCATTCCACCGTCTACTGAAGAATCATTTCCACCTTGAAGTTCTAAGAATGATCACATCAAGTATCATGAGTTTTGTGTTTATTTCCTTCTCCATGTGTAACTAAACACCCAGTGTGTTGGGTTTGTGGGAGATGTTGAGTTGTAATTTGAAATAAGTTTCTATGAATGTGTCTTTTTTATTAACCTCTTCTTATTCTTCTTAAATCGCTTCATCTTATCGTAGGAAATTTTGTACCAGACCAAGGGCAGAATTTTCAGGGATTCAAAAGAATAATACCAACGAATGATTTCATGGCCATTGGAAGTATTAATCGACTCCAAATGGACTAAGCCAAATAAATATCTGTTAAACACTAACTACCAGACCAAGGAGTTAGTTTCTTCAGATCTAAATATAAAGTTTACTAGACCAAGGAAACTTTATTACAAATTGAACCCAGAGTGTTGGGTTATTATGAACAACACAACCTAATAAGAAATTTGACATAAGAATCAACTTCTCATAAATCCATAACCCCAATGCATTTTTATCATTATTTTCATCAAAATCATATTTTCCCATATTCACTTTCATTTCAGTAATTAATTTGTTAAAAGAAACTTAAAACCAATTATTCTTTTTGTATCCAAACAAATCAAAAAAAATCGATTCTAAATTCAGCATGCTTCACTAAAAAAAAAATACAAACTAAGTTAAGAAAGATAAAATAACCTCTTAATTCCCTGTGTATCGACCCCTTACTGGCACTATACTTGTTAGGGTAAAAATAATTTGGGACACCGAAAACATACCATCTGTGAAACGACTCGCCAATGTCATAGAATCCTTAAATCCTGATAGGAAAGAGTATGAAACTATAAACCTATTAGACCAACCTACAAGAATAAATAAGAAAGGTTTTAGGTATTTTTTATTAAGTTATGACATGAATTGGAAGAAAAACCATGGTTTTACCTTTGATTTTATTAGTCTAATAACCCATAACATCAATACTAGAAGAAATATAAAGGATTAGATAAATCCAGAAAGCCCTAGAATTTGGATTCGAAGAGATAAATCCATTTCTAATTGAATAATGAGATAAAAATAAATATTAGAGGAAACTAATATATAATATTATCATATAGGAACCTCCATAGATGAATCAATCAACCCACATCAATGAGGGTATATAGGTTTCCATGGTATTAAGTATAGGGGAGGGAGGGCATAATGGGGAGTTCAAAAAATTCCAAAATGAGACAATTCCTAATCACTTTTAATTTAAGATTAAGTTAGGGATTAAATAATCGATTTTATCCATTATTAAGATAAATATTCCCAAAAAAACTTTCATCTACCTAATAGAATCCTCAAAGTACCCAATGGTAAAAAACAAAACCACCTAGGAACTTAAAGCCCCATGGGGTACCTAATACTAAGGTACTGGGTACCTAGTGGTTTATGCATCCCACCCCTTCCCAGTTTCCTATATTTAATCTATAAACAATATAATAAACCCATTAACTCCAAACAAAACCCAAAAAAATTAAAAAGATGATTTTAAATGAGAATTCATTATAATTTGGGTTAGTATCCTTACAAGAGTCATCTTAGTATGGTTAGTTATGATAGTTGAGAATGAGTTTATGATATATCATTGTTGTTGTTGGTTCCTAAAGTAGTTCTTGTGGATAAGAGTGTATGATTTTTTTAATTTGATGGTATTTATGTTTTTATTATTAACATGGGATAGTGTGGTTATTAATGTAGTGATGTGAAGTGGTTGATGTGTATCTATTTCGCAGTTTCCCAAAAATATGGAGTGTGCCTAAAATCAATGAAATTATTAAAGGGTAAGGTCTATGATAAAATATATTGTGTCAGAATAAATGATTAAATTAATGAATTAATAATTAATAGAACATGTAATGGAATTTTATGGGTTAATTTTTTTCTATAAATAATAAATGAAATTGTATATAATTAAAGTATAATATATGAAAGTATAAATCTTATGGAGTGGTAATGGTAGTGTAAATCTATAGTGGCTGTAAATTATTGTGGAAATTAATTAATTTGGTTAATAAATAAAATGGAAACAATTAATATATAGTTTATAAAGTGTTTTTTAATTTAATAGTGTGTAATTTAATATAATATGAGGAATGAGAAGTTCTGTGGCTATTTTGTGGTTATGATGTAGTTTGTTCTTATTGTGGCTAGAGGTAGAAGAATTAATGAAGAGAAGTAGGGATAATTTTGGTTATAATGAAATTTTATTAGGTATTAGACACATATTTTGGTAATGTGTGCTATTATATATCAATTATATTTTTTTATTATGAAACACCACCCAAGTCAAGTAACACGACCGACACCCATAAGAGTTTTAGGGTTTTGAGTGTTTTCCCCAATATTGAGGATATAAGTGACACATATAGCCATCTACTTCCCCTTAACAACTCTCTCCTACTAAAGTAGAATAGGATACGATGGAATGAGGTTGTGATAAATATACATATACACATATATGGGCTATGATGGGTTAAGTTTATAGTATGCGGTGTTGTGGAAATGAAGTGGGTGCGCAATGGAGACAGACATTAGAGGAGGAGTTCATAAGGATAATGTATTTCATGTTGAATTATTTTATGTGATGTGATATAATAATGTGTTATAGATATGGATATGTTATTACTTGAAATTTGGATATAGTCCTGTTGTTTTATCTTTGATGTGATTATGTGGTGATGTGATTATGTGGTTTTAGAATGGGAAGATAGTGCTAAGATGTTTTTCGTTGGGATGTGAGGGTGACTAGTTCATTAGGGAAGTAGATGTAGGGTTATTTATTATGTATTTATTAATAATACATTATATTTCTTATGTACGCTTTTTAGATAGTGAGACTTGGTAAGATGAGTGGTAGTTTACTGGGTAAGATGGCAAGGTGGTTTCACTCTCTATTCACTTAGGTAATAATAAATTTCTTCCATATTTTATTAAGTGGTTTTATGGAAGATCCAAATGATTATACTATTATGATTAACACTATATATATTCCTATTTTTATAGTTATCTTGGAAGAATTTGGTGATTGGACTAGGCATTGATAGATCATGATGTGGAGTTGGATGGTGTTTATGGAGTAGCTTTTACAAGAGTTTCTTTTTTTAGGTATTCATTTTAAGAAATTATTTTATGTATGAAATTACATGACCCATGGGATTGGTTATATTTTATGATATATAGGGTATTTATTTCTTATGTACTGGGGATTTATGAGGACAATGCCTCTCATATGTGTGTTTTATACTCTCTGTTCCAGATATTAACTAGTGGGATATTTGAGGAGGGCTTTAAAGGTAACACTTGAGTTTTATAATGGTCCAGGAGTAGTCTTATCAGAGACAGATGATGATAAGTGATGTTATCATCCTTTCATATCATGTGCATTTGATTTAATGCAAAGTTGTATCATCATATTTAGTCAATATACCAAATAATTGCTCCACCAATGCATAGAAATCACTAATTTTTGACCTTTTCATTGTGAAACCATTAATAATAAGACCCAATATAAATGAAACATCCAACATAGTTATTATAATTCCCCCTCTGGGCTCACTGGGTATGATCCAGAGTGTCATATGGCCTTATTCACACCTCACCATACACAAGAGGATATTAACTAAAAGTAATGGTTAATACCGTAAGTTGGGGATATTATATAATCAATATCATGATAAGTAACAATAATAGATGTATATGTAACCCTTAATAATTAAGGAGAAAATTTTAAAACATAACTATATGTTATGCATATAAAAAAATTATAAGAAATAAAAAATTAACCTTAATGGTTTTAATAAATCATCATTAAAAATAATGTTCCCCATATGGGGTAGATCAGTACATATAAAATAAAAAAGAATAAAATAAGAATATAGGATCTTCTATAAAAGGATCCAAGATTATATCCTAGTACTTACTATATCTCTATGCCAATCTCATCATGCTCAACCACCCAAAACAAGTGAATTCCCTTAATCTAGACCCTAGATAGTAAGGTATATACACCCACCAAGGTGAATGTGTAGGGAATGAGTATGAAATCCAATTGGTCACCACTAAAGAACATTGAACACAATTTAAAAATATAAATGAGTGAATGTACTAAATTGTAAATAAATAATTAAATAAATTAATTAAGTATGAACTCAAGTCAGATCATCGTACACTAACCAGGCTACCACAAACCTCAAACATACCTAATTCAGCCAGTACTAAGGGTAAGAGTCATCTAATACTAAGGAAAATATAACATAGGATATTATAAGAATCATATATTGAGGATTGTGTAACATATCTATCATTATTAATTGAAAATGGATTATGAGGAAGGAGTAACATAACCAACCTCCTATATAGGAAACATATCATGAGGAAGGTGTAATGTAACACCCCAAGCTTCTATAATACACTTATCTTTGAATAATACAATAGCTTGTGTTGTATGCAGCTCCGAGTTCCAGCACACCATGACCAATCAAACTAGCCATTTAAAAAGCAGTTATGAATTGTAATACCCACTTTTTGAAAATTTATAAATTTTATTTTTCAAAATGGACTTAATTTTTGGATTTGAAATATCAAAATTATCTTAGGGTGAATTTTTTGTATTTTCTAAAATCTTTCAAATTTTGATGAATAGTGAAAAACACTGCATTATTGTTTAAAAATAATTTTATTATTTTAATATTTGTTTTTAATTTAAATTTATTTTAAGTAAAAATAGATGCATAATACCTATATTATTCTAATGTAATTAATTGGATTCATTTTATAATAAGATTATATATATAATTTTATTGAACTTTTTAACGTTTTTACCCACCTTCTAGGCACATTTGCAAATTTGCATAAAACGTAATTTTATCGCTTTTGTGAACTGAATTTCAAAAATATGATAGAAACAGTTGTCATCAGTAAGAAAAATTTGGTTCAATAGGATTAAAATAAATTTTGGTGAATAATATCTTTTGAATTTTATTTACCACGGTTAAAAGTAAATAGGGTAATTAAAGGTAAAAATAATATTATAATAATATAAAATTACCCCAAAACATGTCCTAATTCTATTAGATAAGTGTTTTTATACCCAAATAAACCTTAGGACAAAAATATGATCCTTTTATCCAATTTTACTAGATTATTACATTTATTATATTTTATTTAAAGAAGAGTTAAACGTATTAAATTCAAATTTTAATAAATAAATTATATTTAATATAGGGTTATACATAAGATAAATTCAACTATAAATATTCAATAGAAATATAAAAATATTTAATACATCATAGTATTTTATTTATATTTTTTAGACTTTAAATAATTATATTTATTTATGACACAATAATGATACAGAAATTACCTTATTAATGAAAAATTAAAATAATTGATATTATAAATATTAAAATAAATGTAAACTAAAACTTTTGATTCCATCCAAAAATTTTATAGGTAAATATGATATTTTAGGGTTTATTAACTATATTTTTTTCGAATTAATCAAAGTTTTTATTACTTTAACAAAAACCAAATACTAAATAGTGTCAAAATTGACATAAATGAGTTTTTTAAAAAAATAATATTTTATTAAGTTATATAATAGCCCTAAAAATATAAGATTTAAAAAAATGACTTATATAATGTTACATATTTCATTAATGAACCACTTGAGTTTCTCTTTTAATTTTATAGTAACTATATTAACCATGTAGTATAAAAATACAAGAAGACATGATAAAAGATAAACTATTTAACTAAGGGTTAAATCTAAAAGATAAGGTTAATATGGCGACCTAAACATGACTAAAACCTATTTTATGAGATTATTTCGACCCATCCCCACCTTATACTCTAAAGAAATCCATTTTAAGCTATTATAAACCGAAAATAATTTTATAATAAATTAATATTTCAAGCTTTTCCTAAAGTTCCCCTCAACTCTCTTATAAAAGGGTACTTCACCTTCTCTTAAATTCACACCTCCAGAGAGATTTGGCTTGGAAAACCCCTAATAAAATCTCTTACCAACTACACTCATATCATCCTAGTGGCCTTAATTTGATCAGAAAGACAACTTAATGATCCCGTTTGTTCAAATCAAAAGGAATCACCCAAAGAAGAGGTAATTATTTTATCATCTCTTTGAAAGTTCTTTTCTTCTTCCACTTCCTATTTCTATGTTGTTTCCATAATAAAAAAATAAATCCAGTATCTTTTACATAATAAGATGTTATTTTAAATATGGTAAAACCATATTAATTATTCTATCCATCCTATGAATGACAAAGTCACCATATGTGCATATGTACGGCTTATCATCTCCAAATCGTGGTGTAATTTGTTATTCAACACTTCATTATTTGGATGGGTTTAATAATGATTATAATTTATATAAATAATAAATATAACATGTTGATGATTCTTTATATATAATATACCATCCAATTACATATTATTTCACCATCAATATAATTATATTGTCGCTCGTGCGTACGTACAGCTTACCGTCTCCACGACGTGATGAGATTTTATTCCTCATCATAACCATTCAAGAATAATTTTCATTTTATGATTAAATAAAATGTTTAAGAACTTAATATCATTATGTATATGAATAAAATACATCGTATTCATAACAAACTGGACTGACATAATAAAACATATAAAGTAAAATGAACAAGTTAACAACTGAAACAATGATACTACTAAAATATTTTTAACAAAAGGAATATTAGAGGATCATATATGATATCATATTTAGGTATGTGGTTATTTTATAATTTAATAAAAATTATTTAACCATTATACATGAGGTTAATATACCCTCAACTAAGGAAAAGTATAAGTTAAGGGTTAATTTTACAATATCTCTATTATCAAAGGTTATTTATACGTAAGTATCTACTAAGACTTCTTTATCATCCACATTCGGGTTTCTTAAAAATGCATTTCAATTTTTTTTTACTATTTCCTAAACTATGGGTTAAAGTCATTTATACCCTTGTTTGAATTTTTATAAAATGTTTTGAAAGTAATATTTCTATCATTTTCTAAACAAGATACTTTATGACCTTTTTGAAAAATTAAGGAATGAATTTTATTTACTTACACGATGGGTGCGGCTATTTTCCTCCCTTATAACACCTTTGAAGATTCCCTTAAAATCTTATAAGAATATTTTCAAAATAAATGCTTTATTTTATAATTATGAAACTTTTAAGTGATTTTAAAGTAGAAATAGATATTTCTATCAAATAGTTTTTGGATTTATTTCATCTGTGTCAACATCTATTGTTGGATTTTATGTTTAATTGAAGTTGATTTATTATGATACAATATTCCATACTATATTTATAGTTTTATAATATGTTTGACTATGGATGTTCTATTTTAAGGTTCTGGGCATAGTAGAAGCGAGGTTGGGGTGGCACCCAAATTTTATTTTTACCATGATAAATGATTATTCTGGGATCAATAAGACAATGAATGCTAGTCTCCACGGAATAGAATCAAAGATTTAGATAAAGAAAAAAGAGGCCTGAAACCTTTAGATAGTATACTACACAACATGTTTATAATTAATTTAATTAATTTCATAAGGAAAATAATAATTAGATCTTTGGTATTTCCTTCATTGATGATTTTGATCATCCGGAATGACCCTTTTGGATTATCTTGTTGCGATGGCAAGGATCCAAACTAGAATCCCTCTAGAGGTGATCCACGTGTGCTCCGATGGCCTTCGATTGACACCTCTCATTATCCGGGTGCTAGTGAGGAAAATTGACTGTCTTGTGTTGGTCGTTATTTATATCTTGTTCTTCGGCCTTGAATAACGTCTCTCATTCTTGAGAGGGGAAAGAAGAAGATTCGAGAGAGAAATTGTTTAGCTCAACAACTCTCAATTCACCATGTTTTCACTTCGGTACATGGCACAATAGACGTGTGTGTCTATTTATTGACACGGGGCTTCAGTTATAATATTTAATTGCATAACAGCAATTAAATATATTCATAACCTTAGGGAAAACCCATGCTATTAATAATAATACTGTGTCATTATTTATGGTGTGCCAGCTTGTGCAAAATTGAATTATAAATAAAATTCTGCGTCACAAAATAATAGCAGCATTATTTTAATTTGTGCCAACTAGTTAAATAATTATTTATCCTCATAAAAATAATTATTTTACTACTGGACCGAACTTGGTCCTCTTGAACTCCACTTCCATTTATTGAACACTTGAATAAATAAATAAATAAATAATTTATTCTCTTAAATAAAAATTGTATTTACAAACTAGTAAATAAATATTTATTAAATGTTCAATAAAATTAATAAATAAATTTTACCCACAATCCAATGAATAAATATTTATTTAATTTAGTCAATAATTTTAACTTGAATAAAATTATTCCATTATCTTGAGAATAATATTTATTAATTAAATTCAAATATAATTTAATTGAGACCACTAGAAAACTTAGTGTATGAACCTCTAGGATTCTTTCTCGTTGTCATTAGGTGAGCTTGCCTAAAGTCCAAGATTACTATCTAGAAAAAAGTAAAGGCACCCAAAGAAAAAACTTAAAGTCGCAATAACAAAATCCACATACGAATGCTCACTATGTAATATAATCCCTTTTGTCGCAATATCTCATCAAGTAGGTTTTATGATAGTGTCATCATCTTTTATTCTTGATACATCATTCTTTGACTACCTGAAATAAACTCATCGTTACACCATGGCCATGGAATTTTGCATTATGATTTTATTTAAATCAAAGGGTCGACATATCTGCTTCCATAAATAGAAGGGAAAAATAATTCCTCAACTTATCTATTAATAACATGCCACTCATGATGCACCCAATATACCCTACTTCCCACCAACTGTCTGCGTGAAGGTTTTCATCAATAAATCAAAGTGCATGAGTCATGACACATATTAATGAAAATATTAATGTCTAAGGATCCTTACACATGCTTGCAGAAAGAAATATCTGATGACACCAAAACATGTGTAATTCCTACTGGCGAGTTTGATCTCATAATCTCTTGTATTAGATATTTCCAAGTACAAACTTCCAAAGAGAAAGTCTCATCTACTTTAGAGTACTCGCACCTGACGGTCTACATGCTATGTGTCCCATCATAGTATGTCATTCAACTGTAAAACTATATTTAAGAATATTTTTATAGAATTTCAAGGTTCTCATCATAGCGGGGAACTACCATGACCTTATCAATGTAACAAATACTCTAAGACATTATTATATCATAGTCATGTAGAAAAATGAACAATATGTAATAAGATGTTTAATATTTAAATACATTAAATATACATGTATTCAAATTAAATATAGTTGGTTATATGACACCAACTCTTACAAAACCACACTTGGACTAGATCCAACTGTCTATGACTTTCAATCCGCTAGACCTCACATGGTGATCATATTTTTTCTAAGTTAAGGATTTATTCAAGGGGTCCTCCCTGTTGTCTACCATGTAAATAATGATCACTGCAACTTCACCTCTATGAGAAAAATCCATCAATATATGATACTTCTTAAGTATGTGCTTTATCTGCTGATGTGACCTTGTCTCTTTTGTGAGAGCCACCGCTGTAGTATTATCACAGTACAATGTGATGGGATCTTTATAGTTAGGTATCAAATCCAGCTCCTAAATAAATCTTCACATCCAAACTTCTTCTTTAGATAACTTATTAGATGCTACAAAATCATAATATACTATATGACCACACTCTGCTTTGAGCTCTTCCAGCTCACTGCACCTCCATTCAAAGTGAATATGTATCTCGTTTGTGACTTCATGTCATATTGATCAATCTAGAAACTAGCATATACATATCCTCTAATGACTAGCTCCTCATCTCCTCCATAAACCAAGAACATATCCTTAGTATGCCTCAAATACTTTAGGATAGTCTTGACTTCCATCCAATGGTGGTCTCCTGGGTCATCTTGATATCTGCCTACCGCACTCAACATGTAGGAGACATCTAGCCGAGTACATATCATGACATACATGACTAATCCAATCAATGATGCATATAGATTCCTTTCAATTATCTTTATTTTCTCATGTGTCTGAGGAAAAATTTTCTTGGAAATATGAATGTCATGTGATGCTGGAAACAATCCCCTCTTGGATTATTCCATACTGAATCTCTTCGGTATCTTATCAATGCATGTACTTTGACTTAGGTCTAAAAATCTCTTGGATCTATCACTATGGATCTTGATCCCAAGAATATATGATTCCTCACCCAAGTCCTACATGGATAAGTATTGATTCAACCATGCCTTAACAGATTATAAGACTGGTATCTCATTTCCAATAAGTAATATGTCATCAACATATACAATTAGAAAAATGATTGCACTCCCACAAAACCATTTGTAGACACAAGGCTCAAATTTATTCTTGATAAAACCAAATTTCATTATGGATTCATCAAATTGAATATTCTATGTCCTGGATGATTTCTTTAATCCATAAATGGATTTATGAAACTTTCATACCTTATTGGCATCCTTTGGAGTTATAAACCCTTTAGGTTGTGTCATGTAGACATCTTCTTGAAGGTTACCATTAAGGAAGGTTGTTTTGAAATCCATTTTCCAAATCTATTAGTCATGGTAAGTAGAAATGGAAAATAGAATTCTAATAGATTTTAACATTTCAACTGGTGAAAAGGGTTTGTCATAGTCAATGCCTTGGTGCTATTTGAACCCTTTTAGAATAAGTCCTGCCTTATCAGTACTAACTTGTATTTACATATCCTGTTTCTTATTGAATACCCATTTGCAACCAATAGGCTTTACATCAACTAGAGGATCTACCAAAATCTAGACTTGGTTTTGGTACATGGAATCCATTTTAGAATTCATGGATTCTTTCTACTTGGAAAAATCTGTGCCACTTACAACTTTCTTATAGGTTAAAGGATCATTATTATCAACTAATAATGAGTCACCATCCTTAGTAACTTGAAAAATCATATTTTTCTAGTTCTCTAACCTCTCTTGTACTTCTACGTAGCTCTTGTGTCTCTGGAACAATTCTTTCTTCCATGGTGCTTTGTGGAATCTGTTCTTATACCAACTCTTGTGTATCTTGATCCTCAACTTCATCGAAGTCTATCTCGCTCCCACTATCTTTTTTTAGAGATGTGATCCCTCTAAAGAAATATGGTATGTCTTTCCACTGTAAAATTTATGTGTGAGGGGTTGTATATGTAATATCCCTTTATTTCCTTAGGGTATCCTATAAAGGTACACTTTGTGCCTCAGGGTGCAAGTTTTTTACATGATGAGGAATTAACAATTGCATCGCTTCCCCATACATGTAAATTCAATAATATGACTTTATTTCCACTCCATAACTCATATAGAATACCATTTATTAATTTAGTTGGTACTTGGTTTAGTATGTGTTCCGCTGTTTATAACGCATATCCCCAAAAGGATAATGGAAGACTTTCATGACTCATCCTTGATCTCACCGTGTCCAACAGGGTGTGGTTCCTCCTTTCGGTCACACCATTTCATTAGGAAATGTATGGAGGAGTGAGTTGATATAGGATCCCAAAATCCCATAAGTAGTCAATGAAATCTTGATTAAGATTTTATCCACCTCGGTCTAAGCATAGTTTCTTAATATTCTTACCAAGATGGTTCTCAACATCATTCTTTTATTCTTTGAACTTATCAAAATAATCCAAATTATACCTCATTAAGTAGATATATCCATATATACTAAAATCATCAGTAAAATTTATGAATTATGAGAACCCTCTCCTTGCTTCAACTGGAAATGGTCCACACACATTGGTGTGAAATAATTCAAGAATTTCTTTTTCCCTTTCACCATTCCCACTAAATGGGGCTTTGGTAATTTTTCCTTGTAAACAAGCATGACATACACCAAGTGGTTTTAGTTCAAAAGAATCTAAATATTCATCTTGATTTAACTTTGTCAATCATTTCTCGTTTTCATAACCTAGCCAGTGATGCTAAATTTGGGTGTGGTATGAGTCATGTAATGTATCTTTGTTATCGATTTCCATTATTTGGTTTGTGTAATCCAAAATGTAAAGACTGTTGTATAAATGTTCCCTACCAAAACAAATGATATATTTGTAAAAGAAGCAACATTCATTTCCAAAATTGAAAACAAATCCATATGTATCTAATTTGGATGCAGAAATAATGTTTTCAGTAACATATGACACACAATAACAACCCTTTAACACCAAGATAATTACAATTGGCAACGTGAGGTGGTAGTCCCTAGTAGCTACAACAACAAGTTTGGCTCTGTTGGATTCTCGTAGATATACCTCCCCTTGATCAATCTTTATAAATATACTTAGTTCCAATATTTAGATACATATGTGAGCACCACAAGATGTATCTAATACCCAATTTGTAGAAACAGATAGATTGCATTCGATAAAAAATTCACTTGAAGCTTACCCTTTTTTCTTTGGATGGGTATAGTTCTTCTTCCAATGTCCCTTGTTTCCACATGCGAAACAAACATACTATTATTCCCTTGCCTTCCCTTTGATCTTCCTTTTCTTAGAAGGTCATGAAGAAGCTTTGGGCTTAAGGCTCTTTACCTTCCCTTTCCTATTATTCACCATAAGAACAAAAGGATTTTCATGCTTCATATATTTTTCCACTTGGAAAATGAGGATAAGAAGATTAGATAGAGAATTCTCAATGTTGTTCATATTGAAATTGACAACAAAGTTAGAGAAGTTCTAAGAGAGTGATTTGAGAATGAGATCGATTCCCAGTTATTCGGGGAGTTTAAACCCTAGAACCTCCAAGCGCTCAATGTAGACAATGAGCTTGACTACATGAGGCCTAGATGGGGAACCTTCTCCAATATTACTCTGAAAGAGTGCCTTAGAGATCTCAAACTTTTCATGTCCTACTCTCTCTTGGTAAAGACCACAGAGGTGATCGAGCATTCTATAAGCATGCATGTTTTCATGAGACTTCATGAGCTCACTAGACATTGATGATAGCATCAAACATTGAATGTCAACCACATTGTTCATATGTTTATCATAGACCAGGAAATCCTAATCACTCACCTGTTTGGGAGGTGGATCAGGTAATGTTAACTTTAGCATGTAAGACTTCCGTTCATGGCATAGGATAACCTGAAGGCATCTAAACCATTCTTGGAAGTTACATCCGCTGTGGATGTTGTCTTTATCTAGAATTGATCATAGGGATAGTGTGGTTGACAAGATTTTTATTTTTATTCTATAATTAAAAGAGAAGATCATTAGTACTTTCTTTATTACATTTTATGAGAAATAATAAATTTTATTAAGTCTCCCATTATTTTATCAATTCCCAAAAGACTTTACTATTGAACTCAGAATGTCCAGTTTCCATGACATTCTAGTGGTAAGGATCTATACTCACCTTTTCATATCCCCAAAAAGTGTTGGTCAAGTTATTAGAAGGTATTTAGGTAGGTAGGTCTTTTCCAACTATGGGCTTTCAGCTCCTTGATCTGTTGAGTGTAATCCCCAATCCTGAAATCCTGACTTTGGATTTCCTTAACTCATGCCTCCAATATTACACCAAGTTGAGAAAGGGATACTCCTCTTGATGTAATAAGGTTAAGTCAACCAAAAACCTTTCATAAGAGATTACTATATAAAATTAAATTCCCCAATAAGGTTTGGTCAAACACATAGTTTTATTGAGTTTTTCCCTTAATCAAGTAATCGAAGGCTTAGTCTAACTTAATATTTTATTTGAGTGGTTTTTATCTCTTATGCAAGAATTTCTTATTATCATTATCACATGATTGTTAATTTTAAGTGAAACTTACTTAATTGATTAACCATGTCCTGATAATATTTATGCATAAGTCTGGTTTATTTTAGTTTCATCTTGCATGCTTGTTTAATTCATTAATTATGTGATCGTGACAACACATCCATAATGATAAACCATGAAACTAACAGAAATAAAATAAAGGTCATGATTATGAGTTTTTATAATGGTTAGTTTATCTAGTGGTTGATAAACTAACCTTGACCTAGGGGAGAAACATCTTTAACCTTTTGGGTTCATGTTTACAGCTTTCCACCTGTCCACCTCTATATCTCATGGGATTGGTTTTGTCTCAGATCCGGCTTCAACCGACTCCTATAGCTTGGGAGTTCCATACATTACATATGAATTTTTTTAAATTACATGTAGGTGAGGGGTAAAAAAGTGGTTTTACATAAAATAAACCTTGGTCACACATGCCCTACATATTAATGAGGAGAAGGCTCGCATGCCAACATATTTAATTTAAATAAATAAATTAAAAGAAACCATCCACATAAAAAGGTCTTGGTATAGATAATGATCATCCATACATGAAATGACATTTGTACATAAATAAAACTAGCATTCAATTATTTAATCATTCTTATTTAAGATAAATTATGCTCGAATCAATTAATTATCATCTTTAATTAATCAATCCTTTTATCTTGAAACCTTTTCTGAATTTCATTGAGATTATCATCCATGAAAATTTTAAACAAATAAATTCATTTAAAATTATCTTGGTATGTAACTTGTACCTTGGAGGAAACCTAGTGAATTCCTATTCATAACTACCCAATGAGTATAAATGAACATTATGTTGATGTTCAATTAAAAACATATATATAAAACACCTATCACATGTTGTTCCTCGGCTTTATGCTCGCATGATGGTTTAGGTCTCAAGGGTTTGTATAATATAATAATAAATTTTAATAAATTTGTGTAATTTGGATGAGTACATGGCATGTAGTTCCAACTACACGGTGTGTACTATTTTTCACCGTCAATCCAAAGTACACGCCTGAGGAAACGGTGTGCGATTGTACTTCAGAAATCTTCTGAGTACACGGCGTGTCCAGTGTGCCACACACCGTGTAGTTTCTCGTTACTTGGTCACCAGCCAAGAAATACGTGTATGGGGTACACAGTCCAACCCTAACCTAAAGAGACTACACGTCATGTATAGTTGGCCACACGTCGTGTAATCTGGAAACCACATGCCACTTATTTATAGTCAATACATGGATTCATTGAGACTTAAACAAACTCCAATGACATAGCTTGGTTTGGCGGACCAGACCTGGTGCATTGAACCTTGGCTACACTGTGTGTATAGCCAAATACACGTCGTGTGTTCTGGTGTTGTATGACCAGTAACCTTTGGAACCTCTGAATGAGATCCTCTGTTTTATTTTAATCAAAATTAAAAGAAAATATCATTTTTGTAAGGTGAATGAGAAACGAAATTATAAATAAAATTTCGCGTCATTATTTATGGCGCGCCAACTTGTGAAAAATGAAATTATAAATAAAATTCTGCATCACAAAATGATAACAGCATTATTTTAATTTGTTTCAACTAGTTAAATGATTATTTATCATCTTGAAAATAATTATTTTAATGTTGGGCCAACATTGGTCCTCTCAAACTCCACTTCCATTTATTGAACACATGAATAAATAAATAAAAAATTTATTCTCTTAAATAAATATTTTATTTTCAAACTAGTAAATAAATATTTATTAAATGTTAAATAAAATAAATAAATATATTTTACCCATAATCTAGTGAATAAATATTTATTTAATTTATGCAATCATTTTAACTTGAATAAAATTATTCCATTATCTTGAGAATAATATTTATTAATTAAATTCAAATATAATTTAACTGATACCATCATAAACACTTAGTGTGTGACCCTCTAGGATTATTTCTCATTGACATTAGGCAGGCTTACCTAAAGTCCAAGAGTACTATCTAGCAATGGGTCAAGGAACCCAAGAGAAAGAACTTAAATTCGAAAAAATGACATCCATATATGAACACTCACTATGTAATATAATCCCTTTTTCTCAATATCTCATCAAGCAGGTTTCATGATAGTGTTATCAAATTTTATGCTTAATACGTTATTCTTTGAATACCTAAAATAAACTCTTCATTACCCCATGGCCATGGAATTTCACATGAAAGTTTTATTTTAATCGAAGGGCCAATATATCAACTTCCATAAATAGAAGGGAAACATCCTTCCTCAACTTATCCATTAATAACATGCCACTCGTGATGCATCCAACGTACCCTACTTCCCGCCAACTGTCTACATGACGGTTTTCATCAGTAAATCAAAGTGTGTGAGTCATGAAACATATTAATGATAATCTTAAAGTATAAGGATCATTAAACATGCTCGCATATAGAAATATCTGATGACACTAAAACTTGCGGAATTCCTACTGGCGGGTCTGTTCTTATAATCTCTTATCTTGGAGATTACCAAGTACGAACTTCATGAGAGGATGTCTCATATTCTTACGAATACTCACACCTAACAGTCAGCATACCATGTGTCCCATTATAGTATGTAATCCAACCATAGATTTAAGAATATTGTTATATCATTTCAAGGTTCTCATCATAGCAGGGAACTTCCATGACTTTATCAATGCAACAAATACTCTAGGACATTATTACATCATAGTCATGCAGAACAATGAACAATATGTTATAAGATTTTTATATTTAAATACATTAAATATCTATGTAATCAAAGTACAACCAGTTGGTTCTAGGACACCAACTCTTACACTATTTTTATGTCATTTATAGTGTATGGTTAAATTATTAACATTTCGTATGCTAGTTTAATACGAATTTTTTTGTTATGTTTCACCCTTTTCATATGAGGAATGCATTAGATGAAGTAAGTGACGAGCGAGGCCCTCTATATCCCCTTGATGCTTCAGTAGGTTTCATGATACAAACTAGTGTCTTGGCACAAGGCCTTGCCTATATTTTTTTGTAGTCTTGGAACGAGCCCTTGACTATGTGGTTATGATTTACGACATTATGCATTCCATCATTATAAGATTATCTATTGTTATTACAAGTGATTATTCATCTAGTAGAATATTCTTGTGAATAAATAAATGGAATTATTTAATTTATCATTGCGATATTATGCTGAAGTTTATGTTTGAAAGGCTTGGGTTTTAGTCTTATATATTACCTTAAATGTTTATGCTTATTTATGATAGTTTCAGCTATATTTTTATCCTTACTAAGCATCTGGTCTCACCCCTTTCTTAGGTTTTATTTTTCCCAAGATGCAAAGAAGTATATTTGGATTGACCTGCAGGGATAGGATAAGTGATATGAGTGTGTTCAAAGGATACAAAATGTTGTTTTTTTCATTTCATAATTTAATGTAAAACTTATGTATGTATCTAGTACTTACAAGGATACTAAACTAATCAGTATTTCGTGACTTGATCTATTGTGATCATGAAAATGTTATGTAATAATTCACCGACTCTGGGTAACTAGGGTCGGGGCGTTACCATTGGTATTAGAGGAAACTTTAGTACAAAACTTAGAAACTAGATTTTGAAAAACCATTATTAGAGAACATTACCCTAAAATATACTTTAAGGATTAGTGTAGAAGAACATCCAAAAAATTTGGTAATGTAGATATTATGTGGGTTTTCCAAGAAATACATCCATATATGGATACTAAAAGTGGAAGTTTTTCAGGCACAGATGTACCTAGGAGTAAAAACTCCGACAAGGATTTTTAGGCTTGACCTGGGGTATCCTGGTACACGACAATGGGGCTTACTGAGCACCTGGTTTGACACTCCTAGGGGATATGTTTAGGATAATTCATATTTTCTTTAAAAACCATTATTATGGATTTATGAGTAAATACTTCCCCAATGAAAACATTTTTATGATTATGGATTATATGTATAAACTGATCAATTTATGTTAAGTATTTTATATGTTTGGAATTATTAATTGTGATTTATAAACTAATATAGTGTATTCCATTGTTTAGAAATGGATCCTAGTGGAAGGAATGGAAAGTAAATAAATGCATGTAATCCATGTAGGTATTTCCCTCCTATTCATGATAATTATAGTAGAGTTGGTGATGCAAATGGTGTTGAACAGATTATAACCATACTTGGATAACTCACCCAAGATATGAATAATAACCTTACCCATATGGAGTACCCTGATCAACAATGCAGAGGATCAATATTAGACTGCTTCATTAGAAAAAAACCACCAACATTCAATGGGACTAAAAATCCATTTGTAGCTGAGCAATGGATAAGTTCCTTAGAGAAAATATTCCATGCTTTGGGGAGTAGCAAAAGAGAAAATTTTGTCATGGTAGTTTATCGCCTATTAGGAGATGTAGACCAATGTTGGTCATGAATTCAAAACTAAAAGAAGTATGAAGAATTATAAAATATGAAATGGTGGGAGTTTAAGGAAATTTTATTAGAAAAATAATTTCCTCGTGAACATCGAGCGGATATGGAAAGACAATTTTTGAGTCTGAGGGAAAAGAAGGATGTGAATGTCACAATGTATGAGGATAATTTACAAGGTTAGAAAGGCATGATGAAGATTATATACATAACCCAAGAAGTAATATTGATCAATTATTTGATGGATTAAAACCATTTCTCTGATAAGCATTAGTCTCACAATCCTTCTTGTCGTACAAAGATATAGTCTCATGTGCTATAAAGATAGAAAAGGAATTCTCTAAGTCTTATAATGTTAAATTGAAACAAGACAAGTAGAGATTTACTGAATACTCAAGAAAATGAAATAAGGAGAAGAATGGAAAAGTTTAATTTTCACCCTACAATAATGTGGGAATAAACACCTCAGTACTTTCTTGAAGGGAATTAGAGTTTTTTACAAGTGTGGAGACAAAGGACACCAAGCTCGTGAATGCACTGGGAAGAAAGAAGATACCAATATTCAATGATATAATTGTAAATAGATGGAAAATTATTCAAATGATTGTACTAAGTGTCAAAGAAACTTACTGTAGAAAAGGAAAAGGGAGCAATGGCGAGCTTATTCAATCAAAACTGTTGAGGTTGAAGTTCTGAATGACGTGATGGAAGGTATATAATAATTTCCTCAAAATTAGCCAATTCTTTATTTAATTTTGGATCATCACATTCTTTTATATCTTCCCAGGTTTCAAAGAAAATTAGATATTTCCAATTTAACTTAAAAGGGATTTGTCAGTCAAAACTCTTAAGGGAAGTATCATAGCAACAAAGTTTTGTCAATCAGTTAAAATTATGGCATATAAACGTGATTTATCTACTGATCTTATTATCATACCCATGATTTAGTTTGATATAATCCTTGGTATGGATTGGATTTCAAACCATGATGCAAAAATTTATTGTAATAATAAGAATGTTACAATTTTTTATAATGATAAGGAATACCTTATATTTAGAGCAGAAACATCAACATCTGATTCTAATCTAGATCCACCCTCTATATATCTATTAAATTCAATTATTGGGGAGGAAGGGAGTGAAATAACTATGGTTGAGGAAAGGAATGTTCAAATAGAGGATATACCTATTGTGCAATAATATGTTGATGTGTTTCCAAAGGATTTACTTAGACATCCTCTAGAATGGGAAATTGAGTTTTCTATTGACTTAATTCCAGGTTCAAGGCCCACATCGAAGAACCCTTATAGAATGGGAACTGTAGAATTAGTGGAACTAAAGAAACAACTAGAGGAATTGAGTAATAAAGGATTTATTTTCCCTAGTTTTTATCCATGGGGAGCCCATGTTCTTTTGGTTAAGAAGAAAGATGGATCTATGAGGTTGTTCATTGACTACAGGGAAATCAATGCTATAACAATAAAGAAAAAGTATCTCCTACCTCACATTGATGATTTATTCAATAAAATTCATGGAGGTCAATATTTTTCAAATATTATCCTTGGATCTAGATATCATCAGTTGTGTGTGAGGAAGAAAGACATTCCAAATACAACATTTCAAACCAGGTATGAGCATTATGAGTTTACAATAATTCTTTTTGGATTGAATAATGCACTATTTATTTTCATGGATCTAATTAATAGAGTTTTCAAGGAATATATTGATGACTTTGTAGTAGTATTTATTGATGATATCTTGGTATACTCCAAAATCTATGAAGATTACGAAAATCACTTATTCACTATTCTGAAAATTCTTAAAAGAAATGAATTATATGGAAAGTTTAGAAACTGTGAATTATGGATTCAGTAAAAAAAATTCTTGACCATATTGTCTCTAAGGATGGAATCTCGGTTGATACTTCAAATACAAGGGCAATCCAAGAATGGCCAAAACTGACGAGTATAACTGAGGTATGCAGTTTTATTGGTTTAACAGGTTACTATCGGCATTTCCTCTAGAATTTTTTCTGATTGGCCAACCTATTAACCAAGATCACACGTAAAGGGGTTAAATTCTTTTGTAAAAAAGAGTTTGAATAATGTTTTGAGGAATTTAAGAGAAGATTTGTCAATGCTCCAATCTTGACTCAACCACCGGGGAATGATGGGTTTGTTATTTATAATGATGCATCAAATAAATGAATTGGTTGTGTCCTTATGCAGAATGATAGATTTATTGTCTATACATCACAGTAGATAAAAACTCATGAAAAAAACTATCCCATTCATGATCTTGAGATAGCGGCTATAATATTTTCTCCGAAGATATGGAGACACTATCTCTATGGTGAAAAGGGTGAGATATATACTGATCAAAAGAGTTTGAAGTATATTTTCTCACAGAAATAACTCAACATGAGGCATAGGTGATGGCTTGAACTACTCAAGGATTATGATTTCATAATAAACCACCACCTGGGGAAGGAAAATAAGGCGGCAGATACTTTTAGAAGAAAGGATCAGGGTGTTCTGCATAAGATGGGAGTTAAAAGGGACTATATGTTCATGGATCTAGTAAATATGGATATGGGAAGAATCATGGATGGTGAAACATCAATACTTTGTAAAATGGATTACAAACCATCTTTACTAGAAAGGATAAAAAGTTCTCAGACTGATGATGAGGATTTTCAAAAGAAAATTAAAGCTGTGAATGATGAGAGATTGATTGACTTCATATATAAGATGGAGTACTGAAATTTGGGAAGAGGATTTGTGTTCTTGATATACATAATCTAAAAAGAGAATTTTTGGATGATGTTCATAGCTCCAATTTATCTATAAACCTTGGTAGCACAAATATGTATAGATATTTGAAGGAACATTTTTTGTGGGAAAACATGAAGAGGGGTATTGCTAATTATGTGTCAAGATGTATCATTTGTCAATCGGTGAAGGCTAGAAGACCACATCCTAGAGGATTCATTTATCCTCTTCCCATACCTGAGTGGAAATGTGATGATATTACAATGGACTTTGTCATGGGGCTACCAAAGTCTCCTAGAAGGAATGATGAAATATTTTTAATTGTTGATTGTATTACCAATTCAGCAAATTTTCTTGCTATAAGAGAAGATTTACCACTTGAAATTTTATCCATACTATATATTAATGAATTTGTAAGACTTGGTGGTGTACCCCTATCGATTTTTTCTGATCGTGATATCTATTTTACATCAAAATTGTGGAAAAGTATTTAGAAATCCCTGGATTCTGAACTTCATTTGAGCACTGCCTGCCACCCTCAAATTGATGGACAATCAGAATGGATTATTAAAACCTTAGAAGACATGTTGAGATCTTTTTCACTTTACTTTCAAGGTATGTGGGATACATATTTACCTATGGTAGAATTTTCTTATAACAATAGCTTCAATTCAAGTATTTAGATGGCACTATATGAAGCGTTATATGGAAAGAGATGTTACACACCAACTTGTAGGGATGATGTTGGTGAAAGAAAACTAATATTCCCAAAACATGTTGAGGAAATAGTAGAAAAGGTAAATATTATCCAAACCCACATCAAAATAGTTCAAAGTAAGCAAAAGATCTATGCCAAAAACTGAAGGAAAGATTTGGAATTTCAAGTAGGAGATCATGTTTTCTTGAAGGTATCTCCATGGAAGGGTGTTATATGATTTGGTAAGAAGGGTAAATTAAGTCCCAAGTACATAGGACCTTTCAAAATTATAGAATGAATTGGAGTGGTAGCTTACTGTTTGGCAATTCCACCAAGTCTCTCCAAAGTTCATGATGTGTTCCACATATCACTGTTGAAAAAATACATGCCTGACCCAACACATGTACTCACCTATGAATAAATAGATCTAGAACCACATGTGTCTTATTTTGAAGAGCCTATTAGGATTCATGATACCAGAGAACAAGGGTTGAGGAACCAAATGGTTCGTCTAGTAAAAGTTCGTTGGAAAAACCATAAAATGGAAGAAGAAACATGTGAACCTGAGGAACTTATGCTGAAGAACCACCCGAATATTTTTATGCAGTAATATTCTAGAAAATTTAGATGATGAAATTATTTGAAGGAGGTAAGAATATAACACCACAATCTTCAATGATATGCTTCTATTTGAATAATACAATAACTTGTGTTGTATGCAGCTCCGAGTTCTAGCATGCCACGACCAATCAAACTAGTCGTTTAAAAAGTAGTTATGAATAGTAATATCCACTTTTTGAAATTTTATAAATTTTATTTTTCAAAATGGACTTAATTTTTGGATTCATAATATCAAAATTATCTTAGTGTAAATTTTTTGTATTTTTCTGAAATATTTCAATTTTTGATGAATAGTGAAAAACACTGCATTATTGTTTAAAACAAACTATTTATTTAAATAATTGCTTTTAATTTAAATTTATTTTAAAGTCAAAATAGATAAATAATACCTATATTAGTCTAATTTAATTCATTATATTCATTTATAATAAGATTAGATATATAAAATTTTATTGAACTTTTTAACGTCTTTTACCCACCTTCTAGGCACATTTGCAAATTTGCATAAAATATAATTTTACCGCTTCTGTGAATTGAATTTCAAAAAATAAAAAAAAACACAGTTTTAATCATTAATAAATATTTGGTTCAATATGATGAAAATAATTTTTGGTTAATAGTAACTTTTGAATATTATTTACCACGGTTAAAAGTAAACAGGGTAATTAATGGTAAAAATAATATTATAATAATATAAAATTACCCCAAAATATGTACTAATTCTATTGGGTAATTTTTTTTCGACAAAAATAAACCTTAATACCAAAATATGATCCTTTTTGATCCACTTGTATTATATTAGGACATTTATTATATTTTATTTAAAGAAGAGTTAAAGGTGTTAAATTCAAATTTTAATTACTAAAACATTTTTAATATAAGGTTATACATAAGATAAATTCGAATATAAATATTAATTAGAAATATAAAAATATTTCCTACATAATAGTACTTTATTTATAATTTTTATACATTAAATAATTAAATTTATTTATGAAACAATGATGATGTAGTAATTACCTTATTACTGAATGATTAAAATAATTGATATTGTAAATATTAAAATAAATGTAAATTGAAACTTTTGATGTCATCCACGAATTTTATAGGTTAATATGACATTTTAGGGTGGATTCAATGTATTTTTTTCGAAGTAATCAAGTCGTGATGACTTTAACAAAAACTAAATACTAAATAGTGTCAAAATTGAAATAAATGAGTTTTTAAAACAAATACTATTTTATTAAAATATATAATAGTCCTAAAAATCTAATATTAAGAAAAATGACTTATATAATGTTACATATGTCATTAATGAACTATTTGATGTTATATTGGCATTTTACATTAACAATATTAACCATGTAGTATAAAAATACAAGAAGATATGGTACAAGTTAAACTATTTAACAAAGGGTTAAATCTAAAAGATAAGGTTAATATGGTGACCTAAACATGTATAAAACCTATTTTTTGAGATTATTTAGACCCATACCCATATTATCCTAGAACTAAATCCATTTTCAGCTATTATAAACCTAAAATATTTTTATAATAAATTAATATTTCAATATTTTCCTAAACTGTCCCTCACCTCTCTTATAAAAGGGTACTTCCCCTTCTCTTAAATTCACACCTCAAAAGCCATTTTTCTCGGCCAAAACCTACTCAAATATCCTCCAAACTAACCTAAATTCATCCTAGATTCCTTAATGTTATCTGAATTCCAACCTAAAGAGACCTTTTGTTCAAATCAAAAGGAAGCACCCAAAAACGAGGTAATTATTTTATCACCTCTTTCAAAGTTCTTTTCATCTTCCACTTCCTCTTTCTATATTGTTTCCATACTAAAATAATAAATCCAGTACCTTATACATACCGATATTTTATTATAAATATGGTAAATCCATATTCATTATTCTATCCATCCTGTGAATGATAAAGTCACCATATGTGCGTACGTACAACTTATCGTCTCCACGTTGTGATGCAGTTGGTTATTCAACACTTCACTATTTGTATGGGTATAATAATGAGTATAATTGATTAAAATAATAAATATAACGTGTTAATTATTCTTTATATATAATATTCCATCTAATTACAAACAATTTCACCATCAAGAGAATGATATTGTCGCTCGTGTGTACGTACAACTTACCGTCTCCATGACGCAATGAGATTTCATTACCCATCATAAACATTCAAGTATAATTTTCATTTGATGATTAAAAAATAATGTTTAAGAAAATAATATCATTCTTTATATGAATAAAATACATTCTATCCATAACAAACATGACTTACTTAACAAAACATATAAAGGAAAACGAATCAGTTAACACCTGAAACAATGATACTATTAAAATATTATTAACAAAGAAATATTATAGGATAATATATGATATCATATTTATGTATGTGGTTCTTTTATAATTTAATAAAAATTATTTAAACATTATACAGGAGTTTAATGTACCCTTTTCTAAGGAAAATTACATGGTAAGGTTTAATTTTACAATCTCTCTATTATCCGAGGTTGTTTATACGTAAGTATCTACTGGGACTTCTTTATCATCCACACCCATGTTTCTTAAAAATGTATTTCTAAACATTTTTACTATTTCCTAGACTATGTGTTAAAGTAATTTATACCCTTTTTTGAATTTTTATAAATTTTTTTGAAAGGAATCTTTTTGTCATTTTCCAAACAAGATACTTTATGACCTTTTCAACAAATTAAGGAAAGAATCTTTTTTTACTTATACGGAGGGTGAGACTATTTTCTACCTTTATAACACCTTCATAGTTTCCCTTACAAGCTTATAAGAATATTTTCAAAATAAATTGTTCTTTTATAATTATGCGACTTTTAAATGATTTCAAAGTAGAAATAGATATTTCTATCAAATAGTTTTTGGATTGATTCCATCTGTGTCAACATCTATTATTGGATTTTATGTTTAATTGAAGTTGATTTATTATGATACAATATTCTATATTGTATTGATAGTTTTATGTTATGTCTGACTATGGATGTGCTATTTTTATGTCATTCACAGTTTATGGTTAAAGTATTAACATTTCATATGCTAGTTTAAAATGAATGTTTATGTTATGTTTCACCCTTTTCATACGAGGAATGTATTGAACATAGTAAGTGATGGGCCAAGCCCACTATAGCCCCTCGATGCATCGATAGGTATCATGAGACAAACTAGGGTCATAGAACAAGGCCTTGATAATATTTTTATTTGTAGTATTGGCACGAGGCCTTGAATATGTGGTTATGATGTCTGACATTATGCATTCCATCATTATGAGATTAGCTACTGATATTACATGTGATTATTTGACTAGTAGAATATCAATGTGAATACGTAAATAGAATTATTTGATTTATCATTTCCATATTATGCTGAATTTTATGTTTAAAAGTCTTGTGTTTTAGTCTTATACATTTCCTTAAATGTTTTTGCTTATTTATGATAGTTTCCACTATATTGTTATCCTTACTGAGTATCTGAGCTCACCCATTTCTTATGTTTTATTTTTCCCAGTATGTGAAGAAGTATATTATTATTGACCTATAGGGATAGGATAAGTGATATGAGTGTGTTCAAAGGGGACACAATGTTGTTTTTTTCATTTCGTAATGTAATGTTAAACTTATGTATGTATCTAGTACTGACAAGGATACTAACCTGATCAACCTTTTAGGATTTGATCTCTTGTGATCATGCCAATTTTATGTAATAATGCACAGACTATGGGTAACTGGGGTTGGGGTGTTACATTTAACATTTCCAACCTCCCAAATAATAAATGTGTTACAAGGAAGGATAATGTAAAACAACATACCATATAGGATATAATACATGGATAGACAACCTCACATATAAGAAATGAATCACAAGGAAGACATAACTTAGATGAACTCTTGTATAGAAAATAGATCATGAAGAAGGCATAACATAACCACCCACCTATATAATGTTCAGATATGTATACTATTCCAAAATTAAACTACTAATATCAATATAAAACACTTAATTAATAACTCCATTTCTAATCTAAAACATTTACACCTAACATACAATAACTATTCTCAAGATTACCATGTATTAACATAGTATAGGCCCTCGAGTAATTCCCCTATATCATAACCCACCACTTATAAGATATGTTATCCCATTATATAACTCTCACATAAAAATTCATCTCAATCCAATCTATACACATTATTCTCATTCCTCATTCCCTTCCTAAAATAATAAGTTCATAAACCATACCCATAATCCAAGGAAACCAACCCTTAATATCATTAACAAGCTTAGATAAATTAAATATCATCTAAATCACCTAGAGGAAAAAATCTAAACAAAATCAAACTTATTCACCTTGGGTTTTTCATAACCAAGTTGGAATATTTTAAACTCACCACCTTAGGGATTATCAAATCATATATAACCTACAAAATTTCATGAGTAAATTTGGTAGATTAATCACATATACACCCATACACCTACATGAATAATAGTCCATGTAATTATATTTAAATGATTAAATATGTTAAGGAACCACTATCTTTAGGATTATAGGTTTGTCTTATGGGAGGAAATTAGAAAATTCAAGCTACATACCTTAAAATTTATAAAATTTACATAACCCTAAAATTTAGGGGTTTGAGATGAGAGTGAAATAAATATATATAGTAACCTAAAATAAAGGGAATCATGGAATTAACCTTACTTAATGATTATGAACATACTTAATAGCTCTTGATTTAAACACCACATTATATAGTGTAACCCAAATGAAAAGGGGGTCTAATGGGGAGAGGGGTAGCACATGGATAAATAAAAGGGGAGGAATAAGAGAGTTAAAATGTGGGGATATGGCCCTAAATTATAAAAAATCATCCTACTTAATGTGTGGTGTATACCATCTATCTAGAATTTTGGTGGGACATTGGGAGTTCAGTGCTCTCCCACTAAAAGTTTAGTGGTTTTCTATGGGATATTTTCCCTTATCCAGACCCACTATAATTATAATGAAATAAATTGAGAATTCTAGTGGGAGTTTACTCTCTCCCACCAGTTTTTGATTGTTTTATCTGCTCCTCAGTTTAAATCCTAATACCAGCCAAATTTCATTATCAGTAAAAAATAATTAAATGATATATGTAGGAAATTATATTTAAATCAAGTATACCTCAAAATTGATGGTATTTTACAAGCTACCCCTATGAGCTTCTCATCCCTGAGAAATGTCCCTAAGGCTCTTCATTAAAATGTCTTGTAAAATGGGATAAATTATTTGAATACCACCCCCTGATCTCCAATTGAATATACCCATGCAACAAAAAAACATTCAATAGAGGAATTATCATTCCCAAAAGTATATTATTTTCATATTCTACAATCTACACCAAACGCTACTCAAAATATTCATCCACCTACAACTCAAAATATTCAATATCAATCATGTGCATGGGATCTAACTTGTACTTCTAGAGCTACGACATATGAAATATGTCATGCATAAATTGATGAATTAGAGTAAGATCTAATATATAATCCATTATATTTATTCATTATATAATTTTAAATGGACTAAGAAACCATGGAGTGAACTTTACTTTCTTCCCTAGTCAACAATTACCTAATGAAGGTGATACCCATATGAATACTCAAACACTCACAGTGAAATATAAGTGGAATTTAATTCATCTAGTTTATAAAAATTGCTGGATATGATAAATATAATCCGATTACTAATCAAAAATACCCTCTAGGTGGTATCTTTTATCATATTTAGTCCAAATGTTATGCCCTGACCAAAACCATTAGATCCAAGATGGAGATCCAAAAGACCTCATGAGTACCACCCCATATGCAAGAGATATTTAACTAGTAGAGAGTGTTTGAACAATATCAGTAGGGAAGATATACCCTCTGCATCATAGCTATATATGAAAAAATATAAATAAAAATATAAACCAACTTAGAGTAATCAAGGTGGGAGATAAAGAATTAGATGGCACACAAGTCATATAAAATAAATAAACATATCTCCCAGTGTGTAAATCCAAACCAAAGTATAAAGTGAAAGTAGATAAATAAATAAGCACTGCAGAAATACTTTGGAGTATATCCCAATTAATATACTAACTCCATGCTCCCTAACTCAACAATCTTTGATGATCCTATTTCCCTTACTTGGATCCCCATACATGAATTTTTCACAAGCATCAAGATTATTGTGCAAGTTGTAAGGAATAAAACCCAGTATGAAACCAAAAATTAATCCATAAAAATTTGTACATATAAAATAGGTTTATATAATGATAAAATAAATACACAATAAAGTATAAACAATCATATTCCAAGTACCCATGTTCTAATGAGGACACCAAAAGCCTCGATTATACAATATTTAGCTCTATGATGGATTAGAAGTTATCAAGAACTAGCCACATTCCAAGTGAATATTTTACTTAGTATCCTCATGGAATCATTTAAATGTGTTAATTTTCGTCTATGAGGCATCATGTTCTGAACTATTACTCAGTATCCCCAAGGCATCGAGTTTCAGGTTGGGCCACAATGCTGACATTATCCTACCCTGTGTATGGCCCACCATCATCATCACCACATGCCATGCACACTCCTCCTATTTTGGATAATTATACCAGGATGGTATGTTTATCATGAGTAAGAATACAATACCTCCAAAGACATGTAAAATACACACAACAAGTAAGAAAATGATAAGGAAAAGTATAACATGACACCATGATAATATAGTAGCTAAATATAACAACATGTGATCAACTACAAGCATGGTAACAACCTACTCTAGAAATAATCATGGTATCAAGTATCATATATGGTCTCACAGGCTACACAGATACCCAAAATAAATCACCCTCAAGAAAGATCAATATTACGCCATCACAATACGAAATCAAGGAAACGGGAGAATTTAGGGGCCTCAAATGGAAACGAAATTTCTACCTCAGGGTTTTTGATGAAGTAATCCAATATTAATCAATCAATTGAAGACTAAATCACATTTCAAACCAACATCAAACTATCTCCCATGTCAAGGATAACTGACTCAAATTTTAATTCATCAATACAAAGGTTTCGTAAAGAGACATGATAGATTCTATGTTAAGAAGGTTGGATATAGAATCACATACCTCATGGATTCTATCAATGGAACTTGTTTAGATTAATGTAAAAGGAGTGTGGAAAAATAATTGGATCCATTCTTGATTGAATAAAATATCATGATTTCCTCCACAATTCTAGAATATAACCTTGAGTCTATCTAATGAACATCGACCCATCATCCATTCATCAATTAAAAATAGATTAATGATGAGATTTAAGAAGAAAAGAGTCTCAAGATTATCTATATATGAAAATTTACATGAAAAATTACATCGTTCATAAAATATCTAGCTCTATTCAAATAAGATGTTGTTTAAACATTGAATCTACCACTATTCTTGAAACAATCCAATAATTCGTAGTTTTTTGGCATTGGGATTCATAGATCAAGAATTGACATGAAAGATCTAAGAATAATCTCAAGATAAAAGTGGCATATCAAGAATAAACCAAATGAAAAGTGAGATTTTAATCACATAACACAAATCCAGATCATCAACACACTTGGATTCACCCAAAACTACATTGGGAGGATTTGGAATCATTAGGGAAATCTAGAGGATTCTTGAAAATAGAGAGGGATTCATTTAAAAATAATAAGGAGTTAAAATGGAATTTAAATAGTCATTAGGAAGGATTTAAGATCATTTATTTCATGTGAACACAATTCCTCAAATAATGCACTCTTTCTAGGCTCCTATACAAGTTGTAAGGTTTAAATTTTTTCTCAAATCATGCACTCTTTCTAGGCTCCTGGAAAACGAGTAAGGTTTTAAAAAATGTGTGCCAACCATCTGAGGAATTTTTCATCTTCCTTGAAACCCACATGGTTAGGGTGCATAATTTTTCAAACCATGAACCAACCATGCTATTGGCACATAATATATCCACATGGTTTAGAAGGTGAGTCTACAAGATGTTTAAAATCATGTACCTCAATTTTGTTCCACCACTTGAGCCACTATTTCAAGTTTCATTATTTCTTAGAAAATTATCATGGTTTTGAAAAACCATTCTCAAACCATGAAATATTTAAAATACCTCCAAAATTATCTAAAACAATTAAGAAACCCTCGTAACTCATCCCAATCATTTAATGGTTTTAAAAAATAATATTAAAGGATGAATTTAACTCATAAAACACCTCAAAAATATGAGTTTGTTAAAATATCCCCTATAAATTTCATATCCTTGATAAGAGTATCTTGGCATCCTACTTGAAAAAAATAGGCCACTAAGACTATAAATCTACCTCTCACTCCCAAGTATCCTCCTATATTCATCCATGCTACTATAGAATCCAAAATTGGTACCATCTTCCGTTGTATGACTTTGTTTCTCAGGTCTACAATCTATGCATGGTGATCTACCTATGATGCATTTAGATCTAGCTCAACATCCTCACTGTCATTGACATGAATGGGATTGGTAATGCACCTATGTAGCTAAGACACATGAAACACATCATGCATACTCAATAGTGAGAATGAAGATCTAGATAGTACACCACTATCCCTACCCACTCAGTGATCAAGAAGGGTCCAACATATCATGGTGCTAGATTCCCCTTGCTTTCTCAAATGTTGATGGCCTAACTGAGTATTCATTATTTGAAAAAAATCACCTATAAAAAAAATATAAATACCTATTCCTATGGTTGGAATAATATTTTCCCTCTATGAGCTATGATCGTCTTCTTATAAATTAGTTTCACTATCTTGGAGGTCTCTTATACCATACTGGTCCATACAACTTCTTACTCACTAGCCCCATGACAATAAAGCAGCGAACCACATGGCCTACCATTGAGAGACTCATAAGGTTAAATATAAATTGTATCATGGTAAATGTTTTTTTATGAGAAATCAATCAAATCTAGGTGATCATTCCATACTCTACTAATGTCTAGGGAATAAGCCTGAAGTATAACCTCTCAATGGGAATTTTATACTCTGGCTATCTATCGGTCTGGGGATGGTATATTGTGATAAATATTAGTTGATTCTATAAAGACTTCTCTATGAACTTCCAAAATCATGATATTAAATTTTCATCTTTTTTAGATACAATTATTAATGGAACTCCATACATGCATACAATATCAAAGACATACAACTTTCCTAGCAACTTTACTAAGTGAGTCTCATGGATCAGTAGGAAAATGAAAAAAAATTGTTAGACTATCAAAAATCACTCAAATAGCATCACAAATACTTGGGGTCCTAGGTAACTCCATCACAATGTCCATTGTGACTTCCTACCACTTACACATGGGAATAGAATGTGGTTGAAGAAAACCAACCAAACACTGGTGCTCATCCTTTATCCACTAACAGGTAAGGAATTGGGAAATGGATCTAGAAATATCCCTCTTCATTCTTAGTCCCCAAAACTACCACCTAAATTCATGGAACATATTTATCACTCCAAGATACACCAACCAATAGGATTAATGAAATTATCTCATAATCTTTTCCCTGATGGAAGAAGGGACTACAATTATCCCAGGTATTAGGACCACATAATCATTGTCCAACAACAACCCAAGTATCAGGTCCCCATCTTCAAGATATTCCTGTATCACAACATACTCTAGATCGAATTCCTAGACATACTTCACCTAGTTTACCATAGAATATGTGAGAACTAATGGGGAACATATCATTGATCCCTATTCCTTGGAAGCATCCATCCTCCAATACCCCAACAAGCTCATTAGACTTCACTGTTCCTCCAAAGTCTATTCACAAAGATACCGAGCTACCTGTATCTAAAGGTTAAGAGAATATTCTATGACATTAAATTAATCTAGTATATAGTGAATCTCAAATTCCAACATCAATAGGTACTATACTTAGATCCTATACCTCAAATTGAGGTCCCATTTTGTGATGATATAGTGTAGTATCTTCTGATCCATGTAGGAAATAAACCAATTTTCAAAGATATAGGGTTTCCAACACTTAAAATCTTAGCCCACGACTACAATCTACAAGTCATGGGTAATATAGATCCACTCATGGGGTCATAGCTGGCATGAACCATAAGCTACTACCTAATATATATGTATCAGTAGAGATCCTAGCCTAACACCCGAGGGATCACAATATATATCATATCCAATCTCATGATTTGGAAGAATCAACACTATATTTTAAGTTAACCTTCTCTTTATCTAAAGAAAAACCACTTCAAACCAGTATGAAAACTGAAACAATACCCATTTATTCATTAGTGTAGTCATGTGAGTTGATAAAAAGGAGAAGTCCTAGATAAAACACCAATAGTATCCCATTAAACCCGAACTTCTATTAATATTAAACAAGTTGTGAGGACATGTTTAGGAAATCACTACCATTATGTTCTCTAAGTACATTGATATATGATTCATAGAAATCAAAATCCCCAAGAATTTCACCTCTTGATTCCAAAAGTGACACTTTAATAGCTTAAAATAAATCCAATGTGATCAAAATTTAATGAATACTACCTCTATATGCTTGAAATGCTACTATAGGGTTAGTAAGTAAATGAGTATTTCATCTATGAATACCATGATGAAAAATTTTATATATGGGTTGAAGATATTTTCCCTAAGATCCATGAACATTGATAGTGCATTCTTCAATCCAAACTGCATGAACAAGTACTCATATAGACCATACCTACTCTTAAAGGTCATATTCAGGATTCCTCCACTTTAATCCACAACTGGTGATAGGATGATCAAAGATCAATCTTGGATAACGATTAGGTTCAATGTAACTGATTAAAGAGATCATCAATACTACAAAAAGTGTATTCATTGTTCATAGTCAACTAATTTAGCTTATGGTAATCTATGAAGAGTCGAATACTACCATACACCTTCTTAGAGAACATAATATTTTCACCCCATGATGATATACTTATCTCAATAAATCCATTTCATTCCATGTCTTTGATTTTTAACTTGATCTCTTTCAACTTGACCAATGCCATATGATAAGTGGGTATTAAAATGGATTGTGCACCTGGAATAAGTTCTATCATAAAGTAAACTCCCATTTCAAGGGTAAGTACTATGAATTCATTTGGGATGACATCCTTATAGAGATACAGAACTAAAGTAAAATATAACGAGTCTACCACTGACCCTATAAAAATATTGAAGACTGCAATTTTCACTGTGATCATCCCAAGTTGGCTCATGTTTGGATCCACTCTACCTTCTCCGAACTTCCATTCTCTAGTCATTATGAATTTTTGTTCCCTTGTGTGATGTAAATGATACCTATATCTAATAATAATCAATGTGGTATCAGAAACTAGTATTCATTCTATGGAAAGAAACACATTGAATATTATAATCTCTATAAATTAGAAGTCCCATTGATGTCTGTAATTTTAAACGACTATAGGAAACTCGAGGTATCCCTAAAGATGGTCCACTTTCATTATCAATAGTGTATTTGGTAAAATTAATTAAGAAGAAAACTTGACTGATAAGTCAAGTGTAGAAATACATTTTTTTGATATGAAGGAATGGGAAGTGACAAAATTAAACAAAGTATTAGGAAATTTAGAAGTGATCAAAACCATACCTCAAATATTTGATGGTCCCTCACCAACATCTGTTGTAGTTTTATCTACTACATTTACCCATCCCGAATCATCACCAAGACCCTAAACTAGAGATGGTTGAATCACCTGAGTTATTTTCTAATACTATAGATGAGGACCCCATCTAGATTTATGGGTCATAGATCTCACCCATTATGCACCCTCACAGATACTCGACCTTGAATCTCTAGAGAATAACTATTGTAGATTCACCATCATTCTACATAGATGACACTTTCTATGAGTTTCTATGTAGAACGTATGATAATGCATGACCTTTCCATAGTTGAAGAAATATTTAAATCCTCTTGTGGGGGATGAATATGACATACTCTATTTAACCTTTTTACCCTACTACACATCCCTGGTATTCCTCTTCCTATTTCTATAAGAGGCACTCATCAAAGTAGTAGGAGGTCTACCTACCCAAGTAATGAAATATGGAAGAAGAAAAGCAACTCTATCCTCCTCCAAGACCATCTAAATATTCAATTTCTTATAAAGAACATTTGGGTAATTCAGTATGTCAAAAATATTGACCAATCACCAAATATAGTGATGAATAACAATCTAAAACTTTATATCTTTATATACTTCATTTCAGGCCAAGAGGGGAGTGAAAAAATCAGTCCATATACATTAGTAGAGTAAGTAGATAATGACATAAACCCTTATTTAAGCTCCATGAACTGCTAATAACGGTCCAAATTTAGCATATCAAGAAATAATTCTCTAAATAATAGGTTCTTAAAGGCTTCCCATGTACCCACATGTATTATAGAATATCCCTTCATGCCCTACCATCTTATAGTGGGTCCTTAAAGAATGAACGCTACAAGATTCACCTTTAAATACTAGTTGTCCTGATAAGGTAAAATAAAATATCAATGTCTTCTATTCAGTCCTCTGAATCCTATGGTCCCTGAATGGATGATGGATGTGTAAGATAGAAGTATTTGTCACAGTAGATTGTGGACCTTGGTTCCCCTCAACATTGAGTAAGAACAAATGGAAGGACATAATTATGAGGTGGGAATTTTACATGTGTTACTGGATAGAGTGCAAGAGAATTATCTACTACAACCTCTTTAACAATAGATGGTGGAATAGGGGAATCCTCCCTATAGGGGGAACCCTAACCCATGTCCATTGGTGGTTCCATTTGTCTCCTTTGAGGCTATTTATTTTGTAACATAAAGGAAATAGTTAGAATATATAACCCCATTATTATAGATCCAAATTAATCTATGGGATCACACAAAGGTTCTCCTAGAAGGCTACCCATATCCCAAGGTATAACCTTCCTAACACTACTTATTGTTATCATCCTTGCATGTAATTAAAGAACATATATATAAAAAACACAATAGCATGCTTAGGTTCAATTAATCAATTCAATAATTTATATATTTATATATCACAACATTATGGAAAATATCTATATCACTCAATAATTAATATAAGTCTATAATTAATAGATAGAAAAAATCAAGGTATTAAATTAAAGAACTACCATGCAACACACAACATGTATATATATGGAAATTGATCCTATGTTCCTACTCATAATGCATGAACACAACCCAAATCCCATAAAAATATAAGAATAATCCTTTAAATGGTAACTCAGAGGACCATTACACATGATATGGATAGGAACATGGAAAATATCTTCTCTAATTCCTAAAGAACCTATCTCATTTCTAACATGTCACAAGTTAATCAAAATAAAATAAAGGAAAATAATATTCAATAACATTTTATAATTCCCAATCCCAAACTGCTTGGTCTAATTAAGATATCCACAAGACCTCATGTGTGCCTCCCCATTTGAAGGAGGCTTCCAAATAACAACGATGGTCCAAACACCATTAGTGGAGAGGCTAAACCCTCAGTATAATAGATATATATAAAAAATTAAAAATTTAAAAAACAACTTAGATTAATTATGGAAGAAGATAAATCATCATAAAGTAATATCAGATGGAACAAAAATATATAAACTAGGATCCTAGTGTGGAAAGATAAATCATAATATAAATTGAACATAGATAAATAAATAAAGTAACACTACAGAAATTCTTCATAGTCTATCATGGTTCCATTTCCAGATCCGTTCCCCCAAGATCAATAATCTACCATGAGCTTGTTTCCCTTTCATGGATCCCTATTCATGAAGTATTCACATTCATCAAGATGTCCCTACAGAGTGTCAGTAATGAAACCCAATAGGACACCACCAATAAATCTTTAAAATGTAAAGATGTACAACATGTGTATTCCATGAAAAAATAAATATTCAATAAATCATAAAAAATCATATTCCTAGAACCGATGTAATTTCCAAGCCATCATGAGCCCCATCCATACCATTTTTTGACCTATAACTAAAGGATAATAAAATTATTTCTAAAGTGATCAATAACTAGCCATAGGATCGGTGAACATGTTACCTAGTATCCTTATGGAATCAAGTGAACATGCTACTCAACATCAATAAGGCATTGAGTTCCAAAACATTACTCAGTATCCCTAAGGAATCGAGTTTTGGGTTGGCTCGCAAGCTTGAAAAGATTCTACCCTATTTATGATCCACCATTATCATCATCAGACATCTTGTGCACCCCCCCTCTAATGGTTAATCATACCGTGATGATCTTACTTTCATGAGTACCAAGAGAATTCTTCCAAATACATCAAAAATACACAAAATAAGGTAAATTATGATAATGAAAAGCATAAAATTTCATCATGAGAATATAATAGAAACAATTAAAAACAAGTGATCGACTTCGACCACAGTAACAAGCTACTAGATAAATACTCACAAAATCAAGTATCATATATTCTCTCATAATAAATACACACACCCACATGAAATCACTATCAAACATGATCAAAGTTAGGCCATCACAATACAAAACTTGGAAATAATAAAATACAAGGTCCTTAAATGGAAAGGAACTTCCTACCTTATGTTTGTTGGTGAATGACTCCAATATTCTTTAAAGGATTGAATAATGAATCACATTGCATACCCATGAAAAACTAGCTCGTACTTCAAGTGTTGGATTAGTCTATCACCTCCATATTTTAATGATCCTGATTCATGTTTATTATATTTATAATTAATTTCATGTTTTGTGATATTAAACTATTTTCTAGAAAAATCAATAAAATTGGATAAGTCTTGAACCTACCATGTCTACCTACCGTGTGTGTAATGAACCTATCATGTGAAGATGTTGAACTAACCATGAAGGTCACATGACTATGTGAAACCTACTACTTTTTGTACCCTAACTAACCACATGCACAATAAACTATCTATGAATCATATTATAAAATCTATCCAAGTCATGAATTTACCATGAACTAAAGTTTAAGTGACCACATGTATATTAAACTAATTGCACATATTTTAATTCAACTTATCGTATAAACAACTAAGTTACCATGTGATAGGTTAGTAGAATTTCTCCAAGTCTTGTATTGATCACGTTTTTATATTATAGTGACCATAATAACAATGTACCTACCATAAGAACAAAGTACCAACAACATGAACAAGTAAAGTTACTATGTGACAGATGAAGTCACCATGTGAACAAATGAAGCTATAGTGAAAAGAGGTGAAGCTAATAAATAAATAAAAGAAGTTACCATGAGAACCGTTAATGTGACCACATGAAGGATTCAACCTACCATATGCAGTAGTGAAGATACCAATTGAAGATATCAACATAACACATGATGTAACAATACGACTGTAAGATATAATGAAGTTACCGTTCCAACTGACCATGAACCAAAATAATTGAACTTTATGTGAAGACAACTCACCATATATAACTTAAACAGTAGAGTATTTTCAAATCTAAAATATCTATATTTTTTTATCATCAATTTAAAATATGTTGCATTTAAAAATTAAATGAGTTTGGGGATTAAATAATAAATATCACACAACTGCTAGTTTTTAGAAAACCTGTTTTTAAGGAGAAGAGCCTCCTATGGATTAAATATTTTTGTTATAGAGGATAATATGAATGTGCCTTAGAGAAATTATGATACATAGAGGACTCACTATGAACATTAAATTACACTATATTTTTCAGACCTTTATTTAAAATCTTTGCAGATCCCTTTGAATGACAGATCTAAGGACTACTAAACAACCAAGGATGATCAGAATGAGTTGCCTTGAATATTCTCACTTTATATTAATCACTATTAATGATTTACCTAATATTTAGATATATGTTTATTATAATATTTTTATCATTTAACAAAAACTATTTTACTATATTAGAGGTATCTAGAAACTTATTTTCATTTCTTTTCATCTATACTCTCATAAAGAACCATGTAGGAGGCTGTGTAGCCTGGACTACTTGTGTACAGTTTTTTGTCTTTTTATTTTCCCTATATATAATTATGTAAGAGGATCTATGTATCTTAGACCATATAAATACATTTTCTTTTAAAAAACAATCCATGTTATGAATTACTTTATTCTTTAATAAAATGCTTGGTGGCGGGTGATTTTCAAGTTGAGAGGACCAGGTATCAACATGAGACATAACCTATTGATTTTATTATGCTATGCGTTTTTCTTATTTTGTTTTCTATGTTTAAAAAATTTAGTATCTATTTTTAAAACTATTATTGAAAAGGCATTACTTTTATTTTTGACTCTAACTTTTTTATATAATATGTTTGATACAAGTAAATATATTTCAAAAGTTAAAAGAGTTTTAAACTTTCTTTAACTTAGCTGTGATCAAAATTTTAAGATTATTTTTGAAAGATCAAATTTTATATTTCTAAAATTTTTGTTAACTAGGAAGTTTTATTAAATTGAAGAATTTATGTTTTAAATCATTTTTAAAATAAATTTTATTTGGAAACTCAATTCATCCCCAATTGAGTTGTCACTCTGATCGACATTTAGTATCAAAGGATTTCAAATGACTTTTTAATTGTGATCTAGTTTGATCTAAAAGATCTAGATTTTTGTTATTTCTAAATTTATATCCTTATGGACATGAATAAAAAAGTGATAAATTCCACCAATTGATGTCCTTATTTTAATTTCATTAATTATTCTCAGTGTAAGATCAAAACTAAAATCTATATAGAGAGCATGGGGCTTGAAATTTGGATCATAATCAAGGATAAATATGAAAAACCCAAAGCTACTAGATTTGAATGGAGTAATGACACTAAGGATACTTATATTTTTAATTATAAAGATATGAATTCATAATACTTTTCTTTATGAAAATATAAATTTAGTAGAATATCTACTTGTTTAACTAATTTTGAAATAGAGGACACACATTCTATTTATCATGAAGGAACTTCCAACATTAAAGATATGAACTTATATAGTTATAAAAATAAATATTATTGATTCAAGATAACACCTGATGAGATTATTTCTAATATGTATCATATGTTTAATGAGATTTTGAACATAATTAATGTAATTGGGAAGAAAATTAAAAATAATTATCAAGTGATTTGACTTCAATGATTTATTAATAATAGGTAGAGAGGAACCTCTATTTCCATTATATAATTATGAGACATAAATAAACTAATAGTAAAGAAGATTATTTGAAAGCTTATGATTCTTGGGGAGGAATGAAAAGTGAACAAATAAAAAGTGGATGAACCTAAATGAAATTCAATATCTTTCAATACTTCTGACTCAAAGAAAAAAGTGAAAATCAAAGAGGAAAGTCTGATTTGGGATAAATCATGTCCAGATAGTGATGAGTAAATGAATCACATAGCCAGGCGATTCACGAAATTATTTAGGAAGAATAAATTATTCAAAAAATAAAATTATATAGGAAGGGATGAAAATAGAGGGAAATGAAAAAAGGAGAATCAATCAGGTGAAGCAACCTATTATGAATGAAATAGAAAATGACATATCAAAATAGAATGTCCTATGATAAATTATAATAAAAGATATTAGAATAATGGGAAAAGGACAAAGAAGGCAATGAATGCCACCTGAAGTACCACTGAGGATAGATCAAATGACTCTAAATAAAATATAGAAAATAAGAATCATAGAACTAATATTTTCTTCATGAAAAACACATTTTAGAAGTCAAATATATTTCTTGATTCTCTTATTAATATTTAAAATCTTATAAGTGTAACATCCCAACCTGAACCATTGGGTCTGAGCTGAAATGTCACATGACATCATGCATGCCTCCCTGTATGCAAGAGGCTACTGACTAGCAGTGAGAGTCTATGTCTGATAATGGGGATACTATACCCTATGTTTCATGTCATCGAGTAGGATAATAATAAGAGAAAGAATAAAATAATCAGAGTAAAAGAGGAAACTAGAGATGACATAAAAGGTTTATAAATAAGAGCTACCAAAGTGGAAAGCTGACTAGAGTAATGAAATTTAGATGATAAATAAAGCAAATTTAGGGTCCTCCAGTGTCTTCCATGGTCTTCCATCCACCCTAGTTTCAAGATCCACTTGCTCATCCATTCACCACAGGGCCCTTGACCTTCGACAAGTCTCATGTGAAATCTATAAGTGCATCAAAATGCCCGAGTAGGATGTGAGTACCAGACTTAGTAGAAACCACCAATGTACCCTTGACCTGATGTGCTCAAGTATACAAGTGTATTCCATAATAATAATCAATGCAGGAAAACACATAAACATACAATTGAAACTGAATGGTAGTGCACTAACCAAACTGCCACAACCCCCGGTCGTACCTACTTCAGCTCCATGATGGAAGATAACTGAACGAGTCAGAGGAAACAAACAATACCCTATACGGAATCCAAATGGTATCGTGGAGATGATACTCGACGTCATCTATCCATCGAGACCATGTCACCCAGATCCTCTAGATGAGATCAACTTGTGTAATCACATCGACTAGGCTATCTCATGGTGAATGACACTTGGCATCAAGGCATCCTAGAGCACACCCTCGACACGATTCCATGGCGTCCTCGTACCTCCACCCTGTTCTTAGGTCCCTATTCGTTATGGTTGCAAATGAGCATTCATCCCCACAAGAGGATAAATAAGTCACAACAATCCACTTGTCCCAAATACCACTAACAAACAACAAGGCATGGTAATACATATACAGGGAAAACACACTAGTAGGCATAATATATCAACATGAGTATATAACACCATACACAACAACATGTGATCAAAATCAAATATGTATAAAATCTTCACTTATATCACACATGGAGTCACAATAGTTTCTATGGGCAACACACACCCACATGCGATCACAATTAGGCACAATCAATTTAAAAGACACAATTAAAATTATCAAAGCTAAAATTGTAAAAATGATCCCAAGAAGGTAAAAAACTTCCTAAAACAACAGTTGGGAAAAACCTCTTGTAGTTTTTACTGATGTTAGAGCGGCACATCAAAGTCTCAAGCTATCGGCACATCAGTACTTGAGGTTTAGAAGATGTTTTCCTAGAATCATAACATTTATTTTTATTTCAAAGAAATAATACATCATGTGTGATAATTTTTTCTCTTACATGAAAAAAATCCGAAATTATCCTTAAATTTATCACACGCGTTGGTAAATTTTATTTATCGCTTTACCCTTTTATAAGTCACATGAAATGATAATCATCTCTTTTAATTTAATTTTATCAATTAAAAATATATATGCAATGATTATTATATTTCATGGATAATTCATAGGTGATGATAATAATGATTTCCAAAATTTAAATTTTTCACTTACGCTAATAAATTTAATTATGATTTAAAAAAACACACAAAAATACCCTTTGATAATTTACAAATAATTATCAGCTAATTTTTGTTTTAGTTAATATCAATTAATTTTTTTCATTTATTTAACAAATTTTTATATTATATATTAATGCATATAAGAAGGGAAAAATAAAATAATATTAATTAAGAGCTAAAGAAGAACTCACCTGGTGTTGTACTTGAGGGGGGGAGAGGATCACCACAGCTGCGTGGAGGTTAAAATCTGGCAGCTACACCACTGGGAGGAGGTGTCTGGGATCCTTGGTAGAAATCTTAGAAGGAGGGCTGGTTTATATAGCAACCTAAACGTGTTAGGGTTTAACGAAACTGTTAAACTTCTATTTCAAGCCATTAAACACCCAACAAATTAATGTGGAGTCCATTGATTTGTTATAGAGTCGTTGCCATTATTATCCAATAAAAACTGGAGAAGAAACAGAGGTTTAAAATCATCCATACTCATCAATAGAGGTGGTCCATAGGTTGAAGGTGTATGAACAATGTTTCCATCATTTTATTAAATTAATTTATTTAATTCAATTAAAACATGTTTTATGATAAAATTAACTGGCTGTTGTGTATGAAATTCATACCCTTTTTAGGGTAACACCCCTGTTTCGGACACAATGGAAGTGTCAGAATTCCCATGCGATGCTCCATTTGTGAGATATAAAATTATTTCCAATAATGTAATATTTTTAACACTTTATTTTAAAAAAATTAATTGGCGAGCGGGGCATCCAAATACCCATTACCTTTGAATGTTATACTCCCACTAGGGTAAACACTACATTCTGGATCCAACAATAGTCTTGCTTTTATCACCCAACTCACTATTTTAAATTTATTAATTTATTTATTCAAAAAAATATAATAAATAATTAATTAAATATAAAAAGTGTTTTTCTCACGAGCGAGGTGTCCAAAAGTCCAATGCATACAAATGTTATACCCTATCTGGGGTAAACACCACGTCCCAGACCTAACCGTGGTCTCATATTTCTAATACGATGCATCGTTTTTATGTTATTCAATTATTTTGAATAAATTTCACGCACTTAATATAATATATTTAATTTTTTTCTATCTTCTTCGAGACTTTGAAGACAACAGAAACTTGCATTGTACTCTAAAATATTCATTCCAATATTCCATAGTGTTAATTGAGATTTTTACCCTTTAGCGATGGGTTTAATAAAAAACAAGATTTTTCACTGATAAATCTTTTTTTCCACTAAATAATTTACCATAAGAGGGATTTATGATTATTTTGAAAATTAGGATATTACAATTACCTCCCTCTATCGACTTCCCATCATCAAGAAGTAACCCTAGATGTCTTGATCGAATAGATCATGCGGCTTAGCTCGAACATCATACTCATGATCTCACATCTCTTCCTATATCCATCAATGTTGTCATTGAAACCAGACTGGTAGTATCAATATTTTTTTTGAAGTCCTTTCTCACTATGGTCTGTAATCCTCATTGGATCATCATCAAAATATGCAATAGGTTCCAACTCAACATCTTTTCAATATAAAAATATCCATAGGATCGAGCATCTACCTCTGAAACTGAGAAAACATGGAACACATTATTTATACCTTGGTAGTGAGAAGGGATGTTCAGTTGATACACCACTACTCCTATCCACAGAGTGAGTCCCTCATCAGTCTCCCACTAAAAGAAGTAATAACTGCCACTCTATCATATACTAGGGTTTAATGTCATCGTTTAATGATGTATTAAAGGGAGGTAAGTTAGGGAAACATAACTCTTCTGGAAAGTCAAGTCTAGACACATCTCACAGGTACAAGGAAAACAACAGTATCAAACAAGGTAGTTAATCAAAAGGACATGCTCTAGATCATACCTCCTATAGTAACAAGTTCCTTATTATCATCATCAGTTGACGATATATCCATTTCATAGACATTTCCTGTCTCAGCTCCTTGTTCATATCCATGACTTTCCCAAGTCTTCGTTGTCTGGGGAGTCTGTATTCCCTACTGTGGTTCCCCACTTGACCTCGGCCCCCCTGACCATGTTGGCCTCCATCTCCTAGCTAATACTCTGGAATAAAATTGTTGGAGGTGTCTAATACACCCGCATTGTCGGAACTGGATCTGGGGTGCTGTGCACATCAGAATGTAGTGTCCAAACTTCCCACGGTTAAAACACTACGGGTCACCACCAGAAGTAACTGAGAGACTGAGCTCCACTGTACTTGCAGGACACTGCTCTATTGTACTTGCATGTCACTGCTCTGTTTTATGTTAGTGGACTTCCTCTTCCTTCCATTAGAGGAAGTATTTACAACAATAATGGAAGATCCACCTGTATGACTGGTTAAAGGAAAGAAAATTCCAGTTGTTCATCCATAATCAAGTATCCTCTCAATGGTTAGGGCCTTCCCCAGAACCTTTTGGTATAAATCTCGGTCAAAACTCCAGACCTACTGTCTAAGGTCAGGTCAAAGACTGATTTCAAACTTCTTGGTCTTCTATGCCTCATTACCATCCATAAGTGGGGTAAAATGGAGAAGCTCATTAAAATGTTCAGAGTATGCTGATACTGTCATGGAACCCTGATGGAGCTCCATGAACTCTTGTGCTTGATCGATCATCAACATGTCGGGGAAAAACTAACTAAAAACAGGGTCTTGAAAGCCTCTCAGGTGAGACCCTCATGTCGTCCAGCCTATCCCATAATTCCCCACCAATGCCTAGTAAGTCCCTGTAGCATGAAGGTTGTGAGCTTCACCTTCTTATCTGATGGTGTATCCACAAAGTCAAAGATACCCTCTATGATATCCACCCAAACCTTAGTATCCTGTGGTCCACTAGTTCCTTGGAAGGATGGATGATGATGGAGCTGGAAATCCTTCGTTTAGTCAAACAAGGACCTTGGTGGAGGCTGATAAGGAACTGCTGCTACCACCACTGGAGCTCATGTGGGGATGTTCTCAGGAGTATCCTGCTCAGCTGGAGGTCCCACCAAATGTCTACATGGCGACATCTTCTACAACATAAAGAGGATTAGGAAGACAGAATGTCCTAAAAAGTATATGGGATCAAACAAGGTATTCTCCTAGGAGTCTACCCTAAAACCAAGGTATACCCCTCTAGCACAAACCACCGTCTTCATCCATACGTATTAGTCACATTAATTAAATACACACTAACACAACATCATACTTAGTTCAACTAATTAAATCCAATAAAGACATATCACACAAAATAAACTATCCCAAATAGATAGTACAAAGTAAGGCATTTAATTAATGAACTACTATACTGCACAATAATAAGTATATATATTGCATGTGAACCTATGTGAATATTCATGATGCATGAACATAAGAAAAATCTCACAAATCACATATCAACTTCTTTTTCATCACCCAAGGTGAGTTTTAATTAATAGTAATAGCTAAACATAATTCCCAGTTAATGGAAACTCAGAGGTCCACTATATAGTGCTGTCTAGACACTGACATAGTTCCCCTGTCCGAGTACCAATGTCTTAACTTCTGTCTAACCTGTCTCAACCTAAGAAAAGGAGAAGAAACAAGTTAGTGTAAAACATCCTCTGATACCATTTTGTAACATCTCGACCTGAACCACTGGGTCTGATCTGAAATGCTACATGACCTCATGCGCACCTCCCCATACGTAAGAGGTTGCCGACTATCAGTGAGGGTCTATGTCTGATAATGGGGAGACTATACCCTTTGTTTCATGTCATCGAGAAAGATAACAAATAAAAATAAAAATACAAAGAATTAAATAAATTGAGTAAATGCGGAAACTAGAGATGACATAAAAGGTTTATAAATAAGAGCTCCCAAAGTGGAAAGCTGATTAGAGTAATGAAATGTAGATGATAAATAAAACAACTGCAGGGCCCTCCAATGTCTGCCCCGGTCTTCCATCTACCCCAGTTCCAAGATCCAATTGCTCAGCCATTCAGCACAGGACCGTCGCCCTTCGACAAGTCACTTATGAAATCTACAAGCGCATAAAAAATCCTAAGTAGGGTGTGAGTACAAGACTCGGCAGGACACCACCAATGTGTCCTTAACCTGATGTGCTCAAGTATACAAGTGTATGCCATAATAATAATAAATATAAGAAAACACATAAACATACAATCAAAACCGAGTGGTAGTGCGCTAACCAAACTACCACAACCCCCGACTATACCTGCTTCGGCTCCATGCCGGAAGATAACTGAATGAGTCAAAAGAAACAAACCAGCCCCTTTACGGCGTCCTCGCAGAGTCGTGGAGATGATACTCGATTTCATCTATCCATCAAGTGGATCATGTCACTCAGATCCTCTAGACGAGATCAACTTGTGTACTCAAATCGACTAGGATATCTCATGGTAAATGAAACTTGGAATCAAGGCATCCTTGAGCACACCCTCGAAACGATGCCATGACGTCTTCGTACCTCCACCCTATGCTTAGGTCCCTTGTCGCGTGCTATAGTTGTAAACATGCATTCATCCTCACAAGAGGATAAATAAGTCATGACGGTCCACCTATCTCAAATACCACTAACAACCAACAAGGCATGGTAATACATATACAGGGCAAGCACACAAGCTGGCATAATATATCAACACGAGTATATAACACCATACATGACAACATGTGATCACAATCAAATATGTATAAAAGCTACACTTATATCACTCACGGGGTCACAATAGTTTCTATGGGCAACACACACCCACATGAAATCACAATCAAGTAAGATCAATTTAAAAGCCACAATTATAATTATCAAATAAACAATTGTAAACATGAGCCCAAGAAGGTAAGGAACTTCCTACCTCAATAGTTAAAAAAAAACTCTTGTAGTTTTTCCTGATGTCAGAGTGGCCCGTCAAAGTCTCAAGCTGTTGGCACATCGGTACCTGAGGTTTAGAAGTGGTTTTCCAAGAATCATAACATTTATTTTTTATTTCAAAGAAATAAAACATCATGTGTGATAATACTTTCTATTACTTGAAAAAAAATCTCAAATTATCCTTAAATTTATCGCACACGCTGATAAATATTATTTATCTCTATACCCTTTTAGAAGTCACAAGAAATGATGATAATCTCTTTTAATTTAATTTTATCAATTATATATGTGTGCGATTATTATTACCTTTCTTGGATAATTCGAAGGTGATGATAATAATGATTTTCAAAATTTAAGTTTATCACTTACGCCGATAAATTTAATTCCCATTTGTTAAAACAAAGCACACAAAAATACCCTTTGATAATTTATAAATAATTATCAGCTGATTTTTGTTTTAGTTAATCACAATTAATTTTTTTTCATTTATTTAACCACTTTTTATATTATATATTAACGTAGATAAGAAGGGAGAAATAAATATATAATAATTAAGATATGAACTCACCGCGCATAGCTTGAAATCGGATAGCTACACCACTGGGAGGAGGTGTCTCGGATCCTTGGTATAAATCTTAGAAGGAGGGCTGGTTTATATAGCCACCTAAACGTGTTAGGGTTTAACGAAACTATTAAACCTATGTTTTAATCCATTAAACACCGGATATTTTTTTAAATACATTTAAAAAAAAAATATTTTTTAAAAAACGCCCAGGTTAAAAATATTTTTAAAACTGCCCCTCAAAGGCGGCAGGTGCGATGCCGCCTTTCCCCTAAAAAAATTTTAATTTTTCTTTTGAAATTTTTTATTTTTATTTTTTGTTTTGTTTTGTTTTGTTTATATATATATATATATATATATATATAAATAAAACAAAAATTTTCAGCAGAATTTCTCTGCTACTAAATATCCAGCGGTACTGCCATTACAGCAGTCTGGATTCTGACAGAAACCCTCACCCAGACCTCCCTTTTATAAGATGCCTTGCCCTGGAAATCATTCTGCATTTTCGATGTGGGATTCAGGTTCTCCCTTTCCTGCGCAGTACATTCTGCATTTCCGATGTGGGATTCTGTTTCAAGTGCGTGACTTTGAAAGACAATAAAATATAAACTATAAGACCAATAAAAATGAAATTTTAAATATTGATTAAACATATAATTAATAGTTGAAATCAAAAAGAATTTCATTAAAAATGATGATGCAAAATAATTTATAAGTTTTCAAAACCTCTTACTTGAAATTTAAAAAAGTTTCAAGTACGTGAATTTGAAAGACTATAAAATATAAAATATAAAACGAATATAATTGAAACTTTAAAGATTGATTAAAGATATAAGAAATAGTTGAAAACAAAAGGATTTTCATAAAAAAGATTGATAGAAAATAATTTATAACCTCTCAAAACCGCTTACTTGAAATTTAAAAATGTTTCAAGCACGTGAAACTGAGTGACTATAAAATATAAACTATAGAACAAATATAATTGAAACTTTAAACATTGATTAAAAATATAATAAATAGTTGAAAACAAGAGAAATTTCATAAAAAATGTTAATCGAAAATAATTTATAAGCTCTCAAAACCGCCTACTTGAAACTTAAAAACGCTTCAAATACGTAAATTTGAACGAGTATAATTATATAAGTAATAATTAATAAGTAATAAGTAATAATTATAATGAATAATAATAATTAATATTTATATAACTTATTAATAATTAATAATTAATAATTACTAATTACTAACTAATTAATTATAATTATTAATTATATTACCAATTAACTAAATAATTAGTATATATATAATAATTAACAAGTAATAAGTAGTAATTATTAATTATTAATTATAATAAATAATAATAATAATTAATATTTATATTACCAATTACTAATTAATAATTAATAATTAATAATTACTAATTAATTACTAATTAATTAGTTACAATTATTAATTATATTACCAATTAACTAAATGATTATTAATTATATTACTAATAATTATTAATTAATAATAAATTAATCGTTATTAATTATTAATTAGTAATTATTAATTAATAATTAATTAATAATTAATTAATCATTATTAATTATATTACTAATAATTATTAATTACTTAATTAATAATTATTAATTAGTAAATTAATAATTATTAATTAGTTAATTAATAATTATAAATTAGTTAATTAATCATTAATAATTAATTAATCATTATTAATTATATTACTAATAATTATTAATTAGTTAATTAATTATTAGTTAGTTAATTAATAATTAATTAATAATTATTATTAGTTAATTATTAATTAGTTAATTAATAATTATTAATTAATTATTAATTAGTTAATTAATATTTATATTACTAATTATTACTAATAATTATTAGTTAATTATTATTAGTTAATTATTAATTAGTTAATTAATAATAATTAACTAATAATTATTAGTAATTAATTAATCATTATTAGTAATTAATTAATAATTATTAGTAATTAATTAATAATTAACTAATTAATAATTAACTAATTAATAATTAATTAGTAATTAATAATAATTAACTAATTAATAATTATTAATAATTAACTAATTAATAATTAATTAATCATTATTAGTAATTAATTAATAATTATTAGTAACTAATTAATAATTAACTAATTAATAATTAATTAATAATTAACTAATTAACAATTATTAATAATTAACTAATTAATAATTAATTAATAATTATTAATTAACTAATTAATAATTAACTAATAATAATTAACTAATAATTATTAGTAATTAATTAATCATTATTACTAATTAATTAATAATTCTTAGTAATTAATTAATAATTAACTAATTAATAATTAACTAATTAATAATTAATTAGTAATTAATAATAATTAACTAATTAATAATTATTAATAATTAACTAATTAATAATTAATTAATCATTATTAGCAATTAATTAATAATTATTAGTAATTAATTAATAATTAACTAATTAATAATTAATTAATAATTAACTAATTAACAATTATTAATAATTAACTAATTAATAATTAATTAATAATTATTAATTAACTAATTAATGATTAACTAATAATTATTAGTAATTAATTAATCATTATTAGTAATTAATTAATAATTATTAGTAATTAATTAATAATTATTAATTAACTAATTAATAATTAACTAATTAATAATTATTTATTAATTATTACATATATAATGAATAATAATAATTAATATTTATATTACCAATTAACTAATTAATTACTAATAATTATAATAAATAATAATAATTAATATTTATATTACTAATTAACTAATTAATAATTAATATTTATATTACTAATTAACTAATTACAAATTAATTATTAATTAGTTCATTAGAATATAAATATTAATTATTATTATTATTCATTATAATTATTAGTAATTAATTAATAATTAATTTGTAATTATTAGTAATTAATTGTTATTATTATTCATTATAATTATTAGTAATTAATTAGTAATTATTAATTATTAATTATTAATTAGTAATTGGTAATATAAATATTAATTATTATTATTATTTATTATAATTAATAATTAATAATTACTACTTATTACTTGTTAATTATTATATATATACTAATTATTTAGTTAATTGGTAATATAATTAATAATTATAATTAATTAGTTAGTAATTAGTAATTATTAATTATTAATTATTAATAAGTTATATAAATATTAATTATTATTATTCATTATAATTATTACTTATTACTTATTAATTATTACTTATATAATTATACTCGTTCAAATTTACGTATTTGAAGCGTTTTTAAGTTTCAAGTAGGCGGTTTTGAGAGCTTATAAATTATTTTCCATTAACATTTTTTATGAAATTCTTCTTGTTTTCAACTATTTATTATATGTTTAATCAATGTTTAAAGTTTCAATTATATTTGTTCTATAGTTTATATTTTATAGTCACTCAGTTTCACGTGCTTGAAACATTTTTAAATTTCAAGTAAGCGGTTTTGAGAGGTTATAAATTATTTTCTATCAATCTTTTTTATGAAAATCCTTTTGTTTTCAACTATTTCTTATATCTTTAATCAATCTTTAAAGTTTCAATTATATTTGTTTTATATTTTATATTTTATAGTCTTTCAAATTCACGTACTTGAAACTTTTTTAAATTTCAAGTAAGCGGTTTTGAAACCTTATAAATTATTTTGCATCATCATTTTTAAGGAAATTCTTTTTGATTTCAACTATTAATTATATGTTTAATCAATATTTAAAATTTCATTTTTATTGGTCTTATAGTTTATATTTTATTGTCATTCAAAGTCACGCACTTGAAACAGAATCCCACATCGGAAATGCAGAATGTACTGCGCAGGAAAGGGAGAACCTGAATCCCACATCGAAAATGCAGAATGATTTCCAGGGCAAGGCATCTTATAAAAGGGAGGTCTGGGTGAGGGTTTCTGTCAGAATGCAGACTGCTGTAATGGTAGTACCGCTGGATATTTAGTAGCAGAGAAATTCTGCTGAAAATTTTTGTTATATATATATATATATATAAACAAAACAAAAAAAAATAAAAAAAAAAATTCAAAAAAAATTAAAATTTTTTGAGGGGAAAGGCGGCATCGGGGATGCCGCCTTTCGGGTAAAGGCCAAAGGCGGCAGGCCCGATGCCGCCTTTGCCCCGAAACGCAAAGGCGGCATCGCGCCTGCCGCCTTTGAGGGGCAGTTTTAAAAATATTTTTAACTTGGGCGTTTTTTAAAAAATATTTTTTTTAAAAACGTATTTAAAAAAAAAATCCATTAAACACCCAACAAATTAATGCGGAGTCCATCGATTTTTCATACCGAGTCATTACCATTATTATCCAATCAAAATGGGTGAAGAAACAGAGGTTTAAAATCATCCATATGCGTCAATGGAGGTGGTCTGTAGGTTGAAGGCGGATGAACAGTGTTTCCAGCGTTTTATTAAATTAATTTATTTAATTCAATTAAAACATGTTTTATGGGAAAACTAACTACCCATTGTGTATGAAAGTCATACCTTTTTAGGGTAAACTCCCTGTTTTGGACACAATGGAAGTGTCAGAATTCCCATGTGATTCTCCGTTTGTGAGATATAAAATTATTTCCAATAATTTAATATTTTTAACACATTATTTGAAAAACTATAATTAGTGAGCGGGGCATCCAAATACCGGCTTCCTTTGAATGTTATTCTCCCACTAGGATAAACATCGTATTCTGGATCCAGTGGTAGTCTCAGGTTTATCACCTAATGCAGCGTTTGGATGTGATTAATTTATTTATTCAAAAAACGAAATAAATAAATAATTAATTATAAAAAAAGTGTTTTTCTCGCGAGCGAGACATCCAAAAGTCCGACACATATAAATCTTATACCCTGTTTGGGGTTATCACCGCATCCCAGACCCAACCGTGGTATCATATTTCTCATGTGACGCACCGTTTTTATGTTATTCAATTATTTTGAATAAATTTCCCACACTTAAAATAATATATTTAATATTTTTTTTATGTCTTCGTCGTGACTTTTCATACTATAGAAACTTACACTAAACTCTAAAAATATTCATTTGAATATTCCAATGTGTTAACTGGACTTTTTACCCTTTAGAGACGCGTTCAATAAAAAAACAAGATTTTTCGCGACTAAATCATTTTTTCCACTAAATAATTTATCATAAGAGGGTTTTCTAATTATTGTAAAAATCAGGATGTTACAATAAGAATGAAAAAATGAAGAGAATATGATTAGTTAGGATTTATTCAAGTACTTTAATATGCTATAGGAGACTTTCAATGAACTTAAGGATAAATATAAATGTTTAAATAATCCGCATTCCTTGTCAGTTCATTTTAAATTTTACTTTTCTATAAAAAATGACAACAATTATCAATTACTAAAAGAAAACAATGAACTAAGAATTTCTAATGAGAAACTCAAAAAAGATCTGTAAAGTTTTACAAATGGAATAAAAATCTAGAAAATGATACTCAGTAAATAAACTACACCCAATTATGAAATTAGGATGGGTTACCAACTAAATAGAGGGAAAATTTTAAGAATAAATTTTCTCCTAGATCAAGCTCTGTAAACTCTGTAAATAGTTATTATTATTATAGGATAAAAAAATCATTTATAAATGTATAAATTATGTTTATGGAAAACCGTTCAAGTAGATTTGGATTCATAAATAGTTCATTGCTAACATTTCTAAACCCATGAAATTATGGGTACCAAATTCTTGTTTGGTTTAATATTGTTAAAGAAAACCTAATTGAAGAGTAAAAATAAGCACTTATGGTATCTAGATAATAGATGCTCTAGAAACAGCACTGGGGACTACTTGAGCTTTGAGAACCTTAACAAGGTAGATGGTGTAAATTTTCATTTTTGTGACAATACCAAAGGAAAAATAATTTGATTTGGTCAAATTGATAATTATAGTACTATTTTGATTTTAAAGTTTTATTTGTAGATGGTTTAACAAATAATATTCTTATAATATCACAAGTGTAATGATGGCTATCATATTAAGTTTGAAAATAATGATTTCAACGTTTACAATTCTAAGAATACTTTCTTTTACTAACCTACTTAATGAAAATGTTTATGCTGATTTAGAATAATTATTTTTCTAAAATATTTTTTGTTTAAGTTCCTTTAACAAAGGGTCTTGTATATGGAATAGGAGACTATGAAATTGAAAACTTCATTCACTTAGGAATATTACTAGGAAAGGATTAGTTAAGGGTCTTTATAAAATAGAATTCCCAAAAGACAAAGTTAGTAACCCATATAAAAAAGGGAAACAACATAAGATCTATTTCAAACCAAAGAAAGAAGTTTCAACTTATAAACCCCTATATTTGGTTCACATATAATTATTTGGACCCTATAGAGTTTCTAGCTTAAATGGGAAGCATTATTATGATGTTATTATAGATGAATTTGCTAGATACACCTGAGTTTTCTTTCTAACTTAGAAAAGTGAATCTTGTTCCCATTTTAAAAAATATAAAAAATCTGTACAAAACCTTAGTGGAATTACTATTAAGAACTTAATAATGATCATTGGCATGAGTTTGAAGATCAAGAATTTGAATATTTTTTCTTGAAAAGTGGATACAATCAGAAATTTTATATTTTTAAGACTCCAAAATAGAATGGTGTAATATAAAGAATAAATATAAATCTTTAGGAGCCAACGAGCCCGTACCCGAGTGGTAAGGGCTCCTGCTTGGCATCCAAGAGACCCGGGGTCAAAACCGGGTGGAGGCGAATTTCCGGGTACTGTAGCAGTTACTGTTAGGCACTGTAGCAGCCGGAATTATTCACCAGATTTGGGCCTTCGGGCCACCGGTTTGGGCCTACGGGTCTCCAGGGCCTTCGAACCATCAAAGGCCTTCGGGCCATAGGGCCTTCGGGTCACGTAGACCATGGTGTAGCCTAGTTCACACAGAACAGGCCCCAGAAGAGGATCAGGGCAATAGGAGTAGCAGCCACCAGATGCAGAGCTAACCAGATTGGAAAAATGAGAGGGTATGACAGCCACCATCGGGACCAGGTGTAACGCCCCGACCCTAGTTACCCAGAGTCGGTGAATTATTTTAATACATTGGCATGATTACAAGGAATCAAGTCCCGAAGGACCGATCAGTTTAGCAGTCTTGAAAAAATAGATCACATACATGAATGTTACATTTTGACTTTATGACGTAAAAAACAACATAAATAATCTCTATGAATGCCATTATTCCCTTGGCTTAACCCTGCATATCAATCACATTACACTTCTTGGAATCCTGGGAAAAATTAAACATAGAAAGGGGTGAGCTCAAATGCTCAGTAAGGGTAATCAATACAGCGGAAACTTTCAAAAAATATGCATAAACATTTATAGCAATGTATAAAACTAAAACAAAATCCTTTTAAACTTGAACTTCAGCATAATATGGCAGAAATAAAATGAAGTAATTCCATTTAATTATTCACATGGATATTCTACTAATCGAATAATCACATGAAATATCACTAACCACTTTCATAATGATGGAATGCATGATGCCGAACTTTAATTTCTGTGTCGAGGCCTCGTGCCAAGACCTAAAGGATAACTGTAACCGGAACCCAACTCGGAGAGCCTCTGTAACCGGACTCCATCTCGGAGTGCCTCTAATAACCGGACACCAACCCGGAGTGCCTCTAATAACCGGACACCAACCCGGAGTGCCTCCAATAATCGGACACCAACCCGGAGTGCCTCTAATAACTAGACACCAACCCGGAGGGCTTACTTTTACCGGTCCCCAACACGGAACATACTAGTCCAACACATTCATCTTAAGAAGAGGATGAAATATAACATAAACATTCGTATTAAAACTAACTTACAAAATGTCAAAACTTTAATCATAAACCATTAATGGCATAAAAATAACTCATCCATAGTCAAAAATATCACAAAACCTTAAATACAATATGGATGATTTGTATCATAATAAATCAACTTGAAACAAGTTTAAAATCTATCAAAGGATGTTGACATAGATGAAATCAATACTATTTGAGAGAAATATATCTTTTTTTGAAATCATTTAAAAGTCGCATAATTATAGAGAAAACCTTTATTTTGAAAATATCTTTATAAGCTTGTGAAGGAAGCTTCAAAGGTGTAATAACGGCGGAGAATAACCGCACCCTCCATATAAGTTAAAAAAAGACATTCTTAACTTAATTTTGTCAAAAGGTTAAAAAGGACCTTGTTTGGAAAACGACGGAAAGATTCCTTTATAAACCTCTTATAAAAATTCAAACAAGGGTATAAATATCTTTAACCCATATTCTTGTAAATAGAAAAAATGTTTTGAAATACATTTTTAAGAAACATGGATGTGGATGATAATGGGATCCCAGTAGATTATTACGTATATACAACCTTGGATAATGAAGAGATTGCGAAATAAACCCTTACCAATTTGGTAACTTATGAAATGTACAACCCATGAAAGAGGTATCATACAATGAATATGTAAATACACATAAATTAAATTGTATTACACAAAGAATATAATTATGGGTAGTACATACACCACACAAAAGGTAATGGTGGCAATATGGCATGAATCTCATGGGAATAAGGAGTGAGATGAAAACCTCTTACCTTGCACTTTCCTTTAGTCGAGGGTACGTTTAACCTCCTCTTCTTCGGGCTCTTCCTTTTGATTTGATCAAAAGGGCTCCTTAGGATGGCTTTCTGACTAAAGGAAGACCTATAAGATGAAGTGAGGGAAGTTGCGAGAGTATTTGGGCAGGGTTTGGCCGAACCAAAAGGCTTTGAAGGTGTGAATTAATGAGAAGGGTGAGTGTCCTTTTATAAGAGGGGTGAGGGGCACCTTTGGAAAAGCTAGAAATATTATTTTATAATAAATTCATATTCGGTTTATAATGGCTCCAAAGTATATTATTTAAAGGTTAAGGTGGGGATGGGTCGAAAACTAATCAACCAATAGAATTTAGACAGGTTTGGGTCATTATATTAACCTTATCTTTTAGTTTTAACACTTAGTTAATTAGTTTGACACTTACCATGTCACTTTGTATTTTTATATTATATAGTTAATAAACTTACAATATACATCCAAAAGACCTCCAAGTGGTCCATTAATGATAAAACTATCGTGATATAAGTCTCTTGGTCGAACCTTAGATTTTTAGGAATTTAATATCAATTAATAATATAATATTTGTTTTAAAAACACTTTTATGTCAATTTTGACACTATTCAATAATTGACTTTTGTAAAAATAATAACAGAATGATTACTTTGAAAAAAGTTAATTAAATCAATCCTAATATGTCATATTATCCAAGAAAATTAGTGTAATTCATTAAAAGTCTCAAATTATATTTATTTGGGTATTTATAATATCAATTATTTTAATTTTTCACTATTATGGTAATTACTGCATCATCATTGTGTCATAAATAAATTAAATTATTTAATGTCTAAAAATTATAAATAAAATACCATTATATAGGAAATATTTTTAGCTTTCTAATTAATATTCATAATCGAAATTCCAACAAATATAACCCTATGTAAAAATTGTTTTTCTAAAAGATATATGCTTATGTCATTTTTGTATTTATTTTAACTTAATTAATATAAAGTGTCATTACCACTTACAAGTGGCTCCATGGGATCCAAAAATCGACCCAAAGATGCCCATGGTCGGATATGTATCAACCAATAAGGTTAGGACACGTTTTAGGGTAATTTAGTATTATTATAATATTATTTTTTAACCCTTATTTACCAGATTTACCCTTTAACCATGGTAAATAAAATATTTACCGAAGTAGTTATTCAAAATGTCTAAAAATAAATGTTACCTATTTACAAAATTTGAACATCCTGATTCCAAATATGGAATCCATTTTTCCAAATTCAAAACACAGAAGTGGCAGAAATTAATTTAAAATTAATTCCTGTTGTCAAAACAAAAAGCGTGTTTTTAAGATATAATAACTATCAAAAGATTGATACTTGTTCATGTCCGGTTTAATTGTGAAATTATGTCCAATGAACAAAATTGTATTAAATAGTAAAAATATATTCTAAATATACTTTATAACCACTCAAATTCATAATTTATCACTAATAATTATTTTGATTAAAAAAGTTGTTTTTAATTAAAATTTAGTAATTTTCACTATTCATCAAAATATTAAAGTTATCTGAAAAGTACCAAAATTTCACCTTAGGCTAAATTCGATACTCCAAATCCAAAAATGAAGTCCATTTTGAGAGATAAAATTTCTAAAATTTTAAAAAGTAGGTATTACTATTCATAACGACTACTTAGATTGGTCGTGGTGTGTGTTTGAACTCGAAGTTGCGTACAACACACGCTACTGTATATTTCAAAGAGAAGTGTACCGTGGAAGCTCAGAGTGTTACACCAGGCACCATACAACTTTGTATGGGGAAATGATAGCCGATCAACAATGCAAGGTGGGATCTAGGTGATCAATGACGCAGAAAGCTGGGGAGGGGCAATTCAAGTGGGCTGGGCCTACGAGTCATGTATTGGGCATGGTATGCCTCTGGGCCTTCGAGTCATGTATTGCGGGTTTGTTGGGCCTTGGGCCTTGGGCCTAAGGGTCATGTACGGGTTCCCCTTATACCCTTAAAAGGGGGATTATCCATAATAAAATAAAAAATAAGGCCTTCGGGCCATTCGGGGTAATATAAATCTTTAGGATAATTTCTGAACTATGATTTATGAGTATAACCTACCTATTTATTTTTTCACAGAGGTTATAAATAGATCATGCTATATTATCAATATATTACTGATTAAAACTCATTTTAAGAATAATAAATTTGATTTATAAAATAGAACAAAGTCAAAGGTTAATTAATTTAGAGTTTTTGGTTGCAAATTCTTTATACTCAATGCCAAGGATAACTTAGAAAAGTTTTCATCCAAAAGTGATGAAACAATATTTCTTATTTATTGAACATCTAGTAAATCATACAGGGTATTCAAACTAAACTTTTATAAGAATCTATATATGTAAAATTTGATGAGATAGATCCACATGAGCCTAATACCCCTTTAAAAAACCTTGAGGATGATCTTTCAAATTTGAATATCAACACCTCAACCAAACCTATTAATAGTTATTTGAAACCCGATATAAAAAAAACATCAAGTTATGAGGAATTGTATGAACTGAAACCTGAAGAAGATGAAGTAACAAATACTTCTTATGGCATCCTGCCTTTTTATTTCCTAACTTTTCATTACATTTTACAAATAGAGGATCTTTAAAGTCTAGTGTCTTTGAAAAAAGAAACATAATACATGAAAACATATAACATTATTTTAATCCCCTTGAAAAGATTCTTGAAAAGTTCATCCTAAGTAAAATTACTACATCTCATAACCCAGAGACATACATCAAAGGAAAGGGTGAGTAGAAGACCCGATAAGGAAAACAAGTGAAACAGATTACATGTAAACTTGATCGATATCAATAAGAACATGGGGAATATCATAAAGGCATGATAAAGAGGAATATGGTAATAATAATAACATTAAACATAACTGGAAAATGTGGCTACAACATTTAATTTAGACATTCATAAGCATATCACCAAGGTCCATCCCCAAGGTGTCATAAAAATTACCAAGGTTATTCACCATGGTATCATAAAACTTTCATCTATAGAGATTAATTTCTTTACCCAATGAATTGGAGCGCTATCAGGGAGCACCATTAATATGTCTATATTTTCATGTGAGACACATAGATCATAATAAAACATTTCATGAATAACCCAAAGAGAATTAAAGAAATGGGTTTCATACCAAAATTGTGACGTTTTAAAAAGTTCTTAAAAACATGTTCATTATGTCATTTATAACCCACAGAAAGGGAATGAGTGTTTTATGTATGTCAATTCCAGAATAAAATATATATCATTTTTTATGTATTTTTTTAATACCCTTTTAAATGGAATAGATTTGGGTATTCACCTAAATAAAATAAGATATTTTTTTTAGAAAAAGAGAGAGATTTTGAGACCAAAAATCTGCAGCTTAACGACTTTGTAACATGGTTTTTGAAATCATTAAAAAGAGAGGGGAAAGAGGTCACCCATTAATAAGAGAGTAATAATATAGTATAAGGAAATAATAACATGGAGATAAGAACATGGTATGGAAATTTTCAATACATACCACATAAAAGAGAATTTCAAAGAAAAAAAGAGAAGTTACGAATCCCCTTATGAAAATTCAGTATCCTAACGACGTTGCTTAAAAATTCATAAAATCAGTTGATGAGAGCGAAAACGGTCTCTCATCATTTGGAAATAAAATGTACAGAAATAAGGATATATAATAATATACCCCAACATAAAAATATGGAAATTGAAAGACATAACATAAAAGAAGTTTAGACTAAAAGAGGAGGGTAAAAGGTTCCCTTACCTTGAAGAGTAACTTCAAAAACTAAAATGTTGGGACCTTGGGGGGCTTGAGGGAATCTTGGGATGACTCCTTGTGAGGTAAAAAGACTATAAATTTTTTGATTAGGAATTTGGAATGAAATGAATGAATGAATAAGTTGGTGTTTATAGCCAAAGTGAGGGAATATTTTATTAATTTCCATGGGAAACCTCATTAGTGGTATTTGCAAAACCATGGGTCTGACCATGGTATTTTTCCATAGTATTGGACAATTGGGACACCTCATAACACATTTTATTCCTCAAGAGTCGAATAGAATTATTATATCATGATTACATCATTAATGGTGTCATTAAACACACCGAAACTCAAAATTGTATTTTAACTATTCACCAAAAAAAAAACATTTTATAAAAATCTCATAAATTCACCCTAACCTAATATTGATGTTCTGAATTCAAAAAATGAACTCCATTTTATGAAAATAATTTTCTAATTATGAGATATTTAATTTTAAAGTAAAATCACCATTTTCTTGAAAAAATACTAATATTTAACTAATATTTTCTAAAATATTTATTTACTTACACTATTATAACACACTACCATTCAAGATGACTAAATTATATTTATATTTAATTAAGTGAGGTTACTATTCTATTGGTCATATTACTATTCATAAGGGTAATATTACTATTCATAATTTACTATTCACTAAAACATAAGTTGATCTTATTAGACTCTAAATTTATTACTGATCATAACTTTATAAGACCTTTTTTTAAAATAATTTCACATTATTAATTATTTAAAGTATAAAAAATATTTTAAATTACTCTATTTTTTTATATTCATCAATAATATGAAACTTCTAAAAATTCATCCTATATTTATTTCGACATTTGAAATTAATTTTTTTTACCATAATAAAAAATAAAAATTTTATTTATACAAAAGTATTAAATAATGTAACTAAGGCCTCATTACATAGCCCCTTATAACACCTACATAGACACTAAGAGTATGGTGTGGAATGGTGATAGAATCTTGGGGCAGCTCGAACAACATTGCCCGAGTGGTGATTTCATCAGCTTGAACTTCTCCTGAAGGTGATTACGTTCAAGATTAACATGTTGAATATTGGATTGGGCTTGGTCTAGAACAAATCATAGTGATGCTACATCCTTCCTAAGCTCTGATAGATGGGCTTAGTATGGCTCGAGTCTACTGGATGAGGCCATCAACTCTTCTTTTTGTATTAATCAACCATGATCATTTGTATTTATAAACAATAATCATAACGTTAAGAGTATAGTTTCCAACAGTCATATAATAATCGAATCCCATCTATCTCATTTTAATTATACTCACTTCATTAATAAAAGGATATAGTTTTGTAGAGTAAAAAACAAAATAACACACAAATTTAGGAAATAAATATTATTCAAAAGTTCAGGTCGTTACAATTTCCCCCCTTAAGAAATTTCTCCCCCAAAATTTCAACTCATACCCTCAGAGGAGAAATGGTTTGGGTACTTCTGCCTCATAGAATCCTCTGGTTCCCATGTGGATTCTTCACACTTTTGGTTCCTCCAGAACCACTGGTGGAAATTGAGACTTTCCCAACACTTTTCTTCCAACGGTTAGAACAAACCGTTGGTATACTGGTTTTAGATCAACCTTCCCCAACTGTTTGTTAAAACTATTGGTATAATATATTCAGAACCATTATTTCCCAATGATTTGAGTAAACCATTGGAAACAAATTTCATTTTTCTAATGTATACCAATAGTTTTTAAAATAGTTGGTAAAGGTTTTATTTCCCAATGGTTTTTTAAAACTATTGGGAAAGTTTTCCCCTAAATACATAGCAGATCCGGTTCCCCCATCCACATGATTGCAACCCTAAAACGAAGCTCTCTCTTTACCCTAGGCTGCAAAACTCTTTCCACCCGATAAATCCATCTTCAATCAAGCAATTTTTTAGTTCTGCACTTAATATCTGTAAGTGCTACCTCAGTTTTAATGTTTTACATCTATTTGTTTCTTTTTTGTTTTGATTTGGCCTAAACCAGAGGTCTGTGCGGTCTGGGGCATGGTATACCCAATAAGTACACTTTGATTTGTTTTTGGTTTTTGTTCTACACTTCAAGTGTCATGATTGTGTGAATCACCTTTATTTGAAGTCTTCATAGCCACTCCTTCTGTGTATAGTTGGTTAACCATTGAACTAATGGAGGTGCTAGTGATATGTATCCCCACTCAAAGATGGTAAATGGTTTGTTTATTCATATTGTCTTGAGGTGGGTAATGGATATAAGGATGGTCCATGTGAAGGGATTGGGGATGGTTGGGGTAGTGGTGTAAATGGTTTTCCATAATTTTAGTGGGGTGATATGGTAGTTTCTATGGACTCTAGTTTAGTTGAAAATTGGATTTGGATTTTGTATTTATAGTTTTTGTTCAAGGAATAATGGGAAGGGAAGTGATATTGAGGATGAATTGGCTATTGGTTGGGTGATGGATTGAAATTGTGATGTTGGTTGGATTGGGTATAGGTAATGTTCAAGGTATTATACGGATATTTCCACCACTGAACACCCCCACCCCACCCTCCTAGACACCCCCACCCCCTGGATAGTCCCCCAACCCATGCACACCCCCACCCCCTAGACCCCCCACTGGACATCCATCCACCACCCGCTGCACACCCCCACCCCACCCTCGGGACACCCCCACTCCCATAGACAGACCCCACCCCCTGGACACCCCTCACCCCCTAGACACCCTTACCCCCACCCCCTAGACACCCCTCACTCCCCATGGAACCCCCCCAACCCTGGACACCACACCCCCTAGACACTCCCACCCCCAAGATAGCCCCCACCCCCTTGTACAACCCCCACCCTCCAGGACAACCCCACACCGGGACACCCCCACACCCCTATACACCCCCATCCCTAGACACACCCCACCCCTTGGACACCCCGACCCCCTAGACACCCCCACCCCCATGGACAACCCACCCACCCCATGGACACCCCCACCCCCTTGGAAAGACCACCCTAGACACCACCCTACCCCCTGGACACCCCCACCCACTTGGACACCACCCACCCCCTAGATAGCCCCCACCCCCTGGATAGCCCCCCCTGGACACCCCCACCCCCTGGACACCCCCACCCATTTGGACAGTCCCCAACTGTGGATATCCCCCACTCCATGAACACCCCCACCCCCTTTGACACCCCCCAGACACCACCCCACCCTTGGACACCCCCAACCCCCTTGGACAACCCCCACCCCCTAAACAGTCCCCCTAAACACCACCCCACCCCCTTGGACAACCCCCACCCCCTGGACAGCCCGCACCCCTGGACACCCCCACCCCCTGGACACCCCCACCCCCTGGACAGCCCCCACCCCCAGGACACCCCCACCCCTTGGACAACCCCACCCCCCCTAGACAGCCCCTTGGACACCACCCACCCTCATGGACACCCCCAACCCAGGACACCCCCACCCCATGGACACGCCCACCCCTGGAAATCCCCCCACCCCCTTGGAAACCCGCACCCCCTTGGGCATCCCCCCCGGACACCACCCCACCCCCGGACACCCCCACCCCCTGGACACCCCACCCCCTGGACACCCTCACCCCCTTGGACAACCCCCACCCCCTAGACAGCCCCCACCCCTAGACACCCTCACCCTCTAGACAGCCCCATCCCTGGACACCCCCCTCTAGATATCCCCCACCCCTAGAAACCCCCCCCCCCTCAGGACACCACCCCACCCCCTAGACACCCCACCCCCTGGACACCCCCACCCCCGTGGACAACCCCCACCCCCTGGACAACCCCCACCCCAACCCCTGGACACCCCCACCACCTGGACACCCCCTAGACACCACATCACCCCCTAGACACCCCCACCCCTTGGACAACCCCCACCCCCTAGACAGCCCCCACCCATAGACACCCCCACCCATTGGACAACCCCCCACCCCTTGGACACCCCCACTCCCTTGGACTGCCCCCACCCCCTAGAAACCCAAACACAATGAATACTTTGACATTAGGTATTGGGTGTTAGGAAATCTCATAACTTTTCAAAAATATTTCCATTTTTTAGCATCAATATCTTATTTAAACAAATCTCTTTACACATTCTGCATATTTGATGAAAAGAATTCACTCTGTAATATCTTGAACAATTTTCTATGAGGTCCATGGTGTCCTCTTGTATATGATAAATGGAAAAACTACAAAACATATTTCATCTCAAATTTAGGAACACATAACTAAATTAGTATATCTTCACATTATTTTAATAATAAGGTATCAACCTAAGAATAGTTCACTACATCAACTAGAAACCCCTTCCTTTATGGATATCTAAAATGGGGATAGATCATCCTATTTGGAAAATAAATTTCATTCTCATCATTAAAAATATCCATGTACATGGAATCATGCTTCTTTTACCCATGGAACCTTCATATTATGACATCATACTCCTCTTAGTCCCATTTAATATTTATTGGATCATGATCCACATGTATGACCATGATGTTTCAATCCCTGAGGAAATTTTTACCATAATTTTTAGATTAAACATCAATATTATTGAATTTATTTTGATGAAATGACTTATAATAATTTTTTTACAGAATGGATAGAATTTGGATGTATGAAAATGATCGGATCTCATGTAAATTTTAAAACAATTTTTAGAGATTTTTAGATTTTTCATTTCACAATGCTTGAGATAGTGGTCTCATACACTGCCCATGTTACAATTGTGTTGGAAGACCTTGTTTGAGCTATGAAGAAGTCAACTACCACATAGCCAAATATAGTTTTCAAGAAAACTACTATGTGTGATATCATAATGGGGAGAAAATGAAATATCAAATTACTGATGATCCAAATGAGAGGACTGTATTGGAGAATTTTTTATATGACCAGTTTCTGTTTATTCTTCATCATGAAAAATAAAGGATTACAACCCAATAAGACTTCAATATGAGTAGACATGATGAATCTAATGAAAATGATGATGTTGTTTGGGTGAAAAAATTAAATGATGTTGCCAAGACTCTAGTATATCGACAACGTGGTAAAATGAAAAAGCTATAATTTTTAATCTGATTGTTTCATAGGAAAACTATGTATGGGATTTCTAATACTTCCATGGATTAAATTATTACCTTCTTGAAGGAGTTACTTCTAGATGATGTAGATATTCTCTCAAACCACTATATGACATATACGTTAGTTGAGGAATATGGATTTTCAAGAAACAAAATTCTTGCTTTCCTGAAATATTGTAGTTTATTCCGGGAGGAAATTACTGAATGAAATGATTGTATAAAATGTGGCACATCCCACTTGAAGCCAAAAGCTGATAGAACACCATTCCGTATGCCACAAAATGTAATGTGGAACTTTTCATTTATCCCCAGACTCCAGAATCTTTTTATGTCTGAAGAAATATCAATAAAAATGTGATGGAATGATACCGAGAGAAAGAAGACTAATGATGAGTTGGATCACCCTACAGATGGATTTTCATGGTAGAGATTTGATGCTTGATAAAACACTATTTTATTGAATATTTTATTGATAATAAGTGATATAATTTCCTCACATTGTGTTAAATATGTTCATTTATAAAATATTTGGGATTAGATCATTCATTTGAAAATTTGATGAAAATTACAGTTTTACCCTTTTAAAATGTATTGTAGTATTTTGAAAATAAATATTTTAATATTTATTATTTGAACTTAATATTTTGTAACAGTGTTATTGACTTAATTTTATACAACTTTTATTCAGGACACTAGAGATAAAGAGTCCATTTGGATGGAGTAAATGGGATATTAAGTCGATGGTGGGCTGGACTTGGCAGAATGGACATGGGTTCTATATTTGGGCCATATGTTCTTCATCCAGGCTTGGATGGAGCCCAAATTTTGAGGACATCTCGAGGACATGATTTTACACAAATAATACTTCTATAAGGCCGTCCAATTCACGCGTTTTTGAGGTAAAATATGCGGTAAAACTTGGAATAAAATATTTGGCCAAGTTTTTCATTTCACACTTAAAAAGTTATGTAACCCTAGCCCTCACAAACTCTATTTAAAGGGTTTTTTCACTCTTTTAGAGGGCTGGTAGAGGCTTTTGGAAGGTGTGTCCGAATGGTTGTCTCTTGTGAGCCCCTCACAACTCTTGGAATAAGTAAGGCTTTGTGAAAACCTCTCTTCCAAAAAAGCTCTCCTCTCCCACCTCCTCTTTGTATTTCTTTTCTTTCATGTTTGTATCTTGAAATTTTCTTCAAATAATCTTCTGTATTATTCATTTTTTATTATTATATTAATCTTCTTAATTGATTTGGAATCAAGAGTGTAGACGATATTGGGTTATACCCTTTCAATCCTTTGCTCATGCAAAACGTCTCCACAATGACCACACCGCCCATGGAAGAGTAGTTTTTAGTGATCGATCTATCTTCTACCCTCTTAATTTAATTATTTTGAATCATTAAGCTACTGTAATTCAATTAATATGATCCATGAATTGTGTTTTTAAATTTTATGAAACTAAGCAAGTAATTTAACAATTAACACAAAAACACGCGAGGTCAGGATATAGTGTAAATTGTGAGAGCGCAATCTTAATCAGTAATACAAAACCACATGGGATAAATTTGTAGAGTTAAAATATAATCCCTAAACACAATTCATAATCATTTCTATAATGGATATGTTCTCTAATTAACCAATTACCATAAGCTAACCTTAGAGCAACAATCAAAGCAGGGTGCTGCGATTGCGTGTTCTGAAGCTAGCCTAGGGTTTAAGTAATTCCATCTTTGTGGTTAAGTTAACTCTTATAGGGTTCAAGGGTTAACAAATTAGAGGATAATAATTAAGTGGATATTTATTTAAATGATAATGATTAATTATTGAATGAAGAGGTAGAGTTAGATCAATTATTCCTTTTAAAATATATTTCTAATAAAACATTATCTTGTTGTGTCATTTTAATCGAAATTCATTTCAAAACTAAAAAAAATACAATCTTTTTCTAGAAAACTTATTCAAGTTTTATAAACGATAAACAACAACCCCTATCCTTTGAAGTAGTGTTTTTATTCTATTTTATTTTATTTCTATAATACCTCTAATTTTTTTTAATTCACTTCCTCATTTGAGAGATGACCTTGGTCAGCCACTCTGCTGCACCTAAGTACCCCAAAATCACACTAATCATTTGAGGGAACCCACGACAGTGCTCTATAAAATTGGCTTTGTTTCCGGGGAGGAAAGTAATTATTTAAACCAATTAGAGGTATTTATTTTATTTTACATTTTATTCTCTTCCTCTCTTCTTTCTTCCTTCTTTACCCAATCTGTTTTTTTCTTCTTATTTTATTTTCTTCTACTTCTTTTTGGACCATCAACTCAACATTATTATTTTTATTTTACTATGGTCCAATTTCTTTATTTTAATTTTTATCTTATTTATGACATGAAATAATCCCAAAGATCTCTTAGATCTTGACCCTGAGATTGAACGTAGCCTTAGGGAACGAATTATACATTCTCAGTCTACGAGAAGTTTCAATATTAAACCAGTTGTAGAAGTTATCCACTTTTAGAACATTGAAATTGGAAGAAATTCAAATTCAACCATAAAAAAAGAACCAATGGCTGACAATTATGGAAATTAACTTAATAGAACCATTTTATAATTGGCTGCACCTAATATTAACTATCAACCAAATTGTATTGCATACCCAAATCTTGAATCGGACTTTGAACTAAAATTTGGGTTAATTCACTTATATCAAAAGTTTCATGTCCTCTCTGGTGAAGATCCCAATAAAAACATTAAATAATTTAATGTGGTTTGATCAACTTTAAAACCAAGAAATGTTTTTGAAGATCAAATCAAACTAAGAGCATTCCCATTCTCACTTGATAGAGCTGCGAAAGACTGGATGTATTATTTACAACCCGAAGATGTAACTTGTTGGAACGATTTGAAACGTCTTTTCTTGCAGAGATTTTTTCCAGCATCAAGGACCACTTCCATTCGTAAAGAGATATCTGGGATCAAGAAAGCACAAGGGGAGTTAATGTATGAGTATTGGGAGTGATTCAAGAAGTTGTGTGCAAGATGCCCACATCACCAAATTAGTGAGCAACTCCTCATCCAATACTTTTTGAAGGAATCACACCTATGGAGAGAAACAAGGTGGATGCTACAGCTGGAGGAGCATTGGTGGACAAGACACCAGTATCTGCACGTGCATTGATCAACAAGATGGCCCAAAAATCTCAACAATTTGGCGATAGAGGTACACCACATGTTAGGGGAGTATATTAGGTAAGTCCTTGTTCTCTTGAAAGTCATTTGATTGATACCAAGTTGGAAGAATTGACCACTATGGTGAGGTAGATTTCATTGGCTCAAAAGACATCCCAACCCACTCCTTCAAGGCCTTGTGATATTTGCACTGAGATAAGCCACCCAACTGACTGTTGCCTATAACTCCAAGAAACAGAAGATTGTGAAGTAGTGTTCCCTGAGAGACCATATCAGCAGCAACAACAGACATATCCCCCAAAGAAGTATGACTCCTTTGCACCAACATTCATCCAAGGGTGGAAGGATCAATCAGACATGAGGTATGGATCTGGATAACAACAAAGGCCCCCTTTTCAACCAAACTTCCAATAGCCTCCACCTTACCAATAGGGTTTCCAACAACCCCAAAGGAGATTCAAAGCTCAAACATCAACAAGTCAGCTACAAGGGAATCTCCAGCACAAGGTATACTCTAACACTAATGATCTTTTGAAAGAAATTATTCTTAATCAACAGAATGAGTTGAAGAGTCAAGGTTTGGAGTTGAGGGAGTTGAAGACTCAAATGAGCCAGATTGCCACCGCCCACCATGAACTTGTAAGTAAGAATTCCAGAAATCTTCCTTCCCAAACCACTCCAAATCCAAAGGGGAATGTTAGTGCCATAAAATTTTGAAGTGGTAAGCAAATGAATGATACATCTGTACCTACCATTCCACTGGGATTCACCTCAACTCCGGAGAAGCCTCATGCCATACCAACTGATGAGCAACCCAAGGAGAAATATAAAGGTAAGAAAAAGAGTGATTATGTTCCTCCTAAACCTCTTCCCTTTCCAAATAGGTTTGTTCAAACCAAGAAGATGGCTGAAGAGGCGATACAAAAATAGGTTTTGGACACATTCAAGCATGTTGAGATCAACATCCCTCTACTTGAAGCCATCAAACAAGTCCCAAGGTATGCCAAATTCTTAAAAGAACTCTGCACCAATCGAAGAGGGATCAAGGGAAATGAGAGGATCAACCTTGGAAGGAATGTCTCAGCACTCATTACACCAACTCTAGAAATGCCAACAAAGTGCAAGGATCTCGGGACATTCACCATCCCATGTACCATAGGGGAGTTGCACTTCTCTGATGCTGTTTGTGATTTAGGAGCTTTAATAAATGTGATGCCTCACTCTGTATTCTCTTCTTTACAGGTTGGTGAGTTGAAGCCGATGAGAGTAGTGGTGCAATTGGAGAATAGAGTTATGGAATATCCAGCAGGAGTCCTTGAGGATGTACTTGTCTGGGTAAGAGACATGATCTTTCAACAGACTTATATGTGCTCAAAATGGAGGATGATCAGGTAAGTTATCGTGATCCCATTATCTTAGGTAGAACCTTCCTCAAAACTGAAAAAACTATCATAAATGTTCATGAGGGTACACTTTCCATGGAGTTTGGAGATGACGTTGTAATTTTTAATGTTATGGACTCCATGAAGTACCCCTCTGAGGACCATTCTACTTTTTTTATCTCTTATTTTGAACCACCAAGTAAAAACTCCATGGATTTTGATTATCCTATGATTAGAGAGATTATGAGTATTGGTTCTGGTTTAATGTCTAAGATAACTTCCACACCTATTTCTAATGAACAAGACTCTCTAAGATTTGATTATGAAATGGATTTATATTCTGATCTTGATCATGTGAACTCTGATTATGACATGGCTATTGAGTATGCTGATGGATTTGGTGCTTTATTCTCTGATTGTGATGATTTCTATTCTGATACTGATGTTCATTGTGCAAATATGTCTGTTGCATCAATTTCTCCATCCATACATCACCCCCTACATTGGAACTCAAGTCATTTCCCCCAAATATTAAATTTGAATACTTGCTGAGTGATGATATATTACCTGTTATCATTACTAACAATATCTCTTTTGAACATGAAGAAAAAATTTTGAATCTATTGAGAGATAACATTAGGGAAATTTGTTGGACATTGGCAGACATATCAGGTATTAGCCCCTCTATTTGCATTCATAGGATTCTCTTAGAGGATGGGGCTAAACCAATTAGGCAGCCATAAAGGAGACTTAATCCAACACTTTTGGAAGTTTTTAAGAATGAAGTTGAAAAATTACTTGAGGCAGGTATCATTTACCCTATTTCTAACTCACAATGGATTATCCCTGTCCAGGTTATACCAAAGAAAACTGGTTTCACTATTATAAAAAATGAAAATGATGAGTTAGTTCATGTGAGAGTACAAAACAGTTGGAGAGTGTGTATTGATTATAGGAAACTAAATCAATCCACTCGTAAGGACCATTTCCAACTTCCATTCATTGACCAGATGCTTGAGAGACTTACAGGTAAGACACATTATTGCTTCTTGGATGGTTTCTCTGGCTATTTTTAGGTTCCCATTACAGAAGAGGACCAGGAGAAGACGACATTCATTTGCCCATTCGATACCTTTGCTTACCGAAGGATTCCATTTGGACTTTGCAATGCCCCAGGTACCTTCCAGAGATGTATAGTGAGTATTTTCTCAGATTTCATTGAGACCTGCATGGAGGTATTTATGGATGATTTTACAGTTTATGGATCCTCATTTGATGAATCTCTCTCTAGTTTGGGTGATGTGTTGCATCATTTTATTGAGAAGAATCTGGTCTTAAATTTTAAAAAATGTCATTTCATTGTCGAAAAGGGAATTGTCTTAGGTTATATAGTCTCAAAAAATGTCATTAAAGTTGATAAATATAAGGTAGACATTATTTCATCCCTTCCATATCCTACATGTGTGCATGATGTTCGATCATTCCTTGGACATGCTGGATTTTATCGAAGCTTCATCAGAGATTTTAGTAAGATCGCTCTACCCTTATCTCGATTGCTTCAAAAAGATATTGACTTAAATTTTGATGATTCATGTAGGGTATCATTTGATGAGCTAAAGAAGTGTCTGACCACTCCACCGATCATACAACCCCCGCAGTGGGACCTTCCATTTGAGCTTATGTGTGATGCGTCCAACTTCGCGGTTGGAGCTGTCTTATCTCAGAGGGAGGAGGGACATTCACATGTGATTTCATATGCATCGAGGATGTTGGATTCTGCCCAATAAAACTACACCACCACAGAAAAGGAGTTTCTTTCTCTTATATTTGCTTTAGATAAATTTCGTTCATATTTATTGGGATCTAAAGTAGTTGTTTTTTCTGACCATGCAGCTTTGAAGTACCTCCTAAGTAAGACAAATGCAAATCCATGACTTATCCGTTGGATTATACTTCTTAAAGAGTTTGACATTGAGATAAGGGACAAGAAGGGGTCAGAGAATTTGTTGGAAGACCACATGAGTAGGCTTAATCACACACCAGAGGGTGACACCTTGGACCAGGTACCACTTCGAGACACTTTCCCCGATGAGCATATCTATACCATATTAGGTACGCATCCCTGGTATGATAATTTAGTTAATTACATTGTTTCCTTTGAAATACCAACAAATTTGAAGAAGAATCAAGTCCAAAAATTAAAAAGTGAGTCTAGGTTTTATGTGTGGGATGATCCTTACCTCTGGCGCATGTGTAGTGACGAAGTCATTAAGAGGTGTGTTCCTGATCATGAGTTTGAGTCTGTTTTTCATTTCTGTCATACACTTGCTTGTGGTGGACACTTTGGACCCCAACGGACAGCTAGGAAGGTTTTGGACTCTGGATTATATTGTCCTAGCTTATTCCATGATGCCCACGTGTTTTGTAAGTCATGCTCTTGTTCCCAACACACTGGGAACATTTCTAGGAGACATGAGATGCCCCAACAACCCATGCTATTCTGTGAGATTTTTGATGTATGGGGCATTGATTTTATGGGTCCTTTTTCTAGTTCATTTGGATTTTTGTATATTTTGGTTTATGTTGATAATGTGAGTAAATGGGTGGAGGCCAAGACCACCAGGACTGACGATTCTCATGTTGTAGTGGATTTTGTCAAGGCTTAAATTTTCTGCAGGTTTGGAGTACCAAAGGCCATCATCAGTGACCATGGGACACAATTTTACAATAGGAATTTTTCTTCCCTCCTTCGAAAGTATGGGGTGACACACAAAACATCAACACCATACCACCCCCAAACAAATGGTCAGGCTGAGGTTACAAATCGTGAGTTGAAACAAATATTGGAGAAAACCGTGCAACCAAATAGGAAGGATTGGAGCAAGCGCTTGGATGATGCATTGTGGGATTATAGGACAACATACAATACACCCATTGGTATGTCCCCATTTCAGATTGTTTTTGGTAAAGCGTGTCATCTCCCCGTGGAAGTTGATCATTAGGCTTATTGGGCTATAAAGAAATGCAACATGGATTTGGCCCAAGCTGGAATCCAAAGGAAGCTGCAAATTCAAGATATTGAGGAGATTAGATTGTCTTCATATGAGAACTCAAGGCTCTAAAAGGAACGATCAAAAGAAGATCATGATAGAATGATCCAACAAAGGGAGTTTCATGTTGGAGAGAAATTCCTTCTCTACAGTTGACGACTGAAGCTGATTCCTGGTAAGTTGCATTCTAGATGGTTAGGTCCTTATATTGTATCTAATGTTTTTCCTTATGGTGCAGTGGAGATCACACAAGAAGGCACTGGAAGGATCTTTATAGTCAATGGGAAACATTTGAATAGATACATTGAGGGACTTCCTACTAATGCAATGGATTTTATCACACTGCATGACCCCATCATCACTTGAGCACATTAGACTGTTCCTAACCCTTTCACTTTTATATTATTTGTCCTATTTAAAAATTCTGCATTTCATGTGCATATATCATATCATGGGTTCACATTGAGGAAAATGAAATATTTTAAGTGTGGGGGAGGCAACCTTTTAGTTTAGTAATTTCAATTGTTTTCCTATTAAAAAAAACCAAAAAAAATTTTGTGTGTTTTTCAAATTTTGTGTGTTTACTTTTCAATTTTCTTTGTGTTTTTGAAATTTTTGAGCTGAAATGATTCTCATCACAATTTTGAAATGCATATCAATGAGTGAAACGATTTATCCCTTGAAACTAAGCTTAAATTAATACTAAAATGACTTTGTTTCGTGTTCAAATATTTATTAATTTCATGAAAAGTACACTGGATTTTGAATCCCATACCACATCTCACTGTCTTTATATTTGAAATCACTTTCCTGTGAGGCTTCTAAACCATTATTTTCACATTATTTACATTCACCTCACTTCTTAAGAGAACTAAACCATGCTTGATTTAACCATAATTTGATATATTCCTGTCAAAACATGAGGGTTTTAGGTACTTATGTTTAAATGATTGAGGCATTTGTTTGGTATTAAAGCCCCTATTTCAAAGAATCCTTTTTCATAATGGCCTAACTTGAACATTTAATCCTTTTAGCCCTTAGAATCCATGCACAAACTTTTAGGTTAGCCACATTACAAGCCAATTTTTCCTATCCAACCAACTCTTGAAGTGAAATTGCATAATCTAGTTGAGCTTAAGTGTGGGGTAATCTATCTTGTGTTGTGCTACCACATTCTGTGATACTTTGGGTGGAAAATTAAATTCTGAAGAGATGTGTTTGCTGCTGAAGAAATTAATTATATTTAAATCTGTGCCTTTTCTAGAGCTTTCATCACAAGTGAAGCTGTGCCTTTTCTGGAGCTTCTAATTGAGGTGGAAAGTTATGCCTATCTAGAGCTTTCAAGAAAATCATGTTTTAGAATATTGACATTTTTGATGCTAAAATGATGAATGATGTAAACCTTTCATGACTTTTCATGATGATGAAGCTTAATTGATACTATGGGGATTGAGGAGATGACCATATTTAAGTGAAAATTAGATTAATGCAATTTTTCTTCAAAAAGAGTCAAACCCTCCTCATTCAGCCTCAGAATTTTTCACATCTAAATACTACCTACCGAAAGCCACAGAACAACCCTAAAAAGTCCTCAGGATAAACACACTTCCTTGACTCACATTGGGTGGCAATGTAGGAATCTATCAAGCCTATGGTGACCCTTGTATGAGTTGGATGAGAAAGACATTGCAAAAAAAATGACATTTGAGTGATAAGAGAAACTTCAAGTGAGGTAAGTGTTTTGTGCATGAGAGGATAAAAAAAGTGGAAATATATTGAATGATATAAATGAATAACTTGAAATAATGGTTTTTTATGAGGCATTATATCTTTTGTTTCTTGGTTTTTAATTGTTTGATCTCAAGGATATGTGTTTTAAAATTGGTTTTGATTTGATATTGATGTTTACTTGATATGAGATTTTGCTCAGGAGTGCAAAAGGGTAAGTGTGGTGGAGTTGATAAAACACTATTTTATTGAATATTTTATTGATAATAAATGATATAAATTTCTCACATTATGTTAAATATGTTCATTTATGAAATATTTGGGATTAGATCATTCATTTGAAAATTTGATGAAAATTCCAGTTTTACCCTTTTAAAATGTACTTTAGTATTTTGAAGATAAATATTTTAATATTTATTATTTTAACTTAATATTTTGTAATAGTGTTCATAAATTACTTTTATACAACTTTTATTCAGGACACTATAGATAAAGAGTGCATTTGGATGGATTAAATAGGCCATTAAGTCAATGGTGGGATGGACTTGGTAGAATAGACATGGGTTCTGTATTTGGGCCATATTTTCTTCATCCAGGATTGGATTGAGCCCAAATTTTGATGAAAGATCAGGGACATGATTCGGCACAAATCATCCTTCTATAAGGCTGGCCACTGCACGCGTTTTGGAGGTCAAATATGCGGTGAAACATGGAATAAAATATTTGGCCTATTTTTTCATTTCACACTTAAAAAGTTATGTAACCCTAGCCCTCACAAACTATATTTAAAGGGGGTTTTCACTCTTTGAGAGGGATGGTAGAGGATTTGGGAAGGTTTTTCCGAAAGGGTGTCTCTTGAGAGCCCTTCAAAACTCTAGGAAGAAGTAAGGCTTTGTGCAAACCTCTCTTCCAAAAAGTCTCTCCTCTCCCACCTCTTCTTTGTATTTCTTTTCTTTCATGTTTGTATCATGAATTTTTCTTCAAATAATATTATCTATTATTCCCTTTATTCTTATCTCAATATTCTTAATTGGGTTGGAATCAAGAGTGGAGATGATATTTGGTTCTACCCTTTCAATCCTTTGCTCATGCAAAACGTCTCCACGATGACCACACCGCCCATGGAAGAGTAGTTTTTAGTGATTGATCTATCTTCTACCCTCTTCATTTAATTATTTTGAATCATTGAGCTACTGTAATTGAATTAATATGATCCAGGAATTGTTTTTTTAAATTTTAAGAAACTAAGAAAGCAATTGAACAATTAACACAAAAACACGCGTGGTCGGGATTTTGTGTAAATTGTGAGAGCGCAATCTTAATAGGTAATACAAGACCACATGATATAAATTTATAGAGTTCAAATATAATCCCTAAAAACAATTCATACTCATTTAAAGAATGGATATGTTCTCTAATTAACCACTGAACATAACCTAAACTTAGAACAACAATCAAATCAGGGTGTTGCGATTGCGTGTTCCGAAGCTAGCCTAGGGTTTAAGTAATTCCATCTTTGTGGTCAAGTTAACTCTTATAGGGTTTGAGGGTTAAAAAATTAGAGGATCATAATTAAGTGGATATTTATTTAAATGATAATTATTAATAAGTGAATGAAGAGGTAGAGTTATATTGATTACGCCTTTTAAAATAGATTTCTAAAAAACATTATCTTGTTGTGTCATTTTAATCGAAATTCATTTCAAAACAAAAAACAAAAAAAATCTAATCTTCTTCCAGAAAACTTCTTCAAGTTTTATAAATGATAAAAAACCACCCCCATCCTTTCAAGTAGTGTTTTTATTCTCTTTTATTTTATTTCTATAATACCTCTAAAAATTTGTTTTAATTCACTTCCTCCTTTGAGAGACGACCTTGGCAGCCACTCCACTGCACCTAAGTACCACAAAATCACACTAATCATTTGTGGGAACCCACGACAATGCTATATCATTGCTCTATATCCTGATTTTTCAGCCAACATGTGTAATGTGAGGTTGGGTCTTTTATGTGATGGTTTTAATCCATTTGGGTAGATTCTTACTTTGCACCGCACATGACCGGTTTTTAGACACATTTATAACCTTCCCCCATGGTTGTGTATGAAAAAACCTTTCAATTCCATAATTATACTCATATCTTGACCTTCTGATCATGACAATGATATAGACGTATACATGCAACCTTTAATAAAAGAGTTGAAACTTCTTTGGGATGTGGGTGTATTCACATATGATGCATATTCAAAATACATATTTCAGATGCGTGCTATGCTTATGTGGATGATCAATGATTTTCCTACTTATGAAATGATGTTTGGATGGAGCACAAAGAAAAACTATCATGTCCTGTTTATATAAAGAATACACGATCTAGAAGACTAAAATAGCGCTGTAGTTTTAGTTTTATGGGACATCGAAAATTATTTCCAATGGACCATACATATAGAAATAATCATCAAAGATTTGATAATACCATGGAGACCGATGATCCACCTCAACGTATGTATAGAATTGATTTGTTTAATGAATTGAAAGATTTATGTTTTTCATTTGGGAAGGGTCAAATGAAATATAGAAAGAAAAAGAATGTTTCCACTGGAACCTGTTACAATTGGAAGAAGAGTAGTATCTTCTTTGATTTTTCTTATTGGTCAACCAATTTTTTATGCCATTTCTTAGATGTCATTCACATTGAAAATACTATATGTGAAATGTTACTTTCGATTCTTCTAAATATTAAGGGATAGAAGAAAAATGATTTACAGTCTCAGCGTGAATTGGTGGATTGTGGCATTAGACTAGAATTGCATCATGTGCGTATCAGTGAAAATCATTGCCAAGTTCCATGTGATTCTTATGTGATGAAACCTATGGAAAGAAGAAATTTCTAGATGTACTAGAGAATATTAAAGTTCCTGATGGTTATTCAAGCAACATATCTAAATGGGTCAACAGAAGAGAGTTGAAACTAAAATCTTTGAAGACTTGTTATTATCACGTCTTTATGCATGAGTTGATTCCAATAGAAATCTTTAATCATTTGTCCAATAATTTAAGGGTGGATATTATTCAGTTTTCCCATTTTTTAGAGATCTTTGTTCTAAGAAGATTTCAAAGTATTTCTTGCAAAAAAATGTTGGCAGATGCCCCATTAATTTTGTGTGAGTTAGATAAAATATTTCTTCCATATTTTTTGACATGCATGCTGCATCTAACTATCCATATTCCAACTGAAATACTTCTCATAAGACCTATTTCATTTTTTTGGATATATACAACTGAAAGAAATATGTATAAATTAAAATCTTTTGTCCGAAACAGGAATCATCCTGAAGGTTCTATCATGAACGGTTACTTGGATCAAGAATGTATGGATTTATGCTCTATGTATTTGTCTGATCTTACTACAAGAATGAAAAGACCAATGAGAAATAAATAAGAATAATATGAGAAAATTGAACCCAGTTTTCCATCACTTCCTCAAACAGGAGTAATTCCTCAATCATATACATTAACAACATTAAGCCTTGAAGAGTGGGAGATGGCATATCGCACAATTTTGTTCAACTGTGATTTGTTCGATGACTACATCAGGTAAGTAAGTTGAATATGTATATATTAAATATATATCTGTTAAAATATTTCTATTTTTATCTACAAGTAACATAAAGTAATGATAAATATAAAGCATTGTTCTTTATCTTTGAGAAGGAGGGAGACTTTGCATAACAAAGAGTTTTCTGCTTGGATAAAATTAAAGGTAAAAATATTAGTATTTAAAATAAATAAATCAATATTTAATTGAGTTTAATATTCATTTATATTTCAGGTATTGAGTTTTCTTGATGAATCTATCTCTGAGGAAATAAGATCTTTGGATTTTGGTCCTAATACCGTGGTTTGTGACTGTAAATCAATTGTTATCAATGAGTACAAATTTATTATCACTGAATGAGAATAGAACATGAGAACACAACATGATGGTGTTATGGTTATTGACATAATAGACTATTATGCCAGTTCATCAGATAGTAGACAACGATTTGAAAATACAGGTTATTATGGAGTCGTTGAGATAATAATAATAATAGATTATTACTCTCATGGACGAGTCACAATGATAAAATGCTAGTGGTTTGATTAGATGACGAGGCATGGAAGATTCCTTGATGATTTTGGATTTTGAGTAATTGATATGACTTACACTCCTACTATCGGTGAACCATATGTATTGGCATCAATGGTGAAACAAGTTTTTTATTTCAAAGACCATCTCTGACATAAATTTGGTGTCATTATTGATGTAATTCCAAGACATATTTTTTATGATGGTGATGATGGAATTGACAGCATCCTTACTTCCATTGGAAACAATCCATTTATTACTTTTGATGACTCTAATAGCTCAATTGTTAAAGTTGACTGTGACCATGAATTTGTGGTGGGAAATATATAGAATCATTCATCCATATTCTCAATTCTTTTGTTTTAGCTCGACTTGGGTTATTAAGGTTAGTAATATTCAAGTTTATTTAATATTGATTACAAATATATTGTATCTAAGTTGACCGTTATGCGAATTTTCAATGTTTATTGGTTGTAATTTTATTTGAATTGCATTTTATAATTTGGAATTGAACTGTATTCAAACCCACGAAACCAAAATTTATAACTTGGTTAACATTTCAATGATTTATTAACCATGTATAAAATTAGTATAACTCTAAGACCTCCCTTTAACAATTTACCAGATAATGAACATGATGGTTTTTTTCTTCTGCAAAACATGTATAGAAACCTACATCATCAACCTATGCTACAAAAATTAAAATTTTCCTTAATTTCTACAAGTGATTTACCACTTATGAATTTGGTAGATATCTTATCCTTGTTCATGTGTTTATATCATCATTTTCAACTATCTTAAGGGTTAATCATTCATAATATATACCTTTTTGAATTTTCTAGATGCATAATTCATTATGCTCTCTCTCTTGGTTTTTGTGTGAAATAAAGCCTCAGAATCAATATTCCATGATTTTAATAGTCTGATGACACTTAGTAAATAACCATCCTACTCAAAATTAAATTTCTTTATTACATCTTTACGATTTATTGAATTCATTATATATCCATTCAAGATTACTTAAAACAATTTATAGTTAAATTATCCATGAATCCCCCTATTCTCTCTCATATATTTTGTTTTTTGGGTTACACATTAGTTATCCTTTTCTAATTACTTCCATATTTGTTTTCAAATGAAGGAAATACAACCAATTGAAGAGAGGTGATGAAAAAAATGATGGAAAATAATCATTTCATGGATGAGATGGGCGTTCCACTACTAGTACGAGTAGTGATTATTTTATTTCAAATATATATATTTAAATAATATATAATGTCATGTGATTAATTTTTTTAAACATTTTTTAGGATCCACCATTTAGGTGACAATTATTTGATGAGCAGCCTAGTAGTGGTCCCAGTACTCAGGGTGTTCGTACAAGGGGGGGTAGTATGAGAGTTTGGCGATCTAGTAAGTGTACCCGATTAGACCTTTCCCCTCCCACTGACATACCATCTATCCCACATTATGATCCCGATGTTTCATTAGGGACACACGATATTTTTAGGCCTCCCTTGTTTTTACCACCCTTTACATTTAAGTCTCCTCACCAGTCTTTACCATATCTGATGATGATTATCACTCCTCATCTAGCATTCGGCCAACCATATATGACATCTTATTTTACTTCTACTTCCTTCTCTCAGAGCTTCTATATTCCATCTTCTTAGATTCCTGATCTGCCACAGTCTGTCCCTACAGAGCATACATTGGGACCCACTCCACCTGTACAGGGTTTTCCTTCAGTTTCTTCGGATCCAGCGACACCCATTGATTAGACCACCACAGGTATATTTATAGAACCCTAACAAAATTTCATACCATTATTTATTTTCATCATAACATGTATTGAAAAAATATATTTTTTTCTTTCATAAAAGATACATCTACTAATAGAAGGCGGGGGCGTAAACGCATGCGTGCAATGTTAAACCGCTGCACACAGTTGATGATGGACTACAATGAAGACAATCAAATGATTGAAAAAACAGGGCAAAAATGTTGGAGTTTTTTGGCGATGCTTTCCAAATACTACGACATCATTTCTGTTAGCCCGCTCTCATGGAGACAGTTTCCGAATGAAGTCAAGGATAATGCTTGGGTAGAGATATGGATAAAAAAATATGTTGTATTTAATGAAATATATTGTTTTTTTATTTATATGAATTAATATTTTGGTGTTAGCGTCAGTTTAATTTCCCCGATGGTGAGGGTGCACAACCAGCACATCTAAAGGATTTAGGTGAGATTTAGAGAGCCTATAAGCACAAGTTGTATATTGGATGGAATTCTAGAGTTGGAACAGAGTTAGAGGTGGTACCTGTTGTGGATTATTATCCAATAGAATAGTATCGACAGATGATTAGTCATTGGATGTCTATCCAGTTTAAGGTATTAATTACATTTGAGGTATTTAAATGAAAATTTTCATGTTTTGAATTAATAAAATCTTTTGTATTATTGAATTTTATTTAGAAATAATCAAGAATAAATAAAAAAACATTTATTCTGAAAAATACCTCCACACATTGGGACGTACTATAATGTCAGATCATGAGAGGAAGTAGGTATGATAGTTGTTTATAATTTTTCTTTACGACTTGAACTTTATATTGTTTCATCCATAATTTATTCTATTGCTAAAGTTTTCATATAATTTTAGTTATGAAATTAATTATTGGTAACCTATTTCTAATTATGGTTTCTTACATTTAATGTCATTGTAGAGTCAAACATTGAATATTGAAGGACGTGTACCTTAAGAAAAACTGTTTTGCTTGAGTATAAGGAAGAAATATAGAAGTGCTGTTAAGGAACTAACTCAACAACATGTTTTAAGTTTTAATTTTTTGATTTCAAATTTTAATATCTATTTTGTAACTTAATAATCTATTTATATTTGTAATAGGATTATTTAGAGGCCCTTGATGCCCAAAAACCTGACAATTTTTGTCCAAATGATCACTTACATCAGGTGTTGGGAGATGAGCACCCTGACAGAGTACATTACCAACCTAGGAAGAGTATAGTCCCGAAGAGGTATTGTCCCTCATCAGGTATGATTTTTAGTGCCACTGAGTTTTAACAGGTTAAGGCATAAGCAAAAAAGGCTTAAAAAAGGTCCACAAAGATGGAAGAACAGTCTACTAAGGTAAACACTACATTTATGAAACTAATGGATGTTTTATGTCCAAAACTTCCACTAGAGGCCAACATAACTTTTGATGAATATATTTTGTTGATGCGTTCTATATATGGTGCACCAGGTGGTAGTTTTAGTGGTGGTCGAGATGATGTCAGTCCTAGTGATGACGATGGAGAGGAGGAGGGTGAGGTGGAGGCGGAGGGAAAGGAGGAGGCCAAGGCATAGGAGGAGGGCAAGGAGGAGGCTGAGGAGGAGGAGGATGGTGAGGTGGAGTCCAAGATGGAGGAGGAGGATGAAAAGTAGGGTAAGGAGGAGGCTGAGGTAGAGTACGAGGGTGTGGAGGAGGGATTTAAGGAGGGTGGGGATGATGATGGGGATGACAATGAGGATGGGGATGAGGATGATGATAATGGTGATGATAGTTATAGTGATGAAGGATAGATTGTTCCATTACATTTTTGACTGATATTACTGACAATTGATATTTTATGATTTGTTGTGCCTGGATATATGTGTGATTCGGTAGGTCACATTATCTTTATTTATTTATCTAAAAATAACAAAACTTGACTTGATGATTTTCTATGACTGAATATATGTGTAACTGATTCACCCCTCCCCTGGACACCTCCACCCCATTGGATAGCCCCCCCACCCCCGATACATCCCCCAACCCCTGGACACCCCCACCCCTGTGGACACCCCCTAGATAGCCCCCACCCCCTGGACACCCCCACCCCCTGGACAACCCCCACCCCCTAGACACCCCACCCCTGGACATCCCCCACCACCCTGGACACCTCCCATTGGACATCTCCCCCACCCCATGGACACCCCACCTCCTGGATATCCCCCACCCCCTGAACACCCCCACCCCCTAGACACCCCTCACCCCCATAGACAGCCCCCAACCCCTGGACACCCCCACCCCTGCACACACCACCACCCCTGGACACCACCCCACCCCCTGAACACCCCCTGAACACCCCCACCCCCATGGATAGCCCCACCTCCCATGGACAGACCCCACCCCCTGGACACCCCACCCCCTTGGACAACCCCCACCCCCTGGACACCCCCACCCCTGGACACCCCCACTCTCCGGACATCCCCACCCCCTTGGATAGCCCCACACCCCCTGGACACCACCACCCCTTGGACAGCCCCTACCCCCTAGACACCCACCCCCTTGGACAACCCCCACCCCTGAAGAGCCCCCACCCCTGGACACCCCCACCCCCTGGACAACCCCCCCCCCCACCTGGACACCCCCACCCCATGGAAACCCCCACCCCCTGGACACCCCCACCCACTTGGAAAATTCCCACCCCCTAGACACCACCCCACCCCCCCGGACACCCCCATCCCCTGGACATCCCACCCCTTAGATAGACCCACCTGGACAACCCCCTCCCCCTGGACACCACCACCCCCTTGAACAGCCCCGACCCCCACCCCCTAGACACCCCCACCCCGTGGACAGCCCCCACCCCCTTGGACACCCCCACCCTTGGACACCCCCACCCCCTGGACACTCCCAACCCTGTGGACAACCACCACCCCCGAGACACCCCACCCCCTGGACACCCCCACCCCCTTGGACAACCACCACCACTCTGGACACCCCCACCCCCTAGACACCCCCACCCCCTAGACACCCCCACCGCCTGGGCACCCCCACCCCCTGGACAACCCCACCCCCTTGGACAACCCCCACCCCCTGGACACCCCACGCCCTGGATATCCCCCACCCCCTGGACAACCCCCACCCCTTAGACCCCCCATATTCTAAATTCAATTTTGTATGCCATATTCTATATGTGTTATACATAATTAAATTCTGTATGTAATAAATTCTAGATTGAATACATTGTCAGAATTTAGTATGTAATTTATAATTCATTTTTCATGTGTTATTCATTCATAATTCAAAATTATTCAATTGAGAATTAGATTATGAATTCTATATTGCATAGGGTAATTGGGTTCTCAATTGAATTCTCAATTGGTAGGTGTACAGGGGATTGTAGAGGGAGAGGCAGGCCGACTTTGCTTTTGAAATTGTAGCAAGGCTATACGAACAGTTGTAAACTATTGGTATATATGTGAAAAGTAACTTTATACAAATGGTTTACATAAAACATTTGACAAAACTATATACCAACAGTTAGTAAACCGTTGTTATAGACCTTGTAATCAATCTTTACCAATAGTTTTATGTAAACCATTGGTAAAGGCTTATTCCAACATTTTTGAAACCGTTGGAATAGATCTGAAATTCTTTAATCTCTAATGGGTATCAACCATTGGTATAAAGATATACCAATGGTTAGGTGAAACCGTTAGTATACTATCCATTCTAGAGCCATATACCAACGGTTATACCATAACCATTGGTATATGTCTATCCCCATGGCTAACTAGCCAATGGTTTGAGAAACCATTGGTATAGTTTATACCAATGGTTTTCAGGAATTTCCCAGTGGTTTGGAACCATTGGTATAATTCATGTTTCCAGTAGTGAACACTTTAACAAAGCAGGTAGTCTTGTTGCATAGAACCTTATCTCTGCAATCCAAGATCTCCCCTGGATGATCCTCATAAGAGCATTCATGTTCTAGTTGTACCACCTCTGGATTTAGTACATGTTATGGGTTAGGTATGTACTTCATCAAGAGGGATATGTAGAAGACATCATGAACTTGTGCTAGATTTGGAGGAAGTGCAAGCTGATATACCACTTCTCCTATGTGATCAAAGATTTAATAGAGAATAATGTACCTAGGACCGAGCTTCCCTTTCTTCCCAAACCTCATGACTCTCTTCCAAGGTAAAATTTAAAGAAATACTTTGTCACCAACATCAAACTCCATGTCCCTTCGAAAGTTGTCATCATAGATCTTTTTCCAACTTTGAGCAACCTTAATGTGTTATTGGATGACATGAACCTTTTCTGTCATCTCTTGCACAAGATTAGGCCCAAGAAGATTTCTCTCACTAGCTTCATCCCAACATGTAGGAGTTCTACATCGATTACCATATAGAGCTTCATAGGGTGCCATTTGAATGCTCATATGGAAGCTGTTGTAGTAATAGAACTCAACTAGTGGGAGATGCTGATCCCATCCACTTTTAAATTCCATTGAGCATGTTATCCGCATTTTCTCGAGTGTATAAATATTTTTTTTATATTTTCTATCAGTTTGAGGATTATAGTCCATACTGAAATTCAATACAGTGTTTAGAGAATGTTAAAGTCTTCTCCATAATTTTTATGTGAACCTTGGATCACGATAAAAATGATAGAAAGTGGTACCCCATATAGCCTTACCACTTCCTTCACAAAGATCTTGGAAAGTTGATCAAGAGAGAAATCTTCCCAAATAGAGATAAAATTTACAGTCTTAGTGAGACGGTCTACTATAACCCATATCACATTGTTTCATTTTTATGTTCTTGAGAGACCAGTGAAAAATTCCATAGTGATATTTTCCAACTTCCATGCTGGTATGAGTAGTGGTTATAATACCCCTTTAGGATGTTTTCACTCTACCTTCACTTGCTAACATACTAGGAAAATTGTAGTGTAGTCAACAATCTACCTTTTCATATTATCCCACAAAAAATGATCACGAAGGTCCCTATACATTTTCGTACTTCCAGGATGTATACAGAAAGTAGAGCTATGAGATTCATCCATCAACACCATTATTTCTAGAATAGAGGGAACACATAGTCTTGTATGAAATTTCAGTACACCGTCTTGATCAATATTGAACTTAGGAAACTTACCATCTTTCAAATCCTGAAGCTTATTCTATAACAAATGATATTCTTTCTGAGCCTTCTTGATCTTCTCCAGTAATGACAATTGAGAAAACATTTGTGATAGGGTTGATGATGTCCCTTCCATTATAATTCCCATTTCCATTTTCACTAGCTCTTAAATCAAGGGATTGCTTTAAATCCTCTTCATGGATAGAACAACATGGAATTTTCTACTTAATGAATCAATGAATTTGTTTTCTATTCCAGGATGATAATGAATTGAACAGTCATAGTCTTTAAGAAGTTCCAACAATCTCCTATGTCTCATGTTCAATTCCTTTTGTATACAAATATACTTCAAACATTGATGGTTTATGTATATATCACATTTATCCCCATAAATATAGTGCCACCATATCTTTAGGGAAAAAACAACCGAATCTATATCAAGATCATGTGTATGATAGTTCTTCTCATGAGTCTTTAACTATAGAGATGCATAAGCAATCACCTTGTCATTTTTCATGAGGACACACCCAATCCATTTCAGATATGCATCGATAAAAATAATGAATCCTTCTACACTTGAGGGAAGAATTAGCATGGGTGTAGTAACCAATCTATTCTTTAGCTATTAGAAACATTCCTCACACTTTTTTATCCAGATGAACTTGAACCCTTTTAGAGTTAACTTGGTTAATGGATTAGAAAGTCATGAATTTTTTTCACTAACCTCATATAATATCCTACTAATAAAAGGAAACTACAAATATCTATTATTGTTGTAGGATGAGGGCACTCCTCTACAACCTTTGTCTTTGTGGGGTGAAATGTGATTCTTTCATTGGTTACAATGTGCCCTAAGAAATAAACTTGATGTAACCAAAACTAAAATTTATTGAACTATCCAAAAAACCTCTCCTTCCATAGAGTTTTTAAAATAACCCTAAGATGATCCTCATGCTCCTCATGACTTTTAGAATATACCAAAATATCATCAATAAAAACTACCACAAATTTATCAAGGTAGTCCTTAAAGACTCTATTCATAAAATCCATAAAAATATTAGAAGCATTAGTCAAGATGAAAGGCATAAAAACAAAATCAGAATGCCCATATCTTGATTGGAAGGTAGTTTTTTGAATATCATCTTTCTTCACCCTCAATTTATGATAACCAAATTGAAGATCAATCTTGGAGAATAATTGAGCCCCCCAAAGTTGGTCAAATAATTGATTAATTCTTGGAAGTGGGTATTTTTCATTCACTATGATCCCATTCAGTTCTCTATAATCAATGCATAATAGCATTTATCCATCCTTATTCTTCATAAAGAGAATATGTTCTCCACAAGGAGACACACTCGGTTGGATAACCCCCTTCTCAAAAAAAAGTTCTTGGAGTTGATTCTTTAATTCCTCCAGCTCCATATTTTTCATCCTATATGGGGTCTTTGATATTGTATGAGATACAAGTACGAGTTTAATAGATAACTCTACCTCTCTTTCTGGGAGAGGTCCCAGTAACTCTTTAGGAAATATATCAATGTATTCCTAGAACATGGGGACAATTTCTATCATTATACCATAATTTCATTCTTTTTATTCACCGATCAACTCCATAAAGAAGGATATAGAAGGTTCTTATAGAAAAATACCAGGTTGAGATATCTCTCCTTGGAAGATAACAGTAGGTTTTCTATTCAAGACTACTAAGATTCCCTTTCTTCTACATTTTATTTTAGCATTATACTTTGAGAGTGAGTTCATCCCTAGTATAATCTCAAAATTCTAGCACGGGAATGAATACTATATTTACAATAATATTGTGCTCACTAAAGTAAATACAATAGTTTATAAACACTGATGATTCTTGGATAATCCCACAAGGAGTCTTGACCGATAACTCTACTTTTAGCAATTCAGGGGTTGATTCTAAATTCTTTGAAAACATGGAGGAAATAAAGGAATTTGTAGAACCATAATAAAACAAAGTGCTTGATAACTTTGAGAGAACAACAAGATTAATTGCAACCACATCATTTGTCACTTCAACTTTAGCCATTTTGATAGAAAAAGAATGACCTTTCTCCCTTGGCCTATGCTAAGGCTGATGGTGATTCTCCTCCACTGCCCTTAGATTTGTAAAGTGATTGTTAAAGTGACCAAGCTATCCACACTTGAAGCATTGGACATCAGGTAGGGCCTGCACCATCTTCCCTTTTTCGTTACTATTGGGAATTTGGGGATTCACCTCACTACGAAAATTACACGTGATATAGCCACCTATTACACACTTGTAGTACTTCTTGCTCCAAAGCAGGAAGTTCCCCAAATGCTTCTTCCCACAATTATTACAAGCATGAAGTTTTCAATTTATTTCCTCCTCTTCCCTGATCAAAGCTCCTCCATAAGCTTGGATCCATTTATCTCTTCTTTTCATTGGATTTATGAGACCACTGTGACTCCCTGAACTCCAATTAGACTTTTATAGCACTCTGCAAAATCTTCTCATAGCTATCGTAGTCTTGGTTGGCTAGATTCTTCTGCAGATGAGGTCTTAGTACACCTAATAATCTATCAAACTTAAAATTTTGATCAATTAAAAATCTATAGGTATAACGTTAAAGCATTGTGAATTTCATCTCGTAGCTTTCCACAGATTCATTCTCCTTCCACTTCTGTTCGAGAAATTCCGTCTTTATTTTTGTTCTCATCGAACAGGGGAAATAATTATTGAAGTCCCTATGAACTCTTCCTAATCCATAGCTTCAACCTATATTCTTGGCCTCATGTTTTTAATTAGTTCCTACCACTGATCAACTCCTCCCTCTATGTGGTAAATAACCAGGGTGAACATCTCTTGTTCTGAATAGTGGAGCACAACAAATATCTTCTCGATAGAGCTGATCCACTGTTCAGCAATCAATGGGTCAGTAGATCCACTAAAGGTTGGTGTTCATTGAAACATAAAGGAATTAATATAAATTTGTTCCTTTCATTGTGAAATCAGTCTCTCGAATTGATTCAAGTTATTTCTCATAGCTTGAGTCGGTTGGATCATCATTCTCATGAAATTTTCCATTATGGATTCCATCAGAGGGTCGTCGGTGCATGGTCCATTGCAGTCACCATTTTCACGGTTCCTCCTATTGCCCACCATTTTATAAAATAATAAAACCTTAGTGAGAAAATTATTTCATATAATAATAATTTATCTGTAAAGGGTTTTTATGTCTTAAAACTTCATGTTTAAATATATTATTCTTTAACTATAATTAAATTTCTCTATAAATCCTTCATAATGATTCATAAAAATCTCGTGATTAACCAAACATATTCCCAAGGAGTGTCAAACCAGGAGTACAGAAAGGCCCGTTGTCATGCACCAGTTACCATTTGATTCTAGATAAAAGAAATGTTTTTGGTTTTTACCCATAGATACATCCGTTCCAGAGCCATATTCACTTACTCTTATCCAGAAAAGGACCTAATTATTTAGAAACCACTTACTTAACATTTCACCAAAATACCACAAAGTTTTCCTATATTTAAACATTTATTTAGGGTTATTCTTAATTTTTTCATATACTAATTTCCAAAAATAACTAAACTATAATTTGATACCAACTATGGCATCCCGCATTTTTATTACATAGATTTTTATTACATTTTACAAAATAGAGGATCTTTAAAGTCTAGTTTCATGAAAAAAAATAACATAATACATGAAAACATATATAATTATTTTAATCCTCTTGAAAGGATTCATGAAAATTTCATCTTAAGTACAATTACTGCATCTCATAACATGGATACATACATCAAAGGAAAGGGTGAATAGAAGGCCCAGTAAGGAAAACAAGTGAAACAGATTACATGTGAACTTGAGCAATATCAATAAGAACATGGGGAATATCATAAAGGAATGATAAAGAGGCATATAATAATAATAACTTGAAACATAAATTGAAAATGTTTCTACAATATTTAATTTATACATTCATAATAATATCACCAAGGTTCATCCCTAAGGTGTCATAAAAATTACCAAGGTTATTCACCAAGGTATCATAAAACTTTACATCTCTAGAGATTAATTTATTTACCCAATGAATTGGAGTGCTATCAGGGAAAACCATTAATATTTATATATTTTCATGTGAGACACATATATCATAATAAAAAATTTCATGAATAACCCAAATATAATTAAAGAAACCATTTTATATCAAAATTGTGACGTTTTAAAAAGTGCTTAAAAACATGTTCATTACGTCATTTATAACCCACAGAAAGGGAATGAGGGTTTTATGTATGTCAATTATAAAATAAAATATATATCATTTTTTATGTCTTGTTGAATACCCTTTGAAATAAAATATATTTGGGTACTCACATAAATAAAATAAGATAATTTCTTGAGAAAAAGAGAGAGATTTGGAGATGAAAATTCTGCAGCATAACGACTCTGCAATATGGTATTTGAAATCATTAAAAAGAGAGGGGAAAAAGTTCATAGATTAATAAGAGATTCATAATATATTATAAGGAAAGAATAACATGGATATAAGAACATGGTATGGAAATTTTCAAGAAATACCACAAAAAAAGATAATTTAAAAAAAAGTGAAGTTGCGAATTCCCTTACGAAAATTCAGCATCCTAACGACATCGCTTAAAAATTCATAAAATTAGTTGATGAGAGAGAAAAGGGTCTTTAATCATTTCGATATAAAATGGACAGAAATAAGGATACATAATAATATACCCCAACATAAAAAAATAGAAATTTATAGACATAACATAAAAGAAGTCTTGACTAAAAGAGGAGGGTAAAAAGTTCCCTTACGTTGATAAGTAACTTCAAAAACTTGAAGGTTGGGACCTTTTGGGGATTTAGGGAACCTTGGTAGGACTAATTGGGAGGTAAAAATACTATAGAATTATTGAGGAGGAATTTGTAATGAAATTGATGAAGTAATGAGTTGGTATTTATAACAAAAGTGAGGGAATATTTTATTAATTTCCAAGGGACACCTCATTAGTGGTATTTGCAAAACCATGGGATTTCCCATTGGAATTTGCCCATGGTATTGGCCAATTGGAACATATCATAACATATTTTATTCCTCAATAGTCTACTAGAATTATTATATCATTATTACATCATTAATGATGTCATTAAACACACCGAAACTCAAAATTGTATTTTTACTATTCACCGAAAACAAATAATTTTATAAAAATATCATAAATTCACCCTAACCTAATATCTATGTTCTGAATTAAAAAATGAACTCCATTTTATGAAAATAATTTTATAATTATGAGATATTTAATTTTCAAGTAAAATCACTATTTTCCCGAAAAATACCAATACTTAACTAATAATTTCTAAAAAAGTTATTTAATTATACTATTACATCACATTTCCATTAAAGATGCCTAAATTATATTTATACTTAATTAAGTGATGTTACTATTACATTGGTCATATTACTATTTATAAGGGTAATATTACTTTTTATAATTTACTATTCACCCAAACTTAAGTTGATCTTATCAGACTCTAAATTTATTACTGATCACAAATGTATAAGACAATTTTTTGAAAATAATTTCACATTACTAATTATTTAAAGTATAAAAAATATTTTAAATTACCCTTTTTTATATTCATTAATAATAAGAAACTTCTAAAAATTAATCCTATATATATTTTCTCATTTGAAATTCAAAAACTGTACCATAATAAGAAATAAAAATTTTATTTATACAAAAGGATTACACAATGTAACTAAGGCCTCGTTATATATCCCCTTATAACTCCTGCATAGTACCTAAGAGTAAGGTGTGAAATAGTGATAGAATCTTGGGGTGGCTCGGAAAACACTGCCTGTGTGGTAATTTCTATCAGCTTGAAATTCTCCTGAAGGCGATTACATTCAAGCTTAACATGTTGAATCTCGGCTTGGGATTGGTCTAGATCAAAGCCCAGTGATCCTACCTCCTTCCCAAGATATGACATATGTACTTCGTATGGCCTGAGTCTACTGGATGAGGCCACCGACTATTATTTTTGTATCAATTAACCATGATCATTTTTATTTATAAACAATAATCACAATTTTAAGAGTGTAGTTTCCAACGGTCATATGACAGTCGAAACCCAATAGTCTCATTTTAATTATACCCACTTCATTAATAAAAGGATATATTTTTGTTGAGTATAAAATAAAATAACACAAAAATTCAGAAAAAAAATATTATTCAAAAGTTTAGGTCATTAAACTTCTATCCCTAGCACCATTAGAACTCATAGATACCATAACTTATATATTTTAGTTATATATATAAGTAGAGGAATTCATATGAGATATTCTATTAGAATCGAAGTTTAAAATCAATACTTCTTGTTACATCATGAACCTAAAAACATCAATCATGAAATAGATGATAAAATATGGGTAATGGACATAAAATAAGGGATGAATCAATTAGAAAGTAATAGAGATTGAGAACTAGTATAAAGACCTAAATACTTATTGAACATTGACAGTAATTTGTAATTTAGAAATAAAGTTGATGATTCTTGTACTATAATTAGAAATAAAGTTAGATTGGTTTTATAAGGGTACAATCAATAGGAAGGTATTAAATATGAGGAAATTTTTTCACCAGTAACAAGGATTTAATACATTATAATGGTTATTTCCAATATAGAAAATTTTAATTTCAAATTATCTTAAAACGATGTCAAGTTTTCCTTTCTAAATTGTTATATAATTGGAGATGTTTTTGTAGAACAACTACTAGATTTTAAAACCCTCATTTATTTTTTTCTTTTGACAAATCATATTTTCAAATTAAAAAAAATTATTTACATGGTTTAAAAAAATATCCTAGTGATTTTTATGATAGGCCCAACTCTTTTTTAATTTCAAAAGGATTCTATAAAAGAATATCTGATCATAATTTAGTTATTAAAAAAATTTATGAGTATATTTTAGTTTTATAGATATATATTGATGGTACTATTTTTGGATCATCCAAAAATTTATTATGTATTGAATTATCAAAAATGATATAAAATTAATTTTAAATGGTTTTAATGGGTGAGTTAAAATTATTCGTTGGTTTTTATTTTTTTCAAAATAAATAAGAAATCTATTTAAACCAATGAATGTAAACTAAGGACATTTTTTTTTTTTTTTATGGATAGAACTTAAGGATGTGATACTCCCGTGAGTACATGATGTAAGTTATATTTTGACGAAACTATGAAAATAGATGATCAAAATACTTATATAGGTATGATTGGAAGATTACTAAACTTAACTGATAGGCAAATTGATATTATGTTTAGTGTGTGCATGTTTTCAATTAAACCCAAAGGAATCACATTTGTATAGGATCTAGAACTTTTTTGAAGGTATATAATTGTTTAAATTTTGGTCAAAATATATTTTTTATAGTTAATTAAGTGGTTCTTGGGTGTATAAGGAGTTTTTGGGGTGTTATGGTGGTGCACGACTTGAAGGGAGGAGAAAAGAGGTCAAACAATGTGTAACTCATGATTGGAGCACGATTAGTACAAATCGTGCACCAGCCCAGGGAAAATCGTACGGTCGAGCCCCCTATTGGAAAGATCCTGGTGCACATAATTTTCATGGTTTTCCAAACTATGTGGGAGATCTAAGAAACTATGCGGTTTGGTCCCCATTGGAGAGAGAGAGAGCTGCATATGTAACACCCCCGAGTTTTTATGGACCATTTTTTTACTGAATAAATTATTTTTTATTTATATATTTCCATGAAATAAGTCAAAAATTTATTTCACATGAAACACCTACTTGTATTACGTTACATGAATCACCTACTTGGTGTATGATACACACAACACTGAGTTGGAATACACTACATGTAGCACCGATGTTTCTACGAAACATCATTTTATTGTTACAATTATTTAAATGAGATAATTATAACCTAGACATTAAACTTAGTTATATGAATAATAATAACTAATTTTTAAAATATATTTTATAATTTTTTTTATAAATAAAACATATTGATAATAAAATATATGATTTTTGGTAAAGTCCTTTTATGTTTGAAAATACTGTTTTCTCGAATGAACCGCTTTTAATGTCATTCTGTGAAAAATAATAAAATTAATTTTAGAAACATTGAGAAATTTAATTTGATAAAATATAATTCAATTTTGAGTTTATAATGTTGAAATTATCTTAGGGTGAATTTTCAGATTTTTTTTTGAAAAACTTCATTTTTGGATAAATAGTGAAAAATACCAAATTTTAATTCAAAACTGCTTTTTAATTTAATTTATTTATAAGGTTAAATTATATTTTTAATTGGTTTAATATTTTAATTAGATAATATTAATTAATCTAATTTTTTCATTATAACTAATTTTCCATTGAAATTGGATATAAAAACTTAGAAAACTTTTGATCATTTTCACTTTAAAAACCCACATTGTCAACCCGACTGCAGGATTAATTTTAAATTAATATCTACCGCTTATATAATTAGAATTTGAAAAAATGGATTAAATATTTTTAATTAGAATAATTTATAATGTCTAATAATGTAAAATTTGTTTTTTACCAAAAATATTAGTGAAAGTGATTATAATTATCTACATTAGTCAAGAAAAAATTAGGCTAATAAAGCACTAAACATTAAATATAAGACCCAAAATGACCTAGAAAATGGTCCAAAAACCATTTTATGACCATGATTAGTCCATTAACCTTCCATTATTTATTTTTTTGGGTTTAATATTACTTTTTTAGGTAAAAAAATGGGTACACCTAACTTATTTTTAAAAATGAAAAGTGTGTCCTTTCTCTAACCCAATAAATGGTCACCACCTCTAACCATTTCCTCACACCTCTAAAGCCCCTTGGATCACCCAAAAACTACTCAAATAAGCTCCTAACTTCCATCCATTCCTCATATAATTATTTACTTTGTCAGAATAAAACTAAAGAAAGCCTTTTGGCATAAACCAGAAGGAGTTACCTGATTAAGAGGTAACGTCTTCTCTCAAGTTCCTTTCCTTTATTTTCCTTATCCACCCATAAACTATATTTATTACATTATTTTATGAAAACAATAGTATCCTAAATATACTATTTTTTTTATGATAAGGTTTATACGTACACGTACACATACCTCCATCTAATGGATATCAAACATACTGTTTATGTGTATGGTGAACTACCACATTACTAAACGATGATTGTTTATTTATAATTTAACGCCTCTCATGGAAGAAATTATGATGAAAAATATATTTATATATGTCATATATTATATTTATTATTAATTTAATATTATTTATTCCTTTTAAATCACACATATTTTTACTTTCCATTTGGTGTAATTAAGATAATTTCGTTTGAGTAATTGTGAACTACCACCCCCTCAAAGAAATGTGATTCATTCACAAACTACGTGGAATGTATTAAGGATGTGTTTAGTGAAATTATGTGATATATATAAAATTATAATTATACTTTAATGATATTATATATACACACAATTTAAACCATTTTCTTTCTTTCTTTCAATACGATAATTTAAATGGAAACATCATTCATGCGTTTATGTTATTAATATTTTCATAACTTTTTATATACTCCTTTTACTGATTTTATATGAAATGTGCATAATTTGTGTGAAATATTAATGTTTAAATATTAATTATAATTTTTTGAGCACTATTTGAATTCAACCAGATTCAATTCTGTTTAATTTTTTAATAATAAATCTCACCCTACTTATCCAAATTTCATGATTCATGTTTTTTAGGATTACTTGCTCAAATGAAAACATTTAATTAGAAGGAACCTTTATCCAAATCGTATATTTGGAGGGTTATATGGTCTACACAAAAATTCCCAAATAATTTGTGAAGAAAATGGACAATCCATGAAGATATAATTACTGGGCGCACTCCAGAACTCCAAATCTTTTAATTCTCCTCCAAAGGTCGGGGGGAAATTCAATACATCGTGGATAAAAATTTTAAGGCCAAAATACAAAGGAAAGGGGCCCAACTGATGCTTTTAGGTCCAGCCCACCATTCTGTCTGGAAATTAAAATCCAGACACTATTCATGACATAGCTCAGGATGTAATCATCAAATCAAGCTATGATTTTTTAGTGTGAAATAGGGGATATATACGGCTGCCTTTTTTGGATAAAATGTTTAGATTTGAGGGCATATTCCTATTGATAAACTCATTCACATTTCGGCCTTCTAAATAGTATGAATTGAAATGGATAATTTAACTTTATTTAATAAAACTCCATAACTTTGGATATATAAGTCAAAATGAATAAAAATTTTGAGAGAAGTTGGAAAACAGTATTATCTATAACTTTTAAGAAGAGGATATCTCAAGAGTCAACTGTTTGAATATCCAAATTGGTGATGAAAGTGTAGGGACAGATTTGGAATGCAAACAGTACACTTGCTTGGGCTATAAATACATTCCCCTCCTCTCCTTAAAAGGAGTTGGCATTTCAGAGAAAAGAAGGATAGTTTGGCATAACCATGGATCTAACAAAGGCTTGGGTGGATCTTCCATACTCATGTTTTTACTTGAGAAACCATTCCTCCTTGCTTCCTTTCATTTACTTTTGTGTTGTTCTTCGTTTGTAATCGTATAAGTGTTTGTTTTTTGTAATTCTATTTTAATGAAATTTTCTTCTTCAATATCTCTTATTTTCATCCACCTTCTATAGTTTAAAATTAATTTTATTAAAATAGTTTAAATAAAGTTGAATCCCCTTCCCTTCTTTTGATTTCTCATTCAATCTAAAGTTTGTTTTTAATTATCATCATCATTTGTTTGTGTGTTCGACACAACACTCTGTTCTCATCCCTTTATTTTTCTTATCTTCTTAATTTATCATCATAATAATTATAACCAGATTACTAATCATTTCAATTAATGAGTAAATATCTCATTGGGGTGAGTTATAATTTAGGGATGGTAAGTGATTGAGAGTATTTTCTCGATGAATATTCTTTAAATTAACATTGTGTATGTTGGACTTAACATGTTATGGATTAATGACTTGTTTTGTTTAACATGTAGTTTCCATGGATTATTGGAACCATAAATAATCTACCATAAACAATATCTGATTGAGATTAGAACCCTAAGTTAATTTAAGGCTTGTATTAAAGCCTTAACACTTAGGAATTCCAATCAACATTATCTTGTGAAGTGGGTGATAATTTAAATGCAATATAAAGTAAAGATTAGTGATATCACAAGATTAACTCCCTAAAAATGAACTCACCCAATCATTATAAAATTGTTAAAAAAATCATTAATCACTCCATTTAAGCTCTACAAACAAACCCCCAATCAAAATACAATCAACTAAAAACAATCTACTATTAAAAAGTATCATCACCGAGGATTCGACCCGAGTGCTGCTATACACATTAGCAGATCACCAGAACCTTGACCGGTCGATAGGATACAATTGGACGCACTTTCAAATGGTGCCATTTTCGGGGATGGTGATTTATTTAGTCATTAGTTTTTTTATTGTAAAAAACAAAAAAAAAAACAAAATTGAAAAAAAAATTGAAAAAAAAACACAAAGAAAAACCCGCCTTCTCATAAAAATCATAAACTAAAAAAATACGAAGAAAAAAATGTCTTCCAATTTCTTCTAAAATTTCTCCAAATGACCCATAGCCTCCCAAACTATCCCTAATATTTTTTTGACCCTGAAATTGAGCTAACACTTTTCCAACTTAGGTGGAACATAAGAGATAATAAAATAATTCAAGAACCAGTGTTTGTCCAAACAATTGAATTAGAAATGGACAATCCTAGGGAACGAACACTTAAAGAACTTGTTTCCCATGATATTAATTAACAACATATTGGTATTAAATATCCAAAAATAGAGGCTGACTTCAAACTCAAATCGGGTTTGATTCATCTTCTTCCTCATTTCCACGGGATAGCTGGTGGGGATCCACATCTCCACCTTAAAGAGTTCAAAGTGGTGTGCTATACCATGAAGCCTCAAGGGGTTTCTGGGGAACAAATAAAACTCTGAGAAATCCCTTACTCCCTAGATAACTCCACCAAGTCATGGCTCTACTACCTTCTTCCTGGTTCCATAACTACATGGAATGACATGAAACGACTCTTCTTAGAGAAATTATTTCCTGTTTCTCACACTACTTCTATTCGAAAGGAAATAAGCGGTATCCATCAATTCCCAAATGAATCACTTGATGAGTACTGGTATAGGTTCAAAAAACTTATTTCAACTTGCCCACACCACCAAATTCCTAAACAACTCTTGATCCAATAATTCTATGAGGGGTTATTGGATATGAAGAGAACTCTCATTGATGCCGCAAGTGGTGGTGCTCATGTTGATAAAACTCCTGCAGCTGCAAGAAATATCATAAGTAACATGGATGAAAACACACAAAAATTTCACACTCGAGAACATGCTCAAGTAAAACAAGTCCAAGAAAATCAATCCATAGAGACGAAAAAGATGATCAAGTAAATGAGTGAACTTACAGGTCTTGTGTGACAACTAGATGTGGCTTATAAAGCCCCAACCTCATCTTCTCCACAATCAATGTTTCCTGGACCTGTAATTTTTTTTGGAATCTGTAACTCTTCAACTCATCCAACAGATACCTGCCCAAAAATTCAAGATGATCCATCTGATTCATCTAGACCAATGGAGCTCAATACAACATATTCTTTGTAGAACACCAACCCTCAACCATCAGGTCAGTTCATTAGAATGTTTAACCAACCTCACTTTGATCCCTTATCTTCTTCTTATAACCAAGGATTATGGTATGGAAACCCCGTCCCTTAATTTCATCCTCAAAACCCAAACCAGTTCCAATATGGTCAAGGTTTTGGTAACTTCTAACAAACTTATCCGTTTGTTCCTCAACAACAAAGGAGAAATCCTCCTCCTGCTCCTCCAGGCTTCCACTATCCTAGTGGGAATTCTCAATTCCAAAACCAATAAAATCGCTTTCCCAATAACCAAAATCAAGGTAATCCCAATTCGGGAGAAGCCTCTTCTTCCAATAAACCATGGGAAAGTGCAGTAAAAGATCTTGCCTTATTCACCCATTACATCCTCAAAAATATGAAACAAAAATTGGTCAAATTGCATCCCACCTGAGCCATCAAAAACAATAAAATTCTTCCCAACTCCCACCTCAACCATTATCTAAACCTAAGGGTAATTTAAGTTCAATTTCACTTAGATCGGGGAAGAAAATTCATAATCCTCAAGATAATTCTTCCAACCCCCCTTTAAATGCTGACCTAGAAAATGAAGAGAAAAATAAACTTGAAAAGGAATCTAAATCTATTCCCTTGCCTCTTTCCATTCTAATTAGGAACCCAATTCCTTTTCCTCAAGACATTTATAAGCCAACGAAGTCCTTTGAACCTGATACTAAAATGCTTGACATGTTTAGACGTGTTGAAGTCAACATTCCCCTCTTAGATTCCATAAAACAAAACACTATGTATGCCATGTTTCTTAAGGAATTGTGCACCCACAAGAGGCAACGTAGAACCTTTGAAAATGTTTCTACCTAGAAGTATATTCCCATAAAGTGAAAATATCCAAGGACCTTTACGGTTCCATTCCAAATTGGAAGTTCCAACTTAGATGATGCAATCATAGACCTAGGATCCTAAATTAATTTCATACCCAAATACATCTTCTCTAACCTTGTTCTTGGTCCCTTACATATAATATGTGTTGTCATTCAATTGGCCAATCGAAGCACTGCAAGTCCTGAGGATATAATCGAGGATGTCCTTGTTCATGTCAATGATCTTATCTTCCCTGCAGATTTCTATGTCCTTGACATAAAAGGTGAGACAAAATCTTCTCGATCTCCCCTAATTCTTGGAAGACCATTCTTTATGACTGCTAGAACCAAGATTGATATCCATTCATGTATCTTATCCATGGAATTTGGTGACCAACTGGTCAAGTTCAACATTTTACAAGCCATGAGATACCCATATGAGGATCACTCTGCATTCTCAATCCATGTTTCTGAGGAAAATTCTGAGAGTCAATTGAACCACATTCCATAATGTTAATCCTATTCTAAAGAGATAAGATCTTGTGAAATATGCACCATGATTAACAAAGTCATCAATAGCGAAGTTGATGTAGACCTATCATTCATAGACTCCATCAATATAGAGGATCTTGAAAACTCTATTGAATCCCAAATCAACTCTAATCTCTACTGCTCCACCTTGAAAAATATTAAGGAAAATGAATCTGTAGCAACTGAAGTCCCTTCCTTCATTCCTAAGTTGTCTAACCCACAAATGAAACATGAGACTAATCTGAAACCTCTTCATGAACACCTGAAATATGAATTCCTTTTCCATGATCACTCTTATCCTGTCATTATTTATGCTTCACTTACTGAAACTAAGGAGTCCAAACTTGTTCAAGTGTTAGAGGAAAACAAAAAGTCATTAGGGTGGACCCTATATGACATACCAGGAATCAACCCTGCTCTTTGCATGCATCACATACATCTTGAGGAATCATCCAAACCAATTAGACAACCACAAAGAAGACTCAATCCACTCATCCTTGAGGTAGTTAGGGAAGAGATCACCAAGCTTATTTAAGCTGGTATTATCTAACCAATTTCTAATAGTGAATGGGTTAGTTCAATTCAATTTGTACCTAAGAAGGTTGGGATTACTATTGTCACAAATGAATACGGTGAGGTAGTTACAACTCGAGTGAAGAACAAATGGCGTGTGTGCATCAACTACAGGAAATTGAATGTTGAAACAATAAAAGACCACTAACCTCTTTCATTCCTTGATCAAATGCTAGAATGATTAGCCAGAAAGTCACACCATTGATTTCTTGATGGATACACCAGCTACTTCCAAATCCCAATCGCACCTCAGGACCAAGAAAATACTACTTTCACATTCCCCTTTGGAACATATTCATATAAGAGAATGCCTTTTGGCCTTTTCAATGCTTCTGCAACATTCCAGATGTGTATGATGAGTATCTTTTCTGAATTCATTGAACATTGCATGGAAGTCTTCATGGATGACTTCACCATTTATGGTGAGTCATTTGAATTGTTCTACACTCACTCTCTCTAGTCCTTCAAAAGTGTTTCAAGTGTAACCTTGTGTTAAATTTTGAAAAATTTCACTTCATGGTTGAAAATGAGATTGTTCTAGGGAATATAGTTTCAAAATATGGCATTGAAGTCGATATTTCAAAAATTGAAGTGATACAATAACTTCCTAAACCCACCACTATTTGAGACATCCATTCATTCCTCAGTTTTGCCAGTTTCTATCAATGATTCATCCATAACTTCAGTAGGATTTCCCTCCCACTCACTCGGTTGCTCCAAAATGATGTCACTTTCCATTTTGATGAGGTTTTCAAGAGATCCTTCATTGAACTCAAAATTTCTCTTACATCTGCCCTGATAATCCAACGCCCAGATTGATCATTAACCTTTGAATTAATGTGTGATTCTTCTTATAGAGCTGTTGGGGCCGTTCTTAGTAAAAGAAGAGAAAAAATTCCTCATGTTATCTATCATGCCTAAAAAACATTGGATGAAACTTAATCTCACTACACTGTCACTGAAATGGAACTTTTAGCGGTTATTTTTTCCTTAGATAAATTCAGACCCTATCTCTTAGGTGCAAAAATCATCATTTTCACAGACCATTCTTCTATAAAGTTATTATTCAAGAAAAGTGATTCCAACCCGAGTCTAATAAGATGGATCCTAATGCTCCAAGAGTTTGACCTTGAAATAAAAGACATACCAAGAAAAGAAAACCCTGTGGCTGATCACCTGAGTATAATTTCGAATTCTTCTCTTTCATAATTCATTGATCCTAAATTCCCCACTGAGAACCTTTCATATCTCACTCCAAAAATACCATGGTATGCCCCAATTATAAATTACTTGGTTTCTGGGGTATTTCCTGAATTTTTTTCAAAAGAATAAAAAATGATGTTGAAACGTGATTCAAAATAATATTTTTGGGAAGATAATAATCTTTGGAAAACTAGGGCTCACATGGTAATTAAGATATGTGTTGATGAAGATGAAAATTCTTCCATCTTAGAATTCTGTCACTCACTTCCTGGAGGTGGCCACATTGGACCAAAAAGGACCTCCCGAAAGGTTCTAAACTCTGGATTCTACTAGCCTTCACTCTTCAAGGACTCACATGAGTTTTGTCAATCATGTACCACTTTTCAAAGTTTGGGACAATTTCAAAGAGAAATGAAATGCCCCAAAAGCCTTTAATTTTCTATGAGATATTCAATGTTTGGGGTATCGATTTCATGGGACAATTTCCCCCTTCCAATGGATTCTCATACATTCTTCTTGCGATTGATTATGTTTCTAGGTGGGTCTAGTCCAAACCCACTATAAAGGATGATTCACATACTGTTAGTGAATTCCTAAAGACACACATCTTCCACCGATTAGGCACACCATGTTCCTTGATAAGTGACTTAGGAACCCATTTTTGTAATAAAACTATGGAATCTATTTTGAAAAAGAATGATGTTGTACATAAAACTTCAACTACATGTCACCCCCAAAAAAATGGCATGGATGAACTTTCTAATAGAGAAGTGAAAAGAGTTCTTGAGAGAATTTTAAAAACCACCAGAAAAGACTTTCCTAAAAGACTTGGTGAAGCACTTTGGGATTATCTAAATGCCTATAAAAAACCCATTGGGATGTCTCCTTTAGGCTAGTTTTAGGTAAAGCATGTAATGTTCCAGTTGAAATCCAACATAAGTAATTTTGGGCTTTGAAAACTAGTAATTTTTATTGTAAAAAATCTGGTGAAGAAAGATTTTTGCAATTGGATGAACTGGAGGAGATTTGACTTGAATCCTATGAGAATTCCAATCTGTATAAAGAAAAGGCTAAGGTACTCCATGAAAAACACATCCATAGAAAGGTATTCCATGAAGGTGAAAAGGTATTGCTTTTCAACTCTTGATTTCGGCTTCACTCAAGAAAGCTTAATTATCGCTGGGAAGGTCCTTTTATTGTTTCTCATGTTTACCCATTTGGTGCAATGCAAGTACAAGACCTGTTTTCCAAAAGGACATTCATGGTAAATGGACATCGGTTAAAGCATCACCAAGAGAGGACTCACAATCCTGGAACCACATCGACTTCCATTAAATCCCCAACTTCTGTAGTTGACCCACCACTGGATGGAGATGTAAACCCACCAAATCCAAACTAGGGGCACCTCTTTCCCTTTAACTCCTCTTCTCTCTCTCTCTCTCTCTCTCTCTCTTATTCATCCCTCCTCATTTTGATTTTTTACCACTTTCCTAGTCACATTTTTTTATTTAGTCTTCCTCTTTTGTGTGGGTGTGTCTTTATAAAAAACTATGAAAACCTAAAAAACTAGATAATAATAATAATAATATGAAAAATCAAGAGTCATTATTACTCACCTTCTAATTTTTATATTTTTCCCAACCTTTTTGGGGAGTCAAAATTCATGATTTCATCTCAAAAATTTTGTGGTTTCTTCATAAATTTGGATAAAGAATAATGTTTCAAAACCAACAAATTTTGAATACTCAATTTTTGATTTTGAAAATGATTTTCCCGAACCGTGAGGAACAACATTATCTTTTATGACAAGGATACCTATGTCCATCTTTTCAAAATGTTTGTTTTCACCCCATTTGCGAGTCTTGAGTTTGTGGACCTTCGAGCTGAATTTACTAATTTAGTGTGCATTAATATTATAGATGCATTTTATAACCACATGAGAATTCTAATATCCAAATATAGTCCCATTAACCATACATTAATCCTCCTTTGAAATCCCCTTAGATCATATGAAAACATTTTCTTTGATAGCCACATTACTTTACCAATACCTTATCCCACCCAATATCAACATGGATTTCATTGCATAATTTTTTGAAATTTAAGTGTGGGGGGAATGGATTTCATTTTTTAGGTTCCCTTTTATTGATTTTCAATAAGTTATCATATGCTTTAGGGAAAGAGTACATTTTAGTGTTGGGGAGAGGTTTTCATTCAGTGTGTTTTGGGGAATGTATTGTACTTTAATTTTTTTTATTTTGTAAATGATATTGACAAGTGTTCAAAAAAATCAAAAAAAAAAATCAATAAAAAAAAGAACAAACAAAAATTGGGTTGTTTCTTGGGTAGGTCAAAAATCACTCATCCTCAAACTTTTATCTTATTATAAATATTACAATTAGTGTCTTGAGAAAATCAATCATGGGTTGGGTGGGATATCTATTTCAAGTTCAACTTTCGAAAAAATACAAAAAGAAAAAGAAAAAAAATGAACACTTATGTCATTGGGAAAAGTTTTGTGGTTTTTAAATATTTCATCTTCTCATCCACTTCAAATTTCCTTCCTCTTTTGTATCTTATTTCACATTTTCATTCCCTAGTAAATATGTGTTTTCATTTCCTTCCATGTTTTATTTCAAAAAAATATGCACTGCTTTTTCCATGTTGGTGTTTCACCCCATTTTTCCCTATCTTTTGGATATCATCTTCCTACCATCCCATAGACACAGAAAAACCCCTAAAAATACCTCTTGATTTTTTAGAACTTTAGGATAGGGAGTTAAATTTTATATCTCTTACATACTCTAATATTTTCAATTTTGGTTGGTGAATGAGTGAAGATCCATAAATTAATTTTATCATCTTGAGAGGAGTAAATTTTGTGGGCCACCATTTTCCATTTCTAAATTTGAACATGAAAAAATGAATTGTTTGTGTAACATTGTTTCTGTAACAAAATGTGTTGGAATTCAATATGGATGAGTGATATTGTCTAAACCTCCCCTGAGTGTGGACTTTTTTTAATATTTGTTGGTGAGTGAAAATGATTTTGTAATGTTTTTTATATTTGTTGCACATGAGGACATGAAAAAGACCAAGTGTGGGGGAGTTGATGTTATTAATATTTTCATAAACTTTTATATACCCCCTTTACTTATTTTATATGAAATGTGCATAATTTTTGTGAAATATTAATTTTTAAATATTAATTATATTTTTTAAGCACAATTTTAATTCATCCAGATTCAAGTCTATTTAATTTTTTAATAATAAATATCACCCTACGTATCCATATTTCATTATTATTGTTTTTTAGGGATACTTACTCAAATTAAAACATTTCATTAGAATAAACCTTTGGACAAATCGTCCATTTGGAAGGTCATATGGTCCACAAAAAAATCCCAAATAATCTGTAAAGAAACTAGACAATCCATGAAGATAGAATTACTGGGCTCACTCCAGAAGTCCAAATCCTTTAATTATCCTCCAAAGGTTGGGGAACAATTCAATACATATTAGATAAAAATTTCAAGGCCAAAATCCAAAGACAAGGGTCCCAACGGATGCTCTGAAGTCCATCCCAACATTCTATCAGAAAATTAAAATTTGGACACTATTCATGACATAGCTCAGGATGTAATTATCAAATCAAGCTGAGATTTTGTAGTGTGAAATAGGACATATAGGAGGCAGACTTTTTGGAATAAAGTTTTTGGATTTTAATTCATATTCCTATTGATAAAACCATTCACATTTCTGAATTCTAAAAATTATGGATTGAAATGGACAGTTTAAATTTGTTTAATAAAACCACCATAACTTTGGATCCATAAGTACAAATGAATCAAAACTTTGAGAGAAGTCTGCCAATAGTATTTTAAAAAATTTTGAATAAGAGGCTATCTCGATAGTCGGCTGTATGAATAACCAAATTGAAGATGCAAGTGGAGGTAAAAATTGGGAATGCAAACAGTCTACTTCCTTGGGCTATAAATACATCCCCCTCCTCTCCTTCAAAGGAGTTGTCATTTTAGAGAAAAGTAGGATAGGTTGTAATGACCAAGGATCTACCAAAGTCTTGGGAGGATCTTACATACTCAATTTTTTTACTTTAGAAACCATTCCTCCTTGCTTCCTTTCATTTACTTTTGTGTTGTTCTTCATTTGTAATCGTGTAAGTGTTTATTTTTTTGTAATTCTGTTTTAATGAAAGTTTCTTCTTCAATATCTATTATTCTCATCCACCTTATGTAGTTTAATATTAATTTTCTTAAAATAGTTTTAATATAGTTGAATCATCTTCCCTTATTTTTCTTTCTCGTTCAATCTAAAGTTCATTTTTATTTATCATCCTCATTTGTTTGTGTGTTTGACGCACCGCTATTTTCTTATCCCTTTATTTTTCTTATCTTCTTAATTTATCATCATAATCATTATAACTAGATTAATAATCATTTAAATGGATGAGTAAATCTATCATTGGGGCGAGTTATAATTTATGGATTTTAAGTGATTAAGATTATTTTATCGATGAATATTCTTCAAATTAACATTGTGTATGTTGGACTTAACATGTCATATATTAATGACTTGTTTTGTTTAAAATGTGGTTTCCATGGATTATTGGAATCATAAATACACTACCATCAATAATATATGATTGAGATTAGAACCTTTAGTTAATTTAAGTCTTGGATTAAAGCCTTAACACTTATTAATTCCAATCAACATTATCTTGTGAAGTAGGTGTTAATTTAAATGCAATATAAAGCAAAGATGAAGGACATCACAAGCTTAACTCGCTAAAAATAAACTAACCCCAATCTTTATCAAATTGTTAAATCAAACACCAATCTTTAATCACTTCATTTAAGCTCTGAAAACAAACCCCCCAATCAAAATACAATCAACTAAAAACAATCGACTATTAAAAAGTATCATCACTGAGGATTTGACCCAAGTGCTTCTATACACATTAGTAGAGCATTGGAACCTTGACTGGTTGATAGACGATAATCAGTCGCGCTTTCTTGCGTACATAAGACTTACCATCTCCATGAATGTATTTCATTTCGTACTTATTTATGCTATAGATTATTATAATATAAATATAATAAATGGGAATTATATTTATATCATAATTTAAATTTTTGAATCATGATCTATGTATAAGGACCAATGATATAACAGATTAAGACACATGCGAAGAACACATTGAATATTACCCAAAGTGAAACCTTAACATAGATTATTAAAAAGTAGGCAATATAATGTAATAATAAAAACATATATAGTATTATGTATACGAATATTATTCTTTATAATATGTATAATAATCTTATATTTTTATATAGGAATATTTTATGAGTATAAAGAGAGTCAATACACAAGCTAAGGAGATTTCATCTCACTTTTAATTTCCCCGAGAAATATGATATGTTCACAACCCTTTCCTTTTGTGTGGTATATGTACTTCCCATGATTGTATTATATATCTTATAATTAAATTTATGGTTTTTAAAATATTCATTTCATGATATTTATTTCTTGGGTTTTATGTTTCAAAAGTTACCAAATCGGTAAAAATACTTTGTCTCAATTTACCTTCTTTGAGTGTCATGTTTTGTTATACACCTAAAATATTTTCTAAGGTGCATCTATTTCCATTTTACATGTTATATCATGAATCTACTTATTTTCATGATATTTCTAGCTTCATTTAATTTCATTCTATTACATGGATAGTATGATCTCATGTTACCAAGTGATAAGAGTTTATTGATAAAATCTAATAACCTTTTAAGATTGTTTATGTTTATGATTCCTTTGATAAAATAATATGATCCATCTCTCAAGAACATTCATGAAATTCAACCTCCACTAGTTATTCATAATATATTCATGTATTGGTACCATTTTTCCATTATTTGGTACATATTATATTTAATAAATTATTTTTAAGGAGCTCAACTTTACCCTCTCTTCAATTGAAAATCTGTGTTCCTTAAAAACCATGTTTTCTATAAAGGATTTCCAAGAATATTATACTAATATCCTATGATCATTAAAAGAAATTTCTACCCTTTTTTTCTTTTACCAATGTTTTCAAAGGAATCTTATTATCTCTTTCTAAATGAGGCAATTCTATATCCTTTTTAATGTGCAAAAGGAATGTTCTTTTTACCTTGTACCACATGCACAGATTTATGCACAATCAATACTTTGACGCTTTATTTTCATGTTTAAAGGTTATTTTTTAGAAAATGTTTTTAAAAGATATTTTCAAGGAAAATGGTTTTCAAAACATTTTCAAACTTCTTTTATATGTTTTCAAGGAAAATGGTTTTCAAAATATTTTCTAACTTCTTTTATAAGTTTTCAAGGAAAATGGTTTTCAAAAAGTTTTCAAGATTCTTTTATAATTTTTCATGGAAAATGGATTTCAAAAAGCTGTCAAGATTTATTTATAAGTTTCAAATAATTTTCAATGAAAATATTTTTCAAAATGTTTTCACGTACTAGTTATAAGTTTTCAAATTATTTTCAAAAAAATGATTTTTAAAACGTTTTCAAGATTTATTTATAAGTTTTCAACATGTTTTTAAAGTTTTTTTTAAAATTTTTTAAATATTATTTTATAAGTTTTCAAGGAAAAATGCTTTCAAATGATTTTAAGTAATATTTATAAGTTTTAAAGGTATTTGATTTGAAAATTATTATCAAATGGTTTTATGTATTAAAAATACTTTTTAAAAGAACAAAGAATATTTTCCTCAGGAAATGTATTTTAATGATATTGAAAAATTATTTTCTATATAAGATGACATCTGTTGATGTTACTATTTCCCTTATAGAAAATGATCTAAATGTTATATTCATATCCTTTCTATGAATGGGTTATTCTTAATGTCATGATTTTTGTGAAACTCGTTTCCCTTTCACTGGTTCTATGTTTATGAAATCCATTTCACTTTCACAAGTTATGTTTTTCATGAAATGATTATGAAACTTATATCTTTTCTACAGGTTATGATATCTTTAAATGTTTATTGTACCCATTTAATTTGATGTGTTATGATATGATTGTTTATGATTTTGTGGCACATATATGTATGATTTCATAGTGAGATGGGTGTGAAGTACATCTCCCTCCAATGCATTGGGTAAATATTTATATCTTATGAGATAGACTATGATGGTATTGAGAATTAACCTTGATTACTATGATAGCCATGAGAGTGAACTATGACTACCAAGATGGTATGATGAGTGAACTCATGCTACCAGGATGGCCATGGGAGTGAACCATTACTACCAAGATGGTATGGGGAGTGAAACTATACTACCAATATGGTCTCGGAATCATTGCCTTGGATACTATGTAATTCATATTATATGATTATGTGTCTTAAACAATTCAATGTTTTATTCTTATGTTATGATTTCATGGATTATTCTCTTTATTTCATTATGATTCATGTATTATGAACTGCCAATATTTTTTCCATGATTCCTGTTATGATCTTTGATATATAGGGTATGATCTTCTATTTTCATGATCACATTCTCATACCCTTATTCTCATGTTTATGATTACATGTCTCCCTTGTTTACCCTTACTAAGCATATAATCTCACCCCTTTTTATTATTCCTTTCCCCCAGGTTATGATGATATTTATTATTTTTGAGGTGTCTAAAAAGGGTGCTAGTTAAGAAGAACCTAGTGGAAGATTATGTAACTCATTTATGTACTATGTTTATGTTTCGATGTTTCTAATGTCACTAGACCAATTATGGTCTTTGGGAATCTGTTTTTATAATGTTTACATATCCTGTAAAAATTTATGTAATGTTTATCTTTGAAAAGATAGTGTCACTATAGTTGGTATCATATAAAATTTATAGTTAACCTTTGGAATATGGGATGAGAAAACCATAGTGAGAACCCTAAAGACATGTCTAATGATAAGTATAAGGAAAAATAAAAGTTTAGGAAAATTCCTGGAATTTTAGTGAAGGATAAAGTGAGTGGTTTTCTAGAAATACATCCCCGTCTGGACACTACAAGTGGATGTGTCACTATGAAAGATGTAACTAGGGGTAAAGACTCTGACAAGACATTCCAGGCCCTACTCAGGGTAATCTAGTACATGACAATGAGGTTTGTTGCACACCTGGTCTGACACTCCCAGGGGATATGCTTTGCTAATTCAAAAAATCTTCACAAACCATTATGGAGGATTTAAATATATTTTGGCTATTAATAACATATAATAAACCTAAGGTGTCATATATTAAAAAAGTTTTCATAAGTTAGACATCCTATAAGTGTTTTTTCATGATTATGTGGTTCCTCATTATGAGAACTATTTCATACTCTATTATTTTGGTTTTAGTCAATGGCTAGAACTTGAAGGAACCGTGTTAATGGTGATTCTGATAGATAATGAAATGATTTTCCTCCCAAGAAAATAAATTCTATGAGAGATTTAATTAAAAACCTCATTGCTATTATCACCCAAATTTCTCAATATATAAATCATGTTGAGTTTCCAAATGAGAAAAGGAGGGAACAATTTTTTTTTGAGTCCTTCATCAGGCATCATCCACCATATTTTAGTGGGTTATTTGATCTAATTTTTATTGAAAAATGGATCAGTATTACTGAAAATATATCATCCATTCTTCAATGTTCGGAGCATGATAAATTCATTCTACCAATTTATCTTTTTGAAGGAAAAGAATATTAGTGATGGACTCTAATTAAGAATACAAGGAAACAAGATGAGACTGAATCCATGGATTGGGATAAGTTCAAGAACTTATTCTTCAATAAGTACTTTACTCATGTTCTTTGTACCAAGATGGATAAATTGTTCCTTGAGTTAAAGAAATGGGATGATGAATTTGTTGGTACCTATAAGGAAAATGTTTTGAGACTTGTGAGGTACACTTCAGGAATTATCATCCAACCTGAAAGTAAAGTTGATAGGTTCTTAATTGGCTTAAAGACAAGTCTCAGAATGGTGTTGGCCATAAGAGAATTTAGTAGATATGAAGAGATTGTGCATTGTGAAATAAAGGTTTAAATAGAGGTTGGATTCACATATCAATCTCATGTTTTTGATAATAAGATGACCATGGAGTTATTTTTTTAAAAAAACCATGAAGAAAATAAGATAAACTTTACTTTATGCTCTAAGTGTGGGAAGAATAATGGAGGAAATTTCCTTAAGGGGACTAATAAATGTTTTAAGTGAAGAAAGGATGGTCAATAGGAAATTGATTCCCTAAGTGAGGGGAAGAATTTAGATAATGTTGTGAAAGGAAAAAAAGCATTAGAAAATGAACCTCCCATGATTCTGTGCTATAAGTGTAAGGAGAATGAGAATTATGCTAACCACTACCCAAACCCAAGTACTGGTGATGATGATTGATGTTAGAAACCTCTTAAGCCAATGGACAAGAATAAATCTCAAGCAATCGCTATTTTGGATGAGGGGTGTGATAGCGATGTGATGAAAGGTACAATTACTATCCACTCTAGAACTACTAATGTAAAATTTTATTCGGGATCTACCACCTCTTTCATATCTAAATAATTTTCTAAGGGTGTTAATATTTCTTCAAAAAAAACTAGATGTTTAATTAATAGTTCAAACCCCTAATGGAATAATGATTTCATCTCAAGTCTATGATTCCTCTACAGTTGAAGTTTGTGGGAATGTACTTCCTTCAAATCTTATAATTCTTACTTTGGTCGAATTTGATGTCATCTTAGGCATGGATTGGATTTATCTACATGAATAACACATCAATTATCAATGAAGGAAAGTTAGGTTTGATATTTCAAACCCTCATATGATTATCCATCAATATGAACTTCCTGTTGATATTACATACAGTGTATGGGTTTTAATTCCCATTAAAAAGGGATGTTTATCTCAAATGGTTGGGGAGAATATTGACATTGATGATATGCCTATTGTTTAGGATTTTTTGGATGTCTTTCCAGATGTGTTTCCTTGTATTCCACAAATATGTGAAGTTTATTTCTCAATATAACTCATACCTAGTTCCACACCAATTTCAAAGACTCCTTATAGAATGGCCCTGATTGAGTTGTAGGAATTGAAGAAGCAACTCAAAGAAAACCTTGATAATGGATTCATTCAGCCATGTTTTTCACCTTAGGGTGCACAAATTATTTTTTTTTGAAAAAGAAAGATAGATCAATGTGACCCTTCATTGATTATTAAGAGTTGAACAAGATCACAATCAAGAACGAGTATGGTCTTCCCTATATTTATGACTTTTTTGATCAACTATGTGGTGATCAATACTTTTCCAAGATTAACCTTCGTTCTAGATATCATAAATTGAGGGTTAAGAAAGAGGATATACCCAAGATAGAATTCTACACAAGGTATGGTCACTATGAATATATAGCGATGCCTTTTGGTCTTACTAATACCCCTACTATCTTCATGGATTTAATGAATATAATCTTTATAGATTACCTCAATATATTTGTTGTAGTCTTTATAGATTATTTTCTCATCTATTAAAAGAGCAAGGAAGATCATGAAGTTCAATTGAGAATCATACTGAGAAACCTAATGAAGGAGAAGCTATATGAAAAATTTATAAAGTGTGAATTTTGGATGAAAAATGTTTCATTTTTGGGTCACATAATCTGAAGAGATGGCATAACAGTAGATCCATCAAAGACAGAGGCTATTGAATGATGGACTAGACTAACCACGTTGACTGAGATCCATAGCTTTCTTGATTTTTCTGGATATTATCAATGGTTTGAGGTGAATTTAAAAATACTATCTAATCCTTTGACCAAGTTAACTTGAAAGGGTGTCAAGTTCCTCTAGATATATGAATGTGATGAAAATTTCAAGGAATTAAAGAAAAGTCTGGTTAGTGCACCTGTGCATACATTACTCTATAGTAAATAAGGGTTTGTAATCTATATAGATGCATCCAAGAATGGATTGGGATGTGTTCTTATGAATAATAACATATTTATAGCTTATTACTCATGAAAATTGAAAATTAATGAGAAAAATTACACAAATCATGATTTGGAGTTTTTAGTGGTAATTTTTTCATCAATGATATGGAGGCATTATCTTTGTGGAGAAAAGTGTGATATATATACTGATCATAAAAGAATAAAATATATATTCACATAGAAAGAGTTGAACATGAACCAAAGAATATGGTTAGAGTTGATAAAGTATTATAAATGATCAATACATTACCACCCAGAGAAAACAAACAAAGTGGATGATGTTTTGAGTCGGAAGGATCATGCTAGCATATCCATGATGAGGATCACAAAAGATACAATATTTATGGATTTACAAAGGATGGACCTAGAAATCTTGAAGGAAGTGGAAAAATGTTATTTTTATCAAATGAATGTTCAACCCTGTATCCAAGTAAAGGTTAAGGAGTTATGAAAGGAAGATGAAAAGATGAAAAATAAATTCAGAAATGTTCCTAAGTTTAACCTTAATTGGGATGGAATGATAAGGTTTAGGATCTATGTATGTGTTCCTTCCATAACTGATTTGAAGAAGGAGATGTTAGAGGAAGCTCACAGTTCTTCACTCTATATTCACTATAGAAGTACAAAGATGTATAGGAACTTGAAAGAATAATTCTAGTGGGATGGAATGAAGAGAGATATAATGGAGTTTTTATATTGGTGTTTGGTATGACAAAAAGTTAAGGATGAATGAAAAAAATTCTAAAGTGATGTTACATCCATTACATATACTGGAATAGAAATAGGAGAACATTACTATGGATTTTTCATTGGAATATAAAAAAGCTATAAAGGGTTTAATTCCATATGGTTGGTGGTCAATTTCCTCACCAAGTTAGCACACTTCATTTCTATCAGATAATATTTATCTCTAGATTAGCTTTCCAAGATATACATCAAGGAAGTGGTAAGGTTGCATGGAGTACCACATTCTATTGTATCAGATTGAGATCTGTGGTTTACCTCAAAGTTCTGGTGAAGTTTTCAGTAGACACTTGATACCGAATTTATTTTCAGTACTACTTATCATCATCAGATAGATGGTCAGTCTAAAAGTAAAATTCAAACTCTATAGGATATGTTGAGATCTTGTTCGTTAAATTTAAAAGGTGGTTAGGATTAATACCTTCCTCTAGTTGATTTTTCTTAAAACAATAAATTTCACTCAATAATTTATATGGCACCATATGAATCCCTATATGGTAAGAAATATTGGGATCCAATGTTTTGGGATGAGGTTTGAGAAATAAAGCTTTTGGGACATGAGATTGCTATAGAAATGGTCGAGAAGGTTAGATCCATTTACCACATATCAAGGTATCTCAATGTTAGCCCAAATTTTATGATTACAACCATCAGCGTGATCCATAGTTTGATGTTTGTGAAAATGTGTTTATATTAATATCACCTTGGAAGAAAGTTATGAGATTTGGGAAGAAATGGAAACTAAGTCCTAGGTATATTGGTCCCTTTGAGATTCTTGATAGTATTGGGACAATATCCAATTGCTTTGAACTTCCTCCAAATATCTCTCAATTCCATGAAGTGTTCCATGTATATATCCTAATAAAGTACATATCTGACCCTTAACATGTACTTAACTCAAAGGTTATACTGCTGGAGAAGGATCATTCTTACGATGAACAACCAGTTGAAATTACTGTCCGATTAGAGAAAATTCTACGAAACAAGACCACTCACCTGGTCAAAGTTTTGGGGAGAAATCACTAGTTAGGGAAATCTATGTGGTAAATTGAGGATATGATAAATCATAATTATCATCATTTTTTTTACCTAAGTGATGAATTTCAAGGGATAATTTCATTTTAAGGGTGGTAGAATGTAACACCCGGAGTTTTTATGGACCATTTTTGAATAAATTAAATTTTCATTTATATATTACAATTAAATAAGTAAAACATTCCTTTAAAATGGAATAAACTTGTATTATGTTACACATAAAACCAATTTGGTGTTTGAAAAACACAACACTGAGTTGGCATATGTTACACAAAACACCAATGTTTCTACAAAATATCATTTTATTGTTATAATTATTTAAATGAGATAATTGTAACCAATCCATTAAACTTAGTTATATGAATTTTAGTAACTAATTTTAAAATATAGTGTATTATTTTTATATATAAATAAATCATATTTATAATAATAGATATTCTTTTTGGTAAAGTCCTTCTATGTTTAAAAATACCATTTTCTCAAATGAACCGCTTTTAATGTCACAATTTGAAAAATAATAAAATTAATTTTGGAAAAATTTATAAATTTAATTTCATATAATATAACTCATTTTAGAATTTATAATGTTGAAATTATCTTAGGGTGATTTTTTTTATTTTTTCGACAAACTTCATTTTTGGATGAATAGTGAAAATATTAGATTTTAATTCAAAAATTCTTTTTAAAGTAAACTATTTATAAGGTTAAATTATATTTTTAATTATTTTAATATTTTAATTAGATAATATTTTTATAAATTAATCAAATTTTTTTCAAAGGAACTAATTTCACATTTAAATTGGGTATAAAAATTTAGCAAACATTTGATCAATTTAACTTTAAATACTTACATTGTCGAACCGACTCTGAGATTAATTTTAAATTAATTTAATCGACTTTTGTGATTATAATTTTGAAAAATAGATTCCATATTTTTAATAATCATAATTTATAATGTATAATAATTTCAAATTTGTTTTTTACCAAAAATATTAGGGAAAGTGATTAAAATTAATTACATTAGTTAAGAGAAAAATTAAGCTAATAAAGTACTAAACCTTAAATATAAGACCAAAGAAAACCAAAATACCTATCACAATCCCATTTTATTTCCATTATTTGGACATTAACCTTCCATTATTTAGTTTTTTTTTGGGTTTTTATGACTTTTTTTTGGTAAAAATTTGGGTACACCTAACTTGTTTTAAAAAATGCCAAGTGTGCCCTTTCCATTCCCTATAGAAGGACACCAGCTCTACCAACTTACTCACACATATAAATCCCCTTAGATAACCCAAAATCAAATAAAATAATCTCCCAACCTCAATCCATTTCTATGAGAATCCTTCTCTTGGACAGAAGGCAACTCAAGGACGCCTTTTGGCACAAACCAAAGGAGTTACCCGATTAAAAGGTAACATCTTCTCTCAAGATCCTTTACTTTATTTTACATATCCACCACCTACTCTATATTTATTAAATTTTTTTATGACAATAACAGTATACCAAATATAATATCATTTTAATTCTAAGGGTTCTACCTACACTTACACACACCACCATTTAATGGATATCAGACATACTGTTTACGTGTACGATGAACTGCTGCCTCACTAAATAATGATTGGTCATTTCTCCTTTACAACATCTCATGGTGGGAATTATGTTTTAAACTATATTTATATTTTTCATATATTATATTTATTATTTATTTAAGCTTCTTTATTCTTTTTAAAATAGACATCCTTTTACTTTTCATTTGGTGTAATTACAATAATTTCGTTTGAGGAAGTGTGGACTACCACCCCCTCAAAGAGATGTGATTCGTTCACACACTACATAGAATGTATTAAGGATTGGTTTAGTGAAATTATATGATATATACAAAATTATAATGATAATTTAATTATATTTTATACATATAAACTTTTATGTAATTTTCTTTCTTTCTTTTAATATGACAATTAAAACGAAAACAATGTTCATGCGTACGTACGACTTACCATGTCCATGAACGGTGTATTCCATTTCATAATTATTTATGTTATATATTATTATAATATAAATATAATGTATTTTAATTATATTTATATGATTATTTAAATTCTATAATCATGATATATGTATAATGAACAATGATATAACAAATTAAGAAACATACGAAGTACAAAGTGAATATTACCTGAAGTGAAAACTTAACATATGATTATTAACAAGAGGGAAATATAAGGTCCTAATCAAACCATATATGGTATTATGTATAAGAATATTATTTTGTAAAAAATTTATATCAAAATTATTTTTATTATTTAAGAATCTTGTACGAGTACGAAGAGAGTCAAGACACAGGGTAAGTGGATTTCATCCTACTTTTAATTTCTGTGAGATATATGCTACATTAACCACCCTTTTCTTTTGTGTGGTGTATGTAATTCCCATGATTTTATTCTATGAATCTTATAAATAAATTTATTGGTAGTAACATATCCATTTTATGATCTTTCTTTCATGGGGTTGAAGTTTCAAAATATACCAAATTGGTAACAATGTTTTGTCTCAATTTGATTTCTTTGAGAATCATGTTTTATTATAAAACTAAACTATTTTAATGTGTATATATTTTCAATTTAAATGTTATATAATTAATATACTTATTTTAATGATATTTAAAGCTTAAAGTAATTTTCTTCTCTTACATAGAGAGTATAATCCCAAGTTACCTAGTGATAAGAGTTTATTGAAACAATCTCATCACTTTTTTAGATTGTTTATGCTTATGATTCCTTTGGTGAAATAATATGATACATATCTCAATAAAATTCATGAAATTTACCATCCTTTGGTTATTAATAATATATTCATGTATTGTTACCATTTTTCTATTATTTGGCACATAATATATTTAAGAAAATGCTTTTAAGGAAGCTCAACTTTACCCTCTTCGATCGAAAATCTGTGTTCCTTCAAAACCATGTTTTCTAAAAAGGGTTTCCAAGTATATTATACTCATATAATATGTTAAATAAAATAAAATTTTACCCATTTTGTATTTTACCAATGTTTTCAAAGTAATATTCTTATTTCTTTCCAAACAAAAAAATTCTCTACCCTTTCTACCATGAAAAAGGAATGATCTTTTTACCTCGTATGACATGTATGAATTTATCCACCATGAATCATTTGAATCTTTATTTTCATGTTTAAAGGTTATTTTTTTAGAATTTTTTTAAAAGATATTTTCAAGAAAAATGGTTTTCAAAACATTTTCAAACTTCTTTTATAAGTTTATAAGGAAAATGGTTTTAAAAATGTTTTCAAACTTCTTTTATAAGTTTTCAAGGAAAATGGTTTTCAAATTTTTTTCAAGATCTATTTATAAGTTTTCAAGGAAAATGAATTTAAAAACATTTCAAAATTTATTTATAAGTTTTAAAATTATTTTCATGGAAAATAGTTTTCAAAACGTTTTCATGCACTATTTATATGTTTTCAAAGTACATTCAAATAAATTATTTTCAAAATATTTTCATGATTTCTTTGTAAGTTTTCAAAATGTTTTCAAAGAAAATGGTTTTTAAATTTTTTTGACGAATATTTTATATGTTTTCAAGGAAAAACATTTTAAAATGATTTCAAGTCTTATTTATAAGTTTTAAATGTATTTTTTATGAAATTTTTTATAAAATGGTTTTATGTATTAAAAACACTTTTTTAAAGAATAAATGATATTTTCATCAAGTAATATTTTTGAAATATATTTCAAAATTATTTTCCAACTTAGATGACATCCATTGATGTTACTCATTACCTTCTAAGAAATGATATAAAGGTTCCAATCATATACTTTCTATTAATGGGTTATGCTTAATGTCATGGTATTTATGAAACCCATTTCCCATTCATGGGTTTTATGTCTATGAAATCTGTTTCTATTCCATGAGTTATGCTTTTGATGAAATGATTACAAAACCTGTATATTTTACACATGTTATTATATATTTACATGTTTATGATACCCATTTAATTTCATGGGTTTATATATGATTGTTTATGATTTTGTGGCACATTTTTTTATGACTTCACTATGAGATGGGTGGGACCTATATCTCCCTATAATGTATTGGTTAAATATTCGAATCTCATGAGAGAGACTAAGATAGTCTTGGGAATGAACCTTGACTACTAATATGGCCATGGGAGTGAAACATGACTACCAAGATGGTATTAGGAGTGAAATCATGCTACCAATATGGATATGGGAGTCAACCATGACTACCAAGATGGTATAGGGAGTTAACCTATACTACCAAGATTGTTTTGAAAGTGATTCCATGGATACTATAGAAATCATATTATATGCTTATGTGTCTTCCAAAATTCCATGTTTTATTCCTATTTTATGCTTTCATGGATTATTCACTTTATTTCATTATGATTCATGTCTTATGAACTACAAATATTTATGCCATGATTCATTATGATCTTCTATTTTCATGACCATGTTCTCATATCCCTATTCTCATGTTTATGCTTACATGTATACCTTGATTACCCTTACTGAGCATCTAAGATCACCCCTTTTTATGTTTCCTTTTCCACAAGTTATGATGATATGTTTTATGTTTGAGGTGTATAAGAAGGGTGTTATTCAAGAAGAACCTAGTGGGAGATGAAGTAGATCATTTATGTACTAGTGTTTATATTTCTATGTTTCCAAAGTCACTAGACCAATTACTGTCTTTAGGCATATGTTTGTGTAATGTTTAAGTATTCCTAAAAAATATGTATTTTTTATGTTTGAAAAGTGAGGGTCGTTATATCATGATTAGTTCATGGTTTGGAAAATAGTGTTACCAAACCGTGTATGTAACACCCCAGGTAAATAAAGAATATGACATTTCATATTTATCCATATTTGTGAATAAAATATTTAAATGACTTTAAAGGGGACGCTATGCTTGATGGCGTACCCAACACGCAACAACGAGTTTCTTGGGAATCTTACGTTGCACTCTAATAATAAAATAATATTATTTTAAATGGTAGTTAACATGTAGCCGTTGTAATGGCGGGAATGGATAGAAATAACTAAAATATGATTATATATGTTTTTAAATGTTTTTACATTTATCCAATAAAGGATAGAGGCTTAAAATATGGAATGAATTCAATTTTAGGCATATATGCCCTAGTTTTCACTAAAGGTTCATTTATCGCCTTTTGATGGAGAACCATCATTAAATATAGTTTTGTTCACTCTTATACATTCTATTGGACCAAATAAAACTCTTTTTAAGAATCGGGACATCAAATTTTACTTTGTGTAATTTTTTGGTATTTTTCCGATAAAGTTCATTTTTTAATGAATAGTGTAGAATGTTGTGTTTTAATTCAAAACCTATTTTTAATCTAATTTATTTATATGATTAGATAATATTTTGAATTGGTTTTAAAGTGAAATTAGAAAATATTTTTACCATTAAATCCAATAGTGGTCGTTGGAGTTAATTTCACTTTGAAATCAGACTTAAACTAGTGTCAATCTTTTGATACTTATTGTTTTATAAAAACACGCTATTTGCTCTGACAGCGGGAATTAATTATTAAATTAATTAATGTGACTAATATGTTTTGAATTTTTTAAAACGGACTTCATTTTTGAATTCCGAATATCAAATATAGCTTAGGGTGAAGTTTTGGTATTTTTCTAAAAAACTCCAATTTTTGATGAATAGTGAAACCACTAAGTGGTAATCAAGCAAACTGATTTTTCAGTTAAATGAAAGTTTACCACTAATGTGTATTGAATTTTGGAAATCCGACATACATGGTTGTCATTAGTATGTAAAATGTGGTTTAATGGGATGAAAATAATTTTTTGGTGAATAGTAACTTATTAAGTTTTTAATCGCGATTAGTGGTAATTAGTGTAATTTAAGGTAAAAATGATATTATAAGAATGTGAAAACACCATGACACTTGTCCTAAACCTATTGGGTGAGTCATGGCCGACCAAGACAAGCCATGGGCCAACTTGGGGACCCCATGGATCCACTTTGGTTGGGAAATGACATAAATAACTTTTTATTTAATGTAAAAGTAAAAATGACACAAACATGATATGTTTTACTAAAACAATTTTTAAGTGGGGTTATACAAGTCTTATTTTTGATTATAAATAGTCATTGGAAAGATAAAACTATTTCATACATCATAGTAGTTTTTTTATAATTTTTAGACATTAAATAAATTAAATTATTTATGACATAATAATGATGCAGTGATGACATCATTATTTGACGATTTAAATAAAATGGAAAGATAATGTAAAATCTATGAACTACACATGTCCAAAACTTATTGGATGAGTGGATTTCAAAGCTTTATCACCTTATACACGACTTATATCAATGTTGGACCTTTTAAAACCGAAACACATTTTCAAATAAAGTAATATTTCTTACTTTCCAAAAGTGCCCCTCCTCTCCTCTTATAAAATGCCCCCACCTCTACCTCTTTTCCCACACTCCTCAAGCCTTTGGCTCGGCCAACCCCTGCCCATTTACTCTCTCCAAATCCCTCTATTCATCCTAGAGGATTCCATTTGGGCAGAATACTTTCAAAGGAAGCCTTTAGGCTCAAATCAAAAGGAGTTACACTTTTAAAGGTAATTCATTCTCTCATGTTCATTTGTTTTATTTTGCTTCTCCAACCCCATAAAATATTTTTATTTACTTATTTTGTAACGACACCAGTATATTAAATATAATATGATGTTGTTATAAGATTTATTCGAGCTACACTCTCACACAACTACATCAAATGGTTCAAGAACATACGGTTTCCGTGGATGGCGAAATTCTGCCTCCTGAAACGATGATTGTTCAATACTCATTTAACACCTTCAAAGGTGGCCATTATGATGTCACTATTTTTATATATGATATATAATATGTTAATGTTTTACTTATGCTTCTGTATTTTTCATTTGTGTCTTACCTTTTTGGCCTCCATTATGGGTATACGCGATATCTTCATTTAAGGAAGTGCGGACTACCGCCCCCTCAAAGTGATTTGATTCGTTAAATACCATATGTGGGACGTATAAAGGATGGAACTATGATATTATATATGATATTATACTGGAATTATAATATATCTTTATATCATTATTATTCCATTCTATAAAATACGAAATAGAAATGAAAGTAGCGTTCATGCATACGTACGGCTTACCGTCTCCATGAACGGTGCATTTCATTTCTTACCTCTAAATGATTATGTAATGTTATAAATTCATGCATGTACTGGATATATATGACATACATGATATCTAAATCATGAATACAATTCTGTTTATAATAAACATTTGGCCACATGAACAACATGTAATTGTAAGAAGTCCACTTTCGACTTAAGAACCAAATACCGACAAAATGAACATTATTAACTTGAATGATTACATAATGTTTATAACTTGTCAATAATTGATATAAAAAGAATAATGAACTTGGAAAAGGTTTTTAAGGAATTATAAATTAACTCAAGTTTATTATTCAGGAGATTAAAGGACGATCGAGTCAAGTCGGACCCGAGGTAAGGGATCCTACTCCTCTCATTCTTTTTAAGTACACACTTTTATGTAATTCCTTTTAAAGCTCATCTTTCTTGTTATTGGGATGATATTTTATATTACACTTACTGTAATTTTTATGTTCATGTGATGAGAGACCATATTTTCTCTCATCAATCCATTTTGGAAGTTTTGAGTGGCGCCGTTAGGCTGCCGAACTTTCGTAAGAGATCTAACCTCTCTCTTTCTTTTTAAGTACTCTCCTTTATGTCACTTCTTTTAAACTCCTCTTTTTAATTTTGAGGGATGTTATTTTATATTCCTCTTTCTGTAAATTTTATTTTAATGTGATGAGGTACCCTATTTGATCTCATCAATCCATATTCGGAAGTTTTATGTGGCGCCGTTAGGCTGCCGAGTTTTCGTAAGGGATTTTTCATCTCACTTTTATTCCCGTGAGATTTATGCTACATTTGCCACAAATTCCATTGAGTGGTGTATGTAATGCCCATTATTCTACTCTTTGTGTAATATACTTTCTTTTATGAGTATTTACATCAATGATCTATTGTCTTTCTTTCATGGGGTGTATGTTTTGAAAGATACCCAAGTCGGTAAGGGAACCTTTCACCCTCCTCTTTTTTAAAAGACTTCTTTTGTTGGGTCTTTTAATTTACATATTTTTATATTGGTATATGTTCTCATATATCCTTATTGATGTAAATTTTATGTCCAAGTGATGAGATACACTTTTTATCTCTTATCAACTCATTTTGATGTGATGCCGTTAGGTTGTCAAGGGAACTTTTTAACCCAATTTCGATTTCTTTGGGTTCAACTTGTAGTCATCGAATATGTCATCCATTGAATATGTGTGAATGAACTTTTATTGTTTTACACTTATTATCCACTTATATTGGGTGTATTTATATTTTTCACACATAATTTTGAGATTGATTTGTCCTTAATTTAAGGATACCTTCTTTATAAGGGATTTCATCACATTTGACATTTCTATTGAGGGTTCATTGCTGTTATACACCAATTCAATCTTATATGGTGTATATACTTTCCTTTGGAGTATTATATCATGAATCCATTTATTCACATGATATTATAAAGTTCAGACTAAATATTATTCCTCAATTATTGTATTCAAGTGTCTCTAATTTTGGTAAAACCCCTTTAACCAAAATATCGTTTTAAATGTTTTAATTATTTGTTCTTATTAATATCCATGTTTTCAAAATGGTTTTAAGGATTTATTTATATGGATATTAATGGTTTAAAATTTTAAGATTCAAGGTGGTATGGGACACTTTGATTCAAAAATATCTTTATTAAATGTTTTAAATGGTTTTGGAAATGGTTTCTTTTTGAATGGATTCATTATTTGAATATACTAAAATGTTATATTGTGATTGAAATGTGGAAATGTTATGTTTCCTTTATGCATGTTTTATGTAATACATTTATGTTATGGTTCTTGGGCATTGTTATGAAAACGGGTGGTTCCGTGATAAACTAAGGGCGGGTGAGCCCGATATAGCTCTCCAATGCATTGGGTAACGCGAAGGAGTGAAACGTTAAGGTTTCTCCGAAGAGATTTAGGGAATATACTGTGATGGGTATTCCAAACGTAACCAAGAGGGTTACTCCCTACGTAATAATGTTATGAATGCCTCAAGTTACCTTTATGTATTATGTTTTCTATGATTTATTCAAGATTTGATGAGGTATGATAAAGTGCTTATGTTCTATGGGTAAAGTATGAACTCATTCTTATGTATATGTGTACCCATGTTTCCTTTCAATATTTTTTATATCCCTTACTGAGCTTTTTGTGCTCATCCCAAGTTTTTGAAATGTTTTTCATAGGTCAAGGGAAAGGTACATGATGTGATGATAGTGTAAAGGATGTGTCAAGAAAGAATCCGTGTTATATTTTAAATATGTTTCCGTTGATGGGAAGAATGAATACTATCTTTTATGTAACCACTTTGTTTAAATGTGGAATGTAATGCAAGTTTCATGATCTAATTCTCTAAAACTCAAAACCTGAAAAGATCCTCAATGTGTAATCTTGTAATAACTCAAGATTAAGTAAGGTTTAAGGCTGGGGCCTTATAGTTGGTATCAACGGTAGGTTTAGATAACTTTAGAGGTTAGGGTATTCTTTAAGCATAAGTGACATTACCATAATGGTTAGGATTTCAGAAAGAGTCCTAGTTTTAGATAAAGTGAATGAGTAAGTGTATCGTAGTGTTTACCTTCCTCATTAGTACATGATGGTTTTGTTGATATACTCACACTGACATTTCTATTTTTAGTGAATGGATGGATCTAGCAGGCACCAAAGAGACAACAGGTTTGAAGGAAACTGTGGTGGTTCTCTGATTAAGATACTAGATAAAATGGAGGATTCAATGAGGAAACTCGTGGTTGTTCTAAACCAAATATCAAGGAGTCATGATCAACCACTTCAACCTTGGTGAGTTCTCTAATGCATCATGTACGAAATGGCCAACTCGATGTGGAAATTCAGGTAATAATTATTAAGGTAACCATTTGGGTTTATATGATCCTTACTTTTGAGGTAATTATGGGTTACTATATGTTATGATGAAAAATGAAAGGCATGAGATAAACTTGAGGTTAAAATATGTTATGATCATATTTGAATATTTTATCTCATTTTGGGGAATGTTTTATGAATTATATAGTTTTGGAAAAAGGACAACACGCAGACTGTGTGACTACCCGTCGCGTCGGACAAAGCTGCGGGAATCGAACCCACAACCAAAGTGCGACTGGTATTTATCGCCTACCACTAGACTACGTGAAGTCCCTGGTTAGTTTGACTGATTCTTTCTAGTTATATGATTTTATGAATTAAGAGTAAGTTGATTTTGGGTTATTTATGATAATTACTAACCTATCATGGATGATATGTGATTAGGATAATTACTTTTCAATGCGAGACTTTAGGAGCGACTAGTGTTGTTTGGAGATAAATGTTACGATTTAACTTGGAAGACTATGTGACTAAATCCTTCAAATATTTGGGTTTCAATCTTATATTGGTTTACTTTGAAGAATTTTATGGACAAATTATTTATCGGATGGTCCTCGTTGAACTTTGGGTTTTGTTGGACAAATTTTGGAGATTAAGAATAGATTTTCTTTTTATAAGGGGTTATCTTTTTCTGGATTATCAGATCTTGTACTAGCCTTTTTGGTTTTGGTTTTGGTTAAATTCTAAAGACATGGGATGTATATAGTTCTCTTTTGTGGATTAGGTGATTCTCTAGAAGTTGATTATAGTACTCTTAATGTGAACAAGTCTTCCAAAACACTCGTCTTTTGGAGAAAATATGAGTTTGTGTAAGGAATCTAATAAAAGATGAAAGTCAATATGATAAGTGATTATGTTTCCTTATGAATAAATTCCTCAATAAAAAGTAACTTAAAACAAAAATGTTTTCTATTAACTTTTCCTACTGGGGAATCGAATACCGTTTAACCCATCACAAGTTTGTGATTTTCTCATGGTTAACTTTCTCCTAAACATGTTTTCTTTCACTCTCCATCAGAACATGACCCTTTGTTTTTTCCTCCATGTCTATATTTTCATACTTGGAATCCTAGTATGGGTTAACTCGAGTGACCTTTGTACTTATCTTTCTTTATTTTAAAGTGTTTGTTTTACCGACTTTTGTTCCGATGTGGGACTTTCAAGGATGTTTCCAAGCGCAATTTTAAAATTGCGAGGACGCAATTCCCAAAAGGAGGGAAGGATGTAACACCCCAGGTAAATAAAGAATATGACATTTCATATTTATCCATATTTGTGAATAAAATATTTAAATGACTTTAAAGGGGACGCTATGCTCGATGGCGTACCCAACACGCAACAACGAGTTTCTTGGGAATTTTACGTTGCACTCTAATAATAAAATAATATTATTTTAAATGGTAGTTAACATGTAGCCGTTGTAATGGCGGGAATGGATAGAAATAACTAAAATATGATTATATATGTTTTTAAATGTTTTTACATTCATCCAATAAAGGACAGAGGCTTAAAATATGGAATGAATTCAATTTTAGGCATATATGCCCTAGTTTTCACTAAAGGTTCACTTATCGCCTTTTGATGGAGAACCATCATTAAATATAGTTTTGTTAACTCTTATACATTCTATTGGACCAAATAAAACTCTTCTTAAGAATCGGGACATCAAATTTTACTTTGTGTAATTTTTTGGTATTTTTCCGATAAAGTTCATTTTTTAATGAATAGTGTAGAATGTTGTGTTTTAATTCAAAACCTATTTTTAATCTAATTTATTTATATGATTAGATAACATTTTGAATTGGTTTTAAAGTGAAATTAGAAAATATTTTTACCATTAAATCCAATAGCGGTCGTTGGAGTTAATTTCACTTTGAAATCAGACTTAAACTAGTGTCAATCTTTTGATACTTATTGTTTTATAAAAACACGCTATTTGCTCTGACAGCGGGAATTAATTATTAAATTAATTAATGTGACTAATATGTTTTGAATTTTGTAAAACAGACTTCATTTTTGAATTCGGAATATCAAATATAGCTTAGGGTGAAGTTTTGGTATTTTTCTGAAAAACTCCAATTTTTGATGAATAGTGAAACCACTAAGTGGTAATCAAGCAAACTGATTTTTCAGTTAAATGAAAGTTTACCACTAATGTGTATTGAATTTTGGAAATCCGACATACATGGTTGTCATTAGTATGTAAAATGTGGTTCAATGGGATGAAAATAATTTTTTGGTGAATAGTAACTTATTAAGTTTTTAATCGCGATTAGTGGTAATTAGTGTAATTTAAGGTAAAAATGATATTATAAGAATGTGAAAACACCATGACACTTGTCCTACACCTATTGGGTGAGTCATGGCCGACCAAGACAAGCCATGGGCCAACTTGGGGACCCCATGGATCCACTTTGGTTGGGAAATGACATAAATAACTTTTTATTTAATGTAAAAGTAAAAATGACACAAACATGATATGTTTTACTAAAACAATTTTTAAGTGGGGTTATACAAGTCTTCTTTTTTATTATAAATATTAATTGGAAAGATAAAAGGATTTCCTACATCATAGTATTTTTTTTATAATTTTTGGACATTAAATAAATTAAATTATTTATGACATAATAATGATGCAGCGATGACATCATTATTTGATGATTTAAATAAAATGGAAAGATAATGTAAAATCTATGAACTACACATGTCCAAAACTTATTGGATGAGTGGATTTAAAAGCTTTATCACCTTATACACGACTTATATCAATGTGGGACCTTTTAAAACCGAAACACATTTTCAAATAAAGTAATATTTCTTACTTTCCAAAAGTGCCCCTCCTCTCCTCTTATAAAAGGCCCCCCCCTATACCTCTTTTCCCACACTCCTCAAGCCTTTGGCTCGGCCAAAACCTGCCCATTTACTCTCTCCACATCCCTCTCTTCATCCTAGAGGATTCCTTTTGGGCAGAATAATTTCAAAGGAAGCCTTTAGGCTCAAATCAAAAGGAGTTACACTTTTAAAGGTAATTCATTCTCTCATGTTCATTTGTTTTATTTTGCTTCTCCAACCCCCTAAACTCTTTTTATTTACTTCTTTTGTAACAACACCAGTATCTCCAATATACTAGGATGTTGTTATAAGATTTATTCGAGCTACACTCTCACACAACTACATCAAATGGTTAAAGAACATACGGTTTCCGTGGATGGAGAAATTCTGCCTCCCGAAACGATGATTGTTCAATACTCATTTAACACCTTCAAAGGTGGCCATTATGATGTCACTATTTTTATATATGATATATAATATGTTAATTTTTTTACTTATGCTTCTGTATTTTTCATTTGTATCTTACCTTTTTGGCTTCCATTATGGGTATACGCGATATCTTCATTTAAGGAAGTGCGGACTACCGCCCCCTCAAAGTGATTTGATTCGTTAAATACCATATGTGGGACATATAAAGGATGGAACTATTATATTATATATGATATTATAATGGAATTATAATATACATTTATATCATTATTATTCCATTCTATAAAATACTAAATAGAAATGAAAGTAGCGTTCATGCATACGTACGGCTTACCGTCTCCATGAACGGTGCATTTCATTTCTTACCTCTAAATGATTATGTAATGTTATAAATGCATGTATGTACTGGATATATATGACATACATGTTATCTACATCATGAATAAAATTCTGTTTATAATAAAAATTTGGCCACATGAACAACATGTAATTGTAAGAAGTCCACTTTCGACTTAAGAACCAAATACCGACAAAATGAACATTTTTAACTTGAATGATTACATAATGTTTATAACATGTAAATAATTGATATAAAAGGAATAATGAACTTGGAAAAGGTTTTTAAGGAAGTATAAATTAACTCAAGTTTATTATTCAGGAGATTAAAGGACGATCGAGTCAAGTCGGACCCGAGGTAAGGGATCCTACTCCTCTCATTCTTTTTAAGTACACACTTTTATGTCATTCCTTTTAAAGCTCATCTTTCTTGTTATTGGGATGATCTTTTATATTACACTTACTGTAATTTTTATGTTCATGTGATGAGAGACCATATTGTCTCTCATCAATCCATTTTGGAAGTTTTGAGTGGCGCCGTTAGGCTGCCGAACTTTCGTAAGAGATCTAACCTCTCTCTTTCTTTTTAAGTACTCTCCTTTATGTCACTTCTTTTAAACTCCTCTTTGTAATGTTGGGGGATGTTATTTTGTATTCCTCTTTCTGTAAATTTTATTTTAATGTGATTAGGTACCCTATTTGATCTCATCAATCCATATTCGGAAGTTTTATGTGGCGATGTTAGGCTGCCGAGTTTTCGTAAGGGATTTTTCATCTCACTTTTATTCCCGTGAGATTTATGCTACATTTGCCACAAATTCCATTGAGTGGTGTATGTAATGCCCATTATTCTACTCTTTGTGTAATATACTTTCGTTTATGAGTATTTACATCAATGACCTATTGTCTTTATTTCATGGGGTGTATGTTTTGAAAGATACCCAAGTCGGTAAGGGAACCTTTCACCCTCCTCTTTTTTAAAAGAATTCTTTTGTTGGGTCTTTTAATTTACATATTGTTATATTGGTATATATTCTCATATATCCTTATTGATGTAAATTTTATGTCCAAGTGATGAGATACACTTTTTATCTCTCATCAACTCATTTTGATGTGATGCCGTTAGGCTGTCAAGGGAACTTTTTAACCCAATTTCAATTTCTTTGGGTTCAACTTGTAGTCATTGAATATGTCATCCATTGAATATATGTGAATGACCTTTTATTGTTTTACACTTAATATCCACTTATATTGGGTGTATTTATATTTTTCACACATAATTTTGAGATTGATTTGTCCTTAATTTAAGGATACCTTCTTTATAAGGGATTTCATCACATTTGACATTTCTATTGAGGGTTCATTGCTGTTATACACCAATTCACTATTATATGGTGTATATACTGTCCTTTGGAGTATTATATCATGAATCCATTTATTCACATGATATTATAAATTTCAGACTAAATATTATTCCTCAATTATTGTATTCAAGTGTCTCTAATTTTGGTAAAACCCCTTTAACCAAAATATCGTTTTACATGTTTTAATTATTTGTTCTTATTAATATCCATGTTTTCAAAATGGTTTTAAGGATTTATTTATATGGATATTAATGGTTTAAAATTTTAAGCTTCAAGGTGGTATGGGACACTTTGATTCAAAAATATCTTTATTAAATGTTTTAAATGGTTTTGGAAATGGTTTCTTTTTGAATGGATTCATTATTTGAATATACTAAAATGTTATATTGTGATTGAAATGTGGAAATGTTATGTTTCCTTTATGCATGTTTTATGTGATACATTTATGTTATGGTTCTTGGGCATTGTTATGAAAACGGGTGGTTCCGTGATAAACTAAGGTCGGGTGATCCCGATATAGCTCTCCAATGCATTGGGTAACGCGAAGGAGTGAAACGTTAAGGTTTCTCCAAAGAGATTTAGGGAATATACTGTGATGGGTATTCAAAACGTAACCAAGAGGGTTACTCCCTACGTAATAATGTTATGAATGCCTCAAGTTACCTTTATGTTTTATGTTTTCTATGATTTATTCAAGATTTGATGAGGTATGATAAAGTGCTTATGTTCTATGGGTAAAGTATGAACTCATTCTTATGTATATGTGTACCCATGTTTCCTTTCAATATTTTTTATATCCCTTACTGAGCTTTTTGTGCTCATCCCAAGTTTTTGAAATGTTTTTCACAGGTCAAGGGAAAGGTACATGATGTGATTATAGTGTCAAGGATGTGTCAAGAAAGAATCCGTGTTATATTTTAAATATGTTTCCGTTGATGGGAAGAATGAATACTGTCTTTTATGTAACCACTTTGTTTAAATGTGGAATGTAATGCAAGTTTCATGATCTAATTCTCTAAAACTCTAAACCTGAAAAGATCCTCAATGTGTAATCTTGTAATAACTCAAGATTAAGTAAGGTTTAAGGCTGGGGCCTTATAGTGTAGCCCTTAAAAAGTGGTAAATTCCAATTCCCCTATTGATTTAAGGGTTATAACCCAATTTTCCTCAATATTCATCATCCAATAGCTTGGGTGATGAAACAAACCATTATAAACTTCCAAAGGATTATTATCCTTTTATTCATGGTCATTTGGATAGAATTTGGGTGAGAATTGAAGATTTGGGTGAGTATAACAATCCTCTAGGTTCTATTTTCTAGATTAGGGAATGTAGAATATCTTACCTTCTTTCAAATCCCTAAAACCATCACTTTTCTAAAAGATTATATGTTGGGACATTAATGGTTGTTTGAGTTCTAATTAAGGGCATAGGTTATGAAATATTTCATCATCAGTCATGTGGAAGGTGTTCTTAAATATTTTTTCCTATAGTCTTGATGCATTATATGTGTATGTAGTTGTGTTAATTATCTACCTTTCAATGTTGTAATGTCCTTGATTTTGTAAAGTGACTTAGTACATAGATTTAGGTTTCAAACCATTCAAGGACCCCATTGGGTCTGTTAATGATGTGATATCGAACATAGGTCTTTCCATGTGGCATGAAAAACCTTTGAGAATGGTGTCATAAATTGGTAAACCTTGAGGTCGGAGAAGTATGTGAGAGAATGGGTTTTGAATTGTATTCAATCATGTGGGATTGTTTTTAGAGTGAATTAAATTGATTATATGTTGGATTTTTTGAAATTCCTAAGGGTATTTTGAAATGGTTAAAATAATGTATTTTGGATTTTGATCCAGTTATGGTTTTTAAATAAAGAATATGACGTTTTGAAGGGGGAGATGTTTTAAAAGAGTCTTTACCTTAAGTTGATTTAGAAAGTAGATTTATTTATAAATTTAAAAATTATGATTTGAAATGAGGGTATTCTCCCCCTTTTGTGAAAAAATCCTTAATGATTATTTGAAATGGTCAGAAATGGGAATGAAATCCTTGGAGCAGAGTTTAGTTTTTTAAAAGTGAAGACCCATGTTTTAAGGGGTGGATTCAAGATTATTTTTTTAAATGAGGGTTTGTATTGTGTGTTATCCTGGATTTTGAAATAAATTTGATGTTGATTATTGTCTAATTTAAAATATATCACAAGGGGTGTTTTGTATACGAGTATAATGTTAATGGGCTATTTTTTATTGGTGGCATGTGTATAATGTGTTATAATTGTAAATAATGGAAGTGTTTAAGGGTTATGGTTTGTGTTGGGTCAATGTGTTTGGTTAAATAAGCATGTGAACAAGGCTTGGTGGTATTGTGGGTATCAGACTAAGGTTCCTCCCACTGGTCGGATTGGACTGAGGCTCTAAACCCCAACCCTATAATATATGGGTTAGAGAGCCGGATTGAGGCTTTATGACCCTAACAACTGCATTTGTTAAGACTAAATATAATGAGGCTCCAAGGTATGTTTTATGTAATATATTGTTGATATGTTAGATTGAGGGTCTATTATTCCCAAATATTGGTCATGGTGTCAGTTGGGATGTTGGACTGAGGCTCTATGTTTCCAAAACACAAGGACATGACTTGATCAACAAAATAAGGCTCCAAGATATGTTGATAAATTGTGATTAATTAATTCCCACTTATGATTAAAAGTGTTTATAACACCTTATACAATGAATTAGGCTCCCAATGTGACATGTGTTAGTTTAGTTGGGTTGATTGACCCTAAATAACTTGATGGATAAAATGGATAAATTGTGATTGTTTAAAAGTGAAAATTGCTGGTTGATGAAAGTTAGTTTAATGGTTAAGTGTTAAATGTGAAACATGTTCCTTTCTTTCCATGTTTATTTATTACAATTTTCTTTCTACATACACTTTTTTATAGAGTTATTATTTCTTTATACCTCGTTTGTGGTGGCCTACTGAGTTGTACTCACACCTTGCTTGGAATTCCATGTAACTTGGGTACCTAAGAAGATGATACTTGTTTTAAGGAATAGGTTCAAATAGGGACATGGTGTTTGGTTCATGAACGGGCTATTCAGTTGGCACATGGGATGTCAGTGCTGGGTAGGGACTCAGGTCCATGTTTGGGATATTTTGGTAGTTTTGGTCATGGAATTTTTTTTTGCAGACTGACATTTGTGTTTTTTTCATATTGTTATATCATGTGCATCATGGTTATATGTTGAATTGTGTTGCATGTTTTCCATTTTTGGTTAAGATGATATCTTTTATCTATTAATATTATTTCTTCTATGGTATTACTATGATAACAGGATATAGTCTCACCAACATATTTCTTTAGACATACACTACTAGTCTGCAGTATCTAGTGTATAGGGAGGCACACTTAAGGTCATGTGACGACCTGGCTTGGGGAACTAGATATAGTGGCCACCAAGACTGGGACTTTATGAAGTGGTATCATAGAATTTATTTTATATTACTATTTTGGGAATGTTATATAAGAGAATGGGATCTTTTAGGGGCCTGGTAATGAGCTCGTGCCTAGGTTCCTACAACCCCACATATGAGAAAAAAATCAAGGTTCTGAGGGTAGGAATTGATTTTCAATTTTTTGTTTTCATGGTTAATTGTTATTTACACCTCGAGTGGGGTAAATAGATTTTATGTTATTACTTTACAAGGTTTTATCACTTGGACAGTATGGAAATATTGGGTGTGTGGGTTCATGAATCATTCTAGGCACATTGGATTTATAGGTTATCTGCATGTTTTCTGTGATTGATAATTCTTTGGGAATCACATTTTAGTAATGTACTTTATACATGGGATTTAAAGTTTTTGATATTTTATTGAAATGATTTTTAATGTAAGATGTTTTGGAAAATAAATTTGAATAAAACTTGGATTTTTTTAAATTCTAGATTGATAACAAGGTTTTTGAAAATGTAAATACATGGGTTTTGAAATGGAATGTTTTGAAATGTTTTGAAGTGTGAAATTTTGTGTTTTAAATGGTAAACTTTAAATAAGAAGGGGGATAGAAAATGTTGGAAATTTAGGGACACCAGTGGTGGGTATCCCTTATGTTGGTTGTTAACCCTATGTATGGGTGGTTTGGTAAATGTGGGTGCCTTAGTTTTGAGACCCCAGGTTGTGGGATATGATACCATGATGGGTTTGGATGTTCCAGTGGATAGAATGTTTCTTGTTGTGTCTTTGGTTAGGTTGTGACCAAGAATTGTCAAATTCTTTCTGTTATATGGATTTTATGACTCATATGGGTTGAGACCTTGAGATTTTTGTTTTGGACCCTAGAGTGGGTGTTTGTATTAGGGTGCTGATGTACGTGTGCAAGTATCTTTAGTGTGGGATATAGAGTAAATGGTTTCTTAGTGTGCTAGACATGGTGTGTTTGTAATGGGGTTTTTATTGCCTCATGTGAGTAGTGGGTTATTGAGATTTTATGTGTATATATTATAGGGAGATCCAATGGACATTTTTAGGCAGGGATCCACTTTAGAGTGTTGATATCATTTTACTTTCATAGTGACCTAGAAGAGAGGTCAGTTGGTATTTCTATTTCTTTTGGGTGTGTACGACATAGTTGGATGTTTTTGACTTTGGAATTTGGAAAAATAGAGTGCTTCCTGGTATGGGTTTAGCCTAGAGGGTTAAGTGGTAAGATTAATGGTTTTGGTGAGTTGATTCGAGTTGTGTTTGTGATTTAACAGTATTGGAAAATCTAGGGTAACCTCGGGGGAAGGTTGGCCTAGTGATGCAAGTTCCCTAGAGTTTGAAGAATGAATTTTTACTTTAGAAGTGGAATTGATTCATGGTTGGTGCCATTGATTATGGTAAAGGTTAAAGGTTATGCCTTGGTTTCTTTCTAATGGATGTATCTGAGTTCTTGTTGTTGGTTGTGAGGTCATTTTTGGGAAGATTAAGCATTGTGAGGAGCCTTGTCCCGTGGCCTTGATAGTGTTATAGGTGAGAATTGATGTTGATTTTGGAAAAAAAATAAAAGGGTAAACACAGAGTTAAATGATGATTTTTATAGGGAAGTGACACCCAGGGTGGTTGTGTTCATGTAGTTGGGTTAGTTTGTATGAATGGTTTCCTTGTCAGATGAGAATGTTAGGAATTCCTTGAGTCTAGTGAGGCCGATATATCATGTGGAATAGTCAATTGGGTGAGCGGGTTTGGTCCTAGATCTAGTAATGCGTGACTCATGCGATATAGATTTGGGATCAGTGTGTGGTCATAGAAATTAGAAAGACCTTGAGGGCTTTGAGGAGGTCCAGATATGGGGTCGTTTTGGGAAAGGATTATTTCATATGGGATGGGTGAACAGATGGATTAGGAGAAGAGCTTGTCACAAATCGATGTGATCACAGTGGGAATCACAAGTTATGCATGGGATAGTTGGGTTGTAGATCAGTGTGGTGGTCATTTTTCTCCATGTAAATCACTAGGATCATATATAAATAACTCGAGTGGGTTAATAGTAGTGGTTACAAAGGGAACATTGGGTCATGATCGCTTGTAAAAAGGGTCATGTATTGGTAGTGTGTATTTATTAAAAAACTCATTCAAGCTGTGATGAATGAGTGTTGAAAAGAAGTTGGTGGGTTGGGAGGTTGAGACCTTTGGTAGGTTAAGGTGTTTCCATTATGGTAGGTAACATTGGAAAATAGATAGTTTGTGGTGACATTCATCGATGACTTCTTAACAAACTTTTAGATATTGATCATCTTGTAAAATATATTTTCATCATCCTGGGTATGATGAGAGAGATATGTCCTTAATCCTAGCTACATAAATGTGATTTGGATATAAATGGACCCTCTTGAAGGACACACTCATGGGGAGATGTATGTAAATCCATATGGTGGAAACTGAACCATCAATCACTTATGGGATGGGTCCTCGGGATGGACCGGATGTCAAAACATTTCATGTTTTTCATTCTCAGAATATAGGAATGAGTGGTGAGTTATATTGGTTTTTTTGTACTAGTGGAATCTGTATGGCCATGTCCAAGTTTAGAGTTCATCTTGTGATCTAATAGTGTGACACTTTGGTTGAAATTGATTTAAGAAAGGGGTAATAATGATAATTCTAAGGTGGGGAGTGGTAGGTTAGTCATAGATCTGTGTATTAGACTATGGAGTGGTTTTGGTGTCATCAAATTTCCAAGGGGAATACTATAAGTACATGTTTGAGTTTCTTTGAGAAGGACAGGTGGGCCTTAGATGTGGTGGTAGATCAAACCGAGAAATGACTTCATGATTATCCTAGTTTTAGAGGTAATTCGAGTGGTTGCATCAGAGATGTGTTGGTGGGTTCTGGAGATCCCACCAACGGTTTGTAGAGTACCAGATTCTATGATGATAAATTTTCACTAGAGGTTAGGAATGGACTTCATTTGGTGCGTGCAGATGATGGATACATGCCTTAAGGGAGAAAGTTTTATGTCTGGGTAGAGGGGAGACATGACAATAGTAGAAGTTGGGATCCAATGGAGTGAGTTAGATAAGATGGCATGAATTAGTTGGGTAAAAAGAAATGGATTTGGTGGGATATAATCCATTAGTAGTTAATTTTTGTATGGTAAGTGCGGTCTGGTAATGGGAATGAGTTTTGAGGAAGAACAAAGTTTTCTTTAGTTGAGATATGGATAGAAGAAGTGTGACCAATTCGGGTAGTTTCAACAGAAATGATAAATGCTAGAGTTTGGCTGATTTCTCATGGATGTTGTTTATGGTGAGATGGGATACATGATGGGTAAGTTTAAAAAGTTGAGTTTCTATTTTGTTGGTCACTTTTCACTGGTGGAGGTTCCCAACACTAGGTGATGGTGGTGGAGAGATAAAGTGTATGGTGAGGAGTACCATTGAAAGAAATTGGTTAGTTAATGATGTGAGCAGTAGTATGGGTTGGATGGGCTTGGATGAGAGACTTATTGGTGTTTAAGTTTTGTTAATAATCGCCAACTTGGGATTCGACCAGTTGAGTACTGTGAGGTGAAGGTTTTTATTTGGTTGTGCTATGAGTATTTGAGAATGGTGTAAGTTCATTGGGCCCCGAGTTGTGGATCCATGTAGGCCGGGATATATGGTTGGAATTTTTATGAACCTTTTGGAGATGACCAAATTGGGTTACCATTAAAATTTTAAAGAATTGGGTGAGATGGTGCCAAGTTATTTGGGATATAAATTGTGGAGGGACCGAGTTGAGGGTGTTCTGGTTGCCTTTCCCAGGGGAATGTAATGCCTTGTCGACATCCTTTTTTGTGGTTGTTTAGTGGTTTTAAGATAAGATTTTTTTTAACGTTGGTAGTAATGAGTAGAGGAGGATGCATCCTTAGGAAGAATCTGTTTGTGTTTTTGGATCATGGTGGGGGAAGTTTCTTTGAGTTAGGATTGTTTCCTTGGTCCGAGTGCAGTGAGGGAATGACTATGTTTAGGGAGAAAAAAATAGGAGATAAGAGTTGATAGGTGGGTCCTGGGGCCTACCATTTTTTTCTTTAAGGCTTAGTAATGTTTGAGAATGTGTCTTGAGGATTAGAAATTATAAGGTGGGGATGATGTAAGATCATGACCTTTCATGATGGTATGAAATTGTTTAAATTTTGGAAAAACTCCATTTTTTATGGTTAATGAATCAGTTCTTAGGTGTATGAATATTTTTGGGGGTTTTCTGGGGGTGAGAGACTCAAAAGGAGGAGAAAATATTCCAAATAGTGGGAAATGCATGGTTGGTGCATGGTTAGTACAAACTGTTCGTCTGGATAGGGGAAACTGTTCAGAAAAGCCCCTTATCAGATAGAGGCTCGCACACAGACTACACACGGTTTACCAAACCATGTGGTCACTCTAGGAAACCATATGGCAAGGCCCCTCTTCGAATGACGGAGCCTCATGATTGGAATATAGTTTGGAAAATTGTGCATCCAAACCATGCATCCCTTAAAAAATTTGTAAATTATATTTTCCCCCCTCAGGGTTTAATGGTTCTACCCCTATTTTCCTCTCTATTCCCCATCTAATAGCTCATGTGGTGAACTAATCCCTTATAGACTTCTAATGTATGATTATCCTTCAATTTATGTCCATTTGGAGAGAATTTGGGTGTGAATCAAAGATCCGGGTAAGTCTAACACTCCACTTTTCTCTATTTTATGGATTAGGCCTCGTAGTTACTCCCCTCCTCTTATGAATCCATAAAAAACTCAATTTTCCAATAGATTCAATGTTGGGGCCTTAATTGGTGTTTGAGTTCGAATCAAGGGTGAATTTTAAGAAAGTGTTCATCATCAGACATGAGGTAGGTGGTCTTAAAACTTTTTCCCATAGTTTTGATGCATTATATGTGTATTAAGTTGTATTAATTCCCTGCCTTGCTATGTTATAATTTCCATGATTTTTGGAAAGTTACTTGGGACTTAGATTAAGGTGCGAGACCCTTCGAACACCAATGGGGAAAGTTGAACCTTTGATAATGATGTTATGAAGTTATAAACATTGAGATATGGGAAGTATGAGAGAGAATGTGTTGTGAATTGTATTCCGGAATGTGGGATTGGTTTAAGGGTGAATTAAATTGATTATATTTTAGATTTTGTGAAATTCCTAAGGGGATTTTGAAATAGTTTAAATAATTCATTTTGTATTTTGATCCGATTATGGTTTTTAAATGAAGGATATGTTGTTTTGAAGTGGTAGATGTTTTAAGATGGGGCTTGGTCTCAATGTTATTTAGAAAGTTTATTTATTTATACATTTCAAAATAGGGTTTTAGATGAGGGGTGCTACCCTTTTTGTGAGAATTCATTAATGGTTATTTGAAATGGTTGGAAATGGGAATAAAATAATTGAGGGAATTGTTTATTTTTTCAAAAGGGAAGACTTGTGTTTTAAAGGGTGTCTTAAAGATGATTTTTAAATGAGTGTTTTAACATGTGTGTAATGATGGATTGATAAACGAATTTTATGTTGATTGTTTCCTAGTTTAATATAGTATAAGGGGGTGTTTAGAATAATGGCATATGTGTTATCAGGTTATTCTTTATTAGTGGGATGTGTATAATGTATTATAATTGAAAATTATGGAAGTATTTAAGGGTTATGGTTTGTGTTGGGTAAATGTGATTGGTTAAAGAAGCATGTGCACATAGCTTGGTGGTATGTAGTATATCAGAAGGACGATTCTCCCACAGGTTAGGTTTGACTAAGGCTCAAAATCCCACCACTATAATGCACAGGTTAGGGAGTTGGACCAAGGATCTAGGTCCCTAATGGATGAATTTGGCGAGACTACATGAAATGAGGCTCCAAAGTAATTGTTATGTAATGTATGGTTGGTATGTTGGAATGAGGCTCTATTATTCCCAACTAATGGTCATGGTGTGGATTGGGATGTCGAACTGAGGCTGTATGCTTCCCAAACACATGGATATGGATTAATTATGAGACTAAGGCTCTGTGAAATGTTGATAAATTGTTATTAATGAATTCCACTTGTGATTAAATTCTTTTATAACTCCTTATGCTATGAATTAGGCTTCTAATGTGATTTAAGCTAGTTTATTTTGGTTGGTTGACCCTAAAGAGAACCATGGATAAAATGATTAAATAGTTATTTTTAAAAAATAAAACCTATTTCTTGAAGAAAGTTAGTTTAATGGGTAATTTTAAAACATGAAACATGTTCCTTTCTTTCCTTATTTATTGATCAACTCACGATTCACTACTTTATTTCAGCCTTACATCACTATTTTAAACATGTTTTGTATTTAAAATTACAAATATTATCTCAAATTTAACATCCAATTTGATTCAATTATTAAATTTTTATCACCGTTTAAAAGGACTATTATTCTTGTTTTGGTGATTTCGTTGTAGGAGGAGGTGGTTTGGAGGGTCGGAGATGATCGAGAAGGAAAATGGGCCAAACTACATGGAAGCCCAAGGACATCTATCCATTGTTTTTCACATTTCTAAATACCCATTCATCAAAATGGCATGAAATTTTTGTAAACACTCCATAACTTCATGGGATGCAACTAATATCAAGAAATTGAATCCCAATTTATCCATTAAGGGGGACATCCGAACCAATCTGTCCAGGGGATAGAATCTGCATGAAGTCAAAGATTTGGTTCTGTATTTCAGCCATATCTCCCGCTTTAATCCTCCACTGGCCACAAAATTTGACATGGAGACATTCATGGTATGAGAATAAAAATTTTATCTTTTTTCTAGGTTGATATAAGGCCATTTACCAACCCAAAACTAATACTCAAGTGGTATCTAGAAATCTAGGTGCCCAAAACAACTTCCCATTTTGGATATAAATTGGCATCTTGGGCACCCTATTTTCAAGTTCGGCCAAGGAGTGAAGTGATGCCATTTTGGAGTTCCAGATGAGTCCTCTAATCACCTTGTAGGTTCTAAAACTTCCTATACTCATAAGGGGAGCTCTTGGATCAAGGATCCCTTCATCAAAGCCTTTCTCTCCTTCTCATGTTGTAATATCTGTCTTTGTGTAATAAAATTATTAGTTCCTATTTTATTGATTCCATTTATTCTAATATTTTATGTTTTATTATTCTCTTAATGTTCCTATTTTGACTATAAATCAATGAGTACATACGATATTGGGTTATACCCTTTCTAAATCTTTGCAATTGCCATTTGTTTCTACGATGACTACACCGCCCATGGAAGAGTAGTTTTCTTAGTAATCAATCAACCTCTTACCTTCCTGATTTATTTATTTTGAATCATTAATCTACTATAATTCACAAAATATGATACATGAATTTATTTTTAAAATTATTATAAAATAAGCCAGCAATTGAACAATTGACACAAAAACAAGCGAGTTCGAGATTTGTGTAAATTGTGAGAGCGTAAACTTAATCAGTAAAACCAAACCACATGAGATAAATTTATAGAGTTCAAATACAATACCTAAACTCAATTTATAATCATTTTCAGAGTGGGTATGTTCCCTAACTCATCACTGACCATAATTTATCCTTATAACATCAATCAAAGTAGCATGCTACGATTACATGTACTAAAGGTGGCCTAAGGTTTATCTCATTTCATCTTCATGGTTTAGTTAATTATAGTAGGATTTAGGGTTTAATAAGTTAGGGGATCATAATTAATTGGATTTTAATATAAATGACAATGATTAATAAGTAAGTGAATAGGTAGAGTTACATTGGTTACGCCTTTTAAAATATTTTCTAAAACTCTATCTTCTCGTTGTGTTTTATTAATCAAATTTCATTTAAAAAAACAATATTCTTCTAGAATGATTATTTTTCTTATTTTATAAACATTGAAAACCCTCCATACTTATAAGTTGTTTATTTTATTTATTTTACTTTCAAAATAACTTTGATATAAATTACTTCCTCCTTTGGGAGACGACCTTGTCCAGCCACTCCGCTGCACCTAAATAACCAGAAACCAAATATCATTTGAGAGTGACCATGACATAAACTTTAAAATTGGTTTCATTATCATAGAGGAAAGTATTTTATTCAACTAATTAGTGGTATTTGTTTACTTTTATTTTATCCTTTTGTTTTATCTTTATTCTTCTTTATTCTTTCCCCTTTATTATTTTTTGTTTGTTTTTTCTCTCTCTTCCTTCTTCCTCTCTCTTTTATTCTCTATTAGACCATAAATTGAAGCATATTTTCATGATATTATGGTCTAATTTTATCAATTTCTATGATTTATGACATGATCCCATCCTGAGGATCTTTTTGATCTAGATCCCAAGATTGAACACAGCCATAGGGCTCGAATCAGACAATCTAGGTTTATGATAAGTGTGGACATTTACCCAACCATACAATTCCTACACACTGAGAACATTGAAATTGGAAACACTTCTAAATCCAACATAAAAAAAGAACCAGTGGATAAAAATAATATTAATGAATTTAATAGAACCATTCGATAATTAGATGCACCATATATTAACTATTAACTAAATTGTATTGCATGCACAAATCTTGAATCAAACTTTGAACTAAAATCTGGTTTGATTAACCTACTTCCAAAATTTCATGGATTATCTAGCGAGGATCCATAAAAACATCTAAAATAATTTAATGTGGTTTTCTCAACCCTAAAACCAAGAAATGTATCTGAATATCAAATAAAACTAAGAGCATTGTCATTCTCACTTAATGGAGCTGCAAAGGATTGGATGTTTTATTTACAACCTAAAGATGTAACATGTTGGAATGATTAAAAAAATAATTTCTTTTAGAGAATTTTTCCAGCATCAAGGACCACTTCCATTCATAAAGAGATCTCGGGGATCAGGAAATCACAATGGGAGTCAATGTATGAATACTAGGAGCAATTCAAGAGGTTGTGTGCAAGCTTCCCACATCACTAAATTAGTGAGAAACTTCTCATTCAATACTTATTTGAAGGAATCACACCTATGGAGTGAAGAATGGCGGATTCCATAGATAAAGGAGAATTGGTGGACAAAACAATAGTATCTGCACTTGCATTAATTGACAAGATGGCACAAAACTCCCAACGATTTGGCGATCGAGGTACACCACATGTTAGGGGAGTACATCAGGTAAGTCCATCTTCTCTTGAAATTAATTTAATTGATATAAAGTTGTAAGAATTTAACACCATTGTGAGACATATTTCTTTGGCTCAAAATACATCTGAACCCACTCTTGTGATACATTGTGGAATTTGTGCTAAAACAAACCACCCAACAGATTATTTCCTCCAACTACAAGAGATAAAATATAGTTCAACAGTATTCTCTAGGAGACCATATCAACAACAACAACAACCACATCCCCGTAAGAAGTATGATTTATTTTCTCTAATATACAACCAAGGGTGGAAGGATCAATAGAATATGAGGTATGGCTCTAGACAATAGCAAAGGCCCCCTTTTCAACAAGATTTCCAGTAGCCCCCGCCTTACCAATATGGTTTACAACAACCTCAAAGGAGATTTGAAGAACAAGAATCAAAAAGTCAACAACAAGGGAATTCTCAACAAAATGTAGATTCTAACACTGATGATACTTTGCAACAAAATGTTCTTAATCAATAGAATGAGCTGAAGAGTTAAGGTTCCGATTTGGGGGAGTTGAAGAAAAAAATGAGCCAGATTTCCACCTCCCTCTATGAAATGGTAAGTAAGAATTCTAGAAATATACCTTCTCAACCTACTCTAAATCCCAAGGGGAATGTCAGTTCCATCACATTGAGAAGTGGGAAGAAAAAAATAATACATCTGCACTTATCGTTCCACCAAGATTCACCTCAACTCCGAAGAAACCCCATTCCATACCAACTAAATAGAAACCAAAGGAGAAAGAAAAAGGTAATAAAAAGATTGATGAAGTTACTACTAAACCCCATACATTTTTAAATAAAGTGGTAAAAACCAAGAATATGGCATATGAGTCAATGCAAAAAGAGATTTTGGACATATTCAAGCATGTGGAGATAAACACCCCCTTATTGAATCCATTAAGACAATCATAAGGTATGTAAAATTCTTAAAGTAAATTTTTACCAATCAAATAAGGGTCAAGGGAAATGAGAGGATCAATCTTGGAAGGAAGGTGTCACCACTCATTACACTAACTCTAGCAATTCCAACAAAGTGCAAGGATCCTAGGACATTCATTATACCAAGCACTATAGGAGAGTTACACTTTTCAGATACTCTTTATGATTTGGGAACTTCCATAAATGTGATGACTCACTCTATATTCTATTCTTTATTGGTTGGTGAGTTGAAGGCAATGAGAGTAGTGGTGTAGTTGGAGAATAGAGCTACAGAATACCCAATGAGAGTCCTTGAGTATGTACTTCTTTGGGTAAGATACATGATCTTTCCAGCATATTTCTATGTGATTAACATGAAGGATAATCAAGTAAGATACTATGCTCCCATTATCTTAGGTAGTATCTACCTCAAAACCAAAAAAATGATCATAAATGTCAACGAGGGTACAATTTCGATGTAGTTTAGAGATTAAGTTGTGATATTTAATGTTATAGACTCCATGAAGTACCCCTCAAAGGACTAATCTAATTTTTTTATCTCCCATTTTGAACCACCAAATAAAAACCCCATGGAATTTGATTTTCCTATGCTTAGGGAGATTATAATCATTGGTTCTAGTTTCATTTCTAAGAGAAATTTCGCACCAGTTTGTAATACACAAACCTCTCTTAGATTTTATTTTAAAATAAATTCATATTCTAATTTTTGATCATGTGAACTCTGATTATGACATGGCTGTTGAGTATGCCTATGGATTTAATGATTTATTATATGATTTTGATGATTTATATTATGATAATCATGTTCATTGTTCACATATTTCCATTACTTAAATTTCTATTTCCATACATCAACCCCTATATTGAAACTCAAGACATTACCACTAAATCTAAAATACTCATACTTGTTAAGTGGTGAGAGACTACTTGTTATACATTCTAACAATATCCATTTTTAACATGAAGAAAAACTTTTGAATATTTTTAGGGAGAACATTAGAGAAATTAGGTGGACCTTGTCTGACATATTAGGTATTAGTCCCTCCATTTTCATGCATAAGATTCTTTTGGAGGATGGGGCTAAATGTGAGGCAGCCACAAAAGAGATTGAATCCAACAATTCTAAAATTTGTAAAAAAGGAAGTTGAAAAATTTCTCAAGGCAGGTATAATTTAACCCATTTCATATTCTCAGTTGGTCATTCATAATCTATTTGTTCCTAAGTAAAGCGGTGTTACTATTGTTAAAAATGATAAAGAGGAGTTAGTTCCAATGAGGGTTTAAAATAGTTGGCGTGTGTGTATTAATTATAGGAAACTAAATCAGTGCACTCGCAAGAACCATTTCCCCCTCCCATTTATTTATCAAATTCTTGAGAGACTAGCTGGGAAAACACACTATTTTTCTTGAATGGATTTTCTAGATATTTTCAGGTTCCTATTGCCCTGGAGGATTAGGGGAAAATAACATTCACTTGTCCATTTGGCACATTTTCTTATCGGAGTATGCCATTTGGACTTTGCAATGGCCCAAGTACCTTCTAGAGAAGCCTGGTGAGTATTTTTTTAGATTTCACTATAACCTGAATGGAGGTATTTATGGATGAATTCAAAGTGTATGGATCTTCATTTGATGAATGTATATTTAGTTTGGGAAAGGTTTTGAATCATTTTATTAAGCAGAATATGGTCTTAAACTTTGAAAAGTGTCATTTCATGTTAGAGCATGGGATTGTATTAGGGCATGCAGTGTCAAAACATGGGACAAAGGTTGATAGATCTAAGGTAGATATTATTTCATCCTTACCCTATCCTTCATGTGTGCGTGAAGTTAGATATTTTCTAGGGAATGCAGGATTTTTTCAGTGCTTCATCAAATATTTTAGTAAGATTTATCTTCATATGTTGTGATTACTTCAAAAGTATTCTGATTTTGTGTTTGATGATTCTTTCAGGACTTCCTCTGATAATCTAAAGAAGTGTCTAACCACTCCACTGATTATACAACCCACACGATGGGAGATTCCTTTTGAGATCATATGTGATGCCATTAACTTCGCGGTTGGAGCTGCCTTATCTCAGAGGGTTGTGGGATATTCACATGTGATTGCCTATGTATCTAGGACAATATATTCAGCCCAATAAAACTACACAACCTTGGAAAAGGAGTTTTTTCCAATCTTATTTTCTTTAGATAAATTCCATTCATATTTATTGGGATATAAATTATTTATTTTTTAGGACCATGTAGCTTTGAGGAACCTTTTGATGAAGCCGGATGCAAAGCCCAAGATTATCCAATGGATGTTCCTTCAAGAAGAATTTGATATTGAGATAAAGGACACGAAGGGGTTAGAAAAATTGGTGGAGACAACATGAGTAGGCTTACTCACACACTAGAGGATAACACCTTGGACCATGTACCACTTAGGGATACTTTCCCCGATGAGCATCTGCATTCCATCTCAGGTATGCATCCTTGGTATGTTGATTTAATTAACTACCTTAATACCTCTAAAATCCCTAAAAATTTAAAGAAAAATCTAGTCCAAAAGTTAAATAGCGAGTCAATATTTTATGGTTGGGATGATCCATACCTCTGGCACATGTTTAGTAACCAAGTTATTTGGATGTATGTTCAAGATCGTGAGTTTGAGTCTATTTTAAATTTCTATCATACACTTGCTTGTGGTGGACACTTTGGACCCCAAAAGAGAGCTAGAAAAGTCTTAGGATTTGTATTATATTTTCCTATCTTATTCCATGATGCTCATGTGTTTTTCAAGTCATGCTCACATTACCAACACACTAGGAACATTTCTAGGAGACACAAGATGCCCCAAAAACCCATATTATTCTGTGAGATTTTTGATGTTTGTGGAATTTACTTTATGGGTCATTTTACAAGTTAATTTTATTTTTGTATATTTTTCTTACTGTTGATTATATGAGTAAATGGTTGGAGGCTAAGTCCACCAGGACTGATGATTCTCATGTTGTAGTGAACTTTATCAAGACACAGATTTTGTTGTAGGGTTGGAGTACCAAAGGACATCACCAGTAAAAAAGGGACACACTTTTACAATTGATATTTGGATTCTCTCCTTTGGAAGAATGAGGTGACACACAAAACATCAACATCATACCACCTCCAAACAAATGGTCAAGTTGAGGTTTCAAATTGTGAGTTGAAACAAATATTGGAGAAAACTCTACAGCCGAATAGTAAGTATTGGAGCAAGTGCTTGGATGATGGATTATGGGATTATATGATAGTATACCAAACCCCCATCAGTATGTCCCCATTTTGGATTGTTTTTGGGAAATCTTGTCATCTCCCCATGGAAGTCGAACATCAGGCATATTGGTCTATAAAGACATGAAACATAGATTTGGAACAAGATGGAATCCAAAGAATCCTACAAATTCAAGAGCTTGAGGAGATTTGATTATAATAATATGAGAACTCAATGATCTACAAGGAAAGATCAAAATCATCTCATTATATAATGATCCAACAAAGGGAGTTTCGTGATGGAGAGAAAATCTTACTCTATAATTCATGACTAAACCTGATGCCGTGTAAGTTGCATTCCAGATGGTTAGGTCCTTAGATTGTATCTAATATTTTTTCTTATGGTGCAGTGGAGATCACACAAGAGGACACTGGAAGAATATTTATAGTTAATGGGTAGTGTTTGAAGAAATACATTGAGGGAATTTATACTGATGTAGTGGATTTCATCACACTACATGAACCCATCATCACTTGAGAATATTAGTCTGTTCCTAACCATTTAACTTTTATATCATTTTTACTATCTAAAATTACATATTTCATGTTCAGATATCATCCCATGGTTTCACATTAAGGACAATTCAATATTTTATGTGTGGGGGAGGGAACCTTTTAGTTTAGTAATTTCAATTTTTTTTTCTGTTTAAAAAAATGCGTGTTTCTAAAACTTGTTAGTTGGAATGATTCTCATCACCATTTTGAAATACATATCAATAAGTGACACAATTTATCCCAAGAAAATAAGCTTAAATGAATGCTGAAAATAACATTGTTTCAAGTTCATATATTTACAAATTTTATCAAAAGTACTCTGAATTTTGAATTCCATGTCACATTTCATTGTCTTTATATTTTAAAGCACTTTCCTAGGAGGATTATGAGCCATCATTTTCATATTATTTACATTTACCTCACTTCTTGAGAGAACCATACCATGCTTGATTTAACCAGAATTTTATTTATTCTTATGAAAACTTGAGGGTTTGAGATACTTGTGTTTTAAATGATTAAGGCATTTGTTTGGTATTAAATCCCTTATTTCATAAGAATCCTTTTTATAATGGACTAACTTGAACATTTAATCCTAGTAGCCATTAGAATCCATGAAAAACCTATTCAGTTATCCACATTACAAGCCAATTTTTTCATATCCAACCAACTATTGAAGGGAAATTGCATAATCTAGTTGAAATTAAGTGTGGGGAAGCTATATTGTGTTGTGATACAAATTTTTTTGATACTTTGGGTGGAAAATTAAATTTTGAAGAGATGTTTTTGCAGTTGAAAAAAACCATTCTGTTGAAAAATGTGCCTTTCTGGAGCTTTCATGATAAAAGAAGCTATGCCTTTCTAGAGATTCCATTGAAGAAAGAAATGTGTGCCAATAGGGAGCTTCCACAAAAAACGATGTTTGAGAATATTGACATTTTTTTTATTTAAATGATTAATGGTGTAAACTTTCCACGAGTTTTCATGATGATGAAGCTGAATTGATACTAAGGGGAGTGAGGAGGAGACCATATCTGAGTGAAACTTAGAATAATGAAATTTTTATTCAAAAAGAGTCATACCCTCCTCATTTATCCTCAGAATGTTTCACGTCTAAATCCTACCAACTGAAAGCCACAAAACATCCATGAAGAGTCCTCATGATAAACATATGTCCTTGACTCACATCAGGTAGAGATGTAGGAATTTATCAAGCCTATGGTGACCCTTGTATGAGTTAAGATGAGAAATACATTAATGAAAAATTGACATTTCTGTGATAAGGGAAAATGAAAGTGAGGTAAGTTTTTTGTGTGTATGGTAGGATAAATGAAGTGTAAATATATTGAATGATATGAATTAAGAACATGAAATAATGGTTTTTGGAGGAGGCATGATATCTTCTGTTTCTTGTTGTAAAATTGATAGATATCATGGGAATGTGTTTAAAATTTTATTTTATTTGATATTTATGTTTACTTATCACAAATTATTTTTGGAATACATGATATTAGGTTTTCCCACGAGTGCAAAAGGGTAAGTGTGGTGGTGTGATTGCATCACAATTCACTGCTTTATTTTACCCTTACATAACTATTTTAAACATGTTTTCTATTTAAAATTACAAATATTATCTCAAATTTTACATCTAATTTGAATAAATTTTTAAATTATTATCACTTCTAAAATGGATTATTATTCTTGTTTTGGTGATTTCGTTGTAGGAGGAGGTGATTTGGAGGGTCAGAGATGATCCAGAAGGAAAATGTGCCAAACTGCATGGATACCCAAGGACATCTATCCACGGTTTTGAACATTTTGAAATATCCATGCTTCAAATTGAGCTGCAATTTTGTGGACCGCTCCATAATTTCATGGGATACAAAACATCTAAAGAAAACTAAGCCCAATTAATCCATTTAGTGGGCCATATGAACTAATCTGTATAGGGGACAGAATCTGCACAAAGTGAAAGATTTGGTTCTTTATTTTGCCCATATATCATGCTGTAATCTTCCATTGGCCGCAAAATTTGACATGGAGATAGTAAAGATGTTGTCCTAAAACTTTTAGCTTTTTTCAAGGTCTATATAAGGCCATTTACCAACCCAAAACCAAGACACAACTAGTATCTTGAAATCTAGATGCCCAAAACCACTTCCCATTTTGGCTATAAATTGGCACCTTGGGAACCGCATTTGGAAGTTTGACCATGGAGGGAAATGATTGCATTTTGGAGTTACAAAAGAGTCCTTTAATCACCTTGGAGGCTCTAGAACATCCTATACTCATAGGGGGAGCTCTTGAAGAAAGGATCCCTTTATCAAATCCTTCCTCTCCTTCTCATGTTGTAATATTTCTCTTTGTGTAATAAACTTATTAGTTACTATTTTATTTCTTCTATTTATTATATTATTTCAAATTTTATTCTTCTATTAATATTATTATTTAGGATGGAAATCAAATAGTATAAACAAGATTGGGTTATAACCTTTCTAAATCTTTGTAATTGCAATTCGTTTCTACAATGACTACGCCGCCCATGGAAGAGTAGTTTTCTTAGTAATCGATCAACCTATTCCATTATTCATTTATTTGTTTTGAATAATTAAAAAATTTTAATTAAAAAATATGATCCATGAATTTATTTTTAAAATTATAAGAAACTAATCAAGTAATTGACCAATTGACACAAAAACACGCGAGGTTTAGATTTGTGTACATTGTGAGAGCGCAAACTTAATCGATAAAACCAAACCACACAGGATAAATTTTTAGAGTTCAAATATAATACCTAAAATTAATTAATACTAATTTCTAGAGTGGTTATGTTCCATAACTCACCACTGACCAAAAGTTATCCTTATAACATGAATCAAATTAGGGTGCTATGATTACATGTACTAAAGCAAGCGTAAGGTTTAACTCATTTCATCTTCACGGTTTAATTAATTCTCGCAGGGTTCGGGGGTTAAAAAGTTCATGATCATAATTAAGTGGATGTTAATTAAATGATAATGATTAATAAGTAAGTAAATAGGTAGATTTATATTGATTACGTCTTTTAAAATATTTTCTAAAAAAACATCTTCTTGTTGTGTTTTATTAATCAAATTTCATTTAAAAAAAACAAAAAAAATACAATCTTCTTCTAGCATGATTTTTCTTCTTATTTTATAAAAATTGAAAAACCCCCATCCATATAAGTTGTTTATTTTATTTTATTTTACTTTCAAAATAAATTTGATATAAATTACTTCCTCCTTTGAGAGACGACCCTAGCTAGCCACTCTATTGCACCTAAATAACCCAAAACCAAATATCATTTGAGAGAACCCACAATAGAACCTTTCATTTATTTACTTCATTTGTATTCCTTCATATACTATTTTAAAAACTAGTTCTTACATTATACCTAATTGGCAGTGGTCTACTGAGTTATACTCACACCTTGATCGAGCTTTTATAACACTTGGCTAATGAGTAGATGGACCTCTTTTTCAGGTACAGGTTAAGGACATAGACTTGGTGTTTGGTTCATGCATGGGATATTCGGTTAAAGCATGGGATGTCAGGACCAAGTTGGGACTTGAGTCTGTGTTTGGGATATTTTTGTTATTTTGGTATTTTGATTTTATTTGTATGACTTCCTTACATGTAGTGTTTTGTAGTATTGTTATAGCATGTGATACAAGGTTACTTGTATACTTTTGTTACATGTTGTCCATTTTTGTTTTTTATGGGATATTTTATCTGTTGATATTATTTATGTTTTGGTATTACTCTAATAAGTGAGTATAGTCACCCCAACATATTCTTTTGGACCTGCAATTCTAGTAGGAAGGCTCTTGCATATGGGGAGGGGTACCTAAGGTCACATGACAACATTTCTTGTGGTAGAGGATATAGTGGCCATCTGTATAGGGATGCTACATTTTAATTTTGTTAAATGATTTTTTAAATACATAAAGAGTAAAAAAATTAGGATTATTTTAATCTAGTGTATAGGAATTTGATTTATATATTTTTTCAAATAAATATTTTATGTGGTTGTAAGTTGGAATGAAAAAGAATATATGGAACATGTCACTTTTTGGAAAAGACTGTAGTTACACAGTGTAGTAAAGAGAAGAAATATGTTGTATTATCTAATATTGAAGATGAATACATAGTTGTAGGTAGTTTTTGTGCATCGTTTCTATAGATGAAACATACATTACTAGACTATGGATTCAATTTCATCATTTCCATATAAATATTGATAATATATATACTATAAACATTTATAATAACCCTGTATAACATTTAAGGGAAAAAAATCATATAATTCATCACTTTTTGAGAGACCATTTTCAAAAAGGATATATTACTCTTGAATTCATCGGTGCTAAAAATTATCTAATAGATATTTTTACAAAACCATTTAACATTGAGAGAATAAATTATATAAGATATAAACACAGAATGATAAAATATTTCTAAATATTTTATTTTAATTCTATATCACATGGTAATTTGAATTCTGTTTATAATTCATAACTTTTGTTTGGTAGTTAAGAAACTATGACGTATAGTTTACACATTCAGTTAGGTGAGTATGAGTTTTTGTTGAGATGATCAATAATGTAACCATGGAAACTTGTTCATGAAGGATCTATATCTACCCTAAAACTTAACTCACACAATCACTAAATTTACCATGATATTTGACTCATATGATAAGTGTACCTACCACGAATCCATGGTTAATAGTCTTACCATACCTTTCTCTCCACGAATCCAGAGTTAGTCTATATACCACGTATATTTCGTACTTATATTTCTTCCTAAGTCCTTATGGTAGGCTTTTAATTTTTATTTTATTTTATTCCTAAATGTTAAAAATAAAAAATAAAATTAGAATTTGAATTGACACATATCCTTTACCTAAAAACCCTTTATTCTTTTTTGAATCCTTACCTTCTTTAAAAACCCTCTTTCAATTAAATTCCTATTGAACCCAAAACTTACAAGTTTGAACCAAAGTGCAAGAATTCCTAGAGTGAATCATAATCATAATGATACACCACCTTTAGAATAACCTCTTATGAAGAGATCAAAGAAATTAAAAGTGAGTGTGAACACTATAGCGAAGCTTCACAACCCAAATTTGGTCTATTGAATAGTTTTTCATGAAAAAGAAATGGGTACTCAGTGGATAGTCGAGTATATCGTTAGTATAGAAAGAAATTCAGATTCAATTATTTGATGATTGGTTTAATGAAAATAGTATGTCATTATATCCAAGGTCACTTAAAGAATTCTACGCTCATTTGAAATTTATTCCTGAAGATAAAAGAGACACCACTAGGACAATGGTGAATGGATAATCATGTGTGTTTTATTCAAAGAAATAGTCAAATATATTAGGTGTTCAATATAAGGGTGAATATAATTACTATAAGAGTTTTTACCCAATAAAATATGCCTGTTATGAACTTCAAAACACTTTGGAGGAATATATTGGGAATGGAACCCCTAGAATACCAACAGCCGTGGAACTCAATGGTCAGTGTTTATTTCTAAATAAACTATTCCAAAATTTTATCTATTATAGGAAAGGGTATTTCAGTATCTTGAGTCACTATTCTTTATTATTCTTGTTCTTAATGAAAAATGGATTTCAGATCAATTATTTATGGTATGTGATGGGGAACATGAATGAGTTGTGTAAGATTTCTTCCATGAATAATTATTCACGTTATCCAAAATTAATTTCATACCCTTTGGAGTATAAAGGATAAATTTCTTAGGATTAGGAAAATATAAAATATTTTAAAGGAATATTTCTAACATAGAAAATCTATAGGAAAGTTATATTAAACTAGAATCCTTAGAAAATGGAATGTGTGGAAGACCGTGAAAAGTTGTATGAGGTATTTTAACATGCCAAATATATTGTTATACAAGGGATATAGTGTATATATTTCTTGATATAGATAAGAAACCTATATAATCTACTAATAATGAATCTGTTGTTGATTATTAAGAAGAGGTAGATGAATAACAAGACATAGGAAATCATGATGAGGAAGCCAGGGTGGCCTATGATGATGATTGGGAAATCACTGTAGTATGTGTTTTGGACCACCTAAATCTCCTCTACCTTTACCATCTCATCAATAATATCTATAAGATATGGACCTTGTTAAAACTAAAGTGTCTGTTAATGGTTGTTTGGATGAGCCTGAATGGGATGATTATTGTTACTTTTAAAAGGCTAAAGTCAATTTAGATATGTGATAGGAAACACTCCTAGACCAAGGATAACAAATGAACCTACTAAGGGGAAAATTTTCCAAGTATATAGTGTTAGGTTTATACTATTATGATTTTTAGGATGATGATGAATGTGGGGGTAGTTTTCCTTAGGATGGTTGACCTTCCATCCCTTATGATTAGAGATCGCTTGAAGGTTCCTTAATCGTTAAGATAGATTCTTAGAATAGTCCTGAATCAACTCCTTTCAAACCCTCAGTGTATCAATATTTATAAGATATATTTATACCTAATACAACCAAATAAGTTAAAGAAACAATAAAAATTAGTGATATAGCACCAGTTGGTTACTTGCAAAAATTTATTCATGAAGTTGAAGAAGAAGATAGTGATGAAGATGAAGTGCAATCTATGAGATCTTGGTCTGTGGACATTGAAGATGATGGTAGGTATCCAATTTATGATCCATATCCCTCTATACCTACTACTACCCCTATTATTGATTCCAAATCCAATGTAACCAAAGATGATATTAATGTCCTCAAATTAGATCTTATGGGGGTGTTGAAAAAACTATTTCTTGGTTTTATAAATTTTATAGACCAAATCAGAGATTAAGATATATTTAGGGTAGTGACTTTAGTCAATTAACATATTCAGACCATATTTCATCTCAATATGGATTTTTTTTTTATGAAATGAGTTTGAGTATTTGAAAGAAAAAATAGAGTATATATAGGTAGATCTTTAAAAAATAGTTGTGACGCTAGAATAAAGGTATATTGACTCAATATTTTAATCTTATAATTCTACTAATAAACCTATAGATCCTTATATATAACAATCAGTTGATGATGTAAGAATCAAAGAAATCATAAGATATGTGTTAAGAGTTATGTTTGATGAGTTTTAGAGAACAAGGTCAGATTTTTTTAAAGGATTTAAAAAAATCATACTGATAAGACTTTTCTTTTAGTAATAAAAGATATTAAATAGGCTTGAAAAGATAAAGAGACTATCAATGATCGATTGAATTCTATCCCAAAAGAATCTTAAAAAAGTTAGAACTCAATACCATGTTAATATCAAAGGATTTTTATTTAAATATGCCTCCTTTGAACATTGACTTCAAATATTAGGTTAAAAGTTTAAAATTACATCTCCTGTTTGAGAAGCTTTCATGGACAATAAATAAGATTATTTTCAAGTAATGGAAAATGGTTTTAGATAATTCAAGGACTTTACCAGGTTAATGTAATCTTATATATTCACTTCCAATGAATCCACCCTTAGTCCACCCCCTTACCTATTACCTCAAAACCCATGCTACATCAACCTTAACCATTAACCCTTTTGGATTGTCTTCTATACAACAATTCTATCATCTCAAACCAGTTTCCTAGTGCATGGTAACATAAGAACCAATTACAACTTTTGTACCATCACCCACCAAACCAACCCAACCTACCTTGACCTCTAATACCAAAGGAAAGGATCCAATCCATCTTTATGAGATGAGGGATGTATCAAATTCAAACTCTAATTAGGATTCATTATAGGGAATCAATCCTTTAAATAATTTTTGTTAAAACATTGAGTTATTAATAAAATACTCATTTTTTCCGTTTGTGTTATTTTATATCTTTATACAATTTATTTTACTTCTAATATAATTTTTGATAATCTTAAAAGGGGGTGAAATTTTCAAATTCATTGAATAGATTATGGAATTTGAGAAAAAATTGATAAATTGATAAATATATGTTTCAATTTGTTTCAAATATATTTTTAATGTATTCAATTAATTTTTTTATATTTCATGATATGTGATCATCAAAAAGGGGGAGATTGTTGACTTATTCAATCACCTTATTATTTTAGTGAACTACAATCAATTTTATTATATTTATAATAAATTTCATTTTTTGTGGTATTCAACTATTTTATGACCAAATTGATAAAATTAGATAAGTCTTGAACTTATTGTGACTACCTATCACATGTGTAATGAAACTTCCATGTGAAGAAGTTAAACTGACTATTAAGGCTAAGTGATTGTGTGGAACCTACTAGATACTGTACCTTAATTTAACACATGAACAATCAACTAATTGTGTGTCATATGAAAAAATTGTATCCAAGTCATGGAGTGACTGTGTGCTGAGGTTCAAGTGATTTTATGTGTACTGAACGTACCACACATTGAATAATTAAATATACCGCATGAACAACCAAGTTACAGTGAAATATTTGAGTATAATTTCTCCAAGTATTGTACTGACCATGTATTTTTGATATAGTTAATATAAGAAAAAATAACCTACTATAAGAAAAAAGTGCCTAAAACATGAAAAATTGAAGTTACCAGGCGATAGATGAAGTTAACTTGTGAAAATATGAAGCTACCATTAAAAGAGGTGAGGTTACCACATGAAGGAAAGAAAATACCATGAGAACTATTGATGTTACTACTTGAAGGATTAAACATACCATATGAAGTAATGAAGATACATTGTGAAGATATAAGCCTACTACATAATGTAACAAAGTGACTGCAAGAGAAAATGAAGTTACCATGACAACTGATTGTGCTGACCGACTATAAGCCAAAGTAACTGTTCTTTAAGTTGAGAAAAATGACCAGGCCTAACTTAAGTTGTTGATTATTTTAAAATATCAAATAGTAGTATTTTGGAGAATTAATTTAAGAGCTAGTTAATTTAAGAATATAATGAGTATAGGGATTGAAGAATTAATATAATTCAATGTTTAGTTTAGAAAAAATATCTATTTTATAAGAAGAGACACATGTAGAGAAGATAGTTTTTAATAGAAGATAATATGTTTGTTTCTTAGTGAAATTATGAAACATAGAGGACTAACTTGGAATATTGCATGACACTCTGTTTCTTACACTTCTCTGTGAAAACTCATTTGATCCCTTTTAAATACAAATATAAAACTACTGAACAACTGAAGCTGATCCGAATTTAATCTATTGAGTATTATCACTTTATTTGGTTTAAAATTGATTGTCTAGATTATATTTAAATATGTATTTATTACACTCAATTTTTTATTTAATATAGACACTTATTTTTATTTGTGATTTCTAGACACTCTCTTTCATTTCTTTCATCTGTACTCTCATGAAGAACAATGGGAGAGGATGCGTAGCCCAAACTCCCAGTGTGCAATTTTTTATATCTCTATTTCTCCCATGTATAAATGTGTAAGAGGATCTATATATCTTGGACCATATGAGTATTATAGTTTTTAAAAACTAATCCATTTTTTGGATCAGTTTATCATTTAATAAACTACTTGGCAGTGGGTGATTTCCAAGTGGAGAGGACTAGGTCTCATCTTGAGGCTGAACCTCTTGAATTTATTCTGTTATGTGTTCTTATTGTTTTGTTTTACCTATTTTAATACAAACCAATACATATTTTCCATGATATAATAGAAAAAATTACTTTTATAGATAAATTTTACTTTTATTTTATATACCATGTTTGATATAAGTACATTTCTTTTAGTTTTTAAAAGAGATTTAAACTAGTTTTAACTGAGTTATGATTGAACCTTTAAGAATATTATTGAAAGAAAAAATATTATATTTCTACTATTTTAATTAACTTGAAATTTTTATTGAATTTATGGATTTAATTTTAAAATATTTATTAATATAAATTTTAATTTTAAACTCAATTCACCCCTATTAATCCAAATAGATTTTTAATTTTTCAAAAAACCACTTTATGGTTAAGTGGGAACCTCACATCACATTCAGTAGGATTAATACCAACCACACCCAGATTTCAAAATTCAAAAACCAAATACAGCAAACCAGCATCCCAAATTAGAAATTAAAAAATATAAGGACCCATGCATCCCATCACCTCGATTCATGAAACCATGAGAAACAATATGCCTTGAGCCATTCCCCCTTTTGTCACCATGTTTCCGGTGAAATCCCTAACAGAGAACTCCTACCATATTTTTCATCACAGAAAACATCCACACCACCATCCCTTCACCTCATCATCACCATTTATGCCAACATCAAACACCGTAACCAAAATGAATATCACTGAAACCAGATACCAAATTGACGTTTTACCAGAGTGAACATTAAATAGATCAAGAACTTGTAGAAAATCCCCACAAACCTTCATTGATATCTTTGAAGAATAATCACCAAGTAGATACTAAAAACTAGAAACCATCTTCACCAGAGAAAACTGACTCATCTCGTGCATAGATCACCAAAGGTCACCATACCACACATCCCAAAACTTCATAGTTACCCCCATATCAGATATTTTAGGAGAGGTGCAAAGGAAAGCTAGGTTAGAGAAGGGATTTGAGAGATAGAGGGATCCGAACACCAATAACAATGAAGAGGTAGAAGGCCAAAAGATGTCCAGAAAAAGGAAACCGATTCCGATAGCACCTAAAAATCCATTGTCTTCCAAACCACAAAACCCAAAGCCTCTTTGAAACCTCTGCTCTAGCACTGATGAGGAGAGGTGTAGAGAATCATGAGTCTAGAGAAGTATTAGATCATTTGAGGGCTTCCAGAACACACCATGTTTGATGGGAATACTAAAAGAGATGTGGAAGAAAACCCATGGACATGAGCATCATAGAAAAGAAGATAGAAAATAAAGGAAGGAAGAACCACGGGGAATAATGGGAACACAAAAAAGAAAAAGAAAAATATAAAGGAGGACAGCTGAAGAAGTAGGAGGATATGGGAGGATCCATCACTGCTGATAGGGCCTAAAAAACCCTAGGGGAGGAGCCAAGAGTGATAAAGAGGTTAGGTGAATGGGGTTCCATCATTCATACTCTCACCCCCTCTTATGTTTTCCACTCTGAAGAACATCAAGGATTCCTAAATCAGATTCCAGTTCATCAAGAAAGTGTTTTAGAAAAGAGAAATGAGATATTACATTTATAGAAGACTGGTTCTTGAATCAAATAACTCATGAAGTCTATCAACAAAACTAGTTTTGAGGTATGTTAAAGGAGAGGAAATCAATCATATGATCTCATTTTTATTGAAGAATAGATCATGAATACATCATCAATTTGAGAAGTAAACCTTAATTCTAGACAAAAAATAAATCATTCATAAATCCATTAGTATAAAAGAGATCCAATATTAGATTCAAGAATAAGAGAGTATCATAATGACTGATCCATGAAACATCAGCTAGAAACATCACTATTCAGGAGAGATCTAGCTTCAGTAAAAGGGGATATCATTGACATTGAGAATACATCACCATTATAGAAATGATCCAATAATTAACAATTATATGGAATTATAATTCATAGATCATGTAGAAATATATAGGACATATGAATCATCTCAAGATAAAATAGGAAGATCAAGAAAAAATATAAAGAATAGAGGAGTTTTCATCACATTACTAGATTATAGATCTTTAAAAAACTTTGATTTGTCAGAAACTAGATTTGGATCATAGTTAATCATTAGGGAAGGCCAATGAAGACTCAAAAATAAATAGGAATTTCTATAAAAAAATAATTGTTCAAAAGGACACTAAATGGTCATTAAAGAGGATTTCAGACCATTAATTTCATGTGCACATGTTTTGGTTACATAGTTTCTCATACCCTCCACAAACTGTATACCCTTTCTAGGATTCCAGACATGCTATATGGTTTAACTGCATGGTTTGAAAAAATATTCACTAACCATGATAGGCATTCTGCCTCTTCTTGGGCACTAACACGATTAGGGAGCATGATTTTTTAAATCATATGCCAAATATGATATTGGAATTGGATCTATATTCATGGTTTAATATGTGATACTACATAGTTTTCATATAGTTCACTTTAATCATGATCCACACCTTGATATATTATTTCAATTTTCACAATTTCATGGAGAATCAACATGGTTTGGAAAAACCATTCTCAAACCATGCACTCATTAAAAGGCCTAAAAAAATCTCTGAAACCATCTAAAATCCTCTATAATTCAGCCCAATGATTTCATGGTTTAAAAAAAAATTATTATAGGATAAATTTAACTCATAACACACCTGAAAAATTTGAGGCCACTATACCAAAGATCTCCAACTCACATACCTCTAACTCACACGTAGATGAGAAAGAATAGCTAACCATATAAGGCCTCATGGGGATCCATCTAGGTCAAATCTTGATTGTTATTATTATATCAAAACTCTGAATACACCATATGGTCATCTCGTTCTTCAATTAAGTCTAATACACTAGCTCTAGGAATATCCTCAATTGTACAAATTTTCCTCTCAGATCGCCTATCAATTTTTTGTTGATAAGAAATACTCATCTTTAGCCTAGTCCCCACGTCGATATGTAACCCATGATATAATTGATATATAAAATGGGTATTTAGATATTTGTTAGTTCTCATAGATACCCCATGGTGATGAACAATCCTCTATAAGTATAGATTTCCCTAATAATCTACTAACTTATTTTTCTAAATATGAAAGAAACAAGAGAACTTCATTAAACAATAAAATATAACCCCATAATATCCATATAGTTCTATGACCTTGGAATTCTAGTGATAAAATCTATGGTCACATCACCCAACTTCCAAGTGGGTACTAGTAGTGGGTAATGCATGCCTCTTGGAATATTTACCTCTACCTTCACCATCTAACAGGTGAGATAATGATCCACATTGAAATTTTTTTATCTCCTCATACCATTTCACTAGAAGTGGTTCTTGATATAATTTTATATCTTAGTTATATTCCAATGAATGAACCCTTAAGATGCATGAGAGTCCCTCATCAACTCTTCTATAATAAATGTAGGGACCACCACCCTACCATTAACATTAATCTATCCTCTCTAATCCTTGGTATATCCTAGAATGATCTCTACAAAAAATATTGTATCCCTTATCACAAAAACAATCTGAATTATAATTTTGGATAGTCTTCATTTGACAAACCAATGAAGAAGTGACATCTAGAGGAGTTAAAATATCCATACCCTTCACATCAATCATATAAAAATTCTATTAGTTAAAATTTATCACCAATATCCATTCCTGAACAGATTCTCGAGCCTCAAATTCTTCATCCTTCCTATAAAAATCATCATCCTCAATGATCCCATTTAATGGGGGAATAAGACATCCTAAAATTTAATGTATTCTGATAATCTAGAAAAATCCACTATCATTGGTTTCATCCCCATTATAAGAAAATGTATCATAATATCTTGTAGTCTATTTTGACTAAAAATATATCTTTGAATAGATAGAGACACCAATACTTTATATCATAAATAACTATAACTAGAACTAAATCTTTAGTCGGGTAGTTCTACTCATGGGGTTGCGGCCGATGAGACCAATAAATGAAAACCCATTCCTTTTTCATCCAAGTGACACCGAACTAACTCATGAGGAATCATAATATATGGTATAAACCTAGTCAGGGTAAACCAAAATGAGAATCAAAGTAGATATAATCCTCCCTTTTAACTCTTTAAACAAAGTTTCCCAATGATCCATCCACTCAAATTTCACCCCCTTCTTGGTTAAGCACATTGGTGGTGTTAAATTGGATTAATACAAAATGAATCATATATAATATCCATCCAATCCAAGGTGACTCCTAATATAAAAAACATTACTAGGTTAATCCCAATATTTCATTACCTATACCTATTTTGGATCAATAGAAATTACCATATAAAATATTACAATCCTAAGAAAATACACATCTTAAATCCTACAATGGGACTTTCAATATATAACATATATCCAATGCACAAAAAATATCCTCAAAACTTATTCAAAATGTTCTCCATGAAATAATTAGTCCGAGAATATATCATGATATAATCTATAAAAACAATATTGAATGATTATAGGTTGGGATATACAATCCTATTTACTATATCCTTGAACACTATCCATGCATTCTTAAGATTTAAAGAAACACAAAGAACTCTGTTATCCCATATTTACTCTAAAATTTTATCCTTCATATATCTATTGTCTAGAATTACATTTGATTATATCCTGATCGAAGATCAATCTTAGAGAACCATCATGCTCCCCTCAACTGAAAAAACATACCATATATCCATGGTAGTAGTTACCTATCATTTACAGTAACCCAGTTCATATTCCTATATTCTATACAAAACCTCATGCAATAGTCACCTTTCCTGGTAAAAAAATGTTTCACCCCAAGGAGAGGCACTCAGATGTGTAAACCCTTCATCTATATATTATTAATCTATAACTTTAGCAATATTGTAATGGGTAGTTATATATTATAGGTGGTTATCAATAAGGGATCAAAACCCAACATGTGTTCAATCATGAACTCAGTCATTCCCTTAGGTGGTAGTCCTGAGAATTCTTCATGGAATACATCTTGAAAACAATTCACCCATGGAGGAAAAATATGTGGAATTATTATATACTAAATTACAAACATCGTCCTAAATATTTATCTAGTAATGACCCAAGCTTCCTAATATCAAGTTTATATCTACCTTCATTGAAAAACATTTACCTTCTGAGATCCTAATTATCTCATATGAGAGATATAAAGGAAAGAATACATTATAAAAAATCAATTATATCACAAAAGAACATCATCTAATCCATCCATATGGTAATATAAAAATTAGTCATATACAAAATGAAAAAATTTGATAAGTGAAGATAAACTCAAACCACTATGGAACACCCAATGCACCTCCTAGCATGGTCCAATATTATCATCATAGGTGTATCTAAAGTCAAAATCCTAGAAGAATACATTAACACAAGACCAAAAACATATACCATATGTATATAGATAAATTTATGAGTCACGATGAATTTAAATAAATAATTAGATAGTCTATAAGAAATAGGAACCATATGTTTAACCACTAAAAGAGCCTCACTCCCATCATCTGAAATATGGTATAGTGTAAAATGTCAACTAGCTTCAAATCTACGATCCTAACCCCGAAATCCCGGACTTCCCTAGAACAAATTTTCCTATTATTTTTGATGTGTTATTTTTAATTCCATACCATCAGAGATAGTTATTCGTGATGAGATTCTATAAAAAATAATTTGTCATAGAAAAAAACATTGTAATTAGTAGTATTTGTGAAAAAAATACTAATATGATGAGATCTAATGTTTTTTCAAAGAAAATAAGGATCCATTGAAAATAATATTTGTGGAAGGATTATAATCCATTAAAAATAAACTTTTTATAATTATATGATTTATATAATGATTCATTATAAATAAAACTTTTAATCATATAATAATCCCATCAAAAATAGTATTCATTAAATTTTTTATGATGGATATGAAATTTCAATGAAAATATGTAAAAAATAAAATAAAATAAATTAAATTAAAATACATTCCTATAAAAATGATCAAAAATAATGATTTTTAAAAAACATTATAAAGTCATTGGGGTGAGGGGGATATGCTACAGGATAAGTACAAGGTAACCCCATCCCTAAACCATGTGTAAGTCATCACATGTACTCCATCATCTTCTCATGACACTATTCTTGTTTCTACTTTAACTACCACAATTAATCTTTCAAATCACTACATAATCTCTGTTTAATCTTATTCTAAGTTTGTAAAGTCTCCCCAAACTTTTCAATAAATGATTATTATGTAAAAGATCCCTTTGAGCTGATCAAATACATCACTATACTACCATAATAACTATCTATCATTGATCTTGAATCAGTACTAATCCCCAGAACAATATAAATATCATGCATGGTCACATGTATCCAATCATCATCATTGAAACATGAATCAGTACTAATCCCCAGAACAATATAAATATCATGCATGGTCACATGTATCCAATCAGCATCATTGAAACATGAATCACATGATCTGTCACCCTCAATATCATTCTGGATTACCTATATTTGAGTAGTCACAATATCATAAATCTATTTCAAGTGTGATTAGAAATTTAAAAGGTAAGAAATATAAGATAATTTTAAAAACCAAAAAATACTAACAATTATCCTACATTGCCTTTCACCAACAATATATCCCATTGGATGATCAATTTATATCCTCTTGTAGAAATCAAACACCACAAAAAGGATAATAAACAAACTACATAAATATAATATATATTTTTTTTATTAAAAGTTTATATAAATTATTAATAAATATTCCTTTCCATATTCTATCAATGTATACTGAATGTATGAATCTAAACTCTGAGTGTGGCCTCCTTCCTCACCCATTCCATCAATTTGATTATGACCTCATTTAGAAATTATCTCATATCCAGTTAAAGTACAATCTATCCTAAGACAAGGAAGGGATGTAGTTAGCTCAATAACATATGAAAGTATAATAAAAAATACTAGGAGAATACCTCTCCACGGATCTCTTTCTATTATTGTATAAGATAGATTAACATGATCATGTACACAAATCTTCCATGCCTCCTTGATATATTCTATCATGAAATCATCAACCGATGACCCAAAAAACATCCAATAATCAATTATAGAATGTTAGTAATTAAATAATTTTCTAATAAAATATAGTATGTATTTACATAAAGTACAGTTTTCAAACATGAAATACCGAAAATCATTTAGAATCTGATCTCATGATACCCATGGCCCAAAAAAATAATTCCATAGAATCACACCAAACTTTACAAAAAATTAATTTATGACAATATGAAAATATGATTAGATAATTAGATAATTTATATATAGATTAAAATAGTAAAAATTAATTAAATAGATAATTGAACATGCATCATAAAGTATGGATTGAAACCAAGAGATGGATGCCACTTCAGAATAGGGTATGGAATTATCAATATAGTTAGTATGTGAGCCCTCCTAGTCAACAGTGTCGTGGAAACATACTGTGGGTTGAATGATAGATCATGGGGCTCATCAAAGGGTAACACAACATTAGTGAGGGTATGATTCAAATCATTGTAATCCTATTTATCCATATGAAATGAAAAAATTATGTTACCAGTGAATAATTTATAATAAAGATATCAAATATATAAAAAATAAATATTAATTGAAAAAATAAAATATATTAATCATGGCTATTAGTAAAATGTAATACAATACTATTTATTTTCATCTTTATTTTCACATGTATCAATATATTCATACTTTTCCACACCATAATTAATTTCCATATGATCTTCAATTTTATCATATCTTATTAATTTAAATTCATTTCTTATATCATCCACATTATAAACACCATCGCCCTTTAACAATAGGGTCCTATCATTGATATGTATATCTCATTAAGTAAGAAATGTATTTCAGGATTTTTCTAAGAAAATTAAATATAAATTTTCAGTTCCATAGAACCACATTAATTTTAAATAAATGTATTTTAAAATAATTTTATTTTTATTACATTCCATAATTTGTTTAAATATATAAGTGTATTATTGTAATTTATATAATAAACATGATTTTCTTGATGAAATTTTATAAAATTTTTATTTTTATAAAAATAATTTTATATTTAATTCCATTGAATCTATGTGGTTGATAAATACATAACCCTTAATCAATATCAAACCAATAAAATTAAAAATTATCATGAAATTATTTCCCTGATAAAATAACTCAATTATTTCATCCACCATTCATAAAATTCAACTTCAATTTTTTTGTTATGGGATCCTTTTAAAAACCACTGTTCATTTATTTTTTTGAATTACTATATATGCATGTATTGATGGATTTAGTGCCCTAGAATCAACTTTTGTGTACATTATGATAACATTTATTCATGGTTTTTAATATTAATAATCTCTTTATCACACCATGATTGTTCTTCTGCATAATATAATATGTGATAATGCCCCAGGTGTAGCTATCACACTAAAAGTCATAGTAGTTCGCTGCTATGATGAGAACCTAGAAGGGATACAGAAATATTATTAAATATATGTTATATAGCCATATGATATCATTTTATCGAAACAAATGATATGTGATATTATGGGTGGATTCTTATAGGACTTTGAGACACCTTCTCATTGTGTAAGTCCTTTGTAATATCCATCATGATATTATGAGAACAAGTCCTACGAGTAGGAAATCCACATTTATATGTGTCATTGGATGTTCCTACCTGTAGATGTGTATTGATGATTAGACATTAATATTAATAATAATTATTATTATGATTTTTTTACTTTGATGTATTGATGAAAACTGTGATGACATATGTTCGTGATGAGGTAGGATACATTGGGTGCATCATGAGTAATATAACATTAATGAATAGTGAGAGAAAATATTTTTCCCTTCTTTTATTTAAAATATGTTAACATCTTAGGCCCTTTGACGGAAATTATATAGCCTAAATAAATCCATGACCAAAATGTTGTATAGAAAAGTTAAATTTTTGAGAAGTTTAAGAAAGAAACATCGAGCATATAGGTTGATGGCACTAGCATGCAACCTGCTTGATATGAGATATCATGATAAAGGGATTATATTACACAGTAAGAATCTATATGAAGTATTATTTCCTTACAACATTAACTTCTTTCTCTATGTTTGTGTTGGCATGTTTCTAGATGCTAACCTTGAACTTCAGGTTTCTTTTCCTATTGTCACTAAGAAAGAGGCCTAGATGGTCACATACTAAGTGTATCCAGAATCTCAGTTAATTAATAAAAATATTATTTATTATTTATAAATTTGAATAAATATTATTCCTCTATGTGGTTTATTAATTATTCATGTTTTCTTGATCACATTTATTCCATTAACAGTTATTTGATAGAATATAATATGATCATAATATTTAATAAATGATTATTTTCTATTGAGTGAATATAATATTTTTTTAAATAATGAAGTGATATTAACTTAATAAATAAATATTCATTTTTCAAGGTCAAATAAATGTTATAGAGGAGTGGAAGACTGAGTTTAATGGTCTAGTGAGAAATAATAAACATTGAATATTATTTGATTAAATAATATTTAATTTAATTTTAAAGTTAATCGCATTTCGAGAAATAATAATAATATCATTATTATTTGACATGGGATTCTGTAGGAATTAAATAAATACAAAGGGAACTTGGGAAATTATATTATTTTAACTTTAACTTTATATAAACCCAATTATATTATTTTCTCTTAGAGCCAATTCATATTCTTTGGTTGTACACAATGTATTTGGAGAATCCTCTCAAACCCTAGAGAGATACCTTATCCAAGAACACTCCTACGAACAGAGAGTGATATTCCTCAAACTCTCTCTCTAATTTCAAGAGAGGTCCAAGAGAATGATTGGGATGTGGTCCTCAAGTTGATCAAAGGTGGATGATTCAAGCAATAGGATATTTAATGATAGAACCAGGAGATTCCTATGGTGATGTTTAGATATTTGTTGAACAAGTGTGGATCACTATTAGAGGGAGTGCTTTCTTGATTCATACAATGAAATGATGATACACTATAGATCTGTTGTCAGATCCATCAACGAAGAATGAATTCCAAGAAGTTAATTATTTAATTAATTAAAATGATTATAACCTAGTTCCAAAATTCTATCCCTTGACTATATTCTTTGATTAATTTTTTTAGATCAGGATGTTTATTATAGTGTAAATCTTGGATTAATCATCAATCATGGAAAAAAGAAAAATTGGCCATGAACCATCACAGAATTCCACTACACCCAGAACCTAAAAGTTGTATCATAGTGGTCACATAATTATTTATAATTATTTAGATATCATTGATTGTTTTATGAATTTGTGATTTATTCTTCAATTCAATTTCAATCATTATTTTAATTTGAAATGAGAGACCTGCTTCTCCCTCCGTTGCTTCTCATAGATATAATCAATATGATTAATTTTATGAATGAAATAAAATCAAATAAATCATCTATAAGTGCAATTAATTTTGTATGGATAACACAGGAGTACATTCTTTGTAACTAGAGTTACACACCGTGTACTTGAGTTCAATGCATTAGGAATTAATTCAGTATTTAATTCAAACCATTTGCATTAATGACACAAAATTTATTTATTTATTATACCACATGTTGACTGAGACATGGTGGTGTATGGTCTTTTGGAGTACATGTTGTGTATCCAACATACAAGTCATGTAGTCCCTTTGAGTCATAGATAGTACATGTATTACCATACACAACCTACCTAACTAGTGACCATGTAACTCGGATACCAAATGCTGTGTAGTCGATTATACACATTGTGTACTCCAATTTTATAAGGCATGATTTACACACTAAGTCCCTATGAGTGTTCCTTAGTTACAAAGTGAGAGATGTACATGTAGTATAGAATGATTATACATGCTGTGTAATTATACCAAATAATGTGGGTTTTAAAATTTATTTATTATACTATGTAAATCTTATCGACAGGTGTTTGCGTGTGGTCACTAAGTTGATAGAACATTCCATGTGATATTTTTTAATATATATATATATATGTTTAATTAATATCAATGTAATGTTTATATCTAGATATCATGTATGAGTTGTATTACAGTTGTTACTATACATGCATTAAAGTATGATAGGTAACATAAAAATCAGGTAATTCATGTAATCATTAAGTTGATACTATATGTCATGAAAGTACGTGATAATCCGTGTATGCTATATGTCATAAAAAATAAACTGTATACGAGTATAATACAATTTGTGTAGATTTGGATGGGTATTCACCATGTTCAATCTAATGTACATTTATAAACATAGTTAATTTTAAATAAATTTATTTAATTTGTTTAAAATTATAATGGATGATAATCTCAAGGAAATTCAGATGAGAATTGAGATAGAATAATTGATTAATTAAATTTGATAATTAATTTATTTGATCACTATTTATCTTAAATAAGAATGATTAATAATTGAATTTTATTTTTATTAAATGTGTAATTCGTCGCATGCATGTGGATGATCAAGAGCATAGAAGAGACCTTTATATGTTATTGGTTTCATTTAATTTATTATTAAATTAAATTGTTGGCATGTGTTCCTTCTCTCCTCTTATTATTTAAGGTCCTGCATGCCCATGGTTTATTTTATGTAAACTATTTCCCCATCACCTATATGTGAGTAAAGGCATATGTAATGGATGGAGCTCCCAAGCTAGTGGATGAGGATCAAGTTTGGATCTGAGGTGAAACCAATCCATGATATATACATAAGTGGACAAGTGGAAAGCTATTACATGAACCTTAATTGGTTCAAGGTGCTTCTCCCCTAGGTCAACAGTTATTTTATCAACTGCTAGATAATAAAACCATCAGTAAAATATAAGGACCATATAACTTAATTATTTTATTTCTGTCAAGTTTCATGATTACTTCACTATGAATGTTTTTTAACTATCACATGAATTTATGAAATTAATGATCATGCAAGATATAACTAAAATACATTATCTTATGTGTAAATATTATCTAAGTAATGGTTAATCACTTATGTAAATCCACTTAATATTAAAAACCATATGAGAAAGATAATCATTGTAAATTATTTCATAAAAGGATAAAATCCCACAATTATATATATTAAGTTTGTATAGCCTTCCACTATTTATGTTAATATAAAACCATAGTTCAATGATATTAACTAACCAAAGTTGGGGTGCTTTCAATTATCATGGAATTCTAACTTGATGTTTTGGGTTGAATTAACTTAGTTCACATAAATTTTTGACTACTAAAGTAGGACTTGGTGTAAGTGAGAGGTAAGGTTTGAGGAAATCCAATTTAATGATTTTAGGATTTGGGAGTCCACTTAACAGATCAAGGAACTATGAGTTAATGTATTTGGCATTTGGGATGCCTACCAAAAACCATTCAAGTTTCTTGACCAATTAAATTTGGGTTAATGAGAAGGTAAATACAGATCCTTTCTACTAGAATGTACACAAAATATGATATTCTGAAGCTAATGGTGAGGGATATTGGTTCTTGATAAAATAGTAGGAGGCTAATAAGTGTAATATTTATTTGTCTAATTATTATCAAATAAAGTAATAAAATTATTCTTATCTTATTTTGTAGAAAAAACATCAAAATTAAATAAAATATGTCATTATGATCCATACTTGATAAAGATAAGCTTCTCACTGACATAAATTTCCATGAGTGGAAAAGACTCTTATGCATTATCCCTCACCATGAAAGGAAATTGTATGTGATAGAAGAACCTATTCCTAATCGGCTTATTAATTAGGTTATTGATGAAGAGTTGTCACTCTATGAAAAAAATTTGAAATATTCCACTGATGTTCAATGTTTCATGCTATCATACATATCTGATGATATTTTGAAGCAACCTAAGGAAATGGATGTGTATAACATGACATCTAACCTTCAGGATCTATATTAAGAGTAGGAGAGAAAAGAGTGGTATTAGATATCCAATGCTTTGATTACAAATATGCTTGGAGATTCAACACTAGCTGGGCTTCATATAGTCAATATTATTGCCTATATTGAACATCTAGACAATTTTGGGATTAAATTCTCAGATGAGTTGCGTATAGATCTTATACTTTCATCACTACCCAAGACTCTCTCCAGTTTTATTGTTAATTACAATATGATAAATAATGAGAATATTCTTTCAAAATATCTTACTTTTATTCTCCAAGTTGACAAAGACATGGGGTGTCATAAACTTGCGGTCATTATGGTGAAAAAGAAAAATAAGAACAAGGAAAAGGTGCCCATGACTCATAAAATGTATAAAGATCCCAAGCATTATCCTTAAATGAAGAGGAAGATCCAGAGTTAGGGCAAGAAAAATGAGGTGGAATGTTTTTCATGTGGAAATACATGCCACTGGAATATGAACTACAACCAGATGTAAAGGGAAGCTAAAGGTGCATTTATTATCAAGTGTAATATTTCAATATATATATATTGGGTATTAGATACATATTTTAGTGATCAAATATATATCTAAATGAAGAAACCAAGTAGATTCGGAAATATTCCTAGAGGAGAGGTGGATCTACAAGCTACAAATGGTTTGAGGCTGGATGCCCTAACCATTAGTGACTACCACCTTTCATTACCAACGAGAATGATTTTGGTGTTAAAATATTGTTAATATGTATATATGATTACCAATAACATAATTTCTATATCATTCCTAGATAGATATGGGTTTATTTTCAATTTTGGAAATAAAATTTACTTCTTTTACAAATACAACATATGTTATTGCATGGAACATTTAAATAATGGTCTTTATGTATTAAATTAAGAAAAACAAGTATTTGAAATTGATAAAGAATAATGTTCACAAGACTCATATAACACCTAGTTATGCCATCAACATATTGGTCATATAAATGAGAAACATTTGAAAAATCTCTACTAAGATGGTTATTCAGACTCTTTTGAGTAAAACCACTTGAAAGATGTCATGATTGTTTACAAGAAAAAAAGAAAAAACCACCATTTGGTGGATAGGGTGAAAGGGCCATAGATATTTTAGTATTGATACACACTGATGTGTGTGGACAATTTCTAAGAGAATATAGTGGTGGATGTTCTAACTTCAAAACATTTACTGACGACTTGAGTAGATATGGATATATTTAATTGATGAGGTATAAGTCTAAGTCCGTTGATAAATTTAAGGAATTAAAGAATGAAGTAGAGAATAAACTTGGTAAGAAGATAAAGAAGATTCAATCATATCGGGGTGGTGAATATATTAACTAAGAGGTTTTCAACATTCCATGGGAGTTTGGGATTCTATCTCATCTCACTCCACCTTACACAACATAGTGGAATGATGTTAGTAAAAGGAAGAACAACACCTTATTAGACATGGTAGTGTCAATAATGAGTCAGGCTGATCTTCCATTATCCTTTTGGGGATATTAATTACAAAATAAAACATACACATTAAACTGAGTATGAACTAAAGTGTAAAATAGAATTCCCTTTGATCTATCAGGTGGAAATAAACCCATTTTATTTCACACATGTGTATGGGGTTGTGAGGCATTTGTTAAGGCCTTCTATAGAAACAAACTAGAAACCTGGGGCACAAAATATATCTTTATAGGGTATAATAGTGAAACAAATAAATACAACCTATAAAACCCCTTAGAAAAAAGTAACTGTCAGTGGAAAAGACGTCTTTCTTGAGAGGAATCACATCCTCAAAAAGGATAGTGAGAGCAAGATCGACTTCGATGAAGTTTATGCTCAATATAGAAAAGAGTTGGTACATGAACAAACTCCACAAGTCCCTATTGAAGAAGTAATTCCTAAAACAAAATTACTATATAGGAGCAAAATAGAGGAAAGAGAACCAAAGAGATATGGTTTTCTAGTCACTAAAGATGGTGGCTAATTATTGGTTGACAATGATGAACCTCTCTCTTAAGAGGTAGTAGAGATCTTAGAAGCTAAAAAATGGAAAGAAGACATGAATTCTAAAATTTATTACATGTATTAGAACTATGTTTTGGTTTTGGTCAATTCACCCATTGATGTTAAGACTGTTGGATGAAAATGGGTATTCAAGAGGAAACTGGGCATCAAAGGTAAAGTAAATACCTATAAAGAAAGGATAGTGGCTAAAGGGTTTAAACAACGTCAATGGATTGGATATGATGAAACATTTTAACTAGTTTCTATGTTATAATCCATAAAAATTCTACTTTCTATAGAATCTTAAAATGACTATGATATTTGGAAAATGGATGAAAAAAATGCATTCCCTAATGGGAAACTTTAGGAAGATGTCTATATGGAAAAACCATAAGGATTTTTGACTCCAGGTGATGAAAAAGGATTTTTAAATCACATAGATCCATATATGGATTGAATTAAGTGTCCAAGTCATGTAATATTCAATTATATTAATCTATAAAAGAATTTGGTTTCATTAAGAATGAATGTTAGCTAAGTATTTACAAGAGGTTTAGTGGGAATGAAGTCGTTATCCTATAAGTATATGTTGATGACATATTACTTATTGGAAATGACATACCAGTTTTATAGTCTATTAAGGACTAGTTAAACAAGTGTTTCTCCATGAAATAATTAGTTGAAACAACCTATATTATAGGGATGAAGATCATTTGTTATATATCCAAGAGGCTTATTGGAATAATTCAAAGCACATATGTTGACCAGATACTAAAGATATTTAGTATGGAACAATCCAAGAGGGGATTGGTTCCATTTTCACATGGTTTACATCTTTCTATGTAAATGTTTCCTCAGACCAACATGATCCGGAGAGAATAAATAATATACCATACACTTCAGTGATAGGATCAATCATGTGTTCCATGTTGGGTACTAGAGTTTAGGTTTACCATGTATTGATCATGGTAGGAATATATCAGGTAGATCTAGGAGAAAAACATTGGCCTGCTATTAAGGATATCCTTAAGTATCTTAGAAGAACTAAGGATATGTTCCTGGTGTATAGAGGATATGAGGAGCTGGTCATCAGGGTATATACTAATTCTAGTTTTTAGACAAATAATAATGATATGAAGTTACAATCAGGATATGTTTTCTATCTGAATAGAAGATATGTGTACTGGAAGAGTTCAAAGTAGCCATTCGTCATTGATTCTACAGTGAAGTCTGAATATATAACAACTTCTAATATAGCTAAGGAATCCATTTGGATTCATAATTTTGACTAGGATATTGATGTGGTACCTATCACTAAATACCCTATCACATTGTATTTTGATAACACTTTAGTCTTGAATATTGTAAAAGATCAATGGTCACACTAATAGACACAACACATACTCTGGAAGTGTCACCTCTTGAGGGATTTTTATCAGAGGGGTGAAGTTGTAGTAAGTAGAGTACCCATAGAAGTGAACAAGGAAGACCCCTTGACTAAAGGAATATCTCAGTAGAATCAGGAGTATCCTGTGAGAGATATCAAACTGAAGGTTGTTATTAGTTGGATCTAGTGTAAGTGGGAGTCTGTTGGAGTTGGTTCCCTAGAACCAACTTCTGTGTACTTTATGTTAACCTATATTCATGGTTTTTAATAATAATAAACTTCTTATCACATAAAGAATATTATTCTATGTAACATATAATGTGATAATGTCCCAAGAGTAGCTAGTTCACTAAAATATCATAGTTTTTCCCATCTACGATGAGAATCCAGAAGTGTTCTTTAGTAAGGGGAATGAGTTTTGATGAAGAACCAAGTTATATTTAGTTGATATTTGGTTATCATAAGCATAAAAAATTTGGGTAGTTTTGATGTAAAATTTGAATGCTATATTTAGGTGGTTTTCTCATGGATGTTGCCTATGATTAGATGGGAGACATGATGGGTAAGTTTCAAAAGTTGAGATGGGGTTCTGTTGGTCTCTCTTATCTACTGGAGATTCCCAAAAATGGGTGATGATGGTGGAGAGATAAATTGTATGGTGGAGAGAAACATAGAGGGAAATTGGTTGGTTGATAATGTGAGTGGTAGTATGGGTTGGATGGGTTTGGATGAGTGAAATATTAGAGTTTCAGTTTGGGTAATAATTATTAACTTGGGCTTCGACCAGTTGAGTACCTTGAGGTGAAGGCTTTTATTGGGTTGTACTATGAGTAATTGGGCATGGTGTAAACCTGTTGGGCCTCATGTTGTAGATTAGTGTAGGTCAAGATATGTTTTTGTAATCTATATGATCCTTCTCATGATTCACAACATGGGTCACCATTAAAAATTCAAAAGAATTGGGTGATACAAAACCAAGGGATTTGGGCCATAAATTGTGGAGAGGAGCTGACTGAGGGTTTTTTGGTTAGAAATCTCAAGGGAATATAATTCTTGTTAGCTTCCTGTTATCTAGTTTTTAATGGGGTTACCATAAGATTTATTTATTTTTCTTGATGTTGTTAGTAATGAGTATAGATGTATGTGTCACGACCCGTCCTCGGGGACCGTGCCGTGACTACCCCAAGCCCGCCTTCCATAGGCCAGGGGCTGGCGACTAGCATCAAAGGCGTAAATCCCAGAAACAGGGAAGGCATTGCCTTTATAAACAAACACCACAAAGTAAAAGCAGAAGTAAAAGTAAACACTAAGCAAAAACTGTAACAAGCTGTGATGAAAGTAAGGGGGGCCATAAATACAAACCCAACTGTAAAGTACAACTGAAAGGGGAAAAACAACAACTGAAAAGAAAATCTGCAGCGTCGAGTTGTCCTCTGGAAGTCCCACCTGAAGGGTGAGCACAGATAGCCTCTATAGCTCCTCGGTCTAGCCGTCCGCTCCGAGTATGTCCCGCCCAGTGGTCCACCTCCAGGTACCGTCCTGCTCCGCAAGTCTCCCCCACGATCAGTGCTGTCCGTCGTCTGCAACCAACACAACGAAGTGCGGGCATGGCCCGTGTAGGGGTGAGTATAAGCTACTCAGTAGGGACCCCAAGACACCCGAAGGTCTCCCTAAATCCACAAAGGATAAACCACAAAGGGAAGATACAATCACGAAGTAACAACCAACACTGCTTAGGTATATTCCCATACATATATCTAAGTCATCAATTCCCGTCTGGCTCCAACATCCGAGCCCAAGCACATCCCAGCCCACACAAGAAAGCAAAACGAAAATCCACAAAGGATAGCACAACACAATCCACAAGGATAGTAAAACGTAAATCCACACAGGATAGCACAACACAATCCACAAAGGAAAGTAAACAGTAAATCCACACAGGATAGTTCAACACAATCCACGAAGGAATGTAAACAGTTAATCCACACAGGATAGTTCAACACAATCCACAAAGGAGAGTAACACAAGATTCAGCTCACACAGGTATACATCGTCGAAAAGGTGAAAGGGATGATCAGATATAGATACTGAATCATCTAAGCTGGGACCCACTTAGGATACAAGACCAACTGTCTTCATTGATTCATCTATGCTGGGACCCACATAGGATACAAGACCAGTACTGAATCATCTAAGCTGGGACCCACATAGGATACAAGACCGACACTCTTCATCGATTCATCTATGCTGGGACCCACATAGGATACAAGACCAGCACTGAATCATCTAAGCGGGGACCCACATAGGATACAAGACCAGCACAGCTGGGACCCACATAGGATACATGACCAGCACAGCTGGGACCCACATAGGATACAAGACCAGCACTCTTCATCGATTAATCTATACTGGGACCCACATAGGATACAAGACCAGCACTGAATCATCTAAGCTGAGACCCACATAGGATACAAGATCAGCACAGCTGGGACCCACATAGGATACAAGACTAGCACTCTTCATCGATTCATCTATGCTGGGACCCACATAGGATACAAGACCAGCACTGAATCATCTAAGCTGGGACCCACATAGGATACAAGACCAGCACAGCTGGGACCCACATAGGATACAAGACCAGCACTCTTCATCGATTCATCTATGCTGGGACCCACAAAGGATACAAGACCAGCACTGAATCATCTAAGCTGGGACCCACATAGGATACAAGACCAGCACAGCTAGGACCCACATAGGATACAAGACCAACACTCTTCATCGTCACAGTCCACTGAGGATCTCTGCACAGTCGTCGTCGCAGTCCACTGAGGATCTCTGCACAGTCGTTGAAGTCGCAGCCAGCACTAGGGTTCCCGCACACAGCAAGCTCGTTCGGGAGGGTCCGCTCCACGAGCCGAGAGGCTGATATATCAACTGACACATAGTTCAGAGTTGATGTATCCAAAAGATCCATATCATCAACAGGAACTCAACGACGCAGACGACACGTCAATCGGACGCCCGGTCTGAAAGATATTGGCTTTTTCGTCCCAGGGGCCCGGTTGGTTTTTTAAGGAAAAACCAACCCTACCGTACTCCACTTGCGTCCAAACCTTGGGCGGAGTATGCCAAAAGATCCGTCTCACTTAGAGGAATCCACCAAAGTCGACAACACGTCAATCAGACGTCCGAAGCTCAAGATATGAGCGTTTCCGCTCCCAGGGCTCGGTTGGTTTCGTGTATGAACCAACCCGGCCGAACCCAAAGTATTCCGAAACCTTAAGTGCATTATACCGAAATGACCGTCTTGATCCAAGGATCGTGTTTTTACTGACAGAGCATCAATCGGAGGCCCGTAGCTCAAGTTATAGGAAAAAGACCGAAAAGTTCCGGAAACGGGGGGTCTGGGCCTGAGGCGACCTGAGCCGACCCCCTGGCTCGGCCGAACCGGGTCTGACCCGGCTGGACCTGGTCCGGCCCGGACCGGGTCGGCTCGGCCGAGCAACGCGGGGGGGGGGGGGGGGGCTGCCCCCCCGTGACAACACCGCGGCCCCCGCGGGGGGCCGCCCTGGTCAACGGACGCGGCAAAGACGCATCCTGTGTGCGTCGGAACCGCGCTGCTGCCGCGGCGGCCCTGTCCGGCAGCACGCTGGGGCGCCGCCGCCTCCGGCCACCGGAACCGCCGCACCAGCGACCCGCGCCGCTGGTGGCTTTCGCAGGCCACCAGAGTTGCTCTGGTGGTCAGATTTCCTTCTCGTCTGTGCCGAAACTCTTCTCGGGTCCCGTTCTTCTCTGCGGAAACAACGGATCATCCCCTGCGGCATGTTTTGTCATCGCCCGCCAATCCGCGCATCAATGAAGAACTGCGGAGGGTTGTCGGGCCATGTCTGTTTGGCCCACACCCTCCGCGTTAGATGATAACAGTTGGGAGAAATATTCAACACATGAATAAAAGAAAGGCCCAATTTTAAAAGAATTAAAATTGAACTTGATCCGGGTTCTTTGTTTTAAAAGAAATAATCACGGGAATATAAATTATTTCACAAACAAACCCCTACCTCGGTCAAGTCGTCGCATGCAAGTTCTTCGCGGAATTGATCGTCACGGAAGGAGGGGACCGTCACGTCGTTGCAGTATCCGGCGTTGTGTCGACGAACTCCGAGGACCAAGAAACAACAGATTTAATTATATCAATTAAATCCATGTGTTGTTATAATCCGCAAAGAAATTTAAAGAACCGCATTCTATCACCTCAACGGATGATCGAAGATTTTTATGCAGATGAAGGAACGTCGCAGAAGAACGTCGCAAAAGAGGAAACGTTAGCATCACGGCACACGGCGTTGTGTCATCGATTTCCGCGGGTTCGACATTCTTCGTCGGAGGCCGGCTTTCTTCGCGTTCTTCGCGTTCTTCACGTTCTTCGTGTTCTTCGCGAAGGAGGTTGAAGGACTTAAGGTTCTGTCAAATCCTCTCAACGAGAAATCCTCAAGATGTCGTGCATTGGTCTTATTTTGTTATTACGCCAACAGATTTCAAACAGGTTACGAAACGATTAAATTAATTCAATGAAGATAACATCCCAATTAATTGGTGCGTTAAGAATTTAAGAAAACGCGTCAGTTGAATTTCATAATGACGGGTTCTCGCGGGTGCGTTACTTAGCGGAAAAGAAACGGTGGGGCTCGTGCGGGCCCCACCTCACAAATATCCTACCAATAGGGTAGGATATTTTTGGATAGCACCCTATCCGCTTTAACTTAGCTTAAGCAGCTTTAAGTTGCTTTTAAATGGCTTAAGTGAAATAAAAATAAAGTTGTCGCACCACTTTATTTTATTTCTTAACTTAAAGCCCAAAAATTAAAAACCACACCCAGGCAAATGAAACTCCGGAAGAGGCGTTTCTAAGAATGTACTGGTGCTGCGATACCATCTGTGCCCTTGGAATTCGATTCCGGGCACCGGTTCAAAAGTTAGAAAAACCCGCCCGTCCGTTCACTGAACGTACCCGAACCAAACTTCGGAAGGTGATTCCGGGCACACCGGGCCTCAGAATCATGTGCCGTCAGAAGCTGAGTTCTTGTAAAATTCCAAAGAAAATTTACAAAAAAAATTCCTTGAAATTTACGGGTCTTTACATTACTCCCACCACAGGGATTTATGTCCCCGTAAAGTTTCACCACAAACTTAGGGATACAAAGGCGGTACTGAGCACGCATCTGAGCCTCCCACTCCCAAGTGCTCTCCGGGAGGTTCCCGAGCTGCCATCTGAATCGCACTAGAGTAATCGATCGTCCACGTAGGACCCGCTCCTGTCGATCCTCGATCTCCACTGGGACCTCTGCAAAAATCGCCCCATCATCAAAGACCAACTCTCCATGGTCAAAGATTTGCGTCGGGTCATTCACGTATCTCCTCTACTAAGATACGTGGAAGACGTCATGCACCTGGCACAAATGTGGTGGTAGAGCCAGGCGTTAAGCCAACTTTCCAATCCTGCTGAGGACCTGGATGGGTCCGATGAAGCGTGGAGACAACTCACCGCTTCGGCCAAATCTCCGTAATCCACGTCGAGGTGAGACACGCAAGAAGATGTGGTCGCCATCCTCGAAATCTAGTGACCTCTGCCTCCTGTTAGCATATGACTTCTGCCGGCTCTGAGCTGTCCTCATCCACTCCTGGATGACCTGGACCATCTCCGATCCCACAAGAACTTCTAATATTTCTTCCTTGCTGATAAGAGAAATCTGGTCTCATCTCGTGGATGAACCACTTTCTTTTCCTAATACAGTCTATCCCGACATGGATGATACTACCCCATACCAAGGATGACGTCGTAAGGCCACGACGCTACTACCAAGAGATCCAACCGTTACTCTCGCCTCCAAGGGTTGAGTCACACTGTCGGCATCAGTGTGTGGTAACTGGGTCTCCTCTAGTAGGTATCTCTCAAGTGAGGGTCAAGTCAATAGTCTAAACTGGAACCTCTTAGTAAGAACACAAAAGAGGACAAGAATGAAAACATCACAAAGGTAAGCGTCTTTTACTATTGTAGCTCATAATACAAAGACACTACACAACAACAACAAGGAACTAGAAGTACAAAGGACGTATCCACTAGTTCTGTTCCTATCCATCTGCTCCCAGAGCTCCATGATCGAAGGCCTCAGATTCCTGAAGTTGAGCTCTCGCATGTCAACCAACTCCCTGCGGTCGGGGTGGACCTCCTGGTGGTGGTGGTGGAAACGCCTCGAAGTGTCGCCCACCATCTGCTACTCGGCAAACTCCTCTGCCTCGTCCGCCTGCACCCTGCGGACCACCATGGCCGAACCTCTGTCTGGGAGGTCCCTCTACCACCTGCTTCTCATCTGTAAGACGAGTCGGGCAGTCTCGAGCCATGTGACCTCGCCCGCTGCATGCGCAGCAATGCCTTCCCCTCGTGTAGCTTGCTCTCCTTCGGGTGCCCCGAAAAACGAATCTTCATCCTGAGACTGCCCATCTGATGGTATGGCCCGTTTGGAACTCTGCGTCACCTTTCTACTGCCAGCTGCAGAAGACCCTACTACGGGCCGTCCTGCAGAGGGCCCTGTCACTAGAGCCTGCTCGGCGAGAAAAATCTCCACTAGAAGGGCTCTCTCCAACACCTCTACCTGTGTCGGAATGTTGAGGGAGATCATCGAAGCCCTGATCTCGTGACTCAGTCCCTGCTCGAAGGTCCAGGCCCGGAAGAATGGGTCCCGTACCATATCTGTGGAGTAGCGCGAGAGATCAGTAAATCTCGCCGAGTACTAGGCCACTGTCATGCTGCCCTGCCATAGCTGTAGTAGCTATTGGATGCGCACCGCACGAAGGGTGGCTGGGACGAAATCGGAGCGGAAGATGCTCTCAAAGTCCGTCCTAAGGAGAGATGTCTCGTCGTGCACCTGGAGCATCAAGCTCCACCATCTGCCTGCTGCCGCGTGCAGGAGGCTCGCTGCGAGGATCACCATGAGGTCTGCTAGTGTCCTCACTAATCTGAAAACCCGTACAACTGCCTCCAGCCAGTCCTCGGCTGCCTGGGGGTCCGTCTCCCCGCGGAACCTGGGCGGTCGCTGGCGCTGGAACTCATGCAGTGCACTGAGGCGACGTGCATCGTCAGCGGATGGTGCTGGAAGCATCGGTGGCTCGGCGGGTAGAGGTACCCCTGGTGCCTCTGCTGACAAGGAGCCCTGCACCGAGGCCTCGTCGCTCGGTGGGCTGTCATCATGCTCCACTCTCGGAACCCTAGCTGGCTGCCATCGTGGGGCCATCCTGAAAAGAAAAAGGTGTGCCACGGTCAGAACAGTATACCTGGTGAGCTGACACAAGTAATCACAAAGAAAACGTGAACACACAAGAAATCAATGTTTTCGTGCATTAAGTCGGAAATCATAAGTCAGGGTCCTGGTGTATGGATACGGCGGCCGCCACACCAACACTGGACTCCCAGGACTGATAACCACACCCAATACGCTAAACACTATTGCTTCACATAGAAGAAAGATCAGAGTCTGCGGTAGAACCGAACTGCCTCTGATACCAATTTGTCATGACCCGTCCTCAGGGCCCATGCCGTGACTACCCCAAGCCCTCCTTTCATAGGCCAGGGGCTGGTGACTAGCACCAAAGGCGTAAATCCCAGAAACAGGGAAGGCATTTCCTTTATAAACAAACACCACATAGTACAAGAGGAAGTAAAAGTAAACACTAAGCAGAAACTGTAACAAGCTGTGCTGAAAGTAAGGGGGGCCGGAAATACAAGCCCAACTATAAAGTACAACTGAAAGGGGAAAACATCAACTGAAAAGAAAATCTGCAGTGTCGAGTCGTCCTCTAGAAGTACCACATGAATGGTGAGCACATATAGCCTCCACAGCTCCTCGGTCCAGCTGTCCGCTCCGAGTATGTCCCGCCCAGTGGTCCACCTCCAGGTACTGTCCTGCTCCGCAAGCCTCCGCCACGATCAGCGCTGTCCGTCGTCTACAACCAACACAACGAAGTGCAGGCATGGACCGTGCAGGGGCGAGTATAAGCTACTCAGTAGGGACTCCGAGACCCCCGAAGGTCTCCCAAAATCCACAAAGGATATACCACAAAGGGAAGATACAATCACAAAGTAACAACCGACACTGCTTAGGTATATGCCCATACATATACCTAAGTCATCAATTCCCGTCTGGATCCAACATCTGAGCCCAAGAACATCCCATCCCACATAGGAAAGCAAAATGAAAATCCACAGAGGATAGCACAACACAATCCACAAGGAAAGTAAAACGTAAATCAACACAGGATAGCACAATACAATCCACAAAGGAAAGTAAACAGTAAATCCACATAGGATAGTTCAACACAGTCCACAAAGGAAAGTAAACAGTAAAACCACATAGGATAGTTCAACACAATCCACAAAGGAGAGTAACTCAAGATTCAGCTCACACAGGTATACATCGTCGAAAAGGTGAAAGGGATGATCAGATAAACATACTGAATCATCTAATCTGGGACCCACTTAGGATACAAGACCAGCTGTCTTCATAGATTCATCTATGCTGGGACCCACATAGGATACAAGACCAGTACTGAATCATCTAATCTGGGAACCACATAGGATATAAGACCAGCACTCTTCATCAATTCATCTATGCTGGGACCCACATAAGATACAAGACCAACACTGAATCATCTAAGCTGGGACCCACATAGGATACAAGACCAGCACAGCTGGGACCCACATAGGATACAAGACCAGCACAGCTGGGACCCACATAGGATACAAGACCAGTACTCTTCATCGATTCATCTATGCTGGGACCCACATAGGATACAAGACCAGCACTGAATCATCTAAGCTGGGACCCACATAGGATACAAGACCAGTACAGCTGGGACCCACATTGGATACAAGACCAGCACTCTTCATCGATTCATCTATGCTGGGACCCACATAGGATACAAGACCAGCACTGAATCATCTAAGCTGGGACCCACATAGGACACAAGACCAGCACAGCTGGGACCCACATAGGATACAAGACCAGCACTCTTCATCGATTCATCTATGCTGGGACCCACATAGGATACAAGACCAGCACTGAATCATCTAAGCTGGGAGCCACATAGGATACAAGACCAGCACAGCTGGTACCCACATAGGATATAAGACCAGCACTGAATCATCTAAGCTGGGACCCACATAGGATACAAGACCAGCACAGCTGGGACCCACATAGGATACAAGACCAGCACTCTTCATCATCATAGTCCACTGAGAATCTCTGCACAGTCATCGTCGTAGTCCACTGAAGATCTCTGCACAGTCGTTGAAGTCGCAGCCAGCACTAGGGTTCCCACACACAGCAAGCTCGTTCGGGAGGGTCCGCTCCACGAGCCGAGAGGCTGATACATCAACTGACACATAGTCCAGAGTTGATGTATCCAAAAGTCCGTATCGTCAACAGGAACTCAAGGACGCAGACGGCGCGTCAATCGGACGCCCGGTCTGAAAGATATTGGCTTTTATGTTCCAGGGGCCCGGTTGGTTTTTTAAGGCAAAACCAACCCGACCGTACTCCACCTACGTCCAATCCTCGGGCAGAGTATGCCAAAAGATCCGTCTCACTTAGAGGAGTCCACAAAAGTCGACGGCACGTCAATTGGACGTCCGAAGTTCAATATATGAGTGTTTCCGTTCCGAGGGCCCGGTTGGTTTCGTGTATGAACCAACCCGGCCGAACACAAAGTATTCCGAAACCTTGAGTGCAGTATACCGAAACGACCGTCTTGATCCAAGGATCGCATTTCCACTGACGGCGTATCAATCGGAGGCCTGTAGCTCAAGTTACGGGCAAAAGACCGAAAAGGTCCAGAAACGGGGGGTCTGGGCCCGGGCGGACCCGACCCGAACTGGGTCGACCCGACCTCGGTCCGACCCGGCTGGACCCGGTCCGGCCCCGCCCGGCCGGCCGGACTGGCTTGGCTCGGCCGAGCAGCCGAGCAACGCGGGGGGGGGGGGGGGGAGGGGGAACGCTGCCCCCGCGTGACAACACCGCGGCCCCCACGGGGGGCCGCCCTGGTCAACGGACGCGACAAAGCTGCGTCCGGAGTGCGCCGGACCCGCGCGGCTTCAGCCGCGGCGGCCCTGTCCGGCGGCACGCCGGGGTGCCGCCAGTGGCTTCCGCGGGCCACCAGAGTTGGTCCGGTGGTCCGATTTCCTTCTCGTCTACGCCGAAACTCCTCTCGGGTCCCGTTCTTCACTGCGGAAACAACGGATTGTCCCTGCGGCATGTTTTGTCGTCGCCCGCCAATCTGCGCATCAAAGAAGAACTACGGAGGGTTGTCGGCCGTGTTTGTTTGGCCCACACCCTCCACGTTAGATGATAACAGTAGGGAGAAATATTCAACACATGAATAAAATCAAGGCACAATTTTAAAAGAATTAAAATTGAACTTGATCTGGGTTCTTTGTTTTAAAAGAAATAATCGCAGGAATATAAATTATTTCACAAAGAAACCCCTACCTCGGTCAAGTCATCGCACACGCGTTCTTTACGGAATTGATCGTCGCAGAAGGAGGGGACCGTCGCGTTGTCGCGGTATCTGGAGTTGCGTCGACAAACTCCGAGGACCAAGAAACAACAAATTTAATTATATCAATTAAATCCATGTGTTGTTATAATCCGCAAAGAAATTTAAAGAACCGCAATCTCTCACCTCAACGGATGATCGAATATTTTGATGTGGATGAAGGAACGTCGCAGAAGAACATAGCGGGAGAGGAAACGTCGGCGTCGTGGCACACGGCGTTGCGTCGTCGATTTCCGCGGGTTCAGCGTTCTTCGTCGGAGGCCGGCGTTCTTCACGTTCTTCGCATTCTCCGCGTTCTTCACGTTATTCGCGAAGGAGGTTGAAGGAATTAAGGTTCTGTCAAATCCTCTCAACGAGCAATCCTCAAGATTTCGTGCGTTGGTCTTATTTTATTATTACGCCAACGGATTTCAAACAGGTTAAGAAACGATTAAATTAATTCATAGAATTAATTCAACGAAGATAACCGCCCAATTAATTGGTGCGTTAAGAATTTAAGAAAACGTGTCAGTTGACTTTTATAATGACGGGTTCTCGCGGGCGCGTTACTTAGCGGAAAAGAAACGGTGGGGCTCGTGCGGGCCCCAACTCACAAATATTCTACCAATAGGGTAGGATATTTTTGGATAGCACCCTATCCTCTTTAACTTAGCTTAAGAAGCTTTAAGTTGCTTTTAAGTGGCTTAAGTGAAATAAAAACAAAGTTTTCGCACCACTTTATTTTATTTCTTAACTTAAAGCCCAAAAATTAAAAACCACACCCGAGCAAACGCGACTCAGGAAGAGGAGTTTCTAAGAAAGTACCGGCGCTGCGATACCATCGGTGCCCTTGGAATTAGATTCCGGGCACCGGTTCAAAAGTTAGAAAAACCCGCCCGTCCGTTCACTGAACGTACCCGAACCAAACTTCGGAAGGTGATTTCGGGCACACCGGGCCTCGGAATCAGGTGCCTTCAGAAGCTGCGTTCTTGTAAAATTACAAAGAAAATTAAGAAAAAAAATTTCCTTGAAATTTACGGGTCTTTACAGTATTCTTCCTTGGGGAGCATCGAGTTGCATTTGTGGATCATAGTGGGGGAAGTTTCTTTGAGGTAGTACTATTTTATTGGTCCAAGTGTGGAGAAAACATGACTATGTTTAAGAGGGAAACATGGGGGATATGTGTTGATAGGTGGGCCTCGTGACCCAAATTTTTGTCTTAGAGGCTTAGTAATGTTTGGGAATGTAGCTTGAGAATGAGCCATTATAAGGTGGGGAGGTTGTAAGACCCCAACCTTTTGTGAAGTTAGGCCCTTTTTTAAATTTTTGTCAAACTCTCTTTTTTCTCGTTAATGAATTGGTTCTTGGGTGTTTGAATAGTTTTTTGAGTTTTCTAGGGGAGATAGACTCAAAAGAAAGAGAAAAGATTCCAAACAGTGTGAAATGCATAGTTAAAGCACGATTAGTACTAACCATGTGTCTGAATTGGGGAAAATGTGCAGCCGAGGACCCTCTCAGGTAGAGGATAGCACACGGGCTCCACACAGTTTTCAAAACCATGAACGTACTATAGGACACCATGTGTCTTGTACCCTCTTGGAATGAGGGATTTTCATGATTAGCACAAGATTTTGAAAACTCTATGTCCAATCCACGTAGCCCTTAAAATGTGGGAAAATCCAATTCCCTCCCTTAGTGTTTAAGTATTCTACCCCTATTTTCCTCTCTATTCCTCATACAGTAGCTTGGGTGATGAACCAAACCCTTCTATAATTCCAAGTGATGATTCTCCTTTGATTATTAGACTTTTTGGGGAGCGTTTGTATATGAATCAAAGATTTAGGTAAGTCTAAAACTCCTATTCTCTCTATTTTCTGGATCAGGGATTGTAGTTACTCTCAAATTCTTCCAAATATCTAAAAAAATCAGTTCTCTATAAGATTATATATTCAGGACTTAATGGGTGTTTGATTTTAAATAAATAGAAAATTTTAAGAAAACATTCATCATCAGACATGAGTAGGTGGTCTTAGAACCTTTTCCCACAGTCTTGATATGTTATATGTGTATTTAGTTGTGTTAATTCACTACCTTTCTATGTTATAATTTTCAAGATTTTGGAAAGTGACTTGGGACTTAGATTGTGGCATAATACCCTTCACAAACCTCGTTGGGTCAGTTGATGATATGAGACCAAACCTAGGAAAACCCATGGGGTATACCAAACCTTTGAGAATGGTTTCATAAATTTATAAACATTAAAATATAGGAAGTAATAAATTGAATGTGTTTTGAATTTTATTTGGGAATGTGGAATTGGTTTAAGGGTGAATTAAATTGATTATATGTTGGAATTTATGAAATTACTAATGGAATTTTAAAACATTTTAAATAATTTATTTTGTATTTTGATAAAAATATAGTTTTTAAATGAATAATATGATGTTTTGAAGTGATAATTATTTTAAATGCAGGATTGGCCTCAAGGTGATTTATAAAGAAAACTTCTTTATACAGTTCAAACGATGGTTTAAAATGAGGGAGTACTCCCCCTTTTTTTAAAAAATTCATTAATGATTATTTGAAATGGTCAGAAATGGTAATGAAATCCTTGGGGAATGGTTTAGTTTTTCAAAAGTGAAGACCTATGTTTTTAAGGGTGGCCTCAAGATGATTTTTTTAAATGAGGGTTTTTAATTGTGTGTTATAATGGATTGTGAAATGAATTTGATTTTGATTTTTTCCCAATTTAATATAGTATAAGGGGGGTTTTTGGCATAATGGTATATGCGTTAATGGGTTATTCCATATTGGTGGGATGTGTATAATGTGTTATAATTATAAACGATGGTTGTTTTTAAGGGTTATGGTTTGTGTTGGGTAAATGTGTTTGGTTAAAGAATAATGTGCACATGGCTTGGTGGTATGCGGGATATCAGTATGAGGTTCCTCCAATAAGTCAGTTGGATTGTGGTTCTAAAACCCACCCCTATAATTCATGGGTTAGAGAGTCAGACGAAGGCTCTAGGTACCCAACAGTTGCATTTAGTGAGACTATATGAACTGCAGATCCAAGGTAAGTGTTATGTAATGTATGGTTGGGATGTCATACTGAGGCTCTATGTTTCCAAACTAATGTTTATTGTGTGGGTTGGGATGTTAGACAAAGGGTCTATACTTCCAAAACACATGGACGTGACTTGATTAAAAAACTGAGGCTCCGAGACATGTTTATAAATTGTGATTAATGAATTCTCCCTTATGATTAAAAGTGTGTGTAATCCCTTATTTTATGACCTAGAAACCCAATGTGGTAGGATATAGTTGATTTGGGTTGTTTGACGCTAAATAACTAGATGGATAAAATGATTAAATAATGATTTTTTAAAAGTAAAACATGTTTCTTGATGAAAGTTAGATTAACAGGTAATTGTTAAATGTGAAACATGTTATTTTATTTCCATGTTTATTTACTAAAATTTTTCTCCTGCATACACTATTTTACAGATTGACTATTTAATTAAACCTCGTTGGTGGTGGCCAATTGATTTTTACTCACATCCACCTCATGCTTTCATGACACATGGGTACCTACAAAGATGATACTTTTTTTTCAGGTACAGGTTAAGGACAAGGACCTAGTGTTTGGTTCATGAATGGGATATTCAGTTAGATCATGGGATGTTAGGATTGGTTTGGGACTCAGGTCAATGATTAGGATCTTTCAGTAGTTTTTTGTCTTGGAATTTTATTTTTATGACTACCTTACATGTAATATTTTGTCATATTGTTATAACATGTGCTACATGGCTACGTCAACTTTTGTAGCATGCTTTCCATTTTTGGTTTAGATGGGTTCTTTTATATGTTTATATTATTTCTACTATGGTATTACATTGAAAAATGGGTATAGTCTCCCCAACATATTCATTTATACATTCAATGCTAGTTGGAAGCCTCTAGAATAGGAGGAGGCACACCTATGTCATGTAGCAACCTGACTTGTGGAATAAGATATAGTGGCCACTGGGTCGGAGATGTTACATTTGAATGTTATTAAATGATTTTTAAATACCTAAAAAGTATAAAAATTTATGATTATTTGAATTTATTGGATAATAATTTTATCTAACTAGTTATTTAGATAAAGATTTTGGTGGTTGTAAGTTAGTTTGAAAAAGAACCTTTGAAACATGTCACTTTTTGTAAAAGTCTCTATTTTCATGGTGTATTAAAAAGAAGAACTCTTTTGTATTATCTACTACTGAAGATGAGTACATAGTTGCAGGTAGTTTTTGTGCATAGATTCTATGGATGAAACACACATTACTAGACTATGGATATCAATTTCATCACGTTCCTTGATAATACAAGTAGTATTAACACTTTTTAGAACCCCATATCAAATTTATGGAAAAAACACATTGATATAAGACGCCATGTTTTGAGGGACCATTTTTATAAAGGATATATTACTCTTGAATTCATTGGTGAAAAAAATATTCTTATAGATATATTTATAAAACCATTGAACATTGAGAGAATAAATTGTATAAGGCATAAAAAAGTAATGATAAACTATTTCTAAATCTTTTAATTTAATTTTATCTCGCTTGTTAATTCGAATTATCTTTATAATTTTTAAATTTTGTGTTTGGTATTTAAGTCACTATGAAGTATAGTTCACTCAGTTATTTTAGTGAGCATGAGTTTTTATTCATACGGTTAGTAAAGTAATTCTGAACACTTGCTCTTGCAGAATCTATACCTACCATGAAACTTAACTCACACGGTTACTAAAATTACCACAATCTTTGACTCATATGATAAGTGTACCTACCATGAATTCATGGTTAGTAGACTTACCATGCCATTGTCACCAAGAATCCATGGTTATTCTACATACCATGTCTATTTTTTACATATTTCTTCCTAAGCCATTATGGTTGGGATTTTAATTAAATATATTATTATTTTATTCCTAAATGATTAAAATAAAATTAGAATTCGAAATAACACATATTCTTTCCCTAAAAACCATTTATTCTTTTAGAATCCTTACCTTATTTCAAAAACCTCTTTCTATAAACTTCCTATTGAATCCATAACTTCCAAGCTCAAACCAAAGTGTGAGAATTCATTGAGTGAAGCATACTCCTAATGCTGTACCTCTTGCAGAATCACCTACTATGAAGAGATCAAACAAATTAAAAGTGAGTGTGAACACCATAGTAAATCTGTACAATCTACATTTGGTTAATTGACCAATTTGTGCTAAAAAGGAAATGAGTACTTAGTGGATATAGTTGAGTAGGTCTCTAGTATAGAAATAGATTTAGATTCATGGAAGTATTTATTGTTTTAATGAAAATAGTAAGTCATTATATCCAAGTTTAGTTATGGAATTATACAATAATTTGTAATTTATTCCTGGAGATAAAATAGACACCACTAAGACAATGGTGAATGGAGATATATTTGTGTTTTCTTAAAAGAACTAGGTAAAGAGATCAGGTGTTCAATATAACAGTGAATATGAAGACTATCAGAGTTTTTACCCTATAAATCATGCCTATTATGAACTTTAAAACACTTTTGAGGAATAGAATGGGAATAGAACACCTAAAAGACCATCATCCCTGGAACTCAGAAGTGAGTGTTAATTTCTAGATAAATTCATCTAACAATTGATCTATAATAGGAAAGGTTATTTTAGTATTCCAATGAAATATAATCTATTCCACTTATTCTTCAAGAAAAATGGATTTCAAATCAATTTTTAGGTATGTTATCAGGCACATGAATGAGTTGTGTAATCTGTCTTCTGAGTTTAATTATCCATCTTATCTAAAATTTATTCCAGACCTTTTTTCAGTATAAAGTATTAGATCCTAAATATTAGAGAAATATAACATATTTAGAAGGCCTATTACTAACTTAGAAAATCTATAGAAAAATTAGATTAAACATGAAACCCTAGAAAATGGAATGGGTGGAAGACCTTGAAAAGTTGTATGAGTTATTTGATCCATTCAAATATCCGATTTGACCAAGGGATCTAGTGTATCTGGTTCATGATCTAGATGAGATACCTATATACTCTACCAATGATGAAGTTATTGGTGATAAGAAAGAAGAGGTAGATAAAGAAGAAGGGATAATAGATATTAATGAGGAAGCTAGGGTGGCCTATAATGATGATTGGGAAGTCAATCCTAGTATGTGTTTTGGACCACCTAACTCTCATATACCATTAACATCTCATCAAGAAGATCTAAAATATGAGGATGTTGTTGAAACTAAAGTTTCTATTAGTGTTTTTGTAGATGAGCCTAAATGGGATGATTCTTGTGACTTTTAAAAGGATGAAGTAAACATAGATTAAACTCCTATGTTAGGAAGTAATCCTACACGAAGGATACCAGATTCACCTACTAAGGGGAAAAGTGCATTGGGTCTATAGTATTATGTTTGGACTATTTTTATTTTGAGGATTATGATGACATTGGGGGTAGTCCACCTCAGGTTGGTGGAATCGCCATCCCTTATACTCAGAGATCACTTGAAGCTTCATTGATAATTCAGATAGATTCCTAGAATAGTCTTGAATATTATCCTTTAAAACCCTCAGTTTATCAATCTATACCAAATATATTTATCCCTAATCGAACAAGATACATTATATAATCTGTAAATAGTAGTGATATAACACGAGTTTATTCCCTCAAAAAAATTTATTCATGATGTTGAAGAATAATATGGTGATGAATCTGAAGCCTAATCTATGAGATATCAGTCTATGGACATTAAAGAAGATGGAAAGTAGTTGATTTATGATACATATAATTCTATACCCAGTACGACCCCTATTATTCATCCCACATCCTATGTAAAAAAATATTATTTGAATGACTTAAAATTAGATCATATGGGGGTGTTTAAAGAACTATTTCTTAGTTTTATAAATTTTATAGATCCAATTAGAGATTAAGATAATATAGGGTAGTGACTTTAGTCATTTCCCATATTCATCCCATATTTATTCTCAAGATGGATTTTATTATAAATGAGGTTGAGTATTTGAAAGCAATAATAGATTTTGTATAGGTAGATATTTCAAAAATGATGCTGAATTTAGAATAAAGGTATACTAACTCAATCTTTTAAGATTCTACTGGTACTAATCCAACTCTATATCTTCTTATCTAACCATCAGTTTATGACGAAAGAATCATATAACTCAATATATATGAGTTAAATGCTATGTTTTATTAGTTTTAGATAACAAGGGAATATTTATTTAAAGGATTTGAAAAAAAATATTTCAAATACTTTGTTGTTAGTAATAAAGGATGTCAAACAAGCTTGAAAATATAGGGATACTACCAAAAGATCGATTGAATTCTATCTCAAAAGAATCTTCACCAATTCAGAACTTAATTTCGTGTTCATATCATTATATTTTGATTTGAATATGGCTCCTTTGAAATATTCCTTAAATTATTATGTTAAAAAGATAATAATTACATATCCTATTTGAGAAAATTTCACAAAAAATAATTAATATTATTTTTAAGTAATTGAACATAGATTTTGTTAATTCAAGGACTTTAAAAGGTTACTGTAGCCCTACATATTCACTTCCAATGAATCCATCCTTGTTCCAACCCTTAACTATTACCTCAAAACCCATGATACTTCAACATAAACCATTAAACCTTTTGGATTGTCTTCTAGAAAAAAATTTCATCATCTTAGACCAGTTTCTCAGTGGGTGGTAATATAAGACCCTATTACAACTTCTATATCACCACCTACCAAACCAACTCAACCTACCTTAGCCTATAACACCAAATTAAAGGATCCTATGCATCTTTATGATATGAGGGGTGTGTAAGATTAAAAATCTAATTAGGAATCCTAATAGGGAATCAATTCTTTTAATACTTTTTGATAAAACATTGAGTTGTTAATGAAATACTCATTTTTCTTCCTTTCATGTTATTTTTTATCTATATACAATTTCTTTTCCTTCTAATATGTTTTTTAAAAATACCAAATGGGGGGAGGGATTTTAAATTCATTGAATATATTAAGGAATTTGAGAAAACATTGAGAAATTGAGAAATATATGTTTCAGTTTGTTTCAAATATATTTTTTATTTATTCAATTCAATTAATTTTATATTTAATGATTTGTGATCATCAAAAAGGATAATATTGTTGGATTAGTCCAAAACCTCATTATTTTATTGAACTAAAATCAATTTTATTATATTTATAATTAATTTAATATTTTATGATAGTCAACTATTTTATATACAAATTGATAAAATTGGATAAGTATCAAACTTACCATGACTACCTAAAAATGTGGAATGAAACTTCCACATGAATAAGTTGAACTGACTGTGAAGGTAAAATGCTCATGTGGAACCTACCGAATATTGTATCCTATTTAATCAGATTTACAATCTACTTATTGTGCGTTGGACGAGAAAATTATATCAAAGTCATGGAGTGACCGTGTGATGATGTTCAAGTGAATATATATATAATAAACATACTACATATTTAAGAATTCAACCTACCACATGAGAAACCAAGATGATATTCAACATGTGTGTATAATTTTTCCAAGTATATTAATTAACTTGTATTTTTGTTGTAGTGATTGCAAGAAAAAAGTTCCTACCATAAGAAAAAAGTACATACCACATGAAAAATTAAAGGTATCTAGTAATAGATAAACTTACCATGTGGAAAAATTAAGCTACCATTCAAAGAGGTGAAGTTACCACATAAAGTAATGAAACTACAATTAAAATTTTTGATGTGACTACACAAAGGATTCAAACTACCTTATTAAGTAGTGAAAATACCTTGTGAAGAGGTAAACCTAATACATGAAGTATCAATGTGACTGCAAGAGAAAATGAAGTTACCATGACAACTAACTGTGTCGACCGAATTTGATCCAAAGTAACTCTGATTTAAGTGGAGACAACTAACTTGGTCTAACATAAGTAGTGTATTATTTTAAAATCTAAAATGGATATATTTTAGAGCATTAATTTAAGATCTATTTTATTAAATAATATAACGAGTATGAGGATTAAATAATTGATATCCTTTAATATCTAGTTTAGAGAAGAATATCTATTTAATAAGAAGAGCCTCATATAGAGAAATGAGTTTTGTAATAGAAGATAATATGTGTGTTCCTTAATGACCTTATTATACATAGAGGACTGGCTCTGAATATTACATGACACTATATTTCTTAGACGTCTCTATGAAAACTCATTTGAGCCCATTAAAAAAAATCTAAAGACTACTGAACAAAAAAACCTGATCAGAATAATATATATTGAATATTATCACATTATATTTTTTGAAATTTATTTTATATATTATATTTCAAGATGTATTTATCACATTATATTTATTATTTAACATAGACACATGTTTTTTATTTTTGATTTCTAGAAACTCTCTTTCATTTCTTTTCATCTCTACTCCCATGAAAAACTATGGAAGAGGTTGTGTATCCTGGACCCCAACATATAGTTGTTTCTAATTTCATTTCTCTTGTGTATAACTAGGGAAGAGTCTCTATATAGCATGGACCATTTGAGTATTATTGTTTTTAAAATCCAATCCATGTCATGGATTGATTTATTATTTAATAAACTACTTGGTAGTGGGTGATTTACAAGTGGAGAGGACTAGGTCTCATCTTGAGACTGAACATCTTGAATTTATTTTTCTGTGTGTTTTCTTATTTTTTTTATCAGATTTAAAACAAACCAATATATATTTTCCATTCTATAATAGAAAAAATTACTTTGATATCTAAATTTTACATCTATTTTATATATAATGTTTAATATAAGTTAATCTATTTCAAAAGATTAAAGAGATTGGAACTTCATTTAGCTGAGTTATGATTTAACATTTAAGAATATTTTTGAAAGATAAAATATTATATTTCTAATATTTTAATTAAATAGAAATTTTTTATTAAATTGATGAATTTAAGTTTAAAATATTTATTAATAGAATTTTTAATTGGAAAATCAATTCACAACTTCTTAAGTTTTCTACTCCAACAAATATCGAGGATGCCTAACTCAGATTCCAGTTCATCAAGAAATAGTTTTAGAAAAGATAAATAAGATATTATATGTAAAAAAGAGTGGTTCTAGAATCACATACCTCATGGATTCTATCAAAAGAACTAGTTTTGAGGTATGTTAAAGGAGAGGACACCAATTCACCAGATCTATTTTTCATTGAAGAACATATCATGAATTCATCATAAATTATATAATTGAACCTTAGGTTTAGAAAAAAAAATCAACTAATCATAAATACTTTAGTATAAAATAGATACAAGATTATATTCAAGAATAAAAGAGTCTCATGATTATTTATCCATGAATAATCACATGGAAATATCACTGTTTAGGAGAGATCTAACTTTAGTCAAATGGGATATAGTTGTAATGTCTAATACAACAACATTTCTTAAATGATCCAAAAATTCACTGTTATTTAGAAAATATAATTCATAGATCATGCATCAACATGTAATTTATATGAATCACCTCAAGAGAAAATTAGAAACTCAAGAAAAAAGATGAAGAACAAAGGGTTTTTCATCACATACCTAGATTCTAGATCTTAAACAAAAATGGATTCATAAAAACTATCTTTAGAGGAGAGGGAATCATCTGGGAAGGCTAGTGGAGTCTTATAAATCAATAAAAATTTCTATACAAAAAACAATGGGCCAAAACAGACTATAAATGGTCATTAAAGAGGATTTTAGATCATTAATTTCATGTGCATATGGTTTGGTCGTATAGTTTATCATACCATCCAACAACATTATACCCTTTCTAGGATTCTATACAAGATATATGGTGTGGATTTATGGATTAAGAAACTATTAACTAAACATTTGAGGCATTGTGCTTCCTCCTAGGCACTCACATGGTTAGGGTGCGTGATTTTTTAAATCATATAGAAACTGTTATGTTGGAACGGGATATAGATTCATGTATTAATATGTGATACTGCATAGTTTTTCAATCCATTCACCTTAATTATGATCCACCCCCTGAGATATTGTTTCAATTTTCATGGTTTCTTGGAGATCCAACATGGTTTGGAAAAACCATTCCCACACCATAAACTCATTAAAAGGCCTCTAAAACTCTCTGAAACCATCTAGAATCCTCTAGAACTTAGAACAATCATTTTATGGTTAAAAAAATATTATTATGGGATAAATTTAACTCATAACACACCTAAAATATATGAGGCCATTACACCAAGGATCTCCAACTCACCTACCTATAAGTAGCACATTGATGAGAAAAATCTCCATCCATATAAGGCCTCATGGGGATCCATATGGGTCAAATATTGACAGTTATTATTATTTAAAAACTATTAATAAACCAAGTGGTCATCCTATACTTTAATGAAGTCCAATACACTAGCTCTGAGCATATCCTCAACTGTATAGATTGTCCTCTTAGACCACCTCTTAGTTTGTGGGTGATAAGATGCAGTCAACTTTATCCTAGTCCCCATGGAAATCTGTAATCCCAGGTGGAAATGATATATAAAAAGGGTATTTAGATATTGTTTAGTTTTCATATATACCCCATATATATATATATATATATATATATATATCCCTAATCAACCACTAACTCAGCTTCTTAAATATTAAATAAACAGGTGACCTTCATTAAATAATAAAATATAACCCCACAATATCCATATAGTTTTATGACCTTGGAATAAAATCAATGGTCACATAGCCTCACTTCCATGTGGGAACTTTTAGTTGGTGATGCATGCCTCTTGGACTTTTGTCCCATACCTTCACCCTCTAATAGGTGATATAATTATCCACATTGAAAAAAATTTCTCTCCTCATACCATTTCACTAGAATTTGTTCTTGATATCATGGTATATATCTATTATAAATAAATGAATGAACCCTTAATATGTTTGAGAGTCCTTCATAAATTCTTCTCTTATAAATGTAGGTAAAACCACCCTACCATGAACATAAATCTATCATATCTAATCCTTAGTCTATCATAGAATGATCTCTACATAAAAGATTATATCCCTTCTCACAAAAAAATATAAATTATACTTTTGGATAGTCTTCACCAACCAACTTGCGAAGAAGTGATATCTAGAGGAGTTAAAACAACCATATCCTTCCCCTCAATCATATGAAAATTACATTATTTTAAAATGATCACCAATATCCATTCCTAAAAAGATTCCCAAACCTAAATTTCTAAACTCTTCCTATAAAAATCATCATCCAAAATGATCCCCTTCTATAGAGTATAAGACATCCTAAAATTTAAAGTCTAGTGAAACTCTAGAAAAATCCTATGTCATAGGTTTCATCCCCATTATGAGAAAATTTATCATAATCACCTGTAGTCAATGTAGACTAAAAATATAAATTTAAAGAGATAGTGAGACCAATAATTAAAATCATAAATAATTAAAACTATAACTAAATCATTTGTGGTGTAGTTCCACTCACGGGGTTGTGGCCAAAGAGACCTATAAATGACAACCCACTAATTTTTCATCCAAGTGACTCTAAACTGGCTCACAAGGAATCATAATATATAGTATAACCCTTGTCCCATACCAAAAATCATAATCAAAGTAGATATAATCCTCCCTTTTAACTCTTTAAACATAGATTCCTAGTGATCCATCCACTCAAATTTCACCCACTTCTTGGTTAATCCCATTGGTTCTGTTAAATTGGATAACTCTCGAATGAATCCTATATAGTTACCATCCAATCCAAGGTGAATCCTAATCTCAAAAACCTTATTAGTTTAACCCCTATATTTCATTACCTATAACTTTTTTAGATTAATAGAAATTTACATATCAAATATTACATGCCTAAAAGAATACACCTTTTAAATACTAAAATTGGACTTTGAACATGTAACATATATCTGAAGCACTAAAAATATTCTGAATAATTCTTCAAAATTTTCTCCATGAAATTATTGGCCCAAGAATATATCATCGAATAATCTATAAAAAAAATATTTTAATATTCTAGGTAGAGATATTCAATCCAATTTATTGGACCATTGAACACTATACATGCATTCTTAAGACTAAATAAAATCACAAAGAACTCAGATATCCCATATTTTTTCCAAAATGTTATATTTCTTATATATATTGTCTTTAATTATAGTTTATCATATTCTGATCCCACATCAATCTTATAGTACCATCATTCTCCCTTCAATTGATTAAACATACCATCTATCTATGGTATTATATTCATATTATTTATATTAACCTAGTCCATATTTCTATATTCTATATAAAACCTAATGCAACATTAACCTTTCCTAGTGAAAAAAACTGGATCACACAAAAGAGTGGTACTCATATGTGTAAAACCCTTCATCTCTAGATTATCAAGCTATACCTTTAGAAATATCATCTTGGGTAGTGCTATATGATAGGTGGTTATCAATAGGGGATCAAAACCCCACATGAGTTCAATCATGAACATAGTCTTTTTCTTATTAGGCAGGCTTAAGAATTCATCAAGGAATACATCTTGAAAATAATCCACTATTATAGGAAAAATAGGTGGAACTATTATCTACTAAATTACAAAGACAATCCTAACCATCTATGTAGTAATTTACCCTATCTTCTTAATATCTATTTTATCTCTACCTTATTTGAAAAATATTTACCTTGTGAGAGACTTTTTACCTCATATTATAGATATAAATGAAAAACTCCATTATTAAAAATCAATGAGACCACAAAATAACATCATCTAATCCATCCTGATGAAAATATAAAAATTGTTCATTTCTAGAATGAGGTAATCTGATAGGTGACCATAACATCAAACCACTATAGTAAACCCAATGCACCACCTGACATGGTCCAATATTTTCATCAAATGTGTATCTAGAGTCAAAATCCTAGAATAATACATTAAAAAATTCCCTAAAAAATATACTATATATATATAGATAAATTTATGAATCACTATGTTTTTAAATAAACAATTATAAAGTGTATAAACAATAGGAACCATATTTGTAACCATTGAAACACCCTCACCACCAACATCTAAAAAATGGTATAGTATAAAAAGTCTACTAGCATCACATCCATGTTCCTAATCCCAAAATCCTTGACTTCCTTGGCACAATTTCGTTTCCATTATTTGTGTTGAGTTATCTATGATTGAATCCCATAAAAAATAGTTGTTTGTGATGAGATTTCATCACAAATAAATCATCATAGAAAAAAAAATCACAATAAGAAGTATTTACAAAATAAAGTTGTTAATATAATGAGATCTAATGTTTTTGAAATGAAAATAAGGATCCATTTTAAATAATATTTGTGAAAGGATTATAATACATTGAAAATAAAATTCATATAGTACTTATGATCGAATTAATGTTTCTTTATAAATGGAACTTTTAATAGGATTACAATTCCATCAAAAATAGTATTCATTAAATTTTTTATGATTTATATGAAATTTCATAAAAAATTAGTAAAAACTGAAACCAATCAAGGTAAATTAAAATAAATTCCTATAAAAACTACCAAACACAATTTTGGTTTAAAAAACATCATCATGTCATCGGGGGGAGGGGTATTTGATACGGGATCAGGAAAAGGAAACTCCATCCCTAAACCATGTGTAAGTCATCACATATACTCCATCATCTTCTCACGATAAGGCTCCTATTGCTACATTGACTATCACCGTTACACTTCCAACTCTGTACATAATATTTATATAGTCTTATTATAAGATTATAAATTATCCTCATACTTTTTAATAGATGATGAATTTTTACAAGATCACTTTGAGATGATTGAAAAAATCACTGTACTACTATAATAACTAGTTATCATTGACCATGAATCAGTACTGATCCCTATAACTTTATCAATATCATGCATGGTCACCTGTATCCAATTAGCCTCATTGAAACATGAATTATATGATCTTTCACCCATAAAAACATACTGACTGACCTACATGTGATATATTATAGTCTCATACAACTATTTTAAGTGTGATTAGAAATTAAAAAGGTTAAAAAATATAATTTAATTTTAAATATAGAAAAATACTAACCATTATCCTACATTACCTCTCACCAACATTATCTCCCATTGTATTCTCATTTTACATCCTCTTATAGACATAAAAAACCATAAAAAAATGATAAGAAACAAACTACATAAATATAACATAAATATATTGTAATAAAAGTATATATAAATTAATAATAAATATTACATACCATATTCTATTGATGTATACTAAACATATGACTCAAAACTATCTATGTGACCTCCTTACTCTCCCATTCTATCGACCTGATTATGACCTCCTTTAGAAAGTATCTCATATCTAATAAAAGTATAATCTATCCTAAGCCCAGGAAGGTATGTAGTTAAGTCAATAACATATGAAATTATAATAAAAAATGCTTCGATAATCTCTCTACATGGCTCTATTTTTATGGTTATATTAAATAGATTAAAATGGCCATGTGCACAAATCTCCCATGCCTCCCTAACAGAGTCTGTCATGATATCATAGATCGGTGACCAAAAAAACTTCCAATAATCAATGATAGAATGTTATAATTAAATAAATTTCAAATAAAATATAGTATGTATTTACATAAAGTCCAATTTTCAAACATGAAATAATGAACATCATTGAGAACCTGATCTCATAATACCCATGGACCATAAAAATAATTCCATAGAATCGCACCTAACTCAATAATATCTAAATGTAGAAAACAATGAAAATAAGATTAGATAATTATATGATTTATATATAAAAAATAATATTGAAACTTAATTAAATAGATAATTGAACATACTTAATCAATTATGGATCAAAATAAAGAGATGGATGCCTCTTGGGAATTGGGTATGGAATTATCAATATGGATAGGATGTGATCCATTTTATTTGATAATTTAGTGGCAACATCCTATGGGTTGAATACTAGATCATGGGGATCATCACTGGGTAACACAACATTAGTGATGGTATGATATATATCATTATAATCCTCTTTATCCATATGAAACACAAAAAATACATTACCTATGAATAATTGTTAATAAATATATCAAATATATAAAAAATAAATATTTATTATAAAAAATAATATATATTAATTATGACTATAACAAGAATGTAATACATCATTATTAATATTCATCTTTATATTCAATTATGTAAACATATTCATCTTTTCCCCACCATCATCAATTCATATATGAGATTCAATTTTATCATATCTCATTATTTCAAATTCATTTCTTATATCATCTACATTATATACACCATAGAACCTTAACAATAGGGTCCTATCAATGATATATATATCTTAATAAGTAATAAAAATAGTTGAGGATGTTTCTAAAAAAAATTCAATATAAATTTTCACTTCCACAAAACCACATTTATTTTCTGTAATTTGTTTGTCAAAATATTTCATTTTTATTACATTCTATAAGTCATTTAATTTCTCCTTATATTATTGTAATTTATATAATAAACATGATTTTCTTGATGAACTAATATAAAATTTTCATTTTTTATAAAAATAATTTTATATTCCATTCCAATGACTCTATGTGGTGGATAAATACACAACCCTTAATTAGTATCATACCAATAACATTTAAACATTATCATGCAATTATTTCCATGAAAAAATAACTCAATTATTTCATCCACCATGTATAAAAGTCAACTTTAATTTCTTTGTTGTGGGATCCTTTTAAAACACCACCAAGCATTTTTTTTGAATTACCATATATGTATGTATTATTGGAGTTGGTTCCCTAGAACCAACTTATGTATACTTTATGATAAAATGTATTCATGGTTTTGAATATTAACAAACTCCTTATAACATCATGATTGTTCTTCTGTGTAATATAGTATATGATAATGTTCCAAGAGTAACTGTCGCAGTAAAAGTTTATAGTCGTTCCCCGCTATTATTAGAACCCAAAAGTGCCATGTTATTATTCTTTAATATATGTTCTATATCAGTATGATATCATTTAAGGTCACAATTGATACTGGCCATCTGGCGTGGATACTTATAGGACTTTGAGTCACCTTATCATGTTGTACATCCTTGGTAATATCCTATATGATATTATGGGAATGAGACCCACCACTAGAAAATCCACATTTATATGTGTCATTAGATGTTCCTATATGCGGACGTGTGTATTGGTCATTATACTTTCATATTATTATTAATGAGTATTATGAGTCACATACTTTGACGTATTGATGAAAAATATGATAAAAGATGATCATGATGAGGTAGGATACGTTGGGTGCATCATGAGTAATATTGAATTGATGAATAATGTGAGAAATTATTTCTCCCTTGTGTTTTTAATGAAAGTTAATATCTCAAGAAATTTAGTGGAAATAATATGTCCTAAATAAATCCATGACCATAGTGTTCTATAGGCAAGCTCAATTTCTGGGAATTCAAAGAAAGAAATATCGAGCATATAAGTTAATGGCACTAGCATACAACCTTCTTGATTAGAGATATCATGATAAAGGGATTATATTACACTGTAAGTGTCTGTATGAGGTATTATGTCATTATGACATTAACATATTTCTCAATGGTTGCCTTGGAATGTTACTAGACTCTAACCTTAAATTTTAGTCTGTTTCACCAAATCCCACTAAGAAAGAGGCCTAGAGGGTCACACAATAAGTGTATCAAGAATCTAAATAAAATAATAATAATATTATTTATTATTTATAAATTTGAATAAATATTTTTCCCACACGTGGTTTAATAATTTCTCATGTTTTCTTGATCTCATTTATTCTATAACCAATTATTCGATAGAATATAATGTGAGAAGAATATTTAATAAATATTTATTTTCTATTTAGTGAATATGATACTTATTTATTTTTTGGTGAATAATGAAGTGATATTTATTTAATAAATAAATATTCAATATCTAGGTCTCGATAAATATTGCTGAGGAAAGGCATACCAAGTTTAATGGTCTAGTGAGAAACAATTAATAATGAATATTATTTTTTTAAATAATAATTAATTTAATTCAAAAGTTAAGCACATACTGGGAAATAGTAATAATAATAATAATAATATTTGACATGGGGTTCTGTAGGAATTAAATAAATAATAAAGGGAACTTGTGAAATTATTTCCTTTTTACCATAGTGATATATAAATCCAATTATATTATTTTCTCTTTGCATTAATTAATTTTGTTTTTTTGTGCACAATAGATTTGGAGAATCCTATCAAGCCTTGGAGAGATCCATTCTCGAAGAACACTCCCAAGAATAGAGAACGATCTTCCTCCACCTCCCATTCTCATGTCAAGAGAGATCCAAGAGAAAATTTTGGAAGCAGATCTTGAGGTGATCAATGGTGGATGAAACAACCAATATGATCTGTCATGATAGAACCCAGAGATTCCTATGATGGTGTTATATGACTTTTGGCACATGTGTGGATCACCTATATATATAATCTTCTCTTGATTCCAATAGAACAATGATGATACAATGTAGATCTATTGTCAGATCCATCAATGAAGAAAGAATTCCAACATGGTAATTCTTTTATTAATTAAATTGATTATAAATATTCTGTGATGATCCTATCTCTGATTTCAGCATTATATTGCCTATATATATTCTTTGATTCAATTACAAATATCATGATGTTTATTATTGTGTAAATCATGTATTGATCATTGATCATGGAAAAAAAGAAAACTTGGTCATGATGCATTGCATGCCTCCAATTCCTCTAGAACCTACTATCAATATGAGAGTGGTCACATAATTATTTATAATTATTTCAATATCTTTGATTGATTTAAGAATTTTTGATTTAGTTTTCAATTCAATTTTAATCATCATTTTAATCCAAATTGATATATTTGATTCTTCCTCCATTGTTTCTAGTAGATCTAATCAATACGATTAATTTTATAATTGAAATAAAATAAAAGAACAAATCCAGAGGTGCTAAGAATTTTGTTCAGTTAACATAGGATTACACATTGTGTAACCAGAGTTACACATCATTTACTTGTGTTCAATGCATCGGGAATTAATTTGGAAATTAATTTAAATCATGTGAATTAATGATACATGATGTAATTATTTCTTACACTATGTGTTGAACAGGATCGAGTAGTGCATGGTCTTCTAGAGTACTCACAATGTATCCCACATACACAACATGTAGTCCCTTTATGTTACATATGGTCCATGTATTACCATTCATGGCCTACCTGACTGGAGACCATGTATCTCAAAGACCACACGTTGTGTAGTCGATTATACATGCGGTGTACTCTAATTTTCTGAGTCACAATTTACACACCGACTCCCTAGGTGTGTGCCTCAGATATACAACAAAAGACATAAACTCAGCCTGACACACTTTAACACACCTTGTACTTATTCAAAATTATATGGATTTAAAATTTATTATTATACTATGTAATCCTTATCGACATGTTATTGTGTGTGGTCATTAAGTTGATAGGACACACCATGTGATATGTTTTAATATATATATATATATAACTGTTTTATTAATATCTGCATAATGTTTAGATATTTATTTTTGAGTCGTATTACATTTGTTACTCTGTGTTCATTAAAGCATGACATATTATAGAAAAATTATGTAATTTGTGTAGTCTTTATGTTGATACTGCACGTCATGATAGCACATGAAAAGTCTTGTATGATATATGTCACAAATAAGAAACTATATATGTGTATAATACATGTTGGGTGGATTCAGATGGGTGTTCACCGCATTTACTCCAAGGTACATTTATGAAAATAGTTAATTTTAAATAAATTTATTTAATTTGTTTAAAATTATAATGGATGTAAATCTCAAGGGAATTCAGATGAGAATTAGGGAAAAAATATTAATTAAATATGATAATTAATTTATTTGAGTATGATTGATCTTAAATAATAATGATTAAGAATTGAATGCTAGTTTGATTAAATTACTAATTTGTTGCATGAATTTGGATGATCATGAGCATGTACCAAACATTTGGATGTGACTGGTTTTATTTAATTTATTATTAAATTAAATTGTTGTTCGGTGTTCCTTCTTTCCTATTATTATGTAAGGGCCTATGTGCCCATGGTTTTTTATGTAAGCACTTTTCCCCTCACCTATATGTGAGTAAAAGTATATGTAATGGATGGATCTCCCAAGCTAGTGTAGGTTTTTCAATTTTAGAGCTGAGGAAAAAACAATCCAAGAGAGGTGCATATGTTGACAAGTGGAAAGATGTAATATGAACCTTAATTAGTTCAATGTGTTTCTCCCTTGGTCAACATTTAGTTAATCAACCACTATATAAAATAACCATTAGTAAAAGATAATGATCATAACACTTAATTATTTTATTTCTATAAAGTTTCATGGTTATTTCATTATGGATTCTTTTCATGATCACATGAATTAATGAAATTAATGGGCATATAAGATAGAACTAAAATAAATTGAATTATTCATAAATATCACCTAAGACATGGTTAATTACTTAAGTATATCCAATTAATATTAAAAAGAATGTGATAAAGATAATAATTTTAAATTTATGCATAAAAGGATAAAATCACTCAATTATATATATTAGGTCAGTATAGCCTTACACTACTTCAGCTAAAATCAAACCATAGTTTAAAGTGCTAGACCAACCAAATTTGGTGAGATTTTAATTATTGGGGAATTATAACTTGATGTTTTGTGTTTAATTAACATAGTTCACATCAAGCGTTGACTACCAAAGTAGGAATTGGTGTAATTGAGAGGAAAGAGTTGAGAAAATCCAATTTAAGGATTTCAAGATTGGGGATTCCATTCAACAGATCAAGGAATTGCGAGTTAATGCTATTGGAATTTGGAATGCCTATAAAAAACATTCAAGTTTCCTGAACAACCAAAGTTGGGGTAATGAGAAGGTCAATATGGATCATTTACACTAGAATTTCGAAGAAATAGGATATTATGAAGCCAATGGTGAGGGCTATTGGGTTTTGATAAAATTGTGGGAGACTAATAAATATAATATTTAGTTATTTATTTGTATAAATGTTATCAGATAAAGTTAAAAAATTCTTATCATCTTATTTTGTAGAAACAAAATTAAAATGAATTCAAAAATATCATTTTGATCTATAATCCAGAAGGATAACCTTATCACTATAAAAAATTTCCAAGAGGGGAAAAGGTTCTTATGTGTTATCCTTTTCCATGAAATGAAATTGTATATGCTGGAAGAACCTATTCCTGATGCACCTGGTAATGAGGAATGCGATGAAGAGTTATCATTCTAAGAAACATTTGAACAATTACAAATATGTTTAATGTTTCATGCTATCATCCATGTGCAATGAAATCTTGAACCATCATGAGGACATGGATACATATATCAGGATGTCTCACCTTCGATATCTCTATCAAGAGTAGGTGTGACAAGAGAGGTATGTGATATCTATTGCTACATTTAGAACTAAGATTAGAGGGTCTACGCCAGCTGAGCCTCATGTAGTCAAGATTTTTGGTTTCATTGAATAATTAAAACTCTTAGGGATTAAATTACAAAATGAGTTTCCTATAGATCTCATAATTTCATCACTACCCAAGACCTTATTCATTTTTATTGTTAATTACAATATAATCAATAATGTGTAGAGTTATTCAACACTTCTTACATTGATTATACAAGTGTATAAGGACATGGTTTGTGATAACAACATGGTACTTATGGTGAATAAGAAAAGTAATATTAAGAAAAAGGGTCCAAAAACTCACAAAAAAGTCTTAATATCCCCAAAACCGCCCTTCCATGAACAAAATGGTCAAGAGGCAGGATAAGGAAAATGAGGTGGTATTTTTTTCAAATGGAAATATGGGCCACTAGAAGAGGAACTCCACATAGAAGAAAGGGGAAGATAAAGGTGAATTCATTATTGAGGAAAATATTTCAGTATTTACCCATTGGGTATTATATATAGCTTGTGGTGATCACATCTATATTCAAATGCATGAACCAAGTCGATTATGAAATATTAACAGAGGAGAGGTGGATCTGTAAGCTACTAATGGTGTAAGGATGGATGCTCTAGATATTGGTTAATACCACCTTTCATTGCCAACTAGAATTAATTTTGATTTAAAATATTGTTATTATATACCTACAGAAACCAATAACAGAGTTTATGTAACATGAATAAATACAGATGGGTTTACTTTCACGTTTTGAAATAAAATTTAATTATTTTACAAATACAACAGATGTTGTGGTATGGAACATTTAAATAATGGTCTTTATATATATTAAATTATGAAAAAAAACTATTGGAAATTGATAAGGAATCACGTTCACACGACTCATATAGAATCCATCCATGGCATAATAGTCTTGGTTATGCCAACAAGAAGCATTTGACAAAGCTCGATCAAGATTTTATTTAGACAATTATAAGATAAAACCACTTGAAAGATGTCTTTATTGTTTACAAGAAAAAATGACTAAACCACTATTTTGTGGATAGGGTTAAAATAATATATAACTTCCAGGAGTGGTATACACTAATGTGTGTGGACCATTTCCAATAGAGGATAGAGGTAAATATTCTTACTTCATAACTTTTACTGATGAATTGAGTAGATATGGATATGTTTAATTAATGATGTATAAGTTCAAGTCCTTTGAGAAATTTATGGAATTAAATAATGAATTATAGAATCAACTTGGTAATAAGATAAAGAATCTTTGATCAGATCAAGGTGGTTAATATCTTAACCAAGAGTTTATCATCTGTTGATAAAAGTTTGGGATTCTATATCAACTCAATCCACCCTAAAAACTATAGTGTAATGGTGTCAGTGAGAGGAGTAACCATACCTTGTTAGAAATGGTAAGGTGGATAATGATACATAAAGATATTCCAATATCATTTTAGGGATATTCATTACAAAATAAATCATACACAATAAATTGAGTAACAAATAAAGTGGAAAATGGAATTCCCTTTGAGCTATGGATTGGAAAGAAACCCATTTGGTCACACACACTTGTCAGGGGTTGCGAGGCATTTGTTAAGGCTTTCTCAAGAAACAAACTAGAACTCAAGGGAACAATGCGTATCATTATATAGTATCCCACAGAAACAAAGGGATACTACCTATATAACCCACCAGAAAAGAAAGTAACTTTCATCGGACAAGCCACCTTTCTTGAGAGGGATCACATCCTCAAAAAGGACAATGGTAAAAAGATCAACTTTGTTGAAGTTGATGATAAAGATACACAAGTGTTAGTATAGGAAACAATTCTATAGGTCCCCATTAAAGAAGTAGTTCCTAAAACACAAGCATTTCATTGGATCATAAGAGAGGTAAGGGAACTTGAGAGATATGGTTTTCTTTTCAATAAAGATGGTGACACATTATTGGTTGACAATAATGAAACTCTCTACAAAAAATAGGTAGTATATAGATCTAAAGATAAAAATGGAAAGAAGCCATGAATTCTCAAATGTATTCCATGTATTAGAACCATGTTTGGGTTTTGGTCGATGTGCTAGTTGATGTGAATCATATTAGAAGAAAATGGGTATTCAAGAGGAAAAATGACATGGAAGGTAAATTAAATACCTATAAAGAAAGGCTAGTGGATAAAGGGTTTAAACCACATCAAGGAATTGACTATGATGAAAACTTTTCACCAGTTTCCATGTTTAAATCCATTAGAATTATACTTGCTATAACAACTTAAAATGAATATGATATTTGATAGATGGGTGTAAAAATTTTATAATTTATTGGGAACATATAAGAAAATGTATATATAAAAAAACTAGAAGTATTTGTGACATGAGGTGATTAGAGAAGGATCTTAAAGTTGCATAGATCTATTTATGGATTGAATAAAGAATCTATGTTATAGAAATTTTGATTCGATGAATCCATAAAAAAATTTGGTATCATTTAGAATGATTGTAATCAATTTTTTAAAAGAGGATTAGTTGGAATGTGGTAGTTATCCTAGTAGTATATGTTGATGACATATTACTTATTGGAAATTACATACTAGTCTTATAGTTTGTTAAGGACTATTTAAACAAGTGTTTTTCCCTGAATGACTTAGGTGAAGCAACCTATATTCTAGGGATCAATATCATTTATGATAGTTAAAAGAGGCTTCTTGGACTAAGTCAATGTACATATTTTGAATAGATATTAAATAGATTTAGTATAGAAAAATCCAAGAGGGGATTAGTTCTAGTGTCACATGGTTAACATATTTCTAGGAAAATGTGTCCTTAGATACAACATGAGAAGGGGAGAATGAGTAAGATCCCATACAATTAGGAGATAAGATCAATAATGTATGTCATGTTATGTACTAGACTTGATGTTGCCTATGAATTTAGCATTGTATGAAGATATCAAGAAGATCCGACAAAATTAAATTGGTCTACTATTAAGTCTTTCCTTAAGTATCTAAGAATAACTAAAGATATATTCCTGGTGTATGGAGGAGATGAGGAGCAGGTCATCAAGGGATATAATGATGCTAGTTTTTAGACAAATTAGAATGATCTGAAGTCACAATCATGATACATTTTCTATCTCAATAGAGGAGCTTTGAGCTAGAAGAGTTCAAAGAAATTAGTTGTCACTGATTCTATATTGGAGTCCGAATATATAACGACTTAAAATGCATCCAAGGAAGCATTTTGAATTCATAAATTTGTCCTGGATATTGATGTGGTACCTATCAGTAATAACCCTATCACATTTTATTGTGATAATACTACAACTTTTGCTCTTGAAAAAGATCTAGGGTCACACCAAGTTACAAAGAAAATACTCTAAAAGTATCACCTCTTAAGGGATTTTAATAATAGGGGATAAGTTGTAGTAAGAAGAGTACCCATATAAGGGAATGAGGATACCCATTGACTAAATGTATATCATAGCAGAAGCATGAGTATCATGTGAGAGCTAGCATATTGAAGGTTGTTAAAAATTTGGTCTAGTTTAAGTGGGAGTCTATAGGTGTTGGTTCCTTAGAACTTTCTTATGCTTACTTTAGGATAACCTTAATTTATGGTTTTTAATAATAATAAACTCCTTATCACATAATTATTATTCTTATGCATAACATAGTATGTGATAATGTCCCACGAGTAGGTATCGTACTAGAAGGTCATAGCAGTTTCCCTCTAGGATGGGAACCCAGAAGTTCTATGAAACTACTTTTAAATATACTTTCTATAGATGGATGATATCATTTTAGGGAAAAAATGATACATGCGATCAAGGGTGGAGACTCATATAACATTCATAAACCTTTTTATGGTGTACGCCCTTGGTAATATCCCATTGGACATTATGAGGATGAGATCCATCAGTAGGAAATCCACATTTATATGTATCATTGGATGTTACTATATACAGATGTGTGTATTGATCCTTATAATTTAATATCATTATTAACGAGTATTATGAGTCATGCATTTAGATGTATTTATGAAAAATGCAATATCAAATGTTCATAGTGGGGTAGGATACATTGGGCGTGTCATGAGTAATAATTCATTAATGAATAATGTGAGAAAGGGTTTTCCCCTTCTGTTCATTAACATAAGTTAATATCTCAATCCCTTTTATGGGAATGATATATCCTAAATAAATCCATGGACATTTTTCCATAGCCATGTTTAATTTCTTGGAATTCAAGGAAAGAAACATCAAGAATATAGGTTGATGGAACTAGCATGAAACCATATCGATTAGATATATCATGATAAAGATATTATATTACACAAAAAGCATTTTTATGAGGTATTATGTCATTGCAGGGTTAAATTCTTTCTCTATGGGTTCCTTGGTGTGTTTCTAAATACTAACCTTTCACTTTAGGCTGCTTCTCCAAATTCTATTAAGAATGAGGCCTAGAATGACACACACTAAGTGTATCTAGAATCTCAGTTTAATAATAATAATATTATATATTTTTCAACTAGTTGAATAAATATTATTCCTATATGTGGATTAAAAATTATTCATGTTTTCTTGATCATATTTATTCTGTCACTAATTATTCAGGAGAGTATAATGTGAATGGAATATTTAATAAATATTTATTATCTATTTAGTGAATATAATATTTATTTATTTACTGGAGACTAATGTAGTGTTATTTATTTAATAAATTAATAGTCATTATTCAAGGCCTAATAAATAATACAGAGTAATAGAAAAAAAGTTTAATAGTTCGGTTAGAAATAATAAATATTTATTATTATTTGATTAAATAATATTTAGTTTTTATGTTAAGAAAATGTCGATAAATAATAATAATAATATTATTATTTGACATGGGGTTCTGTAGGAATCAAATAAATAATAAAGGAAACTTGTGATTTTTTTTATTTTAGCCCCAGTTAAATATAAACCCAATTATATTATTTTATATTGGATCCAATTCATTTTTTGTTGATGTGAATAGTGGATTTTGGGAATCCTCTCAAGACCTGGAGGGATCCCTTCTCCAAGAACACTCTTATGAATGGAGAGAGACATTCCTTCACCTCCCACTCTCATGTTAAGAGAGATCCTAGAGAATAATTTGGAAGTAGTTTTTGAGGTGATCAAATGTGAATGACACAAGAAAGAAAATATGTCATGATCACACTCATAGATTCATGTTGTGATGTTTAGATATTTGTTGAATACATGTGGAAAACCCCTAATGGTAATCTTCTCTGGATTCCTACAACTCACTGATGATACAACAGAGATCTATTTTTAGATCCATCAATGAAGAAATAATTCCAACAAGTAAATTATCTAATTAATTAAATTTATTATGAATAATATATTCTGATCCTCTCCATAGTTCTGGCGTTCTATCCATTGTCTATATTATGTTATTCAATTCCATAGATCACGAAATTTATCATTGTGTAAATCTAGGATTGATCATCGATCATGGAAAAAAGAAAATTTTGGAACAACCCATCACAATCTTCTGCTGCACCCAAAACTTACATTTATGAAACCAAAATCCATTAACAACATACATATGAGAAGATTTTACCAATTTGGATGGAGGTTTACTCAATGAGCATAATTGAAAAATAATTTTTATTCCCATGTTATGATACTTGTGAAAATAAAAAATAAATAGTAATAAATAAATTAAAAAATTTATTTCATATGCTCAATAATAAGAAATTTAATTTACCACTCTTTGAAACTAGTATGAAAAATTATGATGTCGACGTTCTTCATGTGAATTTAGGTTAATATGTTTAAATGGGTTTTTATATAGTGATACTATAATCTAGGAAAAAATTATTATAATTTTATTTTTAAAAAATATTTATAAAAGATAGGTAAACTTAGTACTTACTACACAAATTATTCTATTTCTTACCAATTAAGAATAATGTATGTGTGGGATCTGTGTTATTCATTTTCTAAAATACACCATTCATGATCACTACCAAAACAAAGATTAAGAAAATTAAATAATGATAATATAATATCTTAAATATATTCAATATTTAATTTATTTTATCCTATTCAATTATGTTTTGAAGGATATTCTAATTGAAAATAATAAGAGTAGAAATTTGAAATTTTATCATGTAATTATTCTTATGAAGTCAACCCTTTATTGCATGCTTTGTTAAATACCTTATTCATTAATTTTTTCATACACATAACACCATGAGTCCAACAACCAGAAGCTTGTGCAATTTTATTATGAATTTATAAAATTAATAAAAGAAAGTATATAGGATATAATAGTTTAGTAGTATAAAGAAACTAGATACATCAAATAACATTACATTAAAATAAAAACCTAAGGTACATCAACTGAATACATGAAAATTTATCATTTTCCCTTACAAATACAAAAGTAACATGTAATAATATTTATATTTAACAAGGGTAACACTACTAGAAATATAGACAATACCAACAGTTCAAAACTGTTGGTATAGGCTGGAAAACCATTGGTATAAGATATACCAACGGTTTCCCAAACCGTAGGGAAGTAAGGCATTGGGAAAGACCTTTACCAACGATTTAAGGAAAACCATTGGTAAAAGGTGGTGAAAGTTTTAATTTCCCAATGGTTCCTCTAAACCGTTGGAAAAAGAATTTACCAACGGTTTAAAACCGTTGGGAAATTCATATATGCTCAAAGTATATCAACAGTTCTAAACCATTGGTATTGGTTATTTTTACAAAAAACCAGCAGCCTACATACAACTACCTCCACTTGACAGACCTACATACAAAACATCACAAATAACATCTATAAATAGACTTCAAAAACCAAAAAAAACATTAGAAATAACACAAAAAAACACATAAAAACATCACTCTTCCAACCATTCCATGTACTAAAATTCCCCATTTCAATATTCATATGAAAAAAACTCTTCCAATTAACCTATTTCAATTTATTGGGTTCACACATATCAATTTTTCCTTACTCAAAAAGGTGATGATTATGATAGAAATTGGTGCATGAGGGGTATGTGTGATAAAGTGAATTAACAATGTGGTTAATATTTGTGCATCATCTAGAGTGATACATGACTTGCATTGAATGTGATGTGGGGGGATGTATAGAGAGGGGAGGGGGTTATCCAGGAAGAGGGGAGGGGAGATTTTTTGGGAGCGAGTATGGGGGTCATGGAGAATGTGAAACAAGGATTTGTATTCAAATTATAGCATATCATCACATGCATTTGATGAGGGGGAGATGTCCAGAAAGGGGGGTGGGGAGGGGGCTGTCTGGGGCTGTCCGTTCACGTCACATTTGAATCATGGATCTTTGTCCTTAAGTTTCAATAGAATTTGAATGCGTTTGGTCAGTTTATCGTATGTCAGTTGTTGATTTCACTTAAAATTAAGCCCATTTTTAACAAAATAGAGGCACTTTGAGTGGTTTTGGCCACACCCGACCTCGGATCGAGGCAGGGTTGATTCGAACATGTCACATATGAGACATGGATCATTTTGAAAAAATATCAACACAATCAGAAGCCGTTTGATTGATTTGGCGTATATACGTAAAATATTGTCCATTTTAAGAAAAATACATACACATGGAGTGATACCGACCACACTGTGCTTCAGATTGAGCCAGGGTTGACTCGTGCACATCAGATATAACCCATGGATCGTTTTCCTAAAGTTTCAACACAATCTGAAGCCGTTTGATCAGTTTCCCATCTGTTAGTTGTTGATTTCACTTAAAAATAAGTCCATTTTGAACAAAAGAGAGGAAGTTTGAGTGGACCCGACCACACCACGCCTCAGATAGAAGAGAAGTTGACTCGTACATGTCACATTTGACCCATGGATCATTTTACTTATGTTTCAACAGAATCCAAATGCATTTGGTTGGTTTTCCGTATGTCAGTTATTGATTTCACTTAAAATTAAGTCAATTTTTAACAAAACAGAGGCACTTTGAGTGGTGTCAGCCACACCGGGCCTCAGATTGAGGCGGAGTTGACTCGTACACATCAAATTTGAGTCATGGATCGTTTATCAAAAGTGTAAACACAATCAGAAGCCATTTGATTGGTTTGGCGTATGTACGTAAAATATTGTCCATTATAAACAAAATACATACACTTGGAGTGATACAGGCCACACCACACTTCATATTGAGCCGAGGTTGACTCTTACACATAACATATAACCCATGGATCATTTTCCTAAAGTGTTAATACAATCCGAAGGCGTTTGGTTGGTTTCCCGTATGTCAGTTGTTGATTTCACTAAAAAATAAGTCCATTTTGAACAAAAGAGAGGGAGTTTGAGTGTTCTCGGCCACACCGTGCCTCAGATTGAGGAGAATTTGACTCGTACGCGTCACATTTGACCCATGGATTGTTTTCCTGAAGTTTCAACAGAATCCAAATGCTTTTGGTCAGTTTGTCGTATGTTAGTTGTTGATTTCACTTAAAATTAAGTCCATTTTAGCAAAATAGAGGCACTTTGAGTGGTGTCGGCCACACCGGGCCTTGGATTGAGCCGGGGTTGACTCGTACACATCACATATGAGTCATGGATCGTTGTGAAAAAGTATCAACACAATCAGAATCCGTTTGATCGGTTTGACGTATGTACGTAAAATATTGTCCATTTTAAACAAAAGAGGGATAGTTTGGGTGGTTCCGGCCACACCGTGCCTCAGATTGAGACGGGATTGACTCGTAAATGTCACATATTACCCATGGATCGTTTTACTAAAGTTTTAATAGATTTGGAATGCATTTGGTCCGTTTTTTGTATGGCATTTGTTGTTTTCACTTAAAATTAAAGTCATTTTGAACAGAAGAGACACATTTTGAATGGTACCATCCACACCACACCTCGGATTAAGGTGGTGTTGACTCATACACGTCACATATGACCCATGAATCATTGTATTGTAGTATCAAAAGAATCCAAATGTGTTTGGTCGGTTTACAATATGTCAGTTGTTGATTTCATTTAAAATTAAGTCCATTTTTAACAAAACAGAGGCATTTTGAGTGGGTTCGGCCACACCGAGCCACGTATTGAGGTGGGGTTTACTCGTACACATCAAATTTGACTCATGGATCATTTTTCTTCAGTTTGAATATAATAAGAATGCGTTTGGTCGGTTTTCCGTATGTCAGTTGTTGATTTCACTTAAAATTAAGTCCATTTTTAACAAAACAGAGGCACTTTGAGTGGTGTTAGCCACACCGGGCCACAAATTGAGGCGGGGTTTACTCGTACAAATCACATATGAGTCATGGATCGTTGTTCAAATGTATAAACACAATCAGAAGCTGTTTGATTAGTTTGACATATGTACATAAAATATTGTCCATTTTAAACAAAAGAGGGACAGTTTGGGTGGTTCTGGCCACACCGCGCCTCGGATTGAGGTGGGGTTGACTCTTAAACTTCACATATGACCCATGGTTTGTTTTCCTAAAGTGTCAATAGATTTGGAATGCATTTGATCTGATTTTCATATGCCAGTTGTTGTTTTCACTTAAAATTAAAGTCATTTTGAACAAAAGAGAGACATTTTGAATGGTACCGTCCACACCATGCCTCGGATTAAGGCAGGGTTGACTCTTACACATCATGTATGACCCATGAATCATTTTCCTGTAGTACAATAGAATCCTAATGCGTTTGGTCGGGTTACCGTATGTCAGTTGTTGATTTCACTTAAAATTAAGTCTATTTTTAACAAAATAGAGGCATTTTGAGAGGTGTCTGCCACACCGAGCCTTGTATTGAGGTGGGGTTTACACATACACGTCAAATTTGACTCATGGATCGTTTTACATAAGTTTAAATATAATCTGAATGCATTTGGTCAGTTTTCCGTATGTCAGTTGTTGATTTCACTTAAAATTAAGTCAATTTTTAACAAAACAGAGGCACTTTGAGTGGTGCCGTCCACACCGGGCCTCAAATTGAGGCGGGGTTGACTGGTACACATAAAATATGAGTCATGGATAGTTTTTCAAAAGTATCAACACAATCAGAATCTGTTTGATCGGTTTGGCATATGTACGTAAAATATTGTCCATTTTAAACAAAAGAGGGACAGTTTGGGTGGTTACAGCCACACTGTACCATTTATTGAGGAAGGGTTGACTCGTAAACATCACCTATGACCCATGGATCATTTTCCTAAAGTTTCAACGGATTTGGAATGCATTTGGTCGGTTTTCCGTATGCCAGTTGTTGTTTTCACTTAAAATTAAAGTCATTTTGAACAAAAAAGAGACATTTTGAATGGTACCATCTACACCGCGCCTTGGATTGAGGTGGGGTTGACTCGTACATGTCAAATATGACCAATGGGTCATTTTACTATAATATCAATAGAATCCGAATGCATTTGGTCGGTTTACCATATGTCAGTTGTTGATTTCACTTAAAATTAAGTCCATTTTTAACAAAATTGAGGCATTTTGAGTGGTGTCGGCCACACTGATCCTCGTATTGAGGAGGAGTTGACTCATAAACGTCAAATTTGACTCATGGATCATTTTCCTTAAGTTTCAATAGAATCCGAATGCATTTGGACAGTTTTCCGTATGTTAGTTGTTGATTTCACTTAAAATTAAGTCCATTTTTAACAAAACAGAGGCACTTTGAGTGGTATCGGCCACAATGAGCCTTGAATTGAGGCGGGGTTGACTTTTTCATGACAGATATGAGTCATGGATCATTTTGAATAAGTATCAACACAATCAAAAGCTGTTTGATTGGATTGGCATATGTACGTAAAATATTGTCCATTTTAAACAAAATGCACACACTTGGAGTGATACCGGCCACACCGCACATCAGATTGAGGAGGAGTTGACTTTTACATGTCACATATGACCCATGGATAATTTAACTAAAGTGTAAACACAATCCAAGGGCGTTTGTTCGGTTTCCCATATGTCAGTTGTTGATTTCACTTAAAAATAAGTCAATTTTGAACAAAAGAGAGGCAGTTTGAGTGATCCTGGCCACACCGTGCCTTTTATTGAGGCGGGGTTGACTTATACATGTCACATTTGACCAATGGATCGTTTTTTAAGTTTAAATAGAATCAGAATGCATTTGGTTGTAGGGGAAGGGTCTAGTCGAGTACGTAGAGATGCTCGTCTACCTCTGGTACGAACCTCCCTCGTACCATCAGCCTAAGCACCGAAAGAATGGAATAATGAAAAGTGAACATACTTATGTACCTGTAAAATATACACATAGACATCACATAACTGCATCATGTTATAAAAAATAACACCAAGGATCAGACAAAATAGAAGCAGTCATGCAGAGTAATGACAAGTGCACATACAGATCAGAAGCAGCTAAAAAATTGTTGCATACATTCCATGTTTATTTCCTAAAACAAAGTAAAAAAAGAAAAATGATGAAACTATAGAACATGGGTTGACTCCCCGGAAGCACTAAGTTTTACATATTCAGCCAGATGGATGGACACTGGTCAATCGTCTTGGCCCATCAGCTCAGAACTCCTCTGCCTCTTACAAGAACTGGTGGCCGTGTCATCAAGCTCACAGGGACGCTTAGTGGGATTGATCACTTCAGGAGCGTAGCGAGCGTGAATCTGGTGTGGAAGTAAGAGAATCTGGTGCTCGTCATCAGCCAGACGCTGAGTCACCCATCGTGCGAGGTCAGATGGAGACGGGACGTGCACATCGATGATCATGGAAGAGGCAGAAAAGTTAGACATTGTTGGTTAAGCTGCATCCACAAATAGATTCATTTTTATATATTATAACCTTTATAAATGTTTGTTCCATTTTTACAAACAATTAATGTGTGAAAATTGTCAAAAATAACTTATGGCATATATAAAAATGGAATTACTCATGGACATGATGCATAATATCTCAAATATTACTCATTGGATCCCAATTTGAAATTTTAATCCATTATCAAATGTCTTATATCAATTTATTTTTATTTGGATCCTTAAGGTTGAACGCTTTTTTTAAAATCTAGCCAAGGGAGGATAGACTAGTGACTTGGAATACAATTGGATTCTATGTGGTGAAAACCAAATTATACGCATTGTCTAGGATATTATTGAGATGGTTTGAGGATCAAATCTATCTTTTTAGAGAAAATACAGCATGTCCAAGTTTGGTGGTCAAAGTATTGAAGCGGGGGGGTATTTGGTGGTTGAGGAGGGGGATGAGGGGGATGTCCAAGGTCTAGGAGGAGGGGTGGGGGGCTGTCCAGGGTCCATGAAGGGGGGTGGTGGGCTGTCCAGGGTCAAGGAGAAGGGGAGAAGGGGCTGTCCATGGTCTAGGAAGGAGGGGGGGCTGTCCAGGGTCCATCGAGGAGGTGGGTGATCCAGGGTCCAAGGTGGAGGGTGGGGGGCTTCCTAGGGTCCAGGAAGGAGGTGGACTATACAAGGTCCTGGGAGGAGGGTGGAGGGGGGTTGTCCAGGGTCCCGGAGGGGGGCTGTCCAAGTTTCAGGAAAGAGGGGGGCCAGGCTGTCCAAGTTCTAGGAGGGGGGGACTGTCCAGGGTCCACGAGTGGGGGTGTCCAGGGTCCATGAGGAGTGGGGGCTCTATTAAAAGGAGAATATCCCCAAATAATTCACTGAAAATTAACTAAACTTAATCCAAAAAACATCACAATTCCAATCCATCACCCAACCAACATCCAATTCATCCTCAATATCACTAACCTTCGCATGCCATAAACAACACAACCGAGTTTATACCAAATTAATACAGAAAACAAAAATAATAGATGCAAAACATTAAAAATAAGGTATTAATTACAGATTTAGAGTGTATAACTAAAAATTTGTTTGATTTAAGATGGATCTATGAGTGGAATGAGTTTCTGAGTCTTTGTATAGAGAGATCCCAGACGTTTAGGTCAAATAAAAATAGAAACTAAAAAAATAGATGAAGAACATTATAACTGAGGTAGAACTTATATATTTAAAGTTTAGAACAAAAAAATTGTTTTATTGAAGAGGATGGATGGAGTTTCGGAGACAGGGTAATGAGAGAGCATCGGGAGAGCTTCAATTTAGGGCTTCAGTCGAGCGGAGGGGAACTACAATCGAGCGGAGGGGCTACTGGACACTCAAATTGGATTTAGGGGAAAACTTTCCCAATGGGTTTTAAAAACCATTGGGAATGTAGCCCTATACCAACGGTTTAGGTGGCATAGATTCCAACATATACCAACGGTTAGTGTATAACCGTTGGTAAAAGTGTCTTAATTGAGGCCTATACCAACGGTTTTACAAACCGTTGGTAAATTTCTTCATAAAAGACTCTATACCAACGGTTTTCTTAAAACCGTTGGTATACATAACCATTCCCAATGATTTATCAAACCGTTGGGATATAAGCATTGGTAAAAATGGGATTTCCAGTAGTGTAATGAGAGACAATATAAATGAGTGATCTTAGATGCTCAGTAAGGGGAAATATATAATGAAAGCTATAATACACAAGAATAAATTCAATAATATGTCGATAATAAATAAATTTCAGAAAAAATTTATCCATGATCATTATATATCCATGGATTACTATAAAATAAAAATTTTATTGGATAAAAATAACCAATATCATTAATATGGAATTCATAATGCTAAACATTAAAAATTGACCATCAAAGACACATTCCAAGACATCATACATAAATGTGTTAGGATTATTACAAATACCTAGCTGTTTTTCCACATGAGACCTACAAATTCATTTAGGGGTAATATAATTTCACGCCCCACCCATTACATAACATTTATAATTCATCCATTATATGAAGAGAATGAATAAAAAATAAATATCATAATGTTCCCTAAGGAACACCATAAATAATAATGACTATGTAATCAATAAGAATCTATATATAAATAAAGGATTTGGAGAATTCTAATATTTCCTAATTTAATGGAATGATACAACTATCTTGGTGAATATTCAATAATCAACATAAAAAGTATAGAATATTCACAATGTAATGGAAAATAACTTTTTAAGAGGAATGATAATAAAATAATGGTGTAGGGTACTTTCGTGGTTCAAGGATATAAATAGAAACTAGTTTGTAATATTATATTTAAATCCTTTATTATGATTCTTAAAAATTTTGTGAATCATTCAAATAATATCCCATTGATGTATCAAACAAGGTGTGTAGTTAGATCCATTTATTGTGTACCGAGTAATGATATAGACAATACCTGATCAATTTTTTAGGGTTATTATCCTAAGGTGAATCTAAGCTATATCCTTTATCCACTTATAGTATCCTAATAGATATTTCATTACATGGAAACCACACATTCATTACATAACTAAAATCTCAAGATAATTTAGATTTTATCCTTTGGGTTTATAGAAATGTTTTAGAATTACAAAGACGTATGAAAGTAGTATAATGAGAGGTAATGGTGATATATCATTGATAATATGAAACTTAATTCATAAAAATTAACCATAATAACATTTCATATTGAAATGAAAATTAATTGGAGTGGATTAAAAAAATAAAGGATAATAAGGGATTAGAGACCCTTATATCAACATAATAACATATTCGGAAAATGATAAAAAAACCGGGAATAAGTAATACCTCATTAAAAATATATCAAATGGTTGCTAATACTATGAAATTAAAAGAATGTAAGTATATACAAAATAATTTTAAATGACACTATTAAAAAAGGATTGAAATATAAAAGAAAACTAGAAGGATTTGGAACCCTTAAATTATAAGGAAGCTTCCTAAAGATTTATAGGGGACATTAAAAACATAAAAACATCATGGAGAGAATATTGAGAGAGAAAAAAAATAAAAGATTAATACTAACTAATTTTGGAGTGAAGAGGAATGATAAGTTGGGTTGGTCTTTATAGTGAATGAGGGGAATTTGTTTTTTAATTTCAAAGTATGGGACTTAGAACCTAGGTTAATAAAAAAAGGAAAAAATCTATCTTTCCCATGGTTTTAACCCAATATATTTGAAATGTATGTCCCTGTTTTTGAATTTCAATTGATTGAGAACAAAACTCCACTAAAAAATATTATTTTGTATGTGGAAAACATTCTTATTTATAAATATTTTTTAAAAAATATTTTAAACATACATCGGGTTTTGGAAGATTATTTATAGGTCTATTAAATTAATTATATTACTTTTAAAAACCTTATTTTAATTAATAAAGATTTTTTTGGTTGAGAAATACTTTATTTTACCCATTACTTCATTTTGAAGTAATTATGATGAAATAATACATAATTTATATTCATACAATTTTTTTCTTTTTACCCAATAGTTAATACATCACATAATTATGGAAAATTCCACATTGGATAAATTTTATGTTCTTATTCCAAATTTAAATTTAATTTTTTCATAACAACTCTCTAAAAATGTGAAATATAATTATTAAATAAAAATATCTATGTATTTTAAAATAACATGTTTGGTTCCCAAGATTCAAAAACTATTCACATTTTTATTCTAAGATGAATGTGTGTAATTATAATATTATTCTTTGATATATACATATATTTTATATTATTAATTATATTATTACTAAATGATTTTATGGTACTGATTTTTTTATTTATTGTAAACTTAATTGTCTAGTTTTTTAATGATTTATAATGTGTTATATTATTATAATAAAATATTAGAATTTTCATTATTCCACAATTGATGAAATTTCCATTTTGTATAATATACTATTGAGTATTATAATACATATTTCATATGGGGATAACCAAAAAAACTATAAAATACCTCTATATTTTTATTCCTATGAAAAATGGATTATTAAATATACCATTTAATTAAATAATACTAATGGAAATATTTTTTCAAATTTATATAAAATTAGAAAAATATATTTTTGTATCGTCCTCAATGTTTCATAGTTTGTTGTTTCCATAAATGTTTCTTATAAAATATATGATCTTTTGGTCAAAATATCCTAAATATAAGAATTTTTAAAATTTATAATACCAATAATTAGTAATCATTATATTATGACTTGAAAATCATTATTTTATAACAATGTAATAGAACCATTTGTGAAACAACAAGACAAATTAGATGTAAATCCATTAGATAAATTCAAAACTATATACCACTTAAAAATAATTAATGATTTTTTTATAAAGTAAATAAGAAGATTTTTCATCATTTAAATTTAATGATATGTTATTTTCAAATAACTAATTTTTGGGAAGCCTATATATATAAGAAAGATCTAAAAATTACTTTATTGTATATTTATTATTTCCAGGTTTGAAAATAATGATATAGAATTTAATATCATAATAGTTCCTATCAATATAAATTACATCTATCATGTTAAAAACAAACAAATTAGACTAATATGGAAGGTCCTGACAATATTTTTATTTATAAAATAGTGTTCTATCCCAAATACATATATTTTTATTGGTGTATAGTTGGTCCAAAAGAAACGACATGTAATGAAAAGATAATAGATTTTAACTAAATACCCAAGATAACTACTAGAGGTCCATCTCTTTAAATTTTACCTTTTTTAAAATTATTTACATACCTTTTAAAAGTATGATTTATAGGAATAAATCTATTATTATAGAAGAAAAAGATAATTTATTCAATTTATAAGATTAAAAACCTTACTATCACCCATGCAACATAGATAGGATTTTAGTACACTCCATCAAAATATTATACCCTATGATAGAAAGTCATTGATTTTCTGCATTAATACCACCTTTAGTATAAAATTTTATTTTTTAATAACATCATATATAGTAACATTCTCACTCTAATATAAAATTAACTCATAAATTAGTGGTTTTGAGTAAACATTGATATTCTTATTTGGGTTTCTTAGAATTAATAACACAACATATATTTATGGTTCCTTCATTAACACATAAAGAGGTATGTTGTTCCATGTTATGAAAATAGGAAGACAAGAATAATGACATTTATAAGAACAAAATGGGAAGAATAAATTTGTATAAACACCTTATTGTGCATTGCACAGTTCCAAAGAAAAATTTAGTTTCATAAGATCAAAGTATTGCCAAGAATCAACCACAAATAAATGATTTAATCTTCTACCAATAGAAATAATGGATCAATGTAGCTATGTTGCGAGACATAAATTGAAACTTCAATCATTATGTAATAAAACATTAGATTAATTTTTTAGAAGAAATAATTCTAGAATTTCTTTATTATACCTCATAATACTATGATTTTCTATATGTTGGATAATTAACTAATGAATCACATTCACAATTATATATGATCAAATCATTTGGATATTCATGGATCTTCTAATAACAATGATCCAAATTATAGATTAACTTCTTTATTTCTTAGAAATTTATTAGGCAGTATATTTTTCTAAGGAAATAAAGATATAAATAAATAAAATATTTTATTAAAAAAACCATTTAAAATTCCAAAATCATATTTAATAGACAACAATTTTATAACATTTTCTAATGTTATTATCTTTCATCCAGGATATAATACACCTTAACATATTTTACCAAATCATAAAATTATTATTGTTCCAATTCTAGATTTAAATTATCAATATCAATTTTTATTTCTATAAAAGCTAAGTCAACAAACGCATGGAATACATTTTGTTACATTGATGGGTTCAGAAGAAAGAAATTTAAATTTTATTTGAAATTATATTCACCACGTTCATACCAAAAAAACATAATCTTCCCAAAAACTAAAACACGATATATGATCTCAAACATTATCAAATGGTCCAAATCTCCTAAGATCACATTTCTTACATGAACACTTAAATTTTCTAATACGAAAAAAATTGTGAATTTGACGATGCAAAATCTATAGACATTTCAACACCATCAAAATAGATTTGATTTATAATAGAACATATAAAATTTTGCAATTATTTACAAAATCATGATCTAGTAATAAAAACTGGTGTATATTTCCTAGTCCTAAAAAATAGCGGTAATTTGTTTTTTAGGAAAAATTTTATTTTAAAATATATAAAATTTAATTTTAAAAACTATTATGAAATTAATTTTCACTAAATGAATAGTTAATATTTTACATTTAATTAATTTGAGAAAATATTTATTCATTTATATGAATGATTTAATTGAAATTTAGTTACATTAATACATTTTCAAATAGTTAATTATTTATTGTAATACTTTTTATGTTTTTTTAATTATTTAATTTTTTTTTATTTTTGAATTTTTTTTTTCTAATTTTATATTTATTTGTAGTATATTATAAGTTATTAGTTTTTTAGTTTTTAATTATTTTTTATAAATACAAATATTTTATAAAATATCAATTCTTAAGTAGTTTTGGCAATATTTTATTTTCTTTAAATATTATGTTTATCATATTATATATAATAAAAATAAATTTTTAGTTTTCAAAATACTAATTTTTTTTTATTTTTTTAACGATTTATAAATTTTCTAGTATTTTATCACTGATTAATTTTTTGGGATAAACAATTTATAATAAAATGCTATTTTCAAATAATAATATTTAATTATTTTATTTTATTTTATTACTTATCAATGTTTTGCTAATTATATTTTATATAATAAAAGTGTTTTATAAATTTTCAAATTACCAATTTAATAGTTTTTAATATTTTATAATTTTATCTAATATTTTATTATTAATTTTGTACTAATTTTTTTATTTTTTTAAAATTTTCTATAATAAAATATTAATTTTTTAAAAATATATATATTCTCACTACGTTATTTTAAAATTTTAAAAAATTAATTAAAAAGATTTAATTTTTTATAAAAATATTTTTTATTTTGTTTTATTTTTATTATGTTCTATGTATTTTTATTATTTTGGTTACTAATTTTAACTAATATTTATTATTTTAGATTATTTTTCTTCATTGTTTTTATTTATATATACATATACATATACATATTTTTTTTATAATTATATAATAAGTTTTTAGTCTATAAATAAATTAAAAATTTTATGAATTTAAAATAATATTTATCTTTTTATTATATTTTAATATAATAAAAATAACCTTTTTAACAACTACAGTTGATATAAATTAATTCTAAATAACTGTTAATAGTTTTTAATAATATTACTATTTATCATGTGGAATACCTTAAAAATAACTACTAGTTATATTTTTTCTTCTTTTACTTCACTTCTTAGTATTACACTATTATATTTTTCATTTTTCACTAACATTTATTTATTTGTAGTGGTTTCAATAATTTGTACTAATTTACAATAATTAGTGATTATTTATTTTTATTATTATTATTTACATTATATTATTAGTATTTTTAATATTTTCCACTAATCATAACTAAAATTCATTATTTAAAATTAGTTTTATATTACTATACTATATTTATGTAATTCATTATAAATTTTGTCTTATTTTAATCTTATAATTTTCAATTATAATTATTATTTAATAAAAATATATAATTGCTTTATTTATTTACTTAAATTGAAGGAAAATAATTTATAATAATATTGTTATTAACTAACTAAAATATTTACTTAATTATTAGTAAAATAAACAATTTAAAATTATACAAATGTATTAATTTTTATATTAAAAATACTAATAAATTGAATAAAAATATATAATGTCATGACATGAAAATAAAATTAAATGTTCATAAATTAAATTTAATGTCAATATATTAAATGAAATAATTATGTAATTATATAATAATAAAGGAAAATAAATACCTGAAATGATTACATTTAAAAAAAATTAGTTTTAAATAAAAACCATCAAACTGTTGTTTAGATTTTAATTAATATATATGAAATCTAGAAAGTTGAGTAATAGAGAGAATTCAGAGAGAAAGATATAAGAATAGAAAATTTGGAATGAAGGAGGGGGTGGACTCATGGTATATTTATATTTTTTTTTGCGATGAACAATTATAACGAATGTGTCCATAAAAAAGTGACATTTGTGATGGAGTGAAAATCCATTCTAAATTGTAGGAGATATAAATACTTTTACCGATTTTTTGAAATTTATTTCTGATCGATATAGTTCATCCAAAATAATCTATCTCCAAACTATTTATGATAGAGATTTTTATTTCTGACAGAGAGAAAATCCAACCCAAAAATATCCACCATTAATAATTTTCCCTCTTATCCAAAAATTATCTACAACATATACAATCCCATCAAAAATAATATACTACCAGACTATTAGTGATGGACTGCGAATTCTATCTAAAATAATAACTTATTTTGATATAATGATAATTTCATCACATATAATTCTTTCATAAAATTCTATTTGGGATGGAAAAATTCATTCCATCAAAAATAGGTATTTCTAGTCACTATACGAACATCTATTTTCGATGGTATAATCATTCTGTCATTTTTTATTCTTTAAGGGTGAACCTACCTATGGAGAAAAAATCAATTCATTCACAAATAAGTATTTCCTTCCCATAATGACACTAATTCTATTCATGAATAAATTTTGGTTAGTCACCAATAATCATCTCTAAAACTATTATTAGATATAGAATTTCAATTCCCTAAAAAAACTCATTTTGTGCAACCATTTGTGGAAGAAATCTAGTTTTTCACAAATAATCCATCACATAAAACTAAAATTTCTATCATACGAGGAACATACCCCCATGGTTACTAGAACCACTACCCCTAAGGTCCTTGGCCACCTCCACATCTAGACATCCTTGAAGAAACCCTACCATTGGTCTGTTGTGGTCCCTCTTACATTGTTCAAGAAATCAAGTTTTGGCCCGAGCCTCTCTTTATACCATACTACGACATCCTCTTATAATAACAGTTCAAGTTCCTCATATTATCACAAGTGTGATAGTCTGTTGATAGGTTAGGAAAATTAGTGTAAAAATTACCATTCCTCTCACATTGATTATATACAACTAGAGATCCTCTTGAAGGAGGAATCTATGTACCTCTCCATTGTAGTATTTTTATTTTTCTGCATTGGCATATCTAATCATCTCTCTCTAGAGAAAAATAGGCAAATATTGGCTATTTTTTTATTTGTTTGGATGTAGTTTAAACTGATAAAATAGTTTTTCACAATAATTTTAAGAAACTACCCCTATTTTTATATTCATGAAATATTTTACACTATTTTAATCAAATATCGAGACACATTTTATATTCATAAATGTTTTTTTATATTTTTAGTGATGGTTTTTGGTTGTTTTTTTTTCATATTATATAAAGAAAAATTAAACCTACAATACATAGCTAACAACATTTAACATCCATCTAAAACACCATCAAATTGTTCCCCTTATTTTTTGGTGGTTTAAAATTCCTGTAACACCTTGATATTTTAAAAAGAAAAACAATGTTTGATAACGTATACGATATGCAACACCGATCCAAAAAAAACTATGAAATATTATTATTTAAATATGCCTATTATAACCTATATATTAAATTTCATGGTACTAATAGGATTAACTACATTATGAAATATATAATGGTCCTACTCAGTATAAATGTATTGATAAATTCTACAGAAAGAAGTTCTCAATTTTTAATGAAGACATTTTATTCTTTAAAAAAATTCATTTTCTTAAAATATGATTTTTATTGGAGATTTTATAAAATTTATTTGATTATAAAATTAACTTTATTTTTTAAATCATCATATCAAAATCAACATGGGGTAAAATTTGTGGATTTTAATAATTTTTTTTAGTGAATAAGAGAAGTTACTGATTTTTCTAATACTATAATTTATTTTCATTAGATCAAGTAATTTAAAAGTACCATCATATTTTGGATTTGGAATTAAAGTGAAACATGAAAAATTTTATTTAGAATAAAATAAATAATTTCATTTGAATCATTAATTTTCATGAATTTGGAATAAGTTTAATTTTTATTCTTAAAAATGAAATTACCTAAAAATAGTTTTGAAGTGAATAAAGTCTATCCATTTTAATTAATTAAAATTACTCTTAATATATAAATATATAAATTTATATTATATATTATATTTCAATTTTTATTAATTTAAATTAATTTAATGACGATTTCTAGTCATAGAGTTAATATAAGATCATCTACTGGTTAAAAAAATCATTTTCCGGAAAAAGGATATTTTCATCGTATTTTTAGGGAATATTATAAAATGAATATCTAAAAATTATTAGGATTGAAGTTTTTAAAATGGATTCCAAATTTTTATTTGTATAATTTATATTATTTAAAAAAAGGAAACTTAATTTTCGTTCATAATAAATATAAAATAAGTAAAAATTATCACAATGGTAAAAGATTAAATCAGGGTAAACTTGGTTAAAAATAAGTGATAAAGCCACCAGTTAACATCATAATTCTTGTTATATTAATCTATTTCTAGTAATATTATATTATTATTTTTATTTAATAGTTTATTTGATACTTTTCCATGGTAATGATTTATATAATATTTTATATAAATAAAAATACAAAAATGTCACTCTCTTACTTTTAAATATATTTCATGTGTTCACATATGGAAAAAAGAAATTTGTGAATGAATTATAATTATTATTTTTATCATAATGAAATTATTTTTAGATATTAATTTTTTTTATAATTTTATAAATTATCTAATTAACTTAAATTATTATGCAAAACTAACATAATATTTATTCAATTAATAAAAAAAATAAAATAAATGATTTTAAAAATATTAAAAGTAATATAATTTGAAAGAATTATTGTTTTACAGGAATTTTGTAGATAAATATAAATTCTTAAATATATTATAATAGAATATATTTTAATTCTTTTTCTTTCATGTTATTTTCAAAGTCGAATTAAATGAATAATTTTAAAAATGACCTTAATGATATTTTATAATAAAAAATATTTTTTCAAAATTATTTAAAATTCCTTAAAAATCTTTATTCAGCCAAGTGATTGGGATATGGTTGAAAATATAAACCATGGTCCATTTATTGTCCAATTTTCCTTTTATAGTAACTATCTTGACACTTGAAAAGTAAAACCATTACTATCACGTTAAATGTTGAAATGGGTTAGAGCATGTTAAAATAAATAGAAATGGGAAAAAAACTAATCAAAACTTGAATAAAATTTATTTTATGAATTTATTTTGATCCTCACTAGTCTTATATTATAAATATATCATTTTGGAGCAATTTATCCTTGATAAATAATTTATACTAATTTAATACTTTAAGAAATTTCTAAAATTCCCCTCCTCTCACTTATTAATGGTAACCTCCTTTCCTCTTTTAAAAACACTTAAAAAAGAATTTAGGTCTATCAAATACTTACCCAAATCCATTACATAATTCCATTAAGAAATCCTATATCTCACATTTTCATTAAAAAACAATCCTAAGAAGGCTTTTTGGTGAAAAACTAAAGAGGTTGTCTGAAGAAGAGGTATCAATCTTAACTAAGTGTTTTTTATTTATTCTTCCACCTCCTTCAAATATTATTCAAAATTTATGATATAATTACATAAGTATTTAAAATAACCATCGTTCATGTGTACATTGGACTACCGTCTCACGAACCGATGTAATTGTTTTCCATCTCCACATCTCATGAATTATTTTAATGATGGATTTACTATATATATATATATATGATATATATGATATATTTATAATTTTTTAAAGATAATAAATCATATAATTTCTTACCTTTCCATTCATTTGAAACTAATAATGTATTTTATGTTTATGTTTGGTTTACCACCTCTATAGAGAGATGTGATTCATTTATTATAACCACATACCATGAATTATATATAGAAGTTAATTTAATGAAATAATATATTATTTATGATATAATTATAATTATGAACTAAAAAATTAACACCTAAAATCATTCCATCATTATCTTTGAAAAATGGAAATGTTAATCACATATATATATAACTTACCATCTATATGATTGTAACGTTGTTCATTTTTCATAACCATATTTCATAGTTAGTTTACAAATTATAATTTATGTATAAGAATTAAAATTATTACTTGATTATTATTTTGAATATTATAGAATAATAAAATATTTTACCATATTTAAAACTATCAAAGTCAATCTATACATATAAACTAAATATCGTCAAAACATCTGACATGAACTTAAGTGAATAAGTAACTGAATAAAACATGTTATTAAGTAAAAAAGGAATAATAAAAATAAAAAAATGTTCTTAATCATGTAAATAATGAAGATATGGTTATTATTTAGGAATATAAAGAATGTATATGTTGAGTAGGACCCGATGAAAGGGATTTCATCTCAATTTCCTTTCATTATGGATAATTTTAATTTTATGCACCTAATTTATTTTATATGGTGTGTATATTTCCACTAATAAATTTTATATAATAAATTATTAATACTTAATGGAATTTTGTTTTTTATTTCATATTATATTCTCTAAGGGTATTTGACCTAAAAGTTACAAAGTGGTAAGTGTTTCACAACACATTTTTCTTTCATTGGGTTATATATATTCTTAATTGAATATATCATGTAATGATTGTGTGTGAAATTTAATTTAATTTATTTATGTTTTATTTCCTCTTGTTTTTTTTGAATTTAAATTTTCAACACATAATCATTTAATTAATTAATTTTCACTTTAATGTTGTGATCATTTTAAGGGTCCTTTATCTCAAATTGTATTCTTTGGGAAATATGTTATTTCATACCACTATCTTTTTTATAAGGAAAATATATGTACCTATTTATATGTAATATAATGATTCCATTTATATTAATTTTATTTAATGATTAATTTGAAGTTATTTACCTCATAGGTATTATGATTCAAAAGTTACCCAAGTAGTAAGGATTTATCTCATAATCTTATCATTATTTGAGACAATTTTTGTTTAAGTATTTTCTAGTGGAATTATATGATATTTATATCTTAAAACCAATATATTTTCTTCTCCTATGGTTATTTTTTGAAAATTATAATTCTTTCTTTCATTCTCCACTTTTAAGCACTCAAAATATAAAAAAATGTTTTTAATAAAAGGGTATTTATTTCTTTTTTACTATGGAATATTATTCTTACATGTCGATGTTTTATAAATATGTAATCAAGAATGTTTTTAGTATTTTAGTTTGATTTTTTAAAATAATTTTTGCCCGTGATTTAATTTTTACAATATGGTTTAAAAGGATTATTTTTCTCACAAAAGGTACTTGTTAACTTTTACTGAAAATGTGAATGAAATATTTGTTTTAATGTACTTGATGTGAATGGAATTTACCACAGTAATGACTACATAAATATTTTATTCTTCCTTTAAAATTATCCTTGTTTCTTTTAAAGTAATTTTTTTCATAATATTATAGAAATTTTTAGTTTTTAAAAGTGAATTTCAAAGTGAAAAGGTTATTTTCCTCAAAAACTATTGTACTGAACTATATATGATATTTTTATTCATAAACGACAAAAATACTTTTATTCTCTACCATGAATATATTGTAATGATGCCATAATTATTCTTTATATAGGTGTTTTATGACCTATTTTACTTAAGAAGGTATTTTTGTTCAGCATATTAGTTCTTCCTAGAAGGTTTTTTTTTTGGAATAAGTCATGTTTGATTAAGTTGTATAATTTTTTCATATGATGAATGCATTAAGAATGTTAAGTAATAGGTGGGTCATGAAATTACATAGCCCCATGATAAATCTGTAGGTATACTGAGAAAAAAAAGTTAGATATCATTTTTAAAATGGGTTTTGGTGTATGCATATCCGTAGTTTCAACTATCTTTGCATAAGGCATCGATGATATGTTTTAGACGTCCGACATTATGCATTATATCATTATAAAATTAGTTATTGATTTCAATGTGATTATTTTGAATAATATCCATGGATAAGTTTCAAGGTCATGTGATTATTTATATGGAATCATTTTATCATCATATACTCATTCCATATTAATTTTCTTTATCAAGTTAATGATTAAATTTTATATGTTTTTAGTTAACTACATTTATTTATTCATTATTCCTTATTTACTCATTATAAATTCTATTGTATGTAACCCTTTATTATAATTTTAGCTAACCCATATTTTACTTTCCTTTCATCAAGATATTAAGAAATAATATTTGAAATATTTCAAAGATATAGAATAATTACATTAATTTTATATTTTATTTTTTCAAAAGTAACGAGAGATTAATGTATGTATCAATTTTAACAATATTACTAAACTATTGTTTCCTTAATAATATGTTTCATTTCATCAAGTAATAATGTAATAAAATAAACACCTTCTTTGTGTTACTGAGTTGGGGTCTTTACACTTGGTATTAAATGATCTTTAGTAGAAAAATGGTAATTTTATTTAGTAAAATATATATTACAGTACATAAAACTATGAATGAATTTGAGGATAATTCTAAGTATATGATAACATATTAAAGTTTTAGAATGGTAGAGATTATGTGGGATTCCTAGAAATACATCCCTATCTAGATACTACAAGTGGAAATGTTTTTTGTATGGATTCATCTAGGGGTAATAACCCAAAAAAGATTTGGTTAAGTATATATTGGCCATCATTCTGGTGTATGTTGTGTTCTACCTTAATTCTCACCTAGTTTGAAACTCATAGAGGATATTCTTGGGATAATTCACATTGTCCTTATGAACCATTATGATGCATGATATAATAGAATCTATAGAAACCTATGATATTCTATAGCGATATGGGATAAACCTAAACTATCATGGGTTGATAAATAAAATATTTCTCATAAGATTAATGGCATAAATACCCCCTTTTCGATTTTAAGTGATGGAATCCCAAGATAATTAAGAGTATTTTGGGGGAAATTTATGGTATTATAGACCTTGGGATTAGAATGGATTATAGTAAAAATTTTATTTAAGAAAGAACGAATTTACATTTTATGGACCTAAGTTTAAAGGTATTTATAAACTTTAGTTTTTATATGTCATTTTAAGATGAGTTAATTATGGGTTATTAAAATTTTGAAACATATTTTTTATCATATACCAAGATATTGAAAAGTTTTTTGATGATTAATATTATTCTTGAGGATTTTTACAATATTTTTTGGAACACTATAGGAATTATATTAATACATTTTTAGAAAAAGGAAAACTTGTGTGCTTATGAGAACCCTTTGTATTTGGAAAGGCTACATGGCTTGAACCAAACACCGAAGAGTGACACAGGTACACCACCAATCATGGGGCTACATAATGTACTAATTAATATGATTTTTTTTACTCAAACAATTTTACAGATAAAAATTATGGTGATTCTCAGAATAATATTTCCGGATCAAACCTATTTCAGATTTTATGATTTTGTGGAGATTAATGATATTTTTGGAGATGATTTATTAGGTTGATATATATATATAACAATTAGTTTTATCATAAAGTATTATTTTTAAAGAATGTTATATCATAATTGGATATCTAATATGAAGGGTATGGGAAATTTTTTTTTTTGTTAAAATATTCTTTATTGTTGAAGTTATTGAATTTAATTGGGATGTAAGGTTATTTATTTATAGAATGACCTATATCAAACCTCTGGTTTTATTGATGAATTTTGGAGATTAATGTAAAATTTATTCATATAATGGTTTATTCATTTCAAGTATTATCTTACATTATGTGAACAATTTTGATTTTTATTTAAGATCGGATGAATAGATGTTTTATTCTTTTGTGGATTATATGATCCATCAAAAATTAATTGTAGTGATCCAGACATAAAAAAATTCATCTTGGATATTCATTTCTTAGAGTAAGAAATTAAGTGAAAATTGATTAAAAAAAAGGATGAAATTGTGCTTATGAAATAAAAATATATCAAGTAACTTTTCTATAATTCTCTATAATGATAGTAAAATATTCCATTAACATTATAAAAAAGTTTATTGAAATAAAAATGTTATACGTTTAACTTTATTTATGATGAATCAATAAAATTTTCACCCATAAATGATTTATAGCTTTGTGGTCCTTAAATTTCTCCTAACCATGTCCTCTATCACTCTCTATTAGAACTTGGGTGTTAGATTACTCCTTTATGTCCATATTTTTACTTCCCACTAATGTCCTCATAATTGGAAACGTAGTCTTGTGATGAACTTCGTATTTCCTTTCCCCTCTTTTAAAGAAGATGTTTTATTAATACTTTTATAATGTGGGTTTTACAAAGAGTAAATTTAATATGAAAAAACCTTTAATTATGAGTGAAATTTCAAATTTGAGGACATAATTTTTTGAGGTCGAGGATAACATAACACCCCCATATTTTTAAAAGGAAAACAATGTTTGATAACATATAAGACACATAACACAAAGCCTAAATGAACCATGAAATATTGTTAATTAAATATGACCATTATAACCTATCCATTAAATTGGATATTATGAATATGATTAAAAATTTATTAAATATACATAATGATCATACTAAATATAAATGTATTGATAAATTCTAAGTAAATAAGCACCCAATTATTAATGAAGACATTTTATTCTACAAAAAAATACACTTTCTTCAAAAATTATTTTTATTGGATACTTTAGAAAATTTATTTAATAAAATAAGCTTCATTTTTGAAATTGGAATATAAAAATCAACAAAGGGATATTTTTTTTTTATTTTTTAAAATGATTTATTTTTCAATGAATAGTTAAAATTTCTGATTTTTCAGATACTGTCATTTCTTTTCATAAAATAAAGTAATTTAAAAGTACCATTATATTTTGTATTTAGTCATAAAGATACATGTGAACCATATTATATAGAATTATATAATTAATTTTATTTTCATATTAATTTTTCATGATTTTAATATAAACTTAATTTTTATGCATAAAAACATAATTTTCGAAAAACTATTTTTAAGTAAAAAAAATTAATTCATTTTAAATAATTAAAATAACCCTTAATAATGAATTATTTAAATTAAATATATATTTTTTATATCTTTTCATATTAATTTAAATTTATATAATTATTATTTCTAGTCATAGAGCTAATATAAGATCATCTTTTGTTTGAAAAATACATTTTCCTAAAAAAATGATTTTCATCATGCATTGTAGTATTATTATAGAATGATTTTATTACACTTATAGGTATTTAATTTGGTAAAAATGATTATAAATTTTTAATCACATTAATTTTATTATTTAATAACGAAGTATATAAATTTTGGCCATAATGAATAGTAAAAATAGTAAAAATTTGTCACCAGAGTAAAATGGAAATTTATGTAAACCTAGGTTAAACCTAAGTGATAAGGCCACCATTTTACTTCTTAATTCTTATAAGAATAAGTTATTTTTACCCTTATCACATTAGTCTTAACATATAATTTTTTATTAGACACTTTTCCATGAAAATGACATATATAATATTTTAAGTAATAAAAAAGGAAAATATGTCACTCTCATGCTTTTAAATTTCTTTATGTGTTTACATAGGGTAAAATGAATGTTTTTAAAGAATAATAATTCTTATTTTGAAAATAATTAAATTATTTTCATGATATTAATCTATTCATAATTTTATAAATTATTTAATTACATTAAATTCTTATGTGTCATAGACACATTATTTATTCAATTAATAGAGAAATAAAAGAAATGATGGTAAAATTTTTCAAAGTAAAATAATTTTAAATAATTAATTTATTCTAGGAATTTATTATATAAATATATAATTTTATATAGGTGTGAAGGGAATCTATTTAAATTTCTTTTCTATTATATAGTTTTCAATGTCAAATTAAATTAATAGTTTAAAAAATGATATTAATGATATTTTATAATATATAATATTTTATTAATTGATTTAAAATTCCTAAAAATACTATATTTTTCCAAGTTATTATGATGTGTTTTAAAATATCAACCATAGTCCATTAATTAGAATTTTTTTCTTTTATAACAACAATCTTGACCCTTATAGAGTAAAAAATTTGTTGTCATTGAAATTGTTTAAAAAGGTTAAAGTGGATTAAAACCAAAAAATATTTTTAAAAATGTAAACTAAACTTATCCAAATTTTATTATATGAACTTACTTTTACCCACGTACATACTATATTTGACATATATTACGTTTGAGAAATTGTTTCCATTATAAATAATTTATATTAATTTAATACATTAAGAAATTCCAAAAGTGCCCCTCCCTTCACTTATAAAAGGGTACATCGTATCCTCTTTTATCCACACTTCATAATCTTTTTATATCATAAAATAACTAAAAAAATACATTCCTTAATCTAATTACCACACCTAATATTCCTTTCTTTCATTTTAAAAACATCCTAGAAATTATTTTGGTAAAAACATAAAGTGGATGTTAGAAGATGACATATCTTTCTTAATCGAGCATTTTCTTTTATTTATTCTCCCACATAATTCAAATATTATTAAACAATGAGGATATAATAACATATGTATATACCATATATGGAGATGTTTTTATGTTAATTTAATATATCGTATTTATATCCCCTTATATCAAATAGGAAATGAAATCATCAATCATGTGTACGGTGGACTACCGACCCATTAACAGATGCAATTAATTTTCCATCACAAAAACTCACAAATGGTTTTAATGATGGATTTAATATATATATATATATATATAATATTAATGAATTATTTATCATTCTAGAAATATAATATATAATTTAATTTATTTCTTTTACATTTATTTAAAAATGATAACGTCATTCGTGCGTACATGTTGATTACCACCTCCATGAAGCGATTCGATTTTTTAACCATATAAAATAAAATATATATAAACACGTATTTTACCAAATTATACGGTATTTATGATATAATTATTATTATGGTAATATAATCCAATAATTAACTTCTTTCTTTCATGATCATTGAAAAATGGAAACATTACTCATCTACATATGATTTATCGTCTCCATGATCATAACATAGTTCATTTTTCATAACCATATTTCATGGATTTTTTAAAAATTAAAATTTATATATAAAAATAATAATTATTTAGTTATTATTAATATTTAGACGATAGAATAATAACCTATTTTCCATATCTAAAACTACTAAATTCATTTTGGACATATGAACTAAATATCCTCAAAACATTTGATATGAACTTAATTGATTAGGTAATTAACTATTACATGGTATTAATTAAAATAAAAGGAATAATAAACATAAATTTTTTTCTTAATAAAGTAAATAATTAACATAATTTTATTATTCTAGATGATAAGGAATGTACATGACGATTCCGACCTGAGATAAGGGATTTATCACAATTTCTTTTCATCGAGGAATATTTTAATGTTATAAACCAAATTTAATTTATATTCTCTCTATGTTTTGTCTTTTAAATATTATATCATGAATCCTTCATAATTCATGTTATTTTATCTTTTAATTAAAATTATTTCAACCTACCCAACTTGACTTGAATTTTACCTAGTGGTATGTGTTTCATAACTCAATTTTCTTTCATCGGGTTATATCACTTCTTCACTGCATATATTATTTCAATATTATGTTTGAAATTGATTTTTTTATTTATGTTTTATTTAAATTTTTTTGTATTAATTTTTTTACATATAATAACTTCATTGATTAATTTTACCTTCAATGTTATGATCATTATAAGGGTTATTCATCTAAAATTGACATCTTTAAGAAATATGTTATATTATACACCTTTAATATTTTATGAGGTGTATATAATATCCCTTTGATATGATATATCATTATTTATTTTATATTCATGGTATTTAATGATCCATTTTATGTTATTTATTTCATAGGGACTATGATTCAAAAGTTACTTAAATAATAAGTGTTTATACCACAATAACATCATTATTCAATATTGTTTACGTTTAAGTATTTGTTAGGGAAATTATATGATCAATCTATCTAAAACCAAATATATTTTTATTCTTATATTTTTATTTCTTGAAAATTTTATTTTTTCAATTCATTTTCTTCTTTTATGTACTCAAAATATCAATTTTTTTAAGAAAATATAACTATATTTCCTCTTTACTTAAGAATATTTTTATTCCATGTCTATGTTTTTAAAAACTGTTTTAAATAATGTTATTAGTATTCATATATGGTTGTTTAAATTTATTTTTAACAGTGATTTAAATTTTAAAAAATATTTTAAATGGAATATTTATTTCGAACAAGGCACTTATTATCTTTTACAAAAAACGTGAAATGAATCATTATTTTAAAATACTCAGCATGAAAAGAATTTACCCCTATCCCGATTGATCAATTATTTTATGGTTACTTTAAATGTTTCCTAAGTTATTTTCATATATATATTTTCCTAATATTTTGGATGTTTTTGGGTTTTAATTGTGAATTTTATTATAAAAGGTGTATTTTAATTAGAATGTTTTTAATGATATTTTTATGATATTTATATTTGTAAATTACAACAATCCTTTTATTCTCAATAAGGAATATATCGTAATGATACAATCCTTATTATATATCTAGAAGGTTTATGATTAGTTTGACTTAGAAGATATTTTTATTCCATATTATAGTTTTTCCTATATGAATAGTTTTTTTATTAAGGAATAGTTGATTAAGTTGTATTATTTATTCATATGATAAGTTCATTGGACTTATTAAGTGATAGGTGTGTCAAAGAATTACATATCCCCTTGATGAATCGTTAGTTATCATGAGAAAATACAGTTGGCTAACCTTATTATATTGGGTTTTGGTGTATGCATACCCATAGTTTAAGTTTTTTTAGAATAAGACCTCTATAGTATGTTTCATATGTCTGACATTATGAAATCCATCATTAATAAATTAGTTATTGATGTATATGAGATTATTTTTATTAATATAAATGGATAAGTTCCAAGATGATGTAATTATTTATATGTATTCTTTTGATCTTCATTTAATCCTTTGATATTATTCTTCATGCTCATGTTATTGATTAAGTGACATGTGATTTCAGTTATTTACCTTTCCATATTGAGTATTCTATATTTACTCATCATAGTTTCCATTATATGTAACCCTTATGAAGAATATGAGCCCACCCTTATTTTGTTTTTCTTTCCCCATGATATGAATCAGGAATATTTAATTGAGTTCAAGGATGAAGAATAATTTTTTTTATTTTATGATTATAAATGTAATATGATATTCAATTATGTATCTAGTTTAACAAGTAAGATAAACCATTTGATCCTCAAGGATATGATTCCTTATATATCGTATTAATGAAATAAAGTAACCCTTAGATATAGGTTACTGGATTTGGGAGCATACACTACCACCATCTTATGTAGTAAAAAATACATATTACCCCCACCATCACAAAAAAGGAAAATAAATCACAAATTCATATATACAAAAACAAACATAATAATGAAAACCTTTATATTATCATATAAATATCATACATTTCATCACAAAATTTCATCATAGATTATTTCCATTTATATATCACTTTATAAGGTTTCATACATATAAATATAAAAAAATATGTTATACAAAAAATAAGTTATGGGACAACATAATTAGAAACTCTATAAAATACATGAATCATTATAACATAAGAAAAAAATATAATGGATATATTATAAATAAGTAGATATAAGGACATAAACATGATACAATGCATAAAACATTTGAAATAAAATGATATTGAACCATACTGTCATATGATAAGGGTATAACAGAAAAATAATACTAGTATTTCAAATAGATAATTGTGATATAACAACATTGACAGGGAAGATAAATATCCAATAAAAAATGTGATCAAAAGGAAGGTTCCCCATAATTTTATAAACCAAAAAACATAATAAAAAAATTTAAACCATTAATAAGAGAAAAAATAGATAATAACATACATATAGGTTTAATTAAACATAATAAGTTACATATAATGAGTTTAATTACACAAAATCCCGGAGATGGAGTTTAAAATCAATCATTATGACTACCTCTCAATGAGCAATGATAATATCCATCTCTCTCTATATCTTCATATCCACTCCATTCTTCAAGAAATTTTATTATAATTATTTTAAAAATAAGGAATTTATTTACATTTATATTTCAATGTAAATGAAATTAATTTTTTTTCTAAATAATAATGAAATTATGAAATTTACTTACCGACTCTATCCATACATCGATACAATATAATCAAGGATATATATATTTTTATTCTCATATAATTATACTAATGCATTTTATATAATGATAAACCTTATATCCGAAATTTTTATATGACCACCATGTTTTTGGATTGTGTTCCCATACTCATGATTTTTTTTCATCATAAAAAATTCCATTTGATCTTATTGAAGGAGGGAAGAACTAATACCCAAAATAGATGAATCCATATAAAATAACCCCAGTGACTTGCTGAAGACAATATATTGTAATGGGATAGAACCCATCACATAAACATGACTACGATACTTCTTCCTAAGGACCTAACCAACAAGATCATCATGGGAGAATGGGGAGTGCTTGGGATTGACATCTGAAAATTCATTTATGTTTACTTATAAATTAAATATGATTGAAATTTAAAGTAACATAAATTTACAAAAAATATAAGACAATATATATCTATATCTCATAGATAATTAAAAATGATAGATTAAAAATATTAAAAATAGTTTCAAATGGTTTTAACATAAACATAAAAAAGTGAATTTAAAAACACAAGGTTACAAGAAACCAATACATATGATTTTAAAAACCCTAAAAAATTAAACCTTATATTAAAAACATATAAATCAAATTAACCCATGCTAAGAAATCATTTTGACCAATAAACCACATTTTCAAAATACAGAAGGAAACTAATGGTGGTGCATTAATAGTTGTTACTAAATATATTAAAGTGAAATATACCTCTTAGGTTATTCCTCTAGGAAAAATATTTTACTCATTGATAATAATGAATACTGTATAACTCATATCAATTGATTATATATGATAATAAAATTTAATGGAGTGATTCTAAAAAATTAATAAAGAAAAACATGTTTAGGTTGCAAGTAATATTAATCGGAATTTAAAATCTAATACTATACATTTTTTTGAATGATAAAATAATGATGAATAGAAATTTATACCCCAACATATTTGGAGGGATCATTCGCATAAACGCTAATGGGTTTATTATGGACGTCTAACCAACCTTCTATCTAAGTAATTTTTGGCCTAATTTATTCATTAATATGAAAATATAGAAAATAATATATTAATTTTTTTAACAAATAATATGATATAAAAAATATAAGAATTCATCAAAATATTGGAATAGTAGATATATTTCTTGAAACAATATTCGAGATATATGTGCAGGGGATGATAATTTTATATTTTCTTGATGCAGTTTTCAAGGACACATCCTAAAATAATTAAAAGGTAATTTTATAATAGTTTTATACATATATATATATATAATTTCATTAATATTTTAATATATTATCCAATACTATATTATTTTTTTAGTGATGACTATTGACAAATCCTTTCCACTTCTCTTGAGGTATACCTTTAGTTACCATATCATATATATACTAAATAGGAAACTAGGTATCATTGAATTACTGATACAATATCAATTTAAAATAATTCAATTTATTACCCAAAGTTTTTAACATCCATTTATGTGTGATAACATCAGCCACAGTAACATGGAAAAACCTATTTGAAAAAATATTCATTCAAATTTTGAGAATGTAATTAAAAAATGAGATTAAATTTAATATAGAATGGATAGTGTATTAAAATTACCTTTATTTGTTAATAAAATACCTCATTGTTCCATGTTATAGGAATATGTTTGTAATATGAGCATGTAATGGAAAGAGTCACTGGATCACAAGACAAATGTACCATAATCTGAATGTATAATCCAACACCATCCCCTTTTGGGATCCTAAAACTATAAAATGGAACAACTATCTTTACTCCATTCTAATTCTGCACTTCTGAGATATTAATGTCCGTCTCTATAAATTTAATATTTATATATTTTATGAAAAAATATTCTACTAGTATATTTAAATGAGATATTTTTTTCCACATAAAATATTTTATATATAATCATGACCCTCTAATATACTGTTGTGGTAACAGAGTGATTACATGCTCCCTCGATTCATGAACATCAATTGCACAACCTAATGAATATGCTGGAACTATTCTAGATGCTTTCAAGAGGGAGATATATGGTGTTCTAGATTTTATCAAAAGGGATCTATAGGGTATACAAGATGAATTATAGAAAGAGTTATAGGGAATGTCAGATGAACATGGGAAAGTGCTAGAGGGAATGATAGATTCCATTGAGAGAGAGCAAGAGGGTATTCTAGATATAATGTGCATGGGATGATAAAGAAAATGCGGTGATGTTTAGATTAAAGGAAAAAATATGGTATTGACAAAATCCTTTCAATGAATTATTTTTTCCATAGTATTCTTATAATTTTTAAAGAAATAATGTTTTCAAAACAAATTTTTGAAAACAAGTATAACATTTAGTTTTTGAAAATTAGACACCACATCCATAAATTTTTTTAATACTATCATATACAAGATATAAATACTCAAAACCATTAGATACATGATATGTAAAGAAATCTTCTAATACCCAACCACAAAAAACCAAGAAAAGGCCAAACATAACTATATGGGTCCCATAAATCCATTCTAGAATCCTAAATTTCACTATTGGAACAACCATTAAACCATATTGAGGAATATATTAAATTATAAATAACCATTTTAAAATTGTAAAATACATGTTTGGACTAAATTGAAACCTTACATGACCATAAAATAAAAAACTATTAGGTTTTAATCAATGTTTGAAATTCTTTATTAAAATTATTTTTAAATTATAAAATTATAATTTTTAGTAAAATACATAAAAGTATGGGGGATCACACATGTAGCTATTAAAAAAATTTAAACCATGGTTATGATTATTTAAGATAAATAATGATTTATGTTTCATTACTAATAATGTTTTATTCTAGACCTAGTAACCAAATGATTCACACTATTACATTCAAAATCAATGAACACTATTGAATAATTGGAAAAAACATTTCATTTATGAATAATATTTACTAAGTAATATTTATTTCCTTAGATTTTAATTTTTAAATTCTCAAAAAATAATAGTAAAATTAGGTGTATATATTTGTAAAATTATTATACGTTCAACCTATATATGGATATTAAGTCACATGAAACCTCACTCATCACTGGGAGGATCGATGGTTATTGGATATCTCATATGTCTCTAGATATACCAAACATTTAAAGAGATCTAATATTTCACTGAGGGAATGTGATGGATCAAAAGTGGGGGTAAATGGTGGGATTTGGGTAATGGGAAAAAGGAAAGGGTAAAATAATGTATCACTCACCTATGTTATGACTACACTTCATTGCATAAATAATAATTGGATGTACCTCACTAGACAAATTATAGGAGTCTGGAAAAAAGTGAAAGGTCAATGAGAACTAGGAAAGAGAGTAATTGGGGGAAGGTAGGGATCATTTGTGGTGGTTGGGGGGGGATAGTGTGTATATGTTTTTAAATATTTCATTATGTTTTTTTAAAATATACAACAAAATAAAGGTGTATTTATTTAATGGTGGTTTTAATAACCGACACTAAAAAACCACGGTTATCTTCCCATTTTCCCATTATATATCATATTATATCTATTAGGCAATCCATAATCGAATTCACTGAAATAGATACTACCCTGACCACAAAATAAATGAAAATTTATTATGGAACTTACATACACTTGGTTCTTCTATATTATGAGATCCTTATAAATTAACTCAGAAAAGGTTATCAAATAAAACATACCCATTTACTTAGATATAATTGAATGGTAACATGAAACCTAAACCTTCTAGGCCTCTGTATTGACTAGTAAAAGTTAAAATAAATGAATATTATAGATTCTGGTAGTATAATATTTCATATATGATGACCTCTAATGAAGTTATATAAACTCTTTCACCTAATGTAACTTCAATATCTTATAGAATAACTCATTAAAAAAATGAATCCTTGAATTATTTTGTTGATAATTCCTCTTTTCCTCCTTGAATGCACTATCACACCCACCTATCCTTTCATTATCCTTGTTGAGCCTATTACATGATTATGTTTCCTTTTTTATCAACACATGTGAATGTGGTTTGATATAAGTTGAGATAATGTAGGATGAAATGATCTGACAATGGTTTTGAGACAGGTTAAATGGGATTTGAGATTAGTTTAATAAGTTTTGGTGTTATGAGGTAGAGTGAGAATTTTCAAAATGGAATACATATGATATTGAATATGTGGAAGTTTAAAAGTGATGTATAAGTTTCTATGTGATACATGATATAATATATTATATAACTCCGTGACATGGAAAATTAAAAGATTTGATTGAGTTTTGTGACATATTTTGATGAAATGTAACATATTTTTAAGATATATAATATTTTCCAGGATATAAACAATATATGGTATATTAGGGGAAATATTTTAAAATCATACATAAAATATTTTATTATATACAAATGATATTTCTGGATGATCGAATGGAACATAAGATTATACCAAAGTGAAATTTGGGAAAGTACTTGAGGCCTCTATTATAAAACATTATATATTAAATTTCTTATAAATAACTTATTAGTTTGGAAAATCATTAGGTTTTAAGAGATTTATGTTGGATGATACTGAGATATTTTTTAGTTATTTAAATTTCATGATTACAATTATAATATTGATTCAATATATTTAGGGATGAACCTTAAATAAAAAGAATAATTATATGTCAAGAAATATATTAGCACACCAAAATGATAATTTTTTCATGTTTTCATGAACATGTGGATACCATAATGCATGTTTTTATTGAAATAGAAATCTATGATGATTTTATATTTCTAAAAGTGGTTAAAAGATGATTCTTATGGACATATTATATGTGATCAGTTTGAGTGAGTTTTGAAGATCCAGAATGATATAAAATTCATTTTTCAAGATTGAAAGATTTTTATATTCAATATATGGGAATAAAATCCAAGTGATAAGTTGATTATATAATAATAAAAAATAGATAATATGGTTGAGATGATGCTTCAATAATTCCAATGAAAATTCGTGAGAAGTGAAAAGCATAAGGGGAATAATGTACAAGAAGTAGAAGAAGATCAATATTAGATAGTCCATTAGAGGATAATTCTTTTTCTTATGATCATTATTTAATATAGTATTATATTACTTATTTTAGGAACAAGTAGATTCTTTTCTTAAACTCTTTAGAGCTATCAATTATAAAAGGTTCAATGACATGCCCTTTGATGTAGTTTCGTTGTGATAATAAAATAGGATCTCTGTGTGTAGGATAAAAAACACCATAACTAGGTACATATTCATCCATATTTTAGGAAAAACTAATTAATAAATATGGTGTGTCATTTTCTATTTTCTCCACCATGAAGATATAAAGATATTACTTTTGAATAAGATGACAAGAAGTGGTGAATTTGAAATAAAAAAGTATCAACTCAAATTATCCCCCCTCCCAGTTTTAGTCACATCACTAAAAAAATGGGAATTAGATATAGGTGTTCTCTTAAATACCACTATTTATATTTCTATAGATCAATATAAATTAGTAAACTAAAAAATAATTTCTACAATTAATTATAATGGATTTCACATTTAGATGAAGAGAATGGTACCCTATCTTCTCTCAAATTTTCGCGATATTTAATATTTTAGTACTCATAGATTCAAAGTTTCAAAAGAGATTATAAAATGGTCTATAATTAATAAAAATAATGTTTTAGTGATAAAAAATAAGAGAATTTAGTATTTTCCTCATAATTCAAAAAGTACGTGGAAAACTTCATTGGATGGAAAACAATAAAAGTGATCTGAAAAAAATTTAATATGATCTATAAAGGTGATAAGAAAGTTAATGAAGGAAAATTAAAACTTAATAGAATCTAATTTAGAGATAAAATAATTCATGAAGATGAATCTGTTGATGATTTCTTCACTAAGGTTATTATGGTTTCCTATACAATCTATGGTCATATAGAAACACTTTAAGTCTCCACACTAGTTATGAAACTTAAGGGAATTATTCCTAACAAATTTATGAAAAAATTTAAGTATTTAAGGATAGATATGTTACTAAATTTACAATTGATCAAAACTAAAAAACTTTTAACATTTATGAGATGAGAAGAGAAGATTCTATAAAAATAAAGTTAATTAATTAAAAATAATTTTTAAAGCTTTCAAGAATTTTAAAATTAAAGATGATCATAGTGATTTTGAATAAGAAGAAGATATAATAGTATTTTATCAGACCTCCTCCCTAGTGTAAAAAATCCTAAAAAAGGAAAAATGTTTACATGATGGGAAAATACTATTTAAATGTTTTAACTACGTAACATTTATTCATTTCATAACCAGAAGTCCTATTAAAATAAATATTACGAATATATTAAGACATCCACCATGAAAGGATATTCCTTTAATAGAAATTTATTTCAATAAAAATAGAACAATAAAATGGAAAATAAATTATTTTTAGGAATTTTTTATCTATCGAATAAGTATTACTTGATTTTGATGAGATATATATAGTGAGGAAACTCCAAAAGAGACTTATCATAGGGTCTTTATGGCATAAAAAAGAGGAGATTTAATCTTAAAATGATGAATCACAAAGCAGTAGATAAATTTCTGTTGAAGTAAGACATTCATCTAAGGAGAACACTATGATAATGAAGATCAGCATGTGATTGAATGATATTTGAAGGCTAAGAGATAAAAATTCACATCTCAAAAGGATCACTAATATGATTAATCAAAATTAGATTGATAATGAATGTATTTTCAAATAATTTTAGTAATTAAAACATTAAAATATTGAAAAAATGAATAATATTTATGACAAGAATTCCACTATCATCCTTTAGGATAAGGTGGTTCAGGTACTAAAAATGAAAATTATTAAATCACATAAAGCAAAAAAAAAATTAAAGTATGATTATAAAAAATCTATTATAAAAGTATGTGAGCTTTCCAAGAAATAAAAACCAAGAACTTTTGATGAAAAAGATGTTTTACAAGAATAAATAAAGCCTATTTGGACTAAACTCAAAGTAAAATCATGTTTCTAGAACGATCTAGTGATGAAAAAAAATTCTAGTTTAGGTATAAAGTATGACGAAATGGTAAAACCAACTCATATGTAAAAGGGTAAAAATTATTCAAAATATGATCCCACCAAATCAAATTACAAAAATCAATAGATACAAAAAATATTTTGGTGAAATTATATCATAAGGGTTTCATAATATTGTTGTGGAGAAACAAAATAGACAATAAATTTTTTATCAAAAGGATGTCTTGGGGACAATATTGGTGTCATGGTGTGTATTTTCCTTAAAGTTTTCAGTAGATGATAAAACATATAATTAAGTGTACAAATAAGAGATCTCTAACCATGTGAGAGATAATAGTAGTATATAACAAATCAAAAGGTTTAAAAGTTTGATAAGAAAATAAAGGTAAAAAATAGTTTTTAGATCTTGAAATTATTTTTTGTAATTTCTTATCAATAAGTAAACGTCTCAAACTAGTGTATCACATTCCTATTAGATTAATTAAACCCATATTATCGAATAAATAAATTTAAGAAATAAAATAGTCTCAAAAAATTGGATAATGTATTTGAAGTTTCATTCAAGGCATGAGAATCCAAGAAGCCATGGATCATGGATAATGTTTTATCTTCCGATATGATAGGTGATTGGAATAAAATAATGGATGTTAAAAGATATTAAAGAGGATATCTTTCCTTTGTAAATGATATTTCATTAAATTTAAAAGGTTCTGGAATAACTACAAATTGGAAGAATTAGATAAAATATATCAATGTACTATTTAAGGATATGATGAATCATAACATGGTAAGTGTATCAGAGATAATCTGTTATATAAATGAGAGTATTTTAATAAATAATGTATTTTTTATAAATATATTGAAATATGGATGTATGATAACAATAGAGTTGATATCCCGAGGTAATTGTTTTTAGGTTTGAGAAGCCAAAATAGTTTTCTGCCATAGTATGCAAGTTGAGAAAAAATTGTGTTATATAAAATGTGATCATCTTGACTAAAAGATCCTAAAAAAATTGAGTATAGAAGAATTTGTGATTAATATTTCATTTTTTGATGAAGACACTATCACTACTTGAAAAAATGTTGATGTAAAATGGTGAATAAAAGTTACAAGGGTGTTGAAATCCAAACTCAAACTCCATTAGAGTTGGTTTATTGGGTTGTTTTTATACCCATAACTAAGAATTTAACAAGTGTAGAAAATTATTTCATCATATTAATTAATGATTTTACTTGAATGTAATGTATTAGTTTATATATTATAAATACCAATCTTTAAGCTTGTTTAAGAGTTTTAGGATACATTCTAAAAAAGCTAGTTAGTTCTTATTTAAAGTGGATAAGATCATAAAATGAAATTTAGTACTCTGATAAAAATATTAGAATATATTTATAAACATAGAATAATAAATGATTTTTGTTAACATTTCACTCCACAAAAAATAGAGATACTAAAAGGAAAAAACAGATGTCTTTCTGAAATATTTAGAAATATGCTAAGTGTGAAACTTCAAGATATTTCTAATTCCAATATATCACTTCTATGATAAATATTAAAAATTGGTTCTTATTGATCCAAAATTTGAATATGAATATATATAAAATATGGTTCAATAATAATCCAAATAAAAACACTTTATAGTATTTGTGAGTCAATGCTTGATCAATAATAAAGGAAGTGGTGTTGGAAAGTTTGATGAAAAATATGAATACAAAATTTTTCATGGTTATACACCAAAATTAATTTTATATAAATGTTACAAAAAAAATATTAATGGACAGTTTAATGTGATTATGTAATAGTTTTTGAAAATTAAAATGAACTTAAGAAATGAATCATAAATGTTCATCAGGATGATGTTGTTATTATAGAACCTTCTAAAATGTTTTAAAAAAATGAAAAAAGTACATTAATGATCCAAATTCATCCTATTCAAGTGATAGGGTTGTATATTTTGGAACCATTAAAATAAATTCAACATGTAAAAGACATGTTAATACTAAGAATGTCATTAGGGATGAAAATCAAGGGGCATAAACAAGAATAAAAATCATGGAAACTATTACCATTAGTCTTCTTTCAATGATAGAACCCCCAAACTATAAATAAAGCTTCCGAAAAAAAGAAAAGATTTAATAAATGGATGGAGAGATAAATGAAATTGAAAAGATTAAAAAATGTGATATTTTTATTAGGATTCATGAGGACATCATTGGCCCAAAATGAGTTTTTTATGAACAAAATAAATGTCAAAGGTTAAGTTTTAAGAAAAAAAAGAAATATTGGTTTGAAAGTGGTAGTATTTTTTTCATTTATTTTTGTGTAACATTTTCCCCTATTTCTAGTTTTAATACCATCATAATTATCAGTGAAAATATATCTCAAAGAATTTTCAATGTCTTTCCATTGGATATGATGTTTTTGTTTCTAATTGGGGAGATGAATGAAGAATTATATATGGAGAATCATATGGGTTTTATGCATGATGATGAAATAATAAAATTATTAAAATTGAATAAGTCTCTTTATGTGTTAAAGGAATACCTAATATATTAGTATTTCAAGCTATTTGACTACTTGATATGTATGGATTTAAAATTATGTAAGGTGAAAAATAATCTATATATAAAAACTACTAACACCACGTTACTAATTGGGATTATGTATGATGATGAAATCATATTTTTTGAGTAATGATTAGAATTTATATGAATAATTATACACAAAAGTTTACAATAAGTTTGAGATTTCATTAAATGGGGAGATGAAATTATTCTTGGGTTTTCTGATAAGTGAAACCGCTTTCCTAATTTAAATTTCATAATATAAAGATTCCAATGAATTATTAAATAGATTTGGTATGTATGGATCAATAAAAGAATCTATATAAATCCACATAGGCACCAAGTTATGGAAGGATGATAATGTGAAAAATTCATATATGAAAGAATTTAGAAAATTTATTGGCCATATCTTGTACTTAACTAACTCAAGGATCAATTTTGTCTATGTTCTTGTTATTTGTTCCAAGTATAAATCAAATCATAAAGAGTCACATGTGTTATACGAAAATATATTTTTGAGATAAATCATAAATAAAAATGATTATAATCTACTACATGAATAAAAAATGATAAATGTACAAGGATTCACTAATGCTAACTAGGCTGGTAATGTTAGTGATAGAAGTTTTTCAGTAGGAATAGAATTTTTCGTTGGTGGGATATGCGCATATTGAAATCTAAAGAAGAAAAAATACATCCCATTAAACTCTACCGAGGCTGAGTAGATTGTTTTATCCCCAGAATCTACACAGATGATGTTGATGTAAAACCAACATGGGGATATGAATGTTATATCTAATTATCCACTGGTTATTATATGTGATGAACATAATGCTATAATTGTTTTTAAGAATATAGTGAAATATTTTAGGTAAGATAACATTAATATCAAATTTCATTTCCTAAAGGTAAAATAGGTTTAAGGTATCTTAATGTTGGAATGTATATATACAAGGAGAAAATTTCTAAAATAATTACAAAATAAAATTTAATTAATGATTTTTAAAAATTAAGACTGAATAATGGTGTTAAAATAATTCCAAAGACACATAGAGGTATATTTATTTTGATTATCCTCTCTTATTTCTATTGTTTTTTCATTATTATAATGGGGGAAAAGTAATCTATAATGGGGGAAAAATTGTGCTAATTTTTTTTATTCTTTTATTGATCATGTGTGTGAATGTAATAAAAAATCCCTAGTGATAATATACACCCCAAACTTTTTATCATGGTCATTGGGTCTTGATATACCAAGCGACACCAATCCCCCCACAGACATGTGTTTTTCTCCCTCTAATTCCCACACATGTACTATAATTACTCATTAAAATAATTAATGACCCCACATGAGAACATATGTTATTTTAGTATTCTTTTTTTCCTTAATAACACAAAAAATGAGAAACTTCCTAGGAGGTAACCCATCCTGAAACTACTATCGGCCATGGTTTCTTAAACTATTGAGTTTTAATAAGGTATAATCCTAAAAATAAAGGTTCATATTATTGACATGATTAGTAATATTTATCATTTTTAACACTTTAAATTTATGGGATGTTACATTATCACCTACTTTAGAGCATGAAAAACTAATTATGAATCCCATATTTCAACCCTGTTAGTTATTCTACACTAATATATGTGTATTAATTTTATACCATAATAAAAACTGGGCTCCATTGATTACACATACACCCTAACATCATAATATATCTATCTGGTGCTGACCCACCTTGCACAACTAATTTCTTTATACACATTTTTCCCCCATTGGGGCCCACCCATGTGCTCGAATGAAATTTCAGACTAATGACTGTCACTATATTCCAACACATGTTCTTTTAGTGTTGATTTTTACCTATCTCAAAGACACCTTGAGAAACTTCCCATGAGGTCACCAATCCAAGCAATACCCAAGGATAAAATATCATAACTCTAGAGTTACAATTAAAAATGTTCCAAAAAATAATGGGTTACCTTATTGAAAAGGGTAGTAACATTTATCCTTTTTAATCATTTAACCTTATGGGGTGTTATAAAAGTGGATGAAAATATTTTTATGAATTTATAACTAAGGATTACAAGCTGGAATCACTTATTGAACTATTTGTGGAAAAAATTGATGCATTAATTAATCAATCTTGTTTTTACACCTAGTTTTTTCATGTAGACTTAGATTTTATTGATTAATGGATCAACACTTTAAATAAGTTTATTCCACACCTTTACCAAAATATTTTTCTCATTATGTTCAATAAATGGGAGGAAATAGATTTCACATTTTTCTTGCTTTATTTGGATTTAGGGGTAGTAGATTTTCGATTTTAGAAGAAGTTATTGAAATATAAAGGAACCATAAATGTAAGGTATTGAATGAAAATCCAAAGGAATATATAAACCAAACTATATTAAGATGATTTTATATTTTTTTTCAATATATGTGAATGAGGTTTGATATTAGATGATTTGAAGAAAAAGAAAATGTAATGATAAAATTTTCGATAAGGGTTAAAGAAGATTTTTGATGTGTTAATGATGGCCTTCAGTTATGAGGTAGAGTTAAAATTTTTACAATATAATATATATGATATTTAAGATGTAGTAACAGATATTTATTTTATATGTATCTCTTTGATATGTAATATAATATCTTCCAGAATATTGAGATGTAGAAAAGAAAATTTTCTCATCGAGTTACATAGAATATGTCAATGATACAAAAGATATTTTGGTGATATGAAATATATTTCAATGGATATATAATATTTTTCAAGATATGTATAATATTTCTACATAATATATTATATATTTTGGTACATATGAAAGATATGTCCGGTAGATCAAACTAAAATATGTATAAAGAATAGATCACTCCATGATTACCACTATATTTGGGGCATATTGATGGGTTTTAGAGCAAAGTTAATATATAATAGATGGAATGAAAGATTATTCTATAGTGAAATTTGAAAAAATAATTAATCTTGCTGTTGTAATACTTAAAATATTTGATTTATTCTTTTGGTTTGGAAAAGTTAAAGGTTTTAAGAGATTAAAGTTAGATTATAGTGATATATTTTTAAATTATTTAAATATCATGATTAATATTATGATCACAATTAAGAATACTTAGGGATGAATTTTTAAGAATAATAATAAATAAATTTTGTAAAAGATATTGTCACAACCTATTGATAATTATTACATGTGTTCATGAAAACATGGATAGAATAATGAGGGTTTTTGTGGAACGTGAAAGATATGACGATTTTGATTTCCCAAGGATATTAGATAAGGAGTTATATAGAGGTGTTATATGTGATTAGTTTGAATGTGTTCTGAAGATGAATGTAGTGCCCGACCCGTTTAGCAACATGAATAGTGCTTCGGGCCGAGTGCCACTAACCTTAGGTGCGCCTCCCTAAATGAAAAAGGCTGTTAACTAGTAGTGAGGGTGTAAAATAGTGAGTGGGGAGACTATACCATTTAGTTATGTTGTAATAATGGTTTGATATATATAAATATACATAGTGGAAATAATGACCCTACAGACTCAAACTAGTAACCCTCCCTTGGAGAAAACGTAGAATCATCATACAATAGAGGAAACATAACTATTATCAGCATCATAAGAAAATAAAAAATACAACATGCCATTTATAGAAACTAAACAGAACATGCATCCAATATAGATCATACAATATAATAACCATAAAGGAGGGTCACCCATGGCCGACCCCAGAATATACATATGTATTAAAATGTTGATACAAAAATAAAAAAAATCAAAATATATCTCAATATAATGTAAGAACATCAAGGTCCCTTACTATCCATCCAATGAAACTCAATCACTAGGATTCATCTCAAGATATCGAACCCTTACCACAATGCAAAAGAATGAAATCTAAATGTGTCTTGAAGGGTATGTTTAGGGTGTGAGAATGAGTCTCGGTAGGTCACCTCCAAACTTATTCATACTTTACAATTATGATTAGAAAGGTGGGCACTAAAATAAATAAACTAGTAACACCGGAATATCATTAATACAATATTCCTTGGTGCTCAACAACCACTAAGAAGATATGACCTAACTCGAAAAATGTTAGGATAACTATATAGGATATGATCCTTTTCTCACGGCTCAAGGAATCCCCTAATGCAATATTTACATAGGTGAACCCTCATGTTCCACCTCCAAATATAACTTGGAACCTCATTCCATCTAACACCCCATGTCCATGTCAACTCACCAACGTCACAAAGGCATTCCAAAATGATAAGAACCTAGTATATCAGACACTTACTTGAAATCACATGTCGACTCGAAGCCCAAAGCCTGATGGTACAATGATATCTTTCCTCAATTATAATATCACTATTGGATCAGTAGCTGATGTCATGAGGAATGGTGATGTCATCCCTCCCAAAGGTATCCTGGACCAATAACCTCAAACATGAAGAGACTCATCCCCAACCAACATCCTCAATGTTGTCATCTGATGGATCCTCACCATCCCTTGGCTTTCTATAGAAAGTACTTCCAACCATAATCCCTAAGATGTAACTTCCGGATGCCTCTAACCACATCAATGGTCAATACCACCTCAAATATCTGAGTCAACATAGGTGACCCCTAATCTAAATAGTGAATTTTATAACACGAGTGAGTGACAATAATCAATATAGAACCTTAGCCACAACATTCCAACACCTAATACCCTTGCAAACATGTCACTCAATCTGATGGCCACACCATCCCATATCCCATGAGCCTTGCCCATAACCTGATTTTCTCACCACCTTAATCTAACAACAGAGTCTCCAAACTCATGAAAAACATCACCAAAGTGCCTTGGGCCATGCCTGTCCCGACAATCACATCACCTAAAACAAATAACCAATAATCTCTTAATCCTCAAATAGAGCCCATTATGATCCCATGGATCTCACAAGAAGAACATACATATATTCGATTAAATATAAAAAAATTAAAGAAAAAATTAAATCAAACATCACCCCGACCTAAAATAACAAAGGTCCAAAGCCTCTTGAATGGGTCAAACCATTTTCTGTCTCGATTGAGAATAATCATATGCATCTCATAAGGTTGAATTAATTAATTAAAAGAAAAAATTTAAATTATGGGGTCTTACTCATTCAACACAACGATGCACTAAAATCCACATCCCCAAACACTCTATAAAACACAATGAAAAGTATGAACCATCTACTTCATAGTCATAGATTTAGGAACTCCCACTCTTAGCCTCTAACATGAACTGATTTGGATGAAATCAAAATTTTAGATGAATTCGATAAAAATAGGGTAAAACCAATCACACGGATTTAGCACACTATATGTAGTGTGAAAAGAGAAATTGAAGCTTGAGGATTGAGAGACTTACCGATATGAATCCAGTGCAACTGACATCTTGCAAAATTAAGGCCAGATTAGGGAGATACATCAACACCTAGGAGGGAAAAAAGAGTGCCTTCCACTACTGTGCGTGGACCAAAAAGGAAAAAGGATAAGAAAATTTGGTTTATAAAAGAAGGGGAGAAAAGGTAAATTATCCTCTTTAATGAGTCACCTGGTTAGATGGAATGGTTTTACAAACAATGTGGAAATCATGTGACTCTTTCTTAGGAACCAATCCTTATACATTTATCTTTCATTGTTAGGACTAACCATGCGCAAACCATGCATTCTATAGTTCCTAGGTAATACCCATTTGTCACTAAGCATGTGGATTGTCCATGGTTTTCCCTAATAGTGTGCAAACTAAGTTAATTCCCACAACTAAATAACTACAAAGGTCTCACATGAAATTTTAACCCATCTAGCATAGTTTCTAAAACTGTGATAAGAAAAATAGGGCCTCACGGGTTGTACTAGTAGGCCTCGTGATAAACTATAACCATGCGCCTCAGCTTACCCATTTCCAAAATAGGTTCTTTAGGCCTTCGATGAACCTGAAACCCATCCGAACACCCAATACATTTCCAAACTTCTAAAACCATCTTTAAACTTGTTTTTGGGTTAAAAAAATCCTAGAATTAATTTCTAATCAATGATTGAAGAGTTGACATACCCACCAAGCTAAAAAATTAAAAAAGTGAAAGGATTTTGAAATGCTCCAAAACCAATGATGTTACAATCTCCCCACCTAATAATATCAAATCCTTGAGTTATAAAACAAAACCTAAAGATGGTACTGAACATACCCATCTCTTAAACTTAACCTGGAATACCCTGTTCTAAAGGGTATATTCTAACTACCTCATGGGGGATCCCCAGCTTAGGAGTTACCTACCCCAGTTACATCCCAACCCAAAGAATAATCCAACTGCTGGTCCATCGACCATCCCTGGACTCAAGGTCCACCCATGATGCATCATCACTCTTGGATCTCATTAGGTGCTCCCATTTCATGCCTGACAGCAAATCGAATCCTGCTCCACATTGATTTTCACCTCATTCCCATCTCATTCATGACACCTATAAGGTCCCACATCTCATAAAATTATCATATCAGTCCCAGTACCTCATACATAATCAATTACCGCATCATAATGATGCCCATATTCCAACACACCTCACACAATAATCTCCTCAAGGACGTGATACTAACACACCTCAATAACCATGCACCTAAAATTTCTCACATATGGATCCATGTGCACCACACCACACCACACACACACACACATATATATACAACACATCCAAAATGATACCAACATACTAACCAACATTTGGTTAGTACAAAAATACAACATATTCACCTCGTTCACCAAAAAAATGGGAATTCTTATAAAATGATATGAAAAATAAAACAGAACAAAACTACACCCATGACATACCTATAACTATAATCAGTTCAAAAGCCTCATCATAACTTAGAAGATCCAAAACATGAACCTGGCCTGGAGGATGACTACCCGAAGCCTGGTCTTCCCACATTGCTGCACCAACCACTGACCATAAACCCCAATGCTGGGTCCTACTGTCTCCTCCACATACTCTATGTGTAGCTAAATATTAACTACCATCACTTGGTACCATTCCATTTCTGATATTAGAACCCTAAGTATGCCCCATTACCTGACATTCATCTATCCACGAAGGCCTCTTGAAGAGCCTATTGAGATGTCCAACCAGTCCACAAGCTCTACACTCCTTTAGAGGCCACTCACACTATGTCCAGAAATTTCCCAGCTACCCATACTAGAATCACACTATCTAAGACCCACTCCAAAGAATTCTTGCCAAGTACTAGTCCCGAATACCATGATAGAACTCCTCTCAGGATTACTTCCTACTATTTGAAGCATCACCACTGAAATCACCTAACATCATCACCCAAATCGAGTACGACTGATCCGTCAAGTTTCCCATAGCTATGTGTTCCAGATTAATTACCTATGAGAATTTTGACAACCTAAATTTGTTTATCTACACCCAAATGGTAGGACATAAACTATCCTTGAAACGGATCACCCTCGAGGAGTCATCTCTCACCATATTGGGTGTGAAGAGAGACAACATAGTGAATGTATATGTGTATTCCATGATAGATATGTCACCCTCATGAAGGATCAAGAACTCGTGAGATCTCTCTAACCTCATTGTCTCCAAGAAGAAGTTATCAACAAACCTAGACTCAATTACCTTCCAGGACGGTTCCTCTTATCTTTCTACATACACTTACATGTACCACCATCACTTAGCCGACCCCTGAGATTGTATGTATCAAGATTCTCCAGCACTAGGGTTCCCGCACACAGCAAGCTCGTTCGGGAGGGTCCGCTCCACGTGCCGAGAGGCTGATACATCAACTGACACATAGTCCAGAGTTGATGTATCCAAAAGCTCAGTATCGTCAACAGGAACTCAACAACGCAGACATCGCGTCAATCGGACGCCCGGTCTGAAAGATATTGGCCTTTTTGTCCCAGGGGCCCGGTTGATTTTTTAAGGAAAAACCAACCCGACTGTACTCCACCTGCGTCCAAACCTCGGGCAGAGTATGCCGAAAGATCCTTCTAACTTATAGGAATCCACAAAAGTCGATGGCACGTCAATCGGACGTCCGAAGCTCAAGATATGAGCGTTTCCGCTCCGAGGGCCCGGTTGGTTTCGTGTATGAACCAACCCGGCCGATCCCAAATTATTCCGAAACCTTGAGTGTAGTATACTGAGAAGACCGTCTCGATCCAAGGATCGCGTTTCCGCTGACAGCGCATCAATCGGAGGCCCGTAGCTCAAGTTACGGGCAAAGACCGAAAAGGTCCAGAAACGGGGGGGGGGGGGGGGGGTCTGGGCCCGGGCCGACCCGACCCGAACCGGGCCGACCCGACACGGGTCCGACTCGGCCCGGCCTGCCGGACCGGCTTGGCTCGGCCGAGCGGCCGAGCAACGCGGGGGGGGGGGGGGGGGGCTGCCCCCGCGTGAAAACACCGTGGCCCTCACGGGGGGCCGCCCTGTTCAACGGACGTGGCAAAGCCGCATACTGTGTGCACCGAACCCGCGCGGCCGCGGGTCCACTGGCGCCACCGCCGCTGCGGCTTCAGCCGCGGAGGCCCTGTCCGGTGGCGCGCCGAGGCGCCGCCGCCTCCGGCCGCCAGTGGCTTCCGCGGGCCACTGAAGTTGCTCTGGTGGTCCGATTTCCTTCCCATCTGCGCCGAAACTCCTCCTGGGTCCCGTTCTTCACTACGGAAACAACAGATCGTCCCTGCGGCATGTTTTGTCATCGCCTGCCAATCCGCGCATCAACGAAGAATTGCGGAGGGTTTTCGGGCCGTGTTTGTTTGGCCCACACCCTCCGCGTTAGATGATAACAGTAGGGAGAAATATTCAACACATGAATAAAATCAAGGCACAATTTTAAAAGAATTAAAATTGAACTTGATCCGGGTTCTTTGTTTTAAAAGAAATAATCACGGGAATATAAATTATTTCACAAAAAAAGCCCTACCTCGATCAAGTCATCGCATGCGCGTTCTTCGCGGAATTGATCGTCGCGGAAGGAGGGGACCATCGCGTCGTCGCGGTATCCGGCGTTGCGTCGAAAAACTCCGAGGACCAAGAAACAACAGATTTAATTATATCAATTAAATCCAAGTGTTGTTATAATCTGCAATGAAATTTAAAGAACTGAAATCTCTCACCTCAACGGATGATCGAAGATTTTGATGCGGATGAAGGAACTTCACAGAAGAACGTCGCAGGAGAAGAAATGTCGGTGTCACGGCACACAACATTGCATCGTCGATTTTTGCGGGTTCGGTGTTCTTCGTTGGAGGCCGGCGTTCTTCGCGTTCTTCGCATTCTTCGCGTTCTTCACGTTATTCGCGAAGGAGGTTGAAGGACTTAAGGTTCTGTCAAATCCTCTCAACGAGCAATCCTCAAGATGTCGTGCGTTGGTCTAATTTTATTATTACGCCAACGGATTTCAAACAGGTTAAGAAACGATTAAATTAATTCATAGAATTAATTCAACAAAGATAACCGCCCAATTAATTGGTGCCTTAAGAATTTAAGAAAACGCGTCAGTTGACTTTCATAATGACGGGTTCTCGCGGGTGCGTTACTTAGCGGAAAAGAAACGGTGGCGCTCGTGCGCGCCCCACCTCAAAAATATCCTACCAATAGGGTAGGATATTTTTGGATAGCACCCTATCCTCTTTAACTTAGCTTATGCAGCTTTAAGTGGCTTTTTAGTGGCTTAAGTGAAATAAAAATAAAGTTGTCGCACCACTTTATTTTATTTCTTAACGTTAAGCCCAAAAATTAAAAACCACACCCGAGCAAATGCAACTCCGGAAGAGGCATTTCTAAGAAAGTACTGGCACTGCGATACCATCGGTGCCCTCGGAATTCGATTCCGGGCACTGGTTCAAAAGTTAGAAAAACCCGTCTGTCCGTTCACTGAACGTACCCGAACTAAACTTCAGAAGGTGATTCCAGGCACACCGGGCCTCGGAATGATGTGCCGTCAGAAGCTGCGTTCTTGAAAAATTAAAAAGAAAATTAACAAAAAAAATTTCCTTGAAATTTATGGGTCTTTACAGTATGCATCCTCAGGGAGCAACGAGTTGCGTTTGTGGATCATAGTGGGGGAAGTTTCTTTGAGGTAGTACTATTTTATTGGTCCAAGTGTGGAGAAAACATGAATATGTTTAGGAGGGAAACATGGGGGATATGTGTTGATAGGTGGGCCCCGTGACCCAAATTTTTGTCTTAGAGGCTTAGTAATGTTTGGGAATGCAGCTTGAGAATGAGCCATTATAAGGTGGGGAGGTTGTAAGATCCCAACCTTTTGTGAAGTTACGCCCTTTTTTAAATTTTTGTCAAACTCTCTTTTTTCTTGTTAATGAATTGGTTCTTGGGTTTTTGAATAGTTTTTTGAGTTTTCTAGGGGAGATAGACTCAAAATAAAGAAAAAAGATTCCAAATAGTGTGAAATGCATAGTTGGAGCACGATTAGTACAAACCATGTGTCTGAATTGGGGAAAATGTGCAGCCGAGGACCCTCTCAGGTAGAGGATAGCACACGGGCTCCACACAGTTTTCAAAACCATGAACGTACTATAGGACACCATGTGTCTTGTACCCTCTTGGAATGAGGGATTTGCATGATTAGCGCAAGATTTGGAAAACTCTATGTCCAATCCACGTAACCCTTAAAATGTGGGAAAATCCAATTCCCTCCCTTAGTGTTTAAGTATTCTACCCCTATTTTCCTCTCTATTCCTCATACAGTAGCTTGGGTGATGAACCAAACCCTTCTATAATTCCAAGTGATAATTCTACTTTGATTATTAGACTTTTTGGGGAGCGTTTGTATATGAATCAAAGATTTAGGTAAGTCTAACACTCATATTCTCTCTATTTTCTAGATCAGGGATTGTAGTTACTCTCAAATTCTTCCAAATATATAAAAAACTCAGTTCTCCATAATATTATATGTTGGGGACTTAATGGGGGTTTGATTTTAAATAAATGGAAAATTTTCAGAAAACATTCATCATCAGACATGAGTAGGTGGTCTTAGAACCTTTTCCCATAATCTTGATATGTTATATGTGTATTTAGTTGTTTTAATTCACTACCTTGCTATGTTATAATTTTCATGATTTTGGAAAGTGACTTGGGACTTAGATTGTGGCATAATACCTTTCACAGACCTCGTTGGGTCAGTTGATGATATGAGACCAAACCTAGGAAAACCCATGGGGTATACCTAACCTTTGAGAATGGTTTCATAAATTTATAAACATTGAAATATAGGAAGTAATAAAGTGAATGTGTTGTGAATTTTATTTGGGAATGTGGGATTGGTTTAAGGGTGAATTAAATTGATTATATGTTGGAATTTCTGAAATTACTAATGTTATTTTTAAAACATTTTAAATAGTTCATTTTTTGTTTTGATCAAAATATAATTTTTAAATGAATAATATGATGTTTTGAAGTGATAATTTTTTTAAATGCAGGATTGGCCTCAAGGTGATTTTTAAAGAAGACTTCTTTATACAGTTCAAACGATGGTTTAAAATGAGGGAGTACTCCCCCTTTTTTAAAAAAATTAATTAATGATTATTTGAAATGGTCAGAAATGGTAATGAAATCCTTGGGGAATTGTTTAGTTTTTCAAAAGTGAAGACCTATGTTTTTAATGGTGGCCTCAAGATGATTTTTTAAATGAGGGTTTTTAATTGTGTGTTATAATGGATTGTGAAATGAATTTGATTTTTATTTTTTCCCAATTTAATATAGTATAAGGGGGTGTTTGGAATAATGGTATATGTGTTAATGGGTTATTCCATATTGGTGGGATGTGTATAATGTGTTATAATTATAAACTATGGTAGTTTTTAAGGGTTATGGTTTGTGTTAGGTAAATGTGTTTGGTTAAAGAATAATGTGCACATGGCTTGGTGGTATGCGGGATATCAGAATGAGGTTCCTCCAATAAGTCAGTTGGATTGAGGTTCTAAAACCCACCCCTATAATTCATGGGTTAGAGAGTCAGACGAAGTCTCTAGGTACCCAACAATTGCATTTGGTGAGACTATATGAACTGCGGATCCAAGGTAAGTGTTATGTAATGTATGGTTGGGATGTCAGACTGAGGCTCTATGTTTCCAAACTAATGTTTATTGTGTGGGTTGGGATGTTAGACAAAGGGTCTATACTTCCCAAACACATGGACATGACTTGATTAAAAAACTGAGGCTCCAAGACATGTTTATAAATTGTGATTAATGAATTCTCCCTTATGATTAAAAGTGTTTGTAATCCCTTATTTTATAACTTAGAAACCCGATGTGGTAGGATATAGTTTATTTGGGTTGTTTGACGCTAAATAACTAGATGTATAAAATTATTAAATAATTATTTTTTAAAAGTCAAAAATGTTTCTTGATGAAAGTTAGATTAATAGGTAATTGTTAAATAAGAAACATGTTATTTTATTTCCATGTTTATTTACTAAATTTTTTCTCCTGTATACACTATTGTACATATTGATTATTTAATTAAAACTCGTTGGTGGTGGCCAATTGATTTTTACTCACATCCACCTTAGGCTTTCATGACACATGGGTACCTGCAAAGATGATACTTTTTTTTTCAGGTACAGGTTAAGGACAAAGACCTAGTGTTTGGTTCATGAATGGGATATTCAGTTAGATCATGGGATGTTAGGATTGTGTTGGGACTCAGGTCAATGATTGGGATCTTTCTGTAGTTTTTTGTCTTGGAATTTTATTTGTATGACTACCTTACATGTAATATTTTGTCATATTGTTATAACATGTTCTACATGGTTACTTGTCAACTTTTGTAGCATGCTTTCCATTTTTGGTTTAGATGGGTTCTTTTATATATTTATATTATTTCTACTATGGTATTACATTGAAAAATGGGTATAGTCTCCCCAACATATTCATTTATACATTCAATGCTAGTTGGAAGCCTCTATAATAGGAGGAGGCGCCCCTATGTCATGTAGCAACCCGACTTGTGGAATAAGATATAGTGGCCACCAGGTCGGAGATGTTACATTTGAATGTTATTAAATGATTTTTAAATACCTAAAAAGTATAAAAATTTATGATTATTTGAATTTATTGGATAATAATTTTATCTAACTAGTTATTTAGATAAATATTTTGGTGGTTGTAAGTTAGTTTGAAAAAGAACCTTTGAAACATGTCACTTTTTGTAAAAGACTCTATTTTCATGGTGTATTAAAAAGAAGAACTCTTTTGTATTATCTACTACTGGAGATGAGTACATAGTTGCAGGTAGTTGTTGTTCATAGATTCCATGTATTAAACACACATTACTAGACTATGGATATCAATTTCATCAAGTTCCTTGATAATACAAGTAGTATTAACACTTTTAAGAACCCCGTATCAAATTTATGGAAAAAACACATTGATATAAGATGTCATGTTTTGAGGGACCATTTATATAAAGGATATATTACTCTTGAATTCATTGGTGAAAAAATATTCTTATAGATATATTTATAAAACCATTAAACATTGATAGAATAAATTGTATAAGACATTAAAAAGGAATGATAAACTATTTCTAAATCTTTTAATTTAATTTTATCTCGCTTGTTAATTCGAACTATCTTTATATTTTTTAAATTTTTTGTTTGGTATTTAAGTCACTATGAAGTATAGTTCACTCAGTTATTATAGTGAGCATGAGTTTTTATTCATACGGTTAGTAAAGTAATTGTGAACACTTGCTCATGCAGGATCTATACCTACCATGAAACTTAACTCACACGGTTACTAAAATTACCACAATCTTTGACTCATATGATAAGTGTACCTACCATGAATTCATGGTTAGTAGACTTACCAAGCCATTGTCACCAAGAATCCATGGTTATTCTACATACCATGTCTGTTTTTTACAAATTTCTTCCTAAGCCAATATGGTTGGGATTTTAATTAAATATATTATTATTTTATTCCTAAATGATTAAAATAAAATTAGAATTCGAAATAACACATATTCTTTCCCTAAAAACCATTTATTCTTTTAGAATCCTTACCTTATTTCAAAAACCTCTTTCTATAAACTTCCTATTGAATCCATAACTTCCAAGCTCAAACCAAAGTGTGAGAATTCATTGAGTGAAGCATACTCCTGATGTTGTACCTCTTGCAGAATCACCTACTATGAAGAGATCAAACAAATTAAAAGTGAGTGTGAACACCATAGTAAATCTGTACAATCTACATTTGGTTAATTGACCAATTTGTGCTAAAAAGGAAATGAGTACTTAGTGGACATAGTTGAGTAGGTCTCTAGTATAGAAATAGATTTAGATTCATGGAAGGATTTATTGTTTTAAGGAAAATAGTAAGTCATTATATCCAAGTTTAGTTATGGAATTATACAATAATTTGTAATTTATTCCTGGAGATAAAATAGACACCACTAAGACAATGGTGAATGGAGATATATTTGTGTTTTCTTAAAATAACTAGGTAAAGAGATCAGGTGTTCAATATAACAGTGAATATGAAGACTATCAGAGTTTTTACCCTATAAACCATGCCTATTATGAACTTTAAAACACTTTTGAGGAATAGAATGGGAATAGAACACCTAAAAGACCATCATCCCTGGAACTCAGAAGTGAGTGTTAATTTCTAGATAAATTCATCTAACAATTGATCTACAATAGGAAAGGTTATTTTAGTATTCCAATGAAATATAATCTATTCCACTTATTCTTCAAGAAAAATGGATTTCAAATCAATTTTTAGGCATGTTATCAGGCACATGAATGAGTTGTGTAATCTGTCTTCTGAGTTTAATTATCCATCTTATCTAAAATTTATTCCAGACCTTTTTTCAGTATAAAGTATTAAATCCTAAAGATTAGAGAAATATAACATATTTAGAAGGCCTATTACTAACTTAGAAAATCTATAGAAAAATTAGATTAAACATGAAACCCTAGAAAATGGAATGGGTGGAAGACCTTGAAAAGTTGTATGAGTTATTTGATCCATTCAAATATCCGATTTGACCAAGGGATCTAGTGTATCTGGTTCATGATCAAGATGAGATACCTATATACTCTACCAATTATGAAGTTATTGGTGATAAGAAAGAAGAGGTAGATAAAGAAGAAGGGATAATAGATATTAATGAGGAAGCTAGGGTGGCCTATAATGATGATTGGGAAGTCAATCCTAGTATGTGTTTTGGACCACCTAACTCTCCTATACCATTAACATCTCATCAAGAAGATCTAAAATATGAGGATGTTGTTGAAACTAATGTTTCTATTAGTGTTTTTTTAGATGAGCCTAAATGGGATGATTCTTGTGACTTTTAAAATGATGAAGTAAACATAGATTAAACTCCTATGATAGGAAGTAATCCTACACGAAGGATACCAGATTCATCTACTAAGGGGAAAAGTGCATTGGGTCTATAGTTTTATGTTTGGACTATTTTTATTTTGATGATTATGATGACATTGGGGGTAGTCCACCTCAGGTTGGTGGACTCGTCGTCCCTTATACTCAGAGATCACTTGAAGCTTCATTGATAATTCATATAGATTCCTAGAATAGTCTTGAATATTATCCTTTAAAACCCTCAGTTTATCAATCTATACCAAATATATTTATCCCTAATAGAACAAGATACATTATATAATCTGTAAATAGTAGTGATATAACACGAGTTTATTCCCTCAAAAAAATTTATTCATGATGTTGAAGAATAATATGGTGATGAATCTGAAGCCTAATCTATGAGATATCAGTCTATGGACATTAAAGAAGATGGAAAGTAGTTGATTTATGATACATATAATTCTATACCCAATACGACCCCTATTATTCATCCCACATCCTATGTAAAAAAATATTATTTGAATGACTTAAAATTAGATCATATGGGGGTGTTTAAAGAACTATTTCTTAGTTTTATAAATTTTATAGATCCAATTAGAGATTAAGATAATATAGGGTAGTGACTTTAGTCATTTCCCATATTCATCCCATATTTATTCTCAAGATGGATTTTATTATAAATGAGGTTGAGTATTTGAAAGCAATAATAGATTTTGTATAGGTAGATATTTCAAAAATGATGCTGAATTTAGAATAAAGGTATACTAACTCAATCTTTTAAGATTCTACTGGTACTAATCCAACTCTATATCTTCTTATCTAACCATCAGTTTATGACGAAAGAATCATATAACTCAATATATATGAGTTAAATGCTATGTTTGATTAGTTTTAGATAACAAGGGAATATTTATTAAAAGGATTTGAAAAAAATATTGCAAATACTTTGTTGTTAGTAATAAAGGATGTCAAACAGGCTTGAAAAGATAGGGATACTACCAAAAGATCGATTGAATTCTATCTCAAAAGAATCTTCACCAATTCAGAACTTAATTTCGTGTTCATATCATTATATTTTGATTTGAATATGGCTCCTTTGAAATATTCCTTAAATTATTATGTTAAAAAGATAAGAATTACATATCCTATTTGAGAAAATTTCACAAAAAATAATTAATATTATTTTTAAGTAATTGAACATAGATTTTGTTAATTCAAGGACTTTAAAAGGTTACTGTAGCCCTACATATTCACTTCCAATGAATCCATCCTTGTTCCAACCCTTAACTATTAACTCAAAACCCATGATACTTCAACATAAACCATTAAACCTTTTGGATTGTCTTCTTGAAAAAAATTTCATCATCTTAGACCAGTTTCTCAGTGGGTGGTAATATAAGACCCTATTACAACTTCTATATCACCACCTACCAAACCAACTCAACCTACCTTATCCTATAACACCAAATTAAAGGATCCTATGCATCTTTATGATATGAGGGGTGTGTAATATTAAAAATCTAATTAGGATTCCTAATAGGGAATCAATTCTTTTAATACTTTTTGATAAAACATTGAGTTGTTAATGAAATACTCATTTTTCTTCCTTTCATGTTATTTTTTATCTATATACAATTTCTTTTCCTTCTAATATAATTTTTAAAAATACCAAATGGGGGGAGGGATTTTAAATTCATTGAATATATTAAGGAATTTGAGAAAACATTGAGAAATTGAGAAATATATGTTTCAGTTTGTTTCAAATATATTTTTTATTTATTCAATTCAATTAATTTTATATTTAATGATTTGTGATCATCAAAAAGGATAATATTGTTGGATTAGTCCAAAACCTCATTATTTTATTGAACTAAAATCAATTTTATTATATTTATAATTAATTTAATATTTTATGATAGTCAACTATTTTATATACAAATTGATAAAATTGGATAAGTATCAAACTTACCATGACTACCTAAAAATGTGGAATGAAACTTCCACATGAATAAGTTGAACTGACTGTGAAGGTAGAATGCTCATGTGGAACCTACCGAATATTGTATCCTATTTAATCAGATTCACAATCTACTTATTGTGCGTTGGACGAGAAAATTATATCAAAGTCATGGAGTGACCGTGTGATGATGTTCAAGTGAATATATATATAATAAACATACTACACATTTAAGAATTCAACCTACCACATGAGAAACCAAGATGATATTCAACATGTGTGTAGAATTTTTCCAAGTATATTAATTAACATGTATTTTTGTTGTAGTGATTGCAAGAAAAAAGTTCCTACCATAAGAAAACAGTACATACCACATGAAAAATTAAAGGTACCTAGTAATAGATAAACTTACCATATGGAAAAATGAAGCTACCATTCAAAGAGGTGAAGTTACCACATAAAGTAATGAAACTACAATTAAAATTTTTGATGTGACTACACAAAGGATTCAAACTACCTTATTAAGTAGTGAAAATACCTTGTGAAGAGGTAAACCTACTACATGAAGTATCAATGTGACTGCAAGAGAAAATGAAGTTACCATGACAACTAACAGTGTCGACCGAATTTGATCCAAAGTAACTCTGATTTAAGTGGAGACAACTAACTTGGTCTAACATAAGTAGTGTATTATTTTAAAATCTAAAATGGATATATTTTAGAGCATTAATTTAAGAGCTATTTTATTAAATAATATAACGAGTATGAGGATTAAATAATGAATATCCTTTAATATCTAGTTTAGAGAAGAATATCTATTTAATAAAAAGAGCCTCATATAGAGAAATGAGTTTTGTAATAGAAGATAATATGTGTGTTCCTTAATGACCTTATTATACATAGAGGGCTGGCTCTGAATATTACATGACACTATATTTCTTAGACGTCTCCATGAAAACTCATTTGAGCCCATTAAAAAAAATCTAAAGACTACTGAACAAACAAACCTGATCAGAATAATATATATTGAATATTATCACATTATATTTTTTGAAATTTATTTTATATATTATATTTAAAGATGAATTTATCACATTATATTTATTATTTAACATAGACACATGTTTTTTATTTTTGATTTCTAGAAACTCTCTTTCATTTCTTTTCATCTCTACTCCCATGAAAAACTATGGAAGAGGTTGTGTATCCTGGACCCCCAACATATAGTTGTTTCTAATTTCATTTCTCTTGTGTATAACTAGGGAAGAGTCTCTATATATCTTGGACCATTTGAGTATTATTGTTTTTAAAATCCAATCCATGTCATGGATTGATTTATTATTTAATAAACTACTTGGTAGTGGGTGATTTACAAGTGGAGAGGACTAGGTCTCATCTTGAGACTGAACATCTTGAATTTATTTTGCTGTGTGTTTTCTTATTTTTTTTATCAGATTTAAAACAAACCAATATATATTTTCCATTCTATAATAGAAAAAATTACTTTGATAGCTAAATTTTACATCTATTTTATATATAATGTTTAATATAAGTTAATCTATTTCAAAAGATTAAAGAGATTGAAACTTCATTTAGCTGAGTTATGATTTAACATTTAAGAATATTTTTGAAAGATAAAATATTATATTTATAATATTTTAATTAAATAGAAATTTTTTATTAAATTGATGAATTTAAGTTTAAAATATTTATTAATAGAATTTTTAATTGGAAAATCAATTCACAACTTCTTAAGTTTTCTACTCCAACAAATATCGAGGATGCCTAACTCAGATTCCAGTTCATCAAGAAAGAGTTTTAGAAAAGATAAACAAGATATTAGATATAAAAAAGAGTGGTTCTATAATCACATACCTCATGGATTCTATCAAAAGAACTAGTTTTGAGGTATGTTAAAGGAGAGGACACCAATTCACCAGATCTATTTTTCATTGAAGAACATATCATTAATTCATCATAAATTATATAATTGAACCTTAGGTTTAGAAAAAAAATCATCTAATCATAAATACTTTAGTATAAAATAGATACAAGATTATATTCAAGAATAAAAGAGTCTCATGATTATTTATCCATGAATAATCACATGGAAATATCACTGTTTAGGAGAGATCTAACTTTAGTCAAATGGGATATAGTTGTAATGTCTAATACAACAACATTTCTTAAATGATCCAAAAATTCACTGTTATTTAGAAAATATAATTCATAGATCATGCATCAACATGTAATTTATGTGAATCACCTCAAGAGAAAATTAGAAACTCAAGAAAAAAGATAAAGAACAAAGGGTTTTTCATCACATACCTAGATTCTAGATCTTAAACAAAAATGGATTCATAAAAAACTATCTTTAGAGGAGAGGGAATCATCTGGGAAGGCTAGTGGAGTCTTATAAATCAATAAAAATTTCTATACAAAAAACATTGGGCCAAAACAGACCATAAATGGTCATTAAAGAGGATTTTAGATCATTAATTTCATGTGCATATGGTTTGGTCGTATAGTTTATCATACCATCCAACAACATTATACCCTTTCTAGGATTCTATACAAGATATATGGTGTGGATTTATGGATTAAGAAACTATTAACTAAACATTTGAGGCATTGTGCTTCCTCCTAGGCACTCACATGGTTAGGGTGTGTGATTTTTTAAATCATATAGAAACTGTTATGTTGGAACTGGATATAGATTCATGGATTAATATGTGATACTGCATAGTTTTTCAATCCATTCACCTTAATTATGATCCACCCCCTGAGATATTGTTTCAATTTTCATGGTTTCTTGGAGATCCAACATGGTTTGGAAAAACCATTCCCACACCATAAACTCATTAAAAGGCCTCTAAAACTCTCTGAAACCATCTAGAATCCTCTAGAACTCAGAACAATCATTTTATTGTTAAAAAAATATTATTATGGGATAAATTTAACTCATAACACACCTAAAAAATATGAGGCCATTACACCAAGGATCTCCAACTCACCTACCTATAAGTAGCACATTGATGAGAAAAATCTCCATCCATATAAGGCCTCATGGGGATCCATATGGGTCAAATATTGACAGTTATTATTATTTAAAAACTATTAATAAACCAAGTGGTCATCCTATACTTTAATGAAGTCCAATACACTAGCTCTGAGCATATCCTCAACTGTATAGATTGTCCTCTTAGACCACCTCTTAGTTTGTGGGTGATAAGATGCAGTCAACTTTATCCTAGTCCCCATGGAAATCTGTAATCCTAGGTGGAAATGATATATAAAAAGGGTATTTAGATATTGTTTAGTTTTCATATATACCCCATGTAGATGAATAATCTTATATATATATATATATATATATATATTTCCCTAATCAACCACTAACTCAGCTTCTTAAATATTAAATAAACAGGTGACCTTCATTAAATAATAAAATATAACCCCACAATATCCATATAGTTTTATGACCTTGGAATAAAATCAATGGTCACATAGCCTCACTTCCATGTGGGAACTTTTAGTTGGTGATGCATGCCTCTTGGACTTTTGTCCCATACCTTCACCCTCTAATAGGTGATATAATTATCCACATTGAAAAAATTTCTCTCCTCATACCATTTCACTAGAATTTGTTCTTGATATCATGGTATATATCTATTATAAATAAATGAATGAACCCTTAATATGTTTGAGAGTCCTTCATAAATTCTTCTCTTATAAATGTAGGTAAAACCACCCTACCATGAACATAAATCTATCATATATAATCCTTAGTCTATGCTAGAATGATCTCTACATAAAAGATTATATCCCTTCTCACAAAAAAATATAAATTATACTTTTGGATAGTCTTCACCAACCAACTTGCGAAGAAGTGATATCTAGAGGAGTTAAAACAACCATATCCTTCCCCTCAATCATATGAAAATTACATTATTTTAAAATGATCACCAATATCCATTCCTAAAAAGATTCCCAAACCTAAATTTCTAAACTCTTCCTATAAAAATCATCATCCAAAATGATCCCCTTCTATAGAGTATAAGACATCCTAAAATTTAAAGTCTAGTGAAACTCTAGAAAAATCCTATGTCATAGGTTTCATCCCCATTATGAGAAAATTTATCATAATCACCTGTAGTCAATGTAGACTAAAAATATCTATTTAAAGAGATAGTGAGACCAATAATTAAAATCATAAATAATTAAAACTATAACTAAATCATTTGTGGTGTAGTTCCACTCACGGGGTTGTGGCCAAAGAGACCTATAAATGACAACCCACTAATTTTTCATCCAAGTGACTCTAAACTGGCTCACAAGGAATCATAATATATAGTATAACCCTTGTCCCATACCAAAAATCATAATCAAAGTAGATATAATCCACCCTTTTAACTCTTTAAACATAGATTCCTAGTGATCCATCCACTCAAATTTCACCCACTTCTTGGTTAATCCCATTGGTTCTGTTAAATTGGATAACTCTCGAATGAATCCTATATAGTTACCATCCAATCCAAGGTGAATCCTAATCTCAAAAACCTTATTAGTTTAACCCCTATATTTCATTACCTATAACATTTTTAGATTAATAGAAATTTACATATCAAATATTACATGCCTAAAAGAATACACCTTTTAAATACTAAAATTGGACTTTGAACATGTAACATATATCTGAAGCACTAAAAATATTCTCAATAATTCTTAAATATTTTCTCCATGAAATTATTGGCCCAAGAATATATCATGGAATAATCTATAAAAAAAATATTTTAATATTCTAGGTAGAGATATTCAATCCAATTTATTAGACCATTGAACACTATCCATGCATTCTTAAGACTAAATAAAATCACAAAGAACTCAGATATCCCATATTTTTTCCAAAATGTTATATTTCTTATATATATTGTCTTTAATTATAGTTTATCATATTCTGATCCCACATCAATCTTATAGTACCATCATTCTCCCTTCAATTGATTAAACATACCATCTATATATGGTAGTATATTCCTATTATTTATAGTAACCTAGTCCATATTTCTATATTCTATATAAAACCTAATGCAACATTCACCTTTCCTAGTGAAAAAAACTGGATCACACAAAAGAGTGGTACTCATATGTGTAAAACCCTTCATCTCTAGATTATCAAGCTATACCTTTAGAAATATCATCTTGGGTAGTGCTATATGATAGGTGGTTATCAATAAGGGATCAAAACCCCACATGAGTTCAATCATGAACATAGTCTTTTTCTTATTAGGTAGGCTTAAGAATTCATCAAGGAATACATCTTGAAAATAATCCACTATTATAGGAAAAATAGGTGGAACTATTATCTACTAAATTACAAAGACAATCCTAACCATATATGTAGTAATTTCCACTATCTTCTTAATATCTATTTTATCTCTACCTTATTCGAAAAAATATTTACCTTGTGAGAGACTTGTTACCTCATATGATAGATATAAATGAAAAACTCCATTATTAAAAATCAATGAGACCACAAAAGAACATCATCTAATCCATCCTGATGAAAATATAAAAATTGTTCATTTCTAGAATGAGGTAATCTGATAGGTGACCATAACATCAAACCACTATGGTACACCCAATTCTCCACCTAACATGGTCCAATATTTTCATCAATTGTGTATCTAGAGTCAAAATCCTAGAATAATACATTAAAAAATTCCCTAAAAAATATACTATATGTATATAGATAAATTTATGAATCACTATGTTTTTAAATAGAGAATTATAAAGTGTATAAACAATAGGAACCATATGTGTAACCATTGAAACACCCTCACCACCAACATATAAAAAATGGTATAGTATAAAAAGTCTACTAGCATCACATCCATGATCCTAATCCCAAAATCCTCTACTTCCTTGGCACAATTTCGTTTCTATTATTTGTGTTGAGTTATCTATGATTGAATCCCATAAAAAATAGTTGTTTGTGATGATATTTAATCACAAATTAATCATCATAGAAAACCAAATCACAATAAGAAGTATTTATAAAATAAGGTTGTTAATATGATGAGATCTAATTTTTTTGAAATGAAAATAAGGATCCATTTCAAATAATATTTGTGAAAGGATTATAATACATCGAAAATAAAATTCATATAGTACTTATGATGGAATTAATGTTTCCTTATAAATTAAACTTTTAATAGGATTACAATTCCATCACAAATAGTATTCATTAAATTTTTTTATGATTGATATGAAATTTCATAAAAAATAAGTAAAAACTGAAACCAATCAAGGAAAATTAAAATAAATTTCTATAAAACTACCAAACACAATTTTGGTTTAAAAAACATCATCATGTCATCGAGGGGAGGGGTATTTGATATGGGATCAGGAAAAGGAAACTCCATCCCTAAACCATGTGTAATTCATCACATGTACTCCATCATCTTCTCACGATAAGGCTCCTATTGCTACTTTGACTATCACCGTTACACTTCCAACTCTGTGCATAATCTTTATATAGTCTTATTATAAGATTATAAATTATCCTCATACTTTTTAATAGATGATGAATATTTACAAGATCACTTTGAGAGGATTGAAAAAATCACTGTACTACTATAATAACTAGTTATCATTGACCATGAATCGATACTGATCCCTATAACTTTATCAATATCTTGCATGGTCACCTGTATCCAATTAGCCTCATTTAAACATGAATTATATGATCTTTCATCCATAAAAACATACTGACTAACCTACATGTGATATATTATAGTCTCATACAACTATTTTAAGTGTGATTAGAAAATAAAAAGGTTAAAAAATATAATTTAATTTTAAATATAGAAAAATACTAACCATTATCCAACATTACCTTTCACCAACATTATCTCCCATTGTATTCTAATTTTACATCCTCTTATAGACATAAAAAACTATAAAAAATAATAAGAAACAAACTACATAAATATAACATAAATATATTGTACTAAAAGTATATATAAATTAATAATAAATATTACATACCATATTCTATTGATGTATACTAAACATATGACTCAAAACTATCTATGTGACCTCCTTACTCCCCCATTCTATCGACTTGATTATGACCTCCTTTAGAAAGTATCTCATATCTAATAAAAGTATAATCTATCCTAAGCCCAGGAAGGGATGTATTTAAGTCAATAAAATATCAAATTATAATAAAAAATGCTACGATAATCTCTCTACATGGCTCTATTTTTATGGTTATATTAAATAGATTAAAATGGCCATGTGCACAAATCTCCCATGCCCCCCTAACAGAGTCTGTCATGATATCATAGATCGGTGACCAAAAAAACTTCCAATAATCAATGATATAATGTTAGTAATTAAATAAATTTCAAATAAAATATAGTATGTATTTACATAAAGTCCAATTTTCAAACATGCAATACTAAACATCATTGAGAACCTGATCTCATAATACCCATGGACCCTAGGTGTGTGCCTCAGATACACGACAAAAGACATAAACTCAGTCTGACACACTTTAACACACCTTGTACTTATTCAAAATTATATGGATTTAAAATTTATTATTATACTATGTAATCCTTATCGACATGTTATTGTGTGTGGTCATTAAGTTGATAGGACACACCATGTGATATGTTTTAATATATATATATATATATATTTATATATATATAACTATTTTATTAATATCTGCATAATGTTTAGATCTTTATTTTTGAGTCGTATTACAGTTGTTACTCTGTGTTCATTAAAGCATGACATATTATAGAAAAATTATGTAATTTGTGTAGTCTTTATGTTGATACTGCACGTCATGATAGCACATGATAAGTCTTGTATTCTATATGTCACAAATAAGAAACTATATATGTGTATAATACATGTTGGGTGGATTCAGATGGGTATTCACCGTATTTACTCCAAGGTACATTTATGAAAATAGTTAATTTTAAATAAATTTATTTAATTTGTTTAAAATTATAATGGATGTGAATCTCAAGGAAATTCAGATGAGAATTAAGAAAAAAATATTAATTAAATATGATAATTAATTGATTTGAGTATGATTGATCTTAAATAATAATGATTAAGAATTGAATGCTAGTTTGATTAAATGACTAATTTGTTGCATGAATTTGGATGATCATGAGCATGTACCAAACATTTGTATGTGAATGGTTTTATTTAATTTATTATTAAATTAAATTTTTGTCCGGTGTTCCTTCTTTCCTATTATTATGTAAGGGCCTATGTGCCCATGGTTTTTTATGTAAGCACTTTTTGCCTCACCTATATGTGAGTAAAAGTATATGTAATGGATGGATCTCCCAAGCTAGTGTAGGATTTTCAAGTTTAGAGCTGAGGAAAAACCAATCCAAGAGAGGTACATATGTTGACAAGTGGAAAGATGTAATATGAACCTTAATTAGTTCAATGTGTTTCTCCCTTGGTCAACATTTAGTTAATCAACCACTAGATAAAATGACCATTAGTAAAAGATCATGATCATAACACTTAATTATTTTATTTCTATAAAGTTTCATGGTTATTTCATTATGGATTCTTTTCATGATCACATGAATTAATGAAATTAATGGGCATATAAGATAGAACTAAAATAAATTGAATTATTCATAAATATCACCTAAGACATGGTTAATTACTTAAGTATATCCAATTAATATTAACAAGAATGTGATAAAGATAATAATTTTATAAAATCACTCAATTATATATATTAGGTCAGTATAGCCTTCCACTACTTCAGCTAAAATCGAACCATAGTTTAAAGTGCTTGACCAACCAAATTTGGTGAGATTTTAATTATTGGGGAATTATAACATGATGTTTTGTGTTGAATTAACATATTTCACATCAAGGGTTGACTGCCAAAGTAGGAATTGGTGTAATTGAGAGGAAAGAGTTGAGGAAATCCAATTTAAGGATTTCAAGATTGGGGATTCCCTTCAACAGATCAAGGAATTGTGAGTTAATGCTATTGGAATTTGGAATGCCTATAAAAAAACATTCAAGTTTCCTGAACAACCAAAGTTGGGGTAATGAGAAGGTCAATATGGATCATTTACACTAGAATTTAGAAGAAATAAGATATTATGAAGCCAATGGTGAGGGCTATTGGGTTTTGATAAAATTGTGGGAGACTAATAAATATAATATTTAGTTATTTATTTGTATAAATGTTATCCGATAAAGTTCTAAAATTCTTATCATCTTTTTTTGTAGAAACCAAATTAAAATGAATTCAAAAATATCATTTTGATCTATAATCCAGAAGGATAACCTTATCACTATAAAAAATTTCCAAGAGGGGAAAAGGTGATTATGTGTTATCCTTTTCCATGAAATGAAATTGTATATGCTAGAAGAACCTATTCCTGATGCACATGGTAATGAGGAATGCGGTGAAGAGTTATCATTCTGAGAAACATTTGAACAATTCCAAATATGTTTAATGTTTCATGCTATCATCCATGTGCAATGAAATTTTGAAGAATCATGAGGACATGGATACATATATCGGGATGTCTCACCTTCGAGATCTCTATCAAGATAAGGCGTGACAAGAGATAAACCGTTGGTATAGCTTTTTACCAACGGTTTAGATAAACCATTGGTATATATTCATATATGCTCAAAGTATATCAACAGTTCTAAACCGTTGGTATTGGGTATTTTCACAAAAAACCAGAAGCCTACATACAGCTACCTCCACTTGACATACCTGCATACAAAACATCACAAATAACATCTATAAATAGACTTCAAACACCACAAAAAACATTGTAAATAACACAAAAAAACACATAAAAACATCACTCTTCCAACCATGCCATGTACTAAAATTCCCCATTTCAATATTCATATGACAAAAACTCTTCCAATTAACCTATTTCAATTTATTGGGTTCACACATATCAATTTTTCATTACTCAAAAGGTTATGATTATGATAGAAATTGGTGCATGAGGGGTATGTGTGATAAAGTGAATTAACAGTGTGGTTAATATTTGTGCATCATCTAGAGTGATGCATGACTTGCATTGAATGTGATGTGGGGGGATGTCCAGAGAGGGGAGGGGGTTGTCCGGGAAGAGGGGAGGGGATATTTCCAGGGAGTGAGTATGGGGGTCATGGAGAATGTGCAACAAGAATTTGTATTCAAATTATAGCATATCATCACATGCATTTGATGAGGGGGAGCTGTCCAGAAAGGGGGGTGGGGGGGGGGGGGGGCTGTTTGGGGATGTCCGTTCACGTCATATTTGACTCATGGATCTTTGTCCTTAAGTTTCAATGGAATTCGAATGCGTTTGGTCAGTTTATCATATGTCAGTTGTTGATTTCACTTAAAATGAAGCCCATTTTTAACAAAACAGAGGCACTTTGAGTGGTGTTGGCCACACACGGCCTCAGATCGAGGCAGGGTTGACTCGAACATGACACATATGAGACATGGATCATTTTGCAAAAGTATCAACACAATCAGAAGCCATTTGATTGATTTGGCATATGTACGTAAAATATTGTCCATTTTAAACAAAATACATACACATGGAGTGATACCGACCACACCGTGCTTCATATTGAGCTAGGGTTTACTCGTACACATCAGATATAACCCATGTATCGTTTTACTAAAGTGTTAACACAATCTGAAGGCGTTTGGTCAGTTTCCCATCTGTTAGTTGTTGATTTCACTTAAAAATAAGTCCATTTTGAACAAAAGAGAGGAATTTTGAGTGGTCCCGACCACACCACGCCTCGGATAGAGGAGAAGTTGACTCTTACATGTCACATTTGACCCATGGATCGTTTTCATTAAGTTTCAACAGAATCTGAATGCATTTGGTTGGTTTTCCGTATGTCAGTAGTTGATTTCACTTAAAATTAAGTCCATTTTTAACAAAACAGAGGAACTTTGAGTGGTGTCGGCCACACCAGGCCTTGTATTGAGGCGGAGTTGACTCGTACACATCAAATATGAGTCATGTATCGTTTATCAAAAGTGTCAACACAATCAGAATCCGTTTGATTGGTTTGGCGTATGTACGTAAAATATTGTCCATTATAAACAAAATACATACACTTGGAGTGATACAGGCCACATCGCACTTCATATTGAGCCGGGGTTGACTCTTACACATCACATATAACCCATGGATCATTTTCCAAAAGTGTCAATACAATCCGAAGGCGTTTGGTTGGTTTCCAGTATGTCAATTGTTGATTTCACTTAAAAATAAGTCCATTTTGAACAAAAGAGAGGGAGTTTGAGTGGTCCCGACCACAATGCACCTCAGATTGAGGAGACGATGACTCGTACACGTCACATTTGACCCATGGATTGTTTTCCTTAAGTTTCAACAGAATCCGAATGCGTTTGGTCAGTTTGTCGTATGTTAGTTGTTGATTTCACTTAAAATTAAGTCCATTTTTAAGAAAATAGAGGCACTTTGAGTGGTGTCGGCCACACCGGGCCTCGGATTGAGCCGGGGATGACTCGTACACATCACATATGAGTCATGGATCGTTGTGAAAAAGTATCAACACAATCAGAATCCGTTTGATCCGTTTGACGTAAGTATGTAAAATATTGTCCATTTTAAACAAAAGAGGGATAGTTTGGGTGGTTCCGGCCACACCGCGCCTCATATTGAGGCAGGGTTGACTTGTAAACGTCACACATTACCCATGGATCGTTTTCCTAAAGTTTTAACAGATTTGAAACGCATTTGGTCAGTTTTTCGTATGCCATTTGTTGTTTTCACTTAAAATTAAAGTCATTTTGAACAAAAGAGACACATTTTGAATGGTACCATCCACACCACACCTCAGATTAAGGTGGGGTTGACTCGTACACATCACATATGACCCATGAATCATTGTATAGTATCAATATAATCCAAATGTTTTTGGTCGGTTTACAATATGTCAGTTGTTGATTTCACTTAAAATTAAGTCCATTTTTAACAAAACGTAGAGATTTTGATTGGTGTCGGCCACACCGAGCCACATATTGAGGTGGGGTTTACTCGTACACGTCACATTTGACTCATGAATCATTTTCCTTAAGTTTCAATATAATCCTAATGCGTTTGGTCGGTTTTTCGTATGTCAGTTGTTGATTTCACTTAAAATTAAGTCCATTTTTAACAAAACAGAGGCACTTTGAGTGGTGTTGGACACACCGGGCCTCAAATTGAGACAGGGTTTACTCGTAAACATCACATATGAGTCATGGATCGTTTTACAAAATTTTCAACACAATCAGAAGCCGTTTGATCGGTTTGACGTATGTACATAAAATATTGTCCATTTTAAACAAAAGAGGGACAGTTTGGGTGGTTCCAGCCACACCGCGCCACATATTGAGGCGGGGTCGACTCGTACACATCACATATGACCCATGGTTCGTTTTCCTAAAGTTTCAATAGATTCAGAATGCATTTGTTCTGATTTTCATATGCTAGTTGTTGTTTTCACTTAAAATTAAAGTCATTTTGAACAAAAGAGAGACATTTTGAATTGTACCGTCCACACCACGCATCAGATTAAGGCAGGGTTGAATATTACACGTCACATATGACCCATGTATCATTGTCATGTAGTATCAATATAATCCTAATTCATTGGTCAGGTTACCGTATGTCAGTTGTTGATTTCACTTAAAATTAAGTCCATTTTTAACAAAATAGAGGCATTTTGAGAGGTGTCGGCCACACCGAGCCTCGTATTTAGGTGGGGTTTACACATAAATGTCACATTTGACTCATGGATTGTTTTCCTTAAGTTTAAATATAATATGAATGCATTTTGTTGGTTTTCCGTATGTCAGTTGTTGATTTCAATTAAAATTAAGTCAATTTTTAACAAAACAGAGGCACTTTGAGTGGTGCCGTCCACACCGGGCCTCAAATTGAGGCGGGGTTGACTCGTAAACATAACATATGAGTCATGGATCATTTTTCAAAAGTATCAACACAATCAGAATCTGTTTGATCGGTTTGGCGTATGTACGTAAAATATTCTCCATTTTAAACAAAAGAGGGACAGTTTGGGTGGTTTCGGCCACACCATACCTTTTATTGAAGAAAGGTAGACTCGTACACGTCACATAAGACCCATTGATCATTTTATAAAGTTTCAACAGATTTGGAATGCATTTGGTCGGTTTTCCGTATGCCAGTTGTTGTTTTCACTTAAAATTAAATTCATTTTGAACAAAAAAGAGACATTTTGAATGGTACCGTCCACACCGCGCCTTAGATTGAGGATGGTTTGACTCGTACATGTCACATATGACCAATGGATCATTGTACTATAGTATCAATAGAATCCGAATGCATTTGGTCGGTTTACCATATGTCAGTTGTTGATTTCACTTAAAATTAAGTCCATTTTTAACAAAACAGAGGCATTTTGAGTGGTTTCAGCCAAACTAAGCCTCTTATTGAGGCGAGTTGACTCATAAACGTTGAATTTGACTCATGTATCATTTTAATTAAGTTTAAATAGAATACGAATGCATTTGGTTAGTTTTCTGTATGTCAGTTGTTGATTTCACTTAAAATTAAGACCATTTTAACAAAACAGAGGCACTTTGAGTGGTATCGACCACAATGAGCCTTGAATTGAGGCGAGATTGACTTTTAAATGATAGATATGAGTCATGGATCATTGTGAAAAAGTATCAACACAATCAAAAGCTGTTTGATTGGATTGGCGTATGTACGTAAAATATTGTCCATTTTAAACAAAATGCATACCCTTGGAGTGATACCAGCCACACCGCACATCAGATTGAGGCGGAGTTGACTTTTTAATGTCACATATGACCCATGGATCATTTTCCTAATGTTTAAACACAATCTGAGGGCGTTTGGTCAGTTTCCCATATGTCAGTTGTTGATTTCACTTAAAAATAAGTCAATTTTGAACAAAAGAGAGGCAGTTTGAGTGATCCTGGCCACACCGTGCCTTTTATTGAGGCGGGGTTGACTTATACATGTCACATTTGACCCATGGATAGTTTCCTTTAAGTTTCAATAGAATATTAATGCGTTTGGTTGGAGGGGAAGGGTCTAGTCAGGTACGCAGAGATGCTCATCTACCTCTGGTACGAACCTCCCTCGTACCATCGGCCTAAGCACTGAAAGAATGGAATAATGAAAAGTGCACATACTTATGTACCTGTAAAATCTACACATAGACAGAACATAGATGCATCATGTCATAAAAAATAACACCAAGGATCAGACAAAATAGAAGCAGTCATGCAGAGTAATGACAAGTGCACATACAGATCAGAAGCAGCTAAAATATTGTTGCATACATGCCATGTTTATTTCCTAAAACAAAGTAAAAAAAGAAAAATGATGAAACTATAGAACATGGGTTGCCTCCCAGGAAGCGCTAAGTTTTATGTCTTCAGCCAGATGGATGGACACTGGTCAATCGTCTTGGCCCATCAGCTCAGAACTCCTCTGCCTCTTACAATGGTGGCCGTGTCATCAAGCTCACAGGGACGCTCAGTGGGATTGATCTCTTCAGGAGCGTAGCAAGCCAGAATCTGGTGTGGAAGTAAGAGAATCTGGCACTCGTCATCAGCCAGACGCTGAGTCACCCGTCGTGCGAGGTCAGATGGAGATAGGACATGCACATCGATGATCATGGAAGAGGCAGACAAGTTAGACATTGTTGGTTAAGCTGCATCCACAAATAGATTCATTTTTATATATTATAACCTTTATAAATGTTTGTCCAATTTTTACAAACAATTAATGTGTGAAAATTGTGAAAAATAACTTATTGGATATATAAAAATGGATTTACTCATGGAAATGATGCATAATATCTCAAATATTCCTCATTGGATCCCAATATTAAATTTTAATCCATTATCAAATGTCTTATATCAATTTATTTTTATTAGGATCCTTAAGGTTGAACGCTTTTTGTAAAATCTAGCCAAGGGAGGATAGACTTTTGACTTGGAATACAATTGGATGCTATGTGGTAAAAACCAAATTATAAGAATTGTCTAGGATATTATTGAGGTGGTTTGAGGATCAAATCTATCTTTTTAGAGAAAATACAACATGTCCAAGTTTGGTTGTCAAAGTATTGAAGCGGGGGGGGGGGGGTATTTGGTGGTTGAGGAGGGGGATGAGGGGGATGTCCAAAGTCTAGGAGGAGGGGTGGGGGGTTGTCCAGGGTCCAGGAAGGGGGGTGGGGGGCTGTCCAGGGTCAAGGAGAAGGGGCTGTCCATGGTCTAGGAAGGAGGGGGGGTTGTCCAGGGTCCATCGAGGAGGGGGGCGATCCATGGTCTAGGGTGGAGGGTGGGGGGATTACTAGGGTCCAGGAAGGAGGGGGACTATACAAAGTCCTGGGAGGAGGGTGGAGGGGGGTTGTCCAGGGTCCAGGAGGGGGGTTGTCCATGTTTCAGGAAAGAGGGGGGCCAGGCTGTCCAAGTTCCAGGAGGGGGGGACTGTCCAGGGTCCAAGAGGGGGGTGTCTAGGGTCCATGAGGAGTGGGGGATCTGTTAAAGGGAGGAAATCCCCAAATAATTCACTGAAAATTAACTAAACTTAATCCAAAAAACATCACATTTCCAATCCATCACCCAACCAACATCCAATTCATCCTCAATATCACTAACCTTCGCATGCCATGAACAACACAACCTAGTTTATACCAAATTAAAACAGAAAACAAAAATAATAGATGCAAAACATTAAAACTAAGGTATTAATTACAGATTTAGAGTGTAGAACTACAAAATTGTTTGATTTAAGATGAATTTATGAGTGGAATGAGTTTCTGAGTCTTTGTATAGAGAGATCCCAGACGTTTAGGTCAAATCAAAATAGAAAATAAAAAAATAGATGAAGAACATTATAACTGAGGTAGAACTTACATATTTGAAGTGTATAACAAAAAAATTGTTTTATTGAAGAGGATGGATGGAGTTTTGGAGATAGGGTAATGAGAGAGCGTCGGGAGAGCGTCAATTTAGGGCTTCAGTCGACCGGAGGGGGACTACAATCGAGCGTAGGGGATACTGGACACTCGAACTGGATTTAGGGGAAAACATTCCCAATGGTTTTTAAAAACCATTGGGAATGTAGCCCTATACCAACGGTTTAGGTGGCATAGATACCAACATATACCAACGGTTAGTGTATAACCATTGGTAAAAGTGTCTTAATTGAGGCCTATACCAACGGTTCTACAAACCGTTGGTAAATTTCTTCATAAAAGCCTCTATACCAACGGTTTTCTTAAAACCTTTGGTATACATAACCATTCCCAACAATTTATCAAACCATTGGTATATAAGCGTTGGTAAAAATGGGATTTCAAGTAGTGTAATGAGAGACAATATAAATGAGTGATCTTAGATGCTCAGTAAGGGGAAATATATATTGAAATCTAGAATACACAAGAATAAATTCAATAATATGTTGATAATAAATAAATTTCAGAAAAAATTTATCCATGATCATTATATATCCATGGATTACCATAAAATAAAAATTTTATTGGATAAAAATAACCAATATCATTAATATGGAATTCATAATTCCAAACATTAAAAATAGACCATAAAAGACACATTCCAAGACATCATACATAAATGTGTTAGGATTATTACACATACCCAGCTGTTTTTCCACATGAGACCTACCAATTCATTTAGGGGTAATATAATTTCACGCCCCACCCATTACATAACATTTCTAATTCATCCATTATATGAAGAGAATGAATAAACAATAAATATCATAATGTTCCCTAAGGAACACCATAAATAATAATGACTATGTAATCAATAAGAATATATATATAAATAAAGGATTTAGAGAATTCAAATATTTCCTAATTTAATGGAATAATACAACTATCTAGGTGAATATTCAATAATCAACATAAAAAGTATAGAATATTCACAATGTAATGGAAAATAACTTTTTAAGAGGAATGATAATAAAATAATGGTATAGGGTACTTTCGTGGTTCAAGGATATAAATATAAAATAGTTTGTAATATTATATTTAAATCCTTTATTATGATTTTTAAATATTTTGTGAATCATTCAAATAATATCCCATTGATGTATCAAACAAGGTGTGTAGTTAGATCCATTTATTGTGTACCGAGTAATGATATAGTCAATACCTGATCAATTTTTTAGGGTTATTATCCTGAGGTGAATCTAATCTATATCATTTATCCACTTATAGTATCCTAATAGATATTTCATTACATGGAAACCACATATTCATTACATAACTAAAATCTCAAGATATTTTAGATTTTATCCTTTGGGTTTATAGAAATGTTTTAGAATTACAAAGACTTATGAAAGTAGTACAATGAGAGGTAATGGTGATATATCATTGATAATATGAAACTTAATTCATAAAAATTAACCATAATAACATTTCATATTGAAATGAAAATTAATTGGAGTGGATTAAAAAAATAAAGGATAATAAGGGATTAGAGACCCTTATATCAACATATTAACATATTCGGAAAATGATAAAACAACTGGGAATAAGTAATCCCTCATTAAAAATATATCAAATGGTTGCTAATACTATGAAATTTAAAGAATGTAAGTATATAAAAAATAATTTTAAATGACACTATTAAAAAAGGATTGAAATATAAAAGAAAACTAGAAGGATTAGGAACCCTTAAATTATAAAGAAGCTTCCTAAAGATTTATAGGGGACATTAAAAACTTAAAAACATCATGGAGAGAATATTGAGAGAGAAAAAAAATAAAAGATTAATACTAACTAATTTTGGAGTGAAGAGGAATGAGAAGTTGGGTTGGTCTTTATAGTGAATGAGGGGAATTTGTTTTTTAATTTCAAAGTATGGTACTTAGAACCTAGGTTAATAAAAAATGGAAAAAATCTATCTTTCCCATGGTTTTAACCCAAGATATTTGAAATGTATGTCCCTGTTTTTGAATTTCAATTGATTGAGAACAAAACTCCACTAAAAAATATTATTTTGTATGTGAAAAAGATTCTTATTTATAAATATTTTTTAAAAAATATTTTAAACATACATCGGGTTTTGGAAGATTATTTATAGGTCTATTAAATTAATTATATTACTTTTAAAAACATTATTTTAATTAATAAAGATTTTTTTGGTTGAGAAATACTTTATATTACCCATTACTTCATTTTGAAGTAATTATGATTAAATAATACATAATTTATATTCATACAATTTTTTTCTTTTTACCCAATAGTTAATACATCACATAATTATGGAAAATTCCACATTGGATAAATTTTATGTTCTTATTCCAAATTTAAGTTTAATTTTTTCATAACAACTCTCTAAAAATGTGAAATATAATTATTAAATAAAAATATCTATGTATTTTAAAATAACATGTTTGGGGCCCAAGATTCAAAAACTATTCACATTTTTATTCTAAGATTAATGTGTGTAATTATATTATTATTCATTGATATATACATATATTTTATATTATTAATTATATTATTACTAAATGATTTTATGGTACTGCTTTTTTATTTATTGTAAACTTAATTGTCTAGTTTTTTGATGATTTATAATGTGTTATATTATTATAATAAAATATTAGAATTTTCATTGTTCCACAATTGATGAAATGTCCATTTTGTATAATATACTATTGAGTATTATAATACATATTTCATATGGGGTTAACCAAAAATACTATAAAATACCTCTATATTTTTATTCCTATGAAAAATAGATTATTAAATATACCATTGAATTAAATAATACTAATGGAAATATTTTTTCAAATTTATATAAAATTAGAAAAATATATTTTTGTATCGTCCTAAATGTATCATAGTTTGTTGTTTCCATAAATGTTTCTTAGAAAATATATGATCTTTTGGTCAAAACATCCTAAATATAAGAATTTTTAAAATTTATAATACCAATAATTAGTAATCATTATATTATGACTTGAAAATCATTATTTTATAACAAAGTAATAAAACCATTTGTGAAACAACAAGACAAATTAGATGTAAATCCATTAGATAAATTCAAACCTATATACCACTTAAAAATAATTAATTATTTTTTTATAAAGTAAATAAGAAGATTTTGGATCAATTAAATTTAATGATATGTTATTTTTAAATAACTAATTTTTGGGAAGCCTATAAATATAAGAAAGATCTAAAAATTACTTTATTGTGTCTTTATTATTTCCAGGTTTGAAAATAATGATATAGAATTTATTATCATAATAGTTACTATCAATATAAATTACATCTATCATGTTAAAAACAAACAAATTAGACTAATATGGAAGGTCCTGAAAATATTTTTATTTATACAATAGTGTTCTATCCCAAATACATATATTTTTATTGGTGTATAGTTGGTCCAAAAGAAACGACATGTAATGAAAAGATAATAGATTTTAACTAAATACCCAAGAGAACTTCTAGAGGTCCATCTCTTTAAATTTTACCTTTTTTAAAATAATTTACATACCTTTTAAAAGTATGATTTATAGGAATAAATCTATTATTATAGAAGAAAAAGATGATTTATTCAATTTATAAGATTAAAAACCTTACTACCACCCATGCAACATAGATAGGATTTTAGTACACTCCATAAAAATATTATATCCTTTGATAGAAAGTCATTGATTTTATGCATTAATACCACCTTTAATATAAAATTTTATTTTTTAATAACATCATATATAGTAACATTCTCACTCTAATATAAAATTAACTCATAAATTAGTGGTTTTGAGTAAACATTGATATTCTTCTTTGGATTTATTATAATTAATAACACAAAATATATATATGGTTCCTTCATTAACACATAAATAGGTATGTTGTTCCATGTTATGAAAATATGAAGACAAGAATAATGACATTTATAAGAACGAAATGGGAAGAATCAATTTGTAGAAACACCTTATTGTGCATTGCACAGTTCCAGAGAAAAAGTTAGTTTCATAAGATCAAAGTATTGCCAAGAATCAACCACAAATAAATGATTTAATCTTCTACCAATAGAAATAATGGATCAATGTAGCTATGTTGCGAGACATAAATTGACACTTCAATCATGATGTAATAAAAAATTAGATTAGTTTTTTAGAAAGAATAGTTCTGGAATTTCTTTATTATACCTCATAATACTATGATTTTCTATATGTTGGATAATTAACTAATGAATCATATTCACAATTATATATTATCAAATAATTTGGATATTCATGGATCTTCTAATAACAATGATCCAAATTATAGATTAACTTCTTTATTTCTTAGAAATTTATAGGCAGTATATTTTTCTAAGGAAATAAAGATATAAATAAATAAAATATTTTATTAAAAAAACCATTTAAAATTCCAAAATCATATTTAATAGACATAAATTTTATAACATTTTATAATGTTATTATCTTTCATCCAGGATATAATGCACCTAAACATATTTCAACAAATCATAAAATTATGATTGTTCCAATTCTAGATTTAAATGATCAATATCAATTTTTATTTCTATAAAAGCTAAGTCAACAAACCCATGGAATAAATTTTGGTACATTGATGGGTTCAGAAGAAAGAAATTTAAATTTTATTCAAAATTATATTCACCATGTTCATACTAAAAAAACATAATCTTCCCAAAAACTAAAACACGATATACGATCTCAAACATTATCAAATGGTCCAAATCTCCTAAGATCACATTTCTTACATGAACACTTAAATTTTCTAATATGAAAAAAACTGTGAATTTGACGATGCAAAATCGAATAGACATTTCAACACTATCAAAATAGATTTGATTTATAATAGAAGATATAAAATTTTGTGATTATTTACAAAATCATGATATAGTAATAAAAGCTGGTGTATATTTCCTAGTCCTAAAAAATAGCGGTAATTTGTTTGTTAGAAAAAATTTTATTTTAAAATATATAAAATTTTATTTTAAAAACAATTATGAAATTAATTTTCACTAAATGAATAGTTAATATTTTAAATTTAATTAATTTGAGAAAATATTTATTCATTTATATGAATGATTTAATTGAAATTTAGTTACATTAATACATTTTCAAATAGTTAATTATTTATTGTAATACTTTTTATGTTTTTTAATTATTTACTTTTTTTTATTATTGAATTTTTTTTTCTAATTTTAAATTTATTTGTAGTATATTATTAGTTATTAGTTTTTTAGTTTTTAATTATTTTTTATAAATACAAATATTTTATAAAATATCAATGCTTAAGTAGATTTGGTAATATTTTATTTTCTTTAAATATTATGTTTATCATATTATATATAATAAAAATAAATTTTTAGTTTTCAAAATACTAATTTTTTTTATTTTTTAACATTTTATAAATTTTTCTAGTATTTTATCACTGATTAATTTTTTGGGATAAACAATTTATAATAAAATGCTATTTTCAAATAATAATATTTAATTATTTTATTTTATTTTATTACTTATCAATGTTTTGTTAATTATATTTTATATAAAAAAAGTTTTTTATAAATTTTCAAATTACTAATTTAATAGTTTTTAATATTTTATAATTTTATCTACTATTTTATTATTAATTTTTTACTAAATTTTTTATTTTTTTTAAATTTTTCTATAATAAAATATTAATTTTTAAAAAATATATATATTCTCACTATGTTATTTTAAAATTTTAAAAAATTAATTAGAAAGCTTTAATTTTTTATAAAAATATTTTTTATTTTGTTTTTTTTATTATGTTTTATGTATTTTTATTATTTTGGTTACTAATTTTAACTAATATTTATTATTTTAGATTATTTGTCTCCATTGTTTTTATTTATATATACATATACATATACATATTTTTTTTATAATTTTATAATAAGTTTTTAGTCTATAAATAAATTAAATTTTTTTTGAATTTAAAATAATATTTATCTTTCTATTATATTTTAATATAATAAAAATAACCTTTTTAACAACTACAGTTGATATAAATTAATTCTAATTAACTGTTAATAGTTTTTAATAATATTACTATTTATCTTGTGGAATACCTTAAAAATAACTACTAGTTATATTTTTTCTTCTTTTACTTCACTGCTTAGTATTACACTATTATATTTTTCATTTTTCACTAACTTTTATTTATTTGTAGAGGTTTCAATAATTTGTACTAATTTACAATAATTAGTGATTATTTATTTTTATTATTATTATTTACATTATATTATTGGTATTTTTAATATTTTCCACTAATCATACCTAAAATTCATTATTAAAAATTAGTTTTATATTACTATAATATATTTATGTAATTCATTATAAATTTTGTCTTATTTTAATCTTATAATTGTCAATTATAATTATTATTTAATAAAAAATATATAATTGCTTTATTTATTTACTTAAATTGAAGGAAAATAATTTATAATAATATTGTTATTAACTAACTAAAATATTTATTTAATAATTAGTAAAATAAACAATTTAAAATTATACAAATGTATTAATTTTTATATTAAAAATACTAATAAATTAAACAATTGAAACCATATAAATTGAATAAAAATATATAATGTCATGACATGAAAATAAAATTAAATGTTCATAAATTAAATTTAATGTCAATATATTAAATGAAATAATTATGTAATTATATAATAATAAAGGAAAATAAATACATGAAATGATTACATTTAAAAAAAATTATTTTTAAATAAAAACCATCAAACTGTTGTTTAGATTTTAATTAATATATATGAAATCTAGAAAGTTGAGTAATAAAGAGAATTCAGTGAGAAAGATATAAGAATAGAAAATTTGGAATGAAGGAGGGGGTGGACTCATGGTATATTTATATTTTTTTGCGATGAACAATTAAAACGAATGTGTCCATAAAGAAAGTGACATTTGTGATGGAGTGAAAATCCATTGTAAATTATAGGAGATATAAATACTTTTACCGATTTTTTGAAATTTATTTCTGATCGATATAGTTCATCCCAAATAATCTATCTCCAAACTATTTATGATAGAGATTTTTATTTCTGACAGAGAGAAAATCCATCGCAAAAATATCCACCATTAATAATTTTCCCTCTTATCCAAAAATTATCTACAACATATACAATCCCATCAAAAATAATATACTACCAGACTATTAGTGATGGACTGTGAATTCTATCTAAAATAATAACTTATTTTGATATAATGATAATTTCCTCACATATAATTCTTTCATAAAATTCTATTTGGGATGGAAAAATTCCTTCCATCAAAAATAGGTATTTCTAGTCACTATATGAACATCTATTTTTGATGGTATAGTCATTCTGTCATTTTTTATTCTTTAAGGATGAACCTACCTATAGAGGAAAAATCAATTCATTCACAAATAAGTATTTCCTTCCCATAATGATACTAATTCTGTTCATGAATAAATTTTTGTTAGTCACCAATAATCATCTCTAAAACTATTATTAGTTATGGAATTTCAATTCCATAAAAAAACTCATTTTGTGCAACCATTTGTGGAAGAAATCTAGTTTTTCACAAATAATCCATCACATAAAACTAAAATTTCTATCATGTGAGGAACATACCCCCATGGTTACTAGAACCACTACCCCTGAGGTCCTTGGCCACCTCCACATCTATACATCCTTGAAGAAACCCTACCATTGGTCTGTTGTGGTCCCTCTTACATTGTTTAAGAAATCAAGTTTTGGCCCGAGCCTCTCTTTATACCATACTACGACATCCTCCTATAATAACAGTTCAAGTTCCTCATATTATCACAAGTGTGATAGTTTTTCAATAGGTTAGGAAAATTAGTGTAAAAATTACTATTCCTCTCACATTGATTATATACAACTAGAGATCCTCTTGAAGGAGGTAGCTATGTACCTCTCTATTATAGTATTTTTATTTTTCTGCATTGGCACATCTAATCATCTGTCTCTAGAGAAAAATAGGCAAATATTGGCTATTTTTTATTTGTTTGGATGTATTTTAAACTGATAAAATATATTTTCACAATAATTTTAAGAAACTACCCCTATTTTTATATTCATGAAATATTTTACACTATTTTTATCAAATATTGAGACACATTTTCTATTCATAAATGTTTTTTATATTTTTAGTGATGGTTTTTGGTTGTTTTTTTTCATATTGGATAAAGTAAAATTAAACCTACAATACATATCTAACAACATTTAGCATCCATCTAAAACACCATCAAATTGTTCCTCTTATTTTTTGGTGGTTTAAAATTCCTGTAACACCTTGATATTTTAAAAAGAAAAACAATGTTTGATAACGTATACGATATGCAACACCGATCTAAAAAAACTATGAAATATTATTATTTAAATATTCCTATTATAACCTATATATTAAATTTCATGGTACTAATAGGATTTACTACATTATGAAATATATAATGGTCCTACTCAGTATAAATGTATTGATAAATTCTATAGAAATAAGTTCTCAATTTTTAATGAAGACATTTTATTCTTTAAAAAAAATTCATTTTCTTAAAATATGATTTTTATTGGAGATTTTATAAAATTTATTTGATTATGAAATTAACTTTATTTTTTAAATCATCATATCAAAATCTACATGGGGTAAAATTTGGGGTTTTTTATAAATTTTTTTAGTGAATAAGAGAAGTTACTGATTTTTCTAATACTATAATTTATTTTCATTAAATCAAGTAATTTAAAAGTACCATCACATTTTGGATTTAGTATTAAAGTGAAACATGAAAAATTTTATTTAGAATAAAATAATTAATTTCATTTGAATCATTAATTTTCATGAATTTTGAATAAGTATAATTTTAATTCTTAAAAATGAAATTACCTAAAAATAGTTCTGAAGTGAATAAAGTTTATCCATTTTAATCAATTAAAATTACTCTTAATATATAAATATATAAATTTATATTATATATTATATTTCAATTTTTTTTAATTTAAATTAATTTAATTATGATTTCTAGTCATAGAGTTAAAATAAAATCATCTACTGGTTAAAAAATTCATTTTCCGGAAAAAGGATATTTTCATCGTATTTTTAGGGAATATTATAAAATGAATATCTAAAAATTATTAGGATTGAATTTTTTAAAATGGATTCCAAAGTTTTATCTGTATAATTTATATTATTTAAAAAAAGGAAACTTAATTTTCATTCATAATGAATAGAAAATAAGTAAAAATTATCACAATGGTAAAAGATTAAATCAGGGTAAATTTGGTTAAAAATAAGTGATAAAGCCACCAGTTAACATCATAATTCTTGTTATATTAATCTATTTCTAGAAATATTATATTATTATTATTATTTAATAGTTTATTTGAAACTTTTCCATGATAATGACCTATATAATATTTTATATAAATAAAAATACAAAAATGTCACTCTCTTGCTTTTAAATATATTTCATGTGTTCACATATGAAAAAAAAATTTGTGAATGAATTATAATTATTATTTTTATCATAATGAAATTATTTTTAGATATTAATTTTTTTTTATAATTTTATAAATTATCTAATTACCTTAAATTATTATGCAACACTAACATAATATTTATTCAATTAATAGAAAAAATAAAATAAATGATTTTAAAAATATTAAAATTAATATAATTTGAAAGACTTATTGTTTTACAGGAATTTTGTAGATAAATATAAATTTTTAAATATATTTTAATAGAATATATTTTAATTCTTTTTCTTTCATGTTGTTTTCAATGTCGAATTAAATAAATAATTTTAAAAATGACATTAATTATATTTTATAATAAATAATAATTTTTCAAAATTATTTAAAATTCCTTAAAAATCATTATTCAGCCAAGTGATTGGGATATGGTTGAAAATATAAACCATGGTCCATTTATTGTCCAATTTTCCTTTTATAGTAACTATCTTGACACTTGAAAAGTAAAATCATTACTATCACGGTAAATGTTGAAAAGGGTTAGAGCATGTAAAAATAAAAAGATATTGGAAAAAAACTAATCAAAACTTCAATAAATTTTATTTTATAAATTTATTTTGACCCTTACTAATCCTATATTATAAATATATCATTTTGGAGCAATTTATCCTTGATAAATAATTTATACTAATTTAATACTTTAAGAAATTTCTAAAATTCCCCTCCTCTCACATATTAATGGGAACCTCCTTTCCTCTTTTACTAACACTTAAAAAAGAATTTGGGTCTATCAAATACCTACCCAAATCCATTAAATAATTCCATTATGAAATCATATATCTCACATTTTCTTTAAAAAAAAATCCTAAGAAGGCTTTTTGGTGAAAAACTAAAGAGGTTGTCTGAAGAAGAGGTATCAATATTAACTAAGTGTTTTTTATTTATTCTTCCACCTCCTTCAAATATTATTCAAAATTTATGATATAATTACATAAGTATTTAAAATAACCATCGTTCATGTGTACGTTGGACTACCGCCTCACGAACCGATGTAATTTTTTTTCCATCTCCACATCTCATGAATTATTTTAATGATGGATTTACTAGATATATATATGATATATATGATATATTTATAATATTTTAAAGATAATAAATCATATAATTTCCTACCTTTCCACTCATTTGAAACTGATAATGTATTTTATGTTTATGTTTGGATTACCACCTCTATAAAGAGATGTGATTCATTTATTATAACCACATACCATGAATTATATATAGAAGTAAATTTAATGAAATAATATATTATTTATGATATAATTATAATTATGGAGTAAAACATTAACACCTAAAATCATTCCATCATTATCTTTGAAAAATGGAAATGTTAATCACACATATATATAACTTACCATATATATGATTGTAACGTTGTTCATTTTTCATATCCATATTTCATGGTTAGTTTACAAATTATAATTTATGTATAAGAATTAAAATTATTACTTGATTATTATTTTGAATATTATAGAATAATAAAATATTTTACCATATTTAAAACTATCAAAGTCATTCTATACATATAAACTAAATATCGTCAAAACATCTGACATGAACTTAAGTGAATAAGTAATTGAATAAAACATGTTATTAAATAAAAAAGGAAAAATAAAAATAAAAAAATGTTCTTAATCAGGTAAATAATGAAGATATGGTTATTATTTAGGAATATAAAGAATGTATATGGTGAGTTGGACCTGAGGAAAGGGATTTCATCTCAATTTCCTTTCATTATGGATAATTTTAATTTTATGCACCTAATTTATTTTATATGGTGTGTATCTTTCCACTAATAAATTTTATATAATAAATTATTATTACTTAATGGCATTTTGTTTTTTATTTTATATTATATTCTCTAAGGGTATTTGACCTAAAAGTTACAAAGTGGTAAGTGTTTCACAACACATTTTTCTTTCATTGGGTTATATATATTCTTAATTGAATATATCATGTAATGATTGTGTGTGAAATTTAATTTAATTTATTTATGTTTTATTTCCTCTTGTTTTTTTTTGAATTTAAATTTTCAACACATAATCATTTAATTAATTAATTCTCACTTTAATGTTGTGATCATTGTAAGGGTCCTTCATCTCAAATTGTCTTCTTTGGGAAATATGTTATTTCATACCACTATCTTTTTTATGAGGAAAATATATATTCCTATTTATATGTAATATAATGATTCCATTTATATTAATTTTATTTAATGATTAATTTGAAGTTATTTACCTCATAGGTATTATGATTCAAAAGTTACCCAAGTAGTAAGGATTTATCTCATAATCTTATCATTATTTGAGACAATTTTTGTTTAAGTATTTTCTGGTGGAATTATATGATATTTATATCTTAAAACCAATATATTTTCTTCTCCTATGGTTATTTTTTGAAAATTATAATTCTTTCTTTCATTCTCCACTTTTAAGCACTCAAAATATAAAAAAATGTTTTTAATAAAAGGGTATTTATTTCCTCTTTACTATGGAATATTATTCTTCCATGTTGATGTTTTATAAATATGTAATCAAGAATGTTTTTAGTATTTTAGTTTGATTTTTTAAAATAATTTTTGCCCGTGATTTAATTTTTACAATATGGTTTAAAAGGATTATTTTTCTCACAAAAGGTACTTGTTAACTTTTACTGAAAATGTGAATGAAATATTTGTTTTAATGTACTTGATGTGAATGGAATTTACCACAGTAATGACTACATAAATATTTTATTCTTCCTTTAAAATTATCCTTGTTTCTTTTAAAGTAATTTTTTTCATAATATTATAGAAATTTTTAGTTTTTAAAAGTGAATTTCAAAGTGAAAAGGTTATTTTCCTCAAAAACTATTGTACTGAACTATATATGATATTTTTATTCATAAACGACAAAAATACTTTTATTCTCTACCATGAATATATTGTAATGATGCCATAATTATTCTTTATATAGGTGTTTTATGACCTATTTTACTTAAGAAGGTATTTTTATTCAGCATATTAGTTCTTCCTAGAAGGTTTTTTTTTGGAATAAGTCATGTTTGATTAAGTTGTATAATTTTTTCATATGATGAATGCATTAAGAATGTTAAGTAATAGGTGGGTCATGAAATTACACAGCCCCATGATAAATCTGTAGGTATACTGAGAAAAAAAAAAGTTAGATATCATTTTTAAAATGGGTTTTGGTGTATGCATATCCGTAGTTTCAACTATCTTTGCATAAGGCATCGATGATATGTTTTAGACGTCCGACATTATGCATTCTATCATTATAAAATTGGTTATTGATTTCAATGTGATTATTTTGAATAATATCCATGGATAAGTTTCAAGGTCATGTGATTATTTATATGGAATCATTTTATCATCATATACTCATTCCATATTAATTTTCTTTATCAAGTTAATGATTAAATTTTATATGTTTTTAGTTAACTACATTTATTTATTCATTATTCCTTATTTACTCATTATAAATTCTATTGTATGTAACCCTTTATTATAATTTTAGCTAACCCATATTTTACTTTCCTTTCATCAAGATATTAAGAAATAATATTTGAAATATTTCAAAGATATAGAATAATTACATTAATTTTATATTTTATTTTTTCAAAAGTAACGAGAGATTAATGTATGTATCAATTTTAACAATATTACTAAACTATTGTTTCCTTAATAATATGTTTCATTTCATCAAGTAACAATGTAATAAAATAAACACCTTCTTTGTGTTACTGAGTTGGGGTCTTTACACTTGGTATCAAATGATCTTTAGTAGAAAAATGATAATTTTATTTAGTAAAATATTTATTACAGTACATAAAACTATGAATGAATTTGAGGATAATTCTAAGTATACGATAACATATTAAAGTTTGAGAAAGGTAGAGATTATGTGGGATTCCTAGAAATACATCCCTGTCTAGATACTACAAGTGGAAATGTTTTTTGTATGGATTCATCTTGGGGTAATAACCCAAAAAAGATTTGGTTAAGTATATCTTGGCCATCATTCTGGTGTATGTTGTGTTCTACCTTAATTCTCACCTAGTTTGAAACTCATAGAGGATATTCTTCGGATAATTAACATTGTCCTTATGAACCATTATGATTCATGATATAATAGAATCTATTGAAACCTAGGATATTCTATAGTGATATGGGATAAACCTAAACTGTCATGGGTTGATAAATAAAATATTTCTCATATGATTAATGGCATAAATACCCCCTTTTCGATTTTAAGTGATGGAATCCCAAGATAATTAAGAGTATTTTGGGGTAAATTTATGGTATTATATCCCTTGGGATTAAAATGGATTTTAGTAAAAATTTTATTTAAGGAAGAATGAATTTACATTTTATGGACCTAGGTTTAAAGGTATTCATAAACTTTAGGTTTTATGTGTCATTTTATGATGAGTTAATTATGGGTTATTAAAATTTTGAAACATATTTTTTATCATATACCAAGATATTGAAAAGTTATTTGATGATTAATATTATTCTTGAGGATTTTTACAATATTTTTTGGAACACTATAGGAATTATATTAATACATTTTTAGAAAAAGGAAAACTTGTGTGCTTATGAGAACCCTTCGTATTTGGAAAGGATACATAGCTTAAACCAAACACCGAAGAGTGACACAGGTACACCACCAATCACGGGCCTACACAATGTACTGATTAATATGAAATTGTTTTTACTCAAACAATTTTACAGATAAAAATTATGGCGATTCTCAGAAAAATATTTCAGGATCAAACCTGTTTGAGATTTTATGATTTTGTGGAGATTAATGATATTTTGGGAGATGATTTATTGGGTTGATAAATATATATATATATAACAATTAGTCTTATCATAAAGTATTATTTTTAAATAATGTTATTTCATAATTGGATATCTAATATGAAGGGTATGGGATATTTTTTTTGTTAAAATGTTCTTTATTGTTGAAGTTATTTAATTTAATTGGGATGTAAGGTTATTTATTTATAGAATGACCTATATCAAACCTCTGGTTTTATTGATGAATTTTTGAGATTAATGTAAAATTTATTCATATAATGGTTTATTCATTTCAAGTATTATCTTATATTATGTGAAAAATTTTGATTTTTATTTAAGATCAGATGAATAGATGTTTTATTCTTTTGTGGATTATATGATCCGTCAAAAATTAATTGTAGTGATCCAGACATAAAATAATTCATCTTGGATATTCATTTCTTAGAGTAAGAAATGAAGTGAAAATTGATCAAAGAAAAAAATAGGATGAAATTGTGCTTATGAAATAAAAATATATCAAGTAAATTATCTATAATTCTCTATAATGATATTAAAAGATTCCATTAACATTGTAAAAAAGTATATTGAAATAAAAATGTTATACATTTAACTTTATTTATGATGAATCAATAAAATTTTCACCCATAAATGATTTATAGCTTTGTGGTCATTTAATTTTTCCTAACCATGTCCTCTATCACTCTCTATTAAAACTTGGGTGTTAGATTACTCCTTTATGTCCATATTTTTACTTCCCACTAATCTCCTCATAATTGGAAACCTAGTCTTGCGATGAACTTCATATTTCTTTTCCCCTCTTTTATAGAAGAAGTTTTATTAATACTTCTATAATGTGGGTTTTACAAAGAGTAAATTTAATATGAAAAAACCTTGAATTATGAGTGAAATTTCAAATTTGAGGAAATAATTTTTTGAGGTTGAGGATAACATAACACCCCCATATTTTTAAAAGGAAAACAATGTTTGATAACATATAAGACACATAACACAATGCCTAAATGAACCATGAAATATTGTTAATTAAATATGACAATTATACCCTATCCATTAAATTGTATATTATGAATATGATAAAAAATTTATTAAATATACATAATGATCATACTCAATATAAATGTATTGATAAATTCTAAATAAATAAGCACCCAATTATTAATGAAGACATTTTATTCTTCAAAAAATACACTTTCTTCAAAAATTATTTTTATTGGATACTTTAGAAAATTTATTTAATAAAATAAGCTTAATTTTTGAAATTGGAATATAAAAATCAACAAAGGGATACTTTTTTTTATTTTTTAAAATGATTTATTTTTCAATGAATAGTTAAAATTTCCGATTTTTCAAATACTGTCATTTCTTTTCATAAAATAAAGTAATTTAAAAGTACCATTATATTTTGTATTTAGTCTTAAAGATACATATGAACCATATTATATAGAATTATATAATTAATTTTATTTTCATATTAATTTTTCATGATTTTAATATAAACTTAATTTTTATGCATAAAAACATAATTTTCGAAAAACTATTTTTAAGTAAAAAAATTTAATTCATTTTAAATAATTAAAATATCCCTTAATAATGAAATATTTAAATTAAATATATATATTTTTTATATCTTTTTATATTAATTTAAATTTATATAATTATTATTTCTAGTCATAGAGCTAATATAAGATCATCTTTTGTTTGAAAAATACATTTTCCTAAAAAAATGATTTTCATAATGCATTGTATTATTATTATAGAATGATTTTATTACACTTATAGGTATTTAATTTGGTAAAAATGATTATAAATTTTTAATCACATTAATTTTATAATTTAATAAGGAAGTATATAAATTTTGGCCATAATGAATAGTAAAAATAGTAAAAATTTGTCACCAGAGTAAAATGGAAATTTATGTAAACCTAGGTTAAACCTAAGCGATAAGGCCACCATTTTACTTCTTAATTCTTATAAGAATAAGTTATTTTTACCCTTATCAGATTAGGCTTAACATCTAATTGTTTATTAGACACTTTTCCATGAAAATGACCTATATAATATTTTAAGTAATGAAAAAGGAAAATAGGTCACTCTCATGCTTTTAAATTTCTTTATGTGTTTAAATAGTGTAAAATGAATGTTTTTAAAGAATAATAATTCTTATTTTGAAAATAATTAAATTATTTTCATGATATTAATCTATTCATAATTTTATAAATTATTTAATTACATTAAATTCTTATGTGTCATAGACACATTATTTGTTCAATTAATAGAGAAATAAAAGAAATGATTATAAAATTTTTCAAAGTAAAATAATTTTAAATAATTAATTTATTCTAGGAATTTATTATATAAATATATAATTTTATATAGCTGTGAATGGAATCTATTTAAATTTCTTTTCTATTATATAGTTTTCAAGGTCAAATTAAATTAATAGTTTAAAAAATGATATTAATGATATTTTATAATATATAATATTTTATTAATTGATTTAAAATTCCTAAAAATACTATATTTTTCCAAGTTACTGAGATGTGTTTTAAAATATCAACCATAGTCCATTAATTAGAAATTTTTTATTTTATAACAACAGTCTTGACCCTTAAAGAGTAACAAATTTGTTGTCATTGAAATTGTTTAAAAAGGTTAAAGTGGATTAAAACCAAAAAATATGTTTAAAAATGTAAACTAAACTAATCCAAATTTTTTTATATGAACTTATTTTTACCCATTCACATACTATATTTGACATATATTATGTTTGAGAAATTTTTCCATTATAAATAATTTATATTAATTTAATACATTAAGAAATTCCAAAAGTGCCCCTCCCTTCACTTATAAAAGGGTACATCGTATCCTCTTTTATCCACACTTCATAATCTTTTTATATCAGAAAATAACTAAAAAAATACATTCCTTAATATAATTCCCACACCTAATATTCCTTTCTTTCATTTTAAAAACATCCTAGAAATTATTTTGGTAAAAACATAAAGTGGATGTTAGAAGAAGACATATCTTTCTTAATTGAGCATTTTCTTTTATTTATTTTCACACATAATTCAAATATTATTAAACAATGATGATATAATAACATATGTATATACCATATATTGAGATGTTTTTATGTTAATTTAATACATCGTATCCATATCCCCTTATATCAAATAGGAAATGAAATCATCATTCATGTGTACGGTGGACTACCGACCCATTAACAGATGTAATTAATTTTCCATCACAAAAAACTCACAAATGGTTTTAATGATGGATTTAATATATATATATATATAATATTAATGAATTATTTATCATTCTATAAATATAATATATAATTTAATTTATTTCCATTACATTTAATTAAAAATGATAACGTCATTCGTGCGTACATGTTGATTACCACCTCTATGAAGTGATGATATTTTTTAACCATATAAAATAACATATATATAAACATGTATTTAACCAAATTATACGGTATTTATGATATAATTATTATTATGGAAATATAATCCAATAATTAACTTCTTTCTTTCATGATCATTGAAAAATGGAAACATTACTCATGTACATATGATTTATCGTCTCCATGATCATAACATAGTTCATTTTTCATAACCATATTTCATGGATTTTTAAAAAATTAAAATTTATATATAAAAATAATAATTATTTATTTATTATTAATATTTAGATGATAGAATAATAACCTATTTTCCATATTTAAAACTACTAAATTCATTTTGGACATATGAACTAAATATCCTCAAAACATTTGATATGAACTTAATTGATTAGGTAATTAACTATTACAGGGTATTAAATAAAATAAAAGGAATAATAAACATAAAATTTTTTCTTAATAAAGTAAATAATTAACAAAATTTTATTATTCTAGATGATAAGGAATGTACGTGACGATTTTGACCTGAGATAAGGGATTTATCACAATTTCCTTTCATCGAGGAATATTTTAATGTTATAAACCTAATTTAATTTATATTCTCTCTATGTTTTGTCTTTTAAATATTATATCATGAATCCTTCATAATTCATGTTATTTTATCTTTCAATTAAAATTATTTCAACCTAACTAACTTGACTTGAATTTTACCTAGTGGTAAGTGTTTCATAACTCAATTTTCTTTCATCAGGTTATATCACTTCTTCACTGCATATATTATTTCAAGATTATGTTTCAAATTGATTTTTTTATTTATGTTTTATTTAAATTTTTTTGTATTAATTTTTTTACATATAATAACGTCATTGATTAATTTTCCCTTCAATGTTATGATCATTATAAGGGTTATTCATCTCAAATTGACATCTGTAAGAAATATGTTATATTATACACCTTTAATATTTTATGAGGTGTATATAATATCACTTTGATATGATATATCATTATTTATTTTATATTCATGGTATTTAATGATCCATTTTATGTTATTTATTTCATAGGGACTATGATTCAAAAGTTACTAAAATAATAAGTGTTTATACCACAATAACATCATTATTCAATATTGTTTACGTTTAAGTATTTGTTAGGGAAATTATATGATCAATTTATCTAAAAACAAATATATTTTTATTCTTATATTTTTATTTCTTGAAAATTTTATTTTTTAAATTCATTTTCTTATTTTATGTACTCAAAATATCAATTTTTTTTAAGAAAATATAACTATATTTCCTCTTTACTTAATAATATTTTTATTCCATGTCTATGTTTTTAAAAACTATTTTAAATACTGTTATTAGTATTCATATATGGTTGTTTAAATTTATTTTTAACAGTTATTTAAATTTTACAAATTATTTTAAATGGAATATTTATTTCGAACAAGGCACTTATTATCTTTTACAAAAAATGTGAAATGAATCATTATTTTAAAATAATCAGCATGAAAAGAATTTACCCTTATCCCGACTGATCAATGAGTTTATGGTTACTTTAAATGTTTCCTAAGTTATTTTCATATATATTTTTTCCTAATATTTTGGATGTTTTTGGGTTTTAATTGTGAATTTTATTGTAAAAGGTGTATTTTACTTAGAATGTTTTTAATGATATTTTTATGATATTTATATTTGTAAATTACAACAAGACTTTTATTCTCAACAAGTAATATATCGTAATGATATAATTCTTATTATATATCTAGAAGGTTTATGATTAGTTTTACTTAGAAGATATTTTTATTCCATATTATAGTTTTTCCTATATGAATAGTTTTTTTATTAAGGAATAGTTGATTAAGTTGTATTATTTATTTATATGATAAGTTCATTGGACTTATTAAGTGATAGGTGTGTCAAAGAATTACATATCCCCTTGATGAATCGTTAGTTATCATGAGAAAATATAGTTGGCTAACCTTATTATATTGGGTTTTGGTGTATGCATACCCATAGTTTAAGTTTTTTTAGAATAAGACCTCTATAGTAAGTTTCATATGTATGACATTATGAAATCCATCATTAATAAATTAGTTATTGATGTATATGAGATTATTTTTATTAATATCAATGGATATGTTCCAAGATGATGTAATTATTTATATGTATTCTTCTGATCTTCATTTAATCCTTCGATATTATTCTTCATGCTCATGTTATTGATTATGTGACATGTGATTTCAGTTATTTACCTTTCCATATTGAGTGTTCTATATTTACTCATCAAAGTTTCCATTATATGTAACCCTTATGAAGAATATGAGACCACCCTTATTTTGTTTTTCTTTCCCCATGATATGAATCAGGAATCTTTAATTGAGTTCAAGGATGAGGAATAATTTTTTTTATTTTATGATTTCAAATGTAATATGATATTCAATTACGTATCTAGTTTAACAAGTAAGATAAACCATTTGGTCCTCAAGGATATGATTCCTTATATATCGTATTAATCAAATAAAGTAACCACTAGATATAGGTTACTGGATTTGGGAGCTTACACTACCACCATCTTATGTAGTAAAAAATACATATTACCACCACCGTCACAAAAAAGGAAAATAAATCACGAATTCATATATAAAAAAACAAACATAATAATGAAAACCTTTATATTATCATATAAATATCATACATTTCATTACAAAATTTCATCATAGATTATTTCCATTTATATATCACTTTATAAGGTTTCATACATATAAATATAAAAAAATATGTGATACAAACAAATAAGTTATGGGACAACATAATTAGAAACTCTATCAGATACATGAATCATTATAACATAAGAAAAAATATAATGGATATATTATAAATAAGTATATATAAGGACATAAACATGATACAATGCATAAAAAATTGGAAATAAAATGATATTGAACCATACTGTCATATGATAAGGGTATAACAGATAAATAATACTAGTATTTCAAATAGATAATTGTGATATAACAACATTGATAAGGAAGATAAATATCTAATAAAAAATGTGATAAAAAAGAAGGATCCCCAGAATTTTATAAACCAAAAAACAGAATAAAAATTTTTAAACCATTAATAAGAGAAAAAATAGATAATAACATACATATAGGTTTAATTAAACGAAATAAGTTACATATAATGAGTTTAATTACACAAAATCCCTGATATGGAGTTTAAAATCAATCATTATGAGTACCTATCAATGAGAAATGATAATATCCATCTCTCTCCATATCTTTATATCCACTCCATTCTTCAAGAAATTTTATTATAATTAGTTTAAAAATAAAGAATTTATTTACATTTATATTTCAATGTAAATGAAATTAATTTTTTTCTAAATAATAATGAAATTATGAAATTTACTTACCGACTCGATCCATACATCGATACAATATAATCAAGGATATATATATTTTTCTTCTTATATAATTAAACTAATTCATTTTATATAATGATAAACATTATATCCAAAATTTTTATATGACCACCATGTTTTTGGATTGTGTTCCCATACTCATGATTTTTTTTTCATCATAAAAAATTCAATTTGATCTTATTGATGGAGGGAAGAACTAATACCCAAAATAGATGAATCCATATAAAATAACCCCAGTGACTTGTTGAAGACAATATATTGTAATGGGATAGAACCCATCACATAAACATGACTATGGTACTCCTTCCTAAGGACCTAACCAACAAGATCATCATGGGAGAATGGGGAGTTCTTGGGATTGACATCTGAAAATTCATTTATGTTTACTTATAAATTAAATATGATTGAAATTTAAAGTAACATAAATTTACAAAAAATAGAAGAAAATATATATCTATATCTCATAGATAATTAAAAATGATAGATTAAAAATATTAAAAATAGTTTCAAATGGTTTTAACATAAACATCAAAAAGTGAATTTAAAAACACAAGGTTACAAGAAACCAATACATATGATTTTAAAAACCCTAAAAAATTAAACCTTATATTAAAAACATATAAATCAAATTAACCCATGCTAAGAAATCATTTTGACCAATAAACCACATTTCCAAAATACAGAATGAAACTAATGGTGGTGCATTAATAGTTGTTACTGAATATATTAAAGTGAAAGATACCTCTTAGGTTATTCTTCTAGGATAAATATTTTACTCATTGATAATAATGAATACTGTATAACTCATATTAATTGATTATATATGATAATAAAATTTAATAGAGTGATTCTAAAAAATTAATAAAGAAAAACATGTTTAGGTTGCAAGTAATATTAATCGGAATGTAAAATCTAATACTATACATTTTTTTTGAATGATAAAATAATGATGAATAGAAATTTATACCCCAACATATTTGGATGGATCATTCGCATAAATGATAATGGGTTTTTTATGGACGTCTAACCAACCTTCTATCTAAGTAATTTTTTGGCCTAATTTATTCATTAATATGAATATATAGAAAATAATATATTAATTTTTTAAACAAATAATATGATATAAAAAATATAGGAATTCATCAAAATATTGGAATAGTAGATCTATTTCTTGAAACAATATTCGAGATATATGTGCAGGGGATGATCATTTTCTATTTTCTTGATGCATTTTTCATGGGCACATCCTGAAATAATTAAAAGGTAATTTTATAATAGTTTTATAAAATATATATATATATATATATACAAAATTTCATTAATATTATAATATATTATCCAATACTATATTATTGTTTTAGTGATGACTATTGACAAATCCTTTCCACTTCTCTTGAGGTATACCTTTAGTTACCATATCATACATATAATAAATAGGCAACTAGGTATCATTGAATTACTGATACAATATCAATTTAAAATAATTCAATTTATTACCCAAGGTTTTTAACATCCATTTATGTGTGATAACATCAGCCATAGTAACATGGAAAAACCTCTCTGAAAAAATATTCATTCAAATTTTTAGAATGTAATTAAAGAATGAGATTAAATTTAATATAGAATGGATAGTGTATTAAAATTACCTTTATTTGTTAATAAAATACATCATTGTTCCATGTTATAGGAATATGTTTGTAATATGAGCATGTAATGGAAAGAGTCACTGGATCACAAGACAAATGGACCATAATCTGAATGTATAATCCAACACCATCCCCTTTTGGGATCCTAAAACTATAAAATGGAACAACTATCTTTACTCCATTCTAATTCTGCACTTCTGAGATATTAATGTACATCTCTATAAATTTAATATTTTTATATTTTATGAAAAAATATTCTACTAGTATATCTAAATGAGATATTTTTTTCCACATAAAATATTTTTTATATAATCATGACCCTCTAATATCCTGTTGTGGTAACAGAGTGATTACATACTCCCTTGATTCATGAACATCAATTGCACAACCTAATAAATATGCTGGAACTATTCTAGATGCTTTCAAGAGGGAGATATATGGTGTTCTAGATTTTATCAAAAGGGATCTACGGGTTATACAAGATGCATTATAGAAAGAGTTATAGGGAATGTCAGATGAATATGGGAAAGTGCTAGAGGGAATGATAGATTCCATCGAGAGAGAGCAAGAGGGTATTCTAGATATAATGTGCAAGGGATGATTAAGAAAATGTGGTGATGTTTAGATTAAAGGAAAAATATATGGTATTGATAAAATCCTGTCAATGAATTATTTTTTCCATAGTATTCTTATCATTTTTAAAGAAATAATGTTTTCAAAACAAATTTTTGAAAACAAGTATAACATTTAGTTTTTGAAAATTAGACACTACATCCATAAATTTTTTTAATACTATCATATACAAGATATAAATACTCAAAACCATTAGATACATGATATGTAAAGAAATCTTCTAATACCCAACCACAAAAAACCAAGAAAAACCAAACATAACTTTATGGGTCCCATAAATCCATTCTAGAATCCTAAATTTCACTATTGGAACAACCATTAAACCATATTGAGGAATATATTAAATTATAAATAACCATTTTGAAATTGTAAAATACATGTTTGGACTAAATTGAAACCTTACATGACCATAAAAAAAAACTATTAGGTTTTAATCAATGTTTGAAATTCTTTATTATAATTATTTTTAAATTATAAAATTATAATTTTTAGTAAAATACATAAAAGTATGGGGGATCACACATGTAGCTATTAAAAAAATTTAAACCATGGTTATGATTATTTAATATAAATAATTATTTATGTTTCATTATTAATAATGTTTTATTCTAGACCTAGTAACCAAATCATTGACACTATTACATTCAAAAACAATGAACACTATTGAGTAATTGGAAAAAACATTTCATTTATGAATATAATTTACTAAGTAATATTTATTTCCATAGATTTTTATTTTTAAATTCTCAAAAAATAATAGTAAAATTAGGTGTATATATTTGTAAAATGATTATACGTTCAACCTATATATGGATATTAAGTCACATTAAACCTCACTCATCACTGGGAGGAACGATGGTTATTGGATGTCTCATATTTCTCTAGATATACTAAACATTTAAAGAGATCTAAAATTTCACTGAGGGATTGTGATGGATCAAAAGTGGGGGGAAATGGCGGGATTTGAGTAATGGGAAAAAGGAAAAGGTAAAAGAATGTATAACTCACCTATGTTATGACTACACTTCATTGCATAACTAATAATTGGATGTACCTCACTAGAGAAATTATAGGAGTCTGAAAAAAAGTGAAGGGTCAATGAGAACTAGGAAATAGAGTAATTGGGGGAAGGTAGGGATCATTTGTGGTGGTTGGGGGGGATAGTGTGTATATGTTTTTAAATATTTCATTATGTTTTTTTAAAATATACAACAAAATAAAGGTGTATTTATTTAATGGTGGTTTTAATAACCGACACTAAAAAACCACGGTTATCTTCCCATTTTCCCATTGTATATCATATTATATCTATTAGGAAATCCATAATCGAATTCAATGAAATAGATACTACCATGACCACTAAATAAATCAAAATTTATTATGGAACTTACATACACTTGGGTCTTCTATATTATGAGATCCTTATAAATTAACTCAGAAAAGGTTATCAAATAAAACATACCCATTTACTTAGATATAATTGAATTGTAACATGAAACCTAAACCTTCTAGGCCTCTATCTTGACTAGTAAAAGTTAAAATAAATGAATATTATAGATTTTGGTAGTATAATATTTCATATATGATGATCTCTAATGAATTTATATAAACTCTTTCACCTAATGTAACTTCAATATCTTATAGAATAACTCATTAAAAAAATGAATCCTTGAATTATTTTGTTGATAATTCCTCTTTTCCTCCTTGAATGCACTATCACACCCACCTATCCTTTCATTATCCTTGTTGAACCCATTACATGATGATGTTTCCTTTTTTATCAACACATGTGAATGTGGTTTGATATAATTTGAGATAAAGTATGATGAAATGATCTGACAATGGTTTTGAGACAGGTTAAATTGGATATGATATTAGTTTAATAAGTTTTGGTGTTATAAGGTAGAGTGATAATTTTCAAAATGGAATACATATGATATTGAATATGTGGAAGTTTAAACGTGATGTAGAAGTTTTTATGTGATACATGATATAATATATTATATAACTCCATGACGTGGAAAATGAAAAGCTTTGATTGAGTTTTGTGACATATTTTGATGAAATGTAACATATTTTTAAGATATATAATATTTTCCAAGATATAAAAAATATATGGTATATTAGGGGAAATATTTTAAAATCATACATAAAATATTTTATTATATACAAATGATATTTCTGGATGATCGAATGGAACATAAGATTATACCAAAGTGAAATTTGGGAAAGTACTTGAGGCCTCTATTATAAAACATTATATATTAAATTTCTTATAAATAACTTATTAGTTTGAAAAATCATTAGGTTTTAAGAGATTTATGTTGGATGATACTGAGATATTTTTTAGTTATTTAAATTTCATGATTACAATTATAATCTTGATTCAATATATTTAGGGATGAACCTTAAATAAAAAGAATAATTATATGTCAAGAAATATATTATCACACCAAAATGATAATTTTTTCATGTTTTCATGAACATGTGGATACCATAATGCATTTTTTTATTGAAATAGAAATCTATGATGATTTTAGATTTATAAAGGTGGTTAAAATATGATTCTTATGGACATATTATATGTGATCAGTTTGAGTGAGTTTTGAAGACCCAGAATGATAGAAAATTCATTTTTCAAGATTGAAAGATTTTTATATTCAATATATGGGAATAAAATCCAAGTGATAAGTTGATTATATAATAATAAAAAATAGATAATATGGTTGAGATGATGCTTCAGTAATTCCAATGAAAATTCGTGAGAAGTGAAAAGCCTAGGGGGAATAATGTACAAGAAGCAGAAGAAGATCAATATTAGATAGTCCATTAGAGGATAATTATTTTTCTTATGATCATTATTTAATATAGTATTATATTACTTATTTTAGTAACAAGTTGATTCTTTTCTTAAACTCTTTAGAGCTATCAATTATAAAAGGTTCAAGGACATGCCCTTTGATGTAGTTTCGTTGTGATAATAAAATAGGATCTCTGTGTATAGGATAAAAAACACCATAACTAGGTACATATTCATCCATATTTTAGGAAAAACTAATTAATAAATATGGTGTGTCATTTTCTATTTACTACACCATGAAGATATAAAGATATTACTTATGAATAAGATGACGAGAAGTGGTGAATTTAAAATAAAAAAGTATCAACTCAAATTATCCTCCCCTCCCAGTTTTGGTCACATCACCCAAAAATTGGGAATTAGATATAGATGTTCTCCTAAATACCACTATTTATATTTCTATAGATCAATATAAATTAGTAAACTACAAAATAATTTCTACAATTAATTATAATGGATTTCACATTTAGATGAAGAGAATGGTACCCTATCTTCTCTCACATTTTCGTGATATTTAATATTTTAGTACTAAGAGATTCAAAGTTTCAAAAGAGATTATAAAATGGTCTATAATTAATAAAAATAATGTTTTTAGTGATAAAAAATAAAAGAATTTAGTATTTTCCTCATAATTCAAAAAGTATTTAGAAAAATTCATTGGATGGAAAACAACAAAAGTGATCTGAAAAATTTTTAATATGATCTATAAAGGTGATAAGAATGTTAAGGAAGGAAAATTAAAACTTAATAGAATCTAATTTAGAGATAAAATAATTCATGAAGATGAATCTGTTGATGATTTCTTCACTAAGGTTATTATGGTTTCCTATACAATCTATGGTCATATAGAAACACTTTAAGTCTCCACACTAGTTATGAAACATTGGGGAATTATTTCTAAAAAATTTATGAAAAAATTTAAGTATTTAAGGATAGATATGTTACTAAATTTACAATTGATCAAAACTAAAAAACTTTTAACATTTATGAGATGAGAAGAAAAGATTCTATAAAAATAAAGGTAATTAATTAAAAAGAATTTTTAAAGCTTTCAAGAATTTTAAAATTAAAGATGATCATAGTGATTTCGAATAAGAAGAAGATATAATAGTATTTTTTCAGACCTCCTCCCTAGTGTAAAGAATCCTAAAAAAGGAAAAATGTTTATATGATGGGAAAATACCATTTAAATGTTTTAACTACGTAACATTTATTCATTTCATAACCAGAAGTCCTATTAAAATAAAAAATTAAAATAAATATTACGAATATATTAAGACATCCACCATGAAAGGATATTCCTTTAAAATAAATTTATTTCAATAAAAATAGAACAATAAAATGGAAAATAAATTATTTGTAGGAATTTTTTATCTATCGAATAAGTATTACTTGATTATGATGAGATATATATAGTCAGGAAACTCCAAAAGATACTTATCATAGCATCTTTATGGTTTAAAAAAGAGGATATTAAATCTTAAAATGATGAATCACAAAGAAGTAGATAAATTTCTATTGAAGTAAGACATTAATCTAAGGAGAACACTATGATAATGAAGATCAATATGTTATTGAATGATATTTGAAGGCTAAGAGATGAAAATTCACATCTCAAAAGGAGCACTAATATGACTAATCAAAATCAGATTGATAATTAATGTATTTTCAAATAATTTTAGTAATTAAAACATTAAAATATTGAAAAAATGAATAATATTTATGACAAGACTTTCACTATCATCCTTTGGGATAAGGTGGTTTAGATACTAAAAATGAAAATTATTAAATCACATAAGAAAAAAAGAAAAATTAAAGTATGATTATAAAAAATCTATTATAGAAGTATGTGAGCTTTCCAAGAAATAAAAACCAAGATCTTTTGATGCAAAAGATGTTTTACAAGAATAAATAAAGCCTATTTGGACTAACCTCAAAGTAAAATCATGTTTCTAGAATGATCTAGTGATGAAAAAAAATCTAGTTTAGGTATAAAGTATGAAGAAATGGTAAAACCAACTCATATGTAAAAGGGTAAAAATTATTCAAAATATGATCCCACCAAATCAAATTACAAAAATCAATAGATCCAAAAAATATTTTGGTGAAATTATATCATAAGGGTTTGAAAATAATGTTGTAGAGAAACGAATAAGACAATAAATTTTTTATCAAAAGGATGTCTTGGGGATAATATTGGTGTCATGGTGTGTATTTTCCTTAAAGTTTTCAGTAGATGGTAAAACATATAATTAAGTTTACAAAGAAGAGATCTCTAACCAAGTGAGAGATAATAATAGTATATAACAAATCAAAAGTTTTAAAAGTTTGATAAGAAAATAAAGGTAAAAAATAGTTTTTAGATCTTGAAATAATTTTTTGTAATTTCTTATCAATAAGTAAACGTCTCAAACTAGTGTATTACATTCCTATTAGATTAATTAAACCCATATTATCAAATAAATAAAATTAAGAAATAAAATAGTCTCAAAAAATTGGATAATGTTATTGAAGTTTCATTCAAGGCATGAGAATCCAAGAATCCATGGATCATGGATAATGTTTTATCTTTATATATGATAGGTGATTGGAATAAAATAATGGATGTTAAAAGATATTAAAGAGGATATCTTTCCTTTGTAAATGATATTTCATTAAATTTAAAAAGTTTTGGAATAACTAAAAATTGGAAGAATTAGATAAAATATATCAATGTACTATTTAAGGATATGATGAAACATAATATGGTAAGTGTATCAGAGATAATCTGTTATATAAATGAGATTATTTTAATAAATAATGTATTTTTTATAAATATATTGAAATATGGATGTATGATAACAATAGAGTTGATTTCCCGAGGTAATTGTTTTTAGGTTTGAGAAGCCAAAATAGTTTTCTGCCATAGTATGCAAGTTGAGAAAAACTTGTGTTATATAAAATGTGATCATCTTGACTAAATGATCCTAAAAAATTGAGTATAGAAGAATTTGTGATTAATATATCATTTTTTGACGAAGACACTATCACTACTTGAAAAAATGTTGATGTAAAATGGTGAATAAAAGTTACAAGGGTGTTGAAATCCAAACTCAAACTCCATTAGAGTTGGTTTATTGGGTTGTTTTTATACCCATGACTGAGAATTTAACAAGTGTAGAAAATTATTTCATCATATTAATTAATTATTTTACTTGAATGTAATGTATTAGTTTATATATTATAAATACCAATCTTTAAGCTTATTTAAGAGTTTTAGGATACATTCTAAAAAAGCTAGTTAGTTCTTATTTAAAGTGGATAAGATCATAAAATGAAATTTAGTACTCTGATAAAAATATTAGAATATATTTATAATCGTAGAATAATAAATGATTTTTGTTAACATTTCACTCCACAAAAAATAGAGATACTAAAAGGAAAAAACAGATGTCTTTATGAAATATTTAGAAATATGCTAAGTGTGAAACTTCAAGATATTTCTAATTCTAATATATCACTACTATGATAAATATTAAAAATTGGTTCTTATTGATCCAAAATTTTTATATGAATATATATAAAATATGGTTCAATAATAATCCAAATAAAAACACTTTATAGTATTTGTGAGTCAATGCTTGATCAATAATAAAGGAAGTGGTGTTGGAAAGTTTGATTACAAATATGAATACAAAATTTTTCATGGTTATACACCAAAATTAATTTTATATAAATGTTACAAAAAAAAATATTGATGGACAGTTGAATGTGATGATGTAATAGTTATTGAAAATTAAAATGAACTTAAGAAATGAATCATAAATGTTCATCAGGATGATGTTGTTGTTAGAGAACCTTCTAAAATGTTTTAAGAAAATGAAAAAATTACAATAATGATCCAAATTCATCCTATTCAAGTGATAGGGTTGTATATTTTGGAACCATTATAATAAATTAAACATTTAAAATACATGTTAATACTAAGAATATCATTAGGGATGAAAATCAAGGGGCATAAGAAAGAATAAAAATCATGGAAACTATTACCATTAGTCTTATTTCAATGATAGAACCCACAAACTATAAATAAAGCTTCTGAAAAAAAGAGTAGATTTAATAAATGGATGAAGAGATAAATGAAATTGAAAAGATTAAAAAATGTGATATTTTTATTAGGATTCATGAGAAGGACATCATTGGCCCAAAATGAGTTTTTTAAGAACAAAATAAATGTCAAAGGTTAAGTTTTAAGAAAAAAAAGAAATATTGGTTTGAAAGTGGTAGTATTTTTTTCATTAATTTTTGTGTAACATTTTCCCCTATTTATAGTTTTAATACCATCATAATTATCAGTGAAATTATATCTCAAAGAATTTTAAATGTCTTTCCATTGGATATGATGTTTTTGTTTCTAATTGGGGAGATGAATGAAGAATTATATATGGAGAATCATATGGGTTTTATGCATGATGATGAAAAAATAAAAGTATTAAAATTGAATAAGTCACTTTTTGTGTTAAAGGAAGACCTAATATATTAGTATTTCAAGCTATTTGACTACTTGATATGTATGGATTTAGAATTATGTAAGGTGAAAAATAATCTATATATAAAAACTACTAACACCACGTTACTAATTGTGATTATGTATGAGGATGATATCATATTTTTTGAGTAATGATGAGAATTTATAGGAATAATTATACACAAAAGTTTATAATAAGTTTGAGATTTCATTAAATGGGGAGATGAAATTATTCTTGGGTTTTCCGGTAAGTGAAACCGCTTTACACATTTAAATTTCACAATATAAAGATTCCAATGAATTATTAAATAGATTTGGTATGTGTGGATCAATAAAATAATCTATATAAATCCACATAGGCACCATGTTATGCAAGGATGATAATGTGAAAATTCATATAGGAAAGAATTTAGAAAATTTATTGGCCATATCTTGTACTTAACTAACTCAAGGATCAATTTTGTCTATGTTCTTGTTATTTGTTCCCAGTATAAATCAAATCATAAAGAGTCAAATGTGTTATAAGAAAATATATTTTTGAGATAAATCATAAATACAAATTATTATAATCTACTACATGAATAAAAAATGATAAATGTACAAGGATTCACTAATGCTAACTAGGCTGGTAATGTTAGTGATAGAAATTTTTCAGTAGGAATAGAATTTTTCGTTGGTGGGATATGCGCATATTGAAATCTCAAGAAGAAATAAATGCATCCCATTAAACTCTACCGAGGCTGAGTAAATTGTTTTATCCCCAGAATCTACACAGATGATGTTGATGTAAAACCAACATGGGAATATGAATGTTATATCTAATAATCCACTGGTTATTGGATGTTATGAACTTAATGCTATAATTTGTTTTAAGAATATAGTGAAATATTTTAGGTAAGATAACATTAAGATAAAATTTCATTTCATAAAGGTAAAATAGGTTTAAGGTATCTTAATGTTGGAATTTATATATACAAGGAGAAAATTGCTAAAATAATTAAAAAATAAAATTTAATTAATGATTTTTAAAAATTAAGACTGAATAATGGTGTTAAAATAATTCCAAAAACACATAGAGGTATATTTATTTTGATTATCCTCTCTTATTTCTATTGTTTTTTCATTATTATAATGGGGGAAAAGTAATCTATAATGGGGGAAACAATTGTGCTAATTTTTTTTATTCTTTTATTGATCAAGTGTGTGAATATAATAAAAAATCCCTAGTAATAATATACACCACAAACTTTTTATCATGGTCATTGGGTCTTGATATACCAAGAGACACCAATCCCCCCACAGACATGTGTTTTTCTCCCTCTAATGCCCACATATGTACTATAATTACTCATTAAAATAATTAATGACCCCACATGAGAACATATGTAATTTTAGTATTCTTGTTTCCTTAATAACACAAAAACTGAGAAACTTCCTAGGAGGTAACCCATCCTGACACTACTATTGGCCATGGTTTCTTAAACTATTGAGTTTTAATAAGGTATAATCCTAAAAATAAAGGTGCATCTTATTTATATGATTAGTAATATTTATCATTTTTAACACTTTAAATTTATGGGATGTTACATTATCACCTACTTTAGAGCATGAAAAACTAATTATGAACCCCATATTTCAACCCTGTTAGTTATTCTACACTAATATATGTGTATTAATTTTATACCACAATAAAAACTGGGCTCCATTGATTACACATACACCCTAACATCATAATATATCTATCTGGTGCTGACCCACCTTACACCACTAATTTCTCTATACCCATTTTTCCCCCAATGGGGACCACCCATGTGCTCGAATGAAAAATTAGACTAATGAATGTCACTACATTCCAACACATGTTCTTTCAGTGTTGATTTTTACCTAGCTCAAAGACACCTTGAGAAACTTCCCATGAGGTCACCAATCCAAGCAATACCCAAGAATAAAATATCATAACTCTAGAGTTACAATTAAAAATGTTCCCAAAAAGAATGGTTTACCTTATTGAAAAGGGTAGTAACATTTATCCTTTTTAATAATTTAACCTTATGGGGTGTTATAAAAGTAGATGGAAATATTTTTATGAATTTATAACTAAGGATTCCAAGCTGGAATCACTTATTGAACTATTTGTGGAAAAAATTGATGCATTAATTAAGCACTCTTGTTTTTACACCTAGTTTTCTCATGTAGACTTAGATTTTATTGATTAATGGATCAATACATTAAATAAGTTTATTCCACACCTTTTCCAAAATATTTTTCTCATTATGTTCAATAAATGGTCAGAAATAGATTTCACATTTTTCTTGCTTTATTTGGATTTAGGGGTAGTAGATTTTCGATTTTAGAAGAAGTTATTGAAATCTAAAGGATCCATAAATGTAAGGTATTGAATGAAAATCCAAAGTAATATATAAACCAAAGTATATTAAGATGATGTTATATTTGTTTTCAATATATTTGAATGAGGTTTGATATTAGATGAGTTGAAGAAAAAGAAAATTTAATGATAAAATTTGCGATAAGAGTTAAAGTAGATTTTTGATGAGTTAATGATAGCCTTCAGTTATGAGGTATAGTTAAAATTTTGAGAATATAATATATATGATATTTAAGATGTAGTAAAAGATATGTATTTTATATGTATCTCTTTGATATGTAATATAATATCTTCCAGAATATTGAGATGTAGATAAGAAAATTTTCTCATCGAGTTACATAGAATATGTCAATGATACAAAAGATATTTTGATGATATGAAATATATTTCAATGTATATATAATATTTTTCAAGAGATGTATAATATTTCTACATAATATATTATATATTTTGGTACATATGAAAGATATGTCCGGTAGATCAAACTAAAATATGTATAAAGAATAGATCACTCCATGATTACCACTATATTTGGGGCATATTGATGGGTTTTAGAGCAAAGTTAATATATAATAGATGGAATGAAAGATTATTCTATAGTGAAATTTGAAAAAATAATTAATCTTGCTGTTGTAATACTTAAAATATTTGATTTATTCTTTTGGTTTGGAAAAGTTAAAGGTTTTAAGAGATTAAAGTTAGATGATAGTGATATATTTTTAAATTATTTAAATATCATGATTAATATTATGATCACAATTAAGAATACTTAGGGATGAATTTTTAAGAATAATAATAAATAAATTTTGTAATAGATATTGTCACAACCCATTGATAATTATTACATGTGTTCATGAAAACATGGATAGAATAATGAGGGTTTTTGTGGAACGTGAAAGATATGACGATTTTGATATCCCAAGGATATTAGAGGAGTTATATGGAGGTGTTATATGTGATTAGTTTGAATGTGTTCTGAAGATGAATGTAGTGCCCGACCTGTTTAGCAACATGAATAGTGCTTCGGGCCGAGTGACACTAACCTTAGGTGCGCCTCCCTGAATGAAAAAGGCTGTTAACTAGTAGTGAGGGTGTAAAATAGTGAGTGGGAGACTATACCCTTTAGTGATGTTGTAATAATGGTTTGATATATATAAATATATATAGTGGAAATAATGACCCTACAGACTCAAACTAGTATCCCTCCCTTGGAGAAAATGTATAATCAGCATACAATAGAGGAAAGATAACTATTATTAGTATCATAAGAAAATAAAAAATACAACATGCCATTTATAGAAACTAAACAGAACATGCATCCAATATAGATCATACAATATAATAACCATAAAGGAGGGTCACCCATAGCCGACCTCAGTATATACATATGTATTAAAACGTTGATACAAAAATAAAAAAAAATCAAAATATATCTCAATATAATGTAAGAACATCAAGGCCCCTTACTATCAATCCAATGAAACTCAATCACTAGGATTCATCTCAAGATATCGAACCCTTACCACAATGAAAAAGAATGAAATCTAAATGTGTCTTGAAGGGTATGTTTTAGGGTGTGAGAATGAGTCTCAGTAGGTCACCTCCAAACTTATTCATACTTTACAATTATGATTAGAAAGGTGGGAACTAAAATAAATAAACTAGTAACACCTGAATATCATAAATACAATATTCCTTGGTGCTCAACAACCACTAAGAAGATATGACCTAACTCGAAAAATGTTAGGATAACTATATAGGATATGATCCTTTTCTCACGGCTCAAGGAATCCCCTAATGCAAAATTTACATAGGTGAACCCTCAGGTTCCACCACCAAATATAACTTGGAACCTCATTCCATCTAACACCCCATGTCCATGTCAACTCACCAACATCCCAAAGGCATTCCAAAATGATAAGAACCTAGTACGTCAGACACTTACTTGAAATCACTTGTCAACTCGAAGCCCAGATCCTGATGGTACAATGATATCTTTCCTCAATTATAATATCACTATTGGATCAGTAGCTGATGTCATGAGGAATGGTGATGTCAGTCCTCCCAAAGGTATCCTGGACCAATAACCAATCCTTATATAGTTATCTTTCATTGTTAGGACTGACCATGTGCAAACCATGCATTCTACAGTGCCTAGGTAATACCCATTTGTCACTAAGCGTGTGGATTGTCCATGGTTTTCCCTAATAGTGTGCAAACTATGTTAATTTCCACAACTAAATAACTACAAAGGTCTCACATGAACTTTTAACCCATCTAGCATAGTTTCTAAAACTGTGATAAGAAAAATAGGGCCTCACGGGTTGTACTAGTAGGCCTCGTGATAAAATATAACCATGCGCCTCAGCTTACCCATTTCCAAAATAGGTTCTTTAGGCCTTCGAGGCACCCAAAACCCATCCGAACACCCAATACATTTCCAAACTTCTAAAACCATATTTAAACTTGTTTTTGGGTTAAAATAAATCCTAGAATTAATTTCAAATCAATGATTGAAGAGTTGAAATACCCACCAAGATCAAAAATTAAAAAAGTGAAAGGATTTTGAAATGATCCAAAACCAAAGATGTTACAATCTCCCCACCTAATAATATCAAATCCTTGAGTTATAAAACAAAACCTAAAGATGGTACCGAACATACCAATCTCTTAAACTTAACCTGGAATACCCTGTTTTAAATGGTATATTCTAACTACCTCATGGGGGATCCCCATCTTAGGAGTTACCTACCCCAGTTACATCCCAACCCAAAGAATAATCCAACTGCTGGTCCATCGACCATCCCTGGACTCAAGGTCCACCCATGATGCATCATCACTCTTGGATCACATTAGGTGCTCCCATTTCATGCCTGACACCAAATAGAATCCTGCTCCACATTGATGTTCACCTCATTCCTATCTCATTCATGACACCTATAAGGTACCACATCCCATAAAATTATCAAATCAGTCCCAGTACCTCATACATAATCAATTACTGCATCATAATGATGCCCATATTCCAACACACCTCACACAAGAATCTCCTCAAGGACGTGATACTAACACACCTCAATAACCATGCACCTAACATTTCTCACATATGGATCCATGTGCACTACACCACACCACAAACACACACACACATATATATACAACACATCCAAAATGATACCAACATACTAACCAACATTTGGTTAGTACAAAAATACAACATATTCACCTCGTTCACTAAAAAAATGGGAATTCTTATAAAATGATATGAAAAATAAAACAGAACAAAACTACACCCATGACATACCTATAACTATAATCAGATCAAAAGCCTCATCATAACTTGGAAGATCCAAAACATGAACCTGGCCTGAAGGATGACTACCCGAAGCCTGGTCTTCCCACATTGCTGCACCAACCACTAACCATAAGCCCCAATGCTAGGTCCTACTGTCTCCCCCACAAACTCTATGTGTAGCTAAATATTAACTACCATCACTTGGTACCACTCCATTTCTGATATTAGAACCCTAAGTATGCCCCATTACCCAACTTTCATCTATCCACGAAGGCTTCTTGAAGAGCGTATTGAGATGTCCAACCAGTCCACAAGATCTACACTCCTTTAGAGGCCACTCACAAAATGTCCAGAAATTTCCCAGCTACCCATACTAGAATCACACTATCTAAGACCCAATCCAAAGCATTCTTGCCAAGTAATATTCCTTAATTCCATGATAGAACTCCTCTCAGGATCACTTCCTACTATTTGAAGAATCACCACTGAAATCACCTAACATCATCACCCAAATCGAGTACGACTAATCTGTCAAGTTTCCCATAGCTATGTGTTCCAGATTAATTACCTATGAGAATTTTGACAACCTAAATATGTTTATCTACACCCAAATGGTAGGACATAAACTATCCTTGAAATGCCTCACCCTCGAGGAGTCATCTCTCACCATATTGGGTGTGAAGAGAGACAACATAGTGAATGTATATGTGTATTCCATGATAGATATGTCACCCTCATGAAGGATCAATAACTCGTGAGATCTCTCTAACCTCAGTGTCTCCAAGAAGAAGTTATCAACAAACCCAGTCTCAATTTCCTTCCAGGCCGGTTCCTCTTATCTTTATACATACACATACATGTACCACCATCACTTAGCTGATCCCTGAGATTGTATGTATCAAGATTCTCCATCTAATATGAATATGTCTCATGCTACTCAAATATCATTTTCATTGATTCTATATAGTTCTCAACCCCCTGTGGACCACCCTCACCCCGATAAAGAGGTGGGCGGTGTGACTGGATCTCTTGAGTTAAAAACATTATAGATGGATCTACTCCCCAGTCCATCCACTATATGAAATATATCATACTTTCTCTGAGATGATCATCAATCCATAATCCAAAAGCTATTAAATCTACTAGTTTTCCCACCTAAACTAAATCTAGTACCTGATCCCGTTCCTATGGATCATGATCTACAAAAAAACCAGGAGTCTCAACCCACACAAACACCTACGACACCACACCACTAGCCTCCCAACACTCCATCGGATCCCATCTAGGTGGAAACCCACAGAATATAATTTCATTGTCAGATATCCTAGATAACACAGACACAAAAAGATATATATTAGAGATAGAGAAAGTAGTAACATGAAACATGATCTACCTACCCTTTTCCTTCTTCCTCACAACCGTTTCACAAGACATCCCATCCTCATGGACTTCTTACCTTCCATTATCAAATCCATGAATCACATATTCTTTAGGCCATTCCCATCTGGAGGAACCATGTAGCCTCAATATGATGAACTTGTCACCCAACATGGCAATCAAAATCATCCCATATCACTATCCTTGGCTGCTCCTATAAGATCCCGACCCATACACATAGATATATATATATATATATATATAACATACCAGAAATAGATTCCACTGGGTCCACTTTCCCGAGATAGTTGAGTAAGATGCTACATAAGAGAGGAAAGGAAAAAACACTAGTTCATTTTTTTTGACACTTTAGACAACCCAACCCCTCTTAGAATAATCCAGGTCCCCAATGACAATCATAATAAATTTCTATTACATGAAAATTCATATATAATTTAAAACATCTCATGTGCCTAATAAAAAGAATAAACATGCATAATAAACTATCCTTTCTATACCGAGTCAGGGATCCAATATCTCCCTCCTTACCATACCGGATCAATATTTACATATCATAATAGGTTACAATCACACATATAAGTAAACCACATGAATTGGAAATAAAATAAACTATAAAATGAGAAAAGAAGAACAATAATTTATAACCTTTTAAACACGGTATGTTCCTCACACATGGTGTTGCAGGCACCCATACACAAGATCTAAATTGAGTTCCGACATAATCCTAATCTCCATCCTACTGTATCCCAAATAGTAAGAACAATCAAGAAATGGGAAATCATTTGGAACCATTTGTATCCAGTCATAAACTACTATTGATTCCTAGTTAATAATTGATCTGATACCATTTTTAACGCCCAAAACATTTAACCACTGGAATAGTGCGTCGGGCCGAGTGCCACTGGACTTAGGCATTCCTCCCCGAACACTAAAGTCTGATTACTAGCAGTGGAGCTACAAAAGAGTTATAGTGGGAAGAATATACCATATGGGGATGTTGTAATAATTCTATGATATATCTAAAAATATGTAGTGGAAATAACAACCATATAGACTCAAACTAGTAACCCACCCCTGGAAAAAACACAACAATATCATACAATAGCGGAATCATAACTAATTTTAGTAAAAAAATAAATTAAACAATCCAACAAGCCATTTGTAGAAACTAAGTGGAAAAAGCATCCAATAAAGGTCATACATTACAATAACCAAAAAATAGGGTCGCCCATGGCTGACCTCAGTATATACATATGTATTAGCATGATGATACAAAAAGGAAAAAACCAAAGATTACTCCAACTGATGAAGGAACCTCAAGGTACCTTTCCATCCACCCCATGAAACTCAATCACTTAGATCCAACTTCAGATCCCAAACCCTTACCTCAATGGAAAATCATGAAATCTACACACATCTTGAAGGGACCATGAAGGGTGTGATAATGAATATTAGTAGGTCACCACCAATGTGTTCCTACCTTACATTTTTGATTCAAAAGATGTGTACTAAAATAAATAAATCCATGAAACATTCATATAATAAACACATGCTTACTTGGTGCTCAATATCCACAAAGAAGCTATTACCTGCCTCACCTAATTCTAGAATAACTGTATAGGGTATGATCCATATCCCATGACCCAATGTATCCCATGATGTCAAATAGCCCTAGGTAAACCATCAGGTTCCACCTCCAAATATCACTCAGAACCACATTCCATCTGACACCCCATGTATATGTCAAGTCACCGATGTCCCAAAAAAATGACCAAACTAAAAGAACATGTTCCCTTATACCCCATCTCAAAAGCACAGATAAGATTGAAGACCAAAGTCTAGAGGTACAACTATATCTGTCCTAAATAATAATATCAACGTTGTGTCAACAACTAAAGTCTTGAGGAACAATGATGCCCATCCTACCAAAGGTATCTTGGCCCAATGTCCTTAAGCATGGTGAGACTCAAACCCGAACCAACCACCTCAATGCAATCATAAGATGGATCATCACCATCCCATGGATTTCTATATAAAGAAACTCCAACCATAATACCTAAGCTGTAACAACTAGAGGCCTCTACCAACACGAGTGGTCAATACCACCTCAAAAATCAATGTCAACCTGTGTGCACAAGACATAAAATGATGCATTGACTAACATGGGTGAGAGAAAGTCACTAATATTGAACATAAGCCACACCATTCTAGCATGTTCCCTTGAGACCAAGTCTCTCAATATGATTTCCATGCCATCCCATATCACATGAGCCTTTCCCATAGCCTGAAGAATTCACTACCTCAATCTGATGACTAATTCTCCAACCCGATTATCAATATAACCCAAGTGGCTTTGGTCATGCCTGTCCTAGCGATCACATCACCTCAAACAGATATATAAAACTATCTCAATCCTTGGCCTAAACCCATCATGATCCCATAGATCTCATAATAAGTTAATACATTGATTCAATTCAATATAAATAAACTAAATAACTAAAATTAAATCAAACATAACCCCGAACTAAATTTTCCAAGGTCCAAATCCCCTTTCATGACTCAAATTTTTTTTATTCTTCATTGAGTATTCCCATAGACTTCTCATAAGGTTCAATTAATTAATAAAAGTAAATAATTTAAATTATAGGATCTCTCTTTGTAAACAAAATGATTCACTAAAATCACTCGCCCAAAAGAATTTCAAAAACATGAATAAAAAAATGCTAGACCTACCTAATAGAAATAGACATAGGCACCTATGATCATAGCCTCTAACTCAAATCGATTTGGAAGAAATTGACGTTTTAGATGAAACCCCTAAAAATAGGCTTAAACAAATTAGATGGATTTACCACACCATATTCCAAGGGAAAAGAGAAATTGAATATTGTGGATGGATAAACATACCAATATGGATCTAATGCAACAGATGACTTAATGAACAGTGGTCAGACACGGGTGATACCTCAACACCTAAAAAGAGGAAAAAGGAGATCTCCCTCTACAGATGTGTGCAAACCACAGAGGATAATGGAGAAAAAATTAGGTTTCTAGTAGTACGGGTGAAAAGGTAAATCCACCACTTTAATGAGTTTCATGGTTATCTGGCATGGTTTTCCAAACCATACGACTCCCGCTGGTTAGGAATAGGACCCCACATGGTTATTTCGCACAATTGGGCATAACCATGCACAAAACACACATGATATAGTTAATAGGTACTCTCCATTTGTCACTAAGCAAGCAACATTCACATGATTTACCTTAATGTGGTAATACCTTGAAAATTTCCTCTCCTAAAAAAATACAGAGGTCACACATGGTTGTGAAACCCATCCAACACAGTTTCTCATACTATGCTTAGTGAAAAAGTAGCCTCACAGTTTTCACTAAGAGGATGCATAGTTAAATTTAACCATGCACCTCATCCTAAAATTTTCCAAAATAGGACCTTTGGGCCTTCGACAAACTCAAAACCCATCTGAAAATATGAAACATTTTTCAGACCTGTAAACCAATCAAAAAACAAGGTTTCAGGTTAATAGAAAACGTAGAATTATGTTCTGATAAATGATAGAAGAGTTGTAATACCCACCAAAATCTAGAATTCAAAAAGGAAGAGTATTTTAACAAACTCCAAATACCCAATACGTTATAATGAAGAAAAATTTGGAGTATAATTATCAATATTGAAGGTTTTTCATATTTATTGTATGAAATAAATCCAGGTGATATATGAAGTATATTAGAAAAAAATAGAGAGGAAGGTAGTGATGGTTCTAAAACAGTTATGAAGAAAAGATATGAGAAGAGAAAAACCCCTATGTATTTTTATATTAGAAGAGTGATAATAAGATAAATATTAGATTGTCCATTTAAATATCTCTCTTACACTGGTGATCATTCTTAAAGATGTTTTATTTTAATTCTTTGAGTAATAATCCAATTCTTATTTGAAATGATTGATGTGATGATGGATATAATTGGTTAAAGGTTGAACACTTTATTGTATATTTATCTTGATAATAAAAAAGGAGTTGTTTATGGAATCCCACCATTTTATTACATAACATTTCATTACATTGTGAAAACATAGGATCTTTTAAATTTAGTTTCTTGAAAAATAGGTACATAATACATAAACACCTAAAAAATTATTCTAATCTAATTTAAAATATTCTTAAAAGGTTTATCCTACATATATTTACTGTATCTCATAACCTGGGGATATACATCAAAATAAATGGGTGAGCATAATATCTAGTAAGGTAAGGCAAGGTAAAACATTTTTAAGTGATATTGGGGAATATAAATAAGAACACATGGAATATAATTATGGAATGATAAGGGGAACATTAGTTATATCATAAATATAACATGATTTATATCATGTATTTTTGGACACAACATTTATATTAGATATTCGTAAGCATATCACCAAGGTTTATCACAGAGGTTTCATAAACATTACCAAGGTTATTCACCAAGGTATCGTAAAACATGTCATCTCTAGAGATTAAATTCTTTATGAAATTAATTATAGAGATATCAAGGAGATCCTTCAATATGTATTAATTAATGTGAGACACATAGGATATAATTAAGAATTTCCTAAATAACACTTGAAGAATAAATGAAATGGATTTCATCTCAAAATCATGGCATTTCAAAAGTGCTTAAAAACATGATTATTATGCCATTTTCAAACCAAAGAAAAGGAATATAGGTTTTATTCATGTTAAAACATAAATAAAATAAATAATATTTATATTTAGGTGAATAAAATTGGAAAATAAAGAGGATTTTTTATTAAGAAGAAGAAAATTAAATGGAATTTCTTGAGGAGTTTAGAGAAATTTTGAGAAGTAAATTTTCCCGTATAACGGGTAAAGAACAGGGTTTTATAAGATTAAAAAATGAGAGGGAATAAGGGTATCCCATTATTAAAAGAATATTATTATAGTAAATTGGAGAAATAAAGCATACAAAATAACTATGTTTTGAAATTGGAAGACATACCACATAAGAGGGAACTTGAATGGAAAAGAGAAGTGTATATTTTCCTTACCTTAAAGATTTATTCCTAAAACAAGAGGATTGGGACATTAGGTGATTTAAGAAACCATTAGAGGACTCATTGGGAGGTAAAACTACCATAAATTCATGTATTATGTACTAGGAGTAAAATTAAGTAGATAAATTGGTGGGTATTTATAGAAAAAGTGGAGGATTTTTTTACTAATTTCAAAATATAGGCCTTGGAAATATAGATTATGGAAAATGAAAAACAATGGGATTTTTCTTGGTATTTTACCTTGTTTTTTGACACCTGGGGTCATATTTTATTTTATTTTAATATACAAGAGTCTATAATCATTTTATATTTTTATTTTGGAATGGAAAAAGAATGTTTCCCCAAATATAATGTTTTTAATGTTAAAGTTTCCATTTTATACTTTGGAAAGTAAATTATGGGTTTGAAAATTGATTAAAATTGATTAAAATACTTTTTATTTATAAAATTACAATTTTCAGGTCATATATTATGTTTTATTAGTTATTTCATCATTATTACATAATTATGAAGTCATTAAACAAATCTATAAACTCAAAATATATTTTTACAATTCAAAAAAATGTATTTTAGAAAATATCATAAATTAACCCTAACTTAATGTTAACATGATGACCAAAAAATTGATCTTTTTTAAGTAATTCTATAAATATAATAATTCTTAATTTTAAATATAAAAATGCCTATTCATTAATAATAATAGCATATTGAAAGAGTATAGTAAAATTTTATCAATTGATTTTGTTTATAAAATATATTTAAGTAAGAGTGTTTTATCATTCTATTTCATTAAAATAAGTATTATTGATAATATATTAGTTTATTATGAATATTTATATATTTTTTAAAATGTAAAATTTCTATATGAAAAATCAATTTATCAAATTGTATCTCAATTTAATTAAGAAATACTATTCATAAAATGGAATTGATAGGATAAAGATTTTATTTTTACTATAGAATTATACATTAGGTAAGTAGGGAATCAAAACATAACCCCTTATACCACCAATATAAACCCTAAGGGTAAGGTGTGTGATGGTGACAGATTAATGGGGAGGATCACCTAACATCGGCTGAGTGGTAATTTCCACTATCTTAAAATTATCCCGTAGGTGATTTTGTTCTAGATTCACTTGTTGAAGCTCATCTTTGGCTTAGTCAAGAGAAAACCCCAATGATTCTACCTCCCATCTAAGCTCCAAAAAATGGGCTTCATAAAACATGACTCTACTATTTGGGGATATCATTTATCCCTTCTGAATTAATTATCCATTATCATTTTAATGTAAACAAAATTGTCACCAAGGGTATAGTTTCAAATTGTCATATAGACCAATGGTCATATTTTACAAATGGTCAAAAAATGATCGAACCCTAATGGTCTCATTTCCATTTATACTCACTTAATTATTAAATAGATATGGTTTTATTGTGTACAAAATAATAGAACACAAATTTTCTTAAGAATCAAATATCATTTTAAAAAGTCTAGGTCATTACATCCCCCCTTCAGAAATTTTATCCCCAAAATTTCAACTCATTCTCTCAGTTGAGAAATTTTGTTTTTAATTATTTCTCATTGTCTCATTTAATTCCCACATATCTTATTCATATATATGGTTTCTTCACAAAAATTTTATGAGGTGGGTATTCTTATTGAGTAGAACCTTGTCTCTATGGTCCAAAATCTCGTCTGGTAGCTCCTCATAAGAGAAGTCATGTTCCAGTTGAACCACCTTCAAGTTTAGTACATGTGAGGGGTCAGGTATTTACTTCATCAGGAGAGATACATGGAATACATGATGAACTTAAAATATATTTGGTTGATGTACTTGCTGAAAATACACTGCTCCTATGAAATCAAGGATGTCATAGGGGCCAATGAACCTAGGGCTAGGCTTACCTTTCCTCCCAAACTACATTCCTATCTTTCATGGTGATATTTGAAGGAACAATTTATTGTAAACACAAAAAACCAAGTCCCTTCAACAATTTTCATCATATCTATTTTAATTAATTTGAGTATACTTTATGTGTTTTTGGATTGATTTATCCTTTTATGTCATCTCTTGAACAAGATTAGGCCCAAGCTACTTTCTCTCACTGAATTCATCCCAAAAAGTAAGATTTATACATAGATTCCTATATAATGTATCATATAGTTCCATTTTAATACTTTAATAGAAGATATTTTTGTATGAGAACCCAACTAATTGGTGATGTTGATCCCATCCTTCTTTACACTCAACTGAGCATGTTCTCAACATGTCCTTGAGTGTTTGAATAGTTCTTTTCAGATTGGCCATCAGTTTGGGGGTGATAGGCCATACTAAAATTCAATTCAGTATTTAAAGAATGTTGAATATTTATCAATAATATTGATGTCAACCTTGGATCATGATCATAAATGATATAAAATGGAACTCCATGGAACCTCACCACTTCATTTACATAAATCTTGGAAAGTTGGTTAAGAGATAAACCATCCCTAATAGCGATAAAATGGACAGTCTTTGTGAGACGATCTAATATAACCCATATCACATTATTTCCATTGGATTTTTTGGGAGCCCAGTGACAAAGCTCATAGTGATATTATTTCACTTACATGTTGGTATAGTTAGTGGTTTTAATAACCCTTTAGGAAGTTGTCACTCCGACTTCATTTGTTGACACCTCAACCATCTTGCAGTATAGTCGGAAATATCCTTTTTCATGTTATCCCACCAATAATTATCATGGTGGTCCATATAAATTTTAGTTATAGGATTTATATAGAATGTATATATATAAGTTTCATCCATAAGAACCCTCTTTATTTCTATAATATATGGAACACATAGCCTTGTATGAAATTTTACTACACCTTCTTAATCAATATTTTGGAAACAACCCATTCTTCATATCCTCTATCTTCTTCTGTAACAAAGGATATTTTCTTTGATATTTCCTGATATTATATAGTTATGATGTTTGAGAAATCATTTAGGATAGTGTTAATGATGTCCCTTCCCTTACGATTCCCAAGTCGAGTTTTACTAGGTCTTTGATCAAAGTATCTCCTTGAATTCTCATCATTTCCAGCACAATAAGGTCTTTCTTAGTTAATGCATCAGTGACGTTGTTAACTCTTCTAGGGTGATAATGAATTGAAAAACAATATTCTTTAATAATTTCAAACCATATCCTCTATCTCCTGTGCAATTCTTTTTTCATGAAATTATATATCAAACTTTAGTGGTCTGTGTATACATATCACATTTCTCCCCACAAAGTTAGTGCCTTCATATCTTCTCAGAAAAAATAAATGTAGCTAGATCAAGGTCATTAATAGGATAATTTTACTCATGAGGATTTAACTGTTGAGATGCATAATCAATCACATTTTCATTTTTCATGAGGACTCACCCTAGAAACTTCATAGATTCATCACTAAAATTAACTAACACTTCTCCGATAAAGGGAAGAGTTAACATAGGTGTAGTGAACAATATCTGCTTAATCTCTTGGAAACATTCTTCACAATACTTTGTACATATGCAATTATCCACTTTTTGAGTTAACTTAGTTAGTGTATTAGGAAGTTGTGATTTTTTTTCAAAAACCTCATATAATATCCTGCTAATCCATGGAAACTAAGAATCTCAGTTACTATTATAGAATGAGGCAGCTCCTCTAAAACCTTTTTCATGGAAGGATCCACTGAGATTCCCTTATGGGTTAAAATGTGACCCAAGAAAGAAAATTTTTGTATCCAAAATTCACATTTGATAAAATTTAAAAATATCAATTCCTTCCTCGTATTTTTTAATATAACCGTTAGATGATCCTCATGCTCTTCATGACTTTTGGAATATATCTAAATATCCTCAATAAAAACTACTACAAATTTTTCAAGTTAGTCCTTAAAGACTCTATTAATCAAATCCGTAAATATCTCATGTATATTATTCAAGACAAAAGGCATAATAAAAAACTCATAATTCTCATATCTTGATCATAAAGCAGTCTTTGGAATATCATCTTTCTTCACCCTTAATTGATGAAAACCAGATTAAAGATCCATCTTGTAGAATAATTGAGTGCTACAAATATGGTCAAATAAATCATTAATCCTTAGAATAGTGTACTTGCTCTTCACTATGATATTGTTAAGTTATATATAATCTACGCAAAGACACATTGATCTGTACATCTTCTTCACAAATAGAATATGCACTCCCCAAGGAGACTGCATTGGTTTTAATAAACCCCTTCCCTAAAAGATCTAGGAGTTGTTTCTTTAATTCCTCCAACTCCACATTTTCTACTCAATATGGGGTTTTTGATATCATCTTAGATCCAGGTATGAGTTTAATGGATAACTCTACCTATATTTCCAGGGGAGGTTGTAACAGCCCGAGATTTTATGAAAAATATTCTTTTTATTTCACTAATGTCTTGTATTGTACGCTACACCAAAAGGAGCTTGCACAACATGCATCCTTGACTTGCCTTGCATACACGCAATCACGACCTTCCTCGATAGCGTGTGTAGTACGCAATAACGAGTTTCACTAAACAACGATATGCTATTAAAATATTATTAAAACTAGCCGTTATGAATAGTAATAACCACTTTTTAAAATTCTGTAAATCTTATATTTCAAAATGAACTTCATTTTTGGATTCGAAGTATCGAATTTAGCCTAAGGTGAAATTTTGGTACTTTTCGGATAACTTTCATATTCTGATGAATAGTGAAAATTATTAATTATAATTAAAAAACAACTTTTTTAATCGAAATAATTAATAGTGATAAATTATTAATTTGAGTGGTTTTAAAGTATATTTAGAATATATTTTTACAATTTAATTCAATGCTGGTCATTGATTGTAATTTCACATTTAAACCAGACATAATCAAGTATCAATCTTTTGGTAGAAATTGTTTCTTAAAAACACGCTATTTGTCTTAACAGCGGGATTTAATTATAAAATTAATTAATTCAACTTCTATGTTATGAATTTGGTAAAATAGACTTCATTTTTGAATTCGGAATATGAAATATAGCTTAGGATGAAATTTTGGCATTTTTCTGAAAACCTTCATTTTTTGATGAATAGTGAAACTACTAAGTGGTAGTTAAAAAACTGAATTTTTCATAAAACATAATTTTACCGCTTCTGTGAATGGAATTTCAAAAATCTGATAGACACGGTTGATATCAGTAAGTAAAATGTGGTTCAATGAGATAAAAATAAATTTTTGGTGAATAGTAACTTTTTACTATTTTTACCGCGGTTAATAGTAAATAGGGCAACTAAGGGTAAATATGATATCAATATTACCCTAACACATGTCCTAATTCTATTGGACAAGTGTAATTCGACCAAAAACAAACTTAGGAATAAAATATGACCATTTAGGCCCACTTGGATTAGATTAGGACATTTATTATTAATTTATTTAAAGAAGGGTTAAAATAGTTAAAATCAATGTTTAATAAGTAAATCATTTTTAATATAGGGTTATACATAAGATAAATTCAACTATAAATATTCATTAGAAATCTAAAAAGAATTCCTACATAATGGTATTTTATTTGTAATTTTTAGACATCAAATAATTTAATTAATTTATGACACAAAGATGATGCAGTAATTATCTTATTTATGAAATATTGACATAATTGATGTTATAAACACCAAAATAAATGTAATTTGAGAATTTTTATGAATTCCACTAATTTTCTAGGTTACTATGATATATTAATGTTGATTTAATCAACTTGGTTCGAACATTTAATTCTGTTATGACTTTCACAAAAATCATATATCAAATAGTGTCAAAATTGACACAAAATAGTTTTTAAATCAAATATTATATTATTAATTGTTATTTTATTCCTAAAAATCTAAGGTTCTGCCAAATGACTTAGATAAGGATATATATATTAATAATAAACAATTTGGGTTCGTTTGGCATGTTATAGTAAGTGTATTAACCATATAGTGAAAGAAAACAAAAAGACACGGTAAAAGTTAAATTATTTAACTTAGAGTTAAATCTAATTGATAAGGTTTAAAATAAGATCCAAACATGTCTAAATTTGATTGGTTGATGAGATTACAATCCTATCTCATCTAAGCTTCGAATATGAGTCATTTTTGGAGGTTTTTAAGTGGGGTTAGATTTATTATAAATTAATATTTTTAAGAATTCCTAAGGTGCCCCTCTCCTCCCCTATAAAAGGACACCTCCTCCCCCTCCTCCTCACACCAATTTGAGCTCTCAAGCTCGGCCAACCCCTGCCAAAATCTCTTCTACACTTCCCTAGAAACATCCTAGAGGTTCTGGTCTTCCTCAAAGACCAATTTTAGTACCCTAAGAGGAGGTCTCAAAGAGGCGCTTCAAAGAAGAGGTAATTACCGTTACCAATTCTTTCATCTTTATTTCTTCTTCCACTTCTTCTTATTAGGGTGTTTCATTATGAAGTAATAACATCAGTATAACTCATATACTGATATGTTATTATAAGTATGAAACATCCTTATTTCACCATCTATCCATCCTACGGAAAAAGAAATCACCGCGCGTGCGTACGTACGGAATACCGTCTCCACGACGCGATGAGATTCATTCTCCATGTTAACCATTTAAGAATGATTATAAATTATATATAAGAAATAATAATGAAATATATGAAATTATAAAGATACTGGATTTATGTATATATATATATATGTATGTCATCTACTTACTTCCATTCAAGACAATAAGGAAAGGAAAATAGCGTTCATGCGTACGTACGGACTACCGTCTCCATGAACGGTGTTTTTCATTTCATTTATCTATCTATTATATATATATATATACTGAATATATATGATATATAAATCATATTTTATATTCTGGAAGTAAGTAAATCATGATATAAGTAATAATAATGTCAAGAACAACAAATCAAAACACCTACGATAAATGAAACGATTTTACCCAAAACGCTATTTTAACATGAAGTTACAAAAGAACGGGTAATATAAAGTCATAAGTGGACCATATATGATATAATAACAATGAATATAATTCTGGAATAAGTCAATAACATGATTTAAATCATTATACAGGAGGTTCGGACACTTACGAAGTAAATCAGACCTAAGGTAAGGGAAATATCACAATCTCATTTTTATCCGAGATTGTTTATTCGTAAGTATTTACTGGGGTGTATTTTATCATCCACATCCATGTTTACTCAATATGTAATATTATTTCCATCCACCTAAAATTGTTTAAATCCATTTTTTACCCTTCGGTGAGTTTTTAGTAATACGTATGAAAGGAATCTTTTGTCGTTTTTCGTACGAGGTACTTTTTGACTTTTCCGACAAAAGTACGAAGAATGTTTTTTTAACTTATAAGGCACAAACAGATTTCTACTGTTTTATAAAGCCTTATTTTCATGAACCTTCCTCTAAAATATTTCATGACTATTTTCAATAAAATATCCTTCTTTTAAAATTGCATGATGTTTTGTGAAAAGAAATTGATTTTGAAGAAGAAAGGATATTTTCCTCAAGAATTCAATTTAAGTGTTTTATCAAAATTATTTTACATCTAAGATAATAAAGGGTTCTGTTTCTATCCATATTTTTACATTGATTTGACTATGTTGTGATGGAATTATGTTTATGAATTCCTTTATCTTATATGAATTGATTTATGATGTCATGATGTTTCAAGAATCCCATTTTTGTTACATGTGTTATGCGATGATGTATGTTTTATGATTATGTGGCACACATAAGAAAGGATTCATTATAAGATGGGTGGGAACTATATCTCCCTCCAATACATTGGGTAAAGATTTTATATCTCATGAGATAGACAGGGCTGGAACGGTAGGTTATACCGGTTCAGTGAAACAGGACTGAAACGAGGGTTACTCGATTCAGAAATGGACTTTGTCCACTAAGATAGTCTTGGCAATGAGTCATGACTAACAAGAAATGATTTTCCATGATTATGTGTGCATGCCACAAAGTTTCAAGTTTTATGTTATGATTATGGTGATCTCATTTTCACTTCTATGATTTGTTCCATGTTAAGATATTATGATCTCTTTTGCAGGTTATGATTTTCAAAAAGATATGATGTGATTTTTATTTCTTTTGTATACCCTTACTGAGCATTTGAGATCACCCTTTTATGTTTTCTTTTCCCCAGGATATAAAGAAAGGTTTTAGGTATAAAAAAAAGGGAAGATCTTTATGGGAGATATTGAAGATCTTTTACCACGTTTAGAAGATTACGTTCCGAGTTTCCAAAGACACTAAACTATTACGATCCTTGTGTCTGTGTTTTTGTTATGTACTAAGTATTCCGCAAAAGTAATGTAATGTCCATGTACGATAAGCTTCGAGTCTCTACCGTTGGTATCAGAGGAAAGGTTTAGTCAACCTTTGGAAACTAGGATGCGAAAACGTTAGTGAGATCCCTAGAGATATTTCTAAGGTATGTCTAGGGATGTCTCTAAGGTTAAGTATACGTATAGGTTATAGTCCTAGAATTTCTCTAACGATATTATAATTAAACCTAAGATGTTAGATATTGAAGGTACTCCGCCTTTATTATGTTGTTTTCCCTAGCATGATTTTTGCCTCTCACACTATTCTTTTTGGGTTTTAGAAAATGGCTGGAAACAAGGTGATTCACGATAATGGAGGATATGATGGACAATGGAATGATATTTTTCATGAGCAACAAAATGAAATGGGATTTGGAAGTCCAAACATCATTATTATGCCGAATCAGCAATCTCATAATATGATCAATAAAGTAAAATTTGGTAAGTTTCCTGACTCGGCTAATAAGAGAAAGACGGAGTTTCATGATGATCATAGAGGAAAGAAAGTTCAATTTCCCCTATGTAAATCATGTGGGAAGAGGCATCAAGGAGAATGTTTCAAAGGAACTGGAAGATGCTTTGGGTGTGGAAAAGAAGGACACAAAGCCAGTAAGTGCAAAGGAAAAGGTTCAGTTAACACCAGGGATGAGGATAATGGTATTGCTACGACATCAACACTGGTTAAATGTTTTAAATGTGGAATGTACGGGCATTATGCAAACCAATGCCCTAAGGGAAAGTCTCATGAAGAGAATCAGTATGGTCGTATGGGAAGTATTTATGTTGATGATGATGAAGAGACTACAAATGATATGTGAGATGAAAGAATTGTTGAATCTTGGACAATGGTTTAAGAATGTAGTGGAATGATTACATGTTTATCATGTGTAATGTTGTATAAGTAATCTCATGGTACTGTAGAATAAAGAGATATGTAAGGATTGTTACAGTATTGTCTGATTAATGTTACCAGTATCCATGAAAGGTTATTCAGATATTTTTGGAATGTAGATGATATGCGCATAATGAAGGGATAAGGAGAAAATTAAATGTTTGATAGTATTCATGAGATCATAATTGATATAAGGACTAAGTGATATCATGGTTTGAGTATATAGAATTTTGAGGATTTCGGTATGTGAAAAGTGTTAACTTTTAACTGCATTCAAGTTTTCACTAAGGTTCAATGGGTATTCAAGAGAGTACAAGATTAAGGCCTTTGAATGTTTGGAATGTGACCAACAAGATATATCTTATGATATATGGGGATCAACGATGGTATTAAATCTATGGTAATCGTTTTCACTATGTTATGAGAATGGACTGCAGTATTATGAGCCTAATGATTGGAATGAATTATGTTGGACATAAGTAAGTATTGTTCAAGGATAGAAGTTTTTTTTTCGATATTATTGATGGGATGTTATAGTAATATAGTTTTATAAAAAGGACAACCTGCAGGACGGGCGACAGCCCATCGCTTCGGACAAGGCTGTGGGAATCGAACCCACAACCGAAGTGCGACTGGCCTTTATCGCCTACCACTGACCTACAGGAAGTCCCTGTTTAGTGGAAACTAGTTTTATTATATTAAGCAGTATGATATGTGATGTATAAGTTCATTTTAGGAACCATATATGATTAATCTCACTATAGATGGATTTATGTATTTTTTGATAACTTTTCTAACCTTTTGTTTGAGACAGATGGAATGACCCATCATTCTATCACATGATCTGCTAACACATCATGAATGAAAAATTCAACTTCATTTCTTTAAGAGATGATGTGGAAATTGTTAAAGGCACGGACAATAGTGATATTGTACCAAAATAAAGTAAGTATCTATTCTAATTCAAATTTTCAACTTTAGGGAAATGATCTTGAAAACCAAAAATGTTGTCCTAGTGATCTTATACCTGATGAATCAGATGGTACCTTATATCATCACAAATCTATGGATTTGTGATTACTGGCTTTTCCATAGCCATGTTCTCTACCACTCTCCATCAGAACATGATGGTTAGATTTCTCTTCCATATCAATATTTTTACCTATGTGGAAACCCAGCGATTAGTTTATTTGGGTAATCGTTACATTTCATACTTTAGTTTTTAAAGCCAAGTTTTTGTATTCCTTTTTATGATGTGGGATTCTATTAAAGAATATTTCGAATAGTAAACCATTTATAACCCCGACGAATTTCGAGGGCGAAATTCATTTTAAGGGGGGTAGAAAGTAACAGCCCGAGATTTTATGAAAAATATTCTTTTTATTTCACTAATGTCTTGTATTGTACGCTACACCAAAAGGAGTTTGCACAACATGCATCCTCGACTTGCCTTGCATACACGCAATCGCGACCTTCCTCGATAGCGTGTGTAGTACGCAATAACGAGTTTCACTAAAAAACGATATGCTATTAAAATATTATTAAAACTAGCCGTTATGAATAGTAATAACCACTTTTTAAAATTCTGTAAATCTTATATTTCAAAATGAACTTCATTTTTGGATTCGAAGTATCGAATTTAGCCTAAGGTGAAATTTTGGTACTTTTCAGATAACTTTCATATTCTGATGAATAGTGAAAATTATTAATTATAATTAAAAAACAACTTTTTTAATCGAAATAATTAATAGTGATAAATTATTAATTTGAGTGGTTTTAAAGTATATTTAGAATATATTTTTACAATTTAATTCAATGCTGGTCATTGATTGTAATTTCACATTTAAACCAGACATAATCAAGTATCAATCTTTTGATAGAAATTGTTTCTTAAAAACACGCTATTTGTCTTAACAGCGGGATTTAATTATAAAATTAATTAATTCAACTTCTATGTTATGAATTTGGTAAAATAGACTTCATTTTTGAATTCGGAATATGAAATATAGCTTAGGATGAAATTTTGGCATTTTTCTGAAAACCTTCATTTTTTGATGAATAGTGAAACTACTAAGTGGTAGTTAAAAAAACTGAATTTTTCATAAAACATAATTTTACCGCTTCTGTGAATGGAATTTCAAAAATCCGACAGACACGGTTGATATCAGTAAGTAAAATGTGGTTCAATGAGATAAAAATAATTTTTTGGTGAATAGTAACTTTTTACTATTTTTACCGCGGTTAATAGTAAATAGGGTAACTAAGGGTAAATATGATATCAATATTACCCTAACACATGTCCTAATTCTATTGGACAAGTGTAATTCGACCAAAGACAAACTTAGGAATAAAATATGACCATTTAGGCCCACTTGGATTAGATTAGGACATTTATTATTAATTTATTTAAAGAAGGGTTAAAATAGTTAAAATCAAAGTTTAATAAGTAAATCATTTTTAATATGGGGTTATACATAAGATAAATTCGACTAAAAATATTCATTAGAAATCTAAAAAGATTTCCTACATAATGGTATTTTATTTGTAATTTTTAGACATCAAATAATTTAATTAATTTATGACACAAAGATGATGCAGTAATTATCTTATTTATGAAATATTGACATAATTAATGTTATAAACACCAAAATAAATGTAATTTGAGAATTTTTATGAATTAAACTAATTTTCTAGGTTACTATGATATATTAATGTTGATTTAATCAACTTGGTTCAAACATTTAATTCTGTTATGACTTTCACAAAAATCATATATCAAATAGTGTCAAAATTGACACAAAATAGTTTTTAAATCAAATATTATATTATTAATTGTTATTTTATTCCTAAAAATCTAAGGTTCGGCCAAATGACTTAGATAAGGATATATATATTAATAATAAACAATTTGGGGTTCGTTTGGCATGTTATAGTAAGTGTATTAACCATATAGTGAAAGAAAAAAAAAGACACGGTAAAAGTTAAATTATTTAACTTAGAGTTAAATCTAATTGATAAGGTTTAAAATAAGCCCCAAACATGTCTAAATTTGATTGGTTGATGATATTACAATCCTATCTCATCTAAGCTTCGAATATGAGTCATTTTTGGAGGTTTTTAAGTGGGGTTAGATTTATTATAAATTAATATTTTTAAGAATTCCTAAGGTGCCCCTCTCCTCCCCTATAAAAGGACACCTCCTCCCCCTCCTCCTCACAACAATTTGAGCTCTCAAGCTCGGCCAACCCCTGCCAAAATCTCTTCTCCACTTCCCTAGAAACATCCTAGAGGTTCTGGTCTTCCTCAAAGACCAATTTTAGTACCCTAAGAGGAGGTCTCAAAGAGGCGCTTCAAAGAAGAGGTAATTACCGTTACCAATTCTTTCATCTTTATTTCTTCTTCCACTTCTTCTTATTAGGGTGTTTCATTATGAAGTAATAACATCAGTATCACTCATATACTGATATGTTATTATAAGTATGAAACATCCTTATTTCACCATCTATCCATCCTACGGAAAAAGAAATCACCGCGCGTGCGTACGTACGGAATACCGTCTCCACGACGCGATGAGATTCATTCTCCATGTTAACCATTTAAGAATGATTATAAAGTATATATAAGAAATAATAATGAAATATATGACATTATAAAGCTACTGGATTTATGTATATATATATATATATGTATGTCATCTACTTACTTCCATTCAAGACAATAAGGAAAGGAAAATAGCGTTCATGCGTACGTACGGACTACCATCTCCATGAACGGTGTTTTTCATTTCATTTATCTATCTATTATATATATATATACTGAATATATATGATATATAAATCATATTTTATATTCTGGAAGTAAGTAAATCATGATATAAGTAATAATAATGTCAATAACAACAAATCAAAACACCTACGATAAATGAAACGATTTTACCCAAAACGCTATTTTAACATGAAGTTACAAAAGAACAGGTAATATAAAGTCATAAGTGGACCATATATGATATAATAACAATGAATATGATTCTGGAATAAGTCAATAACATGATTTAAATCATTATACAGGAGGTTCGGACACTTACGAAGCAAATCAGACCTAAGGTAAGGGAAATATCACAATCTCATTTTTATCCGAGATTGTTTATTCGTAAGTATTTACTGGGGTGTATTTTATCATCCACATCCATGTTTACTCAATATGTAATATTATTTCCATCCACCTAAAATTGTTTAAATCCATTTTTTACCCTTCGGTGAGTTTTTAGTAATACGTATGAAAGGCATCTTTTGTCGTTTTTCGTACGAGGTACTTTTTGACTTTTCCGACAAAAGTACGAAGAATGTTTTTTTTAACTTATAAGGCACAAACGGATTTCTACTGTTTTATAAAGCCTTATTTTCATGAACCTTCCTCTAAAATATTTCATGACTATTTTCAATAAAATCTCTTTCTTTTAAAATTGCATGATGTTTTGTGAAAAGAAATTGATTTTGAAGAAGAAAGGATATTTTCCTCAAGAATTCAATTTAAGTGTTTTATCAAAATTATTTTCCATCTAAGATAATAAAGGGTTCTGTTTCTATCCATATTTTTACATTGATTTGACTATGTTGTGATGGAATTATGTTTATGAATTCCTTTATCTTATATGAATTGATTTATGATGTCATGATGTTTCAAGAATCCCATTTTTGTTACATGTGTTATGCGATGATGTATGTTTTATGATTATGTGGCACACATAATAAAGGATTCATTATAAGATGGGTGGGACCTATATCTCACTCCAATGCATTGGGTAAAGATTTTATATCTCATGAGATAGACAGGGCTGGAACGGTAGGTTATACCGGTTCAGTGAAACAGGACTGAAATGAGGGTTACTCGATTCAGAAAGGGACTTTTTCCACTAAGATAGTCTTGGCAATGAGTCATGACTAACAAGAAATGATTTTCCATGATTATGTGTGCATGCCACAAAGTTTCAAGTTTTATGTTATGATTATGGTGATCTCATTTTCACTTCTATGATTTGTTCCATGTTAAGATATTATGATCTCTTTTGCAGGTTATGATTTTCAAAAAGATATGATGTGATTTTTATTTCTTTTGTATACCCTTACGGAGCATTTGAGCTCGCCCTTTTATGTTTTCTTTTCCCCAGGATATAAAGAAAGGTTTTAGGTATAAAAAAAGGGAAGATCTTTATGGGAGATATTGAAGATCTTTCACCACGATTAGAAGATTACGTTCCGAGTTTCCAAAGACACTAAACTATTACGATCCTTGTGTGTGTGTTTTTGTTATGTACTAAGTATTCCGCAAAAGTAATGTAATGTCCATGTACGATATGCTTCGGGTCTCGACAGAGGTCTAGGTAACTCCCCATTAAATACATCAATGTACTCTTGAATAATGGGGTCATTTTATATTATTATACTTTAATTTACTTATTCCTATTCATTTATCATTTTCATAATGAAGGCTATAGGAGGTGATTCTCGAAAAATCTCAGGTCAATATATCACTCCATTGAAAACAAGTGTAGGTTTTTCTTTCAAGACTATAGATATTTTATTACTTCTATAGTTGATTTTAGTATAATACTTTCACATCCATTGCATCCATAATATAGTGTAAAATTTTATCATGTGAATGACTACTAGATTTATTATTATATTTTTCTCACCAATGTGATTACTAGGGTTTATAATCACTATTGATGCTTTGATAATCCCTTAAGAGGCCTTGACTGACAAATATACATCTATGAGTTCAAGGATTGATTATATATTCTTTGTAAACATTTAGGAAATAAGGAAATTTATATAACCTAATTCAAACAAAGTACATCATATTTTGAGAGAGTACTGAGAGTACCTACCACCACATCATTTGGAGAATCAACTTTAGCTATCATGAGAGAAAAATCTAGAACTTTCTCTCCTAGAATATTCTAAGGTTGATAGTGATTCTCCTCCATTATCTTTGGATTTGGACAGTGATTGGAAATTTTTCGAAGCTAACCAATCATAAAGCATTAGAAATTATGATGGACCTACACCATTATCACATTGTCATTTGTGTTGAGAATTTTAGTCTTCACCTCACTATGATAGTTCCGAGAAATATCGACATCTCTTCCACACATGTAATATTTAATGCACTCATGAAAGCAGTTCCCCAAAGGATTCTTCTTAATTTTTTTGTATTTTGGAAGTTTCACTTGATTTCATCTTCTTTTATGATCAAATTTTCTCCTTACATTTGGCCCAAAATATATATTCTTTTCATTCGATTTATGGGACTATTGCATCTCTCCGAACTCAAGTTCAACCTTCACAGAACTTCACACTATATTCTCAAAGCTTCCATAGTCTCTATTGGATAGATACATCCCTAGATGGAGTCTTAGTACCATTAATAATATATCAACCTTTATATTAGGATGCATGAAATAGCTATAGGTGTAGTGTGAAAGTCTTGTAAATTTTGTTTCATAGCTTCACACAGATTCATTTTCCTTCTTCTTCAGCTCTAGGAATTCCTTCTTTATTTTCATTCACATTGAATGAGGGAAATATTTTTAAAAAAGGGTCCCAAGAACTCTTCTGACTCCATAACATCAATATCCCTTCCAGGATTCATTTTTTTAATCAGTTTCCAACATTGATCAGCTTCTCCATCTATGTGGTACACATCCAGGGTGACATTCTATTATTTTGAATAATGGATTATTGGAAAGATATTTTCTATAGATATTTTTCATTATTCAAAAATCTATGGGTAGGTAGATCAACTAAAATAAGTTGTTCATTGATGAATATAGAAATCAACATAATGTTTTTTCCTTAGAGGTGAATCCAATATCTCATATTGTTTCATGTTTTTCTCATAAATCTAGTTAGCTGATTCATCATTATCACAAAGTTTTCCATTACGACTTCCATCAGAGGTCCATCAATGAATGGTTTGTTGCGCTCATCATTTACGTGGTTCCTCCTATTTCCGTCCATTTTCTAAAATAATAAAAAACTAGTTAGAAATATGTTTCTTTTAAGAATGTTATAATTATAATGTAATTTTACATCCTTAAACATCATGCTTAAATATGTTATTATTTAACAATAACTAAATTTTCTATAAATCCTTCACAATGATAAATAAATATATTACTATTAACAAGACATATCCCCCAAGAGTGTCAAACTAAGAGTAAATTCAAAACCATTTTCATCCAATAATTCCCATTCTAGTCTATCTAAAAGTGGTGTATTTCAGTTTTCCCTTAGAAACATGTATTCTAGATCCATATCCACTTATTCATATCTAGATATGGATTTCTCTTCTCAGAAACCACTTACTTAATACTTCACCAAAATACCAGGATGTGTTATTATATTTTAACATGTACATAAGGCTCTTCCAAAAATTTTAAAATACTAATTTAAAAAAATAACTATACCATCCTTTTATACCAACTATGGAAGCCCCTTTTTATTACATAAATTTTTATTATATTTTAAAAACATTAGATCCTTTAATGTTAAGTTTATTGAAAAAAGGTACATAATACATGAAACCTTAAAATATTATTTTAATCCACTTGAAATGATTTTTCAAAGGTTAATCCTAATTAAATTTACAAAATATCATAACCTATGGACATACATAAATGTAAAGGGTTGTGCATAAGGCCCATTATGGGAAATAAAGGGAAAAAATTAATAAATATTAATTAATTTGATCTACATATATCATAAAAAACATTTTATAAATAATCCATGGAAAATAATGGAAACGATTTTCATTTCAGAATCAGAACATTTCAAAATTTCTTAAAAACATAAATATAATGTCATTTTCAACACATGTAAAAGGAATGCGGGTTTAATGTTTGTTACTATAATATTAAGATAAATAATATTTAAATTTTGGTGAATAACCTTAGAAATAAAAGAGTCTTGGGTATTCACAGGAAGAAAATAGGAGGTAATTACTTGAGGATAAGCGTGAAATTTTGAGAAGTAAAATTGGCAACATAACGGGTGTAAAATATGGTCTTAGAAAATAGTAAAATGGGAGGGAAAAGGGTATACCAATCAAAAAATACTATTTAAAAATTAAAGTGATAAACATAATGTGGATAAAAGAACATAGTTTGGAAATTACAAGTCATACAACATAAAGAGGGAACTTGAATAAAAAAGAGAAGTGGAGTTTTCCCTTACCTTAAAGAGTTAATCCTAAAACATGAAGATTGGGACATTGGGGGACTGGATAAACCTTGAGAGGACTAATTGGGAGGTAAAACTTTTATATATTTATAGAGGATGTATTTATACTGAAAGTAAATGGATAAATGGGAGGTAGTTTTTGGAAAAAGTGGAGGATTTGTTTATTAATTTCCAAATATAGGCCAAAAAAACATAAGTTGTGGAAAATAAAAAACTAGTGGATTTACCATGGTAATTTCCCATGGTTTTAGATATTTGGGTCATATTTTATGTTATTTTAATATAAAATATTTGATCATCATTTTTTATTATTTATTTTGGCATGAAAAAGTAATGTTTCCACAAAAATAATATTTTTAATTTAAATGCTTCCATTTTAGTCTTTGGAATGTAAATTATAGGTTTGGAAATTAATTACAATCTATTAAAATAATCGATATAAATAAAATGAAATATTTTTGGTCTTCTATTTTTCTTAACTAGTTATTACATCATTATGGAATAATTATGAAGTCATTAATCATATCGAAAAACTCAAACTTTATTTTTACTATTCATGAAAAAATAAAGTATTTAAAAAAATATCATAAATTCACCCTAACCTAATTTCGATGTGATGATCTCAAAAATTAAACTTATTTTTTCATCATAATTATTTAATCATGATAATTCTAAAGTTTACATATAATAATCATTATTTATTAAAAACATTTGCAGAATGAACCCATTTCCTTTTCATGAGAATCCTTATGATATGCCATTTGGTAATGCTCCAAGGAAAGATTATTTAACCCATTTTCTTTTCATGGATCATTATTAATATTATTAAGTATGTTTAATTTATTTATATGAACCACATATTAATTTACATATTATAAATATGATAGGTTGGTCTAGAATTGTACTGCCCCCAATTCATTAGGTATTGTTTCCATAGCCTGAGATATCATGTATAGTGCACATGAAGGGAGCCTAGTACACTATTTTATGTTTTCATGGTAGTGATATTTTCATTATTCTTATTTTATGTTATTTCAACATTAATATGATTCCATGATCCTATTATATCATCTTATTCATGCTATTATTTAATTTAAGCATATATGATCTTTCTATTTTAAGTTATCACAATAAACCTTTACTTCATTTATATTACCTTTCATCATTATTTTCTTAAATTATTCCCTTTCTAGGATTTATAACTCACCCATTTCGTATATTTATTTACCTAGTGTATCCTATGTCGAAATATAAGATCAATATTATTTAAAATATCATTATGTAGAATTAAATAATGACATTGTGGTTCATGTTTTGGATTTTGTTTTAAGTATCAAATATTCCAAAGATACTAGGCCTCTAAATGTATGGGGTTTTTATGGAATATTTTTGAAATAGTTATAAAATAAAATTCATAGGAGGATCATTTTTTATAGTTGTTATCAGAGAATTGTGTAGTAATTTTTTTGGGATTAGGATAATAATAAATTAGTAAAAACCCGAGGGAGATGTTTAAGAAAATCATTCAAAAAGTTTGGTAATTTTAATGCATGTGGATTCCTAGAAATGGAATAATTATCAGGATATAATCATGTGGATATAGAATCTACAACATATTCATTTAGGGGTAATAAACTTGAAAAATTTGGTTGGTTATTAAATCAATCTTTCATTAATGAAAAAAAAGTGGGCCTACATACACTCCTAGTTTGATTCTCCCAGTTGGATATGCTTTGGTTGTTCCAAAATATATTTACAAACCATTATAAATGTTTGAATTAATTTTTATGTAATTTGGTGATGTAATATATTACTAATTAGGTTATATAACCTAATAGGAAAATGACCACCAATAACATAGATTAAAACCTAAAAATTTATAAGATAGGTTATACATAGATTTTATGATTTATTCTTTATAAGTTCATAGGTTTTTTATTTATGATTATTAGTTTGAGTATTCTTATCCCTAATATTTCATTGTTTTATTTAATTTTTGGAAATATGAGGTGTCATTCAAATAACCAATGTTATGGAAAATTTGAGGATTTCCCATATGAGATTCCTAACCTGACGAGAGAAAGAATTAGGAAATTCTTGGAAAAAGTTTCTAAAATAAATCATGTTATGAATAAAAACTTGAATCATGTAGAACTAAACCTATTTTAAGAAATGAAAAGTCGAATTTAATTCATTATTAAGAAAAAGGACTCCTAATTTTAGTGTTTTTTTATGTCCTAGTCTAAAAAAGAATAGATTAACTCCGTTAATAAAATATTCTCTATACTCATATTCTCTATGAAATAAAAAGACACATTATATGTTTATCAACAAGAGGGAGAAGTTGATCATTGGTGGAACATGATGAAAAAAATACTAAGGGAGAAATTAAATTCATTTAATTGTAAGGATTAAAGAATATATTTTTAAATAATTTTTTAGCTACACCATCCCTTTTAAAATGGAGAGGTAATTACTTAGACTCAATCCAAAAGAGGATAAATCTATAGGGTCTTGTTCGCATTGGGTTTTGGGATGATGCACCATCGTGAGGTGGAATAGAAAGAATAAATTAAATAATTTATTTAATATATATAACAATTTCATTGACCTTGTAATTTTATATTTGATACATGATATGATAATACTATAGGTTTATCCTACTAACCCAATATATTAAGAGATAGGTAAAGAGAGAACCTGGTTGGTGTTGAAATTAGATGATGACCTGGGACTGAAGAATCAGTGTAGACGATGATGCGAGTTTCCCTTCCTTGATAATTTATCATGGAAGTTCATGGAGTCTAAGATGAAAAAAATAATTCTTGATCAAATTACTAGTGAATGTTCTATTCACCAATGATTGATTTGTTCTTTAGGTAGGCTATTGATTTTCTAATTTTTCACCTCTTTGTATTTTATTGTGATTAAAAATTCACTCCCCATAATCTAATCCGAAATGAACCATTACAATTCCCATTGATTTATGATTTTCCCTAGATTTTTGTGTTTGACAATCACTAATCTAGGAATTATTATTTTAATATTTTTCAACACATATCATTTAATTCCTTCAATGAATGGTGGGAAAACCTAACACAACCACCGTTGTTCAATTGGCTAGTGTTTTAACCATTTTTACATAAGCATTTTATTCCATAGTCAATCATGGGTTCAATAAATTGATTTTTCATGTTTATAATCATGGATTTATTCCTGAAATAGGTTTGATGAAAATGATGGTATTTCAAGGATGAATAGGGTAATGGAAGTTTCATGATTCTAGGCACACAAGGGATGAGAGTGGAATCAAAGATGCAATTTACAAGGAAGGGTGGATGTAATCTAGTCAAGGATAGTAAATTTTATGTGTTCAATGTTTATTTTTGAAATTTTAGACATGATTCATTTGATAATCAGAGAATATGGATTGAATATCGGAGGATGTGATGTTTGCATGAATTTTTTAGAAAATTCACTATAATACAATGGGTAGTTTGGAAGAACAAATACTGTGTTTTTTATTGTGTGATTATAGGGTTTTGATTAGTGTTAAATATCATACAATCATGTGACATTAATAAAATTATGTGATATATACTTGGATATTTTTGTGTGTACCATAGGTATATTCCTTGAGAACCATGTGGTTGTAGAGACTGTGTGTAATGAGATATACCCCAATAACATTGGTGGTACACAGATTAAGTAGATAGGGTGTATGCTGATTACCCCTATAGACATGTAATTTCATGTGAACCTTCTACACATCATGTAGTTGGCCTGAGATATGCCCTGTAGAATGACATAACAGAGCTAGGTGGATGAATTGAGAAAACATGCATTGTGACCCTTCAACATCATGCATAGTCCCCATTGGATTTTAATAGTTATTCCATATATATTTCCCCTTATTATTTCCTGGTGGATTTGATATCTCACCCATAGGGATTAGGATCCTTTTTAAGAGTCATTATTACACCCATGTGTGTTTGGGGATGGGTTCCTCCATCAGTTTAATGATATAGAGTCGTGTATTTCACTCCCATATGTGGCATTCCTCCATTATCCATGGAGTAAAATTTTTATTACCCATAAAGAACATATGAGATATGGATCCTTTATTGGAGTTTCCATTTTACCTATAGTCATGGGTAATTGATCCTCTTGAATTAGCAAAGGGAATAACTGCATGGATTTATTGAGAATTGTTAATCGATAGTTGGGAATTCTAAGTTGTTTTGATGGATTTGAAATAGATAATTTAAATTGGGATGAGTATATCTCCTCTAACTATATTTGGATTTATCCTAATATTTTATGACTCTTTATTTTGATTCCATACTCCTTTTGGAATTCATGGAGTCTTACTGAGTATGTATACACTCACCCCAATGTGGGATCTTTCTAAACGTGTCTTGTATTATGCATATTATAGGATATTAGATGGTGATATAGGGATACTCATTGAGAATTGTGATTAGTGGAATATGGTGGATATGGTAGATGAGCTATTTAGAAACTAGTGTTTACATGATGAGATTATTTTCCATATTGTTTTTAGGTTAGACCTAATTATTGGTTGACGTACTGGAATTTTCTAATCTTTAATCAACTATTTACTATTATAATCAATTGTGGGATATTAGAGTATTTGAATTAATTTATTATTCCATTTATTTAATTTATAAATTACTTTGGTGTGTATGTAGATACATGTGACTATATAAAGGATGATTAAGCTATGGACTCCTATATGAGTGATATTATTACTCTATTCTAATCACTATCCTATAGCCTATTTGAGGTGGGATTGGGGTAGCACACATGGTAAATAGAGAAACTAGTTTCATTTATTATAATGTTAAATTTGTTATATAGGAATGATTTGGGGTCTTTATATTATTATTTAGTCATCTCCCTAGACATGGAATTTTGACCATATTACATGTTGACTATTTCAAGATTCCTCTACACTGATAGCCATCCAAGATCCTATGAAATGATAATTATAAGGATAGTATAAATGATGAGTCCCCAATTTTGGGGCCCATTTAGGAGGTGTTTTTTTTGGGTGGATATAAATTGGTACTTCCACACATTGAGAAGCGAGAAGACTTGCCTATATGAGAAAATAATGAGTATTTACCTCTTTCTTTATATCATATTATTATGGATTTACAAGTGGATGAAAAATATTGGTTGATCAGGATTCATGAGTTTATAGGTAGAGACTACGCATATTATGGGTTTATACTAGCCCATAGGTAAGATAAGATTGGTTAGAGTCCCCAACATGAGTATTCCATCTCATTCGGACCCCTTTAGATCAAATTATGGAGCTCATGGAAATCCTTCTCCGTGGATCGATAGGATTATGGTGGATATTTATGATTTATAACCATGAAGAGGTGGATCTTCACTAGATTGAGTTTAGGTTTCTATTTTTAGGAGTATTTTATCCCAACAACTTCGCGACCAGTATGTATCCAAAATATTCTCACGCTTTTGTAGGGAATCTTTTCATCGGATGAGTGTGCATTGAGGTCTACTGACCTCACATGAAATTCATAGGAAATAGTCTATGATATGTTTTTCTAGGTGAGTAAAATCAATTATAGTCCACATATAGATATTTAATCTATAGTATTTATCCTTTTCATCCCCACCTTTTGTTTGGGGTGTTGGAGAATGCATTTCTCACAGAGTGTTTTTTGATAGAGTTCTCATAGCTAGTTAGTGTTTATATAAGTCACTCAAGATCATAAAATTCAATGGTATGTGGATAGTTTTCAGATTAGGGTCATAAAACTCAATAAAGCAACACATCCAGTCTCAAAGTAGAGGTTCTACAACCCATGTTTATAATAGAGATTATTTTCATTCAATGGAAGTAGTGTTTTGGTTGTAATGGGCGATGTCATAATGCTTGGGACTTCCCAACACATCAAGTGACAACAGTTAATCATATATTATATAAACAAACAAGGAATAGGAAATTGTTTATAAATGAGTAATTTTTGGGAGGTTGTTGAGGTTGAGGAGCTTTGAGATCTACATTTAATTCCCTTGTATCTGTGGGTAATTGAATCTCAATAGAAATTTTAACTTTCTAAATACTAGATGGGATATATATTTAATTGATATTCAAGATGAAATTTAAAATGTTTAAACCTCTAAAAACATGTGTTCTAAACATTGAATTGAGGTTAAATGGTGATTAAGAGGTTGGAGAGAGAAATATACGGATACTGAGCTATCTATGTTGTAGTCTACAGCCACATTCTAGACAATACCATACTACTAACTATCTTATAGTCATATAATGATTATATGGGGAGGGATAAAATGGGTAAAATTTATTCTTCCCCCTCGAAATATTTTAAGGGATTCATCTCTCTCCCCTTGGGTTTTCCCTTAGTTGTCCGGTGGTCTCCCCCATTTATTCCCTATTCAAGCCCCTTTAAGGGGGTGTTTTAAAGGGATTTCCATATCGATTCAAGGTATTTTTTTTGGTTTATTATACCTCATTTTATCTTCCCCTATGATTTATTCTAATTTTATCCTCCTCTACCAAAGTGTTCTATTTTTATTTCACTGAATCATGGTGGAATTTCCCAAATGAAATGGGGCTTCAATGCTTATAAACAACAGGACATCCCAAGACTAGATCTTCATGTCGTTGAGCTTCATTTCATTAGAGGTATATTACATTAAAATATTTATTTATCTTTTTTCTTTTAAATTAAATTAAATTTGTTTTTGTTTTATATTTTTCTGTGATTTATTTTTCTTGGAATGAGGATCGGGGAACACCATGGGTAATTGGAATACTACTGGCCACATTTATGGTGTGATGAGATTGACCAGTGAGTAATTAGGAAATTATGTCTATGTGAATTAATTATTTAATTAATTTTAAATTAACTTATTAATTATGAATGATTATAATTAAAAACATTCAATATAATATGATTTGAGTTGGGGCTTCATTAGGGTGGGAAATATCTAGGTAAATCCAGGAATGGATTTATGGTAGTGGATGATGAGTGTTTAATATTTTAGCCTAGTTTAATTAAATTATAAAAAAATAAATATAACCTTTTAAGAGAATTATTTAATTTATTAAAAATGTTTTATAATTAATTACTTGATATAGAAGTGTCACACTTATCATAGGGTGGTGAAAAAGATACTATATTTTTCTTAGTATAGTAAAATGGATGACTTTGGTCATCACACTTGAGGTGATTTATAGCTAATCACACTCTATTCCTAGTTCACTTATTATATTTTTATTATTTATTATTTTTTTAATGTGAATGAAATGATGGGTAAAATGAGATCAAAATGTAATCTGAACCAATCATTTAGATTCCATGGAAAATATAATGAATTCATAATAGAGAAAAAAGTTCTTTATTCATGGTTTGGTTAATCTGGTTCCATAATTATTAATTATTTTTTCTTAAATTCTATCAGATAATTTATTCATGTACTTCCATCCATAATTTTTTAGAGTGAAATTTAGAATGCCTTGGAGAGTATTTCAGGTATCCAATATTTCCCTTTTCTAATAGTTAGGGTTGATGAAAATGCTCAATCGAGGGAGTGAGACCTTCCATATAGAAACTCAATCCTTTTAAATATATTGTTACTTTATTTTTAAAATAAAAATAAAATAAGCACAACCAAAATATCATGAGGTATAGTGTATTTGTAAAACTAGGCTAATAATAAATAAAAAATAAACAAAAATAAACATACTTTATTTTAATCACTATAATGAGAAACTAAAACTACATCAGATATCATGGGGAATAAAAAAACAAAAGTTATGAACTTAAAATCCCAACAAGGGAATAAACATGATAATGAAGAATAACTTGTGAGTCAAATAGAATAACATTATATCATAAAGGAGAAAGATAATGAATAATCACATCAGAGTGTAACATAATGAATATGGTATCATAAGATCATAGAAATATATCAAAGTGGAAGGAACATAAAACACTATATAAAAAGATGTCAAGTACAACCACTAAGAAAACATTACATTATCGATATAGTCATATCAGAGAGATTCATAAATTTTTTTTCCATCAACCTCAAGTAGTGGATAAAGGCATGCAGGTAATCAATCTACATGACCGTTTGGTGTTTAAATAGATTTGTTAACAGAAGACATCTATTATATGGGAAACAATGTAAAATCCATTATTTATACCATTCTATCATATCCAGTTCCATCCCCAACACCCTTATTGTCATGACCCGCCTTCACCAAGATGAGGGAAGGGACTTCAGGTTGCCAGACCATTCCTTATTCATGTTGAAGGAGAGATAATGACCCCCGAGACCTGCCTTCAATAGGTCCCAGAGTGGAAAATATCACCAAGGGTATAGAATCACACACAATATGGAAGGCATTACCGTTTTTTTTAATTTTAATAGGATTGGGAGATAGGATAGTAAATCCCAACAATGCCAAAAGTGGAAGTACAGGTAAATCCAAAACAAACCATTCCCATATGCATGTTTAAAAAGTCAATGCTACAAGGTACAAGAAAACCCCAAAATGAAAATGCAAAATAGAGGAAAACAACAATGACAATTGTCGCAACTTCCGAACTAGTACGATCATGCACAATCCCTGAAGTTCCCTTAGAAACCTGAAAATAGTTTTATATAAGTAGGGTGAGCATACAAGTATAATTAGTAGGGAAAACCAAAGAATCTCTTGCATGAGTGGGGAGGCATTCTAATGTCTCGTGAGGAAGGATATAACCCAAGCACATAACATGGAAAACTATCCACCCAAGCCTCACCAAGGCACACTCCCCAAATAACGCATGTCAAGTAATGTATAGTAATAACACATCAATATTTGGGTACCCCATGCCACTTTCACACTGGTTATTGGAAACATACTATGCATCGAACCTCTCCCTCCATTCTCACCGCAGTCCCACTACCACACCCCGCCCGCACACACCTGGGCTAGAATACTACTGCCCCGCCTGAAGACACTTAGGCCTCATCCCGAAGACACTTGGGAAACAACATTCCAACACACACCTGGGCAACCACCACAACAACCCTACCCCGAAGAATCTTGGGCTATATTGGACCTTATTCCATCATAGCCTGCCCGATGAGTCTTGGGCTATTCAGAAAAGGGAGCAGAAAAGGGGCTAATAACCAACAACTCATAAGAGTACTTGGAAAAACACCCTCCCCCATGAAATGGGGGTGTTTGACACTAGGTGATCAACTTGGGTGGGGCACGAAGAAGAAAAATAAGAACTACAATTACATAATATATTTATAACAAGCACTCACCCCAACCTAGGAGTTCCAAAACCAACTTGAGAAAAAATACCCTCGTCACTTTTCATTCACAAGAAGAACCGAACCCATGACCAAGTCACCACTCATCCTGGAAAAAATTCCCCATTGAGCCCATTATTGTTTTCATGTTCAAGTGATCCCATTTAAGTGAATTCTACACTACTTGGAAAATAAACGGAATAACCACAAGACATAGAAAGGGAAACATCCAAACAACAATTTAACCATTCACACCCGTTTCTCTTGTGATGTACCAATAGAAAAGGGATATATGAGATCCCCCAAAGTACTGGAACCAAACCAAGCCTTGAGATACAACCCTACACGTCTTTAGATTCACAACCAATAGTCGTACCACAACAGAGGATCCCATCCCCATAGAAACAATAGCATACCCACCCCGCATGATACACTGTAAGAGAGACGAAAGAAAAACCCTACACGGATGATCAAAGATCGATGTTTCTCTCGATTCACCAAGAAATGGGGATGCGTAACTTGTAGGGGAGGAGTGTCAGGGACTCCAAGGAAGAGTAGTAAGGGCTCCAGTACATGCGCACCACCTGCCTTGGGAAGGGAACTCCAAACGTTCCAAGGGAAGAGTGAACCCGGCCAAGAAGAAAAAAGGAGGAAGGCTAGTGCGATATAAAGATGAGCTCGGGCATTACTGAATATCAAGATCTTTGGCGGTTTTAAAGGCGGATCGTGGTTTCACCCCGTGGTTGGGTGGTTACACATGACCAGATTAATTTTTATTTAATAACTCTCATTAGAAATTGATGGTAACAGCTGTGACTTTAAAGGATTTTATATAAATAGAGGGGAACGTTACACAGACACACTGCGGGGTCCGTTGAGGGTTTCCCCACTCATAGAAATCTAAACATTGATTATGGGGATAAAAACGACCTTGAACCACTTCCAAAAGGTTAAAAAAAAGTTTTAAAAGTATTGTTATGGGAAAAACTATAGAAGAAAAACTCGACAAGGCTGTGTGACACCGATTGTGTCGCACCGATCGGTCGCACCGATCGGTGACACACCAATTGTGTCACACCGATCGTGTCACACCGATCAGTGACACACCGATCGTGTCTCACCGAGCACACCAATTGGTGACACACCGATCACACCGATCGGTCACACCGATCGGTGACACACCAATCGTGTCACACCGATCGGTCTCACACTGATCGGTCACACCGATTGGTGACACGCCGATCGTGTCACACCGATCGGTCGCACACTGAAATGATGTCCAACCACCAAGACGACACCCTTAGGATCCCAAATTTGGAAAAGGGATGGACGATGAGGGCCTGGGACATTACATTAGATACCTCTCGAAATATTCTCGTCCTCGAGAATCCAAGCTAGACCTGAATAGAAGAGAGGGGTTTGAAACCCCCCTCCCTCACAAGATACCCCTCGGGGACAAACCACCCCAAACAGCCATGCCGAACCCAAGGTCCATATTGTCTCGACACACAGTTTTGGGAGTTCCTTCCTCCATGTCAAGATACTATCTGCTTTGGGTGGCACTGACTCACCCACACGGGTTAAATCGCATCCACCTTAATGCATCTTGGTTAGGGATCAAGTCCTCCCTTCCCCACATATCAGGACTTTTCATAAAATTTGGAAGGTAGGGAAACAAAACACCACATAAACCAACAAGGTTAGAATTACATAAAAAACAAGTACAAAATGAAACAGAACAAAACTCAAAACATCTTTGAGTATTGGGCGCGGATCTAGGCCACCCGTTCCCAGGTACTCTCCTCGAGCCCACCATGCCTCCATAACACACAAACCAAGGGAATGGTCCATCCACGGAGCACCTTCTCCACACGATCCTCAATTCTCATAGGTATTTCCACAAACGTCACGTCGGCCTCGATGCCAAGATTTCCCCAGTCGAGGATTAGTGAATCATTGTGTAGATACCATCAGAGTTGTGACACATGGAAGACGTCATGCATTCTCAGTAGCGGCGGTGGTAGCGCTAGCTGATAATCCACTTCGTCGACCCGCCGTAGTACTTCGAATGGTCAAAAAAACCTAGGAGAAAGCTTACTCTCCCTACCGAACCTCCATTGGCTACGCCGAGGGGAGACCTTCAGGAATACATAGTCCCCGACCTTGAACTCCAAGGGTCTCCTCCTATTATCGGCGTATGACTTATGTCGGTCCCGGACTGCCTTCATCCTCTCCCGTATAAGCCGAACCTTCTCCGTCGTGCTCTGCACCACTTCCGGGCCAAGAACACCTGCTTCCCCAACCTCGGTCTACCATATAGGTGAGCAACATGGACTCTCGTACAAAGCTTCGAATGGAGCCATGCCAATGGTAGAGTGATAACTATTATTGTAGGAAAACTATACCAGAGGCATGTGTCGCACCCACAATCCCCCAGAGTCCATAATACATGCTCGTAGCATATCCTCCATTGTCGGGATGGTGCGCTCTGTCTGTCCATATGTCTGGGGGTGGAAAGTAGTGCTAAGATGTAGCTGGGTTCCAAAAGCATGCTGCAATCCTCTCCAGACTTGTGAGGTAAACCGTGCCTCCCTATCTAAGACTATGGACCTCAGAACCCCATGAAACCGCACCACCTCATCCACATACCTCCGTGCTAAGGAATCCACTGCACCCGACTCCTTGATCGCTAGAAAGTGAGCCGATTTCGTCAACCGGTCCACCGCTACCTAGATAGCATCACATCCTCCTTGAACCTTGGGTAGTCCTGTGATGAAATCCATCGATATGTCATCCCAATACCACTTGGGGACATCTAAATGTTGTAACAGACCTCCTAGAACACGGTGTTCATCCATCACCTGCTGACACACTAGGCACCTGGCCATGAACTCTGCCACCACCCACTTTACCCTAGGCCACCAAAACTGACTCCTCAGACCCTAGTACATCTTGGAAAATCCCGGGTGCACCGCTAGGGGTGAGTTTTGGAAATCACAAAGAACTCTCTCACGCATCGTCTCTGGAACAAACAACTTCCCTCAGAAAAGCATCTGATTCTGACTATCCTTCATCCATCCTTCCAGAGAATCACCTTGGTTGACCCGGTCATGCATTACTTCAATCTCTATGTCTCCCCACTAAGACTCCTCCAGCTGCCGTAGGAGAGAGGATTGTACTGTCATCTGAAATAGACAACTTCTACCACCGTCCTCCCTTACATCCAGGTGCAGGGAAACCAACTCCTCTATCGCCTTCCAAGAATCTTCTAACTCTCGAACCACATTCTTTTGCGACTTACTACTCAAGGAATCAGCCACCACATTCCATTTTCCTAAGGTGTAAGAAATCTCGAAGCCATAGCACTGAAGGAAATCCATCCACCATCGCTACCATAAGTTCAGGTCCTACTGGGAGAAGATATAATTCAAGATCTTGTGATCTGTGAAGACCACAAAGCGCTCCCTAATGAGGTAATTCCGATACAACCTTAGTGCGAACACGACCGCCGCAAGCTCCAGATTGTGGGTGGTGTAGTTATGCTCATAGGTATGTAACTGTATAGACCCATAAGAGATTACCCCTTGTAGTTGCATCAACACACACTTGAGCCCTTTTCCTGAATCATCACAGAACACCTCATACGCTACCCCTTCTAGAAACCTCATCACCGGTGCACTAACCAACTTCCCCTTCAGATAGCTGAAGGCTGCCTCGCATTGCCCACTCCACATGAAAGACGGGTCCTTCTTGGTCAAGGTTGTCAAATGTGCTGCAACTCGGGAGAAGTTGGGCACGAACCTCCCGTAGTAACCTGCCAGACCTTGGAAACTATGAACTTCTGTCACGCTCTTGGGGTATTCCCAAGAAACAACCTCCTTGACCTTTGATGGGTCCACTGCTATTCCTTGCTCGGACACCACATGCCCAAGGAAGTGCACTTCTCACGTCCAAAACTTGCACTTAGACAATTTCCCATAGAGTTGGTGCTGTCATAGGACCTCTAAAACCGTTCTCAGGTGTTCAGCGTGATCCTCCTCTGACCATGAGTAGACCAGGATGTCGTCAATAAACACGACTACGAACCGATCGAGGTATTCCCGGAAGACAGAGTTCATGAGTCCCATGAACATAGCTAGTGCGTTCATAACACCGAATGGAATTACTAATAACTAAAGTGCCCATACGTACACCTGAAGGCAGTCTTTGAGATGTCACCCTCCTTCACCCTCAACTGGTGATATCCAGACCACAGATCGATTTTAGAGAACCAACATGCTCCCCTCAGCTGGTCAAAGAGATAATCTATCCTCATGAGAGGGTAACATTTCTTGACTGTTACCTGATTCAGTCTCTGGTAGTCTATTCACAGCTTGAGACCACCATCTAACTTATTTTTGAACAAGACATGAGCACTCCAAGGTGATGCAATTGGTCGAACAAAACTCTTCTTCATCAGATCGTCAATCTAAATCCGTAACTCCATCAACTTAGAAGGAACCATCTGGTAGGGAGCCATTGAAATAGGATGGGCACCAGGTTGCAAGTCTATCCCGAACTCAACATCACATCAAGGGGGTAGAGTCACCACTTATTCAGGGAAGACGTCCATAAAATCACAGACGATCCCTGGGACTTCTACCATTTCTGCATCCACCGACTCCACTGATAGTTCATCATAAAAGGAAAGGTGGGGCTCCTCTCACCTGCTGCTTTTCTGGCAACCCCGCTTGCTGATGAAAGTTACACGTCGGCCACCCAAATCCAAAAACATGATCCTTCCTCAGAAGCTGTAAATGATGACACATACAAAAAACAACCAGTCAATGCCTAGGATGACATCTTATGGTTGTATCTGCAATAGTAGAAGATCTCTGATAGACTGATGTGGCCCTATCATCAGTCTACACCCTCAGAAAACATAAAACAAGTCCATCTGACCTCCGACTGGCGTGCTCAGCACCAGGGGCATCGGAATTCTCTCAGCGTCTAAACCCATAGCATGGGCCAGACTGGGTGCAACAAAGGAGTGAGAAGCTACTATATTGAACAATGCATATTCAATAGTACTAACAAGTTGATCGTACCTCGAACGACTTCTGGCCCTGCTGGAACTGCTGCCTCTATGGCATGCAACAGCCCACGCCCAGATCCTCTGCCTCTCGGTTGTCGACCACTTCCCTGACCATGCCCTGGTCGAGGTCCTTGAGGGGCACCCTGGGGTCAGCCTCCTCCCGCCACGTTTGGTTACAGAGGGGCAGGAGCTTGCTGCCCCTCCTACTGCTGTTGAAAGGGCCTAGCTAGAAACGAATGCTGCTAAGGTGGGAGATGAACTTGCCACCCCCACTGTACTGCACTCTATCCGAGAAATGATTCCGAAGGTTCCCATGACTCCCACAGACGAAGAATCTTGGTCTTGGGCCCGAAAGGAAAGGGCGAGGACTGGGAGATCGGAACTGGAACTGCTGAGGCCTGCTCCCTACTTGTCAAAACCTAGAGGGCCTTGATTCTAGAGGCCTACTGCTGACGGCATTCACTTTCGACGAGCCCAACTTAATTCCCTCTCATGATACACCTCCCAGTGTGTGCATCCTCTCCACCACTTCAGCCTTCTTCTGGACCTCCAACTATTTCAGTAAGGTGAAGGGAGTAACAACATACTGAAGAGAAGGTAGAAGGGATGCTTCCAAACATCTTTCCCAAGACTACTCATATGGAAATAGGTATGGAGAAAAGTGGAGGAGATCTATGAACTTGATCCCCAACTCTCTCAAAGACATTCTCCCTTGTTGGAGGGAGAGTAGCTCCTGCCTCTTCTCAACGTTCATCGTGGAAGAGAAGAATTCCGCCTGGAACTCCTTCTTGAATTCATCCCACGTAACGTCAGCCTCCATCTTCTCCCCAAGATAAAGCATCCACCACTGACGTGCTGCTCCCCGCATTTGGCTTACAGCCTGAGGAACACAATATTCCATCAGAGCTCGAATCAAGCTAAAATCTATCACCAGATCCTCTAGCCAGCTATCTATCTCCATGTCTGAGATGCTACCCTCGTACTTGCCGAGGGTCTTCTGTTGAAAGGCATGAAGCATCCTCTTCCACTAATCGTCCTCCTACTCTCAGTCAGCCCTTTGTCGATCATCCAAATCAACCTCTGGGGCCTTGATCGCTCATACTACCCTTGGTCTTCGTCCAAATGCCATAGCTGCAAGGAAAAAAAGGAATTCCTAAGCCCGAGTACTATAGAAGATTGATTTTAAATTTATTTAGACTTATTATTCATTTTAAATTCCCAAAATTTCCATGAAACACAAGAACAAAAGTCATTATGATGCATGTACTCTCTCTATGGTCTCTACCCTGTAATCAGTGTAGCCTTACTTGGTCATTCGGTAGGCCTAGAGTCCTTGCATCGGATCATGGGGGCCCTAAATTCCCATATCATAGATGGTCTTCCCTGGCCTATTTCACGCACCAAGATCACCCAAAACTGTTTCCCTACCATCCCATTCAATACTCACTATGCCTAACCCCAGAATCTACCCTATCTCTCAACCCCCAACCTCCACCTTTGATACCATTCTATCACGACCCACCTTTAACAAGATGATGGAAGGGACAACAGGTTTCCAGACCCTTCATTCTTCAAGTTGACAGAGAGATAATGACCCCTGAGACTCGCCTTCAATAGGTCCCAAAGTGGGAACTAGCACCAAGGGTATAGAATCACACACAAGATGGAAGGAATTAACGCTTTTTTTCATTTTAATAGGATTAGGAGATAGGATAGTAAATCCCAACAATGCCAAAAGTGGAAGTACAGGTAAAGCCAAAACAAACCATTCCCATATGCATGTTCCAAAAGTAAATGCTACAAGGTACAAGAAACCCCCAAAATGAAAATACCAAAGAGAGGAAAACAACAACAACAATTGTCCCAACATCCCAACAAGATTGATCGAGCACGATCCCTGATGCCCTCCTGGAAACCTAAAAATAGTTTTATATACGTAGGAAGAGAATACAAGTATAATAAGTAGGGAAATGAAAAGACTCCTGTGCACAAGTGGAGAGGAATTGTAATTCCCTGCGAGGAAGGAGATAACCCAAGAACCTAACAAGGAAAACTATCCACCCAAGCCTCACCAAGGCACACTCCAAAAATAACGCAAGTCAAGTAATGTATAGTAACAACACATCGATATTTGGGAACCCCGTGCCACTTTACCACTAGTTATTAGAAACATCCTACACATCAAACCTCTCCCACCATTCTCACAATAGTCCCACTGCCAAACCCTGACCGCACACACCTGGGATAGAACAACTACTGCCACACCCGAAGACACCAATGCCTCATCCTGAAGACTCTTGGGAAACAACCTTCCCCCATACACTTGGGAAACTTCCACAACTACCCTGCTCGAAGAATCATGGGCTATAATAGACCTTAGGCCATCACAAACTGCCCGATGACTCTTGGGATATTCGGGAAAGGGAGCAGAAAAGGAGCTAATAACCAGCCACTCATAGGAGTACTTGGAAAAAAACCATCCCCCATGAAATGGGGGTGTTCGGCACTAGGTGCTCAACATGGGTGGGGCATGAATAAGAAACATAAGAACTACAATTACAATATATATATATATAATAAGCAATCACCCCAACCTAGGAGTTCCAAAACCAACTTGAGCACAAACACCCTCGTTACTATTCATTTACAAGAAGCACCAAACCCACGAACAAGTCACCACTAATCTCGGAAAACAATTACCCATTGAGCCCATTCTTGTTTTCATGTTCAAGTGATCCCATTTAAGTGAATTCTGCACTCCTCGGCAACTAACCGACATAACCACAAGCTAGAGAAAGAGAAATATCCAAACAACAATTTAAGTATTCACACCTGGTTCTCTAGTGAAGTCACAACAACAAAGGGATATATGAGATCCCTCAAAGTATTAGAACCAAAAAAAGCCTTGAGATACAGCCTCACACAGATTCATATTCACAACCAAAAATTGTACCACAATAGAGGATCCCATCCCTATAGAAACAATAGAATACCCACCCCGCATGATACATAGTAAGAGAGAAGAAGGAAAAACCCTACCTGGATGATCAAATATTGAGGTTTATCTCGATGCACCAAGAACTGTGGATGCAAAACTTGTAGGTATGGAGTGTCCAGGACTCCAAGGATGAGTATTAAGGGCTCCAGCACATGCGCACCACCTACCTCAGGAAGGTAACTCCAAATACTCTAATGGAAGGGCAAACCCGGCCAAGAAGAATAAAAGGAGGAAGGATAGTGTTATATAAAGATGAGCTCGGGAATTACTGGATATCAAGATCTTTGGAGGTTTTAAAGGCAAATCATGGTTTCACCACGCGGTTGGTTGGTTACACATGACCAAATTAATTTTTATTTAATAACTCTCATCGTAAATTGGTGGTAACAGCTGTGACTTTAAAAGATTTTATATAAACAGAGGGGAATGTTACACAGAGACACACCGGGGTCCTTTTAGGGTCTCCCCACTCTTAGGAATTTAAAAATTGATTATGGGGCTAAAAATGGCCTTAAACCACTTCCAAAAGGTTAAAAAAAGGTTTAAAAGTAGCGTTACGAGAAAAAATGTAGAAGAAAAACTTGACAAGGCTGTGTGACACCAATCGTGTCACACCAATCGGTGACACACCGATCGTGTCACATCGATTAGTGACACACTGATCTTGTCACACTGATCGGTTGCACAATGATCGGTCACGCATTGATCGTTCACACCGATCGGTGACACACTGATCATGTCACACCGATCGGCGACACACCGATCATGTCACACCGGTCAGTCGCACCGATCGGTGACACACCGATCGTGTCACACCGGTCGGTCGCACCGATCAGTGACACACCGATCGTGTCACACCGAGCACATCGATCGATCACACTGATCTGTGACACACCGATCACACCGATCAGTCGCACCGATTGGTGACACACCGATCGGTCACACACTGATTGGTCACACCGATCAGTGACATGCCGATTGTGTCACACCAATCGGTCGCACACCGAAATGACATCCTACCACCGAGACACCACCCATAGGATCCGGAATTTGGCAAAGGGATGGACCAAGAGGGTCTAAGCCATTACACTTATCCCTATAATCATTCATCTCTTTGTAAAATTCATCAACTAATTCCACTACCTCATGCCTCCCCATCCATATCTCAACATCCATCTTAGGTTACCATCTTATCGAATAGAAAATCACACATCCATATAATATTACATAATTCAACAAGAATAAAAAATATTCGACATGGAAATCCAGGACCTAAAAATAAGATATTCATCATTTTCATGCAAATAGAAAAACAGGGACCAAAAACATGGATTCCAAACTTTACAAGAAAATGATATCTATCATCCCAAAGAAATTATCTTTATCAAATAACATGTTTTATTCCATCAATAATTAATAGATTCAATTATTACATGTTACATGTACGGTTAACCAAAGGAATTAGCTATAAAATGATATTAAATTATTTAAACATTTTATATAGAATACATTCTAATTTTCAAAAATAATCAAGGAAGATTAATGTAATTATCATACCTTTTATTATCATCACAAGAAGAATTAAAAATTTTAGTTCATTGGAAAATTCCTTTAACACATGAAATAAAAACATAAACAATTAAACATGCATTTAGAATTAATTTGATTACCATAAAATTGAAAGAATCTAAGGATTTATTAAACATTCATATTTGTGTTATTTATCCTTTTTAATAAGTCTAAATATACATTCATCACTAATTTAAAATTGCAAGAAACATGATAAAAAACTGTAAAAAAACATTACAATAATAATATCTTACATAAATCATTATCTAGAAAATTATGAGGAAATTCGTTATCAAGGAGGATGAAAAACAACATGCGATCACTACAACAATAAACCAATTATTTCATTAATATAGTTTAATATTTAATTAGGTTATGACCATCACTATTCATTAAAAAAAACCAGGATCAATTTATGATTTCATGTAATATAAATGAGAATGAATGAATCCCCAACCACAATGGGGAAAATGTTCTTAGCACAAGAATAGAACATTAATGCGGATCTCTAATCACCTATCTTGGATGTAACTATGCTTCCCAAGGATATCGTGCCACAAACATGCTGGAAAATGACAAAGGAAACTTCTTTAAAATTATAAATATCAAATTCCATATCATGGATTGAATAATGAGAGAAAAACAAGATCGAATAGAGGATAAAATGATAGAAAAGAGAATAACTCACAATATATCACCACAGATTAATCACAGGAAGCTATAGATTAGTCTTTGTTGAAAGATATTTCCAATCCTTAAAAAAACTTTATTGGGAGCCTAGGGGTCAAGAGGAAGGAGTGTGATAAAAGTGGGTTTAGATGGGGGTTTAGGTGGATATCAAAAAACAATAAAACAAAAGACCATGGTGAAATATGGATGACCACAATCTACAAGAAACTGATACATAGAACATTACGGTGTAGGGAAGGACACTATTTCATAGCTCATAATGGTCAAATACATGTCAAAAAACTATAATGCAGATAAAAAAATATCCTATTTACTCGAGTAGGGGCTAAGATTCATTCTAAACCACTTCACCGCATAAACCCACAAACCTAAAGGGAGAAAATGGTGTAATTGAGCGCCACTGATAAGGGGTGACGAAATTACTAGAACAACCAAATTCTATCCCAAGGCCTTTGTTCTATAACTATCTAATCCACATTGTAGAATCATGAACACCAAGGAATGGCCTACACTATAACAAACCTACATGGTGCATCTACCCCCCCAAAGTTAGTAGCTGTGAATTCATCCTCCTATGAACCTATGCCATAGTCGAGCCTTCCATGCCACAACTACAAGACATATGATATATTACATATATATATGGTACATAAACCTATGTTATGCTAATTGTTCTTCTTAACTCCCTTTTTTACCTTCAAAACACTTTGGAACATTGTTTGGATACCTATAACACCCAAAAATCCCAAAGGAAGGGTTAGTAGTGTCTGATAACTTATAGGAAGCATTGATGGGGTTCACCTTTGATGAAGCCCAAATAGAACATCATCATGGGAGGATCGAGTAGAATATTTTACAAGAGAATTTCAAGTTCATCGAAATCACCAATAGATCCATGTTATCAAGACCACACCTTGAATGTACTACCACTTTGTACCTTTCAAGTTGGAATTATGTTAGTGTAATAAAGGGTTATGTATCGATGTTGTAGTCATTATTGATGTATAATTTTTTTAGAATTTAATTTTATTTTACTACGATACTAAAGTGTTTTTACTATTTTCAAGATAAATAAGCTAATTATGAAATTAAGTATTTTTGGGTATCTAAATAAATATAAATATATAGAATTTATATCATAACACAATTAAATAAAAGTGTTAAATATGACAAAATAACTTTTTTTACACAATGAAATCAAAATTATATTTTTGTAAAAATATATAAGATTTATTTTCATTATCTTATTTTTTTATAATAAATTTAAAAGTTTTCAATAAATTTTCATTTTAATAAAAAATTTTCATGAATCAATATATATTTTTATAATCATGATAATATATTTTTATTAAAAAATAATTTTTTTCTAAATTTTGAAAATATGATTATGTACTAAAAAACATATAATATTTCTTTAATCCCTTATTTCATGGGAACAATTATGACATTATGTTTTTTATGCTCTAAGAAATGATTATATAACCAATTTCCTTTTTAGGGTATTTTCTTTTTATTATTCCATATGTATGATTTCCTTATATGAAAGAAATATAAATGTAAAAGTTAAAAATATGATGAGAGAACTGATGATTTTGGAACCCTTAATGCATTGGGTATTTTTTTCATCTCATGAGATATCATGTATGGGGAATGAGCAGTGAGACTAACAATCTATGTTAGGTTGTCTTGGAAGTGATCCATAAATTATTATTTATGATGGAATGTTTTATATTATTTCCATATTCATATTATTCCATGATCCTATGATATCATTGTCTTCATTCCATAATATCATGTAATAATATTTAATAATTTTATTTTACTTTATCATGATATGCCACTGGTCTCTTATATATTAATCATCATCATTGCTTACATTGATTATTCCGTAACTAGGATTTATAAATCACCGTTTTCCTTTATGTATTTCCCTAGTGTATCCTATGTAGTAATAAAAGATCAATGAAATTTAATGTCACATTATAGATATTTAATTAAAGTTATTTTTTATATGTTTATGTTGATGTTTTATGTATCTAATATTCTAATAACACCATGAATTTATATTTTTGGGTTGTGTTTTATAGAATTTTATGTTAAATTACATGAAATAAAATGTGTATAAGGATTAGGTTCTTATACCAAGCAATTTTATCTTTTATATATATAGATCCACATTTAAATAATCATTCAGTTTGTGTTAATGATGTTCAATAAGATGTACCTAAATAAAACCATATATATGTGATCAAAGATGATTATTCTTGTAGGAAGACACATCAGGAGTATCATTTATTGAGATTGCATAATTATGAGGGATCTATTTTAAATCAGGTAATCAAGGATTAGTTGAAGGTGGTAGATACTTCAATTAGTTTGGTTCATCCTAGGTGGGAGAACTGAGTTCCATTGTCTATCAACATGTTTCATGGAGAAACATTCCCATAGTGGGTTTTATTCCTTAATGATCATGTAGAGAAAAACATTTCACATGAGAAGTTCCTTGATCAGTTTTAAAACAATTTTCTTTCCTAAATCATGATTGCGGCTTACTAGAAAGATATTAATAATGTGTTCTAGATAAATTATATGATTTAAATTTTTATTATTCAATATAAGAGACTTATGAATAATGATTTAGATCCTCTAATAAATGAGGAGGCTAGGGAGATTCATTTTGGAGAGGCTTTTCATCTGTTGATCAGGTTCTAGGTATTTCGGTTCATGTTTTTGATGTATCTTGAGGTACTTGAGATGATACCGGTTATTAAATTAATTCATCCTTGGAAAATATCATCAAAGAAGGGGAGTCATTAGGACTATTTAGAGATAATAGATGTGGCTTGAGTTTCTTAGGTTTTTGGCCATATAATGTTTTTGATAGTTAGTATTCAGTTCTATCCTTCTCTATCCCATTTCATTGGATATTGTAGTTCTTAGACCACTCATAAGATATTAGAGATGTTTTTTCTAATAGAGGCTATGTTAATTGGAAGTTAAATCATCATAACTTGCTCGATAGTTAATATGGAACTTTCATCCCTCTTTAAGACCAATTGTTGCAGCTATATCCTCTGTGGAAAAAGGAATAGTAGGGTGGTTGTAGTTATAATTACCAAAAATAGGATGTAGTAGTTAGAGGGAAATCCCGTGATTCCCTTTTTCCTTAGAAAAAAATATTAGATCATGGTTATAGTGGTGGTATCAATTATGTCAAGAGAGGTAACAGAGCAAGTGGAACTATAATACTTCCCTTATGGTTTAAGGAACTAGGTGATTCAGAAATCTTATGATGAATCATTTTCTTATATTCTACCTGGGAGAATGATTTATTTGATTTAGAACCTATGAAATATTTCATTAAACCCACACCCATCCATGTTTTTGAACTTGTGGCGTCCTATCCCAATTTCTACACACTAGTGCTCCGAGATGGTGCCCATAAGACCTCAAGCGTGCCTCCCTAAAATCCAAAGACTATCATCTAGTAGTGATGGAATATGGTGTGTTTATGGGGATACTATTCTATCATATATTAGAGTTAAAAAATATAGAAAAATATATAATAAATAGTAGAATTATAAAATAAGAAACATACATCATCAAAAATATGAAAATACGCCATGAAATATAAGTAAATAACTAGTGAAATATGAATAAAAAAAATAAAAGATACACAATGATAATAATGATATGCCATGTATCTATTCAAAATGAGTACAAAATGAATATGGGATACATGAATATACCACTTTCTATCCAAAAATACAAAAAGTAAAAAACTAATACTATAAGAATATCAAGAATAGGATTGTACCTCTACCCCATACTCTATCCTATAGATATAAATCAATCAAATATTGTAAGCCACACAATTACATTTATTAATACCTACAAACATGAGGTTTTCTTGGGTACTAATGGTATCCCAAGTAGGGTGTCAAAAAAAATATCAGTATTCCACCACCAATGGTGTCTTGATTAATCCATTTTATAGAATAAATAAATGAATAGTGATCCAAAAATAATAAATATTGGGAAGTAATTAAATAAATATGTAACTAATTCGGTCTGGTTTTCTAAATGGACACCCTCTTGATACCACATTCTTCAGCCTAAGATGGATGTATGAACCAAGGTACCTATACAAGAGTTATGGTAAATAAATTTGCTATCTTGAATAAATAAACCTTAGTAGGAAAACCCCATGCTTATTCTTTTTCTTTGCGGTCTCATCCTCCTAACATCATACAATAATTATCATAATATAATCAATAAACATCACATTTGGCACCAGAAATAGATCCATCAAATTGAAATATGGAGACCTGAGCCTATCCAAGGCGATCTATGAATAATCATAAGGATCTCTACATGAGCATCTGATATAACCAATTCCACCAAGTCCATCCAAGGAAACCAATAAAGGTGTACCTTTTATTACTCATGGCATGTTGAAATATGATTTTCTGCCAGGTATCTCACATTGGGGGATGAGTATCACCCGAGGGATGTCATATCCATATTTCTAATGATTATATCCATGGTTCTCCCCTAGGGAACCTATGTTACTCACGAGTATACATAATACACCAAGAGATATCGTAAAAGGAAGGCAAAAGTATTGCTCATAGTGCATTAATTATATTCAAACTGACCAAGGCATGTCTATCCACAATGTCTTTAAGTTGGGAGCTATGTTCTCTACCAACCCATATTAGGTGTATCATGGAAACCAAGAACATATCACATGGAATAACATATATAAGCGCATGTCATCAAATAAGAATCTCAATACCACATGCAAATCATGCTAACCAAATTATATAATTAAATCCAAAAATTCTTGGCATAGGGAATAAGAACAAGAAACTAAGAAACATGATCAAAGTGTAAGTCACATGAAATGACATATGTATAAAGAATAAGTAAAGAGGTTACAAGTATACACATAAGGGAATAAGCAAAATAAATGATAAAAGGCACAAGAATGAGGCATACTTAATAAGAATTATGCTTAGGGAATTTTCCAAGGGATCCTAACTCATAGATATTCATTTAATCTTAATGGAACTTATAAATTTTACACATCACACAATGAGAAACACACACACAGACATGGTGGTCAACAACTCAAGTCATACGAATTTAGGCCATTAAGATGGGTATGTTCAAAGGGGTGGAAAACGACTAGTAAAACCTCCCACATATGGTTTTCTCCATAAGGTAAGGTCCCATATAACATGAATATCCCATAAAATTAATTTATTAGAACAATTTGGGGTTTCTGTAGAAGGGTTCGGTGCACATAATAATGATGTGTCTTTTAAAAAGTGCTGAAATGATATGGAAAAAACTATACCACAAAACTCAATGTAGTAGCACTCTACTCATCTATTGTAGATTATGGAATTGATCCATAATCGGTGGAAACAAATAAATTCTCCAACAACATGAAAATATAGCAAAAGTGGTCATCCATAAAAATCACAACAGATGATGGAATTAAGGAGAAATATAACGTAATGGATCATAGAGCACACTGAGGGTTTTTTTATGCTTCTAATGGTGAGATATTTGGTGTTCAATTGGTAGAGTAATAAAAAATCATATGGAGAGGGGGGGAAGGGATCTTGTGTGTGAGGGAGGAGGGAACAAAATAGTAGAAAAAGTGAGAAAGGGGAGAGTTTAATTAAAACTTAATTAAAGGAAAAACTAGAATTTCACTCACATAAGAAGGGGTGCACAGTTGGCCAAACTATGCACCATCCATTTGCAAGGTTCTGCCTCAAAGGGGAACCCCGCATGGCTAGGCATAGAGTTTGGCTAGCCCTGCATAGCCTATACAAAACCTCAATTCCCTAGGGGTCTGTAATCATGCAAGTTTATGTGTTTGAGGTTGCACAGTTGTAGAAAAACCAAGTGTCCCCCATCACCCCACTGTCTGTAACAACACAGTTTCTACAAATAGTGCAGTCCAGTCTCCCTTTTCACATAAGGGGCTCTAAGCTATGAACAAGCCCAAGACACCCCCAAGAACTCCTTGGATTCAGTTGGAATCACTGTTAGGGCTAAAAAGGGATTTGAATCAATATTGAATGGTCTGTACCATTGGGAAAAGCTTTGACATTACAACCTTCCCTCCTTAAGACAACTCTTCCCCGAGTATCCCTTCTGAGGGTGGTAAAATTTCTAATGAGAAAAGTTTCTACCACTACGCACATACATCGTATTCACACTCCTAGAAATCTTCCTACCCACATCCATACTACCATATCACCTAGACCAGAGTAATTGTCCTGCTAAAGAGAGACTTCATGCTCCGATCAACGATACACATTAGATTCTCCTGGAAGGATGCATCTTCCTCGAGCTCGATATCATATTGGTAAAAAAAAATGAAATGCGTATTTATGATACCTTTGAAGATGTGATACATGTAATAAATCATGCATGGTATTGTACATATGAGGTAACTGCAACCGATAGGCTACCGAACCAAACCTTCCCACAATTTTGAAAGGCTCGACACATTGAGACGATAACTTGCCCTCTCTCTGGATTTTTGTATGACCTAATTTAGGAGACACACATTGAAATAACTGAGGTATATTGGGAAAATAAATATAATAATTATTCATTGAATGTGCTATAGCCATATGATTCTGAATCAGCTGGAATTTCTCTAAAGTATCCTGAACGAGATAAGGTCCCAATAGAGCTGCCACGGTTTCCTCTACCCAACATAGAGGTGAACAGAATGAAGTACCATAAAGGAAAAAATTTAGATCCATATAAATCATTTCATGAAAACTATTGTTATAGGAAAACTCAAGTAGAGGAATATTCTTTTCCAATGACTCTCCAATATCAAGGAGGAAGGCTTGAAGCATTTCCTATAAAACCTATATTGTCCACTTGGATTACCTATCCATCTGAGGGTGATATATTATATTCATGAGAACCTACAAACCTAGTTCCTTTTTTAACCCAATATAAAATCATGATGTAAACCGGGAATCTTAGTTCAAAATGATTGAACATGGAACACCATGAAGGAACACTATCTCTTAGATATATAGTCTTCCCAACTCATCAACATAGAAGGTCTCCTAGATTGGTTGGAAGTGTGAAACATTGTTTAAACTATCGATGATCACTAATACTGCATCAATACCTTGATGGGATATTAGAAATACTATGATAAAATCCATGGTGATGTCATTCCATTTCTTCTTAGGGATGGATAGAGGCTGTATAAGTCCAACAGACTGCTAGTCCACTACCTTCACCGACTGACATGTGTAGCAATGAGTGATGTAACCTGATATTTTCATCTTTATACATGGCCACCAATATTGAAAACACGTGTCTCAGTACATATTGTAAGACAAGGCTGAACTTCCCAAGAAGAGACATGAAATTCTCTCTCTAACTACTCATATATATCCATAGGCACCCAAACACTATTATAGAAGAGTAGTATATCACTTATAGAAACCTCAAAACAAAGAAGTGGGTTCTTTCCTATGATGATATATCTTAAAATGGGACCCTCAGAATCAGATAACTACTATATCATTACCCACTCCATAAGGGAGGATGTCACTACTAGATCTTCTAGAACTGGATACCTGTGCTATTAATGAACTTATAGGAGCATCTTAGTAAACATAACCATCATATTCCACCCATGACTGGACTCTTTGATTTCTTTCATATGACTCTTCCTACTAAAGGAATCATCTTGAACATTTCTATTTTTAGGTGTGTAAGCAAGATCAATGTAGAATGATTGCAGGTATTCCACCAACTAGTGCTTCCTCAGATTCATGCCTTGATGTGTGGAGATGTATTTGATTATTTTATTATCTTTGTAAAAAATTGGTCACTCACCCAAAATATAGTGCCTACAAAATCATATAACATGAACCATGGATACCTAATCGAGGTCGTACGTAGGGTAATTATGCTCATGATGACTCAACTGGAAGGATCCATACGCCATGACTCAATCACCCAACATCAGAACTGCACCTTGCATGATTCCTGAAGTATCACAAAAGACTATACAAATTCTTCCTAACTCTAGTATAATAAGGATAAGTGATGAAGGCAATATCCCCTTTAACTCCTAGAAAGAAGTCTCATAAAATTTGGTTCAGTAAAATTCCACACCCTTCTTGTTCAATCCATTAAGCGGTGCTACCAGGCATGAAAAGTCCCTAATGAATCGCATATAATATCCATCTTTCCCTAATAAGCTGCGCATGTCCAAAAAATTCTTGTGATACTCCCAGGAGTGCATGGTGCTCCCCATATCTAGGTCAATAGATACACTTGACTCCAATATGATATGACCTAAGAAGTGAACCCTAATGATATAAAAGTGGCATTTTCTGAGCTTCACATATATCTGGTTCGCTCTTAGTGTATTCAAAACTATCTCAAGATGATTTTAATGGTCATGTATGGTGTGTGAATACACTAAGATATAATCTACAAATACCACCACATAGGAATCAAGATACACGTGGAAGAAATGATTCATCAAATCCAAGAATACTATTGGTGTGTTCATCAGACCGAATGACATAACCAAATACTCGTATAAGCCATACCTTAATTGGAATGCCATATATGGTATGTTTTATGGTATCAAATTTAACGAATGGTATCCAAACCTCAAATAAATCTTAGATAAAATAGTTTCTCCTTGGATTTTGTTGAAGAGTTCATCGATACGAGGTAGTGGATACTGATTCTTCAACATTAGCTGGTTCAATCATTGGTAATCCATGCACATCCTGAGGGTACCTTCCACCTTCTTGGAGAAAAGGACAGGTGAACCCCATGGGGATGTGTTGGGTCTAATAAAACCCTTATACACAAGTTCTTCAAGCTACATTTTGAGTTACTCGAGCTCTGTAGGTTTCCTTATATATGGTGGAAAGGAAAATGGTGCCACACCCAACATTATATATATGGTGAACTCAGCCTCTCTCTCAGGAGATAAGATAGAGAAATCTTCCTAAATAATGTCCCTGAAACAAAACAATATTAGAGGGAATTATAAAAAATGAATTCCTTGGTCCCTCATAAAGATATTGTACATATGGGCTATCACTATACCTAGACCAATATGTTTGGGTATAGCTCAACTTTCCTAAATATCCCATTTTACATTATGGATATATGTGCTACCCTTGGGTGAGGTTAAAGATACTCAATAGTGATAAAAATCCACTTAATAATGATAAGGCACAAGAAAATCCATATTAGGAATGATGAAAAAGCTAGTCGTCTCAAGGATGAAGAAACTCCATAAGACATATTACTCACCTATCTCAAGGAGGAACTCTTGGCACTTGCATATGACCTATGTGCTAACCCCAAACTATGTTATTAGAGACATTATGCCACAAAAGTACTCAATTTCATGGACAAGAATTTCTAAAACCACAATAGATTTTAAAGAATGTGATGCACATGCATAGAAAAGGATAAAAACTAAAGTAGAGGCCACCAGAATAGTACCACATATATTAGAAGACCCCAAAATCTGATCCTCATGTTAATACTTCACTGCATAAATATGGAATGTACTAGGTCCCTGAGATGTTACTCGAATAAAATGAGAAGATCCACTCTACTGATGCTGAAGATGTGGATCTTGACTTCCTCATCCAAAACCACTACCACCACAGCTTGATCAGCTGATAGAAAACCAAATCCCATCATGAAATGGAGTCTCATATACAATACCTGATGGAGGTGTACCTAAGGATCTCCTCTCACTAGATGCTGGAGGAAAATTACTATAGAATTTCTGAAGGTGACCCATCCTACTGCAAGCTAGGAAATCTATTGGGTTTCTCATGTACTAAGGCTTCTAATGACATAACCTAACACATGGGTGATACACTATAGAGATATCAGTGTGTGTCACCTAAATGGAACAACCCCCACATGCTCCCTAAAAATGACATTTTCTACTATCATAGAACTGCCGCCCTGCATCAAAACTGACCCACCCAAACTCACATAGAAAGATTCTCTTATATTTTGTTCTGTGATAAGGTCTTAATTAACTGTATCTGTAACCTAAAAGACATTCATCTTTGAGTGGACATCATACCAAAGCCCATCCTCCAAAGTGACTCATATTCATCAACTCATCACCAGTTAGAGATAGAGCGGAATGCTGGAGCTCGGTGAACTGAGAGGAATACTCGATAATAGTCATAGTTCCATATTGAATATTCATGAACTTCGTAGAATGATTTGTTATCAATGTATTTGGAAATAAGTGGTCTTAAAAGGCTTTTTGAAATCCTTCCCAGACCATAACCCGATGATGCTCAGATTGAGATATGATGTCCCAATGACTCTTGGAAAAATAACATAAAATGCACATAGAGAGTTTGGACCTCTAATATGAAGGTGTCTCAAGATGGTAAAATATTGAAACCATATCTTCTAACCATGAATTAGTAGTTAGAGATCCACTATTACCCAATAAGGTGGGAGGATACTGCTTCTGAAAGCCCCGTGATAGCTCTGCAAGAGTAGGGGTAGGACGAGGAGCACCCAGAATAGACTTCATGAATCGAAGAAAACTATCATGAAACTGGGCATCATCACATAGTAGAATATCTATAGGGGTTCCATAGGTGGAAATACATGTGTTAATATGGGTGGCTCTGGTACCACCACCTCTAAAGTGTGATCATCACCACTCTCTATGAATATAAAATTTGGATGTTGTAGTGGAATAACTATACAGTTTCTAATAAAACTCCTCATATAGAATTTATAACAGATAAGGAAACCATATAAGGGAACAAATAAATAAATTATAGGGAAAAGGCCCACCTATAATCATGTAACAACCCCTCTCCTACTATAGGAGCCAGGTCTGGGTGAGGAAAAAATTTCATAGAAAGATCTCAAGAGACAATACCTACTTCCCAATACTAAGGTCTGGTTCAAGTTAAAGTGTTAAATTACACATATAAGTGACCATTAAATTTTAAAGGTTGTATTCATTTTAATTCATTTATGTATTTAAATTCATTTTAAATTATTTAATTAGATGGATCATTATTTCTAATTTATATGAGACCATACACCTTATAAATTGAAATGTGGAATCTAATTAATCTTATCCATGACACATTTTAGACCAATCAACAAATGGTCCCTATCTCAACATTCCATAACCAATAACTTATGGAATCTACTTTAACCTATTAATGGAAAAAAGTTAGGTTATGATATGCACTTTAAGTGTTAGTGATGTTTTTATGTCCTTCAAAAAGAGTGGGTTCATTTATATATGTAACTATCAAAGTACTTCATGGCATAAAAAATACACAAATAGAAATCACATGAAATATATGATATAAATACAAGAAAATATATATGGAATGGAATAAAGCATGAAATTTTAATCCAAAGGTTACTAATATGATGCATGCTTCTATGTGACCTCATATCATTGGGATCTAGTAAAATATCCTATAGTAATAACATTAATGCTAATAATAACACAAAACAGGTGTGTCACACAATAGTGAAAGCTTGGAAATCATAACAACGCAATATATAATAAAAATTAACCATCCTAAGAAATTTGGGATTCCCATGTATGTGGGTTAGTTACTCCTAAGAAGAGGCTCATTACCAAATTACATGATCCTAGTCTCTGGTCTAAACCCAAACTATATGACAAAAGGAAACCTACTTAGATACCATTTTGTAGCGTCCCACCTTAGTTTCCTTTCACCAAATCCCCGAGACTATAGACACAAGATCCCAATCGTACCTCCCCAAACTCCAGAGGTTTCCAACTAGCAGCAAGGGACTAGGGTGTGTTCGTGGGGATACTATGCCACCAATGATCTAAGTGATCATAGTAGAAAATAATAAATAATAAATACCAGAATAAGAAAATAAGAAAAATACAACAACTACAATATGAAAATAAATTAAGCAATATAATTAAATGACTGGTGGAATCTGAAAAAATATCATAGATACATAATGATAATCATGGTATGTCATAGATATATACTAATTCATACATTGGGAAAAAGGATACATTCATTTACCACATGATTTCCAAAATATACAAAAAGGAAAAAAATGCTACTATAAGCATCTCGAGCATAGGCTTAGTCCTCTTCACTATACTCCATCCTAGAACTATAAATCAATAATGTATCGAAAGCCACACACTTACCTTTATTAGTACCTAAAAACATGAAGTCTGCTTGGGTACCAGAGGAGGCCCTAACAGGGTGTGAGATACAATCTCAACAGTCCACCACCAATGATGTCTAGATAAATTAATTTCATGTAATAAATAAAATAAAATTGTTCTATAAATAATAGATATATGGAAATAATTAAATAAATAAGTAACTATATATATATATGTTCCTAAATAGACACCCACCCGTTACCACCTGTTTTGGATTAAACCAGATGTACAAACCAAGGTAACTATACAAGTGTTATAATAAATATATTGGCCATCATGAATAAAGAAACCATGATAGGCATACCCAAAACATGTTCTTTGGACTAAAAGTCTCATCCTCATGACATCAGACATGCATTATCATAATATAATTAAGAAAAATCACATACAAAACATGAAAGAGATCCATAAAATCCAAATATGGTGACTTATTCCCATCCAATGAAATCTATGAATAATCCCAAGTGTTTCTACAAGAGTCTTCGATATAGCCAATATAACAACCCAACTTTTTATTACACACTTAAACCTGATTTATTACATAAAATATTCACTTGATACAACATAGAATATCGAGAGGTCTAGTGTATTTAAGGATTAGGAACATTACATAATAGATTAGAACATAAAACACACAACATATTTATTGAAAACATTATTTACATGACCACTACATTCCCTCGTACTTAGCATTTCATGGGATAACCAGAGGACATGCATAAGAAAATGGTGATATATAAATCCTAGTAATGGAATAACCATGGAATAACACGAGGAATACAATACATGTTAGAAAATAGGCATATCAATAAAGAACAAGATAAACATGAATATAAAGGCATGATAAATCATGATAATCATAACATGGAAATGTGGCAACAACACTTAACATGGAATTAGCATGAGCCAAGGCTCATTGCACATGGAGCATGAGTAAATCATCATTTTACATGAAGCATGAGTAAAAACTAGTTGCAATTAAATTAGCATGATTCAACCCCCATTTCACATGATGTATCATGATACTATACTTTACCCAATTCATTAGAGCGCTATCAGGGCACACCCTTCTTAAACATTTCATTTCATGCATAAGTGTGCCACATGGATCATACTACATGGAATCAATCATCATAATTTATTCCATGATAAAGGGATGTGGAATAAATACATAAATATTTGTAATCAATAATTAAATGTTCATAAATGTGAATACCCTTGATATAGAAATGGGCATGGTATTCACTACACAATGACATTGGCTTGGAAAATTGTAGTGTAATTTCGGCAGCATAACGGTGTGAAATAAGAACTCATAAAAAATGGTTGATGAGAGATAAAGGAGTGTCTCATAATATTAACATGAAATGGATAGTAAGGGTGTCATATAGATTCATGTACCAAAAAATTTAATGGAATTTAGATGCATAATTTAAAATAATTACTTGGATGTAAAAGAGGAGAGAGAAACCCCTCATGGAATTTCGGCATGGTAACAGGTGTGCATGGGAAGAATTAATGAGAGAGAAAGGGGTATTCCATTATCAAAAAATAAAGAGAGAATTATGGGGGAGGTTCTAAATCATACTTCAACATTTTTATTTGAAAAAAAGGGCATAACAACTTAATGAAAATTGGATAACAATGAGAAAGGAAGAAACCCCTTACATGGAAGTGCGATCCCAATGGCTTGATAGAGGCTTGAGAGAGGATTCTTGGGATCTTGGAGCACCTTGAGAGGATTATAGAGAGAGGAGGGAAGGGGTTGGTCGAAATCAAAAGGATTTTAGTGAAGATGAAGTGGGATGTTGGGTGGGTTTGTATAGGAAAGGAGAGATAATTCTTTATTATTTAGGTTTGGGACACCTCACATTAAACTAATCAAAACCACAAACCAGCACATGGTTTTTTCCCATGGTTTTTGCCAAAGGGGAGAGGAAAAAAATATTTTATAAGGTCAATGAACTAACTTCTTAAAATAATTGGGTTTCTTATGTGGAGGTGAGTCACACTCTCAAGAAAAACAATTTTAAAAGGAAAAATTATTTATAAGACTTGAAGGGTCCACTAAAGCTTTGTAAAATAAATAAATAAAACCCAAAATCACATTATTTTAATGGTAAAACATATATTGGAAAAAATAATATTTATATTATTTTATTACATCACTACATGGTCATTATGATGTCATAAAACACATTATATATTTAAACGATATTTAATTTTTACCCAAAAATTCGATTGTCTTAGAAAATTATGAAAAATTTACCGTTGGATAATTTTGATTTCCTGATTCTAAAAATAATATTCATTTTATCTAAATAATTTTATAAATATTTGAATTTTTACTTTTAAAATAAAAACCAACATCTACTGAAAATTCACGGGTTTTTACAAAAATAGCTTTCAAACCTTAAAAAAATTAAAATTGCATTTATAAAATTATATGATCATTTGTATTTAATAAAAATGAATTTTATTATAATAATATTTTATTAAAATATTATTTAATTAAAAAAATCCATTAATTCGTCAAAATATATTTCTTAGTTGAATATTAACTAAAAATACTATTTGTGCTTTAAAAATTATTTACAAAGTAACAATAATAAAACGAATTCAAATTTTATATACAAAAATTATGTACATAGTCATAATTATAGGGTCTTGTTACATAACCCCTTATAACACCCACATAAGACTGAAGGGTAAGGTGTGTGATGATGACAGACTCTAGGGGTGGCTCCGATAACATCACTCGGGTCGTAATCTCTATTAACTTTTACTTCCCCCATAGTCGGTTCCGCTCAAGCTTAATGTGTTAATGCTCAGCTTGGGCTTGGTCAAGAGTAAAGCCTAATGATGCCACCTCCTTTATGAGCTCCAAAAAATGGGATTTGGACGGGGAAAGTCTACTGAATGAGGACATCACTTCCTTTGTCTGATTAAATTGGATTTGTTAAAGCCCTATATTTATACTAATCATGTGATCGCTGTTCAACGATTATATTAGAAATGATCACAAATCATAATGGTATTTTAAAACCCAAAAACATAAAACAAATGAAGTTCTCATTTTATATAACCATAATAAACATTTAATTAGATCAATAGAAATTTCCATTAATGAAAGTTTGGGTTGATACAATCTTCCCCCCTTAAGAAATTTTTTCCTCGAAATTTCCTTTTCCCACTCTAAAATAAATGCGGGTAAACCTGCTTCATCACTTCCTCTGATTCCCACATCACTTCTCCAAACATGTGGTTTCACCACAACACCTTGATGAGGGACATTTTCTTATTTCATAGAACTTTTTCTATGATCAAATATCATCACTGGATGATCCTCGTAAATAAGATCATCGTCTAGCTGTACTACCTCTAAAGAGAGTACATGTGAAGGGTTTTTCATGTACTTCCTTAAGAGGGATACTAGAAAGATATCATGTACTTTGGCCATGGTAGGTGGAAGTTCTAGTCGATAAGCCACAACTCCAACACGATCAAGAATATCAAAGGACCTGATGTACCTAAGACTTAACTTACATTTCTTTCTAAACCTCATGACCTTCTTTCATGGAGATATGTGTGGAAATACCATGTCCCAAACATTAAACTCAAGGTCTCGTCGACGGTTATCTTCATAACTCTTCTATCGACTCTGGGCTGCCTTGATATGCTGCTGAATGGTTTTCACCTTCTCCACTATTTCTTTGACCATTTTTAGTCCTAGATTCTTACGTTCACCTGCTTCATCCCAACGTGTCAGTGTTCTGCACCTCTTCCCAAACAGGGCTTCATAAGGTGCCATTTATATGCTCCAGTGGAAACTTTTATTATAGGAGAATTAAACCATTGGAAGATGCTAGTACCACCCTCCTTTGAAGTCCATAGAACATGATCCTAACATATCCTACAATGTCTGAATAGTTCACTTATATTGGGAATTAGTATGAGGATGATAGGCCGTACTTAAGTTTAGTTCAGTATTGAGAGCATGTTGAAGACTCTTCCAAAACAAAGAGGTGAATCTTGGATCTCGATTAGATACAATAGATAGTGGTACTTCATGTATCCTTACAACTTCCCTGATATATATCTGTTCCTATTGATCAAATGAGAAATCCTCCCGAATTGCAATAAAGTGTGCAGACTTTATAAGATGATCCACAACAACCCAGATTTCATTTTTACCTTTTGCTGTCTTCAGAAGTTAGGTGAAAAAGTCCATGGTGATGTTCTCCCATTTCCATGTGGGAATGGGAAATGGTTGCATCATCCCCTTAGACTTCTACCTCTCTGCCTCCAATTTCTAAAACACCAGGTAGTTTGATTTATACTCAACTATCTCTTTCTTCATATTATTCCACTAATAATTCTCTCAGAGATCTCAATACATCTTTGTGTTTCCCGAGTGAATACATAAATTTTAACTATGTGCATCATACAAAAGTTTCTTCTTCAACTCTGGACTTGTTAGAACACATATTCTTTTCCAAAATATCATAATTAATTCTTCATTAACATTGAACTCCAACGATTAAACTTTTCTGATAGCTTCCACTTTCTTATGAATTCCCACATCATCCTTTTGAGCATCCTTTAACCTTTCCAAAAGTGATGTTTGTGCAATAATTTGTGAAAGGATTGACGATGTTCCATTCTTTATGATTAATATTTCTATTTTCATCAAGTCTAAGAAGATTGGATCCTTCTCAATTATCATCAATGATAGAATTGTCGGGTCCTTTCTACTTAGAGCATCCGTCACCTTGTTCGCTTTCCTAGGGTGGTAATGGATTGAGTAGTCATAGTCTTTGATCAGCTCTTAACATATTCTTTGGTGCATGTTAAACTCTTTCTATGTGAATATATACTTGAGGCTTTTGTGGTCTGTATATATTTCACACTTCTCCCCAAAGAGATAATGCTACCAAATTTTTAAAGATAATATCAACACAACCAACTCCAAATCATGTGTTGGATAATTCTGCTCTGAACTTTTAATTGTCTTGAAGCATAGGAAATGATTTTGTCATTTTTCATCAACTCACAACCCATTCCCTTCTTCAAAGCATCACTAAATACCACAAGAAATTCCCCTTTGTGGGTAAAGTGAGAATGAGCATAGTGATAAGCATCCTTTTTAACTCTTTGAATCTTTCTTCGCATTCATCACTCCAAGAAAACTTACTCCCTTTTAAGTTAGCTTGGTAAGAGGGTTGGAGAATCATGAGAAATTTCTCACAAATCATCGATAACATCCAGCTAACCCCAAGAATCTACGGATATCCATTACCGATGTTGGCCTCGACCATCCCTCAATTTTATCTGTTTTGGAGGGATCCATAGATATCCCATTTCTTGTGATGATATGGCCCAATAATGAGACCTCCTTCAACCAGAACTCACACTTTCTGTACTTTACATAGAGATTCTTCTTCCGCAAGGTCTGTAGTACAGTTCTGAGATGCTCAACATGATCCTCCTTGGTTTTGGAGTATATTAGAATATCATCTATAAAGAATACCAATTTTTTGAGGTAATCCCTATAGTCTCTATTCATAAATTCCATGAATATTTCTGGAGCATTAGTGAGTCTGAATGGTGTTACTATGAATTCATAGTGCCCATATCTTGTAAAAAAAGTAGTCTTGGGGATATCTTCATTTTTCACCATTACTTGATAATATCCCAACCGCAAATGCACCTAGGAGAAGTATTTTTCTCCACGCAGCTGATCGAATAAGTCATCGATTCATGGGAGAGGATACTTGTTCTTTATTGTGATTTTTTAAGTTCACGATAATCGATGAAATGGCGCATTGAACCATATTTGTTCTTGATGAATAGGACTGGTGCACCCCATGGTGAAGCACTTGCTCGTATAAACCCTTTATCCAGACTCTCTTTTAGTTGTTTATTCAGCTCCTCAAGCTCTACAACAACCATTCTATACGGAGTCTTGGATATTGGAAACCCCAAAGTATAAGATCAATTGGGAATTACACATATCTTCTAGGAGGAAGACCAAGCAATTCCTCAGGAAAAACATCAGCAAATTCCCTCACAATAAGCATGTTTTCAAGGATAGTTGCCTCCATAGAATGAATAATTTGAGCCAGATATGTGTACTCAAAGGGAAGTAATATCCATGCTTGAGATTATGGAGTTAAATAAGATTCAACTTCCTCCTTGCACTTTTATTGAATCAGAGTTCGATTCTCCATATGGAGAGTGATTTCCCTCTCATGGCAATTTATGTTTGCACTATATAAGGAAAGCCAATCCATGCCAAGAATCGCATCAAATTCCACCAGAGGGAGTATGGTGAGGTTCGTTGGGAAATTGGATCCATAGATTATGACAGGGGATGAGTTATATTCATGGGATGCAATGATTTACCCATTTTCCGTACTCACTGACATCTTTACTTCCATGATTTGTGGTGATACTGGGACTGTTATACGAAAATTTTTGGATATAAAAGAATGCATGGAATGTGAATCAAAAAGTACATTCTCTATTCTTGAATGAATAACTATCATACCTATTACCACTTCGTTGTAGGGGTTCACTTTGGCAGTAGTGATGGAAAAAGTTATCCCTTGCTTCCTTGGAGGTTGTTGGTTGCCTCAAAAAACCCTTGGTTTAGGGCACTGATTTGCAAGATGCCCAGGTTCTTTGCAGTTGTAGAAATGAACAACACATTGAGGTTCGAACGGAGCATTACTATCCTTTGTTGTAGCAGTGGGTTTTTCTTATCAGTAGTTAATAGCTAGGTGCGCTTCTCTTCCACACCTAAAGCATTTCCTCACCCCCTTCAGGAAATTTTTGGGGTGCTTCTTTACCCACCTTTGGCAAGTGGGATGCTAGATCTTCCTAGAACCATTGGATTTATCAATTGGATAGCCAACATTGAAGTCCACCTTACACTTATTATCCCCATGATACCCCTGAGATTCTCTGATCTCCATTTTGACCTTGAGGGCACATCGAACAACTTCCTCATAGCTATTGAAGTCACGGATCACCAGTGCTTTTTGTAGGCTAGGTTTCAGCCCACCAAAGAAGCAGCCGACCATGAATTCGAGTGTAACGACCAAGCCAGAGGTGTATCGTGCAAGGCTTGTGATTTTTTCCTCATACGATCTGACATATTCGTCATCTTTTTGCTGGAGGGAAAGGAAGTCCCTTTCCATCTTAAGTCGGAGGGTGTGAAGAAAATATTTATCGAAAAACATATTCCCGAAATCCGTCCATTCCAATACCTGGATCTCCTCCTCAGGATTCTTATTTTTGATCAATGTCCATCATTGAACAGATTTTCCCTATATACGATAAGCAGCCAGGAGAACCTTCTCCTGTTTAGATCATTGAATGATGGAGAAGATCTTTTCAATGGAGTTGATCCATTGTTCTACGATTGAGGGATCAGATGATACATTAAAAGTAGGAGGACTTTGTTTAATGAAGCTCTCAATAGATACTTGTTCTTTATTTGGGGGGGGGGGTTGAACGTTCTTCTTGACCCATGTTTCTATTCAAAGCATGAGTTAACTGAGAGAGAAGTGTGACAAAGTTCCCGATTCCCACTTCCATCAGATTGGGCATCTCATTAGCACAGTCATCACATTGATCTGCACATCGGTTGTTAGCCCGAGTCCTCCTATTACCAGCCATTGGCTGGAATAAAAGGAATGTTAGGGGTAACAAATAAAGGGTAATACATGGAAAAAAATAATGACTTATAAATAACTTTTATTTCCTTAACTTATGAATCCATAGGCTTCAATCTATGCTATTCATGATCTACTTTATAACGTATATTCTTAGTGGAATTTTTTTCATTCCCTTAATAAGGGTTCATACTAATCTTGTGAATTTACCAAATCATATCCCCCGGAAGTGTCGTAACCAAGAGTACGACAAGTCCCGTTGTCGTGCACTAGTTCCCATTCGAGTCTAGCTCAAATTAGTGTTTTCGGGTTTTACCTCTAGGATACATCTGTACCAGAGCCACCTCTACCTGCTCATATACAGAAAGGGATGTATTTTATTGATAAAACACTTACTCAATACTCACCAATACTTAGGTATGTTTTTATTATACTTATTATTTTCTCCATGTCTTCACTAGGGTTTTCTAATCCTAATCCCAAATATAACTAAACCTATCCTCTGATACCAACTATAAAAACCCTGATTTTTATTACACACTTAAACATGATTTATTACATAAAATATTCACTTGATTCAACATAGAAGATCTAGATTTATAGTGTATTTGTGGCTTTAGAACATTAAATAACAAATTAGAATATAAAACACACAACATCTTAGCATTGCATGGGATAACCTGAGGACATGCATAAGAAAAGCGTGAGCTATAAAGCCCAGTAAGGGAATAAACATGGAATAAGATAATTAATAAAATAATTATTAGACAATAGGAATATAAATGGATCACAAGAGAAAAATGAACATAATGGCATGATAAAGCATGAAAATCATAACATGGAAATGTGGAAACAACACTTACCATAGAATTATCATGAGCTAAGGCTCATTTCACATGGAGAATGAGTAAATCCTCATTTCAAATGAAGCATGATTAAACCCTCATTTCACTTTAATTATCACGATTCAACACCCATTTCACATGAAATATCATTATACTATACTTTAACAAATTCATTGGAGCGCTATCCGGGCACACCCTTCTTAAACTTTTCATTTCATGCATAAGTGTACCACATAGATCATACAACATGGAATCAATCATCATCATTTATTCTAAAATAATGGGATGTGGAATACATACATAAATCTTTATAATAAATAAGTAAATGTTCATAAAGGTGAATACCCTTGATAGAGAAATTGGCATGGTATTCACCACACAATGTCATTGGCTTGGAAAATCGTAGTGTAATTTCGGCAGCATAACGACCTGAAATAAGAACTCATAAAAAATGGTTGATGATATATAAAGGGGTGTCTCATCATATTTACATGAAATGGACAGTAATGGGGTCATATAGATACATGTACGAACAAACTTAATGGAATTTAGATGCATAATTCAAAAGAATTACTTGGATGTAAAAGAGGAGAGAGAAATCCCGCACAGAATTTCGTCATGGTAACAAGTGTACATGGGAGGCATTAATGAGAGATAAATGGGTATACCATCATCCAAACATAAATGGGTCAGTATGGGGGAGGTGAAAAATCATACCCCAACATTTTTAATTGAAAAAAGGGCATAATAACTTAAAGAAAATCAGACAAAAATGAGAAAGGAAGAAATCCCTTACTTGGAAGTGCGATCCCAAAGGCTTGGGAGAGGCTTGAGAGAGGATTCTTGGGAGCTTGGGGCACCTTTGGAGGATTATAGAGAGAGGTGGTAAGGGGTTGGTCGAACTCCAAAGGCTTTAAGTGACGATGAACAGGGATTTTGGGGTGGTTTATATAGGAAAGGGGAGGGAATTCTTTGTTATTTAAGTTTGGGACACCTCACATTAAAGTAATCCAAACCACAAACCAACAAATGGATTTTCCCATGGTTTTTACCAAAGTGGAGTGGAAAAAGATATTTTATAAGGAAAATGGACGAACTTATCAAAATAATATGGTTTCTTATGTGGAGGTGAGTCACACTCTCAAGGAAAACAATTTAAAAAAATAAAATGTTTTATAAGCCTTGAAGGGTACACTAAAGCTTTGTAAAATAAATCAAACAAACCCAAAATGAAAATATTTTAATTTTAAAACATATATTGGCAGAAAAATATGTTTATATTATTTTATTACATTACTATTGTTTCATTATGATGTCATACAACACATTATATATTTAAACAGTATTTAATTTTTACCCAAAATTTGACTGTCTCAGAAAATTATGAAAAATACACCATTGGATAATTTTGATGTATTTATTCCAAAAACAATATTCATTTTATCTAAATAATTTTATAAATATTTGAATTTTTAATTTTAAAATAGAAACTGACATTTACTGAAAATCTATGGGTTTTAACAAAAACAGCTTTCAAACCAAAATAAAAATTACAATTGCATTCATAAAATTATATGATAATTTATATTTAATAAAAATTAATTTAATTATAAAAATATTTTATTAAAATATTATTTAATTCAAAAATCCATTAATTCATCAAAATAGACTTCTTAGTTTAATTTCAACTAAAAAAACTATTTGTTCTTTAAAAACTATTTACAAAGTAACAATAATTAAAGAATGCACATTATTTATAAATAGAATAATGTACATAGTCATAGCGCTAGGGTCTTGTTACATAACCCCTTATAACATGGACATAAAACTGAAGGGTAAGATGTGCGATGTTGACAGACCCTTAGGGTGGCTCAGATAACATCGCTCGGGTGGTAATCTCTATAAATTTCCACTTCTCCTTTAGTCGGTTTTGCTCAAGCTTAACATGTTCAAGATCGGTTTGGGCTTGGTCAAGAGTGAAGCCCAATGACACCACCTCCTTTATGAGCTCTGAAAAATGGGCTTTGTATGGGGAAAGCCTACTGGATGAGGCCACCACTTCCTTTTTCTTAGTAAATTGAATTTGTTAAACCCTTATATTTATAGTAATCATGTGATCACTATTCAATGACTATATTAGCAATGATCACAATTAATAATGGTATTTTAAAATCCATAAAAATAAAAGCAATGAAGTTCACATTTTATATAACTATAATAAAAATATAATTAGTTCAAGAGTAATTTCTATTAATGAATGTTTGGGTCGTTATAGATAATTCCACCAAGTCCATCTAAGGAAACCCTTAAAGGCACCCCTTGTATCACTCATGGAATGGTGTACTCTGAGTCCGTTCCAAGTATTTAAAATAGGGAACCAAGTATCACCTGAGGCATGGCGTCACCATATATATAACGAGTCCATACATAGTTTCTCCCCTAGGGAACCGATGTCACTCACGAGTATACATAATCCACCCACCGAGCCCGTATAAGGTAATCCAAAGTATCGCTCCTAGCACATCATGTAGATCCAAACTGAACATAGTGATTCCATCCATGACATCCTTAATTTGGGACCCATTTTCTCTCTTGGACCATAGAAGGTGAGGCATAACAACCAATCATGTAACGCCCCGACCCCAGTTACCCAGAGTCGGTGCATTATTGCGTAACATTAGCATGATCACAAAAGATCAAGTCTCAAAAGACCGATTAGTTTAGTAGCCCTGGAAACACTAGATACATTCATAAGTCTTACATTACATCATAAAGTAAAACAAAACTACAAAAACATCTTGTCTTTGTATCCCCTCATACTATCCCTACAGGTCATTCATAATATACTTCTTCACATCCAGGAAAAATTAAAACATTGGTAGGGGTGAGCTCAGATGCTCAGTAAGGATAATAATATAGCGGAAGCTTTCATAAATAAACATAAACATTTAAGGCAATGTATAACTAAAACAAAATCATTTTAAACATGAACTTCAACATCATATGGCAAAATTAAAATGGAATAATGCCATTTACTTATTCCCATGGATATTCTACTGGTCGAATAATCACATGCAATATCAATAACCACTTTCATAATGATGGAATGCATAATGCCAGACTATCATAACCACGTAGCCAAGGCCTCGTGCCAAGACTACAAATACGATTTTGTCAAGGCCTCATGCCAAGACACTAGTTTGTCTCATGAGACCTACCGATGCATCGAGGGGCTATAGCGGGCTCCTCCCTTCACTTATTAAGTCCAATGCATTCCTTATATGAAAAATGATATATAAACATTTAGGAATACCATTTTTTAAAATACAGTTTGAAATTAATTGTGGCATCAAAATACCAGTTCAAATTTTAGAAGATACTTACATTTTAAATTGATCAAATATACTCCAGTGTTTTAATAAAAACATTATGAAAGCTTCTGAAATGAAAATAAATAATTCTGAGACTGCTCGACTAATTACAGGCCATGATGGGTCTACGTCCAATCCTTTCCTGTCTACCACACTCGAGAGTTGGGTTTTCTGAAAACATTTTTAATCTTGTGTTAAATGTATATACAATTGCACTAGGTTTTCATATATTAAGACTCATAAACAATGTTTAATACATACCATTTTCAAATCAAAAATAAAATAAAAGTAAAACATGGTATTTTTTTTCATTTAAAAAAAGTTATGGCTTGTAGAGGAAGCCGAAACTCAAATAATGGTCATGGCGGAAGAGTTGTCGTTGTCGCCGTGTACATAAGACAAAAGAAACATTTCCTTTTTTCATTTAGTAAAACGCTTCGTATAAAAATATTCCTTTTGAATAAACGTAAAATTCAAAGGTGTTTATACACCATATAAAAGAAAGTTGTGTATAAAATAAAATCTGCCTCAATGAATGGAGATTGAGACGAAGTCCCTTACAAAGAACATTTTTTAAATAAAATAGATCGATTATGTGTATTCACTATAAGTACTCATAATGAAATTACAAATACAAGATAGGAAATAATAATATCATGACATAATTCGAAAGTAGGAGATTAACCCAAAGAATGGAAATTGGGTTAAGAAGTTCCCTTACCTCGTGTCCGACTTCACTCGACCGTTCTTTAATCTCCTCAATAATAAACTACTATTAATTTATATTTTATTAAGAACCTTTTTCATGTTAATTATTCCTTTTATATCATTTATTACCATGTTATGAACATTATGTAATTATTTAAGTTAATAACAGTCATTTTGTCGATCTTTGGTAGTTGAGTCAAAAATAAACTTCTTATAATTACAAGTTGTTCATGTGGTGAAATATACATTATATCTAGCATTATATTCATGATTAGATATCATATATATCATATATATCCATTATATACATTCATTCATAATATTACGTAACATTTAGAGGTAAGAAATGAAATGCACCATTTATGAAGACGGTAAGCCGTACGTACGCATGAACGCTACTTTCATTTATATTGCATATTTAATGGAATAAAATCACAATGATATAAAGGTATATTATAATTCCAGTATAATATCATATATAAAATCATTCACTCCATCCTTTAAAAATCCCACATATGGCATTAACGATTCAAATCACTTTGAGGGGACGGTAGTTCGCACCTCCTAAAATGAAGATATCGCGTTTACCCATAATGGAAACCATAAAGGTATGACATAAATGAAAAATACAAAAGCTTAAGTAAAACATAAACATATTATATATCATATATAAATATAGTGACATCTTAATGGTCACCTTTGAAGGTGTTATATGAGTTTTGAACAATCATCATTTCGTGAGGCAGAAATTCACCATCCACAGAAAATGTATGTTCTTTATCGATTAGATGTAGGTGTGTATATGTGTAGATCAAATAATTCTTATTAAAACATCATAGTATATTGATTATACTGTTTATGTTACAAAATAAATTAATAAAAAGAGTTTAGGGGGTTGGAGAAGCAAAATAAAACATAAGAACCCAAGAAAAAACACTACCTTTAAAACAGATAACTCTTTTTGATTTGAGCTCAAAGGCTTCCTTGGGAAGACTTCTGCCAAAAGTTAGTTTTCTAGGATTAATATTGGGATGTGGAGAGACAAAATGGGTATGGTTTGGCCGATCCAAAGGCTTGAGAGGTGTGGGTAAGGTGGTAGAGGTGGGGGCCTTTTATAAGAGGAGAGGAGGGGTACTCTTGGAAAGTCATGAAATGTTACTATATTATATAATGCGTTTCAGATTTTAAATGTCCCAGACTTATATATTTCTAGGATAAGGTGATAAGGGTTCGAAATATACTCATCCAATAGGTTTTTGACAAGTGTAAGCCTTATAGTTTACATTATCTTTTCATTTTATTTAAATCGTTAATTAATGAGGTAATCACTGCATCGTCATGGTGTCATAAATATTTTAATTTATTTAATGTATAAAAATTATAAGAAAAATATCATGATGTAGGAAATCGTTTTATATTTCCAATGAATATTTATAGTCGAAAAGTTAACTTATATAACCCCATGTAATAATTGTTTTAGTAAAACAACACATGTTTGTGACAATTTTATTTTTACTTTCAATAAAAAGTTATCAATGTCATTTTCTTACCCAAGTGGCTCCATGGGGTCCCCTATTTGACCCATGGATTGTCTTGGTCGTCCAGGACTCATCAAATAAGGGTAGTACAAGTGTAAAGGTATTTTCATATTTTTATAATATCATTTTTACATTAAATTTCACTAATTACCTTTAATCACAATTAATTAAACTTAAAAGTTACTATTCACCAAAAAATTATTTTAATCCCATTGAACCGCATTTTACATCCTAATAAAAACCATGTATGTCGGATTTTTGAAAATCAAATCACAGAAGTGGTAATGTTTCATTTAAATGGAAAATCAGTTTTTTAACTACCACTTAGTGGTTTCACTATTCATCAATAATTGAAGTTTTTCAGAACAATTCCAAAATTTCACCCTATGTTATAATTGATATTCCGAATTCAAAAATGATGTCTAGTTTAAAAAAGTCCAAACATATACATTTCATTAATTAATTTTGTAATTAATTCCCGCTGTCACAACAAATAGTGTGTTTTTAAGAAACAATATTTATCGAAATATTGACAACTGTTTATGTCCAATTTCAAAGTGAAATTAATTCTAATGACCACCATTGGATAAATTTGTAAAAATATATTCTAATTATACTTTAAAACCATAAAATAGTATATTTTATCACTATAAATTATTTTGATTAAAAAATTTGTTTTTAAGTATTTTTCACTATTCATAAAAAATTAGATGTTCTCAGAAAAATACAAAAAATTCAACATAGGCTAATTTCAATATTCCAAATCCAAAAATGAAGTCCATTTTGAAATATAAAATATATAATTTCAAAAAGTGGGTATTACTATTCATAATGGCTATTTTTATCGGTCGTGGTGTGTTAGAATCTCGAACTTGCGTATAATGCAAGCTATTGCATTATTGAAAGAGAGGCGTATCGTGGAAGCTCGGGGTGTTACATTCTCCCCTCATTAAATAAATTGCATCCTCAAAATTTGAAATTTTTATTTGAAAATAAAAGGTTGAAAATAGAAAATACCTTTGTGGAAAACCCACATCGGAAATAAGGTTAATAAAATTTAGCCTTAATAAGAGGAAAAGGGAAATGAAAAGGCCACCACCAAATTATGATCTCGATTAGGAGAACATCGGTGGAAATTAAAGACATATAATTGGAGGAAAAATGTAAATATTTGTAGGGAGTGATTGAGGTCATAAATAAAAAAAAAGTGTAAAATTGAGGGCCTCAAACCCTTTAAAATACCATCGGTTCAACAAAACATAAGGTATTAAGATAACACATTTTTGGTTCTAAGATCAATTTTAAGAATTAATTTATCCATAGAATAATAGGAAAAATATATATGTATATATATACTTGACAGGTATATTTTCATCCTTCAACTAATTTCTACCACAAACTCATCTTTCACTCTAAAAGATTTCAAAAAAAAATATATTCTATTTATCCTAATCATATAGGGTTCCAAAAAATAATGAATTTATAATTCACATATCATACCTTTTTAAAAAAAAACTACATTATACAATCTAGGGACTTGACGTAGTTCAGTGGTAGGCGATAAATCCTAATCGCACTATGGTTGTGGGTTCGATTCTCGCAGCTTTGTCCGATGTGACGGGTTGTCACACGATTTGCGTGTTGTCCTTTTATAAAAATCCAAAAATAACCTTTCAAACATAATCTATTATTAACTTTAGACTTATCCAAAATACTTCTATCCAAACTCATAGTTCAAAATTTATATGTAAGGTAAACATAATGAGGATCCCTTTTTCCACGTAATAACATGTGAATACCTTCATCATGTATTCTTTTAAAACACAACAACACCCTGAATTAACATAAAACCTTATTGATTACATTCATGCTCCCTTATTCCTTATAGAATACTAGATGTATTCCTTATATCAAAAAACTTTTAATACTTTAACAATGATGAAATAAACAAACCATTAATCAGTTCTAAGGTAGTCAAGAATATCCGATATAATTTATCCAAATCAACCATTACTATTTCAGTATCAGGACTATATTAAGGATTACCTTTCCTTCAACCATGTATTTTCAAAAATGTTTAACTTTCTATTGAGTCACTTTTCATAGTACCATATAATCTCAAATCTTCACTAAAATAGTACTACAGTACAATCCTTATTTATTTCCATAATTCATATAACTTGAACATCATCGATACAACCCTGAAATGACATAATTATTTAATAACAACATAAGAACACTAGTCATTCCTCTTCATCTATGGTAGTATCATAACTTTATTATTATCCAATATCATCATTTGCGATATACTCTGATGACTGGGACATTGATTCGCGTAGTGTCCCAACTCCTTGCAGATGAAGCATTGTATATTTGAAACCTTTTTCTTACCCTTGCAATCACATACTTGGTGTCCGTTTTCTCCACACTTATAACAAACTCTCATTCCCTTCAAGCATGTACCAAGGTGATTCCTTCCATAGTTATCACATATGGGAATGTCCTTCTTTCCCTTCATCCCTTTATCCATCATTATCTCTTCCATCCTTTTCTTCTCTTTCTTCGCTTCAAATCCATAGGACACAGAGAATTCATTACTTATCTTCTTAACTCATGATATTATTTCTTCATATGATGAGAGTACGTGGGAGACTATTTTACTTCTAAATGTTGTCTTAATACCATGAAATGTATGATCCTTCTTAATCTTTCGATCATGCGTATTGCTGGAGTTCTCATTCCTTCTACTAGGCGCCATTTCTAAACAATAGCATACATTAAGTCAGTTTATGCATCACAATTCATAATTCCAAACTTGTAAAACACTTAACATAAATTGAACTATTTATGGACATAATCCATAATCATAAAAATGTATTCTTGTAGAAAGTATATAATCATAAACCCTTCATAATGGTTTGTAAATAAAATGATAATTATCCTAAGCATATCCCCCGAGAGTGTTGTAACCAAGAGTGCAGAAAGGCCCGTTATCGTGCACCAGTTCCCATTCGAGTCTGACTCAAAGCGGTGTTTTTAGGTTCTACCCCTAGGTACATCTGTGCCCGAGCCGTCTCTACCTGTTCGTATCTAGACAGGGATGTATTGCTCAGAAAAATCAAAAAATCTCAAAAATACCAAAATTATTGGAAGTTCTTCTATACTAGTCCTCAAAGTCTATCTTAGGTCTATGTGCTCTAATCAAAGTTTATCTAAATCTAGATTCTAAGGATAGTACTAAACTAGATTTGATACCAACTGTAACGCCCCGACCCCAGTTACCTAGAGTCAGTGCATTATTGCGTAACATTGGCATGATCACAAAAGATCAAGTCTCGAAAGACCGATTAGTTTAGTAGCCTTGGAAACACTAGATACATTCATAAGTCATACATTACATGATAAAGTAAAACAGAACTACAACAACATATTTTCTTCATATCCCCTCATACTATCCCTACAGGTCATTCATAATATACTTTTCACATCCTGGAAAAATTAAAACATTGGAAGGGGTGAGCTCAGATGATCATTAAGGATAAAAATATAGTGGAAGCTTTCATAAATAAACATAAACATTTAAGGAAATGTATAACTAAAACAAAATCCTTTTAAACATGAACTTCAAAATAATATGACAAAATTAAAATGAAATAATGCCATTTACTTATTCACCTGGATATTCTACTGGTCGAATAATCACATGAAATATCAATAACCACTTTCATAATGATGGAATTCATAATGCTAGACTATCATAACCACGTAGCCAAGGCCTCGTGCCAAGACTACAAATAATATTTTTTCAAGGCCTCGTTCCAAGACACTAGTTTGTCTCATGAGACATGCTGATGCATTGGGGAGCTATAGCGGGCTCCACCAGTCACTTATTAAGTCCAATGCATTCCTTATATGAAAAATGGTATATAAACATTTAGGAATACCATTTTTAAAAATACCTTTTGAAATTAATTGCGGCATCAAAATACCAGTTCAATTTTTAGAAGATACTTACATTTGAAATTGATCAAATATACTCCAATGTTTTTCTAAAAACATTATGCAAGCTTCTGAAAGAAAAATAAGTAATTCTGAGACTGCTCGACTAATTACAGGCCATGATGGGTCCATGCCCAATCCCTTCCTGTCCACCACACTCGAGAGTCGGATTTTTGGAAAACATTTTTAAGCTTGTGTTAAATACATATACATTTTCACTGGGTTTTCATATATTAAGACTCATAAACAATGTTTGATGCATTCCATTTTCAAAACCAAAATAAAAGAAAATTAAAACATGGTATTTTTTTTCATTTTAAAAAATTTATGGCTTGTAGAGGAAGACAAAAATCAAATAATTGTCATGGCGGAGGAGAAATCGTTGTCGCCGCATACGTAAGAAAAAAAAATTCCCCTTTGTCGTTTAGTAAAAATCTTTGTATAAAAATATTCCTTTTGAATAAATGTAAAATTCAAATGTGTTTATACACCATATAAAAGATAGTTGTGTATAAAATAAAATATGCCTCAATGAATGGAGATTGAGATGAAGTCCCTTACAGAGAACATTTTTTAAATAAAAGAGATCTATTATGTGTATTCACTATAAGTACACATAATGAAAGTACAAATAAAATATAGGACATAATAATATCATGACATAATTCGAAAGTAAGAGATTAACCCAAAGAATGGAAATTGGGTCAAGAAGTTCCCTTACCTCGTGTCCGACTTCACGCGACCGTTCTTTAATCTCCTGAATAATAAACTATTGTAAATTTCTATGTTCTTAAGAACCTTTTTCATGTTCATTATTCCTTTTATATCACTTATTACCATGTTATGAACATTATGTAATTATTTAAGTTAATAACGGTCATTTTGTCGATCTTTGGTACTTGAGTCAAAAATAAACTTCTTATAATTACAAGTTGTTCATGTGGTGAAATATCCATTATATACAGCATTATATTCATGATTTAGATATCATATATATCATATATATCCATTATATACATTCATTCATAATATTACGTAACATTTAGAGGAAAGAAATGAAATGCACCATTCATGGAGACGGTAAGCCGTACGTACGCATGAATGCTACATTCATTTATATTTCATATTTAATGGAATGAAATCATAATTATATAATAGTATAATATAATTCCAGTATAATATCACATATAATATCATTTATTCCATCCTTTATACATCCCACGTATGACATTAACGATTCAAATCACTTTGAGGGGGCGGTAGTCTGCACTTCCTAAAATGAAGATATCGCGTTTACCCATAATGGAAACCATAAAGGTATTCCATAAATGAAAAATACATAAGCTTAAGTAAAACATAAACATATTATATATCATATATAAATATAGTGACATCTTAATGGACACCTTTGAAGGTGTTATATGAGTGTTGAACAATCATCGTTTCGTGAGGCAGAAATTTTCCATCCACAGAAACAGTATGTTATTTACCCATTAGATGTAGGTGTGTGTAAGTGTAGCTAGAATAATTCTTATAAAAACATCCTAGTATATTTATGATACTGGTGTTGTTACAAAATTAATGAATATAAAGAGTTTAGGGGGTTGGAGAAGAAAAATAAAACATAAGAACACCAGAGAAAACACTACCTTTAAAATGGGTAACTCTTTTTGATTTGAGCTCAAAGGATTCCTTGGAAAGAATTCTGCCCAGAGTGAGGCTTCTAGGAGTAATAGTCGGATGTGGAGAGACAAAATGGTTAGGGGTTCGCCGAGACAAAGGCTTTAGAGGTGTGGGTAAGGTGGTAGAGGTGGGGGCGTTTTATAAGAGGAGAGGAGGGGCACTCTTGGAATGTCATGAAATGTAACTTTATTATATAATTAATTTTTAAAGGTCCCAAACTTATATATTTAGAGGATAAGGTGATAAGGGTTTTAAATCTACTCATAAAATAGGTTTTTGACAAGTTTAAGTCTTAGATTTTACATTATCTTCTTATTTTATTTAAATCGTTAATTAATGAGGTAATCGCTCCATCATCATGGTGTCATAAATATTTTAATTTATTTAATGTATAAAAATTATAAAAAAATATCATGATGTAGGAAATCTTTTTATCTTTACAATTAATATTTATAGTCGAAAATTTAACTTATATAACTGTAACATCCCAAGTAAGTAATGAATAATAGTTATTTTTATATATATATTAATGATTAAGATAGTGTTATAGAGGCTTAAAATGAAAATAAATACAATCTTACGCATGGAATACACTAATATTCTTAAAAGATTGTTTTACTGCCTTTTGATGGCAAACCATTTTTGAATCTATATTTTGACAATTTTATAAACTATGTTTGTGAAAATAAACTTATCCTTTATGATTGGGACATCGAAATTTACCTTGTGTGAATTTTTGGTATTTTTCTGACAATGTTCATTTTTTAATGAATAGTGAAAAATACTGCATTTTACATCAAAACTGCTTTTTAATCTAATTTATTTATATGATTAGATTATGTTTTGAATTGGTTTTGAAGTGAAATTAGAATATATTTTTACCATTTTATCCAATGGTGGTCATTGGAATCAATTTCACTTTGAAATTAGACTTAAACTGGTGTCAATCTTTTGATACTTATTGTTTTGTAAAAACACGCTATTTGCTCTGGCAGCAGGAATTAATTATTAAATTAATTAATGTGACTTATATGATTTGAATTTTGTAAAATAGACTTCATTTTTGAATTCGTAATATCAAATATAGCTTAGGGTGAATTTTTGGTAATTTTCTGAAAAGCTTCAATTTTTGATGAATAGTGAAACCACTAAGTGGTAATCAAGCAAACTGATTTTTCAGTTAAATGAAAGTTTACCACTAATGTGTATAGAATTTTGAAAATCCGACATAAATGGTTGTCATTAATAAGTAAAATGTGGTTCAATGAGATTAAAATAATTTTTTGGTGAATAGTAACTTATTAAGTTTTTAATCACGATTAGTGGTAATTAGTGTAGTTTAAGGTATAAATAATGCTTTAATAATATTAAATGACATAGAAACATGTCCCAACCTTATTGGTTGTGTCATGGCCGACCAAGACAAGCCATGGGTCAAATTGGGGACCCCATGGAGACATTTTGGTTGGGAAATGACATAAATAACTTTTTATTTAATGTAAAAGTAAAAATGACAAAAACATAATATGTTTCACGAAATTTTTTTTCCATGGGGTTATAAAGATCCGATATTTGATTATAAATAGTAATTGGAAAGCTAAAAATATTTCCTACATCATAGTATTTTTTTTATGATTTTTAGACATTAAATAAATTAAATTATTTATGACATAATAATGATGCAGCGATGACATCACTATTTGACGATTTAAATAAAATGGAAAGACAATGTAAAATCTATGAACTAAACATGGCAAAAACCAATTGGATGAGTGTATTTCGATCCCTTATCACCTTATCCACGAATTATATCAATGTGGGACCTTTAAAAACCGAAAAACATTTTCAAATAAAGTAATATTTCTTTACTTTCCAAAAGTGCCCCTCCTCTCCTCTTATAAAAGGCCCCCACCTCTACCTCATTTCACACACTCCTCAAGCCTTTGTCTCGGCCAACCCCTGACCATTTACTCTCTCCACATCCCTCTCCTCATCCTAGAGGATTCCCTTTGGGCAGAATCCTTTCAAAGTAATCCTTTAGGCTCAAATCAAAAGGAGTTACACTTTTAAAGGTAATTCATTCTCTCATGTTCATTTGTTTTATTTTGCTTCTCCAACCCCCTAAACTCTTTTTATTTACTTATTTTGTAACAAAACCAGTATCTTAAATATACAAGGATGTTGTTATAATATTTATTTGAGCTACACTCTCACACAACTACATCAAATGGTTAAAGAACATACGGTTTCCGTGGATGGCGAAATTCTGCCTCCCGAAACGATGATTGTTCAATACTCATTTAACACCTTCAAAGGTGGCCATTATGATGTAACTAATTTTATATATGATATATAATATGTTTATGTTTTCCTTAAGCTTCTGTTTTTTTCATTTTGGGCATACCTTTATGGTTTCCATTATGGGTAAACACGATATCTTCATTTTAGGAAGTGCGGACTACCGCCCCCTGAAAGTGATTTGATTCGTTAATACCATATGTGGGATGTGTAAAGGATAAAGTTAATGATATTATATATGTTATTATACTGTAATTATAATATACTCTTATATCATTATGATTCCATTCCAGAAAATACGAAATAGAAATGGAAGTAGCGTTCATGCGTACGTACGGCTTACCGTCACCATGAACGGTGCATTTCATTTCTTACCTCTAAATGTGATGTAATATTATATATAAATGTATATGATGAATATATATGATATATATGTTATCAAAATCATTAATATCATTCTGTATATAATGAACCTTTGACCAAATTAACAACATGTAAGTGTAAGACGTCTATTTTTGACTTAAGAACCAAATACCGACAAAATGAACATTATTAACTTAACTGATTACATGATGTTCATAACATGGTATAAAAGGAATAATGAACTTGAAAAAGATTCATAAGCACGTATAGATTAACTCAAGTTTATTATTCAAGAGATTAAATAACGGTTGGGTCAAGTCGGATACAAGGTATGGGACTTCTTCTCAATCTCCTTTCATTGAGGCATATTTTATTTTATACAAAACTTTCTTTTATACGGTGTATAAACCCCTTTGACTTTTATGTATATTCAAAAGGAATATTTTTTATAAGAATCATTTACTAAATGACAAAAGGGAATGTTTTTGTCGTACGTATGCGGCGATAACGACTTCTCCGCCGTCGTGACAGTTATTTGAGTTTCAGCTTCCTCTACAAGCCATACCTTTTTTTTAAAACGAAAAAATAAATACCATGTTTTACTTTGGTATTGAAAATGGTTTTCATAATGTTTTTATTATATCAATGTGTTGTATTGATATCTCGTGATTGAAATGTGGAAATGTTATGTTTCCTTTATGCATGTTTTATGTGATATGATTATGTTATGGTTCTTGGGCATTATTATGAAGACGGGTGGTTCCGTGATAAACTAAGGGCGGGTGAGCCCGTTATAGCTCTCCAATGCATTGGGTAACGTGAAGGAGTGAAACGTTAAGGTTTCTCTGAAGAGATTTTAGGGAATATACTGTGATGGGTATTCCAAACGTAACCAAGAGGGTTACTCCCTGCGTAAGAATGTTATGAATGCCTCAAGTTACCTTTATGTCTTATGATTTCTATGATTTATTCATGATTTTATGAGGTATATTAAAGTGCCTATGTTTTATGGGTAAAGTATGATTTCATTCTTATGTATATATGAACTCATGTTTCCTTTCCATGTTTTTTTTATAACCCATACTGAGTTTTTATGCTCATCCCAAGTTTTTGAAATGTTTTTCATAGGTCAAGGGAAAGATACATGATAAGATGATAGAGTCAAGGATGTGTCAAGAAATAATCTATGTTTTATTTTAAATGTGTTTCCATTGATGGGAATGAAGAATACTATCTTTCTGTAACCACTTTGTTTATATGTGGAATGTAATGCAAGTTTTATGATCTAATTCTCTAAAACTCTAAACCCGAAAAGATCCTCAATGTGAAATCTTGTAATAACTCAAGATTAAGTAAGGTTTAAGGCTGGGGCCTTATAGTTGGTATCAAAGGTTGGTTTAGATATCTTTAGGAGTTAGAATTCTATTAAATGATTATCCAAAATATTTTTTTTTCGAAATGATATAGCATTTAAAGATTACCATGTTTCTTCATCTAAGACATGTTTGTTCAGAATGGTTTTCCACAGAGGAAATAGGGAAGCAGTGCTAGGAAGGCATACAGAAGGAAATAACCTTCCGAATCAGCATCCAGAAATGGTCGGAATTGGAACCGAACATTTTGTTGCAGTAATGGCGCAGTTGACTCAAGCGATAAATGGCGGTGGTATCCATACACGAGATCAGCCAGACCAACCGCAGAGGAACATGTCAGTGGTGGAACATTTCATGAGGCAACATCCACCATCATTCAGAGGATCATCTGACCCTGTGCTAGCTGAAGGACGGATTAAAGCACTGGAGAAGATTTTTGATGTCATGGGGTGTTCAGACAATCAAAAGGTTAGTCTTGCTATTTACCGTTTGGAGGGTGAAGCAGATCAGTGGTGGTCTATGGTTAAAAATATCAGGGACGCCGATGAGATTGATGCTCTTGACTGGGATGAATTCAAAGGTACGTTTCTTGGGAAGTATTTTCCTAAGGCTGTTCGACTTAGGATGGAAAAGCAATTCTTGGAATTGAGGCAAGAGGAAGACTCAGTGGCTTCCTATGAAGAAAGGTTCACTCGATTGGCAAGGTATGCTCCAAATTTTATCCGGGACCTTGATAGTAAAATCAATCATTTTTACTCAGGATTAAAGCCAAAATATCGAAGGGAATTAGCTTCTCGTGAGTTTAAAAGTTATGAAAATCTTGTTCGATGTGCTGAGAAGGTGGAAATGGAGTTTGCTGATGACCAAGATTTCTATAACAACCAGCAGAAGAAGAGACCGAGGTGGCAGGAGAAAGGTAAGAATTCTTCAAAAAAGTCTGATGGTAAGAGAACTAAGTTTCCAGTTTGTGATAAATGTGGAAAAAGGCATGCTGGGGAATGTCTTCTGAATTCTGGGAAGTGCTACCGATGTGGTAAGATGGGACATAAGGCTCGTGATTGCACTGAAAAGGATCAAGGTGAAGGTAAGAACAAATTTTATTTACAGTTAGTGAAATGTTATAAGTGCAGTGAGATGGGTCACTATGCAAACGAGTGTCCGACAAGGAGCTTGAGTGATGGGAAGCAGTTAGACTACAAGCAGAAAGGGGTGGTGAAATCCTTTGCAACTACTTCAGCAGATATCGGGCATCAAATGAAGTGGTATCAGGTACTTTGTTTGTTTTTTCAGATTATGCCAGTGTGTTGTTTGATTCGGGGTCTACACATTCTTTCATCTCTGAAACCTTTTCTAGTAAAATGGGAATACCATCTCAAGAAATGACTCCAGAACTTTTGGTAAAAACACCTGGGGGAAATGTCGAGGCAAAAAGAATTTATAAGAATCTTCCTATCCTTATCTGTGGAAAGAACCTACTTGCAAACCTTATTATTCTACCTCTAGTAGAGTTTGATGTTATCCTAGGTATGGATTGGCTCTCTATTTACCATGCTAAGATTGACTGTAGAGATAACGAAGTTTCTTTTCAGAAATACTTTCAGTTTGTTTACAAGAATGAACCCTTACTTTTGATAACATATCAAGAGGCTGAGAAACTTGTAAAAGATGGAAATGAATGTTACCTTGCACACGTCGTTGAAAATAAAGGAACTGTTCAGATTAATGATGTGCCAGTGGTAAATGAGTATCCTGATGTTTTTCCTGATGAGTTGCCTGGAATAATACTAGATCGGGAAGTTGAGTTTACTGTTGACTTAGTTCCTGATGCTAAGCCAATTTCAAAACCCCCTTATCGAATGGCACAAATTGAACTTTTAGAGTTGAAGGAGCAATTGCAAGATTTATTAGAGAAAGGTTTCATTACACCTAGCACATCACCATGGGGTGCTCCTGTTTTATTTGTTAAAAAGAAAGATGGTTCTATGAGACTTTGAATTGATTATAGAGCCTTGAATAATATCACTGCTAAGAACAAATATCCTTTGCCTCATATCGATGATTTGTTTGATCAGCTCCTGGGAGCTCAGTTTTTTTCAAAGATTGACTTGAGATCGGGGTACCATCAGCTGAAGGTAAAGGAGGCAGATATTCCGAAGACCGCGTTCCGTACGAGATATGGCCATTATGAATTTTTAGTAATGCCTTTTGGGCTAACCAATGCACCTGCTGTATTCATGGACTTAATGAATAGAATTTTCCATGAGTTCTTGGATAAGTTTGTGGTGGTTTTCATTGATGATATTTTGGTGTTTTCTAAAAGTAAAGAGGAGCATGAAAAACATTTAAGGGTTATCTTGAAAACCTTAAAAGAAAAGAAACTGTATGGGAAATTCAGCAAGTGTGAGTTTTGGTTGCAACAAATTTCTTTCCTTGGTCACATTGTTTCTAAAGATGGAATAACTGTTGATCCTGCAAAAACAAAAGTTATGGAAGAATGGCCAAGACCCACAAATGTAACCGAGATTCGTAGCTTCCTTGGTTTGGCGGGCTATTACCGAAGGATTGTTAGAAATTTTTCACGGTTATCTAGTCCAATGACTAAGCTAACTCGGAAGGGTGTTAAGTTTATCTGAACAAAAGAATGTGATGATTGTTTTCAGGAATTGAAAATAAGATTGGTGAATGCTCCAGTTTTGGCACTACCTTCCAGGAATGGTGAGTTTGTTATATACAGTGATGCTTCATTGAAAGGACTTGGTTGCGTCCTAATGCAGAATGATCAGGTAATTGCTTATGCTTCACGACAGTTGAAAACTCATGAGGTAAATTACCCTACACATGATTTGGAACTAGCTGCTGTTGTTTTTGCTTTAAAAATTTGGAGGCATCATTTGTATGGAGTAAAGTGTGAAATATATACCGATCACAAAAGTTTAAAGTATATATTCACTCAGAAAGAGTTAAACATGAGACAAAGGAGATGGCTGGAATTAATCAAGGATTATGATTGTACAATTCATTACCATCCGGGAAAAGCAAATAAAGTGGCTGATGCTTTGAGTCGAAAAAGTAATGCTTCATTAACAATGTTGCATTTGGAACGTGATCCTTTGGTTAAGGATTTGATGAACTTTGGCATAGAAGTTGTTGGTGCAGGAAGTCCTTCTGTTTTGTTTCAGGTATCAGCGAGATCTTCTCTATCAGATAGAATCAAGCAAGCACAGAAGCAAGACAGTGAGTTGCAGAAAAGGGTAGAGCTGGTTCAGAAAGGTAAGTTGCCTGAATTCAACATTGATAATGATTGTGTTTTGAGATTTGGGAAGAGATTGTGTGTTCCTTGTGATTCACAGTTGAAGAGAGAGTTGTTATTTGAAGCTCATAGTTCTCCGTTTTCAGTTCATCCGGGCAGTACTAAGATGTATAGAGATCTGCGGGAGTATTACTGGTGGGATGGAATGAAAAGAGATATTGCTGATTTTACTGTGAAGTGTTTGACTTGTCAGCAGGTTAAAGCAGAGCGGCAGTTACCGAAAGGGATGCTTCAGCCTTTACCAGTGCCAGAGTGGAAATGGGAGAATATATCCATGGACTTTGTTGTTGGATTACCGAAGACATCTCGAGGTAATAATGCAATCTGGGTTATTGTTGATCGCTTGACCAAATCTGCTCATTTCCTTGCTATACGAGATACTTTCTCTCTTGATCAACTTTCCCGTTTGCATCTTAAAGAGATAGTCATGTTACATGGAGTTCCTCTCTCCATTGTATCAGATCGTGATCCCAGGTTTACTTCTAACTTTTAGAAAGGCCTTCAGAAGTCGTTGCGTACTGAATTAAATTTTAGTACAGCTTTTCATCCTCAATCAGATGGGAAGTCAGAACGAACAATTCAGACATTGGAGGATATGCTATGAGCTTGTTCTATGGATTATCAGGGAAGTTGGGACCAACATATTTCTTTGGTTGAGTTTTCATATAATAACAGTTTTCATTCCAGTATACAGATGGCACCATTTCAGGCATTATATGGGAAGCGGTGTCGAACTCCAGCTTTCTGGGATGAAGTGGGTGAAAGGAAGTTGATGGGACCGGAATTGGTAGAAGAAATGGCAGAAAAAGTTCAGCTGATTCAGAAACACATGAGAACAGCTCAGAGCAGGCAGAAGAGTTATGCGGATAACCGGAGGAAGGATCTATCTTTCGAGGTAGGTGATCATGTTTTTCTCAAGGTTTCTCCTTGGAAAAGTGTGATGAGATTTGGTAAGAAAGGAAAGCTGAGTCCAAGGTTTATTGGACCATACGAAATTCTTTAGAGAGTTGGATCAGTTGCATACCGAGTGGCTTTACCTCCGAGTTTATCTCAGGTACACAATGTTTTTCACGTTTCGATGTTGAGAAAGTATATGCCAGATTAATCTCATGTTTTGAGTCCAGAGGTAGTTCAGCTGGAAGAGAACCTATCTTATGAGGAACAACCGGTCCAGATTCTTGACCACAGGGAGCAAGTGTTACGGAATAAGGTGATTAAGCAGGTAAAGTTTTTGTGGAAAAACCACATGATTGAAGAGGCAACATGGGAATCTGAAAATGCAATGAGGGATAAGTACCCCCATTTATTCGATAAGTAAATAAATTGCGGGGACACAATTTTCTAAAGGGGGGAAGGATGTAACATCCCAAGTAAGTAATGAATAATAGATATTTTTATCTATGTCTATTAATGATTAAGATAGTGTTATAGAGGCTTAAAATGAAAATAAATACAATCTTACGCATGGAATACACTAATATTCCTAAAAGATTGTTTTACTGCCTTTTGATGGAAAACCATTTTTGAATCTATATTTTGACAATTTTATAAACTATTTTTGTCAAAATAAACTTATCCTTTATGATTGGGACATCAAAATTTACCTTGTGTGAATTTTTGGTATTTTTCTGACAATGTTCATTTTTTAATGAATAGTGAAAAATACTGCATTTTACATCAAAACCGCTTTTTAATCTAATTTATTTATATTATTAGATTATGTTTTGAATTGTTTTTGAAGTGAAATTAGAATATATTTTTACCATTTTATCCAATGGTGGTCATTGGAATCAATTTCACTTTGAAATTAGACTTAAACTGGTGTCAATCTTTTGATAATTATTGTTTTGTAAAAACACGCTATTTGCTCTGGCAGCAGGAATTAATTATTAAATTAATTAATGTGACTTATATTATTTGAATTATGTAAAATAGACTTCATTTTTGAATTCGGAATATCAAATATATCTTAGGGTGAATTTTTGGTAATTTTCTGAAAAACTTCAATTTTTGATGAATAGTGAAACCACTAAGTGGTAATCAAGCAAACTGATTTTTCAGTTAAATGAAAGTTTACCACTAATGTGTATTGAATTTTAAAAATCCGACATACATGGTTGTCATTAATAAGTAAAATGTGGTTCAATGAGAATAAAATAATTTTTGGTGAATAGTAACTTATTAAGTTTTTAATCACGATTAGTGGTAATTAGTGTAGTTTAAGGTATAAATAATGCTTTAATAATATGAAATGACCTAGACACATGTCCCAACCTTATTGGTTGTGTCATGTCCGACCAAGAAAATCCATGAGTCAACTTGGGGACCCCATGGAGACATTTTGGTTGGGAAATGACATAAATAACTTTTTATTTAATGTAAAAGTAAAAATGACACAAACATAATATGTTTCACGAAATTTTTTTTCCATGGGGTTATAAAGATCAGATATCTGATTATAAATAGTAATTGGAAAGCTAAAAATATTTCCTACATCATAGTATTTTTTTTTTATTATTTTTAGACATTAAATAAATTAAATTATTTATGACATAATAATGATGCAGCGATGACATCATTATTTGACGATTTAAATAAAATGGAAAGACAATGTAAAATCTATGAACTACACATGGCCAAAACCAATTGGATGAGTGGATTTCGATCCCTTATCACCTTATCCACGAATTATATCAATGTGGGTCCTTTAAAAACCGAAACACATTTTCAAATAAAGTAATATTTCTTTACTTTCCAAAAGTGCCCCTCCTCTCCTCTTATAAAAGGCCCCCACCTCTACCACATTTCACACACTCCTCAAGCCTTTGGCTCGGCCAATCCCTGACCATTTACTCTCTCCACATCCCTCTCCCCATCCTAGAGGATTCCCTCTGGGCAGAATCCTTTCAAAGGAATCCTTTAGGCTCAAATCAAAAGGAGTTACACTTTTAAAGGTAATTCATTCTCTCATTTTCATTTGTTTTATTTTGCTTCTCCAACCCCCTAAAATCTTTTTATTTACTTATTTTGTAACAAAACCAGTATCTTCAATATACAAGGATGTTTTTATAATATTTATTTGAGCTACACTCTTACATAACTACATCAAATGGTTAAAGAACATACGGTTTCCGTGGATGGTGAAATTCTGCCTCCCGAAACGATGATTGTTCAATACTCATTTAACACCTTCAAAGGTGGCCATAATGATGTCACTATTTTTATATATGATATATAATATGTTTATGTTTTCCTTAAGCTTCTGTTTTTTTTATTTTGGGCATACCTTTATGGTTTCCATTATGGGTAAACATGATATCTTCATTTTACGAAGTGCGGACTACCGCCCCCTGAAAGTGATTTGATTCGTTAATACCATATGTGGGATGTGTAAAGGATAAAGTTAATGATATTATATATTTTATTATACTGGAATTATAATATACTCTTATATCATTATGATTCCATTCCAGAAAATACGAAATAGAAATGGAAGTAACGTTCATGCGTACGTACGGCTTACCGTCTCCATGAACGGTGCATTTCATTTCTTACCTCTAAATGTGATGTAATATTATATATACATGTATATGATGAATATATATGATATATATGTTATCAAAATTATTAATATCATTCTGGATATAATGAACCTTTGACCAAATTAACAACATGTAAGTGTAAGAAGTCTATTTTTGACTTAAGAACCAAATACCGACAAAATGAACATTATTAACTTAACTGATTACATGATGTTCATAACATGGTATAAAAGGAATAATGAACTTGAAAAAGATTCATAAGCAAGTATAGATTAACTCAATTTTATTATTCAGGAGATTAAAGAACGGTCGGGTCAAGTCGGATACGAGGTATGGGACTTCGTCTCAATCTCTTTTCATTGAGGCATATTTTATTTTATACACAACTTTCTTTTATACGGTGTATAAACCCCTTTGACTTTTACGTATACTCAAAAGGAATATTTTTTATACGAAGGGTTTACTAAACGACAAAAGGGAATGTTTTTGTCGTACGTATGCGGCGATAACGACTTCTCCGCCGTCGAGACCGTTATTTGAGTTTCGGCTTCCTCTACAAGCCATACCTTTTTTTAAAAAACGAAAAAATAAAAACCATGTTTTACTTTGGTATTGAAAATGGATTTAATAATGTTTTTATTATATCAATGTGTTGTATTGATATCTCGTGATTGAAATGTGGAAATGTTATGTTTCCTTTATGCATGTTTTATGTGATATGATTATGTTATGGTTCTTGGGCATTATTATGAAGACGGGTGGTTCCGTGATAAACTAAGGGTGGGTGAGCCCGTTATAGCTCTCCAATGCATTGGGTAACGCGAAGGAGTGAAATGTTAAGGTTTCTCCGAAGAGATTTTAGGGAATATACTGTGATGGGTATTCCAAACGTAACCAAGAGGGTTACTCCCAACGTAAGAATGTTATGAATGCCTCAAGTTACCTTTATGTCTTATGATTTCTATGATTTATTCATGATTTTATGAGGTATATTAAAGTGCCTATGTTTTATGGGTAAAGTATGATTTCATTCTTATGTATATATGAACTCATGTTTCCTTTCCATGTTTTTTTATAACCCATACTGAGTTTTTATGCTCATCCCAAGTTTTTGAAATGTTTTTCACAGGTCAAGGGAAAGGTACATGATAAGATGATAGAGTCAAGGATGTGTCAAGAAATAATCCATGTTTTATTTTAAATGTGTTTCCATTGTTGGGAATGAAGAATACTATCTTTCTGTAACCACTTTGTTTATATGTGGAATGTAATGCAAGTTTTATGATCTAATTCTCTAAAACTATAAACCCGAAAAGATCCTCAATGTGAAATCTTGTAATAACTCAAGATTAAGTAAGGTTTAAGGCTGGGGCCTTATAATAACCCCATGTAATAATTGTTTTAGTAAAACAACACATGTTTGTGACAATTTTATTTTTACTTTAAATAAAAAGTTATTAAGGTCATTTTATTACCCAAGTGGCTCCATGGGGTACCCAAGTTGACCCATGGATTTTATTGGTCGGTCATGACTCATAAAATAAGGGTAGGACAAGTGTAAGGGTATTTTCATATTTTTATAATATCATTTTTACCATAAATTTCATTAATTACCTTTAATCGCGATTAATTAAACTTAAATGTTTCTATTCACCAAAAAATTATTTTAAACCCATTGAACCAAATTTTACTTCCTAATGACAACCATGTATGTCAGATTTTTAAAATCGAATCACACATGTGGTAATGTTTCATTTAAACGAAAAATCAGTTTTTTAACTACCATTTAGTGGTTTCACTATTCATCAAAAATTAAAGTTTTTCAGAACAATGCCAAAATTTCACCCTAAGTTATAATTGATATTCTGAATTCAAAAATGATTTCTATTTTAAAAAATTACAAACATATAAGTTTCATTAATTAATTTTATAATTAATTCCCATTGTCACGACAAATAGCGTATTTTTAAGAAACAATATATATCAAAAGATTGACAATTGTTAATGTCCAATTTCAAAGTGAAATTAATTCTAATGACCACCATTGGATAAAATGGTAAAAATATATTATAATTATACTTTAAAACCACTCAATAGTATAATTTATCACTATAAATTAATTTGATTAAAAAAGTTGTTTTTAAGTATTTTTCACTATTCATAAAAGAATTGGAAGATCTCAGAAAAATACCAAAAATTCAACATAGGCTAATTTCGATATTCTGAATCCAAAAATGAAGTCCATTTTGAAATATAAAATATATAATTTCAAATAGTGGGTATTACTATTCATAATTTCTATTTTGATTGGTCACGGTGTGTTAGAATCTCAAACATGCGTATAATGCAAACTACTGCATTATTGAAAGAGAAGTGTATCGTGGAAGCTCGGGGTGTTAAAAATCATATATCAAAGTGTATAGAATATATAAATACATGTAATAAAATAATCTTCTCACTACCACATGCTAATCAAGCTAACAAAATTATACAATTAAATCCAAAAGTCCATGGAATTGGGAAATTGTCACAATAAACAAGGAAACATGTTCAATATTAATGTAACGTGACATGGAATATTTATAAATTATAAGCAAAGAGGATACAATCATTCACACAAGTTGATAAGAATAGGCAGCGACATAAGGCACAAGAATGAGGCATAATTGCTAAGCATTATGATTAGTTAATTTCTAAAGTGGTACAAACTCATGGAAATTCATTTAATCTTAATTAAATTTATAAATTTATTTAACCACATAATTAAAAAACATTGATATAAATACACATGGTGGTTAAAAACACAGGGCATGATCATTTAGTCCATTAATATGGGTAAACACAAAGGGGTTTCCAATGAAAAGAAGAATAACCCACATATGGTTTTAACTATAAGGTATAGTCACATAGAACATGTTGAAACCATAAAATTAATTTATTATTCATATTTTTGGCATTATTGGAAGGGTCTGGAGAGCAGAATAATGGTGCATCATTTTAAAAGTGACGGAATGAGCAGGAAATACCTATACCACCTACCTTGATGTCATATCACTCCCCATATCCATTTTCAATGCTTTAATCAAGTTAGAATGTGTGAAAATGGATAAATAATCCAAATACCTAAAAATAGAGGAAAAGGTAACACCTAAATACAATATCAGACGATGGAATCAAGGAGAAATATAATGGAGATGATCATTAAGATTATTGATGGCTTTCAGATGCTACTAACAAAGATAGATTCTGTGTCCAATTGAGAGAGTTATCAAAAAACCTATAAATAAGGGAGAAGGGAGATCGTGTATGGGGGAGGAAGAATTCAATTTTAGAGAAACATGTGATAAAGGAGAGAGTTTAATGAAAAAAATTAAAAAACTCAGAATTTCACCCACATAGGAAAGGACACACAATTTGGTTGAATGGTTGGACAAACCCTGCACCAACCACGTGCTAGGTTCTTCTTCAAAGAGGAATCCTACATGGCTAGGTGCAAAATATGGATAAAAGTGTGTAGCCCATGAAAAAAACACAATGATCTAGGGGTCTACTATCATGAATGTTCATGCTCTTAGGGTTGCACGGTTGGAGAAAAACCATGTGGCCCCCATCACACCACTATCTGTAACTGCACTATTAGAGAAACCTTGTGGGATGGGGTGCACATATTCTACTAATGGTGCATGCCAGTATCCCTTTTTACACTTTAGGGCTCTATCCTACCAACAATATCTAAACAACCCCAATACCTCCTTGAATTTCCTAGGAATAATTATTGGGTTTGAAAAATGAAATTTAAACAAAAAATGAATGGTCTGTAACTTTGGGAAAATCTGGGATGTTTCTATAATTGATGAGGAGAGACTTTGAATTACCTTACCATAGAATATTCTAGTTGGAGGTCAAGGTATATTATATGATGTGTGCAGAGATTGTGATCTGATTATATGGATGAATCACTCTTGGGGATATTTTCAATAATTTAATATATATCCTTATGACATTATCCTCTGTATGTATTAGATATATTCATTGTAGGTCATTATTTATTGCTTCAGTAGGTGTGTTATATTCTATGATACAGATAATGTGGATGTCATATTTATTAGAGTGAAATATACTTGGATGGGTGGGAGGTGTATTGGGTATATATCATCTTTTATGGTCGGTTTGATGTTGAATTTTATAGATAATCATCTTGTGGTAGTTCCCCGTGTCATGGGAGTGTACACTGGTGTCCTTTTTGAAGAGTTTGTAGTGCCACCACCTCAATTGGTGATCAATTTTGTGATATATTTTCAGTTTACTATCATTCCAATATTTATGTGTCTATATAAGAAAGAACCATATATGTTTTGGGAGTTTTAGATTCATATTTATGACATTATTTGACAAATTTTATTAATCCTAGTTTATTACCATTGGTTTCTTTCATTTTGTTTGCGAAGAATATGGATGGTAGTCTATGACTTTTTGTTGAATACTACCACTTTATCCTAGTGACAGTGAATAGATGATATCATTTTTCTGGATTAATGATCAATTTGACTAGATAAAGGGAGATCAAAAGTTTTTAAATATGAATTTTCATTTAGGTTATCATTAGATGTGATTTAAGTATAAATATATTCCTAAGAATAATTTCAGATTCTAGTATAGACATCACGAGTCCATGGTGATTCAAATTGATGTCATGAATGCACTGATCATGTTCATGGGATTGATACAAACTATGTTTAAATTTATTCTCAATCTGCAATTCATGATTATTATTTATAACAACCTTATTTTCTAGGTTTAGGGAAGGAGCATACATGGCATCTATGAGGTTTTTTGGGAATCATTGGCTTCAACAGCTATTTAGGAAGCTATTCATGTTTATGTTTTTGTCATATGAGGTTCATTTTATTAGACTATTGTGTGTCAATAATGAGGATCTACAGATACATTAAAAATCATGGATGTTTTTTCTTGGGTATACAATAATAATGTTTCTATGGTTCATAGTTTCTTAGGACTTATAAGAAATTCTAGGAGTTTCTGGATGATTCATCTTAGATTTTGACTCCTCTAATAGCCTTGACCTAGAAGGATTAATAATTTTTATAGAAAAAATAATTCTTAGATACTTTTGAGTATTTGAAGGAGAAATTGGTTAATGATTCTATTATTTATATTATAGATAATTGTAAAGTTGGAAATATAACTTTAAACATATTCTAAACTTATTTTTTAAAATAAAAATACACTTATTTAAGAGATTTTAATTTTTCAACACTTATACTTCCCATAATCTTAAGATGTTTTTAATGGATAATTATTTTACTATAGGAAGATTATATTTTCAAATAGATGAAACATTCTTAATGTTTTTTGGAAAACAATATTTGATAAAACATTTATAAAGGATGTACATATACTTTTTATACCAGGTAGATTGATATAAAGTTAACTAGATAAATGTTTATATATTTTATAATACAAATTACAAAAAAGTCCCACTTTCTTAAGTTTTAAAAATTCTACCAGACAAAAATTATCAGACGGAGGAATACAAGCTTTCTAGTTTAACTATTATAAATCCCTTAGGAAAGAAGAAATTTATGAATTATACTAGAAAAATATACTAAAATCTACTATATGTAACCTATAAGAATTTTAATAGGGATATACCATGATGAATATCTGATGGAAAAGAAGTGTTGAACCTCTAAGTAAAGATGGAGTTCATACAATGTTGTTTCAATCTCCTCTGAGATATATAGAATCTGACCATAGGGGTTGTGCCTATAAATAAATCTAAATTCAAGGATGAGGATTCTTATATATCATTGAAAATATAATGTTTATGTAAATATTTTATAACATACTATTACTTTAATGTGTTCCACTACAAATTTTAGGTAATTTTTCTTATAACATCCATGTCAGGATTAAATTTGTAATTTCCATAGGAAAATTTTATTTTGCAATCATTGTGTTCAATTTTTTTATAATTTAGGGCTTCTATTCTAAGGGAAGATAGAGGTTCTTATGATCTTATGATCGAGGTTTCCCAAGTATATGGAAACAAATTATTTTTCTAATCTTTTTATTAAGGGAATTATTCTCTAAGAAAGAAAAGATTTTATGGTAAGGTTAATATCGTGGATACCTTATGACTAGTTAATATTATCTTCACAGTTATGGATAAATTGTGTACATATTAATATAAAAAATTTCTATGATTTTTTCTTACAATGTAGAATATTTTTATTACCAGTTTATACAAGTTTCTTATCATTGATGTGAATTTTTTATGTAATGTTTAATATATTTTTTATAATATTTTTTTTAAATCAGATAATAATGAAAATTGGAAAAAATATTCATTTGAAATACATTCTTAGGAGTTTGGATATAATTGCATGCTTTATTTTATATACTACATGTCACGCCTCTTATAGTTAAACACATAATCTGTTGATCCATCATTTGGTATTGAAGGAGGTTTCTATGTGTTATAAACTATTACACAAACATTTTCAGGACCCATACCATCAAATGGTACCCTCCTTGGAGTGAAATGAAGGAAGATAGATCATGACCCCTGATTATTAGATTTAGTAGGCCTAGAGATAGCTACATGAACTGGGGTTATAAAAATCTCACATATGGTAGGCATTATCTTTTATAAAAAATAAGACCAAAAGATAAGATGACCAACCAAAAAGAAACTCCATTATATAATATTAAATTAATCCCAAACCATCCTCTAATTCACAAATAACATCAACATATACAAATAAAATACTTCGCGTAAATACCAATAGAAAATTCGTATAACAGCTACTCAACAGTAGCACCAAAACAGAAGTTATAAATTAACAGCTCAGTCCCCAGAGTCGTCCTCAAAACAAAAAAAGTTTTTTTATATAGGGTGATAATCAAAATAAACTTAGTAGGATCATACCCATGGTATCTGTAACACCCCAGGATTTCAGAGTGTGTTATTTCTTAAAAATAATTCAATAACTTGCACTACACGCAACACTGAGTTCAATTGCACCATGAATTACCAAAAAAAAGCCATTAAAAGAGGTCATGAATAGTATTAACTAAATTTTAAACTTTATATAATCCTTATAATTTTAGAATCCATATTATGAGTTTCTTAGTCATAATGCAAGAACAGATTCATTTTCAGTATTGCACTTTTATCAACTTTTGATAGTGAAACCTTTTTAAATACAATATTTTAAACTTTTTGACTAAATGGAGACATCAAAAAATTTAAAATGAAACATCCCAAGCTTCCACGGTATGCTTTCCTTTGAATAAAACAGTAGCGTGTGTTGTACGCAACTTCGAGTTCTAACACACTGTAACCAATCAAACTAGCTGTTATGAATAGTAATACCTACTTTTTGAAGTTATATATATTTTATATTGGACTTCATTTTTGGATTCGGAATAGCAAATTTAGCCTAAGGTGAAATTTTGGTAATTTTCGGATAACATTCATATTTTGATGAATAGTGAAAATTACTAAATTTTAATTAAAAACAACTTTTTTAATCAAAATAATTAATAGTAATAAATTATGAATTTGAGTGGTTTTAAAGTATATTTATAATATATTTTTACTATTTAATATAATGTTGGTCATTGGACATAATTTTACAATTAAACCGAACATAAACAAGTGTCAATCTTTTGATAGTTATTATCTCTTAAAAACACGCTTTTTGTTTTGACAGCGGGAATTAATTTTAAATTAATTTCTGCCACTTCTGTGTTTTGAATTTAGGAAAATGGATTCCATATTTGGAATCAGGATGTTCAAATTGTGTAAATAGGTAACTTTTATTTTTAGACATTTTGAATAATTACTGCGGTAAATATTTTATTTACCATGGTTAAGGGTAAATCCGGTAAATAAGAGTAAAAAAATAATATTATAATAATACTAAATTACCCTAAAACGTGTCTTAACCCTATTGGTTGATACATGGTCGACCATGGGCATCTTTGTGTCAATTTTGGGACCCCATGGATCCACTTGTAAGTGATAATGACACTTTATTTTAATTAAGTCAAAATGAATACAAAAATGACACAAGCATATATCTTTTAGAAAAACAATTGTTACATAGGGTTATATAAGTTGGATTTTAGATTATAAATATTAATTAGAAAGCTAAAACGATTTCCTACATAATTATATTTTATTTATAATTTTTAGACATTAAATAATTTATTTTATTTATGACACAATGATGATGCAGTAATTACTATAATAGTGAAAAATTAAAATAATTGATATTATAAATACCCAAAAAAATATAATATAAAACTTTTAATGAATTAAACTAATTTTCTAGGATAATATGATATATTAGTATTGATTTAATTGACTTTTTTCGAAGTAATCAATCTGTTATGAGTTTCACAAAAATCAACTATTGAATAGTGTCAAAATTGACATAAAGAGTTCTTAAAACAAATATTATATTATTAATTGATATTAAATTCCTCAAAATCTTAGGCTCAGCCAAGAGACTTATATCATGATAGGTTCATCATTAATGTACCACTTGGGGGTCGATTGGATGTATATAGTAAGTTTATGAACCATATTATATAAAAATACAAAGAGACATTGTAAAAGTGAAACTAATTAACTTAGAGTTAATACTTAAAGATAAGGTTAATATAAGTACCCAAACCTGTATAAATTCTATTGGTTGAGTGGATTTAGACCTATCCTCACCTTAACCTTTGAATAATCATCTTTGGAGCCATTAGAAACCGAATATGAATTTATTATAAATTAATATTTCTAGCTTTTCCAATGGTGCCCCTCACCCCTCTTATAAAAGGGCACTCCTCCTTCTCATTTCTTCACACCTTAAAAGCCTTTTGGTTCGGCCAAACTCTGCCCAAATACTCTCCCAACATCCCTCACTACAACCTAGAGGCCTTAGTTTGATCAGAAAGCCAACCTAAGGAGCCCTTTTGATCAAATCAAAAGGAAGAACCCGAAGAAGAGGTAATGATTTCACCACCCTTCTCCAAGTTCATTTCTTCTTCCACTTCTTCTTCCTTTGTTCTTACCATTCTAAAATAATAACTCCAGTATCTCACATATACTTTGATGTTATTATAAATATGGTACAACCATATTCAGTATTATATCCACCCTTTGAATAACATGTCACCATACGTGCGTACGTACGGACTACCGTCTCCACGTCGTGGTGTAATTGTTATTCAATATAATATTATTTGGATGGGTATAATAATGATGTGTAACTCATGTAAATAATAAATATAAAATGTTAATGATTCTTTATATATGATATACCATGCATTTATATATTATTTTAATATCAAAAGAATGATATTGTCGCTCGTGCGTACGTACGGACTACCGTCTCCACGAACGCGATGAGATTCATTCTCCATCGTATCCATTCAAGTATAATTATCATTTGATGATTTAAAAATGATGTTTAAGGACTTGATATCATTCTGGATATGAATAAGATACAACAAACATGGCTTATGTAACAAAACATATAAAAGAAAATGAGTAAGTTAACACCCGAAACGACGATAATTCTAAGATATTATTAACAAATCAATGTTAAAAGATCATATATGATATCATATTAATATATATGATTCTTGTATAATTTAATAACAATTATTTCACCATTATACAGGAGGTTAACCTTCCCCAACCAAGAAAAAGTACAAGGTAAGGGTTATTTCACAATCTCTTCATTATCCGAGGTTGTTTATATGTAATAATCTACTGGGATCTCTTTATCATCCACATCCATGTTTCTTTGAAATGTATTTCAAAACATTTTTACTATTTACTAAAATATGAGTTAAAGTCATTTATACCCTTTTTGACTTTTATAAGTGGTTTATAAAGGAATCTTTCTGTCATTTTCAAAACAAGGTCATTTTTAACCTTTTCGACAGAATTGAGGTAAGAATGTTTTTTTAACTTATACGGCGGGTGCGGTTATTTTACGCCGTTATAAAATCTTCAAAGTTTTCCTTACAAGCTTATAAGAATATTTTCAATGAAAATGTTTTATTTTATATGGATCTTAAATGATTTCAAAATAAAAGGAGATATTTCTTTAAAAAGAATTTTGATTTCATCTATGTCAACATCCTTTGATGGATTTTAAGATTATTTGAAGTTGATTTATTATGATACAAAACTTCTATATTGTATTGAAGGTTTTGTGATATGTTTGACTATGGATGTGCTATTTTTATACCATTCATAGTTTATGGTGAAATTATTGACATTTCGTATGCTAGTTTTAATATGAATGTTTATGTATGTTTAAACCTTTTCATATGGGAATGTATTGGACTTAATAAGTGACGGGTGGAGCCCGCTATAGCTCCTCGATGCATCGGTAGGTCTCATGAGACAAACTAGTGTCTTGGCACAAGGCCTTGACAAAATCTTATTTGTAGTCTTGGCACGAGGCCTTGACTATGTGGTTATGATAGTCTGGCATTATGCATTCCAACATTATGAAAGTGGTTATTGATTTTTTCATGTGATTATTCGATTAGTAGAATATCCATGTGAATAAGTAAATGGCATTATTTCATTTTATTTATGCCATACCATGTTGAAAGTTCATATTTAAAAGGCTTTTGTTTTAGTTATACATTGCCTTAAATGTTTATTCTTATTTATGAAAGTTTTCGCTATATTGTTATCCTTACTGGGCATTTGAGCTCACCCCTTTTCTATGTTTTATTTTTCCCAGGATGTGAAGAAGTAAGTTATGAATGACCTGCAGGGATTTTATGAGGGGTTAATAGTGTGGATTGTGGAAACATTATGTTGTTGTAGTAGTTTTTCATTTTATGAAGTAATGTAAAACTTATGAATATATCTAGTATTTCCAAGGCTGCTAAACCAATCGGTCTTTCGAGATTTGATCTTTCTTGTGATCATGCCAATGTTACGAAGTAATGCACCGACTCTGGGTAACTGGGGTCGGGGCATTACAGTTGGTATCAGAGGAAGTTTAGTACAAACCTTGGAAGCTAGATTTAGATAAACTCTGATTAGAGCACGTAGACCTAAGATGAACTTTGAGGATTAGTATAGAAGAACAACCTAGAATTTTGGTATTGTAGAGATTTTGTGAGTTTTCCGAGCAATACATCCCTGTCTGGATACGAGCAGGTAGAGGCGGCTCTGGCACAGATGTACCTAGGGGTAAAACCCGAAAACACCGCTTTGAGCTATACTCGAACGGGAACTGGTGCACGACAACGGGCCTTGCTGCACTCTTGGTTACGACACTCCCGGGGGATATGCTTAGGATAACTCTCATTTTCTTTACAAATCATTATGAAGGGTTTATGAGTATATACTTCCTCAAAGAAAACATTTTTATGATTATGGATTATATCCATAAATAGTTCAATTTATGTTAAGTGTTTTATAAGTATGGGATTATGTATTTTGATTCATAAACTGATCTAGTTTATGCCATTGTTTAGAAATGGCGCCCAGTAGAAGGAATGAGAACTCCAGAAATACACATGATTCAAAGAGAAGGAAGGATCATATCTTTCATGGTCTTAAGCTAGAATTTATAAGAGAAATAGTCTCCCATGTATTATCATCATATGAAGAAATAATATCATGTGTTGATAAGATAAGTAAAGAGTTTACTGAGTCCTATGGCTTTGAAGGGAATCAAGAGATGAAAAGGATGGAAGAGAGAAAGATGGATAAAGGGAAAAGGGAAAAGAAGAATTTTCCAATATGTGGTAACTGTGGAAAGAAACACCCTGGAACTTGCCTGAAAGGAATGGGAGTTTGTTATAAGTGTGGAGGAAAAGGGCACAAAGTACGTGACTGCAAGGGTAAGAAAATGGTTTTAAATGTACAATGCTTCATTTGCAAGGAGTTTGGACACTACGCGAACCTATGTCCCAGTCATCAGACAATGCCGCAAATGATGTTATTGGATAATAATCAAGTTATGATACTACCACAGATGAAGAGGAATGATTAGAGTTCTTATGTTGATTATGTCAATTGAGTGTTGTATCAGCAATGTACTTGTTACAATAATCATGGAGTATATAAGGATTGTACTGCAGTACTATTTCATTAAGGACTTGAGATTGTGTGGAACAAAGAAAAGTGACTCAATAGCCGGATAAATTTTTTTAAAATATATGGTTGAGAGAATGATAAATCATAATATAGTTCTGATACCGAGGTAGTGATTTTGGAATAATATGTGATTGTTTTGAATAAATTATATTGGATATTCTTGACTACCCTGGAACTGATTAATGATTTGTATATTCCATCATTGTTGGGGTTTAAAACATTTTTGTATTAATGAAGTATATCCAGCATTCTATATGGAATAAGGGAGCATGAATGTAATCAATAAGGAATATGGTAATACATGATGAATGTATTCATATGCTATTACGGGGTAAAAATGATCTATATTATGTTTACCTTCCTTATAAATGTTAGACTGTGAGTTTCGACAGAAGTATTTTGGATAGTTCTAGTTTGGATTATTTTGGATTGCCATAAAAGGACAACCCGGAGGTTGGGCGGCAACCCGTCGCGTCCGGCAAGGCTGCGAGACTTTAACCCGCAACCGAAGGGCGACAAGGGTGTATCACCTACCACTGGCCCATGAGATGTCCTAGATTAAATAATGTAGTTTTTATTAAAAGATCTTGTAGATGAATTATAAATTCGTTTATTTTGGAACCCTATACGAATAGTGTAAAAAGAATTTTTTTACATTCTATTATCTTTTAGAGTGAAAGATGAGTATGTGGTAGAAATTTATTAATGGATAAAACTCTAATTATAAAGTAAGTATATCTCCTTATGATCTTAGCCAATCTCATAAATGAATTCCTCAACATTAAGAAATGCAACTTAGAATAAAAATGTTTTCCTAGATGGTACCTTAAATCATCACTAATTTATGGCTTTGGGATTGTTGGCCTTTTCATAGCCATGTTCTCTACCACTCTCCATCAGATAATTGATGGTTAGATTTTTCTTCCATATCCATATTTTCCTACATGGAACCCTAGTAGGTGTTATTTTCGGTAATCTTCATACTTTCGACTCTTTATTTTAAATAGAGGCCTCATTAATTCATTTTTCTATGTGGGATTTCAACTAAGATATTTTGAAATGTCAAAAATGTGTTATGCTAATACCCTATGTTTTGTTGAACCGGTGGTATTTCAAATCATCATAGATTGATGAATTTAAGGACCTAAATTTTATACTTGTTTGTGATTGATGACCTCAATCACTACCTATAAATATTTACATTTTTCCTCCAATTATATGTCTCTAATTGCCACCAATGTTCTCCTAATTGAGATCATAATTTGGAGGTGACCCTTTCATTTCTCTTTTCCTCATATTAAGACTAAATTTTAGTAACCCAATTTCCGATGTGGGTTTTCCCACAAATATATTTTCTATTTTCAATCTTTTATTTTCGAAGAACAATTTCAAATTGCGAGGACGCAATTTATTGAAGGAGGGGAGAATGTAACACCCCAGGATTTCAGAGTGTGTTATTTCTTAAAAATAATTCAATAACATGCACTACACGCAACACTGAGTTCAATTGCACCATGACTTACCAAAAAAAAGCCATTAAAAGAGGACATGAATAGTATTAACTAAATTTTAAACTTTATATAATCCTTATAATTTTAGAATCCATATTATGAGTTTCTTAGTCATAATGCAAGAACAGATTCATTTTCAGTATTGCACTTTTATCAACTTTTGATAGTGAAACCTTTTTAAATACAATATTTTAAACTTTTTGACTAAATGGAGACATCAAAAAATTTAAAATGAAACATCCCAAGCTTCCACGGTATGCTTTCCTTTGAATAAAACAGTAGCGTGTGTTGTACGCAACTTCGAGTTCTAACACACCGTAACCAATCAAACTAGCTGTTATGAATAGTAATAACTACTTTTTGAAGTTATATATATTTTATATTGGACTTAATTTTTGGATTCGGAATATCAAATTTAGCCTAAGGTGAAATTTTGGTACTTTTCGGATAACTTTCATATTTTGATGAATAGTGAAAATTACTAAATTTTAATTAAAAACAACTTTTTTAATCAAAATAATTAATAGTAATAAATTATGAATTTGAGTGGTTTTAAAGTATATTTAGAATATATTTTTACTATTTAATATAATGTTGGTCATTGGACATAATTTTACAATTAAACCGAACATAAACAATTGTCAATCTTTTGATAGTTATTATCTCTTAAAAACACGCTTTTTGTTTTGACAGCGGGAATTAATTTTAAATTAATTTCTGACACTTCTGTGTTTTGAATTTAAGAAAATGGATTCCATATTTGGAATCAGGATGTTCAAATAGTGTAAATAGGTAACTTTTATTTTTAAACATTTTGAATAATTACTGCGGTAAATATTTTATTTACCATGGTTAAGGGTAAATCCGGTAAATAAGGGTTAAAAAATAATATTATAATAATACTAAATTACTATAAAACGTGTATTAACCCTATTGGTTGATACATGGTCGACCTTGGGCATCTTTGTGTCAATTTTGGGACCCCATGGATCCACTTGTAAGTGATAATGACACTTTATTTTAATTAAGTCAAAATGAATACAAAAATGATACAAGCATATATCTTTTAGAAAAACAATTGTTACATAGGGTTATATAAGTTGGATTTTAGATTATAAATATTCATTAGAAAGATAAAAAGATTTCCTACATAATTATATTTTATTTATAATTTTTAGACATTAAATAATTTATTTTATTTATGACACAATGATGATGTAGTAATTACTATAATAGTGAAAAATTAAAATAATTGATATTATAAATACCCAAAAAAATATAATATAAAACTTTTAATGAATTAATCTAATTTTCTAGGATAATATGATATATTAGTATTGATTTAATTGACTTTGTTTGAAGTAATCAATCTGTTATGAGTTTCACAAAAAACAACTATTGAATAGTGTCAAAATTGACATAAAGAGTTCTTAAAACAAATATTATATTATTAATTGATATTAAATTCTTAAAAATCTAAGGCTCGGCCAAGAGACTTATATCATGATAGGTTAATAATTAATGTACCACTTGGGGGTCGTTTGGATGTATATAGTAAGTTTATTAACCATATTATATAAAAATACAAAGAGACATTGTAAAAGTGAAACTAATTAACTTAGAGTTAATACTTAAAGATAAGGTTAATATAAGTACCCAAACCTGTATAAATTCTATTGGTTTAGTGGCTTTCGACCTATCCCCACCTTAACCTTTGAATAATCATCTTTGGAGCCATTATAAACCGAATATGAATTTATTATAAATTAATATTTCTAGCTTTTCCAATGGTGCCCCTCACCCCTCTTATAAAAGGGCACTCCTCCTTCTCATTTCTTCACACCTTCAAAGCCTTTTGGTTCGGCCAAACTCTGCCCAAATACTCTCCCAACATCCCTCACTACAACCTAGAGGCCTTAGTTTGATCAGAAAGCCAACCTAAGGATCCCTTTTGATCAAATCAAAAGGAAGAACCCGAAGAAGAGGTAATGATTTCACCACCCTTCTCCAAGTTCATTTCTTCTTCCACTTCTTCTTACTTTTTTCTTACCATTCTAAAATAATAACTCCAGTATCTCACATATACTGTGATGTTATTATAAATATGGTACAACCATATTCAGTATTATATCCACCCTTTGAATAACATGTCACCATACGTGCGTACGTACGGACTACCGTCTCCACGTCGTGGTGTAATTGTTATTCAATATAATATTATTTGGATGGGTATAATAATGATGTGTAACTCATGTAAATAATAAATATAACATGTTAATGATTCTTTATATATGATATACCATCCATTTATATATTATTTTAATATCAAAAGAATGATATTGTCGCTCGTGCGTACGTACGGACTACCGTCTCCACGAACGCGATGAGATTCATTCTCCATCGTATCCATTCAAGTATAATTATCATTTGATGATTTAAAAATGATGTTTAAGGACTTGATATCATTCTGGATATGAATAAGATACAACAAACATGGCTTATGTAACAAAACATATAAAAGAAAATGAGTAAGTTAACACCCGAAACGACGATAATTCTAAGATATTATTAACAAATCAATGTTAAAAGATCATATATGATATCATATTAATATATATGATTCTTGTATAATTTAATAACAATTATTTCACCATTATACAGGAGGTTAACCTACCCCAACCAAGGAAAAGTACAAGGTAAGGGTTATTTCACAATCTCTTCATTATCCGAGGTTGTTTATATGTAATAATCTACTGGGATCTCTTTATCATCCACATCCATGTTTCTTTGAAATGTATTTCAAAACATTTTTACTATTTACTAAAATATGAGTTAAAGTCATTTATACCCTTTTTGACTTTTATAAGTGGTTTATAAAGGAATCTTTCCGTCATTTTCAAAACAAGGTCCTTTTTAACCTTTTCGACAGAATTGAGGTAAGAATGTTTTTTTAACTTATACGGCGGGTGCGGTTATTTTACGCTGTTATAAAATCTTCAATGTTTTCCTTACAAGCTTATAATAATATTTTCAAAGAAAATGTTTTATTTTATATGGATCTTAAATTATTTCAAAATAAAAGGAGATATTTCTTTAAAAAGAATTTTGATTTCATCTATGTCAACATCCTTTGATGGATTTTAAGATTATTTGAAGTTGATTTATTATGATACAAAACTTCTATATTGTATTGAAGGTTTTGTGATATGTTTGACTATGGATGTGCTATTTTTATACCATTCATAGTTTATGGTGAAATTATTGACATTTCGTATGCTATTTTTAATACGAATGTTTATGTATGTTTAAACCTTTTCATATGGGAATGCATTGGACTTAATAAGTGACGGGTGGAGCCCACTATAGCTCCTCGATGCATCGGTAGGTCTCATAAGACAAACTAGTGTCTTGGCACAAGGCCTTGACAAAATCTTATTTTTAGTCTTGGCACGAGGCCTTGACTATGTGGTTATGATAGTCTGGCATTATGCATTCCAACATTATGAAAGTGGTTATTGATTTTTGCATGTGATTATTCGATTAGTAGAATATCCATGTGAATAAGTAAATGGCATTATTTCATTTTATTTATGCCATACCATGTTGAAAGTTCATATTTAAAAGGCTTTTGTTTTAGTTATACATTGCCTTAAATGTTTATTCTTATTTATGAAAGTTTCCGCTATATTGTTATCCTTACTGGGCATTTGAGCTCACCCCTTTTCTATGTTTTATTTTTCCCAGGATGTGAAGAAGTAAGTTATGAATGACCTGCAGGGATTTTATGAGGGGTTAATAGTGTGGATTGTGGAAACATTATTTTGTTGTAGTAGTTTTTCATTTTATGATGTAATGTAAAACTTATGAATATATCTAGTATTTCCAAGGCTACTAAACCAATCGGTCTTTCGAGATTTGATCTTTCTTGTGATCATGCCAATGTTATGTAATTAATGCACCGACTCTGGGTAACTGGGGTCGGGGCGTTACAGTATCAATTGCGCATGTGAAAAGATCATAAAAATAAACCATTGAATAAGAAGAAGAAGCAATAAACAAGTACGAAGATCAACTAACCAACCCCATCCTCACCAAAAATTGCTCACTAAATCATGCATATAATATATTAATAAAGTATCATGAATATAAATAAGGCACCCTACTAAAACCTCACCACTTATTTTCCTCTTTCACACCTCAACATCAAACATACTATTCTCCCATCCCTTCCATATATGTCACATCACGTCACTAACCATCTTTGATGTGATCGAGATGCATCCCCATAGATCCCACTCTCACATGGTCCAACATCTAGTACAAGCCTGAGGTATCACATCACAACTCACCCAAAGGAACTTGATCCATCACACAACATCTAACCCAATTAAACCTAGGTTGTCACATCACATCACCCATGATGACAGATAGGTAATTAGATTACTTCTTTCTTGAAGACACATGGGCTATGACACTATATCTCCCCACATAAATAGATTAGTAGGGTATCAACAATGTAAAGTAAATAAACTTCATTCCCTCCTCCTAACATGCATGACCCCCAATACATATCACTTCACATGAGAAAATCATCACATCAGACCTCATTAAAAATGCATGGGCCATCACTTCTAGGTAATCTCTAACAGCAAACTGTATCATCACTACTGAAGGAAGATCATGGAAGAGGGGGTAGCTGGCAATCCATATTACCATCATCATGGCTATTGGGGAAAACACCCCGAACACAAAACATTAGAGGGGTATTGTTATCCGAAATGAGTGGGGTGAATATAGAAATAACAAAAAATCCATGGAATATATAGATAACACACAATACCTTTCCTAAGGGTCTATATAAATTTCACTAGAACACCCCACCATGAAACCACTTTACTATGTATCAACGGTCACAACCGTTACTACCACTACAATTGAATAAACTACACAACCATCACACAAAGCCACACAATCCCACATTCAATTATAGGTTCCACTATTTGCCAGAATTTTCATGTTTAAATTAACTCCCATTTACATGCTAATTGATTTCTCATTTAAACAACCCATTCATTTGTCCAATTAATTTATTCCAAATTTCCACATATCCACTTTAGACTATCCTTTTTCATTTACAAATCCTTGAAATTTTATAATTTTAAATTTTTCCATGTTGAAAGATGAAACTAACATAGCCAAACTAGAAAAATCCCACACATCAACCATCACTGTAACACCACATCAACTAGGGATTCCCATCACAAAAACCACCCATATCAACCACCAAAGAATTCTACCACTTAACACCACCCCTATTTCACATCACCACCACTTAAAACATCACCAACACACATCACTACCACATTGTATAACTTACCCCCATCACATTAATTCCAACTAACCATCACATCACTACCAACACACATCTCACAATTTAAAAAATCAATATTTATCACCACCAAACCTGATACATGACCCATGGAAGCACAAAAATAACAACAACAAAAAATCATCACATTCTATATTCCAATTTTTTTCAAGGTTTATTATTATTTAACCATTTTATTAGCATTTTTATTACAAGAGAAACTAGTTTTCCATGGGAAACCAATTTTTTATCCAAATATACTTTCTTAGAATCTTTATTAGGGTGATAACAATAATAAAAAAAGGGGTCATGTAACACCTCAATATTTCATAGTACGTTATCTTTTTAAAGTAATTCATTAGCTTGCACTACACGCAACACCGAGTTCGAGCGCACCAGGACTTACCAAACTAACTGTTCAAAAAGTGGGTGTGAATATTATTAACTGAATTTTGAATTTTATATACATTATATAATTTTATAATCCATATTATGTATTTATTAGACATATTATAATAAAAAATTCATTTTTTAGATAAAAGAAGTATTTTTAAAAAAATGCAATTTTACCGCCTTTTAATGGAGAATCTTTTTTTTAATCATATATTTGACACATTTATATATTAAATTTGAAAAATAAATGTCTTATTTAGAAGTGATACATAAAAATTTAGTTTGGATAAATTTTCTGGGTTTTTCTGATAACATTAATATTTTGATGAATAGTGAAAAATAATAAATTTTATTTGAATTTTTTAATCAAAATAATTCATATTTTTAAATTATACATTTTAATAGTTTTGGAGTATAATTATATTATTTTTTTATCATTTAATCCAATTTTGGTCATTGGAAGTAATTTTAGATTTAAATTGGACATAAACACATATCAATCTTTTGAGAGTTTTTACTTCTCAAAAACCCGTATTTTAGTTTTGACAATAGGAATTGATTTAAATTAATTAATATAACTTCTATGTTTTGAATTTTGTAAAATAGAATTCATTTTTTAATTTTTAATATAAAAATTATCTTAGGGTGATTTTTTGGTATTTTTCTGAAAACATTCAATTTTTGATGAATAGTGAAAAACACGACGTTATTGTTTAAAACCGACATTTATTTAAATAATTATCATAATTTTTATTTAAATTTATTTTAAAGTTAAAAAAGATATATAATACCAATATTAGTCTAATTTAATTTATTGGGTTCATTTTATAATAAGATTGGATATATAAATATTTATTGAACTTTTTAAAGTCTTTTACCCAGGCACAATTGCGAATTTTCATAAGATGTAATTTTAATGCTTATGTGAATTGAATTTAAAAAATCCAAAAGTCATGGTTGATATCATTAAGTAAAATTTTGTTCAATAGGATTAAAATAATATTTAGTGAATAGTATCTTTTGAATTTTATTTACCACGGTTAAAAGTAAATAGCGTAATTAAAGGTAAAAATGAAATTATAATTACCCTAACACATGTCCTAATTATATTAAATAAGTTTTTTTACCAAAATAAATATTAGGAATAAAATATGATCCTCTTTGATCCACATGGATTATATTAATACATTTATTTTTATTTTATTTAAAGACGAGTTAAAAGTGTAAAATTAAAATTTTAATAACTAAACATTTTTGATATAGGGTTAGACCTAAGATAAATTAACCTATAAATATTCATTAGATATATAAAAATATTTATTAAATCATCTTATTTTATTTATAATTTTTATATATTAAATAATTAAATTTATTTATGACACAATGATGATGTTGTAATTACTTTATAAATGAATGATTAAAATAATTGATATTATAAATATAAAAATAAATGCAAATTGAGACTTTTGATGCATTAAAATAATTTTATAGGTTAATATGACATTTTATGGTTGATTTAATTTATTTTTTGAAATTAATCATGTTTTTTTGCTGTAAAAAAAACCAAATACTAAATAGTATCAAAATTGACATAAATGAGTGTTTAAAACAAATACTATATTATTAAATGATTTAATATTCATAAAAATATACGATTCATCAAAAGGACTTATATAATGATATTTATTTCATTAATTAACCACTTTAGGTTCTCTTTTAATTTTATAGTATGTTTATTAACCATGTAATATAAAAAATACAAGAATACATTGTAAAAGTTAAACTATTTAACTAAGAGTTAAATCTAAAAGATAATGTTAATATGGTGACATAAACTTGTGTAAAACCTATTGGTTGAAAATATTTCGAACATTATACACCTTATCCTAGAAATAAATCCATTTTTAGCCATTATAAACTGAAAATGATTTTATAATAAAATAATATTTCAAGATTTTCCTGAAGTGCCCCTCACCACTCTTATAAAAGGGGACATTCCATTATCTTAATTTCTCACATATGAAGCCATTTATCTTGGAAAAAAACTACTCAAATATCTTCCCAACTACCCTAAAATCATCATAGAGGCCTTACTTTGATCATAAATCCAACCTATAGATCCCTTTTGATCAAATCAAAAGGAAGAATCTGAAGAAGAGGTAACAATTTCATAACCTCTTTCAATGTTATTTTCTTCTTCAACTTCCTATTTCTTTGTTGTTTCCATTCCAAAATAATAAATTCAGTACCTTATAAATATAGTAATGTTATTATAAATATGGTACAATGATATTCATTATTATATCCATTCCATGAATGAAAAATTCGCCATACGTGCGTACGTACGGCTTACCGTCTCCACGCCGTGGGGTAGTTTTTTATTCAACATTTCATTATTTTTATGGGTATAATAATTTGTATAATTTATGTAAATAATAAATATAACATTTTAATGATTCATTATAATTAATATACCATCCAATTAAATACTATTTCACCATAAATAGAATGATATGGTCATTCGTGCGTACGTACGGATTACCGTCTCCACGAACGCGATGAGATTCATTCCCCAATAGTAACCATTCAAGAATAATTTTCATTGTATGATTAAAAATAACGTTTAATAACTTAATATAATTCTTTATATGAATCATATAAACCCTATCCATAACAAACATTACTTGAGTAACTAAACATATAAAGGAAAATGAATCAGTTAACACCCAAAACAATGATACTACTGAAATATTATTTATAATGAAATATTAGAAGATCAAATATGATATCATACTTTTGAATGTGGTTATTTTATAATTTAATAATAATGATTTAACTATTATACAGGAGGTTAAAATACCCAATACAAAGTAAAAGTACATGGTAATGGTTAATTTTAAAATCTCTTTATTTATCTGAGTTTGTTTATACGTAAGTATCTACTGGGACTTCTTTATCATCCACTTCAGTGTTTCTTAAAAATGTATTTCAAATTTTTTTTATTATTTCATAGAATACGGTTTAAATTCATTTATACCCTTTTTTTTACTTTTTAGAAAATGTTTTAAAAGGAATATTTCTTTAATTTTCTAAACAAGTTACTTTATGACCTTTTTGAAAAATTAATGTAAGAAAGTTTTTTATACTTATATGGCGGGTGAAACTATTTTCTGCTGTTATAACACCATCCAATCTTCCCTTACAAGCTTATAAGAATATTTTCTAAATAATTGTTTTTTTATAATTACGTTACTTATAATTTTTTCCAATATAGAAAGACATATTTCTCTCAAATTGTTTTTATTTCATCTATGTCAACATACTTTAATGAATTTTACACTTGTTTGAAGTTGATTTATTATGATACAATATTCCATATTTTATTGAAGGTTTTGTGATATGTTTGATTGTGGATGTATTGTTTTTATACCATTATTGGTTTATGGTTAAATTATTAACATTTCTTATTCTAGTTTTAATAATAATGTTTATGTCATGTCTCTAACTTTTCATATAAAGAATGCATTAGACAGAGTAAGTGACGGGTGGAGCCCACTATAGCTCCTCAATGCATTGGTAGGTCTCATGAGACAAACTAGTGTCTTTGCATGAGGCCTTGAAAAAATATTATTTGTAGTCTTGGAATGAGGCCTTGACTATGTGGTTATGATGTTCGGTATTATGCATTTCATCATTATAAAATTAGATATTGATATTAGATGTGATTATTCGACTAGTAGAATATCCATGTAAATAAGTAAATGGCATTATTTGATTAATCTTTTCCATATTATGATTAAGTTTATGTTTAAAAGTTTTCTGTTTTAGTCTTATACATTTCTTTAAAGGTTTAGGCATATTTATTATAGTTTTCACTATATTGTTATCTTTAGTGATCATTTGAGCTCACCCATTTCTTATGTTTTCTTTTTCCCAATATGTGAAGAAGTATATTATGATTGATCTGTAGGGATAGGCTAAGGGATATTAGTGAGTTCAAATGGAAGAAAATATTTTTGTTTTTTATTTCATGATGTAATGTTAAACTTATGTATGTATCTAGTAATTCCAAGGATACTAAACTAATTGGCCTTTCAAGACTTGATCTCTTGGGATCTTTCCAATGTTATGTAATAATGCACTAACGTTGGGTAACTAGGGTTAGGGAGTTATAGGTCACACAAATACACCATCCTCAGGATAAAAAAGGATCCTAACAGCCCATACATATAATATTGGAAACATAAAAGAAAAAAACCTTCGATAATAAAATTAACTAGTAAAATCTTGTGACTTCTCCCCATCCCAATAAATTTCAGATTTTATAAATAATTATCATTACTAATTCAACCATTATAATCCACCAAATTGAAGAAAAAAGTAATTAATCTCCACACATTCATCTGAAAGGTGAGAGAACAAAGATCCCCTACCTCAATGATCTTTTATAATTTATTTCACACCATAGGGAAAATAAGAAACAAACCAAAAACCAAGACCTCAATTGAAAAACTATGATCAACCTAAACTACATCAGGCACCATAAAAACACAACCCAAGAACATACCAAAACAAAAAGACACAACCATGCTGAATTTAACCAAGTGGAGTGAAATGAAACAAGGCGATTGAGAGAAGAACTCAATTCAGATGACTAGAAAAGTACCTCTAGAACCTCAGGACCAAGGAAAGAGAGGAAAGTCTAGAAGATCCTCCAAAATTACTTGTATTTTCCCAATATTTTAGAGTAAATGGGAGCCGATGAGTATAATCATTATAAACATTATAGTTATATATAGGATGTAACTCATGCGATTCTTGTAATGATTTCCATATTCTCATATAAAATTATACGGGTTTTGTAGAAATTCATGTTGCTTCAAGATGATTCAATTCACATTGTGAGTTTTAATTTAATTTAGTAAATTTATTTCATACAGGAATCCTCACCTAAATAGAAGCTATGAATCTAAGGCTTCACATTCCATGAAGCACCAACTCACTTCGGGAAAGACTTTCATGAAATGAACCATCTATTACTGCTCTTATTTCCCCATAACCTACTAGATACTCTTTCAAGGAACCCATTATACACAAAATGGATATTTATTGGCTAGGAATGAATGGGACATTACGTTTTAAGATCTTGAATCAGTGTAATATCACTAATAGGGGGAGGGGTGAATCTGTGATCACATTTATTTTTATAAATTTTTCCATTTTCTATTCAACCTATGTGGATAATTAAACACTTTTTCTACTCTTATTATGTCTCTCAACCTTACCTTTAATGATTATCTTAAACAATGGAATATGACACAAGGATTGATAAGGTTTGATACAAGGACATACTTCTTACAATTTTGGTTATTCCAAACCACCATAGATCATCTATTATAATCATTTATCAATTATAATGATCAGTATAGAATCACTCCATATCTGAATTCCAGAATCTATAAATGTAGATTTTATACTACATCACACAATGTTACCTGAATCCACACTAACAAAAATACATCACCTAATCCCAACACGAACGAGTATACTTCACCTATCCTCAAGGCTTGATCCACTGCAAGATGATCTTTTGATATTCATCCATGTTCTCTCTGAATAACATTTTATGATGTACTCTTTAATTAAATTAAACAACCAATATTGAGGTCTATTAGTATTTCTCAAATATATTTGATAACTTGTATTTGATTTGTTTCGTCAATGTAATAAATGCTTGGGCATTAATTCTTCCTTATAACTAATTTCTCAGCATAAGTTATCTTTGTGAAAGTGGTGTACACAAATTATTCTATTTTATTTATTCCAAATAAGAATTTATCAATATCATATCACAATATTCTTGACTTCAAAATCTTCATGAATGCGTGACATAATGAATGGTATTCTCTCTTTGTAATCCCTTTTACATATATATTCCATGGTATTATTTTATGTGCAATCTAAAATTATATTTATTATAACTAGGTTACCTTCTCAAGTGAAATTGTGTTCACATATTCACATATTCACGAAATCATGAATTCACTGTTTGTCTTTGAGATAATTACACTCTCCTCTATGAATGTAATTATGCATGTGCTGCCTTCATCATGAAAACCTCTTTATTCCTTTCAAAATCTTGAATGGGTGTGAGTGAAATATTATTCTTAGTGAAATTATAACAAGAAAACTATACTATTTACCTCACATTTACAAAGTATTCAAACACCATCAAATTCTTGTTCATATACAAAATAATAGAAATTTTGGTCTTCTTCTTCATGAAAGCAATTACATGTAATACATGCACTGTCTTCATGAAAACCACAAAAATTTTCAACATTATTTTTATAATAAAGGGGTATATACATATAGTTCTATACTGATTTTATTCAAAGAAAATGTTTTTTCAATGAAAATCGATTGTGCTTTGCACAAGTTGAATGCCCGCCAAATCTTCTTCTTTTTTCCATAAGTATATTGCAAGAGTTCCTCAAACATCAATAACCAGAAGGCGTCATGGTGCTCTATTTACTTTAGAAATAAATATCCTCACTCAAAATCATTGTGGAACTCTCATCCACATTTCTTCTTCTTTTTATAGGCATGTACTGACTGTCTTATATTTTTATTTAACGAAACATCAACACTCCACTTTTTATGTTGTTTCATTGACTTATAATTTTCCCAAATCCTTCAGAAGTCTTCAAATATCATTCAAAAAAATTTAATGTAATCTTATCTTTTATGTGTTCAAAACTCCCCTTGATGAGAATCTCACATTCATGTGATGAAGATCTCATGGTCCACCTATCCATGAATTATAGATGCATTATCACCATCCTAAAATTTTTTCCCTTTGGATTTATCTCTGTATTCAATTGAGTTTTTGATAGCATGAAAAGTTTAAGTTCCATGAAGGAAGATTAATCATATAATTATCTAAATAAATATGCTTCAGAAAATCCATGGAGACCTTGGGTTCTATTTAAATAGGGGTTTCCATCTTCTTCAGTGAAAAATCATGTGAGAATCATTAGAGGTAGAAGATGATGTTGGCTAAATCAAATGGTCACAATCAAATAGATCTAATAATTATGGTTAGGTACATAACATTTTAATATGCAGCACTAATAAATGTTATTTATAATACAACATTGGACCATGCCTCTGTCTCACTGTCCCATATAAATTGTCCTATGCCCGTTGCACTTGGAGCTAAAAGTGGGGGATCAATATCTATAACACACTGTGCTGGTCCACTGGAACCCAAGACCATCTAGATGTTCTACGACACGAGTGTTATCCTACAAGTGTATACAATGTCCCAAAAAATCCATCCACCATACAAGCCCTTTTGGGATATCTCTCTTATATGATAGAGGCCTACTCCCATATGTGGGATTCAACTAGACACATGGGATTTTGTAGCTGGACCCATTTTTTATATAAGGCTAATTTATACAATACTTATTATTCCTTCTATGTATAAAATATAATTCAAATCCTTCCTAAACTCTTCATAAAAAAATGTATGGCATTATTTTATTTCTACATATTCTTCTTAACTCTTCTTCATGAAAATCAATATTTTTATGGTCTTTACTTTCTCAAGACACCTCATGAAATTAATTTATTTTTACATGGAAATCGTTAATTCTTCTTCTAAAAACAATTCATAAAAAAAGAATATTCTTAGGGTATTGTTCTATTCTTCTTCACCCATTTAAGAAATTTCCACTTCCTAAAACATTTTACACTCCTTAAAATATATCTTTAAATTTTTTGGCCAGTTCAATAATCATCACGATTAACAAGAATAATTTATAAATAATGTAATAAAATTAATTTATATTAATACATAACAATTCTTAGTACATCATCACTTAAACTTCAAATCACCAAACACAAATTGACATAAAATAAAAAAAATATTCCAAAATGTATTTTCCTTTATATAATTTTTAATATTTAAACTCATCAATGTCAATATGTGTGTTCTCAAACTCTTCTCCCCTTATTTAAAATTAAATGAAAATGATAATTGGCACCTTTTCATATCATATTAATGTATGGAACCACATTAGTTCTCAAATAAATGAGCTTCTAGTCAGTCAACTCTATTTCTATATAGTCTACCCCAATGTAGAAAAGAAGATTTACTTTACCAAAGAATCAAAGCTATTCTTAAGGAATATTTATCTATGTCACAATCCTTAATATCATTTAACTCCTTCATTTAAAGGGATATATAATAAAGTTTATCAAGATATATTTTAAACAAATATTAACAAAAACATCAAAACATTTTATGTACCTAAAATATTACTTCCTCTATAATTAATTTTTCTTATGATTCATCATTCCCCATTGAGAAGTAATTTTATATAATTAGGGAAGATGCTAAAATGTGATTATCATACCTCAGATTTAGTTTTTCTCTCCTTGATGGGATACAAACCATTCATCATCATGGAAAAATATATTATCCACCATTAATAACAATTTTCATTTAATTCCATGGATTCTAGTTAATATAAAAATAGTGAAGGGAGAAGGAGGGACCTCAAATATCCACTGAAGACACATTTAAATTGAGAGACTCCTATTAATATAGAATTTTTCTTCGTATTAGAATCATCTTTGGATGAGCCTTATTTCTCAGCTTTCCCAAAAATCCTGATTGATTTTTTATCATTAGTTTACACTTCTCATGTGGATTCCTTTTCCTCTTATGTACTATAATAATTTATTTTTTCATTCCAAATATTATTTATTCTCCATTATTAGGCTAGTAGAAATGTTATATAATGATTTATATCATGAGAATGTTTTTCATTCCTTATAATTTTCATGTCATAATTTTTAGATGACTTCTAATCAATGTCAACTTCTTCAAGTATCACCACTTTAATTCTTTTTGACATGGAAAGATTTTCATATTTCTATATTTTTTGATATTTTCACACAATACACTAGTTACTTTTGGTTTCTTCAACATGTAACTTCTATTCTCATTTACACTGTAAGAAATATTATTTGGTAAGATAAATCAAAATTTCTCAACATTGTGACTTTCATAAACACAAATAATAAAAAGTTCATTAAATAATTCAAATTCATTCTATGTTGATAGTTTAGATAGTTTCTTAGCCACATACTTCTCATTATAATAATATGATCTCATATATTTTGCATTTATCCCCCTTAATTCGTGCCTCTTTCATAGAAGTGACATATTATATGAGGATGAATAACATTTATGACAAAAAACTCTTCAAAAATACCAGTAGAATCTAGACCAAATCTTACAAACTAATTATAGTTCTAATATGAAGATTTTTTTTATTTTATCAGATTTTGGGTGTTTCTGTTTAGGAGGAAAATGTTTTCATATATTAATATACTCTTCTTTTGTGGAAGATATTCTCTTATTTGTTATTTTGGTCCACCTGAATGCAATATTTTCTTTAGGGGATACATTATTGTAAAAAAAATCTACATTGAGATTAATTACGTATAAAACTAAAATTTTTCTATAGAAACCTATTATCATTATATTTAGAATATTCACCTATGATCTTAATAACTTTTGTGAAGTCTTATTTCATATAATTTATCTCAATTTCAGATGAAATACTAATAGATCATGCCTTAAATAATTATTCATCTTTCTCAATAAGTCTTTATTCAAGATCATTCAACTTATTTTCATATATATATATATTAATCCTATACTATTTATTTTCTCCAATGAATAAAATTTCAGTCTTTTCAAGCTCTTATATTCCTTGTGATTTTCCTTCAGAGGCATTTAGTTTCCTTTCTAGCTCTGGAACCTTCTTCATATGTTCCAATATCCCATTAATATGTCTTTTATTTATTGACATGATATTCATTATCCTTTATTTGTTTTATTTTATCTTTATTAAGCTTCATGTTATTATAAATAATAGATTATATATTATCTTTTAATAACCATTATAGTACAATTATCTCTTTACATTTTTCACCTTCAAATGTGTTTTTTATTATTTTGGATTTTACCATTAAAGACACCTAGTTTTTGGAAGATCAATTTTATTCTGTACCACCGCTTGATGGTGAAGAATTATCAATTTAACTTCTCATAATATTTCTTATATTTTTCTTTTATAACTTATTTGTTTTCTTCTAATAGCCACCTCTTTTATATTAATTAGATTTTATCTTGAAGTAGTCTTCTTCTTTTTCAGTCTCGGTGACATTAGATTTCATCTTTGGATAGTAATATACAAAATTTTTAAACCCATTTCAGTTGAAGTACTTTATTGAATTATTTCCTTTTCCAATTCTTAATTTTTTTACATTCTTGTAAATAATGACCTCAACTTGTTATAGTCATATTTATCTTCCTCAACCCCAGAATAACTTGATTTTAGTTCCTATTAAACATTATATTTAACATTTATCATGGTGTCAAAGGCTATCTGAATTTTTATTTGTTCATAAAGAAATTATTTTTCTCATTTCATATGCTATGTGTATGTTATTAAGTTCATAAAGTGACAAATCTTCTTATTTTTCTAGTGTAGAAAATTTTGGATCAAAACTATTTGAAATTTTTTTCATCTACTTATTGACATTGTTTGAGTCATCCTAATTTTCACAAAAACTATGATGCTACTAATAATATCATTTAATCTTATAATTTAATAATAAATAATTTCATTTTAACCCATTTTGATATATTTAAATATACTTCTCCATATTTTTATCTTAGCATATTTGACTTTAATATTTCCTTCATAACTAATTATCAATTTATCGTAGATCTCTTTAACTGTTTGGAGGCCCATAAAATTAGTATAAAATTATACGATAAAGCCATTAAAATTTCCATTTTTTAATTTCCATCACTATCTAAGTTCCTATTATATAAAAAAATTCATAGGAGCATTCACATCATTAGGTAGAAATATCACTATAACTATATCTATCACTTCAACCCCAAGAGATTAGAGATTCAATTTAAAACTATTTATCTGACCATGATAATTATCACTATTGATAATGGGAACACCCCTAATATTTATTTAATTAATTCCCTTTATGATTAGGAAATATTTTTTATCTTTTTGAGGAAACCTTCGCTCTAATACCACTTCAAGATCCCATATCTATGAATGATCACTATGAGGGGGAGTGGGTGAATCATTGTTTCCTTTTATTTTGAAAATTTATTATTTTTGAATTCATCCTTGGTGGATGGTTAAATCATTTATCCAGTCTTCTTGTTCTTATTGGACTTACCTAAATTGATGAAGCAAAACAAAGGCACACAAGACAATGAATTGCAATTTTCAGTACAAAGACTAACCTTTACATGTTGGTTATTACCCCAATATATATTTTTTACTATAATCTTTTATAAATTATAATAGTAAATATAGAATCACACTATATATTAACTATTAACTACACATAGGTTTATCTTTATTCTTCATCACAGAGTGTTACCAAAATCATTACTGACCTACTCTAGAATCCACACTAGAGTCTTCTTCTGCTTCTAGCTCCAACCAAAAGACTTCTTCTACTCCGACTCGAATTGAGAGACTTCTTATTATCCTAGTATAAACCAGAAGACTTAATCCACTCCTAGAACCAACTAAAAGGCCTCAAATTTCTTCATGGATTGTTCTACTTTATGATTATCTTTTGATATTCCTTCACTAGATCATAGAATCAAACCGTCTCTTGTACTGTTCAAGTAGCATTTATAGGAAAAAATAAGGTCTTTTAGTATTGATAAAATATATTTGATCGCATGTATCTGATTAGTTTCCTCATTATAATAAATGACCAGGCTTGAATTATTTTTCTAACAGAAGTCCCACTCACACTAATATGTGTACAAGTGGTACACAGAAATTCTTTTATATTATTTATGCAAGATAATACTTTTAGAATCTCAAAACACATATTTATTGACTTATTAATATTCATGAATGTGGGATATAATCCATGGTTTTCACAATTTTTGAAAACATTAATACACACATATATTTATTCCTTCATATTATTTTATGTGAAATATCATCTTGTATTTATTTTATTGGGTTATCTTATCATCTGAAATTGTATTCATGTATTCATGAAAGCATGAATTCATAGTTTTTCTTTGAGTTAATTTCACTCTCCTCTACATAAGTAATTATTAATCCACTAAATTCATTGTGAAACCCTCTGTTTTCCTTTCACATACCTGAATGGGTGTAGGTGAACAATTCTTCTTCACACAAGTCTCACACAACCTCTATACTATTCTCTTCATGTGAACCAAGTATGTATACATTGTACAATTAGTTTCGGTGTACAAAAGACCTTGTATATGGTTTATACTTTTTCAAAAACAATTCACATAATTTATGAACTGTATTCATATAAACCACACAATTTATTAGCATTCTTTGTGAAATTGAGGGAGGTTACATGTATCATTCTATCCTAAGTTTCTTTATGGAACAAATTTTTCCTGAAGAAAATCATATGTGATTTGACAATGTTTATGTCACATGGGATCCTCTTATCCTTGAGATAATAGTATCATGATAGATATTTTCTCACCATGAACTAGAATGCTTCACAATTCTCTATTTTATTTTTAAAATGAGTGCCTCCCAAATTCACATTGGCTTTCTTGACTACATTTCTTCTTTTATTATAGGAATGTACCCACTACCTTATCTTTTCATTTCATTCCACATTGACACTCCTCTTTTTATTCTACTTCTCTGACTTTTAATTTTCACGAATCATTCATAATTCCTAAAATATATTAGGAAAATTTTCATAGTGTTTTCTTTTTTATGAGTTCATGACTCCTCAGGATGAGAATCAAATGTTCATGAGATGAATATCTCATGATCCTCCTATACATAAATTATGGATACATTATAATCCTCATGAAAATAATTTTACATTTAGAGGTATCCCATTCCATGAATTAGTTATTAATTTCATATAATGTATAACATGCATGAATGAATATTTTATGCTCATTATCTAAAAAACATGGCATCAAAAAATCCATGGAGATCCTGGGTTTGATCGATGGAGGTTCTTCCATCTTCTTGAGGAAAATAATACTTAAATAATTAGTGGATCTAGAAGATAGAAAGGAATTGGTCAAATGGTCTAGTTAAAATAGATCCAATGTACGTGGTTATGTTTGTAACATTTTAGTACATGGGAATATTAACTGTTATTTCATATCCCACATCAAACCACACCTTGGAATCTGTCTCTATATCGCTCATATATACAATCCCATTTCATCTATACTTCAATGTTTCAGTGGTGTATTGACTCCCTCAGTACACTACACACGTTTCATGGGTTGTTCCACACCTTCCCTATACCATTGAAACCCTACACCATCTTTATATGCTCTTATATGAGCGCACTCCTACGTGCCTATATACTAACCCAAAACTCCTACCTCCACATGCTGCCTTGTGGGATGGATCTCCAATGTGGTAGATGACCCCTCTTATATTTGGGATTGAGTTGGTCCTTGGGGATTAAGTGGTTTAGCCCAATTTTTATATAAGTACCATTCATATAATAATTAGAATTCATTATAAGTATAAAATATAATTCCAAGCCATCCTCAAATCCCCATAAGAAACTTCAAGGCCATATTTTAAATATTTTTCTTCAAAGATCTTATAAATGAAAATCAATATTTTCTTAGTCTTCACTTTAGAAAAAATTATCATGAAATTTCTATATTTTTTTAATGGGATTAATTAATTCTTATTCCGCAAACAATTCATCATGAAAATTAATATTTACATGGTCTTCTTCTATCATTATTCACCCAAATAAAGAATGTCAACGTTTTGCAACCAAGTTTAATCCTTAGATCATGTATTTAAAATTGAATATCAATTAAAAAATCATCACAATTAAGAAGAATAATTGATCAATCAGGTCATCCAATGAAATTATATAAAATTTCGTAGGAATCACTAGTTTATCTCCAGTATACCAAACACATATTGATACAGCATTGACAAAAAATAAAACACCGGTCCCAAAAAATATGAGTTACATCTCAAATGATTCTTATCCTTGAGAATAAAAAAACAAACTGGATGGTATAATAAAAAATTCATGATGTACTTCTCATGAATCTCATTACACCTCAAACACTAACACCTTCCAAGAACACCAATATGAAATAACTATAAAATGCCTCGAAGAAAAACATCACTATCCCTTACTATAAATAAAACCACACAACATTTTACAAACCAGATGAAACCCATTATAATTATAACTATATACATAAATAAAATCCCAAACTCTATATATCCCATGATAAAAAATGAACAAACAACAAACAAAAATTCCCTGTACACACAAATAAAATAATTCCATTTTCTACCTCAAGATATTATACACTATGGGTGGAACTGACCTGAATTCACTATTTTAAAATTTGTAATAGTATAACATGTCCTAATTATGATATATCTTTCAACTATTAACAAGCTAAAATATTTATCATACATCATATCATTAAATAATATCACATTTCATAAATAAACAATACCAAAACATCACATCCTCAAAAGAAAAAGAAAGAAAGTATTAAATCATTAAATCTATAGGTATTAGGAACACATATGTGTCTCACACTCCCAATTACTCTCCTATAGGACACTATTACTCCACAAAATATGAATAAAGGTAATGATTTATCCACAAAACACCTTATCTAATGATCCTTGGTCTTTAATGGTTGCTTAATGAATTTGCTTCATCCTCAATATCCAATTCACCCCAGTCAATGAACTGGAAATCATTATAAAGATATAGATGAAGTTATGACATGTGAATGATTTTGTAGATTCTATCCAACTATGGTGGAAATTCTAACTGATATACCACCACAACAATATAGTCCAACACCTAAAAAGTAATGAGGAACTAGGGAGAAATCTTACCCCCTTATGAAGCCACCACTTCCCCCTTCAAGGAGAAACCATAAAGAAAACATGGTCTCTAACTTCAAACTCTAGGGGTATCCTCTTATATTTATAATTTGTATTATAATGGTTATTTACTTCCTCTATCCTCTCTCAAACCAACTGGATATTCTCAGTCATGCTTTTCCCCACATTAGGACCAATAACTACTGACTCCCCAATCCCTATTCGTCACTACATATAAGGACAAAACCTCCAATACAATGTCCCAAATGGATACATTCCAATGAAATGATGATAAATATTAATATATGAAACTCAACTAGAGGTATCTGACTTACCCATGATCCCCAAATGTATAGGATGACACAATATATTCTCCAGTGTAAAGATAGTCCGCCCCTTCTATGCATTTTTCTAATTGGTAGGAAATAATGCTAAGATGAAATTGGTATATCAAATAATGAAGCAATAACCTTAAGAACTATGAGGTAAAAAAAGGATCTTGATAAACAATTATGGTCATCTGGGCCCCATGAATACTAAAAACATCATCCACATACCAAATTTCTAAAACATCCACAACACCCTATTCATGGATCACTATAAAATGAGACAAATTATTCAATCCATCCACTATCATCCAAATGATATCACATCCTCCCTATTCTCAAGGAAACCCATTGAGAAGACCAATTATATACCCTCCCATTTCTACTTTAGAACATCCAAGGATTGTAATAAACCTCCCGAAACACGATGCATTTATTTCACCTACATACAAACTAGACATTTAGCCACAAACTCTACCACCGAAAATTTAATACCTTTCCACCAAAGCTGTACCGTCAAATCGTATTACATATTTTTTACACTAGGATACACTACTAAAGGTGAGTGGTGAACCTCATGGAGAACTACCGCATGAATTACTAACAAAGAAAACAACCACCCTTAAATAATACCAAATTATTAGCATCCTCCAACCATACCTCTAGAGAATCACCATGGCCTAATCGGTCAGGAGTCACCTATACCTATAAGTCTCCACATAAGACTCCTCCACATACCTCATCGAGGAAAAATCCATAGTAATTTGATAAAAACAACCACAACAACTTCTCTCTTTAATATCAAGATGCATCACTACGAGCACCTTCATCCCTTTCCAAACATTTATAGACTATTGAACCATATCCCCTCAAGATTTTTGACTCAACACATTATCAATAACATTCCACTTTTCTGATGTATAAGATATCTCAAAATCATAATCTAGAAGAAACTCCACTCACCCCCTAATGTATATTCAAATCACACTAATAAACCACATATTTCAGGAATTTCTAGTTGGTGAAAACCAAAAAGCACTCAATAATAAGGAAATGAAACCAAAACATCAAGAAAAAAACTACAGTCTCTATCTCTAGATCATGGGAAGGTATGGTTATGCTCATGGGGACATAATTGAATTTACGTATAGGAGATCATTTCTACCTAACAAATTAACACACATTCCATGACTAGATGGGATGCATCACAGAAAAACTCAATCATCACAACCTCTTCAAGAAATAAAATCACTAGAGAACTAACCAACTTCTTCTTGTGATAACTAAACACTACCTAGATTTGACTAGTCCATAAAAAACGTTGTCCTTCCTAGTAAAAACTATTAGTGGGTTGGGAAATTGAGATAAGTAAGTCAACAAAATCTCATAATATCCATCCATATTAAAAAAATTGAACCAATTACACATTATGGAGTGTTTACCAAAAAACCATTGCATCAATCTTCTACGGGTCTATATTCACACCCTGTTGAGAGAATACATTTCTAAAGAAAATAGACATCTGACAACTAGAACATTCAATGGGAAATATCCCATAATGATGGTAGTGTTAAAGGACCTACAATATTTCTTTGAAATTATCGGAATGCTCCTCCTCTATCCTAGACTTGATTAAGACATCTTTAATGGAATTAACAATAAACTAGTCAAGGAACTCAGGGAATATGGTGTTCATGATCTCTATGAACATAGATGGTGAATATGTGGCACCAAAATACATGAAAAAAACTAGAAGTGTCCATAAATGAACCTAAAGGAAATATTTTTAATACCCTAATCTTTTACCCTCATCTGGTTATATCTTGATCACAATTAAAATTTTGAAAACAAACTTTCTCCCTTGATCTGGTCAAATAGATCATCAATCCTTAGAAGAAGTAATTGTACTTTACCATCAAATATTTCAACCTCTAGTTGTTTACACACAACCTCATAATACCATTCAACTTCTTTGAGAACAACATAGGAAAACCCAAAGGATACACTCTAAGTCAAAAGAAACCCCTCAATATCTGATTATACCCTTATAGTATCAACTCTCACAGCTCTATTGGTACCATTTGGTTGGTATCTATCTAAACCCAAGACATGCCCAACGACAACTCTATCCAAAAATCAATATTGTATCGAAGGAGTAGTTCCACAATCTTATTTTGGAAATAACATAGTAACAACTCAATAACCCTATGAACATCTTATACCTAAGAATACACTGACAACTATTACATCTGAGGAAAAAGAGGCTTTAGTTTTCTACCACCCATCTGATATCCTTGCTCAACAATGAATTCCACCCGATGTCCCTCCACATTGGAAAATTAAACTATCCTTTGAAAATAGTTGATGAATGCACACAAAAAACAAAAAAAAAATATAGGTTAAATATAAAATCATATAGATTCATCTATAATAAGAATAAATATCTCACTTACTAGTGGTTACCCATCACCAGTCAACATCCTCAACACACATCAAACAAATCATCTTGACCTCCAATCAGTGTAGATAACACCAATGTTACTATAATTCTCTCCAAATATAGTCCAGATAAACATAACAAAGTAGGAGAAACAAATTATTGTGAGTACCCTAGATCAAACATGTCATAAACAATGGTAAGTGACAAACTAATCGTACCTCTGACAACCTTTGGACCTACTAGAACTACTGCCACTAATGCATGTATCTAGCCATGTCTGTATCTTCTTTATCTCTACTATCATCCCCAAGACTGTTATTTGGACTAGGTACCTATGAAATATACTATCACAAAGCTTCCCCTTCCAAAACCATCTTCCTCTAGCTATAGAACAAGCAAAAAATATCCCTACCACTGTATCTTCATCATAGTAAACTAATGCTTCTCCCAAAAAGGGTCATATACAACTATAAAAAATTTGCCTCCCTATAGAGTTAATCACTGATACATGTTGTTGTATTTTTCACTAAAAAAAATATAATGAAAACATAAGGCCCTCAGTAGGTCATAAGAATTCTATCACCCCAAATACTTGCGAATTGATCTTTTGTGCTTGGATCCCCACAAGTTATAAACCTATATTCCTAAATTAAAATTTTTGAATGCCTAAATCTATTCTGTTAGAGATAATTTATTGGAAACCCTCTCTATTATCAACTCCCAAATAATGAATCTACTTAATAACCTTTTCTTTCATCTTCAACTTCATGTATGTATAATTTGGAAATGGGTAGACTACAAACTTGATCATTGGGTAAACATTACCCTCTAGATTCCATACTATAGAGTCCTATTTTAGAAAAGGATATAGGAAAAAGATAAAGAGTTCCTTAGAATTTATCCCAATCTCCCCAACACTTAGTTTCTCTTACCGAAGAGATATAAACTCTCGGAACATCACTATCTTTTTCTTTAGCAATAGGAATTCCTAATGGAACTCTCCTAAAAAGTCTATCCATAATTGATATTCCTATCCTTAGTCACCTGGAAATAGTTTCTACCACTGGCAAGAAGCTCACCATAATTTAATAACTACCAATGATAACCATATGTCATCCAAATATCAAATCATATTGATAGTGATCTCAATATCCTCCAACCAGTTCTCCCTCTCCAGATTCAATATCCTCCCCTATATTTTGAAAAACTTTTCTAATGAAAGGATACCAAAGTCCACTTCCATGACACACCCTCCTTTTTCATGTCCATCATATGGTGATCAACCAGATAGGTTTTCTAAACCTCAAATGTATGATTTACTCAAGAATAATGACCAAGATCCTTTTCTAAAAAATAGGGATGCTAATCCTATAATCATGTAATTTTATCAAAATTTTATTTAATTAATTCATTTTAATTTCCCATAATCAATCAATATACACATGAAATCAATAAATAGTGATGCATGTACCTCTCCTAGTTCTCTAAACTAAAAATAGGACAACCTCATTTGGCAGTTCAATAAGCTCAGAGTCCTTGCATCAGATCATGGGAGGCCCTAAAATCCCTTTTACTCACTAGTGTCCATAGAATTTGTCACACACAAAGATCATCTGACACCATTTAATGACCAAACCATGCAATGCTAATAGTTTATAACTCCATAATCAACTATAAAACTCAACTAAATGCTCTGATACCACTCATTCATGCCCCTCCTTTCAAAGGGACCCCTCTTTGGATGAGTATGATGGAAGAGAGATAATGACCCTTGAGTCCCACCTATAGTAGGCCCTGGGTAGGTGATAAGTGAAAAGGGTATAACAAGATCATATACAAGATACATTACACCCTATAAGATAATATGACATAGACATAGGATAATAATCCACCAAGAACCTCTAAATTATAATATAAAATTGAACCCTAAAACATCACACAATGTATGAGAAATGTCATCATATAAATATAAAATTATCCTAGTAAATACTAAAATACATTTCCTATATTAGTGAATCAACATCCCATATAAATGATAAGTTATAAATTTCCACATTAATCGCTAAATTCCACCTACAAATATGAAAAATAGTATATATACTTAGGCTGAACATACAAGTACACTCTAATGGATAATACATAGGGTCTCAAGCTTTCATGTGAGAAGAGAATAATAATACACCATTTAATAAAGAATATATCAAACAAGAACCTAATAAGGTAAACAAACCAACCCCAGACTCACCATGGTTCTCCCACCAAATCACACATCCAATATAATAATACAATATCATGAATATAAACATGGTGAACTAATATTGATTCCCCATGGATTGTATTATATTACACCCCAAAATTAAACATCATGAGCTCCCACCCTTCTATATATATCACATCACATCACCAACCATATATGATGTGGGTTGGGAAGCATCCCTACCTACCCCTCCCTCATAAGGTCTAACATCTGATGCAACCATCAAGAATCACATAACACCTCATGAAAATACCCCATGGATATCAAAATAGATCATTCATAAGGACACATGGTCCGTTACATCCCATCCCTCTTGAAGACACATATTCTCTCACATCATATCACCCAAAGACACTTGGTTTATAACATCATGTCTTGCCATATAACCAAATAAGTAAGGTATCTTGAACTTTAATGACATAAACCCCATTCCCTCGTCCCTATATGCATGACCACCACCAGACATCCCATGTCATCACAATATCATCACTTCACACCACACCAAAAATCACCTCGACCATCACTATTGGGTAACCTACAACACTGAAATGTATCTTCACTACTGAAGCAAGTGTAAAGAAGAGGGGGCAGCTAGCCATCCATATCACCACTATCCTAGATGTTGGAGAAAACACATATAACACAAAACCTTTGGTCGTTGGTAATGTTATTCAACTCAGGTGGGAGAAAAATATAAATAATGTAAAATACATGGTATTTAGAGATAACACACAGTACCCAACCTAAGGATCTACAATTACTGCTATAGTGTACACCACCATGAAACCGTTTCACCAAACATTAACTATCACAAATTTTGCCACCACTACAATTAAAAACACCAAACAACCACTACACAAGGCCACACAATCCCACTTTCAATTACTGGTTCCACCATTTTCCCATTTTTTCCAGTTTTTATTAAATCTCATTTATAAGCTAATTCATATAAAATTTAAAAAACCTATCAATTTGATCATTTAAATTTGTTTCAAAATTACCACATATTAATTTTAGTTTATCCTTATTCATTTACCAAATCTTGATCTTCTAGAATTATAAATTAGTTGATGTCTAATTGAGAAACTAACATAACCTTTCCGCACTATTATTCTCCCATCACACATCAACCATTGGCACACCACTACATCAACTGGGAAATCACATCTCAAAAACCACCCATCACAAACACCACCCAACACAACCAATTTACACTATCACCATCACATATCACCTCCACATCACTCATCACCATCACATCACACATTTCATGCACACATCACAACCACATCATGTAACTTATCACATCACATCCCATGAAAACCAACCAACACATCACTTACCTTACACATCTCACAAATCATCCAGTTACCACTATCACCACACAATGGCCCACATCACACAAGTAAACATAACAAGAATAACCACATGAAGTATCATATTATTCTATAAAAAATTATTCATGGTATATCATTATTTTTCTTCTTTATTTAGCATGGGTATTATCCCACAAAACATTTTTTCCATGGGAAACCAATTTTTTATACAAATATACATTTTTATCCTTTTTATTAAAGGTGATATTAATAAGAAACATAGTAATTTTCATAAATACAATAAGCTAAAACACAAAAAAAATCCACAAACACCCATGGTTTTTACTATTGATAATAATCATGCATAAACTCATAAACAATAAAATCAAGTAGTAAAATAAAAGTATTTCTCCCCATTACCATAAATTTCAGATTTACTAAATAGTTATCTTTATTAAGATGACCCTTACTATCAACCTAATGGAAGAAAAAATCATGAAATACACACAAATGTACATAAAAAATAAGAGAATGAGGTTACCCAACCTCAAATAATCCTTATGATTCACTATGAAACATAGGGATAATAAAAATCAAGATGATAACCAAAACCAAAATAAGAAACCCAGTATCAATCAGAACCACATTAGAGACAATAAAATTATATACCAAAAAAATTCCATTATAAAACAACTCTACCATAGTGAATTTCCCAAATATGATAAAAATAAAACAAGGGGATTGATATAAGACCTCATCTCAGATGAGTAGCATAAAATCTCCAAACCCAAAAGATCAAGGAAAGAGAGAAAGGGATAGAAGACCCTCCAAAACACTTTATATTCACCCAAAAACCGAGAGGAAATGTTATCAAATAGGTAGAATTCATCTAAACATTAGAGTTATCAATATATTTTGATATTCCTAATTCACTTAGTAAATTACATATTCAAATATTTAATTCTATGGGACCTTTGAAATAGAAGCTATGAATACATTACAAGGCATGAATTATTCAAGGATTTGGTTTCCACTAAAAAAACATGGTGAAAAAATATGATTCCACTCATATAGTGAGTTTCAATTTTACATAGTGAAATTATTTCATACGAGACTCTTCACCTACATACAAGTCATGAACTTCAAACTTCACATGTCATAAAACACCAACTCATGTAATGAACCTCTTTCACGATGTTCACCACCTACTAAAATATTTCTATAGATTCAACATTTAAATATCATAAATAATACCCATTTAGAATACCCCAAACCATGAAATTGGAAATGTAATAGTCCGTGAAGTAATAGGAAATTACAAACATAATTTTTAGAAAATATTATATTTTTTAAATATGGTATATTTTTCCATTGGGACATTAAAAAGTATAAATCCATTCATCCACCCAATATTTGATGGTTCTTTTTATAAATATTAGATATATTGTATGAATATATATTTTTATAAATAATTCTATTGAATTTTTTTTCATAATGATTGGGAATTGCCAAATTTATGATAAAGAAGATACTAATTGTTATAAACAATAGAAATATGAGTATAAAATAAAATATAATGTTAGAAAAACATCATTTTTGATGATGCATGAATATTTTTGTATGTAAAGAAGAAAATAATATATGGAAGAAACTTGAAGTTACTCACTTTAGGAAAACCATAATTATAGAAATTATAAGAATCATGCATAGATATTATAATCATGATTTTAATTTCTTAAGCTGAGAATCAATTGATAAGATGAAGAAAATATTTATTACTATTGTTAATTGTATAAAATCTCTTGGATATAAATATTTGATTGATTAAAAACTGGTTGAGAGTGTTTTTTATAATGCTGAATAAATAAGAATCTAAAAGAACAACTCTTGATGATACTAAGAATTTTAAAATAATTATTTTAGATAATATTATTGGTACCCTCATTCAATATAGTAGATGAATGAAAAAAGATACAGACAAAGAATAGATGAAAAATGGAGTATATTTTTTTTCAACATCAAATATATCTAAGAAAAAAAGATCTTTTAATTTTTTTTCTCTAAATCATTAAATAATAATAAAGTTAATATTTAAACTCAGATCAGTTCATTTAAAAATATTTATAATGAAATTTAAGATCTTTCAAAAAGGATGAATAAGATAGTTAGAAAAACTTATTTTCATTAAAATTACAAGAATAATATCAATGAATGATGTAAAAATAATGATTCATCGTAATTTATATTGTATAAATGAAAAATATTGTTCATATTAAACCAAATTATCCCAGACTAAAGAAGAAGGATAGGAAGGATAAGAATTCTAGAATGTTCTACAAGTATAAGGTAATTAAAATAGAAAAGTTTCTGACATTGAGAGATAAATTGGGGTGAAATTTATTCTAAAAACTATTTTTAAAATAATAGAAATGGGAATGAAGTTGTGGGTCTCTATATAGATGTTTCAAATACAAACCAATTCTCCAGGAATAAGGAATATTCAGAATACTTATCCAATTTAACATTAAATGAAAATTATTTAGATTCTTATTATTAATTTTCTACTTATTTAGATAAAGAAAAATATATTACATCTAATGATTATGTTACTTTAGAAATCCTTGAGGATGTTTGTAGATATTTTAATTTTTTTTAAATAAAATAATAAACTTTGAAAAATATTGAAAAAGACATGGTAGAAGTTCCCACAGAAACTTTCAAAATTTGAAACTATTCCTTAAAAATTTATAAACATACATCTAAACTATAAAAAAAATATAATTCTATATCATCTAATAAAAATAAGGATTTAGTTATAAAACTAAATTCTGAAATATTAAGCTTAAAGAAGCTTATATAAAAATTTTCATCCATGAAGGAAATATTTGATAATATGTATAGATAAATTAGACTCCAAATGAATATATCTATGATTGGTTTAAAAAAATAAATAATAAAAATTTAAAAATAATTAATTTATTTCTAAAAGTGCCCCTTTATAAATGAAATGTTTGTGAGGATGACACTAGAAGAACAAGTGTTCCTTAAATAAGGTAAAATAATTTTTTTCTTATAAATCCTATAGTACTAAATAATTGTATGTTGTTTAACATAATAAAGTTGGAAATATACGGATTCCTAATGTTTTATTTTCTAATAATTCTTAGCCGAAGGAAATTTGGGAAATAAAAACATAAGATTTAATATTTTAGGGATATATAAGAAGTATAAAAAAATTACACATGGTATATATATAGATCATGTTCATGACACATGACCATAAATATGATGTTTTACCAAAAGGTTGTGAAGATAAAAGGTGGAAAAGTAACTTTCAAATATAATTCTCAATGAGAAATATGTGGTATATATTATATTGTTGTTCTTAAAAAAGATTTAATCTCTATTTTATTATTTTCAGTTGGACATAAGAATAACCTCATTAGCACAAGTTAATTATTAAAAGAATTATTTATTCTAAAATTCTATATTGAAAAATATTCCATTCAAATATCATAAGGTAAATTTATTCTTTCCATCGACATGCCTAAGAATGTTTACACATTAATGTTATATGACATTAGATTCCAAGATCATCCTTCCCTTAGTGAACTAAAAGATCATTCCATGTTATGGTGTATAAGGTTATGAAAATTTAATGATATAAAATTATAAAAATATTCTATGAAATAACTAATTAGATATTTATCAAAATATAGGTCTAATTCTGTAAAAGATTGTGATAATTGTAAATTTGGAAAGAAACATAATTCCAAATTTAAATCTTTTAGTTAATTATCAAATTATATTGATTTATAGTTAGTTCACATGGATTTATTTTTTCAAGAATAAACTAGATATATTAGTGGAAAATACAATATATATGTTTGATCTTTTGACCTCATTAGACATAAGTTGGGGATTTTTTATAAAAAAACTATATAACTTTTCAATTTTAAATATTTTCATATCTTGTTAGATGTGTGAAAAGTATACCCATCTTTACTATTCATAGTGATCATGGTGGAGAATTTTCAAATTCTTATTTTGAAAGTTTTTTTTGGAAAAAGGTATAACACATAAATTATCATCTTTTTGAACACCTCAGCAAAATGGTCTAAAATAATAGTGAAATATGATTCTTTTAGAAATTACTAGAACTATATGGATTCAATACTCAATTAGTGGACATTTTTGGACTGAAGTAGTTTTTATAGCCAATTATATTATATATTTGGTTCTAGTTAGACCTTTTATTAATAAAAATCTTAATGACTTATAGTTAGGAAGAAGCCAAAACTTTCTCACTTCATTGTTTTTGGATTTAATGTATTCATTATGAATACTAATGATAATTTATATAAATTCACTATAATACAGGATGACAGAATTTTACTTTAATATTTATAATGAGTAAGTACTATCACGTCTTAAATAAATAAAACACACACTATTAAGGAAATAGTGTATAAAAATTTATGAAACTGAACGTTTTGTACCTAACTTTACCAAACCAACATCTTAAGATGTTTTTTTTTCAAATATATTTTTGAAACCATGTGGGAAAATTTTTCGTACGAGAGAACAACAAAAGAAACATTTTCCTAGGTTAATAAATAGTTGAAACTAGACCTATTTTTTAAGAATAGTTTTTTTCAAATCCATGGAATTAAGCACTCTTATTGAATCATCCCATCAAAAATATCATTAGGGATGTAGGTAGAAAAATTTGAAGTATAATTTCCTTAAGAAGTAAATATGAACATTGTTCATTTTTATCAAAATTTGAACTGAATTCTCTTAATGAGTATTTAGGTGATGATGATTGGATAAAGATAATGTGGAATGAACTCAATGAGTTTTAAAGAAACAAAATTTTTAATTTGGTTAAACATACAAAATATTTTCCTATAATTTGAGTCAAGTAGTTTTTTTGAAATAAAAATGATGAAAATGGAATAATTATAAGAAATGAAGGTAGAATTAATACAAAGGTTTTATAATCTACAATAAGGAATTTAATATAAATAAAATTTTTCCCTAATATCTAGACTTGAATATATTTGTATTCTTTAATCCCATTCAACATTCTTAAATTTTATTTTTTATCAGATGGATGTGAAGTGTGAATTAATTAATGTATATTTTCAGGATAAATTTAACTTATAACAACCCCTGGTTTTGAAAATAAAAAATTCCAGAGAATTTGTTTAGAATTTCTATGTAAATTTTTAGTCTGAAAAAAGTCCCGAGATCCTGATGTGATAGACTTATATGATTTTTTGATACAAATTTTTTTTTCAGGGAGTTTCAAAAACAATATATTTTATTTAAAAATATTTTAATAAAAACATAATTACTAAAATTAATTTTGAGGAAATTAGTTTTTGATCAACTAAAAAAAACAATTTCAAATTCCAATGTGGATATTATGAAATTTGAGTTTGAAATTAGAATGATGGGTGAACATAGTTTTCTCCTTTGTTTTAAAATTTCTAAAAAACTAGATGAAAATTGGATATCTAAAAAAAGTATTTAAAACCCCACGTAAAAAATTTTGATATGAAAATGTTAATAGAATTCATATTCCCATTAGAAAATAAAATGATTAGATCTTGATGAATCTGGGAAACTAGTTGATCAAAAAAAAATTTCCGAATTGAGTAAAAGTTTACCTTATATTATATCTACTTGACCATATTTCATGTTTTAAATATGATTGTATATGAGATTTCATGATAATCCAAAAGGGTCCAATATTAATGAAATAGAATTATTTTTGTTAATATAATAATATTATGGATCTTTGATTATTTAATGCTTCTAGAAATGATATTGATTTAAAATGGTTTTTAGATGATGAATTTGGTGGATTTAAAATGGATAGAAAAATTATATATAGAACTTTCCATTTACTAGGATGTTATTTAGTTTTTTAATATTATAAGAAAAAAATCCTAGTAGAAATTTCTACCACTAAAGTTGAATATATAGGAACTTGAAGTACTTTTTATCAGGTGTTGTGGACACACCACACAGTCACTTAATTTTGAGTGATGTATAGTAAAAATACTATTTTAAGTGATAACACAAGTTCTATATACCATATTAAAAACACACCAAATCTCTCACAATCTAGTAAAAAAGATATAACAAACTATTTACTATGGGTTCACAAAAAAAAATCCTTTTATATTTCATTGGAAAAAAGAAAAACTTGCTGATATTTTCACAAAACCCCTTAAACCTGATAGATTTGAAAATATTTAGAAAAATATTAGAATGATAAATATAAAATTACCATTTATATACTTCATATTGTTTTATAAATTTATAATAAAAATCATCTTGAAAAAGTAGAAGAACATGCTTATATATTTTGAAAAAAATATTTAATGTTTTTTTTAAAAGTTTCTAGACAAATGATTCCTAAAAATTTCAGAACAAATATTTGTTAAAAACATCTTCAGTTTAATATGTAATAGCTCTATAATAAATAAAATTAGGTAGAATCATTCCTTATTTTTTTATGAAACCAATATGTTCATAATACTGGAAAAAATTTCACTGGAAATTATCTATATATTATTCTTCGAGAGGAAAATTATTAAAATTTTGTTTCATGTATTCCCATATATTGTTGAAATATTTTATGATGATATTATAAATTTTATTTTAGAAAATTTTATGTTTGAATTAAACAAATGTTTATCTAGTAAAACTTATTCTAATAATTACAAAAATTCAAGAGTTGAGATATTTTTTTTTCTTTTAAGGAATGATATAAACCATTGATCTTTTAAAGGGTTTTAATGTAAAATTTTATATATGAATAAGTTGAAACAAAACTCAATTTTTTTATATATAAATTAAGAGTGTGTCCCCACACCCTCTTAAACTCTTGGTTTTTAGTTAAGAACCTTTTCATTCTAGTCTTTCTTCAATCCGTTTCTTTCTGGATCATCCAGATACACCACGAGATTTTTTTGAAATATTTATCTTCAAATAAATATCAAATTTTTTTATATTTTTTTGTTATACACTACAATGAAAATTTCTTTCGTTAAATAGAACACTAATATTAGCTTCCGTCACATGTATTACTGAGTTTAATATAAACAAGACATACTATTAAAATATTATTTTTTAATTTGATTATTATCACTAAGACATTGTAGTGGTGGTTATTAATATGATTAATAAAATTATAAAAATATGTCGTATAAGAATTTATTGAAAATTAATTCTTTAGGGAATAATTAATTATCAATTAAAAGGAAATCACTTTGAAAATAAAATAAATCCTTTTATGAAAATACAATTTTTATGAAAAAAATATGTTTTAACTAAATAAATTAAAAAAACAAATTTTCATGAATTATTTTATTTAAATTTATATATTATATATCTAATAAATGTTTTAACATTCATCTTATGTGTTATTTTGATAGTAGATAAAAATAAATCAAATTTTACACAAAAAACTCTATCTTTTTTCTAAAAATTAATTTTGCCTCCTTTAGTGTACTTATTTTAAAACAACTTTTGGAAATATTAAAAAATTTATTTTCAAAAATATTTTTCTTATAAAAAATATTGTAAAAATTATATTTGATTGTATTTTAAATAATTTTATGATAAGATAATTTTTTGGATGAATAATGAAAATACTGGTATTTATTTAGAATTATAATTTGTTTTAAAGCCTTTTGAAACATAGAAATTTTTTTTATATGTTTATAAAAGAAAAAAATTAAAATTACTTATCTATTAATCTAATTTTGTTCATTGGAATCATTTTAATATTGAATGTTTATATGAAAATATTTTATGCTATTGAACGTTTTCTCTTTGAAAACCATCTTTCTCATCACGTATTTGAGATTAATTTTAAATTAAAATATCCAAATTATGTGAATGGAATTTTAAAAAATGTATTACATATTTAAAATCATAATAGTATATAATATACAATAATCACTACTTAAATTTTTACCATAATTAATAGTAAAAAAACTAAAAATATTTATAATGGTTATGGTAACAATTTGTTTATCAGGGGTTCAAATAAAATGATAGAGGTAAAAAGTGACCCAAAAACAAATATAAACCTATTTTGACCCTATTTCTAACTTATATTTTATAGTTTTTATTATTATAAATTTTAGATCCAAATTTAATGGGAAAAATGTGGGTATGGCTTTTTACTTTCAAAACCAACAAGGGTGCCACTCACCACACTGATAAAAGGTCTCCTAATATCCCATCTAATTTACACTTTAAAAACCCATGGGTTTAAAAAATACATTCTCAAATAACATACATAGTTCCCTTATATAATCCTATAATCCTTATTTGGTTCAAAAATAAAAACATGGAATAATTCCAGGGATAACGAAAAGTAGTTGTCTGAAGAAGAGGAAACATTCCTAAGCAAGGATTCTATTTTATTTCTACATCCACCTCCATCAATTATTAATAAAACAATATTATATAATAAAATTAGTGTATAAAAAGTAATAATATATTTTTAGGTTAATTTAATTACATAAATCATTCTCCTCCTCCATAAATGGTTTATGAAATCATCATTCATGTGTACAAAGGACTACGACCCCACGAACCAATTTTATGTGTTTTGCATCACCACTTCCCATGACTAGATATAATGAGGGATTTATTTTTTTATATATTATAGATATGATATAGTTACAATTATTTAGTTATTATATCACATATACATTCATACATTACACTCCATCGGTGATACAATAACGCCATTCCAATGTATGACGAACTACCGCCTTGCGAAGCATTGTGATTCATTTTTCACGTACCATTTTCATGGAAGGTAACAAGGATAAGTTAAAATAATAATATTTTATATATATGAAATAAAAATTAATCTTTAATTTTAATATAATTTACACTTATTTCTTTACATCCTTTAAGAAAATGGAAACATCATTTATGCGTATATACGTATTAACGTCTCCATGAATGAGTTATTTCATTTTCTTTGATTATTTTTTTTGGATTATGATAAATAAATAGATAATTAATATATACGATATTTATAAAATATATATAAATCTTTAAATTATTTATCCATGATAAATTTAGATGGATAAAAAAGTTACAAATTGAAACATACAAAAATAACAAAGCTATTATTACCATAAACATGATTTTAACAAGGAATTATTGATAAATGGATAATAGAAAGTCATAATTAAATCATATATTGAACTAAAAATATAATTTTTTCTCTATAATATATTTATAATTAAATTATTGTTATCATACAAGATGATCAAATGTGTTTGATGAAATTCAAGACTTATGGTTAGAGATTTCTAGTCTCTCTTTCATTTCAAGGAGACATATGACAATTCACTACTTGTTTATTTTGTGTGGTGTATCTACTGAACTTTTTAAATGTTATATCATGAATCTAAATATTTTAATTATATTTTAATTTTAATTTTATATTAGTTTTTTATTTTGGCTTTTGAATCAAAATATTACTAAAGCAGTTAGGGAATTTTCAACTCCCTTTTATATCTATGATATACATACCTCATTCAGCACTTATTAATTATATGTGGTTCAAATAATATCAATTAATTTATTTTTTATTTTTTTTCATGAATAATATTTGGAATTATATATCCATTTGAGTGTCTCTCTTTTATAGGGGTTAAAGTTCAAAACATACCCAACCGGTAACGTATTTTTGTCTCAATTTTCCTTCTTTGATATATATATCAGATTATGAACCTATATTATTTATGAGGTTTATTTAAAAACCATTACGTATTTAATATAATTATTTTTATTATTGAAATTATATTTTATGTTTCACTTAATGGCATTATTTCATAGGGATTATGATTCAATGTTACAAAAGTGATAAGAGTTTTATGATACAAACTCACCATTTATCAATATTGTTAATGATTATTTTTTTGATTATGAAATATTATGACCCATATACCAAGAAATTCATGAATTTACTTCTCTTGTGGTTATTTAATGTGAATATTTTTTCCATTAATTTTTTATCTTTATATACTCAAGATAAAAAAAATATTTTTTAAGAAAAAGCATTGTTATTTCCCTCATTGGTCGAAAAACACTTTTACTTCCAAAACCATGTTTTATTAAAAAATTCTTAATTTTGTTAAAAAGTATTCAAATGATTTATTATTAAATTTTTTCCAAATTTTTACTTTTTACACAATGTTTTGAAAGAAATATTCTTATTATTTTCCAAACAATGTCGATATGGATTTTATAAAAAATGAAAGAGAAATATTTTTTTAATGTATATAAAATGAATTGAATTTCCCACTACAATGATCATTATTTTCTTTTAAGACTAATTTATATTTTTTTCAAGTATATTTTTAAATTCAATGTTTTTCACAATTTTATATGTTTCAAAATGTGTTTTTTCAAAGTGAAAAAATATTTTCCTCAAGAAATGTTTTGAATTAACTTTAAATATTATTTTATAAGTTTCAAATATTATTTTCCATGGAAAGGTTTTACATATTTATTTATGATTTTATTAAAAATAATTATTTTCAATTTAAATTTATTTTCCTATAGAAACGTTTTAAGTGTTCTTTGAAAATAATTTTTCATCTATGATGACAACCATTGATGTTACCAATTCCTTACTTGGGATACGATCCAAGGATATTATTATTATTCTTTATCAGAATGATTTTTGTCTATTATGGAATGATATTTATGTAAAATATTTCTCTTCTATGGGTTACACTATGAGGATATGTTTTTGAAACCCAATTATTTTCATAAGGTATTCTATGATAGAATAATTAAATGATTATAAAATCCACCTCTTTTCTACAGGTAATGATATGATGAAATGTTTAGGAAACTCATTTAATTTCATGGTTTATGATATGATGAATGTTTTTATTATTTTTTGGCACAAATATATATGATTTTAATGGGTGGGAACTATATCCCCCTCCAATGAATTGGGTAAATATATATATGTCATGATATAGACATGACTGGAATGGGAAGTGATCCCTGTTCACTTAGGGACTTTGTCAGCTATGATGGTCTTGGGAGTGAACCTTAACTAATATTATAGTTTTATGAGATAACCCATGCTTCTATTATAGCCTCGGTAGCGAGACTTAACTACTAGGAAAATTATTTTTCAATACTTATCTGTATTCCAAAATTCGATGTCTTTTGCCAATGTTATGCTTTAATGGATCTTGTTCATTGATTTCCTTATGATTAATGTGTTATAAAATAGAAATAATTATACCATGACCCATGATCTTGATCTTTGATATACAAATTAGGGGTTTTATATGTTATTCTCATGTTTTAATACATTTATTATCATGTTATGTTTACATATTTTCCCATGTTAACCCTTACTAAGAATTTGATCTCACCCTTTCTTATGTTTCTTTACCCTAGGTTAAGAATAAAGGTATTATGTAGGATATGTTGATGAATATTAAAAAATGTAAAAATCTTGTTGGGAAACATTGAAGACCATTCACTAAATATGAATATTGTGTACGTAGTCTCTAAATGAACTAAACTATTACGATCCTCAAGTAGGTGTTTGTTTAATGTAATGAATATTCATCTAAAAATATGTAATATCTATATATGAAAACCCTTGGTTTCTACAATTTTTATAAGAGGAAAGGATTATCTATCATTTATAAACAAGGATAAGAAAAAGTTAGTGAAACCCATAGGGATATTTTTAAGGATATTTCGAGGGATATGTCTATAGATAACTACAAGGATGAGTCAAAGTATAGGAAAATGTCTTGGAATTTTGTTAAAGGATAGAGAAAGTGGTTTCTAAGAAATTAAATCAACATTTAGATACTATAAGTGGATGTAGATATAGGGAAAAGGTACCTAGGGGTAATAAATTTCAAAGGGAAAGATTGATATGGACTCAGTCATCACCTGGTGCACAAAAACGGGCCTTGCTGTACGCATAGTTTGACACTCATTAGGGATATGCTTTGGAAATTCAAAAACTATTTAAGAACCACCATGAATGATATTTATAATGACTATAAATAAACTGAGATAAACTTAATGTGTCATATATTAAAAACACCATTTTATTATTATACATCATATAAGTAAATTTTATTGATTAGGTTGTTACCCACTCTGATAATTTTTTCTCACACTATGATTTTTGGTTTTAGTTAGTGGAGGGAACCATAAGAAACATTATTGATGTTGATTGTGATAGATAATGTTTTTAAGAGCAAGAAAATTGGATGATGTCTGAAGTTAAAGATATTTTTATCATTCATAAGTAGTCACTACAACAAAATCACCGTTTAGCGGCTGTTCCTAGAACCGCTGCTAAACCCTTTTTGAAAAAGGTTTCCCAGTGGTTTATAATAAACAACCACGAAACATTTTTTTTAATAGCCCCGACCCTTTCCCCCTACCCCGACCCTCTTATTTCTCACCCAGCGACTGCGATTCCCCCGACCCCCCACTTCCACCGCGACCCCGGCCCCCTACGACCTCGACGACCCCGACGACCCCGCGACCCCGACGACCCGACGACCTCGACGACCCCGACACCCCATGACCCCGACGACCCAGTGACCTCGGCGACCCTGCTTTCTCGGTGACCTATACGAACCCTAGGGTTTGATTTCTAATTTTTTTTGTTGTTTTGATATTAGTTATTTCTTTATTATTATTGTTTCTTATAATAAATTGTAATGTTGTATTTATTGTATTTTATCCAGATGTTTTCATTTATTATTATTTGTTTTTCTACTTATTGAATGTAATTTTTTATATGTGTTTGTTAGTTTTTATTCTTAAGTGATTGTTTTTCTATCTGATTGATTGTTTGTGGTTGTTTGATACTATACTCATGGATTGTGATGGCTCATGGTTACAATACTTGCATATATTATGGGTTATAATGGATTAAGGTATAACAGTACACATTTCCCTAGGTTTTTATGGCTTTAAGGATATGTCATGTTTTTGGTTGCGATGGCTCGAGGTTATAACATGTGTCATTGAGGTAATGATGTGGAAATTTAGTGGATGTTGGGATGGTTAACACTGGTTGAGAGTTAGACTTTCTTGGTATGCAGATGTGATAATGATGACATGATTGACCTAGGTTGAGTGTTGGGATTACCTATTTTATACCTAATATGATGATGTGACAGTGATGATTGACACATGTTAAGAGTTGGGTTTTCTGTTTTGTCGAAAATATTTATGGCTTCCATATTATGGAAATTTTCATGAAGTGGCATAATTATTCAATGATGATGTTATAAATATGGAATCTATACATTATTGTTAAAATTACATGGAAATAAAAATCCACATTGCTTACTTTCTTTTGATAATCAATTGGTTTAATATGATAATACCTTTACAGGCGATATGGTTACTTATAGAAAATATATAATGGGTTAAATTTGTTTTTAGCATAACCCGTATTCTATTATTGCTTAGTTTTTTTCACATATGTTTATTCTGGCACATATATCTTTCATGGATATAGAACTACTTAGAAATATATTCCTACTGAGTACTCCCAAGTGTTCACCCCCTCTATAGTGTTCTTGAGTTATTTTTCTGGACAAATCGATAGAGATTTTAGATGCTACTATTTGGGAAGCCAGATTATATCTTAAGAGGTCTTTGTTCATTGTTCTTGATGCATTATATTCATTATAATATATATTTTAAGTTGTATGAAATTTTTTATTTATTTTATTATATATATATAAATATATATATATTCTATGTTGATTGGAGGTTCTATTTTTATACCTAGGAAATTAAGAAGGTGATTCCTCTCATACGTGTCACCCCCTCTAATAATTTTTTTATTTTGATGTTATATAATATTAATTGATATTTATTGATTAAATATTTCATCATGCATTTCCATGAACACCACCACTTATCATGCCTCAAGACTACCCCTCACGTGGTTCTTGCCACTCAAAAGTAATAATTTTTTAAGCATCATAAGGTTTTCCTTAAACATTATTTATAATTGATTTATTCGATAATAGAGTTTTATATGAAGACTCTATAGAGAAATTAGGTTGGGGTAATTCCAAATTAACAATATGCTTTGGTTTTCATGGTAAAGTAGCTACCACGATTTTAGCACACTGTTTCTCTTTACCAAAGAAACATCCCCTATCCCAAACACTGGAGGGTTCATATCTAACTCAGCGGCTCATCTTTATTATATTATGTTTCTGTAATGTTACACTATCCTATATATGAATCTCTTTCTCTATTTAGTAGTAACAATTTGTTTTAATTATTTTTATTATTGTGTAGGTACATTGTGATATACATGGATAAAAGCTGGATCACATTACCGAAGAACACACCTTAGTATGTTAAGGGTTTGAATGAGTTTATAGATTTCGAAATTTCTAATCAATCTGTTAAAGGGAGAATAAAATATCCATGTCCTAAATGTAAATTTTAAACATGGTTGAAGAGAGATGAGGTTTATGAACATTTAATATGGAAGAAATTCCCTGGTCAATATTTGTGTTGGATTTGGCATAGAGAATCGAATGTAACAAAAATATTGAGCACTGATGTTAATCCATAGAATGAGGTCCCAAGTTCATCGAAAATGGAAAATGAAATGAAAAACCTCATAAATGATGCATTCGGCACTACAAGACACCACTATCAGCATCAAAACAGATCAGAACAACGAGAAGAGGGTGATACAAATTGCAACGTGACAAGTGATGTTTTTGAGACTGTAACACAGGCAGATCAAGATTGTAACATATCATTGGATCCTCCTCTTGATTATGTGGAGCCAAATGTAAGAGAAAACATCACTGATGAAAATGGGTTTCATAATTTAGTTGACGATGGAAATCAAGAGTTGTATAGTGGGTGTTTGAAATATTCAAAGCTTTCATTTATACTGAAGTTGTACCATATCAAATTTTTATGTGGAATTAAAAATAAGGTAATATCCATGATATTGGAATTGATTCATGATGCATTTCCTGACGCAAAAATCCTAGAATAGTTTTATGATATGAAAATGGTTGTTAACAAGCTTGGTCTGAATTATACAAAAATACAAGCGTGTCCCAATGATTTTATACTTTATTGGGGAGAGGATTCAAGTAAATAGAATTACAAGTAATGTTCTTCTTCTAGATGGCAGGAGAAGGGTGATGTTGGAAGTCTGAATGAACATAATTTCATGAAGAATAAGAAAAGGAACACACCTGTAAAGGTTTTGCGTTAATTTCCTTTGAAGACTCGATTGCAAAGATTATTCATGTCATTGAAAACCACTGAATACATAAAATGGCATTCTATAGATAATAACAATGATGGGTTAATGAGACATCACCAAGATTCTCAATCGTGGAAGACATTAGATTCATTACATCTCAATTTCTCAGCTGATCCTAGTAATGTTCGATCGGGATTGGCTGCCAATGGATTCAACTCATTTGGGACTTTGAGTACCAGTTATAGCATTTGGCCAGTTATTTTGATCCCTTAAAATCTGACTCCTTGTATGTGTATGCAAAAAATATATTTTATCCTTTCGATGATTATTCCTAGAAAACAAATGCCTGCTAAGGATATTGATGTTTACTTGTAGCCTTTGATTGACGAATTGTAGGAGTTATAGAGCAACTGTATTGAGACATTTGATGCTTCTTCTAAAACAATGTTCAAAATTCATGCTGCTTTAATGTAGACCATTAGCGACTTTCCTGGGTTTGGGAATTTATCTTGTTGGAATACTTACACAGGTTTGGATTCTCCCGTTTGTAACTTTGATTTTGAGCCCAAATGGCTACCTCATAGTAGAAAATGGTGCTTCTTGTTTCATCAAAGATTTCTCGATGCATCTCATAGATTTAGGCTGAACAGATCAAAATTTAATGGTTCTATTGATCATATACCACCTCAAAAGTTGTTATCTGGTTATGAAATATTGAAACAACTTGAAAATGTTGAAACAGAATTTGGGAAGGTTTATCATTTGAATTAGAGCGGAAAATGGGTCCGAAGTGCATCGTCAAGAAAAACTAGAATGAAAAAATGGAAGAAAAAAAGTATATTCTTCAAACTTCAATATTGGTAATTTAATTTGTTGCGGAATAATCTTGATGTGATGCATATTGAAAAGAATTTCTGTGACAATTTTATATTCACATTGCTTAATGAGCATGGAAAGTTGAAGGATCATCTCAATGCTACAAAGACTTACAAGCAATGAACATAATACGCGATCTCTGGCCAGATGAGAATGAAAAGTATCCTCTGGAATTTTTTACAATGAAAAATAGAAATAAAGATACATTCCTTCGAATGTTAAATAATGTTAAGGTATCTGATGGGTATTCAAGTAACATCTCGAGGTGTGTTGTCTTGAAGAATCGTAAGTTACATGGATTTAAAAGTCACGATTCACATATTTTGTTACAACAGTTACTACCATTGGAATTGTGTACATTATTACCTGAAAAAATTACTGCTATTGTACTCCAGTTCTACACATTTTTCAAGAAACTATGTGAGAAATATCTACATCCATTTATGCTTGACAACCTCCAGGAGAGGTTTGTATTGACCCTTTGTGCAATGGAGATGATCTGTCCTCCGTCGTTTTTTACTGTAATGATGCATTTGACTGTGCATTTGGTTGAGGAAGCTAAATTAGGAGGCCCCATTCATTATCGATGGATGTATCTAATTGAGAGGTACTTTATTTATATGTTTTCCAGTTATGTAAGAAATTTTTGGTACTTAATTAAATACATAATTAGGTTTATTTTACATCCCAGATATCATGGGAATTTGAAATCATACGTGAGAAATAAAGCTCAACCAGAAGGCTCTATTGCTAAAGGCTATTTGGATAAGGAGTGTCTGACCATTGGTTTTCGATACTTGGATGATATTGAGATAAGATTTAATCGATTTGGATGTGTTGACGACACATCGAATCAATCTCAAATACATCATAAATCCAAAATATTTCCAACTATTGGACGATCAGTTGGGAGGACTTCAAATGTGACATTAACTGAATTGGAATTATTACAGGCAGAAAGATATGTGCTGCTAAATAGTGAAATTGTAGATCCATTTACTGAAGAGTTGAGGATAAAAACAAAGACACGAATGAGAGGCTGAATATGAAATGAGAAAGATATAACGAAAGATGTTAATAAATAACTTGTAGAATGGTTTTCACGACGTATAAGTTCATAAATATTGCAATAAATACGAATATTAGTTTGACACATACATTTTGTAAATCTAATAAAGTATGTTTCTTTTTTCAGATCATGAATACTGATACTAGAGAAGAGGTGTCAGAATATTTAATGTTTCTTGCTAGAGGTCCTCTAAAACAAGTTAGAAGGTTTGACTCTTATATTGTGAATTGCTTTAGATTTCGTACAGTTGATTGAGAAGGGGGTTTGAAAACACAGAATAGTGGTATATTTACATTTTCTGAAGTGGAATAATATGGAAAGCTTCATGATATTATTGAATTAAACTACCACATACATTTTTTGGTTTTTTTATTCAAATGAAAATGGGTCGATTTTATCAGAGGTGTTAAAAGCGATTCCTTGAAATTTACTTCTGTAAAGATCTCTCTCTTGATCTATGTTGGTGATCGTGAACTGCAGGATCCATATATCTTAGAATCGCAAGAAAAAATGGTATATTATGTGAATGATGTTGCTGATGAAGGGTGGAGTGTAGTTTCTCACGTAATACAAAGAGATTTGTATGATATGGATGATGAAGTGGAAAATTTGACCTCTGAAATTGAAGTTAATCAGCAACAGGAAGCAAGATTATTTGTCCATCATGATATTGAAAATATTATTCTAGAAAGGATGAATGAAGTGGATTAATAAATGGAGCAGTAATCCGAAATTATTGAAGGGGAGAATGATTGTATGTACAATTATTTATTTATTCAGCAACCACTTGTTTCATTTCTGCAGTCATTCATTATCATTGTTATATATATTTTGTCTGTCAGTACTAGGAATCTATTATAATTTTTTATTTTTTTTTCTGCTTATTTTTTTTGAAATATATATTCTAAAATTAATTTTATTTGATTAAATGATAGGAATTCCAAGGTGGAAGTGGTACAATATTTCATCTAGTTCTGTGACATATGGCGATCTATCTGGCTCCCTCCCTACGACATCTGAGGCACCAGCTGCCGACACCCCTGCACCATCACCCCCTGCACCATCTCTCACACCATATGTGGATGTCCCATTAGAGGGTGAGTCGTCGACTGCCCCTTCAGGAGCCTCAGTAGTGGAGTAGCAACACGCCCCTTCCAGTTCATCCCGGGCATACTGGAGTGTCACTGTCATAGGTACAAATTTTAATTAAATAAATTTATTTCATTTTTTTATACTAATTGTTTGCTAATTAAAGATGAAAAAAATGAAACCATGGATAAAAACATAAAATGTTCAGATGTTTGGAATATGACTGGAGAGAAGATAGTCGTGCCATTTGATTCTTATAGGGTCCCTACGGGTGACGTCGCGGGGTTACTTGGCCAGATTTTAGGCCAGCTAGCAGCGGAGCCTGTTTGCCTTCCCATTTCATATGAAGATTGGATAAATATGCCTCCCAGATGGAAAAAAGAATTTTATGATTCTCAAATAAAGGTAAATTTATTACGTTATGGTTTAATTGAATGTCAGGTTACTAATATGTTCAAAATGAATTTCTGTATACATATGTTCTTCCACTTTACTGTTGCTGATGTGATAGCATGGATGTGGATGTTGAAAAATCTAGGTAAGAATTGGAAAGATTTAAAATGGATATTGTGGTGTGATGTCAATGATACTTCATTGACCGTATAGCAAATTTATGAGAAGCTACCCAGTAGGGTACTGAAAGAACAATGGAAAGTGTTTGTTGACAGACATCGTGATCAGAAGCGGATGGGATTGAAATATATATTATTATATTATCCTCATTTTACATTTATAATTGTATACGAAAAGGACATGAAATTCATTACATTAGTATTAAATTTCATTTTATTTATTTTAGGATCTATCGAGACCGAATGCATCAAACCGGGCTAAGCAAGTCATCCCGAACACTACAGGCTCAAAAAGTTTTTCTAGAATCCAAACGACATTGGTAATATTTTAATTAGTATATATATTTATAAGACAATATTATCTGTTTAATATGTTGAATTTTTTATTTATCTTTGCTTAATGCATTCCTAGAGTTTAGGGCATGAAGCATCAAGAACTGAATTGTGGTTGGATGTTCACAAGAAATCAGTTGGAATCTTTGTTAATGAGCCTGATAAATAAGGTGGGGGTATGAAGTCAATTTTTATCATAATAACTTATTATCAGTTTTTACTGGGTTAATATATATTGATATTTGATTTATAGGTAAAAATTAATGAACTATGGGATGCCAATCCTGTGCAGTCCTACTCAGTCTCCCAGGATGACCCAGTTGCTAAAGTCTTTAGGAAAGAGTATCCTGGGAGAGTGCGTGGGATGAGTTTGGGACTCGTACCATCAGATGTTTTTAGCAGGCCACCGGGGATGGAATCTGCATCTACTCCAGAATTTACTCAGCCCATACCCGTATATGCTAAGAAAGAGATTGTTTCTTTATAAAACATACTTAAACAGCAGGGGGATCAGATATATGCTTTGCAAAAAGAGTTGACTGAAATACATCAGCAGATGAGCAGATATGCCCCCAGTGGTAGTGCATCGACTGGTGGTATGCAGGTAAATCACAAAAAATCAAAGTCATTATTTTTCTAAATTTTATTGGTTTTATGTTTTAATATAAATATGCAACCGTATTTAATTTTCAATATAATGTTCTTACAGGTGATAGTAGAAAGTGGAGATGAAGGTGGAGAGGGTGACGATGCATCATCGGACCCTGAGTAGTTGTATTGTTGATGTGTTGAACAAATATGGGAACAATTGGTTTTTATATGTAACATTTTTGGAACATATTTACCACCACACATTTTCATGTCCTAAAATTTCCTTGATTTCTCATGTTTCTTTTTATGCATTTTATTGATTTCTGTTGTTTCTTTTTATGTCTTGATTTCTAGAGTGTGGTATACATCATTCCATTTAGGCCTGTGTTAGAATTTGTAGTTTCCACCACACATTTTCATGTCCTAAATTTCACCCATACTATCACACATCACTCACTTCTACATCCTCCCTCAATAGTAGAAGTAATAATGGACTCATTAAACAATAAATACTTTGTTATTCAAGAGGGTTACTGGCTGCAATGAATGATCTATACCTCAAGGTGCATTGTGTGCATCAACTGAGAGGGTTACCAACTCTATGAATGGAGGACCCATGTCCTATCACTATGATAGGGTTACGTAATCCAAAAATTAAATAGAGGACTCATTCCTTGGATCCATTATGCTACAAGGAGGATTATCAACCCGATGGATGCTCTAATTGTCCACTCACACCTATAATAATCCCTACAAAGCTATAAAGCACCATCTACTTGTATGATATCAATATAAACCATAGATTATGAATGCATGTGTAGCATCATGTTCTGTATAGAAAAATTATTAGAATGGACTACTCATATGTCCCAAACTAACACTCTGGTGAGAAGATATATAAATTACTAGAATATATCTAGCACACAGGACCCGATGGATTTTTTTTTGAAAAAAAGGTACCACTATTAGTTATTCACCCATACATCTATCATATATTGTTGATACTAGTTATACTAATTGTCCACCCCAAATATGTCATGATAATAGATTAGAAACACAATAAGAATCAAAGGGTCTCATCCATCCCAACAAGTGATTCACATGTGTCCTATGTAATGATAATTGTGTCATGTCCAATTAGAGATTCTAATGAATCTTGTTAAATATCATGAATCAAGACTAAATATAAATATAAATAAAACCATGTTCAACCGAACACCCATTACCTTCATTATCATCTTAGCTCCATCAGGCATCCACATTGGTTCAGGTTCTATATTGACACCTAAAACCATCTCTAAAGAAACACATGCACTTTTTCAGGGTTGGTCTATCTACTGGGAACCCACATGGGCCATCTAGGTCTGTATGTATGTAGAGGGATCTCTCTTGAGATCCTTGTTCATGGACCACTATCTCAATCTAGTACTTTTAATTCTATAAAATCACAATTTCTAGTAGTGTCAATACATAAAATAACATCTCGACCTCAATGCGGAAACCAAATAATGGGTTTTCCAGGAATATGGATCATGGACAATCTTAGTTAGAAGGTTCCACTTAGATGGTCCCCTCAGAAAACCCAATCCAAGTCCATCCTATGTTCGTCCACCTAGAGTAAATTGCAACTAATGGAAAAGGGTTTGGTCAATACAAACAATTACTATGATTGCATAACTTGATGGTATACCCAATACACATTCCAGACTATATAGGCCATGGTTTCTAAGTCAAACATTACTTAATTGTTGGAGGTTTTTCAAGGGTCTTAGCTAGCCAACATTGGATGGTCATCTTATGTCACAAAACACCTCCATAAAAATGAATACAAGTCTCATCCTCTAGGGAAAAGACATCTCAAAAGGTTCCCCCCCCCCCAATGAATTGGTCAGGAAGCCACTTGAGATATCTATGTTCAATGCCTCATCCTTTAGAGACCGAGGAATCAGGCCAGTACACAATCTTATATTTGTTCCCTAGCACATAGTTTAGTTTTCTCATGGTCTTCAATCACTTTAAAATTTTAATTTCAATTAACCATTTAATTAAAAAATAATAATTCGGTTTATAGAAGGAGAATGGAATCCAATGGAAAACTTACACACCTCAAACCACAAAAAATAACAATAAAAACAATAGGTCTAGAACATTAGAGAGCCTAAATCATTTTGAAGCCCCTTTCCATTGACACACCACTTAACATCTCATGGGCAAACCTCACCCCCAAGATTTCCATGGACCAATCTTTCACCACCAATTTTCTTAGGTCCTATAACATAAAAAGGAATCATACATAATTAATTATAATATTTTATAATCAGTTATAATTTATTAATCCATTTTAACCAAATATGAATAATATATAATTTCTTAGAAAATGATTTTTTGTGGAAAGTGATATTTGGGTGTGTGATTGTCATGTTGTTATTTTTGATATTGAGGAAGTGATTTTGGGAATATGATGTATTGAATAAGGAGGGATAGTGATGATGATACATGATGTGGGTTATGCATGGTAGGAGGGCTATAATGTATCTCATTTGGTTTATATTTCTGGTTTGATTTGTTTTTCAGGGAAGTGGTGCAGTAGAAGAAGAATTATTGTTTCTGGGTAGCTTTTAGCGGCAGTTTTAACCACCGATAAACAGTGAAAACTGGCACTAAACATAATTTTTTTTCATACGTTTAGTGGTGGTTTTAACCACCGTGACATAGCCAAATCATTGCTGCCTCATTTCATGGTGGTTCCTATGACTTCAGTGGCGGTCTTACGACCACTGAATTTGAGTTCATTCATGGCGGTTATAACCGCCACAAATAAATTGATATCCATGGATCATAAAAATCGCCGCTAAATTCAAGAAAACATCCGAAAAATGAGGCAGCTACGACGCTTTCCTTAAACCACCACCAAACCAAAAAAATCACCGTGAATAGATTGGCGATGCTGTATTAGGCAGCGATTTCTGTAAACCGCCACCAAACCATGTCGCAGCGGTTTAAACCACCGTGAAACAAAAAAAACCGCCACTAAATGGTGATTCTATTGTAGTGAGTTATCCCGATATATTAATAATAAATTCCACTTCAATAAACTCTCATACTCACAAAAGAATAGTGGGATAGGGATCTTTTAGAGTTAGAGTGGTGGAGACCATGAAGGATAGAAGATCCTGATTCATTAATGTTAACAATATGGGAAAAAGAACCCAAGTGGATTTCTCATATGAACATTAATATATTTTAGTTAGGAATAGAAGGACACAAATCATGTAATTGTAGAAGAAATACAAATATTTTGGTTAACACAATATAGGATATTAATTGTCTCTCTATGATATCATAAATGGTTGAATCTATCAAATGTGGAAAGAATTGGACTTCTGTAAATCAATGTCATAAGGAAAATATCATGAGGAAAATCATAATGGTGGTATGAGTAATGGTTATATGAATGATTATGAGGAGACTAAAAATTATATAAGAATGTTATGTTCTATTCTCATAGTATTGTTTATGTTAAATGTGAGAAGGAAAATTAAATTGAGATTAATGAATTTTAATATCTCATTCATATTTCATATTGTAGGAAAGAGGTATTAAGGAATAATATGACGAGTCGTAGTAAATGGTTGAGTGGGAAGTGGGTTGATTGAGGTGTTTATGTACATGAATTAAAGAATTATGTAATATGAATCATGAAATATATTAGGATTTTTTAGTATATTTTTTTCATTATAGATTTAGAAATATATATTGAATGGTGGTTATGACATAGAAAAGTGATTTGATTGAAATGTGATTTTTTTATTAAGGGAATATAAACCTTAATATGTTTATGATATTTAGAAAATGGTGTTTAGTTTTGAAAAAGAGTTGATAGATATGAATAAAGTAAATTGGATAGTATTGATGACATTGGAAATGATTAATGATTTATAGATAAAGTTCTTTCTGTTATCATTGACCGAATTTACAAATTTTTTATATTTATGACATATATTCAATATTCTATGGTTTTATTCAATTATTGATGATGTATGTATGTTTTTATTAAGTTTTTATGGTAACACCAGTTATTAACATTTTTCAAGAAAATATATTCCTAATGTATTCACATATTTGGTATGTGAAAATCAATACCTATATTATGATCATTGGGAGATTAATTTTCAGTTGAACTTATTTATAAAATTGGAATTTTGGAAGGTTTATATGGTTTTCCATTTATAGAATTATTTAAGCTAAATTTTGGATGAGGTTTTAGAGATTAAATTTTTATTTTAGAATTTAAATATTTATGAATAACACGTGCTAAGTATTTTCTTTTTGGTAATAATTAGAGATAGATTTATTGAATTATCACTCTTATATATCTTATTTTTTGATATATACATTATTAAATATTTTCTTAGAGTAGTAGATGAAGTTAAAATCGATAAAGGAACAACCATATGATGATATTGTTATTATGAATTAGAATAGTATCAACTATATCTTCTCATGAAAATTAAAAAAAAAATCGAAAAAAAATCATTAAATGTAATATTATCATATTATGATCCTTTTTTTTATGATATCAGTGGGATTTTTCAAAACTCATTATTTTATGGATTTGTGGTGATTAAATTTCTCAAGACCATTTTCCCTATAACTCTCTAATAGTATTTGGGTGTTACTTTTCTCTTATATGTCCATGTTTTCACTTCAAACCTATGTTATCTTATTTGGAAACCTATTATGTGTTATTTTATATGACCTTCACATGTCCCTTTATCTCTTTTAAATAGAAAATTATATTACCCCTATTTATGATTTCGGTTTCCCACAACTAGATTTTCAAATGTTAAACCATTGTTTACCGAGAATCAGTTCAAATTATGTGGACACAATTTATTTATGTGCGGTAGAATGTAAGACCCCATGATTTTTTGATATATTTGTTCAAAATATATTTAATAAATTTTATATTTTTAATACACACAACACTATGTTTATCTTTCATTACATGCATCACTGAGTGTAGCTTGTGTTACATGCAACACTCAGTTTAAATGAAACATTTCATACTATTAAAATATTATTATTTAATATGATAGTTATAAAAAATAAATTGAAATAAAGGTATTAATAATCTTAAATAAATTATTAACACTTATGGCTTACCCATGTATATAAAAGGACTTCTATTGGTGACAAATTAATTTGAAATAAAAATAAAAGCTATTCGAAAATAAAAGAAATCATTTCTTAAAAGAACTATTTTTATGGAAACTAATGAAATTTAACTCAAAAAATTAAATAAAAAACTTTTTTTGAATTAATTTAATAAAATTTATATATTATATAATCAATCAAAATTTCAAAATTCATCTTATGTATTTTCTATATAGGATAGAAGAAGAAATACAATTTTATTTTTAAAGAATTTATTTTTCTAAAAAGAAGTTTCTTCACCTTTTGCGTACATATTTTAAATAATTTCTAACTCTTATTGAAAATTTATTTTACCAAATAATGATTTTTTTTGAAACAATCATGTCAAAATTATCTTAGGGTGAATTTTTGACACTTTTATGAGAAGATAAATTTTTCGATGAATAGTGACAAATTCAGGTTTTATTAAGAATTTTCATTTATTTTAATGATTTTAAAAACATAAAATTTTTATTTATATGGTTTAAAAAATTATGTTCAATTATTTATATATTAAGATAGTTTTTTCTTTTTAATTAAATCAACATTTTATTTTTATATATAAATGTTTTAACTTTTAAAAATTTTCTATTTGAAAATACACTTTCTCATCGCATTAGTAGGATGGATTTTAAATTAAATTTTTTTAACTTATATTATTGTAACATGGTACAATATATTCAAAATTTTGAATAATAATAATTTATATCATATAATAAGGAAAATTTATTTTTGGACCATATTGAATAATAAAAATTGTAAAAATTATTTACCATGATTAAGGTAAAAATGGATTTGCCAGGGGGTTAAGCTAAAAAGATAAGGGTTCAAAATTGCCCAAAACTTATTAAAAACCCATTTAACTGAAAAATTTATACTATATATCTTCTATTTTTGATAACTTAGCATTTTATATCCTAGTGGATTTGAAAAACAAGGGCACACCTTTTTATTTTCAAAATTACAAGTGTGACACTCACATCACTTAAAAAAGTCCACCGCCTCTCATGTACTGTTTACAAATCCAAAACACATTGGTTAGTCCAATTAATCCCCAAATAATTTTCTTAATTCTCGACTATCATCATACAATCCTTATTTTTTTCAAAAATCCAACCTAGGAAGGATTTTTGAGAAAACCAATAGTGGTTGTCCAAAGAAGAGGTAACATTCATAACCAAAAGTTTTATTTTATTTGATATAATAACTAATAAATTTTTATTAAAAAAAGTTGATATGATAAACTAATATCTTATATATATAGATATGTTTTAATTTTAATGGAATAACCTAAATCTATCTCCTCTTCTATCAAATGGGTTTTGAAATCATCATTCATGTGTATAGAGGACTACAGCCTCATGAGTTAATGTGAGTTTTTTGCATCCCCACCTCCTATCGCTAGATATAATGATGTATTAATTATTTTTATATTATATTTTTGATATAACTATTCTTCCTTTATTATTACATTATATATACCTTATTACTTTCAATTCTGTTGGGGATACTAAATCGTCTTTTGTGTGTACGGCAGACTACCGCCTCGCAAATTGATGTGATTCATTTTTCTAATATGATTAATATTTAAGTTAAAAAGGATACATTTAAAAAAATATATGTATTGTATATGAAATAAAAATTAATATGTATTGTTAATATTTCATTTACCCATTTTATTTCATTCCTTATTGAAAAAGGAAGCATCCTTCATGCATTTATACAGCTTATCATTTCCATGAATGGGGTATTTCAATTTATATCTCTAACTTTTATTGATTATGATAAATAAATATATACTGAATTTTAATTATATTTATTTCATGTTTAAAATTATTGATTTTATACAACCTTGATCAATGTATGTGGATAAAAAATAATCAAAACATATAAGAAAAACAAAGTGATTATTACCCGATACTTGACTTTAAGAAGGAAGTGTTGATAAACAGGTATTAAAAGGTCATATGTAAATAATATGTGGTATTGTACATATTATTTTGGTTCTTTAATATATTTATTATAATGTTTTATTTATTATACTGTATTTTCAAACATGTATAGATGAATTTAAGATTTAAGGTAAGGGATTTCTAGTCTCTATTTTATTTTTGGGAGACATATTCCAATTAACCACTCATTTATATTGTGTGTTGTATATACAACCCATTTGATATGTTTTATAATGATTCATATTATTTTAATTATAATTAAGGATTCTTTAGATTTTATTTTTTGTTGGGGATTATGATTCAAAATATTACTAAAGATGTAATGGAATTTTCATCTCACTTTTATATATGTTAGATACATGCCATATTGACCACTTTATTATTATATTTAGCATATATACTATCCATGAATGACTTTTATATTTATTATCCTTAAAATTATGTGGATTTAAATATCCATTTTTGGATCACTCTTTAATGAGGTTTATGGTTCAAAGAATACCCAAGAGATAAGAGATTTGTTTTTCTATTTTCCTTCTTTGAAACATGGGTCATGTAACGCACCCTTATTATTTTATGAGGTGTATATACAACCCATTAGACATGTAATATCATGACTTTATTTAATATAATGATATTTTCTGTTTAATATAATGTTATTATTTCATGGGGATTATGATTTAATGTTACCAAAGTGGTAAGAGATTTATAATGAAATCTCATCATTTAATGGGATTGTTTATGAATATTTATCAATGAAAAAATATTACGATCTATCTCTAGAGAAACTGATGAATGCCAATAGCCTATATTTAAGAAATGATAATATTTTTTCCCTAAATTTTCCTCTATTTATGTACTCAAAATAAAAAAATATTTCTTTTTAGAAAAATATTCATTATTTCTATCTTCGGTTAAAAAATCAATTTTCTTCTAAAACCATGTTTTCTAAAGTTGTTTTAAGGAAGTTTTTAAAATAATAATATTTTTTTTTAAATTCAATTTTACACATTTTTTACATTTAATTTTTTTAAAAGGTGTATTTATGCTGATTTCCAAAAATGTCCATTTGGACTTTATAACAATTGTTAAAGCAATATTTGTTTTTACATGTACAACAAAAATGGAATTTCCCAATTTCACGAACATTATTTTCATTAAATATTAATTTATATTATATCAAGGTTATTATAAAATAAAGGGATTTTCAAAAGGTTATATATTTTAATTTTTTTTTCAAAGAGAAAAAAATATTTTCCTCAATAAATGTTTTAAATTATTTTAAGCTTTACTTTATATGTTTAAATGTTTAATTTCAAAAAAAGGATTTCAAAAAGGATTTATAAATTTTATGTTTTTAGAATTGATATTCAATGAAAAGGAATTTTCATCTAGAAATGTTTTAAATGATATTAAAAATAATTTTTGTTTTAATATAACATGTGCTGATGTCACTAATGCCTTACTAGAGATATGATAAAATTATTCCATTCTTGTTATTTCTCTGAATGGTTTTTGTTTTGGATTGAATGCTATTTTAGAAACTTGTTTCTCTTCTATGGGTTAGACCACGAGGAAATATTTTTGAAACATGTTTTTTCATAGGTTATTGTATGATTAAATGATGAAATGATTATGAAACCTCTTTCTTTTCCATAGGTTATGATATGATGAAATGTTTATGAAAACCATTTCATTTCATGGGTTATGATATGATTGAATTTTAATGATCTTGTGAAACACATACATATTATTTTCATTAAGTGATGGTTGGGACCAATATCTCCCTCCAAATCATTGGGTAACAATTTATATATCATGAGATAGATAAGAATATAATGGAAAGTGAACTCAACTCACTTAGGGAATTTTTATTATATTATGGTCTTAGGAGTAAATAATGACTAATATGATGGTTTGAGGAGTGAAACCATTCTACTATGATAACCTTTGTAGTGATCCTTGAATAATATGTAAACAATTTTCCTTGCTTATGTGAATTCAATAATTGCATGTCTTATGATAACAGTATTATGTCATATACCATGGTCATCAAATTACCTACAATTCATTATTATGAGGTGAAAATCATTATTCCATGACTCAATATTTTGATCTTTTATATAAAGGGTATGGTTTTCATATAATATTATCACACTCTCATACCGTCATGACCAAGTTATGATTATGCCTTTTCCATTGTTTACCCTTACTGAGCATATGATCTAACCCATTCTTAGGTTTCAGTCCCCAAGTTATGATGAAAGGTTTTATATAGGTAATGTATACGAAGAGTACTAAATAGGACTATCTTTGTTGAAAAATTGACGATCTTTCACAAAATAAAAAGATTATGTAACTAGTATGCAAAGGATCTAAACCATTACAATCCATAGTAATGTGTTTGTATAATGTAATGAATATTCATCTAAAAAGGTCTAATATTTATAGATGAGAGGATTGGGTTGTCACACAGGAGTTCTTAAAAAGTTACCCAATCAGAAGAACATTATCTTCAAGCTATTTTTCTATAATAATGGCTATTAAGGAAAGACTGATAGCGATAATATTGTATGCTAAATATACTTATTTTATAATGTATGTGATAATTTTTATAGGTTGGTAATACATAAATATCTATAAAAATTACATTTATCCACACTATCCCGAGGTATTTTGAGATATTTATTCATCTACCAATTTTAGTTATGTTGATAGAATAAAAAAGTTTAATTTTATTTGTTTGTAATATCATATAAATTGAGCATCAATAATGTGAATGAACTAGTTCAAATTATTTTAAAAGGTGAAAAAAATATCATAACTCACATGTTTCCTGTGAATGTAGGAAATTTTGAAAAGTCCTGCATTGAAAAAAATATGTAATATTATTATGTAAATGTGAGAAAAGTTTCGCATTTATCTTTAGAAGTATAAATTTTATATTTTTGGATACAAAATTTTCTTATTCTGAGAAAAGGGGAGAAATTTTTTTAAAGTGGAATAAATTTATTTCCTAGAATTATTATACAGTAGCATAAAGTTCAATTTAATAATTTTTTTTTATTTTTCATTGAGTTAGTGAAAGTAGGATCTCTAAAGTAAAAAAATCATTTCTACCCATGTTTTATAAATAATGTTTTTCTATACATTATGGGGATAAATAATATTCTAAATTTAGAAACTAAAGTTTGATAAAATACCTAATATATTGGAGAATAAACAATGAATAATATGATACTTTTTGGTGTTCCATCTATGAATAAGTTTGCTCATAAAAAATGAAAATCAATGTTCGCTATTGAAATTATTAAAGTTAGTGAAATTCTTTTGGAAAAATAAATGAAGTTAAAAAATATCCTCAAATTCATTAGAAGAAATATAATACTCTATCTGATGAGGCATTTTCATAATTTCTTAATGAAAATAGAGAGAATATGGATGATCTTCCATACTTCGGTTTTGATATTCCTATAGCATTGGAATTGAATAATAAATCTTATAAAAATATAATAGAATAGATAAAAACATAATATAATAAAAGTGAAAAAAAGAAAATATTCATAGGGATTTATTAACGTGCATTGTAGAATTTTCTTCTAAATTTGATTTTGTGATAGAAAATATCCTCATCTTTATCAATATTTTTCCATTTAAACAAATGGTCCCCAGTCAATTAAATCATATTAACAACCTAACCAAGTTTCATAGGAACCATCAACCATACCAATGTCAAAATTAAAAGAATTTATAATGTGAAAATTGAGTTTGAAAATTGTCAAATTGAAATTGAAAATGTTCTTGAAAAATTAGGAATGTTTCAACTGACAAAAAATGATGAGTAATCTAAGGTGTTGAATAAAGCACTAGATATTAAAGAGACATTAGTAGAATCTTCTACTTAATTACCCATTCATTCTCATAAAAAAATGTTGGCCTTTTTATTTTAGAAAAGGAATAATATTTAGAAGAAAAATATCAACATTATTAGATAATATCATCAGTAAATCCTTGGACTAATGAAGATGTTGATTTTATGTAAGTTTTGAAATCAATCTATAATAAATGAAGAGAATATCATCCACCCTTTAAGGACAATAAATCCATATTTTTATGATGTTTCATGTGATTATACTAATTCTTATGAAATAAATGGTATTAGAAGAATGGAGATGAAAATTAATTTTTTCAATTAAGTTATAGAGAGGGTTGAATTAGTACTTCAAATAATTCCAAACATACAAGAAATATGTAACTATATTAAAGGGAAATTTTATTTGTTAAAAAATTAAAGTTCCTTTAATCATATGTCAAAAAACCATTATTCAGAATGATGTTGAGTTTTAGAACATCAATGAAAATTCAGAACTCAAATCAAGAAGGATAAAAAGTATTATCATGTTTTTTAAGCACACTGAGGGAGATATCAGGTATATTTATAAACAAGTTGAAGTAATCAAAACAACAAAAAAGTCTATTTCCAGAATTTATAGTAGAATAAACTCTACAATTTGTTAATGTAAAAGGGTAGTTGAGAATATGGAATCCATTATGATGAAATGTCAAATAAAGGGAATATGATTCCTTGTTTTGAAAAATAATTTACAAAGATATAAAATGATAACAATAAGATAAATGTTTTGAATAAGAGGTGTTGAATATGAAGGCCTTTATTTCTAAATCAAAAATTTAACAAGATGATATCAAAATGATGAAAGAAATTATAAAAAAAAATTAAAATAAAGATTCATATTTTTACTCTTGATATAATTTTAATATAATCAAAATCAAAAACATTTTGATGTATTTTTTATATGGATGGTCTTCCATATATTTTCCAATGGATTTTTCCAAAAAAATTGGTTCAATTTTATTTAGTATTTTTTTGGAGAATTTATTTCATATTTTTTTGGATGAATGACTATCTGTATATAAATTATAACACATATTTTTTCCAGGTAATTTCAGGTAAAAATTTTTTCCTCGTAAAACCTTTAAAAAAATCACAATTGAGAAAAATGGAATAAAATTTTGAGAATTAAATTGGGGGAAAATATCTAAAATTTTATGGAGAAAGAATCTAATGGTTTGGGAGAAAATAAAATTTTGGACAAAGTGGTAGAAAGAAAGTAATTTTCAATATTTACAGAAAAAGAAAAAAAGTTAGATTATATGAGATAGGTTGTGTAATTATATTTAAGGAATTTAACATTATTTTTTTTATCTTTAACAGTTGTATTTTACACTTTTAAAAAAGGTTTATATTATTTATTTAAAAGGATAACAATAAAAAATTTCTAACCATTATTCTAAAAAATAAAATCCACATCTTTAAAATGTTATATTTTTCAATCATTTAAAATTTCTAGTATATAATATGTTTTCATTGTAATGATATTTGATAAGATGAAGATTATCCATTAAATCAAACAGAACTGTATTAAATTTTTTCAGATAAAGGATATCAGAAAGAACTTATATAATTAATAGACATATGGATTTTACATTGTGTAGAAAATCATAAATCACACCTTATTGAGGTTTATAAATCATAGAATATGAATTATAACAATTTCCCACCATAAGATTATTTATAAAGTCTTCTAGATGAAAAGTTAATAGATGGAGGAATAGATTCGTTATAGATGAATATTTAAAAATACCACCAAACAAAAGAACATCATATATTCCACTTAATGAAGATATTATTGTCTACTGAATTGAACTTTCAATCATGGTGGTGGTTATATACCATGAAAACTATCATATGGATAAGTCATGATTAATATTCAAGTGAAGTTGGAGTTCATAGAATATTATTTCAACTACCTCTGAGATATGTGAAATATAAACATTGAGAATTTTTATATAAGTAAATATATATTTAAGGAGTAGGAAATGTTTTCATCATTTACAATCTAAATGTTCTTAAAATGTTTCAAAACATATTGTTACTTGAGTGTGATCTATTTTATCATTTATGGACTCTTTTTGTTAAGGCATCCATGTGAGAATTACTTTTGTAAACTCCATAATAAATTTTTATTTTCAAATCACTGAGTCTGCTCTAGAGTGATCATAGGGTTCCATTATGAAGTATGATATATGTTATTCTGATATTCTAATTGACGGTTCCATGGTCTAGGGAAACAATGCATTTTTCTAATCTTCGTATTGAGGATTTTCTTATTTAAGACAGAAAAAACATTACTATAAATTTAATAACATGGATGAATTGATTCTAGTTATGAATTTATTAACACTTAAGGATAATGTATGAGCACTATATTATAATAGTTTTTGTATATGTTTCTTACTTAATTTGTATCAGATTATTATTACTTGTTTATACTAGTTTATTATTTTTAACATGCATTTGTTAATAGAAGTTCACAGTAGTTTATTATAAAATTTTATTCCTATGATAATAAAATGAATCCAACTGAATATTAATTCTAAATTAGTTTTTAATAGGATGGATACAATTTCATGTATTATTTTATAAACAACAATTCATCCCCTCTTATTGTTGACATATACTCTTTCGATCCAATGAGAAGGTAAATTGTGTTTTTGATTTATTACAATTTATTAAGTTATGATTTTGGTGAGTTATAACATTTAAGCTGATCAATTTTGGGTCTTATAAGTTTCACCCTCATTACTGAAACTATAAAACCCATGATCTTGATATTTCTATGGTGGTGTTTTCTTTGAAGATATGGTGACATTATCTATTTAAGGAATCATTTTTTCTCTACACAGATCACAATATCTCAAGGTATATCTTCTAACACTATGATTTAATCTTTTGATAATGATATTGGATGGAATTAATATTAGTTTATGATTTCAAAATTTCTTATACACCAAGAAATGAAATATTTTATCTGATGCATTAAGTGTGAATTCATAAAATGATACCAAAAATGAGTATAGTGATGCCTGTAAATTGATGGAAGAAAACTCAATGATTCCCCTCGATATGTGGGAATTTGATGGTAAATTCTATATTTATTAGATAATAATATAGTCGTAATTGGTGTAATAGATTGAGGAATCATACTTGGGGATTTTAATGTGGAGGTTTATAAAGATAGTGTTGTTTATAGAGATGAATCCGAGGTAAGGTCTTTGGTTGATCGTCATCAAGTGTGATTCAAGGAGAGGATCTTCATTCCTTCAATGATACGAGTGGTGGATCTTAAAAAAAATATATTTCTCCCTTGGTAATACATTCTGGAACCTTCAATACATTTAATCAATTATAGTTTAGTTTTTATGTTTTGGGATAAAAATATTATTCACCCAATTTATATCTCGATGTTTAGTCTAATAAAAGGTAAATGTTGAGAACTATTTTGATTATGGATTTCTTTAGCCATTGGATATTCACCAGTGGTAGTGTATTGATATATTGATGGATTTTTCAATGGTTTACCTAAAAACCATGGTGGATATGATTCAATTTAGTTTATTTTGGACTTCCTAATTAATTTATCTCACTTACTAGTGGTTAAAGAGTTGATCGCGGTGAATGTTATATCATGGTAGTGTTTGGAGAAGGTAGTGAGTCTCTATGGGGTTCAAAAAACTATTATCTCTAATCGTGATCCAGGATTCACCACCCAACTGTGGAGGGGACTTTATAATTATTTTGGATATTTTTATGCCTTATTATAAATTTTCATCCATAAAGGTAAAGTTATATAGAATGCACAATCCATATAAAGGATAAACTTTTGTACACATGAGTTATTAATTTTCGAGGTTCATGGGTAAGGGACCTACCCTTTGTAAAGATTTCTTATAGTAACAGTTATTACTCTACCACAGATATATTTAAAAAAATATTAGATGATCTTTTTGATATAACTTATTCTAGACTGAGGTTTAATATTTTAAAATTATCAAACCAGAATTGGTGTAAAGTATTACAATGCAGGTGTAAGTGATATTCAAGTATATTAAGAGATTTCTATTATAATCAAATTTTATTATGGGATTTTATATGATTATATTTGGTTTTGAAAAAATAATTTTACTCTAATATATCAAAAAAAAATATTTTATTCTCTACCAATACTATTTTTGTTTTTAATATATATTTTACATTTCATATTTTTTGGGAGAATGAATCATCATGTTAGTTATGAGTAAGGGAATTTATTTTAATGAAATTCATTTTTTAATGTTTTCCTTCTAAAAACTTTTTATATCATATCTAGGTTATTTGAAAAATTTTCATTAATATTACCTTTTAATATTTAATGATTAGTTTAATTCAGTTTCCAACACATTTTAAATTCTATATAAATTATTAGAATGAATTTTCAAGTAATTTCTCCAATTGAGTTTTTTAGAATTCTTACCAAAATGTGAACTGGTTTTTTTAACACTTATCGCATGGAATTAATTTATTCATATCATCACCATTCATTAAATTGAAATATTCTTTTCAATTTTATATAGTTATTTTTAGGAAAAATAATTTTATCCAAAATTTGTGTTTTTTTAAATGATAAGGAATAGATATAGAATTTTGTTCATTAAGGAAGGAAAAGAATTTGGAAAAGTGACATATAAATTTATTCTTAAAAAATGTTATAAGTGTTTTATTTTTAATGGTTTGATTATATTTTATTTTATAAAAGATTGGTTTTACTAAAAAACCTTCATTTATGATGAATCAATGGTCTTCAATATGCTTCTATTAATAATGGATTATACCTTATTATTGAGATCATTCCCTTTCTTATGATCATGTTCTCTATAACTCTCCATTTTTCATGGGAAATTATATTTTTATTTCTTGTACATATTTTGTACATAATGGATTTATTCAATATCATTTATATTACTTCGATGAGGTGTGAACCGTAAAATATTTATAAATTTAATATTAGTTGATAAATGCTTATTATGAATTTTATTTCATTGACCGAGATAATATTTTATATTCTTGATTCAATATGGTTTATTTTTAATTTATAAGATATTTGAATATTTAATAGTTTTGATAATTCAATATATGAAGAATTAATAGAACATGAATGTGATGGGTGGAGCATAATTATATATAGATCTTCAATGCATCGACAGGTCTCAAGAGACCAAACAACATGCATGCCATATTATATTAGTATCTTGTCCATAATTACCCATTTATTAAGAATTATAAAATTTTTGAGACCTTGATGGTAATATTTATGATAAAATGGAAAATTACTTGATAAAAAGATCACTCAATTCATGATTTATGTGTTTTCATCATTTATAATTCACTTTCTATTATGAGAGTTATTGATATACTGATATTAGTCATAGATAAACATTAAACACAAGTTCTTAATTTAATGGAATATGTTTTGATTATCAATTATTCCATATTGGGGTTTCCTTACTTTCTCATGATACATTCAAATATAAAAGTTCCTTACTGAGCATCTAAACTCAACCTTTATCTGTTTCTTATCCCTGTGATTTATGGAGAGAATAATTGGATGATTTTCATGGATGGAAGAATGTTATTTGTGATATGTTTTTAATTTATAATTTAATATGGAAGACTTGTATATATATATAGGCCCCCAATACTACTAAACTAATCAATCCTTTATCATGAGATCCCTTGTATTTGAACCAATGTAATAATTTAGACAATAACTCTACATTATGAAATTATAGGTGCTATAGTTCGTATTAATAGAATTTTAGTAGGCCCCTTGGAAACTTGATTAAAGAATAATATAACTAGGATTAGGGTTATGATTATCCCTTAGAATGATTAATAAAGTTTAGGTATTTTTATGTTGCAGATAACTTTTTGTGATCTTCAGATATAATTGTGTGATACTTTATTTAAATATGGTTCCTAAAGAAGAGATGAAAAATATGTTGACACCTGTATTCAACAAATAGATTTCCCTTATAATAATGTTAATAAAGTGAGTATTGGAGCTGAGAAAATAATTTACGTATTGGAGAACATTATAGATTATATGATAAAATAACCTTTATCAAATGGATAAAAATGTTATTATATAGCATGATATATCTATGTTAAATCTCTTTATGTTATATAAGACTCGATACTTTATTGTAAATAAAAATACATTAGTAGATGAGAAATATATCATGTCCCCTGAAAATTTATTTCAGGATTTGGGATGTATCAAAAAGGAAAGGGTTATTTAGTTAGTATGTTGATTAAATAAATATTTTTATAGATCGTGGAAATTGATTAAAAATACTAATGAACATGATAATATAAAGGTAATTAAATAGAAAACAATTTATGTAATTGTTTTGAGAAATATTTTCCACGAAAAGAATAAGATGATTTGGAAAAAAATTCCTTAATTTAAGCAAGAATAAAGATGAACGTATTATTGAGTATGAGGTAAACATTATTAAATTAACTATGAATGAAATGGAATATGAACACAATATGAAAATTAATATTGACTATTTCCATTATGTATTTATCCCTAGCCTCAAAAAGGGAAATAACCACTCAATATTTTTATCTCATAGTGATAAAATTTTATGTTCCATTAGGATAGATAAATAATTATTCATGTCATATATTTTTAAAATATATTAAGAGAATAAAAGTAAGATTGAGCACTAAGGGAAAAATAAATGAGGAAAAATATAAGAAGGAATGGTAAAAACTTTAAACAAGTTCAAATTATGGAAAGACACATCTTGGTAAATGATTAAAGGGAATGGGTACTTATTACATATTTAGAGATATGGTCCATCTTTCTCATGAATGCAAGGTAATGAAATAAGAAATAATATTTAGTGTATCATCTATAAAGATATGTTTCACTAGTCGTACCAATGCTTCTTACATCAATTATTACCTATATAATTCCATTTTTAAACCTTTTTGTAACACCCCAAGATTTTATGAGAAATAATCTTTTTAATTTCTTTGACGTCTTGTTTTGTACACTACACCAAAATTAGATTTCTCTATACACAACACCAAGTATAGATTTTGAAAAATGTATAATTGAACTATATTTTGATTATGTGATACACAAAACCAAAGTATTCTTGCACTACATGCAACCCTGACTTGGCTTGCATTACACACAATAATGACCTTCCTCAATAGCGCGTGTTGTATGCAATACTGAGTTTCACTAAACAAAGATATATTGTTATAATATTATTATGAACTCTAAGTTATGAATATTAGTAACTGAATTTTGAATTTTATGACATTATAATTCATGTTACACATTTTATAGAACATGGTACGGAAATAAAATAAAATTTTCGGGTAAAATAAGTATTTTTCAAAAAATGCAGTTTTGATGATTTTTGATGGCGTACCCACATTAAATATAGTTTTTGACATGTTTATAAGTTCAATTTTATGAAATAACTTTATTAATTTCAATAAGGATGTATCAATTAACTTTGGACAATTTTATTATATGTTTCTGTTAACTTTTATATTTTCATGAATAGTAAAAATACGCTAAATTTTAATTAAAAACAACTTTTTTCATCAAAATAATTTATATGGATAAATTATAATATTGAATGGTTTTAAAGTATAAATAAAATATATTTTTACCATTTAATATAATTTAAGTCATTATCATTAATTTTACACTGAATTCATAGGTAAAAACATTTCAGTCTTTTGCAACGTTTTAACTTTTAAAACCCATTTTCTCAATAGTGGGATTAATTTTAAATTAAATACTTCCACTTCTATGTTTTGAATTTGGAAAAATGTATTTCATATTAGGAATAATTAGGTCCAAATTATGATAATAGGATAATTTTATTTTTTAGACATTATAAATAGTAACTACGGTAAATATTATTTACTACAGTTAAAGGTAAATCTGGTAATTAAGTGTAAAAATAAGATAAACAAATACCCTAACACATTCCAAAATTCTATTGAATGAATAAAATTATACCCAAATATCCTAAGGGTCAGAATAGATTCTTTTCATGGACTTTTGACCTTGAAAAGGATGTAATAATTATTAAAACCAAAGAAAGTGACAACATGTCACCCTCTTATATCTTATAAGTTTAATAATTTTAATTTAGTGATAAAATTCTTAAAACTTCGAACATAAATAGTCACAAGAAATATAATATAGTTATATAAATCATATGAATTTATTTAGAATTTTGAGGGATTAAATAATTATCATTAATGGTGACACAATAGTGATGTAGAAATTGTCTATTTAGTGGAAAAATCAATAATACAGTTTTTATTAAAACAATAGTGACCATAAAAGCCACAAAAACCTGACCACAACTTATTGGTCGTGTAAATTTGAACCATAATCATCCAATGGTATAATATTTGACCATTTGGATTCTTATAAATGTTATTATGACACTTATATTAGTTTATTTTAAATGATATCAAAGTTGTCACCTTCATGATTTAATAAATATAATAATTTAAATGTTGTGATTTTAAGATGATAAATTCAAGTAAAAGTATTATTATAGAATATATTAGATTTATATTCATTATAGTATTTTATGATTAATTTTTATACAATAAATAAGTATATTAAATAATTATAAAAAAATGTTGTAGTAATTAATTTATTAAGTGAAATATCAAATAAATGATTTTAAAAATATTAAAATAACTATTATATGAACAAATTAATATGATCCATAAATTTTTTAGATTAATATGACATGTAAGGAATCTGTTATATATTTTTTTTCGAATATATCCTCTGTGTGGATTTTATTTAATTTCAAATAAATGAATAGTTTCAAAATTGACTCTATTGTTATTTTATAAAAATAACAAATTATTATATTTCTTAAAAATCACAAAAATATTTAAAAATTATAAATTGAAATTTATAGTGTCTAAAATGTCACAAAGTATCCAATAATGGTCAATTAACAACACATAAGAAATTATTTATAATAATTTAAAATTTTGTATAATATTACTACATATAAAATTAAATCGATTAAATTAGGATAAATCAAGTTGATAAGGTTTAAGATAAATTCAAAACATATATAAATATTATTTTCTAAGGCGATTAAAACCCTATATCATCTCATATTCATATTTGAGTCATTTTTGGAGGTTTTTGAGTTTGTTTTGATTTTATTATAAACTAATATTTTAGAGGTTTCTAAAAGCGCCCCTCACATCTCTTATAAAAAACACCTCCTTCCTCTCCTCCTCACACCACTTTGAGCCTTCTTTCTCATAAAAAACCTACCAATTTCTCTTTTAAACTTCTCTAAAAACATACCAGAGGTCCTGGTCTTCTTCAATGACCAACTTTAGTGCCCTAAGAGTAGGTTTAGAAGAGGCACGTCGAAGAAGAGGTAATATCTTTTACCGATTCTTTCAAATTTATTTCTTCTTCTACTTCCCATTATTTAGTTGTTTCATTATAAAGTAATATAATAAGTATAACTAATATAATGATATGTTATTATAAATATGAAACAACCCTATCTCACCTTCTACCCATCCTATGAAAAATGAAATCACCGTGCGTGCGTACGTACGGAATATCGTCTCCACGCCGTGGTGTAATATGTTTTCCACCACCTCCTTAATTAGATGGGTATAATGGTGTAAATAATAAAAATATATGATAAAATGATAATAATTATGATATATTCTATCATCCACTCTAATACCATTCAATAATTATGTGAACGATATCATCGCTCATGCGTACGTACGGATTACCGTCTCCACGATGCGATGAGATTCATTCTCCATGTTAACCATTCAAGAATTATTATAAAGTATATATAAAAAGTAATCATGAATTATATGAAATAATAATTCTACTGGTTTTATGTATATATATATATAAGTCATTTACTTCCATTCAATTTAATAAGGAAATGAAAACATCGTTCATGCGTACGTACGACCTACCTTCTCCATGAACGGTGTATTTCATTTTATTTATCAATATACTATATATATTTATATTCTGAATATATATTATATATAAATCATGTTTTTAATCATGATCTATGTAACCATAAAAATAATTACAATTCAAAACACGTACGATAGATGAAACGATTTTACCCAAAATGCTGCTTTAACATGGAATTGACAAATAAACGTGTAATATAAATCTTAAGTGAATCATATATGATATCATAAATATTATTATGGTTCTGTTACAAATTAATAATATGTTTAAACCCACTATACAGGAGTCTCGGACACATACAGAAGAAATTGGACCTAAGGTAAGGGAAAATATTGCAATCTCATTTTTATCCGATATTGTTTATACTTCAGAATTTACTAGGGAATATTTATCATCCACATACATGTTTCCTAAATATTTAATATTATTTCTATCAGCCTAAATTTTTTTAAATCCAAGTTTACCTATTGGTGAATTTTTAGTAAAAGATATTAAATGAATATTTTTTCATTTTCAGTACGAGATACTTTTTGACTTTTCCGACCAAAGTACGAGAAGAATTTTTTTAACTTATATGACATGAATGGATTTTTATGATTTCATAGAACATTACTTCCATAAAGATTATTTTACAATATTTCAAGTCTAATTTCAATTAAATTCTTTTAGTTTAAAATTGTATGACATGTTGATAAAGGGAAAATGTTTTTGAAGTAGAAAGGATATCTTCCTCAGGAATGGAGTTCAAGTGTTTAACAAAATTATGTTCCATATAATATAATATAGGGCTATGTTTCTATCCCTATTATTACATTGATTTTATTATGTTAGGATGAAATTATTTTTATGAAGTCCTTTTATCTTATATGGATTATTTTATGATGGCATGATGATTAAGAATCCTATTTTTATTACATAGGTTATGCTATGATGTATGATATATGATTTTGTGGCACACATAAGAAAGGTTTCATTATGTGATGGGTGGGACCTATATCTCCCTCCAATGCATTGGGTAAAGATTTATAGCACATGATATAGACATGGCTGGAAATGCAAGTAAATCTGGTTCAGTAATACAGGGCTGGAACGACAAGATAACCCGGTTCAGTAATGGAATTTGTCCAATATGATGGTCTTGGCAGCAATGCCTTGGCTACTATGGAAATCATATCATGTGTTTAATGGTTTTCGACAATTATATGTTTTATTACCTTGTTATTTTATCATGATTGATGTTCCATTATGATATATTCCTCACGTACTTCCATGTTTTATGTCACAACTCATGATTTTGAGGTTTAAACTTGATGTTCATGTTTTTAAGTTCAAATGTATATGGTTCGTTTTTTTCTACATGATTACCCTTAATGAGAATTTGAGCTCACCCGTTATATGTTTTCTTTTCCCCAGGATATAAAGAAAGGTTTTAGGTAAGAAAACAAAAGGGGAATATCTTTATGGGAGATGTTGAATATCTTTCACCATGATTAGAAGATTATGTTCCGTGTTTCTAAAGGCACTAAACTATTAAGGTCCTTGGGTGTCATTTTTTATTATGTATTAAGTATTCCAAAAAAGTTTTGTAATGTCAATGTACATCAAGATTTGGGTCTCTACAGTTGGTATTAGAGGAATGGTTTAGTTAACCATTGTAAACTAGGATGCGAAAAATTTAGTGAGATCCCTAGAGATATTTCTAGGGTATTTCTAGGGATGTCCCTAAGGTTAAGTTCAAGTATAGGTTATAGTACTAGAATTACGGTAATGATCTTAGAATTAAACCTAATATGATAGATATAAAAGGTACTCCCCCTTTATTATGTTGTTTTCATAGTATGATTTTTTCCTCTCACAGTATTCTTTTTGGGTTTTAGAAAATGTATGGAAACAAGATGATTCATGATAATAGAGGATATGATGGACAATTGAATGATATTCTTAATGAGAAACCAAATGAAATGGGATTAGTAAGTCCAAACATCATTATTATGCCTAATCACCAATCTCATAATATGATCAATAATCTCAAATTTGGTAAGTTTCTTAACTCAACTAATAAGAGAAATATGGAGTTTCATAATGATCATAGAGGAAATAAAGTTCAATTTCCATCATGTAAATCATGTGGTATGACGCCTCAAGGATAATTTTTGAAAGGAACTAGAAGATTCTTTGTGTGTGGAAAAGAAGGACACAAACCCAGTAATTGAAAAGGAAAAGTTTCAGTTAACACCATGGACAAGGATAATGGTATTGATAAGACCTCAAAAACGGTTAAATTTTTTAAATGTGGAATGTATGGGAATTGTGAAAACCAATTCTCTAAGGGAAAATATCATGAAGAGAATCAGCATGGTCATATGAGTACTATTTATGTTTTTGATGATGAAAAGACTACAAATGATATATGAAATGAAAGAAGTGTTGAGGAATAAAATGATGAAGCTCAGTCAATGGTTTAAAAATGTAGTGGAAGGATTATATATTTATCAAGAGTTATGTTGTCTAGGAAATTTAATGGTACTATAGAAGAACAAACATTTAAGTATTGTTACACTATTTTTTTCATAAAGTATTTAAAAGTATATGTTGAATGGTACTGGTAAACATGAAAGGTTATTCAGATATTTTTGGAAAGTAGATGATATGTGCATAATGAAGGGATAAAGAGAAAATAATATTTTTGATAGTATTAATGAGCTCATGACTGATATAAGGACAAAGTGACATCATGGTTTGAATATATAGAAATTTTTGGATTTTGGTATGTGGAAAGAGTTAACAGTTGACAACATTAATGTTTTCACTAAGGTTCAATGGGTATTCATTTTTCAAGGGAATACATGATTAAGGTATTAACATGTTTGGAATGTGACCAACAAAAAGATATATCTTAGGATATATGGGGGATAAATGATGGTATTCACATAATTGGTAGATGACCTTTTTAGTAATAATTTTTTTATACTATGAGATGGGAAAGAAGTATTTTGGATAAGCCTAAAGAATGGAATGGATTAAGTTGTACATCACATAGTATTGTTTAAGGCTAGAACTTTTTGATATTATTTATGAAATGTTATAATTGTATAGTATTAGAAAAAGGACAACCCGTAGGACATGCGACAACCCATCGCGTTAGACAAAGATGCGGGAATCGAACCCACAACCGATGTGCGACAAGCCTTTATCACTTACCCATATCCTAGAGGAAGTCACTGGTAAGTAGAAATTAGTTTTATTTTATTGAGAGGTATGATTTTTGAAGTATAAGTACATTTTTGGAATCTTATATGGTTAATCTCACCATAGATGGACTTATGTATATTTAATAATTTTTTCTAACCTTATGTTTGAGACAGATGGAATGACCTATCATTCTATCGCATAATCTACTCACACTTCACAAATGACAAATTCAACTTCATTTAATTAAGATATGAAGTGTAAAATGTTCAAGGAATGACCAAGTGTGAGATTGTACCAAAATCAAGTAAGTATTTCTTCTAATTCCAATTTTTTAACTTTAAGGAAATGATCTTTGAAAACCAAAAACGTTGTCCTAGTACCCTTATATTCGATGAATTAGATGGTACCTTAGATCATCAGAAACTTATGGCTTTGTGATTGTTGGATTTTTCATAGCCAGGTTCTCTACCACTCTTCATCTAAAAATTATGGTTATATTTCTATTCCATATCCAAGTTTTTACCTATGTTCTCATCTGTGGAAACCCAGTGATGATTTACTTTGGGTATCCATTATGTTTCTAACATTTCTTTTTAAAATAAAGTATTACTATTACTTTTTAAGATGTGGGATTCTATGAAAAGCACTTTCAAGTAGTAAAAGATTTATAACCCTGATTAATTTCAAGGGAGAAATTCATTTTAAGGGGGGTAGAATGTAACACCCTGAGATTTTATAAGAAATAATCTTTTTAATTTATTTGATGTCTTGTGTTGTACGCTACTCCAAAATTTTCTTGCGCTATAAAAAACAATAAGTATATATTTTGATCAATTTATAAATGAACTATATTTTTATTATGTTATACACAACACCAAAGGAATCTTTCACTACACACATCCCTAACTTGGCTTGCATTACACGCAATAGTGACCTTCCTCGATAGCGTGTGTTGTACGCAATACTGAGTTCCTCTAAAAAATGATACATTGTTATAATATTATAATGAACTATCCATTATGAATAGTAGTAACTAAAATTTTAATTTTATGACATTATAATTCATCTTACACATTTTATAGAACATGGTATGAGAACAAAATATTTTTTTTTGGTAAAATAAGTAATTTTCAAAAAAATGCAATTTTGCCACCTTTTGATGGAGCACCCAAATTAAATCTAGTTTTTAAAATTTTTATAAGTTAAATTTGATGAAATAAACTTATTCATTTCAATAAGGACATAAAAATTAACTTTGGGAAATTTTTTAATATTTTTCTGTTAACTTTCATATTTTGACGAATAGTAAAAATACGCTAAATGTTAATTAAAAACATGTTTTTTTTCATCAAAATAATTTATACGGTTAAATTATAATATTTAATGGTTTTAAAATATAAAAAGAATATATTTTTACCATTTAATATAATTTAAGTCATTAGAATTAATTTTATACTGAATTCATAGGTAAAACATTTCAATATTTTGCAACGTTTTAACTTTTAAAACCTGTTTTCTCAACAACGAGATTAATTTTAAATTAAATAATTCTAATTCTGTGTTTTGAATTTGGAAAAATGGATTCCATATTCGGAATCAGTATGTACAAATTATTCTAATAGACTACATTTATTTTTTAGACATTATGAATAGTAATTATGGTAAATTTTATTTACAACAGTTAAAGGTAAATCAGATAATTATGTGTAAAAATAAGATTATAAAATTAACCTAACACCTGAATAAATTATATTGGATGAATAAAAGTCGACCCATATAACCTATGTGTCAGAATAGATTCATTTCACGGACTTTTGACCACGAAAATGATGTAATTATTATTAAAACCAAAGAAAGTGACAACATGTCACTCTCTTATATCTTATTAGTGTAATAATTTTAATTTAGTGATAAATTTCTTAAAACATCAAAAATAAACAGTAACCAGAAATATAATAAAATTATCTACATCATGTGTATTTATTTATAATTTTTAGGGATTAAATAATTATCATTAATGGTGACACAATTGTGATGCGGAAATTGTGTATTTAGTGAAAAAATCAATAATACAGTATTTATTAAACTAATAGTGACCCTAAAAGGCTCTAAAACCTGAAAAAACTTATTGGTCGTGTACATGTAAACCATAATCATCCAATGGTAAAATAGTTGACCATTTTGAGCATTATAAAAGAGATTATAACACTTATATCATTTTATTTTAAATGATGTCAAAGTTGTCACCTTTATGATTTAATAAATATAACAATATAAATATTGTTATTTTAAGATGAAAATTTTGAGTAAAAGTATTTTTATGGAAGATATTAGATTTATCTGAATTATATTATATTATTTTTAATTTTTATGCAAGAAATATTTATATTAAATAATTATACAGAAATGTTGTAGTAATTATTTTATTAAGGTAAATATCAAATAAATGATTTTAAAAATGTTAAAACAGATTTTATATGAAAAATTTAATGTGATCCATGACTTTTTTAGATGAATATGACATGTTATGAATCTATTAAATATTTTTGTTCAAATATATCCTCTGTTTTGATTTTATTTAAATTCAAATAAATGAAAAGTGTCAAAATTGAATCTATTGCTATTTTATAAAAATAACATATTATTAAATTATTTAAAAATCACAAAAATATTTAAAAATTATAAATTGAAATTTATATGGTCTAAAATGTCAAAAATTATCCAATTATGGACAATTCAAAACACAAAATTAATTATTTATAACAATTTAAAATTTACAATATTATTACTACAAATAAAATTAAATAGATTAAAAAAGGATAAATCAAGTTGATAAGGTTTGAAATAAATTCCAAACATGTATAAATTTTATTGGATGATGATATTAAAACCCTATATCATCTCATATTCTTATTTGAGTCATTTTTGGAGGTTTTAAGTGGGTTTTGACTTTATTATAAATTAATATTTTAGAGGTTTCCAAAAGTACCCCTCTCCTCTCTTATAAAAAGCCACCTCCTCTCTCTCTTACTCACACCACTTTGAGACTTAAATCACGGCTAAAACCTGTAAATTTATCTTCTACAATTCCCTAGAAACATACTAGAGGTCCTGATATTCTTTAAAGTCCTACTTTAGTGCCCTATGTGTAGGTTTAGAAGAGGCGCGTCGAAGAAGAGGTAATATCCTTTACCGATTCTTTCAAAATTATTTCTTCTTCTACTTCCCCTTATCTAGTTATTTCATTATAAAGTAATAAAATCAGTATAAATAATATAATTATATGTTATTATAAATATCAAACAACTCTATTTCACCTTCTACCCATCCTACGAAAAACGAAGTCACCGCGCGTGCATACGTACGGAATACCGTCTCCACGCCATGGTGTAATCTGTTTTCCACCACCACATTACTTAGATGGGTATAATAGTGTAAAAAATAACTATATATGATAACATGATACTAATTCTGATATATTATATCATCTACTCCAATACCATTCAATAATTATGGGGACAATATCATCTCCCGTGCATACGTACAGATTACCGTCTCCACAATGCGATGAGATTCATTCTCCATGTTAACCATTCAAGAATGATTATAGAGTATATATAATAAGTAATCATGAAATATATGACATAATAATTCTACTGGATTTATTTACATATATATATATATAATTCATTTACTTCCATTCAATTTAATAAGGAAACAAAAACAGCATTCATGCGTACGTACGACCTACCGTCTCCATGAATGGTGTATTTCATTTCATTTATCAATCTACTATATATATTAATATTATGAATATATATTATATATAAATCATGTTTTACATTTTGGAAGTAAGTAATCATGATCTAAGTAATCATATGAATAGTTACAAGTCAAAACACGTATGATAAATGAAACGATTTTACCCTAACGCTACTTTATCAGGGTATTGGAAAATGAACGGGTTATATAAAGTCGTAAGCGAATCATAAATGATATAATAAATATTATTATGGTTATGTAACAAGTTAATAATATGTTTAAACCCAATATATAGGAGTCTTAGACACATATGGAAGAAATTAGACCAAATGTAAGGGAAAATATCATAATCTCATTTTTATCCGAGATTGTTTATACTTCAGAATTTACTGGGGAATATTTATCATCCACATCCATGTTTCCTCAATATGTAATATTATTTCTATCCTCATACAATTTTTTATATCCAATTTTAACTATTGGTTATTTTTTAGTAAAATATATGTAAGGAATCTTTTTTTGTTTTCAGTACGAGATAATTTTTGACTTTTCCGGCCAAAGTATGAGAAGAATATTTTTAACTTATACGACATGAATGGATTTTTATGATTTCATAAAACTTTATTTCCATGAATATTACTTTAAATGTTTTCAAGTTTATTTATCATTAACTTATTTTAGTTTAAAATTGTATGACATGTTGATAAATGAAAAATGTTTTTGAAGTAGAAAGGATATTTTCCTCAGGAATGGAATTTAAGTGTTTAACAAAATTATGTTCCATATAAGATAATATAGGTTTTTGTTTCAATCCCTATTGTTACATTGATTTTATTATATTATGATGGAATTATTTTTATAATGTTATTTTATATTTTATGGATTATTTTATGATGTCATGATGTTTAAGAATCCTATTTTTATTACATGGGTTATGCTATGATGTATAATTTATGATTTTGTGGCACATATTAGAATCGTTTCATTATGAGATGAGTGGGACCTACATCTCCCTCCAATTTATTGGGTAATGATTTATATCTCACGAGATAGACATGGATGGAATGAAAAGTAAATCTGGTTCAGTAATACAGGGATGGAATGGCATATAAACCCAGTTCAGTAATGGACTTTGTCCACTATGATGGTCTTGGCAGCAATGCCTTGGATACTATGGAAATAATATCATGTGCTTAATGGTTTTCCACAATTACATGTTTTATTCCCATGTTATTTTATCATGATTGATGTTCCATTATAATCTATGCCTTAAGTACTGCCATGTTTTATGTCACAACTCCAGATTTTGATGTTTAAACTTTATGTTCATGTTTTTAAGTTCAAATGTATTGGGTTCATTTATTTTCTCCATTATTACCCTTACTGAGCATTCAAGCTCACCCTTTATATTTTTTCTTTTCCCTAGGATATTAAGAATAGTTTTTGGTAAGAAAAAAAGGGAAATATCTTTATTGGATATGTTGAAGATATTTTACCATGATTATAAGATTATGTTTCGAGTTTCAAAAGACACTAAAATATTATGGTCCTTGGGTGTCATTTTTTGTTATGTATTTAGTATTATGCTAAATTAATTTAATGTCCATGTACGTCAATATTTTGGTCTCTACACTTTTAATTTCATCTTGTTATACCATAAAAGAGATAAAGAGAGTGATAATAATTCACGAGACTCTCAGAGGAAATAATTTAGTTAAAAAATTTATAATGTGTGATTCTTAGAATTATAATATTTTATTTTATGGGAATATTGTCTCTAATAATGGAATATTATGTTATGTTTTTACAATAGAGAAAACATCACCATAAAATATACACTTTAGGGTTATAATGTGGTTTTTTGTAATGATAATTGTAGAAAATTTTGTGTAAATATATGATTATGATATATTAAAATTTGAACTAGAATATTCTTAAGAGTTTTATAGTTTTATAATTATTGTTTAACCTTGGGTGTTATTATTTATATTTTTTAGATTAATTATAATTTTGTTAGTTTACTTTATTGAATACTGTTTTCTGTTATTTTAACAATTTTATCTTAATAAATGGATAGAAATAAGAGGATTAAATGGGCATAAATCCATTCATACAATGAAGAACACCAACAATTAATGAATCTCACCATCCTATAAAAGTTTATTTGATTGATCAGGCATGAAAAATTCATCGTGATCATGATGATTAACATCAATGGATGAAATCAAGGTTACATAATAGGAGGAAATCAAATAACAAAATTTTATTACATTTTCTATCCGAATGGTAAAGGAATTTCTAAAACTTAAGAAAAATAATGATACATATATTGGGTCTTATGAGGAAAGTTACACTCTTCTACTAAGGTATATTTTCAAAAACTCATTTTCAATTATAAGTCTTATAGTGATTCATTCATTATATATTCCATGGTTATAACCTAGAAATTAAAGTACACAATAGAATATATATCATATTTTATTACTATGCTATGATATTTGTATTTTTGAAAAGAATAATTAAAATTAGAAGGAAAAAATTTCTTTATGAAGGGTAGAATATAATACCCTAATATTTTTTTTAAAATTTTAAAATAACACTATGTTCTATAGAATTCACCACACACAAAACCAATCTTAAATTAACCTCACAATAATATTATTTAAATATGAACATTAAAACTAATTCATTAGTTTAGATTGTAAGAATAAGAATAATAATTATAATATATATATACATATATATTGAGTTTCACTAATGAAATAAAAAATAAATCATAAATTTATTATTAATCAGTTGTAAATCATGATTAAACCTTTGGAATCTAAAAGAGATATTTTTCATACAGCTGATTGTACGTCTCTAATGTATTTTTTTTCATAATGAAATAAATTATTCACTATTGATAAATAATTATGATGAAACAAGTAGATTATATTTCCAATATAACTAATTATCATTCATTTAATTATTTTTGTTAGATAAGTAATGTGAATAAATTAATTTTATAGTCAAACATTTTTTGTCAGAAAAAATGTTTTTTAATTAATTTTGTGGGTTGATATTATTAATAATTTATAAAAATTTTATAATTTTTTTTTATAAAATGGATATTATATTTGAAATCATATTTTCATAATAGTCTTATGATTAATTTTTTGGTATTTTCTAAAATTATAAATTTTGAGAGAATAGTGAAAAATGTTGATTTTTGAAAAACTATAATTTCTTTTATTTAAAAAATGTTATTTAAAAGTCCTATCGTGTTTTAAATTTTAAAATAGATTAAATTAATTATCTATTAATTATACACAATTTAACTAATTAAAAAATAATTATCAACATACTTAATTTTTGTATAAGTAAATGTTTAGGATTAAATACACATTTCTCTAAAAATAAAATTTCATTGTGTTTTACCCATTTATATTAAAATTGATTTCTAAATATTTTAGAAAATTAATACTAAAATTTATTCTATATTTTTAATTACATTGTACTAATTTGAAATATATTCCACTTTTATTTTTGGTTAGTTTTAATAGTAATCTTGGTAATAATGTTATCACGAGAAAAGGAGTAAAATGAGTAAAATAGGGTTAAAATGAGAAGATATGTCCTATAAATCTCCCAATAAGATTGATCTATTTTATTAATGGTTTTATAACAATAATAAATATAACATATTAATAAATTTTTTAATTTATTTTCAATTTACTTTTATTTGAACCTTTATATTATTTTAAGTAATGAATAATTACAAAAATGTCACTCTCTTGCATTAAATTTCTATTATATATTGTAATTGTGATAAGAAGATTTTATGAATGAATAAAAAATCTTATATTATAATATATAAGTTATTTTTATTATTTTATGTTTATTTTTTGGTTTAGTGGTGGTATTTCTACCTTAAACAATTTCACAACGCTGACATATTGGTCTTGCAAACAGTTGAGAAGTTAATGAAAACAACATTAAAATATATAATTGCAATATTTTTTGAGTAATTAAGGTGTTTATTAAATTTTATTATTAATATTATTTTATAATTTATTTATATATATATATTATATTATAAAACTATTTTTATTTAGATTTCTTTAAAGTCAGTTTTTTTGAATTGTCCCGAAAATGAATTAAATGGTATTTCATATTAAATAATATTTTACTAAATTGTTTAAAAAAATTATTGAAAGTGGAAATTTGGAATGTGAAATGTTATAAAATTTAATCCATGGAACATTTTGGAGTAAATTTTTACCTTACATGTAAATTTGTAACCCTTAAATACTGAATAATTGGTTATCATGACTAAAGTTAAAAAAGGTTAACAAGGGGGTTAAACCAAAAGATTAGGATTAAAAAGTCACTTAAACATATCAAAATTATATTGGTTGATATTATTTTGATATTAAACTATCATATAGTATAAATTATTTCCATTTTTCATACAAATTATAGTATTATGATATTTCTTATATTTAAATGTTCTAAAAATTACAAATATTTTATTTCCACGTCTTATAAAAGTAAAAATAACTACACTCACTTTTTAACACTTTTTTAAACATTTTTTCATAAAATAAATACCAAATTATTTTTAAAAATTTCATATCCATTTTATAGAATCACATATCTTACCATAAAACCATCCTTTGAAGTATTATGGTGTATTTTAAATGAGGTTTTCCAACATAGAGGTCGAACTTTTAACCGAGTGTTTCGATTTTTTTTCATTTTCAAAATCCTATTAATACTTTATAAACATGTTGATATAATAACATAATTATATTAAATATACTGAAATGTTATTATGTTTATTCCAAAATAATTTTTCATCTCATTTTTATCCCAATAGGGATTAAAAGCATCGGTCGTGCGTACGAACCGACTACCGTCTCCATGAAGTGATGTATTTCATTTTTCATCAACAATTTTTACAAAAAAATTTCATGATGGATTTAATGAATATAAAATATAATTATAATATAATTACGATTATTTTATTATAATAATTTATCTACCTTCTTACCTTTCAATCCATTAGAAAATTATAATTTCATTCGTACAGACATGTGGACTACCACCTCCCTGAAGAGATGTGACTTTGGTTTTATTTCCAATTTAAATGGATGGTAATAAAGATATTTTTAATGTATGAATATTATATTTACAATATAATTATGATTCTATAATTTTGTATTATTATTTACCTTTATTTTATTCCATCTATCAAAATTTTAAAACAACATTAATGTGTATGTATGGACTACCATCTCCACAAAGTGATGTAATTAATTTTTCATCACCACTATATATGTATGACTATATATAACAACCCAGAACCTAAAATCCCCAATGTGGGGTTAAAAATATAATATTTATATTTCTTTATTTTATATTGATGAATGTCAATTTTTTTATCCATTTAAAACATACATGATCAAACAAAAAATATGTGGAGCACTTAGATACCTATCGAAATTTTATGTTCATATGTTTAAAGAATTAAGAAATACTCTTACATAATAACAATGATGTATTTTTGTGAGAATTTTTCCACTATACCTAGTTTATTTGGTTTCACATTAGTCATCCATTATCACCCATATGAAACCATTCTAGAAATATCTTACTTAATATATTTCTTAATAACATGGGGATATATCATAAGAAGGGTCAACTCAAATGCCTAGTATGGTTAAATATTGGAATTAATAACTGAATATTTTTGATGAGACTATGATGAAAACAAGGGTTGGAGAACACATTCTATTTGCATGAGCATATCATTAGATAATTCATACCATCAAAACCCGGAACATAAAAACATTGAAATTGAATACATTATTAAAAAAAGATATGAGACATATGAGTAAAAAATCTTAACACGTGTGAAAATATTTCTAGGTTAAAGGAAACATTTGAAAACATTAAAACCAAAATTAAACATTTCTCGTATATTGGAGTACCAAACATTCATCGTGTAACAACTTAAATATTATAATTCAAATATTATATTAGGAGAAAAAAATTATAGTTAACTCATTCATGTATCAGGAGATACTTAAATTCCATAAAATTAATCATCTCTTAGGAGTAAATTACAATAGGTAACTCTATCATCTCATAAAATTTACTTACAATATTTAACTCTATCACATTACCCAATGAATTAGAGAGAAATAAATGACCCTTTTTTCCTTTATTTACAACATAATCATCCTTAAATTTTTTCAAAACATAAAAATTTATACTTAGTTTATAATGGATCCAAACATGAATCATCCATACATATTTCCATCTACCATAAATGGGAAAAATTATAATCATTCACTTTTTAACATAACACCCTTAAAAATAGACATCATTTCTTTTATATATAGATTAACTAATAGAAAAGAAAGGAGTTCCATGAATATATCTTTAATATAATAAAAATCCATCCAGAAAAAAAATGTGAATTTTATTATTGGAACATATCTCAATTGTAACATATGAAATTATATATATATTTTTCCATAGATGAAAAATATAATTAAAATAAATTAAGGCATTTATTTAAAAAGTGTGGAAATATCCTTCTTTTTTTATAACTTTTTAAATAAAAATTACAATAATATAGTGAATAATATCTTATTTGAAGATAACGATGAAAACACATGAAGGAAAATTCAAATAAAAAAATATTCATTATGGTGGAAAAATCGATTCATTTAGTAAATGTTAAAACAAATATCCCTTTCTCACTAACAATAAAAAATAAAAGTATACTATTTGGAAAATAAAAAAATTCCATTTAATACATTGATATGAAATTAAAATATATTTTAAAATAAAATATAAAACCACTACTTTATATTAAATAACAGTTTTGGATATATTTTTAAGATCATAGAGATGGAAGAAAAATTATTTCCAAACAAAAGGAGAAACAAGGATATATTTTCTTTAAAAATATTTTTTTGATATCCTTAAGTACCAAATAGAAGAAAAAGAAATAAATTAATGTGAAAATGAGATATAATAATTTTATTAGAATATTGTTTTTGGTTTCATAAATTATTAGAATGAAATTTCCCTAACAGAACATTGAACATAAATAATCCTGAAAAGAAATGAGATTGTAACATAAAGCCCTTAAAACTTTGGTAAAATTCGAATAAAAATTTATTAAAATAAATATTAATATATGGATATAAGAATCACTTGAATTAAATCAAGTCATTTTTTAAACAAAATTTTTTAGTGAATTATGCACACCATTCAATGAAATCATGTTACATGAGATGAAATATGTATTAAGAAAATGAGATTCAGATAAATAAAACCCTTAAAAAGTATATATCATTTGATGTGATAATTAATCCATGATGTGACAAATTTAACAAATTTGAATCCATAAAAAATAAGTAAAAATATATATTGAAATAATTTAGTGATCAATATACACATAATCAAGGCCCAACAAATCCAATGAAATTTTTTGTAATCCAATGAAAGGAAATTAAATAAAGAAACCCCTTGCCTTGAGTCCAAAAATTCTATGTATGTCCTTTAACTCCAGTATCAATTTTTTTTTTACTTTTTTTATTATCCTTTTATATTACTATTACTTTATTATTCAATAATTTATTTTAGGTTTTTCAATGAAATTATTAATTACACAATCATTTAAGTCCACATCAGGTGTTTTAAGGACATTCAGTTCATAATATTTAAATGGATATAGTAGATTGATCATGGTAAAATGAGTCATCATTACATAATATATAATATAATATTCATAAAATAATTATTATTTTAATACATCAAAAAAACTTTTATAGTTAGACCTAAAAATTAGTTATGGAACAAAATACCTCAGCTCGTTAAGTAGTAGTCTACACGTACACTCGAGCGATGATTTAACATTTAATTTGATGTAAAATGGAGAAGAAAAAATGAATTATATTTAAATAATCAATATCATGGTTTAAAAATAATATATAACCATTATATAAATCCCCATGAATATCCATGTGGGTTGGTATTGAAAAATTATGTACATCGCTACATGGAGATGGTAGTCCATATATATGCAGTTTGATGATTCTAATTTTAACTATTTTAATAGTATGAAGATAGATCACAAATGATATTTCCAGAATCATAATTTTTTTTATTAATAAAATATATTAACAATAAATTATTCCTAATAATAATCCATGAAATGTGGTCATGATAAATGAAATACATTAGTTCATGAGGCGGTACTGCACATATACACATGAAGGATTATTTCATTTATCATTTAATGAAATTGGAGATGAATTAATTTATGATATTAACATAATTAAATATTAGTATATATATTAAATACTTATTTAATTATATTTTATTTTTTTGGACCCAATTTATGTATTTAGTAAGATAATAAAAATGAAAAAACATAGTTAAGTTGATTACCTTCTCTGGGAAGAACCTCCTTTAGATATCCCATTAAGAACCCTATGTAAGGTATTTTAAGAATAAATTAACCTAAAAAATAAATATAAGTAATTATAAAAAACATATTTTAAGGGTTTGGTTGAGATAATTTTCTCAAGACGTGCGAGGAAGAAAGTATAGGTGATATCCTTTTATAAGTTGGGAGAGCCCCCTGAGAATTACTTACATTATAAAATTAATATAAATTAAATTTCATGTTCCTATATACCAAACTAATATACTTAAAATCTATTATGTGTATTAGAATAAATAATCTCATATAAATAAATGTATAAAATTTTATGTGATTTTTAACCCTTAATTCTCAGTTTTAACGCACGTCACCCCTTTTAATGTTTGCTGCGATATAACTTGTTTTTACACTTTAAGAGTCAAGTATATTACTATAAAATTAATAGTGAAATTTAATTCAAGAATGGATTATATTTTTGTCCATATCACACTAAATTATCCAATTATATATTTTTTTAATTATAAACCACTTAATTAAATATTATTTTACATAAAATACAATTAATGACATTTTTAGAAATATTCACATAATTTGAATTAAAAATTTATAAATACACTAAGTTTATTAAAATATAAACTCTTAAAACATTAATAATGCATTTTATTTATCTAAAAAAGTCCTGAGACACTGTAATTAAACTACAAAATATTACTTTTAATGTTTTAAAAATCAAGTACTTCATTTTTCCAATGCTTTCACAAACACCATAACAATGTTGTGTAATAATTTATGGCAATTATTTCATCAATAAAAATTAAGAATAAATTATATTCATAAAAATTATGTTAATATTCAATAAAAACTTTTCTATACATTCTTAAATTGTTCTTATTACTATAAAAATTATTATAGATATTAAATACAACAAAGATACATTATGGAATATTCCATTACTTAAAAATATAGAAAGGTTATTATTAAATAAAAAAGTATCCAAAATGAAATATTTTTAAATATATAATAGGGTTGGTTGAATTAAAATTAATGAATGAAATATAGAAATGTATATAGATGATTTTAAAAAATTATTTCATAGTTTTATCCTTTTTACCTGTTTTACCTTTACCATGGTAACAAAAATTTTACCAAAGATATGAATTATTATGACTAAAAACAAAGATGACTATTTTGAAAAATTTAGAAAATGAGATTCCAAATATGGAATATATTTTATCATATTAAATTCATATATGTAAATAATTTACAAATGAAATAATCTTGAAAAACGTGAAGAAAAATATTTTTATAAAAAATAATTTTTAAGTATAAAAATATTTTCATAAAAATATTACAAAAAATGTCAATTGAAATAAAATTAATTAGATTATATTTAATATAAAAAAATAAAATGAAATGTTAAAATGAATTCAAAATAATATGGGACTTTTTAAATACATAAATTTAAAATAATGTTTTCAATAATATCCTTATTTTTCTACTAGTTATTTAAAATAATTTTTTTTTAGAAAAATACAAAAATTTAACCCAAGATAATTTTTAAATGTTAATTTATAAAATTATATCCATTTTTAGGATATATAATTTCAAAATGTTGTAGAAATGAAATATAACATTTTCTCACAAAATTTAGAAAAAAAATATTTTTGATGAAAAATTATTTTTGAAGCACAAAATGAATTTACCAAAATTTGAGTTCCCATTTTATAATAATTAATAAAATAATTTTTATTTAGTAATAATTTTACCCATATATTTTAAAAAGTATTTAATTCTATTCATAGATACCAATTCAATGTCTAAGTTATAACAATCATATTTTGATAAAAATATTTCAGTCATTAAAACATGGTGTTGCATGTCCTGTATGTTATTGAACATAACATTCTTCAAAAATATGGGTGTATTATATTTCCCCAATTATAAATAATCCATAAATTTTTTTCTGGATAATAGTAGATACCTTGACCCTGGTAACATGAAGGTGGTGTATGCTTTATTACATTAACATAAGATACAAGGAATCTCATCCCGAAAGACCAATTAATTTAGTAGTCCTTTAAAAACCAATTCATACTTGATTCCCATATTACATTTGAAAAAAACTTACAACATATTTTTTTCTAGAATAGAATAATTCTATATAGTATATCGTTTCATATCAAAAATATTACATGTAAGAACCCAGATCCTCATTACAAGTATGGATCTTATTTTCAGGTGGTTTTTGAGGAAAAAGGAAGAAATGGGGTTTTTTTTGGAGTACATATCATGTACTTCTGTGTACATGTTGTGTACTTATGTATACAAGTAGTGTACCCAATTACCACATTCAGCCACATATTGGTCGTGTAATGGCTGATTACATGACCACGCGGTGACCTAGAAAACCACTTATGTTGGGGACAGGTTGAGAACAATACATGATGTGTAGTTTAAATTAGCATTCCATGTACTTTTCTTTTTATTTGATATATCAGAGCGGGGTCACATATTATTTTTTTAAATGTTTTCTTCTCCCCATGTTTCATTTAGGAGAGCGACAAAATTACCGATGAACTATAAACCCCTCCCGATTCTCTGTCCGAGCTCCGATTGAGACACCGTCATGTGCAATAGAATCCAACCAGTTAGTTCTCAAAACCCTTGTGTCCTTTATTCCTAATTAGTCCTATGTCGTGAGTAATTCAAGGCTGTGATTTATTTCTTTTTTTTGTAGATATACACCAATATAGGTCGATTCAAGGTCCAACATACAAGTATATCGATCGTCCAACATCGAGGTAGTTGGTTTGTGCCTTTTTTTTGTTGTCTTTGGATTATATATGCTAAAAGTGAAGCATACCCACATTTTGGTATTTCATGATTTTTAATTTAATCTTGTTTATCACCTTATATGGTTTGTTAAATTTATAAAGGGTTTCTTATGTGTAAGGTTATATAACAAGTTTGTGGGACACCCCATGGGTGTGTTTCCCTCATTTTTTGTGTTTATGGTCATTTGGTCTAGGCTCCCTAGGAGGCCTACCATGTTTTCCATTACTTATTTTATTATAAAAGAGTTTGTTTGATTATATGAAATTCTTGTGTTATGCATTGTGAATGTTTATTCAAGGGGGATTGGACTGTGAGATTTTCCAAGAGGGGTTTAGACCGTGAGAGCTTCCGAGGTGGTCATTTATAATTGATTGGGTTAGACCGTGAGAGATTCCCAAGTGATCATTATTATTTTATTAAATGAATGTTTGAACCAAGGGTATTGACCATGAGAGCTACCTAGGTGGTTGTTTCTAATTGATTTAGTGATATATTGACCATGGGGTATCGACAGTCAGAGCTACCCAGGAGGTCTTTTATAATTTTTTGATGCTATGTTGACTCATGGGAACTGACCATGAGATATCACTTGGTGGTCATTGTAATTGATCGATATTATGTTGAACCAAAGGGGTTAGACTATAAGAGATTTCTAAGAGGGTCATTATTAAATGAATTGTTGTTTTGTTAGACCTAGGGGGACTAGACTGTGGGAACATTCCAAAAGAGCCGTTATAGAATAATTTAATAATTGTGAAGAGTCTTCCAAGCCAATGAAGAAGCTTGGACTCAGTAATCCTTGATTGTTTAGATGGTCTTATGAGACTTTTGTTCTGGTTACTTTACACGGGGGATATAAGGCCTATGATAGATCCCAAAGTTACATGTTTCAATAGATGAATAAATAATGTTAAATGAATGTAATTTAAAAGTGTAGGATTGTTTACTTTTGAGTAGTTCCTAGTTTATTGATTCATTTATTATATTACCTACTGTATATATTCACTAATAGTTTGGCATAGATCTTTTGCTGGTTTCCTACTAATATTTATCTCACTCCCTATTTGGGTCATGCTTTTGGGCCCAAAAAAATTATATGATTGTAGGTATAAATAAGAGAAAGCTCCCTTATTGATCATGTACTTGAATACTATTGGAGTTGGATATAATGGGACAAAGCTGAGGCTTGCGATACCGTTGGAGTTTACTTTTTTTATGTACTTTTGTTTTTGTATTGTATTTCTAGCATTGTGACTTGTCTGGATTATTTCTTTGAAATATGTTACATACATCACACACACACACAGATATATATATATATATATATATATATATATATGCTCCAGTTGTTTTATCACTATCACTATTTATCTATTTAATTCTATTGCATAGTATTACTGCTTTTACTATTGTTTACTATTTGTTTTCTGCTATATATACTCTACCAATGAGGAAATAGTTTCCCCAGTATCACACCTTGGACCTCACTTCTAGTTTTCAACCTCTGAATTTTGGGGAAACACACTTGAGCTTATTTGACGAACTAGGTTTGGGGCACCCTTGGGCCACACCCAGATCTGAGACGTTACAAATTTGTATCAGAGGAGTTTTCTTTTCTAATTTTCCTTTATATTTGGATCCAATATACCGAGATACGAAGGAAATGTTGTTTGGTAATTATCTTTTCTCAAGAGTAGCTAACTCGTCTACGTGGAAAAGCCATGTTACCTCGAATATTACAACTTTTCTGGTTTTGAAATTGTTACAAATGATTTAATATCACCATTGGGTGATTCACTAGTTTTGTGATATTTTGATTTATATCATTTTGGTTCTATTTCCACTGAAACCCGATGATATGATGGTATTCAATCTCATGCATCATATAGGCACATGCTAGAGATCACATGTCATGCATTCTTATCATGCCATATATAGTTAATTACTAATTTCATGATATTGTGATAGATTTTGTACTAGATATGAATTATGTTGTGATAGATTCCATGATATAATACCTGCTATTTTGATATGGTATTGGTATATTTAATGTTTAATTTGGATGGATTCCAATCTTTGGTTCCTGAGGTGTTATGGGCCCTCTTGGATCTGAATTCGGTGGATCATGTTCTAATAGTAATTGAATTCTATTAATACAAGACATGGAAAAGGATTCAAAACTTTGATTTTCTGGGAGTATGGGCTCTAATAGATTGGAAAAGTTCATGCCTTGGCCATGTTTATTGATTTATGGGGTTTCCAGAGAAGTTTCAGAGGCTTAATATCAGGAAACCCAAACTACATGACGTGTGAGGTTAAGAACACACACCATGTGTTATTTTGATCTAGAAGAACTGAATTTTCTAAAGTACATTTTGGGTACTTTATGTACATGCCGTGTATTTTTTAACCATTTGACAGAATGTGTGAGAAAATACATGAGGTCGATAAATGTTCGGTAGAACACACCATATACTAGGAGTACACACCGTGCGGTAAAAGACCATGTATCCATCCGTGAGACTAACAAAATAGGTAGATAAATCAAGAGTTGTACACACCGTGTCTTGATTATACATGCCATGTAGTAATCAACCATGTATATGACCATGTGACTAATGACATGGGTGGATGGATCCTTGATTGTACATGCAATGTCTAGGGTGAACACAATGTGTAATGTTACACCAGGAGAACCGTGTGGTTCGAGCTATGTTGAAGTACTTGGGTAGGAGGGAATATTCATGTACACACCGTGTCTTAGGAGGACCACACCATGTGTATGGGGTGTTACACGACCAGGTTTTCAGGGGTACATACCCATATTAAGGCTTAAGGGAACACACCATGTAGTGGTTCTACATGCCGTATAACCCTCATTTATGAAACCTGAATGTTTTCCTTCTATTGTTATATTCTTTTACTTATATGTTGCAGTAATTGATAATTTTATACTGAGGTGTGCACTAGAACTTGTAGAGTCATGCCACCCAGATGTCCTCTGGTTGTACACCAAGTACATGGAGATGATCAGACAATAGAAATGGTTAACCAGGGACTACTAGTAGATACTACCGTCGTGACCATATTGGAACCATCTGTTATACCAGACATAGGTGCTAATACATAGTTCTGTGAAGGATTTATGAGGATGATGTATACTTTTCAGGGAGCACCACATCTTGGCTCTACTATGGAAGAGCTGACACAGGTGTTCCAGTAGTATCCCCTCCCACTTTTTTAGAGGATGGAGGAGCATAGGCTACAAATTCATGGTTGGAGGCCATGAATTCTATTTTTTACCATCCAGAGACACCTCGTGAGAGGATAATAAATCTCCTGAATTACATTCTACGTGATTATTCCAAGAGATTTTGGGATGTTACCTCTCAAGCAGGACGTCATCAGGATATGGTTTGTGAAGAGTTTCAGGGTACCTTCTATGATTATATCGACCTAGAGACCTTGAAAGCCAACTAAGCCTGGGAGTTCATGCATTTGAATGGGGTCTCTCTTTCAGTGATGGATTATTCTTCTCGCATTATAGAGATCTATCACTTCGCACCTGTCCTGGCGGTGATGATTTATCACTGGCTAGGCGATTTGAGGATGGTATCATGTACGACATATGATCACAAGTGAATGTTTTCTGGTTGACTTCAGTTACTTCTATAGTAAACTAGGCGCTGATTACTATGCACAATATAGGGGACTTTCAGGGTTGGTAATCCTTCGACTGATAGTAGGAACCACCACAAGGAGTATACACATAGTTGTGTTTACAATAGCAGGGATGTTTCTTTAGGTAGCCAAGTGAAATGCTACTAGTGCGAAATGAGTGGGCATACGACACAAAATTTTCTAAAGTAATGAGTAGGGTGATGATATTGCGGTAAGATGGTCCAACTTTTGTGTTTTTATAGGATATTATCATCTATAGTGAGTGATAATGGATCTATTATGAATCCATGTTCTGGTGAAAGACCACCAGTTACTCATCAGGTAGGGAACTATAGTTCTTCAGGCCATTCAGGTTGAGGAGGTGGTCATGAACATGATAGCCAGACGATAGATTTTTAACAACAATAGGGTGGACCAGCTCAGGATATCCAGGCATGGTCATAGGTCTGGAAAACATGTCAGACTTTTGTGATGGAATAAACCCAACAGGAGTAGGATCCCAAACCCTCTACGGTTAGATGTACGATGCTAGTTGTCTCAGTTATATCTTATTCTCTTTTCGATATTGAGATATCCCATAGTTTTATATCTGTTTCCATTGTAATGATATTTTAGCTCAGTATCTTTACTTATGATTATTTTATGATTCTAGAAACTTTGTTGGAGATTAGAATGGCTAGTGTATGTCGGTGTAAGGAGTTACCTGTTAAGATTAGTGGGTGTCACTTCTTATGTGACCTTTATGTCTTTGTGATGACAGGCTTTGATTCCATTCTTGAAATGGACTGATTGGTCTCCTTTCATTCTTTTGTTGACTACCTTTTATGTAGGGTGAGTTTCACGTCACATGAGGGTTGTTCTTTGCTAAAAAAGAGAGAATGTGATGTCTAGTCATGTAGAGTGGGATCCGAGCATCATGGGTAGGAAGGAATTATAGACCAGGTTGAAAGTTTATATCTGGATGACTTAGGGACTTTAATATGGACTCTCCTCTTATGGTGGGTCGTTTTAGGGATGTCTTTACAGTCAAATTTTCTGTTGTACCTATGGATAAAGAGGTAGATTTCTCTTTTGATCTAGTTCCATGATTGACCCGGGTGTTTATTCCATCGTATAGGATTAATAAACCTAAGTTACATGGGCTCAATAAGTAGTTGGAGGGGTTTCTGGAAAATGATTTCATCCAACCCAGTGCTTCTCCATGTAGTTCTCTTACCCTTTTTGTGAAGAAGGAAGACGGTACCCTCAAAATTTTTAGGATTATCGGATGATGATGTAGTTAACGGTCACGAACCGATATCCCTTACTGAGAATTGATGATATATTTGATCATCTTCGAGGAGACCAGGTGTTCTAAAATATTTACTTGAGATTTTGTTATCATCAGTTTCACATTAGACCATCAGATATAACCCTTACAACCTTTCAGAGTAGGTATGGTCTATACGAGTACTTGGTTATGCTTTTCAGTATCATGAATGCTCCTAATGTTTTTAAGGAACTGATAAACTGTGTGTTCCATCCTTACATGGATTTTTTTGTGGGAGTATTCATGGATGATATCTTGGTGTACTCTCACACTCAACATGACCATGGCATCTATATTGAGACCGTATTGAGTACACTGAGAAAGAATCAGCTATATGCTAAACTCTCAAATTGCCACTATTGGATGGATCAGATTCATTTCTTGGGTCATGTCATATCAAAGATTGAAGAATCAATAGACTCAGAGAAAGTGAGAGAAGTAGTTTATTGGGATCTTTTGAATAAAGTATTTAAGTTACAATGTTTTTTGGGGATGCCTAGTTACTATAGATTCTTTATTCAGGACATTTCATGCTTAGCAGCACCACTGATGGGCCTGACTAAGAAGGGTATGAGGTACTTTTGGATAGATTCCTGCAATTCATCCATTCAAGAGCTTAAAGGGGGATTGACATCAGCACCGATCCTGATTTTTTGGATCCAAGAAAGAGTTACACCTTTTACTATGATGCATCAGGTATCTAGATGGGAGTAGTGATTATATAGGGGGAAGGATTCATTGCGTATGGGTCTCAGTAGTTGAGGCCACATGAGAGGAATTACCCAACACACAATCTTAGGTTGGCTATAGTTGTGCATGATTTGCACTGTTGGAGACATTATCTTTTGAGGAATTTTTTTTGGTGTAAAAAGACAAAAAAATACTCAAGTATATCTTTGCTCAGCATGATATTAATTTGAGATAATGAAGGTGGGTTGATTACCTTAAATCCTTTGACATTGATATTTCCTACAAGCCTGAGAAAGGCAATAAAGTGGATGATGCATTGAGCAGGTGGACTCAGATATAGGTATTTCAAAAGGCCAACAGTGAGTGGAAACTTATTTCTATATTCTCTTACATATATTTGGAGGTGCACGACATATAGGGGAAGATGTATATTTATTCTATAGCTATTAACTCTACTCTACTGGATCATGTGCGAATGATGAATCTATCAGTTTCTAAAGGCCTAGTCGTACAAGAGAGTGTGTCTGGTGATGACCTTACTCCTTGGTGGGCCATAGGCGATGATGAGGTATAGCATTTTTCATGGGCATGTATGGGTGCCAACAGACATACATGAGGAGTTTATTTGATATTTTTATTCCTAAGTTTGGGTAGTTCATCCCATTGTCACCAAGATGTATCAAGATTTACATCATCATTATTAGTGGCTAGGTATAAAGAAGGATATAGCTAGTTTTTTATGATATGTTCCACCTGTCTACAGGTGAAGGATAAGCATCATAGATCGGAAAGGCTATTATAATAGTTACCCATTCCCGAGTGGAAGTGGAATGATGTTACGATGGATTTCATGATGGAATTACCGAGGTCACCTCAAGGGAGTGATGCACTTTTGGTGGTTATCGACAGGGTCATGACGCTTTCACATTTTCTACTAATTAAGGAATCCTTCAGTGTTGATGATCTTGGAATGTTGTACATTCAAGAGATTGTATGTTTTCATGGGGTTCTACAATCTATCATTTCAGAAAGGGATGCCCAATTTACTTCCTATGTCTAGTAAGAAATACATACTGCTTTGGGTAAATAGGTAATTCTTAGTACATCTTACCATCCCAAGAAAAATGGACAATTCGAGCACACGATTCAGCTTTTTGAGGACATTCCTCGAGCATACATACTATATTTCATGGGATCTTGTGAGAGATACATACCCCCAATAGATTTCTCCAAAAATAATAGTTTTTAGGGAATGATTCAGATGGCACCTTATAAAAATTTATATGGTAGGCCATGTGGATCACCCTTATGTAGGCTGGAGGTATGAGATGTAGCTATACTGGGACCTCATCTTGTATAGGAGAGCATAGAGAAGGCAAATTTGATTCTAAAGAGGATGACTATTTCACAATCTCGCCAAAAATCATACACTTATCGATGGAGACAACATTTGGAGTTCCAGGTCATAGATCTTGTTTTCTTGCGTGTCACACAAAGGTTGGGAAACAGAAGAATTAGAGATATGAGAATCTTTCACTGAGATATGTCAGACCATTTGAGGTTTTTGAGAGATTCAGGCCAATTACCTATCAGTTGCAGTTACCTCATATGTACTAGGCTATGTAGAACATCTTTCATGTTTCACTGGTACATCGTTACTTTTCATACCCGTATCATGTTTTTCAACCCAAAGTGGTTGAGTTGGAAGTGGATGAATCCTTTGAAGAGAAACCTCTTAGGATTGTGGATCTCAACATGAATGTTCTCCATAGCCAGTCTATTCCTCTAGCATGGGTGCTATGACAGCTCGAGCAAGTGCAGGACGAGGCTTGGGAGAGGGAGGCCAATGCGAAATCATAGTGGCCATAATTGTTCAATGATTCTTCTTCACCACCATTGGAAGGGAAATTCAGGGATTAATGGATTTTATGGGGGAATTTTTTAAGCACCCAAATATTCATTTTAGTTATGGATCTTGATTTCGGGTTATTTTTGAGGAAAAAGTGAGAAATAAGGTTTTTTCTAAGTAGACGTCATGTACTTATGTGTACACACTGTGTACCCAGTTACCGCGTACAACTGCGTACTAGCTGTATAATGGCTGAGTACATGGCTATGTGGTGACCTAGAAGACTTCTTAAGTTGGTTTCCTATTTAGGCCAATACACAATGTGTAGTTTAAATGAACATGTCGTGTAATTTTCATTTTATTTGATATATCGGATCAGGGTTGCATATTATATTCGTAATCATCTTCTTCCCCCCATGGTTCATACATGAGAGCAATGTAATGGCTGTCGATATTTAAACCCCTCCCAATTCTCCATCAGAGCACTGATTTTGATATTTTCAGGTGTGTTGGAATCCCACCAAAGAGTTCTCAAAACCCATGGGGTCTTTATTCCCTATTTCTCTTCTCTAGTAATTTATTCAAGGTTGGTAATTTTTCCATTTTTTTTAGATCTACACTGATCAAGGCCTATTCAAGGGTTAAAGTTCAAGTATATGGATTGTCCGACATCGAGGTAGATGGTTTGTGCCTTTCACTGTTGTCATTTGAGTATATATACTAAAAGTTTGGAATGCCCACATTTGGAGTGTTGCTTGGTTTGGAATTTAAACTTTTTTGTCACCTTTTATGGTTTGTTTACTTTATAAATAGTAGTTGCTTATGCGTAATATTGTATAGCTAGTTTATAGGATACCCCATGGGTGAATTTACCTCATTTTCTTATTTATGGCTATTTGTCCTAGGTTTCCAATGAGGTGTACCTTATTTTCCATGACTTGTTTGATTAGGATAGAGTTTGTTTGATTATATGAAATTACTATGTTATGCATTGTAAATTTTTGACCCAGGGGGATTGGACTATGAGAGATTCCCAAAAGGGGTTAGAACATGAGATCTGGCTAGGTGATCCTTTATAATTTATTGGGTTAGACTGTGAGATCTTCCAAAGTGATAATTATTATTTGATTAAATTAAATTTTAACACAAGGGTATTGACCATTATATTTACCTAGTTTATTGTTTGTAATTGATTTAGTGCTATATTGGCCCAGGGGGATTGATCGAGAGAGCTACCTAGGAGGTCATTTATATTTTATTGATGCTACGTTGACAGAGGGGAATTGACCATGAGAGATGCCTTGTTGGTCATTGTAATTGATCGATATTATGTAGAACAAAAGGGGTTAGACTGTGGGAGCTTTCCAAGAGGTTCATTATTAAAATTAATTGTTGATATGTTATACCAAGAGGTATTAGACTATGAGAACTTTACTAAAGGGTTTTTATTGAATAATTTAATGATTTTGACAAGTCTTCCAAGGAAAATAACAATCTTGGACATGGTATTACTTGATTATTTAGATGGTCTTATGAGATGTCTGTTCTGGTTACTTATGGGGGATACATGACCTAGGTTAGATCACAAGGTAACATGATTCAATATGTGAATAAATATTGTTAAATTAATGTAATTTAAAATAGTAGGATTGTTTAATTTTGATTACTTCAAAGTTTATTTCTTTATTTCGACATATTACCTATTGTATATATTCACTAACAGTTATGAATAGATATTTTGGTGGTTTCTTACTGGGATTCGTCTCACACCCTATTTGGGTAATGGTTTTTGACCCAAACAAATTATATGATTGGAGGTATAGATAAGGGAAAGTGCCCTTCTTCATCTGGTACTTGATTTCTATTATAACTGGAGAGTAGGTGACCAAGCTAAGGCTAGTGATGATGTTAGAGTTTACTTTCATTTATGTAATTTGGTTTTTGTATTTTATTCCTAGCATTGTGACTTGTTTAGCTTCTTTCCTTGACACATGTGACATGAATCATATATATATATATATACATGCTCTAGTTATTTTATTACTAGCATTCATCCATTGTTTACTTCCATTGGATGGTATTACTGCTTTATCTATTGTTTACTAATTGTTTTCCACTATGTATACTATGCCAATGAGGTCATAGATTCCTCAATATCACACCTTCTCTCTCAATACTAGTCAATATCCTCTGGAGTTTAGGGAAATACACTTGTGGATATGCAACCAATCAGGTTCGTGGCACCCTTATGTGGAACCTGAATCTAGGATGTTACATTACACTTCATAGATTCTTGATAAAGAAAAAAATTAGGGTGATATCAAATGATCAGTAAGGGATAAGTATAACAGAAGATATCATGAATCAATAATCCTAAATATCATGGAAAGGTAAATACGTGAATAAAAATTCCAAATAAATAACATTACTATTATTATCGGATAATTTATAATTAATATGGGAAGGAAAATAATTTAAAACACATTCCATTTAGTCAATAACTTGACTACCAAAACTCTATAAGGCATAATCAACATGGAAAGGTAAATAACCAAACACTTGTACCATTTTAATCAATAAAATCAGAATGTAATGCTTCGAGAAATAATATCACCATAAAAATATCATGGATGATAATATCAAAATTCTTAAGGAAATAAATTCTTAATTATTAGACTTCATGTCCAAGTCATATGATACCTCTACCTTTATGATCTATCCTTAATACAGTTTAAAACTGATGGCTAGGTATACACTAGAAATCCATTTAACTAAGTCTATCTAACTAATTCATTTCATGATACCTATTGATATATTGAGGGGAGATCTATAACTAGGCCCCACCCATGTGTTCATGTCTAAAAAATTCCTCACATAACAAATAATCTGTTTAATTCATAGATAATGTGCCTTTTCATCAAATATCCTTATTCAGTAAAGAGTTAGGATTTATCAATACTTACCACTTAATCAAATTACTCTAAAATTAAACACTATATGTATTAATGATATTTAGATAAGAAAATAACCATATCCATGAAACAAAAAGTATATATATTTAACAGAAATTAATTTTATAATGATCACAAGATAGTGAATGTTTTAAATGAATTTAATAATTAAAACAATAATTCAATATATTGAATATTAATACATTATTTGAACAAAATGATCATGAAACATCCATATAAAGAATAAGTGTAGTAAAAATACAATATAAAACAATTTTTGTAAAAATATAAGGGATTTTTATGAATATAAATACCACAAAAATATCATTAAAAAATATTAAGGAAAATATCATTTTTATTTTGAAAATAATTTTTTTAAAAATAAATTATCAAAAAACATTTGGAAAATTACATCTGACATTTATAAATTATCTTTTAATATACGTGATCATTCTTGATGGATGGCAATTCTATTCATACTATACACATTAAAACCAAGTTTCCTTTCACTTTTTGGTTAAATGAAAATGTGCATTATTATAAAAATGAAATGAAGATTCAATTATTTTTAAAAAATAAAAATGGGTAAAATTTTATTAAATAAATAATTTTAAAAATGGTTAGAAATATTTTTGAAAACATTTTTAGAAAATATGGTTTTGAAAGAAAACATATTTCAACATAAAGAGAGAAATGAAGTAAGATTTTAATTAAAATTTTATAAATTAATTTAATAATAAAAGAGTGAAAATGGTAATATTACATGAAAATATCATTAATAATCAGGGTATAATAATTTAAATAAGTATATTAGTAAATTGTCTAATAATTTCCTTCAAATGAAATTCTAGAATAAATAATGGCGATCATAATGAGATTGTGAAATAAACCCTTATAATGATCATAATGTAGAATTTAAAATTAAGAAATGAATATATAATGTCTATCAACTATAAATACACATAAATAAAGATGAATTAAAACATAATGTAACCAAAATTAATTATAAAAAGAATGTTATAATGATATAATCAATGAGGAATAAGTTTTACCAGGGAATGGAAATTGAGTTAAGAATTTCTTTACTACATGGTAACGTTCATATAAAATCAACTATGATTTATTAATTTCAATTGAAACATAAAATATCATTAATAATGAATTATTAATCATATTAAATTACAAAGGCAAATGATATAAACAATATAAAATAAATTAGGAGCATCACATTATAATATATCTTAATGAAAAGAAATTGAGACGAAGTCCCTTAACTCACTTTCCCTTTTAGTTGAACATGATTCAACTTATTTTAAAGCAGTTTTAAACATGTTTTAAACTTATAATATAACTATATTAATATATATAATATCATATATTATCCTTTTATAACATTTTATCACCAATTTTTTAATTATCATTAATTATTTTCATTATTTCTAGTATTAATTACCTCCTTTTCTCTTGATTGTTTTTTATGAAAGATCAGTACTTATGAATATTATATAGTTAATTCAACTATATAATAATAATAGTGAAATAATTATAATATTTATATATCAATTTTACTTTTGAGACCAATCATGAAATATGGTTTTGATAATTGAATCATATTACGATATTGGAGACGGTTGACCTTACAAACGCATAAGAAAAGATTCTATTTTTCAACGATCATTATGGAATGGAGGTAAGTAATATTATATATTTAAATATTGATAATAATGTGATAAATAATATATTATTTATTTTAAAAAACTTATATATGTGATTCATGTGGTGTGGTGATGAAAATAGAGTTACATCGCTTTGTGATGACAGTAGTCCACACGTACAGGAACGATGTTATGATCTTTAAGTGGGTGAAATGGAATGTAATAAAATGATATATTATTATTTATGAATGGTAAATATGTCATGAATAAAATAATTATTTCATTTGTATAAAATATATTAATTATATTTATATTTAGTACCTTCCATGTAAAGCGTTAGTGAAAAACGATTCACATCTCTTCGTGAGGTGGTAGTCCGTCTTACACACGAGCGATGTTATCCTATCCCCCAAAAAATGGAAAGTAAAAGGTATATATATTATAATGAATACATAGTTATAATTATTTTATAAATATCATATATATAATTTATATACATAATAATATCTAACCTTGAGAGGTGGAAATTTTAAATAAATGACATCAGTTTATTTGGTAGTTGTCTTCCGTACACATGAATGATGATTTCATAATCCATTTGATTATATTGAAGATTGATTATAGAATTATATTAAAATAAAAACATATAATTATATGAAATTTAATTATTTTATTAAGTCATCATGGATTAAAATTAATTGAAGTAGGTGGAGGAAGAGATAAATGTAAAATTCTCGTTGAAGAATGTTACATCTTCTTTGGGTAACCTCCTTATGTTTGCACCAAAATCCATTGTTGTTTAGATTTATACCCATATTAAGGCTTAAAAAATTAGGATAAAGATTTTTTATGTGATTTGGGATTGTTTTGGAAGATATAAAATGGTATTAAGCTGTGAAGGAGAGAGGATATCATGTTTCCCTTTTTAAGTGAGGTGAGTGGCAAACTTGTAATTTTTTAAAATAAAAAGGATTACCCTGGTTTTCAAATGAATAGGGTAAGAAAATTGATTATTATAGATAATTAGTCCCTATAGTGTCAATATAATTCAATTAAATATATTATATAAAGGTTTTAGGTCATCTAAACACTTATCTTCTTAGTTTAACCCTTCAGTAAATCAATTTTTACCTTAACACTGGTAAATAATTTGTATTGTTTCAACTATTCGTTTTTGTAAAAAATAAACTTGTAGTTTTTGGATAATATATATTATTATTATTATAAATATTTAATACATTTTTAATAATTCAATTAACATAAGGGAGTTTTTTTATTTAAAATTAATCTAGTAGACGCGATAAGAAAGCGAGTTTTCAAAGAGAAAATGATCAAAATTTTACAAGGTTTTTATATCAAAATTCATTATAGAAATTTTTATAGTGAGATAAATTGGATTAATAAAAGTATATTTGATCTAATTTTACTTTAAAAATAATTTAAAATAAAACCTAACATTATAAATAATTTAAATGAATAGACATTTTTCAATTAAAATTCATTATTTTTCATTATTCATTGAAAAATGAAATATTTCAGAAAAATGCCCAAAATCAAACCTAATATAGTTTTAATATTACTATTTTAAAAATTAAGTTCATCTAATCAAATAAAATTTATGTAATTGGTTATAATTAATTTTTAATTATGTTCTCAAAGTGTGGAAAAATAGTGAGTTAGAAAAAATATAGTTTTCTTGAAAATATTTATTTTTATTTGAAATTATACTTACTTTATTTCTAATAAATAGATAACCATAATTTTCATAATTTATTTATAACTATTCATACCTACCAATTTCATGACCATTTTATAATGATACACTATATTATGGTTCATTTAGAGTCGGGGTTGCGTATTCTGTAAGCTATCAAAGAGACTAAATTTAAAGAAATATATTTCACTTGTGTTTTTAGATTGATGTTCTATGTCAAATACACTATTGAATAAAGTTTTATTGTTTTATAATCTTGTGGTGTTACATTCTCCCCACCTTAAATAAATCCTATAATCACAATTTTAACTCAATTTTGGTAATACCTGGTTTAATATTTATAATTATCATTGTTGAAAAATCCTCATAATCATAGGGTTAAAAATATATCATCTTAATAAGAAAGAAAAGGAAGTATTTAGATCCTATGAATAATACGTAACTGGGTTTTAAAGAATAATTATATTGGTGGGAAATGAAAAAATGTACATGAAAAAAAGCACAAATAATTATAGAGAGTGATAGAGGTCATTTATCACAACAAATTTAATGATTGATGGAATGCTAAGGGTCTGAAACTATAAATTTATGATTACTAAGAATATCACACGGTTCATCATATATGAAGGTAATAAGATATGTTTTTTTGATTCAATATTATTTTTTATAGTTTAGAAATAATTTTACTCTCAATGATTATAAGAAAATATACTAACTTGGTACGTTTCTATTTTATAAGCACTATTTCATCATTTATCTCTACTTTGATCAATTTAAAATTAATCACTTACTCTAATAAATGAATATTAAAAATCTATTTTAGACCTGGAGCACTAAAATTCAATTTTATTAGATATTAATATCTATAATAGAATTATATGACATTCCTCTAAACATTAGATATTATTAAGTCACAATGGTTAGAAAGTGTTATCTAATATGAATGAATCGACATATGGTGAAGTAATACATTAAACTCAAAATTCTCCTCCAATGTTCAACTTAATAAATTTTATAAATGGAAAACATTAAGGGCCTTACAAATTATTAAAATCCAAAAATTATTAAATAAGGTCACTGAATTTCCAAAATGAACCAATTATTAATTTGAAAATCAATGTGAAGTAGCTCTTAATAATCACATGAAACCCATGTGATTACCTTCTTCATGTATTTTCTTAAGAAATGTTAAAAACTATAATTTTGAGAAATAATTATTGTAAAAAATAATTCTTCATTTTTAATTATATAAAACATAATTTGTTGGATATATTCATTAAATCCAAAGGTTATATAAAATCCATCAATGACAGCACAAACCACTTTGTCAAAAAATCATTAATAAGTCCCAAGATAGTCAGTACTCTCCATTTTACATTATACATATAAATAATCTCTTTATACCAATACCATTATCCCATCATCCAGAATATATTATGTTTTATATTTTACTTAATAATGTGTTTTCCTAGAATATCAACTTTCCACTAATTCCTTTTTCTCGGTCATCATTACTATTGAACACAATCCAATCCTTAATGAATACATACTACAATACAATCCTTATACATTTCATAATTATTATGACCAGAATATCAGTGATAAAATATTCAAATAAAATAATTATTGAATCCAAACACTAGAATATTAATCATTCCACTTTATATATGGTAATGCCATAAACATGACTATGATCCATTCGATTCTACTAATGTATATTCCCTTGAAGTTCGAGACATTGATTTTTATAGTTCCCCATATCACTAAGGTTGAAGAATTATAAACTAGTGAATTTTTTCTTATCCTTTCAATCACAAGCATGGTTGGTTTTATCCACATAGTTTAGAAAAATCCCAATCATGTTAAGAAAGTACCAGGGCATTTCTTTTCAAAATTATCACATGTTGGAAAACAATTAATTCCATTCTTAAATTTAATCATCTTCCCCAACCATATTTTTCTTTTCATGCCCCCTATGAATCCATAATACTAAAAAAATTATTTATATATATTGTTATCACATGATACTATGTCCTCATATGATGATATTGTTTAATAGACTAGTACCCTTCAAAATATTAGCTTAATGCCATCAAAGAAATGATAATTATTACTCTTTAGATTACCTAAATCAACATTATTCCTATTAATAATGCTAGTTATCCTTTCTAAATGATGTAATACATTAGATTATGTCATATCATTATGAAACACAATGTATAATCACAAAACTAGTGAAATATTTAACATAAATTGAAAATCATTATTCATAGAAAATATCATAATCATGAATATGAATTCTTTGGGGATATATATATTTTAAATCCTTCATAATGGTTTGTAAATAAAATGATATTTATCCTAATAATACCCCAAGAGTGTCAAAATAGGTGTCCGGTAAGGCCTTTTATCTTGCACAAGTTGATGATTGAGTCAATCCCAATTAACCCTTTTCGGAGTGATCACCCCTAGGTACATTTGTTCCTGAACCATGTCCACTTATAGTATCTTGTTAGGGATGTATTTTATATAAAATACCATATAATCGATTCCTTATCAAAATTTTTTTATGTTCTTCTATACTTATCACCAAATCCCATCATTGGGTTATGATCCGTAATCTATATATTCCTAAATCTAATCCCCAAAGATTCTAATAAACATCCTCTCATACCAATTGTTGAGACCCTATTCCCAGTAACATCAAGCTAATATTAGTTTTATTATATTGTCATCAGATACAATGAATCACATCACCAAGGACCAAATATTTTTATAGCCTTGGAAAACTATATATATATATATATTATTCTCATAATACATTGGAAAAAAAAATTTTAAAAATATTATTTTCATGAATAAATTATTCCCTCTTGAATATCATTTCATATCAAACATATTACACAACATGTATCCTTGTAATGGTAAAAAAATAAGGGTGATCTCAAATTATTAGTAACGGTTATGGATAATAGAATTTATCACGAATCAATATGCATAAATGAAATGAAGGGAAAAATAAAGGAACAAAAATTCCATTTAAATAGTTTTACTATGATGATAAGATAACAAATAATCAATATGGAAAGGTAAATAATTGAAAACTTATTCCATTTAATCAATAAGTTTACTATCATAACTAGATAAGGAATAATCAATATTCTAAGGTAAATAAATATACAAACATGATAATTAAATCAATGTACTGAGAATGAAATGCATCATAAGATAATATCATTATGAAAATATCATGGATAATAATAACTGAATTATTAATAAAGTAAATTATTAATTATTGGACTTTATGTCTCATTAACATGATACATATACAATCATGTTCTATCCCTAATACAATATAAAACTATTGGACATGTTTCCACCAAAACCCATACACCTAATTCTAGCTAGCTGATTAATCTAATGAGATATGTCTATGCTTTGAGTGACTATCTATAACCAATCCCAACCTATGTATAAATGTCTAAATCATTCTCCAAAAATCAAATAATCAATTTAATTCATGGACAATGTGCATTATCATCAAATATCTTTATTGCATAGAGAATAATAATTTATCAATATTTACCAATTAATAAAACTAAATTAAAAGTAAACACAATAATAAGAAATGATATTTGGTTTAATAAATAATCAAATCCATGATACAAAGACTATAGATATTTAAAATAATTTAATTTTATAATTATCACATGATATTGAATATTTAAAAGGAAAGGCAATGACTAAAAATGAATCAAGATAGTGAATGCCAATACATTCCTTGAGGAAAAAAATCATAAACAATCCATACAAATATTTAGGATGGTATTAATAAAACATATACCCATTGGAGTAAAAATAAAGGGTGGGGGGTTTCATTGATGAATATAAATATGATAAATATATCAGTAAAAAAATTCCAATGTAAACTACACTTTTCAATTTTAAAATCACTTTTCTTAAAATGAAAATTACAAAAAACATTTTGAAAATAATTATCTTTTATTTTTTTGGAATCATATAAAGTAATTTTTTTTAAAATATTTTAGTTTATATGATGGATTTAAATTATATTCATACCATACAAGTTAAATAAAATATTCCTTTCACCTTTTTACATAAAATCCAAAGAAGCATTGTTTTGAAACATAAATGAAGATTACTTTCAAATTTTATTGTAAAAATTAATCATGGGAGAAACTTTCATTAATAAATTATTTTAAAAAGGGAAAAGATATTTTGTAAAACATTTATATAAAAAATGGGGTTGGACAAAAACATATTTCTAACCGAAGAGAGAAACAAATTAAAATTTTATTAAATTTTTTGTCAACTCATTTATGCACTAAAGAGTAAAAAATGTTAATATTATATGAACATATATTGAATAACCAGGGTAAATAAATGAAATATTATCCTAAGTAAATTTAAAAAAAAAATTCAAAAAAAATTCATGAATAAACAATCTCGGTCAGATTGAGATTGTGAAGTAAACCCTTGCAATGATAATAACGTTGAAGTGAAAATTAATCAATGAATTAAATATGAGTATCCAATTTAAATCCACATAAATAATGGGATAAAAAATATGAATTTTTCTAAAGTCATTAGACTCATAATCTTTGAATGATATATTCAAAAAATTTGATGTTTGATCCAATGAATGAATGTTGAGTTAAAAAGTATTTACCACCACGTAACATTTATGTAAAATAACATTGTATGTGTTAATTAAAATTGAAACCTAAAATAACTTTAATAATGAATTATTCATGATATTACATGTCAAAGGGGAAACATATACACCATATAAAAGAAATTATGTGAGTAACATTACAATATGCCTCAACGAATGGATATTGGGTTGAAGTCCCTTGCCCCAAGATTCATGTTGGTAGAAAGTGATTTATCCTCCTATTAATTTATTTTAAACATTTTACTAACTTATAAAAGAACCATGTGAATATTTATAAAATGAAATATGATTTTCTAAAAAATATTATCACCCATTCATTAATTATCTTTCATTATTTTCATTGTTTCTCATGTTAAATACCTCATTTTATCATGCATGTTTTGTTATGAAAGATCAGATTCTTATAAATATTATATTGTACAATAATATACAGAATAATAATCATGGAATAATTTTCATATTTATAAAAAAATTATAATTTTAAGACCAATCATGAAGTTTTTGTGAGTAATGAAGTATGTTACAATAATGGCGACAGTAGGTCGTACATACACATGGGTAACATTTCAATTTTTTAGTGATAATTATGTAATGAAGGTAAGTAATATTTTATTTTTTAAAAATGATAATAAAATCATTAATAAAATATTATTTATTTAAATATACTTATATATATATATATTAAATTTGGTGTGATGATGAAAATAGAGTCACATCACTTTTTGAAAGCACTAATCCACACATAACAAACAATGTGATCATCTTTGAGTGAGTCCAAAGGTAAGAAATAATAGTATATATTTTATTTTAAGAATGAAAAATATTTCATTAATATCATAATTATTTCATTTATATTACATATATTTATCATCATTAACCTTATTACCTTTCATTTTAAGCATTAGTTAAAAACAAATCACATTACATCGTGAGGCTATAATCTACCATACACAAAAGAAATGTTATCATATCCCCTAAGAAATGGAAAATAAAAAGGAATAATTCTTTTATAAATATAATATATATATAATTTAAATCAATAATCATACCCAACCGTGAGAGGTGGTAATGAAAAAAATGAATGAAATCAGTTTGGGAGATTGTAGACCACAATATACATGAATGATGATTTTTAACCATTTTATTGAAATGAAGATAGTTTTAGGTAAGTTAATTGACATAAGAAAATATAATTATACTTAAGACACTTTATTTATTATATCATTATGGTATAAAAATAATTAAATGAGGTGGAGAAGAAATAAAATAAAAATCACTCATTGGAAATGATACAACTTCTTTGGGTAACCTCTCATGATTTGCATAAAAATCAATAATAGGTTATATTTATTCCATAATGAAGGATTATAGTATGAGAGGAGGTAATTTAGTTAGTGATATGGGTAGGTTAAGGATGAACCAAAAGAGTTTTATGTTGTGAATAAGAGAGGATATAGGTGGCCTTTTATTAGTTAGTTGAGTGGAAAACATGCAATTTTTGAAAACAAAAACTTATACCCACATTTTTCACATGCCAAATTAGTCAAAACTTAGTATCAGATATTATTATATATTATAGGTTCTAAAAATCTCCATAAATATATTTTATGAAGGGTTTTATTTAATTTTAATGTTTTTATTCTTATTTTAATCCTATGGCAATTGCATTTTTAACTTGAACACTATAAATAATTTTTACAGTTTTCACTATTAATTTTGGCCTAAAATTACATTCAACTTATTAGATAATATAAATAATTATTATTCTAAATATATTATACATTTTTTAAAATTTCATTCTTATAAGTGGAAAATTTTAATTTAAAATTAATCCCTTAGGCGTGACAAGAAAGCAGGCTTTCAAAGAGAAAATGTTCAAAAGTTTATAATGTTTTTATATTCCTGTTAAATATGAAAATTGATACGAGGAACTAAATTGTATTAATATATATAATTGAAATAGTTTTATATTATAACCAATTTTTAATATAATTTATCATTATAAATAATTTAAATTAAATAGACGTTTTCAATTAAAAATAATTATTTTTCACTATTCATTGAAAAATAAAACTTTTCAGAGAAATAAAAAAATTAATCCAATTATAATATTATTATTATGATTTAAAAGATTAAGAGAATTTTATCAAATAATTTTTTTAAATGTTGTAAAAATTAATTTTTAACTATGTTCCCAAAGCATGACTAAACCATCTATTTGAAAAGATAAAAAGTTTATGAAAATATTTTTTAATGAGTATTATTTTATTTATAATAAATAGATAACCACAATTTTTATAATTTAGATAATAATATTCATACATTATAATTAAATTTAAAGGCTATAACATTATACTATATTATAGTTCATGTAGACTCTAGGTTTTTTGTTATGCAATCTATCAAAGAGATTAAATTTAAAGAAATATTTTTCATGGGTTATTTAAGATCGACATTTCATGTCACATAAGATATAACAGAAGTTATTATTATTTTATATTCTTGGGGTGTTACATTCTCCATATCTAAAATAAATTCAAACCTTACAATTTATACTTGATCGTGGTAATGAATTTTTTGACATTTGGAAATACTATTATTAAAAAATCGACATCGTAAAAGGGTTAATAAAACATCGCCTTAATAAGGGGTAAAATGAAGAATGATGGTAATCTAGAATAACACAAAACTATGTTTCCATGTAGGAGAAAATTTATGGGAAATAAAAACATGGACATGTAAAAAACATAAAAAATTATAGAAAGTGAGAGAGGTCATTTATCACAAGACATTGAATGATTGATGGAATATTAAGGTCCTTAAAACCATAAATTTTTGATGATTTTAAAGATCATTGATTCATCATATATTATCGTACTAAGATAAAGTTTTCTTCCTGATCCATTTCTAAACGTTGATAAATTATTTTACAATCAAATAATAAAATGAAATATACTTAATTGATATATTTCTATTTCATAAGAACAATTTATTCCTTTGGTTTTTCTTTGATAGGGTTTCAATTTATCATTTACTCCAATAAATGACTATCTAAAAAATGAATTTGTATGCCTATGATTTCCGAACCAGGGTGACACAAATTGGTTCCACAATCTAGTTGGCCATATGACCTCATAGATTCCTCACATTATTCCAGAGGCTAGTGACTAGCAGTGAGGGTCAAATATAGATCATGGGGAGAATATACCCTCTTTATCAAAGTAGAACACCAATATAAGTAAAACAAAATTTCCAAAATAATAGTAGTATCACATGAAAATAAAAAATGAATAAAATATCCAAACAAAACACTAAATATGACATGCCATGTATGTTTCAACTATCAATATACAAAAAATAAAATAAACAAACACACCAATAACTCCAATGTGTGTCCTAAATTATGTTTGGTTCCCTCTTCCATGTTCCATCTAAAACCATCCATCTAACACATTGTTCTTTCCCTTATCATATTCCATAAACATGAAGTCAATTGTGGTATTGGTCAGGAAACCTGAGTAGGGTGTGAGTAAAAATTATTAAGCCACCACCAAAAGAATCTAAAAAAATATCTAGTCAATAAAAGTGTATACAATTGTATAGATAATAAAATACAAATAGTAATGTAAACAATTTACATACATTCAACTATTCTTTACTTAACCGTATAAACCCCTAAGTTCTCGAGGACACCCAAACAATAAATACATACTTCAGACCATGTAAGAGTCTAAAATATCCTAAAGGATTATAAAATACCATGGTTATCATTTATCATTTCTTGTCAATTCATATTTCATCCAATTGGAACCATTGTCCAATGCCAAAATTTTAGGCCTAGAATGCCATTTCTAGCCACCTATGGGTTTTGGAAGCATTAGTCTATGTTATACAACCGGTTTTTCACTGCATTATTTTTGAGAAGAAATCTATATCACACACATGTATATCTTTCGATAACATAAGATATTTTTAAGTAGTAATCCATGTCCCATACATGTTTATCAATAAATCAGAGAAGTGGACTTTTGATATAGTAGTTCGTATGAAACACTCATATATCAATTAAACACTTATATCACATATATCACATTTATCCCAATCAATAATCATTAACCCATTCAAAAACATTTCTCATCCTGTTATACCATTACAATGTATAACAATTAATCCTGGTTCAACACATTAAAGACATAAAATATTATAAGAAATTCACCCTTAAACCATTTTAATATATTCAATCCACATATCCCATTAAACCATTGAGGTTACATCGACCATCAAATACTCATCATTTTCAATGAATTCACATCAAATTAATTGAACAATTACACCATTGAAATTTCCCATAAATAATAGAATCCAAAAATTCCATTAATTAATTAACTAATTAATTAATCTAATTCCACCAATTGCTTAATCACAATTACCCAAATCAATTTTCCCAATTTCATCAAATCTCATATTCACATGGAAACTAAATTAATAAATTCCATGATTCTATAAATTAATTAGGAAATTAATTTCATGAATTCAAGTTTCAATTTTCAACCTTTACAATTGAAATTATATAATAAATGCACCCAGATATAATTTAAGACTATGGAAATTAAATTTAGACCACCCACATCATGTTAGATTAAAAACACTCACCAATAGAAATCCTCAATTTGAAGCAAAACAACTGAGATCATGATGAAGAAAGAGATCTTAATCAAAAACCTAGATCCAAGATCAAACAGATTAGATCTATCAACCCCAAGTTCTAGATCCATCATCAATGGGGAAAAAATCCCTTCAAATGATGAGAGAAAGTCGAGATAGAGAAAGCGAAAACTAATCGAAATTAGAATATATTACTAGGATATGTGAGGATATTAAATATGAGATTCAACTCATCAAGAACAGAGGTAGTAATTCCTTGTAATCCATTGAGGAACCTCAAAAAATTACATAAATAGGATTAGGGTCATGCTGGGTTGACTTAGGGTGAATTTTAGGGGTTTGGAAATTTTGAAACTAATTTTTGGTGGATTAAATTTCTACACACATAGTTTCCTGCTTGGGGAACACTATTTTCCCTAAATGTGAACCTGACCATGTGTCTCTTGCAAGTTGGTCTCATAATTACTGTTGTTAGGGCACATATTTTTCCACACCATGCACCAAATGTTCAATCCTCTTCTGTCTGGGGTTGAATAGTTTTCTAGGCTAGAGAATTTGTCAAGGGAAAACAATGTGACTACCAAAGACAACCAAAAAACCCACCAAAACATCCAAATTTCACCCAAACACTTCCAAGATATAACTCATACAATATATACTCAAAACAGGGTAGAAGAGTACCTATAAATGAGATCAAGACAACACAAAAAAGGCCAAGATCTAACAATATCACTACCTTATAGAAACTTATACTTGAGTTTTACTCCCAATAATCTATAATAATTTGACGTAAAAATATCACACCACTGAGGGAGTATATCCTCTTACCTTTTTCATGTTTCCTTATAAACATTCCCTTATTTCCATAATACATGAAGTATCAGTATGGTATTTCCCTGCAACACTTTCTCATAGTGATCAAGAACATGTATTGGATTATCATTAAAGGAAAAATGGGTCATGAGCTAAAAATCATACACATAGATCACAAGATAAGTGTTGAGGTGATACTACCAAATTTCTGACACATAAAAGGCATCGTTCATAGCATTGTGCCTCAATAGAAGTGCCTATCGGTATGCCACCGACCTAATTTTCTCCACAACATAAAATAGTTCAATAGACATGGACATCAACATGACCTATCTCCATATCCTATAGAGACCGAATCTAAGGGAAACCCAAAGGAACACATAATCAACCTCTATAAACTATAGGGGTCATCAACATCTATCAGCATATTAATTCAATCTAATCTGAGCCATAACCATATTATTCCAAATCAATTGTACCTCTTCCAACCTCTCCTTCATGAGGATCCATATCAACCACTCTAAATCACCTTCCTCCATCTAACATTGAGGTTATTTTCATGGAATACCATAAAGAGATTCACATGGTTCCATCTATATAGTTTCATGATAACTATTTTTGTAAGAGAACTCAACCATCTCTAAGTGATTCTCCTAAGATCCACTGAATTCAAGAACATATAATCATATAATTTCCTCAAGAACCTCTATAGTATGTTATGAATTCCCATATATCATTTGGTGGAATTCTATACTCAACAATGATTGTGTATCAAGCGTATTCTACAACCCCTTTTAAAAGTTTAATGTAAATAATGAGTCACACTCTGAAACTATAACCCATAGAACCCTATGTAGATGGAATATCTATCAAATGTAAAAGTCTCCCAACTGATACACAGGTAGAGTCTCCCATGTAGGAAATTTATGCACAACTTTTTTTAAATGGTACACAATCACCCAAATAGATTCATTCCTAAAAGGCATCCTTGGGAGACCCACCACATGGTCTATAGTAACATCATCCCACTTTCATTATAGAATATGAAATATCTATAGAAAATCACTAGGTAATGGCCGCTTTTCCTTCAACTACTGGTAGGTGTATCATTATCTCATGAACCCTATTATCTCCTTTTAATGCATGGACACAAAAACCACCATCGTTGGTCATGATAATTTTTTTCCAATATCAGATTTACCACACACTTTGAGGCATGAAATTCCCCCATGAAATCCTCTCGTGTGACCATAATATCACCAACCCAATTCCTAAAATAGATTTTATTGTTCTCATTTGTGGTCCAATCTGAAGGTGACTCCCCACCTTATAAGATTTCCCTCTGATCCAAAAATTATATATCCCCATACTATTTGTCAATAATCTAGCTCAAAAGTGTAGAATATACTGAAACTGACATGAGATCCATATTCTCATGGACTTCCTAAATCAAAACATGCATCTTATCCAACACATACATTAACTTCAACTTTGAACTTGACCATTGAACTGCTTGAGACTGAGTTTTTCTGCTTAAATTATTGAGAGAAATGTTTCCCTTTCTAGATCTATATTCTAGATCAAAGATGAATGAATACATATAATCAACCCAAATAAACATCATAATATTCAAATTACCTTGAGAGAATATATACTCTAAGCTATTGTAATCAATATACATAGTGAAATTTTCTCCAAATAGATAACACCACCAAGAAATCAATGCATAAACCACTTCTGATAACTCGAGGTACTGTGTAAGTTAATTACTTTTATATTTCCTAAAATTCCAAGGCCATATGCCACAACTAGATATCCATACATAAAAATATTATAAGACTAATTATCAAAGAATAAAAAAACACTGTATACTCCTCCCATGGCTTAGGATGGATCAATATTGTTGCTTCTTTCAAGTGATTATTTAACTCCCTGAAGGAATTCTCAAATGATTAATACCATTAAAACTTTACTTCCAACTTGTTCATGCCTAAAAGTGGTTCTTCAAAATGGTAAAAGTCCAAAATGAACCCCTGATAATAACCTGCCTATCCTTGAAGACCCCAGATATCAAAAACATTATCGGGTTTCCCCCAAGATATAATTTCTTGTACCTTCTCTAGGTCCATATAAAAACCTTCCTATGAGGTGATGTAACCCAAGAAGTATACCTTATCAATATAGATTTTTCATTTATATAGCTTGGATTATAGGCAATTCTCTCTCAGAGTACTCAGAATGGTGTCAAGATGATGAGCATTATCTTTACATGTTTTGGAGTACACAAAGATCTAATCCACAAACACTACCTTGTACTGATTAATTTACATGTGGAAGATTCAATTTATCAAGGCCATAAATAAATTAGGGGCATTTGTTAACCCAAAAAGAGTCATAATGAAATAATAAATTCCATACCACATTCTGAAAGTAGTCTTAGGTATATTAGAAGGTAAAATTATCCAATGATGATTCCCTGATCTGAATTAGATCTTAGAGAAAAAAAATTCCATAAACTGGTAAAATATAACATCAATACACTGAATAGGATACAGGTTCTTCACTTTTATCTGGCTCAACATCCAATAATCAACACACAAGTGAAGATTCCCATATTCATTCATTGTAATAAAAAATATAGAACCCTACGGTGACATGCTCAGTATGATAATAACCTTATACATCAACTCTTATAGTTGAGTCTTGATATCTTAAAGCTCAATTGGTTACATTTTGTATTGTGGAATAGAAACTGGATCATCCCCCCCCAGCATGAGCTCTATTGTAAACTCTACCTCTCTATTAGGTGGAATCCCTTAAAATTCAGGGGGGAACACATCCTGGAACCTATCCACACTACCACAAAACAGGGTTTCCACAACGCCTCCCTTTAACAGCGCTAAAAAAAAGTGATGACAAAGGGAAATTTTAACAGCACTAAAAAAAGAATTGTTAAAAGCGACCCTTTATCAGTTCTTTTTTATCACTAATAAAGGCAACCCCTTTATTAGTGCTTTTTTTTATCACTGTTAAAGGGAACCCATTTATCAACGTTTTTGAGTATCACTGATAGGGGGCTTTATCAGCACTTTTCACTAGAACTGATAAAGTGTATATTTCAGAAAAATCATAAAAAATAATATATTGATATATAAGTATATTTATATTGATATAAATATAATAAATATTTTTAAATTTGTTTTTGATAAGTATAAATAGACTATTACATTTAATATATAATAAATTTAATGGAAATGTCATTAAAATATTTTAAAAAATATTATTAATTAAAAATTTTATAATTATCCTCGACTAATAATCATTTAATAACAATTTGAAGACACAAAAAATAAAAAAAAATTAATAAAAGATCTAAAATATGTTTAAAATGTAACTCAAACTTCAAACGATGATAACATTTTATCTGGGCATCCGTTTCAGATCTAAAACATATCAAATCGAAGCCTGTGAAAATCACTATGTGCTAGTTCTTTAAGGGAACCTTCTATCACATTTTTAGTGGAAAAAAGGCCTAGAAGGCCTCCAAAATTGAGTTTTTAGTCCGCATACCCAATTTTTTTAACATTCGATGGAATTTCAGCCATGTTTCAAGGAGTATTTTTTGTCTCTTTTCACTAGGGAATGAATTTATTCCGAGGGGTTACATTTATATTGATATTATGGATTTTAAATTTTATCATCTTTCACAATTTAATGTTTCTTATAATCAATTATATAATAATATATACATATTTTTTATATATTCACCCATAAAAATTTAATTTTATAAATAAATAATTTATTATATTTACATATAAAGTATATTTCTTAATATATAAGGCTTATATAAATAAAAAACATAAATCAATTTCATGTAAAATACAAATATATTAATATTTATATACCTATATGATGTGTTTATGTGTGTGTGTGTGTGTGTATTTGTGTGCTTATGTATTGAAAAACTCATATATATTATCTATATATTCTAAACAGATATATATACATATTAATATATAATATCTTTAAATATATATAAATATGTATAATTAAACTTAAAAATACACATATAATATATATGTGTGTGTGTGTCATATATATGTATTTATTTATTTATAAACACACAAAAAGCATATTTTATAAATGTATTTTTAAACTGATCTTATAAATATATATTAATATACAGATATGTATATATAAATATTTTAATATATAGATATATATATATTAATATATAAATATATATATATATATTTATATATTTATATAACTATATATATATATATATTAATATATGAGTAAATATAACTAAATAAATATATATATATATAAATAAAAAGATATATTAATAAATGAACATAAAAACAATATGGTGGAGTGGTAAAGGCTTAGGCAATGCAGGAAACAGGTCACGAGTTTGAATCATGGGAGTGGCATGTCACACACACGGGTGGAGAATAAGTCTTAGCACAATTAAAGGGGGCTGTGGGTGTTGTTAAAGGCCTAGGTGGTGGATGGTGCATGTGGGTTGGGTTGGGGTGGGGCACTATTGAATGGGGGACTTCAATCGCTGTTGAATCTCCTCCCTAGATTGTACAAATCAGTTTTTAATTTTTTTTAGCTTTTATCAGTGCTTTTTAAAAGCACTGATAAATGGGGATTTATCAGAGCTTTTCTAAGCACTGATAAAAGAGAGCCCTGCCTTTATTTTTGCCTCGATTATTAGTAATTTTTATAGCACTGTTAATGCCCTTTTCTAGTGTTGATAAAGGTCATATTATTAGTAGTGTCACTAGGGTGTTAGTTCATCCTATTTCACACCCCCATCATCCTGCAAAAAAACTGGACACCAAGGTGGGGAGATCCCCATAGTTGCTGATGAATTAACCATACTCGGCCTACTTTGATATCCCACTCCACATAGTGAATATATTTGTCTCCCTTTGGATATGAAAACTTTATTCTCTTATGGTTAAAATATATGTGGTATTGGTATACTACTAACCAATCTAGACCCATATTAATTTTAAATCCTGACATATAAAGAATGTAAATATCCCAATAGAAATAATACTCCCAAATTTCGAGAGAACATCCATTTCACAAATAATATCTCTAGACAGTACTCCCAATGGTGTATCGATCTCCATAACTCTACTAAAAATTTTCATTTCCAGAGTCAACCCATTCACAAATTTTGAAAATATAAATTAATGAGAGGTAGTAGTATCAAATAAAAAACTATCTAGAATAGAAGCTACACGAATATTAACTCTAACTATCGATGGTCTATCCTGACTATCCACTAGTATAGGCTTAACTACAAGCAATTTTCCTATGCCTCCTCCTTATGATGTGGTCTGAGTCCTCTAATCTACACTAGTATATTCTATGAGAGATCATGCATAAAAGAACAGTATCCACTATCATTACCACCATGGAAAATATAACTCCACCTACTAGACTAATACTATGTGGAAGATCCCTTTCCTACACTCTGATTTTGCCTAGCTGGTCCATCATTACCCATTGTTCGTGGATTCTGCATAACCTCTATAGATTTACAATCCTACTTTATCCTCGAAACACTACCTGTGGTTAGGGGAACTATCTATGAAAGTTACCTGACCTACCACACTGGTGATAGGTCACATGAGTAAGGTCCTATGTAACTCATCTCCCGCTAATACTGCAAAAAATTCCTACATGTTAGTAAAACATCCATCATAGTATTTCATAGACATGATGCCTTGAATAAAACTGATAAAAAAGGATTATCTATCCTACCTAAGAGTCTCTGGGTAAAATTTCTCCAATAACTTCTTTATAAATTCCTTCCACTCGATATTCTTCAACAATCCATCTCGAATTTGGGTTTCCCACCAACACTTAGCTTAACCACATAACATGTAACAACTGATTTGGATCTATTCTTAATAGGATTCTCCAAGTGGTCATGTATAGTTATGAGAGACTCAATCCAGAACTTAGAAACCTTTGGTCCACCCTCTATAGTGAAATTAGTAGGGTGTTACAACTGAATTTTTTTTTTCATATCAGATATTCTATTCACAACCCTACCTAGGTCTCTTTCAATAGACTACACAATGCAATAAATGTTCTCATAGTACTAATCTATGAATTCTTCACTCGACACTATCATAGAGTCAGGTTCCATTACTAGAGGATCATTTCCTACTATAACCTCTTCTCGCCCTCTCAAAAATTTTTTATCAAGGAGGAACATCTCTATAATAAAAAATTGACATCAAATGAAACATAACACAATGTTAATACATTTACATAAGAGGGATTAAAAATAATCCTTAACAAGTCGTTCCTCTAAACCCCACCACATGGTCAAAACCGAGGCACTATCACTACCCTTAACCGAACTATATCTAGGCCATGGTTAACAATGGGCAGACTTATTATCATATATCAATATTCTCATTAGACACCAATTTTTCCCATTTTTATTTATTTTAAAATATTCAACTCATATTGGGAACCTTTTTTGCTATAATTTAACATGCAAGGAAAATCATTTCAAAACCAACAACTTACATAAAACATATTTCTCCCATTCTTGACTAAAATGATACATGTCACATAATAAATCTTGAGTTCATATAAGGATGAATGTGTTCCCAAATATAATGAAATACTATTTCATTAGTCAAATATTATAATCTATAATATAATAACATAAAAAAACATCACTCGAGGTGAAATAACATCCAACTATAACAAACCACATTAATAACAACAATCCCACCAGGGGAACATGGATTTGACCCTCATACATGGGTTATCTATTCCAATTAATGAGCTCTTAATCCTTACATAAATCATTATATTCCATGATAAATCTTTAAATAATAATAATAAATAATAAATAAAAGAAAATATCCCTTGATACAACTTTGTGATGTCCCGACCCGGGTTCCACACACCAGTGCCCTGAGCCGGTTGGCCACATGACCTCAGGAGCACCTCCCTGTATCCCAAAGTCTTCTGACAAGTAGAAAGGTTCTAATATCTATAATGGGGAGACTATACCCTCTTTAATAGTGTATAAAAATAGTGGAAGTAAATAAGAAATATTCAAAATAATACAAGTATCACATGATAATCAAAACTAAATACAATATCCCAACCAAACAGTAGATATTCCATGCCATGTACCTGTTAAGTGTCAATAAAAAAACCCAAAAAAAATTAAGACACTAAAAACTCACAAGAAGGTTCTGAATAATATTTGGTTCCCTCATCCATGGTCCATCCCAAATCATCCATCTAACATAGGTATCCTACACTTATCCTATCCTGCATATATGTTGTCTATCCGGATACTAATCTGGAAGCCTGAGTTGGGTGTGAGTAAAACTCATTAGGACACCTAGAATGACATCTAAAACAATATATAGTTAATAAAAGTTTATGAAATTTTATAATGAATAAAATAAATAATATAATGTAAACAATTTATATAAATCCAATCATTCTTTATTTAATCACATAAACCCCCTGGTTCCTGAGGAAACCCAAAACCATCAATACCTTCTTCGACCAGTGCTAGAGTCTGAACTATCCCAATAGGATATAAAATATCAAAGTTCCAAAGTTATCATTTATCAATTCAATTCAATTCATATTATGGAAAATTAAAACCATAGTCCAATGCCAACATTTTGGAACTAAAACACCATGTCTAGAACTCATTGAGTATTTGAAGCATTATTCGGTGTCCCACAATATTTTTATCACATTGGTAGTTTGAATAAGTAGTCAATGTCCCAGACATATATATCAGTCAATTACATATGGGATTGTGATGCAGTAGACCATGTCTCACACAAATTTATTAATCAATCACACAAGTGGGATTTTTAAGTTGTTGTCCATATCCCACACTCATATGTCAATTAATAACATATATAAGATGTATCATATTCATTATGATTATCATCATTAATCTATAAATAAAATTTTCTCATTATGATATACCATCAAAATTTATCACAAAAAATCATGGTTTAACACTTTAATCACATTAAATAATATGACCAATTAATAATTAAACAATTTTATAATATTCAATTCATATAGCCCATTAACCCCTTGAGGTAATCTCAACTGTCACATAATACCCATTGTAAATTATTTAATATCAATTTAATTTACCAATTACACCATCCGAATTGTCGATTAATTCCACAATCCCAACATTAAATTAATTAATTAAAAAATTATTTAATCCAATTCTAGGAAATACAAAATCAAAATAACCCAAATAAATTTTCCCAATTTTAAATCATCTCATACTAACATGGAAACTAAATTAACCAATTTCATGATTCCATAAACTAATTAATCAATTAATTTCCCCAATTCAGGACTATGTTGTCTACCGTTCCAATTAAAACTCTACCATACAAACATGAAATTAGAATTTAAGACTATATGAATTGAATTTATACAACCTACCTGTAGATTTATTATGAACTCCCACCAATGGGAATCCCCAATTTGAAGTGTAAGAACCATGATCATGATGTATAATGATATCTAGATCTAAAAACTAGATTAAAGATCAAACATATTAGATATATCATATCTTAGATCTAAGTCAATAATCAATTGAGAAATACACCCCTTCAATGGATGAGAGAAAGGCGAGAGAGAGTAAAAATAATCAAGATGAGAAGATCTTTTCAGGAAAGGTGTATATCTTCAATCTGGGATTTTATTCATCAAGAACATAACTTTTAATGTATTAGAATCCATCTGGGATTCTCTAAAATCATGTGAAATAGGTATAGGGTTGGGTTGGGTCGAATGTCGGTGAATTCTGAGGGTTTGGGAATTTGTAATCTAATTTTAATGGGATTAAATATCCACACACATGGGTTCCTTCTCGGGGTTCATGGTTTTATATAACTATGCCCCTCTCTCTAGGGGGATTCATGGTCACTATTGAGAGGTCACAAAATTTTCCAAACCATGTCCCAATAATGAAATCCTCCGCTGCCTAGGGTTGTATAGTTTTTTGGGGAAGGGAATATAGTTTGGTAAAAACCGTGTACCAACCATGCATTTCCCAATAACTCACCAAATCATCAAAAATTCACCCAAACACACCCATGATAAAACTCAAACAAGATATAATCAAAACAGGGGAAAATGGTACCTATAAATGAGCTCATGATGTCTCCAGAAAAGGTCAGGATCTTATAATACATGATGTAATAAAATTCACATATAACATATTGTAATATTAATAATAGAATGACGAGTCATTCATTTGATATTTATTTATTATTATGACAAAATTATTTTCATCGGTTATCTAATATACATGAATATGCATGTAGTAAAATAATACATTTATCCCTAAAATATTTTCTAATGTTTAACATACACCATTTCATAAATGTATAACCTTATGGACCTTCCAAAATATTATGATCCATAAATTTGGACATATGCTCACTGAATTTCTAAAATGAACTTATCATTACTCCCCCACACAATGTGAAGTAACTCTTAATCATCACATTTCAACCATCTGAATACCTTAATTAGGTATTTTTATGAAACATGGTAATGAATTTAATTACCATAAAAACCTATTTATTACATGAATGATACACTATTACTTATGTAAAGAACAAATTATTGGATATATTTCTTAAATACAACATTATAGTTAAATCCATCAATGTTAGTATAAACCACTTTGTGAAAAAATCATTAATCATTCCCAAAGTATTTATTACAATATAATTTAATTAATCAATATAAATCTACTCTTCATCCCAACATCACTATCCAAAAAACTGATACATATTAAGGGGTATCTTTACCTCAATAATGTGGTTTCCAAGAAGTTCAAAATTCTACTTAATCATTTTCCATGGTCGTTGGTACTGTTCAATATATGCTTTCAAATCATTAATAAAGAAGCACATCAATACAATAATTGAACAATAAAAAATTCTCCTAACTAGGATGTCATTGATGAAATAATCAAATAACATAATTATTGAGCCAAAGATCAAGCACATTAATCATTCCACTTTTTCAATTGTAATAACATAAGCTTGACCATGATCTATTAGATTTTTCTCAAGTATATTTCAATTATTCTGAAGAAATTAGTTTTCATAGTTCCCATATCCTTATTTTTGAAGCATATTACAATCGTAAATTTATTCAACCCTCAAAATCACAAGATAAGTGGTCTTTCTATACCCACTTATATTAAAATCACACTCTTTTTAAGTAAGTATCAGGGTGTTTCTTTTCACCATTATCACATGTTGGAAAATCCCACATTCGCTTCTTCCCTCTATCCAGATTTTCCCTACCATCCTATTCTTCTTGTTCTTCCATCAAAATAAATAATATCTAAATAATAATTTATCTATTGATAGTACATGAAACTATATCCTCATGTAACATCCTTCCCCTCCTCATTTTATTGGTAAGGTTTAGGAATATTACATGGCCTTATGCGATATTATAAAGATTCCAAAAGATAGAAATAAATGCCTAAGGTATTCAATAAATACAAGGAATTATTTTCCCTTTGAAAATACAACAACCAACCCAACATGACATAAAAAAAACAAACTACTATATTATTCATAATGATAATGAAATAAAACTGGACATTTCATATATCAAAATCAATCTAGAATGAGGTACTATAGTGGAAGAATATAATATGAAAGTGCATATAAGAATAAAGAACTCAAATACTCCAATGATAAACTCCAATGCTCCAAACATGCACCATGTTCCAACTCCACAAAACCTCACAAGTATTAAAAAGGACCACTGAGATGTGTGATACTTTTCCTTTTCCCATTTGTCAAAAAAATATATTTAAAATCACCAAAGTTCCAAAACAAGGGTGAGTACTAAAACTCATTAGGTTTTCTATAAAATAATTCACTACTAACACCTATAAGATATAACATGTTAGCACAATATATAAAACAATTTATGTAACACAATATCTAAAATAGTTTACATAATAATGTAAACAAGTACCTTAGAAAAACTACTTTTTCATGATGATATCAAGCTCAAAGGAAATAAATAAATAAGGTAGGAAAACCATTCAATCTTTCCATTTTTGGAATACCCCATTCGAAACCACATAGCCACATATACACGTGTCTACATATTCAAGATTCGTTATGAATGTGCCATACTCATGATAAGTTTCTCATCGATATTCTAAATCATCACAATTTAATTAAATCCCATGTTCCTTTACACCATTGGCACCCAGAACATGGTAATATATCATCCAATACTTCTAATTCAATATGAACACACAACACCATGTATACACCCAAAAAATTTCAATTCCCAAACCACTTCAATGGAAAAACCATTTTAATATTAAAATATTTTTTTAGATCCTTTCCAATAAGTCATTTCAGTAAAAACTAAATTTTTATTCAAAACCCTTTTTCAAGATATAAAATCCAAAAAACCTTGTTTAAAATAAAAATTTTAAAAACATTTAACAAATCATATTGTACAAAAATTCAAAATTCCAAAAAATACAAAAAACGTAATTAAAGAAGGTTTCTACCATGTTTTTGTACACAAATTTCACAATTAATTTCAATAAATTTAATAAATTTGAAACTTAGATGTCAAGTTTTAAATAGAGGGGTCAAGACTGAAGCCTCCTACCTCAGGTTTTATGATTGAAATTAATAATTACATGAAAACTTCCAAAAAAACCTATTTAAATCTCAATTAACCAACCATAGATTTCATCTCCTATCATAAAACAAGCTAAATATAATCATATTTAGAATAAAATATCTTAAATTAACAAAAAAAGATTCATATATAAGAAACAAAGAGAGATAAAGATGTTCATCTACGAAAACCCATCAAGAACTACTAATAACGAAGACCTACTACAAGAATCCTGCTACGAATAACTAAGAGAAGCCTCCAAATTGATTCCAAATAGATGGGTGGAGGTTCTCCAACATTTGAGAGGAGGAAATACTGAGTTAGGGCCATTTTGTGGAAAACATGAGGCATTAAAACCTAAATCCAACTAGATCCACTTTCTTAGGATCTAGTTTTCTATGCATGCATGGTTTAGTCATACGATTCGGAAAACCATGTGCTAACTGTGTGCCAACTACAACCTCAAGGATTAACCTCACGCATTTGGATGAAAAAGTTAGTAAACCATGTGCCAACTATAACAAATCCCATGATCTCAAGTATCATAGTTTTTCTAGGGCTTCTGTATTGTTGGGAAAAATCATGCACTTCCCTTGGGCCTCCCCTTTACCCCATGTTTCATTGTACACAGTTTGTTGTAGGTGTTTCAGGGTTTCCACTCGTGAACCAATAGTGAAGATGTAGGAAAGCCCAAAAAACCCAAAAAAAATTCATCAAACTCTACCAAACATCACCCATAAACATTATATACTTAAAAAGTATAATGGAATGGTTACTTACATGAAAGAGGTGGTTCTACACCTCATATTATGAGAATGTTTATGACTCTAGTTCCCTTAAAAATATAGGATTAATACCATCAAATAAATAAGAATTCTTACTATATGAATTATGTGAATCAATTAAGTTAATATTATTTTCGATTAGAGTCATTTATGAATGACGATATACACTATATTAGATCATATCATTATGAAATGTAATTTATAATTGAGAAAATAGTGAAATATTTGACAAAAATTGAAAAAGTTCATTGGGAATATCATAATAATAAATATGTATTCCATAGGGATATCCATATTTCAAATCCTTCATCATTATTTTTAAGAAAATATGAATTATCCTAAGAATATCCCTATATATTTTCAATCTAGGTGCATAGTAAGGCTCATTGTCAAGCACTAGGTGATGATCAGGTCAAGCCCAATGTGATCTTTTTGGACCTATTAACCCTAGATACATCTGTGTTAGAACCAATTCTAATAGTATTATCTAGATAGGGATATATTTTACAGAAAAAACCACATGATGTATTCCTTACCAAAACATTATAATGTTCATCTATTCTTATTCCCAATGTGTTTTATAGAGTTATGATCCATAATCTATGTTTCTATAAATATAGTTACCAAGGTTTATATTAAAATTAACCCACTACCAACTATAGAGACCCTAAACCCAATAACCTAGATATCATATCTTATTTATTACATTAGAAGAAGATAAAATTAATCTCACCCAGAAGAACACAACATTTTAGTTGTCTTGGAAAACTACATACATACATGATTCCAATAATGCAATTGAAAAAAATCACAATGTATTTTTTTGAGAATAAAATTGTTTCTTGACACAAATCCTTACATATCAAACAATTTAGACTTCATGGATTCACGATAAATGAAAAAAATAAGGGTGATCTAAAATGATTAGTAAGGGTTAGGTACAGCTGAATCAATTATGAATGAATAAGAATGAATGACTTGGAAAAGTTAAACAACAAAAAAACATGGAATTTAAATAATTTTCATATCATTATTGGATAATACATAATAAATATGTCAAGGTAAATAATTGAAAATACTTTCTATTTAATCAATAACATGACTATCTTAGCTAGATAAAGCATAATCAATATGGAAAGGTAATTAACTGATCAAACTTGGTATTTAAATCAATAAATTGAGAATAAAATGATATAATAGATAATATCATTGTGAAAATATCTTGTATAATAATAAATATATTATTAATGAAATAAATACCTAATTATTGGGTGTCATGTATCATGCACATTATAGCTCAATTGCCCAGATCTATCCCCAAGATAGCTTAAAACTGATGGGTATTTATACACCAGAAACCCATTTAATTAAGGTTAACTAACTAATTTGTATCATGTGGTAAATGAATGCATCAAGTGGATATCTATAACCATACCCCACCCATGTCTTCATGTCTAAAGCATACCTCAAATATCAAATAATCTATTTAATTCATAAATAATATGCCTTATCATAACATATATGTATTGAGAAAAGAATTAAAATTTATCAATACTTTAAAATTAATCAAATATAATTTTAATTAAATACCATATGTATAAATGGTATATATATTAATAAATAATCATATAATTGGTATAAAGATTATGGATATATAAGAGAATTGAATTTTATAATGATCACAGAAGAGTGAATGTTTCAAAGGAAAGTTTATGACTAAAAAATGAATGAAGAAAGTGAATGTCAACACATTCCTTTCCCAAAATGATTTTAAAATATCCAATAAATAATAAAGATGATATTAATTCAAAATATTACTACTCTAGTAAAAATAAAATATTTTATTCATTGATGAATAGATATACCATAAAAAGATCTTTAAAAATAGTCATGAAGACAATATCCTTTTCATTTTGAAAATAATTTTTTTTAAAAACATTTCACAAATCGTTTGAAAAATTGTCATATTTGAAATTAAAATTGAAACTTTTAAAGGATGTTTTATAAGATTTTATTGGACAGGATAGGTAGAAATTATTTTCATGACATATATGTTAAAACAAAGATTCATATCACATTTTCTGTAAAATATAAAAAGGAATTGTTTTGAAAATGACATGAATATTCTATTAATTTTTTTTTGGAAAAATTAAAAATGGGTAAAAAATTATTTAATAGATCATTTATAAAATTTTGAAAACATTATTGAAAAAAGGGTTTGGGAAGGAAGCATATTTCTGACTAAAGAGATATGTGAAGTTAGATTTACTTAAAAACATTTAACAATGAATTTAAGTACCAAGGAGTGGAAAAATGGTATGTTAATTTTAAACTACCATGAATAACTTGGGGAGAATAAAATTAAATGGGTTTATTAAAAAATGGTCAAATAATTGATCAACATAAATTAAATAACAAACATGCTCGAATAAAATGAGATTGTGAGATAAACCATTAGAATGATCGTAAATTTTAGGTTTGAATTAATATGTGATTATATTTTGTGCATCTGATAAATATCGAAATAAAATAGTGGACATAAAAAAAATAATATAATAAAAATTAATTATACCCATAATCATTGAATGGCATAATTAATGAAGTTTAATTTTAACCCATTGAAGGAAAATTGAGTTTTTAAATTTATTACCACTCAGTGAGTTTTATTTCAAATAAAATTGAATGTATTAAATAAAAATGAAAATTAATATAAATTTAATAATTAATTAATAATTATATAATATTTATAATTTTTATTATGTAAGACATATAAAACAAATAATCTGTGATATATAACAATATGACTTAATGAATATAAATTAAGATGAAGTCCCTTAAATCCCAAATTCTTTTGGTTGAATGCGATTTAACCTCCTATATAGTGGGTTTAAATGTTTTATTAACTTATACTATAACCATATTAATATTTATAATAACACATATGATCATTTTATAAAATATATTTACCTATTCTTTAATTATAATTCATTATTATCGTTATTTCGAGTGTTAGGTACCCTGTTTTCTCATGCTTGTTTTGTTATGAAAGATCCATTTCTTACAAATATTATATAGATAAAAAAACTACAAAATAGTAATAATGATATAATTTTCATATTTATATATCAATTAAAATTATAATACCAATCAATAATGATGGTATTGATAAATGAAGTACATTATGATCATGGAGTCGGTATGCCGTATATAAGCTTGGGTAACATTTCAGTTTTTCAAAGATCATCATGGAAAGCATGTAATTAATATTTTATCATTATATAAAGATAATAATATCAAAAATACAATATTTTTTCTTAAAATACACTTAACTAATTCATCAATGTGTTCTGGTTATGAAAAGAGAGTCACATCGCTATGTGAGGGCTGTAGTACACATGTATACAAATGATGTTATCATCTTTATGTGTGTGAAAAGGTAAGAAATAAAAAAATATATTACATTTTTATAGTTATAATTATTTAATTAATATCATAATTATTTCATTAATATCACATATATAAATTAAATCTATCCTTATTACCTTTCATGTAATGATTTAGTGAAAAAAATCACATTGTTTCATGAGGCGGTAGTCCACCGTGCACACGAGCTACGTTATCATATCATCTATAGAATGGAAATTAAAACAGGTATATATGATATAATTAAACCATTGGTATAAATTTTCTATAAATATTATATATATACTTTATCTACGTCATATTACCCAATGATGAGAGGATATAGTGGAAAAATGAATGCCATTGGTTCATGAGGCGGTAGTCCAATGTACACACGAATGATGATTTCATAACCCATTGGATGGAAGTGTGGATGGTTTTAAGTCATTGAATTAATATTTAAAAATCTTATTATATGGAATATACTGTGTTTATTATATCATAATGGTTTAATATGAATTAAAGGAACTCGAGGAAGAAATAAATTAAAATGCTCATTAAAGAATGTTACATATTCTTCGATAAACCTCCATAGGTTTTCACCAAAATTATTTCTAGGATACATTTATCACACTTTTAGACCTTATATAATGAGGGGAGGGAGTTTTGGAAGTTATTTGGTTAGTTATTTCTAAAACCAAAAGTGTTTGACAGCGTGAAGAATAGTTTAGAGTTGGTGACGTTTTATAAGCAAGGTGAGTGACACACTTGTAATTTTTAAAATAAAAAATTTGTAACCATGTTTTTCACATGAAAAATGGGTAAAACAGGTTAATTTTAAATATTTAGAAATTATAGGGTATAAATTTGGATATATAATATATTTTAGACACGTTTTAAGTCATATTATCCCATATATTAATTTTTTAACCCACGATAAATCCATTTTTACCTCAACCGTAGTATATATTGTTTTACTATTTTCACTATTAATTTTAGTAAAAAATTAAGTTAAACTTATTAGATAATATAAATTATGATGACAACAAATATGTGAAAAATTTCTCAAAATTAAATTAAAGGAATTAATACAATTTAATTTAAAATTAATCACATAGATGAGATGAGAAAGAGAGTTTTCAAAGAGAAAATGTTCAATAGTTTAAAAAGTATTAATATAAAAAAATGAAGAAATAATTATTAAAATAGTGTAAATTGGAATAAAAGTTATATTATTGAACTAATTTTACTTCAAAACCAATTTAAAATATAATTTAATATTATAATCAATTTAAACTAAAAGACAATTGTTAATAAAAATTCATTATTTTCATTATTCCTTAAAAAGTAAAATATTTCACAGAAATCCAAAAAATTCACCCTAATATGGTTTTGAAATTATTTTTAAAAAAATTAAGTTCATTTCCTAAAATAAATTTTCAAAAATTGGTAAAAATTAATATTTTATTATATTTGCAAAGCACGACTTATTTCTATGTTATAAAAAATCCAGTCTTTCAGAAAACATTAATTTTCATTTTAATTGATTATTATTTTATTTACAATAAATAAATTACCATAATTTTCATAACATGATTATTAATATTAATACATTAAAATTTCATATCTAGGTTATAACATTATACTAAATTATAGTTCATTTAGAATCAGTGTTGCCTGTTTCGCAAGCAACCAATAATATTAAAATTAAGGAAATAAATTTCAAGGGTTATTAAATCTCAGTGTTAGGTGTCACATATGCTTTTGAATAAAAATTTATTAATTTATAATATTTTGGTGTGACAAGATTATAAATTCAAGGGTTTAATATTTTAACTCTCTTTTTTTAAAACCCACTTCTATCATTGGAAAAGTGGGAAACAAAAAGATGAGGGTCATTTAGAATAACACATAACAAGGTTCAAAAATAGATTGTAATTAGTGGTATGTTAAAATATTTACATGGATGTAAATAATAATGTGTAATAAATTATGGTAGTGGTAGAGAACATTGATCACAATAAATTGAATAATCATTAAAATGTTAATGACCAAAAAAATGTAAATTAATAAGTGATAAATAATAGATTCAATTCATCATATATGATTGTAAAAAGATTAAAGTTTTAATTTATGTGGTAATATTTTATTATCCATACTAATAAAAATATAAAATATACTTACGTTAATTTATTCTTGTTCATAAATGAAGTTTCATCCTTTTATGCTTGTTTTTTAAAAATTTTACAGTTATATATTATCCCATATTTCAAATTATGACATCCATAATGAATATTTCTTATTATTAAATCATTTACTTTATTTAGATCACAAGATTTCAATAATTTTAAAATAATAATCCTAATATATTTATTAATAGGAAAATTATAAGAACAAGGTAAGAAAATACCCAAAATAAATAAACCTTTATGTGATGATATAATAAATTTACTCCAAAAGTTATATAATAACATTAAAGGTTCATCTTAGATAATGCCATAATAAATGACCCTATATCAAAATTATCCTCAACAATCTCTTGTTTATAAAATTTTTGAACCTCAAATGTTTTCTCATATATTTTATCTTACATCCCAAATTTTTTTAAATTATTCTACTAAAATAATCCTCCTTGTTAAACCTTTGGGTTATATATTCATCAACCCAATAAAATGTATTCAAAAATAAAATTAACCACCTTAAAATACCATATTATAAATACTTTAAATTGGTGTCAATGATTTTCAAAATATGATGAAACTTAATGTTATAAACCCATTATGGTATCCATAACACTTATATTACCTTCACATGAAAACATGTAAATATAAAAAGTCATGTAATCCCTATTATAATAAAAACTAAAATTGTCTTGAAAACAAACTCCCAGATATGGTGTCAAATACAAAATATATCCATGTATTATTGTATATCTTCTATGGGAACAAGATGAACATATGAGTTTGATAAAATATTCGTTGTGCATGATCCTAAAACAAGAACATTGATAACCATAAACACATTAAATATAAAAAATAATACATGGAATAATGGTTTATAATAATATGTGATATATATATATATCAATAATAATTATCCATGTTAAAATACTCCATGATAAAAGAAAACATTATAACTTACTGAAATCCCAAGAAACTATACTGGTAACTTGGAATATTAAACATTCACTATGGAATCACCTAAATTAAATAATTAAAAAATTACATTAGAAATAACATATAATATTTAAATCCTTATTACCTTTGGATATACTCATTTTTAGTAAAATCTCTCATATATTATAAGAAACATAAAATAGTTAACTCCATTGTCTCGTCGGAGTAATGTACAACAGTAAAATCCATAACAACACCTAGTGCATTAGAGGGATATAACAGACCCACCCATGTTTGGGTTATAACATTAACTCCTTCCATAATTTTAAAAAGAAACACCTTTCAATAATCCATACATATTTCCAAAAAACATTTATAAGCTTTCACTTTTCAACCTAACACAATTAAAAACAACATTATTACTTTTAGCTTAATTAAACCACAGAAAAGAAACATGTTCCATGAAAATTAGTTTTAATTAATCCTAGGAAATAAAAATAAATAATAAGGATGATATAACTGAAATAAATCATCATTAGATAATATTAAAACAATAAAGATATTTCCATATAAAAATTATAAATTTAATATAACATTTAAGGCATTTATTTTGAAAAAGAAAAATATCATTTTATTTTGATAAAATTTTAAATAAGAATTAAAATAATATTTAGAGACACAGTTTATTTGAAAATAAAACTTGAAACATATAAAATAAACCACAAATAAAATAATACTTATAGTGGTGTAAAATTTAATTCACTTTTAAAATGTTAAAAAAAGATTCATCTCACACTTCTGGTAACAACCAAAAGTAACGATTTTGGGAAATGCTAAAAAATTCATTTAAAGTGTTGTAAATAATATCTAAGATAGTTTGTCACGACCCGCCCTCGGGGTCCGTGCCGTGACTACCCCAAGCCCGCCTTCCATAGGCCAGGGGCTGGCGACTAGCACCAAGGCGTAAATCCCGGTAAAAAGGGAAGGCATTGCCTTTGTAAAGTAAACAAACACCACAAAGTAAACAAGCGGAAAGTAAACACTAAACAAAAAGCAGAGTACAACTGAAAGTGCGGAAAAGAAAAAGGGCCAGAATACAAACCCAAACTGAAAGTAAAGTACAACTCGAAAGGGAAAACAGCAACTGAAAAGTAAAAGCCGCTACTCCGAGCTGTCCACAGGAAATCCCACCTGAAGGGTGGGTACAGATAGCTCCTCTGCTCCACGGGTCCCACCGTCCGCTCCGAGCACGTCCCGCCCAGTAGTCCACCTCCGGGTACCGTCCCGCTCTGCAAGCCTCAGCTAAGGTGAACGTTGTTCGTCGTCTGCAACCAACACAACGTAGTGCGGGCAAAGCCCGTGCAGGGGTGAGTATAAGCTACTTAGTAGGGACCCCGAGACCCCTGAAGGTCTCTCAAAATCCACAAAGGATTAACCATGAAGAAAGGTACAATCACGAAGTAACAACCGACACTGCTTAGGTATATGCCCATATATATACCTAAGTCATCAATTCAAATACGCTCCAACCTCTGAGCCCAAGTACAACTCAGTCCACACAGGAAAGTAAACGTATTCCACACAGGAAAGCAAAACGTAATCCACACAGGATTGCACAACACAATCCACACAGGAAAGCAATAGGATTCAGCTCACACAGGTATACTTCTTCAAGGACGATAAAGATGATCACTGATCCATCTAATTCGTCGGACCCACGAAGGATCGATAGATAACTAACCCCCGCAAAGACCACACAGGATCGGGCCCACACAGGACCTGTAGGCGCTGGCTCACACAGAACCGCTGAGCGCGGATCCACACAGGATCGGACCCACACAGGATCGGGCCCACACAGGACCTGTAGCACTGATCCACGTAGGACCGCTGAGTGCTAAAGTCGTCGTCGTCGAATCCACACATGATCTCTGTACTGTCGTCGTCGCAGTCAGAGTAGCAGTAGTAGCAGTAGAACAGTCGCAGCCAGCACTAGGGTTCCCGCACACAGCAAGCTCGTTCGGAGGGTCCGCTCCACGAGCCGAGAGGCTGATACATCAACTGTCACAAAGACCAGAGTTGATGTATCCAAAAGTTTCGTATCGTCAACAGGAACTCAACGCAACAGACGGCGCGTCGATCGGACGCCCGGTCTGAGAGTTATTGGCATTTTCGTCTCCGGGGCCCGGTTGGTTTTTAAGGCAAAACCAACCCGACCGTACTCCACCTGCGTCCAAACCTCGGGCGGAGTATGCCAAAAGATCCGTCTCACTAAGAGGAACACAACACAGCTGACGGCACGTCAATCGGACGTCCGTAGCTCAAGATATGAGCGTTTCCGCTCCGAAGGCCCGGTTGGTTTCGTGAACGAACCAACCCGGCCGAACTCAAAGTAAACCGAAACCTTGAGTGCGATATACCAAAACGACCGTCTTGATCCAAGGATCGCGTTGCCGCAGACGGTTCGTCAATCGGAGGTCCGAGGCTCAAGTTATGGACAAAAGACCGAAACAGATTCGAAACGGGGGGGTCCGGGTCCGGGCCGACCTGACCCAACCCCCCCCCCCCCCCCCTGGGGCGGCCCGGCGGCGGCGCGGCGGCCGGCGGCGGCAGCCGGCGGCGGCGCGGGGGGCCGTGGCAGCTTGTCGCCGCGAGGTGGCTGCACGCGGGGGCTAAGCCCCCGCTTCCTGGAATGGCGGCGCGGCTATATGCCGCGCCCATTTTTTTAAAACGCCCCCCCCCCCCCCCCACGTGGGGGGCCTGTTTGTGCGGAACCGGGGGGCCGGCTTCCCCCCTCCCTTCAAAGAACTGCCCCCCTCATAAAGAGGGGGTTTTTGTGTGTTGGTCGGGGGATTAATTCCCCCGGTTTAATGCCTTCCGGCCGGCCAGCTGGCCGGCCGGTTTTCTCCAACGGGACCGGAAATTCCGGTCCCCCCTTCGGCTTCCGACGCCGGCGGCCCGGCCGCTGGTCTTCTCTTCCTGCCGCGGCCCGGAACCGGCCGCGGTCTCCTCGTCCCGCCGCGGCCCGGAACCGGCCGCGGTGTTCGTTGTCCGGCGCGGTGCGACGGCACCGAGCCCCTTCGCCGTGCCTTGATTCCTTTCAACGCGGCGCGTTGGCGTCACGTTCTTGAAGATTCTTCCTCGGCGTGGCGCGACGACGCCGTGTAAAATAATTGCACGATTATCCGCGTGGTGCGACGGCACCACGCCACTTTGCTTCCACCCGCAAGAATAAACAACAAGAATGATGGAGGGGGGTTCGGCCGTGTTCATGCGGTCCGGCCCCCCCTCACGTTAAATTAATAACTCAACTTAAACATTCAAAAGCCTCATGTTAGACATGCGAGATCCACGATCAAGAAATGGAATAATTAAAAAATAAAATAACAACCCCTACCTTGGTATAAGGTTCGACGATTGTCAACGTTCCGCGGAAGTCGACGTCACGGAGGTCGGGCGTCGTGGTAGCCGTTCGTCAAATCCGATGACGAAGGGGGTGCGTCCGAAGAGACACGTCGTTGGCGAATACTTGTACGCCGACGAAGGTTGTCCGAGGAAGAAGTGGCGTCCCCTTTCGTTGACACGGAAGACGAAGAAGAGTTGAGCGGCGTTCTTCGTCGGGACTTGAGCGTTCTTCGTCAAGTTGAGCGTTCTTCGTGATCTTTGTCAGAGATGAAGAAGAAGAAGAAAAATCTCTCCACCTCTCAAGAAGACAAACAATTAACCCAAAATAAAATAAGACAACATCTTATTTTATTAACACATAACACACTAGAATTCAAATGTTTGAAATTCAAAAGGATTAACTCCCATAATAAAATAAGTAACTCAAGTCATTTATTGAGGCGTTAAGGGAGTTGAGAGAATATGAAAGGTTTAGGGGTTCGTGTGGGCCCCACCACACTTAATCCTCCCAAGGGAGGTTAAGTGGGTGTGGGTCCCACTTCCAACCCCCTTTGATAGGTTTTATCAAGTTATAATAAAATTTGTTCTTCACAAATTTTATTTAACTCAAACTAAAAACCCCAAAACTAACTTTCAACCCGCAACAAACGCAACTCCCGAAAAGGTCTCTTTAAGCAAATATCGGCGCTACGAGTTCATCGGTGCCCTCAGATTTCAATTCCGAGAACCGGATCAAATGTTAGGAATTCCCGCTCGTTCGTTCACTGAACGTACCCGAGCCAAACTTCAGAAATTAATTCCGGGCACTCCGGGCCTCGGAATCAGGTGCCGTCTGAAACCGCGCTCTTGTAAAATTCTAAAGAAAATTAAGGAAAAATTTCCCTTGAATTTTACGGGTCTCTACATTACTCCCACCTCAGGGCTTTACGTCCCCGTAAAGATACATAAAAAACTAGGGAAACAAAAGAGGGTACTGAGCACGCATCTGAGCCTCCCGCTCCCATGTGCTCTCCTGGAGATTCCCGTGCTGCCATCTGATGCGCACAAGAGGAATCGATCGCCCACACAGGACCCGCTCCTGTCGATCCTCTATCTCCACCGGGACCTCCGTAAAAGTCGCCCCATCGTCAACGTCAAGCTCCCCATGATCAATGATGTGCGTCGGGTCGTGCACGTATCTCCTCAGCTGGGATACGTGGAAGACGTCGTGCACCCGGTTCAACTGAGGTGGTAGAGCCAGGCAATAAGCCACCTCGCCAACCCTGCTGAGGACCTGGAAGGGTCCGATGAAGCGCGGAGATAACTTGCCGCCTCGGCCAAATCTCCGAATACCACGTCGAGCTGAGACCCGCAAGAAGACGTGGTCGCCATCCTCGAACTCTAGTGGCCTCCGCCTCCTGTCAGCATATGACTTCTGTTGGCTCTGAGCTGTCCTCATCCGCTCCTGGATGACCTGGACCTTCTCTATCATGGCCTGGACCATCTCTGGTCCCACCAGTGCTGACTCTCCAGGGTCTGTCCAGCACAAAGGAGATCTACAAGGTCGGCCGTACAACGCCTCGTACGGTGCCATCCCGATGGTGGAGTGGTAGCTATTTTTGTACTCAAACTCCACCAAGGGTAGGTGGTCCTCCCAGCTACGACCAAAGTCGAGGACACATGCGCGGAGCATGTCCTCGAGTGTCTGAATGGTCCTCTCCGTCTGACCATCCGTCTGAGGGTGAAAGGCTGTGCTCAGACGTAGTTGCGTCCCGAACGCCTCCTGTAACCCCTTCCAAAGCCGGGAAGTAAAGCGAGCATCTCGATCGGAGACGATAGATGATGGCACGCTGTGGAGCCGCACAATCTCCTGAACGTAGAGACGTCCCAAGCTCTCTACTGAGCCCTGCTCTCTGATGGGTAAGAAGTGTGCCGACTTGGTGAGTCGGTCAACAATCACCCAGATGGAGTCGTGACCTCTGGAAGTGCATGGAAGACCAGTCACTAAGTCCATAGATATGCCGTCCCACTTCCACTCCGGAACCTCCAAGGGCTGTACCAAGCCCGCTGGTACCTGATGCTCTGCCTTCACCTACTGACAGGTGAGGCATCGAGAAACGAACTCTGCTACAGCCTTCTTCATGCCTGGCCACCAGTGCTGTCGTCTGAGGTCCTGGTACATCTTCGCCACTCCAGGATGTACCGCCAAAGGAGAAGTGTGAAACTCTCTCAGCACTTACTCTCGCAAAGAAACTGGTACCATGGTACGTCCTCTGAAAAGGATGCTGTGCTCTGCTCCAAGGGAGAAACCATCAGGTTCCTGTCCCGAGGATATCTGTGCACGCCGTGTCTCACAGTCAGCGTCCTCACGCTGTGCCTCCTTGACCCGCTGTAGTAGTGGAGGAGTGACTGTGAGAGACTGAAGAAAGGCTGCTCCATCTCTATCCACGAAGGATATCTGCAAAGAGGCTAGCGGCTCCGTCGCCTCCTCAAGTAGCTGAATGCCCGTCCTCCTGCTGAGGGCATCGGCTACTACGTTCCCCTTCCCAGGAGTATAGACTATCTCAAAGTCATAGTCCTGGAGGAACTCGAGCCATCGCCGCTGTCTCAGGTTCAGGTCCTTCTGCGAGAAGATATACCTGAGACTCTGATGATCAGAAAAGACTGTAAAGCGCTCGCCCATCAGATAGTGTCGCCATGTCTTCAGAGCGAAGACCACTGCTGCTAGCTCCAGGTCATGGGTAGCGTAGTTCTGCTCATGCGGCCTCAACTGACGTGATCCATAGGCGATCACTGCCCGCTCCTGCATCAGAACACATCCGAGTCCGGTCCCTGATGCATCGCAGTAAACTACGTACCCTACTCCCTCCTCAGGCAACCTCAAGATAGGTGCGCTAGTCAATCTCTATCTCAGCTCCTGGAAGCTCTGCTGACATCTGTCTGACCACACAAAGGGTTTCCCCTTCTTCGTCAAAGCTGTGAGTGATGCCGCAACTCTAGAGAAGTCTGGCACGAATCTCCAATAGTATCCAGCTAGTCCCAAGAAACTCCGAACCTCAGTCACGCTCCTGGGTGGCTCCCAAGCTAACACAGCCTCAATCTTCGTGGGACCCACTGCAACTCCCGCCTCAGAGATAACGTGTCCCAAAAAGTGGACCTCACGTATCCAGAACTGGCACTTCGAGAGCTTACCATAAAGCTGGTGCTCTCGGAGTGTGTCTAATACAACTCGCAAGTGATAGGCGTGCTCCTCCTCTGTCGTAGAGTAAATCAGAATGTCGTCGATGAAGACCACGACAAACCGATCGAGGTATGGCTGAAAGATCATGTTCATGAGAGCCATGAATACTGCTGGAGCATTGGTTACACCGAAAGGCATAACCAAGAACTCATAGTGGCCATACCGACATCTGAAGGCTGTCTTCTGCACATCCTCGTCTCTGACTCTGAGCTGATGGTAGCCTGACCAGAGGTCTATCTTCGAGAACCACCGTGCTCCCTTGAGCTGATCAAAGAGGTCATCAATCCTCGGTAGTGGATACTTGTTCCTCACTGTCACCTGGTTCAGGAGACGATAGTCAACACAAAGTCGCAAGCTCCCGTCCGCCTTCTTGGCGAACAATATCGGGGAAGCCCAGGGTGAAACACTGGGTCGGATGAACCCCTTGCCCTGCAAGTCCTCCAACTGTACCCGTAGCTCTCGAAGCTCGGCGGGGGCCATCCGATATGCTGGAGTGGATATCGGGGCTGTCCCGGGGTACAAGTCAATATAAAAGTCTACCTCTCTGCGAGGAGGTAGCCCTGGAACATCGTCGGGAAAAACGTCCACAAATTGATCCACCACTGCAGGAAAACCAGGACTTCGCACGTCAACTGCTCCAAGGATGAGGATAGCCAACTGATGAGTGATGGGCTGTCCTCTCCTCCGCGGAAGTCCATCCTGTGCTGCTAAGGCTCCCTTCTCGCCGGTGAAGGTGAACCTGCTCCCGTCGGTGCGTACACATCGCACCTTGCGCCTAAAACAGTCAATCTGTGCATGGACCGTAGATAGCCAATCCATGCCCAAGATGACGTCGTAAGGCCTCGACGCTGCTACAAGAAGATTCCAGCCGAAGATCTCGCCTCCTAGAGTAAGCTCACACTGCCGGCACCAGTGCGTAATCGTCGAGTCTGCTCCCGTAGGAGTCTCTAGCCGTAAGGATCGAGCCAACGGCTCTGTCGGAATCTCCGAGCTCCGAACAAGGGCAGCGGCTATGAAAGAGTGACTCGCTCTTGTGTCTATAAGAACTGCAGCAAGGGTGGAATAGACACATATAGTACCTCGAATCATCTCGGGTGCGCCCTGGTCGTAGGCCTCTGCTGCCTGGAGCTGTGCCTGTCGCTGCCCGCCAGCTCCCTGTGGTCGGGGTGGACCTCCTGGTGGTGGTGGTGGTAGAGCCTCAAAGCGTCGGCCACCACCGGCTGCTCTTCCAGCTCCTCTGCCTCGTCCGCCTCCTCCCTGCGGACTGCCACGGTCGACCCTCTGCCTCTGCCTCGGTGGTCCCTCAACCGTCTGCTGCTCCTCGGCACGGCGGGTCGGGCAGTCACGAGCCATGTGGCCCTGCCCGCCGCACGAGTAGCACTGTCTGCCTCTCGTAAGACTGGCTCCGCGCTGTGTGCCCCGCACTGCTGAGCCAGTGCCCTGAGATCGTCTGCCCGAAGGTCTGGTCTGTCTGGACCCCTGAGTCATCCGTCGCCTGCCTGCTGCGGATGACTCTGCCACGTGCCGCCCTGCGGTGGGTCGCTGTGCTGGTGTAGACTCAGCAAGGAAGCTCTCGATCAGAAGGGCCTACTCCAGTACTCCTATCTGAGTCGGTATGCTGAGGGAGATCAGCGATGCCCTGATCTCGTGTCTCAAACCTTGCTCGAAGGTCCGGGCCCGGAAGAATGGGTCTTGTACCATGTCGGTCGAGTAGCGCGAGAGATCGGTAAATCTCGCCGAGTACTGAGCGACCATCATGCTGCCCTGCCGCAGCTGTAGAAGCTCCTGGATACGCACCGCACGAAGGGTGGCTGGGACGAACTCCGAGCGGAAGAGGCTCTCAAAGTCTGTCCAAAGTAGGGATGCCTCATCGTGCACCTGGAGCATCAAGCTCCACCATCGTCCTGCTGCTGCGTGTAGTAGGCTCGCAGCGAGGATCACCATGAGGTCTGCTGGTGTCCTCACTAGCCTAAACACTCGAACCACTGCCTCCAGCCAGTCCTATACTGCGTGGGGATCCGTCTCCCCGTGAAACCTGGGTGGTCGCTGGCGCTGAAACTCATGCAGTGCGCTGAGGCGACGTGCATCGTCAGCGGCTGCTGCTGGAAGCATCAGGGGATCGGCGGGTAAAGCTACTGCCGGTGCCACTACTGGCAAAGGGCCCTGCACCAAGGCCTCGTCGCTCGGTGGGCTGTCATCTCGCTCGACTCTCGGTACCCTAGCTGGCTGTCGTCGTGGGGCCATCCTGAAAAAGAAACAGGTGCGCCACGGTTAGAACAGTATACCTGGTGAGCTGATATAAGTAATCACAAAGAAATCTTTGAAACACACACGCAAACAATGTTTTCGTGCATTAAGTCGGAAATCAAAAGTCAGGGTCCGGGTGTACGGATACGTCGGCCGCCGCACCAACACTGGACTCCCTGGACTGATAACCACACTCAATACGCTAAACATTATTGCTTCACATAGAAAAGATCAGAGTTCGCGGTAGAACCGAACTCCTCTGATACCAATTTGTCACGACCCGCCCTCGGGGTCCGTGCCGTGACTACCCCAAACCCGCCTTCCATAGGCCAGGGGCTGGCGACTAGCACCAAGGCGTAAATCCCGGTAAAAAGGGAAGGCATTGCCTTTGTAAAGTAAACAAACACCACAGAGTAAACAAGCGGAAAGTAAACACTAAACAAAAAGCAGAGTACAACTGAAAGTGCGGAAAAGAAAAAGGGCCAGAATACAAACCCAAACTGAAAGTAAAGTACAACTCGAAAGGGAAAACAGCAACTGAAAAGTAAAAGCCGCTACTCCGAGCTGTCCACAGGAAATCCCACCTGAAGGGTGGGTACAGATAGCTCCTCTGCTCCACGGGTCTCGCCGTCCGCTCCGAGCACGTCCCGCCCAGTAGTCCACCTCCGGGTACCGTCCCGCTCTGCAAGCCTCAGCTAAGGTCAACGCTGTCCGTCGTCTGCAACCAACACAATGTATTGCGGGCAAAGCCCGTGCAGGGGTGAGTATAAGCTACTCAGTAAGGACCCTGAGACCCCTGAAGGTCTCTCAAAATCCACAAAGGATTAACCACGAAGAAAGGTACAATCACGAAGTAACAACCGACACTGCTTAGGTATATGCTCATACATATACCTAAGTCATCAATTCAAATACGCTCCAACATCCGAGCCCAAGTACAACTCAGTCCACACAGGAAAGTAAACGTATTCCACACAGGAAAGCAAAACGTAATCCACACAGGATTGCACAACACAATCCACACAGGAAAGCAATAGGATTCAGCTCACACAGGTATACTTCTTCAAGGACGATAAAGATGATCACTGATCCATCTAAGTCATCGGACCCACGAAGGATCGATAGGTAACTAAGCCCCGCAAAGACCACACAGGATCGGGCCCACACAGGACTTGTAGGCGCTGGCTCACACAGAACCGCTGAGCGCGGATCCACACAGGATCGGACCCACACAGGATCGGGCCCACACAGGACCTGTAGCACTGATCCACGTAGGATCGCTGAGTGCTAAAGTCGTCGTCGTCGAATCCACACAGGATCTCTGTACTGTCGTCGTCGCAGTCACAGTAGCAGTAGTAGCAGTAAAACAGTCACAGCCAGCACTAGGGTTCCCGCACACAGGAAGCTCGTTCGGAGGGTCCGCTCCACGAGCCGAGAGGCTGATACATCAACTGTCACAAAGACCAGAGTTGATGTATCCAAAAGTTCCATATCGTCAACAGGAACTCAACGCAACAGACGGCGCGTCGATCGGACGCCCGGTCTGAGAGTTATTGGCATTTTCGTCTCCGGGGCCCGGTTGGTTTTTAAGGCAAAACCAACCCGACCGTACTCCACCTGCGTCCAAACCTCGGGCGGAGTATGCCAAAATATCTGTCTCACTAAGAGGAACACAACACAGCTGACGGCACGTCAATCGGACGTCCGTAGCTCAAGATATGAGCGTTTCCGCTCCGAAGGCCCGGTTGGTTTCGTGAACGAACCAACCTGGCCGAACTCAAAGTAAACCGAAACCTTGAGTGCGATATACCGAAACGACCGTCTTGATCCAAGGATCGCGTTTCCGCAGACGGTTTGTCAATCGGAGGTCCGAGGCTCATGTTAAGGCCAAAAGACCGAAAAATATTCGAAATGGGGGGGGGGGTCCGGGTCCGGGCCGACCCGGCCCGACCCCCCCTGGGGCGGCGCGGGGGGCCGCGGCGGCTTGGCGCCGCGAGGTGGCGGCACGCGGGGGCTAAGCCCCCGCTTCCTGGAATGGCTGCGCGGCTATATTCCGCACCCATATTTTTAAAACGCCCCCCCCCCACGTGGGGGGCCTGTTTGTGCGGAACCGGGGGGCCGGCTGCCCCCCTCCCTTCAAAGAACCGCCCCCTCATAAAGAGGGGGTTTTTGTGTGTTGGCCGGGGGATTAATTCCCCCAGTTTAATGCCTTCCGGCCGGCCAGCTGGCTGGCCAGTTTTCTCAAACGGGACCGGAAATTCCGGTCCCCCCTTCGGCTTCCGACGCCGGCGGCCCGGCCGCCGGTCTTCTCTTCCCGCCGCGGCCCGGAACCGGCCGCGGTCTCCTCGTCCCGCCGCGGCCCGGAACCGGCCGCAGTGTTCGTCGTCCGGCGCGGTGCGACGACACCGCGCCTCTTCGCCGTGCCTTGATTCCTTTCAACGCGGCGCGTTGGCGTCACGTTCTTGAAGATTCATCCTCGGCGTGGCGTGACTGCGCCGCGTAAAATAATTGCACGATTATCCACGTGGTGCGACGGCACCACGCCACTTTGCTTCCACCCGCAAGAATAAACAACAAGAACGATGGAGGGGGGTTCGGCCGTGTTCATGCGGTCCGGCCCCCCCTCACGTTAAATAAATATCTCATCTTAAACATTCAAAAGCCTCATGTTAGACATGCGAGATCCACGATCAAGAAATGGAATAATTAAAGAATAAAATAACAACCCCTACCTTGGTATAAGGTTCGACGATTGTCAACGTTCCGCGGAAGTCGACGTCGCGGAGGTTGGGCGTCGCGGTAGCCGTTCGTCAAATCCGATGACGAAGGGGGTGCGTCCGAAGAGACACGTCGTTGGCGAATACTTGTACGCCGACGAAGGTTGTCCGAGGAAGAAGTGGCGTCCCCTTTCGTTGACACGGAAGACGAAGAAGAGCGGAGCGGCGTTCTTCATCGGGACTTGAGCATTCTTCGTCAAGTTGAGCGTTCTTCGTGATCTTCGTCAGAGATGAAGAAGAAGAAGAAAAAGCTCTCCACCTCTCAAGAAGACAAACAATTAACCCAAAATAAAATAAGACAACATCTTATTTTATTAACACATAACACACTAGAATTCAAATGTTTGAAATTCAAAAGGATTAACTCCCATAATTAAATAAGTAACTCAAGTCATTTATTGAGGCGTTAAGGGAGTTGAGAGAATATGAAAGGTTTAGGGGTTCTTGTGGGCCCCACCACACTTAATCCTCCCAAGGGAGGTTAAGTGGGTGTGGGTCCCACTTCCAACCCCCTTTGGTAGGTTTTATCAAGTTATAATAAAATTTGTTCTTCACAAATTTTATTTAACTCAATCTAAAAACCCCAAAACTAACTTTCAACCCCCAACAAACGCAACTCCCGAAAAGGTCTCTTTAAGCGAATATCGGCGCTGCGAGTTCATTGGTGCCCTCGGATTTCAATTCCGAGCACCGGATCAAAAGTTAGGAATTCCCGCTCGTTCGTTCACTGAACGTACCCGAGCCAAACTTCAGAAATTAATTCCGGGCACTCCGGGCCTCGGAATCAGGTGCCGTCTGAAACCGCGCTCTTGTAAAATTCTAAAGAAAATTAAGAAAAAATTTCCCTTGAATTTTACGGGTCTTTACATAGTTGATATTGACTTAAAAAATTCTAATATTATATAAAATTTTAAAAACATTTTAATGATCATGGATAAGGAAGATAAATTATTCCCAGTAAAAAAGTGAAATAAGGTCGGTTATTCTTTAATAAATTCCTTTGATCTCCAAAATTTCCAACGATAGAAAAGTTAATGGGAATAATGTTAACAAAAGAAACAATAAGAGGATAAGAATAAATATTTTATTCAAGATATTAAGATCATATAATTTTCACCAAATGGAACTTTGAACATAAAAAATATCAAATAGAAATGAGATTGTAACATAAATCCTTTTCCACTTTATTAAAATTAGAATCAAAGTTCAATAAATGAAATAATTTGATATTAATATATAAATTCCACTAATTAAATGAATTAATACGTAATTAGTCACCTATGTGGTTATATGAAAACCATATAAATAAATAATCTCTCATGCAATGGAACATTTCTTGGGAAAATGAGATTAAGACAAATAAAACCATCGTAAAGATCATAATATTTTAAGTGACAATTAATCATTGAAGTAATTATGTTGAAATTTTAAAATACAAATAAAACAAGATAAAATGTATCATTAATATATTTAGTGATCAATTGCCATATAATTATGGAATAACAATGTCAATGAAGATGTGTTATCACCCAAACTTAAGAAAATTGAGTTAAAAAACCCCCTTCCCTCAAGTCCAATCATTAAATATATTTCCTTCAAATCCTAAACAATAAAACAATATTAATTATTTACATTATTAATAAAATTTTATCAGTTTATTAATTTATAATTAAACTATTTATTTCATTTATTTAATATTTATACTTAATTACATAACTAGTTAAGTCCACATCAGGTGTTTTAGGGACATTTGGTTCATAATTGAAAAATTACTTTGGTAGGTTAATCATTTTTAAATAGATAAATATTAAATCAGATATATAATAATATTAATTACATAATTATAATTTTTATATATAAACAAAAATTCTATAGTATTTCTGGATAAGAGGTTATGGAAAAAATACATTGACTCTTGGGGTAGTAGTTTGCATGTACACATGAGCGATGGTTTTACATTTAGTTGGATAGAATATAAAAAATTAAATCAAAATATCATAATTATAGAATAATTATAATGATATAAACATAAAATAAATTCATTAAATCCATCCCCATGACCATCCATGCGAGGTGATATTAAAAATTTACAATGCTACATGTATATAACAGTCCATATTTACACATGTGCGATGATTCCATTTTTTTGCGAGTGGAATGGTATGATGATAGATGATATATTATTTTTCTAGAATAATAATTATTTGATTAATATAATATTTTTTAATTAAATAAATTATAATAAATATCCATAAAAAGTTGTGATGAGAAAAGATATACATCTTTTTGCGAGGTAGTAGTCTGCACATTTTCCCAAAAAATGGTTTCCTTTCCAATTAGATAAAAATTGAGATGAATAATGTTATGAAATTAAAATAATAACATATAATTAATATAGATACTAAATTTATTATATTTTAATTGTTAGGAAAAAATTTAATGAGGTGGATGAAGTAATAAAATGAAAATGATTGGCTAACATGATTACATTCTCCTCAAAGAACCACTTTTGTATATTTCTTTAAGGACCCTAAAGATGGCCTTTTTAGAATACCATAAACTCTATATTTAAAAAAAATATATTATAAGATTTTATTTTTCATGTTTTTTTAAATATTTGGATCACTATGTGTGAGGAATAGATGATAGGTGGGGTCCTTTTATAAGAGAAGATAGGGGCACCCATGAAATTACTTAAAGTATTAAATTACAATAAATAATTATTATGTCATAATAGTAAATATTGACGTATTAAAATGTTATGGAAAGTTTAATTTGAAATAATATCATCTAATAAACTTTATAGAAGTTTTGGGTATATTTTAACAATAATATATTAGTTTTATCCAACATTAACCTAATTTATAATTACCACATGATCAATGTTTTTTATCTTTAAATGATTAGAATGTCACTATAAATTGGAAATTGACCCATAAGTATACAATTTTATTATACCATTAAACATATCCCATACACTTGGAAACAAATAATTTTCTTTTGCAATGTAAATTTTTTTATAAAATATTATTTAACTTAATACACCATTAAAGTAATTTTCTTGACCATCCACATAATAAGACACTAAAAAAATATTATGATAGTAATTTAATTTGAATTTAAAATTTAAACATATTAATAATTAATTATATTTATCTTATTTGTTTTTAAAAACCATAATTCACACAAAAAAATGTTACTTTTAAAATTCTAATTATTATTTACTATCTTTTTCTTCCACCTAAAAATCTAGATGCCGACATTGCTTAAGAAAATAAGATAATTTTTTAAAAAGTAAAAATAAAAAATAATGTACTCTAAATTTTTTTAGTATTCAATAAATCATTCATAATAATTCTAAAAATGTTTTTTCTGTAAAAAAATATTATAAATATTAATATAAATAGAAATACATTTTGAAAACTTCCCCGAAAACAAAATAATATGAACGTCCTCATTAAAGAAAAATGGAACCCAAATTAAATATTTTTAAATACATGAAGGGTTGGTTTAATTAAATTCATATAAATAAATATAATAAATTTTATGGATGATATTTAATTCTTATTTCATAGTTTCATCCTTTTTATACTCATTTTACCTTTACTATGGTGAAAACATTCTCAACAAGGTCACTATTCACTATGAAAAAAATAAATTTGAATTATTTACAAAATTTAAATTTTAAAATTTAAAATTAAGGTTTAAATTTATAAATGTAATTCTATTTATGTGTTGTAAATTTCTTTTAAAATAACCCCACAAAGAGATATGAAAAAATATTTTCCGGAAAAATGTGTTATTAAGCATAAAAATGTTTTTATACAAAAAACATGCATAATGTAGATTCAAATGAAATTAATGGGATTTTGGTTAATAAAAATGAACAAATATAATTATAAAATAAATTCAAAAAATTTTAATTTCAAAATACATGAATGGAAAATATAGTTTTCTATATATTCAGTATATTTTCACTATTCACTAAAATGTCAATCATCTTTGAAAAATCCAAAAAACATCACCCTAAGATGAATTTACTATTGATATTTAAAAAAATATCATTTTTATAAAATTAAATTCTAAAAGTTAAGACAATTATTTTCAATATTTTATCCTAAAAGGAAACAAAAACCATTTTTGAATAAATTTAAATTTTGAAGTAAAAAATGACTTTACAAAAATTTGAGTTATCATTTGCAAAAAATTATTCATTACCATTCTATTTATTATGAAATTTATGTACTTATTTTATAATTAATTTACTAATATTTATATTATCCAATTAAATGAATAATTTTTAACGGTCATGTTTAGATAATAATATTTTAAAGTCTTTAGTGTTCGTTGTTTCCTGTTCTGTACTCTATTAAACACAGTTTTTTTTAAAATATCAGAATATTACAATATAAAATTGTATATAATGAAAAAATTCAATTATTATGAAATTATTATGGTTCTATAGATGTGGAATCCATGAAAAAGTTTTATGGAGAAGAATCATTTGACCAAAATAACAATTAAAAAGAAACTACTTTTCACCAGAGTAATGATGATAATGAATAATTTTTTATAAAATAATAATTGGAAATTATAAGGGAATGATATATAGTAATATATATATATATAAATTTGGTTCTATAATGAGTGTATAATGAATCTATATTTATTATGTATGATGTTATAATGCGTTGGAAGAAAGACAATACTAGTGGTAAGAGTTTCTTGTCTCACATTTATATATATGTCCTATCACCCATATTTACTACATGTTTCTCTAATATTTTTATCATGCTTTCTGTTAATATAATTTATGATGATTTCAATGAAAATTTTTTGGATTAAATAATATATTTAAGGTTCTCTCTTCCATGAGGTTTTGATTTGGAGATAAACAAAGTGGTAAGGTGTTTCTCTAAAAATATCAATATATTTCAGGATTGTTTATGTTCTGATTTCATTTTCAAAAATTATATGATTCTAATTTCTTAAAACCCATCAATTTTATTATCCTCTAATTATTAATAGGGTTTCCATTTTTGTTTTTTCTTTTTTCTCTTTCTGTATCAAAAAATCATCATGAAAGTTGCATGTAAGTGTATTTCTTTTAATGAAATTTATATTTGAATGTTTTCCTCTAAAAATATTTTTCTTCCATGTCAAGGTCCATTTAAATAATTATATGAATAATCATCTTTAAAATACTATGGTAATTTTATTTCATTTTGATCCATATTTGAATTTATTAGCAATGATTTAAAATAAATCTTCCTATTGTTTTTCTTAATGAGTAATTATGAATATTTTACCAAAATGTGAAAGGAATCATTATTTTAATGTTTACCATGTGAAAACATTTCCAACTATAATAACCTTTATTTTAATTGAAACATCCCTTTCAAGTTTCAATTTTTATTTTCAAAAAAATAGTCTTTTCTTATTATTTTGTATTTTTTTTAAAAAAATGATATCAAAAGAAAAGTGTATTATTACCTTAATGAAATTTTAAGAATTTATAAAAGTAATTTACAAAATTATTCTTAAAAAATGTTAGAACTATGATATTTTTAATTTATTTAATTTATTTTATTTTATAAATTCTTGGTTTTACTTCAAAACAATAATTTATGATGATTCTGTTGTCTTATATTATCCTTTACTAATAAGGGATTATACCCTATTGAAAAAAAATCAATTTCTTGTAATACTATTCTCTATCTCTCTTTTTATTCATTAGATATTATTTCTCCCATCTATGTCTATATTATCAATAACATGGATGAGATAATTAACATTTCTACTAAATTAATGATGTATCAATCAAATAACATTTATATATACAATTTCAGTTGAAGTATATTTATTAAGAAATTTATTTAATTTATTGGGGTAATATTACTTTTTATTTATTTAATATGGATAATTGTTGATTTATAAGGAATTTTGAGAATTAATTGTATTTATAAATGATAAAATATGAATTAATTATAGTGAAAGTGATGGGTAGTGACTGGTTATAGATAGTTCCATGATGATTTTATAGATCTCATTAGAAAACAATAATAGGTATTCCATGTTTTATGAGTATTTTTTATTGGTACGCATTAATTTATAATTCATTGGTCAAAGAATTTTCAATAATATTCATGATAAATTAGATGAGGACTTATTATAAAGATCATGAATTTCTAGTTTTTTTATTTTACTTTATTTATAATTATGTTTTAATTATCCATGTTATTTCTATGTTGACATGAGCTAGGGTTATAAAACGAACTCATGTTTTTATTGAATGTAATGTGATTTAATTATCCACTCCGCCATATTGATTATGACTTATTTTATCATGATAGCTTCCATAGTACATAACCCGTACTAATAATATGAGCCCACCCTTTAGGTTCTTCCTTTCTCTATGATGTTAAAGTGGAATAATTGGGTAATTTAAAAAGATGAAGGAATGTTTCTCATTATATTTATATAATTTCTAATATAACATGGAAGCCTTGTATATATGCAGTCTCCCAAGATTACAAAATCAACCAATCCTTCAGGGTGTGATTCATTTTATTTGTACCAATTTGATAAATTAAGAATCGTATATGGGTTTCTATAGTAGAGGGAAACATTATATGTGACATTTTATTACTTGAATTTTGGATTTAGCATTTCCAATTTTTGTTTCATCCAAATATTTGATGTATGGAAACAATAAATTTCAATCGGAATTTCACTTTAAAATTAACTATGAATGGGAATTAATTTTAGATAGGTTAGACATGTAAATATTTCCAATATCCGAATCCACTATGAATTGATTCCAATAACACACATGAAGAGGTAAAAAAGCCTTATTCATAAGTAAATTGATCACTCAACCATCTGATAAAAAAGAAGAATAAACTTAGGTTACCACATGAAGGATTATCTATTTCTACATTAATGGATCAACTATATGTGTAAATCATAAAAAACACAACTTAGCTCATATGGATATATTAATCATTAAATATTTGTTACAAAGTGTCAAATTATCTACACATTGAGGTAGACTAGTGAATGTGATTGAAGTAAACACATAACTAACCTGTTGACCACATGAAACACTTGAATAAACTGTATGAATAAACTCAATTGCAATTATATAATGATCAAATTTTGTATAAAAGAAATTTATAATCATATTATTCCACATAAAATAATCTAAAAAATATTCATTATCCCCAAATCCTCTTTATGAATAATTATAAAAATTGAAACCATTAATCACATCATCATTAAATCCAAAGGTACTTAAATATCCCATGTTTTGGATTTTTTTTTGAAATATCATAAAATGCTTAAAATAATATACATATATATGTTAAAAATTCCACAAGAAAAAAGAGAGTCATTACATATATCCTATGTCATATAAGAAATGTATTTCACTTCAAAACCAGATAAGGTTATACTTTCTTAGAGAAATAAATCCCTCAGTGTTATGAAAATTTTCTCAAGTGATTTAGATGATCCACAACTCAATCTATTCATTAAATATCACTAAAAAGTTAACACATTTAATATTAACCAAAACATCAGATGATAAGCCAGTGATCACTAATCCATTTATCAAAAACTCTCTTCCCCATTTTCTTATTGTAGCTAAAATATTTCTCTTTTTCATTCAACATAATAAAAATCCAATATGGGATGATTCAATTTTTTTTCAAGCTATAGGAGAGGGATAAAAATTTAGTTTCAACACAAACTCATAGAAACACACCCTTAGAATGAATATTTTAATGGTATCTAAAATTTAATTATCAATAGAGATGTATTTAAGATTGATATTTTAATTTATCACTATTTTATTAATTAAATTACACTCAATGTCAATATTATTGAATCTAGAGTGCTAAAAATGGTTCTTGGAAATATTTATTACACTCTGATTATCATACAAAACCCTTAATGGATTTTCAGGTTTATATCTCAAGTTTTCAAACTGTACAACCATCCATAATCCCTATATAAATGAAGGAGTGGCTACTATATATTATAACATAGCAGTTAATAGTTTCATCATGTTAAAATTATTAATATACTAGTATAAAATATAACACAGCCTGATTTTTTAAAATAAATTTTTTATTTTATATTATCTTTTCAATATTCTACATTTCATGCAACACTGAATATAGATCGAGTTATATGAAATCACTATGTTTTGATTTTATTTCTCACAACACCAAGTCATATTTTCACTACACACAACACATATATTATCTTGTGTTACAGAAAACACAATGTTTGGCTTGTGTTACAAAAAATTTCAAGTCCCTTCGATATATTGTGTTACATGTAAGTATATGTTTTGAAAAACTATAATATACTATTAAAATTGTTATTAAAATACTATTATAGTTACCACATAGCCATTGGAAAAAAAGTTAGGAATATGATTAAATAATTTTTGGAAAAAATGATTTACACATTTATATATTATTAATCCATTGGTTATGAATTTTTTCAAAAAGAAATAATTAACTATTTGAAAATAAATAAATTCATTTTCTAAGATAACATATTCTCTATGTACCAACACAATTTTAACTCAATAAATTAAAAAACCAATCTTGATGAATGTTTTAAATAAAATTTATATATTACATATTAAATATCCATTTTTCAAACTCATATATTATATTTTATAAGTATAAGATAAAAATAAATCCAATTTAATGAATAAAAGCGGTATTTTTTATAAAAGTTTCATTTACAGACTTTTAATACGAAACCTATCTTAAATATAATTTTTTACACATTTATAATTTTTTACTGAAAAATATAATTTTCATTTTTGAATGTGTAATATAAAAATTTACTTTTCATGATTTTTTTATTTTATGAGAATTTTTATTTTTTGTCGAATAGTTGAAAACATGGAATTTTAAATGAAAACATCATTTTAGTATAATTTATTTATATAATTAAATAATGTTTTAATTTGGGTTTAAAGAATAATTACATAAATTAAACATATCAAAATCTAATTTAGGTCATTAGAACCAATTTAACATCATAATTGGATATGAAAATATTTAAATCTTTTGAACTTTTTCACTTTAAAAACTCGTTTTGTCATCCCGTATGCGGGATTAATTTAAATTAATTTCTCTCACTTATATGATTAGATTTTGGAAGAAATAATTCTATATTTATAATCAGAATAATTTATAATATCTAAATAGGTAAACATAGTTTTTTTACAAAAATAATATTGAAAATAATTAAAATTATTTATAGTGATTAAAGTAAAAACAAGCTTAATTAATGACTAAACAATTAATATATGGTGTAAAAATGGCCCTATACTTACAAAAAATTCTTTTATGGCCATATTTATACCATTACACCTCAAAGGATCTCTTAGGGCAAATTTTTGACTCATGGTGTGATGAAATCATGATATATATAAGACAGAAAAAAATATAACAAATCAAAACACATGTGAAAAAAAAGAATTTATTACTAGAAAGAAAATTTTAACATGAAATTGTTAATAAATGAGTAATATAATGTCATAATAAAATAATATATGGTATTATGTATAAGAATATGGTTCTTTGGAAGATTTAAAAAAATATATTTATTATATAGGAGGTTTGAATGTGTATGAGGAAAATTAATACTTAATGTAATGCATTTATCATTTCACTTTTACCAATGTGAGATATATTATATATTCAATAGTTATTCTGGTTGTGTGGTGTATATAATGACCTATGGAATTTTATATCATTAATATAAATTAAATAATGGTATAAAGTTTTTTAATTGATGTTATTGTTTCATGGGGATCATGATTCAAAAGTTACTCATGTAATTAGTGGATTTTTAGTTTCACTTTTATTTCTGCGAGACTTATTCTATATTCACCACATGTTTATTTTGGGTCAGGTATATATTACCCATGAATGTATTATATAATTCTTACCCTTAAATTTATGGCTATTTACACAGGAATTTTTTATCTCTCTTTCATGGGGTTTGCGGTTGAAAAGTTACCAAATCAGTAAGGATATTTGTCTGGATTTTCCTTCTCTGAGACACATATTTTTCTATACACCTATATTATTTTATGATGGGTATATACTATCCATTTGACATGTTATATCATGAATATTGTTTTTCATGATATTATAAGCTCAATGTAATTTTATTCTCTCATGGGGATTAATATTTAATGTTATAAATGTGGTAAGAGTTTATTGCTACAATCTCATCATTTGTCAAGATTGTTTTTGATTATTCTTACATTGATGAAATATTATAATCTATATCTCAAGAAAACTCAAGAATTTTATTATCACATAGTTATTCATGTTATCTTTATATATAATTACTATTTCACACTCTTTTTTACTAAATATATATAAGAAATTTTTTATGAATATCCGGCCTTATTTGACTCTGGTCTGAAACCTATTTTATTCAAAGAAAAAGGTTTTAATTTTTTTTAAATGTTCTAAAAATGTTATTTTCAGATAATTTTAAAGGAAATACGTTTTAATTATTTTTTAATTTTTTTAAATTCTTCTTTTATATGTTTTCAAATATATTTTAAATGAAACAAATTTTCAGTTAAGCATTATGTTTTATAAAGTATTTTTCAAAGAAGAAGTGACTTTTTCATGAAGAAATGCCTTAAAAAGATATTTCAAATTTATTTACTACCCAAGATGAAATATTTTGATGTAACTCATTCCTTGTTAAATATATGATCTAAGGTATCGACTCATATTATTTCTATGAATGGTTTATGTTTTTATGGAATGATGGTTATGAAACCCATTTCTCTTTCATGGGTTATATGTTTATGAAACTAGTATCTCCTCAAAAGGTTATTTGATTTTGAAACACAATTAATTTAATGGGTAATTATTCGATGAAATAAATATGAAACATGTATCATTTCACTATTTATGTTATGATGAAATGTTTATAATTTCCATTTCATTTCTTAGATTATGATATGATATTTATGATAACCTTCTCTCTTTAGGGGTCGTGATATAATGAAAGATGTATTATTACATGGAAACTGGATGTATGATTTTATTATGTGATGGGTGTAACCTATATATCCCTCTAATGCATTGGCTAATGATTTATATTCCATGAGATAATAATGGGAATAAGTCTATCAGCTTGATCGACTATAGGAATAAGGTGTAAACTAATCCAATATGAAGAAAGGGATACCATTGAGAATTGTGGTGTGTCATTCCCAGGATGTAGATTCACCTAGGCATAAACCTTATTACATGTTCAAAATTTCCTAGGTGAAAATTATTATGTGTTCAAAATGTTATGAGAAAAACCGATTACATGTATATAATATTATGCTTGGACATGGTTGAATTTTTATATGTTTATGCATAGACCTGAATACATGATCAGAATTATATGAGGGAACATTATTACATGTTAAAAATGTTATGAATTGTCCTCTATATATGCACATAATTTTATGTGAGGACCTTATTTCATCTCCTTAACTTAATGAGTGAACATGTTTCTATTAACACATGTTTACATTGTTATTATCTAATATGTATTTCATAATTCTATTAATTATTCCTATTTTTTTTCTAATGGATTATTTTTTATATTTATGATTCATGTATTATGAACTTAGAATACTTATGACATGACTTAAGATTATGATTTTTGATATGCACGGTATGATCTTCAAAGGTTACCCTCATGTTCTTATATCCATATACTCTTTTCAAACTTATGTATCTCATTTATTTACCCTTACTGAACATCTGAAATCACACTTTATTATATTTCATTTCCCCCAGATCATGAAAAATGGCTTCACATTGGATTATTAATGGGTAATATATTTAAAAGAGATGTTCAATATCTTTCACCAATATAGAAGACTATGTTTCCAAGTTTCCAAAGATAGTAAACCATTATGGTACCCAGGCTTGTAGTTTTGTAGTGTAATAAATACTCGTCGAAAATGATGTAATATCCATGTATCTTAATCCAGGGTCTCATATACACAACCCTCACTAATGAATAATTTCACAAAAGATATGGATTTTATATTTTTATTGTCACATACTTAGCTTCTATTAGTTTCTTAAAGTATCTTTAAATATGTATTGTGTTATAAATCCGTAAATTATTAACTATCCCCATCAAATATCCTTGTATCATAATGTCTAAAAGAATGTGTGAATCCATTGGGTAAATTTTAAATTGATATTAAATTTTGACACAAAAATCTATATATGGTATTAATACATTCAAATGATTTATAATTATAATTAGTTTTCTAATTTTTTTTTGATAAACCATGGTTCCATTCCCATCTTTATACAATTTGGTTCCAACTAAAATTTTAATTGAAACATCTATTGATTGTTGGACTAAAAAAATTTTCAACAACACTTTAACATATTTTTCTTCTAATAATAATATGAAATTTGGTTTTAGATCAATATGTAATACTATAAAATAATTTATTTGTCTATAATGAATATCTCAAACTGTACATTCACTTGATTAGAAAATTACTTACAAATTTAGTCCAAGTCATTAGAAAAAATTATATCAGGGAAATTCACTTTGGAAAAGAGAGTAACAATGAAAAAACACACTAAAATACAAATTTATATCAAAATTAACTTTGATGAAACATATTTCTTTCAATCAACAATGATGTTTCAGATATAATACTCTAGGATACATTTTTAATCCACATAACACCTTTATTAGTCTTTATACGATACTACAATGAACAAAAAGAAAAGAATAATATAATTTTTCAATAATGATTTCTTCCATAGGGTAACCATTTAAAAATTATAATTCCACATCCATTTGATACACATCATAATGTTTGTGTATGGTTACAATTAGAAACCCTGTAATTATTTCAAGCCTTTCTACTAGAGAAAAGGTTTTTTTTTAAATTAATTTTCATCCATTTGAGAATATTATTTTAATACTTGAATAGAATTATGCTTTTTCACTGACCATATTTTTATTCAATTTATTTCTAAATGCTAATTTTGTTTTACTCAAAATATAGTATTTTGGTCTTGGGATAAACTGAAAAGGATAATTTTTCCCAATTTAATTCAATTCATCATTAATTTATTTTTTATACTAAACATTCCCTACAAATTCAACCAATATTCAAGGTTAAACATGTGAATTGAGTGTTATGTGATTTTCTATTATCAGGCTTCTTCTTGTGTGAACAAGGTATCACTATTATCTTATTATGTTCTCCACATAAAAATGAAAATTTAAAACTTGAAATAGCTTCCTATCATTACCTGAAGCCTCTTCACCATCATCAGTATGTTATGAATCAAATTCATCAACAACTATTGAAATTTTAGTATCTTTACCAACCTTCTAGTTTGAAATTTACATGTAACCTTCTTATAAAACCTCAAATTATTCTATATAATATTGATATTATTTTCTTTTATTTTAAATAATCAGGAAATACGAATAATCCATATGTTTGTGAAAATGTTATTTCTATGACATATACCCAAAGAAATCAAATAAGTACCCCATAATGATCTCTTAATTTGAAATCCCTTAAACATTTCATAGAATATTACCAATATTTTTTTGTAAATCATATACTTATGAACACTTTAATGTTCTTACCATTTGGTTTCATTTTTTACCACATTTTATAAAGGGTGAAATGTTTCTTGGATCTTAAAATAATTTTATTTTTAATGGGAAAGTATAACACAAACCCCCTTTTATAATATGATGAAATTATATTTCAAAAAACATTATCCCACACAAATTCACTAGAATAATATTATTTCTCTATATTCCCCCATTTTGATTAAAAATATATGGCGTTATAAACTTACTTCTGATTCTATGTTTAGTAATATTTGTTTCAAATTTATTGCCTGTAAACTTCTTCCCATGAGAGTATCTCAATTTCTTAATGTGAATCCCAAACACATTTTCAATAAGTATTCTAAAAACATTAAATATATCAACTGTATCTTATTTATTCTTGTGAAACATCCCCATCCCCATTTAGGTGAAATCATCGATGAATTTTATCAAATATAAATCCACTATTATCAAAATATTTCTCATAGGATGACATAAATTAGTGTGTGTATGTCCCAGTGGAATGAAAGATAATATTTATAATTTCTTAGGGGATTTCAGAGTTATCTTTCCATTCTTGAATGTTTCAAATGAAACATATTGCTCTGTATTCTTCTTGGTAAGATGTGTCACAACATGATGCATCATAATTTTTCGTAAAAGTCATTTTCCTTATCCTCTAAATATTTTAGGAGAAAAAAATAAATCTCATGAACTCAGGAAATAAGAATTGGTAGGTTCACCTATAAAAATATATTTTCATTAGTTTTTCTTGCCTAAGAAATGATCCATATATTATTATGTCATATAATAAAATAGTTTCCTTCTTGAATATAAATTCATATATATAAAAAATCAGATAACTAACAATTAAGAGGTTATCATTTACCCCTTATATATATATAATCAATTGACTTCATGTTTTGAGTTTCAATATTAGTCTGGTTAGTACCCATATTTTTTTGGGAGAAATCATTACCGAAGATTAATTCTGTACATTGATGGTGTTCAAAATTATTCAAAATAATTTTATCACTAACCATATTGTAGGATCACCCAATATTATGAATCTGTGGTCTTGATTTTCTATTGTTATCAAATGTAACCTCAACAAGGATTGCGATCAATTCCTTATATTTTTAATTCCCATTATTTAATACTCCAAATTAGTCTTTAAAGGTATTATTTTGATGAATTTTTCTACATATTGCCCCTTTTTATCACAAATTATATAAGAATTATCATGACATTCAAAACTATTCTGTGTGTACATATTTTAAATATTTGAATTTCTAACATGTATTCTTGGAAAATCATATTTCATGGCCTCTAGAATACTTCCAATGAATTATTTTCATATCCCAGGAAGTTACCTGTTATACCAAAATATTTTTAATTCTTGGTAAAAAATATAATTATAAGTAAAATTGATACCTGAATCTTTTTAGTTCATAAAAATTCAACATATAGTGATGTATATAATTTTTTACTTGTTAAACATTATCAATATGAACTTTATTTTATCTGGAAGTTGAGGATATCTTAGAGTTACTACTACCTTTAATTGAAATGGGGTAATATTTCTCTCTAATTTTCATGGACCAACATTGATTGAATTTTGAGTTAGGTCATGCATTATTAGGGTAACAAGAATTATAAAAATAATATTTTGTAAAATTTTAACATTATTGTTTTGGGAAAGTACTCTCCGTTAATATTGAAGAATAAATGTTTATTTAAATAGAATTTTTTAAATCCTCAATAAAATTCTTGAGATTATTTTTAGATTTAAAAAACATTGACTATATCCTATATATTTATTTTTCATTCAAAGAAAACATTACTACAAGATCTTTTATTATCTTCTCATGTTCAGAAGATTTCAATAATAGTTTTATGATCTCATGAATAAGGGTCTCTTATTTCTTTGAAAACAAAATATATTCATAAATCTTATTATTTTTATCATTAAAAAACATTTTTATATCTTTTTTAAGAGAGGTATTCAGCTCAAGACATGCTTTATGTTCTCCCTTAAACATGTGCTCCAACTCCGTTGGTTCTGAATCATATTCTTCCCTAGTTGAAGTGTAAATTATTTTTTCAACATGATACATGAAATTAGTAAAAATTTAACCTATATCGTACCCAGATTCAATACTATATGAGTGACAAAAAACATCTTCTTTTCTCATACAATTTCTCCTCTTATCGAAGAAAATTTCTTCTAACAACCTCTAGGATTGAATGAATCCTTTAAATTTTCACCTAAATTTTTTTTCAAAGGTTTCTCATCATCTTCAAATCTAGAATCTGGATACTTCTTCTCTGGATAATTAAAATAAATTTTCCCAATACCTCTTCATTATAGAATCTTAAAGGAAACTTGAATTTTCTCTCTTGTTTCCCCTTATTTAATATCATTGAAATAATATAAATGATTATTTTATAGACTCTATCTCCCTATTTTTTTAAGGGTTACATGATTCATCATTATCAATATATTACTTAATTTTCACCTTTCTCATTACCTCAAATTTCATTTAAACATTTATATTTTTTTAATGGGAGTTATTTTTCTCATTTTATAAGATATGATAATGTTATTCAATTCGTTCAATTAAATTTCATCTCCACCTTCTAGATTGGAGATATTAGGATCAATCCTATAAGGAACATTCCCCATGACCTTCATAAATTTTATATATTCTTTATGTTTTTTACCAAACCCCCAATATATTACAAAAAAATCATTAACCTAACTGAAATAATCATCAATATTGTCTTCCTCAACCTTCTTGATTTCTTCAAAATTACTACTACATTTTTAAAATTTATCCACCATATCTTTCACATTTAATCCATATATTCTTTAAATATTATACGATATTTATTTAGTGGATATATGTCACATAAATGTTTTATAGAATTTTTTTGGTAAAGACATAAGAATAGAATTTTGTGATTAACCATCATTATACAAATGTATTTTATCATCTTGATTTATTACTGTATTCATATTAATGGGTGAAATACAAAAGGAAATGACACCTCTATCCTTTAATATAAGGGATATAAGATATGACAACATTATATTCTTTACAATTTAATATTTTCTTACACAAAATGATAGAACACAACCAATATTAATTTAATTAAGATTATCTATTCTAATAACTAGAATAAATGAAGTAAAGTGACCTTTACTTTGACTCTATTTTATGTTTCTAGGGTCAAATCACTTATTTTCAGGGGGATGAAATAGTGGAGTCTTGTTTTAAAAACTTATTTTAAATTAAGTAAAGCCTTTAAAATTTTTGGATTTTATTAACTCATGTATAGATTCCTAACCTCAACTGCGTAAGGAAAAAATAAATATAAATTAAACATTATATTTTGACAAGTTTTCCCCCTTTTGGTAGCCTAATCCTTATCGTGGTGGGTTTCTATCACAAGCACATTTTATTCACTATAATTTCAACTAATTAAAATATTATAGTGATGACATAGAGTCACAATATTCCTATATATAGTCACACTGAACACAACTATTTCACAATATCTTTATACTGAATATGTAACCGATATGATATAGATCTTATTGAAACCACAAATACGTCAAAAATATTACAAGTAGATCTCTCTCAATGAGACTTAAAAAATATTCAATAATACCTTCTCACTTTACGTAGTTATGACGTATAGCTACTCCTTAAAATTATATTATATCACTAAATACGTGATCACATCTAGATGAATATTATGATCACAATAATTTGGATTTAGAAAATATATTTTACACACACTCTATTGTTATATCCTTCGATATAAGGAATCTCTCTACAAGTTCATTCTTAAACAAACAAATATTTAGGAAACTAGAAATTACTATAATGTATTAAACTCTAGTAAAATATAATACAACTCAATTTTAGAAAAACATATCAACATATTCATATAACATGATCACATTTATTTCATTATTTTATTAGGATTTGACACATGCACAATGATTCTTAAAATATTTTTCACTTTTAAGAACAGTATTCCAATAGTGGAAAAACATTTCCACTACTATTATTTCTCACACGATAAATGAAAACTAATTTGGATATCATCTCTATCCTCAATAAATATTAATAAAAAAAATTCAAAGATAGTTAATTTGTGAATTCCACAAATACCCATATCATTATCCTTATAGAAACAAACTAAAGAATCATCCTCTTCACATAGTTTATGAGATGAAGAACTGTATCCCAATAGAACATAAGATAAAAAATAACATGAAAATTTATTTTATATATAATCAGCTATAATAAATTTATGATTTAAAGTTATTGTTTATTTTATTTTTATTAATATCACATAATAATCACATTTATGTCATATATTTAACATATAGAGATTCTTTATTAACTATTTCAACATCATACCACAACAAATGATTTCAAATAAATTAATTCATAACATAAAAATAGATATAAGAAATAGCCATCATCATTCAAATCTCAAATGAAATATATTGGACCACATTTTAGATGTCTTGTTTTACTCATTGATGATCAAATTTAGTATTTTCAATTTTAGTTTGTACAAAAAAAAGTATGGTAACTCTCATTTTTAACCATGAAACTCAGTTGATAATTGAATATTCATAGTATCTACCATGATATTGATCAATCGTGTGAATCAATTATACAATAGAATTGATTGTATATTGAATCTAAGAAACCATAATAAGATATCATGTGGACATACTTGCACTTAAATTGATGAAATCGCCATGTGATCTACCACATTACTAATCTCAATTGACTAATAAAGCATTATTCCTTTTTCTCAAAGTTAAATTGACCATATGAGTAAATGATTGATCGCATGACTATGATCAAGTGACCATATGAAGGATTATATATTTTTTGAAATGTTTCTAATCAACTACACATTGTGGAAGAGAAGAAAATGTTACTGATTTGAAAGCATGACAAACTTATTGGACACATAAAACACATAGATCGACCACATGACTAAACTCTGGTGAAAATATTAAATGATTAATGTATACACTTAAATAATTCAAAATCATCATGAACCACCTAAAATTATCTCAAAATATTCATTAGTATGAGAAACCCCTTCAAGAATCTTTTCAAAAAACTGAAAACTATCAATCAAATCATCCTCAACTTCAAAGAATATTTAATTTATATGAAAATAAATTATAAAAGAAAATACCACTTATTCAAAACCCCTCCCCATGGTGGAACCATTATTGGGGTATGTCAACATGTACCAATGCTTAAATAAGATCCCAATTTATGATCCATAAAGTGTTAGAATTGATAATTTTATTTTTGCCAATAAAAGGGGAGTCCCCACCATTTATGGAAATGTCTATCACGATAAGATGAATATGAAATTACTTGATCTTTTATCATACGGTCTCTAGGTTGATGATGTAGAAAAAAGTTGAATTTCTACCGATTTAGGGGAACCATCCAATGTAATTTTTTAATAAGATAAATTTTGAAGTTCATGGAAAATAAGGAATAAATATATTTATGTATTTATCATAAAAATAATATATAATTGTTATATGGATTCATACAGATAATGAAATTTGAGATAAACTGAAAAGAAGTTATAAAGAAAATATCAAGGATAAATAATCTAAAATGAAAAATAGAGTAATTTATTTCAATATATAAATATAGATGATGAAGAAACCATTGATGACTATTTTACAATAGAAAATAAAATAATATGAAAAACTAGAGGCTTTGTTAATGGTATTGAAGATAATAATTTTTTTATGAAATCTATATAGAACTTCCTTGACATGTTTGATCCTAATATCCCTGTATTAGAATTTATAGAATCTTAATAATTACTAATTAAATAATATCACCAAAACATTACAAATGAAAAAATCACCATCATTTAAAAATAAATTCAATTTTTAAATAGAATTTGAGGGTGTAATGAAACTAAAAACCATATAAAATTAAGTTTAATATTTTAGTGATTTTAATTATAAAAATGATAAAGATGAGGAATATAATAGAGTCAAGTCACTTATTTAAAGTAACTTTATAAAAGGAAATGGATAATATAAATTCACACTCTAACATATGTGTATCAACTAAAGATTCATTGGAAACATTGAAATAAACTTTCAAAAAATAAAAGTATTGAGTATAATGTTGGTGATAAAAATGAGAAGTCTCAAAATAAGAAATGCGTTAAAAACTGAAAATATTTTTCCAAATCTATTGGAAGAAATATAAGTTTACAATAATAAACTAAATAAGTATTATTAATAAATAATTATAGGATTATTAATATTCTAAATCTAATTAAAATAAATTATTGATAAGTACATAGGTTTCCTTCTTATGTAGTGAAACCAAATAAATCATCAAGAAATGGAGAATAAAAAGCTGAGATTACATAAACAAAGAACATGTTGAAATCTATTGTAGTATAATCTATTTATTTGAATAGAAAACTAAATATTTATATATGTATTTTAAATAAATATTATGGTATTGAAATTAAAGATAAGGAAATCATTTTAAAAAGGGAAATTGGATTCATTGAAGAGATAAAAAATTTCAAGTTGAATGTTTCCGAGTAGGATAAAATCATAATATATTTGGATGGGAAACCAAATATAAAGGAAGAAGACATAATAAAGAAATATTTCTTGAGTCTATAAAATAATATAGAATATAATAATATTAATTAATATTTCAATAAGTATGTTTAAGTAAATGACGAATCATCTCTATTTATTGAGAAATACAACTCAAAAGGATGGGTCAACTATTATATTTGTATAATTAAAACTAAATATATTTTTATTAATAATTTTGGTTAAATTTATAAAAAATTATATATATTGACCATTAAAATTTTGATAAATATTATATACATATATAAGATAATGATATATTAGTAATGAATAACTCCCCAAGACAAATTAAATCTCAAACACGGTAGTCCACAAAATAAATTTTCTTAATAATTTTTTTGCAACATGGTAGAAAAATATTTATAGGATATTGTAAGTATAGGTGAATTTATGGGAACATATATTACTCATGATGGTATAATATTTCATTAACATAGATCATACAATAATCATGGTGGAGTGTTACTAATAAGAAAATACGTGACTCAAAGTTAATGAATCGAATAGAAATTGTGACTAGAAATTTAGAAACTATGGAAGTTGAAAAAATATTTTAATATGTAGAAGAAATGACTAAATGGTATGACATGTATTTCTACCCTACTAAAAATAGTGTGACCACATTAATATATAACTCTATATAAAATGAAAAAATCAATTCTATTTGAAAGGAAAAAAGTAAAGAAATTTAATCATTATTTAAATATCCTTGAATTAATTCAAGAGAGGTAATAAATAGATTCTAGAGTATAGATACTCTTAAAATATTGATCATGATAAAAAATGTTCAATGATTTTGAATACAATGATTTTGGTGTAGTGATATTGTTTAGTTATATCACTTTTAAAAAAATGGTGTTTAAACTAGTGAGACTAAATTAAAAAGGATCAAATGAATTTTTTTTTGTATTGATAATATAAATCAATATCATTTGAGGGTGACCCAATTATGTGATGATATAAGTGAGTTTTTGTCTAATAAAAATTCATGCATCATCAGGATTTTAATTAATGAAAGAGTTATCAACACTAATGAGGGAAAAAGTGGAAAGCTATTCCAAATTGGTGATCCAAAAAATTCATTTCAATTTAGTTTTAATGATGAGAATAAATTAATAAATAGATTTATTAACCATATAAGTTAAGGAGTTGTGAATAAAATATAAAATCATGATGTATTAAGAGAGATTACCAAACTAAAAACTGAAAAAATTATATTATTATAACATGGAAAAGTTGAAAATGAATCAAGGAACTTATAAAAAATTATAAATTCAATTCACTAGGACACTGGAACTCATTCATTCAGATTTTTTGGACAATGAGACAAGAATATACCAAATGTGATCTATAATTAATCAATTTCATCTATAATTATACTCATATGTCCAATTTTACATTCCTAACCCACATGTCAGAAGATGGTGAGTTATTTTTAATGTTCATAATACATGTTAAACAGTTCTTGGAGTATAAATAATGAATACTAGATTATATAATTAAAAAGCGTATACCTTTAACAATTTTGAAATAAATCTAAAAAGTCATGTAATTATGGAATAATATGATGCACCATAAAACTCCACAAAAAATAATGTAGTATAAAGGAAGAATAAGAAAATGGTTGAGATTGAAAGAATAATGTTAGCTCAATAAAATCCCTCTATATTTTCAAGTGTGAAACTATATGTACTATAATACCAATAAATTACACGTGTTTATTGAGACCTAAAATAGATATGAAACCATATTAAATGTGTTACAAGATTGAAATAAATTAAAATTTTTTATAGTATGTGTTTCATGAATATCAAAAAATGAAATATTGGAATATTTAAAGAGATATCCAAAAAATTAACATTCATGGGATATTTATCCAATGGAATTGATTTTTGGATGTAATTATTAATGAAAATAAATCTAAATTAGAAGTGGAAATTGAATTATATTTATAATATTATTATATAATAAATTGAAAAATTTCAGAAAACCTGAATGGATAATAAATAGATAATTAATATAATTTTATTAATATTAATGATGAAAAAACAAATGATAAATATGATTATATAAAAATTAGAATTTGAGACATCAGATATAAAAAAATAATATTTATTCAAAAAATGTCACTAGTAATCCAGACAATCCAGTGAAAATAAAAATAATTTGATGCTTAAAAAATAAAACTACACTCATTTCATAGCTTATTCATAAAATAGTTTTATAGGATGTTAAGAACAATGAGTGGATAGATTTTATAACTGAAGATGAAAATCAAATTTAGAATAATTATACTCAGGGAAATATACTAAAAAATAAAATTAAATATATGATTTTTATCAATTGGATCTTTAGAAAAAAAATAAATGTAAAGGGAGAGTTGTTAAGAAACAAAAAAAATATTGGTATACAATGGTAATTTACACATGGAAAGCATATATTTTGATGATAATATTTCACCAATGGAGGCCTTATAGTGCAAGAATACATGAACTATAAGTTATATAAAATAATTGAAACATTTTCCTTTTCTTAAATGGTTATCTTGAAGAAGAGGCTCTACTGATAAACCTCAAGACTTTATCCTAGATATGATAGTAAGGTGTATAAATTAAATAAGGATTTTTATTTTCTAAACATGGTTTGATAGCCTAATATTATAAGTAATATGTATATCTAAGAAAACACAATCTTTTTAAATGTGAGGTTGAAAATAAATTTTATTATAAATATATTTACACATGTACTTTAATAATCATATCCTATGTTACTAAAATTAAATTTTTCAGTGACAATGAATGTTCATGTAATTAATTTTAAAATTTGATGAACATTTACTTTGAGGTGTCTACATTGGGTGAAATGAAATATTTTATTGGTTTATATGATATAAAAAGAAATATATAATTTTTATTATCCCATTATAAATATTATTGTGAATTATTAATGACATTTTGTATGGAATACTGAAAAGAATACCCAACACTGATAATAGTTTCTACTAAATTGAGGAAAGATATTGCAAGAACTTGTGTGAATTAGACAAATTTCAAAAAAAAATTTAAGGAGACAAATTTTTTAATACAATAAAGGTTAGATATATTGTATTTGAGGACTATCTTTGATAAATATTTTATTTATCCAAAATAATACCATATACTTACAAAAAATCATATATTGAGATATCTTATAGGTATAAAAACTTATGATCTATAGTATATAAGAAGTAAACAATTAAATCTATATGATTCCAAAATGTAGAAAGGGAAGGTGATTTCACTGACATAGAATCTATTTGCAATGGAACATTATTTAGATGATTGTTTTTCCTTTTCAAAAATAAATAAATGTAGTTACATTAGTAGAAAAATACCTTTTAACATCAATTTTTGAGTCTTATCATAAATTACACTACTGATTTAAATGAAACTGATGCTGTGAGTATTTTTTGTGACATATATTATATAAAATAAAATTAAAAAAGTTATTTGGAAAAAAATTTATGTTTTTAATAATAATTTAATTTAATAAAAAATATTTATTGAAACATAAAATGTAGCTTACTTTTATAATCTACATTATAGGCGAGTTTTGACATCTGTTATCCAATTAACCATCATAAAATGTATCTAACATTGTAAATTCGATGTTAGTTATTTTTATAATCTATGATAAGATCTTATGTAATTAGAATTTATATGTCAATTATTTTGATAATTAATATTGGATGTCACTTATAATGTCTCTTATTAAAATAACTTACTTTATATGTTACATTCATCATCTATTATAAAAATAATTTCCATAAAAAGAATATAATTTTTTAAAAAACTATTTCAACGAAAATGACTTCCATTAAATAAAATTTGAGATATAAGATCAATACAATATAAAAACTAAAGGAAAGAAAGAGAAAACAAAATGCTTGACATTATTTTTCTTGATTATGGTGGTATCTATTGAATCTAAAAACCAATTTTTGATATTCATTTTATTATGAGTAAAGAACTCATTTAGAATTATAAACTCTAATTATTATGTATTTCTAAAATATTAATAATAAATATCATGTGAAAGCTTAATCATTCTATTGGAAATCATGAAAAACATATCATCAAAATGTTTACTTATGATGAAAATAAATAATTAAAAAACAAAATAGTTGATTCATAATTATAAATACCATTCCTAAGTCATTGAATAAAGATGTGGTGGATTAAAAATGCATTTCATTAAAGAAGTAGTAGATCAAAAATGTAGTAAGGAGGGTAAAATTTAATAGACATTAAAAAAAAGTGTTCATAAAGCCTAATAATTTTTTTGGGATATTAGAAATTTAAAAGGCATTCTTTGAAAAATTTGAAATATAATTTGAAAAAATGTGAAATTTTACTTTTAGCCTCAACTTATCAATAACTAAAATTAACAACCACTATGATAAGGGTTTTTATGAGTAACTGATGTTAAAATTCCTATTATGGTGTGTTTTAGCGGTAATTATTTATTAATTGATGTTAAAACCCCTATCTTGGTGTGTTTTAATTTCATTTATATATTATCTAATGTTAAAATTTGTTTAAAAATTAGTTAATATATTAATTAAAACAGAAATCCACCAAAAAAGAGGTGTTAAATTATATTATTTCAATAACCACCATAAAAAAAATTTAGCATCTATTATTAAATATCCTATATTAAAACCCCGATATAGATACATTTTTATCATAACTTTAGTTTCATTAATCATGGATGGAGGAGAAATTTTTATTGATCCCAGGGGCTCAGTTACCATTGCATTCACATCGTTTTTTGGAAGTAAAAACTCTCTCAAGGATGATTCATATGAACATAAAATATGCCTCATTCTATATAGTCAAAAAATATCCATCTTACAATAGTTGAAACAGATTTCATTACTATTCATAAATCTATACTTGGAATTGGACCCATCCCCTAGACTATCTATTCTGTCATACAAAGGTGAATGATCCTTCTCAGCAATAACATAAAAGTTATTCACAACTATCTATAAGAGAATATTGTGGAAAATTTACATTAATTCATGGAAGAACAAGGAATTAAGATTATCTACTACTATAGGATAGGATCATTTTCCCCTTGAGGGAGTAGACTTTGTTATAGGGGATTCTCTTGGTCTTCACCACATCATACCACCACATTTTTTTGTTTTTTTGTGGTTTTATCTTTCTTTCTTTTTTTACATTGTGTTACCTTCTACCAATAATCTTTTTTAATAAAACAAAATATTTATATGGAATGTTATATGAGACATATTTATAGAATTATTTCTTAATGGACATATTCTCCATTCCCTCTCACATGAGGATGCATGGTACGTACTCCAAAATAAGTTTTGAGTGTGTTTTCAAAGGGGGAGACATAGTTTAATCTTATTTATCAAAGTAGGATAAGTATACATTTCTTTTATTTGTTCGTAATCTATTTATATGGATTATACTAAAAAGAGTAAAATGGAAATATGAATTGATGGGGTGAAAATGATTCTTTTAAGTCATTTTAAACCAAAATTAAATATGAAATCCTAAGAATAATTTTTTTTACAGAAACTGAGGTAATTTCCAAACAAGGTTTCCCTTAAAGAGTTTCTTTGTCATATTTTTATTTTCTCTAATTTTAAACTTTTTTGAAGGGAGAAACAATGATATAAAATATGTAATCTTAATTTCTAAAAAAATTAATTGAAAAAAGAAAAAACAAAAGTAACAAATTAAAATAGTATTAGATATAATGAAGTAGAATAAAATGGAGGAATGAAAAAATCTAGTAGATCTCATATATCAAACATTATTCATCACCTAAAATTATTAATACTAAAAACTTTATCAATTAATGAATTAAAATCATAACACATGAATTTCATTTGACTCAAAAATTAAAATTCATCTACAAAAATCTCAATTTTTGACCTTCCCTCACATGGATCCAGTTAATGCATGCAACAATCATTGAGATGTAAAAAAAATTAAACTCACATTGTGAATAAATTTCTTAATCTTGAATGGGGGAATTTAAACAAGGAGATTCAATAATAAAACTCCTAAATATACTGAGTTAATAGTCTTCATTTTATGAATAGCACAATAGGATAAAAAATCTTCAATCAAAGAATGAGAAAAAAATAAGAACATTAGGTGATTGAAAATATGATAATTAAATAGCAATGAATAATTAAACAAACATAAATTATGATAGAAAAAATATTAAAATACCAAGGAAATTTATTCATAGAACTAATTCATCATTTGAATCAACAACATTGGGTAAAATGGAATCAGTGTTCTCCGAATCATAAAGCATAATATTGCTTTAATCTCTATCCAAAACATTTGTATCTATTTTTCTATAAAATATCCAATGATTTCTAGTCCCATAACATCACTCTGTAAAAATTCTATAAATTTTGGTCAAGAATATCAAAAAATAATTCTCTAAAAAATACATAATTGTCCATTTTTTTCCTAGAAAAAATATCAAAGAATTCATTTTTTATATTCCTAAATTACCCCTTCATGTAATGATAATATTTTTAATTTTAATAGTCTTTTACAGACTTGAGGGAATTACTTTATCATCCAACACATAACTCACTAAAAATTTCTCTAATCCTTATGCAATAAAACCCTTAATTTAATTTTTTTAATTAAATATTTGAATCCCACTTCCGTGCACATCGTAATCATTTCATTTCTAGTTTGAAACTTTATTGGGTCACTTGATCAAACATCCATGAAGCACAAAAAAACTCTCTTGATGCCACAATATTGGGGAACCTCAAATCATAGTCAAATAATCCCTACACATGAAAAAAGTAAGAAAAAATATATTTGATGAAATTATATTATGTTTTATTCTTACTGTTTATTTTCAAGAAGTTTAACCTCGAATATTCAATTATTTCCTATATATTCTCCACATAAATTTGAACAAGTTCATGAAAAGTGTTAAAAAAGAACCATGTTACTCTTTTATACACTCATACATGATAATATAGGCCCATAACCATCGAATTATTACTGAATCGTTTTAGTACATCCTTAAATTTTAATTTCTCTTGAAATCCTTCCAAATGAGTAGCCCTTTTTTGGTGAGCTCAGCTTCACAATCTGTGGAAAACAAGGCTAGGGTTTCTTTCAAAACTTCAAAGAAATATAAAGAAATCCGTAGCAACATGAGTTGGTCATTATCATCATGTTCCCGGTCGGTTCCAATATAATGAAAGTGGTCACAAATGGGATCTTAGGTGGCAGAATCATTCAACACAATGGCCAAGGCCTCATTTTGGTTCAACGATGATGATAAAGAGATTGACTTCTTCAATAACACTTGATATTAGAAAAAATAATCAATTGATTCATAGTGCAGATAAAAAAATCCTTATTATTATTGAATGGAAACTTCTCTAATGACAATAACAGTCCGATTAGTATTGGCCAATTCGAACAAGTAAACTCAAATTAGAAACTTCTTTATCAAGCATCAAATTAAAATAATGTATTTTTAACACCAGTGATTTTATATTCTTCAATGTTGTAATATATTTTTGTTTTTAACCTTAAAAATCAATGGTAGAGACATTATCATTGGCTCATAGCCATGCCAAACGACTCTAACAGCCTTATCCGTAACATATTTCTTCATCCTCAACACACATAAAAATAATTAGTCCAAATATCAGTGGAAGAGTTTCAAGATTTTATATCCATGATAATGTTATCATTAAATTAAGTGATTATGAGATCATCAATAATTACCCCAACTCTATTTTGTAATCCCCCATAAGTTCTAGCTTCAGTTATATCATGTGATTTTTTCTCTTAAAAGCTTCAACTCTTCTCTTTAGTGTCATTTAAACATTGGGTACATAAATTTATGTAGCCGTTGTTTTGGATTTGTGAGAGATAAGAAATGGTTAAGTCAACAATATTATATAAATAGGTACATGTATTTCGAATGAATGATTGGGTATGTGAGTAATAATAAAAAAATTTCTATTTAAGGAGAATTCTATGTTCACCTGCATGGACTGCAAAAAATTTGGGTGTGCCACTACCATTATATAAAATAACTTACATGGGATCTCCTATACACATAAAAGAGAGGAAAATAAATTTAAATAAATAAATGAATATTTAATTTGTTAAATGATTAAAAACATAACCAAAATATTAAAAAAATAAGTTCATATTTATTATATTTTTAAAGCGAAAGGATTGGAATTAAAAAAACCATCAAATAATTAACTAAATATATAAAAACAAAATAAAAAAAATTATATTGATTATGAAGTAATTGAAATATAAAATTGATGGAAGTAATTGATAAATTATTCAAATAAAATAAATTAAATATAAAACATCAATTAATTAATTAAATAAAATAGAAAGGGAATATAAATTCAATTAAAAGAGTTCAAAATTAAACAATGTGACTAAAAGTAATATTTTAAAATAATCTTAAAAATTAAATATTAACATCAAAGTCTGGGAATTTTATTTAATTTAAACATAAAATATAATAACTAATCATATAATTTATATCTATATTAATTTTTAACTAAACATAAAAAAATTAAATTAATGAAGTAATTCATTTTTGCATAATTAAAACGTAACTAATTATATGAAATCATGTGAAAAAACTATATCCAAAATAAATCCATATCAAATTCCTCCACACATTGATTATTATTTTACTAAAAAATGAGTTAAATTTAGTGGATTTAAATGAATTTCATATTTGAATTACAATATAGCCATAAAAAAAATTATTTTCAAAATGATTTCCCCCCATGAATTTTTATGAAGCATCATAGAAATTACCCGCATAAAATTAAATATTTTCATTGAAAACATTATTCTGGTCATACAAATATGATTGAACTTTAAAATTTATAAATATTTAACCCACTTATATTTTAAATCAACTAAAATTTATAATTTCTCTTTTCCTCAAAACGAAAAAACTCACATAATTATAAATACAAATAATTTTGACACTCTTATTGGATGAGCTAACATAACAATTTAAAAGTGAATAATAAATTACTCATCAAACATATTTAAGAAAAAATATTGAGATCAACCTGGATTAGAATTTTCATTTAATTATTATTTTAAGTGCCTATTTATGAGTTTAAATCCAAATTCAAAAATTCAAGGGATATTATAATTGTGAAAAATTCACAAAATCTTTTACAAAATTCATTCACTTTTAATAGGGAAATACATATTTAATTACCAAACTGCATATAAAGGGTTTTAGAGAATTAACCTCTTTAAAGTGTCTACACAACATTCCAACTACATAAAAATTTAAAACTATTAAAAATATTTCATTAAGAGAATAGAAATATATCAAAATTTATTTTTGGTTGTTTTATGTGGGTTCACATTGTGGTATTATTTAGAACAATTAAATAACATTTCCCCCACACTAAAATCAACATTTTCCCCAATGTTGAATTCTGTGGTGTGGAAATAGTTTTATTAAATTTAAAGCTCAAATAGATTTGAAAATTCAATTGACAAGAATCATATATAACTAGTAATAATACAAGTCAACTAAATTTGACAAAAAAAAATTAAAAACAACTCATAGCATGCCCAAATTTTAATACTCTTTAACACATAAATAATTAATTTTTATGGTAAGGTGTGTAAACTAGTGTATGTTCAAGGAAGTGTTCTAAAAGATATCTTTAGAAAACTGGAGTATTATAGAATAAAATAAAATCACATTTAACCAATTTAACATAAATAGATATAATATTTTATCAGAAAAAATCAACACACAAAAATTCATCGATTTTAATTTCATTAAACAGTTTATGTTGAAATTGGAAGGAACAACAATCAAATTTTATGTTCATTAAGATAAAAAATATCTAGTCAAATTTTAAAAACATTAAAATGAGAATAATTTTAATGAAATATTTCCATGAAGTAGAATAAATTTTTATATTTAAATACACTAAAATTTCCCATTCTTTATTTCAAAAAACTATCCTAAGTTAGATAAAAAAATATCATATGACAGAAAAAAATAAACATCATATTCAAGGATTATGAAATCAAGTAAAATTTAAGAAGTTCTATGAAAGTAAGGGGGATTTTTCCGTACTCTTCATATCTCTTCTTCACTTGATCATTAGAAATATTATGTATCTTCCCCCAAAAAGTGAAGATCAGATCCATGTTTATTACACATGGTGAAAAAAACACAAAAATCATACTTCCATCAAAATCACATTATTACATGTAAAGAAACACTATGAAAAAAAAGTAAAACAAAAAAAATTCAAAATCATAATAACTTCCCCCACACTTATTCTAAAGGAAAAATATTAATGTTTTATATAACTTGGACTTTTCAATGATACTCAACCTCTAACAACAAAAACACACCCCTCATAGGTTCCTTATTATCCTCCCAAAATAATCAATGTTGATTTCCATTAATGTGAATGGAACATTCTTTTTAGAATCTATACTATGCACTGCACAAAAATAAAAAACATGAGTTACAATAAAAGTTCTATAAAATTAGAATGAAATTTACCAGGTAAGATATTCAACATGGAGTTGTAAAATCAAACATTATCTCTAATATAAAATTCATTATACAAAATCATATAGTCATGAAAAAACCTTATTTTATCTTTTAGAATAATTTTTTTAATAATAATAGTTACTTATTTATTCCAAATCTTTAAAAAAGGATTCATCTCTATTTTGGATTTAAAAAATTTATGATATATGATTTTATAGCCTTAGAATATTTCTCTTATACATCCATGAATAGATGAAAATATCTTCTAAAAAACTATCTTATAGGGTTAAATACAAATTAGATTCTTATAGGAATTCAAATATTCCTAAAGATAATCGTCAATCTTTATGATCCGATATTTTATATTTGGGTGAATAGTTATCTCAAGAATATGTTTAATCTACCTATTTTAAACTTCAACCATTCATTTAGTTTAATGGTTATACAGTGTAGAAAGTTTGTGGCTAAAATCACATCTTTTCAAATAATCTTCCAAATTTATATTCCATAAATGAGTTTCTTGTACTGCGAGAATAATTATTGAAACCCCAAGTTATAAACAAAATATATTTTTACATATTGGGACACAAATATTTCCTCATTAATTCTGTTTTAAATAACACCAATCCACTTTGAAATATATAACATCACATGAAGGATGTAAAAATACTAAAAAAAGTTAATAAAATTCCCCATTTATCCCACTCCCCAATTATCGAAGACATAAAAAATAAATAAATTTTGTTTTGGAAGCTTATTTATTTGAGAAATATGTTTTTTCAATTGAAAAACATTATATGTTGTAAATAATTACGAAAATATTTGAAAATGGTAGTATAAAATAGACTATAATATAACATTTTTCTAGTAGTCTTGTATGACCCAAAGTGTTGACTAAATCTCAAAATATGGGAAAATTTAATCACTTATGAAATTTTATAATTCATGATACACATCCTACCAATTTTATCACTTACCATGTTACACATGTAAGGATTATACTAGAAATATTTCCTTGACTCAAAAATTAGTTTAGATAGATGTTTCTTGGAAAAAACATGGAAAACAATTTCAGTGTCTATGTAATTTACAATGTTTGAAAACCATCAAATAATGTAAATACTAGATGAATATTATTTGTTACAATATAAAAACTCACTAAAATGATCAACTTATGAATCATATTGAAAAACATCAATAGGTATCCTGCTGAAATGATATTCCATAATGTTCTCAATTACATTCCTATCTCAGATCTCTATATAAAATCTTTAAAGTAGTAATATCCATCTAAACAGCCTCAATTTTGATTCATTTATTTTAATAAGTCATATAATAGTATAATGATCAGTGATAATCATAATGGTAGTTCAAAAAATATAGATTCTATAATTCTGAATGGAAAAATAATAGAAAACTACTCCTTCTCTGTTGTGGATTATTTGGACTTGGTATCATAAAGAGTCCTAGATTCATAAGAAATGACATGTGATCTCCTCCCAACAATTCTCCCAAGAAAATACTTTGAGGATATCTCTGAGGAATCAATCATCAGCTAAAATTTCAATTCCCAATTAGGAGGTTAAACTATTGGTGGAGGCACTTGCTTCTAGTTGAGTTCATTAAAGTCTTTCATAAACTTCTTATCAAAGAAAAATGGAATCTCTTTAAAAAAAAGTCTCATCAAAGTGAAATATATTTATCTAATGTATTTAATGGGGGTGCCTATTAAACCTAACATGGATTGGAAAATATATACTATCCTTAACAATATTAAAGAATTTTAATGAAGATACAATATCAGCTTAAAATTTCCACTCGAATTACATTATTAGAAACATAATTAAAAACAAAAAATCCACATTCAATCAGAGTATAAAATTTCTCAATGTTTTAAACAAGTTTATTCTTAATACAACATGAATTAAAAAACACTAATCCTCTACAATATCTTTCAAAATATGGACCATACACAATAATTTCATCCATATACACCTTAATTCATTATTTAATAATTTTAAAAAAATTATAATAATTAATATTTGGATGGTGGTAGAAGAATTACATCATAAAAATGGAATTCATTGATAAAATATGGTACTGAAAGGTCTTGTGGATGTTCATTTATCCTGTTCTTATAGAGTGATGGGAATATAAAAGTAACCAAAAATCCCATCAAAGAAGAAATAATAGGATTGACCAACTAACCTATCATGGATCTGAACTAGAAAAGGTTAGGTAAAGTGGTCCCTTTATGTATCTAAGTTAATCTTCCTATAATAAAATCATATCATTCTTTTATTTGGGAACCTTTCAAGAACTAAATCTCAAAATTCCATCTTAAATATGAATATTACTACCTTTTTATGAATAATTCGAATTGGAACTACTCGTCAACTATCACAAAAGGGGTAAATTATACTTATATCCAAAAAACTAGTCACTTTATTCTTAATAACTTCTAGAAGGGTATGATTTAATCTCCTTTATAATTTTACAAAAAGTATGAAATTTTACTCCAAGAGAATCCTATTCATGAAAATCAAATGATGTATCTCTAGAAAATAACATAATAACCAAACTATTACCTTCATATTCTCTCTATAGACTTCTAACAATAGATTTTCTTTCTCAATATATATCCCACAAGAAACTATAATAATTTTTTTGTCTTATATGTTTTCATATTTAAAAATTTCAAATAAATATTTTAGTTCATGTGTAGAAGAGATTTCCCCTTTGGAAAAAAATATTCCACATGTTCCCCGAGTTCATTTTATTCCTCTTCATCTTCCATAAAAATAATATAATTAAAAACTTATTGACTAATAGTGAACTTGTTATCAAGTATTGAAGATAATTCTTCCTCCAAAGAAAATTTATATTCATGTTCAAAATTATGACGTTACTTTTTAATAACATTTATAACATAATTTTTGTTCAAAATAGTGGATTTACAATATATATTTTTACAAAAAAATAATTATCTATTGTTATATAATTTTTAGTAGAATATAATTTAGTTTCATCCTTTCTATATTCAATTTCAAAAAAATCAGGATATCCTGTATTAATATACGTTTCTACATATTTATAATAATACTCATTTATTTCATGACCCCTTTCAGAAAAAACATAATACTTTTCATGTTAATATATTAAAAAATAGAAATAATTTCAATCAAGAACATATTAAGTTTAAAAATCATCACTATAATATATTTAATATTTTATAGTCCCAAAAAAAATCATTTTTAGTAGAATTTTTTTTCTATATAATCTAGAGGTTGGTTATCTTGATTAAAATATAAAAATTACTCTATGGAAAACTATTTAATCGTTTTACCTTGGTGGGAAGACTTATATTCTACAAGGTGTTTCATGGATTCAAATATAATAAAATTAACCATATTTCCTCCAGAATCTAATTAAATTGTTCCTTTATGAATATTAAATATATCCATAGTTATTTTCAATAACAATATTCCAAAAATTAATGGTTTCTGGGAACAAAATTTTCCATCCTCGATGTATAAAAAAGAAAAATAACCATTGAATAAAATGTATTTAGCTCTTAAAAACACATATTTGATGACTCCAACTAGCTTAACCAAAATATTATTATCTATCTGGATAAACACTTGGGATTTTTTTATCTCTATAACATACAAAGATGAAAATAAAGAAAGAATAATATAATTTATTGAGGCTAAAAAATATAACACTGTATATTTAAACAGATTATTACGAATGAATCATGGGATATCGAACATATGTGGAGATTTTAATTTAACAGGGAAGGAATATTGGATCAGAAAAGAAACATTCCTCTATTTGTTTACTTTCTCTCCTCCAATAAAAAACATATTTTTAGTGAAAATATCATTAAGAAAATTATCATATTTTGGGATCTATTTCAAAACATCTTACAAAGTTATATTAACATAGAACATCCTAAATTTCTCAAGTACATCTTTTTTCCATTTTAGTTTTAACATTACTCTTGAAAGGAGGGATTCCCAAAGGATAAAGTGATATCTCCATATATATTTTCACATTATCATCAACATTAAATTTCATTTTATAAGTTCCCATTAGGTTTCTAAAATTTTTATTGGTTTTTTATTATCAAATTGAAATATTATTATTTGAATGTTCTTGTTATTTTTGTGTTTGGAATAAAGGTTCTTTAATATTTTCAATATATGGTAAAATAAATTCAGCTGGCACTACAATAGTTTTAATATGTGATTTTTTTACTTTTACAAGCGTTTTCAATTAATTTATAATGTTGAACTATATATTTTTGGGTTTTTTTCATTTTTTTGCTTTTGGGTTTTGAATTTCAGTTTTAATTTTCAAAATTATTTCACTAACATTCTCTATTCCCCATATGTTTAGTTTATATTAGGATAGAGAATTACCACTTCTTTGATTTTTCATAAAATAAATTTCTGAGTCCATTTGACCAAATTAAGAAACCATGTATTTTAGAAACACCTATTATTGTTGAGAAATATATTGTTTCATTTTATCCATGTCTTCATAGGTTGATTCATTTATTTTGTTCCATTATATTTTTAGTTTTTTTGAGTTTGGATGTTTGATAAATTTCAACCAAATTCGTTTCCAATTTTTTATACCTATTCATCTGATTAATATTTTGGGGAGCTAAATTATTATTTAGTTGATCATTATGACACAAATTTTTTTTTGTTTGTTATTCCAACCTTGGTTGAAATTTTTTATTTTATTGATTAACCAAAGATTAAAAATTCTGTTTTGGAAATTGGAAATTCTAATTTTTCTGGGCTAGTTTTCCAGGAAATATCCCAATAGAATATTCATGTCCTTCTTGTAACTAATTATATTGATCATTCAAAAGATCAATGGAATAAAAAATTCCATAATACATATGAATTTGATAAACTAATTATAGTTCTCATTATAAAGAAGTTTGAGTCACTCAACATCTTTTTTGTCATGATGGCAAGTTCACTTGGCTGACTCTTTATGTGGTTACTATCATAATTGAAAGTAGACACTTCCATAGCCATTATGACATGGATAAAGCCCATATTACAAAGTTTATGTGAAATATAGGCCATATTAGAAGTGATATTTCTAGTATATATTGGCGTTTTGTCAATAAGAGATCCTTTTATTTTATAATCTATCATTATCATAACCATTAAAACTATAACCTCATATAAATATTGGATAAGGAGACGGTCAGAAATCTGGTTGTTCAAAAAGTTGGAACAAAACTTCTTAATGATTCCCAATATTTATGTCTTGTTTCCCCTTCAATCTATGAAATGAAAAAAATGTATTTTTAATGTGAGTAAATTCAAGATTTTTGGAAAAATTTCTCTATGAATATTATCTTTAGTTAATGTTATCTTCCAATAGTAGTGTATTGGGAGTAGAAAGAAAACTATTTGGGAAATACATCAAATGATAATTTTAATTATCTCATTATGATTTGATCATTAGTTATTCAATGTGGTTTCATGGGGATACACAATAAGTGGAATTCTTATAACAGGATATGAGGATCGTCTCTCCAGAAACAATTGAATATAGGTAATTGATGAATTATTCTTGATCAAATATTGAAACTAGAAGTAAATTAAGGACAACCAAATTAATTTTTCTGATTTTCAACATCTTGAGTAGCTAGATTCTTAAAGGTTATTCAGCTATCCATCTCTGATATATTTTCAATGTTTTTAGTTTGTATCAAAATTAATTTGTGTGTTTCTTTTTGTGTTTAAATTTTTGGATATTTTCAAATTCTATGAATTGTTTATATTTTTGATTTTTTTGATTCTAATATTATATGAATTTTTTTATTTCAAAATTTTCTACATTTTTGTTCGACATACATTGAAATTTTACTAATTTTTTAAACTTTTTATTATTTAAAAAATACATTTTTTTAATTATTTTTCCACTTGGTAGCCTTCCTAGAAATGATGGTAATTGAAATTGAGGCATTTTATGTATTTTTAAACTTAACATCTAAATTAAAACCTAATAACTACTATATTAATGCACATAAGGTGGTCCCATAATGATACATCCTTTAAGGTTTTTTGTCACTTTTTTTAATTTTTCCATAAATTTAAAATTATAATTATTTTTGAAGGGAGAATTAATGATATTAAATAGTTAATTAAAATTCAAAAAAAAATTGAATATAGAAACCAAAAAGAGAAATCAATTTAAAATAGACGTATGAATCTGGAAAATAATAGAATGAGAGGAGAGACCAAGTCCAATAGTTCTCCTAGATCAAACTAGATTCATCACTTGAAAATGTTTATAATGATAAATCACTCCATGAATGAATTAAAATCTCAACATGTTCGTTTCATTTAGCTCAAGAAGTTAAATTCATCAAATATAATATAATTTTTTGGCCATCTTTTACAAGGATCCGATCGATGTTCTCTATGATCGTTGACCATTAAGTTACAATTGTGCACACAATTTTTTCACAATTCATTATAATGATTTGATAATATTAAAAAATGATAGTGAATATTCAAAATCCTAAATTGAATAATATAAGTCTAATAAAATCTATGAATGACACACTCTGATTAACAATGTGTCATTCAAATAATGTTATAGAAAATAATAACACAAAGTTTCATAAAATATGGTCATTATAAATCTATTGAATATTCAATGAACATAAACTAGGATAGATATTACAATAAAATACTCATGAAATTTAGTCTCAGAATGAAATCACTATTTTAATCTATAAGATTCAACCTTATGGAATCTAGTAGCATATGATCACGAAGCATTGGAAACCATAAATCTTTATCTGTAATATAGGTAGTAGTAATTCCATAAAACATCCTCTGATATCCAATCCCATTAATCTTATCTAAAATAATTATGTATGTTTCTTTGTAGAATATCGAATACATAATATAATCCCCTCTCTAGGAAATACAGAATTATTTTTTATTTATTCCAAAAAATTTATAGACATACTTTTTTTACCTTCAAAAATTACACCTTTTTATAATGACATGCTTTTAAATTTTAAGACTATTCTACTAACATGTAGTCATTACTCTATAATCCATCATTCAGGTAATTCAAATTTTCTCCATATCTCATGTAAGAAAACCCTCACATGAAACCATATCAATAGAAACAAATCAATGAATACTCCAATGAACAACTTAATCCTTTCATTTGATGATTGAGAGTTCATTTAGTCAGTTTATAAAATGTATAAGAGGAAAAAATGATATCTTGATTTTAGAACATAATATTACTTTTTATCCTAGTTATCCCATCCCTCCATAGAATAAATGATAGAAAATAATTCTATAATATTTCACAAGGGTCCATTCATACTCTCCAGTTTGATGAAGTTCAACCATGAAGACTCAAAATCAGCCTGTATATGCAATAAATTGATTCTTAATAGTCCATGAAAAGAATTGGAATAGAATGAAGTTCCACTTTCACACACACTTATTGGAAACCACATAAGTCCATGATCATCTAATATTGGTGAATCCTTTCATTAATTCCTAAAATATTATTTTTTTCATGAAATCCTTAAAAAATGAAAGCCCATCATTCCATGAGATCGATGTAAAAGCCTTCAAAAAACATGACTCAATGATTTTTTATCAGGTTTGAAACAAAAAATTGACAACAAACTCATTGGAAACATCATTCGAATATTATCTTTATGAGCATAGTTTTTGCCGATTCAATATCTACATTCATATATGGGATCTTGAGTGTCAGTTTCAGTCAGTATAAAAATGGTTTCCTCATGTGTATCAATAGTGTTGTTGAAGATATTGGACTCATCAGTTGAAGTTGGTATTTGAAAAAAGATCAATTAATCTAAGGTCCAGATCCAAAAAATCATCATAAAACATTAATGAAAGATTCTCCAATGATGAAAATGATCTTATTACTAGCATCCACAAAGAATATATTAACTTGACTTAGAAACATTTTCTTGAATATTAGTCTTAAAAAGTGGTTTTCTTACTTCTATGGGCCCATATTAAATAAAGATGGATTTGGTTACAATTTTTGGCCTTCAACATTGATGGAAGAGACCTAAAACTAGTTCTAAATTGGTTCAAAAAATATCGAATAGTGTTGTACATGACTCAGTTCATTAATATCAACATTATTGATATAAATTTATTCAGATGTCGATGGTTCCAGTATAATATTTTAAATCCTTTATTGTGGAATCATTAACAGTGGAAGTGAGGATCTCATCTAAAAGTATTCTGGCACTAGTATGTAATTTTATTTCTGTATTATCTCTGGTGATATCAACATCATGATTCCATTATAAGCCTATACTCTTCTCTTTGATAAAATTTAAACATCAGGTATGTGAATTCATAGAGCCGGTGAATTGGATGTGTGAGAGGTGAGAATGTTTTTGGGACAACAAATGATCCCCATTCTGGTGCAATGAAAATCAAGTGACCAAATTAAGTGAAAAATGAATAAATAAATAAGCACTAGATGTTACATGGAAAACCCCACAAAATGAACGTGGTTTAAACCATAGGCAAATAGCAGGTTCATTATGAGTACATTTGGGTACACACTCCATTACTATTACATCGATAAAACCATCATAAGATCATTATTGAATAATGGGGAGACCACCTCACACAATACCTCACTCAAATGGGATATTATAGTGATGATACTATTCATGAACTAGTGAGAAAACCACAGTGAGAGAGCCCCATTTATAGGATACCCCTCCCCTACCTCCACTTCCTTCTTTTCCTATACTGCTGAGTTTGGTGGGTTTTTGATTCCCATATCCTACCACTACCTTCCCTTGAATAATCAATGGGGGGGGGATCATTTATGAAATGAACTATCCACATAACTCCTACTTTGAGATTTTATTGAGAACCAATCGTATCTCTAAAAATTATCTCTAAATACCAAATCATGATGCTCACATCTTTGTGAGAATAATTGAAGATCTATAACATCTAATGTTTTCTAAGTCAATCTATTTTCTCGGAAAATCTTCTCTATTTTTTAGTGTGAATTTTCCAAATATCCACAAATTATTCCTCCACCACATCTCAAACAAAGTGACATTGTATCCCAATGATCTTCATTCTAGAATGAAATTATGGTCACCATGTAATTTGAAAGAGGCTCTAACTATAAAAAATAATGAAATATTCCCTTGGTTTTTCCGACTTCCTCAAATAAACTTCTCATCAAAATTTTCTTTTTTCAAGACTGAGTAGCTACTATATACTCTATTTATATATTGGATAACTCCACAACTGACTATAACATTGAAATCCAGTTAATATATCCTCATATACGAGTAAAAACATAACCAGTAGTGTATTTCCAACTGTAAGAATCACCTGAAAAAAATGAATCAACATATCATCTGATAGTGAAATATGATACTTTATAAGATAATGCATCATCTAAGGACTCATTGATGTATCTCAGGATCCTATTAACCATGATATAATTATCTAATCATATATTATCCATTCACTGACTAGATACCCCCACTGAATGTGTAATGTCTAGTCTAGTGAAAACCATCGTGAATAACAGACTACCCAACACTGATGCATACGGTACTTGAGACATCTCTATCCTCTCCACTTTAATGCTAGGACTCATCATAGAATATAACATGAAATAATACATAAGAGGGCTTGATATTGGATAAATGTCTTTCATGTCAAATAATTTCATCACTCACCATATGTAATTCTTCTACGATATCCAAATATTTCCATTATTTCTGTCTCATCAAATATTCTTCCCATGAATATAATTTTTTGGACCAATTTCCTTCTTATTAAACTCCCTATAAAACTGTGCATATGTCTCTTAGATCTAATCATTATTGTGGCCTAAAACTGATATTTCATCCACATAAAATAGAATAATGACGAAATCATTACCATAAAAACTAATGAAAAATACACAAGGATCAGAATAAAGACTAATATTTCCAAGGTTAATGATATAGGAATAAAATATCTTATACCAACACCTCATCCCCTTATTAAGATAATAAATATATTTTTTCAATATAAAAACCTAGTTATATAATCAATCTACTAAAAAACCTTCTAGTTGGATCATATAGATCTTTTCAACAAGGGAACCAAAAGGAAAATATGTCTTCACAACAACATGCTCTAGATGTAATCTTTAAGTGTCACAAATCACCAGAAGTATCCAAACATGCATCTCTCTAATACTGGGTGAAAATATTTCATTGAAATCAATACCTTCTAAGCATATCCTTTGAGCACTAGTCTTGCATGATATATTTATAGTTGTTCCTTTCCACCCCACCTAATCATAAAAACCCATTTATTTAAAATATCCTTCCTTCTACGAGGTAATAGAGAAAGATCCCATGTCATATTCTTGTGTAGAGCTTCATGTTCCTCCTGCACCACCTTGATCCATGACAATAAATCTAAAACATGGGCCATCTACACAAAAGATGATGTCTCTCCATTCTCCTTAAATAATAAGTATGAAATGTTGATATCAGTTTCATTTTTTGAGTTCTATACTAGTTCTATTATATCCCGAGTTGATCGTATTTCTCCATAATCAACTGGTTCTTTATTATCATGCTTTAGTAATTCCTATGAATAAATTAGTTCTTCCATAGATTTGTCTTCCACCTTAACTATCATAGTTTCATTACTATATTTCTCATTTCTCCATAAATTTTTATTTGCACCTTGTCTTCTACAAAAGTGAAATATATACCAATGCTATGTTTTTGGGTATTGAGGTACCTCAAATTATACCCCTTTACACCATCAACATACCCTAAAAAGATACATATCTTAGATCTCTAATCCAACATCAATATTTCATGGGGATTAAATAATTCATATATAAGACCTCTAAAAGTATATAACTAAGAATGGTTAGTGGGTTTACCTATCCACATATCCATATGTGTCTTAAGATCAATCACCATTTAAGAATATTGATTGATCAAATAACATTCATTACTCACATCTTCTTCCAATTAATGTTTTTTCAATTCTTGCAGTCTTTAACATCTTTCAGGTTTTATCCAATAAGGTTCTATTCATCTATTCTTCCACTCTATATTTACGAGGAGTGTAATCCCCTATAAACCATATCTTGATGCCTTCCAATTGACTAAAAGTATCAAACTCCTTACTTTTATATTCTACACCATTTTTAGTCATAATAAGCTCGATCTTCTTTCAAGATTCATGTTCCTTCCATGATTTCAATATATTGAAGACATAGAAAACATCCTATTTATTCTTGATTAGTTACACACAACATATTCTTGATTAATCATCAATTAATTATAAAAAATACCTTTATTCAATGGATATAATTGGTTCTTTACATACCTTAGAATGTATCTACTCTAAGATCAACTTTCTTCTCGATTTTGAGATCCATAACTTCAATTAACATTTCATACTCAAAACAATTCTCACAAAATGGAGTGCATACCTTTGTAAGACCAGGTAGAATTTTATGATCCTTCAGAATATTTAGGCCTTGTTCTGACATATGTCCAAGCATTCGATGCCATAACATTATCAATGCTTTGGTTGAGGTAGCTGATGAAACAAAAATCTTCAATTATTTATATGTTTCATCTTAAATTACATACAAGTTATTTGATATATTCACCAACTTAATTACCACAATCTTACCCTTCATAATTCTCACCAATCCATTCTCGGTGTGACTCTTGCATCCAATTTTATAAAATTTTCCCAAATACAATATATTATACTTTATACCCTTCACATTGTGTACTCCTGAGATGGTTTGTTCCATTACATCACAAATATTAAATTTGATGATATTGACTCAAATTATCTTTGAGTTTTCATCATTCCCCATGTACATATGTCCTTCAATTATGGTTTCATTTCGATCAAACAATTCTTATTGAGATTTCAAGTGCCATGTTTCTCTCTATTTGATAATACATGCGTCCTTGATTTGATGCATGATTCTAGTTTCTTTCACCACATAAGTGACTAGTATATCTTCATTTATATAATTAATCAACACATTTTCATCCTTTCCATGATTCTAGCCCCTACTGGAACCATGATCCATCATCACATCTGCTGGCCTTTCATCAGTTTTTAGTCAGAAATTATCCTTCCACAACATTTCCTGCATCTTCATTTTCAACAATATAAAATTATAACCCTTAATTGTTTACATCTAAAATTTCACATCCGTCTAGACACTCTAACAGTTAAAATCCTTTTATCCTCCATAATAGAGTATTAAATAATCTCAATAAGTTTTTTTCTATTTTGAAAGATCAACTAGAGTCATAATTATAGAGAATAATCAAATTTATGAGAATTATTAATTCTGAAAAAAAGTGAAAAGAACTAAGGGAAACAAATCCTATAATACTACTTATGTGACCTAAATTGAATGGATGACTATTTTAGAGATAATAATGAGATAAAATAAAGTGAATTATGGAAAAATTATTGGAAACTAAATGTAACATTGAAAAAACTCCAAAATGAAATGGTAAAAAATCACGGACAAATTGAAGGATTTCCCAGGGTAAAATTGGTTAGAAACTACCATAATATTATGAGTAGAAAACAATCATAAAATATCTATTGAATAATTAAGAACCCACCTTAAAGAATATCCTACTCAATTGGGATCTACTAGTGATGAGATTGGAAGTGAGCTGGTGGAAACCCACTATGGGAGATACTTATTTATAGGTTGCCTCTCCCCATGAATCCACTTCCTCTACTAGTGAGTTTGGTGGATTTTTGACACCATCCACCTGCCACCTCCAACCCTTCCATGAAAATTCACAGGAGGAATCACCATCCGACAAATAAATATTTGAAAATGTAGGCAGTCGACCACTATTCTGTAAATGGGTACATGTATATCTCTTGATAAATTTTTTATGTGAGTTATGCTCTAAATTATACTATATATGGAACATCCCAAATTTAGTGACATGGAATACAATAAATTTAGATAAACTTATTTTATTTTAAAAAATAACTTGCATTTGTCCACTGACATATTTTAAATGAGAAAACTAAATGAAAATAAAAAAAATAAAAATTTATATGTGGAAAATTTAAAAACATAACTATAAATTTAATATATATAAGTTCATATTTAATATTTTTTTAAAATAGAACATAATAAAAAATTAAAATAAATTACTAAAAATAATTAATGGATTAAATCACTAACTAAAAAAGATAAATGATAAAGATGATGAAATAGTTATAATTATAAAACCAATGGAACAAATTATTAAATTATTCCTTGAATTAAAATTAAAATTTAATATTTAATGAATTTATTTAATAAAATTATGAGGAAATGATCAATTGAATTAATAAGTATAAAAATTAATCAAAATTGCTAAAATTAATATTTTAACAAAATAATAAGAATTAAATTTTAAAATCAATGTATGGAAAAAGTTATAATTAAAACATTAAATATACTAATAAATAATAAAACTGAATTATTGATTTATTTTACACCAAATATCAATAAAATAATAATAATCAATTGAAACATTATTTTATCAATTAAAACCTATAAATTATATAAATTATTTTTAAAGATTACATCAAATTAAAGCAACTTAGGTTGAGAATATCTAAGTCACTATGCCAAATTTATTTTCACTGATTGATGTTGTTATCTAAAAAACATTGTATTATCTAGTAGCGTGGTGTCATGATACTTATAATTTGGGAGAGCATTTTATTTAATGACTCTATAACTATAATAGTCAAATTCATGAACTAAATTGAGTGGATTTGCAAAGAGATGAGTGAGGATTATATAGAAGAATTTAGTTGATAAAAAATACAAAGAAGAGGTTGAAGTTCCCTATGTAATTATTGATGTATTTTGTTGTTATTTATATTATTTAAGAATAAATTGATGAAATTGAGTTTTCGTATGATGTTTTGAAAATGTTTTGGAGCTTATTTCAGAAAATAAAATATGAAATAAAGTTACTCAAAAATTCATGAGGTATTATATAATTTTGGATACTGAGTTTGAAAATGTATATGTCTTAAATATTTCATTAGATTCATTATAGCTCTTCATAGTGATGAAATTTATTAAAGTAAATAATGAATTTAAATTATTTATTCATCTCTATAATTACTATTAACAAAAGGATTACATATATTAAAGTGTCAACAAAATTATATAAGTATAATTTAGCGACGTAGTAAGAGTCACTAAGTGAATTCTTTTATGTAATTAAATACTATTCATAATTATTATTTTGAAATTCATGAAATAATTAAATAATGGTGTAACTCTTTAAGATTCATTAAAAACATCATAAGAGTCATTTCAGACTCTTTAAGAGTCATCATATTCATTCGACATATTACATGTAGTGGAAAAATTGGAAAAGTAGGAAACTATTTAAGATCTCATAAGAGTCATTTTACTCTTATTATATGGAATATATTTCGAGCATTTTAAGAGATAATTCCTTAGAGAAACATCACAATATTTAATAAATTTTGAATGTGTTGATATTACATTGATATTAGATTTATAAATGACATACATGTTATTATGTTGTGATTTATTATGACTATGAAGAATGTATCAAAAATGTGGTAGATACCATTCAAAACCATATTAGTGAAATAGAAAATGGTGACCCCTTCTAGAGATTTATAAAATTCAAAAAATTCATTTATTTGTGAAATATATTAAATTTTGATCACTTATAAATGAATAAGTATGTGTTTTTATTTTTAGGCAACATGTAATGGAAAATATTACTATAATTTAACTGGAGAGAAATGGATAAATTAAAATGAAATATTTATAGAGAATGAGAGAATTACCATGTGAATAACTAATTATGAAAATTCATAGGGGATATTGTTTTATAATTCAGTTGTATAATTTATTGAGAATTTGATGTGGAAATTTTGAAATTAAATTAATTAGTTATAGAATATTTGGAAATAATTATTTAAGTGGAGTGACCAGATGATAGATCAAAGGTTTTGTAGAAATAAAAATAGAAACTATGACCAATAAATGTTGAGAAAAAAATAAATACTAAAGTTAGGAGTTCCAAAGAGAGTATAATTTTTTTTAAACACTAAGTAACTAATTATTCACAATAAAGAATAAAATCCTCAATTTATTCTTCGTTAATTGAGTAAGGAAGACTAATTTAATATCAACTTGTATCTGTTATGATTTTTGAATATTAATGGATGAAGTTATTTTTAAAGGTGAGTATAATTTTATTTGACCTATTTGAAGGATTTAATAGGAAGATCATTAACATCAATTAATAAAGAAACCCATATTCTCTGGTTACCTTTCTCACATTTTATTTAATTTCATAAACCCAACATGGATATTATAACTCCCGCATGATACTATATAGTGTAGGAAAAAACTTGTAGATAGATGATGATACCTCCCTAAACCATTATAATTGGATATTGATTATAACATAAAATATATGACTTGAACTCAACATGGACATAAAAAAAAGTAAGTAATCACACTGATAAAAAAAGATGTAAAAATAATGTGATCCATATCTAATTCTAAATTTTTTATTAATATAGGGTCACATTTAATATTGAGTGGATCAGATCTTAAATGACCATATATTTTTAATTCTATGGAAAATGAATTATAAGATAAACCACCCCTAATTATCCCCACTTCTCAGTGGTGAACACATTCATGTGGAATATCACAAAGGATTAATAAATCATGAAATTTAATATGGAGGAATTTTTCCTTCTCAGATGAATTTAATTAGAGGATTCTTACTATTATAACAAATCTCTTATCGGGTATATTTTTTATTAGTAAAGTATTTTTGTAAACAACATGAGATGATAGATTCAATACCCAGGGTTTATGATTCATCATATTTTATATTATGATTGAATAGATTATAAAGATGAAAATGTTTATATATGATAAATGAATTTAACTAGGCTATTTGTTAAAATTTTAGGAGATTGTTAACAACACATAGAAATGAAATATATTTAAAGAATAAAATATTCCTTGTAAATTTATGGTTCAAATACATAAATTACTATATAAGATATGGTTATCACTTTTTTATTTGTTATGTACTTATACAATGAATAAATAGGAGTTATTTACGAAACTAAATTGTTTTTTTATCATAGCACTATATTTGGAATAGAATTTTTTTTAAGAGGATAGTGGGAGAATTCATCGAAATAGATAATCTCAATGTGTAATAAATAATGGATTGAACTAGTGAAAACTTTAAGTTAATACATATTCAATGAGTTAATAATTAGGAATATTCTTCTAAAGTACCACATTTATTCAAATATTCCTAAATGTCACTCACTAATGTTTCTAGTGGGAGGGTTTTGTCTGATTGTTATATAAATACGTGTAAGTAATTATATAGAGATATAACAAGTTTAACGAAAACCTAAAAATATAGTAAACATAACGATTATATAGTAGTATATCATATATATTATAATTTGATACATTCTTATGCATGGTTTTTTTTGTATTCATAAATGAGTTTTAGAATATTAAATTTATCATGTTATACAAAAGGCAGTATTCAATTTATTATTATTTAATGAGTTATTCAAAAACTTCACAAGTGTTATGATATTTCGACTCCAAATTATGGCTTTTAGTTATAGTTAAATGATTTTCAACAAGGATTATTATAGGTTTTGATGAAATGGCAAGGTTTTATTACGTATGATTTCATATAGAGATATGTAATATTGTCACGAGGCAAAAAATATGTTTTGTGCACTGGATGACACAAAACGTATAACACATTCAGTGAAAAATCTATGTATTTAGAATATTTGGTTTTCATGTATCATATTTGGATTTACATATACCAATGGTCGGTGAGATACCCATCATGAGATCCTTTATACAATGATACATTTTTATATAATCCTAGATACATAATAAATAAATTGGGGGGGGGGGGGGTTCGGTATGTTTCTAATCAAATCCTAGTAGAGATTTACCAATATATAATTCCTCTTATTGATTGATGATTTGTAAATCTGGGCCATCAATTTAGATAGATTGAAGAAGTGTAAAATTATACCTATATAATATAAATGACACAATTATCTATCGAATAGGAATATTGTCTATGCTTATCCAAAAATAAAAGTTAAAATGTTGTATTCATCGATCTGGTTTGTCTATGCTCATAGAATTAAGAACTTTTGAGTATCATTATAGTTTTCACATACTCTATGTTTGGTCCTAAATGAGCCAAGATACCCTAATAGGGGGTGAATCAGGATATATATATATATATTATTTTTAAAATTATTCATGTCAAACTGGATCTTGACCTCTTTATTACAAGGCTCAATTTGTTTGCAATTATATGTTAATTCAGATCTTATTCTTTCCTTCTTTATCTGATGATGATTATTTTAATATAATGTAGGAAAGAAAGAATAATGATGCAATGATTTTTACTTGTTTAACCCTCAATGGAATACATCCATGGATCACACAACACTGATGTTCCAATTATATCAAATTAAGTAAGGCTCACAGCCAATAATGAAGGTTTGGGCTAGATCTTTTCTATACCTAGGATCACTTCCTCTACAATGTTTAGGGTTTTCTCACTGCATTCACAAGAGTCACACCCTATGTCCCTTTCTTTTGATCACTTCCAGTGGAAAGGATCTCCCTATACCACTTCCTTTTATCACTACTCTTAGAAGGGATCCAACCATAGTTTATGGACTCGTAGGTCCCTTTATTATCTTTAATGAATACATCTTCAGTGGTATCTGGATTCTCTATTAAAGTTCCACTTTCATCCAATAGATGAATTCTAATTTTCCACATATGTACTGGGAAATTCCTTTTGAACCACTTTCGTTATCCTCACTACCTTCGTGAAGCTGATATTTTACGAAGCTCAAATTGGCCCTTGCAAAGCACTTTATTTCATGAAGCTTTGCTGCCACGTCATAACCATTTCATAAATATCTCTGGTTTCTTTCATGATTCTCCCTTTTTCATGAGGCTCCACACCAATTTCTCATTCTTGATGATAATTGTAATTACATAGGGTTCTGTCACAACTTCACACCACCTTGATGCTCCACTCACGATGAACCTCACAATCTCCGTTCACTTAAATCACCTTCAACATTATTGGATCATGTGAGAAACACTCTTAGTGAAGCCCATATTTCTAAAGAACGTTACTTTTCTATATTTTGATGATATATTAAAGGAAATACAACTTTCCTGATACTTTCCAATGTCTAAATTTTGGACCCCAAAATATTGGAAAACACTGGTAAACGAAGTCACCTTGTGTGGGAAATTTTATGTACTTCTTATAGGGAATCCATTCCTTCATCTTGGATATTTATTAATATACCATGTTAACAATCTACCTAGAATCCACTACATACCATTAAAACCTGCTTCGTCAAAAAAAACCCGAATCAACCCAAAAATACTACAATGTTACCTTGAGGTATTTTTCCCAAAAATATCATTATGATATCGACATACTCCATGTCTAATGTTTACATGATTTCATGGAAAATGGGATCATATGATTTTTTTCATAATATATTAATAGTTGAAACATATATATAGATACATGTTAATGATGGATATTATTCCAAATCCTTTTATAATATGAGTAAAACAAATTCTTTTTTAGTGGGATCTCATTTTTTACATCCTTGAATTCTGGAATTTATATTTGTGGTAAACACTATAAATTTTAATAGGGTTACACCTTGTAGTTTAATAAATATGGGTTTAGCTTCACTCAAATAAATTATCTAAATGTACTATATATTTTATAAAAAAGATTTTTAGATTTTAATACATGAGGTAATATATATTATTTGATACATGGTGAAAATGATGATAACTATTGAAAAACTTTTCAGATGATATTAAAAAAGTGTTTCAGATATGGTTTCAAAATTTATTATATATGATATAATATGTGGTTCGACAACACAATGTCTATTAGGATTTTTTAATGTGGTATATTTGTAAAAATATGTCATAATTAAATAAATATATTTGATGTATATAAATAATATAGTAATAGATATTGTGGGTATTCCATTAGTCTTGAAATGAAGATTTCATATCAATTCATTAATCATATCACACTATATGATGTGGTATTGTTGTATGGAAGTGAATCATATTGTATGATTCATATGGATAATACTGCTAAATATTTAGTAGAATGATGATAATTATAATTCATGAATATTCCATGTTGTCTATCATGATTTTAAGAATTTAATGTGATGAAATGACTAGGAAGATTAATTGTACATTCATATGATGAATCCATGAATGAACATTAAATCATATATTATGTAATGTACAAGTCAATGCATGATTCCTTAAGAATAATCCTTGATGCTTATATAAGGAGGTAGTCATCATGACATGATAATCATTTGATCTTTCTTAGATATCATGCTAATTCTCATTCTCCATCAAATCTATCTTCATCCTATTATATTTACCTTAAGAGGCACTAACAAAAAATGTAAATGTAGGAGGGTCTTACCCATTTTATAGTTAATTCACATCCTTACATTTATACACCATTTAGGAGTTCTTTTAAATGATGAATCTCTATATTTTATTAAAAATATTACAATTAAATATAATTATAATGGTTCCACCACATAAGGACTATGAATTTTTATCTTTAGTATTACACATGGCTTCCATTGTAACTATAGTTGATATTGGGAATGATGTTTCTACTTTATTATTCTACATTTTCAAGATATAATTTATCCTTTGGAACAAATAAACATCACAATGATATATAGAATAAAAATTAGTCTAAATTAAGTGAATACCATTAATAAATTGATTCTACAAAAATGAGGCACATACTGTCCCCATAGACCAATCTCCATAGTTATATGAAATTTCTAAAATTAAAAAAAAATATATTATAGGGACCATTAAATTTATTATAGAGTGTGAAATAATTTCAATTGTTTCCCAAAAATGATAAATCCAAGTTTAATTAATCATATTCATTTTCAAAAATGGGCCAATAAATACTATAATTTAGTTTTAAATTCCCCAAAGTTAAAACAAATTTTCATAAAAAAAATAACAGGAGAGAGAGAGGGAGAGGGAGAGTTAGAGAGAAAGAGATGGAAATGATTTTTTTCTATGATATTTTTAAATAACTTTTTAGTAAACAATAATATATTTTAGTGAGAATATATGAATTTTTAAAACACTATAAGTAAAACCAAAAACAAAACCACACTTTAATGTGAACGTAATAAGTGTAAAAAATTAAATAATTAATTAAAATATTTTATAAAATATTATAAAAAAATTCATTTTAGTTAAAAGCATGTATAATAAAAATTATTTCATATCAGTAACAAACCAATCACTTAAAGAGATATATTTGATGTAAATTCACAATGAAATTAACAAAGAGTTAAAATTTATAGTATATCCCAATGCCCTACAATTTGTTGAAATCTTCCATAAGAAAACTATTTAAAAACATATATATCACATCAAATAGGTTAGTATAAAACAAAGACAATGTATTCATAATAATCATATGGAGACAAGATTCTTAAAATATTGTTATTTTATACTTCCTAAAACATTTCCTCAAAAAATACTCACCGATGATTAACATATCTTGTATCATTAGAGTGTAGACATAAAAATATATCATCTTAAACAAAAAAACATAATATTTAGTAAAAAATACACATATTAATCATATTTCCCATAGAACTTATAAATATTAATTGGATATCCTCTGATAAATACATATAGAAAACGGTGGGAAGAAATCCCAGTAAGGGAATAAACAAGGTTATAAATCATAACGTGAGAGTCAGGAGACATAAAATGATATCATAAATAGGATGACCATAATCTTTGATAAATTTTACAGATAATTTTTTTTATAAGATCACATATATTTGTTAACAATATGAAACATGCTATCCAAAACATAAGTCTATGGTCACTTCCAAGACCATCATCATATAGTGGAAAACATCCCATGGTGGATTTAAGTTTACTCTCTAATCCATCTCATAACAAATAATGAGATAAAAATATTTACCCAATGAGTTATTGGGATATATAATTATTATACCACTATACATATAAAAAAATCATATGTATTCATTCCACAAGATGAAAATAAACCACACATAAATAGAAGTATAAGCAAACCCCTAAGAATGAATAGAGTTTCTTAATTCTAATTCAAGTAGTAACCAGGGGACAAATAAAAGGAATGCCAAGATAATAAGGAAATAAATCATTTATATGTTCATATTTGAAAAAAATATATATCTACTTATCATTTATTTCCAATATATAGAATTCATGATAATTATCAATTAGAATAAAAAATAAAATACAATACAATGGTGAGGCTTATATGAAATAAATAATGTAAATCTCAATGAAGGAATGACCTTATTTTTTACATAAATTTTTTTTAACTAAAAGTGTTCAATATAAAAAAATAATTTTTATAGAAGATATTTATTGTTTAAAAATAATTTATGGGGGGGGGGACCCTCAATACGAGATAAGAAATAAGAAATTTCCCCTAAATAGAGTTTACATAAATGGAGGAATTTCAAAGGGATCTAAAAACATATATAAATCCTAAAATGATATGTATATTTAACTAGGCATTTATTTAAGGGAAATATATATACATAAGTATATAATAAAGATTAGGTACACGGGAATAATATTTCAAATAATAGAGAAAATGATATAAAACTTGTAACCCACAAATCATGAAGGGTGTAATGACACCAAGTTTTATCTATAGAAATTACATTTTTATAATTATTTCATAAGGTATAAACACATATAGAACACAATAAAAGAATTATAAATGACAAAAGAATGAAATAAGATGTGTTTCTAGAAGAAAAAAACATATATTGATGAATTAGTAACATGACCTTTGTAATAGTAATACGACCTTTATGAATAGTAAACCATACAATTTAATGATAACATCACCAATGAAAGAATAAATAAAACTTATCCATCTTATAAGTGACAATATGATTTAATTATATCATTTTATTAGAAAATAAATATTTTAAAAAATATTAATTACGTGTTGATATTTTTGTAAGTCAAAAATATTTAATTAAAATTTTATGTATAATTAAATATTATAAAAGTTAATACATTTTCATAAAATGTATTCAAAATTAGTAGTTTTATGTCTTATAATTATAAGATAATTTTATGATACCTTAGTTAAGTTTTCAATGTGATATAAAATCATTTATAGTATTAAAATTTATATTTTTTTGAGTAAATAATGATTTTAAATAAAAATTAAATGCCTCATATTTAGAATTTTTTTTCATAAAATTGATTTCATTTTTTATTTCTAAACATTAATAAATAGTTAGGGTGAATTTTTTGTATTTTTCTGAATGAGTTTAATTTTGGGTGAATATTAAAATATGATAATTTTCGGTATATATACATTATAATTTAAATAAACTATTCATTGAGTCATGGATGATGTAACCACAATTGTTTCAAACTCACATTTTATAATTACTGTATTTATTCTCATGAATCAACAATATTTTTTTTCTTGAGAAAAATAATAAAAAAATGAATTAAATAATGAGAAAACACCTCCTCCTGTACTATAAATACCACCCCTCACCACCTCTTCTCCTCACACTTCTCAGGACTTGAGCCTTCTCTATATTATATAAAATACTCTTCTTACAAGTTTAAATCGTGTCTATGATTGTTTGGTCTTAACAAACGTCTAAAACCAATCCCCCAAGGAGGTTCTCAAGAAGAAGGAATAAAGAGGTAAAACCTTGTTTCATTTTCTTTCAATTTATATTCAAATTCATTTATTTTGTTATATTCTCCTCACTTAACCATATAAAAGTTGAATGAAAACTAAAATATCTTACATATAATGGAATATTAGAATGTTTATGTAATAAATTTTCATCATAGATATTCTCTTCTCTCTTTTATTTTAATAATAAAAACATCATCCCTAAGGTAACGATTTTCAACCTTCGTAGACGACGTGATTTCAACCCTCAATTAGACTTTCATGGATGGTCATTAAAACATTTTTGTGGTGAAAAATTTTATACTATATGTATTAAAAGATATTTAATTTCGTGGAATTAGTATATATTCATGATATTTAATAAGATAACAAAACTAGTTTGTGATGATAAAAAAATTCTAAATTAATATAAACGATTATCATTAATGATTTATCTAATGAATATTCCTAACCTCTGATAAATGGTTTTTTAATATTATATAATTTTATTAATAACTTATAATTTCATTTCTAGAAAACTATCATCATTCTAAATGTTTTTCTACACACATATATAATTAAAACGATCATGAAAACCCTGGAAAATCACACTTCTTAGCGATGAAATTGAATTTCAAAACCTATAAAAAGTGACATAAATGAAATTAATTAAATGATAAAAAATAAAAAAAAAATCTATAAAATGTTATGAATTAATTAATGAATTTAATTAAATTTATTATTTAGGTCAATAAGATAAAGTGCAGAACCGTTTCGAACCTACGGTATGGAATTCTACAGGAACCGCCATTATTCATTCGAGTTACCCTTTATCACTTTTTACCCAAATGAAATTAAAATTTATTCTTATGTACATATTGAAAATTATGTGGATATGTTCCAAAATCATGTGATCCATTCATCCTTCATTTTATGGGATATAAATGTTTTTTAAAAGGATCCTTATTCAATCATTCCCGATAAGCAAAGATCGATTCAAGGGAACTTCCCGAATTCGTAGCCAGTTTTAAGTAAACTATATAATCTATTTTAAGAAACCATTATTTATCTAAATAAATAATTTTATTTTGAAAACCATATTGCTTAATTTCTAGTTTTATATATAATATTATTCCCGTTCATATATTAAATTCTCTTTAATATATTCCTTAACCCGCACTAAAATGTTTTAATTATAATGTTTTTAAATACTTATGTGATATGTTATCAATTTATTATTACATAAATAATAATTATATATACCTATTTTTCTTTATTAATGTCTATTTATTACTTAATTATTTTATTTCATTGACACTTTTATGATACATCCATAGATTATGTTTTATGACAGGATTATGTTATGAAATTCTTTTCATTGGTAACCCTTATGTTTATGGTTGATTCCTTATGTTTGATTATTCATGTGGTACACATATTCATGAACATTTTATTGTGGGTGTTCTGAGATATACCTCTAATTATTTGTGTATTTTTTGTTCTCATGAGATGTTAGGTGCAACAGTCTTGGTGGTCAGCCTTAGCTCATGTTGAATGGGTGATGGTCTTGGTTGTTAGCCTTGACTCATACTCCTCTATGTTAAACGACCCTTGAATCATGATCCTATATGTCTACTGAGCCTTGAATCATGATAAAGTCATGATTTCTGTCTCTTCTACATTATAATGGATCCATGATTATATGATCCCATGTTCCTATTCCTTATATTTAATCATATTCCATGATTTTTTATATCATTATATTATTACTTATAACCCATGTTATAAGATTTATTCTTGTGTTCATTCTATTACTGTGATTTTTAGCTCATCCCTTTTATCATGTTATTCCTAGGTCATCCTATGTAGATGTAAGGGCTCAAACGAAGTTAGGATTTCATAATGGATCATAAATAAAGAATTTTTTTATTTAGTCCAATGTTTTATGTTTTATGTACCTAGTCTTCCAAGTCACTATAATTTAAAATCATTGGCTTGTAATTTGATATTTAATTATGCTTAAAATAAAGTAATTATATGTTTAAAAGGATATGTTTTCTATAGTTGCCATCAAATGATGGTCTAGTAATTTTTGGAGACTACAGATAGAAAAATTTAGTAATATCCATAGGGATTAGACTAAGTATGAGGAAAAATCCCTAAATTTTGGTTAGTATAGAGTAATTAGTTTATTAAGAAAATATATCCTTGTATGTATACTATAAGTGGATGTAGTTTTGGAACAAATTTACCTAGGAGTAATAACACTGACAAGGAGTTCTATGACTGACCTGGGGTAACCTAGTATGCGAAAACATGCCTGACTATGCAATAGTTTTAACACTCCTTTGGGATATGATTTGGTAAATTGATAAGCTCATTAAGAACCATTATTAAGGGGAAAAAGAACATATAAATATATATTATGAAAGAGATCATGTATAAATTATATTAAAACAAAAGGAATCACAAGTTAGGATATAAATTTCCATTAAGAGTTTATCCTTTTATGTTTAAATTGTCCTTTTTTCTTATTATTTAAGTATTCAAGCCCCCACAAATTGAATATTCTTTAACTTAGTTAATGGTGGAAAATATAATAACACATGGCAACAACAAATGTGACATGAAATGTGACAATTTACCTAATGATATGAAATATATGATGGAAATAGGTGCTCAAAACATTATGATAATACTTGCGCAACTAGCTCAAGTTATGAATAATAACTTGAATTTCATAGAAAAACCTCCTTCTCCAAAAGTGATAAATTTTCCTTAAAATCCTTCATAAAAAAAGTCCTCCCATGTTTACTGTATGTTATGATCCCCTCCTCACAAAACAATGGATTAACTCTGTTGAAAATATATTCTTTATCTTCTATTGCTCAGAAGAAGTGATATTTGTGATGGAAGTATATCGTTTTGATGGGGAAGTGGATCAATGGTGAAACTGATCAAAAATAGAAGTCCATGGGGGAAATTGATTCCATGGATTAGGATTAATTTAAGAAAATGTTTTTTCATAAATATTTTCCTAAAACCATCCATTTCAAGATGGAAAGAGAGTTCCTCAGACTTTAGAATAAATAAGATGGGTCTATTAAGATGTATGAGGAAATATTTTCAAGGATTGCAAGGTATGACTCAAGCATTGTCATGAACCCCAAAAGAAAAGGTATATATAATATTTAAGGGACTAAAAGAGAGTTTACAAAAATCAATAGAGATTTGAGACTTTGAAAGTAATAAAGATATTTTTTGTTGTTCCCTTAAGGTTGAAATTGAATAGGAGACTCTCAATGGTGTCCCGAGGTCCTATGAAAAAATTGGAAAATAGATTATAATATGGGTGGATTAGAAAATAAGACCAATTATGTAATAATTAATGAATATCAATCTTATCAAAACTGTGGGAGGAAGAATCTTGGGAACTATCTAAAGGGAACTAGAAAATTCTTCAAATGTCGACGAATGAGGTATCTCACAAAGAAATGTCAAAGGGATATGAATAGTTCCACTAATGTGGAATAATAAAGAAAGGTTTTAAAAAAACTCATCGTATAGTGAAGTGTTTCAAAGGAAAGGAACATGGGAATTTTTCAATCCAATTCTTTAAGACTAGTTTTCTTTGAGGTAATCAATGAGAACCTCCAAGGAAACAAGGAAGGGCTTATGCTATCACAACTGCCAATGTGGTGACAAGAAATGATGTGGGGATAGGTATTATGGTTATACATTCAATAATAGAGAATATACTATTTTATTACCTTTCTATACATTCTTTCATATATTTAATGTTTAGTAGAACTATTTATAGACCCCACAAAATTTAGAGATTGAGTTATCTGTATGAACAGTTAAATTGGAAATTATTGCATCCAAAGTACATAACTCCATCCTAGTTATGTTTTTTGGACTAAAACTCCCATAAAATATTGTCATACTCCCTTTGGTTGAGTTTTATTCTATTTTGGGAATGGATTGAATGTCTTTATACAAATCCAACATCAACAATCGAGAAAGGGAGATCATTCTTCACATCCTGAAGCATTGTAAAATTCTTTACAAGTGTAAGGAGGAGGATGAATCTCATTTAGAATATTATTCTAATTTATAAATATTAATACCTTATGAGAAATAATATCTAACTCAAATGATTGAGACGATGGAGGAGATCATGCTCAATGATATGCCCATCGTGAGGGATTAGACTACTGTATTTCTTGAAGCGTTTTCTGGTTTTCTGCCTGACCGGGAGGTTGAGTTCTCAATAGAAACTTACTCCACGATCTCTTCCTATATTAAAAAAATCTTAGAGAATGGAAACTGTTGAGCTATAATAACTAAAGTAGTAGTTAAATGATAGTCTATAAAAGGGTTTTACATGCTCGATTGGTTCACCATGGGGTGCACCATTCATGTCCATCGAGAAAAAAAGATTGATTATTGTGACTCTGCATAGATTACCATGAGATCAATTAATTCAAGATAAATAACAAGTATCTACTACCAGGTATATATGACTTATGTGATCGGATACATGGAGCTAGTTAATTCTTTATGGTGGACCTTTGGTTGGGATATCACCAATTAAAGGCGAAGATGGAAGATATTCTCAAGACTGCCTTTAGAATGAGATGTAGATACTATGAGTTCATAGTTATTCCCCTTGTACTCACTAATTATCTAAAAATTTTCATGTATTTATTTAATAGTCTTTATAGATTACCTCAAAAAAGTTGTAGTAGTCTTTATTGATGTTATTATGATATACTCCGAGAGTAAGGAAAAACATAATGAGATCATGAATACTATGTTGAAGAAATTATGAAATGAGAAAATATATGAATGGTAAAGTAAATGTGAGTTTTGAATAGAAGAAGTATCATTCTTGGGTAATATTATCACCATTGAAGAAATATTTGTGGACCCTTCCGAGAAAAATAAAATTAAATAGTGGCCCAGTACAACATTTTTAATGGATATATATTGATTTCATTGTCTCTATGAGTACTACCGATTATTTTTGAAGAAATTATCATGATTAAGAGACCTAATAACCAAGATAAAATGGAAACGTGTGAAGATTATATGGGCGTAAGAATGTGAGGAAAGCTTTAAAGAAATGAAAAAGAGGAATATCACTACGCCAATACACACACTCGCAAAAAGTTATGAACTCTTTGTGGTGTAAAAATATATTTAAATAATGTATTGGGGTATCTATTTATGCAATGTAATAAAGGTATAGACTATGCCTAAAGGTATTTGAAAATTCACGAGTAAAACTATTCTACGCATGATTTGGAGTTGGCATTTCTGATATTCACATAGAAAATCTAGCATCATTATCTCTATAGGGATAAGTGTGAGATATACACTGATCAAAAGAGTTTCAAATATGTATTCACATAGAAGGAGCTTAATATGAATTGGTAAATATGGTTATATATCATCAAGGATTATGGATTCTCAATCCAGTACCATCATGGTAAGGAAAATAAGGCGAAGGATACTCCAAGTATAAAAGATATTTCATATTAATCAGTGATGAGAATTGAGAAGGATAAAATATTCTTAGAAATACAAAGAATTGAAATGGGATTAATTAATAAAGTAACATCATCAATACTTTCTCAAATTATTGTTCACCCATACCTTGTGTAAAAAAGAAAGGATGCTCAAAGAAATGATGTGGAAATTTAGAAGAGGGTGGAATCTATCCAAAATGGTAAATCCTCCGAGTTCAAGAATGGTGGAGATAAAGTCATATGATTTGTGTCACAAATATGTGTACCATCCAATATAGAGATAAATAAAGATAGTATGAATGATGTACATATCTCGACCTTATCTATTCACTAAGGGATCACACCGATGTATTGAGTACTCCGAGAGAACATTTGGTCGGAAAATATGAAAAAGAAGATCGCTGAATATACATCAAAGTTCCCGGTATGTTAGAAAGTGATGTAAAAAAGGACAAAAACTAATGTGATGAGGAAACTATTTCCTATAACTACATTGAAATGGGAAAACATCACAATGTAATTTGTCATTATACTTCCAAAGACATCCAGAGGAAGAAATGCTATATGGGTTAATATGGATAAGCTTACAAAGACCACTCACTTTATCAAAATTTGAGGGGACTTCTCACAAGATAAACATGCATAGATATACATCAAATAAGTTATAAGGATTCATGGAGTACCACTATCTATTGTACCTGACTGAGATCTGAGATTCATCTCCAAGTTCTGGAAAAGTCTCCAACATGATATAAGCACTGAGTTGAACGCTTGTATTTAATATCATCCTCAAAATGATGGATAATTTGAGTGAAATATTAATACACAAGGAGACATATTGAGGGTGTGTTCTATGGACATAAAAGTAGAATGTAAACAAAATTTACCACTATTCAAATTCTCCTAAAAAAATAGTTTCCACTCAAGCATCAAAATGGGTCCATATGATTCCCTTTATTGGAAGAGGTAAAGAACACCAACATGATGGGAGGATGTTAGAGAACATAAGCTTATAGGACCTCAAATGGTCAATGAAATGACATAGAAGGTGAAAACCATTCAGAAGAACATCAAATAATCCCAAACATGACAAATGATCTTTGAAGACAATCATTAACGGGACCTAGAGATTAATGTTGGAGACTCGGTATTCCTCTGCATATCTCTATGGAAGAGGATAATGAGATTCCAGAAGAAAGGGAAGCTAAGTCCTAGGTATATTAGACCCTTTAAGATCCTTGACTGTGTTAGAGCTATGGCTTATTGACTATAATTTCTTCTAACCTTTTATCAAATACATGTTGTATTCCACGTATCCCCCTTATGAAAGTATATAAACGATCCTTAACATATACCGACTTTAGATGTGATATAGTTGTAGAATGATATTTCTTATGAGGAGCAGCCAATGAAGATATTGGATTGTAGAGATTAATATATATGCAACATGACAGCTCAGTTGGTAAAAGTATATTGGTATAACTATAAGTATGAAGAGGAAACATGGGAACCAAATAAAGTGATGAATGATAAGTACCCACACCTGTTTTCATCATTGAATGTAAAATGTAATTTTGAGGGTCAAATTTCACAAGGGGGGAAGAAATTAACCACCCATAGTTTTATCTATAGAAATTATCTTCCTATAATTATTTCATATGGTATAAAAATTTATAGAACAAAATACAAGATTTATAAATGATGAATGAATGATAAAATTTGCGTTACTATAAGTTGTGGAACCTATACCGATGAAATAGTAACTTCACCTTTGCAATAGTAATGTGATCCCAATGAATAGTAAATCAGAAAATTGAATTGTAACCTCAACAATGAATGTATAAATTAAATTTAACCAACTTATAATTATAAAAATGATATAATATTATAATATTATATGTAAATTAATATTGTAAAAATTATTAATTAAGAGTTATTATTTTTTTAATTCATAAATATTTAATTATTATTTTTTGAATATTTTAATAACATAAAATTAAATGTATTTTCATAAAATGTATTAATAAATAAATATTTTTAAGTCATAGGATTATAAGATAATTTTATGATACTTTAGTAAATTTTCAATGTGATATAAAATCTGTTATAATTTTAAAATGTGTATTTTTCATGTAAATCATGATTTTAACCAAAAATTAAAATTTTCATATTTAGAAAATTATTTTTACAAAATTGAGACCATTTTATAATTCTAAAAGTCCAAAAATCATTATGGTAAATTTTTGGTATTTTTATGAAATACTAGATTTTTTGGTGAATAGTAAGATGCTGTAATTTAAGGTATATGTAAATTAAGTAAAATAGACTATTAATTAAGTCATTGTTTATATTAGAAATATTGGTTTGGAATCAAATGATATAATTAATTTATTTAGTCTCAATAATCAACACATTTTATTATCTTGTGAAAAATAATAAATTATTGAATTAAGAAATGAGAAAACACCACCTCCTCTATTATAACTACTTTTCCTCACCACTTCTTCTCTTCACACCTCTCACAACTCTCAAGCCTATATCATTGTCTATATTCTACCCCATACTATTCACAAACCTCTACCCCATGTCCATGAACTTTTGGTCTTAACAAAATTCCAATACCAATCCCCCATAGAGGTTCTCAAGAAGATGGAATCAAGTGGTAAAACCCTCTTCCATTTTCTTTCAATTTCCTTTCAAGTTATTTTATTTAATTTTATTATTATCACTTCCCATTATCCAAGTTGCATGAAAAATACCTTATCTTACAAATAAATCAATTTTATCATGTTTATGGAATAATTCATCATCAAATATCTTCTCATCTCTCTTTTATTTTAAGAATGAAAAGATAGTCAATGAGGTGTTGTTTAACCACCTTCCATGATGTAGTGCTTTCATATTTCACTTACACATTCAAGGATGGTCAAGAAATCATTTATACGGTTGAAACAGATTATAATATTTTTATTAAAATGTATATAAAATTATGAAACTAGTAGATAGGCATGATATTTAATAATATAAAGAAAACTAGCTTATGATGATAAAAAATGATGAATTTATCTAAATGATTGTCATTAATGATTCATCTATTGAATCATAATCAGTTATGAAAAAAATTTATTTTATTATTATATAAGTTCATTAATAACATATAAGTTCATTTATTGACAAATATCCTCATTCTACAAGTTTTTCTATACACATATACGATTAAAATGATCATTAAAACCAAGGAAACTCACACTTCCAAGAGATGAAATTGAATGTCATAACCTATAAAAAGGGGCATAAATGAACTTAATAAAATTATAAAAAATAAATTAAATATATAAATGTTCTAAATTAATAAATTATGGATTTAATTTTGTTATTTTGGAAATTAATATAATGGGAAGAATAGTTTTGAATATAAGTTGTGGGATTTTACCCGATCATCCATTATTCCTTTGGTTTCATATTTTTTACTCTTTAACCAAATTAAATTCTCATTTATTTTTTATGTAAATATTCGAAATTCTACAGATATGTTCCAAATTCATGGATCCAGATACATTCATTCTTCTATTTCAGGGATATACATGTTTTAAAAATGTTCTCTATTCAATCATTCCTGATAAGGAATCCCAATTTAATAGAACTTTCCAAATACTTACTCAATTTCAAATGATTTGTAAAGACCTGGAATTTTCATGGAATTTGTTTTTATATATGGGATTTTTATGAGTCTGCAAAAATTGACGGTGTGATATTCTTAGGCCCGGAGTGCCCAGAAAGAATTTATGAACTTTTTTTCAGGTACATTCAATAAACGTATGAGCGGGTTTTTGTAACATTTGAACCAGTGCTCGGAATTGAAATCAGAGGGAACCATTGAACTCGTAGCGCTAGTATTTGTTTAAGGATACCTTCACCTCGACCGCAGTCGGTTGAGGGTGAAAGTTAGATTTTGGGGGTTTTTGTGGAAGAATAAAATAAAATAAAGATGTTTAACATTTTTATTTTTGTTGAAACCTCCCATGTGATGTTATGGAGGTGGGGACCACCAAGCGCAAAACCACCCAATTTTAATTTGAGGTTGGGGACCACCTGAACCCCCAATCTCCTTATTTAATGGGAAAATCTTCTTGAACTCCCTCTTTAATGATGGAGGTGACCTTTGGTATCCTCCCACTTTAATGGTTCCAGCCACATAAATTAATTAATTAAGCCAATTTGTATTTATGCCAAAAAACTAAATAGATTACATATTTTATTATGTTGGTATTTCATTTTTAGTGGAATTGGGGAAAGGGATAAGCTTAGGATAATTGTATAGAAACTCATCCTCCAATGACGAACGACAACGAAGAACTCTTCTCCTTTGACGAATCATTCTCCAACCTTCATTGAAGGATCTCCAATGACGAACGAATCGACAATCGAGGAAATTCCGTCATCACCAACTTCGTATTCTTCCTATCCTCACCAATGTCGTTTTAGGAGACTTGTTTCGGGTTCGACAAACGCCAATCCATCTCAAACGTGGACAATCTTCAACAAATCTCTGAGGTAGGGGTGTGTTTCAATTTGATCAATGTTATATTCCCAATCACATTGAATCATCTTCCTTGAGACATATCCTACCACTCTAATATGGAGGGTACCAAACAAACAAATATGGACCGAACCCTCCATAAATCATGTGGATCTTTTGTGTGATCTTTACAATGGTGACGGTGACTGGTGCCAGTGGTTGGCATCGGTGGAACTTGGGAACCGCGATAAAGGTGATGACCGAAGGGCGGCTGGTCAAGTGAGCTGCTGATGTAGGCACAGCGCTCCGCCGCCCTGCGGCCTCCGCGCCGAAGCAGCCTCCACCGCCCATGGCCACTGCCACCCCTTGGCCTTTGCAACCTCCCTCACCCCACTGCCTTGCCGTCGTACGGCACCAACAGCCCCACGCTGCCCCGTGGCACCCGCGGCCTTGCGCCACCCCACGACTCCTGCGACCACTCGTGGCCTCCGCAGCTGCCCCGCCGCACTATGGGCCACTGCCCAGGATGGACACCTCAGCGCGGGTTGGGCCAGACCCAGTGAATAGGGCCAGGTTGGGTCAGGTCAGTTCAACCAGGTCAGACCGGACTCGGACCCACTACGACCCATCTAAGCTCTTTTGGCCATAACTTTGGCACGAGATTTCTATTTGACGAACTGTAAATTACACTTAAAACCTTGGAGAGAGGAAATCTCTTTGAGTATGCCTCACTAGTGGTTTGGGTAAAGTTGGAGTATGGTCGGGTTGGATCGATCACGAATCCAACTGGGCCCTTGGGACAAAAAGGCTAATAACATACAGACCGAACGTCCAATTTTTGTGCCTTCGTTTTCATTGAGACTCCTAGGACATGGCAGTCCTTTGAGATACTTCTTCGTGGGAATTTGTGGTAGTTGGAGTATCGACAAGTGGCTTGAGGAGTAGACCCTCCTGGAGACGATCTAGCCTAGTGTGGCTACCCAGAAGCTGGCTATGACGTGTAGAATGAATAGCGATCCTATGTTGGTCAGAATCAAGCAATCCTATGTCGATCAGCACCAAGTGATCTTGTGTTGGTCAGCACTGAGTGATCCTGTGTGGGTCAGCACCAGGTGATCCTATGTGGGTCATCACCGAGAAATCATATGTGGGTCAGCACCGAGCTATCCTGTGTGGGTTAGCAGTAGATCCTATTAATAGAGTAAGATGATTCAGTAGTTACATCTAATCATCTCTACTACTGTACCTAAGTTATACCTGGTGTGAGATGAGTTTTTACCCGAGCTGTACATTCCTTTGTGGTAATACCTTGGTGGCATTCTTTTGTGTGGAGTACCTGTGTGGAACTTACCTTCACGGTATTCATTCCTTTGTGGAACCGCTGATCATTGGGATTTTGAATTGGACTCTATGATTCCTCATTATTGAGACGGGTATACTTGATAACTTAGGAATATGTATGGGCATATACCTAAGTTGGTTTGTCAGTTCATTTCATACTTGTGGATTAACCTTTGGGGATTTTTGAGACCTTGAGGGTCTCAGGGTCCCTGCTGAGTAGTGTTATACTCACCCCTGCACGGGCTACGCACACACCCTGTTGTGTTTGGTGTAGATGATGGAAATCGATGATTGAGGATGTGGGAACCAGGACTGGTGGTGGCTCAGAGGTGTATGTTAGATGAGGCGAACCACAGAGACTGACGTTCGTGAGATGTACCTACCCTTCAGGTATTATTTTTGGCGGATGATCTAGGAGATGATTCTCAATTATCAATCATCTTGTACATTCCATTTTCCATTATACTTTCTAGTTGGGATTCTATTCTAGCCCCTTTTACTTGTTGTACTCACTTTGTTTACTATTCATTTTACTTGAGTTTGTATCTTTATGTGTTCTTGGTTATGTGTGTTACAGTTTATAAAGCCAATGCCTTCTGAGTTATATGGAATACACCTTTGGTGCTAGTAGTCACGACATGAGCCCTGGGGGACGGGTTGTTAAAAATTGCTATCATAGGAGTCGGTTCTACAATAGAACATTGGAATCTGATCTTTCTTTTTAACAACATTTGTGTTAAGTGTAGTGAGTGTGGTTATATGTTTAGGTAATCCAATGTTGGTGCGACGACCGACGTATCCTCACCCATGGACCCTAACTTCTAATTTCTGACTTAGTGCACGAATACACTAATTACGTGTGGGTTTTGAAGAGTTTTCTTTGTGATCTCTTTGAGTCATCTCCCCAGGTCTAACATATTGACGGTGGCACACATGTTTCTTTTTAGGATTCCTCCATGTAGATATCTAGCTAGGGATCCGAGAGTAGTATGCACAGCTAGCCTACCGAGTGATGAGACCTCAGTGCAGGACCCTCTTCCCGTAGAGGCGCCAATGGTACCATTACCCATTGGGCCACCGATGTCACCAACCGTAGTAGCAGAGAGTGTATGCTGCTTGAGCTCGTTTCACGAGTTTCATCACTAGAGTCCACCCAGGTTCATTGTAGAGACGGACCCACAGTCGTATGAGGATTGGATAGAGGTCGTAGTGAGAGTCTTCCGATGGTAGGGGAACCTTTAGATCTCATGGTGATCCTTGCCGCTAGTCTTCTATAGGCAGTAGCAGGCAGATGGTGGAACTTGATGCTCTAGGCTCACGATAAGGTGAAGCTTCTCTAGGCAGACTTTGGGAGCTTGTTTCGAGAAGAGTTTGTCCCAGCGACTCTTCGCGTAGTCCACATACATGATCTTCTTCATCTGCAAAATAGCAGTAATACTGTAGCTCATTATTCAGCTACGTTCACTGAACTCTCACGATACCCTACTAATATGGTACGTGACCCATTCTTCAGGGCCCAGACCTTCAAACAGGGACTCAGGCGGGAGATCAGGGCTTCGATGATCTCACTCAGCATCCCAGAGCAGACGGGGGTGTTAGAGCGAACCCTTTTAGTGGAGAGTTTCCTTGCTAAGCAATCACCAGCAGCGAGACCCACTACCAGTCATCACATAACAAAGTCTTCGGCAGCTGGCAGCAGACAGATGACATAGAGGTCCGAAAGGACTAGACCTACAGGTGGACGACCGCATGATTTATAGTCATTTGTACAGGGCAACTGAGGTAGAGCCAGTCATTACAAGAGTGGGCAATGTTATGCATGCGGCAGGTAGGGTCACATGGATCTCGACTGTCTGACCCATCGTACGGATGATCAAAAGATGATCGAAGGAATTCCCAGGTAGAGACATAGATTCGACTGAGGAGGTCTGCTGGGAGCAGGCGGACGTGTAAGACGAGCTGGCCGTGGGATATGATTTAAGATGTTATAACCAAAACCACCAGGAGGTTCAACCCGACCACAGGGAGCAGGCAGACATAGACGAACTTATCTCTAGTTAGCTGAATCCTATGATCACAAAGCTCCAGAGATGATACAATGTATGATATGTGTCTACTTCACCTTAGCTACAATACTTATAGACATAGGTTCCAGTCATTATTTTATTACCACTGTCATCATTGAGATCTTAGAGATTCCGATGGAGCTGTTGGCTCGATCCTTATGGCTAGAGACTCCTATAGAAACTTATTCGATGATTAGGTACGGGTGCCGATAGTGGGAGCTTACTCTAGGAGGCAAGATATTCGGCTGGGATATCCTAGTAGTAGCGTCGAGGCCTTATAATGTCATCTTGGGATGGACTGGTTATCTACAGTCAATGCTCATATAGATTGTATTAGGTGAAAAGTGAGGTGTGTCCGCACGGATGGGACCAGGTTTACCTTCACCGGTGAGAATGGAGCCTTTGAAGCACATGATGGACTTACCTGGAGGAGAGTGCAGCCGATCACTCATCAGTTGGCTAGACTTACCCTCAGAGCAGTTGATGTGGAGAGTCCGAGTTATCCTCTAGTGGTGGACCAGTACACGAATGTCTTCCCTAAAGATGTTCCAGTTCTACATCCTCACAGAGAGGTGGAATTTTACATTGACTAGTACCTTGGGATGTCACCGATATATACACCAACATATCGAATGGATCTTGTGGAGTTTCGAAAGCTACGGGTACAACTAGACCACTTATAGGGGAAGGGATTCATTCAGCCCAGTGTTTCACCATGGGCAGCACCAATTTTGTTCTCCAAGAAGGTGGATTGGAGCATGAGACTTTGTTTGACTATCAAAACCTGAACTAGGTGACCGTGACGAACAAGTACCCACTTCCGAGGATTGACGACCTCTTTGATCAGATGAATGGAGCATGGTGGTCATCAAAGATAGACCTCAGATCTGGCTATCACCAGCTCATAGTAAGAGATAAGGATGTGTATAAGACGGCTTTCAGATGTCAGTACAACCACTACGAGTTATTGGTTATGTCATTCGGTGTATCCAACACTCTAGTAGTGTTCATGGGAATCATGAAAATGATCTTTCAGCCATACCTTTATCACTTTGTAGTAGTCTTCATCGAAGAAATTCTGATCTACTTGACTATTGAAAAGGAGCATTCCTATCATTTACAGATACTTCTGGACATACTCCAAGAGCACCAGCTTTATGATAAGCTATCAAAGTTCCAGTTCTAGATCTGAGAGGTTCACATTCTGGTACATGTCATATTGGAGGCTGGAGTTGCAATGGATACAGTGAAGATTGAGGCGATACTTTCTTGGGAGCCACCCCGGAGTGTGAGAGAGGTAGAGAGTTTCCGGGGTATGGCTGGATACTACTGGAGATATTTTCTATTTTTCTCCAGATTTGCAGCACCTTTATCAACGTTGAAGAAGAAGGGGAAACCCTTTGTGTGGTCGGAGAGATACCAGAGGAGTTTTTAGAAGCTGAGGTAGAGGATGACGAGTGCCCCCATCTTGAGGCTACCAGCGGAAGGAGTAGGGTACATAGTCTACCGTGACGCCTCAGGGACTGGACTTAGATGTGTCCTGTTGATAGAGTGAGCAGCAATCGCATATGGTTCTCAACAGCTAAGACAACATGAGCATAACTACGCTATCCAGGACCTAGATTTAGCAGTAGTGGTCTACACCATGAAGATGTGGTGACATTACTTGATGGGTGAATGTTTTACAGTGTTCCCTAACCACAATATTATCAGGTATATCTTTTCTCAGAAGGAACTGAACTTGAGACAATGACATTGGCTTGATTCTTAGGTACAACTACTAGGTGTGGTGACAGATAATCTCACCGCTTTTAAGATATCCTTTGTGGATCAAGATGGAGGATTTTTCATTCAGTCTCTTATAGTCACTCCCCCACTTCTTCAACGAGTCTGGGAGGTGCAACATGGAAATGCTGACTATGAGGCTCAAAATGCTCAGATATACACAGGGCATGTACCTGATGGATTTTCTAAAGGTTGGGAGAACGTCATCCTCTTTAGAGGAAATACCACGATACCAGTATCACTTCAAGAAGAAGTATTGAGGGTGTTCCACATATCCCCTCTAGAAGAACATCCATGAGTGGAAAAGATGTTCCAGGACCTCCAACTATATCACTGGTGGCTAGGAATGAAGAATGAAGTATCAGAGTTTGTCTCTTGGTGCCTCACTTATCAGCAAGTAAAGGCAGAGAATCAGGTAAAAGAAGGCTTGGTTCAGACTTTAGAGGACCCAGAGTGGAAGTGGTATGATATATCCATGGACTTTGTGACAGGACTTCCACGTACATCCAGGGGACATGACTTGATTTGGGTGATCGTTGACCGAATCACCATGTTAGCCCACTTCTTGCCGATCAGAGAGAAGGGTTCAGTAGAGAGATTGGGACACCTCTATGTGCAGGAGATTGTGTGGCTACATGGATTACTCTCAATGATTGTCTCTGATCATGATACACATTTCACTTCCCAACTATAGAAGGGGTTGTGGGAGGCTTTTTGGATGCAGCTTCGTTTGAGAACCGCCTTCTATCCCCAGACAGATGGCCAGACTGAGTGGACCATTCAGACCCTTAAGGATATGATATGTGCTTGCATCCTCGACTTCAGTCCTAGATTGGAGTATCACTTGCCTTTTTTTGGAGTTTTCATACAACAACAACTATCACTCCACCATTGGGATGGAACCTTTTGAGGTGTTGAATGGGCGACCTTGAAGATCACCTTTGGGATAGACTGACCTAGGGGAGTCAACACTCGTTGGACCATAGACGGTTAGAGATATCACAGAGAAGGTGCAGATCATCCAAGAGTGGATGAAGACTGCACATAGCAGGAAGACATCTTATGCTAACAGGAGACAGAGACCTCTAGAGTTCGAGGATGGTGACCATGTCTTTCTACGGGTCTCACCCCGACGAGGTTTGCAGAGATTTGGTCGAGGTGGAAATTTATATCAGAGGTTAATTGGACCCTTTATGGTCCTCAATAGATTTGGGGAGGTGGATTACCGCTTAGCACTTCCACCTTATTTTCACCAGGTGCAAGACGTTTTCCATATATCCCAGCTGAGGAGATATGTGCATGACCCTTCTCACATCATCGATCACGACAAGATGGACATCAAAGATGGGGTGACTTTTACAGAGGTTCCAGTGGAGATTGAGGATCAACAGGAGAGAGTCCTCCGTGGGTGGCCGATACCTCTAGTGCACGTTAATTGGCATCACTGGAACCTCCAAAAGAGCACATGGGAGCAGGAGGGTCAGATTCGTGCTCAATACCCCCACTTGTTTTCCTAGTTTTGAGTTATGTCTTATAGGGACGTAAATCCCTGAGGTGGGGAGAATGTAAATACCTAGAATTTCAATGTATTTTTTTTATATATAGTAATTTTATGAGTCTGCGAAAATTGACGGCGCGTGATTCTGAGGCTCGGAGTGCCTAGAATGAATTTTTGAACTTTGTTTGGGGTACTTTTAGTAAATGTACGAGCATATTTTTGTACCTTTTGAATTGGTTCTTGGAATTGAAATTCAAGGGCACCGTTGAACTCACAATGCCGATATTCTCTTAAAGAGAACTTCTCCTCCACTATAGTAGGTCAAGGGTGAAAGTTAGATTTTGGGTTTTCATGGAAGAATCAAATAAAATAAAAAAATTTAACATTTTTATTTTTATTAAAACCTTCAATGTGAGGTTATGGAGGTGCGGACCATAGAGCCCAAAACCTCAAAATTTTAATTTGTGGGTGGGGACAACCCAAACCCCCTAACTCATTATTTAATGGGAAAAGCCTCCTGAGATCCCTCTTTAATGATGGAGGGGACCTTTGGTATCCTCCACTTTAATGGGACAAACAACATCAATGAATTAATTATCACAATTTGAATTTATTCCAAAAAACAAAATAGATTACATATTCTATTATGTTGGGATTTCATTTTTCATGGAATTGGGGAAAGGGAGAAGCTTTGGAAAATCGTGGAGAATCTCATCCCCCAACAACGAACACCAATGAGGAACTCTTCTCCTTAAATGAATCTTTATCCAAACATTTTCAAAGGATATCCAATGATGAACGAACCAACGATTGAGGAAATTCCATCATCACTGACATTATATTTTTCCTCTCCTCACCGACTCCATTGGAGAAGACTTGTTTCGGGATAGACAAACGCCAATCTGTCTCAACCATGGACAATATTCAACAAATATCCAAGGTAGGGGTGTGTTTCAATTTTATCAATGTTATATTCCCTCTCACATTGATTAATATTTCTTGCGCCGTATGCAACCGCCCTAACGCGGAGGGTACGAGCCAAACAAACATGGCCCAACCCCTCCGCAAATCTTGTGAATCTTCTGTGTGATCTTCGCAATCGTGATGACAACAGGTGCTTGCGGTTGGCACCAGTGGAACTCCAGAACCGCGATGAAGGCGATGAATGAAGAGAGGATGATCAAGCCTACTGTCATTGAAGGCATGATGAACCTCTTCACTGGGGCCTCTCTGCCGTCGCAGCCTCTGCCGCCCTGAGACCATCGCGCAGCTGTGGCCTCCATTGCCCATGGCCTCCGCCGCCCCATAACACCCACGGTCTCGCGCTGCCCTGTGGAACCCATGGCCTCCACTGCACCGCGGTACTAGCAGCCTCGCGCTGCCCCGTGGAACTCGGGGCCTCCGTCGTCCCGCGACACCTGGGGCCTCACGCCGCCCCGCGGCACCAGTGGCCTCGCGTGACCCTGCTGCTCCCGCGGCCACCCGTGGCCTCCGCAGCCGCTCTACCGTCCCGCAGGCCGCTGCCCAGGCTGGACTGCCCACCCCTATCCAGGTCGGTCCGACCGGGTCAGACCGGACCCGGACCCACTACGACCCATTTATGCTCTTTTGTCCATAACATTGACACTAGAAGTCTATATGAAAAACCTTCAGCGGCACTAAAAAACTTGGAGCGAGATGGTACCTTTGAGTATACCCCACTGAAATTTTGTGAAAGTATAGAGTATAGATGGTTTGGATTGAGCATGAATCCAACCGCACCCTCGGGACAAAAAGGTTAATAACTTATAGGCCGAGCGTCTGATTGATGCGCCGTCAATTGCATTGAGAATGCTATGATGTGGCAGTCCTTTGAGACACTTCTTTGTGGGACTTCGTGGCTATTGGAATATTGACCAGTGGCTTGAGGAACGGACCCTCCCGGAGATGAGCAAGCCTAGTTCGGGAACCCAATAGCTGGCTATGACGTGGAGAATTAATAGCGATCCAGTGTGGGTCAGCACCGAGCAATCCTGTGTGGGTCAGCACCTAGAGATCTTGTGTGGGTCAGCACCGAGTGATCATGTGTGGGTCAGCACCGAGCGATCTTGTGTGGGTTAGCACTAAGCAATCCTATGTGGGTTAGCACCGAACGATCCTGTGTGGGTCAGTAGAAGAGCCTCATAACAGAGTAAGATGATTCAGTAGTTTCATCTAATCATCTCTACTATTGTACCTATGTTGTACCTGGTGTGAGATGAGTTCGTACCTGATTGGTACATTCCTTTGTGGTAATACCTTGGTGGGATTCTTTGGTGTGGCATACCTGTGTGGTACTTACCTTCACGATATTACTTCCTTTGTGGAACAGGTGAGCTTTGGGCTTTTGAGTTGGACTCTGTGATTACTCATGATTGAGATGGGTATACTTGATAAGTTAGGTATATGTATTGGCATATACCAATGTTTGGTTGTCAATTGATTTCATGCTTTTGGATTATCCTTTGTGGATTTTGTGAGACCTTGAGGGTCTTGGGGTCCCAACTGAGTATCGTTATACTCACCTGTGCATGGGATATACTCGCACCCCGTTGTGTTTGGTGCAGACGATAGACAACGCTGACTGAGGATGAGGGTACTAGGACTAGTGGTGGCACGAAGGTGGACGTTAGATGAGGCAAACCACATAGACAGCCATTCATGATTTTTACAAACCCTTCAGGTAGGATTCATGGTTGACGATCAAGGAGATACTTTTCACCTATCAGCCATTTTGTACTTTCCAGTTTTCTTTATACTTTATAGTTGGGCTTGTATTCTGGCCCCTTTTACTTAATGTACTCACTCTTTTTACTATTCAATTTACTTGAGTTCGTATCTTGATTTGTGCTTGGTTGTGTATGTTACAGGTTATAAAGGAAATGCCTTCCCAGTTATAGGGAATATGCCTTCAGTGCAAGTCGCCAGCCCCTGGCCAATGGAAGGAGAGCTTGGGGTAGTCACAACAAGGGCCCCGAGAGATGGGTCGTGACATGAACTATATTATATTTTTCCAATTCACCATTAATTTTCTATAATAAATCATTTTATTATGAAAAATTCTATTGTTCACTTCTAGTTTTGTATAAAATATTATCCCATTTTTTTCTTTAAATGCTCTTTAATAGTTTCCTTAAACCTAACTAAAATGTTTCAATTCTAATGTTTCATAAATACTATTTTTACATGTTATCATATTAGTTTGACATCACTAATCAAGAAATATGCATATTTTACATTATGAATTTCCATGAAGGATTTAATTCATTTCTTTCATGGAAACTTTTATGATACACCCATTTAATATTCTTTATGACACGATTATGATACCCAATACATTCCATTTGAAAACCTTATGTTTATGTTTTATTCATTATATGTGATTCTTTATGTGAAACACATATTCATGAACATGTTATGATTTTTTTTCCAGATATTTCTCAAATGCTTTGTGTAATGTTTAGTCTCATGAGACGTTATGTGCAACAGTCTTGCTGGTTAGACTTGACTCATGCTCTATGTGCAACAATCTTGTTGGTTATCCTTGACTTATGCTCCTATATATGAAACGAGACATGAATCATGATTCTATATGTGAAAAAGGCCTTTACTCATGATAAATTTACCTTCTATGTTTCTACCACATTACTATGAACCCAAAATTATATGATCCCATGTTTTGATTCATTATATTTGATCATGTTCCATGTATTTGTATATCATTATTTTATGCCTTATAACCCACGTGATAAGATTTAATCTTATGTTTATTCCATTAACGAGATTTTAAACTCATCCATTTGTTCATGTTATCCCCATGTTATCCTATGCATATGTAAGGGCTCAATAGAAGTTAGGATCTCAATATGGATGATAAATAAAGAAATGTTTTATTTAGTATAATGTTTTCAGTTTTATATACCTAATCTTCCAAGAAACAAGAATATAAAATCCTTGTATTATAATACAATATTTAGTGATGCATAAAATCAAGTAATGATATGTAGAAAAGGTCCTATTTTCTATAATTGGCATCAATGGATGGTCTAGTTATTTTTGGAGACTATGAATAGAGCACATTAGTAATAACCCTTGGAATAAGACTAAGTATGAGAAATCATACATAAATATTCAATAGTATAGTTTAAGGGATTTATAAATAAAATATATACATGTATAGATAATACAAGTGGATAAGGTTATGAAATATATATACCTAGGAGTAACAACATCGACAAGGTGTTCCTGGCATGATTCAAGGTAACCAGGTACACAAGAATATTCCTTATTATACACCTAGATTGACACTATTGGGGGATATGCTTTAGCAATTTCATAAGCTTCTTATGAACCATTATTAAGGGAAAAAACCTATAAGAATATACTTTAAGAAAGAGATCATGGATAACATAGAATTAAACCTAGGGAATCACAAGATAGGATATAATTTTCCCTTAAGTGTTATCGTTCTGTGTTTAAAGATTCCTTTTTATGCTTATTATCTTAGTATTCAGGTCCCCCTCATTGCAATTTATTTTTATTTATTAATGGATGTAAATATAATAACATGTGACAACAATCAATGTTATGGGAAATGTGAAAATTTCCCTAAGGATATGCTAAATATGATGGAAGTGGGTACTCAAAACATCTTGACTCTAATTTCTCTACGAGCTCAAGTTATGAATAGTAACATGAATTTCATGGAACACAATACTTCTCCTAAGAGAGAGAAATATTCCATTGAATCCTTCATATAGAAAAGGCCTCACATCTTTAGTGGATCTTCTAATCCCCTCCTTATGAAATAGTGGATAAACCTCATTAAAAAGATATTCACTGTCCTCTAGTGTTTAGAAGAAGAGAAAATTATTTTGGTGGTCTATTGTTTTGATGGGTAATATGATATTTGGTGTAAATGGATCAAAAATAAAAATTCCAAGGAGGAAATTAATTCCATGGACTGGTATTAATTCAATAAAAATGTTTTTTCAATAAATATTTGCCCCGAACCCTCTATCTCAAGATGGAAAGAGAGTTCCTCTGATATAGGCTGAAGGAAGATGAGTCTATTGGGGCGTATGAAGAACACATTAAAATGTTTTCAAGGTATGCCTCCATATTTTTTTAACCCAAAAAAAAATTTGGATCACTTATTTAGTAGACTAATGATAAGTCTATGGAAGGTGTTGGTGATTCCATACATCGACAATTATGAGCTGATTATTTGTTTTTCCCTAAAGGTTGAAATGGACATTAGAGACTCTTAATGGTCTCATGGGATAGGTGAAAAAAGTGAAAAAGTATTATAATATGGGTGGATTAGAAAATAAATCCCATGATGTAAAGAAGAATCAATATCCCACAAATCAAAACTACGGGAATAAGCATCCCGTGAACAATCTAAAGGGAACTAGTAAATGCTTCAAATGTGGAAGAATGAATTATCTGGATAAGAACTACACTAGGAATATAAATAAATAAACTTTTGTGGATTAAGAATGGAAGGTTCATTACAACACTCATCCTGTAGTGAAGTGTTTCAACTATAAGGAACATATGAATTATTCAAACTAATGCCTGTAGATTAGGGTTTTTTGGGGAAAAAAACAAAAACCTCCATGGAAACGAAGAAGGGCTTATGTTATCACTACTGTTAACATGGGGCCAAAAAATGATGCGGTGATAGGTAAGTTAGTTATTCATTCAGTAATAGAGAATTTACTATTTTATTATGGTTCTAAAGATTCTTTAATATCATGAAATTTTAGTAGAACTGTTCAAACACCACCTCAAAACATGGAGATAGAGTTATATATAAGAATAGTTAATGGTGAAATCATTTCATACAAAGTACATAAATCCTCCCCAGTTAATGGTTGTGGACTGAACCTCCCATAAAATCTTGTTATACTAACTTTACTAGAGTATGACTCTATTTTGGGAATGGACAAACTATCTTTATACAAATCCAACATCAACTATCAAGAAAGAAAGATCATTATTCACATCCTTATGTATCCTACAATTCATTATAAGTTTAAGGAGGAAGATGAATCTCTTTCAGAATATTAGTCTCAAATGTGGATATTACTACCTTATGAGAAATAATATCTTGCTTAAATGATTGAGACAAATGAGACGATCATGCTCGATGATATGCCCATCATGATGGTTTACACAAATGTTTTTCTTAAAGAGTTGTATGGTCTTCTGTCTGACCGAGAGGTTGAGTTCTCAATTTAATATAGTCTTGGATATTATTATATATCAATGACACCATATAGAATGGAAATCATTGATATAGAAGAACTAAATAAGTAGTTATAGGAGATTTTGGACAAGGGTTATATATTCCTAAGTGCTTGACCATGGGGAACGCCAGTCCTCTTCATCAAGAAAAAGGACGAATCAACACAAAACTACATATATTATCATAAAATAAATAAAATCATGATAAAGAACATGCATACCTTTCCATAAATAGAGTAATTTTACAATACGTTATGTGGGGATAGTAATTTCTCTGAGGTAGACCTTTGATCGGGATATCACCAATTAAAGGAAAAGAAGGAAGATATTCCCATGAATTACATTAAAACGAGGTATGAAAACTCATATTTCATAGTGATTCCAGTTTTACTCACTAAAGAACTAAAAATTTTCATGGATTTAATGAATAGATTATTTAGATATTACCTCTATATATTTGTGATAGCCTTTGTTGATGATATTCTTTTACAATCCATGAGTAAGGAGGAACATGAAGAGCATTTGAATATTGTGTTGAAGACCTTTAGAAGTGATAAACTATATGAAAAGAATTGTAAATGTGAGTTCTATCTGGAGAAAGAATCATTCTTGAGGAATTTTATCACCATAAAATGAATATATTTTGACCCTTCTAAGATAAAGGTAATTGGACAGTGGCCCAAGAAAACATCAGTAATGGAGATCCACAACTTTCTTAGTCTAGCCAGTTATTACCGATGATTTGTGATGAAATTATCATGATTTTAAAACCTAAGAATCATATGATATAAAATAGAGTGATGTTTTTAGGGACTCAAGAATGCGAGGAAAGCTTTAGGAACTTAAAAAGAGGCATATCACTACGCCAATACTCACACTCCAAAAAATTTGATAACTCTTTGTGGTGTACAATGATGCTTAAAATAAAGGATTAGGCTATGAACTAATGAAGAGTGATAAATTGATAGCATATTCCTCAAAAAAATTTAATAATTCTAGAGTAAAACAATTTTATGCATGATCTAGAGTTGGCAACTATGATCTTCATATTGAAAATCTTGTGGAATTATCTCTATAAGGAGAAGTGTGAAATATATACTGATAATAAGAGTCGCAAATATATATTAACATAGAAGGATCATAATATGCACAAGTGAAGATGGTTATAGCTCATCCAGGATTACGAATGCATAATCCACTACCATCTTGGTAAGGCAGCTAAGGTGGAAGATGCTATAAAGTACAAATAAATTAAAAAATAAGTGTTTCTAGAAGTTAAGAAACGTATACCAATGAAATATAAACTTGAAATTTATAATAGTAATGTGACCCTAATGAATAGTAAACTGAACAATTTAATTGGACCCTGACCAATAAATGTATAATTAAAATTTTTACAACTTAAAATTGATAGTATGAAATATTTATATCACAATATAAGTAAATTAATATTTTAAAAATTATTTATTAAGTGTTGGTATTTTTGTAATTAATAAATATTTAATTAAAATTTAATAAATATTTTTGTAATTTAAAATAAAATTAATTTTCATAAAATGTATTTATAAATTAATATTTTTATATATTATGATTATAAGATAATTTTTTGAGACCTTAGTTAAAATTTCAATGTGATATAATATCAATTATAATTTTAGAATATATATTTTTCGAGTAAATATGAATTTTAATTAAAAATTAAATTTTTTATATGTATAAAATTATTTTCATAAAATTTATTTCATTTTTTAATTATATATTTCTCAAAATTGTTATGGTGATTTTTTTGGGATTTCTCTAAAAAACATGAATTTTTGGTGAATAGTAAAATATGGTAATTTATAGTATATGTACATGATATGTTAAATACACTATTAATTGAGTCATGGATTATGTAAGAATAACTATTTTAAACTAGAATGATCTAATTATATTAGTTATTCCCATGAATCAACAATATTTTCTTTTTGTGAAAAATAAAAAACTAATGAATTAAATAATGATAAAACACCCCCTCCTCCACTATAAATACTACGAATCACCACCTCTTCTCCTCAAACCTCCCAAGAATTCATCCATTTATTTATTCTTCCCAATACTATTCCCAAACCTCTACCCAACATCCAAAAGCTTTTGGTCTCAACAAAAGTAAAAAATAAGTCCCTTAAGGAGGTTCTCAAGAAGACAAAATCAAGAGGTAAACCCCTCTCCTATTTTCATTCAATTTCCATTCAAGTTCTTTTATTTTATTTTATTCTCCTCACATACGCTGAAAAAATGGAATGAAAAAATAAAATATATTACATATACCATAATTTTATCATGTTTATGTACTAATTTTTCATCAAATAGTTTATTCTCTCTCTTTTATTTTAAGAATGAAAATATCGTCTATGAGGTGTCGATTTACCATTTTCATGGATGATGTGACTTCATCATTCAATTAATCCTACAAGTATGGTCATGAAACAATTATTATTATTGAAAATGGTTATAATTTTTCTATTACAAGCTATTAATTTTTCTTTAATTAGTATATATACATGATATTTAATAATTTAAAAAAACTAGTGCGTGATGATAAAAAAATGCTAGATTAATCCAAACAATTACCATTGATGAGTCGTCCATTGAATCATACAAAATTCTGGAAAAAATGGTATTTTAATATTATATTAGATAATTAATAAAATATAAGTTATGTTCTAGAAAACTATCCTCATTCAACATGTTTTTCCATACACATATACTAGTAAACCGATCATGAAAACCAAGAAACTCACACTTCAGAGTGATGAAATTGAATTTCCTAACCCATAAAAAGGGACATAAATGAACTTAATAAAAGTATTCCTAATAAAATAATTTTATAAAATGTTATAATTTAATTAATAAATGGATTTAATTTTATTATTTGGGACATCAAGATCATGTTCATAATTGTTTCAGACCTAAGGTAAGGGATTCTACCTGAACCTCCATTATTTCTTCAGATTACTATTTTTTTTCTTTTTACCCAAATGAAATTCTTATTTCTTTGATATAAATATTCTAAATTACATATATATATATTCTAAAATAATTTATCAATATCCATTCAACCTTCTTTTTTGGGGGGTATACAAGTTTTACAAGGTTACCTATTCAAACCACCCCGATAAGAAAATATGATTTAAGGGAACCTTCCAAATTCAAACTCAATTTCAAGTGAACTCTATAATATGTTTAAAGAAACCATGGTTTTTATAAAATCAATCATTTTGTTATGAAATATTTCTTTGTTCCATTTTGGTTTTATATAAAATATTATTACCTTTTATACTTTAAATGCTATTTAATATTTTCCTTAAAGAACACTAAACTGTTTTAATTATAATCTTACTTAAATACTATTTTTATATTTTTTATCTTCCATTTTACTTAAATAATCATGATACATTAATATTTTAAATTATTAATGTCCATGTAGGATTTAATTCCTTTCTTTCATGGGCATATTTATGATACACCCATTTATTATGCTTTATGACATGATTATGATACCAAATTCTTTCCATGGGTAACCCTTATGATTATGTTTAATTCCTTATATATGATTATTCATGAGGTACAAATATTCATGGACATGTTATTTTGGATGTTCCAGGAAAGTTCTCTAATGAATTGGGTAATTTTTAGTCTCATGAGAAGTTATGTGTAACAGTCTTGGTGGTTATCCTTGACTTGTGCACTATGTGCAATGGTTTTGGTGGATATCTTGGGATCATGATTCTATATGTGAAATGAGACTTGAACCCTGATACTATATGTGAAATGAGAATTGAATCATTTTGAATTCATGTTTTATGTTTTTACAAATTTCTATGAATCCGTGATTATATGATCCCACGTTCTGATTCCCAATATTTAATCATATTCTATGCCCTATTATATTATTATGTTATGACTTCTAACCCATGTGTTAAGATTTATTAATATTTTTATTCCTTTACTAGTATTTCTAGCTCATCCCTTTGCTCATGTTTTCCCAAGGTTTTGCTATACATATTTAAGGGCTCATAGGAAGTTACGAGCTCAAAATGGATGATAAATAATTAAATGCTATATTTTGTCCAATGTTTTAAGTTTTATTTACCTAGTATTCTAAGAAACTAAACTTTATGATCTTTATATTTTAATTTTTATAAGTTACGATTATAATCATGTAATGATATCCGTAAAAGGCTAGGATCTCTATAATGGATGTATGATGTTTCCTTCCATCAGGTTCTAGATTCGTTTTTTAGACATTCCTAAGACTATGAAGATGAATAATACATTGATTATATTCTTTTATAACAACCTTATTAAACTATATATCATATTCATATATAATTTAATTATCATAAATTCTTTATTTATAATATTGTTTTCTTTCCTATGTATGTTACTTGAAGTTGATTGGTCAATTTTTTTATAATTCTTATGTACATTGGCCATGGTAGAACATTTCAAGAAATAGTTTCCCCATTTAATGAATATTAATAGTTATAAGATAATAATTTTTATGTATTAATTATACTTTTAAATCCAACCAAGATTGGTGGCGATGATAAATGAAACTCATTTCTCATGGAGGAAATAGTTTTCAAGCATACAAGATTGAGAATTTAATTTATCTATGAATATGAAGGAAATAAGGTAAATGAAAATTTTAAATTTTATAATTATATTTATTTTATAAATATAATATTTTTTAATTAATTAATTTTTTTCAAAAATTAATGATGATGATGGAAAATAGAAGACATATCATTGTAGAGGTGGTAGTCCACAAAATATAGTAATGAAAAAAATGTTATTCTTAGTGGATGAAGAAGAAAAAATAGACATTAAATTAATTTAATAAAATATCAGTATAATTATGATACAAAATTTATTATTTTTTATAGATATAATATATTTTGAAGATAAATAATAATCCAATTTTTTTTGAAAATGTTAATACATACACTATAGGCTTTATATTCCCTTAGGGATTTATACCAAAGTGAATGGAATTGAATATGTATTAGAGACTATGGGATTAAGGAAGATAAAATGAATTATATGAGAGATATATTTAAGATAATTGAAAGAAAAATCATAATGGAATGTGTAACCATGGAGGGGTGTAAGTGCTCCCTCTTTTATGTTATAAAAACTGTACTTTTGGGTGCCTTTTACACTTCCATGAAACTATTATAGTATTCCTTATTCTGTGGACCTAAAAGTTAAAAATAATTATTTTTGGGGTATATTATAATCGATAGAGTCTCAAAAAAGTCCATTTAAACATTTTGTAACCATGTTAGATGGGTTTTACCATTGATTTTTTTAAATATTTTACTCTTATCCTTTTAAATTAGGTAACTATTTTTTAACTAGGAGTTTTAATAATTTATAAAAAATATAAAATAACCCATGTAAAAAAATTCTCATGTTATAGAACAAAATTTAACTACTATCTAATCAAATTATAGTTTTAAAAATTTAAATATTATCATATAAACTAATATAGATAATGTGTATAAAACTATTCTAGTAGAAAAGTGTTATTTAAACTATTATGGATTCATAATATTAGTTTGTATCGACTAATAATTAAATTAGTGTTCATACATTTAATGATTTTATAAATCATATTATATTAATTATTTAATTTATTTATGTTTTCCTGATTCAATTTAATTTTATTTATATTAATAAAATAATAATTTTAAAATAATTATTTCACCATTATTAGGGTAACTAGAATTAATATCACTATTATTTTCTTTATGAATAGAAACTGAAATAGATATTGTTATATAATTTTTAAACATTGAAATAAAATTGTATATACACTTTTTTATTTTAAATTTATTAATGTGCTTAAGATTGATTTGTATTTAAGGTGGGTAGGTAAAGTTTTTTTTGTGTAACATTACACCCAGTTAAAAAATATTAAACATGTGTTTTATAAATTCAAAATTGAATTTGGAAAGTATTTATATTATCTATTAATCGTTATATATATATGGATATTTTAATCCCTTCATTAATAAAAGTGATATTTTTTAGCAAAATATTTATTTTTAATATTCACCTAAAAATAAATAATTTAGAAAAAATCCAGAAATTTGTCGTAAGAAAATACTGATATAATAAATCGAGAAATGATTTTCATTTTTTAAAATTATATATATAAATGTAATATAAATATTGGAATTCAAAATGTAGTTACTACTATCTATTCAAGTGAATTTAACATCTAAAATGATTATTTTAAATAATTTAATTAGACTTTTCCTTTTTATATTTTATTATTATTAAAATTAACATATGATTCTAAAAAATACTTCTTAATGAGAAATAATCACTAATACATATATCATTACATTATTCCTCAAGAAATTTTTCCTCAAAATTAGATTATATATACTAAATTGAAAAAATGATGTTGTTTGGTATCCTAGTCTCTTTAGGATCCCATATTGACTCTTCATAAATAAATTTCCTCTAATGTAATTTTACATGGTTATTTTTCTTATTTTGCAAAACATTGACTATATAGTCAAAGATATTTATCACGAGCTCATTGTAAGGGAGATCATTATCCAACTGCACCACTTATGAATTATGTACATGTGTGAGATCTGGTATGTACTTCCTCAAGAGAGATATTTGGAACACAAAATGTACTTTGAATTGGTTATGTGTGAGTTATACTTGATATTCTAATCTATGATGTGATCAAGAATCTAAAAGTGGAAAATATATATCAAACCTAGCATCTCGTTTTTCAGAAATTTCATGACATTATTCTTTATAGATATATGAATTAACTATTTATCACCAAACTAAAACTATAGGTCTCATATATGGTTATCAATATCACTCTTTTTATGAATATACACTAATTTTATGTGGTACTAAGTTTACTTTTCCTTTTCAATCATTTCTTAATCCATATCAGTTCCTAGAAAACATTGTTCTCCTACTTCATCCTAAAACACAATTGTTCTATATCTCTTCACATATAGTTCTTCATATGGGGCCGTTGGGATTATTAAGAGGGAATTATTTTTGTAATAGATCCCAAACAAAGGAATATTTTTTTCCCAGCATCCCTTGATGTTCATAGATAATATTATCAATGTATCCTCAAGTGTCTGGATATTATTTTAAGATTTGAAGTATGTTTCGAAATGATAGGCCATAATAAAGATAAACTTTGAGTTTTGAGTGTATTGAATAATCTAGTAGAACGTTGAGGTGTACCATGAATCACGATCAAATAAAAATAATAGTGGTGTTCTATTCAGCCTCAAAACTTACCTATGTTTTTCATTACAAGGTGATTGATTTTGAATTCCTCTCAAATAGAAATGGAGTGATATGTATTTATAATATTTTCTAACACAACCAATATAGAAATGTTCTCTTTTTATGTCTATGGAAGACTCATCAAAAATACATAGCGATGTTTTACCATTTCTATATATAGGTATATGAAATGGTTGCATTATACCTTTTGACTTTTACATCTCAACCTCATTTTCTAACACTAAATGAATTTGATGTATATTCCAGAATATGCTTCTTCATATTATCCCACATATAATTTTCTAATATATATATATACACATTTTTTTATTTCTTGGGTGGATGGAGAATTCTAAGCCATGAGAATCACATAGTAGTTACTTATTTATCTTGGGCTCTATTGGAACACAAATTCCATTCACAAATTTCCAATTCCATCATTTTCAACCTTGAACTAAGAGGTTTTTACCTTCCCCATGAAATCCACCATCATATGTATTCCCAGATTACCCCTTCTTTATTTCTTAATCTTACCCAGTAGTGATGGTAGAGATATAATTTGGGAATGGTAGGATTATGTTCTATTCCACATAATTTATACGTTCATATATAGCATGAATAAAAAATTCATATCCTTATCAGTCCTCATAAAATATATTATTTCAAGATGTTTTGTACGTAGAGAATACAAAACATTAATTTCCATCCCTAGAAAGTAGTCAATTAAGAAATAATAATCCTAGATTAGCACTAACCTTCTTCAGTAGCACTTTTTCATCTCTAGTTGTGTTAATATATATTATAGTCTCTTGTATTATGTATATATATAACATTTTTATCCATAAAGATAATTACCCCAAATATTAATTATGGAGAATACAATAAATATCTCAAGAATACATTTTAGACAATTCTATTCTTGTAAATTTATCTATCTTAAGGCATATACTAACAATTTATCCTTCTATATTTGTACACCACCCAAGGCATTTGTTGATACACTATTGAAGATCACAAATCCCTACCCACTAATTTGTATGGTGATATTAGGTTATGTAGTTATCCTTTTGTTAATATACATTAAGTTATATTTATACTCTATTATCCTAAAATCCTTCACACACATTCATGTAAAATTTGTAACTTGGTTGGAAAATCTTTTTTTGTTTCTCAAAAATCACTGACAATACCCATCTAATCCAAATAAAATACATATCCCTATCATATAATATGGTATATGAAAATAAGAAAAATTAGTCTTCTATGGGTGTATAGACATCCACTTACATGTGAATACATTCCCCATGAATGATACATTTTCATTCCAAAAATCACATTTACTATACCTTTCATATGACTCATCCTTCCTCAAATACTTTAATTAAACATTCAAATAATCCTTGTATTCCATATTTATTTTTGAGTATATAAGAATGTCAACTATAAAGGATACAAAAAAATTATTGATTAAATCTCTAAATACTATATTCATTATGTCTATAATGATTTTTGGAGTATTCATGAGTCCAAATGGAATGACTATGAACTCGTAGTGCTTGTATATTGTATAAGAGATGGTATTGGGAATATCTTCCATCCTCACATCCTAGTAATGATATCTTGAATGAATTTCCCAAATTAGAGAACTATTTAGATCTATTCAAATGATCAAAAAAGTCACCAATCCATTGTTGATGATACATGATATTTCTCATGATATTTTTCTTCTATGAAAATAAATTTTGAAATTTATAAACCCATAATTATTCCCAAAAAAGTAGACCAGTGGACCCATTGTGAAGAAATAAGGAAGAGGAAACCTAGGTCCATATGTTCCTTTAATTTATTATTTATTTAATTATGTTCAATGGAGGACATTTGCATTGTACGAGATATTGGAATTGATCCAAAAATATGTTCAGTTGAGAACCTAACCACTATTTCAAAAGGGATAGAATGCTATTATTCTAGTAATACATTAGTATAATTCCTTACGATGGGAATTTACTCAATAGTGTTCCTTTAATTTAATTTAATCATTTGGTTTATATATGATTTCACACAATAAAACATTATCCATTATTTAGAATAATATTTCAATAGAGATTTATCATTCTCCTTAAACATGATTAGAATCAGATTGTAATTCATGATATAGAACATGATATCCTTTTCTTGGTAGTCAATGTGGGATCTATATAGGGAAAACCAATCCACTCCCCTAATATACTCAAATTTCAAAAATGGTTATGAAAAGATTCTCTAGAATGTTCAACTAACATATATCAACTGCAGAAGAGTTATGAACATGAGATGCAATAATAGTTTTTTATCTATTTTACATGATAACACTACTTCCTTATTTTTGTGTGGTGTTTTAGTATTTTTAATAAACATAAATGATATTATAGAGTCTATATATACATAATAAAATTGTATTATTGATATAATTAAATGATTAACTACATACATGTCACTATATCATTTCCTTGATCAGACATTATAGTAGTAATTGAATAATCATCATCTGGATCTCCTAGAATTGGGATTTTTCTCATCGGTTATATTTAAAAACCCTAGAAATAGTGAATTAGTTTTTATAGTGTCCATATTATTTGAAATATAATCATTGTGCAATATTATGTAGATTTTGTTTTAACATTTTAATCTTTGATCAAATTAGTGGGATTATTTATCTCACATCAACATGTGTTGTCTTGATAACTCTCATTTCTAAAGAGGAAATATTTATTGTTCCATTTATGAATATTTCAAAAACTATTCTATACAAAATTTTGAAATGTGGGATATTGTACTTTCTAACCTCCACGTGTTAGATTTAGTGATAACATTTATTTAATAATCATTTTATATTTTAAATCTCCATTCGCACTAGAATAATAAGAATCACATGTTTCTATAACACATTGATGAGAACATCATCCTACTTTTTTTCTCTTTTAGAAACATTATTTGAAAATATCTTCATAGACTTATCCATATAACAATAAATAGAGATTAATTTTAAAATTTTCAATAATGATATTCATAGAGTCATATTGTGAATGCCTTATAAGGTTATCCCCTTATGAAATGATTTATTCATCTTAATATTTTCATGAGTATAAGGAAATACCATTCCATTTTTTTACAAATGTTATGTGGGAAATATTTTTTAAAAACATCCTATTGAATTATTCATAGTATATATAATCTATGTATTCCTGGGCCATTGTGTGAATGATACATATTCACCAGAGACCATCTTCTACCTCAAGGTGGAAAATAAATAGTATGAAATTCTATTTATCAGAACATTGGATTAGAATGAATATTTTGTCAAATGAGATAATATATTTTTCAATGATTATGGGATAATATAATCAGCTAATAGGTTGTATATCTTTGAATATTAAAGGAATCAATATCAAATATCTCTATTGGGGATCACTCTAGGTAATTCATGTTATTATTGTTAACTTGAGAAAGTTACTCTAGAACTTACAAGTGGTTCCAATCAATTAATCATATCATATTATAAATTTCATTAGAGAATACATCTCATTTAAAACTAAAAATTTCATTAACATGTTTCCTTATACATATAAATGATAGTTATGAATGGGAGTAATTCAATTAATAAATGTAAAAAAGGTAAAACATTAAATTTGAAAAAAATTCTTATATAATATGTGCAGAATATAACTTATTAATCACTATGTTTAATTCTAAATTATCAAATATAATTTAAATATTAGGTTTTATATCCAAATAATCTATTCCATTACTTCTTAATCATTCATATTGAGAATGTGGATTTACTAAAGCATATCCCACAGGACTGAAAAGCTAATTGTACGGTAAGACGTCTTTTTTCATTCACTAGGACACAATTGAGTTAACACACAACACACATTCTAAGGGGTTATTACATTGATTTATAATTTTGATATATCTTTCATTCACTTTTAGGTATATTTATTTGGATATAATTTTAGGGAAAACCATAAAATCAATACTTTACACTTTTTCTCAGATTTTCTTCTATATATAGGCTTATTTATTATCCTTTTTTCTAAGGTTATTAGTATGGGTTTTATCATATTAATCTCCAAATATAACTGGACATTAATTTAGTACCTAATTATGGAGACCTAATTCATAAATAGATATTATTTCATAATTCTTAACATTATTTTTCAAAAAGTACACATCGAGAATCAAGAGGTCAAGTATCTTAAAAAGAATATACATAGAAATATAACATCTTAAATATATAAAAATAATAATTATTGAAAACAGATAATTTTTCTAAAAACTCCCATAAATATTTTAAAACTACATTGGTTATTTTGGAAAAAATACAAAAGAATATGCATAGGAAAGAAAGTATAATAAGAGAATTAACATGGTAAAAAAATAACATGAGAATCAAGAAGAATAACATGCTATCATAAAGTATATGATCATAAAAATGGAGATATAGACTACTAAATTTCTTTCATAAGATCATATCCATGTAGAAACAACATAAAACATGATATCATAAACATAAGTTAAGGGTCACACCAAAAACTATCATCATAAAGTGCACAAAATCCAATTATGAATTTTGATTCACTCCATAATCACTTAGATAATCTCTCATGAGATATAAATATTTAACCATTGAATTTTAGGGGAATATTATTTTTTCTCTCCCATAACATAATTGAAAATATTATATATAAATTCCTAATTAGGGAAACATAGCATACTAAAATTGTAATCATGATCAAACCCATGAGAAAGAAAGTGGGTTTTAGAATTATGATTTAAGTAATAACTGAATGCTAAATCATAAGTACTACAAAGAGAGGAAGTTGAAAAATAATATGGATGTTCATATTTGAAAATTAAACATAGGTCTTGATAATTGTTTCCCAATATAGGGAATTTAAGAGAAGAATCACAGATTGGAAAAATAAAATGTCCTATTTGGGTGATGCTGTTATGAAATGGGTAAATGATATTTTAAAGAAGGAATGGAATTACTTATTCCATAAAATAAATTTAAAAATGGGTTATATATAAAATAATAATGGTTTTTAGAAGTTATTAATTGTTCAAAAAAAAATTTATGGTGGAAATTCATGATAAGAGACATGAAATGGGAGAGTTACCTTTATAACGGTTGACTTAAAAAGTGGAATTCATGATAAGAGACATAAAAAATATATATTTAACTATGTATATAAGTATGAGAAATATATAAAATATATTTTATTTACATGAGAATAATGTTTCATAAGAGGGATATAATGAAAAAGGACATGTAATAGGGAAGTCATGAAGGAGGTACAGAAGATCCCTCAACTCAGTTTTTAGATTCATTCTACGCACATACTGATCTTCCTTATGAGGAAAATTAACTTAATTAAATACCTATATAAGATAATTAATCAAATATATTTATTATTACTAGGTTATTTAACTATTATGATTTAACTATTTATATTATATTTATCTTTCCTACGTTGGTTACTTGAGGTTGTTCAGTCAATTTATTCATAAATCCTTATATATTTTGACAATAGTAGAATTTTTTGTAAAAATGTTTCACTATGTATAGAATATTAATGAGATTGTGGAAATAATTTTATTATATTAATTATATTTTTGAATCCTTCCAATATTGGTGGTGGTGAAAAATTAAACTCATTTCTTATGGATGTAATAATTGACACATACCCACGATCGATGGTTCCATTTCTCAAAAAATGAGAGGGAAATAGTGTAAATTATAATTTAAATATTTTTAATCATATTTATACTATGTATATAAAAATTATTCACTCATTACATCCTATTTATCAACTATTAAGGGAAATGATGAGAAAATGGAAGACATCTATTTTTAGGGGTGGAAGTCTGTGCAACACATGAATGATTCTATTATTTTTCTTACAGATTGGGATGAAACAATATTGTATATTAAATTAATATATTAATATGTTATTATAAAAATTTTACTAAGATTTTTAGGCGTATAATATATTTTTAATATAATGATTAATGGGAAACTTTTATGAATAATGTAATACATACATTGGATACTTTATATTTTATTAGGGATTTCATCAAACGTAAAGGCCTTAACATATCATCTAAAGAAAATAGGAATAAATATGGGATGTATAATTTTTATATATTTATTTTGGGAAAAGGTTTTTGGAAAATTATAAGGTTAAATATAACATTAGGGGTGGAATTGAACATCTTTTTTAAGTGATGAAAAGGGAATTTTTGAGAATACCCTTAACACTTCCATGAAACCATTTCTCTATTTCTGGTAAATAGATACAATTATTAAATGTAATAGATTTGGGGGGGGTATTTGGGTTATTAAATTCTCAAAAAAACCTATAATTTTTTTTAAACATTTTATAGTTTTTTAAAATTTTAGTTTTTATATTTTACACGTTTTACTTTTAAACTATTTAACTTCAATTTAACAAAGTGATTTTATGTTTCATTAGAAATATAAAATAACCCATATATTGAAATATTAACGATATAGAACTAAATTTATCCTTTATTTAATCAAATTAAATTTCTATAAATTATAAAATTAAATTTTTATTTTTAAACAATATTGTGTAAAAAAATGTTTTTATGAGAAAATTTTATTTTGAACATTATGGAATCTTAAACATTATTATTATCTTTTACCTATTAAATGAGGGGAAGTAATTTTTTTTCTGGGTTTAAATAATATTAGATTCTTTTTTACAAGGATTTAAATTTAATTTATTCAATATAAAATCCTTGATATTAATAAAACTATAATTTTTAAATAACCATCTCACCATTATTGTTGTAGTTAGTATGAATCATTATAATATTTTCATTATATATAAAAACTAAAATTTAACTTGTTATATAATATTTACATGCTCAATTAAATATGAAATAATTTTTCTTATTTCTCGTTTCTAAAAGTGGTAAAGTCTAATTTTATTATTATTACACAATAATAGTTTAGAGTGAGAAATATTTCTTGCGTTTTAAAAAGTTTAAACATGTGTTTGATGAATTAAAAATAGTATTTTCAAATGAATTATATTAAATGTTGAATATATATTTTTGTATTAAAAGGGTTTGTTTATATTTTAATTCATTCTTGTATACAATTTATAGTTTTAATCAAAATTATTATTTTTAAAGTTCACATAAAAATAAATTATTTTAGAAAGAACTCAAAATGTAATCTTAATAAATTAATGATTTATGAAATAAAAAATAGATTTAATTTAGTTAAATTTAATTTCTCAATGGATTATAAATATATTAATTTAAAATATATCTACAAGTATGTTTTACCACTTGTTTAAATGTTATATAATTAGTTTTGATTAATTTAATAAAACTTTCACAGTTTTATAGTATGTCAGTTATTGCATGTAACATACGATTATGAAGAAAATACATTTTAAGGGGAAATAATCATTAATATCTCTAATAATTACAATATAATAGATTACAAATAATAGTTTATTAACACATGAATCTCTACCACAATGCAATATGGGAAACACTAAATGAAATAATAAATATTGTAAGGATTGAAAATTCTTACTAAAACAAAAATAATTAAATGAATGATAATAAAATAAAATTTAAAGTAAAATTAAATGAAATATAAAATATTATAATCAGGTTTTATCTTATTATTCTTTTAAAAGAATATGATTGAATTTTAATTTATCATCTTCCTTCTCACTCACATTGACTAGGTATGAATGGATAAAATGTTATTCAACATTATAATCAAGGGAAAGTGAAACACTAACTTTATATTTTATATTTTTCACACAAATAAAATAATCTAATTTTTTCTAATTAATCCCATATATTCTTAAAAAAAATATAATATATTAGACATGATTTACCGTTGTATATTTCTTCCTTCAATATAAAATTTTGAATTTATGTGACATCATAAAAAATTAATCTTCAAAATAATTGGTGTATAAGGAATTAAATTTGTTAATGGTTATGTTTAAGGGTATTAGTTATTTAAATTAAGTGTGTTATGGGTAATTTTTGAGAGAAAATTTTCAAAAATCACTAGCAAAATAGTCATTGTAAAAAAGAACTACTATTGAAGTTACTTGTAATATTATCTATGATCACATCCAATATCTATAATAATTCCATCTCTAAATAGTCATGGTAGACTCTTTTAATGGTTTATCTAGCCTCTCCATAGTTGGCTATTTCTTTGAAAATATATTCTTGGTCGACGATGTTATTTTACACATTTGAATTTATTGAACTTTATTTTTGAATAAATTAGTCTACAGAAAAACCTATTGAAATATTATAATTCCCTAAATGGTCATATTTACAAAATTTTATCCCCTTATGGTAAAATTACATCCCCAACAAAACACACAAAAGTAAGATGAAAGTAGTATATTTCATGGATGATCACACATGTAGAAACCAAAATGATATATTAATTTAGAGCAATAATAACTACATAGTAAAACATTTTATAGATCATTAAAAATGTTTTGAATATATTATATAGAAAAATAAACAATAAATACATTGTGATCAGTGGAAATTATATTTTATTAATGAATATCATTATCACTAATTGCATAAATAAATGAAACAAAGAATTAAAATAGAAAAGGAGATTGAAAGAAAAAATATTCTTTCATTATCTTATGGGTTATTCTTATATAGATATATGGATCATAAAAAGATTCTTTCCTTCATGTCTAGAGTTTTTTGTTGAGGTATTGCTAAGTAAAACATATGAAGTGGAATGAGGAATAATAATAGAAGTATTATGACTAGGTGAGGTAGGAATTGTTTCTTGGTGTATCTCTAACATAGAATTCCTAAGAGTAAGAGGTGATGAATATAACAGAACTTTCCTTTTAAAAATATTATTACATTATTTTAATCATAATTAACCATTAAATATAACCAAGGATCATAATGTGTAGTGTCTATAAAAGATTAGGTACATAATTAAACATCATGAAATGAAATTTTAAACATATTTTATTTAATCTTCATAATTATATCCTAACTACCTTTGAGAACTTACATTTTCATAGGATAACCTCATGAAGAACTAAACAAAGGGATGAGTTAAAACCCCCAGTAAGGGACATGAATAAGAATAATGCTTAGTACATGGGATAGAAGGCTTAACACAATGAGATAAAAAATAAAAACATTTCGGAGAATAACATAAAAAACATTGGATTTTATAAACATGGAATCATAGTATTGTGAATTGAACATTAAACATGAAATCAGAATGATTCAAGGCTTTTTTCATATAGAAGAGAACTAGTGAAGGCTAACCACCTAGACCATTGCACATGGTTCACGAGTCAAGGATAAAAACAAAGTCCATTTCACATGAATTATCATGAGACTAAACATTACACAATTAATTGGAGCACTATCTAGGTTCATTCATGATCATATGTTCATGGATATGTTTTGTTATAAATAATCATACGAAAGAAATCAATCATAAACATAAGGGATACCATTGTAAGAATTGGGTATCATAATCATGTCAAAAGGAATACCAAAAGGGAATATCGTAATGGTGTCAATGGAAGGATAAATTTAAATAATTCATGATCATTATTAAGATAATATAGGTACAGATCATAATAAGTGATGAAATACTAAAATGATAATAAGTAAAATGATTTTTTAAGAAACATTAGAAATAAATATTTTTATTAAAGTTTAAGGAAAAACATTCAAGATTATTTAAAATGGAAAAGGAATAATTGTGTTTATAAAACTAGAATTCAACAAAGATAGTTTTTCATGATAAAATGAATGATTTTATAAAAATAATGGTTGGTAAAATAGATTATGGAGTGTAGTTCAAAATGGGTGATAAATCAGTATGTTCCCTTTAATCGAGCTTTCTTATTGGGAATAATTGAGAAGTAAACCTTTTTAAAACATATATTTACAAATCAAAGAATGATGAAGAAACATGGATAAATTATTTTTGAACATATATATATAATTTATAATAAGTACCCATAAATTTAGAGGAATTACATTGGGGTAAAGACAAAGAAAGATTATCCCAAAAGAAAAATCGAGGATTGGAAGGGATCCCTTACCATATGTATGAAACAGTTCAACAGTTGTACTTAATTTTTTGGATAATTAATTTTAATTAATTATTTATTTATTTCAAAACCTTTTAAAAATTTATATAATATATTATAATTTTATTAAGTTAATTTATGACCTTTTTGATGAGTTAGAATATAAAATTTCATTGTTGCAGAGTATTCATTTTCAAGGGTTTCAAGGTCGGTTCTCTTGTTTATAAGGAATAAAGTTCATGTGAAATTGGAATAATTATCTAGAATTAAAATTATAGGTTATTAATGATTATAAAAAAATTAAAAAATTAAAAATATCATTTTTATATATTAATTGATGATGAATCATTAGATAAGACATTAGTGATAATCGTTTAGATTATTACGGTGGTTTTTTGATCCTCATAAACTAGTTTTGTTACATTATTTATTATTATGTTTATATGTTAGTTACATAGAATAAAAAGTTTATAAAATAGGTTTTAAATTTTTTCTTCAAAAATTAAAATGGTTTTATAACTATCTTTGATGGAGTTAAAGGTAGAATAAAGCTCGTCGTCCACAATGTCAGTAAATTGACACATCACAATGATGATTTAAATTTTTTTGGACTAAAAGAGAGTAGAAAGGGTATTTATGATGAATTATTCCCTTATAATATTAACATTTAAGTATATATGAGTTACTAGAGTAATAATTACACTTTGTGAAGGAGAGGTTGGTAGAGAATAAGAAAAAGAAACAAAATTTATAAGAAATTGGATGAAAAGAAAGAGGATTTTAGCTCTAATATTCTTCCTCTTTGATAACCTCCTTAGGGTAATGTTTTTGGTCCTTTGAAGAAACCAAGAGATCCAAGACATGGGTTAGGGGATTGTGAAGTCATTTTTGGTAGAATTTTTACCAGGCTAAAATCATGAGAGGTGTGAGGAAACGCAGTGTGCAGGTTATATTTATAGTAGAGGAAAGTGGTGTTTTATCAATATTATAATCATTAGATTATTCATTTTACTAACGAATATGAATAATTTGAGGAATATCAACAAATATAATACAAATTTAGTTATAGTTTGATATTTTTGGCTTATATTATCCATACATCATCTATAACCCCATAATTCATACATTTAGGTTTTATCGCAAATTGTCGTATTTTACTAACTGTTTAAGAAAATACAAAAAATTAACCCTAACCATTTTTGGATGTGAATAATTCAAAAATGGACTCCATTTTAGGATCATAATTATCTAAATATGAGAAATTTAATTTTAAAATAAAATCATCATTTAATCAAAAAATATAGATTTTATAAATATAACTGATTTTATAACTCTTTAAAAAAATTAATTAATGTCTCATTAAATTATATTAAAATAATAAGATAAAAAATATTAATTTATTAATATATTTTATTTAAATTATTATGTTAATAAAAAAATAGAAATTAAATATTTATGTATTACAAAAATACCAATACATAATTAATAATTTTAAACCATTTATTTACTTACACTATGATATAATTATTTCATACATTCATTTATAAGATGCCTAAATTTTCTATATACTTTCATGGGTGATGTTACTATTCATTTGGAAAGTTTACTAATTATAAGGGTCAAATTACTATTCCTAAGGTCAAGTGACAATTTAATCGGTATAAGTTATTTTACCACTAGAAGTACTTATTAATTCATTCACTATTGATTTTAATGTTTGTATTGTGTTAAAAATGTGATTTTATGTGGTTTATACCAAAATAAATAATTATAATAAATTTATTTCCACTGATAAAATTTAGAGTTGTTACATTATTTCCCCCTTATAAAATTTCAACCTCAAAATTTCATTTTACAATTTAAGGGGAAAAGGTGAAGGTGTTTCTCTTTCATCTCTTCCCCCAGCTCCCATGTTTCCCCTTCATAATTAGGGTTATTCTATAGTATTTTGAATAGATGAGTGGCCTTGTTGCATAAAAAATTATCTTTATGATCTAAGATCTTTACTGGATGCTCCTTGTAAGAGAGGTCTTTTTCCAAATGTACCACATTTGAATTTAGTACATGTGATGGATCTAGTATGGAAGTCCTCAAGTGGGATATATAGAATACCTCATGTACTTGAGTTATGTTTGGTGGAAGAGATAGTAGATTGGACTCAACTCCAACATAATAAAGGATCTCAAATGGGTCGATGCACCTGGGACATAGATTTCCTTTCTTCCCCAATCTCATGATCCTTTTCCATAGAGATATATAAAGAAATACCATGCATGAAACCTTAAACTCAAGTTGTAATAAATTATTGTCTACGTAGATCTTTTGTCGACTATGGGATTCCATGATGTCCTGATGAATGGTTTTCACTATTTCCACCATTTCTTTGACCATTTCAAGTCCTAGAAGCTTATGTTCTCCAAATTCATCATAACATTCCAATGTTATACATATTTTCTCATACATGGCATCATATGGTTGAATTTGGATTTTATAGTAGAAAATATTATTGTAATAGAATTCGATTAGTGGTAGATGTTGGTCCCATCTTCCCTTGAAGTACATAAAACACACCATCAACATGTATTCCATTGTACAAACAGTCATCATATATTGGCTATTAGTGTGGGGATGATAAGTCATAATGAGGTTCATATCAATGTTTAGAGCATGTTAGATACTTATCTAGAACTTAGAGGGGAATCTCATATCAAAATTGAATACTATCAATAGTAGCACTCCATGTATCCTTACCACTTATTTGATGTATATTTGTCAAATTTGATCCAGTTATTAGTCCACTTGAATTGTGATAATTTGAGATATATTTGTAGGATGATCCACACAAACTAATATAACATTATTTCCTTTTTATTTATTTGGATGTCTAATTGGAAATTACATGGTAATTTTATCCCACATACATGTTGGTATTTATAGTGGTTGAATCTTCCCCTTATACTATTGTGTTCTGGAATTCACTAGTTGACATACCAAACACATTGATGCATATTCAGAAATCTCTTTCATCATATGGTTCAACCAGTAGTTCTCTTGGTGATTTCAATTCATCTTTGTTCCCCCAAGGCGAATAGAGAAGGTTTAGATATTGAGTCATTCATAAGATCCTTTTTATCTATGTATTGGATGGTACACATAGTCATGATTTCATATTGAAACTCATTTCTCATCAATTTTAAACTCTAAGGATTTACCCTATCTCACAACTTCCACCTTATTCGAGATTTCTCCATAATTTCTTTGAGATTCCTTTATTTTATCCACAAGGGATGATTGATATATCATTTGAGAAAGGATTGATGATTTTATATCCTTAATTATTCATATTTACATCATTTGAAAATATATAAATATCTTATCTTTCACAATTCTAAACTTTGATAAAGACACAAAATCATTTCTACAGAGAAAATATTTCACCTTATTAGCTAACCAGGATGGTAAAGGATTGAGCAGTCATAATCCTTAATGATCTCTGACAGTCTTCACTGGTTCATAGTATTCTCATTATGTGTGAATATATATTTGAGACTCTTATGATTAGTATATATTTCACACTTTTCCACATAGAGATAATTCCACCAGATTTTTAATGCAAAGATCACAACTACCAACTCCAGATCATGGATGGGATAAATTTTCTAATGAATTTGCAACTAACATGAGGAATAGGCTATCAATTTATCATTTTTCGTCAGTTCAAAGACAAATATCTTCATTAAAGGATCATTGTACACCATAAAGAGTTACCAACAGGAAGGTAGTTTTTGCACTGGTTTAGTGATAATCTTATTTTTCAAATCATTAAAACAGTCTCCACATTCACTTGTCTAAAAAAACTATTATTCCTTCCATGTTATCTAGGTTAATTTGTTTGAAAAGCATCAGAAGATCATCAAAATTGTCTTGTATTACCAACCTAATCAAAGGAAGTTACATATCTATATTACAGATGTTTTCGTGGGTCACTATTTGATTGCCTTTTTTTAGAAGAGTCTAATGATATCATTTTTCAAGTGATTACATGCACCAACAATGATAATTCATTCATCAAGAACTCAAATTAACTGTACATTGCATATAGTTTATGTCTGTTCAAAATCATCATCACAATATTCAAATACTTCTCATGCTCCTCCTTACTCTTGGAATATATTAGAATATATTTAATAAAGACTGCCAAAATTTTTTGGGGGTAATGTCTAAAGACTACATTAATTAAATCCATGAAAATTTCTAGGGAATTAGTGAGTCTAAATTGCATCACCATGAACACATAAATTCTATTCCTCATTTGAAAGGAAGTATTGGGAATATATTCTATCCTAAAATTTAATTTGTAATATATTGACCTAAGGTCCACTTTAGAGAAATAACTATCCCCACATTTCTGACTGAACAAGTAATCTATCCATGGAAGGGGATACTAGTTCTTTATCATGTTTTTTGGAGCTCACAATATACAATGCATAGGTTCATTGATCAATCATTCTTTTTAATTAAGAGCCCTGATGCACACCATGGTGAAGCACTAGGGTGTATAAAACCCTTTGTCAATAATCTCCTGTAACTCCATCTTCATCTCTTCTAGGCCATTACTAGACATTCAAGAATGTGTCTTTTATATAAGCATAGAAACAAGAATAATTTAAATTGAGTATTTAGCCTCTTGATCAGGAGGAAGTCCAGTCAGTTATTTGGGGAATACATAAGTGTAATCACACATGATGGACATTTATTCAAACATGATTCTCTCCTTTATCTCAATCATTTGTGGTAGATATGACTCCTCATAAGAAAAAAATATCCATAATTGAGATGATGATTCTGAAGGAGATTCATATTCCACCTTATACTTTTAAAGTATTGTTGGATGCTTTGGGATGTGAATTATAATACCCCTTTCCCAATAATTAATGTTTGATTTGTATAAAGATAGGAAATCCATACCAAAAAATATCATCAAACTCTACCAAATGGAGTACGGAAATATTTTCATAGAGGTTCCGTCCAAATAAAAATAACCAGGGAGGAGTTATATACTTCTAATGTAGTAATTTACCCATCTTTTTTTCTCATATATTACTCAACCTCCAAATTTATTGGTGGGGTTTGAGCAGTTATACTAAAATTTTACGATAAGAAATAATGTGTAGTAAAAGAATCAAATAGTACATTTTATTTTCATAAATGAATAATCAACATTCCTATCAAAACATCATTATTGGTCTTCATATCAATAGTAGTGGTAACATATTCCCTTACTTACTTCCTTGGAGGTTGTTATTGTTGATTTCCTCCATCAAAAACTGGCTTAGGGAAACAGTTCACAAATTTTTTATATTCCTTGTAGTTGAAACACCGTTGTACAGGATGAGTGTTGATTTGAAACATCCATTATTTTACTACATTAGTGGGACCCTTTATATCCACTAATTAGTTATTAGCTATATTCACCATTCTTCCACACATGAATCATTTTTTAGTTCCCTTTATACAACTCTCATGATGCATTTTTCAAAATATTTTGACATGTGTGATATTGGGTTTTCATTACATCATGGTATTTATCTGCTGATCCACCCATTATAGGATCCATTTTCCCCTTTTTTATTGGGATCATGATACAATTAAGAGACTATGATCTCCTCTTAATCTTTAATGGCACAACAAATAATATATTCATAGCTATCAAAGTCTCGAATTACCAATGATTTTCATAGAATTTTCTTTAGTCTACTAAATAAGTAATCCATATTGTTTTTTGTGTTAATAACAATGTAATAGTCATATATTTAAATCATTGTATTGTTTTATTTACACACCCCGATAGATTCATCTTCTACCTTCATTATGTATCAAGAAATCTTTTTCCATCATGAGATGAAGGGTTGAAGGAAAATATTAATTGATTTTTTTCTTGAACTTCACCCAATCCATGGAATCAACTACCTACATATACTTTTTTTCTTCATCACTATCCACCCCTAATAACCTTCCCAATATAAAAATAAAATACTAGAAAAAAGTTTTTTCCCTTGAGAACTAAAGAAAAAAAGGAATATGTTTTCAATGTAGTTAATCCAATGTTCAATGAGAAGGGGATCTAAAGATGCACTAAAAATTGGAGGCATTTACCACATAAATGATTCAACCCTGACTTTATCTCTCTTAGGAGAAGGAAAGCGTTCCACATGAATTATATTATTATTAATAAGTTGAGCCAGTTGATCAAGTACTTTCATAATGTTTTGAGAACCTGTTCCCATATTATTAGGAATATGATAAGAAAATCATCGCATTTCCTATCACATTGATTGTTGGCATGGCTTCTTCTACTTCTATCCACTAACTATGAAAATAATGTGAGATTAGGTACTTGAATACTTAGATAATAAGAATTGTATAAAGAAAAATTAAACATAAAAGAATAAACTTGTAAAGAAAAGTATATCCAAACTTGTGATTCCCTTGGTTTTAGTCTAGGTTATCCCCGATCTATTTCATAATTTATATTTGTATGGGCATTTTTTTTATTCTCTTAATAATGGTTCTTAATGCACTTATAAATTTACCAAACCATATTCCCTAAGAGTGTAAAAAAAGTTCACAGTAATGCCCATTGTCGTCTTCCAGGTTACCTCAAGTCAGTCATGGAACTCCTTGTAGAGTTGTTACTCTTAGGTATATATCTTATAGAACAACATCCACTTGTAGTGTCCAGACAAGGTTGTATTTTCTTGATAAACCACTTAATCTGTAGTTACAAAAATTTAGGGATGTTTTCATATAATTAGTTTTATCCCTAAATCACTCACTAGAGTTTTCTATTCTTAATCCAAAAAACAACTAAACATTTAATTTCATACCAACTATAGTGTCCCTAGAATTTTAGAAATATTATTACATGATTTTAAGTATTATTATCCATAATATACAACCTATTATTGTAATGTATAGTGTGTTTGTAAGATTAGGTATATAATTAAACATCCTAAAACCAAAATAAAAAAACCATTTATTTAATCTTAATAATGAGATCCTAACAAAATTTGAGCCCCTAAATAATCATAGGACAACGTAGGGAATCTTGAACAAAGGGATGACCTAAAAATCCTAGTAAGGGGATAAAAATAAGAATAAAGATTAGTACATTGGTTAAAATGGATAACATAATTAAATAAAAGGGCATAAAAATATGGAATCGTGATATAAAGTAAATAAGATCATATAATAATGGGATTATAGTAATTTTGATGAAACATAAAAAATTTCATAAGAATGAGTAAAGGATCATTTCATAAGGAGGATAATGATTCAAGGCTAACCACCTTGACCATTGCACATGGAGCACAAGTCAAGGCGAACCACGAAGACCCTTGCACATGAAATCTTATGAGACTAAACATAAACCAATGAATTTTATTGATATCTAGGTCAAATAATTATAACATGTTCTTGAATATGTTTTCCACATAAATAATCATACATAATAAATCAAACATAAACATAAGGGTCACCCATGTAAAGAACTGGGTATCATAATCATGCCAAAAGGCATATCAAAAGGGAATATTATAATGGTGTCCATGAAAGGATGGATTTAAATCATAAGTTTAAATTAATATATAACTATAATAATAGATAATTATATGTGATGTCAAAATTAAAGGGAAAACATGTATAAATAGTGTTTAAGAAACATTAGAAATAAATAATTTCAGTATGGTTTAAGGAAAAAATTGCAAGATTTTTTACAATGGAAAAGGGATCATTTTTTGTATAAAATAAGAGTTGAACCCAGATAATTTTTCATGATATAATGCACAATTTTAGAAAAATAATTTTGGATTAAAATATATTATGTAGTTAACATTAAAATGTGTATGAAACTAGGAAGTTCCCTTCACTCAGGCTTGCTTATTGGGAAGAATTGACAAGGGAACCTTTTTAGAACATGTATATATCCATAAAATAAATATGATATGACATGGGTACATTATTTTGGAACATATAAATAGAATTTATCAGAATTATATAAAAAGTACGAGGAATTACAATGGGGTAAAGATAGAGAGAGAGAAAGAGTAACCTGAATGAAAATGGAGGTTTGGAAAGGATCCTTTACCTTATCTCCAAAACGGTTCTCCAATTCTTATTAATGTCATTAAAAATAAAACAAATTAATTAGTTAATTAAAGACATTTTATAAATTATTTAATTTAAAATAATTTTATTATGTTCATTTATGTCCTTTTTAATGAGTTAGAATATAGAATTTCATCATTTGGGAGCCTTTTTTTCTTCATTCTCTAGATCAGTTTTCTTGATTATAAGGAATGAAGTTCATATAAAATTAAAATAATTAACATGAATTGAAGTTATAGGTTATTAATGATAATCCATAATTTTAAATGGTTATAAATATAATTTGGTTACGTGATTTTGTGATGAATCATTAGATAAGACATCGGTGATAATTGTTAAATTATTATGGTGGGCTTTCAATCATCACAAACTATTTTTGTTTCATTATTTATAATTGTGTATGTATGTTTGTTACTGAACATAAAAGGGTTATTAAATAAAATTCAGATTATATTTTGAAACATTAGATGGTTTTATGACTAGCCTTTAAGGTGTTTAATGTAAATGAAAGCGTATTGCCCATGATGTTAGTAAATTGACACATTATGTGCGATGATTTCATTTTTTTTGACCAAAAGGAGAGAAGAATGTGTATTGATGATGTATTATTAAATTAGCATAATAAAATTACAATATATTCTAGGTACTCAAGTTATCTTTACACATGGATGTGGGGAGGTGAGAAGAGAATAAAAAAAATAAAAGAACATGAAAAGAAATCAAATGAAATGAAAATGGATTTTACCTCTTGTATTCATCCTCTTTGAGAAACTCCTTAAGGTAAGGGTTTTGGTATTTTGATGAGACCAAAAGATATTGGACATGGGTTTTGGTTTTGGGAAGTGATTTGAGTATAATATTTGATAATTCTCAAAGCTTGAGAGGTGTTAGGAAAATAGGTGGCGAGTGATGGTATTTATAGTGGCAGAGAGTGGTGTTTTCTCATTATTTTAGTCATTGGTTTATTATTTTGGCTCAAAAATATAAATAGTTGGAGGGCTATCACCAAATATATTAAAAAAATGAATTATATTTTCCCTTTTTGGACTTACATAATCCATACATCATCTATGAGTCCATAATTCATGTATTTAGGTTTTATCATAAATCATTTTATTTTACTATTAATAAAAAATTCAACTATTTTAGAAAAATATGAAAAATTCACACTAAATTTTTTTCAATAGGTATAATTAAAAAATGAACTCCATTTTATGGAAATAAATTTTTAAATATGATAAATTTAATATTTAAATAAAATTATCATTTATTTGAAGAATACAAATTTTAAAATTATAATAGGTTTTATAACACTTTGAAAAAATTAATTAAGGTCTAATAAAATAATCTTAAAATCATAAGAAAAATAATAAAAATTTACGAATACGTTTTATGAAAATAAATTTTCTTTTAAATTATTAAATTTTTCCCAATATTGTAATAAAATATTAATGACTTGTAAAAATAAAAACATATAATTTATATTTTTTAAACCAATTATTTACTTATACTATTATATAATTAAATCACACATTAATTTTTAAGATGTCTAAATTTTATCTATACTTTCTTGGGTGAGGTTACTATTCATTTTTTGAGTTTTATAATTAGAAGTGTCAAATTACTATTTATGATGACACGTTACTATTTTATCCATATATGTTCATTAACGTCTAGAAATAATTATTATTTAATTCATTATTCATTTATAAAGTCTTTATTTTATAAATTTTTTTATGTAGTTTATATAATATAAAATAACTATGGGATGTAAATTTACATCGATAAATTTCAAGTTCATTACAATGAAGGTAAACTACCTTTAAATTTATTGATCTCATAAACCTTCTAAGATAATATAATATTGATGTTTTTAATCTCAAATATAATAGAGATAGTTTTATCTAACTTATTCATCATGTAAATGTATTTCTCTCAAATATGAGGTATATTATTTATAATTTCAATATCAAATATTAATTATTTTTTGACAATCCTAATTTTGAGTATATTGTTCAATGACATAATTTAATTTCTCATATCATCATTGGAGTTAAAATTACCTTTAAATTATTTTAAATTCTCTTATTAGGTATCGATTTAGCTATGGTAGTTAATGAGTCAACCATCCATCTATATTAATTTTTTTTAAATTACTATATTCCATAACTGTGTCTATTTGACTCATATTGTAAAATATCAATCCATCCTTAGGTAACTTAAACATTGACAAACTTTTCAATATTGTAACTTATTAATTATATTTCAAGGGGTAATTCATCTATAATAATAGTTTAAAATTAGTTTCACTCAGGGAGATAAATTATCTCCAACCTCAATGAATATAACATATTTTATCTTATTAAAATAATATATATGTATAGTGACCAGATAGTAAAATAAATATTAGTTAATAATCCCTTCAACGATTCTACTGTTATGATCTGTATGAAATGAAGTGAATTATATTGAAGTATTAGGTAAAGTCATTAGATTTGATATAGAATCTATTCATATAACACCCACCATTCCACTTGAATGTTTTAATTTGAGTTTTTATTATCTTAAAATTTGTATTATTATTTTCAAGACATAGGGTTAGTTTGGTTTTTGGAAAATGGGTTTGGGAATGCAGTAGATGTACAATAAGTACTAACGATGTATCTAGAAATGCATGAAGGGGATTTAGGACACTAGATCCCTTTTTCATAGTTACTACATAGTTTTTCTTATTTTGTGGAATAACTTGAAAAACAAATCTACAATTTTTCAAGGGGGAGGATACCCACATTGTTATTGAGTGGTTTGAAAAACAATGTGGCCAAACCATTGTAGGTTTTATTGGTTAAACAAAAATATGAATATACAAAATTCCCATATAAATATTTTTACCCCCAGCACAACATTTCATTCCCGTCACACCATATAAAAGCCTCTAATGACTGTAAAAAAACTTCACACTTAATTTCATAATGAGTTAAGAATTGTTTTATTTTTCCTATATTGTAAACATTGTTTTCCGTTGATTTCATCAAATATTATTCACCTATTTACATTTTCATCCAATTCCTTCATAGATCTCAAATGCTAAATAATAGGGATAGTTGAACTTAGGGTTTTTGTTGGTTTTTATGAATTTTTTTTAGGCTTGTGGTTATTTATTCCGTATGGTTTAAAATGAACATAATAAAATTATATTTCATTTGAGGTAGGGGTATCCACATAAATTTACTTTTCATTTTGTAAGTACAGTGTTCATTGAATTTTCATCAGTTTTGTAGATGAAATATTTTTGAAATATTTTATGTATAGTAGATTTGCAGGGTTTCATTACATATTTTCCTTTATTTGGTATAAATTTTGGTTCTAATAGATATTACAATTTAATTTTTATATACCTTCAAGGTTATTTAAAAAATGTTAAAAAATAATTCAATTCCCCCCAAATTATATTCCAAAGGGGTTTTAGAAAAAAAATATCATTCCAAGTGTTATTATTAATTAGAGTATATATTTGTTTACCTTGGATATTTATTTGAAATGGTTTGATTAGGTTTGTACAGGGGAAACCTTTGGTAGCTGGGTGACTGAATGGGTGCTTCCCTATCTTTAGGTTTAATCTATCATGGGATTGTTTTCAATGAGGACATGTGAAAACCTAAGCTAACTTAAATTTTTTCTGGATCTCATAAGATGATATATGTTATTTAATAAATTCATAATTATATTAGGAACCTATAGTTTATGGATCATCAATTATTTCTTATATTCTAACAGATTTCATGTTTGGTTCATTTTACCACTTCTGTTTCATTTTTGATGATTAGACTATGATTTATTTTTCTTGTTCATTTTTTATGTTGTCTTATTATTATAAATAGTGTAGGTTTTTTAAAAAAATGGTGATATTAATATGTTATTATAATGTAAGTGTATTTAAAATTAGAATTCAAACATGAATTAAAAATTTTCATTTTGAAATGTGTTTTCTAGATTATTGGTTTTATCATACTGGGAATTTTATTATACCTTACATATGCCTTTTGGAATATATAGAATTGTTTATAGGATTTGGGTAAAGGAAATGGTACAATACATATTGGTGTATCTTCATGACTCCCATATTACTTATTTTATGTAATGACAGTGGTAAATGGAGGTTATAGGGAGTTGTGTTTTTGTAGAGTGTTTTGAATCTTCATTTATTTTTGGGTTACATTTTTATTGGCCTATCTGGCCTTGAAATTACTTTTTTATATGTATAGATGTTGTTTGACTATATTTATATTGATTATCTGATTTTTATGAGTTATAGTTCATTATTACTTCTTATTATACCCTTTTTTCTATCTATAAGTTTTGATGATTTTTATTTGATGGATTGGGAACCCCGTTTATTGATTAGTATTTCTGAATTCTTAGTTTTATTTGTTTAAGGTGGTTATCAGAACTCAAGGGTGATGCTAGTCCCAAATGTTTTATGATGACACCCGAGTTCTTATGCCCAGTTCATGGTGATTAGGAATGTGCTTCGAGCCTTCTAGTGAGGTGGTTCGGGTGTGGTTATTATTGATATGGGCTGGTTCATTAAAATTATTATAGGAAATACTATATTTAAATGATATTTATTTCCCTATGACTCAACCAAAAGTGAATTCATCATATTTTACATTGAAATTAATCTTCAAAACATATCCATAACAATTTACTATGTGTCCAACTGTAGTTCCTCATCACATAAATCAATTTACAAACATTTATAACATTATAAATAAATAGTAATAAAGGAAAAAATTATTTTCTATTTCCTTTTATAAATTAATTTGGTGAAAATTTAGATATTATCTCAAGAATAGTTATTCTATAAGAAACATAAGTTTCTTTAATAACAATCTCCATGTATAAAATCTCTATAAACTAAAAATAGAAATTTACATAGATACTAAATTTCATATCCATGTGATAAAATATTATATGGAAATCAATTCATTTAGTCTTATCAGAAAAGTATATAGAAACTTATTCCTAAGGATTATAATCATGTCAAGGTTTTATTGGTTCAAGTGATACCATTTAAGCCTCATGAGCATAGTTTATAGTGCATGATTCCACAATAAATGAGAAATATGAGTTTCATTGTAAAACAATAAATATAGGTTTCTAAATAATTCTCTCATGATCCATATATTTAATTAAATCATTGAAGTTAACAAGAATTTTTTCATCATATTGAGATATATATAGAGATTATCAATGAGATTATCCTAATCTAACTTCTCAACCATGGATCCTTCTAGATGAATATCCTCAATTCAATAATTATTCTATATATTTTCCAATATAGTAGTTTCAACATTTTTTGTCCAATATAATATTATAAAAAAATAAATTGATGTATTAGAATAGGATAGTTCACTATTTTTTAATAGACTACTCAAAATTTCAGATTTAATTAACTTAGTCTCTCCCCCACTTTTTTATTTTTCTCTAAAGGAACATTAGAAATTTTTTATGGGAGTAGAAGATAAATATCCATTCTCATGATCATGGATTTACTTATCATGATAATTTATAACTTCCTAAAATATATTAGTACCTTGTTTTAACCCATAAACACAAATCTATCCTTTCTCACCAATATGTTCCACATCCTCACATCTGAAATAAAATACATTCTCATCACAAAAAATATCATCATTATCAAGTCCCCAATAAATAATTCCATGAGGTAGAGTTGGATTCAAAATAAGTGAGTATGATCTATAAATATTCTTGATATATCATAACTATTCTGACCACCAGATATTTAAACCAACCATAATCTAATTAAAAATTTATTATCGTATAAAATAACTAAGTTATTCTTCAAAAAAGAATTATACATTACCAAATATTATGTTTAATTACAATTCCATTAAGATAATGGTTTTGTGTAAAAGAGTTGATATAATAAATATAAGTTTCTAGTCTTCCTCCATGTTTCTCATCAAAAATCCACACTTGTTTATTTTTTAACATTATTTATTAAATATAAAAAAACATATATTGGTGTTTAAACATGGAAAAATATCATTTTTTTAGTAAAATTACATGTTGAATAATATTATCTAAAGCCCAATACTACCTATTAACGTAACTTGTATGGGGTCTCCTTCCGGATTCATTACATCTCAGTGAAATCTAGGGAATCTTTAACCTTGATATGAAATAGTTTAGTGAAAATGTGTTAGGGTATCACTTAAAGTATTCTGTGAGAGACAAGATTAATGAACTATCACTCTCCATAGAGATTAGTAAAACATAAAATCTATACACTAATGACATAAGAATTTCAGTAATTTCAGTGATAAAGTAATATTCAAAAAATATTCTACTATATGCCATGGGTAAAAAATTTTCTTCTGTAATTTGTTTCCAAAATTTTTATTTAAGAACATTAATGATTAAAAACATGATTGAAATTAAAAAAATAAGCTTCTACTTTTTCTCAATTATCTATAAATGATCTTTTAGGAGTTGAGATGACACACTAAAAGATGAAGAAACAATACCTTTTGATTTCTTTAAGGGTCCTTATAATGTATCTGACCTAACTATCGATTACTAGATAAGACCATATATGTTTCCTAACTGTAGTTGTTGCTCCCTAAATTATATAGGCTTCCTACTAGTTTCAAGGGTATATGATCAATGTTAAGTAGACAATATCATCAATATAATAAAAATTTAGTTAAATCAAAATAAGTTAAAAATATAAATACAAAATTCTTAATAGACTATTAGTGAATTAATATATAATTTTACAATAATAATCTATCCATAATTTATAAAAATACTCCATCATATAATATCATATTGAACCCATGATACTAAATACAAGCAATATATCATGAAAATAAATTATCATTGTGTTTATTATATATATATATATATATATATAATAAAAATAAGTAATATGATAAAATGATACAATATCCCTATCCTAAACTCATAACTTTCCTCATAATCCAGTCAATATACTCTTGCAAGACCATCTATATATGGGTCATTTTCTTAACTTGCTTTCCATTAATAGAGTATAAATATCCACCAAGGTGAATGTTTAGGGTAGAAGGATATAAATTTGTTGGGAACCACCAATGGGGTCCCTAATATATGAAACAATATAAAATTTAATACACAAAAAATACAATATTAATTTCTTTAAAAATAATATAATAATCAAATAGCCAAGTTGAGTGATCTTGTAATAACATGAACACCATGATGCTTGAAACTAATTACTTCAGTTGTTTCTTAAAATTCATATTTGAAATGAAAAACGTGGGGAACCACACTCTCCATGATGATCTATAAACCAATATGTAGACATCCTAATATCTATAGAGGAAGATAGATTTTCAAAACCTTTGGTATACCATATGGTGGGTACAAAAAGGCTGATACACACTCCCCTAAAATTAAAATCAATAATAATAATGCACACCATGGGTCCAATTGGAAAGGAACTCATCACCCTTGCATCCTAATCAGTTAGTAAAGACACCGGGTAGGAAAATTTGGTCAACTCTAGACATCTATAATTCATGGCCATAATTGATAGGAACATATAGTATGTACCATGGGAATGGACTTAACACCATAATCAATGTGGGAAGAAACATAACATGAGTGTCATACTTCCTCAATTGGTCCCATATCCTATAGAAATAGTAGGGAATAATTCACACAACCGAGTATTATGGATCACTTAAGGAAAAAGAGAATCCAAAAAACCATCAACAATGTTAGTTTTGATATATTAATGTTCTATTATATCATAATTTAGATAATGTAAAATACAAAAATCACATGGTATTCATAACCCATTCCTAGCCTTATGATAGTAACCATTACACACATAGCTCTAAACTATTGATCAATACATCAACTGGTTATCACATCCTTACTTACATTATGTGGGGCTCAACTATCTTTTAAATATTCCACTATACCCACCAAAAACCCACAATGATCACACTCACAGGATTCTATAATCTATCTCGATAATTTCAAGTCATAGTTCACATCATGTTAAACTAAAAAATAACTATTTTCACCTAAATTAAAACATATCACTTGGTTTCATAAGACCTAAAACAAATACTCAATTTAAATCATAAACAAAAAAATCACTGCCATGGAGTTTACAATTCCCACAAGCTTTACCCCAAAACAATCCTTTCAAAAATCCCATATGTAAAACCATCACCCTAGGAAACATACAACACTACCATAGGGAGGAAACATTACCTACTAACATGTGGACAATTCAATATTCCCCTCTAATTAAAGGATACAAATTCAATAGTGTATGTTCACATTTGAATAGTTCCCTTAGGAAACCACCATTTAAAATCACCGTAGATTAGTCTTCTAAGGAAACACCATCTCAGGAATATATGGAAGTGTTCAATGATTTATAAATACTATCCAAAAAAATCTCATACACAAAAACTCAAAAACACATGAAGTTAGATTTTTGGTCCCATAAATGACACTCAATTATTTATCCAAGATAATGATAAAGTGAAACTATTGATAAAATAATCACCAAGAATTATACCCTCACTGGACCCATATTACTAGTTCATGAGAAACCCTTCTACGCTTTCAATATTTTATCAAATAAAAAAGGAACTTTTATGGTCCTTCAAAAAACATTATTACGTTATCCTTTTGGTGTGTTCATCAATAAATATTAAGATAATTTTACTCTATTTTGAATGTTTTTTAATTCAATTAGGCTTTAACTTTTTTATCTCATGGTTCCAAACACTATTGGACTTTATTTAAGTCTCATTGATTCAGAAATTGATAAACACACAAAAAATATTAATACAAATCATGAAAATATTATTTCATATATAATAAATCTTTTACCATAATACACAAGGAGTTATCACATCCATAATTATGTCTTAATAAAAAATTAATAGAGATAAATAGAATTATATTGACATAATATCAAACTTAATCATTTATTTTAGAACATAGAGGAGATAAATAAAACAATGAGAAGTAAGTTTGGTCTTACCTAATCTTTTCTACATGAATTTCATTACTACAGATGGAATGTTGATTATATGAATGATAAATCACTGAGATTAGGAAGAAGATTGTCGTAGTGGAATACAAGAGAAAGAGTGACACCATCTTTGACCCATTTGATTAAAAGGGGATGAAAGGTGATCTAATTTTATAAACATTTGAACTGAAGTGACCAAAATTATTCAGCTTGATATATAGGGTTATGTAAACCAACATATGAATAGTGGATTTACCATTGTCATTTATTGTCCCAGTAATAGATACAATTCCATTTAAAACCTCACTAAGATTTTGGTTGGGGTTACCACTCTTCAAAAACCAATTTTTGGTTACCTTGAACCTAAAAAATTAGTATCAGGTCCTTTAAAATTCCTCATCAACCTAAAAATATTCATATTAAGCATAAAATATTATTTAAAAATAACTCCTTAAATCTAATTATCAAAAATAAAAATTCAATTTTCCCTATTTTCATTAGAGTCTATATAAATTATTGTTGTCAAAAACACATGAAGGTATTGTTTATTAAAAACTCACCATCATATGGACTCTTATCTATATGAATCATCATCAAGAACATATAAAATTTTAATCCATCAATTAGAATTTAATTTCAGTAATCTTTTTTACTTATATAAAAAATACGATAAATTTATCTTCCCAAATGATGCATAAAAATAATAATTTCACAAAAACCCATCTAGTTAATCTATAACACACACATCATGATTGAATGATGTATCTGGAACTAATTATATCTGAACACAATCATCCACTCATTAAAAGAGTTTTTTTTGGATCTACACAACATTGAATAATTATACAGCCTCAAAGGACCCACATACTATAGCATGAAATTCTCAAATCAGTTATGACATCCAAAAAATAAAACATCATAAAATCATTAAAAAAATTCAATTTTTGTCATGATATTCAAAGTGAATGGAATAAAAAATACAATTTCATATATAAATATACCTTTATGAATAATGTGACTATACACTGTTGACTTCTCGTGATGGTCTAAAAATTTGTTAATAAAACAACTCCTCGATCCTATAAGTCCATCATCATAATCTCTTTAGGAATACATTAATTTTTTAAATTCGTAGTTTCACTAGAATTATTAATAAAATTTTTGTATTACATATGTTTATATAAACATTGAAACATAAATAAATAAACTACTAGATATATAATTTTTTACATTATTTATAACTAGATTTAACTCATCAGCTTCCATTCTAATATACATGTGATACCATTGTTTTCACATTATATTTTTACCACCCATGACAACTATGATGTTTTTGAAAATCCACCTTACCCAATGGGATTAATCACCATGTGATTGATAGGATATTTACAACCATAGTAATATCCATATCATAATCTTACTAAATTGAAAAACCAACTATCAACATATCATGATAACTACTACTCATAACCACATACCATTAAATCCAATAACACATCCCCTTAACCTCATTTTATGGTATGAGGATATTGTTGTGGCACTCACATAAAAATATTAAATATCATGGTCTTATATCCTCATAAAACATACCATCAATAATTAGGCCCTATGTAATTATCAAAATATACATAAAGTGTTAAAATTAGGAACAGTAGTTAGGTAGCCTCACATACAAACCTATTGGGGAAAACACTATAGACATTCCTCTAAATGGTGACCTCCTGTAATGAACCAAAATTTTATCAATGAAATTTCAATCCTTTTAATTATTTTATACATTATAATACACAAAAATCACAAAGAGAACCCAATTAAAACATTATTCACATAAATTAAGAATAAATTAAGTGGTATTTATAGAAATTAGGGAACCCAAACCAATGTAATAGTAACATGATTGTTGGAATAGTACAATGACCATTTGGAATAATAATGTGGCTAATAAAATAGTAACCTCACCAATGAATGTATAAATAAAACATATGTATCATATAAATTAAAATATTTATTTTTATATCGTGGGATAATTAAATAAATTTTTAAAAAATGATAAATTAAATATTGGTATTTTTGTAAAAAGAAAATGTTTATATACAATTTTATAATAAATAAAATTATTAAATATACAATTAATTTACATAATAATTATTAATAAATTAATATTTTTTAGTCTCATTATTATAACATAATCTTATAATACTATAATTAATTTTTCTATGTATCATAAATTTGTAATAATATTAAAAGTATAATTTTATGAAGAAATGATAATTTTAATTAAAAAATAAATTTCACATATTTATAAATTTATTTTCCAAAAAAATATTCCATTTTTAAATATACAAATATAAAAATGTTGGGGGTGATTTTTTGGAGTTTTTCTAAAATAGTTGAATTCTAGGTGAATAGTGTTATGTGACAATTTTCGATTTTTATCATTTTCTGCCAAATACATGAAGTTTTTAGTAATGTATTATACACTAACCCATTGGTTTTAACTCACATGTTATATTCACCATATACAGTCACAATAATTAAAACTCATTATAGTCTTGATCAAAAATAAGAATCAAATAAATAAAATAATAAAAAACACCCATCTCTTTCCCCTATTAATACTACCCCACAATGCCTCTTCTCCTCACACCTACTAAGATATCTGTCTTGCTAATATTATACCCAATTACTTTACCAAGCCTCTTCCCCACGTCATGGTATATCTAGTATCATCAAAAAACCATTTTTATTGGACTTAAGGTTGTTTTCGAAGAGACGATATTCAAGAGGTAAACTACTCCATTTTTATCTATTATTTTCATTTCTGTTCATATCCTCCACTCACATCCCATATAGAAAGTGAAATGATAAATCTTGTATCATACATATAATATAATTATTTTATGTTAATGGAATATCAATAATCAAAATTCTTTTATGGTGATTTTTTTCTAAAAATTAAAACATCGTCCATGAGGTGCTGATTCACCACCTTCACAGACAACTAGTTTTCATTTTTATTGAATTCCTTCAAGGATGATCATAAAAAAAGTGTAAAAAATTGTAATATGAGTACTGAAACATTTTAAATTTTTTTGTAACTTTTATATGAACATAATATTTAATAAAATGATACCAGTTTTGGATTATCTCAAAACGACTACCAAAATGAACCAATCATTTTTCATTAACATTTTATCTTATGAATCATACTCATGTGAAATAATAAAATGTTTTATAGGAACATTTGAATTTCAATAATTAAATTAAAATCATATAATTTAATTTTTGGATAACTATTTCTATTTTAGAATAACTTCTATAGTTATTCAGAAGTGAACCGACCATGAAATTGGAAAAAAAACTCTACTGAAACAATAATATTAAACTCTATAAGTCATCTAAATAACCGTAAATGAACATAATAAAATTACTATAGATAAAAAATATATATAATATGTTATTAATTATATAATTAAATAATTAATAAATCTTTTTTTATTATATATGACATTAATGGAAATAGAATAGCACATTCAGACATAAGGAAAGAGATTCTCTGTGAACTTCCATTTTTCCTTCATGTTACGCTTTATATATTTTTACCCAAATATGATTATTAGTTAATATTATTTAATACTCAGAAATTATATTTTTATTTTATAGAAATATGTAACTACATTAATAATTTTTTCTTTTATGGATAAATACATGTTTTGTAAGGTTCTCTATTAAATTTTATTTGATAAGAAATCTTAATTAAAGGGATCTCCTGAATTTCTTACCCATTTTCAAGTACACACCATAATTTGTTTTCAGCCATCAATATTTTTTTAAAATCACTATTTTTATCATGACAAATTATATTATTTCATTTCATTTTAACTCAAACAATTTTTCATTTTTCCACTTTAAAGACTCATATATTTTTCCTTAAACTGCACTAAAGTGGCTCATTTCAAAAGTTTCCATATTTGTTTACTTAATTAAAATATATTTGTTCATATATTGTCATTATATATTCCTATTTAAACTTAATAATGTATAATTGTGATTTAAATCAGTTCTTTAGTGGTCACCATTATGATATTCCATTTGGTTATGCCTTATAACATGATTGCGATACAAATTCCTTTCCCTGAGTAACCCTTATGTATTTGCATATGTTTGATTTTTCATACAGAAAACATATGCATGATAATGTTATGATGGGTTCACCCAGATAGTAATACAATTCATTGTGTAGTGTTTATTCTCAAAATATTTAATGCTGGTATAAGGAGGAAACATAAATCTAATATCAGACCTTGTCCACCATGTGATATAGTCTTTGTAGTTAGCCTTGACTCATGTTTATGTCATGTTATATGTTTCTACCACATTACTATGTATCCATGATCACATGATCCCATATTATATATGAAATACTTATTTATATTAATTCTTTTCCATTCCTTTTATTTCATCATGTTATACATTCAAACTCAAGTGTTATTATTTATCGAGATATTTATTCTGTTTTTTTGATTTCTAGCGCATCCCTTTGATCATGTATTACCCTGGTGATTCTATAATGATATAATAGATAAATGGATGTAATGAGCTCATTATGGTGTTTAAATAAGAGATTTGTTTTTATTGTTTCTAAAGATATACCAAATCTTCCAAGGACAATATACTTTTTTATGATTGGTTTATAATTGATCTTTCTGTATGCTTAAAATCATGTAATAATATGTGTAAAAGGATAGGTCCATAATAGTTGGTATTGGAGAATAGTCTAGTTAATTTTGGATATTAGGACTACAAAATGTTTGAATTAACCCTATGGATAATTCTATCACCGTGGATAACCATGACTGAAACCACGAGAATCACATGTTAGGATTTACATTCAATTTCAATTTCACCCTAAAATGTTCAATGTTTTATTTTATATAATTACTTTCTTTTTTTTAAATACCCCTAAATATAAATTATTTTTCTTAGTTAATCGATAGAAATAGAATAACCTGTTCAATCTATCAGTGTTATAGGAAATGTGATTATTTCCCTAATGAAATTCCCAATCTGATGGGAATGGGTGGTCAAAACTTTATGACAGTACTAGAAAAATTGGCTCGAGTTATAAATAGTAATATGAATCATGAGTGACTCCCTCCTAATCAAATGAAAGATAATTTTGATATAAAATCCATTATGGAACAAATTCTCTATATCTTTAGTGGATCTTATGATCCCCTTATCATATAATAATTGATCAACTCAAATGAAAAGAATTACCTTCCCTCTAATGCTTAGAAGAAGAGAAATTATTACTGGAAGTCTATAATTTTGATGGGGAAATTGATGAGTGGTGGAAACGTATTCTAAACAAAATGTATAAAGGATAAATTGATTCATGTGAATGAGATTAATTATTAAAAATAGTTTACCATAAAAATTCTCCCCAAAAACACTAACATAAGGGAGTTCCTTGGACAGATACAAAAGTAACATGACAATATCAAGGAAAATATGGAAAACTCTACACGTACTATATTCAATGCATATGAATTTTTTTCTAGACACTCAAATCAATGTGAATATCTTCTTTAGTAAACTAAAGATGAGTCTAAAAAAATACATGCTGATTTGAGACTTTGAAGGCTATGAGGAGATTGTTCATTGGGACCTTAAGTTTGAAATTGAGATCATAAAATCTAACTAGTCTCATGATCCCAAAGATAAAATGTTTAAAATATATTTTAGTATGGTATGATCAATTAGACAAATCACATGATGGAAAGAAAACACAATATTGTACATGTCAAAAGTGTGGTAATAAGCATCTTGGTAACTGAATAATGGGAATCATGAGATACTTAAAATGTGGAAGAGTGGGTCTTTAGGATAACTTTTTTAAATGTATTTAAATAATCCAACCAATATAGAAGAATAAAGGATGGTTCAGATCAAATCATGGACTATAGTGTAGAGTTTCAATTATACGGATCATGGGAACTATGTAAGACAATTTCCTAAGACAAGGGTTATTAGAGGCAATCAACAAAAACCTTCAAGGTAGAAAGGAAGGGAATATTCAATCACTACAATTGAGGTCGAACACAAAAATGATGCGGTGATAGGTACACTAGTTATTCATTTAAGAATAGAAAATGTACTATTTTATTTATGTTATACTAATTATTTCATATCATCCATGTTTAGAAGAACTACTCAAACACCACATCAAAATATGGAGGTTGATTTATTTATGAGATCAAAAAATACGGCATTTTTTTAATCCAAATTAAATAAATCCTACCTGATTAGTGATTCTAGACTGATTCTCCAAGGATATCTTATTATATTTCCTTTGGTCGATTTGGATTCTATATTGGGAATGGACAGGATATCCATATACAAATAAAACATCAATTTTCAGGAAAGGGAGATGAAGCTTCACATTTCGAGGCATCCTCCAATTTTTTATAAGTGTTAGGATGAAGATAAATATACTTCAGAATAATCATCTCAAGTGTGGGTATTATTTCCCCATGATAAAGAATATCTTTCTTAAATTATTAAGACAAAGAAGAGAATCATGCTGAAAGACATTCCCATTATGAAGGACTACATTGATGTGTTCGCAAAAGAACTGAATGGACTTTCTTATATTTGATAGGTTAAGCTATCGATTAAAATTATTCATGGATATCTAACTATATCAAATACTCCTTTCAGAATGATCACAATTCAGTTGGGGGAAATGAAGAAGTTTTTTCCAGAGAATCTAGACCAGGGTTTTATTTTCCTAAGTGTTTAAAATTGGTTTCACTAGTAATCTTCATCAAAAAAGAAGAATGGATCAATACTCATATGAATTGATTATCATGAGCTCAAAAAATTACAGACAAGTAACAAATATCCCTAAACCTAGATAGATGGATTTTTTGACCAACTACAAGGGGCCATGTATTTCTCTAAGGTTGACCATTGGTTAGGATATCACTAATCAATGGTGGTGAAGGTAGATATTCCCAAGACTACCTTTAAAATGAGGTATGGATAGTATGAGTTTATAGTTATTCCTTTTAGACTCAATAACACTCCAAAACTATTCATGGAATTAAAATGTATAGTCTTTAGATATTATCTCAAGAAATTTTGTGGTATCATTTTTCAATGAAATTATAATATACTACAAGTGAAAGGAGGAACACTTGGAGCATTTGAATACAGTTATTATGAATTTTAAAAAGGAGAAACTATATGAAACATACAAAACATGTGAGTTATGGATGAATGACATAACATTCTTGGGAAATTTTATAACCAGTAATGGGATATCTTTGGATCCTTATAGAAAAATGAAATTTTGGAGTGGCCAATACCAACTTTGGTAACCAAGATCTATATTTTTTATGGCTATGTTGGGTAATATGAACATTTTTTGAGGAATTATAAAAATTTTCATGAATAAAAACTAATTTAAAAAAGAAATGGGAAATGTATGTTTGGACGAAAGAATATGATGAAAACATTAAGTATCTCAAGAAGAGGATAATCACTACACTTGTTCTCACACTACCAACAAGTGGATATGGTTTTGTGATATATAGTGATGATTTGAAAAAATTCATGGGTTTAATACTCATGAAGAATGATAAATTAATATCTTATACCTCACATATGTTAAATATACACAGTCAGAACTACTCGACACAGGATATAGAATATGAATCAATGTTTTTCCTTGAAAATATAGAGACACTACCTCTATAGTGGTAAGTGTGACATACATACATATGAAGAGATAATAAAGTATATATTCACACAAAAGGAGCTCATTATGCATCGATAGCAACATAAAGTTCTAATAAAGGAATATAATTGATCACTAGTAAAAGAGATGCCAATGAAGAGACAGAGTTGGGCAAGGAAGATAGAGGGAGGAGGAGAGAAACCAATAAAAGGAAGTTCAAGAGTATATAAAAGGGAAAATGCGTGTCAGTTCACATAGATGAAAATGAAGTCTCTAATGGGGTGTGATGCATATATAATTTAAATATTATATCAATAAAATTAAGTTTATACCAGTATAGAACTATTTAGAGAACAATATTTTGTGAGTGTATTTTAATTGAATTGGGTGACTTGTCACATTCCATGTCCGGGTGAAACATCAAACGTTATTTTCTAGATTCCTCCAAATATTTTTGTTGGTTAAGAATATTATAAAAGTAAAAAAAATTATCTCCTAAAAAATCGAATGTGATTAATCTATTAACAATAATATTGGGAAGGAAAAAATGGTATCATATGAACTTAGATGAAGCGAACCTACTACTATATCCATGATGTTGATTGAGATAGACCATATATTCATGGAATTACAAAGGATGAATCTAAAAATCATCATAGTAGGTAATACATATTACATTTCCCTAATTATTTCCCAACCATCTATATAAGAAAAGATCAAGGAGGTACAACGTAAAGATATGTAGCTATAAAAGATGTTGAAATAATTAGAGGGTGGTAAGCTATAATAGTTTCAAATAAATGATGATGGTGTGATTAATTTTGGAATTAGGATTTATATTACGTCATAACCTGATATAAAGAAGTAGCTGCAAGATAACACACACAAAATATCATTCTCCATCCATTCTAGAAGTACAATGACATACTGTGGTCATCGAGAACACTTTTAGCTGGAAAATATGAAAAAGTATATTGTAGAGTATATCTCAACGTTTTTGGTATGTCAGTAAGTTAAGGAAGAGAGAAATAATTCCAAAGGGACGATACAACCATTACCTATTCAAACATGGAAATGGGAGAATACCACTATGGACTTTGTCAATAGTCTCTAAAAACATACAAAGTAAGAAATATGGTATAGGTTGTGGTGGATAGAGTCACCAAGACAACACACTTAATTATTATTTGAGAATATTTATCGCTTGAAAAAATTTACGAGTTATTTCATGGGATTCCACATTAGATGATCTTTGATCATGATCCAAGTTTCACATATAAATTCTAGAGAAGTTTTCAACATTCTTTGAGTACTAATTTGAATTCCAACATAGCCAATCACCCCAACACTGATGGAAAATTTAAAAGTAATATTCATAAACATGAGGACATGCATAGAGATAACTAAATGGAATTAAATGGTGGATGATACTAGAATCACAAATTGTTTGAGTTATCATATGAAAATAGCTTCCACTCGAGTATACAGAGAGCTCTATATGAAAATATGTACACAATAATATGTAGAAATAAGACCTGTTAGGATGATGTTAGAGAATGAAAGATACATATGCTTGATCTGGTGTAATATTTGAAAAATAATGTTTAGTATGTCCTCCATCACATAAAAGCAACATATATTAAAAAAAAGATATATGCAGACAACCATTGATGGGACATGCCATTTGAAGTTGGAGACAAATTCTTTCTACAAATATCACCATGGAAGATAGTCACGAGTTGTGGAAATAATGGAAAGCTTATCCAAAGGTACAACGGCCCCACTGAGATATTTTCTCACCTAGGTTCAGTTCCCTATCAACATGAAATTCCTAAACTATGGATCGTGTTTAGGACATGTTCCATGTATCTCTGCTGAGGATGTACATACCTGACTCCTCACATGTACTGAATCAGAGGTGGTATCACATAAAGAAACATCGGTGAAGATTTTGGACCATAGAGACAAATTAATATTTAATAAGACACCTCATATAGTCAAATTATTTCAAAGGAATCATTATTATGAATAGGCATCATAGAAACCATAGGATGAAATGAAGGATAAGTAACCTCACTTGTTTTCACCGTAGTATGAAAAACAAAATTTCGACATAGAAATTTCATTATGTGGAAGATTTTAATGACCCAAAATTTTATAAATTAAATTTCCATTATTATAATTATTTTTATATAGTATAAAACACACATATAATATATAGAACCTAATAGAACCATTATTCTCATAAATGAATAATGAAATAATTATAACATATATTAATTAAAGAACCCATGTCGATGGAATAATGACCCGCATGTTGAAATTGTAATAAGATCATTAAGAATAGTAATTTGGCCAATATAATATTAACATCTACTATGAAAGTATAAAAAATTTTAGGTGTCATATAAATGAAAATATGATATATTTATATCATCATAAAAGTAATTAAATTTTTTTAAAATGATAAATTTATTGTTGTTTTTTGTAAAATGAAATTGATTATTTACAATTTTATAATTAATATAATTATTCAAAAGAAAATTTATTTACATAAAATAGATTAATAACTAAATAATTTATTGTCTGATTGTTATAAGTTAATTTTAAGAGACTTTTATTAGAATTTCAATGTATCATAACATGAGTTATAGTATTAAAATCAGTATTTTTAATATAAATAATTATTTTAAATAAAAATTAAATTTAACATGTTTATAAATTTTCACTTTAAATTTGATTCCATTTTTGAAATCTTCACATCAAAAAATGGTTGGGGTGAATTTTTGGGATTTTTATAAAATAGTTGAATTTTTGGGGAACAGTGAAATACAATAATTTACATTATTTAATATTTTAAGACAAATACATGAATTGTTGAGTCATATCTGAGGTAAGAACCCCTTTTTTATACTGAAATGCACTAGTTACTGTACTCAGTCATAATAATCAACACTACTGATTGTGTAGAGGAAAAATAATAAAAAAATAGATTCAAATAATCCAAAACACCCCTCTCCCTCCCCTATAATTACCACCCTCACCACCTACTCTACTCACACCATTAGAACCTTATTCATTGCTAATATTTTATCCAATTACTATCCAAAGCCTCTTCCAAACATCTTGGTCTTTTAAGTCTCACCAAAATACCATTTCCAAGTTCAATAAGGTGGTTCTCAAAGTGATGATGTCCAAGAGGTAAAATCCTCCTTTCTCTTTTATTATATTTTATTTTCCAATCCTCCCCTCATCCACCCTATACAAAGTGACATGATAAATATAATATCATTGATATACTAGAATTTTATTATGTTAATGTAATATCTGTCATCAAATCTATTTTCCTATTATTATTTTTCTAAAACTGAAAACATCATCCAAAGGGTGTCGATTCCCCACCTTCATGGATGAAAATTTTAGAGGCCCATAGCTTGACGTACATGGACATTACATTACATTTTATGAATACATAATACATAACAAAAATAAACACACAAGGACTGTAATAGTTTAGTGTCTTTGGAAATATGGAACATAATCATCTAATCGTGGTGAAATGTCTTCAACATCTCCCATAAAGATCCTCCCTTTTTTTCTTACCTAACAACTTTCTTTATATCCTGGGGAAAAGAAAACATATAAATGGTGAGATAAAATTCTCAGTAAGTGCAAGAATGGAAAAAATAAAACAAACCATATACATTTGAACTTAAAAATACATGAACATAATGTTTAAACATCAAAATCTTGAGCAATGTCATAAAACATGGTAGTACATAAGGCATATATCATAATGGAACATCAATCATGATAAAATAGCATGGTAATAAAACATGTGATTGTGGAAACCATTAAGCACATGATATGATTTCCATAGTAGCCAAGACATTGCTGCCCAGACCATCTTAGTGGACAAAGTCTCATTCTGAATCGAGTTCACTCCTCATTCTAGTCCTGTATTACTGAACCAGATTAACTTACCATTCCAACCATGTCTATCTCTTGAGATATAAATCTTTACCAAATTAATTGGAGTGAGATATAGGTCCCACCAATCTCATAATGAAACCATTCTTATTTGTGCCACAAAATCATAAATCATACATCATAGCATAACCAATGTAATAAAAATGGGATTTTTAAAAATCGTGCCATCACAACATAATCCATATTAGATAAAAAAAATTCATAAAAGTAATTAAATCATAACATAATCAAATCAACGTAAAAATAGGGATATAAACAGAACCCTATATTATCTTATATGGAAAATAATTTTGATAAAATGCTTGAACTCCATTCTTGAGGAAAATATCCTTTCTACTTCAAAAACCTTTTCCATTCATAAAATGTCATATAATTTTAAACTAAAGGAATTTGATTAAAAATAAACCCGAAAACTTGTAAACTAAGCTTCATGGAAATAATTTTCTAAAAATCCATTCATTCCGTATAAGTTAAAAAAAACATTCTTCTTGTACTTTGGCCAAAAAAGTCAAAAAGTACCTCGTACAAAAAACGACAAAAGATTCCATTCATATATTTTACTAAAAACATAATGAAGGGTAAAATTGAATTTAATCAATTGTAGGAGGATATAAATAATATTAAATATTGAGGAAACATGGATGTGGATGATAAATATTCCCCAGTAAATTCTGAAGTATAAACAATTTCAGATAAAAATGAAATTGCGAGATTTTCCCTTACCTTAGGTCCAATATGATTCGTACGTATCTGAACCTCCTGTATAATGATTTAAATAATGTCATTGATTTATTAAAGAATCATATTCATTGTTATGATATCATAAATGCTTCACTTATGACTTTATATTACCCGTTCTTTTGTAAATTCCATGTTAAAACAGCGTTTTGGGTAAAATCGTTTCATTTATCATCCGTGTTTTGACTTGACATTATTTATATGATTACTTAGATCATGATTACATAATTCCAGAATATATAACATAATTTATATATAATATATATTCATAATATACATACATATAATTGGTCGATAAAAGGAAATAAATACACCGTTCATGGAGACGGTAGGCCGTACGTACGCATGAACACTGTATTCGTTTCCTTATTGAATTGAATGGAATTAAGTAGATAAAATACATATATATATACATAAATCCAGTTGCATTATTATTATTCATTATATATACTTTATAATCATTCATGAATGCTTAACATGAAGAATGAATCTCATCGCATTCGTGGAGACGGTAGTCCGTACGTACGCACGAGCGATAATATCATTCTCATGATTGTGGAATAGTATTGAAGTGTATTTATATAATTTAAGAATCAAAATAACTTTTAAATAATCATATAGAGTTATTCTTTACATCACTATACCCATCCATGTAAGGTGGTGGTGGAAAAAAAGATTATAACACGACGTGGAGACGGTATTCCGTACGTATGCACGCGCGGTGATTTCAATTTCTGTAGGATGGATAGAAGGTGAAATGGGTTTGTTTCATACTTCTAATAAAATATCATCATATGAGGGATACTTATGTTATTACTTAATAATGAAACCACTAAATAAGAGTACGCAGAAGAAGAATGAAAATTGAAAGAATCGGTAGGAGGTATTACCTCTTTCTCGAAGTGCCTCCTTTGAACTTCCTCTTAGGGCACTAGAGTTGGAATTTTGAGAATACCAGTACCTATATGAGGTTTCTAGAGAAGTTATTATGTGAAATGGGCAGGGTTTGGCCGAGATTCAATGCTCATAATGGGGTGAGGAGGAGATGGAGGAGGTGCCCTTTTATAAGGGAGGAGAGGGACACCTTTGGAAATATAAGAAATATTAATTTATAATAAATTAAAACCCCACATAAAAACTTCCAAAATGGCTCAAATTAGGATATGAGGTAATATAGGGTGGTAATCCTATCAAAAAATCAAATTTATACATGTTTTGATTTTATTTTAAACCTTTTCATTTTGATTTATCCTTATTTAATCTATTTAATTTTATTAGTGGTAATAATATTCTAAATTTTAAATTATTATAAATACTTACTTATGTGTTGTTAATTTTCTTTAATTAGATACATTATTACTTTATATAACATATAATTTCAAATTTTTAATTTTTAAATATTTTTGTGATTTTTAAAAAATTTAATAATATGTTATGTTTATAAAATATCAATAGTGTCAATTATGACCTATTCAATTATTTGAATTTAAAAAAAATACACATCGAAGATATTTTCAATAAAAAATATTTAATAGATTCCCAACATTTCATATTAATCTAAAAAATTCGTTTAGAACATTAAATAGTTCATATAATATATATTTTAATATTTTTAAAACCATTTATGTGATATTTCTATTAATAAAATAATTACTACAACATTTTTGTATAATTATTTCATATAGTTATTTGATACATAAAAATAAAAAATAAAATATTAGGATGAAGATAAATCTTATAGATTTCATAATAATACTTTTATTTGGATTTATCTTCTAAAACACCCAAATTTTCAAAATGTTATATCTATTTAATTATGAAGGTGACAACTTTGACATCATTTAAAATAAAATAATATAAGTGTCATAATCATTTTTAGAAGACTCCAAATGGTCATATATTCAGTAATTGGATTATTATGGTGAATATATACATTAACAAATAGTTTTGAGCAGGTTTTGGGCCCTTCAATATGTATTACTATTTCAATAAAAAAAATATTATTGATTTTTTACTAAATAAATAATTTCTGCATCATTAATGTATAAGCTAATAAGGTAATTAAATAAATCTTAAAAATTAAAAATAAATTACTATGATAAAGAAAAACATTTTAGATTTTAAATGAGTATTTATAAATGAATTTATATTATGTATAACCTTATATTAAAATTACTTTAATTATTAAAGTTTGAGTGAGACATATTACACTTTACTTTAAATAACATAAACTAAAGGTCTTAATCAAATAAAAGTGGGTTAAATTAGATTAAGTTTCGGCCCAAGTATGATTTAAGGCAAAATATAATCATCCATGTATATTAAGAAATGTTTTAGGGTAATTTTATAATATTATATTTACCCTTAATTACCCGATTTACCTTTAACGATGGTAAATAAAATTTACCATTGTTACTATTCACAATGCCCAAAAATAAAAAGTAGTCTATTAATAAAATTTGGAACCACTGATTCCAAATATGGAATCCATTTTTTCAAATTCAATACACCGAAGTTGCAGAAATTAAATTAAAATTAATCCTCTTGTCGAAAGAAAACATGTTTTTGTTTAAAACATTGCAAAAGATTGAATTGATTTAACCTATGAATTCAATGTAAAATTAATGATAATGACATAAATTATATTAAATGGTAAAAATATATTCTATTTATACTTTAAAAACATTAAATATTATAATTTATCCATATAAATTATTACATTGAAAAAAGTTGTTTTTAATTAAAATATAGCGTGTTTTTACTATTCATTAAAATATGAAAGTTATCAGAAAAATATCAAAAATTTATCGAAAGTAAATTTTTATATCCTAATTCCAAAGAATAATTTTATTTTGTCAAATTGAACTTATAAAAATGTCAAAAACTATATTTAAAGTGGCTGCCCCATCAAAAGGTGACAAAACTGTATTTTTTGAAAGATACTTATTTTACTCGAAAAATTTATTTTGTTCTCACACAATGTTCTAGAAAATGTGTAGGATGAACAAAAATATTATAACATTCAAAATTTAGTTAATACTATTCATAACGTCTAGTTCATATTATAACTATATATCATTGTTTAGTGAAACCTGATATTTCGTTCAACACACGCTATCAAGAAAAGTCGCGATTGCGTGGAATGCAAGCCAAGTTAGGGTTGCGTGTAGTGCAAGAATTATTTTTTTGTAGAATACAATAGAAGATATTAAAGAAATTAAAAATAATATATCTCATAAAATCTCAGGGTGTTACATTCTACCCACTTAAAATTAATTTCGCCCTTGAAATTCTTCAGGGTTATAAATGGTTTATTAAATGAGAGTTTCTTTCATAGAAACCCACATCGTAAAAAGGAATACCAAAAATTATCTTTAAAAACTAAAGTATGAAACTTAATGGTTACCCAAAGTAACTAATCACTGGGTTCCCACATAGGCTAACGTAGGTAAAAATATGGATATGGAAGAGAAATTTAACCATCAAATTCTGATGGAGAGTGGTAGAGGGCATGACTATGATAAAGCCAACAATCACAAAGCCATAAATTTGTGATGATCTAAGGTAACATCTAATTCATCAAATATAAGAGCACTAGGACAACATTTTTGGCTTTCAAGATAATTTCCCTATTGTTGAAGAATTTTTGAATTAAAATGAATTCTTACTTGATTTTGTTACAATCTCATTGTTGTTCGTGTCTTGAACAATTTCCACTTAATCTCTTAAAGAAATGAAGTTGAATTTGTCTTCCTTGAAGTGTTAGCGTATCATGCGATAGAATGACACGTCATTCCATCTGTCCCAAACAAAGTATTAGAAAAACTTATCAAACATACATAAGTCTATATATGGTGAGGTTAATCGTATATGATTCCAAAAATCGACTTATACTTCATATATCATACCACATAATAAAATAAAACTAGTTTCTACTAACCAGGGACTTCCTGTAGGCCATTGGTATGTGATAAAGGCCTGTCGCACTTCGGTTGTGGGTTCGATTCCCATAGCCTTGTCCGACGCGACGGGTTATCGCCCGTCCTGTAGGTTGTCGTTTTTCTAAAACTACATTATTATAAAATTCTTGCAATAATATCAAAAAAAGTTATAGCCTTAAACAATACTATCTGATGTCTAACTTAATCCATTCCTATCTTTAGTCTTATCCAAAATACTTCTGTTCAATCTTATAGTATAAAGAATATGATTACAAGAAATGTCATCAACCAAGCATGTGAATACAATCATTTATTCCCCATATATCTTACGATATATATTGTTTTTTACATTCCAAACATGTGAATACCTTAATAATGTATTCTCTCGAAAAATGAATACCCATTGAACCTTAGTGAAAACATGAATGCTATCAAAAGTTAACGATTTCTACATACCAAAATCCCAAAATTTCTATATACACAAACCATGATATCACAATGTCCTTATATCAGTCCTGAGCTCATTAATACTATCAAACATCACCTTATCTTCTAATACATTCATTATGCACATATCATCTACCTTCCAAAAATATCTGAATAACATATCATGGTTACCGGTACCATTCAACATATAATTTAAAATACTTTAGGAAAAACAATAGTGTAATAATCCTTAGATGTGTCTTTATTCCATAGTACAATTACCTATAAAACATAACTCTTGATAAACATAAATCATTCCACTACCTTCTTAAACCATTGACTGAGCTTCATTATTTTATTCCTCAACACATCTTTCATCTCATATATCATTTGTGGTCTCTTCATAATCATCAATATAAATACTACCCATACGACCATGCTGATTCTATTCATGATATTTTCCCTTAGGGAATTGGTTTGCATAATGCACATACATCCCACATTTAAAACATTTAACCGTTGTTGACGTCGTGGTAATAACATTATCCTTGTCCATGGAGTTAACTGAAGCTTTTCCTCTGCACTTACTAGCTTTGTGTCTTTCTTTTCCACACCCAATAAATCTTCCTGTTCCTTTGAAACATTCTCCTTGATTCCTCTTCCCACATGATTTACAGGGGGTAAATTGAAATTTCCTTCCACTATGATCACCATGAAACTCCATCATTCTCTTATTAGATGAGTTGGGAACTGTACCAAAGTTGAGATTATTGATCATATTATGATATTTCTGATGAGGAATAATAACAATATGTGGGCTTCTAGATCCAATTTCATTTGGTTTCTAATGAACAATATCATTCCATTGTCCATCATCTCCTCCACTATCGCGAATCTTCTTGTTTCCAGCCATTTTTTAAAACCCAAAACGTATAGTGTGAGAGGGAAAAATCCGGATAGGTAAAACAACATAATAAAGGGGGAGTACCTTCAATATCTAACATCTTAGGTTTCATTATAAGATTGTTATCATAATTCTAGAACTATACCCTATACTTATACTTAACCTTAGGTACATCCCTAGACATACCTTAGAAATAACTTTAGGGATCTCACCAAAGTATTCACGTCCTAGTTTCCAAAGGTTAACTAAAACTTTCCTATAATACTAACTGTAGAGACCCGAATCTTGACGTACATAGACATTACATTACTTTTGCGGAATACTTAATATATAACAAAAACAAACACACAAGGACCATAATAGTTTAGTGTCTTTGGAAACTTGGAACATAATCTTCTGATCGTGGTGAAAGATCTTTAACATCTCCCATAAAGATCTTCCCCTTTTTTTCTTACTTAAAACCTTTCTTTATATCCTGGAGAAAAGAAAACATATAAAGGCTGAGAACAAATCCTTAGTAAGGGTAAGCACGGAGAAAATAAAACAAACCATATACATTTGAACATAAAAAAACCGGAACATAATGTTTAAACATAAAAATCTTGAGCAATGACATAAAACATGGCAATAGATAAGGCATAGATCAAAATGGAACATCAATCATGATAAAATAGCATGAGAATAAAACATGTGATTGTGGAAACCATTAAGCACATGATATGATTTCCATAGTAGCCAAGATATTGTTTCCAAGACCATATTAGTGGACAAAGTCCCTTTCTAAATCGAGTTCACTCCTCATTCTAGTCCTGTATTACTGAACCAGATTAACATAACGTTCCAGACATGTCTATCTCATGAGATAAATCTTTACCCAATGCATTGGAGGGAGATATAGGTCCCACCCATCTCATAATGAAACAATTCTTATGTGTGCCAGAAAATCATAAATCATACATCATAGCATAACCCATGTAATAAAAATGGGATTCTTAAACATATTGCCATCATTACATAATCCATATAAGATAAAATAACATCATAAAAGTAATTCCATCATAAAATATTCAAATAAATGTAAAAATAGGGATAGAAATATAACCATATATTATCTTAGATGGAAAATAATTTTGATAAAACACTTGAGCTCCATTCATGAGGAAAATATCCTTTCTACTTAAAAAATATTTTCTTTTCTTAAAATGTCATATAATTTTAAACTAAAATAAGTTGATTAAAAATAAACATGAAAACTTGAAAAGTATTCTTCATGGAAATAATTTTCTAAAAATCCATTCATGTCGTATATGTTATAAAAAATGTTCTTCTTATAATTTGGCCGGAAAATTCAAAAAGTACTTCGTACGAAAAACGAAAAAATATTCCTTTCATATATTTTACTAAAAACATACCGAAGGGTAAAATTGGATTTAAACAATTTTAGGAGGATAGAAATAATATTACATATTTTGGAAACATGGATGTGGATGATAAATATTCCCCAGCAAATTCTGAAGTATAAACAATCTCGGATAAAAATGAGATTGCGAGATTTTCCCTTACCCTAGGTCCAATATGATTCGTAAGTATACGAACATCCTGTATAATGATTTAAATAATGTCATTGACTTATTACAGAATCATATTCATTTTTATGACATCATAAATGCTTCACTTATGACTTTACATTACCAGTTCTTTTGTAAATTCCATGTTAAAGAAGCGTTTTGGGTAAAATCGTTTCATTTATCGTCTATGTTTTGACTTGTAATTATTAATATGATTAATTAGATCATGATTAATTAATTCTAGAATATAAAACATAATTTATTTATAATATATATTAATGTTATACATATATATAATTGGTCGATAAAAGGAAAGAAATACACCATTCATGGAGATGGTAGGTCGTACGTACGCATGAACGCTATTTTCGTTTCCTTATTGAATTGAATGGAATTAAGTTGATGAGATACATATATATATACATAAATCTAGTAGAATTATTATTATTCATTATATATACTTTATAATCATTCATCAATGGTTAACATGAAGAATGTATCTCATCGCGTTCATGGAGACGGTAGTCCGTACGTACGCACGAGCGATGATATCATTCCCAAGATCATGGAATTGTATTGAAGTGTATGTATACTATTTAAGAATCAAAATCACTTTTCAATAATCAAATAGAGTTATTATTTAAAACATTCGACCCATCCATGTAAGGTGGTGGTGGAAAAATAGATTACACCACGGTGTGGAGACGGTATTCCGTACTTACGCACGCGCGGTGATTTCATTTTCCGTAGGATGGATAGAAGGTGAAATGGGTTTGTTTCATATTTATAATAATATATCAGTATATTAGGGATTATAATATTATTACTTCATAATCAAACCACTAAAGAAGAGTATGTTTAAGAAGAAAGAAACTTGAAAGAATCGGGAGAAGGTATTACCTCTTCTTCAAAGTGCCTCCTTTGAACTTCCTCATAGGGCACTAGAGTTGGTCTTTTCAGGAGACCAGTACCTTTATAAGGTTTCTAGGGAAGTTTTTAAGTGAAATGGGAAGGTTTTGGCGGAGCATCAAGGCTCATAATGGTGTGAGGAGGAGAGGGAGGAGGTACCCTTTTATAAGGGAGGAGAGGGGCATCTTTAGAAATATAAGAAATATTAATTTATAATAAATTCAAACCCCACATAAGAACTTCAAAAATGACTCCAATTAGGAAATGGGGTAATAGAGGGTTGTAATCCAATCAAACAATCAAAATTTGACATGTTTTTATTTTATTTTAAACCTTATCATTTTGATTTATCCTTATTTAATCTATTTAATTTTATTTGTGGTAATAATATTATAAATTTTAAATTGTTATAAATACTTACTTATGTGTTGTGAATTTTCAATAATTAGATACATTATTACTTTTTATAACATATAATTTTCAATTTGTAATTTTTAAATATTTTTGTGATTTTTAAACAATTTAATAATATGTTATTTTTATAAAATATCAATAGTGTCAATTATGTCACTATTCAATTATTTTAATTTAAATAAAATACAAAGAGAAGATTTATTCATTAAAAAATATTTAATAGATTCATAACATTTTATATTCATCTAGAAAATTCGTGGAGAACATTAAATAGCTCATATAATATTTATTTTATTATTTTTAAAACCATTTATGTGATATTTCTCTTAATAAAATAATTACTACAGCATTTTTGTATAATTATTTAATATAATTATTTGTTACATAAATATTAAAAATAAAATATTAGGATGAAGATAAATCTTACAGATTTCATAAGAATACTTGTATTTGGATTTATCTTCTAAAACACCCAAATTTTAAAATGTTATATTTACTAAATTATGAAGGTGATAACTTCGACATCATTTAAAATAAAATAATATCAGTGTCATAATCATTTTTATAAGACTCAAAATGGTCATATATTCGGTAATTGTATGATTATGGTAATGATATACATTAAAAATAAGTTTTTATCAGGTTTTTGGGCCCTTTAATATGTATTACTATTTCAAATAATACAATATTATTGATTTTTAAATAAATAAATAATTTCTTCATCATTAATGTATAAGCTAATAGGGTAATTAAATAACTCTTAAAATTTACAAATAAATTACCATGATAAAGAAAAAAAATTTAGCTTTCAAATTATTATTTTTGACCGAATTTATATTCTGTATAACCTTATATTAAAAATACTTTAATTATTAAAGTTTGAATGAGACATATTTCACTTTCCTTTAAATAAAATAAACTAAAGGTCTTAATCAAATACAAGTGGGTTAAATTAGATTCACTTTCGACCCAAGTATGATTTGAGGCAAAATATAATCATCCTATTATATTAATACAAGTGTTCGGATAATTTTATAATATTATATTTACCCTTAATTACCCGATTTACCTTTAAAGATGGTAAATAAAATTTACCATTGTTAATATTCATAATGCCAAAAAATAAAAAGTAGTCTATTAATACAATATAGACCCACTGATTCCAAATATGGAATCCATTTTTGAAAATTCAATACACAGAAGTTGCAGTAATTAAATTAAAATTAATCCTCTTGTCGAAAGAAAATGGGTTTTTGTTTAAAAGATTGCAAAAGATTTAATTGATTTAACCTACGAATTCAATGTAAAATTAATTATAATGACATAAATTATATTAAATAGTAAAAATATATTCTATTTATACTTTAAAACCATTCAATATTATAATTTATCCATATAAATTATTACAATGAAAAAGTTGTTTTTAATTAAAATAAAGCATGTTTTTACTATTCATTAAAATATGAAAGTTATCAAAAAAATATCAAAAATTTATCCAAAGTAATTTTTTATATCCTTATTCCAAATAAGAATTTTAATTTTTTAAATTTAACTTATAAACATATTAAAAACTAGATTTAATGTGGGTGCACCATCAAAAGGCGACAAAACTGCATCTTTTGAAAAATACTTATTTTACTCGAAATATTTGTTTTGTTCTCACACGATGTTATAGAAAATGTGTAGGATGAACAATAATGTTATAACATTCAAAATATAGTTAATACTATTCATAATGGCTAGTTCATATTATAACAATATATCGTTGTTTAGTGAAACCCAGTATTGCGTACAACACACACTATCAAGAAAGGTCATGATTGCGTCTAATGCAAGCCAAGTCAGGGTAGCGTGTAGTGCAAGAATCCTTTGTTGTGGAGTTCAATCGAAGATATGAAAGAAATTAAAAATAATATATCTCATCAAATCTCAGGGTGTTACAATGAGTTTTCATTTTTATTTACCGCATTCAAGACTGGTCATAAAACCATTTTTATTGTAAAATAATATTATAATACATTTATTAAACCTTATTTAATGGTATGTAACAAGTATTTTAACATAATATTAAATAAAATGATACTAGATTGTGATGGTCTTAAAAATCTGTCAAAATAAACTAAACATTTTTCAATAACATTTAATCTCATGAATCATGATCATGTCCAAAAATGATATGTGGTACCACTTAAATTTATTTACGTTATTTAATACAAAAAAATATCTATTATTTAGAACAAATACAATTTTACAATAACCTTCATTATTATACACAAGCTAACTAACCATGAAACCATGAAATGAACTCCCCCGAAATGAAAAAACTATACTCTTGAAGTCATTGAAATAACCATAAATAAACATAATAAAATATTAATAAATCAAAAAATTGTGTAATAGGTTCTGAATTAATTAGTTAATGGATCTAATTTTATTATATATGACATTATGTTCTTGAGAAGAACACTTTCTAACATACGGAAAGGGATTCACTCCCAATCTCTATTTTTTCTTATAGGTTACAATTTATGTATCATTCTCCCAATATAATTCATATTAATACATATTAAATGCACGTTAATTATATGTATATGTTCCAATCATATCAACCTCAATCAATCCATATTTATTTTATGGGTAAACACATGTTTTATAACGTTTTCCATTGAATTCCTCCCGACAAGAAAACCCGATTAAAGGGAATTTACCAATTTCATAACCATTTTCAATTACACTCCACAATCTATTTTATAACACTAATACTTTTATGAAATAACTATTTTTATCATGAAAAAAATACCTTAGTTCATTTATGGTATATTCAAACAATTATGCTTTTGTCCACTTTAAACTCTCTTTTATATTTTCCAATAAACCGCACCGAAGTGGATCGCTTTAAAGATTCATAGACACTCTTTTTACAATTTTTCACATCACTTGGACATCATTTTTCATGATATATTACTATTTTACCTTATTAATGCCCAATTATTATTTAAATAAACTCATTCATGGACACTATTATGTTTTTCCTTTTGGTTATTTCTGATGACATGATTATGATACCTATTTCATTACACAAGTAACCCTTATGTTTTTCCTTATGTTAGATTCTTCAATTAGAATACATATGAATGAACATGTTAGGATGTGTTTGCCATATATAAATCCACTAAATTGGTCAAATTTCAGTCCCATTATATTTCAAATTGGGATGTGGAGTGAACCTAATTCCATTATAGACATTTTACACCCTGTGATATAGTCTTAGCCGCTTGCATTGACTCATGTTTATGTCATGGTATATATTGCTACAACATTCCAATGTTTCAATGATTACATGATCCCATGTTCTATATGTTATGCTTCCATATTTTTATTCTTACTACATGACTTTTATTTAACCATTTTGTGACTTCTTACTCTTAGGTTATTCTTTATTCCTTTGTTTATTCCAATACTAGGTTTTTTAGCTCATCCCTTTGTTCATGTATTTTCCGGCTTATTGTATGAAGATGTAATATCAGAAAGTATTTTAGTATCAAATTATTTATTTTACAAAACATATGTCTTTATTATTCTTTTATGCATTAGAAATAAATAACTAGTCTTCCAAAGAAACTAGAAAATAAGATCATTGGTTTGTATTAGATGGTTAATTATTCTTAAAATCATTTAATAAAATTTGTAAATGGTTTGTGTTTCAATACATCTGATAATATTACCTTGATATTTTCATGAAATCCACTATAAAAACGCTATTCATACATGGAATTTTTTTCAATGTTTTCTCAAATATCATACTCATCACATTGTATACAATCCTTTTAACTGCTAGATATTTTTATACGAATTTCCCTTTTAATTAAATACCATGTTATATTTTATTAATATAATGTACCAAACTAGGTATTTTAAATAATAAATTTCTATTATAGTATAATAATACTCAAAATACTCAATATATATATATATATAATATAAATATTTTTATATTTTTACATTATATATCATAAGATAATATATAATCAATTAAATTCCAATTTTACATTTAAAATTATTATGTTTAATTTATGGCATAACATGTATTTTTTAAAGAGTAAAATATACTTTATTAACATGGTATCTTTTATTACTTATCTAATTATATAATATATTTAAATTATAAAAATGTATATTTATGTCAATTATAAGTAATTACATTGATTTTTATAATTATAAAACATTTTTTGATGGTATAAAACAAGAATATGATATTTTGTTTGAGAGAATAATTATAATTATTGTTTTTATATATACTATATGGCAATATTTAAAAGTAAAATTTATAAATTTTAAAATTTAAATTTGATAAATTGGAATTAAATTTATACATCATAATTTAAAAATCATCACATAGTGGTACTTTGAGATATTTCAAAAAGGATGAATTTTTGGTGCATAGAGCAGTTATATTTATGAATACCATATCTATTACAAAAAAATTATGATATAAATGTGGATTAATAATTTATGAAACACTTCTCTAAAAAATAAAAAATATATCATGGTGATATTCTCAAAATATCATAAAATTATTTTCCATGTAACATTAATTAAATTGTATGTATAGAGAAATATGAAAATGATTATTGGTGTCGAAGGAGTGTTTGTGCAACACTAAAAAAGACAGAATTGATGTCATTAAAATAGTATCTAAGAAGATATAACTATATTATAAACATTAATTTATAAAAATGAAAACTATTAAATGATATTAACATATTTTTATGAAATTTTTCATTATATGAAAATGTAATTAACCAAATTTTTACTTAGTGCTTACATTAGGGGAAAATCAAAATAATATAAAAAATGTGTGGTCACTATGAGGATGAGAGTAAATATATGTTAATAATTATACTACATTACAATAATTATGGTTAATAAATTTTATACAAATTTTTTATTTTTATTTAATTTTATATTTATTTAAAATTCATACATAGTTTTGATGCAATGCTTTTATAAGTAGGTGAAAATTCGAATAAATGTTTTTAAAATACAATAAAGTGATATATCTTGTGTAATTCATGGATTTTATTGAATTTTTATATGAATATGAAATTTTATAAATTATATAAATATTATATTATTTATTTTAGTATCTTTTGTAATATTTTTATCAATATACAAGAGTAACCTGCTAAATGTTTTAATTGGTATTTACTATTAAATAGTTTTTATAATTGATAAAAATCGTAAAAAAAATATTTCTAATTTTTTTAATGGTGAATTAATCAGCCTAACCTAATTTTAACAACATTAATTGTTGATTTTAGGACAACTTTCCTAGAAAATGACATTTTTTATATGAATAAATGTGTATTTATAAAAATTTCACCCTGATATTGTATAAAAGTTTCCCTCCTCCTAAAACCTAAATGTACCCTTCATTATAATTTCTCATAAATTATTACCCATATTCTCTCCCTTAAAATCATCAATCACATTTAGGAAAATCTCATTCCAATAAGGAGTCCAAAATCCTTTATTCCCATGATGCTTTATAAAAGAATATCTGAGCCATCAACGTAAGATCAATATTTTCCTTGATCATTCTTCTATATATTATTCATCTATATATTATTTATTATAGTTAGTAAAATTAATTACATGTATTTTAAATTATTAACAATCTATAATATAGATATCATTACTGTAAAGTAACATGTTCTTATTCATTTAGTTGTTATAATAAGTTCTTATTGGGGTTGTTTCTATCACCCACACGAACAATGCTAAAATTTTTACAAATTGAATGGAAATTAAAAATTAAATAATGATAATTTTATTTAATATTTATTCATTTATATTGTTTTAATATGTATTTATTTGTTATAATTATATGTATATTCATTAATATATTTGATTTTTTTAAAAATAATGACTAAGCAATGGGTTTTTATTTATTCTATGTAGACTGTAATCATAAGATCCATGTAATAACTATGGGGATTCATTGATATTTCAAAACCATATTTTAAATTTTCATTACCATTATAGAGGTGATGAAATGGTTAGACCCTTATTTTGAGTTATTTCTCTATTTTATGGCTTATTTAATGTTAGTGAATGTTTGTGAAAAGACTCTGGATGTTTTTGAAAGGATTCAACTTTTTTTTGAAACCTTTATAAAGGATAAATAATTGATAATGGTGAGAAGAAACTCAAGACTCTAGAAATTATAATTGTGTTGGGGTGACTGGGAAGACACACAGTTAGGACATGGTTTTGACAAATCGTGTGACATATAATTCTTATTGAAAAAAGCCAATTCACATGGTTAGAACATGGTTCTTCAAAATATGTGGCCTAACCATGTGATAGGAAATAAAATATAATAAATTTATACTTTTAACACGAAACTCACATAGAAACACTCAAATATCTCATATACCTATAGGCTCTCAGACCCTAGTTACCCTTTAGTTGATTTTTGATGCACTTTAATCCTTGAACATCGATTTCATTGAATCATGAAATGATGGACCATGGAAATCAAAGGCGTGAACACAAAACATGTAGTATGTTATATACATACTCATTTTATATTGAATATATCCCTAGATCAGGGATTCAGGAACACCCCAAGATTTTATGATATATTTATTTTCATATAATTTTATCGATCGCTTATGATCCATGAAGCCCTGATTCCAAATGAACCATAATATATTATAACGAATAAAATATCTATTAAATTGATTGGGATAATAGGATTGATATTTTTTTAAAACAAATTATAAATCATTTAGATAAATAAAATAAATTGTCAATAAGTACTCAAAATTTAGTGTTTTCATTAAGATTATTAAAGATACCTTTTCAATAAAAATGGTTTTTATTTCATTCTATAAGAAATTATTAAAATTTCATTATACAAAATTTATAAAATTTATTTGGAAAAAATAACATCATTTTTTAAATAAGAATATACAAAATAAATTATAGTGAAATTTTTATATTTTTCTGAAATGATTTATTTTTAGTGAATAGTGGAAAATAAAATTTTCCCAATAATATTATTTATTTTCTTGAGATAAAATAATATAAAAGTTCCAATATAAATTTTATTTTATTTTAAATTTACAAATTATCAATTTTATTTATAATAATATAATTAATTTTATATTAACCAGTTATATTCATGATTTTGATATATGATGAATTTTGTGTCAAAAAAAACATTTTTCTGAAAATTGGTTTCTAGAATTTTTTACAATTTAATATTAAAATTTATTTTTCGTCTTATTGACAGTGAAAAATTAAAAATGGATATCATTTTGGAATCATAAGGTTCATCTTTTTTTAATTGGTCCATTTTATTTTTGGCCATTATGGATAGTAACTCTGGGAAATATTTGCAACCCCTGAAAGGGTAAAATGGTTAAAATAATGACAAAACCATGAGATAAGTTATCAAAATACAAAAAAAAAGTTCATTTATTTTTTTATGAATACAATTTTCCCATATACATGCCAAATTCCAATGAATATAATTTGGTTCCATTTTCCCATGATAATGAACTTTATATTATTTTTAGTAATGAATATTACAAAATATCACTTTATTGAATTTAATATATCTAAATTATTTAAAAAAAGATAAAAAGTTAATACCATAAATTATTAATTTTTATTTGAATGATAAATTTGTTTACAGTGGTATTTTTTAATTCTTTTTAAATGAAATAATTGCCTTAAATTATCACACAGCACTGAATGAATGCTTGAGAAAAAAATTAGATAAATGATTTATATGTTTATAAAAATTTACAATTAATAATGTTTATATGAGTTATAGTGCCCCATGAATTTAATAGATTAATGTAACATATTATGGATATATAAAATTTTTATATTTGTGTAATATTTTTATATTCATGTATTTATTGTAAAATTAAATAAAAGTATGATCCCTAGTTTTCATATGATGTAGGGAAAATTTTTATATTAAAATTCTTAATTACAACCTCATGTGAGAACCCATTTTGATCATGGGTGTTATAGGGGTGAAGAGTGTTTTTTGGAGCCTCAAACCCATGTATTGGGAGAAAAAGTTTTAGTTCACAATTATTAGAGACTGTGTGGGGCATACCGCATGGTTACTTTTAACTCTGTGAGGCTAGATAATAGGATCATATAGGCCACACAATTAAAAGGAAGATTCAGTTTGTGGTGAACGGTCTTGAGGGCATGTCTACAGTTTTTAAAAAATGACTGAGACATGTCTTGCACACAATTAGTCAAACTGTGTGTACTAACCTTGTGGGATTCCACTTTCTTATAGAAAAAGGCCCACAGTTGGTGCACAATTTGTCTAACTGTACGAGCCATGTATTTTTGTGAAATTATAATTTTCCCTTAAAATTTCTTTAATTCTAAACCTAATTTCTATTTTTCTTCATCTATTTGTAGTAGTTATTTTGAGAGATCTAATTTTGAGATAAAAATGTAGTTTTTGATCCCATCCCCCCATAAGAACATAGATTTGAGTGTTGAAAATATCATTGGATCTACATAGGCATGTACTCAAATAATTTTCTATCGTTCCTCATTATTCTCAGTATTGGGTGTGCTATTTAGGTGAAAGTTTATATGGCCTAATTTCAAGTTCTTCATTCGTTCTTCATTTTTCTCTTGATCTGAGTTGAATTAGGAATTGATAATTGATGAGCACTCTACTAATGAGCTACGGTAGGTGGTATATACATTTAATATTTGGTTTGGTTCTTTATAGAGCTAGGTTACATTGTACATACCACCCAAATTTCCATCACGAACCCAAAATTAAAACAATTAATTTAATTAAATGGAATATAAAATGTTAGGTATTTCCATATTCCCTTTAAGATTAGTTGAAAGTTGTTTCCCTTACCGAATCCACCCATGGGGTGTTCCCTTTTGTTTTGTAACTTATTAAACTACTAAAGGGGTGTGTTATAAGGTTTCAATTATAGAGAAAGCTCAAAATGTAATGAATTTGATTTAAATGGTTGATTAAGATATGTAATGCATCCATTTCCATATGATAAATGATGTTTAATTATTTTATTACTGATTTTTAAATGGTTTGGTTAAATGGGTGTGTAAACTCATTGGTTGAATTGAATGTGAATTATTGAATGGAGTGATATGTGAATGGAAATGGTAGTGCATGAATTGGTTGGAAATACATGGGGTCTAGATTCCATTTATATTTCATGGTCACTTCATATGTGGAAGTTGTGTTATGGTAGAAGATTTATTGGACTTGTATGCTCTGTGGATCTTGATTCCATATAATGCCAAAGGAATTTATACCACATGGATATATATTTCTAGACTAACTTTGAACATACTTTTTTGAGATGATTGTTGGTCTCCAGAAGATCCATTACCTAGATTCCATCGAGATACTCTTAGGAAATGAAAAGTATGCCTTGTCCTTCTATACCTTGGATGCAGCCTTTGTTGGCCTAACATTTTTTTATATATATAACATCTGTTGAATTTTCATATGCTTGGTGGGATGGAATGACAGTGTTTAATCTATCACATCTGGTTATATGGAAATTTCATGGATGTTTTGAAATGTTTGTGTTCATAATGAGGCCATGTTGGTCATTTATGATTTCATTATAGATGCCTCGATAATGGGGTTTGAACATGTTTTTCAAGGATCCTATTAAGGCTATAAAATATCAATTTTAGTATATATATATATATGACATGGTACCTTATCATTCTTACTGCTTAAAAATATTACTTTTCACTCTGCATTAGATTTTATATTTCTCATACACGAATTGTAATTGATATTTGGGTGGTTACATACTCAGACTATTTCTCACACCCTGTTCGGGCCTCTATTGGGTACCCGAACAAAAAATACTGATGTATGTATGGAATAGGGAAAGAACCCATAGTATGAAGGATAATTTTGTGCCATGCCTAGGATCAAGGGAGAACAAAAGTAGGCTAAGGCTCAAGATTCTATGTGGAGATATCCATTTTTGGTGATTTTGGTATTTTGATCCATGCACTATATTATAATATATGGTACCTACTTTTCCTACTTTGTAGAGACATGCATCACCATCTATTGTATATGAGATTCTTTGACCATTATGGCATATCCCTACTTATTTTTATTTTGTCTGATTGTCACACTACTCCCAATATTGGCTATTATTGACAGTCCACTATGTTACATGTTATATCATAGGATCCGACTTTAGTTCTAACTATTGCACCAGCTATTATTCTATACACAGTTTCTAAGGCATAGTTCTGGAAGGGGTTTTATCAATTCATGCATACTTTCTAGGGAACACCACAACTTTTCTTATCTATTTTTGTGTTAACACATGTGTTACAACAACAACATCCTTCCTCCTTTTTAGGGGATGGAGTTCCATAGGCTTTTGAGGTGTGGCCTGAGACTATACTATTAATTTTTGCATCTGGGTACACATCATGATATGAGAGTGGTGATCATGGATTATATGCTTTGAGGAGGAGCAAAGAACCAGTGGGATGTACTGAACTAGGTTGATAGTTTGTGAGACATGGTTTGTATTGATTTATAAAAAATATTCTGCAACTACTTGTACCCTATGACTCTGACTGTAGAACATGGTTGTGGGTTCATGCGTCTAGATTAGGGTGCAATTATATTGATGGAGTACTCAGAATTATTCACAGAGATGAAATGTTTTCGATCAAAATACCGTGTTAATGAGTTATCAGAAGATAAACACTTCTAGGAAGGTCTTCAACATACTTTTAAGTCTCAAGTTGACATGTTTTGGTTGACGACTGTTAATGAAAATTTTTAATTATGAGATTATTATAGAGAATAAAATGTTGGAATTTGGGGGTGTAGAGAAGATAATTGTAGTCAATCAACCTATTAGATCAATGTATTAATTCATGATGTGCCATTTTGAGGCTTCCCATGAGATGAGTATATATTCGGCTAAGAGTACTCATATATCAGATTTCATCCATCAATGTGTTTGTTGGGGACACATGGAGAATCGGTGTGATTACAACCCAGTTGAGTGTAGAGAATTCGGTAAGATGAGACACATGTAGTATTTTTTCAAGGACTTACTTAAATCTATGAGTGATAGGGGTCAATTAAAATTACAAGTCTATGAGTGGGTTTATTATCATCACATCAGGAAGGGGTCTGGAGATGTATTAGTCGATTAGTATGAGATGGTGGTGCTGGTCAGGGATGAGGCAGTGAGACGCCAATTACATAGAGATATTAGTGTGGTCCTACTATGGGTAGTGAGTTTGTGTCATAGGGATATGATTCCGGCTAGATCTATTATTTATGGCCTACCCCCATGGACCAGGTTTCTCGGCCATCTATGGAAAGATATATGATCTTAATACCCACAGCTATTGTATCTTCAATTTAGACATAGGCACATTACATAAAAACAAGGTAATTTCATTAATTTATAAATGGGTTTATCACATTCCACTTTATCTTAGGGCCATTATCGAACATGCCAAAATCATGGGAGAACTATTTCATTAGCCAAATATAAGTGGTTAATCAATTTTCATTTTAGGATGATATCAAAACAATCAAAACTAAAGAAGTAGTCAAAAATCATATATCCAGCACAAACATATCCCCTAAAAACGAAAATTTTCAGTGGGGGAATGAATCCCATACAATTTGCAATATCACAATAAAAAATAAAGCTATAAAACATGAAAATGAAACACTATTTAGTTATTTCAATTCAATTAACCAATTATTTATCTTTTATTAAGATGATATAACCATAACCCATAAAATAATATCCACTCTGAATGATATTAAATAAGGAGAAATAATGGAATATCTACCTCTAAGATGCTTTTTGACTCACTGAACACTTCTGGGTTAATAATTACGATCACAAACCACAACCACACCATGAGAATCATGTATCAACAAAAAATCAACCATGTATTTCAAATGAAAAACCACTAGGACTAACATATAAAAGATGAATGAAGTGGGTTTGAATAACTCATCAGGGAACCTAGGGTTCAACCAAAATTAGAAGAATAAGAAACCATGAAAGAATGAAAGAAGGTTAGGCAAAAAAAACATTTAAAATTGCACTGCAGTAGGGGTTTATACGATCTATAATCCCCTTTTTTGTTGTGAAATACTCAAGGTTCATTTTTACCAAAAACATGCACCACCTTTTTATTATTTAACTATGAAAATATACATAGTGTGATCCAAACTTAGACAAGCTATGAAACCCAATTTTATATCTTGTAATACACTTACATAGTGTGTATTTCGTACAACAGCTCTGTTGCACCTACAACTACCATGAAAACTCTCAGAACCTCCCTCGAACACCTCCAACAACCAAAACTGTTAATGTAATGGACTTGGAGGGAATATAAAATTCCAGTTTTTCTCAGATGAATCTTGACGACCCTTGAGAGGGAAATTTAGAGATGAATTTCATTAAGGGGGTATGTTTACAAGTACTTGGGTTTTTATATGTGGTTTATATCATTATTTAAGTTTAAATGAGTATTTATGGCCTAATATGAGTACCCATTTTGATTATAAGTGTCATGGGGTTGTTCAGGGCTTGTTCAAATATAGAAAAGCATGTTTTGGAAAAATGGCTTGTTCATGGGTAGTAGAAACAATGTGGGGTTAGTCTGTATGGTTACTTCTAACCATGGAAGGCTAGAAAATGGAATCTTATAGCCTACGTAGTTGATCAAACAATTTGATGCAGGGAGTATGGATGTTTAGGCATGTATACAGTTTTTGAACAGTTCTTGAAACACGGTTTTGATATGGTTAGTCAAATTTTGAACACTAACCGTGTGGGGTAACCCTTTCCTACAACAAAGGGTGAAAATTGGTGCATAGTTTTGAAAAATATGTGGCCAAACCATGTGACTCTGGGTTTTTTATGGAAATGATAATTATTCCCTAAAATTTTCCTTAACCCTAAACCTAATTTCCATTTCTCTTCATCCATTAGAAGAAATAAATTTTTGAGCTAGTTTTTTGAACTAAGAATTAGTTTTTGATCAAATTCATCCATTTGATCTCTGATTCGAGTGATGAACATCTTATTGGATCCATATAGTTGAGTAATAAATTTTTTATCTATCATTCCTCATTCTTTTTGGTTTGCGATAGGATATTTAGGTGAAATACAATATGCCATAATTATAGTTTCTTCATATATTCAAAATGTTTCTCCTTATCTATGTTCAATCAAGAGTTGATACTGGATGAGTACTCAACTACCTATCTATGGCAGGTGGTATATACTTTTCTTGATTGGCTTGGATCATTATAGAGTTATCTTTCATTTTTATAACCACCATACATTATGGATAAGCCTTTAAATTGAATTGGTTAATTGAATTAAATGGAATGGAACCTGTTAGTGATTCCCTTAGTCCCTTTGAACCATGATGGAGGTAGTTTCCCCAATCAAGGACACACATGGGGTATTCACTTTTCCTTTTACACTTTTTAAACTTCCCAAGGGGTGTATTGTAAGATTTTATTTTTAGAGAAATCCCATAATTAAATTAATCGATTGATTAAGAGATGTGCGACCTCAATTTCTATGTGATGTATGATTTTGAATTGTTTAATTATTGATTTGTAAATGGTTCTATTAAATTTCTGGGTATATTCATTGATTGAATTTAATGTGAATAGTTGAATGGAAAGAGATGTGAATTGAAATGGTAGTGAATGCCTCGGTTGGAAAATCTTGGGTCTTGATTCCATTTAGATTCCATGGTCGATTCAATAATGGATCTAGTGTTATAGTAGAGGATGCCTTGGACCTGTATGATCCATGGATGCTGATTCTATAGGATACTACGAGAATTTATACCCCTTGTATTAGAATTTCTGAAATCGCATTACACATGATTTGTTGACATAATCCTTGGACTCTTGAAAATTTCATTATAGAGTTTCCATCGAGATTCTCTTTGGACTAAATAAGGATACCATATTTTTCAATACCTGCAATCCTAAACTTTGTGGTCTAACATTTTACTAATATAGAATGTTCATTGGATTTTTATATGCTTGGTTTTACATCATGACGATGTTTAATCTGAGACTTCTGGTTATACAAAATGGATATGGTGTTTTTGACATGTTTGTTTTTACAGCGATGTTGTGTTGGTTATTTCTGATTTTTATAGCTGCCTTGATATAGGATCTTGACAAAGTTTTACTGGGAACCTCTTGAGGTAATATAGTATCACTTATTGAATATATATATATATAGTCATTTGGAAAATTCCTTTTATACTGCTTACTTATATTATATAAACTCTTCATTATCTGGTATATTTCACAAACAAGACTTATTATAGATATTTAGGTGGTTACCTATAAAGATTGATTATCACAACCTGTTTGGACATCCATTAGGAACCTAAATTGACTATATGGATATAGGTAGGGACTGGGGAAAGTGCCTATAGTTTGAAGGTTGATGTTTTTCCAGGATTAAGAGCTGGTATCACATGACCGAGTTGAACCTCATGATGCTATCCAAAGATATTACATTTTTGAATTCTGGGTATTCTGAACCACGTACTATATTTTACTACTGCGTAACTATTTTGGATGTTTTTAGAGACTAGTATCGTTATCCATTGTATATTATATTATTTGAGAATTATTTTATATTCCTATCTAATATTTTCATTCTGATTGTTACACCACATCGTCTATTGACTATTATTGATAATCCATTGTGTTACACTCTGTTAGGAGGGAATATTCTCCCTAGAGAAACACATAAGGCCCTCACTATTAGTCGTAAGCCTCTGGTGTTTAGTGAGTTTCAATGCAGGCCTTGTATCCAACTGGGATTAGGGCACTATTGAGTGAAATCTAGGTTCAGGTTGTTATAATAAATAAACTAAAAAATGATAAAAAAATATATTTGATGTTAAATAATATTATATCAATTAAGATAAAAATCATAAAAATATATAAATAGGAATGTTAGAATTAAAAATTTGAAAAAATTTCATACCTTTTATTTTTAAGATCCAATATTTACCTTATATGTTAAATTATTACATTTTAATATCTAAAAATTCATTATAATAGTTAGGGTTAATAATAGTCAATGATGAGTTTAAACCAAAACATAAGTCAAAAATGGAAAAAAACACCATATAAATTTCATTGTATTATGATTATAGGAAAATATACACATTTTCATCAAATTAATGTCTATTTGGAAGCACTATACCTCAGAAAGACATTAATTATATTTAATTCTTTTTAGAAATTCTAACTAAATCGTTTTCCTCCCTTATAAAAATACACCCATTCTCTCTTTTATTTATACACATTCCACAATATATATTGACAAAAAACAAGAAAATTATATTCTTAGCTTATAATTACATGAGTTATTGTTTATTCCCTTCTTTAAATACCTTCTCAAGGGTCCAAATGAAGGGATCTAAAGGCGTCCTACCAAAGAAGTGGTAAAATTTCTTCCCAATCTCTTGTAATTTATTTCTTCTTATACTAGCTATAAATATGAATAATTCATCATAAAATTATGAATTTAGTATCATACACTTATTGAAAATTTATTATATTTTTTGAACTAAAATTTTATATCCTCTTTTTAATCAAATTGGATTTGAAAGTATCACTCTTGCATACCTGTGGACAACCACCTCAATGTAGCAATACAATTCATTTTCAATCACCATATTTCATGGATGGTTATTATTATGGGTTTAATTTTTTTATAGAATTATTATGATATAATTATTATTATGTAATTATAATATCACATATACCTTCTTACCTTCCTATATGTTTGAAAATGACAATGTCACTCATGCATACGAGTAGACTACCACATCCACGAAGAGACATGATTTGGATTCATTTATTATTTAAGTAGATGGTAATAAATATTTATTTAATGAATATATATAATATATATGATATAATAATTATTCTTTAAATGTTAATTTTCTTTTACATTTATTCTGTCAATTTCTTAAAACATGAAAACAATGTTAAAATATATATGTATGAACTGCCATCTCCATCAACAATGTTCCTCATTTTTATAAATATAATTTTTTATGAATTTAAATATATGTAATGAATATATAGATGATATTTATTTCATTATTAAAGTTATAGAGATGATGGAACCATTCTCAATGTACAAGGACTAAAACTACTAAACAAAAATTCTCATGAAAATTAAACAATTTGTACTTAGAAATGAAAATTTTAAAAAGGGGTTATTATTAAATAGGTGTTAACATTTTATAATTGTATAATATATTATAATATAAATATTTACAATAATCTAGTATATAATTATTATAAATTTAATTATATTATACATGAGGTTAAATCTCTCTTATTGGAACTCAAACCTGAGGTAGGGGATTTATGTTACCGTCTCATTGTTTATCCGGATTGTTTATGATTAAGTTTCCAATGATGAAATATTTTGATATAACTATAAATAGGCTGAAAAAATTTATTCTTCTATAATTATTTATTTAGAATAAAAGTATTAATTTCATTTTACTCGCTTAATGTATTCAACAGATATAAATAATTTTTTTATGAAAAAGGAACTTTATTTTTCTCTTTGGAAAAATATCATTTTTCATCCATATGTTTGTTTTCTAAAAAAGTTTCAAGAATAATTTTAATATTAAATTATAATTTACTAAATTATATTTTTCCCATTTTTTATTTTTTAAATAATTATTCAAAATTAATCTTATTGACAATTTTCAAATGAGGCACATTTAACCATTTACCTGAAATGTCAATAGAATCATTGTTTTAACATACATGGAATGAAAATAATTTCCCACCATCATGAAAAATTAATTATTTAAATATTCCTTTAAGTTTTTCCAAGATTATTTTAAAGAAATATTTTAGTTACTATTAGAGAAGTTTTTTGATTTTGAATATTTGATTTCAAATTGAAATGGGAATTTACCTCTAGAAATTTTTCAATGGACATTAAAAGTATTTTTTGATATATTAAACATCATTTTGTTTTAGTTTTTATATGTTGAGTATATGATCTAGTGATACCATTGAGTTTTATTCTTTGGATGTCTTATTATGACGATGATGAATTAACGATGTTTCCATGAAACCTATTTATTTTCATGGGTAAATTTGTTTATAATGAAACATTTAAAAATACCATTTATTTTGTACGAGTTTTTCTATGATGAATTTATTAAATGTTTACAAATCCCATTTCCATTTCCGGAGTTTTGATATGATGAATTATTTATTATCATTTGAAATACAATTTTTTATTTTTATAAATTTATGGGTGTGTTTGAAATTATATATCCATACAATGCAGTAGTAAAATATGGATATCTCATGAGAAAATAATGTTTGGAATGGGGAGTGACCATATTTAAATGTTGTAATGTTTCTATAATAATGGGAATTTGAGTGAAACATGACAAAGGATATGATTGAATGAGGATTAAACCAAATACAATATAATATTCATGGTGATGAGCCTTGAATATGGAAATGATTTTCCATGGTTATGTGTATGGGAAAAAATTAGGTCTTATACCAATTTTGTGCATTTGTTTATCAATTTATTTGATTCCTTTTTGATTCCTATTTTAATTACTACCATGATTTATTGCATGACTTATTATTTTGATCTATGATATATCAGTTATGATTTTCAAATGTTATGATCATTTTATCATACAATTATCATTATATTATTCTTATTTCATCAGTGATACCTCTATTTTTTCCCTTAAAAATAATCCAAGATCACCCTTTACTATATTTTCTTTCCCCTAGTTAAGTATAATGGTTTTAATTATGATATTTCTAAGAATTATTCTTACTATAAATAATACAATGGGAGATGATATATATATCTTATAAATAATATTATTATGTATCCATGATTCTGAAGACACTATACCTATATTATTCAAGCTTGGAGCATAATTGTTTGTAGTGAATATTCATTAATTAAGTTATAATATAAATTTATGAAAATTATGAGTCACTATAGTTTGTATCGAAGAATGGTTTTTACTTTGGAATCATGGATGAAAATATATTACTCCTAACAATTATGATAATCATATTTATTAGAGTACATCCTAAGGTATGGTAAATAAAAAAGTGTTTGTTTTAAATCAAAACACCATTTTATGGATACAAAAGTTGAATTTGGTTTTTGAATATATGAATACAGGGGTTAAGAACCCAAAAGGAGTAGGTCAGGGTTATCTTAACCACCATTCTGGTGCACATGGAGTATTCCTTCATTGTAAAACTTCTTTGTCACTTATAAGGGATTTTATTTTATAAATTTACATTTTATTATTAAGTATTTTAATAGTTGATGACCATAAAATTGGTTAATCCTAAGGTTTTATATATTTTAAATAACTTATCATGAACTGTACATTATATAAAATATTTTTCATGATAATGTGTTATACCGCTACAATTATTATTTCTCAAAATATTGTTTTTTGTTTTAGTAAATGATTGAAACAAAAAATAACCGTGTTATTAATGATTATGATAAACGATGAACTGATTTTCCTACTAAAATACCAAATGTTATGGGAGACAGAATGAATAATATTTTTTATGATTACAAAACTTTTTCAAGCTATTATTAATGATGAGCTTATAAATGATAAAATGAGGGAACAACATTAATTTAATTCTATAATGATATATAGTCCACTATATTTTAGTGGGTATTTTGATAAAATTGTAATTTATTAATTCATTAGTGAAACTATATGGACATTTACCATTTTATAGTTTGTGAAACATGAAAAATTATTTTTCATATCTATCATTGGGAAGGTAAAGAAGATAAATGGCAGGATATCATTAAGAATATAAGACAATATTAAGAAATATAATCCATGGAGTGGGATGAGTTTAAAATAATAGTTTTCAATAAGTAATTTGATCATATTATTTATTCAAAAATAATGAAAGAATTACTTGAGCTAATGTAGAATGATGATGAATCCATTTTTATATATAAGGAAAAGCTTTCATGGTTTATGAGGGATGATTTTGTAATTATCATCTAACATAAATATAAGATTGATTGATTATCTATTGAATTAAAAAATTCTCTGAAGAGAACTATCCATAATAGAGTTAAGTAGATATGATTAAATTGTTCAATGTTCAATAAAGTAGGAGATGAATATTGGTGTTACCTATGAATCAAATGGTTTTGATGAAAAAATTTCGAATTCCAATGAAATTATAATAAAACCATAGATGGAAGAAGATTTGATTTCATTTATACTCAAATTGTTGAAGGAATTATAGAGATGAATGTATTAATAGGATTGGTAAATGTTGTAAGTTTGGAATATATGGTTAACATGATATTTAATGTTCAGTTGATGTGAAGAGGACATTTGATAATGATTGAGAAAAATCACCACGGAATACACCACCCACACTCTAGTGTTTTAGATGAAAGGAGTATAGGAATTATACTAACCAGTTATCAAATTTGAAGGTTTATAATGATGATCCACATTATTAACCTATTAAGACCGTAGAAGAAGGGAAATATCATGTGATCAATATTTCTGATGTGGGTTACATTAGAAATGTATTGAAAGGTACACTAACTATTCACTCTAGAACTAATAATGTCTTATTTGATTCTAGATTTACCCACTCTTTCATATCTAATGAACAATCTAAGGGTATCACAATACCAACCTAAGTATTAGATGTTAAATTAGTAGTGACAACTCTTAATGGTATATTGATCTCACAATAAATATATAATTCTTCTATAATTGATGTTTTTTGAAATGTGCTTACTAAAAATCATATTATTTTCACTATAGTTGAAGATTATTTTATCTTATACATTGATTTCCATTATATACATAAATACCACATGAATTAATATAGATGGAAGGTAAAATTTGATATTCATAACCATATAATATTCATTTTTCTGTGTTATGATAAAAATAAACTGATGAAGGAATTTTATTCAATTGTATAAGTCTATATTAATATTAAAAATGGGAGTATATATTAGATGGTTGGGAATAATCTCAACATCAATGATATTCCTATTTTACTAGATTTTGATGATTTTCATATAGAATAATTGTTTAGCCTTCCCCCAAATCATGAATTCTGGTTTATAGTAGAACTCATACCTAGTGATACACCTATTTCATAGAATCTATTGTTGTGCCCAAGTGATTGCATTTGTTGTCAATAACATGTGAATGAGTGTCAACTGATGAAGTAGAGATTGAAGACTGATGGTTGAAGATGCATCATAAAATCATACTATTGTAGAGTTGAACTTAAGTTCAAAGAACTTGTATCAAGAAAATAAAATGTCACAACATTATTAGAAGTCCATGCATTGTCTTCACAATGCATGAGGAGATAAAGAAGTTCCATCCACTATCACTAAGTGGATGAGGAATGAAGAAGGGATCCATCCACAACCAGTAAGTGGATGAAGTGAAAAGATAAACCATCCACAACCGCTATGTGGATGAAGTGGTTTGAAGAAGACCATGCACTATCTCTTAGTGCATGATGATTTGAAGATGATCCAACCTTATCAATGATTGGATCAAGGAAGAACAATGAAGATCAATTGATTTACGATTAATGGTTGATAAAGATACTTGAGATATTCTAGGGGATTCTTTCTCCTAATAGGAGAATGAGAAGAGATGTTAAAGAAGATAGATGGAATTCTAATGAAGAAGCGGAGGTGAAGAAGATGAGAATGGATTTATATAGACTTGTTCCTACTTGGTAATTTAACCAAGTATACAAGGAAGAGCTTATTCAAAAAATGGGGCCTACCCACGAGCTAGCTACCCAAGCATCAACCCAAGGAACATGTGGGACGAGGTCACCACGCCCATGAGGAGGCCTAGGCAGAGCCAGCCTGCAGGAGGTCGGGCCGTGTGTAAGCCCGAGACACGTGGAGGTCAAGCCCACGCAGCGTGGGCGCTAAAGGGCGCCTGGAGGGGCATAGTGTGCGCTAGAGCGTGCCCACAGGAGAACCGGTGCGGGGCGACACCAGAGGGGGGAGTGGAGAATTCTGAACCAAGGATTGGAGGATCTGGTTGTTAAACCGCACAAAAACCACGACATGTTTTGACGTGGGACAAGTTTTTAAAGATGGAGATCTAATCCTGGCCGCTCATCTAATCGCGTGCTGATCCGAACCATCCGATGCATCTCACTGCGCCTCGTAATAATCTAGACCGTCCGAGATCATTAAACGCTGATCCAACAGTCGTGGGATTGTCTTCAACCTCGTGCCGGCTGAGGGTCACCCCGCGTTGCCTTCCGCGATCTAGAGCCTCCCAAGAAAGGGATATGGATCCCCCGACCACCTCCGATGAACATGAAGCCTCCATGATGATCATTTTGATGAACCGAATACACGCATGCATTAAAAGTTTCATGCATGCATCGAATTGAAGAAATTTGAACAAGGTCGATGCAAACGAAGTTGTGAGGCAGTGTATTCGTGCATGGACAGAACATAAAGAATCCATGCATGCGGTCAAAAAATGCATGCACATGAAGCCCATGATCCATGAAGAAACCCGCACTAAACAGAGAAGAGAAAGGAAATAACCGGGATTCTAGTATCTCGTGTTCCAAATTTTGAGGCCGAAGATCTTGGGCATTAAAAATCCCGATATTCATGGATCTTGATTTCTCTCCTCACCTACAAAAGGAGAAGCCCAAACCGAGAAGTGGTTGGTGATCTTCTGAGAAGAAGTCCCACGTAGCTCCGTGCAATGCGAAGAGAAAACTCTCACACCCGAGCAAGACAGTAAAATCCATAGCCACCAAAGGCTCCATGGGAACTTATTGCGCAACCCCTGTGTGAAGGGAAAAGCATCGGGTCACCCTATGCGCTCCCTCTGCGCGGCAGAAAGAATCTGATCCACGCACACCTGCGCGCCTTCTCTTCCTGCACACCTGCGCGGTAGGAGGAAGCTATCGTGCCACTCGCACGGTAGAAGTTGTTGCTGCCACTTGCATGCCCGCTGCTCCCTCACCTTACATGACTATTGTACTCAAAGACTTGCGTGGTAGAATTTAGGAGTGTCCGCACACTTGCGCGCACTCCTTTGAAGCAGGTTCAGGTGAAGTGAATCCCACACACCTTGTGAGTGGGTGTGCAAGCAAGGAAGGACACATCCCATCTCTTGGGTTGTTATGGTGTGTGCACTAGTGAAGAAGAAGGGATTTGATGTATGTACATGCATGCCTATTGAATAAAAGTTTTGGTGAGAAAGACGGAAAAGTTCTCTTGGAGTTTGTTGAAGCTACTTGAAGAACTGAACAACACATTTGATGAAAAGAATTGGAGATGTGATGAAGAAGATGCTGTGATGTTGGGGGGTTTAACCAACTTGTAATTGGGGGGTATAACCAATTACCGTGTAAACATCTTCTTGTAGAGTGAAGAATCCGTGTTGGGGAGTGTACCCAACATGGCATGGATTAGGTATTTTTACCGAACATTGTAAATCTCCATGTTCTGTGCCATCATTATCACTGCACCACCGAAAGAGTATATCTAGGCCTTAACCAGCCATAGAGGTTCAATTGATCATTCAAATGGAACAATTCTTAAAAAGAAAAAGTTATCACTGATTCACCCCTCCCCTCTCAGTGATCACAACTAATCCAGGCATTTCAAGTGGTATTAGAGGGAGGTTTCCTCTAGAAGGATCTACTTCTAAGAAAATGGACAATCTGAATTTTGTAAATAGTAGGGGTGTTCCCTCATTCGATAGAATGAATTACCACAACTGGAAGAATCAGCTGTTACCCTACCTTCTCTCTCTCATCCTTGAAGTTAGAGATACAACATTATTTGGATTCCCTCCTCTTGCTAATGAATCTTCTATGACACTATATGAGAAAAGAAATATGGAAGTTGATGGTAAAGCTCAGAATTCCATCCTTATGTCACTCTTACAAAAGGTATACACAAAAGTCATGGGGCTCAAGAATGCTAAAGAAATTTGGGGCAAATTGGAAAGTAGTTATGAAGGAAACATGAAAGTCAAGGAAGCCAAATTACAAATTTGGATAAGCAAGTTTGAAGATACCAAGATGGGAGAAGAAGAAAATATTGATGATTATTTTACAAGAGTCAATGAAATTGTCAGTAACATTCGGGGCTTTGGAGAAAAGTTGGAGGACTCAACTATTGTAAAAAAACTAATGAGAAAATTTCCTGACAGGTTTGTCCCCAAAGTCTCAACATTAGAGGACAGAGATGATCTCCCTCATGATGAACTACACAACATTCTCATTTCATATGAAATGAGGAAGATCCCAGTATTCAAGAAGAAGATCAAAGATGAGATGGCTTTCGAGGCTATGAGACAACTCAAGATAAGAGATGACGAAGTCTTAGAATCATGTGAATCTGATAATGAAGAAAAGGATGAGGACTTCAACAAAATTATTTCTCTTTTATCAAAAAGGTTTGGAAAAGGTAAATTCAAGGGAAAAGGGAAATTACCACCGAGGTGTTTCAATTGCAATAACATCGGACACTTTGGTGTTAACCATCCCAAGAAAAGATTTAGTGCTCCAGAAGTTGAAGAAGAAAAATCACAAAAGAAGAAATGGAGTAGAAACCCAATAGAATGAAGAAAATTTGGTGTAAGAAAGAAAAGGTTCATTCCAAGTGAAAGAAGAAGCTATGTGAGCAAAGAAGAAGAATCAGAATCCACATCAGCCAGTCAATCAGAAGAAGAAACAAATTTTATGGATCATGTGGAAAAAGGGTTTAACACCTGAAGTAGTGAAGATGATGAAAGTGAACGAACATAGCTTGAACACATGTTGGAAGATGAATTAGAGGCTTACCTTTAGCAAAACAATAAGCTCAAGAAAGAGAAGAAACTATTACAAAAGGAAACCAAAAGGATAACTGAGGAGTTGGAAGAGTGTATGAAGAAAGAGACATTGTACATTGATGAAATCAAGAGACACAAAATAGAGATAGCTGAGCTGGATAAGATAGAAAAGGATCTTGAAGAGAAACTTCACCTCAAAGAAGAAGAGCAATCAGTGACACAATCCAAGTGGATTGAAGCACAAAATAGCTTGACAAAGATGATATAAGACTTTAACAAGGCTGTTGAGGTCAAGGCAGAATCATCTCATGATGGTGCTCAGAGGCAAGTCAACTCACCAGTAAGTAAATCTCAAAATATATCTTTTATATCTAATAATGCATGTTCAAAGGTGAAATTTAGACAAACAGGGAATACAAAAACATGTGAAAAATCATCTTCAATGGAAGAAAGGAAATCCCCAGGAAGGACTACTCAAATCTTGGACAAAAAATTACAACATGAATCCTATCAGTGGAGTAGGTCAAGGTATAGAGGCTACTGCTGGTATTGTGGTGTGTTTGGACACAAGGCCTATGCATGCTGGTATAACATGTCTCTTACAAGTATGAGGCATGCGTCAAGAGTGAGACATCCTGAAACCAATAGTGTATTACAGAAAGAAGCAAAACATCCAATTCAGAATAAATCTGACTATCTGGGAGAATCTTGTGGAAGATGTGACCAACAAGGTCATAGAGCTGATAAATGTATAAATATCCTTCCTGAAAAAAGAGTCAAAGACATGAAAGGAAACGGCATTCAGGAACCCAATGAAGAAATCACATGCTTTGCTGAAGTTTCTCTAAAATTCAGCAGTATAACCAAGTCAAGGATCATTGATAGTGGATGCTCATCACACATATCTGGTGATACAAAAATTCTTAGCAACATAGAAAGTCATGAGGGAGGAACTGTGGTGTTTGGAAATGATTGTTCTCTGAGAATCAAGGTAGTAGGAAAGGCAATGATTGAAACAAAAAATCTAAAATCCAACGATGTGTTGTTTTTTGAAGGATTAAAGCACAACCTACTAAGTGTAATCCAATTATGTGATGATGGACATGAGGTGTTGTTCCAGAAGGATTCATGCATCATCAAGAGCTCAAAGGATGGAAAAATCATCACTCAAGGAAGAAGAACCACTTACAAACTATTCCAAATTGGGGAGTCCATCAATTCTTGTTACCTTAGTTATAAGGATGAAAACATACTCTGGAACAGAAGACTTGGACATCTTGGTCAAAGGAGTATGAGTAAAATTTTAAAGTACAATATTATACGAGATCTGCCAAAATTAAAGAGAGAAAGAGATTAAATTTGTGACACATGTCCGACGGGAAAACTGACCCATAGTTCACACAAAGGAGTAGATATCAAGCCTACTAGGCCTCTTGAACTCATCCATACAGACATATGTGGACTGATGAGACATAATTCTACAAGAGGAGATATTTATTTTATAACCTTAATTAAGGATTACACTCGGATCCATGAAACATAAGTCAAAAGCAATCACAATGTTCATAAATTTCATGAGGCAGGCTGAGAAAGAACTAGGACACTGTATCAAGAAAGTGAGATCAGACAATGGAAAAGAATACATTTGTGATGCTTTTGAAAGCTATCTGGTGAAGCATGGAATCAAGAATCAATACAGTACACTATATACTCCACAACAGAATAGATTGGCTGAAAGAAAGAATTGAAGAATAGTAAAAATGGGGAGGACTATGTTAGCTGAGCACAATATCTCTAAGTTTTTATGGAGAGAAGCAGTATGCACAACTATACACATAAAAAATAGATGTCTCCTAAGACTAGAAAGTCAAACAACAGCTTATGAAATGTGGTTTAACAGAAAACCAACTGTTAAATACTTCATAGACTTTGGCAGTCCTTGCATCATCAAGATTAAAAACATTAATCTGGGAAAGTTTGAAGAAAAAGTATAAGAAGGAATCTTCATGGGTTACCTACCTGATGGAAGAGGCTACAGATAATAGAATAAGAGTTTGAACAAAATGATTGACTACTGTTATGTCAGAATAATTGAAAGAAACACCAAACCATACCCTGGGGATAATGATGGCGTAAAGAATGACACAACCTTGGAACAGAAGAATGAAGAATTAACTGAGCCAACACCAATTGCTGATGAGATCAACTCTGAACACACCAGTGATGAAGAGGAAGGTAATGAAAATGGAATAAGGATATAAAAAAAATTGAAGAAACATGTCGACACAGAAAATTTCCTTGGTGACCCACAGTCCTTAGTAAAAACTAGAAGAATATTGAGATTGGAAGATCAGACTGCACTGGTTTCTCAAGTTGAACCTCACACAGTGGCTGAAGCAGTTGAACATGAAGAATGGATACAATATATGCATGAGGAACACAATCAAATAGAAAATTACTCCACTTGGGATCTTGTGCCAAGGCCCAAACATAAAAATGTAATTGGGAAAAAGTGGGTTTTCAGAAACAAACTCAATGAAAAAGGGGAAGTTTCCAGAAATAAGTTCAGACTCGTATGCAAAAGGTATTCACAAATGGAAGGAATCAACTTTGAAGAAACCTTTGCACCAGTTGCAAGACTGGAAACTATCATAATGTTCTTAGCAGTTGCAGCACATGAACAGTACAAGGTCTATCAGATGGATGTGAAATATGCATTCATAAATGGAGATCTTGAAGAAGAAGTGTATATAGAACAACCAGAGGGATTCGTGCTGGACAAAGATGGTAGTATGGTATGCAGATTGAGAAAATATTTGTATGGATTGATGAAGGCCCCTAGAGCCTAGTACTCCAAATTGGATGGTTGTCTCAAGAGAATGAATTTTTTCAAAGGAATAGTTGACAGTAATATCTATGTCAGAGAAATGGCCACTGGTACTCTCATAGTCATTATCTATGTGGATGATATTATTTTTGCTGGTGACAAGGAAGGATTATGTGAAGAATTTTCTGAGCAGATGAAGAGAACCTTTGAAATGTCCATGCTTGGTCAAATCATATATTTTCTAGGATTTCAGGTGGAACAAAGGAAAAACTCCTTATTTCTTCCACAAGAAAAGTATGCAAGGGACTTAGTGAAAAGGTTCGGAATGAAGAGTGCAAATGAAGCCTCAACACCCATTTCTATTGGAACCAAGCTATGAAATGATGAAAAAGTAAACAATATTGATCAGAAAGAGTTCAAGAGAATTATTGGAAGTCTCCTTTATCCCATGGATTCAAGGCCAGATATAACATATGCAGTGACCTTGTGTGCCAAATTTGAAAGTGACCCAAAATAATATCACTTATCAGCCGCTAAAATAATCTTGGGATATGTGAAAGGAACCCTTAACTATGGACTCTTATACAAACACAGTACAAACATAAAGTTGTTGGGATTCATAGATGCTGACTGGGCTAGTGATTTTACTGATAGAATATTCACATCTGGTAGAACCTTCATTCTGGGAGAAGGATGTGTTGGTTGGTACATCAAGAAATAGAATTCTGTAACATTGAGAACATCTGAAGTAGAGTATGTGGCAGCTACACATGCATGTACACAAATGATTTTGATGCAGGTTCAGATAGCATATTTGAGAATTAAAGAAGAAAAACCATTGAGGATCTTATGTGATAATCAAGGTGCAATTGGATTGTCTAATAATCCTATACAACACTCCAGATCCAAGAACAATGATATAAAATATCATTTCATCAAAGAAAGGGTCTCCAGTGGAGACATCAATCTAGACTACATTTCTACTCAAGATCAGGTGGTGGATATTTTCACCAAAGCTATGCCTACAGAAAGATTTGTTGAGATAAGGCTGAAACTTCATGTTAAGACTTCTCCTCTCACTTGAGGAAGAGAGTGGTCTCTCCTGATTCCCTAAATTTATATGATTTTGTACTAACATGCAGGGAAATGAAGGAGATGAGTGCATCCCTTGAGGGGGAGCATTGGTTGCTGAAGTTGTGCAGGGTCAAGCAGTTATGCATTTTGGGAATGACTACCCTTTTATCCCTTTGCATTTGTTGGCCAATAAGGGGGAGAAATCATCAGCACACATGTAGTGACATTCTTCAAAGTTTGCTTATGATTATTGATAACCAACTACAAAGGGGGAGATTATTGTGCCCAAGTGATTTCAATTGTTTTCAATAACATGTCAATGAGTGTCAACTGATGAAGTAGAGCTTGAAGAATGATGGTTGAAGATGCATCATAAAATCAGACGATTGTAGAGCTGATCTTAAGTTCAAAGAACATGTATCAAGAAGATAGAATGTCACAACATTGTTAGAAGTCCATGAATTTTCTTCACAATGCATGAGGAGATAAAGAAGTGCCATCCACTATCACTAAGTGGATGATGAATGAAGAAGGTATCCATCCACAACTTCTAAGTGGATGAAGTGAAAAGATGAACCATCCACAGCTACTAAGTGGATGAAGTGTTTTGAAGAAGACCATGCACTATCTCTTAGTGCATGAGGATTTGAAGATGGTCCAACCTCATCAATGATTAGATCAAAGAAGAATATTTAAGATCCATTGATTTATGATTAATGGTTGATGAAGATACTTGAGAGATTCTTGGGGATTCCATCTCCTAATAGGAGAAGAGGAAGAGATGTTAAAGAAGATAGATGGAATTCTAATGAAGAAGAGGAGGTGAAGAAGAAGAGAATGGCTTGATGTAGACTTGTTACTACTTGGTAATTTAACCAAGTATACAAGGAGGAGCTTATGAAAAAAATGGGGCCTACCCATGAGCTAGCTACCCAAGCTTCAACCCAAGACACATGTGGGACTTGGTCACCATGCCCATGAGGAGGTCTAGGAAGATCCATCCTACAGGATGCTAGGCCGTGTGTAATCCTGAGCCACGAAGAGGTCAAGTCTGCGCAGCGTGGGTGCTAAAGCGCACCCGTAAGAGCATAGTGGGCGCTAGAGTGTGCCTGCAGGAGAACCGGTGTGGGGCGGCACCAGAGGGGGGAGAGGAGAATGCTGAACAGAGGATGGGAGGAGCTGGTTGTTAAACAGCACAAAAACCGTGGCGCGTTTTGATGTGGGACAAGTTTTTAAAGACGCAAATCTAATCCTGACCGCTCATCTAATCACGCGCTGATCTGAACCGTCCGATGCATCTCACTGTCCGTTGTTATAATCTTTACTGTCCGAGATCATTAAATGCCGATCCAACGGCCGTGGGGCTGTCTTCAACATCCATCCGGCTGAGGGTCACCCTACATTGCCTTCCGTAATCCAGTGCCATCCAAGCAAGGGAGATGGATCTCCCGGCCACCTCTGATAAACATGAAGCCTCCATGATGATCATTTTGACTAACCGAATACATCCATGCATTAAAAGTTGCATGCATGCAACGAAATGATGAAATTCAAAAAAGACCGAAGAAAACAGAGTTGTGAGGCAGTGTATTCATGCATAGACAGAATAAGAAGAATCCATGCATGCGTTAAAAAAATGCATGCACGTGAAGACCATGCGCCATGAAGAAACACGCGCTGAATAGAGAAAAAAAGGATATAACTGAGATTCTAGCATCTTGTGTTCCAAATTTTGAAGCCGAAGATCTTAGGCATTCAAAAGCCTGATATTCATGGATCTTGATCGCTCTCCTTGCCTAGAAAAGGAGAAGCCCAAACAGAGAAGTCTCTGGTGATCTTTTGAGAAGAAGTCCCGCGTAGCTCCGTGCAACGTGAAGAGAAAACTCGCGCGCCCGAGCGAGACAGTAAAATCCGGAGCCACCTGAGGCTCAGTGGGAACTGATCGTGCAACCCCTGCATTAAGGGAGGAGAATCGGGTTACCCTACACACTACCTCTACACGACAGGAAGAATTTTAACCACACACACCTACGTGCCTTCTCTTCCCGCACACCTGTGCGGCAGGAGGAAGCTATCACGCCACTCATGCGGTAGAAGGTGTTGCTGCCACTTGTGTGCCTGCTACTCCCACACCTTGCGCGGCTATTGTACTCAAAGACTTGCGCGATAGAAGACAGGAGTGGCCACACACTTGCACACCCTCCTTTGAAGCGGGTTCAGGTGAAGTGAATCCCACACACCTTGTGAGTGGGTGTGCAAGAAAGGAAGGCCGCATCCCATCTCTTGGGTTGTGAGGGTGTGTGCACTAGTGAAGAAGAGGGGATTGGATGTATGTACATGAATGCATATTTATTAAAAGTATTGGTGAGAAAGACTAAAAATTTCTCCTGGAGTTTGTTGAAGCTACTTGAACAATTGAACAACACATTTGAAGAAGAGTAGTGGACATGTGAAGAAGAAGATGCTGTGAAGTTGGGGGGTTTAACCAACTTGTAATTGGGGGGGTATAACAAATTACTGTGTAAACATCTTCTAGCATAGTGAAGAATCCAAGTTGGGGAGTGTAACCAACACGGAAAGGAGTAGGTCTTTGTACCGAACCTTGTAAATATCTGTGTTCTATGCATTCATTATCACTACACCACCAAAAGAGTGGATCTAGGACTTAACCAGCCACAGAGGTTGAATTGATCATTCAAAGGGAACAATTCTTAAAAAGAAAAAGTTATAACTGATTCACCCCTTTCCACTCAGTGATCAAAGCTGATCTGGGCATTTCATCTATGTATAATATAACTTATTTAGTTATAGAAATTAAAGAAAAAACTCAATAAGATTATGATAAGGATTTTTTTAGACATGATTGTCAACTTGGGGCGAACCTATTATTTTTTTAATATGAAATATGGATCAATGAAACTCTCCATTGATTATCAAGATCGTATTTATATTGCAACCATGAATAAGTCTCTTCTTATATTTATTTATATTTTTTTGACCAATTAAAAGTATCACGATATATTCCCATGATTTATCTAAAATATGAATTCTTTCAGTTGTGAGTCTAAAGTAAATACATACCCAAGACATCCTTTCATATATGAAATATTCACTATGAATTTACAATGATTCCACTAGTCTTACTAATTCCATTTTATATTAATTTATTTAAGGATTAATGTCTATAGATTTTATGTTGATTAGTTTCTCATTATCTGTTTAGAAAATAGTCATATATATATTCAATGAGAAATTACGACCATGAATATAACTTGAGTATTGAAAAGAATACCCTAATAATGAAGAAACTATCTTGAAGAGTTTCCATGAGTAAATTTTTTCCACAAAAAGTTTTGTTTGTGGGTTATATATTCTCAAGAGAGGGTATATCAACCAATCCATCAGAAATGGAATTTATCAAACATTGGCACAGAATAAACACAGTTATTTAGATATGTTGTTTTTTGGGTTCAACTAGATATTATCAACACTTTTTTGGAGAAATTATAAACACTATTTAATTGACTCACCATGTTAACATGGAAGGGAGTAAAGTTCCTTTGAAAAAATAATTGTGAAGAAAATTTCAAGGAACTAAACATAATGTTATTCATCACACTTATTCTTACAATACCCTGTAATGGAGAAGTGTTGATCAATAATATGTGTACTCATAAGAAGGGATTGAGATTAGTCCTCATGAATAATTATATCATCATAGATTATTCCCCACCACTATTAATAATTAATTAGAAAAATTTCCTGACTCATGATTTAGAGTTAGCTATTTTAATTTTTAAGTTACAAATATTGAGGAATTATCTTTTTTGAGAAATATGTGATATATATAAATATAATTTTCCTATGTGTATATTTACTCCAAAAGAGTTAAATATGATCCAAATAAATGGTTTGGTGTTGATTAGTGATTTTAACCGCACAATACATTACACCCTTGGTAAATAACACATAGAGGAAGATGATATGAGTTGAAAAGATCATACTAGATAATATATGGTAAAGATAAAAAAAGATATAATATTATAACATTTTAAAATAATGAATCATGAAATACTTAATTTAGTAGAGAAATTCTATCTCTCCCAAATGTGTGTTCAAATATCTATCTAAATGATTATTAAAGAGGTTCCAAAGGAAGACGTTGATTTGAAAAATAAGATGAAAAATGTTCTCGAGTTCAACCATTGTTGTGATTGAATGAGCAGGTTCATGAACAATGTTTTTGTCCCATGATTTATTGAATTAAAGGATTTAGGTTATGAAGCTCATAATAATTATTATATATTAATCATAGAAGTATGAATATGTATAAAAAACCAAAATTTAATTTCTATTTGGATATAATGAAAACAGATATTTCGATGTATGTATCATGGTGCTTGATATTTCAAAATGTTAAGGATGAGTGAAAAAATCCCAATCAGATTTTACAACCATTAATCACTACATATTAGAAATGTGATAATATCACCATGGATTTTTTCCTATAACTCCATAAAATATATGAATATAATAATTCATTTTGGGTTGTAATTTAAACATTCTTTAGATAAGAGTTCCCTCTTAATCATCATTCCAAAATATATGTTAATTAAGTGGTATAACTTCACAGAGTACCACATTATATTATATTTGATTAGGATAAGAGGGTTAAAAAATGTTCTGGTGAAGTCTTCAATTGGATATAGATATACAATCGAGTTTCAATAAAACTTATCATCATATGAAAGATAGTCAGTCTGAGAGAACAAGTCAAAATCTTTATGATAGACTAAGATATATTTATATTGATTTAAATGGTGGGTATGATAAAAAAATTTCATTTAGCCTAGTTTTCTATAAAAATATTTTTCATTTAATCATTAAGATGACAACTTATGATAATGTCTATTAAAGATGATTAGAAATCAAATGTGTTGGGTTGGAGCTATAGAAATAATTTTATCGGGTCCTGATCTAGCTGGTGAAATAGTAGAGAATGTATGACCCATTCATTAGTACATCAAGGAATATCTATGTCAATAATAAAATTATGCTAACAATCACTAATAAAATATATAATTTTATGTTTCTGAGGAGGAATTCATACATATTTGTTTTTAAAATATTTTTTTTCAGATTTAAAATGAAGGGAAAGTTGGGCCGTAGATATATTGACCCAATTGAGATTATTTATCATATTGTGATCAAATATTATACCTTGACACTTCCAATAAACCTATATAAATTTCACGATGTGTTCCATGTATTTATGATAAGAAGGTACCTAACTAATCCTTCACATATACCCAAATCATAGGTTATACCACGAGATCAAGACCTTTCAAATGAAAAATATTTAGTATAAATCTTGGATCAAAGAGAAAATGTGATACTGAAAAATACTAACCAACTGGTAAAATTTTATTTGGGGAAGAAAATATTCAATGAACCTACATTGAAACTTGAGGATGTGATGAAATACATACATCCTCAATTTTTTGTATCAGATTGATGGAATTTCAAAGGATAAATTCATTTTAAGAGGATATAATCTAACACACTGATATTTTATGGTATATTTCTATTCAAATGAATTTAATTTCATTGATTTCTAATGATAAACAGAAACATGATTCTAAATAAGCCATAATATTGTATTCCTTTTAATCATAAATTTAAAATTTATATATTGAACATGGATAACCATATTTTTTTAAATAAAATTATAAAGGTTTAGTTTAAGGAATTTATATTCATATATAATTACTCAAATTTTATCGAATTCATTAAATGCATCAAATATAATTTCTCTTCAGAAATGGTGTTTATTTCATTTTTATGGGAATTTTTTTTATTCCATTTATAAAAAATTTATTTGAAAAAAAACTTTATTTTTTAAATAATTTTATCAAAATTAGCTTAGGGGGATGTTTTCTGATTTTACTAAAATAATTGACATTTTAGTGAACAGTGAAGAAATGCATATTTTTAAATACTATCATATATTTACATTAAAAATGTAATTTAAAAGATAAAATATATTTTTTATTTGGTTTTAATGTTACCGATGATCCATTTAATTTTGAATAATAAAATAAATACCATTTAAATTAGAAATATTCCAAATTTTGATATATGTAAAATTTTAAAGAGAAAATAGAATTTTCTAAACAGCGTTTTTAATGTTTTATTAATTTATATTACAATTGATCCCGTTAGCATATAGATAATTTATCTTAAAAATGGATAAAATATTGGGAATTTGGGCTTTATATTTTTTTAAATATGTCTTAGTTTTTTCATTATTATTATTATTCATGGTAAACTTTTTTTATGTTAGTATGGGTAAATTTGGTAAAACAAGGTTCAAACAATGAGATAAGGTCTCAAAATAAATATAAAAACTACATTATTCCATTATATGGAATAAATTTGAATATATACATCCAAAAATCTAATATGGGAATTTTTTGTTTCATTTTATATTCATAAAGAAATTTATATTATTTTATGTACAGAAAATAAAAATTTATCGTTCTTTGGATTTTAATATCTCAAAATTTTTATATAAGAAATAAATACGGATATTTTATATTCTAAATGGTTATTTAAAATATTAATTATTTTTTAATTATCATGGTATTCTATTTTTAAATTTTAGTGATGAAATAATTACCTTAAATTCTTTTAATACTCATATATAGTACTTGTGCAAGAAGTTGAAAAACATGTAAATGTTTTTACAAACTATATAGTTAACATTTTTTTATAGGGTTATAGTTCCAAATAAAACTATATGTGTGTATAATATATAATTTTTGTTTTAATGATATATATTATAATTACATAACTATATTCATTCCTTTAAAGTCAAATTAAATAAATTATGCCAAAAATGACATTAATGAAATTTGTTATTAATTAATAATTTATTAAATTATCAAAAAATCATAAAAATAATGAAGAAAAAAATAGGATTATAAACGGCCATATTATTCTCCATTTTCAATTTATGATATAATTTTACCTTATTTGTAAAATTATAACCCATAAAAGTTATTAATACAGTTAAGGTTAAAATTGGTTATAAAATTTGTCAAAAAAATAGAAAACGTTTAAAATGACACCATAAACTATGTAAGATTCATTGGATAATGGTTTTTAGACCATATCCTATTTTTATTTAAACTAATCTCAATTTGGGAACATTAAACATGAGAAATTCATAAAATAGATTTAAATATTTTTAGTAATTCTATGTTTGTCCATTCCACCTTATAAATGGTCACCCCTTATCTATTGTCTTCATTGAACTATGAGAAATATAGACCAACCAAAACCTAAAAAATTATATTTTAAACATACCAAGTAAAGAATTAGTTTTATCCTTCTTCTATAAAGACCACTTCATGGGTCCTTAACAAGGAATCAAAATAAGGCCCACCTAAGTAGAGGTAATCTTCCTACCCAACCTCTTTCAATTTATTTATTTTCCAAAATACTATAAATATGTTGTATTTATATTAACATAATAAATTATGTATAATAAATATAATTATGTTTTATTATTAATATTTCACTACCATTATGAACCCTATTTTTCATTAAATGGTCATGGAAATTATTAGTCTTGCGTACGTGTGGACTACCAGTTCCACATTGTGATACAATTCATTTTCCTTCAACATCATTCATGAATAGTGATTAATATATTTTTAAATTATATATATGATATTTATTAAATGATTAATCTTCTCTAATTATAATATCATATCTAACTTTTTACCAGTATATCTATTGGAAAATGATAACATCACTCGTGCATACGTGTGGACTATCACCTCCGCGATGCCATAAAATTATTTTTTATTTTTTCCTTTACATGGATGTTAATAAGGATAAACATAATTGATATATATGATATATATCAAATAATAATGATTCAGGAAATTTTATTTTTTACATATATTATTTTTACCTTCCATCCAAAAGGGAAAACATCATTCATGCATACGTGTGATACACCATCCCCTTGAATAGTGTAATTCTTTTTCCTATCACTATCCATTATGGATGGATCAAGATATATATAATGTATATATATATATATATATTAAAATTATGGATATTATGGAATCATGATCGAAGAATAAGGACCAAAACTACTAAACTGAAATTCTTAGGAAAACCGAAAAAGTTAACACTAGTAAATGATGATTTTAATGAGGATTTATTAATAAAAATGTGTCAAAACATTATAAGTGGATAATATATGATATTATATGTTTCTAAATGATAAAAGTATAGAATTAAAATATATTAATATATATCATACATGAGATTAAATTGATCTCTAATAGAGTTGATCTCAAGGTAAGAGATTCCTGTTACAATCTCATTATTTAAAGGGAATATTTATGATTATAATTTTGATGAGGAAATTTTTTAATATACCTCTGAAAAAACATAGTAAATTTTTTTAGTCTTTTTATTTCATGAAAATACAAGATTTAAATTCATCTTTCCCACTTAAAGTACCCAAGAGGTTGAATTAATATTTTTATGGTAAACGACATTATTTTTGACTTTGGAAAAAAATCCTTTTTCTTTCATTTCCATTTTTTCTATAAATTATTTCAAGAATTGTTTTTTAATAGTATAAATTGAATTAATGAGTTCATTTTTATCCAAGTTTTATTTTTTTATTTTTAAAAAGTAATCATATTATCATTTTTCGAATGATGTAATTTTGTATTTTTACATTAAATGTGAAAGTAATATTTGTTTTAACATACACACAATTTGTGGAGTTTTTTAACCATAATGTTCAATAAATGATTAGAATATTCATTTATGTGATTCCATGTTTAGTTTCAAAAAAAAATATTTTCCTTAATATCTAGAATTTGTTTTTTAATTTTATTAAATTTAATTCATAGTGAAATTGGTATTTTCATGAGTAAATGTTGAAATGATATTTTAAATTAATTTTTAATATATAATGAAAACATTTTATGACACTTATGATTTACATGGGATATATTCTAATGATACAATACACTATTATTATGGTAGGATTTTTTTGATGATGATTTAAGGATTAATCCATAAAACTTATTTCTTTCCATGAGTTTGTTAAGTTATGATAAAACGTTTATGAAACTTGTTTCCTATCCATGAGTTTTCAATATTGAAATAATTCTATTTTCATGAAATCCATTTCCTTTCAGTGGGTTATGTTACAATTGATGTTTTATGATCCTTTGGAACATATATGTATGATTCCCATTATATGATTGGTGATCCCAGAATCATATAACCCTTTAATTAATTGGGTAAAGATAGATATCTCATGAGAAAATAAGGACTATAATAAAGAGTTAATCCAATTTAGTATGGAATGATTTAAGCCATGATAGAATTGGGATTGAACCTTGACTAAGGATATGATGTAACTTAGAGTGACGTAAATCTATAATGACAGTATTTAAAGTGATCCTTGACTAAAGAAATGATTTTTCAGGCTAATGTTTTAATAAAAACATTTGTCTCAAGACGACTATTTTATCTTATCACTTATGCCATTTGATTCTATTATGATTCATAAATTATAAAAATAAAAGACTTATTTAATAACTCATGATTATGATCTATATTATGTGAGGTGTTCTTTTCAAATGTGGAAATCGTGGTCCAATACTCATATGCTCATATTATGCTTATTTGATAACTGTAATTTCACTTACTTACACTTTGTGAGCATATGAGGTCTCCCTTTCTATTATTTCCTTCTCAATTTTTTTGAATAATGATTATAAATATGAAATTTATAATATTTATTCTAGTTATAAAGAAATTATGGATAAATAATTTAGATCTATTATGAACAAATTATTTATTTGTCCATGTTTCCAAAAAAAAACTAAACCAATATCATTAAAGTGTGGATTGTAATGTTATGTAATGAATTTTAATCAAATAAGATGTAATGTTATTGTATGAAATATATTGGATTATATAGATTCTATATGTATATATATGTGAATGGAATGGTTTTTATGAGATCTTCGTATGATTTATCTGAGCATCTAGATAAGTATCATAGATCTATTGATTAAAGAGAGTTTGGATACATCAAATGAATCTTAGGTAAGTGGTTTCTCCATCATCCTTATTTTATTTAATGTAAAGTCTTGTAGTTTTAATAATGAATTCTATTAAAATATTTAATGAATTTAACATGTTGAAACTATGTTGGATTTTTATTCACTATATTGTTCATGAAATATTGGTTGGGGGTTCCACCCAAAACATTTTTTGAGAAATAAATTAAATGGTATATTAAAAAATATATTGTATTTGAATTTTGTTCCCCACCATAATAAATTTTGAGGTGTTATTATTTCTGTGGGATGGATAATGGTAAAAATTACCACCATCAAATATGGAAATATGGGATGGATCTTGGTCTGAAGAGGCACTATCACATTGGGTCATGAAGTAGTATCTTAGTGAAAGGGAATGTCACTATTCCTAAGTATAGTAACGTCTAGTTCATGAATGATATTATTTCCCAAACTGGATCACATGATAACTATAGCTGATCTGGTGTCTAAATGGACTCAAGTAAATCTCCCCATACACTAGTGGTTTCCAAATAGCAGTGAGGGTCAATGAGAGGATTTGGGGGATAAAATACACTCAATATCAGAGTGTGACATAGTAGAATCATAATAACAACAGAAACTAGATGAATAATAAATTAACCAGTAGTGAAATGAGTAAATAATTCAAATATCATAATCAAACTATTATAAACTATATCCAATTTCATATAGATAATTATGTTGACAATTTCATTCTTATATGAAAATAGTATAATTCATGCGAACAGAGAAACATACATATATCACAAGCTGTAAAAAAATATAGAATGAAAAAAAAGTCTAGTTCCACTTTATTTATGTGAATTATTTCCTTCATCAACTTTCATACTCCATCATAATATAAGAAATCATGCATCCAACACTAGACCCTTTACTTTAACCCCAAATGCAATAATGAAGAATGTACAGGTACGAATTGGTGGCCCGAACAAGGTGTGAGATATAGCCAGTAGGCCAACACAAATGATGTCTATAAAAAAAATCTTATTTATGCCTACATTCTATTAATGTGTGCAGAATTAAAAGGAATGAAGCTAAAAAAATATGTGATGTGATCCAATCTATAATCTTATGTTATAAAAAGTAGTATATAAATAATAAACAAATATGAAAAATAAGGGGAATAACTACGACCTATGACAACATATCATGTATCGACAACTATGACATATGCTGAATAATTATATATCAGACTTATGAGGGCCAGGTACAAGAGATAATGTCTAAGGAGTCCTCTGTTATTCCACATATATTATCCAAAGAAAACAAAACATAATATAGACATACATGGTCTATAACCTAGGGTCAATGTATGAAGGATTCCTCTTTGAGTTCACAGAGATCATCTATATAAATATATATATAGAAATTGGTGGAGCCCCTGGAGTAGTCATGAAATGGTCCCAACATGTCTGATCCAAGGTAATAGTCCAAAACATCCTATATAAGATATAATTGGATCATTAGTTCTATACGATATCGTCCGTTATCAATGAAATATATATAATGATTCAAGGGTTCATGTCTGTTGTGATTACCTTTTATCAATATAATTTATCATAAACTAACCATTATCCACATTATGTATAATTGAGAAGGTGGGAGGCTATAACACCTCGAGATTTTCGAGAATTATATTCTTCAAATTAGTTTAATCTTTTCAATATTTTACATTTTATGTGACACTAAAGATTGATATTTTATATTAAAGCACTATGTGTGGATAGAATTATAAGCAACACCAAGTTAATCATACAAAGATCACAAGATAGATATTATATTTCTATACACATAACATTGAGGTTAGCTTGATTTACACACAAAAATGGCTTTCCTCGATGGCTTGTGTTACCAGCAAGATCGAGGTTTACCAAAAAATAATATATTACTATAATGTTATTAGATAATATAATAGGATATAAACTATATTTTAAATTAGTGTTTATTAATAATATTAACCATGTTATTAAAATATATGGTTTACATAATATAATATGAATTTATATGTTACAAATTAATTCTAAATGAATAAGAAAACCAATTGAATGTAAAAGAAAATATTATTATTGTCACAACGATGTTATAGCCTTTTAAATTTAAATAAATAAAAAAGTGGGTGATATTAATGTAATATATATTATTTATATTCAATCAAATATTTTTTATATTCATTTAATATATATTATAGGAATAAGATAAGAACAATCTCAATTTTATGCTAAAGAACACATATTTTTATAAATGTTGTTTTACCACCTTTTCATGGAGAAAATATTGTAAATACCATTTTGGAAAATTTATAGATATAATATAACAAAATAAACTTCATAATTTAAATATAAACATACAAATAGGGTTAGGATATTTTTTTGTATTTTTCTGTAAGGTTTCTTTTTTTAATGAACAATTATAAAGACCAAATTTTAGTTCAAAACTATCTTTTCATTAATATATTTAATGAATATAATATATTTAAATTTTTTAGAAGTTTAAATATAGATTATTATTATTAAATATAATTTAGGTCATTTAGATCAGTTTATCTTTAATATTGGAAATACAAACGTTACAAAATTTTTAATTTTTTACTTTAAAACCCCGTATTGTCATACCAACTGTGGGATTAATTTTAAATTAGTTTCTACCAATTCTGTGAATGGAATTTTGAAAAATGGATTAAATATTTTTAATCAGAATAATTTATATGTTATATATAGGTTAAATTATTTTTTTACAAAAAATATCAGTAATAGCGATTAAAATTAATTACATCGTTTAAGGTTAAATTTGGCTTAATAAGGGAAAAAATCGTAACCTTAAAGCCCAAAACAATCTATACAGTTTTCCAAAATCCAATGTATGGAAATTTTAAGACCCTATACAACTTTTATAGACTTTTTATCACTATTGGATCCACATTAAACATGAAATAAGTTTATGAAATTCTATCTTCAAATATTTAAAAGAATTCCACTCCTCCTTCCTAATAAAAGGCCACCATATCTCCCTATTCTTCACACATTTCAAAACACTTAGTTTCAGACAATATCTACCCAATAAACGTACCAACATCCTTACCATACTCTTTGAATCCTCCTATTAGGCATAAAATAATCCATGGAATCCTTTTGGCACAAACCAAGAGGAGTTACCAGATTAAGAGGTAACACCTTCTCTCAAGCTCATTTCATTTACATTTTTTCTCCACCCAATACAAAATATTTATTAAATTATTGTATAAAAATAAAAGTATCCTCAATATAATAATATTTTGTTATGATAAGGGGTAAACCTATACACACACAATCCTCTATCTAATGGGTAATAAATATACTATTTATTTGTACGGCCAATTACCACCTCACTAAACGATGATTTTTCATGTTTTTGTTAACTGAATATCTGGTTGAAAAAATGATGTAAAATATATTTCTATTTGTTTTATATTATTTTTATTAGGACTTAACTATTGTTTATTCCTTCTATAACACATATATTTTTACTTTCCATTTGTGGTAAATATGAAAAGTTCGTTTTTGGAAGTGGAGACTACTGCCCCATCATAGCGATGTGATTCAATCACACACTACATGAAATTTATCAAGGATGGGAATAGTGAAACTATACGATATATATAAAATTATATTGATAATTTAATTATATTATTTTCATATATAATTATAGGTCATTTTCATTATTTCATTCAATACCACATTAAAAAAGGCAACAACGTTCATGCGTACGTATGACTTACCGTCTCTATCAACGGTGTATTCCATTTCATACTTAAATACTATATAGATGATTAAAATAAACATATAACGAATATAAATAATATTTATATCATGTTTTAATTTCTGGAAATCATGATATAAGTATATGGACTAAATACATAACGAATTAAGATACATGTGAAAAACAAAGCGAATATTACCCAATGAATAATCTTAACACGAAATTGGCAACAAGAAGGCAATATAAAGTAAAAATAAAACTATATAAGTTATTATATATAATAATTTTGTTATATTTTATGTTTATAATAAAATTAAAATTATTATACATGTGGTTTTTATGAGTACGATGAGAGTCAAGACAAAAGGTAAGGGGATTTCACATCAATTTTTACTTATTTGAGATACATGCTTTATACACAAACCATTTATTTTGGGAGGTATGTATACATACCATAGATGTAAATAATGATTTATATAGTTAAGTTAATGTTTATTTAAAAATCCATTCTATAACTTTATTTCATGGGGTTTACGTTTCAAAACATACCAAATTGGTAAAATTGTTTTGTCTCAATTTTCCTTCATTGAGACTCATGTTTTGTTATATGCCTAAATTTATATTTATGTGTATATACATAAATTTTTTATGATATATCATTAATATCCATATATTCATGATATTATAAGTTTCATGTAATTTCCTTTTCTTATATGGAGAGTATAATGTCGTGTTACCAAGTTATAAGAGTTTATTGAAACAATATCATTGCTTTTAACGATTGTTTATGTTTCTGATTCATTTGCTGAAATATTGTAAACAATATCTCAAGAAAAATAATGAAATTGATTCTCATCTAGTTATGCATGATATTTTCATGTATTGGTACCATCCTTATACTCATTGGTACATAATATAGATAAGAAAGTATTTTTAAAATGCCCAAAATTTCCCTCTCTTTAGTTGAAAATATTTTTTTCCTAAAAAGGTTTTCCAGAATATTGTACCATTGTATTGTAATATTTAAAATAATTTTTTTTGTATTTAAAAAATATCATCAATGGAATATTCTTTTTTGATTTTTGAAAAAGGAATTATTTCCAATATTTTTACCGTGCAAAAGGGAATCTTCTTTTTACCTCGTACAATATGTACAGATTTACCCCAGTTAATTCATTGAATATTTATTTTTTTGTTTAAAAGGAAAATTTTTAATAAAATATTTTTACAATATATTTTCAAAGAAATAGTTTCCAAAAGGTTTTCAGGAATCTTTTATATATTTTTATGTAAAGTGTTGTTTAAAAGGTTTTATGCTATAAAGAGCCTTTTTCAATGAAGAATGGATTTTTACGTCAAGAAATGTTTTCAAAATATCCTTATTAGATATTTTCCAAATAAAAAACATATTTTGATGTTAATATTCAATTATAATACATTATCATAAGGTTCCATTCATATTATTTCTTTCATTGTTTATGTTTTGATGGAATGAATCCTGTAACACCCATTTCATTTCCATTGGTTTTATGAATTTGAATCCCCATTCTTCTCATGGGTTACAATTTTATTAAGTGATTATGAAACATATATATTTCAAAGGTAATGATGTGATCAAATGTTAAGGACACACATTTCATTTTATGGTTTATGATTTAATATTAATAAAACATGATTATTTTTATGGGTCATGATATGATGAATGTTTTATTATATTTTGGAACACATATGAATGATTTTATTATGAGACGGGTGTGACCTATATCTCCCACTAATTCATTGGGTAGTTATAGGTCATATATGATATCAAAGATTACATGGTTTGTAACCTAAGACTCAAAAACAAGAATTTACATGGGTTATAGAACAAGATTAAAAGAAATAGGGTACACAAGATGTATCCCAAGCCTAAAAATAAAAAGTTTCATGGTTTATAGCCTAAACCTAAAAGAAAGAGCGTACATGGGTTTAGCCCAAGCCAAAAAAAAAGAAGGTACATTAGTTCTTGTGAAACCCTAAATGAAATAAGGAACACAAGTTATTATCCCAATACCAAATTAGGTACATTAGTCTTAGCTAAGAAAAAAATGTTTTAAAGGTATCTGTATTTAGCATTGTTAAAAATTTCCAATTCTTATATTCATTCCAAAAATCCAATGTTTTATTCCTCAATTACGATTTCAGGGATCATGATTTTTATTTCTTTATGATTGCCAATATTTATCCCATAACCCATGTTTATGGTCTTTGATGTGTTGGGTATGATCTTCTAATGTTATAATCACGTTATCATAGCCCTATGTTTATGTTTATGTTTATATGTCTCCCTTTTTTACCTTTACTAAGCATATGAGCTCACCCCTTTTAATTTTTCATTTCCCTGGGTTATGAATAAAGGATTTAGGTAGAATTACTAAAGGTGGATGTCTTTATGAGAGATTTTGAGGCTATTTGACCCAGATATGAGATTTTGATTTCCATGTTTCCAGTGGCACAAAATTATTATTATCCTCAAGAACAAATTTTTGTAATGAAATGAATATTCATGTAAGATAATGTACTATCCATGTATTTTAAGCTCAGGTCACTATAATTGGTATCAAAGGAATGGTTATGTAATCCTTTGGAAACTAGTATTAGAAAACAATAGTGAGACCCGATATATATTTTTTAGGATATGTCTTGGGATGTATCTATGGATAATTATAAGGATGATTTAATGTTAAGGAAATTGTCCTGGAATTATAGTAAATGACAGAGGGAATGTTTTCCTTGAAATACATCCCTATATTGATACTACAAGTGGATGTAGCTTTGGAATAGATGTACTTAGTGTAACAAATCTTACAAGATGTTTCGTTCCAGACTCAGGGTAATATACTACAAGAAAACATGACTTTCTTCACACCTATATTGACACTCCTAGGAGATATGCTTTGGGAATTCACAAACAATTCATGAACCATTATGAATGATTTAAATAGAAGTTGGATATGAATAACCTAGTATAAACCTGTGGATTTATATATTATGAAAGGAGTCATAAATTAAACACACTCTAAGTATCTTTCTATGATTATGTGTTTCTTATATATGATAATTATCTCCCACTCTATGGTTTTGGGATTTATTAAAAGGCTGGTACCCAATGGAACCATGTTAAGGTGATTGTGGGGGGAAGTACAATGATTTTTATCTTAATGATTAAAGATATTTTGTAGATGGATTGAAAAAAAACTCATTCCTATGATCCAAACAAATTCTCAAGATTTGAATCATGATGAACACACCAACAATCAAAGGAGGGAACAATGTTATATTAATTCCTTCATGAGGTAACACCCACCCTCTTTTAATAGGTATTCAGATCTAATTGTTTCTGAACACTTGATATGTACCTATAAAAAGTTGTTCTTTGTTATTCATTATTTGGATGATGATTAATTCATTCTGGTTGTTATTAGTAATAAGGTGAAGTAGACTAATGGTGGACTATAATCATGAATACATGGAATAAATATGCAATTAAATCCATGGATTGTGATGAGTTCAATATCCTATTATTTAGTAAGTACTTTCCTATTGTTCAACATATAAATATTGAAAATGTGCTAGTTGAGTTAAAGTAATAGGATAGGGAATATGTTGGTTCTTACAAGAAAAATTTCATAGGAATTGTGAGGTATGCTTCTTAAATTATCATCCAGCAAAAAAGTAACCTTGATAGGTTTTTCAATGGCTCAAATCCATGTCTCAAAAGGGTGTTGACTATAAGATACTTTTGTAGCTGTGAGGATATTGTACATTGAGCAATCATAGTTGAAATGGATAATAAGTTATGTATCAATCTTGTGGTTTTAACAAGAAGAGGAATATGGAGTTCATTGGAAAATCAATAAACCATGAAGATAAAAAGATTATCACTCCATTAAGATATAAGTGTGGAATGATGAATAGATGGAATTGTCTTAATGGGACTAGTAAATGTTTTTAGAGTAGAAATATAGTCTATATAGCGGTTGAATTCTAAAGTGATTGGTAAAGGTTATATAATGATACAAATGATGAGAAAAATACTCAGGATGAACCTCCCTCACTTCAATTTTCAATTGTAGGGTGTTTAGGAATTTTTCCAAAAAGTTCCCAAATCCAATGGTTAATAATGGTGATCAGTGCCAACAACCTCTAAAGAAAAAAAAAGAGAAAGAGAAAGAAACTGAAATCCTCATGTATTAAGGTAACCATGATAATTGGGAAACTCCATACTCGTGAATTTACTATGGGATCTTGTAAAAATAATATATATGAAAATATTGTTGTTCCTTTAGTGGAATTTTTTATGATTATAAGAATTTATTATTTTTCTCTATATGAATTATGTATTATTAAAATCAGGTTTATTACCTTTATTTATTAGTTTGAATCCCTGCACCTAAGAGAATTGTTTATGCTAAGATCATATTTAAGGAAAAAAGGGTTAATTATCTTTTGTATGAATGTCTGTTTTCAATAATGATATATTGAAATTTAGATTTTGAACATGTGTTAAAGATAATATATGATGGAGGTATTCACATGTTTTGTATGTGATGATACATGGGGGAATCAATGTTTAACTGATTTCATGTCCTTATTTCTAAAGTTTATTATTTTTATATTTAATAAGGGTTATAAGTTTATCCATTCCTGAAAAGTATAAGTTAAACATTGGATAAAGAATTTATATATTATGGTTGTATTTAAAACCATAGTTAAAATTATATTGAGTGATTAATCTCATTTCAAGTATGCATATCATTTTTTGGAAATTATATTAGTGTGGTTTTAGAAAAGGACATCATGTATTTCTGGTGAAAACCAATCTACTCCTGCAAGGTCATAGGTTTTGAACTCATGACCAAAGGATGATAAGGGTTTCACACTTACCATAAGCCTACCAGATGTCCTGGTAAATGTGTAATTTGTTTTGTTGAATAATTATTAATGATGAACCAGTATAATAACTTTTTATGTTTAAAAATTAATGTGTTAAGATTATTGATTTTGAAAAATAGTTCGAGATAAATAGTTATAATTTTAATTCTTTTATGGGCCTTAAGATTTGATAAAATTGTATTTTAACACTTAATCCATCAAAGTTAATTTCTAGATGTCATTTACATATAGCAATGGATTAATTAGTAATTTAAAAAAGCAAAAATATAGAAAGAATTTTTTTAAAGAAATATATCAATATTGTATATTTACAACTTTTTTTTGTAAATTAAATAATTAATAAATGTATGGATAATGATCAATAGAAATTATTTTGTCTTAATACCTTAATTTTAATGAACTCATGGCCTTTTAAATCATAAAAATGTTATGTCTCTGAGGCCGTTAACCTTTCTCTGATCATTCAATTATTTGTGATTGATGAACTCAAACAATCGCTATAAATATTTTAATTTTTTACCCACGTCTAATCTTCACTCCCAACCAATGTTCTCTTACGTGGAAGCAATGTTATATGTTACATTGGGTAACTATCATGGTTCCAACATTACTTTTTTAAGTGATGTCTTAGTATTCATTTTTACAATATGGGTTTATATGAAATAAAATTTCATGTATTAACCCATTGATATCCAAAAGATTGTTTGACTTAAAAATTCATTTGTATGGGGGTTTAATGTAACATCTTTAGATTTTTGTGGATTATTTTTTTTTATTAATTTAACCTTTTAGATAAATTTCATTTTAAGGGACATTGAAAATCACTTTATTTATAAATGAACTATGTTTTTCATTTGTTATATGTAGAATCAAGTTAATATTTCACAAAAAAACATAAAAATTATATTTCCTTACACAATCAATTGAGGTTATCTTGCATTACACACAATAATGACTGTCCTTGATGGCTTGCGTAACATGCAAGACTGAGGTTTTCCAAAAAACAATATATTATTAAAATATTATTATTCCATATAATATGATATAAAATAGATATTAAATTATGGTTATTAAAAGTTTTATCTAATTTATGGAATTATATATTTTACCCAATATAATATGAATTTATAGGTCACCAATTAATTATAAATTAATATGAAAACTGGTTGAATGTAAAAGGATGTATTATTATGGTCACAAAGTCATTTTACCTATATAAATTTAATTAAATACTTTTAGTGGGTTATATTAATGTAATATATATTCGGTATATACAGTGAAATATTTTTTATATTCATTTATTAGATTTTACATACATAAGATAAGAACGAACCCAATTTTAGGTTTAAAAACACATATTTTTACAAATGTAGTTTTACCACCTTTTAATGGTAAACCTTATTTAAATCCAAATTCTTGAACTTTTATATACTTAATATGTCAAAAAAATTCCTATTTGAATGTGAATCATAAAATTTAGGTTAGGTCATTTTTCGGTATTTTTTGTATAGTTTCTATTTTTAATGAATAGTATAAAATATTGAATTTTAGGTGAAATTGTTTTTTCATATAATTTATTTATAATGTTAAAATAAAAAATAAATTGGTTAAAATGCTTAATTATATAATATTTTTATAAACAAATATAATAGTGTTCAATAATATTAATTCCTATTTAATCTTGGGTATAAAAACATAGCAAAATTTGGAATTTTTTTACGTTAAAAACCGCCATTGTCGACCCGATGTCGAGATTAATTTTAAATTAATTTCTTCAACGTCCATTATTGGAATTTAGAAAAATGGATTCTAGATTTTTAATTATTATAATATATAATTTCTAAATTGTTAAACTTACTTTTTGACAAAAAATATTAGTAAAAGTGATTAAAATTAATTACATCGATTAAGGTTAAATTAATCTTAATAAGGGACTAAACCATAACCTAAGTGCCTAGAACAAGCTATAAACTTGTAAAAAGTCATTTTTGGCCATATTTCGACCCAATATTCCATTTTACCTATTTTGTTTTATCATTATTGGTGCCACATGCAACATGAAATACGTGGGTTGAATTCAACCTTCAAACATTTACAAGAGTGCCACTCTTCTTTCCCTATAAAAGGCCAACAACTCTCCATATTTTTACCCCTCTAAAACCACATAGTTTGGTCCATTATATTCCCAATAAACTTTCCAAAATACTTACCTTACTTGTTTATTTTTATATTCTGGAATAATGTATTCCAAGTAATCATTTTGGCACAAACCAAAAAGAGTAACATGATTAAGAGGTAACACCATCTCTCATGTTCCTTTCTTTTATTTTATTTCTCAACCACAACAGTATCTTCATTACATGCTTTAATATAAAAAACATTATAATTAATATTCTATGATGTTTTTATTCAATGTTTTTAACCTACAATTACACATTCCTCTATCTAATGGGTAACAAATCTACTATTTTTGTGTACGATGAACTACCACCTCATTAAAAGATGATTATTCATTTTTTACATTATAGCCTCTCATGGTCGAAATTATGGTGGAAAATATATTTATATTTATTATGTCTTTAATAATATTTAATCCTTTTAAAAAATATATCTTTTTTACATTCCATTTGGTGTAAATATGATAATTTTGTTTGAGGGAGTGTGACTACTACCCCTCAAAGCGATGTGATTCACTCACATACTACATGGAATGTTTTATGGATGGGTTTCATGAAATTATATGATATATATAACATTAAAATTATACCATAATGAAATTATATACATACATACATATAGGTCATTTTATTTCTTTCTTTCAGTATGACATTAAAAATAGAAACAACGTTCATGCCTACGTACGAATTGTCGTCTTCATGAACAATTTATTCCTTTATATACAAATATATTCTATATATTTTTATAATAAAAATTTAATGAATATAAATAATATTTATATAAAGTTTAACATTATGTAAATAATGATATTAGTATAAGGGCTAAGTATATAATTAATTAATAAACATACATAAAGAAAAGGTGAATATTACCTGAAGCGTAACCTTAACATGGAATTGTTATCAAGAGGATACAATAAAGTCACAATAAGACCATATGAGGTATTATATATAATATTATGGTCATGTGATATATTTATAAAAAACATATATTTATTAAATAAGAGTCTTTTATGAGTATGATGAGATTCAAAACACAAGGTATGGGGATTTCATATCACTTTTTATTTTCATGATATACATTTTTATTCACCACCCATTCCTTTTATGTAGTGTGTATAATGAATATAAATTTAGTAAATTATTATTATAATAAAATTTATCGGTATTTACAAATCCATTTAAAAATATTTATTTCATGTGGTATATGTTTCAAATGTTATAAAATCAATAAAATTGTTTTTTCTCTATTTGCATTCTTAGAGACTCATGTTTTGTTATTCACCTAAATTAATATTGACGTGCATATAATTCCATTTCATGAAATATATAATTAATATACATATTTTAATGATATTATATGCATCATTTATTTATTTTTATTACATAGAGAATATGATCACATGTTACCATGTGATAAGTGTTTATTAAAACAATCTCATGACTTTTCAAGAATATTAATGTTTATGCTTCCATAAATGAAATATTATAACCCATATATCATGAAAATTTATGAATTTTCATCCCCAATGGTTATTAATGATATTTTAATGTCTTAGTACCATATTTATAATCTTTTTTACATAATAAATTTAAGAATTTATTTTTAATGAAGATCATCTTTATCATCTCTTCAGTTGGAAATAAATATTTCCTAAAAATGGTACCTTGAATATTCTACCATTCCCCTAAAAGATTTTAAACAAAATTTCCCCTTTTTTCATTTTACTAATATCTATAATGGAATATTCTTTTCGCTTCTGAAAATGTAATTTTTCTAATTTTTTTACCATGTAAAATACAGTGTACTTTTTTACCTTGTACGACATAAACAAATTTACCATCTATCAATTATTTAATGATCAGATTTCATGTATAAATTGTTAATTTTTATGAAACTTTTTTTAAAATATATATTCAAGTAAATGGTTTTTAAAATGATATGAATCTAATTTTATAAGTTTAAGGAAAATTGTTTCAGAAGATTTTATGCTTTAAGGATCCTTTTTAAAATAAGAAAGGATATTAACTCAATAAATGTTTTCAACATGTCTTTATATGTTATGTGTGATCTAAGTTACCATCCATTGATGTTACTCATTCCATTTTAGGACGTCATACAAAGGTTCTATTCATTATCAATATTAATGGTTCATATTTCGATGGAGTTTAGATTATTACATCTGTTTAACTTTCCCAAGTTTTATGCTTATGAAACTCTCTTTTTCTCTAGGGTTATGATTTATAGAAGTGACTATGAAACCTATATCTTTCATATGTTATGATGTAAAAAAATGTTAATGGTACCCATTTCATATCATGGGTTAGGATTTGATGTTTAAAAAATGTATATCTTTTTATGAGTCATGATATGGTGAAAGGTTTACTATATTTTGGATCATGTATAGATGATTTTATTATGGGATGGGTGGGATGTATATCTATCTCCATTTAATTGGGTAATGATATGTTTTATATGAGGTTAGAGGGTACAAGGGTTGTATCCCAAGACAAAAAAAAATATAATGTACAGGGTTATAGCCCAAACCTAAATGAATGATATTAAACGAGTTATATCCCTAACCCAAAAAACAAGAAGGTACATGGGTTGTAGCCTAGGAATTGAAGAAAGATGATACATTGGGTTGTAGCCCCAAAACACATAGATCAATGTACATGGGTTATAGCCGAAACCTTAATGTAATATGGTACAAGGGTTTTTATCCCATGCTTGAAGTACGTCCATAAGTCGTTGCCCAAGCCTAACATGTAATAATGGTTTGGTTGGTGGCCTTGACATAAAATTTTCTATTCTTATATATATGCCACAAATCCTATGTCTTAATAATTATTTACAATTTCATGGATCGTGATGTTTATATCCTTATGATTAATGTATTATAAACTACCACGTTTTATCCCATTACTCTTATTTAGTATCATTGATATGCAGGGTATGATCTTCTAAGGTTTCAATCACGTTCTCAAACCCCTACATCCATGTTTATGTTTATCGGTATCCCTTGTTTAACCTTATAGAGAATCTGAGCTCACCCATTTTTATGTTTCCTCTTCCCATGTTTTGAAGAATGGTTATAGGTAGAACTAATAAAGGTGTATATCATTATTGTAGACGTTGAATATGTTTTACCAGGATAAAAGATCTCATTTTATAGATTTCCAAAGAAACAAAACTATTATGGTCCTTAGGAATGTATTTTTTAATGTGGTAAATATTAGTCTAAGATGATCTAATATCCATGTATGTTAATCCCGGGTCGCTATAAGGGCCATGTTATTGTCCACTCCATTAATGAATTAAAAATTAATTAATTTTTTAACGGATCATGGGTCCATATTATTGTTCATTCCCTTTTTTCAATTTAATTTATCACATTAAATTTTTTAACGATATCACATAAAAGTGATAATAATATGTTTCATGTTAGTTTACATGATTCATGACAAAAACATTAGATAATTAATCATAATCCAAGTGATTTTACATTTTATTTCAAAAATCCCATTAATTCCATACCATTACACTATTCTTTTTTAAATTAAAAGGCCCTAAATAATTTTATGAATAATAAATAATAAATTTAATTTGAATATTGACCACATTGGTAAGTGTAAATATCAACTCATTCCATTGGTGGAAGAATCATGATCAATCAAATGAACGCACCCCAAGGGTTATTCTGGTTGAGGTTGAGAAAAACCAACCAAGAATAACTGTGTAATAATATGTTAAACCAAGGTTTAAAAAATAAATTTAATGAATTATTAATTTAAGAGGCAACAACAAGAATGTTTGGTGTTTGGCACTATGGAATAGGCTATAAACACTAACACTTTATGGGAAAAGGTATATACCTCCCACATTTGATGGATAGTACTATCCCTAATGTTCTATTCCTTTAATTTTTACTAGAATGGAATAAATCAATGAAATAGAAGAATACCGTTAAAATATGAAATATTATATCATAGGGATTTATTATCCCATATGATGATGTAAATGAAGAAATGAATAAGGGGGATTAGAGAGCTTATTGGTATATATCATGTGTGACTGATAGTGAAGGAATTAGACACCATATGAAGAACCTATATCAAGTCTAATGTTGAGAGGAATACGGATTCTCCAATATAGAGGAGGGTATATTAAAAAGTGGGAAGATTAAAGTGTTTAATTATTAAAGAGGGAAAGGTAAAAACTGAAATTTCACATATTTTTAAGAGGGAACATGGTTTGGATGAACAATTTTAAAAACCGTGAACCTATACATGTTAAGTGGCACTAAGTGCGTGATATGGAAGTATAGTTTCAAAAGACATGTGAAACCCATGTAGATCCCCTCTATATTTTCTATACATCTCCATAAATTACTTTTTGTCTTACCTAGTATGGTTTACAAATTTTTATCCTCCTCTATCAAGGCCACACATTTGAGACACATAGTTACTACTAATCATGTATCAACCATGAAACATTTCTCATTCCAAAAAAAGCAATATCTCAAGGCTCTAATAAATTATTAACTCTCCTAAACTATTCCTTAATCCTTAATCAAATTCCAAAATAATAAAACAAATACTCTTATTGAAATTTATAGTGTTCATACCATATTGAAAAATTCAGGATCTCACAAACACACCTCATCAAAACAAATCCTCCTCGATATTCTTTTACAAGTGTGGTAAATATTAATTTGAGAATTACTCCCGCCACTATGAATATACATCAACCTATTTCTACCAGGTCTCTTCCAATACACAATAATGATTCCATAACACCCTTACTAGAGGAACTGAACCAACGTTGAGAGGCTTCATGAACCAATCAGTAATATGTATATGATTCTTCTATAATAATGAATCTTCTTTAATACCAACCGCATTTGGATGACGTATGTGAGAAAAGTCTAAATGATAATGATGTAACTATGAAACATAGAAGTCTTTGTGAATGGATTGATAATTATGAGGAAACTTAAACCAATAGGCTACTGGCCTGACCCTCTACAAAATATCTAAATGCATAAAATATCATGAAAAAATTGTAACCAATATCTAAATACATATATTTCCTAGTTTAGGTGAGAAATTACTGAAAAAATGAGAACCCACAAGTAATTATAGTGGTTGGTGGAACTAAACAACATAATACTTCAACCTAGAATAATATTTATATAGAAGATTCCTAATAAGATGTACCTGCATTGAGGTCAGTTGAAAAAGATTATATCTTAGTAGTGTTGCCTCTTATTCCATTAATTATCATAGGGGTGAATGACATGGAATACCATATAAATCCTCATAAGGATCCATATAAATGGTTTCATGGAATATTTTATTGAAAGAGAACTAATTGAGAGGTAAGTGTTTCTAAAAAGATACTCTAAAATGAAGAACGCAAGCCAAAATAATTTATTCTAACACATATATCATACGCTTGGACTAGACAATGGCCTATGGATGATAGGTTATACTTAGTAGTACCTATGAACTTAGTTCCCACCCAACCCCCAATAGGCTAAAATTTAAAATGAGCATCCTTATCTGATATGATAGTATATGTAACTCTATGAAGGTGTATGATCTATCTAAAATAGATCCTTCCTAACTAAACCCTTGAAAAGGACACTCTAATATGTAGAATGTGAATGTATTTTACCAATATTTATAGAATCACATATAATACATCACATCCTTGAGGTGAACCTGGAAATTATTCCCTAATATCCTTAGTGATTTCTTCCCATTGTCACTCAATAATTGGAAATGTCTATAAAATCCTGACTGTTCATTGTTGTTCTGTAATCACCTACTAAAAAGTGGGACAATGTGTAACAAAAACAATTATCTTCCTTCCCATTCCAAGACACAAATACTGATGGTGTAAGTCACAATATATCCTTATAAGGCCCAAATGTGCTGCCAAAGGAGAGGCATGACACTCTGGCACTAATTTTTCTCAGAAGTATGTAAGAACCAATAAGATTATCTGAATGTGAAATACCTTATCCTCTTCAACGGTCCAACCAGGGGGTGGGTCCTCACCTGAAATTCTCTACTGTAGAAGAAATCCATCATGATCATAAAGCTACAATATTTTCAATAGAAAACAATAAATCACATACATAAATATTAAATATTAATAGAATAATATTAATTACAGAATATAGTGATCCATTATAAAATTGGTTATGTTTATTTTCTTTGGAAACATGGAAACATAAAAAACATTTCTATTAGTGAGCTACCTTATATTCCACCATGTTCTTCATAGATAATACATTTCATATACTTATAATACATTACACCTTTCAACATAACATAACGAATAGAAATATTATAATGGTTGGGATTAGATTCATAGTAATATTAAACAAGGGTGATATTAATATATCATGATCATAAGGGTGTGAGAAGGTTTCAATGAAATTTCAAAATAAAATCTTGTATATATTATATTATAAACATGAGTCATGGAATAAATATTGTAATTTAATAAGACATGAATAATAAAGGAATCAAATTAAATAGGCTATGAGAGAATAACATTGAAATAACACATAGAGTTGTGGAAAACAAAAAATCATAGAAAATATTAAATTAAATATATAAAACATGACATTCATGACATTTTAGGCTTGGGTCAACCACCTATTTACATTCTATGGGACTGGGATAACCGCCCATTTACCTTTTCTTAGCTTGGGATAATCTAACCTATACCCTATGAGATCATAATATATTTATAATTACCCAATGCCTTGGAGGGAAATATCTATTCCACAATTCACATAATGAGAATCGTATTGGTTTTTCCCACATGAGCAAAAATAATTCAACATTTCAAAACCCATATAAAGAAATAGGTTTCATAAAAAATGTCATCTTAGAATAACCCATAAAAAGGAAGGGGTTTCATAAAAATATAATAATTATGAACCTAAAAAATCCTAATAATTAATGAATATGGAATCGTTGGATAACATCCCCATTAATGAATAATTATCATTAAAGGAATTCATCATAGATTGTAAATGTTTTTTATATAAAAATCACAGGAAACACTTATCGAGGAAAATGAAATTTCATTCAAAATCACCCTCTTAAAACTATAAATTTATAAAACAAAATGGAAATTGTTTTCATTGAAAATACTCTTTATAAAATATAAAGGATACTTTAAATATTGTTGAAAACATTTCTTGAGGAAAATAAAATTTCAAATTTGAAAAAATAAATAACAATTGTTTTTTCAAAATAATTTTTTTTGAAAATTACTTTTGAACACATAGAAGAAGATTTAAAACATTGAGTGGTCAAGTGTTTGGAAAAGGCTTACACATTAAAAAAAAGTTCCTTTCATATTTCTGGTAAAAGTAAAATGAAATATAATTTGATATAATGAAAAATAATCATTTGAAAACATTACATAAAAATTAAAAAAACGGTAAAAATTACATTAAACAGTCAAATAATAAATTGAACACATTTTTGAATACATTATTAAAAAACAAGGACTTGGGAAAAAGGTTTTTCGACTGAAGAGAAACAGAAAGTTGGTATTCTTTAAAAACATTCTTTTGGAATCAGGAGTACAAAATGTTAGGAACAGGAAGGGAAAACATATATGTTGATGACAAAACTAGATTATAATAAATTTAATGAGTTTATTGAGATATTTATCACAATAATTTATCCACTAAATAATAGTTGTAAAGAGTCCCAATGAACAATGAGACTGTAATGTTAAACCCTCACAAAATTTAAAACTTTTAAATCATAAGACCCATGAAAAAATAATAACAAAAAAACATTAAATAACTAGAGTAAAAATATATTAATGATATAACTATAACATCCTGACCTTAATTATTTATGTACCATTTTTCTATTTATTGTAGTCTAATTAATTTAGTGACTCTGGGTGTACGCATGTGCACCTCCTTGCGGGTCCCGTGTAGCTTTTTAATTAATTTAATTAACTGCAGACATTTAATGAAAAATTTTAGGTCACACGTTAGCGTGGTGTTAGAGATTTAAAATAATTAATTAAGTATTGAAAAAGTGTACTAAAAGATTTAAAGTATATTTAAAAGAAATAAATAAAGGATAAAAAGAAATTTTGAAATAAAATTGAAAGGGGGTTACAAGAAAAATAAAAATAATTGAAATGAGATATTACAATTTTTAATTATTTTTATCAATTTTCCTTTTCATCCTTTTATTTTATTTTATTTTTTATTTTATTCTCCTTTTTCCTTTTCTTTTATTTTTTATCTTATTTTTCTTTTCATTAATTTTTCATTCATTCCTTTTTTTTCTTTATTTCCTCTCCTCTCTTCCTCTCATATTCCTCATGTCGCACCCCTCTTCCCCCTGGGTGGCACACCCCTCTCCTCCTCCTTCAGAAGTACATAGATCCTCCTTCTGTCGTCAGATTTCTTCTCCATCATGTGTGGAGTAAATCTTATAGAATGGATAACCATGCGCAAGTAGCATCATATGTTTTCGTTTAATATTCTGTGAACAATTTGCTATGGAATATTTTTACCCTATTTTGTTTTTTTCTAAAATCCTCTGTTTTCTTCCATTTTAGGTCAAATCAAAACCTATTGTAGATCATAAGGCCATCTTAGACTACAAGGTAGGGTGCCTAATCACTTTTCCTCCATTTTTTTATGGTTTATAAAAAGGAACAGTTGTGTCGTTAGTCCGTGTCTATCTGCTTTGTGAAATTTTACCAAATTTAATTACATTAATTGTTTTTCTTAATTGTTTCAGCCTTAATAATCTTAAATTAATTTTTTTTATTTGTTTTAATAAGGCCAGACAGCCCTTTGGGTGTGCCGACATGGTCAGTGTATTTTTTCCTTTAGTCGGGTTTATAATTTAATTAACTACAGGTATTGCGCAACCCCTTTATAATATTTTTAAATTAAATAAATAGTTGTTTGAATTGTTTCAACAAGGTCAGAAACCACTTTGGGTGTTATGACATGGTCATTGTATTTTTCCATTATCTAGGTTTATAGTTTGATTCATTTCAGGTGTTGCAAAGCCCATTTTTATTGTAAATAAATTAAATCAGTAGTTTTCTTTAAACACAGATTGACTTTTTGGATCATTGGTACTTGTTTTCTAGAACCAGTTATTAATTAAAAAAGTGTATTATCTATGGATTTTGATACAATATATTTCCTTATTAAGTATCCATGTTGTAAGGTTAAATTAATACCTTGTGATGCATGGGTGTATTTGGTTAGTTTTCGAGATGCAATTTTATATGCAGATTATGTGATATATGCACCTGTGAAAACATTAATAAAATCTAGGGTGGGGAAAGGAGGTGGGTCCCGTATTAAGGGCCTCGCTTGGACCCTCCATTCCTAATAGGTTAACTCTATGTGCTGGGGGGGAGGTGTCGTTGGTTTTGACAGACCGAGACTTCCCCAAGCTTTCTAATACTTATGAGTGATACCGATTCCAAATGGAAAAGATTTGGATAGACTCAGGGTAAAGCCATGCCTCTAGCGATACTTGGTCTTTTGAATGATTCCCTTGGATGGGCTCGGTGGTATTGGATAAATTGACGGATGTTCCATAGCGATACCTTCGGTATGGGATCAGACTCCAACTCTAAACATAAACCTTAATAATAATGCCTTTAAGGATTATATTATATCCATTTGAGTATCTTGATAATTGAAATATTCTTCTAATATATTGAAGTGCATGTGGTTGACTTTTGAATTAGAACCCAAGTTAATACACAAGCTTGAGGTATACCTATTCCTTGTTTTTCCCCTCTTTCAGGGTTTTATATATATACATGTACATGAATTCGTCTGATAGGTACCCTTTCGGACTACAATCTTAGGATGAAGCAGGTGATTAGGCATGGGTGCTGTTTGAAACCCAAGCCAACTTATTTATTTCATTTCTGTTAAATTAATTATCTAAAATTTTTATGTAATTGAATACCTCATTTTTATTGTTGTGTGAAATAGAATTTTTTAGGCACCATGGGTGGTGACCGACTGGGATTTTATCTCACACCCCGCTCGGGCATTTTTGACACCCGAGTAGATTGCATGCTCACAGGTATTGACAAGGGGAAGTGTGCTGATTCTGATTCTTGATTGTTCTTTACTTCTTAGGATGGATACAAGGGAAGAGGACTGAGCCTTTCCCGTAATGGGGTTGTTGCTTTGTGTCTTTTCTTTCAGTTGACTGTGTGTATGAGTTCTATTTTCTGTACTTCCAGTTTAGACATATATCATGGCATGACATCTTTTTTGAGCTTATGCACTTGATTATTATCATTCAGTTGGATTATTTTTATTTCTTATAGTGTAGTTTATCCATTCACATGGTCCCAATATTTATTATTTGTTGTTGTTTATTTCTATTGTGATATAATCTATTACCTATGAGGGCATAGTCTCCCCCATAGACACAAAATGGGACCTCGCTACTAGTTGGAAGCCTCTGGTGTTCAGGGAGATTCCCTTGTGGTCGAGTGACCCACCAGTCCGACCACCATCTTAGAGGTGAGCTGGGTAGGAATGTTAAATAGTTTTATTAGAGAATTTTTTCTTTTTGTCTTACTGTTTGGGTTAGGAAGAAGACTAGGATATATGGATTTTGAATGTACAATGTTAATGGACCTAGTTAACCCATGTACAAGGAAAACCCAAATTCTTGTGTTGGGATTGCAGTTATGGTTTATTCCAGTTACTGTTGATATGATTTCACCGTTGGATGATTTAATTTTATTTCATTGTTATTGATTTGGTATTGTTGAAATAAATGGTCTACCATTAAAACCCGATGATATGAGGAAAATACATTGCTTGCATTGTAATAGGCACTATAGGATTAAAAATTCATGCATATTTCAATTCCATATCTACTTTCAACGTGCATTTTTCTGTTGCATGTGAGTGTTGTTGTGACTTGTGGTAAAATTTAGAAATGATGGTTTGTTGAAAATAAAGTTATGATAGTTCTTTAGATGTTAGCCTGACTTAACCATGGAGTGGACTTAAGAACTTATTTAGTAATCCTTTTGAGCTGTCGCTTCCATATCGATAACCATCTCTTGAAGCAGGTTGTCTGTTGTTTAGTGCTCATATTCAGGCTATGTACATGACATATTTTATTACTTACTTGTTTTTTTCACCTTCTTTACTCATTGTATAAAGGTTTGTGTTTGGCTGTTGTATAAAAATGCCACCGTAACTTCATCATGATGTGCCTCAGGAGTGTGACAATGAGCACAATCCATAGAAGATGGGTCATGAACCACCAGTGGTACATCTCGTAGAGCCTAATGTGAAACTACCCCATATTGATCTTCCTAGGGACCCTGACGCTCAGTTTAGGTATAATATACTCATGTTTATGCAGTCAGTTGATAATATCCCTAGACCTGCCCCATCTATGGAAGACCTCTTGTGGGACTTTCTATAGCAACACCCTCCCACCTTCTCGGGGAGAGGCAACCCTTATGCAGAAAAGTCATGGATAGAAGCTACAAATACTATCTTCAACCACCTTGAGATGATTCCAAAGAAAAGGGTCATGCTTACAGTCTACATGCTCTATGACTCCAGTAAGCACTAGTGTGACATTGTTTCTCAGGATAAGCAGACTAGTGACATGGCTTGGGAAGAATTCCTAGAAACATTCAATAACCACTTTTTCCTGCAAAGTCTAGGAGATGATCATGCGTGAGAGTTCCAACATCTTCCATAGGAATATATGACTATGTTAGAGTATTATACTCATTTCACATAACTTCAGTGTTTCCCCCCCATCTCTGACTGGCCACACACAGACTTCTATGAGGCGTTTTGAGGACGGAATTGAGTATACAATCTTCTTCCAGGTGAAAGTCTTCAGTTTGACAACTATTACAGAGATCAAAAATCAGGCTATAATCTTAGAGAGAAATGTCAGGGAAGCTAAAACAGTGAGCCAGGGCACTTCAGTTCTGAGACAGGCTGATGGATCTTCTCGCAATAGGAAATTCCATTTTGAAAGTTCATGTGGGGGAAATCCTAGCCAAACATCATGTCTTGATCGCTCTGTCACATGTTATCAATGTGGCAGAGATGATCACAAGAATCCACAGTGCACTAGTGATCTGAAGGAGTGTTGATATTACGGCAGGATGGGTCAACATTAGTGTTTCTACCATTCCATCTCTTCAATATCTAGTGTTAGAGGACCCGATCATGCACCTCCGTCAGGTACAAGATCTTTGACTCCATATAAATCTAAAAGTTCTTTTTCCACTGGTCGATCCGTCCAAGGTAATGGTGGAGGTCGTGGTCAAGGAAATTTTGTTCCAGATTATCAGTATCAGCAAAGTAGAGCTACACAGGCTAAAAAGGAATCATATCATGGTCGTGGCTCAGGTATCATGTACGCAATAAAATTTTCACCAGAAGAGCAGAGTGCAGGACCATCTATAGTGAGAGTTACTATTCTAGTAGCCTCTACCTTAGTTTCCACTCTTTTTGATACTGGTGCATCAAACTCCTTCATATCTGCTGTTGTTATTGAAAGTCTTGGTTTTTCAATCGAGTACCATTACTGCATCATGTCTCTCGACACTCCTCTTAGGGTCAAGACAAAGGGGATATTTCAGTGCCAAGACTGCCCCTTGAGATAGGTGGGTACCATTTTGTTTGTAATTGCAATATCATCGATATGTCTTCCATTCAGGTCATTCTTGGCATGAACTGACTTTCTACTTACCGTGTCCAAGTGGGTTTCTATCATCAATAGGTGTCCTTTACATCCCCTTAGGGAGACACAAATCTTCATAAAGGAGAATGGTATATGCAGGCAGACCGAGCTAAGACTAAATATAGAGGGTTGGACAGAGTGACGGCCTAGTTGGGAAGTCTCTTCATAAGCGATCAAGGAACACACCTAGTTGAATTCCCTCCAGTGGTGGACCTTTTCAGGGACATTTTACTAGATTATTTCTCTATATTACATTCTATGAGAGACATGGAGTTCACTATCAATATCATGCCAGGTGCGACACCAGTTTATATTCCTCTTTATTGGATGGCACTAATAGAGCTATAAGAACTCAAAAGGATTCTTGAAGACCTTGAGGATAAGGGTTACATCAAACCTAGCACATCATTTTGGGGGGTTTACATGTTCTTTTTTCTAAGAAGGCAGACATTACCCTTAGTTTATGTGTGGATTATTATTGACTCGACTACCTCACATTAAAGAATCAATATCTATTTACTAATATATATGATTTATTTGACCATCTCCGGGGATAAACTGTTTTCCCTATGATTGATCTGAGTTCGGGATATCACAAGGTGCATGTGTGACTGTCTCACATACCATGTACAAGTTTCCGATGAAGGTACGACATTAACGAGTATTTGGTTATGCCATTCAGCCTCACGAATGTGCCCAAAGTCTTCATGGATCTGTTGAACAAGTTTTTTTATCTGTATATTGATTCCTTTTTGGTAGTCTTCATGGATGAAAACTTAGTATATTCAAGTTCTAGAGATGACCATTCAACCCATCTTTCCATCGTGATGATTAGACTGAGAGAGAACCAGATATACACTAATCTTAGTAAATGCCACTTCTGTATTGATAAGGTACACTTCTTTGGTCATATTATATATGAAGTAGGGGTAGTCGTTGACCTCGAAAAGGTGAGATCCATGGTTTAATGGGAGCAGAACATGAGTGTCTTCAAAATATGTAGTTTATTGGGGATTGATGGCTATTACAAGCATTTTATTTTGTATTTATACCACTATAAAGCACATATTATGTTCCTGACTAAGAAAGGTGCACAACTCATATGGTCATATGCTTGTGAAAAAGTCTTTTCAATAGTTAAAAGGAAGACTAACCTTAGCTGCAATACTGATTCTTCTTGAACATGGTAAGAGGTATACAGTTTATTGTGATGATTCACGAATTGGAATGGGTGTAGTTTTGATGCAGGGTGATCGAGTTGTGGCTTAGGGATCCAGCATGTTCAGACCTCAGGAGAAAAACTATACTAACCATGACCTAGAGTTGGCAGTAGTGGTTCGTGCTATATTCTGTTGGATACACTGTTTGTTGGGTGACAGATTCGCTGTTTACATAAATCATAAGATCATGAAATATGTCTCCACTCAATGAGACTTGAACTTAAGGAATCACAGGTGGGTCGAATACTTGTAGTCCTTCGACATTGAGCTTGCTTATACCCCTAGTATGGGTAGTGATGTGGCAGATGATTTAATCTGAAAGTCATAGAAACATGCTATATAGGCAGCCCATAGTGAGTGGAAGATGATGTCCTTGTTTTCAGAGATGCATTTGAGGTTTTAGGAGAAGAGTGGAAATCCAGTTCTAGCAGATATTATAGTGACACCCTCTCATCTAAATAAAGTCCTCATGAAATAGTTGACTGATCCTGAGGGGCTCGTTTTTAGGGAAATCGTTACAGGAGAGAACCCACCACCTGGTTGGGTTGTTGATGGAAGTGAAACTCTCATTTAATGTGGTCGTGTTTGGGTATCATCAGGTATATAGGATGAGCTGATGAAGGGATCTCACACCTCCATTTGGGTAGTTAATCCTTGGCTGACGAAGATGTACAGAGACATGTGTCAACAGTATTGGTGGCATAGTATGAAAAAGTAGATAATAGGTTTCATCACTCGGTTCTCCACCTACCAGTTGGTGAAGGTAGTGCACCAATGACCTGATAGACTCCTACAACCTTTATAAATTCCTAAATGTAAATGGAATGACATCACCATAGATTTCATTATTGTCTTGCCAACATCAACTTGAGGCAGTGATGCATTATGGGTGGTTTCCGATAGGTTGACCATGGTTGCACACTTCTTGTCTATCCAAGAAACCTTTACGATTGATGAGTTTGGAAGGCTGTATATCAAAAAAATTGTGTGACTTCCTAGTGTAATTCATTATATTTTCTGGGATAGGTATGCCTACTTTACATCACGATTCTCTCAAGGGTTGCAAAAGGCGCTGGGTTCATGGGTTTTTCTGAGTACCTCATATCTTCCTCATACCGATGGACTGTCTGAGAGAACCATGCAAGTGTTAGAGGATATGTTAAAGGCATGTATCACCGATTTTGGAGGTTCCTAAGAGATTAATTTACCTCTTTTTGTGTTTTCCTATAATAATAGCTTCTAGGAGACAATTCAAATGGCTCTGTATGAGGCCCTCTATGGTAGGCCGTGTCGTTCACCAATATGCTGGCTCAAAGCAGGTGAGACAACTCTGTAGTGTCCCCACCTCATTCAATATACTTCTGAGTAAGTATAGCTGATTCAGAAGCGTATGACTATAGATCAGTCCATAAAAAAGACTTATACTGATCATCGCCGCATACCTCTGGTGTTCGAGGTGGGACATTGAGTCTTTCTACGTGTTTTCTGAGGCTGGGTCACAGGAAGATCCGGAGGTAGGGGAAGTTATCATTGAGATATGTCAGGTCATTCGAGATAGTAGAGAGAGTTGGGCCACAATCCTATCAGTTACTCCTACCTCAGAGGTATCGTGCCACGCAAGACATTTTCCATTTATCTTAGCTCCGACAATATCATCCAGACCTGTCTCATTATTTTGACCCTGATGACATCGAGCTTGACACTAATGCATCCTTTGAAGAGCATCCAATCCGTATCATTGACCTTAGAATGACAGTACTCTAGGGAAATTCAGTCCCACTGGTCTGGGTGTTGTGATAACACGAACGCATTCAGGATAAGACCTGGGAGTGAGAGATAGATATACATGCGCAGTGGACAGAAATTTTCTCTGGCGACGTTCCACTACCCTCAGAAGGGAAACTTGGGGAAAAGTTGTCTTAAGGAGGGGAGGTTGTAACATCCCAAAATTAATCAGGTACAAAAAATTTTATTTATTTATTTTAGTCTAATTAATTAATCGATCCATGGCGCGTGCTTGGGCACCTTTCTGTGGGTTATGGGAAGAATTTTAATAAATTTAAATAACTGTATAAATTTAATGAAAAACATTATGTCATGCGTTAGTGTGGTGTTCGAGATTTAAAATAATTAATTAATGATTGAAAAATAGTAATAAGATATTTAAAGAATATTTAAAAAAGAGAAAAATGATAAAAAGAAATTTTGAAATAAAATAGAAATGGGGTAATGGGAAAAATAAAAATAATTAAAAGAGAATATTTTCATTTTTAATTATTTTTATTATTTTTCCATTGCATCCTTTAATAATTTTTAATTTTTTCTTTTAATTTAATTTTTATACTTTACTTTTATTTTTTTTCTTGTTTTTATTTTATTTTATTTTTCTTCCTTTTATTTTTTTACTATCCTCTCTTTCTCTCTCATTCCTCACGGCACATCCCTCTTCCCCCTAGGTGGTGCGCCCCTATCCTCCTCATTCGGAAGGCTATAGCTCCTTTGTTTGTCATCTGATTATTTCACCATCAGGTGAGAAGTAAACCATAGGGAAAGGATAAACTTGTGTAAGTATAATCATACATTCTCATTGGATATTATGTAGGCAGTTCATCACGAATGATTTTTACCCTATTTTGGGGTTTTTCTAAAATCCTCTATTTTCTTCTGTATGAGGTCAAATTAAAGAAAACCACAGATCTGAGAGTCATATATGTCTACAAGGTAGGGTGTTTAATCACTTTCCCTCTGTTTCGTAGCAGTTTATAAAAATGCACCATGGTGTCATTAGTCAGTGTTTATCAGCTTTGTGAGATTTTACCCAATTTAATTACATTAATTGTTTTTCCTAATTAATGCAGCCCTAATCATCTTTTTTTTTTTTGATTTTTTGCAACAAGTTCAGACACCCCTATAGGCATGCTGACATGGTCAGCGTATTTTTCTGTTATCCGAGTGATAATTTAATTTACTGCAAGAATTGCTTGACCCCTTTATATAGTTTTTAAATTAAATAAATAATTTTTTAAATTTTTTCAAAAAGTTCTGACACCCCTTTGGTCATGATGACATGTTCAGTGTCTTTTTCTTTTAACTGAGTTTATAGTTTGATTAATTACAGGTGTTGTGAATCCCTTTTTTATTGTAATTTAATTAAATAAATAGATTTCATTGAACACGAACTTGAAATGTGGGATCATTGGTACTTGTTTTACTAAACCGTTTATTTATTAAAAAAGTGAATTATCTTCTGATGTTGATGCGGTATATTTCCTTATTAAGTTTCCATGTGGAAATGTAAAATATATACCTTGTGATGCATGGGTGTATCTGGTTAGTTTTCATGCTAAAATTATATATTCTGAATATTTCATATCTGCTTCCATGAATACATTAATTAAATTTAGGCTGGGTAAAAGAGGTGGGTCATATATTAAGGTACATGCTTTGACCCTCCGTTCCGGACTGGTTACCTCTATGTTCCGAGGGACAGTGTCATCGGCTTTTCCAGACTGAAACTTCAAAAGGATTTCTAATAATTATGAGTGATATTAGTTCCAAAAGGGCCCATCGTGATGGGTTTGTTTGCAATGTGGCTAAGACATCCTCAAATGAAACATGACCCCTTTTACAAGATTGTGATGGACTCAAGGTATGGAAATTCCTCATGTGATACATGGTCTTTTTAAATAATGCCTTAGATGGGCTCAGTGGTATTAGATAAATTGACAAATGTTCCGTAGTGATAACATCGAGACGGGACAAGAATCCAATTCCTGACTGGAATCTTAATAATGATGTACTTAACGTTTATATTATTTCTATTTGAGTCTCTTGATCATTTAAATGTTCTTCTAATTTTTTTATGTGCACCTAGTTGGCTTTTGACATAGACCGGAAGTTAGAGCACGAGCTTGGGGTATAACTATTTTATGTTTTACCTTGATTTCTAGGTTTTATATATTTACTTGTATGTTCATTCTACTGATAGGTACCCTTTCAGACTACCAGCTTAGGCTGAAGAAGGTGATTAGGCGCAGGTGCTATTTGGAAGCCAAGCCAACCTATTTATTTCATTTGACTTAAATTAATTTTCTGAAATTGTTTTGTAATGGTACACTGCATTTTTATTGTTGCACAAAATGGAATGGTTTAGACACTGTGGGTTCTGGCCAACTGGGATTTTATCTCACACCCTTCTCCGACATCATTGACACCCGAGTAGATTATCTGCTCTGAGGTATTGAAAAGGGGAAGGGTGATACTTCTGATGCTTGATTGTTCTCTACTTCTTAGGATGGAGACTGGGGTAGAATACTGGGATTTTCTTGTGATTCAGTTGCTGCGTTGTGTCTTTTCATTTAGTTGATTATGTGTTTGAGTTCTCTTTTCCATACTTTCAGTTTAGAGATACATCATGGCATGACATATTTTTGTGAGCTTCTGCACTTGATTATTATCATTCAGTTGGATTATTTATATTTATTATGATAAAGTTTATTCATTCACATTCTTCCTATATTTATTATTATTTTTACTTCTACTGTGATATTATCTAATACCTATGAGGTCATAGTCTCCCCCATGGACAAAAAAGCGCCCTTACTGCTAGTCGGTAGCCTCTGGCATTCGAGGAGATGCGCTTGAGGTCATGTGACCCACCGGTCTGGCCACCATCTTTGAGGTGAGCGAGGCCAGGATGTTATAATAACATGTGAATGTGTCTATATGAACACCTTATAAATGATGATAGTTGTGAAACAAAATGTATGTCCCAAAAGAAGACAAATTGGGGAAAAAATTGCATACCTTAGGTCTTGAATTCTATCGTACATTTATGAACCTCATGTATAAAAAATATAAGATTATTATTCATATATTATATATCCATACATATATATATATATCATACCATATATTATATTCTTATTACCATTTATTTATCGCTGATTATAAATTACTTGTTAAAATCGCATTTTGGGAAATAAGTGCTTTCTTTTTTATGTATATTTTAATTTTTTATTTTAGGTCCTCTTACATTGATCATGGTCCCATAATATCAACATTTGTAACCACAATATATTAATAACATATATTAACAATATATATAGTTTAATATATAATCTATAGATATAGAAAATTAAATACACTGTTCATGTCGACGGTTGGCCGTATATACAAATGAGCACTGTTTTCATTTTCTAGATATATGAACGAAAAGAATTTAAATAATATATTAAAATTTTAAAGTAATTTTTATTTCATATACAAGATATATATTAATTAAATATACACTAATTACCTTCCATTCATAGAATTAGTGGAGAAAAGATCAGATCACTATCTTAGGAGGTAGTCTGACACACACCCAAATGATTTTATCGATTCCTCCTTGAAATTGAAAGTAATAAGGTATGCGTTATATAATTATTAAATAATTATAATTCAGTTATATCTATCACATAAATTAATTTAATGTATCGTTATTACAATCCAATAAGTAGAAAAATGAAAAAACACATCACCTCAATTGATGGGGTGGTAGTCCATCATACACACAAGTGATGCTATTATTCTAAAACATGTTGGAAATAAAGTTTTTATGTGTGATATTATAATTATAAAAGTATTATAAGATCATAAATATAGTATAAAAATAATAAAGCTGTCATTATATCCATCCTAGAGAGGTGGTGATAGAAAATGAATAACCTCGGTTCGTGAGGTGGTAGACAACCATAAACACAAGTTAAAATTTCATTTACCATTTGATAGAAGTTTAGATGGATATAGGTTATGAAATAATAATTATAAATTCCCACTATATGTGATAGATTAGTTTCATTATATCATCAAATTTGAACAAGAGTTTAAGGAGGTGGAAGAAAAAATAAAATATAAACTCTAGTTAAAGAATAATGTGTACCTATGTTTTCACAAGAAAAAAGATCCAAAATGGTCCATTACAAAAGCATAGAGGTGATAAGGTTAAAATATGACCATAAAATGGGTTTTGGAAAAACGTCTATGTTATTTTATGCTTTATCATATTTATCTAACCATGATAAACCCGTTTCAACCATAACAATACTAATTATTTTTTATTGTTTTTCTATTCATTTTGATCAAAAAGTAATTTTTTGAATCATATAATATTAATTACGATGATTAAAAATATGGTATCCATTTTTACAAAGCATATTCACCTATATTTAATCATTTAATTTAAAATTAAAACAACAAAAGCGGTGAGAAAGAGTTTTCCAAAGAGATAATGTTTATAGTTTTAAAACTCTTTTAAATGAATGTTCAAAATGAATTTGATTATAATGACCTAAATTATATTTATAAATATTTAATTGAACAAATTTATATTTTTAAACCATTTTAAAATAAAATTAGCCTTATAAATTCTTTAAATGAAAATGAATTTTTAAATAAAACTTGTATTATTCATTAACCATCAAAAAAATAATCCTTTCAGAAAAAACCAATAAATCAAAACTAAAATAATTTTGAAATTAATATTTTAAAAATTAATTTTCATTTTGAAAATACATTCTATAAAAGTTTAAGAACATAATTTTATTATTTTTTTAAAAATATAAATAAAGATCATTTATGAGAAAATAGAAATTTTGAAACATATAATGACATTAATAAATTTTTAGTATTGTTTTATTGAAAAATTTTGTTTATAATAATCCATTATAAATAAATTTAATTTTATATTAATATTAATTCATCAATGTTTAATAGATAGGTAAGAAGGGTCATGTATAAATTATAACTTTTATCATTCGTTACAATTTTAAAACACTCAGTGATGCACGTTACACATGATATCATTGAAATTAATATTATTCAAAAACTTATTTCACCTAATCTTGATATTAACATTATAACCCCTTTAAATTAATCACAACCTCAAAATTAATCACTTTCATAAAAAAATGAGGGTACTTTTGTCTCATAACTTATTTAGTTTACCATATAACTTCCTCAAGTAGGTGGTTTCACTATACAAATTTGACGTGGTGAGTGGTCTTATTTTGTAGAAAATTATCAATATGATCATTAATATCCACTATAAATTCCTCCAAAGAAAAAAATATTCTCCAATGGAATAAATTATAATTTTATTATATGTGATGGATTATGTATGTACTTTCCCATGATATATATATGGAACACATCAAGAACTTGAGAGACAATTGGTTGAAGTGACAAGAGATAATCTATGATCACAATATGATAATGAATTTAAAAGGAAATTATATACCAATGGATTAGTTTTTAATTCCTTCGAAATATTATTACAATATTTCATTGGTAAATTCATAGGACTTCCTTATCACCAATATCAAATTCCAGATCATGGAAATGATTATCAGAATAAATTTTCTATTAATTTTGTGCTACCCTTATGTTTTGATGAATGGACCTAAACATATCATCTATTTAATTAGATAGTTCATGTCCTAAAATATTTATTTCGCTAACGTTGTCAAAAAATGTATGAGTTCTAAACATTATTGCATATATGGATTCATAAAGGACCATATAAATTATAGAGTGAAAGAAATTATTTTATAAAAAATCTGGAAGAATAATGTGGTGATCCAAAACGCATTTGAAATCCATAGAACAATATATCAACAAATCCACCAGTTTTTAATAGTATATCCGATGGATCATTAATCACTATGGATACCCATTACTAAAATTAAATTCTTCATCAAGATTTTACTGAATAATTTTCTAGAACAACGAGAGAAAACATAGATCCTAATTAGATACAATCTAATGTTGTACTCCATTGTAACGTTACCAATTCATTAATATATACTATAAAAATATGATTAAGAGATAAGTGTTCATGAATTGTTATGAAGTGTGTTGAATTTATAAGGTTAATGACTATGATTCATATAAAATTATTCCATTTAAATTTTTTGGATAGTCCAATACAATATACACCATGATTTTTCTCATTTCCATTCCTATATGGTTAATAGTTTTAACATCCCCTTAGTCTATTGTCTCCCTACCTTAACATTCTAAAATACTAATTATAAAAGTAAAAACTCTGAAATATATCTCTTAATCGAATCCCGTTAGAAATACTATTTCAAATATCTATACATCATTTACTATTACATTATGAATAAATAATGAAGAACTATAAGATTATTATAAAAAACCATTCTTCAAATCTATTGTGGATGGAATACATACACAATTCCTGAATCATATCATTCCATCACAATTAAAGCTAAAATTATGAGAATTTTTCACCATCATTTGATTCTATATATCTTCCACACATGCCTATTTAGTCATTATATAGATAGATACTTTAACAGTTATATTAGAAATATAATATTTCTCTCATTACATCAGTATATCCCAATCCATCCATTAAAAATCTATTAATATTGGATCTTTTTTATATATATCATGAATAATCTAGCATATTCCTTTCTTCTGAAAAAAACCAACTTGATCTCATTCCAAGGGTGGTAATGTATTGATAATTCATGATTATTAATAATATGTTACCATATTCTATGGTTCATGTTAAACTCATTTGGTATGAATATATACTTTAATATTTTGTGATCAGTATATATATCTTATTTCTCTTCCCAATGATAATGCCTCCATATCATTATTGTAAAAATTAACATAGCTAACCCCAAATCAGGATTTGGGTAATTTTGCTCATGAAAATTAAATTTTCATGAGTCATAAACTATAACCATTTAATTTTTCATAATAATTCTTCACAATCCCTTCTTGGATGTATCAATGTAGATTACAAAACATTCCCCCAACAGGGTAATGTAATCATAGGTGCACTGAATACTTTTCTCTTCAGTTATTGAAATATTTCTCACATTTATCAATCTAAAGGAGCTCTTCTATAACATGAGTTAACATGGTTAGTGGATTATATATTCTAGAAAAATTCTCCATTAAATATATAATTTATAGCCTAACCAAGAAGAATACATTTTTAGTAATAATAGTTGGTTTGAGACAATATTGAATAACATACATATTTAATGAGCTCAAAAATGTACCCATGCCTGGGATTATATGACCCAAAAAAATTCTTTTGTAGAAAAAATCAACACTTATAAAAATAAACATGCAGTTTCTCCTTTTTTAGGGTCATTAGAAAAATACTAAAGTGAACTTCATTCCCTTTATTGATCTATTATTAGAAAAGAGTGTCTTATGTAAATACTATAAGAAAATGATCATGGTAATATCTAATGAAATTATTAATTAATTCCATGAATATAATGTTGGATTTAGTAATAACAAATAAAATTACAATATAGTCACAGTTTCCATACCTTATATAAATTGTTGTCTTGGGTATATCCTCATTCTTGAACCCTAATTGATGATATCTGGAGTGATGTTAAATTTTTTAAATGTATTGGGATATGAATAGTTGATCTAAAGAGTAATAATTTCAAGGTAGTGGATACTTATTATTAATCCTGATCTTGTTCATATCATTATAATAAACAAAGAGTTTCATTAAACCTTGTAATTTTTAGAAAAAAGAACAGGTTAACCCCACAGTGACACACATGGATAACTGAATTCATTATGTGTATAATCCTATATTTTATTTTGCCAATTTATGCATATAATTTAGGTAAATTCTATAAGAAGTCTATGAAATTTTTTTGGCATAAGGTATGAGTTATTTTGAAAACTCAACCGTATAAGATCAAATATACAATTTAATAATAATAAAAACCAATAAAGTGTATTTTATTTCCATCATAAGTTCATATTTATCATTTCACTGATAAAGGATCATCGGTTGGTCTGGAATATCAAATTTGACTTCCCTTCTCCGAAAATTGTTGTGTGATTTATATAGATTAATATAATCCATCTCAAAAATAACATCAAATTCAACAAAAGGAATAATTAAAATATACTAAGAAAGTTCATTACAAAAAAATTCAATCAAATATGAATCATATACTTGTGATTTTATTATCATACCACTTGAAGATTACACTAATTATTCACCTTCTATTCATTGTGATGGTATTGTTAAACCCTTAGAAAAATCTTCAAATATCAAAGAGTAGATTATATGTGTACCATTAACCATATAAAACTCTTACCCATTATTAGAAATAGATATATTAGGAAATTACATTCCTTCACCCAATGGAAATTGTCACTAACATTAATCATTGTCATCAACCCTTAGATTTGGGAACTTGTTGGCATAATGCCCAAACTTCATGAATATGAAACACATAAATGTGATAGGTTCATTCTATAGAGATTTCAATTTATTCATATCACTATTTATCTTCATCCCACCATATCTTCATTCATCCACTCGATGTCCATACTTCCTATATTAAAAACATTTAGAAACCCCTTATGATAATTTCTTAATGTTTCGTAACAAATTTTGAGCATTAATGAAGGCTCATATTATTCTTTCAATTTTTTAGATGTTCTCTTTAATTAAATCATTATTTTCTTATAAAAACCAATAATTTTATGGGCCAATCCTATATCTGTTTCCTCTATGATAGAAAAAAGAATGATTTATTCATTGGTACCAAATTACTTTATGCTTAACACACTAAAATGACTTTGTTATAAGTCAATGATAAACTTATCGGATTTACTTTTCTATTTGATGATAATAACAAACATGTATCTCATACGTCTTGTAAATTTTCCACATATGTACCAACAATTCCATCATATAACTTTTTTAGATCAAGGAACATCTTCTTTATTTTTATATGAAGAATATGAGAGAGGTACTTATTTAAAAAACAGATCTTAAACACTTCAAACTCCATGGAGTTAATTTCATCTTGTTGTCTCATATTCCTGATAAGAGTCCACTATTGATCTTCTTAGAATCCAAAATGATAGTGGTACAAAATGAAATCTTTATACTTTAGACACTAGAGAATGAATAATATACTTTCATTGGTAATGAACACTTTTTCAGAGAAAAAATAGATCTACAAAACCTCTAAAATAAGGTCCATGGTACCTCATAAAAGGTTCAATGGAGCATTTTCTTTTTAATACTCTTCTGTAGGATCAACATTATGTATAACCTAAGAATATTTTTGAGAATAAAAATATATTTTTCATTCTATCTCATATATAATTTTGTTTCATAGGAGGAAAATCAATGAATTTTTTATTTCCTACATCATTAACATGGTTACTATACAATCCATCCATTCACTATTAAGTTATCTCATAGTGCTACCAACACTAATAATAGTGTGGAAACCACATATTCATGATTAATCATTATGTCTAAATCATGAATACTTTTTTCAATATATCACACCTTAGGTCTATCGTAGGTTAGTCATTGTCATAATATATTTAAATTCCTCAGGATGGTTTGTAATTAGTTTGTGAATTTCAAAATCATATCCCACAGAATATCAAAAAATGTGTGCAGTAAGGCCTATTATCATTCACTATATGATGATCATGTCCATCTCAATACAACCATTTCGTATTTTTTTTTGCACCAAGTAACTCTATGCTAAAAAAGACACCAATTTTAGTATCTAAAGAGGGATGTAGTTTCCTAGAAACCACTATCTCTATCCTTAAAAAATCCCAATATATTTTCCAATACATAGAATTATTTATTTTTATATCATAGAAGTTCTCTCACAATAGATTTCAATGGTTTAACTAAACCATGAAATGAGACCAAATGTAGAGACCAAAAATTATCATACGTAAATATTTTATCTCAATAAATGAATGTTCATTACATAACATAACAATATATTCTAGAATCATTTAGCTTTAGTGACATAGGAAACATGGACCACTAGTTCACATGTGAGCTATGTCAAATCCCATCATGTTCGTCATAACTTAAACTTATCATAGACATATAATACATTATATCATTCATCATAACCTGGGGAAAGGATATATATGAATGGGTGATCTCATATACTTAGTATGGTTAAAAAAATGGAGATATCAACAAATCCCAACCATAAGGGTACAATAACATGAAAATAACATTGGAAACCCACACCCTGCATACTTTAGATCATAAACGTGGGTCATGGAATAAATATTGGAAGTTGAAAACACCTGAATAATAATAGAATCAATGAATATAGTCTATGGGAGAAAAAAATTGGCTTAATAAATAGTGTTTGTGAAAACAACAAGCATTGAATAACTTTTGTTAAAGATATCCATCAATATATTCATAACATGTTAGGATTGGGATAACAACCCATGTACCTACTTTTGGCTAGGCATAACCTCCCATTTACCATATTTTTTGGATTGGAATAACCTATAGTGTACCCTCGAAAATAATATAACATTAATCAATACCCAATGAATTTGAAGTATATATAGGTCCAAACAATCACATAATGAAATTCATACAATTATATTGCATAATATCATAAAACATTCATCATATCATAACCCATGAGATGAAATAGGTTTCCTAAAATATTTCTTCATAAAATAAATCATGAAAATGAAAAGGGATTCATAAACCTCTTATTATCATTAACATAAACCAATTAGATAATTAATAAAGATCCTATATTTGAATCATATCCCGAGTAATGATTATGTAACCTAAAAGGATATAATCTTAGATAGAAAATGATTTATAAAAACTCATTTTGAAAATTTATTGAGGAAAGTATTTTCTCTTTGAAAATAACCTTTAAAAACATAAATATTCATAAAATATTGTAGAAATAAATTTCTTTGAAAATTACCTTGGAAACTTATAATGGGAGATTTGAAAATGATTTACAACATTTATGAGGAAAATATACTTCCAAATTTGATATTTTTAAAACATAAAAAAGGTTCAAGATCCTTTAATTTGAAAATAACATTGGAAAAATATAATGTAATATTTAAAACATTGAGTGGTTATAATGGTGGGAAATTCTACACACTTTAAAAAAAGATTCCTTTCATATATTTGGTAAATTCTAAAGGAGACTGGATTTTAAAAAAACAAGAATATTATTTTTAATCAAATTTAAATTATAAATAAATTGTCAAAATTACATTAAAAATTTTAGAGTAACATTATAACATTTTTAATCATTTTTAGAAAAAATGGATATCGAATAAAAAATGTTTATCATCTGAAGAGAAAAATAAAGTCGATTTTAATTATATTTTTTGAATGATGTTTATATAAAAAAATGAAAATGAAGGGAATAAACATTATACAAATATAAAAAAATCAGAATAATTTTTGTTATTTTTTGGAGATGTATCATAATATGTCATCATCGAAAGAATCATCACAAACAATATCGATGAACAATGAGATATTAAGGTCAAACCATTACTACTTTGGTAAATTTTGAATCATAAGCTCCAATAATGAATAAAATCAAAAGAAAATTTAAATATAATGAATATAATGATATTAAATATATATTAATTTAATGTAGATGTATACACACCTTATAAAAGAAGAAAGGATCATTATATTTTGTATATCCTAAAAAAGATAAATTGAAAAAAAACCACTACCATAATTATGAAATTCCATGGTACAAGTTCAGAACCACTATATAATACTTATATGTTTATTATATATCTATTAAATAACCAAATATATATATATATATATATCATACCATATTTTATTTTCGTATGAATTTTTATTACATTTAAATTAACAATTTCATGTTAAATTATTATTTCTAGAAATAACTGTATTGCTTTTCCCGCGTCTTTGATTATTTATGTTTGGTCTATTATCATTAACCAAGGATCCTTAATTTGTATATTTTTAACCATGATATATATTTCACATATATTTATTATATATTTATTTATATTAATATATAAATGTTAGATATAGAAAATTAAATACAATTATGATAGAGATGGCAGATCGTACGTACGCTTGAACACAATTTCAAAATTTTCATAATATAAATTGAATGATTAGAAAATGATATAATAACTTTATAGAATAATTTTTATTTAATAAATATCACATATATAGATTTAATTTTCCATAATTACCTTACATGAAAAGTGTTAATGACAAACAAATCACATCGCTTCGTGAGCTGATAGTAATAAGATTAGACAAACTACATTATCAAATCCCCCATGAAATGGAAATTAGCAAGGTTAATATGATTTTATAATAACAGAAGTATAATTATATAAAAATATCACATATATTCATTTAACATATCCATACTAATATCCAGTTCAAACAGAAATGAAAAACACATCACATTAGTTTGTGAGGCTGTAGTCCACCGTACACTTGAGTGAAATTATTAATTTTCAAAGGGTTGGAAGGTAAGAAGGTCGGTGTGATATTATAATTGAATAATTATAATAACAAAATATAATATATAAATATTAAATCCATCAATATATGGATTCTATTAGATATTTTGATGAAAAACAGATATCATCACTTCGTAAGGGGGTTGTTCACAGTAGATACGAGCGACAGTTTTGTTTTCCATTTGATAGAAGGGGAGATGGGTATATTTTATTAATATTAAATAATAATATCTAATTATATTGAATTTATTTTTGTTATTATATAGAAAATTTTATTTATTATTTTAAGGAGGTGGAAGAATAAATAAAAATATAAAAGGTAAAAATGTTCCTTTTCATTGGAGAACCTTTTTAGGACTATACCTAAAGACTTCATAAGAAGGTATAATAATAAAATAGGGATTTTATTATTTTTATAGGGAATTAAGGAATATATTTGGTTATATACTATATGAATGAATGTTTTTTGGATGTGTGAATATAAGAGTAGATGGGTGTCCCTTTAAAAGTTGCGAGATGACACATTTAGATTTTTTGAAAAGAATAACGTGTAACTACATTTTTGAAATTCCAAAAATCACCAAAACAAGAAATTATAGAAAATTAGAGTTGATAATTTCATAATAATTCCATTAAATAGGTTTCGGTACTACATATAGATAATTATACAACTTACCAATTTATATGAACCCCCAGGTAAACTTGTTTTAACCCTCATGAGAATAACTAATTTTTACTATTTTAACGGTTTTTTACAAAATTTAATTGGAATTCTTTTGAAATACTTCTTTTTCAAAATATCTAATATATTTTTCCAAATTCCATTAAAATAAGTGATCAAATATAATTTAAATTAATCTTACAGACATGATTCGAAATAGGTTTTCCAAAGAGAAAGCGGTCAATGGTTTAAAAAGAGTTTATATGAATACTCAAAATTAAATTGATTAAAATTAAATAAATTTGATTAATAATTTTATTAGTGAACCAATTTTAATTTTATAATTTTTTAAATACAAAATTGAACTTATAAATTATTTAAATTAAAAGTATATTTTCATTAAAAACTAATATTTTCCAATATTCATTGAAAATTCATATTTTCATAAAACTCACAAATATTATAACATAAGAAATTAATATAAGTAGATTTAAAAAATGAAGTTATTTTTTTGAAATTATTTTTTTATATGTTTCAATAATTTTATTTATTTTGTTTTCACAAAAATAAATGAAACATTTCTTGAGAAAATAATATTTTCGAAACAAATGATGTCTTTACAAAAAAATTGAGTACACATTATCAATGTTTATTAACATTATAAAACCATTATATATTATATTTAAAATGTGGTTGATAAAATTCATTATAAAAAATTTAATATCTAGTTAATAATTATAATGTTTAATAATAATAATAATAGTTTTTTATGGTTCATTAAAACATAGTGTTGGATATAACACAAGGTATCGAAGAAATAAAATTTATTAAAAAATAATAATTCAAAAATTCTCATGGTGTTACATATTCACTCTATCGAGAAGATAATATGTGATCGATAAATATATAAGGATAGACGGACCATGATTTTATTATACCTCTAAGTGCATCCCAAAAAAGAGGGAAATCAACCACCACTAACTACTAGCTTCCAGAACTACCTATATCCGAGTCTCCTAAGTTAGATCTTCTAAAATATCATTTTATTTCCCATATATATAAGAAATCAAAAATTCAATCAATTATAGGTATTCAACACATAATAATTTCTTCATATTTATGTCACACTATGTAAATATATACATGGGGATTTTGTGGTCTGTGTACACCACAAAATGCTCTACCAGTAAGTAATGACTCAAAAAACACATGGAATGAACAAAAAATACTAGCTTGAGATCATGTGTTTAGAAATTACCCTCATGATTACTCATCTAAACATACCTATAAATCATGAATAATTATACATGTATTATAATTGATATCATCCTAATTTCCAATACATAATATTAAACCTTGTGGCCTTTTCAATGATCTTGTAATACCAGGATCAATGCTATCATAAATCTACATTTTATGTCTTAAAAGGTATTCTCCCATGATTTAGACCATGTAGAATTTTCAAATTTCTTATTCAAGACTATATTAGGTATCCACATATGTGAAAAATAATGTATAAATCACCAAAAATATCCATATATCCCCAATAATATCCATATATCAATGATGATCCAAGGATTCTCTTGGTAAATAACAACTCTCAACATATTTTAGTCAACTAACACATTGGGATATTTAATTATATGACACATTAAGTGGACCATGTAGATCCAAAACATTCATTTGAGAGCATAGTATATATCTTGTTCTCTCTAAGTATACTCAGATCAATATGATGGTTTTGAACATGTTTGTGTCAAGTATATGAGTAAGCCTAGATTTCTTCTTTGGAGACCACCACAAATGAATATAAATATGGGTGGAAACCTAATATATCGAATCTATGAATATTTATAGATAACTTGTAACACTTAACAACATGACCAAATACTCATAAAATCCATATCATCTAGAGAATGTTGTTTGAGGTTCATATGATAGACAAACAAACACACGATGGTAACCCTAACTCTAATAGATCATTGCAAAAATCATTGATACTAGAAGCAGGTAGAAGAGGTCATCTATATGTGGAAACTGATACCAGTTCTTAACTATAAGATAGTTCAAATGACAGTAATCTATGTAAATCCAAAGGGTATGATCTTCCTTATTGGAGAAAATATTGGTGTTCTCCTTAGGGAAGTATTGGGTCATATAAAACTCTTTCACATTACATTCATCTAGCTATATCGGGATCTCTTACAACTAAGTAGTATCCATCCTGTAAAAATGAAAGTATACTGGTGATTATCCTATATATTGATCATTAGTAAACTCTACCTCCCTCTCTGGTGGTAGTCCATAAAATTGATCAAGGAATACATCCCTGAAACGATCTACTACTCGAGATAAATTAGCTTGATATATTTTGTTATCATCTTTATAAATGAAACAATTCTTAGTTATCACTATACCTAGCTCACAGATCTTCCTAAACATTTTTAGACATCCAATTAACCATTTGGAATATTACTTTCACCCTTATGTGATGTAAAGGATACCCATCGGTTATCGAAATAGACATAAGAATGATAAGTAGCGAACAAATCTATCCCGATAATGAAGCCTTTCAGGAATAATAGGTTTTATAAAAAATAAGGTCTATCTATTTTAATGGGGAACTCATTACACTAGAAAACAATATCCCATGAAATTACCAATAGAGTATTAGGTGTAATCACCCCAAAGAAACACTCCATATTGGGGAAATGACTCTCCATAGTGACCAAAAATATAAAGGAGGGAGAAGAGCCTATATCAAATAGTGGTGAAACTAGAGTAAAGGAAACTAAAATCATACCTCTAACCATTAAGGGACCAACAATATTCTCCTCACAGATCACCTGTAGTGTCTATATATTTCACCATCTATGATCTTGAGATATAAGATGAATTGATTTGGAGTGGCCATTATACTAGTTATATATGTATATTGTTTGAATTTGATAACCTTAACAACCTCCTCATACTCCATGACTTATAGTACCCCAGCTCCATGTCTAACCTGGTTCTATAGATCCTTCTCCAAAAGTCATAGCAGGTGAGGTTTCTCTTCTACTAGACATAGGTGGAATAGTTAGATAAATACTCAACAGATGGTCCATCATACCACCATATCTACACTCAACATGACCACTATCGCACCGGGGATTTATATGAATCTACATAGCACAATAATGATATATCACATGGCCACCTTAGATCATACTGTGAAAATTTCTACCTCCTGAAGAAAACACAAATTGTTTTTTCCTGCTATATGTTGAAGTAGTTTTGTGTCTAGGATCCAAACTATCCTGGTTCACTTCTAAATACCCTTTTAGGTTATGCCTATTGATGATCACCCATTTTACTATTTATGGGATGGTTTTCAAATGAAACACATTCACATGTGACCATATGACATTCATGAGACCATCCTTAAATATCCTAGCCATGTATAACTAATAACCTTGATGGATCAATGAAAAGTACTGGAGTTGTATGAAATGTAAGTAGTAGTCCATAATTAAAAATAACCTTTCTTATAGTGCATAAACCATATGTATCTATTATACTTCATTATACAAGGATAGAAATAATCCTAGAAATTTATCTGGAAACACCTAAAAACCACATAACGATGATGATATCCTTAGGAAATAACATCCCACCATCGCATGAAAAAATATCATATCGTATATATAGTGAGTTTGGCTCACATTTTAGGAGGTGTATTAGGATAATTTCATATTGATTTCTTTGTTATAGCAATTACTTTGAAGCATGTGGAAAACAATACCCCAAGAATTTGGGTGGATGCATATACTTAAATTCCCATATAAAATATTCTATTATAGAGGTAGTTTACAAGGCTCCCTTCATAGTTTTATAGAATATAAAATTCCCTCGTGAAACTAGGAAACAGTTCAATTGTCAAGGATCATAGTATCTGATGAGAGTGGCACTGTAGGAGGTATCACCGGTTGATTAGGGCTCACTAACTCTAGAGGATGGTCATCAAGGCACTCAGGGAACACATCTCAATGAATTCATGGCAGAATAGATCTACAAATAATAAAATCATTCCACAAAATAATATTTTTATCAAATTTAATAACATACATATGAATAACATAGGTACAAGCCTTTCTATATAACAGTCACCCCCCACCAACTACTCATATGGATAGTTTTGGGTGGTACATAATACATCACTAGGAATGCCAAGATATACTAGAAACTTCCCACTACTAAGGTTGGGTATATGAAAGTTATTAGTTTCATTTTAGGGGTTATGGTATATAGTGTGTTGATCTCATGTTATATGGGAAGGATTAAAATATGTTTCAATTAGAATCACCATTTAATAGTATCCATTTCATTTAATACTTTAATAATCAATAGTTCATACTATTTTTTGTATATAAAATTTTCAAGAGGGATTTATTACCATTAAAAATTTATAGAGAACATTATTTATTAATTTTAATTTGAAATTAAGTAACTATAACTAGGTTTTTATCATTTTCATTAGAATGAAATAAGTTTATATATGATGGTATAATTATATGGCCTACCATTCCTAATTTATAAAGGCCCACAAAAATTATAAATTTTTATTGGAACTCATTTAATCATAGAGATAAGTGTTTCAACCCATAAAACCAAAGGTATATGGATCAAAAATATCATAATTGGTTAATTAAGCTGCCAAAAAAAATGACACACGGGAAAAACTAATAAAGTTGATGCAGAAAATTTAATATTCAATCTAGTGTCATAAACACCATGAAAATCTATCATATAAGAATAATAAAATTATACATAGAGATAATCAAAGAAAAACATTATAAAAGTCAACATAAAAAATCTATAACCATTCACGGTATATAGATAAACAAATCACATAACCAAGATGTCATGAAATTAAATCTACATGGTATAAGAAAAAAAATGAAAAAAATTATCTCTATGTTCCTATATGAATTTATAAGTCCAATATATCATTACCATACTATATGAAGGTTAAAAATATAATCCTTTTCAACAATAATAAATTCTACATATTATGTGTGTCAACCAATCGAGAAATTAGTACAACTATTATAAGGATAATCCAGAACAACAATTCCCTTCCTCGGTAATTTGGTTTTTTTATGTGGGTTAGGAACTCCTAGGACCAAGCTCATTAAAAAATCACACACATCTCTAGTGTCATGTCTAATAACCCAATAATAATAAAAAAGGAATACATGATATGATAAAACTTTGTGGCATACCATACCAGATCACTTGATAGTAGTAGCCAAGATGGTTTTTATACAACCTCAAGGATTTATCTCTATAAGGGAGAGGTTGTTGACCAATAGAATGGGTCTTTGAGGGGAATTTTTGGAGACCATACCCTCATTATTATTGTTTTGAATATTATAATCATAATATAACATAACATAAGAGGCATCAAAATTAAACAAAAATCAGTAGTAGAATAAGGAAATCATCTTGATATCTATATCAAATGGTTGAAACCATATCCAATGTTACATTAATTTTTTCAATAATTTCATGGTGATATGAAATGGGTAATTTACATGTAATAGATAATAAGGAATATAAAACATGCGATACCAAAATATAGAATGATCAAAATGACTTTCTCCACAAGAATAACGAGAAAAGGCTCGATCCAATAATATGATATTATATCCTAGAATAATAAATCAGGTATCCATCAGTAGACCCATCCATTTGTCTAGAACCAAAGTCATGATGCCTGTATGGGTACAAATTGATGGACCGAACATGGTGTGATAAATACATAGTATTTCACCACCAAATATGTCAATAAAAAATATATTATGTACATATAGGCTCTAATAGTGTGCATATATAATACGAACGAAGCTGTAAAAATAATTTATTCCACCTATTCTATACAATAATTCTATAAAACATAATATATAAATGATAAATAACAATAAAATAGAGAAAGGATGAAACTACAAGACACACTGAAATAACATGTATTGACAATTACAACATATACAAAATAAGTATGTATCAGGACTACGAGGGTCTACTAGAAACAATTTATAAGGAATTATCTTTGATTCAATGAATCTCATCCATATAAACCAAGATGTAATATAGACCTACATGGTCCCAGACCATGGGAACATAGCTGAAGGTTCCCTCTTCTAGTCCACAGATCTCCCTTATAAGAAACTAGATACAGACTTGGGTGGAGACCAAAAAGTTTATATAAAGCTTTCCCAACAATTCAGATCCCTCATATTAGTCTAAGTAATCCAATTTAATATATAAGTGGAAGTAATTTCCAAATAATATTTTCCACTATTAATGAAATAAATATAATGATTCAATGGTACATGTTAGAGTCTGCTACTTTTAATTACTATAATTCAGTATAAATGATTTAGTATCCACTTTTCTTTTATGTGACATTGTGGGAGACCATGTTAGTCTCCATGGATTTAATCAATTCCAATGAATGAATTATTGAAGGGATCAAGGGTCCATGATTTTTTTCATGAAATTTCCCATTCCAATTTTTAAATTGAATTTATAAAATTAAATTATTTAATCAATTTAGATACAAGTGATAAGAAGGAGGGCCTTTTTTTTATCAATACCTCTTTACTGAACAATTACACAATTAAGCATTAGCTCTGTTATTATCCATTTAACACCAAAAATCTAATTTATTCCATATCATTACCCAATTCATTTATAAATTAAAATGTGATAAATAATTTGTTCTATAGTTAACAATAAATATAACTTGAATATTTCTTAAATAAAAAAGTGGTCATCCTAACTCACCCCCCCGGGGGGGAATCATGATCAATAAAAAAACCCACATAAATGGGGGTGCTATTTGAGAGTGAAAACCACCAACCCTACAATAGGGTGTAATAACATATCTAAAATAGGGTTTAAATAGTCAATTCAATGATTTATTAATTTAATGATAAATTCTTATATTTTTTAGTGTGTATCACTATGGTTCACACTGTAAATATTTGGGAACTAAAGGGAACATGTATAGACCACCAAAAATAGATGGTTAGTACAGTCCACATCCATTAATTAAAGATATAATGGGAGATATTAATATTAAAAATGAATAACCATAAAATATTTCATATTATCTCACACATATTTGGCATCCCATACAATATGATAAATGATAAACGGAAGTAATCGGATTAGAGAGCATGTCGGTAAATATCCCAAACTATAAATTAATAAGGAATATATAATCAGAAAAAGATTCTTTCTAAAATCCTAGGAGGAGGGTAAATTTAAATCTATAATGTGGGGGAGAATTATTAAAAATGTGAGGAGAATAGAGTTTTCAATTCAAAAAAAAGGTTGGGTAAAGGATGAAATTACACAAAGAGCACATTTTGGATAAATTTATTCCAAACCATGCAACTAACATTAGTCCTATACTAGTTAAGTGGAACTAAGTTTTCTACCAAGGTTCACAGTTTGAAAAACCATGTTCAATTTTTGTGGATCCCCTAATAAGTTTCTATATAGCTCCTCACACTATTGTGTGACTTTCCACTCATAGTTTAAAAAACATTCCCCTCATCTTATAGGGGTTCATGGTTGAGCTACATAGTTTCTACGGTACATGTGATAACCTTGAACCTCTTCATGTTCCTAAAAAAACCTAACCTACAGGCTTCAAAAGATCCTCACACACTCATGATCCATTCATTAATGTTTCAATCACTTCTATTTGAAGATAAAAGGATTCTTAATAACATATAATGATTCCATACATTATTAGAATATCCAGGATCATTCACTTGTACATGTGTGTGTGTGTGTAAACATGTGTGGGTTATTCCAAATTGAAAAAAATAAATCTCTTCTTTTTCATTAAAGGAATAATCATATTTTGTTATACTATTTTTTTTAAAATATACTCATTTTATTTATTCAATGTTGTGGAAACATATTTATTGTTTTTTAATATTCTTCTTTTAAGTTTTATAATCCAATGAGTCAACCTATTTTTGGACTTAGTGGAATGTGGGAAAATAATCTTGCAGATTTCTTACTCAATATAATTACTCACCCCTCTCTATGTAATTTAGTATTAATATAGATTCTATTTTCCATAAAAATATAAATAGATAGGGTTCTTAGTTATAAATAATTTCTTAGGCATGTTGTTTTCATAGTGAGTTGAGAGAGAGTTGTGGAGTCATTTATATATTGGTTTGAAATGGTTCAATCTATCATCAAGAGTCATCCAATTTTGGAGAATTATTATTAATATTGAATTTTTTTATTTTATTGTGATGTTGGTCTTTGATATGTTATTTATTATTGTGTGAGTATTATTCATGAATTACTTATATATATATCATAGTTTTTATTTTTTAAATCATTATCATGTGAAGGTTGAGTGTCTGTAAATAGGGTAAATAGTCACCCATGAAATTTTGTGTTTAATACCATGGAATTTATTTCCTTCATTTTTTGTCTAGGGAATGTCACATAAGGTTAGTTTAAAATCCGAACGAACCGAGCCAATGGGTTGGGTGGGGATGATGTAAATGTTATCAGTTTTATCTGACTGTTATTTAGGATAGTAACAAAGAGATATAACATGTCAAGGATAATAATATAAAACACATATATATATATATACTATTTAGTATAAAAATCTTGTTACTGGTGTAGTCCGTGTATTCAATGCATTTCTATGAACTTATAGATTCATTTTCAACACACTATCATTGGTTTAGCCAATGATTAATATGTATTATTCTTTTTTAAATAGTCTTCTTACTTGGATTGAATTATCAACATGAATACATGATTTTGGTATTGTGGTAATTTGACAATTTTGATGATATGTATAATATAAACATGAATATATGACCATGAAAATGGTATAATTATTAACATTTGTAATGTTTATAAAAAATTAAATAAAGAAGCCCAGTGAGATACTAGTGAGAGGGATCATTGGAGAATAAGGTTTTACTCAAACCACAGGAGAACCAAAATTTGGTTTATAGTATTACACAAGGCTAATGGGATTTTGGAAAGGGGCATAGGATTGAGGAACCTCATCATGTGAATCTCTCTATTAAATTTCTAAAGTATAATCCACTTATGTTTTATAGTGATTTTGGAACATAGAATGAAGTGGTAGAACTAATCTTAACCAGAATATTTTACATCTCATGGAATCTAGATGATGTAAAGGTCATGTTAGATATATATATTCTTGAGTACCTAACACCAGTATGGTGGGGAAAAGCTATTAAAGAAAATTTATATTAAGATCTCACATGATGTTTTTTTTGAATAGTTTAATAAAAAAATCTTTCTATAATCCTTCCAATAAGTGAAGTTGACATACATCATTCATCTAGAATAAGGATGCATGTTGGTAACTGCATATGCCTCAAAAGTCACTCACCTTTTTAACTTCACGAAAAGGAATATTTTAATGAGTGACTAAAATATCTGATCATTGATGTGGGTCTTAGACCTGAGGTTCTCAAAAACAATGAAACAACCCCACTTACTAATTCTATAAAAAAATCATTGATAAAGCACTGGTTGGGTAGAAGGATCTTGTATGAAGTCATAATAGAGGGGAATCCATTGTTCATTTAGGTGCTAGTGGGAACTTCATCAAAGTAAATAAGAATAAGAAGAAGGGTCACTCCAAATATAGAAAAACATTAGATAATAAATTCTATAGATCAATCTATCATACATCATGTCACAAAAAATTATGAGACAGTTTTTAGTGTGGCTCACTTATATACAACAAGATGGAATGTACTGCACAACTGAGGAATTTAAACCATTGTGGAATGTAAGGGAACATAATGTTTTTTTTTTCTAAACTTATGATATAAATAGGTAGAGTTGGTTTGACTCATATTCACTCTTTATAATTGTATATAGAGAAATATAATTAAAATATTTCCCATCCATAGAACTAAACAAACTAGTTTTACTATTTGAACTAATCTCATGCCCACTCGATGCACCACAAAGAAGAAATAACTATCCCATTATTTCTGATCAGAAACAATATGGATTAGAGAAGGATATCTTGACCCAAAAATTATTTCCCTCCATGGTTCAATGTTTTATACTTTTTAACTAGACTCTTAGGAATTTATTGTTTGATACTAGTGCATCACATTAGTTTGTAGATTAAGTTTTTCAAAAAAAATTGATATTACATGTGGATATAATTCATCAGAACATAAGTACCAAGAAACCACTCAAAAAATAATATTATTGAAGATTAAAGTGCGGGAAGTTTCTACTATCATTAATGTGGTATAGTTTAATTTTGTGTTTTTTGTAATATGAATGTATACTTTTAATCTAATATTTGTAATGTACTAGCTGGTGTATTTTCAATCTTATATTTAATGCTATGATGGATAGGTTACATTAACATATATAGATGTCACTTATCACATATTCAAGGAGCCTTGATAGATTAATTTATGTAGAGTGGGACCTTCAGTCTCCAGGGAAGAAACCCTATATGGCCAATTTGAAGTAATAAAATTGCTTGTTGTAGAAAAAACATTAAATGAAATTATTTTTACATTAGTGGACCAATACCCACACACACACACACACACATATATATATATATATATATATAAATATTTATAAATGACTTCATTAGTTTAAAACCTAAGAAGAAAATTTTATTTTATATCAAAATGCGCATGAGAAAAATCCATATTTCACTCCCATAAAACAAAATGTATTAGATAGAGTTTTATTAATTAAATATCAAACATAAAAAATAAGTGATTAATGGATACAGTAGGACAAAAACATCACATTAGGCTATGATTTATTTATTACTAAAGGATAAGAATGTTTCACCCTAAATAAATATTTATTATCATAAAATAAATCATGTTGTGAAAAAAATTAGTACTATATTTTTAGAATTTATGAGTTATTTGTTGAAAATATTAGAGATAAACGGTTCCCCAAGATTGATCTATGATTAGGGTATCATTATGTACGATTTATAATGTTAATACTATAAATATTTCATTTTGTGGTTGATATAGAATCTATGAATATGTAGTCATTCCCTTCGGTCTGAAGAATACACTTATAGTCATCATTGAATTAATGAATCATATCTTCCATAGATAACTAAATTATTTTGTTGTGGTATTTTTATTGATATTTTGGTTTAGTCTAAAATAAGGAATGTCCTTTAGGGGCATATGGAAATTATACAATACACATTGTGAGATCACCTATTACATGATAAATTGTTTTTACGTGACTTATGGATATATGAAGTCCAATACCAAAGATAATTTTTTTAAGAGGTATGATTATTTGATCCTAAGGTTATTGAATAAATCATCCCTTTTTATCAAGAAAATAATATATTTTAGATACAAATCTTTCCAGGATAAATAGGTTATTATCATCACATTGTTTAATATTTATAATGGATTTATCTTGCCATGAATTCTATAACAAGAAATAGTGTTCTATTTATATGAAATGATGACCATAAAAAATTATTTCAAGATTATATATTTAATATCACCTTGGATCCCAAAATAATTATACCTGGTTCAGTTCAGGAAAATGTGGTATATTTTAATGTATCGGGATATAGTTTGGTTTGTGTTCTTATGTAGGGAGATCATGTTGTGGCATATGGTTCATGAAAGTTGTGAACATATGAGATGAACTCATAAATGTTAGATGTAGAATTAGATATAGTGGTTCACACCTTAATGAAATGGATTCCTAATCTATTTTTTGAAAATTTCATAATTTTTATTCATTATAATAGTTTTAAATATAATTTCACTCAGTGAGATATATTCCTGAGGCAAGAAAAAATTGTTGGAGTATCTATAGATGATTGAAATTTATTTTGTGTACTCATGGGAAAGGAAATTTTTTGGTAGATTATTTGAATCATATGTCATATTATGACATTATCAAGGATCATCATAACCGATGAATGGTAGTGAGAGTCATTATTGACATGCCTCTAGACTGTGTAGAATATATATAGCAAGCAAATTTCTTTACTACTAATCATGTTCATGACTTAATAGACACTGTAAAAGTGTCTCACATATCTTATCCTAATTTCACATCCATTAGTTAAAACTGAAGTAGCAGGTAAACATACGATGACATGAAGGAGGAGAAAAACTACATGTTATTATTTGAGAATTTAATTAGAGTCTCTCAGTTTTCATAGGTAAAACATATTTCAGTATATTAGTATTAAAAATGGAAAATTAATCTAGTATGCTAAAAATCCAAAAGGAATATAAAGATCATTCATGGTGTTTAGGTATGGAAAAGAATATTTCACATAGTATTATAAACTAAATTACATATTTAAAGTAAATTCTGAGCATCAATGACTGGTTAGTAATCTCTTATTTATACCTATACCTATATGGATGTGGTAGAATACTTCCAAGTACATTGTCACTATTTTTTTTATGAAAACATTAAAATAATAATTCTACTAGGGTGGTTATTGAGAGGATCACTTTTTTGGAACATTCCTTCCAAACAAAAAGTTCAACATAATTAATTATTTAAAAAAGTCATATAATTGAGAAATGTTCATGGTTTATTGAGATTATATTTCGATCATCTCTGGTAGATATCCTTGGGTTTCTAATGAATTATAGAGATATTTATAATAGGATCTAATAACAAAATTGACTTTGAGCATGGAATATAATCCATAGATGGATGGGAAATCAGAATACATAATTTTGATATTGGATGATATACTTCGAGCTTGTATCATTGACTTTGGTGTATCATTGGAAGATCATACACCATTATTGGATTTATCCTTTATTAAAATCTACAATGATATGATATATATGGCCCATATGAGGAATAATATGGACATAATTTTAATTTTCCACTTTATTTTGTGAAAAAAGATGAATAATATTTTAATGGACCAAGTCTTTTCCATAAGTCTATAAAGAAGATCCATATTAATCTAATAGAAGATATCTTATGTAGATTATTTTCATAGAATTTGTATTTCAATTTGACTGATCATGTCTTCTGGAAATTTTTATTGAGTGCTTTCCATCGAAACATATAAATTGATGTAGACCCCACCATATATTAGACCCTATGTGATTGTTGAATGTATTATAAGTTTTTTTATTAGTCATCCTTATAGAAAAGATTCAGTGAAATCCATAATTTCTTCTATTTATCCTTACGAATAAAATACAACATGTATCTTAATCACATGGTTTATTGCAAACATGTTAATCTTAAATCAGATTCCATTTTTATCCTTACATAAGTTCATATTAAGGATATAAAATAGATTATTCTATTTTAAAAAATTATTCAATTATTAATGTTATTAATGGTATCATGATAATATTTATGTGGAAACATTGGAATGGGAGATGTTCATGTGGGATAAATGGATAAACCCATTCCATCTTTCCAAGGATGTAATTCAAAGGTATGGGGATACTGTTACAACCTCATATTAAGGAATTTATTTATCTTATTTCATATTTTATGTTAGGGAACTATTAGGTTAATAATAAATTAGTTTTTAGAAGGGTTGAAAATATTTTTGAATCCTTTTAATGGTTCAGAGTTTGAGCATAGTTAGTAGATCTTTTTCTGTAGTATCCAGGAATCTGTGAAAGGTGTTCGGGGGTCAATGGGTAGATTCATGATTAGTGATGGTCTTTAAAGCCATGTGTCTAACTATGTTACATGATGTTCTTAAATACAGCTATGATTCCCATAGTTAGCTCATGGTTGGAGAGGATATGTGTCCTAACCATGAGATATGAAATAAATTGTATGAAAATTGGTTATTTACCATGAAAGTAACTAGAAATAACTCATATATAACCTACACTCTCTGGATATCTATCCCTAGTTACCCTTTATGAAATTATAAATGAAATTGATTCTATAGACTCTGATTGTACCAATAATTTGTGTGTTGGAACTTTGTAATCAAGAACTAAAACTATGTACTTCCCAATTATTCTAGATATACTCACTTTCTCTTAAATGGAAACCTAAAACAAGGATTTCACTCCTGGAGATATAGTATTGGATATTATTTAATGGTATCCTCTTGTGATTACTCAATGGAATGGGAGAACGATCCCATATCTATGGATTTGAGAGATTTATATTACAAAGAACATATCTATTTTTGGTGAATTTTTAGTCTTTCCACTTTTAATAGAATATGGTGGATCGGGTATTTTCTACAGAATTATATTTTACTTTTAAATGTTTTTAACTAATTCAAATTATATTTTATTATCTATCACTATATGGATCTTGAAATATATTTAATGGGAGTTTCCCATAATGTTCTTGAAAAACCGATAAAAACGGGGTTTTCAATGAATTATGTTTCCTACTTGTGTTCTTGGAATAGAAGGGTTATGTGTATGTATGTGGATATGGGAATGATCATGGTCAGAAATACAAAAATAATATACGTAAAAATAATATAAATCATATCCGGATGTCCCACCATTAAATTGGGTTATCATGTGATGACATGTTAAATTGATGAATCATCACTCAAGAGTATTGGGAGGTTTAAGTCATGAAAATACATGAGTGTGTGCATGTGTAAAAATATGGTTTTGTTATGAAAATTTGCAACTAAATAATTCATTATTCTTCTTTAAAAGAACTATCAACTTTTTTTATACTAATTTTTTAATATCTATTCATCTTTAATATTTAATGTTGTGAAAATAGCTATATTTTCTATTTATATTATTCATATTTTTTTATAATAATCTATTATATCCTATTTATAGAGTAAAAGGAATGCATGAATATTCTATTGGGATTTTAGTACTGGATATGATTACACATAACCTTCATTTTATTTTTTATTGAATTTTTTTTTTCGTGATATAATATTGTGATATGTTTTTCATTTTTTAGAGTCTTTTCTTGTTTTTACTGTTACAGTTAGTGGATATATTGGTTTAGAGTGGTTTGTGTATTACTTTAGAGTGGTTCCAATTATGTTCAAGTGTATTTGAATAATTTGGAATCATAGTATTTATACATAAACTATTATGATATAAATTTGATTTTGGTCATTGACACATTATAAATTATTTTCATATTATGTCTCATGTGTCATTTTTATAAAGCTTCTGGGTTTTTTAAAATTTATCATATTAAAGTTCTGTGTTCCTAAAAGGGTAAATATTTACCAATATTCAATTTTTTGTTTTAACTCAAGGAGTTTATTTCAAACCTATGGTTTCTATGGAATGTCACATACAGTTAGTATTAACATCTACCCAACCCTAGAAAATGTGGTTTGTAGGGATATTCTGAAACCATTACCACAAAATAAGGACCTAAACGACCGAACAAATCTTGAATGAACAAAATGACAATAGGAAAATATTAACTTAAATTTCAAATAATTAATATGTATATAATAATGGATAATACGTTAACCTATGTAAGTATGATATATATGAATAAATTTATTACAAATATGAATAATAAACTCAAATTTATTATACATGGAGTTAAAACTCATTTGACCAAATTGAATTTTGTGGTAAGAGTTCTGAATATAATTTTTTTATCTTTGAGTCATGTTTTTTCATATGTATCTATTTTATTTTATATGGTTAACATAATTAAAATTTTATATATTATATTATATTATTCATTCTTTAAGGTCTAAAAAATCATTTCATGTTGTATTTTTTAAGGGTATTTTGAATCAAATATTGACAAATCCATAAGGCTTCATTTTCTATTATGACATCAAATTCATGATTTTCATTATATTAATTCCTATAAAATAAATTATATTTTATTTTTCATTATATCACGGTATATTTTCTTTGTCTACTGACATATATTGTAGTCTACAATCATTTTATCATCTCACTTCCCATTGGTTCACTATTCAACTGAAATGATTCTCATAACTAGAGCCTAGCTTTTCTTCTATATAGTTTAGAATATTATACCTCCACATCCATATACTTTATATTTTAAAATAATTTTCTTATCTATAAAAAATGACTTCTTTTGTTTATTTTATTCTATTTTTTATTTTCATTAAAAAAAATTAAAAATTATTTTTTAACATTTCAACATAAGTTATTTTCACTTTTAAAAAATGTGAAAACCCATAGTTTTAATATTTTTCATAAGATTGAATTGTTTCACCTTTATCTTCATTATTGATTATTAATATTTCAGTAAATGTTCACAATATTTTTAAAAGTACATTAAACTCCAATTTTTTTTTGTGAAATTTTTGTTTGAAAAATTAAAGTTATTAGAATAAAAGTATATTAATTACCATTTTCAAAGATAAATTTTAATGTTATTATTATGTGTTGTATATAAATTGCAATAAATTATAATGTTTCTTATACTTAACTAGGGATATTATCAAATGAAAAAAATATTTATTTTCTTTCTAGATGTATTATGATGATGTTTTATGTTTGTTTTTATGAAACATGTTTATTTACCAAAAGTTAATTTAGATAAGATGGAATTATGAATGGTTACATGTTCTCATCCTCAACATATGTTTATTTTATTATTATATGATTGGTGGGTCTATATTATCCCTATGATACAATGGTTAATGTTTTATATACCATGACTTAAGAATATACCCTATTGATGATATAACACTTTTAAGAATGAGACTTATTAAAATGTTCACAAAGTTATGTGTGGTCATTATTGAAATAATCAAAATATTAATAATAGAAAATAAATAAATGTTCACATTATTAATCATAAATAGTACAATATTTTCTATAATGTTAAGCATGAAATATATTGATATGTTCATAATGATAAGAGTTTACTGGTACGGTAAAAAAGTCTATACAATAACCTAGTTAAGATTATCTATGTTAAAAAAATTTCAACTTCCTATTCTTACGATCTTTATATATTTATATGTTATTCCTTATTTATATTTTATACTCCATGGATACATATTGATTTATCATGACCTAATATTATGACCAAGGTATTATTTCTTGATTTATGATTTATGATTTATGTTATATATCATATGATTATCTTATGTCTAGTTCATGATTTATAATTGGGATATCATTTACTAAATTCCATATTATGATTTCGTGTTATCATATAATGGAATCTTTTATTATTATACTTAAATATTGTTTGAACCCCCCCCCCCCCCATTTTCCTATGTTTTCATTCCTTAGGACGTGAAGAAAATTATTTTATATTTTGTTTCGTGATGGGTATCACATGAGAAAACTGTCTATGTGAAATTATGAACACATATTGCATTACATGATGATCATATAGGTAATTTTAAAATATAGTTATAATATATTTTTTGGAGTTGTTTGCCTTTTTTGATATTAAAATTTTAAGACAATTAAAAGATATAAAACATATTCTTGTTATGATCGGGTGATCTCACTTGGCATCAAAGAATATGTGTATTGTTTTTATCATTGAAATGAATTTGCTATGTGGGTCTGTGACATCTTAATTTTTATTATTTAGGGGTTTAGTTATTATTGGGGATTAAAATTTTAATAATAATAAGAATGAACTAAAAACAACATTTTTTTAACTAAACGAGATGTAGGATGAGCCCAATAATAAATATGTATAAATTAATGTATCATAATTTAGAACATTATAGATTTTATTTCCCTTATAATATTATTTCTTACCATGGTTATTGTTTCTAGATACTCACACTATCATTTTTTTAATCATTGGCATGAGCCCAAGGAACTAAGTTTATAATTAGTGTTGTGGACAATGAAGTGATTTTACAAATATGTAACTAAATGGGATGAGATAAAGAGTAAAAACATTATGAAAAGTTTATCATAATTTATATATAAAAACCCAAATCATATTGAGCTCTTGAATATGAAAAAAAAGAAGAAACATGTCATTGAGTATTTCATGATTCAATGTCCACCTACCATTACAGGTTCTTCTGATCTACTATTTTTCTTCTAATGAATAATCATATGATAATTCAAAATTTTCATTCTAAAATGATCAGAGAATGAAAAGCTTATTTCCTTGGTTTTTAACATGAATTATGTGGAAAATACATGGTGGAACCACATTAAATTTATAAGAAAAAAGGAAGTAGTTGACTCCAGGGAATGTAATGAATTTAAGACCAAATTCATCACCAAATATGTTTCCTGAACTATTCACAATATGGTGGATCCAAAATTAATTGAGATAAAGAAAAAGGAGGATTAATAAACTGTTATATATGAGGAAAAAATTAAATAACACACAATTTATCCATATAATATTATTATCAACATCGAAGTCAAGATCTATTATTTATTCAGTATCCTAAAACTATTTCTTAAAAGGGAATTATCTACAACGAACTTTTGTAACTATGAATAAATAATTATATGTGAACTAAAAGTTTAAATTAAATGCATATATTCTCATTATTGTTATATATTTTTTGAATAATTAATGAAAAATAGATTCTCGTAGAAACCAAAATGCTATGTCATATAAAGTAAATCAAATTCACCTACCAGTAACCTGAAAATGTTGTATGAAGTAATTGGGAAATTTTGTAAAATGAATAAGAGATTGTTTCATGTCTTTACGGATTGTCCATAGAGATAAATATTTTATAGAGGATATATAAATTCCAACAAATGAGATGGATCAAAATAATGTACATAGTATAAAACCACCCACAGATCAATACATAAATTTAATGCAATTAAAGAGTTATAATAATTGATTACATACTCCAATGCTTATTAATGATTTTCAATTTCAGAATCCACCTAAGATAAGGGACCATGAAAAATCCCATGAAATTATAAATTCTAATGTGATTCCTGAAATTGAAGTAGTGTAAGGTACACCCATCATCCACTATAGAACTGAAAATCCACTATTTAATTCTAGTTTTACCCACTCATTTAAATAATGATTGTCTTCATAGTGAATAAACTCACCAATATAATAATTACATAGTTAATTATCAGGGAAATATTTGAGGAGTGCGATGATTATAGACCCAATCTAAAAATCATACTAAATTTATGTATGTGGGAATTTGGTCCCTTTAAATCTTATTATTCTCTGTTTAGTAAAATTTATCTTTTTTTGGATTTTGATTTTCATTATCTACATAGATCCCATATTAATTTTTTTATTAGGTATGTCACATTTCATATCCATAATCAAACGATAATATTTATATTAGTTCTAGGATGACTATGAACTCCCTATAGGAATTATATATATCATATAGAACTTGTTAACCATCAAGGGGGAAAATACGAGTTTCATTGTCATAACCATGGATGTGAGGTTGATATGTCATTATAAATGATTTATTTAGTCTTGTATATTTGGTAGACTGTCTGAAATATTTTCAACTCAAAAATGTAAATTAAAAATAAGTGGGAACAATTTATTTTTTGACATAGAATGTGACACCCTAGGATTTTAGTATGAATTTTACTTTAAAAAAATATTGTGTTATATTTTATTTAAATAATGTGTCTAACCAAGTATTTTTAATAACACATAAATTTTATAGATTATTAATATCCATGAATATGAATTTAGACAATTAATTTAAGCATATATATAAAAATATATCACGTGGAAAAGATATTACATAATCAAATACATATCAATTGTACAATAAAAATTATTCAGTTTACATTATGAAAAAAATGCATTTTGTTTAAAAGAGAAATATATTTCCTTAAAATAATTTTAATATATATGTAAAAAATATATAATTATTGGATATTTTTTAATATTATATTGATGAAAAATATTTTTTACTTATATATGTATATTATTACAAATTACATTTTCAATTTATGAAAAAAATTTGGATGTTTATTTGAGAAAAAAATAGTTTTTGATAATTTTTCATATATTATATAGTTTTATTTAAAATTTTACTTTTCATTTTTATAATTTTAATGATATTAATTGAAACTTTTTTTTGTATCATCATGTAAAAATTATCTTATGGTGAATATTTTATATTTATAAAAATAATTTTATTATTTAGTAAATTAAGTAGTTTAATTTATTAATACCATCTCTATTATGGAAACATCATGATATAAATATGAAAAAAGTTATTAAGAAACCATTTTCATAAAATATAAATGATAAATATCCAAATGATTCCGTCAAAATACCAAAAATATGATTCATGTAATATTAATTAAAAATTATATCAAGATAAATAACATAACATTCATTGGTTCAGATACAGTGAGAGTGCAGTATTGTATATGTAAAAACAAGGCCTTTAAAATAGAATCAGGGGATTATTATCATCCATAAAATAAAAAAATTGTGAATAATCAATGAAATTATGTTATATTTATGAGTATTTAAATTATATAACAAGATAATTATCCAAATGCTTACCTAGTGCTTGAGCAATGAGAGGAAAGTAAAAATAGTATCATAAATGTGTTTTATTGGTAACGATGAGAGTCAACAAACAATTTAAAAAATAATATATTATGGATAAAAAATATATTATTTTATGAAATTATTTTTAATTTTAAATGATATAATTATTATCCAAAATTCTTACACAACTTCGATAAAATTATTTTCAAGAATCAGAAAAGTAAAATAAATAATTTTAAGAAAATTTAATGGGATAAGGCATGATAAAATAATGATGTTGAAATAATTTGATAAATAATTATGTGATATATTAAATTATATAAATATACTATTTTAATTTTACTTATTTTAAAAAATATAATGTCAAATTACTAGAATATCCTTATAAATGATTTCATTTAGAATAAAATAAGAATTATTTTAAAATTGATAATAACTGATAGAAATTTATTTCTAATTTTATGGATGAGGTACTTATCAACCTATAGTAGTATTAACTTAAATGATTTTTCATATAGTCTTTACTTTATTCGAATATGTAATTCATTTTATATAAAAAAAAGATTATTTAAAAAGATTAAACCCCTCTCTCCTGTAAATAGGTCCCTCCTCTTCCCAATATAGAGAAGAAATTTATCTATGATTTATTTATCATAACAAAACATACTCTCTCCAATTAAATATTACTTCACATTTTGGAACCTCTTTTCCATATAAGGAGTCCCAATCCCCTCTTCTACTATATTCTCTCTAATAGGAAATTAACGTCTTCGACATAAGGGATATCATTTCCTAGATAATTATTATTTATATTAATCATATATATCTTATTTAATTTAATTTATATAGTCAAATATATTTTTTTATAAAGAATTAATGTTGTATAAAAGTGATATAATTATTATATAATATTCTGTTCTTTTAAATTCAGTTGTTATAACATATTCTTGTTTAAGTTGGATTTACTATATACATGAAGGATGTTATAATGACTAAATCATGAATAAAAATGAAAAAATAAATATTGGTAAAATAATATAATAATTATAAATTTATGATGGTTTAATAATATTGTAATTGTAATAAATAAATGTAAATTTAATAAGAGAATCAATTCTTTTGATAATTTAATAATCAAATAAGACATATAATTTTATGTGTTTTAGGTAAATTGTCATTAGAATTTCCATTAGATGTCAATGTGAATCATTTTTATTGAAAAAATAGATATTAAATAATTATTAAAATTATTTTGGTGGTGAAAATCAGACCATGGAGAAAATACAAAAACCTCCAAACTAAATGATGTGTTGTAAACCAAATTGTTGACTCATAGATTTTAATTTCAACAATGAATAATTTTTATATGGTAATTAAGGAATTATAAATAAATAGTGTTACGTAATATATATATTAATTATTTTATTATACATATGAATAATTAACCTAAAATTATTATATAGGTATACAATTTTGACACAGAAGAAGTCTGATTTAAGGTGTTTTCATCTCATACTTTCTTCTGTAAGACATGTTTTATATTATACATCTATTTTATATAGTTCCACTTCATATATTTTACCATTATTTAATCTACATTCAAGAAACATACTATATTATTTGATTTCATATCTTTTATGGTCTTTTGAATCAATGGTTACCAAATATATAGGGGCATTTTTTCCAATTTCATTTTAATTTTGAGATTGTTTTTGTCTCAATCAGTATAGAAGAAATAATTTATTATTTATCTATATAAAACATAATATTTTATTATTTAATACATAATTCTTCGTTTTACATGTATTCTTATAGTTTCACTTCCATTTGGTTTACAATTCAACCGAAAGGATGCTTGTCGGTGTTTCCAACCTTATCTCTTCTTTAACATCAAGAACATTTATTATCTATATCAATATTCATTATATTTTTTCAATAATGTTCTTATATGTATTAAAATGATATATTATACTTTTTAAATATAATTTTCTATCATTATATTTTTGAAGTTACCCTTTCAATCATTCTACCTAGAACATTTTTAATTTATTTAAAAAATTGTAAACACAATATTTTTTTAAAAAATTTATATATGAACCCCTTTACTCTCCATTATATATTCTACTATTTATAAATACTCCATCTCATGTTTTCATAAATTTATGAAGTGATTTCTAATCCCCTAGTTTTTTGGAAATTTTTTGTTTGATAAATAAAATCTATAAAATGAAAAAGATATTTATTCTAAATTTAAAAGAAATATTCTAATGCACATGTTGTGCTATTTGCTATATATTTCAACAAATATTAATGTCTATTATAATTCAAAATATATATGATCTAACAATATTATCCACATTTTAATATTTAAATGCGTATTAGGATTTTTTTATATAATTTTATGAAACACTTTTATTTCATATGTGTTAAAAAAATCAAGGATTGAATTGTGAATATTTTTATATTATTATGATAAATTAATCTATGGTTTGTTTCTATGTGATAGGTGGGTCCATTATATCCCTCCAATGGATTGGGTAATGTTTTATGAATCATGACTTAAGTGTATAACATATTGAAATGTTCTAAATGTTGATTATGAACCACATTAATGTTTTTACAGTGTTATTCATGGACTTTATTAAAGTGTTCACAATGTTATGCATAAACATGATTGAAATGTTAAACATGTTAATCATGGAATTTTTTGAAATATTGAAAATATAAATCACGTACCTTGTTGATTATTTTAAAATGAAAAGAGTGGACCACACTGATATGTTAAAAACTCAACACAAAAACATATTTGTGAGTCGATGTGTTAATAAAGTTATAATTTAATATTAATATTCTTATGCCACATTTCTATAACTTCCCATATTCTTATGTTATAATTTATAGGCCTTGATTATTGTCACATGTATTAATGGTATGAAAAAAATCCTTATTTCTTGATTCTTTAATTATGATATATGTTTTATTGGATTGGTTTATGTAATGTTAAGAATATGATCTTTGATTTTTTATCATACACATAAATTCATATTATATTTATTAATTTTCATCAAAATATATCTCTACATTTACCCTTATTGATAATTTGATCTTACCGTTTATTATATTTCCATTTCCTAGGTCATGAAGAAAAGTATAACATCTTATATTTCATGAAGGGTATTATATGAGAAATCCTTTTGTGTGAATTATGAAATACTTATTATAAATTGACAGAGCATATAGATATTCTTCAATGACACTAAACCTTTGAGTTCATGGATTTTATATTTATTTGTGAGATAAAATTTATACATTTTGGAAATGATATAATATTTATTAATTTTGTACTCAATACATGAAAATTGGTATCAAATAGAATGTGTAATTGTTTTATTTTAATATCACATTTGGGAGTGTGGGTTTATAGAGTCATAATACTATATCATTCCATTAAAATTAATTGAACCCTTAATATATGAAAATATTTATTCCTGAATTTCATCTAGATCTTAGAAATATTTTTACAACAAAAAATTTCAATTAATCATATATTAAATAACATAATATAATTTTTATCAACTAATAGTTCTCTTTGGATTTGAGAGGATTCGTTTGTATTTATAAAAAAATAACTAGAGCCCTGTTTATAATATTAAACATATAATTAGGATCCCAGATGATCCAATACATGCTCACATTAACAGGTATTTTTCTTGGCACTACCCAATAGATACCACAAACTATGTCATATAAATATTCCAATATGAATAACTATTAAAAATTGATTTATATAAATGTTTATTAATGAGTTATTATTCTAAAATTACCTATCAATTATAATATTACCAAGATACTAGCCACCGAACCAAATTCACTATTAAAAAAAGATATCATTAATCCTTTACCATATATCACATATATTACAAGGTTTTTGAACCCTTTATAGACAAAATAACACAATCTTAAAAATATTACCGTCATCAATTAACTAATAATACCATACAAGAATTTTTTAAAACCATAAATATAAACCAACTATACCGTAAATGGATTTTATAGTCTCATTTCATTAAAAAATTAGTATCAAACATTTTATAATAGGTAACCTTATTCGTAGGTCATATATACATTCCACCTCAATTATATCAAGTTAAATTCCCAATAAAAACAATAATGGCTACTCATACATTTGACTATTTTATATATCCTTCATATTAAATGAATTTACCATCCCTTGACATTATATCGAGTGAGAATAAAAAAATAGAATAATAAATACATTTTAAAAAACCCTTGAAAAGGAACTCATACTATAATCACCATAATACCAACCTTAAATGACAATATCGATCTGTATCACAATATACCAAGTTTAAAACATCCAAAATTCTAATTTAGGCATTTATTTGGTCCTTCCTTTGAGAAAAACACATAGAAAATAAATAATAAAGTTTTAATCTGATAATTTATATACAAAAGTAAATCTTCTTTCTTAATCTTCCTATTCGTCCCCATTATTGGTTTAAAACATCCAAGCCAACCCATATATAGTCATGTGAAAAAATGGACACAAAAATCCATAATCAAGTAATCTAAAGAAAAAACCCACCCACTATGGATGTCCTCAAACCACATGTGTATATAATGATATCACCAAATTTTTTGATAATTACATATAAAACTAACAATAGAAGATATATTTACATAATTGTATTCAGAACACTTTTTTGGATAATATAAAATAATTTATTGTTATCATATTAATTAACATAATCCCTTTCTAAAAATGTATTCCTAATATTTTTAAAACTAAAATAGTTTTATAAATATAATTTAAAAATCCCTTTTCTTATAGTCACATATAAACTATATGACACACACAATTTCACTTTTTTTAAGGTAGTCATTATTTTTTATTTTTTATTTACGTCTCTTTTTATGATACATTTTTCTAATAAAGTTTTGGAGAGGGTAATTTTGATAGGATTTATGGTTACAATATGGTTAGTTATATCCATGGACCCAAACTATGACTAGTGGGTGGAAGTTATCTAGTGTAGTTTTCTATATTTTTACAATCTTATACACACCATATGACCAAAGCATGTAGGAAATCCTTGAAAATTATTACTTTTTATGAAAAATTTAGTTGTGTAGTAAAATCATATCTAAAGGAAAACATGTGGATGAATAATATGAATCAATTAAAAACTACTTGGCATAATTCATTAATCTAAAATCTTGCTACATATGAGGATTAGAGTTTTCAAGACCACGTAGAAAAACAATGAGACTCCCCAAGGTATGTCATATTCCATGCATAGAGTATTTTCAATGTTTTCCGAATCATATGAAATAGTCACTCAAAATGTGCTGACTGTTAAAAGTATTATTTTTTTAAAATTAACCCTACATAATTTAACAAAACTAATCCTCCTTTTTCCCCAATCAAACATTTTTGTATTTTTTAATTTATTTCCTCTACTATCCTCCCCTTTAAAATAATCCCTTCTCTATTTTCTTCAAGGGTATTTATGAAATAACTAAGTGACTTCTCTTCACCACCTTGGATTCTTACTCTATATTTCCATGGGGTTTCCCCCCAGTGTAAATGGTGGCCTATGTTTTCTAATCCCAGATATTGAGTTAGGGGATTTTATGTTTATCGCCCCTCCATCCATCCTATTGTCATTCATATCCTATTTAGGTGGATTTGCATCATTTTCCAGTGAATGAATAAGGTATGGTACTTGATTCCTTGCATTACCATTGAATCAAGAACCATGGATTCATCAATTTTAAAAAATATTTTTTAGAATTATTTAAAGGTACTATATGGTCGTTCGAGTTCTTAGTTTCCATTATATTTTTATAAATCACACATTTTTATAAGATTTTTTAGTTTTTAAATGGGATGTTATATATATAGAAGTTTTTAATTCTTATTAAATTTTAATGAAACTATTCTATGAGTGTAAATAAAAATTTAAAATGATATACCTCATGAGATCCTGCAAGTGTCTATGTAGGAAACCATGGACTAGTATTTTATAGGAATCAGTTATTGTCTCCCTATGCTTAAATGACATCTCATGGATGTAACATATCTCTCTTTGTAATTTAATTGGTCACTTTACCTATAAGTATTGATGTAGCTCTCCATAGTGGATTATAAAAAACTATTCCACTAGTTATTAAAGTAGACCTCCATAGTGGCTTATGAAGAAGAATTTATTATTGGTTCAGAACACATGGTAACACGAGGATCTTATATAAGATGGACCTTAATTACTATAGGTAATAAACCTAGCTATTTTTTTAAAATTTTTGGATATACGATAATTAGTTTAATGTTATAATTTAATTTTAATATTACTTTTTTAATATTATACATAAAATTATGAATATAAAATTTTAATACAGAATATTTTCAAACTAGAATGCATGGATTTTTTTTAAAAGGATATGTAAGGAACAATTTGTGGTATCATACTAGGATTATTATGATCACACCCTTGAAAATAAAATGGGTTTATAAATAAATTTTTTTACGTATACCATTAATGACAAGGAATCTGCTTGGGTCAGTTGATATTCATTCTAACTGATCTTGGGTTGTTTTTTTGTGTCATGATGGGGTGTTAAACCTGTGGTTATAATTATATGGATGAATGTATTTTTCTCTAATTTTGATTGTATTTTTAGTATGCTATACTCTGGGATTTCCTTCATGATTTTTAATCTCATTTTTACCCCCTATTATGTTGTTTGGATATTTTGAAAAATGTTTTTTTATATTTACAATTGTGGATCATTTATGAACTCTAGAATATAATATACAATGTTTGGTATATTTGATGTTTCTTCATATCTATTTTGTTTTTCTATACTGAACATGTTATGGAAAGTTCATTCCAGGTTACAAATTTGGACCCTTATTGTTATAGTTTGTTTCATCGGGAAAACAATTTTGAAAATTGATTCCTTAAAGCACAGACACATATTCATATCATGTGTCTAAAGGCTCTGGTTTTAGGATAATTTTTTTTTTAATTTTTATTACTTTTAATACAACAACTACCACTACGATTACTACTCTGATTGTTAAACTACCACTATTATTTATGTTAATAATTTGAAACAAGATTTCTATATTCATTAAAAATGAATGAAACATGATTATAAAATTTTTCCTACCTGATTTTAACCACTATTTTTATTTATAATTTGAACATTTTAATTGAATAGTATAATACTAATTACAACACACCATGGATTATTACTCAACATTGACGAACTATACCACTGAAATGTGCATAAACAACCAGGGTACAATAGATAGAAACAATAAATTTATCATGAATGTGAAATCCCGAAGATCATCCTCAACATTGGGGATCACCAATTGAAAAAGAAAATATAATGTAAAAGTGAACCACAGTTGGAGAAAGCATTATGAAAATCTATAATTTGAAATAAGAATTATTTCGCACGAAGTGACACTAGAATGAAATAATGATTTAGTTAGACTTTATATAAAAATGAAACCAATACATTATAAATTTTTTAATTTAAAAATGCACTTTGTAAATATGGGTTTTTTTAAATATGGTCATTGGTAATATATCTAATAGGTGGACTGAATTAATGTCATGTTAGGTAATAGTTAAAAATAATATAACTCATAATGAAATAAAAATTAGATATTAAAATATTATATATATGTATGCATTATGAATAAATATTAATATTAATATTATTAAAATAATAAATGATTTATAATGGAAATTAAAATAATTAATTTAATATCAATGAATTAGTATAATTTAATTTTAGAATATAAATAAATATTTTCTATGGTATTTGTTAATGCATGTTAAGTATAAAAGTAATATTTACATTTTTCAGAAAACCATTTTATTTATTTTATATTTTATTATAATAAGATTAAATTAAACACCTTTAAAATATTATATATGAACTAAAATATTAACATTTTTTATATATTGATCTGAAATAATATTTACAACACTTACTGTTTGATAGCGTCTTTTTCTCTCTCAATGAAAGGATGCCATTATTTAAATTTTATATGTTCATTTATAAGATAAATTTTAAAATTTTAGAATTAAAATTAAATAAATATTAGATAAATATTAGATTTATAATCTAAAAATTATATTATAATTTTTTTCTTATTTTTCGAAAATAATTTATTTTTATGAGAATAATGAAAAATACCAATTTTTTGTAATAAATTGACATTTATTTCTTAAATAATAAATAATTTCATAAATGGTTTTTATTTTTTTAATTTGAAATAAATTTTTTATAATTTCAAAAAATTATTTTAAAATACAATGTTGATTTATACAACCCACGTATAATATTTTAGATAATTTGGGTAATGTTTTATATAAAATTGTTTTTCATTTGTTTCTTTTAGTATAATTTTCACATAATCAAATTAGGTTTTTGAATTCATTTAATGATAATTAAAAATTATTTTATCAACAAAGAAGTTATTCCAACGGAATAAATACCATTGATAATTATTTCATAACCATAGATCTTATATTTTAAAAAAATTACTTCTGAAAAGTTGATAGTTTGTGTAACATTAAACAATGTAAAATAAAAATTTCAATAAAAATATAACTTTTTTGATAAAATTGATTAAATATATATAAGGATTTGGTTGAAATAGAAAAATGTTTCAATTTATTTATTTAAAAATTAAAAATAAACTCCATTGATAAAATTTAATTATATTTATAAAAAAGATAAAAGTAAAAATCAAATTGTTAATATCCTAAAAAATGTGTGGAAAATAGTTTTTGGGGTTTTATAGGACATACCCTTTCCCACAATTTATTATTGTCCACTCTAGATTCACATTCCATTTGAAACATGCACTCTCATTTATTAAATAGTTAAATGTTTTAAAATTCCATACTCTTCAATTTTAAAAGGAACCACTATAATACGAATAAATTTTTTGAAATATTTGTTAAACAAAATAACAAGTTTAATCAAACTGTGGCATAATATTAAAATATTATTATTTAATGTTAATGTTATCACCAAACCATTGTATTGGTGAGAAATAAGTGTACTAAAGTATGTGTTACACTAGTATAAAATGAATTCACTGGTATTAAATTAATTAGAAATGAAAATATAAATAATCTTAAAATAAAAGAGATTTATTTAAAAAAAAACCTTTTTTAGGCGTTAAATATGTGTTTACATAAACAAATTAAGTCAGTCACTATTACAAAATTAATTTAGTGAAACTTATATATTATATTTTCCATAAATTTTTTTAATATTAATGAATTATTTTTCTAGACATGGGATAAGAATAAATCCAGTTTAATGCTTAAAAACTATATTTCCCAAAAAGAGGTTTTTCGCATTTTCACACTTATTTAAAAATGTATTTATGAAACGTATTAAAATTAACTATTGAAAAATGGTTTTAATATTTATAAAAAGTTGTATAATTTAGTTGAATAGGTTCCAGTTTTTTCAAAATAAATAGTAATCATAGTAGATTTTTGTAAACTACATAATGGTAAAAATGGTAAAATAGGGTTAAAATGATGAAATGCAATAATAAAATTTAACATGAACTTCCATTTATCCTATTATATGTGTTTATTTCTTCCATTTACATCCATTTCTGAAATTTATGGCCACTTGGATCTATTTTCCATTAAATATGACCTATATATTTGTTTAAGAAAATAAAAATGCAATATGCCAATCTATTACTTTTAAATATATACTATGTGTTAACATAGTGATAAAATAAGGTTATGAATAGATATTAGTTGTCATTTTGAGAATAATGAAATTATTTTCTTTTAGATAATTTATTTTTAATTTTTATTTATTATATAATTACAAATAATGCCTATATAATGCTGATTCAATATTTCATTAATGATTGTAAAAATAAAATAAAAGATATTAAAAATTAAAAAAGTAAAATTGTTTCAATCATATATAGTGTTACATGATATATATATATATATTTATTTATAATATTATGGATGTTTTAAAAAATTATATTTTTATTTTATCTTTTTATTTTTGTCTTTGATGTCAAATTATAAGAATATATCCAAAATTGATATTAATTATATTTTATAACATTGTAATTTATTAAATGATTAAAAGTCCATTAAAATAATATATTTTGCCACATTAATGGATAATTTATGAATATATCAACTATAGTCTAGTTATTAGTCATATATCTATTTATGGTAACATTCAAATACCTTTAATATTGAAATAGTTGTTACTGCAGCTAAGGATTGAAATGATTATCGAAGGAGTTAATAAAAAGATTTGGATTAAAATTACACCAATACCAGTATAAATTTCATGAGATGAATTTATTTTTACCCTATAATCATTTATTTTAAATTCATGTATATTTGGAATAATTTGCGTTGATAATGAACTCATTGTATTTTAATTATTTAAGAAATTCTACATGTGTCATATCCCTTCCTTATAAAAGGAACCACTCTCTTCTCTTAACTACCACACATTGAGACTTATATATTGACTAAATACGGAACATATCTTATTATCTTTCTTGTAAACATTATTTTTGTTCTTGTCTCTTGAAAAGACTATCCATAGGGTCCTTAAGTGGAGATCCCAAGGATTTATTTCAATGAAGAGAAAATCACCGTAATGAATCTCTTTCATTTTTTACCTTTTATTTTATGTATTTTAAATAGATTAAATTTACCATAAAATAATAAATTTACTATACCCAATATAAATTTTATTTGTGATTATAAAACACCATTATAAACCCTCTTTCCCATCAAATGGAAATTGAATGTATAGCTCGTGCGTACTAGCAGCTTACGATCTATAACCAGCGATGCAATTAATTTTTTAACATCATATTTTATGGATGGTTATTTTTATGGGTATAAATTTTATATATATAATTTATTACATGATAATCCTTTAAAAATTTAATATCAAATCTAATGTATTACCTTATATACTATTAGATAACGTTACTGTTTCTCATGCGTATGTGTGGAATACCACCTCCACAAAGAGATATGAATTGTTCTTTATTTATGTTTTACAAAAAATTTAATATGAATATATTTAAATAATTTATATTTTATATACTATATAATAATTATCATTATGGGTGAATTATTGCTTCCCTTTCTTTCATTCCATCCATAAAAAAATGGATACAATACTCATGAGTACGTACGAGTTATGATCCCCAAGAACAATTTAATTAATTTTTGTATGTCTATATATTACAGAAGACTCTATACATAAATAATGAAAATATATGGTATTGTAATATTTATTAAATATTTTAATATTATTTAATTATGATCATATTACAATGACTGGGACAGTCAAACTGAAACATGTATGAAAAATAAAGAAGTTATCACTCAAAATAGTGTTTATAATACCGAATTTTTAATAAAAAGGGGATAGAATTTCATACATGAATAATAAATGTAATTATATAAATGTATATCATTATAGAATAAATTTATAAAAATAAATATTTATTATATAGGAGGATCGATAATCAATGATGAAATACGTGCACTGTGGTTAGGAATTTATGTTTCAATCCTATTTTAATTAATCTTTTTATGCTTGATTTTCCATTGAGGAAATTGTATGATCCTTATATAATAAATCCATTTAATTTTTATTATCATTTAGTTATTTATCAGTACTACATGTTTTATATTCATTTTCTATACATTATTTACTCATGAGATCAAAATATTGTTTTTAATAAAAACATACATTATATCTCTCATTGATCAAAAATCATATTTCTTCTTAAAGAATTATTTATAAACATTATTTAAATAATGTTGTGACTATTATAAGTTAAAATTAAAATTAATCTTATTACATGACTCACTTTGAACAATTTTTTTTAAAGTAATATTATTGTCAATTTATGATTGAGGTACTTTTTTGAATTTTTTAAATGTGTGAAAAGATTGTTTTCCTTTATCTTGTACAACATGAATATAAATTAATACATTTAGGACTAATAAATACATTTGAGATCATTTAAAATATTATATGGTTAATTTCAATGAATTTGTTTATAATATTTAAGAAATTTTTATATTTTAGCGAAGTGATTTCAATTTGAAAAGGGCGTTTTCCTCATGAAATATTCCATGTTATATTTTTAATAAATTTTCACTTATGATGAGATCCGTTGATGTTAATTATGATTTACTAAGGATAAAATCCAATGATACTACCCATAATACGTTTTAATGATTTATGATTTTAATTATGAGATGTTTATGAAAATCATTTATTTTTCATGTGTAATTCTATGAAGAAATGTATATGGAATCCATATTATCTCCATGGGTTATGTTACAACGATATGAAGAGTGTTTTATGAACATATAATACACATATATATGGGTTTAATTATGTGAGTGATGGCCCTATAATTATATACCCCTCCAATACATTAGGTAAATTATATATTTCATGATATAATTATTAGGAATATGTCAATGTTCTTGATCGACTATGGAAATGAAAAAAAATTTCTAGATCAAAAAAGGAAATTTCTTATGATGCATGATCCATTAAGATATGTAAAATAAGTATGATTCATTATCTATTATAGTTTTATAGTTTTAGTAGTAAAAATTACATATGAAATTGTTTCTATACTTATAATGGTTCCATAATTCTATTTCATGAAATTATAGTTCTTGATACATTTATGAAGATTCATCTCTCTTATGATTCATGACTTTTGAAATGATAATATTTCATTAGATGACTCATGTTTATGATCCGTGATAGATTTTTTATGAATATTTTATGTTATTCTACTGATCTAATATCCTTATTATTATCTTATGCTTTCATATTGATATATCCAATGTTTACCCTTACTGAGCATCCAACCTCATCCATTCTTTTGTTTTCACTCCCATGGTTATAAAAAGAGGTTTAGGTTGGGTATTTTTATTATGTGTTCAAAATTAGAAGTTCATTTGAGACATTTTGAATATCATTTATTAAATAAGAGAAATTTTCATTTATTCTCTAAATAAATCACACCATTATGGGCCCAAAAGAATGTATTTATGAAATGTATTGAATTTTCATCTAAAAATAGGAATAAAAGATTAGGTCATATTTTCTGTTATCATAGGGAATTTATAAATAATATTTTATTGATTAGGGTTAAGAATCTTTCGTGAAACACTATGGACATGTCTAAGTACATGATAATATTCTAAGTGTTTTGGTAAGGAATAGATTATGTGGTTTTACTAGAAATAAATCCTTGTATAGATACAATATGGTGATGTTTTGTTTTGGAATAGATGCATCTAGAGGTTATAAGCCTAAAAATAGTTGTTCATGTATATCTTTTCCACCATTCTGGTGCATGATGAGTGTGATCTTACAGATCACCTGAGAGAACCATTTTGGGATATACCTAATAGTAAGGGGGGGGGGGGGGGTTTAATCAGTGATGCATACTTTTTAAACCAATTCCAACCATTTATCACTATACCTATTGACTTGTTAGGATCTTGAATCTCTTATTCTTTTTTCTATGTCGCATTAAATAATAGAATGCCATAAAAATATGCACACAATATTATTATAAGGTTCAATACTTAATACGACTAGCTACTTCATTTACATGCATGGGAATGACTAGTGGATGGATTCTCCACAATAATGTAATATGTTTTTACAATGGTGTGGCTTAGAAAACAATCATCTATCTGGTGTGAGTCCCTACACTATAGAGGGCGTGTGAAAAAAATCCTCTTCCCTAGACCGGTGATAGCTTAGTCCAACTTTCAGCCTCTAGGTAGTTCCTTATAATGCCTATATAGAAAATATTCTTCCTTCTTGATAAGGTAGGTTCTTCTCTTGAACTTCTTTATTGCTCTTCACATGATTACTCAGAACGTAGTAGGCACGAAATTCTTCATTATTTCATTCTCTTCAAATCTAGTTCCACACCAACTGCACTAGAATTCTTCTTTCATTTTCATAGTGGAACAACAAACTACACTAAAACTTCTTCTTTATTCTTGGCTAGAATCACATACAAAAATGCGATTATTCAGGAAATGAAGATAGTATTACTTGGAATCATTAGAATTAATTATTCTCTTTTGTTTATGAATACATGTGATCATGAATGTGGAATTTAAGTTGAACCATTCTTTCGTTTATTTATTATTCTACTTTAAAAAAGTGCACACACTTTTTTGATTTTATATTTTAGTGACTATATGTGACCCTGTGCATGCATGAATACATACACTCTCCACTTATTCTTCTTGTTGGAAACCCTTAATGGGTATGGTTCTTTAAGAACAAACATACCCTCGACCTCTTCTACTGTTCCTCTTATTTCTTCTCCTTATTCCTCTTTCACTAGGTTAGCGTGTTTGTGTATATTTATTCAATCCCAAATGGGTGAAACCCTTTCTTTGTGAGTGATTTTTCTTCAAACACTCAAATTATGGCCTCAAAATATTTTAAAATAGAACACATGTGTGTATGAATGTGTGTTGGCCTTATCTCCTTCTACACCAAATCACCAACCCCTGAAAACAGTAGAGTGTTTAAATGAATACCTCCAAGAGTTATTCTTCACTTTTTGAAACTGAGGTGTCCTCGAGTTGTATTCTTCACACAAATATGCAAGTTCCTTCTTTGTGCACGAGGTGAATAATTTTTCCTCATTGAAAATAACAAATAGTGAACATCTCAAGCACTAGCTCAGGATGGCATGGATTTCGCAAAGCACAACGAGGGTTTTTACAAAACCAATCATGTGTTCTGGTGCTAGTTCTTTGTAATGAAATTTGAGGTTGCGTAGCACCTATTGAAGGATTTAAAGAACTCTTATTCATATAGATGAAGGTTCGTAGGACTCCTAGATCATCTTTATGAAGTGGTGCACATGTAGATGCTCTATTTTTTCAAAACAGGATCTCTCAGGTATGTTGGAGCAGTAGATCCTCTCATCTTAGGCTCCTCCTTTAATAGGAGAGGGATACTTCCTCTTACAAATTCAACATCCACGTATCTCCCATTAAGATCAAATATTTGAATGCCAAAAATATTTTCCTTCAAGATTTCGAAACCACGGTTCAAGGATAAGCGGAATGTCTTGGGTGTTACCTTTTTCCGAATGTGGGCTCATATCCTTATGCATGGGGTCAAGATCACATGCACAATTCTCATGCATGAATATCCAATAGATCCCCCATGTATCTCAAAAGAAAATTAATGCCTCAATACTATGTTTTCCTTTACCTCCTTCAAGATATCATTCATGTAAGACATAGATTTCATGCATGGTATCGGTTCAATAATGAGACACTTCTTTGATGAAGGGGGACATCCATTGTGTACAATCTTCATCCTAGGTGAAAGAAGTGTCACCGATTGGTGGATGCAATTTTGATAGGTTGAAGATAATGGCACCGCTCGTTCAAATATGCAGGAGGATCAGAAAACCTTGGTTCATACTCACGTGGTGCATAATAGATAGATGGTAGAGACTAAATCCATCTGCCACGGATTGATCGAACAGTGGAGCGAGATGCAAGATTGGATAGATGAAAAGATTAAATCCAAATTTTTTAAAACACACCCCACATCAAAATGGACAAACAGGAGTGGTGCATTTTATCAATAAACTCATGCGGGCAACAGCTTAGAATTATCATCTCCCCCTTCCAGTTCCACCCCGCACCGGTTCTCTATGGCTGCACTTCTGTGCCCACCCATGCCTTCTACGAGGGTGCTCTTAGTGCCCACTATAAATCCCGGTGCATGGGTTGATCACCATGCACACACTCCAATGGTCTTATACACAGACCACACAACCCAGCCTCATCTGGGGATGGCCTTGAGGGCTTCCATCGAGCATGGTTGACCCTCGGGTCCCGCATGTTCTTGAGGTGAGGTCCTCAGATGGAATCCATGGTTATCCCTCCTTTTTTATTCAGGTTTTATAAAAAATACTTGTCAGAATGAACAAAAATGCAAGGAAATATATAAACACAATCAAACCTCATGCATGGACACCTTAAAGGCCAAGCCTCTTTTTATTCAAATTCCAATCCCATGCATCCCCTACTTCACCATTTGTTTTTTGGAACTTGAATTCCAAAGAGCACTTAAATCACCCATAAGAGGATATTACTTTAATGATGTAAACCATGCATCACACAAGATATAAGTTATTTTAACTTAACACGTGATACAATTTCTTTGGACTTATGAGAAGTACATCTATCATCTGATTTCCTTTCTTGTATCACACATTATACAAATTCATTGAACATAGGAGCGTCACATCAATCTTATGATTTCCATTATCCATTTCACATAAGAGAGCGTCTTTATCCATCATTGTCATTCATTGATATCATTGAAAACAAATTCAACTCAATTACTAATATTGTCTAAATAATCTCCCCCATTGTATTTATTGGAAATACCAAAAGTTATTCAACTATATGAAGGTGTAAATGTGAGTCTTCACTTCTTTCTCTCTAAAACATTAATTTCACTTCTCTCCCCCATATTGATGAGAAATAAAAAGTTCATGTTAGAGAGGGTGTCATTTCATAATTAAGCAATGTGACATCAATCATTTCACTATATGTTTACCTGAGAAATGATAAATGTAGAAAACAATAGGATTTGATTTAGACAACAAAGCTGTCCATTATCCACGAATCATGACACCTCATAAGATTAGAACTCATGTACATTTTCTTCAAGAGATTTTCACTTTTATTCCAAGCATAGGATAATAAGTTTGTATGAAATAATCAACCTGAAACTTCTACACACACATTAAAAAATGGATCCAAATCATTCTAGTGAAACAAGTAAGATATGTGACCTTAGAACACTTATATTCTTCTTATGTCACTAAGAAATTCAGTTACTCCCCCACTTTGAGAAATAATATTTACAATAAGTAACCAATGATAAGAGATTGGGAAATGACATATGTTTTCCAATGACATGCTCTTTAAAAATCTTCATAATAATTTATTTTTTATATCAACTAATGTTGAAACGAATTAGAATAATAGATCCCACATATTCTCTTGTCTCTCCATCTAGGGAAAACTTCTTATCATTGACTCTAATGTTCTCCCCCTGACAACTTGATTCACCTTAAATTCCCTGTAATATAAGAACAAATACAATACACACTGATTTAAGGGAATATAGTGAATCCTTCTTGATCCATCAATGTGAAAAATAAGGTTGAGAGGATTTTATCAACCCAGATTCTCCATTCTTGGAACATTCACAACTGATATTCATCACTTATTATGATTATGTAGAACTTACTATTTCCTGCATCTCTTTGTGTGTGAATCTGATTTCTTCAAGGGATTTTGAAGAACTAGAATCTCCTGGTGAAATGGTCATATATTTTTTGGATTCTTGTTGGGATGGAGTAAATTCAGAGAATCCTCTAATTGTATGACCAAACTTGTTTCACCTCAGAAACATAACTTCTTTGTCTTCATGTAGAATCTTTTTTTTATTTTTGCAAAAATCTTAGCCTGTTCGTCTCCCACATTCCCCATTCTTTGGAAATATTCTGGCCAAACCACAAATATATCATTAGGGAATGAGGCATCAAGATTGAATCTTCTACATGGATTCTTATGAATGGCTTCATTTTTAGTATTTCATTTGGATGTAACACCATTCACCTTCGTGGATTTATAATTCAAGGACTTCTCAACTTTTCTTCTAAGAGTCTTTTTGGGAGTGTTTGGTTTTCCAAAATTCTTATGAATGCTTCCTAATGATGGTTTTTTCTTATCCTGGTCATGTGATCTTATTTTTATATTAGCTTTGGGTTCCTGTTGAAAGGAACATCCACCATTAATTTTCCCACTCCTATTTTAGACATCACATACGTTATCAATCATTCCAAATCTATTTGCAGTATACAAATCCTTCTAGATCTATGGATGATTCTTTTTATTCTCTAGATTTATCCCCCTTGATATGGGATTTCACTCTGATTTTACATTTATTATATTGTACCAACAAGTTACTGTAAAATGCCCAAATCTATTACAACACCAGCATTGACCAACAAACCGTGAATTATTTCCATCTTCTTTATAAGGTTATTGAATCTTCTTATTGGTATGTTGTACTTTCTGTGGGAAGATATATTCCACAATCTTTCCCCTGTCCACTCTAGCCATAGTGGTAGATTTCTTCTCACTTTTCATCATCCATACTTATTTACAATTGTTCTTCCAACCTGCACTTTATCTAGAAGTAATTTTAGAAATAATCGTACAAGTTGGTATGGATAGTACCTTTACTTTCTCAGCCGCTTCTGATTGATCGATTATTGAAGCCATGATCTTCTTATCCCATGGTGAAGGTTTTATGACAAGAGAATCCTCTATTGAGTGTTGAGTACTTGCAATAACCATTTACTTCTTTTGTAGAGACTCAATATGTGTCTTCTCAATATTGGTTTACTTCGATTCCAATTCTAGACATCTCATATTCAGGATGACTTTCAGGTCTTCAATCATAGTCATCATTACTCCACATGCCATTTTTAATCTTTCAACATCATCTGCATGCATCTTCACATTGTTTTGCAACAAAGAATAAAGTTCTTTGATATTCCTGGAGTCTTCTTCAAAATATAACTTCTTGACTTCATTGCTCCTTTTTAGCTCATCTTTAAGTGCATGGATCTCCTCTTATATTGTCTTGTTGAATCCCTCATTTTTGTCAACATCTATGATCCACTTTGAATAACAGACTTCAAATCCCCTCTTTGATTCTTCAAAGGCTCCATCCTCTTTAGAGAGATTTAAACTTTGAATAATTTTTCCTTGTAAGACATTCTCCAAAACATCAATTTATTCATCTAGGTGAGTGATATTTTCCTGCATACATTGAAATACTGCACAAAGTAGGGACTCAATTTCTTCCGGAATACCATGTAGAATCATTTTAAATTTATCAACTGATACTTCTTGAGATGTTGTATATTTATCATCACTACTTGTGCTAGCATTTTTATCATGAGAATAACTTCCAAATGCACTAAAACGTACATCTTGATCAGTTGAGGTAGAATGGTTTTCCATCTTCATAGTGGTATCTTGATCCACCTTCTCATTACATTCCAAGTATGGTGTGTCTTCAATGTTATCCAAATTTGGAGAACAAAATGATTACCCTTTTTTTGATAAGAGGGACTTCTTCTTCAACTTTCACTTTTCCTTCATTTTCCTATTCATCATGGTCTTGGTAGATATAGACTTCTATTCACAGATTACTAAATCTTCACCAAATTTACCCTTCATTGTTAAATTAGGAATGAAACTTAGGTCTTAAAAAGGGAAAATATCACTATAGAAAATATTATAGAGGTGAAACTCCATCTGATACCAATACAGAGGACTAGTTTGGGATATACCTAACACTGAGAGGGGGGTGAATCAGTGTTGAAGGCTTTTTAAACCAATTACAAATTTTTATCCCTCTACCCCTTCTCCTATAAAGATCATGATTCTATTATTCTCTTTTCCATATTTCATTAAATAATACAATCTAGTAAAAATATGCACAAGGTATTTTTACCAGGTTCACCACTCAATAAGAGTAGCTATGTCCTTTCCATTCATGGGAATGACCAGGGCATGGATTATCCACTATAATTTAATATTATGTTACGAGGGAGTGGCTAGTAAAACAATACTCTATCCATTGTAATTCCCTATACATTGGAGGGGGTGGGAAGAAAATCTTCTTCCATGGACTGGTGAAAACCTAGTACAACTTGTAGCCTCTAATAGGTTCATTATACTATCTATAGTGATCGTATTATTTCTTCTTGATTAGTCATGTTCTGCTCTTGGTCTTTTTTAGTGCTCTTCACTTCATTACTTGTAAAGCAGTATGCAATAAATTCTTCCTTCTTTCTGTGTCTTTTTATCTAGTGCAACACTAACTACACTAGACTTCTTCTTTCTTCTTCTTAGTGCAACAACCTACTGCACAAAAAACTTCTCCTTTCTTCTTGGATAGAATCACATACACCAATGTGATTATTCAAGAAATGAAGATCGTCTTACTTGGTATCATCAGAATTAATTCTTCTCCTTTTTTAATGAATTCATCTGATCATGCATGTGGAATTCAGGTTGAACCATTATTTCCTTTCTTTATTCTTATTCTTATTTACACACATGCAAACACTTGTTTGATTCTATATTTTAGTGACTTCACATGTGCATGTGAATTCATGCATACAAGCACTCTCCTCTTCTGCTTCTTTTTTGAAAACCCATAATGGGTATGGTTCTTTAAGCACACACACACACACACTCAGCCTCTTCTACTCTTCCTTGTATTTCTTCTCCTTATTCCTCATGCACTAGGTTTGGGTTTTTTTGTGTGTTTCTTTAATCCCGAATGAGTGAAACCTTTTCTTTATGCAATTTTATTCTTTAATAACTCAAAGTATGGCCTTTGGATTTTTTTAAACAATAAATGTGCATGTATGAATGTGTGTTTTCCTTATATCCTTCTCCACCAAAGCACAAACCCCTACAAATAGTAGAGTTTCAAAATAAATACCACAAAGTGTTCTTATTCTCCTTATGAATCTGAGGTGGCCTTAGGTTTTATTCATATAGAAAAGATGAAGGGTGCTTTTTTGTTCATGAGGTGCATAGTTTTCCTCTTCGTTAACCATGGTGAGAGTATATCTCAAGCACTGGAACACGATGGCACGAATTTCACAAAGAACATTGAGGGTTTTAAAAAACCTATCTCATGTTTGGGTGACTGTTCTTTGTGAAGAAATTCGAGGGTGAATAGAACCTTTCGAATGCTGGTGAGAACTCTTATTCATAGAGTTGAAGGATCTTAGGAATCCTTGTTTCTCTTCAAGAATTTGTGCACATGGAGCTGCTCTGATTTTCGAAATAGGAGCTCTTTGGTATGTTTGAGTAGCAGCTCTTCTCATCTTTAGATCCTCATTTTATAGATGAGGGATACTTCCAATTTAAAGTTAAACATCCACGTATCTCCAATTAAAATTGGGGCTTTGAATGCATGGGATGTTTTCCTTCATGATTTTTAAACCACAGGTCAAGGATAAGCTCTACGTATTGTGTGTTTCCTTTTTCTGAATGCAGGATCCTATCTTCATGCATAGAATCAAGATCGTATGCACGATTCTCATGCATGAATCTCGCACAGATCCTCCATGTATCTCAAAAGAAAATTAAGTCCGCGCTACTCTATTTTCTTTGGCCTCATTCGAGATATCATGCATACAGGATGTATATTGAATGCATGGTCTCAGTTAAATCACGTGACACTTATTCTATGGATAGGGATCTTCCATGGTGGATGCTCTGCATCTTCGATGAGATCAGTGTCACCGCTGAGTGGTAGTGGTGTTGAGAGGTTGATGATGATGTCACGACTAGTTCAAATCTGTAGAAGGATCAAACAGCCTTGGTTCATACTAAAGTGGTGCGGAATAGATTGGAAGTAAAGATTAGATCCATCTATCATGGTTTGATCGAATTGTGGAGCGAGATTTGATATTGGATGGATGGTGGAGAATACATCTGCATTTTGTATAATTTACCCCATTTCAAAACAGACATGCAGGAGAGGAGTGGTTTACCAATCAACTCCTCCAGAAAACCACTCAGAATTCTCCTCCCCCCTATAGGGTCGCACGACAATGATTCTATACAAGCACACTTCTATGCCCACCCATGTCTCTTATGGGCATGATCCTAGTTCCAACTATGCAACCCCTACCCATGGGTTGATCACCATATGTGCACTACAGTAGGCTAATACACATCCCACATGCCACGACCTCATGTGGGGTTGTCCCTGAAGGCTTCCCTCAAGCGCAGTTGACCCTCAGGTCCCACATGTGCTTGAGGTGAGGTCCTCGACTGGCCCCTATGGTTGACACCCATTTTTTATATAATCCTTATATAAAATACTTGGCAGAATGCACAAAAATTCATGGAAATATTTAAACCCAAACCAACCTCATGCAAGGCCACCTTAAACGCCAAGCCTCATCTTCTTCAAATGGAAATCCCATGCATCTCCTTCTTCACTATTTATTTTTGGATCTTGAATTCCAAAGAGAACATCAGTCACCCTTAATAGGATGTTTCTTCAATGTTATAAACAATGAATCACACATAATACAAGTTCTTTTAACATCACACATGATACAAGTTCTCTAAATAGAGTAGCAGTACATCAATCATCTTATTTCTATCTTGTATCTCACAAGATACAAGCTCTTTGAACTTAGGAGTAGAACATCAATCATCTAATTTAAATTCTCTATTTCACTTAGGAGAGTTTCATAAACTATCACTAACATTCATTGATATCATTGACAAAAAATACAACTCAATTAATAAATTTGTCTCAACATCACCCAAATTGAAAAGCAAGGGGAACATGATTGGGTGAAGTCAAAATTTTTATATAGAATCCATTATGACGGTTTTGAATAAATGACACCATGAATAGCCTATTTTAAACATAAATTTTTATATAATGAAAATAATGTGTTATTATTTATAAATCTTTTAAATGTTACCTAATAAAGTTGTTTCCCACTATGATTATTGTTTCACAAATTTTTAAATTGTTTAGTCAATGGATGTTACTAGGAGAAATCATCCTAAAAAAGAATGTATTAGAAAAAGAAATGATGTTACACTAGGGAAAACATATAATATTGGAGATAGACTGTAGAATATTTTTATTATACCCATACAAAATTCTCAGGACATTAATCTTGCAGATATTACAAATGATCAAATGAGGGAATAAAATACAATTTTGTATTTAATTATGTAATATTCACACTCTTTTAGCATGGATTATAATACAGTAGTGGATAAAAGATGAATAAAAAAATTATAATATATTTTATATTATTTAGTGATTAGAACATGGAATGGTTATAATAGAAGTTATCATTTGGAAGGTGAAATTGATCAATATTTTAACCTTATTAATAATATGATACAAGAGGAAGAAATTAGATCTATGGAATGGGATGGTTTTAAAAGATCCTTTTTCAGTAATAAATTATCTTATACTATACATACAAAAATAGAGAAGGAATACCTTCATCATAGGAAAAAGGATGATGAATCTATTAGTACATATGAGGAAAATTTTACAATACATTCAAGGTAGGATTCTGGTTTAATCATTATCCCTAAAATAAAAATTTATTTTCTATTTGGTTTCATAAAACCAAGTCTCTGAATGATTTTTGATATAGGAGACATTAGAATCTCTGTAGGAATCATTCTATGTTTACTCAAAAAGAAAGGAAAATGAGATATTACAACCATATCCATGGTTATGATAAGAAAAAAATTTCATGTCTAATGAAAAATCGAATAAATGAATCATTATAAAGAAATTACATGCATATACATGCTATAAATATTGGGACAAACTACAAGAGAACTTAATGAATAGAACTGGGTGGTGTTTTAAATGTAGAATGGTGGGTTATAAATCATATGATTATTGAATGGCAAAGAATCATCAGGTTAATGTAATAGTGTAAAAGAATATTCCAACTAAATAAACACCCACACTCTAATTCTTAAAATAAATATTGTATTGGAATTATGCAAACTATATCATGAATATGATGGTTTATGATAACATTCAACTAAAAAAACCTCTTAAGAAAATTGATAAATGGATATATCATGTGATAAATAATCTTAAAGTGGTTTATAATAATTATGTGGTGAAAGGTACACATATCATTCACACTATAAAAATTGATTTATTATTTTATTTCAGCTTTATCCAATATTTTAAATCTAAATAATTTTAAATGGTTATTTAATTACCAAATCAATTATGAGATATTGAGTTAGTGGTGGAATCTTATAGTGATTCCATGTCCACACATCAAGTTTCTAGATCATCTCTAAATGAATGTTATTGGAATGTTATTCGAGAAAATCATTTCATTCTCTCTTTAGATGAATTTTATGTGATTCTATAAATGGATTTGTTTTCTTCCTATGTGGTTCATATCAATTTATAGTGGAGGGATGTTCAATTTCACATTACAAATGATCCTATGATAATTTATCAAAGGAAGGGTAAATACTAAGGTACAATTGAATTTTCTTCGATCATGTGGATCATAATTTATAAAAAAGAACAATATTTATCACATATGGTTTTATATAAACACATCATTGATGGTATGCCTATAGTTTATGAGTTTGCAGAGGACCATCCTAAAGAATTTCCTATTCTTCATCCAATTATTGAATTTGACTTCTTAATAAAACTATTACCTAGTGCTACACATATTTCAAGGAATCTATTTATAATGGACCAAATTTAGATACATGAATTAAAGAAAAAACTCCACGAGAATCTTGATAAGGAATATATTCATCTAATTGAGTCAAAACGGTGTGTAAGCATTCTTTTTGTCAATAAAAAAGACGGATAAATGAATGTATGCATTCGTTTACACTATCATTACTATATCATTGTTAATAAAAAGTATCCTCTACCCAATGTTGATGATTTTTAATCAATTACAAGGAGACAAAGACTTTTCCAAAAGTGACCTTTGATCAATTTACTTTATGGTGAGGGTAAAATTTTGTTCATTACCCATTATAGCCTTCCAAATGATGTTTTTTAATTCTGAATATATTTTAATTCAAATTAGTCTTATTAATTCCCTATAATTTTCAAGTATTTAATAAATAGAGAATTTAAGGATTTCCCTTATCAGTTTTTGGCAGTCATTATATATAATATAATAGTGTATTAAGAGAGAAAATATTTGAATGAATATTAGTTTAGAATTTATATAAATACTATGAAAAATGATAATGTCTGTGAAAAATTTACCATTTATGAACCTGGGCTATGAAATTTTTCATTCTTCGGTCATATATTCTTAGTTTTTGGTATTTTTATTGATACTTCAAAGATAAAAGCTATTTAGAATCATCATCGACCAACTATAGTTATATATATCCACAGTTTCCTTTGATTGGTTAGATATTATATATTAATTATTTATAAATTTTTATGGTTTTCTAATACACTACCTACATTATCTTGGAATAGATCCGTGTTCCTTGGGATAAATTAATGTGAGGAAAATTTCAAAGGATTGATGAGATTTTTTTTCAGCACACTTATTGTTACATTACCCAATAGAGGATTAGGGTTTGAAATATGAAGTGACGCATTAAAGAGTAGGATATGACACTTTCTCATGCTGAAGAATATGGTTACTACTTATGCCACAAAAAATATAAATTTTCATGAGAAAATTTACCCAACTCATGATTAGGAGTTAGCTACATTTATTTTTTCCATAATGATTCAATGGATATATGTGTGTGTGTGTGTGTGTGTGGGTAGATGTTATATATATACTGATCATAAAATAATAAAGTTTATATCCACACAAAAAAGTGTTGCTTATAAATTGGATATGATGGTAGGAGTTGATTAAATATTATAATTGATCAATTAATTACCACCCTAGAAAGGAGGACAGTGTGGAAGATGCTTTGAGTTGAAAAATCATGATATCGTACCTATTATGTGCATAATAAATATCCAAAATTTAAGGATTTTAGAAGAATGCATATGAAAATAATTATTGAAGGGGGGAAATATTATCTGCGATAAGTATTTGATCAACCAAATATCTATTTAATGATTAATTTCGTATTTAAAGAAGGAATAAATATGGAAATAAAGGTGAAAATGATCATTATTTAAACAAATATTTCGATGGAATGATTAGATTTAGAAACTATGTAAGTGTCCCTCATATACTGTATTTTAATATGGATATGTTGAATGAAGCTTAATAGTCATCATTATAAATTATTTTGGGAAGTAATAATATGTATAGAGAACTGGAAGAGTGCTTATAGTGGGACAACCGGAAAATCGATATTGTAAAGTATGTATCATGATGCCTAACATCACAGTATCTTAATGTTGGGTGATAAGATTCTAAATGTAAATCACATCCATTACATATACCAAAATAGAAATGGGAAAACATCACCATTTATTTTTCCATCACACACCCCAAAATATCAAAAGGGAATAATGCAATTTGGGTTTTAGTTTATTTCATTAAAATATGAGCACACTTCATTGCAATTTGAGAATATTTTTATCTGGATTATCTTGATTTAATTTATAGTAAGTAAGTGGTATATTTTATAAAGTACCACAATATATTGTTTTTCATTGGGATCCAAAGATTACCATGAATTTTAGGGGATGTCTTCTTTAGGATATGGAAACATAGACAAGTTTTAACACTCCTTACCATCCTTAGATGGATTTCAGTCTATGGGATCCATTAAATCCTATATAGTTATTTTGATTCACTTTTTTATTGAATTAAATGGTTCTATGTATCAACACCATCCACTAGTCATGTTTTCATATAATTATAGGTTCTAATTGAGCTTTCATATCTCTCCATATATCAACTAATATGTTAAGAAGTTCATAAATACCAAATTATAAGATAAAGTTTGAGAAATAATTATATTTTGAACTTAGATATATAAAAAATTGGAACAAAATTCCTAAATACTCAAAAAAACCTAACCGTGTCTCAGTGTAGACAAAAAATCTATGCTAAAAGTCTTTAATAAGATCTATATTTTGATTTTTTTTGGGAAATTATTTATGTTAAATTATCTATAGAATATTGTTATGAGGTTCAAAATTGAAGAAAAAATTATCCCCAATAATATTGTCCCCTTCAATTTTTTTTGATAAGTGATGGTATTTATTTCTTGGAAATTGCATCGAATCTCTCTCAAATTAATGATGTGATCCTTGTATCAGTATTAGGGAAGTACATACAAGGTTCATCACATGTTCTAAACTCAGTGGTGATACCAATTTTTTTGATATTTATTATTACAAAAATAGAATATAATTATTGAGTTTATGAGATAATTTTCTATGAAATAATACAACTCACCTAATTATAGTTATTTGAAGGAATCTGAATTTAAGTGATAATTTTCTATTTTATAATGATGTATTATGAAATATAGATTTTTTCAAATTAATTTAATTTCTCTGACATCTTTGATTACAAGAAACAATGTGTTTAGGTGAATAACAATATACAATTAAAAAACTGTTATTCATTGTTATAGTTATCACCATTCCATTTGATTGGAAGATAGGAAATGGAATAACTAAATTATTAATATTTATGATTTAGAGCTATATAAAATCAATTTATCATTTTTGAATTACTTATAAATGGAAATAAAAATCAATTGAAAATAAATGAGAAGATTTCTTAAAAAACTGTTTTATGCCTCAAATGTGTGTTTATTATAAAAAATTAAATTGATCACTATTAGAGTATTATTTTAAATAAATTTTATATATTATATATTCCCTAATTTTCTTAAATTTTGGTTTACATTTATTATAGGTTTGAGATAAGAATAAATCTACTCTTATTCATAAAAATATATATTTTCTAAAAAGTGGTTTTTGTCAGAATTTACATAGTTATTTAAAAGTGTATTTCATAAACATACCTATATTGAACATTTATTAATGGATTCTATATATCGAAATTTGGTTATAAAATTTGGTAAATTGGTCTATTTTATTTTTGGTCAAAATTAATTGTAATGAAAGTATATTTTTATCAACTTGTGAATTTTAAAACATGTAATATTTTGGTAAAATGTTGGTATATAGATTTAAAAATTATCTAAAACATGAGTTTATCCTTTATTATTATATTGTTTTTTGATATTTCCAAACATATCTCAAATATATGGCATCTTAGTTCCATATTTCAGTGAATATAACATTTATATTACTTCAAGAATAAAAAAAATACAACATGTCACTCTATTACATTGAAATATATATTATGTGTTCAAAAAAGAAAAAATGAAATAAATGACCTAATAATAATATTTATTTTGAGAATAAAAAAATATTTTCATTATGGTAATTTATTTCTATGATTTATTTATAATATTATTATGTTAAATTACCATGCAATTCCGACACAATATTTCTCCAATTAATGGAAAAGTAAAATAAATGATTATTAAAATATTAAATTTAGCATAATTTGAGTGAGTAATAGTATTCAATTAAATTTTTAGATAAAAATGAAATATTATGGATGATTTAAAGTATTTTATTCTAATTCAATCTTGTTAATGATGTCTTTAATTACAAATTAAGGGAATGGTTTTGAAATTAGAAATGATGATATTTTATAATAAATAATATTATATTAGATTATTTAAAATTAAGAAAACCCATTTCATCATCCCTGTGGATATGGTTTAAAATAAAATATATGGTCTATTTATGTGTCAATTTTCCATTTATGGTAATATTCCTAACCCTTTAAGATTGAAATAGTTGTTACTGTAGTTATGGATAAAAACGTTTATCGATGGAATTAATAAGAAATATAAGGTTTAAAATGACATAGAAACATATTCAAATTTCTTTTATGATGTTATTTCAATCCAATAATATATTTTCATGTATTAATGTCCATTTGTTAGAATTTTGATTGAGAATAAATTTATTATATTTTAATCTTTTTCAGAAATTCCTACTATGCCCCCTCCCCCCCTTATTAAAGGACAAACATCCTTTATCATATTTATAGAACATTGAGACTTCTATTTACACCAAAATCAAACCAATTCTCTTATAAAAATATTTATACACATTTAATAGATTCTTTACTACCCAAAAATATTGATGTACAGTCCTTTGGAGGATATCCAATGGTGTGTTATCAAAGGAGAGGTAATCTCCTTAACTAATAACTTTATTTTATGAATTATTCTTTCATATCATATTGATATATAGTGTTCATCATAATAAAAAAGATAAATACCTTAAAAATACTGAAATTTTATTATTATTTTGAAAAAACAATTATCTACCCTATTTCCCTTCTATTTGGAAGTGATAGTGTTTCTTATGCATAAGTATGACTTCTCTCCTCCACGAATCTATAAAATTATTTTCTCACCTCCATCTTTTATTGACAGATATTATGATTATTTTAAATTTCATTTGATATTTATGAAATAATTATAATTCATTAATTACAATATCACTTCATCATTCTTAATTTTATCCTTTTGTAATATGAATGTGTCACTCGTGGAAACCTGTAGAATACCACCTCCATGGAGTGATGTGAGTTGTACTTCAATTTAATTTTATATGAATCGTAGAATGGATAGATTTAATGAATATATATAGTAAATATTATGTAATAATTATAATTTTGGGGTGAATTATTATTTACCTTTCATTCATTCCATCTATCAAAAAATGGAATCAATAATCATGCGTACGTACGACCTTCCATCTACATGAACTATATAATTAATATTTATGTATCTAAAATTTATATATGAGATAATATATATATATATATATATATAATTAATATATATTATATTTTTATTTTTATTAGAATTATTAATATTATTTACATTTGATAAATTTATAAGGACCTATTCTATTAAACCAAAATATTCATGAAAAACAAAGAAGTTAAAACCAAGAACCATTATTTCAAAAACAATTTGTTAATATAAGAGTTATAGGAAGTCAGGAGTAAATCATAAATTTTGTGATTAATAAAAGTATGTTTCCTAAACAAATTTATAATAAATAAATATATATTATATAGAGCTCTAGAATTTTTATAAAGAAACACAAGACTTGAGGTATGTAATTTCTTTTTCAATCATATTTTAATCAAGATTATTTATGTTTGAATTAAAGTTGAGGATATTATATGATAATTATCTAATAAATCCAATAATTTTAATTCTAATCTATTTATTTATAAATAATAATTATTTTAAATAATTGTTATCACTTTAAGTACTCATGATATTGAATTAAGGTTTTTATGTAAAAACGTACTTTATTTGTAAAGACCCGCAAATTTCAAGGAAATTTTTTTCTTAATTTTCTTTGGAATTTTACAAGAGCGCAGCTTCAGACGGCACCTGATTCCGAGGCCCGGTGTGCCCGGAATCAATTTCCGAAGTTTGGCTCGGGTACGTTCAGTGAACGGACGAGCGGGTTTTTCTATCTTTTGAACCGGTGCCCGGAATCGAATTCTGAGGGCACTGATGAAATCGCAGTGCCGGTATTTGCTTAGAAACTCCTCTTCCGGAGTTGCGTTTGCTCAGATGTGGTTTTTAAATTTTGGGGCTTAAAGTCAGAAATAAAATAAAATTTGTGCGACAACTTTATTTTATTTCACTTAAGCTGCTTGGAAGCCACTTGAAGCCACTTAAAGGCGGCTTGATCTGAGTTGAACTGGATAGGATGCTATCCAGAAATATCCTACCCCCTTGGTAGGATATTTGTGAGGTGGGGCCCACACGAGCCCCGCCGTTTCTTTCGCTAAGTAACGCACCCGCGAAAACCCGTCAAAATAACTGAAATGTCAACCGACGCGTTTTCTTTAATTCTTAACAGACCATTTAATTGGGCGGTTTATTTCGTGAATTAAATGGGCTGTTTCGCTCGTTGAATTAATTCAACGAACTGATGGGTCGTTACTTACGCTTTTGCGTTTGTTGGCATGTTTATAAAATAAGACCAACCTCAAAATCCTTTGAAAGGATTTGAGAGGATCCCTGATTCTCCACCCTCCCCGCGAAGAACGCGAAGAACGCGAAGAACGCGAAGAACACGAAGAACGTCGGCAACCGGAATTCGACGACGCACACCGTGATCTGCGACGTCGACGAGCTCTACCCGCGACGTTCTTCGGCGACGCCTCTTCTTCCGCGGCCGATCCTCGTTCGGCAATTAAGGTGAGAAACGAATCGTTTATTTCTCCCCTTTTTATAATTCAATATCAACGGATTTAAATTAATCCGTTTGATCTTGATCCGGAGATTGGCGACGCGACGCCGGATACAGCGACGACGTGACGATCTCCTTCTTCCACGACGACCTCTCGTCCGACGACGACGACAAGGTAAGGGTTGTTGGAATTCTTTTATTCCCCGTGTTTATTCTTTTAAAGTAAAGAACATGATCACCGACAATTTTAATTTATTTAAAATTGTTGTTGATTATTATCTTTTTCCTCCCGTTGTTTATGACTAACGCGGAGGGTGCGGGTCTAACGAACAAGACCCGGCAACCCTCCACCGATCTCTTTTGTTGTGCGGATATGGCGGACGACGACGAACCGTGCGGTAGGGGCGATCTGTTGATTCCGCAGTGAAGATCGGCCCCCGGGAGGAGCAACGGCGCAGACGGAAGGCAAAACGGGCCACCGGAGCAACTCCGGCGGCCCGCGGAAGGCGGCGGCGGCGCGGGTCGCCGGCAAGGCGGCGCCGGCGACCGGAGGCGGCGGCGCCCGGCGCGCCGCCGTGGAGAAGATCCGCCGCGGCGGCGCCGGCCGGTTCCGCGGTCGCGCGGAACCGGGGAGGGACGCGGCGGCCCGGCCGCGTCCGCGTGACAGGCGGCCCCCGCGGGGCCGCGTTTTCCTCCAAACTGCGGGTCAAACCCGCGGCGGCGGCTCGTTCGGCCGCTCGGCCGAAGCCGAGCCGGCCAGTCCGGTCGGCCGGGCTGCGCCTAGGCCGGACCGGACCCGGCCTAGCCGGGTCGGGCCGACCCGGTTCGGCCGACCCAGGGGGGGTTCGGGCCGGGTCGCCCCGGGCCCAAATCCCCCGTTTTCGGGCCCTCCTCGGTCTTTTGCCCATATCATGGGCCTGAGACCTCCGATTGACGAACCGTCAGCGGCTACGCGATCCTTGGATCGATACGATCGTTTCGGTATATTATACTCAAGGTTTCAGGAGACGTTGGGTTCGGCCGGGTTGGTTCGTACACGAAACCAACCGGGCCCTCGGAGCGGAAACGCTCATAACTGGAGCTACGGACGTCCGATCGACGTACCGTCAGCTGTGCTAGTTTCCTCTAAGTGAGACGGAACTATTGGCATACTCCGCCCGAGGATCGGACGCAGGCGGAGTACGGTCGGGTTGGTTTTGCCCTAAAAACCAACCGGGCCCCTGGGACGAAAATGCCAATAACTCTCAGACCGGGCGTCCGATTGACGCGCCGTCTGTTGCGTTGAGATCCTGTTGTCGATACAGAACTTTTGGATACATCAACTTCAGACTAAGTGTCAGTTGATGTATCAGCCTCTCGGCTCGTGGAGCGGACCCTCCTAAACGAGCTCGCTATGTGCGGGAACCCTAGCGCTGGCTGTGACTTCGACGACAGAGCAGAGATCCTCCGTGGACTGCGACGACGACAGAGCAGAGATCCTCAGTGGACTGCGACGACGGCAGAGCAAAGATCCTTCGTGGACTGCGGCGACGACTGTGCAGAGATCCTCAGTGGACTGCGTCGACTACTGCACTCAGCGATCCTACGTGGATCAGTGCTACAGGTTCTGTGTGAGCCTGATCCTATGTGGGTCCTTACTACCGGTTCTGTGTGAGCCACTGCCTACAGGTTCTGTGTGAGCCCGATCCTACGTGGGTCTTTTGCGGGGGTTAGTACCTATCGATCCTTCGTGGGTCCGACGACTTAGATGGATCAGTGATCATCTTTGACGTCATCTGAAAAAGTATACCTGGTTGAGCTGAATCTTATGTTACTCTCCTTGTGGATTGTGTTGAACTATCCTATGTGGATTTACTGTTTACTCTCCTTGTGGATTTGAGTCTTGCTTTCCTTTGTGGATTGAGTTGTTCTTGAGCTCGTGAGCAGAGCTAGAATTGGGGACTTAGGTATATGTATGGGCATATACCTAAGTCGAGTCAGATGTTACTTCGTGATTGCATCTTTCTTTTGTGCTATATCCTTTGTGGATTTCGGGAGACCTTCGGGGGTCTCGGGGTCCTTACTGAGTAGCTTATACTCACCCCTGCACGGGCTATGCCCGCACCTTGTTGTGTTGGATGCAGACGACGGACAGCGCTGATCGCGGTTGGGGCGTGGAGCAGGACGGTACCTGGAGGTGGACCCCTGGGCGGGACGTGCTCGGAGCGGACGTGGGACCCGAGGAGCCCGGAGGCTATCTGTACCCACCCTTCAGGTGGGATTTCCAGTGGACGACACGAGGCCGCCGTCTTTTCTTCAGTTGCTGTACTTTACTTTTCAGTTGTATTTTCAGTTGGGCTTGTATTCCAGCCCCTTTACTTTTCTGCACTTTGTAGTTACTTCTGCTTGCTGACTCTGTGGTGGTTGTTACTTATAAAGGCAATGCCTTCCCTGTTTACCGGGAATTTACGCCTTGGTGCTAGTCGCCAGCCCCTGGCCTATGGAAGGCGGGCTTGGGGTAGTCACGGCACGGGCCCCGAGGACGGGTTGTGACATTATTTATCTCATCGGTCAAAAATAAATTACCTTCAATGTACTAGTTTACTAAAAATGATTTGATGAAACAATTAATCACTCTAAAATGATTTTTAAATCAATTTTTACACATTTTGACATTTGTTTAAAATAATTAATTTGGAAATAACCAGAATATGATACATATTGACTTTTTACAAAGTAGTGAATGGAATGTTTTCATTTAACCTATACAACGTGATCAAAATTTATGATTTTTATGAAAAGTAAATAATTTGAGGATTACTCTAAAAATATCATTTTTTAGATTAAAATAAAATTAATTCCCTAAAATTTTTGTAATTTTTATATTTTAAAAACTGATTTCAATAAGAATTATATATTTTCATTAAGAATTATTCTGAGAGATCTTTCAGAGGATTTTTAACGTATGTTGAAATCCTTTGATGTAAAATATTATTTTTCATGTGACATGATCCGATAATACTAACCTTATTTTTTTAATTTTTATGATTATGAGGATGATAATTTTAATAAACCCATTTATATTTATTGGGATATGCTACAATGAAGTGATGATGTATTTATAACAACTAAATTCTTTTTTTATTAGGTTATGATTATATAATGAATATTTAATAATATTGTGGAAAACATATATATAGTTTTAATTATGTAACTGGGGGTCCTTGAATTATATTTCCCTCCAATATATTGAGACATATTTATATCTCATGATATAATTATTGAAAACATGTTGATGTGCTCGATCCAAAATGGGATACATGTTGTGCTTGATCTCTAATGAGAAACATGTATTAACTCTTAATTTGTTGTGATATGAGAAACATGTTTTTATACCTAATACATTATATTTTAATGGTATTATTAGTCATACATTAAATATGAAATTTTTTCGATAATAAATATTTTTTTAAACCACTTTTCCAAGAACATACGACTCATGATTTATTTTTGATTACTACTCCCTCTTATAGTTAATGTATTTTGAAAGGAAAATATTTTATTACATGAATCATGTTTATTTTCCAAGATATATTGTGAATAAAATTTTTTAGTTATATTAAATATGTAAGACCATTATTATTATCTTAATCATTTTACCATCATTTATTGATATCTTTCAGGATTACCCTTACTCATCACATAAGTAGAACACTTTTAATGTTTTCATTACCTAGGTTATAAATAATGGTTTTAAGGGTTAGGATATGAAGATTACTAAAAGGGAAGAAAATTATAGGTGATGTTTAATATTTTTTATTTAATAAGAATAATGTGTTTCTATTCCTAAAAGACACTAAAATATTCTTCAAACATGTACTTGTGAAATGTATTAAATATTTAACCTAAAATATGTTGAATTTATGTAAGAAAATAATAGCTAGCCACCACCACTCAATATATCCATATAGAAAAGGCCCCTTAAGGTTGACCCAAAATCATCACTAGTATCTTACAAGACATCTCCACATGTCATAAAAATATTCATTTATTTCTTGAAGACCAACCTAATATGCCATATGTTTTTGACAAAAAGAGAATATCTAAAGCTAGAGGTAATATTTTACACCACACATTCTTAATTTTTTTCTAGTTTTATGACCCTGAACCTAATCTATAATTTAGACAATGATAAAAATATTATTACTAATAATATTTTATAGTGTAATTTTAATGGAATGTCAATTTTATAACTTCATCCAAAGTCGTTGAGAAGAAGAAAATCAATGTTATGCATGTGGGAAAACTACCATATGCATGAATGGCATGTTCTATTTTTTACAAGAAACTTCTATGGTGTGTTAATAAGGTTTATTTAATAATATAAGAAAACATTTTAATCATTTTAGTGATTATAAAATGATTATATATTTTATTTTCTAACATACTTATATTCTGTAAAAATGATAGTGTCGTTCATGTGTCTGTGCAGACTACAACATCAATATGATGGTGTTTATCATTAATTTTACATACTGAATAACAAGTATGGAATAAAAACATTAATTAATTAATTAATATTTTATTAACTAAACCATTAAAATTAATGGATGATAATTTTATTCAATCCATTATTAATATTAAATGTAAACAGTTAGAGTAAATTTAAAAGATAAAACAGATATATCAATGAATATTTTCCAATTTGAGTCTATTAATAGAAAATATATTTACCCATATAAATTATATTATAATTTCATAATAAAGGATAAAATAATCTAAAATTATACATATTATGAATCTATTTTATAACAATTTGATATTGGTAAACATATGATGAACGATTCTGAGAAATTGAATAAAGAACTTCATGTAACCAATATAACCAGAAATGATGTTATAAATTCGGGACAAAAGATGACAATTAAACCTTATAAAAATAAATAAATATGAATAAGTTTCTTTATAATGTTTTTAATGAACTTAATTCTATTATTTAGGATGTTATTTACTAGTTCATAGATCTTTCAAACATGAGGTAAGGGTTTCCATCTCATCCAACCGCAACTAATGCTTGATTCAATATTTTACACCAATTACATTTTTTAGGGTATAAATCATGTCCAATTTATTCTTAATAAGATAAATAATTTTTTAAAAATAAAAATTCACTTCATTTTACGATCATTCTTACAATGGGATATGTTAGATGTGTTCCCTAATATATATGTGTATTTTAATAATCAATTTACTTTCACGAGTTATAATGTTTATCCTCTTGTTTTTTTATTTCAAATGGTATTAAATATTTATATACATGGATATAACTTTTGATACAAATAGTATATATTACTGAGTTATATTCATTTTTGGAAATTATATGATGTTAATAATATTTATTATCCTCTAAAATAACTATGTCCCCTCTTTGTCCATAATTTCCCTTCATGGAAATGTTATTATTTTTTATAGGAAAAATAATTTAGTTTTAACTCAATAATAATTTTTTTTACGTTTCCTACTTTCAAAATTAATATTTATTATTTTTTTATGATGCAGTATTTCAAAAAATTTGTTTTAAATAAATATAAGTTATATTTTATACCAGTAGACTTTAGAGTTCAAAATTTTCTCCCCCCCCCCCATTTATGAAATATTATTATCATTATCTTATAACATTTTTATATATATCTATATAATTTACATATATAAATATTAAATTTACATTTAATTTCTAGGAATATAAATGTTTTCAATTTTCATCAAAATCACCAAATTTCAGTGAACCCGATTTAAGGGAACATTCTTATTTCTTATATCCTATCAAGAATCTGCCCATAAAATGTCCTTAAAAATTAATATATTATAAGTAAATAGTTATTTTAAAGATAACCCTATTTTATAATTCTTTTTTTATAGAAAAATATATTGCTGTTTTTCCTTAAAAAGACCACTTAATCATTTTATAATGCTTTAACAATGTGGTATGCTTTCAATTCATTATTATTATAGTTATTTCTCATTAACTCTATATGCGGAGACTCAATGATCTAAAAATATGTTTTATTTTATCATATTAACATCTGAATTATTTAATTTCTTCTTATCTTGGAAATATTTATGATTTATCATTCTATTATGGCTTGAATCTTAATTATGAAACCCATATCCTTCTTAGGGATTTTACCATGCTTATAATTTATGCATGTATAATTTTCCTCATGTGGAACCTATATCTATGATTTTTATCTATGTGATTGGTGAATATATAATTAAATATTAAAATAATTCATTTGTTAAAGCTTTGTATGTCATGAGATGTTGATTATGGGATTATAGAGTGAATATAATCCATAATGGTAATTTATCCAATTTGTGTTTGCAACACCTGAGATTTAAATAAAATTAATAAAAGATTAATAAAATGAAATTTCATTATTTATGTTCAAAAAATTTATAGTTTTAACGATGAATATTTATTTTGAATTTACCAGGTCAAGGTAACACTAAAATGATAGTTTTTTGAAATTTTCACATAGAATTACACTTTTATGAAAAAAATAAAATTTTAATATTTAACTTTTCATAATTAAATTAATAATAATTTATTATAATGTATTTAACTCTTATTTTCATTAATATTTATTTGATAAAGATATAGATAATATCACAAAGAGGTAAAAATTGATTTTTGTAAGATTTTTTATAAAAAATAGAATAATGTATTTTTATTTTTATTAACTAAAATTATTATTAATGATGAATGATATAATTTTAATGTATATATTATATATCTAAATTTATTATCTAAAATAAAATTAATTATTGATAATATTCATATTGTTTAAATGAGATCATATTATACTTGATAAACACCTTTCTCAAAAAAACGTTTTTGAATCAATTTTAATGTTTAATATTAATTTAAATTGTTGAACTTAATTGAATTTAATTTGAAAAAATTTATTGTATATTTTAAATCAGGATAACTAAAATTTGATGATAAGGATGAGATAAATTTGTTAATAATATATAGTACAAATAATTAAATTTCTCTTATAAAGGATTAAACAGGTTTATCAAGGGAGAATCAGTAAAGATAATGGTAAAATTGATCTAAAAACATACTAAAACACCATTTTATGGTTTTACATCAATAATAGAATTTTCCCCTTCAAATATAATCCATTTTAGAGCAATATTCCAAAAATGTGACATGACATTATTGAAAAATGTTGAAAAATTACAATTATGCCATTACCTAGATTATAAAGTGGCACATCCTCTCTTGACTTAATAAAATCCTTAAATAAATTAATATCTACCAAACCATAATAATATATCTCTCGAAAATTATTATATACATTCTAAAGGTTCTCTTCTTCCAACAATATATACCCTAGGGTCCCCTCGATAAGAGATATACGAGAGGTTTTCAAAGATAATGTAATTTTATTCATAAATATCTTTCTTTTACACATATTATTTTACACTATAAATTATTTCTTATAGATTATAATATAATAAAACCATTATCCCACATATACTTATATGTTATTATGTTTATGTCATAATATTTATTGAAATCATTCTATATAAAATGTGAAACAAAACCATCTCTCTTGTGTACAACAGACTTCCACCTCACGAACCGGTTAAATTTAATTTCCATCATAGAATCAACTGGATATAATAATCTAACACCCACTACACTAAAATATATTAAATTTAGAATAAATTTATTTTTTTGATAGCTTTAAATACATTCAACAGAGGATTTAAACAAAACATAGATTAATCACACTTTGTGAATTTAATTTTGATTATAATTTTAACAATTTAATATAATTTATTTGAAAAATGAAATAAAATTATTAAATCATAATACCAAAATTATATAAGGTTAATATTTTGATATTTATTAGAAATGTTTCATTTTGTAATGAATAGTGAAAATACTGAATTTATATTTGGAACTATATTTTAATTTAAAAACTTTATATAGTGAAATCATATTTGGAATTGGGTTTGATGTAAAATTAGTAAAATTATATATTAATTAACACAATTTATTTCATTTAATTCATTATCATTTGGAATTTAGATATGAAAAATTTTCAATGTTTAGAAAATTTTCACCATAAAAACCTGGTTTCTTATCGCTTCTGTGAAATTAATTTTAAATAAAATATTTCCACTTATGTGAATTTCATTTTCAAAAATGATATTCCATATTTGGAATCAAAATAATTGATAATTTATATTATGGTAAACTTTATTTTTTCTCAAAATGAATAGTGAATACCATAAAAATTAATTATAGTGGTTAAGGTGAAAGTGAATTATCTTGGGGATGAAAATAAAAATATAATGGTATAAATGAACTATAAAATAGTGAAAAAACTATTGGATGACCATATTTTGGCTATTCCACCTTTATGGTTCGAGAATGACCAATGTTGGACCCTTTTTTTATATGAAAAATGTGGGAGCACTCATTTATTTTCAATGATAGTAATTTTGTCATCTCCCCACTTATAAAATGCCACCCTTATCCTATCTTCTTCAAAACATAAAAACAATTTTTATTAGAAAATAACTACCCCAATAAATTCCAAAAATCAGTCCCATCATCTTGAATCGCTTAGTTTCGTCATGAAACCAACCTAGTAAGGCTTTAGTGCAAACCTGAGAAGGATAGCCGATATAGTGGTAATGTTCTTCCAAAATAATAATTATTTTACTTATTTCTCCACCTCCTTCACATTTAATTATACCATGATGATATGATATCCTTAGTATATTAAATATACTAGGATTTTATGAAAATTTAAAGAACTAACACCATTTCAAATTCAATACAATGGGTTTTTAAATCATTATTCGTTTGTACAGCTGACTATCATATCATTAATTGATGTCATTTTATTTTTAAATTTCAACTACTCAAGTATGGATATGAATTACCTATATAGTATTTATAAAATATTAATACATATATATTCACTATAAAATATATATAATTTTACCTTATATTTCGTAGGATATATGATACCATCACTCCTGTGTATAATAGACTACAACCTCACAAAGCGATGTGATTCGTCATTCACTAGTGATTCACATTGAAGGAGATAAAGAAAAAATTATTGAATAAATGTGATATAAATTGTATAATTATTATATTCATGGAATATTTATACCTCTATTAAGATAATAATTTTTATTTTTTATCTTTACTTTTTAGTCACTTAAAGATAATAATGTCATTCATAGATGTGTAGATTATCACCTTCCCGAAGCGATGTGAATCTCTTGTCATCACCAAACCTCATGGAAGATATATTAAAAATAATTTATATGGTATTAATTATTTTATTATAATTATTTCAATGTAATGTTTTATTAACCTTCTTCTATAATGATCAGTGAAAAAATGTAAATGTTACTCATGTGTACATATGACCTACCATCTCCTTGATCGAAACATACTTTATTTTTCATAACCATAACAAATGATGGTATTTAAAAGTATAATTATGTAAAAATGTGATAATTATATCATTATTATTTATATTTATATTATTAATATCTCTAATAGATGCATGAAAAATATATTTATTGACATAATATGCATAATAGAACAAGATAATTAACTCCTAGAAAAATGGAAAAAATGAATTATTATTAATGGAATAGTTATAATTTGTTATAAAAGGATCCAATTTTATATTATAAATGTTAATATGTTTTTATAAGTCAATCACATGTTTAACACCCCTACACAAGAGGTCAACTAATGTGAATTGAAAAGGAGTTTTCAGGTAAGGCATTTCGTCTCCATTTCATTTCGTTGATCCATATTGTAATGTTATGCACAAAATTTACTTTATATGATGTATATATTTCCTTATTGACTTGAAATATCATGAATATATCATTATTTATAGAGGTTTTAGTTTCAATTTTAATTCTTTCATTTTTGGTTACTTGACATGAAAATTATCACATGGTAAATGTTATTATGGAATTTCACTTTCTGAGGGGATTTTTAACTTTCTCAAGAAATAATCAATATAATGTAATATATTTTCATTTGATATTAAATTTATATTATATATCAATATTCATTTTTTATTAATATTATTCTTTCCTTATTTTATTCCATTCTTTACATATGGTGTTCACATAGATTGTTATTTGATTAATTGTGGAAGTATTGTTAATTCTGTATCCTTTATTCAATACGAATACATGATGATAAGGAACATTGTTTATGAATTAAATAAATTATTAGATATATGTGGAATTATCTTTAAAAGTATGGAATGGGTTTGTTATAGGTTAATATATATCCCTCAATTCATCGATCGTCTCATGAGGCAAATCATTTGGCCAAATCAGATGGGTTTTTTTCCTAGTATGTTTTAAACAGTTTTGTGAATGGTGTTTACGGTAAAGGTATTTTGAAAATGGGAAACATGAAATTCAATAATTAAGAATTTTCATTATTTATAATTAAGTAATTTTTATTATCTGTGATATTTTTTCTATGAAATTACCTATGTAATAATCTAATTCACAAATTATTTATTAAAAGGCATGCGTTTTAGTTATTTACCATTCCATATAGATTCATCCATATCTCACCATGATAATCATGTTATTTAAATGGAATGTAAGTTCAGTTATTCACGTCACATTTATTAAGATAACTTATTCATGATATCATCAATTATACTTAACACTTATTGATTATTTGAGTTCAACCTTATTTGGTTTTCTTTCCCTTGGATATAATGGTGAATTCATGGAAAGAGTTTCAAGGATGATGATATTTTAATTTTATTATGATTTATATTCTTTTCCGATATAAAATTGTTATCATGTTATTATATAGTTCTCCCAAATTATTAAACTGATTGGTCCTTTAGGATTTAACCAATTATATCTATTCAAGTGTAATAAAGTAATACCCTAAATCTAGGTTATTGGATTAGGGGTTGGTATAGTTGCTATCAAAGGAAGTCTAGTAGGAACATTGAGATCTATATTTAGGAAGACATTGATTAGAAAACATAACCATATGATAAAATTTGAGTATAATTATAGAAATAATTCCTTAAATTTTTAAGGTAGATATTATGTTATTTTTCTTATAAATATATCCATTTTTATATACTAAAAGTGGTTTATTTTCTAGAAAAGAGGTACATATGGGTAATCACACTCAAAAAAAATTGGTCATGGCTTAGGAAATATATGGATTCTGACAATGGCCTATACTTCACATAAGTTTTGATACTCTAGGGGAATATGTATAGGATAATTGAATTTTTTTATAAATAATTATGAAGGATTTCAAAATAATGGCATCCCTAAGGAAACCATGTTTATAATTGTGAGATAATAAATGCATAATTTTTTTAACCGATTCATAATATTATGAATTTTAAATAATGATTTAAAGTTAATAATTTTAGGATATAATCCATTATATTCTATTATTTATAAATGGAACATGGAAGGAAGAAGTTTATCAAAATTTAAAGACAAAATATAGATTTTCTTTTTTTTTAAAGAAACCAATACAGTGGGTATTAGAATAGAGAAACTTATAGATACAGATTAATTTGGTTATGGAAAATACCCTTTACCGGATGGAGTAGTCTATTACACATTGAGATTCTCTTATGGTGGATCACTTTTTTCAATAGAAGCCACCATAATGTAGTGGGACTACTGATATGATTATATATGAGTAATGGATTATGTCTCTAGATAAAAAATTTATAGACATGGGAAGTGGTGAAGATTAAATAGATACAAATGAGTTGTATTATCTCAAAAGTGATGCTAGTAAATGGTGGGTTTTGATTAATAACACAAGAGAGGAAGGGGAAATATAACTCATGAAATGGAAATATTTTAAGGATACATTATCTAATAAATATATACCTCATGAAAAAAATGAGATGAGTATAGATTTACTCAGTTTAACAAAAAAAGAAGAATAAAGTGTATCAAATTATTAAGATAACCATACAAGGTTATCCAGTTATTCTACAAATTACATACAAAACACAAAGTGTCAGATTGATAACTTTTTAAAGGGATTAATCCACATCTTTTAAGGGAACTAGTATCAATTTAATTTCATCAAATTGTGAAATTGTTTTATATTCCATCCTAAAAGAGAATTAATTTTTTTGAATACATATTAAAGTGGAATCAAGAGAAGAAGATGTCATATATACAACATAATAAAGGGAATGTGTAACATCCCAAACCTAAGGACTACTAATATAGTGCCTTGAGGTGGATATACACATGACCTCAAGAACACATACCCTTATAAACGATACTAATGAATAGGAGAAATAATTAAATAGATAACAATTGGATCCTATACCCTTATTCTTAATGTAATCCATAATAGATAAATATGAAATATATGGAGAAATGAAAAAACCATAAACAATATAGACACATTACTAAACATTTCCCAACACCGAATACAAGACCACAACCAAATAATAAATGTGTTCTATTATTTCATACTATTCTATGTGTAAATAATACCAAAAATGACGAAAAGCTGAAGAATACACAAAATGGGTTCCAAAACCAATTTTTTTCTCCTACTTCATATCAATCCTATTCCCAAATAAACCCTATAGAATATAACTATTTCACTTTTCTTATACAAAAATCATGAATTCTACTTCGGTACCCAATGGATGCCCAATTAGGGTATGAGTATAATTCGGTAGGCCTCCACCAATAGTGTCTAAAAAATAGCATGTCCAAATAGATAGCGTGAGAATGTTTTAAATAAAAATCATGTTATGTGAATGTAATTGCATTTCCCTTAGTTAAAAAAGTTCACTTAAATCGTTTCTTCATTCGGTCCATGGGATAATAATTTATAATAAATTTTAGTTAAACCAATATTGTATATCTAAAAAATATAATGGGACTTATAAAGGTCATTATATCACTAGGGGAAAAAATTTCACAAAAAAATACATCAGAAAGAGCTTGGATACATGTTCATGGTGGTTTCGTCGAATGATATCATTAGGGGAATAAATCCTCCATACTCTCCATAACTCATGAATTAAACGTGGTGGGATTGTTATCCATAGTCTAACCTGGCCCTTTGGTGTAGATCATCATGTCCAATACCCCACAAAAACCACTAATCCATGTGAACATGCATCTTAAATCATATACCGCATATATGAATTCCAAAACCATACACATTTGTCAAACATGGAATTAAAAAAATCATGGATTATTCAACACATAAATTATCGTTAGGGATTAACCCATTTACACATTATCATTTATATTCTTTATACCAATTGACCCATTTATCATTCACATGCCTTAGACAATCAATAATGGTTTTCTTTTCAAGCGATTACTCATTTAACTCATTAACGTTATACCACAAAACCACTTATATCAAATTAAAAACTAAACATTACCAATAATAGTTCATTACATAACTTATTCCAACAAGTTAACCCATTTATTATAGGCTCTATGTTATAAAAATCAAATTAAACACTTAACATTTTAATTTCCTTGTTCAAGAATAAAGTCACACCCAATGGGTGGCCCTATAACTAGTCTAATCAACATCAATGCATCCCAAAAGGATCATGAGGGGTTGAATTAATAATTTATCCAGCATAATTATCTTTTCATTCTAATGGAATTAATACACAAATTGAAATCACCATAGCACATCCCCAAACACATAAACTACAAATTTAGACTATGGGATAAAACATATATGCCACCTACCACAATTATGAAGATGAATGGTCATGTAAACTAAGAATTCGAGTTGGTTCTAAACACCACTCAAAGCACTAATATAAGATTTTATGGAAAAATTGGGTTTTAGGGATTCATAAGAAGAAAAGAAACCATATAAACCCTAATCGAAAAAATAAAATGGAAAGGAGTGTAAGAATCACCTGGAGATTCGATTCACAACGAATGGCTCACCAAATAGCATATAAAGGAGGGAGATTGATCCTTGGGATGCTTGGGAAGTTTTGGATCACCCATAGTGTTACATCATAAAAAATAGAGGAAAACACCCAGTTATAACACTTAAAACCCGAAAATGAAAAAAATTGTAAATTCAAACTTTTAATGGCACACAAGGTTTTACACACCATTGGTAAAACCATGCCCCAACTATGAGCTACCCTTTATCCAAGAGGGGTACAGGCTGAACAATTACCTAAAATTCCCACACTGTTTGAAAAAACTTGTGCTAGCCATGCGGGATGTTTATATCCAATCCCACATGGTCATTCATTCCCTTATCCATAGTTTCTTAAAAACAATTACACCTAATTTATGATTCAATGGCCTTTTTTCATGATTTATACTAAACATACGCCAACCATGAGACTTGCACTGGAAAGTCATGTGATCCCTTATGTTGTGTACCAAACCCCCATAACACCCTAGATCCACCACATAGACTCCAAAAAAATTTTATTAACCACCATAAAAGCATTTTAACCCTCAATTGAATAAAGACATAAATCAATGAAGTCTTGAATTTTATAACATACCCTCCTTATAATGTATTGTTCTTAAGACACACTTTAAAGAAACAATGATCTTCCATATAAAAGAGACTAGGCCACCAAGACCTCATATCTGTCTCCCTTTCCCATGTTTCTTCATGAAAATTACCTTTCTAACACAACACTCTAAATTAAGGTATTGTATTTCCCTACAAGACTTTTTCACTACAATCAACAATAAAAATTGGATGCTCCTCAATGGATCAACCAACCTCAAGCACAACATCATCGACATCAATCACATGATATGGTTCATGGTGATACCACCGAAGTTGTGACATATAAATGATATCATTCATACCACTATACAAAACTGTTAGAGAGAATAGGTATGAAAATTGTATGATCCTATCCACTATCTCAAATTGGCCCATATACCAGGGAGCCAACTTACACTATTTTTAAATTCAATGGTGACCCATCCTTGGTGAAACCTGAATAAATGCATGATCACCCATCATAAAATAAAGTTGTCTATGTCACCAATAAAAATATGAATTAAAACTAGTTTTATCCATATCCATTAACCCCTGAATAAAATAAATGTTTTATGAAAAATTCTAAATGACACATTGCCCAAATAATCTGATTATGCGGCCGCCATCTAACAAAATGATGATATAAACGGACTCTCATAAAATGTCTAAAAATGTTCATTCTGAATTTTCATATAGTAACTATTGTTATAAAGGAACATAACATTCATGATTTTTTTCCCACGATACACCAAAATATAGGATACACTCCCTCACCAAGTTTTATGTAACATGAATGGTATAATCTGATTGTCGGTCTATCTACTGGTGGAAAGCCATATTAAAAAACACCTCAGTACCAAGTGCCTTATGTAACACCTATTAGAAGTGCGAAATAAAAAACAATTCATTATACAAAACTATATTTTTTGTTTCCCCATGCAATTTCACTATCCTACAAACATAAATAACTCATAGTTGGTCAACGGTGAAGGTCTCTGTAATCCGTAAAAAATGCACCAACTTGGGAAAATTGATCCACAAATAACCAGATCACATAATTCTTATGATAAATCATCAGGACAACATCCGATAAATCCATTTTAACATCATCCCATTTCTATTATTGATTTGGAAAATTAGGAAACAAACTACCCATTCACAGATTCTTAGCCTTCACCGAGTGGAAGGAATAACATCTTGTCACAAAACCTGTAACCTTATTCTCCCTCCCTAAACACCAATATTTCTTTTGAATATCATGATACAATATGAAAAAATAGGATACAATACCCACTTCTAGGTGTGGAACTCATACATTAACTCTTCACACATAAAATTATGATCAACAACACATCATCAAAAATAAATGATCTCATCATTACCAATATTCCATCTAGGAGGTGACATTCCACCTTCAAGACTCTCCCATAGAGCCAAAAACACGGAACTGTCATTTTATTTATCATTGATCTATCTCAAAAGGATGGAATCAATATCCAATGATGAAATATACATTTCATATTTCCCATCCTTTAAATATATATTCACATCTAAAAAACACCATCGTTTTCCATTCAAAACAAAATTCCTGAACTTCCTGGTTTGGAGTCTTCCGACTCAAATAATATGCATCACTGTTTCCTTTTCCTAGAATTAATACACTCTCTAATTTGAATTGATACATTTAATCAACCCATATTAATTTCTGAATATTTAAATCAAGTTGAGAGAACACATAATTATGGAGTTTATAGTCAGTAAATAAAATAAATCTTTCTTCCAAAGAATAACACTACCAATATTTTAAGGCATAATCCACCACAACCAACTCAAGATCCGGTGTAGGGTAATTACCTTCATGAGACCTCAACTACCATGACTCATATTCAAAATATGGATCATCATATATCAACACCACACCAATACAAACAACAAATGCATTAGAAAAAAAAGGTATACTCATTATATGGTGTTGGTAAAATTAGAATCAGTGTAATGGCCAGTCTCTTCTTTAACTCAATAAAAAAATTCTCACATGCCTTTGAACGTTCAATCTTGATTCACATCCAAGTTAAACATAAAATTGGTGCATAAAAATTAGATATTTACTTGATAAACCTTATATAATATCTCACTAAACCCAAAATATTTGAACATAAAACAACTTTCTTGGGATGCTCCTAAGATACAAAAACATTCACATTCATTGGGTACACATACACACATTTCTAAAAGATAATGTGACAATATTAACATAAATTATAAATCTAGATGGCATGGTGTATAGACTATTATATCATAGAATACTCAGGATGATGTCATCATGTTTGTAATGATCTATATGTTTTTTGTAGTACACGGAGATATCATCCACAAAAACAAAAATGAGTTGTTCTAGGTATGAGCGAACGATTTATCTTTTCCAAGATATAGTAACTATTTGTGTATTGGTCAACCCAAAAAAAATAATTACTAACCCATAAAAACCATGCATGATCCTGAATGTATTCCATGGTATATCATAAGGTTACACCCTCAGCCGACAATACACCGATCTCAAATCAATTTTTTAGAACACTGATACACCCATTAGATAGTGAAAAATATCTTCAATTTGAGTATGTGGGTTTTTTTATTTAACCTTCATCTAGTACAAACTCTAATAATCAATGCACAACTACAATGACTCATTATCCTTATTGATAAATATAATTGGAGATTCACAATGTGATATGACCAGATGAATAAAACACTTTTTATCAAATTCCTCGAACTATGTTTTAATCTCTTTAATTTCATTAGACTCTATTATATACAGTGAAATAGAAACTATATCTTCCCATAACTGTAACTCTATAGTGAAATAAATATCTCTATTAGGTTGAAAACTTATGAACTCTACTAAAATATCATCCTAAAACTGATCCACTATAGGTGTGAAGAAAAATTGTTCTTATACCCCGTCATAGATAATAAAATAACCATCTGGGGTAATGAGCTCACCCATATGCTAACTGACAATCCCTACACGACCTTCTTAGATATCCCATTACCCATGTATATATAAATATTCTCTTATAGGGATGTGAACATTACCCGATTGTGGTAACAATCAATGTGGTCCTGGAAAAAAACTATCTAATCCCTTCCCTATATTGGATAAAAATTTGGAACTTCCATCACAAACAGGTACCATAGATATTTGTACCCACCAACTTCTGGCGAACACTTCTTACACTACCAGATATTTTCTTCATGCACCCCTAATAGTGTGTCAATTCAAATAACTCCACACATATGTTTCACATCTATGACCAACACACTCAAAATATGGGATGATATACTATAATGTGAGGCACCTATATTAAATAAAGAACTAGAAATATTGGAATCTATGAGAATTATACCTCAAACTGCTGATGGTCTAGCCTTTCCACCTCTAAGTGATAGATTAACTTTGTGAAGTTGACCTAACCCTATAAACTCGGCTATGATCATAGTTCCAGGCATTATAATACCCTGCAGATTGGGAAATCCCACCCCAGAGTACCAAATATACCACCTCGGCCAGTATGGAAAGTAGAGATCCAACTACCTACCTAATATGGGGATACAAACCCCCTATAAGAACTCGACATCATCCGAAATCCTATATCGGTGTCCATCTATTGAGGTTTTCTATAGAATATCATTACATAAACCATCCATCCACATGCACGACACTCAGCTGGTTGTCGGGGACACTGACCACGCAAGTGTCATGTCCTTCCACACTAACAGAAAACACCTAGTCCCCATTGTGAGAGTCTAGTACTATTATCTTATTACTCTACACACCACTACCTAGGTGAAGACATTCAATTAGACACATCCTACCTTCTAAAGTAACACAATAGGTTATTCTAACAAGAAACACATCCCCACCATTAGAATAACCCCTTATGTTCCATTCTAAAATAAGGGTCTGATCCCCCGCATCAAAAAAATCTTTAAAAGAGTGGTATTTAGATGGGAGTTGATCTCATGTATAATATCTTCCTAATAATGAATTTCTTATACATGTTTCATCCCTTAATAATGTTAAAAATGTATTGGAAGTTAGTGAGGCAACCAACATTATCCAACACAAACATAGTACTCAGGGTCAACCTCATAAACTCTACAACCATCTCCTAAAACAAGGTATCCAGATAGAAATGTTTGAGGAACATTACCTAGATTTCATTCCATAACATACCTTCATACTTCTGGGTATGAATTAGAATATCCCACCATCTCTTCACCAGTTGTATCATAATAAAAGATGCCAACATGACTCTCTTATCATAAGGAGTCCCCATGTGATTGAAAATCACCTGGGTGGACTCTATCCCAAAATATGTTTCCTTTGGTCCACCCTCTGTATAAATAATTCGAGGTTTCTGAAACTAATACTCTCTGGTTAGATTGAACATACTCAATAGGACCCACCCTAGGACACATTCCATCATCTTCATAAAACAAGAAAATATCACATAGAATAGTTCTTCACTTCTTTAATCATCTACAAACAAAGTTTCTTTATCTATAACTAGTGGATAATTTTTGATAATATATTATTTTCCTCTAACTATAAAAAATAATCATGGGGGAATTTATCTAGAATTATATACACACACATCATAGAAAACATAACACAAATCATTCACACTTTTTAAAAAAATATTTCTCCCAACAATACATACAAAAATCTTCACACACGCATGATTAGAACAGATATAATTGTGTATCAATCATTAGAATTATCCATACCTATCTTGGGTTAAAGAACACATTGGTTATAATCACTCAAAAAACCTAATATCTTTTAACTTAACACCAATTTTACCATTTTCACTCCAATAAAATTTATATTTCTCTTTTAGGCACTTTTCTATCATTTCAAATTAACATAACAAGATTCAAAAACATTTATTACTCTTTATTAGGAACTATATAAAAACCATTGAATTAAATTATTTCCATTTACCTATTCACATCATCTATATTAGTCATAGTTTTCATTCAATTTTGAATGGAAAATATAAGAATTACATACATCATTCCCCAAACCTCTTTCTCGTGAGTTCCTTATCTAATGTATGCCACCAATATCCCTTGGTGAAAAAAAGAGGAATAACTGTAGAATCTCTTTCGATTAAAGTCATTAGAAATATATTATAAAATAGTCACATCACCAAACTAGTGCATCACCCAAGGATGAAATATCATTCAACTGTAACAAAAAAACAAGAAAAATAATCCCATCCTAGGATCATGGTTTTCCCTCAAACATGAGCTAGCTACTCCCTAACATGAGCTCATTGACAAGACCATAACACATCAAATATTTGATTTTCCTTAACAAAATATTATGATAATCAAATAGAAACTTTTCTGATAAAACATTATAACGGACCCAACCTGAGGACCACTTAACCAGTGCCCTGATTCGGGTGTCCACAAAACCTCAATTGTGCCTCCACTGTAACACCCCAAGCTTCTACGGTACGTTTCCCTTCGAATAATGCGATAGCGTGTGTTGTACGCAACCTCGAGTTCTAACACACACCACAACTAATTAAACTAGCCGTTGTAAATAGTGATACCTACTTTTTGAAATCATATATATTTTATATTTCAAAATGGACTTCATTTTTGGATTCGGAATATCGAAATTATCCTAGGGTGAAATTTTGGTACTTTTCGGATAACTTTTATATTTTGATGAATAGTAAAAATTACTAAATTTTAATTAAAAACAACTTTTTTAATCAAAATAATTAATAGTGATAAATTATGAATTTGAGTGGTTTTAAAGTATATTTAGAATATATTTTTACCATTTAATATAATGTTGATCATTTGGACATAATTTTACAATTAAACCGAACATAAACAAGTGTCAATCTTTTGATAGTTATTATCTCTTAAAAACACGCTTTTTGTTTTAACAGCGGGAATTAATTTTAAATTAATTTCTGCCACTTCCGTGTTTTGAATTTAGGAAAATGGATTCCATATTTGGAATCAGGATGTCCAAATTATGTAAATAGGTAACTTTTATTTTTAGACATTTTGAATAATTACTGCGGTAAATATTTTATTTACCATGGTTAAGGGTAAATCCGGTAAATAAGGGTTAAAAAAATAATATTATAATAATACAAAATTACCCTAAAACGTGTCCTAACCTTATTTGTGTACACATACCCGACCATGGGCATCCTTGGGTCAATTTGGGGACCCCTTGGAGCCACTTGTAAGTGATAATGACACATTATATTAATAAAGTTAAAATAAAAATAAAAATGGCATAAGATTACATCTTTTAGAAGAACAATTTTTACATAGGGTTATACTTGTTGGATTTTCGATTATAAATATTAATTAGAAAGCTCAAAAGATTTCCTACATAATGATATTTTATTTATAATTTTTAGACATTAAATAAGTTATTTTATTTATGACACAATGATGATGCAGTAATTACTATAATAGTGAAAAATTAAAATAATTGATATTATAAATACCCAAATAAATATAATATGAAACTTTTAATGAATTAAACTAATTTTCTAGGCTAATATGATATATTAGGATTGATTTAATGGACTTTGTTCGAAGTAATAAATCTGTTATGAGTTTCACAAAAATCAACTATTGAATAGTGTCAAAATTGACATAAAAGAGTTCTTAAAACAAATATTATATTATTAATTGATATTAAATTCCTAAAAATCTAAGGTTCGGCCAAGAGACTTATATTATGATAGGTTAATCATTAATGGACCACTTGGGGGTCTCTTGGATGTATATAGTAAGTTTATTAACCATATTATATAAAAATACAAAGAGACATTGTAAAAGTGAAACTAATTAACTTAGAGTTAATACTTAAAGATAAGGTTAATATAAGTACCCAAACCTGTCTAAATTCTATTGGTTGAGTTGTTTTCTACCTATCCCCACCTTAACCTTTGAATAATCAACTTTGGAGCCATTAGAAACCGAATATGAATTTATTATAAATTAATATTTCTAGCTTTTCCAAAGGTGCCCCTCACCCCTCTTATAAAAGGGCACTCCTCCTTCTCTTTTCTTCACACCTTCAAAGCCTTTTGGTTCGGCCAAACTCTGCCCAAATACTCTGCCAACATCCCTCACTACAACCTAGAGGCCTTAGTTTGATCAGAAAGCCAACCTAAGGAGCCCTTTTGATCAAATCAAAAGGAAGAACCCGAAGAAGAGGTAATGATTTCACCACACTTTTCTAAGTTCATTTCTTCTTCCACTTCTTCTTCATTTGTTCTTACCATTCTAAAATAATAACTCCAGTATCTCACATATACTGTGATGTTATTATAAGTATGGTACAACCATATTCAGTATTCTATCCACCCTTTGAATAACATGTCACCATACGTGCGTACGTACGGCTTACCGTCTCCACGTCGTGGTGTAATTGTTATTCAGTATAATATTATTTGGATGGGTATAATAATGATGTGTAACTCATGTAAATAATAAATATAACATGTTAATGATTCTGTATATATGATATACCATTCATTTATATATTATTTTAATATCAAAAGAATGATATTGTCGCTCGTGCGTACGTACGGACTACCGTCTCCACGAACGCGATGAGATTCATTCTCCATCGTATCCATTCAAGTATAATTATCATTTTATGATTTAAAAATGATGTTTACGGACTTGATATCATTCTGGATATGAATAAGATACAACAAACATGGCTTATGTAACAAAACATATAAAAGAAAATGAGTAAGTTAACACCCGAAACGATGATAATTTTAAGATATTATTAATAAATCAATGTTAAAAGATCATATATGATATCATATTAATATATATGATTCTTGTATAATTTAATAACAATTATTTCACCATTATACAGGAGGTTATCCTACCCCAACCAAGGAAAAGTACAAGGTAAGGGTTATTTCACAATCTCTTCCTTATCCGAGGTTGTTTATACGTAATAATCTACTGGGATATCTTTATCATCCACATCCATGTTTCTTAAAAATGTATTTCAAAACATTTTTACTATTTACAAGAATATGGGTTAAAGTCATTTATACCCTTGTTTGACTTTTTATAAGAGGTTTATAAAGAAATATTTCCGTCATTTTCAAAACAAGGTCCTTTTTAACCTTTTCGACAGAATTGAGCTAAGAATGTTTTTTTTAACTTATACGGCAGGTGCGGTTATTTTACACCATTATAAAATCTTCAAAGATTCCCTTACAAGCTTATAAGAATATTTTCAAAGAAAATGTTTTATTTTATATGGATCTTAAATTATTTCAAAATAAAAGGAGATATTTCTTTAAAAAGAATTTTGATTTCATCTATGTCAACATCCTTTGATGGATTTTAAGATTATTTGAAGTTGATTTATTATGGTACAAAACTTCTATATTGTATTGAAGGTTTTGTGATATGTTTGACTGTGGATGTGCTATTTTTATACCATTCGTAGTTTATGGTGAAAGTATTGACATTTCGTATGCTAGTTTTAATACGAATGTTTATGTTATGTTTAAACCTTTTCATATGGGAATGCATTGGACTTAATAAGTGACGTGTGGAGCCCGCTATAGCTCCTCGATGCATCGGTAGGTCTCATGAGACGAACTAGTGTCTTGGCACAAGGCCTTGACAAAATCTTATTTGTAGTCTTGGCACGAGGCCTTGGCTATGTGGTTATGATAGTCTGGCATTATGCATTCCATCATTATGAAAGTGGTTATTGATTTTTCATGTGATTATTCGATTAGTAGAATAACCATGTGAATAAGTAAATGGCATTATTTCATTTCATTTATGCCATACTATGTTGAAAGTTCAAGTTTTAAAGGATTTTGTTTTACTTATACATTGCCTTAAATGTTTATTCTTATTTATGAAAGTTTCCGCTATATTGTTATCCTTACTGGGCATTTGAGCTCACCCCTTTTCTATGTTTTATTTTTCCCAGGAAGTGAAGAAGTAAATTATGAATGACCTGCAGGGATATTATGTGGGGATATGAGTGTGGATTATGGAGACAATATGTTGTTGTAGTAGTTTTTCGTTTAATGATGTAATGTAAACCTTATGAATATATCTAGTGTTTCCAAGGCTACTAAACCAATCGGTCTTTCGAGATTTGATCTTTCTTGTGATCATGCCAATGTTACGAATTAATGCACCGACTCTGGGTAGCTGGGGTCGGGGCGTTACAGTTGGTATCAGAGGAAGTTTAGTACAAACCTTGGAAGCTAGATTTAGATAAACTCTGATTAGAGCACGTAGACCTAAGATGAACTTTGAGGATTAGTATAGAAGAACTTCCTAGAATTTTGGTATTGTAGAGATTTTGTGAGTTTTTCGAGCAATACATCCCTGTCTGGATACGAGCAGGTAGAGGCGGCTCTGGCACAGATGTACCTAGGGGTAAAACCCGAAAACACCGCTTTGAGCTAGACTCGAACGGGAACTGGTGCACGACAACGGGCCTTGCTGCACTCTTGGTTACGACACTCCCGGGGGATATGCTTAGGATAACTCTCACTATCTTTACAAATCATTATGAAGGGTTTATGAGTATATACTTCCTCAAAGAAAACATTTTTATGATTATGGATTATATCCATAAATAGTTCAATTTATGTTAAGTGTTTTATAAGTATGGGATTATGTATTTTGATGCATAAACTGATCTAGTTTATGCCATTTTTTTTAGAAATGGCGCCTAGTGGAAGAAATGGAAACCGTATCAATGCACGCACTCCATGTAGGGATTGCCCTCCTGCTCAAGATAATTATAGTGGGGCTGGTGATGCAACTGGTGCTGATCAGCTAATCACCGTACTGGGACAACTTACTCAGGTTATGAATAATAACCTTACCCGTATGGAGCACCCTGATCCGCAGCGTGGAGGATCAATGTTAGATCGATTCATGAGACAACAACCACCAACGTTCAATGGGAGTACAAATCCCTTAGTAGCTGAGAAATGGATAAATTCCCTAGAGAAAATATTTCAGGCTTTGGGGAGCAGTGAAAGGGAAAAAGTTATCATGACAGTTTACCGCCTCACTGGAGATGCTGATCAATGGTGGTCATTGATTCAAAATACAAAGGAAGATGATGAAGTATCAAATATGGAATGGAGGGAGTTCAAAGATCTGTTTTTAGAAAAATACTTTCCTCGCGACCATCGAGCAGATATGGAAAGGCAATTTCTGAGTCTGAGACAAAAGGAGGATGATAATGTCACAAAGTATGAGGCTAACTTTACAAGGTTAGCGAGGTATGCTGGAGATTATATTCGCAACCCAAGAAGTAAGATTGATCGTTTCTTTGATGGGTTAAAACCATTTCTCCGTCGAGCATTAGTCTCACAATCCTTTTCATCGTACGAAGACATTGTCTCATGTGCTATCAAGACCGAAAAGGAATTCTCTAAATCTTATGACTTTAAAGCAAAGCAAGAGAAGAAGAGACCTGCTGATCAATCTGGGAATGGAAATAAGGGGAAGAAGGGAAAGGTTGAATATCCATCTTGTGGTAAGTGCGGGAAGAAACACCCCGGTGCTTGCCTGAAGGGAATGGGAGTCTGTTACAAGTGTGGTGAAAAAGGCCACCAAGCTCATGATTGCAAGGGGAAGAAGGAAGCTACCAACGTTCAGTGCTACAATTGCAGGGAGATGGGGCATTATGCAAATGCATGTCCTAAGCGTCAGGAGAACTTACCTCAGAAAAGGCCAAGGGATCAAGGCCAGGCTTATGCTATCACTACTGCTGAGGTAGAAGCTCCGAAAGACGTGGTGGCAGGTAATTTAATGGTTTCCTCAAGTTTAGAAAATGCATTATTTGATTCTGGATCATCGCATTGTTTCATATCTTCCCAGTTTGCTAAGAAATTTAGATATTTCCAATTTGATTTAATAAGGGAGTTGTCGGTTAAAACTCCTAAGGGAAGTATCGTTGCAACAAAGTTTTGTGAATCAGTCCCCATTAGAGCACATAAATTTTCTTTATCTGCTGATTTCATCGTCATACCTATGATTGAGTTTGATATAATCCTCGGTATGGACTGGCTTTCGGACTATGATGCGAAGATTTATTGTAAGAAGAAAGAGGTTACGATTCTTGATGATAATGATAAGGAGCACCTTATTTTTAGAGCAGAATCGTCACCACCTAATTCTTATTTAGATCCACCCCCTGTAGCTCAACTTAATTCAATTATCGGGGAGGAAGAGAATGAAATAACTGTCGATGAGGAAAGAAATGTTCAAATAGAGGATGTACCTGTTGTGAAAGAATTTGTAGATGTATTTCCGGAAGATTTACCTGGACATCCTCCAGAACGAGAAGTTGAGTTTTCCATTGATTTGATTCCTGGATCAAGGCCTATATCGAAGACCCCTTATAGAATGGCCACTGTAGAGTTAGTCGAACTAAAGAAACAACTAGAGGAATTGAGTAATAAGGGATTTATTCGCACTAGTGTTTCTCCATGGGGAGCCCCTGTTCTATTTGTTAAAAAGAGAGATGGATCTATGAGGTTATGTATCGACTACAGGGAGATCAATGCTATAACGATAAAGAACAAGTATCCCCTACCTCGTATTGATGATTTATTTGACCAACTGCATGGAGCTCAATACTTTTCAAAGATTGACCTTCGATCTGGATACCATCAGTTGTGTGTGAAGAAGGAAGACATTCCGAAGACAGCATTTCGAACCAGGTACGGGCATTACGAGTTTACTGTAATGCCGTTTGGATTGACTAATGCACCCTCTGTATTCATGGATCTGATGAATAGAGTTTTCAAGGAGTATCTCGATGAATTTGTGGTGGTATTTATTGATGATATCTTGGTATACTCCAAAACCTACAAAGATCATGAAAATCACTTGCGCATTATCTTGAAGACTCTGAGGAGGCATGAATTATATGGAAAGTTTAGCAAGTGTGAATTCTGGCTTCAGGAGATTTCTTTTCTTGGCCATATTGTCTCTAAAGATGGAATCTCTGTTGATCCTTCTAAGACCAAGGCAATCCAAGAATGGCCAGCACCTACGAGTATAACTGAGGTACGTAGTTTTATTGGTTTGGCAGGTTATTATCGACGTTTCGTCCAGAATTTTGCCCGATTGGCTAACCCATTAACGAAGCTCACACGTAAAGGGGTTAAATTTGTTTGGACAAAAGAGTGTGAAGAATGTTTCGAAGAACTGAAGAGAAGATTAGTCAATGCTCCTATATTGACTCTACCTTCGGGGAATGATGGGTTCGTTATTTATAGTGATGCATCGAAGAAAGGACTTGGCTGTGCCCTTATGCAGAATGATAGAGTTATTGCCTATGCATCACGACAGTTGAAAATTCATGAACAAAACTATCCTACTCATGATCTTGAGTTAGCAGCTGTGATCTTTGCTTTGAAGATATGGAGGCACTACCTCTATGGTGAAAAATGTGAGATTTATACTGATCACAAGAGTTTGAAGTATATTTTCTCACAAAAAGAACTCAACATGAGGCAAAGGAGATGGCTTGAATTACTCAAGGATTATGATTGCACGATACACTACCACCCGGGGAAGGCAAACAAAGTAGCAGATGCTTTGAGAAGAAAAGACCATGGAGTTCTGAACATGATGAGAATTGAAAGGGATCCAATTTTCATGGATCTAGTGAAGATGGACATGGGAATAACCAGGGAAGGTGAAACATCAATGCTTTTTCAAATGGGTGCCAAACCATCTTTACTAGAAAGGATTAAGAGTTCTCAGACTGATGATGATGAATTCCAAAAGAAGATTAAATCTGTGAATGATGGGAGATTGAGAGACTTTGCGTATGAAGGTGGAATTTTGAAATTCGGGAAGAGACTTTGTGTTCCCAATATACCTGATCTAAAAAGGGAATTGCTGGATGATGCTCATAGTTCCAATTTCTCTATACACCCTGGGAGCACCAAAATGTATAGAGATTTGAAGGAACATTTTTGGTGGGACAACATGAAGAGGGAGATTGCTGATTTTGTGTCAAGATGTATGGTTTGTCAACAAGTGAAAGCTGGAAGGCAACAGCCTGGAGGAGTCATGCAACCTCTTCCCATACCGGAGTGGAAATGGGACAATATTACGATGGACTTTGTCATGGGGCTACCAAAGACTCCTAGAAGGAATGATGCAATATGGGTTATTGTTGATCGTCTTACCAAGTCAGCACATTTTCTTGCTATAAGAGAATATCTACCCCTGGAACGTCTAGCAAGACTATACATTAATGAAGTTGTGAGACTTCATGGAGTACCCCTATCGATTGTTTCTGATCGTGATCCCCGTTTTACTTCAAGATTTTGGAAAAGTCTTCAGAAATCCCTGGATACTGAACTTCATTTGAGCACTGCTTACCACCCTCAGACAGACGGACAATCAGAACGGACTATTCAGACCTTAGAAGACATGTTGAGATCTTGCTCACTTGATTTTCAGGGTATGTGGGATCAATATTTACCACTAGTAGAATTTTCCTATAACAATAGCTTCCATTCGAGTATTCAGATGGCACCATATGAAGCGTTATACGGAAAGAGATGTCGTACACCAACCTGTTGGGATGACGTTGGTGAAAGAAAACTTGTAGGCCCAGAACTGGTGGAGGAAACGGTGGAAAAGGTGAAGGTAATCCAAAATCACATTAAAGTAGCTCAAAGTAGGCAGAAGAGCTATGCCGATAATCGAAGGAAGGATTTGGAATTTCAAGTCGGTGATCATGTTTTCCTGAAGGTATCTCCGTGGAAGGGAGTCATACGTTTTGGTAAGAAAGGTAAATTGAGTCCCAGGTACATCGGACCTTTCGAAATTCTAGAACGAATTGGGGCTGTAGCTTACCGATTGGCAATGCCGCCAAGTCTCTCCAAAGTTCACGATGTGTTCCACGTATCTCTGTTGAGGAAATACATGCCTGACCCAATGCATGTACTCACCTATGAGGAATTAGAACTGGAACCCGATCTTTCCTATTGTGAAGAGCCCGTCAGGATTCTTGATACAAGAGAACAAGTACTGAGAAACCGGACGACGCGTCTGGTAAAAGTTTTGTGGAGAAATCATAAGATGGAAGAGGCAACGTGGGAACCCGAGGAACTTATGATGAAGAACCACCCGAGTCTTTTTATGTAGTAATACCCTAGAAATTGCGAGGACGCAATTATTTGAAGGAGGGGAGAATGTAACACCCCAAGCTTCTACGGTACGTTTCCCTTCGAATAATGCGATAGCATGTGTTGTACGCAACTTCGAGTTCTAACACACACCACAACTAATTAAACTAGCCGTTGTAAATAGTGATACCTACTTTTTGAAATCATATATATTTTATATTTCAAAATGAACTTCATTTTTGGATTCGGAATATCGAAATTATCCTAGGGTGAAATTTTGGTACTTTTCGGATAACTTTTATATTTTGATGAATAGTAAAAATTACTAAATTTTAATTAAAAACAACTTTTTTAATCAAAATAAGTAATAGTGATAAATTATGAATTTGAGTGGTTTTAAAGTATATTTAGAATATATTTTTACCATTTAATATAATGTTGGTCATTGGACATAATTTTACAATTAAACCGAACATAAACAAGTGGCAATCTTTTGATAGTTATTATCTCTTAAAAACACGCTTTTTGTTTTAACAGCGGGAATTAATTTTAAATTAATTTCTGCCACTTCTGTGTTTTGAATTTAGGAAAATGGATTCCATATTTGGAATCAGGATGTCCAAATTATGTAAATAGGTAACTTTTATTTTTAGACATTTTGAATAATTACTGCGGTAAATATTTTATTTACCATGGTTAAGGGTAAATCCGGTAAATAAGGGTTAAAAAAATAATATTATAATAATACAAAATTACCCTAAAACGTGTCCTAACCTTATTGGTGTACACATACCCGACCATGGGCATCCTTGGGTCAATTTGGGGACCCCTTGGAGCCACTTGTAAGTGATAATGACACATTATATTAATAAAGTTAAAATAAAAATAAAAATGGCATAAGATTACATCTTTTAGAAGAACAATTTTTACATAGGGTTATACATGTTGGATTTTCGATTATAAATATTCATTAGAAAGCTAAAACGATTTCCTACATAAGGATATTTTATTTATAATTGTTAGACATTAAATAAGTTATTTTATTTATGACACAATGATGATGCAGTAATTACTATAATAGTGAAAAATTAAAATAATTGATATTATAAATACCCAAATAAATATAATATGAAACTTTTAATGAATTAAACTAATTTTCTAGGCTAATATGATATATTAGGATTTATTTAATGGACTTTGTTCGAAGTAATCAATCTGTTATGAGTTTCACAAAAATCAACTATTGAATAGTGTCAAAATTGACATAAAAGAGTTCTTAAAACAAATATTATATTATTAATTGATATTAAATTCCTAAAAATCTAAGGTTCGGCCAAGAGACTTATATTATGATAGGTTAATCATTAATAGACCACTTGGGGGTCGCTTGGATGTATATAGTAAGTTTATTAACCATATTATATAAAAATACAAAGAGACATTGTAAAAGTGAAACTAATTAACTTAGAGTTAATACTTAAAGATAAGGTTAATATAAGTACCCAAACCTGTCTAAATTCTATTGGTTGAGTGGTTTTCTACCTATCCCCACCTGAACCTTTGAATAATCAACTTTGGAGCCATTAGAAACCGAATATGAATTTATTATAAATTAATATTTCTAGCTTTTCCAAAGGTGCCCCTCACCCCTCTTATAAAAGGTCACTCCTCCTTCTCTTTTCTTCACACCTTCAAATCCTTTTTGTTCGGCCAAACTCTGCCCAAATACTCTCCCAACATCCCTAACTACAACCTAGAGGCCTTAGTTTGATCAGAAAGCCAACCTAAGGAGCCCTTTTGATCAAATCAAAAGGAAGAACCCGAAGAAGAGGTAATGATTTCACCACACTTTTCTAAGTTCATTTCTTCTTCCACTTCTTCTTCCTTTGTTCTTACCATTCTAAAATAATAACTCCAGTATCTCACATATACTGTGATGTTATTATAAGTATGGTACAACCATATTCAGTATTCTATCCACCCTTTGAATAACATGTCACCATACGTGCGTACGTACGGCTTACCGTCTCCACGTCGTGGTGTAATTGTTATTCAATATAATATTATTTGGATGGGTATAATAATGATGTGTAACTCATGTAAATAATAAATATAACATGTTAATGATTCTGTATATATGATATACCATTCATTTATATATTATTTTAATATCAAAAGAATGATATTGTCGCTCGTGCGTACGTACGGACTACCGTCTCCACGAACGCGATGAGATTCATTCTCCATCGTATCCATTCAAGTATAATTATCATTTTATGATTTAAAAATGATGTTTAAGGACTTGATATCATTCTGGATATGAATAAGATACAACAAACATGGCTTATGTAACAAAACATATAAAAGAAAATGAGTAAGTTAACACCCGAAACGATGATAATTTTAAGATATTATTAATAAATCAATGTTAAAAGATCATATATGATATCATATTAATATATATGATTCTTGTATAATTTAATAACAATTATTTCACCATTATACAGGAGGTTAACCTACCCCAACCAAGGAAAAGTACAAGGTAAGGGTTATTTCACAATCTCTTCCTTATCCGAGGTTGTTTATACGTAATAATCTACTGGGATATCTTTATCATCCACATCCATGTTTCTTAAAAATGTATTTCAAAACATTTTTACTATTTACAAGAATATGGGTTAAATTCATTTATACCCTTGTTTGACTTTTTATAAGAGGTTTATAAAGGAATATTTCCGTCATTTTCAAAACAAGGTCCTTTTTAACCTTTTCGACAGAATTGAGCTAAGAATGTTTTTTTTAACTTATACGGCGGGTGAGGTTATTTTACGCCATTATAAAATCTTCAAAGATTCCCTTACAAGCTTATAAGAATATTTTCAAAGAAAATGTTTTATTTTATATGGATCTTAAATTATTTCAAAATAAAAGGAGATATTTCTTTAAAAAGAATTTTGATTTCATCTATGTCAACATCCTTTGATGGATTTTAAGATTATTTGAAGTTGATTTATTATGGTACAAAACTTCTATATTGTATTGAAGGTTTTGTGATATGTTTGACTGTGGATGTGCTATTTTTATACCATTCGTAGTTTATGGTGAAAGTATTGACATTTCGTATGCTAGTTTTAATACGAATGTTTATGTTATGTTTAAACCTTTTCATATGGGAATGCATTGGACTTAATAAGTGACGTGTGGAGCCCGCTATAGCTCCTCGATGCATCGGTAGGTCTCATGAGACGAACTAGTGTCTTGGCACAAGGCCTTGACAAAATCTTATTTGTAGTCTTGGCACGAGGCCTTGGCTATGTGGTTATGATAGTCTGGCATTATGCATTCCATCATTATGAAAGTGGTTATTGATTTTTCATGTGATTATTCGATTAGTAGAATAACCATGTGAATAAGTAAATGGCATTATTTCATTTCATTTATGCCATACTATGTTGAAAGTTCAAGTTTTAAAGGATTTTGTTTTACTTATACATTGCCTTAAATGTTTATTCTTATTTATGAAAGTTTCCGCTATATTGTTATCCTTACTGGGCATTTGAGCTCACCCCTTTTCTATGTTTTATTTTTCCCAGGAAGTGAAGAAGTAAATTATGAATGACCTGCAGGGATATTATGTGGGGATATGAGTGTGGATTATGGAGACAATATGTTGTTGTAGTAGTTTTTCGTTTAATGATGTAATGTAAACCTTATGAATATATCTAGTGTTTCCAAGGCTACTAAACCAATCGGTCTTTCGAGATTTGATCTTTCTTGTGATCATGCCAATGTTACGAATTAATGCACCGACTCTGGGTAGCTGGGGTCGGGGCGTTACATCCACATTTTCCAGAGGCCACCAACTAGATGTGAGGGTCAATTAGTCTATCTGGGGAGAATATACCATCATTACCAGTGTATGAAATAATATAGAACTATGAAATAGAGGTATCAATAAGAAATAATAATAAAAAAACCATGCATCACTAAACATTTCCCAAAACTATGTACAAGCCCACAACCAAATAAGAAACATGGTATGATGTGTCATAATGTGACAAGAGTAATGAAACCCCAAAATAAAGAAGAATTGATGAATCCCCAACGTGGGTTCTGATACCAATTCTGTTCCCCTCATCTATGCACATCCCTTTCCCAAATCGACCCTCTATCATAGGGACTTTACCATTTTTCTGACCTGCAACCATGAAATATGTGCAGGTACACAATTGCGGCCAAAGTAGGGTGTGAGTACAACTATATAGGCCACCCAAAATTTGTTTCTAAAATATATATAGTCTATATAGATAGGGTATGCATGTACTAAATGAACAACAAGTTAAACGAAAATAAACTTGGTTTTATTAGTTAATAAAGATCACATTAAACATTTCTTCATTCATTCCTTGAGTTAGGGATTTTTCATAAATTTAACATTGGAAGATGTCTGTTGAAAATAATGAATAAGAGGATATATCAAGATCACATTCTAAGTGTGGGAAAAAAATTCATAAAAAATACATCACCCTTACCTAGTAACCTCTGTCCGAGTAGTTTCATCAAATGATGCCATTAGGGGTACAAAGCCATAGTCCTCTCTCTAACATATTCATTAATGGGTTTGGAATTGGATCCTCATTATAACCCAAACCATGGGTGTATATCCTAATGTGTAATTCCCCAAACATACCAATAATCCATTTGAACACGATTCATTAATAATTTACCACATATACCAATTCACAAGCTATACTAATTTCACATAAATGACATTAAAAGATCATTGTTCATTGAAAAAATTAATAATCCTCATGCCATAAACCATTTATACTTTATCATTTACAATATTTCTCCAAATTATCTGATTTTTAATTCATAATACTTATTCAATAAAAAATTACACTTTTCAATTCTCTACTCATTTAACTCATTAACTTTATACCACATAACCTCTAATTCCATATTAACAAAATAATCATTTTTTCCACTAGTTCATTCCACAACCCAATCCATCATGTTAACCAATTTATTATGTCCCCTATGTCATAAAAATCTCATTCAACATTTAACATTTTAATTTACATGTTCAGGAATGAAGGAACATCCCATGGGTGTCCATATAACGCAACTATTCAACCACAATACATCCTAAGGGGATTATGAGGGGTTCGATTCATCTTTTATCCAATTTTTTTTATATCCTTATTATGGAATAAAATGTAAAACATGAAAGACCCATAACACAAACACATACATGTAAAATAAATAGTAAGAACATGGGATATATCTTGTATACCACCTACCTTAATTCAAAGTACAAAGACACCTTTAACAGCAGGCTTTGTGTCATATATGAACACCACTTGATGCCCCAACCTATGACCCGTTGGAAAAAAATAGACATATGTATTTATAATCAATAGATAAAAAACACAAATAATAATATGAATAAGAGAATATGGAGGAGTGTTTGAATCACCTAGTTCCTTGATTTGTAACCAATGACACTGAGAACAACATAAGAATGATGGATAATGATCATTGGGAATCTTGAGGAATTTTGGATCTTCTATAGGGTTACATGATGAATAATGGAGGATAATTTTAATTTAAAATACTTAAGGACAGAGAAGGAAAATGGTAAATTACAACTTTATTGGGGTTCAGAGTTTGGCTGTAGGGTTTGAGAAACCCTATGTAAAACATGTTCCACCCTTTGTCCAAGATGTGGCGAGGTCTCACAGTTACATGAGAATCCTACATAGTTTAAAAATCCATGTGATGACCCTATAGTGTGGCTCACTCGAAGACCACATGATCTATCCTTCAATATTTCATTATTTCTTAAAAAAATTCTCCCCTCCTCCAGACATGCACTGTTATAACATTCAAATACTACTAACCATACAACAATTGTGTGACATTCCCAACATGGCCCTGTTCTACCTTCTATCATACCCCCAACCACCCGAACTACCTCAAGACTCATCATAGACTTGAAAATAATTTCTTTAACCACCTTTAGTGTATTTACATAATAAATTTTATGATTTATATACCTCATTGGAGTCTTGGATCTTACAAAATTTGTTAAAGAAGAAGGTGAAAAAATATCCATCGTGTTAGAAATGCATATTGAATCACCTTTGAAAATTACTAAAATATATGGGGGTATTCTATTAATGTGGATAAAATTTTCATCATGTTAAATAATGAATTACAAATATGAAAAACATTGCCATTACATGTTATAACAACAATGAGATGGGGAACTATGAAAATTAATTTTCCAACCGTCAAATAAATCTACCACAAAAGAGGCCAAAGGGAGAAGCCCAAGCTTTTGCGATTAGTATAGATAAAGTGGAATTAAATAATAATTTGATGGTTGGTACATTAATATTCTATTAAATTTCATATAATCATTTATTTGATTATGGATCATCACAATCATTTTTATTAATATTATTTTTGAAAAAAATAATTCCTTTAAATTTAGGAATGGAGTTGTTAGTCAAAACTATAATTGGATGTATCATTTATAAAAGGATATGTCAGGTAGTCACCATTAGGACACATTAAAAAGTGTTATTTTATGACCTTATCGTCATACCCATGGTTTAATTTGATACAATAATTACTATGGATTGGATTCAAAATATGATTCCAAAATTTAATCCAACAAAATGAAATTACAATATGCGGGGAAGATATAGAATTCAAAATATTTAGAGAAAAAATTTAGTCATCTCAGTCATATCCTCATACTCTCCTAGTAGATATACTAAATGAGGTTTTTTGGGAAGATTATAAAATAAAATATAGGAATGTAGTAGATAATATTAAAATAGGGGATACACATATTGTATATAAAAACCTTGATCTATTTATAAAAGATTTACCTAGTCACCCCGAGTGCATGAAGTTGATATTTTCAATGATTTATTACCTTATACAAAAGCAATACCAATGATTCTTTAGAGAATGGCCACAATGGAATTAGTGGAGATGAAGAAACAACTAGAGAATTTGGGTGATAACGGATTTATTCTCCCATTATTTTCACTCTTGGGACCATATATTTTCTTTATTAAGTAGAAATATGGATACATGTGGCTATAATTTAATTATAGGGAGTTCAATGATACTATGATAAATAAAATGCATCCCCTTCCTCTCATAAATTACTCATTTTATCAACATCACATAGACTAATGTTTTTCAACTATTGATCATTGTTATCTGTATCACCAATTATTGGTAAAGAAGGCATAAATTCAGAAGAAAATATTTTGAATGAGATATGGGAAATATAATTTTAAAATACCTCAATTTTGATCGACTAATGAACCCTCCATTTTTATAATTCTAATGAATATAGTACTCATGGAAAATCTTGATCATATTTTTTGTGGTATTGAATGATGATGTTCTAGTGTTTTCTAAAAGTTATGAGGATAATAAGAATCACTTGATGATTATTCTTAAGTATCTTTTAATGAAGGAGTTATATTGGAAATTTAGTATATATTATTTATGGATTAAATGGATTTATGTTCTTTGCCATTTTGTCTCCAATGATAGTATCTCATTTGATGTTTGAAAAATAATGGCAATCAAAGAGTACATGATTCTGATGAACATAACTAAGGTACATGATTTTGAATCTACCATCTAGAAGTGATGGGTTTGTGATATATAGTGATACAATGAATAATGGAACTGGTTCGTTCCAAATGAAAAATGAAATGTTATTGAATATGTATCATCTAAATTTAATACTAACGAATATAACTACACATACCATTATAATATGTTATCATTTTTAATATATGATTTGATGATTTGATGACATTATCTCAATGGTGTAATATGTGAGATATAATTGGATCATAAAATCACAATGTATTTATTCTCATCTAAATATATCAATATGAGATAGACGTGATGGATCGATCTAACAAAGGTTTACGATTTCTCAATACACTATCACCATGGGAATTCAAATAATGTGTTTCTTGTATTGAGTTGAAAATATCATGTAATTTTGACATACATATGGATTGAGAGGGATTCAATGATCGTGATTCTAGTAAATATGTATATAAAAATTTCTAAGGAAGGCGTACATCATTCATTTTACATTGATTGAAAAACCATATTTAGTAGAGAAGATAATGAATTCCCAAAATGATGATGAGAAATATCAAAAGAAAATTAAAAATGTGGGTGATGGGAAATTAGAATGCTTCATTTGTGAATATGGTACTCTAAAATATGTAAGGATATTTTGTGTTCTATATAAATCTGAACTAAAAAATTAATTATTGGATGACACACATATCATAAGTTTCTGTATAAACTCTGGTATCATAGAAATGTATAGGGATTTCAAGGATGATTTTTTTGGGATATCATGAAGTGAAAAATTGCTGATTATGTATCTGAATATTTAGTTTTTCAGCATGTTAAAGTTATGATATTTACTCATAGATGATTCATGAATACTATTCCTATTACTATTTTGAAATGGGATGACTTTACTATGGATATTTTTATCAGACTTATAACATCTCCCAGAAATATTGATGAAATATGTGTAATCACTGAGAACCTAAACAAATTTTCACATTTCCCTTTTATAAGAAAATATTTAGTGATTGGGCACCTCAAAAGGAACTATATTAATGAATTTATAAGACTGCATAGAATAACTCAATTAATTGTGCCAAACATGGTACCCATTTTACATTCGAATTCTAGAAAATTATTCTGAAAGATTCTTATACAGTCCATTATTTGAAGACTTCGTACCATCATGGAACTAATGCAAAATATTAATGGCGTATTCAATCAATGAAAGATATGTTGTGTTTATGTTCATTTGATTTTCAGGGTATATGGGATTAGTATATACCTCTGTTAGTGTTTTCCTATAATAATAGTTTCCATTAATGTATTCAAATAGTGTGTATTAAAGCATTATATGGAAAGGGATTTCATACTCCAACATACTAGGATGAAGTTGGTGAAAGGATACTCACAGGCCCCAAACATTTTAAAGAAACAACAATAATGGAAATGTATATTTAGGCTCATATTAATGTATCCTAATGTAGGAAGTATAGTTATGTAGATTATAAGAGAAATGATTTGGAATTAAAAGTTAGAGATCATGTTTTCTTGAATGTATCTCCACAAAAGAGAGTAATAAGGTTCTGTAAGAAACTGAAATTTAGTCCAAAGTACATAATGCCCTTTTAAATTCTAAAAATAATTGTTGTTGTTTCATATCATTTGTTAGTGCCTCAAAATATATCTTATGTACATGATGTTTTCCACATATTAGGGTTAAGGAAGTACATCCCTAACCCAACACTTATTCTCACTTTTGATGAAATATAATTAGAACATGATATTTAGTACTATGAATAACCCTTCAATATTCTTGATATAAGAGAAAATATATTGATGAATCATAAAATGGTTTTGGTAAAGTTACATTGGAGAAAAAATAAATGGTGGATGTAATGTGGTAACCATATGATATTAAGAATAAGAAATTCAGTTAATTGTTTGGAAGGTAAAATACACAGAATTTCGAGGATGAAATTTAGTCAATAGGAAAGACTTTATTACCCCAATACATTATAATGTATTCCTTTTATAATAAAGGTAATTTTTTTATTTCTTTTAATGAATGCAAAAACATGTTTAAACAAAGAATGATTTGTCAATGTTTTGTGAAGTTAATTTATAATTAAATTATCATATGTCTTAATTGTTTTTTGATTTTTTCATTTTATAATTAACATTACGAAATACTGAATTTTAAACGAGAAATACTTTTAAATTAATTAATTTATAATGTTAAATTAGTTTTTGAATTGTTTTATGTAAATTTAGCACATTTATATATAAATTAATCAAAATCATGTCATTTAAATCACATTCATAGAGAATGTAGATTAAAAAAAATTCTAGCTTTTGTTCATTTTCACATTGAAAATCTTCTTTCTCGTTAAGGTTATGGGATTAATTTTAAAATAAAATATTCTAATTCTTTAAATTGAATTCTATATTTTGATCCAAATTTTTTTTTTCCTAATAAGTTCATGATATGTTATCTTAAAAAAAATAATGACTGTAGTGAAAATTAATTACAAGGGTGAAGGTAAAAATTGATTTCTCAGGGTAGTAAGATAAAACGATAAGTGTATAAATGAACTATAATCAAGTTATTAAAATGGAATATGTATTAAGTTATTTGACCTTACTTGTTTATTATATTTATTTATTCAATCATGAAAGTATATTCTGTACATAACCCTTATTGAGTATTTGATCTAACCCTTATTTTTTTATTTTCCGCTGATATGAAGTTGAATTCCTCAAATGATTTGGAATAATTATGATATTTTAATTATTTATAATTTTTTTCTTTTCCAATTCTAAAATTTGTTTCATATTTCCATCTGGTATTCCAAAACATCTTAACTGATCAGTACTATGGGATTTGAGCCATTGTATCTATGCCAATGTAATAATTTAAACCCTAGATACGAGTTACTAGGGCCTAGAAACATACTATAATGCTCGATGTAATGAATATATATGAGAAATAATACTTGATAATTACTATATAAAATTATTATAGTTTCTAATTCCATTCCCTTTCACTAATTAAGGAAACAATGTCATAGCTCGTGTGTATGTATGAATTACCATATCCATGAAGAAACATGATTAATTTTCCATGTATAAGATTCAGTAATGATTCAAAAAATATATATAATGAATAAATATGATATTTATAAAATTTATAAAATTATATATATTATATAAATAAATCTATACTCAATAAACAAAAATTTTATGTCAAACAAGCTGGAAAAATCAATTCACTTAATACCTAAAATGATTATAATAACGAATGATTATTGGAAAATGGGTGATAAGTTGTTATAAAAGGATAATATAGGACATTATAAATTTTAATACAGTTATATTCTATGTTAATATCATATTTTATACCATTATATCAGAGTCTTAATCTTGGTCAACTAATGGGAATCACGAAGAAAGGGATTTTGTCTCAATTTGAACTAAATTGAGTCATATTTTTTATTATGAAACGATTCACCTTTATGTAGTTCATATAACCAAATTTATGTATTTAACATGAATAAATAATTATTCATAATGATTATTTTTTTAATTTAAGACTATTACTTCTTGGTGGTTACAATTTTAATGTTTTTGAATATGTTATAATTTATTTTCACAACCCTTTTTCTTATGGGATTACATTCATTTTATTTGAAGCAATCGTATAATATATTCTATATATGATAAAATAATTTTATTAGCTTATATATATATATGGTGTACCAATAGTTTATGTAAAAATTTTATATATTTTTATTTTTAAGTAATAAAAATAAATTTAAAAGACAAACCAAATTTATTTCACAATTAATCGAGTATATATTTCTTTTATATCAATATTTTTCAACAAAGTATTAAAAATTTACTAATATTTACTCAAAAGTTTTATTAGTGAAATTTTATGTTATCTTATATTATTTAAAAATTCCTGAAAGAAATCATTCTAAATTTTTCAAAAAATGACATATTTGACATCCTTTACCAAAATTTAGAAGGAATTTTTTTAACCTAAAAAATGATAACATACTTTATTTCCATCATTACCATTTCATAATATTTATAGTATGCTAATAATTTTATATGAATTTATAATTAAAATAATTTTATGAATGTTTATTTTTAATATTTCTCTTCTATTCCCTTTCCCCTATATGATTTTATTACAATACATGTATTCTTGTTGAATGAATTTCCATCAATTATCAATAATTATTTTTTTAAGTAATTCACTTTCTCTTGAAACATTATGTTTTTTTAATAATTATACATCACATGTATCTTATGTATCTATATATTATTTATCATTGATATGATTATTTCCCAAACCATATATCATTCTTATATATGACGTATTATTATGAAACAAATTTGATTGGATGGGTCCCAATAATAGATACCCCTTTGATGTGTTGATTGATCTCATGAGACAAATATTTTTTTCAAATTACATTGGTTTTGTTGAATAGCTAACCATAGTTTAAAATTATTTGGTTAAATGAATGTATTTTATAGATATCATGAGCTTTTAGGTCATGAAATTCAATATTAACCATTTCCTTTATTTAGAATTAAATTATTATTATCAACGACTTTATTGCATTGATATTTTTAGTGGATTCATTTTTTTCACATGTTATTGATTAAATGTAATTTGTTTCCTTCTATTTACATTTCTTGATTAATTATTACTTATTTACACATGATATATTTAGCTTTACCTGAAAACTACTAAGGAATTTAACTCATCATTATTTTTTCCTTCCCACCATGATATGAATAAAATTTATTGAATGTGTTTCAAGGATGGTGATAATTTTTTATTATGTTTTACCTTCTATTATCAATATAAAATGTGTATCATATAAGTATCTATTTCTACAATAATAATAAACCAATATTTTTATTGATATAAAAACACTTGTATCTATTCCAATTTAATAATTTAGACACTGGCTCTGGGTTTCTGGGATTGGTGTTGTTATAGTTAGTATCAAACCGTGTTCTGTAGAAACTATGTGATGTATACTTTGTAAAATAGATATTGGGGTACATAACCCTATTATAATTTTTTATATATCTCATTTTGGAATAATATCATAATTTTTTCAAAGATATATATGATTTGATTTTTCAAACGAATAGACTACTATATGGGTACTACATGTGGACGTGGTTTTAGAACTAATGCATCTAAGGGCAATAACCATGAAAATAGTTTTTTTAGTATATATCAACAATAATTCTATTATATAGTGATTATTTCTTTACTAGAAACCTTGTTTTACACTCTTGAGGGATATTATTTTGATAATTCATAATTTTTTACAAACCATTATAAAGGATTTAAAAATATTTTTATTATATAATGATATTCCAAAAGGAATAATTTTTATTATTTCCAGATTAACAAAAACTAAATGTTCAATTTATGTTAAATGTTACAATAGATTTATAATTATAAATTTTGATATAAATTTCAAAATTATAATAACTATTTCATTATATTTCATTGTTAATAGATAGAACCAAGAAGAAAAATCGTATCAATGCTCATAGTAAATGTAAGAATTTCCCAGCTAAATAATCCTTTAAAACCTGTATTGGAGTTGAGAATGTTATGGCTATATTAGGGATTCTAACCCTATTTATGTTGAATAACCATATCTAAACAGGGAAACATGATATTCCTTGACCCAAAACACCTATATTGGAATGTTTCATGAGAGATAGTCCCTCATAATTTAGTGAATAAACAAATACAATGGTACATGGGAAATGTATTTTTTCCTATGAAAATATATTTCAGACCTAGGAATATAATGAAATGGATGAGGCTATATAATTATTATATTATTAATAGGGTGATGTTGATAACTAGTTTCCATTTATCAATAATAAATGGATAATATGAAATAAAACACAGGGAATAGAGGTATTTTAATGAAGAATTATTCATAAAATATTTCCCTCATGTGAAATGAACAAAACATAATAAAATATTACAAATTTAAAAAAAAGTAAAAATTTGGAATTACTATATTTAAATCTATTGTAACACGACTCTAATGGTATAATATGAAACAATATTTAATAAAAAATACAATATGGACAATTTATTTGATGGGTTTATGAAAACAATACAATAGGAAGTGGTTTCTCAAATTTTTTGATAATATGATGAAAACGTGTTATACACCATGAAAAAAGGATGAAATTTTATAGATCCAATATATATAATTGGAACCATGATAATAAGTGTTATTCCATAAAATAAGAAAAGGGAATTTATTAATGTATAAAATGACAACAAGTCAATTTCCATTATGTGAAAATTATAGAGAGAAACATCTTTGAGAATACCTAAAGGGCTTGAGATAATTTTAGATGTGTGGAGAAAAGAGTCATATGGATGATGAATGTTAGGGAAATAATGATACCACTAATGTACAATTCATGAACTATAAATAAATAGTGCATTATTCAAACCAATGTATCAAGTGTCAACGAGATCTACCATAAAAATGGCTAAGGGTAGAATACTGAACATATTTGATCTGTACAACTAAGGTTGATATTACCAAAGATATGGAGGTAATTACTAAAATTGTAGCCTCAAATTTAGATAATTACTTATTTTTTATGTACCTTGTAATATTTTATATATTTTATATTTTACATGAAAATTATTTATTTCCATAAATCCTTAATTGGGGATTTTCTATGAAATTTTAACGTAGAAATATCACTACAATAAGGATGTTTCATAAGGTCCCATTATGACACAAAAACATGATCTAATTTTTAATTTACTAACATACACATGGTTGAATTTTATATAGTTTTTGGTATGAACTATATTTCAAAATTATATGAAATAATGTAATAAAATGTGAAGAAAATTACGATTCATGATGAAGATGTGGAATTCCATATATTTAGAGTGGAAACATTATCCTTTGGATCATATATAGATTCACCAGTAGTAACACATTTCAATAATATTATTTGGGATGAATATAATAAAAATTTTATGTATATAGAAGATAATATTCAAATTGAGGATGTATCTATTTTCTAGGAATATATTGATGTATTTCATGAGGAATTAACTGGAAATAAAATTGATCATGATGTTGTTTTTTCTATGGATTGAATCCCTGTTGCAAGACCTTTATAAAAAACATATTATAGAACATAAATTTTTGAATTAAATTAGATATATAAACAACTAGGGAAGTTATGTGATATGATATTTTTTCTTCATAATGATTCACCTTGGGGAGACCCTAATTTTTATGCAAAATAAGGGATCCTTAAGGCCGTGCATTGATTATAGGTAAATAAATACTACTAAGATTAGAAAAATTATCATGTTCTTTACATTATATAATTACTCCATAAATTTCATGGACATCAATATTTTTTGATGAATTAAATTCTATTTGGGTATCATTAATTGTGAGTAACAAAGGAAGATATTCATAGTACAACATTTAAAGTGATGTATAATCATTAAAATATTACATTAATTCTATTTCGATTGAATCACTCAATATATTTTTTTCATTTTAGTATTCATTGATGATATATCAGTGCATTATAAATGATCTGAGGTCTATTAGAATCACTATTAGATCATTATTGGGAATCATAGAGGAAGTAAGTAATATGGGAAATTTGTCATGTGTGAATTATTACTTCAACATGTTTCTTTTCATTGGCATATGTTTTCCAAGGATGAAATCTTAGTTTACCCTACGAATACAAGGGTTATCAAAAAATGACATACACTAATGAACATAACTAAGGGAAAATGTTTATATTGGTCGGAAAGTTACTATTAATTATTTATTCAATATTTTTTTTGATTGGATAACCCATTGTACCAACAAACTCATAAAGGTCATATACTGACTTGGAAAAAAATAATTTTAACAACATTTTCAAGAATTATAGAGAATATTGGTCAATTATTTAATTTTGATTCAACCATCAGGAAATGATTGGTTTGTGATATATTGTAAAAATTAAAGAAGGGATTTGGATGTATCCTTTTGAAGAAGGATAATGTAATTTCCTATAAATAAATTCTATTAAATACTTGGTAATAGAAGTATACAACTCATGATCATGAGTTAGAGAACATAATCATTTATATGATGATATGGAGACATTGTCTCTATAGTGTTGTATATAAGATATACATAGACCATAGGACACTAAAATAAAATATTTCATAGAAATAGATCAGTATTAGGCTAAGTATATTTCTTGAATATGTCAAGGATTATGATTTCCCAATGCACCATACTCAGGGAAAGAAAATAAGGTAGTGTATGAATTGAGTCAGAAATATAATGGAGGACTAACTAAAATAATGATTTATAGTGATCCTATGCTCAGGGATCATGTAAATATGGCAATGTGAATTATTAAGGAAGGGTGAAATGAACTCATTTTTCAAATTATTGTGAAAATATCTTTATTATAAATAATAAAAGTTCCAAACCCGATGCTGATAATTTTAAGATGAAAATTAAATATGTTAGTATTGTAAAATAGGTTGAATTTATTTTTTAAGATTGTGTTCTAAAAACAGAAATTGATTATATGGTCCATCTATAAAAAAGTTGAAAATTTAATTGTTGGATAATACACCTTACATGAATTTCTATATAAAACATAGTTTCAAAAAGAGGTATAGGGATTCGTGGGATCATTTTTTAAATAACATTAAACAAAAAATTACTGATTATGTATCAAGATGATTTGCTTTTCAATAGGAGTAGGCCAAGGGAAATCATTATCAGGGGGTCATGGAACATATAAATATTTCTATGTATAGATGTGATGACATTACTATAAAAATAATCACTATATAAGCTTATAATCCTAAATGGAATGAAGCATTATTTGTTTTTGTTGGAAACCTAAAAAAATATGCACATTTCCTCATTATAATAGAAGATTTTCTTATATGTTCCAAGAAAAAATCTATATTAATGAATTTAAAGGACTTCATGGGGAATCTCTATCAATTTTTTTTGATTATGATCCCTAATTTACATCAAAATTATAGATGGGTTTTAAGAAGTCTCTTGATAAAACGATTCAACTGAACACTTCGTACAACCCAAAAACTGATGGAAAATCCCAAATGACTGTTCAAAAATTAGAATACATGTTGAGATCATGATCACATGATTTCATCGTATCTGGGATATGTTTTTCAAAATTGTTAAATTTTTTATATAATAATATTTTACATTAATTTATTTATATAGAACTATATGAAGCATTATATTGAAAAAGATTTCATACTCAAACATGTTAGATGAAGATAGTGAAAGGAAATATGTAGGCACATAACTTGATAAGGAGAATAAAATAGTGGAAAATACTATTAAGAATCATATTAATGTAGCTTAAATTATACCAAATAATTATATTTATAACCCATGTAATGATCTTTAATTTCAAGTGGGAGATGATGTTTTCTTGAATAAAATATAAGGTCATTTGTATTTAAAAGGGATTTTTTTAGAAAACTATTTTTTAAAAAGGAATAAGTCATTTCCATTTATATTTACTAAAATAATATTTAATGATGAATGATTTAAATGGTATTTATATATTATGTATCAAAATATATCAATATATATCAATATATTTTTTATTACTAGTCATAGAGTTAATATATGATCATCTTCTATTAGGAAAACACATTTCTTTAAAAATCTTATTTGACACTTTTTGGGAGTATATTTTTTAAAAAAAATCTCCCAATTATCTAAATTTAATGTCATGAAATGGATTAAAAAGTTTGAATCATAATTACTAATATATAGTAATTAGGTAATCATAATTTTTTGATATTTAATTGTTAAAATGACAAAAAACAATTACCACCATTATGGTTAAAATGGTTTAATTGGGGTGGGGGGTGGGAGGGTGGTTAATCTCTAAAGATAAAGGTTTAAAATACCTCAATACATTAATAAACTTCATATGTTTATTGTATTTAAAAAATATACTCTTCTAATTCTGATATGGGATATTTTGGATAAATATTTTCAAAAAAATGACATGACATTATTAAAAAACATTGAAAATTTTCAAGTGTGCCACTCACCTAAATTATAAAGGGGAAACTGTAGAGACCCAAAGCTTGAAGTACAAGGAAATTACATTACATTTTCGAAAAACATAACACATAACAAAAACAGACACACAAGGACCATAATAGTTTAGTATCTTTGGAAACTCAGAATATAATCTTCTAATCGTGGGGAAAGATCTTCAACATCACTAATAAAGATCTTCCCCTTTTTTCTTACCTAAAACCTTTATTTAAATACTGGGGAAAAGAAAACATAAAAATGGTGAGCTCAAATGCTCAGTAAGGGTGAGAATAGAGAATATAAAACAATCCATAAACATTTGAAAAAAAAAACTTGAACATAAAATCTAAACATCAAAATCATGACCAACGACATAAATCTTGGATGTACACAAGGTATAGATCATGGAGAAACATTAATCATGGTAAACTAGCCTGGGAATGAAACATTTAATTTTGGAAACCATTAAGCATATGTTATGATTTCCATAGTAGCCAAGGAATTGCTGTCAGGAGCATCTTAGTGGACAAAGTCCCATTTTGAATTGAGTTCACTCCTTGTTCCATTCCTTTAACACTGAACCGGATTAACTTATCATTCTAGCCATGGCTATCTCATGATATATAAATCTTTACCCAATTCATTGGAGGGATATATTGTTCCCACCAATCTCATAATTAAATCATTCTTACTTGGGCCACAACATAAACATAAATCATTCATCATAACCCAAAGAATAAAATGGGGTTCACAAACATCATATCATCCTAACATAATCCATATAAAAAAATGGATATGATTTAATCATAAGAAAAGTGAAACCATTTAAATCATTGGGGAATTATACTTAAAACATACACATATGAAATAATGTCATCTTAGATGAAAAATGGTTTTGCTAAAACACTTGAAATGAATTCTTAAGGAAAATATCCTTTCTTCTTCAAAATCATTTTATTTTTACAAAATTCCATTAAAATTTAAAAGAAAATTATTTTGTTGAATATATTCATGAAATATTGTAGAGTAAGATTCTTGAAAATAATGGTTTTTCTAAAACACTTGAAATGAATTCTTGAGGAAAATATCCTTTCTTCTTCAAAATCATTTTCTTTTTACAAAATTCCATTAAATTTTAAAAGAAAATTATTTTGTTGAATATATTCATGAAAAATTGTAGAGTAAGATTCTTGAAAATAAGGCGTTATGAAATTGTAAAAATCCGTTCATGCCATATATGTTAAAAAACATTCTCCTTGTACTTTTGTCGGAAAAGTCAAAAAGTTCCTTGTATGGTAAACAAAATAAAGATTCCTTCCATAACATGTGGTAAAATTCAAAAAGGGTAAAAAGAACTTTAATCATACATGAAACCATTTTTAGAAATCAGGGACATGGATGATAAATATAACCCTAGTAAATACTTACGAATAAACAATCTCAGATAAGAATGAGATTGGAATAATTATCCCTTACAAAATACTTTTCTAAATAGATCACTTATGTGTATTCACTATAATATAACATAAAGAAATTATAAATACATGGTAATATATAAAAATTCATTTCTCACATAATCAATGAAGGATATAAACATGAAAGAGAAGATCACCCCAAAGAAACGAAATTGGATTATGATGTTCCCTTACCTCGTGTCCGACTTAACTCGATCATTCTTTAATCTCCTCAATAATTAACCAAAGTTAATTTCTACTTTCTTATGAACATTTTTAAAATTTATTATTCCTTTTATATCACTTATTACAATGTTATAAACATTATGTAACTATTTAATTTAATAATGTTTGTTCTGTCGATATTTGGTACTTGAGTCAAAAATAGACTTCTTATAATTAATGTTGTTCATGTGGTCAAAGGTTCATTATATCCAGAATGATATTAATGATTTATAAATCATATATATCATATATATCCAGCATATACATGTATTTATAATATTACATAACATATGGAGGAAAGAAATGAAATGAACCGTTCATGGAGACGGTAAGCCGTACGTACACATGAACACTACTTTCAGTTATATTTCTTATTTTAATAGAATTAAAACATAATGATACATAGTTATATTATAATTCCAGTATAATATAATATATAACATCATTATCTACATCTTTTATACATCCTACATATGGCATTAACGAATCACATCACTTTGAGGGGGCGGTAGTCCGCACTTCCTCAAATGAGATTATCGTATTTACCGACTATGGAAACCATAAAGGCTTGATATAATTTGGAAGTAAAGAAGAATAAATAAATCATAAAAATAATATATATAAATATGAATACAGTTCCATCATAATGGCCACCATGAGAGGAGGTAGGAGAAAATTGAACAATCATCGTTTCGTGAGGCGTTAGTTTTCCATCCACAGAAACATTATGTTATTCACCCATTAGATGGTGATGTGTGTAATTGTAGTTCTAATAATTCTCATTACAACATCCTAGTATATTGAGGATAATGTTGTTGTTACAAAATAATGGATTAAAAATAGTTTAGGGGTTGGAGGAGTAGAATAAAAGAAAACAACTTAAGATAAACTATTACCTTTAATTTGGGTAACTTCATTTGGTTTGAACCAAAAGGACTTCGTTAAATTCCTTCTGCCTAATTTAAGGCTTATAGGGGTAGGAGAGGGATTTAGGGAGCTTAATTGAGCAGAGTTTGGATGTCCCAAATGGCTTGAGAGGTGTGAGGAATTGCATAGAAGTGGTCCTTTTATAAGGGAGAGGAGGGGCTCTTTAGGAATGTGTGAAACAACTATTTTATTATAAACATATATTCGGTTTCAAGAGGTCCCAAACACATTAATGTTTACTATAGGATGACTCATATTCGAAATAAATTCATCCAATAGGAATTGTACAAGTTTTGGATGATATTTTGATCACTGTAATCTTGTTTATTTAAATCATTTATTAATGAGGTAAATACGACATCATTATTGTGTCATAAATAATTTAATTTATTTGATGTCTAAAAATTATAAAAAAATGACAACATGTATAAAATCCTTTTAGATTTCAAATGAATATTTATAGTCGAAAAGATAATTTATATAGCCCCTTATAAAAATTAATTACTAAAAGATTTTTGTTAATGCATTTTTTATCATCACATTAAATTAATTAATCTAATGTGTCATTGTTTTTCATAAGTGGCTCCATGGGGTCCCAAAATAGACCCAATGATGCCCATGGTTATCCATTACTTATCCAATAAGGGTTGGACAAGTGTTAAGGTAATTTTGAATTATTATAATATTCTTTTAACCTTGAATGACCCTATTTACTTTTAACCGTGGTAAATAAAAGTAAAAAGTTACTATTCACCAAAAAAATATTTTTATCTAATTGAACCACATTTTATTCCTTGATAATAACCGTGTCTCTCGGATTTTAGAAATTCAATTCACAGAAGCGGTAAAATTATGTTTTATGAACAATTGCAAAAGCTCCCAGGAGGTGGGTAAAAGACGGTGAAAAGTACAATACAATTTCTATAAATCTAAAATTATTATAAAATGATTCCAATGAATTTCATTGAACATATATAAGTATTATGTATCTATTTTGACCTAAATTAAATTTAAATCAAATAAATGATTATTTAAATAAAAAATTGGTTTTAACCAAAAACTCAGTGTTTTCATTTTTCATCGAAAATTGAATTTTTTCAGAAAAATGCCAAAAATTCAGCCAAAGATATATTTGATATTCTGAATTCAAAAATTATATCTCTTTTTTCGAATTCAAAACATAGAAGTGGCATTAATTAATTTTAAAATTAATTTATGTTATCAAAACAAATAGCGTGTTTTTAAGAAACAATAACTATCAAAAGATTGATACTTGTTTATGACAAATTTCAAAGTGAAATTAATTCCAATGACCAATATTAGATTAAATGGAAAAAATATATTCTAATTACACTTTAAAACCTATTAAAAATAAAATCTTACCATATAAATTATTGTGATGAAAAAAGTTGTTTTTAATTAAAATATAGCGTGTTTTTACTATTAATTAAAATCTGAAAGTTACCTGAATAATATGAAAAAATTATCCAAATTAAATTTTTATATACTTATTCCAAGGAATAATTTTATTTTTTCAAATTGAACTTATAAACATGTCAAAAACTATATTTAAATTGGGTGCGCCATCAAAAGGTGGCAAACCTACATTTTTTTAAAAATACTTATTTTACCCGAAAAATTTATATTGTTTTCATACCATGTTCTAGAAAATATGTGAGATGAATAATAATGCTATAAAATTAAAAATGTAGTTGATACTATTCATAAAGGCTAGTTCATAATAATATTATAACCATATATCTTTGTTTAGTAAAACCTGGTATTGCGTACAACACACGCTCTCGAGGAAGGTCGTGATTGCGTGTAATGCAAGCCAAGTCAGGGTTGAGTGTTGTGCAAGACTGCTATATTGTTTCTTATAACAGAATCCAACCATATTTCGTTTATAAATTGAATATATATATATATATATATATACTCAATGTTTCATAGAATAACTACTATCAAAATTGTGTGTAACATGATCCAAGAATAGTGTTGTGTATACTACAAGCTAATACGGTCTTGTGTATAGTACAAGCTAATCCTGGTGTAGTGTATAATAGAACACATCAAAGATTTTAAAAATAATATATCTCATAAAATCTCATGTTGTTACATTCTGCCCCCTTAAAATGAATTTCACCCTCGAAATTCTTCGGGGTTATAAATGGTGTACTACTTGAAAGTTTCTTTCATAGAAACCCACATAATAAAAAGGATTACCAAAACTAAACATTAAAAACAAAATTAGGAAACGTAAAAATTTCCCAAATTAACTAATCATTGGGCTTCCACATAGAAAAACATTGGTCAAAATATGGATATGGAAGAGAAATATAACTATTAAATTCTGATGGAGAGTGGTAGAGAACATGGCATTGAAAAAACCAACAATCAAATAGCCATAATTTTATGATGATCTAAGGTACCATCTAATTCATCGGATATGAGGTCACTAGGAAAACATTTTTTGGTTTTCTAGATCATTTCCCTATGTTTATGAATTAAAATAAATACTTACATGATTTTGGTACCATCTCACTATTGTTCGTGCCTTGATCAATTTCCACTTCATCTCTTAAAGAAATTAAGTTGAATTTGTTATTCATGAAGTGTTAGAAGATCATGTGATATAAAGATGGGTCATTCCATTTGTTTCAAACAAAAGGTTAGAAAAAGTTATCAAACATACATAAGTCCATCTATGGTGAGGTTAATTGTATATGATTCCAAAAATGATCTTATACTTCATCTATCATACCTCTTAATAAAATAAAACTTGTTTCTACTAACCAGGGACTTTCTATAGGCCAGTGGTAGGCGATAAGGGATAGTCGCACTTCAGTTGTGGGTTCGATTCCCACAGCCTTGTCCGACGCGACGACTTGTCGCACGTTCTGCAGGTTTTCTTTTTCCAAAAATAATAATATCATAACATTTCAGAAATAAAAATTTATATCCTTAACCAATACTCTATGATGTCCATTCCAACCTTTAGGTTTATCGAAAATACTTCTGTCCAATCTTATAGTATAAAGAAAATGATTACAATAAATTTCATCAACCAAGAATGTAATTACCATCATTCATCCCTCATATATCTTGTTGGTCACATTCCAATCATTTGAATACCTTAATCATGTTTTCTCTTGAAAAATGAATACCCATTAAAGCTTAGTGAAAACATGAATGCTGTCAAAAGTTAACTCTTTCCACATACTAAAATCCCAAAAATTATATATACTCAAACCATGATATCACATTGTCCTTATATAATTTATGAGCTCATTAATACTATCAAACATTTCATTATCTCATTAGCACTTCCTTATGCGAATATTAGATGCTTTCCAAAAATATCTGAATAACCTTTCATGGTTACCGGTACCATTCATCATACACCTTCAAAACATAAGGAAAGAAAACAGTGTAACAATCCTTAGATGTCTCTTTATTCCATAGTACCATGAGATTACTTATACAACATTACTCTTGATAAACATGTAATTATTCTACTACCTTCTTAAACCATTGACCGAGCTTCAACAATTCTTTCATTTCACATATCATTTGTAGTCTCTTCATCATCATCCACATAAATACTACCATATGACTATGCAGATTCTCTTTATGATATTTTCCCATAGGGAATTGGTTTTCATAATGCCTGTACATTCCAAATTTAAAACACTTAACTGTTGTTGATGTCTTAGCAATACCATTATCCTTGTCCATGGTGTTAACTGAACCTTTTCCTTTACAATTACTAGCTTTGTGTCCTTCTTTTCCAAACCCAAAGCATCTTCTAGTTCGTTTGAAACATTCTCCATGATGCCTCTTCCCACATGAGTTACATGAGGGAAATTGAACATTCATTCCTCTATGATCATCATGAAACTCCATCTTTCTCTTATTGGCTGAGTCAGGAAACCTACCAAATCTGAGATTATTGATCATATTATGAGATTTCTGATTATGCATAATAATGATGTTTTGCTTTCATAATCCCATATAATTTTCTTGATCATGAATAATATCATTCCATTTTCCATCATATTCTCCATTATTGTGAATCTTTCTATTTCCAACCATTTTATAAAACCCAAAAAGAATAGTGTGGGCGGAAAAAATCATGATAGGTAAAAAAACACAATAAAGAGGGAGTGACTTCAATATCTAACATCATAGGTTTAATTCTAAGATCGTTTCCATAATTCTAGGACTATAACCTATACTTATACTTAACCTTAGGGAAATACTTTCAAAATATCTCTAGGGATCTCACTAAAGTTTTCGAATCCTAGTTTCTAAAGGTTAACTAAACCTTTCCTCTAATACCAATTATAGAGGCCTGAAACTTGACGTACAAGGAAATTACATTACTTTTTCAGATAACATAATACATAAAAAAACAGACACACAAGTACCGTAATAGTTTAGTGTCTTTGGAAACACGAAATATAATCTTCTAATCGTGGGGAATGATCTTCAACATCTCCAATAAAGATATTCCCCTTTTTTATTACCAAAAAACTATCTTTAAATATTGTGGAAATGAAAACATAAAAATGGTGAGCTCAAATACTCAGTAAGGGTAAGCATAGAGAACATAAAACAATCCATAAAAATTTGAATACAAAAACAAGGACATAAAATCTAAACATCAAAATCACGAGCAACGACAGAAATTTTGGAATTACAAAAGGTATAGATCATAAAGGAACATTAATCATGGTAAACTAGCATGGGAATGAAACATGTAATTTTTGAAACCATTAAGCACATGTTATGATTTCCATAGTTGCAAAGACATTGCTGCCAAGACCTTCTTAGTGGACAATGTCCCATTCTGAATCGAGTTCACTCCCCGTTCGAGTCCTGTAACACTGAACCGGATTAAATTACCATTCCAGCCATGTCTATCTCGTGATATATAAATCTTCACCAAATGCATTGGAGGGATATATAGGTCCCACCCATCTCATAATGAAATCATTCTTACTTGTGCCACAACATAAACATAAATCCTTCATCATAACCCAAAGAATAAAATGTGTTTCATAAACATCATCTCATCATAACATAATCCATATAAAACAAATGGATATCATTTCATCATAAGAAATGTGGAACCATTTAAATCATTGATACATTATACGTGAAACATACACATATGAAATAATGTCATCTTATATGAAAAATGGTTTTGATAAAACACTTGAAATGAAATCTTGAGGAAAATATACATTTTTCTTCAAAATAATTTTCTTTTCACAAAATTCCATGAAATTTTAAAAGAAATGGATTTTGTTGAAAATAGTCATGAAATATTGTAGAGTAATATTCTTGAAAATAAGGCGTTATGAAACTGTAAAAATCCTTTCATGCCATATATGTAAAAAAAACATTCTTCTCGTAATTTTGTCGGAAAAGTCAAAAAGATCCTTATATGGTTAAAAAAAGAAATATTTCTCCCATAACATGTGGTAAAAGTCAAAATGGGTAAAAATTTATTTAAACATACATGAAACCATTTTTAAAAATCAGGTACATGGATGGTAAATATATCCCATGTAAATACTTACGAAAAAACAATCTCAGATAAGAATGAGATTAGAATAATTATCCCTTACAAATATCTTTTTGTAAATAGATCACTTATGTGTATTCACTATAAGGTCACATAAAGAAATTATAAACACATGATAAGATATAAAAATTCATTTCTCATATAATCAATGAATGACATAAACAAGAAAGAGAAGATCAACCCAAAGAACGGAAATTGGGTTAAGATGTTCCCTTACCTTATGTTCGACTTGACTCGATCGTTCTTTAATCTTCGGAATAATAAACTACAGTTAATTTCTACTTGCTTAAAAATATTTTTCAAATTTATTATTCCTTTTATATCACTTATTACCATGTAATAAACATTATGTAACTATTTATGTTAATAATGTTCGTTTTGTCGATATTTGGTACTTGAGTCAAAAATGGACTTCTTATAATTACATATTGTTCATGTGGTCAAAGGTTCATTATATCCAGAATAATATTCATGATTTATAAATCATATATATCATATATATCCAGAATATACAAGTATTTATAATATTAAATAACATATAAAGGTAATAAATGAAATGCACCGTTCATGGAGACTGTAAGCCGTACGTACACATGAACACTACTTTCATTTAAATTTCTTATTTTAATGGAATTAAAAAATAATTATACATATGTATATTATAATTCCAGTATTATATAATATATAATTTCATTAAATACATCCTTTATACATCCCACATAATGCATTAACAAATCACATCACTTTGAGGGGGCGGTAGTTCGTAATTCCTCAAATGAGATTATCATAATTACCGACTATGGAAACCATAAGGGCTTGATATAATTGGGAAGTAAAGAAGAATAAGGAAATAATAAACATAATATATATCATATATGAATAAAGTTCCATCATAATGGACACCATGAGAGGTGGTAGGAGAAAATTGAACAATCAACGTTTCATGAGGCGTAAGTTTGCCATCCACAGAAACATTATGTTCTTCATTCATTAGATGGAGGTGTGTGTAAGTGTCATTATAATAATTCTCATAACAACATAAAAGTATATTGAGGATACCATTGTTGTTACAAAATAAAGTATTAAAAAGAGTTTAGGGGTTTGATATGTAGAATAAAAGAAAACAACTGAAGAGAAACTGTTACCTTTAATTTGGGTAACGTCCTTTTGTTTGAACCAAAAGGAATTCTTTAAGTTCCTTCTTCATAATGTAAGGCTTATAGTGGGAGTAGAGGGATGTTGGGAGCTTATGTGGGCAGAGTTTTGAAGAGCCAAATGGCTTGACAGGTGTGAGGAATTTCATAGAAGTGGTCTCCTTTTATAAGGGATTGGTTGGGCTCCTTAGGAAAGCGTCGAAACATTATTTTATTATAAACTTATCTTCAGTTTCAAGAGGTCCAAAACACATTAATGTCGAATATAAGAAGACTCATATTCGAAATAAAATGATCAAATATGAATTAGATAGGTTTTTTATGATATTTTAATCATTATAATCTTATTTATTTAAATCATTTATTAATGTGGTAAATACTGCATCATTATTGTGTCACAAATAATTTAATTTATTTGATGTCTAAAAATTATAAAAAAAATACAAACATGTAGAAAATCTTTTTATCTTTCCAATTAATATTTATAGTAGGAATGATAATTTATATATCCTATTATAAAAATTAATTACAAAACGACTTTCGTTAATGCCAATTTTTTCTTTACATTAAATTAATTAATCTATCATTTCATTTTCTTTCATAAGTGGCTCAATGGGGTCCCAAAATCAACCCAAGGATGCCCATGGTCGGTCAATGCTCATCCAATATGGTTTGGACAAGTGTTAAGATAATTTTGAATTATTATAATATTATTTTAACCTTTAATTACCCTATTTACTTTTAACAGTGGTAAATAAAAGTAAAAAGTTACTATTCACCAAAAATTATATTTATATAATTGAACCAAAATTTACTCCTTGATATTAACTGTTCCTCTCAGATTTTCAAAATTCAACTCACAGAAGTGGTAAAATTAAGTTTTATGAACAATTGCAAAAGCTCCTGGGAGGTAGTTAAAAGACGGTGATGTAATGCCCCGACCCCAGTTACCCAGAGTCGGTGCCTTATTTTAATACATTGGCATGATTACAAGGAATCAAGTCCCAAAGGACCGATCAGTTTAGTAGTCTTTGAAAAATAGATCACATACATGAAAATGAAATTTGAACTTTATGACGTACAAAACAAAATAAATAATCTTTATGAACGTCATTATTCCCTTGGCATAACCCTACATATAAACCACAATAAACCTCTTTGAATCCTGGGAAAAATAAATCATAGAAAGGGTTGACCTCAAATGCTCAGTAAGGGTAATCAATACTGCTGAAACTTTCAAAAATAAGCATAAACATTTAAGGCAATGTATAACTAAAACGATAGCCTTTTAAACTTGAAATTCAGCATAATATGGAAAAGATAAAATGAAATAATGCCATTTACTTATTCAGATGGATATTCTACTAGTCAAATAATCACATGCAGTATTAAAAACCACTTTCATAATGATGGAATGCATAATGCCAGAATATCATAACCCCATAGTCAAGGCCTCGTGCCAAGACTACAAATAATATTTTGTCAAGGCCTTGTGCCAAGACACTAGTTTGTCTCATGAGACCTACCGATGCATCGAGGTGCTATAGCGGGCTCCACCCATCACTTATTAAGTCCAATGCATTCCTCATATGAAAAGGTCAAAACATGACATAAACATTCATATTAAAACTAGCATACTAAATGTCAATACTTTACCCATAGACCATGAATGGTATAAAAATAACACATCCATAGTCAAACACATCAAAAAAAACCTTGAACAAAATATGGAAGATTTGTATCATGATAAACCCACTTCAAAAAAGGATTAAAATCCATTAAATAATTTTTACATGGATGAAAATTATTTGTAAAACTCTTTGAGAGAAATACCCATTTTTCATGAAAACATTAAAAAGTCACACAATTTATAAAAGAAGTCATTTAATGACATTTTTGAATGAAAGTGTCCCATACCAATTTGAAACTTTTGAAAAGAAATATCATTTTAAAAAACATTCATTTCCATATAAATAAATCCTTAAAAACCATTTTGAAGACATGGACATAAATGAGAATGATTTAGAAGAATAAACATTTAAAACATTTGAAATGATGTTTTAGTAAAAAGTCCCTTAAAATAATCCCTTTGAAAACACTTTAATAAAACATGTACAGGGATAATAAATATTTCCCAGTAGATACATATGTAAAAATAACCTCGGATAATAAAGAGATTGTGAAATTAACCCTTACCAATTTGGTAACATACGAAACATACATCCCATGAAAGAGGTATCATACAATGAATATGTAAATACACATAAATTAAATTGTATTTCACAAAGAATATAATTATGGTCAGTACATACACCACACAAAAGGTAATAGTTGCAATATGGCATGAATCTCATGGGAATAAGGAGTGAGATAAAAACCGCTTACCTTGCACTTTCCTTTAGTCAAGGCTATGTTTAACCTCCTGTACGAAGATTGTAGTATGTTATTAAATTATACCAGAACCATATTAATATTTATGATATCATACATGATTCATTTATGACTTTATATTACCCATTTAATAATAATTTACAGTTTAAGTTAACATTTTGGGGATAAACACTTTCTTTATCATACGTGTTTTAACTTGTCACTCTTGGTTGTATCACTTAGATCATGATTTAAATTCTTCCAGAATATAAAACATGATAAATATATCATATATATTTAGAATATAAATATGTATAATAGACATATATATGAAATGGAAAACACCGTTTATAGAGATGACAGTCCGTACGTACGCATAAACGTTGTTTCTGTTTTCATATAGTATTGAACGGAAGTAAGTGAATAAGATATATATAAGTGCATAAATCCTTTTATATATATATATACATATATCTTCAGTAGCATTATTATGTAATATATTACATACTTATTAGTAATATATATTTTTATAATCGTCGATGAATGGTGAAATTTGAAATGAATCTCATTGCATCGTGGAGACGGTAATCCGTACGTACGCACGAGCAAAAATATCATTCTTTTGATTTTAAAATATTATATAATTGGATGGTATATAATATATAAAGAATAATTATCATGTTATATTTATTATTTACATGAATTAAAAATCATTATTATACCCATCCATATAATAATATATTGAATAACAATTACACCACGACGTGGAGACGGTAAGCCGTACATACGCACGTATGGTGACATGTCATTCAAAGGATGGATAGAATAATAAATATGGTTGTAACATATTTATAATAATATTACAGTATATAGGAGATAATTGATTCATTATTTTAGAATGGTAATAACAAAGAAATAAGAAGTGTAATAAGAAAGGAATTTGAAAAAGGGTGGTGAAATCATTACCTCTTCTTCGCGTTCTTCCTTTTGATTTGATCAAAAGGGCTCCATTGGATGGATTTATGACTAAAGTAAGGCCTCTAAGATGAAGTGAGGGAAGTTGAGAGAGTATTTTGGCAGGGTTTAGCCGATCCAAAAGGCTTTGAAGGTGTGAATTAATGATGAGGGAGAGTTTCCTTTTATAAGAGGGGTGAGGGGCACCTTTAGAAAAGCTAGAAATATTATTTTATAATAAATTCATATTCGGTTTAAAATGGCTACAAAGTGGATTATTTAACGGTTAAGGTGGGGATGGGTCACAAACCACTCAACCAATATAATTTAGACAGGTTTGGGTCATTATATTAACCTTATCTTTTAGTTTTAACTCTTAGTTAATTTGTGTGACACTTAACATGTCACTTTCTATTTTTATATTTTATAGTTAATAAACATACTATATACATCCATGAGACCCCAAAGTGGTCCATTAATGATACAAATATCATGATATAAGTCTCTTGGCCGAACCTTAGATTTTTAGGAATTTAATATCAATTAATAATATAATATTTGTTTTAAAAACTCTTTTTTGTCAATTTTGACACTATTCAAAAATTGACTTTTGTAAAAATCATAATAGAATTATTACTTAGAACAAAGTTAATTAAGTAAATCCGAATATCTCATAGTATCCTATAAAATTAGTTTAATTCATTAAAAGTCTCAAATTATATTTGTTTGGGTATTTATAATATCAATTATTTTAATTTTTCACTATTATGGTAATTACTGCATCATCATTGTGTCATAAATAAATAAAGTTATTTAATGTATGAAAATTATAAATAAAATATCATTATGTAGGAAATATTTTTATATTTCTAATGAATATTTATAGTCGAAAGTCCAACATATATAACCCTATGTAAAAATTGTTTTACTAAAAGATATATGCTTATGTCATTTTTGTATTTATTTTAACTTAATTAAAATAAAGTGTCCCTATCACCTACATGTGGCTCCATGGGGTCCCAAAATCGACCCAAAGATGTCCATCATCGGAAATGTATCCACCAATATGGTTAGGATACGTTTTATGGTAATTTAGTATTATTATAATATTATATTTTAACCCTTATTTACCAGATTTACCTTTTAACCATGGTAAATAAAATATTTACCGAAGTAATTATTCAAAATGTATGAAAATAAAAGTTACCTATTTACACAATTTGGACATCCTGATTCCAAATATGGAATCCATTTTTCCAAATTCAATACACATAAGTGGAAGAAATTTATTTAAAAATAATTCAGGCTGTCAAAACAAAAAGCGTGTTTTTAAGATATGATAATTATCAAAAGATTGATACTTATTTATGTCCGGTTTAATTGTGAAATTATGTCTAATGACTAAAATTTCATTAAATTGTAAAAATATATTCAAAATATAATTTTAAACCACTCATGTTCATAATTTATCACTATTAATTATTTTGATTAAAAAAGTTGTTTTTAATTAAAATTTAGTAATTGTTACTATTCATCAAAATATTAATGTTATCTGAAAAGTACCAAAATTTCACCTTGGGCTAAATTCAATACTCCGAATCCAAAAATGAAGTCCATTTTGAGAGATAAAATTTCTAAAATTTTAAAAATTTGGTATTACTATTCATAACGGCTACTTTGATTGGTCGTGGTGTGTGTTAGAACTCGAAGTTGCGTACAACAAACGCTACTGTATTATTCAAAGAGAAGCTTTCAATGGAAGATCAGGGTGTTACATTCTCCCCTCCTTCAATAAATTGTGTTCACGCAATTTGATTTTGTTTTTTTGATAATAAAGTTTGAAAATAGAAAATATCTTTGTGAAAAAACCCACATCAGAAATTTTTTTAATAAAATTTAGTCTTAACAAGATGACAAGAGAAATGAAAGGGTCACCAAAAAATTATGATTTTGATTAGGAGGACATTGATGGAAATTATATACTTATAATTGGAGGGAAAATGTAAATATTTATAGGTAGTGATTGAGGTCATCAATCACAAACAAGTTTAAAATTGAGGTCCTTAAATTCATCAATCTATGATGATTTAAAATACCATCGGTTCAACAAAACATAAGGTATTAGAATAACACATTTTTGACGTTGAAAAATATCTTAGTTGAAATCCCACATCAAAAAATGAATTAATTAGGCCTATATTAAAAATAAAGAGTGGAAAGTATGAAGATTTCTGAAAATAACACATACTAGGGTTCCATGTAGGAAAATATGGATATGGAAGATAAATCTATCCATCAATTATCTATTGGAGGGTCGTAGAGAACATGGCTATTAAAAGGCCAAAAATCCCAAAGCCATAAATTAGTGATGATCTAAGGTACCATCTAGGACAATATTTTTGTTCTAATTTCCCTTTCATAATGTTTAGGAATTTATTTATGATATTGGATAAGATCATAAGGAGATATACTTACATTCTAGTTAGAGTTTTATCCATTAATAAATTTCTACCACAAACTCATCTTTCACCCAAAACATAATAAAACTCCAAAATACTCTATTTATCCTAATCGTAAAGGGTTCCAAATATAATGAATTTATAATTCACATATCAGACCCTTTATGTAAAGAAACTACATTATACCATCTAGGAACTTCATGTAGCACAATGGTAGGCGATAAATCCCAATTGAAGTATGGTTGTGGGTTCGATTCCTACAGCTTTGTCTAACACAACGGGTCGTCAAACGGTCTGTGTGTTGTCCTTTTATAAAAATCCAAAAAAAATAACCTTTCAAACTTAATCCATTCCAACCATTAGACTTATCCAAAATACTATTATCCAAACTCACAGTCCAAAATTTAAAAGGAAGTTAAACATAATGAGGATCCTTTTTTCCAGGTAATAACATGTGAATGCCTTCCTCATATATTATTTTACAACACTGCAACATCCAGTATTACCGAAATCAACCATCTCTTATTCCAAAATCACTACCTCATTATTAGGACCATATTAAGGTTTACCTTTCCTTCAACCACGTAATTTCTAAGAAAAAATTAACTCACTGTAGAGTCACTTTTCTTAGTACCATAAAATCTCAAATCCTTAATTAAATAGTACTGCAGTAAAATCCTTATTTATTTCTAGAACATCATTGATACAAAACATAAATGAAATAATTATAAAATAACAACATAAGAACAATAGTCATTCCTCTTCATCTGTGGTAGTATCATAACTTGATTATTATCCAATAACATATTTTGAGGCATAGTCCGATGACTGGGTGATTGGTTCACATACTGTCCAAACTCCTTGAAAATGAATCATTGTACATTTGAAACCATTTTCTTACCCTTGCAGTCACGTACTTCTTTCCCTTTTTTTCCACACTTATAACAAACTCCAATTCCATTCAGGTAAGTTCCAGGGTGTTTCTTCCCACAGTTATCACATATGGGAAAATTATTCTTTTCCCTCTTCCCTTTATCCATCTTTCTCTTTTCCATCCTTTTCTTCTATTGCTTCACATCAAAGCCATAGGACTCTGAGAATAATTTCCTCATCTTATCAACACATGATACTATTTATTCATATGATGATAATATGTGGGAAACTATTTCCCTTCTAAATACTGGCATAGGACCATGAAAGATATGATCCTTCTTACTCTTTGGATCATACGTATTATGGGAGTTCACATTCCATCTACTTGGCTCCATTTCTATACAATAGCATAAACTAGTTCAGTTTATGAATTTCAATGAATAATTACCAAACTTGTAAAATACCTAACAAAAATTGAACAGTTTATGGATATAATCCATAATCATAAAAAAAATTCTTTGAGTAAGTATATACTCATAATCCCTTCATAAAGGTTTGTAAAGAAAATGAATATTATCATAAGCATATCCCCCGGGAGTGTTGTAACCAAGAGTGCAGCAAGGCCCGTTGTCGTGCACCAGTTCCCGTTTGAGTCTAGCTCAAAGCGGTGTTTTCGGGTTTTACTCCTAGGAACAATTGTGCCAGAGCCGCCTCTACCTTCTTGTATCCAGACAGGGATGTATTGCTAGGAAAACTCAGAAAATCTCTACAATACCAAAATTATATGAAGTTATTCTATACTAATCCTCAAAGTCTATCTTAGGGAAATGTTCTCTAATCAGAGTTTATCAAAATCTAATTTCCAAAGTTATTGCTAAACTTCCTCTGATAACAACTGTAACGCCCCGACCCCAGTTACCTAGAGTCGGTTCATTGTTAAAATACATTGGAATGATTACAAGGAATCAAGTCCCGATGGACCGATCAGTTTAGCAGTCTTGGAAAAATAGATCACATACATGAATATTACATTTTCACTTTAAGACGTACAAAACAACATAAATAATCTTTATAAACACCATTATTACCTTGGCTTAACCCTACATATCAATCACATTACACTTCTTGGAATCCTGGGAAAAATAAAACATAGAAAGGGGTGAGCTAAAATGCTCAGTACGGGTAAGCAATATAGAAGAAACTTTCAAAAATAAGCATAAACATTTAAGGCAATGTATAACTAAAACAAAAGCCTTTTAAACATGAACTTAAGCATAATATGGAAAAGATAAAATGAAATAATGCAATTTAATTATTCACATGGATATTATACTAGTCGAATAATCACATGAAATATCAACAACCACATTCGTAATGATGGAATGCATAATGCCAGACTATAAAGACCACATAGCCAAGGCCTCGTGCCAAGACTACAAATAAGATTTTGTCAAGGACTTGTGCCAAGAAACTAGTTTGTCTCATGAGACCTACCGATGCATCGAGGAGTTAAAGCGGGCTCCACTCGTCACTTATTAAGTCCAATGCATTCCTCATATGAAAAGGTCTAAACATAACATAAACATTCGTATTAAAACTAGCATACGAAATGTCAATACTTTACCCATAAACCATGAATGGTATAAAAATAACACATACATAGTCAAACATATCAAAAAAACTATCAACAATATATGGAAGATTTCTATCATGATAAATCAACTTCAAAACAAGTTTAAAATCCATTAAATAATTTTGACATGGATGAAAATGATTTGTAAACCTCTTTGAGAGAAATACCCCTTTTTCATGAAAACATTATAAAGTAACACAATTTATAAAAGAATCCATTTAAAGAAATTTTTGAATCAAAGTGTCTCATAACACTTTGAAACTTTTGAAAGGAATTATCATTTTAAAAATCATTCATGTCCATATAAATAAATCCTTAAAAACCATTTTGAAGACATGGACATAAATGAGAAAGATTTAGAAGAATAAATATTTAAAACATTTGAAATAATGTTTTAGTAAAAAGTCCCTTAAAATAATCCCTTTGAAAACTCTTTCAGAAAACATGTACATGGATAATAAATATTTCCCAGTAGATATATATGTAAAAACAACCTCGGATAATAAAGAGATTGTGAAATTAACCCTTACCAATTTGGTAACTTATGAAACATACAACCCACGAAAGAGGTATCCTACAATGAATTTGCAAATAAAAATAAATTAAAGTGTATTACACAAAGAATATAATTATGTGATGTACATACACTACACAAAAGGTAATAGTTGAAATATGGCATGAATCTCACTGGAATAAGGAGTGATATGAAAACCCCTTACCTTGCACTTTCCTTTAGTCGAGGGTACGTTTAATCTCATGTATGAAGATTGTAGTATGTTATTAAATTATAACAGAACCATATTAATATTTATGATATCATACATGATTCATTAATGACTTTATATTACCCATTTAATAATAATTTCCATGTTAAGTTAACATTTCGGGTAATAATCAAATTCTTTAACATACGTGTTTTAACTGGTAACTCTTGGTTGAGTCACTTAGATCATGATTTAAATACTTCCAAAAAATATAACATGATAAATATATCATATATATTTAGAATATAAATATGTATAATAGATATATATATATGAAATGTAAAACACCGTTTATGGAGACGGTAGTCCGTACGTACGCATAAACGCTGATTCTGTTTTCATATAGTATTGAACGGAAGTAAGTGAATAAGATATATATAAGTGAATAAATATTTATATATATATATATATATATCCCCAGTAGCATTAGAATGTCATAAATTACATACTTATTAGTAATATATATTTTTATAATCGTCGATGAATGGTGAACATGGAAATGAATCTCATCGCGTCGTGGAGACGGTAATCCGTACGTACGCACGAGCGAAAATATCATTCTTTTGATATTAAAATAATATATAATTGGATGGTTTATCATATATACAGAATCATTATAATGTCATATTTATTATTTACATGAATTAAAAATCATTATTACACCCATCCAAATAATAATATATTGAATAACAATTACACCACGACGTGGAGACGGTAAGTCGTACGTACACACGTATGGTGACATGTCATTCAAAGGATGGATAGAATACTGAATATGGTTGTAAAATATTAATAATAATATTAAATTATATAGGAGATACTGGATTCATTATTTTAGAATGGTAATAACAAAGAAAGAAGAAGTGGAAGAAGATAGGAACTTGAAAAAGGGTTGTGAAATCATTACCTCTTCTTCGGGTTCTTCCTTTTGATTTGATCAAAAGGGTTCCTTTGGATGGATTTCTGACTAAAAAAGGCCTCTAGGATGAAGTTAGTGAAGTTGAGAGAGTATTTGGGCTGGGTTTGGCCGAACCAAAAGGCTTTTAAGGTGTGAATTAATGAAAAGGGGTAGTGTCCTTTTATAAGAGGGGTGAGGGGCACCTTTGGAAAAGTTAGAAATATTATTCTATAATAAATTCATATTCGGTTTCTAATGGATCCAAAGTGGATTATATAAATTTTAAGGTGGGTATGGGTCAAAAACCATAGGACCAATATAATTTAGACTGGTTTGGGTCATTATATTAACCATATATTTTAGTTTTAACTCTTAGTTAACTAGTTTGACACTTACCATGTCACTTTGTATTTTTATATTTTATAGTTAATAAACATACTATTTTTATCCAAGAGACCCCCAAGTGTTCCATTAATGATATATCTATCATTATATAAGTCTCTTGGCCGAACCTTAGATTTTTATGAATTTAATATTAATTAATGATATAATATTTGTTTTAAAAACTCTTTTATGTCAATTTTGACACTATTCAATAATTTACTTTTGTAAAAATCATAACAGAATGATTACATGAAAAAAAGTTATTTAAATCAGTAAAAATATTTCATATTATCTTATAAAATTACTATAATTCATTAAAAGGCTCAAATTATATTTATTTGGATATTTATAATATAAATTATTTTAATTTTTTACTAATAAGGTAATTACTGCATCATCATTTTGTCATAAATAACATAAATTATTTAATGTCTAAAAATTATAAATAAAATATCATTATGTAGGAAATCTGTTTAGGTTTATAAATAATATTTATAGTCGAAACTCCAACATATATAACCCTATGTAAAAATTGATTTGCTAAAAGATATATGCTTATGTCATTTTTTGTATTTATTTTAACTTAATTAAAATTAAGTGTCTCTATCACCTACAAGTGGCTCCATGGGTTCCAAAAATCGACCCAAAGATGCCCATGGTCGGAAATTTATCCAAAAATAAGTTTATGTCACGTTTTAGGGTAATTTAGTATTATTATAATATTAATTTTTTAACCCTTATTTACCAGATTTACCCTTTAACCATGGTAAATAAAATATTTACCGAAGTAATTATTCAAATTGTCTAAAAATAAAAGTTACCTATTTACAAAATTTGGACATCCTGATTCCAAATATGGAATAAATTTTTCCAAATTGAAAACACAGAAGTGGAAGAAATTAATTTTAAATTAATTCCTGCTGTCAAAATAAAAAGCATGTTTTTAAGATATAATAACTATCAAAAGATTGATACTTGTTTATATCCGGTTTAATTGTGAAATTATGTCCAATGACCAAAATTGTATTAAATGGTAAAAACATAATCTAAATATACTTTAAAACCACTCAAGTTCATAATTTATCACTATGAATTATTTTGAATAAAAATGTTGTTTTTAATTAAAATTTAGTAATTTTCACTATTCATCAAAATATTAAAGTTATCCGAAAAGTGCCAAAATTTCACCTTAGGCTAAATTCGATACTCCGAATCCAAAAATGAAGTCCATTTTGAGAGATAAAATTTCTAAAATTTTAAAAATTAGGTATTACTATTCATAATGGCTACTTTGATTGGTCGTGGTGTGTGTTAGAACTCAAAGTTGCGTACAACACACGCTACTGTATTATTCAAAGAGAAGCGTACCGTAGAAGCTTGGGGTGTTACAGTTAAAAAGTTTAATACAATTTTTATAAATCTAGATTTAATATTAAATTCACTCAATGAATTTCATTGAACTTATATATGTATTATATATCTATTTTGACCAAAATTAAATTTAAATCAAATAAATGATTAATTAAATAAAAAGTCGGTTTTAACAAAAAACGTAGTGTTTTCACTATTCATCAAAAATTGATGTTTTTCAAAAAAATACCAAAAAATCAGCATAAGCTATATTTGATATTCCAAATTCAAAAATGATATCTATTTTTCAGAATTCAAATCATAGAAGTGGCATTAATTAATTTTAAAATTAATTCCCGTTATCAAAACAAATAGCGAGTTTTTAAGAAACAATAACTATCAAAAGATTGATACTTGTTTATGTAAAATTTCAAAGTGAAATTAATTCAATGACCAATATTGGATTAAATGGTAAAAATATATTCTAGTTACACTTTAAAACCAATTAAAAAGATAATCTATTCATATAAATTATTGCGATGAAAAAAGTAGTTTTTAATTAAAATATAGCGTGTTTTTACTCTTCATCAACATATGAAAGTTATCTGAATAATATGAAAATTTTATCCAAATTAAAATTTTATATCCTGATTATAACGACCCATACTTTACATATATTGTTATAACTTCAGAATTAAATCACACTTATTACAACATATAACAAAACCAAGAAAGGACCGTATGGGTATAGTGTCTTTAGAAACTGGGAAACATAAACAACTGGTTCATAAAGAATCTACTTTGCCTCCCATTTATTTCATCATATCTAGAGTCCCATTTTGGAATATTCTACTTAATAACCTTCTTTTTGACCTGGGGAAATAAAACATACCAAAGGGTGAGCTCAAATGCTCAGTAAGGGTAAACAAAAGAAATATCAATCACATCTTATATATAAGCACATAACTTTTGGAAATCTTAACCTGCAAAAGAGATCATAATTTCATAACATGGGATAAATCATAGTAGTGAAATGTAATCCCAATCATAACTTAAAACATGAAACTTTGTGGCATACACAAATAATCATAGAGAATCATTTCTTGTTAGTCAAGACTCATTGCCAAGACTATCTTAGTGGACAAAGTCCATTTCTGAACCGGGTTCATTCCTCGTTTCAGTCCTGTTTCACTGAACCGGTATAACCTACCGTTTCAGCCATGTCTATATCATGAGATATAAAGTCTTTACCCAATGCATTGGAGGGAGATATAGGTCCCACCCATCTCATAATGATACCATTCTTATGTGTTCCACAAAATCATAACCATACATCATAGCATAACCCATGTAATAAAAATGGGAATATTAAACATCGTGACATCATAAAAAAATTCATATAAGATAAAGGAATTCATAAACATAATTCCATCACAACATAATAAAATCAATGTAATAATAGGGATATAAACAGAACCCTTTATTATCTTAGATGGAAAATAATTTTGATAAAACACTTGAACTCCATTCTTGAGGAAAATATCCTTTCTACTTCAAAAACACTTTTCCTTTTATAACATGTCATAAAATTCTAAACTAAAAAAAGTTGATTAAAAATAAAATTGAAAACTTTTAAATTAGTCTTCTTGGAAATAATGTTTTAAAAATCCATTCATGCCGTATAAGTAAAAAAACATTCCTCTCATACTTTTGTCGGAAAAGTCAAAAAGTACCTCGTACGAAAAAACGACAAAAGATTCCTTTCATATCCTTTTCTAAAAACTCACCGAAAGGTAAAATTAGATTTAAACAATTTTAGGTGGATGGAAGTAATATTACATATTGAGGAAACATGGATGTGGATGATAAAATACACCCTAGTAAATTTTAAAGTATAAACAATCTCAGATAAAAATGAGATTGTGATATTTACCTTACCTTAGGTCCGATATGCTTTGTACGTGTCCGAACCTCCTGTATAATGATTTAAATAATGTTATTGACTTATTCCAGATTCATACGTATTGTTATGATATCATATATGGTCATATTCTTAGTTTTTTGGTAGTAATATTTCATTGCTACTTGTTATTCGGGTGTTTATAACTTTTTGTTCTTAAGCATATTTTGTCGAATAAATTCTTATTCTTCTCTTTAGGATATAGATACCTCATTTCCAGAATGGTATTAGTATAATATATATCATATTCATTCATTCAATTCATTTATATAATCATTATGCAATGAAGATCATGTAGAACGAGTCGCATCACATCATGGAGACGGTATTCCGTACGTACGCACGAGCGATGGTATCATTCCCATGATCGTGGAGTTGTATTGGAGTGTATATATACTATTTCAGAATCAATATCACTTTATAATAGTCATATATAGTCATTATTTACACCATTATATCCATCCAAGTAAGGTGGTGGTGGAAAATAGATTACACCACGGCGTGGAGACGTTATTTCGTACGTACGCAGGCGCGGTGATTTCTTTTTCCGTAGGATGGATAGATGGTGAAATAGGGTTGTTTCATACTTATAATAACATATCAGTATATGATTGATACTGATGTTATTACATCATGATGAAACAACTAAAGAAGAAGAAGTGGAAGAAGAAATAAAGATGAAAGAATCGGTAACGGACATTACCTCTTCTTTGAAGTGCTTCTTTGAGACCTCCTTTTAGGGCACTAAAATAGGTCCTTGAAGAAGAACAGAACCTCTAGGATGTTTCTAGGGAAGTGGAGAGGATAACTTTTCAGGGGATGGCCGAGCTTGAAGGCTCAAAGTGGTGTGAGCAAGAGGGGGAGGAGGTGCCCTTTTATAAGGGAATAGAGGGGCTCCTTTGGAAAAACTAAAAATATTATTTTATTATAAAGTCAAGTTCGGTTTTAAATAGATCCAAATTGATTTATTTTTAAACTAAGGTGGGGATGAGTCGAAATAATCTCATCCAATAGAATTTAGACAAGTTTAGGTTCCTATTTTAACATTATCATTTAGATTTAACATTAAGTTAAATAATTTTACTTTTACCGTGTCTTCTTGTGTTCTTATACTATAAAGCTAATAAACTTACTATTAGCAACCAAAAGAACCCCAAGTTGTTTATTATTAATATATATAACCTTATCTAAGTCATTTGGCCGAACCTTATATTTTTAGGAATAAAATAACAATTACTAATATAATATTTGTTTTAAAAACTATTTTATGTCAATTTTGACACTATTTAGTAATTAATTTTTGTGAAAATCATAACAGAATGATTAGTTCGAAGAAAGTAAATTAAATAATTACTAACATGTAATATTAATCTATAAAATTAGTGGAATTCATAAAAAGTCTCAAATTACATTTATTTTGGTGTTTAGAACATCCACTATGTCAATATTTCATTAATAAGATAATTGCTGCATCATCTTTGTCATAAATAAATTAAATTATTTAATGTCTAAAAATTACAAATAAAATACCATTATGTAGAAAATATTTTTAGCTTTATAAGGAATATTTATAGTCTAATTTATCTTATGTATAACCCCATATTAAAAATGATTTACTTATTAAACATTGATTTTAACTATTTTAACCCTTCTTTAAATAAATTAATAATAAATGTCCTAATCTAATACAAGTGGGTCTAAATGGTCAAATTTTATTCCTAAGGTTGTTTTTGGTCGAATTACACTTTTCCAATAGAATTAAGACATGTGTTAGGGTAATAATAATATCATTTTTACCCTTAATTACCTTATTTAATTTTAACCGTGCTAAATAAAAGTAAAAAGTTACTATTCACCAAAAAAATTATTTTCATCTCATTGAACCACATTTTACTTACTGACATCAACCGTGTGTCTCGGATTTTTGAAATTCCACTCACAGAAGCGGTAAAATTATGTTTTATGAAAAATTCAGTTTTTAAACTACCACTTAGTGGTTTCACTATTCATCAAAAATTAAAAGTTTTCAGAAAAATACCAAAATTTCACCCTAGGATAATTTCGATATTCCGAATCCAAAAATGAAGTCCATTTTGAAAAATAAAATTTATAAAATTTCAAAAAGTGGTTATTACTATTCATAACGGGTAGTTTTAATAATATTTTATTAGCATATCATTGTTTAGTGAATCTCGGTATTGCGTACGACGCAAGCTATCGAGGAAGGTTGCGATTTCGTGTAAAGTAAGCCAAGCAAGTGTTGTGTGTAGACAAAGATTCCTTTGATGATTCATATAACATTAAAATCTCGGGTGTTACATTCTACCCCCCTTAAAATGAATTTTGCCCTCGAAATTCGTCACTTTGTAACAAACAGATGAGGATGCCTCTCCCTCATCATATCCTCAAGCTCCCATGTAGCTTCTTCTAATTGGTGGTTCCTCCATAAAACTTTCACCAATCGAGTGGTCTTGTTTCGTAGGACTTTTTCACTACGATCCAGAATCTCTATCGGTTGTTCTTCATAAGAAAGTTCTTGCTCCAGCGGTACAATTTCTGAGCTGAGTACATGTGAAGGATCAGGTATGTACTTTCTCAGGAGAGATACATGGAACACATCGTGAACTTGATAGAGATTCGGTGGAAGCGCCAATCGGTAAGATACCTTCCCAACACGATCCAGTATTTCGAAAGGACCGATATATCTAGGGCTCAACTTCCCCTTCTTTCCAAATCTCATAACCCTCTTCCAGGGAGATATTCATAAGAACACTTTATCACCCACTTCAAACTCTAGGTCTTTTCTTCGGTTGTCGGCATAACTTTTCTGTCAACTCTGAGCTGCTCTTATGTGTTGTTGAATAGATCTGACTTTTTCTGCCATTTCATCTACGAGATCGGGTCCTAATAGCTTTCTTTCCCCAACTTCATCCCAGCAAGTTGGAGTCCTACATTTCTTTCCATAGAGAGCTTCATAAGGAGCCATCTGAATACTAGAGTGAAAGCTATTATTATAAGAAAAATCCACCAATGGTAGGTGTTGATCCCAACCACATTTGCAATCCATAGAGCGAGCTCTCAACATATCTTCTAGAGTTTGAATTGTTCTTTCAGACTGACTGTCTATCTGAGGATGATAAGCAGTGCTGAAACTCAACTCTGTATCCAGAGTATGCTAAAGACTTTGCCAGAACTTTGAGGTAAATCTCAGATCCTGATCATATATAATAGAAAGTGGTACTCCATGCAATCTTACCACTTCCTTTACATATATCCTGGAAAGCTGATCTAGAGATAAATCATCTCTAATAGCAATGAAGTGTGCAGACTTTGTAAGACGATCAACTATGACCCAGATAGCATTATTGACTTTGGATGTTTTAGGAAGTCCTGTGACAAAGTCCATAGTGATGTTTTCCCATTTACATTTGGGTGTGGGTAATGGTTGTAACATCCCCTTAGACTTCTGTCTCTCAGCTTTAACTTGTTGACAAACCAAGAATCGAGAGACATATTCAGCAACATCTCTTTTCATGCCATCCCACTAGAAGTATTCTTTCTGGTCCCTATACATTTTCGTGCTTCCAGGATGAATAGAGAATGAAGAACTATGAGCCTCATCCAGCAGCTCCTTCTTTAATTCAGGGATGGGAGGAACAAAAAACCGATTCCTGAACATTATTATCCCATCACAATCAATGTTGAATTCAGAAACATTTATCACCTTCATTTGTAACTTGACATATTATTTCTGTGACTCCTTAAATTTCACATGTATAGATGGTTGAACATTCATTTGAGAAAGATACAATTTTCCCCTTTCATTATAATTCCAAGATCCATCCTTTGTAAATCCATAAATATTGGATCTTTTGTGATCCTCATCATGGATAAACTAGCATGGTCTTGTCGACTTAATGCATCTGCCACCTTGTTTACTTTCCCAAGGTGGTAATGGATTGAGCAGTCGTAATCCTTAAGCAGCTCCAACCATCTTCTTTGACGCATATTCAGCTCCTTTTGTTTGAAAATATACTTTAAAATTTTATGATCAGTATATATGTCACACCTTTCTCCATAAAGATAATGCCTCCAAATATTTAATGCGAAGATTACCGCAGCTAACTCTAAATCATGAGTTGGGTAATTTTGCTCATGTATTTTCAACTGTCGTGAGGCATAAGCAATCACCATATCATTTTTCATAAAAACACACCCCAATCCCTTCTAGGATGCATCACTGTAGATCACAAACCTTTCTCCACTACAGGGCAGTGTGAGAACAGGTGCACTGGATAACCTTCTTTTCAACTCCTTGAAATTCTCTTCACATTCCACCGTCCAAACAAACTTAACTCCTTTCCGAGTCAACTTGGTGAGTGGATTAGATAATCATGAAAAATCATTCACAAAACGTTGATAATATCCGGCCAAACCAAGAAAACTTCGAATCTCGGTTACTGTTGTTGGTCTCGACCATATTTCGATAACCTTTGTTTTTGCTGGATCCACAGATATCCCCTCTTTTGAGATTATGTGACTCAAAAATGCAACTTTTTGAAGCCAAAATTCACACTTGGTAAATTTGGCATAAAGCTTCTCCTTTCTCAGGGTCTTCAATATAATTCTCATGTGATCTTCATGTTCTTTCATTCTCTTTGAATAGACAAGAATATCATCTATAAAGACTACCACAAACTGATCAAGATAGTCCTTAAAGACTCTATTCATTAGATCCATGAAGATAGCAGGGGCATTAGTAAGACCAAATGGCATCACTATAAATTCATAGTGTCCATACCTTGTACGAAAAGTCGTCTTTGGTATATCCTCCCTTTTTACCCTTAATTGATGATACCCTAAACGAAGATCAATATTGGAAAAGTATTGAGCTCCGCATAGTTGGTCAAATAGGTCATCAATGCGTAGGAGAGGATATTTTTTCTTGATAGTGATCTTGTTAAGTTCTCGATAATCAGTGTAGAGTCTCATTGATCCATCTTTCTTCTTAACAAACAGAACAGGTGCTCCCCAAGGTAAAGCACTAGGGCGTATGAACCCCTTATCAAGATTCTCTTGGAGTTTCTTCTTCAATTCCTGCAACTCAATTGGGGCCATTCTATAAGATGTCTTTGAAATAGGCAAAGCACCCGGTACAATTTGTATTGAAAAATCAACTTCACGATTCAGTTGAAGACCCGGTAATTCCTCCGGAAAGACATCATAAAACTCCCGTACAATGGTCATATTCTTAATCATGAGTTTCTCACCATCCATTTGAGATAAATAACCTTCATTTAGTGGAATCAAGACCCATAAGGTAGAAGGAATTTCCACTGGAAGGTTATGTTCATCCTTGCATCAATAGATGATCATAGATTGATCTGGAATATGAAATGTGACTTCCCTTCTTTGGAAATTGATATGAGCTCCATGTAGAGAAATCCAATCCATTCCAAGAATCACATCAAATTCCACTATAGGAAGGATCACAAGATTTGTAGGAAGCACTTTCCCACAATCTTCAATCAGAGAAGAATTATAAACTCTTGATGCGACTGTTGTGCCATTAGGAGTTGTCACAGCTAACTCAACATTTAATTGTTGAGGTAATACGGTGATAACCATAGAAAATTCTTCAGAAATAAAGGAGTGGGTGGATCAAAAATCAAATAAATCCTTTGCTACTTTAGAGTGGATGGTATGTGTACCTTTCACCACATCATTATCGTACTCCACATCGCTCATAGAAATTGCATGTGACTTTCCTTTGTCTTTAGCCTTAAGTGTTTGTTGACGTCGACCATCATCATCAACCCTTGGATTAAGGCATTTATTGGAATAATGTCCCATCTTCTTGCACTTGAAACATTGAAGTGTAGTAGGTTCATTCTGTGCTTCCCATCCATTGTTTGCATCATTAGACATCTTCTTCCCATCATCGCGGCATTCAAAGGCCCGATGACCTTCCTTTCCACATTTGAATCATTTACTTGTCCCTTTAAGACAACTCCCTCCATGTTTCTTTCCACACTTTGAGCATAAGGGAAAGATCATCTTCTTTTTAGTGTGCTCTTTAGATTTTACTTTGAATTCCATTTTCCTCTTCTTATCAAACCCATATGACTGATGGGTTACTCCAATCTCCATCTCAACTTTGAGAGCATATCGAACGATTTTCTCGTAACTATTTAAGTCCCTTATGGATAAGGCCCTTCGAAGACTTGATTTTAAGCCACTAAGGAATCGATCGATCTTACTCTCTGGTTGGATAATAATACCAGAAGCGTACCTTGCAAGTCTTGTAAAAATTACTTCATAGGTACCAACAGATTCATCATCCTTTTGCTTCAGTTCGAGAAACACTTTCTCCATCTTTGTTCGGAGAATACGAGGGAATTATTTATTGAAAAATAACTTCTTGAACTTGTCCCATTCCATGTACTCAATTTCATCCCTTTTCCTCGTATTCTTAATAAGATTCCACCATTGATAAGCATCACCTTCCAAACGATAAACTGATAAGATGACTTTATCATGCTTAGAACATTGAAGAACTGAAAATATCTTTTCAGTAGTAATAATCCATTGTTCAGCAACTAATGGATCAGTATACTCGCTGAATGAAGGTGGACGCTGTCTCATGAAGGATTCAACAGAATGTTGATCCTTCCTTTTCTCATTTGGAAGTCCTGCATGATTCATAGCTTGCGAAAGTTGTGTGAGCATAGCTACAAGATTTTGCATACCAGCTCCCATAACGTTTGGTTGCTCAGGGGGACAATCATTGCATTGCCCGTCGCATTCCGCATTAACACGGTTCCTTTGGGTTCCATCCATTGACTAAAACCAAGAAGAATAGTGTGAGCAACACTAATTATAACAGGAAAACCACATAATCAAGAATAAAATTTCACACTTAAGGTCTTATCCTAGGTTATTCATGGCCATTTCTAAAACACTAAGATTGTGTTCTTTGCATAGACTTATCCTTATGGTTCTTAATAAGGATTTCACATCCTAGTTTCCAAAGGATGACTATACCTTTCCTCTGATACCAACTATAACGACCCATACTTTATATACATTGTTATAACTTCAGAATTGAAGCAAACGTATTTCAACATATAACAAAACCAAGAAATAAACGTATAGGTATAGTGACTTTAGAAATTGGGAAACATAAACAACTGGTTCATAAAGCATCTAATTTGCCTCCCATTTATTTCATCATATCTAGAGTTCCTTTTTGGCATATTCTACTTAAAAACCTTCTTCCTAACCTGGGGAAACAAAATATACAAAAGGGTGAGCTCAAATGATCAGTAAGGGTAAATAGAAGAAATATCAATCACATATTATATATAAGCACATAACTTTTTGAAATCTTAACCTGCAAAAGAGATCATAATTTCATAACATGGGATAAATCATTGTAGTGAAATGTAAGCACAATCATAACTTAAAACATGAAACTTTGTGGCATACACACATAATCATAGAGAATCATTTCTTGTTAGTCAAGACTCATTTCCAAGACTATCTTTGTGGACAAAGTCCATTTCTGAACCGGGTTCATTCTTCGTTTCAGTCCTGTTTCACTGAACCGGTATAACCTACCGTTCCAGCCATGTCTATCTCATGAGATATAAAATCTTTACCCAATGTATTGGAGGGAGATATAGGTCCCACCCATCTCATAATGATACCATTCTTATGTGTGCCACAAAATCATAACCATACATCATAGCATAACCCATGTAATAAAAATGGGAATCTTAAACATCGTGACATCATAAAACAATTCATATAAGATAAAGGAATTCATAAAAATAATTCCATCACAACATAATAAAATCAATGTAATAATAGGGATATCAACAAAACCCTTTATTATCTTAGATGGAAAATAATTTTGATAAAACACTTGAACTCCATTCTTGAGGAAAATATCCTTTCTACTTCAAAAACACTTTTCCTTTCATAACATGTCATAAAATTCGAAACTAAAAAAAGTTGATTAAAAATAAACTTGAAAACTTTTAATGTAGGCTTCTTGGAAATAATTTTTTAAAAATCCATTCATGTCGTATAAGTAAAAAAACATTCTTCTCGTACTTTTGTCGGAAAAGTCAAAAAGTACCTCATACGAAAAACGACAAAAGATTCCTTTCATATCCTTTACTAAAAACTCACTGAAAGGTAAAATTGGATTTAAAAAATTGTAGGTGGATGGACATAATATTACATATTGAGGAAACATCGATGTGGATGATAAAATACACACCAGTAAATTTCAAAGTATAAACAATCTCGGATAAAAATGAGATTGTGATATTTCCCTTACCTTAGGTCTGATATGCTTTGTACGTGTCTGAACCTCCTGTATAATGATTTAAATAATGTTATTGATTTATTCCAGAGTCATACGTATTGTTATGATATCATATATGCTCATATTCTTAGTTTCTTGGTAGTAATATTTCATTGCTACTTGTTATTCGGGTGTTTATAACTTTTTGTTCTTATGCATGTTTTGTCGAATAAATTTGTATTCTTCTCTTTAGGTTATAGATACCTCATTTCCAGAATGGTATTAGTTTTATATATATCATATTCATTCATTCAATTCATTTATATAATCATTATGCAATGAAGATCATATAGAACGAGTCGCATCACATCGTGGAGACGGTATTCCGTACGTACGCACGAGCGATGATATCGTTCCCATGATCGTGGAATTGTATTGGAGTGTATGTATACTATTTCATAATCAATATCACTTTATAATAGTAATATATAGTCATTATTTACACCATTATACCAATCCAAGTAAGGTGGTGGTGGAGAATAGATTACACCATGGCGTGGAGACGGTATTCCGTACGTACGCACGCGCGGTGATTTCTTTTTCCGTAGGATGGATAGATGGTGAAATAGGGTTGTTTAATACTTATAATAACATATAAGTATATGAGTGATACTTATGTTATTACTTCATGATGAAACAACTAAATAAGAAAAAGTGGAAGAAGAAATAAAGATGAAAGAATCGGTAACAGACATTACCTCTTCTTTGAAGTGCTTCTTTGATACCTCCTTTTAGGGCACTAAAATAGGTCTTTGAAGAAGTCCAGAACCTCTAGGATGTTTCTAGGGAAGAGGAGAGGAGAAATTGGTAGGGTTTGTCCGAGATTGAAGGCTCAATATGGTGTGAGGAAGAGGGGGAGTAGGTTCCCTTTTATAAGGGAGGAGAGGGACTCCTTTGGAAAAACTAAAAATATTATTTTATTATAAAGTCATGTTAGGTTTTAAATAGCTCCAAATTGATTTATTTAGAATATAAAGTGGGTATGGGTCGAAATCCTCTCATAAAATAGAATTTAGACAAGTTTAGGTTCATATTTTAACCTTATCATTTAGATTTAATATTAAGTTAAATAATTTTACTTTTACCGTGTCTTCTTGTGTTCTTATACTATAAGGTTAATAAACGTACTATAAGCATCCAAAAGAACCCAAGTTGTTTATTATTAACATATATAACCTTATCTAAGTCATTTGGCCGAACCTTATATTTTTATGAATAAAATAACAATTACTAATATAATATTTATTTTAAAAACAATTTTATGTCATTTTTGACACTATTTAGTAATTAATTTGTGGGAAAATCATAACCGAATGATTAGTTCGAAAAAAGTAAATTAAATAAATACTAACATATCATGTTAAACTAGAAAATTATTGGAATTCATAAAAAGTCTCAAATTACATTTATTTTGGTGTTTATAACAGCAATTATGTCAATATTTTATTAATAAGATAATTACTCCATCATCTTTGTCATAAATAAATTAAATTATTTAATATCTAAAAATTACATATAAAATACCATTGTGTAGGAAATCATTTTAGATTTCTAATTAATGTTTATAGTCGAATTTATCTTATGTGTAACCCCATATTAAAAATGATTTACTTATTAAACTTTGATTTTAACTATTTTAACCCTTCTTTAAATAAATTAATAATAAATGTCCTAATCTAATACAAGTGGGCCTAAATGGTCATATTTTATTTCTAAGGTTGTTTTTGGTCGAATTACACTTTTCCAATAGAATTAGGACATGTTTTAGGGTAATAATAATATCATTTTTACCCTTAATTACCATATTTACTTTTAACCGTGGTAAATAAAAGTAAAAAGTTACTATTCACTAAAAAATTATTTTCATCTCATTGAACCACATTTTACTTACTAACATCAACCGTGGCTCTCGGATTTTTGAAATTACACTCACAGAAGTGGTAAAATTAAGTTTTATCAAAAATTCAGTTTTTAACTACCACTTAGTGGTTTCACTATTCATAAAAAATTGAAAGTTTTCAAAAAATACCCAAATTTCACCCTAGGATAATTTCGATATTCCGAATCCAAAAATGAAGTCCATTTTAAAAAATAAAATTTATAAAATTTCAAAAAGTGGTTATTACTATTCATAAGGGCTAGTTTTAATAATATTTTATTAGCATATCATTGTTTAGTGAATCTCGGTATTGCGTACGACGCAAGCTATCGAGGAAGGTTGTGATTTCATGTAAAGCAAGCCAAGAAAGTGTTGTGTGTAGAAAAAGTTTCCTTTGATGATTTATATAACATAAAAGTGTCGGGTGTTACACTGATTCAAAGGATGAATTTTATTTTTTCAATTTGAACTTATAAACATGTCAAAAACTAGATTTAATGTGGGTGCGCCATCAAAAGGCGGCAAAAATGCATATTTTTAAAAATACTTATTTTACCCAAAAAATTTATTTTGGTCTCATACCATGTTCTGTAAAATACGTAAGATGAATAATAATGATTTAAAATTCAAAATTTAGTTGGTACTATTCTTAACGGCTAGTTCATAAAAATATTATAACCATATATCGTTGTTTAGTGAAACCTGATATTGCGTATAACACACGATATCGAGGAAGGTCACGATTGCGTGTAATGCAAGCCAAGTCAGGGTTTCGTGTTGTGTAAGACTCCTCTGTTGTTTCATATAATAGAATCCAACCATATTTCATTTATACATTGAAGATATATATATATATATACACTCAATGATTCGTAGAATAACAACTATCTAAATTGTGTGTAACATGATCCAATAATAGCGTTGCGTATACTGCAAGCTAATACAGTGTTGCATATAGTACAAGCTAATCCTGTTGTAGTGTATAACAGAACACATCATAGAAATTAAAAATAATATATCTCATAAAATCTCAGGTTGTTACAGAACCTACTCATATAAATTATACATATTTCTCATGGAGTTTATCTCAACCATAACCAGAAAAAAATCACCAAAAAATCTATAGAAATAATATAGATGTGATTTTTTTTCACAAAATACCAACCTGAGTTTACTTAATAAGGGATCTAAATGGGGGTTTTCAAAGGGAATGTAATTTTATTCACCAACCTATTTCTTTTTTATATATATTATTTTACAAAAAATAAATTATTTATTAATAATTAGAATATGAAAAAATTAGTATATATATATATAAATATATATTTCATTATGATTTATTAATAGTATTTAATCACCACCTTATCCATTAAATGAGAATCAAAACCATCACTCATGTGTGTGTGAAACTACATCCTCTTGAACCTTTGTAATTTTTTTCCATCACCAACTCATATAGATAGTCATAATGATATGAATAATGAAAATCTATGATAATTATGAAATGATATTTATACTAGAAAATTTATAAATCATAGACTTCCTTACCTTTTCACCCATTAAGGAAATGTTAAAGTCACTTGTGCATACATACCACCCCCTATTTTTACAAAGTAATGTGATTCATTTACTTGGTCCAATATTAAATAATTATTATAAAAACTATCTAATGAATAAATTTTATATTTATAAAATTACTGAAATTATTAAAATGATGCAACTATATCCTATTCTTAATAACAATAAATTTCATGACAAAAAAAGAATGAGGAAATATGGAAGTTTACACCCCGAAAAAATTATAATAAATAGATATAGTAAACAAACCGGTGATAATATTCCATAAAATGATCACATATGCTATTTTAAATATACATATGGTTCTAGTACAAATTTATAACTTGTTGAAAATATCTATACTATAATTTAAATCATATTGAACTAAAGTAAAGTTTGAGGTAATGGATTTTGTCTCAATTTACACTCAGTTGAGACATATTTGTTATTATGCACCTATTTAATTTTATGTTTTTTATACTACCCCATTGTTTTACATAAAATTATTATAAAATTACTCATGATGAATAAGGTATAAATAAAATTATTTTCATTCAAGGTATTACAATTTAAAAGTTTCTAAATTGGTAAGAAATTATTTAATATCACACTTTATTTTGGGACAGATTTTACTTCCCTTAATGAAATATTATATTTTATCTTCCATAATATTAAATAAATTTCATAGCCTATGGATGTTTATATAGTTTCCATATTTTCTTCAAAATTTTCTTATCATCAGAACATGAATCATGAAATGAAATGTTTATATAAAAAATAGATTTTATTTCCCATATAATCTAGTATAATTTTTCTCTATGTCCATATTTTTCATTTTTATAATAATTATTTTATTTACCCAAATGATTAATTACATATATTTTATGTTAGAAATGAAATTTCCAAAGGGTGTTAATGGATTCTTATAAGAGTTTTAGGAAATTTAGGTTTTCTAAATTACTTAAAAAAAGTTAAAAGGAATATATTTTATCAGTTACAATAATATAGAACTTCCCCACCACTATTACCATTTTATGATGTTTAAAACTTTCTTCATGTATTCATTTTTTTTAAAAAACATGCATGAATAATTAATTTTAATATTTCACTTTAAATATCTTTATTCTCCAAAAGGACATGTTTTCATTAAAAAATTCGTATTCCCAATAAACCAATGATCTTATTTTATTTCTTAAACAGTTTTTGGTTGTTATCATTCTCATGAAACAATAAAATTTTTAAAATATTTATGCATCACAATTATCATAAATTTCTATATTCCTTGCCTCATTAATATAATTATTTTCTAAAAATTTTACGATTTCTAAATACTATGGTTTATTATGAAAGGTATTTTATTGACTAGAAAAAATATTGATAAATATGTATTCTTTTCAAAATATAAATATTTACTAGCCATGAAAATGTTTTTGATGTTAATTGATTATTAAACTTATATGGAATTCATTAGATATGAATTAAAGGTTGTGTACTATGTATAAATAGCCCCTTAATGCATCATTATGTATCATAAGACAAATTATTTGGCCAAATTAAATGTGTTTTTGCATTGTACCCACTTATTGTTTTAATATTTCTTGGAGAATGATCTCGATATTTCACATATCATGATTTTTGAGGTCATGAAATCAAATGTTAAATATTTCTTCAACATTATTTAATTTATTATTAGTCATGAGATTATTTAATTTATATTATATGTGGATTAATTTTACACTATTTTTATTGATTAAATGTCTTGAGTTTTTAGTTATTTTCTTTTCCATATTGACTACTTCTTATTTAATCGTGATATATTCCAATATACATTATGAATAATGAGTATTTAATATTACCATGATTTTGATTCAAATCCTTGAGATATAAAGATGAATTCATGGAATGAGTTTCAAGGATGTGGAAAACTTTATTTCACTATGTTTCTTATTATATTCCCAATGCAAAATGGGTATTACATATTTATCAGTTTCTCTAAGACAACTAAATCAACCAATCCTTTGATATTTGAACATATTTAATCACTACCAATGTAATAAGGTGGTTACCCTATCTTGGTTACTATATTCATGGTTAAAAAAATAATGCTGGTTTGGGGACCAACTGTTGACATATGTTTACAATATGATGATTTTTTCCACAAATTTTTGAATTTATAATATCAATTCCTTATTAAATATCTCCATGATTTTCAACATCCTATTTATGATATTATTTTATTTTTCTGAGCACACATGTTATTGTGCATTTTCATGTTTATTCCCTTACTGAGCTTCATATCTCACATGTTTCCTTATGTGTTTCCTAAAGAATATCTAATAAAATTTAAGAATATTTATGGATGTTATGAGGACTACTTACATCTAATATTATAAATAAACTAGACTAATTGATCCATAAAATTTATTTATTGGAAAACAATTTTATGAATTATGAAATAACAGATTCTTAAGGATTAAATCTTTGTACTTAAAATCAGTGGAATATCTAGTCATATTGGGATATTAGGATGACACACCCTTAGTGAAAACGGTAGGGACGTGTCTAAGAGATAATAATATGTATAAAAGATCATTTATTTTTGGTAATGTAGATATTGTATGGTTTTACATGATATTACATACATGTCTAGATACTAGAATGTGGATGCATTCTATGAAATAGTTAGATGTATTGGGAAATAACCTCAAAGAGTAAATGTTTTTTATTTAAATAATAGGTAATTAGGTCATGAAAAACCTAACAACACACCAAGATACACTCTTAGGGGATATAATTTTGTTGATCATATACACATGATGAACCCATATAATGGATTAAATTCATTATTACATTGAAGTACTAGGTTGGGAATTATTAGATTACCCAACTTAAAGAAACATTTGTTAAAATACTATTTATATAGTTTGAGTTAATAGAATTTTGGGCTAATGTGATTATGTAAAAGGATAAATTGTATTAATTATGAATCCCTTTTATGATATTGATTAGGTTAATCCCCCATTATTATTATATTTTCATCACTCATGTTAACCCTTTTTGTTTTTTGATACATGGGACATTAAGAGATAATGTTAACATTGGGTGTGAGGTAAAATGTGTTTATTTACTCAAAAATGAACCCATTATAATGAGATATGGATTGATAAATATGGTTATTCTCCTAAAACAAATATCATGAAAAATGATTAATAGTGTAACAATTGTTTAAATATATTGTGAAATAAATAATAGAAGGATATATGCTTATGAAATTCTGGATGTGAATTTGAAGAATGAAGTAATATTTGGACACCTATAAGTCAAACATTTGGGAAGAAAACCCAATGAAATTACATCAAGAGGGATGTAAAATTTACCAATTGTGGAAGAGGGAGAATCAATCATAAAAAATTCCATAACAAAACGCGGAGGCCTTTTAGCATAATGGGAGTGTAAATAATTCATGAAAAATAACCATTGATGATTTAACTAATTGAGTTTTAAAATCATTGAAATTTCCCATGTTACGTCAAAAAATCATTTTGATAAGAGTGATAGGCTTGAACAACCCCCAAAACCAAAGAAATAGTGTGTATTTTATTCCATGATGATTTATGAAGTGCAATGTGATATCTAAATCTTATAATTAAGAATTTTTAAGATGAGATCTTTATTATAACCACTAAAAGATACCAAGAATTATTTTTAAGTATATTACCTCAATTCATCATTTGTAAATTAAAATATCAACTTGTATTATAGTTTCATTGAAAAATTTGATTTTATGTGAATATAAATCATAGTAAGGATATTTTAGATAGATTTTACATGATCCATGTAATGGATAAACTATTTCAATATAGTCTATATGCTCACAACATATGTTCATATTACCCACAAAATACTCTTAATTGGAAAAAATGGAAGGGGTAGAGAAAAAATCCCACAATAACCAAAGTGAGATATTAAGATAACCACAATAATTCACAACATGAATTGATCATCTTTATCATCATATATCAATTCACAACCTCTATATACATGGATCATTGTTTAGAGACGGGTTGATAGAACAATTCTAATGGAGGTTATAGTATAAAACCATTCACTACAATCACTAGTGTGACCTGACATGGTGGGTCAGAAAAAAGTTTGAGGGTGCATATTATCCATAGGGTTGGGTCTAGTTCAAGAATTAGGGTTGCAAAACTAGAGGATGCGAGACCATGCAGTATGTGAGCAGAATAGTTTAGGTCTTAGAAGGCATAGTTTGGGAATATGAAGAGCCACATGATGTTGACATGGATGTCCATCCACCCCCTCTAACCATTATCCTCTAAATATTCATTATTATTAATTCAACAAATGGTGTAATAATTGGGTGTGAAGAATGGTGGTTTTCTATCATGTTTGGGGATATAGGAACATGACATATTGAAAAAGGGACTGGATAGTGTACTAGAGGATGATACGTCGGAATATACAATGATGGATCATTGTTTGAATTTTAATGAGGCTTATGTAGAGGAGTTGCATTAATATTTTACTTAATCATTGGAACTCAAATTTCCTGTATCACTACAATGTATAAGAGCCATAGTGAACATGAAATAGGTTTCTTATATATCTATTATAATAATAGGGAATCAAATTTCATAACTCAAACCAATTTAGAAAAATATATCACATAAAATGTTACTATAGACTCCTCAATAATTTTTTAAAAGGTATTAAAACCAAACCCTTGGTGGAATTTGAATCAAATGGTTAGGAAGAGACATGATATAAGGATTCAAATTTTAATAAGTGAATGTGTGTGACTGATAATTATTTTTAAAATTAAATCTCAATTCCCCTTAAAGATACCCTATTAAAAAATAATTATTATGTAAAAATTTATGTTGTGCGGTAACAATGAATATAGTGGGGGTGGGGGTGGAGAAGGGAACACTCCATGTTTTAGGAGAAATTATTATTGTTGTTATTATTATTAATATTATTATCACCATTATTATTAATGTTTATATTTTTGATAATGTTTCAATATTCATTCAAAAGGATTGAAACATGAATTCAAAAAGTAGTAGAGAAGATAAGATCCCAACTAAATAGACTTTATTCATTCATAATTGGAAGAATATGAAAAAATAACATCAAGCTAAGTACTACACATCATGGATTATTACTCACCGTGGATAAATTACAAACATTAAAAGTGCATTTACCAATGGGGATAATAAATTGAAAAGAAAACAATCATTTTGACAATGAAAAATTCGAAATCATATTCTAACAATAGTATCAATAAAATCCATCTAAAAATATATTTACTAATTTAACTATGAAAGGAGAAAGAATAAGAAAAATATATATAATATGAAATATGAACATTACGTTGTGAAGTGAGTGTGGAATGACCAATTTATTTAGTAATTCTATATATAATAATCAAATATTTTCATTATAAATATGTTTATTGAAAATATGTTTATTAAAAAAATGATAATTGAAAAGATTGTGGTTGGTCATGTTTTTTGTGATGGCTTGTGTGGCAGTGGTTTTTGTAAGGTTCCCACTCCTACAAAAAGTGAATTTTCAAAAATAAAAAAAGTATTAAGAAATAAAATAATAAAATAATATTAAAATATGGCCTATATTTATCTTCTAAAAATAAACATTAATAATAATTTTATTAAAATATGATATTATATATATATAATTAAAATATATATTTAAATATTAATTGAGGGGGGAAATTAAATTTTAGAATATAAATAATGTTTCAAATTGTATTTCTGTATTGATTATATAGTAAAAAATGATTTTTTTTTTAAAGAACTATTATAGTAACTATTGTTCAATATATAATAATAGATCCAACTGAACACCACTAAAATATTATATATTAACTAACACATTAACATCTTTCAAATTATAAATTGATATGAAATTTAATTAAGAATACTTAATTTTTAACAAATTTTGTTTATAATAAAAACATGTTTCATTATATTTTAAATTTTAATTTAAAAGATAAATTCATAAACATGATTTTAACCAGATAAGTATAACTCCATTTTGGAAATGATTTTAATTTTTTAAAATAGTTTATTTTTAGGGGAATAGTAAAAAATACATATTTTTACTAATATTATAACATTTTTATAAATATTATATGATAATTAAATTAAATAATTGGAAACCACATTATTATAAAGAATATATTTTACAATGTTAATATATGTATCCCTGACTAATATATTAAAATATAAAACACATACATACTATTTTATAAAACTTTTGTAATTTTTAATGAAAACCATTTTTCATCATTATATTTTAGAAAAATTACCAATTAGTGGAATTATGTTTCAACTTATTTTTATTTTTATTATATATTATTATATTTATAGTAATAATTTGAATTTTAAAATAACCTATAAAATTTATAATTTATTTCCAAACATAAATTTTATTCTTAAAAATACGCATATTCTATAAATATGGTTTTTTCATCCTGCAAGTGATAATACCAAAATTAAATTTTCATAAACAATGAAATTTTATATGATAAAGTACATTTAATATTTTGAATTATTAGGTTATAATTTAATAATATGTATAATTTTATTAGGAATTAAAAATAGATTACTTTGAGAAACATTAGTGACCTCAATAAAAACTAACAATGGAAGATGAAAAAATCTTGGAGTTAATGAAATAAAAACATTTTTAAATCTTGTTTTCAAAATTGTGGTTGAATATTTTGACACATAAACCCTTAGAAAACTTTATTATTATCTAGTTTTTTTTCACATTCCATGTGAAACATGATCAATGTTTTCTTAAAGATTTATATGTTCCAGGACTGACCTTCTCTTCTATTACAAAAGCAACCACCACTACTCTAATTATTCACACTTACAACTACCCTAATGATCGACCAAAAAATTGTCATTATAACTATTTAACTCTATCCAAATTTAATATAATATATTATATTTCCAAAATTCTAATATATCTGAGTCTTTAATTTAGTTACCAAAGGAGACCAATGCGAGAAGAAATATCTTCCCCTATAACTTCTTATTTTTTTCTAATTATTCCTCCCCATACTATTCTATAAATGAGAGTATAATAAAAAATATATTATTAGTATTATTTTATGTATATATACTAATATAACATCTATTATATTCCATTTTATGAAATTAATGACCAAAAGGATAACATCATCATGTGGGTGTGTAGACTACAGCCTCTAGAGAGAACACATTCAATTTTTCACAACCAAGGTACATAAATTGTTGAAAATGGTTTCTAAATATGTTAATATGAATTTATAACATTGTAATGATTATTAAATTAAATATATTTTATTTTATACAATCCATATATTCTATAAAAATGATAGCGTCATTTATGGGTACGTGTGGAATATCATTCCCATACGATTACATTTCCCATTCATTTTCTATAAAAAATAAAATTCATTGAATAAAACATGTATTTAATACCTATAAATGTTATTTAATAAAACATTGTAATTCTAAAATGTTAATATTATGTATTCCATAATAAATTTTAAAAATAATCTATTATAGTACATTTAACAATAGGAAGAGTATACGAAAGTACATTTCATAATTTTTGTCCATTTAAGGAAAACCAATTTTCCATTATAAATTATTTTATAATGTCATTATAAAGTAAATAACAATGTAAAGTAATAAATATTATGAAACCTTTTAAAATACATTGATCACTATCATCATACCAAGAATTATTCAGAGAAATTGAATGAATAACTTTAATTAACTTACATAGTAGGAAAGAGTGTTATAAATATGTGATACATGATGTTAAATAGTTTTTATAAAAGGGAATAAATATAGGAAGTTATTATTAATGTTTTTAATATATTTAATTTATATATTTTGGAAGATAAGTAATATTTTAGTGTTGTTTCAGAGACATGATAATGGTTTCTATCTTAACCACCCTTCACTAAGGCATGGTTTAATATTATTCCCCAGTATTCATTTTTATTATCTAAATAAATTCCCTTGATTTTTAATAACATTTATTATAATTTTAGATGGAAAATTATATTCAATTCATTATCTTCATTACTATAGGCTACGAATGATGTCTTCCTTTAAAAATAATGGTATTTCATAACTAAATTTTATTTCTTGAGTTTTATTATCTCTCCATTTATTTCATATTTTATTTCATGTCGTATAAAATATTTATATATGGGGATATAAAATTATTTTTTAATTATTCATTATTTTTGATTTTATACAATTCTTGAAAATGAAACTATGGTATAATTAATTCACATCGTCTTAAATAATAGTTTTCCCTTTTATCTATAATTTCCCCTTCCCAACAGTGAATCATTTTTAATAGTAAACCTAATTGTACTTTAACTCATGTGAAATTTATAATAACTTAATGATATATAAAAAATAAGGTTTTATTACCATTTTTTTAATATTGGATTACAACGTAGGTTTTTTCAATGGATCATTCGTACCACTGACATTACCTTTGAGTTATATGTTCCCTTTATTTTTTTCCTTTTCTGAAATATTAATCAGTCGAACTTATTATATTTTTTATAATTCATTTTCATATATACATATTTAAATATCCTTTAAATTTTTAGGGTTATAAATGTATTTTAGTTTTCATACAATTTTCCACATTTAAGTAAATATGATTTAGGTGGACTCTCCTATTTATTGTTTCATATCAGTAATCACCGCTTTCAAATGTTTTTAAAATTTTAATATCTTCCAAAAAACCTACTCAGTTTATAAGTAATAGTATTGGTTCAGTTCTTGTTATTTGGAAAACAAAAATGTATTACCTTATTTAAAAATATTTATAACTTATTTCGCATATCATCACCTAAGTGGTAGATTTTTTTTTATTTATTCTCCTATTTAAATAAAAAATCTGTAAATTATAAACCAGTGGTCAAGAAATATATTAATTTCAAAATATGAAAAAAATATATTTAATTACATATTATTTTGGTAATACTAATGATTTATCCTTCTGTTATTCCTTTAATCAAAATTTAAAAAGTCACATTCTAGTCATGAGTTTGATCAACCATATTACTAATGCATAGTTTATTTTGCTCATGTAGAATACATATGTATTAATTTCATTTAAGTTATGGGTGGTCATAGAATTTTATATCACTCCAGTTATGTTGAAAAACCATTATATCTCATGATATTCTATGAAATGGGTTAGGTAGTGAACTTAATCGACCATGAGACTTTCACCACTTTATAATGATAGTCTAGGGAGTGATATTTTACTTATATTAATGATATCACGTTTCTTGTGATTCCAAATGATTAAGTTCATATGATATTAATTAATTATTCTTTTTCTCCATGATAATGATCATCCTCCTTATGAAAAAATGTTATGACTCTTGACTCTTACGATATGATTTATTTCTATGTTTATTCCCTATTGGGATTTATAGCTTGATCTTTTCTATATGTATTTTCCCCAAGATATCCTTTGATTTTTTAAAATAAATATTATGATTAGAATAAATGTGGAGTTTTAAATAAAGATTATCTTTCCAGGTTTAATATGAATTAGTTTTCATCTCTATTATTTTAAACACACAGTACAACTATATTCTTCACTTTTATTTTTGGGAAAATATATTAAGAATAATGAAAAAATATTGTTTTAGTGCTTTTGTCTCTATATTATGGGTATTGTAGAAAGTAATAAAATAGTTAACTAGGATTTTACAAATAAATATCACTTATTGTGAGATGGATATTCATTTTATTACATAAAAACACACACAATGACTGTAATAATTTAGTTACTTCGCAGATTAAGTTGACAATATTTTTATTTTGTGAATGATCTTTTGAGTCTCCCACAAGTATCCACCCCCATATTTCCCCTATTTTCCATAACATACATTAAAATGTATTCTTAACATGTAAATAGAATAATAATAATGGGTTGACCCAAAATCTATCTAAGGGTAAAAATAGAAGATATCAGTATATGATCTTATTAAAGAATAAGATAAGAATACAGGTATGTGATCAAAAATATTCCTTATGAAGTTCATACCCACCTGATCATAGATCATAATCATGATTAATTAAATAAAACATTATAATTTAAAATTTTAATTTATTGTAAGAGTGATAAATCATCTTAAATAATTAATTAAACATAATACCATTTCATGAAAGTGTGGAACCATTATAAATATAGAAAACCAGTTTATATTTCAAGGTTAACTACCAAGACCTTCATTATAGTGGATCATAAAATATCACATATTTCCCATTGAAGATTAGGATGCACCTATTTCCCATATTATATAAGGACTCACCAAAATCATACAAATGTGTGACACCATATGATAAAACATTCATCATATTATCACATCATAACACATAAAAGAAAAAAGGTTTCTTAAAAATATCACAATCATAAACATTAACCATTCAGATAAATAATAATGAAGGTACCATTCATGAGTATCACCATTAAAGAATAACTAACATAAAAAGATACTATATTATATGGAAAATGAATTTGAATGATCGTATTGAACATATCTTGGGGAATATATATTTTCCACATTTATTTTTTTAGAGAAGTTTTTATATATACTTTTCATCAAAAAGAACTTTGTAATCTTACAAGGGATGAATTAAAAATCATTTAAAATTTTTCCAAGGATAATAACCTTTAGACATTGAAAAAAACTTTTGGAAACATAATATTGTTTGAAAATAATTTTATTTGAAAAATGACATATATTATAAAGTATCTTCAAAAAAATTAATGGTCATGATTATGATAAATATAATTCATTTATAACATATTATAACAATGATTCGTTCAATATTTCTACTAATATCAAAATACCAATTCGATGTAAATATAAAAGAATATTAATTTAATTTTTTTTCTCTAAAAATTCATACAAGGGTAAAAATTCATTCAATAAATTATTTGAAAAATATTAAAATATTTTTTGAAAATATTTTTAGAAAACATGGATTTTTAAAAAAAAGTGATTTCATAATAAGAGTGACATAAAGGTTATTTTTCTTAGAAAATACATTAAAATCATGAGAACATAATGTGAGTAAAATGAAAGGGAAAACATTTATTATAAATAAATAAATATTTTATAATAAAATTGACAAATATCTTGAGATTAGATCACATGATTTATCATTTGAAGCATACATATGAGAAGTCCAGATAAATAATGAGATTATGACATGAATCCCTTACAACATTTATGAATTTCAATCATGAGAAAAATGATGTAATAACATTAAATTAATTTTATAATATAATGAGAATAAAAATATTCATGTTATTACATTGAAAAGGGGATGTATATACACCTCATAAAATAAGATTGGAATATAACATTATATATCCCAATGAAGGAAAGACATAGACATAAATCTATTACAACATTAGTAATCCATGGAATAATAATCGTTGAGAAAAAATAATATAAAATTAAACTATATATATCCCTAAAATTATTTTATTAAGGATATTGCATGTCCAAGGTTCAGTATATACAGCACTCAAAAGAAATTTGAGGTGAATTTTAATTTGTCCCTCAGAAAAAAAAGAGAGACTAGAAATCCCTTACTAAAAGTCTCGACTTAATTTATACACATTTGAACCAAATGTATAATAAATATATGTATTTTTTGAATTTGTGTTATAATTATAAATAAATAAATATATATATATCATATAAGATACGGATTACTTATGACCTTTTATTATCTATTTATAAATAATTCCATGTTAATGTCTCATTTCGAGCGGTCACTTCATTCTTTTTCACTAAAATTTTGATTTTTGATTATTGGGGATATTAATTAAATAATTGTACCATAATATCCAGAATTATAATTTTGATATAAATAACATATATATTTAGTATATATTTATTTATAGATATTAAAATAATTAAGATATTGAAAATGAAATACATTGTTTATTAGGATGATATACATTACATATGTATAATTGATGTTTCCATTTTCATGGAAGAAAGAAAGAAAGGTAAAAATATAGTCCCCTTTAATTTTACTTTTTATGTCATATATATTTTATATTTTAATTAAATCAATCCTTATTACCTTCCATGTAATTCATAAAGGATTCACCTGACTTCAAGAGGCAATAATCCAACATGCACACAAACGATGTTATCGTATTCCAATGAAATTGGAAGTAAGAAGTAACATGTGATATCATGATTATAATAAAATATTAATATAATAAACACCATATATAATTGATAATTCCATCATTATATCCTTCTGTGGGAGGTGGTGAAGGAAAAAAATAACCTCAGTTCTAGAGGTTGTAGTAGGTCGTACACACATCAACGGTTTCATTTCCCATTTGATGGAAGTGCATATGGATATAGTAAATTATATTAACATATATATTTATATATTTATATTATACATTAAATATTATATTTTTGTCTCAATACATAATTTATCGTTGAAATATAAGAAATAAAAATAAGGATTTAGTAGAAGACAATTACTTTCTATTAGAAGCACCTCATTTGGATCTCTTATTTAGAACCCTGGTGTTGGATATTTAGGAGGAACATAAGCTCTATAGAATAAATATGTATGATGGGGAGGGATTTTTACCTTTTTTAAAGAAATATATGTTACTATAGGTGTCAATATGGTATGTGTGTTTGTGGTCTTTTATAAATTTTGGAATGGAACCCACTAGGAAACTACATCGAAACGTCCCAAAAAAATAATAAATAATAAATTTATTCTGAATAAAAAAATTCAAAATGATCAAATATTCTAAATTGGAGAGGATATTATTAGAATAAGGGAATGAAATATTAATTTTACATGTGTTGTATCCATTTTAAACCTTTTGAGCTTAGTTTAAACCTCAGTAAACATATTTTTACCTTAACAACGCTAAATAATATTTACATTTTTAATTGTTCAGTATGGTTTGAAATTAACATATAATTATTTTATAATATATATTATTATTATTGAAAATATTTAATCGATATTTTATAATTCAATTAATAGAAATGGAAAATTTTAATTTCAAATTAATCGTGTACTCACTGTAATAAAGTAGGTTATCATAGTGAGAATGTTCAAGAGTTTAAAATTATTTTATAAGAATAGTAAATTTGCAAATGATCTAATGACCTCAAATACTTTAACATATATAGTTTAACGAATTATTATTTTACAATCAGCTTATTAAATAATTATAATTTTTAAATGCTTTAAATAGATTGATAAGTCTTAAAAAACTATTATTTTGTCAATATTCAATGAAAAAATTACGATTTCATAAAATTATCAAAAAAAATCTCCACAATATAATTTTGATATTATGATTCAAAAAATGATATTTATTTTGTAAAAAAATATAAAAGTGTAAAAATTATTTTTAAAATAAGTGTGAAAAAGAGACAATAATTATTTCCAAAATAATACATTTTTTGGAGTGAAATATGATTTATTTGTAACTCATTTCTAGAAAACAAATAAGTTAAATTTTAAAAAATTTAATTAATATATTATACATAAATTTATTTATAATAAATCATAAAATGTTAATTGTTAATTAATTATTTTAAATCATGTTTATTTTCTTAAAAATTGTTTTCTATAAAACAAATTCCATTATTTTAAAATAGGTTTTTTATTGTTTAATTTATTTGTCCTCAATGAATTAACATTATTTACATGTTTATATAATATATTTATTTTTTTAGGTTAATCTTATTCATTCTCCCCATTATTGTATATAGGTGATAACAGTTATATTAAATAATAATAATTTAAATGTATGTCACATTTCTTTTAAATTCGATGTTCTGTATAACATTAGCTAAACATTGTGTTTCAGGTAATTCATTCCAAATAAAAAATGTTTGTGATTTAAATGACATAAATATTTTAGGATAAAAATGGTAAAATCAGTGTTTCTTGTAATAAAAATATAAAATTGATTAGATTTATGTGAAAAAAATATTTTACCAAAATCTCATGGTCTTACTTTCTAACTTATTAAGTAAATTGTATCCTTGAATTTTGGACGTCTTCACTCTAAATAGGGGGTTGAAACATGAAAATACAATATTAGTAAACCCACATTACATAATATGGTAACACAAATTCCTATAAAAAATGTTAAAAGTTATCTATGAAAGTCATCTAGAATAATGGTTGGAAGTAAAAACATGGACATAAAAGAGAATAATGACACCCAAATACTGATGGAGAGTGATATAGATCATGTTCATGAGAAATTTAATGACAAAAAATCCATAAATAAGTGACAGGTGAAAAATATCCATTCAATATAAAGTATGGTAAATGTATTTCATTTTATTTCAAATCCTTGTCATAAATTGGGTGAAATTTCGTGACAAGATACGATTACATGGTTTAATTCCATTTAATAAGTGTATTCTCATCCTTTGGTAATGCATTGATCAATTTACTTCATGTATTACTCTAAAATATTATTTTCATTCATGTTTGAATAAATAATGGATAACATGATACATAAAAGAATGATTTGTCATTCCTTCCATCATTAGTTGTTAAAAAAACAAGAATTTTATATAGGTTATCCAATATATATAAATATTCATATGGAGAAATAATATATTAATCACTAAAACCACATCCATATATAATCCATAAGAAATTCCACAAATGGTTAACCTTATAACCCTTCCAAAATTCAAAATTTATAGTTAAGGTCACTAGATTTCTCAAAAATAAAAATAATGCTGACCTTACACAAATATAATAAAGTAGAACCTGACTGTTACATTCATAATATGTAAATTGCATATTCATATTTTTTTATGATATATTTAAATAAACCAAAATATCTTACAAACATGATGAAGACAAACAAACTTTCTTATTCCTTGAATAAAACCTCATATTATAGAATATATTTCATAAATACAACAATTCTATAAACATCATCACTAATATAATTGAAAAAATTTTCCACAGTCATTAATTAGTTAAGAGTTCATTATTAATATCAAACTTTATATATTCAAATAGAAAATATCTTTAACACATCATCATTATATCAACATTGAGAACATATTAAGGGTTATTTACCATAATCGTGTTTTTATACAATATCACATCTTCAATAAATCTATTTTCCAGTTCATCAGAATTAGTTAACTTATTCATTAATATCCTTAACAAAAAAAAATTAATACACAATGTTTACATAATTCAAGATTCATATAACATAATTTTTGAATTCAAATACATAAAAATATCAATCTTCCCACTTTATTATCAAACCATGAACTAGTCTTCAACATTTTATTTCGTAGTATATATTTCATTAAATATGAATTATAAAACATGTATTATCTTTTGTAAAGATATATTTAATCATACTTCTAATATTTAACTTAAAAATACTTTTTGAATATCCCATACCTTTCAAATTTCATTTTTAGTTTCCTAATAATCAATAGTACAACAATTAATCACATCACCTTACTTATACTCATAATTATATTTCCATAAATGACATTAATTTTCATAATACTCTTACATTTCACTTTTGAAACACCCAACCACTTATGATATCATAAGAATACCATTATTCTCATCTATTTAAGTAAAAAAAAATTTAATTTTTATGAAATAATTAGTTGAATATTTTCAGTTACTATTTATAAAATAGAATAATATTATTTTTAATATAGTTTATGGACAAAAAACCAATATCAGATGATCTGATAACACTTGAAAGTTTATGAAATTTTAGTTTTTTTAAAAAAAATTAGTCTCATTGATTGTTTGGGGAACACACAACCCTAAGTAAAAATAGACTATAATATAGTATACGATTATTACATAGACATTAATTTAGAGGGTATGAATAGTACTATTTTTTTTAAAATTATTGTTATATATATATTATAAATAAAATAAGAATAATATAAAATGATGTGAAATGTTTTTTTGGAAATCTATATTTTTTTTGAAAAATAGTTTAGTGTCAGTTTGTTCTCATAAGATAAATGTTAGTTTTACATCATTTATAATTTTTACATAACAAAATAAAATCCATTTTTGTAATCATAATATCAGAATTACCATAGGTTTATTTTTTTCATTATTTCTGAAAATCTTTAATTTTCAATGAATAATGAAAAATATGAAATTTTAATTCAAAAGATACTTTTTTAAAATTATTGACAATGTTAAATTACAGATTAAATTTTATAGAATATAATTTTTTTAAAATTATATATATATATATTAATAAAAATTAGGTCATTGGATTCATTTTTATAATAAATTTATGATATAAAAACATTACATACTTTTGAGAATTTTCCCTTTGAAAACTCGCTTTATCATCATGTTAATGAGATATATTTTAAACTAAAATTTTAAAATTATGCTAATGGAGATGTAGAAATTTATTATATCTTTTTAAATATAATAATTTATATTTTTTTAATGTTGTGAACATATTGTTTTACAGAAATGAATTGTGATAAGAGAAAAAATTAATTACCACCATAAATGCAAAAATTGATTAACCAGGGGTTTAAAGTATAATGAAAATAGTTAAATTGACCAAAAAATTATTGTCTTTCTATTTTATGGACGTATTTAGACTCTATAATGTATAATAATTTATAATAATCATTTATTGACTCTTTTTAAGATGAAAATCATGTGAACACTTTTATATTTCCCAAAATTACAAGTGTTTCACTAATGACACTTATAAAAGGATACCCACTCTAAACCCTTCTTCAAAAATCATAACACCTTAAAACAGTTTTTTATTGGCCATTAACCTTCAAAATAATTTAAAAAAATCAATTCCCCCATAAAATAATCTTCAATTGTTTCATAAATAAAACAATGAAAGGATTTTGTGCAAACGTAGGGAGGCTACCAAAAGAATATGAAACATTATTCGACGAGTGTTTTTTATTTTATTTACTTATCCATATCTTTAAATTATTATCCAAAAATTATTATATAATAAACATTGTATATTAAATATATTGATATGTTTTATATTAATTTCATAACATACAATTATCCCCACTTCTAATATATGAGATAAGAAATCATTATTCGTTTGTGCGGAGGACTACTGCCCCACAAATTGTTGTAATTATTTTTTCCATTACCATATCTCATAGTTGGGTATGATTATGGATATAATGTGTATATATATTATTTAAAATTTAATTATAATTATTTATTCATTATATCATATATGAATTTTTTTACTTACAATTCTAGAGGAGATACGATAATGCCGCTCATGTGTAAGGCGGACTACCGCCATGTGAAGCGATGTGATCTATTTTTCACTAACACTTTTCAGGAATTGAAATGAGTATAATTTTAATGAATATATATTATATAAATGAATTAATTATGATATTAATAAAATATCTTTAATCATGGAAATATAATATATCATTTTTTAATCTGATAATTGATAGCATTATTCGAGTACATGTGGACTACCACTTTCACGAAGCGATGTGACACTCTTTCATCACCAGAACACGTTGATGCTATATATAAAAATATTTGAAGAAAACATATGGTATATATGATGTTTTTAAGATTTTTTAAAAATAAAATATCACATAACTTCTTTCCATAATGATCATTGAAAAATGGAAGCATTACTCATGTGTACTTATGGATTATCGTCTCTATGATTGTAACATGCTTCATTTTTCATAACCATATATCTTTATTTTATTTATAAAATTTTAGTTTATGAATAAATATGATAATTATTCAATTATTATTATGCATGATATCACATAACTATAAAATATTTTCTTTAACAAGATCTTTCATGAAAAAACAAACATCATAAAACAATACAATTAACAACTCAAACAATGAAAACAATTAAATATTATTAACAATCTGGGGATGAGATGTTATAAAAGGATAATATATGATATAATCAATATTAATATTATTCTTTAATAATCTAATAAAATTTTTAATACCAAAATACAAGTGGGTAATGTACGATCAACCAAATGAAAACATGAAGTAATGTTTTCTTGTATCACTTTTAATTTCATGAGGAATACACTATATTCACTACTTATTTTTTATTGTTTATATAATGTAATTCTTGTATTTTATATTGTGAATTAGATTATCTTAATGATATTTAATATTCCATTTTATTTTTTTTATGTCATGTTGATTATGATATAAACGTTACCTGTGTGGTAAGGGTTTATTTTAGAATATCATAATTATTTTGCATTTTTTTGTTTCTTTATCAATTAGGTGAAATATTTGATATTACTCTCTTTAAATGAATCTATTTTATCCTCCTATATTTATTCATAGACTTTTCCCAGTAATATCATTATTTTCATCTATTTTTTAATTAAATTGGATAGGAAATTTTTTTTAAGAACATCTGATTTTATTTCTATCTTTGGTTGGATGCCCTTTTTTATCAAAAGTGATTTTTTATAAAACATTTTTCATAATTTATTTTACTATTTAAAAAATGATTTATCAATTTTTTAAATAATTTTAACTAATTAGAAATTTTATTCAAACAAATATTCATTTCACTTTTAAAACAATAACCGTTTTCCTTTTAGCAAAAATATGAAAGGAATATTTTCTTGAATATGTTTGAAATGAACATAAAATTCCACTATAATGAAAAATCAATGATTTTAAACATATTTTACATGATTTAAAGAATATGTTTTGGTGACGTTTATTTTCAAAATGTTTGGAATTTTTTTAAATGTTATTTTCTTAGTGATAAGGTTATTTTTTTAAAATATGTTTCTAAGAAACTATTTTGGAATTTCTATCCATCAAAAACATAAACCCTTCATTTTAATTATGATCCACTGAGTATAAGTTATATTGTTATAATAAAATTCATTATTTTTATAGATTTTTATCAGTATGATGGGTGATGTACCAATTTTATTCCTTTTAAACTATAATGAAAATTTTGGGATTATGTTTATTGATTGGTGTAATTATAAATATTTTGTATTCTAGTATTTTAATAAGAATGTTTATGTTGATTATGATTCATTGATTTCATATGGGGAATGCATTGGGCTTAGTCATTAATGGGTGCATCCCACTATAAAACCTTTATTCCATGATAGGTCTCATGATAAAAATGAGTTATGGTTCTTGTTGAGGAATTACACATTTATATATATTTGTTGAAAAATACTCAATGGTACAAGATGTGTTGGAAAAAGAATTAATGGTAATAGTTATACTTAAAAATTCCACAAAGATATGTCATAGATGTCCAAAATTGTGCATTTCATCATTATAAATTTAGATATTGATATTCAAAATATTATTGGATTAGTCGGAACATCAAAGGTCATGTTTCCAGATCATGTGTTTATTTATAGGGAATTATATGACAATCATTTATTCTTTCAAAATTATGATCACATTATTGATTAAATGACATGTTTTTTAGTTATATAAATTTATATATTGATTATTTCTTATCTAATAGTAACTATAATTGTACTCTTAGCCTTACTAAGAATAAAATATCAACTATTTTTAATGTTTTGTTTTCCCTACTAGACTCTTTGTCCATTTAAAATGAAATTCATTTTATCATATATTAATTTAATAAATAAGATATGGACTCTGGGATACTGGGATTAGGTTAACTATAGTTGGTATCATATGGGTTGTTTATTGGAAGCCATTGGAAAATTATTTAGGAAAACATAGATTAGGTAACACAAGGATAAGTATAGAAGATATCCATATGGTTTTGGTATGGGGGTGATTATGTGGTTATACTAGATAATACATTCGTATTTGGATAATACAAGTGGATGTGGTTCAATTATAGATTTACATATTTGTAATCACCATGAAATGGGTGCATTGGGCATGACCAGATCATTATCTAGGGCATGAAAATGGGCCTTACTATGAACCTGGTAGAGAGTCCAATAATATATGATTAAGATGATTCATATATTACATGAAAACTAATATTAATTATTTTAAAATAATGGTATACCCAATGAAACCATATATATTATTATGAGATTATCTGTGCATACATTATTTACTTTCTATCAATTATTTCACTAGTTTTCTATTATATATTTTGTTTCATAATGATATCACCTAATCCAGTGTATTTATTCAATTATAAATGTATATAATCATAACTAATGTGAACTCCATCAATCCACATAATCTAAATAGAATGAATGATCATTTCATTGACATAGATATGCAATTATTTTGTGGGTATTTGATATCCCAACCATTCTCATCATATAAGGACATAATATTAGTGCTGACAATGCATAGAAATAATTATTTAAATATAATGGTTTTCGAGGGAAGTAATAGAATAATATGAGGACATATAAAAATATAGATAAAAGGAATATGGGATAAAAGTATTTTCCAACATGTGATAATTGTGGAATGAAACACCCTGGTACTTACATAAAGGTAACGGGATTTTTCTACAATTGTGGAGATAAAGGACACCATCATCATGATTTAATGGGAAATAAAAAGGCTTTTAATTTTCAGAAATTCAACTTAAAGGAGATTGGGAACTATGAAAATGAGTTTCCAATTAATTAGGGTAAAATACCTCAAATGGAGCTAGGGTTCAAGGTCCGATTTTGCTGTTAATATAGATGAAGTGAAATTATAACTGTAATTGTGTATTTAGTTCTAGAAATATTTTCGAAATTTATTTTATTAATGAAATATATGAAACATATAAGTACTTCATTATTGTATTTTTTAATTATTTATATGAATGTGTATGTAGAATGATAGTGATGAGCAACAAAAATTATTTAGTGGAACATTGAAATTATTGGAAAACACGTGATTTATTTGAAAGAAAACCCTTAATATGTACCTAATGTTGAGATATTGATGTTGGTATAAAGAGATTATTGATATTTGGATAATTTAAATTGGATATTACTATATACCTTGGAATGTATTAATGATATCTTCATTATTGACATTTAATGAATTTATTTATAAAGGTATGAATATTAATATTTTGAAAGGGCCATAAGGTAGATAATTTTTGTTATTTTTTAAGTAGAAAAATGGATGAGTTCTTTGATATTAATAAATTGAATCTCTATATGAATTTCTTATGTATTGGATAACCCATGACAAACATTTTTCAAAATAATAACTAGTGATCGAAGTAATGACTTATGATTCTATTATGGATACTACGATCCATTATATGTTAATTTTACTACTTTTATGGTGAAAAATAATTTTTAGGATATTAATATATTTTAATATATGATGAATAAGAAATTTATTGAAGAACAACCAAAAGGTTAAATTATTCCCATGAATTAGAAAAATATTATGTAATTATTTTTTCTTTATAATGGATGATAATAAAATAATTCCCCAAAATTATGAAAAAAAACATGGAAAAAATGTAATAATATTACGTTCATATCTAAAAAAATAGATGGTCATTTAAATAATAATATATTTATGGTTTTATTCATTAAATTCCCATTGATCAGAACTTTTTTATGATTAATGAGCCTTGTCACTTTCTTTAGTTATTTACACTTTTTCTCGAGGTCCATATTTTCATTTCCCGCCAATGTTCTCATACAATAAAACATAGTTATCTATTATTCCATATGAACTCTATAAGATATTTTATCTATTAATAATATGATATTTTATCGGCCAGATTAAGATATGGGGTTTTCAAAAATGGAATTTCCAGATGGAAACCCCTTCACTACCGAGGCCAAATTTAAATTATGAAGTAACAATTTATTTATGGTTGGGGGAATGTAACACCCTAATATTTTACAAGAATAAAATTATTTTCAATATATGATATGGAATGAAAACCCAATTTTATAATAAACTATAACACCTGATAATTTTCAATGTAATTCATATTAAATAAATTTAATCACTTCAAAACCAAACTGAACATGTAGCCCCAAGTCAAAATGAACCATAATATAGCATACCATTATAACTAAGTTGTTATGTTGTTAGGTATGAATAGTAATAAAATAAATTAATAAAATTAAATTTAGATATTGATTATAAATAAATTAATATCAATTTAAATGAAAATTAAATTCCTTTTCTTCTGAAAATTATACATGATCAAAATAGTGGTTTAGTTGCTCTTTTTGAAAATAATTTAAAATTTATTTTTACCAAATTAATTAATTTTATTTTAATAAATAAAATGAATTTTTTAAATATTAATAAATAAATTATCTTAGGATTAATTTTTTGTTATTTTTATATAATGTTTCATTTTTTATTAAATAGTTATTAGTACATAATTTTAATTAAAAAACTAGATTTTTTTTCAGATTATTTAATAAGTAAAATAATATTTGGAATTGATTTTATTGTGAAATTACTTCAGTTATATATCAATTAATCCAATTTATGCTATTGAAAGTATTTTAAAATATAATGTTTATAGAAAATCATTGTATCGTTTTGAACCCTTTGTTACTGAAAACCCCCTTTCTTATCATGTCTGTGGGATTAATTTTAAAATATTTTTCATCCAATTATATGAATGTAATTTGAAAAAATAGATTATATATTTGGAATGATAATTATTTTTATTATATAATAATCTCCACATAGTATTTTACAAAAAATAATATTGAAAATAGTTAAAGGTATTTATTGTGGTTAAGGTAAAAATGGATTTACCATGGGATACACTAAAAATATAAGTGTCAAATTGGCCTAAAAACTTGTCTAAAATATATTTTATGGAAACATATATATATTATAATGTATAATTCCTAATAAAAATGTATTTTTTTAACAATTTATAATTTTAATAACATGGGTACACATATTTCTTTAAAAAAATACAAGTGTGCTGCTCACCTCACTTATAAATGACCACACATTGTCCACTCCACATAAAAAAAGAAAACCCCTTTGGTTAAGCCAATAGAAGAAGAAATAAATTTCCAAGTTCCATAAAATAATCCTTGAAGAATTATTTTGGGCATAAATACAACCTTTAATGTCTTTCATGAAATACTATGTTGGATTCCTGGAGAAGAGGTTACATTCTTTAACGAGGAATTTTTTTTTTCATCCACCTCAATAAATTATTATTAAAACTTTATGATATAATATATTAAGTATATTAAATAAAAATAAGTTTTTTAATAATAAATTAATGACCTAAAAACTTTCCCATATCAATCAAATGGGTTAAAAATATTTCATTCGTGTATACGAAAAACTACCGCCTCGCAAATCGATGTCATTCATATTTTCGTTACCACCTACTAAGGTTTGGTATGATGAAGAATATAATATATATATATATGATAAATATACTATAATGATACCAATTAATTACATATATCATTTAGAACTTTAATTAATTTACATTACATAGGGGATACAATAATGTTGCTCATGTGTATGGTGGACTTCCGCCTCATGAAGTGATGTTATTCATTTTTCGTTAAGGATTTACATAGAATGTAATAAGGATGGTTTTTATATTTATATTCCATATAAAAGAAATTATTATGATTTTAGTTATATATTTATCATTCATACAATATAATATTTCATTTTTACACTAAAAATAATATCATCATTTGTGTATGTGTGGACTACTGCCTTCACGAAGAGGTGTGACTCTGTTTTATCCCCACACCACATGAATGACATATATATATATATATATATATTTAATTATATAATATGTTATATATTATGATATTAATATTATATAAATATAAAATATTAATTAAATTCTTTACATAATGATCATTTATAAGTGAAAACATTACTAATGCATTCGTACGACCTTCGGTCTCCATGATTGTAAGGTAGTTCATTTTTTATAACCATCTTTCATTATTGGGTATAAAATTACAATTATTCTATAAATATGATAATAATTGCATTATTACTATTCTGGATATCATGAAAATACATAACATATACATGAACAAGATCTTTCATTACATATCATGCATGACTAAACAAGACAATTATCAAATGAAACAATGAAAAAAAAGAAAGATTATTAACAAACATGTGACAAGAAGTAATAAAATGATAATATATGTTATTATAAATATTTTTATGGTCATATAATAAGTTAATAACATTTTTAAAACCATTATACACATGATTAAAGTTGGTTTAACAAAAATTAATCATGAGAAAAGGGTTTTTTAACTTACATTTACTTCAACGAGACAAATTCCATATTGACCACTTATTTCTATTTTGTGGTGTATATAATGTATTTTTTATTTTATATCATGAATTAATTTGTATTCAAAGTATTTTATTATTCATTTAATTTTATTTATTTCATTGGGATTTTGATACAAAATTTGTCAATGAAGAAAGAGTTTACATCACAATCTCACCATTATTGGGGATTTTTTTATTAAGGCTCCCTTGGGTGAATTATTTGATACTTCTCTCTTAAAATAAATATGTTTTATTCTCCTATAATATTTCATTAAAATTTTAAAAAAATATTATATATATTTTCATTAAAATTTTCATTATTATTTTGTATTTTTTCATTTAATATTATTAATTTCTTGGGGATTCTGATACCAAATTAGTTAATGTGGAATGTGATTATATCACAGTCTCATCATTATTCAAGATTTTTTTTATTAAGGCTCCCTTGAGAGAATGATTTTATATTTGTCTCTTAAAATTAATATATTTTTGTCTCCTATAATATTTCGTTAACATTTTATAAATTATCATGAAGATCTACACCACTATCACTTCAAACTAAAACCTTTATTCATAACCTAATGAAAGGAAACAAACGAAAGGGGTGAGCTCAAATCCTCAGTAGGTGTAAATAATGGATACATCTAATCATAAACCTGAACATAGTAGTATGATAATGTGATCATAACATAAGATATCATAACCTAGATATCAAAGGTCATAAAAATGAGATATGGGATAAATCTTAGAAGTCCATAAGACTTGAATAACAAGGAAATAAACATCATGAGCCATGAAATTATAAATAATAACTAGAAGAAGGATTTGTTGCATACATATAAGAATAAAAAAAATTAGGTCAGAGATACATACCAAGACCTTTATAACTTGTTATGCTTGTTCTACAACCTGTGTACCTATATTAGGCATGGTCTAGAAACTAATCTATCCACATTCTTTTAGGCTTTGTCTACAACTCATGTACCTTATTGTTTTAGGTCTTGGGATACAACCTGTTTACCAATTTTCATTAAGGATTGTGCTATAACCCATGTTACTTCTTGTTTTTTGGGATTGGGATAATACTAGTGTAAACTCTTTCATTTAGGCATAAGCCATAACCCGTAAACCCTCTTTCTTTTCAGGATTGGTCTATAACCCATAAACCGTCGTTCTTTTTTGTCTTGGGCTACAACCCGTGTACCCTTTGAGCTAATATAAATTATATCATTACCCAATTCATTGAAGGGAGATATATGTCCCACCCATCTCTTAGTAAAATAATTCACATGTGTTCCAAAAGATAATAAAACATTCATCATGTCGTGAACCATAAAAGAATATAGGTCTTATAAACATAAAATCATAAACTATAAAGTGAAATGGGTATCGTTAACATTTCATCACATCATAAATAATGAAAAATAAATGGGTTTTATAACTATTTACCCAAAGCATAACCCATGAATAAGAAACAGAAGTCATACACTTAGAACACATGAAAGAGAAACATGTTTCATAATGACTGTAAAGACCCAGAATATCTGTAGATTTTTTTTTCTTAATTACATGGGAATTTTACGAGTCCGTGAAAACTGATGGTGTGTAATTCTGAAAGGTCTGTGTGCCCGGAATCAATTTCTGAAATTTTTTTCCTATACGTTCAGTAAACGTACGAGTAGGTTTTTATAACTTCTGAACCGGCACTCGAAATCAAAATCTGAGGGCACCATTTAACTCACAACGCCGATATTCACTTCAGGATACTTTCACCTCGATGACAGATGGACAGGAATAAAAGTTTGTTTTTGAGTCTTTACATGGGAATAATAAAATAAAATAAGTGCATGTCTTATTTTATTTTATTTGTTACAACCAAAATATGGAAGTTTGAGGTGGGGAACACCGCAACTTAACCTCCTATGAGAGGTTATGGTGGTGGTTCCCACCCAATCCTAACCTCCTATACGAGTTTATTGTGGTGGGGACCACCTGGGATTTAAACCCCCTTAAAACACCCCATTAATGGAGAAACCCTCAAACGTCCATTAAGTGTAAGGGAGCATCTTCAACTCCCCTAACACTTAATGTTCCTTATCCTCCATGTTAATTAATACAACCAACACATTAAATTAATTAATTAAAACCATTTGAATGTTATGCGAAAAATTTAATAGGATATCATAATCTATTATTTTTGGCTTGGCATTATTCAATTTGGGGGAAAGGGTGGAAGAGAGAAAAATATCTCACCAACAAAGAATGAAAAATTCGTTCTTCCAATGAAGAATTCCAGTGAGGAGCGTCTACGACTTCCTTCCTCAAAACCACCTTTGAAGTAGGATGTGTTCGCCAACAACAAATCGACGTCCGCCTTCTCACACTAATGTCGAAGATCAATGAAAAAATAAAGGGGTGTTTTAGATTTGATCAAAGTTATTCTTGTTCCTCATTATTTGTTTTATTCCTCTTGAACTGCTTGCTATCAAACTAATTCCGAGAGACCAGGCCAAACTAACACAGCCTGATTTCTCCACCGTATTTCTTGTGGTGTGTTCTTCGCGTTCTACTTGGGTGATGAGCAATGGAACGTTCTGGGTTCATTGTGCAACAGAAAGGTCCCAAATTAAAGACCCAACATCATGATGAACTAGCTGAGGTGTGACGACGATAGCGGTTGATGGATCATACTAGACCGGGAAGACCATTCATCAACCGTCCTTCATGCGGGATAATAAAAACGTTTTTTCGAGCCGATCGAAGGCCCGAAAACGCCGGTAATGATTTCAGAACAACGAGGAAACCTAGTGACTACTGTTTTGTGGCGATCAGACTGTCAGGAGGAAGAACATGCATCACGGGAGGTGCACTTTCCAGAAGCATCATTTTTGGAAAGTTCAAGAATACATAGTGTGTACTTCTAATGAACACGACATGTAGTACTGGTGTAATGTGGTTATGGTTACAGTAAACAGACGTGCATCACATGGCGGTGACCCCTGTCACATGGCAGGTACTCTTCTTATAGCTTTTCATAGGTGGTTATGTGTGACTTGGCATGTATCTTAGGGATACATGGACACGGGGTGAAGTACACTGGCATGTACTCCACCACACGGCCAGGCAAGGCCAGTGACATGGGCTACCCCGTGTTCCAGTTACACGGGTTGGAGAACACAAGTTGAGGGAATTTATGAGCACATGGACAGTGTACACGGAGTCGACCCCTATTTCCGGGACACAATGTGTAACCATACCACACGTTGTGTACTCACTTTTCTATACAATCAGCCTTTCGACACGGGTCATTGCATATGGGAAGTACCCAGGGTTAGACTACACGACATGTACTTTTTTCCAACACACCATGTAGTTTTTGGTAAAAAGGCTTCGTCATCTCGTCCTTTGTGTATTGGACATGAATTTTTTGGTTTTTCCCCCTATGGCGTAGAAGATCATTGGGATAATTCTCTGTGGTACTTTGTGGCAGTTGTTGTATCGACACATAGCTTGAGGAGAGGACCCTCTCGGAATCAAGCATGCTTTGTGCAGAACCCTGTGGTTGGATGTGGACTGACGAATGTTCATGGATACTATGTGGGTTCGACAGCACTGATGACTGTTCCTGGATCCTGTGTGGGTTCGACAACTTTGAGGACTGTAACTAGATCCTGTGTGGGTTCGACAGCTCCGTTTACTATTCCTGGATCATATTTTGGTTTGAAAGATCTGAATTTTGTTCCTGGATCCTGTGTCTGTTCGACAGAATAGATGATTCAATGGCTACATCTGATCATCTCTATCACTCTACAAAAGTTATATAACTGTGTGAGATGAGTGAGTGACTTCTGTATTTTCTTCATGATTGAGATGGGTTACTTGATAACTTAGGTATATGTATGGGCATATACATAAATAACGGATATCCATTGATTTTATACATTGTGGTTTATACATGTTAGATTTTGTGAGACCTTGAGGGTCTCGAGGTGCCTACTGAGTATGTTTATACTCACCCCTGCATGGGCTAGGCCCGCACCCTGTTGTGTTGGATGCAGACGAAGGACAACACTGACTGATTCTGAGTGTATGAGGACCGGACGGTACCCAGAGGTGGACCACATGAAGTGACGATACACAGACGAGATAGGCAGACGTGGAGTGTTGGGGAGGCTATCTATACCTACCCTTCAGGTAGGATCCGTGGTGGATGATCCAGGAGCTTCTTTTCACCTTTCAACTATTTTTGTACATTTTAGTTGTACTTTTACTTTACAGTTGGGCATGAATTTCCAGCCCCTTTACTTTTCATCACTCACTTGTTATACAGTTTTACTTAGTGTTTTTCTTCCAACATGTACGATGTTGTGTGTGTTTTCAGGTTATAAATGCAATTCCTTCCCAATTTTAGGGATTTATTCCTTTGGTGCTAGTCTCCAACCCCTAGCCTATGAAAGGTGGAATGGGGTAGTCACGGAATGGGCCCTGGGGGTCGGTTCGTGAAAAATTTGTATTAGAGGAGTCTGTTCTACCAAAGAACTTAGGACTCTGATATTTTCTATGATGAAAAATTGTTAAGTTTAGTTAGTGTTGTTTTTAGTTTAGGGAGTCCAGTGTTGGTGCGACGGCCAAAATATCCATACACCAGGACCCTGACTTATGATTTCTAACTCAGTGCACTAAAACACTAATTGCGTGTGTGTTTTGAAGAGTTTTCTTTTTAATCTATTTTTAGTTAGCTCACAAGGTATAACTTTTTGACCGTGGCACACGTATTTCATTATAGGATTCCTCCACGTAGACAGACAGCCTAGGTTATGAGAGTTGTATGAGATGGCAGCCCACCGAGCGACGAGGCCTCGGTGCGGGGCCCTATCACAGCAGATGCCCGAGCGGTACCACTACCCATTGGGCCACCGATGCCACCATCCTTAGCAGAAGAGAGTGCAGGCCACCTGAGTGCGATGCACGAGTTCCAGCGCCAGAGGCCGCCCATGTTTAGGGGTGAGACAGACCCTCAAGAAGATGAGGATTGGCTGGAGGCTGTGGTGAGAGTCCTCAGACAGGTAGAGACACCGACAAACCTTATCATGATCCTTGTAGTGAGTCTTCATGAGGCAGCATCAGGCAGATGGTGGAGCCTGATGCTCCAAGTCCATGATGAGGCGACACTTCTATGGGCAGACTTCGAGAGCCTGTTTTAGGAGGAGTTTGTCTGAGCCACCCTACGTGCAGTGTGGATATAGGTGATACTGCATCTATAACAGGGTAGCATGAAGGTATATTAGTACTCAGCGAGGTTCATTGACCTCTCGTGCTACTCCACAGATATGGTGCAAGACCCATTCTTCAGGGCCCTGACCTTCGAGCAGGGGATCAAGCGAGAGATCAGAGCTTCGATGATCTCCCTCAGCATCTCGACGCAAGCGAGGGTATTGGAGAGTGACCTCATAGTGGAGTGTTTCCTTGGTGAGTAGTCACCAATAGCGAGACCCGCCATCGGGAATCACACAGCGGAGTCTTCTGCAGTTGGCAATAGATAGATGTTGCAGAGGTCCAAGCAGACCAGACCAGCCGGTGTATGACCTCAGGACTCAGGTTCAGAAGTGTGAGTCACACGAGATAGAGCCATCCATTCGAGGAACATGCATTGTTTTCCATGTGGGTGGGGGCAAGGTCACATGGCTTGTGACTATCTAAACCACCGTTCAGATTATCATCAGACCATTGAGGGACCTCCCAGGTAGAGGTAGAGGTTCGATCGAGGTGATTCGCCGGGGACATGCTGATGTGGAAGAGTAGTCGGTCATGTATCTGGCAGGGGAAGACGTTACGAGGTGTTACCACCACCACATCATGGAGGTCCCCCCCGACCGTAGGGATCAAGTGGACATGGAAGATCTCAGCTCTACGTAGCTGAGGCTTACGATCATGGTGCTCTGGTGATGATTCGAGGTACAATCTTTGTCTACTCCACCATGGATTCTGTTCATATAGACACAGGTTCCAGTCACTCTGTCATTGCCACTGCCTTCATTTGGATCTTGGAGATTCCATCGGATTTGTTGGCTCAATCCCTACATCTAGAAACTCCTATGGGAGAAAAATCGATGATCACGCACTGGTGTTGGTAGTGTGAGCTTACTCTAGGAGGCGAGAGATTCATATGGGATCTTTTAATAGCGGAGTTGAGGCCTTACGATGACATCTTGGCTATGTACTGATTATCTATATTCCCTGCTCATATTGACTGTATTAGGCACAAAGTGCGGTTTGTCTGCATGGAAGGGACCAGGTTCACCATCACTGGCAAGAAGGGAGCCTTTGCAGCGTAGGACAAATGTACTCGGAGGAGGGTGCATCCAGTCACTCATTAATTGGCTTGCCTTACTCTCGGAGTAGTTGATTTGGAGAGTCCAACTTATCCTGTAGTGGTGGACCAGTACACAGATGTTTTCCTTGATAATGTCCTATTAATAACTCCTCATATAGAGGTGGAATTTTACTTTATCCTATACCCCAGGACGACACAGATATCTATACTAGCATATCAGATGGCTCTTTCTGAGCTTCGTGAGCTACGAGTATAGCTAGAGGACTTGTAGCGGAAGGGATTCATCCAGCCCGGTGTTTCTCCCTGGGCAGCCCTGATTCTATTTACCAAGAAGGAAGATGGCTGCTTGAGGATTTTTGTCAACTACCAACACCTGAACCAGGTGACTGGGAAGAAAAAGTACCCAATCCCAAGGTTTAACAACCTCTTTGATCAGGTGAAAGGATCACGATGGTTCTTAAAGATAGACCTCATATCAGGTTATCACCAGCTCAGAGTTCAAGACGTGGATGTGCAGAAGACGAACTTCAGATTTTGATACAGCCACTACGAGTTCTTTCTTATGCCTTTTGGCATAACCAAATCTCCAGAAGTGTTCATGAGACTCATTAATAGTATTTTCCATCCTTACCTCGATCGCTTTTTCATTTTCTACATCGGTGACATTCTGATCTACTCGAATCATATAGAGGAGCATGCCTACCATTTGGAGGTAGTATTGGACACACTCTGAGAGCACCAACTTTACGGTAAGCTCTCGAAGTTCTAGTTCTGGATATGAGAGGTTCACTTTTTGAGACATGTCATCTCGGAGGCTAGAGTTGCAGAAGATCTAGCAAATATTGAGGTGGTAATTTCTTGGTAGTCACCCAGGAGTGTGATGGAGGTATTGAGTTTCCTAGGTTTGTATGGATACAACAGGAGGCTCGTAATAGACTTATATAGTGTTGTCGCACCACTATCATCCTTGAAGAAGAAGGGTCATCCCTTTGTGTGGTCGGAGAGATGTCAGTAGAGCTTTCAAGAGCTGAGGTAGAGGCTGACTATTGCCCCCATCTTGAGGCTTCCAGTGGAAGGTATAGGAAATGTAGTTTCCTGTAACGCATCAGGGACCTGAATTAGGTGTGTCCTGATGTAGGAGTGAGTAGTGATCATGTATGGTTCTCGGAAGCTAAGATAACATGAGAAGAACTATGCTACCCATGAACTAGAGTTAGTACCAGTGGTCTTCGCCTTGTAGATGTGGAAACACTATCTTTTGGGCACACGTTTTATCGTGTACTCTGATAATAATTGTCCCAGGTATATCTTCACTCAGAAGGACTTGAACCTGAGACAGCGGCAATGGCATGAATTCCTCTAGGACTATGACTTCGAGATAGTCTATACTCCTAGTAATGGGAACGTTGTATCAGATGCATTCAGCAGAAGATCTGGTATACAGCTGCTAGGTGAGGCGATAGAGTAGCTGGCTACCTTAAATATATCATTTGTGGATAGGGATGAAGCAGCCTTCCTTCAGTCTCTTACAGTCACTCCCCCACATCTTTAGCGATTCAGGGAGGCACAGTGTGGAGATGTTGACTGCGAGATGCGACATGCTCAAATATCCACGAGGTAGGAAACTAATGGATTTTTTGAATGTGGGGAGAACATCATCCTCTTCAGAGGATGCACTATGGTACCAATGTCATATTAGGAGTAAATGTTGATGGAGTTCCACACATCCCCTCTAGCGATACATCCCAGAGTGGTCAAGATGAATCAGGACCTTCGTCGACAATACTGGGGGGCAGGTATGAATATGGTAGTTGCAGAGTTTGTCTCTCGATGTCTCACTTTTCTACTAGTGAAGGTGGCACGTCAGGTACTAGCATGCTTGGTTTAGCCTTTAGAGGTCCCATAGTGGATGTGGGATGTGATATCCATGGACATCATGACATGACTTCCATGTATATCCAAGATTCATGACTCGATTTTGGTGATCGTTGATCGACTCACTATGTCGGCCCACATCTTACCGATTAGAGAGCAGGTCTTAGTAGAGGTATTGAGACGCCTTTATGTGCAAGAGATTGTGCATCTACATTGAGTATCTTCATCATTTGTCTCCAATCGTGACACACAGTTTAATTCCGAGCTATGAAAGGGGTTGTAGGAGGATTTTGGGACGCTACATCATTTTGGAACCGCCTTTCATCCCCAGATGGATGGCCGGACTGAGCGGAGCAATCAGACCCTTGAGGACATGTTTCATGCTTCTATCCTTGACTTCGATCGTAGATAGAAGGATCACTTACCTTTGGATGAGTTTTCATACAACAACAACTATCACACCACTATCGAGATGATACCTTTCGAGGCGTTGTACGGGCGACCTTGCAGATCACCCTTATGCTGGACTGGCCTTGGGGAGTCAGCACTAGTGGGACCAGAGATGGTACGGGCTGCCACAGAGAAGGTGCAATTAATCCAGGAGTGGATGAAGACTACACAGAGCAGACAGAATTCATATGCTGACAGAAGATAGATACCTCTACAGTTCGAGGAAGGTGACCACATCTTTCTATGGGTCTCACCTTGATGAGGTTTACAGAGATTTGGTCGAGGCGTAAAGTTATCTTCAGGGTTCATCGGACCATTCCAGGTCCTCAACTGGGTTGGAGATGTATCTTACCACATAGCTCTTCCACCTCATTTGCACCAGGTGCAAGAGGTCTTCCACGTGTCCCAGCGGAGGAGATACGTTCAGGACCCTTATCACATCGTAGACCATGGAGTGCCGAATGTTGATGATGGGGAGAATTTTAAGGTGGTTTCAGTGGATATTGAGGATCGATAGGAGCAGGTACTTCGTGGACGGTCGTTACCACTAGTACTCGTTCATTGGCAGCACAAGAACCTCTAGGAGAGCACCTGGGAGCAGGAGGCTCAGAGGCATGCTCAGTATCCCCACATGTTCCCTTAATTTGAGTTGTAGCTTACAGGGATGTAAATCCCAGAGGTGGAAAGAATGTAAAGACCTATAATTTCTGTGGAATTTTTTTTTCAAAAATACATGGGAATTTTATGAGTCTGGAAAAACTGACGGCGCATGATTCTGAGGCCCAGTGTGTCTGGAATCAATTTCTGATGTTTGTTTCGGGTATGTTCAGTAAACGTACTATCTGGTTTTTATAACTTATAAACTGTAAAAACCCGGTTCTTATTCTTGAGGTACGCATTCCTTATTTTCTTTTTTTACTTAAGATCTTTTTAAGAAAATATGTAAAATGGGAGAAAATCATAAATTTTGTGACTACACGCCATGTACTTTTCTAATGCCGTGTACTTTGGTTGTGTGGAAGGAGTACACAGGGTGTGTAGGCCGGTTGACGATGATGGGTGTAAAAACCAACTACACACTGTGTAGTGGTTATTTACATGCTGTGTATTCAGTCGGAAGTCAAACAGTAAGGCGGTGGCACGTTGAGCGACAGTACACGCCGTGTGCTAGGGAATACACGTCGTGTAGTCATGTCGACAGATGAACAATACCACGCTTGCGAGAGGCCGCCGAAGGAACAGTTAAATAAGTGAAAACTACACATCATATACCCAATAGTACACAACATGTAGTCTATTTTTTTCATTTAAAATGGGTAGCAGCCTCCCCAGTTCACAGGGAAGTCTTAGAATAGGAGGAGTCAGGAGAGAGGGCTGAACCTTTGAGGGGCTCTAGATCGCACGTCGGGAATCCGTTTCCACCTCTGTCGATCTTGTTGGAACCGTACGGGTAAGCCTCTCCTTCTCCTTAAGACATTCTTACCAATTATTTTCCCAGAGGAATTTATTTGAATTTGAATGAGTTTTCATTTAACTTTGATCTATGTTGTTCTTGGACGTTTCATGGAGCGTCGTTCATGTATATCGATCAGGGGTGATTAAGGTAGGTGGTCTAGTGTTTATTTCCAACTACTGTGGTGAATTTGTGTACCGTTGTTATATGCACCCATGAATGGGGTGTCGTATGGATGCAGCCTTGCATAATTAAATACCTATAATTACATATGTAGTTTAATGAACATGTATAACTATTGTTTGGGATCGCTTCTTGGATCCAGAAAAACCCCTGGGGTGCATTCCTCTATTTAGCTATTCGACCAAGTTACCTGAGGGTATACTGTGATTTTAGTATGTCTTAAATTTCCTTGTGAGAAATTTTATGTAAATTGCTTGTTTATATGTTGGGCATGACCCGGTTACTTGTTTAGCCTGATGGAAATGTTGTGATTAGCTTGTGGGCAGTGCTCTGTTTAGGATGAGGGAAACTTCTTTTGTTCCTATGGGTATTAGACTATGTGCTTGTGAGTGAAACCTCATAAGCATGTGGGCACAATTCGATATGCCTATGGGAAGATTCATGTGGGTTTAGATTCTCTTTACATGAGGGTAAGGGTTTACGTGCATGAGGACACTGACTTTTTACTTATAAATACATTGTGGTGTTTTCCTGCTGTTGAATGATTAAATTAATATTAAAATGGAAATATAACTGGTGTAGTTAGTTACTTTTGAGTACTGCATAATTTATTTCATTTACTACTGCACACAACTGTTGCACATATACACTAATAGTTGGGCATAGATCTTTGGTGGGTGCCTACTGGGATTCATTTCTCACACCCTATTTGGGTCATGTATTTAGCCCAAACAGATTATATTTCTACATGTATGGATAAGGGAAAGGGTCCCTATATAGGTACATGAGTGTTTCTGAGGTGTAGGGGAGCATGGGACCGAGCACAGGCTCGCGATGACACTGGCTATTCTGTTTTAATTTTCTATACTTGTACATCAGTTTTATTGTGTTATAGTGTAACATGTTTTGGATGTTTTTATAGAATAGTGACATGTTGCATCCTTATATATATGACTGTGGGATTCCTTTTACGTCATTTATCCATTTCAGTTATATATTTATTGGTTACTACTTCCTCTTGTTGTATACTATTTATCTATTCTGCTGTGCTACACTTTGATAAATGAGGGCATAGTTTACCCACAATTAGTGTTGGTCCCTCACTACTAGTCAGCAGCCTCTAGAATTTCGGGAAATGCGCTTGAGGTCATGTGACCAACCAGGTTCGGGGCACCCGTGGAGTCGTACCTGGATCTAGGACGTTACGAAGTTGTATCATAGGGGTTTCATTTCTTTGACTTACTATTTGGAGCCTTAGTCAGGGATAGGATGGAAACATTAGTTGGTAATAAGCTATGCCAGGGAGTAGCTAATCCGTGTACAGGGAAAATCCAATTTACCTCGTATTGCAATTTAATTGATTTTTTATGTTACTGTTGATCTGATTTTCACCGTTGGGTGATACACTTGGGATTGTGCTATTTATATGTTATCCATGGGTTCTATTTAGTTTCAACCCGATGAGATGAGGGTATTCCATCTCGTGCATCATTTAGGCACATGCTAATAATCACATTCCATGCATAGTTCCATGCCATGTAGGTGCATTATAAATTGCAAGTTGTTGTGATAGTTGTAGTTCTATAAAAGCATGATGTTGTGATAGCTGCTTTGATAAATACCTGCTATGTGATAGGTTATTTTTGTGTGAGCCTGTTGATAGGATGGACGCCAAACTTTGGTTTTTGCAGAGTATGGGCCCTCAATGACTAGAATTTGGTGGATCATTGACTTGTTACTTATGTATAACATGTATAAGATGCCAAACATTGATTTGAAGTGATTATGGGCCCTCATAGATCGGAATTTGGAACTTAGGTGTGGTTTTTCAGTATTTTATGGGTACCAGAGAAGTATCTGAGGATTACTATCCGGAAAACCCAGGATACACACCGTGTAGTTCTACGAACACACATCGTGTGTTCTTCTGTTCTGGAATAAAATAAAACTATTTGAGTACATTCCATGTAGTCCCTTTCCGTGTCATGGACCGTGTGGATTGTGACACGGTGTAGGGAATGTCATGGAAAAAACACACCATGTACAAGATGTACACACCGTGTAGGGTTGACCCGGAGTCTACCCGTGTAACTAACAACACGGATGGAGGAGACCTTGAGGCATACACGTCGTGTCCACCATCGAACACACCATGTAGCCTGTCCTGGGGATCCGAGCGTGTATCTAAAAAACACGGGTCGATGTAACCTCTTTTTGAACACACTGTGTACCTGAGGGACACAACATGTAGTCCTTACCAATGAGAGACTGAGTGGACTTTGTCATGTTTCTAGGAAATGGGGTGGGGTACATGCTGTGGGCAGGTGTAACACGCCGTGTAGTGTCGTCCGAGTAGCCGAACATGTCAGGAATGACATAGGAAGCTGGAAATTAAACCATACACGTCGTGTAGATGATATACATGCCGTTTAGCCTTTTTCCAGTGAGCCGTGTGGTTTTTCCGTATAGAAGGACTCGGGCAGGGAAGAAATATTCAAGTACACACCATGTACTTAGAAGGCAGGCCATGTGTGTGGGGTGTTACATGGCCAGTTTAAGCTGGGGTACACGCCCATGTGAATGGATTTCTGGAACACGCCGTGTAGTTTTATACATGTTGTGTATTCATGTTTTGAAAATTTTGAAAACATTCCTTCTCCGACTCCTTGTTTTCGGTCTTTGATAATCTTGATCTAAAGAGTGTGTTTGACCTTGTAGAGTCATGCTGCCGAGAAAACCACGTGTTGTTCGCCAAGAGAGCGGCAATGATTATACTCCAGAGTTGGTAGGTCGTGGGCTACCAGTGGATTCTCCAGCAAAGCCAGATGCGGCACCAGCCATTATACTGGACAATGGCGTGGATGCACAATTCCGTAAAGGCTTCATACGGTTCATGCAAGAACTTTCATGGAGCACCGCTGGCAGCCACATCTATGGCTAAGCTGACTCGTATCTTCCAGCAGCAGCATCCGCCTATGTTTTCAGGGGATGGCGGACCACAGGCTACAGAGTCATGGCAGGATTCATTGCGGACTATTTTAGAGCATCTTTAGATGCCTCCAGGGCAGAGGGTCAAGATCGTGATGTATATGATGTGTGATTCTACAAAAAGGTGGTGGGATGTTACCACCTAGTCAGAGCATCATAGAGACATGGTGTAGGAAGACTTTCAAATAGATTTCTATGAGTTCTTCTTCCCCGAGATTCTGAGGGCAGATAGAGCTCGAAAGTTCATGAATCTGCAGCAGGGCGCTATGTCGGTGATGGATTATTCAGCTTGTTTCACCTATCTTCATCGTTTTCACCTGTTTTGGTGGGTGATGAGACATTGAGGGCTAGGCGCTTCGAGGATGGTCTTCGATATGACATCTGCACACTGCAGAATGTTTTCAGGTTGCCTACTGTAAATGATATTGTGAACCAGGCACTGATTACCAAGAAGAATCTACCGGAATCTAGTGGTGTGGTCCAGGGTGGTTCAGCACCAATTTTTGGTACTATTGCTACTGAAAAGCTGAAGAGAAAGATGGAATTCACTCACAGTGGCAGTACCAGCCAGAAGAATGTTTCAGGTGGCCAGGTCATGTGGTACAAGTGCTGTAAATAGGGGAACAAGAGACTGCAGTGTCCATGTGATCTAGTGGAGTGCCGAGCTTGCGGAAAGATGGGTCATCTACAGCGCTTTTGCAGGGCGTTTCCACCAGTGGCTAGTGAGAGGGGTTCTGTGCAGACACCACGTGTGAGAGCAGGACTAGCATCTTCTTACCTGTTAGGAAACTGGAATACATCAGGGCATGCAAGTAGGGATGGTGGTCATGGCCATGGTAGCCAGACACCAGGATCTCAGAGGCAATAGGGCGGGACATCTCATGGTAGCCAGGCTGTGTCGTAGGGTCGCGGCACTGGGCAGGCATATGTAGTGCAATAGACCCAACAGGAGCAGGATCCCAGACCTTCTACTATCAGAGGTACTATTCTAGTACCTTTTGTCTTATCTTCAGTACTTTTCGATACGGGTGCTACACATAGCTTTGTATCTCTACTGGTTGTGGAGAGCCTTGGGATCTGTGTTTCGTATTCTTCTGATGTTATGACGCTAGACACTACGTTAGGAGCGAGAACGGCTGATGTGCGTCAGTTCAAGGAGTTCCCTCTTGAGGTTGGTGGGTGTCACTTCCTTTGGGACCTCTATGTCTTAGAGATGATGAGCTATTATGTCATACTCAGGATGGATTGGTTGGTTCCCTTTCGAGCCATTGTAGACTACTATCATCGCATGGTGTGTTTCACGTCACTACATGGTGATGAGTTTATATACAAAGGCGAGTGGGATATTTAGGCGAGTCGAGCTGGACTAGAGCATCTTGAGCGAGGTGGAGTCATAGCCCAGATTGCAAGTTTATATCTGGTTGATCAAGGGACTTTTCAGAAGGATTCCCCAACAGTAGTTGATCGTTTCAGGGATGTCTTCCTGGATGACTTTTCAGGTCTATCTCCAGAGCATGAGGTGGATTTCTCTATTGTGATTGTGTGAGTAGCAGCAACAGTGTCCATTCCTCCTTATAGGATGGCTACACTAGAGTTTTTGGAGCTCAAGAGACAGTTAGAGTAGTTATAGTCAATGGGTTTTATCCGAACCGGTACTTCTCCTTGGTGTTTGCCAGTCCTTTTTATGAAGAAGGAAGACGGTACCCTCAAACTCTGTGTGGTTTATCGGATGCTGAACCAGTTGATGGTCAAGAACTGATATCCCTTTCCAAGGATTTATGATCATTTTGATTAACTTAGAGGTGCACGAGTGTTCTCGAAGATTTACTTGTGATCCAGATATCATCACTTACGCGTTAGACCATGAGATATACCGATTAAAACATTCATGATCAGGTATGGTCTATACGAGTACTTGGTTATGCCGTTTGGACTCATGAATGTGCCATCACTTTTCAAGGCTCTAATGAATCATGTGTTCCATACATATCTGTATTCTTTTGTGGTAGTATTCGTGGACTATATCTTGGTGTACTCTAACACTCAACACGACCATTCCACCCATCTTGAGATCGTATTGAGTACACTGAGAGAGCATCGACTATATGCTAAGCTCTCAAAGTGCCACTTTTGGATGGACCAGATTCACTTCCTGGGCCATATCATCTCAGAGGCAAAAGATGCAGAATACCCAAAAAATGTGAGAGTAGTAGTTTCCTAGGAGCAACCTATAAACGTTTTTTAGATACGGAGTTTCTTGGGGATTTCTGGTTACTACAGGCATTTTATACAGGACTTCTCCGGCTTAGCAGCGCCGTTGATGGGTTTGACTATGAAGGGGGTGATGTTTGATTGGTCAGAAACTTCTAAGGCAGCCTTCCAGGAGCTGAAGGGGAAGTTTACATCAGCACCAATCCAGATACTCCTAGAGCAGGGAATGATCTATATAGTTTACTATGATGCATCAGGTATTGGGCTTGGAGCAGTTTTGACGCAGGGCGATCGAGTTGTTGCATACAGGTCTTGGCAGTTGATGCCACATCAGAGAAATTACCCAACGTATGACCTCGAGTTAGTTTCAGTTGTTCATGCGTTACGTTGTTGGAGACATTATCCCTTGGGAGAGCATTTTATGGTTTTCACCAACCACAAAAGTCTCAACTATATCTTTACTCAGCGTGACTTGAATTTGAGACAGTTAAGGTGGGACGGATACCTTTAGTCCTTTGATTTTGATCTTGCCTATACACCTGGAAAGGGTAATGCAGTTGATGATGCCCTGAGCAGGAAGACTGAGACATAATCAGTTCATGAGGCCAATGGTGAATGGAAGCTTATGGATTTGTTCTCTGATATGAATTTGGAGGTGCACGACAGTCAAGGACAGACTTATCTTTCAGTTTTAGCTATGACTTATACCCTCCTGGATAGAGTGAGGATGAGACAACTATCTAATTCAGAAGGCCTAGTTCTACGGGAGTCGGTGGTCAGTGAGAACCCTCCTCCTAGGTGGATGATAGGCGATGATGAGGTACTACATTCCCATGGACGAGTATGGGTTCCAGAGGATATACATAAGGAGTTTATGCGGGAGTTTCATGTTTCGACTTGGGCAGTTCATCCCGGAGTTAACAAGATGTACCAAGACATGAGACGTCAGTACTGGTGGCTGAGTATGAAGAGAGATGTGGCTGGTTTTGTTACGAGATGTTCCACCTGTCAGCAGGTGAAGGTAGAGCATCATATACTAGTTGGACTGTTACAACAGTTACCCATTCCAGAGAGGAAATGGGATGATGTTGCGATGGAATTTGTGACTGTGTTGTCGGGGTCACCTTGAGGCAATGATTCCATGTCGGTTGTTGTGGACAAACTCACAAAGGTAGCTCACTTTTTTCCGATCAAGGTGAGCTTTGGTGTTGAATAACTCAGGAATTTTTATATTCGAGAGATCAAATGTCTTCATGGGGTTCCTCGTTCTATCATTTACGATAGGGACACCCATTTTACGTATCGTTTTTCGTAGAGTTTTTAAAGGGCACTGGTTACATAGGTGCTTCAGAGCATAGATTACCACCGTTAGACCAATGGTCAGTCAGAGCATATGATACAGGTTCTTGAGGACATGTTTCGTTCATGCGTCCTAGACTTTGGGGGCTCTTGGGATAAGCATATACCCCTAGTCGAGTTTTCCCATAATAATAGTTTTCAGAAAACTATTGAGATGACACCTTATGAGGATTTATATGGTAGGTCATTCCGATCACCTTTGTGCCGGTTAGAGGAAGGTGAGGCAGCTTTAGTAGGACCACAGCTTGTTCTGGAGACTTCTGAGCATGTCCAGTTGATTCAGAAGCAGATGGCTACTGCACTGTCTTGTCAGAAATATTATGCTGATCACCGCAGACGACCCTTAGAGTTTGTGGTCGAGGATCAGGTTTTCCTGCTTGTTTCACCAAGGTTTGGAAACAGGCGGATCAAGAGACTCGATAAACATTCACCTAGGTATGTTGGTCTATTTGAGATTCTGGAGAGAGTCAGGCCGGTTGCCTATTAGTTGCAGTTACCGAAGACGTACCGGGACATGCACGACGTCTTCCACGTGTCTCAGTTGTGCCGTTATCATTCAGGCCTGTCTCACGTCTTTCAGCTCGAGGAGGTTGAGCTTCAAGTATATGTGTTCTTTGAGGAGAATTTGATTCATATCGTGGATAGGAGCACGAAGGTTCTCCGAGGATGGTCATTTCTTCTCGTACGGGTTCTATGGAAGCATGGCCAAGTGCAGGATGATACCTAGGAGCGGGAGACCAATGTACATGCTAAGTGGCCAATGTTATTCTGAGCGTTATCATCACCACCCTTAGAAGGGGCAATTTGGGGAAGAATTTCTTTAATAGGGGATGTTTGTAAGAACCCGGTTCTTATTCTTGAGGTATGAGTTCCTTCTTTTATTTTTTCCTTTAGTGTTTTTGAGAAAATAAGGAAAATGGGAGAAAATCCTAAATTTTGTGACTACACGCCACGTACTTTTCTACACGCCATTTACATTGGCCGTGTGGAAGGATTACACAGGGCATGTTGGCTGGTCGATGATGATGCGTGTAAAAACTGACTACACACCTTGTAGTGGGTATTTACACGTTGTGTAGTCAGTCGGTAGGAAAACAGTAAGGTGGCGGCTAGCTGAACGACAGTACATGCCGTGTGCTAGGGAATACACTCGGTGTAGTCATGTCGACAGATGAACATTTCCACGATTCCGAGAAGCCGCTGAAGGAACAGTTAAAAAAATGAAATCTACACACCGTGTACCCAAAAGTACACACTGTGTAGTATGTTTTTTCACTTAAAATGGATAGTAGCCTCCCCTTTTCACAAGGAATTCTTAGAATTTGATGAGGATTTGGGAGAGAGGTTTGAACCTTCGAGGAGCTCCAGATTGTATGTCGGGAATCCTTTCCCGCCTCTGTCGATCTTGAAGGAACCGTACGGGTAAGCATCTCCTTCTCCTTAAGCCGTTCTTACCAATTCTTTCCTGAGTGGAAGTTATTTTCATTTGAATGGGTTTTCTTTTACCTCGGATCTACATTGTTCTTGGACATTTCTAGGAGCATCATTCACGTATATCGATCTGGGCGATTTAGGTAGGTGATCTAGTGTTTATTTCCAACTGCTGTGGTGAATTTTTGTACCGTTGTGATACGCGCCCATGAATGTGGTGTTGTATAGTTGTGTCTGTTCATAATTAAATACCTAGAATTACATGGGTAGTTTAATGAACATGTATAACTGTTGTTGGGATCACTGCTTAGATCTAGGACCACCCCTGGGGTACGTTCCTCTGTTTAGCTATTTGGCCAGGTTACCCAAGGGTATACCGTGATTTTTGTATGTCTTAAATTTCCTTGTGAGAAATTGTATATAAATTTCTTGTTTATATGTTGGGCATGGCCCAGTTACTTATTTATCCTGAGGGCAATGTTGTGATTAACCTATGGGCGGAGCTTTGTTTAGCCTGAGGGAAACTTCTTTCATTCTAGTGGGCAGCAGATTCTATGCATGTGGGTGACATCTCATAAGCCTGTGGGCACTATTCCATATGCTTGTGGGAAGATTCTCGAGGGTTTAGATTCTATTTACCAGAGGGTAAGGGTTTACGTGCCTGAGGAAACTGAATGTTCACTTAGAAAAAAACTTTGGTGTTTTCTTGCAATTGAATGATTGAATGAATATTAAAATGCAATATAACTGGTAAAGTTAGTTACTTTTGAGTACTGCTTAGTTTATTGCATTTACTACTACACGCTATTGTTGCACATATACACTGACAGTTGGGTACTGATCTTTGGTGGGTGCCTACTAGAATTCATTTCTCACAACCTATTTGGGTCTTGTCTTCGGCACAAACTGATTATATTTCATCTGGTATGGTTAAGGGAAAGGGTCCCTATATAGGCACATGATTGTTGCTGAGGTGTAGGGGAGCATGGGACCGAGCACAGGCTCGTGATGCCACTGGATGTTCTATTTTTCTTTTCATTACTTGTAATTCACTTGTATTGTGTTGCAGTGTAACATTTTTTGGCTGTTTGTATTGAATAGTGACATTCTGCATCTTCATATACGTGACTGCTGGTTTCCTTTTACATCAGTTATCCATTTCAATTATATATTTATTGGTTACTGCTTTCGCATGTTGTATGATATTTCTCTATTCTGCTGTGCTACACTTTGACAGATGAGGGAATAGTTTCCCCACTATCATACATGGGTCCTCGCTTCTAGTGTGTATCCTCTGGCATTTGGGGAAATACCCTTAAGGTCATGTGACCAACCGGGTTCGGGGCACCCGTGGAGTGGTACCCGGATCTGGGATGTTACATAAAATGGTGCTCGGAATGGAAATTTGAGGGCACCGTTGAACTCACAGCACGAGTATTCTCTTAAAGATACTTTCACCTCGATGGCAGATGGTCGGGAATAAAAGTTATCTTTTGTGTTTTTATGTGGGAATAATAAAATAAAATAAGTTCATGTCTTATTTTATTTTATTTGTTACAACCACCATCTGGAAGTTGGAGGTGGGGATCACCACACCTTAACCTCCCATGAATGGTTATAGTGGTGGGGACCGATCAAACCTAACCTCCTCTTCGTGTTTATTGTGGTGGGGACCATAATGGATTTAAACCCCCTTGAAACACCCAATTAATGGAGAAACCCTCAAGCTTCCATTCAGTGTATGGGAGCCTCTTCAACTCCCCTAACACTTAATGGGCCTTATCCTCCTAGTTAATTAATTATCTAACACATTCAATTAATTAATTAAAACCATTTGAATTTTATGCCAACAATTTCTTAGGATATCCTAATCTTTTATTTTGGGCTTGGAATACTTCATTTTGGTGGAAAGGGGGAGAATAGAGAAAAATATCTAGCCAATGATGAACGAATAACGCGTTCTTCCAACAAATAATGTTGGCATGGAGAGTCTATGACTTCCTTCCTTGGAACCTCCTTCGACGTAGGACGCACTCATCTACACCAAATCGACATCTTTCTTCTCATGCCAACATCGACGATCAACGAACAAAGGTAGGGGTGTGTTTGATTTGATCAACTTTATTCTTTTTCCTAATAATTTGTTTTATTCCTTTTGAACCACTTTCTATCAAACTAATGCGGAGAGACTAGGCCAAACTAACACGACCCGATTTCCACACCATATTTATTGTGGTGTGTTCTTCAAGCTATTATTGGGTGATGAAAAATGGAATGTTGCGGGTTCTTTGTGTGACGCAACGGTCCCAAATTGAAGACCTAACATCACGACTACCTAGAGGAGGTGCGACAACGATAGTGGGTGATGGATAGGAATGGACCGGGAAGAGCGTTCTTCGACCGTTCATCGAGTGGGAGAATCATAACGTGTTTTGGGAGCCGATCAGAGGCCTGAAAATGCCAGTAATGATTTCAGAACATTGGGGTGAACTAGAGACTGCAGTTTCATGGAGATCAAACTATCAGAAGGAAGAACAGGCATCACAGGAGGTGCACTTTCTAGAAGCATCATTTATGGAAAATTCTAGAATACATGGCGTGTACTTCTGAAGATCATTCCATTTAGTATGGGAATACACTACTGGAAAACTATCCATTACCAACGGTTTGGAACCGTTGGTATAGGCCTCCAAACCGTTGGTATAGCCTATACCAACGGTTTGGAGAACCGTAGCCATGTAAGCCATTGGGATAGGTCTATACCAACGGTTTTCCAAAAACCGTTGGTATAGGTAATATGAAATCTATACCAATGGTAATGGAACCGTTGGTATATAAATTCCAAAAATAAAACATCCGCTGGGATTTTATCCCAGGACCCCTCGTTTATAATCGAACGACTTAACCACTAAGCTAACATCACTTTTTTAAACATAATTTCATAAATATATATATGTATTATCATAATTATTTAAAATTTTGATTTATATAACGTTCTCGGTTAGTAGATCTGGAAAAAAATTAAAGAACCTATCCCAACGGTTTTCAAAACCGTTGGGATAGGCCTTTCCCAACAGTTTTCAAAACTGTTGGGATATGTTAGGGAGGGTTGAATTTATTTAGGCCGAAGGTTGAAATTTTTGGTGGTTTTTTCCAACGGTTTTTCCCAACGGTTTTGGTGAACCGTTGGGAAAGGTCACTCTTTCCCAACGGTTTTGGTGAACCGTTGGGAAAGGTCACTATTTCCTAACAGTTTTGGTGAACCATTGGGAAAGGTCACTCTTTCCCAACGATTTTGGTGAACCTTTGGGAAAGGTCTCAAAACACACCCTTTCCCAACGGTTTGTGCTAAACCGTTGGGAAAGAGTGACCCTTTCCCAACGGTTTGCCAAACCGTTGGGAAAGGTGGGGAAATCTATGGATTTCCCAACGGTTTTGGTGAACCGTTGGGAAATGGTAGCTATACCAACAGTTTTTAAAAACCGTTGGTATAGAAGTGTTGGGAAAGATCATCTTTCCAGTAGTGATACTGTGGCTAGGGTTATGGGTGTCATATGAAAATCACACTGTGAGTGACCTGTGTCACACGACGTGTACTCTTATTACATCTTAGTAGAGGCGGTTACACAAGACTCGGCCTGTATCCCAGGGATACACAAACATGGTGTGATGTACACGGGCATGTACTCCACCACATGGGCAGTCAAGGCCAGTAACAGTGGCAACCGCGTGTACAAGTTACACAGGTTGGAGAACACATGTTAAGGATTTTTATGGGAAGATGGATAGCGTACACAGAGTTGACCCTTTTTTCTGAGACACTTCGTGTAACCATACCACATGTCATGTACTTACTTTTCTACACGACCAGCCTTTCGACACGGGTCGTTGCACACAAGTAGTAACTGAGGTATGACTACAAGGCATGTACCTTATTCCAACACGTGGTGTAATTTTTGGTAAAAAGGCCTGGTCATCTCATCCTCTGTGTCTTTGACACAAATTTATTCATTTTCCCTCTATGTTGTGGCAGACCATTGGGATACTTTTTTGTGGTACTCCGTGGTAGTTGACATATCGACACATGGCTTGAGGAGCGGACCCTCCTAGAATAAAGCATGATTTTTGTAGAACCTTGTGGCTGGTTGTGCACTGACGACTGTTCCTAGATCCTATGTGGGTTCAACAACACTGGTGACTGTTCCTCGATCGTGTGGGTTCGACAACACTGATGACTATTCCTGGATCCTGTGTGGGTTCGACATCTCCAAGGACTGTTCATGGATCATGTGTGGGTTCGACAGCTGTGTTTACTATTCCTAGATCCTGTGTGGGTTCGACAGTTTAGAATTTTGTTCCTGGATCCATTGTGGGTTCGACAGAATAGTTGATTAGTGGATACATATGATCATCTCTATCTCTCTACAAAAGTTGTGTACATGTGTGAGCTGAGTTAGTGACTTCTGTTCTTTCCACATATTTGAGATGGTTTATTTGATAAATTAGGTATATGTATGGGTATATACATATGTAATGGATATCCGTTGATTTCATACTTTTTGGTTTATCCATGTTGGATTTTTTGAGACCTTGAGGGTCTCGGGGTCCCTAATGGGTATCCTTATACTCACCCCTACACAGTCTATGCCCACACCTCATTTCGATGGATGCAGACGACTGACAATGTTGACTGAGGATGAGTGTACGAGGACTGGACGGTACCCAGAGGTGAACCACACATCGTGACGATACACGGAGTAGACAGACAGACGTGGAGTGATGTGGAGGCTATCTGTACCTGCCCTTTAGGTATGATCTGTGGTGGATGATCCAGGTGATACTTTTCACCATTCAGCTATTTTTGTCCTTTTCAATTGTACTGGTACTTTACAGTTGGTCTTGTATTTCTGGACCCTTTACTTTTCAGCACTCACTCGTTATATAGTTTTAGATAGTGTTTTCTTCCAGATTGTACACTGTTGTGTGCTTTTCCAGGTTATAAAAGCAATTCCTAACAAGTTTTAGGGATTTACGCCTTTGTTGCTTGTCTCCATCCCCTGGCCTATAGAAGGCAGGCTTGGGGCAGTCCCGACACGGGCCCCGGGGGTTGGGTCGTGACAAAGACAATGAGATTAAGCATGACCCATTCAAATAAAGGATATTAATGGAACCTTTACATAATGTTCAAAAAGGTAATGATTAACATAAATGGGTTTTATATTGGACGGAAAATATTTTTTAAATATAATCTAAAAACATTTCATGAGGAAAATATCCTTTTCTTTTTGGAAAAGGAATTTGGATACATAAATCCATTTGACATATAATTTTCATTGAAAATACAAAAATAAATTTATAAAAAAAGACATGAAAATATTTTGACAATATTTTTCCTTGAAAATTACATTTAATAAAATTACTTAAATATTAATATTTTAAAAATGAAAATGAATCTTCAAAGGCATGATGATGGGTAAATCTGTACATGTCTTATGAAGTAAAAATGGAACATTCCTTTTGCACCGTAAAATGGATAGAAGAAATTGCATGTTTTAAAAAAAGAAAGGCATATTCCCTTGAATGTATTGGTAAAATAAAAAAAGGGAAAAAAATTATTTAAAAGCTTATAGTATAATGTTATAAAATTCATGGAAACCATATTTAGAAAACATTGATTTTCGTCTGATGGAAGGGTAAACATGAGCTTTCTTAAAACCACTTTCTTAACTATATTATGTATCAAAGAGTATAATATGGTAATAATACATGAGTATATAATAAAATAATAAAGGATAACGAAACTCCTAAAAATTCGTGAGATATGGTTAATAATATTTCATCAAGGGAAGAAATAACATAAATAATCTTAGAAAGCAATGAGATTGTCTCAATAAACTCTTATAAATTGATAACGTGGGATCATAATCTTCATGTAAAACATTATACTACATAAACCTTAATATCTCATTAAAAGAAGTACATTCATGGTACATAATTTAAAATGGATGTATATAAGACTTGAATAAGATTCTAGGTTCCTAACAAAACATGAATCTCAAAGAAGGCAAATTGAGACGAAACCATTTTACCGATTTGGTATCTTCTGAAAGCTAAACCACATGGAAGAAAGATCATCAAATAGGGACGTGAATAGCCAATGTTTTATATAAAATATGCATATAATACATGGTATGTAACTACATCACACAAAACGAGTGGGTGGAAAACATAGCTTGCACCTCACAAAAATTAAAAGTGAGATCAAATCTCTTTACCTTGTGTCTTGACTCTCTCCGTACACATACAAGATTACTATATAAAAAATATAAGTTTATTATACAAATTTTAATTAATAATATTCTTATATATATTACCATATATATTTTTATTATATCCTTACATTACCCACTTGTTAACAATCCCATATTAAAGTTTCACTTTATGTAATATTCTCTTTGTCCTTCACATGTATCTTAATTTGTTACATCATTGGTAATTATACTTATATAATTATTCCATGATGTAGATAATTATAAAAATATCATTTATACAAATTATATTAATATTTTAATAATTTATGGACTATTGATGTATGAAATCGATTATACCATTCATGGAGACAGTATGTCGTATGTATGCATGAACGATGATTCTATTTTTGTTATCGTATTGAAAGAAAGTATGTATATGAAATATGTATATATGTGTATATATGTATATATATAATTTTTAAATTAGCATTAATATAACATATATATCATATAAGTTCATCAAACCTATCCTTAATACACTCTATGTGGAGTTTGAAAGAAACACATCACTTTTAGTGGGCGGTAGTCCACACTTCCTCAAACTAGATTATCATATTAACACCAAATGGAATTTAAAAAGATGTGTGTTTTAAAGGGAAGAAATAATCATAAATAAATAATAAATATAATATAATAAATATATAAACATTTTTCCCATTATAATGGACACCATGATTGGTGGTAAAGGAGAAGAGAACAATCATTACTTCGTGAGGGAGTAGTTCGCTATACACAAACACATTATGATGAACATCCATTAGATAGAGGTGTGTGTACTTTTAGGTAATTTTTTTTCATAAAAACATCATAGTATATATTGGAAACAATTTTTGTCACTCAAAAATAGAATAAATAGAGTTTAAGGGGTTAATAAACGAAATAAAGGAAAGGATCTTGAGAGAAGACGCTACCTCTAAATTAGGTAACTCCTTTTGGCTTGTTCCAAAAGGATTAATTGAGACGATTTAATCATAATGGTGGTCTTCAAAGTAGAAGAGATGATTTATAGGAGAATAATTGGAAATATACTTGACAATTTTAGTTTTTTAGAGGTGAGAGGAATGGGTATAGGTAGTGACCATTTAAAAAGAAGGAAAAAAGACTCACATCGATGTTTTAGAAACAATTTTGACATAAACATGTTCTTAAATACAAAAGTAATAAAAACAAAAAAACACGATAATGGAAGTTTTATGGACTATATATAGAAATAAAATGAGTTTGAGACAAGTTTCTATGTCATTTGAGTCCTTAAATATATTGTTTACTCCATAATTAAGCTTAATTTGGACTTAACACATGAGATTAATTTTAATAACTTTTACAAATCATTTTAGTCAAAAATTGACATGGTCTTATTAGAATCAAAATATTAGAATTAATAAAATATGTATTCTGGATTATTGAAATTCCAATCATAGAAGAGACATATTTAAGATTTATGTTAATCCCACAAATGAGATGAAATAACTGGGTTTTAATGTAAGAAAAAGTTCAAAAGTTTGTAAATATTATTTTATTTAGTTTTCAAAGATAAGTTGATCCTAATAAATTTAATAATATTATTAGATGTAATATTCTTTTAATGTGAACTTAGAAAATATTTATAATACTTTTTATCATTAATAATTATTTATAAAAAAAGTAGTTTTTAACTAAAAGGGAGCATTTTCACAATCCATTATAAAATGAAGATTCTTATAAAAATCACGAAAATTCACCCTACGCAAATTTTGAAATTTTGAATTCAAAAATAAAGTTTATTTTGTCCAATTAAATTAATAAATTTTATTAAAAATAATTTTATTATAAAAAGTGATTCATTCTGGGAAACAATGTTCTTAAAATAAAAGGTTATTACCAAAAGTAATATATTTCATTATCAATATGATTTATTTATATAAAACAAAAATATATGAAAAATAGTTATTACTGAATTTAATAGATGGGTTATAATTAAATTATTCAAATAATTAATATAATAAAAGAGTTTTTTGTAGATACATATCGTTGTGTGTATCATAAGCCAAGATGGCATTGGATGTAGCGCAAGTCAAGTTGGTATTGCGTGTAGTGCAAGACAAGTAGGTATAGTGTTTGAAAGTAATTTTTACTTAGATTATTAATATATATATATATACACATATATATATATATATATAAAGAACAATTTAACTGTCATGTGAAACAAAAAATATTGAATCGTCAAATTAATTTGAAAAAAAATAATTCTCAAAATATCGGGGTGTTACATTCGTCCCCCTTAAAATGAATTTCTCCCACAAAATTAGTCTGGTTTATCAACGGTTAAATACTTGAATGTTTCATTCATAGAAACCCACATCGTAAAAAATGGATAGTTAATATTCCCTTAAAAATTGCAATTTGGAACCATACTGATTACCCAAATTAACATACAATAAGGTTTCCATATGGGAGAACATATGTGGAATGTGAAAACAGGGATATAAAAGAAAAATCTATCCATCATGTTCTAATGGAGAGTGGCATAAGAAAATTTCTGGATAAGGATAAAAATTTGAAAGCCATAAATCTATGAGGACCAATGGGACCATTTGGTTCATAGTAAACGATGGAACTAGAACAACATTTTTGGGTTAAAAATCATTTTTCCTAATGTCAAATAATATTCATAAAAGGACAAACATGCATGATTTCATGACATCATCACCCATTTTTTTCATTGAATCACTTCACATCTTTCTCTATAATGGAATGTGAATTTTGTTCATTCCTAAAGTACTAATAGATCATGAGATCCATGATATTCCATCACATTTCTCATAAGTTACCATAAATACAAGGTAGTTTGTACAGGCTATCCAACATGCATAAATACTTATATTGAAGATAATACTTTTATCATACAAAATTAATCTTATTTTAAACAAAAACTGTCTATATATGGTTATAATTCACCATTTATTCACCATATAGTCACTTATCATTAACCAATATCATTAGAAACAATGGTCTATCCTTGTACTAATAGAATATCAAATATGAATTTATTTTTCGATAATATCTATCGGGAAATATAATCACAGTAAATCACACCAAAGTATGAAAAATAATACTTTCATAGGGATTATTCATACAAAAATAACATAAAATTGACAAATAAAGAAGCATAGGTAATTGTTGATTATCTGGGTTCACTTAGTCCATTATGTTCACATATTATTTCCTTTGGTCCTTTATATTTTGAGTTTTTTGGAACTAATCATCATTATTAAACCTTTTGTCTGGTTACTTTATAGAAAAAGGCTCATACTCCTTATAATTGAAACACTGATGTGTATAAGGTGAATCCTGGGGAGTTATCTCATTATTTTCATAATTATATAACTTTTTCCAATCAATTCGACATTCAATCGCTCGATGTCCTTCCTTTCCACATATAAATCATTCAATAGTCCCATTAAGATAATTCCCGCCACAATTATTCCCACATGTCAAGAACAAAGGTAGGATCATCTTTTTATCAATATGGTTTTTTTATTATCGTTTGGACTCCATCTTCCTATTCTTATTAAAACCACAATATTGATAAATAAATCCAACCTCCATTTCAATATTTATTGCACAACCTAAAATCTCTTCATAGATAACAAAGTCTCTTATGTCCAACACCCTTTTGAGACATAGCTTTAATCCACTAACCTATCATCTTTACTTTTTGTTTCGATGATAATTCCTGAATCACATCTCACATTCCTTGTGAAATTATCCTCATAGGTAACAAAAGATTCATCACCCTTTTGCTTTAAATCAAGGAACTCGTTTTCCATATTTTTATAAAGGACACGAGGAATGTACTTATTGAAGAATAATTTCTTAAACTCATCCTAATCCATGGATTCAATTTCACCATTATTCCTCATATTCTTGATTAGAGTCCACTACTTGTATGATTCACCTTCTAATTGATAAATAGCTAGAATGACTTTCTCATGATCAAAAAAATTGATAATGATAAATAATATTTTAGTGGCACTAATCTAGTGTTCTACAACAAGTATACTAGATGACACGTCGAAATAAGGTGGACGATGCCTCATAAAGGAATCAATATAACATTGCTCCCTCCTTTTCCAAGTTTTAAAATTAGCATGATTCATAGATTTATAAATCTATGAGAGTATGGATATGAGGTTTTATATTCCATCCCCCATATCATTCATACCTTCAAGAGGTAATTAGTTTCACTATCCATCACAATCATTATTAACGCGGTTCCTTCGGGTCCAAGCCATTGACTATACCAAAAGTGTAGAGTAAGAAACAATTATCTTAATGAGAAACCACATATCATGAAGAGTCACTTATAGTATGTCCAAAGTATGAATCATTCCTTAATATTTGACCCCTTAGGTTTCTCCTACTTTATTCATATCCCCTTATAATTTAATCCTTACTAATGTCTTGCAAAGAGTTTGTGAATTCCCAAAGCATATCCCTTGGGAGTGTCAAACTAGGTGTGCACCAAGACCCATTATCTTCGACCAGATCACCCTGATTAAGGCTTAGAACATCGTTTTGGAGTTGTTACCCCATGGTACATATGTTCCAGATCCACATCCACTAGTAGTATCTAATCAAGGATGCATTTCTAAGAAACCAATAACTCTATCCTTTACGAAAATTCTTGGACATTTACCTAAATATAAACTAATACTTATACTTATCCTTAGAGACATAGCTATAAATATCCTTATAAATAATACTATGGATATCACTATGGTTTTTTCATCCCAGTTTCCCAAGGTTTACTAGTACTTTCCTTTGATAACAACTATAGTGACCCAGGATAAACATACATGGATATTACATCATTTTAGATGAATATTTAGTACATTTCTGAAATACATTCCCAAGGACCATAACAGATTATTGTATTTGGAATCATGGGAAAAAAATCACTTATCATGGAGAAATATCTTCCACATTTTTCATAAAGATCTACACCGTAAGCAATTCTACACAAAACATTTCTTCATAACATAGAGAAATGAATCATAAGAAATTGGTGATCATAGATGTTCAGTAAGAGTAATAATGGGAGACATGTAAGTATAAACATGATCATAATAGTTTGATAATGCGATCGTAACATTATGATATCATACCCTGCATATCGAAGGTCATAGACATGAGGTATGTGATAATGCATGGAAGTTCATAAGACATAAATCATAAAGAAATAAACATCATGATCCATGAAATAATAACTAAAGAATAATACATAGGATTTTTGGAATACATATAAGAATATAATCTTTTATATAAGGTCTCCCTACGATGACCTTTATAAAATGTTAGGGTTGGGTTTCTACCCATGCACCTACTTTGGTCATGGGCTATCAACTAGTGTACCCACAGAATTTTTGGCTTAGGCTACAACCCATGATCCTTCTGGTTTTTAGGATTTTGCTACAACCTGTGTACCCTATTTCTTTTAGTCTTGGTCTACAATCCATATAACTTATTATTTTCAGGCTTGTGCTATTAATATTGTACACTATTTCATTTTGGATAGGGCTACAACCCGTACACTCTCTTTTGTTTGGGCTTGGACTACAACCTATAGAACTTATTTCTTTTCGAGCATGGAAAACATCCTGTGTACCCTTTGAGCTCATATAAAACTTATCATTACCAAATTCATTGGTAGGATATATTGGTCCCAACCATCACATAGTAAAATCATTGACACATGTTCCAAAATATAATATAAAATTCTTCGTATCATGACCCATAAAAGGATATAGCACTTATAAAAATCAATTAATAACCCATAAAATGAAATGGTTATCATTAAATTTTAATTATATAATAACCTATAGAAATAAATAGGATTAATAACAGTTTAATAGAAGCATAACCCGTGGAAGAGAAATAGATTTCATTAACATATAAATCGTGAATGTGAAATAGGTTAAATAAAGATAACGACATTAAGTGTGCCCCATTCATTGAAAGGATAAGAATAGAACCTATAAATAATTTCCCAAAAAGGGAATAGGAAAAATCAATGGATTTCATCTTGTATGTTTTTTTTGGAAATATACTCGATAAACATTTATCGAGCGAAATATCCTCTTCTATGAAAAATGATTTTTAATACAAAAAACCATTTGATAATCATTTTAATAGATAATTTTGTAAAAATATATAAAGAAGACATGAATTTTTTTTGAATTTTTTTTCTTGAATATTAAATTTAAAACAATTTCAAAATGATTAAACTTTTAAATGTTGTAATGAATCTTCAATGGAATGATGGTGGGTAAATCCGTACATGACTTACGAAGTTAAAAAAAGACCATTCCTTTTTCACGGTTAAATGGTTAAAAGGAATGACTTGTTCAAAAAGAGACAAGATAATTTCCATAAAGAGATTAGTAAAAGATAAAAATGTAAGAACTTCATTAAAAACTTATATTATAATGGTATAATATTCTTGTATACCTTTTTAGAAAATATATATTTCTCACCGATGAAATGGTAGTGTCGGGCTTTCCTAAAAACAATTTCTTAACTATATTGTGTACCAAATAGTAGAATATGTTTCCAATACATGATTATATATCAAAATAATAGAGTATTATGAAAATAATGAATATTATTGAGATATGTATCATAATATTTCATTAAGGGAAGCAATAACAAAAACAATCCTGGAAAGCGATGAGATTGTCTCAATGAACTCTTATGGTAACTTGGGATCATACTCTTCATGTAAAAAAATGATATTATATGAACATTAGTATACCATAAAAATAAGTATATTCATGGTATACCATGAATAATAAATGTATATACACCTCAAAGAAGAGTATAGGATCATAAAAAAAGATGAATCTCAATGAATAAAAATTGAGACAAAACTATATTACCGATTTAGTAACTTTTGAAGGAAAACCCCTATGGAAGAAGGATCATAAAATGGTAATGTGAATACCATAAAATTTATGTAAAATATAAATATAATACAATCATTGGTAGTACATACACCACACAAAAGGAATTAGTAGTCAACATAGATTGTATCTCACAGAAATTAATAGTGAGATGAAATCCCCTAACCTTGTGTCTTGACACTCTCCGTACTGGTACACGATTCCTGTATAATAAATATATATTTACTATATATTTTTTACATAAAAATATTCTTATATATATTACCATATTGTTTTATTATAACTTTATATTACTAGTTCATTAATTATCCAAATTAATGTTTCACATCAGGTAATATTCACTTTGTTCTTCACAAGTGTCTTAAGTTGTTATATCATTAATCATTATACTTATATTATGATTCTAGAATGTATATCATGATATTGATATCATTTATATATAGTATAATATATATTATAATAATTTATAGCATATATAATTATGAAATGAAATACAGCATTCATGGAGACGGTAAGTCGTACATACACATGAACATTGTTTCCATTTTTATTGTTGTATGAAATTGATATATATATATATATATGTGTGTGTGTGGGTACATATATATAATTATTATAGTATAATTAATATATAATATACATAATATAAGATAATTAAAATTATCTTTAATAAATTCTATGTGGTGTCTGAATGAATCACATTGCTTTGAGGGGGTGATAGTCCACAGTTCCTCAAATGAGATTATCTTGTTAACACCAAATAGAAGGTAAATAAATTGTGTTTCAAAAAGAATAAAAAATCTTAAATACAAAATAAATATAACATATAAGATATAAAAATAGAGTTTCTATCCTAAAATCCACCATGATTTGTGTTAAAGAGAAATGATCTATCATCACTTCGTGAGGGAGTAGTTTGTCGTACACCAAAAATATATGTTCCAAATCAATTAGATAGAGGTCTTCATAATATTTGGTCTAAATATATGCATAAAAAATTTTATTATATGGATTATACTGCGGTTTTTTCAAATTAATGGAATAATTAGAGTTTTAGGGTTGAATAAGGGAAATAAAGGAAAGGATCCAACAGAAGATGTTAACTCTAAATTAGGTAACTCCTTTTGGTTTGCTCAAAAATGCTTCCTTGAAAACATTTCATCTTAAAGAGAGGATTAATGGTTTATGGGAGATGTTTTTGGGAGGATACATGGTCAGATATTGGATTATCTTTAATGGTTTTAGAGATTTGAGGAATCGGTAGAGGTGGTGGCCTTTTATAGTGGAGGAAAATGTCTCACACAAAATTTTTAGAAAACAAATATGTGTGTATGTGTTCTGACCTAACTAAAATAATTCCAAACCAACTAAAATAAATATTGGATGAATAAATGACTATCTATGGACATAAACTAGGTATTGGACAAGTGGTTACGTCATTTGGGCCCTTAATTTTAAGGTTTTGTCTTTAATTAAGAAAAATTATCCTTTACCCACTGGGATTATTTTTGTTCACATTTACTAATAATTTTGGTCAGAAATTAAAATGATATTATTATAATATAAATATTATAATGAATAAAATGGATTATTTCGTATTTTTGAAATTCCAATCACAAGATAAGAAAAATATAAAATTACTACTAATCCTGCCCGTAACAAAATAACATGGTTTTAAAGTAGGCTAAAGTTCAAATGTTTCTTATGAATTTTTTTATTATGTTTAAAAGTGAAATTGATACTAATGATGTTAATTGTATTATTAGATTAAATATTCATATAATTTGACCATATATTATATTTATAATATAATGTAACATTAATATATAATCATATATAGGGTAATTTTTAAATAAAATGCATTATCTTTTCCTATTCATCAAAAAACAATGTTTCTCAGAGAAATACAACATTTCCCCCTAGTAAAATAATGTCATTATAAATTTAAAAATGTTTTTTATTTTATCCAATTAAACATCTATATGTGTCAAAAATTACTTTTATAATTAAATCTGATTCATTCAAGAAAACAATATTTTTATCATAAAAGGACATTATATAAAATATTATCTTTCGTTATCAATATGTTTTAATTATATAAAACAACCACCTTTGAAAATTATTGTTTCTGACAGTTTCTCCAGGGTGAGTTCATCTGTCACGTAGAGGATGTGCAACTGTTACCTCGCATTTTCTCTTACCAAAGGTGGGTGGCATCCACTCCTTATTCAGGGGTGTCTCCTCCATGATCAAAACAGGATGATGGGATGTCAGTTATTCCCTCTGTGGATTCCTCCTTGGAGATCGTTACCTAGTCTAGGTCTCCCACATAGACTTAAGACGTCGTTCGTCAAACTATTCCCAATGCCAAATCTTCATGGACACCAGTTAATTACTCTCCATCTTTCTGGATGTTCCAAGGGGTCCGGTCAGGGCAGCAACCATCCGTTAGGGGAGTAGTCATGTTGGGCACCACTGGAATGTCTTGGTGCTTGGGGATTGGCTTGTCTGTCTTCTGTCCCTTATTATAGGGCTTCTAGAGGGTGCGGAAGCCCAAGGAATCCCATATCGAACATGGGGTATCATATGTCATTGGCATGTACCTGAGTTTTTTCACATCTTCCCATGTTTAACCCAGGGTATTCCACGAGTTTCATGTCCACATGAGATGGATCGGACTAATCAGAACACTGATTAGAGTTGATCAGATGGAGGAACCCCCTGGAGGGAACACCGATACTAGGTCCAACATGTGGGTTGCTTCCTGAATGCTATTAGTGGGAATGGTGAATGAGGTGGCATGATACCACCGGGATGTGGTGGCCCAGTTAAGAATCTGGATGGACAATGGCTTTGTTATTGAGCCTCAAAGAGTCTTCCTATGTATCCCCATGGTGGGAAATCAATGTTCGCATAGTTCGGTGAAAGGATGGGACACCTGAGGAGGTGACCCCTACGAATGGACGCATGGATGGGTCCCAAAGGAAGTGGAACCTCCGGGTTAGGGAATGAACTTCCTGAGACCCATGGGCTTGAGGGAGAGATCATGATGAGTCATAAGTGATGGGATCAAACCTCATGGAGGATTCCTACGTATCTCCATGGCTTGGAATAAAATTCCACATAGTTCAGGTGGAATCTGTGGGTCATGCTCTGAGGCGGCCCATGGGGTTGGTAAACCGACATGAAGGTGGACCTGGTGTCTTGATGGATGGTGGTATTGAGCATCATGGAGGCTTCCTACGTACTATTCCTTGACATGTATCAAAGTCCCCATTGTTCTGGATAGCAAATACAGTTTAACGTCATGCAGGATGGGGGCATTTGGGGAGTACTCTCTAAGGAGGCCCAAGGTGTTTGGTGCTTGAACCTCGTGGAGGCTTCCTATGTACCATTCCTTGACATGGATCAAAGTCCTCATAGTTCGAGAATGGTTTGGGGATTACACTCTGAGGTGGCCCAAGGTGTCGGTGAACCAACGTGAAGATGGTCAGAACGACCGGGTGGTGGGCTTGAACATCGTTGAGGCTTTCTACGTACCATGCCATGACATGGATCAATATCCCTGTAGTTCAGTATGGGTTGGGGCTTATAATCTGAAGTGGCCTAATGTGTTTGGGGCTTGAACCTCGTGGAGGGTTCCTACGTACCATGCCTTAACATGGATCAAAGTCCCCGTAGTTCGGGATGGATTTGGGCTTACACTCTGAGGCGGCCCAAGGTGTTTGGGGATTGAACCTTGTGGAGGCTTCCTACATACCATTCCTTGACATGGATAAAAGTCCCTATAGTTCGGGGTGGATTGGAGCTTACACTCTGAGGCGGCCCAAGGTGTTTGGGGCTTGAGCCTTGTGGAGGCTTCCTACGTACTCTTCCTTGACATGGATCAAAGTCCCTATAGTTCAGGATGGATTGGGGCTTATACCTTGAGGCAGCCCAAGGTGTTTGCGGCTTGAACCTCATGGAGGCTTCCTACATACCATGCCTTGACCTGTATCAAAGTCCCCATAGTTTGGGATGGATTGGGGATTACACTCTGAGGCGGCCCAAGGTGTTTGGGCCTTGAACCTCGTGGAAGCTTCCTATGCACCATGCCTTAACATGGATCAATGTCCCCGTAGCTCAGGATGGATTTGGGATTACACTCTGAGGCATCCCAAGGAGTTGGGGCTTGAACCTTGTGGAAACTTCCTACATACCATTCCTTGACATGGATCAATGTCCTTGTAGTTCGGGATGGATTGGGGATTAAACTCTAAGGCAACCCAAGGCGTTGGTGCTTGAACCTTGCAGAGGCTTCCTACATACCATGCTTTGACATGGATCAAAATCCTCATAGTTCGGGATCGATTGGGGCTTACACTCTAAGGTGGCCCAAGGTGTTGGGGCTTGAACCTCATGGAGGCTTCCTACATACCATGCCTTGACAAGGATCAAAGTCCTCGTAGTTTGGGTTGGATTGGGGCTTACACTCTATGGTGGCCCAAGGTGTTGGGGCTTGAACCTCGTGGAGGATTCCTATGAACCATGCCTTGACATGGATCAATGTCCCCATAGTTAGAGACGGATTGGGGATTACACTCTAATGAGGCCCAAGGTGTTGGTTATTGGGCTGGAATCTCGTGGAGGCTTCCTACGTACCATGCCTTGACATGGATCAATGTCCCCGTAGTTCAGAATGGATTGAGGCTTACAGTCTGTAGTGGCCCAAGGTGTTGGGGCTTGAACCTCATGGAGGCTTTCTATATACTATTCCTTGACAAGGATCAAAGTGCATGTAGTTCGGGATGGATTGGGGATTACACTCTGTGGCGGACCAAGGTGTTTATCATTTTCGGTGCTTTCTCTAAGCTCATGTGAGTCATGCTCGGTGTGAGAAACAAGAGATATCAGAGACCAGATGATCATGTCGTGAAAAGTGCGTCCATGGGAAATGGGGTGGGGCTTACACTCTGAGGTGTTCCAAAGAGGAAACAGGGGCTTACACATGGTTATCATCCCAAGAAGTTGGGGCATACACTAGGATGGAGGCCTATGGCGTCATAGGGTAGCAGGAGAGGGATTTGGGACCAAAGAAAAGAGGATCCCCATTCCCTATCACACCCTCCGCTGGCCCTGGGGACCGAAGATGAATAGAGGAGTAGGGATGCCGCCTCCTTGAAGGAAAGCTAGGGGCTTACACTAACTTCCCTTTCCCACGGACAAACGCCACTCCAATAAGGAAGATATCATCCCCCTGTGAGGGGTGATCCCATCCCCGTAGAGACGAGTAGGCGTTGAGAATGTCCAAGGTGTGGGGACCCAGTGTGCGAGGCACGGGGCCGAGCCATAGTTTAATGTCATGTGCTAAGGACGATGGTTCTTGGCAGTTTAACGTCCTGCAGGTTGGATGAGGTGGGTTTTCTCCACACCCCAAGGGATTACATAACTGTTACCCCCTACTCCTTGTGGGAGGGAAGGCATCGACAACACTCTAGGGAGGGGTGTGTTAGGGAGAACCATCTAGGGGCCATGTTAGCATGGCTATGAGAAGAATCAATAGCCATTAGTGTGCTTATGAGAAGAAGCATAAGGTAAAGCAATGCAATAGGAAGAATCATCCAAGGGACATTGAATTTACTTCGTATGAGTCTAGAAGGTTGTACAGGAAAACAATGCATGATGTGGATGCCCAGGGTGTGAAAGACACCCGCAAATGGCATCAGAAACTTGCGCAAATGTATGCCCGTGGAGCACCAAGGTGAGGGGTCCTGGGGAATTGCGCACAACCTTTGAGGTTTTCATGAAAAACAAGTGGTCTTTCACAAAAAATGATGGGATGGCGTGAAATAAATGAGGATTATCACGCAAAGGGAGGTGAGGTTTTGCACGCAACGGAAAGGATTTCACACATTGAATACCAATTGCACGCAATTGGGAGAGGCTGCACGGAATGACATGGGTGCACGTAATTGAAGGGGATTTCATAAAATTAGAGGGGATTACGTGCAATTGGAATGGATTCCGTGAAATGGGCATACCTCAAATGGATTAGAATTCAGTGTTAAACCAAGGGGATCTCGCAGGAAGGCGGACCCCGAGGCGACTTGGCACGAAATGAACCGTACCTGAAAGCCATCTTTGCGTGCACGAAAGGCAAATTTTGCGTACGAGATCCGGTTTGGATTCTTCATCCCCGAAGTGGAAGTGGGTATACTTCTATTTATAGGCTCCTGGGGGTGCAGAAACCAGGTCGGCGTGAAAAAATAGTGTGATGTAGGAGGCGGCGGAAAAATTTGACCACGCGGGGCGGGGCGTGAAATCTTCCGTGCCCAAGCGGAAGCCCTTTTGTGAATCCTGGAACATTCTGTGTGGGAAATAATTTTTTCTCGCACATATGGAATTTTTTCACGTGACCCCTTCGGGCCCTCCAGACAAGGTCCCCAGATCCGAATATGACTTCACTTTGTTGTTTTGAAACCTCCATCAGCCCTTGAACATTTTTTGGCATCTACAAATTACCCCCTTAAATTTGGATCGGTGAGGGGTTGCAATGGTCGGATTCCGATGGAAACACCAAAATGTAGGGCTCCACTGGGTGCATGCGTGAAAAAATCTGATGCAGTGCACAAAACTCATGAATGAGTGGAATCCTCTTTTCTCGTGGGTGTGGAAGCCATGCTTAGCCTATAAAAGCAGTCGTGGGTCCCATGCTCCATTAAATTTTTCTTGCATGACAAGATCCACCATCTCATGCGCGAAAATTTTTTTAGTCTTGCGTGAAAAACCGCTCCGGCTTCATGCAATACCACCGAGATCAGGCATCATTTTTTCCACACAAACCCGAGGTTTTTTACACCGTAGTCTGAAATTTCATGATGCCCACTGATTATATGCGCCACCCTCTCCTATTTCGCGCCAACCACTCAAATCACTTGTCGAAAGAAGATGCCGCAAGCTAGGCTGGTGAGGGAGAAGCTGTAGCTCACATGGATGAAAAGGTCGATAAATCAGAGGTTTATGCCGCGGAATGGATTGTCTCCAATAACCATAACCTCTTCAATATGATAACCACCGCCCAAAAGGATTATGCATTGTCCAACAATATTCCACTGTGGGACTTCGGCATTTTGGAGGAGGTCCTTCTGCCGGGTTTCGAGGTGGATACACCGCGGTCATGGGTGACCCATGAGGACGATCTACCTCGATAAAACATCACCAAAAATGGTCATCCTACCAGAGAAACCAGGAACATGTACATTTATGTCCTGAATCCCAGTACTAGGACCGTTTCTAGGGGTGACCCTATTATAAAGAGCTCTATGACCCTCTATGCAAGCACCTATCATCAGAGCACCACTAATGAGGCTAAAGGCTAGCTGCAGGACTGGTACCAACATTCTGGAGGTCACTTCACCAGAAAATGGGCCTGGGCATATTGGGTTCGCCAAACATGTGACCAATTCGAGGCCGAGCTGCGACATATTGGCTTATTTGAGGTGGTATGGACAACGCAATTCCACTTCCACTGCCAGCATGAACTCGGGCCAGAGTTGTTCACCCATTGGTCCCCTGATACCAATACCTTCAATCTATATCATGGGGAAGTCAATATTAGCCTCTAGGACATTCAATACATTGGGGGTATCCCTTTGGAGGGCCACAAATACGATGAATTCCTTCCATCGACGGGCACCTGGGGAGATAGATCACAAACCCCCATACTAACGTGGCACCTACTGGAGCGGGCCATGGAGAAGCTGGGAGTCAAGGATTTACTGAAGGACATCACCTACAAAGACTGGTTTAGCCTATTCATAGAGAGGGATCTGCGATTCAAGATGCTAGGTCGAGGGAGATGATGCCCAACCGTGGCACAACGGAGCAAGAGCGGATCATACTGGAGGATCCTGGAGGTAGGGCACCACCAGTCATGAGGCTATAGAATAAATGAGAGTCGGGACCCTAAAGTTTGGTATGCTGGATTTATCACTACATTCCTGAGTGGGTGGATCTTTCCTGTGAGGGACGCAAGTATGGGAGTCCGTCCAGTGACCCTGACGATGGCAGGCATCATGGCTGTCAACAAAAGATTCAATCTAGGGGGTCCCATGTGGGCTCGTTTGTACGCCATTTTGGGATGCATCTCGAGAGGGGGATCACCTTGGAGAGTCTGTGGCTCCATCCAGATTTTCCACGGCTGGGTTGGGGCTCATTGTCGATGATACATTTTCCCGAATGCCATCCATCCTCCAGGAAATGCCCTGCAACCCTCCCTATGAAAACATTTTCGGGGTCTTGTCGTTGATGCTCAACAGGGATGGAGTAAGGATCAGAATTGGTAATCATGCCAACTTTACCTTCAAACCATTCCCCACCCCAACTATCCAGATGATAGAGAATGGGAAAGTCTCACTAGAGTAAAAGGAGTACTTCTAGAGTATCAGAGGTGGGGTCCTTGCGGCCTAGATTGATGGGAAGATCTTTTGCGAGCCTTATGTGCTGTCCAGGTTTCCCAGCCAGTTTGGGTGCCTCCACCGAATGCCGGAAAAAGTATACAAGGACGTCTAGGAAGAAAGGAATCCTTGTGTTCTCCATGAACTGTGGCTGAATTTCACCACCTATGGCGCTGGCGACATCATCACCTTTCCTCCCACGGGAATCGACACTGGTCTCTCAACCGAGTATGCTGAACATTGGGCTATAGCATACCCTGATGGGATTTTTCAAAAGTAAGTTCAGAAACTCAAGGTCGCCAGTGTGGAACCCAGGTGGCAAGAGGGTATGAAGAGAACCTCTAGAGGGGAAGACCAGAAGCACGTCAGACAATAGGGCCCGTATAGGATGGGACCTCCGCAACGGGGACGTCGCATGGAGTGGCCACGCCCTCGTCACCTAGGGGAGAAGGGTCTAACAGAGCGGATAGAGAACATACCGAGAAGAAAATTAGATATCTACCTCAATCATCTCATGACACAATCTTACCTGCGCTATGGTCCGCTTGGCTAACCCTACGACAATCGGTGAGCACCAAAGCCCTCAGGCGGAAGATAGTGCGAGACAGAATCCATCTACCAGAATTTGGGCTCATTTGGATTGTCGATAGAGTGAACATTCATCGTCACAATGAATATCTGACATCCATGGACATATAAGGATGCCAATGGGGTCAGCATGTGGAGCCACCTTAATTGGTGAATGTGATGATCAGCCAGGAGCATGATCTGGAAACAATGTTGTCGGGGGATGATGACAGCAATGATGAGTCGGGGGGATCGAGACAAAAGAGGAGAGTGAAAAAAGAGAAGGTGAAGGAGAAGGTGAAGGAGAAGAGGAGCCCAAAGTTGAAGGGTATCAAGGGGAATCCCACCAAGGGAGTCTCCAGGAGAGGGGAGAGATATTCGGCTCGGATATGGATGTGACTGGACTGTTCGAGGTACGCTTTAACCCTTATCTACCCTCCTCCTTTTATCCACTTTCCTTTGAAATCTTAAATCCACCATATTTCTCTTACTCAAGAGCTTATTGGTTCTGATCAAGCACATCCGGTTGAAGGTGGGGGAGAAGTTACAAAGGGATATGTTGGGGCACCGACGCCCATTATTGAGCTGACGAGCACTGAGAGATCATCCGCTATGATAGCTCCTGTAGTGGTCAGAACACTAGAGGCTGGCACCTTGGGTTCTTGTAACTTCCTTGCTTCGATACCGGTACTTACCATGAGAGGACCCAATTTATTAGGGTACTCCTTATTTGTACAGTGATCACGACATTGGAGGCTTGTCGGGCTGCTTTCCCGAACCATCTATGAGCGAATCAATGGAAAACATACTGCCCTTTCTAGAACATGCCTCCCAAACCGAGTTGGCCCCGAAAATTGGTGATCAGAGAGTGGTGTAAATTAGTGGCGCTGCTGTCGGGGCAGGGCCGGTAGTTGACGAAGGCACCACCAGGTTCGAGGCAAGAGTGGAAGGTCTCTCAGACGCTGAGGAGCCTATTACCTTGAGAGGAACCTCCGAGGAAGGCCTTGCTGCTAGCCTGTTGGCCATCGTTCCTGTCAATCGGCCCACTGACCCCGAGGAAATTTTTGATTCTGACTCAGAAGCAGCAAAGGAGTGTTGGATGATGCGACATAAGGGGTATAAGTGCATCTGTCATTCTTTCTTTCAGCCTCAGATGGAATGGCTGAAGTGGATGGGATCACTCCACACCTGGCTGCATTTCCTGTGCACTAGAAGGGCAGATTCTCAATGCCTTCACTTGATGGTCTGTGATTTCATGGCCATGAAGATGCACGATAGAAGCCGATGTTCCAATGTCACCCAGTGTCGGGAGGAGTCGGGGAGTACCTAAGAGTTTCTGAAGGCAGAGCAGGAGGTCCGACGTCACGAAGAACAGGTGAATGAAAAGGAGAAATTAATCGCAAACTATTCCAAGCTCATGGAGTAGTTGAGGGCCCAACTGGAAGATACCCAAGAGCAACTAGTGGAAGCCAGTCACCTGATGAATGACCTCCAAACAGAATAGGCGTGGGCATGGGCTAGATTTCGTGAATTTTTCTCCATGGATGATGATGAAGAGAGAGTCCTCAAGGGGCGGGAGGAAGTCCTGGAGGCCACCAGCCAAAACGTGGCAGTATTGGAAAGATCCATCCAAGAAGTCATCCCCTAAGGGCCCTGTTTTGGCTGAACCCATAAACTTATTTCGCCTTACTGCTTCTTGTTTTTGAACTGCATGTATGGACAAATTTTTTTACTTGTCCATTTGGTTTAACGTGCTCAACCATAATCCCAAAATAAATAGAAATCCATTCCTACGTTCACGTGGGTCGTACCTGATGTGAGAAACAAGGAATACTCGTACTATCACATTGTTTGATCATGGGAGCATAAAACAAGCTTCAGGTATTTTAAATTCAAACCTAGATTTTGAAAGAGAAGAGGGAGGCCTGATCAAATGAAGAGGAACTTAGATCCATTGATGTATCGTCTTCTCAATGTTCTCTAGCGCATGAGTGGGGTTGTTCCTGGGGCATTGGAATCAGTCTGAACATAGGGGAATGAAAAATGTGAATCATGTTACCCAAATTCATAACACTATAGGAGGGGCGTGGAAATAAAGGACAAATGTTGACCGTGTTTGAAACACATCATCCCTATTTCATTTTCCTGGAATGGGGGAAAATATGTGGGTTGACCACTGACCATGTTCGCAACATGGGACCTACCTCAAATATCGTGCATCATTCTTCCAGAACGTTGGCCCTGGATAGCAGGCGGACCATACGTCGCACATCCATACTGTTAGGGGGTCCCATCAGACATGAAAGGGGATGAGGGTCCGAATAAAGGGGAACACAAAGAGTTGAAAGTGGAGTGGTGGTTTGTTCGAACAGAATCCAACACTCCGAATATTACGCCACCGCGGTGGAATCACATTAGGCGGACACATTAATCGGATCATGGAACATCCCTACATTTAGATAGGACCTCTCTTGTGAGGGAACTGTTGCTTCCCAATGTCATTATAGGGAATCCCAAACTTGTTATAGGAATATGATACAGTTACACAACTCCCCGAAAGGTCAGTCCAAGCTGATGACGGTGGGGAAAGGATGGGGTTTGTGATTCCCGGTGCTAGACCCAAGACGAAATGTCTGGACATTTCTATGTATCCCATAAGGATGGTAATAAAACCATACATAGTTCTAGAAAGGGTCTTTGTTTAAGGTCTTAGAACTCGGACCAGGGATTGGAATAGAATAAAGGGGACACATGGTAAGATGATTTTGAAATCCGACATGACTGAGGACATAAGTCTAGATTACCATGTGTTCCTTGGGGAAGTGTTTAGGTCAAGGGAACGAACAAGAAAGATAGGCTGGTCCCATGGGGTAGTGCCTGGGCATTCCTATGTATCTCATGAGAATGAGAATCAATCCATACATAGTTCTGGGAAGGGGTGTGTGGGTCTAATAGTCTCATTAAAATAAGCAGTATTTGATGTATATTGTTTGTCTGTTAAGGTGAATGGTTTTTTTTGTGAAGTGACTTGTCTAGGGTAGAAATTCCCGACATCACCACAAGAATCAAGACGTATACAGGAATTGAAAAATGGTATGGTGGATGGCCAATATCCAACGTGATGTCCTCTATGATGAGGTCACCACAATGATGTTCCATTTTTCATCATGCAGCTGAGATGATATTATCACAGTTTAGGGTCAAGTGCTAGGAACAAACAACGCATTTTAAAGTCATGTGTTTTGGACATAAAGGAATGTGCATGGCGTGATAAATCATACCCAACATGAATGAGGAAGAGGTCCACATCATCACCGTATGCGATTCCGGGAGAGGAGCCTCGGGCCAAGAGGCCAGTGACGGTCAGAGGATAAGAGGCAGGAGAAGCTAGTTTCCAGTTGAGCTGAACCAATTAATGGAATGTCCGGGTGATCCCATGTATCCCATGAGGATGATGATCAATCCACACATAGGTCTTAGAGATGATACCAGTTATGGTCTTAGTGCTCGGATCACGGGAGCCCTGAAGGACGTTGTATTGCATCTTGTTACCAAAACATGTGGAGGTGCACTGAGGGATAGTTCCATGAGTGTCGAGATCCCACTTGGGCATGATGGTGTGGAACATAATTTGAATCATGTAACCAAAATTCAATGCCTGAAGGGGCTGGCGTGATGACGGAGGATACTGCTGACTATGTTCGCAACACAACATCCATTCGTGTTATCCTGAAATGGGGACAAACAAATGAGCATCAACCAATGACCATGTTCGCAAAATGGGAATTGTATCAATTTTCTATCTGAAACCCTCTGGGGGGAATTGGCCCGTAATGGTAGGAGGGCCCTTAGGAATAGCAACCATGTCGTTTTGGGGGTCCCTTAAAGCATGAAAGGTAATGGGGGCCCAAATGAAGGGGAAAACGAATCCTGACAAGTGAATGGAACTTGCACAAGTTGAATCTGACACTCTAGATCCAAGACTAAAGTACTCTTAGACACATCGGCGAACCACCACAAAGGGTCGAGGGTTTCAACTTGGTAGGGGCTGGACCCGAAATCTAAATGTTCTGGAGGTCCTATGTATCCCATAAGGATGGGAATGAAGCGACACGTAGTTCTTGAAAATACTGTTTAATGTCATGCAGGACGACATACAGTTTAACGTCATGCGGGATGACATACCGTTTAACGTCATGAGGGAAGACATATAGTTTAACGTCATGCGGGACGTCATACACTTTAACGTCATGCGGGACGACATGCAATTTAACATCGCGCGGGACGACATACAGTTTATCATCATGCGGAACCGGCAGTTTTGGGCCATGCAGGGCCATAATATAGTTTAAGGTCATACAAGACCATAATCCAGTTTAAGGTCATGTAGGACCCGTGTTCAGTTTAGTATCATGCAGGACCAACAGTTTAAGGTTGTGCAGGAGCAGTTCCTGCTCAAGAAAATTATTATTTGAGGAACTTGGCATTGGTGGGAGGAGTTACATGTTCACTCTCCATGGTCGCCAGGGATTATTCTCCAATAGGATAAACCTTATGAATAATGAAAGGTCCTTCCCATTTGGGCTCCAACTTGGGTGGTTTCCTAATGGGTATCATTGTTGTTTTCAGAGCCAGCACCAAGTCACCTTGCAGGAAACAGCAGAGGCGAAACATCTAGTTGAAGGCTCGACCATCCTGCTCTGATGCCTTTCTAGATTGTGAAACAAAAGAAGCCTACTCTCATCAAGTGGTTCTAATTCAGCTAGACGGATTTAAATAACTATATCTGGATATTGCTGGTCATAGACCACTGTGCTTAATGAGGGAAACTAAATCTCGATGGATAGGATGGACTCAATTCCGTAAACCAGGGAACATGGGGTCACCTAGGTGGAATTACGAGTCGTCGTCCGATAATCCCAGAGGGCGTTGGGAAGATTATCCGACCAACTCTTCCTCTTCTGACCAACAATTTTCTTGCAAGATGTTAGAGATGATTTTATTTAACACCTCGATCTGCCCATTTTCATGCACGTGATAGTTGGAGGTATGGTTAGAGTGGATGTTGTACTTGGCGTACAACCTTTTCAACTCAGCTGCCCGGAAGTTGGTGTCGTTATTAGTGAGGATATCAAGAGGAAGCCCAAACAGAAGGATGATATTGGAACTCACGAAGTATGAGATAGAATGGGCCTTGTCTTCCATGAGTAAAATTTTCTCTACCCACTTGGGAAAGAAATCTATGACTGTTAGAATGAATCGACATTGGAGAGTCTTTGTCTGTGGGTATGGTCCTATGATATCTAATCCCCAGACTAAAAAGGGCAAAGATTACATGGTAGTGTAGAGAGGCTCCAGTGGCCGATGCACAAAGTTACCCTGAACCTGGCACGCATGGATCCTCTTGGCGAACTCGATGCAGTCGTCGATCATGGAGGGAAAAAAATATCCTAGCCTCTGGATTTGGTGGGATAGTTTGGGCCCAGCTTGATGGGCACCACAGAAGCCGGAGTGAACCTCTTGCATAACCTATGGAATCTCAGCTCCCTGAATGCAATGGAGGAGGAAACCAACAAACCTATTCTTATAGAGGATCTTCTCAAGACTAGGACCACTCTAGAGGGTAAACTGCAGCGCGCGTCATCGGATTCGCTCACGCTCGTCTTGATCAGCTGGGATGCAACCATTTTGGAGATAATCGACAAAAGGAGCTCTCCAGTAGGGAGTCAGTTCAAATGTTGTATCTGAGGGACATCGGGGTCCTGACGTAGAGGACCTGGTAGTATGATGGCTTACTCACGGGTCGTTGTCATCCTCTGGGGTGATGGGGGAAATGACTCTCCAGTGTGCCACGTGTATAATCAGATCATCCTACTCGGGCTCTACAAGTGATGCAGCCAGGCTGTCCAAAGCGTCCGCTCGACCATTTTGTGACCGAGGGACAAGGGTAACCTCCGATCAAGAAGGGAACTATGAAATTAGATGGAGGGTACGTTCCAAAAATGGTACGATATTTGGCTTCCTGAGAACATAGCCACCGTTGACCTGCTTCATAACTAACTCGGAGTCCCCTTTCATATGAAAATTCAGCACGTCGATATCACGGGATAGCTCGAGACTAGTAATGAGGGTCTGATACTCCACCTCATTATTGGTGCAGCCTTTCGACAACAGGAATGAAAATGTTATAATGGCTAGTGTCGGAGTATTAAAAATGATACTCAGGCCCACTCTGTTGAGTCGAGGATCATTGAGCCTCCTACAGGTGGGGATTAGGGATGAACCATCAAAGTGCATCTGTCAACACAGAACGGCTTGATCGACCGACGTGGTTGCCTCATTGGTAAAATCCAGGTCCAAGTATCGGTCCGCGGAGGACAGATGGGTAGAATGAAAATCGGCCAACGCCTGCCCTATGATAGCCTTCTGAGGCACAAACCAGATGTCGAATAGCTGGAGGGTTTTTTCCCACCGCGCTAGTTAGCCGGTCAACATGGGAAAACATAGAATGTACTAAAATGGGTCTACTCGAGACACCATCTTTATCATGTGGCGATTCAGGTAATGTCACATTTTCTGTACGGAAAACAAGAGCGCAAGGTAGCTCTTATCAATGCGGGAGTATCTGGTCTATGTATCGAAGAGCACATGGCTGAGGTAGTAGAGGGTGTTTCCTGTCCCCTCATTGTTCTTCTGGGTGAGAAGGGCACTGAGGGACCGTTCCAGGGTGGTAACATAGAGGACCAGTGGATTCCCAGAGACGGGTGGTATCAAGACCAGATCCTGGAGCAAATATTCCTTGATTTCATCAAAGGAGTTATGCAACTCCTTGTCCCAATCATAAGCGGTGCCCTTCTTCATGAGTTGAGAGAAGGGATTACACTTACCAGACTGATTCACGATGAATCAGCGTATGTAGGACAAGTTTCCTTGGAGGCCTCGCAACTCCCGAACATTACTCGGGGGAGGGATCTAGCTAATGGCCTTGATCTTCATCAGGTCGATCTCGATTCCCCTGTACTTGACAACAATGCCAAGGAACTTGCCAGCAGTGACCCCAAAATCACACTTCAATGGGTTCATCTACAGGTGGTGGGAATGGAGGAAGATGAAAACCTTATCAATATCCATGAGATGGTCCTGATTCCGGTGATATTTTACCATCAGATCGTCCACATATCATTCCACCAATGTCTTAAGGATTGGTTTTAATATGCGTTGCATGGCCCACTGATAGGTGGAACATGAAATCTTCAGGTAGAAGGGCATAACCTGGTAACAAAAAGTACCTTGGGGTGCCCTGAATGCTATGGAATATTCATCATCGGGGGCCATCCATACTTGATTATATCCAGAGTAACCATCCATGAAGGAGAGGGCTTGGAACCTCACCGTAGCGTCGATCAAAAATTCTATCACTGGATGGAGAAAATCATCCTTTGTATAGTGACGGTTGAGATCCCGGAAGTCGATGCAGACCCTAATCTAAACGTTCTTCTTTCTGACTGGATGATGTTGGTTAGCCTCTTGGGGTACCAGACCGCTTTGAAGAAGTTGGATTTGATGAGCTTTTCAACTTCAGCCTCAACCATGGCACTGTGAGAGTGGTACATCTTTATGGGAGGCTGCTTGAACCCACGATGATTTGTTGGGAGACCAAGGCGGTGGACATCTACCTGAGAATATAGTCGTGGAATCTCATTGTAACTCTAGGCAAACATGTCACGGTCTTATTTATGGAATCCTACGTACCGCTCCTCCTCCTCGGGGGACATGGAATCACTGATCAATGTGGGTATCATATTTTCCTCACTACCAAGGTTCACCTGTACCAACTCGTCGACCGTGGAAGAGACACCTTCCAAAATGGCGGGGGGGTTCCACTATATCCTCTTATCAACTTATGGAGGGATCTTCCATGGGGGAAGTTGCTTCTGAGTAACCAGATCCTTATGGGAGGCCAGTACCAGCTTCAACGGCAGTGGTTATTGCATCAGGGATCTCCAGCACAACCGAGACCATGGCTATGAAAGCTGTCGACCCAATCCCATCTGGTCTCCAGAACAAGGGGCCACATTTGATAATATCAAAGCAGTAGTGGCTCGTCGGCTGGAGCTGGCTTATTCTAGCCTGGAGAAACAGAAAAGTATGATGTACTACCGTTTTCATGAGCCGGACGCCCCGATACCTGATGGGAGTGGGAGGCTCCAGGATCACTGAGGCCTAATTCATTTAAGAATGCAAATTGATACTTCATCGACACCTATATTTGGGAGAATGGTTCACTCTTGTCTCAGAAACGAAAAAAAATTCCCCATATCAGGGGTTGTGGCCTCCAACCAATGGATTGGGAAGACGTAAGCATCATTCAGGCCTGTCCAAGGGCCAATCGTAGCAGTGACAAGCTCAACTTCACATGCCTGAACTTGCTTATCCTTTCTCTTGTAATAGTCAACATCCGGATAATGTGCTTCACAGGAGGATAAATGAGATGCATCACCTTGGAGTACGCCTACTCGGCCATTTAGGGAGTACTTTAGTCGCTAGTGGAATGATGAGGGGACCACCGCGTGCAGATGGAGCCCCAGTCTGACCATCAATTCATTGTACGTGGTGTCCTGGGAGACGACCATAAATTTAGTACTCGCAACTAGGCCACTGAATTGGGTCTTCATACGGATCTTACAAACCGGGGTCTGCTCTGTCCTGTCATATCTCTGGATCCTTAAATCAAAGAGAGTCAGGTCATCCTCGGATAACCCCAGCTTTTGCAGTGTCCGCATCCGGATAGGGTTGATCCCAGAACTGGTGTCAACGAGACAACGACGAACCTACACACCATTAAATTGGCTGGTGATGTACATCGGACGGATGTGCCCCTGTATGGGTGAGCCTTCATCCTCTCCTAAGAATTAAATTATGGCTTGGTATTCGACGTTCTCAACTCCTTCAGCATGAATATCTTCTGCAGCTGCCACCTCCATCTCAAAGTGAATGGGGCTTCCTAAAGGCTTAGTGATTTCTTCACGCATATCTGGAGACAGGCAACGGGATTCAAGGATGGAAAGACTCACTGGCATAACGGCGAGGTGTTTGAGAACATTACACATTCATGGAAGGTGCGAACTTATACTTGGAGGAAGCTGCTCTGTGATTGAAGGCATGGCGGGCCCTGTAGGCCGGACAGGCGGCTGACTGGTACTGGGAATATCATGTTGCTCACTAGTCGCATCCCGGAGATTAGCAGCCTGGTGAGGACCGGATGGCTGAGATTGTCCTGTAGTAGGATGAAGCTGGTCACAGAATGTCCTAAGTGGTTCTACCTGATCCAGTAGCACAAACGGTGGTGGATGCGGGCCTGTCGACACCTGATGAGGAGGCTACGAGTGCTGATCTCTACACTGGGCATGTTGTCTATTCTCCATGGAATGCACGACCTAGTTGAATGTGCCAACTGATGTGCCCCGAAGACCCATATGGTCGCGGATCCACTGACGTTGGTGTTGGTTGGGGACATTGGGGAGTATTTTTTTGCACTCCCCCTCATCGGGAGTCATATAGGGGTTTACCAACTCAATAGTGTTAACCTAAGCATACCATTGTCTTTCAGTTGAAGAGTCATCCATCACTGGGCTAATTCTGGGGGGAATATTTATCTTAGGAGGCAGGAAATCACTGAGAGTGAGGGACGATGGCGTCATTGGTGGGGCGCATTTCTTTTTATTGAACCACCGATGCTTTCTCTTATGGGAAGAGGTCGGCTAAGACAATGATACAGAAGTGTTGGTCACAGCTTCTGAAGTCTCTGGTTGATTCAGGCATGTACAGATAATGCCATGGGTGCAGGCGACCGCTTTTTTGGCCATCAAGTCATCATATTTCTGAGACCCGTGGTGAGAAACCTGCCGCCACTCACCCTCGTCGTCACTACCGCTATCTGACCTTACGAAGACACCCGCCACTTCTGCCAGGCCCGAGGCCCACCTAACTTTGTTGTTGTCAATATGGTCTTGGAGCCAGTCCTTGAACACATATCATTTCCTGAGGGTGTGCCCCAGGATTCAGTTATAAGGGAAATTTTTTAGGTGATCCGTAAGATTCACCTCTTCTGGTTTTCTGCACTCAGGCAGTCGTACAATTTTCTACTCTAAGGCACTGCAGAAGTAACCGAGGACCTGAGCCTCGTTGAATGAGAAAGTCTAATTTATTCTATTCGGAAAGGGGGTTCTTAAATCATGACCTTGACGAGGGTCTGGAAGCGCCTGTAGAGGAGGTGGAACTAGATTATCTCGCCTAGGTAGTGGCATCACATTACGCTGGGGCGCCTGCCGATTCTAGGGATGTTGCTGAACCAGAGGCTGTGAATGAAGTGGAGGTCCTCTGTGAGGCTGTAGTGCAGGTGGTACTAGTAGCAATTATTGTAGCCTAGGGGCTTCTATCTGGGCCACCATGGCGGGATCGGCTCTAGAAGCCCTCCTTGCTTGGATTACAGGGGGCAACGGATGTGCCTGGCTGGCCTGTTATAGGGATTTCTCTAGGCGCTGGGCCTTGTATGAGAAGTCTCAGAACCCTCCGGGACAGTTCTAAGTGATCAGGCAGGGAACCAGATCCCTCTTGACATTCCCTACACACATATTCAGTAATTTTTCATCAGTTAGTGGCATGTCAAGGGAGTTTGTGAGCCCCTTTCACCGAGAGATAAAGTCCCCGACTCACTCATCAGGCATTTGTTTACACATGAAAAGGTCTACGATACTCATCTTTTGGGTGGTAGAGCTGACCAGGTAGAGGAATTGCCTTGGAAGGTCCTCCCTGTAGGTCATAGATCTGATAGGTAGCTAGCTGTACCAGAAAAATGACGGCCCCTCTAGTGTCTGAACAAAATAGCGGAGATTGGCGGCCTCCTGCTACGGTGGGGTCCCTAGTATAGAGCCACACCTTGAGTTGAAGTGCGCCAGGTGCTGCGTTGGATCCCCCATCCCATTAAAGGTGAAGAAGGTGGGGTTTCTGAATCCTGAGGGTGCTGGCATATCATCCACCATTTCCAGATATGGCCTTCCATTAGGTGGGATGGCCACCTATTGCATTTCCAAAGCCTCTAGGTGGGCGATGAGTTCCACTATTGGATCATCTGGACATGGTTCCTGGTCTTGATAGGGATCCCTGACGACGAGTGTGTTTCTGGGTTCTTTAATGTTTTAGGAAAGCTCAACGGCTCATGGAGCGGCTAGTGGAGCGATCCTTGGGGATGTCGGGGGAGCCTGAGTGGGGTTCCATAGATTATCGTGCCAATTAGGAGGGTTTGGAAAGACATACCATGCCCTCTTTCCATGAGCTCCTGCTTCCGCCCTGTTAGTGGGAGCGGCACGATCCGGGTTTCCTGGGGGAAGCTCATCATTGAACAGTTGTTCTTGCCCCTAGTTCCCCACCTAGGATCACCGTAGTCGGGTCGTGGCACTGCAATGCATTTAGTCAAGAGTTCATCGACCAACTTCTTCAGCTCAGTAAGCTCTTGGTGTAATGTGGCCTTCTCAGGATCATCCAAAGTCTTTTTCACTGAAGCGGATGGGTCGGAGTGCATGACAGCTCCAACATTCCGTTTACCTTTACCAGAATTCCAACTGAGTACCAGTTCCTCGGTGGGTGGAGGGAGACCTAGGAGGTTCCTCTGCTGATGAGTAATCCTCCCCGATGGGTCCAGTAGCGGTGGAACATCCTCAGGGAGGATGTTCCCATCGAGATGTTCCAGCTCGTTTTCCCCTCCCAACAGATCGGTCATGTTGACTGCAACTCTTCTCGGGGTTATATCCTCAATGTCGCATAGCAAGTCGGGCTGCTGGAAAATTATACTGAAGAGGAGGGAAAAGAAATTCCCCCACCCATAGACTTCCATGTAGGGGTATCCTCTTTATTAACATTAAGGAGTATTTGGAAACTCTGAACACATTGCTGTTGGAGGGCCCTATGGTGACCAGGTGACTCAAGGTGCTGGACTGCGGGGAGTGTGGCCAGGTCAACCAGACAACACTGTTTTCCAATGTCATAAAAGTTCACTTGGCTCTTCGGATAAGTCACTCTCCAGTGGAAATGATGGAGGTGAGTTTCCCGGAGGGTCTGGCGGAAACATTAAAACTCCATCGGGGTGAGAGATTCCGGCACACAAAAATTTGGTCCTACAACAGGCCAAAACTTCTCAGGGAAGTGGTCCACTCCGAGAATGGTCTAGAAACTTCTCGACTCAGATTCATGTTCTGACCTTTAATTTCCTGACTTTTCAACTGGGGGTGGCTGAGGAACTGACAGCATCACTGAGGTAGGCCGCTGGGATGACAGGCTGGCTGGTGGAGAATACAGTGAGCAGGCTGACTGGCAGCACCTTGGGCTTTCCTCTGAGGACTATAGCGACATGGACACTATATTGCGATAGGATGGACCAGTGACCGAAGCTCCTGACACAGCATCATCGCCTGCTGAGGGTGGGCTATGTTGCGGCACTCCTGCCATTGGCTTCCAAAATAGCTCTTCGTAGTCTCTAGCCATGACAGCGGGCACTCACGGAGATGCTGCTGGCAACTGCACGGTCAATCCCTAGGGACATGCCAAGTTCTCATCCTCCTGGATATACCTTCGGAGGGAAACATGGATCTTATAGATCTCACATTCTAAGAGTATGAGGATGATGTGCCTCGTTCCTACACTATCCCTTGACTCGGAGGACTAGGGAAAGGGTTCTAGAACCGATTCATACTCTGCATCAGAGTCTAAGAAGCGGACTGGTCTTATTCCTATCCGGTTCTCCCCAGAATTACTCTTGCGGCAGCAATGACCCGCCTTCCTGCCCCTAGGTGGCTCCTCGAGATAGTGCAGATTTCCGACATGGGGTCCTCTGGCCGCACTGGTGCTGGGGTGGAGAGGGTTTCCACCTGAGAAAGCTGGGGTGGGAGGAGCACCAGGACAAATGTCAAAAGGGACACAAGGAGGACCTCCGTGCGGGCGGGTGACTAGACATGCAATGTCTCGATACCTGCGGTCTGTGGTAGGGGGAGTGACCCCATACCCGGTGTAGTGATAGCGGGAAAGACCCCCATACGGAGTGTTGCTGTCATGTGAAATATCCTCTCTTGGGTTGAAGGTGGCATGGGGGAGACCTCAAAGTCGAGGTTGGAAGCAAGGGGGACCCACACATTTCGTAGTGGCTGTACGAAGTGGGCCTCCTCGCTGGGAGGCATTACTGCTGAGTGGTCCGCAATGGCCATCGCCTTTTCCGGCGACCAAAAGAGTCGACTCAGCCTACTAGTGGGGTGGTTGGGGACTTGATCTAGGTTGGGTGCAGAACTGGCCCTGCTCAATGTATGCAGGGAGTGGGGGATATGAGTCAGCGGTAGATCAGGCCACAGTAGTCGCTGACATTGACACCCCACGATGGGTGTCCTCTTCCATCTGCACCCGATGCAGGCGTCGAGTCAGATGAATTGAACATGATGGTGCAGGTGCGTGGCCTACCTGTTTCTTGGTTCGGGGAACCAGGCAGCAGTATTGATGTAGCCTAGTGGTAGCCCTCGCCAGGTGTCCGTGGAGGGGGACTCTAATCGAGCCAACCAGAACATCCTCTACCTCGTCGGCATAGGGCAAGAAGTTTTCAAGGCGTCCTAGGGACAAGCTTCTGAAATGATTGAATATCAGGGTGGGGAGCAGTGGCTCCTTGCATGGCCTTCGGGGGTGGTGTTGATGGTGAGGTGCAGCTGCCTCGAGATCTAGCTGGGCCATATCATGGGTGGGGATGATCCCCACCTCTTCGTACCTGCATACACGGTCATTAATAACCATTTTCTATATAATTTCTGATGGGGAGAGGGGGTGTGGGTGCCCAGTAGTCATGGCGGTAAATCCCTTCATGGAAGAGGTGGAACCCCGCGTGGTAGCTGCATCGATATTTCCCCTTCCCCTGCGCCAGTGGGCAGGAGATCGAGCTCAGGATGCAACAACATGGTTTCTAAAAGCAGGGAGATGAACTCATTAATACTGCTAGGAAAAGAATTCGACCTCCAGTGCCCCAGCTCCATTCCATCTTCCGTGGCCGGTAAGAGGGATCCATGCTGGCAACATCTTAGAATGGAATTCTCAACATCCTGACTATCCCAACTTCTGGTAAGTTTCACATCAGGCCTACTATTTTCTTGGGTGACCTGGTGCCAGATTACTGGGACTAATGAAAAGATAATCCATTGGTACCTCAAACACTAATAGTCTCCATATTGAGGATAAGAACTTCACGTCGGGTTCTAAATTTCTGTTTCCGATGCTTTTTTCGGGGCACACACATCCGTCATGTAGAGGACGCACATCTGTTACACTTCATTACCACTTTCCGATGGCTGGCAACATCTACTCCTTATTCAAGGGCATCTTCTCCATCATCAAAACGCAATGATGGGATGTTGATTCTTCCCTCCATGGATTCCTCATCAGATCTCATAACCTAGTCTGGGTCTCCCTTATAGACTTAAGACGTTGTTCATAAAACTCTTCCCAACGCCATATCTTCATGGACACCAGTTAATGACACTGCTTCTGTCAGGAAGCTCCACGGGGATCGGTCAGGGCAGAAACCTTCAGTTAGGGAAGTAGTCACGTTGGGTACCACTTGTGTGTCTTGACGTTGGGGTATTGGCATGTCTATATTCTATCCATTATTATAGGGCTTCTCGAGGGCACAAAATCCTGAGGCATGCCGCATCGAGCGCGGGGAATAATATTCCATTGGCATGTACCTGAGGTTTTCCTCAGCTTACCATGTTTAACATAGGGTATGTCGCGAGTTTAATGTACAATGGAGACAAATCATACCAATTAGAACACCAATTAGAGTGGATCAGATGGAGGAACCCCCTAGAGGAAACACCGATACTAGGGACAACACATGGGTGGCATCCCGAATGTTGTCAGTGGGAACAGGGAATGGGGTGGCATGATCCCATCGGGATGTGGTGGCCCTCTTAAGAATCAAGATGTATGATGGCTTTGGGTTAAGCCTCTAAGAGATCTCCTTCGTATCCTTGTGGCGGGGAATTAATGTCCGTGTAGTTCGGTGAAAAGTTGGGACACCTGAGGAGGCGACCAGTGAGAATGGACGCATGGATGAGACCTAGAGGAAGTGGAACTTCCAGGATATGGCATGAACATCCCGAGACACATGTGCTTGTGGGAGTGATTAGGATGTGTCATGAGTGATGGGCTCGAACCTCGTGGTGGCTTCCTACATATCCCCGTGGTAGGGAATCAATGTCCACATAGTTCAGGTGGCATTTGGGGATTACGCTTTAAGGTGTCCCATGGGGTTGGTAAACCGATGTGAAGGTGGACCTGGGGTCCTAATGGATGGTGGGATTGAACCTCATGGAGGATTCCTACGTACCATGCCTTGACATGGATCAAAGTACTTGTAGTTCAGGATAGGAAATACTGTTTAACGTAATGCATGATGGGGGAATTTGGGGCTTACGCTCTGAGGTGGCCCAAGGTGTTTGGTTCTTGAACCTCATAATGGATTCCAACATACCATTCCTTAACATGGGTCAAATTACTCATAGTTCGGGAATGGGTTGGTGCTTACACACTGAGGCGGCCCAAGGTGTTGGTGAACCAATGTGAAGATGGTCAGAACAACCGGGTGGTGGGCTTGAACCTCATGGGGTCTTCATAAGTACAATTCCTTGACATGGATCAAAGTCCTCGTAGTTCCGGATGGGTTTGGTCTTACACTCTAAGTCGGCCCAAGGTGTTTGGGGCTTGAACCTCATGCAGGCTTCCTATGTACCATGCCTTGACACGAATCAAATTCCCCATAGTTCGGGATGGATTGGGGGCTTACACTCTGAGGCGACCCTAGGTGTTTAGGGCTTGAACCTAGTGGAGGCTTCCTATGTACAATGCCTTGACATGGATCAATGTCCCTATAGTTCAGGATCGATTGGGGCATGCACTCTGTGGTGGCCCAAGGTGTTTTGGGCTTGAACCTCATTGAGGCTTCCTACATACCATGCCTTGACATGGATCAAAGTCCATGTAGTTCGGAATAGATTGGGGATTACACTCTGAGGCGGACCAAGCTATTTGGGGCTTGAACCTCGTGGAGGCATCCTACATACCATTCCATGACATGGATCAATGTACCCATACATCGGGATAGATTGGGCCTTACACTGTGAGGTGGACCAAGGTGTTTGGGGCTTGAACCTCTTAGAGGCTTCTTATGTACCATGCCTTGACATGGATCAAAGACCCCGTAGTTCGGGATGGAGTGGGGCTTACACTCTGACGTGGACCAAGGTGTTGGGGATTGAACCTCATGGAGGCTTCCAACATACCATGCCTTGACATGGATCAAAGTCCCCATAGTTCGAGATGGATTGGGTCTTACACTATGAGGCGGCCCAAGGTGTTGGAGCTTGAACCTCATGGAGTCATCCTATATACCATTCCTTGACATGGATCAAATTCCCCATAGCTCGGGATGGATTGGGGCTTACACTTTGAGGCAGACCAACGTGATGGGGCTTGAACCTCATGGTGGATTCCACATACCATTCCATGAAATGGATCAATGACTCCATAGTTCGGGACGGATTGGGGATTACACTCTGAGGTGGCCCAAGGTGATGGTAGTTTGGTCTGAACCTCATGAAGGCTTCCTACGTTCCATTCCATGACATGGATCAAAGTCCTCATAGTTCCGGATGGATTGAGGCTTACACTCTGAGGCGGCCCAAGGTGTTGGGGCTTGAACCTCGTGGATGCTTCCTATATACTATGACATGACATGAATCAAAGTCCCCATAGTTTGGGATGGATTGGGGTGTACACTCTGAGGCGGACCAAGGTGTTTGTCAGGGTCAGTGCTTGTTCTAAGCTCATGTGAGTCATGATCGGTGTGAGAAACAAGATATAGCAGATACTTGACAACCACGTCGCGAATGGTGCATCCATGGGAAATGAATTGGGGATTATACTATGAGGTGTCCCAAAGAGGAAACGAGGGCTTATATGTGGTTAACATCCCCAGAAGTTGGGGTTTACTCTGGGATGGAGGCCCGAGGCGACAAAACGCAGTGGGAGAGGGATTTGGGACCGAAGAAAGGAGGAGCCCCATTCCCTATTGCATCCTCTGTTAGCCTTGGGGACCAATGATGAAAGGAGGAGCAGGGACGCTGCCTCTTCGAAGGAAATCTAGGGTCTTACACCAAGGTGGATACACTTTCCCATGGACAAATTCCACTCCAATAAGGAGGATATCATCCCCTGCGAGGGGTGATCCCATCCCCGTGGAGACGAGTGGGTGTGGAGAATGACCAAGGCAGGGGGACCCTGTGTGGGAGGCATGGTGTCAGGACACAGTTTGACGTCATGTGATAAGGAAGATGGTTCTTGGCAGTTTAATGTCCTGTTTCATGGACAAGGTGGGTTTTCTCCACACCCCTAGGGCTTATATAACTGGTACCCCTTGCTTTTTGTGGGAGGGAAGGAATTCGAAATGCCATAGCGAGGGGTGTGTTCGGGTGAACCATCGAGGGGACTACGTTAGCATGGATATGTGAAGAATAAATAGTCGTTAGCGTGCCTATGTGAAGAAGCATATGAAGAAGCAATGCAATGGGGAGAATCGTCCAAGGGACTTTGAATTTACTTCATATGAGCTTATAAGGTCATACGGGAAAACAATGCATGATGTGGCTGCCCGAGGTGTGAGAGACACCCGCGAATGGCATCAGACACTTGTGAAAAGGTATGCCTGGAAAGCACCGAGCTGAGGGGTCCCAGGGAATTGCACACAACATTTGAGGTTTGTGCGCGAAATAAGTGGTCTTGCATGAAAAATTCTGGGCTGGTGAGAAATCAATAAGGATTAGCACGCAAAGTGAGACGAGGTTTTGCGCGCAATTGAATGGATTGTGCACAAGGAATACCAATTATGCCCAATTGGGAGAGGCTGCGTGGAATGAGGGGGATGAACACAATTGAATGGGATTGCACACAATTGGAGGGGATTGCGCGCAATAGGAATTGATTGCACGCAAGGGGAGGACCATGAAGGGATTGGAATTCAGTCTTAAACCATGGGGATCTCATGCAAAGTGGGACCCCGAGGCGACTTGACGCAAAAAGACTCGTACCTGAAATCCATATTTATGCGCACCAAAGGTGAATTTAGTGCCCGAGAGCTGGTTGGGATTATTCAACCCTGAAGTGGAAGGGGGTCGCCTTCTATTTATAGGTTCTCGGGGGCACAGAAACCAGGTCGGCGTGAAAAAATATCGTGACACAGGTGGTGATGCGAAATGTCAACCGCGCGGGGCGGGGCACAAAATTATTCATGCCCACACTGAAGCCCTTTTGTGAATCCCCGAACATTCTACATGGGACATAATGTTTTCACGCACCTATGACTTTTTTTCCCATGACCCCTCCGGGCACCCCATATGGGTTTCCCAGATCCGAATATGACTTCACATTGTTGTTTAGAAACTTTCTTCATCCCTTGAGCACTTTTCGGTGTCTACAATTATTTATTACTATGTTTAATGTATTGGATATAATTATCTTATTTAAATAATTAAAACAAAAAAAATTTGTTTTGTAGAAACTCAGTGTTGTGTCCATCATATGCCAATGCGAGTTTGCTTGTAGCACAAGATAAGTTGGTATTGCGTGTAGCACACGCCATGATGGTAATGCACGTGAAAGGAATTTTTGAATTATTTTATTAATATGTATATATAGAACTATTTCTAGTTTCATGTGAAATGTAAAATATTGAAATTTTAAATTAATCTGAAATAAATAATTCGCAAAATCTCGGGGTGTTACAGCTACCCGTTTATATAGTCGTCTTCACAAAAGCCTCGATGGTATTGTATGTCTTGGAACATTCCTCAATAGTATTAGATGTCTTGGGACAAGACTCTATGGTATGTTTTAGATGGACACAATATGTATTTCATTATTATGAATTCTGTTATTCAGATTCCACGTGATTATTTTAATAGTTTGAAAATCCATTGTCATGTTTCAATATTATGTGATTATTTTTATGGAATTATTAAATTATTTTTCATTTATATAATATTATGATCATTTTATTAATTAACTAGGATGTTTTTAGTTATTTACTTTTTTATATAATTTTTTTTATTTATTAATTTCTTTTTCTATACACTTACCCTTGTTGAGCATCTGAGCTCCCCCCTTTTTTCGGTTTTATTTTCCCTAGGATACCAAGAACTATTTTTTGACTGATATAAAGGAATGTACTATGTGTAATAATGGCATTTTAAATAAATATTATTTTTGAATTTTCTGTTTACAAATGTAATGTGAATGTCCATTATGTATCTATTTTTCCAATACTACTAACCTATTTGGTCCATCATGAATAAATTTATTGTATCTTATCCCAATGTCATAAGGAAAATACAAGCTCTAATATAATGGGATAAGCGTAAATATTTTTTTTAGACAATAAAAAAATATTCTCATTCTTCTATAAAATCCACTTGGAGGGTTCTTCCTTCGTTCTAGGAATATAGGAAATTGAATATTCATTCCTCTATGGTCTCCACCACATGAACTCTCACCAAACTCTATTATTATCTTATTTGGAGAGTCAAATAGTTGGTTAATGTCCATTTTTAAATCACATATCCTAATAACTTATTAGGGATAATAGAAATACCTATCCAACCTGTTTTGACTACATTTGGTTTCCCATCAACACATTGTCTACCACAATCAGTGTTGATCCAGTTCATTCTAGTTCACTATATTAACTAAAAAAAATCATAGTGTTTGTTATAATATTCATAGTGGAAAACAACATAATTATGAAAAATTATGTGTATTAGTTCTAAATAACTTTACCATTATTTTAAATCCTAACACCTTAGACCTATCCTAATATATGGATGGTTATTATTTAAATCCTTATTAATGGTTCATAAATATATTGTGAATTTCCAAATCATACCCCATAAGAGTGTCAAACCAAGTGCATAGAATGCCCCATTGTCATGTAATAGGTGATTATCGAGTTATTATTAATGAACTATTTTATGATTTATTTCCCCCAGGTACCTCAATGATAGATCCACATAACTAGTATTATCAATACAAGCATATTAATTGATATGTAACCACATACTATATCCAATACAAAAAATTAGGGAAATTTTCCAATACATTATATCATACTTAGACTTATCCTTAGAGTCATCCATAGAAATTATCATAGGGTTCTCAGTAATGTTTTATTAGTCTAATTTCTAATGTTGGATTAAAAAATATCATAATACAAACTATAGGGTCTTAAAATTTTATATATAAATACCATATCATTTTTGATAAAAAATTCAATACATTTCAATTATAGATGCCTGAGGACCGTAATATTTTTCTGAATTTATAGACTATATACATAATAATCATATTTATTGAAGGATATTAATCATAACACACAAATATTTTGTAATATAATACTCCTCTAATGTATACAATACGTAATCCTTTATTCCTGACCTGGGGATGGAAACATAAGAAAGGGTGAGGTCAAATTCTCAGTACGGGTAAACATATGAGATGTTAATATATTACTATGTGAAATAATAAGATATGAATTAGGTCATGTGATAATGAAAATTACTTATGAATTTTATACCACACCTATCATAGATCTTAAACATGGGTTATAGAAAAAATATCATTATTTTCAAAATAAAGATGTCTCATAAGTGTTCGAAATTATCATAAATCAATTATTAATGATAGAAAAATTTTATAAAAGTGTTGAATAATCATATATATAGAAAAACACTTCATATTTCATGGTTAACTACCAAAAAAATCAACAGAGTGAATAAGGGCTTTTTACATGTTTCCCATTTTGGATCATGAAGTACATACTTCTTATAGTGGATAAGGAGTCAACTATTTCCCACAGTGAATGAGGATTCATCAATTTCCCATATAGGATAAGGATTTTCTTCTTTCCCATTTTGAACTACAATGCACCTATTTCATAAAGTGTATTAATCCCATCAAATTATTTCCATTTGTAATCTTAAGAGTTATAAAGTATTACCCCTACATTTAGGGGATATATATGTCTCCCTACAACATAATGAAAATCATATAGATGTGTTACACAAAATCAAAGAAAATTCATTATTTTACCACATAATAGCATATTTAAAAAAAATGGGTTTCATAAAAATTTAATCAACATAAAAATCAAGGGGCATAATCTTAGAAAGAAAAAGATTTTGAAAGCTAACAAAAAAATTATACACTCGAATATAGAATTTATAATTTCAAAAACTCTTTCTAAAGAATAATAAATTTTAAAAAATGGTTTTTTAAATAAATACTTTCAAAATTAAAATTTATTTAATATATTTATTTATAATAATATGAATTCCACTTTTAAAGATACTTTTTTAAAAAAAATTCAAAATCATTTTATTTGAAAATAAAATGGAAAAATAAAATATAAATATTGAAATAAAATAATAGAAATGATTACATGAAATTAGATTCATTACATACACATTAAAAAAATATTCCTTCCACATTTTCAGTAAAAGAGAAACAAAATTTGTTTGGAAAATGATATGAATTTTTATTTAACATTTTTTAAAAATTAAAAAATGTGTAAAAAATTATTTAATAATTTATTTTATAAAGTTTTTATTAATAAAATATAAAAAAAATTTAATAAAAATGGTAAGAGACGTGATATTGTTTTCGAGTAAAGATACAAATAAAGATGATTTACCATTAAGACAATGTTCCGAATGCTTGAGTAAGTAAATAGTGATAAATGAAGGGAAAACATGTATATTATATAAACAAAAATATAAAAATAGAATTCATGTGTTTCTTGGGAAATCGATCATAATATGTCATCATTGGACACATAATCATGAATAATCCCAACAAATGATGAGATTGTAACATAAATCCATAAAAAATTTTGTAACAATAAATAGTAAGACCCCTAAAAGGGTAATATTAAATGAATCATTTAATATCATTATAATAAATAAATTCATGATATTAGAAGTAAAATATTCTATATTTTCACAACAAAATAGAATATCGGTGCATATCTTAACAAATATCTTAAAAAGATGAATTTAGAATAATATACAATACTAATTTAGTAATATTGTCTATAATAATCCCCAATAAGAACTAAAATAGTATGAAAAATTAAATATAATTAAATTAGTTATATTAATGATATAAAATTTTTAAGGTTAATTATATAAACCACACAAAATAAATGAGTGGTTATTTTTCCCATGTCTTCCAAAAATAAAAGAGATACATGAATCCCTTACCAAAAGTCATGACATAATTCATATGATTTCAATCATCCATTATAATAAAAATATTTTTATTATAAATATATTAATGAACTATATATATATATACCATATATTACTTACGCATGACCTTTTATTACCCTTTTATTAACAATTATATGTTAATGTAACCTTTTGTGCAATAATTGCTTTATTTTTCATGTATGGTTTTACTTTTTATTTTTGTTCTTCTTACTTTGATAATGTTTAAATAATAACTATAATTTTATTCGTGATGTTATTATAACATAATGTTATTATAAATTTATTTATGTTGAGCCAATAAATGTTGAGATGGAAAATAAAATACATTATTCATGGATATGGTAGGTCGTACGTATGCATGAACATTATTTCCATTTTACCAAAGGAATGATAGATATAATGGTAAATTAAATATTAACATTACATAATTATATTTATTCAATAAATATCAAATTTTTTCATTAAAAAAATTCTTAATACCTTCATTTTAATGTATTAATGAATCCTGCTTCTTCACGAGGTGGTTGTCTGCCTTGCATGTTGACGACGATGTTGTATTCACATAAAATAGAATTTAAGAAGGGATTTGTGATATATTGATTAAAAAAATAATATCATAAACATTATATATAATCAATAAATACATAATTATATTTTTACATGGTTATTTAAAATTAATAACTTCGATTCATGTGGTGGTAGTCCACTTTACACACGATCGATAGTTTCTTTTTCCATTTGCTGAAATTAGAGATAGATATAGGTTACTATTTTTACTTTATGAATTGTCATTATTTAGAGAAACATCTTTTGTTATATTTTTTGTGTTAATATATTATTTAGGTCAGAAAATTATGAATTTAAAAGGATCTTAGTGAAGATAATATCATTCACTTAGAATAACCTCCTTTGGATCTCTTATTGAGGACCGTAGTGTTGTTATTTGGGGGGAGAGAAGATTTCGAAAATGTAAAAGGATATTGGGGATAGATTTTGGAATTATGTTTCATAAATATATGTCTTTAAAGTTTTAATTAAGTGAAGTGTGGTGGTGTCCTTTTATATTTGGGGGAAATTAACCAACATGGAAACTACATAGAAGTTTCCAAGAAGAATCAAATATAATAATGTATTTTCCTAGAAAAAAGCATCCAAATTAAAATCGATTATAAATTTTGTGTATAATATTAAAATATATCTATAAAATATATATTTTAATAATTTTATATTCACTTTAACCCTTATCTTCTTAGCCTAACCCCCAATTAATCCATTTTTACCTTAACCACAGAAAATAATTTTTTATCAGTTTTTAATATTCATTTTAGAAAAAAATTAAAGTTTAAACTATCAAAAAATATCAATTATTATTATTCCAAATTTGGAGTCCATAGTTTTAAATTTCTCTCATATGTTATAATTAATCATATAGTTGTGATGATAAATAAGGGATTCAATGAAAAAATGTTGAAATGTTTAAAAAAAATTATATTAAAGTTCAATATTACAGTGATACTAAGAAAATTATTTTTTTAAGAGATATATATTTGAATTTAATTTTTTTAAATCATATTAAAAAATTATATGTTTTCTAATCATTAAAATAAATTACATTACTTTTTAAAACCAATATTATATCACATTCATAAACAAATATCTTATTAGAAAATTCACAAAATTCACCCTCAGATAATGTTTCCATGATGATTTAAAAAACATAAATTATATTTTCAAATAAAATTAAAAAATATTCACAAATTAGTTTTACAATTTTTTTAAAAATGTATCCATAAATTATTCTTTGAAGAAAATTGTTTAAAGTTCAAGTTGGTATTCTTCTTATTTTATTTCTAGAAAACAAATATGATGAATGTTAAACATTTGATTGACTAGAAAATAAATAAATTTCATTAAAATAATTCCCCCAATGTTTTTTACATTTATTGTGTTGAAAATTGTTAAAAAATACTTTTCTATTATATGATTTTCTTATTTTTTTTAGTAGTTTTTATTTTCATTTATAAATAATTTTCACCAAAGGAAGAATTTTATATATAGGTTTAAAGAATATACATTATTAATTTTGCTTACATTATTCATTCAAACTATTCTAATGGTAATGCGATAAATATTATATGAAATCATAATATTTTAATATTATGTAAAATTTTGTTTAAACGCCGCATTTATATTAGTATATGGTGAAATCAATGTTGTGTCTATTACAAGTCAAACTCATTAGTGCATGTAAGGAAATTTAATATATTTTATGCATGTAATGAATGATAAACCCAGAGATACATGGTAAAATATATATATAAATGAATAGATTATATTTACAAATAGATTTCAAAAAATCATGAGGTGTTACAATTCATACATTTTCACGGCCTGAAACAAGTATCAGGTCAATGGTTGCTAGTTTTGTTTCTAAAAAATTGAATCAAATCAATGTTTTTTAGTTATGATATTTAAAAATTATTGATTAATTAGAGATATTATCATTATAATGTGACATTTAAATTACAAGTGAATTTATGGAAATCAATAATTTTTATGATCCTTAAGTATCCATGGTATATAGAGAAATCAAAAATATAGATGATTTTCCATTTTTTTGGATTCTTAGAGATTCCATGATAAAAAATAGAAGGTTGTTTAAAATGTTTTGGGATTAGGTTACATACACACACCCAAAAAACATGTGACCCGTACTATGAGTAACATGATGGGTACTCCCACTCTTAGCTCAATGTTTAGAAAACCTTGTCTGTAATTCCCTCTATCTATTGAAACCTATATTGTTAGCATATAATTTAGAATATCATGTTGCCAAACCATTTATAGTGTGAATTTTGATGATTTATGAATTTATCTACTTCTAGACGATTTCTTGTGAGTAATATTGTTTTTATGATGTTTATTGGTTTAAATTAATGTTATAGATACATTTTAATAGACTTATATCCCTTTTATTTGAATTTATATAATACTATCCCCCCTTACCAATCCTTAATGAACCTTATGAAGGGTGTGATAGACAATATTCAATGAGATCATCCTCCACTAGACTAAATTTTATTTGAGAAGTTATTAAGAACTATTTAATGAATGTACAACGGGGTAGGAATTATGCTATATCCAGTTAAAGATATAATTATAATCATGGTTCAAGATAAGGATCAGGATCTATAGTTTAATCACCACTACCATATATTCTCTTATAGAAACATTAATACACAAGATATAGAGGATTGGATAGAGGAGATTTAAATATATTTTTTAAATTAATCGATACTTTGGAACTGATTAAACTTAAATACACCAATTTTATGCTTCAAAGACCCAGAATAAAATGGTAAGATTATGATGTTCAAGAAAACTCATATGTAAATTTTAAGGGTCTTCATTTTCCCAAACCATTTTTCCATCAATCTTGGTTTTTTAGGGATTCTAATGATATTTTTCTCTAGTATTGTCAGAAATTTGGGGATGTGAAATTTTAGATAATAAAATGATGTATTTTTTAGTTTAAATATGTTTTTCATATTTTTGATATGTATAAATAATTATAAATTCTAATTATATAATATGAATATTTCTAAAATAATATGGTTCTACTACCAATTATATTAATCTGTTGTGATTTCCAATTAAATAGAAAATAAATTACACATAGATTAAAAATCATACTTATAGGATTTTAATATATTCAAAAACAATAATTATTGGTAAAATTATTTTGGGTAATGAAATTATATTATATATTTCAATATTTATTCTGATTATATTATATTATGAATCATCTATATAATTAATACACGTGAAACAAATATATATTATGTATTATATTGGCCATAATATATATATATATATATGTATATATAATAGTTTATATTAATATATATATTAATATAATATAATTATTATTAGGAGAGTGGACCATAATGTAGGGATTAAATAGGAAAAAATGACATAAAATTATTTTGAAATAAAAAATGTTTTTCAAGACATTTTGAAAATAATAAATGTACTCCCTATATCCTTTCTAACCAAATAAAATATGGGGGATTAAACCATTTAAAAGTAAGCCATAATATGAAATAAATATTTTCTCCTCCCATTTCCATTTTAATATCGAAATAAATGGAGAAATTCTATGTTTTTAGGAAGTGATTTTGTTGTGAGGCCTTTTTCATATATGGATACCTATATTCCCCATTCTTTTAATTTTTATAAATTTATTTTTTAAATAATATATTACTATAGATTTTTATAAAAAGATCCAAGAGAACCATTATCTATTTTAGGCCCTTAAATTCAGTAATTTTTTTACAAATTCATAAGTATTATAACTCTACGCTTCTTCTATTATGCATGAATAATTCCTCTCCTATAAAAAAACTATTGTCTATTTTTTCCAAGGAATTAAAAAATTATTTTTTATCTGTAATATGTATTTATTTATATTGGGTATTCAAAATGTAGACTAATATAATTTATATGAATCTATGGAATTTTAATGCTTGATATATCTTATTACTAAATCTTGGGATTTACCTTAGAAAGTTACTCATTAGGAATGTATAGAATTTATATGGCCAGAAATATAATTTCACATGTGATATAAATATGATTTTATGATATTTAGGGTTTTAAGATAAATTATTCCTGGTAATTCTATACTAATTTCATATTTTTGATGATAATAATTAATTTATTTATGTACGGTAAAATAAGGAAAATATCAAGTAGATGATAATCTGAATTTCTTATTTTTCATTTTAGTTTATTTACATGGTTATGTTATTCTTTTTTTATATTATTAAAAATATCATCGCTTATATTAAGGTACTCATTTGAATAAATATATTTATTATAATTTTAGTAAATTACATACTATAACATGCTTATAATAAAATTATATAATTGAGGTTATAGGGAATAATGATTAATATATGAAAAAATATAAGTTGTGAAATATGTTTATTTCTTGAATGCTATTATCATTATTTCATTGATTGAAGTCTTATTTATTTCTCATTGATAATTATACAACTTGATGCCATTGAAAAGTATCAGTATTTCAACCATTGATTGAAATTATTGAAAACCTATGGTTGTTTTAATTGAATGTGTTCTGCTATGTTGAAATTATTTTGGCATGAATGCTTGTTGTAGTGGATAATGGGTTGTGTAAAACATGCGGGAAGGTAATAATGATAAATAGGGTTTGATAGATTTGTTTGGGTGAATTATAATTATTTTCATATTATTTTTCAAGGTTGATAAATTTATTAATTATTATTTTTATCATTAATTCCCTTATTGAATATTTATGTCATAAAAGATATAATAATGGATATATTTTCATATTTAATTATATAATGGTAATTTAGGGATAAATTATGTAAAGTGGAATGGATTCAAATGAAAAAATGTTTTTGAAAACATTGTAGTAAATATGGAATTAATAAAAGACTTGGGGAATGTATATATTTATCAAGTATGATAATCAACTATTATTAAATGAAAAAAATATTGACTAATTGATTAAAAAGTAACTAAAACATGTTTCTTGTATGCTTACTGGATATCTAGTTCTTACAAAATGTAACATATTCATTAAATAGGAAGTTATATTTAGACTTAGTCCAGTGTTAGGTAGTCTCCCATATATTAGTTGGGTGTTATGTAGATATCATTATTATTTGTGAATTATTATGATCCACCATTCATGTCGGTTTGGGAGGCCAATACTCATATTTAACCCTGGGTTCTTGGTTTAAAAAAAACGTTTATGATGAAATAGATGGATGGATACTTCCCCTAACCCACCCACTCCTTTAAGCACAGACCAAGCATGTTGAAATATCTAGGAAATATTTACATATGGTATATGACATTTAACAATATAAGATTTAATGGATATGTATTTTTTTCAGACATATATATAAAGAATTTTGAAGATTATTGTTATATCACATACTTGCACTACAAGTGTCATTATAAATTTTCTATTATATATTGAGGTATAATATATATTCACATAGGGATGTAATGTCTTATGGTTTACATATATGTGGATTTAATTTTGATGTGGATAATAAATTTTGGATGCATGATATTTATGCACGAATTTAAAGAATAGATTTTGAAAGGGATGAGATAATTAGGATATACTATGATGAGGTTGAGGGAAAATATTTTATTATGAATGTGGTAGTAGAATAAAGTTCTTATATAAATTCTTTATTACTATGTTATTAATATTTTTTTAATTACATGGTGAGCCTATGATGGTGAGGCTTACAATGTAGTTTACCAGATCTTTTTGATTTGTTATTTTATTTGTATGTTCATTGTTGTCATAATAAGTTTTTCTATATTTTCATTAGAGGATTCAAGGTGGGGGTCTACTATGTACACTTTTATTCTCACTAATATATATATATATAAGGTATGAATGATGGTGTTGGTGATATAGTCAAACATTACTTGAATACGGAGACATGTACATGGTTTCTAGAGTTTATAGTCACATCCATAAGATTGGTTATCAGTTTACTCCATTTAATCTTTTTAATTATAGTTTATTAATGTATTTTGATTGGGATATTATTAATTATGTATATTTATGGTATTAAATGTATGTTATTAATTATTTATTTCTAATTAGAGTGTAAAGACTTCGATATATATATGTTTAACACCCTCAGTACTAGAAACCAACCCATTCCCTATTAGAGGAGTGAATGAATTGTCACACTAATCTTGCTCATCTCCCTAGGAGGGGCACCAGTTTGGTCAGTTCATAGAAAAGTGTTTTCAATGATTGTTGTTGGTAGATTAGAATGAACTAGGGGATAGGATCTTGTAAGAAATTCATGGGTAATTAAAAAAATTGTATCAGTTAGAATTATAAGTTATGTAAGAACTAAAGACCAGACAGAGTATTTGATTTTATCCCCCCCAATGATGGTATGCAAGGACCATATGATTACATATTTTACTAAGTTACGGGATGCTTATTATAAGGTAGATACTACATTGAGTATCATCAAACATTATTATTTGTTCATATTAATTAATTGGTGAGATAATGGGAATTAAGTTAATTCTTAAGTAATTATTAGAAAATATTCTATAATCTAGGTTTAGGAATTCCTAATCAATTTTTAATGTTTTACTACTAGTTGATGTCATGTCCAGTTTGTGTTAATGTATTTTAACAAGATTTTATGGAAGATTCCTATAGTGTTGAAGTCAATGGAGATAATTATTTTTGGAAGAATCTTCAGGACTATCAGTTCCAAGTATTACTAATGAATAAATTCCACATTTAATTAATGAGGACAATTATTGGATAGATGATAAAGATATTTTATTAAGTATAGACTATTATCAAAGAAATCATTGAATTATATTCGCAGTTAGTTTGATGCATAGGGCTTCTCGAAATATTAATTTTTAATCCTCAATGACCATAATGAGTCAAAATTATCATAGACAATGTTTTGTGATCATTTTGAGGCTGATTTTCCTTCCTATAGCTTAAAGGAAATAAAAATAATAGAGATTCTTTCTCTCCATCATTGGAGTTCCAATGAAATCCCATACATAAAAATCCGATATAATAAATAAATATGTTATAAATTACATTAAATACATTCCAATGACTATTAATGTTTAAAAATCTCATAATAAGGAAATAATATAAAAAAACAATAATTTTCATATATATGATAATTTTTTTACTAAAATATACTCTTTTAATGAAAAACTTACTTTTTGTAAGGCCAAAATCCCATAAATTGTTATGTAATTAATAAAAATTTATACTCATAATTTATCCCTATAATAAAATTTATAAATTAGGGATTAGAATAAAATATATTAAGGTGTATAAAATAAATAGAAATATTATTATCCCATCGATATAATTTAAAATATTTGTAAAGTACATCCATTAAATAAGATATAATGATTGTTTAAAACAACATAAACATATTTCAATACCAGAAATTTATTATTTTCGTAAAATTTTCTATAAAGCTTTATCATTAGTAAGAATAAAATAATATAATAGTATTTATGTTTACTAGAACATCATATTAATACCTCTCATTCAACTGAATAACTTGAAATGTTAGTTATATTATATTTTTAAACATAATGACATAATGATTTAATTCCAAAATCCGAAACGTGTAATGGAATAACAAAACATGTTAATGGTAATATCATATATTGAAATAATAGATCATTAACAAATTAATTACATGGATATATCATCATCCCATAACATAGAATCTATAATTTCTAAGAATTATATAATGAATAAAACATATTGGAGCTTTCATTTTACCATTAAACTTAAAAACTTTATTTTAAACCAATATCAAAAAATATTTAGAAAATCCAAAAAAATTGATTATTTTCAAAATTTATTAACTAGTTATTCTTTTAGATGAATATGATTGGGAATTAGGGAATATTATAAGAGAATTAGAACATTTTTCTTTAAAATTAGAAGAAATAAACGTTCATTATGATAATATTGTAAATAAATAATTTCTAAACAAATTGAAAAATATGATAACATGGAAACAATGAAAATATTGGAAGGAGTGTTGATTATTAACAAAGAACATATAAGTGGTAAAATTTGTTCATGATAAAAATGATAAAAACCTTTATTTTCACACTTTTATAAAGAAACTCAAAAATAAGTTGGGTGAAAAATATTTAAAAGATTCTATTTAAAAACATTGTAATGAATGTTACATAATATGAAAAGACCTAAAAAATAATTTTAATATACATGGGAATATTCTTCACTGATTATAAAGATGATTGACATAGAGGAAAATTATTCATAAAAATACATGAAATGTAAAGTAAATTTTTAAAAGAAAACCTCATTAACACGTTTCATGACATTTCCCCTAAATCCAATAAACATAAAAATATTAAAATTATATTAATTATATTCTTTATTAAAGACCTTATTAATATTAGTTTCCTTATTATTATTTCAAACAATTCTATTGTTATCATATTTCATTACATTACTAAATTGTTGTTGTATGTGTCAATCAATCTGAGGTTTTATGAATCATAAAAATACAAAATAAATGTAGTATTATTTAATTTAAAATCTTCTATATTCTATGATATATGTTGGATTTAAGGTATTTATTTCATATCACACTGGTATCATTTTACATTTTTATTTTATAAAATAGTTTCTCTTTCAGAATCCTCCTCAATATATCAGTTTTTTTACTACTAAAAATGACAATGATTTTTTAATTTTAATGTCATTATTTTGGTAGATATTTAAAGATTAAAAAATCATAAAAATAATAATAAATTAATATTGAAGTCATATTGAATTATAAAATATAATTTAATGAGTATAAAGAAATTTCATTTGTTTATAATACATCACTTTTCACTTAGTTTGCATAAATCCACCACGACCAATGCTGTTTTCCAAAAAAAATAAAAGAAGAGAATATTAAATAATTTTTTTTATTTTTATTAAAAAATATAATATTATTATGAAACTATTTTTTAGTATCTTATATTGATTACAAATGTGATTGAAAAAATTTAGATTATATTTTATACAAATGATAAATCTTTTAGAAAAAATATTGTATTTGGATGTAAAATCAAATTCTGAAAAAGAGTTTGGTGAGGGGTAATTGAACATATTTCATCATATATGGATTAAAAAGACTCCAATAACATGGGAATTTTTTGATTCTAGAAATTTTAGAGAATTTATAAAACATTTTTAAGATAATTAATCAAAAATAATATATAAGAAATAACCTTTTCAAAATATACATGAATAACCTCATTCATGTAGATCTTAAAACCATATGATAATGGATTTTTTGAAAGTAAAATAGAATATTAAATTTGAAAAGGATATATAGAGACATAATTTGGAAAATATAATGAGAAAAATTAACCGGAAATGTGTTTTTTTAATTGTAAAATGATTCCCCTATTAGAAGTTAAAACCTATTAAATTTTCCTAAATATTAAGTCTTTAATGGATGAAAAATCAATAAATAAAGAAAATTGGATCATAAATTTGAAATGGATTTTATTTTTAACCACATTAAACCCACATATTTTCATGGTAAGATATTTTTTCAATATTATCATTAATTAATATCATTATATACAATTTAATGTAATTTTTAGTTTTATTAACATAACTTGTATTTAAATATATCAATATAACCATGGAATTAGAATTAAAACTCAATCAATTAATTTTCCTTTATAATAATCTTTATAATTTTTAACACCTTAATCATATAAACCATATCTGTTTTTCTATTTCCAAAATCGTTTATTTTTATTTTTCTAATACATGTACAAGCATTTGGCCAATGCTTTATATTCATTTTAGGTAATTATACAATAATTTAAAAGAAAAAAAATTAAAAAATCAAATATACTTTTTTATCTATAATTATGTTCATCAATAATAACTAATAATGTCTATTTACTATTATCAATATCATGATGACTTGTTTAATTTTTGTTTTTAACCATTATCATATTTCCCAAGAATAATAGAATCATCTGGATAAGTTAATTTTTATAAATCTCAAAAATATCTTACAATTCATAAAAATCATAACTTATTCGTAATATTATTTAATTGTCTATATTGTAGGATTTTCTTTTCTCGATTTTTCTTTAACAAATTTTTTTTACATTTCTAGTGTTGTGCAAGAATTGTCTCAACATCAATAGTGATTTTCATAATTAAAGGGATATAATTTTTATTTATATTATTTGAAATACATATATATATGTGTGTGTGTGAAATTTTTGGTATATTATCATGTATGATTCATTCCATAAGTTTCATAAACTTTTATGTCATATTTATGTCATTTGAATATCATAAAAGACACAGTATTCATAGAATCTATATTTATTACTATTCAATTAAAAATCATCTTTCTTAAAAATATCTTAATAATTAACCAGAAGAAAATAAAAAAAATCAGGAACCATAAAATAATTCCATTTATTTAATTTCAAAAAAATTAATAGATTTATCTTTTAAATAAGAACATATTTTTTATTACAAATAATTAATTTAATGTCAAACATATTTTTTACCCAATGAAAAACCATATTAATTCCTCAATAAATGATTTAACTATTTCAATGTAAAAAAATAAATATAACTATTAATTAATATAATTAACGAAAATATTAATTTTATTTATTTATGTAATTGTTTAAATATATAATAAAAATAAATCATCTTAAAAAAATATATTTACCCGTATAACAAAACATTATTTATATCACTAAATAAACACAATAATTTTAAAAATATATTTTGTTTTTATTTGATTATATAATATCATTTTATATAAGATAAAAAATATATTAATTATAAATATATAATCATAACAATGAATATTAATGAACCATAAAAGTGGCATATTATTAAGAATAACTCTTTCTCATATCCCAACAGTAAAGAATGTACATCATCATAATATTGTCAAATGTTTGAAAAGTAAATGTCTGTGAAATTTAAAAATAATGTAATAATTTTTAAAATCCATTTAAATGGAGTAAGAGGATAATGAAAACCAATATTTTGAATTGAATCACTGATAATTTTACTTTGAATAGAAATAAAGGTAATGATTTTTATTTTGGAGTATAAGTTAAAATAAATATATAAAAACAGTGATAAATACATTATTTTCATTATTTGAAAAGTTTGTAAGAAACTCACTATGAAAAGGAAGTATTACAATTCATTATGGTTAATTATGTTATCAGATATGAATTACTAAATATATAATTCATATTTATCTTGAAAAACAAGAAAAGAATACATCAATTATAAGAAAGAATGTGGACAGAGTTGAGGAAAATAGTTATTATAGTAGATGTAAATTATCATTAATGACATTGAAGAAATTACTTAAATAAAAAGAGCATGAAAAAAGCTTAATTTTCCGCATATAAAGAGAAAATATTATTCAATAATTTTAAATTAAAATAAATAAATTATAGATGAAAATTATGATTGATGTGTAATGACCCGACCCAATTTACCCAAAGTCGGTGCATTATTAGATAACATTGGCATGATCATAAGGAAATCATTTCTCGAAAGACCGATCAGTTTAGTATTGTTGGAAACAAGATTCATACATAAGATAAACTTTATAGCTTGAAATGAAATACAACAAAAATATATTTCATTAGAAACATCCAATCCTCCAAGATTATGCATGCAGATCACTCATAACTAACTTCTTCATATCTTGGGAAAATGAAACATAAGAAAAGGGGTGAGCTCAAACGCTCAGTAAGGGAATGCAATACAGTGGAAAATGACATAAATATTAAGCATGGTAAATAATTGAAACCACATGCCTTTACCAATAATAAAAATGACTACTTTTATGGAAAGAATATGAGTGGAGTAAATAATATCAAAATAAAACATTATCAAGGATATTCTACTAGTTTAATGACCACATGAACCATCAATATTATTTCCATAATGAGGGAATGTATAATGTCGGACATTCTGAAACATTTTTTCAAGGCCTCGGCCAAGACGTCTAAAAATGATTAAGGCCTCGGCTCAAACCATAAATTGAATTTGGAAAGGGCCTCGGCAAATCTCATGTATAGTTGTCTCATGAGGCCTTCCGATGCATCTAGGAGCTATAGCGGGCTCCACCCATCGCTTACTAAGTCCAATACATTCCTCATATGAAAAGGTTTAAACATATTATAAACATTTGTATTAAAACTAGCGTACAAAATGTCAATAATTTAACCATAATTCATGAATGGTATAAAAATAGCACATCCATAGTCAAACATATCACAAAACATTCAATACAATATGGAAGTTTTGTATCATAATAAATCAACTCCAAATAAACATAAAATTTATCAAAGGTTTTTGACATAGATGAAATCAAAACACTTTTTAGAGAAATATCTCTTTCTATTTTGAAATCATTTAAGATTCACATGATTATAAAATAAAACATTTACTTTGAAAATATTCTTATAAACTTGTAAGGAAAGTTTTGAGGAGTTTATAATTATATAAAATGGCCGCACCCGCCGTATAAGTTAAAAAAATACATTCTTACCTTAATTTTGTCAAAAAGGTTAAAAAGGAAATTGCTTGGAAAAGACAGAAAGATTCCTTTATAAACATCTTATAAAAAGTCAACAACTATAAAAATTACTTTAACCCATAGTCTATAAAATAGTATGTATGATGTGAAATACATTTTTAAGAAACATGGATGTGGATGATAAAGATGTTCCAGTATGTAATTACGTATAAACAACCTCAGATAATGAAGAGATTGTGAAATAAACCCTTACCTTGTACTTTTCCTTGGGTGTTTGGTAGGTTATCCTCCTATATAATGGTGAAATAATTGTTATTAAATTATACAAGAATTATATTCATTAATATGATCTATAAACATTGCTTTGTTAGTATTATCATCGTTTTGGGTGTTAACATACTCATTTTCATTTATATATTTTGTTACATAAACCATGTTTGTTATGGATAGGTTGTATCTTATTCATATCTAGAATTATATCAAGTAATTAACCATTATTTTTAATCATCAAATGAGAATTATAATTTCACAGATACGATGGGGAATTAATCTCATCACGTTCATGGAGACGGTAGTCCGTACGTATGTACGCGCGACAATATCATTCTTTTGATATTAAAATAATATATAATTGGATGGTATATCATATATACAGAATCATTATCATGTTATATTTATTATTTACATCAATTAAACATCATTATCTTACCCATCCAAAATAATAATTTTTTGAATAACAATGACACCGCGACGTGGAGAATGTAAGCCGTACGTACGCACGTATGGTGACATGTCATTCAAAAGATGGATAGAATACTGAATAGGGTAGTAACATATTTATAATAAAATCATAGTATATTGAAGATACTAGAGTTATTATTTTACAAAGGAAATAACAAAGGAAGAAGAAGTTTTAGAAGAAAGGAACATGAAAAAGGGTGGTGAAAACATTACCTCTTCTTCGAGTTTTTCCTTTGGATTTGATCCAAAGGGCTCCATTGGTTGGCTTTATGACTAATGTAAGGCCTCTAGGAGAATTAAGGATAGTAGAGAGGGTATTTGGGTAGAGTTTGGCCGAGCCAAAAGGCTTTGAAAGTATGAATAATTGGTTAGAAGTGGTGTCCTTTTATAAGGGGGAGGAGGGGCTCTTTAGGAAAAACTTAAAATATTAATTTATAATAAATTCATATTCAGTTTCTAATGGATCCATAGTGGATTTTTCAAATAATAAGGTAGTTATGTGTTGAAATCCTTTCATCCAATATATTTTATATAGGTTTGTGTAATTATATTAAAATTATCTTTTAGATTTAACTCTTAGTAAATTAGGTTGACATTTACCATTTCACTTTGTATTTTTATATTATATAGGCAATAAACTTACTATATACACCCAAGAGACCCCCAAGTGGTCCATTAATGATACACCTATAATTATTTAAGTCCTTTGGCCAGTCCATAGATTTTTAGGAATAGAATATCAATTAATAATATAATACTTGTTTTAAAAACCCATTTATGTAAATTTTGACAATATTTAACAATTGATTTTTGTTAAATTCCTAAGAACATTATTAATTAAAAAATAATTAATTTAAGAAATCCAAACATGTCATAGTTTCCAATAAAATTCATGTATGGAATCAAAACTTTCAAATTATATATATTTTAACTTTTATAATACCAATGGTTTGATTCATTCATTAATAAGGAAAATAATGCATCATTATTGTGTCATAAATAAATTTAATTATTAAATGTCTAAAAATTATAAATAAACTACATTTATGTTGGAAATATTATTATATTTCTAATTAATACTTATAGTTTAAAATATAACATATATAACCCTATGTAAAAATTGTATTGCTAAAAGATATATGCTTATGTCATTTTGGTATTTACATTAACTTACTTAATATAAAGTGTCCTGATCACCTAAAAGTGGCTCCATGGGGTCCCCAAATCGACCCAAAGATTCCCATGGTTGGACATGTATCAACTGATAAGGTTATGACACATTTTGAGGTAATTAATTATTACTATAATATTATATGTTTACCCTTATTTACCGGATTTACCAATTTACAATGGTAAATAAAATATTTACCGAAGTAATTATTCAAAATGTATAAAAATTAATGTTACATATTTACACAATTTGGAAATCCTGATTCAAAATATGGAATCCATTTTTACAAATTCAAAACATAGAAGTTCCTGAAATTAACTTAAAATTAATTTCTACGGTAAAAAAAATGTGTTTTTAAGAAATAATAACTATCAAAAGATTGAAACTTGTTTATGTCCGGTTTAAATGTGAAATTATGTCCAATGACCAAAATTGTATTAAATGATAAAAATATATTCTAAATATACTTTTAACCCACTAAAATTCAAAATTTATCACTATTAATTATTTTGATTAGAAAAGTTTTTTTAATTAAAATTTAGTAATTTTCACTATTCATCAAAATATAAAATTATCCAAAAAGTACCAAAACATTACCCTAGGATAATTTCGATATACCGAATCCAAAAATGAAGTCCATTTTGAGAGATAAAATTCATAAAATTTCAAAGAGTGGGTATTACTATTCGTAACATCTACTTTGATTGGTCGCGGTGTGTTAGAATCTCGAAGTTACGTACAACACATGCTACAGTATTATTCAAAGAGAATCGTACCGTGGAAGCTTGGGGTATTACATTCTCCCCTCCTTCAAATAATTTCATCCTCAAAATTTCTAGAAAATTACTGTATAAAAAGACTCAGGTGGTTCTTCATCATAAGTTCCTTGGGTTCCCATGTTGACTCTTCCATCTTATGGTTCCTCCATAGAACTTTTACCAGAAGAGTTGTCCATTTTCTCAGCACTTATTCTCTCATATCAAGAATCCTGAATGGCTCTTCACAATAAGATATATCAGGTTCTAGTTATAATTCCTCATATGTGAGTACATATGTTTGGTCAGGCATGTATTTTCTTAACAGTGATACATGGAACACATCATGAACTTTGGGGAGATTTGGAGGCATTTCCAAATGGTAAGCTACAGACCCAATCCATTCTAGAATTTCAAATGGTCTGATGTACCTGGGACTCAATTTTCCCTTCTTTCTGAAACGTATATCTCCCTTCCACGGAAATACCTTCAAGAAAACGTGATCTCATACCTGAAATTCTAAATCCTTCCTTTGGTTATCGTTATAGCTCTTCTTCCTTCTTTGAGCAACTTTGATGTGGTTTTGGATTACCTTTACCTTTTCCATAATTTCCTCCACCAGTTCTGGGCCTACAAGTTTTCTTTCAACAATGTCATCCCAAAAGGATGGTGTGCGACATCTCTTTCTATATAACACTTCATATGGTTCCATCTGAATACTTTAATGGAATCTATTGTTATAGGAAAATTCCACCAGAGGTAAATATTGATCTGACATACCCTAAAAGTCAAGTGAGCATGATCTCAACTTTTCTTCTATGGTTTGAATAGTATGATCTTATTTCCATCAGTTTGAGGGTGGTAGGCAGTGCTCAACTGAAGTTCAGTATCCAAGGCTTTCTAAAGACTTTTCCAGAATCATAAAGTAAAATGGGGATCACGATCAGAAACAATCGATAGGGGTACTACATGAATTATCACAACTTCATTAATATATAGTCATTCTAGATGGCCAAGTGGGAAATATTCCTTTATATCATGAAAATGTGCTGACTTGGTAAGACGATCAACAATGAACCATATTGCATCGTTCCTTCTAGGAGTCTTTGGTAGTTCCATGACAAAGTCCATCATGATATTATCCCATTTCCACTCAGGTATGAGAGGAGGTTTCAATACACCACTAGGGTGTTGCCTTCCAGCTTTAATTTATTGAAAAACCATACATCTTGACACAAAATCAGCAATCTCCCTCTTCATGTTATCCCACCAAAAATGTTCCTTCAAATCTCTATTCATTTTGGTGCTCCCAGGGTGTATAGAGAAATTGGAACTATGAGCATTGTCCAACAATTCCGTTTTTAGATCAGGTATATCGGGAACACAAAGTCTCATCCCAAATTTCAAAATTCCATCTTCATACACAATGTCACTCAATCTCCCATCATTCACAACTTTATTCATTTTTTGAAACTCTTCATCATCGGTCTGAGAACTCTTTATTCTTTCTATTAAAGATGGGTTGGAAACCATTTGAAAAAGCAGTGATGTTTCACCTTCCATGGTGATTCCTATATCCATATATACTAGATCCAGGTATATAGGATCCTTTTCAACTCTCATCTTGTTCAAAACTCCAAGATCCTATCTACTCAAAGAATCTTAAACCTTATTTGCCTTCCCCAGGTGGTAGTGTATCGTGCAATCATAATCCTTGATTAGTTCAGGCCATCTCCATTGCCTCATATTGAGTTCCTTCTTTGATAAAATATACTTCAACCTCTTGTGATTAGTATAAATATCAAATTTTTCACCATAGAGATAGTGTATACAAATATTCAAAGCAAATATTACAGCAGCTAACTCAAGATCATGAGTAAGATAGTTTTTCTCATGAATTTTCACCTGTCGTGATGCATAGGAAATAACTCTATCATTCTGCATGAGGACACAACCAAGTCCTTTCGTCGATGCATCACTATAAATAACAAACCCATCATTACACAATGGTAGAGACAATATAGAATCATTTAATAATCTTCTCTTCAGTTATTTTTAAAATTATTCACACTCTTTTGTCCAAAAAAATTTAACCCCTTTACGTGGGAGCTTCGTTAATGGGTTAGCCAATCGGGCAAAATTCCAGACAAAATGTTGGTAATAACCTGCTAAACCAATAAATCTGTATACCTTGGTTATAATCATCGGTGCTGGACATTCTTGGTTTTCTCTTTTCCTAGAAGGATCAATAGAGATTCCATCCTTAGAGACAACATGGAAAAGAAAAAGAAATCTCCTGAATCCAGAATTCACACTTTCTAAACTTCCCATATAATTCATGTCTTCTCAGAGTCTTAAATATAATGCGCAAGTGATTTTCAAGATCTTTGTAGCATTCGGAGTATACCAATATATCATCAATAAATACCACTACAAAATAATCAAGATATTCCCTGAAAACATTGTTCATTAGATCCATGAAAATAGAGGGTGCAGTAGTCATCCCAAAAGGCATTAATGTAAACTCGTAATGCCCGTACCTAGTTCAAAATTATATCTTTGGAATGTCTTCCTTGGTCACCCACAACTGATGGTATCCAGATCGATGGTCAATCTTTGAAAAGTATTGAGACTCGTGCAGTTGGTAAAATAAATCATCAATGCGAGGTAAGAGATACTTGTTCCTTATTGTTATAGAATTGATCTCCCTATAGTTAATGCACAACCTCATAGATCCATCATTCTTCTTAACAAAAAGGACATGGACTCCCCATGGAGAAACACTGGGGAAAATAAATCCTCTATTAAAAAATTCCTCATGTTGTTTCATTAGGTCAACTAATTCCACAATGGCCATTCTATAAGGATTTTTCGATATGGCCCTTGAACTAGGAATTAAATCAATGGAAAACTCAATTTCTCATTTTGGAGGATGTCCAGGTATATCTTCTAGAAACACATCAAAATATTCTCTCACAATAGGTACATCATATATTTGAACATTCCTTTCCTCACCCATAGTTATTTAATTCTATTCCTCCCTGATAATTGAATTTAGTTGAGCTACTGGGGGTGGATCTAGATAAGAATCTGGTGGTGGCGATTCTTTTCTAAAGATAAGGTGTTCTTTATCATCATCATAAAAAAGTGTAACCTCCTTCTTCTTACAATAAATTTTCACATCATGGTCTGAAAGCCAATCCATACCGAGGATTATATCAAATTAAGTCATGGGTATGATGATGAGATCAGCAGATAAAGAACATTTATATGCTCTAATGGGGACTAATTCACAAATATTTGTTGCAATGGTACTTCTGTTAGGAGTTTTGAATGATAGATCCATTATAAAATAAAATTGGAAATATCTAATTTTCATAGAAAACTGGGATGATATGAAATAATTTGATGATCTAGAATCAAATAAAGAATCTTCTAAACATGAGGAAACTATTAAATTAACTACCACCACGTCTTTCTGGGCTTCAACCTTAGCAGTAGTTATTTCATAAGCTTGGCCTTGTTCCAGTGGAATTTTCTGAGGTAAGTTTCCCAGACACATAGGACATTCATTTTCATAATGTCCCATCTCTATGAAATTGTAGCATTTCAAATTGGTGGTATCTTTCTTTCCTTTACAATAACCCGCTAGATGACCTTTATATCCACATTTGTCACAAACTCCTTTTCCTTTTAGATAGGCACCAGGGTGACTCCTTCCGCAATTATCACAGGGTGGAAATTCAATTCTTCCCTTCTTCCCTGATTCTTTATTTCCTTTCCCATTGTTTTCAGTAGATCTCTTCTTCTCTTTCATTTATTTGAAGTAATAAAACTTAGATATTTCCTTTTCTGTCTTGATATCACATGAGATAATATCTTCATATGATGAGAAAGATTGTGATACTAATTCTCGATGGAGAAATGGTTTTAACCCATCAAATAAATGGTCTATCGTACTTCTTGGGTTACATATATATTCTATTGCATGCCTCACTAACCTTGTAAAGTTATCCTCATACATAACAAAATTCTCATCCTCCTTTTTCCTCCGACTTAGAAATTGTCTTTTCATATCCTCTCGATGGTCATGAGGAAAGTAATTTTCTATGAAATTCTCTTTGAATTCCCTCCATTCCATATTTTTTACTTCATCGTCTTCCTTGGGGTTTTTAATCGATGATAACCATTGATCATCATCTCCAGTGTTGCGATAAACTACCAGGATAAATTTTTCCCTTTCACTACTCCCCAAAGCATGGAATATTTTATCTAAGGAATTTATCCATTGCTCAGCCACTAATGGATTTGTAATCCCATTGAATGTTTATGGTTTTTTCTTCATGAAGTGATCTAACATTGATCCTCCACACTGGGGATCTGGGTGCCCCTTATGGGTAAGGTTATTATTCAGAACCTGAGTGAGTTGTCCTGGTATGGTGATTAGGTGATCAGCACCAGTTGCATCACCAGCTCCACTATAATTATCTTGAGCAGGAGGGAAATCCCAATACAGAGTGTGTGCATTGATATGGTTTCCATTTCTTCCACTAGGCTCCATTTCTAAACAATGCCATAAACTAGATCGGTTTATGAATCAAAATACATAATTACATACTTCTAAAAAACATTACATAAATTTAACTATTTATGGATATAATCCAAAATCATAAAAAAATGTTTTTTTTGAGGAAGTATATACTCATAAACCCTTCATAATGGTTTCTTAAGAAAATGAGATTTATCCTATGAATATCCCTCGGGAGTCTCGTAACCAAGAGTGCATCAAGGCCCGTTGTCGTGCACCAGTTCCCGTTCGAGTCTAGCTCAAATCAGTGTTTTTGGGTTTTACCCCTAGGTAAATATGTGCCATAGCCACCTCTACTTGCTCATATCCAGATAGGGATTTATTTATTGGAAAACTCACAAAATCTCTACAATTCCAAAATTCTAGTATGTTATTCTATACTAATCCTCAAAGTCTATCTTAGTGCTATGTGCTCTAATCAGAGTTTATATTAATCTAGTTTCCAAGGATTGTACTAAAATTCCTCTGATACCAACTGTAATGCCCCAACTCTAGTTACCCAGAGTGGGTGCATTATTACATAACATTGGCATGATCACAAGGAAATCATGTCTCAAAAGGCCAATCAGTTTAGTATTATTGGAAACAAGATTCATACATAACATCAACTTTACAGCATGAAGAGAAATACAACATAAATATATTTTATTCCAAACATCCAAGCCTCCTAGATTATTCCAAAAGGTCACTCATAACTAAATTCTTTATATCCTGGGAAAATAAAACCTAAGAAAAGGGGTGAGCTCAAATGCTCAGTAAGGGTAAGTAATACAGTGGAAAATGACATAAATATTAATCATGGTAAATAATTGAAACCACATGACTTTATCAATAATAAACATGAATAATTTTATGGAAAGAATATGTGTTGAGTAAATAATACCATAATAAAACATAATCATGGGTATTCTACTAGTCGAATGACCACATGAACCATCAACATTATTTCCATAATGAGGGAATGTATAATTCCGGACATTCTGAAATTTTTGTCAAGGTCTCGACCAAGACATCTAAAAATGATTAAGGCCTCGGCCAGAACCATAAATCAATTTGGGAAAGGGCCTCGGCCAAATCCATGTCTAGTTGTCTCATGAGACCTACCGATGCATTGAGGAGCTATAGCAGGCTCCACTCGTCACTTAATAAGTACAATACATTCCTCATATGAAAATCTTTAAACATATCATAAACATTCATATTAAAATTAGCATAAAAAATGTCAATACATTAACCATAAATCATGAATGGTATAAAAATAACACATCCTCTGCTAAACATATCACAAAACCTTCAATACAATATGGAAGTTTTGTATCATAATAAATCAACTCAAAATAAACTTAAAATCTATCAAAGGATGTTGACATAGTTGAAATCAATACCCTTTTTAGAGAAATATCTCTTTCTATTTTGAAATCATTTAAGAGTCACATAATTATAAAATAAAACATTTACTTTGAAAATATTCTTATAATCTTTTAAGGGAAGCTTCGACTAGTTTATAACGGTATAAAATATCCGCACCCACCATATAAGTTTAAAAAAGATATTCTTACCTTAATTTTGTCGAAAATATTAAAAAGGACATTGTTTGGAAAACGACGGAAATATTCAATTATAAACTCCTTATAAGAAGTCAAGAAGGGTAAAAATGACTTTAACCCATAGTCTATAAAATAGTAAGAATGATTTAAAATACATTTTTAAGAAACATGGATGTGGATGATAAAGAGGTCCTAGTAGATAATTATGTATAAACAACCTAGGATAATGAAGAGATTGTGAAATAAACCCTTACCTTGTACTTTTCCTTGGTTGATGGTAGGTTAACCTCCTATGTAGTGGTGAAATAATTGGTATTAAATTATACAAGAATCATATACATTAATATGATATCATATATGATCTTTTAACATTTCTTTGTTAGTATTATCATCGTTTCGGGTGTCAACTTACTCGTTTTCTTTTATATATTTTGTTACATAAACTGTGTTTGTTATGGATAGTTTGAATATAATTCATATCTAGATTGATATAAAGTACTTAAACATTATTTTTAATCATCAAATGAGAATTATAATTGCATGGATACGATGGGGAATGAATCTCTTCACATTCGTGGAGACGGTAGTCTATAGGTACGCACGAGAGACAATATCATTATTTGGATATTAAAATAGTATATAATTGGATGGTATATCATATATACAAAATCATTATCATACTATATTTATTATTTACATCAATTACACATCATTATCATACCTATCCAAAATAATAATGTTTTGAATAACAATTACACCACGACGTGGAGACGGTAAGTCGTACGTACGCACGTATAGTGACATGTCATTCAAAGGATTGATAGAATGCTGAATATGGTTGTACCATATTTATAATAACATCACAGTACATAGAGGATACTGGATTTATTATTTTATAATGGAAATAACAAAGGAAGAAGAAGTTGAAGAAGAAAGGAACTTGAAAAATAGTGGTGAAAACATTACCTCTTCTTTGAGTTCTTCTTTTTGATTTGATCAAAAGGGCTACTTAGGTTGGCTTTCTGACTAAAGGAAGGCCTCTAGGATTAAGGGAGGATAGTTTATAGGGTATTTGGGCAGAATTTAGACCGGCCAAGAGGCTTTTAAGGTATTAATAATTGGTTACAAGTGGTGTCCTTTTATAAGGTGGAGGGGGGGCTCTTCTGAAAAAACGTAAAGTATTAATTTATAATAAATTCATATTCAGTTTATAATGGCTCAAAAGTGGATTATCCAAATTATAAGGTAGGTATGGGTATAAATCCATTCAACCAATAGATTTTAGATAGTTTTGGGTCATTATATTATCCTTATCTTTTAGTTTTAACTCTCAGTTAATTAGTTTGACATTTACCATGTCACTTTGTATTTTTATATTATATAGTTAATAAACATACTATATTTATCTATGAGACCCCCAAAGTGGTCCATTAATTATACAAATATCATGATATAAGTCCTTTGGACTAAAATTAGATTTTTAGGAATAGAATATCAATTACTAATATAATACATTTTTTAAAAACCCATCTATGTCAGTTTTGAAAATATTTAATAATTGATTTTTGTTAAAGTCTTAAAAACATTATCAATTCAAACCAAATTAATTTAAGAATTCCTAAAATTTCATATTAACCAATAAAATTCGTGATTGGCATCAAAAAATTCATATTATATCTATTTTAACTATTATAATACCAATTATTTGATTCTTTTATTAACAAGGAAAATACTGCATCATTATTGTGTCATAAAGAAATTTAATAATTAAATATCTTAAAATTATAAATAAAATACCATTATGTAGGAAATATTTTTATATTTCTAATTAATATTTATAGTTGAAAATATAACATATATAACCCCATTTAAAATTGTTTTGCAAAAAGATATAAATGCTTATGTCATTTTTGTATTTACTTAAACTTAATTAATATAAAGTGTCCTTATCACCTACAAGTGGCTGCATGGGGTCCCAAAATAAACCCAAATATGCCCATGGTCAGACATGTATCAACCAATAAGTTTAGGACACATTTTGGGGTAATTTATTATTATTATAATATTATTTTTTACCCTTATTTACCGGATTTACCCTTTAACCCTGGTAAATAAAATATTTACCGAAGTAATTATTCAAAATTTCTGAAAATAAAAGTTAAATATTTACACAATTTGGACATAATTATTCCCAATATGTAATCCAATTTTCCAAATTCAAAACACAGAAGTGGAAGAAATTAATTTCAAATTAATTCCCGCTGTCAAAATAAAAAGCATGTTTTTAGGAAATAATAACTATCAAAAGATTGACACTTGTTTATGTCCGGTTTAAATGTAAAATTATGTCCAGTGACAAACATTGTATTAAATGGTAAAAATATATTATAAATATACTTTGAAACCACTCAAATTTATAATTTATCACTATTAATTATTTTGATTAAAAAGGTTGTTTTTAATTAAAATTTAGTAATTTTCACTATTCATCAAAATGTAAAAGTTATCCGAAAAGTACCAAAATTTTACCCTAGGATAATTTCGATATTAAAAATCCATAAATGAATTCCATTTTAATAGATAAAATTTATAAAATTTAAAAAAGTGGGTAATACTATTCACAACCACTACTTTGATTGGTCGCGGTGTGTTAGAATCTCGAAGTTGCGTACAACACACGGTATTGTATTATTGAAAGAGAATAATACCGTGGAAGCTTGGGGAGTTACATGATGAGTGATATGAATCAATAAAAAAGTGCTTAATTTAATAAAAACCATCGCACCTATTGTTCTATATGAATCAAAATAAAATAATACTAAAACCATAATAGAATTTTAAATATAATGAATCATATAAATATTAATATGAAAATTTTCAATAAATTAGTGTGTACAATATAAAAAAATCTCAAAAAAATATTTAGACAGATAACCGTTAAGAATTGTGAGATTTAAATTTATATTCCCCAATAGAAATAGGAAGTATAATATAAAAAATTCTTAAAATAGAGTAAATAAATCATACAAGAACATATTTAATGAAAATAAACATGACACTATAAAAGTATATTGAGTTAATAAAAACCGAACATGAAATATAGTGTGTGATATATTAATTACTAAGAGAGAATAAGAGACCAATATTTTATAAAAAATGATTAAAAAACAGAAATATATTCATTTTAAGATCATTTAAAGAGAACATGAAATTGAATATAATTATATTAAAAGAGTGGAGATCTGAAAAAGTGATAATAAATAATAGTAAATATAATTGTAAGTTTTATTACATGAAATTTATAATAATTATTTTTTCTAATCCTTTTTTTATTTTATGTTCTTCATAATCGTAAATGAGATAATAATACATACCTTGATAGTTGTGTGATTTTTTCCACATAACCCCTAATATATTTTTATCCCATTTAATAAAATTTATAAATTATTATAACAATTAGATATATTATATGATAAATCATACATACATGATTTCATACTATTCCGTAAGTGATATTTAATCCATTGGTTTTTTATTTTAATCAATTATGACCACTATTTAATCTCACATTACATATTATGGATATTAGATATGAATTAATCACACTACATTCACAAAAATATACTCTTAATGGATCTTGAAATATACAAATGGATAATTTTTCTCATTCTATAAATTATTTTTATAAAAAATTTATTCTCATTTATAAGAAATTTCAAAAATACTAAAAAGACTTAAAGTAGTTATGATTATAGATGATGAAATATGGAAAAACTATAATAAGAATAAGTGATAATTTAATCTCAGAAACCTCAATATAATAAATAAAAAACCATTCTAAATTAAATCATTCAATAAATAAAGAAACCTAAAAAATATTTTACATATGTTATTAATCTTTTGAAAACAAAAAAAAATTAAAGAAACATTATAACGTATTCTTTTAAAATGAAACATAACATTTCTCTACATAAATTAACTCATAATGTAACAAAACAGAACATTTATTTATCACAAATCAATATTATCAAAAAATATTATAATAGTTTCCAAAAAACATTCAAAATCAACACAATGTAAAACTTTTGAAAAAAAATTTATGGTCATAAAAATAAACTCATCCTTTATCTCTAAAATAATATCAACCACTTTGGAAATAACTCTTACTATTAAAAAATATTCCTTAATCATTAAATTTCTTATATAATATAGAAATAATATCACTAAAATAATGTAAATTATATTATCAAAAAATCACTTTTCAATCTATAAGGTTACCTATACATCAAAACATATTTCCCCAAAATAAAATAACTATTTATCAAAATTAACTATAATTAAAACAAAATATGGGAACTTACTATCCAAAAAAGTTATATATAACTTTCTGAATAAGGCCCCAAACTATAAATATATTCTTCCAAAAAAAAGAATGAAATACCATGTTTAACCTAAGTGTCGTATATACCTCAACTAAGTGTTCAACCTAAAAACCATATAAAAATACCAAAAATGTCACTGATCATTTTAAAATACAATTTCATAAGACCTTATAAGGGTATATAATATTTTCAACTTATAATCAACCATAAACTTGTTAATCCCTTAATGCATCTATAAATCATACATTATCTTAACTGAAAATATCATATCCCTTAAGTATATTTATACCAAAATATGATATGAACTGTAATAGAATATTAATAGCCATCACATAAATATCACATAGATAGAAAATATGACATTAATTAAATCTCTATAACCTTTTTATAGTGATACATAATTAATAAACCCCTAATATAAAACACCCAAAATTCTTTTATATTTGTGGATTATTTTTTAATCCAAACTCTTTATATGATTAACCTACCTCATTCATGACCAGCGTCACATATCCAAATATAGAATTAATAGATACTTTAATTTATTATTAATACATATACTAAAAATTTTAAAACATGGGATGATCAAAAATAAATAAATAATGGGAATATAAAAAATAAAAAACACACTTGGGCATAAAATACACAAAGTCCATAGAAGATTACTTTGTTCAAACAAGAATCATTATTCTTGTAAAAGAACAGAATCTTAATTTATGACCTAAAATCTAGTTATTTTATGAAAAAGGTCCATGAAATATTTTTATAAGAAATAATAAAATGAAATAATAATTACAAATTTCAGTTGGAACATTATTTTCTTAGCATCCTTTGAATAGAATAAATTAACTAGCTAATTCCATAATCGATCATAATTTAATAACATAACCTATTGATTCCATTATCATTAACCCTTAGTAAAACAAAATAACTAATTATTTCCAACATAGTATAACCAAAAAAATAAATCATTACCCAGTTCTGTGAAGGGCTATATCAATGGACTGCCCATTATCAAACATAATTTCCAAGAACTATAACATAAATAAAACCCAGTGGAGCTTGTATTTTAACTATAAACTCGAAAAAAAATAATTTTCAGACCATAATATGATTTATTATGTAAATCCACAAAAATATTATTATTTAATAAAAATGAATTACTGATTCCTTGTAGAGAGTAAAATTATAGAGAAACATGGAATATTAAAATATAAACAATTTTTTTAGCAAATAATAATAAATTTAAATTTATTTTAATAAAAATAAAAAATAAAAAATTAAAAAATTTTGAAAATAGAAAATATATTAAAAACTGAAAAGTATTTATCATTTTATTTATATTGATGAACTAAAATAAAAATAAGAAAATTTATTCATGATTTTTTTTAATTTTTTTACATATTTATATTGAAATTAAAAAATAACTGGTTAAAAACATTAAAAATTGAACTTTTTAATAAAATTACTAGAAAGTAATTTTTTAAAAAAAAATTACTTAAATAGTAATAAAAATATATACAAAATTCTTCCAATATTATAAATAATATAGATATGGAGGAAAATGTGTTGAGATAATGACATAAATATAAATTAAATGATTAAAAGAAAACCTATTACCTCTTTTCCTAAGTCACATCATTCATCCAAAAAACTCTTAAAAAATTTAAATATCTTAATTATATTATATATAATGAATCCTATTCATTTTTATTTCATTATTATCCTTCCAAAAAATTCAATTATTAAAATATATGATTCTATTACTAAATTTTTATTGTTCACAATGGTCGTTCTGCTATCATTCAGTCTAAAATTTAAAAAATATATTTGATATTATTATAATTATAATGGGAAATTATTACAAAACTTATTAATTAAAAATTAGTTTTTTCATATCATTGAAATTTAATAGAAGTTCTATTGGTCATGGAATAGATTCTTTTTGGATAATCTTTTTTAATCGGCCTGTTATTTATGGATAAAAAATGATTATGATTGTTTACTTATTATTTAATTGTTATTCAAAATATTATAGAGTTAAAAAATAAATAATATACTATCTAATGAATATTAATATTATGTTTAATTATGAAATATATTATAAAGAATTTTCATGGGTGGAATATGTTAATAAAAACACAAACATCATATTAGATAGCATAAAACCACAATGATGATCGATGTTTCCCAAAATAGTTTAAAAGAAGTGAAAACACGATAAAAATTTTTTTATTAAAAAATATATTACTAATATTATAATTTATATTTTATTTTAACTATTTCTTTTACATGTTACATATAAAGGGAAGAGTTGATAGAAAAATTGACTTTTTGTAAAACCGATATTTTGATGTAGAAATGACATAAGAAAAGAGTTCAATGAGGGGTAATGGATCATATTTTACATTTGAATGTTAAAAACTATTATAATATCATATTTATATAATCATGTATTATAAATTAGATAATTTTTAATTTTTTTAATATTATGAATCAAATATATGAAAGTAAAATGAATTTTTGGAAAACCATACTTGAATCACCTCCTTCAAATTGAGTTTAGAGCCTCCAATGAGGGGACTTCTGGACAATAAAATTACTAATGAACATGGAATGTGATATTAATAGATGTATTTATGATGAATATGATATGATAATTTAACCTTAAATGTTTATTGTAAATGGTTGAATGATTGCTCACTTATAAGAGAAATCTGATAGAATTTTCACAAATGTTATGTCTTCTATGGTCACAAATGAAATTTAGAGAAAATTAGATCATCAAATTAAAATGGATGTTGTTATTGATGATATCCATCAAACATATGTTCCATGATAGGATTTTAATTTTTTAAAATAAATAATAACAATAAATATCTTTTAAAGTAATCTTTTTGTGCCATTCAGATAATTTGAAATAAGGAAAATAAATATAATAATAGAATTATATTTTTAACTATAAATTGATTATTTATAAATTTATAATCAACTATAATCTACTTGTATTTGCCTATTTAATCAATAAAATATCTCTTTTATTATTTAGAAAATAATTTACTTGGTTTTATGTCTTTTTTTCACTAGCATGGTGTCAATCCATCAAAAGCATTTTATAAAATTAAATTATTATTTAAATTCTAAAAAAAATTGAAACATAAATATAATTTATGAAATATAATTATATTCATTAATAATAATATATTTTTAAATTTACTCATAAATATCATGTAAATTAATTTAACATATAACTTTTACTTTCTCACTTTTAAAAGCACAAAAAAGGGTTTATATTATTTAACTATTATATAACTATAAAATTTATAAATATAGATCCATATAATTAATTATTAATCAAATTTAATACTCAAATTTATCATAGAGTTCTCATTTTCATAGATTTTATTTGAAGGTTGCAAATTTTTTCATTTCTAGTACTACGCAGGCACTATATCAGTATCAATAAAGTTATATATATATAATTAAGTTATTTTCATAATATTCATTGGATATTTTGAGTGTATTATCAGTTTTTAATCATTATTTACGTTTCATAAATATTTTATTTCATATTTATGTCATGGAGATATCGTAAAAGATACATAATTGATGAAAACTAAATTTTTTTCTATTTACCTAAATGGTTAATTACTCCGAGAAATCTAGAATTCATCATCGTTAAATAATTTCATCATTATAAAAAAGAATTAATTTCCATTTTATAAAAAAATTATTTCTATTATTTTTAAATTAAACTTTTAAATAAATACATATAGTAGATAGAAAAATATTTTGTTTTAAAAATAAAACATATTTTTTCAGAGGAAAAAACTATATTCCTTCCCTAAAAATTTAAATAATTATTTATAATATGATAATAATTATTAATATGAATCTATATAATTAATCTAAATATAGATTTTTAAAACATTTAAATAATTATTTTAAAAGATCAGAATAATAATCTACATTTACTAATAAATACTTCTTTTACGAAAATCACATTTTATATCATTATGTAAATAGAATAATTTTAAAAATGTAAATGAATTATAATTTATTATATATTTTAATTTATTATATGATTGAAATATAAAAAAACTAAAATATTATATATATATATATATACATAATAATATGGAAAAAAAACTATAAAAGTGGGATCATGTTAAAATTCAATTATTGTCAACATTTTTGTGTTAAGAATTTTGATATTTGATATAAGAGTCTCATTTTTTGTTCTTCTGACCTTCAACCACATGATTAATCTATGGTCACAAATTTTTTAGGTATATTTTATTCTGAATACCATGCATCTAGTTAACCCATATATATCAACAACATATAGTGATGTATTAATGAAGGATAGATCATATAGAGGATGATTTCGTAAATTAGACATTCAAAGGGGGGATATATCATGACATTAATGTAATATTTTTTGGATAGGGTTTCTCAGTTTCCTAATACAACTATGTTTTAGACAACGGGGATTAGGTTACATCCATGATTAGTTGGTTTCTTATGAGGCAAATATTCTCAATCAATTATTGAGAGAACATACATGATTTTTTTTTTACATAGAGGCCATGACCTTTGAAATTTTTAATGTCCAAACATCCTCGAAAATCAAAATTTATAAGAAATAATACTGCCTATTCAACTTTAATGATAGTATCCTCTAAGGTAATAAAAACAAAAATATATGGGTGATCATGGAGCTAGTAAATATAGAGGATATATATATGGGAAATGAGAACATATAATTCTATTAATACTTTTGGATAAAGAGACAATCATGGTTAAAGAAGTTGTCATCATCAGGTTCAGAGGGGATGTGAAGCACAACATTTTCAGATAAATTCCATAGAGTTTCAATCATTAGGTTCTCAGTACAAAATTTTGAGTATAAACTATTTATATTATATCTAGGTGAATTTGTTTTTTTATTTAGAAGCTGCTCACTCATTTTTTTATCCTCTATATTCTACTCTCTTGTTCTGGAGGTGGAAGGGCTTCTGGTTCCATTGGTGTTGGATATCCTATTTTGAAGATGATTTAACTTGTATGATCACTTTAATGATTATTTGAAATTTCTCCGGAAACAATTATCATTGATATATTTCTTAAGGTTTAGAATACAACCATATGATATCATAATTTTCATGGATTGGATACATTTAGTGTTTAAAATCATGGATTACATTAGGAGGTGATTTATATTTTATAATGTTTTCATTGAGAACAATGTGTCCAATGGTGAGTGAGATGATTATATGGGTTTGATGAATGATGAGTAATTATCTTATTTAAGGAGTAATATAATGATTTTTGTTGTGGATGTTCATCAAGATGTGAATCATAGATATTTTTAAGAGTACCATTTATTAATGTGGTTATAATGATACCACTTTTGCATGAGGTCATGTTTGAGATTGATTTAAAGTGGGGTGTCATTCTAATATCGAAGTCTCCATATGTGATATCACATTATGGGTTCTATTTCCTTGTCCATGTTGATAGTGGGTGATATTTTGTGATTTTTCATCAATTTCTTTTTCAAAAATTAGGTGATAGTGAATAACTGTAACCTCCTTCCATATAGTGATGATAAATTCTACCATATAAAGGTAGAGATTCATTTACCTCCGGTAAATTTTCTGTTTAGGTGACATCAGAAGAAGTTTAAGTATAAATTAATTCCAAATAATCCCTTCAAATATGTTTATAGACACTATGAGTTTGTGGTAATTCCTTTCTGTGTCCTGATAGAACCATCCTTCTATATGGGAATCATAAACTATGTATTTTTATTAAATTATTTTCACTAGAACCACCTTTAAGAGTGATTTTTTATTACCAAAATATATATATAGAAAATTATGTATGATGTATTTTTTCAATATTATTATTTATAATTATATATACATTATATACATGGAAATATCCTTATATTATAAATCATATCAACTGGTTATATCAATAAACAACTTTAATGAGAATTTGAAGATACTATGATAGGATAATAAAACGTATGTCCTTTGAAAAAGATATAGAATACTAATGGGACACAAATGATGTCTGAATATGAGGTATTAGGGGGCTCATGAGACTTGGGAATTCTTCACCAAATTTTATCACTTTGTGATATCATTTAAATGAGATCTTGATGACTTACATTCTAATATTAACAACATATGTTTAAGTTGAAATTAGATATTCAAATTTTGGAACAACTTTATTGTTCTCTTGACTTGATATCATTTTTAATGTTTAACATTTGATTGTGTAAATTTATGAAAGATGAAAAGAATAATAATTAGGTTGTGTCAAGGTAGCATGTGTTGGGAGTATCATTGGTGGAATTTAATTTATTTAATGACCCAAATATGAATTTTCCACTTCCAAAAAAGAAGTGGTATCACGATATTATTTGAATTGGAAAATAGTACCTTTTCTATCTCAATGAAAATTTTACAAGAAAGTAAGTATGTATATTATAGGTATAAAATAATAAATTAATAAAAAAATTCACACTAAATGTTCATCATTAATTATGAGATATCACGAGATGGATATATTATATAAAATAATGTGTGTTCATTAGAGGTTGTTTCTTATTTAACTAATCAATATCTACTTAGTGTATATGTCATGTTCCTCGAGAAAACAATTGGTCTTTGAGGAACAAATAATACTATCAAGATAAGGTATTTGAGGGTTGCACAAAATGCATATAGATTTTATTGGAAAATTTTATTGAATTAATGTTTTGGACCTGGTGTGTCATGACCCGTCCCTTAGAGATTATGCCATGACTACCCAAGCTCACCTCCCAAAGGATAAGGGCTGGTGAGTAGCACTGAAAGCGTTAACCTACAATTGGGAGGCAGTTTCCAGAGTACTTGTACGCACACACATGCCCAACCAAGCCCCACACACTTAAAATGGTACATGTATCACTAAAACAAAGCTGAGTATAAGTAAAACTAATATATGTGGTATAGAATACAAACACAAAAAAATGAACTAGAAAAAAAGGTACAAAAATGAAACTCAATGTAACGACCCGAACATTTGAACAATACTTTTTTCATGAATTTTTTTATTATTTAATTTTATACACAACAAAACTATGTTCTTTAATGGAGTTAGTATAATGTAAATAAGACCACAGAGTTTTGACTGTTAAATGAAAGTTGGTCAATATGACCATTGGAAACAAAACTCTTAATGTCATGATTATTGTTTATAAATAAAAGTGATCATGGTTAATTAATACCAAAAGAGGATTTGATAGCCACATCTAGTAGACTATTGGGATACTAAGAAAATGTATCAGAATTTGGGAAGGAGATTGAGTCACTAGGATTTGATCCGGACCAATCCCAAGTTGAGCTTCAACATGTGATGTTTGAATGGAATCTCTTAAAGGATAGGTTCAAGTTGACAAAAATCACCACTTGTGAAATGTTGTCCCAACTGCCCCCCAGATTCTATCACCAATCCACACCTTACTCTTAGGTCCTATGTAGGTGTTATAAGGGGATATATAATGAGACCTTAGATAATTTTTATAATCCCTTAGTATAAATAATATTGTTATTTCATAATTCCTATTTTTCTATAGATTTCTTTAATAATGTACATGTTTAATTATGAAAAAATTAATAAATTTATTTTATATGTAAAAATTTTACTTTTTAAATATTTCCCATACACATAGACTTATTATAGTAAAATAAACATCATTTTTGAATTTTAAATATCAAAATTTACCTAGACTGAATTTTTGGAAAATTTCTATGAATATTTATTCGAATTAATAGTGTTTTATGAATAGTGTTTTTTATGAATAGTAAAAAAATTATTATTATTATCTTTTTTTGGGAAATGATTTTTGAAAATCGGACTTACATGGTTGTAATCAGTGTGAAAAATGTGGTTCAATGTGATCAAAATAATTTTTTGGTGAATAATAACTTGATCCTTTGGAGTGGAAATTTTTCCCTTGTGAATGGAAATTTTACTAATGACATACTAACATCACCAAAGGTCGTAAAAATATGTTTTAGTCGCCATAAGGGTTAATGTGATATAATTATATCCTAGTATAAGTAAATAAATGTTTTAGAAGTTATTAGTGAAGTATTTGTATTTTATTTATTTAATTTAACATAAAATGAATTTTTTTATAAAAAGAAGTCACTTTTGGATTCTTCCTATCAAAAAATGGTTAGGGTAAATTTTTGGATTTTTTTAAAATAGTGGAATTTTCAGTGAATAGTAAAAATACAGTTTTGAGTTTCTATGTGTTTAATGACATCATTAATGATTTAATCTGGATGTAATATTTTTTTTTCAACTTTTGAATAGTAATATATATCATGTCATGTCCCATGTGGCCAGTACAGTGGGAATATATCATGGGAAAACCCATTGTTTTTCAGATACCAGGTATCCCATGAAAATTAATAAAATATTCCCTCTCTTTTGATATATATAACAACCCATTCCTTCATTAAATTCATTAGAAAATTATCCTCAATGAATCTTTAGTGCTTTTACCTCCCATGGAGTACTCCCAATGTTCCCTCAATCCCCCCAAGGGCACAACCTTTGAGTTTTTCAAGTTACTCTTCATGGTGAGGGAACCCTTCACCCTCCTCTTTAAGTCATTAATTCTATTATGTTATGTCTTATACATTTTTATTTTATTATGTGGGGGTATTTTCTTCTATATCATTCATTCTATGCATTTTATGTCTAAATTATTAGGGACATTACTAGAAAAATATCCTATACCCACGGTTTTGGGAACTGTGGGCTGGAAAGGCGTCGGTATAAGTCCCCAACCTATACCCACAGTTTTCCAAAACCGGGGGTATAGTTGTTCTGCCACCATGTCAATGAAACATACCCAATTTCCATGGTGTCAAAGGCTTTTACCCACAGTTTCAAAACCGTGGGTATAGATCCTAAAATAATGTAGGCGGCGGGTTTCGATCACACAACCTCTTCGCTACAAACATCGCGTCTAACCACTACCCTAACACCACTTATGTGTATATATATTTATATTTAGTTAAATATAGTTATATAAACTGTGGGTATAGAGGGAAGAATCGTGGGTATAGGACTCCCACCAAAAAAAATTCCTTCCTACGGAAAAAAAAAATTCCCACGCACACACGGGAAACCTATACACACAGTTTTTCATAACCATGGGTATATGTATTTTAGCCCAAACCTATCCCCATGTTTTTGGGAAAAATCTTGGGAATAGTTACCCCTATACCCAATATTTTTGAAAACTATGGTTATAGGTGACTTTTCAGGACTTATGCCCATGGTTTTGGAAAACTGTGGGGATATACCCCTGCTATACGCACAGTTTTGGAAAACCGTGGGTATAGGTCCTTAAAATTTACCTATGCCCACAGTTTTCAAAAAACATGGGTATAGGGATACCTATCCCTTCATTTTTGTGTAAAAACATAGGTTTAGGTCCATTTTCTAGTTGTGAGACCCTTTACGCTCTCATCAAATAATTTTTTAGGATTTTTAAGTGACGATGTTGGGCTGTCAAATTTTCGTAAAAGAAATATCTTCTTCTCTTTTCTTTCTAGTTTCATTTTCATGTGGTATGTCATTAAAAAATCCAAAACATGATCTTATTTCTATTTTATTATTTCCATATAATGTATTTTGAGTTACTTATGAGTGGGTGATTTTGTTCCCCTCTATTTTTAATGTTTACTAAAACCATGTTGTATCACTGTTATGGTGGAGAAATTTCGTCCAAAAATATCCCTCTGTATTTCCCAAGAAATTCTCTTATTGTTTTTATTTGAATACTGAGACCTATTTTGTTTCTAGGGGTAATCATAAATACATAAAAAATATATATTTTATTAAGTATTTTATATACATGAAACCCTAATTCCTTTTCCATGGGTTATAATTGACATAGTGAACTTGTTTTTTATGTATTTGGTAAACGTCACGATTTTGAAACGAAACCAATTTCTTTTATTCTATTTGGGTTATTTATGAAATGTGTGATTATTATCTTTGAATCTCACATGAAAAAAATACATATTAAGGGTTCACCCTGATAGCTCTCTAATGCGTAGTGTAAAGAATTTAACCTCTTGAGATGACAAGTTTCATGATTCCTTGGTGAATAACCTTGTTAATTGTTATGTCACCTTTGGGATTGAACTTGGTTATATATTCATGAATGTATAAATTAAATGTTTTAGACACATATTCATGTTATGATTTATTTTAATTTTACTATGATATTCCATTTCTTCAATTTATCATGTCTTTATGTTTTTCATCGCGTTCTTATCGATATCACAAGTAAACAGATTCCCTTACTTTCGTTACTGGGCCTTCTGCTCACACTTTCCATTGATGTATGTATCTCGGTTATGAGATGTAGTAATTTTAAATAATATGAACATACTATAATTGTTTAAAATTGGATTAGAATAATTTTTAACATATTGATGTATTTTTGTTCTCGATTTCCAAGAAACTAGACTTTAAAGATCATTTGTTTGTAAAATGTAATGAAAAGTTATGTAATAAAACGGGGGGATTCTATAGTCAGTATCAAAGGATTTTTTAGTTATTTATGGAAATTAGACTATGAAAACATTATGAATAACACAACAAAAAATTTTAAATATAGAAATACTTCCTGGTATTTTAGTGAAATACTAAGTATGTGGTTTCCGAAAAAATAAATCCTTTTCTAGATATGAAAAAATGGATGTGGCACTAGCACTGATGTACCTAGAGTTCAAACTCTGACAAAGAGTTTTGAGCTCGACCCGAGGTATCTTGGTACATGAAAATGGGCCTTGCTGCACTCCTGGTTTAACACTCCATGGGGATATGTTTAGTTAATGATATACTTTTAAAGAATCATTACGAAGGACTTATAGAGAAATGTAATTTTTGTTAAAGATAAATATGTATATGCGTAAATCTTTATGAAATAAATATCCTTTATAGTTAAAAGGATCATAAATTATATAAGCTTCTAAGTATGGTTTTATTCTTTTAGAAAATGGCAGAAAATTGGAGGAATCATGCAAATAGTGAACGTAATGGACCATGTGCTGACATCACTCTGATAGAATCCATAATGGAAGCTTTTATGATAATTATGAACCAAATGACTCATGTTATGGGAAATAACATGAATCAAGATAAGATACAGATCTCACCGCTAAGGGAACAACATTATATTGAGTCCTTTATGCGTCAACGACCACCAACCATCAGTGGATCTACTGACCCATTGATTGATGAATAGTCGATTAGCTCTACCAAGAAGATATATTATGTACTCCACTGTTCAGAACAAGATATGGTCACCTTGGTTTTTTACCGTTTAATGGATGAAGCTGGTTAGTGGTGGGAACAGATTAAAAACATGAGGCCCAGAGATGAGGTTAATTATTTGGATTTGGAAGTGTTCAGAGGGATCTTCTTCAATACGCATTTCTCTCGTTATATGAGGAAAAATATGGAGAAGGAATTTCTTGTGTTGAAGAAGAAGGAGAATTAATTTGTTAGAATCTAAGAGATGAACTTCACATGGATTTCACGTTACACCAAGATATTTTTAATTGATCCAAATAGTAAGGTTGATAGATTCTTTAGTGGACTAATACCTCATCTGTAGAATAATAATTCCCACTAAGACTATGATTTCTAGGAAGAGATTGCGCGGAGTGTGATGAAAGTCATACTGGAGTTTGGTGAGACACATCGGTCTCAAAAATCCAATGATAGGAAGGTATCAATGGATCCGTACTTAGGGAAGAAATTTGACCAAGGATGTACAGGAAATTAAGTGAAAAACCCCATGTGTAATAAATTTGGGAAGAAGCATTTAGGGAATTTCATGCTTGGGAGTGGGAAGTGATAAAAGTGTGGAAGAGATGGCTAAATTGTGTGTAATTTTCATAGTGAGGTGAAGCCTCAACATTAGAACACTAACTACGAGGGGAATATAGTGTAGGCCCTACCGGATGTCTAATGCTACAAGTGTGGACAACATTGGAACTTTTCTAATCACTGTCCAAATCTGAGGGCAGTGGAGGGGAACCACCATCATCCGCAACAAAGTCCAAGGGAGAAAGGTCATGAAATTTCTATCACAACAGCTACAGTTGAAGCTACGAATGATGTGGTAGCAAGTAATCTTATAGTTATATCAATTCTATCATGTTCTTCGATTGATTATGGTTCTTCACATTCCTTTATTTCCTCCATGTTTTCAAAGAATTTAGGATTATCCCCTGAATTGATGAATTTATATTTATTAGTCAAGACTCCTCGTGGGATTATCCAAGCATCATTGGTGTTTAGAAAATCAAGTATTTAATCTAGTGATCACAATATTATCAGAAATCTAGTATTCATTCCCATGATGGAATTCAAAAATATACTAGGGATGGACTCACACTCAAAGAAAAATGCAAAGATAAAATATAGAAGCAGGGAAATATCAATAGTCTTAATGAAAAACTGACTGTTATCTTCCAATTAGAGATATCTCAACCTAATATATGCCTAGAAGAACCTTCTATATCATTTGTTATGGAGTTGTTAGGTGATGAAGAAGAATTAGATGAGAGTTCAAGGATAGAAAATGTACCCATTGTCAAGGAATATATTCTTTTATTTCCGGAGGAGTTACCCAGACCTCCCCCAGAAAGATAGGGAGAGTTCTCCATTGTAGTCGTACCTAGATCTCATCTTATTTCAAAGACCACGTATAAGATGGAAAATAGTTAGATGATGGAATAAATGAAACAAACCCAAGTTCTTTTAGAGAAGGGTTTTATCTAACCGACTATGGCTCTTTAGGGAGCACAAGTTCCCTTTTGTGAAGAAGAAGGATGGATCAATGCTGCTATGTATTGATTATATAAAATAGAATGGAATCATATTAAAGAAAAAATACACTCTTCCAAGAATTGATGACTTATTTGACAAAATTTTTGCGTATCAATTCTTCTTTAATATTGACCTTCGTTTTGGTTATCATCAAATGAAGGAGAAGAAAGAATATTTTCCTAAAACTGCCTTTCAATCAATATATGGGTATTATGAGTTTGTTGTTATTCCTTTTGGACTAGCTAATACACCTTATATTTTATGGATTTTATTAATAGAGTCTTTAAGGACAACCTTGATAACTTTGTGGTAGTTCTTATTGATGATATTCTGATAAATTCCAAAATACCAAAGGAGCATGTGAAATATTTAGGGGTTATTTTGAAAACTCTACAGAAGGAGATACTTTTTGGAAAGTTCAGAAAATTTAAATTTTGGTTACAAAAAGTTTATTTTTTGGGGAACATTGTAACCAATGAAGGAATAACAATTTACCCTATAAAGAGAAAAGTTGTAGAGGAGTGGACTCAACCTACAATAATAACTGAGATTTGTATTTTCCTTGGATTAGAAGAATATTATAGGAGGTTTGTGAAAAACATTTAACTAATTTCTAATCCATTAACCATGTTAACTCAAAAAGGGTCCATGTTCATCTGGACAAAGGTGTGTGAGGAATGTTTCCAATATGTGAAGAAGAGATTGGTTACTGCACCTATGTTAACTCTTACCTTAAGTGGAGAAGGATTCATTATGTTACTGATGCATCTCTGAAAGGGCTTGGGTGCATCCAAATGAAAAATTACAATTTCATTGCTTAGGCATCTCGACCGTTGAAGACTCATGAGAAGAAATATCCTACACATGATCTAGAGATGGTTGCGGTCATTTTTTCTCTGATGATATAGAGGCACTATCATTATGGGTAGAAATATGATATATACACATACCATCAATGTTTGAAGTATATTTTCACTCAAAAGGAATTGAACATGAGAAAAATGGGATAATTGGAACTTATCAAAGACTATGATTATTCAATTAGTTATCAACCTGGAAGAGAAAACAAGGCCACTGATGCATTAAGTAGGAAATACATAGTTGTTATTTCCATGAGGATGATTCAAATAGATCCTTTGATCAATGATATAGTAAAGATGGTAATGGAAATCATAAGGGAATATACATCCTCAACCGTATCCCAAATTATTTCTCTACCATCATTACTAGAGAATATCAAGAAAGATCATAAAGAAGATCCTTTATTATAGAAGAAGTTTGAGGCTACAGTTGATGGTAAGTTTCCTTGGTTCAATATTGATCAAGAACGGGTACTGGAAATTTATAAAAAACTATGTGTTCTATCTATTATGGAAATAAACAGGGAGCTGATGGATAAAGCTCATAGCTCTATATTTTCTATACATCTGGGGACTAATAAATGTATAGAGACCTTATTGATCAATATTGATGGGATAATATGAAAATGAAGTTTTCTAACTATACTTAAAGGTTCCTAGTATGCCAGTAAGTCGAGGTAGAGTGAAAAATTCATATAGGGGTATTGCAATGACTACCCAAACCATCATGGAAGTGGGAAAACATCCCTATGGACATTTTCCCTGGTCTCCTGAGATATTTCAAAGGAAACAATGCGATATGGGTTATTGTGGACCATCTCAACGAGACAACCCATTTTCTCTCTATTTAGGAAGTTTTTTATCTTGATCAACTTTCCATGATTTACTTGAAGGAAGTGGTAAAGTTCCATGGAGTTCAACTTTCTATCAAATCTAATCGTGATCCAATGTTTACATCAATATTCTCGAGAAGTATTCAACATGATATGAGTAATGAATTGAATTTCAGTGCTTCCAATCACCCCCAAACATATAGAAAATCTGAAAGAACAATTCAAACACTCCAGGACATGCTGAGAACATGCTCAATAGAATTTAATGGTAGATGGGATCAACATATCCCACTAGTTGAGTTCTCTAACTACAATAGATTACACTCAAGCATTCAAATGGAACCCTAATAAGATCTATATGGGAAGTGATGTAGAACTTCTAATTTTTGGGATGAACGTAGTGATAGAATGCTTCTTGGTCCTGATCTTGTGAAAGATTTGACAAAAAAGGTCCATGCTATCTAGTAACACAATAAGGCTGCTCAGAGTCGGAAAAAGTGATACACTGACAACTAACGAAGGGACATGGTGTTTGATGTTGGTGAAAAATTCTTTCTTATAATTTCACCATGGAAGAGAGTAATGAGGATTGGGAATAAAGGGAAGCTCAGTCCTAGGAACATTTTCCCCGATGAAATCCTTGATCACGTAGGATCAGTGGCATATCTTCTTGCACTTATTCTAAATTTAACACAAGTTCATGATGTCTTCCATGTATCCACCTTGAGGACGTACATACCTAAAAATTCACATATACTAAATTTAATGGTGGGACAACTGGAACATGATGTATCTTATGAGGAAAATCCGGTGGAGATCATGGATCGTAGAGACAAGGTTCTATGCAACAAGACTACTGACCTTGTTAAGGTGTTGTGGAGGAATAAAAAAAATTTAGAAGACACATGGGAACCAGAGGAGTCTATGAGGAAGAAGTACCCACACCTTTTCTTTTCTAGGGGTACAAGTTTAAATTTTGGGGAAGAAATTTCTTTAGGGGGAATAATGTAACGACCTGAACTTTTATATAATATTTGTTTCGTGGATTAGTGTATTATTTCATTTAATATTCAACAAAACAGTGTCCTTTAATAATGGATGTGAGTATAATTAAAATAGTACCACCGAGATTCGAATGTCATATGACCATTGTAAACTAAAATCTTAATGTTGTTATTATTGTTTATAAATTCAAGTGATCATGGTTAATTGATACCAAAAGAGGAGTTTATGGCCTCCTCCAAAAGACTCAGGCCATAAAATATCATATTTAAAAGCTTTGGAAGTAGGTTTCATTACTAGGATTTGATTTGGACCAATCCCAAGATGAGCTTCAACATGTGAAGCTTGAATGGAATCAACTATGGTATATCTTCAAGATGATAGAAATCACCACTCGAGCAATGTTGTATAAACCACCCCAAGATTCTATAACCGCTACACACCTTACTCTAATGTCCTATGCAGGTGTTATAAGGGGTTATGAAACGAGGACATAGATACTTTTTGTAATACCTTGGAATAAATATATTTTTTATTTCTTTATTCCTATTATGGAATATCATTCCTTAATAAATTATATGTTTAATTAAGACAAATTTGATAAATTGATTTTATAAGTTAAAAATTTTACTTTTCAAATAATTCTCATACTTACAGACTTATTATGGTAAAATAAACAACATTTTCAAATTTAAAATATCAAAATAAACCTTGGATGAATTTTTGGAAAAGTTCTATGAAGATTATATATGATGATTAATCTTGTATGAATAGTATTTTTTGATGAATAATATAAGAAATTTTATAATTAAATAATTTTTCTGTGAATTGATTTTTAAAAATCTGACAAACATGGTTGTAATCAGGGTGAAAAAATTTAGTTAAATAAGATCACAATAATATTTTGGTGAATATAAACTTTACCAATTGGAAATTGAAATTTTACCTTTTATGAATGGTCATTTTACCAATGGTATAGTAACATCACCTAAGGAGTCATAAATATTTTTTAGTCACCTTAAGTGGTAATGTGATATAATTATTTCATAGTATATGTTAATAAATGTTTTATAAATTATCAGATATGTATTATTATTATTATTATTTAATTTAATTTAAAATTAAATTAATTTTTTATAAAATGGAGCTCACTTTTGGATTCTACATGTCAAAAAATGGTTATGGTGAATTTTGGGGTTTTTTCTAAAATAGTTGAATTTTTAGTGAATAGTAAAAATATAGTTTTGAGTTTCTGTGTGTTTAATTAAATAATTAATGATGTAATCATGGTGTAATGTTTTTAGTCAACTTGTGAATAGTAATATATGTTATTAGGTGTCCCAAGTGGAAAATACCATGGGAAAATACAATGGGCATGCCAATGGTTTTATAAATACCACTAATGAGGTATCCCCTAGAAATTAATAAAATACTCCCCCACTTTTGCAATATATACCAACCATTACTTTATTCATTTCATTCAAAATTCTTCTTCAATTAATATCTGGTCATTTTACCTCCCAAGGATTCCTCCAATGATTCCCACAATCCCTCCAAGGTCTCAACCTTCGAGTTTTTGAAGTTACCCTTTAAGGCAAGTGAATCTTTCACCCTCCTCTATTATTCATGACATTATTTATGTTATGTATTCTAGTTTACATTTTATTACGCTGGGGTATGTTCTTATATATCATTATTTCTGTCCATTTTATTTCCAAATGATGAGAGACCCTTTCTACTCTCATCAAAGGATTTTTCTGGATTTTTAAGTGATGTCATTTGGCAGTCGAATTTTCGTAAAATAAATTGCATCTTCTCTTTTCTTTCAAGTATCCTTTTCACGTTTCATGTCATTAAAATATCCATACCATGGCATTAATTCTATTTTATTATGTCCCTAAACTGTATTTAGAGTTATTTATTAGAGGTTGACTCTTGTATCATCTCTTTTTAAAGTTCTCTAAAACCATGTTATATAGTCGTTATGATGTAGAAATTTCATCTTGAAATCTATCTCTCTCTCTCTCTATCATTATCATGAAATTATATTAAATTATTTATGTCAATACCCAGAACTATATGGTTTATATGGGTATTAATAAAGACATAAAGGTAAAATATTCTATTCTGGATTCGACATACATGAATCCTTTATTCGTTTTTCATGGGTTATAATTGACATAATCATCTGGTTTTTAAGTACATTGTAAACGTCACAATTTTTACATGAAACCCATTTATTTTATTCCTTTTGTGATATTTATGAGATTTATGATTATGATATATGTGGATCACAAGAATATAAACACATATTATGGGTGTTCCTTAATAGTTATCCAGTTCATTGGGTAAAGAATACAGTCCCTAGAGATGACAAGTTTCACGATACCTTGGTGAATAACGTTGGTAATTTTCATGACCCCTTTGGGATGGACCTTGGTGATATGTTCATGAATGTATAAATTAAATTTTGTAGCCACATATTAATGTTATTATTCATGTTCTTTTTATTATGATATGAATATTCTTCCATTCTTCATTTCTTTATTTTTTTTCACCAAGTACTTATCGATATCACAAGTAAAAAGATTCCCTTGATTTCCTTACTAGGCCTTCTACTCTACCATTCCTTTTATGCATGTATCTAGGTTATGATATGCAGTAATTATAATTTCTTATGAACATATGATGATGCCTTACATGTGGATTAGAAGAATTTTTAATATTTTCATGTATTTTGTTCTTGATTTCCAAGACACTTGACAATAATGATCCCCTGTTTGTAAAATGTAATAAAATGTTATGTAATATAAAGGCAGGATTCCATAATCTGATTTCCATCCGCCAAAAACCCCACCTGATCGTGAGAGTAGTCTAGATACTATTTTCCAAACATGAAGGTCTTGTAAAACTGATCCTACTAGGCCCTGCCTAGTTATAAGCCACCAAGTCCACTGTCATAGTGTCCCTAGGTCTTATCTCCCTAGGCACCTCGGTGTCCTGCCCCACCGAAGTCTATGTCAAAATGTCTATCTTCTGCACCAGACACAACATGTACGAGTGGATCCTATATAGGGGTGAGTAAAAAAGTACTCATTAGGGACCCAAAACAAAAATGAAAGACCACACAACAATCTACGAGGTAAATAAGGATGCACAAGACCACTGAACCATGTATATATTTAGTGTAGTAATAGAAGAATCATCAGTCATATCCTCAAACACATATGATGCTGGAGAAATCATCCTCTATAAATTATAGTGGGCCTTCCAAGCCACATAGAAGTGCTACCCACTATTCTTGGATTATTTAGGTACATCTTCTCAGTGTGTACAGTGGGCCTACGAAGTCACAAAGAATTGCTTCCCCTTATTCTTGGACAACTAAGGTACTCTTCCTTGTCAAATACCATTGTCCTACAATGTCACACATAAGTTCTTCCCACCGTGGTCCTGCATTTCCACATAGAAGTTCTTCCCACTGGGCCATAATCGTGCCTCACAGAGTCGAAAGCTAGCAGACCACAGGTCTCATCCAAACACATGGATCCATATGTACCGCACCTCAGAGAACCACTCCTAAATATGTCCATCACATATAACATAAATAAAATCATCAATATGGCATTCCAAAAGATACACCTTATCAAGAGGGTCCCAACGCCGCAAATTTCTCATCAATCGAATATCAGGTTTGTAAGATACATGTGTTTTAGTAAATAGGGGCCGATTGCATCTGGGTCTGGTCCGACCCGCCCAGACGGACCTGACCAACTTGGCCTGAGGGTCCCATATACCTTAGTTTAGTTCATAATGACTCTACATTACCCTATTCAGATCTTGTTTGTTCCGGTTTAGCTTGGATAGTGGGACAGGCCCAACGTGCCTTGTTGGACCCGGTCAAGTTTTATGGGGGATCCAGCCCGCCGGGTTGCCCGAAAACTCGGTCTAGTCCGACCCACTGAGGTTGGGACCGGTCCACTGGGACATGGGTCTAGCCCGCTGGGTTCTGTGTCCGTTCAGATGGTGTGGGTCCATACCACTAGGCCACAGGTCTTGCCTGACCTGTTGGATGGGTGCACAACTCGCCAGCCCAAATTCTGGCAGCTCGGTTTGGCCAGAGGTGCGATGTCTAGCTAAGATGCCACCTGATGCTACTTCTGGACCCAGATAGACCCAAAAAAGTGGGGTATCACCTTATAATGCAGTCGATGGACTGTGGCTCGCCAACCACCCGGACGTCCTGGAAGCGGTCCATCCCTCTATGTGGCACCTGCTTAGCATCGCAACGCGCCCCTCTCCTGGCCCCCAGCATGGTCAGTGACCTTCTATCCCATATTATGGCATGAATTAAGCACTGCTGTAGGCCACCACATGCCATTTCATACCTCCGATACCACTCACACCAGTTTTGGTGCACTGGTAAAACCTTATGCATCCCACCAGACACGATATTGTGGTTTGTTATTCGTGCTTCTTGCACCAAAAGTCTCCACGGAGCATCCTCTTCACCAAGAAGGTCCCAAAACCAATCTTCCTCAATTTTGAGGGTATGACCACAAATAGGTAACATGGAAGTGGTGCTCAGGACTTGTCTATATTGTCTCACGCCCTCCATGTTAGAGGTGTAAAAGATGGGGGAGTGGATCATGGATTTTTGTTCAATCATATCAAGAAATGTTTGAATCACATATAGGTAAAACCCCCAAATAATACCCTCCCACATAAACGCATGAATTTCAGATCAACCTGTTCATGGGTTGATCCACAATCATCATTTCAAGAAAAAAACAGGACAGAGAATAAAAAACAAACCCTACCTCTTTGATGTTAGAAGCAGTGGCATTTCTTCCTCGAGTTTTCAAGATGTCGATGACGCTCGTCACTTCCAGATCTGTACTTTGAGGTGTGTCGATGACATTGATGATCCTCTAGTGTGCCATTCTCTTTTTGGTGAAGAATATTGTTGGAGGTTCTTCAGAGAATCACCAAGGTTTAATCCTTGTTCCACCAACATGTTAAACAATTAAAAAATATATCATTTCAGTTATGTTGTGACATTCCGCCATTACACTATTTCATTTTTGAAATAGCATCATTGTTATGCATTATTTATTTCATCATTATATTGCATGAAATTTTCTATTAATGAACTTCATTAATGAACCTCATCACTACCTCATCACTACACCGCAGTGTCACTAAGTCGCCGCTCGTCGATTAAAAAATAACTTTTTTTAAAGTTAATTTATTATCTTCTGAAATTTATGAAAATAAAATTCTCTTTTGGCTATTTTGGCAAAAGTTAACTCTAATCTTGGTAAATATCAGCCTTTGGTGTTCAACAGTGAACTCCAATTTTCAATCCATACACCAATTAAAATGTTTGAAAAACTAGCTCACACATTTATAGAACGTACCTTCAGAAAGATCAAAATTATGTTCCATGATCTCTAGGCCATGGAATCACATTCCATCTAAGAATTTGGTCTCATAATAATTCCATATAATTAAAAAAAATACACTGAATTTATGAGACATTACATTCTCCCCACATTAAGGATCTTAGTCCCCGAAATCCAAATAAAAAACTAAACAAACAGATGGGGGTACTAAGCACGAATCTAAGCCTCCCGCTCCTATGTTCTCTCCTAGAGATTCCTATGTTTCCACAAAACTCACACCCGAGGAATCGACCAGCCAGGTAGGTCCCGCTCCTATTGATCCTCTATCTCTATCAATAACTCTAAAAAATCCTCCCCATCATCAACGTCCAGCTTACCCCAATCAATGACATGTGATGGATAATGCATGTACCTCCGGATCTGCAACACGTGGAAAACATCATGGTCCTAGAGAATCTATGGGGGAAGATCTAGGTAGTATTCCACCTATCTTACACTAATAAGGATTTTAAAATGTCAGATGAACCTCGAATATATCTTGTCACATCGAACAAACCTTCACAACTCTCATTGGGGTGATACTCGAAGGAATACATGATCGACCCTCTCAAACTCTAAGGCTATCGGTATCTTATTGGAATAAAAAATTGGCCTACTATGTGTAGTCTTAATCCGCTCCTAGATGATCTGCACCTTCTCAGTGGTCGCTCATACCATCTCTAGACCCATGAGTGACGACTCCCCTGGGTTTGTCCAGCACAGGGTTGATCTGCAAGGTTGCCAATACAAGGCCTCAAACGGTACCATGTCAATAGTGGAGTGATAGTTGTTGTTTTATGAAAACTCCACCAGTGGCAGGTGGTCCTCCCAAATTCGACCAAAATCCAGGACGCAAGCATGTATCATTTCCTCTATGGTTTGTATGTTCTGCTCCTTCCGGCCATCTATTTGGGGATGAAAATCTTTGATCAAGTGAAGCTGCATCCCGAATGCCTCCTGTAATCCCCTCCATAGATGGGATGTAATGAGAGAATCACAATATGAGATGATCACCAAAGGCACAACGTTAATCCTCAATATCTCCTTCACGTAGAGGCGTCTCAAGCCCTCTACTTGTTCATTCTCCAAGATGGGTCCAAATTGAGTCGAATTGGTTAGTTGATCAACGATCACCCAGATAGAGTCATAGACCCTTGATGTACATGGTAACCTCATCACAAAGTCCATTGAGATACTATCCCATTTCCACTCTGGTACCTCGAGTGGCTGGGACATGCCTGCTAGAACCTAAGGTGTATCCTTCACTTGCTGACAATGGAGGCTTCGTGAAATGAACCTGGCCACCACTTTCTTCATACCTATCCCCTAATACTAACACCATAGGTCCTTGTAAATATTCAGAACACATGGATGTACCACCAAAGTGGATGTATAAAACTCCCTCAACACCTCCTCCTGCAACATCCCTTGCACTAAAGTACACCCTATGAAAAGGAAGACATGCTTCCCACCTATAAAAAATCCATTTGGTGCCCATCCTGATGATAACTGAGCTCATCAGGCCACACAATGAACATCAAAAAAATACACCTCCCTAACTCACTGTAAGAGTTGGGGAGTAGCAGTCATCGACCGAAGGTAAGGATCTTAACCATCATACAGAAAGGATATCTTCATCATTGCCGACTAAGTCGTCACTTGACTCAGCAGCTGTAAAATGGTCCTCCTGTAGAGCATATCTTCCACCGTATTTTATTTTCCAGGAGTATAGACTATCTCAAAGTCATAGTATTAGATGAACACTAGCCACCATCACCATCTGAAGTTCAATTCCTTGTTGGAGAAGATATTCCTAATACTCTTGTGGTCAGAGTGAACTGTTAACTGTCCCCCCATCAAATATTGCCACCACATCAGTAAGGAAAAGAACACAACTGCAAACTTCAAGTCATCGATCGCATAGTTCTGCTAATGCTGCCTCAACTGGAGGGAGATATAGGTGATCACTGCTCGCTCCTGCATCAGAACACAACCCAGTATGGTCCCTAATGGTTCACAGTAAACTACATACCCAACAACATACTCTAGTATTTTAAATATGGGGGCACTAGTCAGTATCAACCTCAGCTCATAGAAACTCTTCTGTCGATTATCTGTCCTCATGAAGGGTTGTCCCATCCACATTAAATTCGATAAGGGTTATGATACTCTAGAAAAGTTTGGAACAAACCTCTCATAGTAACCCACCAACCCTAAGAAGGACTGAAAATCATTCACTCTCTATGGCAAGTTTAAAGAAAGAAACACCTCTGCCTTTTCTGGATTCACTGTAACATCAACCTATGAGATGATGTGTCCAATGAAGTGGACCTTATGTATCCAAAAATTACACTTTGAGAGAATACCCTAATGTTGGTGCTCTTAGAGTGTGTCTAGGACAATCCATTTCTTTGTAGCATGCTCCCCCTCTGAAATCGAGTACACAAAGATGTCATCAATGAAGACTACAAAAAACCGGTCAAGGTAAGGCTGGAAGATCCTATTCATGAGTCCCATGAACACTGATGGGGTGTTCATCACACCGAAAGGAATCTAAAATATCTCATTATGTCCATATCAACACCTAAAGGATATCTTTGGTATGTACTCATCCTATAACCAATGCTAGGGATAACCCGATCTGAAGTCTATCATTGAGAACCACCTTGTTCCCTTCAGCTGGTCGAAGAGATCATCAATTCTAAGTAGTGAATACTTGTTCCTCATAGTCACCTGGTTCAGGCACCAGAATTCCATGCACATCCTGAAACTCTCATATTCCTTCTTGGAAAAATGTACCAGGGCTGCCCATGGTGAAACAATGGGCCTTACGAACCCCTTCCCTTACAAGTCCCGCAGCTGTACCCTTAGCTCGCAAAGCTCCATAGAAGCCATCTGATATACTGGTGTGGATATCAGTGTTTTAATGGGGTACAATTCGATGTAGTAATCTACCTCCCTAAGAAGAGGTAGTCTTGGAACAAAATCAAGAAAATATCCGTGTACTTATCCACCTCTATAAGAAAACGTGGACTACTCTCATCCACTGCACCGAGGGTGAGGCTAGCCAACAAGTGAGTGATCGGCTGCACCCTCCTCCAAGAAAGCATGTCATGTGAAACAAGGGTTTACTTCTCTCTAGTGAAGAGAAACATGGTCCCATCTCCATGGAAACAACTCAATGTATGCCTAAAACAGTCGATTGGATCATGGAATGTGGGTAACCTGTCCATACTGAAGATGATGTCATAAGGCCTCGATGTCGCTACTATGAGATCTCAGCCGAAGATCTCACCTCCAAGAGTAATCTCACACTACTAGAACCAGTTTGTAATCATTGAATGCCCTTACATAAGAGTCTCTAGCTATAAGGATCAAGCCAACGACTCCAATGAAATCTCAATGATCTGAATGAGAGCAGTGGAAAATAATGAGTGACTAGAACCTCTGTCTATAAATACTATAACTATAGTGAAGAAGACACAGATCGTACATAGGATTATTTATAGAGTTCCATGGTCATAGGAATCCACTACTTAAAGGTGTTCTCACCCATATCTACGTGCTTCTCGAGGTCAGGGTGGACCTCCTAGGGGTGGTGGTTGTAACACCTCAAACTACACCCAACCACTTCCTACTCGTCCAGCTCCCATACCACGTCTGCCGCCCTGCGGACCTCCTCGCTCGAACTGATGCCTCTGCCTTGGTAACCCCTGACCATCTTATAGTCATCTATATGGTGGGCCAGGTAGTCACGTTACATGTTTCCCAACCCGCTGTATGAGAAGTAAATCCCAGTTCCCAGCTGACTCCCTCTGGTATGGGAGCCTTCCACTATCGACTGTGAGTCCAAGGGTCGTCCTCTGAAAGACCTGGCCCTCTTGGGCCCTTGCATATGTTATCAGATTCCTACCAAAGTCATTACCTCTTGGAATATACTATTAGTTCTAGATATGTGTCCCTAGTCCTCTAATATGTTCACTACCATAAGGTATCACTCCAGCACCCCAACCTGAGCGGGGATGCTAAGAGACAACACAGATGCCCTGATCTCCCAACTGAGTCCCTACTCAAAGTCTTGGGCCCTAAATAAAGAGAATGACACCATATAATTCGTGTAGCAAGATTTCTTAGTAAAACTTGCAGAGTATTTAGCCACCATCTTGCTACCCTGCTGTAGGAGAAGTAGCTTTTGAATGCGCACAGAGCGCAAAGTATTTGGAAAAAACACCTCATGAAAAATCTTATCAAAGTCAACACAGGTGAGGGTCACGGTATAATGCATCTGGGTGGTCAAAATCTAGAATCTCCCCCGTGATCCCTATATTAGGCTCGCTGATAATATTTCCATCTAGTCAGGTGGTGTCCTCAATAAGCAGAAGACCCAAGTCACGACTTCTATCCAGTCCTCCGTGACTAGAAGATCTATCTCTCCCTTGAACCTGGGAGATCTTTATATCCAAAACACGTGCAGGGAACAATGTTTGTGTATGTGCTATGTAGGAACAATTGGAAGTAGATGTTTACCATTGGGTGGGGGTAGCATAGGTACACCACCTAGTGGGGCCATCTCAAGAACTGTTCCCTGAACCAATGCCTCATCCCTAGGCGGGTGGTCCTCGTGACCTCGTTTCGGTATCGAAGCTAGTCGTCCACATGGAGGCATCATGAGATAGATCAAGATTTTCCACAGTTAGAAGGCTATACCTGGTGAGTTAAATTTTATTCAAAATAATGTAAGGAGGCACTTATGCAACTAGTGTTTTCATGTTTAGATCCCAAAAATAGAATTTATTGTCCTGGTGTATGTGAATGTTGGCCGCCGCACCAAAACTGGACTCCCCAAATCTAGAATTCAGGCTTGAAACACTTATCCATATTTCCCCAAGAAAAACACAAACACCAAGTCAATGTAATAGAAATTAAAATTCTTTGATACCACTTTTTCAAAACTTTTCCCCTAAGGCATGTGCCATGACTACCCCCAAACCCCCCTCCAAAAGGCCAGGGGTAGGAAAGTAGTGCTGAAGGCAGAAACCTGCAAGTGGGAGGCATTTTACTATGTACCTGTACCCACACACATGCTAAAAAAAGTCTCGTACACTAAAAAGGAAACAAGTATTAGTAAAACAAAGATGAGTACCAGTACAACTGATATATCGGTGTTTGAATACAATCCCAACAAACGAACTAGAAATAGAAAAGTAAAAAAGGTAGCCATTGATGGCCATCCGTTGAAAACACCACATGATCATGAGAGTTGTGTAGCTACTAGAAGCCTAAGTAGATTGTCCTATCCACCCGATCCTACTAGGCCCCACCTCGTCCTAGGCCACCAAGTCCACTGTCGTAAGGTCCATCGGTCCCATATCTTAGAGTAACTCTGCATCTCGTTCCACCAAAGTCTCCATCAAAACATCAATAATAATCACCAGACACAACACATGTGGGCAAAGCCCATGCAATGGTGAGTAACCAAGTACTTGGTAGGGACCCCAAACAAAATTGAAAGATCACACAACAATCCTCAAGGTAAACCATGATGGAAAAAAACATCTCATACCATGTATACATTTAGGGTAGTGATATAAGAATCATCTCTCACATCATCAAACACATCAGCTGCTAGATAAATCCTCTTAAATAGAGTAAATTGGGCCTTCCATGTCACAAAAAGTTGCGTCCCACTAACCATGTCTACTTAGGTACACCTCCTCATCGCGTATCGTGGGACTATAGAGTCACACAGAAGTGCTTCTCACTAGTCTTGGCTAACTGAGGTACTCCTTCATATCATCTATAGTGGGTCTGAAATGTAAGATAAAATTGATTCCCACCATGGCCCTTCAAATTCACATTGAAGTGCTTCCCACTAGTCCATAGTCATGTCTTTCAGAGTCGAGAGTTTGCAGTCATTAGGTCTCATCCATCCACAGGTTTCTATAAATAATGCGAATGAGAGAACCACTAATAAGTCCATCCTTCACTTCTCAACATCTAATAAATAATCCTTAAGTAATTCCAAAATACCCTCCTCGTAGATAGGGTATCAACGCCACAAAAATATCATTTATCGGACGCCCGATAGGAATTATATGAGCATTTTAGTCAATAGGGGCCAGTTGTCTCTAGGTCTGGTCCGACCCAATTGGACTGACCCGACCAACTCAGCCCAAGGGTCCCACATACCGTAGTTTAGATCCGATTAACGTGACCAGACCCGATTCAGGTCAGGATCAGTCTGGTCTGGCTTGTCTTGTGTGACAGGCCCAACAGGCCTTGCTCGACCTAGACCAGTTTGGTCAAGGGTCCAGCCCTTCTTGTCACTCGATGACCCAGTTTAGTCTGACACAAAAAAAAGGTCATGGGTCTGGCACATTGGGGGTGGGATCAGCTGACTGGGAATGGGACCGACAAGGCCTGTTGGCTAGAGGTACGACCTGCCAGCCTGAAGATCGACAGTTCGGTGCAGCCTGTGGTGCGTCATCCAGCCAAGATGCAGCAGGTTGCTGCATCTGGCCCCAACTGGCCCGCCAGATGTGGGGTCTCGCCTCCAGCCATGATCAACTAATCGTGTCTCACCAGCCACCCGGATAGACCTAAAACAGTTCATACCTTCACGTGGCATCCACCAGGAGTTGCGCCTTCTGCCGTTGCAGCCTTCAACCACCACAACGCTCTGACAGGTGTACCACTCCTCCTGGTCACCTACACGACAGAAGAACACCTGACCCACTGTTCGAAAGGTGTACGACAATGCCACATGGCACAATTTCTGTTTCCATCTCCACTGATATATCTTTCAAAAGACCACCATACATGCTCTTGTGACCCATTCATTGAGCTGCCTACACCTACGGTCTCTGGGGAGCATCCTCTTCACCGTGAAGGTATTGAAATCATATTTCCTCAAGTTTGAGGGTAAGGTCACAAATAAAACATATTGAAGAGGTGCTCCAACCCTGTTCATGTCGGCCTAGGCCCCTCGCATTATATTTTTAAAACAGGGGGGAGAGGCTCATGGATTGTGGTTCAATCATATCAAGTAATGTTTGAATCCGAGATAAGGAAATTATTAAATAATGTTACCCTCCTTCATAAAATCACGAATCACATATCAACATGTTCGTGGGTTGATCGAAGTTTATTATTTCTATAAATTAATGGGTAAGAACATAAAAATAAAACAACCCATACCTCTTTGATGTCTGAAGCCGTGATGTTACATTCTTGAGTTTTCAAGATGTCGATGTACCTCATCGCTTCCGGCTCTGTTCTTCGAGGAGTTTCAAAGTGAGTGATGATCTTCAAGTGCCTCTTTCATTGTTGAGATGAATACTATTGGAGGTTTATCAGAGAATCACCAAGTTTTAATTCTCATTCCACCAACATATCAAATAATTAAAAGGAATGTTTTCACAATGTTTCAGTTATGTTCTGATGTTCTATCGTTATGTTGTTTCATTTATGAAAAAACATTATTGTTATACTTCCAATATATCATCATTATGCTGTGTGATGTATGCCATTAATGAGCCTCATTAATTCCCCTCGTCACTGCCTCATCACTGTACCACAGCATTATCAAGTCGTCGCTCGTCGATTGACAAAAGAAATAAAATAACTTTTTTAATGTTATTTTACTATTTTCCGAAAAAGTCTAAAAATAAACATTTCTGTTTGGTTCTTGTGGGGTGAAGTTAAGTCCATTTTATGTGCGTACCCGTGTTCTGAGTTCAACAGATCCCTGAGAGTTTTGATCCATGCATCAGTTCAAAATCTGGAAAACCTGGCCACATGTTTACTAAACATACCTTTAAAAAGTTGAAAATTCTGTTCTTGGATATCCAGGCTTTGGAATCACCTGCTTTCAGAGCACCTAGTCTCAAAATAATTCCATATAATTAAAAAAAATTACACTAAATTTTTGACACATTACATGGTGACACCCAGAAATGTGGTCGGGATGGATTCAATATTGAATTATCAAAATTAAAAAAATTACTATAATATAAGTATATAATTATTAGATGTGAATTTATTTTATTCACAATTTTTATTTTAATATGGGTAATAATATTTTATTATTGAATATTTTAACTCATGTTTTATAGATTATTTGTTTTGGTAATGAGTAGATTCAATGTCTTGAATTTTTTCACATATAATATTTTATATATTTCAAGTAAATGATGAAATATTTATGACATTTTTAACATGTTCAATATATCATACATGATGAATATGGTTTAATATATATGGATACATTTTATAAAAATTTAATATTAAATTTTTCATTCATGAAATTAACCTACTTATGGAAATTGAAGTCGTAATTCATGGATACAGTTGTTTTCAATATTTTGATTGGAATTTTTTCATATCTTTAATTTTCAAAAAAGAAATATTGGATTGTGTAGACCTAATAAATGAACACCAATACAGATCAATGTGATAATTATCACATGATTATAAGATCACTGATAGAATATTATACTCTCTGTACAGGAACCAGATGTCGATGATCGACACATCATCAAGAATTTGGACAACGTATGGGTGATAGAAATGGATATGTATAAATTTTATTTAAGAAAATATCACTAAATATGAGTAAATCATGTATCCAATAGAAATTTAATGGTCTATGGATTAAATTTTATTTTTTATGATTAATTAATTCACATGAGATCATTGGGTTTTCAATCAGGAACATTAATACTTGAAATAAAATTCTATCATAAATCACTCATTTAAAATATTTATTTCTCATGATCTTTTGCTTCTGAAAATACCTAGATTCCTATTAGTGGTAGCAGGGTGATCATGTGATTTCATAGGTCAAATTAATTTTTATTTGTAATGAATTAGATTAGTGAATTTCATAATGGTCCCATAATCAGTTAAATCACTCTAATAGGAAATAATATGTGTTTGTTATGACCATGTGAGGATCAAAATTTCTGTTTTAAGATTATAATTAAAGCACACACATATATAAACACAAAAACAAACTATCACACCCATATATATATATATATATCAACCACTTGGAGAGGTCGAGAGACCATATGATAGTGAATAGTCCCTTAGGAGGGTTCTAGAGTGTACATGTTTACAAAGTAGAAAGAATAAAAAAGGTTCAAATTCATATCATTTTTAAATGAGACAAAATAAATCTTGTGGAAGTAAACAATAACATGGTTTTATGTCCCCAACTAGTTAGGGAAAGATCAGGATAATGTCCCCTATCTCTGTGTGGTTTGTTTTTAAAATTTCATTTCTATTTTTTTGTAAAACAACTCATGGTTTCTATAGAGCTACCTCCCAAGGCCTAAAATGCCTAGATGGTGTGTGTTGCATTGATGATATAGCTATAATACTAGGTTAGTAAAATTACGTCAGGTACCACCTTGTTTATCTTGGAGTGATTATAAGTAGAACACCTTCGTAGGGGGTTCCAGTATTTGGATGCCCAAAAAATGTAAACAGAATTCCCAAATTAATAAAATTTTATATTCAACATATAAATGTTTTTATGACTTTTTAATTATAAATATTTGAAATAAAATACCTAAAAACTAATTTTAATTGATAAATAATTTAATCATGTAGAATTAATTTCAATTTTAATTTCCTAAAATAAATATATTTTGTGTCAATAGATAGCGGTTGAGACCAGTCATTTCATGTCAATTATATTTATTTATTTACTTATTGTAACATTTTTAATTTATCTAGAATTAATTATAAATGTTGGCCTTTGTATAATCTATTTTTGTATTTATATGTATATGAGCATGTGTTTCCCTGAGTCATCATATTCATATGTATTTTAAGTTTTTGTGACCCCCACCCATTCATGATTGTTTATATATAATGATGATGGAAAACAAGGATATGGTTCTCATTGTGATTTAAAAAAACTCTAAATAAGATTATAATGAATCTTATTGGGTGATAGATACTAACCAAGTAAGATGTGACTCTTGGAGTAACCAATAGAGTCTCATTTGATTAACCAATAAGTCAATGGAATGACCTGTATAAATGAAGACGGTCACTTCATTTGATTTCTTATTTATTTATGCCTGATTTATTATTTTTATAGATGTTCAGTTTTTCTACGGTCATATATAATAATAATAATTCTTGAATTGATAAAATGAACATTCATGGTTAATTTATTTCATTAAATAATATCTTTTCTATGTGTTTTATCTTGTTGGTAATACATTATAAAAACAAATAGATTTAATTTTTTATTAAAACTTTTAAAATTATCATGAAATATATGAAGTCATTAATGCCTTCCACAATACAAAATTATAAAAAATCTTATATTTTAGGTGTTCATAATCCATAGTTTAGGTATTATTTTACTACTTTGGTATTGTTGAGAATGTGGTGGATTTAATTAAATAATATTTTTTTTTTAAAATTGGTATCCATAGATTTATTTTGGAATCATTGGAGGTAATACACTGAGTAAATAAATGAAACACTTTGTTAGCGATGAAAATACATTAAATAGATCAATTTTTCATGATTAAATGTGGATGGGAAACTAAATTCATATTTCTAATTTCTCTATATAGTTATTTACCCATAACTCATACAATGATATGATTGTATAAGGATCATTGAAACTAAAATACACAAGAGAGTATGTATTCTAATTCTAATAGTTTTTTATGAGTAGGATTTGAAAAATTTTGAGAGAACATTAATATTAACCAATCTATAATTTATAAAAAATATTAATCTTAGAAAATGTTACAATATGAAAATGTTTTACTAAAGAGAGATACAACTATTAATAGAAAAAATTTATGTGACAATAATTGGACAAAAATATTTCCTATATGAAATTAATTTTCTATAATTATATAGAAGATTGAAAATAATACCACGATATTAAAGAAAATGTATTTTTTAGAGTTACCACTGAAAATATACCACCTAAAGAAGCATGTGGGTTTGAAAATGAAGCTTTCTAGAGAATCATATATACCATAATTGATGTTTAACAGATAATACTATAATTAATGTCTTTTGGGATGTAAATGAAATATGAATACATTCATATATATAAAATGTTATCACACCACCAAGAATATTACAAGGGAAAAGTGAAGTGAGAGTCATATGACATTAAGATCACATTGATAACATGTAAATAGAGAGATAGATTTTTTTTATTATTTATTTATAAAGAATAATTAGTAACCTTGTCTGATTAAAAGAATTAGGATTCAATTTTAATCTCGAACTTTCAGTTAAATCCATTATCTCATAATTATGAAAAATCTACTCCATTGTAATAGAGAATTATAAAATTAAGAGTATATAAAAACTACTACAATATCTATGGTGTAATGTTTTTGAAGTTTACAAGAACATAAATAAATTTAAATCATTAGTTAATAAATTTTAAAAGATGATATAAAATTCAAAAAAATGAATTTTTCTCTATATATAAATAATTTTAAAATATATTTACAATAAAATAATGTTATATCCGGATCACATAAACCAAGATAATTTTTTTGAATTAAAGGAACATATTAGAGAAACTATAATTAATTGAAGTGAAAGAAAGATGAGACTCCAACATCATTAATATTCATCATTTCATATAACTTTTATATTATAATTTTTGGGTATAATATTTTATATAGCGATAATAGATTTGAATTTAGATAATGTTACCATGTTAGTTCAAAAAAATTACTAAAAATAAGGTCAATTACATGTGTTTACAAGAAATGGTGACTCCTATGTCATTAGTGAGAAAAACAAGACTTCTAATTCTCTATATTTATTAACTAAAATTTAACTATTATTTAATTAAATCATTTATCCCATGTTTCCATTGGGAACATCATGTCATTATTTAATTATTGAATGAATGTTGGTTTATGTGTATTATACATAACATATAGTTCATTAAAACATTTTTATTGAAAATAAATTAGGAATATAATCTATAGGACATAATAATAAATATTTATATAAACTTGATTCATGTTCAAGTAAATACAAAAGAAAATGTCAATGAAATACTAATATTTTTTATTCTCTTCATGAGAAGAAGAACAATGTTTTTTTGAAATTATTGTTTGTTAAGATAAATATTGACCAATGAATCTTTCTATGTTAAAGGTGATAAATAAAAAAATTCTACAAATATAGTATAAAAATATATATTTGAACTATTTAATGTAGAATCTTGATGTAGTGTCATCTAATTTATGAGATTTCTTTAAGACAGAAAATAAATTTAAAATTGAAGGGAATAAAATGCATGGTTAGAAGATATGAGTTTCTTTAAGAGTGTGGGATAAAGAATATATTTATTATGAATTAATTGATCACTAAAATTTATAGAGTATTTCTTCTTAATACCAAACTCCAAAATACACATTAGATCTAGAATATTAGTGATGATTTTTATAAGAATTCACAGATCATCAAAATGTAGTGTGAATTTATTCTTAAACTCGCATTTCCTTATACACATCATATTCATGGGATAATTACAAGGAGGATAATTTAATATACATAAATGTCATGAAATTGATTCTATTATGTTTTATAGATATCTTAAATAAACTATTGAATTATCCCATAACTATATTCGATGTATAATGATAAATAAATATCATATTGTTTATAGAACAAAATAAATCCCTTAGGAACAAAAATATGTGTTTTTATTAAATTATTCTGTTAAGGTTATGTTAGTAAAAAACCTATAATCAAGAAAAATCTATACTGCACCTTAGATAAAAATCCATAATGATGTAATGGATATTACAAAAATCCTTCAAATAGAAAATTTATATTAAAGTGTAAGAATATACTTCTATATTAAGGGTGAACATATCCATTAGAGATATTGGGAGAAATATTGGTTTGGATATGGTCAAATCCCAAGTTTTATAATCAATTGTCATAAGAAAAGTTCTATAAGAGCTCAATGAAAGTGAATGTTTCTGAGACATATACTTCATGTGATTGTTAAAACAGTAATGATATTTTTGTGAACACTAATTAATGGTGATATATTTTTCAATAATAAAAGTAATGAATCTTCTTTTATTAATTAAGTAGTAAATGGATATAATATATAACTGAAATGTTCAATTTAATTCATAATAATAGATTCCATGTAGAAAAATTATGTTTTTCGTAGATACTCTAATGGATGTAACAAAATTAGTGGGTATACATGGGAAACTATACACGGGTTTTAAAATCATGGAACCAAAAAGGATTTATTCGATATAAAAAATCATCATGATTAACTATATTATAATTATACATTTTATATAATTATTCTATGATCATTATATTGGGAATTATATTTCAATAACGCATCTATTAGAAGATGCTTACATGTCACAATATGGAAGGGTTTGTGAAACTATCGAATTCCAAAACACAAATTATTGTGATCAATTTAATGATAGATACCAATATGATGATCATAGAATATTAAATTGGACGAAATTTATTCTAGGAGTGCACTAGAGGTAATTGGGAGATGAAATTTTTTCAAAAAAAATATATTGATAATAAATAGATATATTTTTATCTTACATTATTTTTAGTATAGATTGACATAATCTCTTTAAATATTGACATAAATTAGAAACCCATGTTTTAGGGAATAAGATGTACTAAGGTAATTGAATGGTCTATTTAAACCAATTCAATGTACATATACTTGTAGTGGTATTGAAAAATACATGTTGAAACTATTCAAGAGAGTGTTGTTTCCAATGTCACTTGGCATAAATATTTCAAATAACTCATATAGAAGAAAAAAGACGAATAAAATCTTTAATTTAATTCCACACACATACATGATTAATCTATAACATATTACATGTTATGTCTTCGATATTATATTGACAACACTTACCCAATGGTATTAAAATATTAGATAAATCTAGGTGAACTACAAGGAAAATATTCGAAGCAATAAAATAGTACAAAAAAAGAAGTAATAATGATTCGCATCTATAATAAGTGGATGAAGGAATACTATTTATTAGGGATGAATAATTGACTTCTTATGGGTATTTTTAATCATATAACATAATGTTCCTAACTAAATGAGTAAGATAATATAATTAAAACTATTGTTTGTGTTATCTAGAAATAAAAAGTATATTGTTGCTTCTAATGATTCCAAATAAGAAATGTAAACTAGAGATGATTTTTTTAGTTAACAATCTCTTACCTAGAGAGTAAGGTATTTTCATAATATAAAATATGACATGTTTTTAGATTTTTTTCAATCCAAAACGTCAAGAAAATGTAATAAGTGAAAGGGGATAAAATCAGGGATATCATCTATTGATTACTCATGCGAATGAAGATAACTAAATTATAGAATATATATTGTAAAACATGGAATTTCAGGTGAATAATACCATATCATAGAAGAATAATGATCATATATTGTGATAAGTAATAGGTTGATAGTTGTAAAGGTGTATCTATTGAAAGTATGGGTATTATTAAATTGGTTTATCTAGGCCTAACATGAGATGTTATTTATAATTGGTATAATATGTATATAAATAGTTCTGTATGATTTATCATTACTATATTTTGATTGATACCTCTGTATCTATTATGTAAAAGAAAATTTCGTTAAATTATTTATAATATGAATAGGTTATAAAATTAAATTTTATAATGAGAATATATATATACATTATAAATAATCTTCAACATATATAATATGGTCTTGATACAAAATACTGATGAAATATAAATGATTTTATACAATCACATGTTGTGGTCTCAAAATGATTGGTATTTTTTCTCATGAAGTTCCCACAAGGTAATATCAAGTATATGTGATCACTAAGATGAACAAAATTATTGGAACACTACATGTTTTTGGGTTTTATTGGTCACTCATATTTATAGGAAGAAGTGTTAGTCTCTAAACATATGATCATAATCAATGGGTACAATTTAATTTTGAAATTTTATGTTGTATGAATATGATGATATTATTTTTCTGGTGAGGTAGAATTCATTGGGTGTATCATTGATTTAATTTTGTCGACCAAATTATAAAGACTTGGTTTCTCAATTCAAATATAGAATACATATATCGAGCCTAAATGAAACGGAATGTAGTACCTTTAATAAATGCCGATCTAATTTAGAATGAGGTAATTCCGTCTAGAAAGTTAATAACAAAATAAATAATTAAAATATCATGATAAAAAGTGTGAATAGATCCTTATGGGATATCAGAAGATAAATATATTATATTACATGTCATGTGTTTCTATGATGTTTTAGTTGCATTGAATAAAACTTATATCCTTAGGGGTAATGATATATTTCTAAATACCACTCTATGTCTATGAGAAGCAATCAATACCATTGACATGCTATCCTAGAGGTTTATACACAATCTTTCTTCAAGTTATTTTCCAATTATAGTGTATTTAATTTTAGAATATGTTAGGATCTATGTTGGTTTCTTGGATATATATGAGTTCATGTGAACATAATAAATAAATAAATTCATAATAACTCATGTTTTTAATAAAATTATTTGAGTTTTTTAGTGTATTCCCATGAAATTATGGGGATTAATATTTTTTGAATGAATTATTTTTTAGACGGTTTGTTAAAAATTTATAAGAGGGAATATTTGAGTTCATGGATTATATATTGTCATAAAACACTAATTATATTTATTTATTAGGTGTTAAAATAATAATGTTTTTTAATTTTCAATTTTTTATATGTAGGGAATATGATTTAATTAAAATAGTTTCATATAATCAATTTCCAAAGGGTAATTTTCATAAAAGAAACATAGTAACTTAAGAAAATTTAATCCATTATTCATGAAAAAAATTACTCCCATGATTTTGAGATAATTTTTCTCTATTATCAATTTTTCTACATACATAAATAGTGGATTTCAATAAAACAACCTAGTAAATCCATATCTAATACAAGTGGTGATGCTATAGTGATTTTCTCACCTCTTATGGTATCATTAATTACTTGATATTGGACCTAGAAATAATTAATAGATGAATTTTTAGGAATATGAAGTCTTTTTAGCGATCTAGATGTCTTACACATTAGTTCATTTAAGAAATTGTTGTCGGCAGAGAGAGAAATGTGTTTTCCTTGTAATTGAATATAGTAATGATTTGATTTAATTTTAATTGGTTAGTTAATTTATATGAGACCCTTAGTTTGTTAACTATTTATGGTTTTTATCAAAATCATGTTTTAAGATTGATCATTGGGTAATTTTTTTATAATTTAATATGATATGATTCCTCTGTAGAGTCTTATGATCCTATACATCATTCATCAATTTGAGGATTAGTGTGTGATTGTGTTAATTGTTGATATTATTATATTATATTAATAATACAGGGATAATATAGAGCCATTTCATGAAATTGTTTAGGACCTTTCACATCATAAACTACATGTGATGCTATCAATGTGTATGTTCAAGGCTAATGAGATTCCTTTCATTAGATATTTTTCCGCAATAAGATGTAGTTATAGATCTTTTGATGGTTGAAGTTTTTTTCATGGATATCCCTCATAAATGTATTGGGGGTTCATAGATTCTTTTCCATTAAGAAAATTAAAAGAGTTTTATTCCGGAATTTTCATTGATAGTGAAGCCTCAAATATCCTTCACGAGAAAGGATGAGGCATTTTTAAAGATTGAGCAATTCCATACCAGTTGTGATTATTTTATGGAGAATATTTTCAGTGCTCTTATTTTATATTTCTCAAATGGGGGACTTATGATTGATATTTATTTTGATTCTTATAATTTTGGATTGGGCTTCCAATCCGCTGTTATATAGTGGAATTAAACCTATGATGTCTAGAAGTGACAACCCTATCAATGTTTCTATGCTACCCATGATCAAGGTCGCCCAAATTTTTATCCTAGAAGTTATTGAGACATTACCGTATCAATAAACTCTTTATGGTACTCATTGATCTAAATATTTTTATATATAACTTTTCCCAAAATTTTTTAAAATTGAGAAAATATCAATGGATGAAATTATACCAATTATGTGAATTCAAAATTTGTAATAAAATAGTTAATTGGAATATTGTTGTCGAGTCATTGGTTATGAATTCATTTGGAAACACTTTTTGTGAGTCTAAAGATTATTTGAGAGTGATAAAAGTGAATTTTGAATTTAAAATAGATATGGGATATGTTTATTATTTAATATATCTCTATCATATGCATGTTTAATCATACCTAGTGTTTTATTTTGAAGATTCTATGTTGGGGGATTTTAAAATGGAAATCTTCTTGGAATGAGTTATTTTGGGAGATTATCTTATGTGATTATCTATGTATAATCAACATTAGGTGTTTTTTCAAGGGAGTATCTTCACACCCTCTATAACAAGAGAAGACATTATTCACATGTTTTATATCTTAAACTAGAAAATACAAAATGTTATGGATAATATTTATTTTAACTATATGATTCAATTTTTTTTTTCTTTGAGAATGGAGAGATCTGTTATAATGTGTGTATCTTTTTGTTTATTCTTCCCAAAGGAAAACAAAAAGTACCATGTTCATGGTCTATAGATATAGTCATTCGATAGTTCATAGTGGAAATGTGAATAAATTTAAATCTATTTCATCAATAGTTTACCATGAGCATATGGTGGATATGATTCCATTTGTGTAATTTTAGAACACATGATGAGTTTTCCTCACTTATATTTGATTGAGGGGTCATAATAAATGAAAGCATTGTCAAATAAATATTTGAAAAATATTTAAAGGATTTATGGGGTTCTATATATCATCAAGAATTATATATATACATATTTTAACTTGTAAATTTTGAGAGATCCCTAAAATGAGTTTTGTTCTTAGCTATGCCTCAATATGGATGATCAGTTATAACTAATTATCTAGAAATAATAGGATATGTTTCCTATGAATATACCATATTTTGGTGTATCATGGTGAGGAAAATGTTTTTTTATGTTTTCATATTATAATAGATTTATGTTTTCTATTAGTATGGTGCTTTTATATTTGTTGTATAGAAAACATTGTAGCATCCTATTATGTTAGAAAGATTTCCTAGAGATAGTAATTCATAGACCATATTTGGTGTAATTTATAAAATAAATTTTTAAAATTAATCACAATAGAAAGAATGAATCATGGAATATTCCAAACATTAATGTTGATTACAGAAAGAGACTTATATTCTTTGATAGATTAGATCATGTATTCCAGAATATTACTCCTCATTCTGGGTTGTGAAGGTCGAGTAATAGTCCATGATTTCCCATTAAAATTTTGAAACTTCAATGGTGTTTAAATGTGTTAGGGAAATTTTTTATTGGTTGGAACTATTCCAAAATATAAACTAGATCCATGATGTTTTCCACGTATAAAAAAAGTTTTTGTATCTTCATCATGATTATCAAATAATTGTATGGGGTGGAATAGAAGTGAATATTGATTTGATGTTTGAGGAATGAATTGTTTAGATTTTTCACCCTTAAGGTAATGTTCTATATTGAAATTATATTCATTGGGTTCATGTCATTGGGAAAATGAGTGGTTGAGATGAGGGTTCTTCAGAATGTGAGTGGAATATTATTTTTAAATATAATGAGATTTTTTTGACTAATTATAAATATTTGATTCATAAAACATTTTCATTATTCAAATTTTCATTTGATGGTGATATGTATTTTATTTATTCCATTTTTGTTAATTAATTGAGTTATATTTTATATATAACCTGATTTTTGATGTACTTAATCTTTTTCTGTTTATGATATTATCTTCTCTCTATCCAGAGTTTTGGTTTTTATTGTCGAGGATGAGAATCATTTGAGAGGTATCTAATGAAGGATCCTACATTTACCAATCTATATCATTTGTTTTTCTTATGTGGGGAGAGAGTATAGTTTTAGTTGTTATAGTATTCTCAATGATTTCTGGATGGTCAATTTTAATATTAGTTAATTATTTATTTTTGAATGTAAAAGTGATTATCAAAATTTATCAATGTCTAGTTAATAACAAATGAAAATAAAATCTTATTCAATGTTTGGAAATATTACACATCTTTTATAAATGTCTTGTATCTGTTATATTTTCTTACACAACATAGAAAATATTAAAAATGGAATAAATAACATACAAATATGTTTTTTTACAAAGTAAATATATATAAGTATTGATAATACTATTTTTTCATAATAATGTCATATTACATATTTCAATATTATATATAGAACTATTTTGTTACAAATAATTTTAATAAATAATACAAGTGGTATTGATATATATTACATATTAAATTATTCATGCAACACACACACACACAAATATATATCATATTACAAAATAGTATATATATTAATATATTAATATATTAATTTAATATAAAAAATAATATTGGCAGTGAATCACTATTTATGGATAAAAACGGAAGGGAATTTTTTTTAAAACTTTTTACTAATGATTTTTTTTAAAATAAACTAAAAATATTATGAACCCCACATAAATCCTGGAATGAAAAATGGTGGAATTTTTTTTTAATGTTTTGGTTAAATATTCGGAAAAAAATAAAATGGAGTTCCTAAATCATTGAATAACATACATAACAGGGTGGGGATCACCCCACATGAAAATGAAACACATCATTAATTAAATACAAAGTGCCTTACTTTTTCCATCTTATATGAAAATGGGTTATAGAATGTATGAATTTTGAAGAGGGTAGGCGTTTTTGAGACCTAAAATATATCTTTAAATTCAAATTCCCTCTTCCTTTATAATTTTCTTGCATTTCTTCTTTTGAATTTATGCGACTATATTTTTTAGTAGGTAGCTTCTTATACATTGTTTGGAATTGAAACCCCCTACTTTAACAATTTCATGTGAATTATTAGCTATGAAAATTCTTGGATTATTACACTGTACCATCATAACACATCCCTAATAAAATGATCTATCATAGAAAATATCACCTTACAACTTTTATTCTAATTATTAAATTTTTAATTAGTTATTTTATGTGTGGAAATTATGGATGAGGTTCAGGTTGAGTTTTTGGTGAGAATATTTCATTGTTGGATGTTTCGGGTTATTTTTATCCCATATGATGGTTAGTTTGATTGTTTTGGTGAGAAACCCATAGGCTGGTAAAATCAATGGGTGGGTATCCCTTGTCACTCGATCCTCTGTTAAAGCTACCTAAGGCTTCATTAGTAGTTTTATTTTTGTATTTGGTCACTTTTTAGTCTTATTCTCATAACCTCTTGGATTACTAATTCTTCATGGTTCAGTTCCTTCTTTGTTGAACCCGAAAGTGAGGGATGGCTAATATGGGTTGTTTTCTTTGATTGAAGTGGGTTTGGTTTTTTTACCTGGTCTATATAAATCATTATCTTGGTGTTTCATAATATTCCACCTTCATTGAGGTAAGTGTTTGGGTCCATTTCCATTCTAAGGAAATATATTTGAATCTTAATATTTTATAAATAATTTTCAATATATTGTTAAAGATTAAGATGTGTTTTTATGACTTATTATAGTGTTTCCAAATCATATATTTGATGAAAATGGGGTTTTCAAAGGATTTCCTTAGTTATAACTATATATACAAGTATATAAGGTGTTTGATAAAACTCCAACTTTCCTGTTGAAGTGAGACATTGTATTTTGGGATTGTGTTTGGCCTTGGTTGGGTTTTGGTAGTTGGTTTTATTATGAATTGTTCCTTGTGTGTGGTTGTGATTCAACTTTATGTTTTAATTGTTAAGTGTGGAATGATGTAATGTGTTGTGAATATTTATGTAATTAATTAATTTGAAATTGTTTATTATATTGGTAATCCATGTATATATATATATACCAGTGAATGTGGTCACATCTATATGTTCATGGGGTGATAATATCGATTGTAACATGTATATAAATGGTAGTCTACAAAAATTTCCATCTTAAATCATTGTTGTAAACACTATTCTATCTTCATTCATTTTATATTCTACATCTTCTCACAAATGATGTCTCCCTAAAAAATCATATGTTTTTTCTTAATCGTTTTTGAGTTTCTAAATTACATCAAATGCAGTATTAAAAAAAATTCCATACCACGGACTGTTTGGATCATTATAATGTAATTTGTTACCTAAATGGAATAAAATGATCATTTTGAATATTTAAAAAAAAGTTTTTCACCATTGTTTTAGAATGGGTTGGGATTTCTTACAGTTATTTCATTCTAGGTACTATGTTATTCTTTGGAAATTTGTTTTAAATTCATAAGACATGTAGGCCCAGGTGGAGCTTTTGAGTGGTTCAATGTATGATGGGGACCCCTATTTTCATTCTTCCAATGGGAGGGCCTTCATATTGAAGGTTTTGGGGATTATGATAGGCATTAATACTCTATTTTATGAGTTATGTTTAATGGAAAACATTTTATTTCCTCCTCATTATAATTTATACTATTATTATGGGGTTCTTAGTCATCAACTAGATGGTTGAGTGAAAATAAAATTTTAGTCCTGATATGATGAATTATAATCCCCCTAGATAGTGGATCATATATGTGAAATATCAAACTTTTGAGGCTAGTTATGATCATCCATGTAAATTATTGACTGTGGAGTTTCACCATACGCCAACATTTGGGTCAGAACTGAATACATAGAAGGATTTCATTGGGAGATATTTAGCTAATTCCATTGATACAATTAATGTATGTTATTTCTTTATTTTAAATCACTTCAATTTTTCAGTCTTCTAATTTCTATTATATTATACCTATATTGATTCCTTGTTTTTCTATCATTAGTTTTATTCCCTTAATGCTACACATAGTTTAGAAATTCATTTCTCTTATATATCATTTTAATAATGTTTCCTTCTTTAAATTTGTATATAAATATGGGTTTAAAAAATGTGTAATTGTTTTCATAATTTTTAAAATATTTATTTACACAAAATATATTTCAAACTAGAATATTTTGACTATTTTGAGAAAGGAAACAAATAGAATCAATTGTTCTTACATATTTAGTTGTAATTATCACACCACAATTATCCCACTCAGCACCAATAGACCCTAGCTCTTTTTTTGGATTAGTTACATTCAAGTATGACTATGGTGTGGGAAGGTATTTTGGATAGTGGTGGCCAAGAGGTAACATGGAAACCATGTTGATTTTGGTTTGGTCTCTTTTCTGATTTAGTTTTGTATTTTATTTCCAATGTCTTTTTATTTGGATCTTGATATGTATTACTTTCATTTAGTGATTTATGGGTTATTCCTTTTATGTATACACATTCAGATTTATTTTTTTATATCCTTCTAATATGGTTTGATATTTTTTCAATTCTAGTATAATTAATTCCTATCACTAGTTTACAACCTAAGAGGATCAGAAATTCCTCTTAGGCATTGTCACAGGATGAATAAGGCTACTATTTTGGTTTTGAACCATGATGATGTAGGAAAAATTGTATTATAAAATCCCTTGTTATTTTGAGGGTATTAGGTTGTTTAGAGATAAGAAATTCATGAATAAGGATATAGTCACGGGAAGAGTTTTGTGAACTCTTCCACATCATGAGCCTCTTGTTATCAGGGGTAGTCTGAGACATTACTCTTTTTTTGTATTTTTTAGGACTATGTGTTTGCTTCTTGTTTGGTTATTGTTGATAGAAAATGATAATGGAAGTGAACCGGTGCTACACTTTGAGCATGGTTGAAGTAGTGAACCAGGAGGTGCCCGATGTCATAGTTCATGATAATTCACGTGGTTCATTCTTACTCTAGGAATGGTCTATTAAACCATGCAGTCATGTTATGTAAGGCCAGAGGTTCCATATTCTTAGAGATTTGATGTATGTTATGTTTTGATAGATTTCAGTCAGTCTGAATGTATTCTAAAAGATAAATTATTTTTAAATAATATTTTCAAATTGAAAAAAAATTTCGGGACATGATTTCATTTTTTGGAGTGGGTTTGGATATTTATATTATATTTTTAAGTGTATCCATATATTTGAAAAGAATCATGGAAGTATATTGATTTTGAATTCTGAATCGAAATTGTTATTTTTGAAAGAGTATTTTTGTTTTATTTATGGTTTTTTTGACTTATGAGTTACTGTTTTCTTTTGGAATGTTCCCTTTTGATTGAGTTCTGGTTCAATGATGATTTTGTTTTGTGTCATTATGTTATATTGAGTATTCCACCTAGAAAGGTAACAACGACTTCTATTGAGTCTCTTCCAGTCTTTAGTCTTGACCAAACTACGACTAGAGTGGGGGAGTCAATTTCCTCTATGTGGTTTCCAATCATCCATGGTGATTAAAGATTATTGAAATTTATATAATGGATTGAAGAAAACTAATTTTTTTAGGTCATTGGGAATTCCAAAATCTAAGAGGGTGAGAGATTTTCTGGGATCATTTGAGGATCCATGATTAGAACATTGGAATGTGATCTTCCCACCTTTTTTAAGTTGGTATTTCTAGGGTAGTATTTAAGACCATTTATATCTAATTGTTCATTCTAGAGGTGGTTAATGTGAAGAAAGTGTTATCACTCTAGAGTGAGAATCAATGTCATGGGACATTGAAGGCCTATGGTGAACATTTTGAAGAAATGGTTTCTTTTTCAATAAAGATATCATCATTGGAAAATCTAAGGGACAAACTAATTATATGGGGTATTTATTATGAAATTAAAGAGTGAGTCCCCTCATCTTGTGTATGTTCTGTTAATAAGATAGTCGATGTGGAATTTCTAGCCAGCAGGTTCTCGGAGCATAGTCAATGGTAGTTTGAAATCCAGTTTCTCATGGAACTTGTGAAGCTTACACATACAGTAAAACCCATGTAAAATAACAACCCATTCATGAGAAGTATCTATTTTTAGTTCAAAACCATGTTCACTAGGATAAAATATCACATGCTTCTATTGTGTCCAGATCACGCAATAGAAATTTCATTAATATAATAATCTAAAAGGTTTTAGAAGATATAGCTATGTGGGTCACTTGTAGAATTTTTTAAAGAAGTGTATCTAGAAGGAGAAATCTCATTTTGAAGATTAAATCTCTATAATGTGGGTAATATGATTCTTCAATGAATGAGGTCATTAGTTATTAAACCCCAAGTGGGTATTTTAAATTAGTTAGGAATTGGTTGGACTGGGGGCTTTCAATCTAGTTTTTTCATCCCATATTAGAGTGGGGTATGTTCATGTTCTCTTTATTATAGTTCTGGTTTTTGGTAGTTCTACTTTTTTATGGATTATTGTAGATTTGTATTCCTCAAAAATTTATATGGTGGTGGCTTAGATATGTGAATCTATAAATGGTTACCCTTCTTATGAAATGGAATTAGTCGTTTGTGGTGCTCATTTTGAGTTACTGGTGTATTTTAAAAAAGATGAATTATGGTTTGGATTGATTTTAGACTTTATATTATTTGGATGGATTCTGATTATGTTGGGAGTTATGATGTTGGTCGCATACGTGGAATTTAATATGGTAGGGAGTCATAGTATGGGTCTGTTGGTGGTTTTTCCCAGAGTCGGTCAGGTGTGAATTTTGGAGTTGAATGGTCAGACCAAGTTTTACGATTTTATTTGACCTCATTTTGTTGTTATATCAAGTTATGTTCCTTGTTTGGCTAGGTGAATTTATGTGAAAAAAAGTTATTTTAGTGGGGTGAATTTTCAAACACTGACCCCATAATTTCATTACTGACTTTTATTATTTGTCTCCTTAAATTTAACCATGTCTTTTGAGGGTTTCATTGAGTTTCAAATGATAATTTTTTAGTTTTGGATATTTCTTGATGTTTTTGGACTACTTTAATGTTAATGTAAACCATTTTATTAGAAACCCTACGGCTTGTGAACATAGAGTGTTCCTTCTGTTCATTTTGTTCTTTCTTTTCCCGGTCATGTATTGGACCGAACAATGAGTGGAAAATGGGTAACTATATGTACTATTGGTGGTATCTAGGAAAAGGAACACAATATGTGCCTAGTTAGGAGAAACGATGCAGAATGTTTGAATGGGTGCGTAAAAGTTTTAGCAGAGACAATTTTTGTCGTTGGAACATAATTTCTAAAACCATTCATCCAACCTATTCGGGTGTCCCTTCCATTATTATAGGGTACACAGTTTTCTCACGATTTTTTAAACATTGTTAAAAACCCATGAAACTTTCCAAGATTCTTTAAAACCCATGCATCCATGTCTCGCACCCTCATTTTAACCCCTATTCTACTATCACCACTCATGGTCGAATCCCTCAAACATTGATGCTCCTTAAAGATTCCTTAGAATGTTTCTATGGGTTGTTGGACAATTTTCACCTCTACTTTTCTTCCTCCATTGGATTTTCGGTTCTTCGTGGTTCGAACCATTCCTGGACAAAACCAAGGGTGAGGGATCCCTAATATGGGTTATTTTATTTAACATAAGAGGTGAGGTTTTCTGATTGGGACTTCCATTTTTTTCTCTTATAGTTTCATCAAATTTTTACATCATTAAGGTAGGTTATTCCATCCATTTTCTCTCTAAAGCATTACATTTTATACTTAATCATTCATAAATAATTTTTAGATGTATGACTCATGTTTGTGATTTGTTTTTATTAATTATTATGGTTCTTCCCAGTTGACGATTTAATGAAAATGAGTTCTTCATTGGATTTCCTTAGTTATAAAAATATGTACATGTAAATAAGTTTATTTATAAAATTATTTTCTTAAGTGAAATCAGGTATTTTGGAGAACGTTTTTCCTTTTTTGGATTTTGGAAGTTGTCTTTCTTGTGAATTGATCCTTGTGTATGGTTGTGATTCCTTTTTATGGTTTTATTCTAATGTGTAGACACTTGGAATTGGTTATAAATCATCATGTAATAATTTAATTGGAAATTAGTTTTTTTGATTGTTATCCATATATATGTTCATGAATATGGAAATATCTTTTTGTCTTTGATGTGGACATATAGATAGGAACAAACATATGAAAGGTAGTCCATAAAAAATTAATTTTGAACCATAGTTTTCAAACATTCTTCTCCAATCATTCCTTCCAAATTACAATACATTTGCTAAAAGGGTTTTACATCAACACTTTTAATGTTTTGTGAATGATTTCACTATTTCTTAATAAATCTAAATGTTTTTTTCAAATTTTTTTCCAAACCACGTCATCTTTGGAACCCTAGGATATAATTTGGGACCTAAAATTAATTAAAGGTAAGTCTTTTATCATACATTCTAAATTAGTTTTTTCCCCAGGGCATTGGAGTTGGATTGGATTTTGAAATGTTATATATTTTCTGGTTCCATAGGATTCTATGGAACATTGTTTTAAATTCATATGAAATTTCGGCCCAATTAGAACTATTGAGTGGATCTATGTATGACATGAAACCCTATGACCATCTTTGTGATGATAAGGACTTCATATAGTTGTTTTAGTGTTTGGGAAATGCAATCACAATGGAATATGTGTGTCATGATTAATTTATTGTATATTATGACCAAATAAGTTTCATTTATACTATTATATTGAGATTCCTTAATTTCATTATGGGGATCAAGTTATGGTTAAATTCTAGTCCCAATTATATGGATTAGAACCCCCAGAGATACATGATAGGGATGGTGTGGTTTTCCACGAGTGAGGATAGTTTAGAGTAGCCATGTTAGTTATTGTCATTGGATTTGAACAATACACTGGCATGTGGGTACAAAATAAGTAAGTTTAGGGATTTATTCATAGGATATTCATGAAATTCCAATGAGTATATATCTATATATTCATGTTTTTATAGTAAATCCGTTACTCATCCTCTTAATGTCTATCTTATTTCACCTATATTGTTTTCTTTTAATTATGGATTCAATTTTATTGAATTTCTATTGAAATTTGTTTTCAATTTTTAATATATTATTTATTACATGGATAGTGATTCAATCAAAGATTTTGGATTTAAAATTTGGATTATAAAATGGTGTACTTGATTTTTTAAATGAGAAGTTCCTATTTTCAAAAAATGTACTTCAAAATATAATATTTGGAATGTTTCAGAAAATGAAATGTATGGATTCTATGATGATTACCTTCTATGTTGTTTATAGTCACACCATAACTTTTCCAATCAGCATTTATAGACCTAACATATCTTTCCAGTTCAATTTTGTTCAGGTATACCTATGGTGTGGGATGGTCTTGTATATTGTGGTGTACAAGAGGTCACATTGAGATTGTGTCAGTTCCAGTTCAGTTTTTATTTAATTTATAGTTTTCCAGTTTATTCCAATATTATTTTATATGGATTTAGTTATATATTTATTTCATTCATGTATTTTCTGAATTATTACTTCTATTTTTAGGTGCTCTAATTTATTTTATTAATATCCATTTATTGTGGTCAAAATCATTAATTGTTATATTATCTATGGTGGGTGAAAATATTTTCCAGCATAGTTGGATTGAGAATGCCACATGGTTATTATCACATAACGAATCGGGTTACCATTTCCGGTTTGACATAGGTTGGTTTTTGATATCTTTTCATCCAAGAATTGTGGACCCATTTATCCTCATATGTTTTTCCTATAAATTGATCTATGAGATTAAAACATTTATTTATCTATTTATGTTCATCTATATAATAAACAATCTTGATATTTAAAAATAATAAATGGTTGTAATGACCTTAATAATATAGTAATATCGAAATTGAAAAACTATTATAGATGTTAGTGTCATTCAATATGAAATAATAATATGTCTTTAGGATATTGTTTTTTGAGATGTCATTGGAATTTGTATTTAGAAAAACTCATATTTAATTTATTAATGATTGATTATAATTATAAATATAATAAATATCATCATTGATATTTACTATTTTTATTTAAAATGTTTTACATGCCCAAGAATTAATATTTTCATACTATTATAATCATCAAAACTACTATTAATTCATATATTTGAATAAATATATATGATATTATATATTTATGTTACATGATTCAACCATATCAATATGAAATTATATAAATGAGATGTTGTAGAATTATAATAATTTTGGTTATAATTTATATTTTCTGAATATTATTTGTTCTTGAATTCTATTAGGGCGTTCGAAATAAAGGAAGTTGAATTGATTGCTATTGGATATTTAACACTACATGAATTTATTGAAATATATAAAATCTATAAAATATTTATAGGTTATAGTAAACAGATATGGTTTCTCACATTTTTTGGGTTATACTATACAAATATTATTTTGGTGTCAGTGGATTTTTGGGGTTTTTGATGGTCATAATCGATGATTTGGGAAGGTCATATTGGTGACGATGGGTAGATGGATCCAATTGAGATTGTCATAATTATTTACACATTATTCAACAAGATTTATAAATTTATTAATGATTTATACATAATATTTCGTCACCTTAAAAAATATTGATATCTTCCAAATATTGAAATAGTTTCATTATTTCTCAGAATAATAAATTGTAATTAAATGATGAATTAATTAAAGGGGAATGATTTCAAACTGTGAAAAAATGATGAACTCAAAAAAAGAAATATTTAATTGCTAAAATTATAAAGGAATGTGAATATAAATCTCAGGTGATGATGAAATATTATTAAATGATTAAGTTATATATTAAAATACTATGATGGAATTAAACCATTCATTCTTATATGCTTATTGGATACCTAGTCCTTAGTTATGGTGTCTCCCTCAGAACATGTGTTCTAGTTAGGAATATCTATTTCTAAATGGCATACAATATATGTGTTTATAAAATTTAAAATAACCTATGGTTCTATTTCAAAAGGGGAACTTTTTATCAAATGTAGGACATCGTTAGGTATTTTGACCCATAATTCTTAAGAACTTGCATTGGTCGAGAGGATTGGAGTTCAGGCTCATAACACACTCTTGGTGGGAATTATTACATAATCAAGGAATCTATTATAGATTTAAGATATTTTCATGAATAATTTGTTAATTACAAAGTATAAAGTAAGTCAACCCAAAATTGGCAATCAATTGTTAGCATGTAGAAATTCAGAATCATCTATATGTATGTGAGGTTTTTCATCAATGGAGATATCTATATGTATTTGAGGTTTTCCATCAATGGTATCCTTTCATATACTACTTATTGGTTCTATTTTTATTGTTATAATGATTCTATTTTGTAAACCACTCAGTGCGGTGGTTTGCAATGTATTATTATCTAGGTAGACAAAAATTATACTGAATTTTATCATTATCAAAGGAGACGAAAGGTTACTCTAGAGTTTATTATTTTCCAAAGAGATGAAAGTTGTTATGATGTTGGTATAAAAACAATAAACTAGATTCCTATATATCATAGTGAAGGGAATCATAAGCCTCATAGTTCAATTCTGCTTAATAAGACACATAATACCTTTTAAGTTCATGTTGCAAGGACTAAACCATATAGTTTAATTCCACGTGGAAGGAAAATCTAGGAAAAACATGCCTAGTTAATGTTTAGTATGGGACTTATACAGAATAATCCTAAGGAACTAAGAAAGGATATGTGATTCCATGTTGGAATAGGAACTTCTGAGAATATGACCAAGGGGGGAAATGGTTGATTTTGGGGTATTGGATTTCAACCTCAGGGAGGATCCCTACATATCCCATTTATATGGGAATGAAATCCCACATTGTCTGGAAAGTCTCGTAGAGGAATATAAACTTTTGATTGAAATGGGATTGGGATAACTCATAATGTGGATTCCCTTATAAAAGGGTCCACGAGAGATATCTTAAGACATGGGTATTTATGAGAGACATTATTTGGGACTTAATCCAAAACAAGATGACCAGATTAGGGGAATTAACAGAGGATTCCTGAGGATGATATCTAGTGAGCTCAGGAATTATCTTATGGATTACTATGTATCATATTTATAGAAAGAATATTAGTTCATGTAGTGCATTATTTGAAGTGGATTGTGTGGATATTTTATTCATTTGAAACTTCTAAGAGCATGTGAGTAATGCTCAATGTGTGAAAAAATAGAATCTAAAAGATTCAACAAACCGCATAATTTTTCTTCCCCACTAGTGGAAGAGGTCAAGCCTAGGACAAATGACGATGGGGAAACAATGAACGAGGGTGTTGAGCAATGAACCATTCAACATGAAATAATGGTAAAGGTCAGTAGGTCTGGACCAAAAGGCTATGGGATTCTTCCAGGAGGGATTCACTAAAATTACTCTTGTAGTGGGAGGAGGATATCAATCCTTTTGGAAGGGAAAAGAAAGTGTGATCCTCACCCTTCCTACTGGGGGCCAGAGGCTTTGGGTATCAGAGATATGGAGGGAACGATAGATTCCTATCCCCATAATTTCAGACTAGGATCTCCCCAAAACCTTCCATTTGATAAGGGTCTATGTGACCATATATATATAAACCTATAGACATCCCGAGGATTATTACTCCCTTATGAGAAAAATTTTAGAAACCTAAGACCGCAGAAATATAAACTCGGATGGGATACATACTGATGTTCCTTTCCCAAAGGTTTGATAAATCAAAAGGTATTGGGGGTGGTTTCAATTAGTTTTAATTCAGATAAGGGAGACAATGATGGAGAAACTATTCCACAATTGTCTTAAAATAGGGATTAAATGATATCCCACATATGCGGTTCATGAAGGTATGCCAGACATGTATTCCATGTAGGTATTCCGCACAGGTTGTAAGAGGAACTGAAAAATGTATAAGATGGTAAGGATAACCCTATTAAATCATGGTATTCCTTGGTAAATAGAATATCTACACAAAAAAACTTGGGTTAGGTTTTAGCACATGAACCCTAGGTGTCCATTGATATATTTGGAAAAATCATTCCCTGGTATTTTCATAAGTAAATGACTATATGTAGATTAATTTTTCATATAAAAGGAGGTTCCTAAAACAAGTATCTTTTATTCTAGTCCATGAAGGGAAATTTACCTTGTTTATCCCTTTCAATTATCTATTTTCATATGTTTTATAAAGATACCTGAGAAAATTAGAGGGATCTAGGAGAAGGAGCTAAAAAATCAGAGCATCGAGAGTTCTTCCAACATATTCAATTGTTTAAATAGGAAGCCCAAGAGTCTTATTTATAGGCATGAATGGGACCTGGTCGAGGGGATATTTTCACGATAGGTCCTAGTTGTTGCGCCACCATGTAGGTCCCCCACATAGGGGAGTAAAACATAAAATGTCATGTATGTCCCATAGCATAGGTCCTCTACGGAGGTCCTTGACATATAGGCTATGCCATTAGGTTTTAATGGAAGGACATGCATTGACCTTCATAGGAATAAGTTTTCTTTGTTTGTCCCTTTTAACTAGTTTTTTTCCATTAAATTTCCTTGACAATTTGAGATATTCAAGGTGCTCTTCAAAATCATTTTTCCTTCCTTTATTAAAAAGGGAGTCTCAACAACCCCCCTCTCCTCAGGATTCGATTAGACTGAAAATAGGTTATAGTATTGAGGTATGTTTATGTGAAAAAATGATTATGGAAAATTAATTATAGATTGATAAGGTCTGGGAAATAGCTATGCCATGTATGGTGTAGGAGTAGGTCATTTGGAGCATGTCAGTTGTGTAGTATAGGGATGATTATAATTAACCCCATTATTTCTCCATTTTATTCACCTAAATTTCTGAATTTTATACTCTGATTGTGTAGCTAGTTCATCCACCTATATATAGTTCTATTATAGTTAAGGTCCTATGAAAATATCTCAAGGTATATCCACCCGATCCATAGAGATACATGGAGTTATTTTATTGAAGGATATATACAAGAATTCCTCATCAATGGACCTATGCTGAGTACCTTTTCGATGGAATTATTCATGTGACCTCATCAAAGGACCTACATGAGGATTTTCTTTTTCCAAATTCTTTAATTCCTCAATGTTAAAATTTGAACATTCATAAGTCAATATTCCATCTTAATGTGAAAATTTTGATTATTCTATTACTAGAAATGGATCTCATGATGAATTCAGCTATGGAATCTAAAATTATTTAAAACAAAATGATTAAATCTGATATATTTGACTATTATGACATTGTTGGGAGTACCTTTCCTCAGTTATATATGGTCTTGATTCCATACTAATGAGATTATCTGTGAACAATCTATCTTCCTCTATACGGGCATGGGATTTGAAAATATTCCCACATTTTATTATTTGTGATTATTTTCCCAAAGAATTGGTTTGTAAAACATATCAACTCTTAGTGTATGAAAATTGCCACTAGTTGTGTCACTATTCATGAGGGAATTGTCACTATAGGATGAATCCTACATCACATTGGTGATACTCTTAATAGAGATAATCTTGTCGTAGATCCATGACCACATTTCTATGATTCAACCTTCCATGCATCAAAAAATAGATAAATACCGTGGTTGGAAAAAAGGATGTGATCTTGGACCTAGAGGAAGAGTCCAACCAAGATGGATGTGGATATTTTGGCTTTTATAGACTTGTGTTGTGTTCATGAAATATATTAATGATGTTTTAAGGATCTATCTAGGTAGGATAGACATAAGTTTACAAAGATAAAATCATTCCAATATTACTGAGCCAATAGAGTCCCTAAAAAATTATTTCTATTTATCACACGTTGAGGTTAACATAAGTTTGTCATATGTCTACCAAACACATAGGGATCTCATTATTAAGGATATCTATGATGAATTCAGAAAAACTACAACAAAAATGGATGATACTGATTTGATTCCACAATTGCCACATGAATGATTCAAAGTATACAAGAATTTTTAGATAAAAAGAAAGATCCTCCTCCTAGGGTTGATGTCCATGAAAGAGTGTGGGTGGAAGATTTTTTTAGAACTATCAAATGAGAAGGGTAATACTTACAATGTCCTACCATTTACCCAATTGCTGATAATCAAGGTTCTTCAAGAACATTCTGGCCCACATTGAAGTGGGGTGATTACAAGCATTGGACTTACATTTTTAATTCCAATATTGATGAAAATATATGATTAGATGGATTCCATTCCATGTGGATAAGTATTTATTTTCTCCCAGTCTGTGAGTCTAGTGGTTCTGTAAGTTGAGTGAATTTCTTTATTTCAACCAAGTTGGTATAGGGGAAATATATTTTGTTGGCCACAAAATCTGTCATTTCCTATTGCATTTATAAAATGGGAAGTCTCAATTTAGTTTCACAGTACCATTCATGGTGTTATAGAGATGGATTGTAGAACATTTATATTCATATTCAGTTCTATATGTAGTTAGAGTTCCCAATGGATATTTTAACACATTTGTGGAGAAGGTTTTTGGGACTCAGCTACTGAATATGAATCCCAATGAGGTGATGGGGAAACTAAATGTAGCAGGAGAATTCATCATTTCTTCCTTTTGGTAACCCACAATATGGATAATTTATTAATGATGTTATCGAAAAAATTATGACTTAATTTTGTACATGATGGCATTCAAAGAGAGTGTATTATCAATAGGAATTGATAGGGAAATCATCAATGAAGCTTATCTTCCTTACAGGTTTTCTCCCTAGTTCAATAGTCTTAAAAAAATGAGCTCCTTTCCTCCCAAAAATGTTAATATTGAGAAGAACTGAATTGTAACATAAAAATTATAGATTTTTATAGATTTGGAGCCATACGAAATGTCAATTACACTACCTATATCAGATGCATCAATTAAATTACATGCTTGATATGATAAATATTAGTTTTTATTCATACACTCAGGGTGATTTAACAAATGTTATAAATTAGTTAAGGGCCACAACAACTATCGTTCGTGGAAATCATGTGATAATGTCTGAAAACAAAGATGATGAAGAGTATTAAGAGGCTTTAAAACCTTCCATCCATCCTCACAGAAAATCCAAAAAGAAGAACAAGTATAGGGAGACAACACCTTTACCACCATGGAGATCTTGTCACCACCATTAAAAATAGGTTTCCAGTTCATCTGCTGATTATTCTAAATATGAAGGGAGGCTTGAAGAGGCCATCCAATCTGAGGGCATTGAGTTTTCCCTACAACTAACCACATCAAATAAAAATTATGTGGGGCCTTCAACAATCAAGTATTGGGACATCACAAATCGTGATATCTTGGATACATAGTCACTTCCATAATATAGCCTTTGAATTATGTATTTGGGTGATATTAGATAACCCTCCGAATGTCATCCAGATAGAAATTTTAATGACCTAAAAGAGTTCATAAAGGATTTATCCATTTTTATATATACCACCAATGAACAGGTACCAACATCAAAATGAGTATCTGACATTCTAGATCGAGGAATACATGAATTGGAAAATTATCACCCGGAGGAGGAATGTAACATTCATGTTAATACTGATAATGAATTTTAATTTTATTTTGTTTCACTTATTCTTTATCATCCACCATCAGTAATATTGATGGGATTACATTTTTATTCTCAAAATCATATAAGTATTGGTACTTAGAAAGGCTCATATGTCACCAATGTACCTTCTTACAGGAACCCCTATAGATACAAAGGAAGAAACCCATGGGTATCTAGAACATTCTCTAGTGGGGAGAATCATGATTGATTTAATGGAAATAGAAAATTGTTAGCCATTATATCAGGTATCTATTTCTATGAAAACTAGTAAAATCTCTCCATTATCTTATGAAATGAATCACAAGAGAGTGATGAAACAGGTCTGGTGAGTACATAAATGTGAGTATTTGAGCGGTAATCAGGTATTACGACTTGTTTGATACACTTTCTAACTATATTCACCTTCCTGTATGATTTTTATTTCATTCATACATTAAGGGATCATGTATTAGACCTTTACAGTTTGAGAAGAACTCCTCGGGGGAAGTACATATTTGTGCGGACAAGTCTGTCACCATGAAAGATAATGTGTCAAGGGGCGAGGATGAATGTTCTCAAGATTATTTAGAGAGAGAGGAGGGTAACAGTAATGCAAGATGCATTTTTTTGGGTATCACATGTTTTTTCTAACATTATGTACTACATAATATTTCATGTTTTTTCTATGGAAATGGATTCTGAGACCATCAATGCTGATACTCTTTTTGCTCTAAAAGGAAGGAGTGAGGATCCTGGGTAGTTTGAGGTAGGTTCGGGTCCTGATCCTTGTTCAACAAGGCTTAATGACATTTCACCGGTTGAAGACTAGACAGATGATAATGTCAACAGAGATAATTTGGTAATTGGTCAATGTTTTTTTTATTACATAAATGGTTAAGGTGATATGATATACAAATCTATATACACTAAAATCTGGGATGCACTTAATCCAAAATTGATATTTCATGTTCCTTCATGGTTTTTGGAGACTTCAATAAGGATCTAAAAGGACGTCTATTTTTGTTCATGTATTTACCATACATAAATGTTTTTTATATAATATTTCACATCAATTCTCATTTTATGAAACCTTGTATGTAGAGATAAGAGGTCTTATCTTTAATTAATGAAGTTAGTACTATTTTAAAAACATTTTATGGGGATATTATATACTAGTAAAACTATGGAACAGACAATATAGTCATCTAGTGGAACCCTTAAGCTAATATTACAGTTATGTTGGTGAGTTTTATATAAGGACAACTAGGTAACATATTGAATAGTTAGGTAAAGGAGTTCGCAATAATTTTGACATTATTCTATTGATATAAAATGGGTGTCAATATTTGAATGTATCAAAAACAAATTGGATATCTTTGCGAAAGAATGGTATGTGAGAATAATGTGGACATTTGTGCTGTCATGGGCCATGAATAGGGAAACCAATCCTATAAGAATTTGTTGTATGAAATACGGTGTAGTTTATGAAAGGCATTCTATGATATTTTTCAATATAGTTACAGGTCAGGTAGTAAATACATTATGTTGTGTATGTTCAAGTCATGGACTAAGGACATTAATGGATTTTTGATAATATGCTATGAAATTTAATGTAGTGTAGATAACACATTATGTTTTGTAGTATATAGTCATGTAGAAAGGACATTATTCTATATAATTTAATGTAATGTAGCAAGGTTATTTTTATGTCTAGTTTAAAATCATGTTGTCAAGAAATTTGGGGGATTTTTAGTCTCTAGTCATTCAGTAAAGTCATTAAGGGCATTGATTTAATTACTTTATGTTTGATCAATGATTTTATGGTTCTCCAATTATGGGTAATTCCTAAACAAATGTGATACCATATCTAGGTAAATAATGGATTAATTGTAAGAAATGATTTGGGGATATTTGAATCTTAATAATGGAATAGGAAAAGGGATAATGGTATTTAGAGGGGGTCACTTCAAAGTACTATGTTACCACTATTTAAAAAACCTGTTATGGGGGATGTATTATTTTAGGAAAACTAAGAAATGTGGAGTATAATAAAATAGTGGAATCCCAATGCTGAAATGTTAATTAGGTAAGTTACTTTTATGCATGGAAAACTGGGGAATGTACCACAAAGTCAGATAATGGGGATCTTAATAATTATGACATTATATTTTCTAAAACCCAATGAATTTTTATTGAAATTAAGATATTCCAATGAATATAGTTTGGTTTAATGGACAAAAGTACTTGAATATAGAATGTGTATTTCTAGTTTTTTATTTCCAAATAATTGGAGAAATATTATCTATATGAAGGTCTAAACCAGACGTAGGAATTATGTTAAATATAATTTTATATCATATGACTAGGACAATAATATTATTGAAATAATCTATGATATTTTATCAAATTACCCCATATTATTCCAATATGATTAGAAAAAATTAATCAGGAATTTGTTGACCATGATCATGGAGACATTCAGGTTGGGAGAAAGGATATGAGACTAATATGCAATGGATGGACACATTAATTTATTGGGTTCCTGTGTAACATCATCAATCATTAAATGGATAGAAGTGGATTGCCTCATGAATTGAGTTACAACTATTTGAAAAAACTATTATGAGGACTGTATTATTTAGGGCCAACTAAGGCATGTGGTGAAAATCCAAATTTTGGAATCATGTAGGTGATATGCTTGATATGTGGATGACTTATTCAAGGCCACCTTGGGGAATGTACTACATAGTTAAGTAAAAGTTCCATAAGGTGACAAAATTTCTGCCACCAGAAACTGAAGAATGATTATGAATATATGAATGTATTCAAGATTAGGAGAATAAAATGTTAAAGGGGTAATGTCCAATGCACAAGGTAATTATTTTAACTCGTATTGTAAATTATTTCGGATTACCTTACAAATACATGACTCATATGTATAATGGGTACATGTCTTGTATTCTTTATGGGTTCCTTGAGGTGAGGTCCAAAATAATCAATTTTGTATAGATTTGATAGTATGTTGGAGATGGGGAATTTTCCTTCATCCCATGGATAGTACTAGTCTCTTAGTCTTAGTTTTTACTACATATATTGATTAAAAGAGAATCAAGCCACATGTAGTTCGTTGGGTACTATACATATTAAAGTCATTTAGCAAGGACACTAAGTTTTGTAGTTTAGAGTCCTGAAGGAAAGAAATTAGGGGCTTTTATTTAAATATTATTTGAATATTAAACTTGGAATAGGGTATAAGGCTGAAGCATCACTATGCATCTTGTCAAATCAAGAATCATTACGCACATATTTCTATCAGATACATGTTTCTGTATAAGGTAAAAATGTGTATTGGATATCATCTTGTAGTCCTGACTCAAACATGGGAGAAAAGAGGTTTTTTTATATCATGATACAGCAGACCCAATGATTGAAAATATAGACATCAATACATATCTCATATAGATTTGAATTAAGACACACTTAGTTATTATTGGTCCATTCCATTAATCATCTTGTGGTGAGTACGTTTGTGATTTTTTGAAGGAAAGGAACATTGTGGTTGGACTAGGGGATAGGAACCTTGTGCCACTCTGACATTGATGGGGTAAGAATCACATCACACATAGTTCTTAAATAACATTTACCCCACCGTAATTGAATTCACCAATGGGGGATGATGGGGGTTTCTTAAATATGGTTTCATACATATGATGAGAAGTTTTATTGATCTCCCTAGGAAGATCTAACTCATACATTGGATAAGAGAGGAATCAATTGCATGATATTCCTTATATGTCTAAGACTGAATTTCTTGGAATCACTATGTATCTCATATGAATGAGAATCCGGCCATTTGTTTTTCTTTAGAGGGTTTCCAATATAGGTCTAATCCATACATCGGGAATGGGGTTTTTTCATAATTATGGATATACCCGAGATAGGAGATTTAGGTGTCACTACGTATCTCAATAGATTGATAATCAAGACACAAATAGTTCATTATACTTCTATGAAGTTGGACGTCATGCAGTATGGAAGAAGGTGAACTGACATGAAATGACTACATATCTCCTGGAAACAATAAATAAACCACACATAGTTTTTTTTTTGAGAAGATCATTTAGTTTTTCCTCATAACATGAGGACATCTATTGTATATTATATGGTTGTATATCCAAGACCATTAATTACCCCAAATATCAATTGAAATATCTTATTTATGTAGATATGTTCTTTACCCAATTCATGAGACCACGTGAGCTGTGCTTGGTGTGAGAAACATGGAGTGGTAAAAGATTATTTTTCAACACAAAGGTAAATAAAGTTAATGGTAATTTCCTATTTATTGAATGGGGATGATCCAATATATATGGCCTTGTCATCAGTACATAAATTTCTTAGGGAAAGAATCAGTCACATGGAGTTCTTGAAATTTTTCCCTATATCATCATGTTTTCACTTCGGGAAGAAATATTTTGTTATAATTTCTAGGATGACGTTTGGGAATAAATAAGGAAGTACAAGCTTCACTATTTATCTCATTGAAAAGATAATAAACATACAAATATTATAGGAGGTACTTCTGAAAATTTTACTCATGCATGGGGAAAAGTAATGGTGATTTCCCTTCCAATATCATGATTGGATCTAGGTCTGGAGATCCATGCATCACTATATATCATGGTGAGAAATAAATAAAGACACACATAGTTTTTGAAGGTGATCCATGTGCATGTATAATTCATAAGTATAGGGGTGAAAAGAAGTTTTCCTCATTGTGATTACATCTAGGATTAGAGGTATGAGCAACACTACATATCTTACTAAGGAAAGAATCCATCCACCTATAGTTCTTCAAATGATCCAGGTAGTTTAACGTCATGTAGTATGGATGGTGATGAATCTACATGAAAAGATAAAATATATTGTGGGTGTGCCATGTTTAAAACCCAAGCATTAATACGTATCTTGTGGGAGTAAGAATCAAGCCACTCGTAGTTATTAAAACATTCCCTTGTATGTTTTATTCTTATACACTTTGAAAGAAGATGTATTTAGTTATGGTTGCAATAATGATTTGAGATCTGGGCATCGCTATGTATATCATCGGAATAGGAATCAAGATACGTGTAGTTCATGAAAAGATTTTTCCCCACACCAAATGAGTTTTAAGTGAGAGATAGAGGATTTTAATACATTACTCAATAATAGTTACGCTCAAGACATAGGATAGAATGAGAGTCAAACCATGTATTATGGAGGAGTTCTCTGCATTGGATTTATTCATATACAAAAAAAGAGGAAATAAATTTTCTTATGTTTGAATCTAGTCCCAATATTGTACATCTGGGTGTCACTATGTATCCCATTGAAATGAAAATCTAGCGCACAGTGTTCTGGAAGAACTGTGCAATTTAATGTTCTGCAATGAGGAAATAAGTCACCTGACGTGAAAGAAACATTTTGGAAGGACCGGGAAATAAGACCTCGGTATCACTATGTATCATTGAACAGGTAAGAATCAAGCCACACAATATTCTTATAAAGGGGTTCTGATGTAGATCTGATTCATACAAAGGGAGAAATGGGGCTTGAGAACCACTAAGGAGTGGAAATGATGGGAGTGATGCCATTACATGAAAACTAATCATATTTTAAAGGATAACAATGAATGAAAATTTGTGGTATTATGGGAAATTTAGTAAAGTAAAGTGAGGGTGATGTTAATCATATAATTAAATGTCACATAGCGAGGATAAATGGTGTCATGAAATTTAATGTCTTGTAAAAAAATAAAGATTATAAATAGTTTTAATGTCGTTCAACATAGATGTGTGTAGTACTATGCCTTTAATGTCTTGCGGCTAAGACGATTATTTCTATGCAATTTAATGTCATGTAATTTGGAAATTATCTATGTGATTACCCAATGTATTTCTTTATGAAAAATGAATTGGTTGGAGTTTTAATTAGTTCTCCATCAATTTAGATTAGGGAGTAAGCTCCATTAGAATAGACTTTATGTATGGAGTAAGGTCCTTCCTACTTTGTCTCAAGTTTTAGAGGATTCTTTCTTGGAATCATTAGAGACCTAAGGACCAACACCAATTCTCTATAGTGGAATGAAGAGGAGAGACCTTCATTGTTGATAATGTGTTCAATGTGGTTATAATAGACTTCAATGTGTTTCAAGGTATGAAATATCATTTCATATAATCACTCCAGCTCAACTAGTAACTTCGGGGCCCCTCTATTTGAAGATAACTTGTGACAGAAAACATCTTGGAGAGGTGGAAAATAATTATCAATGGGAAGGACTACTTCTATTTTGTACACTAATTAGTATGGAACTGCTCTTGTGGTTGCAAGGGTAGTAGTCCAATAATCACAAAAATCATACAATAGATTATCAAGCTATGATTTCTTATCTCTATCTACCATCTTTTGGATTATATTTGATTGGGTATTGTTGCAGGCCTCTATTTTTTCATTGGTTGCTGCATGATAGCAATATGAATGGTTTGATTTGATATTGAATTCATATAATATCTTCCATACCTCATCATAATAGAAATTGGTGTCATTTACCATCAATATAGTATGTAGGACACCATATATGATGATGATATTATCTTTGAAATAGAATAAAATTATTTTGACCCTGAATTGTTTAAGAGGTATTGTGTCAACCCATTTGGGTAAGAAATCGGTAGTAGTAATAATGTACTTGAATATCTTATATATAGCTCGAGGATAAGGTCCCACTACATCCATTCCCTATGTAGAAAATCAACGGGAGTATTTACCTGTATTTATCAACTTTTGTGGTTTAGGAAAGAAGTTGGTGAACACATGGAAGGGATGCAACATCAATGTGAAATCATTGAAATATATTGTCATCAAAGGCCAAAAGTATCCTAGACTTTGGATTTGATCATAAATCATATGCCTATACTAGTGGGAAACACATGATACTACATGTACTTCTTTCATGAAAGCCCCACTCTCATCCCAATCAATGTATGTAAGGAGAATTATATCAAAACTTGTTTATAGAGAATATTCTAGAGATCTAGGCCATCATAAAGCGTAAAATTAACATCGTGTCACTAAATGTTAACTTTTTCATCACTATCCAGAGGAAGAACTATGTCTTATTGAAATTACATGATGTTTATATTCCTTCCCATATTTGGACCAAATGGTTCGAGAATGGGATTGATTTCATTGATTCCCTATATTCTAATTTTAACAAAAGGTAAAACAACATGATGATGATCAATGATAATGATACTCTTATCCCGATTTCGATCTTCAAGGGTTACACCTACATTTTTAATGCATTATATTGGGCATTTTGAGACCAAGGTATGTTAGAAAATGTTTGATCTGAGGGAAATTCATCTATTAACCCTTATAAATAATCATATAGGGGGATTAACTCTTATTTTATTATGCATGAAACCCCATTGATTTTCTTGATTATAAATTTTAAATAACCTTTCACTTCGAGGTGATTCATTGGTTATTTGAGTTCCAATTCCAATCCCATAATGGGACACTATTATTCTGCCTCATTGTTGGTACCACCTTCTGATAACCTAAAGGAATATGGAAACACTACATTCACTAGGGATATAAGAACAATTCCTAACATCACTTTGTTGAATATAGGGTTGTCAATTCTCTTTCTCGATTGTAAATATAGAATCAGCATAAAAATAAATTTCCCATGTCTAGGGGTTATTCTAAATTGATGAGATTTATTCATCTAGATGTTCAGTATTTAATGAAGTTTCTTCTGCAGATTGGTGTTTAAAAAGTCTGCAAGGATGGATCCTGGTGATTTCTCCAAGGATATCAAATAATGAATGAGTGGCTTCCCATTAATAGGTGGCATCAACAACGATAAAGTCAAGAGGTATTTCTGGAGGATATCAAATTTTTCCTGGACGTCATTAGACCACTAATATGTGACCCCTTTTTTCATCAATTTGATGAAGGGTAAGCACTTTCCTACCATATAGGCTATGATGCACTAGATGTAGGCCATATTTCCTTGAATTCCTCTCATATATTTCATGTTTATAGAATGATACATGCCAAGGATATCTTTAGTATTATCAGGATAATCGTTGATTTTGTGATAGAGTACAACAAAACAGATAAATTTTCCCGATGTTACACTGAAAGCACATTTACAGGGGTTTATATTCAGATTATGTTGTCAGAGATTTCTAAATAAGTTCTCTATGTTAGCCAGGTGATCATAATTATTTCCGGATTTGTCCACAAAATCCTCAACCTATAATTCAATCAACTTTCCCAAGAAGGGTTAGAAGATGTGGTATATTTCACGTTGATATATCACACCAGTATTCATCCAACCAAAGGGAACTACCAGATAGAAAAATATTCCCTAAGGGAATATTAAGGTAGTGAATTCATCATATTATGTGGACATAATGAATTGTTTATAGACATTTTATGGATCCATGAAAGAGATATCTTCATAGCCAACTGTTTGATCAATCAACAGTTCAACGATTGGAATCGTAAAGTCATCATTGGGAAAGAATTGGTTGAGATCTATGACATCAATACAGACTCTAATTTTTGAATTATTAATTTTAATTAGTATAATATTGTCTAAACACATTGGATATTTCACTTCTTAGATGAAATAGTCTTTGATATTCTTTTTAACTTGAACCTCAATCTTTGAGATGTGAGTCATGTGTGTTCTTTTTGATACTTTTTTGTACCCCTGATAATCTTATGGTATGACCAAATGATGGTTGGACACATCTTGGTCATGACCTATTATATTTGATAAATTATATAAAAAACCATAGTGTTTCCTAAAAAAATTCACACACCTATTTTTCTTCATAACACATGGACGCACTAATCAGATTGGGGGTTTTATCTTCCTTTTCACCTAGATTTATTTCTTGGAGTTCTTCTACATTGGTGGATAAGCCTTACTCAAATACTAGAGGGCTATCTCTTAGGTCTTCCTCGACATCATGTGTTTCTTCATATACCTGTATTTTAAGGGTAGGTGATGAAGAAAGACTTTTAGATATAGCGGAGGAGTCAGTATTTAGACATCCTAGAGATAAGGAAACCATTTCCATCCCAACAGATTATGAAGGGTTTTTTAAATGTTCTGAAGGGAATATTTTGGGATATAGAGAAAAATCCATGTATTTTTTCCATAAGTATAGTAACTTCATCTAGATTGGATGAAAAATTAGATACGTGGTAATGTTCACCAGATGGAATGATGAAATCTTCATTTAGGTTTTCCTCATTATTTAGTTTATATATGATTTCTACTATGTAGTCATGGACAATTTCTATAACTGAAATTATGGAATCCACTAAACATTTGTTTTTATTTGGTTCTATCCATTAAATTTGATTGATATGATGCATGTTATCTGTTTTTGGATGTTTGAATGGGTTTGTTGGGGATCTTTTCTAGACCATTTAGAGCATTGATTATTGTAACAGCATTCACCATGGACTAATTTCCCTTCATGTGGTAGAACATTGCATCAATGTATTGAGATTCACATTTTTTGAATGGGGCTTATCAACATAAAATTTCTCAATTTGACAATTGACACAATATTTGAGACATTTATGGTATAATGAATTAATAAACACATGTTGATATAACCAAGGTATCCCCAACAGGTTGTTGAAAGTACCATCCTGCCCGAAATCAATGAATTCTAAATTAAATAGAGGATGCAAAAAATAGAGATCTGAGTTTAATTTCACTCTGAGGTTCTTGTTCATTATTTTCATAACCTTGCATCCTTAATTTAGAAGAAGATCAGTTAGATTTATTGAGCCCCAAAAAGAAATGTTTATAGATGGTAATAAGTTTGACTCTTGATCCATTATCAATGAAGGATCACAGGATATCAATATCATTGAACTTTTTTGGAAATTTATAAGGGCATGAGGTGTCCTTATACAACATAATGTTCATATTGGTCCATGATAGTTATGAATACATGTCATTCTGTAGGATCATTCTCTATATGGTATACCTCAATAGCATACTCCTTAGTTTCAAATTCTTGAGGACTTAATAGAGCAACCATGAGTGAATCCTAGAGATCATTTGACCAAATAAGAGCATCTAGGATTTATTATATGGCTGGTACATTGGAGAATTTCTTCAAAATGGGATACTTAGGGTCCAATGGTCTGCATTTTTCTACATAGAGGTGCTCTTTTCCAAATTCCTTGGGAGCTGATGTCCCTAACATGGATGAACCAACCTTTGAGATATGATCTGGACATACTTCTGCACTAGGTGGATAAGGTTTACTAGAACATCCCACCCACTGATGTGATGGAAATGTTGGAAACCCCTCAATTTAATTATAACTTTAATAATAATGTTTCTAGTTATTTTTTGTTTCTATGAAAAATTGTGTTATTTAATACATAAAAGGCAATGATGAACATTTTATTCAACAACTAAAATATTACAGTAATACAAGATGATACAAATACTCAAGAAAACTCATCGCATGACCCATTAGAATAAATTGAAGACCACCAAGCATGATAAAAGGCTAATATTGTAGTTGATATCCATAGGATCGATAGTAACTAAACCCAATATGACAAGATATATAGCAAGAATTCTAAGAGTAAAAGAATCATAAAAAACTATTTAAATGATCTTTGATCTTTTGAATAAAGTGAAACAGTATTTATATAGTTTATATGATTTTTTTAAATAGCCATTGAGTTCCATATTTATTGTTGATGTTTTATATCCATTGGGAATGTTTTAGATGTTTTAAAATAATTATTTTTGGTTAAATAATATTATTGAATATAATTTATAATTATAAAATTGGTATTTATATTAACTATTATTATATTCTGTGCTTTAGATGGTTTAAAATTCAAAATTAAACTATCTTGGTTTAATGATATTTTTTAGGGAATAATTTTCATATAAAAGTCCAGTTAATTAAATATTTTATAAGGGAATTAAAATATTATAATCCTAAAATAAAATTTATTCTCTATCTAATTTTTTTATTCATAAATATTAAAAATATTGTGCCATCCTTAGGATAAGGGATAACTCAACCATGCTGGAGGACCCTTAAAGAGGTCATCATCCATAACATGGAGGAATCTACCCATCCCTAGAGAGGCTCAAGAATCGTAGGAGTTGAACCCAACAAGCATAGTGTAGGGTAGCTCTTTCACATACCAGTGTTTAAGGCCCTCGTCATACATGAGTAGAGGTTGGCCCATGGACTGCGGGTGGGGAACCATTTATGAGGACCCCTTGGTGTGTGTTCCTATGTCATTGAACACAAGCACTGCACACTGAGCTATATTAGGTAGCACCAAAACCTGCATGATGTCGATATCAAACACACATTTTTTCAGACCTCATGATCTCAGCCGCATTATCTCACCACGCGAGATCCATGCCATCCACGTTGTCTCATAGATCGAACCCCCACCTCTTTCTTTTATCACCATGTTTTTATTTATCTTCTGATATGGATTCTCTTAATATGGACCTTTTAAATGTTTAAAAAATTTGCGATCACCCGTATCCATTCAATCATACGCCATCTAATCCCAAATGTCAATTATTTTTTAAAACTCACCACTAATCATTGACCCTCCAATTAGATATGCAACCCATCCTAGATATCCATTCACAAGATACACATACCCCCTCATTTAAAAATTCTAGTGGTAATTCTAACCGCTGGATCAGATCATGTTTGAACCAAACCGTTCATCCTTTCTCCTCCTTCTTCATCGAGTCGCACTGTTCGGAGTCGCTCATAGGAATGCCACTAGGTTTCTTCCCACTCCTTTTTTCTTCATAAACTTATGATCCAACATCCAAGTCCATTGCCCCACCTCAGGTTTTATTTCCACTAATGATCTACATCGTTGGTATTGATATAAGACCATCATCATCAGCTTCTCACTATGCTTCGAATATATGTGGATATATATGTCTTTCTTGTCGATATGGGTTTGATCTTGTTTCATAATCGGTATTATTTTTATTTATCATGCCAATTTATCTATCAAATAGAAATTTTTTTAATTGTGTCATATGTTTTGTTTCATTTATATAAACACACTTATCACACCCAATACGACCCGAATTTCACTATGTTAAGCTTCCTCTATTAGTTTCAAAAAACCCATTGTCCTATTTGATTTAAGTCAGGTATGGTATCTATTTTTCATACATTGAAATAAAATACATATATATATATATAGGTAAGATCATGTCTTTCTAAATCAATCCACATACATGATAAGTTCAATTGATTATAAAACCTTATAGTTATAAGGGTGTCATTTAGTTATGACCGATGTACAAAGAATTATATATATGTGTGTGTGTATACATGTGTATATACATATATATAGCCTAATATTTTCAGTATATATGTATATATGTATATATATATATATTACATATGTGTATATACATGGGAATATACCCATATATGTCAACACATTTTGTTGTTAGTACATATAAGAGGGATTTTGTTTTCAAAGATTAGTTTCTAAAACCTACAGATACAAGAGTTTAATGTATTTAAACCACATATATATATATATACATATATATGAATATAAATATGATCAAAATAAGTATTTTTGTTCTTTCTCATTTATTTATAAGTTTTAAATGGTATTTAAACCCCATAAAACATTTTTTTAACGATCTATGTAAGTTTAAAAAACTTTATTGACCATATTTTCACTTTTAAATGTGATAAATATTTTCAATTTATGTGAAAAAAGTTATTATTTTATGTGAAAACATGCATCTTCATCTCCTAACATGTCATGCATGAATATGCATGACTATCATCTAGCTCATGTTTCACATTCCAGGAATTTTGTGATCAGGGATGCACTTAATTCTTTGTTTCATGCAACTACAAGTATCAAATAATGGTGTTTTTTCCAATAATGGAATTTTCCCTAAAATGATATTGAAAACATTTTGATGAAATAGTGATGAAATGAAATGGATTGTTTTATTTAAAAAATAATAATCTTATGAAATTATTTTGGAAATGATTTTCTGTAAGAAATATAAAATTTAGGTCCACAGGAAAATGATTTCTAAAATTTGCAATAGTTATATATGTGACCTTCTGGGGAGTGAAACCATAAATCATAGTGATTAATAGTAGCTGGGTGTATGGTTTTTGATATGGTATACCAAGTATTATAAACGACCCACATAAAATTAATATTTTAAATGGATAATTCCAAATGTATTTTGAAGTATAATTATTTTGTAAATTATGGGTTATATATATATTCAGGGATTTTTGAAATTTCATTTTAAGTAAATGTATTTATTTACAAGAAATATTTTAAGGAATTTATTTTTTGTTTTGAAACCCCCTTATAGGGTTTTTTTATGATTACCCAATGTATTATAATCACTTTTAAAGGTTTATAAAACTTGTCTTGATGAATTTATGTTTTGGGTGTAGTGCGCTAGTGATTCATTGATTATTTAATTTAAAATTGTATAACCTTTTCGAAATATAAGCCTTGTGTCAAATTTTATGAAACCAATATCAGTAAAAGATTATCTATTGTAATAAAAAATTTATATTCATTTATGTTGTTTAATATAAAAGAAAATTATACATAATTTAAAATGGCTAAGTCTAGTATCTCATGTTTGGGTCTTTACATATGGAATTAGAGGGATGAGTAATTTAGTTTGTAATATTAGAACAAAACTACTAATTTATGTATGTATACTTACATAAAATTCATTTCATAAAATTTTCATATGGATGGTGGAGGTTCACCAACTAACCTCTTGTATCTTGTTACTAAGTTACATGAATCAATAATTGTCAAATCATGTTTAGAAGCATATTAGCGTTTCACAAACCTAAATTTATCTCACAAACAACTTTTTCAAGTTTCGAATAACCCAAATATCCTCTCATTCTATCAATGACTGAATCATGTGTATCACTTTACATCATTTTCACAACATTTCTTTTATAGGAATAAAGAAAAAACTATGAAGTTATCTTCCTATGATTAACCATGTATGTGATGTACAAACCTTTAGGAAAATTATGAGAATATATAAAGGAGAGTGACCTCCATGCATCCTATCTTTTTCAAGTTCTGAGATTCAGAAGGTATGGGAGACTCTATGATATCAAACCTTTTAAAAACAAACTAGTTACATAGGTCTATAAGGACCTAGTCAAATATGATATCTCTGATCTCTAGAAAAACTATGCTTCTCTCTAGAAACCCAGTTGTTTTATGCATGAGATTGATCCTAGCTACTCAAGATGTATTTGGGATAAATAAATTAATTAATTTTAACCACCAAGAGAATTACTTTGAAGTAATTAGTGGACTATCCATGGTGATGGACCCGGGGAATGTATAAATTAATTGCAATTCAAATTGTCTTAATTAATAATAATAAAGAAGTTTTTTAGGGACATTATGGATGAAGTCAGAAGCTCAATACTGGTGGAGAATGTATGAGTACTATAGAATTGGGATGGAAATTTTTTTTTAGGGGAGGCGGGGAATATAACTCCAAAAACATAATTATAACTGTAATAATAATATTTTTAGTCATTATTTTTTTTGTTTTTATGAAGATTGGTTTTATTTAATTCATATACAACAATGAGGAACATTTTATTCAAGAAATGAAATACTACATTACTAAAAAAGGTATCAACTACTTAAGAAAATACATCCCAAGACCTATTAGAATAAAGGGAAGATCACAATGTATGATAAGAAGACTGATGTGTAGTTGACAACCTCTGGATCGGCCTTAAAAAAACCAAAAGACAGGAAGTATATGAAGAATGTGAATAGTCAAAGAAATAAAGTGCACCATTTAAATGATCATTGTTCTTTTAAAGAATGTTAATAGGTACTTATATGGTTTATAATAGAGTTGTATATAGCCATTGAGTTTCAAACTGAATGTTGTTTTTTACTGATATTGGGTATGTTTTTAATGTTTAAAAATTATATTCTTAGTTAAATAATTTCACGACCCGTCCTCGGGGCCTGTGTCATGACTACCCCAAGCCCGCCTTCCATAGGCCAGGGGCTGGCAATGAGCACCAAGGCGTAAATCCTGGTAAAAAGAGAAGGCATTTCCTTTTTAAAGTAAACAAAAACCACAGAGCAAGAAAGCAGAAGAAACACTAAGTAAAAAACTGAGTACAACAGTAAGTGCGCAAAGGTAAGTGGGCCAGGATACAAACCCAAACTGAAAGTAATGTACAAGTCGAAAGGGAAAACATCAACTGAAAACTAATGCCACAACGTCGAGCCGTCCACTAGAAGTACCACCTAAAGGACGAGTACAGATAGCCTCCACAACTACTCGGGTCCAACCATCCACTCCGAGTACGTCCCGCCCAGTGGTCCACCTCCTGGTACCATCCTGCTCTGCAAGCCTCAACCACGATCAGCACTGTCTGTCGTCTGCAACCAACACAATGTAGTGTAGGCATAGCCCGTGCAGGGGTGAGTATAAGCTACTCAGTAGGGACCCCAAGACCCCCGAAGGTCTCCCAGAATCCACAAAGGATAATCCACAAAGGAAAGATACAATCACGAAGAAACATCTGACACTGCTTAGGTATATGCCCATACATATACCTAAGTTATCACTTCTTGTTCGTCTCCAACATCTGAGCCCAAGTACAACCTAGTCCACACAGGAAAGCAAAATGTAAACCCACAAAGAATAGCATAACACATTCCACATAGAAAGCAACACATGATTCAGCTCACACAGGTGCACATCATTTGTAAAGTAAGAGAGATAATTAGATGTAATCACTGATTCATCTTACTGGGACCCACGTAGGATACAAGCACTGTAGTCATCGTCGTCGAACCCACAGAGGATTCCGGTACAATTTTCTTCATCGTCGAACCCACATAGGATTCCAGTACGATTGTCTTCATTGTCGAGCCCACATAGGATTCCAGTACGATAGTCTTCATCATCGAACCCACATAGGATTCCAGTATGATAGTCTTCATCGTCGAACCCAGATAGGATTATAGTACGATAGTCTTCATCATCGAACCCACATAGGATTCCAGTATGATAGTCTTCATCGTCGAACCCACATAGGATTCCAGTATGATTATTTTCATCGTCGAACCCACATAGGATTCTAGTACGATAGTCTTCATCGTCGAACCCACATAGGATTCCAGTACGATAGTCATCACTGTCACAGTCACAGTCGCAGCCAGCACTAGGGTACCCGCACACAGCAAGCTCATTCGAGAGGGTCCGCTCCACGACCCAAGAGGCCAATACATCAACTGACACATAGTACAGAGTTGATGTGTCCCAATGTTCCGTATCATCAACAGGAACTCAACGTCGCAGACTGCGCGTCAACCAGACGCCCGGTCCGAGAGTTATTGGCTTTTTCGTCCTAGGGGCCCAGTTGGTTTTTAAGTCAAAACCAACCCAACCGTACTCCACCTGCATCCAACCCTCGGGAAGAGTAAGCCAAATGATCTGCCTCACTTAGAGGAATCCATCAAAGTCGACATTACATCAATCAGACGTCCGAAGCTCAAGTTATAAGCGTTTCCACTCCGAGGGCCCGGTTGGTTTCGTGTACGAACCAACCCGGCCAAACCCAAAGTATTCCGAAACCTTGAGTGTAATATACCGAATCTACCGTCTCGATCCAAGGATGACATCGCCACTAACGGTATGTCGATTGGAGGCCTGCAGCTCGTTTTATAAGCAAAAGACCGAAAAGGTCCGAAAACGGGGGGTCTGGGCCCGGACCGACCCAGTCCAACCCCCTGGGTCAGCCCGAACCGGGTCGACCCGACCCGATTCCGGATCCAACCCGACCGGAACGGCTTGGCCCGGCCCGGCTGGGTGCGGCCCAGTTCGGCGGTCCGGCCGGGTGGCTCGGCCGGCGCGCTGGCGCCGGCCAGGCGCCTCGCAAGGCAGCCCCCCCCCCCCCCCCCCCCCGCGGGGGCCGCTCCGTGACACCCGCACGTGGGTTAAGAAGCGCCCCTCCTCCACGGTCCCGCGCGGCCGTGGAACCGGCCAGCGCCGCCGCAGATTCAGCCGCGGCGGGTCTTCCCGGTGGCGCGCCGGGAACCGCTTCATCCTGGCGGTCGGCCGCTGCTAGCTCCGCCTACAGCCGCCGGCGCCGCCGTGCCGGCGTGGCACGCCGGTGGGGGCTTCTGCGAACCACCGGACATACTTTGGTGGTCCGATTTGCGCGCAGTCTTCTCCAGTGCTCGTCCCGAGACTCGTTCATCACTACAAAGCCTTCAAAATTAACTTTCGGCCCCGTTTGTCATCGCCCGCCAATCCACGCATAACAAACAAAAAGGGCGGTGGGTTCAGACTTGTTCGTTACTCTGCACCCACCGTGTTAGCGGTTTTTAAAGTCTCACGACAATCATATTTAACAATCGGGGATATAAATCTCAAAGATTTAAAAGGAACAACCCCAACTTCGTCGTAGTCGTTGAACGTGTGTTCTTCGCGGGATTGACCGTCGCGGAAGAAGTGGATCGTCGCGTCGCGGAAGGGGGCGTCACGTCGTCGCGGTACACGGCGTCGCGTCATCAAACTCGATTGGTTGTCGATCGAAGATCATCACGAAAGAAGGAACGTCGCGGAAGAAGCGTCAGCGTCGCGGTACTCGGCATTGCGTCGTCAATCTCTGAGGGATCGGTGTTCTTCGTCGCCCTTTCGTCGGAGGCCGACGTTCTTCGTTTTCTTTGCGTTCTTCACGTTCTTCGTGTTCTTCACGAAGGAGGATGAAGATAGTTAGAGATTCTCCAATGTTTTAACATGACATCAAGATAATAAAATAAGTACTCATTTTATTATCATTTAAATAATTTGAAAAACAAAGATAAGAAACAAACAATTAATTCAAATAATTAATTGTAAAATTTAACTACCCAATTAAATGGGGCGTTTCTTAACCAAAAAAACGCATAGTTGACCTTCATTAAAAGGAGGTTTTCGCTGGTGCGTTACTTAGAGGAAAAGAAACACTAGGGCTCGTGCGGGCCCCACCTCACAAATATCCTACCCAGTGGGTAGGATATTTTGGGTTCCAACCAAACTACTTAACTTAGCATAAGTGGCTTTAAGTGGCTTAAAGTGAAATAAAATAAAGGGTTGCACCACTTTTATTTTATTTCTTAACATCAACCCCCAAAAAAATTAAAAACCACACCCGAGAAAACGCAACTCCAGAAAAGGCGTTTCTAAGCAAATACTGGTGTTGCAATTCCATCGGTGCCCTCAAAATTCGATTCCGAGCACCGGTTCAAAAGTTAGGAAAACCCGCTCGTTCGTTCACTGAAGTTACCCGAGACAAACTTCGGAAATTGATTCCGGGCACACCGGGCCTCGGAATCAGGTGCCATCAGAAACTGCGTTCATGTAAAATTCCAAAGAAAATTAAAAATAAAAAAACTTTCCTTGAATTTTAAGGGCCTTTACATCACTCCCACCTCAGGGAATTATGTCCCCATAAAGATACATCACAAACTAGGGGAAAAACAGTGGGTACTGAGCACGCATCTGAGCCTCCCGCTCCCAAGTGCTCTCCTGGAGGGTCCCGTGCTGTCAACTGATCCGTACTAGAGGAATCAACCGTCCACGTAGGACCCGCTCCTGTCGATCCTCAATCTCCACCGGGACATCCACAAAAGTCACCCCATGATCAATTTCCAACTCCCCATGGTCAAAGATATGCGTCGAGTCATGCACGTATCTACTCAGCTGAGATACATGGAAGACATCGTGCACCTGGTGCAAATGAGGTGGATGTGTCAAGAGGTAAACCACCTCGCCTACCCCGCTGAGGACCTAGAAGAGTCCAAAGAAGTGCGGAGACAACTTGCCACCTCGGCCAAAATTCCATAACTCGCGTAGAGGTGAGAAACGCAAGAAGACGTGGTTGACATCCTCGAACTCTAGTGGCCTCTGCCTCCTGTCAGCAAAAGACTTCTGCTGGCTCTGAGCTGTCCTCTTCCGCTCCTGGATGACTTGGACCTTTCTGGTCCTACAAGAGTTGCTGTGTTTTCTTCTTTTCTGATAAGAGAAATCTGGTCTCATCCCTTGGATGAACCACATTTTTCGTCTAATACAGTCAATCCCGACATGGATGATACTATTCCATACCAAGTATGACATCGTAAGGCCTCGACGCTACTACCAAGAGATCCAACCATTACTCTCACCTCTAAGGGTTAAGTCACACTGTCGGCATCAGTTTGTGTTCACTAGGTCTCCCCCAGTAGGTATCTCAAAGTGAGGGGAAATTCAACGGTTTTTAAACCAGATCCTCTTAGTAACAACTAAAAGAGAGGACAGGAAGGTGAACGCCACACGAAAAGTGTCTTTTTATTACTGCAGCTCAAAGTACAAAGACACAAAGAAACATAAAAAAATCAACAGAGCTAGAAGCAACATGAACAAAAGTATCTAGGTCTGGAGCTAGTCCCGCTCCTATCCATATGCTCCCAGAGCTCCATGATCGTAGGCCTCAGCTGCCTAAAGCTGAGCTCTTCCCTGTCAACCTGTTCCCTGCGGTCAGGGTGGTCTCCCTGATGGTAGTGGTGGTAAGGCCTCAAAGCGCCGTCCACCACCCGCTGCTTGGCCAGCTCCTATACCTCATCCTCCTACTCCCTGGAGACTGTCATGGTCGAGCCTCTGCCTGGGAGGTCCCTCTACTGCCTGTTGTTCATCAAAAGGATGAGTCGAGCAGTCTCGAGCCATGTGACCTTGCCCGTCGCATGCGTAGAATTGCCTGCTCCTCGAGTAGTTGGCTCTCTTTCGTGTTCCCCGCACAACTGAATCATCACCCTGAGATTTCCCATCTGAAGGTCTGGCCCACTTGGACCTCTGCATCACGTGTCGACTGCCAGCTGCAGAAGACTCCGCTACGGGTCGTCCTGCGGAGGGTCCTGCCACTGGTGCCTGCTCGGCGAGGAAACTCTCTACTAAAAGGGCTCTCTCCAACACCTCTGCCAGCGTCAGAATGTTGAGGGAGATCATCGAGGCCCTGATCTCATTCCTTAGAGGGATGTGTAATTTAGTTTTGGAAAATTAGAACAAAACTACTAATTTATGTATGTATACTTACGTAAAATTCATTTCATAAAATTTTCATATGGATGGTAAAGGTTCACCAACTAACCTCTTGTATCTTGTTACTAAGTTACTTGAATAAATAATTGTCAAATCATGTTTAGAAGCATATCATCCTTTCACAAACCTAAATTTATCTCACAAACACCTTTTTCAAGATTTGAATAACCCAAATATCCCCTCATTCTATCAATGATTGAATCATGTGTATCACTTTACATCATATTCACAACATTACTTTTATAGGAATAAAGAAAAAACTATGAAGTTATCTTCCAATGATTCACCATGTATGTGAAGTACACAGCCTTAGGAAAATTATGAGAATATAAAAAAGAGAGTGACCTCCATGCATCTAATCTTTTTTAGGTTCTGAGATTCAGAAGGTATGTGAGACTCTATGATATCAGACATTTTAAAAACAAAGTAGTTCCATAGGTCTATAAGGACCTAGTCAAATCCGATATCTCTGATCTCTACAAAAACTATGCTTTTCTCTAGAAACCCAGTTTTTTTATGCCTGAGATTCATCCTAGCAACTCGAGATGTATTTTGGACAAATAAATTAATGAATTTTAACCACAAAGAGAATTAATTTGAAGTAATTAGTGGACTATCCGTGGTGATGGACCCGGGGAATGTATAAATTAATTGAAATTAAAATTGTCTTAATTAATAATAATTAAGACATTTTTTCGGGACATTGTGGATGAAGTGAGAAGCTCAATACTGGTAGAAAATGTATGAGTACTATAGAATTGGGATGAATTTGTTTTTAGGGGGGGCAAGGAATGTAACTCCACAAACATAATTATAACTGTAATAATAATATTTTTAGTCATTATTATTTTTGTTTTTATGAATATTGGTTTTATTTAATTCATAGAAAAGAATGAGGAACATTTTATTCAACAACTGAAATATTAAATTACTACAAAAGGTATCAACTACTTAAGAAAATACATCCCAAGACCTAGTATAATAAAGGGAAGATCACAATGTATGATAACAAGACTGATGTGTTGTTGACAACCTCTGGATCAGCCTTAAAAAAACCAAAATACAAGAAGTATATGAAGAATGTGAATAGTCAAAGAAAAAAAGTGCACCGTTTAAATGATCATTGTTATTTTGAATAATGATAATATGTACTTATATGGTTTATAATATAGTTTTATATAGCCATTGAGTTTCAAACTGAATGTTGTTTTTTTACTAATATTGGGTATGTTTTAAATGTTTAAAAATTATATTCTCAGTTAAATTAAATTATAGAATATAATTGGTAATTATAACATGGGTATTTATATTATCTATTAGTATTTTTGTGTTTTATTATGTTAAAATTTTAAATAAAGTGTCTTGGTTTAAAGATATTTCTTTGTTATATTGTGAATGGTTAGTTTAATTAATTAATGATTTTAAAAGAAAATTATATAGAATAGTCTTATGTAAACTTTATCCTCCAACTTAAAATTTAAGAAGTCATAATTATTAAAAATATTGTTCCATCCCTAGGCTAGGGGATACCTCAACCCTGCTTGAGGCCCCGTAAGGGGGTCGTCATCCTGATCATGGAGGGATCTACTCATGCCCAAAGAGACTCAAGAAGCATAGAAAATGAACCATGCAAGCATAGTACAGGGTGTCAAACACACAGACTGGTGTTAGGGCCCTAGTAAAACGTGTGCAGACGGTGGGCCCTAGACTGTGGGTAGGGACCCGTGAATGGGGACACCTTGGTCTGTGTGTGAGTGTCATCAATCAAAAGCGATGTAGGTTAATCCTTATAAAGAAGCACCAAACCCTGAACAATTTTGATGTGGGTGAACATTTTTCAGAGCTTGTGATCTTAGTAACATGATCTCATCCTGCGATATCCCAACCATCCATATTGATTCACAGATCGAACCCACATACTTATTTCATCATCACATTGTTTTGACCATCTGACCTGGCATCCCTTGAATATGATTGTTCAACCCTTTAAAAAATGCATCATCACTCATTTTCATCTGATCCTGCCCAATAGAATCTTAGTCATCCATTGTTTTTTAAACTATGCCGCTCATCCCATACACACTAATTAGGTATATGGCCCATCCTTTCCATCCATTAATAACCGCATAGACACCTCTACTAAAAATTTTAGTGTTAATTATACCCCTTAGATCATATAATGTTTGATCCAAATCGTTCATCTGTTTTACTATTTCTTCTTCATCAAGTCTCTCCAATCCAGGTCACTCCTAGGTTGGCCTCCAAGGATTCTTCCCCCTCCTCTATTCAACATCAACCTATTATCCACCATCGTAATCCATGGCCCTATCTCATCTTCACATTCCACTAATGATTAATGTGGTCTGTATTAATTGGAGAACATCCCCATCATCTTCTCACTATGATGCAAATATATATAGATATAATTGTCTTTATATTCGATTCAGGTTTGATATTGTTTCAATCATCAATATTTTTTATTTCTCTTTTAGAATTTTGATATTGGTTAAAAAAAATTCAAATTGGGTCACGAGTTATGTTACATTTATATAAACCCACTTTTCACACCCCATACAACCATAATTTCACACTTCCAAGCTTCCACTCTCAACTTCATGAAACCCGCCACCCTCTTTGATTTATGTCAGGTAAGGGTTATATTTTTTTACTTTGAAAACATATACATGTAAATATATGAAATATCATATCATTCTAAATGAAATCTCATATATTATATGTTATCTTTATTCTAAAACCATATAGTTATAAGGGAGTGTATTTTTTAGGATCCTTGTATAATGAATTTAATACATATTAGTGTTTTTACATTATTATATACACATATATAGCCAAATATTTTTTGTATATATATATATTACATATATGTTTATAGAAGTGAATATTGACATATACACCAACACATTTCGATGTAAGTACATATAAGGATAATACTGTTTTCCAAGCATTGTTTCAAAATCCTAGAGATGTAAGGGTTTTAGGTTTTCAAACCACATATATACATATGTACATAAATATATACATACATACATATATATGCATATAAATGTTAACACCTTATGTATAGTTGTTATTTTTTCCTTTATTTAGAAGATATAAATATTATTTAAAACCCATCAAACCTATTTATAGAGATCAATGAAGGTTTAAACTCTTTTATTAACCATATTTGCATATTTCCATGTTTTAAATATTATAATTTTCTATGGAACAAGTTATTATTTTATGTGCGAACATTCATTTTTATATCATAACTCATACAACATGAAATAGTATGTCCATAATCTATATCATGTGTGGCATTCTAGGCATAATGCAATCTTGCACACAATTACTTCACAGTTTCATTCAATTTTGATTTTCAAATAATGGTGGATTTTTTTCCAAGCATTGTATTCACCCTAAAAATATTTTTAAAACATTTTAATGTAATTTTGATGACATGAGAAGTAATGTTTTCTTTTAATGGAAATAATATCATCTACGTATTCTGAAAATGATTTTGGGTATGAAATGTGAAAGTCAAGCACATGGAAAAATGTTTTAAAAAATTAGCAATGGTGAAATTTGCGACCTTTATGGTGAGTGAAACCATAAGTAATAGTGATTATTATTGACCATATGTATAGTTTTTATTATGGTTTTCTATTTATTCCTAACGACCCACATGAAATAAATATCTTTAAAGGATATTTTCTAATTGATTTTTAGGTTTAATTATTTTGTGAAGTCCTATTTTTCTGTCTCTATATATATAATCAAGTATTTGAGAAAATATGTTATATGTATGTGTATTTATTTTCTATAATTTTTTTAAGAAATTTATTATCTATTTTGAAACACCCTGAGTGTGATTTTTTGCTCACCCTATGTATTATAATCACTTTTAATGGGTTAGAAAACATACCGCGATGAATTTTTTTGTCGTTGTAGTGCACCGAAGAATAATTATTTATTTAAATTTCAAATAGTGTAGTTTTTTTAATTGTATGTCATCTATCTAATTTTACAGGACTTAGATCAATAAAATATCCTCAGTTGTAATAATTATTTTGTATTCTTTTATGTTTTTTATAAGGTAAAAGTACAAAATAATTATATTGTATGAGTCTGGTATCGTAGGATCGGGTATTTACATATATAAACTCATACCTATCTTCTAATATGATTATGTCAGGGTAGACTCTGTCTTGTGCATGAGAGTTTCCATGTTCTTGTTGATCCCACTAGAGGGTTATCCTATGAGTTTTGACATTATAAATGGTTCGAGAATGGGTGTAAATGAAAAGGTGGCTTCTAGAATACCCACATCTTCCCCTATATCCTCCACCTTCAAGAACTTTTATTCATGTCCTTGAATCATGTATGGGGAATGCAGTTTAATAATCAAAATCATTATTTTCATAGGGATCCATTAACTGAATAACATTAATGGAATCTAAGATCAACTCCTCATTTTATGAATATTCTACATGACATGTCAATTCTTGTTGTGCAATTTGTGGGGGCAGTGCATGTGCTTTTGAGACAGTTGGCCTGAAATATTCCAATGTCAAGGAAAACTTCACCGTTAACATGACTTTGTTCTCTTATGACTTTTCTTTATATTTATGACCATGTATCTTTCATGTATTTTCCTTTGGAGGACTTATCTTTGTATGAATATGGGTTTTCTATAACAAAAGTGGAAAAAGACACAGTTGGTTGTTCCAACTATTTTCATAGAATAGAATGATTCTGATAGATTGTTTTTCTGACTATCCATTCATCTAATTTCATAGTATTCCTAAATTTGATTTCCTACCACTCACCTTGCTCCTTTGGATTGATAGTAGTAACACATGATACTTGGGCTGATGAACTATTAAATTTTGCATAACAAGATTCCACTATCTTTATATAATATATTTTTGAACAAAAAACACTCCTGAGGTGGTGATCCTAAATGTGATGGAAGGAAAAGTAGTTTGAGAGGGTTCTCATCTCACTTTTAGGGTTTTTTGACCTTATCATCAAACTATGTTTTTTTACAAAGATGAGATGAATTATCCTGGGACTTGGTCATTCCGAAAAGAATAGAACTTATTTTTCAATTTTTCAAACTGCTCATGACTCTGATCTCTTTGATCATCCAGACGATGTGGTTGTTGAGGCTGATGCTTGGGTAGCAGATCCATACAGTATGACGAGAGATTTGAAGCAGTAGTTGGTACGTGGTATTACATAATTGTAACTATAACAGTCTCTTCTTTTAGTAATCTTCTTCCCATATTTGATCGGATTACTCGGGATATGGAGCTAGTCTCTAAAATTTAGTTTTCCAATTTTTAAGAAATCAATGTAAGATCCCTAAAACCACTTATGTATTTCACAAGGAAAAATTCTATATGTAACTCATTATAGAGATTTGAATCACAAATGGGTAGAATAACTTCCCAAGGGAGTGGTATATTTATGGAGTATGTGAATCCTTTCCACTAAACAATGAAATCTAAAACTCTTTCATTATCACAATGTTGAACATTAGTGAGTTTGAATATTTTATCCTTCTATAGAACTAATATTAACTGGAAGAGGATATTTAAATAGAGATCCTCTCATTCAAAAATTGTCTAAGACTAGAAATTTGTATACTAACTGAAGGATGGCCCCTGTAGTGATTACACAAAACATTTGAGCTCTATAGCCTCTTGTTGCTCATGGGTTCCCATTATAGGATCATAATAATATATGAAATGTGTGAAGTGATTCTTTGGATCTCTTGCTCTATTGATGATTAAAAATTGTGGATTCCCAATATTTGGTGGGGGAGGAGTCATATCCACCCACTAAAGATAAAAAATTTCTAACTGTATTGGTGTATGATGTTATTCCACTGCTTCCAATCAAGTTTTTTGTGTGGATAAATAGTGTTAATATGTATTTGACAAACTTCTAGAATAACCGAGACTTAAAAATGTGTGGTGGATGGAGTTTGAACAGGTGACGTGACTGGTAATCCCACTGGTGGTGGCACCCCTGGAATATTTTGTGGGTAACCCATAAGGATAATCTTGTAAGGGTTTGTCTATAATAGTGGGAATTCATAATCTACCTCATTTGTTGTGAAATAATTTATTGAATGATGTGTTCTAATTGGAAATTAAAATTTGGGATATGATTACAGATCATATATTTTAGGATGTCTGGTTTGGAGTAACTCTGCATTGAGTCATCTTAACTCAATAATTTCTTCTTCTAGTTGAGCAAAAATTTCTTCCAAATAAAGGGATTGACCTTCTCTAGGGGGAAGGTGAGACATGGTCTGAACATCACCATTCTCCATGTTGGGTGCCTTGTGAAAAGGTGGAATTAGATTTTTTGAGGGTATGCCTTGATTCTGGGAATGTCTTTGATTTCTGGTATTCACACCTCCATCATTTGCTTATGTGTGAACTGTATCAGGATACAGACCATCCTATTCTAATTTTCCAGATGTAGAATAATTCTATAGAGGATCTCTAGTGATGACATTCCTGAAATTCATCGATGAATTATGCATTGATTTAATTTAGTCAATATATCTGTGAGATCACCTTCTCTTTTTCCCTCCATGAGACGTCGTCCTACTATTTGATGGTTTCCTAAGAATTTACCAATTAATAGTAAACTAAGGGGAATTATTTGATAATATATTTATGTGTAAAGTTTTTAGATTCATCCCTAATTGGGAGAAAACTAAATTCCATTGAGTAAGGGATCTGAATCTGTTAGATGGGGTTATTCTTGTTCTTCTTTACCAATAATTTGAATTATATTTGTTGGCTCTGAGGGTGGGGTAAAAATCCAATAGCCCCGTGGGGTGGGGTGGTTTCTGAATAGTAATGGATGATATAAGCATATATTCTCTTCTAATTTGAAACATTATTTTATGAACATTAGTTGGGTACATTTTTTATATCCCAATTTAATCATATATTTCTAAAGATCGATGTGTTATTTATGAAATCTATGAAATCTGATAATTGACATCCTCTATAACAGATGGATGATATAAATTCTACTACTATTCTAATTTTTAAAATTCTAGTATGAACATTGGCCATGTTAATTTTCCAAAACCCACATAAATTTCCTATTTTGGGGGATCATTTTGATATTTTAGACATCTATACGATCTGATGATTAACAACCTCTAAAAGGGAGGCCTTTTAAATATTCCCAGATTCATGAAGAAAATGTATCTCAAAATTCTTTTCCCTTTCGGTCTCACATTGGTGGAAGTTGGTTGAGGCATGTTATATCTGAGCATCTCTTCACTCATGAATAGAAATGTTTTGTAGTAAATGTCCTATGGAAATAACATTGCATGAGACCACTTTTGGTGGGATTTTCTATCTTTAGAGAATAGTGAAAGGAAATGGTCCATGTGGACCCCATCATCAGATATAAACACTAGACGGGATACCTGTGATAATTATATGTAACTTCATTAGTGAATTGAGGCATTCACGTTGAAGGGAACCCTATTACTTTTCAATATTTGGATTTTGAGAAACCTAGAGAGATTCTATGTCAATTTTTCATTGAAACCCTTGTATTGCCTTAATATAACATTGATATTCATTAAACATTAATAAAATATAATTTATATGAAGAAGAGTCTTCTATATATTGGGGTGGATATCATGAACACAATATTCTACCAACATCTCTATAATTTTGTCTTGAGAGGTGGTGAAAGGCTATAACATGACAGATATTTAAGCCTTAGCAAGTTGTTTCCTCATGTTCAACATATCTTATTTGTCTTTTTCAAGAGGTTTCTCAACCAAGTCCAACCAGAGTGGAACCTTCCCAATTTATTTACCACAATAAATTGGATTAGTTTTTGTTTACTCAGATATATTTGAAGGAAAATAACCCATGGTAGGTTCAAAGAATGAACATCAAATTGAGATGTCTTCTGGATGAGAAAGTATTCCACATTGTTAATCGAATAAATCTCTTAAAAAATTAAATCACTATAGTAGAGATGACATTTGAAGAGAACACAGTCATGTGGGGGAAAACAATGATGTATTACAATATAGGATCAATCCTCTTTCTCATTGGATTTTTGTCAACATAGAGGGTTTTTGTGGCTCTCATCTAGAGATAGGATCTAGAGATTGAGTGAATTATCCTAAAGAAAGAAATAATTATGAATAGTATGATGAAGAAGATTCCCTAATATTACTTATACTCCCATAATTTGGTGAAGGTTGGGTTGGATCTTGATGTGGAATAGATAAATCTCTAATGACTTCAAGAACTATCGAATTAATAAGAGATAGATCATAGATCAAATCAAGATTTTACAGTTGTGTTTGATAAGACTTAATTATAGATGCATTCCATCTAGATGTTTGCCCCACTTTCTAAAAGAAGTGGTTATCATGAGAAGGTGAATGTTCCTTTTTGGTGGTGTCCATTAAAATAGGATAGTTATCTCCAATTGGAACAAGCGTATCTTCTCGATCCTATTTTTGTATGATATGTGGGAGTGTGTCCCAAATGACTCCTAAACTCAAACATAAATTTGTATCTTCTTTAGTATGGTTTTCTGATGATTCATCCTAGGTATGGGGATGGAATTATATGTTTGTCCCTCTAGTACTGTGGATGTTCCCATTATGATATTTCGACAAGATTCCGGGATATGGGCAGGAATTTGTGTATACAGTTTCACCATTTTCAAAATGTGTATGGTGACTTTAGTGGATAGAATGGTAATAAAGGTTAATTCAATATGTGGAGTAGGTTTATGTACCTTCTTTTTTCCTCCATTTCCAATCAGTGGATACTGACAGTACTCATCTATGGGGGTAGTGATTTATGTGTTCCCATTTTTTTCTTTGAAGCTTTCTGATTGACTTCTAAGAGTGCTACCTATCTATACTATTGGTATGCCTGATGGATTCCCGAAATTGTAAGTTTTGGAAGTAATTTTTGACAAATAATGGTCAAAAGGATTCTTTATGTGCTTCCAGATGAGACTACTAGCCGAATTTGTGAGTATAGAGAGGTGTATGTTCTAGCTTACATGTTCCTGCAACATTTGGTTAGTGGGATTCCTTGAATGCAGCCAGATGAGGCTAGTAGCTAGATGATAGATTGTAAGAATGTCTATGTGCCTTCTCCCAGAAATCCACTAAATTTGAATGACGGGATTGGTTGGATTCATGCAGATGAGTCTGTTAGCCCATGGAATGAAGGTAGGTAATTATATGTTCCGATTATCAATTTTCCACCAAACTAGGCTGGTAGACTTCACCCAAGGGGGAAAAGGTAGGAACCTATTCCCTATTAGCTATTTATTGTCCATGTTGGTTCATCCTATGGGCCTGGGTCTGAGGGAACCTGGGATGGAATGATGAAAATAACATTCTCATCCAATTGAGGGTTTTCTATCACACGACATTGGTGGTGGTGATTACAAGTGTAAGCCTTTAAGAATGACCCCTATGTCATTATGGCAAGGTTATAGGTGGTCTCTTGGTCTAATTTCCTAGAATGTGGGAGGTATTGGTGATTTTGTTCCAGGGATAAGATCCCAAAATGGATGAAGATGGTGGTTGGCACCGCATGATTCTAGACCACCGGTCATTATTGACCAGATGAGCATGGGTTATTGTGGATTTTGTGGGATTGTCATACATCCTCCATGGCTGGGATGGTACTACGTAGACGATACTCTCATACTATTGGATTGGAGACCCATCATTGGATATGTTGAGTTATTTAGGATATCCTTCAAGAATATGAGTATCCAGCTAGAGTATCAGCCGATGAATTGATTGGTGAAAACATGAAAGAAGCCATTTTGGATAAATGGAGTTCTTGAAAAAAATTTCCTATATATGTGAAAAATACAAAAAATGTGATTTGGAAAAGGAACTTTTTTTGGTTGAATGCATGCGTTATTTCTTTCCATGTTAACCATATTTTACTAAAAGGGTCCTGACATATGGGTAACATCATTAACATGGTTAAGGATTCACGTCGAGTTCACCGTTTTCCCATCTTAATGCGTGTTCTAGTTATGAATCACAATTTATGAATGATTTCTAAATGATTTGATTATTGAATAATAAACATCTAATAGTATATATCTAAAGGGGACTTAGTAACCATATGCAGATGTTCGTTAGGTATTTTTACCTATGACTCTTATGAACTCGCATTTATCAAGAGGATGGGACGTCGAGATAATTACACCCTTTTGATAGAATTTTATCCTACTCCCGGACTCTCTTATAGATTGAACATATGTTCATGAATCTTTCATTATTTACTATGCTTGAGTTTGGTCATAAAAAAATTGGAAATCAATTATTTTCTTGTAAAAATTCAAAATCTTCTATATTTATTCGATGGTATTCATCCATGGATATATATATATATGGATTTTACGTTCTCCATAAATGGTTTCCACTCAGATACTACTTATAGATTCTTTTGACATAATTGTGATGATACTGGTTTTTCAGCCACCCAGTGGGGTGCTATGGAACTTATTTTCATCTATGTAGCAAAAAATTATTCTGATGTTTATCAACATCCATGGAGATGAAAAGTTACTATGGAGTATCTTTTTATCCAAAGAGACCGAAGATGTTTTGATATTGGGAACAGAACCACAATTGAGATTCCTACATATAATTATGAATGGAATCAGAACCCACATAGTTTGGTTCCACATAATGGGACACATCATTCCTTTTAAGGTGATTCAAAAAGGACACAACCATATAGTTTAACTCTATGTTGCAAGGAAATCATAAAATAAGGTTCTATCTAAAATATTGGTGTGAGACATATGTTGAATAATCCCAAGAAACCTATAAAGGATATGAGTTACCATGTTGGATTTAAACCTAGTGGTAATATGGCTCTAAGAGAACATGGTTGATTTGGGGTCATTGGGTTTGAACATAAAGGAGACTTTATACATATCCCATTTAGATTGGAATCATAGCCCACATATTTCCGTATGTCTCGCTGAGGAATATGTCCCTTTTAGAGAAATAGTGTGGGGATTACTCTTAAAGAGGATTCCCATATAACAGGTTCCATGAGGGATGTCTTAACTCATGGAGATTTATGGGAGACTTTATTCTGAGCATACTCCGTAACTGGATTCCCATATTAAATGGAATTGAGGTTGGATTCTTAAGGAGGATATCTTCTGAGGACATGGCCAACATGAAGGCTTCCAATATATCCATGTTATTGTGGGAGGCATAGTTCTCATACTTCATTCTTTTAGGTGGATTGTGGGGATGTGGTAATCAATTAAAACCTTTAAGACCACATGATTTATGCTTGGTGTGTGAAATAAGTGAAATTAATTGATCAAAAAAACCACACACATTTCCTTCTCCACTGGTGGAAGAGGCCAGGAATATGGAGAAGGATGCAGGGGAAACAGTTAATGAAGGCACAGAGCAATGAATAATTCATTGTGAAATTGATGTGATGGTAATTAGGAATTACCTGAAAGTATAGGGGATTATTCTAGGAGTGATTCCCTAAAATGAGTCCCATAGTGGTCGGAGGATATCATTTCATGTGGAAGATAATAATCAAGTGTGATCCTTACTCTTCCTCCGGGGGGGTTGGTGGATCTAAGTCTAAGAGGTGAGGAGGTGAAGAAAGATCCCTATCCCTAGAATCCAAGACTGGGAACAGCCAAAAATGTTCCTTAGGGTAAGTGTCCATGTGACTATAGATATAGAAACCAACAAACATTCTCAGGATCCTTACTCCCTTATAAGACAAATGTGAGAAACCCATAACCGTAGAAATAATTACCCATATGAGAGAATCAATAATTTACCTTTCCCCAATGTTTAATTAATCATGAGGTATTATTAGAGTTTTCAACATGGTACCTTTTAGATACGAGAGCCAAGGTAGGAGAATCCCTACCAAGAGTGGCTTAATAATTGGCCTAAAGATAGCTCACATAGGTGGTCTACAGTAGTATCCCGTGTAGGTATGCCGTGTAGGTGTACCACCCAAGTCTTGGGAGGAACTATAAAATTCATAACATAATAAGGATAATACTGTGAACGCTTGATATTACATGGGAAATAGACTATAGGGACTAAAACACATAGGTGAGGTTTTAAATTAATCACTATAGGTGTCCCTTGATATCCTTGGATGAATCTCTCACTGGTCTTTACGTAAAGAAAAGACTATGAGCAGGTGAAATATTCAAATGGAATGAGGGTACTCAAAAAAGTATTTTTTATTTTAGATCCTGAAGGGACTTTGACCTTGTATGTCTCTTTCAATTCAATATTCTCCAATATTTTAGAGAGACATTTGAAAACATTTGGGGGGAAAAAGAAAAGGAGTTATGCAATGATAGCTTCGATAATTATTCTGATTTTTTCATTTCATTAAATGGGGATCCCAAGGGTCCAATTTATAGGCATGGGGGGGTCCAGTCGAAGGTTGGTTATATACATAGGTCATGGGAATTGAACCACCACATAGGTACCTCATGCAGGGGTGTGAAACAAATAGTTCTGCATAGGCCCCCTGATGTAGGTCCTCTATAGAGGTCCTCAGTGCTGGGAGTACGCCTTCAGGTAGTACTGGTAGGAGTTGCGTTGAACTTACTGGATGTAGGTATGTTGTAATGGACATTTTAACCATATTTCTTTTCTTCCATTAAATATCCTTGAATGTTTAAGATATTTAATGTTCTACTCATAATATTTTTTCCTTTATTTATTAAAAATGGAGTGTCAACAGATGGAAACTAGTTCAACACATGTGTCATTATCATTAGAATGAGTCTATTTTTTATAGTTTACCATAGATTGATTGAGCTATAAATATATATATCTCACTATGATAATGGGTTTCTTATGATCTGACACCTGAGTTGGTTGGGGTTACTTATACAGATATTTTACCATTGGTTCGATGTGATTCTTAATAACATGGTATTGAAGGGAAAAGATGGATAGAAACACCCCTAAACTCTCGTTATAATAGGAATGGGATGTAGATATTGTAATTATTGGATATACTGTCTTGTGATATAGTTTTAGTACACAGACATCCTATAATATCTATTGATTATTTCATACTTTTAAATGAATGTTATTGAATCTTATTGGTATATCACATATATTCATTTGATGAGTTTTTATATATGAGATATAATGATTTATCATAAAATAATTATTTATATAGTTTTTTAATAGATCATAGTTTATACAGCAGGGGATCTGATGGTGATTTGAAAAGGATTATGTGGATTTGGGTGTGATGTTTTTTCACGAATGTGTGGAATGGTTTGTAAATGTTATATGAGTGCGAGTAAATAAAACATTAGGGTATATTCAGACTAGTATAGTGGAAAAGTGTATTTGGGTACCCTTATTATATATATGCTTTATTACTACAGTACATATCTTTTGAGTATTAATTAGTAATTAATATTTATTCAGTTTGTAAATATCTTTCTCCTCATTTTTGTGATGAGTTATATTTATCCATTTTCTCACTTGGTATTTAGTATGCTTCTTCCACATTTACATTAGAGGTTTCATAGAGGACCCCACTAAGTATACATGCATGCTTTATCTCTCTCTCTCTCACACAAACACACACACATATATGTATATAAATATATAAATATATGTGTGTGTGTGTGTGTGTTTTTTTTTTAGGTCCATAGGATGGTGTTGGTGATTATGATATACATTATTAGATCATAGAGACTGCTCAAGGGATTTTCCGAGTTGATCACCCCTTCAATAGGAGTGAATAAAAAATTATTATTTTTTGTTTTGTTCCATTGTTTTTCATTCATTAATTAGGATTGTGATGTTATTATTTATTTATATATATGGATTTTATTTGGGGTAATATATAACTTCCTTGAAATTTTTGGGAATGGTCTCCCATATGTGCATTTTCTATACACTCGATGCTAGCTACCAACCCATAGCCTATTAGAGGTGGGATTCAATGATCATGCTCATAGTCACTACCTGAAAAATTGGGATACTAGTATATATGGGGGTTGAATATATTTTCAAGTATAAATACGTTAAAGACAAGTTGAAATAGAATTCTTACTCTATTATGATGGTATTTTGGATGAATCAATTATTTGTGTATCTCCAATAGGTCAATTAAATAGTTCTGAAGTATGAAAACTATCTTTATGAGGTCATCGATTTAAATTTTGAGATTCTTTCAAATGATATATTTAATGTGTGACTATCTAAAATGGGTACTTGACACAACATATGATATCAACTCTTTTTTTGAATCGTTTCACTTATACAAAAGTGGGGGACACGACCTTAATAGGGGAGATTGTGAAAGCTCAGATGTCAGCGTTGATCACCATTCTTTCAATTCTTAGTGTATGTGGTGAAGGTTTTTTTGAATGGAGGAGAATGTATGATGAACCAAATAGCAGAATTGGAAGTGGATCTAGGTATACATCCCATTCAATATAAATGGAAATCTTTAGCGATATAGAATTCATCATCTATCAATCTGGAATGGCTTAGAATTTAAGAACATTTTGTCATGATTCCCCATGTATTTCCATATTTATGTGAATATATAAAATTTAAATCATTTTAATAGAAGTAAATTATTTCCTAAAATAATTGTAGGATCATTAGTTACATAGGGATATAAAATTATTTTTTATTCTTATAATGTAATGAGATATCGACCACATGGACATGGAGGTTGGAGTGGTTTGTAAAAGAACATAATCTTAATTTATGACCTAAAATCTAGTTATTTATGAAAAAGGTCCATGAAATATTTTTATAAGAAATAATAAAATGAAATAATAATTACAAATGTCAGTTGGAACATTATTTTCTTAGCATCCTTTGAATAGAATAAATTAACTAGCTAATTCCATAATCGATCATAATTTAATAACATAACCTATTGATTCCATTATCATTAACCCTTAGTAAAACAAAATAACTAATTATTTCCAACATAGTATACCCAAACAATAAATCATTACCCAGTTCTGTGAAGGGCTATATCAATGGACTACCCATTATCAAACATAATTTCCAAGAACTATAACATAAATAAAACCTAGTGGAGCTTGTATTTTAACTATAAACTCGAAAAAAAATAATTTTCAAACCATAATATGATTTATTATGTAAATCCATAAAAATATTATTATTTAATAAAAATGAATTACTGATCATTTGTAGAGAGTAAAATTATAGAGAAACATGGAATATTAAAATATAAACAATTTTTTTATCAAACAATAATAAATTTAAATTTATTTTGATAAAAATAAATTATAAAAAATTATAAAATTTTGAAAATAGAAAATATATTAAAAACCAAAAAGTATTTATCATTTTATTTATATTGATGAACTAAAATAAAAATAGGAAAATTTATTCCTGATTTTTTTTTTATTTTTTTACATATTTATATTGAAATTAAAAAATAACTTGTTAAAAACATTAAAAATTGAACTTTTTAATAAAATTACTAGAAAGTAATTTTTGTTAAAAAAAATTACTTAAATAGTAATAAAAATATATACAAAATTCTTCCTATATTATAAATAATATAGATATGGAGGAAAATGTGTTGAGATAATGACATAAAATATAAATTTAATGATTAAAAGAAAACATATTACCTCTTTTCCTAAGTCACATCATTCATCCAAAAAACTCTTAAAAATTTTAAATATCTTAATTATATTATATATAATGAATCTTATTCATTTTAATTTCATTATTATCATTCCAAAAAATTCAATTATTAAAATATATGATTCTATTACTAAATTTTTATTGTTCACAATGGTCATTCTGCTATCATTCAGTCAAAAATTTAAAAAATATATTTGATATTATTATAATTATTATGGGAAATTATTAAAAAACATATTAATTAAAAATTAGTTTTTTCAAATCATTGAAATTGAATATAAGTTCTATTGGTCATGGAATAGATTATTTTTTGGATAATCTTTCTTAATAGGCCTGTTATTTATGGTTAAAAAATGATTATGATTGTTTACTTACTATTTACTTGTTATTCAAAATATTATAGAGTTAAAAAATAAAAAATATACTATCTAATGAATATTAATATTATGTGTAATTATTAAATATATTATAAAGAATTTTCATGGGTGGAATATGTTAATAAAAACACAAACATCATATTAGATAGCATAAAACCACAATGATGATCGATGTTTCCCAAAATAGTTTAAAAGAAGTGAAAACACGATAAAAATGTTTTTATTAAAAATAAATTACTAATATTATAATTTATATTTTCTTTTAACTATTTCTTTTACATGATACATATAAAGGGAAGAGTTGAGAGGAAAAGTGACTTTTTGTAAAACCGATATTTTGATGTAGAAATGACAAAAGAAAAGAGTTCAATGAGGGGTAATGGATCATATTTTACATTTGAAGGTTAAAGACTATTATAATATCATAGTTATATAATCATGTATTATAAATTAGATAATTTTTAATTTTTTAATATTATGAATCAAATATATTAAAGAAAAATGAATTTTTGGAAAACCATACTTGAATCACCTCCTTCAAATTGAGTTTAGGGCCTCCAATGTGGGGACTTCTGGACAATAAAATGACTAATGAACATGGAATGTGATATTAATAGATGTATTTTATGATGAATATGATGTGATAATTTAACCTTAAATGTTTTTTGTAAATGGTTGAATGATTTCTCACTTATAAGAGAAATCTGAGAGAATTTTCACAAATGTTATGTCTTCTATGGCCTCAAATGAAATTTAGAGAAAATTAGATCGTAAAATTAAAATGGATGTTGTTATTGATGATATCCATCCAACATATGTTCCATGATATGATTTTAATTTTTTAAAATAAATAATCACAATAAATATCTTTTAAAGTAATATTTTTGTGCCATTCAGATAATTTGAAATAAGGAAAATAAATATAATAATAGAATTATATTTTTAACTATAAATTGATTAATTATAAATTCATAATCAACTATAATCTACTTGTATTTTCCTATTTAATAAATAAAATATCTCTTTAATTATTTAGAAAATAATTTACTTTGTTTTATGTCTTTTTTTCACTAGCATGGTGTCAATCCATCATAAGCATTTTATAAAATTAAATTATTATTTAAATTATAAAATAAATTTGAAACATAAATATAATTTATGAAATATAATTATATTCATTAATAATAATATATTTTTAAATTTACTCATAAATATCATGTAAATTAATTTAACATATAACTTTTACTTTCTCACTTTTAAAAGCACCAAAAAGGGTTTATATTATTTAACTATTATATAACTATAAAATTTATAAATATATATCCATATAATTAATTATTAATCAAATTTAACACTAAAATTTATCATAGAGTTCTCATTTTCATAGATTTTATTTGAAGGTTGCAAATTTTTTCATTTCTAGTACTACGCAGGCACTGTATCAGTATCAATAAAGTTATATATATATATATAATTAAGTTATTTTCATAATATTAATGGGATATTTTGAGTATATTATCAGTTTTTAATCATTATTTACGTTTCATAAATATTTTATTTCATATTTATGTCATGGAGATATCGCAAAAGATACATAATTGATGAAAACTAAATTTTTTTCTATTTACCTAAATGGTTAATTACTCCGAGAAATCTCAAATTGATCATCATTAAATAATTTCATCATTATAAAAAATAATTAATTTCCATTTTATAAAAAACTTATTTCTATTATTTTTAAATTAAACTTTTAAATAAATACATATAGTAGATAGAAAAATATTTTGTTTTAAAAATAAAACATATTTTTTCAAAGGAAAAACTCTATTACTTCCCTAAATATTTAAATAATTATTTATAATATGATAATAATTATTAATATGAATTTATATAATAAATCTAAATATAGATTTTTTAAACATTTAAATAATTATTTTAAAAGATCAAAATAATAATCTACATTTACTAATAAATACTCCTTTTACGAAAAACACATTTTATATCATAATGTAAATAGAATAATTTTAAAAATGTAAATGAATTATAATTTATTATATATTTTCATTTATTATATGATTGAAATATAAAAAAAATAAAATATTATATATATATATATATATACATAATAATATGGAAAAACAAACTATAAAAGTGGCATCATGTTAAAATTCAATTGTTGTCGTCATTTTTGTGTTAAAAATTTTGATATTTGATATAAGAGTCTCATTTTTTTTTTTTCTCACCTTCAACCATATGATTAATCTATGGTCACAAATTTTTTAGGTATATTTTATTCTGAATACCATGCGTCTAGTTAACCCATATATATCAACAACATATAGTGATGTATTAATGAAGGATAGATCATATAGAGGATGATTTCGTAAATTAGACATTCAAAGGGGGGATATATCATGACCCTAAATGTAATATTTTTTGGATAGGGTTTCTCTGTTTCCTAATACAACTATGTTTTAGACAATGAGGATTAGGTTAAATCCATGCATAGTTGGTTTCCCATGAGCCAAATATTCTCAAACAATTATTGAGAGAACATACATGATTTGTTTTTTACATAGAGGCCATGACCCTTGAAATTTTTAATGTCCAAACATCCTCGAAAATCAAAATTTATAAGAAATAATACTTCCTATTCAACTTTAATGATAGTATCCTCTAAGGTAATAAAAACAAAAATATATGGGTGATCATGGAGCTAGTAAATATAGAGGATATATAGAAGGGAAATGAGAACATATAATTCTATTAATACTTTTGGATAAAGAGGCAATCATGGTCAAAGAAGTTGTCATCATCAGGTTCAGAGGGGATGTGAAGCACAACATTTTCAGATAAATTCCATATAGTTTCAATCATTAGGTTCTCTGTACAAAATTTGGAGTATAAACTATTTATATTATATCTAGGTGAATTTGTTTTTTTATTTAGAAGATGCTCACTCGTTTTTTTATCCTCTATATTCTACTCTCTTGTTCTGGAGGTGGAAGGGGTTCTGGTTCCATTGGTGTTGGATATCCTATTTTGAATATGATTTAACTTGTATGATCACTTTAATGATTATTTGAAATTTCTACGGAAACAATTATCATTGATATATTTCTTATGGTTTAGAATACAACCATATTATATCATAATTTTCATGTATTGGATACATTTTGTGTTTAAAATCACGGATTACATTGGGAGGTGATTTATATTTTATAATGTTTTCATTGAGAACAATGTGTCCAATGGTGAGTGAGATGATTATATGGGTTTGATGAATGATGAGTAATTATCTTATTTAAGGAGTAATATAATGATTTTTGTTGTGGATGTTCATCATGAAGTGAATGATAGATATTTTTAAGAGTACCATTTATTAATGTGGTTATAATGATACCCCTTCTGCATGAGGTCATGTTTGAGATTGATTTAAAGTGGGGTGTCATTCTAATATCGATGAATCTATATGCGATATCACATTATGGGTTCTATTTCCTTGTACATGTTGATAGTGGGTGATATTTTGTGATTTTTCATCAATTTCCTTTTCACAAATTAGGTGATAGTGAATAACTGTAACCTCCTTCCATATAGTGATGATAAATTCTACCATCTAAAGGTAGAGAGTCATTTACCACCGGTAAATTTTCTGTTTAGGTGTCATCAGATGAAGTTAAAGTATAAATTAATTCCAAATAATCCCTTCAAATATGTTTATAGACACTATTAGTTTGTTGTAATTCTTTTCTGTGTCCTGAATAAACCATCATTGTATATGGGAATCATAAACTATGTATTTTTATTAAATTATTTTCACTAGAACAACCTTTAAGAGTGATTTTTTATTACAAAAATATATATATAGAAAATTATGTATGATATATTTTTGCAATATTATTATTTATAATTATATATAAATTATATACATGGAAATATCCTTAGATTATAAATCATATCAACTGGTTATATCAATAAACAACTTTAATGAGAATTTGAAGATACTATTATAGGATAATAAAACATATGTCCTTTGAAAAAGATATAGAATTCTAATGGGACACAAATGATGTCTGACTATGAGGTTTTAGGGGGATCATGAGCCTTGGGAATTCTTCACCTAATGTTTTCACTTTGTGATATCATGTAAATGAGATCTTGATGACTTACCTTCTAACATTAACAACATATGTTTAAGTTGAAATTAGATATTCAAATTTTGGAACAACTTTATTGTTCTCTTGACTTGATATCATTTTTAATGTTTAACATTTGATTGTCTAAATTTATGAAAGATGCAAAGAATAATAATTAGGTTGTGTCAAGGTAGCATGTGTTGGGAGTATAATTGGTGGAATTTAATTTATTGAATGACCCAAATATGAATTTTCCACTTCCAAAAAAGAAGTGGTATCACAATCTTATTTGAATTGTAAAATAGTACCATTTCTATCTCAATGAAAATTTAACAAGTAAGTATGTATATTATAGGTATAAATTAATAAATTAATAAAAAAATTCACACTAAATGTTCATCATTAATTAAGAGATATCACGAGATGGATATATTATATAAAATAATGTGTGTTCATTAGAGGTTGTTTCTTATTTAACTAATCAATATCTACTTAATGTCCATTTCATGTTCCTCGAGAAAACAGTTGGTCTTTGTGGAACAAATAATACTATCAAGATAAGTTATTTTAGGGTTGCACAAAATGCATATAGATTTTATTGGAAAATTTTATTGAATTAATGTTTTGGACCTGGTGTGTCATGACCCGTCCCTTGGAGCTTCTTCCATGACTACCCAAGCTCACCTCCCAAAGGATAAGGGCTGGTGAGTAGCACCGAAATCGTTAACCAACAATTGGGAGGCAGTTTCCAGAGTACTTGTACGCACACACATGCCCAACCAAGCCCCACACACTTAAAATGGAACATGTATCACAAAAACAAAGCTGAGTATAAGTAAAACTAATATATGTGGGATAGAATACAAACACAAAAAATGAACTAGAAAAAACGGTACATAAATGAGACTCAATGTAACGACCCGAACATTTGAATAATACTTTTTTCATGAATTTTTTTATTATTTAATTTTATACACAACAAAACTATGTTCTTTAATGATGTTAGTATAATGTAAATAACACCACAGAGTTTCGACTGTTAAATGAAAGTTGGTCAATATGACCATTGGAAACAAAACTCTTAATGTCATGATTATTGTTTATAAATAAAAGTGATCATGGTTAATTAATACCAAAAGAGGATTTGATAGCCACATCTAGTAGACTATGGGGATACTAAGCAAATGTATCAGAGTTTGGGAAGGAGATTGAGTCACTAGGATTTGATCTGGACCAATCCCAAGTTTAGCTTCAACATGTGATGTTTGAATGGAATCTCTTATAGGATAAGTTCAAGTTGACAAAAATCACCCCTTGTGAAATGTTGTCCCAACTGCCCCCCAGATTCTATCACCATTCCACACCTTACTCTTAGGTCCAATGTAGGTATTATAAGAGGATATATAATGAGACCTTAGATAATTTTTATAATCCCTTTTGTATAAATAATATTTTTATTTTATCATTCCTATTTTTCAATAGGTTTCCTTAATAATGTACATGTTTAATTAAGAAAATATTAATAAATTTATTTTATATGTAAAAATATTACTTTTTAAATATTTCTCATACACATAGACTTATTATAGTAAAATAAACATAATTTTTGAATTTTAAATATCAAAAATAACATAGACTGAATTTTTGGAAAATTTCTATGAATATTTATTCGAATTAATAGTGTTTTATGAATAGTGTTTTTTTATGTATAGTAAAAAATAAATATTATTATCTTTTTCTGGGAAATGATTTTTGAAAATAGGACTTACATGGTTGTAATCAGTGTGAAAAATGTGGTTCAATGTGATCAAAATAATTTTTTGGTGAATAATAACTTGATCCTTTGGAGTGGAAATTTTTCCCTTGTGAATGGAAATTTTACTAATGACATACTAACATCACCAAAGGTAGTAAAAATATGTTTTAGTCGCCATAAGGGTTAATGTGATATAATTATATCATATTATAAGTAAATAAATGTTTTAGAAGTTATTAGTGAAGTATTTGTATTTGATTTATTTAATTTAACTTAAAATTAACTTTTTTTATATAAAATAGAAGTCACTTTTGGATTCTTCATATCAAAAAATGGTTAGGGTAAATTTTTGGATTTTTTTAAAATAGTGGAAGTTTCAATGAATAGTAAAAATACAGTTTTGAGTTTCTATGTGTTTAATGACATCATTAATGATGTAATCTGGATGTAATAATTTTTTTCAACTTTTGAATAGTAATATATATCATGTCGTGTCCCATGTGGCCAGTACAATGGGTATATATCATGGGAAAACCCATGGTTTTTCAAATACCAGGTATCCCATGAAAATTAATAAAATATTCCCTCTCTTTTGATATATATATAACAACCCATTCCTTCATTACATTCATTATAAAATTATCCTCAATGAATCTCTAGTGCTTTTACCTCCCATGGAGTACTCCCAATGTTCCCTCAATCCCCCCAAGGGCACAACCTTTGAGTTTTTCAAGTTACTCTTCAAGGTGAGGGAACCCTTCACCCCCCTCTTTTAGTCATTAATTCTATTATGTTATGTCTTATACTTTTTATTTTATTATGTGGGGGTATTTTCTTCTATATCATTCATTCTATGCATTTTATGTCTAAATTATTATGGACTCTACTGGAAAAATAGCCTATACCCACGGTTTTGGGAACTGTGGGCTGGAAAGGCGTCGGTATAAGTCCCCAACCTATACCGACAGTTTTCCAAAACCGTGGGTATAGTTGTTCTGCCACCATGTCAATGAAACATACCCAATTTCCATTGTGTCAAAGGCTTTTACCCACAGTTTCAAAACCATGGGTATAGATCCTAAAATAATGCAGGCGGCGGGTTTCGATCATGCAACCTCTTCGCTGCAAACACTGCGTCTAACCACTACCCTAACACCACTTATGTGTATATATATTTATATCTAGTTAAATATAGTTATATAAACCGTGGGTATAGAGGGAAGAACTGTGGGTATAGGACTCCAACAAAAAAAATACCTTCCCGCGGAAAAAAAAATTCCCACGCACACACGGGAAACCTATACCCACAGTTTTTCATAACCATGGGTATATGTATTTTTGCCCAAACCTATCCCCATGGTTTTGGGAAAAATCTTGGGGATAGTTACCCCTATACCCAATATTTTTAAAAACTATTGTTATAGGTGACGTTTCAGGACTTATCCCCACGGTTTTGGAAAACTGTGGGGATATACCCCTGCTATACGCACAGTTTTGGAAAACCGTGGGTATAGGTCCTTAAAATTTACCTATGACCACGGTTTTCAAAAAACATGGGTATAGGGGTACCTATCCACTCATTTTTGTGTAAAAACATATGTGTAGGTCCATTTTCTTGTTGTGAGACCCTTTACGCTCTCAGCAACTAATTTTTTAGGATTTTTAAGTGACGATGTTGGGCTGTCAAATTTTCGTAAAAGAAATATCTTCTTCTCTTTTCTTTCTAGTTTGATTTTCATGTGGTATGTCATTCAAAAATCCAAAACATGGTCTTATTTCTATTTTATTATTTCCATATAATGTATTTTGTGTAATTTATGAGTGGGTGATGCTATTCCCCTTTATTTTTAACGTTTACTAAAACCTTGTTATATCACTGTTATGGTGGAGAAATTTCGTCCAAAAATATCTCTCTGTATTTCCCAAGAAATTCTCTTATTGTTTTTATTTGAATACCGAGACCTATTTTGTTTCTAGGGGTAATCATAAATACATAAAAAATATATATTTTATTAAGTATTTTATATACATGAAACCCTAATTCCTTTTCCATGGGTTATAATTGACATAGTGAACTTGTTTTTTAAGTATTTGGTAAACGTCACGATTTTGAAACAAAACCCATTTCTTTTATTCTATTTGGGTTATTTATGAAATGTGTGATTATTATCTTTGAAACTCACATGAAAAAAAATACATATTAAGGGTTCACCCTGATAGCGCTCTAATGCGTAGGGTAAATAATTTAACCTCTTAAGATGACTAGTTTCACGATTCCTTGGTGAATAACCTTGTTAATTGTTATGTCACCTTTGGGATTGAACTTGGTTATATGTTCATGAATGTATAAATTAAATGTTTTAGACACATATTCATGTTATGATTTATTTTAATTTTACTATGATATTCCATTTCTTCAATTTCTCATGTCTTTTTGTTTTTCATCACGTTCTTATCGATATCACAAGTAAACAGATTCCCTTACTTTCGTTACTGGGCCTTCTGCTCACACATTCCATTGATGTATGTCTCTAGGTTATGAGATGTAGTAATTTTACATAATATGAACATACTATAATTCCTTAAAATTGGATTAGAATAATTATTAACATATTGATGTATTTTTGTTCTCGATTTCCAAGAAACTAGACTTTAAAGATCATTTGTTTGTAAAATGTAATAAAAAGTTATGTAATAAAATTGCGGGATTCTATAGTTAGTATCAAATGGATTTTTTAGTTATTTATGGAAATTAGACTATGAAAACATTATGAATAACGCAACAAAAAATTTTAAATATAGGAATACTTCCTAGTATTTTGGTGAAATACTAAGTATGTGGTTTCCGAAAAAATAAATCCTTTTCTAGATATGAAAAAGTGGATGTGGAACTAGAACTGATGTACCTAGAGTTAAAACTCGGACAAAGAGTTTTGAGCTCGACCCGAGGTATCTTGGTACATGACAATGGGCCTTGCTGCACTCCTGGTTTAACACTCCATGGGGATATGTTTAGTTAATGATATACTTTTTAAGAATCATTACGAAGGACTTATAGAGAAATGTAATTTTTGTTAAAGAAAAAAATGTTTATGCATAAAACATTATGAAATAAATATCCTTTATAGTTAAAATTATCAAAAATTATATAAGCTTCTAACTATGGTTTTATTCTTTTAGAAAATGGAAGAAAATTGGAGGAATCATGCAAATAGTGAACGTAATAGACCATGTGCTGACATCCCTCTGATAGAAGCCATAATGGAAGCTTTTATGAGAATTATGAACCAAATGACTCATGTTATGGGAAATAACATGAATCAAGATAAGAGAAAGATCTCATCGCTAAGGGAACAACATTATATTGAGTCCTTTATGCGTCAACAACCACCAACCATCAGTGGATATACTGACCCATTGATTGATGAATAGTCGATTAGCTCTACCAAGAAGATATATTATGTACTCCACTGTTCAGAACAAGATATGGTCACCTTGGTTGTTTACCATCTAGAGGAAGAAGCTGGTTAGTGGTGGGAACAGATTAAAAACATGAGGCCCAGAGATGAGGTTAATTATTTGAATTTGGAAGTGTTCAGAGGGATCTTCTTCAATACGTATTTCTCTCGTTCTATGAGGAAAAATATAGAGAAGGAATTTCTTGTGTTGAAGAAGAAGGAGAATTAATTTGTTAGAGTCTAAGAGATGAACTTCACATGGATTTCATGTTACACCAAGATATTTTTAATTGATCCAAATGGTAAGGTTGATAGATTCTTTAGTGGACTAATACCTCATCTGTAGAATAATAATTTCCACTAAGACTATGATTTCTAGGAAGAGATTGCGTGGAGTGTAATGAAAGTCGTACTGGAGTTTGGTGAGACACAACAGTCTCAAAAATCCAATGATAGGAAGGCATCAATGGATCCATAATTAGGGAAGAAATTTGACCAAGGATGTAGAGGAAATCAAGTGAAACAGCCCATGTGTAATAAATGTGGGAAGAATCATTTGGGGAATTTCATGCTTGGGAGTGGGAAGTGATAAAAGTGTGGAAGAGATGGCTAAATTGTGTGGAATTTTCATAGTGAGGTGAAGCCTCAACATTACAACACAAACTATGAGGGAAGATTGTGTAGGCCCTACCGGATGTCTAATGCTACAAGTGTGGACAACATTGGAACTTTTCCAATCACTGTCCAAATTTGAGTGCAGTGGAGGGGAACCACCATCATCCTCAACAAAGTCCAAGCGAGAAAGGTCATGCAATTTCTATCACAACAGCTACAGTTGAAGCTACGAATGATGTAGTAGCAAGTACTATTATAGTTATATCAATTCTAGCATGTTATTTGATTGATTATGGTTCTTCGCATTCCTTTATTTCCTCCATGTTTTCAAAGAATTTAGGATTATCCCCTGAATTGATAAATTTATAGTTATTAGTCAAGACTCCTGGTGGGATTATCCAAGAATCGTTGGTGTTTAGAAAATCAAGTATTTAATCTAGTGATCACAATATTATCGTAAATCTAGTATTCATTCCCATGATGGAATTCAAATATATACTAGGGATGGACTCACTCTCAATGAAAAATGCAAAGATAAAATGTAGAAGTAGGGAAATATCAATAGTCTTAATGAAAAACTGACATTTATCTTCCAATTAGAGATATCTCAACCTAATATATGTCTAGAAGAACCTTCTATATCATTTTTTATGGAGTTGGTATGTGATGAAGAAGAATTAGATGAGAGTTCAAGGATAGAAAATGTACCCATAGTCAAGTAATATATTCTTGTATTTCCGGAGGAGTTACCCGGACCTCCCCCAGAAAGATAGGTAGAGTTCTCCATTATACTCGTACCTAGATCTCATCCGATATCAAAGACCACGTATAATATGGAAAATAGTGAGATTAAGGAATTAAAGAAACAAACCCAAGTTCTTTTGGAGAAGGGTTTTATCCGACCGACTGTGGCTCTTTAGGGAGCACAAGTTCCCTTTTGTGAAGAAGAAGGATGGATCAATGCTGCTATGTATTGATTATAGAAAATAGAATGGAATCATAGTAATGAAAAAATACCCTCTTCCAAGAATTGATGACCTATTTGACAAAAGTTTTGGGTATCAATTCTTCTTTAATATTGACCTTCGTTTTGGTTATCATCAAATGAGGGAGAAGAAAGAATATTTTCCTAAAACTTCCTTTCAATCAATATATGGGTATTATGAGTTTGTTGTTATTCTTTTTGGACTAGCTAATACACCTTATATTTTATGGATTTTATTAATAGAGTCTTTAAGGACAACCTTGATAACTTTGTGGTAGTTCTTATTAATGATATTCTGATAAATTACAAAATACCAAAGGAGCATGTGAATTATTTAGGGGTTATTTTGGAAACTCTACAGAAGGAGCTACTTTTTGGAAAGTTCAGAAAATTTAAATTTTGGTTACAAAAAGTTTATTTTTTGGGGAACATTATAACCAATGAAGGAATAACAATTTACCCTATAAAGAGAAAATTTGTAGAGGAGTGGACTCAACCTACAATAATAACTGAGATTTGTATTTTCCTTGGATTAGCATAATATTATAGGAGGTTTGTCAAAAACATTTAACTAGTTTCTAATCCATTAACCAAGTTAAATCAAAAAGGGTCCATGTTCATCTGGACAAAGGTGTGTGAGGAATGTTTCCAATATGTGAAGAAGAGATTGGTTACTGCACCTGTGTTAACTCTTCCCTCAAGTGAAGAAAGATTCATTATGTTACTGATGCATCTCTGAAAGGGCTTGGGTGAATCCAAATGAAAAATTACAATGTCATTGCTTATGCATCTCGACCGTTGAAGACTCATGAGAAGTAATATCCTACACATGATCTGGAGATGGCTGCGGTCATTTTTTCTCTGATGATATAGACGAACTATCATTATGGTTAGAAATATGATATATACGCATACCATCAATGTTTGAAGTATATTCTCACTCAAAAGGAATTGAACATGAGAAAAAGGGGATAATTGGAACTTATCAAAGACTATGATTGTTCAATTAGATATCAACCTGGAAGAGAAAACAAGGCCACTGATGCATTAAGTAGGAAAGACATAGTTGTTATTTCCATGAGGATGATTCAAATAGATCCTTTGATCAATGATATAGTAAAGATGGTAATGGAAATCATAAGGGAAGATACATCCTCAACCGTATCCCAAATTATTTCTCTACCGTCATTACTAGAGAATATCAAGAGAGATCAGAAAGAAGATCCTTTATTATAGAATAAGTTTGAGGCTACAGTTGATGGTAAGTTTTCTTGGTTCAATATTGATCAAGAACGGGTACTGGAAATTTGTAAAAAACTATGTGTTCCATCTATTCTAGAAATAAACAAGGAGCTGATGGATAAAGCTCATAGCTCTATATTTTCTATACATCTGGGGACTAATAAATGTATAGAGACCTTCTTGATCAATATTGATGGGATAATATGAAAATGAAGTTTTCTAACTATACATAAAGGTTCTTAGTTTGCCAGTAAGTCGAGGTAGAGTGAAAAATTCATATAGGGGTATTGTAACCACTACCCAAACCGTCATGGAAGTGGGAAAACATCCCTATGGACATTTTCCCTGGTCTCCTGAGATATTTCAAAGGAAAAAATGTGATATGGGTTATTGTGGACCGTCTCAATGAGACAACCAATTTTCTCTCTATTTAGGAAGTTTTTTATCTTGATCAACTTTCCATGATTTACTTGAAGGAAGTGGTAAAGTTCCATAGAGTTCAACTTTCTATCAAATCTAATCATGATCCAATGTTTACATCAAAATTCTCGAGAAGTATTCAACATGATATGAGTAATGAATTGAATTTCAATACTTCCTATCACCCCCAAAAATATAGAAAATCTGAAAGAACAATTCAAACAATCGAGGACATGCTGATAACATGCTCAATAGAATTTAATGGTAGATGGGATCAACATATCCCACTAGTTGAGTTCTCTAACTACAATAGCTTCCACTCAAGCATTCAAATGGAACCATAATAATATCTATATGCGAAGCGATGTAGAACTTCTAATTTTTGGGATGAACGTAGTGATGGAATGCTTCTTGGTCCTGATCTTGTGAAAGATTTGACAAAAAAGGTCCATGCTATCTAGCAACACAATAAAGCTGCTCAGAGTCGGAAAAAGTGATACACTGACAACTAACAAAGGGACATGGAGTTTGATGTTGGTGAAAAATTCTTTCTTATAATTTCACCTTGGAAGAGAGTAATGAGGATTGGGAATAAAGGGAAGCTCAGACCTAGGAACATTGGCCCCGATGAAATCCTTGATCGCGTAGGATTAGTGGCATATCGTCATGCACTTCTTCCAAATCTAACACAAGTTCATGATGTCTTCCATGTATCCACCTTGAGGAAGTACATACCTAACAATTCACATATACTAAATTTAAATGTGGTACAACTGGAACATGATGTATCTTATGAGGAAAATCCGGTGGAGATCATGGATCGTAGAGACAAGGTTCTATGCAACAAGACTACTGACCTTGTTAAGGTGTTGTAGAGGAACCAAAAAATTTTAGAAGACACATGGGAACCAGAAGAGTCTATGAGGTAGAAGTACCCACACCTTTTCTTTTCTAGGGGTACAAGTTTAAATTTTGGGGAAGAAATTTCTTTAGAGGGAATAATGTAATGACTTGAACTTTTATATAATATTTGTTTCCTGGATTAGTGTATTATTTCATTTAATATTCAACAAAACAGTGTCCTTTAATAATGGATGTGAGTATAATTAAAATAGTACCACCGAGATTCGAATGTCATATGACCGTTGGAAACTAAAATCATAATGTTGTGATTATTGTTTATAAATTCAAGTGATAATGGTTAATTGATACCGAAAGAGGAGTTTATGGCCTCATCTAAAAGACTCAGGCCATAAAATCCCATCTTTAAAAGCTTTGGAAGTAGGTTTCATTACTAGGATTTGATTAGGACCAATCCAAAGATGAGCTTCAACATGAGAAGCTTGAATGGAATCAATTATGGGATATCTTCAAGATGATAGAAATCACCACTCGGGCAATGTTGTATGAACCACCCCAAGATTCTATAACCCCTACACACCTTACTCTAATGTCCTATGCAGGTGTTATAAGAGGTTATGTAACGAGGACATAGATACTTTTTGTAATACCTTGGAATAAATATATTTTTTATTTATTCATTCCTATTATGGAATATCATTCCTTAATAAAGTATATTTTTAATTAAGACAAATTTGATAAATTGATTTTATAAGTTAAACATTTTACTTTTCAAATAATTCTCATACTTAGAGACTTATTATGGTAAAATAAACAACATTTTAGAATTTAAAATATCAAAATAAACCTTGGATGAATTTTTGGAAATGTTCTATGAAGATTATATATGATGAATAATCTTTTATGAATAGTATTTTTGATGAATAATATAAGAAATTTTATAATTAAATAATTTTTCTGTGAAATGATTTTTAAAAATCTGACATACATGGTTGTAATCAGGGTGAAAACATTTAGTTAAATAAGATCAAAATAATATTTTGGTGAATATAAACTTTACCAATTGGAAATTGAAATTTTAGCTTTTATGAATGGTCATTTTACCAATGGTATAGTAACATCACCTAAGGAGTCATAAATATTTTTTAGTCACCTTAAGTGGTAATGTGATATAATTATTTCATAGTATATGTTAATAAATGTTTTAGAAATTATCAGATATATATTATTATTGTTTTTATTTAATTTAATTTAAAAAGAAATTAATTTTTTATAAAACGGAGTACACTTTTGGATTCTACATGTCAAAAAATGGTTATGGTGAATTTTGGGGTTTTTTCTAAAATAGTTGAATTTTTAGTGAATAGTAAAAATACAGTTTTGAGTTTCTGTGTGTTTAATGAAATAATTAATGATGTAATCATGGTGTAATGTTTTTTGTCAACTTGTGAATAGTAATATATGTTATTAGGTGTCCCAAGTGGCAAATACCATGGGAAAATACAATGGGCATGCCAATGTTTTTGTAAATACCACTAACGAGGTATCCCCTAGAAATTAATAAAACACTCCCCCACTTTTGCAATATATACAAACCATTACGTTATTCATTTCATTCAAAATTCATCGTCAATTAATATCTGGTCCTTTTACCTCCCAAGGAGTCCTCCAATGATTCCAACAATCCCTCCAAGGTCACAACCTTCGAGTTTTTGAATTTACCCTTTAAGGCAAGGGAACCTTTCACCCTCCCCTATTATTCATGACATTATTTATGTTATGTATTATAGATTCCATTTTATTAGGTAGGGGTATGTTCTTATATATCATTATTTTTGTCCATTTTATTTCCAAATGATGAGAGACCCTTTCTACTCTCATTAAAGGATTTTTCTGGATTTTCAAGTGATGTCATTTGGCAGTCGAATTTTCGTAAAATAAATTGCATCTTCTCTTTTCTTTCAAGTATCCTTTTCACGTTGCATGTCATTAAAATATCCATACCATGGAATTCATTCTATTTTATTATGTCCCTAAACTGTATTTAGAGTTATTTATTAGAGGTTGACTCTTGTACCATATCTTTTTAATGTTCTCTAAAACCATGTTATATAGTCGTTATGATGTATAAATTTCATCTTGAAATCTATCTCTCTCTCTCTATCATTATCATGAAATTATATTAAATTATTTATGTCAATACCAAGAACTATATGGTTTATATGGGTATTAATAAATACATAAAGGTAAAATATTTTATTCTGGATTCAACATACATGAATCCTTTATTTGTTTTTCATGGGTTATAATTGACATAATCATCTGGTTTTTAAGTACATTGTAAACGTCACAATTTTAACATGAAACCCATTTATTTTATTCCTTTAATGATATTTATGAGATGTATGATTATGATATATGTGGATCACAAGAATATAAACACATATTATGGGTGGTACTTAATAGTTATCAAGTTCATTGGGTAAAGAATACAATTCCTAGAGATGATAAGTTTCACGATACCTTGGTGAATAACGTTGGTAATTTTTATGACCCCTTTGGGATGGACCTTGGTGATATGTTCATGAATGTATAAATTAAACTTCGTAGCCACATATTAATTTTATTATTCATATTCTTTTTATTATGATATGAATATTCTTCATTTCTTTATTTTTTTCACCAAGTACTTATCGATATCACAAGTAAACGGATTCCCTTGATTTCCTTACTAGGCCTTCTACTCTACCATTCCTTTTATGTATGTATCTAGGTTATGATATGCAGTAATTATAATTTCTTATGAACATATGACGATGCCTTACATGTGGATTAGAAGAATTTTTAATATTTTCATGTATTTTGTTCTTGATTTCCAAGACACTTGACAATAATGATCCCATGTTTGTAAAATGTAATAAAAAGTTATGTAATATAAAGGAAGGATTCCATAATCTGATTTCCATCCGTCAAAAACCCCACCTGATCATGAGAGTAGTCTAGATACTATTTTCCAAACTTTAAGGTCTTGTAAAACTGATCCTACTAGGCCCTGCCTAGTTATAAGCCACCAAGTCCACTGTCATAGTGTCCCTAGGTCTCATCTCCCTAGGCACCTCAGTGTCCTGCCCCACCAAAGTCTATGTCAAAATGTCTATCTTCTACACCAGACACAACATGTACGAGTGGATCCTATATAGGGGTGAGTAAAAAAGTACTCATTAGGGACCCAAAACAAAAATGAAAGACTACACAACAATCCACGAGGTAAATAAGGATGCACAAGACCACTGAACCATGTATACATTTAGTGTAGTAATAGAAGAATCATCAGTCATATCCTCGAACACATATGATGCTGGAGAAATCATCCTCTATAAATTATAGTGGGCCTTCCAAGCCATATAAAAGTGCTACCCACTATTCTTGGATTATTTAGGTACATCTTCTCAGTGTGTACAGTGGGCCTATGAAGTCACAAAGAATTGGTTCCCCTTATTCTTGGACAACTAAGGTACTCTTCCTTGTCAAATACCATTGTCCTGCAAAGTCACACATAAGTTCTTTCCACCATGGTCCTGCATTGTCACATAGAAGTGCTTCCCACTGGGCCATAATCGTGCCTCACAGAGTCGAAATCTAGAAGACCACAGGTCTCATACAAACACATGGATCCATATGTAGCGCACCTCAGAGAACCACTCCTAAATATATCCATCACATATAACATAAATAAAATCATCAATATGGCATGCCAAAAGATACACCTTGTCACGAGGGTCCCAACGCCTCAAATGTCTCATCAATAGAATATCGGGTTTGTAAGATACATGTGTTTTAGTAAATAGGGGTCGATTGCATCTGGGTCTGGTCCGACCCGCCCAGACGGACCTGACCAACTTGGACCGAGGGTCCCATATACCTTATTTTAGTTTATAATGACTCTACATTACCCTATTCAGATCTGGTTTGGTCCGGTTTAGCTTTGATAGAGGGACATGACCAACGTGCCTTGTTGGACCCGGCCAAGTTTTGTGGGGGATCCAGCCCGCCGGGTTGCCCGAAAACTCAGTCTAGTCCGACCCACTGAGGTTGGGACCGGTCCACTGGGAAATGGGTCTAGCTCGCTGGGTTCTATGTCCATTCAGATGGTGTGGGTCCATACCACTAGGCCACGGGTCTTCCCTGACCTGTTGGATGGGTGCACAACTCGCCAGCCCAAATTTTGGCAGCTCGGTTCGGCCAGAGGTGCGTTGTCTATCTAAGATGCCACCTGATGCTGCTTCTGGACCTAGATAGACCCAAAAAATGGGTTATCACCTTATAATGCAGTCGATGGACTGTGGCTCGCCAACCACCCGGACGGCCTGGAAGCGGGCCATCCCTCTACGTGGAACCTGCTTAGCGTCGCGGCGTGCCCCTCTCCTGGCCCCCAGCATGGTCATTGACCTCCTATCCCATCGTATGGAATGCAGTAAGCACTGTTGTAGGCCACCACATGCCCTTTCCTACCTCCGATACCACTCACACTGGTGTTGGTGCACTGGTAGAACCTTATGCAGCCCACCAGACATGATATTGTGGTTTGTTATTCGTGCTTCTTGCACCAAAAGTCTCCACGGAGCATCCTATTCACCAAGAAGGTCCCAAAACCAATATTCCTCCATTTTGAGGGTACGACCACAAATAGGGCACATGGAAGAGGTGCTCAGGACTTGTCTATATTGTATCGCGCCCTCCATGTTAGAGGTGTAAAAGATGGGGGAGTGGATCAGGGATTTTTGTTCAATCATATCAAGAAATGTTTGAATCACATATAGGTAAAACCCCAAAATAATACCCTCCCACATAAACGCATGAATTTCAGATCAACCTGTTCATGGGTTGATCCACAATCATCATTTCAAGAAAAAAAAAGGACAGAGAATTAAAAAAACCCTACCTCTTTGATGTTAGAAGCAGTGGCATTTCTTCCTCGAGGTTTCAAGATGTTGATGACGTTCGTCACTTCCAGATCTGTTCTTTTAGGTTTGTCGATGACATTGATGATCCTCCAGTGTGCCATTCTTTTTTGGTGAAGAATATTGTTGGAGGTTCTTCAGAGAATTACAAAGGTTTAATCCTTGTTCGACCAACATGTTAAACAATTAAAAAATATATCATTTCAGTTATGTTTTGACATTCCGCCATTACACTATTTCATTTATGAAATAGCATCATTGTTATGCATTATTTATTTCATCATTATATTGCATGAAATTTTCTATTAATGAACTTCATTAATGCACCTCATCACTACCTCATCACTACACCGCAGTGTCACTAAGTCACCGCTCGTTGATTAAAAAAATAACTTTTTATAAAGTTAATTTATTATCTTCTGAAATTTCTGAAAATAAAATTTTCTTTTTGGCTATTTTTGGCTAATGTTAACTCTAATATTGGTAAATATCAGCATTTGGTGTTCAACAGTGAACTCCAATTTTCAATCCATAAACCAATTAAAAAGTTTGAAAAACTAGCTCACACATTTATAGAACGTACCTTAAGAAAGATCAAAATTATGTTCCATGATCTCTACGCCATGGAATCACATTCCATCTAAGAAATTGATCTTATAATAATTCCATATAATTAAAAACAATACACTGAATTTATGAGACATTACATTCTCCCCACATTAGGTATTTTGGTCCTCGAAATCCAAATCAAAAACTAAACAAACAGATGGGGGTACTAAGCACGAATCTAAGCCTCCCGCTCCTATGTTCTCTCCTAGATATTCCTATGTTTCCACAAAACTCACACAAGAGGAATCGACCGGCCAGGTAGGTCCCGCTCCTATTGATCCTCTATCTCAATCAAGAACTCTAAAAAAGTCTCCCCATCATCAATGTCCATCTTACCCCAATCAATGACATGTGATAGATAATGCATGTACCTCCAGATCTGCAACACGTGGAAAACATCATGGTCCTAGACCATATATTGGGGAAGATCTAGGTAGTATTCCACCACTCTTACACTAATAAGGATCTGAAAATTTCAGATGAACCTCGAATATATCATGTCACATCGAACAAACCTTCACAACTCTCATTGGGGTGATACTCGAAGGAATACATGATCGACCCTCTCAAACTCCAAGGCTCTCGGTATATTATTGGAATAAAAAATTGGCCTGCTATGTGTAGTCTTAATCCACTCCTAGATGATCTGCACCTTCTCAGTGGTCACTCATACCATCTCTAGACCCATGATTAACGACTCCCCTGGGTTTGTCCAGCACAGGGTTGATCTGCAAGGTTGCCAATACAAGGCCTCAAATGGTACCATGTCAATAGTGGAGTGATAGTTGTTGTTTTATGAAAACTCCACCAGTGGGAGGTGGTCCTCCCAAATTCGACCAAAATCTAGGACGCAAGCATGTATCAATTCCTCTATGGTTTGTATGTTCTTCTCCGTCCGACCATCTATTTGGGGATGAAAAGCTGTGATCAAGTGAAGCTGCATCCCGAATGCCTCCTGTAATCCCCTCCATAGATGGGATGTAAAGAGAGAATCACAATATGAGATGATCTCCGAAGGCACCACGTTAATCCTCAATATCTCCTTCGCGTAGAGGCGTCTCAAGACCTCTACTTGTTCTTTCTCCAAGATGGGTCCAAATTGAGTCGAATTGGTTAGTTGATCAACGATCACCCAGATAGAGTCATGGACCCTTGATGTACATGGTAACCTCATCACAAAGTCCATTGAGATACTATCCCATTTCCACTCTGGTACCTCGAGTGGCTGGGACATGCCTGCTAGAACCTAAGACCTATCCTTCACTTGCTGACAATGGAGGCTTCGTGAAATGAACTTGGCTACCACTTTCTTCATACCTATCCCCCAATACTAACATCATAGGTCCTTTTAAATCTTCATAACACATGGATTTACCACCGAAGTGGATGTATAAAACTCCCTCAACACCTCCTCCCGCAACATCCCTTGAACTACAGTGCACCCTATGAAAAGGATGACATGCTTCCCACCTATAAAAAATCCATTTGGTGCCCATCCTGATGATAACTGAGCTCATCAGGCCACACAATGAACATCAAAAAAATACACCTCCCTAACTCCCTGTAAGAGTTGGGGAGTAGCAGTCATCGACCGAAGGTAAGGATCTTCACCATCATCCACAAAGGATATCTGCATCATTGCCGACTAAGTCATCACCTGACTCAGCAGCTGTAAAATGGTCCTCCTGTAGAGCATATCTTCCACCATATTTTGTTTTCCAGGAGTATAGACTATCTCAGTGTCATAGTATTAGATGAACACCAGCCACCATCACCGTCTGAAGTTCAATTCCTTGTTGGAGAAGATATTCCTAAGACTCTTGTGGTCAGAGTGAACTGTTAACTGTCCCCCCATCAAATAGTGCCACCACATCAGTAAGGAAAAGACCACAACTGCAAACTCCAGGTCGTCGGTCGCATAGTTCTGCTAATGCTGCCTCAACTGTAGGGAGATATAGGTGATCACTGCTCGCTCCTGCATGAGAACACAACCCAGTATGGTCCCTAATGGGTCACAATAAACTACATACCCAACAACATCCTCTAGTATTTTAAATATGGGGGCACTAGTTAGTATCACCCTCAGCTCATAGAAACTCTTCTGTCGATTATCTATCCTCGTGAAGGGTTGTCCCATCCACATCAAATTCGATAAGGGTTATGATACTCTAGAAAAGTTTGGAACAAACCTCTCATAGTAACCCACAAACCCTAAGAAGGACTGAAACTCATTCACTCTATAGGGCAGCTTTAAAGAAAGAAACACCTCTTCCTTTTCTGGATTCAATGTAACATCAAACTATGAGATGATGTGTCCAAATAAGTGGACCTTATGTATCCAAAAATAACACTTTGAGAGAATACCCTAATGTTTGTGCTCTCAGAGTGTGTCTAGGACAATCCATTTCTTTGTATCATGCTCCCCCTCTGACATCGAGTACACAAAGATGTCATCAATGAAGACCACAAAAAACCGGTCAAGCTAAGGCTGGAAGATCCCATTCATGAGTCCCATGAACACTGATGGGGTTTTCGTCACACTGAAAGGAATCTAAAAGATCTCATTTTGTCCATATCAACACCTAAAGGATATCTTTGGTATGTCCTCATCCTATAACCAATTCTAGGGATAGCCCGATCTGAAGTCTATCATTGAGAACCACCCTGTTCCCTTCATCTGGTCGAAGAGATCATCAATTCTAAGTAGTGAATACTTGTTCCTCAGAGTCACCTGGTTCAGGCACCAGAATTCCATGCACATCCTCAAACTCTCGTCTGCCTTCTTGGAAAAATGTACCAGGGCTGCCCATGGTGAAACAATGGGCCTTACGAACCCCTTCCTTTACAAGTCCCCCAGCTGTACCCTTAGCTTGCAAAGCTCTATAGGAGCCATCTGATATACTGGTGTGGATATCAGTGTTTTCATGGGGTACAATTTGATGTAGTAATCTACCTCCCTAAGAAGAGGTAGTCTTGGAAAAAACTCAAGAAAATATCCGTGTACTCATCCACCTCTATAGGAAAACGTGGACTACTCTCATCCACTGCACCGAGGGTGAGGCTATCCAACAAGTGAGTGATCGGCTGCACCCTCCTCCAAGAAAGCATGTCATGTGAAACAAGGGTTTACTTCACTCCAGTGAAGAGAAACATGGTCCCATCTCCATGGAAACAACTAAATGTATGCCTAAAATAGTCTATTAGAGCATAGAATGTGGGTAACCTGTCCATACTGAAGATGATGTCATAAGGCCTCGATGCCGCTACTATGAGATCTCAGCCGAAGATCACACCTCCAAGAGTAATCTCACACTACTGGAACCAGTTTGTAATAATTGAATCCCCTTACATAAGAGTCTCTAGCTATAAGGATTTAGCCAACAACTCCAATGAAATCTCAATGATCTGAATGAGAGCAGTGGAAAATAATGAGTGACTAGAACCTCTCTCTATAAAAACTATAACTACAGTGAAGATGACACAGATCGTACATCGGATTATTTATAGAGTTCCATGGTCATAAGAATCCACTACTTAAAGGTGTTCTGACCCATATCTACGTGCTTCTCGAGGTCGGGGTGGACCTCCTAGGGGTGGTGGTGTTAACACCTCAAACTACACCCAACCACTTCCTGCTCGTCCAGCTCCCATACCACGTCTGCCGCCCTGCGGACCTCCTCGCTCGAACTGATGCCTCTACCTTGGTAACCCCTAACCGTCTTATATTCATCTATATGGTGGTCTAGGTAGTCACGTTACATGTTTCCCAACCCACTGTATGAGAAGTAAATCCCAGTTCCCAGCTGACTCCCTCTGGTATGGGAGCCTTCCACTATCGATTGTGAGTCCTAGGGTCGTCCTCTGAAAGACCTGGCCCTCTTGGGCCCTTGCATATGTTATCAGCTGCCTACCAAAGTCATTACCTCTTGGAATCTACTATTAGTTCTAGATATAGGTACCTAGTCCTCCAATATGTTCACTACCATAAGGTATCACTCCAGCACCCCAACCTGAGTGGGGATGATAAGAGACAACACAGATGCCCCGATCTCCCAACTGAGTCCCTACTCAATGTCTTGGGCCCTAAATAAAGAGTATGATACCATATTATTCGTATAGAAATATTGCTTAGTAAAACTTGCAGAGTATTTAGCCACCACCATGATACCCTGCTGTAGGAGAAGTAGCTTTTGAATGCGCACAGAGAGAAAAGTCTTTGGAAAAAACACCTCATGAAAAATCTTATCAAAGTCAACACAGGTGAGGGTCGCGGTATAATGCATCTGTGTGGTCAAAATCTAGAATATCCATCCTAATCCTTATATTATTCTCGCTGATAATATTTCCATCTAGTCAGGTGGTGTCCTCAATAAGCAGAAGACCCAAGTCACGGCCTCTATCCAGTCCTCCATGACTAGAGGATCTATCTCTCCCTTGAACCTGGGAGATCTTAATATCCAAAACACGTGTAGGGAACAATGTTTGTGTACGTGCTATATAGGAACCATTGGAAGTATAGGTTTACCACTGGGTGGGGGTAGCATAGGTACACCACCTAGTGGGGCCATCTCAAGAACTGTTCCCTAAACCAATGCCTCATCGCTAGGCGGGTGGTCCTCGTGACCTCGTTCCGGGATCCAAGCTAGTCTTCCACATGGAGGCATCATGAGATAGATCAAGATGTTCCACAGTTAGAAGGCTATACCTGGTGAGAGAAATTTTATTCAAAATAATGTAAGGAGGAACTTATGAAACTAGTGTTTTCATGTATAGATCCAAAAAAATAGAATTTATTGTCCTGGTGTATGTGAATGTTGGCCGCCGCACCAAAACTGTACTCCCCAAATCTAGACTTCAGGCTTGAAACACTTATCCATTTTTCCCCAAGAAAAAGACAGACACCAAGTTAATGTAATAGAAATTAAAATCCTTTGATACCACTTTTTCAAAACTTTTCCCCTAAGGCATGTGCCATGACTACCCCCAAACCCCCCTCCAAAAGGCCAAGGGTAGGAAACTAGTGCCGAAGGCATCAACCTGCAAGTGGGAGGCATTTTCCTATGTACATGTACCCACACACATGCTAAAAAAAGTCCCGTACACTAAAAAGGAAACAATTATCAGTAAAACTAAGATGAGTACCAGTACAACTGATATATCGGGGTTTGAATACAATCCCAACAAAAGAACTAGAAATAGAAAAGTAAAAAAGGTAGTCATTGATGGCCATCCGTTGAAAACACCACATGATCATGAGAGTTGTGTAGCTACTAGAAGCCTAAGTAGATCCACCCGATCCTACTAGGCCCCACCTCGTCCTAGGCCACCAAGTCCACTGTCGTAAGGTCCATCGGTCCCATCTCGCGGAGTAACTCTGCATCCTGTTCCACCAAAGTCTCCATCAAAACATCAATCATAATCACCAGACACAACATGTGTGGGCAAATCCTAAGCAATGGTTAGTAACCAAGTACTTGGTAGGGACCCCAAACAAAATTGAAAGATCACACAACAATCCTCAAGGTAAACCATGTTGAAAAAAACATCTCATACCTTGTATACATTTAGGGTAGTGATATAAGAATCATCTCTCACATCATCAAACACATCAGCTGCTAGATAAATCCTCTTAAATAGAGTACATTGGTACTTCCATGTCACACAAAGTTGCATCCCACTAACCATGTCTACTTAGGTACACCTCCTCATCGCGTATCGTGGGACTACAGAGTCACACAAAAGTGCTTCTCACTAGTCTTGGCTAACTGAGGTACTCCTTCATATCATGTATAGTGGGTCTGAAATGTAAGATATAATTGATTCCCACCATGGCCCTTCAAATTCACATTGAAGTGCTTCCCACTAGTCCATAGTCATGTCTTTCAGAGTCGAGAGTTTGCAGTCATTAGGTCTCATCCATCCACAGGTTTCTATACATAATGCGAATGGGAGAACCACTAATAAGGCCATCCTTAACTTCTCAGCATCTAAAAAATAATCCACAAGTAATTCCAAAATACCCTCCTCGTAGATAGGGTATCAACGCCACAAAAATATCATTAATCGGACGCCCGATAGGAATGATATGACAATTTTAGTCAATAGGGGCCAGTTGTCTCTAGGCCTGGTCCGACCTAATTGGACTGACCCAACCAACTCAGCCCAAGGGTCCCACATACCCTAGTTTAGTTTCAATTAACTTGACCAGACCCGATTCAAGTCAGGATCAGTCTCGTCTGGCTTGTCTTGTGTGACAGGCTCAATAGGCCTTGCTCAACCTAGACCGGTTTGGTCGAGGGTCCATCCCTTCTTGTCACTCGATGACCCAGTTTAGTCTGACACAAAAAAAAAGTTCATGGGTCTGGCACATTGGGGGTGGGATCAGCTGACTGGGCATCGGACCGACAAGGCCTGCTGGCTAGAGGTACGACCTGCCAGCCTGAAGATCAATAGTTCGGTGCAGCCTGTGGTGCGTCGTCCAGCCAAGATGCAGCAGGTTGCTGCATCTGGCCCTAACTGGCCCGCCAGATGTGGGGTCTCACCTCCAGCCACGATCAACTAATCGTGTCTCACCAGCCACCCAGATAGACCTAAAACAGTTCATCCCTTCACATGTCATCCACCAGGAGTCGCGCCTTCTGCTGTTGCAGCCTTCAACCACCACAACGCTCTAACAGGTGTACTGCTCCTCCTGGTCACCGACACGACAGACGAACACCTGACCCACTGTTCGAAAGGTGTACGACAATGCCACATGGCACAATTTATGTTTCCATCACCACTGATATATCATTCAAAAGACCACCATACATGCTCTAGTGACCCATTCATTGAGCTGCCTACACCTACGGTCTCTGGGGAGCATCCTCTTCACTGTGAAGGTCTTGAAATCATATTTCCTCTAGTTTGAGGGTATGGTCACAAATAAAACATATGGAAGAGGTGATCCAGCCCTGTTCATGTCGGCCCAGGCCCCTCGCATTATATTTTTAAAATAGGGGGAGAGGCTCATGGATTGTTGTTCAATCATATCAAGTAATGTTTGAATCCGAGATAAGGAAATCCTTAAATAATGTTACCCTCCTTCATAAAATCACGAATCACATATCAACATGTTCGTGGGTTGATCGAAGTTTATTATTTCTATAAATTAAGGGGTAAGAACATAAAAATAAAATAACCCATACCTCTTTGATGTTTGAAGCCGTGATGTAACATTATTGAGTTTTCAAGATGTCGATGTACCTCATCGCTTCCGACTCTGTTCTTCTAGGTGTTTCAAAGTGAGTGAATATCTTCAAGTGCATATTTCATTGTTGAGAGGAATACTATTGGAGGTTTATCTGAGAATCACGAAGGTTTAATTCTCATTCCACTAACTCCTCAAATAATTAAAAGGAATGTTTTCACAAAGTTTTAGTTATGTTCTGATGTTCTATCGTTATGTTGTTTCATTTATGAAAAAACATTATTGTTATACAACCAATATATCATCATTATGTTGTGTGATATAGGCCATTAATGAGCCTCATTAATTCCCCTCATCATTGCCTCATCACTGTACCGCAGCATTATCAAGTCACCCCTCGTCGATTGACAAAAGAAATAAAATAACTTTTTTAATGTTATTTTACTATTTTCCGAAAAAGTCTAAAAATAAAAATTTATGTTTGGTTTTTGTGGGGTGAAGTTAAGTCCATTTTACGTGCGTACCCATGTTCCGAGTTCAACAGTTCTCTCAGTGTTTTGATCCATGCATTAGTTCAAAATCTGGAAAACCCGGCCACATGTTTACTGAACGTACCTTAAAGAAGTTGAAAATTCTGTTCTTGGATATCCAGGATTTGGAATCACCTTCTGTCAGAGCACCTAGTCTCAAAATAATTCCATATAATTAAAAAAAATTACACTAAATTTTTGACACATTACATGGTGACACCCAGAAATGTGGTCGGGATGGATTCAATATTGAATGATCAAAATTAAAAAAAATTACTATAATATAAGTATATAATTATTAGATGTGAATTTATTTTATTCACAATTTTTATTTTAATATGGGTAATAATATTTTATTATTGAATATTTTTACTCATGTTTTATAGATTATTTGTTTTTGTAATGAGTAGATTCAATGTCCTGAATTTTTTCACATATAATATTTTTTATATTTCAAGTAAATTATGAAATATTTATGACATTTTTAACATGTTCAATATATCATACATGATGAATATGGTTTAATATATAGGGATACATTTTATAAAAATTTAAAATTAAAATTTTCATTCATGAAATTAACCTACTTATGGAAATTGAAGTTGTAATTCATGGATACTATTGTTTTCAATATTTTGATTGGAATTTTTTCATCTCTTTAATTTTCAAAAAAGAAATATTGGATTGTGTAGACCAAATAAATGAACACCAATAAAGATAAATGTGATAATGATCACATGATTATAATATCACTGATAGAATATTATACTCTCTGTACAGGAACCGGAAGTCGATGATCAACACATAATCAAGAATTTGGACAATGTATGGGTGGTAGAAATGGATATGTATAAATATTATTTAAGACAATATCACTAAATATGAGTAAATCATGTATCCAATATAAATTTAATGATCTATGGATTAAATTTTATTTCTTATGATTAATTAATTCACATGAGATCATTGGGTTTTCAATCAGGAACATTAATACATGAAATAAAATTCTATCATAAATCAATCATTTAAAATATTTATTTCTCATGATCTCGTTCTTCTGAAAATACCTAGATTCCTATTAGTGGTAGCAGGGTGATCATGTGATTTCATAGGTAAAATTAATTTTTATTTGTAATGAATTAAATTAGTGAATTTTATAATGGTCCCATAATCAGTTAAGTCACTCTAATGTGAAATAATATGTGTTTGTTATGACCATGTGAAGATCAAAATTTGTGTTTTAAGATTATAATTAAAGCATACACATATATAAACACAAAAAAAAACTATCACACCCATATATATATATATATATCAACCACTTAGAGAGGTCGAGAGACCATATGATAGTGAATAGTCCCTTAAGAGGGTTCTAGAGAGTACATGTTTACAATGTAGAAAGAATAAAAAAAGGTTCAAATTCATATCATTTTTAAATGAGACAAAATTAAGCTTGCGGAAGTAAATAATAACATGGTTGTATGTCCCTAACTAATTTGGGAAAGATCAGGACAATGTCCCCTATCTGTGTGTGGTTTGTTTTTAAAATTTCATTTCTATATTTTTGTAAAACAACTCATGGTTTCTATAGAGCTACCTCCCAAGGCCTAAAAAGCCTAGATGGTGTGTGTTGCATTGTTGATATAGCTATAATACTAGGTTAGTAAAATTATGTCAGTTACCACCTAGTTTATCTTGGAGTGATTATAAGTAGAACACCTTGGTATGGGGTTCTAGTATTTGGAAGCCCAAAAAAATGTAAATAGAATTCCCAAATTAATAAAATTTTATATTCAACATATAAATGTTTTTATGACTTTTTAATTATAAATATTTGAAATAAAATACCTTAAAACTAATTTTAATTGATAAATAATATAATCATGTAGAATTAATTTCAATTTTAATTTCCTAAAATAAATATATTTTGTGTCAATAGATAGCGGCTGAGACCAGTCATTTCATGTCAATTATATTTATTTATTTACTTATTGTAACATTTGTAATTTATCTAGAATTAATTATAAATTTTGGCCTTTGTATCATCTATTTTTGTCTTTATATGTATATGAGCATGTGTTTCCATGAGTCATCATATTCATATGTATTTTAAGATTTTGTGACCCCCACCCATTCATGATTGTTTATATATAATGATGATGGAAAACAAGGATATGGTTCTCAATGTGATTTAAAAAAACTCTAAATAAGAGTATAATGAATCTTATTGGGTGAGAGATACTAACCAAGTTAGATGTGACTCTTGGAGTAACCTATAGAGTCTAATTTAATTAACCAATAAGTCAATGGAATGACCTGTAGAAATGAAGATGGTCACTTCATTTGATTTGTTATTTATTTAGGCCTGATTTATTATTTTTATAGATGTTCAGTTTTTCTACGGTCATATATAATAATAATAATACTTGAATTGATAAAATGAAAATTCATGGTTAATTTATTTCATTAAATAATATCTTCTCTGGGAGTTTTATCTTGTTGGTAATACATTATAAAAACAAATAGATTTAATTTCTTATTAAAACATTTAAAATTATCATGAAATATATGAAGTCATTAATGCCTTCCACAAAACAAAATTATAAAAATTCTTATATTTTAGGTGTTCATAATCCATAGTTTTGGTATTATTTTACTACTTTGGTATTGTTGAGAATGTGGTGGATTTAATTAAATATTATTTTTTAAAAAATTAGTATCCATAGATTTATTTTGAAATCTTCTGAGGTAATACACTGAGTAAATAAATGAAACACTTTGTTTGTGATGAAAATACACTAAATAGATCAATTTTTCATGATTATATGTGGTTGGAAAACTAAATTCATATTTCTAATATCTCTATGTAGTTATTTACCCATAACTCATACAATGATATGATTGTATAAAGATCATTGAAACTAAAATACACAAGAGATTATGTATTCTAATTCTAATAGTTTTTTATGATTTGGATTTGAAAAATTTTGAGAGAACATTAATATTAACCAATCTATAATGTCTAAAAAATATTAATATTGGAAAATGTTACAATATGAAAATGTTTTACTAAAGAGAGATACAAATATTAATAGAAAAAATTTATGTGACAATAATTGGACAAAAATATTTCCTATATGAAATTAATTTTCTATAATTATATAGAATATTTAAAATAATACCACGATATTAAAGAAAATGTATTTTTTAGAGTTACCACTAAAATTATACCACATAAAGAAGAATGTGGGTTTGAAAATTAAGCTCTCTAGAGAATAATATATATCATAATTGATGTTTAACAGATAATACTATCATTAATGTTCTTTGGGATGTAAATGAAATATTAATACATTCATATATATAAAATGTTATCACACCACCAAGAATATTACAAGGGAAAAGTGAAGTGAGAGTCATATGACATTAAGATCACATTGATAACATGTAAATAGAGAGATATATTTTTTATTATTTATTTAAAAAGAATAATTAGTAACCTTGTCTGATTAAAAGAATTTGGATTCAATTTTAATCTTGAACTTTTAGTTAAATCCATTATCTCATATTTATGAAAAATCTACTCCATTGTAATAGAGAATTATAAAATTAAGAGTATATAAAAACTACTTCAATATTTATGGTGTAATGTTTTGAAGTTTACAAGAACATAAATAAATTTAATTCATTAGTTAATATATTTTAAAAGATGATATAAAATTCAAAAAAATGAATTTTCTCTATATATAAATAATTTAAAAATATATTTACAATAAAATAATGTTAAATCAGGATCACATAAACCAAGATAATTTTTTTTGAATTAAAGGAACATATAAGAGAAACTATAATTAATTGAAGTGAAAGAAAGATGAGACTCCAACTTCATTAATATTCATCATTTCATATAATTTTTATATTATAATTTTTGGGTATAATATTTTATATAGCGATAAGAGATTTGAATTTAGATAATTTTACCATGTTAGTTCAAAAAATTTACTAAAAATAAGGTCAATTCCATGTGTTTACAAGAAATGGTGACTCTAATGTCATTAGTGAGAAAAACAAGACTTTTAATTCTCTATATTTATTAACTAAAATTTAACTATTATTTAATTAAATCATCTATCTCATGTATCCATTGGGAACATCATGTTATTATTGAATTATTGAATGAATTTTGGTTTATGTGTATTATACATAACATATAGTTCATTAAAACATTTTTATTGAAAATAAATTAGGAATATAATCTATAGGACATAATAATAAATATTTATATAAACTTGATTCATTTTCAAGTAAATACAAAAGAAAATATCAATGAAATACTGATATTTTTTATTCTCTTCTTGAGAAGAAGAAAAATGTTTTTTTGAAATTATTGTTTGTTAAGATAAATATTGACCAATGAATCTTTCTATGTTAAAGGTGATAAATAAAAAAATTCAACAAATATATTATAAAAATATATATTTCAACTATTTGATGTATAATCTTGATGTAGTGTCATCTAATTTATAAGATTTCTTTAAGACAAAAAATAAATTTAAAATTGAAGTGAATAAAATGCATGGTTAGAAGATATGAGTTTCTTCAGGAGTGTGGGATAAAGAATATTTTTATTATGAATTAATTGATCACTAAAATTTATATAGTATTTCTTCTTAATACCAAACTCCAAAATACACATTAGATATAGAATATTAGTGATGATTTTTATAAGAATTCACAGATCATCAAAATGTAGTGTGAATTTATTTCTAAACTCACATTTCCTTATACACATCATATTCATGGAATAATTACAAGGAGGATAATTTAATATACCTAAAAGTCATGAAATTGATTCCATTATGTTTTATAGATATCTTAAATAAACTGTTGAATTATCCCATAACTATATTCGATGTATAATGATCAATAAATTCCATATTGTTTATGAAAAAAATAAATCCCTTAGGAACTAAAATATGTGTTTTTATTAAATTATTCTGTTAAGGTTATGTTAGTAAAAAACCTATAATCAAGAAAAATCTATACTGCACCTTAGATAAAAATCCATAATGATGTAATGGATATTAAGAAAATCCTTAAAATAGAAAATTTATATTAAAGTATTAGAATATACTTCTATATTAAGGGTGAACATATCCATTAGAGATATTGGGATAAATATTGGTTTGGATATGGTCAAAGACCAAGTTTTATAATCAATTGTAATAAGAAAAGTTCTATAAGAGCTCCATGAAAGTGAATGTTTCTGAGACATATACTGCATGGGATTGTTAAAACAGTAAATATATTTTTGTGAACACTAATTAATGGTGATATATGTTTCAATAATAAAAATAATGAATCTTATTTTAATAATTAAGTAGTAAATGGAAATAATATATAACTGATATGTTCAATTTAATTCATAATAATAGATTCCATGTAGAAAAATAATTTTTTTCGTAGATACTCTAATGGATGTAACAAAATTAGTGGGTATACATGGGAAACTATACACGAGTTTTAAAATCATGGAACCAAAAAGGATTTATTCGATATAAAAAATCATCATGATTAACTATATTATAATTATACATTTTATATAATTATTCTATGATCATTATATTGGGAATTATATTTCAATAACGCATCTATTAGAAGATGCTAACATGTCACAATATGGAAGGGTTTGTGAAACTATCGAATGACAAAACACAAATTATTGTGATCAATTTAATGATTTATACCAATATGATGATCATAGAATATTAAATTGGATGAAATGTATTCTAGGAGTGCACTAGAGGTAATTGGGAGATGAAATTTTTTCAAAAAAATATATTGATAATAAATAGATAATTTTTTATCATACATTATTTTTTGTATAGATTGACATAATCTCTTTAAATATTGACATAAATTAGAAACCCATGTTTTAGGGAATAAGATATACTAAGGTAATTGAATGGTCTATTTAAACCAATTAAATGTACATATACTTATAGTGGTATTGAAAAATACATGTTGAAACTATTCAAGAGAGTGTTGTTTCCAATGTAACTTGGCATAAATATTTCAAATAACTAATATAGAAGAAAAAAGATGAATAAAATCTTGAATTTAATTCCACACACATACATGATTAATCTATAACATATTACATGTTATGTCTTCGATATGATATTGACAACACTTACCCAATGGTATTAAAATATTAGATAAATCTAGGTGAACTACACGGAAAAAATTCGAAGCAATAAAATAGTACAAAAAATAAGTAATAATGATACGCATCTATAATAAGTGGATGAAGGAATACTATTTATTAGGGATGAATAATTGACTTCCTATGGGTATTTTTAATTATATAACATAATGTGCCTAACTAAATGAGTAAGATAATATAATTAAAACTAGTGTTTGTGTTATCTAGAAATAAAAAGTATAGTATTGCTTCTAATGATTCCAAATAAGAAATGTAAACTAGAGATGATTTTTTAGTTAACAATCTCTTACCTAGAGAGTAAGGTATTTTCATAATATAAAATATGACATGTTTTTAATTTTTTTTCTATCCAAAACGTCAAGAAAATGTAATAAGTGAAAGGGGATAAAATCAGGGATATCATCTATTGATTACTCATGCGAATGAAGACAACTAAATTATAGAATACATATTGTAAAACAAGGAATTTCAGGTGAATAATACCATATCATAGAAGAATAATGATCATATATTGTGATAAGTAATAGGTTTATAGTTGTAAAGGTGTATCTATTGAAAGTGTGGGTATTATTAAATTGTTTTATCCAGTCCTAACATGAGATGTTATTTATAATTGGTATAATATGTATATAAATAGTTATGTATGATTTATCATTACTATATTTTGATTGATACCTCTGTATCTATTATATAAAAGAAAATTTTGTTAAATTATTTATAATATTAATAGGTTATAAAATTAAATTTTGTAATGAGAATATATATATATACATTATAAATAATCTTCAACATATATAATATGGTCTTGATACAATATACTGATGAAATATAAATGATTTTATACAATCACATGTTGTGGTCTCAAAATTATTGGTATTTTTTCTCATGAAGTTCCCACAAGGTAATCTCAAGTATAGGTGATCACGAAGATGAACAAAATTATTGGAACACTACATGTTTTTGGGTTTTATTGGTCACTCATATTTATAGGAAGAAGTGTTAGTCTCTAAACGTATGATCATAATCAATGGGTACAATTTAATCTTGAAATTGTATGTTGTATGAATATGATGATATTATTTTTCTGGTGAGGTCGAATTCATTGGGTGTATCATTGATTTAATTTTGTTGACCAAATTATAAAGACTTGGTTTCTCAATTCAAATATAGAATACATATATCGAGCCTAAATGAAATGGAATGTAGTACCTTTAACAAATGCCGATCTAAGTTAGAATGAGGTAATTCCGTCTACAAAGTTAATAACACAATAAATAATTAAAATATCATGATAAAAAGTGTGAATAGATCCTTATGGGATATCAGAAGATAAATATATTATATTACATGTCATGTGTTTCTATGATGTTTTTGTTGCATTGAATAAAACTTATATCCTTAGGGGTAATGATATATTTCTAAATACCACTCTATGTCTATGAGTAGCAATCAATACCATCGACATGCTATCCTAGAGGTTTACACACAATCTTTGTTCAAGTTCATTTCCAATTATAGTGTATTTAATTTTAGAATATGTTAGGATCTATGTTGGTTTCTTGGGTATATATGAGTTCATGTGAACATAATAAATAAATAAATTCACAATAACTCATGTTTTTAATAAAATTATTTGAGTTTTTTAGTGTATTCCCATAAAATTATGGGGATTAATATTTTTTGAATGAATTCTTTTGTAGAAGGTTTGTTAAAAATTTATATGAGGGAATATTTGAGTTCATGGAATATATATTTTCATAAAACACTAATTATATTTTTTTATTAGGTGTAAAAATACTAATTTTTTTTTACTTTCAATTTTTTATATGTAGGGAATATGATTTAATTAAAATAGTTTCATATAATCAATTTCCAAAGGGTAATTTTCATAAAATAAACATAGTAACTTAAGAAAATTGAATCCATTATTCATGGAAAAAATTACTCCCATGATTTTGAGATAATTGTTCTCTATTATCAAATTTTCTACATACAGAAATAGTGGATTTCAATAAAACAACCCAGTAAATCCATATCTAATACAAGTGGGGATGCTATAGTGATTTTCTCACCTCTTATGTTATCATTAATTACTTTATATTAGACCTAGAAATAATTAATAGATGAATTTTTAGGAATATAAAGTCTTTTTAGCGATCTAGATGTCTAACACATAAGTTGATTTAAGAAATTGTTGTCGGCAGAGAGAGAAATGTGTTTTTCCTTGTAGTTGAATATAGTAATGATTTGATTTAATTTTAATTGGTTAGTTAAGTTATATGAGACCCTTAGTTTGTTAACTATTTATGGTTATTATTGAAATCATCTTTAAAGATTGATCATTGGGTAATTTTTTTATAATTTAATATGATATGATTCCTCTGTAGAGTCTTGTGATCCTATACATCATTCATCAATTTGAGGATTAGTGTGTGATTGTGTTAATTGTGGATATTATTATATTATATGAATAATACACGGATAATATAGAGCCATTTCATGAAATTGTTTAGGACCTTTCACATCATAAACTACATGTGATGCTATCAATGTGTATGTTCAAGGCTAATGAGATTCCTTTCATTAGATATTTTTCCGCAATAAGATGTAGTTATAGATCTTTTGATGGTTGAAGTTTTTTTTCATGGATATACCTCATAAATTTATTGGGGGTTCATAGATTCTATTCCATTAAGAAAATTAAAAGAGTTTTATTCTGGAATTTTCATTGATAGTGAAGCCTCAAATATCCTTCACGAGGAAGGATGAGGCATTTTTTAAGATTGAGCAGTTCCATAGCAGTTGTGATTATTTTATGGATAAGATTTTCAGTGCTCTTATTTTATATTTCTCAAATGGGGGACTTATGATTGATATTTATTTTGATTCTTATCATTTTGGATTGGGCTTCCAATCCGATGTTATATAGAGGAATTAAACCTATGATGTCTAGAAGTGACAACCCTATCAATGTAGCTATGCTACCCATGATCAAGGTCGCCCAAATTTTTATCCTAGAAGTTATTGAGACATTACCGTATCAATAAACTCTTTATGGTACTCATTGATCTAAATATTTTTATACATAACTTTTCCCAAAATTTTTTAAACTTGATAAAATATCGATGGATGAAATTATACCAATGATGTGAATTCAAAATTTGTAATAAAATAGTTAATTGGAATATTGTTGTCGAGTCATTGGTTATGAATTCATTTGGAAACACTTTTTGTGAGTCTAGAGATGATTTGAGAGTGATAAAAGTGAATTTTGAATTTAAAATAGATATGAGATATGTTTATTATTTAATATATCTCTATCATATGCATGTTTAATCATACCTGGTGATTTATTTTGAAGATTCTATGTTGGGGGATTTTAAAATGGAAATCTTCTTGGAATGAGTTATTTTGGGAGATTATCTTATGTGATTATCTATGTATAATCAGCATTAGGTGTTTTTTCAAGGGAGTCTCTTCACACCCTCTATAAAAAGAGAAGACATTATTCACATGTTTTATATCTGAAACTAGAAAATACAAAATGTTATGGATAATATTTATTTTAACTATATGATTCAATTTTGTTTTTCTTTGGGAATGGAGAGATCTGTTATAATGTGTGTATCTTTGTGTTTATTCTTCAAAAAGGAAAACAAAAAGTACCATGTTCATGGTGTATAGATATAGTCATTCGATAGTTCATAGTGGGAATGTGAATAAATTTAAATCTATCTCATCAATAGTTTACCATGAGCATATGGTGGATATGATTCCATTTGTGTAATTTTAGAACACATGATGAGTTTTCCTCACTTATATTTGATTGAGGGGTCATAATCAATGAATGTATTGTCAAATAAATATTTGAAAAATATATAAAGGATTTATGGGGTTCTATATATCATCATGAATGATATATATACATATTTTAACTTGTAAATTTTGGGAGATCCCTAAAATGAGTTTTGTTCTTAGCTATGCCTCAATATGGATGATTAATAATAACTAATTATCTAGAAATAAGAGGATATGTTTCCTTTGAATACACCATATTATGGTGTATCATGGTGAGGAAAATGTTTTTTTATGTTTTCATATTATAATAGATTTATGTTTTCTATTAGTATGGTGCTTTTATATTTGTTGTATAGAAAACATTGTAGCATCCTATTATGTTAGAAATATTTCATATAGATAGTAATTCATAGACCATATTTGGTGTAATTTATAAAATAAATTTTTAAAACGAATCACAATAGAAAGAATGAATCATGGAATATTCCAAACATTAATGTTGATTACAGAAAGAGACTTATATTCTTTGATAGTTTAGATCATGTATTCCTGAATATAACTCCTCATTATGGGTTGTGACGGTCCAGTAATAGTCCATGATTTCCCATTAAAATTTTGAATCTTCAATGGTGTTTAATTGTGTTAGGGAAATTTTTTATTGGTTGGAACTATTCCAAAAGATAAACTAGACCCATGATGTTTTCCATGTATAAAAAAAGTTTTTGTATCTTCATCATGATTATCAAATAATTGTGTGGGGTGGAATAGAAGTGAATATTGATTTGATGTTTGAGGAATGAATTGTTTAGATTTTTCACCCATAAGGTAATGTTCTATATTGAAATTATATTCATTGGGTTTATGTCTTTGGGAAAATGAGTGGTTGAGATGAGGGTTCTTTAGAATGTGAGTGGAATATTATTTTTAAATATAATGAGATTTTTTTGACTAATTATAAATATTGAATTCATAAAACATTTTCATTATTCAAATTTTCATTTGATGGTGATATGTATTTTATTTCTTCCATTGTTCTTAACTAATTGAGTTATATTTTATTTATAACCCGATTTTTGATGTACTTCATCTTTTTCTATATATGATATTATCTTCTCTCTATCCAGAGTTTTAGTTTTTATTGTCGAGGATGAGAATCATTTGAGAGGTATCTAATGAAGGATCCTAGACTTACCAATCTATTTCATTTGTTTTTCTTATGTGGGGAGAGAGTATAGTTTTATTTGTTACAGTATTCTCAATGATTTCTGGATGGTCAATTTTAATATTAGTTAATTATTTATTTTTGAATGTAAAAGTGATTATCAAAATTTATCAATGTCTAGTTAATAACACATGAAAATAAAATCTTACTCATTGTTTGGAAATATTACACATCTTTTATAAATGTCTTGTATCTGTTATATTTTCATACACAATATAGAAAATATTAAAAATGTAATAAATAACATACAAATATGTTTTTTTACAATGTAAATATTTATAAGTATTGATAATACTATTTTTTTCATAATAATGTTATATTACATATTTCAATATTATATATATAACTATTTTGTTACAAATAATTTTAATAAATAATACAAGTGGTATTGATATATATTAAATATTAAATTATTCATGCAACACACACACACACAAATATATATCATATTACAAAATAGTATATATATTAATATAATTATATATTAATTTAATATAAAAACTAATAGTGGCAGTGAATCCCTATTTATGGATAAAACGGAAGGGAATTGTTTTTAAAACTTTTTACTAATGATTCTTTTTAAAATAAACTAAAAATATTATGAACCCCACATAAATCCTGGAATGAAAAATGGTGGAATTTTTTTTTAAAGTTTTGGTTAAATATTCGGAAAAAATAAAATGGAGTTCATAAATCATCGAAGAACATACATAATAGGGCGGGGATCATCCCACATGAAAATGAAACATATCATTAATTAAATACAAAGTGCCTTACTTTTTCCATCTTATATGAAAATGGGTTATATAATGTATGACCTTTGAAGAGGGTAGGTGTTTTTGAGACCTAAAATATATCTTTAAATTCAAATTCCCTCTTCCTTTATATTTTTCTGCATTTCTTCTTCTGAATTTATGCGACTATATTTTTTAGTAGGTATCTTCTTATACATTGTTTGGTATTGAAACCCCCTACTTTAAAATTTTTTTGTGAATTATTAGCTATGAAAATTCTTGATTTTTACCATGTACCATCATAAAACATCCCTAATAAAATGATCTATCATAGAAAATATCACATTACAACTTTTATTCTAATTATTAATTTTTTAATTAGTTTTTTTATGTGTGGAAATTATGGATGAGGTTCAGGTTGAGTTTTTGGTGAGAATATTTCATTTTTAGATGTTTCAGGATCTTTTTATCCCATATGATGGTTAGTTTGATTGTTTTGGTGAGAAACCCATAGGCTGGTAAAATCAATGGGTGGGTATCCCTTGTCACTCAATCCTCTATTAAAGCTACCTAAGGCTTCATTAGTAGTTTTATTTTTGTATTTGGTCACTATTTAGTCTTATTCTCTTAACCTCTTGGATTACTAATTCTTCATGGTTCAGTTCCTTCTTTGTTGAACCCTAAGGTGAGGGATGGCTAATATGGGATGTTTTCTTTGATTCAAGTGGGTTTGGTTTTTTTACCTGGTCTATATAAATCATTCTGTAGGTGTTTCATCATATTCCACCTTCATTGAGGTAAGTGTTTGCGTCCATTTCCTTTCTAAGGAAATATATTGGAATCTTAATATTTTATAAATAATTTTCAATATATTGTTAAAGATTAAGATGTGTTTTTATGACTTATTATAGTGTTTCCAAATCATATATTTGATGAAAATGGGGTTTTCAAAGGCTTTCCATAGTTATAACTATATATACAAGTATATAAGGTGTTTGATAAAACTCCAACTTGCTTGTTGAAGTGAAACATGGTATTTTGGGATTGTGTTTGGCCTTGGTTGGGTTTTGGTAGTTGGTTTTATTATGAATTGTTCCTTGTGTGTGGTTGTGATTTATCTTTATGTTTTAATTGTTAAGTGTGGACTGATGTAATGTTTTGTAAAGATTTATGTAATTATTTAATTTGAAATTGTTTATTATATTGGTAATCCATGTATATATATATATATATACCAGTGAATGTGGTCACATCTATATGTTCATGGGGTGATAATATCGATTGTAACATGTATATAAATGGTAGCCTACAAAAATTTCGATCTTGAATCATTGTTTTAAACACTATTCTTTCTTCATTCATTTTATATTCTACATCTTCTCACAAATGATGTCTCCCTAAAAAATCATATGTTTTTTTTCTTAATCGTTTTTGAGTTTCTAAATTACATCAAATATAGTATTAAAAAAAATTCCAAACCACGAACTGTTTGGATCATTATAATGTAATTTGTACCTAAATGGAATAAAATGATCATTTTGAATATTAAAAAAAATAGTTTTTCACCATTTTTTTAAAATGGGTTGGGATTTCTTACAGTTATTTCATTCTAGTTACTATGTTATTCTTTGGACATTTGTTTTAAATTCATAAGACATGTAGGCCCAGGTGGAGAATTTGAGTGGTTCAATGTATGATGGGGACCCCTATTTTCATTCTTCCAATGGGAGGGCCTTCATATTGAAGGTTTTGGGGATTATGATAGGCATTCATACTGTATTTCATGAGTTATGTTTAATGGAAAACATTTTATTTCCTCCTTGTTATAATTTATACTATTATCATGGGGTTCTTATTCATCAACTAGATGGTTGGTGACAATAAAATTCTAGTCCTGATATGATGAATTATAATCCCCCTAGATAGTAGATCATATATGTGAAATATCAAACTTTTGAGGCTAGTTATGATCATCCATGTCAATTATTGACTTTGGAGTTTCACCATATGCCAACAACTGGGTCAGAACTGAATACATAGAAGGATTTCATTAGGAGATTTTTAGATAATTCCATTGAGAAAATTAATGTATGTTATTTCTTTATTTTAAATCACTTCAATTTTTCGGTCTTCTATCTTCTATTATATTATACCTATATTGATTCCTTTTGTTTCTATCATTAGTTTTATTCCCTTAATGCTACACATAGTTTAGAAATTCATTTCTCTTATATATCATTTTAATAATGTTTCCTTCTTTAAATTTGTATATAAATATGGGTTTAAAAAATGTGTAATTGATTTTATAATTTTAAAAATATTTATTTACACAAAATATATTTCAAACTAGAATATTTTGACTATTTTGAGAAAGGAAACAAATAAAATAAATTGTTCTTACATATTTAGTTGTAATTATCACACCACAATTATGGTACTAGGCACCAATAGACCCTAGATCTTTTTTTTGGATTAGTTACATTCAATTATGCCTATGGTGTGGGAAGGTATTTTGGATAGTGGTGGCCAAGAGGTAACATGGAAACCATGTTGATTTTGGTTTGGTCTCTTTTATGATTTAGTTTTTTATTTCATTTCCAATGTCTTTTTATTTGGATCTTGATATGTATTACTTTCATTTAGTGATTTATGGGTTATTACTTTTATGTATACACATTCAGATTTATTTTTTTATATCCTTCTAATATGGTTTGATATTTTTACAATTCTAGTATCATTAATTCCTATCACTAGTTTACAACCTAAGAGGATCAGAAATGCCACTTAGGCATTGTCACAGGATGAATAAGGCTACTATTTTGGGATTGAACCATGATGATTTAGGAAAAATTGTATTATAAAATCCCTTGTTATTTTGAGGGTGTTAGGTTGTTTAGAGATAAGACATTCGTGAATAAGGATATAGGCACGGGAAGAGTTTCATAAACTCTTCCGCATCACGAGCCTCTTGTTATCAGGGGTAGTTTGAGACATGACTCTTTTGTTTTGTATTTTTTAGGATTATGTGTTTTCTACTTGTTTGGTTATTGTTGATAGAAAATAATAATGGAAGTGAACCGGTGATACACTTTGAGCATGGTTGAAGTAGTGAACCAGGAGGTGCCCAATGTCATAGTTCATGATAACTCACGTGGTTCATTCTTACTCTAGGAATGGTCTATTAAACCATGCGGTCATGCTATGTAAGGCTAGAGGTTCCATATTCTTAGATATTTGATGTAAGTTATGTTTTGATAGATTTCAGTCAGTCTGAATGTATTCTAAAAGACAAATTATTTTTAAAAAAAATTTGCAAAATGAAAAAATATTTCGGGACATGATTTCATTTTTTGGAGTGGGTTTGGATATTTATATTAGATTTTTAAGTGTATCCATATATTTGAAAAGAATCATGGAAGTATATTGATTTTGAATTTTGAATAGAAATTGTTATTTTTTAAAGAGTATTTTGGGTTTTATTTATGGTTTTTTTGACTTATGAGTTACTGTTTTGTTTTGGAATGTTCCCTTTTGGTTGAGTTCTGGTTCAATGATGATTTCGTTTTGTGTCATTATGTTATATTGAGTATTCCACCTAGAAAGGTAACAACGAGTTCTAGTGAGTCTCTTCCAGTCTTTAGTCTTGACCAAACTACTACTGGAGTGGGGGAGTCAATTTCCTCTATGTGGTTTCCAATCATCCATGGTGATTAAATATTATTGAAATTTATATAATGGATTGAAGAAAACTAATTTTTTTAGGTCATTTGGAATTCCAAAATCTAAGAGGGTGATAGATTTTCTGGGATCATTTGAGGATCCATGATTAGAACATTGGAATGTGATCTTCCCACCTTTTTTTAAGTTGGTATTTCTAGGGTAGTATTTAAGACCACTTATATCTAATTGTTCATTCTAGAGGTGTTTAATGTGAAGAAAGTGTTATCACTCTAGAGTGAGAATCAATGTCAAGGGACATTGAAGGCCTATGATGATCATTTTAAAGAAATGGTTTCTTTTTCAGTAAAGATATCATCATTGGACAATCTAAGGGACAAACTAATTATCTAGGGTCTTTATTATGAAATTAAAGAGTGAGTCCTCTCATCTTGTGCATGTTCTGTTAATAAGCTAGTAGATGTGGAATTTCTAGCCAGCGGGTTCTCGGAGCATAGTCAATGGTAGTTTAAAATCCAATTTCTCATGGAACTTGTGAAGCTTACACATACAGTAAAACCAATGTAAAATAAGAACCCATTCATGAGAAGTATCTATTTTTAGTTCAAAACCATGTTCACTGGGACAAAAGATCACATGCTTCTATTGTGTCCTGATCACGCAATAGAAATTTCATTATTATAATAATCTAAAAGGTTTTAGAAGATATAGCTATGTGGGTCACTTGTAGAATTTTTTAAAGAAGTGTTTCTAGAAGGAGAATTCCCATTTTGAAGATTAAATCTCTATAATGTGGGTAATATGATTCTTCAATGAATGAGGTCATTAGTCATTAAACCCCAAGTGGGGATTTTAAAGTAGTTAGGAATTGGTTGGACTGGGGGATTTCAATCTAGTTTTTTCATCCAATATTAGAGTGGGGTATGGTCATGTTCTCTTTATTATAGTTCTGGTTTTTGGTAGTTCTACTTTTTTATGGATTATTGTATATTTGTATTCCTCAAAAATTTATATGGTGGTGGCTTAGATATGCGAATCTATAAATGGTTACCCTTCTTATGAAATGGAATTAGTCTTTTGTGGTGCTCATTTGGAGTTACTGGTGTATTTTAAAAAATGTTGAATTGTGGGTTGGATTGATTTTAGACTTTATATTATTTGGATGGATTCTGATTATGTTGGGAGTTATGATGTTGGTCGCATACGTGAAATTTAATATGGTAGGGAGTCCCAGTATGGGTCTGTTGGTGGTTTTTCCCAGAGTCGTTCAGTTGTGAATTTTGGAGTTGAATGGTTAGACCAAGTTTTACGATTTTATTTGACCTCATTTTGTTGTTAGATCAAGTTATGTTCCTTGTCTGGCTGGGTGAATTTATGTGAAAGAAGTTATTTTAGTGGGGTGAATTTTCAAACACTGACCCCATAATTTCATTACTGACTTTTATTATTTGTCTCCTTAAATTTAACCATGTTTTTTAGGGTTTCATTGAGTTTCAAATGATAATTTTTTAGTTTTGGATATTTCTTGATGTTTTTGGACTAGTGTAAAGTTAATGTGCACCATTTTTTTAGAAACCCTACGGCTTGTGAACATAGAGTGTGCCTTCTGTTCGTTTTGTTCTTTCTTTTCCCGGTCAAGTATTGGACCAAACAATGAGTGGAAAATGCGTAACTATATGTACTACTGGTGGTATCTAGGAAAAGGAACACAATATGTGCCTAGTTAGGAGAAACGATGCAGAATGTTTGAATGGGTGGGTAAAAGTTTTAGCAGAGACAATTTTTGTCGTTGGAACATAATTTCTAAAACCATTCATCCAACCTATTCGGGTGTCCCTTCCATTATTATGGGGTACACAGTTTTCTCACGATTTTTTAAACATTTTTGAAAACCCATGAAACTTTCCAAGATTCATTAAAACCCATGCATCCATGTCCCGCACACTCATTTTAACCCCTATTCGACCATCACCACTCATGGTCAAATCCCTCAAACATTGATGCTCCTTAAAGATTCCTTAGAATGTTTCTGTGGTAATTTGGACAATTTTCACCTCTACTTTTATTCCTCCATTGGATTTTCGGTTCTTCGTGGTTCAAACCATTCCTGGACAAAACCAAGGGTTAAGGATCCCTATTATGGGTTATTTTATTTAACATAAGAGGTGACGTTTTCTGATTGGGACTTCCATTTTTTTCTCTTATAGTTTCATCAAATTTTTACATCATTGAGGTAGGTGATTCCATCCATTTTCTCTCTAAAGCATTAAATTTTATACTTAATCATTCATAAATATTTTTTAGATGTATGACTCATGTTTGTGATTTTTTTTATTAATTATTATGGTTCTTCCCAGTTGACGATTTAATGAAAATGAGTTCTTCATTGGATTTCCTTAGTTATAAAAATATGTACATGTAAATAAGTTTATTTATAAAATTATTTTCTTAAGTGAAATCAGGTATTTTGGAGAACTTTTTTCCTTTGTTGGATTTTGGAAGTTGTCTTTCTTGTGAATTGAACCTTGTGTATGGTTGTGATTCCTTTTTATGGTTTTATTCTAATGTGTAGACACTTGGAATTGGTTATAAAGAATCATTTAATAATTTAATAGGAAATTAGTTTTTTTGATTGTTATCCATATATATGTTCATGAATATGGGAATATCTATTTGTCTTTGATGTGGACATATAGATAGGAACAAACATATGAAAGGTAGTCCATAAAAAATCAATTTTGAACCATAGTTTTCAAACATTCTTCTCCAATAATTCCTTCCAAATTCCAATACATTTGGTAAAAGGGTTTTACATCAACACTTTTAATGTTTTGTAAATGATATCACTATTTCTTAATAAATCTAAATGTTTTTTCAAATTTTTTTTCCAAACCACGTCATCTTTGGAACCCTAGGATGTAATTTGGGACCTAAAATTAATTAAAGGTAAGTCTTTTATCATACATTCTAAATTAGTTTTTTCCCCAGGGCATTGGAGTTGGATTGGATTTTGAAATGTTATATATTTTCTGGTTCCATAGGATGCTATGGAACATTGTTTTAAATTCATATAAAATTTCTGCCCAATTAGAACTATTGAGTGGATCTATGTATGACATGAAACCCTATGGCCTTCTTTGTGATGATAAGGACTTCATATAGTTGTTTTAGGGATTGGGAAAAGCAATCACAATGGAATATGTGTGTCATGATTAATTTCTTGTATATTATGACCAAATAAGTTTCATTTATATTATTATATTGAGATTCCTTAATTTCATTATGGGGATCAAGTTATGGTTAAATTCTAGTCCCATTTATATGGATTAGAACCCCCAGAGATAGATTATAGGGAAGGTGTGGTTTTCCACCAGTGAGGATAGTTTAGAGTAGCCATGTTAGTTATTGTCATTGGATTTGAACAATACACTGGCATGTGGGTACAAAATAAGTAAGTTTAGGGATTTATTCATCGGATATTCATGAAATTCCAATGAGTATATATCTATATATTCATGTTTTTATAGTAAATCAGTTACTCATCCTCTTAATGTCTATCTTCTATCACCTATATTGTTTCCTTTTAATTATGGATTCAATTTTATTGAATTTCTATTGAAATTTGTTTTGAATTTTTAATATATTATCTATTACATGGATAGTGATTCAATCAAAGATTTTGGATTTCAAATTTGGTTTAATAAAATGGTGTACTTGATTTTTAAAATGAGAAGATCCTATTTTCAAAAAATGTACTTCAAACTATAATATTTGGAATGTTTCAGAAAATGAAATGTATGGATTCTATGATGATTACCTGATATGTTGTTTATAGTCACACCATAACTTTTCCAATCAGCATTTATAGACCTAACATATCTTTCCAGTTCAATTTTCTTCAGGTATGCCTATGGTGTGGCATGGTCTTGTATATTGTGGTTTACAAGAGGTCACATTGAGATTGTGTCAGTTCCAGTTCAGTTTTTATTTAATTTATAGTTTTCCAAATTTATTCCAATATTATTTTATATGGATTTAGTTATATATTTATTTCATTCATGTATTTTTTGAATTATTACTTCTATTTTTAGGTGCTCTAATTTATTTTATTAATATCCATTTATTGTGGTCAAAATAATTAATTGTTATATTATATATGGTGGGTGAAAATATTTTCCAGCATAGTTGGATTGAGAATGCCACATGGTTATTATCACATAACGAATCGGGTTACCATTTCCGGTTTGACATAGGTTGGTTTTTGATAGCTTTTCATCCAAGAATTGTGGACCCATTTATCCTCATATGTTTTTCCTACAAATTGATCTATGAGATTAAAACATTTATCTATTTATTTATGTTCATCTATATAATAAAAAATCTTGAGGTTTAAAAATAATAAATGGTTTTAATGACCTTAATAATATAGTAATATCGAAATTGAAAAACTATTATAGATGTTAGTGTCATTCAATATGAAATAATAATGTCTTTACGATATTATTTGTTGAGATGTCATTGGAATTTGTATTTAGAAAAACTCATATTTAATTTATTAATGATTGATTATAATTATAAATATAATAAATATCAACATTGATATTTACTATTTTTATTTAAAATGTTTTACATGCCCAGGAATTAATATTTTCATACTATTATAATCATCAAAACTACTTTTAATTCATATATTGGAATAAATATATATGATATTATATATTTATGTTACATGATTGAACCATATCAATATGAAATTATATAAATGTGATGTTGTAGAATTATAATAATTTTGGTTATAATTGATAGTTTCTGAATATTATTTGTTCTTGAAATCTATTAGGGCGTTCGAAATAAAGGAAGATTAATTGATTTCTATTGAATATTTAACACAACATGAATTTATTGAAATATATAAAATATCTAAAATATTTATAGGTTATAGTAAACAGATATGGTTTCTCACAATTTTAGGGTTATACTATACAAATATTATTTTGGTTTCAGTGGATTTTTGGGGTTTTTGATGGTCATAATCGATGATTTGGGAAGGTCATATTGGTGAAGATGGATAGATGGATCCAATTGAGATTGTTATAATTGTTTACACATTATTCAAGAAGATTTATAAATTTATTAATGATTTATACATAATATTTAGTCACCTTAAAAAATATTTATATCTACCAAATAATGAAATAGTTTCATTATTTCTCAGAATAATAAATTCTAATTAAATGATGAATTAATTAAAGGGGAATGATTTCATACTATGAAAAAATGATGAACTCAAAATAAGAAATATTTAATTGGTAAAATTATAAAGGAAAGTGAATATAAATCTCAGGTGATGATGAAATATTATTAAATGATTAAGTTATATATTAAAATACTATGATGGAATTAAACCATTCATTCTTATATGCTTATTGGCTACCTGGTCCTTAGTTAGAGTCTCTCTCTCAGAAAATGTGTTCTAGATAGGAATATCTATTTCTAAATGGCATACAATATATGTGTTTATAAAATTTAAAATAACCAATGGTTCTATTTCAAAAGGGGAACTTTTTTTCAAATGTAGGACATCGTTAGGTATTTTGACCCATGATTCTTAAGAACTTTCATTGGTCGAGAGGATTGGATTTTAGGCTCATAACACACTCTTGGTGGGAATTATTACATAATAAAGGAATCTCTTATAGATTTAAGATATGTTCATGAATAATTTGTTAATTACAAAGTATAAAGTAAGTCAACCCAAAATTGGCAATCAATTGTTAGCATGTAGAAATTCAGAATCATCTGTATGTATGTGAGGTTCTTCATCAATGGAGATATCTATATGTATTTGAGGTTTTCCATCAATGGTATACTTTCATATACTACTTATTGGTTCTATTGTTATTGTTATAATGATTCTATTTTGTAAACCACTCAATGCGACGGTTTGGAAATTATTATTATCTAGGTAGAAAAAAATTATTCTAAATTTTATCATTATCAAAGGAGACGAAAGGTTACTCTAGAGTTTATTGTTTTCCAAAGAGATGAAAGTTGTTATGATGTTGCTATAAAACCAATAAATGAGATTCCTATATATCATAGTGAAGGGAATCATAACCCTCGTAGTTCAATGCTGCTTAATAAGACACATCATACCTTTTAAGGTCATGTTGCAAGGACTAAACCATATAGTTTAATTCCACGTGGAAGGAAAATCAAGGCAAAACATGCCTAGTTAATGTTCAGTATGGGGATTATACAGAATAATCCTAAGGAACTAAGAAAGTATATGTGATTCCATGTTGGAATAGGAACTTCTGAGAATATTACCAAGGGGGAACATGGTTGATTTCGGGGTATTGGATTTGAACCTCAGGGAGGATCCCTACATATCCCATTTATATGGGAATGAAATCCCACATTGTCTGGAAAGTCTCATAGAGGAATATAAACTTTTCATTGAAATGGGATTAGGATAACTCATAATGTGGATGCCCTTATAAAATGGTCCACGAGAGATATCTTAAGACATGGGTATTTATGGGAGACATTATTTGGGACTTAATCCAAAACAAGATGACCAGATTAGGGGAATTAACAGTGGATTCCTGGGGATGATATCTAGTGAGCTCAGGAATTATCTTATGGATTACTATGTATCATAGTTATAGGAAGAATATTAGTTCATGTAGTTCATTATTTGAAGTGGATTGTGTGGATATTTTATTCATTTGAAACTTCTAAGAGAATGTAAGTAATGCTCAATGGGTGAAAAAATAGAATCTAAAAGATTCAACAAACCACATACATTTTCTTCCCCACTAGTGGAAGAGGTCAAGCCTAGGACAAATGAAGATGGGGAAACAATGAACGAGGGTGTTGAGCAATGAACCATTCAACGTGAAATAATGGTGAAGGTCAGTAGGTCTGGACCAAAAGGCTATGGGATTATTCCAGGAGGGATTCACTAAAATTACTCTTGTAGTGGGAGGAGGATATCAATCCTTTTGGAAGGGAAACGAAAGTGTGATCCTCACCCTTCCTATTGGGGGCCAGAGGCTTTGGGTATCAGATATATGGAGGGAAAGATAGATTCCTATCCCCATAATTTCAGACTAGGATCTCCCCAAAACCTTCCCTATGGTAAGGGTCTATGTGACCATATGTATATAAACTATAGACATCCCGAGGATCATTACTCCCTTATGAGAAAAATTTTAGAAACCTAAGACCGTAGAAATATAAACTCGGATGGGATACATGCTGATGTTCCATTCCCAAAGTTTGGATAAATCAAAAGGTCTTGGGGGTGGTTTAAATTAGTTTTCATTCAGGTAAGGGAGACAATGATGGAGAAACACTTCCACAATTGTCATAAAATAGAGATTAAATGATATCCCACATATGCGGTTCATGTAGGTATGCCACACATGTATTCCATGTAGGTATTTTGCACAGGTTGTAAGAGGAACTAAAAAATGTATAACATCGTAAGGATAACACTATTAAATCATGATATTCCTTGGTAAATAGAATATCTACACAACAAAACTTGGGTTAGGTTTTAGCATATGAACCCTAGGTGTCCCTTGATGTATTTGGAAAAATCATTCCCTGGTATTTTCATAAGGAAATGACTATATGTAGATTAATTTTTCATATAGAAGGAGGTTCCTAAAAAAGTATCTTTTATTCTAGTCCATGAAGGGAAATTTACCTTGTTTATCCCTTTCAATTATCTATTCTCATATGTTTTATAAAGATAACTGAGAAACTTAGAGGGACCTGGGAGAAGGAGCAAAAAAATCAGAGCATCGAGAGTTCTTCCAACATATTCAATTGTTTAAATGGGAAGCCCAAGAGTCTTATTTATAGGCATGAATGGGACCTGGTCGAGGGGATATTTTCATGATAGGTCCTGGTTGTTGCGCCACCATGTAGTTCCCCCACACAGGGGAGTAAAACATAAACTGTCATGTATGTCCCATGGCATAGGTCCTCTATGGAGGTCCTTGGCATATGGGCTATGCCATTAGGTTTTAATGGAAGGAAATGCATTGACCTTCATAGGAATAAGTTTTCTTTGTTTGTCCCTTTTAACTAGTTTTTTTCCATTAAATTTCCTTGACCATTTGAGATATTCAAGGTGCTCTTCAAAATCATTTTGCCTTCCTTTATTAAAAAGGGAGTCTCAACAACCCCCCTCTCCTCAGGATTCGATCAGACTGAAAATAGGTTATAGTATTGAGGTATGTTTATGTGAAAAAATGATTATGGAAAATTAATTATAGATTGATAAGTTCTGGGAAATAGCTATGCCATGTATGGTGTAGGTGTAGGTCATTCGGAGCATGTCAGTGGTGTAGGATAGGGATGATTATAATTTACCCCATTATTTCTCCATTTTATTCACCCGAATTTCGGAATTTTATACTCTCGTTGTGTAGCTAGTTCATCCATCTATATAAAGTTCTATTATAGTTAAGGTCCTATGAAAATATCTCAAGGTATATCCACCCGATCCATAGAGATACATGGAGTTATTTTATTGAAGGATATATACAAGAAGTCCTCATCAATGGACCTATGCTGAGTACCTTGTCGATGGAATTATTCATGTGACCTCATCAAAGGACCTACATGGGGATTTTCTTTTTCCATATTCTTTAATTCCTCAATGTTAAAATTTGAACATTAGTAAGTCAATATTCCATGTTAATGTGAAAATTTTGGTGATTCTATTACTAGAAATGGATCTCAGGATGAATTCAACTATGGAATCTAAAATTATTTAAAACAAAATGATTAAATATAATAGATTTGACTATTATGACATTGTTGGGAGTACCTTTCCTCAGTTATATATGATCTTGATTCCATACTAATGAGATTATCTGTGAACAATCTATCTTCCTCTATATGGGCATGGGATTTGAGAATATTTCCACATTCTATTATTTGTGATTATTTTCCCAAAGAATTGGTTTGTAAAACATATCAACTCTTAGTGTATGAAAATTACCGCTAGGTGTGTCACTATTCATGAGGGAATTGTCACTATAGGATGAATCCTACATCACATTGGTGATACTCTTAATATAGATAATCTTTTTGTAGATCCATGACCACATTGCTATGATTCAACCTTCCATGCATCAAAAAATAGATAAATCTCGTGGTTGGAAAGAAGGATGTGATCTTGGACCTATAGGAAGAGTCCAACCAAGATGGATGTGGATATTTTGTCTTTTATAGACTAGTGTTGTGTTCATAAAATATATTAATGATTTTTTAAGGATATATCTAGGTAGGATAGACATACGTTTACAAAGAGAAAATCATTCCAATATTACAGAGCCAATAGAGTTCCTAAAAAATTATTTCTATTTATCACACGTTGAGGTTAACATAAGTTTTTCATATGACTACCAAAAAAATAGGGATCTCATTATTAAGGATATCTATGATGAATTCATTAAAACTACAACAACAATGGATGATGCTGATTTGATTCCACAATTGGCACATGAATGATTCAATGTATACAAGAATTTGTAGATATAAAAGAAAGATCCTCCTCCTAGGGTTGATGTCCATGAAAGAGTGTGGGTGGAAGATTTTTTTAGAACTATCAAATGAGAAGGGTAATACTTACAATGTCCTACCATTTACCCAATTGCTGATAATCAAGGTTCTTCAAGAACATTCTGGCCCACATTGAAGAGGGGTGATTACAAGCATTGGACTTACATTTTTAATCCCAATATTGATGAAAATCTTTGATTAGATGGATTCCATTCCATGTGGATAAGTATTTATTTTCTCCCAGTCTGTGAGTCTAGTGATTCTGTAAGTTGAGTGACTTTTTTTATTTCAACCAAGTTGGTATAGAAAAAATATATTTGGTTGGCCACAAAATCTGTCATTTCCTATTGCATTTATAAAATGGGAAGTCTCAATTTAGTTTCACAGTACCATTCATGGTGTTATGGAGATGGATTGTAGAAAATTTATATTTATATTCAGTTCGATATTTAGTTAGAGTTACCAATGGATCTTTTAACACATTTGTGGAGAAGGTATTTGGGACTCAGCTACTGAACATGAATCCCGATGAGGTGATGGGGAAACTAAATGTAGCAGGAGAATTCATCATTTCTTCCTTTTGGTAACCGATAATATGGATAATTTATTAATGATGGTATGGAAAAAATTATGACTTAATTTTGTACATGATGGCATTCAAGGAGAGTGTATTATCAATAGGGATTGATAGGGAAATCATCTATGAAGCTTATGTTCCTTACAGGTTTTCTCCCTAGTTCAATAGTCTTAAAAAAATGAGCTCCATTCCTCCCAAAAATGTTAATATTGAAAAGAACTGAATTGTAACAGAAAAATTATAGATTTTGATAGATTTGGAGCCATCCAAAAATTCAATTACACTACCTATATCAGATGTATCAATTATATTACATTCTTGATATGATAAATATTAGATTTTATTCATACACTCAGGGTGATTTATCAAATGTTATACATCAGTTAAGGGCCACAACAACTATCGTTTGTGGAAATCATGTGATAATGTCTGAAAACAAAGATGATGAAGAGTATTAAGTGGCTTTAAAACCTTCCAACCATCCTCATAGAAAATCCACAAAGAAGAACAAGTATAGGGAGACAACACCTTTACCACCATGGAGATCTTGTCACCACCATTAAAAATAGGTTTCCAGTTCATCTGCTAATTATTCTAAATATGAAGGGAGGCTTAAAGAGGCCATCCAATCTGAGGGCATTGAGTTTTCCCTACAACAAACCACATCAAAGAAAAATTATGTGGGACCTTCAACAATCAAGTATTGGGACATCACAAATCGTGATATCTTGGATACATAGTCACTTCCATAATATAGCCTTTGAATTATGTATTTGGGTGATATTAGATAACCCTCCGAATGTCATCCAGATAGAAATTGTAATGACCTAAAAGAGTTCATAAAGGATTTATCCATTTTTATATATACCACCAATGAACATGTACCAACATCAAAATGAGTATCTGACATGCTAGATCGAGGAATACATGAATTGGAAAATTATCACCCGGAGGAGGAATGTAACATTTATGTTAATACTGATAATGAATTTTACATTTATTTTGTTTCACTTATTCTTTATCATCCACCATCTATAATACTGATGGGATTACATTTTTATTCTTGAAATCATAGAAGTATTAGCACTTGGAAAGGCTCATATGTCACCAATGTACCTTCTTACAGGAACCCCTATAGATACAAAGGAAGAAACCCATGGGTATCTAGAACATTCTCTAGTGGGGAGAATCATGATGGATGTAATGGAAATGGAAAATTGTTAGCCATTATATCAGGTATCTATTTCTATGAAAACTAGTAAAATCTCTCAATTATCTTATGAAATGAATCACAAGAGAGTGATGAAATAGGTCTGGTGAGTACATAAAAGTGAGTATTTGAGCGGTAATCAGGTATTATGACTTGTTTGATACACTTTCTAACTATATTCACCTTCCTGTATGATTTTTATTTCATTCATACATTAAGGGATCATGTATTAGACCTTTACAGTTTGAGAAGAACTCCTCAGGGGAAGTACATATTTGTGCGGACAAGTCTGTCACCGTGAAAGATAATGTGTCAAGGGGTGAGGATGAATCTTCTCAAGATTATTTAGAGAGAGAGGAGGGTAACAGTAATGCAAGATGCATTTTTTTGGGTATCACATTCTTTTTCTAACATTCTGTACTCCATAATATTTCATGTTTTTTCTATGACAATGGATTCTGAGACAATGAATGATGATACTCTTTTTGCTCTAAAAGGAATAAGTGAAGATCCTGGGTAGTTTGAGGTAGGTCCGGGTCCTGATCCTGGTTCAACAAGGCTTAACGACATTGCACCGGTTGAAGACCAGACAGATGATAATGTCAACAGAGATAATTTGGTAATTGACCAATGTTTTTTTATTACATAAATGGTTAAGGTGATATGATATACAAATCTATATACACTAAAATCTTGGATGCACTTAATCCAAAATTGATATTTCATGTTCCTTCATGGTTTTTGGAGACTTCAATAAGGAGCTAAAAGGACGTCTGTTCTTGTTCATGTATTTACCATACATAAATGTTTTTTTTATATAATATTTCACATCAATTCTCATTTTATGAAACCTTTTATGTAGAGATAAGAGGTATTATCTTTAATTAATGAAGTTAATACTATTTTAAAAACCGTTTATGGGGCTATTATATACTAGTACAACTATAGAACAGACTATATAGTCATCTACTGGAACCCTTAAGCTAATATTACAGTTATGTTGGTGAGTTTTATGTAAGGACAACTAGGTAACATATTGAATAGTTAGGTAAAGGAGTTCGCAATAATTTTGACATTATTCTATTGACATAAAAAGGGTGTCAATATTTGGATGTATCAAAACCAAATTGGATGTCTTTGCGAAAGAATGGTATGTGAGAATAATGTGGACATTTGTGCTGTCATGGGTCATGAATAGGGAAACCAATCCTATAAGAATTTGTTGTATAAATTACGGTATAGTTTATGAAAGGCATTCTATGATATTTTTTAATACAGTTACAGGTCAGGTAGTAAATACATTATGTTATGTATGATCAAGTCATGGACTAAGGACATTAATGGAGTTTAGATAATATGCTATGAAATTTAATGTAGTGTAGATAGGAAATTATGTTTTGTAGTATATAGTCATGTAGAAATGGCATTATTCTATATAATTTAATTTAATGTAGCAAGGTTATTTTTATGTCTAGTTTAAAATCATGTTGTGAGGACATTTGGGGGATTTTTAGTCTCTAGTCGTACGGTAAAGTCATTGAGGGCATTGATTTAATTACTTTATGTTTGATCAATGATTTTATTGTTTTCCAATTATGGGTAATTCATAAAAAATTTGATACCATATCTAGGTAAAGAACGGATTAATTGTATGAAATGATTTGGGGATATTTGAATCTTAATAATGGAATAGGAAAAGGGATAATGTTATTTAGAGGGGGTCACTTCAAAGTACTATGTTACCACTATTTAAAAAACCTGTTATAGGGGATGTATTATTTGAGGAAAACTAAGAAATGTGGAGTATAAACAAATAGTGGAATCCCAATGCTGAAATGTTAATTAGGTAAGTTACTTTTATGCATGGAAAACTGGGGAATGTACCACAAAGTCAGATAATGGGGATCTTAATAATTATTACATTATATTTTCTAAAACCCAATTAATTTTTATTGACATTAAGATATTCCAATGAATATAGTTTGGTTTAATGGACAAAAGTACTTGAATATAGAATGGGTATTTCTAGTTTTTATTTCCAAGGAATTGGAGAAATATTCTCTCTACGAAGGTCTAAACCAGACGTAGGAATTATGTTACATATAATTTTATTTCATATGACTAGGACCATAATATTATTGAAACAATCTATGATATTTTATCAAATTACCCCATATTATTCCAATATGATTTGAAAAAATCAATTAGGAATTTGTTGACCATGATCATGGAGACATTCAGGTTGGGAGAAAGGATATGAGACTAATATGCAAAGGATGGACACATTAATTTATGGGGTTCCTGTGTAACATCATCAATCAATAAATGGATAGAAGTGGATTGACTCATGAATTGAGTTACAACTATTTGAAAAACCTATTATGAGGACTGTATTATTTAGGGCCAACTAAAGTATGTGGTGAAAAGCCAAATTTTGGAATCATGTAGGTGATATGCTTGATATGTGGATGACTTATGCAAGGCCACCTTGGGGAATGTACTACATAGTTAAGTAAAAGATCCATAAGGTGACAAATGTTCTGCCACAATAAACTGAAGAATGATTATGAATATATGAATGTATTCAAGATTAGGAGAATAAAATGTTAAAGGGGTAATGTCCAATGCACAAGGTAATTAATTTAACTCGTATTGTAAATTATTTCAGATTACCTTACAAATACATGACTCATATGTATAATGGGGACATGTCTTGTTTTCTTTATGGGTTCCTTGAGGTGAGGTCCAAAATAATCAATTTTTTATAGATTTGATAGTATGTGGGAGATGGGGAATTTTCTTTCATCCCATGGCTAGTACTAGTCTCTTAGTCTTAGTTTTTACTATATATGTTGATTAAAAGAGAATCAAGCCACATGTAGTTCATTGGGTACTATACATATTAAAGTCATTTAGCAAGGACACTAAGTTTTGTAATTTAGAGTCCTGAAGGAAAGAAATTAGGGGCTTTGATTTGAATATTATTTGAATATTAAACCTGGACTAGGGTATAAGGCCCAAGCATCACTATGCATCTTGTCAAATCAAGAATCAATACGCACATATTTCCATCTGATACATGTTTTTATATAAGGTAAAAATGTGTATTGGATCTCATCTTGTAGACCTGACTCAAACACGGGGGAAAAGAGGTTTTTTTATATCATGATACAGCAGACCCCATGATTGAAAATATAGACATCAATACATATCTCATATAGATTTGAATCAAGACACACTTAGTTATTATTGGTCCATTCCATTAATCATCTTGTGGTGAGTACGTTTGTGATTTTTTGAAGGAAAGGAACATTGTGGTTGGACTAGGGGATAGGAACCTTGTGCCACTCTGACATTGATGGGGTAAGAATCACATCACACATAGTTCTTAAATAACATTTACCCCACCGTAATTGAATTCAATAGTGGGGGATGATAGGGGTTTCTTAAATATGGTTTCATACATATGATGAGAAGATTTATTGATCTCACTAGGAAGATCTAACTCATACATGGGATAGGAGAGGCATCAATTTCATGATGTTCCTTATATGTCTAAGATTGAATTTCTTGGAATCACTATGTATCTCATATGAGTGAGAATCCGACCATTTTTTTCTTTAGAGGGTTTCTAATATAGGTCTAATCCATACATCGGGAATGGGGGTATTTCATAATTATGGATATACCCGAGATAGGAGATTTAGGTGTCACTACGTATCTCAATAGAATGATAATCAAGCCACAAATAGTTCATTATACTTCTATGAAGTTGGACGTCATGTAGTATGGAAGAAGGTGAACTGACATGAAATGACTACATATCTCCTGGAAACAATAATTTAACCACACATAGTTTTTTTGAGAAGATAATTTAGTTTTTCCTCATAACATGAGGACAACTATTGTATATTCAATGGCTGTATATCCAAGACCATTAATTTCCCCAAATATCAATTGAAATATCCTATTTATGTAGAGATGTTCTTTACCCAATTCATGAGACCACGTGAGCCGTGCTTTGTGTGAGAAACATGGAGTGGTAAAAGATTATTTTTCAACACAAAGGTAAATAAAGTTAATGGTAATTGCCTATTTATTGAATGGGGGATGATCCAATATATATGGCCTTTTCATCACTACATAAATTTATTAGGGAAAGAATCAGTCACATGGAGTTCTTGAAATTTTTCCCTATATCATCATGTTTTCACATCGGGAAGAAATATTTTGTTGTAATTTCAAGGATGACGTTTGGGAATAAATAAGGAAGTACAAGCTTCACTATTTATCTCATTGAAAAGATAATAAACATACAAATCGTAGAGGAGGTACTTCTGAAAATTTGACTCATGCATGGGGAAAAATAATGGTGATTTCCCTTCCAAAATCATGATTGGATCTAGGTTTGGAGATCCATGCATCACTATATATCATAGTGAGGAATTAATAAAGACACACATAGTTTTTGAAGGTGATCCCTGTGCATGTATAATTCATATGTATAGGGGTGAAAGGAAGTTTTCCTCATTGCGATTACATCTAGGATTGGAGGTATGAGCAACACTACATATCTTACTAAGGAAAGAATCCATCCACCTATAGTTCTTCAAATGATCCAGGCAGTTTAACGTCATGTAGTATGGATGGTGATGAACCTACATGAAAAGATAAAATATATTGTGGTTGTTCCATGTTTAAAACCCAAGAATTAATATCTATCTTGTGGGAGTAAGAATCAAGACACTCGTAGTTATTAAAACATTCCCTTATATGTTTTATTCTTATACACTTTGAAAGAAGATGTTTTTAGTTATGGTTGCAATAATGATTTGAGATCTGGGCATCGCTATGTATATCATCGGAATGGGAATCAAGATACGTGTAGTTCATGAAAAGATTTTTTCCCACACCAAATGAGTTTTAAGTGAGAGATATAGGATTTTAATACATTAATCAATAATAGTTACGCTCAAGACATAGGATAGAATGAGAGTCAAACCATGTATTCTGGAGGAGTTCTCTGCATTGGATTTATTCATATACAAAAAAAGAGGAAATAAATTTTCTTATGTTTGAATCTAGTCCCAATATTGTACATCTGGGTGTCACTACGTCTCCCATTGAAATGAAAATCTAGCGTACAGTGTTCTGGAAGAACTGTGCAATTTAATGTTCTGCAATGAGGAAATAAGTCACCTGACGTGAAAGAAACATTTTGGATGGACCGGGAAATAAGACCTCGGTATCACTATGTATCATTCAACAGGTAAGAATCAAGCCACACAATATTCTTATAAAGGGGTTCTGATGTAGATCTGATTCATACAAAGGGAGAAATGGGGCTTGAGAACCACTAAGGAGTGGAAATGATGGGAGTGATGCCATTACATGAAAACTAATCATATTTTAAAGCATAACAATGAATAAAAATTTGTGGTATTATGGGAAATTTAGTAAAGTAAAGTGAGGGTGATGTTAATCATATAATTATATGTCACGTAGTGAGGATAAATGGTGTCATGCAATTTAATGTCTTGTAACAAAATAAAGATTATAAATAGTTTTAATGTCGTTCAACATAGATGTGTGTGGTACTATGCCTTTAATGTCTTGTGGCTAAGACGATTATTTCTATGAAATTTAATGTCATGTAATTAGGAAATTATCTATGTGATTACCCAATGTATTTCTTTATGAACAGTGAATTGGTTGGAGTTTTAATTAGTTCTCCATCAATTTAGATTAGGGAGTAAGCTCCATTAGAATAGACTTTATGTATGGAGTAAGGTCCTTCCTACTTTGTCTCAAAGTTTAGAGGATTCTTTCTTTGTATCATTAGAGACCTAAGGACCAACACCAATTCTCTTTAGTGGAATGAAGAGGAGAGATCCTATTTGTTGATAACGTGTTCTATTTGGTTATAATAGACTTCAATGTGTTTCAAGGTATGAAATATCATTTCATATAATCACTCCAGCTCAACTAGTAACTTCTGGGACCCTCTATTTGAAGATAACTTGTGACAGAAAACATCTTGGAGAGGTGGAAAATAATTATCAATGGGAAGGACTACTTCTATTCTGTACACTAAAGAGTATGGAACTGCTCTTGTGGTTGTAAGGGTAGTAGTCCAATAATCCCAAAAATCATACAATAGATTATCAAGCTATGATTTCTTATCTCTATCCACCATCTTTTGGATTATATTTGATTGGGTATTGTTGCAGGCCTCTATTTTTCCATTGGCTGCTGCATGATAGCAATATGAATGGTTTGATTTGATATTGAATTCATATAATATCTTCTATACCTAATCATAATAGAAATTGGTGTCATTTACCATCAATATAGTATGTAGGACACCATATATGATGATGATATTATCTTTGAAATAGAATAAAATTATTTTGACCCTGAATTGTTTAAGAGGTATTGTGTCAAACCATTTGGGTAAGAAATCGGTAGTAGTAAGAATGTACTTGAATATCTTATATATAGCTTGAGGATAAGGTCCCACTATATCCATTCCCTATGTAGAAAATCAACGGGAGTATTTAACTGTATTTATCAACTTTTGTGGTTTAGGAAAGAAGTTGGTGAACACATGGAAGGGATGCAACTTCAAAGTGAAATCATTGAAATCTATTGTCATCAAAGGCCAAAAGTATCCTAGACTTTGGATTTGATCATAAATCATATTCCTAGACTAGTGGGAAACACATCATACTACATGTACTTCTTTCATGAAAGCCCCACTCTCATCCCAATCAATGTATGTAAGGAGAATTATATCAATGAACTGTTTATAGAGAATATTCTAGAGATCTAGGCCATCATAAAGCGTAAAATTAACATCATGTCACTAAATGTTATCTTTTTCATCACTATCCAGAGGAAGTACTGTGTCTTATTGAAATTCCATGATGTTTATATTCCTTCCCATATTAGGACCAAATGGTTCGAGAATGGGATTGATTTCATTGATTCCCTATATTCTAATTTTAACAAAAGGTAAAACAACATGATGATGATCAATGATAATGATACTCTTATCCCGATTTCGATCTTCAAGGGCTACACCTACATTTTTAATGCATTATATTGGGCATTTTGAGACCAAGGTATGTTAGAAAATGTTTTATCTGAGGGAAATTCATCTATTAACCCTTATAAATAATCATATAGGGGGATTAACTCTTATTTTATTATGCATGAAACCCCATTGATTTTCGTGATTATAAATTTTAAATAACCATTCACTTCCTGGTGATTCATTGGTTATTTCAGTTCCAATTCCAATCCCATAATGAGAGACTATTATTCTGCCTCATTGTTGGTACCACATTCTGATAACCTAAAGGAATATGGAAACACTACATTCACTAGGGAGATAAGAACAATTCCTAACATCACTTTGTTGAATATAGGGTTGTCAATTCTCTTTCTTGGTTGGAAATATAGAATCAGTATAAAAATAAATTTCCCATGTCTAGGGGTTATTCTAAATTGATGAGATTTATTCATCTAGATGTTCAGTATTTAATAAAGTTTCTTCTGCAGATTGGTGTTTAAAAAGTCTGCAAGGATGGAACCTTGTGATTTCTGAAAGGATATCAAATAATGAATGAGTGGCTTCCCATTAATAGGTGGCATCAACAACGATGAAGTCAAGAGGTTTTTCTGGAGGATATCAAATTATTCATGGACGTCATCAGACCACTAATATGTGACCCCTTTTTTCATCAATTTGATGAAGGGTAAGCACTTTCCTACCATATAGGCTATGATGCACTAGATGTAGGCCATATTTCCTTGAATTCCTCTCATATATTTCATGTTTAAAGAATGATACATGCCAAGGATATCTTTAGTATTATCAGGATAATCGTTGATTTTGCAATAGAGTACAACAAAACAGATAAATTTTCCCGATGTTACCCTGAAAGCACATTTACAGGGGTTTATATTCAGATTATGTTGTCAGAGATTGCTGAATAAGTTCTCTATGTTAGCCAGGTGATCATAATTCTTTTCGGATTTGACCACAAAATCCTCAACCTATAATTCAATAAACTTTCCCAAGAAGGGTCAGAAGATGTGGTATATTTCACGTTGATATATCACACCAGTATTCATCCAACCAAATGGAACTACCAGATAGAAAAATATTCCCTAAGGGAATATTAAGGTAGTGAATTCATCATATTATAGGGACATAATGACTTGTTTATACCCATTGTATGGATCCATGAAAGAGATATCTTCATTGCCAACTGTTTGATCAATCAACAGTTCTGCGATTGGAATCGGAAAGTCATCATTGGGAAAGAATTGGTTGAGATCTATGACATCAATACAGACTCTATTTTTTGCATTATTAATTTTAATTAGTACAATATTGTCTAAACACATTGGATATTTCACTTCTTAGATGAAATAGTCTTTGATATGATTTTTAACTTGAACCTCAATCTTTGAGACGTGAGTCATGTGTGTTCTTTTTGATACTTTTTTGTATCCCTGATAATCTTATGGTATGACCAAATGATGGTTGGACACATCTTGGTCATGACCTATTATCTTTGATAAATTATATAAAAAACCATAGTGTTGCCTAAAAAAATTCACACACCTCTTTTTTCTTCATAACACATGGACGCACTAATCAGATTGGGGGTTTTATCTTCCTTTGCACCTACATTTATTTCTTGGAGTTCTTCTACATTGGTGGATAAGCCTTACTCAAATACTAGAGGGATTTCTCTTAGGTCTTCCTCGTCTTCATGTGTTTCTTCATCTACCTGTATTTTAAGGGTAGGTGATGAAGAAAGACTTTTAGATATAGCATAGGAGTCAGTATTTAGACATCCTAGAGATAAGGAAAACATTTCCATCCCAACAGATTATGAAGGGTTTTTTAAATGTTCCGAAGGGAAGATTTTGGGATAAAGAGAAAAATCCATGTATTTTTCCATATGTATAGTAACTTCATCTAGATTAGATGATGAATTAGATACGTGGTAATGTTCACCAAATGGAATGATGAAATCATCATTTAGGTTTTCCTCATTATTTAGTTTATATATGATTTCTACTATGTAGTCATGGACAATTTCCATAACTGAAATTATGGAATCCACTAAACATTTGTTTTTATTTGGTTCTGTCCATTAAATTTGATTGATAGGATGCATGTAATCTGTTTTTAGATGTTTGAATGGGTTTGTTGGGGATCTTTTCTAGACCATTTAGAGCATTTATTATTGTAACATCATTCACCATGGACTAATTTCCCTTCATGTGATAGAACATTGCATCAATGTATTGAGATTCACATTTTTTGAATGGGGATTATCAACATAAAATTTCTCAATTTGACAATTGACACAATATTTGAGACATTTATGGTATAGTGATTGAATAAACACATGTTGATATAACCAAGGTATCCCCAACAGGTTGTTGAAAGTACCATCCTGCCCGAAATCATTGAAATCTAAATTAAATAGAGGATGCAAAAAATAGAGATCTGAGTTTAATTTCACTCTGAGGTTCTTGTTCATTATTTTCATAACCTTACAGCCTTAATGTAGAAGAAGATAAGTTAGATTTATTGAGCCCCAAAATGAAATGTTTATAGATGGTAATAAGGCTGACACTTGATCCATTATCAATGAAGGATCACAGGATGTCAATATCATTGAACTTTTTTGGAAATTTATAAGGGCATGAGGTGTCCTTATACCACATAATGTTCATATTGGTCCATGATAGTTATGAATACATGTCATTCTATAGGATCATTCTCTATATGGTATACCCCAGCAGCATACTCCTTAGTTTCAAATTCTTTAGGACTTAATAGAGCATCAACGAGTGAATCCTAGAGATCATTTGACCAAATAAGAGCATCTAGGATTTATTATATGGCTGGTACATTAGAGAATTTCTTCAAAATGGGATACTTCGGGTCCAATGGTCTGCATTTTTCTACATAGAGGTGCTCTTTTACAAATTCCTAGGGAGATGATGTCCCTAACATGGATGAAGCAACCTTTGAGATATGATCTGGATAAACTTCTGCACTAGGTGGATAAGGTTTACTAGAACATCCCACCCACTGATGTGATGGAAATGTTGAAAAACCCTCAATTTAATTATAACTTTAATAATAATGTTTCTAGTTTTTTTTGTTTCTATGAAAATTGGTGTTATTTAATACATAGAAGGAAATGATGAACATTTTATTCAACAACTAAAATATTACAGTAATACAAGATGATACAAATACTCAAGAAAACTCATCATATTACCCATTAGAATAAATTGAAGACCACCAAGCATGATAAGAAGGCTGATATTGTAGTTGATATCCCTAGGATCGATAGTAACTAAACCCAATATGACAAGATATATAGCAATAATTCTAAGAGTAAAAGAATCATAAAAAATTATTTAAATGATCTTTGATCTTTTGAATAAAGTGAAACAGTATTTATATAGTTTATATGATTTTTTTAAATAGCATTTGAGTTCCATATTTATTGTTGATGTTTTATATCCATTGGGAATGTTTTAGATGTTTTAAAATAATTATTTTTGGTTAAATAATATTATTGAATATAATTTTTAATTATAAAATTGGTATTTATATTAACTATTATTATATTCTATGCTTTAGATGGTTTAAAATTCAAAATTAAACTATCTTGGTTTAATGATATTTTTTAGGGAATAATTTTCATAGAAAAGTCCAGTTAATTAAATATTTAAAAAGGGAATTAAAATATTATAATCCTAAAATAAAATTTATCCTCTGTCTAATTATTTTTAATTCATAAATATTAAAAATAATGTGCCATACTTAGGATAAGGGATAACTCAACCATGCTAGAGGACCCTTAAAGGGTTCATCATCCATAACATGGAGAAATCTAACCATCCCTAGAGAGGCTCAAGAATCGTAGGAGGTGAACCCAACAAGCATAGTGTAGGGTGGCTCTTGCACAGACCTGTGTTTAAGGCCCCGGTCATACATGAGTAGAGGTTGGTCCATGGACTGCGGGTGGGGAACCATTTATGAGGACCCCTTGGTGTGTGTGCCTATGTCATTGAACACAAGAACTGCACACTGAGCTATATATGGTAGCACCAAAACCTGCATGATGTCGATATCAGACACACATTTTTTCAGACCTCGTGATCTCAGCCGCATTATCTAACCACGCGAGATCCATGCCATCCACGTTGTTTCATAGATCTAATCCCCACTTCTTTATTTTATCACCGTGTTTTTATTTACCGTCTGATATGGATTCTCTTAATATGGACCTTTTAAATGATTAAAAAATGTGCGATCACCTGTATCCATTCGATCCTACGCCATCTAATCCCAAATGTCAATTATTTTTTAAAACTCACCACAAATCATTGACCCTCCAATTAGATCCACGACCCATCCTAGCTATCCATTCATAAGATACACATACACCCTCCTTTAAAAATTCTAGTGGTAATTCTAACCGCTGGATCAGATCGTGTTTGAAGCAAACCGTTCATCCTTTCTCCTCCTTCTTCATCGAGTCGCACTGTTCGGAGTCGCTCATAGGCAGGACACTAGGTTTCTTCCCACTCCTTTTTTCTTCATAAACCTTTGATCCAACATCCAAGTCCATTGCCCCACCTCAGGTTTTATTTCCACTAAAGATCTACATAGTTGGTATTGATATAAGACCATCCTCATCAGCTTCTCACTATGATTTGAATATATGTGGATATATATGTCTTTCTTGTCGATATGGGTTTGATCTTGTTTCAATAATCGGTATTATTTTTATTTATCTTGCCAATTTATCTATCAAATAGAAGTTTTTTTAATTTTGTCATATGTTTTGTTTCATTTATATAAACACACTTATCACACCCAATACGACCCGAATTTCACTATGTTAAGCTTCCTCTATTAGTTTCAAAAAACCCACTGCCCTATTTGATTTAAGTCAGGTATGGTATCTGTTTTTCATACATTGAAATGAAATACATATATATATATATAGGTAAGATCATGTCTTTCTAAGTAAAACCACATACATGATAAGTTTATTTGATTATAAAACCTTATAGTTATAAGGGTGTCATTTAGTTATGACCCATGTACAAATAATTATATATATGTGTGTGTATATACATGTGTATATACATATATATAGCCTAATATTTTAAGTATATATATATATATTACATATGTGTATATACATGGGAATATACCCATATATGTCAACACATTTTGTTGTTAGTACATATAAGAGAGATTTTGTTTTCATAGATTAGTTTCTAAAACCTACAGATACAAGAGTTTAATGTATTCAAACCACATATATATATATACATATATATGAATATAAATATGATAAAAATAAGTATAGTTGTTCTTTATCATTTATTGAGAAGATTTAAATGGTATTTAAAACCCATCAAACATTTTTTTAACGATCTTTGTAAGTTTAAAAAACTTTATTGACCATTTTTCACATTTAAATGTGATAAATATTATCATTTTAGGTGAAAAAAGTTATTATTTTATGTGAAAACATGCATATTCATCTCCTAACATGTCATGCATGAATATGCATGACTATCATCTAGCTCATGTTTCACATTCCATGAATTTTGTGATCAGGGATGCACTTAATTCCTTGTTTCATGCAACTACAGGTTTCAAATAATGGTGTTTTTTTTCCAATAATGGAATTTTCCCTAAAATGATATTGAAAACATTTTGATGAAATGGTGATGAAATGAAATGGATTGTTTTATTTAAAAAATAATAATCTTATGAAATTATTTTGGAAATGATTTTCTGTAAGAAATATAAAATTTAGGTCCACAGGAAAATGATTTCTAAAATTGACACTAGTGATATATGTGACCTTATGGGGAGTGAAACCATAAATCATAGTGATTAATAGTAGCTGGGTGTATGGTTTTTAATATGGTATACCAAGTATTATAAACGACCCACATAAAATTAATATTTTAAATGTAAAATTCCAAATGTATTTTGAAGTATAATTATTTTGTAAATTATGGGTTATATATATATTCAGGGACTTTTGAAAATTCATTTTAAGTAAATGTATTTATTTACAAGAAATATTTTAAGGAATTTATTTGTTGTTTTGAAACCCGCTTATAGGGTTTTTTATGATTACCCATGTATTATAATCACTTTTAAAGGTTTATAAAACTTTTCTTGATGAATTTATGTTTTGGGTGTAGTGCGCTGGTGAATCATTGATTATTTAATTTAAAATTGTATAACCTTTTCGAAATATAAGTCTTCTGTCAAATTTTATGAAACCAATATCAGTAAAATATTATCTATTGTAATAAAAATTTTATATTCATTTCTGTTGTTTAATATAAAAGAAAATTATACATAATTTAAAATGGCTAAGTCTGGTATCTCGGGTTTGGGTCTTTACAGTTGGTATTAAAGGGATGAGTAATTTAGTTTGGAATATTAGAACAAAACTACTAATTTATATATGTATACTTACGTAAAATTCATTTCATAAAATTTTCATATGGATGGTGGAGGTTCACCAACTAACCTCTTGTATCTTGTTACTAAGTTACATGAATCAATAATTTTCAAATCATGTTTAGAAGCATATTATCCTTTCTCAAACCTAAATTTATCTCACAAAAAACTTTTTCAAGTTTCGAATAACCCAAATATCCTCTTATTCTATCAATGACTGAATCATGTGTATCACTTTACATCATATTCACAACATTTCTATTAAAGGAATAAAGAAAAAACTATGAAGTTATCTTCCTATGATTCACCATGTATGTGATGTACATACCTTTAGGAAAATTATGAGAATATATAAAGGAGAGTGACCTCCATGCATCCTATATTTTTCAAGTTCTGAGATTCAGAAGGTATGGGAGACTCTATGATATCAACCCTTTTAAAAAAAAGTAGTTCCATAGGTCTATAAGGACCTAGTCAAATATGATATCTCTGATCTCTACAAAAACTATGCTTATCTCTATAAACCCAGTTGTTTTATGCATGAGATTGATCCTAACTACTCAAGATGTATTTGGGATAAATAAATTAATTAATTTTAACCACAAAGAGAATTACTTTGAAGTAATTAGTGGACTATCCATGGTGATGGACCCGGGGAATGTATAAATTAATTGCAATTAAAATTGTCTTAATTAATAATAATAAAGAAGTTTTTTAGGGACATTGTGGATGAAGTCAGAAGCTCAATACTGGTGGAGAATGTATGAGTACTATAGAATTGGGATGGAAAAAAAATTTTAGGGGGGGCAGGGAATGTAACTCCCCAAACATAATTATAACTGTAATAATAATATTTTTAGTCATTATTATTTTTGTTTTTATGAAGATTGGTTTTATTTAATTCATAGACGACAATGAGGAACATTTTATTCAACAACTTAAATATTACGTTACTACAAAAGGTATCAACTACTTAAGAAAATACATCCCAAGACCTAGTAGAATAAAGGGAAGATCACAATGTATGATAAGAAGACTGATGTGTAGTTGACAACCTCTAGATGGGCCTTAAAAAAACCAAAAGACAAGAAGTATATGAAGAATGTGAATAGTCAAAGAAATAAAGTGCACCATTTAAATGATAATTGTTCTTTTAAAGAATGTCAATAGGTACTTATATGTTTTATAATATAGTTGTATATAGCCATTGAGTTTCAAACTGAATGTTGTTTTTTACTGATATTGGGTATGTTTTTAATGTTTAAAAATTATATTCTCAGTTAAATAATGTCATGACCCGTCCTTGGGGCCTGTGTCGTGACTACCCCAAGCCCGCCTTCCATAGGCCATGGGCTGGCGACGAGTACCAAGGCGTAAATCCTGGTAAAAAGGGAAGGCATTGCCTTTTTAAAGTAAACAAACACCACATAGCAAGAAAGAAGAAGAAACACTAAGTAAAAACTGAGTACAACAGTAAGTGAGGAAAGGTAAGTGGGCCAGAATACAAACCCAAACTGAAAGTAAAGTACAAATCGAAAGGGAAAACAACAACTGAAAACTAATGCCGCAACGTCGAGCCGTCCACTAGAAGTCCCACCTAAAGGACGAGTACAGATAGCCTCCACAACTACTCGGGTCCAACCATCCACTCTGAGTACATCCCGCCCAGTGGTCCACCTCTAGGTACCGTCCTGTTCTGCAAGCCTCAACCACGATCAGCACTGTCCGTCGTCTGCAACCAACACAACGTAGTGCAGGCATAGCCCGTGCAGGGGTGAGTATAAGCTACTCAGTAGGGACCCCGAGACCCCCGAAGGTCTCCCAGAATCCACAAAGGATAATCCACAAAGGAAAGATACAATCACGAAGAAACATCAGACACTTCTTAGGTATATGCCCATACATATACCTAAGTCATCAATTCTCATTCGTCTCCAACATCCGAGCCCAAGTACAACCTAGTCCACACAGGAAAGAAAAATGTAAACCCACAAAGGATAGCATAACACATTCCACATAGAAAGCAACACAAGATTCATCTCACATAGGTACACATCATTTGTAAAGTAAGAGAGATAATCAGATGTAATCACTGATTCATCTTACTGGGACCCACGTAGGATACAAGCACTGTAGTCATCGCCGTCGAACCCACATAGGATTCCGGTACAATTGTCTTCATCGTCGAACCCACATAGGATTCCAGTACGATAGTCTTCATTGTCGAACCCACATAGGAATCAAGTACGATAGTCTTCATCGTCGAACCCACATAGGATTCTAGTACGATAGTCTTCATCATCGAACCCACATAGGATTCCAGTACGATAGTTTTCATCATTGAACCCACATAGGATACCAGTACGATAGACTTCATCATCGAACCCACATAGGATTCCAGTATAATAGTCTTAATCGTCAAACCCACATAGGATTCTAGTATGATAGTCTTTATCGTCGAACCCACATAGGATTCCAGTACGATAGTCGTCATTGTCACAGTCGCAGTCGCAGCCAGCACTAGGGTACCCGCACACAGCAAGCTCGTTCGGGAGGGTCCGCTCCATGACCCAAGAGGCTAATACATCAACTAACACATATTCCAGAGTTGATGTGTCCCAAAGTTCCGTATCATCAACAGGAACTCAACATCGCAGACTGCGCGTCAATCGGACGCCCGGTCTGAGAGTTATTGGCTTTTTCGTCCTTGGGGCCCGGTTGGTTTTAAAGTCAAAACCAACCCGACCATACTCCACCTGCATCCAACCCTCGGGAAGAGTAAGCCAAAAGATCTTCCTCACTTAGAGGAATCCATCAAAGTTGACATTACATCAATCGGACGTCCGGAGCTCATGTTATAAGCATTTCCGCTCCGAGGGCCCGGTTGGTTTCGTGTACGAACCAACCCAGCCGAACCCAAAGTATTCCAAAACCTTGAGTGTAATATACCGAAACTACCGTCTCGATCCATGGATGACATCGCCACTGACGGTACATCGATTGGAGGCCCGCAGCTCATGTTATGTGAAAAAGACCGAAAAGGTCCGAAAACGGGGGGTCTAGGCCCGGACTGACCCCGTCCAACCCCCCATGGGTCAGCCCGAACCGGGTTGACCCGACCCGAGTCCAGATCCGACCCGACCGGTACGGCTTGGCCCAGCCCGGCTGGGTGCGGCCCAGTCCGACGGTCTGGCCGGGCAGCTCGGCCGGCGCGCTGGCGCCGGCCAGGCGCCTTGCACGGCAGCCCCCCACCCCCCCCCCCCCCCCCGCGCGTGGGGGCCGCTCCGTGACACCCGCACTTGGGTTAAGCAGCGCCCCTCCTCCGCGGTCCTGCGCGGCCGCGGGACCGGCCAGCGCCGCCGCGGCTGAAGCCGCGGCAGGTCTTCCCAGCGGTGTGCCGAGCGCCACTTCATCCTGGTGGCCGGCCCCTACTGGCTCCGCTTCCGGCCGCCGGCGCCGCCGTGCCAGTGTGGCACGCCGGCGGGAGCTTCCGCGGACCACCAGACACGCTTTTGTGGTCCGATTTGCACGCAGTCTTCTCGAGTGCTCGTCCCGGGACTCGTTCTTCACTACAAAGCCTTCAAAATTAACTTTCGGCCCTGTTTTTCATCGCCTGCCAATCCGCGCATAACAAACAAAAAGGGCGGTGGGTTCAGACTTGTTCGTTAGTCTGCACCCACCATGTTAGTGGTTTTTAAAGTCTGACAACAATCATATTTAACAACCGGGGATATAAATCTCAAAGATTTAAAAGGAACAAACCCTAACTCGTCGTAGTCGTTGAACGTGTGTTCTTCGCGGGATTAACTGTCACGGAAGAAGTGGAATGTCGCGTCGCGGAAGGGGGCGTCACGTCATCACGGTACACGGCGTCGCATCTTCAAAATCGATTGTTTGTCGATTGAAGATCATCACGGAAGAAGGAATGTCGCGGAAGAAGCGTCGGCGTCACGGTACTCGGCATCGCGTCGTCAATCTCCGAGGGATCGGTGTTCATCATCGCCCTTTCGTTGGAGGCCGGCGTTCTTTGTGTTCTTTGCATTCTTCGCGTTCTTCGTGTTCTTCGTGAAGGAGGATGAAGATCTTTAGAGATTCTCCAATGTTTTAACACGACATCAAGATAATAAAATAAGTACTCATTTTATTATCAATTAAATTATTTGAAAAACAAAGATAAGAAACGAACAATTAATTCAAATAATTAATTGTAAAATTTAACTGCCCAATTAAATGGGGCGTTTCTTAACTAGAAAAACGCATAGTTGACCTTCATTAAAAGGATGTTTTCGCGGGTGCGTTACTTAGAGGAAAATAAACAGTAGTGCTCGTGCGGGCCCCACCTCACAAATATCCTACCCAGTGGGTAGGATATTTTGGGTTCCACCCAAACTATTTAACTTAGCTTAAGTGGCTTTAAGTGGCTTAAAGTGAAATAAAATAAAGTGTTGCACCACTTTTATTTTATTTCTTAACTTTAACCCCAAAAAAAATTAAAAACCACACCCGAGCAAACGCAACTCCAGAAAAGGCGTTTCTAAGAAAATACCGGTGCTACGATTCCATCGGTGCCCTCAGAATTCGATTTCGAGCACCGGTTCAAAAGTTAGGAAAACCCGCTCGTTCGTTCACTGAACGTACCCGAGCCAAACTTCAGAAATTGATTCCGGGAACACCGGGCCTCGGAATCAGGTTCCATTAGAAACTGCGTTCATGTAAAATTCCAAAGAAAATTTAAAATAAAAAAAACTTTCCTTGAATTTTATGGGCCTTTACATCACTCCCACCTCAGGGAATTACGTCCCCATAAAGATACATCATAAACTAGGGGAACAAAAGTGGGTACTGAGCACGCATATGAGCCTCCCGCCCCCAAGTGATCTCCTGGAGGGTCCCGTGATGTCAACTGATCCGTACTAGAGGAATCGACCATCCACGTAGGACCCGCTCCTGTTGATCCTCAATCTCCACCGGCACGTCCACAAAAGTCACCCCATGATCACCGTCCATCTCCCCATAGTCAAAGATATGCGTCGATTCGTGCACGTATCTCCTCAGCTGAGGTACATGGAAGACATCGTGCACCTGGTGCAACTGAGGTGGATGTGTCAAGAGGTAAACCACCTCGCCTGCCCCGCTGAGGAACTAGAAGAGTCCAAAGAAGTGCGTAGACAACTTGCCGGCTCGGCCAAAATTCTGTAACTCGCGTAGAGGTGAGAAACACAAGAAGACGTGGTTGTCATCCTCGAACTCTATTGGCCTCTTCCTCCTGTCAGCAAAAGACTTCTGCTGGCTCTGAGCTGTCCTCTTCCGCTCCTGGATGACTTGGACCTTTCTGGTCCTACAAGAGCTGTTGTGTTTTCTTCTTTGCCGATAAGAGAAATCTAGTCTCATCCCTTGGATGAACCACATTCTTCACCTAATACAGTCAATCCCGACATGGATGATACTATTCCGTACCAAGGATGACATCGTAAGGCCTCGATGCTACTACCAAGAGATCCAACCATTACTCTCGCCTCTAAGGGTTGAGTCACACTGTCGGCATCAGTTTGTGGTCACTAGGTCTCCCCCAGTAGGTATCTCAAAGTGAGGGTCAAGTCAATGGTTTTTAAACAGGAACCTCTTAGTAACAACTAAAATAGAGGACAGGAAGGTGAACACCACATGAAAAGTGTATTTTTATTACTGCAGCTCAAAGTACAAAGACACAAAGCAGAATCAAAAAAAAATCAACAGAGCTAGAAGCAACATGAACAAAAGTCTCAAGGTCTGGAGCTAGTCCCACTCCTGTCCATATGCTCCCGGAGCTCCATGATCGTAGGCCTCAGCTGCCTAAAGCTGAGCTCTTCCCTGTCAACATGTTCCCTGCGGTCAGGGTGGTCTCCCAGGTGGTGGTGGTGGTAAGGCCTCAAAGCGTCGTCCACCACCCGCTGCTTGGCCAGCTCCTATACCTCATCCTCCTGCTCCCTGCAGACCGTAATGGTCGAACCTCTACCTGGGAGGTGCCTCTACTGCCTGTTGTTCATCAGCATGATGAGTCGAGCAGTCTCGAACCATGTGACCTTGCCTGCCGCATGCGTAGCATTGCCTGCTCCTCGAGTAGTTGGCTCTCCTTCGTGTGCCCCGCACAACCGAATCATCACCCTGAGATTTCCCATCTAAAGGTCTGGCCCACTTGGACCTCTGCATCACCTGTCGACTGCCAGCTGCAGAAGACTCCGCTACGGGTCATCCTGCAGAGGGTCCTGCCGTTGGGGCCTACTCGGCGAAGAAACTCTCCACTAAAAGGGATCTCTCTAACACCTCTGCCTGCGTCAGAATGTTGAGGGAGATCATCGAGGCCCTGATCTCATTCCTCAGAGGGATGAGTAATTTAGTTTTGGAAAATTAGAACAAAACTACTAATTTATGTATGTATACTTACGTAAAATTCATTTCATAAAATTTTCATATGGATGGTGAAGGTTCACCAACTAACCTCTTGTATCTTGTTACTAAGTTAAATGAATAAATAATTGTCAAATCATGTTTAGAAGCATAGCAGCCTTTCACATACCTAAATTTATCTCACAAACACCTTTTTCATGTTTCGAATAACCCAAATATCCTCTCATTCTGTCAATGATTGAATCATGTGTATCACATTACATCATATTCACAACATTTATTTTATAGGAATAAAGAAAAAACTATGAAGTTATCTTCCTATGATTCACCATGTATGTGAAGTACACAGCCTTAGGAAAATTATGAGAATATATAAAGGAGAGTGACCTCCATGAATCCTATCTTTTTCAAGTTCTGAGATTCAAAAAGTATGTGAGACTCTATGATATCCGACGTTTTAAAAAAAAGTAGTTCCATAGGTTTATAAGGACCTAGTCAAATCTGATATCTCTAATCTCTACAAAAACTATGCTTATCTCTAGAAACCCAGTTGTTTTATGCATGAGATTCATCCTAGCAACTCGAGATGTATTTGGGAAAAATAAATTAATGAATTTTAACCACCAAGAGAATTACTTTGAAGTAATTAGTGGACTATCCATGGTGATGGACCCGGGGAATGTATAAATTAATTTCAATTCAAATTGTCTTAATTAATAATAATTAAGACATTTTTTCGGGACATTGTGGATGAAGTCAAAAGCTCAATACTGGTTTAGAATATATGAGTACTATAGAATTGGGATGAAATTTTTTTTAGGGGGGGTAGGGAATGTAACTCCACAAACATAATTATAACTGTAATAATAATATTTTTAGTCATTATTATTTTTGTTTTTATGAAGATTGGTTTTATTTAATTCATAGACGAGAATGAGGAACATTTTGTTCAACAACTGAAATATTACATTACTACAAAAGGTATCAATTACTTAAGAAAATACATCCCAAGACCTAGTAGAATAAAGGGAAGATCACAATGTATGATAATAAGACTGATGTGTAGTTGACAACCTCTGGATAGGCCTTAAAAAAACCAAAATACAAGAAGTATATAAAGAATGTGAATAGTCAAAGAAATAAAGTGCACCATTTAAATGATCATTGTTCTTTTGACTAATGATAATATGTACTTATATGGTTTATAATATAGTTGTATATAGCCATTGAGTTTCAAACTGAATGTTGTTTTTTACTGATATTGGGTATGGTTTAAATGTTTAAAAATTATATTCTCAGTTAAATTAAATTATAGAATATAATTTGTAATTATAACATGGGTATTTATATTATCTATTAGTATTTTTGTGTTTTATTATGTTAAAATTTTAAATAATGTGTCTTGGTTTAAAGATATTTCTATGTAATATTGTGAATGGTTAGTTTAATTAATTAATGATGTCAAAAGAAAATTATATAGAATAGTCTTATGTAAACTTTATCCTCCAACTTAAAATTTAAGAAGTCATAATTATTAAAAATAGTGCTCCATCCCTAGGCTAGGGGATACCTCAACCATTCTTGAGGCCCCGTAAGGGGGTCGTCATCCTGATCATGGAGGGATCTACTCATGCCCAAAGTGACTCAAGAAGCATAGAAAATGAACCATGCAAACATAGTACATGGTGTCAAACACACAGACTGGTGTTAGGGCCCTGGTAAAACATGTGCAGAGGGTGGGCCCTGGACTGTGGGTAGGGACCCGTGCATGGGGACACCTTGGTCTGTGTGTGAGTGTCATCAATCAAAAGCGATGTAGGTTAATCCATATAAAGAAGCAACAAACCCTGAACAATTTTGATGTCGGTGAACATTTTTCAGAGCTTGTGATCTTAGTAACATGATCTCATCCTGTGATATCCCAACCATCCATATTGATTCACAGATCGAACCCATAAACTTATTTCATCATCACATTGTTTTGACCATCTGACCTGGCATCCCTTGAATATGATTGTTCAACCCTTTAAAAAATTCATCATCACTCATTGTCATCTGATCCTGCCCAATCGAATCCTAGTCATCCATTGTTTTTTAAACTATGCCGCTCATCCCATACACTCTAATTAGGTCTATGGCCCATCCTTTCCATCCATTAATAACCGCATAGACACCCTCCACTAAAAATGTTAGTGTTAATTATACCCCTTAGATCATATAATGTTTGATCCAAATCGTTCATCTGTTTTACTGTTTCTTCTTCGTCGAGTCGCTCCAATCCAGGTCACTCCTAGGTTGGCCGCCAAGGATTCTTCCCCCTCCTCTATTCAACATCAACCTATGAACCACCATCGTAATCTATGGCCCTATCTCATCTTCACATTCCACTAATGATTAATGTGGTCTGTATTAATTGGGGAACATCCCCATCATCTTCTCACTATGATGCAAATATATATAGATATAATTGTCTTTATATTCGATTCAGGTTTGATATTGTTTCAATCTTCAATATTTTTTATTTATCTTTTAAATTTGGGTATCGGTTAAAAAAATTTCAAATTGGGTCACGAGTTATGTTACATTTATATAAACCCACTTTTCACACCCAATACAACCAGAATTTCAAACTTCCAAGCTTCCACTCTCAGCTTCAAGAAACCCACCACCCTCTTTGATTTATGTCAGGTAAGGGTTATATTTTTTTACTTTGAAAACATATACATATAAATATATGAAATATCATATCATTCTAAATCAAATCTCATATATAATATGTAATCTTTATTCTAAAACCATATAGTTATAAGGGAGTGGATTTTTTAGGATCCTTGTATAGTGAATTTAATACATATTAGTGTTTTTACATTATTATATACACATATATAGACAAATATTTTTAGTATATATATATTACATATATGTTTATAGAAGTGAATATTCACATATACACCAACACATTTCGGTGTAAGTACATATAAGGATAATTTTGTTTTCCAAGCATTGTTTCAAAATCTTACAGATGTAAGGGTTTCAGGTTTTCAAACCACATATATACATATGTACATAAATATATACATACATACATATATATGCATATAAATGTTAACACCTTATGTATAGTTGTTCTTTTTTCCTTTATTTAGAAGATATAAATATTATTTAAAACCCATCAAACTTATTTTTAGAGAACAATGAAGGTTTAAACTCTTTTATTAACCATATTTTCACATTTCCATGTTTTAAATCTTATAATTTTCTATGCAAAAAGTTATTATTTTATGTGCGAACATTCATTTTTATATCATAACTCGTACTACATGAAATAATATTTCCATCACCTATATCATGTGTGGCATTCTATGCATAATGCGATCTTGCACACACTTACTTCACAGTTTCATTGAATTATGATTTTCAAATAATAGTGGATTTTTTTCCAAGCATTGGATTCACCCTAAAAATATTTTTAAAACATTTTAATGTAATGGTGATGACATGAGAAGTAATGTTTTCTTTTAATGGAAATAATATCATCTAAGTATTTTGAAAATGATTTTGGGTATGAAATGTGAAAGTCAAGCACGTGGAAATTTTTTTTAAAAAATTAGCAATGGTGAAATATGCGACCTTTATGGTGAGTGAAACCATAAGTAATAGTGATTATTATTGACTATATGTATAGTTTTTATTATGGTTTTCTATTTATTCCTAACGACCCACATGAAATAAATATCTTTAAAGGAGATTTTCTAATTGATTATATGTATAATTATTTTGTGAAGTCCTATTTTTCTCTCCCTATATATATAAACAAGTATTTGAGAAAATATGTTATATGTATGTGTATTTATTTTCTATAATTTTTTTAAGGAATTTATTAGCTATTTTGAAACACCCTGACTGTGATTTTTTGCTCACCCAATGTATTATAATCACTTTTAATGGGTTAGAAAACATACCGCGATGAATTTTTTTTGTGGTTGTAGTGCACCGAAGAATAATTATTTATTTAATTTTCAAATAGTGTAGTTCTTTTAATTGTATGTCATCTATCTAATTTTACAGGACTCAGATCAATAAAATATCCTCAGTTGTAATAAATATTTTGTATTCTTTTATGTTTTATATAAGGTAAAAGTACAAAATAATTATATTGTATGAGTCTGGTATCGTAGGATCAGGTATTTACATATATAAACTCATACCTATCTTCTAATTTGATTATGTCAGGGTTGACTCTGTCTTGTGCATGAGAGTTTCCTTGTTCTTTTTTATCCCACTAGAGGGTTATCCTAGGAGTTTTGACATTATAAATGGTTTGAGAATGGGTGTAAATGAAATGGTGGCTTCTAGAATACCCACGTCTTCCCCTATATCCTCCACCTTCAAGAACTTTTCTTCATGTCCCTGAATCATGTATGGGGAATGATGTTTAATAATCAAAATCATAATTTTCATAGGGATCCATTAACTGAATAACATTAATGGAATCTAAGATCAACTCCTCATTTGATGAATATTCCACGTGACATGTCAATTCTTGTTGTGCAATTTGCGGGGGCAGTGCATGTGCTTTTGAGACAGTTGGCCTGAAATATTCCAATGTCAAGGAAAAATTCACCGTTAACATGATTTCGTTCTCTTATGACGTTTCTTTATATTTATGACCATGTCTCTTTCAAGTATTTTCCTTTGGAGGACTTATCATTGTATGAATATGGGTTTCCTATAACAAAAGTGGAAAAAGACACAGTTGGTTGTTCCAACTATTTTCATAGAATAGAATGACTCTGATAGATTGTTTTTCTGACTATCCAATCATCTAATTTCATAGTATTCCTAAATTTGATTTCTTACCACTCACCTTGCTCCTTTGGATCGATAGCAGTAACACATGATACCTAGGCAGATGAACTATTAAATTTCACATAACAAGAGTCCACTATCTTTATATAAGATATTTTTGAACAAAAAAAACTCCTGATGTGGTGATCCTAAATGTGATGGAAGGAAAAGTAGTTTGAGAGGGTTCTCATCTCACTTTTAGGGTTTTTTGACCTTATCAACAAACTATGTTTTTTCCCAAATATGAGATGAATTAACCTGGGACTTGGTCATTCCGAAAAGAATAGACTTTATTTTTCAATTTTTCAAACTTCTTATGACTCTGATCTCTTTGATCATCCAGAAGATGTGGTTGTTGAGGATGATACTTGGGTAGCGGATACATACAGTATGAAGAGAGATTTCAAGCAGTATTTGGTACGTGGTCTTACATAATTGTAACTATAAAGTCTCTTCTTTTACTAATCTTCTTCCCATATTTGATCGGATTACTCAAGATATGGAGCTAGTCTCTGAAATTTAGTTTTCCAAATTTTAAGAAATCAATGTAAGATCCCTAAAACCACTTATGTATTTCACAAAGAAAAATTCTATATGTAACTCATTATAGAGTATTGAATCACAAATGGGTAGAAGAACATCCCAAGGGAGCGGTATATTTATGGAGTATGTGAATCCTTTCCACTAAACAATGAAATCTAAAACTCTTTCATTATCACAATGTTGAACATTAGTGAGTTTGAATATTGTTTCCTTCTATAGAACTAATATAAACTGGAAGAGGATATTTAAATAGAGATCCTCTCATTCAAAAATTGTCTAAAAATAGAAATTTGTATACTGGCTGAAGGCTGGCCCCTCCAGTGATTGCACAAAACATTTGAGCTCTATAGCCTCTTGTTGCTTAGGGGTTCCCATTATAGGATCATAATAATATATGAAATGTGTGAAGTGATTATTTGGATCTCTTGCTCTATTGATGATTAAAAATTGTGGATTCCCAATATTTGGTGGGGGAGGAGTCATATCCACCCACTAAAGATAAAAAAATTCTAACTGTATTGGTGTATGATGTTCTTCCACTGCTTCCAATCAAGTTTTTTGTGTGGATAAATAGTGTTAATATGTATTTGAGAAACATCTAGAATATCCGAGACCTAAAAATGTGTGGTGGATGGGGTTTGAACAGGTGTCGTGACTGGTAATACCACTGGTGGTGGCACCGCTGGAAGATTTTGTGGGTAACCCATAAGGATAAGCTTGTAAGGGTTTGTCTATAATAGTGGTAATTCATAATATACATAATTTGTTGTGAAATAATTTATTGAATGATGTGTTCTAATTGGAAATTAAAATTTTGGATATGATTACAGATCATATCTTTTAGGAAGTCTGGTTCGGAGTAACTCTGCATTGAGTCATCTTAACTCAATAATTTCTTCTTCTAGTTGAGCAAAAATTTCTTCCAAATAAAGGGGTTGACCTTCTCTAGGGGGAAGGTGAGACATGATCTGAACATTACCATTCTCCATGTTGGGTGCCCTGTGAAAAGGTGGAATTAGATTATTTGATGGTATGCCTTGATTCTAGGAATGTCTTTGATTTCTGGTATTCACACCTCCATCATTTTCTTATGTGTGAACTGTATCAGGATACAGACCATCCTATTGTAATTTTCCAGATGTAGAATAATTCTATAGAGGATCTCTAGTGATGACATTCCTGAAATTCATCGATGAATTATGCATTGATTTAATTTAGTCAATATACCTGTGAGATCACCTTCTCTTTTTCCCTCCATGAGACGTCGTCCTACTATTTGCTGGTTTGCTAAGAATTTACCAATTAATTGTAAACTAAGGGGAATTATTTGATAATATAGTTATGTGTAAATTTTTCAGATTCATCCCTAATTGGGAGAAAACTAAATTACATTGACTAAGGGATTCTGAATGTGTTAGATGGGGTTATTCTTGTTCTTCTTTATCAACAATTTGAATTATATTTGTTGGCTCTGAGGGTGGGGTAAAAATCCAATAGCCCCGTGGGGTGGGGTGGTTTCTGAATAGTAATGGATGATATAAGCATATATTCTCTTCTAATTTGAAACATTATTTTATGAACATTAGTTGGGTACATTTTTTATATCCCAATTTAATCATATATTTCTAAAGACCGATGTGTTATTTATGAAATCTATGCAATCTGATAATTGACATCCTCTATAACAGATGGATGATATAAATTCTACTACTATTCTAATTTTTCAAATTCTTGTATGAACATTGGCCATGTTCATTTTCCAGAACCCACATAAATTGCCAATTTTGGGGGATCATTTTGATATTTTAGACATCTATATGATCTGATGATTAACAACCTCTAAAAGGGAGGCCTTTTCAATATTCCCAGATTCATGAAGAAAACGTATCTCAAAATTTTTTTCCCTTTGGGTCTCACATTGGTGGAAGTTGATCGAGGCATGTTATATCTGAGCATCTCTTCACTCATGAATAGAAATGTTTTGTTGTAAATGTCCAATGGAAATAACATTTCATGAGACTACTTTTGGTGGGATTTTCTATCGTTAAAGAATAGTGAAAGGAAATGATCCATGTGGACCCCATCATCAGATATAAACACTAGACGGGTACCTTCGATAATTATATGTAACTTCATTAGTGCATTGAGGCATTTACATTGAAGGGAACCCTATTACTTTTCAATATTTGGATTTTGAGAAACCTAGAGAGATTCTATGTCAATTTTTCGTTGAAACCCTTGTATTTCCTTAATAAAACATTGATATTCATTAAACATTAATAAAATAGAATTTATATGAAGAAGAGTCTTCTATATATTGGGGTGGATATCATGAACACAATATTCTACCAACATCTATATAATTTTGTATTGAGAGGTGGTGAAAGGCTATAACATGACAGATATTTCACCCTTAGCAAGTTGCTTCCTCATGTTCAACATATCTTATTCGTCTTCTTCAAGAGGTTTCTCAACCTAGTCCAACCAGAGTGGATAATTCCCAATTTATTTACCACAATAAATTGGATTAGTTTTTGTTTAGTCAGATATATTTGAAGGAAAATAACCCATGGCAGGTTCAAAGAATGAACATCAAATTGAGATGACTTCTGGATGAGAAAGTATTCCACATTGTTAATTGGATAAATCTCTTAAAAAATAAAATCACTATAGTAGAGATGACATTTGAAGAGAACACAGTAATGTGGGGGAAACCATGATGTATTACAATATAGGATGAATCCTCTTTCTCATTGGATTTTTGTCAACATAGATGGTTTTTGTGGCTTTCATCTAGAGATAGGTTCTAGATATTGAATGAATTATCCTAATGAAAGAAATAATTATGAATAGTATGATGAGAATATTCCCTGATATTACTTATACTCCAATAATTTGGTGAAGGTTGGGTTGGATCTTGATATGGAATAGATAAATCTCTAAGGACTTGAAGAACTATCGAATTAACAAGAGATGGATCATAGATCAAATCAAGATTTTACAATTGTGTTTGATAAGACTTATTTATAGATGTATTCCATCTAGATGTTGGCCCCACTTTCTAAAATAAGTGGTTATCATGAGAATGTTAATGTTCCTTTTTGGTGTTGTCCATTAAAATAGGATAGTTATCTCCAATTGGAACAAGCGTATGTTCTCGATCCTATTTTTTTAATGATATGTGGGAGTGTGCCCCAAATGACTCCTGAACTCGAACATAAATTTGTATCTTCTTTAGTATGGTTTGCTGATGATTCATCCTAGGTATGGGGATGGAATTATATGTTTGTCCCTCTAGTACTGTGGATGTTCCCATTATGATATTTCGACAAGATTCCGGGATATGGGCAGGAATTTGTATATACCCTTTCACCATTTTCAAAATGTGTATGGTGACTTTAGTGGATAGAATGGTAATAAATGTTAATTCAATATGTGGAGTAGGTTTATGTACCTTCTTTTTTCCTCCTTTTCCAATTAGTGGATACTGACAGTACTCATCTATGGGGGTAGTGATTTATGTCTTCCCATTTTTTTCTTTGAAGCTTTCTGATTGACTTATAAGAGTGCTACCTATCTATACTATTGGTATGCCTGATGGATTCCCGAAATTGTATGTTTTGGTAGTAATTTTTGACAAATAATGGTCAAAAGGATTCTTTATGTGCTGCCACATGAGACTACTAGCCGACTTTGTGAGTATAGTGAGGTGTATGTTCTACATTACATGTTCCCGCAACATTTGGTTAGTGGGATTCCTTGAATGCAGCGAGATGAGGCTAGTAGCTAGATGATAGATTGTAAGAATGTCTATATGCCTTCTCCCAGTAATCCACTAAATTTGAATGAAGGGATTGGTTGGATTCATGCAGATGGGTCTGTTAGCCCATGGAATGAAGCTAGGTAATTATATGTTCCGATTATCAATTTTCCACCAAACTACGCTGGTAGACTTCACCCATGGGGGAAAGGTAGGAACTTATTCCCTATTAGCTATCTATTTTCCATGATGGTTCATCCTATGGGCCTGGGTCTGAGGGAACCTGGGATGGAATGACGAAGATAACATTCTCATCCAATTGAGGCTTTTCTATCACACGACATTGGTGGTGGTGATTACAAGTGTAAGCCTTTAAGAAGGACCCCTATGTCATTATGAAAAGGATATAGGTGGTCTCTTGGACTAATTTCCTAGAATGTGGGAGGGATTGGTGATTTTGTTCCAGGGATAAGATTCCAAAATGGATGAAGATGGTGGTTGGCACCGCATGCTTCTAGACCACCGGTCATTGTTGACCAGATGAGCATGGGTTATTGTGGATTTTGTGGGATTGTCATACATCCTCCATGGCTGGGATGGTACTACGTAGACAATACTCTCATACTATTGGATTGGAGACCCATCATTGAATATGTTGAGTTAGTTAGGATATCCTTCAAGAATATGAGTATCCAGCTAGAGTATCAGCCGATGAATTCATTGGTGCAAACATGAAAGAAGCCATTTTGGATAAATGGAGTTCTTGAAATAATTTTCCAATATATTTGAAAAATAAAAACAATGTGATTTGGAAAAGACGCTTTTTTGGTTGAATTCATGCGTTATTTCTTTCCATGTTATCCATATTTTATTAAAAGGGTCCTGACATATGGGTAACATCATTAACATGGTTAAGGATTCACATCGAGTTCACCGTTTTCCCATCTTAATGCGTGTTCTAGTTTTGAATCACAATTTATGAGTGATTTCTAAATGATTTGATTATCGAATAATAAACATCTGATAGTATATATCTAAAGGGGACTTAGTAACCATATGCAGATGTTCGTTAGGTATTTTTACCTATGAATCTTAAGAACTCACATTTATCAAGAGGATGGGACGTCGAGCTAACTACACCCTTTTGATAGTAATTTTATCCTACTCCCGGACTCTCTTATAGATTGAAGATATGTTCATGAATCTTTCATTATTTACTATGTTTGAGTTTGGTCATAAAAAAATTGGAAATCAATTATTTTCTTGTAGAAATTCAAAATCATCTATATTTATTCGATGGTATTCATCCATGGATATATCTATATAGATTTTACGTTCTCCATAAATGGTTTCCTCTCAGATACTACTTATAGATTCTTTTGTCATAATTGTGATGACACTGGTTTTTCAGCCACCCAGTGGGGTGCTATGGAACTTATTTTCATCTATGTAGCAAAAAATTATTCTGATGTTTATCAACATCCATGGAGATGAAAAGTTACAATGGAGTATCTTTTTATCCAAAGAGACCGAAGATGTTTTGATGTTGGGAACAAAACCACAATTGAGATTCCTACATATAATTATGAATGGAATCAGAACCCACATAGTTTGGTTCCACATAATGGGACACATCATTCCTTTTAAGGTGATTCAAAAAGGACCCAACCATATAGTTTAACTCTATGTTGCAAGGAAATCATAAAATAATGTTCTATCTAAAATATTGGTGTGAGACATATGTTGAAGAATCCCAAGGAACCTAGAAAGGATATGAGTTACCATGTTGAATTTAAACCTAGTGGTAATATGGCTCTAAGAGAACATGGTTGATTTGGGGTCATTGGGTTTGAACATAAAGGAGACTTTATAAATATCCCATTTAGATTGGAATCATAGCCCACATATTTCAGTATGTCTCGCGGAGGAATATGTCCCTTTTAGAGAAATAGTGTGGGGATTACTCTTAAAGATGATTCCCATATAACAGGTTCCATGAGGGATATATTAACTCATGGAGATTTATGGGAGACTTTATTCTGACCATACTCCGTAACTGGATTTTCATAGTAAAGGGAATTAAGGTTGGATTCATAAGGAGGATATCTTCTGAGGACATGGCCAATATGAAGGCTTCCAATATATCCATGTTATTGTGAGAGGCATAGTTCTCATACTTCATTCTTTTAGGTGGATTGTGGGGATGTGGTAATCAATTAAAACCTTTAAGACCACATGATTTATTCTTGGTGTGTGAAATAAGTGAATTTAATTGATCAAAAAAAACCACACACAGTTCCTTCTCCACCGGTGGAAGAGGCCAGGAATATGGAGAAGGATGCAGGGGAAACAGTTAATGAAGTCACATAGCAATGAATAATTCATTGTGAAATTTATGTGATGGTAATTAGGTATTACCTGAAAGTATAGGTGATTATTCTAGGAGTGATTCCCTAGAATGAGTCCCATAGTGGTCGGAGGATATCATTTCCTGTGGAAGATAAAAAACATGTGCGATCCTTAATCTTCCTCTGGGGGGTGGTGGATCTGAGTCTAAGAGGTGAGGAGGTGAAGAAAGATCCCTATCCCTAGAATCCAAGACTGGGAACTGCCAAAAATGTTCCTTAGGGTAAGTGTCCATGTGACTATTGATATAGAAACCAACAAACATTCTCAGGATCCTTACTCCCTTATAAGACAAATGTGAGAAACCCATAACCGTAGAAATAATAACCCATATGAGAGAATCAATAATTTACCTTTCCCCAATGTTTAATTAATCATGAGGTATTATTAGAGTTTTCAACATGGTCCCTTTTAGATACGGGAGCCAAGGCAGGAGAATCCCTACCAAGAGTGGCTTAATAGTTGGCCTAAAGATAGCTCACATAGGTGGTCTAGAGTAGTATGCCGTATAGGTATGCCGCGTAGGTGTACCACCCAAGTCTTAGGAGGAACTATAAAATTCATAACACAATAAGGATAATACTATGAAAGCTTGATATTACATGGGAAATAGACTATAGGGACTAAAACACATAGGTGAGGTTTTAAATTAATCACTCTAGGTGTCCCTTGATATCCTTTGATGAATCTCTCACTGGTCTTTACGTAAAGAAAAGTCTATGAGCAGGTGAAATCTTCAAATGGAATGAGGGTACTCAAAAAAGTATTTTTTATTTTAGATCCTGAAGGGACTTTGACCTTGTATGTCTCTTTCAATTCAATATTCTCCAATATTTTAGAGAGACAATTGAAAACATTTGGGGGAATAAAAGAAAAAGAGTTATGCAATGATAGCTTCGATAATTCTTCTGATTTTTTCATTTCATTAAATGGGGATCCCAAGGGACCAATTTATAGGCATGGGGGGGGGTCCAGTCAAAGGTTGGTTATATACATAGGTCATGGGAATTGAACCACCGCATAGGTACCTCATGCAGGGGTGTGAAACAAATAGTTCTACATAGCCCCCTGATGTAGGTCCTCTACAGAGGTCCTCAGTGTTGGGAGTACGCCTTCAGGTAGTACTGGTAGGAGCTGCACTGAACTTATTGGATGTAGGTATGTTGTAATGGTCATTTTAACCAAATTTCTTTTCTTCCATTAAATATCCTTGAATGTTTAAGATATCTAATGTTCTAATAATAATATTTATCCTTTATTTATTGAAAATGGAGTGTCAGCAGATGGAAACTAGTTCAACACATGTGTCATTATCATTAGAATGAGTCTATTTTTTTTATAGTTTACCATATATTGATTGAGCTATAAATATATATATCTCACTATGATAATGGGTTTCTTATGATCTGACACCTGAGTTGGTTGGGGTTACTTATACTGATATTTTACAATTGGTTCGATGTGATTCTTAATAACATGGTATTGAAGGGAATAGATGGATAGAAACACCCTTAAACTCTCGTTATTATAGAAATGGAATGTGGATATTGTAATTATTGGATATAGTGTCTTATGATATAGTTTTAGTACACAGACATCCTATAATAGCTATTGATTATTTCATACTTTTAAATGAATGTTCTTGAATCTTATTGGTATATCACATATATTCATTTGATTAATTTTTATATATGAGATATAATGATTTATCATAAAATAATTATTTATATAGTTTTTTAATAGATCATAGTTTATACAGCAGGGGATCTGATGGTGATTTGAAAAGGATTATGTGGATTTGGGTGTGATGTTTTTTCACGAATGTGTGGAATGGTTTGTAAATGTGATATGAGTGCGAGTAAATAAAACATTAGGGTATATTCAGAATAGTATAGTGGAAAAGTGTATTTGGGTACGCTTATTATATACATGCTTTATTACTACAGTACATATCTTTTGAGTATTAATTAGTAATTAATATTTATTCAGTTTGTAAATATCTTTCTCCTCATTTTTGTGATGAGTTATATTTATCCATTTTCTCACTTGGGATTTAGGATTCTTCGTCCACATTTACATTAGAGGTTTTATAGAGGACCCCACTAAGTATACATGCATTCTCTATCTTTCTCTATCTCTCTCACAAACACACACACATATATGTATATAAATATATATATATATGTGTGTGTGTGTGTTTTTTTTAGGTCCAAAGGATGGTGTTGGTGATTATGATATACATTATTAGATCATAGAGATTGCTCAAGGGATTTTCCGAGTTCATCACCCCTTCCATAGGAGTGAATAAAAAATTATTATTTTTTTTTTGTTCCATTGTTTTTCATTCATTAATTAGGATTGTGATGTTATTATTTATTTATCTATATGGATTTTATTTGGGGTAATATATGACTTCCTTGAAATTTTTGGGAATGGTCTCCCATATGTGCATTTTCTATACCCTCGATGCTAGCTACCAACCCATAGCCTATTAGAGGTGGGATTCAATGGTCATGCTCATAGTCACTACCTGAAAAATTAGGATACTAGTATATATGGGGTTGAATATATTTTCAAGTATAAATACGTTAAAGACAAGTTGAAATAGAATTCTTACTCTATTATGATGGTATTTTGGATGAATCATTTATTTGTGTATCTCCAATAGGTCAATTAAATAGTTTTGAAGTATGAAAACTATCTTTATGAGGTCATTGATTTAAATTTTGAGATGCTTTCAAATGATATATTTAATGTGTGACTATCTAAAATGGGTATTTGACACAACATATGTTATCAACTCTTTTTTTAATCGTTTCACTTATACAAAAGTGGGGGACCCGACCTTAATAGGGGAGATTGTGAAATCTCAGATGTCAGCGTTGATCACCATTATTTCAATTCCTAGTGTATGTGGTGAAGGTTTTTTTTAATGGTAGAGAATTTCTGATGAACCAAATAGCAGAATTGGAAGTGGATCTAGGTATACGTCCCATTCTATATAAATGGAAATCCTTAGCGGTATAGAATTCATCATCCATCAATCTGGAATGGCTAAGAATTTAAGAACATTTTTTCATGATTCCCCATGTATTTCCAAATTTATGTGAATATATAAAATTTAAATAATTTTAATAGAAGTAAATTCTTTCCTAAAATAATTGTAGTATCATTAGTTACATGGGGATATAAAATTATTTTTTATTCTTATAATGTAATGAAATATCGACCACATGGACATAGAGGTTGGAGTGGTTTGTTTTATGTGAAGATTTAGTTGATGACTGAACTTTATATAGGTGGGTTAACATATGTTCTCATAAAGAATAATATGTTACATGTGATGTAGTAGGAACCCTTAGAGCTTGAGGCGGTACGAATAACCATTAGTGGTACCATTCTAATTTTCATTTTTATTGTAACTTATTTATTGGATACATGTGTATCTCATTCTTTAATATATATCTATATGTTGGAATAGATAAATCAATCATTTGATCATATGTATTGTATCTTTGAAATATATAACCCTCGAGGGATGAATATAAAGCATGTGTTATGTAAAGACCCTGAATTTAGCAACCTATGGAGGGTGGTTACTTTATTACATTAGAATTTGATTCAAGAGATCACATCCCAAAGAACTAAATAGTTAAGTAGTCTTGGTATGCTAGATATAAAATTGAATCTCACATTACTATCGAAAAAATAAATTAAAATAAAGTGAATATAATTGTTCTATATAAATGAACTCATTTAAAGATGAGTTCTTCATATCCTAGAGGAAGTAAAACCAATAATGGGTAATCACATATTCTTATTAATGGTTACATACATTTGATTACATCATGAATCAATATAGAATAATCAATATGAATAGGTGAAAAACTAAGAACACATGAAATTTTATTAACCACAGAAGAATATAAATGAATCCATGTATAATAAGAATAACAGGATAACAACATGGAAATTATCATTTATTAAAATTCTTAATATTGGTTGTTATGGTATCAAATATCATTATATATATACAATCAATACCATTTCGAAAATAATATTAATTGATGAGTATGTGTACACTAAAAACATATTTAATTCCATTTTACTAATTTAACTCAAGATACCTATCCATGTATTGAGGGGCACTATAATTATAGTCCCCACCAATCATTTCATGACTAATTTAATACGTATATATTTAATTACCAATTTAATTCACGAATATATTAATTATTAAAAATTATAAGTATTTTGTAATGAATATAGATTTATCAAGTGTTACCCAAATCAATAAAAAATATTCAATGTAAAACGGAAAATAAAATTATGGTATATGGTCTAGGAAATAATCATATCCATGATATAAAGAATATAGATATTTATTTTCAAGGTAATATTCAAGGACCACAAGAATATCAAATATGTGAGGGATAGTAATTGACTAAAAATTTATTAAACCATGTGAATATTAATACTTAACATGAAAAAAAATTAAATACCCTATAAATAATAAATATGATATCACTACATTATATCCCTAGTTTAGTATAAGTGAAATTAATGGTAATTATTTTTTATGAATAGAAATTGCATTCAAATATCATTTAAAACACTCGTGGTAAAAATACCATTTTAAATATGAAAATATTTTTTTAAATCAAAAACATTATATAATTTTAGGAATGAAATTTATTATAAATATATATATTTAAAATTATAATGTAATATTAAAAACAATTATAGGTTATAAAAGTGAAAAAATTTCATTCAAGGTGAGTTTGTTAATAAAAATATCCTTTAAAATTTTCAGTAAAATGAAAAAACCTACATTATTAACTAGATGCCAAAAAGAAACCATTTAAAAAACTATTAAATGTGTAAAAAATAGGAAAAAATTTATTTGATAAATAATTTAACAATTTTAATAATATTTTATAGAATTTTTTTAGGAATATATGGATATAGAAGAATTATCTTTTTAGAAATAAAAGCGAAAAAATTGGATTTTCATAAAAGTGTTTATAATTAATTTTATATACCAAATATGGAAAAGAATAATAACATGTTATAATATAATGAATAACCATAGGGGATTAAAATTAAAGGATTTTATATCTAAATTATCACTTAATTTCTGTCAATTGATGTTCAATCATAAACAATCCCAATTAATATGAGATTTTAGCATAAACCCTTATTACTTTGGTAAAATTTTAATCTAACCCCTTGAAATAAATAAAAAAAATATTAATTAAAATTAATATAATAATATTTATGAAATTAGATATCAAAGGGTTACTATATACACCACATAAAAACAAATAGGTTAATTATACCAAGTATAACTCAACAAAGTGAAAATTGAGATGAAATATATTAAAAAGATAGTACCGTTAAAATATAGACTACTATATGAATAAATTATCTGTATAAAATGTATATATAAATTAATTATAATAAATAAAGTGTAAAATAATAAAAACTCATAAAAACAAAAATATTTTAATATTAATTGAAATGGAGAAGTAATATGACAGAATAAATTGAAATTGAGTTTTGAAACCCCTCAATACTAGGTATCATTCATGTTATAAAAACATGAAGGATATAATTTGAAATAAAATTTTAAATAACATGATGTATGAATTATTCATGATATAAAATTAAAAACGTGTAATATATAAACCATATAATAAAAAATAGGGGCATAAAAATAATATTTTCCATAATAAAAGGAAGATGACATGAAATCCCTTACAATATCAAAAATGAATTAATAAAAACATCTTTAAAGAGGGGGATAATTTGGATTTGAGGATAGAAAACAGTGAATAAGAATAATACATAAATTTATATGTTTAACTGGATGTATATTCACCATTTAGAAGCAATGAGATGGATACAATGAAGAATGTTTTGAGATGAAACCCCTTAACTGACAGTTCTGTTTAGTTGAAAATTATTTATAATCCAATATAGTGTTTTCAAGGATGTTATTAGTTTGTAAAAGAACTATATTTGTACATATAATATTATATATTATCATTTTTATTATATATTATCACATATATATTAATAATATATCATTATTACCATTATTTTGGTTGTAAATTCGTTTGTTTTCCCATGCATGCTTCATCATGAAAGATAGTGTTATATGGAATTGGATATAGTTTAATAATATCACAAAATTTATTTATATTATTGATATAACATTTTTTTATAAAATAATATATCAAAATCATTTTTTAATGTTGGACATGTAATGTGAATCAGGTCACTTCATTGATATGGTTGGTCAAATGTACGCAGGAGTGATATTATAATGTCTATAATTCATTTAAGGGTAAATATGTGTATGAAATATTATCATTAAATAATAAATATCATGTCTTTAGTGTCATATAAATTCACTTATTCCATAATTTTGACAATCCTTTTGAGATGGTGTTGGAAAACTATCACATCAGTTTGTAGGGAGGTAGTTCGACAAACACACGAGCGATATATTTTTTCTAATTTGATTTAGTAGAATATGGAAAAGAATTATTCCATAAACATAAGAAAATAACAATATTTGGTATATACTATTTAAATTGTATTGGAATCATTAATACATAAGTGAAAGTGTAAAAATAAGAAGTAATAATGAAAGAACTTACTGAAGATGATTATCTTCTCTTACAAACAAATATAGTGGATCTCTTATTAATAGACCATAGTTTGGAATTTTTTAAGAATTGATATTAAATAATGTGCATAAGGAATTTTAATTGATATTTAGGGATTTTTTGGTCAATATAAATTTCTTGAGTGGTGAGAATCTGTGAGGTGAGTGAGAGGTCGTCTATTATTGAGGGGTAACATTTTTGTAAATACCCAAAATTATTAAATAATGGGAACTCACACTCAACCCAAGTAACTAAAAATGGATTGAAAATCTTTTGGTGGTATGATAAGGTTAATACAAACTTCTCTCACAAAATTCAAACATGTTTTAGATATTTTATTCCCTTTATATCCTTGGATACTCACTTTTACTAATCTAGGATTCATTAAAATAACTAGTTTTTTTAATTTAGGTAACTTGTCCTATAAGAAAAAAATAAAAATGTATTTATTATATATTTTAGTCCCCATAATTCTTAATAATAAAAACAATTTATCAAATAAAAAATATATGTATATGGAAAAATTAATTTTAACAAATGAGTACGTCACGCACAAAACCCCCCATTATCCTTAACAGAGGTAATTAAATTTTTTTAGTTTTTACTTTTCATAAAAAATAAAAATTAATTTTACCTAATTAAATAATATTAATTATTCCAATATAAAAAAATTGATTTCATTTTAGAAACAATTATTAACATAATTGTAGTATTTAATATTTAAAATTGAATGCGAAGAACATTTCAAAATTATTTTTTCAAGAAATTCTTTTTCATGTAAAATTTCACTTCATGTTAAAACAAAGAGAGGTTTGTTTAATTATATTAATTATAATTCATATATATCGATATATAATCTATAAATACGATATAGGTGATTCCACGTTGTTGTTTATTCTAATTAATTAAAATAGAGAAACTTTGCGCACTAAAATTGGTTTTTTGATATCTGGAAGACTAAAAATAAAGAAATAAAATATATGTTATAAGGATTATTCAAATGAAATTAATTATATTAGATATAATAAATAGTAATAATATTAATCTGATATAAAATTCATTTTAATATTTTAACTTCAAATTAATTAATCTGTAGAAAAAAATATTGTTTTGAAAGGTATTTTTCAGTACTCCGTAAAAAATAATTCTTTAAAACAAATTAACCATAAGATAATTTATATAAGATAGTTAAAAAAATTAATTTAGTTTTTAAAATTACCTTTATAATAATTTATAAAAATGAATTATATTATTTTCTCACATAAATAAATAAAACATTTGTGTTAAGGAAATTTTATTAAGACATGTAAAGACATTAAAAAATATTAGGTCATTAAATAGAAATATATTTTATATATCCAATATATTTAAACAAAATTTTGAAAAAAAATTTATTCCAATTTATACCACCAATTTTATCAACTAGGTCATAACGTTTTTGTTTAAATAGTATATCGATGTTTGTTTTGGAACAATGTTTCTGTCGCATACACTATCAAAGATGATGTTCTTATTTTAGAATCCTTAGATGTTAAATTTTCCCAACCTTAAAAAAATTTCAATCTCATAATCTATACATTCACTTCAAAAATTAAGTGAATGAAATTTTAGAATTCTATTTTGTAAACCCACATCATAGGATGGTTAATAAAAAATGATCTTAAAATGTAGGGAATTGTAAATATAATGTTCATTACAAAAATGACTTTCCATGTAGAAGACCATTTTTTGAATGCGAAAAATACACATGGAGGATGAATATATTTACCAAGGACTGATAGAGTATCATAGAGAACATGGTTTGAATAAAGGTAACTACCACAAAACCATAAATATATGATGGGTTAAAAGTAAACTGATTCATCGAATAAGAAACTAATAGTATAACAATTTTTTTACATGAGAAATTTCCTAGATTTAGGGGATTACATTACAATATTAACTATAAACATAAATAAATATTCTTACTTGACAAGATTAATATCATAATTAATTTAATTATTAGCTTAACCTCATCTCTTTCTTCAATGTATGATTATTAATTTTCACCCTTTTATCCCTTCGATTTCAGGTTGAAGACCCACTGACTTTCAAGATGTGATGTTATTTTCTAAATATGTGGGTTTACTTTTTTCTTAAAATATATTAATATAATTCATATATTTTTTTAAAAAAAAAATTTAAACATTATTGGAAATAAATTTAATCAACGAATCAATTTTTAACTACAAATATTAACTACACTTATTTAAAAAAAATTATAATATATATTATAGAATATAATTATACTAACATCAATGATCGTATTATCCTTAATGGTCATCAATATATTTAAATTATGTATATAAAAAATTATTTATTTATTTATGAAATATTTTTAGAAAAAAACATATTATAAAGAAAAGTATTGTATTCTAATAAAAGTTTCCAAAAAATATCTTAAATCATTTTATATTATAAACACAGAAAATCTCAAAAGGGGTTTTATTACCATTTAACAGATGATTAACCTTATGCATACAATCCCATGACACAATAGGATCATCCCATATCACTATGGAATATCATATGTTTTTATATGTTATATTTGTTAATTCATAATAATGGTTCATATAGAAAATGTCAATTAACTCAAGAATATCACCTCAGAGTATAAAAATATATGTGTAGCAAAGATCATAGTCCTGAACTTGGTGTTGATATTTTAGAATCCCAATATTCAATTTTTTTATCTTTTCCCCTTAATTACAACTCTATTATATCTATAACCATTGTAATATCAAAAAAATCGATGTAGTTTCTTGGAATAACCATATAATCACTTACTTAAAACAAAATTCAGATATTTTTCCACAATTTTTTATATCCTAAATGTCAAACAGAGGTTTATATTCCCTAATAAATATTTCCATAAATCTATTTCCCAATATTTCTACTAAAATTTTCTTTGATAGAAATTATAAATTCACTGATTACTGTTGCGTAGAGACAGTGGAATCATTATAACATTGAAATAAGATAAGATAGATCTTATCATATATAACTAAATAGTTTAGTAGTATTGGTAAACTAGATTCAAAATTGAATATCAAATTAAATTTGAAATACTTAATTAAAAAATATTAAAAATATATATTCTATATTGATGAACTCATTTAATGATGCCATCTTCAAATCACTAGGAGGGGGAAATAAATAACGGGTGAACAAAGATTATCTATAATGGTAACATACAATGAAATATTTCATTATTAAATAAGGAATAATATATATAAAATTTTAATAAAATAAAACACATGCTATATAATAAATAACATGAGAACACGAATGTATCCATGGATTAAAAGAATAAAAAAATATTATTGAGAAACGTAACTTCATTATTTACGAAAGTAATGCTTAATATTTTATTTAATAATCTCAAAAATCATTATCTATATACCAAAAATACCTTTCACCATGATATTTTTATTTATGGTCGGTATACAGAAACATATTTAATGATCCCTTACATGATTATCTTAAGATACCTCTTGATGAATTGTGGGGATATATAACTATGTGTCCCACATATCATATCTTATCTAATGAATTCATCCAATATCAAAATATATATTTAATTCATGAAAAATTACCATGTAAAAAATAGCCTTATTTATTGATGAATTCATATTTATGATGGTTTTTCTATTATAGTCAAATAACTATCATAGTAAAACACTATATTTAATAATTATATAACATTTGAGAAATAATAGTATCATGATACAATGAATATTTATATTTAAGACAAATTTAATGATTAATGATAACATGAAATTGAAATATTCAATGTAAATTTAATGACTACAAAATTAATCAAAAATAGTAATGCAAATAATTTCCCTAGGAAATTTGATCATAAATCATCCAAATAAATAATAAGTATGTTATCATTACAACATACACATAGTGATGTATAACTTCAATAAATGGTTTATCATTAAATATATGTATTAATTACATAATATAAATATTTCAAGGTTTTCCCTTATTAATCAAATACATCCAATTTTAAAAAACCAACGTTAAAACATTTATAAAATATAGGAAAAAAATAATATATATGATATAAATAATATTTATATTTAAATGAATTATTATTTTTATTTATCATAAGAATGTGGATTTTTGAATTGAAATTTGATGACATTAAAATTAATCATGAATGTGAATTTCAGTACTTTCCAGGAAAGAATATATCATAATCCAAAAAGAGAAAAAATAAGGATAATATCATTAGAAAATGTATCTAGTACAATATATGTGAAATAAATGGTTATTGTCTTCAATGAATAGAAATAAAATAATGTGATCATTAAAAACATTCTTCAGGAAAGAACTAATTTCCATTTAAAAAACATTCAAAAACCCAAAATTTACAAAATATAGTGGAAATATATTAATTCCAAAATTCCTTTTAAACATTTAATGTAAGAATAAAATCAATGAGTGTTCATGATTGTATGGGAATTACATTAATTCTAATTATGTTAAAATAATGATTCTTTTAAAAATTTCAATAACAATTCAAAATATATATTTTTATAAGTATTATAGTAATATTCCTTTTAAACCATTTTTTAATAATTGGATAATGCATAAAAATGATGCTGAAAAATAAATATAGAATATAAATAATAGATTAAATGAATTTTAAGAATAATATATATAAATGGAAACTAATTTTTGACTGAAAAAAGAATTTATTTTTGGATTTTCTAAAAATAATTCTTCTAATAAATTTAAGTACTGATGAGAGGAAAGTGATACTATGTCAAGAAAAAATCAATGAATCAAATAAGAATAATAAAATGAACATGGTTTATTAGATAGTGAAAAAATAATTTCTTTCTATAAAATTTAATAATAAATAATCCCAATTAAAATAAGATTTAAGAATAAACCCTTATCGCTTTGGTATATTTTTTATAATACCTCCCATAAAATTAATTACATAAAATGAAAAATAAAATAACATATATATCATGATATTATTGAATAAACCTTTCAAATTGGTATTAGATTCACCTCCTTCAAATTTATTATTTTATTATGCCAAATATATCTGAGTTGAGTGAAAATTGAGGTGACGTATCTTAAAAATTACATACCATTTGTGTAAGTACCAATAAATGAAAAAATAATGTGTATATATTTAATTCCATATAATAAAATATTAAATTCTACATAAAATAAATATAATTCCTTTCACATATAATCTTAGAATATCAAATGCAATAAGTAAATAATATAACCCAATCAAAATAACTAGAGTTATGAAATTACTTACTACTTTGTAATGTTCAATTCAAAACACATAGGATGAAATAATTTAATTGAATACTAATAAACATTAATTTTCGAATTATTCATGATATAACATGTAAAATGGGAACTATATCCACTATATAATGCAAAAATGGTGTGTAACATAAAAATATTCCCTAATAAATGTAAATAAAGATGAAATCCCTTATGGTTTAAGAAAGTTATTAATAAGAACCTCTTGAAAGAGGGAGATATTTTGAATTTGATGATAAAATACCATAAGGAATAATAATACAAAATTTTAATATTAAATTGGAACTATATAAAAAATTTAAAATAAATTAGGTGGATAAATGAATAGCTAACTCAAAGAAGGATGTTTTGAGATTAAAATAAATACCTAATACATTACATTAGTTGAAAATTTTTTAAACCCATTTATAATGGTTATAAAAATTCCATAAATGTTTTACTAAAATAATTTTAATATCTGTAATATTATATATCATCATATCATGACATATTTTCATCAATTCATTAATAATGTTTCATTGGTTCAATTATTTCAACTGTTAACTGCATTATTTTAAAATCTAGGATTTTTCATGAATGTGTTTTACTTGAGAATGTCATATAGTAACAGAGTATTAAAAATTCTATTAATGCTATAGATATTATATTTATTCATTACATAAAATTTTTTATTAATTCATTAAAGGTGCACATAGAAAATTAATCACATTTTTTCTTAAGATAGTAGTCCATACGTATGCCCAAATGAAATTATAATTTTCTTGAATTGGTGAAAGGGTAAGCAGTTGGGTGATTTGTTAATATAATGGATTTAATATCAATACAAAGTAAATATATATATATATTCTATTGTTTATTTACTATTACTATTCATGTGATTTTTACATGGAAATTAAATTACATCGATTTATGAGGTTGTAGTCTACCGTACACGTGAGTGATGTTTTTTATTCCAATTTAATGGAGAAGTAGATGGAAAATACTATAATATAAAAAAAATCATATATGGTAGATACTAATGTTATTATATTTTAATTTTAAAAGAATAATTGATGGTGTAAAAAGAAGAATAAAAAGAAAGTTCTTAGTGGGGATGATTACCTTCGTATAAAAATTTGTCATTTAGATCTTTTTTTGAGGACCCAAGAGTTTTTATTTTTAGAAAAAACGATATAGAATGTGGATAAAGATTTTTAGTAGGGGTTTCATTAGGTATAGGTAGAGATAAATCCCTTAATATGTGGGAATAAGTGAGGGGGTGTGGGTGACCTTTTATTATTGAGGATGAGTTACATTTTTGTATATAACAGAAAAACTATTCCATAAAGGAAGTCACTCTCATCCCTTGAGTAAAAAAAATTATAAATAATAATTTCTGTATTACAAGGACATTCCACTCCTGATCCACGAAAATATAACATGTTTTATAAATTTTATTCCATTTACATCTATGGTAATTCAGGTTTACCTTTTTCATTTTCCAAATGATATGGTGATTCTTTTTAAACATGGTATTTTATCCCTTAAATTAAAAAAAATTGATAAATATTATATAATTACAGATTATGATCATATACTTATAATATATGTAATTATATATATATTCTATATGTGGGGGAAATTAATTTTAACATAGGAACATGTAACGTAGAAATCACTTTATTAAACCTTACCACATTAATTAATTTATTTTATGGTTTTTAATATAAATTACTATTAAAAATAATGTTTAACATATTAAAAAATATAAATTATTAATATTATAAATATGTAATAAGTTTTTTCAAATTTAATTTATAAAATTAAAAAAATGTAAATTAAATGACGAACTTGCAAAACGTGTTAAAAAGTAGTTTTAAGAAATACATTTTTCAAGGAAATAATGATTTCATATTAACTATATGAATAGTAATTTTCATTATACTAATTTTCATTTACACATAGATATAAATAATATCAATATAATTAAAACAATTTCGCATTATGGGTTAGTCTAAAATATTACAATGGAGAAATATTAAAAATTAAAGAAAAATATTTTAGAAAAATGATTTATTCTGCCTAAAAATAAAATTATAAAAAAATCCATAGTATAGATGATTCAAATGAAATTAATTAGATTAAATATAAATAATTAATACTTATTTTACATTTAAATAACATTCAATGAATAATTAAAATTTTAACTTACTAAATTATTTTAATCGAAATGGAAATTTTACAAAAAAGTGGTATTATTTTCTATTCAATAAAAAATAAACCGTCTAAAAACAATAGAAAAACATAACCGTAAAATAATTTTGGAAATATAATTTCTAAAATTAGATTATGTTTTATAATAAAATATTTTTAATTGGTTAGATTTTAATATATTAATTTTTCCCACAAAGCAATAAAATCATTTTGGATGAATAATGTATTTTCAAAGCATGTTAAGATGTTACCAAAAATTGTGTCCTTATTTAAAAATATTTTACCTTCATCTTTAATGTTTTCAAATAGTTATTAAAATTTTTTATTCCACTTTTTACGTCAAATTTTAATGGCTTGATTATATGATCAATGTTAAAATATTATATAAAATTCTTTTTGCATAGTGTTTTGTGTCTTATACACTCTCAAACATAATGTTACACCTAAAATATAGGGGTATTATAAGTTATATTATCCTTACCAAATTCTATACATATCAGAGACGGATTTGAGATACTGTTTCCTGATTCTTAATATGGTTATTTTTTATAATATTATTAGGATGGATTGGAATACCATATTCAAATCACGTTTTTATATCATCAATGGACGACCATTACTACATTTGATGGTATCTATTATCTATTTCAAGGATGGTTGGACCAATGGTGTGTGGGATAGGATATCCTCTTCCCAAGTTTAGAAGAATTATATTTTAAACATTACCTTTTTTTTATAGGCCAATGAAGTTATCATTGAGAGTGACAATACTATAGTTCATTAGGTGTTTTTAAATGACTACAGAAGATATCATTGGGAAGATCCCAGATTGAGTATTTTTGAGTTCTATTAATCTGGTTCCAATAACTCAACTGATTTTATTACCATCACGTAATATTATATTAGTTTTATTGAAATATGTAAATATTTAGATGTATGTTTTCAAATCCATGGGCTTCATTTGTCAGAGTGTTTCACCATGGGTGTCACATATACTATAATTGTAGCAAGAAAATAGGACACTTAGTTTTTGGATCAATTATCAGAATATAACACTGGTTACCATTAATAATAAATACTCTTCACTATATTCAGGACCTATTTGATCAACTAAGAGGTGTGAAGTGGTTCTAGAAGAAAGATCTTTGATATGGATTCCACTATCAATGGGAGAAAATTTTCAATATCCCAAAGAAGACTTTTAGAACTATGTATCGAAATTATGAATATTTTGTGATTCCATTTGGTCTAACTAAAAGATATAATGTTTTATTCAACTAATTAATGGGTTATTTTATTAATAAATAGGCTCCATTATCATGGTTTCAGGAATTTCATTCTATAATATTGAATTTTTGATGGGGAGTATGTGAATATTTTGAGTATTTATTTTGGAAATATCAATGAACACTACTATTATTATAATTTATCAATGTGCTGATTCAATTTTGAAGAAGTCGTTTTCTTTAGACGTGTGGTGTTTGATAAATAAATTATAGTTGATCCATGAAACATGAGATCAATTATTTCAGGGATGAATTAATGAATCATTTTGAGAGGAATGATTTCTTAGGCCTAGTTGTTCATTACTAAAGGTTTTCTAATGCATAATATAGGATTTCAAAACCATTGACTACCCTAAGTCTGAAGGGTTGAATTTTTTATGGACACTTTTCTTCCATGTATCCCTTGTCGAAGTGATGATTTAGTTGACCTCGTCTTTAATATTAATTATACATTATATTGTATAAGAAAATATTAATTATTTTGATTCATGGAGTATGAGGTTAGGTTTTGTTCTTATGTAGGGTGATTATATGATGGAATATATTTCTAATAAGTTATTTAACACATGGAAAGAAATAAATAAACCATGGATTGAAGCAAGAATTTTTTATACATTCTGCGAAGTTTTGGTGATATTATATTTTTTGGTGAGTAATATATGATAGAAAAATATTAAAAATAATGAGTTATATTTACACCCAAAATGAATTGAATCCTAGGAATATCTGGTGGTTAGAATACCTCATGAATATTAATTATCACCATTATATCAGAATAAAAATCTGAAATGTCATTACATATGATCTTTGTAAAAATATTTTATCATAATCTTTTGAAGAATATGGAAACAAGTGGGAACTGGTGAGCATTTTTTTCTCAAATGATTTGGAGGTAAGATAAAATAAATATAAGATGTTTATTTCTAATATTAACTCCAAACATTACATTCATATTATTATTCATTTAAATAAACTATGTGTTGAGTACTATAAATATATTAGTATAATTATATATAGGGTATATTCCACCAATGAGTGGTGTCAATCTCATAAGGTTGTTTTCTCCTCCTTGAACTAATTTTCAATTATTTAATAGACGGGGAATGCAGTGAAAAATGATGGTAATTATACTCAGTTTGTAGTCCATACATGACAACCAAAATATTTATTATGATTTGAGTCATTGAAAATGGTGGTAATGGAAAATATGGGACATTGAAAACTCTATTTATTGATTTTATAATATCCAGAAGTTTTAAAAAGGGAAGTATAATCCATCTAGTTTCTATTATAGTCACCACATCCCCACTAGAAATGAGGTGAAAATAAGCATGGAATTCATCATTGGATTGCCCAATTCAATTTAGATGAAGAACCTTATATTGGACAAGATTGGTAAATTGTAAAAATCAACTCATTTTTTATTCTGATCAAAGATTGTGCCATAGTGGAAGTTCTTGGGAAACGTTTTTTCTTGGTTATCATGAAACTATAAGGGGCGCATTATGCTATAAATTTTAAAAATGATCCCAAATTCATCAACCAGTTTTTGAGGATCCCTGAATATGTGATGAGATATTTAGTGAAATTGAGCATGGTTTATTATCAAATATGGATTGTGAATAATGCACATGAAATATAAATTATAAAATATATACTATATTATTGTGTTTTAGATTTTAAAGGATATTGGGATTCCAATATGTAATTAATTGATTTTTTATATAATAATAACTAACTGTATTTAATCCATACGTATCCTTTTGAATACTTATATGGTATTCCCTACCAAACTCCCTTTTATTAAATTGACGTGGGTGAGACATCCATAATGGGACCATTAGTGTACTCTAAATGGACAGAAAATGATGTGTATCAATTTGTGTTACCTCATTCGCTAATTTTCAAAAATAGTGTCTTCCATATATAATAGTTTGATAAAAAGTATCACAATCACTCCTATATATTTTTTGGGTAAGAGATAGATTAGAATTATGATGTTTCGATAACTAAGAAAAAAAATACATGATATCAACTCTTATTGTATGGTGTCACATGGGAGAGATGTTCCTTTTATAAAAGTTTTATTGCATCGTTTTAGTGATTATATAGTGATATGGGAGTGATAATAATCTTTGAGAGATCATATTAGATTCCATTGATCTATAAATATTAACTAGAATCTAGGTGATTTGAACCTATATAAAAATAACCAGTTTGTTTTTTTATTTTTTCTATCTTGTTCATTACTATAAATTTTTTAGTTTTTTTATTAATTTTCAAAAATTAAAATCCCATATAAGTCAATCCATACATATCACTCGTACCTAAAAATTGGTATAACAGGGTGCGTCCATTTATGTAATTTATTATTATTATTTCTTAATACTTTTGAACTAAATATTATCATAAACGAAATAGTATAAGGAAATATCCAACACTTAGTTATGGAATGTAAGGAATTTGAGATTTTTAATCATATTTTATCCCCTCACTTCAATGTAGTAAATTATATTTTTTGGATGGATTCTTTGGAGGTATTTAAAAAAACATTTTTTAACCTTGGGTTTTCAGGAAAAAACTATATAATGTGACTAAGGAAGATTTTAAAACAGTAATGGGGAATGAAACTAAACATATTATTGTAAACTAAAATTTTATTAATTTACTATATATTATTATTAATTTTATATATGTATTTCCATATTTCATCATTAACCCTTCCTCTAATATTTGGAAGATGATAAGAGTAACACATCAAGGAACTTAAAATTTATAGAGAACAATTTTGGGCATGCACCGAGATGAGTTTCAAGAATTAAGAACGAATGATAAAGAGAGTATAAATTAGATGTATAATATATTCACTAAAATTGTAGAAAAATTTATTTCAATTATAGATTCAATGATTAATGAATCACATATTTAAATAATACTTCCAGACTATCTAAAAGGAGAAACATAATGAAAGTTATGATTTAGGAATATAATGTTTTCACTGAGTATTCAATGGATGAACTAGTTAGATCATTTATTCTATAAGATATGGAGGTAAATATTGATAGTATTGAAAAAAACTAATGTTATAGAATAAAACTATAATATAGTTTTCCTTCTAATTCGTGTAACTCTGAGTGTTAGTAAATATGAGAAGATGAAATAGAAAATGTTACTAAAGGAGTTTACAAGAACATGAAAATAAAGTGAATCTTTTAGAAGCCTCCTAGACATATTCAGAAAATGGGTGAAATAAAATGAATTAATAAATGTAATAGTTCATTATAAAATATTTCAAAATTAATATTCTACTATTTATGTAAATGGGGAATGTCAAGTCATACATTCTAAAATTGAAATATGATGTGAAAGATATGAAATATAAGAACAAGATAAAATATATATCATGCTAGATGGAGTTACACAAAGTTTTTAGACTTGATTAGTGGTGATTTTGAGAGTGGAAAAAATATTCCTTCAATTATTGACTGAAAAAACATTGAATTACATGACCACTGAATTTCATTTCTAATCAAGTTATAAATAAGATATTGAAATTGATGTTAAAAAATAAACCAAAAAAATTAAATGTTTCAAAATGATATTTTGAGATTGGATAAACTATATAGAGAAATGAAAATTTATGATAATAAATTTAATGAAGAAAATAAAATGAAAATCTTCTAGTTTATGAATTATATAATAAAAAAGGGTTGCAGATTCTGAACTAATAAAGCACAAATACGAGGATGATAAAATGAAACATTAATTACAAAGCTAATAATGTTCAAAATATTATATTAATATTATTTTGTAAATTTTTAGATAAAAATGAAAAGTATTAATTAATATAAAATATGAAAATATGAAATTTAGAAATATGGGATCATGAAAAAATTTGAAAATATGTAATGACCTCTATGTTATTTTTAAATATAATGAAAATATTAAATTGGGAATTAGTAGATTACGAAAACCATCCTTATTATGTTCAAGGATAAAAAAAAATAATAATATGGTGGTTATGAAAAAATTAATAAATGATAAAAAAAATATTTGGTTATAACTTTCAGATTCATAAGTTATAAAAAAATATTTTTTATAGGATTTAATGGGAGTCTATGAAATATTATATTATTTAGATGTAAACTCAAAAAAATATGAGAATGGATGTTAATTAACATTAACTCACTTACCGGGACACATACATAATTTTATTTATGTGAATATAGGTTATAGATTACCCTGATATAAATTTCATTAATTAGTATGTGTTTATAAAAGTTTTATCACTAATCTAGTTGGACCCAAAAATTGAATGTATACCCAAAAATCAATCTACTTAATCTAATTTAAATGAATACATACTAAAACGATCTAATGATATATGGTATATGGACAAATTAAATATTATATACCATTTCATTAATATAGTGCATAAATGATTAATATTTATATATTTTATGATGCTTAATTTAGTTTCTAGATTTTAGGAATATACCATTACTTAATTTTGTTTATTGTTTTCAATGTAATCTTATAATAGTATACATAGATTCAAATTTCTTCTTTCATACATACTGATTTATGATTAAATTTCATATAAATAAATTTTTAATATCAAAATTTATAAAATCATTAATTTTGGTGGATTAACCCCTATATTTTTAATTTAGTCAATATGCTAAAATATTTGCCTTGAATTATATAATTATATAATTAGTATTTTAAAAAAATTCTGGATTGATTTATCTATTTGAAATATTTTTCAAAAACATACTTATATTCATTGAAGGAAATTATTTTGTAGATATTATATTTTAGAGACATGATCTTATATATGATTTTTGACAAGGTTTTGTTTTTAATTTAGATAACTCCCTACTACTATGATATTTTTTTATAGTGGTTTCATGAAAAAAGGTTTCATACACTCTTGATTCGGGGAAGTATTATAGAACTCATAAATTTATTTTCGTCTTTCCCATTTCGTTTTTCAAGAATACAATCAGGATAAATCTTTAAAATGTTACATTTATAAAAGGTTCAACATTTTCATGTTTTTACAAAATGATTTGATTGTATCAAATGTAAACATATTTTTTTAGTGATTTAAATTATGTGAAAATTCCCCTGATTTAATCATTTACGTAATGTTGATCCAAATTTTTTGAAATTATTTTTTAATTTCGAAATATATTTTTATATAATATAAAAAATATTAACATCTACTCCATAGTGACTAATATTTGGGAATAAATTCTTTTTGTCAACATAATTTTAGAGATATATATATATTAATTGTGGTCGCATTTTATCTGATTTGAGAAGATATTTTACATGCTTAACTGAGGGTGTTTTTTACTTTTAAAATTGTTTTCTCAAAATTTGTTTATAAATCATGGTGTTTGTAACTCTTTATTATTTATGAGGGATAATATTTTGGATATTTAAATTTCTATTATTTTTGATAAATTTGAAGAAGGGGAGGATGCATTCAAAATTTAAATTAATGTTCTTTCCTATTTAATAAATTCTAGTTAAATGTTTATGTTGTGGATTTTATATTTCATTATTTTGTTAAACTAAAATTCGTCAAAATTAATTAATTATTTAATTAATTATTTATAAAATCACAATTTCTCACATTTCCTACATTTTTATTTCATTAATTTTAATTTTTTTATTTTAATTTATTAAAAACATTTCTTCCACAAATCAAAATTATTATTTATATGGTTTATTATTCTATAAAATGTAATCATATTATTAAAAAATATAATAAAAAATTAATAATTCTTAATTTTTTTATGTTTTTTAATGTAATCAAAACATTAATATTTTTAACACATATATAAAAATAATGTTTTATTTTTTAAATTATATATATATATATATTAAAATATATGTTATGAAATTTTATGTTATTTTGAAATGTGATATATTTTCAATATAATAATTTTAAAATAAATATTTCATATTATTTTTAAATAAATTATTGTATATTTATATATTTTTAATTAGATATGTCAATAAATATATATATATATATATGTGTGTGTGTGTGTGTGTGTGTGTGTGTGTGTTTTATGTTCCTCAATGTGTCCATCATGTCTATAGAATCATTAGCACTGAGCTTCCCCACTACCATACTCCCATTCACTACCACGATGCATCATTTACATGGGTCACAAGTTTCAAACTCTGTAGCATAGCTTGATGGTGTAATAGAATTCTACATATCTTCTTTTCCGGACCAATTGAATGATGACACTAATCTTTAACATTCTCTTAGAGGACATCGGTTTCTCCTTGCTTCTGTTCCTTGGCTGCAAGGTGACATCAATACATATGGTCACACAAATAGAAATCTTGACTATTCGAGTACCAATATAAGTACCTCAATACATGCAAGAAAAAACCTTACTATGAGTTTTCAAGTTACATTATCTGATTTTTATGTGATAATGAAGAAAAATTTGAACCTATCATATACCCATAAATAATGCTACATGATTACTTATTTGAATCTACCTTGAATAGAGTGAACCTACTGTCAGGTACACTGTAGTGAAAAGAAGTTACCATGGGTATTATTTTAACATACAATGAATATTATTCAATGTGACCATGATTCCAGAATGGTCCAATCATGAATATATTATCAATATTCCAAGAATTTGTTTCAATGTTAGTAAATGTGATTTTTTTAAAGTGACCACATGAACTATTTTAAAATGTTAGCATATGATTTTTTTAATTAACCACATGAATTTTCGTTTTAAGGATACCAAATGAATTATTTTTTTGTATCAAAGAATTATTTTTATCTATATAGACATGATTTATATTGTCAATGAATTTCATAATGATCATGTAAACATGGTTATTATATTGTAACGACTCAAACAATCATTATGGTAAATTCCTCTTGATCTAATTGAAATGTTTATTATGGTTGTATAAAATGTGAACATTATTGGTTTTATGTTTATGTATTTTAAAACATCGTTATGAATTGTGACTGTTGCTAATATAGTCGTTGAACAGTGATCACATGATTAGTATAAATATAGGGCTTTTAAAAATCCAATTTACTCAGAAAAAGGAAGCGATGGCCTCATCCAGTAAAAGTTCCTTGTACGAATCCAATTTGTTGGATCTCAGAAAGGATGTGGCATTATAGGGCTTAGCTCTTGACCAAGACCAAGATGATCTTGAAGACGTATGCTTGAGCGGAACAAACTACGAGAAAAGTGAAAGTTAATAGAGATTACCACCGGAGCGATGTCATCGCAGCGACCCCAACAGTCATTCACCATCGCACACCTTACACTTCAGTATTATGTGGTTGTTATATGGGGTTATGTAAGAAGGCCCTAGCACTATGACTATGTACATAATTTTTGTATAAATAATGTGGATTCATTTTATTACTGTTCCTTTGTAAATAGTTTTTAAAGCACACGTAGATTTTTAATTAATATTCAAGTAAGAAATATATTTTGAAGAATTAATGGATTTTAAAATTAAACAATATTTTAATAATATATTATTACAATTAAATTGTTTTTTATTAAATATAAATGATCATATAATTCTATGAATGCCATTGTAATTTTTATTAAAGTATGAAATTTGTTTTTGAAAAACCCATGAATTTTCGTTAAATGCCCGTTTTTATTTTAAAAGTAAAAAATTCACAGATTTATAAAATTATTTAGATAAAATGAATATTATTTTGGGAATTAGGATGTCGAAATTATCCAACAGTGAATTTTTCTTAAATTTCAGAGACAATAAAATGTTTGGGTAAAAATTAAACACCGTTTAAATAGATAACGTGTTTTATGACATCATAATGACCAAATGGAGATGTAATAATATAATACAAACATTAATTTCTCCCAATATATGGTTTACCATTAAAATAGTGTGATATTTTTGTTGGATCTATAGGACAAAGCTTTAGTGGACCCATCAAGACTTATAAAACCTTTTGTTTTTTTAAATTGTTTTCCTTGAGAGTGTGACTCACCTCCATATAAGCAACACTATTGTTTTAAGAAGTTCAGTCATTTTCCTTATAAAATATTTTTTTCCACTCCCATTTGGAAAAAACCATGGGCAAAAACCATGGGATGGTTTGTGGTTTTGATTAGTTTAATGTGAGGTGTCCCAATCCTAAATAATAAATAATTCCTCTTGTTTTATATATAAACCCATTCTAGATCCCAAATCCTTTTCACTCAAAGAATTTGGAGTACCACCAACACCTGCCCTTCTCTGTCTATAATCCTCCAAATGTTCCCTAAGCTCCCATGAATCGTCTCTCAAGCCTCTCCCAATCCATTGAGATCACTCTTCAAAGTAAGGGATTTATTCTTTTCTCGTTTTTGGCCAATTTTCTTTTAGTTGTCATGCCATTTTGTTTTCAATTACGAATTTTGGGGTATGATTTATCACCTCCCCATAATTCCCTCATTATGTTTGGATGATGGGAGACCCTTTTAAATCTCATTAATGCCTCCCATGTACATCGGTTACCATGCCAAAATTCTGTGAGGGATTTCTCTCTTATCTTTTACTTCCAAGTAATTCTTTTGAAATATGCATCTAATTTCCATTAAGTTTGATGGGAAATGTATCAATATGACACCTTACTATCCAATTCATTTATATATATTGATACATCCTTTTCCCTCTCATCAACCATTTTTTATGAGTTATAATTTCACATCGTTGTGCTGCCAAAATTGCACTACGATTTTCCAAGCCAATGTCATTGTGAAGTTAATACCATGACCATTTCTCTATCATGGGTATTCACCTTTATAAAAATTTACTTTTTAATTATAAATCTTCATGTATGTATTCCACATACCTTTATTATAGAATAAATTAAGATGATTGATTTCATGTTGTATGATCCATGTGGCACACTTATGCAAGAAATGAAATCTTTAAGATGGGTGTTCCCTGATTGCGATCCAATGCATTGGCTAAAGTATAGTATCATGATACGTTATGTGTAATGGGTGTTGACTCATGTTAATTCAAGTGAAATGGGGGTTTACTCGTGGATCATGTTCAATGAGGATATACTCATGCTCCATGTGCAATGAGCCTTGGCTCCTACTAATTCCTTGTTAAGTGTTGTGGCCACATTTCCATGTTATGATTATCATGATTTATCATGCATTTATGTTCATATTACTCTTGTTATCCATTGATATGCCTAATGCCTAATATTTATTGTATTCCTCATGTTATTCCAAGCATAATTTTTTATTGGGCTTTATAGCTCATCCTTTTCTTACGCATGTCCCAAGGTTATCCAATTAAATGCTATGTACGTTGGAATGTATTGGCCAGGTAAAGGATGTTTTCAATAAATATGTTTCGTGTTTAATGTTCTAAGCTGTTATGTAATGTTCCTTTTCCCCTAAGACAGTATACCCTAATATATTCTATGTTGTATCATGTGTGGATTTTATGTAATAAATCATGTTTAAGTGTTTATTAAAATACATGGTTGTTATAGTTGGTATCAGCGGATAGGTTTAGTTATTTTTGGGATTAGTATTATAAAACCCTAGTGAAGACATAGAGATAATAATATGTATAATAAATACATCCCTAATTATTAGTGAGTATTGATTAAGTGGTTTACCAAGAAAATACATCCTTGTCTGGATACAAGCAGGTAGAGACAGCTTTAGTATATATGTATCCTAGTGGTAAAACCTGAAAACACATCTTTGAGCTAGACTCGAAAGGGAGCTGGTGCATGAAAACAGGCCTTGTTGCACTCATGTTTTCGACACTCTCAAGGGATATGCTTTGGTAAATTCAAAATCATAGTATGAACACTTATTAAGGGAATGAAAAAAATTCCTCTAAGAATATATGTTAGAAAGTTGATCATTAATAGCATAGATTAAATCCTATAGATTCATAAGATGAGGAAATAATAGTTATTTATAATTCATCAGATTTGTCCTTGGATTACGATTTATGTGTTACCCCTAACTATAATTTTATTCCATCCAATGTCTTATAATAAGAGGACTCGGGCTAACAATCAATGTGAAGATCAATGTGATGACTGTGCTAATGAGATTCCCAATCAGATGGGAGTGGGAATCGTGAACGTTGTTAGGCTTCTCTCTAAGTTAACTCCATATTTGAATAGAACCATGGGTAAAGAGGATTGTTCAACCCCCCTAAGAAATAACAAGTCACTATCGAGTTCTTCATGATACAAAGGCCTCCTAATTTTAATGGATCATCTGATCCCTCAATCTCCAAACAATGGATCAAGTCCATTGAATGGTTCTTCTCTCTCCTTCAATGTTCTAAACAAGAGAAAGTTCACCTAGCTACTTATCATATAGAGGGTGAATCTGATCAATGGTGGACATTGATAAAACATATGAAGCCTGAGGATGAGATCAAGGCATTGTAATGGAAGAATTTATGAGAGAATTTTTTCGATAAATATTTTTCGTGCACCCTCTGACTTAATATGTAAAGGGACTTTCTAGCCCTCAATCAAAAAAATGACGAATCTACTGGAGCGTACGAGGAATAAATCATGAGGCTTGCAAGATACGCCTTCGTCTTTGTCGTTACCCCTGAATGCAGGGTTGGCCGCTTCTCTGGTGGGCGGAAACCTTGCTTACAAAAAGTGATGGTGATCCGTGACAACGATAGCTATGAAAATATTGTCCAATGTGCCCTCAAGGTCAAAATGGGGATCATAGAATCTTAGGGGTATCATGGGGATACGAAGTGTAAGGTGGAATTCAATGCTGGCGGTTTGATAGATAAATCGAATGGTTCTAGGAAGATCTAGCACCCCACTTTCCAAAGATGTAGAAAGAAACACCTCAGAAGTTTCCAGAAGGGGATGAGGAAATACTTTATGTGTTGAAGAGAAGGGAACCTAGCTATTAAATATTGAAAAGAAAAAATCGTGCCTACAACAGAGGAGAGAAATGCTCTGTTCTAACCTCAACGAGTTTTTCATTTCTACAACTGCAATGAACCAGGGCATCTTGAAAATCAGTGCCCTAAGACAAGGGTTTTTTGAGGTAACCAACAGCCTCCAAGGCAGCAAGGGAGAGCCTTTTCCATCACTACTACATAAGTGAACCCTGAAAACGAAGTGGTGATAGGTACTCTAGTAATTCATTCATGAATAGAGAACATAATTTTTTATTCATGTTCTACGCATTCATTTATATCCCAAATGATTAGTAGAACAATCCCAACACAACCACAAATAATGAAAGAAAAGATGTTAGTGAGAAGGGAAAATGGGGAAATCATTGCATCCCATGAATATAACTCCTCCCCTATCATAATATATGGATTTAATTTCCCAGAGAACCTCGTCATACTCACTCTAGTAGAATTTGATGAAATTCTTGGCATGTATTGTATTTCCTTATATAGATCCTACATGAATTGTCGTGAGAGGGAAATCACTCTATATGTGGATAATCAACCCCTGATTCTATACATGTGAAAGGAGGAAGTTGAATCTTCTTTAGCTACATCATCTCAAGAGTGGATATTACTGCCCAATGAGAATGTGTATCTAACTTAGATGATTGAGTCTAAGGAGGAAACCATCCTTGAAAACAATCCTATTATGAAGGAATTCACTGAAGTGTTTCCTAAGGAATTTCTTGGTCTTACTCCTAAAAGATATATTGAATTCTCAATGGATCTTACACATGGGTCATTGCCAATATCGAAGACTCTATATAGAATAGATGTAGTACAGCTTGAGGAGCTGAAGAAACATCTGCAAGAGAGTCTGGATAAATGTTTTATAAGCCCATGTTCTTTACCATGGGGTGAACCAGTCCTCTTCATCAAGAATGAATATGGGCCAATGTGCCATCGAATCGATTATCATGAGCTTAACAAAATCACAATAAATAACTAGTATCCTCTCCCATGAATCGATGACTTGTTTGATCAGCTGCATGGAGCACAATACTTCACCAAGGTGGTTTTTTAGTTGGGATATTATCATGTAAGGGTGAATAATGAAGATATCCCCAAGACTGCTTTTTGTACAAGATACAGGCACTATGAATTAATAGTAATGCCTTTCAGAATCCCCAATGCTCTAGAAATCATCACGTACTTGATGAATAGAGTCTTTAAGGATTACCTCGAATTTTTTTTGGTAGTATTTATAGATGATATTATGATATACTTCAAAACCAAGGTGGATCATGAAGAGCATCTAACAAACTGCACTAGAAACCTTGTGGAAGGAGAATCTCTAGGAAAATTATAGCAAGTGTCCGTTCTGGTTAAAGGAGGTCTCATTCTTGGGCTATATCATTGAAATCATTGGAATATCCATGAATCCCTCCACAACAGATGAAATTGAGGGATGGCTGAGGGCAATATCGATAATGGTTATCCATTTCTTCTTGGGGTTAAGTAGATATTACCAACAATTTATAAGAAATTTTTGATGATTGTCCAACCCTCTTACCAAGCTAACTTGGAAGGGAGTAAAGTTTTCTTGTAGTGATGAATGCGAAGAAAGCATCAAGTAGTTAAAAAGGAGGCTTATCACTACACCTGTGCTCACTTTACCCAGAAGTGGAGAACCTTTTGTGGGATTCAGTGATGCTTAAAAGAAGGGCCCTAGCTGTGTGTTGATGCAAAATAAAAAATTTATTGCCTATGCTTCAAGGAAAATGATTGTTCATGAGAAGAATTATCTAACAAATGATTTGGAGTTGGTTGCGATGATCATTGCTTTAAAATTTTGGCAACATTATCTCTTTCAGTAGATGTGTGAAATCTATACGGACTAAAAAATCCTCAATTATATATTCACACAGAAAAAGTTGAAGATGCTTCAATGATGATAGTTAAATCTGATCGAAGACTATGACTGATCAATCCATCACCATGTTGGGAAAGTGAACAAGGTGGTAGATGCTCTAGGTATAAATGACCCAATGATTCTATCATTGATGATAATTGAGAAGGATCCAATATTCTTAGACATGATGAAGATGAACATGGGAATCATAAAGAAGGGAACATAATCATTCCTTTCACAAATGATTGCATAAATTTCTCTTTAAAAAATGTTAAAGGATGCTCAGAAAGATGATGTAAGAATTCAGAAGAAAGTAGAAGCTCTTAGAAATGGGAAATCCTCAGGGTTCAATGTTAATGAAGAAGGAATTGTGATATTTGGGAAAAGAATATGTGGTCCATCAAGTACAGAGCTGAAGAATGAACTTTTGGATGATGCACATAGTTCAAATTTCATTATTCAACCAGGAAACACAAAGATGTATCGAGATCTATGAGAGCATTATTGGTGGGATAATATGAAGAAGGAGATCAATGAGTATACATCAAAGTTCCTATTGTGTCAGAAGGTGACGGTAGTGAGGAAAAATTCTAAGGGGATGATGCCACCATTGACCATAACAGCATAGAAATGAGAGAACGTCACCATGGACTTTGTCACTGGACTTATGATGACATGTAAAGGAAACAATGAAATATGGGTTGTTGTGGATCATCTAACAAAGTCGTCACGCTTTAAATCTATTTGGGAGCATTTCTCATTGGATCAAGTGGCACAGATATATATCAGGGAAGTGGTAAGGCTGTATGAAGTACCACAATATATTGTATTCGATCGAGATCCATGATTCACCTCTATGTTTTGGAAGAGTCTTCAACATGCACTGGATACTGAAATGAACTTTAATATGGCATATCATCCTCAAACTGATGGCCAATATTATCGAACTATTCAGCCATTGGAGGATAGGTTAAGATCATGTTCTATTGACTTCAAAAGAGGGTGGGACCAACATCTTCCACTAGTTGAATTCTCATACAATAACAGTTTCCAATCACACATCTGAATGGCACCTTATAAAGCCCTTTATGGGAAGAGGTGTAGAACACCGGAATGTTGGGATGAAGTCAGTGAACATAAGCTTATAGGACCAGAAATGGTCGAAGAAATGGTGGAGAAGGTGAAAACCATTCAGCAGCATATCAAGGCAGCACCGAGTCAACAGAAGAGTTATGAAGATAACTGTCAATGAGAACATGAGTTTAATGTTAGAGACATGGTATTTCTATGCATATATCTATGGACGAAGATCATGACATTTGGAAAGAAAGGGATGTTATGTCCTAGGTATATCGGCCCCTTCGAGATTCTTGATCATGTTGGGGCTATGGCCTATGGACTAGCACTTATACCTACCATGGCCAAAGTACATGATGTCATTCATGTATCCCTCTTAAGGAAGTAAATACCAGACACTTCACATGGACTCTCTTCGTAGTTAGTACAAATCGTGGATGATATTTCTTACAATGATCAACTAGTGATGGTCTTAGATCATAGGGAAAAAGTTCTACGAAATAAGACAATTCCCCTCTTCAAGGTGTTGTGGAGAAACCACATGTGTGAAGAAGAGACATGAGAATTGGGGGAAGTGATAAAGCAGAGTTACGCACATTTTTAGAGTGGGGGAAAAAATGTTTTTAGGGTGAAATTTCTTAAGGATAGAAGATTTTATCAAACCAAATATTCATTAATGGAAATACATCTTGATCTAATTAAATGTTTATTATGGTTATATAAAATGTTAACTTTATTGGTTTTTTGTATCTATATTTTAAAATACCTTTATGAATTGTGACCATTGCTAATATATCTATTGAACAGTGATCACATGATTCATATAAATATAGGGCTTTAACAAATCTAATTACTAAGACAAAGGAAGCGATGGCCTCATCAAGTAGACATGCCTCGTATGAAGCCCATTTCTTGGAGCTCGTAAAGGAAGTGACATCATTGGGATTCTCTCTTAACCTAGCCCAAGACGAGCTTGAACACATTAAGCTTGAGCGGAACTGACTATGGGAGAAGTGGAAGTTAATAAATATTACCACCCAAACGATGTTATCTAAGCCACCCCAAGAGTCGATCACCATCGTACACCTTTCTATTTGATCTTAGGTGGGTGTTATAAGAGGTTATGTGACATAACTATAGCACTGTGACTTTGTACATTAATTTTGTATAAATAATGTGAATTAATTTTATTATTTTTACTTTGTAAATAGTTTTCAAAGCACAAATATTATTTTTAGTTAGTATTAAACTAAGAAATATATTTTGATGATTTACTGGATTTTTTAATTAAATAATATTTTAATAAAATATTATTATAATTAAATTAATTTTTATGAAATATAAATGATCATATATTTTTATGAAGGCAATTGTAATTTTTATTAAGTTTTGAAAGCTGTTTTTGTCAAAACCCATTAATTTTCTGTAAATGTCGTTTTTTTATTGTAAAAGTAAAAAAATTAAAATATTTATATAATTACATAGATAAAATGAATTTTATTTTTGTAATTAGGATGTAGAAATTATCCAACAGTGAATTTTTCCTAATTTTCTAAGACAGTCAAAATTTGGCGTAAAAATTAAATACCGTTTAAATATATAATGTGGTTTCTGATATCATAATGACCCAATAGTGATGTAATAAAATACTATAAACCTTATGTTCGGCCAATATATGTTTTTCCATTTAAAGAATGTGATTTTGGTTTTGTTTGATTTATTTTACAAAGATTTTGGGGACCCTTCAATGATTATAAATCATTTTGTCTTTTTAAATTGTTTTCTTTGAGAGTGTGACTCACATCCACATAACAAACCCTATTATTTTAAGAATTACAGCCATTGGCATTATAAATTTTTTTTCCACTCGCCTTTAGAAAAAACCATGGGTAGAAACCATAGGCTAGTTTGTGTTTTTTATTAGTTTAATGTAAGGTGTCCCAAACCTATGTAACAAATAATTCCCTCTACTTCCCTATATAAACCCAGCAAACACCCACTTTCTCTTCACTCAAATCCATTGGAGTTCGAAAAAACCCTGAACTCATCTCTCTAGAATCTACCCATGATTCCCCATGTTCCTAATAAGCCTCTCTCAAGCCTCTCCCAAGCCTTTGGGATCACACATCCAAGTAAGGTATTTTTTTCTATCTATTTTTTGTCTAATTTTCCTTAAATTGTTATGCCCTTTTGTTTTCAATTAAAAATTTTGGGGTATAATTTCTCACCTCCCCCATAATTCCATATTTATGTTTGGATTATGGGAGACCCTTTTCTCTCTCATTAATTCTTCCCATGTACACCCATTACCATGATGAAATTCCTTGAGGGATTTCTCTCTACTCTTTTACATCCATGTAATTATTTTGAATTATGCATCTAAATTCCATTATGTTGGCTGAGACATGTATCTATATGACCCCCTTAATGTCCATTTCATTTATATATTATGATAAAACCCTTTGACTCTCATAAACTATTTTGTATGAGTTCTTATTTCATGCCGTTATGATGCTGAAATTGCCCTACGATTTTTCAAGACAATATCATTGTGTAGTGAATACCATTCCCATTTATCTATCAATGGTATTCACCTTTATAAACATTTTATTATTGTTTATAAAGATTCATGTAAGTGTTACACATCCCTTTATCATGGAATAAATTATGATGATTCATTCCATGTTGTGTGATCCATGTGGCACACTTATGCATGAAATGAAATGTTTTTTAAGGGTGCACCCTGATAGAACTCTAATGCATTGTGTAAAGTATAGTATCAAGATACATCATGTGAAATGGGTTTTAACTCATTATAATTCAATTTCAATGATGTTTTACTCATGATTCAAGTGAAATAAGGATTTACTCATTCTCCATGTGCAATGAGCCTTGGATCATGCTAATTCAATGTTAAGTGTTCTTTCCACATTTCTATGTTATGATTATCATGCTTTATCTAAGCTTTATGTTCATGTTTCTCTTGTGCACCATTGATATTCCTATTACCTAACATGTATTTTATTCATCATTTTATTCCATATTTATTCCCTTACTGGGCTTTACAGCTCTCCCTTTTCTTATGCATGTCCTCAGGTTATTTCATGCAATGCTAAGAACGAGGGAATGTAGTGGTCATGTAAAATATGTTTTCAATAAAGTTGTTGTGTGTTTTAAGTTCAAAGCTATTATGAAATTTTTCGAATCCCCAATGACACTAGAACACTCGATCATATATGTTGTATCAAGTGAAGATTTTATATAATAAAGTTGGTTTAGGTTTGTAATAAAAAGCAGGGTTGTTATATATACTGACCAAGTGATTTGATTACATGGTTTGTTAAGTTATCGTAAGGCTTTTTCCTTACACGATCAGTACATAAAAATGTTTAATTTTTGGATATGTATATTTTCCAGTATGCCCTCTTATAGTGATATTATGATATTATAATTAAATTCAATTCAAATTAGACCATTTTAATTAATCTACGTATTTGTAAAATAAATTTATATTATAATTTAAATGTTGTAATCTATCGAGTAGAAAAATATCACGTAAATAAATATGGATTTAATTATGACAACCCATATCATTAATACACTTTATTTCCTGATTTATTACATAAAGATAAACCTTATAAAATCTCAAATGTTCATAAATCCGAGGGTATTTAGAAAATTATTCTTATAAAACATTGACATGATACATGGATAAAAAATCAATATTTAAAACACCCTTAACATGACCCTAATATTATATTTCAATTTTGAAACTGTATTGGATAACCTATGGACATACATAAAAAAGAGGCGAGCTATAAATCCCAGTAAAGGAATAAAAAAAGAATATCCCAAGGTAACATAGTACGTGTGAGTCATGAAAAATATCATTATAACATAATTGGGATGAGAATTAATAAATTTAACAATATGGAATAATATAACCTGATATCTTAAGGCTAAAATAATAATTTTTCCATAAAATTAAACAAGTAAATTATTAACATAGGATACAGATAACCACAAAGTCATCATAACATTGAATAAAAAATTCCATAATTGAATTTTTTTGAATCCCAAATCCCATACATTATTTATCATGAGACTAAAACATTACCCAATGCATTGGAGGACTATCTAGGTTCACTCCTCATTTTCATACCATGTATATGTATAAGTGTGACACATAAATCCTACTACATAATTTATCTATTAGTTAATTTTAATCCCATGATAATGAACTGTGGGATATATAAATGTAAATCTACCATCAAATAAGGATATATACATATTGTTTTATACTCTTGAGTGGAAATAAGGATGGGAATTCATAGTACAAATGTATGGAATGGAAAAATCATTGGATAGTTCTGTCACATTAACATAAGTATATAATGAATCATGGGAGGGATTATTTAGAGAGAAAGGTTTATATCCCCATATTTACATCATAAGTGTAGGACATGGGGGTGTATGAGAATATGACTTAACATGAAAAATAGGGAAAAAGAATAATGTATAGAAGGTCCTCAAATAAAAAATAGATGGAGTGGATCCCTACCATTGAAAGGACGGTTCTATAAGTTTGTGAGGAGATTGAAGAGAGATTGGGGACATCTTGAGAGGACTATAGAGATGTAAGTGAAAATTCATTTCATTATCAAAGGGATTTAAGGAAGAGAAATTTTAGATTGTCTGGTTTTATATAGTAAAACCGAATATAATTAATTATTAATTTCCAAAAATAAGTTTTTGACTCAATTGGATAATATAATAAAAAAATATTTATATGGTTATTACCATGGTTTCTACAAAAGTTTAGTGGTTTTAAATATTTTACATGTTTAAAGACCAATATTATTAAAATAATAAATTTGGTGATAGGGATATGAGAAATGTTTACAAACAATTAAATTTAAAATATTATAATATAATATATGATTTGGAGGATTCATTTAGGGTTTATAAAATAAATACAATAACCTAAAAAATTATTTTTATTTGTATATATATATATATTTGATCATGAATACATTTTTTGGAATATATTACATCAATTTTAGATCATTATGATTTTATAATACACAACGTATTTTTATACAATATTTAATACTGACTAAACAATTTGAATGTCTCTGAAAATTATAGATAAATAACCATTGGATAATTTCAACATGGTTATTTAAATATTTATATTTAATTTATGTAAATAAATATTTATGTATGAGACTTAAAACTATTAAATAAAAATTATACATATATTAAAAAAATTTATAATAATAGTTTCCTATCACTTATAAAATTATTTTTGAATTTATGAAAGCTTATTATAATTTAAAAGTTAAAAAATGTATTTAATTATAATATTAAAATATCATTTATTTAAAACTATTATGAATTTTTTTTAAATAATGTTTCATTAATTGTACTTTACATTTTACGAAAATACTAATTATACTTCATTGTATGAAAATCTAAATTTTATCAAAATCGTAATCTAATCACTAAAAAAGAAATATTTATAATAGATAAATATAATAATTTTTTTATAAAAATAAAATATTAAAAAATTTACTGTTAGTGTCTAGAAAAATTTCCCTTTATTACACTAGTGAGTTCTCTATGGGTAATGTGTGTGATGGAGATATTTTCATATGGTGGTTCAACGTAGAAGGGTTGGGTCGTGATGTTAATAAAAAAAATATCCCATAAATGGATTACTTTTGGAATTAGTTGATGAATTTGGTCTATCACATGATTATGAAAAAGTCCCATTGATGTTATCTCCCATCGAGGTTTCAATAAATTTGTGTTATGGGGTTCTATCTAACTTGACCATGTTATTGATTGTTTCATATATATCTATTGGACATTATCATAACCCATAAATATATTCTAATCATAATTCTCACTATCCAATAGCTACATTAACATAAGTTATGAGGCATAACTGTTCTGGTGATCTTATAGGCCATATAACTATACTAAATATCCAATGTAGTGCATGTGTATCCTATAACCACATTATATAAAAAAAATTATTTTTTCAAAAATGGAATGTCATTTCTAAATGCTCAGGTCATTATATTAATAATTTATAAATTATTTATTTTATAATATTTTTTTATATTTTTGGAATTCTCAAATTAATCAATGTTATTAGGAGTATTTTTAATTATTTTAATTATCAAAAAATCCCTCATTTATCCAAATGATCAAATTCGATTTGTTTGGAAGCTGTTTCTTATAGGAATAAACCAAATTGAGAAAACTCTAAATAGAAAAGTGATATTTCAAAATACAAATAATATATATTTTTCATTTATACTTTTTATAACATGTAATTAATTGATTAGTTATATAAAAACCACTTCATGACTCTATTTACTCATGACAATATTATGACATGAGAAAAACTATAACACCCCGACCCTAGCTACCTAGAGTCAATGCATTATTATATAACATTGGGATGATCACAAAAGATCAAGTCCTGAAAGACTGATTAGTTTTATAGCCTTTGAAGTACTATATACATTCATAAGGTTTACATTACATCATAAAATGGAAAAATACAATAACAATGTTTCCATGGACAACATTTAGATCCCATAGACTATCCCTATAGGTAAGTCATAATATACTTCTTCTCACCCTGGGAAAAGTAAAACATAGAAAGGGGTGAGCTCAAATGCTCAGTAAGGATAACAATATTGGAGAAACTTTCATAAATAACAATAAACATTTAAGGCAATGTATAAAACTAAAACAAAAGACTTTTTAACATAAAATACATCATAATATGGAATATATAAATCAAAATAATTCTATTTAATTACTCACATTGATATTATAATAGTCAATTAATCACATGCAATATCAATAGGTACTTTTATAATGATGGAATGCATAATGCAAGACTTTCATAACCTCATAGTCAGGGCATTGTGCCAAGACTACAAATATGATTTTGTCAAGCCCTTGTTCCAAGACACTGGTTTGTCTCATGAGACCTATCGATGCATCGAGGATCAATAGTGGGCTCCACCCATCACATACTAAGCCCAATTAATTCCCCATATGAAAAGGTATAAACATAACATAAACATTCGTATTAAAACTACCATAAGAAATTCCAATAATTTCTCCATAAACCATGAATGGTATAAAAATAACACATCCACATCCAATCATATCACAAAACCTTAAATAAAATATGGAAGTTTTGTATCATAATAAATATACTTCAAACAAACTTAAAATTCTTCAAAGGATGTTGATATAGATGAAATCAAAACATTTATTAGAGAAATATCTCTTTCTATTTTGAAATCATTTAAAAGTTACTTAATTATAGAAGAAAACGTTTATATTTGAAAATATTTTTATAAGCTTGTACATGAAGATTTGATGCTTTTATAAAGGTGGAAAATAGATGCACCCTCCGTATAAGTTAAAAAAACATTCTGACCTTAATTTTGTCAAAAAGGTCATAATGTACCCTGTTTGGAAAAAAATGGAAAGATTCCTTTCAAAAAAATTTATAAAAATTAAAACTGGGGTAAAAATTACAATAACCTATAGTCTAGTAAATATTAAAAATGTTTTGGAATACATTTTTAAGAATCATGGATATGGATGATAAAGTGGTCCCAGAAGATACTTACGTAAAAACAACCTCAGATAATAAGGATATTGAAAAATTAACCCTTACCTTGTACTTTTCCTTGGTAGAGAGTAGGTTAACATCCTTTATAATGGCGAAATAATTGTTAGTAAATTATACAAAGATGATATATATGAATATGATATCATACATGATCTTTCAACATTGCTTTGTTAATAATATCTTAGTATTATCGTTGTTTCGGGTGTTAACTGATTCACTTTCCTTTATATTATTTGTTATATAAGTAATGTTTGTTATGGATAGGACGCATCTTATTCATATTAAGAATGAAATTATGTCTTTAAACTTTATTTTAAATCATCTAATGAAAATTAGTCTTGAATGGATATGATGGGGAATGAATCTCATCGCGTTCGTGGAGACGGTAATATGAACGTACGCACGGGCGACAATATCATTCATTTGATATTAAAATAATATATAATTGGATGTTATATCATTTATAAATAATAATTATCTTGTTATATTTATTATTTTCATCAATTATAAATCATTATTATATCCATCCAAATAATAATGTATTGAATTACAATTACACCACGACGTGGAGACGGTAAGTTGTAAGTACGCATGTATTGTGACATGTCATTCCAAGGACGGATAGAATAATGAATATGGTTGTACCATATTTACAATAACATCATATTATATATAAGAAGATGGAGTTATTATTTTATATTAAAATCAACAAGGAAAGAAGAAGTGGAAGAAGAAAAAACATAGAAGAGGTGGTGAGATATTTACCTGTTCTTCGAGTTATTTCTTTCGATTTGATCAAAAGGGATTCTTAGGTTGGCTTTCTGACTAATGCAAGGCCTCTTGGATGAAGGTATGACATTTTACAGGGTATCTGGGCAGGGTTTTGCTGATCCAAATGGATTTTAAGGTGTGAATTAGTGAGAAGGGGGAGTTCCCTTTTATAAGAGGTGTGAGGGGCACCTTAGGAAAATCTAGAAATATTATTTTATAATAAAATAATTTTCGATTTGTAATGGCTCCAAAGTGTATTATTTAAAATATATGGTGGGTATGGGTCAAAAACCACTCAACCAATTGGTTTTATACTAGTTTGGGTCATTATATTAACCTTATAATTTATATTTAACTCTTAATTAAATAGTTTGACATTTACCATGTCTCTTTGTACTTTTATATTATATTGTTAATAAACATACTATATACATACAATAGATCCCCAAGTGGTTCATTAATGATAAAAATATATTTATATAAGTTTTTGGCAGAACCATATATTTTTAGAAATATAATATCATTTAATAATATAATATTTGTTTTAAAAACTCTTTTATGTAAATTTTGACAGTATTTGGTATTTTGTTTTTTCTAAAATCCTTAAGGAATTATTACTTCAAAAAAATCATCTAACCAACCCTAATATGTCATATTAACTTATATAATTATTTTAATTCATAAAAAATCTTAAATTACATATATTTTGATATTTATAATATCAATTATTTTTAATATTTCTTTAACTAGGTAATTATTGCATCATCATTGTGTCAATAAAAAATTTAATTATTTATTTGTCTAAAAATTATAAAAAAATACCATTTTGTAGGAACTCTTTTTATATTTATAATTAATTTTTATAGTAGAATTTATCTTATGTATATTCTTATATTAACAATGGTTTAGTTATTAAACGTTGATTTTAACACTTTTAGCTCTTCTTTGAATTAAATAATAATAAATTTCCTAATCTAATCCAAGTGGACCTAAAGGATCATATTTTCTTCCTAAGGATGTTTTTGGTCGAATTATACTTATCCAATAGAATTAGGACGTGTGTTAGTGTAATAATAATATCATTTTTATCCTTAATTACCCAATTTACTTTTAACTGTGGTAAATAAAAGTCAAAAGTTAGTATCCATGAAAAATTATTTTCATCTCATTGAGACAAATTTTGTTTACTGATATGAACCGTGTCTCTAGTATTTTTGAAATTCAACTCACAGAAGTGTCAAAATTATGTTTTATGTAAATTTTCAATTTCTTCTAGGAGGTGGGTAAAAGACAGTAAAAAGTTAAATAACATTTTTATATATCGTAAATTATTATAAACGGACTCCAAAGAATTAAATTGAACATATATAGGTATTATGTATCTATTTTTACCTAAAATAAATTTAAATAAAATAAATAATTATTTAAATAAAAATTCGGTATTAAACTATAACTCAGTGTTTTTCAATATTCATCAAAAATTAAAAGTTTTCAGAAAAATACCAAAAATTCACTCTAATCTAACTTCGGTATTCTAAATCCAAAATTGAAGTCTATTTTGAAGATAAAATTTAAAAAATTTCAAAAGTGGGTATTACTATTCATAATGGCTAGTTTGATTATTTGTAGTGTGTCAGAAGTCGATATTGTGTTCAACACACACTACTGTATTATTTAAAGAGAAGCGTACCATGGAATCTTGAGGTGTTACATTCTCCCCTCCTTTAAATAATTTTTCCTCAAAATTCCTAGAATATTACTGCATAAAAATACATGGGTAGTTCTTCATCATATGTTCATCAGGTTCCCATGATGCCTCTTCCATCTTATGGTATCTCCAATGAACTTTTACCAAAGGAGTAGTCAGGGTTCTCAACACATGTTATCTTGTATCAAGAACCATTAAATGCTCTTCATAATAAGACATATCATGTTCTAGTTCTAATTCTTCATAGGTGAGTACATTCATTGGGTTAGGCATGTATTTTCTCAATAGTGATATGCGGAACACATCGTGAACTTTGGAGAGACTAGGCAGCATTGCCAAATGGTATGCTACAACCCCAATTAGTTCTAAAATTTTGAAAGGTCCAATGTACGTGGGACTAAATTTACCCTTTTTACCGAAGCGTATAACACCCTTCTAGGGAGGTACCTTCATGAAAACATGATCTCCTGCCTGAAATTCAAAATCCTTCCTTCAGTTATCGGCATAGCTCCTCTGCATACTTTGACCTGGTTTGATGTGGTTTTCTATTACATTCACCTATTACATCATTTCCTCCACATGTTCTGGGCCTACGTGTTTTCTTTATCCAACATCATCCCAACAGGTTGATGTGAGACATCTCTTTCTGTTAAACACTTAATATGGTGTCATATGAATACTAGAATGAAAGCTATTATTATAAGAAAATTACACTAGAGGTAAATATTGATCCCATATACCTTGTAATTCAAGTTATCATTATCTCAAAATTTATTCTAAGGTTTGAATAGTCCATTCTGATTTCCCATCAGTTTTATGGTGGTAGGCAGTGCTCAAATGAAGTTTAGTATCCAAGGATTTCTGAAGTCTTTTCCAGAATCATGATATAAAATGTAGATCACGATCAGAAAACAATCGATAGTGGTACTCCATGAAGTCTTACAACTTCCTTAATATATAGTCTTGATAAAATTATAAGTGGTAAATCATCCCTTATAGCACGAAAATGTTATTTCATAGTAAGATGATCAATAATGACCCATATTGCGTCGTTCCTTCTAGGTGTATTTGGTAGCCCCATGACAAAGTCCATTGTAATATTATCCCATTTCCACTCAGGTATGGAATGAGGTTGCATAACTTCTCTAGGCTATTGCCTTCCATATTTCACTTGTTGAAAACCCATACATCTTGACCCAAATTCGGAAATATCCCTTTTCATGTTGTCCCACCAAAAATGTTCCTTCAAATATCTATACATTTTGGTGCTCCCAGGGTGTATAAAGAAATTGGAGCTATGAGCATCATTCAGAAAATCTCTTTTTAGATAAGGTATACTGGGAACACAACGTCTCTTCCAAAATATCAAAATCCTATCTTCATATATGAAGTCACTCAATCTCCCATCCTTCATAGCTTTAATCTTCTTTTGAAACTCTTCATCATCGGTATCAGAACTCTTTATACTTTATATTAAAGATGGCTTGTCAACCATTTAAAAAAGTATTGATGTTTCACCTTCATGATGATTCCCATATCCATCTTTACTAGATCCATGTATATAGGATCTTTTTCAACTCTCATCTAGTTCGAAACACCATGATCATTTATACTCAAAGCATATTCTACCTTATTTTCCTTCCCCGAGTGGTGGTGTATCGTGAAATCATAATCCTTGAGTAGTTCAAGCCATCTCATTTGCCTCATGTTGAGATCTTTCTATGAGAAAATATACTTCAAACTCTTGTGATCGGTATATATCTCACATTTTTCACCCTAGAGATAGTGTATCAAAAATCTTCAAAGCAATGATTACAACTTATAACTCAATATCATGATTAGGATAGTTTTTCTCATGAATTTTCAGCTGTCATGATGCATATGCAATAACCCTATCATTCTGCATAAGGACAAAACCAAGTCCTTTCTTTGAAGAATCACTTTAAATAAAAAACTCATCCAACCTCGATGGTAGAGTCAAGATATGATCATTGAATTATATTATCATAATTTATTCAAAACCTTCTTCACACTCCTGTGTCCAAACAAATTTAACCTCTTTACGTGTGAGCTTGGTTAATGTTTTATCCAATCTGGAAAACATTTGGACGAAATGCCAATAATAACCTGCTAAACCAATAAAACTGTGTACCTTAGTTATACTCTTCGGTGCTATCCATTCATGGATTGCTCTTTTCATAGAAGGATAAACAGAGATTCCATCTTTAGAGACAATATCACCACGAAATGAAATCTCCTAAAGCAAGAATTCACACTTACTAAACATCCCATATAATTCATTTCTTCTAAGAGTTTTCTGGATAATGCACAAGTGATTCTCATGATCTTCGTAGATTTTGGAATATACCATGATATAATCAATAAATAACACTACAATTTCCTCAAGATATTTCTTGAAAAGTATATTCATTAGATCCATGAAGACAGAGGGTGAATTAGTCAATCCAAAAAGCATTACTATAAACTCGTAATGCCTGTAGCTAGTTCGAAATGCTATTTTTGGAATGTCTTCCTTCTTCACACACAACTGATGATATCCATATCGATGGTCAATCATTGAGAAGTATTGAGCTTCATGAATTTCGTCGAATAAGTCATCAATGCGAGGTAGAGGATACTTGTTCTTTATTGTTATAGCATTGATCCCCCTGTAGTCAATGCACAACCTCATAGATCCATCTTTCTTCTTAACAAAAAGGATAGGGGCTCCCCACAGAGAAATAGTAGGGAGAATAAATCACTTATTACTCAATTCTTATAGTTTTTTATTTAGTTCCACTAATTCCACTGTGTCCATTCTATAAGGGGTCTTTGATATGGGCCTTGATCTAAGAATTAAATTAATGGAAAACTCAATTTCTCATTCTGGAGGATGTCCCTTCAAATATTCTAGAAACACATCAACGTACTCTTTCGCAATAGGTACATCCTCTATTTGAACATTATTTTCATCACCCACTGTTATTTCATTCTCTTCCTCCCCAATAATTGAATTTAGTTGAGTTACTGGGGGTGGATCTAGATAAGAATTAGGTGGTGATGATTCTGCTTTAAAGATAAGGTGTTCTATATCATTTTCATAAAAAATAGTAACCTATTACTTCTTATAATAAATTTTTGCATCATGGTCCAATAGCCAATCCAGACCAAGTAATATATGAAATTCAATCATGGGTGTGACGCTGAGATAAGCAGATAAATAACATTTAAATGCCCTAATGGGGACTGATTCACAAAACTTTGTTGGAATGATACTTTCATTAAGAGTTTTGACCGAAAACTCTCTTGTTAAATCAAATTGGAAATATCTAAATTTCTTAGCAAACTGGGAAGATATGAAACAATGAGATGATACAGAATTAAATAAATCATTGGCTAAACTTCAGGAAACCCTTAAATTACCTTCCACTATGTCTTTCAGAGCTTCAACCTCAGCAGTAGTGATATCATAAGCTTGGACATGATCCCTTGGAATCTTCTGAGTTATGTTCCCCCGACGCTTAAGACATTCATTTTCATAATTCCCCATTTGTATACAATTTTATCATTCAACATCGACAACCTCTTTTTACCCCTTGAAATCATGAGCTTAGTGGACTTTTTTACAACACTTGTAACAAACTCCCATTCCATTTAGGCAAGTACTTGGGTGTTTCTTCCCACATTTACTGTAGGATGGATATTCAAATTTCCCCTTCTTCCCCTTATTTCCATTTATATATTGTTCAACATATCACTTCTTCGCTTTCTTTACTTTAAAGTTATAATACATACAGAATTCTTTTTCTATCTTGACAGCACATGAGACAATATCTTCGTACGATGATAAGGATTGTAAGACTAATGCTTGACAGATAAATGGTTTTAACCCATCAAATAAATGATCAATCTTACTTCCTGGGTTATTTATATAATCTGTAGCATTCCTCGCTAACCATTTAAAGTTATCTTCATACTTTGCGACATTATCATCTTCCTTTTTCCTCAGACTCAGAAATTGTCTTTCCATATCTTCTTGATGGTCATGTGTAAGTATTTTTCTAAGAAAATTTCTTTAAACTCCCTCCATTCCATATTTGATACTTCTTCATATTCTTTTGTATTTTTAATCAATGACCACCACTAATCAAAAACTTCATTGAGGTGGTAAAATTCCATGACAACATTTTCCCTTTTGATACTCCCCAAGGTGTGGAATATTTTCTCTAAAGAATTTATCCTTTTCTCAGTAACGAGTGGATTTTTACCCCCATTTAATGTTGGTGGTTGTTTCCTCATGAAGCAATCTAACATTGATCCTCCGCATTGTGGATCAGGGTGCTCTATACGGGTATGGTTATTATACATAACCTGTGTGAGTTTTCCAAGTATGGTGATAAGCTGATAAGCACCAGTTGTATCACAAGATCCACTATAATTATCTTGAGCATGAGGGAAATCCCTACATGGTGTGCGTTCATTGATACAGTTTCTATTCATTCCACTTGGCGCCATTTCTAAACAATGGCATACCCTAGATTAGTTTATGAATCACAATTCATAAATCCAAACTTGTAAAACACATAACATAGATTTAAAAGTTTTTTGGATATAATCCTTAAAAATATTTTCATTGAGGAAGTATATACTCATAAACCCTTCATAATAGTTTGTAAATAAAATTAAAATTATCCAAAGAATATCCCCCAGGAGCATCGTAACCAATAGTGTAGCAAAGCTCGTTGTCGTGCACCAGCTCCCATTTGAGTCTAGCTCAAAGCGGTGTTTTCGGGTTTTACCCCTAGGTACATCTGTGCTAGATCCGCCTCTTCCTGATCGTATCCAGATAGGTATGTGTTCCTTGTAAAATTCATAAAATCCTTACAATACCAAAATTCTAGGATGTTCTTATATACTAATCCTCAAAGTCTATCTTAGGTTAATGTGCTCTAATCAGAGATTATCTAAATCTAGATTACACGGTTTGTACTAAACATCCTCTAATACCAACTATAACGCCCCAACCCTAGCTACCCAGAGTTGGTGCATTATTACATAATATTGTCATGATCACAAAAGATCAAGCCTCGAAATACCAATTAGTTTAGTATTCTTGTAAGTATTGGATACATTCATAAGGTTTAAACTAAATCATAAAATACAAAACTACAACAACATTTTTTCCATGGTCAACACTGAGATCCCATAGAAAATCCCCACTGTTCAGTCGTTATATACTTTTTTACATCCTATGAAAAATAAAACACAGAATGGGGTGAGCTCAAATGCTCTACAAGGATAACAATATAGGAGAAACTTTCATAAATAACCATAAACATTTAAGGAAATGTATAAAACTAAAACCAAAGTCTTTTCAACATAAACATCACCATAATATGGAATATATAAATAAAAATAATTCCATTTACTTACTCACATAGATATTCTACTAGTCGAATAATCACATGCAATATCAATAGCTACATTCATAATGATGGAATGCATAATGCCTGACCTTCATAACCACATTGTCAAGGCCTTGTGCCAAGACTACAAATAAGATTTTGTCAAGGCCTTCTTCCAAGACACTAGTTTGTCTAATGAGACCTATTGATGCATCGAGGAGCTATAGCGGGCTCCACCCATCACATACTAAGTCCAATTAATTCTTCATATGAAAAGGTTTAAACATTACATAAACATTCGTATTAAAAATATCATATTAAATGTCAATACTTTATCCACAAACCATGAATGGTATAAAAATAACACATCCACAGTCAATCAAATCACAAAACCTTCAATACAATATGGATGTTTTTTATCATAATAAATCAACTTCAAACAAACTAAAAATCCATCAAAGGATGTTGACATAGATGAAATCAAAACATTTTGAGAAAAAATTCACTTTCAATTTTGAGATCATTTAAATGTCACGTAATTATAGAAGAAAACATTTATATTTGAAAATATTCTTATAAGCTTGTACAGAAAGTTTTGATGATGTTATAATGGTGGAAAATAGCCACACACTCCGTATAAGTTAAAAAAACATTCTTACCTTAATTTTGTTGAAAAGGTCATAAAGTACCTTATCTAGAAAACAACGGAAATATTCCTTTCAATCCATTTTATAAAAAGTCAAACAAGGGAATAAATGAAATTAACCCATAGTTTAGTAAATAGTAAAAATGTTTTAGAATACATTTTTAAGAAACATGGATGTGGATGATAAAGAGGTCCCAGTAGATACTTACTTAAAAAGAACCTCGGATAATAAAGAGGTTGTCAAATTATCCTTTACCTTGTACTTTTCCTTGGTCGAGGGTAAAATAACATCCTTTATAATGGTTAAATAATTGTTATACAATTATAAAATAATCTTATATATTAATATTATATCATATATGATCTATCAACATTTCTTTGTTAATAATATCTTAGTATTATCGTCGTTGTGGGTGTTAACTGATTCATTTTTCTTTTATAAGATTTTCTACGCAAGTAATGTTTATAATGGATAGGATTTATCTTATTCATATTCATAATTATATTAAGTCTTTAATAATTATATTTAATCATCTAATGAAAATTAGTCTTGAATGTATATAATGGGGAAGGAATCTCAACGCGTTCGTGGAGATGGTATTCCGTACATACGCACGAGAGACAATATCATTATTTTGATATTAATATAATATATAATTGTATGGTATATCATATATAAATAATAATTATCATGTTATATTTATTATTTTCATCAATTACACATCATTATTTTACCCATCCAAATAATAATGTATTGAATAACAATTACACCACGACGTGGGGACGGTAAGCTGTACGTATGCATGTATGGTGACATGTCATTGAAAGGATGGATAGAATAATGAATATGGTTGTACATATTTATAACAACATCAAAGAATATATAAGATACTAGATTTATTGTTTTATAAAGTAAACAACAAGGAATGAATAAGTGGAATAAGAAAAAACATGAAAGCGGTGGTGAGATATTTACCTCTTCTTTGGGTTCTTCTTTTTAATTTGTTCAAAAGGGCTCAATAGGAATGATTTATGACAAAATGAAGTCCTATAGAATGAATGGAGGAAAGTTGAGAGGGTATTTGGGCAGGGTTTGGCTGAGCCAAATGGCTTCTAAGGTGTGAATTAGAGAGAAGTGGGAGTTCCCTTTTATAAGAAGAGTGAGGGGCACCTTGGGAAAAGTTAGAAATATTATTTTATATTAAAATCATTTACGGTTTATAATGACTTAAAAGTGGATTATTTAAAGGATAAGGTGGGTATGGTTCTAAACCCACCCAACCAATTGGTTTTCGATAGTTTTGGGTCATTATATTAACCTTATCTTTTTTATTTAACCCTTAGGTAAATAGTTTGACATTTACCATGTCTCATTGTATTTTTATATTATATGGTTAATAAAATTACTATATACATCAAAGTGAACCCCAAGTGGTTCATTAATGATACACCTATCATTATATAAGTGTTTTTCTAAACCTTATATTTTTAGGAATAGAATATCAATTAATAATATAATATTTGTTTTAAAAACTCTTTTATGTCAATTTTGACAGTATTTGGTATTGGGTTTTTATAAAATTATAACAGCATTATTACATCAAAAAAATATTATAACAAACCCAAATATGTCATGTTAACCTATAAAATTAGTTTCATTCGTAAAAGTCTCAAATTACATTTATTTGGATATTTATAATATCAATTATTTTAATATTTGATTAGTTAGGTAATTAATGTATCATTATTGTGTCATAAATAAATTTATTTATTTAATTTTTAAAAGTTATAAACAAAATACCATTATGTCGGAAATCTTTTTTGATTTTTAATTAATATTTATAGTCGAATTTATCTTATGTATAACCCTATATTAAAAATGGTTTAGTTATTAAACTTCGATTTTAACACTTGTGACTCTTCTTTGAATTCAATAATAATAAATGTCCTAATCTAATACAACAGGACCTAAATGATCATATTTAATTAATAAGGTTGTTTTTGGTCTAATTATACTAAGAAAATAGAATTAGGACATGTTTTAGGGTTATAATAATATCATTTTTACCCTAAATTTCCCTATTTACATTTAATAGTGGTAAATTAAAGTCAAAAGTTACTATTCAAAAAAAATTATTTTCATCTCATTGAACCAGATTTTACTTACTAATATCAACCATGTCTCTCATATTTTTGAAATTCAACTCACAGAATCTATAAAATTATGTTTTATGTAAATTTTAAAATGCTCCTAGGAGGTGGGTAAAAGACTGTAAAAAGTTCAATAAAATTTTTATATATCTAAAATTATTATAAACTGACTCCAATGAATTACATTGAAATTATATAGGTATAATGTATCTATTATGAAATATTTTTTTTAAAATAAAATAACTACTTTTTTAAATAAATATTCGGGTTTAAACTATAACTCAGTTTTTGTCACTATTCATCAAAAATTGAATGTTTTCAAAAAAATACAAAAAAATTCACCCTAAGCTAATTTCAATATTCCGAATCCAAAAATGATTTTCATTTTGAAAGATAAAAATTTATATAATTTCAAAAAGTGGGTATTATTAATCATAACGGCTAGTTTGGTTGGTTGTGGTGTGTTAGAACTCGATGTTGCGTATAACACACGCTACAATATTATTCAAAGAGATGCATACAATTGAAGATTGGGGTGTTACATAAACGGTTGGAATTCGACTAATTAATGTGATAAAATAAAATTGAAATAGTTTATTCATATACTATGATGTGATACAATCATATAGATGGAAGAATAAAATATTTATATGATAATTTATATGTGAATAATTTATTCTAGGACTACTGTTACATTGGTGATATCAATAAGTACTTCATTATTTCGATCAAAAACTACTATATTGATTAATGTTTTTTAGTTTCATCAAAAACTATAATTATCTTCTACATTAGTGATTTTTAATTCAGTCTAGTTTTACATTTATTTTCATTAAATATTCTTTTTATTATTATAGAGTATGTTGAAGATTATCCCTTAAGAAACCTTTTTAATTATTTCACTCCACATATCCAATAGGAAGGTTAGATTTGGAATTCTAGAAAAATAATTCAAGTGAGTTGTGACTCATATAAATGTTAATCAGGGTTGTACTACCAGGTGAGAAAAAGGTATTGTCAATTAATAGTTTATAAATACCTATCAAAAGTGAAGAATAATAGAATACCAATATTATAGACAAGTAGGGAAGATAAATGATTTTACAAGGATCATGGTGATCTAAACCACTACGAAAATACTATGATCATATTTTTTAGTTCAACTTCATTGTTTTTTAATCTCATTATATTATTTTGTATGCTTTTTTTCTTTAAAAATAATATTCACCACCACTATTAAATATTTTCATATCACTGGGACTTAAAAAATAAATGTACTTAACTATTTTCCAATCAACCATCTTCATATTTACATTATGGTTATAGAAACTAATATGGATAGGTGAATTGTCACATCCATAATGTCATTATTTATTATGGGACTAATTATATATCTTTATTGTATTCCTTAACAACCACTTATATATTTATTAACATTAAATTTCATAAAATGGATAAGTAGGAATCATTTAATAGTTACCACAGAGTTTGTTCTAATAAAGAAGTCAACCATACATTGGTAGACGGAGTTCTATTGTTCAGTCAACATGGTTAGAGAATGATTTTTTAAATACTGTAGCTATTTCATGTGTGATATTTTTAATAAATATTAATTCTATATATAAATATAAGTAAAATTGGGAATAAATGACTAGGGGAAAAAATCTAGATGAATTTTACACTTTAAGAAGAAACTATAAAACTTACTTCTATATATGAAATCACATTTTAGGGTTGGTAAAAGGCTTAAAAAACTATACAACTCTCTATATGTGTGTTCAATTCTATTCATATTATTTTCATATGTTTTTCCATACCATGCATTGAAACTATGAATACTACCCAAATTCATAAAAATTTTGTATTTATAAATATCCCTTAATATATTTAACTCACCTCATCCCCCTTTTTAAACCTCTAAATATTTCCAGATGTTGTAAATCGATTCCCTATACTATCTTCCACTTACACACAATCTCATGTGAACCTTAATCAATGAAATTACATAGATAAACATGTGATTGAATTTTCATTACATTCATGTCCCCCACTAATTTCGCATTGTTTTCTTTTTCACTATTTGAAATGGTGTCTGTGTTTTATATTTCCAAAAAAAATTAGTGTAGTGTTTCGAGGATTTTTTTCTTCACAAACCTCCATGGGTCACTTATCTCATATAATTCTAGATTTATATCATTTTCTAGTGTTCAAATCAATTAAGGTATATTTTTCCCTTGAATTAACTTTGTTTTATGATCCGTGTATTCTTGAATTTATATTTTTATTTTTTCAATTACTTTTGAAGTATTAAATTCCATTTTTATGTAATTTTTTTCTTGATGTATGTTACTAAAAAAATCTTGGGGATATTAGTATATAATGTTCTTAACTCAACATTTTACATAGATGAATTTATAATTATTTTTACGTGTTTTATTAAATTATTCTTTGAGTATGAATTATATTTTGGAACGATACAACAAATGGTTCACTTACGTTCTTGGGTGGGGAACCTATAATATATACCAAATAAGAATGGTTGATTCTCTCTATAGATTTTTTTGAATCTTTATGGAAAATTATAAAATATGTAGTGGAAATTTGAAAAATTATCTGATACTATTTCTAGTAGCCGCTACCTTTTTACCGACCACCTACCCATGGAAGAAGTATATAGTGACATCAAGAATGACTCTTTATATACAAAAGGCTACCAACATGTTATATTATTCTGTTATCATTATAAGGGTGAACATACACCGAATAACACAATTGTTTGAAAATATAATAATAAAAGATAAATATAAAATACACTATCTTTAATAAAATATCAGAGTATATATAGAAAATTAAATAGATTGAATCTAAACTTCGTATATAAATTTACTCCCATATGCAACATCATAATGAACCCATCCTATGATAAAGAATTCATAAATTAAAATAATGTTTATCCCATTAGTTTGATGATATGCATACATAACAAACAATATAAAAAAAGAGAGATATAATTTTTTTTGGAAGGGTCAAGAGTTATCCAAGGTAATGGAAATAACAACCAAAACATTAAAAAATAATGAATACCAAAATGTTTTTTTGAATCATATGATTGAATAAAAATTTTAATTTCAAATTTAATGTTATAGAGATTACCTGATTTATAATAGAAGCATGATCTATGCCAAAAATTAAAAGACCACAAAAGGCTTACAATATGGAAACCATCGGAAAAAAAATATCCCAACACTAGAAAATGATTACCCCTTCATCCGGATTTTATATGACCCTAATTAATGAACAATATAGAAATATATAAATTTTATGTTTCTCAGTTATACAAAACATACCAATCACAAACTAAGAAATGAATAATGTATCCATTAATGTGGAAAATTTTAATTCCAAACTTTCATAAATGATCCATTATTTATGATAGTTTAAACCCACGTCTCTTCGTTAATTATTTTTTTAAAAGCCTGGGGTCGAAGCCTCAATTTATTATTTAAACCAAGACATCTTTAAGACTGGGTAGAGGGAGACCCATTACATGGCCCGAGGGCCCAAGGTCAAGTGGCCTGAATACGACGCATGAAAGCCCATTTATTGGCCCAAAGGAACCCACAGTGAACAGTAATGCTACAGTCCCCATGCTACTACTGTACCTGCTACATTACCGCAATCTCTACTATACCTGTTATAGTGCCTCAAACATTATTGTGTCGTAGCTTCTACTTTCCACCACTACTACAGTATGCAACAGTACTGCTACAGTACCCCTTGGGAAATTTGTCCCTTCCTGGATTTTTTCCTGTGTCTTTTAGATTCCAAGTAGAAGCCTTTACCACTTGGGTATAGGCTCATTGGAACATTAATGATTAATATTTAGACACTTAAATTGTTATATTAGGTAACTAAAATCTTCATGACATCACCATATGATGATAAATCATAGAATATAATCATGATGTAGGAGAATGATCCTGATCCACATGATATCATATATCATGCAATCCTCTATTTCCAACACCATGTAATTGTGACCATCATTATAAAATAGTTCATATCAACACATACATGGATGTGGTCTAAACAATCAAGCCACGGTTGGGTCATTTATGAACGTTTCCATTTATCAACCAGTCATATTAAATCCTTATATGATTAATATAATTAAATCTTATGTCACATATATCATGATAACTTCTGATACTATACACAAATATCTTATTAGATATCTTCAAAAGATTAATTTAGAAAATTTATCATTTATTTCACTATATATAACATAATATTGAAAATGTTGTAAAAATCCACACAAAAATTATTTCAAATATTGTTAAAAAAATTTGGGTTTTCTATCAATGAATCATAAACATGATCCTATTTCACACAATAAAAGAGTATAGTGACACAATAAATTTATGAATTCAAAACTTTTATGAATCACCAAATACATAAATTTAACCAAATATAATCCTCTTGAAAATAGTAAATGAAACTCTATCTTTAATGGGATATTGAATACTCTTTATTATATACATATATCCTTATGCATTTTCCAAATAATAACATCATATAAAAATATATATAATTATATAATCTATTTGTTCAAGATATTGTGTAAGCATGGGACGTGGTGTATTTCAGTCCCATACAGAATACTTATACATTCATGATTATATGACTTTAGATAATTTATATATATTAACATGTCACATTTCATTCACCATTGAGGATAAATACAATTTATAAAAATCACATCACATGTACTTTATCTATGTATGAATATACATATCTTAAATCTATCTTTTAGGGTACTAGATATCATAAACATTATATATGTGGAAACACCCCTTGTATGATAATTATAAATTGATAACATGTTCAACAACATACTCAACTACACACTGATTCCGTAATCCTCATGGAATGCATAAGAAATATATCAATACACATTGGTTTTAAGTCTAGGTATCTTCTGAACCTATGGTATGTGAATACAATATAAAAAATGCATCCCTAGAATATCAATAAAAACATGTTTGGTTCTCTACATGGTATAGTTGGTAGGTTATACAGAATAAAAATTTCATTTTATTTCACATAGTAATATTCTATATCCCTATATGATAACATACCCATGCTATCCTTAGAATTTATCTATAGCCTTTAATACTCTTTGATGATCCTATTTTAGATATAAATCAAATCTAAACTCTGAGAAGCCTAATATCATTTCAATTTGTGAAATATATGATATAATTGAAATGAATAATAAAGTGATGACTTCCTTTTATATATCATGATACATTATACATTCATAAAATCCTTTATTAATACTTATCAAAACCTTATATAAGAACTCATATTATCATATCCTACTTAATAGAAAACGATATATGAATTATATTTTCTACACATTTATAGATTTGTTAAACTTATAACATATCTGTGTATTTCATACCATATGATCATGTGATCAAATGATAATACCATTTAACTAAACCCGAGTAGAATGAATCCCGGATAAATAAATATAGTTTTAATAATTAGAAGATAATAAATAAAATTATTTATGTGTAACTCGTTAAAACTAGTAATCTAACTCCATTACATCACATCATCAGTTTTTATATAGTAAATAAGTTCCTTTGTCTATTTAAAAGTCTTTATAATTTTATAATTAGAATATCAAAAATTTTCTGTTAAAAATTTTATTTGAGATGATATTATAATAAATATTACTCATGACATCATTCTTTACAAACACATCATGATCAATTTGAGGATATAAAATGATATTAAAATTGAATTTATCAAAAATAGGCTTTTATGTGGTACAATTTGATGTTATATATGAGTAAAAATACTCCCAAAATGATTTTAGAAACCAAATTCTATGAAGAATATCATCCGAATAAATAATGAATTATATTTTATGAAATAAAAAATATTTCATGTAATAAAAAATATTTTCAAATAAACCAATAATATCTATATCTAGTAATATAATATATATATTTTTGGATCAATATAATATAATGAAAATTTTGTTTTAAAAAGTATCACATTGTTTTATAGTGGAATCTCAATTCATCATAATTAGATTAATATCTATGATAAATTGATTTTATATGAAAAATAGTAATTTCAACCTTAAATTATTTTCCAATATGTTTTAAAACCTGATGAAAGAAAAACTTATTTATCAAACACAATAATATCCTTAATTAATCAAACTACCATTATTTATAAGAATTTATTAAAACATAACATAAAATAAATAGAATTAAATTAAAAATATTTTATTCATAATTCATAAAAAGCTTTTTTTAATCCATCAGATAAAAAAAATTGATGAAGCAACACTTTCTATATGGCATGAGTAAAAAGTTAAATCGTTATCAATTTACACTTTATAAATTTTAAAAATCTATACATAACAGTAATTTTTTAAATTAATATATAGTATCATATACTATTTAACAAAGTTGAAATAAAATATATGACAATAATAACTGATGTATACTCTCCATGGAGTAACTTTTTGGCATCTATTTACTCTAGATAGTATATCTCTAATGAAAATATTATCTGTAATTGAATTACTACCACTCCATTCATATAATTAGTGTACATGATGGTGAAGACTCTCTATGAATTCTTTTATTTTACCTTCTGAGAAAAATCACCCTTTAAATTAAATGCTATTATAAGGGAACTTTGTCATAGAACTAAAATGTATTGTTTAATAATCATCGATAAATTTTTTATAACAAGTAAACATTTTTGAAAGTCATTCATATTTTAAATCACAACAAACCATCATTATATTTCAATCTCTAATAGTAAGATGACCTATTTTTCTAGAAAAGTCGTAATAGATGACCCCTATCTCCACACAACATAACATACCTAATAGAATTCATTATTTGAGTGGATACTGAAGTACATTCAACCAAAAATAATTTAAATATATCCATTGAAAAAATTGTACTTCTAATTCCATGGTTATTATAATATATATTTTTAGGATTCCAATCATCTAGAATGAATCCAAATTTTTATGTTTATATTAAAATATATTCTATACTAAAAAATAATGAGGTAAGATTACTCAATTCAATACTTTATATAAATATCCTTAGTTTGTTTGCCTATTTTTTAAATAACATCACCATTTGGATGGACAATAAATGGTTTCTATAAAGTAAATAACAATTCTTATATAGAGATAATTATTATCAAGATTCAATAAAAATCTATCTGATTTTTTCAACAATTATTTTAATCCTCATGGATTGATCTCATTTTCATGTTCGATGATGATTATACCATTTTATTTACAAAAAAAATGCTTTATCATATGTGTGTCATATTTTAAATAAATTTTATTTTGTAAATTCATAATTATGTACTCACTAAAAGGATAAGCCCATTTTAATCTACCATATACATTATTTGTCCCAGATTTCTATTTCAACATGAATCATCCAATATGTCTTCTAAAAAATGCATTACTATATCTATCAGAAAATTATATCTATCCAATCCGATATTACTATTTGATAGTTGAGTGTATCACTATAAATCCCAACACATTTTATTGATTAACGAAACATTATTTCTTATTATCCTAATAGGTTGGGTTTCCTAAATGATTGTAATAAAAATCTCCCATTAGATATAATCACTTAACGGTTAAGGAATCCTATAATATACATTCCTTACAAAAGATAACCCAAGGGAACATAATGTCTAGTGTCTCCAATATTTAATTATTATATAAATAACCCATGTATTTTCACATGTTCCATTCTTAAAATTAGTTATCCTTTTGGTGTTTAATTTTTGTTTTTAACATGGGGTGGAATGTTTCTAATGGAGCTGGTTTTTGGTAATCATTAAAGAGGAGATAGAAATATTTGTCTTTAAAAATTTTGTTTTATAAGTAAAAAATTTATGGTGTTAATTATTTAGGTAATATTTCCCCTTCTGAAAATAATTATATAACATAAATTAGTTAGGTTAGGGAATAAAACAATATTATTCCCCATAATAATAAATGTTAGGTCAATAGATTAGTTTTATGTGGTTTTTAGTCCAATGTGATATATTTATCAACATATAGTAAGTCATGTGATTTATAGATTAAATACTATATTTCCTATATAAATAAGTCATACCCATGTTTGAAACCTATCATCCATTTTTTGTTTTGATAACATGTTTCTCCTCCCCTATATAAAGGCCATTTGAGTGGTGATGAATGTAAATCCTCATCAATTAAGAGGCTTATTCTCATTGAATCATCTTGTTCTAGGTCGTGTGGCTAAACAAAAGCCTTGGAATTTCTCTTATATACATTTACTCTAACTTCTTATTCATGGGGAAAACCCTAGTTGGGGGATGTTTTGAAGAATCCTCTATTTTATATAAAGGGAATGGTGAATGAGTTCTTTTTTTCCATGAATACTGAGGATTGTTTTCTTGTTCTTCATGTTAAAAAATATTGACTAGAGTGAATCCAAAAAAGATTATTTTTATTATTCATATATTTAGAATAATTGTGATAGTTCCAAAATACTTTATATGTGACCTATGTAATTGAATAATTCCCTATTTTATGAGTTAAGCATCCATTCACCCCCCCCCCCCCTTTTATGCCATTCGTTCCAAGGAAAATGATGCTTGACATAAATCCGCATGATAAGTGATCCAAACCTTATATTATGACTAATTTTCAAAATTGTTTTGTTTGAATTTTATGAAAAAATTGAACTGTGTTAAATATTTATTTTCATATTGTTCTCAACCACACAAGATGTGTTCCCTTGGGTTGTACTATCATGGTTTATTGTATCATTGTGGCTTTTGGATATACTAGAAATCATAATTGTATTTTCTTGGATATGATCCATTTCATAGATGGATATACATAAAAATGCAGAAGATCATAGAGGGTTCATCCTCGATATTCTAAAATTCATTGAGGGATCTTCATGAATATGCTGAATTTCATAGACGTCTCCACCCGGTTTTTCTGTGATGAGTTGTGGGTTATACCCTAGTAGGGATGTGGATACATTTGGACTAGTTCAATTAAATGCTCAAAGATATCGTGCTTCATTCCAAATAATTTTTGAAATAAATTGAGTATCAACCCAAAGCTCAAGTGTCAGTGGGTTTATTGTTTGATTTGTACTAATTTATTTAATTTTTACATACAATTACAACTTTATTTATGAATTCTATTCTCATTATATATTTTATAGAATTGGTGGTGTCTGCCTATAGAGTTATACTCACATATTTTTTGAGATTAAATTTTATATCAAATATGATTTCATGGATATAGGTATGGATAATGGGAAGAGTTCATGTTTTTTATTGTAGCTTGCTAGATGGGTTGGTCTTTTGAGATAAGACCTGCTTGTTGGTCATGAAAAGGGATTTCAGAGCCTTTTATATAATTTTTAGTGTTTTATTTTTATGAAATAAAATAATTTGTTTAGTTTCATTCATCATTCAATTTTATGATCCTACTATTATTGGATTATTTTAATGACCTTTACATTGTTGTGGATACATGTAGTTTTCCTTATGTTTGCTGCCCTTATTTATTTATCCATTATTGTTTCTACGCTATACTAGTGTTTATTGTATCTCCCCTATAATCCATAGACCCATGCCTCTATTACACACCCTCTAACATATGGAGAGGTGGAAGTGAGGTTATTTTCCCACCAAAATATGTCACATGAGGGAGCATCAGGTCGGGGATGTTAAAAGTGGTATAAGTACATGTTTTATTTTATGATGTTTTAGAGGTTTTGAAAAGGAATATAGGTGACTAAGATGTGTTGAGGATTGGTAATGATATCTTTTAAGGGATAATGTAACCTAAATATGATGTAAAATTATATTCCATATAGATTATATCGATTTTCATGTTTATTTTCTTATTAATATTTTTAGGTTATTTCACATTGGATGATAATATTTTTGCCTAATGTTACTTTTTTTGTAAATTTACCTTTTTTTGGTATACAATAAGTATAATATGAATACATCATGATAGGAATATATGAATATTTGTTGATATTCAATTTTGATGATAATGAAATCATTATTCAATATGATATATCTTCTTATATAAACTATTAAATAAAATATGTTGATAAACTAGATCAAATAGATGATAAAAACTATCATTTTATTCCAATTCACTTGTTAGGTATGCATTGAAGAACCTTGATAGATTGTTCCTCTATTTTTTAATATATTTGAGTTTAATGTTTTCTATAACATATGTCTTAATTTGTCTGATAATCCTTTAACTGTAAAATTACTTCTTATCATATTTGAATAGAGAATCATGAGAGAAAAAACTAACACGAACCTAACATAGTCAAGGAAGAAATTCCTGGGGGTCAAGAGAATCGTATGGATGATCATCTTCTAGAAATATACACAAGGATCATTAAAAACAATTAATGAGATACTTTATAAATAAAAACATTGATTTGCAGGAAGATGGTAGAGTTTCATCCACAACATCCACCTATAATCGATTGTGAGGGATTCCCCATGGTTGTTGCGTTTTGGATTGATTAAGTCCATATGATCCTCATGAATCTTGAGACACCCCTAAATATGATAGAAAAAAATTTCTTTATAAATTATTTTAGGATAATACAATAATATTTGTGATGTTATTTATAAAAAAGTGAATCACAAGGAGTTATATTGGAAGGATTTTGGGATATATTTAATCAGACACTTATATCTAGTGATGTTGTAGTTTGATAAGGCTTATGTGATTATGTTTCTGACATCGAGATATATATAATTGATGGAAAATAACAAATATTGTCTATAATATAGTGATTTGAAACATCCTAATATGTTAATGTGGTTTCCATGGTGAGATATTTATGGGATGGAATTCCCTATGAGATCATTTCAAAGGGAAACATTTCATTTGATAAGATTCAAGGATATGATATAACAAGATCCCATCACATATAGGATTATGAAAGAGGACCCTTATTGCAGTACCAAACCTAAACATTATGATATAGCATTGAAATGGTAAAAATTAGGTTTCACGCATTGATTCATATTAAGATGACTATGTTTTTTCATAAAAAAATCAACCTCAAATAGAAATATTGGATCACTTATATTCTCAAGGTCCTTTTTGGTCTAAATTTTTAGATAATTATGAAAAAAAATATAGAAAATATATCTTGTAATTCAATATATTATCATTCCCAATATACACAATTTTGTTTATTCCATATTATTTTATTAATATCATACATATGAAACCTATATAGACATAATTCATTTAACTGTAATCATTATAACCTGGAAAAAAAGAAACACAAGAAGGCTGAGATAAAATGCTCAATATGGGTAAATATATAGAATAATAATTTAATTTCATTAGTGAGCAGAATATGTGTACAAGGGTATGATTACAGAATGAATTTTCATGATTAAAACATAATAATTTTCATATACATTAATATCAGGATCATCAAACATGAAAACATGGAATACGGATTTATCAAATTGAGGAGTAATAAGAATCGATAATCATGTGCCATGTAGTATCAAACATGACCACAAGAAACATTATAAAATCCTAAAGATTATAGATAAAACATATTTTCATGTTGGGACATCACATTGATTCATTAATTATAGAACCCAAACAAATAGAATATTCATGCGGTTATCTTCAATACCCAATGCATTGGAGCTTAATCTTGGTCCACCACACACACAAGTTAAAATGGAGTCACACAATGCTATTTGGGAAGACCCATCATTTAAGAAATTTATATGAACCATATCGTGAATAGATTATATAGATACTACAATACATCATATGATGAATGAAAAATAATTATTCTTTTCATAACATTATTAAACCATGTAAATTAAATGTGTTCGATGAAACTATCTTTGAAACTTGATTAACACATGTAAATGAAATTTTCCCAAAAAAATCAATTTGAAACATGATTAACTCTCGGAAAAGAAATAGGTTCCATAACAATCCCTTTGAAACATGATTAAACCATGTAAATGAAATTGGTTCCATAACAGTCTCTTTGAAACATGAATATCCCATGGAAATGAAATAGTTTCTATAACAATCTATTTGAATTGTGATTATTATACATAAAATAAGTGGGTTTCATAAAAATAATCCTTGAGACATGATTAACCCATATAAAAGAAATGGGTTATATACTAATCTATTTGTATCTTTATTAACCTATGGTAAATAAATGAGTTCTATAAAAATCTATTTGAAACATGGTTAACCTATGAGGATGGTATCATTATAAAATATCCTAATAGAGGAATAATAAAAAATAAGTATTTTTGACTTTTATGGATGGAAATACCATTAAAATATCATTAATGAAATATTGGTGATAGTAACATTTACATTTTGAAAACAACTTAATAAAACTCCCAAAAACCATATAACAATCATTTTCATTAAAAACAATATTGGAAACATATACATGAATCATTAATTTTTTTAAAACATTTCTTGATTAAAATATCCTTTCCATTTTGGAAATTTTTTAGAAAATCTTAATAATATTTGAAAAATCCTTTCATTTAAAATAAATAGGATGGTTTAAAGTAAATAATGACCTTTATGGTATGAAATTTTATTCACATCATACATGTGAAAAATATTCTATTCACATTTTTGTGAAAATACAAATGTCCATTGTTGGTAAAAGGTAATGAGTATTACATTCAAAACATTTTTTATAAATTCATACAAGAGTAAAAATGTGTTTATTAAATTATTATAAGTACATTAAAATATTTTTTGTATTTATTTTAAGAAAACATCGGTTTGGTAAAAATTTTATTTGAAACAGAGATAAATAATGATGATTTTCATTAAATTATAATTTATAAAAATTGAAAAGCGGAGTAAAATTTTAACCATTTTGAAATACATAAGAAATCTATTTTTAAGGTATTTAAATATATGGTAATATATAATATGAAATGGATTTAAGATGAGAGTTATTTCTATAAAATATTGTTTTTTTAAATTTTCTAGTTAACAAGGATATATAAGATAAATATAACTGATCTAAAAGAAAATACATGATTAGTATCACTTAGAAATATATTTCTTGAAATTTCGCCAATAAATAAGGCAAAAAATTAAAATCATACATTTTTACCACACTAATAATCATTATAAAATAATAATTTTTTTTTTCAAGAAAATAAGAGCATATGATTTACATAAAAGGAACCTTGAATATATTCAAAATAAAAAGGAAGGATATTGTAACATAAATTCTCTAACTCTTTGGTAAATTGTGAATAATAATACCTTAGAATAAATTACGAAGAATAAAATAATTAATTGAATTGAAATAATTATTTTCATGATAAAAAAGCCTATGTGTTTGTAGATGCACTTCTTAAATTATTAAAGGTGTGTAACAATACAATATTCCTCAACGATGGTATATAAAGATGAGGTCTATTATGAGTTTGGTAATTTCTACATAAAATCTAAAAAAATAGATAACCTCATATTAATTTTTAAATACCAGTAATTTTCATTAATAAAATAATGAAATATTGTCATAGCAATTATAAACATCACAAAAAATCAGTGGCGAATGTTACCTATTTCTAAAAGTAGTGAGATAAGAAAACCCATACCTAAAGTGTTGAATTCCTTCATAAATAATATGACATCATTTATAATAAATATATTTTTAAAATAAATATATTATAAAATCATATCTATAGATATTATACCTTATAACATATATTTATGAAATTTTCTTACTCTTTTATTACCAATTATTTTTTAAAATCACGTTTTGGGTAATCCCTAATTTATTTTTCATATATGTTTAGATTTTTTTAGTCCCTCTTCATTTGAATATGTTACATCATTTATACAGTAATAATCATGAAACATTTTCAGTATTTATAAATAAATTACACTTCAATTTCTAATTATGAATGTTGTTTATTAAAAATGATCAATTTTTTTATCATTATGACGGTAGGTCGTGCATAGGCACGAGTAACATTTAAAAATTTCAATACTCATTATTGATTGATGGTATATAATATTTTATATTTATGAAATATAATATTATAATAAATTACATATTATTTCATTAAATATACTTATATATATATTTAATGTGTTTTGGTTATTAAAAAAAGACTCACATCAATTCAAGCGGTAGTAGTCTACACATCCACGAACAACGCTATAATTTTGAAGTGTATGAATGAAGATGATATATTATATTTTAATAATGAAAATTAATTAATTAATTTCATTTTTATTTCATTTATATCACATATATTCATAAATCATATCCTTATTACATTCCATGTAATGTGTTAGTGAAAAACAAATCACATCGCTTCATGAGGTGGTAGTTCACCATACACACGAGCGGTGTTATTATATATCTTATGGAATTTATTGAAAAAAAAGATATGATATAACTAATATAGTGATATTATTTTTTTATAAATATTAAATAAATACTTTATATTCATTATGATACCCATCTGTGATAGGTTTCATTGGAAAAAATGAACTATATCGTTTCACAAGGAAAAAGTCTAATATATACATGAATAATGATTTCATGACCCATTCAATTAATGTGGGGATATTTTTAAGGCATAAAACTAATATAAAATCAATTTAGTTTATTAAATATACTTATAATATTATATCAACATTTTTAATAATAATTTATATAGTTTCACAGTGATATAAAATACAAACTCTCATTGAATAATATTACCTCTTTTTCAGGTAAACTAGTTTTTTTTCACTAAGTCCTACCACGATTGAAATTATGATTAATATAAGGACTCAAGGGTGAGAGGATGTATTTTTTTAAGTGATTTAATTATGTATTGTGATAAAAACAAAAGTTTCATAGTGTGATGTTTAATTTTGAGTGGGTGGAGTTTTTTAAGTCAGTTGAGTGGTACACTTGTAATTTTTCCGAAGAAAAAGGTGTATCCATGTTATTTAAATTAAAAAGTATAAAATATGGATTTATATTGATCATTATATATTATAGTTTCAAAATATTTATATAAAATAGATTTATGAAATGTTATCGGTCATTTTAAACATTATCAATTCAGTTTATCCCCTTATATACAAATTTCTACCATAACCAAGATAATTAATTTTTATTTTTTTCACAATTAATTTTGTAAAAACAGTAAGTTGAAATTAGTGGGCAATATAATTTATTTTTGTTAAAAACAAATTATCCATTTAATGAAATTCAATTTATTGAAGTGAAAAAATTTATGGTAAAAATAGACCCATATACATGACAAAAATTCATGTTATCAAGAAGTGTATTTTTTATAGAAATAATGATTTTATATTAACTGAATCAAAGAGTATATTCTATAAATATATTTAAATTAATATTTATTTATATATAATATATATATAATATTAATCGTTCCACAATATGGGTTTTTTTATTTAATTAAAAATGAGAAACAATTTTCACTTCAAAACATTCCTTATAATACCCCTATTTTTAAACCCTAAGATAACCCTATAATATATCAAATATAATGTCGAATAAAAATTAATTTACTGTATAAATTAAAAATAAATAATAATAATGTTACTTAAATTAACATTAAAAATATAATAGTAGTGTCAAATTGATTTATTTTTTGAATATAAATTTTATTCTTAGAAGAATAGGTATTGTTCACTATTCACCAAAAAATCTATACTTTCAAGTAACATGAACATTTCACAAAAATTAATTTTTGATATAAAAATTTTAAAAAAGAAATTAATTTTATCAAATATATTTTATAAAATTTCTATATTAAATTGAAATATTTTGTTCATGAAATAAATAAAAATCATTTTTAAAGAAAACATATTTTTTAAGTATAAAAATACATTAAAAAAAATAATTATTATTTACTAAAAATTTAACAATGATTTATATTTATTGTGATATATATATGAATTTATATTTCATGGATTAGTCATTTTAATTTATACCCTCCAATTGAACGACTATGTTATAACAGTTATATATTTTGGGGGTCGTTTAAGCTTAGTGTTGCGTGTTGAATATGATATAGAACATATTTTTCTTATCTAAAATATTTGGTTGTTACGTTATCCCCCATTAAGTGATTGTGTCTTGAAAATTTTATATTTATATTTGAATCAATGGTTTTACATTAAATCATGCCCTGCTTTTTTGGAAACCAACATTGTAAAAAGTGTTAATAAATCACCATCTTGATAAGATGGAAAAGTTCATATGAAGGTCATATAGCATAAAACATAATAGGTTTACTAATAAGAAAAAATAGGTGAGAAGTGACTATTGCGACATGGAAGGAATTATAAAATAATTATGGAAATTGATAGAGACCACTGATCATATTAATTACAATGATCAATATAATGATATGGACCTCAAAACCATAAATCTCAACAAGTGAAGATATGGTCAATTACTTAAAAATGTAATATGATTAAAATTTTTGTTTGAAGATAAATTTCAGTGTGTTAAATAATTATTACCTAATATATGCTGAAAAATAGTAAAATAAACTGACATAACAATTATAATTTCATCTTTTAGGATATTTCAACCATAATCAATTCATTTTTCCCAACGATGAGTAATCAAGATGAATTTTCCATTAATGAAGCAATGTAGTAATATTTTAATGATTAAATAACCACAAATGGGATAATCAAGATACTCCATGTATCTTTATACATTAATTGAATCCAAAATGGTCACAACATGAAAAGATATATCCCCAAATGAATAAACCATTATATGAGGTAATAGTACATTAATCTCCAAATTCAACGGTAATACCCAAAGATAAAAATATATCATTCTATAAGTAAATAATCTTATATCTAAAATAACTACAATGAAAAAAATTGTAATGATTTTTTTATCCTCAAATATTTTCTCACATATTTTATCATTCATGAATAATAATATGAAGATATCCTTTTGAAATAACATTAACCACATATTTACCAAATCACTTTTCAATCCCATGGTTATATATATGATAAAACTGGTTTTCCCATAATTACATAATATACAAGATCATATAATACCTAAGGGTTATTAATACATTAAATTATATTTATGAAAAATGTATATTCAATCCTTATGACAATACAATGGTTTATATATACATCAACCATATAATAAATCTTTTAATGTGTCACAAATCACATAAAGTCACATTGTATCAAAACCTCAAATAAAGATTATGTGACCATTATTATATGATAATAATTCCTCTTATAGACCTATAATTGTGTCCATAACTCTTAATATAAATAGACATGAATGAATCCTAATCTCTAATTATATATAAACCATTCTTCTAATAACAAGTATAAAAACCATGAACCCATACTCTTGAATACTGTGATGAAATCATAATCATAACATTTCTAACATTGATACAAATGAATGTGAAAAAATTTTATCTATCCAAAATATACAATCTAAAAATGATGTATTTTAAACCTTAAATTCTATCTGACCATTTTGGTATTGAGTTTCAATGAATTAGGACAAACTCATATATAAAAAATAACCAAGAATTTGGGAGGGTATCTTTCCCACTATGATCAGATTTTTATATTTCATATTTGGCCATCAATATCATCCATTTGGAACCATTAATGACCTAATTCATTCTACCAAAATCATTATATCATGGGAGTAAAATAACATAATAACGTTGAGCTCAAATGATCAGTCATGTAAATAACAAGAATTAATAATTTAATATAATTAGTGAGAAAAAGATGCCAACAATGGTATGATGAAACAATAAATGTGATTGAGTAAAACATATAAATATTTACATCCATCAATAATAGAATAATAAAAAATAAAAACATGTAATAAGTATATAACAAAGTCAATATACATCATAATCAATAATCATGATCCATGTGATATCAATGTTGTTCATAAGAAACATTATAAGCCTATAAAAAGAACATAAAAACATATTGGTATATTCATAAATCATCTTTGTAGAATACTTATAGAATTCATACATATGGAATGAGCATATTGTTTAGTCAAAGACCCAATTCTGTGGAGTTCTATCAGGGTTCACCAATCATACAAACTACAATGGGCTGACCCAAAACTATCTATTTGCACAAATTTTATAACAATTTCTACGAACAAAAACATAAATATTGTACACAGAGCTTGAATTTCATCTTAGAACACATATAAAAAAATCATTCCTTTCATAACATTATTATCCGATGAAAAATAAAAGTTTTCATGAAAATCCATTTGAAATTGTATTTAACCATGGGATATAAAAGAGTACCATAATAACTCATTGAAAACTAATGACTGTTTGGAAAATAAACAAGTTGCACTAAAATATCAATGAAACATGAATAACCCATAAAAATGGGTTACATAACAATTTTTTTTAACATCATTAACCCATGGAAAATTAATGGGTTCCATAACAACATTTTTGAATCTTACCAACCCTTGGAAAAAAATGGGTTCTAAAAAATCTCATTAAAACATGAATAATCCATGGATAAAATGGGTACCATAAAAACCCTTTTGAAACTATGTTAACCCATATAAAGGAAATTTTTTATATAGTAGTTTAATTGAAACATTATTAAATCTTGTAAATGAAATTATATACATAAAAAAATATTTTAATCAATCATAATCCATCTAAATAACTAATTAAGATGGCATCCTAACAAAATATCCCAATTAGATAATATATAACAACAAGGGTTCTTTATTTTTTAAGGATGAAAATACGATTACAAAATCATTAAATCCATTTTGAGGGAAATACCTTTTTTATTTTGATAATAAATTTTTAAAACTAAAAATTCTCAAACATTTTAAATTTTGTTAAAACGACATTTGGATCATATAAAGAAAAATTTAAAATTAATTTAAAAAATTTCTTAAGGAAAATAGCCGTTCTATTTTATAGAAATTTTTTTGAAATCATAATATATTTTGGATATAATTTTATTAGAAAATATTAATAGAAACATAGAGATAAATATTCAAAGAACATAATGGTTGTGATGGTTGGAAATTGCATTCATTTAATAAACAATAAAAAAATATTCCTTTAACATATTTTTTAATTAAAATATGGAAATTATTTGGTAAATGAAATGAATTATCCTTTCAGAAAATTATATAAAAATAAAAACATGGGAAAATGTATTTAATAAATCATTTTAAGAGTTTAAATTTTAATGAAATTATTTTAAAAAATTTGATCTTGAAGAAAAAGTTATTTTGACTGAACAGAGAAATAAATTCAATATTTAATAAACATTCTTTTCAAAATATTTTAAAAAAGAAAGTCAAAAGTGATGGTTTTGGAAAAACATAAGTTATTTTCTTTTACAATATACTAAAAGGGTAAAAGATCATGTGGAATGGATTTAAAAAACATTTTATTTTAGATTATAACATTTTAAACACATTTTTTAAAACATTGATATGGAAGAGAATGATACCCAATCTAAAATAATATATAAGATCTATTTAACTTAGAAAATAATATCTGGATATTTATTCACTAAATAAGGTCGAAAACAGAAATCAAACATCATAAAAAAATTGTATATAAAGCAGAATAGTGAAATGTGGTTCTATAAAATATTATTATATGATTTCCCCCAATGTTCCTTTAACTATAATTAATATCAAATGGAAGGATGTTGTTACCTAAACCCTTTTCCATCTTTGGAACTCCTCAGTCATAACACCCATGAAATAACAAAATAAAATAAAAATTTTAATATCATGAACATAATTACTTTCATAAAAACATAAAAGGGGTAGAATACAGACATAAAAATGAAGATATGTGTTTATTATTAAAATATTCCTCAATAAAGTGAAATTGAGATATTGTCTCTTATGAATTTATTAATATCAAAATAATAACACCATGAAAAGATGGAAAAAAATACAGATTTATAAATAAAAATAATTTTCATTAAATGAATCCTAAAATATATTCTTGAGAATTTTATAAATTATAAAATAAAATATGTGGTGAATATGGAATACTTCACATAGATATAAATAGGAGACTAGGAAAACCCCAACCCAAAGACTTGCCTTCCTTCATCAACATTTAATCATATTTTAAAATAGATATAATATTATTATAAATATAATATATAACCATAAATTTATTTATATCATTCCATATATGTTTTAATTACGGTCATTTATTACTAGTTTATTTTGAATTCTTTGTTTAAAATTCATGTTTTAGATAATAATCTCTTTGTTTTTCGTATATGCTTTGATATTTTATTTTTTTTCTCTTAAATAGAATACAGATCCCTCATTTATAGAATATTTATCTAGAAATAATTATTATATTTATAATAATATTACAATTTTATGATCAATTATGAAATATGGTTATGAAAAATGAACTATGTCACGATCATGGAGACGTTCGATCATACAAACACATGAGTAACATTTCCATTTTTCAATGATCATTAAGAAATGAGGGTAAGTATTATATTTTATTACTAGAATGATTAAAATATCCCAAATACCTTTTTTTAATTTAATATTATTATATATCATTCAAATATTTTGGGGTTGATAGAATAATCATATAACTTTATTGATGTTGTAGCCACATAACAATGAATAATGTCATCATTTTCCAGGGTAAAAATTTAAATGATTTATTAATTTTTTATAATGATAATAATTATAATAATATAATTATTATTTCTTGTTTATGACATATATTCATTAACATAATATTTATTACCTTCAATTTAATGTGATAGTGAATAAATAATCACATTGCATCGTCAGGAAGTTGTACATCATACACACGTGCGACATTATTATATCCGCAACAAAATAAAATGATAAAAAATATAACATAAGAACTCCATAGGTATAATTATGTTATAATATATATATATATATATATATATGTATGTTAGAAACATCATCATACCCAACAGTGATAGGTTCTTATGAAAAAATGAATGACATAAGTTTGTGAGGCGGTAGTCTGTCATGTAGATGAATGAAGATTTATTTACCCATTCGACAGAAGTAGGGATTTTTTCAAGTCCTGAAAAGAACATAAAAATATAAGTATATTTAATATAATTAGTATATATTATAATTTCTTAATAATAATTTAATTAGGTTGTGGAAGAAACAAAATAAAAATTCTAATTGGAGATCGTTGCATCTTATTCAGGTAATCTCCTTAGGTCTACACCAAAAGCCTTCCAAGATTGGTTTTTCCCCAAATAATTATTATATTATTAAATGATATAATTAGATAAGTTACTTTATAGGGTGTTTTATTAACCAAAATGGTATTAATTTGTGAATAGTATATAAAAATTGTTTCACTTTTATAAGTTACTTGAGTAAGACTCTAGAATTTTTTCTTAATAGAAATTTGTACCATCGTTTTTCACATGAAAAAATAATAAAAAATTGATTATTAGAGGTATTTATATATTATAAGAAATAAATATGGATATAAAATATATTTTATAATTATATAGGTTATTATAAAACTTATTTCTATAGTTTCACCCCTTCTAAACCCATTTTTACAATAACTGATGTAATTAATTTTTTCTATTTTCACTATTAATTTTGGTCACAAATTATGCATGACTTATAAGATATTATAAATTATTCTTATTGTAATTCCTTAATCAATATTACCAAATTAATTTCACTAATACAAAAAATTTATTTTAAAATTTAACCTGTATACATGATAAAAATGAGGGGTTTCATGAACTGTGTTAATCATGGAAAAGATGATTTTATATTATCTCTATGAGTAATAATAATTAATAATTTAATACTAATAAAACTTTATTGATATATAATCTATATATTTCATTTAAATAATTCTTTATGGTGTTTTCATAATTAATTAAAAAGTAGAAATATTATGCACTTTAAAATAATTTTCATATAAATCACTCTTTTAATATCAAATACATCTTTAGACTAAAATCAAATATGAATATAATTATAAATAAATTGTGTGGACAATGTATACCTAAATAATAATTTCATTAATTAAAATAATATTCCTTAAATTTTTTAGTTCTATATTTTATTATTTTTTTAAAAATAGATGACATTTTTAAAATAATCATTATTTTTCACTTTTCAAAAATAATCAATTTTTTCTGTAAAATATCAAATATTCCCACAAATTAAATATTTATATTGAAAATTAATAAATTAAAATAATAATAACAAATAAAATATCTTAAATTTAAAAAAAATTATTTATAATATATCTTCTTGACAAGAAATAAAAATCATTTTTAAATAAAATATATATTTGATGAACGAAATTACTTTACTAAAAATTTATTGATTATTTAATAAAAATTATCAATAATTTATATTGATTTTGAAATTAACATTGATATATATATATATATATATATTCAAATATATCATAATATAGTTAATATTATTTATAAACACAAATTTAATGTCTAGGTTAAAAGGACTATATATATTATGGGTTATTTAAGATCCATGTTGCACATAAAATATTCGATTGAAAATTGTTTTATTTTCTAAAATCTCAATGTTTTACACCCAAATAAATGGCTATAATGATTCTAGGTCCAATCTAAGATAAATTATTTTAGTATTAGGACCTGATACCATGAATGTTACCACTAGGTCTGTAGCAAGGATGGAAGCTAAGGAAAAGGGAAGTTATCCAAGAAAAGTGAACTGTTGAATTTCTTCTAGTTCGTAATATTTATCTATAAGCACTAAAATTATTCTTTTCTCACTATGGAGTATCTTTATTTAGGTTAGTTGGTTCATCTCGTGTAGATCTCTAGATACTCCCAACATCATAACAGTGGTAGGGTATCTATACATGATCTAGTGTTTAGGATAGACTCAACAACTGCTCAATAGATAGATAGCCAGAGTTTAACTTGGCATTCAGTATAAGGTAAGGGATATGGTACCATGCACATGAAAAATATTTCTATTTAAGTGTAATATCATGGGGGGTTTAGAAGGGAACTAAGGGTATCAGAGTGATTCAAATTCATGCTATGAAATATACTTTAGTTTGTAGGGAGATTTGACTTTCCTTTGTAAGAGGCATGATTGTTTTACAACCTTACCTATCATGATTTCAATTTGATATATGTGAATAAAATTTTATTATATCCTCAGTTATAATAATTTTTTTTAGTTTCTTTCTAGATTTCATGGACAATGTTATGACCATCGACAAACTGTTGGGGGTATGCTAAGTGGATATCAAATGTTGGTAGGAATGTTCCCTTAAAATTGTTGGATATAAGGTTCTTTGGGTTATTTTCATGATAAAAATGAAAGGTTTTGATTTTAATAATGTAAAGGAATGTCTATCTATATAACATGATTATACATATATTTATGGTTATTTTACTATAGTTACGCTTATATATCTAAAAGTATTTAAAAATTATCACCAAGGTAAATGGGATATTTAGGCTAGTCAAGAAAGAATAATTATGAGAAGATTTTATTTTCACATGTATTATATAGTAGGACTTATCATTTATGATGGTTTAATATAGTAGGATGCATATCCTCCAGTGGTAGATCATTTTCTTTATTTCATTATTGATGATTTCTCCACCACACCACCCAATTGGGAGTTCGGGATCATGATTTATTTGTTTATAGGAGATGAAGAAGATTATTTCTTGTCTTACAGGATAGAACTATTGGATCATAATTGGGTTAATGTATTCTTAGATGATTTATAATTTATATAAATTATATGTCATATTATTTCCCATTGGGATTGTCATATTATTTCCTAGAAATAAGGATTATCGAAAATTGTAATTTAGTGTTGATTGATTGAGGACGAATAGGTTGAATGTTATGAACTAATATCCACTTCTAGGAAAAAAAATACTCTTTGATCAACTAAGAGGTTACATGACATTTTATTGTATAAAATTTATTTCTGGGTACCATCTGTTGTGAGAGACTCTTTAGTAAATACCCTTATAACCTTTTATGATATGGTATAGATCATATGAGTTTGTGGTGATACCATTATGGTGGAAAAAACTCATGTGGTATTAATGAAATTAATGATTTAATATTTTTCAACATTTTGATCTTTAGTTTGTGGTAGTTCTTCATCAATAAAATCTTATTGTACTCCATGATTGCAGATGACCACTCCCAACATCATAAAATCAACTTCAGTATAATGAGTGATCATCAACATTAACATAAGATATAAAAATTTAATATCATGATTTATTTAATGTACATCCATGTTCATGTTATCCTTGAGGCTAGAGTGTCAGTAGAACAAGTGAAGGTTACAACCATGGTATATTGGGATAGACCCACGAAATACTAAGATATTCATAGTTTCTTGGATTGGAATGTTACTAATGAAATTTTACTCAATTCATACATCATTTGGAGGTGATTATGTATGTGATATCTCAGAAAGGGATGTTGTTTGTTATTAATAGTCTTGTGATATATATTTCTACAGGATGAAGAGAAGCATGACCTAAGTATCAAAACTCAATTTTACTATCCCAAGAAGTGATTATAATATGTATTTTGATGCATATGGAGTCAGACATGTACTCATTTTTATGTAGGAGGATAGAGTGGTTTCTTATGGATCCAGACAATTGAGTCCACATTAGAGGAAGTATCCTACCCCTGATTTGGATTTAGCTACTACAGTATAACCCCTACCATACTGGAGACACTATCTTATGGGGATATATTTTTGGTATTCATGTACTATAAGATCCTAAAATACATTTTTTTCTAGTAGGACCTCAACCATACGTAGAAGGGGTGGGTCAAGTATATATAGTATTTTATCACTGAGTAGTCTTACACACTGGGAAATTGAATCATGATTTCTAAGGACATGAGAGAAATGAAACATATAGTGTCAGTATGAGGGTCATGTAGGGCCTGTATTTGAGGGAACTAATTATAGACAAGAGTATATATATTTAGGATTATTGGGGATGGGTAAATGTGACATCGATATCTATAATACCCATGATTTTGAACCAGAACATGATAGAGTAGTTATCATATCTAGATGGATTTTATATATTGGAAATCATATACAATGGTGATCCACATCCCAATGGTCTATTGGAAAATGAAATGTTTCTATTTTATGTGGATGTGTATAGGATCCAATGGGGTTTTTTGACTGTCTTGTAAGGGAGTTTCATGATTTTAAATGTATAGTACATCTATTTCTAAATAATATATATAGTGATCCCCATAAATAATAACAGTTGATATGGATAAAGAAGTTGATAATTGGATTTATGAATATTTGTTTCAATTTTTTTTTGGTTAAAGAATAGTATTTGAGCCATGTTTGTTTGTTTCATCCCCTAACCATTACAAAATTGTAGTGGGATGATGTCACCATAGACTTCATGATATGATTAATGAGGAAACTTTTCAAGAGTGATAAAGAATGGTTGATACTTGATCAACTAGAATAGGTAACCCACCTATTTCATATAAGAAATAAATCATCGTGGAATATATGTATAGTTGTAATGTACTATATATTGTATAACTATATAGTTTCAGTAGTGGTATCATTTATGATTGATATACTCATCCACATCTAAGATTTTTCGTGGTCTTTAGAAGGATTTGGGATTACTAGGTCTTCTGAGTACACCCTATCATCCATAGACTGAAATCCAATTAGAATAGATGATTTAGATTATGTACCATATGTAATTCTCATGTATTATTAATTTTAGAGGTTTTAGAGACCATCAATGGACACTTTTGGAGATCACTTATAATAAATATTTTGATCCATTGATCTAAATGTCACCATTTTAGGTCATTTATGGATTATCATACTATTTGAATCATTGTTGTCCTGTGGTATGTGAGTCATTTCTCATTGGACCTAGTCTCAAGTAGGATTTTAATTAGTAGGTCTACTTTATTATAAAGTAGTTGGATTCGACACTGTGTTGATAAAAATCATACAATGACTATCAGAGATGACCTATGGAGTTTGAGTTTTTTCATTATTATCTCATTATGGATTTGTATTTTATTGTTAAACATTGTATCCATAAATATGGAAAGAAACCAAATATGTTTTTTAGCAGGTCCAATTTATTGGAAACGGTTAGCCTATTGGCGTACCATTTGAACCTTTCATATCAATAATTTTTTATGAAAAGGTGTTTCATGTGTATTCGATTAATGGATTTCACCATATTCCATCTAATATGATAGACATTGATAAAATAAAGTAGGATATTGATGTTTCCATTGAGGATTTCTAGGTTTATATCACTGAAAACAGCGGTATAAATCGTCAAGTAAGGACGAAACCTCTAGTGTGAGTACAGGGGTGGAATGGGTGTGTGTAAGAGGAGACATGGGTGAAGGAATTTAATAATGGGAAATATAGAGGAAAATTATTCACTAATATCCACCACGAATCATTCAATAGATCAAGGATGAGTTATTCCATTCTAGGGAGGTTATAAGATATTACCTTTTTTCTATGTAAATCTATTTTTAGGATTTGAAATCATTTTGATTGATGATTGGGTCAAATTCTGTAATGGATTTAGGTTATCTGAATGTTCTATAGAATATCTTGAACATAAAGTCTAAAGAATGAATATATTACTTAAATAATAAATTTATAGTGTATATTCTCATCAAATATGACACCCTTATGAAAATAATTTTATCCATAAACTTGAGAGTGTAGTCTGTAAAATAAGGATTTATACCATAAAAATCAATTTATGTCATAACATATGATAAATTTGGGTTTAAATATGAGGCGACTAATTTATTAGTGTATATATAAATAATGGTATTTATGGTGTTAATACCCAATTTTTACTATAAATATTATGTTCCTTTTATTAAAGTTATTTGCCCATTGTGACATTTGATAACATATTTATTCTCAATATTTTATAGACCCTTTGCATGGAGATGAATGGGAAACCTATTCGCCTAAGAGGACCATTGTCATAAGACTATCATGTTCTATATCGTCAGGATGAATCCAAGTATATATAAATATCTTCCTTCTATGTATTCTATTTATTACATATAGATAAACCCATTTGATGTTTGTTTTCATGGATCATTGTATTTTAATGAAGGTATAGAAGAATGAGTCAGGATTTCCCATTGATGTCATGGGTGGTTGGTGTGTTCTTTTTATTTAGGTAGGTGGCCTAGAACTACTATCTACAAGTTTGTTTTTATTATCCTAGTATGTTGAATAATCGAGATCACACCACCACACCGAATGCATGACATATTTAATAGAATAAATCTATTTTTTTTTGAGAACCACATTCTTATACCTTCCCTTGGATACTATTTTTTCCAATGACATTATGACCAGAACTTTATCCACATGAAAGGTCATATTACCCATGAGTTGTGATTAATTTGAATCTTTTTTTCCAATCAATTGGGAATAAAAAGTAAACTGTGGAAAATTTTGATTCTTATGATTTGTTTATATACATTATATGTATGCTGATGTATTAAATTATGATAGATTATTATCTTTTTATGAGTTAGTGATATTATGTAAATGATAGTGGGATTTTTTTGGAATATTTTGTAATTATTAGAAGGATATATATGGATATAATGAATTTATTAGATGGCTCTATCAAATGATACTGAAATGATTTGAGCAATCTACACAAACATTCCGAAATTCACTGGGTACTCTTCCCAGTTTACCTGTGATGAATTGTGTGTTACAACCTAATACAGTTATATCTATGTTTGTCCTGGTTCTATTAAAATTTTAGAGATATTATACATCATTCTAATGTATCTTACACTTTCCTACAGTGTCAATGTATATCTTGGGGAATAGAGTGGTTTTTGTATGAGATGTATTAATTTAGAAAATTAGTATCCCTAATTATCTCTTTAGGTCATGAACTATATTTTCATACTTGATTATTTTGAGATGTTAATGTTGAACTACTGAGTTTTACTCACATCTGTTTAGGTGAAAAAAATTAACCTATGAAGATTTCATAGATGCATGTATGGAAAAGGTAATGGGACACTATTTTTTATTGTTTATTTCTCTAGGAGTTTGAGTTGGGAAATGGGATCGACCAAGTATTCGAGATCCAATCATTCAGATTGTATTATCACTTCTTTTGGTCATTTATTTTTATAAAATACTGCATACTATTTAGTTACATTTATATATTCATTTCATGAATAAAATATTGTTAGATTAATTGATTATAATTTACTCTATAATGGATACATGTTTGACTATTTATTTATTTTTCTATTTTCACAACATAATTATTATTATACCCTTTCTATTACTACTATGTATAAGAGGGAATATTATCTCTACTATATTACTTACACCTTGACTACTAGTCAGATGCCTCTATCATATGGGGAGTCATTTATGAGGTCATTAAACCCACATGACTCAGTTAGGTGATGGATTATTGAGTGTGGGATGTTACAATTATGGCTATTACAAGTTTTTTCTTTTGATATAACCAAACATATTTTTTTTACATTCAAGGTATTTAATATCTCACAAAATTATATCAGGTACTACCTTTACATGTATTTTTTTATTACTTAGTTTTGTTATTTATATTCATCCCTCTAAAACAATATGATGAAATTATTTTGATGTGTAACTATTTACCAAATAAAAGGATTATGTAACAAACCTAAAATAAAATCCAACTATATTTAAACATATCCAAAGCGTCATATATTTTAGTTAAATGAAAAATATTCATGTAATATATTAAAATATTATAGAACTAAAAACAACCAAATGAGTAATCATGGATTATTGGTAGTCAACTTACACATTTTAGATATATCCAAAGCTCATAATCTTGTGAGAGGTTTGACCCAATATCCCACTACTCGTGGTTATTTACTCAAGAGAGGCCAAAATTATGCCACAAGCATAACCCTTAATTAGTATGACTTATAATTATCTTATTAATTAAATATAAAAAAATAATATAATCCAAATAAAATAAATAGTGGAAGTATATCAATTTTTATATATGGAATGTAACTCATTAATTTCATATATTGAAATGTAAAAAAGTAGATTCGAACTATTTAAACAAAATAATTATTTCATATTCATATTATAAATTTTCTATTAAAGAATAAAAATATTCAAAAAACATATAAATAAAATATTCATAAATTTATACATGAGGTGAATATATATTTACAATTAATAAAAAAATTAATCATATTCATTTTATAATTTTATCATAGATAGAAATGAACAAAATCACTTTTATCCTATATGAAAAGTTTATATTACCCATTAAATGGTTCTAATATGAAATCCATCATATTTAAATTTGTGTGATATTTATGAATACATTAATAATCAAATAATAAAGTGTTTATAATTTTTTAATCTATTTACGAAAATCATATTGTTTTCAAATAATTTAAATAATATAAAATTTTATATATACATTTATGATTTAATCCTAAATAAATATAAAATTTTTTACATTTCTTCTTATATTGATGATGTAAATTCACCTAGAACATATATCATATGTTATAAAATATTTATGGTTTGGTTTATATTCCACATATATTTCTGGGTGGGTCTAGAGGGCCTTCACTATTATTTATTATTTTTCAATTTAATAATAACTAATTTTATGTAACATTATACATCATATAGATTGTTAATATGGTGTTGTTTCTACCATATCAAACATATATTATGTTAATATCCTAAAACATTTATCCATAATCCCATGTATTTCTATTATAATGGATATACTATAGGCCAAAATTTGTTTTTAAGTAACTTCGTGTGGATGTTATTTTATGTATGTGAATTTATATTGGGTTAGAGGCCATATAACCAGTAAATTTTTGGGCAGGTGATCCATTTATGAAAAAGTTATTATTATTACTAATATATCATGGGAACTAATTTTTTATTATACAATATTGTTCTCTATACTAGTGTTGAATGAAACTATGATAATGAAATTGCAAAAAATGAATCATTTTTTTGTGATATATTTCCATTTTTTTCATTTTATGTCACGGAGAAGAAAAATAAAGAACTAAAATAATAATTTTAAATGGGCCATACCTCAGTACCTATAAAACTATTTTCCCCATATTTATCCTTCACATATAAATTAATAAAATCATGGTAAAAGAAGATAATGTACCACTAAAGAGATTTCGATTAGATGATATGTATCCAAAGTTAGTTGAAATAGAAAAATAACATATAAAAGTAAAATAATTTTGATATAAATTAGATTTAATATTTTTGATGAACAATGTACCTTCCAAAAATTATGTTTTCACTTGTCTATGATTCACCACAAGAGCTTGATTGATGTCCTAAATAATTATTCAATGTAATCCTTCATATGAGCTATCCTATTATTAGATGACTCTAACAAAGAAATTTTCCTATTAATAACATTTGATTGTTTTATAGAACAATTATTAATGAATAATAGATAATTAGTACAATAAATAGGGGTGTTTTATAGTGACATGATGCACACCAATCACTATTTATGAGGAAAGTATTTTAATCACAAATAAAGACTCTATATATACCATGAATTTATCTATATGAAGTGAATCATTCCAAAAATCCATCAGAATATAAAACTATTAAAACTTCTATATCATTATTAGAAACTTATAATCTAATGTCTAAACTATTAGGTTTTTAAATTATACTACAAAAAAATCACATATTGATTTGACAGATAATTTAATAATGATGTAAGATAAGGAAGCTGAGCACAATGATATTGAATATCACTTGTGTTTCAATGTATAACATCACAACATAGTGAAATTCACATTATCATAATCTAGAATAACAGAAACAATAGTGTGGAATAATCCATAATCCCATGGTGGTGTGTTTAGTGCCTATTTGTGTCCAGATAATTCTTTAAATTCCAATTCCAACCTCAACATCGTATTGATAATCTCATATATCTACTACTACGAGAACGCCTATACATTGGACTATTATTCGACCATAATTTTAGAAATATAACGTATACCTACACTATGTTGAACATGTAGGGTTTCAGTGGAAATCACCACATGAAATCACCAATTAATCTTCTAATATATGCTACTATAAAAATGTGAATTCGTTTATAATAGAATACAAAAATCATTGAAACATACAATACAATTACAAAATTACTAGCTCAATATATAGTAATCTATTCGATACACCTTTATTCATGAACCTACTTCAGTTGAAAAATTCTTTTAAATCATAAAAAATATTAATATGATAGTTCACTATGAAATCCAAACATCTACACTAGAAAATTGGCCAAAATCTAAACAGTGTGAAGTTAAATCAATCACTAATCCCCTAGGTATAACACACAATTGGTATCATGAGATGGATTCTTAGTCCCATAACATTAGAATAAATTAAGAATGATCTACACTATAGGTGATTAGGGATGGAAACATGGTCCATTACCATTAGAATCAATCATGATAAAATCACCAAATAGGTTAACATAAATTTCTACCATCCCCAAGATTCCATGTCCACCGAAGAATTAAATAATGGTAGGCTATTATGATAATTACCATTAGGTACCTATAATCTGAATTAATTATGGGAGAAACCCATGATTGTTTCTAAGACAAAAATATCATGCCCCAAACATCTGAGGACACATAGGAAAAATCCATAGAGTTATGTACAAAAACATATTTATTCTCCATATGAATATAGGATAAAATCGATACTGATTATGAAGACACATGTAAACTATATCAAATCATAGTAAAAAAATTAAACAAAAATAATTACATGAAATGCACAACCCCTTCCATGATTTCATATTTTTATTCACACACACACATTTATCTCTAGTGATAGACATGTAATAATTTCTCACATACTAATTTATATCATTTGAGGATAAAAAAATCACAAATTTAACTGACTATACCCACTATAAACTCTTAAGGATCACAAATCATGTAGGGAATAATTATTTATGATAATTCCTACTCCCTGATCATGATAAAATGAACTAATCATCTATCTCTTTTCATGAAATTCATATATTATCACCCAATCTCATAGGAATTGACTGAAACCCTCAAATTATATCATTATTTGAAAAAAAACCTTTATGGTTATTAAAATTCATATAATATCTAATTAAAAAAATTCATTTAATAAGATGAATGAAAATAATTTCACCCAATCCATTATATCACTCTATCCTAGGACTAGTACATTCACCAATGATAAGGATAAAACTAATTGTTCTCCTCTAATTGGTGGGGAAAAATTTTAAAGATCACATTAAAATTAAAATATTAATATAAGTATACTTTTTTCCTACCTCGACCCATCACTGTGATCTAATAAATACATTTTTAATAATATAAAGAACCACAATTTCAATTATATAAACTAGTGGAAAACACAATATACCCAAACCCACAATCACTTTTTTATGGAATAGTTTTTAATTGATAAATAAATCTATTACTTATTCTAGACACACACATGGAGATAAAATCATCATCAAAATTACTAATAATTCTAAACTTGTTATAATCCTCTAACAATTCCACGAGATACCCTCCTAATCATTATAAAATGTAACTCATGCTAATATACCATTTTGGGTTCATTATAAAAACTTGTTTATATATCCTATGAATATTTGGTTTTTATGTGAATTTATAATAATTTAATATTGTGATAAAGATCTATTCCAATTAAAATATTGTGTAGACATTTTTTAATTTACAATCCTTCTCAATAATTATATAGGTATCCCTCACTTAAACCCACATGCATATATACCAGATCACATAAAAATCATGAAATGTTTTGTTCATATATATGGTACAACCTACATCAGTATACATAGATTCATCTTTTCCATAATAATTAATTAATTCATCCGTAATCTTGTGAAATTAATGAATAAGTTAGAATGACAAAAATTAGGGATTTTCTCTAGAACACATGAAAAAGGAATAATATTTAGATTACTAGGTTATGAAATACATTATACTCTCTTATAACAGACTAAATCCATAGGATTATTGTTTATTGGACATGTGATAAAGCATTGGGTGATAGAAAAAAGGTATGATGAAAGGTAAAAAGGGGGATGGTTACCCAAATGAGTTGGGTGAAAAAAGGTGGTCAGGAGATAGAAATTTTAAAAAAATTATTTGTCGAAAAAAATTACCCCTACTTAATTTGTCTATTATGAAATATAAATAAATCCAATAGTACCTAACCAAACTTCCTAAATACAAAAAACTATAGGTGGATTTCTATCATTCCCTTAATATCCATAAAATTGTTACAATTCCTCTTCTAGGTTTTATGTACTTTTAGTAAAACCACGCTTGTTTTTTATTGGGTTGGCGAAATAATCTAAAAAATATTATATTAATTACTTGATTTCAAAGATCCATTTAAATGATTTTTTATCATTATCCTCCATGTTTGAAAAATACTTTAGAAACCTAAAACAATAAAAATAATATCCCTTATCCAAAATATATACTCAATTCAAAATCCCACCAACTGTAATTCCATTTGAGTTCTACCAAATAACTAAATTCACCAACAAATGAGGTAAAAGTAAAATACATAAATTTAAATTCTAATTGGTACAATAATATATCATTATATTACTCAAAAATTTAGTTTAAACCATGTTCATATATGGATATATATATTTTATTCATGAGGGAATGGGAAATGAATTCGTGTTAGTCAATTTAAAAAGGTAATTTGTTTTATGATTAGGTAGACTGAAATTAATGGGTGAAAATAAGATATGTATTTCAATAATTTCTAATTCTCAAGAAAAAATAAAAAAATAATAAATTAATGTTTAACACCAAAATAATTAACATAAAAAATTAAATTCAAATAAATTAAAATATAAATGAAAATAATAAGAAAGAAAAATAAAATAAAAAACCCAATTTATTTTAAAAATCCCTCAATCATGAATACATCCATATTTTCTTAATTTTTGCATGGAATAATAGTTTTATAAGGTATGTATAAAATAAATACATAAAATTATCAAAAAATTAAATATAATTAAATAAATTATAAATAATGAAAACTAAATCTCAAGATTAACTAATCATCAATAATGAAATTATGATATAAATAATTATATTGGGATTCCAAGGTGTTTTAATGTCATAAAAAACTAAAATTTCATATCCATGAAATATATATTAATAATTTATTTAATATAATCTAAAAATATGAATATATTTTATTGATATGCTTAATTTTTTCTTAAGATACATTATTATTAAAATAGTTAGTGAACTTGTGTTACTATATCTTAGAGGGAATTTTTTTACATTAAAATCCATATTCTAGCAATGTGTTCTTCATGTAAAAAATATATTCTCAAAAACAATTTGTAGCTATGTATTAATATTCACTAATATATGATGAAGTTAAAATATAATTTTACTACAACATAAAACTAGAGTCATTCCTAAAAAGTTTCATGTTTTATATGTTCTCATAGAAAATTACATACCAAAACTATTACTATCATTTAAATAACTAATTAAATAAAATTAATGTACTCTAAAATAAATGAGTTCAAAATTAAAAATATTTTTATGGTAATTTCAATTTTTAATCACCACCGTTGTTAGAATCAATCGGGTTTTCATGAAATATGGAATATATAAAAATAGTAATCTTAATATCAACTCGTGTTTTTTAACTAATAATTAAATTATAATACTACTTTTTTATAGTTAATTTTTTTTTTATGATTTATACAATTAATTGGAGAGATACTAGGTCTAACCATGAGGATAGGTTTTGGAATACAATTATTCCTGGTTGATTACATATGGAAATGCAGTAAATTATATGTGAAATAAAAATGGTTGTGGTGAAACCACATCTTATTTTTGTAGTGTTGAAAGTAATATGGAGTTTACCAAGTTCAAATATGATAAATAAGGAACATACCTATATTATAACTTAAAAAACTCCAAGGTAAAAAATTAAACATCTGATTCATAACCACAAAACTATTTGTCAGAAGGATTCATTATTATTCCACCTCTATTCCATTAAGGATTCAATCTCAATCACCCCTCAATCATTCCACATGAAATTTATGATCCCCTTGTAGTTTCCCATAATGTTTCATTTTATATAATAATTCTATAATGCTAATTGGTGTTGTGTATGAAATAACCAAATCAGGATATTTGATATACATTAAGTGTTATTGGGGCGTTTTGATGGATTTGTTCAATACATACTTCCTTAAAAACAATTATACACTTCTAAATATTTTTCCATGTTTAAATATTAACTTTTACACTTTCATTCACAACCAAAACGTGTCTATCCTCAATTAACCCGATAAATGAAAAAATACAATTTTGAGAATTAACTAACCCCAACGCAAATAATAGAAAATTAAGTGAAAATTTATTAAGAATTCAAAAAACATTTAAAACATTAAGAATATCATGATATATTATCATAATTAAACATAGAAACCAAATCCATGTTACATAGGAATTAGGTTATGATAAATAAATATTCATTCTCTCCACATCCCAGTTGAATATTTTCTCATTCAGTTTATTTTTACACACTATGAAATCAAATTGGAATTATTTAAGAAAAACATATATCCTATTTTATCTCAGATCAAAATAGTTGATCCTCTCATCAAATCCTTAGCAGTAGCTTCTTCATTCCATACATATATTATTAGTCCTAATAATTAACATTATTTATATATAATCCAGAAACATGGATGTATTTATTCATGTGAACACACTGTGTGGTTATGGTAGATTAAAAAAATATTCTCTTAGGAAACATCAAAATTCAGTGACTACCCCTTATTACAAATTCATTATATTCACTTGAGAAATCAACTCCAAAATGACTTTTTTGACCCTTACTCAATCTTGTTAGGTTGTTCTGTACATATAGTATCTTGTCTCATATAGTGATTACATGTTAGGCAAAATGAAATGAGATTATCTCTATGATTAATTTTTATTATCTTATCTATTATTATATATATAATTATTCCCATATTTATGATTATTGATTATGATATAAAATGGTTTCCATGGGTGGTTATGGATTTAAGTAATTCTAATGTTGTAGATTGTGAAATATATTATATAATCAAAGATAAATAATAGAAGTGATGCAACTCAGAATAAAGATAAAACCCAATGGTGAACAACCAATAGAAAAAGGGAAAACAAAAAAATAAACCACCACTCATTGTCATATGTTATAAATTTATCACAATCTCACCAACTATTACCCATAACCACCTGACAAGAACCTTATGACCTCACTAAAAAACTATTACCACACCTATATAGAAATATTTAATAAGGAATAAAAACTAATGAAGGGGTATTTCAGGTGTGATAAAAATTTCATTTATATTAACCCACGAATTTATTCCATATGAATCATCTACAGAACAATCTGAACATTCTCAACTAGTAAAGAATAAAATTCTTTATAATCAATTAATCAGTTTCTATATATAAATAATGGAAAATAATTTCCTATTTTTCCATTGTTTATTTTATATCCAGAAGAAATATTTTCATATCATATATATTTATCAATGTGTATAATCATATCCCAAACATCACTAACCAAATCATTAGTAAATCACACAAAGGATCACTAAAATTCAGACAAGAAAGATAAGTCCAACCCAAAATAGATAAGAGTGTATATAATGTTAGTTTCCATATTCATTGAATAATTGAAGATGATAAAACCCCTAGAATGTGAATCCCCTAGTATTATATAAAAATTAATTTGGATATATGGAATCAGGGGCATTGGAACACCCCATGAGTGAACCCACAAAAAAATAAATAAAGATAGGTCATATTTCTAAAACTCCCACCCATTTACCCAAGGATGATCGTTGGCTACATTTCCCAAATCATGTAATCAAAACGTTTCTTTGAAGCCCATTTCATAAATCAATTTTACTATTAAGGGAAAATTATGTTTCCTTTTTCCAAAAAAGTGGAAAACCATATTCCCTCAAACACCTATTTACAAACACAAATAAAAAAATAATTCAAATTCATTTATAAAAATATAATATAAAATTAGAGCAATCTGTATTAATTTATCATAGGATAGATATAGATCTAACCACCTTACACATGGGTAGAACACAAGAAGAAGCAGGATCCATAACCATAGAAAGGAATGTAGAATGAAAAAAATTATATATCGATGATTATTACAAGAATTGTCATATTCCATGAGAACAAGGGTTGGTATATAGTTTTGGAAAAATGTAGTGAAATGTAACCTGACAGAACACTCTTTCATATGGAAAAAATTGTTGGCTAAAACAATATAATAAACCACCCATTATACTAGATTCATCTGACATGATGAAGGGTGTAGAAAAACTAGTGGGGAGTATATTACCCCTGGTATTGAGTTGAAAAATATTGGCAAAAAATAGAAATCAGTGTATAAAAAGATAATACAACCTAGAAGATATTCCAAAAAAATAATATTCATTTGAAAAACTATATATAATAATTGAATAATAAAATGATAGTTGGGAATGTAACTAAATTTCTTGTTAAATGTTATATATATCCAAAACCATGGAGTCATAGAAAAACTCAAAAGAACCTGGTCTCAAACCCCATGTAAGTTCCATCTCCAATATCCATCCAATCATGCAAGAAATAGTCAATAAGAAAGTCCTTCTCCATTTTCAAAACATACATCCAAGTAATATATGTGGTTACTGAATGGAATTCGGAATAGGATGTAAGTAAATCTCAGTAGTTCGACATCACCATTCCTAACAACCTATATAATAGTAAGAAAATATAATATAGCGATAATAAGAGTGTTGATTAATTAAATATATCAATAAAATAATTTCCCTTATTTGATACTATTCCAAAATATATTTGATCATGTATCATTACCATACTAATCACAACCACATGAAAATGGAATAATCACATAACTAGAAAAATAACATTGAATAGGAAATTAAATATAACCAAGCTAATCACTATAGTAATTATATTATAATCAAGAATATCCTTATAGTAATTACATAATATCCCTGACATGTTGTATATTTAATAATCATAGCACAACCAGGCCAATACATATAACAATTACAACTTAACCTGGCTAAGTCACCTATATAATCATTTTAGTACAATTGGTCCAATCCCTTTATAAAATTATATCAGTATAACTGATCCAAATCCACTATGAATTATAGCAGAACCATGACATTTTTTATAAATATTATATTACAACTGATCCAATCCCTATAATCAATATTTAATAATTGATCCAAGCCCAATATATAAGTGTTAATGTATAAATAACATCACAAGTCACAATATAGAGAATAAAAAACAATTCATTATAAGGAATAATGTTCAATCAATCTGAATATTATTTTTATTTCAATTTACCATTCATTCATCAAATTTTATCTTAAACTGCTAATATAGACACTCTATCCATTTACACATATTATTATATGAATTGAAGCATTATTTTCCATAAAATACAAACCATGGATTGAAATTTCTAGTGTCTATGAATACTAGGTACATAATTTGAAATCAAGATACCAAAATAAAAGATATTTTATTAATCACCAAAATGATATCTTATATTCCTTTCATCTTTTACAACTATGTAGGATGACTAGGAGAGTTCATAGATAAAAGATATGATCTAAAAATCTCAGTAAGTGAATATGTATAGAAATGAATAACAGTACCTGAGTTAAAAGGTATAAGATGACTCTTTATAAGGAAAATCATGAATTAACCTGTGTAAAAATAACAAAAGAAAGATTGAATCAAACGATTATCGAAATATAGGACTCTGATCAAAAAAGATAACCTCTCATAAAAATTATTCAAGAAAAACTATCAATACTGAATCACATTGCAGATAGAGCCCCATAATAGATTCAGTTTACTCCCTCATCCTATACATAACATATATTTAGAGAAAACATTTCCCAATGCATTGGTGTGCTATCTAGTAACACCAAACATAACATGTTCAATCATATGTGTTCCATAAGAAAAATCAAACATATAGAATAAACATATTGGTTACCCATGGAATGAAATGGGGTTTGTAATAAAAAAATATGGAATAACCAAAGGGTGAATCATAGTGGTATAAATGCAAAAAATAATTAAAATGATCTTTTTACAATAATAAAGGGGAAATAAAAATATATCAAATATAATGATTCCTAATTGAAGTGGAAACATGAAAAAAGAGTGGTTAGGTTACATTAAAATTGTTCCATGTAAGAGATGTTTTTGAGATATGAATTAGGAGTTGTTATAGCATAATTGTTTCAATAAATACATGATGAAAAAATAGTTTTCAGGATTAAAGGAGATATTCTAGAAAAATATTAGTGACTAAATAACAATTTATATAGTGTACTTCAAAATTGTTTTGAAATAGAGAAGATCCCTTTAATTGAGCTTGTTTATCGAGGTGAATTGAGAGATATACATATAATTGAATTATATAAAAATAATTTTAGGGAATTAAATATGAAGAATTAATAAATTCATTATGGTAAGGAGATAAAAAGCATAACTTAATGAAAAAACGGTGGTCCAAATGGATCCCTTACCTTATGTTTGAATGTAGTATTAACATGTACTTCAGGTATTGTGTAATAAAATTATATTTATTAATAATCTAACAAAAAACCTCTTAAATAAAAATTTTATTTCTTATAAATCAACTAATTAAATTTATGGTAATTTTGATTATTTATAATGTTTAATTTCTTCATTCGGGGAGAATTCATTTCATGGTTCTAGGGTTGTCTAATTTTTGTATATTTATGGATATTCATTAAAAAGGGTAATAGTAATAAAAAATTAAGTCATATCTTATTAATTCATATAGATAAATTTTAATGTTCCCATAAATAATTTCTCTTTATTTTATGAGGATGAGTCAATAGGAAACATGTTAATGAAAACAGATTAGTTTATTTTGGCGGTTTTCATGACCATCCCAAACTTGTATTGTTTTATTCAAAATTATATTTATACATTGGTTCCATAAATTGAAATGAGTTAAAATATTAATATTATAAATTTATATTTGAATAATTATTGTATCATAACCAACCATGAAGGTAGTAATGGAAAACTAAAAATCACCATCCACAACGGTGGTGAACCAACATATCACGATTGATGTTTTCATTTTTAGGATAAAATGATATGAGAGGATATTTTATTATAGATATTTAATTAACAAAATAAAATTACAATATAAATTTATATTATAATATATTTATCCTATCACTTTCACCTGGGGTAAGGATATGGTAGAATAAAGTAGGAATTTAAAAGTGAAGGATGGAGGATTTTACCTCTTGAATATTGTCTCCTTGAGAACCTCCTTATGTCACTTGGGTTTGGACTTTTTTTGAGACGAACAAACCTATATTATGAGTAAGTGTATTTTAATGATAATTTTTAATAATGTAAGAAATATTCAAATTTTAGAGGTTGTGAGGAGACGGTTTTGTGAGGAGTGGTTTTTATAAGGGGAGTATAGGGGTGTTTTGATTATTACATTGATTAGTGTATTTGTTTTTCACATGAATGTCAAAAACATTATTTACTATGACTACATAGAGTACCTAGTGTATTGGTGTTCTATACACTATATTATTAAATACTCCATTGATAAAAAATGCATGCAATTTTTTTGAAATCCCAAATACTATCAATTGTTGTATTTCCTTAGTTCCCAAAATTTCAACTATTTTAGAAAAATTTAAAAAATTCACACAAAACATTTCTCGACCAATATATTTAAAAAATTTAATCCATATTATGAACCTAATTTTATAATTATTTGAAACTTAAATTTTAAATATAATCATTATATATTCAAAAAAATAATGATTATAACCTAATAATTCATATTTTGACCCTTAAAAAATTAATTATGGACAGATAAAATTATATAATAATTATAATAAAAAATAATATTAACCTACGAATATATTTTATGATTATAAATCTCCTTTTAAATCATTATATTATTTATAAAATTCTAAATAAAATAATTTTGTTTTACAAATATACTAAAATATAATTTATAATTTTATAAAACATTATTTACCCGAACAATGATATATCATATTTTTATTCATAAGATACATAATTATTTTGTAACACTTTCATATATGAGGGTACTATTCTAATGATAGTATTACTATTCCTACCAATCACATTACTATTTATATGGTATTATCTTTTATAGTAATGTGAGTATAATACTTCCTCCAAATACCTATTATAATATTCATCATTCACTTATCTTTTATCCCAAGGTTATATATTTTTTCATTTTTAAAATTAATATATTTTTATTAACATTTTTTATACTTTCTAATGACTTATTCACAAATGTGACCATTTTAGTGTATTTGTAATATCCAAATTTTCTAATACGTATTATTGTATTTTCTATTTTTTATCACGTTTTAATATTTTGAGTTCTTATTGGTTTGTTTTGTGACTAATGTATCGTTATTTATTTATGAGAATAATGTTTTTTATCTATGTGATCTATCATTCTTATAGTATATGAAATAATTATTAAAATATGAAATCGCATGATAAAAATTTAGTTCATTACATTATTTCGCCTTATGAAATTTCACTCTCGAAGTTCAAATTTACACACTAAGTAAAAAAATAGGTGAGGGTACTTCTCCTTCATCACTTCACCCGGTTCCCTTGTCCCCTATTAATACTTATGGTTTCTCTATAGAAATTTTAATACATGATTTGTTTTTTGTTTAAAAAATTATCTTTATACAACAAAATCCTCACCGACTACTCCTCATAAGTGATATATATTTTCAGTTTACAACCACTAAATTTAATATATCAGAGGGATATCTTATATACTTCCTTAATATGGATACATGGATTACAAATGTAATTGAAACATTGTTGGTCGAGGTTATAATTGGTAATACATATCTTTAACACAATCATGAATCCACAAAAGGACAATGTACTTGGGAATTAGCTTTCCCATAATACTAAATCTCGTTACTCTCTTCCATGGAGATATGATGAGGAATACCATGTCTCAAACCTCAAACTCTTGTTCCCATCAACAATTATCTGCATTTCTCTTCTATTTTATTTAGGTTTCATAGATGTTATTTTGAATAGTTTTACCTTTTTCTATCATTTCGTTTAACATTTTAGGTCCCAATAGCTTCTGTTCACAGAATTAATCATAGAATATATGTGCTCTAATTATTTTACCATAAAAGGATTCATATGGTGATATATAGATTCTTGAGTGGAAACTATTATTTTATGCGAACTCAACTTCTGAAAGATGTTAATAATATCTTACATTGATGTCCACTAAGTATTCTCTCAATATGTCTTCAAGTGTCTGAATTGTCTCATCAGTCGGTCCATTAGTTTGGGGTGACAAGGTATACTGATGTTCAACTCAGAATTTATAGAATTTTGGGGAATTCTCCAGAACATGGAGGTAAGTATCGGATCATGACTAGATAAAATAAATAATGGTACTCCATGCAGACTCCCCACTTCTATAATGTATATACATACATGTGGTTGAGTGAAAATTCCTACAAAATTACAGAAAAGTTAGTAGTCCTTATAAGATGACCGATAACAAACCATATAGTTTTATTTCTTTTAAATGACTTAGGAAGTTCTGTGAAAATATTCATAGTGATGTTTTCCAATTTCCATAAAGATATGGAAAATGTTTTCCCCATCCCCATATAATTTTTCTATTCCAGATAATCTAGTTGACATACTAGGAACTTTGATGTATAAAAAATGACCTTCTTCTTCATATTTTACCACCAATAGTGCTCTCATAAGTCTTGATATATCTGTGTTCATCCTTGGTGGATAGAGAATGATATGATATGTGTATCATTCATATGGTATCACTATATAACTTGATTATATTTTACACATTTTCCGGACCCAAAAATTAATAATCCTTCCTCGTTAATTTTTAACTTTGATGATTGTAATTTTCTTATATGTTCCACCTTCTTATTAATCTCTACATAATTTAATTGAGCATCCTTTATCCTCTTCACAATGGATGGTTGGGTAAAATTTTGAGAAAATAATTTTGATGTTCCTTCCCTTATAATTCCCATGTACATACTTTTTAAACCATGGAATAATAGAACCATCTTAATTATGATCAATGATAATGTTGTAGGATACATTCTATAACAACATGGGTTTTTGGAAAGAATAAAATCCCCACTGGTTTGAATTTTTCAATTTATGGTGGTGCTACTATTTGTTTCATTGATTGGAACTTAATTACTAGAGTTATATTGGCATTAAATTGTGTTTTTGGGTTAATTTTGAGGATAAGAGAGTGCCTTGGGTGTTCAAAAGTGTTTTGGGATGATCTAAGGCCCACAAGCCTTGTTTTTTGGATGTAAGTGTAGGCACACATTTTGGGGACCTATTTGACAGGAGGCGCATTACCCTGAGATCTCAGCTGAAAAAGTTACAAAGTACTACGCATGGTTTCTGCATGGTTTGTCAAATTGTGTGGGGTTTTCATGTAGGCCTATAGCCTTATGTTGAGGTTTTAACATGGTTTCTACTGGGTTTGGAAAACTTCATGGGTAATCCATGCGGCCTCTATATTTTTTGTTTATTTTTCATTTTATTTTTTTTCTATTTCTATCCACCTCTCCTTGTTTCATCTTCCTTGGTCACACACATCAGGGGGTGAGCCTCCCATATACTCATTCCAATGGATTTGATCCATCTTCTCCATTTGACCAGCTTTCATCAATCTGTCGTAAGCTATTGGATCACATAAATAAGGTTAACCCCACACATTGCTCTTCTTCTTTAATCCTTCATTTTACAGACCTTTTCCCCATCCATGTCAATTTTAGGGTTGAAGACTAAAACATAGATCTTTGATGATCATCTTTGAGTTGGACATTGATATCAGTTGTTCCTATTCCTTCAAGTCTAATGTTACTGGTGCATACCTTGTTTTTTTTGTGGTCTTTTGGTTGACCTAACTTTTGGTACATTTTTGGGTATCCTGTGCGAGATCCAATTATATGTGTTGTTTCATATTGAAATAATCATGAGTACTCTTGGATTCCTTTGGTAATTTCCAATACTAATTTATCTTGAGCAAGGTCGTGCGAGATGTTGTTACTCCTTGCGGTATTTTGGATGGAGGTGCTGAAATAGTTTAAATTGTTTTGTGTTTCTTTGAAATGATTTTTTTAATTTAATATAGGTTGGTTAAGTAAAATTGAGGCATTCATGGACTCTACACTGACATGTTAAATTTAATAGTTGTGCAATTCAATCTTATTAAATTGAATATTTTTTAAAGTGGTTTTTTAAATTAAATATATATGAAGATTTTGAATTTCATGTGATGGTACCCTAGGGGTCATGAAAGGCATGGATTGAGATGAGGTTGGAATGGAATGACCATCCGGATTGGGTGATGTTGATCACCGGTTGGGGTGGACGAAATACAGGAGTTTTTTTGAGCAGAGGATTGGGAGTCATGGATGTCAGACTGAGGTAGTGTTACTATCAGGTTGGACATAGCCCAAGATACATTATGTCATGGCCATAGGATTTGAGAGACATGGTCACAGGGGAAGGAGGGGTTGGAGATGTTGTGGCTTATGTACTTATTTGGTAATTTATGCTCACTCATGATGGCCAATGAATTGATTGTGCAATGTGTACATAGTTTTACTCCGTGATGAGTTGGTTTTAACCACTCATGTGGGTAGAGTCCCCCCAATAGTTACGACATAGATATTTGTGGTTTGGGGGTGTTTCGGTAAAAATACATGATCCTTCAATTTGTAGAAATGATGCTATTAGGTAGGGATTTTGGGCTCTCATTGTTTAAGGCCTCACACCATGATATTTATTTGAGTACATACATCTGTATTCTTTTGGTTTTAGTTCCATGTGATGAAATAATATTTCAATAAAGAGTTCATGAGACTAGGATACTAATTATGGGGTGTGCCTTCGAGACATCAATGCTTTAAGACCTGAGGTGTTAGGAGGCACATGGTTTCGGGCTATATAATTAAGGTAGAACCTGAGGGTTCACTTCGTCTTTGTGACTTCAAGGGTACCTTGGGCCATAGGCCAAGGACTATCTTTGCCTCTAATATTCCAACGTTGGTTGAAGAATGTGACACTCCAAGGTGGATTCTATGTACCATTGGAGGTTGTGTTTATTTATTACATCATTCTATTTACCTAACTTAGAGATGAATTTCTGATTAAAGTCATATACTATGTCAAAAACATTGGGTGATATCATACTGAGATTCCTCTCACACCCTACATGGGCCCTTCGGGATGCTAGTATACATTATAGATTTATGTACATGTAAAGGATCAGCTTCAGTAGATGGATCATAGTACTATTTGGCATGGAGATTTTCATCGACCATGAGGTCCTGCCTTGACAGAGTTTTACTTTTTTTGGATTTCACTCTTATATTAGAATTCCATTTTATATAGCTATAATGTTTAGGCATGGGTTCCCTTTTTATATTGACATGTTTAAAATTCTATGAATACGGCTTGTTTAATTCAATAGTGTTTCCATGTGATTTGTTGGAATGATGTTCTATTTACATTACACTGTAACGCCCCAAGATTTTATGAAAAATATTCTTTTTAATTTCATTAATGTCTTGTGTTGTACGCTACAACAAAAGAAGCTTTCACAATACGCATCCTTGACTTTCCTTCCGTTACACGCAATCGCGACCTTCCTCGATAGCGTGTGTAGTACGCAATACTGAGTTTCACGAAAGAACGATATGCTATTAAAATATTATTAAAACTAGCCGTTATGAATAGTAATAACCACTTTTTGGAAATTTTGTAAATTTTATTTTTCAAAATGGAATTCATTTTTGGATTCGGAGTATCGAATTTAGCCTAAGGTGAAATTTTGGTACTTTTCGGATAACTTTCATATTCTAATGAATAGTGAAAATTACGAAATTATAATTAAAAACAACTTTTTTAATCGAAATAATTAATAGTGATAAATTATTAATTTGAGTGGTTTTAAAGTATATTTAGAATATATTTTTACAATTTAATACAATGTTGGTCATTGTTTGTAATTTCACATTTAAACCAGACATAATCAAGTGTCAATCTTTTGATAGATTTTGTTTCTTAAAAAACACGCTATTTGTTTTAACAGCGGGATTTAATTATAAAATTAATTAATGCAACTTCTATGTTATGAATTTGGTAAAATAGACTTCATTTTTGAATTCGGAATATGAAATATAGCTTAGGATGAAATTTTGGCATTTTTTTGAAAACTTTCAATTTTTGATGAATAGTGAAACCACTAAGTGGTAGGTTAAAAACGGAATTTTGCATAAAACTTAATTTTACCGCTTCTGTGAATGGAATTTCGAAAATCCGAGAGACACGGTTAATATCAAGGACTAAAATGTGGTTCAATGAGATGAAAATAATTTTTTGGTGAATAGTAACTTTTTACTTTTTTTACCACGGTTAATAGTAAATAGGGTAACTAAGGGTAAATATGATATTAATATTACCCTAACACATGTCCTAATTCTATTGGACAAGTGTAATTCGACCAAAAACAAACTTAGGAATAAAATATGACCATTTAGGCCCACTTGGATTAGATTAGGACATTTATTATTAATTTATTTAAAGAAGGGTTAAAATAGTTAAAATCAAAGTTTAATAAGTAAATCATTTTTAATATGGGGTTATACATAAGATAAATTCGACTATAAATATTCATTAGAAAGATAAAAAGATTTCCTACATGATGGTATTTTATTTGTAATTTTTAGACAGCATATAATATAATTTATTTATGACACAAAGATGATGCAGTAATTATCTTATTAATGAAATATTGACATAATTGATAATATAAATACCAAAATAAATGTAATTTAAGACTTTTTATGAATTCCACTAATTTTATAGGTTACTATGATATATTAGTGTTGATTTAATCAACTTGGTTCGAATATATAATTCTGTTATGACTTTCAAAAAAATCATATATCAAATAGTGTCAAAATTGACACAAAATAGTTTTTAAATCAAATATTATATTATTAATTGTTATTTTATTCCTAAAAATCTAAGGTTCGGCCAAATGACTTAGATAAGGATATATGTATTAATAATATACAATTTGGGGTTCGTTTGGCATGTTATAGTAAGTGTATTAACCATATAGTGAAAGAAAACAAAAAGACACGGTAAAAGTTAAATTATTTAACTTAGAGTTAAATCTAATTGATAAGGTTTAAAATAAGATCCAAACATGTATAAATTTGATTGGTTGATGAGATTACAACCCTATCTCATCTAAGCTTCGAATATGAGTCATTTTTGGAGGTTTTTAAGTGGGGTTATATTTATTATAAATTAATATTTTTAAGAATTCCTAAGGTGCTCCTCTCCTCCCTTATAAAAGGACACCTCCTCCCCCTCCTCCTCACACCAATTTGAGCACTCAAGCTCGGCCAACCCCTGCCAAAATCCCTTCTCCACTTCCCTAGCAACATCCTAGAGGTTCTGGTCTTCCTCAAAGACCAATTCTAGTGCCCTAAGAGGAGGTCTCAAAGAGGCACTTCAAAGAAGAGGTAATTACCGTTACCAATTCTTTCATCTTTATTTCTTCTTCCACTTCTTCTTCTTAGGTTGTTTCATTATGAAGTAATAACATCAGTATCACTCATATACTGATATGTTATTATAAGTACGAAACAACCCTATTTCACCATCTATCCATCCTACGGAAAAAGAAATCACCGCGCGTGCGTACGTACGGAATACCGTCTCCACGCCGTGGTGTAATCTATTTTCCACCACCACCTTACATGGATGGGTATAATGGTGTAAAGAATAACTATACATAGTTATTACAACATCATAATGATTCTGATATATTTTATAATCCACTCCAATTCAATTCAATATTTATAGAAATGATATCATCGCTCGTGCGTACGTACGGAATACCGTCTCCACGACGCGATGAGATTCATTCTCCATGTTAACCATTTAAGAATGATTATAATGTATATATAAGAAATAATAATGAAATACATGACATTATAAAGCTACTGGATTTATGTATATATATATACATATGTATGTCATCTACTTACTTCCATTTCAAGACAATAAGGAAAGAAAAACAGCGTTCATGCGTACGTACGGACTACCGTCTCCATGAACGGTGTTTTTCATTTTATTTATCTATCTATTATATATATATATACTGAATATATATGATATATAAATCATATTTTATATTCTGGAAGTAAGTAAATCATGATATAAGTAATAATGATGTCAAGAACAACAAGTCAAAACACCTACGATAAATGAAACGATTTTACCCAAAACGCTTCTTTAACATGGAATTTACAAAAGAACGGGTAATATAATGTCATAAGTGAACCATATATGATATCATAACAATGAATATGATTCTGTAATAAGTCAATGACATTATTTAAATCATTATACAGGAGGTTCGGACACATACGAAGCAAATTGGACCTAAGGTAAGGGAAATATCACAATCTCATTTTTATCTGAGATTGTTTATTCGTAAGTATTTACTGGGGTGTATTTTATCATCCACATCCATGTTTCATCAAAATGTAATATTATTTCCATCCACCTACAATTGTTTAAAACCATTTTTACCCTTCGGTGAGTTTTTAGTAATATGTATGAAAGGAATCTTTTGTCGTACGAGGTACTTTTTGACTTTTCCGACAAAAGTACGAAGAATGTTTTTTTTAACTTATACGGCACGAACGGATTTCTACTGTTTTATAAAGCCTTATTTTCATGAAGCTTCCTCTAAAAGATTTCATGACTATTTTCAATAAAATCTCTTTCTTTTAAAGTTGCATGATGTTTTGTGAAAAGAAATTGATTTTGAAGAAGAAATGATATTTTCCTCAAGAATTCAATTCAAGTGTTTTATCAAAATTATTTCCCATCTAAGATAATAAAGAGTTCTGTTTCTATCCATATTTTTACATTGATTTGACTATGTTGTGATGGAATTATGTTTATGAATTCCTTTATCTTATATGAATGGTTTTATGATGTCATGTTGTTTAAGAATCCCATTTTTATTACATGGGTTATGAAATGATGTATGATTTATGATTTTGTGGCACACATAAGAAAGGATTCATTAAGAGATGGGTGGGACCTATATCTCCCTCCAATGCATTGGGTAAAGATTTTATATCTCATGAGATAGACATGGCTGGAATGGTAGGTTATACCGGTTCAGTGAAACAGGACTGAAACGAGGATTACTCGATTCAGAAAGGGACTTTGTCCACTAAGATAGTCTTGGCAATGAGTCTTGACTAACAAGAAATGATTCTCTATGATTATGTGTGTATGCCACAATGAGTAATGTTTTAAGTTATGATTTCATTTCACTACTATGATTTATCCCATGTTATGAAATTATGCTCTCTTTTGCAGGTTAAGATTTCCAAAAATGTTATGTTCTTATGAAAATTATGTGATTGATATTTCCTTTGTTTACCCTTACTGAGCATTTGAGCTCACCCTTTTATGTTTTCTTTTCCCCAGGATATAAAGAAAGGTTTTAGGTAGAAAAAAGGGATGACCTTTATGGGAGATATTGAAGAACTTTCACCACGATTAGAAGATTACGTTCCGAGTTTCCAAAGACACTAAACTATTACGATCCTTTAGTGTGTGTTTTTGTTATGTACTAAGTATTCCGCAAATGTAATGTAATGTCCATGTACGTCAAGATACGGGTCTCTACAGTTGGTATCAGAGGAAAGGTTTAGTCAACCTTTGGAAACTAGGATGCGAGAACTTTAGTGAGATCCCTAGAGATATTTCTAAGGTATGTCTAGGGATGTCTCTAAGGTTAAGTATACGTATAGGTTATAGTCCTAGAATTACGCTAACGATCTTCGAATTTAACCTAAGATGTTAGATATTGAGGGTACTAACCCTTTATTATGTTGTTTTCCCTAGCATGATTTTTGCCTCTCACACAATTCTTTTGGGGTTTTAGACGATGGCTGGAACCCGAAGGAACCGTGTTAATGCGGAATGTGATGGGCAATGCAATGATTGTACCCCTGAGCAACCAAACGATATAGGAGCTGGAATGCAAAATCTTGTAGCCATGCTCACACAACTTTCTCAAGCTATGAATCATGCAGGACTTCCAAACGAGCAAAGGAAGGAGCAACATTCTGTTGAATCCTTCATGAGGCAGCGTCCACCTTCTTTCAGTGGGTCTACTGATCCATTAGTTGCTGAACAATGGATTAGTACTACTGAAAAGATATTTTCAGTTCTTCAATGTTCTGAACATGATAAAGTCATCCTAGCAGTGTATCGTTTGGAAGGAGATGCTGATCAATGGTGGAATCTTATTAAGAATACAAGGCAAAGGGATGAAATTGAGTCTATGGAATGGGACGAGTTCAAGAACTTATTTTTCAATAAGTACTTCCCTCGTATTCTTCGAACAAAGATGGAGAAAGAGTTTCTTGAACTGAAGCAAAGGGACGATGAATCTGTTGGTACCTATGAAGCAAATTTTACAAGACTTGCAAGGTATGCTTCTGGAATTATCATCCAACCTGAAAGTAAAGTTGATCGATTTTTCAGTGGCTTAAAACCAAGTCTTCGAAGGGCATTAGCTATAAGAGACTTCAGTAGCTATGAAGAAATTGTGCGTTGTGCTATCAAGGTAGAAATGGAAGTTGGTGTTACATATCCATCTCATGGTTTTGACAAGAAACGAAAGATGGAGTTCAAGGAGAAATCTCAGAATAATGGTGAAAAGAAGATGAATGTTTCCTTATGCACAAAGTGTGGAAAGAAGCATGGTGGAGATTGTCTAAAAGGGACTAGAAAATGTTTTAAGTGTGGAAAAGAAGGTCATCGAGCAGCTGAGTGTCGAAGTAATGGAAAAAGGGTTTCTAATGATAAAGCAAACACTGCAGAGAACGCACCGCCAACACTTCAATGCTTCAAGTGCAAGGAAATGGGGCATTATGCTAATAATTGCCCTAATCCAAGGGTTAGTGATGATCAACATGAGCAACCACTGAAGGCAAAGGACAAAGGGAAATCACATGCGATCACTATTGGCAATGTTGAATATGACAACGATGTGGTGGAATGATTAAGTGTTTATGTAATGGGATTCCAAAATAATGTTGTATCATTGAGTATTGCAATATTTATTGATGTGGTATTCAAAGTGATTGAGATATTTTTTTTTGGAAATAAGATGATATGCGCATAATGAAGACGAGAAAATTAAATGTTTAATAGTATTCATGAGCTCATGATTGATATAAGGACTAAGTGATATCATGGTTTGAGTATAAATAATTTTGAGGATTTTGGTATGTGTAAAGTGTTAACTTTTAACTGCATTCAAGTTTTCACTAAGGTTCAATGGGTATTCAAGAGTATACATGATTAAGGACTTTGAATGTTTGGAATGTGACCAAAAAAAAACATATCTTATGATATATGGGGATCAACGATGATATTAAATCTCTGGTAATTGTTTTCACTATGTTATGAGAGTGGACTGCAGTATTATGGATAAGCCTAAATATTGGAATGGATTGTGTTGGACGATATTATTGATGGGATGTTATAGTAGTTTTGGAAAAAGGACAACCTGCAGGACGGGCGACAGCCCATCGCTTCGGACAAGGCTGTGGGAATCGAACCCACAACCGAAGTGCGACTGGCCTTTATCGCCTACCACTGACCTACAGGAAGTCCCTGTTTAGTAGAAACTAGTTTTATTATATTAAGCAGTATGATATATGAAGTATAAGTCCATTTTAGGAACCATATATGATTAATCTCACTATAGATCGACTTATGTATATAAGTTTTGCTAACCTTTTGTTTGAGACAGATGGAATGACCTGTCATTCTATCACATGATCTGCTAACACATCACGAATAACAAATTCAACTTCATTTATTTAAGAGATGAAGTAGAAATTGTTCAAGGCACGAACAAAAGTGATATTTTACCAAAATAAAGTAAGTATTTATTCTAAGCAAATTTTCAACTTTAGGGAAATGATCTTGGAAACCAAAAATGTTTTCCTAGTGATCTTATACCTGATGAATCAGATGGTACCTTATATCATCACAAATCTATGGATTTGTGATTACTGGCTTTTCCATAGCCATGTTCTCTACCACTCTCCATCAGAACATGATGGTTAGATTTTTCTTCCATATCCATATTTTCACCTATGTGGAAACCCAGTGATTAGTATATTTGGGTAATCGTTACATTTCATACTTTAGTTTTTAAAGCCATGTTTTGGTATTCCTTTTTACGATGTGGGTTTCTATCAAAGAAAATTTTGAATAGTAAACCATTTATAACCCCGACGAATTTCGAGGGCGAAATTCATTTTAAGGGGGGTAGAATGTAACGCCCCAAGATTTTATGAAAAATATTCTTTTTAATTTCATTAATGTCTTGTGTTGTACGCTACAACAAAAGAAGCTTTCACAATACGCATCCTTGACTTTCCTTCCGTTACACGCAATCGCGACCTTCCTCGATAGCGTGTGTAGTACGCAATACTGAGTTTCACGAAACAACGATATGCTATTAAAATATTATTAAAACTAGCCGTTATGAATAGTAATAACCACTTTTTGGAAATTTTGTAAATTTTATTTTTCAAAATGGAATTCATTTTTGGATTCGGAGTATCGAATTTAGCCTAAGGTGAAATTTTGGTACTTTTCGGATAACTTTCATATTCTAATGAATAGTGAAAATTACTAAATTATAATTAAAAACAACTTTTTTAATCGAAATAATTAATAGTGATAAATTATTAATTTGAGTGGTTTTAAAGTATATTTAGAATATATTTTTACAATTTAATACAATGTTGGTCATTGTTTGTAATTTCACATTTAAACCAGACATAATCAAGTGTCAATCTTTTGATAGATTTTGTTTCTTAAAAAACACGCTATTTGTTTCAACAGCGGGATTTAATTATAAAATTAATTAATGCAACTTCTATGTTATGAATTTGGTAAAATAGACTTCATTTTTGAATTCGGAATATGAAATATAGCTTAGGATGAAATTTTGGCATTTTTCTGAAAACTTTCAATTTTTGATGAATAGTGAAACCACTAAGTGGTAGGTTAAAAACGGAATTTTGCATAAAACTTAATTTTACCGCTTCTGTGAATGGAATTTCGAAAATCCGAGAGACACGGTTAATATCAAGGACTAAAATGTGGTTCAATGAGATGAAAATAATTTTTTGGTGAATAGTAACTTTTTACTTTTTTTACCACGGTTAATAGTAAATAGGGTAACTAAGGGTAAATATGATATTAATATTACCCTAACACATGTCCTAATTCTATTGGACAAGTGTAATTCGACCAAAAACAAACTTAGGAATAAAATATGACCATTTAGGCCCACTTGGATTAGATTAGGACATTTATTATTAATTTATTTAAAGAAGGGTTAAAATAGTTAAAATCAAAGTTTAATAAGTAAATCATTTTTAATATGGGGTTATACATAAGCTAAATTAGACTATAAATATTCATTAGAAAGCTAAAAAGATATCCTACATGATGGTATTTTATTTGTAATTTTTAGACAGCATATAATATAATTTATTTATGACACAAAGATGATTCAGTAATTATCTTATTAATGAAATATTGACATAATTGATAATATAAATACCAAAATAAATGTAATTTAAGACTTTTTATGAATTCCACTAATTTTCTAGGTTACTATGATATAGTAGTGTTTATTTAATCAACTTGGTTCGAATATATAATTCTGTTATGACTTTCAAAAAAATCATATATCAAATAGTGTCAAAATTGACACAAAATAGTTTTTAAATCAAATATTATATTATTAATTGTTATTTTATTCCTAAAAATCTAAGGTTCGGCCAAATGACTTAGATAAGGATATATGTATTAATAATATACAATTTGGGGTTCGTTTGGCATGTTATAGTAAGTGTATTAACCATATAGTGAAAGAAAACAAAAAGACACGGTAAAAGTTAAATTATTTAACTTAGAGTTAAATCTAATTGATAAGGTTTAAAATAAGATCCAAACATGTATAAATTTGATTGGTTGATGAGATTACAACCCTATCTCATCTAATCTTCGAATATGAGTCATTTTTGGAGGTTTTTAAGTGGGTTTATATTTATTATAAATTAATATTTTTAAGAATTCCTAAGGTGCCCCTCTCCTCCCTTATAAAAGGACACCTCCTCCCCCTCCTCCTCACACCAATTTGAGCACTCAAGATCGGCCAACCCCTGCCAAAATCCCTTCTCCACTTCCCTAGCAACATCCTAGAGGTTCTGGTCTTCCTCAAAGACCAATTCTAGTGCCCTAAGAGGAGGTCTCAAAGAGGCACTTCAAAGAAGAGGTAATTACCGTTACCAATTCTTTCATCTTTATTTCTTCTTCCACTTCTTCTTATTAGGTTGTTTCATTATGAAGTAATAACATCAGTATCACTCATATACTGATATGTTATTATAAGTACGAAACAACCCTATTTCACCATCTATCCATCCTACGGAAAAAGAAATCACCGCGCGTGCGTACGTACGGAATACCGTCTCCACGCCGTGGTGTAATCTATTTTCCACCACCACCTTACATGGATGGGTATAATGGTGTAAAGAATAACTATACATAGTTATTACAACATCATAATGATTCTGATATATTTTATAATCCACTCCAATTCAATTCAATATTTATAGAAATGATATCATCGCTCGTGCGTACGTACGGAATACCGTCTCCACGACGCGATGAGATTCATTCTCCATGTTAACCATTTAAGAATGATTATAATGTATATATAAGAAATAATAATGAAATACATGACATTATAAAGCTACTGGATTTATGTATATATATATACATATGTATGTCATCTACTTACTTCCATTTCAAGACAATAAGGAAAGAAAAACAGCGTTCATGCGTACGTACGGACTACCGTCTCCATGAACGGTGTTTTTCATTTTATTTATCTATCTATTATATATATATATACTGAATATATATGATATATAAATCATATTTTATATTCTGGAAGTAAGTAAATCATGATATAAGTAATAATGATGTCAAGAACAACAAGTCAAAACACCTACGATAAATGAAACGATTTTACCCAAAACGCTTCTTTAACATGGAATTTACAAAAGAACGGGTAATATAATGTCATAAGTGAACCATATATGATATCATAACAATGAATATGATTCTGTAATAAGTCAATGACATTATTTAAATCATTATACAGGAGGTTCGGACACATACGAAGCAAATTGGACCTAAGGTAAGGGAAATATCACAATCTCATTTTTATCCGAGATTGTTTATTCGTAAGTATTTACTGGGGTGTATTTTATCATCCACATCCATGTTTCATCAAAATGTAATATTATTTCCATCCACCTACAATTGTTTAAAACCATTTTTACCCTTCGGTGAGTTTTTAGTAATATGTATGAAAGGAATCTTTTGTCGTACGAGGTACTTTTTGACTTTTCCGACAAAAGTACGAAGAATGTTTTTTTAACTTATACGGCACGAACGGATTTCTACTATTTTATAAAGCCTTATTTTCATGAAGCTTCCTCTAAAAGATTTCATGACTATTTTCAATAAAATCTCTTTCTTTTAAAGTTGCATGATGTTTTGTGAAAAGAAATTGATTTTGAAGAAGAAAGGATATTTTCCTCAAGAATTCAATTCAAGTGTTTTATCAAAATTATTTCCCATCTAAGATAATAAAGAGTTCTGTTTCTATCCATATTTTTACATTGATTTGACTATGTTGTGATGGAATTATGTTTATGAATTCCTTTATCTTATATGAATGGTTTTATGATGTCATGTTGTTTAAGAATCCCATTTTTATTACATGGGTTATGAAATGATGTATGATTTATGATTTTGTGGCACACATAAGAAAGGATTCATTAAGAGATGGGTGGGACCTATATCTCCCTCCAATGCATTGGGTAAAGATTTTATATCTCATGAGATAGACATGGCTGGAATGGTAGGTTATACCGGTTCAGTGAAACAGGACTGAAACGAGGATTACTCGATTCAGAAAGGGACTTTGTCCACTAAGATAGTCTTGGCAATGAGTCTTGACTAACAAGAAATGATTCTCTATGATTATGTGTGTATGCCACAATGAGTAATGTTTTAAGTTATGATTTCATTTCACTACTATGATTTATCCCATGTTATGAAATTATGCTCTCTTTTGCAGGTTAAGATTTCCAAAAATGTTATGTTCTTATGAAAATTATGTGATTGATATTTCCTTTGTTTACCCTTACTGAGCATTTGAGCTCACCCTTTTATGTTTTCTTTTCCCCAGGATATAAAGAAAGGTTTTAGGTAGAAAAAAGGGATGACCTTTATGGGAGATATTGAAGAACTTTCACCACGATTAGAAGATTACGTTCCGAGTTTCCAAAGACACTAAACTATTACGATCCTTTAGTGTGTGTTTTTGTTATGTACTAAGTATTCCGCAAATGTAATGTAATGTCCATGTACGTCAAGATACGGGTGGCAAGTGGCACCGAGCTCTTTATCACTATTTGGGTGGCGGTTCCGAGTGAGGCCACTACAAGTGGTATCCTAGGCTTCTATTTTAACTCTTTTTATAGTATTTCTATTTGGGATGTGATAAACTATAGATAATTTATTATTGGAAATGGATTTTGAACTCATGATTGGAGCCTATATCCCCATGTATGTGGGATGAAATGTGTTTCTTGGGGGGGGGGTTATGATGTTTTTCTGTTGCTCATATTATAGTTTATATGATTTCCAACATGGTGTATTACATGGTTTCTGATCATTATAGGTTATAATATGTGACCCATGACCTAGTGCAGTAAGGGATAATTGAACCTTGGCCTGGTAAGGAAAGGCGTTGTTGTTTTGTTTTTCATAGGAACATCATTAGGGTATTTCAAATCCATATATGCACGTATTCTTTTTGTATAGATAATAAAATGTAAATAATATGAAATTCCATGTGAAAACCTGATATTCTTGATTAATTTTTTGTTTGATGAATTGTGATATTCTAGGATATGTGTGTGTGTGTGTGTGTGAAATTTCATGTGGAATGTAGAATGGGCATGGATCTTATAGGAGCAGGAAGTTGTTATGATTGAAGTGATTTTCATCACCAGGATTGGGTGACTCAATCATTTATTTGAGGCAATGTGGTTGTCAGGACTAGCATGGACTGATGGTACTTGGCTGTATTGAGGGTGGGTATGGAGACTACGAGGCCAAGATGTCGTGGGCATGGTTGCAATGAGGGAGGGTAAGGGTGGTTGTTATATGCTTCCTTTTTACTACTTTCTCTATCTGCATTATATATTGTGAAATATTGGGGTTTTCTATCCATTTATGGTATTTACTGGGTTCCACATAGATGACTCAAGTAGACCATCACGTAGGTGATGGTATTGTGTAGTTGGGGCATGGTAATGTTTATACCTATAAGGGGTAGTAAGAGAAAGATATACATGTACATGATTAGGGGTAGAATTAGGTTTAATATCTAGTATAGGTATGACAACTATCACACATGATAGAAATTGTGAATTAGATTGAAGAAAAATTATGATTGAGTATGGTATGTGTCTTGTAGGGGATCGATAGAGGTTATCAGGGTGTAGATTCATCAATGTCGTATTGGAATCATGAGTTCCAGTTGCAAGACCCAATGCTTTTCTAGGGTGAGGGTGGTCCACATGCGGCTGATAACTAGATAAAACACATGTAGATAATCTTTGAGTTGGTCAAGATACCTCATGGGCAGAGGGTCAAGCTAGTGACGTATACGATCAAATGAATGGCTATGAGTTGGTGATATGGGAAGGTTTATTCCCAATGAAATGAGGGACTATCCAAGAAATAATTTGAGGGCTTGTTCTTAGAAAAAATTTTCCCTCTGATTCTAAGGGAGGAGAGAGCTCAAGAGTTCTTGAGCCTTCTGTATGGTGACATGTCTGTCATGGACTATAAATCTACATTCTCTAAATTGTATGGATTTACAATAGGAATTGTATGAGAAGACAACTCAACGGTGTGGTTCTTTAAAGATGGATTATGGAACACCATATGGGTATACCTAAAAATCGTTTGGTTGGAATCATTCTTAGAGGCTGTGAATGAAGTGCCCATAAACGTGGTTAACCTAATGAACTGGGGCCATATGAGCCATGAGGTGGATTTTGGTGATTTTTCAGATGGTAGGAAATGAGGTCAAGATGAGTTCAAGTAGGGTAGTAAGGGGAAAGACCAAGCAAGACCACCCCGTGGTAGCTTAGTGGTGGTTTATATTTATTGTGGGCTACTAGGGAATGTTCAAACTAAGTGTGATAGGCCTACAATGGAGTGATAGGTGTGTGTGTGTGTGTAGGGGGTTCATCTTGAATGGTTCTATATGTATCCTTCTCAGACAGCAGACAGATAAGAACCAAGTAGGGTGAATGCATTAGTGGTTAGTTTAGGATCAGTACCATGAAAGGGAATATGATGTTCAATTACATATAGAGGACATGTCAGAGATGTTTTCCCCATCAATGGGGTAAATAGAAGGTGACAGGTGTAGTACTATAAGGAAGACAATATTCAAGAAATTGTGTGGCATGCAAGGTGCAGGATTGGGAGCATATATTGGAGGAGTTTGCTGGAAATCCAATGATGGGTATAGGTATTCCAAGTGTGTGACTATAATTTCATTTTTCTTTTATTTGGCATGGCCTATTAAGGCATTCCCATTTTGGCATGGTCCTTGAGGCATGCCCATTTTGAGTGCACAAGGTGCACATGTTGTATATGGAATGATTATGTGTTTTTTTTTGTAGGTTGTAACTAGTATGGATGGTTTAATAAATATATATATATATATATATATGTATATATATATAAGGTTCTTTGCATCAAGAGAATTGTTGGATGAATTTTTTTAGATGCCTTGGGCATTGGGGTATCGGAGGGATGTAGTTTACATGAGGTGCCATGGTAATCGAGGCATCAAGTATGCGGTTTTTGATTGAGTTGGGAGGCACCGGGTTGTTTTGAGCATCCATGGGATACATGAACTCATTATGTTGTGGGTGTCATGGGGTTGAGGTGGCCTCCAATGCATTGCAGGATATTGTTGGGTATCGAAAGCGACATGGGAGAACCTGATGAGGTACATGGGTGACGATGCATCACCGGAGGACCACAGGTCTGGAAATAGGCTGTTGGACCTTGATTTATTCGAGCAATGGGTCCGGATTGATCAGGTTAGGCAACTCATAAGGTGTGGAGCCCTCCATGATGAAGTGGACCGATACCCTTGAGTATGGTGTAGCTCATGTTGCTAGGAAGGGACTGGTATGTCTTTTACCATCTTCTTGTATTTTAATTCTCAAGGATGAGCTATGTAAAGGTGGGGAGATTATAGAAAAATCAGGTTTTTGGAATAGGTTATAATCCCCACCCAGTTTGAATATTTAAACTATTGGCGATTATACTATTTTTCCGTTGACTGGAACACATTTCTGAGATCTCTGTTGGCCATAGATGGTGTTTTTGGGTTAGATCGGAGGGTAGGAGAGTGTGTTAGGTGTTTGGATGGGTTTTGAGAGTTTCAAAGGCTTGAAGACCTAGTTTTTTGGAAGTAGGTGTAGGCCCATAGTCTTGGGAAACTGTGTGACTAGACAAAAAAGACTGTGAAATCTCATCTACAAAAGTGGCATAGAGCTGTGCACGGTTTAGGCACAATTTTTAAAACCGTGTGGGGTATCCACGTGGTCCTGCAACATTAGGAAATGAATTTTTCACATTTTGGAAAACCATACTGGTAAACCATATGACTTGTACATGTTTTTTATTAGAAATTTTCTCTTTATTAAAATATTATTATCTCTTGGATCCTCTACCTTTTCTTCATATATGGTCATGCACAACAGGGGTGATCTTACCATCTCCACTTTCCACTATATTGGATCCATCTTCCCTATTTGACCTCTATTATTTGATCTGTTAGAATCTATAGGAATGCCTCAGTAAGGATAAACCCACACATACCCCCATATTATTTGATAATTCATCATACCAACCATTTCTTCCATCCAAGAAAATTTCAAGGATTAATATGAAAAATCTGATCAACAGTGATTATATTTGATTTGAACATCAATATCAGATGTTACAATGCCTACTAGTATATGGTAGGTGGTGAATACATTGTTTTGTGTTTTTGGGGAACTTTGGGAGGAGCATCCGTTGGGGAGTTTTTGGGTACATTGATAGGGACCCCATTATATATATTGTTTTAGATAAAAATGATCTTTAGACCTATGGGATGCCATTGGGAATTCCCAATACCAATTTACCTAGAGTGAGTCTGGGTGAAAGGCCATTTCTCAATGAGGTATTTTGGACAGGGGTTCCCAAATTGTTTAAATTGTTTGTTTTTCTTGAGATAATTAGTTTAATTTAATATGGGTTGATTAAATAAATTAGAGGCGTCAAAGACCTCTATACTAAGTTATAAAACTGATTTTTTTCAAATTTATCATATTTAATTGAATTGTATTGTTAAAGTGAGTTGATTGAATTATATATATATGAAATTGATGAATTTCATGTGATGATACCTAAGGGGTCATGAAGGGCGTGGCCTAAGATTAGGATAGGATAGCATGCCCATTAGGATTCAATGATGTTGATAACTGGTTGGTCATGGTATAGATACATTATTGGTTTTGACAAAGTATTGGGCATTGTGGACATCAGATTGAGGCAGTGTGACTTTTTGGTGGGTCACAGACCATGATTTTTGGGTGGAATGGCCATCAGGTTCAAGTGTCATGGACACATGAACACGAGCTTCTAGAGATATTCTAGATTATGTTTTTATTTGGTAATTTATTCTCACCCATTATTTCTAAATATCCTATTGATTCATGTTCAAATATGTTGAATATGTGATGTGGTGGTTTTGAACACTTTTGTGGGTAGTGAACTCCTATACTTTCGGCTTTGTTATTTTTGGTTTGGGGGTGTTTTCTATAGAAATCCATGTTGAAGTTGAGGATCCTTTGGTTATTTTCAATGTGGATATCATGTTGGGAGATGAGGTTATCCATGTTTGAGGCCTTGGGCAAGAATATTTATTTGAGGGAAGACATCAATGTTTCTCCAGTGGTCATTCCATGGGGTGACATGAGCTTTTAGATAGGGGTCCTTGAGACCAGGGTATTATTGTTAGGGAATGCCTTCAGGATGTCAGTATTTTGAGACACAAGGTTTCATGAGGCATGTGGTGTTGGGATATATTATTAAGATGGAATCGTAGGGTTCACCAAGACATTGTAACAATATGGGTACCTTGGGCCCTGGTCCAAGAACTCTCTTTGTTTCTGGGATTCTAATGTTGGTCGAAGCAGGTGACACACCCTGATGGTTGTTGAGCACTAATATAGGTTGTGCTTATTTATTTCATCATACAATTAGCTTTTTTAGAGATATATGTATTATTAAACACATATACTTGGTACAAACAACTGGGTGGTATTCTAATCAGACTCATCTCACATCTTACATGGGCTCTTTGGGACGTGTGTAGACATTATGGATAAACATACTTGTAATTGATCATCTTCATGTACTAGATCATAAAAACTATTTAGCATAGATATTTTCTTAGACCCTGAGGTCTCTCCTAGCTGGTGTTTTACTTTTTTTCTTCCACTCTTGTATTACCATGCTTATTTTGTATATAGTTATTGTAGTTAGCCATATGCAGCCTTTGAATGTTGACATGTATGATATTATATCAATGCATTCCTTGTTTGATTTAGTAGTGTTTATAAGTGATTTTCTAGCATGATTTTATATTTAAATTTCTCTACTATAGTTTTTTCTATATTTCTTCCGTTGTCTATTGATTTTGGATGTGCTTTGGGTCTATGGGTCTCGTTTGAGTCTAATGAGCCATTTATTTCTACAGCATGTCATCTAATTTTTCTTGGACTAGAATACAATGATTTCCAAAAGGTTATGTCCTCCCCACTATACTTATTTTTATCCTTGAAGCTAGTTGGCAGCCTTTTCATTTGGGGAGGTACACCTAAGGCATTTGACACCCAGCATTTTAGCACTGTTCGGGTGGCTGTTAGTGTTGGGGACACTACACATTCTACATTGATCAACTTCAATATGAACTGTTTTACCACAATTGTCAAGAGTTGAGTATTTTTAATCCTTTATGAACTCAGACCATCTATATTGGAACATATTAATCTCTTTATGATTGAATATATATATTTTTTTCTCTTTTGATCAATATATATCTCAAAATTTCATGCATAAATATAATGGTCACAGATAGTCAATAATATAATTCCTTCCACTAACACTAGATAATTCTTAGGATATTTCAATTCATGAATATACAATTTCCATTATGCATTATCTACTAATTTAACATTTTTCATTAGAACATAGCCTTATCTTTTCTGGGAAGCATTATTGTATTCTACGAAGTGTTCCCCACTATTCTGTAGTCTTTATACTGGGGTAGTGATAAGAATATTTTTCAATTCATTAAATAAGTCTTCAAATTAATTGGACTTGAAAGAATTTACTCACTTCAATTTCATCTTGTTTACGGGTAAAAAAATACTGAGTGGTTCTGAAAAAACCATTGAAATACTAGGATAGTCTATAGAAAGTATGGATCCCTATTATTGGTGTTTGTATGAGCCACTCCCCTACCTATTTTTCACTAAAAGTGTCAACAAAAATTCATTTTCAGTTGATAATATTCCCCAATAATGATAATTATTCTATCCATAACTCACATTTTATAAAATATTCATATAGTTTCTCCACTTGAAAAGACTCCCAACAATATTCAAAGTCTCTTTGTGTTCATCCATTCTCTTAGAGTAGATGAGATTATCATCTATAAAGACTACCAAAAAATTTCATGGTGATATCTAAAGATTCTAATCATTAATTACATGGAATTTTATGAAGTATCAGTGTTCCCTAAGGTCATCACTATGATTTCGTAGGGTCCACACCTCAATCTAATTGTAGTAATGGGAATATAATCATTCCTCACCTTAATTGGCGATGTCACGATCAAAGGTCCATCTTAGTGAAATTATTTTCCCCATGTTGTTGATTGAATATATTATCTCTCTATAGCAGGGTCTACTTTTCCATTATTGATATTTTCGAGCACATGAAAATCATTGAAGAGGAACATTTATCCATCCTTTTTTACAATGAACAGGACTAGATCCCCCCACAGTGATACACTCTGGCCTATTAAACATTTTTCATAATTGTATTATAACTATTTCATTTATTCCTCCTTCTAAATAGTGTTCATTACATAAGGAGTCTTATATATGGGTTGAGATCTTGGAAAATGATCCATTGAGATATCAACCTCTCAGTCAGGTGGAAGTCTATGAAATTCTTTGGAGGAACAGATCAATGTAATCACCCATAATGGGTATGTCTTTGATTATGATTCTATCTTTTGTCCTAATAATTTGAGCTATATATTCTATCTCATAGTGAAATAATATCGACCATTGAGTTGGTGATTCTTTTATTCAGTTATCATCATCCTTAGAAATATACAAAATTTTAAAATTCCTTAGGATGTGGAGTATGGTATCCTTATCCTGATAGTTAATTTTAGATTAATATAAAGACATCCAGTCAATTGCCAATACGCAATCACACTCCATGATGTGAAGTATAAAGAGATTTTCTTTGAGTTTAAATCCATATTAATTGATATGGGAATAGTTATATACATTATATGGAATAATTTCTCCATTTTTGATAAATCATATTACTTAACCTTCATATTTTGAGGTGATGTTTGAATGTTTCTACTAAACATGGAGGATACGAATAAATGTGTATAACATAAATCATATATTATTTTTGGAATTATTGGATAAATTAAAATAATAGATTCCACCACATCATTTTTGTTCTCAATCATTTTATTAATGATATCTTATTTCCTTTCTTATATCCTTGGAGGTTGTTATCATTGATTGTATCTTAAAACCACTGGCATAGGGAATTGGATTGAATAAATTCAGTTCTCCTTATGGTTGAAACCCAATAAAATAAGAATATTATTGGTATGTAAATTAATGTATTCTTACTAATTATTAGGATTCATCATATGAATTCATAAATAATTACCTTGATTCCATTTTTTTCCACATTTGAAGCGTCTCCAAGTTCCCTTTAAATAGTTATTCGAATGCTTGTTCACACTATTTTGTCAAGAAGAATTATGGATTCTCATTATTTCATAAGATTTAGTTGTTGATCATCCTATATTAAACTCTATTTTCATTATTTAGTCTAAAAACCCATGAGACTGATGAGTGTATCTTATCTCTATTTCAAACATAGGGGGACAAAAAATCTTCTTATAACATTCAATGTCTCTAATCTCCATGGATTTTTCTAGAATCAACATTCATACAATAAATAAGCGATAAACATTGAATTCAGTGTTAATGATAAATACATATGTGTATTTTGTGATCCTTATAATATTTTCCACATATACATTGATAGATTCATCTTTGTTTTCATTAGTTGGATGAACTCCCTCTTTATCTTAGGATAAAGAGTTTAGGGAAAATAATTATTGACAAAACTATATTTTCTTGAATCCTTCCCAATCCATGGAATCAATTTCATCCTTAGACATAGTTTATATCAGTTTCCACCACCGATAATCTTCCCCATCAATGAAATATACCACCATTATGAATTTATCTTCTTTTGAGAATTAAAAAACCGAGAATATCTTCTAAATTGAGTTAAACTATTGTTTCGTGATGAGGGGACCAAAATATTTTCTAATGATAGAAGGTATTTATCACATAAACTATTAAACTATAAATTTTTCCTTCTTTGTAGAAGGATCTAATTCCAAATGATTCATGTTATGATGATAATTTTATCTTGTTGATCCAACACTATCATGATACTCTAAGCACCCATTCCCACCAGATTTTGAATTTCATTAGGGAAATAATCACATTTTCTATAATATTGGTTGTTTTCATAGATTCTCTTATTTGTATCTATTAAATATAAATTTGAAGAAAAAATTAGGTGGATTTAATTCTTTGGAATTGGGAATATGAAAAGTAAACCTTGATCATAAAAGGATAAACCCCTAAAAATGTATATCCCAACATTTGATTCCCTATGCTTCAATCTAGGTTAACCTTCATGATATAATTATCCAGAGGATTAATAGAAATGGTTTACAGTCAAAATCCTCAAAAATATCTCTATTTATCTCTAATACCAATTATTGGGTCCCTATCCTTGTACATATATTATTATATGATTTTAATTGTTATTTTCATTCAAATAAAAAATAAAAATTAGAAATTGATTGACTTAGAAGGTAATGTAAATAGTTAGAAAACATGAAAATAATATAATAAATATTTTATATATCTCAAAAATTACATCCTAACTTACTTTGAGCTCGTAAAAATTCTTAGGATAAATTCGGTAATACATTGAAAAACAAGATGTGGTAAAATGCCTTGTAATTGAAAAAGAATATGAAAAAACACAGTTAATGAGTTATAAGGCATAATATGATAAAAAATAAATTATTTAGGATGAATAAACATGTGAAGAGATAATATATAAAACATGTAATCGTATGATAATTTCAATATTATATTTTTGAAACCACACACATCATCACGTATACCCAAGTCACAGTTAACATCCAATACTATATCACATGGAGAACAGATTCCCATATTGGTTTAGTTTTACTCCCTAATCCCATACATAATGTCTAATGAGACAAACAAATTTCCAATTTATTGTAATTATATAAGGGTTCACCCATCATAACATTTTCAGGCATTTTTGATACACACAAAGAATAAAAAATGAAAAATAAACATATGGGATACCCATGGAAAGAAAGGGGTATTATAATCATGTTATAAGAAAAAATAAAAGGTATTATCATAATGGTATACATTAAATAATGAATTTAAATAATTCGTGGAATTTATAAGGGAAAAATAAAAATATATCACAAATAATGATGTTCAACTATTGTGGAAAGCTGAAAAGGATTGGGTTTCTACGTAAAAATTGTTCCACTTGAGCACAATTTTTGATAAAGGAATAAATAGTTTTTAAGGAATAAATATATCTATAACACCAAAAATTAACAAAAGTTAATTTTTATGATATGAAGAGATATGTTAGAAAATTATTTTTGAGTTAAAATATCTTATGGAATGTACTTTATAATGGATAATAAATAGAGAAGTTCCCATTAATTGATATTTCTTATCATGTGAATTGAGAAGGAAACATTTTAAAAAACTATTTACCCATAATAGAAGGATGAATTAAGAAATATATCTATGTTTAGATTATATACACATAATCTGGGAGAATTATATATGAATAATGAAGAAATTAATTTGGGTAAAAAGAGAGAAAGTGTAACCCTAGGAAAAAATGGATGTTCGGAGAGAACCCATTCTTTATGTCTGAATGTGTTCTGGGTTTTCACTTAATGTACTAGAGAATAATATTATATTCATTAATAATTTAATTTAGATCCTATAAAATATATATTTTATTTTTTATACTTTTATTAATTTATATTTTTCCATTTTAACAAGTTATGATGTTTTATTTCATCTATCGGAGAGTATTGTTTTTATGGTTTCATTTCTAGTTAACATCTATAGATTTATGGATTTTATTTTTAAATATGAATAGACCTCAAGAAGTGAAATAATATAGAATTATTAAAATTTTAAAATATTAAATGGTACTAAAAGTCATTTTTCTTTATTTTGTGAGAATTATTTAATTAATAAAACGTTGATAATAATTTTTTTATTATGGCCATTTTTATGGCCATCACAAACTACATTGATTTTATTTAATATTAATTTTATATATTTGTTTAATAAAATGAGATAATTTAGAATAGAAAATTATAATCGAATTCAAGAATATTTATGGTCTTACTACTATATTTTAATGTGGTAATGGGAATGAGAAATCGTCATCCACAAAGATGGTTAGCAAATAGATCACAGTTGATGTTTTTTAGATTAAAGGTGAAGAGAAGAGAATTGTTGTTGGATAATAAGTTAAAATAATAATACTAAAGTATGTATATCTTTTTGTGTTATGGTTTCTATTTCTATTTTTTGAAGTATAAGGTAGAAGAAAAAAATAATTTAAAAGAGAGATGTAGAATTATACCAAAGGAATTTCATTTCATTCAAAACATCCTTTGGGCACTTGAGTTTGGACTTAGGTTAGACCAAAAATAATAGGATGTGGGGAAGAGGATTGTGAATGATATTATAAAAAAATATTATAAATCATTAAAATTTTGGAAGGTGTGATGTGAAGGAATGGTGAGGGGTGGTACTTATTAGTGTACGAGCGGGGTGTTTTTGATTACTATATTCACTAGTTTGTTTTCTAAAGACAATAAATAGTAATGATTATTATGTAAATATAAATTAACTATTACGTGTGTGTTGAAAATAATGGGTGATTTCATCATCCACGATTTAAAAATTTAAGTATATGTCTTAAAATGTTAAATACCCTAAAATACAATATTTCACTATTCAACAAAATTTAAACTATTTTAGTAAAATAAAACAATTTCACCCATACACTATTTTGATGTGTTGTTCTCCAAAATAGAATCCATTTTGTGAAAATAATTTAAAAAATATGATAAATATAATTATTATATAATATCTTCATTTATTTTAAATGATTATATTTTAATATAGTAATCTATTTTATGACCTTTTGAGATACTAATTAAGGTGAAATAAAATTATAGTATAATTATAAAAACACATAACATTGATTTAGGAATATATATTTTGAAAATAAAGTTCGTTTTAAATCATTATATTAATTATAAAAAAATAAATAAATAATTTGGGTTTTACAAAAACACCCACACAGTATTTATCAGATTTAAAATTTGTATTTACATGTACCATGATATATCATATTTTCACTTATAGGATGCCTTGATTTTATTTTCCACATTCATAAGTGAGGTTACTATTCTAACTTCCATATTTCTATTACTAATAGACACATTACTTTCATAACAGTATGATTTTAATGGTCACATGGGTTTGTTACCTATTATAAATACCTCATATTCCCTTCATATTCAACTTGTACTTTCTCTAATGGTAATATATAATTTCATCTTCAAAATGAACATTTTATCGTTAACATTATTTTTTATTCCTACATCTTTTTTATGAGTGTGGTCATTATAGTGGATGAATTAGATTGATTTTTTATTCTTATAATCTTATTTAATATTTATTATCTGGTTCTAATATTTGGAATTCTTGTTGGTTTTTATCTAACTAATGAATCACACTTCGTTTTTTTAGACAAATGTTTTTTTTCTATGGAATGTATATGATTTATTTTATATGAAATAATTACAAGAAGTTAAATTCTATAGATAAATTTTTTGGGACATTACAGTTAATATTCCAATGTACACAACCATCTCATTGGAAATTATCATAATCCTTTTAAATAAACAATTAATCCATTTTCCAAGGTGAATATATTCCTCGAAATCCCCTAAGGTCTCATGTCATGCTAAAACATATTTTAAGTGATTAAAATTTTCATTGTTGTCCATAGATAGGATCACCCTAAAAGTATCCCCATCCTAGGTCTAAACACTAATAGATTTAAATGGATCTAGGTTGTATACCGAACACATTATTATAATCAACCATTATTCTTTTTTTCAACTCACACATTGATTTATTAGAATTTTAATAATATTTGCGATGCCAAAATAAATTAAATAGATTATAGGACTTGATATAGTCGGACTATTTCTATCTGGGGATCAAAGAAAATCTTTTAAAAGTGGAAACCGACAATGAACGAAAGATAATTATATCACAAGTAAAACCTAGATCACAAAATCATCCAGATAAGAACAACATTCTACATCGGTGAAGATATTACAATTCTATAATGGAGAATAGTAGAAGAAAACTTAGAAAACCATGGAAAAGTAAATCAATAGAGAATAATGTCTAGAACGAGATTAATGAATATGAATGAATCCCCATAAAAATTCTTAGTGTCTCTGTAGGGTTTGAGAGAGAAATTTTCATATAAGATGGAAAATAATCATACACACATCATGTCTTAAAAGCCCTATTTCTAAGATATTCATGATGTAAACTCCATTCATGACTTGAATTTATTGATTTTTAAGATATATTTAAAAAACATTTCCTTGGCCTAAAATAAACACGATTTAATATTTTATGAAATGAACTAGTTCCACAGACTGTAAACACATCACACTCTAGACCGATTCAAAAAATTATATCAGTAATAAGTCTATGTTGGGTAAACCATTCATGATGTGAAATTGTACATTAGAGGGATCTCAAAAAAACTAATAAAAACAGACCCAGAACACCTCCAAATTCATGAAAAACCCCATAGAGAACTCTTCTAATCTAATTGAATCATTTATATAATAAATTAATTTATTCAAAAAAACATACATCCTATATGTTTAGGACATTTCCACCTACAAAATCTATCTATCCCCAAATGAAACAAGATCACCATGGTTTAATGAATAAAATAAAGCCCAAATAGATATTGTTTAACCATAAGTTGAAAGAAACATACCTAGAAAAAATGGGGGATCTTACAACCTCCCAAACCATTAAAACTCACCCCCAAGCTAAAACTCATCCCCAAGATTCTATGTACATCAATGTGGGGTGTCAATGAACAATTATGGCCACTATTCTCACATATTAGAATCCATCTCCTAGGTATCCCCTTGAACATTCCCATAATTCCACACCACTAGAACATGAGGTACGTATGTACCCCAAATATTTTTCTCACTATAGTCTACAATCCTTATATGTTTCTATTTAGAGGAAGCATCTACACTAAGTTCAAACTCATCATCATCTAGGACAGGAAAGGTTCAGGATGATATATCCTAAACTGTGACACATGAAACACATCGTGCATGGCACTATAACACTATAGAAGGTCCAATAAATATAACGTAGGCCCAACCGTTGTAACTATCCCAAATGGCCCAAAACACTAGAGTACTAGCATTCTTTATTTCTTGATTTAGCATTTCCCTGCTATAGGAAAATCCCAATAGAATACATGAAGACCTACCTTAATATTCTGTGGTCATCTTCAGTAGTTAATTTAACATTTATAACCACTCTATACAGTCACCAACCACCTTCTAAACAACTAATCTGACGCAAAAACCCCCTAGATTATACTTGATGCAATAAGCAATAAATCATATATCTCAAACAAATAATGAGGTGAATGACATGGAATCCCACATAAATAATTTAATGGGGACAATGGATTGATGTAAATGATCTATTATTATATAAAAAATATAAAAAGTCTATTTGCAACACTTTGAAACTGCCCAAATACCAAACAAAGGATTGTGATTTATCATTAAGAATTTATATATTTTACTCATGATTCTATCTATTTCAGGATGATAATATTGGAGCATAAGAACCTATGATCCCAAAGCCTTAGGAATACAGTTCTATAATTGAGATGTAAAGAAATGATATCTATCTTAAAAAATAATCCCTTTAAAACCATGAAAAAAAATATCTATGGCATGAAAATACTATAAATACAATCATAAATGATGGTCTACCTGAGAGGAAAAAAGTGGGATACCGTCATCAGACAACCTATGGTCACCCATACAACATCATTCATACACAGTTTCATAGGTAATATGTCGCAACATCTCTAGTAACATCTTCCCATTCCTATCCTATAATTAGAAGATGCTATAAAAACCCGTCTAGCCTCTAGTTGCTAGATTTCACCAAATAAAAACTGATTTAACTTGCTACAAATCCCACAAACTCCTTCATTATTTCCCGCCATAACAATATAAAAATATCATGAGACATATTTTTCAGAATAGGGTGTCCATCCCACCAAGAAGAAAGATACTCACTCATTATATCCTCACATATTCCCATAGTAAACCATAATATTTCAAAAAAATGATTATTGAAGATGCAAAAAAATATATTCTAATGGTGGATCCCACTATAGATATTTCTTGTCAATTCTATGAACTATAGATAAAATACTAGTTAAATCTCAATCTTGTCCAAAATAATGGGTATAATAGGTCTTGATGTAATATTTACTAATTAATGGGACTCCCAAACACCTAGTTTCATGTCAATGAATTGTTCATCATCTTCCACTGATCGATAGAATCCAAAATTGTGTTGTTTTTCATCATTATTCTCAAGAAATTAACAAAAATGTTTACATTTCCCAGTATATAATCTATATCAAAGAAAAAATATTGTATATACTCAAATCACCTACTCTAACAAAGGATAACATATAAATACCAAAATATTCACATGAGGATCATATAGTACATTTATACCACAGAAATATTCCCCAAAAAAACTTTTCCATAATATCATAGGGGTTATACCACTATATATAACTCTAGATCATGAAAAAGGTATTTCCTCTCATACATTCTCTACTATATAGTGCCATAAGAAACAACATTATTCTCCTGTATCAAAATGAATCCTAGCCCTACATCATCTTTATCATAGTAGAAAATATATTTTAGATATAAACAGGATAAAGTGAGAATCGATGTTACGTTAATCCTACCCTTCATCTCTAAAAAATCACTCTCTCACGCATCTGACCAAACAAACATCTCCATATTCTTGGTCCGCCCAATCATCGGTGCTATCATTTGGGAGAAGTACTAGATAATGAAAATTTAATAAAATTATTTACCTTGAAAAATGAACATCATGAATATATTATTGATTCCTTCCCAAGATAACATTTTTACAACCTTATCTAGGTCATGTGAAACGACATCTTCTAGGTTTAAATGACCAAATAATCATATCATATAAATCCATAAAATGAATTTGGTTATCATGGAATAAATACAATACATTATCTGTATTCTCAGTACAATATCTGTATGTTTTGAATGATCATCTACTTATTACGACGAAAATGAATATACAAAGATTAAAAAACCCATAAACTAATACAAAAAAGAATGAATGATCTGATTCATTAATGAATTGACTACCTCTAATGAATTATTCATATCAAATAGATTCACCAAGAACTTCTACAAGGCTTATCAAATCCTAAATGAACATTTATTATTGTCTTATTATCTCACTCTCATCAATTTATGACGTGATCTTCTGTCAAAATTAGAGAAACTATAGGCACCTCAAAAATTATTAAAAATATCATAGAAGCATAGAATTGGATACCTATTTTGACAATTATATGATTCAATATATAAAATTATTCACACAATAGGAATGTCTCATCAGCCTTCTTGGTGAACAGAATGGGAGAACCCCATGGTATCACACTAGTTCATGTGAAACCCTTAGCTTTAATATCTTTTGACAAGAGAGGAAACTCATATAGCTCCATTGGTTCCTTTTTCTAAGGGATAATAGAAATTGTATCTAATACTGGGATGAATTTAATCTTGAATTCTGCATCCCATATGGGTGGTAAACCATAGAACTATTCAGGAAAAAAAATCTTGAAAACAAATCTTCCTATAGAGAAAAATCACCACACTACATTCCCCTATCTTATAATGAAAATGAATTCTATCATATCCCTGAAACAATCCAATATGTACATAATTTTTCCAAAATAACCATCCCAAATATCTCACTAACCATGGTGAAAATAGCTACCTAATTTTGAAGTTAGAAACAAAATAATATATTATAAAAGTTGATATGAGGATATAATAAAACTAACCATTCCATACACAGAATCAAGTCAAACACTATCTTTTCTAGCACAATAAATTTAGAAAAGTAATGGAAGGAACCAATTTTTATAGAACAATGCTTGGGAAATGTTATATTCTCTAAATATACTACAAGTGGTGTTTTGATGGATAAATCATCATACATTATTGTTAAAAGGTAAGATATGAAAGAATGACATGTATCAAAAATAATTAATAAATGGTATATGATAAAACAATCATACCTTCGATCAAAGAATTTCCAACATCTAAGATAGCGAGAGTAAACTAAATAATGTGTATCTGACATTCCATTCTTCTGTAAGTACCAATATGAACCCCCTGTGATGTTCCCTCAACTTGGTACATCAACTCTTGAAATGTAGTACCTTCCCCCTACCTCGAACTAAATTTTTGGTATATCTCAAACTACTATTCTATTGAGGTATAAATTATTCCTTCCCAAAACCTATTACATGTCTTAATCCTAGTCCACTTCTCTAATACATCATTCCCTTATAAAGCCTCTCTAGGTGGCCCAACCATCTGTAATAATTCCACTCTAAAGCAGTGTACATAAATTAAGGAATAAAATGTAAAAATATTTCATGCATATAATAGTACAATGTAATACAGTCTTTAGATGAATTCACACATCCCTATCCACTCTTCCCACTATATCCTTAATGATAACTCTAAAATAGGTACTTCTTGAAACTAAAATAAGAGATTCATGTTATCCGCTATGAAACATATTGTCTGCTACATGAGGCCTCTCAAAGAGTCCATTTCTTGATGAAATCATGATTCATACCTTCTTAATTTATAATCAATAAGTAAATTTACACCTATGGGATGATTTCATAGTGAATCCCATCCTATAAATTCCTCAACCTATCTATCAAATCAGCTACAAATGATAGAGCAGTTAGTTGCAAATTGGTAAAATGTATGGTGTTTACAATCACTTACACGCTATTCTACATCAAGAGAAGAAAATCATAAGCCATCAAATCACTCTATGTCTTCAGATAAAAGTTTATCAAAATCATTATTGTTTATAATTTCAATTAAAAACTTATTTCAATAAAACATTATCTAATGTATCCCATAAATTCTTCACTGGTCCAGAGAGAAGGTATTTAGTAGGAATCACAATCATATATGTTGGTGTATCATGCTGTTTGAATATCATCTAGACTGATATAATCTTGAAATTAGCTTCTTAGGGGCCTCATTCTCCAATGAATGCAGGTGGGTTCTACAGCTAGAACCACATTATCATTTAAGAAAAAGACATAATGGTGAAAAAATATCCCTTTGCATGGATCACATGGCCCTCTAGAAGATATAATTAAGATAACATAAATCATTTCCTTATGATATACAAGAAGCTCTGGTTTATCTGTTTTAGGAGAATTCTTATTTTCCCCTCTCCAAACACTCAATATGAATATAAGTAGGATAAATGTTGTTTAAAAGTCAATACACTCTATAAGACATAAGAAAATGATCTGGTCAGACAAGACATGTGACAATAACAGAGCACTCCTAGCTCATGGCCTCTCTATACGTGGCTTAACTAGTGAATTGGAATGAAAAAATAATTCTTCTTTAAAATTTAACCAATATAATGGGGATCTCATTTCACAGTTCATAGAAGAAAATATATCACACACAATAAATATGCCTCTATCAAGAATAATGCATGTCAATACATATCCTTATGTTCCTATCAGGATGCATGCATACTCATCTCACACTAAATGATCCAAGAGTATAAATCTCAATAAACAATAACATAAAAAAATAAATCAACCATGGTGAAATAATATCAACCATAACAAGAAAACATCATGTACAAAAATCCAAACATTGTCACTCAGATTTCCATATGTACATGTGTCAATTAATTGTATGCACAAGATCATTACCAAGCCCCTACAGATTCTTTTCAAATTTCTATATTTGAAATGTTGTAATGAAATATAAAATGAAACACACATTTCATATAAATTTGTAACAGACCCTAATCTAGAAGTCTCTCGCATGATGAAATTAGGCTGTTTACTAAACCTTAAGCTTGCCTCCCCGTATTCCAAATAATTCTAACAAGTAGAAATGGTGACAAGAATTAATTTGGGAGACTATACCCTCTAGTATATAGTTTCAATATAATAAGAATAAAAAATATAACTTTTATTGAAATAGAAAAAACAATAAAACACATTAGACAAACAAAAACTATAATTAACAACTGATGAAAAAGTGGAAAACCAAAGTTAAGGAACACAAAAGAGTTAATATGTAGAATGAGATGTTGGATGGGGAACGAATATCTATATAAATTGAATGGAATTACCTTAGGGATCTAAAGAGAAGGCTAAATGGTAGATGAATATAAAATCATATTCACATCATGGATTAAAACTACTATTCTAGACCTATTTATGATGTGAACCACATTGATGATGCTAATTTATTAAATTATAAGATATAGAAAAAGAAATTTTGTTTAGGACAAAATAATTATTGTCAAATATTTGAAGACATGAACTAGTTCTATAACATATAAATGCTCCATGATAAATAAAATCATGAAATCTTCCTTGAAATATATTCAAATAATGTAAACTTTTCACAACATGATATTTTCTAGAAGACATCTGTCAACTCAGCTTCAATAGAAAGAACCAAGACCACCTTTTAATCTTTTTAGACCAAAAAATAACTCTCATAGGTCCTTTTTTACATCTATACCCAAAAACCACTAATTCAAAATGACCAACATCCCACAAATTTATGTCATTTTCTCTAAATAAATCTCTTCATCCCAAAAAAATTGACCACCAAGGTTTTATGAAGATAATAAAACTGAAACCGAGGAGATTCAATAAAAATTTGAGAAATATATACTTAGAATATTAGATGATCTTATACATACTTCAGGAAACATACATGATTCCCCATTTCCAACATATGGGTAGACATCTCGAATAAGATCACATGATATATCTAGAAGGATCATGAAAGAATCATCATTGGATTAACTGATTCCATAAATGCATCCTAACATCACAACCATAATAATAGAAATGAAGAATCTAGAAGATCCATTCCCTAATGTGAAGAAACACAACCAATATAATGATCGAGAACTAAATTTCAGTGTTCATGAGAGGAGGAGACACAAAAAATCATATGGGAGAGGGTATTTGTTGGAGAGAGATTTTATATATCAGAAAACTGATGGAGTTATGCGATCAAAAAATAAAACCTACTGAGCACATAAAATTTATGACATAAACCATAGTATAATGATTTTTTTCTCCCTTGAATCATTCATAATGAAAAAAGAATATCTTCGAGTAAAATTACTTTTATTATTTTTGTAAGACAAAAATATGTAAATATATTTACCCCACAAGCCTTTTTTCACAGCATGAACATAGAATAATATTTATGCTCTGAATTACACATTAAAACTGTATATTTTCTATATAGCATACAACCAGCTAATGTTCAGCATGAAGACTCATAAAATAGTCATTATGGAAAATTAACTCAATAAAATGAAACTTTTATAAGAAAATAAAATACCTTTTATCAAGGACATTATAATATTTCCACTATTATAGTTTCCATCCCCAAGAAGTCCTATAGAAGAATGGTGATCTAGAAAGAGGGAATGCCACAACTTCCTTACTGAGGAATCATGACCCCAAGTCTCGTGAGAATAAAATCCATTTCTCAATAACACCTTGGATAATTGAATAGAACCCCCCCCCCCCCCCCTAATGACTCTCACATTGGTATCAATGATATTCAACTTTTTGTCAACAAAAAAAATCTAGATCAAATTAAATATCTAACCTACCCATAAGATGAGAGGGATCAGGATGATACATCCTTAGCAATAATATGTGGAAAACATCATGATTTATTCTTAATCTTGATGTATATTTCATCCAATATAAAATAAACCCAAGAAACTCATTGATCTCAAGTGGTCAACCTAATCTTAAATCCACCTTTATCTACTTCCAAAAAAAATTGTTACCCAAATAAGCAGAAGATTTTTGGAAAAATCATTCAATAATAGAAAACTATAAAGGAACACATTAATGATATGAATATAAATTCAACAAAATTTTAATTGTAACCTTCTATAAATTTATATCTCGATTCGACACCAAAAACACCAGAACATGACTCAGTACCATAATACTTGACTCACCAAACTCTTCCCAACAATGACGGGACTTGAACAAGTGACTATACTGTCCTCATAAGGGTTCAATTTTGGATGAGGAAAATTAATTTTTGTTAAAAGAACACTCAACTGGTCTTATATGTCTATAACATGATCAAAAATAATAAAAGACACATGCATGGATAATATCCTATAATATTTGAGTAGAATTGTCTTTCTGACATTCCATATATGGATGATAAGTTTTACTTAACCAGAATAGAGTCTCAATGACATCCTAGAGACTCTTCTATAACCTAGATGTAAACCTGGTATCACTGTCCCAAATAATGTTATAGGGAACCCCATGTAACCACTTCATATAACTTACATACACACCATACAAAGATATCATTATTTTTTGGTGTCCTAGATTAAAATGAAATAAGAATATTATATCAATTGATCAACCACTAACTAGGCATATTTATTCCATTTGGGAGTCTATGGAAATCCAACAATAATGTCCATGGAAAATTAACCCCATTTCCAAACTAGTTTTGAAAGCGGATTGAGTAGGCCCGAAAAATTCACCTTCTATACCTTTATTAGTTTTCAGTTGTAATATGGACACACATAACTAATAATGTCACACTTCATACCAGACCACCAAGAATGATGTACCATGTCATAATACGTCTTCATTTATCAAAAACTAATGACCCACTATGTGATATGAGATTATCTATTGATTGAATTACTCTTATATACTAGAAAAAACAGATTCATGAAGGGAAGAATACCATCATAAGGGAGAGATAAACTAGAAATGGTTTCCCCACCATATATGGTTTCTTAAAATCCTATAAATTCTCCATCTGACTCATACTAATGGATAATCAACACTAGTGTCGATGATGATAACTAAACATCAGTTAAACCATAACAAAATCACCACAGTAATCATCCAAATGAAATTTACGAAAGCATCACAAAAGTTACACTCCTTTAAATCCAATATATGTTATGTTATATCTTTTTAATTTAGATCATTAGTGATGACATTACCATTCTTTAAGGAATTGAAAATATTGAAATCATATATTTAATGGTATTCCAACCATGTTCTCTATCCGAGATTCATCTCTTTATGAAAAAATATATATCCCAAACTCTTATGATTATATAGGTTATGAACAACTCCCCAATGAGATATTTCCACCATCAACAAAGATCATTCTTAGCTACGTCAATATGCAAATCGTTATTGGGGAAATTATTCAAATGTGTTTGAAGATGACAAGAACCATAGGCTAAAACATTGTCATCTTTTATAGGTACACAACCCAAACCATTATTTGAATAATTACAGTAAAATAAATAAAATTTTCCTATATTATGTTATATCACAATATGAGTCTTTGTTAGAATCCATTTCAAGAAATCGAAAGAAGTGTTTCAATTAACTTCCCATGTGAATTTCATCCCTTTTAAGGTAATATTAACCCACAGTGACACAAACATCAATAAATACATGATAAATCACCAATAGTATCAAGAAATACCAAAAACGTTCTATATCATGAAGTATTTCCATAGCTTTTACAATGAAAATAAATCCATCACCTTCTCAGGATTGATTGATAATAATTGTTAAAAAATAACATTCACCAAGAACATGACATCATGAAACATGAAACATCATTTTGAATGCTTTCCATAAATTAAGTGTCTCTTTAATATCTCTCAAAGTAAATTTATATGGTGTGCGTGCTCAATCTCAAATCACAAATAAACTAATATATCGAAATTGAAAACCACAAGGTAGGTGTTGAGATATTAGTGGATTATATGATTCATAAAATATAATAAAATTATTTAAGAATTAGTTAGACCAAAAAGAATCAAAATATATTCATAATGCTGATACATGTTCCTTAATGCGGTCTTCAAAATATCAAATTTAAAAACCATATGCTTATGATAACCCTACAATACATTAATCTTAAAAATCACATCTGCACTATAAGTGATCAAACAATAATCCATGTGGGTCAAAGGATACTTGTTCATAACCACCAATTAGTTTTGATTTATATAGTCCACACAAAACTGATGTGAACCATCAAATATTGAAGGTAAAGATAATGTGGCGTACCCATTGTGAAACTCTAGGGAGAACAAAAACATTTAGTATTAGTTCATCCAACCGATCCTAAATACCCCTCATGTCAAAGAGTTCTATACGATAAGAGGGTATGGAGATCTTATAGGTAGAGGAAAGTTGATAAATCATAATGTAAACCACCATCTCTAGAGAAAGACTGAGGAAGTCATCAAGGAATACAATAAGAATGATCCATAAATCTACAAGAAGATATCCAAAATAAGAAACACCATCTCACTAGTCATCAACGGATGACCATAAACCCCTATGATCTGGGTGGGGAGGTTCATCCCAAACAAACATCATCTCCCACTCACCATGAAACAATTGAGAGATTAAATCACCAACAATGATTGAAACATGTTAATGATATAACAAATCAAAACCCTGTGAGAAAATATTAAATCCATTAAAATAATGATATAAAATAAATCTAGATTATAAATCAGGAAAATCCTAGACCAACACTACATTAGTGATCAATAGATAATAATATGGTGATAAAAAAAAATCTTTCTTTTTTCCAATATGTGTCATTTCCTCTATAAAAAAGGATATGATCTACACTAGATGTTTAAGATCATCAAAAAAATTGGAGGATATAATCTAGTGAGAGGTATCAATATCAAATAAAACAGTTCTAATTGATGATGAAAAATTTGAACCAGTCAGTGTCTCTAGACCAGCATCAGCCACTATCTATAAGAATTATATTGCTTGAATGTGCATCACTCTTGAGATATGTGGCTAGAGCCCTATAGTATTAAAAATATATCACTACACCATAGTTTACTTTGTAGCTGAAGACCCCTAGCCATATATAAGAATAGAAATTTACTACAAGAACCTCCATAGATTGCCATAGTGTCCATTCAAATTTCAAATTTTCTGGGGAACAGGACATGTATGATTGGTTCCCCTTACTTTATCACACTGATAACATGTTAGTAGCACACTACCATCAATTTCTAATGGTCTAGAAGATGCCCACTATAAAGAACCACAACCATCACTCAAATTATTATCATGAGACATCCTATTCCTCCCTAGTATTCTTTAAAACATGTCACTAGGTGGTAGAAGAGGGGTATCATTACAAATCACACCCATAATATTCATCCTCTCCATCATACACTACAGGAAAAACAACCTCTTCTGACGGGCTATTTGCGACGGGGGGGGGGGGGGGTTGCCCCGTCGCAACTAACTTGTTATTTGCGACGGGTTTTTCTTGCTTGTCAGAAAAAGTAATGCATGGTTTGGTGATGTATTCGTGCCAAACCGCAGGAAGGTTATTTGTGATGGGAGGAATATTCCGATCGCAAATAGTTTGTCGCTCGGAGTTATTTGTGACTGGACCCGTCGCAAATACCCGGCAGCGGTAAACGGATTTTTACAATGAGAATTTTATTTGCGATGGGGGAATATCCCCATCAACAATGGTTTGTTGCTCAAAAGGTATTTGGGATGGGACCCGTCACAAATATCTGGCGGCAGTAAATGGGTTGTTGCGACAGAATGTTGCCCCGTCGCAAAATGTGTGTCGGCATGTACCTTTTTTGACGGGGCTCGTCGCAAATAACCTTTTAATTGCAGACATCAATTAATGTGGGCAAAGGTATTTGCGACAAGGCCCGTTGCAAAAGGTACCTGTTGCGATAGTATTCCTGTCGCAAAAGGTCCTGTCGCAACTAATCTAACCTATATATACCCCCATCCGTTTTTTCAAATCCTCCTCTCAATTCCCCCTTTCCCTCACTCTCTCAACCTTATTTTAAGAGTGAAATTTGGTTTCAGTTAGTTTTATTTATGAAAAAGTTTTGAAGCCATCTACATCAATAGAAGATCAAATTTAAAGGTATTTATATTATATTTAATTTAATATTTATTTCATTTTATATGTTAATTTTAATTATTTTTGATTAGTTTTAATATTATTAGATTTAAATTGGTTTGTTAACATTAGTTATTTGTAATAATAACTTGAAATTATTCGTACTAATTTTCAATAAATATGAATAATTAGTAATAAATACGAATAATTAGTAATAAATTGGAATAATTAGTAATAAATAGGAATAATTAGCAATAAATTGGAATAATTAGAAATAAATAGGTATAATTAGCAATAAATATGAATAAATTGTAATAATAAGTAATAATTAGAAATAAATAGTATTAATTGAGAATAATTAGGAATAAATAGAAAAAAAATAGTAATAAATAGGAATAAATAATAATAAATAGTAACAAATAGTAATAAATTGTAATAAATAGGAATAATTAGTAATAAATAAATATAATTAGTAATAAATAGGTATAATTAGCAATAAATAGGAATAATTTGTAATAATTTGTAATAATTAGAAATAATTATAAATTAATAGTAATAATTTGGAATAATTAGATATAATTAGAAATAAATTGTAATAAATAAGAATAAATAGTAATTAATAGGAATAAATAGTAATAAATAGGAATAAAGAGTAATAAATAGGAATAATTAGTAACAAATAAGAGTAACTACTAATAAATAAAAATATTTAATAAAAATTGGAATACATAATAAAAAATAATAATAATTAGGAATAATTAGTAATAAATAGGAATAATTAGTAATAAATACTAATTATTAGTAATAAATTGGAATAATTAATAATAAATAGGAATAAATAGTATTAAATAGGAATAAATAGTAATAAATACGAATAATTAGTAATAAATATTAATAATTAGGAATAATTGGTAATAAATTGTAAAAAATAGTAACAATTAGTAATAAATTGGAATAATTAGGAATAATTAGGAATTGTTAGGAATAATTAGTATTTATTATGAATAATTAGGAATAATTAGTACTAATTAGTAATAATTATTAGTAATTAGTAGTAATTAAAAATAATTAGTAGTAATTAGTACTTATTAGAAGAAATTAGTAGTAATTAGTAGTAACTTGTAGTAATTAGTAGTAATTAGTAGTAATTACTAGTAATTGTGTCTAAATAGTAATAGATAGGACTAAATAGTAATAAATAGGACTAAATAGTAATAAATAGTAATAAATTTTAATAAATAGTAACAAATACTAATAAATAAATAATTAGTAATATATAGGAATGAATAGTAATAAATATGAAACATTAATAGTAAATAGGAATAATTAATAACAAATAAGAATAAATAAGATTAATTTGTAATAAATAGGAATAATTAGAAATAAATAGGAATAATTAGTAATAAATAGGTATAATTAGTAATAAATAGGAATAATTAGTAATATATAAGAATAATTAGTAATAAATTGGAATAATTAGTAGTAAATAAGAATAATTAGTATTAAATAGGAATAATTAAAAATAATTAGGAATAATTAGGAATAATTAGGAATAATTTGGAATAATTTGGAATAATTAGGAATAATTATGAAAAATTTGAATAATTATGAATAATTATGAATAATTATAAATAAGTAATTATAATTAGTAATAAATTGGAATAATTAGAATTAATTAGTAATAATTAGAATTAAATAGTAATAAATACAAATAATTAGTAATAAATTGGAATAATTAGTAATAAATAAGAATAATTTCTAATAAATATAAATAAATAGTAGCAAATAAGAAAAAATAGTCATAAATAGGAATAATAAGAAATAAATAGTAATAATTAGTAATAAATAGGATTAATTTGTAATAAATATGAATAATTAGCAAAAAATAGCAATAAATAAGAATAACTAGCAATAAATAGAAATAAATAGAAATAAATAGAAATAGTTACTAATAAATAAGAATAAATAGTAATAAATATGAATAAATAATAATAAATAGAAATAAATAGAAATAATTATGATTAACTAGCAATAATTAGGAATAATTAGCAATAATTAAAAATAATTAGCAATAATTAGGAATAATTAGCAATAAATTGGAATAGTTAGTATTAAATAAGAATAATTATAAATAAATAGTGATATATTGTAATAATTAGTAACAAATAGTAATAATTAGTAACAAATAAGAATAATTATAAATAAATAGTAACAAATATTAGTAATTAGGAATAAATAGGAATACTTAGTAATAAATAACAATAAATAGTAATAAATATGATTAATTAGTAATAAATAGGAATAAATAGTAATAAATATGAATAATTAATAATAAATAGAAATAATTACTAATAAATAGGAATAAATAAGAATAAATAATTATAAATAGGAATAAATAGCAATAATTAGGATTAATTAAGAGTAAACAAGATTAATTAAGAGTAAACAAGTGTAATTAAGAGTTAAAAAGATTAATTATGAGTTAAAAGAAGTAATTAGGATTAAAAAGAAGTTATTAGGAGTTAACAATAGTAATTATGAGTTAAAAGGAGTAATTAGGAGTTAACATAAGTAATTATGAGTTTATAAGAGTAATTATAAGTTAACATGAATAATAATGAGTTAACATAAATAATTAAGAGTTAAGAGGAGCAATTAAGAGTAAACATGAGTAATTTGGAATTTATAATAGTAATTAGGAATAAAGGGGACTATATAGGAATTAGCGGTAGTAATTATGAATAAAGAGGACTAAGTTGGAATAAAGAGGAATAAATAGGGATAAAGAGGAATAATTAAGAATAAATAAGAATAGATTCTAATAACCTGTAATAACATAACACAATTTCCAGTGGATTAACGACACTCCTTTTTCTTGATGTCTCTTCTGATTTCAACTTTCACCGACTCAAAACATTATGAAAACTATTCTTTTACGTAGTCATATCCAATCTTGTATGAATGAGTTTGAATATGGAATCATAAGACCACATTTTTTATAATGTTTTCAGTTGGTGATACTTGCAAGAAGATGATTTATTGAAAAAAAAAAGGGGACTCTTTTGTTCGGAGACTCATTTAATTGCATCTTTCTCACACTGAAATCACAATGAAGAAGTAGTTGTAGTTATTTATCTTCTTTTTTCAGATATTGTTTTTATAATTTCAAATTATTCAAAAACAGTGAAGATTTAAATTTTGAAGAAATATATGGAACAAGGCAATCGACATCAGTCATTAATAGATGATCGTTCTTAGAGAAGTTAGCGCACGAATCGAAATAGTTCTCATTTAAATCCTATATATATTGAGGGTGTTGAAGAATTATTATCATTTGCATCATCAAAACCAGAATATATTTCAGAAGTCACAATTAACCACCCTTATAAAAAATGTGCTCTGAGAACGTTTGACACATTTGACAAGTTTGGGGGAAATCTCTTGCAGTTTTGTTTTCAACCAGATTTTGTTTTTTGGTATCAACATATTGAAAGCAGTTCCAGATAGGATACAAATAACTTGATTAAAAATAAATCATGGTTTCAAAATTTAGTTCATGATGTTTTAGTTCCATCTATTCAACAAACTGAAACTCAAGATGATAGTGATTTAACACAAGAGTTGGTACCATCATAATTTTATGATTTGTTAAGGTCTGTTGAGGATGAATAATATCCTAGATGCAAGATAAGAAAATTATAAGCAATTGCAAAATTTATGGCTATTAAATTAGATAATGCAATGTCAAATAACTATTTTGATGAGATATTTTCATTGGATAAAACACTGTTACCTGGAGGAAATGTGTTTCCTATAAATTACATTGAGAGAAAGAGGCTAGTTCGCAATCTAGGCCTTAGTTATCAGAAGATTCATGATAGTCCAAATGATTGTATCTTATGTTACAGTGAAAATGATTCATTGGATAGTTGTCCCACATGTGGACAATAGAGGTATAAAGAAGCTCAATCATAGAAGTCTGGATTGATTCCAGGAAAAGTGTTGAGATATTTCCCCCTTGCACCTAGGTTGTAGTGTTTATTTATGTCTCAGAACACAACGTCAATGATGTCATAGTATAGAACCAATAATTCAACTGATAAAAGCTTGAATCATCCATCTGATGGTGATTCATGGAAACATTTTTACCGTCTGTATCTGTCTTTTTCTTTAGAAGCCCAAAACATGTGATTGGGTCTTTTTGCTGATGGTTTCTGTCCGTTTGGTTCTTATGGTAGTTTGTATTCATGTTGGCATGTCTTCATAACTCCATAAAATTTACCTCCATGTATTTTGATGAAGTAGCCCTATATCTTTTTGACTCTATTAATCCCATGACATCTGAAAAAAATTGATGTTTTTTTAATCCATTGATTGATGAGTTAAAATGCATTGTGGAGAGATGGTGTTAGTACATATGATGTTGTTGTGAAACAAAATTTCATATTAAAAGCTTCATTGATGTGGACGATTAGTTACTTTTCTGCATATGGCTTGTTATCTAGCTAGAGTACACATGGTCCGAAATCATATCCTTACTATATGAAAGACATTAAAGCATTTATGCTCGTTAATGGAAAAAAACCTTGCTATTATGATGGTTACCACTAATTTCTTCCAACCGATCATCCTTTTCAGAGGAACAAATCTCATTTCGAAAAATGTACAGTAGAATGTGATGAACTTCCAAAGATGATCTTAGGTATAGAGTTAAAATCAGTTTTTTTTTCATTACCTCCCATCACATTTTTCCCACAATAAACCAACAAGAAAATTGATGGCTTTGGGAAAGAAAATAATTGGATTAAATGAATAATTTTTTGGGATCTTCCATATTGGTCTGATTTGTTGGTCCACCACATTTTGATGTCATGTATATTGAGAAGATTTTTTTTAATAATTTATTTCATATAGTTTTGAATATAGTAGGTAATACCAAAGATATTGTAAAGCCATGATTAGATCTTGCCCAAATTTTCTGGCAACCATAACATGAACTATTTGAGAATGCCAGATCCAAGAGGTTAATGAATCCAAAAGCATCTTATACACTGTCCAAAGAGAGACAGTTTTTATTTTGTCAGTGGATTGCAGATTTGAGACTTCCAGATGGTTGTGCTTCTAATTTGGGAAGATGTGTTAAGAATTGTTATATTTTAATATTAAAAAGTCATGATTTTCATGTTATAATGGAAATACGTATGCCAATTGGATTCAGGGGTTTTTGGAATTCAATGATTTGGGTTTCGATAACAGACATATCATTTTTATATACATTTCTGTAGTGAAAATCGACTACGATGCCCAATGAAAACTGGAAGAAGATACTGCTATAATTATATGTAAACTAGAAAACATCTTTCTGCCGACTTTCCTTAACTCTATGAAAAATCTAATATTACATTTTCCAAATGAAGAAAAATGTGGAGGTCTCATACAGTTTCGATGGATGTACCAATTTGAGAGATGCATGCAGAAATTGAAGAAAAAAGTACATAACAAAGCATCGGTTGAAGGCTCAATAGCTAAAGCTTATTTGCAAGAGGAAGTTTCTTTTTTATACTCTCATGATTTTGAATCTAAATATCCCTCAAAACATAATCACATGGGACGAAAGAAGGGGAATGTTAATGAGGAAATGGAAAATAAATTATCTGTTTTTATTCAGCCAAATCTTGGTTTTGGTGGAGTTCATGAACGATGGCTTCCAGATGATTAACATCACCAAGCTTATATATATATATTCTACTCAATTGTGATGAAATGACATCAACTGTGCTATGAGTGATTATATCAATGATTAAATAATTTATGTTGAAGTATTTATATATATTTTATTTGTAGGTTATATGATAATCATATCAAGATACATCTTTGATATATTACAGCAGCTACTCTTGAAGAACACCGAAAAAAAATTCTCAATGCTTTCAAAAACTAGTAACATAAATTATTGATGGTTTAATATCAATTATGTTTATTATTTATCATATTGATTATTGTTTTAAAAAATTTCAGGTGTCTTAACATGATGATAAAATTGATATACGATTGTGTGAATTGAGTAACCCACCAACCAAAATGGCTAAATCTTATAATAAATATGTGTTGAATGGTTTTCGATTTCATACACGTGCATATGGGGAATCCAAAAATCAACAAAAAATGGAGTTTTCTTTAGAGGATCACATCACAGAGAAACTAAAGATGAATTTTATGGCATTTGGGATGAAATTATTGAGATGTGTTATCTAAGACAGAATTACATAATGCTGTTTAAATGTCACTGGTTGGATACTGACAGAGGTTTTCATGTTCATTTGACTCATGAAATCATCGATATTAAATATAAAAGTCTTCTTGTTGTAAACGAACCATTTTTACTAGCTCAACAGACACATCATATTTAATATGCAATTTACTATGTTACTTCAAGATACATGGGTGATTAATGAAAGAAATAAAATATACAGGTTACCATAACTCAATGTGCATGGATAAAAACCAATATGAGGACATTTCTAAGGGATATGGTCAAGAATAATCAATTTAGAAAGACAATGTCCCCTCCATGTACCCCCTAAATCTTCAGTATGATGAGGGTCAGATGGTCCACAATCCCCCTCATCCAAAGGTAGATCAATCTCCTACAACTCGTGAAATAGACCATGATCCATCTAAAACAAAAAATTATTGTTGTTATCTGATAGTTAAAAATAACTATTATATATATATATATATATATATTAGTTATGATTATAACCATCATTTAACAATGTCGATGTCTATATTCATCCTCATCTCTATAGCTATCAATGTCAATGTATTCATCTTCCCCCCCCCCAACATCATCAATATCCATATGATTTTTAGTTTCATCATCACTTTTCATTTCAAATTTATTTGTAACATCATTAACATCTTCATCATCATCAATCCTTAATTGTGGAGTGTCATTATCGATATTCAATTCTCTTTGTGAAAAAGAAGGATTTTGAATAATATCTTGAAAAATTCCAATTCCATGCACTTTAGTAGAACCACATTCAGTTTGAGTAAGCTGATTTTCCTGAGATTTAATTTTTATTATACTCTGCCAATCAGTCAAGTCTCTTGATGTAGCATAGTACTTTGCGTAATACATTTTATGTGCATGTTGAGCCATTAAAAATGGTTCATTTACTATAAGAAGAATTTTATATTTAATATCGATGATTCCATGAGTCAGATGAACATGCTATCCTCTCGTAGTATCCATCCACTGACATTTAAACATCATTTTGTAATTTAGTCCTAGATAACACAGGATAATAATTTAATCCAGAATGCCATAAAATTCAACTTCGGATTCTCTATGATGCGAACCTTTCAAGCAAACTCCACTATTAAATTATTTTTTTATTCCTCATATACATGTGTATGAAATCAAAAACCATTCACCTTATATATATTTTAAGATTTATCCATTTTGGATGGTGGTTTACTCAATATACATAATCACTTATTAATTTTGCTAGTACATTGAGATACCTAATTTTTTTTAAAAAATTATCAATATGATAAATAATAAATGAAATTGTTATTAAACCGTCAATAATTTATGTTTGCAGTTTTTGAAACCATTGAGAAATTGTTTTTTTGTATGCGTATTTCATGAGCAGCTACTGTAATTTGTGGAAGTTGTTTCTTGATATGATTATCATATAACATAAAAATAAAATAAGTTTACATATTGCAACAGAAATTATAGAATAAGTGATAGAAGAACTCACAACACAATTGATTCCATTTCTTCACATTTGAGTAGAACATTTGTATGAGCTATGTGATGTTCATCATCTGTAATCCATAGTTCATGAACTCCACTGAAACCAGGACTTGGCTGATTGAAAACAAATAATTGATTGTCCATTTTTTTCATTAACATACCCCACGTTTCATCCCATGCGATTATGTTTTGAGGGATATTAAGATTCAAAATAATGAGACCAGAAAAAGGAAATTTCCTCTTGAAAATAAGCATCAGCAATTGAGCCGTCAATTGATGCATTGTTACGTACTTTTTTCATCAATTTCGGCATGCTTTTCTAGAATGGGTACATCCATCGAAACTATACAGGACCTCCACATTTATCTTCATATGGAAAATGAAATATCATATGTTCCATTGAATAAAAGAGTTCCATCAGAAAGATTTTTTCCAGTTTACATATAATTACAATAACATCTTCTTCCAGTTTTTTAGGGCATCATAGTATGTTGTCACTGCATAAATGTCTTCAAAAAAATATGATAAGACTTTTATCGAATCCCAAATCATAGAATTTAAAAAACCTCTAAATCCAATCGGCATAAGTATTTCTATTATAACATGACAATCATGAATTTTTCGTCTGGTAATATAACCATTCTTAACACATCTGCCAAAATTGGAAGCACAACCATCTGAAAGTCTCAAATCTTCAATCCACTGACAAAATAATAGGAGAATCCTTTTGGATAGTATATAAGATGCTTTTCACTTAATTTACCTATGTGATCTAAAATTTTCAAATAGTTTAAGTTCTGGTCGCCTGCAAATTTAGGAAAGATCTAATCATTCCTTTATTGTATCTTTGGTCTTACCTGGTGTATCAAAAAATATATGAAATAAAATATCAAAATAGTTTTCTCAATATGTATGACATCTCACTTGTGGTAGGCTAGCAAATCAGACCAATATAGAAGATCCTAAAAAAATGCTTCATTTTATCAAATTATATTCTTTCCCAAAGCTATCAATTTTTTGTTGGTTTATTGTCAGCCCAAATGTGATGGGAGGTAATGAAAATACAACTGATCTTAACTCTGTACGTGAGATCATATTTGGAGGTTCATCCCTTTCAATTATACCTTTTCTGAAATGAGATTTGTTACTCTGAAAAGGATGATCTGTTGGAAGAAATATGCAGTGATAGTCATAATAGCAAGGTTTTTTTTCTATTTACGAGCATAAAATCTTTATTGTCTTTCATACAGGAAGGACATGATTTCGGAACATGTGTACCCTGGCCAGATAACATACTATATGAAAAAAGTCACTAGTCAGACTCATCAATGTTTCATTTAATATGAAATTTTGTTTTGTCGTAACATAATAAGTACTAACACCATCACAACACAATGAATTTAACTCATCAATTAATGGATTCATATAAACATCAATATTATTTTTCAGATGTCCTGGGATTAATAGACTCAAAAAGATATAGGGCTCCTTCATCAACATCCATGGAGGTAAACTGTATGGAGTTATAAAGACATGCCAACATGAATACGAACTACCATAAGAACCAAATAGACAAAAATCGTTTGTAGAAAGACACAATCACACATTTTGGGATTTTAAAGTAGAAGATGGATGTAGATGGTCAAAATGTTTCCATGAATCACCATCAGATGGATGATTCATGATTTTATTAGTAAAAATATTGGTTTAGTTCCATGAAATCATTGATACTAGGTTTTGAGACACAAATAAATGTTACAACCTAGGTGTAAGGGGGAAATATCTCAACTGTTTTACTAGAATCGATACAAATTTCCCTGTTTGAGCTTCTTTATACCTCGATTATCCACATGTGGGAAAACCATCCAATGAATAATTTTCACCAGAATATAAGATGAAATCATTTGTACATGCATGAATATTTCTATAACTAAGTCCCAGATTACGAACCAGTGTCTTTCTTTCATAGTAATTTGCAAGAAACACATTTCCTTTAGGAAATAGTGTTATAACCAAAGAAAATATCTGATCAAAACTATTGTTTGACATCGCATTATATCATTTAATAGCCATAAATTATTCAACGACTTCTAATTTTATTATCCTGCAACTAGGATATAATGCATCCCCACCAAACCTCAGTAAATCATAAAATTTGGATGGTGCCAACTCAAGAGTTAAATCACTATCATCTTGATTATCAGTTTGTTGAACAGATGGACTTGCAACATCATGTACTAAAAATTGAAATGGTGATGGATCCAAAATAGAGTTGTAAGTACCTGCTCTGGAACTATATTCACTGTGTTGATACCAAAAAACATAATCATGTTGAAAATCAAACCTCAAGAGATGTCTCTCATCCTTGGAAAATATGTCAAATGTTCTAAGAGCACATTTTTTACAAGGACACTTAATTGTTCATTTTAAAACATATACTGATATTGATGATGGAAATGATAAAAATCTTCAACACCCTCAATATATACAGGATTTAAACCAGAACTATTTTTAATTCTACACTGATTTATCCCAGAACGATAATCTAATAATCACTGATGTCGATCTCTTTGTTCCATATTTGTCTATAAAATATGAATCATCATAATTTTTGAAAAATTTGATATAAAAAAATATCTAAAAAATGATTAATAATTACAAGTACTTCTTTATTGTGATTTCAATGTGAGAAAGATACAATTAAATGAGCCGTCGAACAAAAGAGCCCACTTTCCCTTGATGAATCATCTTCATGTAACTATCACCACCTAAAAATGTTATAAAAAATGTGGACCTACAAATTCATATTCAAACTCGTGCCTACGAGATTGGATATGTATACATAAAATCATACTTTTCATAATGATTTGAGTTGGTGAAAGTTGAAAGCAGAAGATTCATCGAGCAAAAGGTGTGTCGTCAATCCACTGGATATTATGCCATGTTATTACAAGTTATTATAATTTATTCCTTTTTTCTCCTAATTATTCCACTTTTTCCTATTTATTCCTCTTTATTCTTATTTAGTCTTCTTTATTCATAATTACTTCTATTAATTCTTATTTAGTCCTCTTTATTCATAATTACTCCTATTATTTCCAAATTACTCTTGTTAACTCTTAATTACTCATGTTAACTCCTAAATACTCCTGTTAAATCCTAAGTACTCATGTTAAATCCTAATTACTCCCGTTATTTCCTAATTACTCTTGTTAACTCCAAATTACTCATGTTAACTCCTAATAAATTTTGTTTACTCCTAATTACTCCTATTTATCCCAATTACTTTCATTAACTACTAATTACTCATATTTACTCCTAATTACTCTTATTTACTCTTACTTACTCCGGTTTAATCTTAATTAATATTAATTATTTATAATTATTCATATTTATTATTATTTATTCCTATTTATTAGTAATTATTCTTATTTATTAGTAATTCTTCTTATTTATTACAATTTATTCCTATTTATTACTAATTATTCCGATTTATTACTATTTATTGCTATTTATTACTAATTATTCCTATTTATTTCTAATTATTCCTATTTATTACTAATTATTACTATTTGTTACTAATTATTACTATTTATTACTATTTATTTCTAATTATTTTAATTTATTATTAATTATTACTATTTATTACTAATTATTACTATTTATTACCCTTTATTTCTAATTATTATTATTTACTATTATTTATTCTTATTTATTGCTAATTATTCTTAATTATTTCTAATTATTCCTAATTGTTTATAATCAATATTAATTATTGCAATTTATTCCTATTTTTTATAATTTATTCCTATTTTTTAGTGTTTATTCATGTTTATTAGTAATTATTCCTATTAATTACTATTTATTTATATTTATTGCTATTTATTCCTATTTATTACTATTTATTACTAATTACTCATATTTTTTACTAATTATTCCTATTTATTACCAATTATTAATATTTATATCTTTTTATTTCAAATTATTCAAATTTATTACAATTTGTACCTATTTATTACCATTTATTTCTATTTATTTTTAATTATTCATATTTATTACTAATTATTCCTATTTATTACTAATTATCCCTATTTATTATTAATTATTCTTATTTATTGCTAATTATATATATTTATTAATATTTATTTTTTATTATTACTCATAATTTGTAATTATTCCTATTTATTTCTTATTATAAATATTTATTTCTAATTATACGTAATTATTCCTAATTATTCCTAATTATTTCTAATAATTACTAATTATTCAAAATTATTGTTAATAGTTCCTAATTATTCCTAATTATTCCTAATTCTTCCTAATTATTACTTATTATTCCTAATTATTACTGATTATTACTAATTATTCATATTTAATAATTATTCCAATTTATTACTAATTATTCCTATTTATTACTAATTATTCTTATTTATTGCAAATTATTCTTATTTATTACTAATTATTACTATTTATTACTAATTATTCTTATTTATTACTAATTATTCATATTTGTTACTATATATTCCTATTTATTCCTATTTATTATTAATTAATCCTTTTTATTATTAATTATTCATATTTATTACTATTTATTTTTATTTATTACTAACTATACCTATTTATTAGTATTTATTACTATTTATTAGTATTTATTACTATTTATTACTATTTAGTCATATTTACTACTATTTAGACCTATTTATTACTATTTAGTCCAAATTACTATTAATTACTACTAATTACTACAAATTACAACCAATTACTACTAATTACTACTAATTACTACTAATTAGTACTAATTAGTACTAATTACTACTAATTATTACTAATTATTACCATTTAGCACAAATTATTACTAGTTATTACTAATTATTCCTAATTATCCCTAATTATTCCCAATTATTCTTATTTATTACTAATTATTCCTAATTATTCATTTTTTACTAATTATTACTATTTATTACTATTTATTACTAATTAATCTTAATTTTTCCTATTTATTACTAATTATTCTTATTTATTCCTAATTATTCTTCTTTATTACTATTTATTCCAATTTATTATTAATTATTCATATTTATTACTAAATATTCATATTTATTACTAATTATTCATATTTATTAATAATTAATTCTATTTATTCCTATTTGTTATTATTTATTCCTATTTATTATTAATTATTCCTATTTATTATTAATTATTCCTATTTATTACAAATTATTCCTATTAATTACTAATTATTCTTATTTATTCTTATTTATTCCTATTTATTACTATTTATTCCTATTTATTACTATTTATCCCTCTTTATTACTATTAATTTCAAATTATTCCTAATAATTACAAATTATTACTATTTATTTCTAATTATAACTAATTACTAAAAATTATTCCAATTTATTGCTTATTATACAAATTTATTACTAAATATTCCTATTTATTACTAAATATTCATATTTATTACTATTTATTCTCTATTTTTTTCTATTTTTTACTATTTATTTATATTTATTTCTAATTATTCCTAATTATTACTATTTAATTCTAATTATTACTAATTATTACAAATTAATCCTATTTATTGCTAATTATACATAGTTATGTCTAATTATTCTTATTTATTACTAATAATAAATATGTGTTCTTAATTATTACAAATTCTTTCTATCTATTACTAATTATTCCTATTTATTATTAATTATTCCAATTTATTACTAGTTATTCCAATTTATTACTAATTATTCATATTAATTACTAGTTATTCCTATTTATTAAAAATTAGTACTAATAATTTCAATTTATTATTACAAATAAATACTGTTAACGAAACAATTTAAATCTAATTAAATTAAAACTATTAAAAAATAATTAAAATTAACATAAAACAATGAAATAAATATTATATAAAATAAAATATAAATAACTTTAATTTTGATCTTCTATTGATGTAGAGGGCTTCAAAACATTTTTGTCAAAAAAAACTATCTGAAACAAATTTTCACTCTGAAAATTCTGTTCAGAGAGGTAGGGAAAGGGAGAATTGAGAAGAGGATTTGAAAAAACAGATGGGGGTATATATACGTTAGATTAGTTGGGACAGAACCTTTTGTGACCGGAATACCGTCGCAACAAGTACCTTTTACGATGGGCCCTGTCGCAAGTACCTTAGCCTGCATTAATTGCGGTCGACGGTAAAAAGGGTATTTGCGATGGTCCCCATTGGAAATAGTACCTACTGACACACATTTTGCGATGGGGCAACATCCCATCGCAACAACCCATTTACTGTCGCCAGATATTTTTGACGGGTCCCATAGCAAATACCCTCTGAGCGATGAACCATTTTCAACATAGATATTCCCCCGTTGCAAATAACATTCCCGTCTCAAAAACCCATTTACGGTGGTCGTGTATTTGCGATGGGTCCCATTGCAAATACCTCCAAGTGATGAACTATTTGTAACAAGAATATTCCTCTGGTCACAAATAACCTTCCCACTATTCGGCGCGCAAGCCGCATCGAACCGCAAATTACTATTTGCAACGGGCCACCAAAACCCATAGCAAATAACATAATTTTTTGACGGGGCAACCCCACATCGCAAATAATCTCTGGAATGGACTATTTTCGACGGGATTATTTCCCATCGCAAAAAGACCATCGCAAAAAGTTGTTTTTCCCATAGTTCCACCACCATATAAGGATACCCTAGAGTCTAGAAAATTCACACATTACCTCGATAGACTCAGGTGTATATAAGAAGTATAATATCTAATAACCATTTTCCATATTTTCTTCCAAATGATGGGGTTCGTTAATAAATTTATATAATGGGATGGTTCTGACATAAGAACTCTTTTGATCAATCCTTATCTCTTGCAGCACCGACTTTTTCCTCAAATATTGGTTCATGAATTCATGGAACATTCTAGCCCATGGCACAAACAACTCGAATGATAGTCTCTATAATAATCTAATCGATATTGGGATTTGACTGATAATGATATGATGCACCATCCCTTGGAACCCGTCAAACACATCCTTGAGGCATACACCTACAAAGTAAAAATATACAGAATTGATTAGACAATAAGATAATCTTCATTAAATATAGAAAACTATAAGAAAATCTAAGATTAACATCTAAGTCAACACATGAGAGAAACACCTCCCAACATCTCATAGTAACATGACTCTCACTAGGATAAGAGTTTTCCATGAACTCTTTAAAACCTACAACTCTGGTTTCGAAAATACTATATCCAATCTCTAGATAACATAAAATAATGAAACTTGATGACTAACCAAATATGATACAAATTTATAATGAACGAAACCATTTTATCCACTAATATTGGTGCACATCCCAATCCTCCACATACCTGAAGAATGTTCCTAATCCCCATGATATAGAGACCAGTATCAAGGATTCAAAAACAATTAGAGCGAATGATTTCACCCTACCAAAAACATGATATAAATAATAAAATCAAAATGGAAAGAAATATTGGATGAAAAATAAAAGAAATGTATTCCATAAAAAAGATAAACAAATAAAGTGATATGATAAGAATACCTCTTAAAACCCAAATGTATATGTATAAAAAATGATTTCCAAAATAAGAATCCAATACTCCATGTCGTTAGGGAAATTTCACACAATCCAAAAAAGCTATCCATACCCAACTAACATAATCCTCTCCAACTCACTATGGAACCTTGCCCTTTCCAGCATGAAAATAAATAATAACGCATAAACACTACTAAAGGGGTTTGTAATGTGTGACCTAAATAGTCATAGGGGATCCCACCTATGTGTTGCATATTATATTTGTGTACCACATTCATAATATTCTTATCTTATATATATTAAAGGCTTTAAAACCAGTTCAATATTTTTTTATCAAAATCTTGGTAAATGTTTTACCCTTTTATTTTATTTCCTTAAGTAGGCATGTAAAATTGTTTAAAGTCGTGTAATTTTTTCAAAGAAATAAATAAAAGTTAAAATAGTATGAAACAAATCATATTTAAATCATTATATACATCACTACAGGTCTAGCTCGGTTGATCACACATAACTGACCTAGTGAAGTTTGAGCATCATGTCCTGAGACACATGAATGGAATATGTTGAGTAGAGAAACAAACCATCAAATGAACCCACCAATAGTATCTAAAAATTCTCTAGAACAAATTTTTTAGGTGGAAGAGGAAAGCCCCATTATTTAACCCTCCAATATTAACAAAGGATAATGCCTTTTGATACACCTTACACTTAACTATTAATGGATTCCCATGTGCTACATTTTCAAAATCATTTCATCGAAACAATTATTTAATTTTATTTTATAAATCTATTTCTTGATTATTTTAAAAAAAATATATTATAAGAATATGAAAAAAAAACATTTCTATAAAACCTATTTACACCCAAAAACTAATAAATCATTCCAATATATATATATATATTTAGAAAAAATTAACAAACTATATAATTAAAGGGTTATCCATCACATTATAATGACAAAACCACCTACCTAACCCGCGAGTTTCACACTAAATGAGACAATATCTACAACCACTATAAGGAAATTAAAAAAATATAGGACTTTGAAATGATTCACATTTTATTGAATAATATTCCATAAAACCAATGGTCATTTGAGGGGTTATACCACACACATCTCAACAACAATACATGCCACACCACATCCAATAGAATGGTTGACCTCTTGAAGAAGTTCACACAATCTATCTATAAGGATCAAGAGAAAATTATCAAATGATCCAAAGCATACATAAACACTTCCCAATGTTTAAACCAAAATAATATAAAGGAATAAATAGAAAGGAAACATATCTATAAAAAAGAAACACAACCATGATTTAGATCAATTTTTTAACAATGGAGATCAGGATACGAAACATTAAAAATAACCCACAAGATAGGTTGGGTTAGAGGGAGAGGTTGTATATCATAAGAATGAAAGAGATACATGAGAAAAAAAACTTATTCGGCTTTTCATATTTATGTCATAAACTATAGTATTATGGGGTAAGTATCCCATAAATCATTTCTCTAGAGATACATATATCCTTGGGCTAAATTACAGTGTGTCATGATCTTATGACCTGAAAATATGATTTAATGTATATAAATATTTTCACCATAAAACATTTTCATGGTATCTACCCGGTGGTAGATTTATTTTGTAAATTACATATTTACTCTATAAATGTCCCCTTTAGAATAGAATTAGATGGACCTATAGAGAAACTCATAAAACATTCCCAATTCCCCCTAAAATAAGGAACATACACTTAATCATAAAAATAAAATACCGTTTATCTAGTATGTTACAAGTAAAATGTATTATTTTTTTATTAAGTTCTATAAAAAATGACTATATTCATTCTTCATTCAAAACACATCATCTAGAATCAATTTTCATTTTTTGGAAAAAAAGGCTTATAAGTCTCAAATTGATATTAATGAGATATACTCTCTTTATTCAACACAATTTTTTCTCATTATTTTTAGAGGGTATCATAAAAACCCAATAAATAATATATTTTAAACATATTTCTTAAAAGAAATGCAAACACATTTAAAATCTATTTTTTAATTATTTTCATGACTATAAATATTATTTAATTATATATACCCTTAACATATTGATATGTAGTGGTGAAAAATATTTAATATTAGCGTAGGAGATAAATTTTGGACTATAAAATTGATATTCTATCTTTTATAGTATGGTCAATAATGGGTTTAAAAAAGGATAAATGTAATGTGGGTCTAAAGTACCATGGATAAAAAGTAACAAGAATACTTTTTCTATCATTTCATTTCTATTTCAAATACTATTGTTTTGAAAATATTTAAAATAAAATTATAGTGTGGATACATATACTAAAAATTACTGAAGAAATAGAAAAATATAATGAATCTATTAGTTGGCTTGATGTACATCTTCAAAATGAATGTTTTATGATTGGATACTCAACCATGAAAGACATGTCATGTAAAAATCGAATTAATATTAATTTTATAGATTTAAAATAAAAATATTAAACAATTTTTTCTATTTTTTAACTTTCACCTTATCAATAAAAAACTTCCAAATATCTAAAAATTTCTACCCTTAATATTAAATTCTATGATAATGAATGGTGTAAAATATCCACACGTAAATATAATAATTTTATCTAAAATTAATCATAATATAATGATTTCAAATAGAAAGAATCAATTGTGTTCAATGAAATACCCCTATAATGAAAATTAAATCTTACCATAATTATTTATTTCGAAATAGACAAAACTAATTCTAAATATTAAGTAAAAATAAGTAATTAAAATAAGAATATTTAATAAAAAAACATTTCTAAAATAATGTTCTCAAATTTCTTGATTCATTTTTTGAAATTGGGGTCCATGTGGCTAAATATGCATTTATATTTTCCTAAAACCTGAATATATTTTTAATATAATATATAATTAAATTAAAAAAGATAACACATTTTAATGAAAAAGATATTTAATTTTTCTGAATACCATAATCTTTTAAATCTTTTATTTATGCACTAAAATTAAATCAAAGTGATACTAATAAAATAATGAATTATAATGGAATATAATTCATTTAAATATATTAACTAATAATGATTATAATAATACTTAGGATCACAATGTGAATCCTCACCCACTATATCACCTCTAATAAGATCCCCTACAATAGGCTAATCATCAATCTTATTTTCTTGGAACTAATCAAATTTAATATCTCATTTCTCAAGTATATATTCTTTTGGATGAGTAGTCTGAACATGATAAAGCTAAATAAAATTCAACATTAAAGATTATGGAAAGTATTTGGCTATGAAAACCTATTATAGTGGTGGTATCAAAACTATCATCAATACCTGAGGAGCCTTTGTATGTTTTCATGAAATATGCATTGTAACCCATGTTGATAATGAAACTATAGTTGAATCATAGTCTATGTAGGTTTTTACTATGTTGTATATGTCACAATATATGTGGTTAGTTGGGATGATGTATCTACTAACAGGATATGGGTATCATGGTGGTAGGATACATGGTTTTTTCTGAAATAGTAATTATAAAATTCCTCTAAAAAATATGGTCAGAAATAAAATATCCCTTCTTTTCCTTATTCTGACTATCCAATTTTATAATTCATTTATTTTTCTCTTAGATATATTTTCCATTATTTTTTTATTAATTTTTTTTTTCTTTAAACTAATGAAACTATTTTTTATCAATGTATTTACATTCTCATTTACCTAATGCATTCACTCTGTCTAATAAGGAGAAACTACCACAAAATACAGTGGGAGTGGTGGGATATTGAATGCAGATGTGGTACCCAAAGGAGTAGATCCCATATCATCCATCATGATATTCATTATGTTAATAAATCCCTTGATATTTTTAATATACTACACGTAAGATGAATTAAAAAAAAGTGATGACATAGTAATCATGGGATGTCAAATTCCCACATCAAGTGTATTTCAGTTAGGTAATGGAGAATCCATATTGTAAAAGTGCTGGGAAATAGATTTAACAGTGGATAAAGAAGTAATATATTATAAATATAGTGTATCTACTATATAGAAAATAATAGAAAATATATGATCATTTCAAAAGTGGTGGGATACTTCTCATCATGAAATGGTGACCAATGGGGTATATGAATTAGTTGTAATATATGATTAACCTTATTAGCCAATAATTTTACTATTTTTATACACTTATAAATAATTAATATAATAAATTTAAACTAAATTTTTACCAATAGAATCCTGATTGGAATTTGTGGATGATGAATATAAAGACTTCTTAAAAAACTTGTTTCATGATAACATACAATAAAATGTTTGGGGATCTAGATTATTCCTCTAGAGTAGTAGGTGCTTTTTAAACGTCTTTTATGATGTATTCCTAACCCAACTAAGCATACACATATTTTATAAGGTGGTGAATTCTATGAATGATGAAATCCTTAATGATGTGAGATATTGTGAGGAATTGAGTCACAGTGGGATTTATATAACATGGAGAAGAATGGAAATCCCAATATCATACTCTAATGTATTATCATCATGATCTAATAATGGTGAATAAATATCCTCATGATTTTTTTTGTAGTGGACCAATTAGTATGAAATGGATAATTCCCATATCCAATTTAATTATATTTCCTTTTATATCCCTTTTTGAGAGCCCAAATATAGTAATTGTATCATAATTTTATTTTATAATTGTGTTAATTAATTTTGATCTCCTAGACTTGGTGTCATCTTTTCCTTCAATCATATCTCAATGTAATTCATCATTTTGAAATAATGTTTCATTTTTTCTGGTCTCAATGTGAAACCCAATATGTTACATAACGATGCAAATATATCTAAATAAAATCATAAATTCTATCCAAAAATATAAATAGAGTTTCTAATATTTTTCCATATTAACATTAAAAGGCAATTCTTTTCATAATTCACAATGATTTTAATGGAATCCATAATAAGATCTTTATTTTAATACTCTATAATAGTTATATATTAATCAATAATAAATTTTTTAATGTACTATTAGTTCAAAGACTCCAAACCAATATCTTGTATGATTTAGTTGATAAAATAACCTTCTGAAACCCATTTTTCGAAATTGTAAAAGCTCTAAGTACTTTTAACTATGTCATTAGAAAGATAAATTCATGAATATACGAATATTTTAAGGATAAAAGTTATAAAAAGTAGTGGAATCCTTCCAATAATATGGACAGTTTATGGGATATTTTTATGTCTTTGGAAGGCTGGTTCAAAAGATAAATAATGATAGGATTGGGATTTCGAGATATATGTAATGTTCAATTTGGGGAATTTTGGGGGATCTTCATGGGTTGTTAGTTAGGAAAAATAGGATCCCATGACAAGGGATTTAGTTGGAGATTCATTTTGTGACAATAGATTCAAATTGTGTATGGACTCTGAGTGCCATCAAATTCATGAGACATTTTATATTTTAGATGCATTATTGCATTAAAATTGTTGTTAATGGGTTTAAAATTAGAATAAAATGTTTTTGACGTTGATTTATAGATGTCGAATAGGGAAATTACGTTTCATGTGATTCATATTAAAGGGATAAAGGATTGTGGAGAGTTTAGATAATACAAATAAAGAGAGAGAGAGAAATTGAGGATGTGGTTTCATGTTTGGGTAATCTGAGAAGATAATAATGTTGGAGAAATTAGGGTCCAATGGGGGTGTTTATTATAATATTTAGTAATTTAATCTAGTTGTGGATAAACCATTACTTTTTTTTTTGAAAAAAACGTGATGTATGGGAAAATTGTATTAATAAAAACAGTGTCTTGATACATCATAGTGTGTTGCTGTTGGTCATGATTATAGAGATGGGTTTCATTGTTTTCTGATTAGAAAATTTATTAAGACATAAAAAAATCAGTATGATATTGTTGGTTTGGATCAATGTGAAATATGAATATGGGTTAGACTATGAGGTAGTGAATTTGAAAGATTTTTGAAAAAATATTTTCACTATGACAATTTATAATCATTGTGAGGATGTGGTCATGGTTTGATCAATTTAAATCGAAATAGGTAATAGATTATGCAAATTGTAATCATGGTTTGTTTCTGGTTTTGTTTTTTATTATTTCAGGATGTTTTGAAATATGACAAAAAATGTTACATGGATGTGGTGGATGTTATATTTTTTAGAAAATTTTGTATATTCCATACCATATATCAATTACGTCATAATCGTGGGTTAGTTTTGATGGATACATGAAATGGAGAAATTAACATGGAAAATGGTGGTGGTTATGGGTATAGTTTTGGTTTTGGATGGATAAGTAAATATGTATACCAGTATAATTATTGAATATTTTATTTTTATATGGAATTAGTTTTAATAATATTACTGAAATCATGAACCCAGAAGTAACCAAAATATAATAGGTTATTTTACCATGTTATTTAGTGGTATCATGGATGAGGAAATATAAAAGGTTTCATTTTTTCATCCATTTTATCCCTATTCATAATCTTGCACTATCATATGGTGGTTTGGACGGAACTATATCATGGGTTTCATTATTATTTTCAAACTATTTCTTTTTAACATCCTGAATTTTTTAATGAATTATTCCCTCTAGATTAATTATATTACATATGAAATTATTATTGGGGGAAATTTTATTTTACAGTTAAACATATTGATATTTACTAAACAATTTAATATAATAAAAGATAATCCTATAAAATTCATAAAAATATAAAATATTTTTGAGTTTGTGGGAAGTAGTTGGATTTTCACTTAGTGAGCACTATATCTAGTCAATATATTTTGATTTAACACGTTTTCATTAAAGATAATGTTCCCATATATGTATATTTCCTTTTTTAGACGCATAATTTACCCACTAGACATGAATGAGAGTTCATGATACCTTGTATTTTTATGGTTCCATGGGGGTATGTTTAAACCAACAGGATGGGTCTTGAGAAACCTAAATTTAATTGTATAGGAAATATTTTCAAGTATTTATTAAAAAAGGATAACATATCCCTCTTGAATTAATGTTATTTATATTATGAGCCATTTATCTAAAATCTTAGTCATAACTTTTTAAGACATTACAGACATGTAAATTACTAATCATTTTCCTTCTAACTCATGAAACTATAGAATTTACTTCATTCAAAACTATCCCAGAACCATGAATTATTTTATTCATATCTATAAATAATTTTTTTCAATAGATCCAACAAAATTTTACATGAACTACCATAGATGAGTTAAAATTTGGAAGCACTAAGTGTTTCCTTGAATGGTGCTTGGTATTCCCATGAATCATCATGAATATTTTCACTCAAATATTTAATGATAAATCTCACTTTCTTCTCTATACAAATTGTATCTTTAGAATATAATACTAAAATTTTACCTTGTATATGGGTGATTAAGGGCTTTTATATTATATCTATATCAATACCATTCAAGAATAATCCACCCCAAAATATTTTAAATACAACTTTCTTCATCACAAATGAGTAATTGTTGAATTCAAAATTAGAAAAAAAAAACATTATTCTTCAGAAACATGATGAACATATTCATCATTCTTCTCATCAGATTATTATTATTTAGACTTGATGTTTAGACATAATATAATCTATTTTTTGTCTAAATAGTTCATTAATAGAAACATTAAATCTTTTCCCTACACTTCAAATACTCTGAAATTGTGATATGGTTATTGTAACATCTCATTTATCTGGTAATATTTTTCATCCATTGGAATTTATCTTAGGTCCATATGACTTATATTAACTAATATAGAGGCTTTGATAAATTCTTTCAATTTGAAATATCACATTCACTACACTACAAGGTCTATGGTATCCTCTATTAGTAGATGAGTGGAAAAATTATACAATTATTTTCACATCTGACATGGGAGCACAATGTGAAATAACCCAATTTATACACATCGTGGATAATAGAAGATAAATAAAATACTAAATTAGAACATTTTTAATGAATATATTCCTTTGTATATACCTAATGTGAGGGTAAAATATAACAATTTCCAAAATTAAATAATGTTATAAAACCAAAGATGATCATATAAATCAAGATAAAGTAACTACACATCCAGGATTTGATCATCAATATTTATCTCACCGAATTATTTTACATTATTTAGTGTTAAATATGATAATTAATAAAATGAAATACTGTTTGAGACACTCTTTCCTTCATTATGATATAAAATTATTATTGAAAAAGATACACCAAATAAACCTTGGTTTCATGCCATTTGTTTGACCATGTACCTCAATGTTGTATGATATATATATACAATACTATCTTGGATTTTATTAATTATTTTCTGAACTTATTGAACTAAAAACCCATTTCCTATGGCTATTATTCCTATGAAGTTTAATTAAGATGGGCATTTTTATTGTTGTGGATTATAGAAAAAATTCATCAAAAAATTTTTGAATCCACACTCTCTAATAAGATCCAATATTGAAATCCCTACACTCACAAATTTTCTAAAAATTATTTTTTATATTTATAGATTTTATTATCTAGGTATCAACTAATTCATGTTAAATAACATGAAATATTTCTAAATTAGTTTTAAATGTTTAACGAGACTCACATCGGCAGTAGTAGGGTGAGTGGTCAAGGTATCATTGAAAAATACTTAAAAACACTATGATAAAATCCTAATTTAAAATTATTATATATGTTCCTTTCACTATTGTGGGATCAAGAAACCATTCTATCACCCTTATGCTTGGAGGACCATCCATAATTCATTTCAAGTATATCTGGTTTCCAAGTATGATTCTGTAATGAACTGGCCTAGTTTTCTAGTAAAACATATACCTGATCCATATCACCACAATGCATGATGGGTGTTCACAATCATTACGTGATGGAATCCAATGCCTAGGAATTACATGAATCACATTTGGAAATATTTAACTCATATTAGTGATAATTATTTTGAAAAAAGAAAACAAAAGATCCAATGTAAATAAATATTCCACCAATGTCATAGCCGACTAAACTGATCCTACCCACTTTCATTAATATAAAAATTATCCATGATAAAAATATAAAATATAGTTTTAAATAAAAAACTATCTGAAAATAAAAACACTACAAACCAAATCATGAAAAACCTAAAACATCTTAATATATCCTGATGTTTCTCACCTCCAGCTAACACAAACCACATTATCCACAATAGTCAAAACGAAATCAAATGGAACACCTATAACATGAAATAGATACGACTGATTTAAAAACAAAATAAGTAAAAAAATACTATAAATCATTAAATCATTTTTTATATAGAAATTGGTCAATGATAGTTTGAAGGTAAAACTAGAATTTATGATTTCCAGATATATCAAATTAAAAACCAAATCAATTCAATGCAATGTTTTCAAAGTATTTAACATGCTTCTCTATAAATAAAAAAAATGTATGAAAATATTTTCACCAGCCCAAATTATTTTTAAAACATAGCAATAATTATCCTTTATAAAAAACAGCCCACTTGTTTTATTTAAATGGAAATTGACACTAAAAATTTCCCAAATAAATAAATATTAAAAACCAAACACCCCAATTGATATCCACTTAAAAAAAATAGACAAGAAAATTGAAACTTAAATTTTATTCACAAATGTCTATGAACACACATTATCCAAAGGAAATGATCCAACACACATGAATTGAACAAGAATAAAAAACAAGAACCATATATCACTAGGAATATAAAAAATATGCAAGAAAATTTCCTTGAAATTTAATTTAGTGGAAATTGTTCAATAAAGAACTAGATAAAACTCTCATATATCAAAAAATACAAAAAAATGTCTTGTCTTGTGAGATATACACTAGTTTCCTAATGTGTGGAGCATATAAAAAAAATAAGATTTTTATATCTCCTAAACAATCCATAAATAGAAAAGATGTATAAGAGGAAATTCATTGAACATGCCCACACCATCCTCATTAGGATGATAAACTTCACCAAGCCTATGTGAAAAGTATGAATATAAGGCCACTAGAGGCCTGTGAATATACTATTAGAATAGATTTAGATATCACAATTATTACCTAGGTTCTCACAACCAAAAAATGAAGTGAGATGAAAGGAAGTAGAAGCCAGGTCTTGGGAACTCTGCAAAAAAAAATTAACACTCACCCCCTAACACCCAAATAAAAAATTTACCCATATATAACATCAACCCATGACATTAAAATCCAATTTTGACAAATCAGGAGAAAAAAATAACCTGAAAGTTATTAATAACCTTTAAAATAGGAAAGATAGATAAACAAGGCACACAAGGAGTAAAATTGTTATGGGGGAAATTAAGGGGTGTATTTTACATCAATAATTTTAAAAATAATGTTAAAACTAATGTTTACTACCAAAAAAGTTCCATAAATCAAAGATAATTCACATTTTATAAGATACAACTTTAATAGTTTAATTATAATATGATGGAAACCTAAAACACAATTTAACATCATTTAAAATACACACTTAAACATGTGAACAATTCATTTAAATACAATAATGGCCAAATGAAATTCAATTCCATCAAACAACTTTTATGAAGCTATAAAAGAAATTGTTAAAAGGGTTAAAACACAAAAACATTTCAAATCCTTGAAATCCAATAAAAATTACATTTATAAATAATTTTTAGTCCAACTCCACATTTTAAATCAAACCCCTCTTTAAAAGAATTTTAAACCCTGAAAATATAACCTATTATAAAATCCAACAATAAAAAATAAAAACATTTCAAGATCCCTTTATCATATTAAGAAATTCTATATAAAATATAAAAAGAAGGAATTTTATGAAATAGATCATTATTTCAATGCTCAAATCATATGAAATGGTTTTAAATCATCATACTCATATATATAATATTAATACATTTAGTAAAAAGTAATTTATAAAGCATAAACACACTCTTAAATCCAAAATTTAAAATTTTTATTGACACTCCTAAATGGAAAAAAGGTGAAAACCCCATGAAAATTGTCTCCTTACATATAGACCAAACCAATAGGGATATGGTTGAACCTTCAAACCAAAAGAAAAAATAAAATAAACATTTTATATACACATAGAAATAAAATAACAAAAAAATATCTAGGTTTCTTGGGGGAGACAAAACCCATAAGTAAGGAGAGAGGGAAGGGATGAAGAAAGAAAAATAGGGAAAAATACCTCAAATTTACAATTTCCAAATAATGTGAAAAAGAAATAAATATAGGAATCATGTTGAGCTCCTAATTTGGCCTAGAAGGGTTGGATTATGTGAATGGGGGAGAAGATAGGCGAAATATATCTTAGTTCAAAAGGTAATTTAGGGAAAATTTTCTAAAACATTAAATACATCGGAAGACCGTATGGTTTGGAAAACAATTTTTCATCCTATGCACTTCCCACTATGTAGGCATAGACCCCAAACATTATTTTTCCACCTAGTCTTGTAAAACATGCTCCAATAATGTATTATCCTCAGTCATAGACAAAGCGACCACACAATTTATGGGGAGCTACACCATGTTTTTCAAACTCTAACGAAGCCTTAAAAATGTCTTTGTCACCCTATCAGACTATCTGCATGATTACTCATAACCTTGGAAGCTAACCATGTTTCTACCATAGAGATTAAAAAAATGAAATTCCATCTTGAAAACTATCCAAACTCAAAACCACTATAGATAATATATTATAAAAGAAAAATAAAAACTTAGGGAAATGATGGTTGTTACAAACATCACACCACTACACTTTCTTCCCAATGGATTTTTGGTTGAATCAAAAGGTGAGAGAAAAAAAAATGTACAAAGGAGACTAAAAAAATAATGACTCAAGATTATCCAACCTCAATGAAGACAACCAATGTACAAAAGAAATATCGAAATGATTAGCCATATGGATTACAAATTTATACAAGAAAAACGGAAATTGAACCCCAATCAAGATGTATTAAGAAATAATGGAGACCTAACATGGTATTCTTATCATTTTTAATACCATTAAATTAATATAACCCAAAAAAACAACTGAAAAAATAATAATATGACAAACCAATAACCATGAGGGAAACACACTATAAAAAATAGTGTCTCATTGCACAAATAAAATAATAAAAACCACATGAATCCTTAAGATAATGACATGATATATCTCATTTTTTAATGATAAATATAGGTATCCTTGGGTCATATTTGGATTATCCACACATGATTTATCCAAAATGAAAATACCAAAACACCAGTTAGAATAAAAAAATTAAATGGAAAGGAACACGACCTATTTTCCCCTTTCATGCTCCCACAGTCACTCTCATTAAAAAAAATTAAACCAGTGTTCATTAACAAAAGAACTATCACAACATAAATTATCAATCATCTGAATAATGAGGAACAATAAAATATCACACAATGATCACCAAATTCAATAAAGATACATATTCCAATAACATTAAAAGACATCCACAAGGGACGTGGGGGTTATATTGAAAGGAAATATAGGAGTAACAGAAAACAAGAAACAAGTCCGTGTATAAAAACCCTAAAAAAGAAACATCAACAAAATTCCAATAAAAATATTAAGAGCTCCAAAATAAAAATTATAACTATCAAATGGGTGTCCCAAAAAACAAAAAATACAAAAAAAATAACATAATCAATTCCTCTTCAAAAATTTATGCTTAAAAATAATATTTTGATTCCCCAAATAGCTTTAAAAATGTAAATTTATGGGACTTCAGACACAAGGGCTTATCATTCCTAATATCCCCATCATGGAATCACATGAGAGACATTTTCTTCCAATTTTAATTTCTCATTTTCATTTCTCTACCTCATTTTCTTCTACTCCATACTCACATGGATATCTAAATGGCCATCATGCATCCTCTATGCCTAAAATAGAATTAATTAATGACTCACCATTGGGTTCCTAGACTACATGAATTCTATTAAAATGTAATTAATATACACCATCTAGAGGGATTTCAATACCAATGATAATTAGAGACTCATTATTTTAATACATATTTATTATATCATTTTAGAAAAATATTGATTTTGTTATATAGTAACTCTCTAAAGGAACATAATTGTTTACTATATTTAGATACATGGTACAAAATATTCTAATTTCATTAATGATCTTCATCATATTATATAATGATCTTTCCATTTATTAATATTTACAAACATACCCTAATAATAACGATTCTCTATAAACTAGTGAAAGGAAACACAAAAGATGGTGAGCTCAGATTCCAAGAAATGTTAAATAAGAGAGATATATAATAATAACATTAACATTTCTGTATGATAACAAGAGCATAAAATTTGAAAATCAATCCCTACATAACAAATATAAATATTTCAAGTCATATAATAGTTATTGGAATTTAAAAAGACATATAGGATAATGAAATCAAAAACATGATCCATATGAGAATAACATTGACTTAATAAATAAACCTATTTAATAAATAAAATCCTAGAAAATCTTATATAATAGTTACCCACTGAGTGATTTATAAAATGTTACATTTGAGCTATACACCCATGTAACAACATTAGGATCGTGATGACCTCCTATGAACCCTATTTCGAGCTTGATATAACATCATTTAAAAACATTGAACACATATAACATTAATCATCACCTAATTAATTGGAGGGACATAAAGGTCCCACCCATCACATAATGATAATAATACATATGTGTACCATAAAATAATAAAAAATCCACCATGTCATTAAACATGAAATGAAATGGTTTTAAAGAAAATCATCATATGACAGCATGGGGAAATGAGATAGGATTCATAACCATTTCACCATTTAATCATAGCATAACCCATCGAAATTAGAATAATGTTTTATTAGAATTTTATTATTATATAACTCTATTTTCCATTATAATCCTATCATGATAAACCATTCAGAGGAATAATTAAAATGGTATTATGTGTTTGAATCCCTATCAATGAAAATGTGACATCAAAGGATGTCATCATTGATGGGGAATTAAATTATAAAATCACACAGAAAATTTCATCAATAAAATAAATTTTTATCCAAAATAATATTTCAAATCTAAAAATCAATAAAATATTTCTAAAATAATTTTCATCCTAAATTAACTCAAAAACTTATAAATGGTTTTTCAATGAAAATAATTTTCATGACTGTGTAATATTCCATTCACATTTTCGAAAAAATCCAAAAGGTAATTCTTACATAAATTAGTGACATCATTATATTCCAAAAATAATGGAATGAAAAAAGGTATAAAATATATACCTATAAAATAAATTATTTTATAAAAGTAAATTATACATTTTTCATCCATCACAATATCCAAGAATTTAATATGGAAATAGAAAATTGTATGACATAGGTTTGCGAGGATGTAGTCTTCCATACCATAATGTGAAGATTTCATAAAATCTATTTAATGGATGTCGAGATGGCTTAAGGTAATAAATATAACTTAAAAACATCTAAAAAAATTTAATACACTATGGTTGTTATATCATATTGTTTTAATATGGAATTGATTGTGGTGAAGGATGAAATAATAAAATTCTAATTGAATAATGTTTCATCTCCTTTCTGTAACCACCTTAGGTTCTCCCAAAAATCCATCCAAGTTTATATTCATTAAAAAATGGAATCTATAATTAGATAAATTACTTTGGGAATTGATTCAGGGAGAGAATCATAAACCAAAATGTTTTATAATAGAAAGTGGAGAGGATATTCAGAGGCCTTTCATAACTGAGGTGAGTGGAACACATGTAATTATATAAAAGAAAAATGTGTAAACATGTTTTTAAAATGTAAATATGATAAAAATTGATTATTATATATCCATATAAATTTTAGGTCCAAAATATGTCTATATAATAGTTTTTTTTCATGTTTTAGGTAAAATAATCCCTTAATGTTTTGTTAGCCCCCAATAAACACAATTTTACCATAACAACAGTAAATAATTTTTAATATATATACTATTAATTATTGAAAAATTTATGCTTAATATATTATATAATATAAACTATTATTTATTTAATTATATAATACATTTATCAAAATTCTACTCAAATAATTGGAAAATGTAATATAATATTACTCCCAAAAACATAATGAGAATGTGAATTTTTAAAGATAAAACGATCAAATGTGTACAGGGTTTGTATACATCATTTAATCCAAAAAATGATTAATATAACCTAAATTGAATTATTAGATATATAATTGAACTAATTTTAATTTATTACATAATTAAAATATAATTTATCTTTATAAATAATTCAAAAAAATGGAATTTTTCAATTAATATTCAAATCTTCACTACACATTAAAATGATAATCTAATAAAAAAATCACAAAAAATCACCCTAAGATAATTTTTACATGATGATTTAAAAAAATCACATTATTATTAAATATAAATTTTTTAAAAGCATTAAAATTATTCTTATAATAAGTGCTCAAAATAGCGACAAAAATCTTTTTAGAAAAATACCACTTTTATGCATATGAATGGTTTTATACATATCTATTCTCTAGAAAACACATATGATGAATGTAAAAAAATTTAATAAATATATAATATATAATTTTAATCCAAATCATTCAAAAAATGGTTTTTGTTTAATTTATTGAGTAAATATTAATTTTATTTTAATAAAAAAAATTCAAAAAAATATTACCATTATTTCAAATAGTTTTTATTTTCATTTTTAATTAATTGGTCACCAAATAAATCATTTTACATACATTTGGAAGCCATGTATTTTTATAATTTATTTATCCATTTTCAAATATTCTATCTCAACATCTAGTATATTAGTATCATTTTAAATAATAATATTTTAATTGTAAGCCATGTTTCTTTTAAGCTCTGTGGTTTGTGTATTGAAGGCTACACCCATTGTTTCCTACATTAGAAAATTTCAAAAATATTAAATTTATTTGGGAAAATATTATTTGAAAAAATATCAAGGTGTTACACAATACCACCTTAAAATTTTCATTTGTCCAAAAATTTATCTCTTTAGAACAACTGATGATACTTCTGCCTAATTAAATCCTCATGTTCCCACCAAGGTTCTACAAGATGGTGGTTTTCAACAAAACATTGTTAAGGTAAGTGGTATTTATTTTTTATAAAGTAATATATTTTATCTAAAATCTCTAATGGTTATTTATGATAAGTAATATCCTACTCAAGTAGTGATATTGCGGATTTTAGTACTTATGATTGATCAACTATTCACTTTCTAAAGAGAGATACATGGAACACATCACAAATTAAGAGGGGTTCTATTGATGTTCCAATAGATTGGATACCATCCAAGTACGACCAATACATTTTAAGGGAATGATATACCTATAATATTTTCCATTGAATCATAAGAACAATTTTATCATTTGGTTATGCATCGATCAATTTCCACTTCAATACTTACTCCAGGTTATGAAGATTAATTTTTTATTGTTGAAGCACTAATGGATCACAAGATCCACAATAGAATGATAAGTCATTATTTCAATATAATTTTAAAAAATGTTATAAATGGTTATTCAATATTAATAAATATTTATATGTTGCTATAAAAAATTAATATCTGACACATAATCCATTATTCTGTGTAATCTATTCCAAACGTGATTAAACTTATAAACCTTAAAATACAATAAAATACAAATTTTTAAAAAGATAGTTATTACATTTAAATAATCAACTTAAAATTATTCCCCCAAACAATATTAAGTATATCCTAATTGTAAAATACTAAACAAGTGAGTAACATTATCATGTAATCTCTTTCAGCATGGTAATAACATTTATTACTATAAAACATTATTAAAACCATTCTTATTTATTCATTACTTGATTAAAACAATAGATTATTTAATATATTCCTTATATCCAAAGATGTTGTAAACTCTATCAATTATAACATTAAACTCTTCATCCACAGGTCATTAATTAGTTGTAAGGTCATCAATATTCTCTATTTACTTTACATATATCAATCATCTCTTTCTCCAAAAAAACCCTAATTTCTCAAGTTCATGGAATAATATGGGTTAACTTCACATAATCATGTTCATTCCATAAAACATAAAATTTCCATTAAATATATTTTTAAAGTAAATATCCGAAATTTTACACTAAAAATACTTATATATTTCATGACTCATATAAAATAATTATTGATTTACAATACATTATAGCTACAATCATCCCACATTATTCATAAACCATCAACTAGTATTCAACCACATATTCTTTAACAACTCTTTAATATAATTTGATATATGAATCAGTTATTAACATCTATAAAATTCAATTTAATCATTATGATCCTGTTTAACATTTTACAATGTGTAAAAACATGTCATGACTTTCATATGTCATTCATGGTCTCTACATAATTAATATTATAACCATTACTCACACAAACTTGACAATTATCTTAATGATATTTCCCCATAGGGAATAAATTTTCACAATACACACAATTTCTACAATTAAAAGTGTCAATACTCAATGACACCTTAGGTATATCATTACTCCCACCCATTGTGTTAACTAAAATTTCATTTTTTTCCTTTATATTTACTTTCTTTTTGTCTTACATGTTCATAATCATAAATTTTCACAAACCTTTGAGAAATTATCCTGAGTTCACATTAAAAAATTATTTACATATCGGAAACTGAATTAGATTTACTATATTCCCCCACTCGAACTCTTAATTAACTATATCATTCTATTATTTTTTGAGTATTTGTGTTTGTTAAGGTGTATGTTATTAATCGTATATATGGAAAACTAATTAGAAGTTATTAAAATATCCTTCACTTCAATTATCATCCCATATGGATTATAATAAAATAGTATTCATTGATATTAAATGTTTATCTAGTTCCTTTTTATTCCATCCATTTTCAAAGAAATTCATACCATGATATATTGTATTCATAGTGGGAAACAACGTAATCATAAAAAATTACTTATTAGAATTCTAAATAAAGAGACCTTTTAAATATAGAATACCATATTCTTAACATAGGCCCTTCATGGTCTCTATATGTTTAAAAAATTATTGATGGTTCATAAAGTGTTTAAGGATTTCCAATTAATATCCCCCAAGAGTGTCAAACTAGCTGTATAGAAGGGAAAGTTGTCGCGCATTAGGTGGCAATAGAGTCCATCCCATTTTTTCCTTTTATGAGTTATGACACATATGTATCTTTTTTCTAGATCCATATCCACATGTAGTATCCATATTTTGATATAATAACTTGGAAACCATTTTCTCTATCATTTTCTAAAATTGAAGGAAATTTTTCAATACTTTGACACATACATAGTCTTATCCATGGATAAATCCCTTGACATATACTTATAAATTTGCCTACAAATATCACTAATTTTTTCAGATACAAGTTTCCAAAGGATAACTAAATAATTCCTCTAATACCAATTAAATAATAACATTATATATTTATATATTGGATTTTTTAGATGAATATTCAATACATTACAAAAAATACACATTTGATGACCATAAGATTTCAGTGACTTTGGATTCTATATAAAAAATCTTCTAAATATGTTCAAGATCAATAAATTATTACCTAAAAATATTACCCATCATTACTCCCTCAAAACATACCATACCTAAAACAATTCTATATAACATGGAGAAGGGAATCATAAGAAAGGGTGAACTCAGATTCTCATAATGGTAAATTAGGGAGATACACAAGAATATCATGAACATAAGGGCATAAGAACCCGAGAATAAAATTTTAATACTATAACATTTATATTAAGGATCATAATCTTTAATCATGGAATAATTATTAGGAGTTGAAAAGGGATTAATGATAAATAAATAAAATATCATGATTCATGAGGGTAAAACATCGACATAAGACATTGATTTTGGGAATACAAAAAATCATAAAAACACTTATTTCAATGATACCCCTAAAGATATTCACAAAAATTTAGGATTGGGATAACAAACCATGTAATTTATTTGTGAATGGGATGACATATCGTGTACCCTATTTGGGGTTTGATATAACCTCTTGTGAAACATATGATATCATAAAACATTAAACATTGCCCAATGTTTTAAAGGGAGATGTATGTCTATCCCATCACTCAATAAAAATACTTCATATGATTTCCATAATATAATAAAACATTCAACATATAATAAACCATGAAATGAAACGAGTCTGAAAAAAATTTCATCATATCATAACTTGTGGAAAATATTCATGTTTCATAATCATTTTATCATTTCATAATAGAACAACCTATTGAAAAAGAAGTGGGTTTCCAAATAATTTTACCATGGTATAACCCGTGGAAGGGAAATAGGCTTAATAAACCTCATGTAATGATAAACCAGTATAATAAAGAATAATAATGGTATCCATGTTACATATCCCTAGTAATGAATAAATAACATCAAAGAATGTCATCTTAAATTGAGAATGGTTTTAGAAGACCACTTTGATCGTTTATTGATGAAATTAAAATTCCAATGAAAATAACATTTTAATAATAACAATTATTGAAACATTTTGAAAATAGTTTTATTTTAAAAAAACTATGAAAATATTTAATGTGATATCCAATGAGAATAATGCTACTAATGGTGTAAAATATTGTGCTCTCCATAAATGTGAAAAACATATTCCATAAACATTTTCGGTAAAATCCAAACAAGAATATTTGGGAAAATAAAATGAGGATTACATTAAAAAATATCAAAATAATTAAAATTTTATAAAAATATATTTAATAAATCATTTGAATATTGTTTAATTTATTTTTTAAAACATTTAAAAAACATAGTTTTCGATGAAAATTTTTATTTGAAAGATGGGAAAAAATATGAGTTTTCTTATAAATATTTTTAATATTATTTTATGTACTAAAGAGTGAACAAAATTGTACAATTAATTGAAAATTACATAAATAACTAAATAGGAAGAAAATAAATTATTTTTCTTGAGTGGTATATTATAATATTTCAATATTAGAGACTTAAGCCTAAATAATCAAGATAAATGGTGATATTTTAACAGAAATACATTACCACTTTGGTGTCATTGGAATCCAATCAAAATAAAAGAGATATCAAAAAATATACATATAATAAAAATATTTTATAGGATAATAACCATAAAATACATTAATTGGTTGTTTATGCATCAAATATAAGACATTGGTGGGGAATATGTTATGTGTCTCATAGAGTAAAATGTGAGATAGAAATATATTACCAATTTCTTGATATTTTTAATCATAAAAACAATAAATAATAAAATTAAATAAAACAATAAATGACCTAAAAATTAAAATATTTATGATAAAACATTTTAAAAATAAGTATATAAAAAATTTTAAAAAAATAAGATGAGAATATTTATATGTCTCATTGAAATAAAAGAGATACTAGAAATACCATACCTTAAGTCTCAAATTCAATCATATAAATTAAAATCACTTGTATAATAAATATAAGTTCATTATAAATCTATTATATTACCATAATATTATATATTTTACCATGTATGATATAATAATTTACCATTTATTAGCATTTCATTTTTAAAATCATGTTTTGGGTAATAACCACTTTATTTTTTGTTTATGATTTTATTTTTTGATTTCATTCTAATTACTTTGATCATGGTTCCAGAATATCTAGAAAAAAAAATTAAAAAATTATAATATTTATTAATAAACAATTATTTATGTTATAGACATTATATATGGATTTGAGAAATGATCTCCATTTCAATCATGAATATAGTAGGTCATACATACGTATGAGTACCTTTTCCATTTTAAACAATAACTATGGAAATGGGAAATTTATATTGTATAAAAATTGTATGATAATAATATCATATTATTTCATTAAATATAATTATACATATCATTTATGTGTTTTTGGTTATTAAAAGAGAGATTCGCATTACTTTGTGATGGTGGTAGTCCTCAAGTATATGAATAATATTATTATCCTTCTATGAGTGGTAAGGAAAAGAAAAAAAATATTATATATTAATTACAATTAATATATCATTTCAATCATAATTATTTCATTTCTATCACATATATTTATTAACATTATCATTATTACCTTCCAATTAATTAATCTGTGAAAAACCAATCACATAACATCAGGAGGCACTAGTCCTCCGTACACACAAGCGACTTAAAAATATCTCCTATAGAATGCAAATAACAAATTTATATATTATATAATGACTCTATATGTATAAAAATGTTCCAAATATTATATATATAATATTTATCCAACACTATACCCAACCAAGAGAGGTGGTAATGGAAAAACGAATGGAATCAATTCATGAGGCAGTAGTACACCATACAGATGAATGAGGATTTTATATTTCATTTTATGTTAGTGGGGACTTGTTTAGGTAATATATAAAATATAATAACAATAAATATATATTATATATTTAATTTATTTTATAATAATTATCTAATATTACATAAAAGAGGTGCAAGAAGAAATAAAATAAAAATGCTCATTGAATAACGTTACCCAATCGATGGGTAACCTCCTTAAGTATGTAGAAAAAAGCCTCATGAGGTTGGATTTAATCCCAGAATAAGTACTTATGGATGACATATGTGAATTTTGTAAGATTTTTTGGAGTATATTATCCAAACCAAATTCTTTTAATGTTTAGATAGGAGAGGAGGGTGGCCTTTTATAAGTGAGATGAGTGGCCCTAACATAATGTTTTTGAAAAGAAAATTGTGTACCAATATTTTTCAAATGAAAAGAGCCAAAAAATGGATTATAATATAGTATTTGATAATATATGGGTTATGTTTTTCCATAAAATATATTTTACCCAATTTTTTAGGTTATTTAACCCCTAACTTTTCAGTTTAACACCCAGTAAACTAATTTTACCTTTATAATTATAATTTTTTTTGCTGTTTTTTATATTAATTTTGGTCAAAAATTTAGTAGAACATATTATATATTATAAATTATGATGATTTAACATATGTAGTACATTTTATTTCACATTCCATACAAATCATTAGAGAAATTTAATTTGATATAAATCATTCATATTTGAGGAGAAAGAGGGTTTTCAAAGAGAGAAAGTTTAAATTTTTATAGGGTTTATATACAAATATTAAAGATAAAAATGATTTCAATTACTGAAATTGCATCAATATATAATTAATTTAGCTAAATATACTTTCAAACCAATTTATAATAAAATATAACATTATAAATATATTAAATTATAATTTCATTTTCAATTGACATTCAGTATTATTCAATATTCATCAAAAAATTATTTTTTAAATCCCCCGATAATTGACCAAAAGGTAATTTTTAGATGTTTATTAAGAAAATTAACATTATTTAATCACATAATTTTTCTAAAAGTTTAAAAAATTACATTAAAAATATGTGTTTCTAAATCCAAAAATATAACATTGTCAGAAAATATATTTTAATGTGGAAAATTAGATTTATTCATATCTATTTTCTAGAAAACAAATAACATAATGGTTAGAAATTATATTAAATATATACTATAAAAATTTAAATAAAATCATTCCCCAAAAATATTTATCATCATTTAATTAGTTTAAATGTGTTTTTTTAATAAAAAATGTTTTTTAGAAAAAATTACCATTGTTTTCAAACAGTTTTTATTTTAAATTTTAATTAATTTGTCAATAAATAATTAATTTTTCACATATTTTTAAATTATATAATTTTCATAGTTTATCTAATTTTATTTATACATGTTATACCAATGTCTAAGAGATTACTATCATTTAAAATAATGATATTTTTTATTTCGATAGGTTTCATTTAACATCAACGCCGCGTTTAATGAAATCTAAACATAGTGTTTAATATAACAATATATATATATATAATATAATATTTATTTGAAAAAAATAGAAAAATATCAGGGTGATATAATAGTACATCTAAAACAAAATCTAGGGGAAAACCACCATTAAATATATAAGTTCTAACATGATCCTTGATGGGTATATTTGGAGAAATGATGAAAAACAATAATGGGTGACCCTCAATGACATGCCACCAGATGAAGTACCTCATGCTCGTGCTCTTTATCTATATTAAAAACCACATGAATGGACCAGTTAAAAAACACTATCATGAAGAAATATCAGGACACACCTTTAAACAACATAGATGATACCACTGACTACAACCAAACTTGTTTAAACCATCATGGAAGATCACTACAGATCTATAAAATTATGTTTAAGTTTGACCAATGGAATTTATTATTAACTCAATCTATTATAATAACCAAAGTTCTTCTACTGAACCATTATCACCATAATGTTAATGTATATGCTGATTGTAGAGGCCCCAAAAAGGTTCCATGATCACTGATGGTTCCATATTCACCACACCACTCAGTGTTTGGGTAGGAAATAGAACTATAAAAACTATTTCAATAATCCTTTAAGGAATTCTATAAAAAATAGGAGACTACACATCATGAACTCATAAACCATAGAATTAAATCATGAGCCCTAAATCAAACCAAACAACACGACATCATTAATGGAACATATAAATCACACAAAGAAATGAATTTCTTATTTTAAAACCACCATTTTCACAAATAAATTTTCAAATCGCCATAATCCATGGTAATTGATTAAAAACCACATCAACCCAAACATAAAAAAAACTAGTGGAATACACAACCCCAAGCATAGATGAAAATGAATGAAAATTTTGAAAAATTAACTTCCCTTCAAAAGAAAGCATAAAAAAATATACATCTGACTCAAATCCATTTAAAAAAACCTCCTAAACATATTACAAAACAAAATATCCTTTATAAAATCCATTCATTTCACGAAAAACTAATTGAATCATGTAATTAAACATTCTATTTTATAAATATTTTTATTAGAACTAAAGGAATCCAATCTTCTAATTACAATCAAATATATATTTTTATTATAAATAAGAACACTTTTGTAGAGAAAGTGTGAAACCAAAAAGTAAAACATGGCTGTCAAATACTATAGAACATTAAGAAAATTATTAAAGACCATATTAAACCCATTAGATGTAATATCCTTAAAAAATTTCCAGGTGAGAGATGTTACCTCTTTACTATGGCCATCTCTGATGCTGCCTTCGAAATAAGAGGTATGCTTTCCCCACTCTCGCAAGAAATACTCGTCTATTTTCTTGTTGTTTAACCCTCTGGCTAGGATTAGGTTTTGTTTTTCAATCCACTCTCTCTGTTCCATATTTGAGTCAACTTGAATCAATCTTTCCTGCATCTGTTTCATAGCCTCAATAGAATCACATATGGATACCACCTTCTCTACCATCCCCTCCTCTTAATGTAATAGAAACTCCTATGGATATTCCTTGATCACAGCCTCCCCTTACTACTCCACAAGCATCCCCGTCACTCCCTCCTTGGTAGGTGAGGCTGATTCACTCACTTTCACCTCCACTTCCTCTACACTTATCATATCAATTGGCCCAGTTTTTTCCTCGCACTGCAGAACTGGGTAAGAATCATCCCCCACCATTGGTATTAGCTCTTTTATATGTAAGTGCCTCTCCTCATGTTGATCTATTTCCTATGGGGATTCATTCTCATGTGACTCGGAGACCAAGAATTTTTGGTCATCCACTCTATCTACTGATTAGAACTTGTGCTTCTTGTGTTTTTCATTTTTTTTCCTGACTGGTTCACCATCAGTCTAGGTAGATAAGAGTAGTACTTTCACCCCGTATGTTTCGGCTTCCTAGAAACAATGCAGCACCCTGGGTCCCTATTCTCTTTGCTCTTTTTTCTTTCGTATTTGGTTGTGCAGGCCATTTACCACCCCTTCAATGCCATTATCATCGAAAAATTTTCAATCACCCTCAGATCCTATCTCATATGATCCCTTGGAAAATCCATTAGTCTCTTCCTCTTTGATCAAGCTGCCAAAACGATTGTTGAGTGCAATATAGGATAGATCTCCACTCGAGTTGAAGTAATTCATGGTATTCACTGGCCTACATTCCACAAGTGAAATCTCCTCCCACCTATGGCCTATATTTAACTTATTGTTTCCATTAGAAATATTTTTAGAGACCATGCTACTGCCAGTCCTCACCGCCATTTCATAAGAGCTGATATTTTGACCTGCCTCAGCCCCAGAAACTAAGCCATATACTTCAGAAGCTCTAACAGCCTCCCCTATAACCTGAGCGGGAGCTATATGAGTGTCCCGAGTACCTTCACCTACTTCACTGTCATAAGATCCCCATGCCCTAGTCCTGTTGTGAGGGGGAGTTTCCAAGTCACCTCACATACTTGTGATGACTTCCGCTACACATGGACCTGGAGGTAAGACCAAGTATGGTTTCTGTACTATATCTCTACCCGAGTACTCCACCATCTCTAGATCAACCCCGCACGCCTCTTCTTACTCATCACTATCACCAAAAACCCACACCGTTTGGTTCACAACTGATTCATCCATCACCAAATTCCCCTAGATGCACTGATCACCTCTTGTTGAACGCTACTCCTGTAGCAAAGTGAGAGACCATGTGCCCTATTACGCGACATCCTAGAGAGAAACGAGAACATGATTCGAAGACTAATCATTGTTTCCAACAAAACACCTCTCCAACCAAAATCCACAACCACTATATTGGGGCCTCTGAAACATCAATATTAACACATAATTGAGGAGAAATTGGATGTCATTCCACCGACATCCGACTGTCAGAGCACAGAAATTTACCTACCATATTGCCTAACATCCTAATAATTGTGGGGTTCTATAAAAAAAGAGGTAAATATAAGAATCAAACCCATATCGTAGATAGGGGCGCTTCATGATTCATTATGAGATAATTAGAACAACGAAATGGAAAATATCCACATCCTTTGAATGCACAAGGGTCTCGAGACTCGGTAACAATTATGTCATCCTCTGAGGAAAATGAATCATCATGGAATTCTAATCGAAGATTCCCACCACAATGCACTCTGGATGATCCCATGAATATAATATGAACCAATCTAAAGAATCAGCCGAGGGATGATGAACTTTTGATCAGGTAAAAAGTTTCAACCGGTGAAGATCTGAGGCCTCATTGAACTCTTTAGTAGAGAGCACGAGCAGAGGAGAGCCATTGCGAAGGTTAGGGACATTAGGGAAAACCGAAATATAAGGAAATGGGGGAAGGAAATTCGAGTTTGTGAAAGGGGAGAAGGAAAAAATTGGAAAGGGTGGAGAAAGACCTTGCCCCCTCCCCCAGCCATGGAGGAGAGGGTCGAAGCTGTGGACATATCTGCTAGGGCATCGCCCCCATGGTTCGAGGACCACATTGACTCGTTAGGCACCTCACTCTCTTCAAATTAAGTCACAAAAACATTAAATAAACAATAATTTCAAAAAAACCCATTTATTTTCAAATAATTCTTTTACAATAAGGCATAAAAAAATATCTATCCATGATTTATAAAAATTAAAAAAAACTACATAAAAAAGGGGAAAGAAAACAATCCTCAATCTCACTCCAATAAGTGGGAATCACCATTGGATAAATATATAATTGAGGGAACTCAAATTTAGCTACAAAGAGGAGAAAAAGGGTTGTATTAATTTTGGATACATGAGCTCATAGACTATGTATCATCTATGTAACACACTCTATAAAGGATGAAGGTACACCGTAAGGCTACCATCTGTTCTCATGAGATATGAAACCTAATCAGTAAGCTCAATTTTTCTTCCATTTTCACCCAAAACTAAAGAGTATACACCCAATATAACATATATAATAAAATTTGACAATAAAACATCAATTAACATCAAATGAAACTAAAAAGAAACATGAATATTCAATTTAAACCCTACTTCCCTAAAATAATTAATGATAGGGATTAGAAAGGGTATACATGAACCTCTATTAACTTACATTTCAAAATCATAAATTTTCCATTTTATTTCTACTTTGTAATACTAAAAAAACTCAGTAAAAATGTATTTGGTTCTTAACAAGGAAATAATAAAGGACATCATCCGATTTTTTAATTAATTCTCATTGGATATCACAAAACCTATCACCTGAAACGATACCCTGCGAGGCCCAAAAGTCATTCCGGACCCCATGTTTTTAAAATTAGTTAATGGAAATCATATAGATAAAATTATTAATTATTTTTCATATAATAATGATATAATGGGTTTGGAGAAAAAAATATAAGATTCAATAAAAATATAAATTTATAATAGAATATAAAGTACTAAAATGATCAACGAAAATTGTATAAACACAATCATGATCAATAAAATGAAAAGAAAAAGTAGGGTAGCAGATACAAAACCAACTGAAAAAAACCAAATCACCCTAATCAGGATCCATCTCCAAGAAACATCTTATTATTCACCACCACCTATCTCATCCAACTTTTTCAACAAGGATCAAATATAATAAAAGGAAAAACCTAAAACATAAAATATATAGGCACGAAATATAATTCCATATAGGGAACTTTTAGAATTTCTAAATAAAATTAACACTTGGTTAGGTCACATCATTTAAGAGCATACTTTTTTAAACCGTACACCAACTGTTCCCATTAAATAATGTAGACATAAAACACCCATATGGTTTGAATAAATAGTTTTCAAAACCTTTTTCTAGTCACTGTCAAGGTGAATGTAGACGCACAATATCCGAGGATCTACACATGGTTTATAAAATAGTTTGGAATCCTTATAAAATTGTTTTTTACCATGATAGGTGAATCTGAATTGGAACCATATAGTTAATCAAAATAATTTTAGAAAACCATGATCCTACAAATGGAAATCCGAAAAAATACAATTAAATATCTCAAACCTCCATAAATCAAAACCCATCAAGATAATATAAGATAATTAATAAAAAACTCATTTACGCAGGGGTTTCATAGATCTATTCTATAACTAAGAAAAATAATATTTACTAATAAATTATAAAAAAAATTCAAATAATTGTTTTTCAATTTCATGGTTTATAATGAAAAAAATGAATGATATACTATATAATAAATATTTATCCTTAAAAATTTTATTATCCTTTTCCCATTTCATAAAATAAGTGCTTCACATTGATTTGGAATTTCACTATTACATTACACATTCAATAATGTGAAACTCTAAGTAAAGAATATTTAATGATAATTAATTGTCATTTTATATTGCTCCATGATATCGATTGGTCTTTTAAAATAAATACACAAAAAAATTAAAAAGTAAAATAACTCATGTATTTTTAACGTTTAAAAATTTTGATCCTTAAATTGGAATGGAAATTTTTCTATCCCAATATTTTATCAACTAGTAGTTGAAATGCACTCTATCACATAATTTTACTTGTTTTGGTAAAATAATATTAGACATTTTTGTCATTTTGATAACACACTTTATTTAAATAATTTCATATATACTGGTCAATTCACAATCTGAAATTGTAATGATGATTACAAAGTAAATTTTATTGTGAAATTCATTCTTTACAACCACTTTTATTGGGGATACCATTACCCTTTTTGGTTGTATAATTGTATTAATTAATTTTTATCTTCCTATAAATGTGTATATAAATTTTGAGGATAATTTATTTGATATTAATAATACCCCTATATATAGAATGATTTATTTTTATAAAAACATAAAACAATTTATTATCTAGATATTATAAAAAAATTATATTCATTAACATAGATAATGAATTTTTATATCAAAAAATGAGATTCGTAGTGTTTTTGTTAGTAAATTAAGATTATGTGTCAATTAATTCATTATTGAATGGGATAAAATCATTATAGGAATATGATGATAGGTTTTCATTCCAACATTTATATATCCTATATATTTTTATGCCTATGAATTTATAGTCCCACCTTTACTTTCCAAAATTTCAATAATGGGTTTATTTATGTTTTCATGCAATTCATTTGTAATGTTACAAATGTTTTAATTAACCTTAATATAATAATGGAATGGTATTCCTCTTATTCACACATATTATAAAAACATTTAAAATATTTAATTTCATTTTTTCATCATAAACTATGAAAAATAATACCTCATTTTTTATGTCAATAATATATTTATCCATGGATAAAAATGATCTTCCATGGATAATGGGAGATCAATTTTTCGACTATATTGAGAATAAAGATGTCATTAAGAAAGATAAAATACCATGTATTCAGAAGAATTTCACAATTTATTCTATGATGGTATGTTAATGAATGATCAAAATGTTAATGTGAAAGTCATATTATTTTAGGTTTACTTAATCAAATCATTAAAAACAAACATAGTGATATAAAATTAAAAATAGACCCCATATAAAAATATATCATCCTAAATATTGTTAATAGAATACTGAATTGGATGGAAAAACATCTGAGATATATCAGATATGGAGGGTTTATTCATAAAAAAGGTATTAGTTCTTAGGAAAATAGATTGATCCAGAATCCAAAAAATTTTATTCTGAAATCAACTCTATTAATAATTCTATATAAAATGTTTTTTAGAGATCACATAAGAATATGGTAGGTTGAAATATAGATTCATAATATAAAAAATATTTGTTGTAGACTTCATATTATCCATTTTTATATTCTATTTGAGAATTGTTGAGGGGGGTTTTATGGTTCTAGATTTTTATACCTTTCTGGGTTCATATCTTGAATATCCATTCTATATTTCTCATATTAGTATCTTTCCTTTGAATCATCCCCTTTCCCATTAATAACATCAATTTTCTACAAACCCCATTAATCCTTATGTTTTAAATTTTATCAACTGCTCACTCGAAACTAATTCTATTAACCATAATCTATTCCCATTGGGTTTCCTATATGTTATAAATCTATATAATAGTTAATAACATTGATAAGGTTGGGTAAAATGTTCTATCCGCTTTCATAGAATTATGTATAGTTTATTTCTAATTCAACAATGATGTATCTTCTATTGGAATCCACTAATATAAATTAGGAATATAAGAAATTTTGTTTCAATTAAGAATAAGATTAGAATGTTATGGTTATGGTTTTGTTTTTTATAGTGATAGCTATGGATGCTGATTGAATTATGGTGTTAGGGGTGTTATTCCTTGGTAAAATGACCTTGATCCTTGAGAATGAATTTTTTTTCTTTTTTATTCGTAGTTATTATTGACTTTTTATCTAATATATTAATGTTTATATCATATATTTGTATTTAATTTATAATTATCATGCTAAATTGATTGTATGTGTTTTAAAATTAATGTCTAGGTTGGTTACAATTCACATAATTGTGATAAAATAGTTTTTTATTATATAATATGGTCGAAAAATCTTATGATTAATGTTTCCCTCCACTAATCAAATAATTTTGTAAAAATGGATTTTGTGTTAAGGGTCTATGTTGAATATGTGACACTGAGAAAATAACATTAAATTAATTTTTTTAATATTTCATTTGTTTTTTACATCATTATATGGAAAATAATTATGATTTTTTCCCCTCCTTGGTGATCTTTTTTCTCCTTTCAAATTATAATAATTTTTTGTAAAATTTTTAAGGATGTGTCATGAAACATAAGGTTTTCAATGTTAGTCCCCCCTCAACTAAATAAAATATCATGTCGAGTGAGGTTTTATTTAAAATATAGTACATTTTTTAAATTAGATCCAAACATAATTCACATAGTGTTGTAACCTCCTAAAAAACTTTTTAAACCTATCCCATTATATGAAAATGGATTCTCTATCTCAATAAAAAATGTTTGAAATTTCATATAATTTCATTAACTGTAACATCCCAGGTAAATAGATGATATGATATTTTAATATTTATTGAAATTTGGGAGTTAAATATTAATTTTAATTTAGGGGAACCTATGATCTATGGTGTACCCGACTTGCAATAATGGCTTTCTCTGAAATCGCATGATGCACAAAAGGCCGAGTCATACTGAAAAATAATAATATAATATTATTTTAAATGGTAGTTAATTCCTATCCATTGTATTAGAAATAATGAAAATAAGTATCTATAATATGATTAAATGTGTTTGTTAAATGTTTTTAATTTTATCTAATAAAATTAAGAGGATTAAATTAGAATGAATCTGATTTTAAGCACGAAAACCTCTAATATTTTTAAAAGGTCATTTTACCCCCTACTGATGGAGAACCCCTTTTAAATATTTTTTTCAATTTTATGTGTTACATTTGACCAAATAAAATTCTTTTTTAGAACCATGAAAAAAAAATTAATTTGGGAAAAATTTTGGTACTTTTCTGATAAAGGTCATTTATGAGGAATAGTTATAAAATAATGCATTTTAATTCCAAACTGTCTTATAATATAATTTAATTATTTAATTAGAATAAAATTTTAATTGGTTTTAAAGTTTATTTATATTATATTATTCTCATTTATTTCAATTTTTTACATTTAATGTAATTTCACTTTGAAATTGGACATAAAAACATGTCAATATTTTGGAAGTTTTTACTTCATTAAAACTAATTTTTGGTTTTGAAAAAAGGAATTAATTTTAAATTAATTTATACAACATACATGTTTTGAATTTGGAAAAATTGATTCCATATTTTGAATCAAGGGGTTAAAATTTTGTAAATAGGTATCTTTTATTTTTTAGACATTATGTATAGTATATTCAGTAAATATTTTATTTACCACAGTTAATGTATAGGTCTGGTAAATAAGGGTAAAAAATAATGTTATAGTAATATTAAATTACACTAAAAAGTTCCTAACCCTATTGTATGATACATTTATGACCATGGGCATGCTTGGGTCAGTTGTGGGGCCACATGGAAAAACTTTTATGTAAAAAAGACACTTTATAAAAATAAATTTAAAGTTAAGGAATATGAAACATAAACTTAAATATTTTAGTAAAACAAAATTTATATAGAGTTATATAAGTCAAATGTTAGACTATAAATTTTATTTATAAAACTGGAAATATTTCCTACTTCATGGTATTTTATTTATAATTTTTTGATGTAAAATGTTTAAATTTATTTATGACACAGTGATGATGTATTGATTACCTTTTTAATGAATGTTTTTATGAAATGATATTATAAATACTAAAATAAATTTATTTTGACACTTTGTTTTCCTTCCAAGAATTTAAGGGAAAATAATTACTTGATATATTTGAATTAATATAGGTTTTTTAAATAATCTAGTTGTTATTTGTTTTTTGAAACTCTTGATATGAATTGTTTATAAATTGATATAAATGAGTTTTTTGGATGAATACTATTTTATTAAATGATAAAATAATCCTAAAAATCAATTATTCCTCCAAATTAAATATATGATGTTAGAAATATAATTAAGGATCCATTTTTGTGTCTCTGGGCATTTAATAGTAAATATATTAACCATATAGTATGAATATACAAGAAGACATGGTAAAAGTAAAATTAGTTAACTAAAGGTTAATGCTAAAATATAAGGATTAAAAAATGTGCAAAACTAGTGTAATTATTAGTGTATGTTTTTATTTAGACTAATATACACCTTATATTCAATGTTAATGAGTTTTGGATAGTTATAAATAAAAAAATTTATTTATAATAAAATAAGTTTCCTAGTGTTTTCTAAATAGTACATCCTCCCTCCTATAAAATAAACTCACATCTAACCCATTACACAGACCTATAAATCCCCCTTTCTCATCCAACTTCTTCCAAATAATATTATAAAATAGATATATTTCTCCTAGGGGACTTACCTTAGTAACACGGTAATTCAATAAATCATTTTGGTTCAAACGAAAGGGAGTTACCCGATTTAGAGGCAACATATTCTCTCAAGTTATCTTCTTTTATATTAATTATTCATTGAATATTATATTACTATTATTATTTGAATACATAAAAAAAATTATCCTAAATATACTATAATTTTTTTATGAGATGTATTATAACTACACTCACACACACCTTCATCTAATGGGTACAGAAAATACTCTTTTTGTGGACTACTACCTCACGAAACGACGATTGTTCAATTATATCATACTACCTCTCATGGTGGTCATTATTATGGAACTTTATTTATATGATATATATTATGTTTATATTGACTTAATGATTCTGTAATGTTTATTTAAAACTTATCTTTATTCTTTTCATGATGTATAAACACGAAAATTTCATTGGAGGAAGCGCAAACTACCTCCCCCTCAAAGTGAAATGACTTGTTCATGTCATACATTGAACATATAAAGGATGGAATTAATGAACATATGTAACATATATAAAATATGATATTATATTTCAATTATAATATATCTATGTATAATTATTTTTTAATTACATTAAATATTAAATATAAATGAAAGTAGTGTTCATGAGTACGTACGAGTTACCGTCCCCAAGAATGGTGCATTTCATTTCTTATCTCAAAATGTTATGTAATATTATAAATAAATATATAATTGATATATATTATATATTAATGAATAATATTATGGATATAATAGAAATTTGAACACATGGACAAATTGTAATTATAATAAATTCATTTTGGACACAAGTACCAAATATCAGCAAAATGACCGATATTAACTTAAATAATTGTGTAGTGTTTATAACATGGTAAAAAGTGAAATAAAATGAATAATAAACATGAAAAATGTTATTAATAATGTAGAAATTATCTTAATTTTTATATTCTTGAAGAAAAAGGAGCCTACGTGACAAGTTAGACTCAAGGTATGGGAACTTCTCAACCCAATTTCCATTCATTGGGTTAAAACTCTACTTTGTGATTATGTCATGCTAGGATTATGTGATAAATAAAATTTTATATAAAATAATTTATTAAATATTCATTTATGTGTACTTATATTGAATTCAAGTAATCAATCTCTTTTATTTTTAAAATGATCTTTTTAGGGGAACCTTTCACCCTCTCTTTGTCAATGACTTCTTTTATGTCATGTATTTTAATTTTAATTTAATTATGTTGGGATATGTTTTTATGTATCCTTATACCTATACATTTTATGTAAACATTATTAGAGACCCTTTTCTCTCTCATAAACTCTTTTTGGATTTTTTATGAGATGTCGTTAGGCTGCCAAATTCCTTTAAGGGAATTTCTAAATTCAATTTCTAGTAATTGTGGTTTACACATACATCATTGATTTTATTATGATAGAATATGTGTTTAATCACTATTAATTTATTTATGTTGTAATTTACACTTCCCATTGTGTGGATATAATATTTCTACACATAATCACCCCATTAATAAACTCTTAAGTCATTTATAAGAATTTTGTAAGGGACTTCATCTCAATCTCATTTCATTGAAGCATATATTGATATTATGCACCTTATTTATCTTTTAAGATGTACATATGACTCCTTTAGACATGTTATATCATGAATTACAATATTATCATGATATATAAAGTATTGATTGATTTTATTATTTAATAACTTTTATTCATGTATTTACAAAGGTGGTAAGGGACTTTTTAACTAATTTTTTTTAAATGTTTCAAAAGATTTATTCTTATAAATATTTATAATTAATTTCCATTTTTTCAAAAAAAAAATTATATATTTCTTTACGTGGACATTAATTTTTGTAAATTTTAATTATTTTAAAAGCTTAAATGTAGTATGGGATACTTTTATTCATAAATATTCTTTTTAAATTTTTTAAATTTGTATTTTAAATTGGATTGATTGTGCCAATATCATGATATGATATCATGTGATTGTAAATTGAATTTTTTTTCATTCCTTTATTATTGTTTATGTGTTATGATTATGTTATTTTTCTTTGGAATTGTTTATGTATACCGATGGTTCCATGATAAACCTAGAGTATGTGTTCTTGAGACAACTCTCCAATTCTGTGTGTAACATGACAGAGGCAAAAGTTAATGTTTATACTAAGAGATTTAAGGAATATATTGTGACTGGTATTCTACATGTAACTCCCTTTGTGGCTATGAATGATAAAACGCAATTATGTTATAGAATCCACAAGTTACCTTTATGATTTATGATTTCTTTGCGTTATTCATAAATCTTATGATTTCATGAGGTTTTTATGTGCTTATATATTATGATTGAGATGTATGATTTCATAAATTTGTATTTATAGATGGAATAATGCTTTCTTTATTTATTTTATAACCTTTAATATGATTTTTATGGTCATCCCATGTTTTTGAAAAAAAATTCACATGGTACAAAGAAGGGTAAGAGAAAATATGTATTCAAGAATATTTATATCAAGAAAAGGACACTTGTTTTATTTAAGGAGTTTTATTATTGTGAAAAAAATTGGATAGAGTTTAAGTGTCTACATTGTAATTTTTGAGTTGTAAAGTAAAAGTTACAACTTAATTCTCTAAAAAACTAAACATGAAAATATCCTCAATGTGAATTCTTAGTTTAACTCAAGATTAATTAATGTTTTGTGTCTGGGAACTTATAAATATATGAGGTCGTTTTAGATAACATTAAGGATAATGAGTTCTTGTTAGACGCATTGTTAGTCTCTATATTTACTCTTTATGTTGAATCCTTTTTTTTGTAACTTTTTCAAATCAAGTAAAGTCTATTTCAAATTGAAGGAGGATGATCTAAAATGACATTTCTATCTCTACATATTGTCATTCATGTAATAATTTTTGAAATCTCATGTCCAGATGACTCTGAAACATTTTATAACATACAAATTACTTACAAGAAATTTTTTGAGATATCAAACATGTCTGTTATACCTCGATATCATTGCGGATCATGGGGTGTGTTTAATCAAATCCTATTTTCTCAATATTATCATGTTTTCAAAAAATTTAAATATTATAAATTCATTTTCAAATATTTTACCTTATCAGCTGATTTTTAAGCATATTATGATTTTGAAAAAGGTACTGAAGAATGACACCCTTGTGCATCCTATTTATATTTTCTTTTAAATTATTGTCTTTTTGAACATACTTATTGTATTTTAAATTGGTCATTTATTAAATGTACCAACTCAAACTTGGTCTGGATATTTTATAAAAATAATGTTTTATTAGATGTTTTGAAATTATATGTTATTCTTGAATATTTTTGGAAACTATTTTCCTGTGAACACCTATATGACCTAGGTTGTACAAGATGTATTTGGAAAAATTAAGAAGATGATTTTGAAGGATCTCTAAGTCATTGTTGCAATGAAAAGACTATCTATCTACATGAACAAGATGATGATGAAACTAGGTGGACACCTTGATCAGGGTACTATGTTCATTCTTTGGGAACAATTTTACATTATGGAGTTAAAAAAATGTCCGTATATATAAGTCCTCTTGAATTAAGATATTTAGGTCATTATGAGTTGGGATAAAAATTAGAGGTATAAGAAATCCATTGAGGATAAATCATGTTAGGGTTAAATTTTTTTTATAAAAAATAACAACACGCACGATGGGTGACTACCTCTCGTGTCCGTCATGGCTGCAGGAATCGAACCCACAACCGAATGTCGATAAGGGTGCATCGTCTACCACTAGCCTATGTGAAGTCACTGGTTGGTATGACTTATTATTTTTAGTTAAATGATTTTATTGATCAATAATAAGTTGTTTTGGGATCTTAATTTTTATCAAATGGATATCCTTAGTATAAGAAAATTATTTGGTTATTACATGATTAAGGATATTTTAGAAGATGTTTTATCTTTTGGGAATAGTATATACCTATTAAAAATGGAATAGTATTGGATTTTTTTGAGGAGAAATGGTAGAAATTTATTTTGATTTTTTTTATTATGGACATATAATGATTTTGGTTATTAATGGAAATCATTAACCTATATTAGAGAATATGTGATTAGGTTAATTACTTTTCAGTATGATACATTAAGAGTAGCCGATGTTATTTAATGATAAATATTATGATTTTTTGGAAGACTTTGTGATGAAATCCTGCAAAATTTTGGGTCCACACCATTTTTATTTAGTCTTAAATACAACTTATTAAATCTTACTGAATTTTGGGAATTATTTTTCAAATTTTAGAGATTAAGAGTTTTATTTCTATGTTTTTGATGTATTATCATTTTTGGAGATTATCTGATATTCTATTAAACTTTTGGGTTACGGATAATTTCTAAAGACATGGGAAATATATGGTTCATCCTTTTGGAATTATGTTACTCTATAGAAGTTGATTCTAGAGCCTCATATGTGACCAAGTCATCTGGAATATTCATAGTTTGGAGAAAAAGATGATTTTCTGGTAGAAAGTTTGTAATGGATGGATGTCTAAATGACAAGTAAATATGTTTCCTTTTGTTTTTAATAAAGATATTAAATAAATTCCTCATAATTATGAAAAGTAACTTAAAAATAAATTTGTCTCATTTTCTTTTCCTACATGGTAATCAAAGACCATTGAACCTCTCACAAGTTTGTCATTTTTTGGTGTTTAACTTTATGTTGATCATGTTTTCTATCACTCTGCATAAGAAAATTATTGATTAGTTTCTCCTCCATATGTATGTTCTCATGGAATTATAGTATGTGTTATCTCGGGTGACCATTGTAGTTCTCTTCATTTCTTTTAATGTGATAGTTTTATTGACTCTTTTTCTGATGTGGGACTTTTAATGAAGTTTCCAAGCCCAATTTAAAAATTGTGTGGACCCAATTTCCAAAAGGGGGGAAGGTTGTAACATCCTAGGTTAATAGAGGATATGTTATTTTCATATTTATTAATATTTTTGAATTAACTATTAATCTTACTTTAAATAGGATTCTATGTTCGATGGCATACCCATCACGCAATAATGGGTTTCTTCAAAACCACTTATTGCACACAAGGTTGTGTCATACTGAAAAATAATATTATATTATTATTTTAAATGTTATTTAACACCTAGAAATTATATTGGCGTGAAAGAACAGAACTAACTAATATATGATTATCCATGTTTTCTAAATTTTTTCACATTTATCCAATAAAATTTATAGGCTTAAAATGAGAATGAATCTAAATTTAAGCAAGAAAAACTCTAAAATATTTAAAAGGTTGTTTCACCACCTTTTGATGAAGAACCCATTTTAAATATAGATTTTTTTACTTTTAAATGTTATATTTTATAAAATAAACTAATTTTTTATAAGTAAGAAATCAAAATTTACTTTGGGTAAAATTTTGGTATTTTTATGATAAAGTTCATTTTTTGATAAATAATGAAAGAATATTACATTTTAATTCAAAACATCATTTTAATCTAATTTATTTATATTATTATAATATCTGTTAATTTTTTTTTAATTAACATTAGATTATATTTTTATTAATTAATCCAATTGTGGTCATTAAATTTAATTTCACTTTGAAATTATATATAATCATATGTCAATCTTTTGGTAGTTTTTATTTTCTAAAATCACATTTTTTGGTTTTGACAATGAGAATTAATTTTAAATTAATTTCTACAACTTTTGTGTTTTGAATATGGAAAAATATATTGCATATTTTGAATCAGAAGGTCCCAATGGGGTAAATAGTTATATTTTATTTTTTGGTCATTATGAATAATAACTTCAGTAAATATTTTATTTACCATGGTTAAAGGGTAAATCCAGTAAATAAGGGTTAAAAATAATATTATAATAATATTAAATTACCCTCACACATTTAAAAACCCTATTGGATAATACATGTCTGACCATGGGTAGCCTTGGGTTGATTTTGGGACTCTATGGAGCCACTTGTAAGTGAAAATGACACTTTACAAAAATTAATTTAAAGTTAATGAAAATGTAGCATAAACATATCTCTTCTAGTAAAAAAATTATATGGAATTATATAACTAATATTTTTGACAATATAAGTCATTATAAAGAAAAACATATTTACTAAAACATCGTATTTTATTAATTATTTTTATACATTAAATTATTAAATTTATTTATGACATAATGATATGTAGTGATTACCTTTTTAAAGAATTTTTTAAATAAATGAGATTATAAATATTAAAAGAAATTTATTTCAAAACTCTTTATTCCATACTCAATTTTTAGGGATAATAATTACTTTTTATATATTAATTAATGTAGGTTGTTATAAATAACCATTTTGTTATATATTTTGTAATAGTCTTGATATGAATAGTTTATAAATTGACATAAATGAGTTTTTAAAATGAATACTCTTTTATTAAATGATAAAATAATCCAAAAAATCTATGATTCGGAAAACAGATCTTTATGAAGTTAAAAATATCATTAATGATCCATTTTTGGTCTTTTTTCATTTTATAGTAAATATGTTATCCATATAGTGTGAATATACAAGAGTACATGGAAATTGATAAATTAGTTAACAAAAGGTTAAAACTAAAAGATAAGGATTAGAAAATATCCAAAACATATCTAATTAAAATAGAATCATTTTATTTAGACTCATATGGCCCTTATCTCCAAGGTCAATGATATTTGGACATTTAGGAACCGAATATGAATTTATAATAAAATAATGTTTCTAGAGTTTTCTATATATTAAATCCTCCATCGTATAAAAGGACACCACCTCTAACCCTTTACACACACCTCTCAAGCTCTTGGATCATCCAACCACTACCTAAATAATCTCTCAAAATTACTCTCTTAATTATAAAGTCCTCACCTTTATATGAAGGAAATTCATTAACATTTTTTGTTTGAAACCAAAGAGAGTTACCTGATTTATCGGTAACTTATTCTCTCAAGTTCTCTTGTTTTATTTTACTTCTTCACTCCCTTCACTATTCTTATTAATTTATTACAGAAAAAAATAGTATCCTAAATATAGTATGATTTTTTATCAGATTTATTCAAACTAAACTCACACACACCTCCATATAATAGGTATAGAACATACTCTTTTTGTGGATGGCAAACTACTGCCTCACAAAATAATAATTGTCCACTTATATTATAACACCTATCATGGTGGAAATTATGATGGAACTATATTTATATGATATATAATATGTTTATATTTTCATTATGATTTTGTTAATGTTTATTTAAAACATTATTTTATTCTTTTCATGATGTGTAAAAACGATAATTTCATTTAAGGAAGCGCGAACTACCGCCCCCTCAAAGTGATATGAGTTGTTCATGCCATACCTGGAACGTATAAAAAATATAATTATAAAACTTATGTAACATATATAAAATATTATATTATACTTTAATTATCAAATATTTATTTATCATTATTTTTTCATTCCATTATATATAAAATAGAAATGAAAGTAGCTTTCATGAGTACGTACGACTTACTCTCTCCAGGAATGGTGCATTTAATTTCTTATCTCCATATATTATGGAATATTATAAATACATATATACTGGAAATATATGATATATATATATGAGAAATATTACGGACATAATATAATTTTTACAGTGTGGACGAATTGTAATTATAACAAGTTCATTTTGGACTCAAGTACCTAATATCGACAAAAACACTTATATTAACATAAATAATTGTGTAATGATTATAACATGGTAATATGTGATATAAAATGAATAATAAAATTTAAAATTGTCTTGAATAAAGTATAAATTAACTTAATTTTATTATTCAGTATGAAAAAAAATCTTACATGACAAGTCATACGGAAGGGAAGGGAACTCCTTAACCCAATTTTCATTCTATGGGTTAAAATTATACTTCTTGATTATGGCGTGCTATGATTATATGAGAAATAAAATTTGATATCATATATTGTATTTATACATTATTTATATTTACTTATAGTTAATACACATAATCAATCTATTTTATTTTCAAAATTATCTTTGTAAGGGAAATTTTCACCCTCCTCTTTTAGTCAAACACTTCTTTTATGACATGTATTTTAATTTCAATTTTCTTATTTTGGGATATGTTCATATATAACCTTAATTTGGTACCTATTATGTAAATTTGATGAGATAACCTTTTATCCCTCATCATCTCTTTTTCTGAATTTTTATGTGACGCCGTTAAGCTGCCGAATTTTCGTAAGGGAATTTCTAAACGTAATTTCCACTCTTAGTTTTACACATATTTCGTTTATTATATTATGATATATTTTGTGTGTAGTCACTATTTATTTATTTATGTGGTAATTAATACTTCCCTTTGTGTGGATATACTATTTCTACACATAATCACTCCGTTGATAAACTTGAACATCATTTATACGAATTTTGTACGGGACTTCGTCTCAATCTCTTATCAAAGAGGCATATCTTGATATTGTGCAACATATTTGTCATTTAATGTGTATGTACAACCCCTTTTGAAATTTTATATAAGGAATTACTATATTATAATGATATTTAAAGTGTTTTTTGAGGTTATTATTTTATTATTTTTATTCACATATTTTCTAATGTGGAATGGAACTCATTAACTAAAATAATGTTTTAAATGTTTTAAAAGATTTATTCTTATAAATATTTCTCATTAATTTCCATTTTTTCAAAATGGTTTTGTGGAATTATTTACATGGACATTAAAGTCTTAATATGTTAATTCATTTAAATTTTTCAATGTTTTATAGGACACATTGATTAAAAAATATTATTTTTAAATGTTTTAAATGTGACTTTTAAATTTTATTAACTATGTCAATATCTTGAACTGATATCTTATGATTGCAATGTGGATATTTTATCATTACTATATATTTGTTTTATTTTTTATGATTATGTTATTGTTCTTGGAAATTGGTTACATATAAGGGTGGTTCTGTGATAAACCTTGGTCGAGTGAGCCCGAGATATCTCTCTAATGCATTGGGTAATGTGATGGAGGTAAACATTAATGTTTCTCCTAAGAGATTTAGGGAACAAATTATAATGGGTGTTCCAAATGTAACTCCATATATAGCTATGAAAGCTATAATGTATGTATGATATGGATTACATAAGTTACCATTATGATTTAGGAATTCTATGTGTTATTCATAAATCTTATGATTTCATAAGGTAAGTTAAGAGCATATGTTTTATGATTGGAAAGTATGATTTCATTAATTTTTTTTATTGATGGGACAATTTTTTCATTCCTTATTTTATAACCCTTACTAGTCATTTTCTGCTCATCCCATGTTTTTGAAAAGTTTTTCATAGGGTATAAAGAAGGGAAATAGAAATAAGTATTCAAGAAGATTTATAGTTAAACAATAACAGTTGTTTTATTTAAGGAGTTTTATTATTGTGAAAAAATTGGATAGAGTTTAAGTGTCTAATTTTTAATTTTTTATATGTATTTTAATAGTTAAGACCTAATTCTCTAAAACACTAAACTTGAAAAGATCTACAATGTGAATTCTTCATTTATCTCAAGATTATGTAATGTTTTATGGTCGGGGCCTTACATTATAACCATCATGATTGGAAAATATTTATCAATGAATTTATTTTCCAATATTAACCAAGAAGTGATCAAACATTCCAAAAAATATTTTATCTAACATTTAACAACATACGTGATTGAAAAAAGAATTCTCTATAACATATGTAATTAATAAAAACTCTAGTGTGAATTAATATATTGAAAGTAACTAAATATTAAAAAATTAATTGGTTAGCTTCCATTTACGTGCCACTTTTCATTCCCCTATTATGTATAATATATGGAATCCATATAATGATTTTGATGTTATTAACTTAAATCAAATTTTGTGTAATTACTACTTTAACCTCATTAGCAGATAATAAACTATACCCTATCATGAAATTACAAATTTTTAATATTAAATACATGCATTGATATTACTTATGGGAATAATTTTTATGTAATTTCATGGGTGCATTAGGATAATTATTTATAGCATTACACTATGATTTTAATATAATTCACTCCATTTTCACTGTCATACCAACACTTATGAAAATATTATGTAGAGAATAAATCGTATCAAAAAAACCTATGATGAAAAAATAAAAATATCTGGAAACATAAAAGGAATAAATAAAATATATGATTATATTCTTGGTAAAAACAAAAAAAAAGATTTTTATTTTTATTATTTTATTTATAAACAAAACAATTCCAAAACTCTATCCATAATGCATGAATCATTAATTCCAATATTGTAAAATTTATAGAATATGAATATGTTTATAGATACTTAATTAATCTATTATTTCATAAAATAGTTATTTCATAAGATATATTCTTTGAGCCTAATAAGTTAAAGAAAAAATGTTTTATTTAATATTATTTGGAATAATAAATTTTAACCTCATGAAGATTAGTAAAAACTAAATTTATAGAGATTAAAAAAATATGTAAAATATAATGTAAGAATATAATTTCCAAGGACCGTGATTATAAAAAATAATTTTCTCCTTCAATATTGAATAAATTTATTTAATTTATTACATGGATATTCAAGGATAATAAACATCATTATTGTCCAACTCCTTGATTCAAAATAATTCAGATTAAAAATTATTAACAATTAAATAAAAAAATTACTGTGTATATAGTTCTACCTTAAAATATAAAATATAATAAATAGTATCATAATAATATAATCTATTTTTTTATCTTGGAATTCATCTATTTATATATATATTTGTCAGAGAACTATTAAAAAATTGAAATAAATTAATGTTTAAAGAAAATTTAATTTTATACTCATATTTTTACAATATTATTCTATATAATAAATAATCACTCATCCTTATTCTTTTAATTTCATAAATCATAAGTTAATTTACAATAATTTTCAATGATATTTTTTATCAAAAATGAATAATACATATTAAGAAATAACACCAAGAATGAAAGAATCTCATAGGATTAAAACATTCAATCCATGGAATATGATAAATTTAATAGAAAATAATATTTCCTATATTAATAAAATTTCTAGAAGATGACATTTTAAAATAGTAAATGTTATTAAAATGATCAATAGAAATGGAAAAAAGTGAGTAAAATCATTGTTCACTGAAAAGATATAAACAAAATATATTTATTAACCAAAGGTTACAATGATTTAATTCCGTAATGTGTATAATGATGGGTACATCTATAACTAAAATGATGATTTTTTAACCATTAGACCTTCATGATGGAAAAATTTTCATTCATATGTTGTTCCATGATTAACTCCACGATATAATTCACATTGTGATCCTTGTTTCACATTAAATTCACATTTTATTAAGAGATAAAAATGAGGGGCAAGCTAAGGGTGTTTTATATTCAATTTTGGATCATGATCCTCAAAAATGGTTTTTAGGGATTCAACATAACATTATTACCCAAAATTGTTTTTCAATGATAACTGGGTACAACACTAAGAGTGATCATGATTATTTCCCATCACAATCATTTTAATTTATTCCACCATGTCTGTAACTATGACAATATATTCGCACAATATAAATATAAAATCATCTTGTATAATAACAAATCACTTAATCAATATTTTATATCTATAATTATTATTGTAACCACCGTTTTAACTATTTTTTCTTTATATGTGAAATATTTTTTCCATTTTTATTTTTAAATTAATATATATTTATATATATTATTCATTAGTATTTTGAATGACGTTTAAAATTTGAGTTTGATATATATATATATATATATATATATATATATATATATATATATATATTTGTAATTAATTTCATTTTCTTATTATCGAAATAATGACACTGAATATAAAATAAAAATTATAATAACACAATTATGATTTTAAGAAGGTAAATTAATTTTCATACCATGATATTTTATAGTAATAAAAGTGTACACTTAAATGTCAAAATGTATTATTGTCTTTATTCAATGATTTGGAACTACTAGAAATGGATTATATATATAACAATGGAGTTATAATTGTTATATATTAATTACTATCCAAATAATTTTGAAATAAAAATTGAAATTGATTAATAAAATTAATTTATTGAATGTTAAAAATTATATTCTGATAAAATTAATGTAAATCCAGGAATATAATATTGTTATAAGATATATTATTAATGTTTAATATATATATATATTCACTTATAAAGGATGTATGTGATGACCCAATATTTTATAATGGAAATTTCTTTCTTACAAATATGTCATAATCACATGAAATAATAACATAATTAACTACTAAGTGCTATGTGACCCTTTAAACATAAGTTTATCACTTTTGTGATGTGAATTCCAAAAATCCGACATACACAGTTGTGATTAGTAATTTATTTAGAGTCCAATAAGGAAAAAAATAAATTTTGGTGAATAGTAACCTACCCTTATTTATAGTAACATACCCTTATGAATAGTGATATACCCTAATGAATAGTAACCTTACTTATGATAGTATATAAATAATATTCATGTGTAAGTATGATATATCTATACTTTAAAAAAGTAAACAAATGTTTTAAAACTCTTGTTTTTAGAATACATTATGGTTTAATTAAATATTAAATTAATAATATTTAGAAAATTATTTTTGAAAAATGGACTTCATTTTTGTATTCTACGTGTCGAAAAATAGTTGGGGTAAAGTTTTGGGCTTTTTCTGAAATACTTGAATTTTTTATGAATAGTGGCATACCGTAAATTGCAAAATTAAGATAAATACACTAATTATAAAGTCATGTGTGATTTTCAGCTGATATAAGCCCACTTGGTTCGGGATAACATGATTAAATTACTATTTTTAGTCATGGAATACTCACTATTCCTTGTCTTGAGGATAAATAATAATTTGATGAGTTTTAAATTAAGAAATCCCCTCTCTGATCCACCATAAAAACCCCCTCTCACCCCTTCCATTCACTCCTCTCAAGCCTTGTTCCTTCTCCAAATTCTATCCAAATACCCTACCAACCTTCTCTCCCACATCCAGAAAGATTTGGTCCCATAAAAAGTCCAACACCTCTCCCATAAGGAGGCTCTCAAGGAAGTTTGGTTCAAGAAGTAAATTCCACTTTTCAATTCTTTTCCTTTCCATTCAAGTTATTTTGTTTTATTTTTATATTACTACTCCTTATCCAAATTTTGTGATGACTCCCATTCCTTATATTTACTGGAATTTTTTCATGATAGTGGAATAATTTATCATCATCTCCCTTGTTTTACAGTATTTTATACTAGTATCAAGAACACCATCCGAGATGTGTCAATTTTACACATTCAAGGACGATGGACTTTCAATTTCTATTATCATTCTCAATTATGGTCAGGAAACCATTCTTGTTAGGGTTGAACCGAATTATTATATATAATATATCTTATTTAATATTCTGTAATTCCATCGTACAAATGTTGTTAAGTTATAATGAAAAATGAGTTCGTTGTAATAAAAACCCACAAATTTACAGAAACAATTATCATTAAAGTTATATATAATAATTAATTCATTTTCCATGTAAAAATTTTATATAAATGACCCATAACACCTATTTATGTTCATAAATAATATATAAATTCAATTCGGGAGATTTACATCCATTCCACTTACTTAAAAACAAGTGAACCGAAGATGAAAATAAAGAAAATGAACACTCTGAAGCGACATAATTCAATATAATAACTTATCGATAAGAACAGAAATGAACTAACCAAAACTATGATAAACTAAATAAAAGTATAATAAGTTCTTAAATAAGTTATTAATAAGTATAATTTCATATTCCATGAGCTTAATTTTGAGAGAGGAACACATTTGTAGTTAAGGTAAGGGTTTTCCACCCGAACATCCATTTTCATTCGGGTTACTTTTATTGTCTAACTTACTCGATGAAATTCTCATGTTTTGTTATGTACTCCTCATAAGTTCTTTCTGAGTTGTCTCTATATGTACACCAAACAGAATCCTTCCCTATATTCGGGATAGTTACATGTTTTAAAAGAAATTCACAAAACAATTTCAAAAAATACGAGCCCGATACAAGGGAATTTCTCAAATTCAAATATATTTTCAAGGGAAAGATATAATCTATTTTTGGAAACCATTATCCTTCTAAAAACACTCATTTTATCATGAAATAATATCTTACATTAATTCTGGTTTTATACAATGATTTTTCAAAAATAACTCTTCTTTTCAAAATATAAGAGTATTTATCACAAGAATTGTTTATTGATTTTAGAAGATTATTGTCGTTTGATTCAACACCCTTGTTGATTATTATGTATTGTTGGGGTTAATCATTTATGATTCCATATAAAATTTTTTATTGAATGGATTATGACTAACTTTATTGTGGATGATCTATCCTAAAACCATTCATCATATTATTCCGAATGGTTAGTGTTTATGTTCAATAAATGGAGAAAGTTAGTTACATTTCTTATGATAGTTTCAATATGAATGTATATGTTTTTTATGTTTATTCCCGCTCATATAGGGAATTAATTGGACTTATTATGTGATGGGTGGGGCCCGCTATATCCCCTTTATGCATCGGTAGGTCTCATGAGACAAATAGACGTGGAATTGGCCAAGGCCTTTCCCAATGTGATATATGGATTTTGGTCAAGGCCTTAATCACTAGACGTCTTGGCAGAGGCCTTGAAAAAATGTTTTAGAATGTCCGGAATATGCACTTACCTCATTATTAAGATAGTAATTGTATGTTCATGTGGTTATTCGACTATTATAATACCCATGATTATGTTTTATTATGGCATTATTTACTCAGCTCATATTTCTTCCATAGTGTGTTCAAGTTCATTATTAAAGGAATGTGTTTTTAATTATTCACCATGTCTTCTGTTTATTCTATCTTCCACTATATTGCTTACTCTTACTAAGTGTTTGAGCTCACCCCTTTCATATGTTTCATATTTTTTTCAGGACATAAAGAAGTAAATTAGGAATGTCATGAATGCATAATCTTGGAGACATGATGTTGCTAGTAGAATAATTTAGTGTGGTTTTTCCATTCACGTTGTAATGTTAAACATATGTATGTAACATATTTCCAATAATACTAATCTACTCAGCCCTTCGATATTCGTATTCCTTGTATGTAGGCCAACGTAATCAAATAAGGCACCTGATCTGGGCAACTAGGCCTGGGTCCTTACATGATAAATATGATTAGATATGGTAGTCCTAAATGAACAAACCATCAAATGTGGCCATCATAATATTGCAATATAAAATAGTTGTTTATTATTTAGTTTTTATAAGTAATAAATATATAAAAGATACAAATATATTATATATTGTAAAAAATATGTTTAATATGTTTAAATTAATAAATTATTTTTCATTCCTTAAAAAAATTTAATAAGTAAAATAATTCATTAAAAATGATACACTTAATATTCAGACCAATAAATCTATATTCAGGGCCTCCATAATATTTTTTTTTAATAAAAGTTAATTTTTTAATCTTTACATATATTATAGTATGTCAAATATTCTATTCATTTTTCGCTACAAATTAATGTTAATAATATTTTTTTTTATTTAAACTATAGTAATATCTATAATAATCAACACTATTCATATTAATATTCTTAAATAATAAATAATTATATATTTTATTCAATGATATCCCTATCATTTTCTAATAAATACTCCCCACCTCCACCCATTTATTATAATAATAAAAAACTATGCATTATAAAAACATATAATAAAAAACATCTCCAAATCCCCCAATCCATATTCATTAGGACTTGGTCCAGCCCAAATCACTACTTTAAAAGGATTAAGACTCATTCCAATGGGGTTACCTTAAATTGAGACTTAAGGGTTTAAAAACCCACGAAATTTAATTCAATTCCCCTATCAATCCTTATAATGTGTAATACTTAAATTAGAATTAATGTATTTGTATACATATGTGTTAATATATTTATTAAAATAAAATATTTTATTAGATTTCTTCTTAATTTAAATAATACAAAAAACATCATTTACCCACTATTATTTTAAACTATAAATTGAATGTGGATATTTTATATTCATGTATACCTTTCATGAATTCCTAAATTTGGTCTCGTGTATTTAATTAAAATTATTATTTAATTAATATCAATTTTAAAATTATTGAATGAAAATAATGGGATGATAACAATGTTATTATATCTAAACTATATTGGTTGACATGAAATTAAAAACAAGATGACTAGAAATTAATTTTAATTTGGAATTACAAAGAAGGCTATATTGAGTTATTGAGAAATTTTAATCCATTAATTTCATAAATAAATTCATTTAAAAATAGCGTTTTTATAAAAACATTGGGAAAGGACATTTTATTATTACAATTATAAAAATATGGTTTAGATCTATTGGAAAGACATGGATGAATTATTTTCTTAGATAACATGAAATTTATATGTGTAGAAAAAAAAATAATTAAATATAACTAAAATAATATAAAATATTGATATGTCCATAAATCAATAGTTAAATAAGTGGAATGTCATTACACATGAGTCTAAAGGAAACCTAAAATGATCCAATACTCAAGCCATGATGTTATCATAAAAATTATTATTCATATCATGAATAGTTTCATTATTATCTATCATCTCATATATACCATGTAAAATCACAATACAGTATTGTAGTAACTTCTAACTTCGTATTTTTATCACCATTTTTTGGATTATGTTGTGAGTTATATTAAATTATCTTTAATGAGTTGTGGATATTCTAGAGGTTGTTCAAATTTTTCACATTTTTAATGAGAAACATGCATCTTATTCCAAAAAGCAATGTTCCTTTTATTGAAGTCTAGGAGGGGGTTCCCGATAAGATCATTCGATGTGTCCTCCCACTAAAACTGTGAAATATAGTGTAGTAGAGTGAGCCTGGTTGGTGCATGGTTTCCAAACCATGTTGTAAAATAATGTGTTCAAGTCATCCACTAATTTTCAGTATCTTAGGATGGGGACTATGTTTGGGAAATGTTTTTCTAACAATATGGAACTATCTAGAGGCCCAATATAGACACATAATTAAAATCACATTTTCTATAACAATGGGACCTAACATTGGAAACATTGTGATGATATTTTCAATCCATATAATATTAAAATTAATAGTAGTAAATCTATATAATAAATTATAACCACCATTAAATCAATCATAATCTAACACTATAAATTTTTTATGTTCCCTTGAGAAGATTTCGACACTTTTAACCCCTTTACTCTTTGATATAATTACCCTTGAAAGCTATTGATACGTCTCAGATAAGTGTAATATCCCTCATTTAGAATACCCATATATTTTATAATATATATATTCTAGAGTGATTCATATAATGGATTTTAATTATAATTATTCTCATTGGATATTTTTCACTTTTGTCTCCCTATTATAAATTCTCATTTTGGGTGACTACATGATCATGATACTATTAGTAGGTGGTTCCATAAGTATTTTACCTAAATTTGAAACCTATATTTCATTTATTTAATATTTATTTGAAATTTATTTGTAAATATTGTTTTCAGATGGTTTAGATGATTATTTTAGAAGCTTGGAATTTTGGAATTAAATGGTATTTCATAGGCTTTTAAAATATTGGATGAATTCATAGAAAATATGTATTAAAATAAGAAGGGATTTGATGAAATAATTATTTTCTGTATTCATGAAAAAATGGATTTTAATTAATGATTATTTTTTAATAATAAATTTTATGAAATCCTATGATTTTTCCAAGAAAGTTAAATGGAATATAAAAACATGAAAATGGGAATTTGAATTGGGATTGTTGAATTTAATTAAAAAGAATAATTTTCAAATAAATTATTGATGGAATAAAATAAAATTTTGTCAAAGTTTGTTAGTCTAGGAATATGAAATTAATTCTAAGAGTATAACCCCACAAAAAATTCATTGACGGTGAAAAATATAAATAACCCATGTTCATCCTTAATTTTCCCTGATGGGGTGTTTATTTATTTTACCCTGATGAACTAAGTCATAAGAACATGTTATCACCATAGGCCATAATTATTGACTTATAAGTTCTAGGATATCTATGATTGAAACTAACATACTTAAGACTAATGACCATGGGTCATTTTTTGGATTTAATTATTACATTCTAGTGATTAAAGATTGTTTTACATTCCTTCTTATTTTATTGAAATATTTATTTTTGTCATTTTTAATAGTTTTTCCATAAACATGTTTTCATATTATGTTTGAACGAAAATTTCATATGATTCTCCATACCTTTTCTATTTAAATTGAATCAAAACTAATTTATTTTTTTATGAACTTGTTAAGGAACATTTGGTGAAATAATATTAGAATATTTTCTCAAAACCTACCCTTCTCTTTGGGAATTTGTAAATTTTGTTATACAATTTCTTTGAAAAGGGAAATACTTCTATAGAGGTAGATAGTGTTCTTGATTCATCAGACCTCAGATTATGGTTATGACCAATATATCTATGATCCACTCATTACATAGGTATTCAATGTTTTCATCATAGAAAATGTTTTGTCACTTATTTGGATAATGTATCATTATGACCATTATATGTAATATTATTAAACATTATGCTTGAAGAGTGTTTGACAAACTGACTGTTCCTTTTTTTCCTTCCACTATTATATATTGAAAATTTATTCTTAGTGAAAATAATTAACTCTTTCAATTTATTGATCCCTATATTTTTATTACTTACCAAAAAGGATTGGGAATTCCATTTAGGAAATTCCATTGCGATATCTGGTAATATAATAGTAGGGTATTTATAATTTTATTGTGAAAAACTCATATCATTATAAATTTATCATCTTTCATTGATGTCAATATGTGGTATGTTATTAATAGTTGGATATTAGGTAGAATTTTTTGACTTTAAGGGTTTTATTAAATGCGAGTTCTTGGAAAAATGTCATTATATAAATCCTTATGTAACCATGGGTGTTTGAGAGAAGAATTTTTTTTAATAACATAATCTAATCCTAGATTTATTTCCAAAATGATTTTAGGGTTTTAAAAACCAATAATATTAAATTATATTTAATGGTATTTATATTCATGCACATCTTGATTGAGTTGATGATATTAGTATCATTGATTGTAACACACTATGTTTTTATGGACCTATTTTTTCTCAAATAAATATAAATTATTATTTATATATTTTAATAGACTATTTTAAAGGATACATTCCCACAGAACCGACATGGTGTAAATTAAATTAATCACCTACTTGGTATATGTTCTACACAACAATGACTTGGGGTACGATGCATGCAACACAGAGTTGGCGTACGATACATGCACCAATGAGTTTCTCTGAAATATCTCTTTTTATTGTTTTAATTTTTTATAAATATAAATATTACCTAATGGTTAAACATAGTAATATGAATAGTAATAACAACTGTACAAATATTTTTTATATTTATTTTGGTAAATAAAACATATTACCTGTGGGAAAAGTCTTTTTTTGTTAATAATATTGTTTTCTTGAATGAATCTATTTTCATAGTAAAAGTAATTTAGGCATATTTAGAAACTTAATGGGATAAATTAAACTTTATTTTTGAATTTATAATGATTAAATCATATATGGGTGAATTTTTAGGATTTTTCCGAGAAACATCATATTTTGATGAATAGTGAAAAAATACTACATTTTTGTTAAGAACATCATTTTTTTATAAATAACTATTAATGATAATTTATATTATAAATTATTTTTAATATCACTTTAGATAAATATTAAATCCAATAACACAATAAAACTCATTTAAATAAATTCCACTTTAATACTGAATATGAAATCTTAACAAACTTTTGAAAAAAATTTCTACTATCAATCCTTGTTATTTCATCCTATCCATGGAATTAGATATAATATTAATTTTTCCACTTTTGTGATTTGAGTTCCAAAAATCTAACATACTCCATTGTATTCAGTATAATGTTTAAATTCTAATAAGACTATGTTATTTTTTTGACATAAACAATTAGTAAAATTGATTAAAATTAATCACAGTGGTTATTGAAAAATTAAGCATTATTTAGAACTAAACTATTAAAATAATGTCCCAAATGACTTAGATTCTTTTCCAACACCAATTTGGTGTCCATATGTGGGAGATACACTATCCATTGGTGATTTTGATTGGTTTTGTTATAATTTTGTTAGGTAATAACATGTGCATGACAAATTTGTTTCAAAAAAATCAATGTGAATCTTTTTCATTCCCTATAAAAGGAACTATACTAACTACATTCTTTGGGAATCTGTTTGAATAATGTTTATGTATTCCAAAAATATTATGTAATGTTTATGTTTTAAAGTCTAGGGTTTCTATAGTTGGTATTTGATCAAAGCTATAAATAACCTTTGGAAACTAAGAGGGGAAAACCTTACTATGATCCCAACGTTTACTTATATGAATATGACTAGGGATATATCTAAGGATAAGTATAAGTATTAATTAATGTTTCAGAAAATGTAAAAGAAATTTAGTAAATGATATAGATAGTGGTTTTTAAAAAATACCTCCCTTTATGGATACCACAAGTTGATGTGGCTCTTACACAGATACACGTAGCTGTAAAAACTCTAAAAAGATGTTCTGGGCATGACTCATGCTAATATGGTATACAACAGCAAGACATCCTACACACCTATTTTGACACACTAGGGGGATCTAATTTAGGAATTGAAAATCACATCATGAACTATTATTAGTGATTTAGATATAAATTCTCTATGAATAACCACAGATAAACCAAGGGTGCCATAGATTATAGAGGGTGGCATGATTTAGACATCATATAAGTAATACTTTTCATGGCTATGTTGTTTTTTACTATGATAATTAAGGTTCAAACTATGCATCAGGTTTTATTCAATGGAGGTAATTGGTAGAAACATGATTTATGATGAATGTGATGTATGATTTTATGATGATCAGTTGAGTGGTATGATCACTAGAGTGAAAGATGTCCTGATCATGACTAACCATTTTTCACGGAACTAGATTAATAATTTTTACCATAAAAACTGTCAGACTCACCAGGGATGAGAAAGAAGGATTTCACAAAGAGTTTGGGTAATGGAGATCATGGATGAAAGAATATTTGGATTTATTTTGTGTGAGTAATATGGAAGGAATCACCTAAGTTAATGTCTTAGAGGAACAAGTTGGTGTTTTGACTATGGAAAAGGGTACAAAGAACGTGACTTCAAGGAAAATAATGAAGTGCTTAGTTAAAAAAATGGATGAGAATTTTCTCTTCCTATTCCATCATCGATGGTTAAGTGATTAAATTGTGGAATAAATAGTCATTATGCAACTCAATATCCCTAGAATAATGTTCCTGAAGTGAATTAATAAGCTGGTGCGAGTAAGGGTTTCATTGCTGATAATAAAGAAACTACAGATAAAATAAGAAAGGAGATATGATTATTGTTAATGGATTAAGGATTAAGTAATCATAATATATAATTATTTGGATTCTAGAATTATGAATGGTGAATTATGCATGGATTTTTCTATTTACGTTTTTCTAAAGATTTACGAAAATATATTGAACGACCACGATAGACAAGAATGGTTATCTCATGAAAGTTAACATGTTAAGTAAGAGAAGGTAACCCTTAACATGTTCTTAATGGCAAGATAATATTGTTTGGATAAGGATAAATGGTATATGAATAAGTAAATATGACAATACAAATTACCTTGTAACTATGAAAGGACCTATTCATATGTTGTTTATTCTACCACTAATGATGTTTACAATATTTTTGGATTTAAGGGGTAAATCCAATATACATTGGAATGATGAAGCATACATGTTTTCCAAAAGGATTTGCTGTAATTCTTATTGTATCCATGTTTCATGGGAATATAAAATAAGGTTATTCACATATTTGGAATATTAAATCCAAGTCATAATCTGTGATATATGGTAATAAACGTTAATCTAATTTTGTGACTCTATTTCTATGGTTTTGGATTTTCATATTTCAGAAGGCTTAGATGGTTATCTATTCATGAAAATATTAAGTTAAACATTAGGGGAAGAATTTGTTCACTGATTTTGTGTTGTAAACCAAGGTTAAAAATTCATTGATTAAAAATATTTCAAGGATGTAAATCTTATTCATTATATTAGTTCCATTGTAAAAAAATGGCATTATGTATGTCATGTGACAACCAATAAGGTCCGACAATGCTGCTGGTCTTGTACCCATGACAAAAGGATGATAAAGGTTTTACACCTACCACTGGCCAACGTGATTTCTTGTTTAATGTGAATTTATTTTTAATGAATTAATATTTATGATTAACTATTACTATTATTTTTTTATAGATTAATGCATGTGGTTATTTAGAGACTAATTGTTAGACGTTTTATTCTTTATTCCCCTTAAGTTCAATTAATTTCATATTTTATTTATTTATTCATCAAAGTTAATTTCTAGACGTTTATTAAAATAGTTAATGGATTTATTTGAATTTTTTTAATGCACATCCAAATAATTAAATTTTGTTTTTAGAAATTTATCAAGACTTACTCAGCATTCTGAAAGTGATAAAAAAAATTATTGTAATACATTTAATTTCTTTGAGCTGATAAAATTTTAAATAAATAAAGATTTATGACTTTGAGGTCCCCAAATTTCTGTTAATTATTCACATGTTTTTTTACCAAATACCCCAATCACTCCCTATAAGTTTTTACGCTTTTCCTCCATGTCAAATCTTCAATCCCAAACTATGTTCTCTTATATGGATACACAGTTATATGTAAAATTGGGTAACCTTTATGGTTCTAAATTTCACCTCTTAAAAAATGATCTAGTATCTATGTTTACATTGTGGGTTTCAATGAATTAAACTTTTATGTATTAAACTATTTATAACCTAGATGAATTTTGAGGGTGAAATTTATTTGAATGGGGGTACAATGCAACACTCATAGTTTTTAAGAAATTTTTTTTTCTTGAATAAATTTGAATTTTCATTTATATCCTTTAATTTTAATACTCATAGATTCATTTCTCATGGATTTAACTCATCATAAATTACACACTACACTTACTTGGCGTATGATCCACGCAACACCGACTTGGCACATGATACATACACCACTAAGTTTCTACGAAATATCTCTTCATATTAGTTTATTTATTTAAACAAGATAATTATAACCTAGAGGATATTTTTTTAATATAAATTGTAATAACTACTTTTAAAATTTTGTTTATAATTATTTTATATAAAAAAACATATGATTTTCAGGTCAAGTAATTTTGTGGTAAAAATATTGTTTTCTTGAATGAATCACTATTAATAATAAATGTAATTTTAGAAAAATTTATAAATTCTATTTGGTAAAATAATATAAATTTTTTAATTCATAACATCTAAATTAGTGTATGGTGAATTTTTGGTATTTTTCTAAGACACATCATTTTTTATGAATAGTGGAAAATACAGTTTTTTAGTTAAAAACTGACTTTTTTCAAATTAATTATTAATGATTAATGACATTAAAAATTATTTTTAAGGTAAAATTAGATAAATATTACATCTATAAATACAATGAAATTCATTATAATAAATTCCATCTTGATACTTAATATAAAATCCTTACAAACTTTTGAACCTTTTCATAAATTAAAACCCCGTTATTTCATCCCATTTGTGGGATTAGCAGTAATCTTAATTTTTCAGCTTCTATGATTAGAATTTCAAGAAATATACATACACCATTGTATTCATTCTAATGTTAATAAATTAATAATACCACGTTAATTTTTCACTAAAATGATTAGTTAAAGTGATGAAAAATAATCACAGTGTTTAAGGACAAATTTTGATTAATTGGGAACAAAACATTAAAATTCAGTGCCCAAATGACCTAGACACCTTCCCAATACTCATTTTCTATATATATTTCGTCCATACATCTCTCATTATTCAGTTTTTTCGGTTTGTTAACACATTTTAAGGTAATAACATGTGCACAACTAATTTGTTTCTAAAAAATCCATTTTAGTCCTTTTCCTTCCCTATAAAAAGTACCATACCAACTATAGTCATTAGGAATATATTTGTATAATGTTTTTTTATTCTTAAAATTTTATGTAATTTTAATGTTGGAAATTCTAGGGTCACTATATTTATGATCCTTTCATATTTTCTATGAAATTGTTGTTGTAACATTCCCCCAGAAAGGCATTTCAAAAGACCTCTGAAGCGATATTATAATGAACCATAGAAAGAGAACTCTATTATGGATAAAAACATCATTTAGATAGTGATTAATGTAGTCTATTCTCTATAATTGGTAGTTTCACCTATTATCATTCGTTCTTTAGTTTTGGAACCATGACAGGATGAAAATATAGTCGATTCTCAAGAGTTTCATCAGAAAAAAAACCATTTTTCCAAGTCCCAAATTATCTTTTGGAGTATTGGTTTAGTTAAAAAATATTTAACTACATTTTATGTTCTTAGAATCTCATGATTCAATCAATGTGAAACATAATAAATTTATTCTTTAATGTCTTATAAAGAGGTGGGAAGATTCAATTTTTAGGAAGAAGAAACATAAAACCATAGAGTGTAGTGAAACCAAATATATTTTCAAGGAATATTTCTATCAATTATAAGTGGATATAGAAAAGTCTATATACTTTCTTAGCCTCCAAAAATGTGAATGAACTGTGAAAATTATGAAATATGTTTTACTAATTATCTTTAATTTTCTCATAAGGTACTGATGAATGATAATATGAATGAAAAAAGATATAATATGAGTCTTCAATATAATATAGGGTCTTAGGTTTCGATGTTGATGATAACTTCATACATGTGTGTGATGGATGAGGTTTAATGTCCAAGATTGAGATTGATGGTACACCATGTTTTAGTGGATTCACTATTACTCTCAATGGAATCCCTATTATTTATATCAAAGTAAAGAGTAATTTTAAATAGTATCAAGGAATATCATGATAAAAGGATTCATAAAAACCATATATGGTGTCTGAATAAGTCCTATTTCATTGCTTTAAAAGTTATAATATCTTTAATTCTATGTGATTGTGTTCAGTGAAACTAAATTTCTATTGTTTATGCAGCCTCTTAGGGTGCATTTGAAGTTTTGTATTGTATTTTATTCCCCGCACTGTGTCACGTGATCAAATACATCTAATGGTACTATGGTGTGGTCAGAAGACTCATGCGATAAGGTGTTATATCCATAGACATATGTGGAAAAATATTCTCTACATAGTGGATGAGTCTCTAGAGGAATGTGATGCAGATCTAGTGATATATAGAGGTACCATCACTATGGATTCATCATTCATGACATTGAGAAATCTCATTCATTCATATTGACATTCATTATAAATTTGATAAATCTTTATATAGATATTAGGTTTTATGTGATATTCATTTTTACTCTATAATGACGAATGAAAAATGTATATTATTCCCTTCATGTGCCTTCTCATACATAGTGATCAACATCACCTATTAATTTCTAGTTCACAACATCAAAAATTTTGATATATTTATCATGATAGATTAGTATATTTCCCATAAGGCCCAAATTGACTATCAACATTGGTGGTTATCCATTACATCCCTGACGTGTTGTGTCATTTTTTCATGGAGAAGGGGAATTGAAGTTAACTAGAGTTTAACCACCCCTTCGGATGTTAGGAAATATGATTTGACTATTTACAAGTGACCTATAACATAAATCATTAAGGGGGGATCATCATCACATTGTATTTATGTTCCCAAAAGTGTTTTTGTATTATTTTTCAACCATATAACATATAAGAGATATTTATTTATATATTGACATAGTACTGAGTACTCTTCCCATCTCTATTCCAATTTATCATACATCACCAGCTAAATAGATGGATTTTAGGACCTAGTTAAATAAATTATTGGATAACGGATTTATTTCCACGTGTGATTAATTGGGAAGTGCCTATCCATTTTATATAAAAAACAATAGAACACTTCTACACTACAATGATTATAAAAAATATAAACCCATTAATTGTATGGAACATGTATCTAATGCCCCAGATTAATGATCTGTTTTATCTGTTGAAAGGGTAGAATTGGTTCTCGATAATTGATCAATGGTATATATATCACCTATATAGAATCAAATGAGCTGATATCCCATGGAATAACATAAAGGGTTGGTATGAAAATTTAGAGTACTATGTTTTGTTTTTTGGTCTACCCCAACATCTTTATGTTTTTATGAAACTCATAAAAAAATTATTAAATGTCTATCTTTATTTCTTTATGGTGGTATTTATTGATGAAATATTGGTTTACTCTAAAATATAAGAGGATAATGTGCATCATCTGAGTGTATTTTTTGAAATTTTGAGAGGTCAGTGAATTTATTCAGGGCTATGAAGATGAAATTATTGGATTTGGGATGTTATTTCCTTTGGAGATGTCATTATGAACCATGGTATATCAGTTTATCCTAATACGGTTTAGGCTATCTTGACATTGGAACAATAATGATGTTTCTTAGGATTCATCATGTCTTGGGTATATCAGCGAATTACCAATGGTTTATTAAATATTTATCAATATTGGATTCTCATATTACCTTCCTCTCTAGAAAAAGTGTAAATTATTAATTAGACTAAAGAATTCCAAATTAAATTGATGAGTTAAAGTGTATTTTGATTTATACCATAGAGTTGAATCTCCCAGTGTCTAGGCGAGGATATATGGTGTTTTTTGAGGCATCAGTTTTGGAAGTGGGCTATGTTGTCAATCAGGGTGATCATGTGGTGGAATTTTCATCCCAATAGTTCATTTCAAATGAGATGGACTACCATACACATGATCACTAAATCATAGTTTTGATGCATTATATTAGAATTTAGAATCATTACTATTTCAGTGAATTAATTACCATTTATTACGATTAGAAAATATTTATTTATATATTTTTAGAAAAATATTTTAATCTTCAATAGAGATGATGGGTGGAGAACCAAAAATATTACGATTTACACACAACCTACATGCCATGTAAGTGGAATGTAATTATTTATTCCGTGAACCTGAAAAATAAAACATATAATATTATTTATTATTCTTTAGAGTAGAGGTTGATGAATTTAATTACTCATATTAATTTAAGAGTTTGGGAGGATGGGTATGATATTTTTATACCAAGATTTATACTAACCTTCTCTATTCTTGATAGGATTGTTCTGGTGAAACAACATAGTAATGAGTTATGTGGAATTAGGGACTCTCTTTTTGGTTATGATACCATTAGTGAGTGGTTGTTATCTTCTAATGGAGTCTTATACTTCTAGATCGGTTTTGTTGTACATTTTCATATAAGAAGTGAAATGAATGGGGATTTTCATAATTTTTAATGGTAGTTACTCCTAGGAATGATGAAGATGTTATATGAGATGTGATGATTATTCTAGTGGCTAGTACCAAATTAGACTAATCATATTTTTTCTCATTTTCTACCATTTATTAGGTTATATCCAAGAACCCAAATAAATTTGGTTGAATTCAACCCCTTTTTGTTACAAAGAAGAAGTAAAAGATGATTTTTATGGACTTTGTTTTGAAGTTTTCATATACCATTTGATGGAAGAAAGGAATAAGAATAGTAATAAATAGACTGAATTGTTTTATCAAATAATCCCCATCAATTATACAACCAATTTTGAGGGAATATGTATAAGGACCTGGCCTTAAACCTTACATAATATTGAATTAAATGAATAATTCACATTGAGGATCTTTTATGTTCAGAGTTTTAGATAATTAGGCCATAACAATTACATAACAACTTGAATATTACAAGTAGACACTACTACTCAATATCCATTTTTTCATAAAATAAAAAATCATAAAAAGAAACATGTCTAATTCCATGTTTTAGACAGCATGACTTTTCCTTGATCCCATCCTTGAACCTACTCATCTTTATGTGTAACATCCCAGGTAAATAAAGAATAAAGAATTTTAATATTTATTAATATTTACGAATTAAATATTAATTTTACTTTAAAGGGGTTGCTATGTTCGATAGCGTACCTAATACGCAACAATAAGTTTCATTGAAATCTTACGTTGCACACAAGTAATATAATAATATTATTTTAAATGGTAGTTAACACATAGCCGTTGTATTGGCGGGAATGGATAGAAATAACTAAAATATGATTATATATTTTTTTTAAATGTTTTTACATTTATACAATAAAAGATAAAGGCTTAAAATACGGAAAGGATTCAATTTTAGGCATATATACCCTAATTTTCACAAAAGGTTCACTTATCGCCTTTTGATGGAGAACCGTCATTAAATATAGTTTTGGTCACTTTTATACATTCTATTGGACCAATAAAAACTCTTCTTTAGAATCGGGACATCAAAATTTACTTTTTCAAAATTTTTGGTATTTTTCCGATAAAGTTCATTTTTTAATGAATAGTCAAAAATGTTGTATTTTAATTCAAAACCTCTTTTTAATCTAATTTATTTATATTATTAGATTATATTTTTATTTGGTTTTAGAGTTTAATTAGAATATATTTTTACCATTTAATCCAATAGTGGTCGTTGGAATTTATTTCAATTTGAAATTGGACTTAAACTAGTGTCAATATGTTGATACTTATTGTTTCATAAAAACACGCTATTTGCTCTGACAGCGGTAATTAATTACTAAATTAATTAATACAACTTATATGTTTCAAATTTTGTAAAATAGACATAATTTTTAATTCGGAATATAAAATATATCTTAGGGTGAAGTTTTGGTATTTTTCTGAAAAACTTCAATTTTTGATGAATTGTGAAACCACTAAGTGGTACTTAAAAAAACTGATTTTTCGTATAAATGAAATTTTACCACCTCTCTATTTTGAATTTGAAAAATCCTACATACATGGTTGTCATTAAGAAGTAAAATGTGGTTCAATGGGATTAAAATAATTTTATGGTGAATAGTAACTTTTAAGTTTTTGATCGCGATTAGAGGTAATTAGTGTAGTTTAAGGTAAAAATAATTTTTTAATAATATGAGATGAGCTTGAAATATGTCCTAACCTTATTGGATGTGTCATGGACGACCAAGAAAATCCATGGGACAACTTGGGGACCCCATGGATTCACTTTGGATGGAAAATAACATTAATATCTTTTTATTTAATGTTAAAGTAAAAATGTCACAAATATGAGTTATTTTACTAAAACAATTTTTAAATGGGATTATACAAGTCATATTTTTTACTATATATATTAATTGGAAATATAAAAATATTTCCTACATCATGATATTTTGTTTTATAATTTTTAGACATTAAATAAATTAAATTATTTATGGCACCATGATGATGCAGCGATTACCTCATTATTTAACGATTTAAATAAAATGAAAAGATAATGTAAAATCAAAGACCTAAACTTGTAAAAAACCTATTGGTTGGGTATATTTAGAACCATTATCATCTTATCCTTGAATTATATCAATGTGGGACCTTTTAAATCCGAAACACATTTTAAAATAAAGTAACATTTCTTTACTTTCCAAGAGTGCCCCTCCTCTCCTTTTATAAAAGGCCCCCACCTCTACCACCTTACCCACACTTCCAAAGCCATTGGATCGGCCATACCCTGCCCATTCTGTCTCTGCACATCCCTCTATAACTCTTTGAAGCCTCACTTTTTGAAGAAGTCTTCCCAGGGAAGCCTTTGAGCTCAAATCTAAGAGAGTTACTCGATTTTAAGGTAATGTCTTCACTTGTGTCCTTTTGTTTTATTTTGCTTATCCAACCCCCTAAACTCTTTTTATTAATTTCTTTTGTAAAAATTCCAGTATCTTCAATATAATAGGATGTTTTTATAAGAAGTTTTCAATCTACACTTACACACACCTACATCTAATGGTTAAAGAACATAATGTTTCTGTGGATGGCGAATTTCTACCTCACGAAACGATGATTATTCAATATTCTTCCAACACCTTAAAAGGTGGCCATTAAGATGTAACTATATTTATATATGATATATAATATGTTTATGTCTTCCTTAAGCTTCTTTATTTTTCATTTATGGAACACCTTCATGGCTTCCATTATGGGTATACGCGATATCTTCATTTTAGGAAGTGCGGACTACCTCCCCCTCAAAGTGATTTGATTCGTTAATGCCATATGCGGGACGTATAAAGGATGGATTTTAAGTTATTATATATGATTTATGTTAAATATAAATTATGAATATAATTCTGGAATTAAAATATACATACCTCTCATTTAGTTTTAATTCCATTAATATGACAAAGAAATGAAAGTAGCGTTTATGCGTACGTACGGCTTACCGTCTCCATGAACGGTGCATTTCATTTATTACCTATAAATAATTATGTAATATTATAAATACATGTATATTATGTATATATATGATATATATGATATCCAAATCATAAATATCATTCTAGATATAATTAACCATTGACCAAACGAACAACATGTAATTTTAAGAAGTTCACTTTTGACTCAAGTACCAAATATCGACAAACGACCGTTATCAACATAAATGACTACATAATGTTCATAACATGGTAATAAGTGATATAGAAGAAATAATGAACTTGAAAAAGGTTCTTAATCAAGTATAAATTAACTCAAGTTTACTATTTAGGACGTTAAAGAACGATCAAGTCAAGTCGGACCCGATGTAAGGGACTTCGTCTCAATCTCCTTTCATTGAGGCATATTTTTGTTTTATACACCACTTTCTTTAATACGGTGTATAAACCCCTCTGACATTTACATTTATACAAAAGGAATCTTTTTCTACGAAGAGTTTTACTAAACGACAAAAGGAATATTTCTTTTAACGTACACGGTGACAACGACCCTTTTCTGCCTCCACGAGTATTTTTGGTCTTTGGCTTCCTCAACAAGCCGTAATGTTTTTTTAAAATTAAATAAATACCATATACTGTTTTATGTTTTTTGGTATTGAAAAGGGTTTTTTTATAATGCATTTTTTATGTCAATATATTTAAGTGATATATTGTGATCAAAGTGTGGAAATTGTTTCTTTCCATTATATTTGTTTTATGTATTATGATTTTATAATGGTACTTGGACATTTGACGGGTGGTTACGTGACAAACCATATGACGGGTGGTGCCATGAATACCAGGACGGGTGGTTACGTTATAACCTCCAATGAATTGGGTATGGAAGTTGGTTGTATGGCTACTCCATTAAGTTATATGTGTGGTAGTCGATCATATGGTTATTCCATTTAAGTATGTTTATGTCCCAAGTTACCTTTATATGTTATGTGATCTTTATATGGGTTTTATGGTAATCTTTTGGTTACAAAAGGGTATGTAATGATCTTTTATTCAGTGAAGAGTTTTTACTACTTCATAAAGGTGAAAAATATTACTTTGATAAAGTATACATGGTTTAATTGTTGTTTTGATAAACTAATAGTTTTCATTCTTTGTGTATCCCTTACTGAGCATTTTATGCTCACCCCATGTTTTTTTTGAATTTTTTTTCACAGGACTTAATGTGGAATAGGGTCAAGGATGAGATCAAGGGAAAGTCATGCTATATAAAACATGGAACTAGATATGATTCTTTTTAAGAGTTTTTTATTCTATGGAAACTTAGTAGAAGTGTATACTTTGTAATATTATGAGATGTAATAGTTATTTTCTAATTCTCTAAAACTCTAAACCTGAAAATATCCTCAATGTGAATTATTCATTTAATTCAATATTAAGTAAGGTTTAAGGCTGGGGCCTTATATTTAGTTTTTAGGAAAACATTTCAAAAACACGGGATGAGCATAAAAAGTTCAGTAAGGGATATAAAATAAGGAAGGAAAACATTAGCCCAAAAATATATACAATCCATGAAACCATACTTTTCAATCATAACATACCTTATGAAATCATAAGATTTATGAATAACACACACAAATCATAAATCATAAAGGTTAGTTATGGAATCCATATCAAATGTACATTGTAGCTATCACAGCTACATAGGGAGTTATATTATAATACACATCACAGTATATTCCCTAAATCTCTTATTAGAAACATCACGTTTACCTCTGTCACGTTACCCAATGCATTGGAGAGCTATCACAGGCTCACCCTCCCTAGGGTTATCAAGGAACCACCCGTATATGTAAACAATTCCCAATAACAATAACATAATCATAACACATAACATATTTATAAGGAAAAGATTACATTTCAATATTCCAATATATCAAATCAAGATATTGAAATAAACAATGCTTTATCAAATCATTTTCAAAATCATTTAAAATGATATTTTTGAATCAAAGTGTCCCATACCACTTTGAATATTTTAAATGAATAATCATTTTAAGACATTAATATCTATATAAATAAATCCTAAAACCCATTTTGAAAACATGGACATTAATGAGAAATATTTAGAAGAATAAATCATTAAAACATTTAAAACGATATTTTAGTTAAAGAGTTTTTAACAAAAGGAGAGATGATTGAAAACCAATAATTTAACAATAAATTTTAATCAGAATATTATAATATCATGAGAATAAAGTGATTCATGATATAATATTTCAAAGGAAAGTATATACACTATATAAGAGTTAATTGGTTCATAACAATGATTAAGTCTCAATAGAAATGTAAATTGAGATAAAATCCATTATAATGATGGTATCCTTAAATTAAGGACAAATCAATCACAAAATTATGTGTGAAAAATATAAATACACCCAATATAAGGGGATATTAAGTGTAAAACAATCAGAGGTAATTCACACATATTCATATGATGACGTATTCAAGAAGTACAAGTTGAACCCGAAGAATTGAAATTGGGTTAAGAGGTTCCCTTTTAAAAATTCGACAGCCTAACGACGTCACATTAAAATTAATAAAATGAATTGATGAGATAGAAAATGGAATCTCACCACCTGGATATAAAGTTTACATCAATAAGTATATAGTATAACATATCCCAACATAATAATATGTAAATTAAAAGACATAACAAAAATAATCTTTTAAAAAGAGGAGGGTGAAAGGTTCCCTTACCGATTTGGTAACTTTCGAAACAAACACCACATGAAAGAAGGATCATAAAATGAAGATGTAATTACAAATAAATTAATGTGTATTACACAGGGAATAAAATCATAGGATGTACATACACCACATGTAATAAATAAGTGGCGAACAATAGAAATCTCACGGAATTGAAAGTGAGATAAGAAATCCCTTACCTCGTGTCTGACTTGACCTATTCATTCTTTAATTTCATGAATAATAAAATAAAGTTAATTTCAACTTGATTCAAAAAAAATTCAAGTTTATTATTCCTCTTATATCACTTATTACCATGTTATAAACATTACATAGTCATTTATGTTAATAGCGAATGTTTTGTCGATATTTGGTACTTGAGTCGAAAATAAACTTCTTATATTTACATGTTGTTAATGTGGTTAAACATTCATCGTATCCATAATGATATTCCTGATTTAGATATCATATATATCATATATATACAGTATATTCATTTATTCTTAAAATTATATAACATTTAGAGCTAAGAAATGAAATGCGCCATTCATGGAGACGGTAAGCCGTACGTATGCATGAACGCTACTTCAATTTAAATTTATTATTTTAATGGGAATGATACATAGTTATATTATAATTCCATTATTATATCCTATATAATATTATTAACTCCATCCTTTATACGTACCATATAAGGCATTAACGAGTCGTATCACTCTGAGGGTGCGGTAGTCCGCACTTTCTCTAAGGAGATTATTGTAGTTACCCACTATGGAAACCATAAAGGTATTCTATAAATGAAAAATATATAATCATTAATAAAACATAAACATAATATATATCATATATAAATACATTGCCATCATAATGGCCAACATGAGTGGTGGAAGGAGATAATTGAACAATCATCATTTCGTGAGCCGTTTGGTTGTCATCCACAGAAACATTATGTTTTTCACCCATTAGATGGAGGTGCATGTAAGTGTAGTAATAATCCTTATCATAACAATATTATATTATATTTTGGATACGGTTTTTTTTACAAAATAACGGAATAAAAAGAGTTTAGGGGTTGGAGAAGTAAAATAAAAGAAAATAATTTAAGAGAAATTGTTACCTTTAATTTGGGTAAATCCCTTTGGTTTGAACCAAAAGGACTCTTTAAGTTACATATCCCTAAGGCATGGATTATATGTGTAGGACAGGAATGTAGGGAGATTAATTTGGTAGAGGTTGGACGAGCCAAATGGCTTGAGAGGTGTGAGGAATTGGATAGAATTGGTCTCCTTTTATAAGAGAGAGGAGAGTCTCTTTAAGAAAGTGTGAAAATATTATTTTATTATATAATGATATTCGGCATCTGAAGATCCTAAAATCATTAAGGTCTAAGATAATATGACTCATATTCAAAATAAATTCATCCAATCCGAATTTGACATGTTTTGGATAATATTTTAATCATTTAATTCTTATTTATTTAAATCATTCATTAATGAGGTAAATACTGCATCATTATTGTGTCATAAATAATTTATTTTATTTGATGTCTAAAAATTATAAAACAACTACTATCATGAAGGAAATATTTTTATCTTTTCAATGAATATTTATATTCGAAAATAAGAATTATATAACACCGTAAAAAAATTAATTACTAAACAATTTTTGTTAATGTCAATTTTGTCTTCACATTAAATTAATTAATCTAAATTGTCATTATCACTGCCAAGTGGCTCAATGGGGTCCCCAAATCGTGCCAAAGATGCCCATGGTCTTTAATGACTCAACAAATATGGTTTGAAAAGGTGTTAAGGTAATTTTGAATTATTATAATATTCTTTTAACCTTGAATCACCCTATTGACCTTTAATCGCGGTAAATAAAAGTCAACAGTTATATTCACCAAAAATTATTTTCATCTCAATGAACCAAATTTTACTTCTTTATAACAAACATGTTTGTATAATTTTTTAAATTCAATTCACAGACGTGGTAAAATTTAATTTAAAAGAAAAATTCGGTTTTTTTAACTACCACCTAGTGGTTTTACTATTCATCAAAAATGGAACTTTTTCAAAAAAATACCAAAAGTTCAGCCTAAGCTATATTTTATATTTCAAATTATAAAATTTATTTCTATTTTTCAAAATTCAAAACATATAAGTTTCATTAATTAATTTTAAAATTAATTCCCCTTGTTAAAACAAATAGCGTGTTTTTAAGAAACAATAACTATCAAAAGATTGATACTTGATTATGTCCAATTTCAAAGTGAAATTAATTCCAATGACTAAAATTGGATTAAATGGTAAAAATATATTTTAATTTCACTTTAAAACAAACTAAAAATATAATCTAACCATATAAATAAATTAGATTAAAAGGCACTTTTGAATTAAAATACAATATTTTTCACTATTCATTAAAAAATGAACATTATCAGAAAAATACCTAAAAATTACCCAAAGTAAAATTTGATTTCCCCATTATAAAGAAGTATTTTATTTGGTAAATTAGAATGTATTAAAGTAACCAAAAATATTTTTAAAGAGTGTTCTCCATCAAAAGGCGGTAAATCGGCCTTTTAATGTAAATTATGCTTAAAATTAGATTCATTCACATTTTAAGCCTCTAAATTTTATTGGATAAATGTAAATACATATAACAAACATGTATAATAATATTTTAGTTAGTTTTGTTAATTCCCTACAATACAAAGGCTAGGAGTTAACTACCATTTAAAATAATAATATTATATTATTAGTGTGAAATGTAAGATTTCAAGGAAACCCATTGTTGCGTATCGGGTATGCTATCGAACATAGAAACCCCTTCAAAGTAAAATAAATATTTAATTCACATATATTAATAAATGTGAAATATGTCTTATTCTTTATTTACCTGGGATGCTACATCCTTCCCCCATTTTGGAAATTGTGTCCTCTCAATTTAAAAATTTGGGCTCGAAAACATTATTGAAAGTCCCATATTGGAAAAAAGAGTCAGTAAAACTATCACTTTAAAAGAAAGAAGGAGAAGTAAAATGGCCACCTAAGATTACCCATACTAAGATTCCATGAAAACACGGATATAAAGGAGAAAACAAAGGGTCATGTTCGGATGGAGAGTGATAGGAAACATGATTAGGAGAAAGTTAACCTCCAGAAAATCACAAACTTATGATGTGTGTAAACGGCCATTGATTACCAAGTAGGAAACACAAACTGAAAATGTTTTTGTTTTACTTTACTTTTCATAATTTTGATTAATTCATCTCTTATATAGAATAAAAACATAAGGAAATATACTTACCTTCAAGTAGAGTTCCATCTTTTAATAAGTTTCTACCAAAAATAATCATTTCTCTAAACGATGAGCATTCAAAAAGACATGGTCACATCAAAAGTACAAGAATCATCTTATAGAAAATCACATTATCCACAAAAGGAGAACTATCTACTTCCCTTGTATTTATAAATCAACTAAAACCAAAATGGTTAGCACCAGATTCGATAATCACCAAAAGGGTAATCCTTCATAAAATGAAATACTATACTAAATCTCCAAGATTTGTCAAACAAAACCCAAAGTTCAACAAATACCATTCAATAAACAGCTGTCCCTAAAATTCCTAAAAATTAATCCAAACTAATATTGTAAACCAAATCTCATAAGTATTTAATTACATAGACTTCCAAGATACATCTTAACATTTATCTCCAAGTAACACCAGTTACTCATAAAGTCTCATATTGAAAACTAATTAACCTAATCACATATTCTCCATGATAGGCTAATCATATTGATAAATAAATCAAATCATCGTGTGTCCATAATAAAAATATAGATTCTTCCAAACTAAAATTTCAACCATTATTCCACAATTTAAATCCCATAGTATTCTATCTTCCTTAGGCATATAGTGTTTTGTCAAAAGAGAGAACGTCTTCCACAACAACCTTTTATCACATAACCACTAAATAATTTTTCAATACTAATTATATCAATTTGATAAAAAAAAGTTCCAAAAATAAACTTATTCTTGTTCTATAAAAACATTTTACTAAAATAATAAGTCATACTAACCAGGAGAATCAATTAGGATAGTGGTAGGCGATGCGCCCTTGTCTCCCTTTGATTGTGGGTTCGAATCCTGCAGCCTTGCCGGATGCGACGTGTTGTCACTCATCCGACGGGTTTTCCTTTTATAAAACTCAAAAATAACCCTAACATGTTTCAACCTCTATTCTTTCCTTATACCTCTCATTTTCATCCAAATTCATTATGATCTCAACATCTTAATTCTTCAAGTCTTATTTCACCAACATATGATCAAATTAAACAATCACCAAAATAAAGAACATTATACCTTGATCATGGTGTCCATTTTGTGTCATCGTCATCTTGTTCACGTAGGTAGAAGGTCCATGCATTGCAATAATGATTTATAGATCCTTCAAAATTATTTTCTTCCTCCATCCAAATACACCTTGTACAACATGGGTCATATGGGTGTTCACAGAAAAACAGTTTTGGAAAATAATCATGTATGACATATAATTTCAAAACATCTGATAAACACATGATTTATATAAAACAATTGAACCGAATTTGAGCTGAAAATTTTAATTAATGGTACTTTTAAAATACCATAAGTATGTGCTGAGAGAATATATTTTAAAATCAAATATAAATTGGTTGCGCAAGGGTCTCCTTCTTCAGCACCTTTTTTAAAATCATAATATGCTTCAAAATCTTGTGATAAGGTAAAATATAAGAAAATGACTTGATAATATTTACCATTCTTGAAAATATGAGAATACTGTGAAAATAGAATTTTTCTAAATATAACCCAAGATCTAGGATGATAATGAGGTATAGTGGAGGTGTTTGATATCTCAAAAAACTGCTTTCAAGTGAGTTGTGTGCTAGAAAAAGCTTCACAATCATCCGAACAAGACTTTACTATAATTATTACAAGCATGTCAATAGGAAGAGATAGGAATGTCGTTTGAGATCCTCCTCCTTCCATTTGTAACTTATTTTCCTTGATATGAAAAAGTTATAAAACAAGGATTTAACTGAAATAATAGATAGGGACTAACCATATGTCTATCTAAAATTCCTAATCTCTAAAGTAGTCTAAACCTCCCTCTGATACCAACAATAAGGACCTGACCTTAATCCTTACATAATATTGAATTTAATTAATAATTATCATTGAGGATCTTTCAAGTTTATAGTTTTATAGAATTATTCCATAACTATTACATTATAACTTGAATATTACAATTAGACACTACTACCCAGTATCCATTTTTTCATAAAATAAAAATTCTTAAAAAGAAACATGTCTTGTTCCATGTTTTAGACAGCATGACTTTTCCTTGATCCCATCCATGATCCTATTCATCTTTATGTAATGTGGAAAACATTTCAAAAAAATGGAATGAGCATAAAAATCTCAGTAACGGTTATAAAATAAGGAAGGAAAACATTAGCCCAATAATAAATACAATCCATGAAACCATACTTTTCAATCATAACATACCTTATGAAATCATAAGATTTATGAATAACATGCACAAATTATAAATCATAAAGGTTACTTATGGCATCCATACCAAACATGCATTTTAGCTATCAAAACTACATAGAGAGTTACACTTGGAATACCCATCACAATTTATTCCCTAAATCTTTTAGGAGAAACATCACGTTTACCTCTGTCACGTTACCCAATGCATTGGAGAGCTATCACATGCTCACCCGCCCTAGGTTTATCATGAAACCACCAGTATACGTAAACAATGTTCAATAACCATAACATAATCTTAACACATAACACATTTATAAAGGAAATATAACATTTCCAAGTTCCAATATATCAAATAAAGATATTGAAATAAACAATGCTTTATCAAATCATTTTCAAAATCATTTAAAAAGAGAATTTTGAATCAAAGTGTCCCATACCACTTGGATTATTTTAAATGAATTATCATTTCAAGACATTAATTTCTATATAAATAAATCCAAAAACCAATTTTGAAAACATGTAAATTAATGAGAAATATTTACAATAATAAATCATTAAAACATTTAAAAAGATATTTTAGTTAAAGAGTTTGAAACAAAAAGAGAGATGCTTTAAAACAAATAATTGAATAATAATTTTTAATCAGAACATTATTATATCATGTGAATAAAGGAATTAATGATATAATATTTCAAGGGACAGTATATACAACATATAAGAGTGAATTGGTGCATAACAACAATGAAGTCTCAATGGAAATCTAAATTGAGATAAAATCCCTTATAAAGATGGTATCCTTAAATTAAGGATAAATAAATCACATAATTATGAGTGACAAATATAAATACACCCAATATAAGAGGATATAAAGTGTAAAACAATCATAGGTCATTCACACATATTCATAGCATGACATATTCAATAAGTACAGGTTGAACACGAAGTATTGAAATTGGGTTAAGAGGTTCCCTTGTAAAAATTTTGCAGCCTAACGGTGTCACTTTAAAATTCAGAAAATAAGTTTATTAGATAAAAAATGGAATCTCATCACCTGCATATAAAGTTTTAATCAATAAAGATATAGTATAAGAAAGACCAACATAATAAGATGTAAATTAAAAGACATAATAAAAAGAATCTTTTAAAAAGAGGAGGGTGAAAGGTTCCCTTACCAATTTGGTAACTTTCGAAACATACACCACATGAAAGAAGGATCATAAAATTAATATGTAATTACCCATAAATTAAAGTTTATTACATAGGTAATACAATCATGGGAAGTACATACACCACATGCAATAAATAAGTGTTGAATAATGGAAATCTTACGGAATTGAAAGTGATATAAGAAATCCCTTACCTCGTGCCCGACTTGACCCGTTCGTTCTTTAATTTCCTGAATAATAAACTAATGTAAATTTATAATTGCTTAAAAACCTTTTTGAAGTTTATTATTCCTCTTATATCACTTATTACCATGTTATAAACATTACACAAGCATTTATGTTAATAGCGGTCGTTTTGTCGATATTTGGTACATGAGTCGAAAATGAACTTCTTATATTTACATGTTCTTAATGTGGGGAAATGTTCATCATATCCAGAATTATATTCATGATGTAGATATCATATATATCATATATATCCAGTATATACATTCATTCATAAAAGTACATAACATTTAGAGGTAAGAAATGAAATGCACAATTCATGGAGACAGTACGTCGAACTTATGCATGAACGCTACTACCATTTCTATTTATTATTTTAATTTGTTTAAAACATAATGATACATAGTTATATTATAATTCCATTATTATATCATATATAATATTATTAACTCCATCCTTTATACGTACCACATAAGGCATTAACGAGTCATATCACTTTGAGGGGGTGGTAGTCCGCACTTCCTCTAAGGAGATTATCGTATTTACCCACTATGGAAACCATAAATGTATGAAATAAATGAAAAATAAATTATCATAAATAAACAAAAACATAATATATATCATATATAAATACAGTTCCATCATTACAGACACCATGAGAGGCGGTATGAGATAATTGAACAATTATCGTTTTGTGAGGAATTTGGTTTCGATCCAAAAAACATTATGTTATTCACCCATTAGATGTAGGTGTGTGTAATTTTAGTTCAAATAATTATCATAAAAACATCCTAGTATATTGAGGATACTGGTTTTGTTAAAAAATAAATGAATAAAAAGAGTTTTGGGGTTGGAGAAGTAAAATAAAAGAAAACAATTTAAGAGAAACTGTTACCTTTAATTTGGATAACTCCGTTTGGTTTGACCCAAAAGGACTCTTGAAGTACCTTTTGCCTAAGATAAGGCTTCTAGGTGGAGGATAGGAATTTAGGGAGCTTAATTGGTCAGATATTGGATGATAAAACTGAATTGAGAGGTGTGAGGAATTGGATATAATTGGTCCCCTTTTATAAGGGAGAGGAGGGGCTCTTTAGGAAAGTGGGAAAATATTATTTTATTATATATTGATATTGGGTTTCTAAAGGTCCAAAAATCATTAAGGTCGAATATAAAATGACTCATATTCGAAATAAATTCATCCAATCATAATTGGACATGTTTTGGATAATAATGTAATCATTATAATATTATTTATTTAAATCATTCATTAATGAGGTAAATACTGCATCATTATTGTGTCATAAATAATTTAATTTATTTGATGTCTAAAAATTATAAAAGAAAAATATCATGTAGAAAATATGTTTACCTTTCCATTGAATATTTACAGTCGAATATAATACTTATATGACACCATATAAAATATTAATTACTAAACGATTTTTGTTAATGTCAATTTTGTCTTCAAATTAAATTAATTAATCTAAATTGTCATTATCACTCCCAAGTGGCTCAGTGGGGTCCCAAAATCGACCCAAAGATTCCCATGGTCGTTAATGACTCATCCAATAAAGTTGGGACAAGTTTTAATGTAATTTTAAATTATTATAATATTCTTTTAACCTTGAGTTACCATATTTACCTTTAACCGCAGTAAATAAAAGTCCAAAGTTACTATTCACCAAAAATAAATTTCATCTTAATGAACAATATTTTACTTCTTTATAACAACCATGTATGTCGAATTTTTGAAATTCAATTCACAGAAGTGGTAAAATTTAATTTAAATGAAAATTCCAGTTTTTTAACTACCAGTAAGTGGTTTTACTATTCATTAAAAATTGATGTTTTTCAGAAAAATACCAAAAGTTCAGCCTAAGCTATTTTTGATATTCCAAATTCAATAATTGATGTCTATTTTTCCAAATTCAAAACATATAAGTGGCATTAATTAATCTCAAAATTAATTTTTATTGATAAAACAAATAGTTTGTTTTTAAGAAACAATAACTATCAAAAGATTGATACTTGTTTATGTCAAATTTCAAAGTGAAATTAATTCCAATGAAAAAAATTGGATTAAATTGAATAAATATATTTTTATTTCACTTTAAAACCAACTAAAAAGATACTCTAACCATATAAATAAATTAGATTAAAAGGCACTTTTGAATTAAAATACAATATTTTTCACTATTCATTAAAAAAATGAACTTTTTCAGAAAAATATCAAAAAATTAGCAAAAGTAAAATTTGATTTCAGAATTCAAAAGAAGTATTTTATTTGGTAAATTAGAACGTATTAAAGTAACCAAAAATATTTTTAAAGACTGTTCGCCATCAAAAGGCAGTAAATCGACCTTTTAATGTTAATAATGCTTAAAATTAGATTCATTCACATTTTAAGCCTCTAAATTTTATTGGACAAATGTAAATACATTTAACAAACATTTATAATAATATTTTAGTTAGTTTTGTTCATTCCCTCCAATACAATGGCTAGGAGTTAACTACCATTTAAAATAATATTATTATATTATTAGTGTGCAACGTATGATTTCAAAGAAATCTGTTATTGCGTATCGGATATGCTATCGAACATAGAACCCCCTTTAAAGTAAAATTAATATTTAATTCACAAATATTAATAAATATGAAATATGTATGACTCATTTTTTAATTGGGATGTTATAATATTAAATCAATATATGCAAGATATTTCAATATTTCATAGATTTCAATATGTTATTATTTCTAATAGAGATCCTCATTTCACTTATCATTTTTAGAGAATCCTCTTGGAGGTGATGAGTTCCTACATTAGTTTGATCTTGAAATATCATCCATACATTGATATCCAAATAAAAGGGTATAAAAATTCTAAAATACATGCTTCGTCATTATATCACCAACTTTATTGGAGATTGGGATTTCCTCATGGTACATGTGGACTTTTCCGATAAAAATAGTTATCATAATTCCAATAGAAAGGAAAACAATGAGTCCTAGTATTCTCAAACACATATATTACCATTTTAATGGTCGATGAATAAATAATTCCCCCAGGTTAAGCGTAATTTTTTTCTAGGAAAAGATTAAAAAATTAGAAGATTCATAAGATAATTGTGAAAACACAGTGGCTTTATAAATCTTATTTCGATCATCATAATGTATGTTTGGTGTTTTTCTATGGTGATCAATAGTTTTTATTATTTAATCCTTAGTTGGATCCCTAATTTTTTGGGACATAGGTAGTGTTGTCTCCAATATATGTGGGACCATTTCAAGTTGTTGGTATGATTATAATTGTGGAGTACCTTTGGGATTTCCCACCATAGATGACATCAAATCATAATTTGATTCATGTATCATATCTCAAGAGGTATCTATCTAAACCAACTCATGTATTATTGTGCTAGGATGTTGATATTAAACCTAATTTACCTATATATATGAAACTAATTTGGATAATTTATTTTTAGTTGAAGGTTCTCCAGGGAATGTCTACTACTCTAGTTCATGTTATTTAAAAATATGGTTCTAATTCACAAGATACATGGGGTATTGATACACTGATGAGAGTTTAGTGGCACCAAATATTTGACATGGAGCCTTATTGACACCATTACATTGAGAAGAAACTCTTTATGATGGAGAGAATGTAATATCCCTTTACTAGCTTTTATATACTTATATATACTTGTTTTGAACATCCTCTATTTGGTTTCGGCTGTAGGTTGTTTTAGGATTATTTTTTGAGAGTTACTAATGTTTTTGGTGCTATGAAAATTTTTTGAAATAGTAATGGAAAAACATGTGGGTTGGAAAATTAATTGTGTAACCATTTTAAGGTTTGTATTGGGTGTACATATAATGAAAACTATGTATCCTCCCCCTAAAATCATGTTCTTTGTATAATGGGGATATCATAGTTGGAACATAGATTCCCAAATGTGCAACTAAACCATGTACACCTTGTCTAGTTACCCAATAGGTGTCCCATCGTTGTTACACAATTTGTTTAGCTATGTATCATAACCCTGAGGTTTTCCATAGTAGCCCAATAAGGGCGCACAATTATGTACGTGATTAAATACAACTATTCTTGAAAACCAATAAAACCATGTGATGGTATTACATAGACCCAAAATATTATTATTAAAGTCATAATCCCCAATTATAAATTTTAATTATATCCTAATCATACCTAATTTGACATTTTTTCTTTTACAAGACATACCGAGGGTATTATGTCTCATCCAATCACATTCAATTGGGATCAAAAAGCTGAATCATGTAATTTATCCCTCTCCAATTATTGAATTATCCCTGATTTGTAAAAATATTATATATTATTATCTCATTCATTGATGTTGATAGATACTAATTTTTTTGGTTCATCTAAACCTTGATTTTATAGATTTAAATTTTATTTATTTTTCTTTGATCTTCATTGTCTTTGAATCCTCGTTAACGATTCTAGTTTCATGAGATTGATAGATCTTATGACTAAAGGTCAGTTGTAACCTATGGTTTTCCATAAAAATGAGACCATTATTTCGTACTTTTTTTTAAATTATTCTCAATTAGTTGTTGATAATGAATTGACTTAATTTAGATTATTTTTTAAAAAAATGCATGGTATTGTGAAATGCAACCCTCTTTCAAAATATTTGAACATATTGGGTGGATTTTTTGAATTGTTGGCTTCAAATGAGATGGGATTTATTGAAATTAATTGAATTTTTTTCATGGTAAAAAATATTTAAATGAAAGATATTATTGATAATAAAGAACTTGATGAAAATATATGAATATTTTGACATTGAAATTTCATTTTGAAATATGAAATAATGTATTTTTACTGATATTGGTGAATTGAGTTGATAAATTATTTTTCCACTATTGATTTATTTATTTAATAAGAATGTGTGAATTGGAATTAATTTTTTAATTATGAAAATCATACTAGGACTCTGACCCATAATAGTGTATTGATAATGAAAACTCAAACTAATAAGAGTTCATAATGAATTTTCCCTAATAAGGTTTGGATTTATTTTATCCAGAAAGTTTATAAAGTAAATACATTTTCACACCCTGGTCCCTATTATTGAATTAGTTGTCTGAGGAAATGTGAGTTTGGATATATATAATCTAAGGAATTATAACCGTATTTATTTGTTTTTATTCTAATATTTCATACAAATTATTATAGAGATACTTTTTTTATTCCATCTTATTTTATTGAAATGTTTATTTAAGACCCTTATTTGGTATTAATTACATCAATTTAATTTTAGAAATGATTTGAATGAAAATATTATATTATTTAATATGATTTTTTGGTCATGACCCGTCCCCTGGGGCCCGTGTTGTGACTATGAAAGCCCGCCTTCCAAAGGCCCAGGGCTAGCGACAAGCACCAAAGGTGTAATTCCCTAAAACATATAAAGCATTTAATTTATAACCTAAAAACACACACAATAGAACTCAAGATGGAAACAAAACACTAAGTAAAACTGTATAACAAAAGTGTGTTGAAAGTAAATGGGACCAAAAATACAAGCCCCACAGTAAAGTACAAGAAACTAAAATTACAACTGAAGAAAAGAAAAACTGCCACTGGGTCATCCTCCAAGGTTCCTACCTAAAGGGTAGGTACAGATTGCCTCCTTATCACTCCAAGTTCATCTGTCTCCTCCGTGTAATGTCACGTCGTATAGTCCACCTCTGGGTACCGTCTGGTCCAGGTACTCTTAGCCTTAGTCAGGGCTACCTGTCATCTACATCCAACATAATGATGTGCAAGCATAACCCATGTAGGGGTGAGTATAATAATACTCAGTATGGACCCTGAGACCTTCATGGTCTCAAAAAATGAAACAAGGACAAACCAAAAATTATGAAATCAATAGATAACCCCACTTTGGTATATTCCCATTCATATACCAATGTTATCCGGTAATCGATCTCAATCAGGAGGAAAACACAAAAGTTACTGACCCATCTCAAACCAGTATTTATTCTAGGGGTAACTCATTTCGAACCCTCGGCTACTAGATAACTCCTCCTCTATCAAGTACAGTGGGCCTGCCATCACAACTAGGCGCTTCCCCCTATCCTGGGACAACTGAGGTACTCCTCTTATCGAGTACTATGAGTCTGCTACATCTCACAGAGGTTCTCCACAAAATAGGTCTGCCGCCACAACCAAGCTCTCCCCCTCATAGCATGTAGAGGTACTCCACCTATCGAGTACCATGGGTCTTCCACTACAACCAGGCACTCCTCTGCCGTGGGTCTACTGCCACAACTAGGCACTTCCCACTAGGCCATACGAGTAACTCTGCGTCGATCAGTCAGTAGTCATCAAGTCTCAGCCAGCTACTAGGTTCCCGCACAAATGCTCTCACATATCAAAAATATCTGCTCCACAGGCTACTATTTGATGATCCAACATCCACTAAGTCCCATGAAGAAGTATCCCAAAGGATTTCCATGCCAAATGGGTCTCAATGCAACTGACAACGCGTCAATCGGATTTTCGGTCTGTGAGTTATTAGCCTTTTTATAACAGGGTCCCGGTTGGATTCATGCATGATCCAACCTGACTGTACCTCAACAATACCCCAAACTCCAACGGGGTATACTCAAATGGACCTTCATGCTCTAAGATTACCAGCGCCACTGACAGTTCATCAAAAGGACGTCTGGTGCCAAAGATGTAGCCAAGAGAAAGTAAAGGTTCGTAGTTGGCCCGGGTCCAGTCTGACCCTGCCTGACCAAGACTGGGCTGACTCAGTTAGGGTCATCCCGGCTTGACCCATTGGGTCTAGCCAAACACATTGTGTGAGCCAGCCTGTTGGGTTCCGCCCGGCCCACTGGGCCAAACTCAGCATGCTGCGAGGGGCTGCGGAGGGCCGTGATGGAACGAACCTTCCACGAGGGCGCAAACTGGTCACAGTTCGGCGTGAGGGTAGTTCGGTCCAGAGGTTCTGTGAGGGCCAGTTCAATTGAGGCACCGCGATGGAATGGTTCGGTTCGGTCAGGGCGCCGCGAGGGTCGTGGGAGGCTGGATCGGCCGGGTGCTGGAAGGGGTGATGCTCCGGTGGCTCGCTTGGGAGGCCGGGGATGAATTTTCTAGCGGTGGCGCGAGGTGTGTGGAGCCATAATGTGCACAGGGAGCATGGATGGAAGAGCCACACGGTGCATGGACAATGGAGCTACGAGGCACGTGGTGCGCGCGAAGGCCAGTTCGGCTGGGGCATGGCATGGCTCAGCCGGTTCGGCACGGGTGGGGCGGCCGGCGGGCGGAGCAGTTTGGCTCAGCAGGTGGCGCGGTCGGCGGGCGGTGTGGACGGGGGGGCTCGGAAGCTGGTGGGCGGCCCGGTTCGGCCCGGGGCACCGGAGCATCGACGGGGCGGCGTAGGTTGTGTAGGTCACGGGTAGCACGGTCGTTGTCTCCATCGCCTTCGTTGTCTCGTTGCCTCATCGACATTCTGAAGAACATCACAAACAAGAACAGCAGTGGGGTCATTCAATGTTGATTTTTCCCGCACCCTCCGCGTTTAGGGTTGTAGCTAGTGGTTCAGTTCTTTATTGAATTTCAAATAATTATCAAGAAAATAAGATGAATGAAAAATCAAACAAACACCCCATATCTTTTGGCAAAAAAACCCCCAATCCGCAAGGAAAATCATCCACAATGATTCTTTGTTTTAGATAGGAAGAATAAAAGGAATAATATCATATTAAAATAAAACCCCTACATTGATCATTGTTCGTCGACAGAATCATGGGGAAGAAGACAGAGTTTTCCTCGTTCGTCGCATCCTCTACACACTTCCATTCTAAGCTCGTGCTTCATTTTGTTGACGACGATGAGGAGGGAAGGTCAGTCGTTGAAGACGTCACTCGTCAGTTGCCTCCGCAAGGTGCTACCATGTAAGAAGTCGAATACGCTCCTTGTCGGTGTTCTTCGTGGAGGAAGTTCTTTATTGGAGAGCCTTCTCCCTATGTCATCCTCTCCCAAGTTCCACCAAGATGAATATGCCAAGCCAAAATAATAGATTATTTTTATCTATTATTTAATTTTTGGAACAAAATTCAGAATGGTTTAAAAATAATTAATTTATGTGTTCAATTAATTAATGGGGAGGATTTGGCACATTAATTTCAAGTGCATGGGCATAATTAATTTGGTAAATATGTTCAAGAGGCTCCCCCTCATTAATGAGGGGAGTTAAGAGGTTTTCCACAATTAAAAATGGGGGTTTAGTCCCGAGTGGTCCCCACCACCATAACCTCTCGCGAGAGGTTAGGTTTGGGTGGGCCCCACCACTATAACCTCTTATGGGAGGTTATGGTTGGGTGGTCCCCATACTTCAACTACCACAAGGAGGTTTAGTTCTGGTGGACCCCACCTATAACTTCCACATGGTGGCTCAAAAATAAAATAATGTTTAATTCATTTTATTTTATTATTTTCCACGAGAAACCCAAAAACTATCATTTATTCTTGACCCACTGTCATCGAGGTGATAGTCTCTTTATGCGAATACCAGCACTGTGAGTTCAACAGTGCCTTCAGATTTCAGTTCCGAGCAACGACTCAAAAGTTATAAGAACCCACTCATATGTTTACTGAACGTATGCGAACAAAACATTAGAAATTGATTCCTGGCACACCTGGTGTTAGAATCACATGCCTTTAATTTTTGCGGACTCATAAAAGTCCCCTTTAATTAAAAAAAATTAAAAAAATTACATGGAAATTCTGCGTCTATACATTCTCCCCACCTCAGGGCTACACGTCCCTGTAAGCCATAAGTCAAAAATAAGGGAAGATATAGGGGTACTGAGCATGCATCTGATCCTCCCACTCCCATGTGCTCTCATAGAGGATCTCGTACTTCCAACAAACACACACCATAGGTATCGACTATCCACAAAGGACCTGCTCCTTTCGATCCTCAATCACTACTAGAACTTCCGTAAAATTTTCCCCATCGTCGATATCCAGATCGCCATGGTGGATGATGTGGGTGGGGACGTTCACATATCTCCTCACCTAAGATACGTGGAAAACATCATGAAACTGGTGAATCTGAGGTGGATGAGCTAAGTGGTATTCCACCTCGCCAACTCTTCTGAGGATCTGAAAAGGTCTAATGAATCTCAAAGATAACTTGTTGCCTTGGTAAAAAATCAGTAAACCTCGTCGAGGTGAGACCCATAGAAAGACGTGGTCTCCATCCTCAAACTATAGATGTCTTTCTCTCCTGTCGGAATACAACTTCTATCTACTCTGTGTAGCCTTCATCCTCTCTGGAATGATCTGCATCTTCTCTATGGTAGCCCATACCATCACTGGTCCCACTAGTGCTGACTCACCTGGGTCAGTCCAACACATAGATGTTCTACAAGTTCGCATGTACAACACCTCAAAAGGTTCCATTACAATGTTGGAGTGATAGTTGTTGTTGTATAAAAAATCCACCAAAGGTAATTGATCCTCCCTTCTACGATCGAAGTCGAGGACACAAGCGTGGAGAATGTCCTCGAGGGTCTGAATGGAATTCTCAGTCTGACCATCTGTCTAAGAATTGAAGGCAGTGCTCAAACGAAGCTTCATCCCAAAAAATTCATGCAACCACTTCAATAGCCAGAAAGTAAAGTGTGTGTCATGATCAGAGACAATCATCGAAGGTACTCCAAGTAGCCGCACAATCTTCTGCACATAGAGGCATCCGAATCTCCCTACTGAACCCTACTCTCTGATCGGTAGGAAGTTGGCCGACATGGTTAGTCGGTCGAAGATCACCCAAATTGAGTCATTACCTTTGGGATATATGTGGATTTCCTATCATGAAGTCCATGGATATTCCATCCCACATCTACTCTGGGACCTCTAAAGGATGCACCAAGCCTGCTGGTACCTAGTGCTCTGCCTTCACTTGCTGAAAAGTGTGGCATCGATAGACAAACTCTTCAGCTATTTTATTCATTATTGACCACCAGTGATGTTATTGAATATCCTGGTACATATTCCACACTCTTGGATGTACCTCTAGAGGGGATGTGTGTAACTCCATCAAAAATTCCTCTTAAAGTGACACTGGTACCATGGTATGTCCTCTAAAGAGGATGATTTTCTCCCCATCTTCAGAAAATACATCAGGTACCTGGCCTATGGATATGTGAGCACGTCACGTCCTATAGTCAGCGTCCCCATGTTGTGTCTCCCTGACTCGCTGAATAATTAGGGGAGTGACTATAAGAGACTGAAGAAAAGATGCTCCATCTATATCCACAAAGGATATTGGTAAAGGAGCCAGCTACTCCGTCGCCTCGGCTAGCAGCTGTATACCCGATCTTCGGTGGAGTTCATCTGAAACAACGTTCTCCTTTATAGGAGTATAAAGTATCTCAAATTCATAGTCCGGGAGGAACACAATCCAACATCGTTGTCTCAGGTTCAGATCCTTCTGGGAGGAGATATACCTGAGACTCTTGTGATCATTTAACATTATAAAACGCTCGTCCATCAGATAGTGTCGCCACCTCTTTAAGGCGAAGACCACTTATACTAAATCTAGGTCATGGGTAGCATAGTTAGACTCATGTTGTCTCAGCTATAGTGAACCATAAGAGATCACTGCTCGCTCTTGCATCAGGACATATCTGAGTCCGGTCCCTGATGTGTCGTAGTAGACTATGTAACCAACACCTTCCTCTGGAAGTCTCAATTTGGGGGCACTAGTCAGCCTTTGGCTTAGCTCATGAATTCTCTTCTATCATCTCTCTGACCTCACAAAGGGTTGTCCCCTCTTCTTCAAGGATGATAGTGGTGTTGCAACTCTAGACAAGTATGGTACAAACCTATGGTAGTATCCGGCCAATCCCAGAAAACTATGTACCTCCGTCACACTCTTGGGCGGATCCCAAGCACGTACCACCTCAAACATTGTTGGATCCACTAAAAATCTAGCCTCTGATATGACAATACCCAGAATGTGAAACTATCGGATCTAGAAATTAAACTTCGAGAGCTTACTATAAACCTGGGGATCTTGGAGAGTGTCCAGTACTACCCGCAAATGGTAGGCATGCTCTTTCTCAGTAGTCGAGTAGATCAGAATGTCATCAATGAAGACTACATCAAAGCGATGGAGGTATGGCTGAAATATCCTATTCATGAGTCCCATGAACACTACTGTTGCATTAGTTACACCAAATGGAATAACCAAGAACTCATAGTGGCCATACCAACATCTGATGTCCGTCTTCTGCAAATCTTCATCTCGAACTCTAAGCTAGTGATTTCCTAATCTGAGGTCTATCTACGAGAACCACTATGCTCCATTCAGCTGTTCAAAGATGTCGTCAATCCTCATGAGTGGGTACCTGTTCTTCATGGTCACCTTGTTTAGGTGCTGATAGTCAACACAAAGCCTCGATCTCCCATCCGCCTTCTTGGTGAATAGAATCGGGGTTGCCTAGGGAGAAACACTGGGCCGGATGAATCCTTTCCCCCGAAAGTCCACTAGATGTACTCACAGGTCGCAAATCTCCACGAGAGCCATCCGATACAGTAGTGTAGATATTAGTTCCTTCCTGGGGCACAATTTAATGTAAAATTCCACCCTCTCCACAGGGAGGTAGACCTGAGACATCATCTGGGAAAACATCCGTGTACTGGTCCACCACTACATGATAGCTCAGACTCTCCACATCAACTTCTCCGAGGGGAAGGGCAGCCAATAGATAAGTGATCAGCTGCACTCTCTTTCGGGAAAGTCCATCCTACATTGCAGAGGCTCTGATCTTGCCGGTGAAGGTAAAAATGGTCCCATACATTTAGACACACCGCATATTGTGCCTAATACAGTGTATCCGAGCATGGACTATAGACAACCATTCCATACCCAAGATGACATAATGAGAACTTGATGCCACTACTAGGAGATCTCAGCTGAAGCTCTCACCTCCTAGAGTAATCTCACACTACCGGCACTAGTGCGTAATCGTCAAATCCGCTCCCGTAGGACTCTCTAGTCGTAAGGATCGAGCCAACGGCTCCGTCAGAATCTCTGTGCTCCGAACAACGGTAGTGGAAATAAATGAATGATGGACACCTGTGTCTATAAGTACTGCAGCTATGGTGGAGTAGACACAAATCGTACCTTGAATTATATCTAGAGTTCCACGATCGTATGCCTCAGCTTCCGGGAGATGTGCTCTCCCCTCTTCGCCTTCTCCCTACAGTCGGGGTGGACCTCCTTGTGGTGGTGGTGGTAACACCTCGAAACATAGTCCACCACGAGCTTCACGTCTAGCTCCTCTGCCATATTCACCTGCTCCCTGTGTACCACCTTGATCAAATATCTATTACTGTATGGGCGGTCCTCCGACCATCTGCTGATCATCCGAATGGCGGGTCAGACAATAAAAAGCCATGTGGCCCTACCCGCTGCATGAGTAACACTGCCCTCTCCTGGAATGTTTTTCTCCACCTCAGGTGCTCCACACAACTGATCTTGAGTCATGCGGTCGTCCACCTATAGGTCTGGTTCTCTTGGACCACTACGACATCTATCTACTGCTTGTTATAGAAGACTCTGCAACGTGTCGACTAGTAGTGGATCTCGCTGCTGGAGACTAATCATCAAAAAAAATTTCCACCAGGAGGGCTCTCTCAAGAACCCCCGCCTGTGTTGGGATGTTGAGGGGGGTCATCAGAGCTCTTTTCTCCCATATGAGCCCCCGCTCGATGGTCTGGTCCCTAAAGAATGGGTCCCACACCAAATCGGTGGAGTAGTGTGAGAGGTCAGTGAACCTCACTGTGTACTGAGCTACAGTCATGCTCCCTACTATAGGTGAAGTAGCTTCTATATGCACACTGCACGGAGATACAATGGAAAAAACCCTGCCCAAAAAAGGCTATTGAAGTCTACCCAGAGTAGCGTCATCTCATCATGAACATAGAGCATAAATCTCCACCATATTCCGAATGCTACATGTAGAACGATGGACGCAAGAATCACTATGAAATCGGATGGTGTCCCTACCAGTCGAAAAACACTCACCACATCCTCCAACCAATCCTCAGCCGCCTGTGGTTCTATCTCTCCCCTGAACCTAGGTGGCCACTGTTACTGGAACTCATGCAACATGCTCAAGCGGCGTACATCATCTGTTGTTGGGGATGGTGGCATCGGTGTCCTAACGAGGAGTGGTACCATGGGTGCCTCCACTAGAAAATGGCCCTTCACCGAGGCCTTATCGCTCGGTGGGTTATCTGTGTGTACAACTCTCGGGACTCTAGCTGGTTGTCTGTATGGAGGCATCTTGAAAGAAACAAACTCGACATAGTCAAAAGGTAAAATCCAGTGAGCTAACCTGGTTGAGCTGACATAAAGAAAACATTTGAAAACACACACACAATCAGTTTTTTCATGTACTGAGTCTGAAATTAGAATTCAGGGTCCTGGTGTATGGATACGTTGGCCGCTGCACCAACACTGGACACCCGGAACTGAAAACCACACTCACTACCCTTAAAAGTATAGCTTCATTGAAATGAGAGATCAGAGTCCTATGATCTCTGGTAGAACAAACTCCTCTGATACCTATTTGTCACGACCCGTCCCCCGGGGCCCATGCCGTGACTACCCCAAGCCCGCCATCCATAGGCCAGGGGCTGGAGACTATCACCAAAGGCGTAATTCCCTAAAACTGGGAAGTCATTGCCTTTATAACCAGTAAGAACACACAAAAGAACACAAGTTGGAAACAAAACACTAAGTAAAAATCTATAACAAAAGTGTGCTGAATGTAAAAGTAGCTGGAAATACAAGCCCAACTGTAATGTTCATGAAACCGAAAGTACAACTGATGAAAATAAAAACTGTCGCTCGGTCATCCTCTGAGGTTCCTACCATAAGGGTAGGTATAGATCACCTCCTCACCACTATAGGTACATCTATCTCCTGTGTGTATCGTCAAGCCGTATGGTCCACCTCCGGGTACCGTCCGGTCTTGGTACTCTCATCGTCAGTCAGAACTGCCTGTCATCTTTATTCAACACAACAAGGTGCGGGCATAGCTTGTGTAGGTGTGAGTATAATACTACTCAGTAGGGACTCCAAGAACATCAAGACCTCACAAAATACAACAAGGATATTCAAAAAATTTGAAATCAAATGATAACCCCACTTAGGTATTTGCGCATACATATACCTATGTTATCAACTAATCCATCTCAATCATGAGGAAAACAAAAATGTTACTACTGAGCTCAATCCAAGATTTATTATAGGGGTAAAAATTTTCAAACCCTCATACACTAGAGAACTCCTCCTATATCGAGTACAGTGGGCCAGCTACCACAACCAAGCATTTCCCATTAACCTTGGACTGTAGTGGTACTCTTCTTATTGAGTACTGTGGGCCTGTTGCATCACACAGAGGTGCATCCCACCATAGGTCTGCCTTCACAACCAGGTGCTCCCCCTCAAAGCCTACAAGGGTACTCCTCCTATCGAGTACCACAGGTCTGCCACCCCAACTAGATGCTCCTCCATAGTGGGTACACAACCACAACTAAGCGCTCCCCCACTATGCCATATGAGTCAAAACGAGTCGATCGGTCAGCAGTTATCAAGTCTAATCCAGCTACTAGGTTCCTGCACAATTGCTCACTCATCTCCAGATTATCCGCTCCACAATCTACTGGTCGATTACCCAACTACCACTAAGTCCCACGAAGATGTATCCCGAAGCTCCGCCATTCCATAGGGGTTTCAATCCAACTGAGAGCACGTCAATCAGATGCCTGGTCTCTGAGTTATTAGCCATTTAGTCCCGGGAGCCCGATTGGATTCATGCAGGATCCAACCTGATCATATCTCAACTATACCCCAAACAACAGCAGGGTATACTCAAAGGGAACATCATGCTTCCAGATTACCAGCGGCACTAATGGTTCGTCAAACGGACGTCTGCTACCAAAGATATGGCCAAGATAAAATAAAGGGTTGTAGTGGGCCCGAGTCCATTCAGACCCTGTCGAACCGACCCAGCCCGACTTAGTCTGGTCTGACCAAGTTTGAGTCAACCCGGCATGACCAGTTGGGTTTGGCCTGGCCCATTGGGCTTTCCATCCAGTTGGGTTCGGCCAGGCCAACTGGCCCCAGCCCAGCATGCCGCGAGGGGCCGCGGAGGGCCGAGAGGGCGCAGACCAGTGGTGAGGGCGCAGACCGGCTGTGTTTTGGCGTGAGGGCAGTTATACCCAGAGGCATGGTGATGGCCGGTTCATCCGAGGCACCACGAGGGCACGAGACAGTTTGGTTGGGGTGCCGTGAGGGGAGTGGGAGGCCAGTTCGACCAGGGAGACGCGAGGGGCGCGGGAGGCCGGCTCGGCCGGGCGCCGCAAGGGGTGAGGCTGAGGGGGATCGGACTGAGATTCCAGGACCGGTTCAGCCAGTGGGGGCGTGAGGCACGCAGATGGGCGGTGAAAGTAGGGCACATAGATGGAAAATCTGTGGGCGCACAGATGGCAGATCTGTGTGGCACGTGGGGCACACAGATGGGGGAGCCGCGGGTCGCACAGAACCCGGGGGCCGGTTCAGCCAGGGAGCGGCGCAGCTCACCCAGTTTGGTGCGGGCGGCACGGCCGGTGGGAAGCGTGGTTCGGCCAAAAAGGGGGCGCGGTGGGCTGGCGGCGCGGCTGGGGCGGCTCGGAAGCCGGTGTGCGGCGCGGTTCGGCCCGGGGTGCTGGAACGTCGCGGGGGAAGAACAGGTTGCGGAGGCCATAGGTAGCATGGTCGTTGTCTCTGTCACCTTCGTCATCTCGTCTTCTCATCACCATTTCGTAGAACATCACAAATAAGAACAGCAGATGGGTTGGGCTATGTTGATTTAGCCCACACCCTCTACGTTTATGGTGGTAGAAAACGGTTCAATTCTTTCTTGAATTTCAAAGAATTATCTAGAATAGAAAATGAATGAAAAAAACACCCCACATCTTCCCGTAAAAAAAATAAATCGCAACCCTCAAGGAAAATCATCCACAACGATTCTTTGTTTTAATGGGAAGAGTTAGAGGAATAAAATCATATTCAAATAAAACCCCTACCTTGATCGATGTTCATCGATAGAGTCATGGGGAAGAAGACAGAGTTTTCGTCATTCGTCACATCCGCCACACACTTCCAATCCATGCTCGTGCGTTGGTTCGTTGATGACGATGAGGAGGGGAGGTCGGTCATTGAATATGTCCCACGTCAGTTTCCTCCACAAGGTGCTTCCGAGGAAAAAGTCGAAGATGCTCCTCACGAGTGTTCTTCGTGGAGGAATTTCTTTGTTAGAGAGCTTTCTCCTAATGTCCTCCTCCTCCAAGTTCCACAAAAATGGTTATGCCATGTCAAAATAGAATATTATGTTTATCTATTATTTAATTTTTTGCACAAAATTTAAAAATGTTTAAAAATAATTAATTGATGTGTTCATTTAATTAATGGGGAGGATTTGTCACATTAATAGAATGTTTGTTGGAATAATTAATTGGGTAGAGGAGGTCAATAGGCTCCCCCTCATTAATCAGGGGAGTTGAGAGGTTTTCTACAATTAAAAATAGGGGTTTTGTCTCGAGTGGTCCCCACCACCATAACCTCTCACGGGAGGTTAGGTTTGGGTGGGCCCCACAACTATAACCTCTCATGGGAGGTTATGGTCGGGTGGTCCCTAGACTTCATCTCTCAAAAGAATGTTTAGTTCTGGTGGACCCCACCTCCAACTTCCACATGGTGGCTCAAAAATAAAATAAAGTTTAGTTCATTTTATTTTATTATTTTCCATGAAGAACCCAAACTCTATATTTTATTATTGACCCACCGCCGTCGAGGTGAATGTCTCCTTAAGCGAATACTGGCGCTGCGAGTTCAACGGTACCTTTGGATTTCCGTTCTGAGCACCAGTTCAAAATTTATAAAAACTCACATGTACGTTTACTGAACGTACCCAAACCAAACTTCAGAAACTGATTCTGGGCACACCGGGTCTCAGAATCATGTACCGTCAATTTTTACGAACTCATAAAATTCCCATTTAATTAAAAAAATAAAAAAAAAATTACATGGAAATTCCGGGTCTTTACATATTTTTTAATGTTAAATTAGATATTTTTATTTTTCATGGAACTACTCATGGAACACATAGTGAAATATTACTAGGCTCTTTTTCTCACACTCAACCTTCATATATGAGAGTATATATATATATATATATTTCATATCTATTAAATTTGAGTGTTTCACATAGTGTTTGAAGGTGTGAATGAATCATGGGAACTTGGATAATGGGAGTGATCCACAGAGCTTTGATCCAGTTAAAACATGGGTATTTTGAGAATCTATGCTATTAGATATTATATTTCATATATGGATGATGTATCAATTATTTCCATTATCTGTCTACTTATGGTATTTTATCAAGGAAGAGTGTTTAATGTACCAACTATCCATTTTTTTACACTCTTCTATTTTAATAATTTTATTTTGTGTAAATCACTCCCACTGACCATTTTTGATTCTACAATTCTAGTCAACTACCCAATAGTATTGGGAATTTCCGTATAACCATTTTTGTTTTGGATCTAGTACAAGTGTTAGAGGGGATTTTCATTTGTTCCTAAAAAAACTCATCTCTAAATTTATGGAATTATTATTTACTATAATCCAATCATTTTTAATGTATTTATTTTCTCCTTAAATCTCTCGTAGATTTATAATACTTACCACCCATTGTGTATATTAGATCCTTATATCAAATTATTTTCATTAATATATATTTCATATTAGTCACAAATATTCTTTACTTTTGTGTATATAGAACTCTATTTACCTCATGAATCATAATTTACGTTTGATTCATGGTATTTACAATTCTATTTCATGTTATATTAATAATTTTCATTTTATTTTTATGTTACCAAATAAATATAATTTTTCATAAAAAATTCTCCTTTTATTAAATTATGATTTTCATTATATAAAAATATTCATATAATTTTAGTATATTCAACCCATTGATTATATCATGTTATATTTTAAAGATTTATTATGAAATTTAAATTTACATGTCATAATATTCATTATAAATGAATCATAGATCACAGAATATAATGTTTAATAAAAATATTAAAACTCTATATTTTGAGAATTTCACTTAACATCTAAATTATTTGATAACAAAAAAAATTATTTTGATAGTAAAATATTTATTTTCATTTATATATCACATTTTTTCTTTAAATTGTATAAAATACAATTTAATTAATCATACAAATGATGTGGGTTATTTTAAAACAATATGAATGTATTGAAATAAATTTTTCCTCACATTCATATAATGTCATATCGTTACCTAAATGATTATTGAAAATTATATTCATTTATATACAATAATATGTAATTGGGAAACGTTATTATTGAATAATTATTTTTAAATAAATTTTATAACATTTTAAGAATTATTTTTATTATTAATTACATCATTGTTTCTTGACAATGATCTAATAAAATTAATAAAACTCATTTTAGGATTTCCCTTAGATTTTCCATTAGTTATAAATTTTGATACATTTAAAAAAAGTTTTTGACCCATCATCAACTTTTTATAATGAAAAACATTAAGAAAAAACCATCTCATCGTGAATATCCAATAATTTATGCTTCTTATTGATGCATGCTCATGTAGATATCTCCACCATTTTATTGATAGGGGAAATCTATTATTATTATCACATAACCATTTAATCTATATAATGTAAATAATGTATACATAATTATTCAAATTGAAGTGTATTTATATATACATCAACTATCATTCATTTAATTATCATACCTCATAATATTTTAACAATCCTATTATATTTTCATATGTTTTCATTTTAAAGTTTTTGATATATTCATGAATATTTTTATGATCCTATAAAATAAATACACATGGATATATCAGTATTTTTCACAATTTAATATACTTATGTTTCCCTCTCATCCATTATATGATGATTTATCTCTCTTGTGTTCACAATGTTATCCCTAAACATGATATGATTAGTCTTAATGAGATCACTTTGTTATAGATGAACCAAATATGGTCAAATTAGATAACTATGTTATTTCTGGAAATGAAGTGGTTATATTTGTTATCTAATTCATAAAAGGACATTATATGGTTATTAATTCCAATTATTCCATGCATGGATAATATATGTTTAGATCTATATTCAATGTAATAAGGTTCTTGGAAGATAACCTTGACATATGTTATGACTTATTATACTTATGATATAGTCATATTATTATCTTATATCAACATGGTTCACGATTTTTTTCATGGGATTTCATATCCTTCTAAAATTATATTTTATTCTTTCATAGTTATTATTTTTCATAGTATATACAATGATTTATGAATATTATAAACGGTTAGATATTCCAAGACTTTTTATTTATATTTTCTTAGTATTAGAGTTTAATGTGGATATTTACAGATGTGTAGTGGTGGTAATTTATGTTTTAATTGTAATTTTAGGTGGATGATTTGATATGACCATGAACATGTATTTTGTGTAATGGTTGGATTTCTATGGAAGGAGAGTTAATTAAATCTTGAACCAAGGGTGAACCTATTGTAAAATTTAGCAATGCGTTATAATTTAAGGGACAGATCACGAGTTTTTACTATCTTGCAATTTGTATGGGTTTTTATAGTTTATCCTTGACCACTCGGGTTTCATCACGTATATCCTCAATGTTTTTCGAGGTTAGTTTATGTGGGAAACATTTTTATATAGTGTATCATGTTTTAATAATAATATTAATGGTTATAGTGTGAGGGTGACCCTTTATACCATGAGAAAATAAGAATAATATATTGTAGTATTATAATTTGTAGATCCCTAAAATGTGAATAGTATTATTCTTTAATGGTATGATTATAGGGTTGATTGAGAACGAAGAAGAGGCTGGTGTTTCCACTATTGATCTCAATGTCTCCAGTGTTGTAGTGTGATAAGAACAATATCACCATGATCATATATAATCATTTTTAATTAATGGTTGTTTAACATATTTATAAGGGAATTATATAATGAATTATTTATTTGACCATTTTTTTAGTGATGTCACAACCCCTCCCTCCAAACGTACCCCTCCTGGACCGACAAAAGATAATGTGAGTTAATGAATCCCTATATCTCAACCCTATTAGTCATCCTGTTTTTATGTTGACTTTATGGTATATATAACATCACATATAAGGGAGTGATTATAACACCATGAGATTTTAAATTAACACTTTTTATAATAGCGTATCTAACAGACAACACCGAGTTTAAACAAACAAATATATTTTTATAATTTAAATATGACTGTGACAGCCTTGGTATTAAATTAGCTAGTATAAATATGTTTAACTAAATGATAAAACATTTACAAGGAATTTATATAATGTATTTATTAATAATAAATGACAAATTAATCTTCCTTAAAATCATTTTACAAAATAAAAAAAACATTTTCTTCAAAAAGGTTTTCTTTTCATTTTACATGCGAGAGTTATAATTAATTTTTATAAATTTAGAAAAAATATTTCATAAAAATATAATCAATTATTAAATCATCTTGTCAATGTTAAATTAGAGAATATGTTTTTAATTTTTTAATGAATAGTAAACAATACTGACTTATGAAATACTATCAATTAGTTTACATGGACAATAATAATAATATATTGATATTTATCCTAAATTAATAAAAAAATTAATAACCTAATTAACTATATATGAATGAAATGTAGACATTTTCTTAATATAAAAATATATTTAGACTTCAAAATTATCTTTTTTTTTAAACCATTATTACATTTCACTTTTTTATATAATTATAAAATAATTTTTTTCTAATTATATAGGTAGTGTTTTTGTAAATATGATTCCATATTTTTTATTGTTAGGATTGATATATTTAATTCGGTCAAACTATTCTTTTGTTAAAAATGAAGAGTAAAATATTAAAAAATTATCACCATAGTAAAAGGGTATAATTAGTAATTATGTTCAAAAATAAAGTTATAATGATTAAAGATGACTATAATAATTTATTATTTCCTATTCTATGAGTAGGGTTCTTCCATTTAAATCCTATTCTAAAATATATGGGAACTTTGTCTAGAATTTCATTTATTATATCTAGAATAATATTTATTTAAAATATAAGAAAAAAAGTTACTTTCTTTTAATAACTATGATATTTTGTGATAGATATAAGTTTTATTTTTATATATAAATAATAATTTTAATAATGAATGAATTAATATATCCTGGTTATTCATTTATAATTTGTTTGTAAGGAAATAATTACATTAAATTCTTATGAAACACTAACAATACAATTATTCAATTAATAAAAAGTAAAATAAATGATTTTAAAAATATTAAAAGTAATAAAAATAAAATGCATTTCTTTCTTAAATGTGTTTTAGAAAAATATAACATGTTAATTAATTTTTATTATATTATATTTGAATTATAATCATACCACGTTTTTTGCAATGAAAAATTAAAAGAATAGTTAAAAAAATGTGAGTCGTGAAATATTCTAATAAATAATATCAATAAATGATTTAAAATTCAAAAAAATAAAATATATATAAAATAAATATGTGTTTCATTGATAATATAAAACATTAAACATTTATATTGAAAGTATTATTTTATAGTAACTATCTATACAATAAATAGTAAAATGTTTATTATCACCATAATTGTCCAAAAATAGGTAAGTAGGGTTAAATAAAAAAGATAATCATAAAAACAAAATCTAGACATGTAAATTTATTTATGATATTATTTAGACCTATAATATTCATATCTTTTAGTTAAATAATTTTGTAGCATTTTTTAAATAAAATTTATAATAAATTAAATTAATATTTTATGAATCTCTAAAAGACCCCCTCCCTTAACTTAAAAAATGGCACAATCTATCTCCTTTAATGAAAATAGCTAAATAATTATCGTTCAACCATTACCAAGTAAAATAAATTTCCTAATTCCCTTATGACATTTTAGAGTTCATGGTCTGACTATACGACCCGCATGGGAGGGCCAATACTATAATCCTAAATTCATTATATGAAGAATGGATATCATTCCTAACAAAGTGATTTGATAAATTTTTTATTCAAAATACATCAATTATAATTCATCCTTGATGTTTTAATAACTTCATTATCATCCCTAAAATGATATTTTAGTATGATAGTTACACAATAAAAATATTCAACGAAATAACTGGTTATCGACCAGATAGGTATGATTTTAACCTTATCATGGGATTTCATTTTCATTAACTTGTTAGAGTTGCGAATGATTATGGAGACTTTCTATAATGGTGAAGTTATATATTTGTTGGACTCTCAGCTTTAATAAACATTTTTAGTAAGTTGTAAGAGGGGTATACAACATTTTACAAGGTTATATAACATGCAAGGATTTGAGGATAAAAACTTTGAAGGGATTCCTGTTATGAAGGATATAATTTTTGACTATCCTTTAAATATCCTGAATTATTTAATTAATGGTTTTTAATTTGATGAGATGGGTTTTTTGGAAATTACTCAATTTTATGTTTTCACGGCATGTATTGTTATTACACGTCCTCTAATACAAAGAAAGAGGGTTTTAAATAGGTAGTGTGGCTGGTCTGTTCTTTTTTGGATCCTCTATAGTTTCATCTTTCTATAACTTATGACTTCACAAGGTAATATTAGAGCCTTATATCCCTTATGAATCCTCTCTTTTGGAATTTGATCATTGTGGCCCTTGTAGTGTGATTCTTGGGTCCACGTTCTCTTTTTTTCTTCATTTGTCTCTTTTTATCTTCCTTATAGTTTTCAATAGAAAATCATCAAATTGAATGATAAATTTACCAATGTGTTAGATATCACCTCAATATTTTTTTAAGGACTTGTACCCCTTGTTTCTCCTTCATGGGTTCCATTGACAGTGTTGTTTTTTGGGAAAAGGTAGGGGGTTCCATTCCAAATATCCAAAATTGTTAACCTTGATGTTCTTAATTTTTTCAATTATTAATTGAAAATCATTTTCTCAAATGAAATTTCAATTAATTTGATAAAAACAAATTTAACTGAATTGTGATATTTGAAATGGTTTCAGTATAAAAATTTGGAAAACTCCCAATTCCAATGAATTTGTCCATGTTTATGTAAATTTGTTGATTTAAATTATTGAATTTAAATTGTGGATTTGATTGAAATGAATTCAGTAAAAAAAATTCAATTTAATTTCGAAAATGAATTTTATAATTGATGGAATTTATATTTAGTTGATTTCAATCTTTTGAAAATGGTTTATGAAGTTTTGATAGAAACCCAATGGTTTTATCTTATGAAATAGGAATGTTTTTTTATTAAAAAGAATATTGGATTCAAATAGAAAATTGTAATTTTGAAATAGTTGAATGAGAATTAAGTTTATTTTTAGTATAATTAATATAAATTTCTCATCGTTTATTTTTTAAGAGAGCATGAAATCCATAAGTAGTTGGTTAGTCATTTGGACACATTCTATGCTATTACAACATTATAAAACATACACTTCGTGAGTCACATCTTCAATGGGAGGGTGACAAGTCAACTCTGGCCAGTGTCATGGGGTCATATGTTTACACATATTATTGAAATCACATAGAGAGTGTAGAGTCCTATAGCTGAAAATACTATCATACATATCTGGAAGATGACCATGTTGCATTCTTGACATTTATATTTGAGATATAAATGTATACCAATGTTGAAAAAAACCTCTACGTGGAATTAGAATTTTTAAAAAATATTTTTTATAAATGCTTAATTTAGGGATTCTTTTTTAGAAATATTCCATCATTTGTAAATCTATGGATTAAAGTACATTCCATCATTTGATCTACATAACATGATTTGTGTAAATATGATTTAAAATTTCATATCTATTCACATGTAAAATTAAAGGCATTATTTTGTATAATCTATATTTTGAAACTGTTAAGGAATACTACATGAGACCCTAATTAGATTTCTAGCTCTCACCCTACTCATACCCTTGGGGTTTTTTAACTCGTATTCTTCAATGTTTGAGAAATAGGAAAGGATCTCATGGAGGTGGATCCAGCTATGGAACCTTGGATGTGGTGATTTATGTCTGTAGAAATTGGTTTTATTTTCTAATTGTGGAACTTGGGTTGTAGTACATTGGAATTTCATGCCTTTTAGACTTTATGTAGATTACTCCTAGAGGAGTTTCTTTTGTTATTCATATTGTCTTGTTTCTTTTTCTTCCCCAATGATTTATTGAAAATTCGTTCCAGTTGCATGTTGTATGATCTCAGGTGCTAGTTGCTGACCTATAGGGATTATGAAGGACCTTTAGGCTATGTTAGGGGTTTTTCATTTATCGGGTGACCATGGTACCCAGGATGGTTTTTGACATGTTGGTATCAGAGGAGGTAGTGGTATTTATTCTTAATGTCTTTATGCATTTAAAATCTTACCGTGACATAAAAGGTAGCTGCAATTGAGTACATAGACTTCTCTTAATGAAATGAACCATAATATGTCATGGGTGGTTACGGAAAGATATATTGTGGATTGGTTATAATATTTTTCATATTCTAATTTGGATAAAGTGATGTCCAAAAAAAATTTCTTCCATCTGTTGGGATGAATTTTCCTTGTTTCTCTATTTGAGTGTTAATTAAATATTTTCAATGTCATCTCCAGATGATGTGTAGAATCTTTCATCAGAGAAGATGTGATAATCAGATCCAATTGAATGATTCTACTAAACCATTGCAATTGAATCCTCCAATGGATCCAAATATAGATGAGGTTATTTTGCACACTATCCAAGCTCTGAGAGGTGCACCACCTTTTTCTCACATTCAGGTTACAGTATTGTATCCTTAGAGGGATGTTCTTTTGAATCGTTATGAAGAGTTATTTCACAAGAAGCCTCCAATTTTAAAAGGCTTCAATAATCATCAATGTTATTAGGAATGGTTGGGAATGATAGAACATTTTTTGAGTTCATGGAGATTCCATACATGATCAATGTGAAGTACGACAACTTTGTTATGGAGGGACCAAAAAGGAGATGGTGGGAAATGATTGTGACAAGAAAAAAACATGAGGGGTTAGAGTGGAAAGACTTCAAGGTACTATTAAGTGACCAGATATATCATGGGTTAATGGTGTTGTACATGGTTGATTATTTTTTCATGATTGTGATGGATGACAGAACTGTGGGTGTATATTCAAATTGCTTTTCTGATCTAATGCAGTTTTCACCTGATATTGTATCTAATGAGAGGATGAAGGATTGAAGGCTTGATATAGGACTTCAATAAGATATAAATTCTCATATTTTCTTATTGAAGATAGCCAAATATTTTTATAAGATGGCTAGAGTGATGATAGTCTAGATTGACGTGGCTAGCAAGTCATGGTTATTGGGAGTTACTTATTCTCCCAGTGGAAGCATCAGTCCCTTAAAGGAAAAATAGAAGCATTATTATTCTCACAATAGTTCTTGAAATCAGGGTAATTCTAAACCTCCTATAATTCATGGAGTAAGGCCTTTTAATTTTTACTAGTGTGGAACACAGAGAAATTATAGGAGTTTTTTCGATGAAGAAACCCAATTGTTGTTTCTCTTTTGGACGTTCATAACCCTTATAGAAATAATCCCAAAACCATTCTACTATGCATAATTGAATAGAATCATCGTCTCATCCTAAAACTATGGGGAAATCATATGCTTCTCAATTAAATGTGTTTTTTTTTCACAAGCATCCAGAACAAAGATAATTCACCTTTTGTGAGAGTCTCCATTAGAAACTGAAATGGATCAAGTAACAATGAGATGTATCAATACTCTATCATCATATTTAGTGACTACTATATTTGATACTGGTGCACCTGATTCATTTATCCCAACCCGTATTGTTAATATTCTTAATATTCCAATGTAGATATTATGGTGTTCAACGGATTGATATTTTTCATTCAAGGGTCTACTTTGAAAAACCCATTTCTATTTCCATTGTCATTCAAGGATATCAGGACCCAAGGTCGAGTGGAGTCATGCCTTCATATCTAGATTTTGGGAAAGAAATATTATTGATTTATTTGGATTTGGAGCTAGAATCATTTAGTGGGGATCTCCCTCTAGTCATCTTTGACTTTACAATGCATTTTCTACTAATTGGGGTTGTTTTCCATTTGTGAGGGTGGTTGGGGTTTCTATTGACATGATGTCTAACAGTTAACCGGTTTCAATTCCATATAACTAAATGGTTCCAGCTAGAATGAAGTAGTAGAAGTCCCAATTGGACAATCTTATTTTGAAGGGCTTTAAATGCCTGATTATGTCACCCTTGACAATACTAGTTCTCTTCGCTAAGAAATCTAATTGTTATTTTTTCTTATGTGTTGATTATCGAAAGTGAAATCAAGTTATGATAATGATCAAGTTTATTTTTCCATAGATTGATGATATGTTGGATTGGTTGAAAGGGTATGTGTTGTTTTAATGACCAACCTTCGATCTGGTTAACATCACATGGGGATAAAATAATAAGACATTCAAAAAACCATAATTAGGAGTTTGTACAACCATTTTGAGTACCTAGATATTCCTTATTGGTATGACAAATTCTTTTGAAATTTTGATGGATCTAATGAAAATGATTTTCGATGAATATCTGGATACCATTATGGTTGTCTTTGTGGGTGAAATTATTATATACTCTAAGTTTGAGGAAGATCATGTGCCTCAAATGAGAACAATTTTGAGTCTACTGAGAAATCACTAACATTACTCCAAGCATTCAATGTGTGATTTTTAGAGTCAAGAGGTGAAATTATTGGGATAGGTTGTGTCTGAATATGGTATGTCAGATTATCCTAAGAAGGTGAGTTCTATTATGACTTGTGTGAAACCACATAATATCGTCAATATCCAAAGATTTCTGGGATTAAAAAGATATTACATATTTTCTTGTGATGTACTTATCAATTTTATCTTCTCTGATGACTACTCTAACTATTAATAGTATAATGTTTTATTGGAATGATAAATTTTAGGAATCTTTTGTCGAGCAAAAACCTCTTTTGACTATTGCACTAGTTTCGACTCTTCCATTGGATTGGGAAGGGCTATGTGGCCTTTTTTGATGCATCAGGTTCAGGTTTGGAATGTGCTCATATGCAAGGTAGAAATTTTTAGCCTATAGATCTCTCTATATTTGGATACACTAGAAACATTATCCTACCCATGACCTTGAACATGCCACCATGATGCACACACATAATAGTTAGTGTCATTACCTTTTTGGAGAAATTTTTACTCTTTATCCATACTAAAAAATATTGAGTTATATATTCTCAAAAATATATATGAATAATTCTCAAAGGAGTGGAGTGGAATACTTGAAGTATTTTGCATTGACTTTACCCTAGTTAAAGAGAATGTCGTTGTAGATGTATTGAGTAGGAAAATTCCATCCTAATATGTGAGAGAATATTTTTAATTGATAAATTTAATGGCCTTTATGTCACGAACCTTCATTCAGGGCGTGTGTCGTGGCTACCATAAGACCACCCCCGATGGAAAAGGGCTGGGGACTAGTGTCGAGGGAATTATAACTAAAGTTGGAGGCATTTTCATGAGTATCGTTACACATGCACACCTAAACATCCAAACCCACAATGCTGATAAGTAATCAAGCATGAAATGATGACATCCACTAGGAGAAAACGTACAATCTATATGTAAAAATTGACTAGAATACGAACCCAACATAAGATGGTTTGTAAACAAGGAAGTATAAGGTCTTTGATAATTCATCCATAGAAAACCCTACCGGATGTGTAGGTGAATAGTAGATGGTGAAAGCTGTAGGAGTACCCCTTTCTTGTCTAACCTCACTCGGCACCACATGGTCCTGAGCCAACAATGTCTCTGTCAATTCATCGATCATCTGCACAAGACATAAAACTTGTGGGTGGAGCCCATACTGGGGTGGGTAACACAATACTCGGTAGGGAACCCAAAAAATGAAGGAAAGAGCATGAAGGAAAGTACACAAGAAGTAATGTACATATCACATAGGTATAAACAAAACTATTGAATGTAAGATAATCATTTGTAAAGATGAACATCTTGTACTACTGAGGGAATCATCCCTGATGAGTAAATGTGGTGTGTTTGTTTATCGAGCCACTGAGTTCCACTTGGCTGTGGGCTGTTGAGCTTCGTTCATCTATTGCTCATCTTCTGGGACACTAAGGTCCGTTCGACGACTGTTCGTCTGTCAGGCCACTGAGGATCACTTGGCTATAACTCGTTCGTCGGGCCACTGAGGTCTGATCAGGTACCACTCATCTGTCGGACCACTAGATTATTCATGAAAACCACTCATCTACTAGGCTAATGAAATTCAATAGGAAAATTCATGTTGGTCGGGCCACTGAGGTCCACTCGGCTATTGCTTGGTTTTCGGGCCATTGAGGTCTACTCATCACATCATTCTCATCACCACCAGCCAAATGATTCCTGATCAAAGAACACTTGATTTTGGGATAATATACTACAAAAATAATTTTTCATATCCCAAAATCCACAAAATATCATTTGGATAATGTTAAAAGGACCATCCCATCACGAGAGTCCCAACGCCTCAAACGTATCATCAATCAGAAATACTGTTATGGTGTTATGGACATTGTAGTGAAAACAGGTCGATGGGGTTCAAGTCCGGTCCACCCCGGTCAGACCGACTCGATCCATCCCAGCTCGTTAGGTGCACTGAATAGACTAGGGTATGACCTGACCTGGATCTGATCTTGTCCACCAGAAATGGACCGGTATGGCTGGCCCCGACCTGGTCCAACTGCATCGTGGGTTCATCCGCCAGGGGTAGTCCGACCTTCTCTGAGCGGGCCTTCTTACCTAGCCCAGATGTGACAGCAGTCACTATGGGCCCCTCTTTCTATGGTCCCTCTAGAACACGGACCTCCGGCTACATGACATGACTTGATGCCGCATCCGTTAGAGAATTCACCACTGACTGTTACTGGCATCCTGCGTCTGACGCCCCACATCCGATGCTATGAGTACCTCCACTATCGCAGTGTGCCGTTGGTGCACGCCGCCTCTGAAATTTGGTCGATGTATCATGTACGTGCAACAATGGGTCTTTTTTTAGGACACCAGGCTTGCTCCTGTGGTCCGTTCTCCGATCCACGAGTGATTTCGGGGTCCTCAGGTCATCGCCATCCCTGCTACGGTTTCAAATTTCCCATGTGATCGATCTGGTTTTTTGGTCAAAATGATTACAAGAACACCTACAATGGAGGGATCCATCCTTATTGGTGTTGTCTCAATTCAACCACATTAGAATAAAAATTGAGATAATTAACACTAATTTTCTCTCCCTTATTACTCGAGATAAAAAATCCACCCCATAAGAAAAAATCTATATAAGGATTGACCTATTAGTGGGTTGATCCACATTCATTTTTTATAAAGACTGAACCAGGAACCAATTTAATCAAGAAAAACCCCCTACCTCTAAGTCATCTCGTTCATTGGGGGGATCGCACTGATGCGTTCATTGCTCCACAATTTGTCGTTGATGGTTGTTCACAAATCGACGCCCACCAATGAAAAATCTCATAGGGTTTAGATCAATTCTCTATCTTTCCAATGATCGGTCTTCGGTCCAACTGTTAAAGATAGAGAATGTGTTTCATCATTTTTGTAATGTTGCACTGCAGCATCGTTACACTATTTCATAAATAAAACAAAATTCTTATTACTCTTGGGATGCAATGTTGTTACGTTGAAACGAATTAAAAATTCAAAATAAAATAAAATATGATGATTATTTTTTATTTTTTTAGTAATGATTTTATAAATATTTAATAAAATTTCCAAAAGCAAACCTTTTCCCTCAACCCATTACAGTTGATGTTAAGTCCTTTATTAGGTTTAGAAACTTTTCGGGATGCAATGGTACCCCTATATTTTAAATCTAGGAACCCATTTAAATGATTCCAAAATCGATCATGTGCGCAATTTAAAATAAAAATAAAAAAAATTCAAACAATTATTTCGATCTCACTGGCCTTTAGAATCAAGATTCGTTTGAACACTTGGTCTCAAAATAATCCCATATTAATTTCTAAAATATTACATGGAGTTTTAGGACAATAGATTCCCCTACCATTAGAAATTTATGTCCTCATAAGCCAAAAAATGCTAAACAATCAAATAGGGGTACATAGCATGAAGGTGAGCCCCCCACACCCACATTCTCTCCAAGATATTCCCATGCTACCACCGAACGTGCAAATAAATAATCGACCATCAACAAAGGATCCTCTCTAGCCAACCCTCAATCTCTAATAGAAACTCTAAAAGCGTCACCCCATCATCAATATCCAACCATCCCCAATTGATGGTGTGCGATAGATCATTCACATACCTCCTCAATTATGATACATAGAATATCTTCTGCACCTAGTGAATCTATTGGGGGAGAGCTAGGCAGTACACCGTCACTCCAACTCTCCTCAGAATATGAAATGGTCTGATTAACCTTGGAGATAGCTTACCGCCCCGGCCTACCATATGTAATCCCAATCTAGGTGAGCGATAAAGAAACTCATTGTCTACCTCCTCTAAATCCAAGGGCCTCCATCTCCTATCAGTATAAGATTTTTTTTTGTTATATAAAATCCTCATCTGCTCCAGGATGACCTGAACCTTTTCAGTAGTAGCCCATACCACCTCTGGACACAAGAGTGATGACTCCCCAGGGTTTGCCCAGTATAATGGTGATCTAGATGGATTCCTATATAGAACCTAAAATATTGTTATTCCAATATTCCATGATTCATTTCAAGGAAATATTTTTTCTAAAAATCAATAAATTATTAGTTTTTAAATTATTATTTTAAACTGAAAATCATATTTTTCTAAAGAATGTTGGTAAAGTTATTTTTATGGTATTAATAATTATAAAAAACAATTTTATTACCCATGGGAGTTATGTAGTAATTATACCAAGATTGTTTTTTCTCAATATGGTTTTTGATCAGTTTTAATATGGAATGTATTTACATTCCCTATGATATTACATGTTATATTTCATATTTTTGACTAGTGAATATATATTATGTTTCATTGTATATTCTTACGAGGAATTCATTAGAATTATTAAGTATAGAGTGGGCCTAGAATTATAAATCACATAATTGATTTTATAGGACTCATAAGGCAATTTAGTTTGTATTTTTCTCTATGTCCATACCCATTTTTTTATGATACAATAAAACAATGCCTCAATGGTATATTAATTACTTCTGTCTTTATTAATTATATGATTATAAAACTTGTAATTATTATCATTTGATTATTCATGTTGTTTTTGTGTCCATAGATTTTTTAAAAAATTTAGGGTATCAGTTATTCTTGAAATAGTTTATCATCATTTTTTGCAACTATATTTATTATGTCTTAAGTATTCAATATATATTACATTGTACATAACCCTTAGGGAGAGACCCTGGACACCATTTATTCTTTTCATTTAACTAATTACATTCTTATGTACTATGATTGATATTAAAGGATTTTAATGAGTGAATAATTATGTTATTAGAGAAAATAATTTTTTCCCTGTATGTTTAGGAATGTATTCGAGATTCATGTATTTATCTAATTTACCATGACTACTGAAATCTTAATAACATGACAACTCATCAATATCCAGTGTCAAAAATCATAGTTATATAGCTTAAAAACATTTCTATAGATTACTGACTTTTTAAGCATGTTGTGGCTCCAATTTACATGGAGATAGGGATGAGATATAACCACGGTTTTAAAAGCTATATCCATATGTATCCACTATAAAAATATACCTTTGCATCAGTTTTAGAACAGTAGCAATTGAAATATTTCCATGGTCTTAAAACCATGGAAAAATCCGAAATCGGTTCCCCACCATGGTAATTGATCTATTTTCATGGTTTCATAAAATGGATATAGGACTATTTCCATTGTGAGAAACCATGGATATAACCCATTTAAAATGAGACTGTAAGATTTTAAAAAAATGTGACCATTCTGATTTGATCCATAGAACTCCACTATCAGAATTTAGTCACTTAACCACAACACATCATAACATTATTGGATCATATATATATATATAATATATATTATTATAAATCAACTAAAAAAACATCAACCCATGTAAATATGTTTTCCCCTGACCATCCATTAATAATTGTTTTCAAATCCTTTTGTAGGAAATATATCACCCTGGTTTACCAGAACCATGGATACATGTGTGCTTTATAGCCAATGATTTATAGATCATTGTAAATATCCTCTAAACAAATAACTATATCCATGAAATTCTAAAACCATGGATATATATTTTTTCCTTATAGTGACATGGTCTATATAGTTTAATTATATGTATTTCCAAGGTAATATATAAAACTCCACATATGACCTACTAGGGTCATGGTCATTCCAGTTGATATTGGAGTAAGTTTCATTGAATCATTGGAATCTATATTTAGAAATATATATATATGGAAATATAACCCTATTAATGACTTTAAAGATTTATATTAGTATTGGGTAACTTTTTAATATGTTTTTATGGCAGAGATTATATAGTTTTTCATGAAATGCATCCATTTCTAGATACTATAAGTGGATGTGGCTTTATAAAATATGTATCAATGAGTAATAACCACTAAAAGTGTTAGGAAAGTATATATTGACCATGATTATAGTGTTTAGTTAGTGTGAGCTAATTGTTCACTTGACTAGACACTCTAGGGGGTATGCATGGGTTAAAAACCTTTTCATTATAAACCATTTTGATTAATGAGTAGATACAACCATTCTAAACCTCTGATATGATAGAGTATTCTTAGATAATCATAATATATATTGGGTTATTAATTTAATGGTTAATCATAAATTTAAAACCATGGATACCCCTATTGATATTTTATGTTATGAGAGTTTAACATGATTAAAGATATTTTGTGATATATTTATGGCAATGAAACCTTTTAGATTAGTATATGTTTTAATTAAAATTTTTATATTAAGAAATATTAAATATTTTTTCAAAATACATTTCAAATCATTTATAATATTTTGTGTTAATAAGATTATTGATATTTAATTAATTATGGATTATTAAGACAAAAAATGATATTATATTTCGAAAATATATCATATACACAACTATGATATTGAAAAGTGATTAAGTGACTAAGTAATTACCATTAAATACATTGTAATGGAAATATTATATGAATAAGGAAAGATTAATATGAGGAATTTTTTATTGAGTTATTTTATTTAAACATATACTATTTAATTGTGGATTTATGGTGATTTAGGATATTTATAAAAGATTAGTGTATTCTGGTGAATATATGATTTGGGTGTATCCAGTTTGGGTATGATTCATTAAGAATTATAGATGTTATTTAGAGATAAATTCTAAATTATCTTTGAAGAATATGTGAAAAAAAATTTATTCATTGTTCATTTATCATAGTCAGGTATATTTGGGGTAATTTTATGTTCTATTAATTTTAGAATTGATTAAGTTGAACATTGGATATTAATTTTGGGATTTTAGAAATTAATGTATTATGCTATATAAAATATTCTATCCATTTATGCATTATTTAGTTGAAAATGAATGAATTCTATATCTTAGACCCATTGAAATATAATTTTAGTTCTTCAAGTATTCAAATTCATCTTGAAAACTCATTTCTTGGAGAAATACACGATATTGGGGTGGAAGTTGAACAAAATATGAAATTATACTTCTAATGAAAATTAAAATTTCTGTTCATAGTTTAGATAGAAAAGGAATGCCTCAACTATTAGAAAATGATAAGTAAATAAAAAATTTACCATATTGAGATTAATTTTGAATAAATTATTTAATTTTCACTACCCACAAATTTTACACAATTTGGAATCCAATTTTTTAATTATTTTACGCAACCATCATATTTCTCTGTCCCCATTTTAAGAGGATTATTCATTAACCCTTTATACTATAGAGTTATATTTAGATTTAAATTCATTGATTAATAAGAACAAGTTAAAATTTTAAAGACCTAATATAGTTAAGTTGTATAATTAAACACCCTAAAATTTAATATGAAGATTATATTAAGTAGCATTTACAACACACAACACTGAGCCTCAACAATCCACAAAATATTGTTTTTAAAATTTTTTTATTATATAAAGGTATGAATTTTGGGAATGAATAGAGTAAACCAAAATATAAAAACTAATACAAAGGGTTTAAACAATTTAATTATTGTAAACAAAAACCACTTAAATTTCGGTAAAATCATTTTAACTAAAAACTGTAATTTCATTAAAAAATATTTTATTTTGAATGTTATGTTTAGAAATTATAATTAATTTCTCACACATTATAAAATATTATCATATAAAAATAATATTAATTTTAAAATCATTATATCAAATTTAACATCGGATTAAATTTTTGGATTTTTATGAAAATATTTATTTTCCCATTAAATAGTAAACACTACATTTTTTTAAATATTTCTATTTCTTATTATTAAAATTTCCCTATGATATTGTGAATTTGATTCTAAAATAATATAACTCTTTTATGATTATTATTAATTGAATTAATATCTTTTCATTCTTGATTATAGGTTATCTTATTATAAAAATAATGTCTGAAAAAAATAACTTGTTTCTAAATACCTTTTTTCATCAAGCATTTTGATATAATTATAAAATTAATTTCTACTAATTATATAGATTGAATTTGCTAAAAATGTTTCCAAATTTAGAATCAATATAATTAAACATGTTAAATATAATAAAATTAATGTTGGGTAATAATGAAAAGTAAAAATATTAAAATTTCTCTCCAAGATAAAAGGGTATATTTTGTAATTAAAGTTAAACATTATTTTATGAGCACTGGAAATTGATCGTAAAACAAATTTTTATACTATTGAATTTCTGGAGATTAACAACTTCTATCACTGTATCTAACATTATTCTCCTTGGATCCATATTTAATTGATTTTCACGTTGAAAATATTTAACAAAAAGATAACAAAAAAAATCCACTTTATTTCTTTTAATGAGTATAATATTTTATAATAGGGCTCAAAATAATAGATTAGATTACAAATATTAAATTGAAATATAGATGATTTTTGTTATCATTTTAATTTACTTGTATTTTTTAAGGATGAAATAATTACTTTATGTTCTTATAAAAAACAACACAGTATTTATTCAATTAGTAGAAAAATAAAATAATTAATTTTTTACATTTTAAAAGAATTATAAATTTAATTAATTAATGTGTTCCATTAAATTTGTATATAATTTTAGAATTTTATTTCCGTTTTAAAGGATTATATTCAAATTCAATTAGTTTCATGTTCTTTTCAAATTCAAAATAAATGAATTGTTCCAGAAATTAAAATAATTATATTTTGAAATAAATAATAATTTATTAAATGATTTAATATTCAAAAATACAATATTTGGTCATTTTGTCGTGATATAGTTCAAAATATAAACTATGGTCCATTTATTGGTTAATTTACCTTTGATAGTAACTATAATTACGCATAATGAGAAAAAACATTATCGTCATGATAAGTTTCAAAATGGCATAAAGCAGGTTAAAATAATGATATAAGTGTAAAACCACAATTAAAGAAAGTAAATATTTTATTTTATTATATTATTTTGACCCATAACTATGTTATATTATAACTGTATCAGTTTGGATAATATTTTACATTATAATTAATTTATATTAATTTAATATTTTATCAGATATCAAATGTTCCCCTGCCCATAAAAATAAAAAGAAACCTCCTATAATCTTCTATTTAAAAATAAAAAAAATTATTTAGGGAAATAGTTACCCAAATACATAACAAAATTACCTTAAATTGTCAATTTTTTTAATGGAGAACCCTCCTAGGAAGGTTTTTGTCTAAACCTAACGTGGTTGTCCAAAATAGATGTATCATTCTTAACCGAACATTTCTCTCTTCTTCCAACTCCTTCATATATTATTCCAACCCGATGGTACGATAACATCAATATATCCTATATATTGAGTTGTTTTTATGTTAATGATGTAACTAATATCCATATCATCATATGTCATAAAAGAAATCAAACTATCATTCATTTGTATTATGGACTATAGCCTCATGTACAAATGTAATTTGTTTTACATAACTTCATATCAAAGATGGTTATAAAGAAGGAATTAATTATATATATATTATATTCATGAAATATTTATAGTTTTTCATAGTTATTGTATTATCTACTTTTAAACGTTTCTTTCCATTTCAAAATTGGAACGTCTTTCATGCATACAAATGGACCACTGGCTCCCTGAAGTGATGTGATTCTTTTTCAATAACAAAAAATGAATTATATATAAAATATTATTCAGATAATTAATATGGTATATATAATATTACTATTATTATGTGATGAAAAAATAATACTTAACTTTATTCTATCGAGATCAATGAAAAATTGAAACGTTACTCATTCCTAAGTACATCAAAACATTTTTAAGACAATAACAATGTCTATTTTTCATTACAAAAATTCATAGTTGGTTTTAAAAGTGTAATTAATGTATAAAAATGATTATTATTCTTTTTTATTTTTCTGGATATGATGGGGAAATGATCATTTTTACCATAGTCAACATACTAATGGAATTTGGGATAGATAAAGAAAATATCATCCAAACATCTGATATGAACATAAATAATAAGTTAATTAAATATAATATAGTAATGAGTAATATAAAACGAATAATAGAATTTAAATGGTTTAATATGAAAATAAATATTTAATACATGTTTATTATTTATTAAGATAATAAATAGATGTGAGAAGTCAAATATTAGGTAAGGGATTTTGTCTTAATTATATTTCATTAATATTTATTTTAATTTTATACACCAAATGTATTTTATACATAGTATATACTAACCCATTTACATATTATATCATAAACCCATCATACATCATGTTATTTTCTATTTCCAATCAGATTATCTAACCACATTGGGATTTTATATGAAGGATAAATAGTGTTAAGGGTTTTTCTTACACTGTATCACTTCCATGGGTTATACTTATAATTTAGTGAAATTTATATATCATTAATATGTGTGAAACATAAATTTATTATATTTTGTTTTATTTATACATATATGATGTGGATTTATATTTTTCACACATAAGAACTTCATTGATTAAGTCTCACATTAATTATGTAATATTTGATTGGGATCTTCATCTCAAATTGTCTTATTCGGAACATATATTATATTTGAAACCAATATTACAATATGAGGTGTATTCACAAGACCCTTGATATTCTATATCATTAATCTTTTTATATTCATTGAAATTAATGATTCATTGGATGTTATTTAATTCATGGGGGTTTTCATATGAATGTTTCCAAAGTGGTAAGGGTTTATTTCACAGTCTCATCATTATTTGGGATAGTTTATATTGAAGTATCCATTGGGAGAATTATATGACAATTCTATATTAAACCCAATTTGTTTTTTTATCTTATATTTTTTTATTTAAATTACATGTCTTCAATTCATCCTCCTATGTTAAATATCTCGTGATACAGAAATAATGTTTTTAAATAATAAATAATTTTGTTTTTCTACTCACTTGGGAAATTTTTTAACCAATTCCAATTTCATCCTCATAATTTTATAAATAATATTTTTACTACTCACCAATGATTAATTATTGAAATTTTTCCCATTATTGACTTTAAAAAATAATTTAAAATTAATATTCTTATGATTTTTCAAATATGTAACTATTTTGATTTTTTAAGGGAATTACTATTTATGTTATACGAAAAACTTTTATTTTATACCATAATGTGCACTCAATGAGTTGACGATTTATTTTCAAGATTTCATGATTCATTTTAAAATAATGCCCAATATAATGATTTTTTAATAATATATTTTAACGCTAAATGTCTATTTTATTTAATATTGTTTTTATTGACATTTTATTGTATTTTTAGTCTTCATCGGAAAAAAAATTTAACCACACACGATTTGTTATCATCATACCATCCTTATTATTTATTGAGATATTATATATGCAGTTGGACTAGATAATGTATAAAAATTATTTATGACAGTTCTTCATATACAAAGAGTATTTGAATAAGTCATGTTGATTTAGTAGAATAGTTTATTCATATGTTGAATTCATTAGACATATTAAGAGAATGCTAGGGCTCAAAATTATATAGCCCCTTGATTCATCTATAAGTCTCATGAGACAAACATGTTTGAGTTTTTTGGAATATTACCAATTAATATAGGAAATCATTGTTTTAGGATGTGAGGGTACATTTATGGTGTTCATCACTGTTCATTCCATCATTACGAAAATAGTCATTTTAATCCATCTTATTACTTATGTTTTGATGATATATACGGATTTTGTCCCCTTTTATGGTAGCAGTTATATGGAATTATTTGATCATAATTTTTTCTATCTAAATGGATAATGCCTTATTTATTTAAGATAACTTGTACTATATTTACCCCAAACTCTGAATCTGAGATATCCATTTCTTTATTTCATTTCCAATGTATTAAAGTTTGTGTTGTATGATTGATGTACAAGAATATACTGGAAGAATTTATAATTCTTTCAAATAAAAAAAAATTATATTATTTATGTTTTCAAATTTATGTGAGATTAATTGTATACCTAGTTTAATAAAAATATTAATCTATTTGGTCCCTCTATATGTGAATCCTTATAACTTGTTTGAGTGTAATAATTTAAACACTGTCTTTGGGACTCTGTATTGGGTATTTATTGGAACTACCCTAAACATGAAGGAGTATAGGGTCAAGAAGAGATTAATATAAAACTAAACATGTCCATAATATTAGAAAAGGTAAAAATTACAATATATCACCATTAATTCAAATGAATATGAATACAAATAATAGATTAAAGTAAAACATCAATGAAAATACACTGACTGAAACACCATAAAAAGTCTAATGTAGAAGATAGTAAAATCCTACATAGCCATTGAATCACATTTGGGAAACTAAAATAGATCATTTATATAGGTGTTGATCATACATGTATACTCGGTTGGATCATACCCTAAGTCTCTTATGAACATTTAAAACAATCATACTCGCATAATAGTAGGAAAGCAATAGAAACAACAACACCTAAACTGGTCAACAAACCAATCCAATCCTAATGAAGGAATGATCATAAAATAACTCATAAATTAATATTAACATAATAAGAATAATATAGAAAAATGGTAACCCTATTTATATAACCCCATGATTTAAAAATGAAAAAATTTATGATACCATATACGATATAAAACACTGAGTCTTAAAACCCAAAAAATATTATTATTTAAATATGACCATTATAACCTAGCTTTTAAATTAGTGTGTATGAATATCATTAACTAATTAAATAAAAATAGAAATTTTCTACAAAAATATAAATAAATTTATAAATTTCTATTGGAATGACAATAATCTAATAATAAATAAATTTTTTTCTTCCGAAAATATGTTTTTCAGAAAATATTTTTTATTCATTTTTATGATAAAATTATAACAACAAGACATTTTTAAAAAATTATTTTCTATTAAATAGTTTATTGGAAACAAAACACATGGATTAAATGAACCATGAATATAATTCATGTAATTTAATCACTTTAATAGTTTTTTTCATGGAATCCAATATATAAATGAAGTGTAATATAGTATACTATTATAACCAAGTCGTTAAATTTTAGGGCACGAAGAGATAAAAAAAATATGTAAATTATATGGTTTTGATATGTATAAAATAAATTAAATGATATTTATTAGATTTTTGAATTTAATAATAATCATTTTAAAGGAAAAGAATTATTTTCTGAAGAGTATTGTATTTTTGAAAAGGATGTTTCGTCATTATTTTCCCAAAAAAATTGAAATTAATTTATTTCCACATTTTAAAAATTTATTTAAAAAAATATAATTCAATTATAAATTCAGAATATCAAAATATTCTTTTGGAATTTTTTTTTATTTTTTATAAAATATTGATTTTTCATTGATTAGTAAAAAACATCAAATCTTGTAAAAATGTCATTTTATTTCAATAAATTTATAAATTTAAAAGTCTAATATTTTTTTTAATAATATGTTAATTAAAATAATTAATATATAGTTATATATAACCTAATTAGTTATATTTTAATCATCATTACATTGTACTTTTTTATAGGATTATTTTTGGAACTAAAAGCATTATTTTTCTAAATACATTTCTAATGTACATAATGTTTCTCTTATCAAACTATCATAAAGAAACACTAATTAAAAATAATTTAAATATAATGGATATATTATATATAAATAAATAATAATTTAAATTCACATAATTATTTTAACTAGTCATAGTGTCAATATAAAATATTTTTTTCTTAAAAAAATAATATTCTTGGAAACCTATAGTTTCATCACATCTTTAGTTTCAATTTTATATTATAAATTTATAATTATTTGAATTTAATTTTAAAAAATCTTTTAAATATTTGTAATGTGGTTTATTTATAGAATTTAATAATGTGAAATTATTTTTTCCCACAATAAATAGTGTAATAACATAAAAACTAACTACTATGGTTAAGAGTAAAATAGATATACCATGGGTTAGTCTTAATAGATAAGGGTACGAATAACCATAAAAAAATTTAAAATCTATTTATTATGATATTTAGACATTATAATGTTTGAGGATCAGCAATTGTTTATTTTGGTTACTTTTAGCATCTGAAAAAAATTCGTAAACATTATAATTTTAAAAAATTATATGTTTTCCACTTACCACCATTACAAATGTCAACCCAATCCTCTCATATTCTAAATTTCAAAGAACATTGGATTATATAATCGATGAAAAAAATGATATCTAAACTCCCACTCTATGACTTGTATCCCTTGGTTTGATCATAAATCCATCCAAATAATGATTTTGTCGATAACATAAGAAAGTTGTCGGATGAAGTGTAGTTAATGGACATACATGGAAAGTCTGGATTTGAGGTAAGGGTTTCTCATATCACATTTATTTCTCTAGAAAATATTCCTCATTTACTATTCAATTTTGGCTATGTGGGATATATTCTTACAATGAATTTATTTTTTTAATATTTTCATGAACATTATTTTTATTTAAAAACCAATTATAGTTTTCTATTTCTTGGGTTTTGGATCTAAATATTTATAATGTCATGTTGGAATTCATCTCAATATTCTTTCTTTGATGAAAAATATGATGCTATGAACCTATAGTGTTTTATTTTTTTTATAAAAACCCACTTTTAAATTTTATGTCATGAATTTTCTATTATCATGATATTTTTTGTTTATAAATTTTATTTTCCACACGGACTATAAATCAAATGTTTCTAATGTGGAAAGGGACTTTTTATTACCATTAAATCATATATTTTTTTCCTTAAAATTAAAATTCTATGCCATTCCCATTTGTTTAAAATTATATTATGACTATAATAATATGAAAATGATTATACGAGAAATAATTATTTTGTCTTTCATTCAACTATTTCAAAAATGTAAATTTTGTATGGAATGCCTAAATTTAATTAAATGCGACAGTAGGAATATCCAATTTAATATGTAAAGAAAAATCACTTTTCCCATAGCTATAATAATAGTTTTAATTTATTTATTCTATAAAAGGAATTCATGATTTCATTAAGGGAAAACACAATTTTACTTTTTCTGATTATATTTGTACTGATTATGTATTTTAATATAAAAGAGTCTTTTTGTATTGAAAATTGGGGTTTTTAAATAAATGGGTATTTTTGTATCAAGAAGTGTTCTTCATAAGACATTTTAGGGTTTTAATATTTTCAGATGAAAAAATAAATCATTTAGGATTTATAACTATGTTATTGTTGTTGGCAGTTTGTTATAGATAAGATGTGTTTTTATAAAACAGTGACCAGTGGTACTATTATAAGTCATGGATTGGTGGTTATGCTATTTTACAAGGATTGGTTTCTCCATAATAAACCATAGATTGGTGAGTCGATGATTTTTCTCCAATGCATTGGGTACTCTAGAGATTGAAGTTAACCATAATTGTTAATATATTTGAATGAATTTAAATAAACAGAAGCAATATACATACCAATATGTTTTGATTATAATTTTTATGGTTAAAATTTTTCCCTTGATTGAGATTTATATCACATGGATCTTGATTATTGGTTTTGATGAATATATCTTTTGTGAAATCCTTATACCAAGTTTTCATGTTTTAGGATCCAGGTATTTATATGCATGAATATTCTTTTCTTATTCTCATGCATAATTTTTGATTCATCATACCATAATTCTCTTATTATTCTTAGTTTTGACATTAAATTATCAAATATTATGTTACCCTTATTGATAATTTTATCTTCAATGTATTATGTATCATTTTTTCCATGGTATCGAGAATGATTTAATATTTATTTTTTCATGAACGGTATCATATTGATGACGATTATGACATAATGAGGAACAAGAAATTATGGGTTAAGTGGGAAAAATAATCATTTCCACACATTAATGTTTCTAATGTAATTGTTTTTACTAATTCTACAAAAATTAAAAACAAATTTTATTTTGGATTTTAAGGGAAAATAATTTCATTTTTAAATTTTATGACTGGATGATTCAAATTGGGTCAACATCATCGACATCGAATTCAGAAAAAAAATCTACTATTTTTAGTATCATCTATGGGAGTGTGGATTTGGGAATATTACAGTTTGTATCAGAGTATGGTTTAGATAGCATTGGATAATAAGAAGTTTTTAGGATAGTATTTCATAAAAGATAGAGAAACCATCATGAGTTTATGATATTAATGAGGATTATATATTCTATGTCTTAGAAACCTATTTTGAGATTTTAAGTGATGTGATCATAATGAGATTAATCAAATTTTTATAGAAATTTTCTTGGATGATGTTTATGTAAATCATTGGTTTAATATGAATTATAAAATTTTGTTTTTTGGAAATGTTTTTCTCTAACTGGTAAAATTAGGGGTTTATATAATCTGGTATTTTGATGAAATTAATGTAACATGTGTTTTATCATATATATAACGTTGGAATTGAAATGTTATTTCGAAAGTAAATGGTTAATGTTATTTTAGAATAAGATCAAAATATTTTTAAGCATATAAGAAGAATAGTATTAGATAACCATTGAGGTTAATAAACTCTTTAATTTTTAGGATATTTAAGTCATCTAGGATATAGAGTAATTTATTTATTGAATGATTTATTTGGAACTCTGGTATTATAATTCAATATTGGTGGTTTGTTCCATTTGGGAAAAATATTTTCATATTATAACCCTTTTTTTAATTTGTAATGATTACTTGAATATAAATATTAACCATTTTTTGATTATATGGTTCATTATATGTTGATTTTAGTTCTTCGAGTACGAATAGTTAAAATAGAGTACTTATCAATTTGTAAATTACATAAAATTTTAATGAAGATCTATTAAAGGATGAAGTTGAACATACTAAGTAACTATATTTCCCTATTTTCATAGTCTTGATAGTATGGAAAACTTCAATCTTATGAAATAAATATTTAAAATGAAAAACATAACCTATTTTTTCATTAAGGAAGAAATTGGGTTCTTTTCAAACCACATTGGTTTATGGTGTTGTGGTTGTTAAATTTTTAATGATCATTCTATTTACTTCGATCATTGATCTCAATCAATCTCCATAATTATATGGGAGTTAAATTTTTCAACCATTACAATGTATTTATTTCCCACAAATATTTTCCTTCTTTTAAACCTAGTTATTTATTATTCGATATGGTCTTAATAATTCCCTTTCTCTATTATCATGACAATTTTAAAACCATTTTATAGTGTTTGTTTCCATCAATTGTATATACAAATTTCAAAAACCTAATAATCTAGATCAACATCAAATTGAAATAAAACAACATTATAAATGGGAAGGGGATAATGTTACACCCATATATTAAAAAAACTAAACTATGATTGATATCATATTTGAAACACAACACAAACTTAATCAACCCACAAAATATTTTTTAAAAAATTTAATCTCTCTAATATCTTATGGTAGATTTGACTGTAGATATAAATAAACTGTAATATAGTATACCATTATAACATAGTCTTAAATTGGTGGGTATGAATATAACTAACTAATTAATAAAAATTATATGGTCTAAAAAATTATAAAATCAATTATATAGTTTTATATGAAATTTAAAATGAACTTTGAATTAATTAAATGAAATAAAAAATTTTAATGAAAAAAATTTTGTTTCTCAAAAAGGTTTCCCCATTTCTATTTGGATCATATATTAAAAGTACATTGACCAATTTTATAAAATTATCTTTTTAAATTGGACTTAAATTTTTAATTCATTATATCAAAATTGCCTTAGGGTAAACTGTTTGGTGTTTTTAAATCATATTTTTTTTGTGAATATGAAAATATAAGTATTTTTATAAAATTGTGATTTTGTTTCAATAAATTATATAAATTTAATGTATCATTATGTTTTGAATATTTTTTCCTGTAACATATGTATTATGTTGTTATATTTATTTTACTATATTAAATTTTAATATTATTTTTATTTGATTTTAGTATAATATTATTTCCGGGTTTTAAAAAGGTATTTTGTTAAAACTTTTATAAATTGCATAATTTTTCTCCATTTTAATTAACTAAAAATCCCATTATGAAAAATTATTTAAATTAAATTAATAGATTTTATAAAAATATGTATTATATTTAATTTATATAAATATTATTACTATTCATATTATTAAAATATCATCTTTTTCTTGATAAATACAGAACATGAAAAAATGATTTTCATCACATATGAAGGATTATTTATAAGTGAATATTTTCTAATTTAGTGACTATAATATGAAAAAATGGATCCGTATTTGAAATAATAATAATTTATATTATCTAATATGGTCAAAATAATTTTTTACCATAATTAATAGTGAAAAAAAATACATTTAGTTAATGTAGTTATGATGAAAATCAATTTATCGAGGGTTAAACTAAAAGGAGAAGGGTTATAATGGCATTATAACTTTTCTAAAATCAGATTTGATGAAAAATTAATTAATTTTAATGTATAATTATATATAATGGTACAACGTCAAATCCTTTTCTCATATAGAAAATGAGGGTATATCTTTTTTTTAATTATAAGTGTGCCATTCGTCTCACTTATAAATGTTGAATCCCTCTCATATCTACTTCAAAATTAGGAATCCATTTGTCTCATCTAATACAGAAATAAATACATTCCTAAATTCCCTCCAAATGACATAAAGTTATAGTTTTTATAGAAAAACCATTCTAAGAATGATTTTGGTGCTACCTAATAAGGTTGTCTGGGGATGATTATATAAATAACACACATGTAAATTCTGAACATAAGGTGAGGATTTGTCATATCACTTTTCTTTCATGAGACATGTTCAATATTTACTACTTAGATTTTTTGGTGTATATACTACCCATTTTTTATTGTATAATTATTTCTATTAAAAATATTAGTATTTTATAATCCATAAAAATTTATCTCTTATGTTTAGTTTTGATCAAGATATTATAATAGTCATAAAGGACATCCTCTCAATTTCCTTTCATAGTGAATATTTTTATCTTATGCACCTATATTATTTTATGTGGTGTATATAATGAATGTTTTAAATGATATATCATTAATTTATCTATTATCATTGTATTTATTGGTTTTATTAATGTTATTTTTTAATGGGGTGTAAAAATCAAATGTTTACATGGCGGGAAGGGACTTTTATTTAAAAAAAATTAAAATTTATAATTTTCCATCCAATATCATATATATTAAAAATCCATAATTTATAAATATTCTATCATGATAATAATATGGACCTGAGAGGTTCGTATAGGGTTTTTTCTAAGTTGTTCAATTTTTTAAAAATGAATATTTTTACGTAATGTTTTAATATGTTTACAAATAGAAAAATAAAATTCTAATTTAAAATGTTCAATGAAAATGATTTTTTATAACTCCATAAAAAATATTTTCTGGTAATAATCCATTAAAATATTTCATATTATATTCAAATAAATTCCCTCTTTATATTTGTTAGGTATGTTTCTTTTGAAAATGGGTTGTAATAAAAAATTGTATTTTAGTATTAAAAATATGTTTTTCAAGGAAATGGGTTATTAGATATAACACAGTGTTTATAAAAGTAGATTAAAATACCTTTTAAATATATTTATGATTAATTTTTTTTAGGTTTTATGATTATGTTGTCGTTATTTTCCATTGATTATGATTATAGGTGGTTATGTTATAAACCATGGATGAGTGGTAGTTTGATAAACCAATGGATGCTGATTTTTTTATAAATAATGGATGGGTGGATACATTATTGACCAAGGATGGGTGTTTCCATGTTACACCAAATATGTGTTGGTCCATGACATATCTACAATACATTTAGTACTTTGGAGATGAAAGTCAACCAAATTGGTTATTCCATTTACAAGAAGTGATAAAAAGATAATGTCCCCTGATACCAATTTTTTTATTTATTCATGTTATTATAAAGAATGATTCTTTTGATTAATATTGATGTCACATAGATCTTGATTATTGATTAGTATGAATATTTAATTTTTGAAATCCTTATACCATGTTTCACGTTTTATGATCCAAGTCTTGATGGTTATGAATATTCTTATCTTATGCTAATAAATTTTGATTATTCCATCATTCTAATATGCTCTTCTTATTCATAATAATGAATTTAAATTATCTATGCTTATTTTTACCCCTGCCTAAAATTTTCTCCCACCCTTCTTATGTTTCATTTCCCCATGTTATATATAAGTATGTTTAATGAATTATATCTACAAGGGTTTTATATGGATGATGACGAAAACATAACGGGTAATAAGACAAGAATTATTAGTTTAAGAAAATTTTAGAATATATATATCATAAAATTAAATTTATTTTTTAAATAACTATATTAAAAATAAATTTTGGTGAAATTTTTGTATTTTTCTAAAATTAATTAATTTTTATTAGATAGTGAAAATTAGTGAATTTTCAAATATTCTATTTTATTTTAATAGAATAAATAAATTTAAAATAAACATCAAATTTTCAACATAGAGTTGATGGGATTTATTAATTTTACTATAATATTAAAATTAACTTTATTTTCATCATTAATTTTATGGTTTTTTGAATAATTTTATTTTCATACTTAAAACACTATTTTCTGTAAAAATATTTAAGTGCCTAAAACTTATCAATGTAAATTATTTAAAACAAAACTGATTAAAGAATGATTTTAAATAAATTTATAGATTATATTTGAATTTATATGAATATAAATTCACATAATGATGATTTGTAATCATAGAGTGAATATATGTTCATCTAATACTTCAAAATAAAAATTCACTAAAACAGTAAATTTCTTTTTAATTTGTGGTTTAATTTTAAATTATATTATTATAATTATATGAATCTAATATTATAACATAGATTCAATATTTTAATAAATCATTATTTTCATTATTTGATAAATTGAAATACATTTAATGACATAATTAATTATAAAAACATAAAAAATTAACTATCACAGTTAAGGGTAAACATCACTTTTTTCGTGTTACATGTTTCTTTTTTAAAATTAATTTTAACAAACATAAGATTTAATTATTATAAAATTTATTAAATATTTATAATCGCTGAGTCAAAATTATCTAATAAGTAACCTTTTATTTTTAGGATATAAAGATAAATTAATGAGGTATAAACTAGTTACCATGGTGAAAAATAAATTGGTAAAAGTGATTAACCATAAAGAAAACTGGAGTAACCTGATAAAATATTTTTTTAATAATTTTTGATGTATGGTTGCACCTAATTTTCTATAAAATACATCATTTATCAATTTTTAAGGATTTTTTCTAGATGGTGACTTATTATTATTGAATAATTTTTTGTATTTAAAAAATGCTACTCCTTCTCACTTATTAAAGAAATCCTCTTATTATATCCAATCGATAATTAAAATAAAATTAGGTTAATAAAATTACAAAAAATTCTTAATTAATTCTTTCAACACATACTCTATTATATTATATAATTAAAAATCCATTATAAGAAAGAGGTTATTCAACGATCAATTATCGTTCTTAACCACTTATTTTCATTAATTTTTTTACACCCCCTGATAAATTTCTTTAACCATGTTGATATAATAGAATCAGTATCTACCATATACATTGATTTTATAATGCTATTTTAACAACCCTAAACAATATCCTTTCACATAAATTTGGAAATGAAACCATCATTCAATTCTACCGAAGACTACTACTTCTTGAACCAATGTAATTTTATTTCCATCCTCACTTATCATGAGAAATTTTAATGAAATATTTAATAAATATATATATTATATTCATTACATATTAACAATTTTGGAGAACTATTATATCATATATTTTCTTACCCTTATATTCAAAAAAATATAATAACATCAAGCGTTGGTTCGTGTAGACTACCACCTTCTTGGTGCGATGTGATTCTTTTTTCATCCCCAAATAATATGAATGGTATATATAGGTCTATATAATGAATTAATATTAGATTTATGATATAATTATAATTCTTGAAATATAAAATAAATCTTACATTCTTTCCATCTTGTTTATTGTAAAATTGAAACATTACTCATGCACATATACAGTCAATCATAATCATGTTTGTAACATAATGCATTTTTTATATCTGTATTTTATTTTTGGTTCTAAATGTATGATTATTATTTCAAACTTTTAATTCCTTAATGATTATTTTTATAGATATGATGGGTGAATTAAGTATTTTACAATAATCAACCTACCGAAGTAATTTTGGACACATTAATAAAAAAATTTGAAAAACACTAAACATGATCATAATATATTAAATATATAAATAATATTTAATGAATAATAAACTTGATATAGTTACTAGGAAAGGTGGGGGAATACCCCTTTATTAAAAAATAAAATAAAACATACAAACCCCTTTTGTGATATTTAATTATGTAAGTAAGAAATTAACATATCCTTATTATTCAATTAGATAAACTATATATATTATAAGTGGAACTCAAGGTAAGGGGTTCCATTACATAGTTATTTTTTATTAGGTTATGTTAATACCTTATTAACTATGTTATGAAAAGATTATGTGTATAAAAATACTTATTATATAATTTAATATATAAAATGTTTTTTTATATAATTTTTTTACACATTATTACATTATTGATAAATTTTCACATCGATTATATGATCCTGGTATGTGATTTAATTTCCCCATTATGTCATTGAGGGTTATTTTAAAATTATGCACTATATTTTTATATTTGGTCTATATAAAATCCATTTAACAATTTATATAATGTCATTATCATAATTTTGGGTATTTTTATTTTTTAATACAATTTATGTCATCTAAGGGTATATTTTTCAAATTCTAAAATTGAGGTTATGGATTTATGTCAGAATATCATTTCTGTTCAAGGTTCGTCATTATCAAGGATCTTTTAAGGGAATGATTATACAATTATTTGATGGAACCACAAAAATTTTATTATACTCTATTAATGAATGTTTTTTTTCATTTTTTGTATCATTTTATTTCATTATTTTATAAATAAATATCATAAAATTTTATTTATGTAATACCGACCTTTTATCTTCATTTAAATCTTTAGTCTTTCTCTTCCATGACAATATTTCAACTAAAAAAAAATTTATTTTTATTTATAAATATATAATTAGTTTTAAAATATATTTTTACCCATCTCTATATTCATAAAAAATGTTTTAAAAGAAATATTTATATCGTTTTGGAATGAGGTTCATATTGATTTAAAAAAAAGGTTGAAAATACTTTTTTCTATTAACATATATGACCTCAAAATAATTTTCCTCCCTAAATTCACTCAATAATTTTAAGAAAAAATTTAATATTAACATAGTTCATTTAAAAAATTCAATAATATTTTGTAAATTTTTATATATTAAATAGTCTCTTTCAATGTTAAATTGGTATTTTCCTCATTAACATTCAAGGTTATATTTCAAGGACATTTTCATCAATAATGGAAACCTTAGATGATAAGGATAGATTAAAAATTCTATATATATATGCCTCCAACATATACCTGTAGAAATTTATCGCATAATTTTTTGGGGGTAATACCTTCCATATAATTATTTCTATAAATTATTCCATATGAAATATCTTTTGGTTATGATAATAGGTATGATTCTAAAACCATTTTTTATCTCATGGGTAATTATTTTTAATATTACTTATTATTTTTTTGATTTTTATGGAACAAATAATCTTGGAAATGTTAGGATTTGTGTGACCAAATTGTTCTCAAATGCATTGGGTAATATTTTTTCCTCATGGGACATTATGTATGGGATTGAGGAGTAAACCACACCCATTATGGGATTTTTCTATCATGTGATGTTGTCTTAATAGTTAGCCTTGAATTATGATTTTATCATGTTATATTGTGAATGGACATTACTATGTTCCCATTATATTATGATATCATGTTATTTATTTTATTGTCCCCTATTATTATTCATAAAACTTCTCTTTTTGAATATAATGTTTTTCCTTGTTATCATGTTTTCTCCCTTACCAAGAATTATATCTCACCCATTATTCTCTATTTTCCTAAGGTTATCATATTAATTTTTAGTATAACTTATATATTTTGGATCCGAATAAGGAGATTAAAAATAATTATGTTATATTTTGTCTTCATTTTCATGTTTTACGTACCCAATCTTCTAAAGGAACTAAACCTCCTTATAATTTGATTGTAATTAATGAATTTTTATTTCAAATATCATGTAATAGTATATTAAAAATTATTTTCCACAATATTTTTTCTTAGATAAAGTCATATATGTTATTAGAGATTAGGATTATAGAACTTTTGTAAGACCCTAGTGATAATTTATGTCTCGTACTACACCCCAATTTTTTTTGTTAGTAATAGATAATATATTTTTACTAATAATACATGCCTTTTTTGATTATATAAGTAAATTCATTTTTAAACAAATGTTTATTGGGGTAATAAACCTATAAAGGGATTGTTGAGTTTATATAAACAGTAATTTTAATTCATGATGAGTGTTCACTTTCTACTCACATGGATTCACAATCCTAGTGGATATGATTGGATAAATTCATATATTTATAATAAACCATCATGACATATTTGAATAGTTGATAATCATGTATAACCTAGGTGAAAAAAAAATTCATACATTGAATAAGTTTTTTCATGATTTATACATCCTATAAATCATTTTTCATGATTATGATTATTATTTCACAAACCATAATTTCTAATTTGAGTAATTTGTTGGAATGAAGAGGAGTAATGTTATTGTTGAATTTTATGGAAAATATAGAGATTGTGAATACTAGAATGATTTGATGACTAATGTGAATGATAGTGTGATTATTCTTAAATTTGTTTCTGAATATATGTTGAAACCTTTGTACCATAACCTACTATAAGACTCACTAAACTAGATAGGGATGGTTTTCAATAATTTATCTTGGTAAAGGGGAACATGAAGAAACTAATGTTCAATTTCATCCATCTTAAAAAATATAGGGAGATATATTTAGTAGATGGAAACAAAGGATCAATAAAATACCTTCTTTGTTGAAAAAAAGGTAAAAAAATCCATGGAAAACTGAGGTGTTCATTGTTGATGAATAAATTTCATCATCAAGATTGATTTTTAGTTTATTTTATTAAATAAGGGGAACATGAGAATTATTTGAGCCAGTTACAGCTTAATAATTTTAACTCCTATAAAATGATATTATTAATACCAACCATTATGGGAAATTATATATTTATTATATTCAAGAATAATTTTTTAGAATTATTTTCATGAATGTTCTTTTTTATATGATTTATGAATCATTTTATGATTGTTTAAATTAATAGACGAATGATTAATTTTATAGTGTCTTTATAGTGGTTAATGTTATTTGTAAACACTATAAACATATATGATTAGGGAATATTCATTTTTGTATAGGGATTTTAGAGTGATTGTTGGAATTTTGAGTTAAAAGTATAATTTTTTACTGAAGAATATTAAACATAAAATTTGATATAGTTGGGATAAAATTTTCGTATATATTATTATAAATAATTTTATCTTCAATTATAAATTGAATTATTTATGTTAAATTATGATTTTTATTGTTATGGATTTACAGATTAATATCTAATTTCATCAAGTGACTGTTTATTCTTTCTTGGTATTATCGAACACATTTCTAACTATTTTTGCTTTGTTAAATTACTAAATAATTTAGTGATATATTTTGATCATTTACTTTAATTAATTAATCCAATATAGGATTGTTTTTTTCTTCATAAAAAATGAACTATAATACACTTCATTTTCAATAAAAAGGATATTATGGTCGAAAATGCTCAAATGATGGGAATATACATTTAATGATTGAATAATTTCTATATATTCGGAGTATATATTTTATGAAATGCCTAAAATTTATGAAATGGATCATGGAATGAAGTTTAAATACTATTACATTTATTTCTAATGTATTTATTTTGGTTTTTCTATGTCAATGGTTTATTCTTTTTTGGTCATTTACTTTCTCGAAATAATTTACATTCTTTTCTTCCTTGATCATTGCCACTCACTATCTATATATGGGAATTGTTATATAATTCCATTCCCATATTTTACGTTACCAGTAGTGTTCAACTATTTATATACCATTTTATTCTCAATTTTATATTTCCTTCTTATTTCCCTTTCACTCTTAACAAATTGATGTTTTATTATCACCTTTTAAAACTTGCGATTTCATGAAATGAATTTAATTTTTTAAAAAAATAATATTAAATTTAATACATAAATTGAGCAGATAAAATTTAATAAAAGGGACATAATTATACATATTTATATTTTAAATGTAAATCAGTGTTCGATATCATATATGACAAGCATCATCGAACCTAAACAAACAATAACGTATTTATTTTCCATGAACATTCATTATATCCTAGAAGTTAAATTTGAAGTAATGAATTATATAAAATGTTGTATTATATATATAATGTTCCAAAAAATATATACACTTAACTATAAATTTCATGTAAATAATCCTCAAATTTGTAATAGATCCAATTTATTTTCCAACAAGTTATTTTTCGTAAAGAATTATTCATATTTTTATAATTGAGTAAATATTATAATTAAATTTTGTAAATTATTGAAAATATACTTCAGTAAAAGGAAATTATTGTAGAAATAATCCTATAAAAATTAACACACATCTATATATTTGGATTTTTCCAAAATGATATATTTTTAAATAAATGGTATAAATTATCAATTTTTCAAATATTGTCTTTTATTTTTATTGAATAAGTTAATTTAAAATTAAAAATATATTTTGAATTTTTTAATAATGTTATATTTGGAAATTATTATTTATAATATTATAATTAATGTCACATTACAGTAAAAAATCTTGTTTTAAGTATACGTATATTTTTATGTGAAAAATGCAGTTTTCTACAAACTATTATTATGTGAATAAGGTTTATCCATTATAATTAATTAAAAATAACCCCTAAAAAAGAATTATTTAAATTATATTTCCAGTTTATATATATTTTAATTTAAATTTGAATTCATCTAATTATTATTTGTAATATTAGTGTCAATATAATTTCATTTATTACTTAGAAAATACCTTTTTGAAAATATTCTTATCTTCACATTGTGTTGGTTTAATTTTAAAATTAATTGTAACAATTATATGAATTTAATTTCATAAAAAAATTTATTATTTAGACTATTATTAAAAAAATATTATTAAATAACTTTAACAAAAAAAATTTCATAATTCATTATTATATCATAAAAAATTAAATACAGTGTTAAGGGAAAAAGAGAGTTTTTCTTATTACATCATCTTATGTAAAAAATCTTTTGCCACACAAATTGTTTTTTTATTTAGAGAATTATTATTTCAAATTTGGGATAATTAGGACCATGTTATATAATATGTAACATATTACATTTATGATTAATATATAATTTACCCTGGTAAATACTAGTTATTGTGGTAAATAATAAAAATGTTAAAGTGAGTAATAAAAAGGCTGGGAGAATAACATATTTAAAATATGATTGTTTAAATTATTTAGATATTTATTTACCTAATATTTTCTATCATATGTCATTTATAAACTTTTTATGAACATGAATTGTAAACTACTTCCCATTATTTAATATTTTTGATCATTTGCAAAAAATGTCTCACTTTCACTTTTTTTAATGGTATCCTCCTATCCATCCCAATATAGAGATCAGGGCCCATTATGTTTGTAAAATACTTAAAACATTCCCTCCTCCATTAAATTACCATGAAATGTATGTTTTATTGTTTTATAAATCCATTGTAGGAATTTTTTTGGTTAAAATATAATGAGGTTTTCTGAAGAAGAAGCATCATTTTTAACTGATATTTTTTTATATCTTCTTACACATCTATCAAATATTATTCTTCTATGAGTATATAATAGCATTAAAATATCACATATAATGAGATATATTTATTTTATAACATATCTAAAATCCATATCATCTTCCATTAAATGGTAAATGAAACCATCATTCAAGTGTATGAAGGATTACCACATCATAAACAAATATAATTCATTATAAATAATCACCTCTCATGTTTTTTATTTAAATATAATTAATATAAATATATATGATGTTGTATAAATATTTACCATTCAATGATAGTAATATATAAAATATTTTTTGACCTTCACATTCATCGATAAATAATAATGTTATTTATGGATACATGTGGACTACCACCTCTATGAAGAAATGTGATTCATTTTTCATAATAATATCACATGGATGAATATAAAATTTTATTTAGATTAATATTATAGTATGTATGATAAATTAATAATTCTATAAAGAAAAAATAATACTTAATTTATTTTCATCATGGTCATGGAAAAACATAAACGTTGCTCAAGCATATGTACAACCTATAGTTTCTATTATTCTACCATTTTCTTCTACCCGTCTACCATGAATATTTTTAAATGATGAGATTATATCTAAAAAATGTTATTATTTAACAATATTTATTGTTGATATTATATACCAACGAATTTTTTTAACACAGTCAACCAACTGATGACATTTCTCATATATGAGCATAATATCATCCAAACATCAAACATGGAAAATAATGAATATATAAATAAATATAAAATTATAATAACTAAAATTAATGTAATAATTAATTTTAAAAGGGTCCTAAAAATGTAAATAATTAAATTATTTAAATTATTTAAAATTATAATATACCAATATGATGAGTCAGTCTTTAGGTATGTGTCTCCATAACCGAATTAATTTTCATTGAGTTTTATTACTAAATTATTGACTATGTTATGACAAGATTACATATGGGATAAATATTATTATAATATGTTTTATAAAAAAAATTATGTTTGTTAATATTTTTTAGACATAATAACACGATTTAATAATTATATAATCAATGTTTTGATCTTTAATGGGATTCCATCAATGTTTCCATTCATCGAGGCATATATTAATGATATCGACCAAAATTAGTTTATAATGTTTTATATAAAACTGATTAATATTTTATATCAAGAATGCTTTAAAATTTATGATATTTTTTTCACAAATATTTTTTATTCAACTGAGGGTATTTTATTTGAATGTTACCAAAGTGGTAAAGGATTTTGGTTACAATATCATTTCATTCTAAGATTGTTTCATACAAGGCTGCTTTATAGAAAATCATTTTCAATTGTTTTGTTAAAAAAATTACTTTTATTAATTTGATTTAATGAATGTGGATTACATGTTTGTTTTCTATTTCTTCCATTATTAAATAATTTAACATTATGAAGAATATTGGTATGTAATACTAATCTAGTATCTTCTATATATTTGGAATCATTCCATTATAGTTCAAAATTGTAGAAAAACAATATTTTTCATTTTTATTTATATTTCTCCATTAATTGTTTACAAAAAAAATTAATGATTTTTTATTTTATAGATATTTGAATAAATCTAACCATTCATTAATTTTCTATATTATGTTCTTTTTTGACATTTTTACAAAAGTTATAAAGGAATATGTTACAGTTACCTATACTAAATGAAGATAATTTACCACCATAATGAAAAATTAATAGTTTAAATCTCCCTTTACATGATTCCATGTTTGTTTTCAAGGAAAATGATTTCAATAAGATTTATTTAATTCTTATATTTTTAATAACTATATTAAAAATAAGAAAGTTTGTTTTCCCAAAAAAATATTCAATTTGGTCTTTGGAGACATTTCACCAACGAACACATCCATTGATGTTATTGATTACTTAAGAACCATATATACATCACACTTATATATATATATATATATTCCATTATCCTTTTATTTTATGTGGTAACACATTCCTTATGATAATTTCTAAAATTCCATATTTAATAAATCACTTTTTATTTTTTATGGGGAAATATTATGAAACATATTTTTTCCATTGGTAATTATTATGTTCCTTTCATATGATTAATTTCTTTTTGTGGAACACATAACCTTGAATGTGTTTTTATGGGAGTTCCAACATAGTTCTCCATTGAAATGGGTAATTTTTTTGTCTCATGATAATTTTTTTGAGATTTGTGAGTAGACCTAATCAAATATTGGATTATGTCAATCAAGTGATGTTGTCTTAGTTTTTGACCTTGATTTATTCTCAAATCATGTTATATGTTTCTTATAATTTCATATGTTTCCTAGATATTATGACACCATGTTATTTTTTATCCCATGTGATTATTCCAGAACGTTCACTTTTAGGATATCATGTAATTCCTCGTTATCATGTTTAATATCTTATTGTGATTTCAATCTTTACTAATATATTAATATTTCCCACATTATCAAAAGGTATTTTACAAGATGAATTGGATTTGGGGGATAAAAAAGGAGAATGAAAATAAATATTCTATGCTTTAGTTTCCTTTTATATGTGTTATATAACTATTATTCCAATGAAAATTATCCTCATGATAATTTTCTTGTAATTAGTGAATGATTATATTATAAATAATTCAATAATTTTTGTGAAAATATTAGGTTGTTATATATCACTGCATTCCCCCTAATATTTCATTCTCATAACCCCATTAATATCATCCTTCTTCTTCTATATCTTTTTTCTAATAATATTAACTAAAGATACTTTGGCCTTCACATCCCATATCACACTAAAACAATAGGTCCTTTAAGTGAAATCCTATTCTTTTCTTTATAATGATTAGTAGGGTATCAAGAATAATAAATTAATAAACCTTATAACATCCTCTAACTTTGAACAAACTCCATTATTAACTATGTCATCCACTCATCTGACACAAACATAGGTGTACTATAATATTAAATCTATTATATCACAAGTGTAAGAACACTAAATAGAATAGAGAGTGTGGACGAGGGGGTATCCATCCATCCTTTATCACTATCAGGATATTGGAAACAATATCACAAAAATATTCAGGTGTCATCACATGGTGAATGATATAGATTGGGTGAACATAGAAATCACTAGGAATATAAAATATATATCCAATATCCACACACTCACACACTCATAGACAAAACATATCGTTTGACAAAAAAATATCATTCCAACTCCAAAAATCACTTAAAGGGATCATAATCATCAACAATTTGTATCCACCTATAAATGCACAACACCGAACATGTTTTCCATAAGACACATTACACCTTTATTTTATAGTTCACATAATTTCATGATTTTTACATTAAATATTAATTTCATTTATCTAGTATATTTATTTCAAATTAATAAAAACCATATAAAGAATATTTCCAATTTTAATTCAATGGTTCATTAACTTATCTAACCCATTATCCAGTCCATTTTATAGTAACACAACCCACTAATTTATATGTTAACTATCTATGAAAATATCCACACAATAATTTAATAAATATAATTTATCCATTTCAAATTACTATCATTTTTACGTCTATTATCATCTTTATATTTTTCAAATTAATCTTTTTTAACTCATTTACATTTCCTTACTTAAATACACAACCAACAATCATCACATCATAATATAATAGCATACATCACCATAATTCAATCATCCCACTTCAATAACATGACATCACAAACCACAATCACTATCCTATGTCACCACATAACAATACAATTCAACATCCAAAAACATGATAATGCAGTTTAGGATATTTTGTAATACATGATATTTAGCATGGGATATTATCAAAAAAATTATACTTTTAAGGGAATACAGGTCATTTCCTATATATAATTGACTATCATTTCAATTCACATTGATCTTGATAAATCTATTACACCAATTATATCATAATCAATAAAAATAACATCATAAACAGGGTTTTAAAAAAATATGAACAACAATGACGGATATTCATTTTGGATATATCCAAAAACATGGGAAGAATACCTTTTAATTGAAAAATATATTAATTACCTATATATAAATACCAATTTATCCTTGATGTATAATAATTATATTATCTAAATTAAATCAACAAGTATTAAAAATGGTAATTTTTTATTCATGATATAATAATTATGTGGAAATGAATATACAAAACATATTCAAATATGATAAAATATATGTGAAAATCCTGACCCTTTCAATATCAGTTAACGAATTAATTATTATAATTTTTTTTTGTGGAATAACATCTTTGAATATGTTAAAATAATCTGGATTCTTATTGTATGTTATAATGAAATGAAAATGATGAATCCGCTACACATCGATGTTACTGGATTTATTTTACACATATAATAGTTGAGTGAAAAAGGTAATGGTAGTCCAAAAAACATTTTTTAAACCTCAAAAAACATTAATAAGAGTTAAAAATACTCGAACATTCATATTTTGGTTCATCAAAACATGACCGAAATAAAGTGGTACATAAACGAGAGAAGGGAACTCATTTTCAACAATCATAGGCATCCCTCATAAGATAGTTTTCTATATTTTGATATTTTATTCCCAATTAAATTCATATTCAAATAAAATAGTAATTGATATTAAATTAAAATCATTAAAAAAAATTATAATATAAATTAGTAAATAATATTAATAAAAATGTTTCTTTTGAATTTAAATTGCTTAAAATTCATTCCATGATTCTCGAGGAAAGAAAATTGCAGTTTTAAGAATTTTCAACTTCCCATATAGACCATATATACACTATTTTATGGTAACGTAGTTTTACCTATATATACTTTTATAACATTACATGTGGTTTGAAAAAACTATCAAACATTATGTAGGATTCGAGGGGAATCTTACGTGAGATAGTACAATTATGTTCATTGTGAGTTACCTTTATGCAAGGTTACTCTTTCCCTATGAAGATATTTATAAATTACAATATACCATTGTAAAACTCCATATTACCCACAAAGGAGCTTTATAACTCATGGGGTACTATTAAATCGTTCTTGGAAAATCTCTCTTAACATTATGCTTTGGTGATCTACCATTAAAAAGTATTCTGAAAACTTTTATTAGGGTCCAATAATTTTAAACATATTATTCCATCATTTTTATCATAAAATATTAGTAATTACAACACAATGATTCTTAGTCATAATGTCTTTGGGGGACTAGTTTCACAATACACCAAAGAGATATTAAATTATAAATTCATTATTTTATTTTCTGTAATGAGATCTAAAATTCATTTTAGCTTCAAAAATGTATCAGATAACAAGTGGAATATATAAAATAATGGGACCAACTAAAAATACTAGTAATGGAATAAACATGATATGGATGAATAACCTGTAGAACATGATTTTAACAACATATCATGAGAGAGAAGGATCAAGAGTAATTAATTTTGGGAATAACATATAACGTGGTATCTTAATATCATTGAATTATGATAAATGTTTTAGAGACATTAAATGTGGCATAAATATGAGTCATGGAGAGCCACCTAGACAATATCCCATGTTGGAAAGAGTTCCATAATGGATTATAGTTACTATTTAATCCTAGACATGATTACTCCTGATAATAAATCTTTACCCAATGAATTGGAGAACTATATGAGAACACCCACTATTATATGTTGATGATTATGTATTCTATAAAGTCAAATTAAATATTAAAGAATACAAATTATAAATCATTAGAACATGAGTCAGGTAATCATGTCCCATATCTTAGTTAAATTAAATTTCACAAACAAGAAATTTCATAAAAGAATATATGGAATTTATTTCCCCAAAAACGTATTGGAGGATAATATAGCTAAATATGTGAGAAACTTATTTACATAATTCAATATCAATCTATAACATCGAAGAATTATTTCATTTATAATCTTTTCATTAAAATAATACATAGAATATTGTTTTAATAAAATACCATCTGACATTGAAAATCAATTTTGAAAAATTAAAATTTAATAATTATTAAGAAAATAATATTTTTTAAAAATTATGTAAACATGTTAGTGAATAATTAGCTATTTGATTGTTCATATTAATGGAAAATATCATTCAGGCCTAGTGTGTTAAAAAAATATATATTTTTCACAATTTAAATTATTTTAAATATTACTGTGTTTTCAAAATGATAGGAAGATTATTTTAAATCATTTTCAAAAATGAAAATAAATAGTAAATTTTTTAAACAAATCAATTGGAGAATAGTGAAAATATTCTTGAAAATATTTTTAGAAAATATAAAAATGGGAGACACAATATATTTGATCGAAGGGTAAAATATAGTCAGTAATTCTTAGCAACATTTTGAAAATAATTTTGTGTACCAATAAGATTAAAATGGTACTTTTATATGAATAAATAAATAATAACCACAAGGGAAGAAAATATATTGGGTTTAAAAATAAGAATATGAAACAATCCCACTAAGGGAGGATTAAACAAAAAAATATGAATAAATATTAGATTGTTAAATAATACCTTACCACCATGGTTACATTTCAATTATAGCACCCTGGAAAAAGTAATGTAAAATGAACAAAAAATACCATTAAAAAAATTAATTCATGATATATAATTCAAATGGTTAGTTTATAAACCACATAATTGAAATATAATGTTAATATGAAATATGTCCTACAAAAGTTAAAGTGCTATGAGAAATCCACTATCTGATGTTATGACTTGCCCTATATGTCCTTAAACTCCGCTATAATAAATATATATCAATTATTTTTTCCCTTTTCACCACCTTTAATCAGATATAATTAAATAATTAAAATTCAAATATTTTAAAGTTATATTTAATTACTTATTTAGTTTTATCCACATTGGATGTTTTGAGGAAGCACATTTCATAATTTAAAAACAACACCAGTGTGTTAACTATGGTCAAAGTAATAATCATTCCATAATATCCAAAATAATAATCATGATATTTCATTTAAATCAATTGAACATTTAAACAAACCAAGAAAGAAGTATATGAAAAGTGAACTATGATACATTCATAGATAATATACTCCATTTGTACACATGAGTAATGTTTCCTTTTTTTCGATTACCATGTAGGAAAAAAGTTAAGTGACATTTTAAATTTATATTATATTTATTATATAATAAACATAATATCTCTTTATTTACACTTAAATATTTCATCCTTGTGATTCATTAATAAAAATGTAATCACAAAACTTCGTGAGGTGGTAGTCTATCAAACAGATGATAGATATTTTCATTTCATGATGGATAAAGATGTAAGAAGGTATATAATATTCTATTTTTAATGAATTATTTATATATCAAGTATATAATATATAAATATTAACTCTATCACCAGGAATATCTATTATAGGTGATGATGGAAATCGAATTACCTTGGTTTATGAGATGGTAGTCTATCATACACAAAAATGATCGTTTTATTTCCAATTTATTGGATTATAAAAAGGATATATGTTATTATATTATAAAAATAAAATATTTTTATTTGGTATATTTTTTTATCATATTATCACTATTTTTTATAATTTTACGTAGGTGTAATAAGAAACAAAAAAATCTCAATTAAGAATAATACCACTTCATCTGATTGCATCTTTTTTATTATACATAATTCCATCCTAGATTGTCTTTTATATCATTCCATTCCATATATGACATGATTACGGAATCATTGAAATTATTGTTTCTTAGAATGGATGAACAAAAAAGATTTATAATTACCTAAGTTGGATGAGATGACGTTCATTTTAAATGTTTGAGGGAGTAACATTTTTGTACATACCCAAAACTATTGATTAATGGGAAGTCACTATCACGAAATGATCATAGTAATTGATAAATAATTTATTAGAAGGTTTATATGGTATGAATACCCTCAAAAATTCAAAAATAAACGTGTTTTAAGAATTTACTTTTTTTACATCTAAGGTTACAATCTTTTAAAATTATACTTTTTAACCATTGTAACTTGTTTTTTTATTGTTTTTACTATTTAATAAAACAAATATTATTGTAAACATGTTACCAAATATTAATTATTATGATTAAAAATATGAAATACCTTTTTTCATATTAATTTAAGATATGTAAAAGAAGTGAATAAAAAATTAAACCGGCAAAACATGTTAGAAAACAATTTTTAAAGAAATTCATTTTTAAGAAATAATTGATCTTATATTAACTATATTCCATTAAATAATCATTATATGAATATAAATTATGAAATATATATTATAATATATTAATTTAAATTAAATATGTTATTATTTTGTTTTATTTTAATTAATTGAAATAGAAAACAATTATGATCTTAAAAAAAGTATGCAGAAAATTGTGTTTCTAATCAAAAACATAAAATCATACAAAAATAAGGAAAATTGATGATTAAAATAAAATTTATTAGATTAATTAAAATAAAATGGTACATATTTCAAATTAAAAAAAATGATATATATTTTAAATTGAAATAAAATATAATACATAATTAATCTTTTAATTTACATGATTTGATTCAATGAAATGGTTAAATATGAAAAATTGTATATTTTCAGTATTCAATCAAAATTCAATCACATTTTAAAAAAAATGTCACCATAATTTAATTTTTATATGATTATTTCATAAATAATTTTCATTTAATAATGTAACATTACTAAAAGTATTATATATTTATTATAATATTTTATCCCAAATTTCAACAAAAATAATTCTTGAGGGAAACATAATTTTGTTGAATAAAATACCTTTATCAAAGAAAGGGAGAATATTTCATAATAATATATCAAAAAATCTAAATTATGAATGAAATTTATATAATTTCATAATTATGTTATTTATATTCATATCTTTCAATTTAAATGATATGTTATATTGGTAATATTAAAATAATAATGTGTTATTATTAGAATTCATTTTCTTAAACTCAGTTTTCTATAGAAAATACTATATTAGTAATATTGTTCTTCTAATATCCCATGTGGTTACATTATACCCCCATTCACTAAATTTCATCATAATAAATTGAATTTTTTTCTCCACAGTGAAGAGTTAAACATTCGAAAATTTCATTGTGGAAAAACAATATCATAAAAAGGGTTTAAAAAATATCATCTTAAAAAGAAGGAATATGTAACATGAGGATCATTAAATTACTATGTTTTGAAATAGGATAATATTAGCAGGATTAGGAAACATGGATTTTTAAATATGATCCATTTAGGATGTAAAATTGTTCATTTTTAAGAGATTAGGGTCCATCAATTTTAACAAAAAGGAATAAAACTAATATTTTTAAATCCTTTTCCCAAATTTATTGTAACTTTTTAACATAAATAGTCAAAACATAATGAAATATAGTTCATTAAAATTTAAATTTCAACCTTCAATTCGTTTCACTAAAATATAATATGTTTCTCTAAACGATGAATATTTACAATTATTTTTCATTCATGAATCACTAAAATTAACTATTAAAGGATCATATGATTCCACAAGATTTTATAATAATATTCCTATTATCTTTATACATTAAAAACACTGGATATTATTACCACATGGAAAGATAATTCCTAAAATAATAAAAAATTCATATTAATATCCAAATCCAATGTTCAACATCAATCCTTCCATATGAAAAAACCCTAAATACAAAATAACATTATCATTAAAAGATTAAATTTTTTTATTAGAAAATAAAATTTTATGTTAAATCACATGTTATACCTAAGGGTTACATATATATGTATAATGAGTCATTTTTGAAAATATCATTAATCATATCAAAGTTAATAAAATTAAAAAAGATATGATCACATTTTTTTTAAATTGAGTTTATATCTATCCATTAAATAATTAAATTAAAATAAAGTAATAGTAACTAGTTTATCACATAGCTAGTGGTAGGAGATACTACCTTTTCACCCTTTGGTTTTGGGTTTATGTGCCAGAGCATGGTTGAATGCATTAAGTCATTGAACTATTTTGGGATTTTACTTTTTTCTAAAATTATGAAAAAAAGTTATTATCATATTCCTAATTCAAATTTATTCTACAAAATTCTCAAAAAATAATGAACATAAAAAAAATTACATTAGTCATAAAATAACTTATTTTTAACAACTACGTTTTTCTTTATCAATCTTTTAAATAAAAACAAATTATTACAGTTGACTAATATCTCCTCGATATGAAGATCATATTAATGATTATAAATTACTCAATCAAATTTTTATATAAAATATCACCTATCCATTAAATCACATTTATAGTTAATTATTACCATTCAAATTATTTATTAATATACATAAAAATCAACCGCAGAAAAATCGTTATATGTTTTATTATTCTTAAAACCTGAATACCATTGATAAAAATTGTTCAATAATATGATTCTCATTTTCGAGCAGAAAAAATAAATCATGTTACTTCTATGATTATAATTACATATGATCTTAGGAATTAATCAAAGGACTAAGGCATTGAATCAATTAATTATTATGTTCCCCACATCGATGACATTTAGTTGATAGTGGTGCCTTATGTGGCACATTATTTCCATGTGTCATCGTGACCAAAATATTCTTTTTTCCAATTGAGTTAGCCAGTATGTACCCTCATTTTCCATAAAACTGTATCATATGGTTCCTTTAAGGTTTTTACCCTGGTTACTCTTACCACATGTTTGACTTGTTGGAAATTAAATCTTTATATTGTTATCATCAAAATCACTTGAACATCCATAAGATTCTATCTTTATCATATATTATGTGTCTATAAATTCAAAAATGTTCTAATTATCATTCATAAATCTAGATAGCTAATCTAGAATTATCCCATGATATCTTACATCTTTTCAAATGATGTTACACATCTCATTATGAAATCCATCACAATACCCATCAAATTGTTTATTTTAATTCATACCCTAATTTTAATAATTGAATAAAATGAATAAAAGAATCAACATGAGAATTTATTAAAATTAAAATTGAAAATTTTATAAAACTGGATGGAAATACTTATAAATTATTAGTATATACTAACATAGGATACTCTAGGTTTCAATCCAGGTTATTCTTTTATCATTTCCTATGAGGTTTTCTATCATAAAAAATTTCTCAATTCCATAATAATGGTTTATAATGAGTTTTAAAACATTCAAAATATATCCCCATTTTGAAGAAAAACTAGGTGTGATGCATGGTACAATACAATGCACTTGGTGGTGATCGATTCAAATTATAATACACCCCTTTCAGAGTTATTACCCTAGGTATAAATCATTATGAGTCACAACCACATTTAGTATCTAGAAACGGATGTAAATGTGTTGAGACCACTCACTCTAAACTTCACCAAAATTATATAATATTCACTAATTTGTATACTTATACCCATGGTTAAAAATAAATTATTTATATAAAACCTTAATTTTCTATGAAAACAATAAAAACATTTTAAGATAAACAACATAATAGAACAAAAAAACATAGATCAATGACTGACTACCTTGGGAAAATTATGCTTGAACATAACATTATGTTATTGTACCACAATAATTATTCAATTACTTCTTCAATATCAACTCATTATGCCTATAATTATCTGTATTACACATAATCACATGAGGATATACATCAAGGAAGAGAGTGATATAAAATCCTAGTAATAGAGTGTAAAATGTACATGAATCAATATCACACGGGTGAAGATAATAATAATAATATTATTATTATTATCATAATCAAAATATCATCATTAACAACATGATAGGAAAATGTGAGAATTTTAGGGAATGTGGAAATGAAAAAAATGATTCATCATACCATAGTTTTCAAATACCACACAATGTTTTAAATACACCAAGTATCATGTTCACTCGTAAATTTTTTTCATAATCATTACATAATCATTATAAAACAATATAGAATCATTTTCACACATATTACAAATTATATAATATGAGAAATCACATTATACAACTCATTTAGGGGAATATAACTTTTTTCCCACCCATTAAATCATATCATTTAGATAATCGGGAATTCCCCAAGGAAAATTTTACAATAATAGTCTTGAATTAACTGATGGAAACGAATGGGTTTCACAAGGATTTAATAAATCATGATTTCATGAATTAACATGTATTTCCAAAATGAAAAATGTAAAACTATATTGGGTATAAGAATCATCATTCTTGAGTAAATAAGAAACCATTCAAGCGGAGTCAAAGAAGTGTTTTTGAAAGAATGTTTATTTTTTAAAATTTGGGTATTTAGCATAAAATAAAGTATCAATCATTTATATGCAAGAAAATAAAACATAATAATACTGAAATAATATTTTAAAAAACTAGGGATAATTTATAAAAAAATAATCCTAAAATATAGATAACCTAATGGAAAGGAGTTGTTTTTGAGAATCACCTTATGTTAATCCTAGCTTAATTTCATCACATCTACACCTAGTAAATAATAAAAATATATTTATTATAAAATTGATCCAAAAGTGAATTATTATTATATTTAAAACTAATTATTAATTATTTTAATTTTATTATAATTCTTAATTTAGTTGTTTATTGGGTTGTCATTTTGATATGATCTTTGACTTCAAAATTTCCAATTTTGCCTCAATTTCTCTATTTTTTCATGTAATTTGTACATTAGATTAATTGATTCTAGAATCTTATAATGAATATTATATATTTTTTATAAATTATATATAATTAATAGTATTAATAAGTTTTTATGGTTATATGTGTTTTCATACATATGTATCCATAGCTGGTCAGCCAACCATTATTGAGGCATAGTTGGGAGACTAGGAAAGTGATATTGGATATTTATATATATGTTAAATATGATATTTATATTCTGTTAAAATCAGTTATATAATGCTAAATCACATCCTAATTCTTTACATATGGTTTTTTTTTGTGAAAGGGTTGTTGACAAAATTAAATATAATAAGATGAAGAAATAAAATAACAGTTGTTCGAAACATACTTATTCCTCGGTGAATCTGTTATTGTACAACACTATAACTACCTTAATATTTTGAGTTATTTTTTTTTCAAAAATAACCTAAGGATTATAAGTTGATTAAGAGAAAATATTTTGGTATATTTTAGGATTTGTTGAGTGTTGTATGAATGATTTTCCTATGGCATTGAGATTGTTATTTATATATGAAGAGAGGTGTGTTTTTATAATAAAAAATTAAAGAAAAACATTTGTCGAAGGTCTAACCTATAATAGTGAATTTTTGAATTATAATTCATATATAAATATAACATAAAACGTTTTAATATATTTAACCACCTTTATAATTAAAATTCAACAGTTTATTAAAATGGAAAGTGGAAAATAATAGAAACTATTATTGTAAGTAATCACCTTTGAATTTAGGTTTAGGAAAATGTTTTTTAGGTTTGGAAATTAAATTTACATGACAATAATTACCAAATTATGAAATTATATATTTCATGGCTGAAAATAATTTTCTAAAATGTATTATTTAACTATTACATCATACATGATGTAATTTAGGACACACTAGTTACGTGGAAAAGAATATTTTTACTATTCACCCTAAAATTGTTGTATTTTTGAAAATTACAAAAAATCACCCCTGGAAATTTTTGACATACTGATTTCAAAAATGATATTCATTTTATCAAAATAAATTTATAAAAAAAAAAGTAATTTTACTTCTTCCTATAAAAATAATTATTTTTAAAAAATATAGTTTATAAAAAATGTTTTTATATTTAATATTATTGTTTAACCATTATATATATTATTCTGTCATAATAAAATGTATATTGTAATAAACTAATTATAATAAATATTATTTATATAAAAAATTTATCTTTTGGTTCCATTACAATTTCAATGGTTTGGTTACTATTTCTAATGAAAATTTTACGATTCATACTGGTCATGTTACTATTGAAGGGGTCACATTGTTGTTCCAGTCATCACATTACCTATTATATATACGAATCAATTATTTCATTAAAAATTAAATGCATACCTTTGTTAAGGATCAATATTTGAATTTCAATAATGTTTTTTCTTTTAATAACATTTTCTTTTCTATAGCGTTGGTTGTGGGGGAGATGATTTTAGTGGATTGGAATGAGTTATATTTTCCAATTTTATCGTTTGAATTTTTTATTTTTTTATTTTTAATTTTTGTAATTTTAATCTAATTCATTGGTAATTAATGTAATAGTGTTTATTAATGAATTTTTTTCTTTAGTTTCTTTATTTGTATAATAAAATATAGTATACTACATTACTCATTTAATAATAGAGAAAAATAAAATTTAGAATCTCTGGGTTTTTACCTTCATCCCCCATTTTAAATTTCATCCCAAATATTTAGTATCATATTCATAACTAAAAATATATGAGGGTATGTCTATTTTATTTTTTTCATTGGCTACAGTGTCGCCTCTTCGTACTTATGGTTCCTCCATAAAACATTTACATAGGGAGTAGTCTTATTGTGTTTAGATGTTTATCCTTAGTGAAATATTTTTACAATATTATTTTCATACAAGTGGACATTATCAATTTTTACCACCTCAGGATTCAGTGTGTGTGATGGATAAAGAATGTACATTATTATGATTGATATTTTGAACACATAATGAACATGATCCATACATGGTGTATGTTCATGATGATAAGACCCATATCTTATGTGATGATGGATTTATAAGAGTCCAATGTACCTTATGCTGAGCATCCCTTTACTTCCAAACAACATATCTCTCTTCCTTTGTGACATTTGAAGGAAACAATTATCTCCAACATCAAACTCCAAGTCCATTTGATAATTGTCAGCATTACTATTTTTCTGGATCTATGTAGATTTAATACATTGATGGTTGTATTGCACCTTTTCTATCATATCGTCCATGAGATCAGGTCAAAGTAACTTTTTTTCTCAATCCCATCCTAATATTTTGTAGTTTACACCTCCAACAATATATAGATTCATATGGAGAAATTTGAATACTCCATTGTAATATATTTTTATTTGAGAAATAATCGAATGGGATATACTAATCTCATGAATATATAAATTCAATATAGAAGTCTCCTAGAATTATCTCAAGTCTTAGAATATTCGGTTTAGATTGTATATCATTTTGGGGGTGATAGATCATACTGAAATTTAATTCAGTACTCAATGAATGTTGAAGACTTACCTAGATTGTTTAGGGTAACTATCGATCATGATCATAGAGGATCAAAAGTTTAACCCCATACAGCTTCCCAACATACTTCAAGTATATTAGGGTATGATGTATAAGTGATAAATCCTCATGTAGAGTGATTATATAGGAACTCAAAGTGATTTGATCAACCACAACTCATATCACATTTTTTTTATTTAGTTATTTTGTGGAGACCAATTAAAAAATCCATGATGATGATCTCCAATCCATGTGGCTATAGAAAATTTTTTCATCATACATTTCGACATATTTTACACTTATTTAACTTTATAACATACCAAACTACATGACATAAACTCTACAATATTCTTCTTTATGGTGTCCCTCCATAAGTACTCTCTATAATCACAGTACTTATAGGTACTTCCAAGATGTGTAGAGAAATATGAGATATGTTACTTATGCAATATATATTTATTTATCTCAGGTTATGAAGGCACAAAATGCCTCATTCCAAACCAAATCTCATTAACATCATCGATTTGGAAATCATGTATCTTCCCTTCCATTTCTACATTCACATTCTTTTTTAACACCAAATCATCCATTTGTTCCTCCATGATCTTAAATTGGTTAAATTATTGGGAAATAATTTGGGAAAGGTAGGTTGTATTCCCCATAATTATGATTTCCACATCCATTAATTGATTTACAATGATGATATGGTCTTTAACAATTTGTACCATGGATAGAGTAATAGGTTCATTTCTACATAGATCATAAGCTATGTTATTTTCCATTCCATGATGATAGTGAAAATAAAAATTGTTGTATATTATTATCTCTAACCATATTGTTTCACACATTTTGATAACATATTTTTTGAATATATACTTTAGAGTTTTTGATCTATATACATATCACAATTTTCATTATAATGGTAGTTCTTCTATGTATTCAGAGGGAACACCAAATCTGATATCTCTAGATCCTTCATCAGGTAGTTCTTCTAATGGATCATGAACGGATGTGGGTAATTGACTATCAATTTTTCAATTTTCATGAGTACACACCCTAAGCCTTTATTTTTTGAGTCACCTTATATCTCAAAACCATTTCTAATAGTTGGTATTGTGATTCCATGCATTGTTATTATCCTATTCTTGAGTTCCTTAAATCATCCCTCACATTATTCCATCAATACATACTTTACACATTTCTTTGTCACCATATTTTTTGGTATATAAATTAATGTCAAATTTCCAACAAAACATCCATTGTAAACATCTAAGATAAGAAAACAATATATATCCATGAAACTAATAGATCATGGACATTCCTAAATTTATTTTTCCTCTGAAGAGTCCACATAAATTATTTCACATATGGTCACATGAACCAATAATGTGAAACACATAATATAAAAGTCAGAAATTCTGAAAATAGATAATATTTTCTCCTTCTATGATATTTCCATCTCAATATTTAGATTCTATTCATGTTCCTCCATTCACATGGAGTAAATGAGAATACCATTTATAAGGACTAACAGATATTTTCCGAGACAGTCTCTAAATAATCTATTAATCAAATCCATGAATATTATTGGGGCATTATTAAATATAAAGTTCAACAATATGAACTTATAATGACCAAACCATGTATTAAAAGTAACATTTTTTTGTTATTGCCTCATCACCTTCATTTTATGATATCCATAATAAAGATCCACTATTGAGAAGTAATGAGTTCCTTATAGTTGATTGAATAATTCATCAATCCTCCAATTGGATCAGGGTATCATGTAGGGGAAGTTTGAGATAGGAGTATCTCTAGGCATGAGATCTATCGATAACTAAACCTCTATATCAGGGGAAATCCTTTCCAATTCTTGGGAAATACACCAGTGTATTCCACAACAATGGGAATTTATTCGATGTCTATACCTTCATTTGGATCAACATTTTGGAAATGGTATGATTCACCATTGGGTATCAATACCCACAATGCCGATTCATTTTCCAAAAAAGATTCATGATCTTTCTTGAATTTTTATAGGATCTTGGTTTAGATCGGAGTATGATATCTCATTTCCTTTGATTGGAAGTTTATGTGTAATCTATTTAATGAGATCCAATCTATGCACATTATAACATCAAATTTCACCAAAGTATGTATTTCAGGATTCCTTGGAAGAATATTACCAATGAATATTATATAAAAAGATTCCTATAATTGGGTTGAAATTATTCCACTACTAAGTGTATTTATAGATATATCTACTTCAAAGTACTAGGGATTTAATTCAACAATTATATAAAACATTATTAATATAATGGAGTGTGTCAAACTAGAGTCAAATAAAAAATTTCCCTTCATGAATGAATAGGAACTATACCTTGTACAACTTAATTTTTATGCTCCACATTAGTAGTACTGATAGAATTATATTTCCCATTATACTTTGGATTTGGTGATTAATGATGCTGATTTCTGTTAAGGACTATTAGTTTAGTGCACTGGCTTTTTTAGCTACCTTTCTCTCTACATTTAAAGAATTGAACCAGGGTTGACACATAAATAATTTCCTTAATTTATCCAATAATTATTTTTTCATATTCTTCATGTCTCTTTAACATCTATGAGCTGGGTTTCCTTTGCTCGAACACATTATGTATTCCTTAATCCCTTTGAGGCAATTCCCATTATGCTCATTTCTATATTTTTGAAATATGGGTTGATGTAACTTATTCCCTACTTTTTCAATTGACCAAACTTATTGATACTAAATTATTCTCTTCTAATCACTATAACCACAGGACTATTCATGAAACTAAATATCTATAATGAGATCACATCGAATAACTTCTTCAAAACCCTCAATTTATTACATTATCAGAGCATTTTGAAGGAGTGGTTTAGAACTAGTAATGAATTCATCTATTTTAGTATCATTGTAGATAAAAAACATAAGGTGTATCTTGCAATCCTTGTGATGTTTTCCTTGTATGTTGTGATAGATTCACCTAGATTTTTCTTCAAATCAATGAATTATAATTCCATATTTGTTTTAATATTTCATGGGAAATAATTGTTATGAAATATTTTATTAATGTATTTCAACAATATCTCATCCATTTCATCCTTTTTCTAGGTGCTCTTTATCAACTACATAAATTGGTAAAATTATCTATTTAAATGGTAAAATTCCATGGAAACCGTATCATTCTCAAGACAACAGATCACAGAAAATATCTCCTCCATTTAGTTACCCACATTGGTAAATCATGTTTACCGGATGTTCGATAAAATGTATGTGGTCATTTCACGGTAAAGGAAATTTTTTATAGTTGATACTTATTGGATAATGGAAGATATAGCACATGGATTAGGTATGTATTCATAACATGATAAAACATATAAGAAACAGGTCTTAAACAATAAATAATCTAGGTAAATTCCTCTATAATTAACATCATTACAATCTAAAAGAAAATTTGGGTTTATATTTTAGAAAATTAAGAAATAATTCTTATATATCAACACATGAGCATATAATGTGTGTGCTACTAAAAAAGTATCCATTACTTCCATAACACAAATGATTACAATAAAAACATGAAATCATTTAATGAAAAGTATTTACAACATTCATTTTTTCCTCTCTTTTTGTAATATCTATTATTAAATACTATTATTTCTTGAAAACATGGTTTGTGAAATAAAATCACTCTAAGGGATGTAAAAATAAGGAGGAAAACCATTAGAACATGAACCCTTATAAACATATTAAATCATTTTCACAAAGCCATACTTATCCTTTAATATGTATCATATAGTTATATTGTAAAAACATTAGAGTTCCATAAAACATATAAAAAATAAATAATTCCATTTTCGTATCATAAAGAATTAATTGTATATTATTTTAACCCTCACACACATCATATGATTTTTAACCCTCACGAAACTATACATTGTAAACTTCATGGCAACCGTATGATGTAACCCTCAATGTTTCACTTAGAGTAACAATACAGTTAATCTCAAATATAAACGTAAAAAATTAATTTTATGGAGATATAGGACCCACCATTAATCATAAATAATTCCTAATAAACATGTATATAAAATTAGAATACATTAATAAAAAAATACTTTAGATTTTTGTAAAAAAATTAATATATAAAATGGTATTTATAATGAAAATTCACTCACAAATATCATATAATTTAATTGATAATTAATAAATTTAATGGAATTTTTGTATAAGAAATACATAAACATAAAAAACATAATACAAAAAAATTAATTTCATAAATAATATTTGTACTACATAATCAATGAAGTATAAGGTTAGGCCATAGAATGGAAACGGGGGTAAGAATACCATTATATTTGGTTTTTCCCAATATGAAACGTGTTCAAAAATCATAAAAAAAAGGTTTAAATAGGGTTATTGATTTGTTACTGAACCATATTAAAATTGATAATTAAATATATTATATTTATATAACATTTTTTCATCCTTTTGTAAATAATATTTTGTTATTTTCATTATTTTTGCTAAATTTATTTCATAGTTTCCATGGTTGGTTTATTATGGATTTTCTTATTGAGTGGAATAAAAACCAAAAAAGTAGAGACAAATGGGGTTAAAAAGTTTCCAGATTTTTAAATGATTTCATTTTTTTTCATCTGATATGAGGATAATTCATTAGATAAAACATTAATGAAAATGATTTAATATAATTTGGTGGTTTTTATTATCAATGTAATCATATATTGTTTTAATCAATATCATGTTTTTATATTGGTTATAGAACATTAAGTAACTTATAATTTTTATAATGAATTATTATTTAACCATAATAATGGTTTTATTAATATAATGGAAGGAACTAATGAAAAATTAAATTAAATTGTCTGTGATAGCAGTAAATCGACACATCACGGACGTTGTTATCATTTTTAGAATAAAAGGGAGATAAGAAAAGTTTGATAATAAATATTTCCATAAACGTGTTAAATTTATAGTATATATAAGATTTTGAGAATTCATTTTACTTGGATAATATTAGTTTATGATAGTATAATTAAATTAATTGAATCGAAAAAAAGAAAAGAAAATAAAAGATGATTTTAGATCTTGAATTCTTCTCCTTCAGAACCTCCTCAAGGACCATAGTTATGGACTTTATTTGTGATACCATTAGGTATTGGATGTGGTAAAGAGTAATGAAAATTTAATTGATATGATAGTAAACAATATAGATGGATTTGATGTGTGAGGAGAAGACGTATTGAGGGGGGGGGCTTCTCATTATTCTATTAATTATTTTAATATTTTTCACATGACTATGAATTGTTTGAGAAATTTACTTAAATATACTAAAATAATTCGGTAGGATTCGATATTTTGGGATTAAATTATCCTTAAAACATCTATAACTCAATAATTACTGTATTTAGCTTATTCCTTAAATTACCATATTTCAGCACTCACCCAAAATTAATGTATTTCAGAAAAATCCCAAAAATTATACCTAACCATTTTTCCATATGTATGAGTAAAAAATAAACTCCATTAAATGAAAATAATTTTCTAAACATGCGAAATTTAATAGTTAATTAATATGATAATTTATTTGAAAAAAAATTTTAAATTTATAACTATAATTTTATCACTTTGGAAAACTAATTAAGGTTTGATAAAATTATATTATAGTCATATGAAAACAAAATATTAATTTATGAATGTTTTTTGTGAAAAAAAATCATTTAAATTAATATATTTATTATAAAATTGTAAATAATAAATTATGTTCCACAAAATTGCCAACAAAAAATATATCACATTTAAATCATATATTTACTTATTCATAGATACAAATATATCATATTTTCACATTAAAGATACATGAATTTTATTTAATGTTTAATAGGTCAGGATAATATTCTATTGGTTAGATTACTATTCCTAATGTCATGTTACTATTCAATCTATATAAATTCCTTAATTCCCATAAATACCCCTTATTTCATTATAAATTTGAAATGAATTTCACTATTTATTTCCATAATGAGAAGAAATTATTTTATAAGTATAAGGACCTGGCCTTAAACCTTACATAATATTGAATTAAATTAATAATTCATGTTGAGGATCTTTTTAGGTTTACAGTTTTATAGAGTTTGGCCATAAATATTACATTTCAAAATATTACAAAGTAGACACTTCTACTCAGTTTCCATTTTTTTACAAAACATGAACTCTTGAAAAAAAAATAGTCATGTCTAGTTCCATGTTTTAAATGGCATGATTTTTCCTTGATCCCATCCTTGACACTATTCTACTTATGTCCTGTGAAAAAAAATTCAATACTTGAGATGAGCATAAAAAGCACAGTAAGGGATACACAAAGAAGTAAAACTGTTAGTTTTTTAAAACAATAAGTAAAACATGAATACTATAACATAATAATACTTTTCACCTTTATGAAGTAGTAACTACTCTTCACTGAATAAAAGATCATTACTTACCCTTTTGTGACCAAAAGATTACCATAAAACCCATATAAAGAACACATAACATATAAAGGTAACTTGGGACATAAACATACTTAAATGGAAGGACCATATCGTCGACTTCTACATATATCACTAAATGGAATAGCCATACGGCCGACTTCCATACCCAATACATTAGAGGTTATAACGTAACCACCCGTCCTGGTATTCACAGCACCACCCTTCATTTGGTTTATCATGTAAACACCCGTCAAATGTCCATGTACCATTATAAAATCATAAGACATGAAACAAATATAAAGGAAAGAAAAAATTTCCACATCTTAATCACAATATATCACTTAAATATATTGACATAACAAATCCATTTTCAAAACCATTTTCAATACCAAAAATACGTAAAAGAGTATAAGGTATTTATTTTATTTTAAAAACATTATGGCTTGTTGAGGAAGCCAAAGCTAAAATAATACTCGCGGAGGCGGAAAGATCTTTGTCACCGCGTACATTAAAAAGAAACATTATTTTTTTCGTTTAGTAAAACTCTTTGTAGAAAAAGATTCCATTTGAAAAGTCAAGGGTGTTTATATTGTGTATAAAAGAAAATATGCCTCAATGAAAGGAGATTGAGACAAAGTCCATTAACAAGATCATTTTGTAAATAAAATAGATCAATTATATGTATTCAATATAATCACACAAAAATAAAGTATAAATACATTAAAATTAATTTCTCACATAATCAAAGAATGACATAAATAGGAAAGAGAATATCAACCTAATGAACGGAAATTGGGTTAAGAAGTTCCCTTACCTCGCGTCTGACTTTACTTGATCATTCTTTAATCTACTGAATAATAAACTAGAGTTAAATATACTTTATTAATATCCTTTTTTAAGTTTATTATCCCATTTATATAACTTATTACCATGTTATAAACATTATGTTATCATTTATGTTAATAGCGTTAATTTTGTCGATATTTGGTACTTGAGTCAAAAATGAACACCTTATATTTACATGTTTTCCATGTGGTAAATAGTCCATTATATCTAGATTTATATTCATGATTTAAATATCATATATATAGTATATATTCAGTATTTAAATGTATTTATAATACTATATAACATTTGGAGGTAAGAAATGAAATGCACCGTTCATGGAGATGGTAAGCTGTACGTACGCATGAACGCTAATTTCATTTCAATTTCTTATTTTAATGGAATTAAAACATAATAATACATAGGTATATTATAATTCCAGTATAATATCATATATAATATCATTAACTCTATCCTTTATACATCCCATATAAGGCATTAACAAATCACGTCACTTTGAAGGGGCGGTAGTCCGCACGACCTCAAATGAGATTAGCGTATTTACCCACTATGGAAACCATAATGGTTTGATATAATTGGGAAGTAATGAATCATAAGGAAATAATAAACATAATATAAATCATATATAAATACAATTCCATCATAATGGCCACTATGAGAGGTGGTAAGATGTAATTCAACAATCATCATTTCATGAGGTGTTAGTTTTCCATCCACAGAAACATTATGTTCATCATACATTAGATGGAGTTGTGTGTATGTGTAGTTCAAATAATTATCATAAAAAAAATCCTAGTATATTGAGTATACTAGTGTTGTTACAAATTAAAGGAAATAAAAACATTATAGGAGTTGGAGAAGTAAAATAAAATAAAACAATTTAAGTGAAACTGTTACCTTTAATTTGGGTACCTTCCTTTGGTTTTAAACAAAATGAATTATTGAAGGGCCTTCAGCCTAAGGTAAGGCTTATAGGAGGAGGATAGGGATGTAGGGAGTGTAATTGGGTAGAGTTTGGATAAGCCAAATGTCTTTAGAGGTGTTAAGAATTGGTTAAAAGTGGTCACTATTTATAAGGGAGAGGATGGTCTATTTAGGAAAGTGTGAAACTATTATTTTATAATATAATGATATTTGGTGTCTAATGGTCAAAAAATCTTTAAGGTCGAAGATAAGATGACTCATACTCCAAATAAAATCATACAATCATAATTGGACATGTTTTGGATAATAATTTAATCATTATAGTTTAATTTATTTAAATCCTAAATTAATGAGGTAAATAATGCATCATTATTCTGTCATAAATATTTTAATTTATTTGATGTATAAAAATTATACAAAAATACCATGATATATTAAATCATATTATATTTCCAAATTATATTTATAGTTGAATATAAGACTTATATAACACCATATAGAAATTAATTACTAAATGATTTTTGTTAATGTCAATTTTGACTTCACGTTAAATTAATTAATCTAATTTATCCTTTTCACTCCCAAGTGGCTCAATGGGGTCCCAAAATCGACCCAAATATTACCATGGTCATTAATGAATCAACCAATAAGGTTTTGGAAAATTTTAAGTAATTTTGAATTATTATAATATTCCTTTTACCTTGAATTACCCTATTTACCTTTAACCGCGGTAAATAAAAGTCAAAAGTTACTATTCACCCAAAATTATTTTTATCATAATGAACCACATTTTACTTCTTGATAACAACCATGTATGTTATATTTCTGATATTCAATTCATAGAAATGATAAAATATCATTTAAATTAAAAAGTTCGTTTTTAACTACCACTATGCGGTTTCACTATTCATCAAAAATTGAAGTTTTTCAGAAAAATACCAAAAATGCATCCTAAGATATATTTGATATTCCGAATTCAAAATTGATGTATATTTTTCCAAATTGAAAACATAGAAGTGGCATTAATTAATTTAAAAATTAATTCTCATTGTTAAAACAAATAGTGTGTTTTTAAGAAACAATAACTATCAAAAGATTGATACTTGTTTATGTCCAATTTCAAAGTGAAATTCATTCCAATAACCAAAATTGGATTAAATGGTAAAAATATATTTTAATTTCACTTTAAAACAAATTAAAAAGATAATCTATCAATAAAAATAAATTAAATTAAACGTCACTTTTGAATTAAAATACAGCATTTTTCACTATTCATTAAAAATGAACTTTATCAGAAAAATACCAAAAAATTACCCAATGTAAAATTTGATGTCCCCATTATTAAGAAGGATTTTATTTGGTCAATTATAATGTATTAAAGGTACCAAAACTAGATTTAAAAAGGGTTCTCCATTAAAAGGCGATAAATCGGCCTTTAATGTAAATTATGCTTAAAATTAGATTCATTCATATTTTAAGCCTCTAACTTTTTATTGGATAAATGTAAATACATTTAACAATCATGTACAATCATATTGTAGTTAGTTTCATTCATTCCCACCAATTAAAATGGCTTGGAGTTAACTACCAATTAAAATAATAATATAATATTATTAGTGTGCAATGTAAGATTCCATAGAAACATATTGTTGCGTATCGGGTACACTATCGAAAATAACAACCCATTTAAAGTAAAATTAATATTTAATTCAAAAATGTTAATGAATATAAAAATATCTTATTCATTATTTACATCGGTTGTTACATCCTTCCCCCCTTTTGGAAATTGTGTCCTCGCAATTTTTATTCACTTATCAAAATAAGTGGGGGTATTTATCCCTCATAGAATTTTAAGATTCCCACGTTGCCTCCTCAACCATATGGTTTTTTCAAAAAACCATTACCTGGTGAATTAACTTATTCTACAACACTTTCTCCCTATGGTCAAGAATATGGACCAGTTGTTCTTCATAAGAGAGATTCTCTTCCAACTGAACTACCTCTAGGCTCAAAACATGAGATGGATCTGGAATATACTTTCTCAACATCAAAACATGAAAAACATTGTGTACTTGGGATAAACTTGGAGGTAAGTCCACTATATATGGAACTCATCCAACTTTCTCCAGAATTTCATAAGTTCCAATGATCCTTTGACTCAACTTTCCCTTCTTACCAAAACACATCACACTTTTCAATGGAGAAACTTTGAGAAAGACGTGGTCACCTACCTCAAAGGAAAGATCATTCCTCCGGTTATCTGCATAGATTTTATGTCTGCTCTGAGTTTTTCTCATGTGCTTCTAAATAAACTGAACTTTCTCTGCAATCTCTTCTACCGATTCTGGTCCCATTATCTTCCTTTCACCTACTTCATCCGAAAAAGCTGGAGTTTGACAACTCATTCCATATAATGCCTCAAATGGAGCCTTATGTATACTAGAATGAAAACTGTTAATATATGAAAATTCAACCAAAGAATGGTTTTAGTCCCAAATTCCCTAATAATCCATCAAGCAAGAACCTAGCATATCCTCCAAGGTCTGAATTGTTCATTCTGACTGCCCATCTGATTGAGGATAAAAAGTTGTATTAAATTCTAATTCAGTACCCAATGACTTCTGAAGGCCTTTCCAAAAGTTAGAAGTAAACCTGGGATCACGATCAAATACAATGGAGTGGGGAACTCCATGCTACCTGACTATCTCTTTAATATACAACCAAGCAAGTTGATCTAGAGACAATGTATCTCTAATAGGAAGGAAATGAGCAGATTTAGTCAATAGATCAACTATAACCCAGATTGCATTATTACCTCCAGATGTCTTTGGTAATCCAACAATGAAGTCCGTGGAAATATTTTCCCATTTCCACTCTGGAACCGGTAGAGGATGAAGCATTCCTTTCAGTAACTATAGCTCTACTTTAACCGGATTACAAGTCAAACACTTCATAGTAAAATCAGCAATATCTCTTTTCATTCCATCCCACCAGTAATACTCATGGAGATCTCTGTATATCTTAGTACTACTAGGATGAACTGAAAACGGAGAACTATGAGCTTCCCATAACAACTCATTCTTCATCTGTGAATCACAAGGTACACATAATCTCTTCCCAAATCTCAAAACACAATCATTATCAATGTTAAATTCTAGAAACTTACCCTTCTGAACCAACACTACCTTTTTCTACAACTTATTGTCTTCCTTCTGCGATTTCTTTATTTTGTCTGATATAGATTATCTCACTGACACCTGAATCAAAACAGAATAATTTCCGGCACCAACAACTTCTATTCCAAATTTCATCAAATCAAAAACTAAAGGATCATGTTCCAAACGTAGCATTTCTAATGAGACATTACATTTCCGACTCAAAGCATCGGCACTTTATTTTCTTTTCTCGAATGGTAAAGGATCGTGAAATCACAATCCTTGATTAATTCCAACCATATCCTCTATCTCAAGTTCAATTCTATCTAAGTGAATATATACTTCAAACTTTTGTAATCATCATATATTTCACACTTCACTCCATACAAATGATGCCTCCAAATTTGTAAATCAAAAACAACAGTAGCTAATTCCAAATCATGTGTAGGGTAATTTAACTCATGTGGTTTCAACTGACATGAAGCATAAGCAATTACCTGATCATTTTTCATTAGGACACAACCTAGTCCTTTCAAATAATCATCACTATAGATAAAAAAACTCACCATTTCTGGAAGGCAGTTCCAAAACTGGATCATTCACAAATATTATTTTCAATTCATGAAAACAATCATCACATTCTTGTGTCCATATAAAGTTAACACCTTTTCGAGTTAACTTAGTCATTGGACTAGATAACCATGCAAAATTTTCTACAAATCTTTTGTACGAACCTTCTAAACCAAGAAAACTACGAATCATGGATATATTTGTTGGTCTTGGCCATTCATCAACAACTTTTATTTTAGAAGGATCAACAGTTGTGCCATTTTTTTAAACAAAGTGACATGAAATAAAATTTGTTGTAACCAAAACTCACACTTTATGAATTTCCCATAAAGATTATTTTCTTTTAAGGTTTGCATGACTACCATTAAATGACTATCATGTTCCTCCTTTCTTTTAGAATAAAACAAAATATCATCAATGAACACAACCAAAAACTTATCCTTGACCTCACGGAAAATTCTATTCATAAGATCCATGAATACAGTAGGTGAACTAGTTAACCCAAAAGGCATAACTAAAAATTCATAATTTCCATATATAGTAAGAAACACGGTCTTTGGAACGTATTCTTCATTTACTTTCAACTTATGGTACCCCAACCTCAAGTCATTCTCCATAAAATACTGAGCTCCCTAGAGATGATCAAACAAATCATTAATATGAGGAAAATGATACTTATTCTTAACAGTGATGTTATTCAATGCTCTATAATCAATGCAAAGTCTCATTGAACCATCTTTCTTTTTAACAAACAAGACAGGAGAACCCCATGGTGATGTGCTAGGATGAATGAAACCTTTATCTAATATCTCCTGCAATTGCTTCTTTAACTCTAAAAGTTCAATCTGATCCATTTGATAAGGTGGTTTGGAAATTGGATTAGTATCAGGAACTAAGTCAACGGTAAATTCAACTTCCTGATCAGGTATAATACAAAGAAAATCATCAGGGAAAACATCAAGGTACTCATTTACCATTGGCACCTCATTAATCTGAACAGTTCCTTTGTTTTCAACAATATGTGTAAGGTAACATTCATTTCCATTTGTTACTAGTTTCTCAGCTTCATGAAATGTTATCAAAAGGAAGGGTTCATTATTGTATAAAAACTTAAAATCATTCTGAAAAGAAACCACTTTAGCTATTAAATCAATCTTACAATGATAAACAGAAAGCCAATCCATGCCCAAAATAACATCAAACTCTACTAGAGGCAAAAAAATAATGTTTGCAGGTAGATTCTTTCCACACACAAGGACATGAATGTTCTTATGATTTCTTTTTGTCTCAACATTTCTTCCACGTGTTTTAACCATATGTTCAGCATTCATATCATGATATTGAATTCCTAATTGACTAGAGAACTTCTCATAAATGAAAGAATGTGTTGACCTTGAATCAAACAACACATTGGCATAATCTAAACAATCAAACAGTGTACATGATACTACTTCATTCGATGGCCCAACATCTGTTGTAGGAGTTGCGAAGGATTTTACCACCCCTTTCTGCTAGTAGTCCGGCTACTTTCCCTCAGTTGAGTTCTTCGCTGGACACTCATTTTCATAATGACCCATTTCATTACACTTAAAACATCTTACCAATGGCTTTTCATTGCCTGATTGTTCATCTTCCTTACAGTTAAGAGTAAAATGACCAGACATACCACACTAGAAGCACTTTCCAATCATTGATAAACATTCACCAGGATGATTTTTACCACACTTCTCACAAGATAGATATTTAGTTTTCTTACCTCAAGGATTCTTTAATGAATTCTTCCCCTTTTCCTGCCAATTGGATCTCTTATTCTGTTGTTTATCAAAGAACACTTGATCATCGGCAAACTCCATTTCCTCCTTATTCGGACATCGAACAAGTTTTTCATAACTTTTGAACTCACGAGAGGCTAACACTCTTCGATATCGTGGCTTCAGTCCTGTGTAAAATCGATTTATCTTACTATCAAGATCTCGAATGAAATTTGGTGCATACCTTTCCAGTCGAGTGAAATTTTCTTCATAAGCATCCATTGTGTCATCCTACTGCCTCAATTTTAGGAATTGTTTTTCCATCCTAAGACAAACCACCTTAGGAAAATATTTCTCAAGAAACATACCTTTGAATTCATCCCAATAAAGAGCATCAATCTCCTCACTATCCCTTATTTTTCACGATCAACCACCACTGGACAGCTTCACCTTCAAAACGGTAAACTACAAGACTAACCTTTTGATGTTCTGAACAACCCATGACATCAAAAATCTTCTCCAGTGCTTTAATCCATCCTTTAGCTAGCACATGGTCAGATGTTCCTCTGAATGATGGGAAATGTTGCCTCATTAAATGCTCCACTACTGACATGTTCCCATGTAGATGATCTAGCTGATCTCGTACATGGATACACCACCATTTATCGCCTGAGTCAATAGTTCCATCCCTGTAACAAACTATTCAGTTCCAATTATGACCATCTCAGGTTGCTGATTTGGAAGGTTTTCATCCCCCTCATGTCATCCCAATATAGCTTCCATGTTTCCTCTACGGAAAACCATTCTGAGCAAAGAAATATCTTAGGCGAAGCAACATGGTAATATGTAAATGCTATATGATTTCAATATTAACATAAATTACTTTATGGATATTACTTTAATAATACCCTAACTCCTAAAGTTATCTAAATTGCCCCCTGATACCTACTATAAGGACTCGACCTTAAACCTTACATAATATTTAATTAAATGAATAATTCACTTTGAGGATCTTTTCAGGTTTAGATTTTTAGAGAGTTAGTCCATAACTATTACATTTCAAAATAATACAAAGTAGACACATCTACTCAGTTTCGATTTTTTAAAAAAAAGATGAACTCTTAAAAAAAAGAGTCATGTCTAGTTCCATGTTTTAGATGGCATGACTTTTCTCTAATCCCATCCTTGACTGTATTCAACTTTATGTCCTGTGAAAAACATTTCAAAACTTGGGATGAGCACAAAAATCTTGGTAAGGGATACACAAAGAAGTAAAACTATTAGTTTTTCAAAACTATAAGTAAACCATGAATACTTTAACATAAGTAATACTTTTCACCTTTATGAAGTAGTATATACTCTTCACTGAATAAAATATCATTACTTACCCTTTTGTGACCAAAAGATTACCATAAAACCCATATAAAGAACACATAACATATAAAGGTAACTTGGGACATAAACATACTTAAATGGAATAACCATTTGGTCGACTTCCACACATATTAATAAATAGAATAGCTATACGGCCGACCTCCATACCCAATGCATTGGGGGTTATAACGTAACCACCTATCCTGGTATTCATGGCACTACCCATCATTTGTTTTATCATGTAACCACCCGTCAAATGTCTAAGTACCATTATAAAATCATAAGACATGAAACAAATATAAAGGAAAGAAAAAATTTCCACATTTCAATCATAATATAACACTTAAACATATAGATATAACAAATCCATTTTCAAAACTATTTTTAATACCAAAAATACGTAAAAGAGTATAAGGTATTTATTTTCTTTTAAAAGCATTAAAGCTTGTTGAGGAAGCCAAAGATCAAATAATACTTGCAGTGGTGGAAATATCGTTGTCACCGTGTATGTTAAAAATAAACATACTTTTTTTCATTTATTAAAATTATTTGTAGAAAAATATTCCCTTTGAAAAGTCAAGGGTGTTTATACAGGGTATAAAAGAAAATATGCCTCAATGAAAGGAGATTGATACGAAGTCCCTTAAAAAGATAATTTTGTAAATAAAATAGATCTATTATATGTATTCAATATAAGCACACATAAATCAAGTATAAATATATACAAATTCATTTCTCACATAATCTAAGAATGACATAATCAAGAAAGAGAAGATCAACCCAAAGAACAGAAATTGGGTTAAAAAGTTCCCTTACCTCGCGTCTGACTTGACTCGATCGTTATTTAATCTCCTGAATAATAAACTAAAGTTAATTTATACATTCTTAAGACCATTTTTCAAGTATATTATTCCTTTTATATAACTTATTACCATTTTATAAAAATTATGTAATCATTTAAGTTAATAACGTTCATTTTGTCGATATTTGGTACTTGACTCAAAAATGAACACCTTATATTTGAATGTTGTCCATGTGGTAAATATTCCATTATATCCAGATTTATATTAATTATTTAAATATCATATATATCATATATATTCATTATATGCATGTATTTATAATAGTACATAACATTTGGAGGTAAGAAATGAAATTCATCGTTCATGGAGACGGTAAGCTGTATGTACGCATGAAGGATACATTCATTCTATTTCTTATTTTAATGGAATTAAAACATAATGATACATAGGTATATTATAATTCCAGTAAAATATCATATATAATATCACTAAATCTATCCTTTATACATCCCACATAAGGCATTAACAAATCACATCACTTTGAGGGGGCGGTAGTCTGCACTTCCTCAAATGACATGATCCTATTTACCCACTATGGAAACCACAAAGGTTTGATATAATTGGGAAGTACAGAAGCATAAGTAAATCATTAACATAATATATATCATATATTAATACAGTTCCATCATAATGGCCACCATGAGAGGCGGTAATATGTAATTGAACAATCATCGTTTCATGAGGCGTTAGTTAGCCATCCACAGAAACATTATGTTCTTCATCCATTAGATGGAGTTGTGTGTAAGTGTAGTTCGAATATTTCTCCTAAAAACATCCTAGTATATTTATTATACTGTTTTTTTACAAAAGAAAGGAAATAAAAATAGTATAGGTGTTGGAGAAGTAAAATAAAAGAAAAAAATTTAAGAGAAACTGTTACCTTTAATTTGGGTAACTTCCTTTGGTTTGATCCAAAATGACTTCTTGAAGGTCTGTATTCCTAAGGTGAGAATTATATGAGGAGTAGAGGGATGTAGGGAGTGAAATTGGGCAGAGTTTGGCTGAGCCAAATGGCTTGAGAGGTGTGAAGAATTGGTTAGAAGTGGTCTCCTTTTATAAGGAAGAGAAGGGGCTCTTTTGGAAAGTGTGAAACTATTATTTTATAATATAATGATATTATGTTTCTAGTGGTCCAAAAATCATTATTGTCGAATATAAGATGACTCATATTCGAAATAAAATCATACAATCAGAATTGGACATGTTTTGGATAATAATTTAATCATTATAATCTAATTTATTTAAATCATTTATTAATGAGGTAAATACTGCATCATTATTGTGTCATAAATATTTTAATTTATTTGATGTCTAAAAATTATAAAAAAATTACCATGATATAGTAAATAATTTTATCTTTCCAAATAATATTTATAGTCGAAAATAAGACTTATATAACACCATATAAAAATTCATTACTAAACGTGTAACGCCCCGACCCCAGCTACCCAGAGTTGGTGCATTACTTCGTAACATTGGCATGATCACAAAAGATCAAGTCTCGAAAGACCGATTAGTTTAGTAGCCTTGGAAACAATAGATAAATTCATAAATGTTACATTACATCATAAAGTGAAAATCTACAAATACAAAGTCTCTATAGTCCACACTCATATCCTCTTTTGACTATCCCTGCAGGTCATTCATAAAATACTTCTTCACATCCTAGAAAATATTAAAACATTGAAAGGGGTGAGCTCAGATGCTCAGTAAGGATAAAAATATTGCGGAAGCTTTCAAAAATAAACATAAACATTTGAGGAAATGTATTACTAAAACAAAAGCCTTTTAAACTTGAACATAAACATAATATGGCAAAAGTAAAATGAGACAATTCCATTTACTTATTAACATGGATATTCTACTGGTCGAATAATCACATGCAATATCAATAACCACTTTCATAATGATGGAATGCATAATGTCAGACTATCATAACCACATAGTCAAGGACTCGTGCCAAGACCACAAATAAGATTTTGTCAAGGCCTCGTGCCAAGACACTTGTTTGTCTCATGAGACCTTCCGATGCATCGAGGAGCTATAGCGGGCACCACCCGTCACTTATTAAGTCTAATGCATTCCTAATATGAAGAGGTTTAAACATATCATAAACCATAACATAATCGTGTCACATAAAACATGCATAAAGGAAACATAACATTTCCACATTTCAATCACAAGATATCAATACAACACATTGATATAATAAAGACGCTTTCAAAACCATTTTCAATACCAAAATAGAAGAAAGTTAAAACATAGAATTTATTTTTCATTTTAAAAAAAAGTTATGGCTTATAGAGGAAGCCGAAACCCAAATAATGGCCATGGCGATGGAGAAGTCATTGTCGCCGCATACGTACGACAAGACAAACATTCCTTTTTGTCGTTTAGTAAAACACTTCGTATAAAAAGATTCCTTTTGAATAAATGTAAGAGTCAAAGGGGTTTATACACCGTATAAAGGAAAGTTGTGTATAAAACCAAATATGCCTTAATGAAAGGAGATTGAGACGAAGTCCATACAAAGATCATTTTTAAAATAAAATAGATCTATTATGAGTATTCACTATAAGTACACATAAAGAAAGTAAAAATACAAGATATGACATAATAATATCATGACATAATTTGAAAGTAGGAGATTAACCCAAAGAATGGAAATTGGGTAAAGAAATTCCCTTACCTTGCGTCATGTCTTGACTCGACCGTTATTTAACCTCCTGAATAATAAACTAGAGTTAATTTATAATTTCTTAAGAACCTTTTTCAAGTTTTTTATTCCTTTTATATCACTTATTACCATGTTATGAACATTATGTATTTATTTAAGTTAATAACGGTCGTTTTGTAGATCTTTGGTACTTGAGTAAAAAATAATCTTATTATAATTAAAAGTTGTTCATGTGGGGAAATATCCATTATATCCAGAATTATATTCATTATATAGATATAATATATCTCATATATATTTATTATATACATTAATTTATAATATTCCATAAAGTTTAGAGGTAAGAAATGAAATGCACCGTTCATGGAGACGGTAAGCCGTACGTACGCATGAACGGTACATTCATTTCTATTTCTTATTTAATGAAATCATAATGATATAAAGGTATATTATAATTCCATTATAATATCATATATAATATCATTTACTCCGTCCGTTATACATCCCACATATGGCATTAACGATTCAAATCACTTTGAGGGGGTGGTAGTCCGCACTTCCTAAAATGAAATTATCGCGTCTACCCATAATGGAAATCATAAAGTATGCCACAAATGAAAAATACAGAACCTTAAGTAAAACATAAAAATATTATATATCATATATAAATATAGTGACATCTTAATGGCCACCTTTGAAGGTGTTATATGAGTGTTGAACAATCATCATTTCGTGAGGCAGAAATTCGCCATCCACAGAAACAGTATGTTCTTTAACCATTAGATGTAGGTGTGTGTAAGTGTAGCTCGAATACTTCTTATAACAAAATCCTAGTATATTGAGGATACTGTTGTTGTTACAAAAGAAATGAATAAAAAGAGTTTAGGGGGTTGGATAAGCAAAATAAATCAAAATAACATAAGAGAAGACATTACCTTAAAATTGGGTAACTCTTTTGATTTGAGCCAATGGCTTCCTTGGGAAGAATTCTGATCGAAGTGAGGCTTCTAGGAGTAAGGGAGGGAATTTGGGAGAGTATTTTGGTAGAGTTTGGCCGAGACAAGAGACTTTGAAAGTGTGAGTAAGGTGGTAGTGGTGGGGGCCTTTTATAAGTGGAGAGGAGGGGCACTCTTGGAATGTAATGAAATGTTACTTGATTATACAATGCTTTTTGGATTCTAAATGTCCCACACTTATATAATTAGAGGATAAGGTGATAAGGGTTCTAAATCTACCCATCCAATAGGCTTTGGACAAGTGTATTCCTTGGATTTTACATTATCTTTTCATTTTATTTAAATCATTAATTAATGAGGTAATCGATGCATCATCATGGTGTCATAAATAATTTAATTTATTTAATGTCTAAAAATTATAAAACAATTATCATGATGTTGGAAATATTTTTATATTTCTAATGAATATTTATAGTCAAAAATATGACTTGTATAACCCCATTTAAAAATTGTTTTAGTAAAATAACTCTTGTTTGTGACCTTTTTATTTTAACATTAAATAAAAAGTTATTTATGTCCTTTTCCTACCAAAGTGGCTCCATGGGGTCCCCAAGTTGACGCATGGATTGTCTTGGTCGTACATGACACATCCAATAGTGGTTGGACAAGTGTAAAGGTCATTCTATATTTTTATAATACTATTTTTACCATAAATTTCACTAATTACCTTTAATCGCGATTAATTAAACATAAAAGTTACTATTCACCAAAAAATTATATTAATTCCATTGAACCAAATTTTACTTCCTAATGACAACCATGTATGTCGGATTTTTGATAATAAAATCACAGAAGTGGTAATGTTTCATTTAAACGAAAGATCAGTTTTTTAACTACCACTTAGTGGTTTCACTATTCATCAAAAATTGACGTTTTTCAGAACAATGCCAAAATTTCACCCTAAGCTATAATTGATATTCCAAATCCAAAAATGATGTCTATTTTACAAAATTCCAAAAATATAAGTTGCATTAATTAATTTTATAATTAATTCGGGTTGTCACAACAAATAGCGTGTTTTTAAGAAACTATATATATCAAAAGTTTGACAATTGTTTATGTCCAATTTCAAAGTGAAATTAATTATAATGAACACCATTGGATAAAATGGTAAAAATATATTATAATTATAGTTTAAAACCACTCAATAGTATAATTTATCACTATAAATTATTTTGATTAAAAAGTTGTTTTTAAGTATTTTTCACTATTCATAGAAAAATGGAAGTTCTCAGAAAATTACAAAAAATTCAACTTAGGATAATTTCGATATTCCGAATACAAAAATGAAGTCCATTTTGAAATATAAAATTTCTATAATTTTGAAAAGTGTGTATTACAATTCATAATGGCTACTTTTATTAGTTTTGGTGTTTGTTAGAACTCGAAGTTGTGTACAATGCAAGCTATTGCATTATTGAATGAGAAGCGTATCATAGAAGCTCGGGGTGTTACATTCTCCCCTCCTTCAATAAATTGCGTCCTCACAATTTGAAATTTTTCTTTGAAAATAAAAGGTTGAAAATAGAAAATACCTTTATAGAAAACCCACATCGGAAATAAGGTTAATAAAAATATAACTTTAAAAGAAAGAAAGATAAGTACAAAGGTCACCCGAGATAGCCCATACTAGGATTCTATGAAAATATGGATATGGAAGAAAAACAAACCATCAAGGTCTGATAGAGAGTTGTAGAAAACTGGATTAGGAGAAAGTTAAAGTAAGAAAATCACAAACTTGTGATTGGTTAAACGGTCATTGAATCCCCAGTTGGAAAAGTTAATCGGCAATGTTTTTGTTTTAAGTTACCTTTTATAAAGTTGAGGAATTTATTTAGGAGATTTACTAAGAATGTAAGGGAATATACATACTTGTCATGTAGACCTTCATTCTTTAAAAAAATTTACCACAAACCCATCTTTCACTCTAAAAGGTAATAGAACTCAAAAATATTCTATTTATCCAAATTGTATAAGGTTCCAAATATTAACACATACCATTTAGATTATTAAAACTATTTTGTAATAACCAGAGACTTCTTGTAGGCTAGTGGTAGGTAATAAAGGCTTGTCGCACTATGGTTGTGGGTTCGATTCCTGCAGCTTTGTCCGACGCGACGGGTTATGCCCCACCCTGCAGGTTGTCCTTTTCCTAAAAATATAGTATTATAATATTCCAAAAATAATCTTCAGAAATGTTTTAACTTTAAACAATACTATTCGAAGTTCAACTTAATCCATCCCAACCTTTATAGTTATCCAAAATACCTCTGTCCAAACTTTCTCTAAAAGGTCTCTTAATTCCAACATCAATTTATCAGATTACCCAAACAAAGTAAAGTTTCTCTTATTGTGACATACTATAAATATTATTACCTTCATCATATTAAAACCTTACTGAAACAACAAATACTGCAGTACAATCCTTATATATATATCACATTATTCTAATAACCAGAATATAATCCATGAGTCCAAAAGCACCAATACATTAATTATTCCTCTTCAACTGTAGTCACAGCATAAGATTGGCCAAGATCCCTTGGCCTTTTCTGAGGTAAGTTTCCTTGATGCTTAGGACATTCATTTTCATAATGACCCATTTCTCTACAATTGTAGCATTCAACATTGATAGCCTCTTTCTTTCCCTTGCAATCACGTTCCTGGTGACCTTTTTCTCCACATTTATAACAAACTCCCATTCCTTTTAGGCAAGTACCAGGGTGATTCTTCCCAAAATTATCACATAATGGAAAATCCTTCTTTCCCTTTTTCCATTTATCTGTCTCTTGTTCCACATTTCACTTCTTCTCTTTCTTTACTTTATTGTCATAAGATTTAGAGAATTCCTTTTCTGTCTTGATAGCACATGAGACAATGTCTTCATACGATGAGAAGGTTTGTGAGACTAATTCTCGATGAAGAAATGGTATTAACCCATCAAAGAAACAATCAATCTTACTTATTGGGTTACGTATATAATCTACTGCATGCCTCACTAACCTTTTAAAGTTAGCCTCATACTTTGCGACATTCTCATCCTCCTTTTGTCTCAGACTCAGAAATTGCCTTTCCATATCTGCTCGATGGTCATGTGGAAAGTATTTTTCAATGAAAAGATCTTTGAACTCCCTCCATTCCATATTTGATACTTCATCATCTTCCTTTGTGTTTTGAATCAATGACCACCATTGATCGGCATCTCAAGTGAGGCGGTAGACTTCCTTGATAACCTTTTCCCTTTCACTACTCCCCAAGGCGTGGAATATTTTTTCTAAGGAATTTATCTATTTCTCAGCTACTAATGGATTTGTACCCCCATTAAATGTTGGCGGTTGTTGCCTTATGAAGCGGTCTAACATTGACCCTCCACGTTGCGGATCAAGGTGCTCCATATGAGTAAGGTTATTATTCATAACCTGGGTGAGTTGTTCCAGAATGGTAATAAGTTGATCAGCACCAGTTGTATCTCCAAATCCACAATAATTAACTTGAGCAAGAGGACAATCCCTACACGGAGTGCATGCATTGATACGGTTTTCATTCCTTCCACTAAACAATGGCATAAACTAGATTAGTTTATGAATCAAAATACATAATTCCATACTTGTAAAACACTTAACACTAATTGAACTATTTATGGATATAATCCATAATCATAAAAATGTTTTCTTTTTGAAGAATTATATACTCATAACCCTTTATAATGGTTTGTAAAGAAAATGTGAATTATCCTAAGCATATCCCCCGGGAGTGTCGTAACCAAGAGTGCAGCAAGGCCCGTTGTCGTGCACCAGTTCCCGTTCAAGTCTAGCTCAAAGCAGTGTTTTCGGGTTTTACCCCTAGGTACATCTATGCCAGAGCCACCTCTACCTGCTCGTATCCAGAAATGGATGTATTGCTCGAAAAACTCACAAAATCTCTATAGTACCAAAATTCTAGGAAGTTCTTCTATACTAATCCTTAAAGTCTATCTTCAGGCTATGTGCTCTAATCAAAGTTTATCTAAATCTAGCTTCCAAGGTAAGTACTAAACTGCCTCTGATACCAACTGTAACGCCCCGACCCCAGCTACCCAGAGTCTGTGCATTACTTCGTAACATTGGATGATCACAAAAGATCAAGTCTCTAAAGGCCGATTAGTTTAGTAGCCTTGTAAACACTAGATACATTCATAAATGTTGCATTACAACATAAAGTGAAAATATACAAATACAAAGTCTCCAATGTCCACACTCATATCCTCTTTTGACTATCCCTGCAGGTCATTCATAAAATACTTCTTCACATCCTGGAAAATATTAAAACATTGAAAGGGGTGAGCTCAGATGCTCAGTAAGGATAATAATATTGGGGAAGCTTTTATAAATAAACATAAACATTTAAGGAAATGTATAACTAAAACAAAAGCCTTTTAAACATGAACTTAAAAATAATATGGAAAAAGTAAAATGAGATAATTCCATTTACTTATTCACATAGATATTCTACTGGTCGAATAATCACATGCAATATCAATAACCACTTTCATAATGATGGAATGCATAATTCCATACTATCATAACCACGTAGTCAAGGCCTCGTGCCAAGACCACAAATAATATTTTGTCAAGGCCTCATGCCAAGACACTAGTTTGTCTCATGAGACCTTCTGATGCATCGAGGAGCTATAGCGGGCTCCACCCGTCACTTATTAAGTCCAATGCATTCCTCATATGAAGAGGTTTAAACATATCATAAACCATAACATAATTGTATCACATAAAACATGCATAAAGGAAACATAACATTTCCACATTTCAATCACAATATATCAATACAACACATTGATATAATAAAAATGCTTTCAAAACCATTTTCAATACCAAAATAGAAGAATGTTAAAACATAGAATTTATTTTTCATTTAAAAAAAGTAATGGCTTGTAGAGGAAGCCGAAACCCAAATAATGGCCATGGCGGCGGAGAAGTCCTTGTCGCCGCATACGTACGACAAGAAAAACATTCCTTTTTGTCGTTTAGTAAAACACTTCGTATAAAAAGATCCCTTTTGAATAAACGTAAGAGTTAAAGGGGTTTATACACTGTATAAAGGAAAGTTGTGTATAAAACCAAATATGCCTTAATGAAAGGAGATTGAGACGAAGTCCATACAAAGATCATTTTTAAAATAAAATAGATCTATTATGTGTATTCACTATAAGTACACATAAAGAATGTAAAAATACAAGATATTACATAATAATATCATGACATAAATTGAAAGTAGGAGATTAACCCAAAGAATTGAAATTGGGTTAAGAAATTCCCTTACCTTGCGTCATGTCTTGACTCGACCGTTCTTTAACCTGTTGAATAATAAACTAGAGTTAATTTATAATTTCTTAAGAACCTTTTTCAAGTTTTTTATTCCTTTTATATCACTTATTACCATGTTATGAACATTATGTATTTATTTAAGTTAATAACGTTCATTTTGTAGATCTTTGGTACTTGAGTCAAAAATAAACTTCTTATAATTACAAGTTGTTCATGTGGTGAAATATCCATTATATCCAGAATTATATTCATGATATAGATATCATATATCTCATATATATCCAGTATATACATGCATTTATAATATTCCATAACGTTTAGAGGTAAGAAATGAAATGCACCGTTCATGGAGACGGTAAGCCGTACGTACGCATGAACGCTACATTCATTTCTATTTCGTATTTAATGAAATTATAATGATATAAAGGTATATTATAATTCCAGTATAATATCATATATAAAATCATTTACTCCATCCTTTATACATCCCACATATGGCATTAACGATTCAAATCACTTTGAGGGGGCGGTAGTCCTCACTTCCTAAAATGAAATTATCGCGTCTACCCATAATGGAAATCATAAAGTATGCCACAAATGAAAAATACAGAACCTTAAGTAAAACATTAAAATATTATATATCATATATAAATATAGTGAAATCTTAATGGCCACCTTTTAAGGTGTTATATGAGTGTTGAACAATCATCATTTCGTGAGGCAGAAATTCGCCATCCACAGAAACAGTATTTTCTTTAACCATTAGATGTAGGTGTGTGTAAGTGTAGCTCTAATAATTCTTATAAAAAAATCCTAGTATATTGAGGATACTGTTTTTGTTACAAAATAAATGAATAAAAAGAGTTTAGGGGGTTGGATAAGCAAAATAAATCAAAATAACATAAGAGAAGACATTACCTTAAAATTGGGTAACTCTTTTGATTTGAGCCAATGGCTTCCTTGGGAAGCATTCTGCTCGAAGTGAGGCTTCTAGGAGTAAGGGAGGGAAGTTGGGAGAGTATTTTGGTAGAGGTTGGCCGAGACAAGAGACTTTGAAAGTGTGAGTAAGGTGGTAGTGGTGGGGGCCTTTTATAAGTGGAGAGGAGGGGCACTCAAGAAAAGTACCCTACAATCAGAAGGACTCAAGAGGTCAAGATTTGTGGGTCAGTTTTGGTGTTGTAATAAGTATGGGCACTGTGCAAAAGATTGCTGGTACAATCCACTGAATGTCAAAGCACAAAGGAAGCCCATGCCAAGGGGGAGAAAGCTAGAAGAAAAGAAGCAGCATCCACAGGTCCAGAGACATCTGTTTACTGCAAATAGATTTGGATTACTTGACAACATCTGGGATGATTGTAAAAGTTGTCAAAAAGATACATGTCAATCTCCAACTGTATCCAGAGCTCAAAATAAGAAAAGATCACAGAACCTGGCTCAGAAAGAATCCTTGGGAAGCAAGCAGAAGAAAGCTGAATATTCTCCCAAGAAGATTATGAAAAAGGAAGAGAAGACCTTGGAGTCTAAATCCGAGAAGGTTGATGCATCCAGAAGGACCACCAAGAAGAAATGCTTCTACTATGGAAAGAAAGGACATATCATGGATCTTTGTAAAGAAGCCATGAAATTCAATAGAGGCAGACTGGACTCAAACAGACGATCAATCCAAAAGAAGCAGAAGGGATTGATTGAAAACAAGTTGCCTAAGAAAGGTATCTTGAAAGCATCGAAGGAACCATGTGGAATATCCAGAACTGAGGCCACACTTCCAAGTGACTTACTAGTCATATGGCCAAATCAGTTGCAACTTGCCATAGATCTGCAAAGAGCTGAAGATAAAGTTCTGACAATTGCTAAGGAAAAAGGAAAGAAAAAGATTTCACATGAAGATCAAGTTCTGTGTGTGAGGTGCAATCAAGCTGGACATACTAGTGATAAATGCATGATATTCATTCCAACTCAGAAGGGATTCTTCAAAAGAATGAAGATTGCACCAGGAGACTCTAGTGCTCAGAAGCCACCTATAAATACAGGAGTCACACACAAAGAAGTTAAAGAGGTGTTGAGATACACATCAGCACAAACATCATTGAAGATCAAATGTGCAAGTGTGAAGAATGGTGAAAATGGGACATCTCGGTTGAGAGAATCTTCTCAACCTTGTTGTTAACATTGATGAACCAAGGAGGTTCCATCTTATTCCCTTATACTTCTGGTATTTACATGTGCTAACATTGCAGGGAATTGAAGATGATGATCATTCTCATCTGGAGAGTGGTTTGGACAGAATGGAGTGCACCCCTTGAGGGGGAGCCAATCTGGAGAAGATGGTATTCTAAGATTTAATATCATCTTAAGAAAATCTGAAGGTATTCCAATCATAATTTCATCCCTTGTTTCTTAATTGTATTCATCATGACAATTAAGGGGGAGTATTGATTGAAGGAAAATGGTTGAAAGGGGGAGCTTTATCTTTGCATCTGAACTTTCTAATGAGTTTTGTGAAGTTGTGCAGGATTTAGCAAATTCATTGTTATATCTGAAAAATTTCAATCCCCTTGAATCATGATCTCACATGTATAGTGAATGTTGGACAACATTGAGTACCTTGGTTACATCACTCTTGTTTTCTACACCGGGTTAACCCAAGTAGACTTAGAGTTGATTTACTAAAGGTTCTTTGCTAAAGAGAACATGTGACATCATCCCTCTCTTGGTGTTTTTCAAGAAAATACTTTTCAAAGGGAGGAAGTGATATTTTGAAAAGGAACCACACCACACCTTTGCATTTGGTTGCCAATAAGGGGTAGAAAAGCTGACATATTGCCCCATAAATGTGTGGCACACATATTGACCCATTCATATGTGTTATACTGATTGGATTGACAATATGTGCTCTAGTGGTATTGACAACAAATACAAAGGGGGAGATTGAAGTGCACTGTGTTGCATTTGTTGTCAATAAGGTATGTTGTTGATCAGAAGATGTCAAAGAATGAATGGATGTCAAGGAGAGTCAATATGTGAATGAAAAAGGCTATGATGGTGTTGGTGATGAATGGAGGATGGCCATTGTGTTAAGATGAATGTCACTTAGGATATTCACTAAGTGGCATAAGTTTTTATGGTTGAAACATTCATCCATATCAATATCAGACGATTGTAGAACTAATCTTAATGTTTCAATACTTGTATCAAGATGATACTAAGTTACACCACTTGAAGAATTGATGATGATGGAGTATCATCATTATATCTGATGATTGATGAGCTGATCTTAAAGTTCCAAGAACTTGTATCAACAGGATACAATGTCACAACAATATCAGAAGACCATGCATTGTCTTACCAATGCATGAGGAGATGAGGAGAACCATCCACAACTCCTAAGTGGATGAAGTGGTACTAATGAAGTCCATGCACTATCACTTAGTGCATGTAACCATCCACAACTCCTAAGTGGATGAAGTGGTACTAATGAAGTCCATGCACTATCACTTTGTGCATGTGAATTTTAAGTTGATCCAACTTGATCTCTGATTAGATCAATGAAGAACATTGAGGACTTAATTGATTCAAGTGATTCGGTTGAAGAAAGGACCTTTGGGAATTCCAATCCTAAGTGATGAATAAATGTTGATGAAGAATTGGAGGAATTCTAATGAAGAAGAAGAACGGAGAAGGAGAATGGCTTGGAAGTAGTGTCTTGGAAGTAGTGGCTTGGCATTTGGCATTTGGTACTTAGTAACTTTGTTTTTACACAAAGTCTAGGTTCTATACTTAGGCAAAAATAAGCCACCAAGGGCCAGCCTTAAGGGTTCAACCCCAAGGCACATGTGGGACTCGAGGTCGCCACACCCAAGGGGGATCCCATGGGGCCAGCCCAAGAGGAGGCCGGGGCCGTATATAAGCCCCGGGCCACGCAGGGGAGTGTCAAGCCCTGCGTAGCGTGGGCGCAGGAGCGCGCCCGAAGGAAGCATGGTGGGCGCCATGGCGCGTCCGAGTGGTAGGGGTGGGCGCAAGAGCGCGCCCGCAAGAAGAACTCAGTGCGGGGCGGCACCGAGAGGGTTGGAAGTTCAATTGCTGAGAAGCGGGCAGCGCGAGTTTGATAAACCACAGAAAAACCGGCCTCCGATTCGATGTGGGACGCGGGATTTTTCCGCGGAGCGAATCCTGGTCGTCCGTCTCATCGCGCGCTCGATCTCCGCTGCTCATCGCATCTCGCCGCTCGAGATCTTATCTCGGCCGTCTGATGTCTTTCAATCGCCCGATCCAACGGTCGTCGAGTCATCCACTACCTCGAGCTCGTCCGAGGCCTTCCCGCGTGCCTCCGTCGAACCAGGCGCCTCCTGAGGACGGATTTCGAGCTCCCGGCCACCGTTGTTCGAGCTGAAGGATCCATTGAGCTCGTCTGAGCGTAACAAACGCATCTATGCTTAAAAAGGGGTTTGCATGGAACAAATGAGAAAATTCGATGAAGGCCGAAGGCAAACGAAGTGTCGAGGCCATGATGTTAGTGTTTTGCATGGATTGGCTTAAAATAAGGCCATGCATATGTTCGGCTTCGCATGCACATGATGGAATCCGAAAAATAGGCAACCCGCATTGAACAGAGGAAAATATCAAGATTTGAAAAATCTTGATATCCCGAAACGTTCGGGAATTTAAGTTGTATCCATGCGGATGTTATGAGGCACATCTCTGCCTATAAAAATGAAGCTGAGCCACGAGGATTGTTTGCTGATCCTTTGCTAAAACTTTGAGGAGTCCCGTGAGTGCTCTCTGCCTCGCGAAGAATTTGAGAAGCCCAGAGCCACCCCTTGGCTCCGTGAGGTTCCTTTTGCGCACTCCTTGCGTGAAAGAAGAAAGGAAGGAGTCCCCTGTGCGCCTCCCTTGCATGTCAGAAAGAACCCGAGGCCGCATTATAGCGCGCCTGTGGTTGATTCCCTCTCTGCCTGCGTACTTGCGCGGCAGGAGGAAGTGCACGCGGGTGTTGCACTTGCACACCCCGCGGTAGTGGCACTTGCGCGGCACTTGCTCACCCTTGTGCTTTGTGACTTGCGCGACCCGCGGCTCAAGAATACCTTGCGCGCTTTTAAGAAGAGGAGAAGAGACCGCACCTTGCATGCCTCTTTGGGTTGGTGTTCGGGTGTGAGCAAGAGAAGGCCGAGACCTTAGTTTTGGTGTGCATGCAAATGGAAGAACACACTTGGCAGTGTGTGTACTAAGTGAAAACAAGTGAAGGTCGTAGCCTTGGGTGTGTACAAAACAAGAAGGCCACCACAACTTTTGTGTGAAAATTAAAGATGAGGCCGTAGCCCTTGTGTGTGAAAAATGGAGAACCAAGTGTGTGCATAAGTGAAGTGCACACTTTGAAGAAGATTAAAAGAACAAGGAAGTGTGTGTGCTAAACAAGTGAAGGCCAAGCTTACTTGTGTGCAAAGTGAAAGAAGTGTGTGCAAAGAGAAAAGTGGCCGAACCTAGTGTGTGTGCACTAAGTGAAGTGAACACACCTAGAAGAAGGAAGAAAGAGAGGACTCTGACACTAAAGTAGAACACACTCTTAAGTGTGTAACCAATTTGAATAAATTGTGTGAAGTTCGAGAAGGTGTGTGCTAAAAAGAATTACACCCTCTGAGGGTTTACTGCACCAAGAAGAGAAGAAGGGGAGTGCATGCTTGCATGCATGCACGTGCACACGTAAACAAGTCAAATCTGCTTGTGTGCATTTGAGTTGACCAAGACCAAGAAGATCTTGAAGAAATTGAGAAGCCATGTTGTCAGTGCATGAAGAGGCAAAGATTCCATGCACTCAGTGCATGAAGTTGATGTAAAGTGAGACTGAAGCCAGACTGAAGTTAAAGACATCAGCTGCCTGAGTTTTCAGTAATTGAGAAGACCCTGATCAACTGAAGTGATCAGAAGTTTTGAGCAAGACCAACAGACCTTATCAGAGGCTGTTGAAGATTCTTGAAGAGAGAGGCCAGGTCATCCTGAGAAGAAGGAGATAAATCCTGAGCAAGACGAGAAGACCTGATCAAGTGATCAGAAGTGAAGAGCAAGGACAGCAGTCTTTATCCCAGACTGCTGAAGATACTTGAAGAAGCTTAAAGTGAAGAAGAGCTACTCGTGTGACTCGAGGAGCCAGGAGAAGCCCCCTGTGAGACTCAGGGTGGAAGAAGTCTTCAGTGGGATTCTGGAGCAGGCCAGTGGGACTCTGGTAACACTGTGGGACGCAGTATAAAGACCCTCCTGTGGGACTCAGGAGAGATATAGTGGGACTCTGTATCGACCATTGTAATACTAACAGATTATAATGGGAGAAACCATGTTGGGGCGTATAACCAACATGGAAAGGACGTAGGCCTTTGGTGCCGAACCTTGTAAATCCTTGTGTCCAGTGCCTTTACATTTACTACATCATTCGTGGAAAGGTGAGAGATACAAGAAGAGTGGATCGAGGCTTTAACCATCCATATAGGTTTAATTGATAAAGAATCAATTAGTAAAAATTTTTAAGGGATCACTGATTCACCCCCTCCCCCTCTCAGTGATTCACACTGATCCGGGCACTTCAGTATGAATGTTGGAAATGTTGATAATATGAAACCTGGATGGCCGCCCTATTTTTATTGGAATTATAATGAATATTAGAGAGATATCATAAAAATTTGGGTGATCAACATTGGAGTTGATAACTTTGTTATGCTTACCAGAATATATAATTTTTTTTGATAAAGATGTTTCTCCTTACACATGCCAATATGATAGAATATCTATTGAAATACAAATTTGGGAATATATTGTGAGGCTCTGTAACTAGAAATATCCATAACCAGATATCATCTCGTCAAGTTACAGGACATATTGCAAGTAAATTGAATGTTACACATTTTTTAACATCCCAATTTACAGAAACAAGAAGGGCTATTCTCAAAGATGATTACTAAACCATTGATTTTCTACATAGTGAGTCTATTACCAAGATTCCCCAATGGTTAATATATATTATAAATAGTTTACATTATCATGAAGAAAATGGTCTTGATGATGATATTATGGATGATTTTTTTTTTATATATTTCCCATTGATTCGGAATTAATAATTACAATTATGAATGATACAAGAACGGTTACTAATTTTACTCTTAATTATTTGACTTGAACCCTCCTATAATATGAAAGAAGAATTAAAATAGAAATGTTGAAAGCTAATGAGATAAATTGTGGGGATTATTATGTTACAACTTCAACTATATCTACTATTGATCAATAACCTGAGAAATTTGTGAGGACTTCATGAAAGATGAATTTTATTATTCATAGAAATTTCAATACATCCAAATATTCTGAATCTGAGTTAGATAATCAAGAAAAAATGATGAACATGATTGTTGGAATGAATGATTTTTAGTGACATTATATGAATGGTCAATAGATAAATGAGACTAGGAGTATTCTTTAGTGAAATGTTGTGAATGTAAAAAATATTTACATATTCAACAAGATTTTCTAATGTTGAAAAGGAAAGAAAGATATGAAATAAATTTTGAATGAAATTATGAAAAATAATTATAATTCAAATGGATAGAATGTTTTGAAGGATTTTACACGTGGATTAATAGTGGTGGTGACTTTTATGAATTTTCTTCTAAAAATGATTGTATAAGATAGATAAAAATTATTGTTTTTTAAAAATTAACCATGGTAAATCAGTTTTAATAGCAATGGAACAAATTTGAATCACTTAATAATATGTATTTATGTGAAAATTATCATAATGATAAAAATTATATATATTATAATGAATATTTCTCTATAAAACAATGTAATACAAATCATGTTATGATGATGTTTTAAAATTTTAAATACATTTTAAAATAAAAATTGTAGGATATATTAAAACAATTTATAATTTCAAATCTAAACATGTTAAGTAAAATTCAAGAGTAAATATTTGTGAATAATGAAACATAATATCATCCTAAATATGTTGATAAAACCTTTTTTGAGAAAGTTATAATATCAAAATATTTTTAAACATTTGTTTTTTTCAAATACGATTTACAATAAAAATTATTTTAAAAAAAGAACCAATGAAAAACAAAATTAGTTATCGAGAATAAATCCAAAATTTATAGTTTAAAATTATTTTTGAAAAAGTTTACCATTTTTATGTAAAACATTAAAATTATATTTAATCAAATGATACCTCATAGTAATAGTTCTGGAAATAGATTTAAAAATAAAAAAATAGTTTTTTGTTATAGTTAAGTTGTTCTAAAAATTGCTCCCTTTTTCACTAAGTTACAATGTGCTGGGAAATAGAAGAAAACATGTTCCTTAAGTAGGGTACACACTTTAGGTTTTCATTAGAGTTATTTTTCAAATGAAATGGTGATTTCCAAAACCAAAAAATTAATAGAAATTGGGTTACATAAATTTTTTTATTAATAATACCAGACCCAGGTGTGTTTGAGATTATAAATAGTAATCATTTTTTAGGAAAATAAATATATTACAAAGAAAAAAAATATTTTTTACCAAAATATGGGTTGTTCCGATCAGAAGACAATAAAGAATTATTTCATAGAAAATATAATCATTTTGAAATGGGGGAATCTATCGTTCAGAGATAACGCACAAGGAAAAATCATTGGTATATGTAACATTTTACTTAGGGGTAAAATGAATATTTAAATTGAAATATTTTTTGTTGGAATTTGGAAAAACCCTACAAAAATATGACCAATATATTATGAAGAATACCATGTGATCATTAGTAATGGTAAATGCATATTACACTGTTCCGGGTTTTAATTTTTTCATTCTTCCAAATCACCTAAAAATAATTACACACTAAACATATTAGACAATATGAGCCTTGAAATACATTGCCTTAGTGAAATGGATGATCATGTTTGGTTATGGAATAGAAATTTAGGACATTTTAACCTTATAAAATATTATAATTTGACTAGTAATGGATTTGTTAAGGATGAAAAATAATATAGGTTGCATACATAATTTTTTTTGACCCTTAATAATATGTTAAGAAACATAATTCGTGTTTTAAATCTATTAGAAAAATATAAATATTTTCTGATTTATAATTAGTGGACAAGAACTTATTTGGTCTTTAAAACATAATTATTGGTGTAAAATATTATTTATTTGTCTTAGTTGATTATTATAGTAGATATGGTTCGGTCACTTTTCATTTAATGAATTCTGAAGATTTAGGTATTTTTAAACATATGTATCTAACTTCAAAAATGATGGATACCACTCTTTGAAAAAAATCTATAGTGATAATGGGGGAGAATTTAAATATTATAATTTCAAAAATAATTTGGGTACGAATGTTGTTGAAAAAAAATTGTAAACACTTAAAAATCCAATGAAAAATGATATGGTTGAAATACTAAATAGATTTCAACAAAATATTTCTAAAACCATTCTAAGTTAATTATCAATAGCTAAATTTTTTTTGGATGAAGTGTTCAGTTATACCTACGATAAAATAAATTGATTTCTAGTTTGAAAATTTATTAATACAATTCATTATAAGTAGTGGATGGGAAAAAATGAAATGTTTCTTACATGAAAGTATTTGGTTGAAAATAATTAATCAGGAATATATAATATAATTTAAATTTATTGTCATCCAAATATGATGAAGGAATATTTTTTTTCATTCCAGTAATTTGAATTCATATAATGTTCTTAATAAAAAAAATTACTATTTTGGAAATATTGTAGGTTCTATTCAATTAAACTGATCTCTTTATTTTTCCACATCCTCAACCTACATCCTCATATGTTATTTGTAAAAATTATTTTCATACATTGTGAGGATTTTATTCTCATAATTAAATAACTAATGAACTTTATATGAATTTATCACTCATAAATATTTTCTACCAATTGATGAAGAACAGTCTTTTGAAAACCCAAGAAGTTAGTTTTTTCATAAGAATCATCCTAGTAAGATTTTGATTTTTTGTTTATATTAACATATATGAATAGATTTTACTTAATAAATGAATTTGAACATCTATATTTTTTATCTAAATATGAATTGAATAATCTTGATGAGGCATTTTGTAATAAATATTGGATTGAGGTAATGAAAGATGAACTAAAGGAGTTTAAAAGGAACAATGTTGGGACATTAGTTGAATGGACTAATGATGCTTCTATAATTGGAGTAAATTTATATTATTTAATAACATGTGTTATGATAATGGAAAAATAGTTAGAATGAAAAATAGACCTTATGATAATGGATATAGTAAATAAGCTGGAATAGATTATGAAGAATCTTATCCAACACTATTATGAAATGAGTATATTCAATTACTTTTAACCTTTTCATCATTTTTTAATTTCAAACAATACCAAATAGATCTGATGATTGATTTTATAATTTATACGTTCTATTGGATTTTAATGTTGAACAACCACTTAGTTTTTAAAATAAAATACATAAAAAAATGATTATTAACTAACCAAATCACATGATGGAATTAAAAAATCCCTCAAACCTTGGAATGATATATTAACATGATTTTTATTAGAAAATTTTTTAAGGGAGCTGTGGGTCACGCTATTTTTTTAAATGATTATAATAAATATATTATGATTTTAAAAATTAATTTTAATGAAATTATATTGGGTTAAAATATAAAACTATTTAATAGATTCCATTGCTGATATAATAAACATATAATTTTTAAATTATTATGATAGGTGAGTTAACCTAATTCCATGATTTTTAAATTTACAAATATAACATAACTAAAATTTATATTTCAATATAATAATATAAAAAACATTCATAAAAACTTGGATATGGTAATACTAAAATTATCTGTACTCACATTGGTACCTCCAACACTTTTTACCTTGATGACGCTAGGAAACCTGTTGAATAAACCATTTTTAGTTGTATGGTAGGATGTATACATTACATTGCTACTAGTCAACCAGAAATAATGTGTTTAGTATTAAGATGTGATATATATTTCTATAATCTAAATGAATCCCATATAAATTATCTAATTTTTTTCCAATTATCTTAAATGAAATATGGATTTAGGAATATTGTATTCTTTTGAAAATATTTTTGAATCAATGTGATTTTTGAATGTTGAATTTTTTGGATGTATAATAAAAGGGATTATAACATTAATAACCATTAATTTTGTAGGATATTGTTTAGTTTGATGATATTTTTAGAACAAAAAAAAATTATCACTTTCCACTGCAATGCTGAATTTTAGAATGTGGATGTTTTTTTTCATAAGTGTTATGGAAGAAACACACACAAAATTTTGGAATGATTTTTTTTCTAAAACTCAAATAAATTGTGATAATAAAAGTTACAATGTATTGTGTAAAACCCCATGAAATCACTCATGTGATAAGAACATAGATAAAAGATACCCTTTCTTTTGTGATAAATAACTTGATAGAGATATAATTTTACAAATCATCGGTATGTAAGATTGAATTGCTAATATTTTTACAAAATTTCATAGTTCTGAGAGATTATAACATATTTAAATGAATCCAGTAAAAATAAATGTTATGTGATTATTCATTTATAATTATTTTTACCCATATACCTATATAAAAATAGTTATTTTTATAGGTGGAGTTCGTTTCATTATGTATTTCAAAAAAATTAGTTATTATTGAGTATATTAGTTTTCTAAAAATGTTATGTTTTAACGAGAATGTGTCAATTGTTTTGAATTTTACAAACTCAAATGCATTTTAAAATTTTATGAGTTCAAAATTTCAAATCTCATTACAGAATAAAAAATTGTTATAAAATATATGGGCTCCAAATTTGTAAAAAACTGTTTTGGATTGAAAAAAAATGCATCATAAGTTTTTAATACTATCATATGTAGTTACCAAAAAATAGTATTCTACCAAATAAAACTCTGATAAAAATATTTCATAATAAATATATCGTAATTAAACATCATTTTAAAACTATTATTTTGTCACGAACCAAATTAGGTAACCATCCAGTGGATGCCCGAACCATTCTGTGGTATGGACCTTTAGGAGTTTCTGATCCCCATGCACTGGAATAAGTGTCAGGGAATCACAAGATAATATTGGGAATTATTTACATGAATGTGTGAAAATATCAAACAACCAACAAGACAAACTAAACCATAACTGGAAGTCACAACCAAAAAAACCTTTAACCAACATCCCTAATTTGAGTTACATTTTTAATCTAAAATCTAAAAAACCACTACCACAAAGTAGGGTGACCAAACCCCAAAACAAAACTACCACATAGCAAGAGGAAACCACCCTCATTCCATCTCTACAACACTACACCAAGAATTAAGCTTCTAACACAAACCACCACTTCCAAAAACATTACTTTTTATTGTACTAGACATAATAGAATCTACGCACACCAAAAGGTGTGTGTAGGTTGTGAGATAACACCCGGTAGGATGCCACAATGAAAATATACCATGGATAAATATTAAATGAAAAATATAATTTCCTATTTATCATAATAATAAAATAAATTCTTAAAAGATTTATTAAAATAGTTGTAAAGACCCATAAATTTAAAAGAAATTTGTTTCTTAATTTTCTTTGGAATTTTACAAGAATGCAGTTTCTGACGGCGCCTGATTCCGAGGCCCAGTGTGCCCGGAATCATTTTCCGAAGTTTGGCTCGGGTACGTTCAGTGAACGGACGAGCGGGTTTTTCTAACTTTTGAACCTGTGCCCAGAATCGAATTCTGAGGGCACCGATGAAATCACAGCGCCGGTATTCGCTTAGAAACGCCTCTTCCGAAGTTGCGTTTACTCGGGTGTGGTTTTTAATTTTCGGGCTTAAAGTTAAGAGATTAAATAATTTTGCGACAACTTTATTTTATTTCACTTAAGCCGCTTGGAAGCCACTTGAAGCCACTTAAAGGCGGCTTGAACTGAGTTGAACCGGATAGGATGCTATCCAGAAATATCCTACCCCCTTGGTAGGATATTTGCGAGGTGGGGCCCGCACGAGCCCCGCCGTTTCTTTCCGCTAGGAAACGCACCCGCGAAAACCCGTCTTAATGAAAGTCAACTGACGCGTTTCTTAAAATCTTAACAGACCATTTAATTGGGCGGTTTATTTCGTGAAGTAAATGGGTTGTTTCTTTCGTTGAATTAATTCAACAAATTGATGGATCGTTTCTTAACCAGTTTTCAAATTCGTTGGTGTAATAATAAAATAAGGCCAACGCTCGACCTCTGGTTACTTGCGCATTGAGAAGATTTGAGAGGACCCTTGTATCTTCTTCTCCCTTACGAAGAACGCGAAGAACGCGAAGAACGCCGAACCCGGAAATCGACGAGGCTTCCGTCCGAGACGTTCTTCCATGCTCCGATCTCCGATCACCGACCGTTGAGGTGAGTGATTTCGGATTTCCTCGCAAGGTTCTTTTCTTTTGGTTTTAAACACAGATTTAATTATTTATAATTTAAATTTGTTGTTCTTGGTCCGTTGAGCTCACCGACTCAATGCCGGATTCCGCGACGACGCGACGCCTTCCCGCGACGACGCGACGATCCCCCTCTTCCGCGACGAGCTTTTCCGCGAAGAACGCCCGCGCACGACGATCAACGAGGTAGGGATTTATTTTGGGATTTACCCCCCCTTTTTTATTTATTTTCGTGAACGTTCTTTAAAAATTAAAGAACCGGAATCAAAGAAACAATTTTATTTTATTAAAATTGTTGGTTCATGTGTTGAACATTTTATTTTCTCCCGTTGATTATCTCTAACGCGGAGGGTGCGGGCCAAACGAACACGGCCCAACGACCCTCCGTCGTTCTTCGTTTTGTGCGGATTTGGCGGGCGACGGTGGAACGTGCCGCAACAGATGTTTGATGATCCCGCAGTAAAGAACGGAACCCTGGAGGAACAACGGCACAGACGGGAAGGAAAACGGGCCACCGAAGCGACTCCGGCGGCCCGCGGAAGCCGGTGGCGGCGCGGGTCGCCGGCGCGGCGGCGCCGGCGGCCGGATGCGGCGGCACCCCGCGGGTGTCCAGCGCGTCACCCCGCGGGTGCCGCGTGGTTGTCACGCGGCACCCCGCGGGTGTCCAGGGCGACACCCCGCGGGTGCCGCGGGGTTGTCGCGCGGCACCCCGCGGGTGTCCAGCGCGACACCCCGCGGGTGCCGCGGGGTTGTCCCGCGGCACCCCGCGGGTGTCCAGGGCGACACCCCGCGGGTGCCGCAGGGTTGTCACGCGGCACCCCGCGGGTGTCCAGGGCGGCACCCCGCGGGTGTCCAGGGCGGCACCCCGCGGGTGTCGCGGGGTTGTCACGCGGCGCGTCCGGCTGTCTGGCCGACACCCCGCGGGTGCCGCGGGGGTGTCCCGCGTGGCGGCGGCTTTCCCCCGCGTCGGCCGCTCGGCCGAGCCGAGCTGGACCGGCCCTGGCCAGGCCGAGCCGGGCCAACCGGGTCGGACCCGACCCGGTTCGGGCCAACCAGGGGGGGTCAGGCCGGGTCGGCCCGGGCCCGGACCCCCGTCTTCGGACGACTTTCGTTCAAACGCCCGTAACTTGAGCTACGGGCCTCCAAACGACTCGCCGTTAGCGGCAATGCAATCCTTGGAGCGAGTCGGTCGTTTCGGTTTATCGCACTCAAAGTTTCGGAATACTTTGGGTTCGGCCGGGTTGGTTCGTACACGAAACCAACCGGGCCCTCGGAGCGGAAACGCTCATATCTTGAGCTACGGACGTCCGATTGACGTGCCGTCAGCTTTGTTAGTTTCCTCTTAGTGAGACGGATCTTTTGGCTCACTCCGCCCGAGGTTTGGACGCAAGTGGAGTACGGTCGGGTTGGTTTTGCCTTAAAAACCAACCGGGCCCCTGGGATGAAAAAGCCAATAACTCTCAGACCGGGCGTCCGATTGACGCGTCGTCTATTGCGTTGAGTTCCTCTTGATGAGACGGAACTTTTGGCATCCTCCGCCCGAGTTTTGGATGCAGATGGATAGTGGCCGGGTTGGATCGCACTGAAATCCAACCGGGCCCCTGGAACGGAAAAGCTGATATCTTTCAGACCAGACGTCCGTTTGACAAACCGTCAGCGGCATTGGTGATCACGTTGAAAAACGGTCCCAATGAGTATACCCTGTGAGTGTTCGGGTTATAGTTGAGTTACGGCCGGATTGGTTCGCTCACGAAACCAACCGGGCCCCTAGGACGAAAAGGCTAATAACTCACAGACCGGGCGTCCGATTGACGCGCCGTCTGTTGCGTTGAGACCCCTATGACGAGGTGGTCCTTCGAGATACTTCCTTGTGGGACTTTGTGATACTTGGAGTATCGACCAGTAGCTCGTGGAGCGGACCCTCCCGGAGACGAGCGGGCGGAGCACGGAGACCGTGTAGCTGACTGAGACCCGACGACTGCTGATCGAACGACTCGGTGTGTGACAGAGGTGCGCTTGGTTGTAGCGGCACATGGGAGCGCTTGGTTGTAGCGACAGACCCACGACAGAGGAGCGCTTGGTTGTAGCGGCACATGGGAGCGCTTGGTTGTAGCGGCAGACCCACGATAGAGGTGCGCTTGGTTGTAGCGGCACATGGGAGCGCTTGGTTGTAGCGGCAGACCCATGACAGAGGTTCGCTTGGTTGTAGCGGCACATGGGAGCGCTTGGTTGTAGCGGCAGACCCACGACAGAGGTGCGCTTGGTTGTAGCGGCACATGGGAGTGCTTGGTTGTAGCGGCAGACCCACGACAGAGGTGCGCTTGGTTGTAGCGGCACATGGGAGCGCTTGGTTGTAGCGGCAGACCCACGTCAGAGGTGTGCTTGGTTGTAGCAGCACATGGGAGCGCTTGGTGGTAGCGGCTGGCCCGCATTACTCGATAGGTGGAGTACTACAGCAGTCTTAAGTTAGTGGGAAGTACCTCGGAGTTGTGACAGGACCACTGTACACTCCAGAGACGGAGCTCTTCAGCAGTTACGGTTTCGATGATGAAAATCCTGGTTTGAGCTGAGACTTTTGACCTTGTGTTTGCCTCATGATTGAGATGGGTTACTTGATAACTTAGGTATATGTATGGGCATATATCTAAGTAGAGGTTATCTGTTGATATCTTCTTGTGGTTATCTTTGTTGGTTTTAGTGAGACCTTGAGGGTCTCGGGGTCCCTACTGGGTATCGTTATACTCACCCCTGCACGGGCTATGCCCGCACTACGTTGTGTTGGTTGCAGACGACGGACACCGTTGATCGTGGCTGAGGCTTGCAGAGCAGGACGGTACCTGGAGGTGGACCACTGGGCAGGACGTGCTCGGAGCAGACGGCGGGACCCGAGGAGCATTGGAGCTATCTGTACCCACCCTTCAGGTGGGATTTCCAGTGGACAGCTCGGTGTAGCGGCTTTTACTTTACAGTTGTTGTTTTCCCTTTCGATTTGTACTTTACTTTCAGTTGGGTTTGTATACTGGCCCATTTACTTTTCCGCACTTCATTTGTACTCTGTTTTTTATAGTGTTTACTTTTCCGCTTGCTTACTCTGTGGTGCTTGTTTACTTTACAAAGGCAATGCCTTCCCTTTTTACCGGGATTTTCGCCTTGGTGCTAGTCGCCAGCCCCTGGCCTATGGAAGGCGGGCTTGGGGTAGTCACGGCACGGGCCCCGAGGACGGGTCGTGACAAATTGGTATCAGAGGTGGTCGGTTCTACCAGGGACTCTGATCTTTCTTCTATGTGAAGCAATAGTGTTTAGCATATTGGGTGTGGTTATCAGTCCAGGGAGTCCAGTGTTGGTGCGGCGGCCAACGTATCCGTACACCAGGACCCTGACTTCTGATTTCCGACTTAATTCACGAAAACATTGATTGCATGTGTGTTTCAAGTTTTCCTTGTGATTACTTGTGTCAGCTCACCAGGTATACTGTCCTGACCGTGGCGCACCTGTTTCTTTCAGGATGGCCCCACGACGACAGCCAGCTAGGATTCCGAGAGTGGAGCGTGATGACAGCCCACCGAGCGTCGAGGACTCGGTACAAGGCCCTTTGACAGCTAAGGAACCGGCGGTACCTATACCCGCCGAGGCACCGATGCTACCAGCCCCAGCCGCTGACGATGCACGTCGCCTTAGTGCACTGCATGAGTTCCATCGCCAGCGACCGCCCAGGTTCCGCGGGGAGACGGAACCTCAGGCCGCCGAGGACTGGCTGGAGGCAGTTGTTCGGGTTTTCAGATTAGTGAGGACACCAGCAGACCTCATGGTGATCCTCGCAGCGAGTCTCCTGCACGCGGCAGCAGGCAGATGGTGGAGCTTGATGCTCCAGGTGCACGATGAGGCCTCCCTCATCTGGACGGACTTCGAGAGCCTCTTCCGCTCAGAGTTCATCCCGGCCACCCTCCGTGCGGTACGCATTCAGGAGCTTCTTCAGCTGCGGCAGGGCAGCTTGACGGTAGCCCAGTACGCGGCGAGGTTCACCGACCTTTCTCGCTACTCGATAGACATGGTACGGGACCCCTTCTTCCGGGATCGGACCTTCGAGCAGGGATTGAGACACGAGATCAGGGCATCGCTGATCTCCCTCAGCATCCCGACCCAGGCAGGAGTGCTAGAGCGAGCCCTTCTGATCGAGAGATTTCTGGCTGAGTCTACAGCGAGGCCTACCGCAGGGCGGCAGGTGGCGGAGTCTTCGGCAGCAGGTAGCCGACGGATGACTCAGGGTTCCGGCAGACGACCTCGGGACACTGGCTCAGCAGTGCGGGGCACACAGCGCGAAGCCAGCCTTCCGAGAGGCAGGCAGTGCTACTCGTGCGGCGGGCAGGGCCACATGGCTCGTGACTGCCCGACCCGCCGTACCGAGGAGCGGCAGACGGTGGAGGGGCCACCCAGGCAGAGGCAGAGGGTCGATCGTGGCGGTCCGCAGGGAGGAGGCGGACGAGGCAGAGGAGCTGGCCGAGCAGCAGGTGGTGGGCGACGCTTTGAGGCTCTGCCACCACCACCACCAGGCGGTCCACCCTGACCGTAGGGGACATGAGGACATGGGAGAGCTCATCTTCAGGCAGTTGAGGCCTACGATCATGGGGCTCCGGGAGCAGATGGATAGGAGCGGGACTAGCTCCAGACCTAGAGACTTTTGTTCATGTTGCTTCTAGTTTTGTTGATGTATGTTTGTAGATGCTTTGTGTCTTTGTACTTGAGCTACAGTAATAAAAGACACCTTTTCTTGTGGCATTTACTTCCCTGTCCTCTCTTGTGTTGTTACTAAGAGGTTCCAGTTTTGACTGTTGACTTGACCCTCACTTGTGAGACATCTACTGGAGGAGACCCAGTTACCACACACTGATGCCGACAGTGAGACTCAACCCTTGGAGGCGAGAGTAACAGTTGGATCTCTTGGTAGTAGCGTAGAGGCCTTACGACGTCATCCTTGGTATGGATTAGTATCATCCATGTCGGGATTGACCGTATTAGGCGAAGAACGTGGTTCATCCAGGGGATGAGACCATATTTCTCTTATCGTCAAGGAAGAAATCATGGCAGCTCTAGTGGGACCAGAGGTGGTCCGGGCCATGACAGAGAAGGTCCAGGTGAGCACATGGGAGCGGAAGGCTCAGATGCGTGCTCAGTACCGCCTTTGTATCCCTAGTTTGTGTTGAAGCTTTACGGGGACGTAAAGCCCTGTGGTGGGAGTAATGTAAAGACCCGTAAATTTCAAGGAAATTTTTTTCTTAATTTTCTTCGGAATTTTACAAGAACGCAGTTTCTAACGGCGCCTGATTCTGAGGCCCGGTGTGCCCGGAATCATTTTCCGAAGTTTGGCTCGGGTACGTTCAGTGAACGGACGAGCGGGTTTTTCTAACTTTTGAACCGGTGCCCGGAATCGAATTCTGAGGGCACCGATGAAATCACAGCGCCGGTATTCGCTTAGAAACGCCTCTTCCGGAGTTGCGTTTGCTCGAGTGTGGTTTTTAATTTTCGGGCTTAAAGTTAAGAAATAAAATAATTTTGCGACAACTTTATTTTATTTCACTTAAGCCACTTGAAGCCACTTAAAGGCGGCTTGAACTAAGTTGAACTGGATAGGATGCTATCCAGAAATATCCTACCCCCTTGGTAGGATATTTGCGAGGTGGGGCCCGCACGAGCCCCGCCGTTTCTTTCCGCTAGGAAACGCACCCGCGAAAACCCGTCTTAATGAAAGTAAACTGACGCGTTTCTTAAAATCTTAACAGACCATTTAATTGGTCGGTTTATTTCGTGAATTAAATGGGCTGTTTCTTTCGTTGAATTAATTCAACGAATTGATGGATCGTTTCTTAACCAGTTTTCAAATTCGTTGGCGTAATAATAAAATAAGGCCAACGCTCGACCTCTAGTTACTTGCGCATTGAGAAGATTTGAGAGGACCCTTGTATCTTCTTCTCCCTTGCGAAGAACGCGAAGAACGCGAAGAACGCGAAGAACGCGAAGAACGTGAAGAACGCCGAACCCGGAAATCGACGATACTTCCGTCCGAGACGTTCTTCCCCGCTCCGATCTCCGATCACCGACCGTTGAGGTGAGTGATTTCGGATTTCCTCGCAAGGTTCTTTTCTTTTGGTTTTAAACACAGATTTAATTATTTATAATTTAAATCTATTGTTCTTGGTCCGTTGAGCTCGCCGACTCAACGCCGGATTCCGCGACGACGCGACGCCTTCCCGCGACGACGCGACGATCCCCCTCTTCCGCGACGAGCTTTTCCGCAAAGAACGCCCGCGCACGACGATCAACGAGGTAGGGATTTATTTTGGGATTTACCCCCCCCCCCCCCCTTTTATTTATTTCCGTGAACGTTCTTTAAAAATTAAAGAACCGGAATCAAAGAAACAATTTTATTTTATTAAAATTGTTGGTTCATGTGTTGAACATTTTATTTTCTCCCGTTGATTATCTCTAACGCGGAGGGTGCGGGCCAAACGAACACGGCCCGATGACCCTCCGTCGTTCTTCGTTTTGTGCGGATTTGGCGGGCGACGGCGGAACGTGCCGCAACGGATGTTTGATGATCCCGCAGTAAAGAACGGAACCTGGGAGGAACAACGGCGCAGACGGCAAGGAAAACGGGCCACCGGAGCGACTCCAGCGGCCCGCGGAAGCCGGTGGCGGCGCCGGTCGCCGGCGGTCGGAGGCGGCGGCACCCCGCGGGTGCCGCGGGGTTGTCGCGCGGCACCCCGCGGGTGTCGCGGGGTTGTCACGCGGCACCCCGCGGGTGTCCAGGGCGACACCCCGCGGGTGTCGCGGGGTTGTCACGCGGCACCCCGCGGGTGTCCAGCGCGGCACCCCGCGGGTGCCGCGGGGGTCCATCGCGACACCCCGCGGGTGCCGCGGGGTTGTCACGCGGCACCCCGCGGGTGTCCAGGGCGGCACCCCGCGGGTGTCGCGGGGTTGTCACGCGGTGCGTCCGGCTGTCTGGCCGACTCCCCGCGGGTGCCGCGGGGGTGTCACGCGTGCCGGCGGCTTTCCCCCGCGTCGGCCGCTCGGCCGAGCCGAGCCGGACCGGCCTTGGCCGGGCCGGGCCGGGCCAACCGGGTCGGACCCGACCCGGTTCGGGCCAACCAGGGGGGGTCAGGCCGGGTCGGCTCGGGCCCGGACCCCCCGTCTTCGGACGACTTTCGTTCAAACACCCGTAACTTGAGCTACGGGCCTCCAAACGACTCGCCGTCAGCGGCAACACAATCCTTGGAGCGAGTTGGTCGTTTCGGTTTATCGCACTTAAAGTTTCGAAATACTTTGGGTTCGGCCGGGTTGATTCGTACACGAAACCAACCGGGCCCTCGGAGCGGAAACGCTCATATCTTGAGCTACGGACGTCCGATTGACGTGCCGTCAGCTTTTTTAGTTTCCTCTTAGTGAGACGGATCTTTTGGATCACTCCGCCCGAGGTTTGGACGCAAGTGGAGTACGGTTGGGTTGGTTTTGCCTTAAAAACCAACCGGGCCCCTGGGACGAAAAAGCCAATAACTCTCAGACCGGGCGTCCGATTGACGCGTCGTCTATTGCGTTGAGTTCCTCTTGATGAGACGGAAATTTTGGCATCCTCCGCCCGAGTTTTGGATGCAGATGGATAGTGGCCGGGTTGGATCGCACTGAAATCCAACCGGGCCCCTGGAACGGAAAAGCTGATATCTTTCAGACCAGACGTCCGTTTGACGAACCATCAGCGGCATTGGTGATCACGTTGAAAAACGGTCCCTATGAGTATACCCTGTGAGTGTTCGGGGTATAGTTGAGTTACGGCCGGATTGGTTCGCTCACGAAACCAACCGGGCCCCTGGGACGAAAAGGCTAATAACTCACAGACCGGGCGTCCGATTGACGCGCCGTCTGTTGCGTTGAGACCCCTATGACGAGGTGGTCCTTCGAGATACTTCCTTGCGGGACTTTGTGATACTTGGAGTATCGACCAGTAGCTCGTGGAGTGGACCCTCCCGGAGACGAGCGGGCGGATCCCGGAGACCGTGTAGCTGACTGAGACCCGACGACTGATGATCGAACGACTCGGTGTGTGACAGAGGTGCGCTTGGTTGTAGCGGTACATGGGAGCGCTTGGTTGTAGCGGCAGACCCACGACAGAGGTGGGCTTGGTTGTAGCGGCACATGGGAGCGCTTGGTTGTAGCGGCAGACCCACGACAGAGGTGCGCTTGGTTGTAGCGGCACATGGGAGCGCTTAGTTGTAGCGGCAGACCCACGACAGAGGTGCGCTTGGTTGTAGCAGCACATGGGAGCGCTTGGTTGTAGCGGCAGACCCACGACAGAGGTGCGCTTGGTTGTAGCGGCACATGGGAGCGCTTGGTTGTAGCGGCAGACCCACGACAGAGGTGCGCTTGGTTGTAGCGGCACATTGGAGCGCTTGGTTGTAGCGGCAGACCCACGACAGAGGTGCGCTTGGTTGTAGCGGCACATGGGAGCGCTTGGTTGTAGCGGCAGACCCACGTCAGAGGTGCGCTTGGTTGTAGCGGCACATGAGAGCGCTTGGTGGTAGCGGCTGGCCCGCATTACTCGATAGGTGGAGTACTACAGCAGTCTTAAGTTAGTGGGCAGTACCTCGGAGTTGTGACAGGACCACTGTACACTCCAGAGACGGAGCTCTTCAGCAGTTACGGTTTCGATGATGAAAATCCTGGTTTGAGCTGAGACTTTTGACCTTGTGTTTGCCTCATGATTGAGATGGGTTACTTGATAACTTAGGTATATGTATGGGCATATATCTAAGTAGAGGTTATCTGTTGAGATCTTCTTGTGGTTATCTTTGTTGGTTTTAGTGAGACCTTAAGGGTCTCGGGGTCCCTACTGAGTATCGTTATACTCACCCCTGCACGGGCTATGTCCGCACTACGTTGTGTTGGTTGCAGACGACGGACAGCCTTGATCGTGGCTGAGGCTTGCAGAGCAGGACGGTACCTGGAGGTGGACCACTGGGCGGGACGTGCTCGGAGCGGATGGCGGGACCCGAGGAGCATTGGAGCTATCTATACCCACCCTTCAGGTGGGATTTCCAGTGGACAGCTCGGTGTAGCGGCTTTTACTTTACAGTTGCTGTTTTCCCTTTCGAGTTGTACTTTACTTTCAGTTGGGTTTGTATACTGGCCCATTTACTTTTCCGCACTTCATTTGTACTCTGTTTTTACTTAGTGTTTACTTTTCCGCTTGCTTACTCTGTGGTGCTTGTTTACTTTATAAAGGCAATGCCTTCCCTTTTTACCGGGATTTTCGCCTTGGTGCTAGTCGCCAGCCCCTGGCCTATGGAAGGCGGGCTTGGGGTAGTCACGGCACGGGCCCCGAGGACGGGTCGTGACAATAGTATTAAGGACAAAAAATTTAATGAAGACAACATAAATTAAAACACACACATACGTAATTGTATGATAACCTACATGTTACACTATATGTTTACGGGGAGAGTAATGTAATCAAAGATCCCAAAATGTGGAGTGGAACTAATGGTACAAGAGAAAAGTGGGACCCTAGAACATCGTGTCATGGCGAATAGTAGTTTAGGAACCATGAAAACATGCATTCTCGTGCGAGAGCCACTAGTAGAGAACAAAACGATAACCTAGTGGTCTCTAATAATTATCCAATTGTTTAGTCATTGTTGTAAAATTCAATCCACCTAAGTGAAACTGGGACAATGCCACTTATGTAACACTAGCAATCATGTACTAGTCTGCCCCCTACTCCCAGGGATTCCAATTTGTCCTAAAGAGGTTCCAAATCCATGTCACATTCCATATTCAAATAAACAAAGAAAATTTGTGCTAAATATACCAAATAAAACACTTCCACACATGAATTCCATTTTTCAACAATACACACACCGAAACACTTCCAAACTCAATCTACATCACATACACAATAGAATAAACCAACTGCATAGTTAAAAGGACCAATTCCACGATGAAAAAAGGCACACGATTATTTATATAACATCTTTTAAAATGCATTGCTTGACTCAAAACACAAAAACTCACACAGAAAATATTTTTTAACCAAAAAACATACTGACCCCATGCCAAAACACAAACAATAAACAATTCACATTTTAACATACTAACTGGGAAATTTATCAAATACTACTAAATAGTTCATCATGTGTTTTTATATAGAAACACATTCATGTTACATAAATGTTCTACTAACAAAAAAATTCACATTAAATCTCAAATAATACTAATTTCACACCTTGTAAACTAATTATTGAGTATGATAAATTAATAAAATAAGCAATGTAAATCATCAAGAAATTATTATACACATAATCACCTACTTTATTATTGATAAACATCACAACGTGGTGCGTAAAATCCACTGCATGTCAATTGCACATCAAAACACACAAATAGTACCAAAAAACTCGATATTGAACCATTTGAATCAAAATCTATCTAATTTAGACAACAAACCCTATCCCAAAAACCACTCAAAAAGAAGAAGCGAACAATTAAAGAAGAAAACTCATGCAGTGAGGGTATGGGTGGATTGCTGAGAAGGACAATGGGAGCTAGAAGTGGGTCATGCTAAATAGAGTCTCTCCATAAGAAGGTGGGTCCAATGAGTAGTCGTTGGGGGAGCTGTGCAATGTGGTTTGAAGGGGTGGTGTGAGGCAAATCACCAAGATAGAAGGAGGGACACCACTCCGAAACTCTATAGGAGGAGAGGAATGGAGGGCCCTTAGCTATGAGAGGGAAAGGAAGGGAGGATGGTCTAGCACAAGGGAGAACAACAAGAAAAGTAAAATATGAAAAATAGAATAATAAATAGAAATAAAACCCAAAAAAGCGCCCTAAACAAACACAAAAAATATAATGAAATTAATGCTAATAATATTGATAATATGTTAACAGTTTTATAATTATGAAAATAATAAAAATTGGTTAGAAAATTTAATTATAATATTAGAATTATTAATACCAATAATAGTAAACACTAATAATAATAACAATAATAATAATATTCTCAATTATATTATTGTTATTATTAAGACATTTTTTTAATTTCTAATTTTACATTTTTATTCAGTTTTATTTCATTCTTAAATTAATGTGTTATTTATTTTTAATGCTGGGAACCCGCATGGTTACATCGCATGGCTCAGGAAACTGTGCACGGACCATCCGGTGGCTTATGCCAATTCCAGAAGCAGCCGCATAGGTATCGGGGCTTACTGCATGGCCTCTTCCAACTAGGTGGTGTCTGCGCATTGGCCTAAAAACCACTAGGTTTAAACATAATAATAATAATAATAGTAGTAATAATAATAATAATAATTCAAATGTTCATGATAATAATCATAATAACCTAATAAAATATTATCAATTTGAATAATCCTCATAATATTCATAATAATAAATTAATTAAAATATTAACAAAAATAATTATTATAATAATATTCTTAAACATTATTATCATTAAAATTGTTATAAAAAGCTCCTAAATCACTTTATTTTTCTTATTTTGTTGAACCCTCAAATTATCATTCATCCCCTTCATTAATTACATAATATTATTTTTTTTGAACACTGAGCTAACTCCACAGTGACCTGAAAAAATTGCCCGACTTCGACCATGCCATGTTCATGCGTCAGATGAAAAAAATCCCAGAAAAACATTTATCATTAAAAACACAAAATTTTATTCAGGGCACAAACCTAACAAGGAAAAAATATCTCAAAACCTGATAAAATAACAAAATAAAATAATTTCAGAAGTCTGGATGTGACAATTAACCCAACCATAATGTTTTCTGCCCGTAGAAATCCATTCTAAGGTTAATTAGAATAAACAAATCGATATCCCATTACAAGACAAGTAAATTCCCAAATAACTGTCAAATGAAAAGAGGAGAAGAACACTATAAGCAATAAATAAATGATTTACAAGTCAATCCCTAGAGGCCAAAATGGACTCCCCATCATGATCCAACTTTATGCAAAAGATTAAACATTTCCAGATGATCAATAAATGGAAGGTAAACACTCACAACTTGCAATTCGACCTCTTGATCCAAATCACAGAAGACATCACCAAACAAAAATTACTCCTTGTTCCCGAAAAAATAGAGAAGATCAACCATATCCAAATGAATACCCCCTTAACATTAGCTCATTAAAACCATTGGGTTCTCTACAATCCCAACATTTACTCGGGTAAGGGACTTGAAATAAGAAATTTCTATGTAAGGCCGCCAATTTCCACATCAACATCAGAACCTTGACTAGATCACCTACATGGGGAGGAATGCATGGACTCCCGACCATAAATAATGGGATAGGATCAATTAATTCTAGAGTAATTTCATCAATAATACTGGTACGGCTCCCCACCATAAAAATTGGATTGATTATTAGAACATGAGTACCTCTCTACATGGTCCATGAACCCCCACCAGAGGGTTCAACTAGCATGACTAACTGGCAGAGATTGACCTAAAAAAACCCCGACACAGATAACTTGGGGCTTCCACAAAACCAAATCCTTTTTCCATAAGGGACCTAATGAAAGATACTTCAAACCTAATAGGTTTAGCCTTGCGGTTCATCACTCCTATGGGAACTGCCATCATCATCCCTTCCCTACTAGAATCGAGGTAGAAACGTACTCATAATGTTTTCCATACATGAAAAAAATACACAGGACCACACCCACAAAGGTATGAGGACTAAGGTTCATGAAAAAAAATAATCCCTGCCACTTTATAACCAAGGGGGCCACTACTTCAGGGAAAAATTAAAAATTTGAGTAACAGAGTTCCTATGTCCCTCTTCACCACATGAGACCACTTGAAACAAAACTATCACATCTAAAGGTTAAACTATCCCCATTTTATGACACTGAAGGCATAAATTGGACCAGTAGACCATTTGTTCATGGGGGATCCTGACTACACGCCAACTTCACTATGAGTCCTATGGCTATATCTCCATTGAATAAAGCATCTCTTACATTGTAGTTAGGCATTAAAAACTCCGAACGAAACTCCTCCTACTTGTTTCACAAGTACCCATACCACGATCTACACAACACTAGTAGACACAAAATACACCAACATCCACTTGCTCCCACATGACATCTTCACCAAAATAGGGGTATAAAAGATGCATACACACCATCCCTTTCACTCCAAATATCAAATAGTATAAGAAAGAAAACACGAAATTCACCTTCACTTCGAATAAAGAAATTTGGGATTTCTAGAAGGAAGACACCCTTCATTCTAGAATGGAGATTATAAAAATATTACACAACCTACACCCAGGTAGATGAGCTACAAAGGGTCACTGAATAGGACCCTAGCAATTGACAGAGACATTATAAGAAGGGGGGACCTTGAACCAAGTCTCTAACAGTGTTAGATTACTATAATCATCGATAAAAACCTCACAAAACCAAATTGAGCACACAAGAAACATCGCACGAACCCCTTCTTTAAAGAAGAAAATAAACGACAAAAAAAAATTTATGATCACAACCAATACAGAAAACCTAGAATACTTCCTGTTTTCCCCACAATAATTTCCTTCACCACTCCCAGGTAGAGTCTTTAGATTTAGTGATGTCAAACATAACCTTTGACCATCAAGAGACTCATGGAAACTAAAGATTTATTCAACACCACATGCATCCTCTCTTTTACTGCGAGACGATCAACATAACCTAAAAAGGATATGAAGATCCAATATAAAAATTGAATAATGAAGTCCTTACATTGATCTATTGGAGGATATGCTAGAAGATAATCACATGTTACTGCACTTAACTAGTTCATTAACTCTTTTTGGGGGTGTACTCTAGCCACGTAGGAAAAACAAGGACACAAATAAACTTATATATAGTCCAAAAATACCATTAAAAACACAAAATGATAGGGAAAATACTATAGAGGATATCCAAAACCATTCTTGAAGAAGAACACTAACCAGCATCTCAACTCAACATGCCATCAAAACAAATACATGGAAAATTTTCAAACAAGAATGTTCATCGAATATCAAAACTCCCTAAAAAATATTCCAAAAACATGAAAAGACACACCTTATATTTATAGATAATAAAATACTCCAGGATTCCTTCAAAAATAATTGCAAAAATAAAACTGGGGGGGGAGGGATGCACATTCACCAATGGTGCCTCATGGGCATTCCACCAATATGTTCATGTGCAAACTAGGAACCAATTTAAAGTGCACATATTACCCATGAAAATGATCTCCCATGAAAATACCAACAGATAGAACGAAATTCTTTTCTTTTCCTATAACAACAAACAAACCAGAACCCCTCTTTTCAAAACTACTAGACACATAATCAAATACCCAATTAAAATCTCACAAACCAGTTTAGAAAATCACCAAACATTAAATAAAAACCCACATTCAAATCATACATATTAATTTTTGAACATTTCACACCAATTCAAAATGATTCTGGTTTCATGGAAAACACCACACATAACATCCAAAACATGTCACCACATTTCATCCACCATTAAATCGTTTTTCATATTTTATTTCTAACAAAATTCCAAAAAACTTTCTTTATCATTATTTTTATTATAAAAATGATCAATTCCATAAATACAAATGATTAAATTATGAAAATATAACCCCATTTTACACACACATAATTTCTTAAGAAACCATTTTCGTAAGCCCCTTATTTAAAACAGTTCTGAAAATTCATTTACACCCTTTCAAAACCAAGTATTTTTAACATTAAAAGGAAGATTCTGAGACTCTAAAATAAGGGCTTCCCAAAACAACTTCCAAAATCCAGTGAGATAGAAGACACTTCTCAAAAGGGTAGAAACTAATGCCGATGGGTGAGTCAGAAATATTATTGGCGGCCAAAAAATAGTCACAAAACCATGATAGAGTGTGTTCTGGGACTACATCCCCAGCTCCACATGTATTTCTAGGACCTTAAAGCTCCCTAAGACTGTTGACCAAACTGTCATTTCATTTACCAAATATCAATGAACCACCAGAACCAAAAAACTCACATAGAACCCAACTTTCCTTGGCATTTTGAGTTTTATCACGAGGTGTGCTAGCCTCAAACAAACATAAAACCATATCCTCATTTCCTAACAATCATAGCTATGGATTAACCAGACTATTTACCAAAATAAAATGACCCAAAAGAGTAGACCTCCATATGATACCATTTTGTCACGAACCAAATCGGGTCCTCATCCACTAAACACCATACCCGGTCCATAGCAATGCCCGAAAGGCGTTCTCGATCCCCATAGGTTGGCCTAAGTTTCCAGGTAAAAAAAGGTAATGTTGGTATTGATTTACTCGAATATATGAAAATATAAAATAGCCAACAATATAAACTAAAACATTACTAGAAGTCACAACTAAACAATCCTTTAACCCACAACCCGAATTTGCGTCACATATATAAACTAAAAACCAAACAAAAATTATCACTATGTAGGATGACAAAAACCCAAATAAAAACCAGAAATTGGCAAGAAGACACCACTATTATGTAATTTCCACAATGTCATGAAAATTTTTTCTCTAGAAACCCAATCCTCCACTTCTAGAAGCATTACCTTTGCCTGTATTGGACTTAACTGATTATAATTACACCCAAAGGTGTATGTTGTGTGTTATCTAACACCCAGTAGGATGACATGGAGAAAAGAATGAATGCATAAATATTAAATGAAAATTTTAGTTGCAAGACTAAAAAAAGAAAATAAATAAATGATTAAACAATTATTATTAAAATAGTATTTAGGATAACTACATTAAATAAGTCACCTCATATTAAAACACACACACATACTATAAATATAACTAAAATGTTACACTATATGCCAAATGTCAGTGTAAAGTAAACAAGGATCACCAATTTTGGAGAGTTTCTATAGGTATTAGCAAAATGTGGTACCCTATAATCTTGTGTCTCAGTGAATAGTGGGATAAAAACCACCACAACAAGCGTTCTCTTGCAAGAGCCACTAATAAAGAACACACTCATAACCTAGTGGTCACCAATCATCATCCCAATGTTTATTTAGTGTTGTAATCATAAGTACATCAATTTGAAACTTTTCCAATTCCAATTATGTATTCCAGGAACACTAGTCATAGTCTTCCCACCTAGTACCAAGGCTTACCATTTGTGCTCAAGAGGATCCAAGTCCTTGTTACATGCCATATTTAAATGAAAAAATACCAAAAGGATCTACCTATACCCAATATCTTAATTCCACACATGAAATCTATTTTTAAATAATATGAACACAAAAGACCATTCAAATCTCAATCTACATCACATAAACAGTTGAATACCCAAACTTCATTGATAAAAAAACTACTTCCATGATTAAATAAGACACTATAAAATTTATTTAACTATTTTTAAAATGTGTCACACAAATCAAAATTCCCAAAATAATACTCATAAATTCTTTTAAAACCAAATAAAAATTTACACCACACCAAAACACAAATATCAGCCCTTGCACTGTTTAACAAACTAGCTACAAAATTTATCAAACACTACTAAAAATTTCATCATGTGTTTTCATTGAGAAACACACTCATATTTAATAAAAGTTTTACTAACAAAAAAGGACATTAAATCTAAAATAAAACCAGTTTCACACCTTGAAAACTAATTAATGAATATGATAAATTAATTATATAAGAAACCTAACTCATCAAAAAATACTTATATGTTGAAGAACCTACCATGGGGTAGACAAATATTAAAACATGGAGTAAAAACTCCACCACATGTCAATCACACATCCAACTACACGAATATACCCTAAAACAAGGTCTTGAACCATTTGAATCAAAATATAACTAATTGAAACACTAAACCCTAAACCAAAATCCTTCCAAATAGAAGATACCAACAGCTGAAAAAGAATTTTATATGCCAAGAGGGTATGGGATGCTGGACAAGAAAGACGAAGGGTGCCTGAAGAGGGTCATGTCAGAAGGAGTCTTTCCAGAATGAGGTTCGGACATGGAGCAGTTGTCAAGTGAGTTGTGAGAAGCAGGTAGCAGGGTGGTATGAGGTGACTCATTGGGATGGAAGGAGGGGTGTCACTCGGAAATGATATAGGAGGAGAGAAATGGGAGGATCGTCAGCTAGGAGAGGCCATGAGAGGGAGGAGGGCCAATTGCACATGGTTAGGGTTTGGGAGAGCCATAGTACGATTCAACCTATGGGATGGGAGGAGAAAAATTGGGAAAGAAAAAAATTAAAAAAAGAAAAAAAAAATTAATTAAAACCCTAAAAAAGTCATCAACCATCATAAAAATTATAATTAAAATAATACTAATAATATGTATAATATGTTAATCATTGTATAATTATAACAATAATAAAAAGAGGTTCATAATTTTAATAGTTATATAAAAATTATTAATACCAATAATAATGAACACTAATAAAAATAAAAAAACATAATAATATTCTCAATTATAATAATAATATTATTATTATAATGGAATTTATTTAAACTAAAATTCTAACATTAATTTTATGCCATTATCACTTTATTTAATTATTATTTTCTAAATCTGGGAAACTGTGTGGTTACCTAAAACAGCTCAAGAAACCATGGATGGACCATGAGGTGGCTTATGCCCATTCTAGAAGTGGTCGTGCGGGTACTAGAAGTAACTGCATAGCCTCCACCAACCGTACATTATTAACACACCGTCCTAAAACCTACCAGGTTTCTAGAAAATAAGAATGATAATAATTTTTTTGTATAATAATCACAATAGATTTATAAAATATTAACAATATGTATAATCATAATAGTATTAATAATTATATCATAATTAAAATATTAACAATAATAATAATATTCTTAAGCAATGTTATCATTATTATTATTATCAGAACAATGCTTAATTCACATTATTTTTCTTATATTGTTGTGTGATCACTTTTTCCTTCATACCATTAATTAATTACTTAATCATATATATTTTTTGGAATAGCGAGCTGTCCATACGGTGACCTGAATAAGCCACATGACTCCGACCATGCCATGCCCATTCCTTGAATGTGTCCAATCCCAAATCATACATTTATCATAAAAACACAGAATTTTAACCGAGACATGGCCCAATCCTCAACCAAATATCTCCAAACCCAATAAAATAATAAAATAAAATTATTTCAGGTGTCCAGGCGTGACACATAATCTATTTATTTTATAATATAAATAAATAAAAACTTAATAATACAGATCAAACTATCCACTCTTAATGGTTCTCTTCTATTCAATTTGTGTTTTCACGATTTCATTAAATTATTTTAAAATTTATATTATTTTCATAAATCTTACTTTAATAAAATGTGTTTTTTAATCAAAATCCCCCTCATCCAGATAAAAGACTTCAAATCATCAAGAGTATAAATAATTATTCGAAACTTCCTCAATCAAATATCATCTATCAAATTAGAAGGGTTCAAATCACAACCATTAGATTTCTTATATATGTTAAGGTGTCATACCCAATTCCTATACTAGGTTGGGTCGTAACGTGTCCCACATAGATTATTTATACTTTTTGAACTTCAGTGGCTACAACATTAAAATAAAAATATCTAGTAATCTTTCTTCACATTTGATCTTCAATCTCAAACTAATTCTGATGGTAACAACTGAGGACTATTCTATGTTTTTTATTTTTAAGTAAAGGTTGATTAAATTATTATGGATTGAAATTTATGATTCCACTCTAAATAAGTTTATTAATTTTTCATGGTTTAAAGTTAGAATGAATTGAAAATGTAGACAATGATTTTTTCATACTATCCAGGGGTAGTTTCATAATTCTATGCTTCATTAGGGTTTGTTATAGATGATGGTAATGATAATGTATCCTTTATTATTTTTGTAAATCGGTTCAAAATTTTTAACATAATATTATTAAATTTGGATGGAGTATAATCTAGAAGAGAAGCATACAAACCCTCTAATATTTTATATGACAGGCTTGAAACCATTAACCAGAATAATTTTGATAATTCACTATTTTCATTTTATGAAAAGTATGACGAATTTATCACTTGACTCCAGATAGCTGGGCCATTTCCCTATAAATGTAAGGATATTATATACCAGTGAAAAGATATAGAGGTACATTGAAGGATTATGATGTTTTTCATCCTGATTATCATATAAAAATAATAAATATTGATTTAGTGAAATTTATTTTCAGAAAAGTGAAGAATATGAAAAAATTATATCATGTCAATGATTACAATTATTTTGGCATTCATAATTAAGTTAGTAGTAGTGTGTATGTTGATTTTGAAAGAGGAAAATCAATCACATCGACTAATGGAAAATATTTCCTTTATAATGGAATATATTATGTCAAGGATGGAATTAGTTTTTTATTTTAGAGTAAATAAATTTGTAGAAAATGTAAATGGAGAAAAATATAATATTCAAACCATAAAAAAATATGATTATAATAATAAGAATAGAAAATTCAGGAATTATCCCCTGGAATGGAATGATAAGTTAAATAAAATTCTTGATGATGTGTTTGATAAGATGATGATTCATAAAACTAAGAATAATACAATGGAATAAAAGTTAATTCTGGACACTACGGGGGTAAAGCCCATATGGATTTAGACTTCTAATCAACTGTAGGATGAACTGAAAAGAAAGAATCAAATTAAAAGACTACAAGTAGCTATAATTTGTGAAAGAATGATGAAAGGCATTTAAATTGGATCAGAAGTTATAATACACTCAATTTCCCAAACGTTTCAAGTAATTCTATAATATGCATTTATTTTTGAATAAATAATAGTTGTTATTAATGAGATCTTTTCTTTGGAATATTAGGGGAAATTAAAGATAGTTATTGAGGAATCGGTTCCAAATATCCATAAGATACTATCGAAACATTAGTTAGTTGTAATGGGATCTTTAATAATAGTAAGTCATTTAGAATATGTTCTTGAAAATATCTTCATAAATAATTTGGAGAAGATAATAATGAAATGTAAAAGAAGAAGAATAAAAATAACAATAAAGAAGAAGAGTTTGAAGAAAAATATATTGACGTTGTAGTCGAAGAAGTAGAGGAGGGGAAAGAAATAATGGATGAGGAAGAATTTGAAGAAACTTGGTTAGATAAAGAATAATATAAATCACTATCTTTATTAGCTTTACCCTCTCAATATCATAAGGATAAAAAATAGTTTGTACCTAATAAGGAAATTCATCATCAGAATAAGAATCAAATAAATCATCTATGATTGAGGAGAAATATCAATGGTCCGATACATAAGTTCATGAAAAGGAAGGATCTGATAATGATATTGAAATTCTTGAAATTTTAGTATGAAAAGAATTTCCCAGAAAAAAGATTATAAAAAAGATAAAAAGTAGATGTTGGAACAAGTAGGCCAAAACATCTTTAGATTGAGCCAGATGAATCATACATACAAGCTACAATTCCTCAAAAAGTATTTAAATTTATATTTACAGCTTTTAAAATATTAATATAATAGATTCCATATTTTATAAAAATTTATCCACAATGTATGATTCTTCAGGAATCCACAAATGTTAAATTGGAGCCACACTTCATTTTGATTTAAAATATTATAAGGATTGATGTATACTTGAAAGATTTTCAAGAAAAGTTAAGACACAAAAGGCATCATATAATCAGATTGTGAAATGGTCCCTTAAAATTAATATTGATATAAGGGAGCATGACCATAAATTTTTTGAATTTGTGAATAATTTTTTAGAATCAAAAAATTCATTCAAAAATTTATCATTAGATACTGTATATAGAGTTAAGATTGATGATAAATTAAGATATGTAATGGATAAATGAGTAGGGATGTTAATGTTTTGAATGAAAGGAATCGAGATATGAAGTTGGAGATGCTAATACATAGATCCTATCCAAATGATTTGATCATAATGAGGGACGAAAATAATGGTCTTTTATTGGATATTAAAATCCTGAAATATGATTTTCGGAAGTAGTCCACACTGTAAGAAAAATTTGCAAAGATGGAGAATGATCGACATCAGTTCAAGAAAATGATTGATTTTGTGAAGAATATGATTAAGAAATAATTACATATTATTGTTATAAATATAGATATAATATTTTTAAAATAGTATATTGTTTAAAATGAAATACTTTTCATTTAATTTCATATTTATTGAATGTCATTAAATTACCATTGATTATATATTAAATCATATATTCATGGATGATTGGTCAGTCAATTATTGTTTTATCTGGTATTTTTATAACTATGCAGGAAACACAGGATTATTTACCAATAAATTATTAAAATAACAAAGGGGGACAATCTCTTATCAAATGGGATGAATTTTTTTGAAGGGGGGGTAATGCTTTATCAAAGAGGGATAATCTGTTCGGAAGGTGGAGAGTGTTTTATAAAAGGTTGTTATGTTATACCTAGGGGAGAAATATTTTCAAAAATTATAGATTTATTATTTAAGTATGATTTATTCTAATACTCTTCATCACATTCAGAAGTGCTACAAACACTAGGGGAGTTATATCATAATGAATAACTTCATAGTTCATTAATGAATTGAGGGTTGTATGTTTTTCATGTTTCATCATTTATGATTGTTATTTTGATCTTTTAAAAAGGTGCATATTGTCGGGTCATAAGTAATACGTCTAAATTTTCTATTAGTTTAGTTTTGGAAATCACAAAATGTCACTTAAAAAATGATTTCTAACTTTTTATAACCCATGTATTTTAGTATATTTTTTTATAAAACATGACATTCTATCAAACATTGAAATATTATAATGTATCATTAATATAAAAATTAAATTTATCAATATGACTATTGTACATAAAGTGTATCTAATTATCTGAAGGAATTTTATGTAGACAAATAATTAGACATGTGTGTTGTCTATCATATTGAAAAAACTCATGAATATCAGACTGTTTAGGTTACTGCTAAATGGGACTGACACTCCTTAAGGTTACAACATTGATAATTAATAACAAAGTCCATTAGACTGACTAATTTTTATAATTCATATAACATAAGAATTTTTTTCATTTTGAGGAATTATTTTAACATTATATTGTGATAAAAAATGAGGTTGGACATTCATTTACTTAATAAAATTATAAGCTATGAAAAAGCCAGATGTCTGATGGTGTGGAATATAATGAAATATACTTTATCATTAGAACATATCCTATAAATAGTTAGTGATTTAATGTGTTTGGAACTGATATATTTTTCAACACAAGACTTCTAATGTATTATATGCATGAACATCTCATTCCTCCTCATTTTTTCATTAGGGAGTGTTAGTTATAAAGAATCATTGATAGGTTTTTTCTAAAAAAACAATTCATTTTTATTTAAATATGATCATTTTTATGATCAAGGGTTCTGGGGATAGAATTATTGGGAATAAAATCCATCAGATCAAGGGATTATTGTTCTTGGAATAAAGACATCGATCAATGTGTCAAGGGCTTCTGAAAATCAGATAGCTGATCTTATTACGATAATCATATCAAGGGATTCCATGGTAATAAAAGATAGAATTTATAGTAATTATAAATCCAGGGATACGTTTAGTCATGAATTATGACTACCCTACTCATAAGGATAAAAGTGTGAGGTTTTTTAATATAGATTTCAATTAATTCGTAGTTTTATTAGCTATTGTAATATTTGTTTATATAATGTTCTATTCAATTTTTTATGTTATAAAAAATTATTTTTAATAATTTATTTCTACAAAAACATATATCAGTGTGACTATGAATATTATAAAAACAACACCTTCATATTAATTAGATCAACTGTGATTCTGAATCTTCACTCTGAGGATTAGACTAAGTATGATCCTGATAATTTTACAATATGGGGTTTTGTTTTTTTGTTTAGATTAATATTTTTAAACCATAATTAATCCCCATCTTGTAAGAATATCAATCTAGAATACTATTATGGTCTTATAATTAGAAAAAAAATCCGAGTTATTCCCCATGTACAATTGGATTTAGATCGAGGGATTCAAGGTATAGAAATATGAGTGAATATAATCCATCAGAACAAGGGATCATGTGGATTAGAAGATAGGGATTTATATCGTTTTATCAAGAGAATTATTATTTATTCAAGATATAGGTGATTTTGATCATTATATGAAGGGATTCCTAGTAAGTAAAGTAATACCATTACAATTGGTATTGAAACTCTAGATATCTTATGTCTGTATTTTTCTCCTCCTAAACTCATATGGTTAAATAGAATATTATTTTATAAGGATTTTATGTCATTAAATCTATCATAATATTTTTTTTCTTTTTTATACATGTATTACACTCTTATATAAACTTACTTGTTAAAATTACATTATAATTATATTTATAATAATAGTTTAATTGGAATATCATTGACACTGATAATGAACTTTGATATATCCAATGATTTCCAAATCTAATTTGAAAAATCTAATCATTAGAAAAATTTTATGTCTGATAATATTTTATTTAGGAAGAATTTTTTTATCTTAGATTAAATATTTTAAACAAAAATTCACACCCTATTATAAACATTGTATACTATTACAATCCAACTATAGTTAGGAGGGGTAGAATTTCATTTGAATTTGGTAGGAGTTTAAGTTCAACTAATACTGTTGGGGATGATAATATAATATGTTTTGTTTAGTGGTTAATTTTTGTGTCTTATCCTTGTCCTCTTTTTCCTCTTAAATCCAATTGGGGCTTTATGAGATGGCTGGGTTGAGAGAGGAAATTTTTTATTTCATCACTCAATAAGTGGTTCGGTTATACTTTTTTTTATTTTCTATTTTCAAATATATTGAGATGGTTTTTCTTATGGTGTTATGTATGAAACTGTATAAAAAATGGGAGAAAGTGTGTGGATTAGTTTAGTTTTCATGTGGTGTAAATTTATTCATTATAAAATAGAATTATTAAATCAATGTTTGGAGAATAAAAAACCTATTATGTAACATATTATTTATTTATTAAGAATAAAACATGATAAATGGATTGAAATATAGTCCATGATGTGGAAATCATTTCTTATTTTTTAGATTATATTATAACTACTCATTTATTTTTATGAATATTATTGTTTTATTTTTTATTCTCCATTATATTTTCATAATTAACTCTAATCATGGCATCAGTGGAATGATGTGTGAGGTCCTAGATATAAAAAAATTCATTCCATTATTTTTTCAAGGATTGGTGGTGACTAAAGAGAATTTAGAGATGTTTCATAGAATAGTACAAAATTTTTTAATTTAAAGATTATCAAACACAAGGTATTGTGTGTTTAACTTGATTTTTTCAGATTTAATGCATGGAGGATAGATATGGGAATGGTTGATTGGTGATAGGATGAGCCATGGTGAGTGAGCATAACTCATTTTTTAGTGTTTGTTGTGGTGGTTCAGAGGCCTCACTATATGAAAACAACATCTTTAAATCATCCCAATGAAGGGAATGGTGAGTGGAATGGTATTCTCTGAGAAACATTTGTCAAAATGGGGGGTGGAACTAACTATTCTATTGTTTTGTTTGTGGTGATTAGAAAGTTCCCAGGCCTTTTTTTACTACACGGTAGTGTCTTGTCATGGCTAGCCTTATAGGAGTTAAAGAAATTTGTAAATTATCATAAGAGAATCATATCTCCTTTTACTGAGGGAAGCCATTGTATAACCGGTCGTCTGCATACTATGGAATGCAGATTTGGAATTTCTATATAAATTGAAATCCTAAACTCCCACTTCTGAATTTCCTTTTCATCCTAAAATAATTTTCCAAATCAAGGCACTGTTGTTTCCCTCCAATCATATATTTTCATCATTCAAATATCATGGACCATGGGGAATAAATTTCCCTTGAATCAATGTAACTTTGTTTCCCCTTTTATTCCATTGTTTCCCCCATTTCCTCCATATCATCTTTTTTGTTAATACCTCTATCTTAAGTTGATTTATATGTGTGTTTTGAAAATACCATTTTATGGATAGATTCTAGACATTTTCTATTCATAATGGAATCTTCATCCCTTAGTTCTTCAACCAAGAGAATGGTTCTCTATAATAATTTTATTGTGTAGGGGATCTAATTTCCCAATTAATTTCCCTTGCATATATGAAATTATCAGGATATTTTGTCCTTTTTGGGTGAATTTTGGGATTTTTCATAATGAACATATTTAACTAGTCATAATTAATTATATTTTAAGTAGTAATATTATAGAGACCTGACCATTTTACACATATTATCACATTATTCTTGAAGATAATATCCACAAAATACTAACACATGATCTAATAGCCTAGTGTATTTGGAAGACTGGTATCCTAATTAATAAACCCAAAAAGTGAAAAATTATTATCTTACCTTATATAATGATCTCCCAAACATCCTACGATATCATAAAATTCAAATGGATAACATGAAAAATATATATATAATGGGGGTCATCTAGAAAACACATAAATTAAATAAACAAGAAAATAGGTTATGAACTATGAGTCAGAAGGCATAACATGATAACTAGAAATTTAGGGATCATTAATACTCATAAAGAGTCATAAAATAATAAATGGAAGTGTATGATCATTAAAATATAAGACTGTAGTGTAATAATATAAGGGTTTAAAATATGAGATAAGGATAACTGCCCAAACGATATCACTTGGTGGATAAAATCACATAATTTATTAGGTGGAATCCTTGATATAATAAATAACGTATCATAAGGAAAAAAATTAAAAAATTCATTCAAATGCTATCTAGGGGAACTAGTAATAACATCTACATTTATATGTGGAACACGCAATCAAATAAATCCTAATACATAAATATAAGGATTACCCATAGAGTGAAATGGGTTTTGTAATCTTTCAATAAGTCATAATCCAAGGGAGTATCATAATGGTATCCATAAAGTATGTGATTAAATAAATATAGAAATATAATAATGGAAAAATAATTATTTATTAATATAAATAATTCCAATCTTAATATAGGGAAAAAATATAAGTACAAAAACCCATTTGAAATAGTTCCACATAATAGATTCTTTATTAAAATATGTAATTCTTTATCCAAATAACTAAAGGTTTAATAATTTCCATAAATTTAATAAATTATATAAAATAGTTTAAATGATAATATGAGTTATTTTAGATAAAATGGGTGGCTAAAAAATTTAAATTATTGTAATATAAAAGGAGTAATAAATCCAAAAGTCCCCATTAATCATGTTTTCTTTTTGACTATAATTAAGATAAGAACTTTTTAGAACATGTATATACCCACAAAAGAAATATGAATTAATATATAAATATATGTGTGTGTTTGTGTGTGTTTGTGTGTGTGTATGGAACATATATAAATAATATATAATAATAAATAAATAAAATTAAAGTGATAAGGTGAAAGAAAAGATAGAAATAACAGCCTAAGGGAAATACAGAGTATTGCAATGATACCTTACCGTATGTTCCAGAATCATTCTATACTTGAACATAATTCTACGAATAAAAAAAGATTAACAAATAACATAATTCATAATGTTTAAAATTTATATGTGATTGATTATAATATTATTATATTAATTTATGTCCATTTATATGATATATAATGTTCAATTCTATATTTATGAGACCATTCAATTCGAAGTTTCATGGCCGGATCACTTGTATATAATTTTGGATGATATTCTCAAATGGAACAACATCTCTAGAAATATAATATAAGGGGAATAATTTAGTTCATTAAAATCCAATGGTCTCACATATACATATGTGTTATATTATAGGGATGGTTTATTTTGTAAAACATTATCATTTATTGTTATTTGATTTGGGAGGTTTTATTGACCCTTAAAATCATACTATGTTTTAATTAATATTTTATCTATATATATGTTCCAGAACATGAAATAAGTTATAAAATCCTAATTATTATCTGATTTATCCATTCTAAAATTTTTATGACCCTATATGAAGTGTTAATAGAAAATAATAACTCATTATTCAAGGAGAAGTTTAAATGACGTAATATGGATAGTGTTTCCATTCATAGAAAAAGAGGAAGAATGAAGTGGATTAATGGATAATATTAAATTACAATCATGTTATTTTAGTCTAATAATATGATAATATAATCATTAGTTCTTTTTGGATGATAGATATAATGGATATGTAGAAGAATAATATAATTTAAGAGAGGTAAAGTGAAAATAATTCCTAATAAATGGATCCTCCTTCAAATACAAAATATGGAACCATGAATTGGTATTTTAATGAGAAATATATCAATAATAATTGTGTGGTAGGATTGGGATGATTTTAAGAAAATATTTTTGCATGATTCAATAATTAGAACATGGGAGGGGAAGGGGTGGGGGCTTGAATATATAAGGGTAAGAGATGAGTGTTTTTTGAACATTATAATCATTATTTTACTATTTTGTCTTGAGAATATCAATATTATTTTTTATAGTGACTATAAAAAGAAATTAATTCATGTGAGTTATATCTAATGGGTGCTTACATCATCCATGAATAAAATTTCATGTATTTTGCTTGGAAATCTGAATACTATAATTTATCATATTTTGCTATTCATGAATAAAATTAGGCAAAATTGGAAAAATTACCCTTAGCCATTTTCTGTAATCATATTTAAAAAATATATATATATGAGAATGTATTAATATATTTAAGATATCTAGTTTTCAAATAATATCACCATATTATAAAAATCCCAATTCCAATATTATGATCGATTTTTAGCCCATTGATGAATTACATATCATCCCGTAAGATTATAATACGATTATAATAGAGAAATATTTATTTATAAATCAATTTTATGAAAAAGATATTTATTTTTTATCAATTTGGTTTTCATACAGTTCACATAATACATATTTGTCTCAAAATAATATTAATATTTAATTTTTAAATTTTAATCCATTAATTTATAATATTCTAATATAAATTTGTCATGTTATCATCCCCCTAGGATAGAAAATATTAATTTAAATTTTCATATGTGAGGTAATTATATCAAAAATCATGTTACTAATCATTATAGTCATTTTACTATTCCAATAGTCATATTAAAGTTCAAACAGTCATATGTTTAATGGTCATATGGGTTCTATAATTACTATAAATAGCAACAATTTCATTAATAATTCATTTAATTCTATTTTCACTTAGGGATTTTTTTTTCATTTTAAAAATGGATATTTAATTAAAAATATTTTGGAAATTTTTAACAGTTATATTTGTGTGAGCGATTATTCTAGGGGATTGAAGGGTTCCATGAATTTTTATTCTTATTGTATTGTTTTCTATTTTTTGTCCCATTGTAATATATTTTATTCTCTATAAAAAAAATTTCATTAAATTTAATTTCTAAATTAATATAATCAAATATTTTTTTGTTTCGTTTTGTGGGATTGGTCTATTATAATATTATTATATTTCTAAAATTATGATTATTATTTTTTCATAATGGATATTATCTTATTAAAATTTAATTTTTTCATCCTTCGGCCTTAAAAAATTTTTAGGTTGAAATTTTACATTAAATTTTACGTTGAAAATTGAATTGTTTAATTCTATGTCATCACTTCCTCTGGTTCCTAAGTAGCCACCTAATGTTTTTTTGTGTAAATTTTACTATGTGAGTTATCTTATTGAGTATTACATTATCTCTACAATCTAATAGAATAATTGGATTCTGAGTATAAAATTCACCATTTTTGATTTTTCCCACCACCAAATTTAGTACATTTGAGAGATCTAGTATGTAAATTCTTATAATTCATATATAAAATACGATTTTTTCATTAGAGATGGATGGTGGGGGTTGTAGTCGACAATCCATGACCCCAATGTGATCATGCATATCGGGGGGACTTTGAACCAAGGACATAGTTTTAACATCTTCAAAAATATCATGAATCAAATAAATAGAGATATATAGATGAATAAATTTTCTCCATATTCAAACTCCATGTCTCATCAATCATTTTCATCATATTACATATGTTTATGTTGAATATCGTGATATGTTGCAAAATGATCTTGGTCATATATACAACATCCTTAACCATTTCAGGCCCTATTATATTATTTTCAAAAACATCATCCCACCATGTAGTTTTTCTATATATCTTCCAAAAATAGTATCATATGGATCCATTTGTATTATTACATGGTAAATTTTTCATAATACAACCCAAATGGAAGAGGATATTGGTCCCATCCTCTATTGAAGCCTACTAATAATACTTTGAATGTGTCCCCCAGTGCCAGAATTTTCCATTCATACCGTCCATGTGTTTTGTTTTGATAATATATATAGAAGTTGAAATAAGTTTAAATTTCGTGTTGGAGACTCTACTAAAACTTATTAAAAAAATTTCATATCTGAAAAAGATATAGTTGATAGTGTTTTCAAATTAAGTTTCACTAGTTCCCTGATTTATTCCCATAAATGATGATTGAATGATAAGTCCACTAAAATTGAATTTAAGTGAGAATTATTTATTAGATGATACACCAAAACCAATATAAAAATATTTCCTATATATGTATTTAGAATTCTAGTGAAAATGTCTATGGGGATGTTTTCTCATCTCCATGTATGTATGGGTAATGGTTTTATCATACACTAAAATCTTTCCTTTCATTATTTACATACTAGGACACCAATAAATTTGATGTATATTCCACAGTCTACTTGTTCATATTTTCAGAAAATGAGTTCACATAGATATATCAATACATCTTCATGATCCTTATGTGTATTAAGAAAGGTTGAGGTAGGTGAATAATTAATAAGTTTATTCTTTATCATGGGATTTTATGGTACACATTATCATGCACCAAATCATAAAAGTCTATACTTATAAATTTTTAACATAGTGGATTTTATTTTCTTATAACTATCACCTTCCTTTGATATTTCATATCATCTCTTTTGGAATCCATTTTCATTTCTATAAGGGATAGTTGAGAAAGAATTTATGAAATTAAAGATGATGTTCCTTCCATTATGATTCTCATGTTTTTCCTTTTCAATTCAAAGAATATTAGATCCTTCTAAATTTTAACCATTAATAATGTCGTAGCGTATTTTCGTTATACACCACACACCACCTTATTTTCTTTCTAGATATGGTAGTGGATTGAGTATTCATAATAAATTATTAGCTATATTCATCTTTAATGGTGCATATTATGCACATTCTATGTGAATATATAGTTTTTTCAATTATGATATGTATAATCCTTATAATTTTCCAATTAATATAATTCCACATAATTATAAATGGGGATACTAGTAAAAAAACCTTTGATCGTGAGTATTATAACTCTTACAATTATCATCCAACAGACATAAGTCATAGGGAATCACTTTGTCAAAACCCATCCCCTGGGGCCCGTTCTGTGACTTCCCCTCACCCGCCTTCCAAAGGCTTGGGGATGGAGTCTTGAACCGGACAGGCGTATCCCTAAAATGGGAAGGCATTTCCTTTAAACATGTTCAAACTCACAGTCCAAGAACGCAAAAAGATGCAACCACAACGTAAAACTGAAGTAGTAAAAGTGTATACTGAACGTAAAGAGACCAGAAAACAAGACCAACTGAAAAATACAATACAATAGAAAAATAAAAAATAGCTCCTGAGATTGTCCATCTAGGATCCTACGTGATGTGTTGGTTTAGATCGTCACCATATCTCTCTACGCCAATCGTCAATACTATCCATCATCAGGTCCTAGCTCCCAGAGTCCCGTTCAGGGCATTCTATTGTCTGTACAAGACACAACAATGTCCGGGCGATGCCCATGATAGGGTGAGTGTAACAATACCAAGTATGGAACCTGATACCCCTGAAGGTCTCTCAAAATTCCACAAAAGAAAACCAAAACACATGATCTCAATCACAAATCCCAAAGTGAAAGACTCAACTCAAACTAGGTATTACATAAGTACACAAGTACAGATGTTTAGTTGTAAGGCTAGATCATCGTATTCTGTTAAGAGGCACTGTTGCTGACCCACACATGATCGATAGGTACTAACCCCCACTAACCAACACAAGATCCGACCAGCCCATGATCAATATGTACTAAACCCTGCTGAACCACACCGGATCTGACCTCCCTAGGATTGATCGGTATAAACTGTCGTTGAACCACACCAGATTTGACCCACTCAACATTGGTAGGCACAGACCCAAACAAAATTGTAGAGCCCTGAACCACACGAGATTGATATGAACTGATCCACACAGGATCATTGAGAGCTGACACACATAAAATCGATAGGTGATGATCCACACATGGTCATTAGGTGCTGATCCACATAGGCTCACGAGGTGCAGATCCACATAGGATCGATAGGCGATGATCCCAACTGGATCCCTAGGTGTTGATTCAAACAGGATCCCTAGGAGTTGATCCACCCATAATCGATTAGTACTGATCCACATAGGATCTCTAGGCACTAAATTCTGTAAGATCTACCTCCAATCTCCACCTCACAACCAGCCACTAGATTCCCGCAAAAATCCCGATTGATCCTAGGAGGATCTAAATGAAATTTCTCATCAATCCATCAGTCATATTTCTACCTGAACTGTGTTCCAATAATAAGCAAACCTATGATACGTCATGTCATAAGGGTTCCAAAGAAACAGACGACACGTCAATCAGATGCCTGGTCTGAGTGTTATAAGAATTTTAGTGCCAAGGACCCAGTTAGATTTGGGTACAATCCAACCCCACCATACTCCTACATTTTTTAAAACATAGGTGGAATATTTCCAAAGGACAGTCTCATTCTTATGATTCCATCACCATAGGCAGTTCGTCAAATAGACATCTGGTTTGTGAGATATGTCCTTTTTAAGGTTATCTGGATCGAAATGGGTCATGGTCCGGTCCTACCCAATCGGGACTCGCCGACCTGCTCCACCCTTGCCTCACCCAAACAGGTTGGGGTTCAACAAGGGTATGACCTGGCCTAGACCAAACTAGTGGGGATGGCCCGAGGGGTCTGGGAGGCAGATGCAGCCCGCTGGGCTAAGGACCGGACCAGCCCACCTCGGTTGGTCGCGACCCGTCAGGAAAACTGGCCCGCCAGCTGGCACGGTCTGCTGGCCGGGTGGCGGGCCAAATTCTCAAACAGAAAAGCCTTTTGGATGTTTTAAATGGCATCTCCATGTGACATTTCACCTTTTTGACAACAGGAACCATGGGGCACGGGTCCCCTCTACTCCTCTACGGCTTCAAAGCTGCGACGACCTCCTTACGGAACACGACGGTGGGCTGCCTTACCAAAAATATAGCCACCCAACTGATCTTCCATGGCACAGCCTCCTTCCATGGTCGGTGAGTTCCAGACTTCGCCACTGCCTTCCACCACTAGTTGCTGATGCCGTCGCGCCGGTGTCGTGTCGACCCATCTATGGCAGGGCACAGGCAACTCTTCATAACTCTGTTTCCACTCCCGTCTATTCCTACGGCCCCCCAGGATGTCATCATTATTGTGTGACCCTATTATATGTATTTAAATCAAATTTAAAAAAATTCCATGAATAACGCAATGATAAAACAAGCGTTGGAGGTTTTGGGCCTTGTTTGTCTGGCCCGCACCCTCCGTGTTAGCATTACAAAAAGAGGTAGTATTTGATTCGACTTAGATAAACTATAATATTTCCTCATTTCAGAATTCCATTCATGAATGAGGGAATGAAACAATTCACATGGATCATTGAAAAACCCAACCTTGAGAATCGTTGTAGGTGTTTCGTTTGTGGCGGGAAAAGAGTCATCATTGGATGGAGTCGTCAGCATTCGTCGATCCCGGATCATTTCCACCCCAGCATCCATCCTCCACCGATGGAAGATATCGTGGTACATTTCCAGAGGTTCCTCATTTGATGATGCCATTTCAGAAACTCCAACCCAATATCCATTTAAATTGAGCGGGGAGGGTGAGTAACACAATGAGGAATTAATGAGGTTCATTAGTAAATTAACCTCATAATTCTCAAGGTACCATTACAAAACAAGAGATTCAATCCATTAAATGGCTTGAAAACCCATCGATCCCACCACCGTCACTCATCAAGTGGTAAGAAAACTGAAATAACAGTTATTATTTAATTTTATTTCTTCTTTAAATGTCATGAAAACTAAATTTATCACCCAAACTACTGCAGTCAAAGTTAATCCTCCCTTAAGTTAATCATGGTGCTATGGATTGACCGATTCCCTTGGATTTTTAATCTGAGAACCAGTTCAAAGTATAGAAAAATCCTCCTATGCATTCACTGAATGTACCTTAAAAAATTTCAAAAATTCTTTTCTGGGCACCTCGGGCCTCAAAATAAAGTGGCATAAATTATTTTAGACTTGTAATAATCCAAAATAAATTTAAATAACTAAATATGGAATTCCAAGGTCTATACATTCTCCCCACCTTAGGGATTTTCATCCTAGAAATCAATAACCAAACAAGGGAATCAAATGGGGGTACTGAGCACATATCTGAGCCTCCCATTCCCATGTGCTCTTCTGGAGGTGACAGTGCTGCCAATGAACTCGTACTAGATGAATCGACCGCGCATGAAGGACCCACTCCTGTCGATCTTGTATCATCCTCGAGAACTCCCCAAACTTCTTCCCATCATCGATGTCCATCTCTCCCAAGTTGATAATGTGTGATGGATCAGGCATGTACCTCATTAGTTGCGACACCAGGAAAACATTATGCACGCAGTGCATCTGTGAGGGAAGAGCTTGATGGTACACCACCTTTCCTACTCTGATGAGGATATGGAAAGGTCCAATGATCCATGAAGATAGCTTGATGCCCTGGCCAAACCTCTGTAATCCTTGTCGGAGTGAGACCCATAGGAAGACATGGTCACCTTCATTGAACTCCAATGGTCAACATCTTCTATCAGAATATGACTTCTACCTACTCTGTGCAGTCTTCATCCACTCTTGGATGATTAGAACCTTCTATATGGTATCCTATACCAACTCTGGACCCATATGTGTTGATTTCGAAGGATCTTTCCTTGAAAGAAGTGACATAAAAGGTCGCATATAAAAAGCCTCAAATGTAGACATTTCGATGGTGGAGTGATAACTATTGTTGAATTCAAACTCCACCAGTGGCAGGTGGACCTCCCAAATGTGGCCAAAATCATGGTCACAAGCATGAAACTTTTCATCAAGTGTCTGTGTGGTCTGATCCATCCGACCATCTGTCCGAGGGTGAAAGGTGGTTCTAAAGCATAGATGAGTCCCAAACACCTCCTACAACACCTTCCACATGCATGATGTAAAATGAGAATCATGATCTGAGAAGATCTTTGATGGGACCATGTGAAGATGTACAATCTATTACACGTAGAGGCATCTAAAGACATCTATGATCCCTTCTCAAGGATGGGTTGGAAGTTCATTGACATGGTGAGTTGGTCAACGATCACACAGATGGAATCATGGCCCCTGAACATATGTGGTTTCCCAATCCCAAAGTCCATGGATATATCATCCCACTTAAACTCTGGTTACTCAAGTGGCTAAGCTAAACCCATTGTTGCATGATGTTGGACATTCACTTGCTTACTAGTAAGGCATTGTGATACGAACTCTGGCAGCACTTTCTTCATCCCTGGACACCAGTACTGCCACCGAAGGTCATGGTACATCTTCACCACACCAAGATGTAACACCTAAATGGATTCATGGAACTCTCTCAACACCTCCTCCCAAAGTGACCTTGGTACCATAGTGCATCCTCTGAAGGGGATGATGTGCTCCCCACCTTCAGAAAATCCATCAGTAGACTGCCCTTAGGATATTTGAGCACATCGGGCCTTGTAGTTTACGTCCCAATGTTGGGACTCCCGAACTCACTGAAGAAGTGGGGGGGGGGGGTAAATTTCATACACATTAGGTAAGCTACTCTATCAGTATCTAGTAAGGATAAATGCAATGTAGCTCGCTGCTCTGTTGCCTCACTTAGAAACTGTATTCCAGACCTCCTGCTAAGTCCGTCTGCTACCACGTCCCCCATTCCAGGAGTGTAGACTATCTCAAAGTTGTAGTCTTGGATGAACTCAAGCCATCGTCGCTGCCTTGGGTTCAGGTCATTCTGTGAGATGCTATACTTGAGACTCTTGTGATCAGTGTAGATTGTAAAAAATTCCCTTATCAAGTAGTGTTTCCACATCTTCAGCATAAAGAGAACTGTTGCTAACTCTAGGTCATGGGTAGTGTAGTTATAATCGTGTTGTCTCGACAGCTGTGAGTTGTATGTGATCACTGCTCACTCCTATATCAGGACACAACCTAGTCTTGTCCTTGATGAGTCTTCATAGACTACATACCTAACTCCCTCTTCTCATGTCCTCAAGATAAGGCACTCATCAGTCTCTACCTCAGATACCAAAAACTCTACTGGCATCTCTCCATCCACACGAAGGGATGTCCCTTCTTTGTCAAAGCTGAAAAGGGTGCCCAAATCTAGAAATTTCGAGTATGAATCTATGGCAGTACCCAGCCAATCCCACAAAACAATGCACCTCGGTCACAATCCTGGGTGGCTCCCAAATAAAAACTACCTCTATCATTTTCGGATTGACTGCAATTCCAGCCTCTGAGATAACAAGCCCCAAGAAGTGGACTTCCCGTATCTAGAACGGGCAGTTCGAGAGATTTCTATAATCTAGTTCTCTTTGATTGTATCCAGAACTATCTTTAGGTGTGTGGAATGCTCCTCCTTTTATGTGGAGTATATTAATATGTATTCAATGAATACCACCACAAAACAATTTAGGTAAGGCCGGAAGATCCTCTTCTAAAGCCCCATGAACACCATTGGAGAATTGGTTACACCGATGGGCATCAACATGAACTCATAGTGTCCATACCGATATCCGAATAATATCTTTAGTACATCCTCATCTTGTACCCTAAGCTGATGATATCATGATCTGGGGTCTATCTTGGAGAACCATCTAGCATCCTTCATTTTGTAGAAGATATAACCAATACTCATCAGAGGATAATTGTTCTCCACGTTTACCTGGTTTAGGAACTGATAATATACACAATGCCTCAAAATTCCATTTTCCTTTTTGGTGAAAAAATCAGGGATTACCATGGAGAAACACTTGGCCTTATGATCCCCTTCCCTTGCATGTCCTCCAAATGTAACTGAAACTCATCAAGCTCTGCGGGAGCCATCTGATATGCTTTTATAGATATCGGTGTCATCCCGGGGTATAGGTCGATGTAGAATTCTACCTCTCTGTGAGGTGTAATCCCCGTTACATCATCAGGAAAGACATTAGCATACTGGTCCCCCACTACTGGATAACTCAGGCTACTCACATCAACTGCTCCGAGGGTATGACTAGCCAACTGACCTGTGAATGGCTGCACCCTTCTACGTGTAAGTCCATCCTGTGCTACAAAGGTTACCTTCTTACTGATGAAGGTAATCCTGATCCCATCCTCACGGACACACCGCACATTGGGCCTAAAACAGTCAATATGAGCACTGACTGTGGATATCCATTCCATATTCAGGATGATGTCGCAAGTCCTCGATGCTACTACTAGGAGATCCCAAGAAAAGATGTCACCTCCTAGAGTAATCTCACACTGTCTTCACTAGTGTGTAATCATCAATTATTATCTTGTATGAGTCTCTAATAATATGTTTCGATCCAACATATCAATTGGAATTTCCAAGATCAGAACGACTGTCGTGGCGGTAAAAGAGTAACCGGTGCCTGTGTCTATAAGAACTACATCTAGGATGGAATAGACAGAGATCGTACCACTAATATTCTCTTAAGCCTCAAGATCAACCATATCCTTGCTATTCCCTAGAATATTCTCGAAGCTAGGTTCACTATCTTCCCTACTCATGTCTCAACTAGACAAAAAGCTTGCGCCATAGCCTCTAGCCATTCCTCAGCTACCTGTGGATATATATTGCCTCGATACCTTAGAGGCTTCTTTATTTGGAACTCATGAAATGCGCTAAGTTGGCGTGAATGGTTTGCTAGTGTGGCTGGTGGAATTCACTGCCCAATGGGTGGTGGTGTTGCTGCTGGTGCAATACCCGAAGGTGCCATCACAGTAAGATGGCCCTGCACCGAAGCCTCATCGCTCGGTGGGACATCATCATGTACTCTCACTGAAAACCTAATTGGATATCTATGTTGAAGCATCCTAAAAAGAAACAGGTGAGCCACAGTTAATAAGTTATACTAGTGAGATGACTCAAAACAAGTTAAAAGTTAAACATTTAAAAGACACACACAATCAGTGTTTTCGTGTACCAAGTCTGAAATAAGAATTCTGGGTCATGGTGTAAGGAGATGTCAGCCACCGCACCAACACTAGACTCCCCAAACTAAAAACCACACCCAAAACACTTTACACTATACCTCCATTAAAAAGATCAGTGTCCTTGTTATTCTGTAGAACCGACTCCTCTGATACCACTTTTTCGTGACTCGTCCCCCTGGGCCTGTGTTGTGACTACTGCAAGCACGCCTTCCATAGGCCTGGGGTTAGCGACTAGCACCCGAATGGTGTATCCCTAAAATGGGAATGCATTTCATTTAATCCTGTACAAACACACATTCCATGAACATAAAAAGATGCAAAAAAGATGTAATACTGTAGTAGTAAAAGTATGTACTGAATGTAGAGGGGCCGAAATACAAGCCCAATTGAAAGATACAATACAAAAGAAAAAGAGAAAACAAATTCGGATATCCTCCGCCTAGGATCCTACACAATGGGTAGGTACATATCATCTCCACAGCTATCCATGTCAACTATCACCGTCGTCCACCATCAAGTCCTAGCTCTCTGAGTCCTAGTCATGCATGCTCGTCATCTGCATAAGAAACAATAAGGTGTGGGGGAAGCCCATGCAGTGGTGAGTATAATACCGAGTAGGGACCCCGAGACCCCCAAAGGTCACTCAGACTTCCATTAAAGAAATCCATAATGAATGATCTCAATCACAAATCACAAAGCCAAAGTCATTGCTCAAACTAGGTATAACATAGGTACATAATTACAAATGATAAGTCTTATGGATAGATCCTCTTATTATGTTAAGAGGCACTTGTGCTAACCCACACATGATCGATGGGTGCTAACCCCCATTGACTCACACAGGATCCGAAGCACCTAGGATCAATAGATACTAACCCCCACTGACCAAAAGAGGATCTTACCCGCCCAAGATCGATAGGTACTGACCCTTGCTGACCCACACAAGATTTGACCAACATCAGATCAGTATGAGTTTAGCCACACAAGATCGCTAAGCACTAACCCACACAGGATCTGACCCATGTAGAATCGATATGCACTGGCCCACAAAGGATCGGTGAGTGCTGACACACACAGGATCTTACCCACACAAGATTAATAGGTACTGATCTAGAGATGATCACTAGGTGTTAATCCATGCAAGTTCGCTAGTTTCTGATCCACACAGTATCGCAATGTGATGGTTCAGCCAGTATCAATAGGCGTTGTTCCACATAGGATCTCTAGGTTCTAACCTCTGAAAGATCTACCACCAATCTCTACCTCACACCCAACCACTTGATTACCACACAATGCACGCTTGACCCCCAGAGGATCTGGTAGAGTCTGCTCCTCAAGCCATCGGTCATATATCAACCAACACGATTTCCCAATAAGAAGTATCCCAATGATCTACCATGTCATAAGGGTTCAAACACAACAGAAGGCACGTCAATCGGAGGTCCGGTCTGAATGATATAGGCATTTTAGTGCCAAGGTCCCGGTTGGATTTATGTACAATCCAACCCAGCCATACTCCAACGTTCATCAAAACTAAGGTGGATTATCTCAAAAGTACATTATCATTTCAAGGATTATATTGCCTTAAAGGGTTTTTTTAAATGGACGTCTGGTTTTTGAGATACGTTCTTTTAATCAAATCTGGGTCGAAGGGGGTCGGGGTCCGGTCCGACCGAGATGGGCTGACCCGACCCGGTTCAGGAGACCCGACCAAATTCAGGTATTACCTGGGTTCGACCCGGCCCTACCTGAACTAGCTAGCCGGCCCGTGTGGGCTGGGCCGCAGACCGACCAGACCCACCTCAGATGGATGCGGGCCGCTGGGCGAACCGACCCACCAGCCGAGTGGTGGACAAAATTCATGAACCGCAAAGTCGTTCGAGTGTTTTAAATGGTGTGCCACATGGATATTCCCCATTTTGACCATGGGACTAATGGGGCGTGGGTCCCCTATGCTCCTACATATCTTCAAAGCCATGACCACCTCCCTGCAGTGCACGACGGTGCGCCGCCTTCCCAAAAATGCGGTCATCCAAGGGTCAGCCACCATACTATTCCGTCATGGCACTCAGCAGCGCTGCCCCACCGGCGTATCTTCCACATGGCTCCGACAATGCTCCAAAGATTTGTTTCTACTCAATTCTATACCTGTGGGACTCTCATGATTCTCCCTTCGCTGCGTGACCCTTTGATTTGTGTTTCCTTTAAATTTAAAATTCGCCCACCAAGAACACAACGATAAAAAAAGTAGCAGAGGGTCCATGCCTTGTTTGATTGGCCCACACCCTCTATGTTATCATTACAAAAAAGAGGGAGTATTTGATTCAACATAGATAAAATATTATACTTCAAAATTTCAACATTTATTTCAAGAACTATGGAAAGAAACAATTCACTTTAATTAAACAAAACCCCTACCTCAAGAATCATTGGAGTAGTCGGGGTTGTGGCGAGAGAAGAGACATCAGAGTCTTTACATGCTTTATATTTATTCCTTATTGTATAGATAAATATTTTTTATATAGAATCACTATATACCCTGTAGGGTTTCCCAATTGTTGGTATTGTATGTACTAGGTTAGTGATAAGCCTCATTTTCAACTCAATGATTCTATCTTCACATTAAATTGTCAATAAAAAATAAATCACTTCTTATTCACAATAGTTAGTTGGTTTGCAAATCATTATAACTTTCTCTAAGATCAGTAATAATACCCATATAGTTAATGGAAACTTCATAAATCCATTAAAAATATTTTCTTAGGTCACTCAATTTCATATGTCATTTAAGTTTCCAAAAATATCACATTATTGTTGATAACATACACTGAGAATGGAAATTCATCTATCAAGAAATCCAATATCATATACTTGGTAAATAGTTTCTCCTTTCATAAAGTCATTATCACACTATTCTAATAATCATCATGCTCATCCCTATTCTTGTGTTATATCATAATATTATCCATATATACTACCACAAATATTTTAATCTAATATATAATGACTTTATTAATTATTTTAGTAAATATTGTTGGAGAATTATTTATTATGAAATGCTTCACTATGAACTCAGAGGGGCCATAAATGGTTACAAATGATGTTTTGAAAAAAATTTCAACATTCAAATTAAATAAAATAAATTCTGAACAAAGATATACCTATGATAAATACTAGGTGCCATATATTTGATAAAAAAATTCATCAATACATGGAAGGGGATACATGTTCTTTATAATGTGTTTTTTATCTCAATATAACCTATTCATAGGAGCATTGACCCATATTTATTCATGATGAAGAAGACTATCACATGCCCACTTTGATGCACTCTAGCCTATGAAACCCTTTTCCAGAATATCTTATAAGTGATTCATTCAATTTTCAGACTCAATTGTGTCCATTCTAAAGGGTTTTTTAATAAGGGTATAAATCCATGTATATGTTCAATTGGGAACCCAACCCCATTTTTAGAAGGATGAACATGAAAATAATTAAGGTATAAATTAGTGTAGTCCATCTTAGTGGATATATCTTTATGGATGATTCATTCCATTGCCTCGATTATTTGATCTAGACATAATTGTTCCTATGGAAAAAATTTCCACACTTGATATGAAGAGTACATGGGATATTCAACCTCTTATAGGTAGTTGTATAGTCCCAGGGTTGACTTTGGATGTGAAGAGTGATCTTCTTCACATGAAATTTGATATTTGGTATTCATAAAGATATCTAAAACATTCCCAATATGACATCAAACTGAACCAAAGGAGGCAACATGATATTTTATAAGAGGTTATGTACACAAAAATTGACTGTGGATGAGTTAAAAATTTTAATCATAGTAATATCATAATTTTATATTCCCAAAAATTTCTCAAATCCCATTTTTTCTAGTGGGTATTTAATATTTCTATAAATCATGCATGAAATAATAGATTGTGTTGAACTTGAATAAAATAATACACTCTTTATTCTTGAATTAATAACAATTATACTTGTCACCGCGCCATTGTTACTATCCACCTCAACATTAGTGATGGAGTATTCACTTACATTCATTCTAGTCAATAGAGGATGTTTCCATTGATTTAATATAATAAACCTTATCTTAGGGAATTTTCATGGATATTGCCCATGTACCTAAAATTTGAAACATTATATCGAAGGATGAGGGTTGATCTGAATTTTTCTCTTCATCTGTATTAGTGGGATTATTCACATAATTTAGACATTTATTATCCTAATTCCCCAACATACCACTTAATAATCATATATTGGTTCCCTTGAGATGGAATCTGACATGATGCTTCAGACATGTTTTACCTTGGTTGTGTTTTTTTAATTTTTATAGGATATTTTTTGTTGATCCTCCCAAACTGGACACTATTTTATGCTATTTACCTCCATCCCCATGAGACCAATGAGACTCACTGATCTCAACATCAACCTTAATGTAACAATAGAAAATATACTCATATCAATAATAGTCTCAAGTCACAATGGCTTTTCATAGGCATTACATTTATCGACTAAAGAATCGATCATACTCACTTTCAGTTTTCATTACAAACCAGTGTTGTATCATGAAATCCTTTTTTTTACATTTTTTCCCTAATATACTCATATGTTTTTTATTTATTCTAAGTAATCTCATCTACATTTGATGATGGTGATTTTGGTAAAATATTTTTTGAAAAAATATTTGCTTGAATCCTTCCAATTCGATAGAATAAATTTTTTGTTTGAAAATATTTTTCTTAATAAGTTTCCACCACTGATCCTCATAAATATCATAATCATAGACCTCAATCATGAACTTCACTAAATCTGAGAATTATAATAAAAAAATATATTAAAAATTATGTTAATCCATTTTTTTCATCATGAGGGACTAACAAATCCACTAATTGTAAAATGATTTGGACATATAATGCATTATACCTAAAATAATTTTTCTTTGGGGAAGAAGGTTGTTCCACAAGATTAAGGATATTACTCATAACATGAAATAATTTATCATGTACAATCATGATGTTCTGAGCTCCGTGTCCCATATTATTAGATATCTCATTAGAGAAATCACCACATTTTCATATCAGATTGATTATTTGAATGTGTTATCCAATTTCATATTATTAAATACAAAAAGAAAAAAAAATTGGACTTTGAGTACTGAAATAATGAGAAAATAAAAAAAACAGTGATCTTAGAATTAATATCATGATAATTGTTTGTATATCCTAAAATATCAGTCCCAAATTTTAAATATAGGTTATTCAGGGTTATTTATAAAATTCATAGACTTATCCCTATAGCTCTAACTAGAATTTTAAAGTAATATTCTAAAAAACAACTAGTAAATGTTGTAATAACAACTATACTAACCAATACCATATACACATAGTTGTACATGATTTTTATAAAAAAATACATTAATTATATAACATGGATAAAAAATACAATTTTAATTGGGGGAAAAGGTACATAATTTTGTGAAATGAAACTAAAATGAAAACTATTAAATTTAATCTCCCTAATGTCCTTTATATTCCCATGAGATCATAATAATTTAGTAGATAAATTGGGGTATATATAGATAAAATGGGTAAGGGAAAACGCCCTCTAAGTGAATACATAAGGAAATATAGTATAACATATGTGCTAGAAGGTATAAGATTATATCATAAAAGGCATGGTTTAGAAATAATCTTATGGAAGAATTAAATAAAAATCATGAAATCATAAGATCATAATAATAAATGAATAATGATGTAGTATATAACATGAAATAAATAGGATTCTAGTATGACTTCCATGATGATATCACAAGGTGGATAGATTACCATAATGGAATACGGTTAATCCCAAATCACATACATAATGCCTCATGAGAAAACAAACTTTACCCAATGTATTAGGTCTCTATCCAAGAAAAACCATAATAACATTTATAGTAATATTTTCTCCATATATATATATCAAGCATAATACATATTCATAAGGATTACCCAATGAAATAAATACACCTTACAATCCTGTCATAAGGGAACCCCAAAGGGAATATCATAACAATTTCTATGAAATATGGGATTATATCATTCATAGATATTCTTAATGAAAAAATAAGAATATATCCTGATAAAGTATTCCCAACCTAAGAGAGACATTGAAATTTTTATAGAAATCCCTTTGTAAATGTCCCTCTTAAGAAAGTCATTATGAAAATGGGATATATGCCTTTAAAAATTCTAATGGAGTTAAAAATTCCAAAAAAATGAAATTTATATAGAATGGTGTTCATTTTAAAATGATTTATATTATAATTCTATGATTTATTCAATCATTTTAAGGACATTACATGAACCTTGGTAATAAATAGTGAATTTTCCTTTAATTATGCTTCCTTATCAAGAAGAATTAAAGAAGTGAACCATTTACAAAATGTATTTACTCATTAAAGAAATATGAATATATATATGGAATATAAATAAATAATATAGATTATTTAATGAATAAAATTAGAGTGATACTGTGAGGCAAGAGATATAAATAATAACCCAATTTAAAATAGTGTGGTTTCCCTTACATAATGATCTGAAATCATTTTGAACGTGAAATTAATGTTTTGGATAAAAAATAGATTATCAGAACCATTTATATTAATATTTTTTAGGAAATATTAATATTTTAAAAATTTCCCATTTTAATGAGTTATAATTTTCAATTCCATTGTTTAAAGATAATTTGATTCGTGGTTTCATGGTTGGATCACTTCAATGTAATTTTGGAATTTTTTTATAATGGGACTACAACTCCAGAGGTAAAATGAAATTTTATTAATTAACTTATAAAACATTATATGGTATGAAATATAAATACATGTTATGATATTGTGATGGTTCATTGTGTAGAAACATTAACATTATTTGATTTCATCAATTAGGCAGCTTTACCAATATTCATGAACTAGTCTCATTATATTTAATTATATATATATATATATATATTTATTTATATATATATCATAACTATAATTATATCATCATATAATTATTTAAATATGATTTTACAATAATAACATATTTATAATGATCATTGAATGAGGTAATAGAAAAATAAACCACAATATCCAACGATAGGGTTAACCAACATAATATGGACAGTGGTTCCATTCAAAGAATATGAGGTGGAAATAAGGGTATAAATGAGAGATATTTTATTATAAATACAATATTAAATTATATATATATATATGATAATTTTTTCTTCAATTAATATTTTATGTGTTATGATAGGGGGTGGTTGAATGAGAACAGAATTTAAATGAGCTAATGTGAGAATTTTACCTTTTTCATGAAACCTCGTTGAAATACACCTTAATGCAATTAGAATTGGATTTTTGGGAAACTAGTAGAAATATATCTTATGGTAGAGGTTTGGGAAGAGTTATCAATATAATTTTGGCAAGCTAAATGACTTATAAGATGTTAAGAGAATGAGTGGTGAGGAGTGGTATTTATAAAGAGAGGAGATTGGTTTTTTTAATATTATATTCTCCAGAATTTTATTTTGGATCTGGACTATCAATATTATTGATTCTTGTGACTATTTGGTGTTAATAGTTCTTTATAGTTTGGAATAAATTATTTCTAAATCATATTTGACTATATAATCCATGCATTATTCCTAAAATTCTAACTATCTAAATTTATTGAATTTTAGGATTCCAAAAAAGAACCAAATATTTTAGAAAAAAAATAAAAAATTAGAATAATTAGTTTATGAGATGTGGATTCAATAAAGGAAATCCATTTTATGAAAATTATTTTGTATATATAGTAAATTTAAATTTTAAATTAAATCTCAAATTAACTGAAAAATTTAAAAATCAATATTAGGATAGATTTTGATGCTCTTTGAAAAATTAATTATGGTCTCATAAAATTTTATTATCACAATAGAAAAATAGAACATAAGTTTATAAATCAATTTTTGAATAAAAATTTTATTTATGTCAATATATATTTTATTTATCTAATAAACTTTATTTTTCTTGAAATTTAGAACACTAATTGTAATATTTTTAAAACATATATTGACTAATATTATGAAATGATTATGACATGTTTTCATTTTGGAATATACCTATATATTATTTTATATTTCATATGTTTGGTTACTATTATAAATGTCATCTTACTATTCTTAAATGATACCTTTTTCCAACACCCAGGTTACTATTCCAAGAAGAATATTACTATTCCAACAGTCATATTAGTAAAGGTCATATTGGCCCCCTAATTCATATAAAGACATATTATTTCATAAATTCATAATTATATTAAAATTTATCTACTTTTAATATATATATTTATTAAAAAAATGATTTTGAATTACTAATATTCTAAATATTTTTTAGATTGTTGTTCAAGAGTATGCTAAATTTTGGGAAAATTTTCCAATTATTACTATATCATTTTAAAATTATTTTCCCATTTTAAGGCATTAAATTCAAATTTAAATATTTTTTCACATAATTTAAAGTTAAAATTATTTATGTAACTATGTTGTCGGTCTTATAATGTGGTGTGTGTGAATTATATAATATAAAATTATTAAAAGTAAAAAAAATTGATTTTCGTAAGGGAAATTATATTAAAAAACATGGGTTGATACATATATGAAAAGTATTTTACATTTTTTCAGGATATTTATTTCTCAGAATGTGTTTTTAATAAATATGGATTTGAAATCTATTTTATGCAAAGGATAAGATGTGGTTTAATTATATATAATTGTTGAAAACTAAATTCCCTGAAAATTGAAAATACATTAAATATGATTGTTAAACTAGTAGTGTGTGAAGAAGGTATTATTTTGATTCCCCTATTCCTATGACATTTTATTGATGTGAAGGTATTATTAATTATAGGAATTGTGGGAATGGTTTCATACTATGGCGAAGTGGTGGTGTCGTGTGCTATAGAAAGTGTGGCATTTGCATGTAGATGGTTTGTGGCATTGTGTGTTGTTAAAATAGTTTCCCAATATTCATGAATTGATTGAAATGTGGTACATTATAATGAAATAATATTTTATTGGACTAAATGGTTTAGAGATAGAAATCCTTGAATGGTAATAGATGATAATATACATACACCACGGATAGTAAATTACTTGTCTATAAATATGGAAGAATGATAAATGATTATGATAGTGTATGGTAATTGATGTGGTTAAATAAGAGTTATGAAATTTATGTGTCATCTCCTTCTCAGTATGTGGGATTGAATGGGTGTATAGTGTGGTAGAAACAATGCGGTCATGGAATTGTGTTGATGTGCAGATTATATAAGATGGGTGGTTTGGTTTTGCGGAACCAGAGGTCCGACTTTTGTGTATCTGCTATATACTATATTTCCATTTTGATTTCAAGGAACATACCAACAGAGTAATTAACTTACACCAATTCCATTTATTTTATTATCCTATGTGTTTCCCTAGAAATATATATTAGAAATGAGGGATCTAGTAATACCCTATATTCATTTCTCCCTCAAAAAATATAAACTGAAATGTTTCATACATATATATTTTATCAATTTAGATGATTATTCCTTAGATATCAATATTATCTTAGAAAAAACAGTAAAGGAATAATTTATTTGGAATATTTGATACATAACAAACATTACATAAAATAACCACATCATTTCCCATTATATTATTTTCAATAATCACCCCTCATAGACAAATCAATCTAAAAAAATATTATAAAAAAATAAATGAAAAATATTAATTGGTGGGATAATATTTTCAAAAAGTTACACATATTAAATATTAATGAATTATCATATGTCATAATAAGATACTAATAATGGTATTATAACATAATGATTTCTTACAATAATTCAATCAATTCATCCAAATATAAGTAATCATAAATTCATAAATAATCCTTTGTCCCATTGAAATAAATATTTCATTAGTTCTTGGAATCATCTATAAAAAACCATTTTCATGCTAATATATCATAAGAATAATAAATACATTTGTGGCATATAAAGAATCCTTGAAAATCACGATTTTAGTCAAATTTCCCCTGATAATATCATTATTGGAAAATTACCATAATAGAAATGCCTAGATGGTTATTTCTAATATTATATTAGGAGTGAATTCCATCTAGTAAACTCTATATTATCTTATGATTTTATGAAATCCATCATCTCTTTGGAGTTTTTAACTATATCATCATTTCTTAATGCATTTGAGGGATATAACGGACACTTCTATCATCATGATTGATATAAGTGTCACCCATAACATAATCATAATCAATAAATATGAGTTCCAAAAATGATAAAATGTTTATCATTTAAATATATAATATATCCAAAAAATTCAAGAGTTAAGACATATATATCCTAAAAATTATTATTTTAAAAAATTAAATGAGTTGTAGAAGTATTACCATGGGTGTATAAATATTAGGGTGTATATTTTTTCACATGAATATAATTCCAGAACTGATGAGAAAATTCCAGGTATTAAAAAGGGAAACATCTAGATGGACTTGGCTAACGTAATATTCATATAAGAATCTAATACATTTATGTCCTAATTTTAATCATGTTTGGTAACTTGGATCATTTTAATAATGGATCGGGGGAATTTTGTGTTAGGAGTGATAAATTTAAATTTTACATTATTTTTCTAGCCTTAATTACTTTGAAAAGTGGTGATAAATCATATTAAATTAAATATAGATTTTATACATGAAAAATAAAAATATTTGATGTCCTGGATCATTGAACATAATTTAGGATCATATATACCCCATTAACAATATAGTTATTGTAGAAACCATCAATGATACCTTGATTGGTGAAAATGAAACCTCCTAAAACTTAGGGTCAAAGAGCTTTACAGGATGGACCGTTGACATTATCTTTGTTCCCTGCTGTAATTTGGAAATTCCATTAATTGTAATTTGATAACATTGGTTTTCTAGAAAATATAGGTACCCCATGAAAATACAGAATAATGATTTCAAATAATTCATTCATCCAGGATCCTATTTATACGATGGATGCTTCAAACACATCATTATTGATGGTACTGATAGAAGAACATGTTGATTATATATGATTTACAAAATATATGACCATTCATGTATTACATGATAAATAAATAACATAATAAGATTATTGGAATAAAATTTGAATTCCTGGTTTATAACTTTTAACATCAGTTTTCACCGAATGCTAACAAATGTAAATTTCAAAGTGGGATATTCCTTGACTGTTTTCATACACCATCACTGTAAACCCACGTACATGTGGAATTATAGAGTAATTTGAATGTTAGTTTTTTAAAAAATCGAGATATCAAAAGTATATCAATATCCAAAGGGATTTCAATGTTAGTTTTATAAAAAAACTTACATGGAAACTCACCCTTCAATGCATTTGATGCCAATTATAGTAATATATAATGTAAAAATCCTTCCACTAGATTTTAGGGTTGGTTATTTATAAAAATGATATAGAAATAGTATTTTGATTATAATATTTATGATTATATAATCACACACATTTAATCTCAAATCATTACTAATAATAACCAAACTATAGAAGATAAGTCAAAAAATAAATATAACTCATTGAGAACCTATATACTAATTTTTAAAAACATAGAACATAATGAAAATAAATGTAAAAAATAGTCAATCATAGAATATATTGTGAAAACAAAATTGTAAGTGTTTCATGTGGTTGGTAGTATATATAGTAACATTGTCAAAGACCTAAAATATATAGTGGTGTAGATTTAGAGTTTTTTTATAATTACATGTTTTATAATGAAAGTATTCTTTTCAGAATATATTTGTTGGTTGTGATTTTATTATAAATTAATTATATGAAATAATATTAAAATTGAAAATTAACTTATTTTAAATGTATTTTATTTTATGAAACCGTGTTATAAAAACAAAATATGTATATATTTATTAAAAACCCATGTATTCACTAATATACAACTTATTTACATGAACATTCAAATATTCAATTATTTCTGGATCTATTGTTGTAATGAAATCCTTTTTGATCAAATCCATGGCCTATTGAGATTTCAAATATTAATTATCAATGTGTAAGTGAATAGAAATAATTAATATAAAGAACTAAAATCTTGAAATGAAACTTACTTCATTATTATTTTGTGAAATTTTCATTTAACACTACCCATAAAAGGGATAACCTATATGTTTTAATTACTTTTAAAAATATTAAAATCGAATCATATTTCCACTAAAAATTAAATATGAAACAATAATGAAAGTATAATGAATAGTGGGTCATAATTATATATTTTTCATTAAATGTTAAAAATGTAAAAACAAATCAACATCTAATGTCTGGGTTATGGAATATTTTAGATGAATACTCAATTCTAGTTTCTATTTTCATATAGATAACTTCTATTAGAATATATTATAGCATAATAAAACTCTAAACTGAAATGAATTATTATTGAATGAAAAGACCATAAAGATTCCTGATAATAAAGTAAATAAATAAATTCAATATAAAATATGTTTTATTAATGAAAAATAATTAATATTTTAAATTTAAATACATGGAAAACAACATCAACACATGTAAAATGAGCTAATAACCATTTACAAAAACCATGAAGTCATTTTTAAAAGTATAAAATTCATAATTTTATCCACATATACGAGTTCTAATTAGATATGTATAAATATTTATCTAACAAAAGAAACACATGTGATAACTTTGTGACCCAATCATCATCATGATGAATATAGTGGTAGTTAGGGGACATTTATAATAATTTTCATAAAGGGATTAAGTTGAAAAATTTCTAGAAATCCTATGTGTCCAATTAAGAGTAGTGTTTTTTATTTTCCTTCTTAGGATCTCTCTCACCTACTTGTTATAATATTGTTATAAGAGATGCACTTAGTATCCACTATATTAGACAACCTCAAATATATTATTCATGGGAGATTCCAATACTACAATCCAATTGTTGTGTTGTAGTCATATATAAATTTAGTGGAATTTGGAATTTTACTTTACTCTATACTGATTCCTTCAATATCAGATACTACAATATAGGATATGTGAAAGAAAGTAATATTATTAGTTTTAAAATGAACTGTAAAAAATTAAAATAAAATTATATTAAATATGTTGGTTTTTGGAAAATTGCACATTTCCAATGAAAAAAAGGAACAATACTCCATCCAATAAGGAATACTGCTTCAGTAGAAAGCCACATGGTTGAATTTGGATCATCACAGTCATGTAGGATTACTCCTACCATACTAAAATGAATAAGATTATGATGTATACAATCGATATGATGATGTTAAATTTTGTATACAACAATATTTACATGGGTATCTTCATCATGAAAAATAAATTACATGATCAAGTCTAAATATAGGTGCCAGATCTGAGAAAGAAGGCTACACATGTTGCACTGGCTGCATCTATCTCATCGCTTGTACAAGAATTGCATAAACAGATGGTATAATCTTATTCCTTATAAAATCATTCAATTATGATAAATAATCCTTCAATTCTTATATTTCTTCCCAGTATTCCACTCTCATTAATATCACAATAGGGGTCATCCGCAATTTTTTTATCTAGAACTCTCCTTATACACTCTAACATGGACAGGGTGCTTTAGATTTTGTAAATCAAAAATAAGAATATCCTTCATATAATTATGGTTATCTAGACCATGTGTCATTTTCTCATTAAGTGATCCATGTAATAAAAATTTAAAATTAAATATTATTATGATAAATTTACTAAATTTTAATATTAATGAAAAGTAACAAATAACTACATAAAATCATATATGTTAATATCTTTGTTGGTTCAGTAATATACAATCAATTTTTTATCAAATTCCTTCCCTTTTAAATTTTTTTGGATGAGTGATTGGGGTTAGAGGTTTTTGTAAAACAACTTCAGTTCATCTACATTACTTTAGTCAAGATTCATATTGTTTTTCAAAAAAAAATTGATCCCTTAAAAAATGATACCGCCCTCGTGATAATGTATGAATATATAAATTTTAATGTGATATCTCTTAGTGAGTCTTCCTTGAGAAATGAGACATAATCAAATATAAATAATTTATAATGTAATTATAACTGATTAAATAAAAAATATTTATAATGAAACCAACATTAATTAAAATATTCCTTATATAGATTAGAGAAACAATAATTCAATGACTACTTATTTATAAAGTCACACACAAGTCTTATATATGTTTTATTTTTACTCACAAATATATAAATTAAAAGTGAAATTTTATAAAAATCTCTCCACCTTATTGTAGGAAATGATAAATTTTTATTTTTTCCATTTTTCTCTTGAAATTAAAATGCCATATGTAATTCAATATTTAAAATTTTATGAAATATAATATATTTCAAATTGTGGATGTAAAAAAATCTTTTTAGAATTTCATTCATTAGGTAATATGATAATATATATTTAACTAAATGGTCGATTCTCCAATAATTAGTGTATAAAATTCTTATACTAAAATGTCTCTTCACAACTAGGTAATTCATCAAATATGTGGCATTTGGGCCAGTTGTGAAGTAATTCTAATCAATATTTATTTACACCCTTCTCTATTCAAGTGCATCTAAAATATTTTTTAAATGTGTAAACATAATCCTAAAATCAATAGGTATCATCTTTTCTAGAGAGTAAGAATTGTTGTAAATATTATGCATAAATATATGTTTAGTTTCATTAAAAAAATAATTACTATATAAATATATTGAAATGAATGAAATACATAATCTAGTTGCCCTACCTCAATTTATATAATATTGAATGTTTTATGGTACCTCCAAAAACCATATTCATATATATATTTTTAAAATAAAATAACTACAATAAATATAATAATAAATTTCATTATAGAAAACAAAAGAATTTAAAAATAAAAAAAATTGAAGAAAGAAATATTTCAACCAAAAAACATATTATAAATGTATATAATGTATAAATTAAAAGAAATGTAAATTAAAAAATATATAACCCTAAACAAATTACATTTACAAAATTATATTTGTAATATTATATAAATAATAAATTAATTAATAGAAATATTATTGATAATAAAATTTATTCAAAAAATTATTGGATGAATGTGATCTATAATTAAACGATAATTAATTATTCTCCATAGTATACATTAAACTATTTCATAAAAAATAGATCTGGATTTCTGTTGAACTGACTCGATGTTTGTGGATAGAAAAAAAGATATTAATATTGATGATAAAAATATTAGAATATATAAAAAATACAATTTTCAAATGAATAAATTTTGAAAAAATGATTTCCAACATAAAATTAATTTAAAGAAAAAATACCTAAAAATTTTATTTAATAAAAAACATTATAAAGACTTAATCAAATTATAAATGAATAAAATTGAATAATAAATTACTAGAAAAACAAGAAGGATGATAATTAAAAACATATTATAAATATTTACCAAAATAATTAATAATGTAATTTGGTTGTTTCATATATCCCTGAACATGATCATTGCACAAAACATCAACTATTTCTACATTATAGTAAATATTATCACCCAAAACTTATGTAATAAATGAAAAACTCAGAAAAATAAATAACAACAATATCACCCTTATCATCCAGTTGAATTCTTTTACATTAAAACATGATGGAATACTTATCAATAGAAGGACCAATGAAATAAAATATTTTCTTCTCATGTTTCTCCATGATAAATAGTTCCTCCTTGCAACAAAATCTCATCAACTCAATGAGTTTAAATATACAATTATCAGGTATCACATCACTAATACTATCAACACAGTTACAGATGTTACTAATAATATAGTATAATAAATTTACTAAATATCATGAAGAACTAAAAATTATATCATTGATGGGGAAATTTTGTTTTTATCTTTTTCACTCAACACAAATGATATGGTTTAGTGAAGACCATTACCCCCTATTATGAACTATAAACTTGTCATAGTTATTTTTTTGTAAACTGGGTATCATTAATATCAGGACTATTACATAAGATAAAATTATGAAACGGCCCCTACCAATCACTCGAATGTTTATAATGTATTATTGTCTATATAGAATTCATCATTAGCCTATGAAGTAAATCTATTTTATTGTAAATCATTAACCACTTTCCATTTTTATTTAGATATCATACCATTAATCCATTAATGTCTGATGATATATGTGGTTGGACCTCATCAACGTTGCTCAAAATGTATATATGTTCCTTAATTACTAAATTACATGGAATGAAATTTACCTATAATCCACACATCCTTCTACGTGGACTATTAATTGTAAAATGCAAAGACATAGGGAGGCCAATATACATCACTTCAACAAATATTATGTACATAACTAAATCACCTCTTCTCAAACATATTTTTAAATAATTGAGGCCTCTAGATGATGATTATTTTTAATATATTCCTTCCAAATTTTCATTTATCATTCAAAAGTATACATAAAACATAAATAAAAAGACACAAATATTATTATCTAATGGACCAAATGAATCAGCAGATTAAACATTATATCAAAAAAATGTGTTTGTAAATTCATTTATAGTAGAAAATAAATGAGCGTAACATTACTATCCATCACATATAAAATTTTTGGATCAATAAATGTGGTATAAATGTAGTTGAAAAAACAACATAACATGATGATAGCCTTTTCAACTCATGTTAGCAGTACACCATGAAGTTTGACTGGCTACAGTTGTTTTATCAATACATGAAAACCATTATATTTTTAAACTATTTTTTATAATCATTCAATGACATCAAATTCTTTAAATTTGGTGTATATCCACTAGATCTAATAACATATAGGAAATAACAAATGTTCTTCATATCAAACATTGTTAATGAATGAAAATCTAGAGATAAATATGTTATATCACTACACCCTCTCAAAAATGTGTACCCCTCCTGGGATGGAAATAGTTAAATTGCGATAGTGACCCCCATGAATTGCTTCTAGTAGGCCCTGTGTTGGTGAGTAGCACTGATGGTATAATAAATACATATATGGGAGGAATTAACCTTTAAGAGAACACATCTAAATGAGAGAGATAAGATAGAGACAAACAAACTACTTTTCAGAATCCAATATAAAAGAACATCCAATATGAATGTATGAAATGAAATGAAAGAACTGTTACATCTAAATGGAAAACATCATGTACCAAAAGATAAATGTGTGGATGCCAGCGACCACGAAGCCTAAACAGCTCCTGCTAATCCTCAAGCTAGTAGTAGCCAGGCTGATCTCCAACCTTCTTGGACTGACCTAAAAACATGTTTATATATTTATAGGGTGATTGTAAAATTATACTTAGTTGGATCCTCATAATATCTTCTTATGTTAAAGGCAATGAAAGCGTGTTTAAGCATAGTAGGTAATAAGTGAATCAAACTGATACCCTAAACATATATACTATGTTCCCAACCGAACCATGGATAATCTCACGGATAATATCATACTAGATAATATAACGTGAAAATGAATATCAAGGCTACCTCGATACCTCATCCATATAGTTTAGCCGCTCTACCCCATCATCGAACGTCATGAGAATCTCTCTCTGAATATTATAGTGCAAATACACATGGGTGAAGCACTGAAGATGCACCTTGTGCATCAAAACACATTGTACATGAAACCAAAAGTGACCAGGTAGTTTACGGGAGCCACCACAACCTGATAACCTATATCAAAAATCAGGTATTATACATCAATCCAACAAATTCCACCCACATAGTAAAGATCCTAAAGACATCAGAGTTTATAAATGTTATTCCTATAATAATCCATATGAAACTATATCCTGCAAGTATTTCTATAAAATAACCAACTCCATTATATCCCTCTACACAAATATATGGGGAAAACATTCAACCATGCATACCATTAATTGTAAATACCATGAATAAATAGTGGGGCCAAAAGGGGAAGTCATCGGTCCAACCTCCCACAAGGATTTTGGGGACCCCCTAGGGCTCAGAATCATCTTGGTTTTTGTTTCCCTAAACAACGGTGTGTAATAGAGTATTAAAAACAAAATTTAAATGATATGATATAGCTCACATCAACACAATGGAAAAACCTAGTTTTAGACTCAACGATAGCTAATGTCTCTTTGACTCCCGACTGCCACTACTATGAACATGTATCCTATAAGAACACAACCATTTAAAGAGATACAATAAATTATTTTATCCCTTTTCATCAATTACACTTTACATTAATTAATTCATCAACCATTAATTAAATATTAACATTTTTCACATTATATTACAATTGCATCAAAATAATGTTTTGTTCCCTCCAGGCATAGAAAACTGAGTCCATTGCTTCATATAATTATTACCCAAGCATTGCATCCCACCAAGCTCCAACCACATTGGTTAAACCATTATTCATTTATTAGTATTATCAATTAACATATTATATGGTACTCTGTGAAAAAATTATATTCTACCAAATATGGTATACAACCAATAACATCCTTCTAACTCAAGCATTGTGGAATGGATAGAATCTAAAAAACTATTCCATCACAGAAATAGTTGATTGAAACAATCATCCAACTTTCAAATCAATGGGTAATCCATTATTCAACCCATTTCTCATTTCTAGTTTCCTCCACGACATTCAAATTCATATCCCAATGCATATCACCGTCACCAGCATCAACTACTTCCACAAAAACTGGGCCTCCACACCCAATATTCAACTACATCTCTCCAAACTCATCTATCCTAGACTCACATCACATCTGGAAATTCCCACTGTATATACCACAACAAAAATACACTATCAGTCATCCCAGGCTCACATCACCTCACAATAAACATGAGATATACCATGAAAATTTATCTACTCTATAAAAATTGAATTAATCCTTCACACACAACAATCTATCATGGATTCAAAGTATAAGAAACTCGCCCATTATAAGAAATTGGGAAACCAAGGCTCTAAAATTAATTATCTTTAATCATATAACTAGTTTCTAATCCATCTTTAAATAACTTATTTATTATTTATAAGTACCAAATAAATCCAACCTTTGTAGAAAGCTTGCACAAACTATCAAAAATTATCTGAAAAATAATTTTAAATTTGCATTAATTATTTTATAAAAAATCATCATCATTCTTAAAATATTTACCCAATTCCATTAACACAGATAATATAAAATAATTTAATCATCATTGTGACATTAAAACAACAACACACCATATTAAATAAACATGCCTATTTAATCATTCAACCAATTTATTAACAATTAATTCCAACATTAAATTATTTAATAATTTTCATAAACTTAACCATGCATAACAATCGCAACATAGATACCACACTATCTAGATAATCAAGTAGAAATTTGTTATCACAGTACAAAAACATCATCTCCATGTTATAGATATTTATTCATTAATCCAAATTAATTAATTATTAGGTTAATTTCACTTTGATGCAAGGAGATAAATCATTATATCTCTACTATTGAACATAACTAAATAGTGAATTAACACATCCCCAACCTCAAAAGGTTTTCAATGTACTCCGTAAAAGAATGGACCAACTATGCAGATCTCGATCACGTCTCCTGCAAGAACTACGTCATATGAGGATGCCATTTAGAAACCATAAAAAAAACACATTTAAAAACATAGAGATAAAGTGTCATCCCATGTAAATGAAGAATGTGAGGGAACATATTTTTGAAACTATAATAATGGTGGTAGAATATTACTTGTATCATGATGGATCACTATTTTTTTAAAGATGGTTGTGTTTTGGACAAAGTCCAAACACTAAATTTTATTCCAAAAAGAAGAAAGGAGAAAAAGGGGGAATTACATGAGATGATAAGTAGGTATTTTTCTGGTGTCTCTAATATAGCAAGGAAGAAAATCTGCAGGATGGTCATTCCTCTATGTGACTTCATGGGGAACTCCAATATTGGGAAGACCATATAAAATCCAGTTCACATCATGGTAGGTGTGAGTGACAATGAAATTTAGATTCTTGAGAGAGTTAAGACAATTAATCCATCGGGAGGTGACAATCCAAGCAAGATGAGAAACACCATTCCATGTGGCTTGCAACATGGTTGTAGAGTCGCTGTCAATCCAAATTTTATTCCAGTTGTGCATTTTGGAAATGGAAATGGATTGAATAACACCTAACATTTCATCCTCCAAAGTAGAAGAGAGACCACAGCTTCCATAGAAACATCTAAGGATCTGATCAAGATGGTCTCGAAAGATTCCACCACAGCCCGAGGGTCCTGGGATTCCTTTTGAAGCTCTGTCCACATTGACATTGATCCATCTAGTAGGAGGAGCTTTCCAGAAAACTTCAATAGTGTATTTGGTCTTCGAGTAGTTTCTATGAACTCCAATGCGGCAAAGGATCTCACGATCCTTAACAGATTTGTTGCAATGGTCCTTTTGAAATAATGCATCCTCTATAATAGCAATAAGAATCCTCATTTTACCTATATTTAATCTGAATGCGTTTTTGTTAAAGAATTAATCATTTCAGCTATACCAGAGGACATGAAGTAGCTCTGCAACAGCTGTGAGGAAGAGGTTTCTTATTTATAGGGACCCTGGAAAGTCAGCCTTCTTTTTTATCTGGGAGAAAATAAAGTTATCCAAAATCCATCTGCACTCAAAGAGATAAAAAATGTAATGACAAAGCACAGAAGCAATTTTACAAGATATGAAAAGATGATTAATGTCCTCATGATGTTCATTTCACATTCTACATTTAGAACATAGATTAATACCATAAGATTGCACACATATATCAGTGGGAACATTTTAGTGCACAATATTCCAAATAAGAGTAAGGCGAGATGGTTTTGAACAAGCTTTGTTGAAGTTTTTATCCCAGCATAGATAGTTGTTAGAGTTGGAAAAGTTGTGGTTATAAATGTTTTTTTGAGTCAAGCATGCCATTTTGAGTAGGCTCCCAAATCAAAATATCATCATCAGTTGTAAAAGAGTAGTTCTTAAAAATCTCTTTAACATTATCAAGAAAATTAAAATTTTTAGAGTTAAGCACAACCCTAATAGTGCTATTAGCAGAGACTAGGGTGAAAGCATTAGTCACCTAAGAAATGATGGGGGAGACAGTCCAGTTGTCAAAAAAAATTAAGAGTAGATTCCTTGTTAACAATCCATCTAGAATTTTCCCTGATGGAGGAAAAATAATTTCTGATGGAGGGCCAAATAGAAGAAGTCATATAATGATGCTTACCAGTATTTAGCTTATCAGAGAAATGATCTCTAAGGAAATTCGTGGAGTGAGAGTTTTCATTAATAAGAGACCACGTGAGTCTAGCTTGGAGAGCATCATTGAATGTTTTATGATTTTTTATACCAATGCCTTCTTTCTCAATGTGTTTACAATAGGTAGACTAGGGGATCATAACCAGTTATCCCTCAAGAGTACTTCCACTTTAAATAATGTTTTTTATAGCAATGTTAAGACGTTTTAGAAGACCCGTCGTCCATTTATATACCATCATAGAGTAAACCAATTTATTGACAATGGTGGATTTGACAAGGCAAGATCTTCCCACCATTGAAGGGGGTTTACCCTTCCAAGAGGAATGTTTCTGATGAATATGATCAACAATGTGTTGGAAATAGAGGGATTTTGGTCAGTCCCAGAAGATGGGGACACCAAGATAGGTGAATGGAAGGGAACCCTCCTAGATCCCAAGAGCATCAATAATATGGACTTTTCTATTGGGGGGGGGATCTTTTACCAAAGTAGATGAAAGTTTTTTTCCAGTTGACACGTTGTCCATACACTTATTCATAGTGCAAAATGGTGGTTTTGTGGTTATTAATATTTCTTTTTTCACCTTGGAGGAAAAAAATGATATCATCATCATAGAGAAGATGGGATGGGGCGTTTAGGTTTCTAGAGGCAAGAATCAGTTTGATCCTGCCCTGGTCTATAGCTTGAGTAAGTAATCTACTCAGGTAATCTTCTGCAATGGAGAAATGGATGGAAGAGAGATGATCGCCTTGTCTGACCCCCTTATAACATTTAAAGCAGCCTTTAGGAGAGCCATTTACAAGGATCGATATATCGGCTGAGTTGAAAATAGTTTTGATTCTATTGATAAAAATGTTAGTGAAACCAAATTATCTAGCACTTTAAATATAATGTTCCAGTCAATAGTATCAAAAGATTTAGTGATATCTAATTTAATGAAAACAATCTTGCCTCTATAATTTCTATTTAAAAGATTGGTGGATTCAGAGGTGAGACAGATATAGTCTTGTATAGATCTACCTTTGATGATGCCACAATGATTCTTGGAAACAATTCTATTACTAATGGAAAAGACTCTGTTAGCAATGATTTAGGTAATTATTTTAAATAGTGAGTTTAAATGATTAATGGGTCTGAAGAGATGGATTTCATCCGCATTTTACACATTGGGAATAAGAGTATGGAATTGAGAGTTTCAGCCATGAGGGAGAATGCCTTTGTCAAAGAATGTTCTAACCATAGAGCAGACATTATTCTGACTGACATCCCTATGTTTTTGAAGAAAACATTTATTGAAACCATCAGGCCCACGGGCACTATCAGGATTATGTTTGAAAATAGTGTCCTTGATTTCATTATCAAGGGGAATGCAATTAAGGAGATGGTATTCGTCGACAATTACCATATTCAGGATGACATTATGAAAGAGATCATTGTTGATATTAGGGCCATTGAAAATGTCAAAGAAATAAGAAACAACATGGTTGGATATCCCATCATCTGAATCAATGAGGTTACCACCATCCCTTAAATAGGTGAGGGGCCAACTCGATTTTATAACCCTTTAAAGGGAGTTATAAAATTTAGTATTTCTATCTCCATAATTTAGCCATTCAGTTTTGAAAATTTTCCTTTTGATGTTATCTTTAATGATGAGCATAGAAAGTAATTTAGAAGATATGTTAATTTCATTTTGCGGATCAACAAAACATTAGGTAGAGTTATTGCTTTGAATTTGAATAGGCTCTTTTTCTAAGAATTGGATTTCCTATTCAATAAGAACATATTTGGAATTACACTACTTTTTTAGGATAAGTTTTAGATTTTTTATTTTAGTGGTGCAAGAAAAGGAATCATTAGGGATACACATGTTGGTCCATGTTTTATTAATTATGGAAACACACTCTGGGTCTAAGGACCAAGCAATATTAAACCTAAAAGGAAGATAAGTCTTTTGAAAATTCTGAGCACAACTCACCAGTATAGGATGGTGGTCCAAAGCAGGTTTAGGGAGGGTAATGCTCAAAATATGATCCAATTTATCAAGGTCTGAGTCTTTAGTGAAAGATCTATCAGGTTTTCTGACCACCACCCTATTGTAATGAAGTCTATAATAGGTGAATTTGGAATCTATGAGATTCACTTCTGAAAGATTATTATCCTCTATAGAGGATTTTAATTCTTTTTAAGAGATATTGGAGTGTGAAGGACCACGTTTTTATGTAAGAGAAATAATGGCATTGAAATCACCAACCAAAATCCAGGGGTGTAGAATTTTTCTTTTAAGGTGGGAGAGTTCATTCCAAAGGGTTCTTCTATCCTGAAAATTGTTTTTATCATAAACAAGGATTTTGAAGATGTTTTTGTTATCATAATAATATTCACATATCAAATATTGATCAATAATACTAAATTTTTTCATATTTTGAATGGAAGTGTGAAAGAAGATCCAAAGAGTTTCAACGGCATTGCAGTTGTTACCAGCACCTAAGAAAGAAAAGCCAAGATTACAAATATGCAAGAATATTGGTGTGAAGTGAGTTTTAGGTTCAGAAATCGCTCGAATTTTAGGATGATGAATGCTGATTAGTCTTTTTAACACATTAAGGGTGTCAGGGTTTTCAATACCCTGACAATTCCAAAACAAAAGATGCATTAAGACTAGTTTTTTGGGGTGTGAAACCCATTTCTTTTTTCCTCAACAGTTTTTCCCTCAGGTTTTTCTGGGCGAAAATTCTCTATTAGGTGGGAAATGCTTCTCTTGTTTACTTAATTTAGTAGCAGGATTCTGATCAGAAGCTCCTGTGATGATATTAGGTTGAACAAAATGGATAGAAGGTAGAAGTCTGCTAGAGGGAATAGAGTCTCGGTTGGCCTTCTTCTGAGCATCTGGATTTTTAACATGTCCAATGCGGCCCAAAACTGGAGAATTCTGGGATGTTTTGTCTTTTTCATCTTCATTTAATGTGATTTTGGACTTAGAGTTGGATGAATAAGGGAAATTAAGAGTTCCTAGATGCTCAATCTCATTAGGGGGGATTAGAGAAGTTGATAGCATCAACATTACTATCCGAGGGAGCATATTCTAAGGGGGGGGGGGGGGGGATTGTAGATTTTGTGGGGTAAAGCTGCGGCATTTTTCCTTGAGAAGAGTTTTTTTCTGGATTCAACTGAATATTAACAAGAGGTCCATCCCCTTGCACAGAAGCAAAATTTATTGTCTGTACATTGAAAGTGGTAGGAAGCGAGGAGTGAGGCACAGAAACAATCCCTATCACACTCTAGTTCAAGATACTCTTACCCCCAGACATCATTGGGCCATGTAAAGCACGGACAGGTTCATTGTCATCACCCAGACCAAGTGAAGACACAGCATTAGTTTTTTCTTGGGGAATCCAGGTCTGTTTTTTCTAGAATTTTAAGAATCTCACTTTCGATGTCGTTTCTAATGAATTTTTCCTCAGTTTATTTATCATGATCCTCCACCAAGTCAGCCCATTAATTTCCAAGCATAGTGTGTGGTTTGGAAATCCATTTTCATGTTTTTTGTATGTAGGGACCTGGTTTGTCAGGGGAGGGATCTTATCCTTTTTATATTTTTTCACTTCTGTCCATTCCGAGGAATTTTTATTAGAGACCATATGAACCACTCTGCAATGTGGAATAGAATGTCCTACAATCTTACAAATGTCACAGAAGTGACGTAATTTCTCATATTCTAGTTTAACCTTAGTCTTATACTCATTGACATTGAAGATGGTAGAATGAGGTGGTTTGGTTTCTAAATTATTCTCAATCAAAACCCTGGAAAACATGACCAGATCAGCATTTAGAATTCTTTGGTCTATCTTTAGAGGAGGGCCAATGCAAGAAGAGAGATCGTTGAGGCACTTCAGATGCCAAAAGAACCAATTAAGGTAATGGAATCTATCCCAGACCCAGACTGATTTACTCCTTTGATTATTTGGATTGAAAGTGAAATCCCATTCTGATAAATGAAGAAAACCAGGCCTAAGTTGCAGATTTCCTGGTCTCCATACACTATTAAGGTCATCTTGCGAGTTAAAAAACATGTGAAAGTATCCTCTACCTAGGGGAATTGATTTCCAGTTCGTAAAACCATAGAAGATAGAAATACGCTATTTCAGATCATGATACGACAACGGTTTATCACCTTTTTCATATGAAATTTGACCCATAATAGAAAACGTACAAAGATTTTGACGTTGTTGAATCGCATCTGGGTCCACCTCAATAGAAGTGCCTCCATCTTCCAGTTTTTTAATCAAAGATCGATTTTTCGATGCTGCGTAAGTGGAGGAGGAACCATTATGAGCTTCGAGAAAAGAAATACCTCTCAGAGTCATTGTTTGAGATAGATAAATTCTTGCAGGAGCTTTCTCTATCGTCTCTTTATTTCAATTCCACTCCCAACTCTGATTGAAAGATGCCATAGCCAGGAATAATTGGAGTGTCATGGATAATGCTTCATCCGCACTGACCAGATTATGGTTCCCGTCAGAAAAAAAAAATAGTGGATCACTATAGATAGAAGCTGGATGCCCAATGATTGATTATCGTCAAAGGAATATCCAAAAATTATTGAAGGGAGCCTCTAGTTGATGGAAAACTAGAGGATGTGATACATCCATAGGGTTTGTTAAAAACACGAGTGGCTGAAACATTATAAATAGTACAGAAGACCTGCAATCCAATTTAACGTCTTGTAATCCTCAGGGTTTCGTTTCTACTAAAAAATTATACACCTTTATATAATTAAAATTGAGAACATACACATTGCGAACCTAACTTACATGATGTGTAATTTTTACATGATGTGTAATTATTTCTATTTTCAGCATTTCACCGAAAAACTCCACGAGGTCACATCCAAGGCTCATATGAGCCCTACAAACCTTGGAAACATGTAAAGGGTCAAAACCTGTGGATCTGGGCCCTACATTAGATACCTTTAAAAAAGATCTCATCCTATTGAATCCAAAATATAACCTAGAGAAGAAGTAGAAAAATGTCATCCAAACAACCACCATACGATATATGTCCCAAGGATCTCCCTACCAATGTAGATCAACCACCATACCAGGGGAACAACATGAAACCATGAAACTAGTACAACCAGCTCTTAACCACTCTCTTAATGGGAGATACCTCTCAAAGATAGTGTGAAACAAAAATAAACAAGGGAAATCCATCTCATAAACCAAAAAAAGGTCTATAACAATAAATAGATAGTGTTACAAGAGAAAATATAAACAACAAACATCATGGGGTAAAAGGAACTTAATCATGACTCACATGCACATTTACACTCCACCATGCATTATACCACCACAAGAAACAAACCAAGGGGATATAATTTCATTAAAACACATTCTAATGGTGTTCCTAGATCTGTATAGTCGAATCCTTGAAGATCTCATCGTCAACAAAAATTATTACTCCCCAATCGATGATATGAGAGTTTCCTTGAAGATAACGACATAGATATGACCAGTGAAGAACATCGTGTATTTGGATCAACTCTGGGGGAATATATATTTGATACACCACATTTCAAAAAAGTGATAAAACCTCTAAAGTCCCATCATAATGGGGTTAAATCTTATTATAATGACATAACCATCTATTCCCCCCTCCAATGACGTCTCACCTTCAAGAAAATATGATCCCCAATGTTGAAACCTAGATGACTCTTCGTATGATTACCATACGATTTATGATAGTCTAGTGCTACTATCAACCTCTCATGAATCACATGAAACATCTTTGTTGAATTATATACAAATTATACCTAGAAAATTGGAAAATATATGACCCCAGACCACCAAAATGGTGAACAACATGGTAATCTATACTAGGATTTAAATGGATCCATACCGATAGTGGAGTGAAAAATATTTTTGTAAGGAAACTCGGACAAGGGTATGTGTGTCATCGACGAACATCCATAATCCAGGACACAAGAAAACAAAATGTATTCATGAGTTTGGATGGTCTGTTATGTATGACCATCCATCTATGGATGAAAAGATGTTCTAAGAAATAACTAAGAACCAAAACCATTTATGAGACCTCACTATAACCTAGAGGTAAAATGTGGATCTCAATCAAACATGATCATCATCAGGGACGTGTGGAGTCTCACCACCTCCTCTAGAAATTGCCTCAATAAGACTTTCCACTGAGCTTACCTCCTAGATTAATATAGGGTGGGTTGATTTCATAAAACAATCCACTGCCACCCATATAGCTTCATAGCCTCACTAATCTCAAAGATTACAAGTTGAAAAGTCCATTAAAGTGCCTTCCCACTCCCATTGAGGAACATATAACAACTGGAGTAATCCACAATAAAAATGGAATTTTTCCTTTATCTTCTAGAAGACCAAATATCAAAATACAAACTATCCAACAACACAGTTCGACCCAAACCATAAATATTGACCTAGGAAAGATTTGTACATCATTTTAATTCTATGATGTACTGAAAAAGAAAAAATATAGATCTCTCTATGAACCATCTCACACATCCTCAGAGGAACGGAAATCCTTCCCTGAAACAATACTCTATGATTTTCATCCTAAGACCAACCATCAGCGGACTCACAACAAAATACTCAACCTCCCTAACCAACCAACTCAAGATCCCCCATGTAAGAATCTTCCACCTATTTCACCAAATATGAGTACACCATCATCTGAAAAAGACAACATCTTCACCAACTTCCCCCATATCTAGATTCAATGTTGAATGTTCTACCATCACTCTCTAGGAATCACCTAATTCATGCACTGCATCAATATGAAGCTTCCTTCTTAGTGAATCAACCACAATATTTCCTTTTCTAGGTATATAAGAAATCAAAATGTCAAAATCAAATAAGAACACTATAAACCTAAACTGTCTTAAGTTCAATTCATTTTTGTATAAAACATAACTCACTCTCTTATGACCAATAAAGACCACAAAACAATCACTGATGAGGTAATTTATCTACATAATAATGTGAAACACCATCACCACTAACTCTCGATCATGGGTGTAATAGTTAACTTCCTGAGGATGTAACTAATGAGTCCTATATGAAATGAATGATCTCTGATGCATCAAAACAAAACCCTACCCAAGATGTGAAGCATCACAAAGATACTCAAACAGAACTCTTTATATTACTAGACAATGAACTGGAGAACTGAACATTATCTTATTGAGATACTCAAAAGCTGCCTGACATTGATCAGTACATAATAATTCATTGTCCTTATATATAAAGGTTGTTAAGGGAGTCATAACCAGAGAAAAATCAACTACAAACCTCATGTAATAGCCTGAAAGGGAAAGGAACCTTTTCACATCTACTACTGTCATAGGGGATCACAATACATAAATTCTTCTATTATTAATAGAGCCAAATATAATCCCATTAGGGATACCACTTTCTCAATGAAATGGACTTCTCAATACCAAAACTCAATTATTAGAAGCTTCCAAAAAACCCACTCATGAAAAAGAAATCCCAAAATTGTATGGAAATACTCTAAATGAACCTCTGAATATAAGAAGTACACAATGATTTTGTTGATTCAATCCACTATGAACATATTTTAGAACACACGGATAATAGTTTTCATTAACTCCATGAACACAACTAGATAATTTGTTACACTGAATGACATCAACACAAACTCGTAATGACCATAACGATAATGGAAAATAGTCTTCGGGAAATCCTCATCCATTACATGAATCTGATGATATCATAACCATAAATTCATTCTTAGAGAACCAAATTTCACCAAGTATTTGAATGATTAAATCATAAATCTATTTAAAAAGATAGTGGTTAGTCATTATCACTTGGTTTATGTTATAATAATTTATGCAAAACCTCAAACTACAATCAATATTCTTCATGAAGAAAACTGGTGCAAACATCAGCCAAAAAACATCTTATCATAACCACACAACAATAGAACATTTAATTTTATAAGTGTCTCTATCAACTCATAATGAATCACCATATATAGAGATGTCGATATAAGAGACATGTGAGGCTATATTGTGATCTTCAAATCTTTCTCTCGTCGAGGGGGTAACACAACAACCACATATGGAATGAGATCATGGAACTCTTATATGACCCTAGGAAATCTTGAGTGTTGATCCTTAGAAGAATTAAACATCAACTCAACCATCAAGGATGGGAAGGATGGAAAACACCTCTAACCCATCTAATGGTCTCGCTTGCCTACAAGTATCGACAACTCTCTATCAGCATCGAAGAACACACCATACCTCCTAAATAAATCCATGAAAGACAATAGTGAATAAAAATATTCCATATCGAGGATGATTTCATATGGTTATATCCATAAAAATTGTAAGTCTCTCAAATAGCTGTGCATCCCTATAATGAGCTGACATACTCTATATACATCAAATAGGTAAGCTAAACCACTGACTGGTGTAATCAATGTTAAGGAACTAAAATTATCTCTATATAAAGTCCCAAATTATTGTCATGGTAATTTCATATAAAAGATTGTGTTTCTCTCAGATAAAACACATATTTCACCCATGAAGAAAATTAGAAATGTGTACTTCTAGTGTCATTAGGCTCGCCTAGTGCTGGAAATGCTAAAGCATGAAGCTGATGATGACATGCTCCACAACCTCTTTTAAAATTATGCCAAAAACCTCCATGGTTGTCCTGTTTTCTATGAGGACGGGGAGTATCATGATCTATCATATTCCTACACCATATACTCTCTATTGATCAATAACTAGAAAAAAACTATTGACGATGCCTTGGTTGGAACTGCCTCAGTGGGTGAGCCAACCAATGAACGATGTGTGTAGGCTGATTGATAAAAAATGCGGGACCCTGTCACTACTGATGACTATAGCCTCGATAAAAAAACATAATTATGATACCTTGGAATATGAATAAGATATTCCTCCCTAGAGAAACAAGTCATTGTGGGATGAGACCTACCCTCAACTAATCAGAAGATCCTCTATCTTGAAAATTGGGAAGCTCAGGCAATTTCTCTTCTTCCTACGAAGTCTTGATGACTCCCATATCATGATGATATGATTCCTTCTAATGTCATCTCATTGACCTCTTCTATAAACAACACCTCAAAATAATTATTTTTCATATATGGGGTTACATGGAGCTGGATCTCTGGATTCAAAGCCTCCTAAAAATGCATCACCCTGGCCTTCATATCTGGAAATAGGTACGAAGAATATTTTGGAAGGTTCTTGAAATAGATCCTGAACTCTAGCCCAATGTAGGTCCCATTCTGAAAGGTTAGATACTCCTAACGACTAGCCTCTTTGATGGTCAAAGAAAGAAAATTAGCTTTGAAATTGGCTCAGAATTCTTCCCATGAGACCACTGACTCCTCACAATATCTGAGGAACATGAAAAACCACTACCTCTTTACCCCACACACCATCATCACATCCAACAATAACCACTGCACTTTCCAATCCAGCATCAAACTAAAATATATCTCAACATCCTCCAACAAATATTCAATGACTTCATCTAAAACAAATTTCCTTATACCTCTGTAGAATATTTCGTCGAAACTCTTAGAGTGTACTCTTCCATGTCACTTCATCATAAACTTCTACTCAGTGACAATATTATGGAGATTCCTCCTAAATGTCATCTATGTGAACCTGATGAGGATGTAAAACTTAATCCAATAAGGTAAAAGAACAAATAGTTAGTGATCCTAGACTGAAATATAGAATACATGAAAATTAATTAAATATTTTCATTTATTCATTTTAGGTAAACCTATCCCAAAGTAATCATATTCAAGAATAGGAGAAAATAAGAACGATTCCATACCCATTCCAAGGACTCTACCCAGTATCATTTCAATTATTAGCCATCGTAATCTTAATATTCCATGAATTAGATCACATGGGGCCCTAAATAAGAATTTTTAATCCAATATACCATGTTTACAGTTCTTTATAATCATAGATGACACATTTTCCCTACTAGCCCATGAAACCTCACATTTTACTAGCTCCAAACACCATCCTATCCATAAACTAGAGCTTTACAAATATGTAATGATCCCCTCCACACAAAGTGTACCCCTCTAGGGATGGAAATGGAAAAAGAGAGATATTTACCTCTATGACCTGCCTCTTGTAGGTGTGTGGTTGGAGATTATAACTAAGGGTATAATAAATATGCAGATGTGAGGTGGTTCCCACTTAGAGAACAGATGTGAATGAGATATATAAGATTAAAACCAACCAACTCATTCTCAAAATTCAACATAAAATAAAATACAACATGAAAATATGTAATGGAATGAATGAACTACCTCCAATGAAAGGAAACCTGCTATTACAAAAAGAAATGTATGGACGAAAATGACTAGGAATCCCATGGAACTCTTTCTAAACCCCAATATAGTAGTAACCAACCAGTCTCCAAAATACTATAACTAACCTAAAAAATTGTTTATATATATGTTGGGTGAGTATAATAGTATACTCAGTAAGATCCACCTTAGTGCCTATCATTTAAAACACAATTAAATCATGCTAAAGTACAATAAAAATAAGTGAAACTAATTTTCCACCTAAACATGCACACTAGGTTCCCAACATCGCTATGGACACTCTCACCAAGTATTTCAAACAAGAGAATATAATATAATAAATAATATCAAGGGTATCCTTCAACTACTACCTCAATAGTTTTTCTACTCTGCCCCAATGTCACATGTCTTGTGCATCTCTCTCCAATAGACTAGCCCAGAGACCCCATGGTGAAGCACCACAACAGGGACCTTGTGCATCACACTACCACATCCACATAACAAAAAGTAAATAGTTAGTTTTGGTGATCCACCATATCTCGTATAATTTATATCATGAATTAGTTATTATATATCATTCCATCATAGCACATACACTAAATAAGGACCCTCAACCCATCGTAGACTATACACGTTTTACATATAGTATTCTTTAGGAAACTATATCCAGAAAACATATGTGTGAAATAACCACAAGAAATTATATCCCTCTACACACATATATAGGAAAATCCAACCACCGTGAATATAATCACAAGTATCTACAAAGAGAAGTTAATGGGGAGAATTGGGTTAGTCAACCATCTATCCTCCCACCAGGATGTTGGGGAAAACACCCCTAAGGATCATGATCCCCAAGGTGCTAGTTTACCTAGACGAAAGGGTGTAATATCTTATAAAAAATGTATAGGATATAATATTACTCACAACCAAACTATGGTAATAAAATAGTCTCAAACTCAATTATAACAATCTTCTCTCAGACTCTAGGATACCACTACTAAGACCAAATACCTTATAAGAACCTAAATATTTAAAGGGTTACATTAAATTATTTTACACCTATTCATTACATGAAATTTATGTTAATAAATTAATTAACCATTAATTAACCAATATCATCTTCCATGTTATATTACATTAGAATCACAATAATGTTCCATTCTCTACTGACATCAACTATCTGAGTCCACGCCTTCTTAGAATTATAACCTCAACATTGAATCCCCACAATATCCAACCCCATGGGATAAAAATTTATTCATTTATTAACATTATAACTTCCCTTATTACCCGATACAATGAGAAAACATCCTATGATTCCAAAAAATATGTAAAACTATGCATATCCATCAACCTCAAGAAGTGGGAAAGGAAAGAAGATAAAAACAACAACCCAACCATCTCCCAAAAAATAGATTCAAAATAGAATCCATCATTCATATCGATTGTTAATCCTAGATTAAACCAATTACATCATCCATGTTGTCCTCCTTAACGCCCTCATTCATATCCCTATTCATTCCACTATCACATGCTTCAACTGCTGCCATAACAATCGAGCCTCATGGCCCAATATACCACAAAAAACATCCTCACTCAGACATCCCATGCTCAAATCACATTCAAGCCTCCGTTCCCTATATACCATAGTATACCTCTATGATTATCCATCCAAAACCCAATTAATCTCAATGAATTTGGGAAAAAATAGAAACTGGGATCTTTGCCTGAAAACATGGCATTAAATTTTTTCACACAACAATCTCTCACTTTTCCAAAGTACAAGGAACTCCTCCTTTATAAGAATGAAGGAAATCAAATAACTAAAATGGAGATATATTTTATCATTAAACCAATTATTATTACATCTTTAATTAACAGATTTATTATTTATAGGTTCTAAATACGGCTACCTATATATCACTCTAGCTTAAAATGTCATTAATTAACTAAACAATTAATTTGAAATGACATAAATTTATTTATCAAAATGAATTTACCTGGTTGAAATATTAATAAAATTCCATTAACAAATGTCATATCAAAAAATTTAATCATGCATGCATCATTAAAACAATAACATACCATATTCAATAAACACGACTCTTTAGTTTTTACCCAATTAACAAACAAATAATTTTTTTCTAAAATTTCATTACAAATTCATACATAATAAACAAGTAATAAAATGAACAACATTGATACCACAATATTATGAAAATCAAGAGGCACCCATTATCATGATATTAAACAAAAACATCTTCGTGCGATGGATGTCAATTATTTAATCATGTTTTGGTAGTTATTAGTTGATTTTTTTTGCAATACAAGAGGATAAATAAAGACAGCTCTAAGATTTCATGTAAATAATTATAGAAGAAATGAATCACATTCCTCAATAGGGTGTCAACATTCTTTTCATGAGAACAATCTAATGATGCGGATCCTAATGTCCTTCGCACAAGAACATATTCCACCAGAAAACTCCACCCCATGAACACTCCCACAAAAAACCTCAAAAAACTACGTTAGAAACACATAGATCAATCACCATCACATGGAAAAGAGGAATGGGATAAAAACAATTAATGAAACCATAAGAATGGATGTTGAACATACCTAGGATAACAATATACCACCACATATTTAAAAACGATACCTAATGATTCATTACCATGAATAGAATCTTCAAAATTCCTCAATGGGAGCCACTGGATGATAGAAACTTAGTGGAATCACAACAAATATAAGTTTCTAAAAAAAACAAAGTGGGTGGGCCATTATAAAATGTATAACACTAAGGATTTTAGTGATGTGTAAGCCCCTTTTACATCATGTAATCCTCAAGGGCCCATTTCCACCAAAAAGAAAATTTCTTATTTATTATTTAACCCCGAAAACATACATGTCCTAAACCTAGCCTATAGGATGTGTAATTATGACACAGCGTGTAGTTCAACTTATTTCAAAAATAACAAATCCAAACTCCTCTTGAGCACTTCCAAGCCTCCTCTGAAATCCACAAGAATTAGAAACATTAAAAGGGTCAATCCACATCAATCTAGCCCCTTACATGTTCTGTTTTGTTTTATAATGGGAGATAATTCCATAAATATTCCCATTTATATCATATCCACTATAGCATGAAATCCATATTTTTTGTTTTCCTTTTATGTCTAACAAATATTAAATCAAACTATCACATATTTTTTTTCTAAACATGTCTAACATCAACATTATGTTTTATATCTAAAAATATCTAATATAATATTTCTTATAAAGAAGAAATTCTAATGAAAATTTTTAGATGACCAGAACACACATTATTTCCAAATGGGAAATAATTATTTTTCACACTATCATAATGTCAATCAGGAGAAAATGGTTGCGGGTGATTATATCCCTATAAATAATTAAGTTATTTTTTCAATATATGATAAATATTATATATTCAAAAAATAATTTGGTTTCTCATGTGCACTATCGTTCTTCCATTATGGAATTTATAATAAGATTTATCTATATTAGAAATAGAAAATTATTTATCCCCCTTAACGTAGTATAAAGATATGTTTCTGAATGTAGGAATTTCATCTATAGTGATCATTTTTATAGCATGAAAAATAAAATACACATTCTTGGATGCATTAATAATTGTAACACATTCCTCACATTGAATTTTCAAATAATAAATCAAATATTGAATAAAATAATTAATATAATTTTATATCATTTCTGATCTATAAATTATCAATCTCATTATAAAATATTTTTCAATCAAAAATATATATGGGGAAATGTTGTAAACTACCACAAAAGCAGTCCTTATACAATATTGGATAGTATGTCTCCAATTTGTATTCATAACACCTACACAATTGCATATTATTTGATTTTGGGCATCACATGTAAAATTTGGGAAAATTTTATCAACATTTCCCACTATGGTGAATCAGTAGGGTGATTTAGGTTTCTATGAGAGTTTTGCTCACGATTATTCCATCGTAACTTATTTACATAGTATGAATTTGAAAATAGTCTCATCAAATGAGGCTTTTTTATGGAAACAAAATTCAATGGTAGGAGTTTTGATGTCGGTACATGACAATGAATCATTGATCAAATGTTCTTCAAACTTATATTGTGAAGTACAAAATTTATTAAATTATCAAATACATTCTTGTTACATAATATAAATTTAAAAATAATTGAAGAATAAATATATGTATTTTTAAACCCCAATCCCATTTTTCATAACAGTTTCATTTGGTAAAAAATAAAATTTCAAAATACAATCTATTTTAGGATATTAATATCAAAAATGATTTATAAATTTATTAAAAAATTTATCACACCCAAATTTCTTACAATCAATAAAAAATAACATTATTTCTGATAAAACTATAAATTTAGAGCACAAGGAATACAACGGTTTCACTTAATCTCTAATCAAGTGATCAATACTTGATTTTATTTTTATTATTTCAATGACTATATCTTGAATTGATTATAGAATATGATCCACTACATAATTTTAAACCTTGACCTCAAAAAAATATGTTGAAATTTCTATTATATCCCAAGGCTAGATCAAACATGTATCATTATAGATAAGACCCTAGAAAATAAGATTATCATTGATTTATCTAGTGTTTAACATTATCATATAAAATTTTGTAACACATGGAATGAAAATAAAATAATTGTTTTGAGGATTTAATTTATAAAATTCAACTAACTAAAAAAACATTTTTCAAATTCATTATTGTTTGTTCATAAATTTCCTTATTTACGATTCATTAAATACATAATATATAATTAAAAAATATTATTAAATTATAATAAATAAATAAATTTTTAAATTGTAAACATAAATTACATATTATAAAAAAATTCATAGATTGAGAACTATATGATCATCAAAAAAATTATAAATAATGATCAAAACATGTCGCTAAAAAATATAAAAAACAAAAATTAATTTTATTAAACATATAAATAAATATATATTATAAACAATCATAAATCTTTTAAAAACTATTTTCATGAAAAAAAATTAATAATAATAAACAGGTTAAAAATTTACAAAAAAAAAATTAATTGAAGGGAATAAAATGTCAAACACAAAAAATTATAACAATAGAAATTTATAAATACTAATAATTATAAGTTGAAACTGTTCAATAAAAAAATATATTGAAAAAAATTATAATACATTAAATTTTTAAATAAAAAAAATTAATAATAAAAAAAATTAATTAATATAATGAATTTATAATTTATGATAAAACCAATATTAATAAGTGAATCAAGGAATCTATTTTATTTGTAATAGATAATAAATTTTCTAAAAAAAATAGGATGCAAATAATGGAAAATACAACATGACATCCAATCAACTACCATGAATTCATTGTAAATTATTCAAAGGATTCATGATTGATTAATAATGTGTGAAAAGTTATGTAAGAAAAAGATCCAATAGAAATCATTATCCATGAGTGTGGATCGACCAAGATTTCTCAAGGATCATGAATGAAGAAAGAAGGATTGATTATGTGGATAAAAAATGGGAAATGATTATGAAAATTGACTATAAGACAATATCATTCTCCCTCAATGGTCATCAAGTGTCATTGGGTGATCTTATGTGTCTAGAGGATATGTTTTGATCGAAAAATACATGAAGGTGTTTGTATCTCAGTATTTTTATGTGATATTTATATCATAAACTTTTTAAAAATATGATGATAAAAATTATTAGGAATTGTCATTAAAATCATTTTGATAGGAAACTCATGTTAAATGTTATAAGTTCTAGTTTTTCATTACATTACAAAAATAGATGTTAAACATCAAAAACAAAGCCCCAATTTGTACTAGTGATAGGTTGTGATGGGAAGTGCAAAGACTTTCTATTTTCTTGATTAATCAGAAAAATATTTCATTATTCTAGTGATGTGATAATATAATTAGTGATTAATGAATAGAAGGATATATAAAAAATATCTTTGATTAGAAAGTAAATCAAAGTGGATTTTAAAAATGTTGAATTACATTCCCGACATAGAGGCCTAAGTGAAAGGAAGGTGCAAGATGAACTTAATTTTCTAGAGGATATCATGAAGTGAAATTCACCCTATCTACATCCTAGAGAGATATTGTAATATTGATATCCTGATTATTTTCCTCTTTAGTTTTATTATCTACAAATCCATAATAACATTACCCAATCATTTATATCAATACTATTCCATTCCACTAATATAGCATATTATTTTTATCATACAATCAAGAGTGTCCATTTCATGATACATATGTTACCTTAATTCCTGAATGATCTCTAGATGAAAAAAGAAAATTTATATTATTGGAATTAGAGTTTAACATAGAAATGGTCATGTTTCTTCAGTTTTTAGGGTTCACTATCTTTTAATTTAGTGGCTTGGTGATCCAGGAGTTCTCTTGTTGTTCATGGAAGACATATTACAAACCAAAAATCATGATAAGATCATGTTTTTAAATAGAGGTGTATTACTATTCAAATAGACCAAGATATAAAACATTTCAATCAAATTTTTTCATATTTTGTTTTCAATGTACATAGGAAATATAATGGAGTCCCCATTATATGTCAAAATAAAAAAATTAATTTAAAGAAGATGAGATGGGTGAGAATTATTAGGCCTTTGATTCCAAGTATTCCTATGTGTAGGGGTTTTATGTATTACTTCAATTAAACTATGATGAGTTTCATCTCATGTAAATATATGGTCCCCAAAATGTCCCTAATCATTTTTTGATATATTTGATAAGACTTATATCCCACTAATACACTAAAAACCCACAAACAATATTCGTGGTCATCACTAAATTTGCTAGAAAACTTTTTCCTAGATGTGATAAATATTTCCCTTCCATTCTATAAATATTTGAAATTATCATGGTGTAAATTGCCTCCAAGTAACAACCATTTAACATCTTCCAGAATTGATAAATACCGAGGTAAAGGAAATTTAATTTCCCCTTTTAACCACTTGTATTTCATAAAAAATTTTCATCTTGTTTATGATTAATCCATCCCAAAATAAATTGAATGTTCTAGTCATTAAAATGGATTTCACATACATTTGTTTTCAGAAGATGGATTTGACATGGGATAATTTAATTTTAGTATGTATCCCATGTATGATGATAAAATTATAATATTGGACAAGTAATATAGTTAATCACACTCAGACAATGTTATATTCCATGTAGATACCAACTTGAGTGATATCGTTAATTAATAGACACATTTAGTCATCAAAAAATGAAAAAGGATCCATGTTAGTGTTTTTCTTGGTCTGACTCACCATTAGAATGGAAATATTCCACTTGGAGTATCATTTAAGATATTAGATATCCTGGAAAACATGAAAATAATGATAATAAATTTAATTAATTCATTTGGGAAACCATATTTCCTATTCATATTATTAATTACATCTAATTCAATCATGTCAATTTTATTATATATGTCTGTTTTAAAAGTGATTCACTCATTTTAAAATACATTTTAATGGTGTTGAATCCTTATGCATGAGTGATAAAGCATTTTTTAATACTAATACCCCGGAAAAATATAAACATGTTCAAGGTGACACAACCCTTAACTAAAAAAATCTAAACATACAATGAGTGTTTTTCAAATTTAATTTGGAATATTGCTCCAAATTGATTCTATCTTTAATTCCACAATGTAATTTTTTTTATTTCATTGGGATTACAGAGATATTCTTATGGATGACTCAATAAGAAAATGATTCACATTTGAAGAATTACCTAATATTATATGGGACCTTATTTTGTGTAATATCTAGATATAATATAATTATTCTATTTGTGAATCCATCATCACCTTCTATATTTTCAATATTCCATGATAAGAGGGATGGTTTTCTAACGACCAAATGTTTTATTAATGAAAATCCCTCTTGATCTAATTAAATTTATTACAATGAAAAATGGTTATATAACATATACACTTCCTTGGTTTTATGTTTTTGGATTTTAAAATATCATTATGAATTGTGATCATTGTTAATGTAGTTATTGAACAGTGATTACCTGATTAGTATAAATATATGGATTTAACAAATCCAATTTACTCAGACAAAGGAAGTGATGCCCTCATCTTTTAGAATTGATCCGTACAATGACCATTTGTCAGAGCATTGAAAGGAGGTGGCGTCATTGGGCTTGTCTCTTAACCAAGCCCCCCAAGTTGAGCTACAACAGATTATGCTCGAACGGAACAACCTATGGGATATGTAGAATTTTATTGAGATTACCACCTGAGTGATGTTATCTGAGTCACCCCAAGAGTTTGTCACCATTTCACACCTTACCATAATATCATTTGTAGTTGTTAAAAGGTGTTATGTTACAAGACCCTTGCACTATGATTATGTGCATTATTTTGGAATAGATTAATTAATATAAATTCATTTTATTATTATTACTTTGAAAAATGTTTTTGAAATAAGATATACGAATTATTAACTACTATTCAATTAAGAAATAAATTTTGATAAATTAGTGGATTTATGAATTAAATATTATTTTAATAAAAAAATTACTAATTTTTTATTAAATATAAATGATCATATGATTTTTATGAATACAATGGTAATTTTTATAAAGGTTTGAAAGCTGTTTTTATCAAAATCCCTGAATTTTCGATAAGTGTAAGTATTTATTTTAAAATAAAAAGTTCACAAATTTGAAAAATTATTTAGATAAAATAAATATTTTTTTGGAATCAATTCATCAAAATTATCCAATGGTGAATTTTTCATAATTTTCTCAGACAATCGATTTTTTTGGGTAAAAATTAAATATTTTTTTAAATATATAATGTATTTTATGGAATCATAATGGCCAAATTGTACTGTAATAAAATACTAGAAATGGTATTTTAGTCCAATATATGATTTACCATTAAAATAATGTGATATTAGGTTTATTTTATTTATTTTACATAGCATTAGTAGATCCTCCAAGTCTTATAAAACATTTTATCTTTTTAAAATGGTATCCTTGAGAGTTTGAATCAACTCCACATAAGAAAGCCTAATATTTTAATATTTAAGGCCATTGGAATTATAAAATAATGTTTTCCACTCCCATTTGGAAAAAATCATGGGAAAACCCAAGGTTTGGTTTGTGGTTTTTTTAGTTTAATTTGTGGTGGTGAAAACCTAAATAATAAAGAATTACCACTTTTCCTATATAAGCCCACCCAAGATCTTATATACTCCCCACTCAATGCCTTTAGAGCCCAAAAAACCTCTTCCATCCACTATCTATAATCCTACCAAGGCAGCCCAATCTCCCAATAAGCCTCTTCAAAGCCTCTCACCATCCTTTATTATCACTCTTCTAAGTAAGGGATTTCTTCCTTTCTCATTTTTGTCTATATTTCATTTTGTTGTTATACCCTTTAAATTTTAATTTAAAATATTGGGGTATGATTTATAAACTCCACCACACATCCTTCCTTATGTTTGAATGATGATAGGACCTTTTTTCCATCATTAATGCCTCTCATGTACATCTTTTACCATGCTGAAATTTCGTAACAGATTTCTCTCTCCACAATTAAATTTATTCAATTTTTGGTATTATGAATATAAATTCCATTACATATGTTGTGAAATGTATCTAAATGACCTCCTTACTTTCAATTTATTTTAAATATTATGATTCAACCCTTTCTCATCAACCATTTTTATGAATTCTTATATCACGACATTATGCTTTTAAAATGGCACCACGATTTTCCCAGCCAAAGTAATTGTTTAGTGAATTCCAAGCCCATTTCTCTATCAAGGGAATTAAAATTTATGAATATTTACTTATTGATTATGTAACATATTATTATTTCCACCAAATTAAATCATTTTATTAAATTCATCCCAATTATAGGATTCTAGGATGATAGGGGGGTTAGGGATATTATTTTGGTAGGGTTTGGATGAGAAATAATGTATGATATGTGTGAATAAATGAGGGGGTGAGTTTCTTTTTATATTGGAGGGGGAGTGAATTATTGTAAATATAAAAAGGTAATAAATATTTGGTGTTATCCCTTACATAACATGCCTCATATGGTGATATCATGACCTCATGTTTCACTCAATGGTGCTTTAATCCTGGTTTTCCACACAACCTCTAGCACATCTCTCTTAACTCCAAAGGATTCAAACTAGCAGTGAGGGCATATTATGTTTTCATGGGGAGACTATGCCCTAATTAACAAAGTTAAGAATAATGGATAAATAAGATAAAATTTAAATTAAATAAACAATAGGAAAAACTTTTGACATAATATAATAACACACTATAAACACATGACCTGTTACCGCTATAGTATAAGAAGAATGAAGTAGTAATAAACTAAAGTTATGAATAATATTTCTCAAATATGATAATTGATTCATATAAAAAAGCTAATGATAATGTATTTCATCTATCTCTAAAACAAGAAAAAAGGAATACAATGAAGTAGTAAATACATTATATACAGGAGAAGAAAAAAGAATCCATAAACTAACCATGCATCTTGAGCAGTATCTCAGTCATCAGCGACCATGATCTATAAAACTGTGAGATAGCAATATTAGGAATCAAATAGAAAATGATTCAATTTTTCAACACCATAATACATGTATGATTCCCAGGTACCAATGGAATCCGGGTTAGTGTTTCAGATAAACCTTAGTAGTCAACCACCAGTAAAATCTAAAAACAACCATTACTTATAATATAATCTGAAAGAGTGTGAAATCATGAATGTATAAAATTAAAGGAGTGCAATAATGTAAACATCAAAGGTCCTACTTCAGAATCAGATATAGTATAAATGTCTAATCATTTAATTTATTAAATATGTTAGATTTTTTATAGTTTGACACGTGAGTTATAACCTACAATGACATCATAATGTGATCACATTAGTAAATGATCCATGATATAATAAGTAATCATTCGATAATGATGATAGTAAAGATGTACCAAGATATTAACCAAAGAACCATTGACCTCATGAGTCCATCCAAATCAGTAACAATATGAAGCCTATATAAATGGGTAATAGTGTAATCCAAGGGGCATCACCCAAGGAACTCCGCAATATTTTGATTCTAATGGAGTTTAAGGAATTCATCCAAGCTAAAGTGGGAAAAGGAATGTCAATTAAAAATTACTTATCTAAGGTTCCACAAGTTTGTAGATGTCATGCAGGATCCAAGGACCGTATCCAAGTAATATTATAATAATAACGGAGGGATACTATTATGTCAACCACTGTATCCACTAGAAGAAAAAGGAATGGTTCATAGATGGGTATCACCTTTTCAGTTGGCATTCCTGAATTGGAATGATGTCCATGAGTGTTCAATTAATTCCCTTGAGAATCCAAGGATAAATATAGTATGAAAACTCTAATAATAATTTCATGGTTTGTATAAAATAGGAACCTTATACATGATTCATTCAATATTTTGGCCACATAATTGTGATTCTATTTATTAATCATTGGGTTCACGATGATTACTTTTATTTGTGTGAGTCTGATAATTGGTCATGAAACTATTTTTTTCATTTAATTCATAATCAATTTATTAGGTTTACTCTAATGCCTTCAATTAATCTGGGAAATGTGTTAAACTAACCTGAAACCAAGCAGTTTAATTAAATTTAATAAGGCAAAGTCACATACAATGTTTTCATGAATTTCATAATTGAGATTCTATAATTATATTGTAACACATGACTTAGGAGGTTCAAGTGATTTAATTACATGTAATAGAAATATAAACTCATTAATTTAACCAAAAACTTACATTTTAAAAGGAATGCTCAAAAGAAACAAGATTGGTGGAACATATAGTCATAATGGGCTACTAATATAATAAATATGAAAAAAACTACTTTGTGGTAATTTATTATGATGAAATAACATCCAATGATGGATAACATATATAACTAGGGCCTTAGAATACGATTTTAATGACTATAATAATGGAACAAGAATTTAATAATCTATCTTCAGTTAAATCATCATGCACACAACTACAACAATTCTTAAAATGAAGAATCATTAGTGGTGATATATAAACCACCAATATAAATCTTATACGACTCTCCTCAACAATTATCATCCTTTAGTTTATTCTATGATGGGAGATATTTGAAGAATGAGTAAACATTTGGAAAATATGATATATGATCTTGTATGAAAATATTTTTTTGATGGAAATAAGAATGCAGAATTGATAAATTTTTTTTATATAATGATATTCATCAATCTTGATGAATTATGATCTAATTGTATATCATTTCAGAGTTCTGATAAAAAATTTGGAAAGGAGGGTTTTACAGATCAAAGATGAAGAGGGGAGACTCCACAATCTACTGGAATGAGCCATGGTGGAAGGTGTTCGAATATATTATACCATTAATGGAAAAAGTCTAATTTTACCCATGTTTAAGGGTCTAATGGTTTTCCAAACCATGATCCAACCATGTGCCTCCCACTTCTAAATGAGAGAACCCACATGATTAGGGAAACTATTCACCAACATTTTGAGCCCACTCTCCTAAAAACTATAAAAATTTCACATAATCATGTGGCCCCAGTAACACAGTTAGGGGAAAAATATCCCCTTATATCACCCCACTATCCAACCCCTCATGGTTAGGAGTTTCAATTTGGGATGAGTCATAGAGTGTCTACTAACCATGTGACCAGGTTTTGTTCTTCATCAGTATAGGTTATGAACTCCAAACAATCCTTATGCACCCCCCAAAACCTTTCTAACCACATAGGTAATCAATATTAATTCCAAAATAAATAAATTATGCAAGTTTATAATGATTCATACTTTAGGTAAAAACTAGGTTCTTATTGTCTTCCCCAATAAAGGATCCTCCCACTATGTTCACCGTTCTAGTGAAGTGAAATAGTGTCTGAGAAAAACTCTTCACACTAGGAATATACATTAATATCCAACTCCCAAGAATCATCTTGAAAATTTATGTGATTCCCAAGAAATAATAAAAACTGAAAATAATTTCCTCTATGAGACATTATTCTTTAGTCAAAGATATGTATAGGATGCTCCTCAAACAATGCATGAGCATATAACTATACCTCCTCAACATCAAAAGTATTGATGTGTTAGTATGATAAATTTGAAGCAATAAAAAGTGGAATATTTCATGCATGTAATAGTGCCTCTAAGGTAGTAACAACTCCAAGGATAATATAGAAACTATTTTAATAATCTCAAATGAATCGATAAATTACTGGGAAAACATTTCTAGTCTCAGTATCCGTTTTGGAACAAGCATGGACGACACCCATAAGAATCCATATTCCAAGAACATGAACTCTAAAGGTCATCATTAGCAATTGACATATGATTTCCTTATAGATTGAGCTACAAATATATATTTCCTAACCAGATGATCATCTTATGAAATCTCACTTACGAGACATGTACCTTGTTGGGACGCCTAATCTACCTCTAACCACCACATTGGTGAAAGCCACAACCTACAATAAATGTCCTCAAATGGTTCCATGTAAATGTTATTATTACAGGAGAACTCGAAGAGATTGATATTATTCTACCATAAACTACCAAAATCAATGAATCATTTCCAGAGCATGGCCTTTAACACCTGTATTATCAATTCGAATTGACAATTATTATATGGGTGATGCGTTGTACTCAAAAGAACCTATGTACGTAGAACATTCTACATCACCTTCCAGAACTGACACATGAAGAGATAATTACATTCTGAAATGATAGTACAATGGGAATTGTGTATTTGAATAATGTCATACATAAATAGTCTTCTCATATCATCAACTAAGATAATATCCTAAATATGAAGGATTCATGATACATTCTGTAGTATTTAAATCAATACACAAACAACATAACTACCTTGAATTGACCAAGGAAATCATATTACAATGTACATGGAAAAATATTCCAATTTCCCTTCTAGGAAAAAATATTGGTTGTAAGAAGACTACACCATTCTAGTGCATTTGATTCACCTGATGACTCACAAACCACATAGTGAAGAAGAAATATCTCAAACATTTTATCACAGGACACCAATACTAGGATCACATGTCTTGATACACCAGGGAAAAGTCTAGATGAACTAACAACTCATAGTCATGCAACTGCCACTTCAGTTCCTCAATAATATGTATTAGAACCTAGACACATCCAAGTATACCTAGGACTGTGTCTCTTTCAATAGATGAAACTAGAGGTGGGTCCTCAAAACAAATGATATCATAGAGAACTAAACCACCAAGATCTGAAAATTTCCTTTTCTTTACACATTGAATGTGTGAAGAGTTATATGAAAAGTATGGGAGATAATACTTCTTTTTGACTGCCATGAAAATCATTATGTTTCACATATAATAGGGCTATAAAATTTCCTTCATCACTAGAATCATTTACATCCAATACTAGTGGTTTTGTTACTCATTTTATCTGCTACCTTATTTCATTTCTAAAGAGTATTGGAAATATCAATGTAAAATTAGTGAAGATATTAGACCCATATTGTCTATTTAAAATTCGTGTCACAGTATGTAAATATATATTTGAGGCTCTTGTGGTAAGTATACACAAAAATATCTCACCTATCAGATAGTGTCTTCTTAAATGTAATGCATGTACAATTGATATAAGAAATTGTTCGTGTGTGGGGTTATTTATCTCAAGAGGCCTCGACTGCCATGATCAATATGAAATTAATCAATTATCCTATATCATCACTGCACCTAGCCTGGTATCAGATTAATCAAATAACCACATATAGAATATTCCATGCCCTCGAAGAATATGAATCAATGAAGTAAAATACATCTTTTCTTTCTTCTAAAAGGCTTTCTCATATTCCTATGACCACAAAAACACAACACCTCTCATTTTAATACTAGTAAGAGGTGAAAACAAGAATGAGATGTCCTTATTAAATTCCAATAATTTCAATCCATCCCCAAGATACTCATATATCAAATATGTTCATAGGATTATACTAGAAAACCATAACAATCACCTTCTTTGGGTCAAAAAAATTTCTCATTACAGGATAATATGACCCATTATGAGAACTATGTCTTCCAACAGTGTCACATTGAAAGCTTTCAATAAATAGGATTCTATCCATGTGTCATTAAAAATATATCTATGTTCATGAGATGGTCACTAAGAGTGTTAAAATCGACTTAGATTTCATCCACAAAGACTATGAAACAATCGTAGATAGATGGGTTAAACCCCTTTCCATTAAAGACATGAAAATGGAAGGCACTTTTTCTGGAATGAACAGAATAATGAGATTCTTATACAGACTATACCTTCTACAAAATGATGTATGATGTATGTTTGATGGAATGACTCACACCGGATGATATCCTGATATCTTTTCTATCATTGAAAACACCATATCTCCTCAAATATTGTTAATAGATCATCTATTCATGGTTGTGGACATTTTTTCTTGACTATAATATGGTTAATCCAATTTATAATCTATTCAAAATTTTAGGGGGCCATCATCCATCTTGGAAAGAAACACCGGTGAATTCCAAGAGGATGATCTAGGCCATTTAAAACCATTGGACTCTAAATCCACCATCATCCTATTGAGCTTATATAGATTACTCGGTTCTATCATTATAGAGGAATGGAATGTTGATATACTTCTAGAATGATCTCAATTGTATATTATACACCTCTCTCATAATGAAATCCTGAAAAATAAAAGTGAAATAGATCCCTAAAAAGATCTGTTATTGGAGAAAAATCTTCTAGGTGTACTCCAAACTCCTCTACGAAGAGACTAGAAATATGGGTGGACACTTCACCTAGACTTAAATGATATGGACCTGCTCTACTGTCCTAATCATACAATTCATCCTGGTGTTGATAACTACTTCCCTATTGTGAAGTAAAATATATTATTCTATGAGATTAGTCTACAAAGGTGTCATAGAGGACTAACCAATCTATCCTGAGAATGAAATTGATGTTAGAATTTTCGAGTATAAAGAGGTCCAATAAGATGGGTATCCTCGTACCTCAAGGGGGAAGTCCCTACATTTCTTTATACCCTTTGAATATACTCCCAACAATGTGTCCATCAAACTACACCATAGTAGTACTACATTTCTAGTATGAGTCTATCAAATATAGATAAACGAGATTAATGAGTGTGATTAAATTATATTAAATTTGGGAGATACTATAGGGAAGGATTTTATAATATTACCTTGTTCTATAACTATAATATTACTATGATCCCCAAGTATTGACAAGAAATCATTAAATGACTTATTCCACAACAATGGGATATAACTGGACTACCCTAAGTAAGACCACTCTACTAAAAATAATTATATTTTGTTTGGATAAAACAGACATAACCTCCTCCTCGACTAATACTGCTAGTTCTACTCCAACTTCCCTCTTTATGTGGAATAAGGTGACCTTCTCATAAATGTGGAGATGGAGTTGATCCACTTCAATTTATATCAGTTGGAATTTCTTGGAAGAACCACTGTTATTCCCGATATGGATGAAATAATGAGAGTCTATAGGGTCACTATAACAATGAGGTTCCAAATTACCCTACCATCCACACTAATTCTATATGAAGAAGAAATAAGTGTGGTTAGTCTATCCCGCATTTAATTAACATGAAACCGTAAAGGAATAGTTAATTCTACCATAAGAACTACTGAACTACCTCAAAGCATATCTTCTATGCCCAGTACTATCACCTTCTCTTCGGTTTCACTTTGTGATAATAGAATGATTGGATTTCTTAAATAAATTAGGCAGGGGAAATACATTCACCTAAGGATGGAAGGAATATTGAATCACATCCTCAATGTGTCTATCATGAAAAAAAATCTCTAGCTACATGTGATTAAAAACATATGTTTCTTAGAAAAATATGAGGAATAAACAATGAATTATATCGAAACCATCTTTAGATTAATGAACTCTCTCAATCAATCAGGTCTTAGTATTTGTGGAATGAAGTGATCATATAATGTAGTCTGAAAATTATCTCTGATCACGCAATCCTAGAAACTAGCCTAGGTAATTACTTCCCACTACTGCTTGGCTGAATCACATAGCATATATTCGGAAAGGTTTATCCTCTTCTCTGGAGTTATCTCTATATTATCAATGATTCATATGGTGGCCTATATCCAAGACTTGAATGTTTTTGGACCTTCATCCACTAGTAATTTAATAGGATTCAGATTTTGGAAATCATGAATCAAATTAGCCAGAGTATGTGTAGGTAATGGATAAAAAATCATGGAGTGCATCAGATTTAGGAAACTCTCACAAAGATAAGCATTAGTGCCCAAATTAGATATAACAGTAAGGGCCTCATGTACCACTCCTAATAGTAAGACTATCAGCCCATGCCCCACCATTTCTAGATCATATTTTTCACCACCATACAGGGATTTGACACAAGGATTTCATGGAAGCTTTGGTCTAAAAATTCCATGCAAACGAATCAGATCCATATTTAATTACAGATAGAAGAACTATAATAAGTACTAAGTAATAAGAAGGGATCACTACCGTTGATATACAACCCCAACTACCCCCCTTTGAAATCCATGTATTATTTAGTTTTCATTTTGAAATTATAGTTGTTCTAGTATATTTAGGGTTCTATAACACATTTCTTCTTTATTTACCTGAAATCATTCATCTTTGAGTCATTATTTTAAATTTATGTTTGCATTATATTATATAATTATATCATGATTCGATTCAAATATAATTTTATTTCAAGAAAATCAAGGTCAATTCTCCATATCACTAAAATAATATCCCTTTAGTTTGTAATTAGCCCCTTCTAAATTCTGTCTTATAATATAGTGTTGTATATATAATGTATTGACTTAGTAAACTATCCATTCCAACCCTTGAGGGCCCATACACCTTACGAATTGAAACTGGAAGTCTCTCAATCACATAAAAAGAGTAGCAAAAACAAACAAATATATATATATATATATATATATATATATATATATATATTAAAGGATCACTCCACAATCACAAGAAATATAGAAAAATGATAGAAATTATATAGAAATATTTAGAATTAAATATGCATGAAATTTGAACTCTAGGTGCATATGATAATTGATGTAATAATGATTACTTTCCTCTCACAATTAGGAAAAGAATGAAAAGAAATCCGTAATAAGATTAATAATAATAACCAGAAGATAACATTTGTGTAACCCATTAGAGTAAATAAAGGAAATTTAAAAGGAAAAATTAGAACAACAACAATTATTTCAGGAAACATGAAATTTTACCCAATCAAGGGATATCTAAGGCCAAGCATGAGTTATACCCAAGTTCTGAAGAAATCATAATTTATTATATATTTTATCAAAATAATGAAGAAATAATATAAAACTCATATTAAACTATTGAAATCCTAATCACAGGTTCCTATCAAAGGATTTATGATCCCTTGTTGAAGACATGGCTTCAAGTGCATCTCCCTGAATTGTAGGGGATGCAAACTCACATCGAGGGCCTACTGTTTTCCCATGGGGATATTATGATCTAATTACTAGAGTGGAGAGTAGTGTAATAATTTGATAATAGTTAAATAGAAGAATTATTATTATAAATATTTGGTATAGGAAAATCATACACAATATACTCTAGACAAGTAACATGTTATAGTAGAGAAGGATGGAATAATAAAAAACTAAAGAAACTAATAATAGTACTCATAAATGATAACTAAATCATATATAAAAACTTATGATAATTAATATCATGCCTATAGAAAACATGAAGAAATTGGTATACATTTCAACATGAAATACATGATATTCCAAATAAGAAAAAAGAATCCAAAAACTATACAAGTGTCTATAGATCTAGCTTGGTCATGTACTATGAAGCTCCAACCAAAAGTAATAAATAAATATTAGCTTTCCATGGTAGTGAACATACCTTTTTGAAATATTATACACAAATAATCTTCTAGTTACCAAAGGCTTCCTAGATATGGTGTGAGGGAAATATATATAGGCCACTTCCATTAGAGTCTACAATATCTATTCTGTTAAATATAAACATAAATATTGTGTCGTCATGCATATACAAAAGTAAATTAGCGAATTAATTTAAATACAGATGTATCTACTTAAACCTCAGATAAAGTTTGAAAATGTAACCATTTCATTTATTAATCATGTTCCTATTTATATTGTAAGTAACGCGAGGTATAACCATCACTTACATAATAAAATGATAATTTTAGTAAAGGATTGATGATATAAAAGGTCATGATGTGATGATTATAATAGTAAACAGTATCCAATGTAAAAATGAATGAATTCTTAACATTAGGGGTCAAGAAAGATAAAAAAAGATTCTGCTTGCTGAAAGGGGTAAAATTTTAATTCAAGTTGCATATCCAAAGGCATTACACAATAATTTGATTCAAATTGAGTCCAAGGAACTGTTTGATAGAAAAATTAGATATGAAATAACAAGGCACAAGGATGTACCAATGTGTGACATGCTGGTTGACATGATGTTGGATCATAGAGAGAATTGATTTTATCGTTTAATAAAAATGGAGGGACTCTACAGTGTCAGATGGGGAATCCTCATACAATGTGGTTATCAACACTAGAAACTGGTATCCATGAATTAGAATGGCATACACAAGGTTTTGAATTCCGTCCCTTTAGAATAAAAGGATATCTTGAGTATGGCCACTCGGATAACAATTCCATAGTCTATATGAAATAAGAATCTTAAACTCAATTAATTTAGTAGTTTAGGCCATGTAATAGTCAATTAATTTTATTAATCATATGGTTTATGTTTTTTTCGTCCCATAATATGACATAGATATTAGGTAATGTAACCAATAATTCATTTAGTGATCATTAATTTCTTAGATTCACTCCACTTTATTCCATTAATAATATAATGGTGTTAGTCAAATGTGAAACCAATCCATTTAATTAAATTCAGTAAGTCCATGTTATTAACATAGTATAATTTCTATTCACTATTAATATTCTTTAATTGTATTGAATCATTTAACTAATGTGGGTTAAATGACATCCTACATGTAATATCCTTTAGAAATTCATACATTTAATCATTCACATTCCTTTATATATTTCATGTCAGAACACACACAAATGATGGTGCATATGAACATAACATGCTACTAAAATAATAAATTTTGAAGAAAACCCAACTTGGGGAGGTCATAGTTGAAGAAACGACATTTAATGATGGATAAAATATATAAAAAGGGTTTTGAAATTTGATTATGATGACTATAATAATGGTACAAAAATTTAGTAGGTCACCTATACTGAATTCTGTGTGCGCACAACTATGTAAATTTATAAAATGATGAATCTTAATGGATGAGTTATAGACCACCTACTAAAAGCTCGTATGACTCTCATCATCTAGTATCAATATTTAGTTTGTCCTGGATCAAAAGGAATATGATGAAAAGATCAAATCCCAAAAAATTATTTTTATGATCATATGTAAAAATAGCGTCGATGGGGGAAAGAAGAACTAAAAATGATGAAAATTGACTTGGGTATGTTCTAATGAACTTCCAACATGAAAAATGAGAATCAAATCATACATTTAATTTTAGTTCAAGATAAAAATTAACAAAAAGGGTTTTTGATCTCAATGGGTGAGAGAGGATCCTCTACTATCTTCTATAAGGATCTGTGGGGAATGGGGTATTAAAATATTATATCATTAAAAGAAAAAACTATTTTATACTAATGTTTAAGGGTCACATGGTTTGGAATCAGCATTGGAAAAACCATGCACCAAATGTGTGCTTCCCACTTCATAAAGGGGGAACCCTAATGGGTAGGTAACATGATTAATGAAACCTTGATCTATCCATGAGAATATCCTCTTCTATAAATTATATACATTTATCTTGGTCTTTTATCCCTTAGCACAAAGTTTGGGAAACCATGCACCGTGCTTCACCCCACTTTCCAACTACACACAATTAATAGAAAATATCTAGGCTTGATGGTTGAGTTTATACTAACCATGTTGGTTGGTGAATTTCCCCACTGACTGGGGTTCCAAGATCTGAACAAGCCTGGGACACCCTTAAAACCTTTCTACCCTCGTAAGTAATCTATATTAAATCAATAATAAACAATTAGACACAATTTAAAATCATTTATGCCTGAGATAAATACTATGTTATTACACTAAACATAGTTCAAATTTGAGACAAGATGGCGATATGGTCTAATCATGGATAGATAATAGAATTTATACCACTGTCTATGTTATTTTTTCACATATTATTAATGTTAAACCTCTTAGTAAAAATGTTTCTATCTCAATTAATTTAAATAATTTTAATTGCATTAGGTAATCATTTTTGTGAAATACTATGTTTACCTTACTAGAGATTATAATAATTTCTGATTACTTATAATTAATTCCTTTTTATAAATTTTAATAAAATATGTGGTATATTTTAATTCAAAATTAATATAGTAGATGGGTCAATAAAAATGATTTTTAAAAGAATTTTTTTTAAATAATTTAAAAAAATTTATATATAATTTTAATTGTAAATTGATTACAATGAATGAAATTATATTTAATAACATAAAATTAATTTAATTAAAATTTAACACCAAAAAAATATGAGGCAAAACTATAAATTATTTAGATGAAAAATTAGTTCTCTAAAAAAAGTTGGTGTCATTCACTATTCATCACAATATGAATGTTCTCAGAAAAATAAAAAATATTCAATCCTAAATAAATTTTGGTATTTCTCATTTAAAATATATTTTTATTATTTCTTATAAAAACTATTAAAGTTTCAAAATTTACTTTAAAATAAGGCTTCTCCAAAAAAGAGGTAAACATGACTTTAAAAAATACATATCATATTATTCTTAAAATTGATTTTATCTTATCTCATGCCTTTCAATGTTAAGAGATGAATTTTTAAAAAAATTATTAAATATATATAATATAAATTGATTTAATATCATTCACTAATATAGGTTAATTATAAATTTTCAGATAAAATTCCATTGTAGTCATAATAATATTTTTCCATAAAAACATCTTTTATATTCAATTGGTCTTTATTTTCATTTATAAATAATTGGTAACCAGTGAGATACTTTTAAGAAAATTTTTAGACCACATAATGATAATCTAGTTATTCATATTCATTCCCTCTATTCCAATGACCATGTTATAACGATAAAATTAAATATTGATATTAAATTAATATTTTTTTTGGTATGATGCATGCTTGTGTCTGTTACAAGTCATCAAAGGGACATGATGTTTCATGAAATGAAAAAATAAACAATGTTGTGTGTTTGATGCAAGAAAAAATGTATATTTCATGTTATTCAGTATATTTTATAATTTTATTTTATTTGAAAGAATATATTTTCTAAAATTTTGGAATGATACACATACAACATGGAACAATAAGCTTTAACAAACAACATAATACAATTATATAACTATGACTATTATAATCGAGATTTTTAATTGGAATGAATGAATAATTTTAAAATCATTATTATAAGTTTATATATGACCTAATCAATAAAAATTATTCTAATTATTCATATGACCTTAGCACCAAATTTATATTAAAGTCAATTTATTCATCAAAATAAATTTTCACAAAAAAGGATTTTATTTCTAATTGAGAGTGAAAGTTACAAATAATTTCATGAACTTACAAAAAATTAAAATAAAAAAGAGGATATCATTTATTTATTGATAAATTTTATATTATCTCATTATAAATTTCTGTAATTATCTTTAAAGGATTTAATTTATAATGAATTGGGAAAATACAGTTTTAATTAAAAGTTATCTATGTTTCATAAATTTACAAAAGATCCATTTGTATAAAAAAGAATAATAATAAAAATAATTTATATAATATTATTCAAAAACAAATTATGTTCATCATAACAAATTTTATGGTTGATGATGAATTAAAAACCTGTTTATTATTAAATGACATTTTTAAAAAAAAATGCTTCTCATTGGGTTTTTTGTTTATAGGTTAATCTAATTTCTCCCACTTATTAAAATTAAATATTAAAAAATAAATTCAATATTTTAAATAAAGTTCTCTAAAATTGTTAAATTGTTTCCAAATGTTTGTAGTTATTATGTATAGTAACCATGGTAAATATCTACCACCTTGGGAATGTTAAAATTTCTAGTCATGAATTTATGGAGAAATGATGTCTTTTTTAATTGATTATGACCTTTATATTAATTTAAGGAAACCATAAATACGAACATGTAAATGATGCACCTGATTTTTTAATACATTTTCATACACTCTATTGAAAAATAAGAACAAGTTTTTAGCAATTACAAACTGCTTAGGGAACAAATACTTCGATTTTGGTAATCATGTTCATTTCCAGGAGGTTTATGGCCAAATACACAAAAATGGGAAGAACTAAGAGAACGTTTACAACTATACGACAAGTACATATGTACATGCCGTGTACATTCAAGTTCAGACACGGGTTGACTGTGAAAAGTACATTCACATGTAACCAGATGCCGGTACATGCCGTGTTCAAAATATACACACCGTGTATACCATTCTAGAAGTAGTTGGTGGATGAGAAGAGTCTACTCGCCCATGTGGCCAGCTAAAGGGTACACATTGTGTTCTACCGATACACTCCGTGTATAAATTTATAGATGTGGTTGGTGACCAAAATAAGAGACTACACATTGTGTATGGTGGTGCCACATGCCGTGAACATTCACCTACCAGGCGGCGCCATGTTCCAAGTCAATGACGGCGTGTTAGGCCACCTACCAGTGGAGAAAACAGAGGAAAACATGATGAAAAAAGTACACGGTGTGTACTTTGTCCACACGCCATGTACTGATTTTTTCTATAAAAGGAGGCCTTGGCCTCCGGACCAGGGAGAGAGGGAGAGGGTGTTTTAGTATTGTATGGAGAAAAGGGTTGAAATTCCGAAGGAGAGAAGCTCTACCATAGTACTACCGTCATTCGACCATCTATCGAAGAATCATTTCCACCTTGGAGTTCCAAGAATGATCACATCAGGTATCAAGAGTCTTGTAATTATCATTACCTCCATGTGTTACTAAACACACCTCTAGGTTTGGGTTGTGGGAGATGATGAGTTGTAATTTGAATTAAGTTTCCATAAATGCGTTTGTTTTAATAATCTCTTCTTATTGTTCTTAAATCAAATCGTCTAATCACTAGAAATTCTATACCAGACCAAGGGCATATTTTTCAGGGATTCAAAAGAAGAATACCAATGAATAATTTGATAACCATTGGAAGTATTCATCAAATCAAAATGGACTAATCCCAATAAAGATCCGTTAAACACTAACTAGTGGACCAAGGAATTAGTTTTTTCAGCTCAAAATATAAAGTTTACCAGACCAAGGATACATTATTACAAATTGAACCCAGACTGTTGGGTTATTGTGAAAAACACAACCTCATAAGAAATTTGATTTTATAATAAAACTTCTCATAATCCCATAACCCCAACACATTTCTATCTTCATTTACATCAAAACCAATTTTCCTATATTTTACTTTTATTCTGTTATGCAATTTATTAAAAGAAAAATAAAACCTATTATTCTTTTTTTATCCAAAATAATCATTCTTAATTGACTCTAAATTTAGCAGACTTCACTAAAACAAAAATAAAAACTATATTAAACAAGATAAAAATAACTCTTTTTTCCCTGTGGATAGACCTCTTACTGGTTCTATACATTTTAGTGTAAAAATAATTTGGGACACCGATAATATACCTTCGGTGAAATGACTTGCCAAATTTTGTTGTTGTTTCTGGGGAGTTTAGAGTTACTTTCAAATCTTATTTTAATTAAATTTATATCCAATTTTAGTGAAAATAAAACTCATAAATACATAAATATCTCTTTTATAATCTCATTTCGATTTATCTTTCTTTTTCCTCATTTACGCTTGGTGTTTTGTTTCATTTTTTGCAGGCCTTTAGGTGTATCATCGATCACCTAACGCTTTCCAAGAACACTGAGGGATCAGGGTTTTTCCCAACTGACCAAGAGATCGAACATACATTTTTCAGGTTCCAATGAGCACTAATGGCCGAACACAACCAAACCACTCCACTGGCACAGAACGAGGAACAAAATACAACTGTTCTACAAGGAGCTATAGAACAATTAGGACAGGCTGACAACCGGAACCAGCAAGATCCACTTGATCTAGGATACAGTCATCAGCAACTCCAACAATTCCAACCAGAGTGGATGCCTTATTTCATCCAAGGTTAGGGCCATTCTATGCCCATTTAGACAGACAATTAATGTTGTTTCCCCTTACTCATTAGCCACCTCCACGCCATACTCTCTTGGAGTACGACCAACCATCGATTCACGGAGCTGACACGGGCATTGTCCATCCAACGGTGTAGGCCAAACACTTCGAGGTCAAACCTGATATGATGCAGCTGATCCAGAACACTGTTCAATTCGGCGACCTTCCCAACAAGGATCCCAATTCCCATCTCTCTAATTTTCTGGAGGTCTACAACACGTTCTTCTACCACAGAGTGTCCACAGACACCATCTATATTCACCTTTTCCCCTTCTCTCTAAGGGATAAGGAAGAAGACTATATTAATGGATTTCTACAACAATACATCCTCGCCAGAGATAATCTAGCTCATGAGTTCCTATCCAAATACTTCCCACCCTCTAATACAGTGACATTGTGTAACGAGATCCACAACTTCCAGCAGCATGACGTAGAATCATTACACGAATCATGGGAGCGCTTCAAGGAGATGTTGCGCAAATTCCCACAACACGGAATTCCAAATTGGATGCAGGTACAAAACATCTATGGAGGGTTGAAAACTAATACCAAGTATGTAGTGGATATTTTTGCTAGAGGTATGGTAATGAGGAATTCCCCTGAAGAACTCTTCGAACAGCTGGAAGAAATTTCTGCCAACTACTTCCAGTAGCATTCCGAGTGAGGCACATCGAAACAATGTATGTATAACATTGATGAAATTACCAAGACGGATGCCCAGTTGGAAGATGTGTCCAAGATGATTGAGGCACTCAACCTGAAGATCATGTCCCAAGTACACACGGCAAACCATCCAGCGTGTAGCGAATATGATGATAACCACATCATGGGAGAATTCCCAAGTTATGCTGGAGGCCCATCAATAAGCGAGGTAAGTTATGTTGCACAAAATTGAGGGCCCAAACATTACCAACAGTATCAGTATCCAGCATGGGGTGATCAAAAAAATAAAATGTGGGGCTAACAACAGCAGAATCCTCCTCCCTAGTGAGTGCTCGACTATAACTAGCCTCCATATTATAACCAATACCAGAGGCAACAATAGCCCCAACATGGCCCATATTAGTAGCAAGGTTATCTTAACCCTCACCCACAGATGGCACGTCAGCCACCACCTCAGCAAGAGAACACCTAAAGTTTAAAGGATATCATGACCAAATTTATATCTACTGCTGAGACCAGGTTCCAAAATCAAGAGGTGTCAATTCTAGGTCTAGAGAACCTAATTGGTTAATTAGAAAACTGAATCTCAGGAAGGAAACCTGACACTCTACTAGGAAACATAGAGAAGAACACGAGGGAGGAAGTCTATGTCTTCATGCTCCGAAGTGAAATAGAGATCCAACAGAACCAACCATCAAAGCCAGGGGCATCCACACCCCCTGTTGATGAAGAAGGTACCAATACTGATCCCTCCTCATCCAGAATCCCATAGAAGGAGGCTTCACCGAATAAATGGAAGAAGGTTGTGAAACCCATTGAACCTATATTACCCTTCCACGAGAGATTGAAGCAATGAAAGCCAGACAACCAGTTCGAAAAATTCATGGACATGTTCTAGAAGGTGCACCTAAATATTCCATTTGTAGAGGCACTAACATAGATGCCCACATATACAAATTTCATGAAATAAATACTCTCCAAAAAAGAATGATGGAGGATCTGGGAACCATTACCCTTACCAAGGAGTCTTCTGCAGTCGTCCAACACTCAATTCCTACCAAACTCCAGGATCTAGGTAGTTTCACAATTCCATATACCATTGGACCATGTGAGTTTGTGAAGGGCCTATACGACTTAGGGGATAGCGTGAACCTTATACCCCTTGGTGTTTTCAAGAATCTAGGACTCAATGACTTGAAGCCTACCTGAGTACCCCATCAACTTGCTGATCGATCAATCAAACATCCAAAGTGACTATTGGAGGACATGCTTGTCAATGTGGGTTGGCTTATCCTACCCACTAATTTCAACATCCTCGACATGGAGGATGACTAGGAGGCACCTATCATACTTGGAAGACATTCCTTTTCAATAGGGAAGGTACTAATTGATGTGCACCAAGGAGAGCTAATTTTCTGGGTAGGAGATGAAAGAGTATGCTAAAATGTCCTAATGGATTTCTAACATGCATCATTGTCTGAACATGAGGGTTGTTATGCTATAACCACCATGGATGATCGTTTGAGAAAAATGAGGGATGATATGGTATATTCTTTTACATTAGATTACATTATTATTATAGACATTCCAGATGAAGAAGAGTCAGCAGATTTTCAAATCCTACAAGGCCAGGGCAGCCACTTTTGGCAACGTACTATCGTTCCTAATTGTCTCGAATGGGAAATGGTGCAACCACTTGTACCTTCAATTTTTAAGGTACCTAATCTTGAACGAAATCCTATTACATCTTCTCTAAATTATTGGTATTTTGGATCCAATCAAACTTTTCTTATCATACTTAATAATGAATTGTCACAGGAGCAAGAAGATGCCCTTTTACAGGTTCTGAAACAGTGGAATCATGCTATTGGGTCAACAATCGCTGATTTTAAGGGAATCACACCTACCATTGGCACCCACAAGGGGATACTTGTATAAGGTGCCAAGAAATCTCGGAAACCACAATGGTTCTTGAATACCCCCTTAAAGGAAGTTGTAAAAAAATAGGTGATCAAATTGTTGGATGTAGGCGTCATCTATCCCATCTCGTATAGTCCATTGATGAGTCCCCTCCATGTGGTACCAAAAATGGGGGGTATCATTGTGATTTCAAATGAAAAGAATGATCTCATTCCTACACTCACTGTCACAGGATGCTAAGTCTGTGTGGATTATCGGATGCTAAACTATGCCACAAGGAATGATAATTTCTCCCTACAATTCACGGATCAAATGGTAGAGAGACTAGTAGGGAAAAACTTATATTGCTTCCTTGAAGGTTATTCAGGCTATAACTAGATTTCCATTTCTCTAGAAGATTAGGAAAAGTGCACATTCACTTTCTCCTACGGTACATTTTCTTACAAAAAGAAGGTATTTTGGAATGTGAAATTCCCCTACCACATTCCAACACTATATGTTGGATATCTTCCATGACATGGAAAAATAGATCCTGTAGGTATTCATGGATGATTTTTATATTTACAGAAAATCATTCGCCACTTGTTTATAGCACCTGAAGCTAGTTTTGGAACGATGCGAGAACACTAAACTATTATTGAACTATGAAAAGTGTCATTTCATGGTGAAAAGTGGCATCGTCCTCAGCCACAGAATCTCAGTAAAGGGGATAGACGTGGTCCCGATGAAGATAGAATTCACATCACGACTAACTATTTCGACTTATGTCTAATCCATCCATATCTTCTGCGGACATTCCGGTTTCTACAAGCTATTTTTCTGCGACTTCTCCAAAATATCCTAGCCCCTCACCAATCTTCTAACCAAGGATTCCATATTTGAATTCGATGAAATATGCACCATATCTTTTGAGCATCTGAAGCAACGCATTGTGAAATCTCCAGTAATAATTTCTCCCAACTGGGAGGAACAATTTGAGGTGATGTGTGATTCTAGTGACTATGCATTGGGAGAAGTCTTAGGCCAATGTCTTGATCGGATTTTCCAACCTATATATTATGACAGTAGGACACTCAACGAGGCACATATCAACTACACCACCATAAATAAGGAGATCCTTGCAGTGGTTTTCACATAGGATAGGTTCCATTCATACTTAGTGTTGTCTAAATTTTTTGTTTGTGCACACCATGCAACACTAATGTACCTACTAAACAAGAAATATGTGAAGTCTCTATTGATTAGCTGGGTATTCCTCTAACAAGAATTTCATTTGGATAAATAAGATAAGAAGGGGAGTGAGAATGTTTTTGCTGACCACCTCTCTCGCCTAGAACTTACACATTTAGAGAAGGAGGATGATCGGGAGGTCAGGAAGGATTTCCCTAATGAGCACCTCTTCTTTTTAACGAAACACATAGACTATGGTTTTCTGATATAACTAATTTTCTGGTTACATTTGTCATTCACCTTGAACTCTCATTCCTGAAAAGGAAGATATTTTTCTCCCATGTGAAAAGGTGATTCTGGGAGGATTCTCTTCTATTCCGATCCTTTGTAGATGGAGTGATCCACCATTACATCCCAAAGAATGAAGTTCACAGTGCCTTTGAGTTCTTTCATGTCTGACCAGTTGGAGGACATCATGGACCTGAACATACGATAGCGAAGATCCTACAGTATGGGTTTTTTTGTACCACCAATAAAAAGATGATTGTGCCTTTGTTTCATGTTGAGATCTGTACCAGAGGACCGTTAATGTGGGACGTAGAGCTGAGATTCCCCAGAAACCAATCCTGGAGGTTAAGATTTTCAACGCCTAGAGAATAGATTTCATGGGTCTCTTTCCCCATATTTTGGGAACACTAACATCCTAGTCCGCATCGACTACCTCTCCAAATAGGTGGAATCCACTAATATAGAACATGAAAAAACCAAGGTAGTCATGATCTTTTTAAAGAAAAATACTTTCAGCAGGTTTGGAGTTCTGTTAGTACTGATCAGCGATAGAGGGTTCCACTTCAACAACACACTGATGAGAGGAATACTGTCGAATTATGGAGTAAAGCATCAGATGGGAACTCTATATCATCCCCAGTCTAGTGGACAAGTGGAGCTCTCCAAACGTGAGCTCATGCAGATCTGGGAGAAAACTGTGAACACTTCGAGGAATGACTGGTCTAAGAAGTTAGATGATTCTTTGTGGGCATATCAGACTACTTTCAAAATGCCAATGGGAATGTCCCCATTCCACCTCATCTATGGAAAGCCCTGGAATCTTCAGGTGTAATTAGAATACAAATCCTACTGGGCCATCAAGGCCCGGAACATTGATTTAAATGAAGCTACAGAAAAGAAGAAAATCCAACTATCAAAACATGATGAAATCATATTAGAGGCGTATGAGAACACCAGGTTTTACAAGGAGAAGACAAGAGAAATTCATGACCGGATGACTTCAAAAAAATCATTCCATCCTACTGATCAGGTACTTCTCTTTAACTCACGTCTTTGATTATTCCTAGGGTAGTTAAAGTCACGATGGTCAGGACCATTCAAATTTATACGAGTATTCCGTCATTGAGCGGTGGAAATTTCTGGAGAGGATAGTCAACCATTCAAGGTGAACGGAAAGAGGTTAAAGGATTACCATCACATAGACAACACGGTGGGAACATTTTCCACCATGCTGCTCAGGTAAGAAATGGTATGTAGGTCGAGCCAATGACCTTAAAAAAAGGCACTTCCTGGGAGGCAACCCAGAGGATACACACCATGTACTACCTATACACATGGCGTGTAATTTTCACTTTTCACTTTTCTTGATATTATGAATATATAGATTAATAATGTAATAAACATGGATGATTTCAATGTCGATGGTAATGTCACTGGAGTTTATCCGAGCCGTCCTCGGTTCGAATCCTCCCAGCCTACCTTCAACACAAGATTCCTCCTTTTTCTTTTTCATATTTTCTTACATGGCGTGGGTAGTAAATTTCACACACACACATATATATATATATTAGCTTATAGGAAAACTCAAGGTGGGGATGGATAGGTTGGCCAAGATCATAACCCAACTCCAAAAGACTCGAGTTCGAATCCTGACAACCACCCCATTTTTGTAATTTACCATTTTAATAAAACCACACGATGTCTCTTTCGATATAATTCATGTGGGATATATTTTTTCTTTACTAAATTTAAATCTTTTCCATGAAATCTAAATCATCTGGAAGAAGTAGGATGATTGGAAAAGTCTCAACCCTGGATCCAAAAGACCCGGGTTCAAACTCGGCTAATCTCTCGGCTTCAATAGCGTATTATATAATTAAAAACCACATGCCATTCATTTCATTATTTTCATGTAGTATAGGATATATACATTAAATATATATAAATAAAAAATATGGGTAGTAGTACAACCTTCTCTCCAGTGGTTGAGGGTTTCTATTCGGAACGTTCGATCACCGGTTCAAACATCACCCCAAGCACTGTACCAAAGGTTGTACTTCTATTTTTCCAATTTTAAAACACACGCCATTTATTTTCCAACTACATTACGTGTATAGTTTAATTTTTAAATTCTGTATATATATATATATAAATTTTTATTATTTTTAATTAATATTAATTATTATATAGTTTAATATATATATATATATGTGTTTTATTATAAAAAAATTGAGATACACGATGTGTAGTCCGGATGTACATGTCATGTACCTTGGCTATATAAGAAGTGACCAGCTGGCTTCTAGCGGTGTCGCGCGGCGCCTCCCCCTCTTCCCGCTTTCTTCCCCCGTACGACACCCAAACTCCCCACTTCCAAATATGTTGATTTCAGGCCTTTTACCTTCTGATTTCTGCTAGATTTTGATCCTCATTCTAGGTACACCCTTCTACACCCTCTCTTTCATGTTATTAGAAGAATATAGGGAGATTTCAGGATAAGTTAACCATTCATTTTCTGTGGTACACGACCACGATATGAAGAACACACACCATGTACTTTTGTACATGGACAAACCCTGGATACTTTACAATTTGAAACTACATGGTGTGAATGTTCGGTAAAAACTGTGTACCTTCTCCCATCGTGCCCGAGTATCTTTTACACCCAGCCTCACAAACCTTTTTTATAGAAACGACATGTGTGTTCGTTACACTCTGTGAATACTATTTCTTTTTTTCCACTCGTGTGTAACACATCACACGACCTCACATACCATGTTCTTATACATGGCATGTGTGTTCAGTGAACATTGTGTCTATCATTTCTTTCGACCAGTCCATGACTTTCTCTATACACGGCCTTGTTCTTCTGGTTATTAACACACCATTTTTTTTCCGTACACGGCGTGTCCTTTACTATGAGAACTAATAAAATCAAGGTTGTTTCTTTATAGATACACAACCATGTCGAATTTTCATGAACACAACATGTATGTTCGGTACACGCAGTGTACCCGTTTCTTGTATATCCCATGCTCCTTCGGCGTGTCTATCCAGAGAACACGAGATGATACCAAGTATTCACTACATGTCGTGTACTCTGGATGTACATGTTGTGTACTTTTATTTTTATGTTTTCTTACATTTTCTTTGTTTTATTTGATTTTATGTTTCTTTTTTTTGTTCATCATTATCTTTCAGGTTATGGTTGACTGAGATCATTCTTGTGGGATGTTTCACGCTTCTACCACTAAGGAAGAGAGGCCCATTTATCATCAGAAAGGACTCCATCTTGCGACACAGCCATACCCAGATGCTCTGGCATATGAGCTCCTTCTGTTGGCCACCCTTCCACCCCTCACTCCCTCCACCGAGGCTGCTCCAAGAACCATAATTCCTTCCCTTACAGAAGCCACACCACATGAGATCTCCTCCTCCATAGCTGGCCCCTCATCAACCACCCCATCCAGTGATCCTCCACTTACTACAGCTGATCCACCCCCAGAGTTAGCTCCTGCTGGTGCACCTCCACCTAGGTCAGGACCTACAGGTGTTTCATACCCTTCCATGGTGTTTCCAGTCACTGACTGGGCACACGACAGTGTTCAATGATTTTCTCCCTTTCTGATCCTGTTGAGTGGCTACTATCTGGATAGAAGCATTCCACATTAGATAGGTATCTAGGGTGAGTTAGAGGATCTCCTTGGAAATACACTCTTTCTCGCAATTTTCCATGTCAGCACTCATATTTTATGTGATTTATTTTTGGAGTTCACTGCCTCGTTTGAGTTCGATGGAGCTGAGTACCGGGAGACAGCTGGTGGGGCGGTACCCGTGGTTCGCTTTCAGCTAGGATGCCGACGATTTTCCCTTACCATGACCGAGTTCGGCCAAGGGTGCGGTTTCTACCCCCATCCCGTCACCACACCTCATGTCTCCTCCATGACCCGACCCGAGCGCTCTGATCTCATTGCTACTTGGTGGGAGATTGTTGGGCCTAAACACCGCTACACCCCTACATCGCAAAAGATTATCGTTTTCCTCGACCCCATCATCTGTTATACCCACCGGTGCATTAGCACCATTCTTTTCCCCCGACATGAAGATATGGGGGTTGTGACCGGTCGCGACATGGATCTACTTACCTATGTTATTTGATATGACTACTCAGACCTCCCTTACCTTGCCGCCTCCTACATCCATTCCATGTTTATCGGACAATAGGGAAACATGAATGGTGGGTTTATGCCAGTCACCTTTCCCACCACCATGGGGTTTTGGAGCCTTCTCTACCCCCATGAAATTTTAGGTCCACCCCAGCGTATGGACTATCTTAGGCTTATTCGCATGGGATTGGTCCGGAAGAAGGGGTGCCTACGTCTTTGTCTAGGATCCACACTACCACCTGCTGACCCTCCTACACCCACCAATGCACCTCCTCCTCCTTTTTAACCCCCTCTAGCTTCCCCACCCCACACCCTTCTTCTAAACCCACTTCTTCTAGCCTTCTTTATTCTATACCACCACCATCCCCACCTACCCCCGCACCCTTGGTCGGTCTCGCCCTTTCCCTCTACCTGGATACGATGGACCAACACTTGCTTCGCATCAATAGCCGCCAGGACCACTAGGAGCAAATGTTGGCACTTATTCTTCAGCATCTTGGTATTCCACTGCCCCCGCCACCTGCCTCTACCTCAGTTCTTGGCCCTTCTACTAAAACTCCACCGCCCTTTCCAGTGTTGGACACAGATTTCGTTCTACACTCTTCTATGGGCCCAGCTGCTACTCCTGCTACTACCACCGCTACTGCAAGTCTAGGGAGTGATTCTGAGCTTCTCATTCTGTGTCTAGCACCTTTGCCTCTTACTTCTTTGGATTCTCTTCTGGGTTCAGATTTGAAGCCTCCAGTTTCTACGGCTCCTGAGACTTCTCTCCCAGAGGGTTCTGTACTGGATGATTCCTTTTCGAAGGCAAACCCCTGAATATTTTTTGGGACACATGCTTTCCATTGTATATATATTTTTGTGATACCTTCGGCCTGTGTCTATTGTATATGCTTGCAATTTTTTCCTTCTTCCCCCCTCATAGGTACTCTGGGAAATTTTGGGAATCAATTTTACATCACATTTTTTTCTACGCCTATACATGAGGGGAGTATTCTTTTTTCCCTTGATTAATTTTCTTTCATAGTTTCCTTCTTCCCTTACTCACCCATGATTTAGTCTAGTATTGTGTCCCCAGCTTGCCTTGTTCATCTTTTTGGGCACCTGGTGGACCACGTGCGGTATTAAGTATGGGGGGAATCTTTCAACCACATTATTATTTTCCATTATTACCATTATAGGAAATATCATTTTTAGAAGGTATATTTTAATATGTGAGGAAATTTTTGGTTAATCCTATTTTTCAATAATAAGCTGAAAAGGGAATTTTTTTTAAAATTTCATGATCATTTTGGTTCTTCAGGGTTTTAAAATGATGGATGATATAATTTAAATTGAAACTTGTAATTATTGGATAATTACATCGATTATACTAATCAATTATTTTCAAGTCATGACCTGATTTTCTCTTTATTTGTTTTTCCCACTCCCAAAAGGTATTCTAAACCCTTTTTCAAATTATTTCTAATATCCTCTTCCATGAGAGATTATTAGAATATACTTGACTACCAGAGTTTTCTAGTTTTATTTTCAAAACAAGAGGAATTTTTCAGTTACATTAAAATGATTGAGGAATTATATTGTTTAAACCTCTTTATCTTGACACATACCCTACATTTTATCTTCGAAACGGCCTTAGAGACCATGGATTACCTTTATATGAAGCCATATTACAAGACTATTTCCCTTACTACCCTAATTCTTCTATGATTTTGAATGATTATTTTTTTGAGCTTAAAAGAAAGAATTGACAACATATTGTATAAATTCGTGAATTGTCAAGAAATTAAGTATGGGGGAGAGCCTCTTGGTCATTTGGGACGAAAGGGTTCCAAACCACTATTTTTAGAAATATTTAAAGGTTCATTTTTCTTCAAAAAAACAAAAAATTTGCAAACAAAGGGGCCTTATACTCACTTGTTGGTTTTTTACTCCTACGTAACTAAAGGAGATGGTTATGATGGGATTATTTGATAAATCTTTTTTAGGACGTTTTTACATTGAGATTAATTTTGAATATCATGTAATATTATTATTTAAAGAATTTAGCCTCCTCTTTCAAGCCTCAGAGTTAGTTTCACTTCTTTCCATACCAACGTTTAGCCAGAGAATCATCTGATCCTTATTGAAAATCCCTCAATATTTTTGAAACTAAAATTTTCTAAATTTGAGATTTAGATTTCTTAAAAACCTATGGATAGAGTGTAAATATCTTTGATTGAGCATAACATTGATTAAAAACATCTTGATTGTTGAGTATATTTTTTGTGAGGTAAATCATCATGTGGATTGCTTATTTTTGAATGGTTGAAACATGTGTTAAAAGTGGATGAAAATAGTTAATTGAATTATATATGAGGCATGATTAGAATATCTCCTGGATTGAGACTGTTTTGTATTAGTTTTTAAAATATCTCCTGTAACTTATTATTTAAATTTATGATTAATTTAATTCCTTTAATTTAAAATATAGAGTCTTTTAATTAGATGTTGAGATTTGCTTGAGGGAAAGAAAATGACTATGTATGGGGGAGTTTGATGCACCTGATTTGTATATACATTTTCATATACTCTATTGAAAAATAAGAACATGTTTTTAGAAATTACCTACTACTTAGGGAACAAATACATTGATTTTGGTAATATTGTTCATTTACAAGAGTTTTATGGCCAAATACACAAAACGAGGAAGAACTAAGCAAAAATTTACAACTAAACAGCATGTAATTATATACACACTGTGTACATTCAATCTCTGACATGGGTTGACCAGGACAAGCACATGACCAAGTAACCATAATCTACTACACGCCTTGTTCAAAATATACATGTCGTGTATACCATTCTAGAAGTAGTTGGTGGATGAGAAGAGTCTACATGCCCATGTGGCTAGCTAAAGGGCACACGTAGTGTTCTACTAATACACACCATGTATACATTTATAGAAGCGGTTGGTGACCGGAAGAAGAGACTACACGCACTGTATGGTGGCGCCACATGCCATTTACATTCACCTACTAGAAGGAACTGTTTTCCAAGTCAATGATGGCATGTTAGGCCACCTACTAGTGGAGAAAAGGAAGCCGAAAATGCATTGACAAAAGTACACGGTGTGTACTTTGTCCACACACCGTGTACAGATTTTTTTTTAGAAAAGGAGGCCTCATACTCCGGACCAGGGAGAGACGGAGAGGGTGCTGTTAGTATTGTGTGGAGAAAAGGGTTGAAATTCCAAAGGAGAGATGCTCAAATTTCATACTACTTTCATTCCACCATCTGCCAATGAATCATTTCTAGCTCAAAGTTCCAAGCATGATCACATCATGTATCAAGAGTCTTGTGATTATATTTACCTCCATGAGTAGCTAAACACCTTGTGTGTTGGGGTTGTGGGAGATGATGAGTTTTAATTTGAATTAAGTTTCTATGAATGTGTTTGTTTTAATAATATATTCTTATTCTTCTTAAATCACTTGATCTTATCACTAGAAATTCTGTACCAGACCAAGGGGAGAATTTTCAGGGATTCAAAAGAAGAATTCTGAAGAATAATTTCATGACCATTGGAAGTTTTTGTCAACTCAAAATGGACTAATCCAAATAAATATCTATCAACCTTAACCTCTAATGTGGAAGTTGAGGTGTGGGGACCACCAAACCTTAACCTCTAATGAGAGGTTATGGTGGTGGGGACCCCTCGGGACTAAACCCCCCATTAATTGAGAGAATCTCTCAACCCCCCCCCCCCACATTAATGTGGAGGAGCCTCTTGGGATTCATGTATAATTAATTATGCCAACCCTCATGCATTAATTATGTCACCCACCATAATTATTTTAGCTTTTTGAATTCTTTCTAACAAAATAATAGATGGATTAGACTATTATTTTGGCACCACTTAACATTTCGGTGGATTTGGGAGAATTATTCTCCCGCGAAGAATGCTTCCTCCATGAAGAACGCTTCCTCAAAAAAGAACGCCAGCAACAGACGTCTTCGACTTCTTCCTCGAAAGAACCAGGCAGAGGCAACCAGCGGGGGACATATTCAACGACTGACCTTCCCTCATCATCATCATCAACTAACAATATGGGGTAGGGGGTTTATTTTCGTGGTAATACTTTCCTTGATTTCTTTTGCCGTATGGGAATGAATCGTGGCAGAGGTTGTAAAATTTTAAGTTCATCGTTCTCCTTTCTTGTTGAATCAAATTCTACCACCCTAAACGTGGAGGGTGCGGGCCAAACCAACATGGCCCAACCCCTCCGCCGATCTTCTTTGGATTACTATTAGAAATGGTGGAAGGCAAAAAAGATGACGAAGGTGAAGAAGGCAACGCCACTGCCACCCACGACCACTATGACCCGTGCCACCCTCGCAGCACCCTGGATGAACTAGCCCACACCCCTCGTGGTGCCTCGTTCGAACTGGGCTGCATCCCTTGTGGCACCCCTGTGGAACTGGCCTGCACCCCTCTTGGCGCCTCGGCCGAACCGGCCCATACCAAATGAAGTTCCATGGCCGAACCGGCCTGTTCCCCTCACGGTGCCTCAATCGAACCGGCCCATGCCCCTCGTGGAACCCTAACCGTACCGGCTCGGGCCCTCGCGAGACCTGAGCTGAACCTACCCACACCCTCATGGGGCCTCGAACGAACCGGACCGCTCCCCTCATAGGGCCCCGGCTAAACTGTATCGCACCTCTCTCGGTTCCTCGACCGAACCGGCCCGTGCCCCTCACGACGCCCCTTCCGAACTGGCCCCTTGCCCCGGAGGCACCCCCGCGGTCAAGCCGCCCCATGGCCCATGCGGGCTCCATGGCCCCTCGCGGCCTGCCAGACCTCCTAGCTAACAGGGCAACATCATGGGCCAGGCCTGACCCAGCGGGTCATGCCGGGTCGACCCATGACGGGTCAGGCCGGGCGGTCTGACCGGGTCGGACTAGAACCAGGCCCACTACGACCCCTTTATGCTCTTCTAGCCATAACATTGGCACCAGACGTCCGTTTGATGAACCATCATCGAAGCTCGAAATCTTGGTGTAAGACAGTCTCTTTTAGTATACACCACTAGAGTTTTGGATTGAGATGGGAAACAGTCAGGTTGGGTCAAGCACGAATCCTACCGGGCCCCCAGGACTAAAAGGCTAATAACTCATAGATTAGGAATCTATTTTATGCGACGTCTATTGCATTGAGACCAATATCATGTGGAAGACATTTGAGATTTTTTTTTGGGGGAATTCGTAGCAGCTGGAGTATCGACTAGTATCTTGTGGAGAGGATCCTCCCAGAGACGAGCGAGAATAGTGTAGAGACCTAGTGGCAGGATGAGACTTGAGAACTATTGACCGCTTGACTCGGAGTGACTCAAAAGGCCTAGTGGGGAGAACTGTGGGGATTCAACAGACCCACGGTGGGGAGCATCTCTGTGTGACGTGGCAGACTCATGACACTCGATAGGATAATTACTTTAGAAGGCTTTAAAGGAAAGTGCACTTGGTGATGCGGTAGACCCACGGTGGGGAGCGCACTTGGTGAAGCGGACGATCCATGGTACTCGACAGGAAGAGTACTTCAGCAGTCAAAGGTTGTAGGGAAGTGTTATTGGTGTCACGACATGCCCATTGTACTCGATAGTGGAGCTGTTCTCCAGTAGCCAGGGTTTCGACAATGTGACTGGGGATGTTACTTGATACTACCCCCTATAATAAATTCCTCTTTTGAGATGAGTCATTTTTTCTATGTTTTCCTCATGATTGAGATGGATCACTTGATAAATTAAATATATGTATGGGAATATACCTATGTAAGGTTATCGGTTGATTAAATTCTTTGTGTTTTATCCTTGTTAGATTTTGTGAGACCTAGAGGGTCTTGGGATCCCTTCTAAGTATCGTTATACTCACCCCTGCACAGGTTATGCCCACACCTTGTTGTGTTGGATGCAGATGACAGACAACACTGACTGAGACTGAGAGTACCGGTACTATACTGTACCCAGAGGTTGACCGTACGAAGAGTCTGTACATGGAGGAGACAAACAGACGAGGAGTTTTGAAGTGAAGATATATTCCTACCCTTCTGGTATGAACCACAGTCTACAACTCAATTTCTATTTTCCTTTTTCATCAGTTGTACATATACTATTAGTTTCTTGTAATTTACTGTTGTGCTTGTCTTCCCCCCCTTTTACTTTGATCACTGTTTTGTAGCAGGGAAGTGTGACTGTAGCTCAGTACTCAGTGAGGTTCGCTGACCTCTCACACTACACCATAGATATGGTGGGAGACCCATTTTTCAGGTCCCGGACCATCGAGCAGGGAATCAGGAGGGATATCAGAGCTTTAGGGATCTCACTTAGCATCCTGACGCAGGCATGGGTATTAAAGAAAGCCCTCTTGGTAGAGATTTCCCTTGCTGAGAAGACACGAACAATGAGAACCACTCCAATCATCACGTTGGAGATTCTTCTGCAGCTGGCAGCAGACAGACATCACAGAGGTCCAAGAGGACCAGACCAACATGTGGACGACCGCATGACTCAGGATTGGTTGTGCGGGGTAGCCTAAGTGGAGACAAGCATGCCAGGAGCAGGTAGTGTTTCACAAGTGGCGGGCAGAGTTACATGTACAGTGACTGTCCGACCCGTCATATGGATGATCAACAGATGGTTGAAAAACGAATCAGGCAGAGACAGATATTGGATCGAGGTGGTCCGTAGGGAGTTGGTGGACGTTGAAGAGGATCTGGTCATGAATCTGGCTGTGGGAAATGATTCGAGTTATTACTGCCACCACCACCATGAGGTCCACACCGACCGCAGAAAGCATGTAGACAGGGGAGAGCTGAGATCCAGGCAGCTGAGGCTGACAATCATGGCACTCTGGAGATGATATGAGGTATGGTATGTGTCTATTCCACCATAGCTATAGTACTTTTAGACACAAGTGCCAGTCATTCATTCATTTCCATTGCCCTCGTTCGGAGCTCGGAGATTCCAATGGAGTCGTTGGCTAGATCCTTACGGCTAGATACACTTATGGGAAGATTCGATGATTACGCACTGGTGTCGGGAGTGCGAGCTTACTCTAAGAGGCGAGAGTATCAGCTAGGATCTCCTAGTAGTGGGGTCAAGGCCTTATGATTTCATCTTAGGTATGGACTGGTTATCTACAGTCCATGCTCAGATTGACTGTATTAGGCGCAAATTGTGGTGTGTCCTCATGAAAGGGCCAGGTTAACCTTCACCGGCGAGAATGGAGCCTTTGCAGCACAAGATGGACATGCTCATAGGAGAGTGATGATGATCACTCATCAGTTGGCTAGCCTTACCCTTAGACATGTTTATATGGAGACTCCTAGCTATACTATAGTGGTGGACCAGTATTTGGATGTTTTCCATGATGATGTTCCGGGTCTACCTCTTCAAAGAGAGGTGGACTTTTACATTGACTTGTACCCTGGGACGGCACCGATATCTACACCTGCATATCGGATGCCTCCCGCAGTGCTTCATGAGCTGTAGGTATAGCTGGAGGAATTGCAGGGGAAAGGATTCATTTGGACCAGTGTTTCTACCTGGGCATCCCCGATTCTGTTTTCCAAGAAGGCAGATAGAAGTTTGAGGCATTGTGTTGACTATCGGCACCTGAACCAGGTGACCGTGAAACACAAGTACCCACTCCCGGGGATTGATGGCCACGTTGATTAGCAGAATGAAGCACGGTGGTTCTCGAAGATAAACCTCAGATTAGGCTATCAATAGCTAAGTGTTCGAGATGAAGATGTGCAGAAGACGGCTTTCAGATGTCTGTATGACCACTACGAGTTCTTTGTTATTCCTTTAGGTGTAACCAATGCTCCAGCATTCTTCATGGGACTCATAAACCGGATCATACAGCCATAACTTGATCACTTTGTCATAGTCTTTATCTACGATATTCTGATCTACTCGACTACTGAGGAGGAGCATGCCTACTATTTTCGGGTAGTACTTGACACACTTAGAGAGCACCATCTTTATGGTAAGCTCTCGAAGTGCATGTTCTGGATACTAGAGGTTCACTTTCTGGTAAATGTCATATTGGATGCCAGAGTTACAGTGGATCTAGAAAAGACCAAGGTGGTTCTTTTTTGGGTGACACCCAGGAGTGGGACATAGGTAGAAAATTTCTTGGGTTTGACTGGATATTATCGGAGGTTTGTGCCAGATTTTTTCAGAGTTGCAGCACCACCATCAGCCTTGATGAAGAAGGGTAAACCCTTTGTGTGGTTAGAGACATTCCAACAGAGCTTTCAGAAGACGAGGAATAGGCTGACTAGTGCCCCCATATTGAGGCTTCCAGAAGATGGCGTAGGGTACGTAGTCTATAGTGAAACATCTGGGACTGGACTTGGATGTGTCCTGATGCAGGAGTGACCAGTGATCACATATGGTTTTCTACAGCTGAGACAACACAAGAAGAACTATGCAACCCATGACTTAGATTTAGCAGTAGTGGTCTTTTCCTTGAATATGTGGAGACACTATCTGATGGGAGAGAATTTTACCGTGTACTCTGATCAGAAGAGTCTCAGGTAAATTTTCTCTTATAAGGGACTGAACCTAAGACATCGACATTGGCTTGAGTTCCTACAGGACTATGAGTTCGAGATACTTTATACTCATATTAAGGGGAACATTGTAGCAGACACACTCGGTATGAGATCTGGTATACACCTGCTAGGTGAGGCGACGAAGTAGCTAGCTGCTTTGCAGATATCCTTTTTGAATAGAGATGGGGCATTTTTCCTTCAGTCTCATACAGTCACTCCCCCACTTCTTCAGCGAATCAGGAAGGTGTAGCGTGGGGACTTTTACTGTGAGACATGACGTGCTCAAATATCCATAGGACATGCCCTTGATGGATTTTCTGAAGGTGGAGTGCATGCCATCCTCTTCAGGGGACATACGATGGCACCAGTGTCACTTCTGGAGGAATTGTTAAGGGGGTTCCACACATCCCATCTTTCAGTATATCCCTAACTGGAAAAGATGTATCATGACCTCCAACGATAGCACTGGTGGCTAGGAATTAAGAAAGAAATTGTAGAGTATGTCTCCCGATGCCTCACTTATTAGCAAGTGAAGGCGGAGCATCTTGTACTGACATGCTTGATTCAGCCTTTAGATGTCCTAGACTACAAGTGGGATGGGATATCCATGGACTTTGTGATAGGACATCCACATACATCCTGGGGAAATGAATTAATTTGGGTGATCATTGACTGACTCACCATGTCATCCCACTTCCTACCAATCAGAGAGCATGGTTCAGTAGAGAGATTGGGATGCCACTATCTGGAAGAGATTTTAAGGTTACATGGAGTACCGTGGAAAATTTTCTCCAATCGTGATACATGATTTACTTCTTGGATATGGAATGGGTTTTAAGAGGCTTTCAGGATGCTTCATCATTTGAGCATCGCCTTCCATCCTTAGACAGATGGTCAGAATGAGTGGACAATTCAAACCCTCGGGGACAAGCTGCGTGCTTGTTTCATCGACTTCGGTCGCAGCTATGAGGATCACTTACCTTTGGTGGAGTTTTCATAGAACAACAGCTATCACACTACAAAATAATTAGCTTTTTCTAACAGGGGTATATCTTTTTTTAAAAGTACATTTTCTATTGGTAAAGCATTTTACCAACAAAAAATGTCATGTCACTAAATTATTGGTAAAAGCTCTATCGCTAAATGTTATTGCGACAGATATAATAGTTCTGTTTCAATTATAATAATACCAACAGATAATATATATGTTTGTCAAAAGGATTAGCAACAGATTCCTACAATATATTTATCTAGTAGTAAAATTATTAACATTTATCATTTCATAAATAATATTAATAAAAATATAATTTTAACTATTATTATAAAAAATATCATCAATTAATATCTTCTAGTAAATTATGTTTTAAATAAAATATTATATATGAGAAATCTAATATTTATTGCTAAAATTTTATATTATATTTATTAATCAAATTATATATAATATATTTATTATATAATAATTATAAAATAAAATGATATGAAAATTCAAAGAAATGATGCATTATTTGAAAAAATATGATCAAATATAATTAAAAACCTAACACCAAAATAAAACAAAGAGCCCACACATGTGCATGTGAAACAATACCCTGACTACAAAATCACACCAACCAGCCCCACATGAAGGCACGATCAACATACCAGCACAACAACTTCAACACCGCAAGCCTCAATCCCAGCAGACCTAAGATCAGTGCGTGCATCGGCCACATCAATAGACTAAATCCACAACCCCATCATCGCAATCAACCCAACACCAAGAAATCATGAATGGACAAACTCAAGCACCAACAGTATTGTAAGCAGCGAAAAATCCAGAGGCCAAATCCAAACGCCTGATAGTATCACAAGTAGCAGCAACTCCAGAGGCCAAACCCAAGGGCCAAACAGTATCACAAGCACCCAATAGTTTCTCAAGCATTGAAAATATTGTAAGTAGCAACAAATCCAGAAGCTAAATCTATACGCCCAATAGTATCATAAGTAGTGAAAACTCCAGAGGCCAAATCTAAGTGCCCAATAGTAACACAATTAGTAGTAACTCCAGAGACACAGCAGACCAAAACCGGGGCATCCCATAGTAGCATAAGGCCTATCTGTTAGAGACCACTGCCGAAGATCCCCTACTTTGTAAAAAGAAACAACCTTCCACCAAGAGGAAACAATAAAATCACCCATGTGTTCATTCACCAGCTGCAACTCCAGAAAACAGAATAGAGCCAGAAACCAATAGAAAAACATGAAGTTCCAACACAAAACACCAGTATCAGAGGAATAGTAAATACCTGAGCCAGCCACAGGTCATGTCAACCCTAGAAATGGGTAGAAACCCCCAAGAAATAGAACAAATATGGGCGTAAGAGCATAAAATTAGAATGTCAACCATAAAATTAGAATTTCATCCATGGATCGAGGTTTCAAATCATGCCATGCAGATCATTGTAGCATGACATGAGATGAGGGGAATACAAACTACAAGAAAACTGAACTTATGAACCAAGAACACAAGTAGCCAAAAACCACCAACTGTTAGGAAAAGAGTAATGTAGGGAAGGACCAACTCATAGCCAACCTCCAATTTATTTCAGAATTAGTGGACATATAGGACAATAGCCTCGTAGAGATATCTGATTCCATATGAATCCAAATTGATTTGAAGAAAGAGGAGGGTCATGTGGTCCAATGTTCCTAAAAGTAGCGCTCTATATCTGTAGCAATACATCAGTCATAAAATGCACACAAATCAGTCAAACAAAGAATAAAAAATACCAGATCAAACTTATAATAAAAAATAGTAGCTCTAGGATCAATGTACTCGGAATCCATCAAAAAGGTAACTACTTTCAATACACTCTATATACAATCTTATCAATAATTGACAAATTTAATGTCATATTACGCACCAATACCAGAGTCATCAATAAGACTAATATCCTTGTGAAATAATATTTTTGATAATCCAATCCGCTTCACCCTCCCCCACTAGATTATACTAATTTGATCATTTTAAATGTCTGTTTGTTCTTATCTAATAATAACATGAAGAAACATGTAAAGTTTTAATTCTGTTTTCAATCAAATTTCCCAGCATACATGTGATAAGCATATAAAACCCCATTATCACATGCAATATGACTTGGAAAACATAAATACTTATCATAAATAATGAGTGTTATATGCATATGAACATCATAAATACTTATCATAAATGATAAGTGTTATACATAGTTTTCAAATGCTCCAGATTACAGAACATGTGCTCAAGTAAATTCTAGAATTAATCAAGAAGATAATACTATAATTCCCATAAGAGATCAATTAATAATAAAAAGACAACACCAACATCAATATCTTCTACACGAAGCTCAGTGTTAACAAAAAAACAAAGACCACAAATGGAAACACGTAAATAACATTAGTATTTTGTTTTGTTAATAAATTTATAATATAAAATTCATGATTATATAATTCCAAAAACATTTCTTGCTCTTGGATGTATGGTTTATAAAAAATTAATACATTTAAAAACATAAAATTCATGTTGACTTTTCACTTATAACAACATAAAATTATATCAAAATACATTTTATAATAATTTTTTTTCATAATGTCACAATTTTATATCATTTTATAACTTGCATAAACAAAAATAATTACGTTTACGAAAATGGGTAGGTCAGGGCATTAAAAAAGAAAATAGATAAAAAATGTTATTTGACTACATAATTTATGGATGAATCTAATATAAATATATATATATTTATATGGTATACAAAATAATGGAAAAAATTTTACACCTTCATTAACTAAACCCAATTACTCTCCAATTATTTTTAAATCATCTAGATTAAAATTTGGAAAATAGGTTCGCACAATAGACAATTATTTCTAGCTTTTCATTTTCAAATTACTACTCAATTACAATTTTTACCACTTTCTATATTGATAATTCAAACCACCATTAAATTTTCTATGAATAGAAAATTTTATTATCAATCTATTTCCAATATGATACAATCTCAAACTCAATTAGTGATGTTTTAGATGTAATCTTGTTATCATTACTTACCTTTAAGAGAATCTTCGTCGCTCCTTTGAGATGATCTTCATGTCATACAGCTTGACCACATGGTATCCGCTATCGGCTTAGTACTAGATGCACATGGCCTTGGACGAAGTGAATTTTTACATGAGTTCATGGAGAACCTTCAAGAAATATGGAATCATAAAAATGAAAATAAGTAGAAGCTAGGTTATGTTTGAAATGAAACATTAATTGCGTGCAACAGATTCAAAATCATAGTTTATGCACCTGGCTACATATTCTTTAATTGAAGTTAGGGTCATGAAATGTGTATACATACTGAGATACTTTTTGTGAAAAAAATCTTCCTTTCGAGAGTAACATATTGTATCTTCCAACCAACTAGATAGACCAAAATACAGTTCTCCCAATGAACTCAGAGCACCATCACTGCAATATGCCAATCACCATAAGAAAATTCAAAATATCACATCAACGCCAATTCAAAAGACTCAATTGCATATCATATTGCATAAAAATATTAATAGTAATTTATGGTGGGTTAGGATCACTCCACACAATATGTATGTAATAAAGACCAGCACAAGAACCATAATTAGAATGGTTGTCCATATGTAATTGAATGCCTATAACAGAATTGATGTGGAAGTGAAAAGCATCAAATTTTCACATATTATCAAAGTAATTCTAGGTTATAAAAGGAAAATGTTTTTATTATTATTCAAGATTATTAGTAGAAATTATAAATATGGAACTATTGAGAATGGTTTTCTAGATATAGTTTAATGCCTATAAATGAATCCAAACATATCAGGCAATATTTTCCATGTACATAGTGATAGGTTTTTTAATGTATTATACTGTAATTATTCACCTATTTGAGTATTCCATGGGTGTAATGCATCAAATTTTATATCCTTATGACAATTATATTTCTTATTGTTCAGTTACATCTTTTGAGCTTTGTTTCTATCTACTGAAATTTCATAAATTGAACCCATCACACTGTTCAGAACAATAATACAGTCATAATGGATTGAAAGTATCATTCTTGTTTTATTGGTGTGCTATTTTTTACGGGATGTTGTGTTTATATTAGCAGGAAAGGTTCTCCTTTGATGTAAAAGGTCTTGAAAGGTGAAACATGAAGCCAATGACTCAATAAAATATTATGAGGCTACGGTAGTTGTCAAAGGTGATGGTCAAAGGGAAGAATGAATTACTTCAATACCTATTTTGAATTTTATTATAATAATAACAATTTAGGTCATTATAGATCAAGATATAATTTATTATTTGAAGGATTCCATTATTGGAATACTGGTATAGATAATTAATACCTATTTCAACTCAGGTTAAAATGATAGTAGTTTAAGGATTCATGGATCTACCTCAAGGTTGGCTATAATGATTCTAATGAAAATAAATAAAATAGTGTATGGGTATAATCCAATAAAAATATGCAGGTGTGTTTCATAATTTCTATGGTTTATAGGGTCAATGAATTTCATAATAGAAGGATTCTCATTGATCGAGCATTGCACAGACTGGTAGTGTTTGATCAATATAATTAGAAGGGTCCTTGACATTAGAGGTTGCATTTGAACTCTAACCCAAATAGGTATTATTAATATTGGCTTATAAATATTACGAACTACCTGTGCAATGTGATGGAGTTTCATCACAAGAGTATGATTGTTTTTTTATGACCAGAGACTGATGATAAAAAATTTTGAAGTCATAATAGCACCTACCATGAAAGGAGACACCTTTCATGTGGTGGATGACTATCTGAACACCGCATTTAGGAATAAAACCACAGATTTTGAGGATAAATGATTTGTTGGTAAAGGTATGAAAACAATAATAAAATATTGTAGTTTCTTGTTCTCATGTAAAATACTGCATTTACTCATGCTTAGGAAAAATACAGCAGTTTCTAGTGTTCATAATAACAATGTAGTTACTTGTGCACATGTAAATTTCATAATTAAGCCACAATAAAATAATATAATTATCATAAATGGTATAAAAAGAATGAAACCACAACACCATATTAAATATTTTGTAATGGTAGATTGATAAGAAGAACAAAAAAAATAATAGGAAACAAAATGAAAACAAGAAATGAACATAGGTATTTTATGTTTGACCAAATAGACAATCTGGTTCTATGTTTCAAGAAATAAGTATGTAATGAAGTGGGTGAGATGCATGGTTTTCTTTTAAAAAAATTAAACAAGAAATTATAGCAATGGGTATCAGAATAAAATTAAGAAACTGAATTAAATTGACAAGAAATTGATACAGTTGATAACTGATTATGTAACCTGCAAGCGCCGAAGGGGGGTTTCGACGAGGCACCAGTGGTAGTGATGAGGACGAGGCTCTGGCAGTGATGAAAATGGGAGAAGAGAATGAGGATGGAAGGGTGGTGATCTAGGAAGGTGGTGGAGTGGGAGATAGTGTTTCCAAAAAATCATGATGGGGAGTTTGGGAGGCACGACGATGAGTGAGAATGGGGTGGAGTACTAGAGAGATTGGGGGATAGTGTCTGTGGGGAGGGTGGTAAGGGAGAGGGTAGGCGTCGTTGGATGGGATTCTCGGAGAATAGGAAACGTTAGTGCGGAGGGAAGGGAGAGCGATGGTGATTGAGAAGGGGTGGAGTACCAGAGAGATGGGGGTGATAGTGTCGGCGGGGAGTGGGCGAGGGAGAGGGATGCAGGCAGCGTTGGCAGGGATGCTCGGAGAGGAGGCGAGGTCAGTGTGAGAGGGGGATGAGGATGGGAGAAATGTAAGATGATTCCTAGGTTCCTCCAAAAAATATATTAACTCTAAAAAAATAATATAGTTTTATTGATAAATAATGTGTTGGTAGTAAATAATTATAAATTTATATTAAATTATTAATAAATATTTATTATTTTTGGATAATTTGTTACATCATTTTTAATGGTAAATTTTTTATTATTGATAATAGTTGTTAATAACGGTGTCATGTGCAGGTAAAAATGTTGTTGGTGTTAATATAAATTGTTCACAGATTTAAGTGTTGGTAAATGATTTGTCAGTATAGGATGATTATTAACAATAGATATATTTGATAGTAAAAAAATGTTGGTACATAAAAATAATATCAAAAAAATGTAATATCTTCTGGAATTACTCATTTTTACTAACAATTAAATAATATGTTACAGAATTTCTATTGGTACAAGTTAATTATTTTGTAGTGTCACTCCAACATTGGGAGAGAACCTTTTGAGGTATCATACGGGCGACCTTTCATATCACCTTTATGTTGGACTGACCCAGGGGAGTCAGCACTAGTGGGACCTGAGATGGTACGGGCTGCAACTGAGAAGGTTCAGATCATCCAGGACCAGATTAAGACCACACAGAGTAGGAAAAAGTCATATGCTGATAGGAGACGGAGACCACTAGAGTTCATGGATGGCCACTGCGTCTTTCTAGGGGTCTCACCTAGGTGAGGTTTGTGGATATTTGGCCGAGGCGACATGTTGTCTTTGAGGTTCAAAAGTAATTTTCAGGTCCTCATCAGAGTTGGAGTGGTGGCATACGGATTAACACTTCCACCTTAGTTGCACCGGGTGCATGACGTCTTCCACGTATTCCAGCTAAAGAGATACGTCCACAACCCTTATCACATCATCGACCATGGAGAGCTGAACGTTGATGATGTGGTGACTTTTACAGAGGTTCTTATAGATATTGAGTATTTATAGGAGTGGTTCCTTCGTGTATGGTCGATAATTTTGGTGCACGGTCACAGGTTGCACAAGTACCTCCCGGAGAGCACATGGGAGTAGGAGGCTCAGATGCGTGCTCAGTACCCCCACTTGTTCTCTTAGTTTGAGTTGTGGATTACGGGGATGTAAAGCCTGAGGTGGGGAGAATGTAACGATCTAGAATTTCCATGTAAATTATTTATTAAAATTTTACGGGAAATTTACGAGTCCTCAAAAATTGACGGCACGTGATTTCGAGGCCCGCTGTACCCGAAATCAATATCTGAAGTTTTGTTCGGGTACGTTTAGTAAACGTACAAGCAGGTTTTTTTAACTTTTTCTATGGTGCTTAGAATTTAAATCTGAGTTCACTGTTGAACTCACAACACTGATATTCTCTTAAGGATACTTTCACCGCGATGACAGATGGTCGAGAGTGAAAGTTAGTTTTTCGGTTTTTGGTTTAAGAATTAAATAAAAATAAAAGTGTATGACAATTTTATTTTTATTTTCTACACCCATGTGGGTGTTGGGAGGTGGGATCCACCCGAAATAAACCTCCATGTGATAGTTGAGGTGTGGGGACCATCTGACAATAACCTCTCCTGAGAGGTTATGGTGGTGGGGACCACCTGAACCATAACCTCCCATGAGAGGTTATAGTGGTGGGGACCACCCGGGACTAAACCGCCCTTTAATTGAGAGAAACTCTCAATCCCCTTAATTAATGTAGAGGAGCCTCTTGGGCTTCCTCCATAATTAATTGTGCCAACCCTCATGATTTAATTATGCCACCCACCATTATTACTTTATCTTTATGAATTCTTGCAAACAAAATAATAGATGGCTTAATCTATTATTTTGGAACCTCTTTACATTTGGGATGATTTTTGAGAAAGATTGTCTAGTGAGAAATGCTTCCTCCACAAAGAACGCTTCCTCCATGAAGAATGCCTAGGAGGGACATCTTCGACTTCTTCATCAGAATAACCTTGTAGAGGAAACCAACGTTGGAAGTCTTTGACGACCGACCGTCCCTCCTAATCATTATCAATGAACAATACAACGTAGGGGATTTATTTATGTGATAATATGTTCCATGATTTCTTTTCAGGTTTGGGAAAGAATCTTTTCAGAGTTTGTGAAATTTGAAGTTTATCGTTCTTCTTTCTTGTTATGCCAAATGCTACCACCCTAAACGCGAAGGGTGTGGACCAAACCAACATGGTCTGACCCCTCTGCCATTATTCTTTTTTGTACTCATTGAAATGGAGGAAGGAGATCAAGATGAAGAAGGATACGAAGGCAAAGACGCCGCTACATGCGGCCGCTGTGAACTGCGCCACACTCGCGGCGTCCCGGCCGATCTGGCTCACGTCCCCGTTGTGCCCCGGCCGAATCAGCAAGTGCACTCGCGACACCACTGCCGAACTAGACCACACCCCTCGTGGTGCCCCGACCGAACCGGCCTGTGCCCCTCGCGTCGCCTCGGCCGAACCGGCCAGCCCCCTCGCAGTGCCCTGGCCGAACCGACCCTCACACTCGCGGTGCCCAGGCTAAAATGGCCCCTTCCCTTGGCAGCGCCCCTTCCAAACTGGCTCGAGGCCCCCACGGTGCCCCAACTGAACCGTCCCGCACCATCGCCGCGTCCCGGACGAACCATCCCCCTCATGGTCGATCCACCCTGTGGCCCCCACGGGCTCTGCGGTCCCTCGCGGCCCTAGCGGCCTACCAGACCTCCCAGCGGACCTGACTACATCACAGACCAGGGCCCGACCAACGGGTCGGGTAGGCTCGACCTAAACCTTATCGACCCAAGCCTGGTCAGTCCGGGCGTTCAAACTGGGTCGGACCGGCCCCAGGCCCACTACGCCCCCTTTTCGCTCTTTTGGCCATAACATGGGTACCAGATGTTCGTTTGACGTACCGTTAGCTACGCTGGTAATATTGGAGCGAGATGTTCTCTTTGAGTATAATCAACTACAGTTTTGGACTAAAGTGGGAAGTATTTGGGTTGAATCGAGCAGGAATCCAATAGGGACCCCAGGACTAAAAGGCTAATAACTCACTGACCAGGAGTATGTTTGATGCGTCGTCTGTTGTGTTGAGACCTCTATGACTTGGCACACCTTTGAGAATTTTCTTCGTGGGACTTCTGTCAGTTGGAGTATCGACCAGTAGCTTTTAGATCAGAACCTCCTGGAGACGAGCGAGCATAGTGCGGTGACCTAGTGGCTGGTTCAGACTTGACAACTATTGACTATTTGACTCAGAGTGACTCGACAGGCCCAGTGGGGAGCGCCTTGGTGATGTGGAAGACCCATGGTGGGGAGCACCTCTGTGTGATGCGGTAGACCCATGATACTCAACAGGAGAAGTACCTTAGAGGGATTTGAGGGGGACCACGCTTGGTGGCACAACATACCCACGGTGAGGAGCGCGCTTGGTGACACCGTAGATCCACGGTACTCGACAGGAGGATTATCTCACCAATTAAATGTTAGTGGGAAGCACACTTGGTTTCGTGGCAGGCCCACTGTACTCGATAAAGGAGAAGTTTTCCAGCATCTGAGGTTTTGACAATGTGACTGGGGATGTTACTTGATACTACCCCATGAATAAAATCAAGGTTTAAGCTGAGTTAGTTTTTATGTGTCTTTCTCATGATTGAGATGGATCACTTGATAACTTCGGTATATATATGGGAATATACTTTAGTAAGGTTATCTGCTGATTTCATTCATATTGTTTTATCCTCATTGGATTTTTGTGAGTCCTAGAGGGTACCGTGGTCCCTACTGAGTATCTTTATACTCACCCCTGCACGGGTTATGCCCTAACCTTGTTGTGTTGGATACAGACGACGGCCAATGCTGACTGAGGCTGAGAGTACCAGGACTGGACGGTACCTGGCAGTGGGCCATACGATGAGTTGGGACATGGAAAAGATAGATAGATGAGGAGTGATAAGGAGTTGATCTGTACCTACCCTTCAGGTAGGAACATCAGACGATGACCCAGTTGTAGTTTTCCTTTTTCTTTAGTTGTACTTGTACTTTCAGTTTCTTATACATTACTTTTGGGCTTGTATTCCGGCCCCCTTTTACTTTCGGCACTATTTTATCATACAGTTTTACTTGGTGTTTCGTCCAGCTATGTGCTAGCATGTGTGTGTGTGTCTGTGTCTGTTTACAGGATATAAAGGCAATGCCTTCCCAATTTAGGGAATTACACCTTTGGTGTTAGTTTCCATCCCCTGGCCTATAGGGGACTAGCTTGGGGTAGTCACGGCACAGGTGCCGGTGGAGAGGTCGTGATACCACTGATGTGGCTAGAATGTGGGTAAAAGTGATGTTCAAAAGATCATAATTTTTTTAAAACTAATTTTAATTTAAAAATTATCCAAATGACCTAAATTGGATCAATACATGTATTATTGATCTATTTAGAAATTAAAAATTAGTTTAATTTATACTAATTGTTAAAATGAAAAAATTATTTTTAACTACAATGCCATATTCTTCACTATTCATCAATAAATGAAATTTCGTTGAAAATTTTTAAATATTTAACCTACGTTAATTTTCACATTACAAATTAAAAAATTATTATTATTATATCAAATTCAATTTATAAAAGTGTCTAAATTTAATTTAATTAAAATAGATAATTTGAGAAAATAGTAGCTTTAAAAATATAAAGACAATACAAAAAATTATATTTTAACTTATCAAAACCATTTTTACTAACATATAAAAAGTGGTTATTAATATTCATATAATATTTATAATGGAAATGTTATAAATATCCCATTTAAATAATTATAATAATAATTTTTTTCACTGAAACACTTTGTTGCTTGTGTCACAATGCCAAACAGTTGTTTCCTGTCATACAAGATTCACATGGTCTTTCATATAATGTAATCCATACATAGTTAAACTATATAATTATATAAATATCTATTCATTATTGCATGAAGTGAAAATGTCATATGATTAAATTAATTCAAAAAATAAATTCACAAAATCTCACAGTGTTACAGCTCTCGTAAATGGTTTCCCTCATTAAAAAGATTTTGGATCTCATAATTGGAGTGGTTAAGGTAAAATTACAATGATGACATATCCATCATAAGATCCAGTAAATTGGAATAATAGGATATGATCCTACTAGTTGTGGCTATTACTTATTATGTCTATGTCAATTGGATTTGATAAAACACTATATTTATACTATGCTTTTTTTTACAATTCCACGACTGTATTATCAATGGTAATGATGTCTAATGGTATTTTAAATCTGATTGAATATAATAAAACCAAATAAGTTCATTTTTTCTATAACCATATTGCATAATATTCTACTTAATTAAATCATAAGGGAACCTTTATTTATAATATTTTGGGATGTTACACCTCAAATACGTACAGATGATTCAAAACAGATGCATACATCTGATCGATAATTCAAGGTGATCCATGTCATACATGGGAATAGAAAAATGATTGGTAAACATATCTTAAATCTATACTAGAGTCCTATAATTGGAAATAGATTCCCAAAAAAATGGTGTATTGAGTGGGACATATCGTCATCTTTACCAATGTGATCTCTTAAGTATCAATGTAAATGTTACCCAATTTTCTCAATCCTTTGGAATGTAGGTACATGATTCATCACCAATACAGGAACCCATGGGTGTTTTAGGATCTACGAACAATACCCAATTAAAAATGATGCATCAAAAATGGTTATGAGATGAGAATGGTGAACCCGTTATGAATGACTATAAAATGACCACCCACATTAATTCATACAATAAAAAATGCAATGATTGTTTTATATTATTTACCATTATAAGGGAAGACACCAAGATTCACTCTCCCTAGTAACAAAATTCCACCATTATGAAAGAATTTATTTATTTACATGTGATTATTTGACCAATTGTGAAATAATTGAATATGTTTCAATTTTTATTATTTATTTATATGTAATTTTTTTATAATCCTTTATTACTTACATATTATTCTAAATGATCAGTTTTTATAAAATTTCATGTTATTTGAGTTATTATATTTTCTATATTAATTATTATTCATTTATTTTTGTTATTTTATATTGTTTTAATTTTGTTACTTGAAATATTATTTCACTGTTTATTTTTTTCTGTTCCCCAACATAAAAATAAAGAATCATTCAATGAGTTAAAGGATGAAAAATATTTATATTCACTATATTGTATTTTATGTTTTCAAGTGTAATGATTGATTTATATATGTATCTACCTTACCAAAAATACGGAATAGTTTAGTCATTTAGGATGTGATCACTTATATTGAGTACCAATTTAATAAGGTAAACACCGACTCTAGGTTATATTGGTCAGGTTCAATACACATGGTACCATAGGAAGTTTAGTGAAAACCATTTGAAGTACTTTCCGGATCTTATATATTTGGGAAGATAATCCACTTAGAGAATTTTTGGACATTCTACTTGTATAATAATATTATAATTTTTTTGTAAGGTATATTTTATAATGTTACAATAGAAATAAATATTTTTATGGATAAAACATGTTGATGTTGTTTATGAATACATGAATATACAGGTAATAACAATGAATAGAGTTCGATGAGTGTATATTGACAATCATTCCAACTCATGGTGAATGTTAACTTATTGTGAACATTGATTGAAACTCCTAGGGGGGATATGATAGGGTTAACTCATACCTTTCTTATAAACCATTGTTATAGATTGAAATATAAAATAACTAAGAATGACCTCATATAAACCTAAGGGGTCTAACGTAGAAAATATATTTCAAAGATTTAGACATCTTATAAATGATTTTCATGATTATGTGGATTATAAATATGATTTTTGTCTCTCATTTAATGTTTTTTGGTTTCATATGATTGTTATATCTAGAAGTTATTATGTTAATATTGAACACAATTGACGATGTGGTCATTATGAAACACCAAATGCGATAATGAAATAAGTGAAATATATTTTAATTATTCGAAAACAATTATAATGATATATGATTAAAATCTGAAAACTTAACACACTCTTGGACTCACAGAATTTGAGAAGAACAGAGATCCCTGATAAAAAAGTTTTGGGATACCACAACAGGATACTGATTTAGTTTTATAAATGAAATTAATTTTGGAATAATAACTCATTTAAATTACTTAAGGTAATGGGAACATTATTTATGATTTCAAAACTCCATTTCTTGGTACTCTTCCACCATCCTTATTACATCATATATTTCCTCTTCCTCTTCTAATTATTATTGTTCTACAACTAGGGGTTTTGGAATCGAATCTTATTCCTTTCTCTTATCTGATACTAGAGTTTTCATCGACACTAATTCATGCAAGATGGATTCGGGTAACTTAACATGTCTAGATTCCTTCGTGTTGTCTCTTAACAAATATTGTACAATATTTGCTTCTAGTATCTCCTTATTTAACTTCTTCTTATTATATTTACTCTCTTTCTATTCAACATATTGAATATTAATGGACTTAGCCACAGTATGGCCTAACCCAAAAAATGGTATCTCCTCCCTACATTTGCTTATTCTTCTCTATAATATTTACAAAAACATCATCAGAAAAATTATTTTGTTTCATCATCATGGGTAGAGAATATAATAACTTAGTTTCTATTACTTGTTATTTTTGAGATTTTGGCCCTTTACATTTTATTTTTTAGGGGTTGGTTTTAAAATTTCACCACCTTCTCCTTTCTGGATAACAATTTGATCATCATTGACCATATGAAATGAACATGGTGGATTCATCTTGGAATGTCTTGATAGAAAACATGTCAAAAATTCTCTCATTTTCTAATTATTCTTCCACTATCCTTGTTACATCAGAATATTCTTATTCTTCCTCCTATTTCTCTCATTCTTCGGCTATGGGTTCCAAAATTGAAAATTCATCCTTTTTCAAAATGGTAATAATTAAATAAATTTACAAGTAAAAATTAATATTATGATTTATTGATATGGATTTCATAATAGTTTACCCATTATATTTTAATATATTATTTTCAGAGAACATGGGTAATATCCTATTCAGTTCCCTAATACAAGGGTTACTTCATAGAATATATAAACAAAATTTAAATTAATATCATTGAAGTGGAATGAATTAAGTGATTGCATATTTGGATTCAGAAATTGGGTTTTAATAGTGATATATCAAAGATAATTATATATAAAAATCATAAGTTATCTAAGGATTGTTCCATAGTAGATTTTTTTTGTTTATTTTAAAACCAATGTTAAATTTTATTGATAACAATTATAAGTGATTCAATGTAAAGGAGGTAATGTTTATTTTGGAGAAATATTGAATTAAAATATCGAAGTAATTTGGATATTATTAGTTATAATAAAAATTGTTTTGTAATTTGATGAATGAATGATTTAGGACTTCTTTTATGATGTTTTTTGTATTTTTTTTTATTTTCTAGAAATAGTTAGTGATTTAAATTGAGGAATATTGATTTTGATAATTATGTTTTGTTTATTATTTCATGTGGGGTTACCACAAGAGTTATGGAAACTATCAGGGGATTATAGGATTAAGGCTATTATATGTTGGAAGACATATATTGCACTTTTTATGTTTATGGTGATGATAATTTGAGGTGATCTAAAACATTTACTAGGATTTAGGATGAATACATTATTGAGACCTTAATTAATATTTGGGATCGTGTATAATTTTTCCATTTTAGTTGTGGTTTTTAGGATAAAGGGACATAGATAATATTGACTTCTAAAAACAGATTCCTTGAAAAAGAAATTTATAAGATAATTTTTGAATATATAAAGATTAATTTTTTGGTAAGTATCTAAATTTAACTTATTAAATTTTGGTGAATTTAATTACAATATAAAAGCATATATTGATCTATCATTGTGATTAATGATATTTTTTTATTATTCTTCGTTGTGTATTATTATATGTAACCTTTAAGTTAACATGTGAATTGACATGAATGATTATTTTGGTTGAATGAAATTAATTTTTTTTGGGAAAAATTTGAATGGAATGAAATCACGATAATTGATTAAAAATTCTTCAATGCTTCAATTATTTATCTAATATGAATGTAGATTAACTTATTTTTGGAATAATAAATGTTTATGTTTTTTGGTTTATTGAATAAATTGTCATGTATAATGTATTTTTTTTAATTTATATTTAAAAAATTTATATCTTTTCATACATGGAATTAACAATTTTAATTTTCTATATATTTGTATATAGGAGGAAAATAATGTTCTTGTTTTGTGGATTATGTGATCCATTAGACTTTTGTTTTAGTGCTTCATTCATAAAAATCAATTTTAATACACATAGTATGATAATGGATGAGAATTCGGTGGAAATTTGACTAAGGTATTAAATTATACATGCCACGTAATTACAATTAATTATGTTCATAGTTTATATTGTAATGTAATCCCTGGAATCAAGAATATCGATCCTGAAACAAAGATGTTGTCTTATTAAATTCATTCTTGATGAATTGCTGGACTTTTCAGACTTTATAATTTTTTTCTTATATGGTTGTTTACTGTCAAATGATCATTAATTTTCTTATAATCGATGTTCTATATCACATTACATCAATATTGGGTCAATTAAATTTCCTCTATTTCTAAATATTCACTTCCCACTACTATTAACTAATTTAGAAACCTTGTTTTTTGTTATTATCGATGAACTTCCTTTTTTCCCATCCTTCATTAAATATGATATTTTATAAACCAATTTTATGATATTTGTTGTCAATGATGGTATGGTTAAATATAAAACCCATTATATAGAAGATAATGATCAAATTGTGAGTGTAAATTTTTTTAATAGGGTGTGTGTTGAATTAGAAACCATATTATTTTAACTGAAAATTATGTTTGATAGTATATACAATATGCAACATTGAGCCTAAACAAACCACAAAATATAAATATTAGAATATGACGACTATAATCTAGACATTAAATTGGTGATTATGGATTTCATTAGTAGTATTATATATATATATATATAAATTTATTTATTTATTTATAGTGTATTTAATTGTTAAAAATGTATTTATAATTTCAATATATGTAAGTAATAAATGTTTAGTAATGACATAAAATTCATTATATTACATTTTCATCAAAACTGGATTTTATATATTCATCAGAGAGAATTATATAATTAATTTCTTAGTAGTTTTATAACTTATATTTTATAAAAATTAAATAATTTTTATAATGAGAATTTTAAAATAATTTTATAGTGATTATTTTGGATTTTTATGATAAATATAAGTTTCCCATGAAAAGTTATCTATAATCTTTTTTATTGAAAATTTTATTTTCGGTTCATGAATTTTTAAATTTAAAATTTTGTTTAAAATGTTCTTAAAGGTAAAAATTTTACATAATTTATTATTAATCCATTTATGATCACTTGATTCAATTATATTGTTTAACTTTTTATGAAATATATTTTACATGAAAAGTAATATTTTAGTAAATAAAATTCCATTTCATTTTTTGGTTTTATATTAAATTAATTTCTTCCACTTCTATAAATTTAGTCATAGAAATTTTTTCCATATAGTAGAATTTGGGGTAATTTTTTTTAAAGTATACCCTTTTAATGTTTGACTATAAATAATAAACAAGGTAAATATTTGTAACTCGGTAAGGGAAATATAGTCAAATAGTGTTAAAATAATGTGAAAAGGTATCAAAATCCACCCAAAACATGACAGTATCATATTAATGATTGTATTAATTAAATTTTTAGAAATATTTCAATTTTAAGGATTCATGGTTCAATTTTTAATTACTTATGTTCTTTATATAATTTTAGGGAAATAATAAATGAGAAATATCACTTTTGAATTTAATAACTCTAAATTTAATATATAACGATATACAGAGGAAAATACCAGTTCAAATTAATTATTTTAAATATAAAATAATTTCTTTATCTTAGTAATTTACCCATTATAATTATATTATATATAATTACATTAAATTCTCAATCAATGTTGATATAATATATATATAATTAATAGGAAAAATAATAAATGATTTTATAAATAGAATATCTAATTTGACTTAAGTGAATGATTTTGTTCGATGAATCATCCAGATATATATAAAATATCAGAGATATGAAATATTATTATATAAAAATTCCATTTTAGTTATGTTTTTTCATATTTTAATTTCAAAAACATTCCCAAAAATTATATGACTGATATTTAACTATAAATAATAAATTTTTAAATAATTTATATTTTCTAAAAAATAAAATCTTTAGCAATGTGAATGTGATATTTTTCTAAAATATCATAGATGGTCCATTTATGGGTATATTTTCATTTTATTATTACAATATTTAACATTCATATTTTGAAAACATTGATATTCTAGTATTTGTCTAAGAGATTACGAGGGGTTAAAAATGAAACATACGGGTGATAAAAGAACCAAAACTATTCGAATCTTGTTGTATGAGTGGAAATAGAGTCATACTCATTTTATATTATTATTATATATATTTGTTTAAAAAATTATTTGATAAATAGTTCATATTAATTTAATAATTTAAGAAATTTTATGAATACCCTCCACTCATTTATAAACGGACCATTGTTATCTCATTTATTTACACCACCTTGACCAACATAGATCAATCAAACCCTTAAAAACACAATTAAAAATTACATATTAAAATGTTATTGGTTTCTAAATTCTTAGAATACTTTTTCAAGGGTCCTAAATAAGGGATCTGAAGGAAGTCTCCCTTAGAAAATTTAATCATATTTATCCACTATTTTATGATTATTTATTATTATACTTCCACTAAATCCATTATATATATTTAAAAATAACAACTATGTTAAAATATATATATTTATATTATATTATGAATATGGAATAACCTTATTTCATATATTTTCCACATTATGGAATTGGAAAAAATCACTCATGTGCATGTATGGATTATCTTCTACATATCATCGTTTCATTTGGATCATCACCTGTTTAAAATGATGTATATAAGGATAAATCTAAGGAATATATAATAAATATATTTTTTAAATAATTATTCTTCCAATTTAATTAAATAATGTATACATTATTACATTATAATTATGTGGAAAAAGTTAACTTCTCCTTGGCGAACATGTGGACTACCACCTCTATGAATTGATCCGATTCATTTTTCATTTACACATATCATTTATAGTAATATGGAAAGATTTAATTATTACAAAATTTCTATTTGATACTATACTGAAAATTGGAATGTGAATTACTATTTCTCTTTATTTCATTCCATCCAGACAAAATTGAAAACAACATTCATGTGTATTTATGAATTACCCTCTCTATGAGCGATGCCATTAATTTTTATAACTCATTATTATTTGGATGAAAATAAATATATATATTGAATATATTTCATATTTATATAACTATTAAAATTCATGATATTAATAAACCGTGATCATGTTACATGTTCCAATACTAAATAAACAAACCACACATGAAAAATGAAACCGTTATTACCTTGAACAATAATTTTATTAATAAATTTTAGATAAAGATGTGACTAAACGATATATCTAAATAATATATGCTATGATATATTTTCATAAGGTTTTCTGTAGAGTATTAATAAATTTAAATTTCTTATACGTTATATTATATATAATTACAAAGCAAACCAGATATGAGGTATGAGTTTCTGATCTCACGTTTTGTTATGTGAGACATGTGCCATTTTCAATAGTTTTGTATTTTTACATGGTGCATATAATAAAAAATAGATATGATATATCATGACCCACTATATATTATGTTAATTAATGTTTTTCTTTATTTTATTTCATTCATGGGGGTTGTGATTTAATTTTTTACAATGTGGTAAGGGATGATTTAATAGTCTCGTCATTATGTAGGAATGATTATGTTTATACTCCTCCTAGTAAAAGTATTTGATATTTATATATAAAACCATATATGTTTTTATTTTTATATTTTTATAACATTAAATTAAAGTTTTAGTTTCTTTTTTATCTATTTATGTACTCAAGATACCAAAGTAATCATTTTGATAAAAAAACATTTCTTTCTACTCATTGTGAAATATTTTTGTTAAATGTTAAAATTAAAAAAAAAGGTTTTATAGAATGCTTTTACTATTATAAAAGATTTATTAATGAACTTTATAAACATATATTAAATTTTTACATTTTTCTGAAAAGGATTATTTTTATAGTTTTTTTAATGGAGTTATTTTTTGTATTCCATTAGAATACTTGAAAAGAATTATCATTTTAACATACATTTATTAAATTATATCCCCCACCATTATTAAAAATAAATAGTGTTCTAATTCGAATACATGTTCCCTTAATGATTTTCAATGAAAATATTTGTGTTAATATTTTTAAAAAAATATTAAAAGAGAATGGGAAATTTATAATAGTATTTTCCTGATGAATATTTTTAATGTTATTTTTATAATATATATTTTCATCACTAAATATTATTTAAAATTAACCAGGTATATGTTTTAATGATATCATTCTTGTTTTATCTTTGGATGCTTTATGATTTTTTATTGGATATTTTATTTATTTTAACTATGATAGTTCTTTTCAAAAAAATGATTTGGGAATAATTCTAATTGATTGAGTTTTATTTTTTCTCATATGATTAATAACAAAGAATTATTATGATATAGGTAGGGCCAAAAAATATATAACCCCTCAGTTTATCAGAAGGTCTCATGAGACTAATTAGTGGGATGATATTATTAAATGTGTTTTGGTTGTATACCTACACATAGTTTAAACTCTATTAGTGTGTTTCCTCAATGATACATTTATGATGTACATCTTTATGAAAGTATCTATTTATGTCATTTTGATTATCTGAATAGATATGGTGTTAGAGGGGATGTTCCAAGATCGTGGGATTATTTATATAGAATTGGTTGATCATTATTTTCAAAGGACATGTTGTTCTTCATGGACATCTATTGATTAAAATAAATGTTTTTTTAGTTATTCAATTGTCTGTATTTATACATTATTTAATTTATTATAGCTTCCACTATTCACATTTCCTTACTAATCATCTAATATTACCCTTTATTTTTATTGTTTTCCCCAATATACGAATAATTAATATTTCAATTACTTGAAGGAAATAAAATATTTACATTCATGATATTTTATTTTATTTTTTCACATATAATGCATGATTCAAGTATGAATCTAATAAAAAATAAAATTAAACAATTCATTCCATCGAGAAGTGGTCACTTGTATCTAGTACCATTGATATAATTTTACCATTGACTCTCACCAACTAAGGTCATGCAATTTAAAATATTGTTTTATCTAGGTTAGTTTTCGATAGTGTTAATTAATTATGGTGTATCACATTCTTCAATGAATTATATTGTTCTTCATGTGTTAGTTATCCTTCCTTGGGAGACAGGGATGTATATTTTTGGGTTCTTCCAATTTTGGGATCATTATTGTTTGATGAGTAGAATTGCATCATGAAACGTTTCTGTGGTTGATCGTGGACAATGTAGAGACCAATATTGGAGCCAGAAATCTAAAAGGATCATGTGTTAAAATATATTGGACCTCATTATTTAATGATCCTCTTTATTTATCTCGAATATAAGGAATTTTTAATCATTTAATTTTAAGGTAGTATCACAATGAATTTTGGTTCAGGCCATTGTTGTGGTATAAAAGTTTTCATCACAACATGAATATTTTATTTTTTGGTTTCATTAAATAAATTGGATCATTTCAATAAATACCATATATTAGTCAAAATTCCTCTATACCCTAATCACTCTTTTCACTTCACCCTTTCCCATTATTCAATCTTTGGAGGCTTTTATCCTTATCAAGGAAGGAATTTAATTTTTCTATTTGTACTATGATATATTCTTTCATTAATCATTATATTATATTATTAATCATTATTATCCTCATAGAAATTATGAAAATGTGGTTTTTCATTAAATATGGATTTTGGTCGTGATTTTTTGGTAGAATAATTTTGACAATTTTAACAAATCAAACAGTTATAAATAAATATGTTCTTGGGATTTAATTAAATGTATTATCATGTAATATTGTAATATAAAATACATGCACTTCATAGATTTTGTTATATCCTATAAAATTTAAATCAATGTTAAGATTCATGAAAACTAATAAAATATACATTGAATAGTGGTCACAAGATTTAAATAAATATATGGTTTTAACAAATCAAATTAACATGGACAAAGAAGGTGATGACCTAAAATAGCAGGATTCTATCCTATGAAGACAATATATATGAGATTCTAAGGGAAATATAATCTCTGTAATTTTACATTGACTACGCCTACGCTGTGATCCAACAACATAATCATGAGAAAATCTGTTCATTGGTGAATATCAATCTCATCAAGATCATGACTGAAACTATGTACTAAGAACTACCCCATGAAAGTCTCACCATCAAAAACCTTACTCATAAGAAATTTTCTATTGTATTAAATAGATATGTTTCAATACCTCGTAAATATCCTTATGTAAATTAATTTTTAATACATATATTTTCATTGTATGTTTTTTCCTTTTAAATGATTCATATTTAGATAAAATAAAATAGAAATGGAATTTTTGGGTAATATTAAAATTTAATTGAGGATTTATTTCATGAATTATTAGCTATTTTTGAAAAAAAAATTAATTAAAATATATTTAGAAAATAATTTTTATTAAATATAAATGATCACATAATTTTTAGGATGTAATATCGAAATTTTCTATTAGAGTTGAAAAACTGTTATTGATAAAAAAACCCAAAAATTCATAATATATGTAAATTTTATATTAAAAGTAATAATGAACATATTTTGAAAATTATTTAAATTCAATTATTATTATTGTTGGATTCATAGTTTCAAATTTAATAAATGGTGAATTTGTCAAATTTTTTTGAGATAGTCAATTTTTTGGTTAAAAATTAAATATTGTGAAAATATACATTGTGTGTTATGAAATAATAATTCCCCAAAATGATGTAATATCTATTTTATAATGTTTCCGAGACCAAATATATTTTTTCAATTTATAATAATGTGGTTATATTTTTTAAAAATAAATTTTATAAATCCATTATTAATTTTTTAGCCCATAAATATGTTTTAAGGTTTTAAGATCATTTGTTTATGAGTATAACTAATATCCACTTAAACAAGGAAATGATTTTACATAGTTCAACACATAGTATAAGGACCCAGCCTTAAAAATAATATAATATAGCTATTTTAACAAGATTTCAGATACTTACATTCCCAAATATCTATTCTGTTTAGATTTTTAGAAATTTAATACATAACTCATACATATCATCCAACAAGAACAAAATGTTGGTAGTATCCAAATAATATCCATTTATAACAAAACATAATTTTTTAACACATTATAATAACATGATTTCATTGAAAAACCATCATAACATTTACCATGAATTATTTCATTCTCCTAAAAAACATTAAAAACTATGAAAAACATTTGAAATTATGGAATGAGCATAAAAAATCATTAAGGGATATAGAAGAACAAAACAAACCACTAGTCAATTAATATATATAAACCAATGAAATTATTTTCACAAAGACATAATTCTCACCCAATTATAAATACTTTGTGAAACAAGAGATTTCCATTAAACATACATGAACATATCTAAAATCATATGGGTATCTTGGGGCATTACTTTCATATATTGTAACACTCGCAGCTACCTTATGATTTGTATCCCTTATAACTACATTACAATTTAACCCTCATGGCTACTTTATCGTGTATCTATCGTAGTTACACATGGGGTAAACATATGGATGACCTCTAATATACACATAACCAATATATAAGAGTGAGATATTGTTCTCATATTTCATCGCAAACAATGCCAAATAATAGGATCATAATAATAAAACATGGATAATTCAATAAAAACATTGTATTTGAATTTTGTAAAATAGAATTTTAAAAGAGGATTTTTAGAGGAAAGCACTTTACAAATATCATATAATTGAAGTAATAATTAATTTAACGATAGTTTTGTGTGTATAAACAGAAAATATATATAATAAATCATAATATAAATTAAATTAATTACACAAACAATCTCAATAGAATATAATTAATGAATTAGAAGGTTAACCCAAATAATGGAAATTGGGTTATGAATTCCCTTACCTCAGGTTTGTCTTACATAAAATGTTCATAAACCTCCTGTATATTTTCAAAAAGAGTGATATTAATATTTTATATAAACATTTTCATGTTTATAAAAACTAATATGATCATTTAATAACATCATTCAACCCAATGATTTATTATATTTTGTTATTTACATTCATTCATGTGCGTTCTTTACATGGTTTCCATGGTTGGTTCGTAATGGATTTTCTTTGTTAAAGGAAGAAAATCTACAAAAGTGTAATGAAATTTTATTAATATTTTTCCATAATATAAAATGATTAAATAAATAATTTGGGTTATATGGTATGAAAATGAATCATTAGATAAATCATTAGTGATTTTTGTTTAGATCATTTTGGTAGTTCTTCGATAATCACAAACATGATTCAATGTATTACATTAATATTATACATATAAGATAATTCTATAACATAATTAAGGTAATTTAATACACATTACAATCTATTTCAACCGTTGAAATTGTTTTATAGGAATGTACAAGAAATTGAATACACATCGTCCACAATTATGGTAAATTGGAACATCGTGGAAAATGTTTTTATTTTTATAATATGTGGAGGGAGGATAACAAGTAAATTGATGAATTTTTCCATAAACATGATAACATCACGAATATATATGATTCTGGTGATTTTATGGCTCATTCATAATGGGAGGGGTTAGAGTATTTGAAAATAAGATAATTGAAAGGAAACCACCTGAAAATAAAAAATAATTTTTACCACTTGATCTATTCACCCTGAGATCATTCTTAAGGCCATTGGTTTTGGAATTTTTGTGATAAAAGTATGTTTTGGATATGGGAAAGATCCTTGTTAATGTGATATGGTATACTATAAATAATTTTCAAATCATGAGATGTGTGAGAGGAAGAGGGGGTGAGGGTGGTATTTATAGTGCTGGAGAGGAGAGGTTTTCCCTTATTTTAATCAGAAGTAAAATATTTTTTCCCAATACTATGAATAGTATTGATTGATATGATCTGAAATATTTTTAAGTTCATATGAGTTCGAACTAATGGCCATATACATCAGCCATGACTGAAGTTGGATGCAAGAATTCAATTATTTAGCATTTTTAATAAATTATTGAATTTAACTATTCAAGAAATATTCATGTATATCAAAAAAATAAAAAACACACCCTAACCACTTGTTGACATGTATATTTCAAAAATAAACTCCATTTTTTTAAAATAATTTTCAAAATAGCCGAAATTTAATTTTTAAATAAAAACATTATTAATTTGAAACATTAAAATTTAAAAACAATAAATCATTTTATATCACCTTGAAAAACTGACCAATATCTCATTATTATATAATATTATAATAGTAAAATAGTAATTTTATTTACCATTCATAAGGGTCATATTACTACTCATATTAATATTTTTATGGGTATGTTACTATTCACTAAAAAATATGTTGGTTCTATTTGACTCCAAAAAGCTTAAGGATCACAATAATATACGTCTGTTTTTTAAAATTCAAATCATAGAAGTAGAAAAATTAGGTTTTATGAATATTTTATAAATATCTATGTAAAAAAAGATACATTATGTGTATATTTAGTGTTTCATGAATTTAAATTTATATTTGAATCACGGCGTTGTTACATTTTCCCAGCCTTCTAAAAATTGTGTCCTTGCAATTTAATTTAATTATTAAACTATTAAGTGTACTATTCCCTTATAGAATTTTTAAATTCCCCTGGTTCTTCTTCAACCATGTGGTTCCTTAGGAAAACCAATACCTGGTGGAATACCTTATTCCTTGATACCTGATATTTTCAATCAAGTTTCTAAACAAATTTTTATTTATAGGAAATATTCTTTTATATCTAAACAGCATCAAGGATCAAAACATGAGATGAATCTGGCACATAATTTCCCAAAATGAAAACTATAAAAACATTGTGCACCTGAGATAAACATAGAGTCAAATCTACTTGGTAAGAAACTGGCGAAGGTTTATCCAGGATTTTATATGGTCCAGTGAACCATGGAATCATCTTCCCATTATTACCAAAACATATATCTTTTTTCCATGGTAATATTTTAATAAAAACATGATCACCCACCAGTAATTAAATGTATTTACTCCTATTACCTACATAACCTCTCTACCTAATCTGAGTTCCCTTATATTTTTTAAGATCAACATAACTTTCTTAGACACTTCCTCTACTAAATCTGTTCCAATAAACTTCTTTTCCCTAACTTTATCCCCCAAATCTAGATTTCGACACTTCTTCCCTTATTACACCTAAAAAGGATCCTTATGTATATTGGAATGAAAATAATTATTATGAAAAAATTCAACTAAATAAATATATTGATCCCAACCTCCCTTGTATTCCATTGAATAATTATAAAGCTTATCCTCCAACATCTGAATCATCTATTTTGACTGTCCATATGATTGAGGATGAAAAGATGTACAACAATTTTATTTTGTTCCCAAGGAATTCTGAAGGACAATCCAAAAGTTAGAAGTTAACATGGGATCACAATCAGATATAATGAAAATGGTATTTCCATATGACCTACAAATTGCTTTGAGGTAAAATCAAGAAATCTAGTCCAAAGGAAAAGTTTCCTAAATAGGAAGTAAATTATAAAATTTAGTCAGTCGATCAATAATAACCCAGATATCATTGTAACACCGAGAATTCTTTGGTAGTCCCTAAATTTAGTCTATTGATATATTTTACTATTTCCACTTTGGCACTAGTAATGCCTAAATCATCCCCTCGGGTAACCGCCTCTCTTCATTAACATGTGTGCAAGTCAAACATTTCATGATAATATCGAAAATATCTCTTTTCATCCATCACAATAGTAATACTCCCTATTGTCTTCGTACCACTTTGTGCTTCTAGGATGAAATGAAAATGGTGAGATATCAGTTTCACACAAAAATTATTTCTTTAGTTGAGAATAATAAGGTACACATAATCTCTTTCCAAATCATATAAATTTTTTTTATCGATGTTAAATTTTGGAAAATTAACCATTTTAACCAATTCTACCTTTTTCTATAACTCTATGTCATCCTTTTTTTCTTGTTAATATTTTTTGAAAAAGTTGACTACACTGAAACCTGAAGAAACATAGAGGAATATCCTACATCAACAACCTCCATGAAAATATTCATCAAATAAATATATAAATTGTCTTGTTCCATCCATAAAATAGTTAATGATGCATGATGTTTTTGACTCAAAGCATTTTCCACATTGTTTTCTTCTCCAGAATGGAAAATTATTATAAAGTCATAATCTTTTATCAATTCAATCAATATTCTTTTCCTCATGTTTAATTTATTTTGAGTGAATATATACTTCTCACATTTTTTATCATTATATATTTCATATTTGGATCTTTATTAATGATACCTCTAATTTTTTAATATGAAAACCGAATCTAATAATTCAAAATATGGTGTGGGATAATTTATCTCATGTTGTTATATTTGTCTTGAATTATAATAAATTACCTTCTCATTTTGCATCAGAAAATAAAAAAATCACATTAATGAAGTTTCATTTTAGATAAAAATTTCATAATTTTTAGAAGGTATGGTCATAACTAGAGCATTCAACAATCTTCTTTTTAATTCCAAAAAATAAGAATCACATTATTTTGTCCGGATGAATTAAATTCCTTTTCATGTTAAATTAATCTGTGTTTTATATAAATATAAAATGTTTTGAAAAAAATTCTATAATAGACTACCAAACCATGAAAACTAGGAATCTGGGTTATATTTATGGGTCATGTCCATTCTTCACCGTATTTAATTTTAGTAAGATCATTATCTATGCCCTTATTAGAAACAATGTGAAAAGGGAAAGAAATTTTCTCTAACCAAAATTCATACATGCTGAATTTTCTATATAGTTTCTTTTCATTTAAGGTTTGAAAAACAACCATTAGAGGTTTTCACTCTCCTTTTTACTTCTTGAATATACAAGAATTCAACAATGAAAAAAAACCAAAAACTTGTCCAAGAGATCATGATATATTATATTCATAAGATCAATAAATATAGTAAGTTCATTAGTTAACCCAAATGTTATGAAAAAAATTCATAATGTCCATATCTAGTTTGAAAAGATGTTTATGGAATGTCATTAAATTTCACCTTCAACTAATGTTAACTTGATCGCTAGTCAATTTTGGAAAAATACTATGCTTTGTAGAGCCAATCAAAAAGAGTCATTTATTTGAGGAAAAAGATACTTATTCATTATAGTAATGTTATTAAAATCATTATAATCCTTGAAAGGTATTATTTAACCATATTTATTTTTTTAAAAAAAATAGTATCTCTAAATGTTGATGTTTTGGACAAATGAAGAATTTATCAAGCGACTCCTCCAACTGGTTTTTCAATTCAATATGTTCCTTTTGATCCATTCAATAAGGGGGATTTTAAATTTTATTAGCATCATGAATTGTGTAAATTGTTATTTAATGATCCCAATTAGGTATAAAATTGTTAAACTCATTAGGAAAACATCATTATATTTATTTATAAATGAAACATCATTAATCTGAGCATTTCCATTTTATTCAACAATAGGAGAAAGACAATTTTCATTTCTATATTTCAATAGTTTATTAGATTTATAATATTTTATAAATTGCATGGGTTCGTTCACGTATACAAACTGAAACTATTTTGGAAGAACAACTTATTTAGTTCTACAATCAATCTTAACATGATAAATATAATGCCTATCCATAAGCAAAAGGACATCAAACTCTACTAAAGAAAAAACAATAGGGTTTTCAGGTAATATATTTCCACAGATAACAATATGAAGATTCTTAAAATTCCATTTTTCTGTATCATTTCCCCTTAGTGTTTTAAAAATATGTTATGGTCTCTTTTTTGAGGTGATATTTCCAATTTACTAGATAATTTCTCAGAAAATAAGGAATGTGTTGACCCCATATCAAAGAATACTTCAGCAATATCTATGTAAATAAACAAAAGTACATGATACCACTTCATTGGATTTCCCAACATCTACGGAAGTAGTTTCAAATGATCTCACTACACATTTTTTTCTTATAGTCTAGATTCTTTCCATCATTAAGATCTTTTATTTAGTATTCATTTTTATAATGACCCATCCCACCACATTTAAAAAACTTTATAGAATTATTATATGAAATGATCTTGAGATAATTTTCATTACAATCACAGTCTATATTTCTAAATTTACCACATCAAGAACACTTTACAGTTTTGGTAAAACCTTCCACATGGTGCTTTTTACCACACATTTCACAAACATGAAACTAGACTTTAAAACCATAAAAATTCTTTGATTGATTCAAATCAATCACTTTCAATTCGACCTATTCTTTTATTTGTTTTCAAATAACATGTGATCATAAGAAAAATCCATTTCTACCCTTTCATCACATCAGACAAGTTTTCATATCTTTTAAATTCTCGAGAGGCTGATTCCCTAGATATCTTGGCATAAATCATGACTAAAAGCTATAGATTCGTCAATCAAGATCCTGAATATGATTTATACCATACCATTCCAGTCAGGTGCAGTCAGGGTTATAAATATTCACTAAATCTTCCACATTTTCCTCAATTTAAAGAATTGGTTCTCTGTCCTTTACCAAACCACCTTAATAATATATCTTTCAAGGAAAATAATTTTATATTCATCCAACATCAAGGAATAAATCTCCTCTCTATTCCTGATATTCTAATCCAATGACCACCAATAATCATCTTCACCCTCAAAATGAAAAATCGAAAGAATGACCTTTTGATTATATGAACATCCAATAACATCAAATATTTTTTCATGGGATTTAATGCATCATTAATAGGATAATGTGTCAGACGATATACTAAAATTAGGAGGGTGTTTCTATAAAAGATATTACACTATCATCATATTCCATTGTGGTAGCTGTTGTTTTTCTCTTGCAAGAATTCCATCTCCATTTATTGCATATTCAGCTGAGCCATTACCTTCAAAATATTCTCTGGTCCAATTACCTCTATTCCTAATTATAGTTTTATAAAAATATCAGCCTCTCAGTTCCTTCAAACTTTAGCTTCGCTATTTATTCTGTGGAAAACCATTCTGAATAGACATATCATAGATGAAGAAACATGAAAATCATTATATGCTATACCATTTCAACATAAAAAATAGGTAAAAATAATTTATGGGTTTATATTAACATCAATCCAACCCTTAAAGTTATATAAATCTTTCATTGATACCAACTATAAGGAACCATTCATAGACATTACATAATCTATCTATTTCAACTAGATTTCACTTAATTACATTACCAATGATTTTTTCGGTTGAGATTTTTCTAAATTTAAGAAATAACTCATACATATCAACCTATAATCAGGAAATATGGGAACTATCAAAAATATTATCCATTTCATCCAAAACAAAAAATGATTAAAAAAAACCTGATTTCTATGACCAATCTTCATATCATTTAACATTATTTCCTCAATTCAATTAAACCTCCTTATAGCATATGAAAAATATTTAAAAACATGGGATTCGAATAAAAATATCATTAAGGGATATAAAACGAAGGAAAGAAACCATTACCCCTTGAATACATACAAACATATGAAATCATTTTCCCAAAGACATACTTCTCACCAATAAATAATTACAATCTGAAACATGAGATTTTAATAAAACATTAAAGAAAATATATAAAACCATAAGAATATATTGGGGAATAAATTAATTATATAGTAACCCTCACATCTACCTTATGATTTTTAACCCTCACAACTACCATATAATGTAACCCGCACAGCTACCTTTTGGTATAACTATCACATTTACACCAGGAGTAACCATACAACTAAACTACAAGTTACACATACCCAATGAATTGGAGGGAGATAAAGGTCCCAGAGTTACTCATAAATAATTCCCAATAACTAGAACATAATAATAAAAAATGGATCATATCATTAAAACATTTCTTTTGAAATATATAAAATTGAATTTCATTAGAGGATTTTGAAGGGAAAGTTCCTTACTAATATAATGTAATTTAAGTAAGCAATAATATAATGAAAAGATTATGTTTATAAAAGGAAAATACACATAATATAGAATAATATAAGTAAAATTAATTACAAAAATAATATCAATAGCACATAATTACCGATGTATAAGGTTATCCCAAATATTTGAATTTTGGTTATGAATTCCCTTACCTCAGGTTAATCTTACATAAAATGTGTTTAAACCTCTAGTATAATTGTTAAAAGTGTGTTATTAATATTTTTCAGAAACATATTCTAGTTTATAACACCTATTATGATCATTTTATAACATCATTCCACCAATTAATTAAAAATATTATGTAATTTACATTGTTTGAGGAGTGTTCTTTACATGGTTTCCTTGGTTAGTTTGTAAAGGAATTTCTTATTGAAAACAAGTGAATCTCTTGAATTGAAATGAGTTGTTATTAATATGTTTCCAGAATAATACATTATGAACTAAATAATGTGGGTTATATTTAATGTGGATGAATCATTAGATAAATCATTAGTGATTTCCATTTGGATCATTTTGGTGGTTCTTTGATAATCACAAACATGTTTCATCATATAAAATTAATATTACACATATAGATTATTTTAAAAAACACAATATAGGTCATATAAATAAATTTACAATCTATTTAAAAAATAATATTATTATACAACCAACATTAAAGGATGTTACGGAAATGGAAACTCATCATCCGTATTTTTGGTAAATCGTCACATTGTGAATAGTGTTTTATTTTTATAATATGTGTGGGGTGGGGATGAAATAAGTTGATGAATATTTTTATAAAAATGATAAAATATAGAATATATAAGTTTTTCATGTTTTAATTCCTCATCAAAATGGGGATGGGGAGATTATAAGAAAATAAATGAATTGAAAATAAAACTGAAGAAAATAATAGATGCTTTTTATCTGTTGACATATTATCTCTGAGATCCTCCATATGGTGTTTTTTTGGAATATTGGTGAGACCAGTAGGTATTGGTCTTGGGGAAGAGAATTGGTAAAGTGATTTGGGAGAATATTATAAAATCATTAATGGTATGATAGAAGAATGGGGTGAGGGAGGTATTCATAGTAGAGGAGAGGAGGGTTTTTACCTTATTTTTATAACTAGATTAAATATTTTTCTCTGGAATTTGAAAATTATTGATTAATGTGACCAAAATAGTTATATGTGCATGGGTGTTTGAACCAATCACCATTTATATCATCCATGACTTAAGAATGATGCATAAATTTATTTATTTTTGTGTTACCCAAAATTATCAAATTTATATATTCACCAAAAAATCAAGTAATTCAGAAAAATCCCAAAAAAATCACCCAAACCACTTTTAGAAATGTATAATTAAAAAATGAACCCCTTTTTCTGAAAATAATTTTCTAAATATCATTAATTTAATTTTCTAATAAAACCATAATTTATTTCAAAAATAACAATTTAAAATCTATAAATCATTTTTTATAACATTGAAAACATAATCAAGATCTCATTATATTATAACCTAATAAAAATAAAATAATAATTTGATTTACTATTCATAAGATTCATATAACTATTCATGTGTTTATGTTTCTATTTGTAAAAATTAATTTGGTTTTATTAGACTCCAAATAGCTTACCGATCACAACCGTAGATGTCCATTTTTCAAAATTCGAATCATAGAAATGGAAAAATTATGTTTAACGGATAATTTATAACTATATCCTTGAAAAATAGATTCATTATCTAATGAATCAACATTTCATGCATTTAAATTTATTTTTATAACCATTAGATGTTTCACATGGGAGTATAATATAATGAACACTAGTCCCATTGTTCAGAAACAATGGGAAAACTCATGATACATTTCGTGGTTTTGGTTATTTTATTACGTAGAGTTCAAAACCTATGTTCGAAAAATAATAAAGACATCCCCACTATTTTAATATATAGACCCAACCAAATCACATTTGTCTTAGCTCAATATCCTTGTTTAATATCCTTACTCTGTCTTCCCATATTTAGAGACCTTCTAAGGATCCCCCAAGCTCTGATGAAGCTCACCATAAGAATTTGGAGTCACACACTATAGTATGGGAACTTTTCCTTTTATCCATTATTCGTGTTTCATTATAATCTTATTCAATGAATTTTAAATTCTAATATTTTGGATATGGTTTTCCATATACCTATTAATTTAAATTTTATTTCAAAATTATGACATACCCCCATCAATATCATAAAACCATTTTAGTAATTTTTATGTGACGTTGTTATGATATCGAGTTTCACTACGATTTTCCATGCAGATCAATTGTGTAGAAAATACCATAAAAATTTTCTATCAAGGGTGTTCACCATTATAAACATATAAATATTTTACATGGGACTTACTTGTACTTATTATACACACATTCATCATTGAATAAAATATTCTTATGATTGAATCCATGTTGCATAATCTATGAGGCATACATAATAATGAGAAATAAATAAATGTGATATGTCAGCCTATAATTATATAGTGCTTCAACGCATTGGGTAAGGTTTATTCTATTGATATATTATGGTTTTTATAGATAATGAACCTAATTCCCTTATTTTACTATTTCCACCATTGTGTCTTGGTATTTATCCATAAAATATGATTATGATTCAGTGTTTAATGTTTGTTCCATATTTCTATGTAGCCTTTATTAAAATTATGTTATATGATGCCTCATTATTTATTTTGATTATTCATACTCTTTTTATTCCTCATTGATATTCCTATTGTATAAAATATATAATTATATTCATGTAATGATATGTATATACCCTTACAAGGGTTTATAGATCACCCCATTATTATGTATGTCCCGAGGTTATCCCATTCAATTTTAATTTTGATGGAATATTATGATCATTTTATTGATATTGTCAATAAGGATGATGTATTACTCATTATATGTTGTTAGGTAATTTATATGTTTACCAATAACGCTGGACATATCGATATTCTAGGTTGTATTAAGTGTAATATTATGTAATAAATAATGAATTAATGTGGACTAAATATACGTGTTTTTATAGTCTGTATTAGAGGAAAAGATTAGTTTTTTTTGGGATTAGGATTCGAATGCTCCAGTTAAAGCCTTAAGGATAAGTCTATATATTGGAAAAAATATCAAAACATTGGTAAGTATAGAGTATATTCTTTATACTGTAAATAAATCCATGTCGGGATACAAGATGTGGATATTGTTCTTGCATCTATGTACCTAGTGCTAACCACACTGATAATATGTGTTGGAACTAACATGATGTAACCTGATACATGATAATGGGCCTTACTATGTATCTTATTTGAAACTGATATGTGATATTATTTCCTATTTTTATAAACTCATTATGAACCACTATTATGGAACAAAAAATAATCATTATAGAATATGTTTTCAAATAGATCATGGATAACATAGATTGAAGACTAAAATTCATAAGTTATGAAATAAATGTAATTTTAATGTTATCACTTTTTTATAATTGGATTTCCCCCTTTATGTTTTTAATAGTTTAAAAATAATCATTCATAAATTTATTTGTATTCTATCTAATGGCTGATAATAGGAGGAATCAGGTTAACAATCAATATAATAGGAAATGTTATGATTGGACCAATGAGATTCCCACACCATTGGGTTCATGAATCAAAATATTTATGATGATATTGTCTCAGCTGACATAGGTTCTGAATAGAAACCTTGATTAGGAAGACCATACAACCCCCCCCCCATGATAGGTCAAGATGATAGTTATTCATTTATCCAACAAATGCTTTTGAATTTTTATGCATAATATAATCAATTAATCAGTGAACAATGGATCAACTCCAGTGATAAGATATTTTTCATCCTTCAATGTTCTATATTAGATAATTTTCTACTATATTTTTATCATATTTATGGATAATTTGATCTGTGGTTAATATTGATCAAGAATATTAATCCCATGAAATAGATCTAAACAATGTGGTTCAAGGAATTTCAAAAAAAAAATTGGATAAATATTTTTCCCGCACTCTTCGATATAATAAGAAAATGGTTTGGTTGGAACTGATGAAAAAATGTAGAATATGTTGAGGATTATGAGAAAAAACTCTCAAGACATGAAATATACACCTAGAGAATTGTCTTAACCCATGAATACAAGGTTGACTGCTTATTTGGTGGGCTATAATCTATTCTATGATGGGTCGTAGAAATCTGTGACATTGATAGAAATGTGGAAATCATCTGATGTTAGGGAAAAAGTCAAAATATAGATCAACAAGTCTAAAGGGTATCATAAGGATAATAAGTGGAAGGTGGAGTTTTATTAATTTACACCTGTAAAGTAATCTACCAGTTTCATGAAATTTTATCAATTCACTTGTCAATGGAATGAAAAGAACAACCCTTTATATTTCCAATGGTGGTGAGAAAATTCAATAGGTGTGTGAAGGATGGTAAACTAGATAATGATTATTGATAGGTGAAAACCAGTAACACTATAAATGAGTGGAATGTTATAGTCAACCCTCACCGCATTGTTCATAGGTAAAATATAAAATAACCACTATAATTATATAATCAGTTCACTAATCCATGGGTTTTCATAGACAACCAACAACCTCCATGGCTGGAAGGGTGAGATTTTCCTATCACAACCACAAAGGTAGACCCTAAAAATAAAATGGTGACACATGCGCTAGTTATTGATTCAAGGATATTGAACGTTATTTTGTATTGTGGATATAATCATTCCATAATATCATGAAATTTTAGTATAACTATTGAGAAACTGCCATAATTTTGGCAATTCCGGTTATCAGTGAAAATAGAAAATGGGGTTGTTATTTCATAATGAGTATAATTTCCCCCATGTCACAATTTATGGGATAAAATTTCATTAAATAATATTCATAATCTATTTAGTGGAACTTCAAAAAATTATGGGCATGTATTTGATTTCCCTGTAGAGCACCAAAGAAAATTCCACAATATGGAAATCACATTCTGTATTGTGAATCGAGCACATGTTCAATACATGTGAAATGAGGATGATGAATCATCTTTTGAAACAACATCTAAATAATGGATACTATTACACTATGAGAAAGTATATCTATCTCAAAATATTTAGTATAATTAAAATAATATTCTATATGACTTTTTCATTGTGAGTGAATTTGATGATATTTTCTTTGAGTAATTTTCTAGACATCATCCTAGTCGAGATTTTCAATTTATTATCAACCATATTCATGCGCTATTTCCAATATCAAATAAAATATATAGAATTAGTTTTTTAACTTTAGGATAAGAGGAAAAAACTAATTGTGAATATAGATAAATGATTCATATGCAAATGTTCTTTACCATGGGGTTCACCAGTTCAGTTCATCAAGATGAAGGATGGGTCAAGGAACCTTGTTGTGATTATCATTAAATCAACAAGATCACAGTATTGAAAAAATACCTAATTACATAGATTTAGGACTTATTCAATTTGAAACATAGAGGATAATGATTCTTCATATTGGATGTGCGGTTAGTATATTTCCATTTTAGGGTGAAGAAGGTGGATATCTCAAATATGTCTTTAGGTACAAGGTATATGTACTATGAGTTCATAGTGATGCATTTAAGGCTCCCTATTACTCAGAAAATCTTCACGAGATTGATGAGTACAGTCTTTGGAGATTACCATAACAAATTTTTGGTAGTCCTTGTAAATTCTATTCTAATATACTCCAAAACCAATGGCGAGCATGAGGATCATCTGAGTACTGTGTTAAATACCTTGATAAATGAGAACTTTTAGGAGAAGTATAAAAAAGTGAGTTATAGTTAAAGGAATTATCATTATTTGGGAATATCATCCTAAGAAATGGGATATTTATAGAAAATTCAATGAATGATGAGATTGATACATGAATGAGTAAACGATCTCTGATAAATATTTGTTGTTTACATGGTATAGCTGGGTACTACAGTCGTTTTTTGAGAGTTTTATTGCGAGTTTCATCCCTATAACCAATATAAAAAATAATGGTGTCATTTTTTCCAGGAATGATAATTGCGAAGTAAGATTCCAGAATTTGAAAAGCAGTTTCATAAATTAACTTATGCTCACACTACCCAAAATTGGAGTACATTTCATGGTATTCATCGATTTATAGAAAAAGTGCTTGGGTTTTGTGTTAATATAGAATGAAAAAGTGATATAATATGCTTTAAGGTAATTGAAATATCATGAAAAGAACTACCCAAAAAATGATAAGGAGATAAAAAAGTGATATTTTCATTGAAAATATGGGGGCATTATCTCTTTGTGGATAAGTTTGAAATATATACACATGAAAAAAGTCTCAAGTATATATTTACATAGTATTATATGAATATTCACCGATGTATATCGATATAAATGATTGTGGACAATGAATTATTAATCCACTACTATCCTAGAAAAGGGAACAAGGTGGAATAATTTTTATATAGAAAGAATCCATTAATTCCTTTTTTGATGATAATTAAGAGGGACCTGATCTTTTTAGACTTGAAGAGGATTGACATGGGAATCAAAAAGGAAGAAACATCGTCAATCCATTCACAAATTATTTCTTAACCATCCCATCTGAAGAGGATAAATTATGCTAAATGAGGTGATGTGGGAATTTAGAGGAACATGGAAACCTTAATGAAATTTTAATTGCTCAGAGTTCAATGTAATGAATAGGGAGTTGTGATATTTGGGTCATGACTATATGTTCCATAAAATCGCAAGGTAATAATATATTTGTTAGATGGTGCACATAGATCAACCTTATGTACCGACCCAAGAAGCCCATTTATTTATTAAGATCAACCGCAACACTATTAGTAGGGAATATCTGAAGAAATAGATCATTAAATATACTACAAGAAATCTTATAGGTCATCAAGTTAAAGAGTAAGGTATAAATCCAAGGGGATGATTCAACCACTACCCATATCAATATGGAAATGGGAGAATATCACCATGGAGTTTTTCACAAGTCTTACAAATAAATAATTAGGGAATAATTATATATTGGTTTGGAGGATCATTTTCAAAATTCCATATATTTCATTTCGATTTAAGATAAATCCCCACTTGATCAACTTGAACAAATATAGATCGGAAAAATGGTGAGGTTGCATGAATTACCACTCTTGATTGTATCAGATTGAGATCCAAGATTCACAAATATGTTCTAGATGAGTCTCTACATAATCTAAATATTGATCTGAAAATCAAAATTACTTATCTCCCTAAAACTAATAGCCAATACGACTGGTCTATATAGAAAAGTGAGGATATGTGGAGATAATTTTCAATTAAATTAAATGGAGGATGGGAATGACATAAACATCTAGTCAATATCTCTTAAGTTTACAGTTTTTAAATGAGAATCCAAATGGCCCCTTATTAATATCATTAGGAGAATAGGTGAAAAATATCTTCAAGGTGGGATGGTGTTGCGGAATGTAAAATACTAGGTCATGAAATGGCCATGTAAATGGTTGAAAATGTCAAGACCATTTAGCATCATGTCAAGGTTTCTCAGAGTTGAAAAAATATCTTTACTTACAATCATTGATGTTAATGATGTTTTTATGTTGGAGATATGTATTCCTCCATATATCTCCATGGAATAATGTGATATGGTTTTGGAAGTATGGAAACCATAGTCCAAGCTACATCACCCCCTTTAAGATTCTTGGTAGCATCGGAGTGGTAGCCTATTGACTATCGATCCCAAGGAACCTTTATAAAGTACATGATTTATTAAATTCATCCATCTAGATAAATTACATACCATACCCCTCACAAGTACTCAATAAAGTGATATTACTATTTTAGAATGACCATAACTATGAGGAGTAGGTGGTGATATTCTTTAACCATAGATATACTATTATATAGAATAAGATACTCCACCCTGTAAATGTCATGTGGAGAGAGGAAATGTTTGAAAAATCAATGTAGGGACCTAAGGAAATAATGAAATAGAGGTACCCTCATCTATTTTACTATGGGAAATACAAATTTCTAAGTGGATATATTTTAAGGGGGGATGACTATAATGAACTAAACTGTTATAAATAATATTTCCCTTATGATTTGCTTAAATGTATTATTATGTAATATGTTAATAGGAAACACATAAACAAAATTTGGATAATTTTATACTGTTGGATTTTAATGATATTTTAGACTATGTTTTTTTGGAAAAAATATGCATTTAGCAGTGATCTCATTATTAGTATTAATATAGGTTTTTATCAAATCTAATTCCCATAGAAAATGGGAGTGTTTGCCTAAACCAGTAGGATCATACCGTATGGATCCCATTTATTGGAACTTATGAGTTCTATATAATCTCTAATATTTTCTATTGACCAATTATAAGATGATATCATATGATATAAGAATTATTAAAACCATTTATTATTGATTTTCATGATAAATGATATCACCTCTCAAACCATGTTTGAAAAACCACCCCATAGAAGTCTCAAAATCACAATCCATAATCATAGGGAATTTTTGGGTGTATTAAAAAAATATGTATTAGTACACTAGAAATATGAGTATGTACATTATTTTGTAACGGATATATTTTCATCATCTTATTATTAATTTATAAGTTATTTTTATTTTGATACAAAAAAAACAGAAATAATAAATTTTTTATAATATTAATATTATTATAAAGAATCTATTTTCCATAATTAATGAATTTTTTCAACAAATATTATATTAATAAAATATATTTATTAAATAAAATTTATTACATATAAATGATCATATCATTATTATGAATTTAAATGTAATATTTTTATAATTGATCGAAAACTGTTATTATCAAAAACCTATCCATTCTTATTAATTGAAAATTTTAATTTAGAAGTGAAATTTAAAATATTTGTAAAAATATTTTGCTAAAACGATTATTATTTTATCTATCAGTACAATGAAATTATCCAATTCTGAATTTTTCCTTATTTTATGAAACTATTGAATTTTCTGGTAAAAATTATATACCTTATTAAAATAATTTGTGTATTATGAAGAAATAATGACCCAAAAATTTTGTAATAATTACTATTAAATGTATCATAGAACAAATATATGTTTCCCCTTAATATAATTTTAATTATAATTTATTTTCATTAATTTTAGTAACCAATTATGAATCATCTAATACCATTAATATATTTTATTGTTTTGAAATCATTTCTTTATGAGTATAACTATCCTCAACATAAGAAAGGTTATTAATTTATTAAATTGGGCCATAATCCTTATAAAATAATTAAATCAACTACCATTTTAGGGAAACCATGGAAAAAACCATGGATTTTTTGTGGTGTTGGATATTTTGATAAATAAATTCCCAACCCCATGATTGAGAAATATTAAAGAAATCCCCACTCTTTTCCAATATAAACCCGCAAAAGATCCAATTTCTCATCAATCATGACACTTGAAGAAGGTTATTACACTGCCATACACTATCTAGAGTCCTCCCATGAATCCACAATATCATAGGAAGCTCCTCCCAAGCATCTAGGGTCACACACTCTGATAAGGGAACATTCCCTTCTCTCCTTTATACACATTACATTATTATCTTATGCCTTAAATTTAAAATTATTTTTGTTATGATATATTTTGTATTGTTTGTTTTTAAATTACATTTTATTTTTAAATGATTAGAGTTTTCTATTTCTCTCATCAAAAAATTCAATGAATTTTTATGTGAGGCCAAGACAATGTCAGAATTTGACCCTGATTTTCGATGCCAGACAATTGTGTAGTGAAGATGATACACATTTCCTATCAAGGGTGATCACCTTAATACACATATAAATTTTTTAAATGGTACATGAATGTTTGATGAGTGGTCTAGAATACTCTATTATGGGACATCATATAAACCCCAAAATAAATCAAGGATGTGATAAGTATAAATTGGGTATAATGGTCTAGTGTAGGTCCAAATTAGGTCATGATAGATTGAGTTTTAGGTATATTTATTTAAATTATAATGTATTATTGTTATAGTATATATATACTACCTAGCACAAATTTTTTTGTTTAATATGAATAAATTGTGTGGTATGTTCTTGGAAGAAATAGGGAACATGGCTGATGAATTTGTTTCACATCAATCTACTACGGTGATATGTATTATTATACGTGGTGATGTGGTATTTGAAAATTTATTTTTTGTTATTTGGGAAGATGTGGTATGGATTTTTGTTTTTATTGATATGTAAAAATTAATTTCATGATATTTTGGTTTTATAGTTGTTGTAGTTCTAAAATTCTTAATCAGTTTTTGAAGAGTTTCCAAAATATGAATCAATATATAGATTTCAGATATAGTTTACTCTAAGTAGATACATAAGATAAATTATAAATATCCAAGTCAATTTGTTTTGTTGGATTTCAACATGTTTACATTGTTGAGGATATTTATTTTCAATTGACTATAGATTTCTATATTTTTATTCATTCAATGGACTATGAATTCTCGCGAGTGCTTAAATTAGGGAATGTGGTTGATGGTGATGCATGAAATAGAAGAAGTTGTGGTAGATTGAGGTTTAACACAACATTGATTGATTTATATTTCAAATTATCATATATATTCTCCTAATTGATTATAATTTTATTTATTGATTTAGAAGTTTCCTTTCATTATGAATACAATTTAATTTAATGATTATTGGCATATAGTATGACCCTACATATTACTCTCATGTTCTCACCCCTCAAGGGTTTTGGTTAAGATTATTTTGTAGGATATATTTTTAGAGACTTGGTGCTTCAATTTAGGTATCTATAAGAGATATTAATTGTTTCTATGGAGGAATATTATTTAATTTTAGTGTATATTTTATTTTTATTATTTTATAAGTTAAAATATATGCATAAATTTTACAAAAAAAATAATAAGTGTTGAATTGAATCTAATAGGCAATTAGTGGTTTCATTTTACATTTTTTGTTTTAAGAGAGTAATAAATGTCATTAATGTGTTTTATATAGTCAATTATAGTTTTCAAATGATAAAAAATATGAGAAGAAATAGAAGGGTCACTTTCATCATTTATGTCAACCTCAGAAGTGTTCTGGTGGGGGACATATTTGAAATTTGTACGACCATTCCCCATGGAAACTTCATTTGATTTCATGATCATTTTCTATAAATTATACAATTTTATATGAACATGCCTCTGCCTTATTTATAGTCTATTTATATATCCACTTTGACACATTTCAAAAATCATTACCACTCATTAAAAATTATACACTGCTCATTTCATATGTTTACTTTTTTCTTCTATAATTTCATTAAAAATATATGTATATGAGCGATTCTGTTCAGATAATTTTTTTTCGAAGAGATGTATTCTATGTTTTTAATTGTCATGGATATATATCTAATCTCTAAAGAAAAAAATTATTGTGTATTAGAAATGTTTTTAAAAAAATTTATAATATCTATAATTATGTAAAATTATGTATTTAATTTTTGTTTTCCCAATTGGTATTATTATTTTTCAAAGTATTTGTTTGAGAATTATATTTGGAAGAATGATTTCTGGGTGATTTGTTTACTATAAAATAAATATTCTATTATTATTGATTATTTATTTAATGATAAAAAATGTATAACAAATTACGAATCCTAGGATGAACAAATATTTTCATATTTTAACAAAAAGTTTCATAGTGTGAACCTATACAATCATAGTGAATATAATGGATGTACAATTAGAATTATAGGTGTCATTGTAGAAGGTATTATAAATAGCTGGGGTAGAGGCCTCATTTTTTCATTAATGAAAACACCTTTTTATGGGTAGAGGGAGACGCATTACATAGCATAATGGCCCATTTCAAAGTGGCCTGATTACAAGGCACGAAAGCCCATTTTTGGCCCAAAGGGTACTTTGGTGAACAATACTGCTATAGTAACCAGGATACAACAATATGTGCTACAGTACCTCCACCGCTACAGTTCCTACTACAATTCCACTGGAACTATAATTCCACTACTGCTACAATTCCTTCGCTGTTATAGTACTGCTATATTTTCTTACTACAGTGCTAGTACTGTAACCCAAAAATTCATCCCTACCCGGATTCAATCTTAGGTATTTTTGGAATTTTTTTAATTTGATATTTTTAAGAGGTAATATATTTTTTAGTATATGGTTATAAGATAGATCATGAAAATTTAGTGGTAAATGTTTTCCCTTATAAACACACTCAGAAGTTTGATTCTACTTAAATATATTTGTAGAATAATTTTAACTAATGTTGGTGACTTTTGAACAATATAATAATATAATTTTATTGATATAAATAATGGTGTTCGTAGTCATACCAATAATCAATTTTTTTTTCCAAATTAATTCGTATATGGATTCAGGCATCATTAAATTACACCCTCACATCTTTTTCAGCAGTTTGACTAAGTTTAAAATTTGAGGATACAATTTTATTAAAGGGATATAGTTTAGAAAAAAAAATTGTGATTATTTCTATATTATATTCTCATGAAAAAAAATATTCATTTAATCCATTTACATTTTAAATTAATATATGTCAATTATTAATAAATATTTAGAATGTAATAAAATAAATAAGATCAATTCATTTAACTATTTCAAAATTTAATTTCATTTTATTTTGGAAACAATGACACTATTTCTATCATATAAAATATTGTATCATTATAATATCATTATTAAGGGAAATTAAATATTTTACTATTAGAATGATAATAGTTTGGAATAGATTAGAATAATTAAATTTATACAAGATTGAATGTATTTTTTTGAACAGTATAAAATTATTAGAATCAATGTAAACATGTAATGAGGTAATGGTAATTATTAATTAGGTAACATAATAAATATAATTTTACTTTAATAATAGAAATTGAAGGAAATAATTCAATATATTGAATAATCATAATATTTATATGAATTTAAAATTAGTACAAGTCAATAAATATTCAAATTGTAAGGGAATTTTCATTTTAGTTTAATAGTTATATATATATGTATATATATGTAAATTATTTTTAAAAATAGATCAATATGATTAATAATTATATTTTAATATGAATTATTCACAAAATGAGATCTTTATAATATAGTAATTATAGTATATTTTTTATTTTGTTGCCTTTTTAAAATTAATAATTATACAGAAAATAAATTATAAATTAATAAATTGAATAATTTAAATTTAAATTAATAAAATATTAATGATCATCCCTAAAATAGTAATCAAATAATAATAAATGGGAATACATTCTTATAAAAATATTTATTTTTATTATAAATTAATTAATTTTTAATGTATTATATATTTTTGATTGATTGATATGTTTCTAAAATTTTGACTTTAAATTTCCAAAAAATGATTATAAATTTCGAATAATCATATTTAAATTACATATGGGTGAAAAATTGGTATTTTCCAATACAAAAAATATTTATTTGAGAAGTAAGTAATATTTTTTTTTCATAAACTGTATATTTTATTACATCACAATGATGCTAAAATGAACCCATAATTGATTAAAAATATATCCTTCATTAAAATAATTTGTATGATTAATAAAATAAATATATAAATTATAATCATAATTTTCAATCACAAAATTTAATTTTCCATGAAAAAATAATATTTTATCTTCATAGAAAAATATTTTTATTCTCAAATATGAGTAAAATTTGTCAAATATATCATTCATTTTTGGGAGGAATTAAATATATATATGATATATATATATATATTAAAACAATACAATGAAAAATCATAAGAATCCACACTATTCATATTCTAAAGAATAAAATAACAATTATGAAAAAAATTATTCAATGGTGTCATTAATGTTTGAAAATATAAAAATCCCTCATCTAACTATATATTCTAATTAAAATTATCTATAAAAGATGTAATAACATATATCTATTGACCCTCATATCTATATTCTTTAGGCATTATTATACATATAATACACTCCTATAAATATATACTTTCCATTTGAAATGATGTATCATTAATAGAACATAATGATTTTTGAATGATATTACTTTTTCAATTCCATTATCCTCTTACATCTTATATAAGATAAACACCCATTAATGAAAAATTAAGAAATTAGTATAATTATCTTAAAATGTTTTAGTCAAAATCAAATATAATTTAGTTTTTCTCTTTGTTTAATCTATCATTAAAGCATTCCTCACAAATAGTTGGTTTAGAATGTTTAATTAGATAATGATGTATTATATTACACTATTCGTTTCATGGATGCATTTAAATTGTATTTAATGTATAAAATAATTATTAAGAATAAATTAAGATCATTTTTTAATCTATAATCATGAAACTGCTAGGAAAATAAATTTGTTATTATTTATCAATGAAGATCCTTTTTTTACTATAATAAATTCTCTAACAAAGAACACAAGTTTATTTAAGACCATTTAAGATCTTATGTTAAACATTTTAGATATAGAAATTATAGAATGACTTGAATTAAATTACAAATAGTTTTTTTAGATTATGGGATCATTAAAAAATAACTATAACCATTACTACTATACCTACGTAAATTTTAAACCATGAACCAAATATCTCATAACAATATTTATGTATAACATGAAACTATTATTTGAAGATGATAGGAATTAAAAAGAATTATTATAATGTAATAATAATGAATAAGGTAATGAAAAAATTATATAATTTGTATTATTTTATTGATTTTTAGGTTAGAGGAAATATAAAGTGATACAAGACTTGGAATATGTGGTTCTTTTCCAATTCATCACTCTTTTCATGTATTGTTTTCTTATTAATTATCTCAAATTATATAGAACATATCATCTGTATTCAATGCAATTATTATTATAATAGAGATATGTTTTAGGTACTACTTCTATACATTACTCTCAATGGATTCTTAATTCAAATAATATTTAATTTTACGGGATTTGTCAAAAAATTACCCACTTAAATATTTTTCCATTTTCTCTCCTTTTTTACTCTGTAGATTATACAAAATTGACATATTTTTATCAAATTATAATTTTTGTTTTTATGATTTTATATAGATAATTCAGGTCTTATCTTTCTTTTTATTTTTTTATTCTTATGTAACCAAATTAATGGGGTTCTCCCAAAACTAAATATATTTTAAATGATTTACAGACATCATTTTTAACCATAATTTTTTAAGTAGGATATATTATATACATCTAATATCACAATTTTCCTTTTTTATTTTCTATATGGATTTTATATATCCAAATCATGATATCATTTATTATTTATTATCACCAATTAAAATGAAACATTTAAAAGGTAAAAAACTAGACTATATTTTTGTTTTTCCTCAACCAGGACCGTATTTTTTCTTACCAATGTTATTTATTAATAAAATTTTAAAATTTAATTATTATGTTACTTTTCATCCTCACATTATTTACTTTAATTTTATCTTTAATAATATATGATATTTTTTTTAATGAAATGGGATATTTAAAAATAATGTAAATGTAGTAAAAAAATTATGTTTCATATTTATACAATTTTAAGTGTCCGACACCCCTGATTCATTCTTTTTAACATTATTAATTTTAATTTTATCTTTATTAGAGAATTTAATAATTAAAATAGTGTTATTATTGACTTTGAACCATATTTTAAAATTTATTTCTAAAATTCCTTGTATATGTGTTATACCAAAACATTCACAAAACATTTTGAAAATTATTTTTATGACATTCCATATATTTCTATTTCAATTAATTAATCAATAACAAAATTTGTGATAATATATCACCGAATAAAAATTAATATAGTCTTTCATCTAACTCAATTTCTTCATGAATACCCCATTATTTTTCATCTAATTGAAAGTATCCGTGCTAAGTAAACTATACCATTCAATTGACCAGGGACATCTATTGGATTTTTTAGATACCCTTTTGGTGTATACCAAAATGGATAAACCCATTAGATCCTCACATGGGGTGATTATATATTGATGCTTCCAGCCCAACACATTTTAAAATATTCCATAGGCTGGTTATTAGTGAAGAAATAATTCCACTCACCTGGGAACGTTTTCAAATATTATCATTTTACCAAAATAAAACTATAAAATATAATTTTTATAAACTAATCATTCAAAATTTATACGATTAAAAACCCCTAAAACACATATTGGAGTAATAATTTGTTATATGATTCAATATTATAAAATAAATAACATGAAAAATTTTAATAGAGGGAAATATCACCAAATATAAATAATTTTATTTTAGAGAAACAACTTTTTATCTTTATGGATCCCTATAATGAGAATTCATAACAACCCATTCCACTATGAACTACCATGTGGTACTACGAATATACCCCTCAAAATATATAATACTTACACCTATGGGCCTTGAAAGGGTTCCACCTCTCCCCTTGAAAGGTGGATTATCAAAATCAATAAAAAATGAAGGCCTTCGAGCCATTGGATGGATTATTAAACTTAAGTATAATGTTGAATTATTGAAATAAATGGGTCGGAAAAAATTAAACTTATGGGTGATTATAAGTATACCTAGTAGGATTCCATGAAATAAATAGTACATGAACAAAAATTTGAATAAATCCATAATGGATTGAAAATAGAAATAATCCTAAGATGCCATATTTTATAAAAAGTAATGTAAATCGTGGTTAAATAAGAAATTATAAATATTCCAATCTCAATTATTTCAAGGATATTATATTACAATTTATATGAAATATATAGACAACCAATGATCTCCCAAAACATAATGTCAATAGTCCATTTGAAATACTTATCTATAAGGTATTCACAATTGTCAATGCATAAAAATCCACATAACATCATTATCAAACACCATAAAAACTACCCATAACATATAACTACAATTATATAATCATATTCATAGTATTGGACCAAATGATAAATTAGGTGTGCACACCAATCAAGGGTTGTACCTAACCCTGTAGGAGGAAATAATGACAACCATTCACCTAAATAATGAATTGGTAACTGTAGATGATGGACCCTCATAATAATAATTGAGGGATACTGACCATTACTAAATTAGGGGGTCTAATTCGTTGTGTAGATCGAGGGGGTATGTACCCTGTTATTGAATGTGGGAAAATATCACCCTGGACCCATGAAGAAGATCTTAGACACTATCTTCTATATGGGGGACACACATACAGTCATGAATTTTCCACATGGTGATTACCTAACCCCATAAATGGAGTTACTCTTCTTCATAAAGGGTTGGATAAAGTCCATATATACCCCATAAAAATAGAATGATATCAATCATAATCTCTAAAAATTCGAGATCATTAACAAACCAAAACATCTCATAGTGGGATTAAAATTAAAAAACTATTTATACCATTATTATTTAGGTTTTAAAAAATATCTTCTAGATATACTTACATGTTAAATTATTAATCTCAGATGAGATGATTTGAAAAAATATAAATATAGTACAATGTAGACCTTGTAATATATTATCCATAGAATGTAGTTGATAGCACTATCTAATCAAAATCCATCATAATTAAGATCTTGTGAGTTATACCTATATCGTATGACCTAAAATAATAGAGGGATTATGGTATCGTTGACATAGTTAGTTTTTTTATTCAAGATACATAGATTAATCTTGTTTTAACATACAAGATATATTTTAAGATGATACATGGTGTGTGAATCCTTGAAGGTACATTAACATATACCAATGAGACCTTACATATATCCATGAATCATACAAAAATGTAATATTTAACAAATGGTGTATTTTTTGAAACCTATGATATTTTTATACTAAACATATTTCATGTATTACAAATATTATTGATTATATTTTATGGAATCATATTCACTATAATGATTTAATATATTATTTTAGATGAAAAATATATTGTCTTTTTACTTAATTTTATTTCATGAATTATTGAGTTTAATTTAAAGTTTAAAATTATAAATTTTATAAATTTAATAAAGTGAAATGTAAATAGTTTATGAAATCATCATATAAAAATTGTAATTCGATGAATTTTTTAGTATATTTTAAAGTAGTTTATTTTTAAGAATATTTATAAATTTTGTTTTATTGCATCCCACAAACATTATCATTCCATTATGTTGTATTCATAAATTAATAATTTATAAAACTTATCGAATAAAAAATAACTATTTAAAAAAAAATATTCAAAAATATAAATTTTGATTTATAAATCTCTGTTTGATATTTTGAGGGGTAAGGCATAATTTATTCAAAAGAAAAACAGTATTTTATTAATTTGTTATAAAATAGTGTTTCTATGATTACATTACACTTTATTATGAATTTAATATAAAATAAAATTAACTTCTTCTATTTTAAAACAAAAAATTAAAATTAATCATCAATACTCACAATTCATAGTCTTAAATGATAAAATAATCAATTTTTTGACTAGAGGACACCCATCATCATAATTATAAATACCTACACACTTTTAACATGGAATAACACATCACATTAACATATCCAATTTAATTATATCCAAAATAACCTCCATAAATCTATCCCCATGTTCCAATGGCCCATTTCATCTCAAAATACAAATCCTATAATTTTTACTGTGTTATAAAAATGGTGATATTTAAGGAGAATTCATAATTCATAACTGACCTATTTCAAGTTTATATATTCTATTATCACCATCAAAACTTCTCAACCCACTATAAAATAGTTACAAAATTTTAATATATATATATATATTATAATTAAAACTACTCATTAATATATCCCTTCTATCTGATACGAAATGAAGCCATCGCTTGTGAGTACCCATGAACTCCAACATCCATGAATTTATGTGTTTCATTTTACATCACCACATATTATTTGCTTTTATAAATTTAAAATTAATTAATAGATAAGATGGTATACTTATTTTTATTAATCTATAAATAAATAATATTTTCAACTTATTAGCTATTAAATCCATTATAAATCAATAACATCCCTTTTGGGTATGTATGAAACACCAACTCTACAATGTGATGTGAATTATTTTTCATTAAAGACTCAGATGGATCATTATAATGATTAAAAATATAAATAAATAATAAATTTATATATTATATATAGTTATTTAAATTTATAATGTTATCTACTTTATTTCATATCCACTTAGTCATAAAATGAAATAATATTTCTGGTGTATATATTGAAAACCAACAACATGAAATGATATGAATTATTTTCTTGTATAAAACCTATATGATTTTATTTTAATTCTTAATCAATATATAAAAACTACAAATATTACTTATTTAAGATTTTTAATTTCAGTTTACCCTAACAACATTGACCACAGCCAACAAACTAATGTTTGATTGTGGTTATAAACCACATGACCTCAAAAAATTCAATATGAAATTAACCATTTTAGTCAATAAATATGTATTGGTAAATAAATAAATATAAATAATTATAATATTGAAATTAAGATTAAAAACATTATTTTTTATTACAAATATAATATAATTTTATTATTCTGAAGTTAGAGAACTTATGAAGCTAAAAGGGACATAAGAAAGGAATTTTCTTGTTTAAAATCATAATGATATGCTTCTATCTATTTTTCATAACAATTAAGGTGTTTCAAAGTGTTTTAATAATATTCAAAAATACGAATCAATGTTATGAAAATTTTATTTTAAAATATATTTAATTTATTCACCAATTAATAAAAATAATTTTTTGTCATTTTACGTATGGGATATTTTTTAATTTTTTAGAATGGTTATATTTTTTCTTTTCAAAGATATATCTTTATCTCTATTTATCACCTTCATAACCTTGGTTCATTATAAGCATTACATTATATTTTCTCACGATTATTTTCAATGAAAATATTTCTCTAGAAATATAATAAATTTTAGTATAATTGTATTTTCTATGAGATCATAATATTTTTCTCATTAAAATGTGATAACTAAAATGTTTTTTATTTTATTTAGTGCTCAAATAAATTTTATTTTAATGATGGGATATTTTTATATATTTTTAATTATGTGTTGATCTATATTTATTTCTCTAATACAGTAGGTAAATTTACAATGTTTACCACTGATAAGAGACTCCTAGTGTATATAAGAACTATTTTATTAGGTGATTCTATTTAATGTTCGCATGTTAGGATTAATGAAATGTGACATATAGAAGGTACCTAAATGATATTGGTTTAGTACTGAATAATGTGCAGATTTTAGTTTCAAAGGATAATAAAATGAGATAATGTTCTATTTAATGATTATGGGTTATTTTTAATTGAATTTGAAAGGATTTATTTTCATGTAATGGTATCCAAGATTTTTATTATTTTCCAAGATACACTAATAATTGTGATTTCTTCATTGTTATTTCATAGGAAATGTTTTATAAATTTTATTAAACAATTTAATGGTTGTCCTTGAAATTTAAATATATATTGGAGTTCAAAAGATTATTATGAAAAAGAAAAACATTATTATGGGGTTTTAGGTTCATAAATTCACTAATTTTTTTAGTTTATCTCTCGTACTATGAGTTTCTTTTTTGATCCCATGGTATCAAAATACTATTTTAATAGGATTAAGGATGTGTATAAATATAAATATTATTAGTACTCAGCATATGTGATTTCCCATGCTGGAAGAATGTGTGTCAATATAATGAACTTGTTTTGCGGAAAAAACGATAATGTGTTGAAATTTAGACTTTATAAAGTATTAATTTACTTAATTATATAAAACTATACCCCAAAACTGTACTAAAATTATTTGAAAAGGAAATTGTTGTTATAAATCATGTAATTATGGGATGGTTAAGGAATGGGTTTTTATTGTTGAATTCTATGGAAAATTTTTTAGGTAACATTAGTTGTTAGGATTATTTTAAAAGAAACATTAAAGAGACTCTAATTTATTGTGATATTATTATGGGATATATTTTTATGATTTCAATGATATTTTATGTAATTCATTTCTATTTATATTGGTTTTATACAAAAGAAATTGTAAACATGTGTTAGAAAGTGATTACGTAGATAATATCCATCCAATCCTGTAACCTAGAATGGTTGTAATAATTTAGTTTGTGGTAGTGTTAAAAAAATTAACACAATATATTAATAGTTGAATCCATGAAATAGAGTGACTAAATTCAATCAATAGAAACATGTTTTAATAGGGAATTTTTTAAAATAGAACCCACAAGATTATGATTGAACATTTGACTTAGTGAAAGATAAACTATATATTTATGATTTTGTAAGAATTTTGTTGACCATTTATGTTTGAAACATTAGAAGGTAAACCATTATATTTTTAATTTTTTAGGTGAATCTAATAAATGGTGGTATTTGAATATAAACAAATAAAGTAGTAAATTTACTACTTATAGAGGATGGTATTTAATGATATATTTTATGAATAGTATTTTGCTAATGTAAAATGTAATTGAATTAAACTGAAATTCATAGTTCTAAAGAAAAACGAAAATGATTGTATAACAACATATAGAGATATTTTTAAAATATAAGGTAGTTATTAACCCTGTTTCATTTTTAATCATGATAATAAAATTGAAATATTTTACTCTAGATTGAAAATAATATTATTTAGGGATTTGGATACTTGTGATATCAGATGTTATGAGTAAATTTTGTTGTGTTTTGAAAATTTGGATATGGATTTTGTGTAATTTTACAACAATAATGAAATGTAGTATCCTGTAAGGTTTTAATTGGAAAATAATTAGTCAAAGTAAAATATTCTCATGAAAAATAAATAACCCAATTGCGGTAAGTGTTTATACTATAAATCTAGAAAATTTGATGTTATATTTCATAAGTTTTACTAATTTGGAATTACTAGACACATGGATTACGACTATAATGAATATATCCATGATAATAGTCATACATATAATGTAAATTTGGATGTGAAATATTTCATTTTTAAAAAGTAATGAAATTATGTTAATAAATATTTGATGATTGTTAACCATTGTGGGAATGATCATTACTTGACACAGAAATGTGAAAAAAACTATTTATTCTATTATAGAAGTTGCATGACCCAAAAATAACGTGTTGACTGTTACATTAAAAATTTATATATACTATTCCAAAGTCATATTTTATAGAGAATCCACGCATAATTGTATACCTTTTAAATTTTCATGTTAAATTGAAATACATTCCCTAGAAATTTATTTATAACTCTTATAAAAACTCATTGTGTATTATCAAGGTAACATAATTTAATAGAAATATTGTTATTATAATCCATTTAATTTATTTCATAAAAATTAATTAATATTTCTCATTTTATAGTTTTATGGTATTATTATTATGAATTGGATTAATGATTATATTTTTAATTCATATTTTAAAGATAAATAAGTCATAATATATATTATAGTATGATTTAATTCATATATAATACTTTTTTCTTTCATTTTACTTCATATCCAAAAGAAAATAAACTGATGAAATATGGATAGGAGTTTTATTCTACACATATTCTTAAAAATAATGTTATTGTCAAAATTACAGATGTTTTAGTGGTAAATTATTATTTTTATTTAATTCATGATGTATATACAAATTTTTTACATGGTCTGGTAGATGAAATTTAGATTTATATAGTTCTACAAACATATAAATATTTTTAAAACCCTTATTTAATTTTTGATAAAATGTTAGAATTGAAAATATATTTACCAGAGTTGCATGATAAGGGTATCATAAACCATATTAATTCTCTTTGTGGTGATGTTTTTCTATTTTATAAAACAAAGGATAGTTTCATGTTAAATTCCCTTGATTATGTAGAACAAAATAACATATTTTTTAAAAACAAGTATTTTGTTCCCCATAATGATCACTTATTTAATTATATTCAAAGAATAACATATTTTTTAAATATTGACCTCAGGTATTGGCACCATCATATAATGGTGATGGAGGAGGATATTCCCTGGATGGGATTCATTACAAGCTAGGATCATAATGAGTTTGTGGATATACTATTCTGCTTAAAAAGGATAATAGTTTTATTTTTTATATAATGAATAAATTATTCCATCAGTATTAAGATAAATTTTATAGTTGTGTTTATGATTAAATACTGATGTACTATAATATATGTTAGTATCATGATGAATATATTTGGATTTCTCAACAGGTATTAAAGGAAATAATGTTGTATGGAAATTCAATATATGTGAATTTTGGAAACAAATTTTTTTTTTGTTGTGATATATAATTTCAAAAGATTAAAAAAATGTTCATTTTTAAACTAAAATACTGTAAGAGTTTTTCATATCTAAAAATGTAATTTAGATTCATATTTTTAATATATTAGTTGGTTAATATTGGTAATGGTATGAAAATGATTCATTGATATCATTACCACTAACTACTTTAAATTGAAAAGTAGTAAAATTATTTTGGGCAATAGAATCTTACGATTGATTCCATGACTTGAAAATAAGTTTATATAATTATCTAGAATAAGATATTACAAATGAATGAATAAATATAATGTTTACAATGATTTATGAGTGAATGTTCTTTATTAGGTATTGATCCAAAATAATTATGTTATCTCTTATGCATCTTATCAGTTGAAACCTCATGAATATAATTATCTGACACATGGGTCAGAGAAGGATACAAAATTCATTAATTTAAAACTCTAGTGGAATAATTTATATAGAGATAAATGTGAAATATGGAGCAATAATAAAATATTTATGTGTATATTAACTCAAAAATATTCGAACATAATGAATAGAATATTGATATATCTGATTTAAGATATTGATTTCAAATAAAATATCATCCATATAATAAAAACTAAGAAGTTGACGAATTCAGTTAAAAATATAGTGAATCATTAACTATGATATGTCCATGGAATTATTCTTTAGTTAATTAGTTTCCAAATATTTTACTTGAAATATTTTATATAAAACAACATTCCCTTTTCATTATTGGATCTCTAATGTCTCCCTTATTATATAAAATAAGTAGTATTACAAAGAAGATCATGGTTTATAAGAAGTATTCAAATTTTAGAAAAATAGGTAATATGTATGATTATAATTTGGATAAATAATGTGTTATAAAAATTTTATTTATATAATTTCTCTTGAGTTATTATCATCTGAAGAAGTAATTGTTAAGAAAATCTCATAGCTCTCCATTTTACATTCATGTATGTTGCACTAAGATGTTTACAGGCCTTCAAGAATATTTTTGGTTAGAAAGTTCAAATAATTATCTATCTAATTTATTAATGACATGATTGACTTATTAAATAGATAAAATTGAGTGAAAATTTATTAAGGGGACACTTCATACTTTACTTGTGACTCAATGGAAATGACAGAATATGTCCATGAATTTTATGTTTAGATTAATACATACCTCTATTTTTAATGATGATATTTGTGTTATTATTGATAATTTGACCAAATATTCATAGTTACATCCTATTTAATATACTACATACTTTGATCAAAATTTAAGGAATTATATTAAGGATAACATTATATTAAATATATATCTCATCAACATTTATATGATGGTGATAACAGTTTGACAACATGTTTTTTTGGAATGAACTTTGTCAAGAACCACCCTAAGTCGATGCTGAAACTGTCACTTGTGCTGCTATGTGAAAAGACACAAAAGGCATTCCAGATTATCTTAGTATAGAAACAAGGCCCTAGGGAATCAATATAGTAAACTAGGTAATGGTTTCTCCCAAATATAAACAATAAGGAAAATGACGAAAAGAATGGACAACCATGTACACATTTATATAAAAATGGAACTGATATCATTTATATAAAAAAACTAGAAGTATAACTGAATAATAAAAATAAAACAACCAGACCATATGACCAACTACCTCCATGTGACCTCTCTAGTCACTCTCCAACACAACGATACGAAATATTTCAATGTGACTAAACTCAAGATGAAACCCGCACAAAGGCTAAAGAACAGAAGAAAAATATATGCGTGCGTATTTAAAATCAATAGGCTATCCCGATATTCTATTCCCAATAAAAATACACTTAATATAAAAAAACATCAATTTCATGTTTAAAAAAAATTATATGAATGTATTTTTTCCAAAAAAAGGTACCATGTTATGTTACATATCAGACAAAAGGTTGCATTTTTTATACCCATGAATGGTAAAATAATTTCCAAACATATGCAACTTCAAAATGAAAAAAACATTCAAGACAGATGCTTTAAATAATTAACACTTTTAAAGAAAACACAAACACTTATTAATTTATGAACTAAACACATCATATGTCGAATGCGAGTACCAAATACCCAATGAGCACAAGTACCAAGAACACCTCTCGACACTACTTCGTTGTGGGCCCATGTACCTCATATCTCAGTGTAAAAGTAACCATAATAAAAAATATGTTCTCAGGAACTATCCACTACTAGGGACCAAAAGACCAACTGAATGTGGTCCCCATCAACATAATAATAGATTAATTAGTGTTTTCATAGTCAAACATTCTACGTGACACAAGGAAGAAACCACGCCAGACAACTAGCATACTAGTACACATCGACCACCAAGATTCATGGGTTTCCCTTTAGTGATAAATGATGTTTCACATATTATAAAACAAAATTTTCACTAGAAAATGTTATTTTCAAATTAAAAACACAAAAAAATCCTACAAACAATCTTTAGATTTCATTCACGGATCAATAAACCACATAAAATTTTAATAAAATAATTTGAAGAAATATAATATGGATTTTCACATAAAATCCAATGAAAATGCTATTTTAAAACCAAATACCTACCATTACCATATCAAAAATGATTTGGATTCCCCAATAACATTTAATAATTCAATTTCATTAACCATAAAATGGATCTAAATGATGCAACATAATATAAACATGAAAACCATTTCTACAAGAAAAATTCCAAATAGGCCATTAAGAATTATTCACAGAAACAAAATTTTTCAAAATAATCAATTTCAATATTCATAAACAGGTGTAAACACAAAATATTAAACAATATAAAATTTTCTTAAACCCCTGAAAACCCATGTTACACATTCAAAACCCATCAATTTCTATAAAGGTGCCGAACAAGCCATTTATAGAAAAAACATGCCAAAACTCCCAAGAAACTGAAAATCACTTCATTATAAAAACAAAAAATAGATTAGAACTCACATAATGAAACCAAAACATTTATTACCATTTTTACAAAACAAATTCATAATCCAAACCTATCATTTTATAACACCTTGACCACACAAGATCAAATGAGGCACTTTCCCTAAAATGAGGCAGGCAACATTTATTAAAAATAATATATTTAAAAATTAAAAGTGTATAAAGACACCTTTAATTACAATCACATATTAAATTAGTTAAACCATATCATTAAAATCACAAAACATAAGCTATATGTAGTGTACCATTTATTTAAATAAGCGGTGCCCATGTTTATACAAAATAACTCCATTTTTTTACAAAACAGGGCATAAATAACCATTTTTCATGCAAAAAATATTATTCAAAGGTTGTATAGAAAAACAAAACATGTATATAAGGTTATAAAATCATTAAAAATATGAAATATAAATAATAATGGAATATTCATGGGAGTACCTACCTCAATACCAATGCGGAATAGAAACACACAACCGATAATACCATCCGAGGGTTTATAAACACTAAACCTATGAATACCAGCCCCAAAAAAGAAAAATCCCCATAAAAAATAATTGGATAACATGGCCATAGTTCTTGATTCACCTGGGGAGGATATAGAGCCAATAAAAACTATAAGTATGTGGAGGAAGGAGGATAATGTTGAAGGAAACTCACATTATAATCTAGAGAACTGATCTACTTCCCTTAAATTCTCACCCAGAGTGGAGGGGGAAGGGATTGAAAATAAATTCACCTGATTATTTGGTCTATAAAAAACAATTATTGAAAATTTGGTGGAAAGAGACTTCAAAATAATGATTTATAAATGAAAGAAATTACCTTTTCAAATTGGGATGATATGAAAATCCTTGAGTATATTCTCCCTACTCACCAATAAAGACGATGTCGAAAGAGGAATCATGAAGAATGGGGTGATCCTAGGGTTTTTGGTCTCGAGTGAGAGGTAGAATAATAGTAAAATATAAAAAACAAATATGATATAAAAGAAACATTATATTTTTTAAACTAGAAATGGGATCACGGGCTTGCCCCATACCTGAATTAAAAACCTAAATCCACCATCATTATTAATTTATAAGGGGTTATAAGGGGTCTAAATGGATATAATTGTTTTAATCGGTCAAGGGAGGACAAGTGTGATTTTTAAGGATTAAAAAAATGTAAAATTTTTTACGTGTTATACAAGAAATATTTTTGTGTATTTAAATTTGGAAATGGGCTCACGGTTTGTCCAAAAGATTCAAGTAACCTCCCTTTTCTCTAAAAACCCCAAACATTATATAGGAAACCAATGGTAAGATGATTATAAAAATATGGAACATAAAAATTCAAAATTATACTAATCCAAATCAAAAGAAAAGGATCAGGATTTCCAGTGAACTGGATCAATACCAAGACATGAAAAACTCGATTTGACAATTCTCCCCATCATTAAATCTTTCCACCCACAGAAATCCATAACAGATTCCAGCTGATTCATCAATGCCTATGGATTCCTCATCATCCCGATTTAGAATCTCAACCCAAGTAAATCTCAATACTATAAATGGAACATAATACTCTTTTGAAAACTGAACAAAAACTCATAACCACTTCCAATGAATTAATGGAATTATCAAGCATCTACCTTCACAACCAATCCTAGAACCATTTTGTTGGGGATTTACCCAATAAACCCAACGATCACCCAAAACCAAGATCACTCATGAAAGATAATGATTTGAGTAGGGGGAATGAACTCCCCAACATTATTGAACAACTATCATCTGAAAAATCCTTAAATTAATAATTTTTTAGACCCACAATGGGTCTCTCCAATACTAAGAACTAACATACAACGACTATACGAGAATTCAACAAGCACTAGAAATGGACCTCTCCCAAACAGGGCCACCAAAACTCCCAGAGAACAACCTAACATCACAAGATAAGATGAACACAACATGAACATTTAAACCACCCACTCCCAAATGGAGGGGAAAAACTGGGATGATACTTTTTTCACATATCAAATCCCCCACCACTTGGGCATGGGAGGGAATGGGACCCATTAATTATGACACTAAAGATGAAAAAGAAACAATGGAACTACCGAACACTCTCAACATACTAATAGGTAAAACCATGACGACACTCAATTCACATATTCGGTCCATGTAGAGATCTAAATCAGAAACCCACATCCAAGACGGCACAACCATAGAAACTACATGAGGGGTAATTACACCTTGATCTTTGTGATAATATCAAATTAAAAGTGACAAGGAACCAAAATAGAAACATAGATACTATCTTAACACAATGGTGGAGACAAATACTTATTCTATCTCCCAACACCTCAGGTGATTTTCTGACTTTGTGAAAATCCTAACTATGAGGCCAATTGTTGTGGCCCTTTCGTTTGATGAATCTGTTGCGCTGTAGTCATGAACTAAGGATCAAGAAACTCAACAAATCATACTATTTCTAATGAAACACCATCACCCAAAAGAAACATAAGGACACACACAACTATTATCCCTCACTCTGAAGGAGGATTATAATGGACAAGGAACAGGACGAAGCACATCAACCCCACTGAGCTCTTTTACCACAACCAAAATAGTCTCTATAACAGCAATGAACATTAATCTGAGACCAAATATACCTCTATTCCAAAAAAACATGTTTAGGAATCATTCAAATAGGTTTATTTAATCCATTGAACGAATACTTATTATGATCAACTAGAAATATTTTCAATAGAGAACCATCCGTGGCAACATCACAACATCCAACACATCTTTAGAATCCCATTGAACATTACTCTAATACCGAGCCACCAACAACATCCCACCACATGAAACAAAAATATAATGACCTCTATAGCATAGGGAAGAATACCAAATAAAAAAACTTCTATGACATAGGTTAATGAATCCACATATCAATCGGTTTATAAAAAATAGACGCAATTTTTCAGCTCAAAACGCTTTTGAAAAAAAAACCTGAGTTGGTGGATTTCAACAATCACCAATGGTGTCTCATAAAGTCTCATTAACATGAACATCTTCGTGCCACATGGACACCCAAACCCTATGCAATATTAACATTCACCCAGATATACATAAAACCATGCATGAAAGCACCGATGAAAAAACCAAATGCAAAAACAAAACAACATCATTCAAAAAATCATGTACCTTTGAAAGGAACAATGAACACCAATTCAAAAACCATTTTAATATTACAAAAAACAAAAAAACAATTACCAAGAAAAAGTTCTTAATAATCTACCCTTTTCATTATTAACAAATTTCAAAACAATCTGGCTACTCCAAATAAACCCTTCCAATTTTAAAAAATCCAGCAAGGTGTCTTTTCGTAATATTATGGCCCCAAATACCAAGAAACTTTCTAGGAAAACACAAACCACTAAAAACCAACTTCCAAAACCAATTCATCATATTCAAAAAAATTCAAAATCCTAAAAAACCCCATTTAAAACAATGATTCATAATTTCATTAAAATGATCCATGCTTTCAAAGCATTTTATTTCAATAAATTACATGTTCATCTTAGGGAAAATTCAATTCGATTAAATCATTATCACTTTATTCTCTGAATTGTTACGAAAAACCCCACATTCCAAAACCTTATTTATATTAAATTTTGAAAACCAATTTCTACAATTCTCACATGTGGATTTTCAAAATAATTTTTTAATTCAACATAAGTCCAGGAGACCCATAAAAGGGAACTTGTGTCCGTGGGTGACTTGACCATATGCTTGGAAGAAACATTCAAAACAGACATCCAACAAAAAAAGCCTTCTTAGGACCATTACCTATCTCCACATGGATTTCCAGGCCCTGTGAGCTCACAAACACCATTATTCCAACTCCCGTAGTTCTATCCCAACACCAAACAATCCACAAGAAATAATAACACTAATAAAATAGGATATCCCATGGAAACATGAGGATTGAAATGGGAAAGAGATCACGTTGCTATTCCGTCACTTACACCTCATGTCTCTACAATCCAACTAAATCTACCTTGACATTCACCAAAAAAAGAGGGTTCTATAAATAGAATGGTTGGTTAAGATAGTACATCCTTTGATACCAATTTTTCATGAACCAGCCCATGTCGACCCCGAAGCAGTCACTCAAGTCACATCTTTACATGTCCAGAAAGGCGTTCCTAATCATTCTAGTATTGCATCAAGCATCTTCGGAATCAATAGATTAAACAAGGTAACAATTTTTCCCAGATATAGTCAAAAATTCAAATAGAGGGTTGATTGGACAGCCCAATACACATTTGTATAAAAACTTAACAGACATCATTTATACGTCAAAAATGAATGTAAAACAAAACAATACAACTAAACTAACTAGACATGGTGACAAACTTACTCTATGTTACCGCCCTAGTGACTCTCCAATACAATGATCCCATGTCACTCAACGAGACAAAACTCAATCTAAAACATGTACAGGGGATAAAAAACCGAAGAAAACTATTGGCGTGAGTTTTAAAACTCACTAGGATTTTTTGATATTATATCCCCGATGCAAATAAACATCAAATAAAATAAATATAAATTTCTTTTTTTGAAGTAAAATATATAAAAAATGTTTTCCAAAAAACGTTCCATGTTAAGGATGTTATCAGACAAAGGCATGAATGTTTTATACACAATAATGCTAGATCAATTTCCAAATTTATGAAACTTCAAAATTCTTTTTTATCAAGAGGGATTTTATAAAGAACACATAGTTTTAAATAAAACAAAAAAACATATGAATTTATGATCCAAAATCGTTGTATGATTATGGTGAGAGAAATATAGCTAATGAACACAAGTCACAAGAACACTCTTATGTGCTCATTCATTGTGGTCCCCAGGTACCTCATATCTGGGTGTAAAAGTAACCATAAAAAATATTTTCTCAGTAATGAGCCCGTAATAGGGAATAAAACCCTTATCCTACTAGTCCCCAACATCATCATCTTATTTTGTTAGTGATCTCATCATCAGACATGCTATGCAAAACAGAGATGAAAGCACTCTAGTTGACTAGCATACTAGGACACGTCTACCCACCTAGATACCTGGGTTTTCATTTAGTTCTCAATAATGTTACATATATTTTCAAATACTATTTTCACATGAAAATATCATTCCAATCATACACACACAAATATATAGAAAACTTGATTCACATTTTTTCATAGATCATTAAAACCCTTAAAATTTTCATAAATCAATTTCAAGAAGTATAATGAGACTTTGAACATAAAATCCATTCCAAAATACTCATTAACAAAAAGAAAACATATAATTACTATATAAAATAAGGTTTGGAAGCCCCAACACCATTTAATAAATCTATTTCATGAACCATAAAATGTCTTCAAATGATAAAACATGAGGTACACATGAAAACATTTTCATATGAAAAATTCCAAAAATTCCTCTAAGAGTTTTTTACAAAAACAACATTTATCCCAAGAAAAAAGTATACTATTCATAAATAGGTGTAAAAACAACATTTTAATCATTATATCATTTAAATAAAACACTGAAAAACATATGTTACACATTCAAAACCCATCTATTTATATAAAGGTTTCAAACAAGCTATTTATCGAAAATACATTCCAAAACACTGTAAAACCCCGATATTCACTTCATTATAAAACAAAAACCATATTGGAAAACACATAAGGAACCAAAAATATTTATTCACTTGCTACCAAAATCTTTTATAAGGAATTTAATTAATTTTATAACTCTATGAACATACAAGAGACAACAAGGCACTTCCCAACAAACGAGGCACACAACATTCAATAAAATAACCTCAATTTAACACTAAAAAGGTTATAGATCCAAATGTATATGGAAGAAAATTATAAATGTAGTTAAAAAAGGTTATAGAAATTAAAAAACATATTATAAAACTTGAAGATAATTTATTTATACAAGCAGTGTACACATTTACTCAAAACAACACCACTTTATAGAAAACAAGGAATAAATAATCATTTTTAACACAAAAAAAAAATATTATCCAATGGTTGTACAGAAACATGGAAAATTTATAAAAGTTTAAAATAGTATAAAAAAGATGAATCTTAAATATTATGGGCATGTTCTTGGAATAACCCACAACAAAACCAAGGTAGAATGGAAATGTACACCCGATAACACCTTATCAGGGTTTATAAACCCCAAACCTATGGATACCATCCCAAAATTGAAACTAACCAATAAAAAATAATGGTATTATATAACCATAGGTCTTTAATTTCTAGGTGATAATATAGATCTAGGATAAATAGGATGGAGGAGGAGGAAGGAGGAGAAAGGAGAAGGAAACTCACAATGATAACTAGAGAACTCTTTATCTTCCCATAGATCCACACCCTTAGAGGAGATGTAATGTCTGGGAACATTATGGAAAAAATACCTAGGTAGAGAAGAACCATGGAATGAATATTTTGGGTAAAAAGAGTAAAAAATAATTATTTTTGAAATATAGAAACTACCATTTCAAATCTGGATGATTTTTGAATCCTTGAGGACGTTCTCCCAAATACCTGATGAAGATGTGCTCCAAAGAATAAAAAGGGGACATGGGAATTATCATAGGGTTTTGGAATCTATTTATAGGTGTAATTAAATAAAAATACAATAAAATTAATAATATTATAAAGAAAAAAATGTATTTTAAAAAAACTAGATGTGGATCATGGGTTGGCCCAATACATGAACAAATAACCCAAATACACCATGATTATGACTTCTAGATGGGTCCAAATGGAAATGGTGGGATAAATAAGTTAGGTTAGGCCATGTGGTAATTATAATGGGTGATAAATGTTAGAAAATAAAGTATTTATAAATTATTTTGTTTAATCTGGAAATGGGCTCACATATTGCCCCAAATCTTAATGAAACCAACCTTATCTCTAAAACCCACTAAAAATATGGGGAACCCATGGTATGATTATTAAATATTTACATTTCAATTCAAAACTAAAAATTCAACTCACCCAAAACACATGAATAAAATTAGTATTTATAACACACTAGATCAAAAACACGACATAAAAACCCCTATGTGACATTAATTAATGATGATGTGTATAAAATTAAACTTCATTACAAATTTTAATCTACTCTATTATGGAAAATAAATGATAAGATTTATATTTTTGGAAATATTATTTTACATCTCTCACTATATTTTTAGATGGGTTTGGATCATCATTTTTATTTAGTTGAATATTGTTATAATAGAATATTGCATTCATGTATATGGATGTCACCTTAGGATGAATTTTATAGAAAACTATTTCAGAATATAACATGGGCGGAAAAAGTTGATTTATGAAACTTATTGGTATAAAAATTAATAGAATATATGGTTCAGAATGTAAATATTATTCTGTGTCACAATACGGTAGTATAGAGGATGAAAAAAATATATTTAAATAAATGGATAAATGGCCTTTTATTTAATGTATGTAATCAGGTATGTCTTAAAATGTGAACATGGTAATGTGTAATATATTTTTACAAAAAATGAATGTTTTAAACATGAATCAATGAACCCTTTGATATTTTAAAAAAAATTGGATCAGATTCTCAACAAGTATCATTACGAATGAGTTTACCTCAAGTACATGATATGCTTCCTGATTTGTTGCTAATGAATTACACAACTGGTTCATCTCATATTTTGTGCTTCAAAGTAGTATAGTTATTTTATAATATATCCTATAAGGAAAATATAGTTCTAATTTTGGATAAAATATATAAGATATTAAAAAATAATGTGATTCACTATATTAACATTTTTTGGATGAATCCTGTGATAGATGAAGAACCATGGTAATCAAAGGAATAAATAAGGGAATAATTACGTCATTTATTTAAGTAATGAATAAAACCATGATACTAAAATTTTCTAAATGGAAGAAGAATGCGACCCACCAAAAAATATTAATAATAAATCTTACTACTTTATTATTAACAATCATGAATTGACTTTATGGATATAACTTTACTATAATGATTTTATGTAAAATTTTAGTAAAAATGAATAGTACTATAACAAAATAGTTTTTTATGTTGAATTATATTTTTAAATTTAAAATAAAAATTTCTAGGTTTTTGGAAAGGAAAATTATGATATTAAATTAATTTTTATACAACATGATCAAAATTATATTTGGTTGAATTAATGGTAATAACCAAAAAAATTTATTTTTCTGTCAATAGTGAAATTTATTTTTTTAAACACAACACAAATTTAGAACTTCATTATGATTTTAAAATTAGTTTAAAATTTATAAAAAAAATATAAAAAAATTAAATATGTATTTATGTAATAAAATAATGATGTTTAAATTATTATGTCGGGTTTTGAAGCTTATGTATTAAATTATGAATCCTAGGTTATATTTTATTCAAAGAAATAATTATGTTTTTTACATTACAATTAATAATGTGGTTCATTGAATCCACTATGACATTTAATTATTCTAATTTCAAATATTGTTTATTTTATTAATAATAAACAAATAAATTAGAGTGAATTATTACTTCTAAAAAGTATTAGGTCAAAATGATTCAATAATGATTATTTTTACTATAAAACACCACTCTCTTCATGTATAAAAAACACCCATTTCACAATAAAAAAAATTCCAGTTAAATTTAAATCAACCATGAACTGACTAAATATGTTCCCACAATCCCTCACCACAAAATATAGGTATGTGTCTTATTTAAAGTACATTCTTCCAATGGTTAATGTGTGGGGAAAATAGAGATATTTTAAGAGAAGGTATAAGTCTTAACCAACATATTTAAAATTTACTTCCACACATACCTCTTGAAATTTTATTTCAACCACTATAACATAAATAAATGAAAAAAATTTAAATACTTAAATGTTATTTTATTATATTAATGATTGTTTTCTATCTCTATTACATCATATGGGAAATGAAAACATAGTATGTGTGTATATGTGGTGTACCACATCCATGATATAACGTGTAGTATTTTCCACCACCACCTAAAATGGATGATTGTAACGATAAAATGAAAGAATATATAAAATTTAAATTACAATATTATTTTTATTAAAAGATAGGAGGGTACTTCCATTCGTATATTTTATGTCTATTTGAGATTTATAACATTTTTCATTTCAATATGTGTAATACCACCTCTATAAGAGATGTGATTCATTTTTCATTGCATAAAAACATTAATGGTTATAAGGATGGACATAATCAGTAAATATTACATTTATAAAATAATTATTATTCTATAAAATTTAAATAATAACCAATTAATTTTTTTCAACTCGTTAGATTAATGAAAACATCATTCATGCATACGTACGTACTACCATCTGCATGAAACTACAATATTCAGTTTTCAGGAATTTAGTTAATGGTATATTTGATAAGATTATTTAAAGCAATAAATATGATAATTATAACATATTTATGATTTTAAAGGTTATATTACCCTAAACACATTCACTACAGTCAGGGAACCAAGGTTGTTTTGAGGTTATATACTAAATGTCCCTGAAAAAAAAACGGGATCTTAACCATTTTAGTAAAAAATATGTCATGGTAACAAATGAAATAAAAGGAATAATAATAATAAAAATAATAATGGTAATTAATAATTTATAAAAATAATATCAATTAATTATTCTAGAGTATGATATTGTATAAAGAATGAATATATTTAAGGTAAGAGACTTCTTTTAAATCATAAATTTCCCATATGACATTATTTTCGACAATGTTGAGGTTCTTTTAAATGTTCAATGAAATTTAATTATTATTTTTTAATGTTTTATAAATTATATTTCTAGTTATTTTCTACCATCCTAAAAAATTATTTAAAAAATAAAATCTTTTCAACATTTTATATATGTGTTATTTTCAAATTTTTTATGAAAGTTGAAAAAGAATTATTTTTAACTCTATATCTGGTCTTTTATTAATATAAATCAAAATAGTTTTTTATTTTTAATATTCCATGTAAATATTCCATGTATATCCTCAAAATAAAATTTTCCTCTCAATATTCAATGAATATTTGGTGGTAGATTTTTTTTCTATTGAAAAAGATACATTCTCCAATAATTATAAGATAACCAAATCTGTTATTCATTATTAACATGAATGCCTAATAAAAAGCGTATATTTTTTAAATTATAATAATTAAATGTTTTTTTTTCATTCCATGGTTATAGGAACATTTATATTAATGATTTTTGAGCTAGTTATTTTCTAATTATGGGTGAAACCAATATAGCACTCCAATGCAGTAGTTAATGTGATAGAGGTTACTAGTGATAGATTTATCCAAACAAATAATTGATCTATTTGGTTAGGTTATTTACTTTTAGGGTTTCTTATAATGATTAATTTAAAGATAATTTCAAAACGTACCAACATGATATTCTTCAAATATTTTATAATGGAAAAATTCTATTACAATAGTTATGAGAATGATATTTTGTTTTTAGAAATGTTTATATATTTTTTAAAATAAAGGTGGGGAATAATTTTAAATGAATGGTATTCATGAGTTTACATATTTTATATAAAATCGGCATAATATTTATTTTTTATTGATTATATAGTACAATTTTTATTAATATTTCTATAAAATTATGTTATTTTCATGAAACAACAAATATAAATTAGAGATCAAATTTATATTATGCCAAAATAAGATAATTGTTTTTGGTTTTTTTGGATTAATAAATTTAGTGAATGGATTCTTTTCATATATTTACATTAATAATATTTATCATTTTCAATATACGCATTAAAAATATATTTTCACTTAAACAACGGATGAATATAATAATCAATTAATTCTTCATTCTAGATATGGGAGTTAGCTTATGTGAAGTAAACATGTCTTTAAAGGAACATTTTTTGGAAAAAATGGAAACTGTTTGTTATTGTTCAATTTCTTAGGTAATGAGTTGCCGAATATTCAAAAACTATAAACTGAAATGATTCGGGATATTATTTAGAACTATTATCATATTACAAAAAACTAATTATTTCAAAATTAAGGTGTAGGTCCCTATAATTATTTCTCCTACTAAATGATTAAAAAGTGAATTGGATGAGACTCAGATATAGGTTCACCAAAATACATGGAATGCATGCTAACCCATGTAGCATAGGGGGATAGTGTGCTATCTTGGAATGTACTTGGGTACATGAATAGTCCCACAGTCTGGAGATAGAAAATATGCAACCTGATGTGACATGTTGTATAATATCAATATAAATGCATAAACACTTGACACACATCCCACATGATAAATAGAATGATACATTATATAGGAAGATTTTACAAACCCAGAAATACAAGTTATATGAATATTACACCATGACCATCCTTTTCAACCCCAAAATAATCCATGGCTTCAAATAAAGTCAATACCATCACCCATTGAGCCTCTATAGCACCCCATAAATGTTTCACTTATCATCCATACTCATTATATTAATCTCCATCAGTCCCATATATTGATGTGGTGACCAAGACCCTCATTAGATAACCCATGATGTCTGGAATCTACCAAATGTGAGAACCAACCACCACATGACCCTTTTTCCTCACTTAACCATGATTAATCTAGATTATAGAGTAAATGGTTTAATGAATAAAAATATGGTCATTAGTGGGATGTAAAAACACCCAAAATGAGATAATGTTTATTTTTGTCGAATAAAACAGGTATTATTGTAAAAATTAATATAAAATGTAACACCCCAAGATTTCATAGTGCGTTATTTCTTCAAAGTAATTCTATAACATGCACTACACGCATCCCTGAGTTCATGCGCACCACGACTTACTAATGTATTCCTTCAAAAGCGGTTATAAATAATATTAACTAAATTTTTAACTTTAAATAATACTTATAATTTTAGAATACATATTAAGAGTATATTAGACATAATGTATGAACAAATTCATTTTTTTTCTGATGAAAGAAATATTTTTTAAAAAATTAAATTTTACCACCTTTTAATTGAAAACCCTTTTTGAATCCAATATTTGAAACTAATATATAATCAATGTGACAAAAATAAACTTCTTCTTTAAAATCTCAAAATAAGAATTTAGTTTCAATAAATATTTAGTGTTTTTCTGATAACTTTCATATTTGGGTGAATAGTGAAAAATACTAAATTTTAACTGAAAACAACTTTTTTAATCAAAATAATTTATAGTGTTAAAATATAAATTTTAATGGATTATAAGTATAAATAGATTATATTTTTACCATTTAATACCATGTTGTCCATTTTATGTAATTTCACTTTCAAATTGGACATAAACAAGTGTCAGTCTTTTGATTGTTATTATTTATTAAAAATACGCCTTTTGGTTTTGACAACGTGAATTAATTTTTAATTAGTAAATGAAACTTCTATGTTTTTAATTTGGTAAAATAGACTTCATTTTGAAATTTTTAAGATCAAAATTAGCTGTGGGAGAATTTTTGGTATTTTTCTAAAAACTGTCAATTTTTGATGAATAGTGAAAACACTGAGTTATAGTTTAAAACCGAATTTTTATTTAAATATTTAATTATTTAAATTTATTTTAGGTAAAAATAGATACATAATACCTATATATGTTCAATTTAATTCATTTGAGTCATTTTGTGATAATATTAGATATATAAAATTGAATTGAACTTCTCACTGTCTTTTACCCACATCATAGGAGTATTTGCAAATTTACATAAAACATAATTTTACTGCTTTGGTGAGATGAATTAAGAAAATCAGAAAAAATGGTTAATATCAAGGAGTAAAATGTGGTTCAATAAGATAAAAATATTTGTTTGATGAATAGTAACTTTTTTCTTTTATTTACGAGGGTTAAAAGTAAATAGGGTAATTATGGGTAAAAATGATATTATTATTATCCTAACACATGTCTTAATTCTATTGGATAAGTATAATTCGACCAAAAACAACCTTAGGAATAAAATATGAATACCTTTTGTCCACTTGGATTAGAATATGACAATTTTTTATTATTTAATTCAAAGAAGAGTTAAAAAAAGATATATTCAATGTTTAATAACTAAAACATTTTTAATATAGGGATACACATAAGATAAATTCTACTATAAATATTCATTAGAAAGAAAAAAATATCCTACATAATGTTATTTTATTAATAATTTTTAAAAATTAAATAATTAAATTTATTTGTTACACAATGATGATGCAGTAATTACCTAATTAATGAAATATTAAAATAATTGATATTATAAATATCCAAATAAATCTAATTTGAGACTTTTTATGAATTAAACTAATTTTCTAGGTTAATATGACATATTAGGGTTATATAGATGAATTTTTCCTAAAGTAATAATGTTGTTATGAATTTAGAAAAAAACTAAATACTTTCAAAATTGACATAAAAGAGTTTTTTTTAATATTATATTATTAATTGATATTCTATTCAGAAAAATATAAGTATCATCCAAAATACTTATACAATGATAGGTGTATCATTAATTATCCACTTGGGGTTCACTTGAAATTTTATAGTTAGTTTATTAACCATATAATATAATAATACAAAGAGACGTTGTAAATGTCAATCTATTAAACTAAGAGTCAAATCTAAAAGATAAGGTTAATATAGTGACCCAAACCAGTCTAAAACCTATTGGTGGAGTGGTTTTAGACCCATATCCATATTTTCCTTTAAATAATCCACTTAAGAGAAATTAGAAACAGAAAATGATTTTATTATAAAATAATATTTCTTATTTTTCCTAAGATTCCCCTCAACCCTCTTACAAAAGGGAACTCCCCCTTCACTATAATTCACCCCCTAAAAGCCATTTGGCTCAGCCAAACCCTACCCAATTACCCTCTCAACTGTCCAACAATCATTCAAGAGGCATTTTTGTAGTCATAAATCCAACCTATGGAGCCCTTTTGATCGAATCAGAAGGAAGTACCCGAAGAAGAGGAAAATATTTCATCGTCTCTTTCAACTGCCTTTCTTCTCCCACTTCCTATTTCTTTTTTATTTCAACTCTAAAATGATAAATCTAGTGTATTATATATAATGTGATGTTATTATAAATATGTTAAAACTATATTCATTATTCTATCCATTATTCTAATGACATGTCAAAATATGTGCTTACGTACGGTTTACCGTCTCCACGTCATGGTGTAATTGTTATTCAATACATTATTATTTGGATGGGTACAATAATGATGTGTAATTTATGTAAATAATAAATATAACATGATAATTATTCTTTATATATGATATAACATCTAATTATATATTATTTTAATCTCAAAAGAATGATATTATCGCTTGTGCGTACGTACGGATTACCGTCTCCACGAACGCCAAGAGATTCATTCCCCATCATATCCATTCAAGACTAATTTTCATTAGATGATTAAAAATAATATTTAATGACTTAATAACATTCTGAATATGAATAAGATACATCCTATCCATAACACACATTACTTACGTAACAAATCATATAAAAGAAAACGAATCAATGTACACTCGAAAGGACGATAATACTAAGATATTATTAACAAAGCAATGTTAAAAGATCATATATGATATAATATTAATGTATATGATTCTTGTATAATTTAATAAAAATTATTTCACCATTATAACAGAGGTTAAACTACCCTCGACCAAGGAAAAGTACAAGGTAAGTGTTAATTTCACAATCTCTTCATTATATGAGGTTGTTTATATGTAATTATCGACTCAGACTTCTTTATCATCCACATCCATGTTTCTTAAAAATGTATTTAAAAATATTCTTAATATTATATAGAATATGGGTTAAAGTTATTTATACATTTTTTTGAATTTTATAATATTTTTATAAATGAATCCTTCCATCATTTTCCAAACAAGGTACTTTATGACCTTTTCGACAAAATTTTGGTAAGAATGTTTTTTTAACTTATACGGAGGGTGCATCTATTTTCTTCCATTATAACATCGTTGAAGCTTCCCTTAAAATCTTATAAAAATATTTTCAAATATAAATGTTTTCTTATATAATTATGTGTCATATAAATGATTTCAAAATATAAAGAGATATTTCTCTAAAAAGGTTTTGTAAGCCTTGCATTGTACATTATCTTTTCATTTTATTAAAATCATTAAATAATGAGGTCATCGCTGCATCATAATTATGTCATAAATAATTTAATTTATTTAATGTCTAAAAATTATAAAAAAAATACTATGATGTAGGAAATCTTTTTAGCTTTCCAATTACTATTTATAGTCAAAAATATGACTTGTATAACCCCATGTAAAAATTGTTTTAGTAAAACATTTCATGTTTGTGTCATTTTTTACTTTAACATTAAATAAAAGGTATTTATGTCATTTTCCAACTAAAGTGGCTCCATGGGGTCCCCAATTTGACTCATGGATTTTTTTGGTCGGCCATGGCACGTCCAGTGAGGGTAGGACATGCGTCAATCTCATCTCATATTATTAAAACATTATTTTTACCTTAAACTACACTAAATACCTCTAATCGCGATTAAGAACTTAAAAGTTACTATTCACCAAAAATTATTTTAATCTCATTGAACCACATTTTACTTCTTAATGACAACCATGTATGTCGGATTTTTGAAAATCAAATCACATAGGTGGTAATATTTCATTTAAACGAAAAATCAGTTATTTAACTACCACTTAGTGGTTTCACTATTCATCAAAAATAGAAGTTTTTCAGAACAATGCCAAAATTTCACCCTAAGCTGTAATTGATATTCCGATTTCAAAAATGATGTCTATTTTAAAAAATTCCAAAAATATATATTGCATTAATTTATTTTATAATTAATTTCCGCTGGCACAACAAATAGCGTGTTTTTAAGAAATAGTTTATTTCAAAAGATTGGCAATTGTTTATGTCCAATTTAAATGTTAAATTAATTATAATGACCACTATTGGATAAAATGGTAAAAATATATTCTAAATAGTGTAATTTATCACTATAAATTATTTTTATTAAAAAAGTTGTTTTTAAGTATTTTCACTATTCATATAAAATTAGAAGTTCTCAGAAAAATACCAAAAATTCAACATAGGCTAATTTCGATATTCCGAATACAAAAATGAAGTCCATTTTAAAATATAAAATTTCTATAATTTTAAAAAGTGGTTATTACTATACATAACGGCTACTATGATTAGTCGTAGTGTTTTAGAACTCGAAGTTGCGTACAATGCAAGCTATTGCATTATTGAATGAGAAGCATATTGTGGAAGCTCGGGGTGTTACATTGATCGCAAGTCAATCATGGAGAACCACTGAGCTCCCCTTAATTTATCAAACATATCATCAAAGCATGTAAGTGAATATTTATTCTTTATTTTCACTTTGTTAAACTTACGATAATCAACACAGAGCTGAGGAGTTACATCAGAATTTTTCCTGAACAAAATCGGTGCTGCCCATGGAGACATACTTGGCCGAATGAAACCCTTGCTTTCCAGCTCCTCTGACTGCACTTTTAATTCCCGTAACTTTGTTGGTGACATTCTATATGATGGAAGGGAAATAGGATTGGTCCCCGGAAGGAGATCAATTATAAAATCCACTTCTCTTAGAGGTGGTAACCTTGAGAAGTTCTTGGGAAAGACATCTAGAAATTGATCCACAACCATTGGAAAACTATTTTCCTAAATATCTTCCATTGCTTCCAAAGTCAATGCAGCTAATTAGTAAGATATCATTCCCACCATTGGTTCCAACTACCTCTTTGCACTTTTATTTTTTGTCCTCTCTATTCGGAAGAGATGGTCGATGTCGTCCTTAGTCGTGAAACTAACCATTCTCCTATAATAGTCGATGTGAGCTTTAAACATTTTCAATCAATCCATACCCAGGATAACATCATAGAAATCCATGTCCAACATGGAGAAGTCCCATTTCAGCTAAACTCCATCAACATTTATATCAAGTGCTCACCACACGAAGTCTTGAAATTATCTTTCACCAAGAAGAGTTTGTAGTTTCAAGAAAGAAGGCATCATTTCCATTTTTAGGTTCAGCAAATTAGAAATATGAGAAGCAATAAAGTAATGAGATGCACCAGTATCAAACAACACTTGAACAACGGTAGAATTTAAATTAATCGTACCTCTTACTATTGATGGTTCAGTGCGATCATCAATAATCATCTTCTCAGCTCCATGCAATTGATTCGTCGATGCACAATTATCCTTGTTGCCTTGCTGAGATTACCCTAGTTGAGGAGTCATGGTATTTTTAGGATCACCATGGATAGCTCTGTAGTGCTGAAGAAATTGATTCTACTATCCTCGTCCTATCGAAGCATACGATGCTTGCGGCGCCTAGGAAGTGTCCCGAACACTCGACCGTGGAGCACTACGACAATAATGCTGAAGATGCCCCATATTGTTGCAATTATGGTATGCTCTTGGTGGTGCTGTACATTCTTGTTTCATGTGATCTGTCAAACCACATTGAAAGCGTCCAACTTTTCTCTAGGGTCGTGGAGGAAGGTTGACTGATCCCACCATCTGGTTCTGATTCGCACTCCCACCATGGAAGTAGGTTTCCTTATTTCTCTCGTTCCTAGTATTAGAGTTCCCACACATTCCCGTGGGTATCATCATTCCTCCTCCTATCGATCCTGCGATATCACGTTTAGAAACCATTGCTCTGTTTACCATATCTATACAATCTATTATATAGAGCACTGTAATCATTGATGGAATCTCATGCCACAACCCCGATTCGAAGATGCGTTCCTTCAAAGAAGCACTTGCCACAACCTCTGTTGAAAATGGACTAAATTCATGAACATAGCCTCGTACTCTGTGATAGAGAGGATCTCCAGTTTCAAGCTGAAGAAGTCTGTCATTTTCAGGATCTTGAACGTGTGAGGATAGAATTGTTTTTTTAACAATTCATCAAAATCCTCCCATGTATGGCCTTCTTCCAATTTAGCTTTCACTGCTAAATCCCACCAATGATGTGAAAGATCCTCGAGCATAAAAGTCACTAGATTTACTTTCATATCTATTGGTGTGCTGATTAAAATCGAATATACGATTCATCCTGGATAGCCACACCTCTGCCTTCTCAGGTTCAGCATCACCCCGAATGTTCAGTGGATTCTGTATCACGAAATGGATGGTATAATCCACATGTCTTGGCTCATTCCTTCAGTTCCCCATATCCACAACATGAAAAGCTTGGAAAATAATCCAAACCAGCTCTTGGTTCAAACGTGGTTAAAGTGAAACCACATTCTCCGCAGCTTCTTCCGGTTGGTTTCGATGATGCCTATCGGGTGCCATTTTCTAAACCAACAACAAACTCCGTCAATCTCACTCTCTAGCAACTGTTGGCCTATAATTTCATATTCTATGACATCAACTATCACAACATTGTTCTCAAAACAACCTTTTTCCATGTTCAACCATTTTTATTGAAAACACTCAACATGATTTTTGAAAATCAACCCATTTTCAAAATACACCAAATACCCTGTTTTCAAAAGTTTTCACTTGAAAAAAATTTCTGCATTTTTCAAAAGTTAGCACCATCCACAAAATCCTTAATCATTTGCCACAATGAAATATGAAATCCTAGTGGGAATTCATTCCTCTATAACACATTTCATGCTCCTGGGATTGGCTAAACCCATGACAATGAGATTTCCAACATTCTAGAAGTGTATTCAAAACACTTATTTACCCAACACCCTAGTAACTTGAAGTTCAGCATAAACGGGTTAGCTACTTCCTTTTATGCAATACATTTAAAGTTCTAAAAATCCTACTCCTGTATATGATTCCAACCCATAGAATATACGAGAATGAGTTTCAAATCCAAGACAAAGAACATCGATGACCATTTTTTAGGAAAGGACCGAACAAGTTGATACCATTTGTAATGACCGGATAATTTCCTTTGGCTTGAGAGTTCAACGAGTCATTACTTGGCCTTAAGAGACCACCCCAAGGCCCCAAAGGCTAGAAATAAAAGTCGGTGGGTTTCAATGCAAGTGGGGGATGATTTACCCTTTTATAAATTAGTTCATAAACCAACCATTTCTAACAACCACTATATGTTTCATGATAAAGAAACAACCAACTCATTCATTACCAACAGAGAACTATATTGTTCCAAAACCAATACATAATTAACACAATATTAGAGAACCAAGAAGAAGACTAAAAAAAGACCCAAAACACACCAAGGCACACTCCACAGTTCCACACTGAGATCCATGCTCCAAGAACCAACACATCTCCCAAGCTTCACCATGTACCACTAGCAATAAGATGCTTTACCTTTAACCGTGTCCTAGAAAACAATATCTGCATAAGCACCAAAGTACCAAAGTAGGTGTGATTATAAAACTCAGTAGGTTTTCCCCCAATGACTTCCCTACTAATTCTACTAGGACAAAAGAGTTAGCCACATCTATATAAAAACAATTTATATACAACATTTTCACCAAAGAAATTTATTACTAAATATGAACAAGTTTTCCAAAACCATCCATGCTCAAAAGCATCAAACTAAAATTCAAAAGAGATTTACCAACAAGTTATTTTTCCAAAAAAAACCAAACCAATTTCCAAACCATTTCACAAACATCCCATTTTGGCATACCCACCCATTTCATGAACCCGTGAAATCAACCATGCATGCTTCGTGATGACTGTTCCAAACTCATGAGTGGTCTCTCGTCGATCAACCATGTCGTCAAAAAGTAATAATTTCCTATGTTCCATTACACCTTTGGCACTGAGAACAAGGTCATATTTCTACCAAGCCTCTTACGTAAAAGTCCCACGAGCCATTAAAGCTTTGGCACCGAGCACAAGGTCCTATTTCCACCAAGCCTCGTATATGCAACATGAACACACACACCACACATTTCCAACAATCATGCCAAAACAATCATTTCAATAAATCACCTTTTATTGAAAACCATTTTCTATCAATACCATATGTGTTCAACCAATTCAAACCATTTCAATAAGGCTCCGTTTTTATTGAAAACCAAATCCATCAAAATATTTTCAATCAAAAACCATTTCAATAAAACACTAATTTTTATTGAAATCCCATTTCTCATCAAACCATTTATAATTTCATCAATTTTATAATTTAAAATAAACATTTTAAATTCAAATAGCCAAATCACATTGCACAAAAATTCACCATGATCTCACAATTTCATCAAAACCATAAATCATCACTAAAGAAGATTTCTTCCATGCTTTTTATAATCAATACCATTAAAATAACGAATTTGAAACTAATCAAAATAATTCTTACAAGAGGAATCGAGGGTGAAGCCACCTACCTCAAAGGTTAGATGAAAACCATGATAGTCAAAGAACGAAGAAAAAAACCGGGTCGATTCTCCAAGAATCATCCTTATATCTCTTCTCCTAAACAACCAAGACCAAATCTGGTTATATTTGGCATCCACACACTTAGATCTACCCATAACAGCTGTAAATCTAAGAAATTGAGAGAAGTGGAGAAGTAGATCTAAGTAGATCTTAGAAACCGTTTAAGAACAATCACATACCTCAAGAAACCGGCTTCGATTCGCCAAGAGAAGCCTTTGGATCACCTTCGGAACAATGGGAGAGCCCTCCTTGACCTTAGGAGACCCAAAATCCCGAGTTTGGGCCACTTAAGAGCTTAAAAGAGGCATTTAGAGGAGAAAACGCATGAGGTCCACAATTTATGGATCTAATTTAAGTACTCGCACGGTTAGACTACACGGTTTGGCAAACTGTGCGCTAACCGTGTGTTATCTACTACCTCAGCAACCCTTCTCACACAGTTTGGCTGTACGGTTAGACAAACTGTGCATCTACCGTGCAGAAGTCACTTCGACAAAAGTTTTCTCTGCATGGTTTAGTGGCACGGTTTAGACAAACCGTGTGCCTCTCGTGCGCCTTCATTTTTGCCTCAAACTTCAATCTAGGATATCTGGACTCTCCCATACGTCACACATGACATTTAAAACCAAGAAATGAATCATGAAAGGGTTACATACAAGAATCCAGGGGGTACTATGACGAGTTGGTGGTCTAAATTATTTCCACCGTAATCGTGATGTATATAATTGAAGATGTAGTTGTAAAAATATGCTTTCCATCTGCATTATTATTTCATTGTCTATGGAAGGTAATTTGGTCATTACTATGTGGTGAAAGACCCATCATGGACCCTATTGATCCCATTGAAGATTTTAAAATGGACTTGGGGTTACCCATTGTGTATGTCAATGAATTATTAATTATGAAATGAATTAATAATAGTTGAGATATGGTAATTATTATAGTGAATGGTTTTTAATTGTTAATTTGGTCTATGGTAATGGTTAAATGGGTAATTGAGATGGTTGAATGTTAGATTTTATGAAATTTTTCAAAGTATTTTGAAAATGGTTTTAATTATGTTTTTTGGATTTTGTTCTGGTTAGGATTTCTATGATGGTAAATGATGTGTTCAGTATAGGTAATATTTTAGAAATGATGTGTTGACCACAAAGTCACTAAAAACAGGATAATTCTTGGATTTGAAATGTTGATTGAATTTTGTGCGTGGTTATATATTTTGATAATTATGTGGTTTTTCTTTTAAGGAATTGAATAAAAGGGATATATAATTGATATATTATGATGTTGAGGAGAAAGAACCTTATTGATGGGTAGTTCAATACTGTTTTAAGTGCCATTATGAAATTGTAATGTGGGGTTAGGTTTATTGTTACGGGTTTGGTATTAAATGATTGCTGGGGCTTTTCAAAATGAAGCATGATTGATGATATTGAAATTTGATAAATAATCTCATAAATATAGAAATATTTGTTAATTTAATTTTTGGGGATTCTCATACAAAATATATCAAATCGTATTTGGATTCATGTACTCATACTTTATGTTTGTTGAGTAGTGAATAATGTGTTGTGATGTTAGATTAAAGATCCAATGCCTAGTTTGGGGCATGCAAGATTGATGCTCTAGGAACCCCAGTGCACCATAGTTTTTTGGGGGAACGACTAATGCTCCAGAACCCATGGTTATGGACATGATGTTCCAAATTAAGGTGGGGATGCTCAGACATGTTGTTCCAAGTCCCGATTGTATTAATTAACTAACATTCCATGTTTATTGACTTGTGACCATAATGTACGGATGGTTAGACGTGGTGTTCCATGTAATAGTTGGATTCATGGACTGATGGTCTATGTTTGATGACATGTAATTTAGTGATTGGGATGGCAGTACATGATGTACCAGATCATAGTTGGATATTTGGATTGAGGCAACCTGATTTCCCACCTATGACCCTAGTGATATGTGGTTTGGGAACCCATACTGATGTGATGTGGTACACTAGAATAAATAATAGATAAATCAATTCCCCTATGAAATAAAATGATAAACCCCTAGGGTGATGATATGATAGAACAAAAAGATGTAATTGGATAATTATAAAATTGTGAAACTAAAACACATTTCCTATAATTCTGATTTATTTATTATAGCTATGATTATATTCTTACACTATTTTATAGAATGGATATTTATTTAGACACCACTGGTGGTGGCCTACATAGTTTCATTCTCACAATACTCGGTCAGACATAACAGTAGGGTACCTGATAAGATGTTAGTTGTTTACTTTCACATGTTTAGGATGGGGACATGATGTTTGGAATATGCATGGACATATGGGTTGAAAAATGGGATGTTAGGACATGATTTAGAATTAGGTCCATGTTTGGAAATTTTTATGGTTTTTTGACTGCATGACATAAAATGTATTCATCGTATTTTTATAGCATGTGTTCCTCTTTTACTAGAGGCATTCACTGTATGATTTCAATTAACTATTTTTATTGGTTATAATATCATTAGGTATTATTTCGGTTTTGGTTTCACCCTAATAACTGTGTATAGTCTCCCCAATGTATAAATATATACTCTCAGGGTTACTCATCTTCCTTTGGTGTACGAGGTGGCACACCTATGGTTTTGTGGTGCTTCAGCCTGGGGCACCATGTCAGTGGCAGCCAGTCCGAGACGTTACACACATACACATACAAATACAAATACACATACACATACAAATACTCATAAACATACACATACACATACCCATAAACATACACATACAGATACACATACCCATACACATACACATACACCTACACATGCACATACATATACACATACCCATACACATACTCATACACATACACATACACATACACATGCCCATACAGATACACATACACCTACCCATAAACATAAACATAAAGATACACATACCTATACACATACACATACGCCTACACATGCATATACACATACGCATACATGTACACATACACATACACATACACATACACCTACACATGCACATACACCTACACATACACGTACACATACACAGACACATACACATACACATACACATTCACCTACACATCCACATACACTTACACATACACATACACAGACACCTACACATACACAAACACATACACACACACACACACACACATACACGGACTCATACACATACACATACACATACACATACACATAGAGATACACATACACATACACATACACATACACCCACACATACACATACACATACACATACACATACACATACACATACACATACACATACACATACACATACACATACACATACACATACACATACACATACACATACACATACACCTACACCTACACATACACATACACATACACATACACATACACATACACATACACATACACATACACATACACATACACATACACATACACATACACATACACATACACATACACATACACATACACATACACATACACATACACATACACATACACATACACATACACATAAACATACACATACACATACACATACACATACACATACACATGCACATACACATACACCTACACATACACAAACGCATACAAATAAACCTACACATATACATAAACATAGACATACACATATAGATACACATAAACAAAAACATAAACATACACATACACATACACATACACATACACATACACATACACATACACATACACATACACATACTAATACACATACACATACACATACACATGCACATACAAATACACATACACATACACATACACATACACATACACATACACATAAACATACACATACACGTACACATACACATACACATACACATACAAATACACATACGCATACATATACACATACACATACACATACTCATACACATAAACATGCACATACACATACACATACACATACACATACGAATACACATACACATACACATACACCTATGCATACACATACACATACACATAAACATACACATACATATACACCAACACATACACCAACACATTCACATATGCATACAAATAAACCTAATCATACACATAAACATACACATACACATACAGTTACACATAAACATAAACATACACATACACATACACATACACATACACATACACATACACATACACATACACATACACATACACATACACATACACATACACATACACATACACATACACATACACATACACATACACATACACATACACATACACATACACATACACATACACATACACATACACATACACATACACATACACATACACATACACATACACATACACATACACATACACATACACATACACTTACACTTACACATACACATACACATACACATACACATACACATACACATACACATACACATACACATAGACATACATATACACATACACATACACATAAAAATGCACCTACACATGGACATATACATATACACAATCATAAATATACACATAAAAATTCACATAAACCAACTCCTACACATAAATACACATACATACACTTATATAAACATACAGAAGAAAAAATATATACTTATATATACACATTTACAGACATGTACACATATATATATACACATACATACATATTCTTAGTCATTGTTACACGTACATAATCATTCATAAAGATATATACACATACATACACATACATAATTATATACAGACACATACATCCGTAGACACATATATACATATACATACCAACACATAGACACACATACACACACATACAGACACATACACATAATTACACATATATACTTACATTTGCATATATATATATATATACATACATAAACAGGAAAATACTTATAAATTCACCAACACACAAAATATACTTCCATACATACATTTATAAACAATTTTATATTTTATATACACCGAAGTATTAATCTATCTTTACTTTTAATTCTGTCATAGTACTATCTTTTTTGTCCCTGTATAGAATTTTAATCGAAATACCAATGATTAAATTAATATATATATAAAAATTTATATAAATGTATTATTTTTAATGAATAATAAGTAAATATATGTCAATTTTATATTTATATAATTATTTAAATAAAATAACAATTTTTTATAATTATAAAAACATTTCTGATAAATTAAATAAATTATTAAATATTTTGTCAATTAATATAAAGTTGATATTTTTATATATAAATCATTGATATTGGGATGGTAATAATTTTTTATTTTAATATGAACCATATTTTTTAATATACAAGTAATATTAAAATATATATTTTAATATATTCATATATTTACGTGTATATAATATATATATATATATATATATATATATATATTCAAACACACACATATGATTATTAATTTACATATTTTGAAAACATATATGTGTATTATAAATTATATAATATGAATATAAATATATAAGAAATTTAAATAAACACCATATATATTGTATATTTCTGTGATTCAATATGTATAATTATCTATAAACACACACATACATATTTATAATTATAAATATATATCTATTTTTCATATTATATAATATGAATACAACCATATAAAATTTAAAATGGATATATATATACTATAAAATTTATAGTTTGAATGTAAATATTTTATAAAAAAGTATAAATTGGAAAAATATTTACTAATTATATTTTTATAAATTTATATATATTGTTATATATATCACATATACAAAAATATATAAAAAATTATATATAAAATATTCTAAAAATGGTATCATTTATCCACATTATAATAGTGTTAATAAACGGTAGTCCTCATGAGTTCTGACTTTGATTATCAATAATGGTAAACTTTATTTACGCTTGTAAATCCACTAACAATGGGTTCCCTTGTATTTGTGATTTTTTCAATAATAATGGGGAAATTTATAATCACATAAGTATATAATATAAAAAGGAACGACTTTATTGACATTTATATTTAGCACAGATATAGGGTAACACTTATTATAGATGAATATATTGTAGTGTACCCAATGTAAAACCTATATGAAAATGTATATTTTTTTAAATAATCCTCATAAATAAAGAATTTTTTTAAAACCCATATGCAAAATAATCCATTTTCACATCCTAAGTAGTAATGTGAAAATACTTCATAAAATTATTATGCACTAAAATAAAGTGACATGAGGAAATGATGAAAATGAAGTTAACCCCTTGATATTTTAATGTGGAATAGTGTGGGAATGCCCTGTGATTCAAGTTTAAATTTATTTTGGATTGGTTCCTCCAAAATGTGTTTGAAAAAAATTAACAACCCTATGATGAAAATAATATGTATATTTCATATCATGAATTTTTTTCTCTGTATCAATGAGTAATCATAATTACATTGCCTTTAATTTATAAATTGATCCAAAGAATTAGTTTTTCCCTCTACACCATTTCTTAAATTTTTCTAATAAGACACTTTAATATTTGTCAGGGAATTAGTAAAAATGGAAATTATCCTAATAAAAATATATAAACATAAACTGAAAAAGTTTATCCTGAACGATAGCATTATCCCAAAAAAATACACTAATCTATTAGTCTTTTCTCTCTCGGTAAGATATTTCCACTCCTTGAGATATGATGGTTTCCTATAAATACCTCTTACATTCACCAAAGTATGTTTCGAAACTTTTAATTGTTTCCCATTTTATTTGAGAGAATATGTGATTCTTTGGAATAAAGATCATTTTATAGGGTAAATGATCAAATGTTCATGTATGTATATTTTTTATATTAATTTATTCTAGTTAAAAAATTGTAAATGGATTTAGAGCTTTCTTCATACATCTAGAGAGAGTTATATTTTTGTTTAATGGTTTCTATAGAAACTCAACTGAGAACTACTTGCTGGAAAAATTCATATGGATTATGTATTATATGATGTGAATATGTTTTAGGTCAAAATCCATGAAACTCATGAAGGGAATGAAATGTTTACATATAATGAAAAAATAATATGATATCAAAATTTAGATCATGATATAATTTAATCATAGAAAATGATTATTTTGGAGTTTTTATAATTTTATGGATTTCACAACATGGAATCGATTTAAGACATGAATTCTTCAGGTATAGATATGTTAAACACAATCCATGCCTCACTCTTTTAGAATTTCAAGGTTATTTATTTACACTTCAACCATGTATTATGCTTGGAAAATTTTGGATAGTCTCCCTCATTTAGGATTTTCCCGTTTGGTGTTTTTCTCCTTGGAAGCTTCATCACATATCTCTGTTAAGGATTCATTGTATATATTTGTTCCCTATGGTTATGGTGGTGGCATTGAATTCAATTTTTTTTCAAAATTGTTAACAAGTATTGTTCTCTTTATATCCATTATAGTTTAATGTTTTGTAATTCCTCTCAAAGGCTAATCCATGGTTTTTAATTCTCCATTGTCAATAGATGATATTTTTCTATCTCTCTTGGGGTAGTTGTATCTATACAACAGTCATTAATTCATGAATTTCTCTATTATCTTATTGATCCCTTTGAGTTTTTCATTGAAATGGACTTTATATGATGTAAAAATATTATTTATTAAATGTGAGAATAATATATGTAATATCATTGGATAAAAATAGAACATTGGGAACCATGTGTGCTTTTGGAGATAGATATAGGTAGTCCTATTTTCGATGGAAGCACTGGGTTAATTTTGATATAATGACATAATGTGGTTTGAAATGATTTTAGATTGAACCAACAAATTCATTTGTTTGGATTTCCTAATGTTTTGTATATACTCTCATAATCATGATCCCAAAATTTTTGCATCATATATTATAATTGATGAATCCCTTCATAGAATATAACAAGTTTAATTTACATGATATTCATTTAGAACTGATTTATTATGGGATTTGGGGAATATGGATGGATTTTTGGATAAAAATAATGTTTAAAGATGGTTAGATTAGTAAAAAAATTATAAACTATATTTTGATATAATGATAGAACTTTTTCATTCATGATATTAAAACTTGTATAGATTTATTTGTGATTTCTCTCAGTCTCTAAGATCAAACCAGAAAATTTTCATTTTTAAGTTGGAGACCTTATTTTATAGGACTAATGGGAAGAAAATGTTATCATATAGAATAATAGGTTCTCTATTCTCATGTCACTATCATATTGTGATGGATTATTGATGATGGATTTTCAAAAGGATTCTTGTTTAGTTGGGACTATTTTAGATTTCTAGTTTTTCCAATGTGTTTTGACTATGTTTTTATCATGGATATGTATTTATTTATTTTATGTTGTACATTGATGGTTTTTCATTTTTACATGATAGTTTTTATCCATTTTTGTACCTAAATAGTTAGCAGAAAAATTTGGTTGTCTTTCATGTTTACTAGGTTGGTTTTTTAGTTTAAGTTCTTATTATTCCAGAACCATGTTGGGGTTATAATGTTTTTTGTGATTCTTTTGGAAAGGTTTTTTTTTCTGTGAATTGATTCTTTTTTGATAGGGGTAGCCTAAAAGTTTCACCAGTTACACCCTTATTAAAAGAAATAATCTACACAGAGTCATAATTTTAAGTGGCTATTCACGCTCTCAAGACACAGTGTTACATCCTATTTGAGGAATAGTTTTTGTTAAATTCTGTTCATAAGAGCCTGATATATATTTTCAATCAGTGCAATTTGTACATCTGAAAATTATTTTAGGTGCAGTATCACAAGAATATTTACATTGAAATTAATAATAATTTCTGAACTGGAAATGTGTTTTATAATGACATAAGAATGAATCTCCCAACACATGAAGTGATGGAATCAGTAGAAGAGTTATATTTTAGGTGTTTTTTTGCTGATATGATATTGGGGAAGAATGAATCTTGTGGATAGGTAAGTCTATATTTTAATAATGATTAATCATTTTTTGTTGAGTTGTATCACCTAATGTTTATTTTTTACTCTGAGAGCAAGGGATTTAATAAAAAAATTTATGGTAGGGAGAACTTGGGTGAGTGGTCTCATCCTCCAAGTAGTGCATCATGTTTTTGAAATAGGTCATCCATTATTTCTTCCGTATGTAATTTTCTAATGGAAATTGGGATCTATTAATTTTATTTTTTACACTTTGGTACTACAAAAATGTATCATGATTTAAGATGAAATAATTGGTGGCTAGGGATGAGATATTGAATTGTGGATTTTGTATCATTGTGACCAACTTTTTGGAGAATTAATGTGAATGAAAATGTAACATGTAGATTTTTTGTAGTCCATAACCATTCTGATATGGAAATTTGATGAGATTTCAATGAATTTCATCATTGAATTACCACATACATCTAGTGGGAATAATGTTATTTTTTAACATTAATACACTCAAAATATTGGTGCATTTACTCCTTAATAAGCTGATGATGAAGGTGGAATTGGTAGGGAAATTTTATGTTTGAGAAATTGTGGGACTTTATTGATATACCATTGTAGTTTTTTCAAATAGGGGACCAATGACCACATCAGGATTTTGACATGTTTGATGGAGTAGATGCATTACTAGTTGAAATTAAGCACAACATATCATCTAAGGATGAATGCATAGATATATATAGTGTCATGTCCCAACACAATGGGAATCTAGATGAAACATCCCTAAGAAAAACTACAAAGTAAAGGGTGTGAAAACAAGAAATGAAAGGCAAAACATAAATTGGAATTCTTTGCCTAGTGTACCTACACACACACACACCTGACCATCAAAATATAGAAGTGTTGAAGAGTAATAATAAAAATATGTAATATATATTATATAACATTGAATATGAAAAACATCTTTGGTGTACAAGAGTAAGATAGTGAATATTTAATTTAAAGGGAGAAAATACATTCCCAAGTTGAAATATTTCCTCAATAGAAAAAACTAGAATGAAAAGGTGTTGAGAGAACCCATCTATAGATATTCATGATCTGACCACCAAATTTGGTTCAATGAATTGTGTATACCTATGCTCCTTTGTAGTCACTTCCAACATGTTAGATGTCTACACAATATATGACATGTGTGGGAAAATCACATTGAAGGATGAGTATATAAATACCCAGTCGGATGCCCTGAAAGTTAAAAGGGGAACAATAATAAGCACAATATGAATAAATATACTTCCAAACAAAATTAATGGGAGTACACATCCAATAACATAGACACACACACACTCAATCACAAATATAAATATATATAACCAAACCAAAGAAACCAAAATTATCGAGAAAATGTGATCTCCATCTCATGGACCAACCCAGTTAAGAGTTCCATCAATTCTAGTTGTGAATCAACAATGTTTTATGGCTAGCATGTCAGTTTAAATATGTAACCATATAAAGGACCAATACCTATCCATTGTGGGTCATAGTCGAGAGATAAAAATATCCATGAAGGGGAAATTCTCCAAACTACATTAAGGGGATTTCAATTTGATAAAATTGGATATGTTCCCTATCCAATAGTGGGGTATGGCTTAGAAGATAGATGATATGTAACCTAATTCTATATGGGGGTACCACTCAGTAGAAAGATAAAGGAATCGTACCCAAATCCCATATGATGTTACCACTCTATGTAATAAGGAATCAAACCCTACCTAATATGGGGTACTAGTCCCTTAGTAGATAGAGGACCCATGACCTAGTCTGTCAGGGGGTAATAGTCCAATGATCATGCCCAGGGAGTGAGTTTGTCAAGCTCCACCAAAATAAGGGTAACAATCAGACCATATTCCACTATATCTAAAAATACACCATAGAGGACACCATAATAGTATACATAAAAAAACGAACTATAAGATTCTATAGGCCAAAATCAGATACCAAATCATGAATATATGATATATTCATGTCTCATTAGAATGAAAATTAGGGGTACACTGCCTAAAGAGAGAGTCACATGAAATTTGTTCCCACTCCATTGCATGGTAGATTGCCTAATGATATACAAATCACATAACATGTTTCAATACACATTATTTAGGTGTACTATACAGGGTGGCTCAGCCACCCAGGGTCCTACCTATGCTCCCTAATTATGATTGTCTGTCATGCTAGAGTCCACATATCCCTCCCATGTTTGAATTCTTTAGAATACAACATGTTTCTCTCCATTAACATTCCTGTGTACTCATTGAGTATACACAAGACCAACAAAACATTTTAAAATGGCATTTGGGGGGTCCCACATGGTGTTTAATACTTATAATTCCATAGAACCCCTATAACCATAGTCGCAGGGGATACACACCATGTGTTCATAAGACTAAAGGGTGTGTAGTTTTTTCATGAATATTATGATTCATACGTGATTTATAGTTCATTCCATGGCACCACAAATATCACCTCCAAGACTCCCAAAATCAAAGTAACATGCACCCGTTCATAGTTTCCATCGATTCGGTTGTCGAAAATTTATTTTTCATTGGTTTGTTGGTTTCCATACACACTATGTGTATAACATGTGTCACGCTATCTCAGTTTTGGATTCTAGCCATCAAAATTATCACTTATAGCATGAAAATAATCCCAATTCCATCCTTGATTAGTTATTTTATTCATCAAAATTGATTCTATCATGAATAAGGTATTTTTATTGGGATCGGCCCCCCAGGAAATGTTGTATCGTGACCTCATTGTACAGAAAATGACTAAAACGATGAATGAATGGATAAATTCACAAGAAAAAAGTTGTAATTTTTTTTCACATGTTTTAATTTTCAACAGACACAATTAGGGATATATATGATGAGAGACAAATTAATAATCATTTAACTATGTACAAAGGTGCATGGAATGTGTTACAATTGATGCTAAGCAATGATACGAATGTTATCATGATTAATAAATAAAATAAAACGAGTATGAATTAAAAAATGATGTGTGATACAAGGTTTTAAATCATTTTTTGTTGATGAACAAGCTCCACAATGAGGTAAAAGAATATTTTCATTAGATGCAACTTAATATTATAGGATCTAGATTCCTATAATTGTCTAATTCAGATCCACTAATGAGAGGGGAAATAAATCCTCTCAATTATCCCAGTAATAAGTGGAAAAGCTTTAAAAAAAAATTATAATGGTGTATTTTTAGATGAACTCAAAATTATAATAATTAATTAAATAGAAAAAATAATTATCTATTTAAAAAAACGCATCCACACAAAAAATATTTTATCTGAACGCACCAAACCAACTTATTTTAGGATGTGCCTTGTGTGAACAATCAATACTAACTCAAACATGTTGTTAGAACTCTGATATAAGTTTATGTTTAGAAATTACCCAAATATTTTTATGAAACAACATGTACATAATATAAAGTATATTTTATATTTTTGAAAATATATTTTGTGGGAACTGGTACTCAGAATCACATGTTTTTTCAATTAATACCTCCAAACATATATAATGACTAATGAAATAAAATTAAAATTGAAAAATGGTATCAACATCATTCCAACCATGAATATTTTCATCAACAAAAAGAGAAAAAAACAAACATCTTGGGATATAAAAACTCTATCTGGCACTCCCACTAACAGCAGCTCTCCCGCACATTAATATTTGAATAATACATTTAAACTAAAAGTATGCTCCATTTATATAGTGTCCATTCATGTCAATCCTTGATCACCACTGAGTGCTCCATAAATTAGGCTCCATTCATGATTTCCAGCTCAACCAAATCAATAATGTGTCAAGGTTAATGCATGTATCTCCTCAAACATGACACTTGGATGCTATCATTCACATCTAGAACTATGGTCATATGGAAAGACAATAATAAAGATCAATAACCCTATATAGATCATCAATAGACTAGTGAAAATTGAGGATAGCTTTCCACCAATATAAAACCCCTATAATCCTCATCATGGAGAGACTCTCTTGAAAATGTAGTCTCCCCACTTGAACTCTAATGTCCAATGATGTCGGTTTTCGTATGATTATTCCATGAACTATGATTTCCTAATATGGTCAGGGATGAATTGTATCTTCTCTAACATCTTCTACACCATGATTGGTCCCACAATAGATCCCTCAACGATCTGCTTCCACCACAAGGGTGAAATGAAGGGCCTCTGGTACATGGGCTCAAAATATTCTATGTTGATTTTAGAGTTCTATATACTATTATACACAAACAGTACTAGTGGAAAGTGATTCTCCCCACTATGAATGGAGTCTAAATTGAAACCACTCAACATATAATAAGGAATATGGATTTTACTCTTAGTATTACAATTTTTTTGAGGATAAAAGTTTGTACTCATCCTCATTTGGGTCATGCATGCCTCATGATGGTCTCTCCAAAACCGTGATGTGAAACTCACATCATAGTAAAAAATAATAGTCTAGGAGACCCCATGAATGACTACAATATTCCATACATACATATATCCCAAAACCTCTACTAAAATCTTCCCATGATAGAAATGTAGTGTGATGACATCACGAGTCATTCATTTATCTAGCAGATGGTTTCATAGAATATTGTTGTCCATATAAGTGTTGTCACAAAGTCAATGGTCATGTCATCCCATTTCAACATCAATATCTCAAGGGTAAGTAGAAAACCATCCAAAAAACAATGATAATATTTCACCTTAATACATGTGAGGTGATGAGAGATGAACATAGATATGAGCCATGTCATGTTGTCTCACTTAATCTAATTGTAAAGGTATCATTATATATTCCGCACAAAATGATATACAACTAAAGTCAAAGTGTGAAAATCAGTCATCAGATCTTCATGAAACATGAATGGGTCAACCATCTATCCCTAGAATTGGATGTAATGATTCTATCAGTCATAAAATCATTCAGGTCAATCTTTTAAGGATATCTAATAACCCAAGGCCTCACGGTCGATGTCTCCAAATAAAAAGTCTCTCAAACACTAGATGAGTGGATGAATAAACACTGTCAATTACAGAAAATCCACAACCTCATTCTCAACTAGGGTATCCATTATAGAATCTAACTTCTACCAATCCACCTACACCAAACGAGCCTGATATCTCATGCTAATTTCATCTACTACCATGTTTCACTAATTCGATGTATTGAATATCTAGATTTAATAGTCTATTAGGAACTCCAACCAAAACTACTATTTCACTATTAGTTCTATATGTGTGAATATCTACCTAATACTATAATGGTCTATGTAAACCATAAATTTCTCTCCAATAATATTGTACCTATACATCTTCAAGAAGAAAACAACCACTTCTAGTTCTAGGTCCTGAGTGACATAATTATGATCATGGTGTCACAACATGATCGACCTATTTGCAATAACTTCTTTCATGTACATAAACATGCATCTAGTCATATCTCTAGTTGCATTGTAATATATAACATAACAGATTCCCGAATATAGTAGTCACAAAATAAGAGCACTCGTAGCCTCAGACTAAACTCCTCGAAGGCCCTCTAGCTCTTCTCATTCCAGGTAAACAGATTCCCTTTCATCATCACAGAAGTAAAAGGTGGTGTAATACTAGTGAATTGTTCCTCAATCCACTGGTAGTACCCCTCAAAGCTACAACCCATTTCACATATGACACACTCTTGGGTGGATCCCATGGAAAAAATGAAACAATATTTTTTGGATCCACAAAAGAAAACTATGCTGAAAATGACATACCCTAGGAAGTGAACCTCATGAATCCAGAACACGTAATTCAATAGATTTAAATAAATATAGTTATCCCAAAAATAACTAGGACCATACATATGTTCTCATTATTCTCCTACCAAGAAACATATTACATCAGTATGTACTCAAGGAAGATAACCTAAATCTATTCCACATAGAGCTAGAAAATCTAGTTCATCAAATCTATTAACGTGATGTGGAAATTCATCACACCAAATAGAATCACTAGGAACTCATAGTGAGAATTGAGACATTGTAGTTACACCTTTAGTGAATCATATTTGAAACTATCATATTGTAGTTATTGGACAAGAGATCAAAATTGAAGTACTATCTCACACATTCCAACTAACCAAATTGTTGAACAATCATCAGAATGTGGTACATTTTATTTATCATGGCTTAGTTCTAGAGATGATAATCAATAAAAATTCATCAGATATAATCTTATTTTTTAATGAAAAACACTATTGCTAACGTGGGGGACACACTGGACCTGAAAAAACCATTTTCATAAATGTCTTCCAATTACAAACGCAACTCCAAGAGTTTAGTAGGGGAAATCCAATATTTCTCAGAAGATATCTGAATTTTCCTATGACGAATGGCGAGAAAAACTCAAACTCCAACCATAGAGGTAGTATGATAATTTATTTGGGGTAGGGATCCATAAAATAATCCATGACTGAGTGAATATAAATGCCTGATCAACCGACTTCCCCAAGGACTACACTTTTCAACTGATGTGTTATGGGATACATCCTCCTTCGAGAAAAACCCACCCATTCCTCAATGAGATATCTCTTTCTGATAAAAGGGAATCTTTTCCCATCAATATTATGGTGTCTGACTCATATGTGGTGACAGTTAATTTGGGATCAAATCAAGGACAACAAATCCATACCCATGATGAAATCATAGGGTTCAATTATAGTGACCCCCCATGAACCTCCCTCTACCATGAGATACATCTCACAACTGAAATATAAATAATAATTAATAAGAGTTCCTTATAGGTACCTCAAGATAATTTGTCATGGATTACTCCAAAACTAAGAGCCTCAACTATCACACCTAGAGTAAATGGAAAACGTAATGACTCAATACAATATATAATAACACATAAGGAAGAGTTTAGTAAACACAGATCATACATTTGATCATCTATTTCACTAATTAATCATAAACATCCATAACATGAAGTTGTTCATGGCCTTGACTGGAACCTCCCTGAGCCTAATGTTTTCCACCTAGTGGTGTGGGTGGAAGGATATAATATTTTCACGAAACACCCAACGCTCCTACTTCTAGATCTCCACATACTGTTTTACCAGCTCTACCTCCCTCGTGCCACCCCTCTATCTACTAGGTTATCCAAGATCCTGGTGTTTACTCTACCTTGTTATTTCATTATATATCTATTATCTATATTCATCATCTATATCCAATCAATCATTTGTTGTGTGACAATTCCCAGCACCTGAATTTCACCCTCCCCCCCTCTCTAAGTCACGTCATGGGGAGGTCTCCCACAAAAAGATCTTGTCAACAACATCTTGATAGATCTGGTAGACAACCATATAATGTAATTCTCACTACTACCTCTAACTACCTAACATCCACCAAAAATGATATTCTCTTTAACCATTATCATCTCAAAAGAACAAAAATTGGTAGTGTTGGAAAAGGTTACTACACTACCACTAAAATATCTATAGAGACCCTTCACAAACATATGTTCCCCAAAGTACCTATCCCAGATAATGTTAAGGGTGTACTGAGTATGGTATATGAACCACACGCCATACTTATCCACTGATATCCATCCATGTTGTTGCTCTATAATCTCTAGAATCTAATCCTAGAACAACCATGAGGGGAGTACTCATCAAAATATAGTTGTTGGATGTCAGTCCATAAGAGTGTTGACACATCATGCATCTATGTAAAAAGATTCAACCAGTGCCAAATGACTGAATGGAAAAATCTATCATCCAATGAAACCACATAATCCATTAGTTTTAGCAAAATAAAAAACAAAAACAACATACTCTATCCAATCCTTTGCTTCATGGGGATATATATCATGGTGGAATGTCTATGGCATTTTCCATTGGATCTCGCAGATTATGCTAGGCATGTGTGCATCATCAACCCCTCATGCATGAATTGTTTTGTTCCCAATTGGTTCTGCTGCTACTACCTATCCACCTTGAGGAAGGATATAATGGGATGGAACCTTAATATTGGCCTCATTGTTCATCATATCATCATCATGATCCAAAACCAATAAACTAGATGGCTCTCATTATAGAGGCATACTGAAAATTAAATGAAGTTGTACCATGGTTAAATGATGATATATATAAACAATGGGGGGAATAATCAATAAGGATATTCAAAATACACAATACAATATAATTCATTAACCATTTATCCATGTAACAAAACTCTTAGTATTCAAAGTTGACAAGATGATACCGAAGATTATAGGGGAAGGATATGATGACCACCACATCAACACTATATTTATAGGGCTAAATGTCTAACTAGAATGGATTTGACATTATTTCCCTAAAACCAGGGAAATCCACATTAGGGGATAACACCAAAAATCTAACCAAGGAATGAAATTATCTAATACCAATGTTTCATTAACCAACCTAACAAGGATCAAGTCACTACTACACTTAGCACGTCGCTATAGTATAGGGGTGGTAGAAAGCACTGAAAGGAATAGGTAAAATCAGAGGCTATTGCTTAATCAACATGTATGCACAAAACCAACCATCTCAAATTCATACTGTATAGGGATAATAATAAAAGAAGAAGTATAATGAATTTTTCCATGAACATGAAAACCCTCTTGGGTGACAAGAGTGTGTTAGTTAATAGTAACCATAAAGGGAAAAATTACATGCCCAACTAAAATGATGTCCCAACATGAAAAAATAGGAATGTATATTTTTTTAGGGAGTCCAACCCCTGATATCCAATCTCTAAACAAAATATGTGGTTTAATGCATCTAGTATCATTGATATCCTCTGTAGTCAATTCTTACTTGTCAATATTCTATATAAGACGTGACATATGTGGGAAAATCCCATGAATTATTGATTATATATGAACTCAGCATGATTCCATGAAATATAAAGGGGGATCAGTAAGATGAATGATGGGAATAGATAGATAACTCATCCTAAATAATGAGATTAAAAATAAAAATAAAATGGATTCATATATATATATATGATAAAGAAAAACATGTGAGAGTGTGAAGGTGATCTCTATCTCACAACCCATACCTGGAAAGGGTTCCATCAATTCATGAAGTTCATCATCGATGTCCAGCAGCTCATGTGTTGTAATTCCCCAACCCTAGAAACTCAGAGTTAGTACATTATTACAAAAAAATGGCATCATCACAAGGGATAAAATCCAAAAAGACCAATCTATTTAGTAGAATTAGAAGTACTTGATACTTTGATAAGTTTGAAAATACATTATAAAATGAAAAACAACATCAACATTTTCTCCATTGACCACATTCATATCCCTTAGACTATCCCTGCAGGTCAGTCATAATATACTTCTTTACATCATAAGAAATATAAAACATAGAAAGAGGGGATCTCAGATGCTCAGTAAGGATAAAAATATAGCAGACACATTTAAAAATAATCATAAACATTTAATTAAATGTATTATACTAAAATATAATCCTTGTAAACAAAACATTCAGTATAATATGGAAAATATAAGAAAAATAATGCTATTTTCTTATTCACATAGATATTCTACTTGTAAAATAATAACATACAATATCAACAGCCAATTTCATAATAATGAAATGCATAATTCTAGGATTCATAACCACATAGTCAAGGCCTTGTGCCGAGACTACAAATAAGATTTTTTTCAAAGACTTGTTCAAAGACACTAGTTTGTCTCATGTGACCTACCGATTCATCGAGGAGGTATAATGTTCTCCACTTGTCACTTACTATGTCCAATGCATTCCTCTTATGAAAAGGATTAAACATAACATAAAAATTCATATTAAAACTAGCATACAAATGCGTAATACATTAACCATAAACCATGAATTGTATAAAAATAGTACATTCATAGTAAAAAAATAATAACACATTCAATAAAATATGAAAGATTGTATTATAATAAATCAACGTCGTTCATGAATAATATCCTGTAAAGAATGTTGACAAAGTTGAAAATGATCAATCAAATTCTGAGAGAAATATCCCATTTTAAGGAAATCCTTTTAAATGTCACACAATTTATAAAGGAAATCATTCAAAAGATATATTTGAATCAAAGTTTCCGATAACACTATGAAATATTTGAAATGAATTGACATTTTGAAATATTTATGTCCATATAAATAAATCCTTAAAATCATTTAAAAAACATGGAAATTAATGTAAAAGGTTTAGATGAATAAATCCTTAAATGTCACGACCCATCCTCGGGTGTCGTTCCCTGACTACCCCAAGCCCGACTTCCATAGGCCAGGGGCTGGCGACTAGCACCAAAGGTGTAAATCCCGATAATTGGGAAGGCATTGCCTTTATAATAGTAAACAAAACACCACAGAGTACAAGCAGAAGTAAAACACTAAGTACAAAAGAAAGTGTTGAAAAGTAAAAAGGGCCAGAATACAAACCCAACTGAAAAGTACAACTGCAACTGAAAGGAAATAAAACAGAAAAGACAAACAGCTGGAAGAATAGAAGTAGCTCCTGGGTCGTCCTCCTCGGATCCTACCTGAAGGGTAGGTACAGATAGCACAGCTCCTGGATCATCCACCACGGATCCTACCTTAATGGTAGGTATAGATAGCTTCCACAATGCTCTCGACTGTCAACCTCCTCCGAGTCTCGTCTCGTCGTGAAGTCCACCTCCGGTACCACCAAGTCATCGAACACTCAACCTCTATCAGTTCCACCCATCGTCTGCAACCAACACAACGAGGTGCTGGCATAGCCCGTGCTTGGGTGAGTATAAAAATACTCAGCAGGGACCCCGAGACCCTCATGGTCTCACGAAATCCAACAAAGATACCACAAATAAGATCTCAACAGATAACCTCTACTTAGGTATATGCCCATACATATACCTAAGTTATCAAGTAACCCATCTCAATAATGAGAAAACACAAATATTATGAAATCAACGGATAACCACTACCCAGGTATATGCCCATACATATACCTAAGTTATCAAGTGACCCATATAAATCATGAGGTAAACACAAAGGTCATGGACTCAGCTCAAACCAGGATTTTCAATATCGAAACTGTTACTGCTGAAGAGATCCGTCTCTGGAGAGTACAGTGATCCTGTCACGACGCCGAGGTACTACTCAATTACCTAAGACTATTGAGGTACTCTTCCTGTCGAGTACCACGGGTCTTCCACCTCACACAGTAGTGCTCCTCCGCCATGGGTCTGCCACCTCACACAATAGTGCTCCCCCTCATAGCCTACAGAGGTACTCCTCCTGTCGAGTACCGCGGGTCTACCACCTCACATAGTAGTGCTCCTCCGCCATGGGTCTTCCACCTCACAAAGTAGTTCTCCCCACTAGGCTATGCAAGTCACTCCGAATTGAATCGGACAAGCAGTCATCAGGTCTTAGCCAGCTACACGGTCTCCGTACTCCATACACTCATCTCTGGGAGGGTCCGCTCCACGAGCTATAGGTTGATACTCCATGTATCACAAAGTCCCACGAAAAGTATCTCGAAGGACCGCCTCATCATAGGGGTCTCAACGCAACAGACGGCGCATCAATCGGTCGCCCGGTCTATGAGTTATCAGCCTTTCATCCCAGGGGACCGGTTGGTTTTGTGAGTGAACCAACCCAGCCGTATCTCAACTATACCCCGAACACTCATAGGGTATATGAATAGGGATCGTTTCTCAACGTGATCACCAATGCCACAGACGGTTCGTCAAACAGATGTCCGGTCTGAAAGATATCATCTTTTCCACTCCAGGGGCCCGGTTGGATTTCAGGTACAATCCAACCCGGCCATTCTCCAACTGAGTCCAAACCACATGAGAAGTATGCCAAAAGTTCCATCTCATCAAGAGGAATCCAATAAAGTAGACGGAACATCAATCGGACGTCCGGAGCTCAAGTTATAATCGTTTCGGCTCCGAGGGCCCAGTTGGTTTCAGGTTCAAACCAACCCGGCCGTACCCAATGTTCTCCAAAACCTTGAGTGTAATATACTGAAACGATCGTATCGATCAAAGGATCACATCTCAACTGACGGTGTATAGTTCAGAGGTCCATACCCCAAGATATGGGCAAAAGAACAAAAACAGTCTGAAAATAGGGGTTTCAGGCCCGGTCCGACCTGGCCCAAGACCCGCTGGGTCGGCCCGAACCGAGGCGACCCGACCCGGGTCTGGGTCTGGCCCGCTTGGGCGCGGCCCGGCCTATCCCGACCTACGCGGCCCGACCTGGCTTGGGTTTCTCGGCCTACCGCGGCGCGGCGCCCGTGTGGCCAGCGGGTGCAGGGCGGTTTACAACCCCCCGCGGTCGATGAAACCGGCGCGACTTTAAGCCGTGCCGCTCAGCCGCCAGAATGGATAAGCCATTACGGTTTGGCCCACCACCACAACTCAGCCGCGACATTTCCTTTCCAGCAGTGCGCCGCCGCCGCTGTTCGCCGGCACCTCCGCCGCCTTCCGCGGACCACCGGATGCGCTCCGGTGGTCTGTTTTGTTCGCCGCCTTCGCCAATGGTCCTCCCGAGACCCGACCTTTACTGCGGAGGGTTCAAAATGACTTTGCAGCCCTGTTTTTTGTCTCCCATCAATCCGCGCACAATGTTCAACCAACAGAGTCTTCAAATTGCCTCCACGGCCCCGACTCTGGCCGCGGTTTCGTTCGGCCTCAACGGCGTGGCGCGACGTCGCCGCACATCCTTGCCGTATTTCTCCATGATTTTTCTCGGTGCCTTTTCACCGCGCTGTCTTCTTTCTAACCACAACATCTCAACAACAAAAGGGGGAGGATATTCTACTGTGTTCATGCGGTCCGACCTCATTCCGTTAAGTTGATATCGAGCAGCCCAAATATATAGATGAAGAACGACAAAGGGTAACTCATGAACAAAAGCAATTAACCCCTACCTCGAGCATTGTTGAAAAAAGGCTCGTCACGGAAAATAACGTCTTGGAAGAAGGTTCCGTACACTTTGACAAAGATCGTCCAAGGAGGAACGGTGTCTCCCTTCCTTTGATGTGACATAAAGAAACAACGGAAAGCGCGTCGGTGCTCTTCGTGTTCTTCAACGTGGAAGATGAACTTCTTCAGAGGAAGATTTATCCCTCTCTCGAAAACCCAACACCACGAAACAACCCCCAAATTAAATAATTGTTATGATTATTTTATTTTAACTTTCCATGCATTTCAATTTTCAAAATTCAAAGGCTTAAATCCGAAAATAAATGGCATGCTTTATCACATCATTTAATACATGGGGGTTTAAAGGGGAAGAGTTATGGGGGTTTAGAGAATATGAAGGGGTGGTGTTTGTGTGGTCCCCACCAAAAAATATCCTAACTAGGTTAGTTCCTCAACATCCACACAATGGATATAACCACTTATTAAAACAAAAATTTGCTCAATTTTATTTTACCTTCCACAATTTTAATTACTCCTCCCGAGAAAACGCAACCCCAGTAAAGGTCTTCTTAAACAATTACTAGCGCTGCGGTTCCATCGGTGTCCTCATATTTTGATTTCGAGCACTGGTTCATAGGTTATAAAAACCCGCACGTTCGTTCACTTAACGTACCCGAGATAATCTTCAGAAAATGATTCCGGCCACACCGGGCCTTGAAATCAGGTGTCATCATAAACAGCGTTCTTCTAAAATCCCAAAGAAAATTTTGAAAAAATTTCCCTTGAATTTTACGGGTCATTACATTAAAACCCTTGAAATGATGTTTTAGGTAAAAAGTACTTAAAAATAATCCATTTGAAAACACTTATATGAAACATGGAAATGGATAATAAATATGTACCAATAAAAACTTTCACATAAACAATCTCAGATAATAATGAGATTGAAGAATTAACCCTTACCTTTTACTTTTCATTAGTTAAGGGGATGATTATCTTCTAGTATAATGACCATAGTACGTTATTAAATTATAAAAGTACCATATTAATATTTATGATATCAAACATGAATCATTTATGAAATTATATTACCCATTTAATAATAATTTTTATGTTAAATTAACATTTCTAGTAATAGTAATTTTCATTATTGTACATGTTTTAGATTGTTATTCTTGATCGTATTACTTAGATCATGATTTAAATATTTATAGAATATAAAATTTGATTTATATATCATATATATTTAGAATATAAATATGTATAATAGATATATATTAAATGGATAATACCATTTATGTAGACGGTAGGTCGTACGTACGCATAAACACTGTTTCCATTTTCTTATCACATTGAAAGGAACTAATAGGATAATATATATTCAAATACACACACATATATATATATATGTATATATATTCAGTATAATTATTATGTCATAAATTAAATTATTATTAGTAATACATATTTTTATAATCATCATTGAATGGTGGATGTGGAAATGAATCTCCTCGCATCGTGGAGACGGAATGTCGTACCTACACACGAGCGACGATATCATTTTCCTAATGATTAAAAGGTATGGAATTGGATGGTATATTAATTTTATCGAGAAATTAGCATCTTAATTTTATTATTTATTTATATTTTACTCATCATTATATCCATCCATATAACATAGTGTTAAATAACAAATTATACCACGACGTGGATACTGTAAGCCTCAGGTATGGATGTATGGCCGCAATGTCATTAATAGGATAGATATAATAATGAATATGGCTGTACCATATTTATAGTAATATAAAATTATGTAGGAGGTACTGGAGTTATTATATTGTTATGGAAACAAAAAATAAAATGGAAGCGGATGAAGAAAAAAACATGAAAGAGGGTGGTAAAGTTATTACCACTTCTTCGGGTGTTTCCTTTTGAGTTGATCAAAAGGGCCCTTTAGGCTAGATTTATGATAAATGTAAGTACTCTAGGTTGATTTTAGAAAATGTGGGAGGATTTTTAGGTAGAGGATGGCCGATAAAAATGGATTCGGAGGTGTGATTTTTAGAGAAGTGGAAGTTCTCTTTTATAAGAGGGGTGAGGGTCGCTTTAGAAAAGTTTAAAATATTATTTTATTATATAATCATTTTCAGTTTCTAATGAATCAAAATTGATTTAATTATATGATAAGGCATGGATGGGTCAAAATTCCCTCAATAAATATCTTTTAGACAAGTTTATGTATCCATATTAACCCTATCTTTTTTATTTAACTCTAGGTTGTAATGGTTAACTTTTAGGATTTCCTCTTTTATTATTATAATAAATGGTTATTAAACATACTATTAAATTTCAAGAGAACCTAAAGTGGTTCATTAATGAAATTTTTATCATTTTATATGTCCTTTAAATGAACCTTATATTTTCTAGAATATTATATCAGTTAATAATATAATATGTTTTTAAAAAAGTAATTTATGTCAATTTTTACAGTATTAAGTATTTTGTTTTTTAAAAGTCATCACAACATGATTACATCGAACCAAATACATATAATAAACCCTAAAATGTCATATTCACGTAGAAAATTAGTTTATGGAATAAAAAAATTCAAATTATATTTTTTTTAATATTTATATTATCAATTATTTTAATATTTCATTAAGAAGGTAATTATTGCTTCATCACTGTGTCATAAATAATTTTTATTATTTAATGTATAAAAATTATTATTATAATACCATTATATTGGAAATATTTTTAGGTTTATAATAAATATTAATAGTCAAATTTATCTTATGTATAACGCTATGTTAAAAATGTTTTAGTTAATACACATTGAATTTCACACTTTTAACTCTTTTTTAAATAAAATAACAATAAATGTCCTAATCTAATCCAAGTGGACCTAAATGATCATATTTTATTCATAAAGTTGTTTTGGTTTAAATAAACTTATCCAAAATAATTATAACATGTGTTATGGTAATTGTAATATCATTTTTACATTTAATTACTATATTTATATTTAACCATTATAAATAAAAGTAAAAAGTTACTATTCACCAAAAATTATTTTCATCTTATTGAACGACATTTTACTTACTAATTTAAACTATGTATCTCATATTTTTGAAATTCAACTCACAGAAGATGTAAAGTTATGTTTTAGGCAGATTTTGAAAATGGTCTTAGAAGGTGGGTAAAAGACGGTAACAAGTTCAATAAAATTTTATACGTCTAATTTTATTTTAAAATAACTCTAATAAATTGCATTGAACATATATAGTTATTATATAACTATTGTGTCATAAAATAAATTTTTATAAAATAAATAATTATTTGAATAAAAATTCAATTTTAAAAAATAAAGTAGTGTTTTCACTATTCATAAAAAATGTAATGTTTTCTCAAGAATACAAAAAATTCAACCAAAGTTAATTTTTTTCCAAATAAAAAATTTAATTATATTTTACCAAATTAAAAACACAAAAGTTTCATTAATTAATTTAAAATAAATTAATTTTGTCAAAACCAAAAGGGGTTTTTTAAAAGTAAAAACTATCAAAAGATTGACATTTTTTATGTCTAATTTCTATGTGAAATTACTTATAAAGACATACATTTTATTAAACAAAAAAAATATAATCTAATTATACTTTAAAACTATTCAAATTTATAATTTACCACTATAAATTATTTTAGAATAATTTTTTTTTTCAATTAAAATTTAGCATCTTTCACTATTCATTAAAATATAAAAGTTATCAGAAAAACACGAAAAAATTATCCAAACTAAATTTTTATTTTCCAATTCTAAAGAATATTTTATTATCATTAAATTGAATATATAGAAGTGTAAAATATTGGTTCTAAAAAGGGTTCTCCATTAAAAGGCTGTAAAATTGTATTTTTTTGAAAAATAGATATTTTATCTAAAAAAATTAATATGTTTGTATATTATGTCAAATAAACACATAATAATGATTCTAAAATTATATGGAGTATATAAGATTTAAATTTCAGTTAATAATATTCATAAATGTTTTTTGAATGACTAGTTTGGTTAGTTTTGGGGCGTACAAACTCAGTGTTGTGTGTAATGCAAGCTATTGAATTACAATAATGAGATAATGTACTATGATTTCTTTGGGTGTTACATTCTCTGATACATTAATAAATTGTGTCCTCGCAATTTGATTTTTTTTTGAAAATATAATGTTAAAAATAGAAAAATACCTTTGTGAAAATCCAATATCTAAAATTGGGTTAACAAAATTTTTTCTTAATAAGATGGAAAGGGAAATGAAAAAGTCACCACCAAATTATGATCTCGATTATTAGAACATTCTTGGAAATTAGAGCCACAAATTTAGAGGGAAAAAATATATATTTATAGGGATTGACTGAGGTTATCAATCACAAACAAGTGTAAAACTGAGGGCCTCAGGGCCATCAATCTATGATGATTTAATATATCATCGGTTCAATAAAACATAAGGTATTAGGATAACACATTTTTCATTTTAATATCCCATCCATATAGATTAAGAATTAATTTATTCATAGAATAAAAAGAACAAAAATACAATTGACAAGTAGAGTTTTATCTTTCAACTGTTTCCTGCCACAAAGTAATCTTTTGCTCCAAAAGATATTAGCATTCAAAAAATATTCTATTTGTCCTATTCATATGGGGTTCCAAAAATAAAGAATTTATAAATCATCTATCATAATAATTTTTTTTACAAAAAACTACATTATACAAACCAGGACATCACGTAGGCCAATGGTAGGTGATGGACCCTTTTCACCCTTTGGTTGTGGGTTCAAGTCTTGTGGCGTTTCCAGACGCGACGGGTTATCGCCCGACCTCTGGTTTGTCCTTTTTATAACAATCCAAAAATAATATTAAGAATTTTTTTTACCATAATAATAGTATCCAATGTCAAACTTAATCCATTCCAACCTTTAGAATTACCCAAAATACTTCTGTCCAAATTCACAGCAAAATTTTTTAAGGAAGGTAAACAAAATGATGTTTTTTTCACATAATAACATGTGAATAACTTCATCATGTATTCTATTACAATAATATAACACAATTAATTACCCAAAAACCATATTGATTACATTTATTCTCCATTATTATTTATCTAATCATCGGTATAATATTTATATAAAAAATGTTGTAAATTCAAAATACAATAGAATAAACAAACAACTAATTTGTTTCAAATTAGTCAAGAATATCAAATTTAATTTATCCAAATAAATCATATCTTATTACAAATTCACTACCCTAGTATCATACCCATATTAAGGTTTATCTTTTCTTCAACCATGTATTTATAAAAAGATTTACTTTCTATTGAATCACATTTCTTAGAACTATATAATCTCAAATCCTCAATGAAATGGTACTGTAGCACAATCCTTTATATTTCTATAATTCATATAACCAATTTTTTGCTGAAACAACACTCAAATGAAATAATACTATAATAAAAACATATTAACACTCGTCATTTTTTGTCTCTGGGAGTATCATAACTTGATTATTATCTAATAGAATCATTTCGGAAATACTCTGATGATTTGGACATTGATTAGAGTAGTGTCCCAACTCCCTGCAGATAAATTATTGTACATTTGAAAACTTTTTCATACACTTACAATCATGCACTTGGTGTCCTTTTTCTCCACACATTTAACAAGCTCCCATTCCATTCAAGAATTTACAAAGGTTATTCTTTCCATATTTATCACATATAAGAAAATTCATCTCTTCCCTCTTTTAGTTATATATCATTCTATTTACAATCACTTTCTTCTCTTTCCTCCTTTCAAATCAATTGGACTCAAGGAATTATTTACTTATCTTATTAACTAATGATATTATTTCTTCATATGATGATAATACGTGGGAGACTATTTCCCATATAATTGTGGGATTATCACCATGAAGGGTATGATCCTTCTTACACTTTGGATCATGCGTATTACTAGAGTTCTCATTCCTTTTACTGGGTGCCATTTCTGAACAATGTCATACAGTAGGATAGTTTATGAATCACAATTCATAATACTAAACATAAAAAATACTGGACATAAATTAAAAATATTATTCATATAATCTATAATCATAAAAAAAGTTTTTTGAGGATGTATTTACTCCTAAATATTTCATAATAGCTTGTAACAAAAATGTGATTTACCCTATTCATATCCAACATGAGTTTCATAACCAAGAGTGTAGCAAGAACTATTGTTAAGTAATTGGATACCCCAGGTCAAGCCCGAAACTCATCATCAGAGTTTTCACTCCTAGGTACATCTGTGCCAGAGCTGCCTCTACCTTCTCGTATCCAGACAAGGATGTATTGCATGGAAAATTTACAAAATCTCAAACTTACCAAAATTATAGGATTTTATTCTATTCAAATCCTCAAATTTCTATCTTATAGAAATGTTCTCAAATAAGAGTTTTTCCAAATATAGTTTCCAAGGTTATTGATAAAATTACCCTGATACCAACTGTAATGCCCTGACCCCAAAATCCCAGAGTAGGTTCATTATTACATAACATTGGCATGATCACAACGGATCAAATCTCGAAAGACTGACCAGTTAGTATTCTTGGAAGTACTAGATATATTATTATGTTATGAATTACATTATAAAATGAAAAAAAACATAAAATTTTCTTTATTGACTACATAAATATTCCTTAGACTATCCTTGATGGTCAGTCATTATATACTTCTTCGCATCCTAGGAAAAATAAAACATAGAAAGGGGTGATCACAGATGCTCAGTAGGGATAACAATATAGTAGAAAATTTCATAAATAAGCATAATGATTTAATGAAATATATATGACTAAAACATAAGCCATTTAAACTTACACTTCAGTATAATATAGAAAATAAAAATCAAATAATGCCTTTTTTTATTTACATGTATATTCTACCAGTTGAATAATCACATGAAATATCAATAACCAATTTCATAATGATGGAATGAATAATGCAAGACTTCATAAACACATAGCCATGGAATTATGACAAGATTTAAAAAAAGATTTTGTCATAGCCTTGTGAAAAGACACAACTTTGTCACATGGGACCTACTGATGCATCGAGGAGCTATAGCGGGCTGCACCCGTCACTTACTAAGTCCAATGCATTACTTATATAAAAATGTTTAATAATAATAGAGAAATTCATATAAAAACTAGAATATCAAATTTTAATATATTAACCATAAACCAAGAATTGTATTAAAATAGCAAATTCACAGTAATAAATATCGTAACTCATCCAATACAATATGGGAGATTGTATTATAGTAAATCAACATCGATCAAGAATAATATCCTATAAAGAATGTTTACATAGTTGAAAATGACAAGTAAAACTATCTAAGAGAAATATTCATATTTAATGAAATCATTTTAAATGTCACACAATTTATAAAGGTAGTCATTAAAAAGATATTTTTTAATCAAAGTTTCCCATACCACATTAAATTTATTGAAATGAGTTAACATTTAAAAAACATTCATGTCTATATAAATAAATCCATAAAATCATATTTGAAACATGGACATTATTGAAAAGGTTTAAAAGAATAAAAATTGAAACATTTAAAATTATGTTTTAGTTAAAGATTCCCATATAAATAATAATTTTTTAAACTATTTTATGAAACATGGACATGGATAATAAATAATTAATAGTAAAAACTTATACATAAACAATCGTGGAAAATGATTAGATTGAGAATTAACCCTTACCTTGTACTTTCCTTTAGTCATGGGTATGTTTAACATCTTGTATGATGGATATAGTCTGTGACTAAATCATACCAAAACCATATTAATATCTCTGAGATAACACATGATTCATTTATGACTTTATACTACCCATTTAATAAAACTGTCCATGTTAAATAAGGATTTCGGGTAACAATCGCTTTCTTTATCGTACTTGTATTAACATCTAATTCTTGATCATATCACTTAGATCAGGATTTAAATAAATCTAGAATATAAAACATGATTTATATATCATTTTTTAGAATATAAATATGTATAATATAAATATATATGAAATGGAAAACACCATTTATGGAGACAATAGGTCGTACATACGCATAAATGTTGTTTCTGTTTTCTTATCGTATTGAATGGAACTAAGTGAATAAGAAATATATATATATATATATATATATATATATATTTATGTACAGTTTCATTATTATTTCATATATTACATACTTATTAATAATATATATTTTTATAATCATTGTTGAATGGTGAATGTGAAAATGAATCTCAACGCGTTGTGGAGACGGTATACTGTATGTACAGACAAGTGATGATATCATTATCATACTGATTAAAAGGTGTATAATTTGATGGTATATTAATTTTATTGAAAAAATATCATATTATGTTCATTATTTAAATATTTATTACTAATCATTATATACATCCAAAGAACATAATGCTAAATAAAAAATTATACCCCGATGTAGAGATGGTAAGTCGTATGTAATCACATATGGTAACTTTATAATTATTAGGATGGAAATAAAAATTAATGTGGTTTTACCATATTTATAATAAAATCACAGTATGTAATAGGTACTGTAGTTATTATTTTGGTATGGAAACAACCAAGAAATGGGATGTGGAAGAAGAAAAAAACATTAAGGAGGGTGGTGAAATTATTACCTCTTCTTCAGGTGTTTCTTTTTTAGTTGATCAAAATGGCACCTTAAGTTAGATTCATGATCAAATTAAAGAATCTAAGTTTAAGGGAGGGAATTTGGGAGGATCTTTGGGTAGGCGTTGGTCGAGACAAATGGCTTTGGAGGTGTGATTTTGAGAGAATAAGATGTTCCCCTTTATATGAGGGGTGACTGTCACTTTAGGAAAAGATTAAAAGATTATATTATTATAAAATCATTTTGGGTTTTTAATGGATCCAAATTGATTTATATCAAAATACACTAAACAAATAGGTTTTAGACAAGTATAGGTCACCATATTAACACTATATTTTAGATTTAACTCTAAGTTAAAATGTTTACATTTTACGATGTCCTCATGTATTATTATAATAAATGGTTAATAAAATTACTATAAAATACCAATAGAACCCAAAGTGGTTCATTATTGAAATAATAATAATTTTATAAGTCTTTTATCTGAACTTAATATTATTAGGAATATTATATCATTTAATAATATAATATTTTAAAAAAAAACTAATTTATGTCAATTTTGACACTATTTAGTATTTGGTTTTTTGTAAAAGTCATCAAAACTTGATTACTTAGAACTAAATACATTTAATCGTCCCTAACATTTCATATCCATCTAGAAAATTAATGGATAGCATCAAAAACAATAAAATTATATTTACTTTAATATTTATAATATCAAACATTTTAATATTTCATTAAGAAGGTAATTGATGCATCATCATTGTGTCAAAAATTATTTTTATTATTTAATGTCTAAAATTTATATATAAAATATATTTTTGTAGGATATATTTTTATCTTTCTATTAAATATTTATAGTTGAATTTATCTTCTTTATAACCCTATATAAAAAATGGTTTACTTAATAAACATTGAATTTAACACTTTTATATCTTCTTTAAATAAAATAATAATAAATGTAGTAATCTAATTCCCGTGGTTATAAAGGATTATATTTTATTCCTAAGGTTGGTTCTAGTCAAAATAAACTCATCAAAAAGAATTAGTACATGTGTTTGAGTAATTATAATATCATTTTTACCTTTAACTACACTATTAACATTTAACCGTTGTAAATAAAATCAAATGTTATTATTCATACAAATTTTTTTTCATCTTATTGAAAAAATATTTTCATACTGATGTCAACCATGTATCTCAGATTTTTGAAATTCAACTTAGAGAAGCAGTAAAATTATGTTTTATGCAAATTTGAAAATGCTCCTAGAAGGTGGGTAAAAGACGGTAAAATGTTCAATAAAATTTTATACATCTAATTTTATTTTAGAATGAATATAATTAATTACATTGAAATTATATATATATTATATAACTATTTTGGCTAAAAATAAATTTAAATGAAATAAATAATTATTTTAAATAAAAATTCAGTTTTAAACAATAACGCAGTGTTTTCCACTATTCATCAAAAATTTAATGTTTTTAAAAGAGTAAAAATAATTCACCCCTATATAATTTTGATATATGGAATCCAAAAATGATGTTTATTTTATCAAATTTAAATCCAATAGTTTTCATTAATTAGTTTAAAATTAATTCCCGTTGTCAAAACCAAAAAGCAGGTTTTTAAAAAGTAAAAGCAATAACAAGATTGACATTTTCTTATGTCTGATTTATATGTTAAATTACACATAATGAACTATTTTGTATTTAATGATAAAAATATAATCTAATTATACATCCAAAAAATTCAAATGTATATTTTAACACTATGAAGTATTTTGATTAAAAAATATGTTTTCAATTAAAATTTAGCATCCTTCACTATTCATCAAATCTTAAGGTTGTCATAAAAAACCCAAAATTTTATCCAAACAAAATTTTTATGTCCCAATTACGAAGAATAATTTAATTTCATAAAATTTAATATATGAAAGTGTCGTATCTTGGTTTTAAAAATGGTTCTCCATTAAAAGGTGGTTATTTTTTGAAAAATAATTATTTTATCTGAAAAAATAAATTTATTCTTATATTATGTATAATAAAAACATAATATGAATTCTAAAATAACATGGAGTATATAAGATTCAAAATGTTGTTAATACTATTCATAACAGTTTTTAGAACGGAAATTTTGGTAAGTTGGGGTGTGCTTGAACTATGTGTTACGTGTAGCGCAAGCTATAGAATTACTTTAATGAGATAATGTACTATGAAATCACGAGGTGATACTTGTGTCATTATAAAGAGATAACCATGTGGAGTAACCATGAATCGCCAATGGGTCATGCAGTCGAGGAGGCATAAATCCAAGCATAAGAGACCTAGTGCGTTAATGGGTTCCACTTAGTAAAAGGATGGCGCACACCCAACCTGATAGGGGGCATGCCACAATTGATATAGAAACTACCACTAATTAAATAGGGGGTTATATATTAGTTGATAGAGAAAAATTACCATAATTCCATAGGGGGTACCACTCAGTGTTAATAGGACGTGTGCCCTAACAAATAGGGGGTACTACTCCATATGTGGAGGACTCATGCCCTAATCCATCATTGGGAACACCACTGTGGATAGATAATAGAATCAAGACCTAATTCAATAATATGTACCACTTATGCACAGAATTATCACACACAATCCTATTGGTGGAACTACTCCATATATAGATAGAGGACATGCACCCAAGTCCATCGAGGGGAGGTTGTACCACTGTATGATCCTCCTCAGTCACTGTTGGCATCTTGCATCATCTATATAAGAATAATTCCTAGAAAATAATTCATCATATCTCAAATGCCACTGTAAGGGACACAATCTCATTCTATGGGGAAAAATCTGGATAGTCTACATGCATGATAAAATTCTACGTCCAACAAAAGATATATGAGAGATTAATGATTCCACATTATAATGTAGGGGGTGCACTGTGTGTGAGGGGACCCACATTTCCTTTGGTCCTTCCCCATAATTTCGTCATGTTCCTAAGGGTATACATCTTAGTAATTGTCTATCACTAAATGGTGTGTAGGTGTTCCACACATTGCGCCTCATCCACCTAGGGTCCTTCCCATACTCACTGGCCTACTCCATGTAACATTGTAGTGTATATTTATCATTCCCATGTATGTTTACATTAGCACGTGTCTTATTCCTAGACATTACTATTCTTCTGAACTACTAGAATATATGCTGGGCCGCTAGAACATGTGTAACATGGCATATGGGTGTCCCACACAGCATGTGATACATATAATTCCAATAACCCCTAGCTCAGTAGTTTAATGGAATGTAAACCATGATTAAATTAGGATACAAGGGGATTTGTCATATTTTTAATAGATTCTCCATAACTACATCATAATTCCAGATGTAGAATAATCTCCATGGATATTTCCTCTAATAATCCTGAAATATATGGATCGCTCCTCCATTCACCATTTCCATTCATCCAGTGGCTAGAAAATTTACTTCTATTTGGTTCTTCATATATATAATGAACCGAATGGATAATCCATGCCATACCATCTCCATTTTCGATTATAGCCAACTAAATGGTAAATTGAATCCCACAAATAATCCCAAATTCATCCATGATTCTTCATTTAATTCATCCCACATGAATTCATCATGAATTAGATGTTCGATTCGGTATGTCCCTACTCAGGTATATTTCGAACCCTTATCACCTTATCCACGAATTATATAAGTGTGGGACCTTTAGAATCCGAAAAGCATTGTATAATAATGTAAAATTTCCTTACTTTCCAAGAGTGCCCCTCCTCTCCTTTTATAAAAGGCCCCCACCTCTACCACCTCATTCACACGTTCAAGCCATTTGGCTCGGCCAACCTCTACCCAAATACTCTCCCAACTTCCACCTCTTACTCCTAGAAGCCTCAATTTGGGCAAAACTCTTCCCAAGGAAGCCTTTGGCTCAAATCAAAAAGAGTTACCCGATTTTGAGGTAATGTCTTCTCTAATGTTGTTTTGTTTTATTTTTCTTCTCCAACCCCCTAAACTCATTTTATTCATTTTTTTGTAACAAAACCAGTATCCTCAATATACTAGGATGTTGTTATAAGAAGGATTCGAGCTACACTTACACGCACCTACATCTAATGGTTAATGAACATACGGTTTTTGTGGATGGCGAATTTCTGCATCACGAAATGATGATTGTTCGACACTCATATAACACATTCAAAGGTGGTCATTAAGATGTCACTATATTTATATATGATATATAATATTTTTATGTTTTACTTATGCTTATGTCTTTCTCATTTATGGCATACATTATTATTTTAATTATGGGTAAACACGATAATTTCATTTTAGGAAGTGCGGACTACCGCCCCCTCAAAGTGATTTGAATCGTTAATGTCATATGTGGGATGTATAAAGGATAGAGTAAATGGTATTATACACTATATTATACTGGAATTATGTTATACATTTATATCATTATTATTTCATTCCATTAAATACGAAATAGAAATGAAAGTAGCGTTCATGCGTACGTACGGCTTACCGTCTCCATGAACGGTGCATTTCATTTCTTACCTCTAAATGTTACGTAATATTATAAATGAATGTATATAATGGATATATATGATATATATGAAATCTAAATCATGAATATAATTTTGGAGATAATGGATATTCTACCACATAAACAACTTGTAATTATAAGAAGTTTATTATTGACTCAAGTACCAAAGATCGACAAAACAACCGTTATTAACTTAAATAATTACATAATGTTCATATCATTGTAATAAGTGATATAAAAAGGATAATGAAATTGAAAATGGTTCTTAATAAGGTATATATTATCTCTATTTTATTATTCAGGAGGTTAAATAACGGTTGAGTCAAGTCAGACACGAGGTAAGGGAACTTCTTAACCCAATTTCCATTCTTTGGGTTAATCTCCTATTTTCAAATTATGTCATGATATTATTATGTCCTATTTTGTATTTTTACTTCCTTTATGTGTACCTATAGTGAATACACATAATAGATCTATTTTATTTTAAAAATTATCTTTTTAAGGACTTCGTCTCAATCACCATCCATTGAGACATATTTTGTTTTATACACAAATTTCTTTTATACGGTGTATAAACCCCTTTGACTTTTACATTTATTCAAAAGGAATATTTTTTTATACGAAGCGTTTTGCTAAATGACAAAAGGTAATGTTTTTCTTTCCATACTTATGCGGCGACAACGACTTCTCCGCCGCCGTGACCATTATTTGAGTTTCGGCTTCCTCTACAAGCCATCATTTTTTAATGAAAAATAAATACAATGTTTTAACTTTCTTTTATTTTGGTATTGAAAATGGTTTTGAAAGAATTTTTATTATATCAATGTGTTGTATTGATATCTTGTGATTGAAATGTGGAAATGTTATGTTTCCTTTATGCATGTTTTATGTGATACGATTATGTTATGGTTTATGATATGTTTAAACCTATTCATATGAGGAATGTATTGGACTTAATAAGTGACGGGTGGAGCCCGCTATAGCTCCTCGATGCATCGGTAGGTCTCATGAGACAACTAGACGTGAAAATTGGCTGAGGCCCTTTCCCAATTTGATTTATGGTTTTGGATGAGGCCTTAATCATTTTAGACGTCTTGGCCGAGGCCTTGACAAAATGTTTCAGAATGTCTGGCATTATACATTCCCTCATTATGAAAGTGGTTATTGATATTGCATGTGATTATTCGACCAGTATAATATCCATGTGAAGAAGTTAATGGCATTATCTCATTTTACTTTTGCCATATTATGTTGATGTTCAAGTTTAAAAGTCTTTTGTTTTAGTTATACATTTCCTTAAATGTTTATGTTTATTTATGAAAGCTTCCACAATATTGTTATCCTTACTGAGAATCTGAAATCACCCCTTTCAATGTTTTAATATTTTTCAGGATGTGAAAAAGTATTTTATGAATGACCTACAGGGATAGTCAGAAGAGGATATGAGTGTGGACTATGAAGACTTTGTTTTATTTTTTTCACTTTATGATGTAATGTAAGACTTATGAATGTATCTAGTGTTTACAAGGCTACTAAACTAATCGGTCTTTCGAGACTTGATCTTTTGCGATCATGCCAATGTTATGAAGTAATGCACTGACTCTGGGTAGCTGGTGTCAGGGAATTACAGTTGGTATCAGAGGAAGTTTAGTACTAAACTTGGAAGCTAGATTTAGATAAACTCTGATTAGAGCACATAGCCCGAAGATAGACTTTGAGGATTAGTATAGAAGAACTTCCTAGAATTTTGGTATTGTAGAGATGTTGTGAATTTTCCAAGAAATAAATCTCTGTCTGGATATGAGCAGGTAGAGGCGGCTCTGGCACAGATGTACCTAGGGGTAAAACCCGAAAACACTACTTTGAGCTAGACTCGAACGAGAACTGGTGCACGACAACGGGCCTTGCTGCACTTTTGGTTACGACACTCCCGGGGGATATTCTTAGGATAATTCTCATCTTCTTTAAAAACCACTATGAAGGGTTATGAGTATATACTTCTTCAAAGAAAACATTTTTATGGATTATATCCATAAATAGTTCAATTTATGTTAAGTATCTTATAAGTATGGAATTATGTATTTTGATTCATAAACTAATATAGTTTATGCCATTGTTTAGAAATGGCGCCTAGTGGAAGGAATAGAAACTGTATCAATGCACGCACTCTGTGCAGGGATTGCCCTCCTGCTCAAGTTAATTATTGTGGAGCTGGAGATACAACTAGTGCTGATCAACTTATTACCATACTGGGAAAACTCACTCAGGTTATGAATAATAACCTTACTCGTATGGATCAACCTGATCCACAACGTGGAGGATCAATGTTAGACCGCTTCATGAGGCAACAACCACTGACATTTAATTGGGGTACAAATCCATTAGTATCTGAGAAATGGATAAACACCTTAGAGAAAATATTCCACACCTTGGGGAGTAGCGAAAGGGAGAAGGTTATCATGGCAGTTTACCGCCTCACTGGAGATGCTGATCAATGGTGGTCATTGATTCAAAACACAATGGAAGATGATGACGTATCGAATATGGAATGGAGGGAGTTCAAAGAGCTTTTCCTAGAAAAATACTATCCTCGTGACCATCGAGCAGATATGGAAAGACAATTTTTGAGTCTGAGACAAAAGGAGGATGAGAATGTCGCAAAGTATGAGGCCAACTTTACAAGGTTAGCGAGGTATGCTGCAGATTATATACCTAACCCAAGAGGTAATATTGATCGTTTCTTTGATGGGTTAAAACCATTTCTCCGTCGAGCTTTAGTATCACAATCGTTCTCAACATATGAAGATATTGTCTCATGTGCTATCAAGACAGAAAAGAAATTATCTAAGTCTTATGACAACAAAGTAAAGAAAGAAAAGAAGAGAACGATGGAACAAGAGACAGATAAAGGGAAAAAGGGAAAGAAGGATTTTCCATTATGTGATAATTGTGGGAAGAATCACCCTGGTACTTGCCTAAAAGGAATGGGAGTTTGTTATAAATGTGGGGAAAAAGGTCACCAGGTGCATGATTGCAAGAGAAAGAAAGAGGATATCATTGTTGAATGCTACAATTGTAGGGAAATGGGTCATTATGCAAATGAATTTCCTAAGCGTTAGAGAAACTTACCTCAGAAAAGGCCAAGGGATCAAGGACAATCTTATGCTGTTAGTACAGTTGAAGCAGAATAACTAATGTATTGGTGCTTTTGGACTCATGGATTATATTTTGGTTATTAGAATAATGTGATATATATATAAGGATTGTACTGCAGTACTTGTTGATTTCAGTAAGGTTTTAATATGATGAAGGTAATTATATTTTTATTATGTGACAATAAGAGAAACTTTACTTTGTTTGGGGAATCTGATAAATTGATTTTGGAATTAAGAGACCTTTTAGAGAATGTATGGATAGAGGTATTTTGGATAACTATAAAGGTTGGAGTGGATTAAGTTGATCTTTGGATAGTATTGTTTAAGGTTAAAAAATTTATGAAGATTATTTTTGAATATTATAATACTATAGTTTTAGGAAAAGGACAACCTGTAGGGTGGGGCATAACCCGTCGCATCGGACAAAGCTGCAGGAATCGAACCCACAATCATAGTGCGACAGGCCTTTATTTCCTACCACTAGCCTACAGGAAGTCCCTGGTTATTACAAAATAATTTTACTAATCTAAATGGTATGTGTTAACATTTGGAACCATATACAATTAGGATAAGTATAATATTTTTGAGTTCTATTATCTTTTGAGTGAAAGATGAGTTGAAGGTTGAAACTCTAATTGTCAAGCATAAATATATATATACCTATATCTTATTCAATGAATGAATTAATTCTTAAACTTTATTAAAGGGATATTAAAACAAAAAATGTGTTATCCTAATACCTTATGTCTGGTTGAACTGATGATATTTTAAATCAACATAGATTGAAGGCTTTGAGGCCCTCAATTTGACAGTTGATTGTGATTGATGACCTCAATCACTCCCTACAAATATTTACGTTTTTCCTCCAATTATATGTCTCTAATTACCACCAATGTTCTCCTAATCGAGATCATAATTGGGTGGTGACTTTTTCATTTCCCTTTCCCTCTTATTAAGGATAAATTTTATTAATCTTATTTCCGATGTGGGTTTTCCACAAAGGTATTTTCTATTTTCAACCTTTTATTTTCCAAGAAAAATTTCAAATTGCGAGGATGCAATTTATTGAATGAGGGGAGAATGTAACCCCCCAAGCTTCCATAATACGCTTCTCATTCAATAATGCAATAGCTTGCATTGTACGAAACTTCGAGTTCTAAAACACCGCGACTAATCATAGTAGTCATTATGAATAGTAATAACCACTTTTTAAAATTATAGAAATTTTATATTTCAAAATGGACTTCATTTTTGGATTCGGAATATCGAAATTAGCCTATGTTGAATTTTTGGTATTTTTCTGAGAACTTCTAATTTTTTATGAATAGTGAAAAATACTTAAAAACAACTTTTTTAATAAAAATAATTTATAGTGATAAATTATACTATTTAGTGGTTTTAAAGTATAATTAGAATATATTTTTACCATTTTATCCAATAGTGGTCATTAGAATTAATTTAACATTGAAATTGGACATAAACAATTGTCAATCTTTTGATATAAACTGTTTCTTAAAAACACGCTATTTGTTGTGAAAGTGGGAATTAGTTATAAAATAAATAAATGCAACTTATATTTTTGGATTTTTTTAAAATAGACATCATTTTTGAAATCGGAATATCAATTATAGCTTAGGGTGAAATTTTGGCATTGTTCTGAAAAACTTCAATTTTTGATGAATAGTGAAACCACTAAGTGGTAGTTAAATAACTGATTTTTCGTTTAAATGAAATATTACCACCTCTGTGATTTGATTTTCAAAAATCCGACATACATGGTTTTCATTAAGAAGTAAAATGTGGTTCAATGCGATTAAAATAATTTTTGGTGAATAGTAACTTTTAAGTTCTTAATCGCGATTAGAGGTAATTAGTGTAGTTTAAGGTAAAAATAATGTTTAATAATATGAGATGATCTTAACACATGTCATACCCTCATTGGATGTTCCATGGCCGACCAAGACAATCCGTGGGTCAACTTGGGGACCCCATGGAGCCACTTTAGTTGGAAGATGACATAAATACCTTTTATTTAATGTTAAAGTAAAAAATGACACAAACATGAAATGTTTTTCTAAAACAATTTTTACATAGGGTTATACAAGTCATATTTTTGACTATAAATACTCATTGGAAATATAAAAAGATTTCCTACATCATAGTATTTTTTTTATAATTTTTAGACATTAAATAAATTAAATTATTTATGACATCATTATGATGCAGCGATGACCTCATTATTTAACGATTTTAATAAAATGAAAAGATAATGTACAATCCAAAGCATACACTTGTCCAAATACTATTGGATGGGTATATTTATAACCCTTATCACCTTATCCACGAATTATATAAGTGTGGGACCTTTATAATCCGAAAAGCATTGTATAATAATGTAGAATTTCCTTACTTTCCAAGAGTGCCCCTCCTCTCCTTTTATAAAAGGCCCCCACCTCTACCACCTCATTCACACGTTCAAGCCATTTGGCTCGGCCAACCTCTGCCCAAATACTCTCCCAACTTCCCACTCTTACTCCTAGAAGCCTCACTTTGGGCATAACTCTTCCCAAGGAAGCCTTTGGCTCAAATCAAAAAGAGTTACCCGATTTTGAGGTAATGTCTTCTCTAATGTTGTTTTGTTTTATTTTTCTTCTCCAACCCCCTAAACTATTTTTATTCATTTCTTTTGTTATAAAAACAGTATTCTAAATATACTAGGATGTTTTTATAAGAAGGATTCGAGCTACACTTACACACACCTACATCTAATGGTTAAAGAACATACGGTTTTTGTGGATGGCGAATTTCTGCCTCACGAAACGATGATTGTTCGACACTCATATAACACTTTCAAAGGTGGCCATTAAGATTTACCTATATTTATATATGATATATAATATGTTTATGTTTTACTTATGCTTCTGTATTTCTCATTTATGGCATACTTTATGATTTCCATTATGGGTAAACGCGATAATTTCATTTTAGGAAGTGCGGACTACCGCCCCCCAAAGTGATTTGAATCGTTAATGCCATATGTGGGATGTATAAAGGATGGAGTAAATGGTATTATACACTATATTATACTGGAATTATATTATAAATTTATATAATTATGATTTCATTCCATTAAATACGAAATAGAAATGAAATTAGCGTTCATGCGTACGTACGGCTTATCGTCTCCATGAACGGTGCATTTCATTTCTTACCTCTAAATGTTACGTAATATTATAAATGAATGTATATAATGGATATATATGATATATATGACATCTAAATCATGAATATAATTATTGAGATAATGGATATTCTACCACATAAACAACTGGTAATTATAAGAAGTTTATTGTTGACTCAAGTACCAAAGATCGACAAAACGACGGTTATTAACTTAAATAATTACATAATGTTCATATCATTGTAATAAGTGATATAAAAAGGATAATGAAATTGAAAATGGTTCTTAATAAGGTATATATTAACTCTATTTTATTATTCAGGAGGTTATAGAACGGTTGAGTCATGTCAGACACGAGGTAAGGGAACTTCTTAACCCAATTTCCATTCTTTGGGTTAATCTCCTATTTTCAAATTATGTCATGATATTATTATGTCCTATTTTGTATTTTTACTTCGTTTATGTGTACCTATAGTGAATAAACATAATAGATCTATTTTATTTTAAAAATGATCTTTTTATGGACTTCGTCTCAATCACCATCCATTGAGACATATTTTGTTTTATACACAAATTTCTTTTATACGGTGTATAAACCCCTTTGACTTTTACGTTTATTCAAAAGGAATCTTTTTTTTATACGAAGCGTTTTGCTAAATGACAAAAGGGAATGTTTTTATTTCCGTACTTATGCGGCGACAACGGATTCTCCATCGCCGTGACCATTATTTGAGTTTCGGCTTCCTCTACAAGCCATCATTTTTTTAATGAAAAATAAATACAAAGTTTTAACTTTCTTTTATTTTGGTATTAAAAATGGTTTTGAAAGCGTTTTTATTATATCAATGTGTTGTATTAATATCTTGTGATTGAAATGTGGAAATGTTATGTTTCCTTTATTCATGTTTTATGTGATACGATTATGTTATGGTTTATGATATGTTTAAACCTATTCATATGAGGAATGTATTGGACTTAATAAGTGATGGGTGGAGCCCGCTATAGCTCCTCGATGCATCGGTAGGTCTCCTGAGACAACTAGACGTGGAATTGGCTGAGGCCCTTTCCCAATTTGATTTATGGTTTTGGCTGAGGCCTTAATCATTTTAGACGTCTTGGCCGAGGCCTTGAAAAAATGTTTCAGAATGTCTGGCATTATACATTCCCTCATTATGAAAGTGGTTATTGATATTGCATGTGATTATTAGACCAGTAGAATATCCATGTGAAGAAGTGAATGGAATTATATCATTTTACTTTTGCCATATTATGTTGATGTTCAAGTTTAAAAGGCTTTTTTTTAGTTATACATTGCCTTAAATGTTTATGTTTATTTATGAAATCTTCCGCAATATTGTTATCCTTACTGAGCATCTGAGCTCACCCCTTTCAATGTTTTTATATTTTCTAGGATGTGAAGAAGTATTTTATGAATGACCTGCAGGGATAGTCAGAAGAGGATATGAGTGTGGACTATGAAGAATTTGTTTTATTTTTTTCACTTTATGATGTAATGTAAGACTTATGAATGTATCTAGTGTTTCCAAGGCTACTAAACTAATCGGTCTTTTGAGATTTGATCTTTAGCGATCATGCCAATGTTATGAAGTAATGCACTGACTCTGGGTAGCTGGGGTTGGGGCGTTACAATAAAAATATCACCAATTGCGAGCTCGTAAAGAGGATATTCCAAAGACATCTTTTAGAATCAGATATATCCACTAAGAATATGTAGTCATGCCTTTTGGTCTAACGAATGCACCAGAAATCTTCATGAATTTGATGAATCAGATATTTCAGCAATATCTGGATTCTTTGGTTGTGGTGTTTGTGGATGACATATAGGTGTATTCAAGAACAAGGGCTATGTATGAGAAAAACTTGGAGATAGTGTTGGAAATCTTGAGAGACCATTAGTTTTATTCCAAATTATCAAAGTGTGATTTTTGGATACAGGAAGTACGCTTCCTTGGCCATGAAATTTCTGAGCAAAGCATTTCTATGGATCCTGAAAAAATAGATTCCATTATCTCTTGGCAACCACCGAAGAGCGTGTTTGAGATACGTAGTTTTCTTGGTCTAGTTGGTTATTATCGACGCTTTGTGTGTGATTTTTCAGGACTAGATTCACTAATGACAGCTCTGACAAAGAATAATGCTCTCTTCCAATGGACGTAAGAATGTCAGAAATATTTCAAGAGATGAAAGTTTGCCTTAAATCAGCATGAATCTTGATCTTTCCAGAATCAGGACAGGGCTATGTGGTGTATTATGATGCTTCATGAATAGGGTTGGGTTGTGTTCTCATGCAAGGAGACCATACTGTTGCTTATCGATCGAGCTATTTTAGGGTTCATGAGAAAAATTACCCAACACATGATTTGGAGTTGGTTGCAGCCGTCCAAGCTTTGAAAACATGGAGACATTATCTCTCTGGTGAGAAATTTACTATGTTTATGGATCACAAAAGCTTGAAACACATTTTCTCACAACAAGATTTGAATCTTAGTCAGAAGAGATGGATGGAGTATCTCTAGATGTCTGGTTTTAACTTGATGTATACACCGGGTAAGGGAATTTCAGTGGCTGATGCATTAAGAAGAAAGTCGTATGCTCATTTGGCGAAAGAAGCAGCAGATGAATGGCAGTTAATGTCGGTCTTAACCGCCATGCATGTTGAATGTGAAAACTGAGGTGATGTTGTGATTTTATTTTTAGATATGCTTTTTCTTGATCTGGTAAAAGTGATCAATGAGGCACAATCATCTGATTTGGAATGTCTAGTATTGAGTTCAAAACTCAATGGTGGGGAGAACATTAATGTCTGGAAACTGGAAGTAGGTTCAGTTTTGTGTTTTATAGATCATATGGTTGTACCTATAGTTTTTCAGGAACAACAACTTAATACTTATCACCATTCAAGATGGGTTATACATTCGGGTACACGTAATATTTATAATTCTCTGAAGGTGTATTTTTGGTGGAGCGACATGAAAAAGAAGTTGGCCGACTTCATCTCACGATGCTTAACTTGTCAGCAGGTTAAAGTTGATAATTAGAGACCAATTGGTATGTTACAATATTTACCTATCCTAGTGGGGAAATGGGATCAAATAGCAGTGGATTTTTTAACAGTTCTTCCATGAATGGTCCCGAAACGTGATGCCATTTGGGTGATAGTGGATTGTCAGACCAAGTTAGCCCATTTTATCCCAGTTCGTGAAACTCATACGGTAGAAGATCATTGAAAAATATATATATGAGAAGTGGTAAAGAGGCATGGTGTACTAATATCTATTCTCTCAGATAGAGATCCGAGGTTCACATCTCATTTCTAGAAATCGTTACAGCAAGCCCTTGGAACTCAGTTGACGATGAGCACGGCGTATCATCCTCAGATGAAAGGGAAATCCGAGTGGAAGATACAAACATTGGAAGATATGTTTCAGGATTGTGTAATGGATTTTGGTAGCTCATGGGAGGAGCATATATCCCTAGTGGAGTTTTCATATAATAACAGTTATCAGGACTTGATACACATTGCTACGTTTGAAGCATTGTATGGGCGTCCTTGTCGTTCTCCACTTTGCGGGGTGGAAACAGGCGAGACTTAACTAGTTGGGCCGAGACTTATCCAAGAAATTATGGAGAAGATTCAGTTGATTAGATAGAGGCTGGAGACTACTCATAGTCATCATAAATCATATGTAGATCACCATGAATGACCATTTTCATTCGTAGTAGGTGATCATGTATTTTTGAGAATCTCTCCAAAGCTCGGACATTGTTGTTTTAGGAAGTAGGGAAAGCTGTCCCCTATATACGTTGGCCCTTTTGATAAACTGGAACGGATTGGATAGGTGGCATATCAGTTTTCATTACCAACACGATTCAGTTTGGTGCATAATGTGTTCCATGTATCTCAGTTGAAGAAGTATCAGCCTGATCCTGAACATGTGATCAAATGGGATTACATTTACCTAGAGCTTGATTTTTTATTGGTACATATCCTGGTGCATATTGTGGATAGGCAGGATAAAGTCTAGCATGGAAAAAGCATCGGTCTAGTGTGGGTTTTTTGACAACATGGTCAGATTCAATAAGAGACTTGGGAACGCAAGAAAGAAATGAAAGAGCAGTGGCTATAACTCTTTCATACAAGCAGTGGTTTTCTACTTTTCAAGGATGGAAAAACCAATGTTAGGGAGAATTTAGTACCCCCACATTGTAGTATTTAACCCTTTCTTGATGCTTTTCTTGCTTTTAAAAGTTAAGGGTGACGTATGGGAGAGTCGGGATATCCTAGATTGATGTTTGAGGCAAAGGGAAAGGCACATGGGAGCCGCACAGTTTTTCTAATCTGTGCGACTAAACCTTGAATAGAAAACTATGGTGGTAGTGGATTCCACATGGTTGGTGTATGGTTTATCTAACCGTGTTGCAAAACCCTGTGAGAAGGGTGGCCGAGGCTGTAGCTAATGCAGGGTTAGCGCACGGTTAATCAAACTATGCGGACTAACCGTGCAGGCACTTAAATTAGATCTTAAAATTATGGATCTCACACAATTTGGTCTCTAAATTCTTCGTTTAAGTTCTTAAGAGGCCCAAACACGGGAATCTAGTTCTCCTAAAGTCAAGGAGGGTTCTCCCATTGTTTCGGAGGTGATCCAAAGGCTTCTCTTGGTGAATCGAAGCCAAATTCTTGAAGTATGTGATCGTTCATGATCAGTTTCTTAAATCTAGTTAGATCTACTTAACCTCTTCTCTTGGTTTCTTAGATCTATAACTGCTATTGGTAGATCTATGTGTGTGGATTCTATATATGGTGATACTTGGTCTTGGTTGTGTAAGGAGAAGAGATCTAAGGAGAATTGTTTGAGAATCGACCTGGTTTTCTTGTGCGTTCTTTGACAGTCAAGGTTTTCATCTGACCATTGAGGTAGGTGGCTTCACTATGGACTCCTCTTTTCAGAATTGGTTGGATTAGTTTAATATTGGTTATTTGAATGGTATTGATTTTGAATAGCATGGAATAAATCTTATTTAGAGATGATTTATGGTTTTGATGAAATTCTGAAATCTTGGCGAATTGTTGTGAAATGTGATTTGGCTATTTGAATTTAAATTGTTGATTTTAAATTATGAAATTTTAGAAATTATAAATGGTTTGATGAGAAATTTTATTTCAATAAATAGGAGTGTTTTATTGAAATGGTTTGTCATTGAAATGATTTTGATGGATTTGGTTTTCAATAAAAAGGGAGCCTTATTGAAATGGTTTGAATTGGTTTAACCCAATTGGTTTTGATAGAAAATGGTTTTTAATAAAAGGTGTTTTATTTAAAGGATTGTTTTGTCATGATTGTTGGAAATGTGTGGTGTGTGTGTTCATGTTTCATATATGAGGCCTGGTTTAAATAGGACATTGTGTTCAGTGCAAAATGTTTAATGGAATATGGAACTTTTAAGTACGAGGCTTGGTTGAAATATGACTTTGTCCTTGGTGCCAAAGGTGTTATGGAACACAGAAAATATTTACCTTTAACGACTTGGTAGTTCGACGAGAGACTGCTCATGAGTATGGAACTGTCACAACGAATCATGCATGGTAGATTTCACAGGTTCGTGAAATGGTTGGGTATAACAAAATGGGATGATTGTGAAATGGTTTTGGAAATTTTGATGGTTATTTTTCTGGAAAAATAACATGTTGGGAAAGCTGGTTTGAATTGCACTTTGATTCTTTTGAGCATGGATGGTTTTGGAAAAATTGTTTATATTTAGTTGTAAACTAAATTGGTGAAAATGCTGTATATAAACTATTTTTATATAGATGTGGCTAACTCTTCTATCCTAGTGGCGTGAGTAGATAAGTCATTGGGGGAAAACCTACTGAGTTTTATACTTCCCCCTGCGTTGTCACTTTGGTGTTTTACAGATGTTGTTTTCTAGGACATAGGTAAAGGTAATGTATCTTATTGCTAGTGGTACATGGTGAAGCTTGGGAGATGTGGTGTTTCTTGGAACATGGATCTCGTTGTGGAACCGTGGATTGTGTCTTGGTTTGTTTTGGGTCTTTGTTTATTATTCCTCTTGGTACTATAATATTTTTTTGGTTATGTACTGGTTTTGGAACAGTGTAGTTCTCTTTTGGTAATGAATGAGTTGGTTTTTTCTTTATCATTCATCATATAGTGGTTGTTAGAAATGGTTGATTTATGGGATTATTTCTAAAAGGGTAAATCATCCCCCACTTGTATTGAAACCCACTAGCATTTATTTCTATCCATTGTTGCCTTGGGAATGTTTCTTAAGGATGAGTAATGACTCGTTGAACTCTCAAGCCAATGGGAATTTGTGGGTCATTACACTCGTGGTGGTAAACAACTAGTCATCCAACCATTTCACTTGATCCATGCCCAAAGATCCTTTAACACCCAAACATGGAATCTTTGGGATAAAATGGATTTTAGGATACAAGAGGAAATAAAATATCACACCAATCTTAATATAAAAAAATAAAAGGAAATGGTGTCACTAACATACCTAGAGCATTGATTTTCGCTATCTGTCACACAAAATGCATATGAATTCCTGGAGAAACACACAAGGATAAGGGGGAGAACATATTTTTTACTATAACTAGTGGGGGTAAAATAGGGGTGATATTTAAGGGATAATAAATAAGGTCAGAAGGAAAAAATGGTAAAAATAAAATTTTTAATGGGGCACAACATTTGGTGGCATGGATTTCCAAACTATGTGCCAAGAATGTGGTTCCCTCTATCCAAGTGAAAATTGAACCACATGGGTTTTCATTCCACTTTAATGGTATGAAAAATAATGTGGTGTCAGTGTATGCTCCACTTTATAAAGGGATCTAGATACACATGGTTTCCTATCCCACCCTACACTATTGTCCTAGTTGTGCATACCCCATATACAAGTCGCATGATTCTGGTGCAATGTTTTTACTAATTTCGTACCATCTATGATCTCAAAACATGATTTCTTTTCCATATTGTTTCATTCCTCAAACCATTATGCCACCAAAAGCTGTGTCCTAACCTTAAGAAACATTCCATAGAGAAAACATTCTATCAGGGACTTAAATTACTTATTGGATGGGATCATAAAACCTCCCCACCACTAAAAATATGATCCCTAAGATACATTACCCAGCATCACCAAGCCTGCATGAAAATAGTCAGATGATTGAACCCACATAACAACTTTCATCGTCCATGCTTCCTCCTCAACAAGACCATTCTATCACAAGAATCATACCAAATAAATAATCCTACCATGACTAAAATCCATATTGTAGTCCATAAAATGAATGTGATTTCCCTCAATGGATGCATCGACTGAGAATCAAAATCATTCACAGAAACCATACTAACCTTCTACTATATATTTATTAACCTGAAGGAATACATAGTTTCCATCACATCCACAATCTAATGTTGGTTCATGAATCAAGGACCAATGGCCTCACCCAATACTCATACATCTGAAACATGACCAAATAACTATTCTCATCTCACACATTTTACCGATCAAAACACAATCCAATATCCATTTACCAAAATAGAATAATGAGATGGAACATTCCCATGACTGACCAAACCATAACATCCATAACGACAACAACCGAGCACCTACCCTCTATGGTTCTCCGCAAAATACACATGGGCTCATAACCACTAAAATTTAGTGGTTCAAACCTCCATCATGATAAAAATTTCAATTGAACATCAAACACATTCTTATGTAAAAAGAACGATGCACTTCCAAATTCACCACATAGAAACATCGATGAAAACACCATCTGTCATTGGAATATAACAATTTAATTGAATCCACCCAAAATGGTCACACTCCTATTGTACATAAATCAACTAAAGACAACATTGTTATTCCTAAAAACATTTCTCGATTCTAGAAACACAATTTTCATTCCAAAACATCAAAACAAGTTATCTTAAAACTGATAACATATTTTCTCATCCCCATATGAGTTAGAACATCTCAATCCTACCAATCACATTGATACTAATCATCCACTATTGTCATGACACCAATTTACATATACATGAATCCCACTCACATAAGGCATTGAATCACCATTTGAATGCTCCTACTAGTGTCCATACCCATCTCCTCATAAATTTACATCACCATATATTTCCCATAATAATAGTCATGTATCACTGCACCCATAAACACAAGAACAAACACGAAAACATGACCTCTAATGAGAACCATCCCAATATAGCATCCAATGCTTTCCCCTATCAACTAATATATATAAGTCCCACCATTCCTTCATAAGGAAATAATTAATATACCTAATTGGTTCCTCATTATTATCATGAAGCCACAATGTACAACCCATTATATGCTTCATTCATCTAAGACTGACATTTCACTCCCCACATGATGATCAATGTTGTTACCAATTTCCTCAAGAAATTAAATCCACTGTGGATTATAAACCCATGTCTTCAGAACCCCAGATGTGGTTATGAACTCTTTACCATCACTAGAGTAAAAAAATGAGACATTAACCATTGCCTTCCCTTGGATTCTAATAATAAAACTTTTAGAATTATCTGACATGAGAACCATCAAAATAAAATCAAACAAATATTGTTGATGGTGAACCTTCCACATCATGGATCGATATACAATACTCTAACAGTGTAACCTCTAATAGGAACCCCATTCGACTAAACTAGATTCCTTTAGATTTAATTGTGTATAGACCAAGTTATCATGGCGTACCCCAAAAGATTCCATGATATTATCCATGATTGTCTCTAGTAATAAAGTGCACCCCGAAGTTATTGGCGATAGCCAACACAACAAACTCAAAACCAAATGGTCACTCAGTTACCAGAGATTTGCACCATGATCACATAAATAACAACATGAAATTATCCTCAAGGTCATGAACATCCGCATGTTATTCAGAGAAGTCAACTCATGATCCCACAATCGATACATCACTTGATCTTATACTATCATCCACTAACACAATATACAATGACTCATATTCCGTTATCCAAATCAAAAAAATGAACACTCAAACAACCTTACAAAAACCCTACATTTATCCCATAATGATAAAATGCATGACCACCCATCACATCAGGGGTCTCGTCTATAGGAAAATAATCCATATACACTTTTTTCACCCATACCACATCCACCGAATATCAAAAAATATTCCTCCATAAAAAATGTTCAGAAAAGACAGGTCAGACACCCAAATGGTCATACCAGTTTTGAATCCAACCTTATAACCAACCAAAGAATATAGGTGCTTCCTTGAGAGGAACAACAATTAATAATCATGCAAGTTACCTAAAATCTACATTACCTACCATGCAGTAGTTAAAATTTAGATTCAATCACTTGGGCTTCACATTTCAAGGCACCAACATCACTAAGAAATTATACTTACAGATTTCCCTTGATTTCTAGAAAACCCAACAGTGCGTGACCGCGACTAAATTAGAATCTAAAAGTCCATAAAATTTATTACATAGAACATTAGACCAAACCAATAGTGGAAAACACTCTCTATTCTCGAATAAAAAATTTAAAAATATACAGATATTCTATATGAACACGAATAGCACTAGAAACCTGGTCTAACCCTCTCATGGGCCACACTCAAAGGCTCAAAAATTCCATCTCCCTAAAATGGAGTAACATGTGTCAAGACAATTGGTTTTCCCCTATCCCATACACACAAAACCTCAAAAATATTTATTCTCATAGGAAGAAATACTACCCACATTCTAAAACATAGCGCGTCTATATCACTAAGAATCAATTGAACCTAGGTTGGACACCAAAGGTATGCATACTAAAAATCGACAAAATGCCCCAAACACCCTCTATAGGGTTAAAAAAATAGTATACAATGTCTCATCCCACATAATAAACCACATCCACATTACCATAAATCATCTCACAACCCCATGGACACAACCCTACTAGCATTACAAAAAGAAAAACTATTTAACCACACATAAAAACCAATCAAGCCATGCAACCCACAACCAAGTTCACAAACTAGGAAACTATCAATTCACAATCCACACATACAAAGGTAAAAAAACACTATGGATACCCATTTATAATGTTTCAAGCATACATCATTACTAATTAATTTTTAATTGTATTTAAAATTAAAATACCCCCATAAAGAATATTTCAAAACCTTCAAACAATAAATTTGATCGATTTACACTTTTTAAAACTTTTTTATTAAAAAAAATTTAAAAAATACAACCTTTATAATAATTCATATTTTAAAATAGTTTCATTGAAAAAATATTCAAGCGATGGTTGAAAGTAATAAACAACGTACAAAAATGTTCTCCACTAACATGTGAATACAAAGGATCTATCATTCTCATAAAAAATAAAGATAAAAAATATATACTATAATTTTAGAATGATACATGACCCATATAGTCATATCATTCCATGAAATAAAACATCATAAATCAATAACATCACATAATTCATCCCCACTCAGGGTGATAATATCAATAAATTATTTTTGAAAAAACAGATCATTTATTCACACCCTTGGAAACATGAGTTCTGCTTAATCATATATCATGAAGAACAAATATAACAGCTTATTAGAAATCCATAACAAGATCTTATTCTTTATTCTACCATTCCCCAAAAAGTATTAATTCATCATGGCCCTAATACCGCATTATAATTTATTTTCTTGGTAGCTACTACTCTTGTACCCTGATATGAGGGGCCACATTACCTCAGGTGAGCCTCCCCATATTCCAGAAGACGAAGAGTAGTGGTGTTGGACTATAGAGATAAATTGGGGAGACTATACCCCCTTATCATAGAAAACCCATTGTTAAATTAACTCCAGCAGATACAATAACCAATAGGATTAACAAATTGAATACATATGAATAATTCCACAAGTATCCTTGTAACACATTCTTTAATAATATGAAGAATACAATAAATTTCAGGAATTCATACAAATAAATATACCAAACAATAAAACATATTGAAAAGAGCTCTTTAGTGTCAACATTATTTTAACGTAACATGATATAATCCATCTATCTATCCATAAACCACACACCATGTCCATATAACGAACCTATGATAATAAATAAGTAGCTTCTACTCTTGTACCCTAGTTCTATGGTATCCTGAGTCAGGTGTGTGTACAACATAGTTGGCCAGAAACAATTATATCTAAAACAAAATCCATTATATAAAAAAGTGTATATAAATAATAATTGGTCAAATAATAAAATAATCATTAGGGGAAATAAGTTTTACATTAACCATTTATTAATTAGAAGTATAAATATTTACATTCTATTATATCATCAATATAGTGGTTTACAGTTTTATTTCACCAATATATTCAATGTTTCATTTCATTAATCCATTATAAAAATGTTCATTAGTATGGGTACACATTATATATATCACAATGGTAACAGTTTGACAATCAAGGTGCCTCATTCTAAGAATAAAATAGGGATCACATACTTCATTTTTGGTTATCCGAACAACTAGGCCACAAGAAAACACTTGCATCAATCAGTGAATCCATCAAGACTCAAAACACCAAGTTTGACCATCCTAACTAAAATGTAAGAAGTTTGATATCATGGAATATTAGTCCATGAGTCAAAACATGACTTGTAACTCATTGTTAGACCATTTAGACCATAGCATGGAACTCTATATACATATCCTTCAATTTAATAGTGTCATTACTTAAACCAAAAAAAAATTATGGCGGATCAGGGAGCCTGTAGTATCACTATATTCAATAAAAACCCAAGGATTTGAGCATTTATCCAACATCCCAAACCATATGTCCATAGTTAAAAAATTTCAATCCTAAAACCATGAATCCAATTAAGATTTAACACGTCCTTTCTGACCATCCCCAACAATCCATTACTAATCATTTCCATTTTTATCAAATAATTTTTCTAATTTAAATATCATTATTAATTCATCATATATGATTTACCCAAGATAATGATAAACCCAAAAACATCATAATAAGTCCCAATTCTCTTTTTTTTTAATTTTATTACACCATTTAACACATTTTTAATGATCCCCTCAATGGGTTTTTTTCTCTTTAGCCAATAAACATGGCCATTGCGAATCCATTTCCTTTAATTCCTAAAAATGAACCACGATATAATTTTCAAAAGTTTTAAATATGTAACAATATTTAATCTCCATTTGAAATCAATGATGAATCCCTTTTTCAAAAACATTAAGGCCAACACATCCTTTTGAAAATATTTCCCCAAATCAAAATATCATTTTTCATCATGAGAAAGAAAACCAGATAAAAATTCAAAACACATCACTGAATCTATTTCCCAAATCCTCATAAAATTTTCAAAAAAATAATATTCAACCAAATAAATTATCCCATTAAAAATTTTGATGTGATAAATTAACAATTATAGAACCTTACAATTAATAATTACCAAATTTTAACTTTAATTAATTTATTTCATCACTATCAATGGTCTTACATACCACATAAGAACTGTTGGTTCAGTGTAAAATAATAAATTTTCCAAACATGTTTTGTGAAGTGTCTAACACCTAACATTAATTCCAAAATTACATTCAATATCCAAAGAAAAAAAATTCCATAAGTGATCAACATGAAACAACTATATACACATATATAAACATGAGGACTATGTGAACAAACTAATACACTACGTACCTCATACTCATAAATAACTAGTCAACCAGATTTTTCCCTAGATCAAAGAACAAATATAATTTATTACCCACACCTAAAATATATCTCAAAAATAGGGTTTTATGCCTTCAGGGGAGTGGAAACATCACACAAATCCTCTTCTAAGAAATAAAGGGAAACAGAGTCAAAGACATGCATGGAGAATCAATCATCACTAAACAGTTATCCATATTTCAAATAATCAATGGAGAAGTATCTATGAATAATATAGAAATCCTTGGTTCATCACCGTAAATAATTGTTTTTTAAACGGGAGGTACATTTTTTGAGAAATAAATAATATTAAGAGGGAAAACATTACAAGTCCAATTTTTAATTAGGAACATGGTTTGGCCACATAGTTTTTGAAACCATTACCCAACAATGTAGTTATCTATATTAATGAAGAAATCAAGAAAAATAATTTTCATTTCCACCCTTATGTCTTGATAAACCTTGTGGTTGGAAATTCATTCACCACTGCCTAAGGGGAGCTCATGAGGCATGGCCGATTTGGACACCCAACATGGTTTCATTAACTATTCACATCCCTACTACTGTGAACTTGGTTATGGTAATCAATTAATACTATTCATGTGCCAACCATGTTCTCATCACATATTTGATTCTATTTCCAACATTTCTATATACTCCCCCCCCAATACACCCATAAGGCCTGTCTTAATCTCGAGAAATATTCCATATACTAAAAACTCAATCTGGGATGTACATTATCTTAGGGGTTGAATCTAACAATTTGTATGTGTATTTATATGTTTATATGTATATATGTGTATGTATATATATTTAATTTTGTATGTTCCTGTATGTGTATTTATATATATGTGTAAGTGTATATTTCTATGTGTGTGTGTATATAAATTTATCTGAATGTGTATGAGCATGTATGTTTAAGTGAATTTATTTTTTTTATGTGTACGTTTGTGTACATATGTGTATGTGTGTGAATTTATTGTATGTTGATCACATGATTTTTGAAGGTCACTATAAAAAAGAATTTATAATTGAAAAATGAATTCTAGTGGCTAACCATGGTTTTCAATTATGGAGAAAGGGGTTGGAAGTCTCACAATACTAAAACCAATAATTTTTTTCTCAACATTGAATGAAGATACTGTTACATTTTTAATTAAAAATAAATAATATAGGTTAAAAAATTGAACACAATAGTGAATGAAAGGTCTTTGTCAGTCTTCTTAGTAGGGGTATTTTTATAGTCTAGAAATTGTGCTTTAGAGTGCATGATTTTGACATCAATGTTTGGATCACATCTTTGGATGTATGTGCAAACAAAAGAGTAATTAGTATAGAAAATACATATACGTATATAATTATATATAATTATTATTTATTATATATATATATATCTCTGTGTGTGTGTAAAATATATGATATTATATTAATATAGATATTATATGTATATATATATATAAATCTTTTTATTATGTTGAAATTAACAGGGGGAGGATTCTTTCCGGGAATTCTTATCCATAGAGGATTGCAGTGCAGTGATCTTTGGTATTTCCAACATCAGGAATTCTTATCCATGGAGGATTGTAGTGTAGTGATCTTTGGTATTTCCAACATCCTTATAATATCATATCATCAATGGGTGTCACTAGTATTTAATAGGGAACATAGTTTTGTAAACATCCAATAATGGTAGAGACTTCCCTTGTATACTTCACAGTGGCTCCACGATGATCTTCTTCTGATCTGAAACATTCACAGATTCTTGAGGATGATTCAACATGGGAGGGTTATCATTGATATTTTTAAGATACAAATATTTTATATTATTCATCCATTTTAAGGGTTTTTCAATCCTCATAAGTGGTTATAGGTGGTGGTTACCAAGAGTTGGAGGTGTGGAAAGGTCAACAGTGAGTTGATTGTGGACAGATGGAGGTGTGGTAAGGTGAATGAGACATGTCATAGGATGGGTGGAAATGTACGGTAAGGTGTGTGATCATGGATGATGGATGTGTCATGGTGTGGTGGAGGTAAAAAGTTAGGCATTTCAACCATGAGAGGAGTGGGAAGAGATTGATCATGGTTAGTGTACTGGTAGTGAGTGGTGGATTGTGGGAGGCAACTACACTTGACATTGTTAACTATGCATGGTCGTTCTGCTGACATTGAATGATCATTAACATTTATGTCAGTACCAATTCAATTTATTTTTAATAAGTGTGTTATTTTTTAAAAAATGAATTTTAAAATTATAAATAAATTAAAATAATTATCTGTACAATTAATTTTAAAATAATAAATGCTTAAAAAGTTGAACTATTATCCAATTGTTTTCCACATAGTAAACAATTGCGAATTGCTGATTTATTTTAAAATATGAAATCATTATACTTGAAAAAAAAATCTATTAAAGAATTTAAATTCAATATTTATTCAAACTATTTTTCTACAATGTTTAAAAAATAATGTCAATACATATAATAGTTTTACAATTTATATCTAAAAATAAAATAGATCACTAAAACTAGTAGTTAGATCCAATTAATAAATTTATAGTATATTAAAAAATCTCCTAAAACATTAATTTTACCATGTATTTGAATTAAAATATTGGTTATTTTAAATAAAAAATAGATAAAAATATTTATATTTTGGGATCATATCACTCCACACATTTTCTATTTCACTCCAAGAAAATTTACCATTTAATTCAAATTATTTAAAAAGTAAAACCAAAATTATCATCACTATAACACCATGAGTATTGGGTATAATTTATCTAATTAATTGACTTACATTGATATATTTCATTGGACTATGTCAAAGGTTCCTTTTACACGACATCGAATTGTCATATGTTACATGCAACACCAACTTGGTGTAAGATACAAACAACACTTAGTTTCTGTGAAACATATATTCCATTTATATAATTATTTAAATGAGATAATTATACAATAGATATTAAAATTGGTAATATTAATTTTTATACAAACAATTTAAAACATTTATTATAATGGAAAATATAATATTTAGTAAAGTCCATATATGTTTAAAATAAATATTTTCTCAGATAAAATTATTTCTCTATACTTTGGGAAGAAATAATAAAAATCATTTTAAAAAATTTATAAATTTCAATTTATCAAATTAAGTTTACTTTTTATTTTATAATATCGAATTTATTTTTGGATGAATTATTAGGACCTTGTTGGGAAACATCATTTTTTGATGAATAGGAAAAAATATTGGATTTCAATTTAAATATGGTTTTTCATTTAATTTATTTATATGGTTATATTAAATTTAAAATTGGTTTTAATATTTATTTAGATAATTTTTTCCAATTAATATAGTGTAGTTCATCTGATCCAATTTTTTATTGAAATTGGATATAAACCATAACAATCCTTTGATCATTTCTACTTTAAAAACCTTGTAGTGTTGTCCCATCGGTGAGATTAAATATAAATTAATTTCAAAATCACCATTGTTTTTTTTCAAAATATTATTAAATATTTTTAATCATCATAATTTATAATTTATAATAAGTTTAAGATAGTATTTTACCAAAAATATTAGTGAAAGTAATTATAAATAATTACAATGATTAATAAAAAAATTACGTTAACAAAGAAGTAAACAATAATCATTAGGCGAAAATTACCAATAAACATATCCAACACAAAATTTCTGTCCACAGATTCCAATAACCTTATATTATTTAGTTTTTCTTATTTTGGATGATTTTATAGTAAAAATTTATGTTACCCCTAACATGTTTTTTAAATTACCATCTCAGTCCTTTTTATACCCTATAAAAGGCCACCACCTCTCCCTCATTCATCACAAAAATTATGATGGAAAATGATCTCCTAAATAAAATACAAAAAATTCATCCCTTACGACATAAATACTTTTTTTAGGATGAAATTAATCTAAAGATTCCCTTGGGTGAAAACCAAAAGAAGTTTTCCAAAGAAGAAGTAACATCATCCATCGAGCACCTTAATTTTATTTTCTTTCTCCACCCCTCAACTCGGCTAATTACCTTAATCAAAGAAAACAGCAAAGTCATCAATATATGGATATTTTTTTATTATAAGGGTTTTACCTATACAAACACCTATTTCCATCAAATGGGAAATGAATATACTATTTACGTATTTGGTGAATCACTACCTCACGAAATGATGATTGTTCATTTTTTATTTACCACCAGTAATGGTGGAAAATATGATGAAAAATATATTTATATATATCATATATTATATTTGTTTTATATTTTATATTTTTTAATCTACTTAAAACATGTTTTTTTTCTTTCTATAAGGTGAAAATATGATAATTTTGTATGAGGAAATGTGAACTACCTCTCCCTCAAAGTGATGTGACTCTTTCACACTCTACATGGAATGCATTAAGGATGTGTTTAGTGATATTATATAATTAATATGATATAATAATTATACAAGAATAATAAAAAAGTACATATATAAACCTATATAAAATTTACTCAATTTCTTCTAATATGACAATAAAATAGAAACAATGTTCATGTGTACGTATAACCGACCATCTTCATTAATGGTGTATTCATCTTCCAAATTATATATCAAATAAATTGTTATAAAACACATATAATAAATATAAATTATATCTATATCATGTTTTATATTTTCTAAATCATTATATAATTATAATGACAAAATATTAAAAAATTTATGACACATGTGAATAACAAAGCAGATACTACTGAAAGTGAAACCTTAAAATAGAATTGTAAAAAAAGGGTAATATAAACATGTAATCAACCATATAAGTTATTATATATAAGACTATTTTTCAATAAATTATTTATCATAAACGAAAAATTATTATACATGATGGTTTCAGAAGTATGAAGTGAGTCAAGACACAAGATAAGGAACATTCATCTCACTTTTTATATCCATAAGACAGATGTCTTGTTCACCACTATTTTATTTTGAGTTGTGTATATACATCTCATGATATTAATATATGGATCATATTATTAAATTTATGGGTATTTACATATCAATTATTTTCTCTTTCATTTATAGTGTTTATATTTAAAGGGTTACCAAATCAGTAATATAGTTTTGTCTCAACATTCCTTCTTTGGGACACATGTTTATTATAAACCTACAATCATTTTCGTGTTTTAAAATTTTCAATTTGACATGATAAATAATGAATATCATTATTATCATGTAATTTTATGATTTATCTAATTTCAGTTCTATACAAGGGTTATATGATTCTATGTTACCGTGTGGTAATAGTTATTGAAACAATCTTATTGATTTTTTGGATTGTTTATGCTTATGATTCCATTGATGAAATATAATGATCCATATGATAAAAACAGTCAGGATTTTTTTATTCTCAAATTATTGATGATATCTCCACGTATTATTACTATTTTACACTCATTTATTCTTAATTTAATTATGAAAATGTTTTTATGAAAAAACTATCTATAAATCTCTATTTAGTCAGATATCAATTTTTTTTCGAAAATAAGTCTTTCAAATTATCATTGAAGAAGATAAATCATATATATTTAAAAATAATACATACAATCAAATATATATTCTATAAAATTCAACAAATAATTTTATATTTATTGAAACAAGAATGTGTCAAATTTAACATCACAGTAAATAAAATATTATAAGCATCATAATAATTTCCATATAGATTCAAATCATCAATAAATAGACTCATAGATGATTATGGTAGATATATAATATATCAATATAATTAATTCATGTTTTTCTATCTTTTAATGATTATTATAATTTAAATAAAAATTATTCTATTGATTTTTTCATCAATTAAATAATTTTTATATCATCAATCTATAAACCATTAAGATAATTATTTATTTCCTAAAAATTACAAATAAATAAAAATGATAAATAAAAAAATATGTTTTAAAATTTGTATTTATTGTTGAACTTATCTTATGTACAAACTTATATTAAAAATGATATAGATAATAAAAGATTATGATGAAATATTTAACATTTATTTATATAAAATAAATTCAATAACCTAATCTCATCCTTGTGGCTTACAAAGGATACCATTTCAAATCAAGTATGGTTTAAGATGAAAAAAACCGTCCAATGATATTAGGACAAGTGTCTGGGTAATTATTTAGTATTATTTTTACAATCAATTGCCTTATTTACACATTTACCATATTAATAAAAAATTACCGATGTTTCTATTCATAATCTCTAAAAATAAAATAATGATCTTAAAATAATTTATACAAACTGATTATAATATAAAATAAATTTTTTCAAATAAAAAATTGAAATGTTTTACTAATTAAATTAAAATTAATATCACTGTCTTCATGAGAAAACATGTTTGGGAAGTTAAAACATTACAAAATATTAAAATAGTTTTACATCTGAATTCAATGTAAATTTAACTCCAATGGAAAAATTATATTAATGGATACAAATATATTCTATATATTCTTTAAACAGTTAAATAGTATAATTTTACAATATAAATCCTTTTGATGGAATTTTTTTCAATTAAAATTTAGTATGGTTTTTCTTAATTGATAAAAACATTAATGTTATCAAAAAAATATCAAAAAATCATTAAAAGTTAATTTTTATATTATGATTCCAAATAATAAGTTTATTTTATTATATTAAAATTATTATTGTTTCAAAATTTATTTTTAAAATGGGTTCTTATATAAAATGTTGTAAATTTTCTTTTTTGAAAATATTAGTTTTTATAAATCAATTTTCTATTATACATACCCTCTAAATAAAATATAAACATGATAAATATGAAAATATATATATCATTAAATTCATTTACATATTTAAATTAACTTAATTTTTCAATAAGAAAATAAAAATATCTAATTGATTTATATTTTTCATAAATAATTGGTAGGCAATGAACTCACGATACATTTTGAATAGTTAGTTATATATATATATTTCATCCAACTAAACTACAAGGTTGTAATAGTAATTTTATACTCTTGGAGTCTCATGGTTTTTTTTAACTCACAATTTCACTCAATGAAAGATATCAAAAAACTAAAACTATTTAATTAAATTATTTCATAAAATCATTCAGGTGTTACATTTTACCACCCTTAAATTGAATTTTATCAAAAATGTTCATAACATGGATACAAATAGATGAGGATACCTCTTCCTCATCACAACCCCATGTTTTTATATAGCTTCCTCAAATTGGTGGATCCTCCATTAAACATTAACCAAGTGAGTGGTCTTTTTTCATAGAACTTTTTCTATACAATCAAGAATCATCATCGGTTGATCTTCTTAAGAAAGATATTTCTCTAGCGGCCTAACATTTGAGTTTAGGAAATCCAAAGTATCAGGTATTTTTTATTTTTAATAGAGGTACATGGAACACATAATGAACATGAGGGATATTCACTAGAAATTCCAATTGGTAAGTTACCATCCAATCATGAATCAAAACTTCCAAAGGTCTGATATGCCTAGGGCTCATCTTGATATTCTTTGTAAATTTCATTACTATATTCTAGGGATATATTCGTAGAAACATATTGTCACCCACTATATACTCTATGTCTATTCATTTTTTATCATCATAACTTTTTTTCCGACTCGGAACTTCTCTTATGTGTTGTTTAATAGATTTGACCTTTCCAATAATTTCATCATCAAGATCAGATCCTAATAGATTTATTTCCCCAAACTCATCCTAGAAAGATCAAATTATACAATTATTTCTATATAGGGATTTATAAGGATACATCTTAATACTAGATTGAAAGCTATAATTATATGAAAAATCTTCCAAATTTATGTGTTTATCCCAACCTCTTATGAAACCCATAGACCAAGCTCCAATTATGCCTTATAGATTATGAATTTTCCTCTCATATTAACTGTCTTTACGAGGATAATAAGAAGTGATGAACTATAACCTTTTATCCAATGTCTACTGATAAAATTTATTGATGATCTAGGTAATCCTTCAATGACAATAATATTTATTGCAATGTTTTACTACATTAATTTTAACAAAATATTTTATATATATGCTGGAAATATGATCCAGATAGAACACCAATGTACTATCATTGAAGTGTTCTTACTTCATAAGGTGATCAAATATTACCCATATAGAATTATGGGCATTAGATGTTTTGGTATGTCCAAGTAAAAATATAATAGTGTTGTTTTCCCATTTCCATACTTGTATTGGAAATTGTTATTACATCCCCTTAGAGTTTTATCTCTCAGATTTAACATGCTAATAAAAACAGCACTGAGAGACATTTTCAGCAACATCACTTTTCATTCTATCTAACAAAAAATACTCTATCGGGCTCTTATTAATCTGTGTGCTTCTTGGATGGATAGATAATGATGAAATATGATCTTATAAAATAGATCCTTTTTTAATTCTATAATCGGAGGAATACAAATTCAGTTCCCAAACCTTATTATTCCATCACTATCAATGATGAATTCAAGAACACTTGTCTCATGTTTTTATAGATCTACATATTCCTTCTATACCTCTTTAATCATCACATGTATATATTGTTGAAAACTAATTTGAGAAAGACAACATGTATCCACTTCCATTAATTTTTTTTTGATCTATCCATCACAAATCCATAAATATTGATTCTTTTGTGATCCTCATCAGGGATAGGCAAGCATGGTCATTTCAAATCAAATCATATGACACCTCGTCTCCTCTCCCAGGGTTTTAGTATATCAAGAAGTCATAATATTTAATCAACTCCATGAATATTATTTATTACAAATTATTATTCTTTTGTGTGAAAATGTACTTTAAACTTTTTGGATCACTATAAATACTATACCGTTATCATTAATGTTAGTGCCTCTATATATTTGATTCAATGATTACCACAACTATCTCCAAATTTCATGTTTAATAGTATTTATCTGGGATTTTAAATTTTCATAGGGAATAAGAAGTCACCATAAAATTTTTCATGAAAAAACATACCAACCCTTTCATGGATGCATCACTATAAATCATTAACCTTTCTTCACTACAAGGCAGTGTGAGAGTAGGTGCACTAGATAACTTTTTTTCACATGGAAATTACCTTCACATTCCTCCATCAACAAGATATTTAACTTTTTTCCAAGTAATATTTGTGAGTAGATTAGATTGTTGTGAAAATTCATTCAAAAAATATCAATAATATCCAGCCATATGTAGGGAAATTTTGATGTCAGTTATCTTTGATAGTAAAAGAAAAATCTCAATAAATTTTATTTTTTGTTAGATCTATAGATATTCTCTACCTTGAGATTAAGTGACCAAAAATAAATAACTCTGATGGAAAAATTCACACTCCTTAAATTTTTCATAAAGCATCATATTTATGAGGGTCTTTAGTACAATTCTCAATTGATAATTATGTTCCTCCATTTTCAACAAAAATACAAGAATATAATCTCTAAAGAATACCACAAATTGATCACAATAGACTATAAAGACCCTATTAATTATATCCTAAATAATTTTGGGGTATTAGTTAGACTAAAAGGCATCAATATCAATTCATAGTGTGCATAAATTGTATTGAATTCCATATTTAGTATATCCTCTTTTTTTACCCTTAATTGATGATATCTTGAATGAAGAGAAATAATAGAAAAGTATTGAACTCCAAATAATGGGTTGAATAAGTCATCAATGTTTCTAATAGGATATTTGTTATTTATAGTGATATTATTATGATCATGATAGTTAATTCAGTGTCTCATTGATCCAAAATTCTTATTAAAAAACAAAATAAGTGGGCCCCATGCAGACCGACTATAGAGTATGAATCCCTTGTCATGTTTATCTTGGAGTTTCTTCCTTAATTCATACAACTTAATTCGAGATATTCTATTAGGTGTCTTTAAAAAAATAATAGCACCTGGTATGAGAACTATTGAATACATAACATCACGATTCCATGGATTCCCTAGAAACTCTTCTTATTGGTGAGTTTTTACACAAGTATTTGAGATAGATAAACTTATTTTATAAGAATAAAAACCCCTATAATGGAAAACATTACCAATAGAATTTCATAATCATACGTGCATTGATAAATGATCATATATTGATCCAAAAAATGAGATGTCACTTCCCTTTCTTGGATACTAAAACGAGCTAGATATAGAGAATGCTAATAAATTCCAAGAATCACTTCAAATTCTACTAATGGAAGGATCTAAATATTTAAAATAAGCACATTCCCAAAAATATCAACCACATATGAATTATAATCCTTTAATGTAACAATTTTCTAGTTGAGAGTTTCCATAGATAACACAACATCTAATTTCTTATGTAATATGATGATTCCCTAAGAAAATTACTCAAAAATAAAAGTGTGGATGGATCTAGATTAAAAAAAACATTTTCTACATTATAGTTCATGGTATGTGTACATTTCAACACTTTATTATCGTATTCCACACTGTTGATAGTGATCGCATGTCAATTGCCTTTGAATTTTGAAATATGTGTTTTCTATCATCGATAATTATATATAACCCTTGGATTTGGTTATTGGTTGGAATAAATCCCCATTTTCTAAACCTTGTAGAACTAAAGTGGAGGAGGTTCATTCTATGTATCCTTTTCAAAATCAATATATTTTGACATATTTTTCCCATCACTTTAGTATTAAAATGCCTGAAAACATTCTATCCCAAACATAATTTATTTTCGAGTCCATTGATGAAATTTTACTCATTGTTTATTTCCACATAATGATCATAATGTAAAACTCATCTTCTGTTTAGTGTGGCTTTTAATTTTACCTTGAATTATATTTATCACTTCTTATGAAACCCATAAGACTGATGGGTTATTCTAATATCCATATCAACCTTGAGAGTAAATAAAATAATTTTCTCATATAAATTGAATTCTCTTATGGTTAATTCCATTTCGATACATGATTTTAATCCATTAAATAATCGATTAATTTTACTCTCATTTTGGATAATAATTCTAGAAGTGGACCTTACACATCTTGTAAAATTTTCTTTTTTGGTGCCATCAGATTCATTTTCCTTTTTCATAAGCTCAACCAATTCCTTCTATATCTTTCTTATATGAATAGGAGGAATTTAATTATTGAAAAACATCTTATTGAACTAATCTTATTCAATGGATTCAATTGCAACTATTTTCCTTGTATTCTTGAAAAGGTTCCACTATTGATCAACTTTACCTTACAAATGATAGAATGATAAGAAAAATTTATAATTATATAAAAATTGTTGAACATTATATATATATATATTGTGGTACTAATTAATTATTCACTAACTAGTTATCTAGAAGTTCCACTGAATGATAGTGTATGTGTCCTCGTTAATGGATCAACAAAATGTCGTTCCCTTCATTGCTTGTTTTTTAAGTCTAGTATGATTCATAGCATGAGATTGTTTTGTGATCATAATTGTAGGATTTGGTATTCTAAACCCTATAACATTTGGTTTCTCAGGATGAAAATCATTTCATTTCCCCTCACATTCAACATTAATGTGGTACGATGATATTCTAGACATTGACTAACACCATGTTGCATAGTGTGAGAAACACTAATAATATTACGAAAACAACATAATCAAGAATAAAATTTAAATTTAGAGCAAATTAAGTCTTATCCTTGTTTATTCATGATCATTTATAAAAAACTATGATTAAATCCTATACATAAACAAATCTATAGGTTTCCTACAAATGTTTTCTCATTATGGTTTCCAATGGTTAACTATATCTACACACTGATACCAATTATATTATACCACACATTACATACATAGATATTAATTCAAAATTTAAAGAATATTAATTACAAAATGATACAAAACTATTCCATTTCTGTATATCTTTAGTTTCTTAAGAAACTAGGAAACATAAATCACTAGCTCCTAAGACATCTACATTGCCTCCTTATTTCTTCTTAAATAGTCCCCTTTTTGTCATATCTTACTATATACCCATCATCATGAACTAAGGAAATAAACATATGAAGTGGTTAGATTAGATTCTCAACAAGGGCAAACAAGGGTCATATAAATCATATCCTAATCATAAGACATAAGATCATAACATTTAAAAATAATATCCTACATATGAAAGATCATGATATCATGTCATGAGTTAAATTATTGAATTTCTTAATAATCAATGAACATAATCCAAAATGTCATAAAAAAGATATGAAATTTTGTGGCATATACATAAGAGTTTAAAATAATTTCATTTTAGTCATGGTCCATTTACAATACCATTATAGCAGATAACATACATTACATAATAGAGTGCACTCCTTATTCAAGTCCCGCATTACTAGACCAACATTATTTCCAGTTTTAGCCCTATTTATCTTCTGAGATATAAATATAATAATATATAAATGTCATGAGATATAAATAATTACCAAATTCATTGTGGGGATATATAGATGCAAACCATATCATGGTGATATCATTCTTATGTGTTCCACAAAAAGATAAATAATTCATCATAACCCAAGGATTAAAATAGATTTATTTAAAAATCATTCAACTACAACATAATACCTGTAAAAAAACATTTCATATATATAATTCCATAAAAAACATAGTAAAACCATATGTAAATTGGGATATTATTCTTGAGCCATAAACCTATTAAAAAATTTCAATCTTTGAAGGAAAATAATTCTGATTTAAGATTTGAAATTATTTCATGAGGAAATATCCGTTCTTCTATGAAAAGATTTTTTTAATTGCATGGAATTTAAAAAGAAAATAATTTATTTGAAAGTAAAAATGAAATATTGTATAATAATATTCCTGGAAATATGTAGTTATTAAAATGTAAAAATACTTTTATTCTATATAAGATAAAATAAAATATTATTCATATACTTTTGTTGGAATGTCAAAAAGTATCACCTATCAAAAATGACAAATGATTCAATTCATATGTTTTAATAAATATTATCCAATGGGTAAAATTGACTTTGAACAATTTTAAAAGGATATAAATAATATTTTGGAATATATATTTAAATTCATGGACACAGATGAAAAATATAACACTGTAAATATTTACATATAAACAATCTCAGATAATAATGAGAGTGAGAAATTAAAAATTTACATAGGCAAGGTATCCTTTTTATATATAAGAACCTCCAACATAAGGGTATAAAAAATTTCATATACTTATAAAATAACCATAGTAATTTTTATGATATAATATATGATCATATTATTATCCATTTGTAGATATCATATCTTTATTAATCATTATTTTGGAATTATTGGATTCATTTTCTATTAATTTTCTTATTGAATAAGTTATGGTTCCCTATATTTGGTCATATTTATAGCTTCAGAAAAGAATACTAACATAATATATTCAATATTAAATAATTATATACATTTAAATAATCATTCTTTAATGGATATCATGTATAATGAATTGCATCACATCGTGGAGATGACAGGTCGTACATACGCACAAACAACAATATCATTCCAATAATTTTGAAATGGTATGGATGAGGATGGTATATATTTTGTTCTATAATAAATATAATTTTATAATAATCCCATATTGTTATTATTATCTTCATTATACCCATCAAATTAAGGTGGTGGGGAAAAACAGATTACCCTAAAACATGGAGATTGTAAGATGTACATACGTATGTGTGGTGATTTCATTTTCTGTAGGATGGATAGAAGGTAGAATATGGTTATTATATAATCATGATAAAATCTTAGTATATAAGTGATACTGAATTTATTAATTTATAATTAAAACGATAAATTAATAAGAATTAGAAGAAGAAATAATTTTGAATGAATCGGTAGAGGATATTACCTCTTATTCGACATGCTCCCTCAAGATTTATTCATAAAAAATTCATGTTGGCCTTTGAATGTGACAAGGGATGTTTAGAATTGAAATGGTAATTGGTCATTATTACTTGGAGGATCAAAATTAATAGATGATGTAAGGGAGGATATGCCCTTTTATTTTTGAGGTGAGGGGTAGTTTTGGTATCTTAAAAAATATTTATTTATAATAAAATCAAACAACTTCCAAAAACCTAAAAAATGTTCTAATTTTGAATATGAAATGAGATAATGTTGTAATATCATCATCCAATATAATATAGATAGTTTTTTCTATAAATTTAAACCTTATCATTTAAATTCACACATAGTTATTTTATTTTATTTTTGACTATGGTAACAAATATTTCTACTTTTATGTAGTGAAATATTTACTCATTTAATGTAAATTAGACAACAAATTACTAATTTAAAAAATTATTGACCATATAATAATTAGTATATTTCTTTTAAAAAAATATGGTTTTTAATAATGTTACAATACATTATTTTGAATAACAATCAATAATTTCAATTTTTACATAGTTTAATTCCTTTATTTTTAGAATGTATGAAGATATCATTTTAACATCGAACCAAATATTTTATAATATTCAAAAAATGCCAAGGTAATTTTTAAAATTCATTAGATATATTAATTATGCCAAATAATATTTATTTTAATATTCTTAATAACATTTTTTATCTACATAATAATATAATTAATCCCTTAGTTTTGTGTAATTATTTTATACAATTATTGATCGAATAAAAATAAAAAAATTTCTATGAAGAAGATAAATCATATAGATCTCATAATATTACTTATATATTAATAAATCTTTAAAAAATCCTACATAAAAAATTTATAATTATTAAAAATTGAATGTGAAAACATTAACGTCACTTTAAATAATATATTATATGTGTCATAATCATTTCTATAGAATTCCAAATGGTAAAAAACACGACTATTCTATGATTATGGTCACGATATACTCGTACAATATGATTTTGTCAAGATTTTGTGTTTATTAATGAATATTTTCATTTTAATAATAATTATTTTATTAATTTTTTCATCAGTTAAATAATTTTTCCATCATCTATGTAGGATCCATTAAGGTAAAAATTTGTTTCCTAAAAGTTCCATGATAATGAAAAAAATAATCTTCAAAATTAGTATTCATAGTATTATTTATCATCATTATATCCTTATATTAAAAAATATATAGATATTAATATTTTAGTAAGACTTATTTAACTTTTCGATAAATGAAATAAATCAAATTTCCGAATCTCACCTATGTGGCATCTAAAGGATACCATTTTGAACCAATTATAATTTTGGTAGAAAAAAATAATCCAATGATAATAGGAAAACTGTTATGGTGATTTTATAATATTATTTTCACCCTTAATTTCTTGATTTTCCATTTTACCATATTAATAAAAAATTATCGATGTTATTATTCATAATGTCGGAAAATAAAATTAATCAATTTTCATAGTTTGTATATATAGATTAAAAATATGGAATCCATTTTTCAAAATTCAAAACATAAATGATAGAGTAATTAAATTAAAATTAATCATGTTGTCGGATTGAGAAATGGTTTTTATAAGTTAAAACATTGGAAATGATTGAAATATTTTTTCATATTTATTCAATGAAATATTAATTCCAAAGACTTACATTAAATTATCTGATTAATATATAATATATTTATACTTTAAATCATTTAAATAATATTCTTTCACCATATTAGTCATTTTTATGGAAAAAGATGATTTCAATTAGAATTCAGTAAATTTTTTCTATACATCAAAGCATAAAAGTTATCAGAAATATATTAAAAATTAATTCAATGTAATTTTTTATTTCCCGCATCTAAAGAATATGTTTATAATTTCATATAAAAATTATTAATATATCAAAATTTTAATTTAATATGGGGTCTCAATAAAATGTAGGTAAAATTAACCTTTTAAAAAATATAGGTTATTTTACATCAAATTGTGTTTATTCAAAACCTATGACTAAAATATCTATTAGGTGAATATAAAAAATATATTTTTCATTAATTATAATTTCTAATAATTATTCATTTAATTTATTAATAAAAATATACAATATATAATTGATTTATATTTTTCATAAATAATTGGTAGCCAATAATTTCACTGTACATTTTTATAAGTTAGTGATATTATTCGTGTGAACCTAACAGCTAGGTTATAATGGTAATTTTATAAAAACTTTGTCTCATAGTTATTTTAAACTCACAATTGTTTGTAATGTAAGGAATTGAATAATTTTAAGTATTTAATGAAAATATATATCAAGATCATATGGGAGTTACATTGGAAGTGTAAAACCCATAATTGAATGATGATTGCATCCCAAAGTCTATGATTCCTCATTTTCTGAAATATGTTGGAATGTGCTTCCTGTTAAACATTCTATTATTTCTTTTGTTGAATTTGATGTCATATTATGCACGTTTTATCTATCTTTCCACAAATACCCCAAAAATTGTAATGAAAGGGATGTTAAGTTTGATACTACAAACCCTCCTATGACAATCCATCAATTTAATGATAAATATGATGTTTTTATGTTGATTACATCCAGTTTATGGGTCTTAATTCCCTTTCAAAACATTTTTCTATCTGAAATAGTTGGGGAGAAATGTGACATTGAAGATATGGTTACTATTCGTGAATTTCTGGATGTCTTTATAGATGATTTGTCTATCCTTCAACAAAAAAATGAATTTGTGGTCTAAATAGAACTCATACATGGTTACACAACAATTAAAAATACTCTCTAATAAATGTTCCAAACCGAGCTGAAATAATTGTAGATGCTACTCCAAGGAAACCTTAAAAAGGGATTCATTCATCCATGTTTGTGACCTTGGGGGGAACATATATTTTATGTTAAATATAATGATGTATAAATGAGATTTTACATTGATTATTTGATATAGAACCAAAACCAAATCAGGAAAAAAATCATCTTATCTGTAATTTTGAATTTTTGACTAATTGTGTAATGATCAATAATTTTCAATGAGTGAACTTCGTTCAGGATTTTATCAATAGAGTTTAATGAATGTGTATATTCCTAACAAAAAATTCTGTAAAATTTATAGACACTATGAATATATATTAATACCTTTTTTATACTATTCCATCACTTATATTTAGGGATTTAATAAATAGATACATTAGATATTACCATGATCAGTTTGTGGAAGTATTTTTATGATATTTTTATCTATTCAGTGTGAAAGGTAGACTAGGATGACCACTAGATAATTGTACTAAATACCCTTTGGAAAGTTAATCTATAAGAAAAATAAACAAAGTATCAATTTGGTATGAAAGTGTTTTCATATTTGTGTCACTTAATCTAGAGATATTGTATAATAGTAGATCCATTAAAGAAAGAGGCTAATGAATGTTGGAAATGACCAACCATACTGAATGATATCGATAACTATCTTGATTTATATAGAAATTATCAACCTATTATAGGGAATTTATCATTTCTATACTATCCTCTAACCATGTAAACTTCGATAGTTGTTAGGTTTCTCTAGATAGATGAATTTGAGGAAAATTTCAAGGAACTCATGAAAAGGTTGGTCAATGCACATGTGATTGCATTATCTAGTAATGGAAAATGTTTTTTAATCTATAATGATGCATCCAAGAAGTTATTAGAATTTTTATTTGGTAGAATAACATTGTTATAACCAATTACTCAAGACAGTTTATGATCGTTAATCAAAATTACCCAACACATGATTCAGAGTTTGTAATGGTAATTTTTAATTATATATAAGCATGAATTTTCTTTAAGTTGAAAACTATGATATATAAATATTGATCATAATATTTTGAAATATATACTCTCACAAAATGAGTTCAACATACACCATAGAAGATGGTGGGAGATGATAATGAATTGTAAATATACAATAAATTATAACCTTAGAAAATAGAGAAAAGTGACCAATGCATTAATTCAAAATAATCATTATAGCATATTAATATTGAGGATCACAAAATATCCAATATTTTAGGATTTTCAAATGATAGAACACGAAATCTTGAAGGTAGGGGAAAATATTACCTTTATAAAATGATTGTTCAACCCTCTTTCAATGTGAAGTGCAATGATGCATAAAAGGAAGCTTTATAATTAAAAAATAGTGATAGAAATGTTTATGAGATTAACATTGACCAACATTTAATGATGAGGTTCATGAACCATGTATCTATTCCTTAAATACAAGATTTGAGGAATTATATTTTAGTTGAAGATCAATTTTATTCGTTCTCTATTCATCTTTTATGAATGAAGATGTATATGGATTTGAATTAATACTTATGGTAGAATGGAATGGGCTGAGATATTATAGAGTTTGTATCATTGTTCTAAATATTCCCAAAAGTTAAGGTGGAAAGAAAAAATTATGAAGGGGTGTTCCATCAGTTACTCATACCAGAATGAAAATTGGAGAAAATCACTATGGATTTTGTAGTTGGAATACCCAAAACCTCTAAAGGATTTAATGCTATATGGCTGGTAGTCATTTACCATACTAAATCTGGACACTTCATTTTTATCCAAGAAGACATCTCACTAGATAATCTTTCTATGATATATATTATGGAAGTGGTATGGTCGCATGGAGTACCAAATTCTATTGTATCAAACTAGTATATGAGGTTTATCTAATGTTCTAGAGGAGCCTTGTACAAGAACTTGATACATAATTGAGTTTAAAAAATTATTATCATCCCAAGGAAGATGATCATTTTGAAATAATAATTCAAACCCTTGGGGATATGTTGAGATATAGTTCTCTATATTTCAATGGTCATTGGGGTCAACACCTTCACCCAGTAGAGTTTTCTTACAACAATATTGTTCACTCAAGAATTCATGTGGCACCTTATGAAGTCCTCTATGGGATGAAATGTAAAAATCAAATATATTGGGATAAAGTTAGTGAAATAAGTTTATTAAGACCACTGATTCATAAAGGAATGGTAAAGAAGCATAGAACCATTTAGTATCATATCAAGGCATATCATAGTTTGGTGAAATGTTATGCTAATAACCAAAAAAGTGATCTAAAATTTGATGTTGATGAAAAGGTGATTCTTGGAATCTCTCAGTGGAATAATGTTTTTATATTTAGTAAAAAAAGGAAACCAATATCTCAGGTTCTAGGTATCTTTTAAAGTATTGACCATATATGGGATGGAATCCACTATCTTATAACATACTCAAAATATCTCTCAAGTTCATGATATGTTCCATGTATCTCTTAAAAGAAATTAAACTCCTTAACCATTACATGTAATGAACTCAGAGGTCATATCAGTGGAGATAGATATTTCTAATGAGGAACAACTTGTGGAAATTATAGATTGTATATATCAATTTCTACAAGATAAGGTCACTATCCTAGTCAAGGTATTTTGGAGAAATACCCTACAGAGGATGGTATGTGGGAACTTAAACACCTGATAAAGCAATAATATCCTCATTTTTTTTCCTAAATGAATAATTTTAAGGGATAAATTGATTTTTATGGGGTTTAGAATATAACACTATGAGACTTTATGGAAAGTTATTTTAAAATTAATCAGATTTAATTGATATAATTCATTAAACTACATCAAACATTCCTTACATATGACACCATCTTAGTGTACATTACTCGCAACAGTAACATGGCGTACGATTCAAACAACACTGTGTTTCTATGAAACATATTATATTGTTATAGTTATTTACATGACATAATTATAACCTATATATAAAATTAGTATGATTAATAGTAATACCTACTTTTTAATTTTTTATAATGGATGATATAATTTATGGTAAAGTCCTTATATTTTAAAAAATATTATTTTCTCCAAATAAAATTATTTATATGTACTTTTGTAATAAACAATAAATGTAATTTTATATAAATATATATATAATTAGATAAATTCAAATTAACTTTATAATTTAAATTTTTAAATTTATATTAGGATGAATTTTTGGGATTTTTCTGAGAAACATCATGTTTGGTTGAATAGTGATAATATATTGAATTTTAATCCAATACTTTTTTTTCATCAAATTTATTTTTTCGGTTAAATTATATTTTAAATTTTTAGTTAGATTATTTTTATAAAATTAATCTAATGTTAGTCGTTGGAACCAATTTCAGAATTAAAATGAACATTAAAAAATAGAAAATATTTTTATATTTTTTTACATTAAATGTAATTACCTGACCCCAGTTACCCAGAGTCAGTGCGTTATTAAAAAAAAGTGGCATGATCACAAAAGATCAAGTCCCGAAAGACCGATTGGTTTAGTATCCTTGGAATCACTGGATACATTCATAAAGTTTACATTACATCATAAAGTGAAAAACTACAACAACATATCGTCTTCATATCCTCTCATACTATCCCTGTATGTCATTCATAAAATACTTCTTCACATCCTTGGAAAATAAAACATTGAAAGGGGTGAACTCAGATGCTCAGTAAGGATATCAATAGAGCAGAAACTTTCATAAATAAGCACAAACATTTAAGGAAATGTATAAATAAAACAAAAGCCATTTAAACTTGAACTAGCATAATATTGAAAAGATAAAATGAAATAATGACATTTACATATTCACATGGATATTCTACTAGTCTAATAATCACATGAAATATCAATAACCACTTTCATAATGATGGAATGCATAATGTCAGACTATCATAACCACATAGTCAATGCCTTGTGACAAGACTACAAATAAGATTTTTTCAAGGCCTTGTGCCAAGAAACTAGTTTGTCTCATGAGACCTACCGATGCATCAAGGAGCTATAGCGAGATCCACCCATCACTTATTAAGTCCAATTCATTCCTCATATGAATTGGTTTAAACAAATCATAAACATTTTTATTAAAACTATCAAAAGAAATGTCAATACTTTCTTCAAAAAGCATGAATGGTATAAAAATAACTCATCCACATTCAAACATATCACAAAACCTTCAATACAATATGGAAGTTTTGTGTCATAATAAATCAACTTCAAATAATCTTAAAATCCATCAAAGGATGTTGACATAGATGAAATCAAAACATTTTGAGAGAAATATCTATTTTTTATGAAATCATTTAAAAGTCATATAATTATAGAATAAAACATTTACATTATAAAAATCCGTATAATCTTGTTATGGAAGCTTAGAAGATTTTATAATGGGGGAAAATAGCCGCACCCTCTGTATAAGTTAAAAAAGACATTCTTACCTTACTTTTGTCGAAAAGGTTAAAAAGGACCATGTTTGGAAAACGACGGAAAGATTCCATTCAAAATATTTTATAAAAAGTATAACAAGGGTATGAATAACTTTAACCCATAGTCTAGAAAATTGTAAAAATGTTTTGAAATACATTTTTATGAAACTTGAATGTGGATGATAATAAATTCCCAGTAGGTAATTGCGTATAAATAACCTTGGATAATGAAGAGATTGTGAAATAATCCCTTACATTGTACTTTTCCTGGGTTGAGGGTAGTTTAACCTCCTGTATAATTCTGAAATAATTGATATTAAATTATACAAGAATCATATACATTAATAAGATATCATATATGATCTTTAATATTTCTTTGTTAATAATATCATAGTATTATCATCATTACGGGTGTTAACTTACTCATTTTTTATATGTTTTATACATAAGCCGTGTTGTTATGGATAGGTTGTATCTTATTCATATGAAAAATTATATCATGTCCTAAAAAATTTCATTTAATCATAAAATTATAATTATTATTGAATGGATATGATGGGGAAATTAATCTCATCGTGTTTATGGAGACGGTAATCCATACATACACACGAATGCTACTTCCATTTCATTTTTCATTTTAGAAGGAATCAGAACCAAATGATACATAGGTATATTATTTTTCCAGTGTAATATAATATCTTATATATGTTACTTATGTTAATTAACACCATCCTTTATAAATTTAATGTATCGTATGAATGATTCATATCACTTTGATGGGGCAGTATTCCGCACTTCCTTAAATGAAATTATCATATATATATATATACAACATGAAATGAATAATGGTATGATATAAAATAGAATTACAGAAGATTATATATAAAATAAATATCATTAATATCATATTTAATTATATTTCCATCATAATGGCCACCATGATAGGTGGTAGGAGATAATTGAAAAATCATCGTTTCGTGAGGCGTTTGGTTGCCATCCACAGAAAAATAACGTTCTTCACCCATTAGATGGAGGTGTGTGTAAGTGTAGTTCAAATACATCTCATAAAAATATCCTAATATATTTAGTATACTGGTGTTGTTACAAATGAAAAGAATAAGAAGAGTTTTGGGGTTGGAGAAGTAAAATAAAAGAAAAAAGCTAAGAGAAATTGTTACCTTTAATTTGGGTAACTCCCTTTGGTTAGAACCAAAAAGCACTCTTGAAGTGCCTTATGCCTAAGTTAAGTCTTATAGGAGGAGGATAGGGATTTAGGGACCTTAATTGGGTAGATTTTGGATGAGACAAAAGTCTTGAGAGGTGTGATGAATTGGTTAGAAGTCGTGTCCTTTTATAAGGGGTAGGAGGGGCTCTTTATAAAATCATGATGTATTATTTTTCAATAAATTAATATTCACTTTATAATGGCTCCAAACTATATTATATAAAGTATAAGGTTGGGATAGGTCGAAAACCACTCAACCAATAGGTTTTAGACAAGTTTGGGTCACTATATTACCCTTATCTTTTAAATTTAACTCTTAGTTAAATAGTTTGACATTTACCATGTCTCTTTCTATTTTTATATTATGTGGTTAATAAACATATAATAAACTGCCATGAGAACCCAAGTGGTTCATTAATGACATAACTATCATAATATAAGTCCTTTGGCCGAACCTTAGATTTTAAGGAATAATATAAATTAATAATATAATATTTGTTTTAAAAACTCCCTTTTGTCAATTTTGACACTATTTAATAATTGATTTCTGTAAAAGAATTAATAACATTATTAATTTGAAAAAAATTCATTAAAAAAATTAAAAAAATTTATATTAACCAATAAAATTCTTTTAATTCATTAAAAGTCTCAATATATATTTATTTGGGTATTTATAATATCAATTATTTTAAACGTTCACTAATAAGTTAATTACTTCATCATCATTGTGTCATAAATAAATTAAATTATTTAATGTCTAAAAATTATAGATAAAATACAATTATATAGTAAATATTGTTATCTTTCTAATTAATATTTATAATAGAATTTATCTTATGTATAACCCTATATTAAAAATGTTTTAGTTATTAAACATTGATTTTAACTCTTTTAATTCTTCTTGGAATTAAATAATAATAACTATCCAAATCTAATCCATGTGGACCAAAGAGGATCATAATTTCTTCCTAAGGATTATTTTGGTCGAATTATACTTAGCCAGTTGAATTAGGACATGTGTTAGGATAATAATAATATAATTTTTACCCTTAATTAACATATTTACTTTTTACCATGGTAAATAAAAGTAAAAAGTTACTATTCACCAATTTTTTTATATTATTAAACCAAATTTTACTCCATGATATTAACCGTGTCTCTTGAATTTTTGAAATTCCATTCAAAGAAGTAGTAAAATTATGTTTTACGTAAATTTTCAAATTCTCCTAGGAGGTGGGTAAAAGACGGTGAAAAGTTCAATAAAAATTTTATATATCTAAAATTATTATAAACTGACTCGAATGAATTATATTGAACATATATAAGAATTATGTTTCTGTTATTACATAAAATAAATTTAAATTAAATAAATAATTATTTAAATAAAAATTCGGTTTTAAACTATAACTCAGAGTTTTTCACTATTCATCAAAAACTAAAAGATTTCAATATAATACCAAAAATTTACCCTAAGATAATTTTGATATTACGAATTCAATAATGATTTGTATTTTACCAAATTAGAAACATATAAGTTTCATTTATTAATTTAAAATTAATTCCCACTATCAAAACAAAAAGTGTGTTTTTTAAGAAATAATAACTATCAAAATATTGATACTTGTTTATGTCTGGTTTAAATGTGAAATTATGTCCAATGAAAAAATTGTATTAAATGGTAAAAATATATTCTAAATATACTTTAAACTGTCTAAAATTCATTATTTATCACTGTTAATTATTTTCAATAAAAAGGTCATTTTTAATTAAAATTTACTAAGTTTCACTATTCATCAAAATATGAATTTTTTCAGAAAAACACCAAAAATTTATTAAAACTAAATTCTTATATCCCAATTCTAAAGAAGAAGTTTATTTTTTTTCAATTTTTATATATAAAAGTTACAAATATTGGATTTAAAAAGGCTTTTCCATTAAAAGGCAATAAAATTACATTTTTTGAAAAATAATTCTTTTATCTGAAAAAATGTATTTGTTCTTACATTATGTCTAAAAAACTCATAATATGGATTCTAAAATTATAAGGATTATATAAAGTTCAAAATTCAGTTAATACTATTCATAATCTCTTTTGAACGGCTTGTTTGATAAGTCATGGTGCACTAGAACTCCATGTTGCATGTAGTGAAAGTTATTGAATTACTTTGAAAAATAACATACTATGAAATCATGGGGTGTTACATTAAAAACCTGCAGAGTCATCCCTTCAGCAGGATTCAATTTAAATTAATTTCTTTTAAATATATGTTTAGAATTTTTAAAATGGAATGCATATTTGGAATCATAATAATTTACAATTTATAATATTTTAATAATAGTTTTTACCAAAAATATTAGTTAATGTAATTAAAATTAATTATAACTCATAAGAAAAAAGTTTTGTTAACAAAGAATTAAAACTTTATCGTATGGCCCAAAATAAACTATAAACATATCAAAAACCCATTTTATTTCTTTAATTATACAGTAAAACATCTATTATTGAGTTCTTCTTTTTTGGATGATTTTTTAGGTAAAATTTTGGTACCCTTAACTTGTTTTTAAGATTACCAATTGAGTCCCTTTTCCCCTATAAAGGTCACAACATTTCCCATATTCCTCACACCTATAAAACAACTTAAGATTATAAAATAACTTACCTTTAAACTTAAAGACATCCTATAATTCCTCTTTTAAGAATCCCAATGAAATTAATGTTACCCAATGAATCCCTATAACGAAAACCAAAAGAAGTTACTGAAAGAGGCGGTAGGATCCTCCCTCAAGCTCATTTGTTTTTATTTTCATTTTCCAACGGCTCACATATCTTTATTCCATTATTATAAAACAACAATAATTTCAAAAATTTAATGATATGATGTTATACTAATTTATATAAATTCACATACATAAATATCCATCTAATGGGTATCGATCATACCATTTATGTGTTTTGCGAATTTCCACCATATGAAATGATGATTGTTCATTTTCTCCATTACCACTTCTCATAGAGAATATTATGATAGAAAATATATTAATATACAATATATATTATATTTATTATTTATTTGGACTCTATAAACCTTTTAAAATACATTTTTAGTGTTTTAATTTAGTGTAAATATAATAATTTCCATTGAGGAAGTGTGGACTACTACCCATAAAAGCAATTTCATTCATTCACACACTACATGGAATGTAGTAAGGGCGTGTTTATTTAAATTATATAATATACATGGTATAATAATGTTTATGGGATAATTATATATATATATATATATTTCAATTTAATTTACTCTATTTCTTTAAATCTAAAAAATAAAATGAAAATGTTGTTCATGTGTTTGTACGAGCTACTATCACTATTAAAAGTGTATTCAATGTCACACATCAATATCTTATATATTATTATAATAAAAATATAATGAATACAATATATATATATATATATATATCATTTTTCTATCCAAGAAATAATTATATGATTATATGGACCAAATATATAAAAATCAAGAAACATGCGATGAACGAAGAGAATATTACCCAAAGTGGAACCATAACAGATAATTGTTAAATAAAAAGTAATATAAAGTATCAATCAACAATATATGGTGTTATATATAATAAAATGATTATAAATAATATTTATAAAAAATTACAATTATTATAAATGAATATTGTACGAGGAAAATACATTCAAGACACATGGTATGTGAATTTAATCTCACCTTTTATATCCTCGAGAAACATGTCATGTTCACAACTCTTTTATTTTATATGGTTTATATACTTATTAAGAATGTATTTAATGATTCATATTATTAAATTTATCAGTATATAAATATAAATTATATGATATTTCCCTCATGGGTTTAATGTTTCATGTGTTACCAAATTGGTAAGACAGTTTTGCCTTAATTTTCCATCTTGTAGACACAAGTTTTGTTAAAAGGATTAATTATTATTTTAGGTGTATATAAATAAATATGACCTGGTAGATAGTGAAAGAATTTTTTATATTGATAATTTAATCATATTATTATTTTAATTCCTTACATGTAGTGCGTGACTCCAAGTTACCATGTGGTAATATTTTATTGAAAAAATCGCATCATTTATCAAGATTTTTTTTAATTATCCTTCCATGGATGAAATATTATGATCCATATATAAAGAAAAACAAGATATTTTTATCCCCTGATTATTCATGATATCCCCATGTATTATTACCATTTTTTACTCTTTGGTACTTAATATAATTACGAAAAAAATTTCTAGAAAATTTTGATAATATCCCTCTCTTCAATCAGAAATATTTTTTATTTCAAAAACAATGTTTTAAAAATATTTTTAAATGATATTTAATTATAATTTTCATGATAAAAGTGGTTTTTAACATTTTTTATGGTTTCTATTGTATCATTATATTTTTTATTTTTTATTTTAAATGAATATTGGTTTTCAATGGTTTTATGTTTTATAAATTATTTTCTAGAGAAAAAAAGGATGTTTTCATTAAGAAATGATTTTAATGTTTCTCTAAGAATTATTTTTCATAGAATATGACATATATTTATGTTACACGTTACTATCTAGGGAAATTATTTAATGATTCTATTTCTATTATTTCCCATAATGGTTTTATATTTTTATAGAATGATTATTATGAAACCGATTTCTCTTTCACAGGTTTAATGCTTTTGAAACAAGATTCTTTTCATGGTTAACTTTTTTGATGAACTGATTATGAAACATGAAACTATTTTCAAATGTTAGGAAATTATTACATGTTTATGAAACCCATTCAGGGATTTTTCTATGATTTTATATTATTATTTTGAATATATATATATATGATTTCATCATGAGATTAGTGAGGTCTATATCACTCTCCAATGCATTGGCTAATGATTTATATCTCATAATATAGACTGTGATGGTCTTTCAAGAAAACCTAAACTATATAGATTTAAATGGAAGTAAACCATGACAAACAATATGGTATTTAGAGTGATATCATGAAACTATGATGGTCATGATATTGAACCATGAATTCATAGATGGCATAGGGAGTGAAGCCATAATACAAAAAAGATTTTGCAGTGATTCCTTGGTTACTATGGAAATCATTTTATATTCTTATATGTTATCAAAACATCCATGTTCTATTCCAATGTTATTCATTCATGGATTATGTTCTCAATTTTCTTATGATTCATGTCTTATAAACTTATACTCTTTATGCCCTGATTAATTCTTATGATCATTGATTTGCATGGCATGACCTCCTATTTTCAAGATCATTTTCTAATACACTTATTGTCATGGTTATGCTTATATATATCCCCTATTTAACCTTAATTAGAATCTATGATCACACTTTTTTAAGTCTCCTTTCCCCCAAGATAGAGTGATATGATTAAATTTTGATGTGTCTAGGAAGGAAGTTAGTTAAGAAGAACCTAGAAGGTGATAATTTGGCACACTTATTTATGAGTATTTATGTTTCCATGGAAAAAAAATAACTGGAATAAAATAGTATTTGGTAATATTTTTGTATAATGTTTTAGTTATTATGAAAACATTTTGTAATGTTAATGATTGAAAATCAAGGGTCTCTATATTATTTCATAAAAAAATATTACATTCATATTTCAAACAAAATATAGATTCTTACGAAGTGAAAAATATTATGCTTTCTTGGAAAATCAATACACTACATCACATCAATTAAGTCAATCATTTAGTTCACGAGCTGATCAAATTAGATTTAATTCGAATTAAAATATAATCTAAAATCACCTATATTCATCTATCTTACTAATGTTTTTGAATACAATATTTTATTCTCCAAATAATCAAAATCACATAAATGAATGTGTTATAATTATATTGAATAACCGTTTATGGGATAAATACTCACCTCACCTATATGGAATAATTTTTTACTAGGCGACTTATGAAATTTCATTATTCCTGCTGACAGCACTTTTTGTGTAGATTGTATTTGTCGTCAATTAATTCTTATTGGTTTTCAATGGTTTTCATTGAGCTAAGATAATCTAATCATATTTAATATGATGAAATAGTTACAATGTCAATGGATCATGGATAAAGTACCCAAGTGTTGGTATTCTAGGAATTATCTGAATGGTTAAAGATATTGGTTTTCAAGGTGATTCATGGAGCATTGTTAGGGATTAATTATATGAAATTGGATTTCCTATCATGGTTTAATAATTATCTTAGTAAAATATGATGATTATTTACTGATTCGTATATCCAAATATAATAATTTTATTAGAGATGTTGTGATGCAAGACATGTGAATGAAATTGTATAATATTTTGATTCAAATTATATTCATGTTCAATTAGAACAAAGTTTTTTACTGGAAGAGAGGGATGTTACAATAATTTCAATAGAAATCTTATGTTTCTAAAGCTGATTCATCAAAGACTATATGCCATGAAATATAATGTTCGTGATGAATAAAGTTATTTGTTGAGAAAGATAGCTGACTACAAAGAACAGTTTTTAGACCATGAATAATTGTCTATGGATCATGACGGATTTATAGGGTTTGACAATGGAATATCTATAAGGGAAGGATTCCTCATAGCCCCACTATGCAGAACGAAGAGTATGATACACATACAGTGTATGGAAATTTTTTTCGGGGGTATCAATATTCGAAAGTTATTGCTTTTCATGGGATGTCTAGGATTTGAAACTAAGATGTGAGGATCTATTCGAAAATGGAATTAATCATGGTGAACGAAGAAAGGAACTATGTGAACAGTGGAGGAAAAAAAGGTTTGGAGAAGCAACACAGTCTGTGGAAAAGGTAATACCATATTAAAATTTTGGGTAAATTAGTTTAGCAGGATTTTCATATTTATATTATTATATAGTGGAATATAATCCCATAATTATGGTAGAGTCTATTTTATTATAGTAAATACTCGATATAGGAAGAATACGACTATTTCTTAAAGAGATCAGGAGGGACAACTCCACAAAGGGAAGTAATTCAAAGAAAAAATATTCCACAAAGGATGAAGTATTCTGCCAAAGTGGAGACAATCAATAGAAGAAGTCGTAGTATAAAAAAGGAAAGGAACACCATGAATCAATGGACATCTAAATAGTAGGGGTGGTCTATGGAAAATCGATTGTTTATGGTGCATCAGTTTTCTGTAATGCAATGGTAGTTCGTGAAAGGGAAGGCAATTCACGAACCACATACACGAAGTAATGGAACACAATAAAAAGTTCAAAAATGGAAAATTTGTGAATGTTAAATACCACATACATGTGATAAGTTTTATTATCCACATAATGCATTTTGAAAAAGATTATTTGAGGATACTCATCACATATTAAACTCACACTTTTATAGTAATTTTTGAATGAACATCTTATGAACCAGTAATGGTGTATAATACACCCACCGTGTTTATTAATGTTAAACCTTGTGTGTACCAGTTGATACAAAATAGTTAGAGAATAGAATTAACCCATATTTTTTTGTGAAGAAGAACCAGACATACACCTAAACTCATATCTGTCACCAGGAAGAGGAAAGTGGGAAAAATAATATAGTAGTGAGTAAATATATAGTTTCTAGGCCATAATAATTTTAATAATTCTACGATGAACTGATATTCATCAAAAAAATACTCAAATATTAATTATATTATTACAGAATGAAGAATAAGGAGAAGATATCTTAGTGTAGTTGGTATTTCAGTGAAGAAGAATATGAAAATAATATTAGAAGATTTGTAGACTAAACTAATATCAGTTAAATATAATTTGGGTCAGATAAAGTTTAATTTTCAGAATTCCACAATAAATTCAAATTACTGTGACTAATTTAAGAAGAAGATTATAAATATTTTATATTCCTAATGGGATGAGTGGTAAAGAGGCTTAATTTCAAGATTCTATGAATGTAACTTGTAAATAGAGGAAGATCAAAGTAGTACTGTGGAATACAACATGTATCAATAGGTGGAAAACATTATTAGCATTACAAACCTTTAACAAGGAGATGAATGTCTTGGGAGGATGAATAAAGATATATCCAAGATGTGTAAAACACGCACTATTTGATTGTATTTATATTTCCACATGAGTTTAATAGTATAACTTACTCATTGTGACCCCATTCAAAGGATTTTTTTCTAGTTGATGTGTGGTCATGATTATTTTCAGACCACGAAAATGACTAGATGTTCTTATTTCATAGTGAACCCTATAAAAACATCATGTTATAACATTACTAATTTCATATACATGCATTGGACATAGAAAAGAGAAAAAGTTAATTAAGATCCTAACAAGTCGAACATGATCTATGATAAAATAAACAATTTCGTGAAAAAGTCCCCAACAATGATTCATCCCCCCTATAGGTGTTTGTAAGATCCCAAAATTTTTCTCTCATTTCCCAGCCATAATTTTTTACAATGAATTATTCATATCACTTATTAACATTAAAATATTTATTTATAGAAACACGTATACTACCCTTGGAACAAAAATCTATTATGGGTTCCCAACTGCCCTTTTTAATCCTAGTTTAGAATAATTATCTCATTTTTATTTAAGTTAGATCACTTTGGTTTCTTTCACACCAAGGTTATATTAACTCATATTAATTTCAAATATCTTGTAACTTAAGGATAAAAACTATTCTAAATAAATATTTTCACAAACCCTCCATATATTAGTTCAGAAACAAAATTTTCATAAATTATGTGTCTAAATTAAGCACCCAAAACATAAGTATCACAGTTAATATTCCAATTAATTATCAACTATTTAGAAAAAAAAATTTACACTAGGAAGGGTATAAATAAAATTTCATAAAATAGTTAAAAATCAAAACAATAGAATGTCAAAAAATGGGAAATTTTTATAATATTTTTCAAAATATAGATGAAATGTATCTTATAGTATATAGAGATTAATTCCAAATATTTTTTAAAATAAAGTCATAAATAATCTAAAAATGAATACATCAAAATTTTAAAGACATGAAAAAATTTATTATTATTATTTATTGAAATTATTATTTATTAATAACTCAAAAAATATAGTAAAACAAATATATTTATATATTTTAAAAAATAATAAAAATTAATCAAATAAATATTATTATAAATTGGTATGAGTTCCCCCCCCACACTTGAATATCACTAGAAACTTGTGTTCCAAATAGTAGGAAAAAATACAGTAAATAAATATTTCAGAAAGACAGTTACAATGTGTTTTTGAGTTTTTAAAAGGTTTGAGTTGATCACTCCCCTTGGTCCTCTGTAGAATATAGAAATGTACTTCATTGTGCTTTCCAGAACCAAATATTTATATATATATAACTATAATAACATTATAAAATTATAATTTATAATGAGTAATTGAAAAAAAAATTCCTTAAATAGTCTTGGGTTTTACCACACCATTAGTTGTTAAAGATAAAATATCCATATATAGATAGTCTTTCTATTATCCCACATATATAAGGGAGGTGAGATTTGGGTGGTGAGAACCACCAAATTCATTTTCTTCCATTTTATAGTAATAATTTTACTATAATGTCCTCTTTTATAGGGTTCTTCAATCACACCCCCTATTTAGTATACTGTTATTTATGAAATGGGAGAGGAAAAAATTTGTTTCTCCTCTTATTGTTCAAATATGATCATGTATTTAACATTATATAGTATATCCTCCACATTTTATTCTAGATAAAATTCTATGGGAGATATATTAAAATGTTTTAATTGAATTATATAAAATAAATGCGCATTCAAATAATTTTTATCAACTTCATGTGTTAAAGCTAATGCCTCTATTTATTCTTGCAAGTCCATTTGATGTTCTATTATTGTAGTTCCACCCTATAATTGGTGTTCAGGGTAATGATGTGGAAGTAGTGTCTTATCTACATGGAAAGGACTTAATATTCTTTTTCCAATTCATATACTGGGTTAATTAATTTATTTTTACTAGGATTATACATCCATTCTATTCAGGTTATCTATCCAATGTGTATTCTTCTTCCTGAGTAGATTAGAGATGATTATCAATTTTTTCAATAGCTATATCTGTTGGGGTAGGTCTATCCTCAAATTTAAGATTCTATAATACTTTTTGATGGAGTTTTTTCTAGGATCTTCAACTTCATCTTCCAGTATTGACATAAATGGAACAATTTTTTTTAAATAGCATGGGATTATAATTCCTTTAGTGAAAATAAAAAAATAATTGACTTAATTTCAGTGGAAACTAAATGAATAGTTTTATTTAGTAGACAATTTTATTGGTATAATTTGTATTTGATGTTTTGTTATGTGGATGGGGGATAGAGTAGGAATTCTACATTTTCTTCAAATGTTTTCTCATTCACTCTATCATCATCCTCCAAGGTTTGGAACTATTATTTCATGAACAATAGATTGTACATTTGAAGAAAATATAATTTCATTAATATTTGGATAAATAATATTGAAACAAAGTCTCCCTCATGTTTTTATACTTTATGTATATTTTTCCAACACACATGTTATAGAATGATTTGATCGGGGGTAATAAGTTAATATAATTTTATTATAATAGAACCACCATATTCTTCTTAGATATCATAGTTTGAAAATTCCACATTCTCCAAAATTTTCAAACACTTCTCGAATCATTTTCTCCACATGTTCTTGAAGGGAATTTTCTACTGTACATTTCTTATATTTTATTTCTTCACTAACATCTTAATTTTACTCTAGTTGTTCATTCACATAAAAATTCATCAACATTAATGAGTGTATATTAATTTCCATAAATTTAATCACTTATTTAGTTTGATGGTGTAAATGAATATATAATTAATGGTTTTTGTGTAAAATTATGTATTTTATTCCTTAATCCAACCCATTAGTGTGTAACAAAGGTTGTTATTGGTACTGAATTTGAATATTCATATATTGTTATTCTTGTTGTACTATGAACTATGAATATATGTGAGAATCAATTAATGAATGGTCTCACTTGAATTCTTATCTAAGGTGGAGAGAAAAGAAAAATAATTAAAAACCGATTAAAAAAATAAAAAAAATGTTTAAAAATGAGTCAATGAACATGGTAATTCAGCATTTATCCGCATAAACCCCATGTTGATAATGATATAATCACAGGTCAAAATAAAATATAATTTATAACACTCTTAATGGAGGCTAGTGGTTGACCATAGTCACCTCCCAATATAATGGTATCGGGAATCTGAAAATCCTAGAAATTATGTATTTTTGTATTATTTTATCAATTTTCATTGCATCTAATGCACTTTGATTTATTTTTTATTATCTAAAAAGAAAACTGGAGAAACAAAATTCAATAAAACTATAGGTTAAATATGTTGGATCCATGGGAAACTGTAATGATTATTTATTTTTTATAGGCTCGCATCTTACAATGTATTCAATATAAATATTCCATTTCTATCATGTATCTATATTATTTATTTTTTAATAAAAATATAAATCTCTACTGATATATTAAGATCCACACCATCCTCAATGAATAGGTATAAATCACACTAGATTGAGTCATTGACTATCTCAATGCCTCGACCCATTCTTACAGTTCATCCCACAATCCATAGTGCCCCACTAATATGTGTTGTGAACCAAGAGTTGGAGGGAGAGAAGAATTTATAAATTTAGGGAGGCAAAGATTTATCAAAGAGAACAATTGAATTAAATCGATATGATTATCCCTATTTATTCCATTTCATCAAGGATGAAATTAAGATTATTATAAAGAAAATTGTTCACATGTGATATCCATTAGGTTAATAATTACTTGGTTATTCAACTATGATTATTAATTCTAATAGATCATGTTATAGTAGGGGGAATTAAGAAGAATCCAAATAAACTTGGGAAAGAGGAAATCATTTCACAATTAATAAAATTGAGTTGAGTAAATATTAACACATGGAATGACATGTGAATAATCGTGGGACAATGAGAACAAGAGTATCACTGAATATAAATCAACCTGCCTAGTATTCAAGAAATCGAATAATGAATCGTTGAATTATAAGAGGATTATGAACCCATTTCCATTAACAATATATAAATGTGAGAACATAACCATTTACTATGTCACAATTAAACTAAAGACATATCATTTAAAAAATTCTATATGGATTTTATGGGATCATCTTACTATGAAATCTCACAATATCACAGTTTGACTGGACAAATCGCTAGATAAAAATGGATGGATATACATCAGACATGTTGTAAGGCTTCATGGATTACCACTATTGATTGTACCTGATCAAAATCCATGATTCACCTACAAGTTATAGAAAAGTATCCATTATTATATAAACACAAATATTAAAATCAGTATAACCTATAATACTCAAACCGGTGGCCAATCTAAATTGAATATCCATCAACTAAAAGACCTATTATAAGGAAGTTATGTGGACATCAATGAAGGATAATACCAACATATTTATTTGTTCATGTTCTATTAGAATAACAGTTTGCACAAAAGAATCTTTATTCTTCCATATAAATCCCTTTATGAGAAGAGGTTTCAAACACTAGCATGTTAGGATGATGTTGTGTAACACAAATAGCTTAGACCAAAAATGGTTGAGGATATAGTGGAAACGATTAAAACTTTTCAAGATCGCATTAAGCATAATAATATTCTACAATATTGTTAAGACAAAAGTAATTGAAGATACCTAGAGTGTGAGGTTGGATACACAATATTCCTCTGAATATCTCCATGGAAAAAAATAAAGATATTTTTGAATTAGGGAATGATTTTTCCAAGATACATCGGCCCCTTTTAGATCCTTGATCACATCAGAGCAGTTTCCTATCGACTAAAACACACACTGATCATATCTTAAGTACATGATGCATTATATATATCCCTCTTGAGGAAGTACATACCTGGCCCCTTACATGTAATCAATCTAGATGTAGTTCCACTAGAGATTGAAATTTCTTATAAAGAGTAACCCATAAAGATCTTAGATCAATGAGAAAAAGATCTAAAAACAATAATTCACCTCATCAAAGTGTTGTGAAGAAACAAAATGTTTGAAAAGAAATGTGGGAACAATATCTGATGAAAAATATTTACCCTCTCATATTTTAGATCATGTAAATAAAATTTTTAAGGTGAAATTACTAAAGAGGTGATGATTGTAATGACCTGAACTATTATAAATAAAATTCCCCTTTTGATTTAAACAACTTTCTTATTAATTTATATGGTTTTACAATAAAAATCCACTTATTTATTTTATTATATCCAATTCTATCTAAAATACCATTATTTATCATTACTTTTAATAATATAGCTTTTTAATAGTGATAACATGGTTAACATAAATATAGGGTTTTAACCAATCCAATTGACAATGAAAAAAAATGGACGGACCCGACCAGTACAATCATACCCTCTTAATCCCATATATAAGATCTTCCATGGGATTTAGAATCTCTAGGATTTTTGATTTACCTATCCCAAGCTGAGAGGTAATGAATTTAGACGAGCAAAACCATTTACGGGAGACATTGAAACTCGTTGACATCATGACCCAAACCATGAATGCCGAAAAACCCCATAAAGATCCTACCATCTAAAACCTTACTCATAAATATTTTTTTAGTATATTAAAGGGATTTTTATCAATAAATAATATATATTAGTTTTTAAATTTTATTTATTGATGAATATTTTTGTTTCTGACTAATGATAATTTAAAATTGATTTTTTATACAATAAAACACAAAATAGTATATATGGTTAATGATAAAATTTATGTAAGGAATTATTTTATTTGATTATATTATTTTAAAAATAAATAATATTATGATAAAATATTATTGTTATTTTTTTAATTCTATATTAATGCTCATTTATTTTTTATGAAGTAAAATGTAATTTTTAGAAGGGTTTGAAAACTATTATTTTAAAAAACATTACATTTCCTAATAAATGTTGATTTTATTTTAAAATGGGAAAATATAATATATGTAAATTTAATTAGAAAAAACGAATATTATTTTTGAAATCATAACATAAAATTTACTCAAAAGTTAATTTTTCATAATTTTCTGAGTTAACCAAATTTTTGTCTAAAAGTTTAATACAATATAATTATACTTGATGAATAATGAAATCATAATGACCCAAAAGTGATGTAATAAAAACTATTACTAGTTTCCAAGACCACATATATGTTTTCATATTAATATAATGTGATTTTAGGTTTATTTTATTAATTTAATGAATCCATTGTGAATCCTCCAAAAGAATTAATACATTTTACGGTTTTAAAATCATTTGTTTAATATTATGACTCACCACAACATAATCATGGAAAATATTTTATTAGACTCAAAAAATAAACATAAAAAAATTATTATAACCACTACCATTTGGAATAACCCGTGATAAAAAAACAATGGGATGGTATGTGGTTTTAGTTATTTTATTATGAAGAGTGCATAACATAAATGATAAAAAATCACCCTCATTACCGATATAAACCTACCCATTCTCCAATTTATATTCACTAAAACACCTTTTATAACATAAAAACTATGAAATATAATCTCAATATTATTCTCAAATCTCCCCCAAGGTATCAATAATTCCCTCCCAATCATTTTGACTCACACACTCAAGTACGGAATTCCTGCACTCTCCTTTCAATTCAAGAACCTAATTTGAAATAAATCCTTTTAATTTGAATTGATTGTATTTCTAATCATTTATTAAAAATTATATTATAGTAAAATTTTAGAATTTTAATGAAATTTATTATATCTTCTCTCATTTTCATTCCTACCAAGGTTGTTACAATGCCAAAATTATTTAAGGTATTTTTCTCATCTCAAATTTTTCAAGAACTTATTTAATGTTATTCCTCTTTAATGCCATTTTATTATGTTGGGATAGGTTCTTACATACTCACATTAATTACACACAGGTATAAAAAATATTATACACCCCTACCAGTCTCATTAATCCTCCCATGACCAATTATGTACACCCATTACTATGCCATAATATAGTTAGGATTGTTTTAATTTTTCCAATTTTATCATTAACTCAGGATTCATATTACAAATTTCTAATATTGGGATATGTTTTTAAATTTTACTATTACTAAAAATTATATATATATGGGATGGGGGGTTCTATCAAGTCCAATCAACCCATTTTTATGAATCTATATGAGCCGTTATTATAACACCAAAAATTGCTCATGATTTTTCCTACCAAAACAATTATGTAGTGAATACCATACCAATTTACTATCTAGGGTGATAACATGTATAAAAGTGTTCTATTTAATTTGTTAATTAGATATATTTATTTCACAATCCTTGATAATGGAATAAATTATGATGCTAAATGAATCTAGACTACATTATTTATGTGGTACACTGAAACATTAGAAGAAAATGCATGTGAATGGTTCACCCAAAATTATATAGAGCTCTAACAAAAATTTTGTTATTTAATATAATGATATATAATGATTTGATAGGGAGTGTACTTGATTCCTTTATGGGACATTTTCCACCATTATTTCTTGGCAGTTTATCTTTGACCTATGTTTAATTATGCATTGTTTTATGTTCTTTCAATATATCCCAACTTAAGATTATCATTCTATATTATGTATCATTGTTCATGTTTATTATTACTATTATTTTTATTCCCCTTTTATAAACCTATTTTATAACATGAATCACATTATTCCCTTTTTATTGCCTTACCAGGATTTTTATCTCACACTTTTCTTATGTTTTTCCCTTGGTTATCCCCTATAAATTTAAAAATCCATTGAAATTTAGAATCATCATGGGGATGTTTTAAATAATTTTGTTTTATCCCTTGTTCTAGATATTATGATATGTACCTAATTGAAAATGATATTATATTTCTTGATATTTAATATATAATTACATATACATTTTATGTAAAAATCACTTATTCATGTGGAATAAAGAGTACAATTATTATATGATCGATCAACTATGCTAACACCCAAAATTCAAATGATATTGGTCATAGATCAAAGGACCATGTATGGATCCCTGCTAGAGGGTATATACTTTGTGTACTACTCACATAATGATGGTAACAATAAAAAGAGGTTTTGTATTATCAAAAACAATATTGAAGAATGATTCGAAGACTAGGTATTATTGCTTCAAATTTAAATAAGTTAACTGAAAATGTAACCTCAAAAGGTTATCATCTATGTTATAGGCCTTCTATATCAATTAATGATGGAAGTAATTTATTTTCCATGATTTTTATGACTTTTACAATTGGATAATGACCCATATAATATAAAATAACCGTTATGGTTATTTTCTCCAAATGTTCATCCGTTGTGACTAGAATCATTAACATATGTATTGTAATATATGTACATTTGCATGTATATGATTGCATGTGTGTGTTTGGATGGATACATGAAGGTATGTTTTGGTTCACCCATATATTATACAAGGGCACACATAATAAAATATTCATACATTTATATAAATAACAATATTTTTAATTATAATTTGAAAGTTTAAATATTTTTATTAAATAATTATTTTTGTTATATAATTCAAATAAAGTATTTCCAACTATATAATTTATTTTAATAGAAGTATATATATATATATTATAAAATTTTAATATCATTTAATATAAATATAAAAATTATTTATTTCAATTTTTTTGTTTTATAAATAATAATATATTGTTTAAAAATTTTATTCTTAATATTATGATTATTGTATTTTTAATTCATTTTTCAGAATAATAATAAATTTAATATAAAAAATTTGTTGTAATAAAAGTATTTAGTTATTTATGGTCTTATAGGTTGATGAATTAAAAAAATATACACACCCCATGACCAATAGAGAATAATAACTGCCCCATCCAAGGGCTGATATTTGAACAAATAAATATAAAATTAAACAGTGATAACATTTAACATTTTTAATGGAAGTGTTTTAGTGCTGAAAGAGATAATCCTTTATTATGATTTTTTATTTTATCATTAAAAATGGAATAATTATAAATTATTTGTCCTTTTTCTGATAAAATATTATCCCACTTTTTTAAAGAACTCTAACAGATGCACAGTTTTTTCAGGATAATCATGCAGAACATAAATTTTGTTTTTGAAATTTACAGAATATTTTGAATGAATTGAAATTCAAAACCACAGTCATGGTATTGAAAATTCATTTTTAAATATTTTTTAAAATTATCGTGCATGTAATTTTTGTGATTTTTAGTTGTTGTTATTATTTATGGATAAAAGCTTATATGTTGACAGTATGATTAATTTGGACTCTGTTTTGGTTATTCATATCATAATCTTCACTATATACACAAACACAAAAATATATATTTATATATATTTATATATGTGTGTTTCTGTTCTATAAAAACTGGAGCCATTAATAAATTTTATATCATAGTATTTATGTCTAAAATTTAAAAAAATATCACCCATAAATACAAAGGTCTCGTGTTATTTGGGGATTAGAAACATAAGATAACAAAATAAATATAAGTAGCACCATGATTATTCTGATCTCCATAAATTTTATTTAAATCTCAAAAAAGTTATTTTACTATATAATATATAATGGTGAATAATGTTAGAAATGGTAAGAGCTATAATTTCCAACAAGGGAATAGTAATTAAAAATCATTATAGAATATAGTATTTATGAGATAAGAGGAAAATTATGATAACCTAAAATGGAAGAATCATATATATTTATGTTAAATAATGGCATGAAGAGGATGTTATCAAAGTATTATTGAATCAGAATAAAATTTAAACAAATGAAAACATGAAATCACAAAAATATTCCATGGCTTACTCTTAAATAAATATAATTGTGTATTGAGCTAAATATATATGCCCCATACATGGTATGTCAGGAGAAAAAAAACCTATCTAAATAATTTTTGGATTTTTTGAATTCAAGTACCACCCACCACATTTATAATATATATATCAATATGAGTTCAACGTAAATTAATCAAACATATGTCATAACCATAAGACACCACTACTAAAAATGTGTTATATAATCTTATTACAGACTATAACAATATAGAATAACAAAAATATTATCAAGATATAAGGGATTAAATCATCATTGGATTTTCATAAATTAATAATGAATCATATTTAAATAATATAACGTTCATTTTTTGTATATACATGAAAAATGGTGGAATAGTGGGTTTCACAATGGACATCTTAGTTACAGTTTTTGGAAAAATGATAAAGGGTCTTTAAAAAAGGTAAAAGAATAATAATTTATAGAAAAAATAAATTAACAATGAATTTTTTCCATAAAATGTGATTATTATATACCATATAGGGTTAAATCATTTAATGTAGTGTCACATTAAATAAATGAGAAATAATAATGTTCCATTTAAATAGTTATACTTAAAAATTTTATTTAGAAGGGTACATGATAAACACATATTATAGCCAATATAAAAATGTAAATTATAATATGTATAGATATATATATAGAAAATATAAACATAATTTGTATGTTATAAAGGAGATAATGATATATGGAAAGGGATACAACTAATAAGAATTTTTAAACCAAAATTAATTATGGTGGTTCTAAAGATCCCTTAACTCATGTGCTTGACTCATTCATTACGTTCAAATATCCTCCTAAATAATAAAATTAAATTTATAAAATATATGATTAATAATATTTCTTATGAATATTTTTATTATTGTAAATATTTTTCGGTTTTTTAATTATTTTATTATAAATTTATTATTATATTCACATTATCACTAATTTTTTATGCAATTCTATAGTTTCATTGTTTTATTGAAGTTTATAACAGTTATTTTATAATGACACCATTTCACAGTAAATGTAAATTAATAATTTACATATCATCATAGATTATTATATGTTCGGAATATCCATATGTTTTCTAATATATAGATGAATCATTTAATATAAATGCATCATAATAAATTTAGTTTGTTTGGGTTGTTTTACTGAAAATGATGAAATTATATAGTTTAATTTATCCTTTGGAGTATTTATTCATTATAGAGTAAGAAATGATATATAATACACTTATTTATCTCATTTGAAACCATGATATATTTATTAAAATCATCTTTCAAGGTAGGGATGAAAAATAAAATACATTGTTCATAGAAATGTTTGAAATGACCATAATATGAACAATGATTACATTTTAGATTAGAATCAGAAGAGATTGGATAATGGATATTCCAATAATATGATAAAGTTATGTATATTAATAGTAAATAATTTATTATAATATCATGAATATAATATATTTGATGTTATATAAGATGAAAATATATTAAGATAATTTGGTTGAGAATATTTCAACTTCCTTTGGATGTTGACTCTTAGGTTACACCTTAAAGCATCGTAGTTTTTTCTTTTGGTGAGACCATAACATCTAAGAAATTGTGAGATATTTTATGATGGATTTCATTATAGTTTAATAGATCCCATGAGTGAATAATTCTTGTATTAATGTGGTACAGAAGGGTGGTTTTTACGCACAATGGAAGTGGGTTGGGAATAAAATAGTAGAATAAAATATGATTTCTTAAGAAATTGACATATCATGGGACTAAACAGTAAATGGAATGTTGTTATATAGTAAAGGTTCCAATTAAATATTTTTGTAACTCTTATAAATCACAAATAATATATCATATATACAATTTTTAAATAAAATACTTATATTATAATTATATGGAATTTTACCATTTAACCTTTGTATTTTTAATTTTATGAAAAATAAAAAAACCTGATCATAGGTCACGACCTGTCCCCCGGGGCCCATATCGTGACTACCCCTATCCGGCATTCAAAAGGCATGGGGCTTGAGACTAGCACTAAAGGCGTAAAATCCCTAAAAACTAGGAAGGATTTGCATTTATATACTGACAACTCACACAACCGAGTACGATATAGAAGTAAACACTAAGTAAAACTGTATACAAAAGTAGTGTTGGAAAGTAAAAGGGGCCATAAATACAAGTCCAACTGCAAAGTACAAGTACAACTAAAAAGGGACAAAACAATTTAAATGTTGAAGTAGCTCCTGGATCATCTACCACAGATCCAACCAGAAGGGTAGGTACAGACAACCTCCTCAGCACTCCACATCCATTAGACTCCTCTGTGTACATTCTTATCGTAAGGTCCACCTCTGGGTATCATCTAGTCCTGGTGCTCTCAGTCTCCATCAACATTGTACGTCATCTACATCCAACACAATGAGGTGCAGACATAGCCTATGTAGGGGTGAGTATAACGATACTTAGTAGGGACCCTGAGACCCTCAAGGTCCCATAGAATCCAACAAGGATAAACCATAGATTATGAAATCAACGGATAGTCATTGCATAGGTATATTCTTATATATATACCTAAGTTAACAAGTAACCCATCTCAATCATTAGGAAAACAAAAAAGTCATGGACTCAGCTCACACTGCTAAACAACTTTTGTAAAGTGATAGAGATGATAAGATGTAGTCACTGATTCAACTAAGCTTTCGGACCCACACAGGATAGAGGACCAGCAATTGGAACTTTTGGACCAACACAGGATCTTGGAATAGTAGTCGGAGCTATCAGACCCACACAAGATCCAGGAAAAGCAAAGCTGTCAGACCCACATAGGATCCAGGACCATCTATTCTGTCAGACCCACACAGGATCTAGGATTAGAAGTCAGAACAGTCGAACCCACATAGAATCCAAGAACAGTCGTCACGGAGTAGCCAACCGCAGGGTTGTCACAATGTACGCTCGATTATGGGAGGGTCCAAAGCTCAAGACATGTGTCGACATGTCAATTTCCACCATGTCCCATGAAAGAATTATCTCAATGGTCCGTCTCATCATAGGGGTCTCAACACAACAGATGGCGTGTCAATCGGATGCCCGGTCAGTGAGTTATTAGCCATTTAGTCCCAGGGGCCTGAATGGATTCGTGTACAATCCAACATGACCGTATCTCTAAATTACCACAAACACTAGCCGTGTAAACTCAAAGTGATTGTCATGCTCCAAGAATACCTGTTCCACTGATAGTTCGTCAAAGGGTCATCCGGTGCCAAATTTATGGCCCAAGAAGGTATGGGGTATGTAGTGGGCCTGGGTCCGGTCCGACACGGTCGGACTGACTCGGCCCAACCCAGTCCGGGCCCTCCGGGTCAGAAGGTCTGACCGGGCCAGTCGGGTGGGACAACTCGATATGTTTGTCCTGGTCATCTGGACACGGCCCAGCGGACTGCAAAGGCAGTTCGGCCTGGAGGTCACCACGTAGGTGACTCAGCCCAAAGGTTGGGGCCGGTTCGGCCAGCGCTGCACAGGGAACGACTCGGGTGACTTGGCCTAGGAGGTTGGGCCACTTAGTAAGGGAGAAGATAGGCCGCACGGAGCCTGGGCAGGGCATGCGGGGCACTGGCAGGCTAGCTTGATGATGGGCAAACGACATGTGCATCGAGGAGGGCACGACAGGGATCAGGCAGGCCGCGAGTGCACCTATCCCGGCACCGAGAGGCCGCAGTGGTGCCGGCATGGCACTAGGGAGGTCACGACAAGGGACGGGCAGGCAGCGATGCCGCCCGTTGGACGCAGTGTAGGGCACGGAGTGGCCGGGTAGGCCACAGGGGAGCCAGTAGGGCACCGGGCAGGGCACAGGGGTGCCGGGCAGGCCGCAGGGGCGACATGCAGGAGGGCCGCGTGTCGGGAAGGGCACCAGGAGGATGCAAGCGGGTGGGCCTCTTGCTAGACAGGGCACTCAGAGGCTGCGGGTAGGCAGGCCAGGCACCGCTCGGGCCAGCAATGTTCAGCTGGAAGTATCAGTGTGGTGTGGGGGTGGTGTGATTCACGGAGGCCACGGGTAGCGCAGCCTTCGTTATTGCCACCTTTGTCCTCTTCCCCTCATTGGCATGCTGTAGAACACCAAGAAAGAAAAATTCATGGAGAGTGTCAACAATGTTAGGTTGGACCACACCCTCTGCATTTAGGGGGTATCAATTGTCTCATCAAGAATATAAGATTATCAACAACACATCCACAAAAATCCTTTTTTCAATGAAGAAGATAAGAAGAAGGGTATAACATCAGCAAGAAATAAACCCCCTACCTTTGATTTGTCGGTCGTTGTTTGTCACATCCTGCACGTCTCAAATCCCGAGCTGCGTCGGCTTGTTGACGACACACCACGTCGGTTGGATTTGAGGAATGGAGTTAACGAACAAAACATCACTAGAGTTCTTCACGTTTTTCATGGAGTAACTGTTCTCCGTTTGAGAGGCTTTCTCCCAGAGCTCCTCCCAATTCTATAAAGCTATGCCTTTCCCCAATTCCACCACCAAGGAAAAGAAATATAAAATAAAAAAACAATTTGCATGATTTAATTTTATGTGGACACATAAAATTAATTGACATCAATTAATTTTATGCTGACACATAATATTAAATGATAGTTTTAATTTTATATTGACATATAAAATTAATTTTACATCAATTAATTTTATGTTGACACATAAAATTAATTGGAAGCATTTAATTCCACGTTGACACATAAACTTAAATTATAAGCAATTAATTTTGCGTCGACAAATAAAATTAATTGAGGGGTTGACAGGATTACTATCCCGCCCCATTAATTGGGGGGGGGGGGGTTAAGTCACATGTGGTCCCCATGTCATAACCTCTTACAATAGGTTATGCTCGGGTGGGCCCCACCACCATAACCTTTCATGGGAGGTTAGGGTGTGGCAGTCCCACCTCTAACTCCCAATTGGAAGTTCTAACCAAAAATCACTCACATGGCAGCATTAAAAAAATAATGTTTTGTACATGTTATTTTATTATTATTATTATTATTATAAAAAGACAAAAAATAACTTTTATTATCGACCAAATGTCTTCAAGGTGAAAGTCTTCTTAAGTGAATATCGGCATTGCAAGTTCAATGGTGCCCTCATATTTCAGTTCCGATCACCGATTAAAAAGTTATAAAATCTTGCTCATACATTTACTGAACATACCCGAAAAAAAATTCAGAAATTGATTCCGGGCACACCAGGCCTCAGAATCAAGCACCGTAAATTTTCACGGACTTGTAAAAATCCCGTGTATTTAAGAAAAAAATTTCCATGGAATTTTCGAGTCTTTACATTCTCCCCACCATAAGAGTTTACATCCCCATAAACTAAAACTCGATCTATGGTAACAAATGGTGGTGCTAAGCATGCATCTGAGCCTCCCGCTCCCATGTGCACTCCTAGAGGTTCCCGTGCTGCCAGCATACGCACACCAGAGGTATCGACTGTCCATGTAGGACCTAATTTTTTCGATCCTCAATCTCCCCTAGAACCTCAATAAAAGTCGCCCCATCATCGACGTTGAGCTCTTCATGGTCGATGATGTGGGAAGTGTCGTGCATGTATCTCCTCTACTTTGATACGTGGAAGAAGTCATGCACTAGGTGAAACTGAGGTGAAAGAGCTATGCGATAAGCCACCTTGCCTACTTTGCTGATGAACTGGAATGGTTCGATGAATCTCAAAGATAACATTCCACATTGGCCAAATCTCCTTAGACCTGATCGAGGTGAGACCCATAGAAAGTCATGGTCTCCATCCTCGAACTCCTGAGGTCTCCACCTCCTGTCAGCATACGACTTCTGCCTACTCTGTGCAGTCTTCATCTGCTCCTGGATGACCTGAACCTTCTCTATAGTTGCTCATACCATCTCTGGTCCCACTAGTGCTTACTCCCCAGGGCCAGTCCAACACAAGTTTGATCTACAAGGTCAACCATATAGGGCCTAAAAAGGTGCCATCCCAATGGTGGAGTGATAGGTGGTGTTGTAGGAAAAATCCACCAAAGGTAAGTGATCCTCCCAGTTGCGACCAAAGTCGAGGACACAAGCACGCAACATATCCTCATGGGTCTGAATGGTCCTCTCAGTATTACTATACATCTGTGGATGGATGGTGGTGCTCAGATGAAGTTCTGTTCCGAAAGACTCATGCAAACCCTTCCATAGCGAGGATGTAAAGCATGAATAACTCTTGGAGAGAATAGAACAAGGTAGTCAATGTAGGCGCACAATCTCTTGCATGTAGAGGCATCCCAAGCTCTCTACTGAACCCTGCTCTATAATCGGTAGGAAGTGGGTCAACATGGTGAGTTAGTCAACGATCACCCAAATTGAGTCATGTCCCTTGGATATAGTTGGAAGACCCATCATGAATTCCATGGATATCCCATCACACTTCCACCTTGGGACCTCTAAAGGCTGAACCAAGCCTACTGGTACCTGATTCTCCCCTTTTACATGCATGAAAGTGAGGCATTGAGAGCCAAAATCCACTACGACCTTCTCCATACCTGGACACCAATGCTATCATCGATGGTCATGTTATATCTTTTCCACTTCGGAATGTACTGCTAGAGGGTACGTGTTGAACTCCCTCAAAACTTCTTCATGAAGAGACACTATCTCCATAGTAAGTCCTACGAATAGAATGAAATGCTCCCCACCTTCATAAAATCCATCAAGTGCCTGCCCTTTGGATATCTGAGAACGTCGTGTCTCGCAATCAGCGTCCCCATGTTGTCCTTCCCTGACTCACTGAAGGAGTGTGGGAGAGACCGTAAGAGATAGTAGAAAGGCTGCTCTATCTCTATCCCCCAAGGATATCTGCAAAGCAGCCAACTGCTCTATAACCTCTCCTAGCTGATGTATACCATATCTCCTATTGAGTGCATGTTCTACAATGTTCCCCTTCCCAGGAGTATAGACTATCTCAAAGTCATTTTCCTGGAGGAACTCAAGCCAACATCACTGTATCATTTTCAGGTCCTTGTGAGAGATGCTATACTTGAGACTCTTGTGATCATAGTACATGGTAAAATGCTAACCCATTAGATAGTGCCACCACATCTTAAAAGAGAAGACCACTACTGAAAACTCTATGTCATGGGTAGCAAAGTTATTCTCATGATTTCTCAGCTACCGAGATCCATATCCGATCATTGCTCCCTCCTGCATCATGACACACCCACGCCTTTTCCCTGAGGTGTCATAGTAGACTACGTACCCAACACCTTCCTCTAGAAGCCTCAAAATAGGGGCACTATTCAGCCGCTTCCATAGCTCCAGAAAGATCTGCTGGAATCTCTTTGAACATACGAATGGTTGGCCCTTCTTTATCAAGTATGATAGAGGTGATGCAAATCTGGGGAAGTCTGGTACGAACCTCTAGTAATATCCAGCCAAACCCAGGAAACATCGTACCTCCATCACACTCCTTTGTGGCTCCTAAGCAAGTACTGCCTCAATCATTTATGGATCCACTACAACTCCAGCCTTCCATATGACATGCTCTAGGAAATGAACCTCTTTAATCTAGAACTAGAACTTCAAGAGCGTACAATAAAGCTGGTGCTCTCATTGTGTGTCCATTACTACCCAAAAATGGTAGGCATACTCCTACTTAGTAGTCGAGTAGATCAAAATGTCATCGATGAAGACTATGACAAAGAGATCAAGGTATGGCTGGAAGATCATGTTCATGAATCCCATAAATACTTTTGGAGCATTGGTTTCCAAATGGCATAACCAAGAACTCATAGTGGCCATATCGACACCTGAAGGTTGTATTTTGTACATACTCATCTCAAACTCAGAGCTGGTGATAGCTTGATCTAATGTCTATCTTCGAGAACCACTATGCTCCCTTCAGCTGATCAAAGAGGTCATCAATCCTGGAGATTGGGTACTTGTACTTCATGGTCACCTATTTCAGGAGACGGTAGTCGACACAGAGCCTCAGGCTCCCATATTCCTTCTTGACGAACAGAATCAGGGTTGCCTAGGGAGAAAGACTGGGCCAGATTAATCCCTTCCCCTACTAGACCTCTAGCTATACCCTCAGCTCGTGAAGCTCAGCGACAACCATCCAATATGCTGGAGTAGATAGTGGTGTCATCCTGGGGTACAAGTGAATTTAGATTTCCACCTATCTGTGAGGAGGTAGTCTTGGAACAATGTCAGGGAAAACATCTGCGTACAGTTCCACCACTATAGGATAGCATGGACTGTCCACATCAACTGCTTCGAGGGTAAGGTAGGCAAACAGATTAGTGATCGACTGCACCCTCCTCCAAGTAAGTCTGTCCGACACTGTGAAGGCACCCCTCTTGCCGGTGAAGGAGAACCTAGTCCCATATAAGCCTTTTACATCTATTAATAGATTTTTTATTGTTCCCTTAAGGCTAAGATATATACTAGTGAATCTTAGTGGTCGTATAGGGCCAAATATAAAAATATGAAAATGGATTTGAAATCAATATGATCAACTGAAAAATCATATGGTGCAACGAAAACCCATCTACCCATTCTAAAAAAGGATGAATAATGATCCTCAAAATTTTAATAATAGAACTAAGAGATACACTAATTATTAAAAAGTGGCACATGAGTAAAATCATGAAGAAAGGTATTTCAATAATCCACCTAAATGAGAAGTAGGAAAATAAGGTTCAGATCAAACTCAACAATGGGTATAGTGTGTCCAATGAAAGGAATAAAATAACAATGAAATCAAATTCCATAATACATCGGTTTTTAGAGACATGTAATGAAAACAAAATATGATTCCTAGATGGTATGGAAGTGATTATGTTATCCCTTCTGATATGGTGGATTCTAAAAATGATGTGGTGTAAATTATACTAGTGATTCTTTCCATAATAAAGAATGAAACATTCAATTATAGTTACATACATTTATTTACATCATTAATGTCTACAAAAACTACTGAATAACCACCTAAAAAATGTTGGATTAGTTATATGTGAGAATAGAAAATCTAGAAATTACTTTGTTACAGGTATATAACTCCTCCCCCTTCAATGTTTTTGGATTGAACCTCCTAAAAATTATTTTTTTGGCTTTATTTATTGGATTATGATTCTATATTTTGCATGGATTGGATATCATTATTTAAAACATACATCAACTGCAATGAGTGGAAGATCACTCTTCATATCTCAATTAATATTATGATATTTTACATGTGTAAGTGGGAAGATGAATGTCCCCGGGAATATACTACCCAAGTGGGGCTATTATTTCATTATGAGTATTAACTTTACCTCAAACCATTATTTCCAATGAGAGAATCATTATTCAATACATGATTATTGTTTGACATTGTATAGATGTATTCTCTGAGTTATTTCATAGTCATCCTCTTGAATTATAAGTTGATTTATCATTTTAACTTATACCTAAACCACTAACCATATGAAAAAATCCATACAGAATGAAAGTAATTACGATGGAATGTATACATATGTATTCATAGGATAATTTTATAAATGTATTTATACACTCATGTCCCTAATCATGGGGTGTCTTGTTCATTTTCATCATGAATAAGTAAGGGTAAAGGTACCTATTCATTGATTATTATGAACTGGATATAGTCCTGATAATTAATAATTATCCCCAGAGATGGATTTATGAATTTTTTATCATGTAATTGAATCCCAGTACATATCTAATGTGGATCATCGATCAAGATAGAAACAATTAAAGGTTAATATTAAAGATATTGCTAAAAAATAACTTAAAATAATGTATGGATAGTATGAGTTATTATTGATATCATTCAATCAATTTAGTAGACCAACCATATTTATTGACATAATGAATAGATTATTTAGATATTACATTTGTAAAATTCATGCTAGTCTTCATATATGATATTTTGATATATTCCAATAGATAGGAGAATCTTGAGGATAATTTTAATACTATTATAATGTATTTATAGAGGAGAAGCTACATTAAATGTACTATAAATGTGAATTATTGATCGATGAAGTATAATTATTGGTGAATTTTATCAAAAAATGGATATATTTAGAACAATATAAGACATAGTAAATTAATATGTTGAACAAACTAGAATTTGAAATATAATCTATAGTTCCCTTGGCCTATCTATGTATTACAAATGAAATTTGAGAAACTCTAATTATTATTGAACCTACTAACCACGACTGATATAAAGTCGGTGATGTTTCTGTAGACCAGTGAATGAAATGATATTTTTTTTGGAAATGAAAAAGAGTCTTTTCACTATATAAATCCTAAATCTTACCTCATGTGGAGAAATATTCATGTAATATAATGATTCTTCAATGAAGGTATTACATGGTTTAATAATATATAATTATAATGTGCTTTACCAAACCATAAAATAATTTTATTTTTATTGTTGGAATTACTCAACACATGATCTAGAGTTAGTTGTTGTGATCATCATATTGAAAATTCAAAAACATTAAATATATGGTGAGGTGTATGAAATATATAATGATAATAAGGGCCTAAAATATATATATTGAAACATAAAAAAATAAATATGAACTAGAGAATGTGTTTAGATCATATCAATGAGAGTTACTGCATTATGAACATCCATTCATGGAATATAAATATATTTGAAGGTTCCCTTGGATGAAAGGATCTAAAAATCTTATCAATGATGAGAATTGATAATGATATAATCTTTATATACTTGTAATCGATATACATCTGGATCAAAAAAGAGGGAATATAATCATTCTATTCTAAAATGGTTTCTTAACCATCCATCGGGATAAGATAATCGATTTTCAATGTGATTTTACTGAAATTTAGAATAAGATAAATTATATAAGAAAAGGGAAATCCTCAGAGTTTTTGATTTATTTAAATTTATTTTTGTTATTTGGATCATGGGTATGTGTACCAACATATCTTGAGATAATGACAGACTTGATGAATGAATCACGTAGCTCATCCCCCTCAATCCACCATGGAATTAGAATTATTTATTGATATTTTTAAGATATTTTTTCATTGGGTAATATAGTGAAAAATATTTTATAATATTCTTCATGGTGACTGATATGTAAAAAAGTTAAAAGTGAAATGAAATTTTAGAAGGGGGTGATGAAAAAATTACCCATACCTACCTGGAAATGAGAAAACATCACCATTGAATTTGTATCTGGTCATTAGATAACATCCTTATGATATAATGATAAATGGGTTTTAGTGAACCATATAGAAATTATAGATCATTTAATCACTATTCTAGGGTACTTATCACTCGATCAACTTGAATGAATGTAAACTAGATAAGTGTTGAGTCAATATAGAACAGAATTATCAATTATATCTGTTAATGTTTGGATGTTTATTTCAAATTTCTATATAAAAGTATCCAATATGATATAAACACTACATTATACATTCATATAGATTAACACACACAAACTAATGGATAATATATGTGGTCTATACAAACACATGAGGGCATGTTGAGATAATTCTCTATATCCATTAGAGGAGGATGTGATAAAAATCATCGATCGATTGAGTTCTCATACAATAATAGGTTCCACATAAGAATTGAAATGGATCCTTATTAATACCTTTGTTAGAATTGATGTAGAAACTGTTTGTTCTAGAAATAATTTAGTGAATGATTGCTACTGGGACCTAAAATTTTCATGGAAATCCTAAAAAATGTGAAGACCATATAAAAAACATAAAGAATGCTAAAATTATATATAAAATGTTCCATTATTATAACAATTTATAAGATTGTGACTTTTAAGGATAATGATAATTTATTCCTATACATATCTCCATTGAATAGATACATGATATTTAGGATGATGGGAATGATAATTCATAGGTACATAAAACAGATTGAGGTTATTGATCACATCTGATATGTGAAATATTGACTGGTACTCACACCAAACATATCTTTCGTACAGGCCAAATTCCACATACCTCTATTTACTATTTACATAGTTGATCCCTCATATATAATGATTTTTGTGGCGTCATATCTTGGAAATGATCACTATTATGATGAGAATATGATGAAGATCACATACCATAGATATAATATTTAACAAAAAAAATAACTATCCATGTATTGATACAATGGAAAAAAACAAACATATTAAGATGCAACAAGGGAACTAGAGGAATACATGAAGAAGAAGTACCACTGCATGTCTTTAATCCAATTGGATCTGGAGTAGAGTGAAATCCAATTTAAAAAATTTATTATAAAGTATAATGATTGGAAGAAGTCTTTTTATAATAATGTGTATGAAAAACAACAATCCCTACCAAATGAATAAGATTTAAACAAAAATATAGAGTGACAGTAGTCCTTCTCAATGAAGCCTCCAAAACTGATCTCTTGGACAGAGCATCAGCAACCTGATTTTCATTCCTATATAAATGATTGAAATCTATATGAGACTATTTCATATGAGGAATACATAAAATCTATTATGAAATCATTCTCACTGGGACAAACCTGGACCAAATCTTTATAGTATTTACAACTATTGTAGAGTCATATTCCACCAGAGGTGTCTCCATCCATATTGGAAAGAATACCTGATTGTTGTAATCATCAACCACAATTCAACTTCTAAAGATGATCCAATACTAGTATAGTGATAAAAATAATCCATTAAAATTTACTAATTGGTATAGAGGACAAAACCACATTTAGAAGGACCTGGTTCACATTGAGGTACCCTATCCACATGCACATTCATCTATAGTGAATTTTATGGAATATATTTTATGGATTTAAGCATAAGAAGTTTTTTGACCATTCTAGAATCACAAAATATTTTCGAAATAATGTGATCATTGAATTACTAATTCATGTAACCAGTTTTAAATTTTTATCATTCTAGGACCAGTATATAAAAATAAATTTTAATGGAAAAAATTCTTAAGGGGGAGAAATGTAAAGGCCTAGATTTATATTAATGGAATTTGCCTTATAGATATATAAATATTCCATATTTAGTAATGTAATAATTGAATATGATAAATAAATATTGATTTAGAAATTACATTATGAGAAAAAATTGATATAGGTATTGTAATTCCTATAATGTGAAAAAAATAGAAAAAATAAAAACAATAATATTAAAATTTGAATATGCTCAATTGGATAAAATAGTTGCAATAAAAAAACATTAGAAGTGAGATATATTATTATAAATACAATATTCATCTTAAAAATATAAATATATATATATATATATATATAACCATTATATATAGTTCAAGGGAATGAAAATTGATTGAATAAAGAGGTATTTATATAATGTATTGAAGCCATATGACCATTATAAATATGAATGTCAGAATAGAAACATGAATAGTGGAATAGTAATAGAACCATTATGAAGGGAGACATGACTGTTAGAATCAAAACCTCACATATGGATGCCTGAAATAATATTAAAGTATCTTACAGAATGAAAATATGGAATATTAAATGTTTTTATACTTATAAAATAAGTATTCTTACTTTTTGTAAATATTAAATGATTTATTTTAATTATTATAAAAAATATAATTACTGAAAATAATTTTTATAAAATGTTTTTATTAATAAATATCTTCTTGTAATATAATGATGATGATGTTTTGGTAGACCATAATTATTTTTTCAATGAGTCATAATTGTGATCACAATATTAAATTGAATATTTTAAAATAAACATGGTTTAAATTTTTAATGAAAAATAACATATTTAAAAAATGATTTATGATGAATAAATTTTATAATTTGAATATACCCATTAAAATATTTTTAGGGTTAATTATTTGTAATGTTATGAAATGGTTAATTTTTTTGGGAATGGTGATTTATAGTAAAATACATTATTTAACACTATAAGCTAGATATATGAACATTTTAGTCAGGGATGTTGAAATAAACCATTAGTTAAAACTAAATTTCATTATTTTCTTTATATAGTATCAATAAGAAATACTATTGATAATATTGAGAGAAATTTATAAAATATATAATATAATATTAATAAATGTACCTCTATTCACTTAATAAATACCACCACTCAAAACCCATTGTCCTAAAAACATATAAGCCATGATTTATGCAACATTTATATCCATATTTCTTCCTCTTTTCTTATTCTATTAACCATTTATGATGGTCTCATAAAAATATGAATCTAAGGTTCCTTAATTTGGATCCCAAAAAGTGAAATCCAAAGGAAGACGTAATTCCATCAACAATGTATTTTAATTTTCTCTTCCACCTCATCATGAGAAATAATTCATGTAAACATGGAACTATAACTCTATTATCATATATATTATATAAATCTACTATGATTGTTTAAAATCCACTACACATTATATTCACTTCTCCTCTTCTTCTAGAAAATGTAAAAAAAATTCGTATTATATTGGTTCTCCACCTATGTTGAAGTTAAATTTTTGTTCCCCATTAAAACAATTATGGAAAGATTATATTAAGAATAATTTATTTAAACTAAACTAATATGTATAATTTATATTTTTTAACATTTTTTAATAAATATTTTTCTACATTATTAAAGTAGATGAAACTATCTCATGATGGCTGGTAAAACCACCAAAATAAACTAGCCATGTAATATTAGTATTTTAATATATAAATCATACCTATGTGAAAACAAAAATGGATACATTTGACTATTTTTATTTATCTAATTCCATGAATACCTTTTCATTTCAATTTGGGTGTTGTATTATCATTTGAAAATAATTTAAATAATTATCCCCAACTAATCTGACCCTGGACCCCTGAAATGAACTCTCTTAGAATTATGAAATGTAAATTTATATCTCATTGGATTTTTTATAAATATTCATAATAAAATTATATTAAATAAAATATACATTAGTGTTCTAAAATTAATTAATATATAAATTTAATTTTATTGTTTAGAATAATAAGAGTATGTGTATAATGAGTCTTTAATATATGGAAAAGGATCATTGTGAACCACAAATATTTAGGGGGTTATGAAATTTCTCTATTAAATTCACTTTATATATATCTCCGATGTTATTAAATTATTTATATTATTTATGAGTTTCTATTATATATAAACCAACATTATAATCACTTCCTTTGATAGGGTAATACATTTTTAATGTTCATTTCTCAAATGCCATCTTCAAAATCGAACCCAATTATTAGGTTAATTTCACCTATTAATCCTTTTACGTAACAATAATTTAAGTAAATTATTCCCTATGATTATGCACCCGGATATGAATTTAGTAAATATTTACTTCCTTTTCACTTTTTAAAATTTTTTAATTATCCGATATTTTTGACATGATGAAAAATTATTTGACCCATTTCATTGAATAAAAAATTCTTATGATTATGAATTATGATAAATTTCCATTTTTGGCACACATAAGAATAAAAATTTTATTATGTATTCACTTCGATAGTGATACACTGAATTAGGTAATGTTTTTTATCATGTGATAATATTTCTGGAAATATGTGGGTTCATTACTCGATTTTGACACTCTAGTTGATTAACTTCTATCTATATATATCATTCCATCTGACCTATGGAATATAGTGTTCATCATCTTCTATCAAGACATTGGAGTTTTGTTTGTGATTTTATTGATATAAACCCTCCACACATCCTTGGTCGATCATATTCCCTGGGAGGAAAATAATTGTTACTGAATATTGAGTTAATTTTCTTGAGGCTTAACCTTCTTGAGTATCTCAATCATATGATCAAATAAGTTTTGAAATATGGGTTAAAATGGGAATGGCAGTATTATATTGTGGTTCTATAATAATTATGATGATAGTGTATAGTGGTTTCTTCCATTTTTTTCTATTAGTTATTATTTTTTATTGTAATTCATGAAATTTTTATATTTTTGATTGTCGGGGTTTGATGAGAGTTATTAATATGATGGGAAGACCACAATGATAAAATTTCTTATGTTAATCTATTTTATACACCCAAAATAAACTTCACACATAATATTATTGTTTGATATAGGTTATGTAACAAGTTCTAGATTCACTTGGACATTTTGAGTAGTCTATAATAAATTTTTTTATTTCATTTTAGAGGATTAGGTAGTATTTTTTTTTGAAATCATATATGTTGAAAATAACCTCCAATTTTTTTAAGGAATATCTTTATTAGTTTTAGAGATTTAGATATATCTATCCATATTAACATGGTGTGAGATTTATATTGCGTTATTCAGTTAATGTACCAATTTTTTAAGTCTCTAAGATTTATTAGGTTTTTAGGGATGGTATATTTAGTTCGATTTCTTATATTTTCTCTAATAATATATATATGAGGAAGATGAACCTCATGCAACTACCTTTATTAACAAAATCCTATGAAACCATTTAAGGGAACAAATAATTATTGTACAGAGAATTTGGATGATCATATTTTATTTCCATTATTATTTTTTTTATAATTTGACATATATCCTGGTCATTGATTTTCATGTCAAATTATCTTGAAAATTTAATAAAAATTAGATTTCGTTTGGGGAAATTATTAGTTTTATCCTTGATTTCAACCCATTATAAATTTAATTCTTTTAATTAAGGTGATTTCATGGTTTGTTCATGATTTAAAAACCCATAAAACATCACCTAGATCAATCTAGTGAGGCTCAAATTATTTTTCATGGTTTAGTAAAATATATGGCAAAACATTTGAGCCTATCTCAATCATTAAAAAAATTTCAATTATTACAATAATAATTTTAAATAATTCTGAATTCTTTTACGCCCTCACTTAATGTCGATAACTCCCAATACATCCACTATATATTTTTTCTTTATTAATATTAATAATGAATTGATTTATTCAATATGTAATGATACATACTCATAATAACCTTCACGTTGCCTCTTAACTCTTACGTTACTTTATTATTCATTTTTTCATTCCCTAAAGCGGTCTTTAAGACCTAGGGTTCCTCTAAAATAAATTATATTTTAATTTATTGTGATTGTATAATGGTTTTTTTCTTATAAATCTTTCAAATACAATATTGAGTTGGATTATAACCACTAATTGTAAATTTGATGAGAATAAATTTAGGTTACTCTTTAGAAAAGAAATAAAAATAAAAATTATGACTAATTTTAGGGTTTTAGTTTTTGTTTTCTTTAATTCATGAAATATATTGAGTAAAATTATTATTATTATTTTTCCAAATAATGAATATATAATATGAAATTAATTGAAAATAATAAGGTTTTCCCCTAGATTCTAACATATTTTTTTGAAATACCATGAAGTCCAAGTGATTGAAATATTTTAGTTTATAAATTTTAAGGGAATTCCTTCATAAATTTATAGGTTTTTGTCTTGAAAACAATTTATATAAATATTTACTCATTATTATAGATGTTTGAGTTCATTTAATGGGGTTTATTATACTTTTAATTATTGATATTTTATTTTAATTATATAATATTTAAAAGAGTTTTTGATAACTACTTTTACTAAAAATCTCTTAAGGACCAGTTGAATCATTATAATTATATTTTCCAAAAAATATTATGCCTCAAAAATTTAACCATTTATTATATTATATTTATATAATTTTTTTCGATTATGTTTTTCCATGATTTATTCCCTGATGGTGAGTTTCTATCATTTTATTATTATTATAAAATAGTTATATATTGCTATGAAGGATGTTTAAAGGTGAGGTTGAGATTATATTATTAATGATATGGTAATATTTTAGATAATATTTATTTAGATAATATCTATTTTATTATAATTTGAAACTGTTATAATCTAGGATTGTGACCTTGTGATAATTTTTAATTAGTCAATGACCATTTTTATTTCTACTAGAACAATTATTAATGTTTCGGTACCTATTTATTTGGCCATCAATCATGCCTAATAGGTTAAAACTAGGAGCTAGTGCATGTTTTTGGTATCTGGATCTAGTCATTCTATATAGTGAATATTCTGTAATTATTCTAGATCATCCTCAAGGCTATGGGAATTCCTATGATGCCTCAGATTTTCATTCTAGTATGTTTTTGTGATATTTTATAAAACTATGTTTTTATTAATAAAAATTCTAAAGGAATGTTTTTTCCAACATTTCTACCTAGTTTTTTTAGAATATTTCTTTGAAAAAATTTGATTCCACCATAAATATATAATTTTAGTAAAAATAATTCAAATTTTTTTTTTTGGATTTTGAAAATAGATTATATTTTTGTGTATTTTAAGATATTTAAAATATATATGATTTTTATTTTATTTTTAATAATAGATGAGAAACCATATTTCTGAAATTAATTCAAACTATCAATAAATGCTTTAATAATTAATTTTAGTGAATGGTTTTTTGGAAGAATACTCCCAAGGAAAGATTTTTATTCTAATAATTACATATTTATCCCATTAAAAATGAATGTGGATGATTTTCTTTAGAATCATTGTTAATTTTTGATTGATTTGGAATATTGAGATGTTATTTTTGAACATTGGGATTAGTGGATGTGTTTTTTTCTTCTTATTCATTTTGGAAACCGGGATATATTAGCCACTATTAATTTAACGAATTTAATTGGATTATTTTATAATAATGTTTGGATGTGTTTGTTTTCTTCAGTGTCATAACATTTTATTTTATGGGATATTTAATTATTTCTATAATGTAATTATTTATTAATTTAATTATATAAAAACTTATTTTATTATGTGGACTTCATTCATACAGAATCATCACATTCAAATTTTAGGTGGGAACCCTTTTTAATTTGGATATTTATCAGAAAATAACATAACTCCAAGAGTTTATCTAATTATTTTTTAAATTTCCCCACCCCATGGGGATTGGTTACACACATTGTACCTTCTCATGTGGCTCATTGTGTACTCCAATTAGGGCTGGTCTAGGTTGTTATCTGATAGACAAACATCATCATTTTTTCCATTTAATATTTTATTATTAATTAAATAAAATTATTATCATTTTCTTGTATTTGTTTATAGAATATATAATTTGAGTTGTGATAATTTAGGGATGGAACAAATGTTTTATGAGTTCATTAAAGGAATAGTGGATGCACTAGGTTAATGAATTCACTACCTCTTAAATATATATCAATTGAGATGGATATATAGAGAGAGGTTGCCTCTATATGTAAGACCCCACAACTAAGATATATGGGAGTATTCAATTATTTGATATGACTTGATTCTTGGGTGATAATAACTTCTGGATAAGAACACTTTTGATCAATCCTGAGCCCAATTCTTTTCACCTTTACTTATTATTATTAATTTAGTAAATTAATAACCAAGAATCATTAAATTTATATCATAATGAATATAAATTTTGATACAAAAAAATTAATGTGTATGAAAAGTTAATTTATTGGCCTATAAACATCATATATGTCCTTAGTATTCCACATTATGGCGTTCCAATGTGTTAAAAATAATGTTGGAGATAATTTATAAGAGAGACAATTCATGAACATGGATATTTTACCAAAGATAAATAATTCCCTCTATAAACATATTGGGGAATAATATTATCAACAATTATTAAAATAATAAAAGTTTTAATTTAATCCCCTCATTATCTTAACTGAGATGTTGGGAGAAGATGTTGAAAAGAAAATACAACAATTTTTACTCTTTTAAATATCATTCAATTGTCCTTGGTGATTGAAGATGGCTTATAATTTGAAATAAAAGATCGATGTACACATTAATTTGACTCAATGTCTATATATATTATTGATTATCATTTTAATATATATACACCTTATATAATGAATTCGTATTTAACAAAAACATTTTGATAATGATAGAGTAAATGGGATCTACATAGAAAAAAATCTTGAATTCCTAGTACTATCCAAATGCTGACAGGGATACATCCATGATAATATTTAATATTATAATAAACTACATAGAGAAACAATGTAGATTGAAACATTTATATTGAACATAATTTATTTTTACTATATAAATATATGACCTCATTTGGGATGTAGTATAAATTATGTTGACATATTATCTATCCAGGATGGTGGTAAATCACATTTGACTAATGTTGTATTGATAAAATATTTCAACACCCACAATCTATAATCATTAAAAGGGATATCTCCTTGGTTATAATTGAACAAAATAAGTGTAAGATGAAAACCATGGGGAACCTATTAACAGTACATATATATCATTCAGATTGTACTAATAATGAACTACATTCAGATTTTCATTATTACGAATTAAAATATTTTAATATAATTTGTCTTCCCCAAATATATGATAAAGTTGAAATGGGATATTTAAAGGAAGGTAAAATTAGGTTACCTATGTATATTGATTTTCAATATGGTGAAATAGAGTACATCCTTTTTGAAAAACATGTTCTTGAAAAACAAGATGAGATTCCACTTTGGGGATTAGTTAACACAAACTCAACATGATTAATAGTTTTTTCAAATAGTTTAATTAGAGCATAGTGGTGATTATTTTGATAATCTGTATCATTATAGACAAAATGAATTGTACGAATATTCCATGATTGATGTAGAAATATTTTATTAAAATATTTCATTTCTTGTTATAGAGGAGTTCCTAGAGGCCTCTCATAATGAAACAAATTTTAAAGATACCATTAATAAGGGTAAAATTTAACACTAAACTAAATATATTATATTATATATTGTCTGGATATATCTTGAAATTGTATTGAAAATAATATTTTGAATCAGACCAAGTTATGTGGGGGGATAGATATCTAAACCACATGAGCTATGGTTTAAGATATCTCATATATTATTCTTCCACCCTCACATTACATGATACACTATATCAATCTGGGGGTACGCATAAAAGAATATTGTAATGGGAACCTCTTAATGTAGCTGGAGAAAAGAAACTATTTAAAGAAGTTATTATGTTTCATTACATCAGAGAAACATCACACCAACAATTTAGGCTGAGAATATGAACAATGAAATATAGTTTTAGGCAACCTAAATACAACGTATCATTGGAGGGTAAAACCCATGACCCTCTTATTTCCCATATTTTTTTTAAATTTTCTTATTATTGAAAAAAATTCATCAAATATATTTTCATTTTTTTAGTGTGGAAAACATCATAGGAGTCTAGCTTAGGGATTTCCACAATAAATAACGGTATAATATTAACTCAATCCAATTATAAAAAAAATTTGGGTTAATTATTTTTAAATTTTCTATTCTCAATTATTTTTTAATTTTGTTTAACATTTAACGGTGATGTTTTGAATAAGGTGTGGGAAATTTGGAAGCTATTTATGAACTATGAAGTATTTTGTTTGATTTGTTTATTTGTTTTTATGATATTTTTTTATTATATATGATAAGGTGATATTTGGAACCTATTTAGAAATAGTTAATTATTTTTAAGAACTATTTAAATTTGTTTCTTTTCATATATTTATTTTTAGTGAATTTTTTGGTAAATAAAATAAAATATAAATAATTTCATATATAATGAAATATTCATGCCTGTTTTGTGATTTAATATAATATAAAATTAATAAACATATATTTCTATTACATAAGTTCCCTTCATGTTTCATAGAAATATTTATATACCAATAAATTCATTTGGAATTTTATTAAAATTAAGTTGAAAGACAACAAGAGAACATTTCAAGGTGGTATAAAATAAATAAGTACCAAAGAATCATCCAAATAAAGTGAATATATTTTGGGGAAAGGATCAAGGACTTCTGAAAATAGTGATTCAGTCATTCATAGATTCTCTTGAATCATGAAAATCCCCTACAACATTTCCATCCCTATAGGTATGAGAAATAGTTGTTTGATTGGTCATAAAAGACTTGCATCTCCAGAAGGAATATTCAATGGAATAGGGAATAAGCCATTTACCTGATATTTCTTTTTAGAGTTTAAGCACATATTTCTTGATCTCCCTAATATAGATTTTCCTCTGACTGCAGAACATGATACCAAAGAGCAAGGCCAAGGATTCTCTCTGAAGGGAATCACCAAAACCAAAATAAAGAAAAAAATTAAAACCACAACTGAGCCTTTATAGTCTTTTATAACTCCCCCATGCATGTACCCAATGAAACCTAAGCCATCAATGTTTAATTTATAACCTGATAATGGCGGATTCAATCAGTCCCAATTCCCCTAAGCAGTGGGAATAATGAAGAGGGTGGTTGGTGGAGGGAGAATAGGATTGATAGACAGAGCATTCACTAGGTCACGAGTCATCCTACAAAAATCCAGAATGATGATTATGTTTTTGAAAATAATTCCCAAAATGGAAATTGGGATTAACTGGTGCCTCATGTCATTTCTTTAAGACCATATCATCCAAAAATCAGCAACAGAAATAAGATCTCTACCCTTTCTCCCTGAGCTAGGGTTGTCTGCTGCATGGAACCAATGATGGAGGAAGAGGTCATTAGTGAAAACCTTACCAGACCAACCTATTAACATCCTAAAATATCACTATAAATCCTTATATTAATCAATGTAAAATAATATATGAACCAAGGATTAAATTTGAGGTTCCATATAAGAAACATATTTCAAGGCTAAGGTAACACCTCTACATTGGACATTTTCATCAGTGGGAATGTAACTGTGTTTGACTCTCTAGACCAAAAAGAGGTATTTGAAATATATTATCTTAAAACACAACATGTCACCCCATTTATATATTTAATTTGAAGTATAATTTATTTTAAAAAAAGTCATTGTTAGAAAAATTACTAGTCTCGGAAGCGGTAAAGACCCATTTATCTGGATCATCTGAAATCACAATACATCCAAACAAATTCCTCTGATTGTTATCCAAGGTGTCCTGAATCAGAGTGGGTGATTTTAAGACTCTATGTAAGATATATTTGATGTCAAGCATCATGGGAAGCCAATGACATTACCCAACCAATTATGGTACTAAGAGCCTATATCACCTTCACAGATAACCCACCATAAGTGTTGCTTAACAAGAGAAAGATAAGGTTGAATAAACTTTTTAATAGTGTATAGATTATGTCTAGATAAACACCCCTCAAGGCCATAAGTATTTTTCATGTGATTTCTATACATGGTTCTCCTAAAAAGAACCACCCAAGAAAACTTTTCATGAAGTCCATTCACCCTCCCAAAAATCCACTAATATTGCTAATGTGCATATTTCCCAAATAAGGATTATAAAATTTTATATGTTCCTAAATATCAAAGAATAATTAATTATGGTTATGGAAATATTAATCATGAATTAATAAGGTGTAAATTGACTTATAATTATGTCATTTGATTCATATCAATGATGTGTGAATTAGATATTTTCAATAATGAACTTAGGAAAGATAGATTTATGAATGTTCCCTGTGGTAAACATTAGATTTCATTAATTTTTATTATTTCATCAATCATAGAACTAGTATTTTTGGTTAAAATTAAATGGGATAGTTTCTTTAACTCATATATGAGGTGTGGTATTTTAAAAAATAATGGAATATTTATTTCTCATCTTTTATGTGTTAAGTTTTATTAATTAAGAATTATATTAAATTTTTATTTCATGAATTTAGTGAATATACATGGAGTAAAATAGTGTAATTTTGGGGGTTATGTGAGATAAAATTTTGTAAATTTTTATATTTTTTCATTGATAATGATTCCCTTAATAAATAAAAATCCATGAAAGAAATATATTTTTGATAAATTTAAAAAATTTAGTATAAATTGAAAAACTTTTTAATCACTACATTAACTTTACTATTGATCTATTAAATTAATTTAAATGTATAAATTCAATATATGTATTTTATGTTTCAACTATTTTCATGGTTTTAATTTTGAATTTTTATTTATTAATTAATTTGGTCATGAACCAAAATAAACGTACACTAACTTTTCATTTCACTAAGTATTGGTTAAGGTTAAAATTTATAAAATTATATAGATTGTAAGTATTAGGTGAAATATATGTAAGTTAGGTTCAACTTGATTAAATTTAATTCCATGAAGAAAAAAATTCATAAATATCGTTTTTCTCATATAATGGTGATACATAATGGTAATATAATGGGTGAGCTATGTAAAGGTCATGTGATATGGGAAATGTAAGTGCATAGCAAATGTGATACATCAATGTAACCAAGAACTACATAAAGGTATTATTGATCCCTAGATAAATATTTGGGAATATTTATATATATGAAGTTAATCAAATAAATTCATAATGTTCACACTATATAAAGATACTATGCAAGGTTAATGTTCATGTTACCTTCATTGTATAAGGTTTATCCCAAAAAACTCACTATGTAAAGGTCGTATCAATAAAAATGATATAAAAATTAATCAGGGTTACGGAACACTAAAATTGTTATTTTAGAAAAAATAAATTATAAATCATAAATAATTTCTCATATTTGGAAAAATATGGAAGAGTATCAATAACTAGTAAAGTTAGATATAATTTATCAAAAGAATAAGACAATGATTGTTGGATGGAATATCAAGCAATATGGTAGATTCCAGTTACATATTTGACGAAATATTAACTATTGTAATGTGTGCATGGATAATCTAAATTGAGAGAGTAGATATTTTTATTGATAATAAGGAAGACAAGGATAATACTGGTATAATGCCGAAATATATTTCTTCTCCCCCATTTGTAAAAAAAAGTTCATTGTGGGGCTAGTTTGATAGGATATTGTAGTTCTCAAAATTTTATTTTCTATTCATTTCAAATCTACATGTTTTTTATCTATTTAACTTCCATATTTATACCTAACTCAATGGTAATAGATAATTAACTCAAGGGGTTTATCTCTAAGGGAAAACACATGGGCATCAAAATCAACGGTTTTCCATTATATATTTATATTTACCATTCTTGATTTTATTAAGAGAGAGGGGATAAATAATTGGCCTTTATCTTCTCTTCAGATTCTCTACTAATGATTTCATTATTTCTAATATTTTAATCATGAAATTTTTCGTATTTTGGTTATTTTTTGATTGAAAATATGATTTTATTGAATAATTTGGATTTTTTATAATATTGTTATGAAAATTGATAATAATTTAAATATTGGGTCAATTTGATTCATTTGGAAGAAAGTTTTCATGAATTGATATTTTTTTTATAATTTGCTGAATATTTTAAATGTTATAAGGTATTACTATTTGTATATTAATTTAGTAAAGAGTTTTTATATGAGAATGTTAATATTAGCTGATTAAATTGGATTATATTTTATAGGATTAAATTATTTATTTTGAAATGGAGATTTATTTTCAAGAAAATCGTTGAGATAATTGGAAACCTGGGTGTTTTATAATTTCCTTTTAGAATTTTTATTCGATTTCAAGTTTTGTTGTATGTCATTTTATAGGAAATGTTAATTAACATTAAAAATGTATTTTCTAGTATCAGTTATCAATCTTATTATAGGATACATATTTTTTAATGTGTTTAATTTTAAAGATAATTTATTTTTTATTTATTTTTAATGATGATATAAATTTTATTGGGTTTTTTGGAACAATTTTCATAGGATATTAGGGATGAAGTATTTCTGAAGGGATTAATGCATGATAAGGTGAAGAATACTAGGTAGTGAACAAAAAACATATAATCCTTAATTTTTTATTTGAAATTTCTATTTATATTTCAATAGAGGAAAAAATTTAATTGGTCAAGGTGTAAATACATCCAAAAAACATAATATATATTATCAATTTTCTACAATTACTTTAACATTAGATAAAAAATTTGAAAATCATATTCCCTTTTAATGAATTATCATAATTACTCCATTTGAAATGGTAGGCCGAGTCAAGATTATAGGGACTTCCTTTTCATTATCCATTCAAAATATGATAATATTAACTTGTAGGAAAATCATCCAACAGCAAAAAGAAGATCATCCACACTTTCTATAGGATGTGTGTTAGATCTATCAGCTAAATGTATGAAAACAATGATAAAATATATATCCCCCAATCTAATATATTGGAAAAAATATTTTGGTAACCTTGTAATCCAAGAATAAATATTACATTAGAAATTGATATAGAAAAAAATTCCTAAAGTCCATTTAATTATAAAAATCCTAAAATATTTTAATTTTGGAGTGATTTATTTTTTTATGGAATCACCAAACTCCTTAGTGGGGTTGTATGTGGGAAATTACTCAAAAGTATTTCTTGTTTCAGAAAATATATCATAGTGATTTCAGATGTGAATAAATTTTTATAAGTTATAGAATGATTGGTATGTTCATTAAATTCATCTTGAACAACTAAAATAACATGAGTAATTTGGGTTCATGATTTTATTTATTTGCTTTTTTTTTGGAAAATATTGATTGTTGAATAATTACATAAAATAGTGGCAATCATTCCATGTTCCTATTCAATCATTTCCTTAAAAAATTATTAATTATCAAGTAATTTTATAACTTTATTTTCTAATTGATGATTTAGTTTTTATTCAATTTTTATCAAGATACCAGGATTTCTAGATTATTAGTTTCCCTTATCTATACTATAATATTCATCATGAATTTTTGGTTAAGAACTACTATGGTAATTTCTTATTTCCATTTTAATTTTCAAACCTTTCACAATGGACTTTCCCAAGATGGTTTTTCAAGGATTAAATATCATTATAATTGGTAAATTACCACATTTTCCCCTAATATATCTCCTTCAATTTTAGTAATTTGGTATTGGAGGTTTTTTTATTTCAGTTATTATAGAAAAACTATATGAATCATTATCATTTTTTATATCATCTAGTGAACATATCCTTAAAAAAACTTTCTACATAATATTCTAATTATTCTATTAGTTATCATAAGACATATCTTTTGGTAAGTCTTAAAATAATTTAATAGGATTTAGTATAAATAGAGGAGTGATTGTATGTCTAAAAAATCAATTCTCCATCCAAGAATGGTTCTGATTACTGTTATAATGATAATAATTTTTTTTAAAATTGTTCATCCGAAGACTACATCCTAGGTCCATATGTATAAAGGTTTATAGTTTTAGATGGTAGGGTATGTAAACCATAATTGATAGAATAATAATGTGATAGAAAAATCATCACCTAGTAGAGGAATTACCCCAAATTGTAATTTTAATTGGATTTCATAGTTTCTCGATGATGGGATATCATAATTATGTTTTCATCTTTTGAATGAATGGTTATTATCATAAAAAATTTCTCATATGAATAATGTGATATTATATAGAAAACATTTTTCAATTACAATGTAATTTTGTGAAGAAATTATCCTACAGAAGAAAAATCTACCAATGATTGATTGTATGGGAATAGTATATTGAAATAGTTATCTACTTGTATATGTAATGTGAATTGATGGGTTTGAAAGTGTAATATTTTAATAAAATTGTCCACATCTATTCTATGTATATTTATTATTTTTATTTCATAAAAGTGTTGAAAATGTGTAATTATTTAATTTATTGATAAATTTTGATGAAAAGTATAATAATTGAATGTCTTTATAGGAATGGATTTATATTCAATCACATAATTATTATTTTTCTATGATAAATATAATATATAATTATTCTAATATTTTGATTCCACATATAAGGCCCCAAAACACTAGATAGAAATATAAGAAAAAGTGGGGGACGAGAATGTTGATGATATTTTAGGGGATGTTTCTATAGGTAAACACAAGATGGTTGTAGAGGGTGTGCTAATATGTATCTGATTATATTAATTATATATATACCTAGAGAAAGTTTCACAAGTGTGACACATTTAGTTAGGTAGTTTTGTTATAATCCCATATAAATATGAATTAAGACTAAATGGTATTCTATGTGGTTCCTCTAAGGATGGAATTAGATAATTTTATCATGATTTGTGGAATCACGCTATTTTATAATATCATTCCTTAAAAAATATTTCTTTTAATGATGATATCCAAAGAATAATTTAATGGAAAATTTGACTAAGAGGGTATACAATTTTAGGCTATTGAAATCATGAGGTAAGAGATAATAGGATATCTATCTACAGGAAGGATTAATTCTCATTGGAGAGGGTTATACATCTATTTTCCTTTATAATGATTCCCTCATTTTGAGGTAATTTAATTGAATAGTGTAATTTCTCTATCATCTATGTATAACTAAGTAGTTTTATATAATTTGATTTGATGAATTTTATTATATTTTACACACCATCAAATGGTTTAAAGGATGTAAGTCTATTATAATTTTTTTCTCAGTTTCTTGTTTTCTCATCTTTACAAGATTATTTTACAATATATATAATTAATCAATAGATTAAATATGTAGGTTTATTTATAATTATTGATGCAACAATATCACATAATTGTAAAATGTTGTGGATCTACTTTTATACCAGAAGTATAATTATTATGTTGTGTTATATTATTAATGATTGTACCTGGTATAATTTTCTTTTAATAAAATTAATCTAAAAATAGTTAACTATTAAATTATTTTAACATGAATTTAAAATTTTAATATTTAATTATATTGAAAGAGAAGTATTGTTTTCTATCAATTATATATAGTCTAGTTTATCTACTTGTTTTTACAATTCAACCCTGCACTATATTTCTACATATCTTATCATTTAATTCACATTCACCACTGTCTCCATATCAATTTCACATAGTTTATTTCACTAAAATCACTTTCCAATATTATATTTTTTTCAAATTTAGTTTTTTTATTCATTTTTTTCGCAAACATAATCCTTTTTTCTTGTTATTTTACATAACATAGTTCTATTATTTGGTATTTTTTTATAAATAATAATGTTTTTTTGACAATAACCTATAATTTTAATTTTTTTTGAAACATTACTTAGGAAGAATTTAAGGTCAAATAAAATAATATTCAAATACAAAAAACAATAATAACACTTTAAAATAAATAAAAAATATAATGAAAAAATAAATAAATAATAAAAAATCATATGTTTGTTCATAATTGTTTTCTTATTTGATCTCTTTATGACTTTTCGATGCATACTATGTTATCATATAAATATAATCATAAATTTTTTATTCATAATATAAAAAACTCTGTTCTTCACTTAAAATGAAGAAAAAATGATATTGAAAATTTAGAAATTAAAAGTGATGAAAATTTTATTCAAATGACAAATACAAAAAGGGTTATTAATTATGTGAATGAGAATAAAAAGAGTGTGGAGTTTTACTGTACATTTGTTTATACAAATTCTCCATGCCTATGGATTTTTTCTTGATCTGAAAATTAGGATGTTAATCATTTTTATATCTCCATGTCAGCCTTTTTCACCAGTCAAACCAAAAATTGATTCACTTGGTTTAATTAGATTTTTTAAATCTTCAATTTAATATTGACCCCATCATTTGATTATTTAGAATGATAATAGGTTGAGTTTCATAAATTTACTATTAATGGAATTTATAGAATATTTTTTTAATTTATAATAGGAAATTTATTATGAATGGGTATATTGTTTCAATTCATTTTTTATAATGTTGAATCCTCTAAATAGTATTGTATATGTTAGGAAACAGAGCATGGGTTTTTATAGGATTTGTGAAACCCTTTTAATAAACATATGATATAATCAATACTGTACTTTTGTATTTCCCTAATAAAAAAATATCTCTCCACCATCTTATGGACAATTTTTTTATTATATTCTAACTCATTTATATCAATGTACCATGGAACATTTTAATGGGGTAAGTTATAATAATGGAAGATTAGGTTCTGAAATATTTCATTGATAAATGTTACTCAAAATTGCCAATATATTATTTCAACGAAGGTAATCATTCATTGGGGTGAGAAAATTCCTCAAGTTACTATAGTTACTAACCGGTCATAAAGGGATTAATTTAAATACTATAGGATGTTTTTATAAAAAATGTATTTTTATCTCAACTATGACTTTTTCATTCTAATGAGAGAGCTCAATTAATGGATATTTTGGCTAAGAAATAAAGGAAAAGTGAGTCACAATCAAATAATTACTTCTATGTCAATAAAAATGACCTAATTTTTCCATAGATAGATTTGGGGGTATTAATAAATAAAATGTGTTTCCTAATGTAATGAACCACCCTATGCCATCCCTCTATGGGATAATCTTACAAGTATTCCACTAACCTTAAGGGTATTATTTATCAATAGAGACTAACAACATGTTCCTTGGCATCATTGGGTTGTGATTTAGACTTATTTCTCCTAATAAGTAGTTTAAATTAAATAGAAAAAAACTAATAAAAACTATCATGAATCATTGATATATAAAACAAGAATTTTTAATTAAATATGTTCATATAAAATCAATAAAATAAGTATTGTAATAAAAACTCATCTTATAGCCATAGACAATATTCCATATATTGAAAAAAATAAAGCACCCCCACTACTAGATGTTTTTGATTTCACCACTAGTAGATATTACTACCCCCAATCCATAAAAAGATTAATAATCCTAACTACACAACGTAAATCATATAAATGACCAAAGACTATATATTCTATGAAAGTTAAATATGTTTCTGCGAATCAAAATAATAATAACTATATTCCCAATGTGATAAATTAAAAAACTATCCAATAATCCATAGATAAATCAATGATTAAATAGAATTTTGAAGTAGACCCATATTTAAGTATAAACAATTCTGATCAAAATTTAATTAAAAAATAAATTTCACACAACATTGGTAAATTTTGAATCTTAAGTGTTATTAATGGAATGAAATAATATAAAATATTAAATACCATTAGTATATATATATATTTATTATATAAATACTTGATCTGAAAATATATAAATCTCATAAATGAAGATTAATGTATAACATAACATATGTCCCAAAGAAGAATATTTGAGGCAAAATACCCAAACAAAGACCACAACATTGAAGTGATAAATAAGCAATGAATAAATTATGTGCATAAAATTTAAAACATCATATTACAAGTGTAAATACAAAATAATATTGTAATATGTCATTGAACACATAATCGTATAATATCATAGAAAATTATGATGTAATGTAACCTAAAGAGAAGAAATTGAGTTGTGAAATTTTGTACCACTTGTTAACATTTAAGATAAATCATCTTTACAGGAATTATTCAATTTAAATCTTAATATAACATAAATTATGAATGATTTATGATATTTAATATAAAAATGTGTTTTCTAAAAATTATATAAAAGAAACTTGGTTCATAACAATCCAATATGACTCAATGAATGTATAATCAGACAAACTATGTTACCTCATGATTCCTTTTGGTTGATTTTGATTTAAAAACATGTTTAATGGATTTATCCATGTTATTAATTTTCAAAATAATCATATTCATGTTCGTAATAAACTATATGATCTTATAATAATATCTTACCACAAATTATTTAATTATTTTTTTATTATTTTTGATTTGTGTGTTAGTTAACTTGTTTTACCATGTGTTTCTTTTCCTGAATGATTAGTTTTTTGGGTATAAGTCATATTTACATCATATTATGAATTATAGTAATGTTATAAATATAATATTTACTTAAATTATTATTTTTAAGAATATTATTTAATGTTTTAGATGGAAAATGAGTCGCATTGATTCGTAGAGATGGTTGGTTATATGTATGAAATAGTGACAATATCATTCCCTTAATGAGTGAAATGGTAAATAATTATATGTTATATTAATTTTCAATAAATAAACTGAAATAATAATAATTTTATATATTAATTATTTTAGTCATTATAAATTCCCACATGACTTGGTGATGGAAACGAAATTACATAGGTTCATATGGTGGTAGTACACTGTACAAAAGATTGATGCCTTTTTTCCCATTTGATGTATGAGGATATGGATAATTTTTATGGCATTCATATAATAAATTATCACAACATGAGACATAAATGTGTTACACTACCATAATATTTATGATATAATTGATGTTGGAAAAAGAAGAATTAAAACGAACAAGCATAGTGATGATAATTAGCTTTTCTTAGAAGATCATACGTTTGATCTCTTATTAAATACCATATGGTTTCTATTTTTGTAATTCAGACACCCCTTGAATGTGGATATGGTTTTTTTTGTATATAATTTTTTATGATTTTCTTAATCCAAATGTACTTGCATTTGTGAAAAAATGTTTCATGGGTGTTCCTTTTCACAAATGAGGAGGATGACACACACAAATGTGTGGAAATTAATTTTCCATAACCATGGTCTTTCATAAGGAAAAATGAAAAAAAATCATTCATGAACCTTATATGTGATAAGTTTAAAATATGGAATGTAAATTGGATTTTTACATATTTTGTTACCACTTAAACCATTTTCTTCTTAGATTAACCACTAGCGCATCTAATTTTAAAAATAAGTTAGGTATTTAATTATTAATATATTTGATATTCATTTCGAGAAAATATTAAGTTTACCAACTATATAATATTAGTTTTTACTTTTATTAAATATAAATAGTCAATTAAATTTTTTTCCCATATATGTTGAAATATTTATTTTATTAATAACCCAACAAAAAACGCCAAAACTAGTTTTCAAGAAATGCATTTTCCAAAAATATATCGGACTTATATTAACAATATAATATGTAATGATAATGATAAATATTTAAATTAATTTATATATATATATATATTATCGATTAATTTAATTTAAATTTTTCCTCATTACATATTTTATTAATTTATTATTTGGAAGAAAAATATGCATTTAACAACAGTTTTCAGAAAATTTATTATTAAAGATGAAAAATAAACATATATTATATTTTAGTATGATGATTATTAAGATGTAATTTATTATTTTAATTCTAAATAAATAATAAATATAATACTTCAAAATTAAATAATATTCATAATGGTACTTTAAAATTAAATAATTTACTGAAAAACATAATAATATTAAAAAAAATTGGTATTTTAACCATTCACTGAAAAATCTACCTTTTCAAAATAATTCCAAAATTTAACAACAAAAAATGATTTAATTTTTATAAAATAAAATTTATAAATGTTATTTTAGTATATTAAAATTATGTTAAAATAGAAAAAATTAATTTTTCAAGAATATGTATTATGAAGCATAATCTAAATTTACAAAACATTTCAGTGATTATTTTCAAAGAATATAAAAATAAAATTGTATTGATTATGACATATATATATTTTATAATTTAATTAATCTTATTCACACCATGTAATTTGACAGTTGGGTTTTAATATTCATATTCGAATAATATATTACATTAGCCATTTATCGACATTGTGTGTTTTATACACTATCAAATACAATCTTTCTATTTTAAAACTTATGGGTTTCATGTATCATAGCCTATTGAAGAGATTAAATTTATTTTAATGAAATATAATACACATACATAGTGTGTTATAAAAGTAAACTAATGAAATACATGCATAAATCATATGTTTAATGAACATCTGTGAAAAATAAAATATACCAAAATAAATATGTAGTAAAAAAATAAACGAATAAACTCTTAGATAGCACCCCAACAGACTCCATGTAATTCAAATTTTCATTAAAATAAACCATATGTTGCATTTGTGTCAGTCACAATAATAAATGACTACCCTCCATCCATAAAATGTAGTAAAATCCAATTTGGATCTGCAAGTAATTTTAAGGAATCATATAATAAATTATATTAATGTATAATAAAATCCAAGAAAGTATGATAATATAAACCAAAATAATAAGTTGATTAACTAAAAAACAGAACAAAAATTAGAAGATAAATCAATGCTCAATGAGTTTTCTAATGCTGAAAGAAAAGCCATTAAATGATATAATATTTCTATAATCACAAACATCTATATTAGGTCACAACTACTATAAACTATGGGAATAAATTAGTAATAAAGTTGTTAAATTAACAGTTCCAAAATATGGTATAAAATATGTATTCAAATGATTTATAAATAACTAAATAATTGGGACACATTCACTTATCCAAACAACCATCGTTTTATAAATTTAAAAAAATCAATTATAAATAAACATTTTAAAAAAATACTTTAAACCAAATAAAATGGTCACTTTACACCATTGAAATAAAGTCAACTCAATACTCTCCCCATTTACTAAATAATTCATGATATCCCCTTTATCATAAATAATTTCATGAAAAACCCTTTTATAAAAAAAAATTTAAATAACTAAAAACTATTTCTTCTTTTAACCCACGCTTTCAAACCATACTAAAATAACTCATTTGAAATTAAACCATCACTCACATAATGTGACATATAAATAACAATAAGAAACTAGGAAATAAGAAATCATAATCCAAATAATAAAATCAATAAATATTGTTGATGGTAAAACGGGCTAGGTTAACACAATCAAATAACAAATGAAACACACAAGGATGTCCAATAATAGACCTATAATCATGGGAATAATCTATTGGATATGGTAATAATGGAGCCTAATTGTTGATAATGAACACCATAATGCACATCCAATCTTATCGCATCCCCCGTAATCATGTCAAACCATCCACAAGTAAGCATCCTTGAAACTCTTTCTTTCATTGGGATTCAAAAAAAATTATCCAAATTTTTTAGTAATCCTTTTTCTCAAAAAATATCATTATATTATAGATAACCCCATAGCCAGCCTGATATATCAAATCAGTTTTCCCTCACACTTACCATCTTCTTTACCCCTATGAATCCCATGTAAATTCAATTAGAGGGGGGATAAATAATAACCCCTAAAAAGTATAAAACATGTAATATTATTATCACCTCACATTCAAACCCTCCCATGTAACATCCCCATTTAAATAACAAATTATAAACATCATAATATGTATGGTAATATATTGCATTTCCCTACTAAGTCACAAGAAAAAATATGAATAATAAATACATGGTAATTGAGAGGGTATTACAAATTTATAAAATAAATACATAATGATCAAAATAGTCCTTCATATAAAAACAATGGAATTCAATGTTTTTTTCATACCATATAAAAATAACTTTCCTATCAATATTAAAAATACAGTCTCAAAAAAACATTTGAAAAACTAGTTTCAAGCCCCCCATGATTTCCAAATTTCTGGATTTCACTGAATGAAAAATTATCACTCCACACATTGAATATTTCTTTGGGGATCTATGATTTTTAACAAAAATATATTTCTTAATAAAACTTCTAATTTTAAAAAACTAAACTATTTCAAAAAACCGTTTTATGAGAGCACAAATTCCCAATTTAAAGGCTATTTCAAAATCACAATTATTTCACAATTAAACAGTAGGTTAACCTATCCTCAAAAAAAAGAAAAAGTACAAGGTAAAGGTTAATTATAGAAAATCTTCATTATTCATGGTTGTTTATATGTAATTATCTACTATGACCTATTTATTATCTACATACATTTTTTCATAAAAATGTATTCGAAAAGTAATTTATTACTTACTAGACTATGGGTTAATGTCATTTATACCCTTATTTGGCCTAATACATTTTGAAATGAATCTTTCCATCATTTTCCAAACTAGTAACTTTATCAAATATTCGACAAAATTAAAGTAAGAATGATTTTATTAACATATACAGCGGGTGCGGGTATATTCTACCGTTATAACATCGTCGAAGATTCCCTGACAAGATTAGAAGAATATTTTCAAAATAAACATTTTCTTTTATAATTATGTAAATTTAAATGATTTCAAAAAAAGAATGAGATATTTCACTCAAACAGTTTTTATTTTATCTAGGTAAACATCATTTAATGGATTTTAAACTTGTTTAATGTTGATTTATTATGATACAAATCTTCCATTTTGTGTTGAATTTTTGTGAAATTTTTTACTGTGTATGTGTTATTTTTCTACCATTCATTAATTATGGATATTTTATTGACATATCCTATTCTATTTTTAATACTAATGTTTATTTTATGTATATAAAATTTCATATTAAGAATTAATTGGAATTAGTAGGTTATGAGTGGATCCCACTATAGCTCCTCGATGCATCGGTAGGTCTCATGACACAAAATAGTGTATTAGAACAAGGCCTTGACAAAATATTATTTGTAGTATTGGAACAAGGCATAGACTATGTGGTTATGAAAGCCTGGAATTATGCATTCCATCATTATGAAAGAGGCTATTCATATTTCATGTGATTATTCAACTAGTATAATATCCATGTGAATAAGTAAATGGTGTTATTTGATTTTATCTTTTCCATATTATGCTGAAGTTCAAGTTTAAAAGGCTTTTGTTTTAGTCTTATAAATTGCCTTAAATGTTTATGCTTATTTATGAATGTTTCCTCTATGTTGTAATCCTTTATGAGCATCTTATCTGACCCCTTTTTATGTTTTATTTTTCCTTGGATGCAAAGAAGTATATTATGACTGACATGCAGGGTTAGTCTATGGAGACGTTAAGCCGTACACATGCATGTATGGTGACATTTAATTCAAAGGATGGATATAATAATGAATATGGTTGTACCATATTTATAATAACATAACAGTATATAGAATATAATCGAGTTATTATTTTATAATGGAAACAACAAAGAAAGAGGAAGTGGCATAAGAATGTAACTTGAAAGAGGTGATGAAATATTTACCTCTTCTTTGGGTTCTTCCTTTTCATTTGATCAAAGCGACTACTTAGTTTGTATTTCTGACTAAATGAAGGCCTCTAAGAGGAAGATAGGATAGTTGAGAGGGTATTTGGGTCGGGGATAGACAAGAAGAATGTTTTTGAAGGTGTGAATTATAGATAAGGGTGAGTTCCCTTTTATAATATGGGTGAGGGGAACCTTAGGAAAATATAGAAACATAATTTTATAATAAAAAAATTATCTGTTTATAATGGCTCTAAAATAAATTATTTAAAATCTAAGGTGGGGATGGGTCAAAAAATACTCAACCAATACGTTTTAGATATGTTTGTGTCACTATATTAACTTTATCTTTTAGATTTAACTCTTAGTTAAATAGTTTGACATTTACTATGTTTTTTTTTATTTTTTTTACTATATTGATAATAAACTTACTATAAACTTCCAATAAAACCCCATGTGGTTCATTAATGATACACCTATCATTATATAAGTAATTTGGCTGAACCTTATATTTTTAGGAATAGAATATCAATTAATAATATAAAATATTTTTTAAAAACTCTTTTATGTCAATTTTGACACTATTTGGTTTTTTTGCTAAATTCATAGTATGTTATTTCTTCAAAGTAATTCAATAACTTTCACTACATGAAACACTGAGTTCAAGCACACCACGACATACCAAACTAGTTGTTCCAAAGCTGTTATGAATAGTATTAACTTAATTTTGAACTTTATATAATCCTCATAATTTTAAAATCCATATTATGAGTTTCTTAGACCAAATATATGAACTAATTAATTTTTTTTTCAGAAAAAGGAAGTATTTTTCAGAAAAATGCACTTTTACCACCTTTTAATGGTGAACCTAGGTTAAATACAGTATTTGAAACATTAAATATTAAATTTTACAAAATAATGTTTTTCAATAGAAGAGGGACATAAGAATTTAGTTTCAATGATTTTTTTGTAGTTTTTCTGATAACTTTCAATTTTTGATGAATAGTTAAAAACACTAAGTTATTGTTTAAAACTGAAATTTTATTCAAATAATTATTTATTTTATTTAAATTTATTTTAGGTCCAAATTGATACATAATACCTATATATGTTCAATATAATTCAATGGAGTCAATTCATAATAAGTATACACACATAAAAATTTTATTGAACTTTTTACTATCTTTTACCCACATCCTATGAGCATTTGGAAATTTGTATAAAACATAATTTTACAAATTCTATGAGATTAATTAAAAAAATTGGAGACACACTCTTAACCTCAATAAGTAAAGTTTATATTAATAAAATTAAAATAATTTTTGTTGAATAGTAACTTTTGACTTTTATTTACCAGCGTTAAGCATTAATAGGGTAATTAAGGGTCAAAATGATATTATAATTACCCTAAAACATTTATTAATTAATTTGGATAAGTTTAATTTGACAAAAAACAATCATATTAAAAAATATGATCCTTTTGGTCCACTTGGATTAGATTAGGTCATTTATTATTATTTAATCTAAAGAAGAGTTAAAAGTGTTAAATGCATGTTTTTATAACTAAAACATTTTTAATATAAATTTATACATAAGATAAATTTGACTATAAATATTAATTATAAAGATAAAATGATTTCCTACATAATGGTATTTCATTTTTAATTTTAATACATTATATAATTAAATTTATTTTTGACACAATGATGATGTAGTAATTAACTTATTAATAAATGATTAAAACAAGTGATTTTATAAATACCCAAAAAAATGTAATTTGAGAATTCATAAGAATTAAACAAATTATATATTTTAATATGACACGTTATGATTTATTCATTTAATTTTTTTGGAATTAACCATAATGAAATGATTTTAACAAAAAACAAATACCAAATAGTGTCAAAATTGACATAAAATAGTTTTTAAAACAAATATTATATTATCAGTTGAAATAATAGTCCTAAAAATCTATGGTTAGTAAAAAAGACTTATATAATAATATTTATGACATTAATGAACCAATTTGTGTTATATTATCATTTTATAGTATGTTTATTTCCCATATAATATAAAAATACAAAGAGATATGGAAAATGTCAAACTATTTAACTAAGAGTTAAATCTAAAAGTTAAGGTTAATATGGTGACATAAACTAGAATAAAACCTATTTTTCGAGATTATTTCGACCCATCCACACCTTATCCTTTAAATAATTCATTTTCATGCAATTAGATACCGAAAAGTATTTTTTTATAAAATAAAAATTCAAAATTTTCCTAAAATGGCAGTCACCTCTCTTATAAAGGCACATCATTTTCTCTTAATTTCACCCCTCCAATGCAATTTTTCTCTGCCAAACATTGCCCAAATATCCTCCAAACAATCCTCCCTTCATACTAGAGGCCATCCATTGGTCAGAATGCCACCCTAAAGATCATTTTTGATCAAATCAAAAAGAAGAACCCGAAAAAGAGGTAAATATTTCATCACATCTTTCAAGTTCTTTTCTTCTTCCACATCCTCTTTCTTTGTTGTTTCCATTCTAAAATACAAACTTCAGTATCATATATATACTATGATGTTTTTATATAAATGGTAAAACAATATTCATTATTCTATCCATCCTATAAATGACAAATTCGCCATACATGCATACGTACGGATTACCGTCTCCACGTCGTAGTGTAGTTTGTTATTCAAACACTTCATTATTTGGATGGGTATAATAATGATTATAACTGATATAAATAATAAATATAAAATTTCAATGATTATTTACATTTTATATATAATACAATTACATATTAATTTTCCATCAATATAGTGATATTGTTGCTCGTGCGTACGTACGAATTACCGTCTCCACGTTGTGATGAGATTCATTTCAAAATTCATCATTCAAAGATGAATCTAAAATATTTATCATTAATAATTATGTAATATATTACATAATAATTATACTATATATATATATATACACACTTACTTATATCTTCTTCACTTAGTTCCGTTCAAAACGATATGAAAACGGAAACAATGTTTATGCGTATGTACGGACTACCGTCTCCATAAATTGTGTTTTCCATTTCATATATATGTCTATTATACATATTTATATTCTAAATATATATGATATATAAATCATGTTATATATTTTGGAATTATTTAAATCATCATCTATATGATACAATCAAGAGTAAATTGTAAAAGCACATACGATAAAGAAAGCGATTATCACCCGAAATATTAATTTAAGATGAAAATTATTACTAAATGGATACTATAAATTCATAAATGAATCATGTATGGTATCATAAATATTAATATGGTTCTGGTATAATTTAATAACATACTATGGTTTTCATACAAGAGGTTAAATGTACCCTCGACTAAAGGAAAGTGCGAGGTAAGGGTTAATTTCAAAATTTCATTATTATCCGAGCTTGTTTTTACGTAAGTATCTTCTGGGAAATATTTGTTATACATATACATATTTCATGAAATAGTGATCAAAGAGATATTTTTAAGGGATTTTTTTTACTAAAACATCATTCTAAATGTTTTAAATATTTATTCTAGTAAATCATTCTCAATGATGTCCATGTTTTTAAAATTGGGGTTTAAGGATTTATTTATATACACATGAATGTTTATAAAATATTAATTCCATTCGAATGTTTCAATGTGTTATGGGATAATTTGATTCAAAAATTTATTTAAATCTATACCATTTTAAATTGTGCGACTTTTAAAGGTTTTCATGAAAATTTATATTTCTCTCAAAGCGTTTTTCAAATCATTTTCATTTTCGTAAACATCCTTTGATGGATTTTAAATTTTTTTAATATTTATTTATTATGATTGAAATCATACATATTTTATTGATTTTTTTTGATTTTCTTGACTTTGGATGTGTAATTTCTATACCATTCAGGGTTTATTGATAAATTATTGACATTTCGTATGCTAGTTTTAATAAAAATGTTTATGTTTTGTTTAAAGCTTTTCATATGAGGAATTAATTGGAAATAGTATGTGACAGATGGAGCCCACTATAGCCCTTTGATGCATAGGTATGTCTCATTAGAAAAACTAGAGTCTTGGAACAAGGCCTTGAAAAAATCTTATTTGTAGTCTTTGCACAAGGCCTTGACTATTAGGTTATGAAGTTTGGCATTATGCAATCTATCATTATGAAAATGGCTATTGACATTACTTGTTATTATTTTACTAGTAGAATATACATGTGGATATTTAAATGGAATTATTTTATTGTATCTTTTCCATATTATTATGAAGTTTAATTTTAAAAGTCTTTTGTTTTATTCTTATACACTGCCTTAAATATTTATGCTTATTTACGAAAGTTTCCGCCATATTGTTATCCTTAGTGAGCATCTAAGATCACCTATTTCTATGTTTTAATTTTCTCAGGGTTACAAGAAGTGTATTATTATTGATAACTAGGGTTAAGCTAATGGATTAATAGAATTATCAAAGGTTAATTTCTGTTTTTTTTTTCTAATGTTTAATGTAACATTCATGTATGTAATTTATTTTCCAAGACTGTTAAACTGATCAGTCTTTTAGGACATGATTCCTTGTAATAATGCCAATATATTAAAATAATTAATAGACTCTTGGTAACTATTTTTGGGGTGTTAAAGTTGGTATCAGAGGATGTTTGGTAAAAAACATGGAAACTAGATTTAGATAAACTTTGATTAGAGAACATTACACTAATATAGTCATTGAGGCTTAGTATAGAATAAATTACTATAATTTTGGAAATGTAGAGATTTTAAGAGTTTTCTAAAAAAATACATCCCATTATGGATACAAGCAGGTAGAGGTGGATTTAGAACCTATGTGCCTAGGGGTAAAACTCGAAAACACTGCTTTGAGTTAGACTCAAATGGGAACTGGTGCACGAAAATGGGCTTTGATACACTCTTTGTTACGACACTCGCAGGGGATATTCTTAGGATAATTCCCATTTTCTTTACAAATAATTATGAAGTATTTATGAGTATATACCTCCTCAAAGAAAAATATTTTAATGATTATGGATTATATTCATAAACTGTTCAATTTACATTATGTATTATACAAGTTTGAAATTTTTTAATTCAATTCATAAACTGAACTAGTATATGCCATTTTATAGAAATGGTGCCTACTAGAAAGAATGTGAACACCGGTAATATGTATGATACAATGCATAAGAAGTATCATATATTTCATGGTATTAAGCCAACATTTAGAAGGAAAATAGTTTCCCATGTATTCACAACATATGAATAAATAGTATCATGTGTTAATAAGATATGTAACGAATTTTCTGAGTCTTATGGATTTTAAGTGAAGCAAGAGAACAAAAGGATGGATAAGAGAAAGATGGATAAAGGGGACAGGGAAAAGAATGATTTTACAATATGTGATAACTATGGGAAGAATAACCTTGGTAAATGATTTAAGGGAATGGGATTGTGTTATAAGTGTGGAGAAAAACAACACCAAGTACATGATTTCAAGGGTAAGAAAAAAAGATTCAAATGTACAAAGCTTCATCTGCATAGAGTTTAGACATTACATGAATCAATGTACAAATCATCAGAGTATACCCCAAATGATGCTATTGGATAATAAGAATGATATGATAATACTGAAAATAATGAAGAATGATTAAGATTTATTAAGTTGTTATTAAAGTATTGTGTAATTAGATTATTGTATTAATGATGTCATGTTATAAGAATTATAGAAAATATAAGGATTATACTGCAGTACTATTTCATCAAGGACTTGAGATTGTTTGGAACCAAGAAAAGCTACTCAATGGAATGTTAATCTTTTTGGAAAATACATGGTTGATGGAAGGAAAAATCATTAATATGGTCCTAATACAGAGGTATTGGTTTTAGAATAAGAGATAAATGATTTAGATAAATTATATTGGATATTCTTGACTACCTTGAAATAGATTAATGATTTGTATATTCCATCATTGTTGGATTTTACAACATTTTCGGATAGAAAGAGTATATCAAGTATTTTATAAGAAATAAGGGAGCATGAATGTAATCAATAAGGTTTTATGGTAATTTAGGATGTTATAGAGTATTAAAAAAATACATGATGAAGGTGTTCACATGTTATTACAACGCAAAAAATGATCTCCATTGTGTTTACCTTCCTTATAAATTTTGTATTGTGAGTTTGGACAGAAGTATTTTGAATAAGTCTAGTTTGAGATTATTTTTGTATTGACATAAAAAGGATAACCTGGAGGTTGGGCAACAACACATCGTGTCCGGCAAGGCCACGAGACTTGAAACCACAACTGATGGGCGAAAAGGGTGTATCACCTACCACTGGCCCACATGATCTCCTGGATTGAATAATGTAGTTTTTTTAAAAGGTCTTGAAGATGAATTGTAAATTCATTTTTTTGGAACCCTATATGAATAGGATAAATAGATCTTTTTTAAGTTCTATTATATTTTAGAGTGAAAGATTAATTTATGGTAGAAATTAGTTAAAGGATGGGACTCTACTAGTCAAGTATATATTTTTTTCTTCTCTTATTCTATGAACAAATTAATTCTTAAACATTAGTCAAGGGTTCTTAAAACAAAAAATGTGCTATCCTAATACGTTATGTTTTGTTGAACTGATGGTATTTTAGATCATTATATATTGATGTATATGAGGCCATAGATTTTACAATTTTTTTTGATTGATGACCTCAATCACCCGCTAAAAATATTTATGTTTTCTACCAATTATGTATCTCTAATTTGCACTAATGTTTTCCTAATCAAGATCATAATTTGGTGGTAACCATTTCATTTCCATTTTCCTCTTATTATGACTAAATTATATGAACCCAATATCCAATGTGGGTTTTCCCACAAAAGTATTTTCAATTTTCAACCTTTTATTTTAAAAGATCAATTTGAAATTTTAAGGGCACAATTTATTGAGGGAAGGTAGAATGTAACAACCTAAGATTTCATAGTACGTTTTTTCTTCAAAGTAATTCAATAACATGCACTACACACAACATCGAGTTCAAGTGCACCACGATATACCCAACTAGCTGTTCTAAAGCAGTTATGAATAGTATTAACTAAATTTTGAACTTTGTATAATCCTTATAATTATAGAATCCATATTATGGGTTTCATAGACATAATATAATAACTAATTCATTTTTTTCAGATAAAAAACAATTTTCTAAAAAAATGAACATTTTCTACCTTTTAATGGTGAACCCTTGTTAATTACAATATATGAATCTTTTATATATTCAATTTGACACAAAAAATTTCTTTTTTAGAATCAGGACATAAGAATTTAGTTTCAATAAACTTTTGGTGTTTTTCTAATAACTTTCAATTTTTGACGAATAGTGAAAAACACAAAGTTATTTTTTAAAACCGACTTTTTTTTTAAATAATAATTATTTTTTATTTAAATTTATTTAAGGTCAAAATATATATATAATACCTATATATGTTCAATGTAATTAATTGGAGTCATTTTATATTATGTTCGATAGATATAATGTTTATTGAACTTTTTACCGTCTTTTACCAATCTCCTATGAGAATTTGCAAATTTGTATAAAATAAAAGTTTATTGCTTCTATGAGTTGAATTTTAAAAATCTGAGTTACACTGTTCACCTCAGTATATAAAATTTGGTTCAATAAGATGAAAATATTTTTTGATGAATAGAAACTTTTGACTTTTATTTATCATGGTTAAAATTAAATAGGGTAATTAATGGTAAATATGATATTATAATTACCCTAACACATGTATTAATTATATTAGATAAGTTTTATTCAAAAAATAACAACCTTAGGAAAAAAATATGATCCTTTAGGACCAATTTAATTAGATTTTTACATTAATTATTATTTAATTTTAAGAAGAGTAAAAAGTGTTAAAATCATGTTTTTTAAATAAATCATTTTAAATATATTTTTATACATAATATACATTTGAAAATAAATTTTCATTAGGAATATAAAAACATATCATACATAATGGTATTTTATTTATAATTTTTAGGAATTATATAATTAATTTTATTTATGACACAATGATGATGCAATAATTACCTTATTAATAAAAGATTAAAATAATTGATATTGTAAATACCCAAATAAATGTAATTTGTGACATATAATGAATTAAACTGATATTAAAGGTTAATAGTAGATTTTAGGGATTATTCAATAATTTTTTTGGGAAGTAGTAATTTTTTTATGATTTTAACAAAAAACAAATACCAAATAATGTCAAAATTGACATAGAATCGTTTATAAAAAAATATTATATTATTAATTGATATAATAGTCCTAAAAGTCTAAGATTAGGCGAAAAGACTTATATAATAACATATATGACATTAATGAACCAATTTGTGTTCTATTGGAATTTTATAGTAAGTTTATTAACAATGTAATATAAAAATACAATGAGACGTGGTAAATGTAAAACTATTTAACTAAGAGTTAAATCTAAAATTTAATATTAATATGATGACCTAAAACTGTCTAAGACCTATTGGTTGAGTTTTTTTCTACCCATTTCCACATTATCCTTTAAATTATTTATTTTTTGGCCTTTAGAAATAGAAAATTATTTTATTATAAAATAATAATTCAAACTTTTCCTTAAGTGACCCTCACCTCTCTTATAAAAGGGAACTTCCCCTTCTCTTAATTTCACACATCCAAAGCCATTTTTCCTAGCCAAACCCTACCCAAATATCCTCCCATAAATACCACCTTCATCTTAGATTCCTTACTTTGGTAATAAAGACAACCTATGAATCCCTTTTGATCAAATCAAAATGAATATCTTGAAAAAGAGGTAAATATTTCATCACATCATTCAAGTTATTTTCTTCTTCCACTTCCTCTTTGTTGGTTGTTTACTTTAGAAAATAATAAATACATTACCTTCTATATATTGTGATTTTATTATAATAATTCTAAAACCATATTCATTATTCTATACATACTATAAATGAAAAAGTCATCATACGTACGTACGTACGGATTACCATCTCCACGTCGTGGTGTAGTTTGTTATTCAAACACATCATTATTTGGATGGGTATAATTGTAACATCCCAAGAAATTAATGAATAATATATTTTATTATCTATTTATATTTATGAATTATATAGTGTTTTAGAGGCTTAAAACAAGAATAAATCCAATCTTAATCACTGAATACACTAATATTTTTTAAAGATTGTTTTACTGCCTTTAGATGAAAAACCATTATTAAATCAATATTTTGAGAATTTTATAAGCTCTATTTTTAAAAATAAACTTATTATTTATTATTGGGACATTGAAATTTACTTTGGATAAATTTTTTGTATTTTTATAAGAATGTTCATTTTTTAATGAATAGTGAAAAATACTGCATTTTACATCAAAACTGCATTTTCAACTAATTTAATTATATGGATAGATTAAATTTTTAATTGGTTTTAAAGTTTAAATAGAATATATTTTTACCATGTAATCCAATGGTAGTAATTGGGATTAATTTCATTTTGTAATTGGGCATAAACAAGTGCCAAAATTTTCATAGATATTGTTTCTAAAAAACACGCTATTTGTTTTGACAACGGGAATTATTTTTAAATTATTTATTTCAATTCCTGTGTTTGAAATTTGGTAAAATGGATTACATATTTGGAATCAGAATGTCCAATTTATTTAATCAAGACTCTTTTGTTTTGGGACATTATGAATAGTAACGACGGTAATTATCATTAATTATCTTGGCTAATTAGTAATCAGGTAGTTAAGGATAATAAAATAATATCATAATAATAAAAAATGACCCCAACATGTGTCCTAATTCTACTAGTTGTGTCATGTACAACCATTATATTCCTTGTGCCAATCTTGGGGACCCCTTGGAGTTTCTTTTGTTTGATTATGACTTTTTATATTTTTATTTTTAATGATAGTTAAATATAACAAAGAATGTATCACCTGAGTAAAACATTTTTAATTTTGTCTAAATAAATTATCTATTGAACTATAAATACTAATTGTAAATATAAAAGTATTTCCTACATCATAATATTTTTTTTATAATTTTTAGACATTAAATAAATTAAATTATTTTTGACATCATGATGATGCAACAATTACCTCATTAATGAACGATTTAAATAAAATAAAAATATAATGTAAAATCTAAGACTTACACTTGTAAAAGACTTACTATATGAGTATATATCGAACCCGTATCACCTTATCCTCAAAATATATCAATTTGGGACCTTTTAAATCTGAATCACATTTCAATATAAAGTAACATTTTATAACATTCCAAGAGTGCCCCTCTTCCCCTATTATAAAAGGCCCCTAACTCTACCTATTTACACACACTTCTAAAGCCTTTGTCTGAGACAAACTCTGCTCATTTCATCTCTCAAAATCCCTCTATTCATCCTAGAAGCCTTACCGTAGGCAGAAATCTCTTCAAGAAACCCTTTTGGTACAAACCCAGAGGAGTTACCCGATTTAAAAGGTAAAGTCTTCTCTAATGTTCTTTTGTTTTATTTTGATTCTCCAACACCCTTACCTCTTTTTATTCATTTACTTTGTAGAAACACCAGTATTTTAAATATACTAGGATGTTTTTATAATAATTATTAGAGATACAAATACACACACCTACATCTAATGGTTAAATAACATACTGTTTCTGTGGATGACGAATTTCTGCCTCACGAAACGATGATTGTTCAATATTTTTATAACACCTTCAAAGGTGGACATTAAGATGTAACTATATTTATATATGATATATAATATGATTATGGTTTTCTTAAGATTATATAATTTTAATTTATGGCATACCTTTATGGCTTCCATTATGGGTAAACGTGATATCTTCATTTTTGGAAGAGCGGACTACCGCCCCCACAAAGTGATTTGATTCGTTAATCCCATATGTTGAACATAGAAAGGATGTATCTAATGATATTATATATGATATTATATTAGATTATAATATGCCTTTATATCTTTATGATTCAATTCCATTAAATAGGAAATAGAAATGAAAGTAGCGTTCATGCGTACGTACGACTTACCGTCTCCATGAATGGTGCATTTCATTTCTTACCTCTAAATGTTATCTAATATTAAAAATTCATTTATATACTAGATATATATTATATATAATATATCTAAATCATGAATATAATTCTGGATATAATGGATATTTTACCACATGAACAACTTGTAATTATAAAGAGTTTATTTTTTACTCAAGTACCAATGATTGAAAAAATTACCATTATTAATTTAAATAATTACATAGTGTTCATAACATGGTAATAAGTGATATAAAAGGAATAATGAACATGAAGAAGGTTCTTAAGCAATTAGAAATTAACTCATGTTTATTATTTAGGACGTTAACGAACGATCGAGTCATGTCAGACCCGAGGTAGGGGACTTCTTCTCAATCTCCTTTCATTGAGGCATATTTTGTTTTATATAGAACATTCTTTTATACGGTGTATAAACCCCTTTGAATTTTACATTTATTCAAAAGGAAACTTTTTTATATGAATAGTTTACTAAATGACAAAAGGGAAAGTTTTTTTGTCGTACGTATGCAGCGACAATGGCTTTCCACTGCCGTGACAATTATTTGAGCTTCGGATTCCTCTACAAGCTATAACGTTTTTTAAAAAATGAAAAAATAAATACCATGTTTTACTTTTCCTTTATATTGGTATTGAAAATGGTTTTCATAATGTTTTTATATCAATGTTTTTTAATTATATCTTGTGATTGAATAGTGGAAATGATATGTTTCCTTTAGGCATGTTTTATGTGATATGATTATATAATGGTTCTTGGGAAGTGTTATGAAGATGGGTGATTCCATAATAATCTAAGGGCAAGTGAGCCTGATATAGCTCTCCAATGCATTGGGTAATGTGAAGGGGTTAAATGTTATGGTTTCTCCAAAGAGATTTAAGGAATATATTGTGATGGGTATTCCAAACATAACCATGAGGGTTACTCCCTACGAAAGAATTTTATGAATTCCTCATGTTACATTTATGTCTTATGATTTCTATGATTTATTCATGATTTGATGATGTATATTAAAATGATTATGTTTTATGAGTAAAGTATGCTTTCATACATGGACTAATGTTTCCATTTCGTACTTTTATATCCCTTACTAAGCTTTTTATGCTCATCTAATGTTCTTGAAATATTTTTCACGGGTCAAGGGAAAGGTAAATGATGTGATGATAGTGTCAAGAAAGTGTCAAGAAAGAATCCATGTTTTATTTTAAAATTGTTTCCGTTGATGGAAAAAATGAGTACTATCCATTATGTAACCACTTTGGTTAAATGTGTAATGTACTGCATGATTTATGATCTAATTCTCTAAAACTATAAACTTGAAAAGATCCTCAACGTGTATTCTTAAAGTAACTAAGGATTAAGTAAAGTTTAAGGATGGGGCCTTATTGTTTGTATCAGAGGTTGGTTTAGATAACTTTAGGCATTAGAATTATATTAAATGATTATCCAAAAATATTTTTTGTTATGGTCAAATTGAATTGATATAGAATTTGAAGATTACCATGTTACTTCATTTAAGACATGTTTGTTCAAAATGGTTTTCCACAGAGGAAACTGGGAAGTAGTGTTAGGAAGGCATACAGAATGAAATGACCTTCCAAATCAGCATCCTGAGATGGTCGAAATTGGAACTGAATAGTTTTTTGCAATATTGGTGCAGTTGACAAAAGCGATAAATGGTGGTGGGATCCATGCACGAGATCATCCAGATCAACCGCAGAGGTACATGTCAGTAGTGGAACATTTCATGAGGTAACATCCCCCATCATTCAGAGGATCATCTGACCCTATTCTAGCTGAAGGGTGGATTAAAGCACTGGAGAAGTTTTTTGATGCCAGGGGGTGTTCAGACAATCCAAAGGATTGTCATTAAATTTACCATTTGGATGGTGAAGCAGATCAGTGGTGGTTGATGGTTAAAAATATCGGGGATGCTGATGAGATTGATGCTCTTGACTGGGATGAATTCAAAGGTTTGTTTCTTGATAAGTATTTTCCTAAGGCTGTTCGACTTAGGATGGAAAAACAATTCTTGGAATTGTGGAAAGAGGATGACTTAGTGGCTGCTTAGGAAGAGAGGTTCACTCGATTGGCAAGGTATGCTCCAAATTTTATTCGAGACCATGATAGTATAATCAATCGTTTTTACTCAGGATTCAAGCCAAAATTTATAAGAGCATTGTCTTCTCATCAGTTCAAAAGTTATGAAAATCTTGTTCGATGTGCTGAGAAGGTGTAAATGGAGTTTGCTAATGATCAATTGTTCTATAACAGCCAACAGATGAAGAGACCGAGGTGGCAGGAGAAAGAGAGGAATTCTTCAAAAAGGTCTGATGGTAAGAAAACTAAGTTTCTAGTTTGTGATAAATGTGGTAAAAGGCATACTGGGGATTGTCTAATGAATTCTGTAAAGCACTACCGATGTGGTAAGATGGGACAAAAGGCTTGTGATTTCATTGAAAAAGATCCTGGTGATGGTATGTCCAAATTTGATTTACAGTTAGTGAAATGTTTTAAGGGCAATGAGATGGGTCCCTATGCAAACGAGTGTCCAAAAAGGAGCTGGAGTGATGGGAAGCAGTTAGACTACAACAGAAAGGGGTGGTGAAATCCTTTGCAACTACTTCAGCAGATGTTGGGACATCAAATGAAGTGGTATCAGGTACTTTGTTTGTTTTTTCCGATTATGCCAGTGTGTTGTTTGATTCAGGGTTTACACATTCTTTCATATGTGAAAACTTCTCTAGTAAAATGGGAATACCATCTCAAGAAATGACTCCTGAACTTTTGGTAAAAACACCTGGGGGAAATTTTGCGGCAAAAAGAATTTATAATAATATTTTTATCCTTATCCGTGTAAAGAACCTTCTTGCAAACCTTATTGTTTTACCTCTAGTAGAGTTTGATGTTATCCTGGGTATGGATTGGATCTCTATTTAATATGCTAAGATTCAATGTAGAGCTAAAGAAGTTTCTTTTCCGAAAGGCGTTTAGTTTGTGTACAAGAATTAACCCTTACTGTTGATAACATATCAAGAGGCCGAGAAACTTGTAAAAGGTGGAAATGAATGTTACCTTTCACATATTGTTGAAAACAAGAGAACTGTTTAGATTAATGATGTGCCAATGGTAAATGTGTATCATGATGCTTATCCTGATGAGTTTTCTGGAATAATACTAGATCAGAATGTTGAGTTTACTATTGACTTAGTTCCTGATGTTAAGCCAATTTCAAAATCCTCTTATCGAATGGCTCAAATTGAACTTTTAGAGTTGAAGGAGAAATTTCAAGATTTATTAGAGAAAGGTTTCATTTGACCTAGCACATCACTATGGGGTGATTTTTTTATTTTTTTAAAAGAAAGATGGTTCAATGAGACTTTTCATTGATTATAGAGCCTTGAATAACATCACTTTTATGAATAAATATCCTTTGCCTTATATTGATGATTTGTTTGATCAGCTCTAGGGAGCTCAGTATTTTTCAAAGATTGACCTGAGATCGGGGTACCATCAGTTGAATGTAAAGGAAAGAGATTTTCCGAAGAATGCGTTTTGTACAAGATATGGCCATTGTGAATTTGTAGTTATTCCTTTTGGGCTAACCAATGCACCTACTGTATTCATGGACCTTATGAATAGAATTTTCCATGTGTTCTTGGATAAGTTTGTGGTTGTTTTAATTGATGATATTTTAGTGTTTTCTAAAAGTAATGAGGAGCATGAAAGACATTTAAGTGTTATTTTGAAAACCATAAAAAAAATTATATGGGAAATTCACAAGAGTGAGTTTTGGTGGCAAAAAATTTCTTTCCTTGGTCACATTATTTCTAAAGATGGGATAACTGTTGATCCTGCAAAAAAAGGCTGTGGAAGAATGGCCAAGACCCACAAATGTAACCGAGATTCGTAGTTTTCTTTGTTTTGGAGGCTATTACGAAAGGTTTATTAGAATTTTTTCATGGTTATCTAGTCCAATGACTAAGCTAACTCGGAAGGGTGTTAAGTTTATCTGGACAAAAGAATGTGATTACTGTTTTCAGGAATTGAAAAGAAGATTAGTGAATGCTCCAGTATTGGCACTACCTTCCAGGAATGGGGAGTTCATTATCTATAGTGATGATTCATTGAAAGGACTTGGTTGTGTCCTAATGCAGAATGATCAAGTAATTTCATATGCTTCATGTTAGTTGAAAACTAATGAGTTAAATTACCCTACACATGATTTGGAATTAGCTGCTGTAGTTTTCACTTTAAAATTTTAGAGGCATCATTTGTATGGAGTAATGTGTGAAATATATACTGATCACAAAATTTTAAAGTATATATTCACTCAGAAAGAATTGAACATGAGACAGAAGAGATTGCTAGAATTAATCAAGGATTATGATTGTACAATTCATTACCATCCGGGAAAAGAAAATAATGTGGCTGATGCTTTGAGTCAAAAATGTAATGCTTCATTAACAATGTTGCATTTGGAACGTGATCCTTTGGTTAAGGATTTGATGAACTTTGGTATAGAAGTTTTTTGTGTAGGATGTCCTTATGTTTTTTTTCAGGTATTAGTGAAATCTTATCTATCAGACAGAATTAACCAAGCACAGAAGCAAGACAGCGAGTGGAAAAAAAATGTAGAGCTGGTTCAGATGGGTAAGTTTCCTGAATTCAACATTGATAATGATTGTGTTTTGAGATTTGGGAAGAGATTGTGTGTGCCTTGTGATTCACAGTTGAAAAGAGAGTTGTTATGTAAAGCTCATAGTTCTCTGTTTTCAGTCCATCCAGGAAATACTAAGATGTAAAGAGATCTTCGGGATTTTTACTGGTGAGATGGAATGAAAAAGGATATTGCTGATTTTACTGTGAAGTGTTTGACTTGTCAACAGGTAAAAACAGAGCAGTAGTTATAGAAAGGGATTATTTAACCTTTACCAGTGATAGAGTGGAAATTAGAGGATATATACGTGGACTTCGTTGTGTGATTGCCGAAGACACCTCGAGGTAATAATGCAATCTGGGTTATAGTTGATCTCTTGACTAACTCTGCTCATTTCCTTGCTATAAGAGATACTTTTCACTAGATCAACTTTCCTATTTGTATCTTAAAGAGATATTCAGGATACATGGAGTTCCTATCTCCATTGAATCAGGCCGTGATCACAGGTTCAATTCTAACTTTTGGAAAGGCCTTCAGAAGTCGTTGGGTACTGGATTAAATTTTAGAACAGCTTTTTATCCTCAATCAGATGGGCAGTCAGAACAAACAATTCAGACATTGGATGATATGCTACATGCTTGTTTGATAGATTATTAGGGAAGTTGGGACCAACATCATTCTTTGGTTGACTTTTCTTATAAAAACATTTTTCATTCTAATATACAGATGGCACCATTTGAGGCATTATATGGGATGCGGTGTCGAACTCCATCTTTCTGGGATGAAGTGGGTGAAAGGAAGTTGATGGGACTAGAATTGGTAGAAGAGTTGGTATAAAAAGTTCACCTGATATAGATGCAAATGAGAACAGCTCAAAGCAGGAAGAAGAGTTATGCAGACAACAAGAGGAAGGATCTCTCTTTTGAGGTAGGTGATCATGTTTTTCACAAAGTTTCACCATGGAAAAGTGTGATGTGATTTGGTAAGAAAGGAAAGCTGAGTCCAAGGTTCGTTGGACCATATGAAATTCTGGAGAGAATTGGATCAGTTGCATACCGAGTGGCTTTACCTTCATGTTTATCTCAGGTACATAATGTTTTTCATGTTTCAATGTTATGGAAGTACATGCCAGATCAATCTCATGTTTTGAGTCCAGAGGTAGTTCAATTGGAAGATAATCTATCTTATGAGGTACAACTAGTCCAGATTCTTGACCACAGGGAGCAAGTGTTGTGGAATAATTTGATTCATCATGTATAGGTTTTGTGGAAAAACCACATGATTGAAGAGGCAACATGGGAATCTGAAAATGCAATGAGGGATAAATACCCCCACTTATTCGATAAGTAAATAAATTGCGGGGACACAATTTTCTAAAGGGGGTAGGATGTAACATCCCAACTAATTAATGAATAATATATTTTATTATCAATGTCTATTTATGAATTAGATAGTGTTTTATAGGCTTAAAATGAGAATAAATCCAATCTTAAGAATGGAATACACTAATATTTTTAAAAGACTGTTTTACTTCCTTTTGATGGAAAACCATTTTTAAATCAAACTTTTGAATATTTTATAAGCTCTATTTGTCAAAATAAACTTATTATTTATGATTGGGACATTGAAATATACTTTTCATAAAATTTTGGTATTTTTCTGACAATGTTCATTTTTTAATGAATAGGGAAAAATACAGCATTTTACATCAAAACATCATTTTCATATAATTTAATTATATGGTTAGATTATCTTTTTAATTGGTTTTAAAGTGTAAATAGAATATTTTTTTACCATTTAATCCAATGGTGGTCATTGGTATTAATTTCACTTTGGTATTGGGCATAAACAATTGCCAAACTTTTCATAGATATTGTTTCTAAAACCCCGTTATTTGTTTTGACAAAAGGAATTATTTTTAAATTTGTTATTTCAATTTCTGTATTTGGAATTTTTTAAAATGTATTACATATTTGTAATCATAAGGTCCAAATTATATAATCAATACTCTTTTGTTTTTGGTCATTATGAATAGTAATGACGGTAATTATATTTAATTATTTTGAATAATTATTAATCGGGTAGTTAAGGATAATAAAATAATATCATAATAATAAAAAATGACCCCAAAATGTGTCCTAATTCTATAGGTTGTCTCATGGCCGACCATGGGATGCCTTGTGTAAATCTTGGGGACACCATTTAATCACTTTTGTGTGATAATGACTTTTTATATTTTTATTTTTAAATATAGTTAAATATAACAAAGAATGTATCACCTGAGTAAAACATTTTTAATTTTGTATACATAAATTATATATTGGACTATAAATAGTCATTGGAAAGATAATAATATTTCCTACATCATAGTATTTTTTATAAATTTTATACATTAAATAAATTAAATTATTTATGACACCATGATGATGCAGCGATTAACTCATTAATGAATGATTTAAATAAAATGAAAATATAATGTATAATCTAAGACATAAATTTGTCAAAGAACTATTGGATGAGTATATTTAAAACCCTTATCACCTTATCCTCTAAATATATCAATTTGGGACCTTTTAAATCTGAATCATATTTCAATATAAAGTATCATTTTATAACATTCCAAGAGTGCCCCTCCTCTCCTCTTATAAAAGGACCCCAACTCTACCTATTTACACACACATCTCAAGCCTTTTGATCAGACAAACTCTGCTCATTTAATCTCTCCACATCCCTTTCTTCATCTAAGAATCCTTACCATAGGCAGAAATCTCTTCCAGAAACCCTTTTGGTACAAACCAAGACGAGTTACCCGATTTAAAGGTAAAGTCTTCTTTAATGTACTTTTGTTTTATTTTGTTCTCCAACGCCACAAACTATTTTTATTCATTTAATTTGTAACAACACCAGTATTTTCAATATACTAGGATGTTGTTATAAGAATTATTCGAGCTACACATACACACACCTACATCTAATGGTTAAAGAACATATTGTTTCTATGGATGGCGAATTTCTACCTCACGAAACGATGATTGTTCAATATTCTTGTAACACCATCAATGATGGCCATTAAGATGTCACTATATTTATATATGATATATAATATTTCTATTTTTTCCTTAATATTTTTTAATTTTCATTTATGGCATACCTTTATGGCTTCAATTATGGGTAAACGTGATATCTTCATTTTAGAAGTGGGGATTACCGCCCCCTCAAAGTGATTTGATTCGTTAATGAAATATGTGGGACATATAAAGGATGAAGTTAATGATATAATATATGATATTAAACTATAATTATAATATACCTTTATATCATTATGATTCAATTCCACTAAATAGGAAATATAAATGAAAGTAGCGTTCATGTGTACGTACGGCTTACTGTCTCCATGAACTGTGCATTTAATTTCTTACCTCTAAATGTTATGTAATATTATAAATGCATGTATATAATAGATATATATGATATATACGATATATAAATCTTGAATATAATTCTGGATATAATGGATATTTTACCACATGAACAACTTGTAATTATAAAGAGTTTGTTTTTGACTCAAGTACCAATGATCGACAAAACGACCATTATTAACTTAAATAATTACATAGTGTTCATAACATGGTAATAAGTGATATAAAAGGAATAATGAACTTGAAAAAGGTTCTTATGTAATTATAAATTAACACATGTTTATTGTTCTGGATGTTAAAGAACGATCGACTCATGTCGGACTCGAGGTAAGGGACTTCGTCTAAATCTCCATTCATTGAGGCATATTTTGTTTTATACACAACTTTATTTTATATGGTGTATAAACCCCATTGACTTTTATGTTTATTCAAAATGAATCTTTTTTATATGAATCATTTACTAAATGACAAAAGGGAATGTTTTTTTGTCGTACGAATGCGGCGACAAGGACTTCTCTGTCGTCGTGACCACTATTTGAGATTCGTCTTCCTCTGTAAGCCATAAATGTTTTTAAAAAAAATGAAAAAATAAATACCATGTTTTACTTTTCTTTTATTTTTGTATTGAAAATGGTTTTCATAATGTTTTTATATCAATGTGTTTTGTTGATATCTTGTTATTGAAAAGTGGAAATGTTATGTTTCCTTTATGCATGTTCTATGTGATATGATTATGTTATGGTTTTTGGGAATTATTAGGAAGACGGGTGGTTCCGTGATAAACTAATGGCAGGTGAGCCCGATATAGCTCCCCAATGCATTGTGTAATGTGAAGGGATTAAAAGTTAAGGTTTCTCTGAAGAGATTTAGGTAATATACTGTGATGGGTATTTCAAACCTAACCATGAGGTTTACTCCCTACGTAAGAATTTTATGAATGCCTCAAGTTACCTTTATGTCTAATGATTTCTATGATTTTTTCATGATTTGATGCCGTATATTAAAATGGTTACGTTTTATGAGTAATGTATGATTTAATACATGGACTAATGTTTTCATTTCATACTTTTATATCCCTTACTAATCTTTTTATGCTCATCCCATGTTTTTGAAATGTTTTTCACAGGTCAAGGGAAAGATACATGATGTGATGATAGTGTCAAAGATGTTTCATGAAAGAATCCATGTTTTATTTTAAAAATGTTTCTGTTGATGGAAAAAATGAGTACTAGCCTTTAGTAACCACTTTTTTTAAATGTGTAATGTAATTCATGATTTATGATCTAATTCTCTAAAACTCTAAACCTGAAAAGATCCTCAACGTGTATTCTTGAAGTAACTCAAGATTAAGTAATGTTTAAGGATGGGGAATTATAATAATAATGAGTATAACTGATTTAAATAATAATTATAACATGGTAATGATTATTCATATATGATATACCATCTAATTATATACGATTTTTCCATCAATATAGTGATATTTTTGCTCGTGTGTACTTATGGATTACCATCTCCACGACGTGATGAGATTAATATCCACGTTCACCATTCAACGATGATTATAAAATATATATCATTAATAAGTATTTAATATATGACATAATAATTCTACTGGATATATATTTATATATATATGTACTTACATATATCTTTTTCACTTAGTTCCATTCAATGCGATATGAAAACAGAAACAGTGTTTATGCATACGTACGGACTACCGGCTCCATAAATGGTGTTTTCCATTTCATATATATGTCTATTATACATATTTATATTCTAAATACATATGATAGATAAATCATGTTTTATATTCTAGAATTATTTAAATCTTTATCTAAGTGACACAATCAAGAGTAACAAGTTAAAACACGTACGATAAAGACATCGATTATTACCCAAAATGTTAAATTAACATGAAAATTATTATTAAATGGATACTATAAATTCATATATGAATCATTCATGATATCATAAATATTAATATTTTATTTTTTATAATTTAATAACATACTACGGTCTTCATACAAGAGGTTAAACGTACCCTCAACTAAAGGAAAGTGCAAGGAATGTGTTAATTTCACAATCTCTTTATTATCCAAGGTTGTTTTTACGTAAGTATCTTCTTTGAAATATTTATTATCCATTTCCATGTTTCATGAAATAGTTTTGAAAGGGATTTTTTAAGTGATTTTTTTTAGTAAAATTTCATTTTAAATGTTTTAAATATTTTTTCTAGAAAATCATTCTCATTAAAATCCATGTTTTCCAAAATGGTTATTTAGGATTTATTTATATGGACATAAATTATTTTTAAAATGTTAATCCAATTCAAATGTTTTAAATTTGTATGTTACACTTTGATTCAAAAATATTTTCAAATATCTACCTTTCGAAATTATGTTACTTTTAACGGTTTTCATGAAAAAAGGATATTTCTCCCAATGATTTTTCCAAACCATTTTCATCTATGTCAACATATTTTGATGGATTTTAATCTAGTTTGAAGTTGAATTATTATGAGAGAAATATTTCATATTTTGTGAAGGTTTTGTGATGTGTTTGACTATGGATGTGTTATTTTTATACCATTCATGGTTTATGGATAAATTATTGACATTTTGTATGCTAGTTGTAATACGAATATTTATGTTATGTTTACACATTTTCATATGTGGAATGCATTGGACTCAGTATGTGATGGGTGGAGCCCGCTATATCTCCTTGATTCATCAGTAGGTCCCGTGAGACAAACTAGTGTCTTGGCACAGTTCCTTGGAAAAATCTTATTTGCAGTCTTGGCACAAGGCCTTGACAATGTGGATATGTTTCCTGACATTATGCATTCCATCATTATGAAAGTGGCTATTGATATTACATGTGATTATTCGACTAGTAGAATATCCATGTGAATAAGTAAATGGAATTATTTTATTACAACTTTTCCATATTATGCTGAAGATTAAGATTAAAATTCTTTTGCTTTAGTCTTTTACATTTCCTTAAATGTTTATGCTTATTTATGATAGATTATTCCATATTGTTTTCCTTATTGGGCATCTGAGCTCACCCCTTTCTATGTTTTAAATTTCTCAGGATTATAAAAATTGTATTATGATTGATATGATGGGTTAATATTTATGATTAATGGTGTTATCATTAGATCATTTATGTTTTATTTTATTTTATAATGTGTAATGTAACATTCTTGTATGTAATATATTTTCCAAGACTGCTAAACTGATCGGTCTTTCGGGACCTGATTTTTTGTAATGATGCCAATGTATTAAAATATTTCACTAACTCTGGGTAACAGGGGTCGGGGTGATACAGTTGGTAGCAGAGGAATTTTAGTACAAACCATGGAAGCTAGATTTAGAAAAACACTTATTAGAGAACATTATTCTAACAGAGACATTGAGGATTATTACAAAAGAACATCTTATAATTTTTGTATTGTAGATATTTTGTTATATTTCAATGTAATACATCCTCATCTAGATACGAGCAGGTAGAGGTGACTCTGGCATAGATGTACATAGTGGTAAAACCCGAAAACACTAGTTTGAGCTTGAATTAAATGGGAATGGGTGCACGACAATGGTCCTTGTAGAACTATTGGTAACAACACTTCTAGGAGATATGATTAGGTTAATCAACATTTTCTTTTCTATCCATTATGAAGGATTTATGAGTATATACCTCCTCCCGGAAAACATTTTTTATGATTATAGATTATAACCATGAACTATTTAATTTATGTTAAGTATGTTATAAGTTTGGAATTATATTTTGTGATTCATAAACTATTCTAGTGTATTACATTGTTTAGAAATGGAACCTAGTGGAAGGAATGGAAACTATATCAATGCACACACTCTATTTAGAGATTTTACTCTGTCTCATGATTAATATAGTGGAGTTGGTGACACAAGTTGTGCTTATCAATTTATTAGTATATTGGGACAACTCACTCAGGTTTTGAATAACAACCTTACCTATATAGAGCACCCTAATTCGTAGCATGGAGGATCAATGTTAGATCTCTTTATAAGGAAACAAACAGCAACATTCCATGGGGTTAAAAATCCATTATTATCTGAGCAATGGATAAATTCCTCAGAGAAAATATTCCACTCCTTGGGGAGTAGCAAAAGGGAAAAAGTTTTCATGGAAGTTTACCTCCTCACTATAAAGGATGATCAATGGTGGCCTTTGATTAAAAACACAAAGAAATATGATTAAGTATCACATATGTAATGTAGGGAGTTTAAAGATATTTTCTTAGAAAAATACATTCCTCATAACCATCGAGCATATATTGAAAGAAAATTTCTGAGTCTGAGGCAATAGACGGATGAGAATGTAGCAATGTATGAAGCTAAATTTACAAGGATACAAGGCTTGTTGTAGATTATATACATAACCCATGATGAAATATTGATAACTTCGTTGATGGGTTAAAACCAATTATTTCTCTAGAATTAGTCTAGCAATCCTTCTCGTTGTACGAAGATATTGTCTCACGTGCTATCAAAACAGAAAAACAATTCTCTAAGTATTACTACTTTAAAGAAAAGAAATAGAAGAAGAGATCTATAGAACACTCTAGAAATGGAAATAAGGTGAAGAAGGGAAATTTTTAATATCCATACTGCAGTAAATGTGGGAAGAAACACCCTGGTACTTGTCTAAAGGGAATGAGATTCTGTTACAAGTGTGGTGAAAAAAGCCACCAAACTCATGATTACAAGGAGAAGAAAGATTTTGTTAATGTATAATGAAAAAATTGTAGAGAAAGGGTACATTATGTAAATGAATTTCTTAAGAGTTATGGGATCATACCTCAGAAAAGGACAATAGATTAAGTCCAAGCTTATGCTTTCACTACTGTTGAGGTTGAAGCTCCGGAAGACATAGTGGTAGGTAATTTAATGGTTTTCTTCATGTTTAGCCAATTATTTTTTTGATTCTGGATCATTTAATTATTTCATATCCTCCCAGTTTTCTAGAAAATTATATATTTCCATTTTGATTTAACAAGGGAGTTGTCAGTCAAAACTCCTAAAGGAAGTATCATTGTAACAATGTTTTGTGAATCAGTTCCCATTATGGTATATAAATGTTATTTATCTGCTGATCTCATCATCATACCCATGACTGAATATGATATAATCCTTGGTATGGATTGGATATCAGACCATGATGCAAAAATTTAAAGTAAGAAGAATGAGGTTAAAACTTTTTATAATGATAAGTACCTTATCATTAGGTCATAAACGTCACCACCTAATTGTTATCTTGATCCACCCTTAGTAGCTCAACAAAATTCAATTATTGGGGAGGAATAGAATGAAAAAACTATGGGCGGGGAATGGAATGTTCAAATAGAGGATGTACCTATTGTGAAAGAACTTGTTGATGTGTTTCCAAGGGATTTACCTCAACATCCTATAGAACAAGAAATTGAGTTTTCCATTGACTTAATTCCTGGTTCAAGGCCCATATCAAAGTCCCCTAATAGAATGTCCACTGTGGAATTAGTGGAGATAAGGAAAAAACTATAATAATTGAGTAATAATGGATTTATTCACCCTAGTGTTTCTCCATGGGAAGCCCCTGTTCTTTTTTTAAGAAGAATGATGGATCTATGAGGTTGTGCATTGACTACAGGGAGATCAATGCAATAAAAATAAAGAAAAAGTATCCCCTACCTTGCATTAATAATTTATTTGACCAAGTTCATGGAGCTGAATACTTCTCAAATATTGGACTTCGATCTAGATATCATCAGTTCATTGTGATGAAGGAAGAGATTCTGAAAGCAGCATTTTTGAACCAGGTATAGGCATTACAAGTTTACTATAATGCCTTTTGGATTGACTAATGAACCCTCTGTCTTCATTTATATAATGAATAGAGTTTTCAAGGAATATCTTGATGACTTTTTAGTGTTATTTATTAATGATATGTTGGTATAATCCAAAATCTATGAAGATCATGAAAATCAATTGCACATTATTCTAAAGACTCATAGAAGACCTGAATTATATGGGAAGTTTAACAAGTGTGAATTCTTGCTTTAGGAGATTTATTTTCATGGCCATATAGTCTCTAAGTGTGGAATCTCTATTAATCCTTCTTAGACCAAAGCAATCCATGAATGTCCAGAACCAACAAGTATAACTGAGGTACACAGTTTTATTTGTTTAGTAGGTTATTACCAACATTTTGTCCAGAATTTTTCATGGTTGGATAACCCATTAACAATGCTCACACGTAAAGGGGATAAATTTATTTGTACAAAAGAGTGTGAAGAATGTTTTTAAGAACTAAAGATAAGATTAGGCAATGATCCTATATTGACTCTACCATCAGGGAATGATGGGTTTGTTATTTATAGTGATGCATCAAAGAAAGGACATGGTTGTGTCCTTATGCCGAATGATAGAGATATTTATTATGCATCACAACAGCTAAAAATTCATGAACAAAACTAACCCACTCATGATATTGAGTTAGAAGCTGCAATATTTGTTTTGATTATTTTGAGACACTATCTCTATGGTGAAAAATGTGAGATATATACCGATCAAAATAGTTAGAAATACATTTTCTCACAGAAATAACTCAATAAGATGGAAATACGATGACTTGAACTACTCAAAGATTATTATTTCACTATACACTACCACCCAGAGAAGGAAAATAAGGTGGTAGATTATTTGATCAGAAAGGATCATGGAGTTATAAACAAGATGACAGTAGAAAAGAATCCTATATAAAAGGATCTAGTAATATTATACATGGGAATAACCATGGAAGGTGAAACATTAATAAAATTTCAAATGGTTTCGAAACCACCTTTACTAGAAACGATAAAGAGTTCTCAGACCGATGTTGATGAGTTTAAAAATAAGATTAAAGTTGTGAATGATTGGAGATTGAGTGACATTGTGTATGAAGATGGAATTTTGAAAATTGGGAATAGGCTTTGTGTTCCTAATATACATGATCTAAAAAGGGAATTTTGGGATGATTCTCATAGTTCTAATTTCTCTATAAACTCTAGTAGTACTAAGATGTATAGAGATTTGAAAGGACATTTTTGATGGGACAACATGGGGAGGTAGATTTCTGATTTTGTGTCAAGAGGTATGGCTTGTCAACAAGTGAATGCTAGAAGGAAATAGCCTTGAGGAGTCATGAAACCCATTCCCATACCTGAGTGGAAATGTGACAATATTATGATGAACTTTTTCATGGGACTACCAAATACTCCTAGAAGGAATGATGAAATATGGGTCATTGTTGATTGCCTTACCGAGTCATCACTTTTTCTTGTTATAAGAGAAGATTTACCACTTGAAAATCTAGCGAGATTATATAATAATTATGTTGTGAGACTTCATAGAGTACCCCTATCAATTGTTTCTGATCGTGATCTATGTTTACATCAAGATTCTGGAAAAGTCTATATAATTTTTTCGATACTGAACTTCGTTTGAGCACTGCCTACTACCCAAAAATAGATGGACAATAAAAATGGACTACTCAAACCATACAAGACATGTTAAGATCATTCTCACTTGAATTTCAGGGTATGTAGGATCAATATCTACCTCCTATAGAATTTTCCAATAATAATAGCTTCCATTCAAGTATTCAAATGGAACCATATGAAGAAGTATATGGAATGAGATGTCACACACCAACCTGTTGGGATGATGTTGGTGAAAGAAAAATTTTATGCTCAGAAATTGTAGAGGAAATGATGGAAAAGGTGAAGGTAATATAAAACCAAATCAAAGCAGCTCAAAGTATGAAAAAGAGTTATGATGATAACAAAAGGAAGGATTTCGAATTTCTGGTAGGAGATCATTTTTTCCTAAAGGTATCTCCAAGGAAGGGTGTTATACATTTCTGTATGAAGGGAAAATCATGTCCCAGGTACATTAGACCTTTTGAAATTCTAGAACAAATGGGGGTTGTAGCATACCATTTGGCAATGCCTCCAGGTCTCTCCAAATTTCACGATGTATTCCACGTAACACTGTAGAGAAAATACATGTCTGGACCAATGCATGTACTAACCTATGAGGAATTAGAATTGGAACCTAATCTGTCTTATTGTGAAGAGTCTGTTAAGGTTCTTGATGCAATAGAACAAGTGATGAGAAACCGTACGACTCGTCTGGTAAAAGTTTTCTGGAGAAACCATAAAATGAAAGAGGCAAGGTGGGAACCTGAGGAACATATGATGAAGAACCCCAGTGTCTTTTTATGTATTAATATTCTATAAATTTCATGGAAGAAATAATTTTAAGGAGGGGATAATGTAATGCTCCAAGCTTCCACGTTACACTTCTCTTTGAATAATACAATAGCATGTGTTCTACACAACTTAGAGTTCTAACACACCACAACCAATCAAACTAGCCATTTTGAATAGTAATAACAACTTGTTGAAATTTTATAAATTTTTTCATTCAAAATTGATATCATTTTTGGATTCAGAATATCAAAATTAGCTTAGGGTGAATTTTTGGTATTTTAATGAAAACATTGAATTTTTGATAAATAGTGAAAAACACTGAGTTATAGTTTAAAACCGAATTTTTATTAAATTTTTAATTATTTTATTTAAATTTAATTTAGGTCAAAATAGATATATAATACCTATATAAGTTCAATATAATTCATTGGAGTCAGTTAATTTTAATTTTACATATATAAAAAGTTTATTGAACCTTTTACCGTCTTTTACCCACCTCCTAGGTGTATTTGCAAATTTAAATGAAACATCCTTTTACCGCTTCTGTGAGTTGAATTTTTAAAATATGAGACACATAGTTGATATCATTAAATAAAATGTGGTTAAATAAGATGAAAATAATTTTTGTTCAATAGTAAATTTTTTACTTTTATCTACCACAGTTAAAAGTAAATAGGGTATTTAAGAGTAAAAATGATATTACCATTACCCTAACTCAAGTCCTAATTCTATTGAATAAGTATAAATATACAAAAAATATCCTTTGGAATAAAATATTAACCTCTTTGTTCCTCATGGATTATATTAGAACATTTGTTATTATTTTATTTCAAGAGTAGTTGAAAGAGTTAAATTCAATGTTTAATAACTAAACCATTTTAAATAGCGTTACACACAATATAAATTCGACTATAAATATTCATTAAAAAGATAAATATATTTCCTATATAGTGGTATATTATATATAATTTTTAGACATTAAATAACAATATTTATTTATGACACAATGATAACGATGTAATTAACATATTAATGAAAGATTAAAATAATTGATATTAAAAATATCCAAATAAATTAAATTTGAGTCTTTTAATAAATTAAAATAATTTTTTTTGTTAATATGACATGTTAGAGTTGATTAAATGTATTTATTTTGAAGTAATAATGTTTTTAGGACTTTAAAAAAATTCATTATTAAATAATGTGAAAATTGACATAAATTAGTTTTTAAAACAAATACAATATTACTGGTCGATATAATAATCCTACGAAATGGAGGATTGGCCAAATAACTTATATAATTATATTTGTATCATTAAATACCCACTTGGGAATCTTATATAAGTTTATAGTAAATTTATTAACCATATAATATAAAAATACAAAGAGACATGGTAAATGTCATGCTATTTAACTAAGAGTTAAATCGAAAAGATAAGGTTAATATAGTGACCCACACCTATCTAAAACCTATTGGATGAGAGTTTTTAGACCCATACCCTCCTTAGGATTTATATAATTCATTTTTGAGCCATTAGAAACTGAAAATTATTTTATTATAAAATAATATTTCTAGATTTTCCTAAGGTTCCCCACACCCCTCCTATAAAAGGGAAGTTCCCCTTCTCTCTAATTCACACATTAAAAGCCATTTGGATCTAACAAACCCTTCCCAAATACCCTATAAACTGTCTTCCCTTCATTTTATGGGCCTTTCTTTAGTCATAAATCTAACCTATGGAGCCCTTTTGATCAAATCCAAAGGAAGAACCTGAAGAAGACGTAAATATCTCACCACCTCTTTCATGTTTTTTTCTACTTCCACTTCTTCATCTTTTGTTGTTTCCATTATAAAATAATAACTCCAGTATCTTATACATACTGTGATGTTATTATAAATATATTTCAACTGTATTCATTATTATATCCATCCTTGGATTGTCATGTCACCATACGTGCATACGTACAACTTATCGTCTCCACATCGTGGTGTAGTTGTTATTCAATACATTATTTTTTGGATGGGTATAATAATGATGTATAAATGATTTAAATAAAAAATATAACATGATAATGATTCTTTATATATGAAATAACATCCAATTATATATGATTTTAATATCAAATGAATGTTATTGTCACTTGTGCGTACATATAGATTAACATCTCCATGAACACGATAAGATTCATTCCCCATCATATCCATTAAAAACTAATCTTCATTAGATGATTAAAAATAATGTTTAAAGACATAATATCATTACGAATATGAATAAGATACATCCCATCCATATAAAACATTACATACATAACAAAACATATTAAGGAAAATTAAACAGTTAACGCCTAAAACGACGATAAAAATAAAATATTTATAACAAAGAAATATTACAAGATCATATATGATATCATATTAATTTATATGATTTTTTATAATTTAATAAAAAATATTTCACCATTATACAATAGGATAACCAACCATAATACAAGGAAAACTACAAGGTAAGGGTTGATTCTACAACCTCTTCGTTATTCAAGGTTGTTTATTTATAATTATATACTAGGAACTCTTTATTATCCACATCCATGTTTCCCTAAAAATGTATTCCAAAATATAATTTACTACTTAATAGAATATTCTTTAAAGGCATTTATACTATTTTTTGACATTATATGTTTTTAAAGGAATCATTTCGTCGTTTTCTAAACAAGATACTTTTTGAAATTTTCGACTAAATTAAGGTAAGAATGGTTTTTTAACTTATACGGATGGTGTGGCTATATTACACTGTTATAACATCATTGAATATTCCCTTACAATATTATATGAATATTTTAAAAATAAATTTTTTTATTTTATAATTATGTTATATTAAATGATTTGAACAAAAGAATGAGATTTTTCTCTCAAACAATTTTAATTTCATCTATGTCAACATCCTTTAATGGGTTTTAATCTTGTTTAATGTTTATTTATTATGATACCAATCTTCCATTTTGTATTGATGGTTTTTTGATATGTTTGATTGTGGATGTGTTATTTTCTACCATTTATAGTTTATGGAAAAGGTATTGACATTTTGTATGCTATTTTTAATATGAATTTTTATGTTATGCTTAAAACTTTTCATATGAGGAATGTATTGGACTTAGTATGTGATGGTTGGAGCCTGTTATAACTCCTTGATGCATCAGTAGGAATTATGAGACAAACTATTGTCTTGGCACATGGCCTTGAAAAAATCATATTTTTAGTCTTGGAAATGGATCCACTAACCGTTTATAAACCTGTAGGTCTCTTCATTATCACTAATGAATGCATCCTACGTTGTATGTAGATGCTCTGTTAATGTCCAACTTTCACCTGTAGATGAATATCACTTTGTACCAAAGGTATTTTGCAATCATCTAGCTTTCACGCAACCCTAAATCTCTATCCTGAATCAACCTTACTTGGCGCCATCCTCTAAGCTGGTGTGCAAATCTTGGTGCACAATTCAAAACTGGCGCACATGTCCACCTCAACTACTTTCATAACACAAGCTTCTGCTACTCCAAACATGCTGGATGCACACCCTTTTATACCCAAAAGAATATTGGTGTGCAACCAACACCTTTTTCACTTCTTCAAAATTGGCATGCAAGTTCACCTCAATCACTTTTATGACGAATGCTTCTGTAGCTCCAAACCTGCACGACTCACTTCTATCATCACCCAAACCACCTCAGGTGTGAAATTATCACATGGCACGCAACCTATACTTGCACGACCACACACCACTTGCACAACCACCACACCTGTGCGGCAGGAGCTCTGATTTTTATAAGTGTTGAACTCTACACCGAATGAGGAGGGGTCGACCTATATTTATAGGCATTTGGACACCCCGTGTGACGGTGCACAATTCTCCCCCCAGCACACAAGTTTTGGAGCGTACGTCTCTTCCGCGCAAATCACTTGCGTGACCAACTCTAAAACTTATTCACCCCTTATCACATTGTGATATTTTGGTGTTCGTATCAAGGAAAACAATAGGCACACAAGTTTCCTCTCCTTCAAGTACACAACATGCATTTCCCTTTTCAAAAAACCAATTTTATTCATTTGTCGATTTTCAGGCCCAAAAAGTTGGCAAACACTGTAAAACGACGCCACCTTGTATCTACTCTTCTTGTACCGCCTCCAAAACATCCATTCCTTTGTCAACGTTCACGAGTCAATCATGGATCGTTAACCATAGACCATGAACTCAACATGCCTCTTGGAAATCCCCTTTTCAACAAATTTTTATGTCATGGTTTTCTTGTCATCAATCCCAACACAGATGTCCACTTTGTCAACAAACACAATCACCTCAAAAATGGTTCAATGATACCTTGAGGAATTTCTTCCCAACACTTATTTATGATAGTTTCTGCTACATTGGTATCCTTACTGAGTATTTGAGCTCACCCCTTTCTATGTTTCATTTTTTCCAGGATATGAAGAAGTACATTATGACTGACCTGTAAGGATTGTCTATGGGATTTCAGGGTTTTCTATGGAAACAATGCTGTTGTAGTTTTACATTTTATAATGTAATGTAAACATCATGTATGTAATTTATTTTCCAAGACAGCTAAAAAGATTGGTCTTTCGGGACATGATTCCTTTTAATCATGCCAATGTATTAAAATAATGCACTAACTCTAGGTAACTGGGGTTGGGGCGTTACATAATTAATGTTTCGGTTAATAACTGCTTGGTTTGTAGTACTTGTTTTTATTTTTTATTCTTGATCATCTTAAATTGATCTTAAGTTACTTATTTCCATATTATAAAACAATATATATATATATATATCATATATATTAATTATATAAATATTTTTATTAATCTATAAAATATATAAATATCAAATTAAATCCCACATTGATGGAGAGACAATACATACGCATGAAAACTACTTTCATTTGTTTTCATATTGAAAGAATGTAAGTAAATAAACTATATTTATATAAATATAAAATATTGTTCTTATGGAATTAATATATAAGAGATAATTTTACTAAACCCATCATAAATACATTCAATGTAATGTGTGAACAAATAACATCACATAGAGGTGGTTGTAGTGTAAACCTCTACAAACAAAGTTATCATATATAAAAATAAATTAATGCATGAAGAATGGAATTATATAATAATTAAAAATGTATACATACATCATAAATATCATATATATTTTATTAAAATATATTTTACATCATTATCCCCAACCATTAGAGGTGGTAATTTTAAAATGAACAACATAATATCATAAGGCGGTAGTTCATCGTGCCAAAGAATGGTATGTTTGTTATCCATTAGGTGGAAGTGTGTGTAAGTGTATGTCAAACCCATATAATAACAATAAATAATTATATTTTGGATAATATTTTTATTATATTATAATTAAACAATAGAAATTTATATGGTTGAGAAAGAATATAATGGAAAAATTTCTTGAGAACCTCTTCTTTGAGTAAATATTTTTTGTTTACACCAAAGGTCATCCGTGGTTGGATTTAGTCCCAAATAGAGGATTCAAGGAGGAGTTGAGGGATTATGGGAAGTGAACTGAGCATATAGTGGCTCTAATTAAGTGGATTTATAGGTCAAAATAAGGGTAATAGTTGGTGTCCTTTATAATGTAATGATGGGAACATAGTGGCTCTAATTTAGTGGATTTATATGTCCCTAAAATGGGTTTTGGAAAATATTCTAGGTCATTTTATCCATTAATATAGAGTTTTAGCCCCTTATTATGTTTAATTTTATGTTAATCACTGTAACTAATTTTAATCATATTCAAAATTATTTTTGATTAAAAATTATTGCAATCTCATTTGACTAATAATATTATGAATATTAAAAACATGTATGTACTTTTTTCAAAATTCAATATAAAAAAGATGAAAATTTTGTTTAAGGATTATCCCATAGATATGGTAGGAATGTGTGTTTTTAAAGTGATAATTTTGAAAAGAACATTAAAAATTTACACCTGAATTCCATACAAAAATAATTTCAATGAAATAAATAGGATTAGTAAATTTATAATTGATCAATTTTAAATTTTAAAAAAATAAATATATTTTTTAACTATGAATATAAATAAGATGAAGACCCAGTTCTGAATTAATTTTTTTTTCTAATGATGAAAATGAATGTTTCTCATAAAAATTCAAAAAATTCATACTAAAATAATATAAATATTTTGAAATCAAAAATATAATTTAATTTATAAAATTAAATTTCAATGAGATTCTGAAATAAATTTTAATAACATTCACTGAAAGATACAAAAAGAAGTACATTTTAGAAAATAATGTTTTCAAGAATATAATGACACTACAAAAATTACATACTTTATTATCAGTATATTTTATTTATATAAAACCATAAAAGAATATCTATGATTTTATTTATTTCTATTCATATTACTATGTTTAATAGATATCTTATTAAATTATCATTAAATTAATTATAAAAATAAAATTATGTTTCATAGAAACTTGTTGATTTATGTAATGCAATCCTAGTGGGTGTTGCATGCAATTTAAGATAATCAATGTCTTGTGTGTGGTGAACGAAATCCAAATATAGTTCGTTAACATAATAATGTATATTAAATGTTGTGAGAAATGAACAATATCAAAAATATTAAATAAATTCAAAGAAAAAAATTTACAAAAATTTTGAGATGTATTATTATAGCCCCATAAAATGAATTTCACTCTCAATATTTTTCTGGGTTCTAAAATCTTTTATATATGAATTTTTTTTAATTTAAACCCACATTATATAAATGAGTACAGAGAAAAAATTTATAAAATTAGAGTCAGAAACATAATTGTTAGACAAAGTAACCTATTACTAGGTTTCCACATAGAATAACATAGTTGGGGAGTGAAAACATGGACATGGAAGAGAAATATAACTATCAGGTTCTAATGGAGAGTTACAGAGAACATGGTTAAGAGAATGTTAAAAATAAAAAATCCAAAAAACATCGATGATCTATTAGGACTTTTGATTCATCAGCTAAGACAATACAAGAATAATTTTTTCATTTTCTAGATACTCTTCTTGGAGTTGAATAGTTTTTAGGAGAATAAGTACTCAAATGATTCAACATAATCTCACCCACTATTGTGCCTCAATAAATTTCCTCCACACATGTATTTTAGAAATAGAAGGACAATTTTTCATTCCCGAAGCACTAGCAAATCCTGACATCATTGATAATTCAACCTATCTACATTTGTTATCATCAAAACAATTTTCTTTTAAATACATATACAATATGCATAAATTCTCATGTTATGAGATAATACTATAATATCAAAAATACAATCTTATTTTTAACTTAAACATTCCAAAAATAATTAACCTTATAACCCTTCCCTAAAAATATTTAAAACAATATAAATATTTTCATGAAATCACATTACCATTTATCTACTATATATAATAATTTATCACATGGTTGTCACATTACAATCATATGAATCCCCTCATGATATATTTTCTTGAAACATGGTAATAACCTGAATTGCCAAGAATCATTTTTGGAAAACGCGCATAGTTCTTTCTTCTGATGATTAATGGATGTGTTACATAAATTCAATAAGATGTAAACATTTTCCATGATAACATATGAAATTATCCACAATACTCATATTAGTTTTGTGGTAATAACTAATATACAATTTTTATTATTCAATAAATCACCTCTATATCAAAAATAACCACAACTGACTCAACATCTTGAACACACTATGGGTTACCTTCACTTAATTCAAAATATCACCATTATATTAAACAAAATTAATAATTCCTTTTCAATATTCAACATATCCTTTTTAATCCTTTATAAAAAACACATTCAAAAAATACATATATATTTCTTCATTCATATAACATAATATTTGAAATCAAAAACATATACACATTAATCATCCAAAATTATCCTTAATCAATTTGTCAGGATTCATCATGCAATCCAATAACTCATGTTTCCTAGAATATGATATATGAGTCATGCCTCCAGGTTCCTCAATATAAATCCAATAATGCCTCTTATGATTTATTCAAATAAAACTGGAAGAACATCCCATAACATTCACATATCATATATAGTCTCATTATCATTAGTAGTACAACCAACACTCATGGGCCCTCATGATTCCTTTCATGAAATTTTCACTTAGGAAATATCTCTTCTTCATTCCCAAAATTTCCAAATCTGAAACATTAAATGTTAACCCTATTCATTCTAGTTATCACTATTGATTAAAACTAGAAATCATAGGGTTAGAAATACTTTCCATAGAAAAAACCCACATAATTATGAGAAATTACATATATGACATCTAAATAACAACACCTACTACTTTAATATATGACACCGTAGGTTTATAATAAGTTATTCATAACCAACATCAATTTAAATTTATCATGATGGTTTATAAAGGGTTTTTAAATTTCAAAAGCATATCACTTGAGAGAGTAAAACTATGTGTGTAGTAAGGCATATGGTTGCATACCTAGTAATTCTTGATTCATGCATGAGACACATTGTTAGAGCAATTACCCCATGGTAAACATGTTGTAGAACCATGTCAACTTGTTCTATCTGGACATGGATGTATTTCTAGGAAACCACTCACTCTATCCTTTACAAAAATTCATGCTCATTTTCCAAAACCATAACTTATTATTGGAGATATCCTTAGAGATATGTCTAGACATAAAATTAGAAACATATATTGGGATCTCACTAAGGTTTTCTCATCCTAATTTCTAATTTCTAACTGTGACATCGCTCTAATAAAAAATATAGTAACCAAATTTTTTCATACACTAACATTTATTAAATTTTTCACAATACATAATACAATAAAAAATAGATTACCAAAGACTGTATTATTTTATTTCCTCCGGATACACAAAAAAATAAATAATTTTACATTATTTAGCTTTGTCATCTCCCACTAGGATCTCCAATAGTACAACCCCTCAAACAATTTCACGCATAATACATATCTTCATAACCTTAATAAATGAAACATAAAAATGGGTGAGCTCAGATCCACAACAAGTGTAACAAGGGAGATAAATATGCATAATCATGAAAATAAGGGTACGAGAACATGAGGATTTCATTATAAGATCAAACCCTACATATCAAATATTATATATATGATTCAAGGAATAAATATTGGCAGTTCATCAGAAATTAATCGTAATGTAATCAAGAGAATAAACCTTGAAATAAAAAATGGGGAATAATATAAAGATTTTTTCACATTGTAATCCAATAATAACATTATGTAGATGAATAAGTAGAGTCATGTTTACTCATTAGGTTAAAGACATTATGCATTCCCCAACATAAACATATAGACATGCAACTGGGTTAATGTATGACATTTTAAATATGTAATCACTTTCACTCATAACATTGTGAACATCTAATCAGGATCAAAAATAAACTTATAAACTTCCAACCTGGTCTATGAATAACATTGTGAACATGTTATCAACTTCATGAATAACTTTGTGACACATAATAACATTCACTCATAACTTTTTTATCATTTAGACAGGTTCATTCCTAAACATGTAGACATGCAACCCTATACATGCATAAAATTGTGAACACATAATAATGACCAAGAATAAGATTGTGAATATGTAATAAGGTTCATATATAACATACATAACCATGTGTCATCTATCAATACCTAGTGATCAGAGGCCGATATTGTTCTCACCTATTAGATAATAAAACCAGACATACTTGTTATACTAGATAATAAAACATTCAACATATCATGACCCATAAAAAGTATTGGGTTTCATAAACTGTATATCATCACCCAAGATATGAAATGGGTATCAGAAAAATTTAATCATAGCATAACATATGGTAAATATATAGGTTTCATAATCAGTTTATCCTAGAATAATATGTGAAAGGAAAAAGGATCATATTCATTTATCATGGTGTTACTCGTTGAAATGGAAATGAGTTCCATAATCATTTACCTTCGTATAACCCATTGAATTGAAATGGGATTCATAATAACGTATCATGGTATAACCTATTTAAGATGAAAGGGTTTCATAAACATTAATAAATCAAAGAAAAAACCATTCATTGAAAATTTATTTATTGTATCATTAGATCATATACCTAGTGAAGAAAAAACTAAGACCAAGGATTTTATATTAGATGAAAAATTAATTTCAATTTTTTAAAAAAAAATCTTCAAGAAATTATAATTTCTACTTTGATATTTGATTTTTAAAACATTAAAAATTTTGAAAACCATTTTCATTGAAATAACTTTTATAACTTATAAATAAAACATAAAAATGTTTTAGAAAAATATTCATTGAAAATACTTTTAAAACTGATAAGAATTCCTAAAAATAATTGAAAACCATTTTCTTGGAAAATTAATTGAAAACATACGAATAATACCTGAAAAAAATTTATAATCCCTGTTTTGGAATGAACACAACTCTCTAACTGAAAAGAAAAGTACAGTCATATTTTCATAAAAACACTTTCTAAATTCCCATATGTACCAATGATAGGAAAAATGGTTACATAAGTTAGATATAACATGAATATCCAACGTTTAATAAAATACATGTGTATTCTAGATAGTTCATATGATTACATAATTTGAAGAATAATTATGAAAAATCTCGATAAATGATAATATTGAATTTATAAATCGTTATCACTTTGGTAACGTTAAATCATAATGAAATTGAAAGAATAAAATCACATAACATTTAAAATACCATGAAAATAAAAATATTCATAATATAACATTTAAAAATGAATTATATAAAACATATAAATAATATAGGTGCATAACATGATATGTGTATCAAAGGAGGAAAATTGAGACAATATTACTTTACTGATTGGGTAACATTGGAATAATAATCCCCATGAACGAAAACTCATCCAATGGATATGTAAATACTTATAAAATTAAATTTATTAATCTTATAATTCATTTATAAGAATAATGCACACCAAAAAATTAAATTATTGATGAATAAGGCATGTAGCTCACATAAAAAAATTTGAGGTGAAATTCCCCTTCCATAAGTCTTTACATTCATTGTACACGTTTGAGTATCATGTATAATAAATATATGTTTATTATAAATCAACCATAAAACTATATTATTATATCTAATACTATACATGATTCACTAATGACTTTTATATTAAAAATTTATTTTCAATTTTATGTTAATGTAATGTTTCTAAAAATAACCGCATGGTTTATCGTAATGGTTTTTAATTGTTATTCTGGATCCTATTACATAGATCATGATTTAAATTTTAAAAGAATGTTTAAAATAATCTACATATCATATATATATTCAAAATATTAATATTTATTTTTATCTATTAATTAAATAAATATTAAATGAAATACATCATTCATGGAAATGATATGATGTATGTACACACAAATAAAATATCCATTTTATTTTCATATAGAAAGAAATAATTTAAATGAAATCTATGCATAAAATTAAATAATATCATTACATTCTCATCATTATGTCATACCAAAATCCTTTTTAATAAATTATATATAATGTGAGAATGAATCACATTACATTGAGGATGCGGAAGTCTACACATATGCAAATCATGTTATCCTATATACACACAATGGAAGGCATGAAGGAACAATTTAAATAAAAACTCTAGATTTATAAATAAACCCTATTTATAATTTATATCATCTAAAAATATTTTTTCAATCATTATTCCCAACCATGAGAGGTGGAAAAGATAAGTTAAACAATATCATTTCATGAGGCGGTAGTTTTCCATACATATAAATGGTCAGTTGATAAGCCAATAGATGGAAGTGTGTGCAAGTATTGTTAGAAATCATAGAATAACAAAATATTAAAGTATTGAGGATAATAGTGTTTTTATATAAGAATGTAATAATAATAAATGAGGTGGTAGAGAAAGAAAAAAATGGAATGGATATTGAAAAATGAAATTACCTATTATTTGGGTAAGTATTTTTGGTTTTCACAAAAGGCCTTACTTGGTAGAATTTCATCGCAATGGGATGCTTCAAAGAAGAAGGTAGGTATTTTGGGAAGATAATTGCTGAGATATTGTATTAAAATAAGTGACCTAAGAGTTTTTGATAAGTTTTATGGATGATTTATTCCCAGACAATGGTTTTTGTACAGGTGGTTAGGACTTTTTGGCCATTAAGATTATGTTTTAGTCCCTTGTTAAGCATAATTTTACAATAATCATAGTAGATAATTTTAACCACATTCAAAATTAAAATTTTTCAAAAAATAATGTTGATTTTATATGTTTAAATATAGTATATTTATTGAAACCTTTTCTGTCATTTTCTAAAAATTCAATTCACAAAATTGGTATAATTATGTTTAAATTTAATCCCACAAACACAGTGATAAAGCCGGTTTTTAATAAGATAATGCTCAAAATTAAATTAATATTTTATATCTAAATTAAATATAAAAATGTTTTAAATGAAATAAATAAATAAATTAATGTATAATTGATCTTTTCTAAATTTAAATCAAATTAAAACATTAATTAATTATATATATATATATATATATATATCAGATAAAAAAGTAGTTTGGAATTAACATTCAAAATTTATTTAGTATTTACCAAAAAATGATTTTTATCATAAAATTATAAAATAATTAAAATAATATATTATCAAAATTAGGAATTAATTTTTTTTTCATTTTATCAAATCCATTATCTAAATGTATCTAAAATTTATTTTATTATCTGTCACAGAAGGTAATAAAGAGAATTTCATTTGATAGAATAGTATTTTAAAAATATAATGAATTTTCCAATAATACATATTTTATTATCATTATATTTTATTTATATAAAAAAATTATAAATAATATTAAATTTTTTATTTATTTCTATTCATAATAATATGTTTTATAGATAAGCTATAACAATATTGTTTATGTAATTATAAGAATCAAATTATATTTTTGTAGAGATATGGGGTTGCAAGTAACCTATGAAAATTTGGAGTTTCATTTAATTAATGATAATATATATGTATTGCATGAAGTGAATTAAATCCAAGTAGAGTTCATTAATATATATATAAACTATATTTAATGTTGTTTTAAATGAAAAATATCAAAATGTTTAAATTATTTTGAAATCAAAATTACAAAATACGGAAGAGAATATTCTCATGAATCATTCTCTCTTTTCTTCTTTAGAGGGCCTACATAAAAATATATCATCATGTTAATGTATCCAGACAATTGGAAAATTATATTTTGTGGTTTCATAGATCCACCACTAACTCTTCCTTACGACACTAAGATGACTCACATAGACTTAGAGGTTGGTTGTTATTATTACATATTCATAGACACATTTATATATATATTATTCAAAGGGTAATCCAAAACACAATATAAGGGCCTCCAATTCAATATAAGAACCATCTATGTAACAAACCCTCCAAACCATCATGGAATCCTCCATTAAATAATCCTTAACCAAACAAAAAAAGAACTAGGGAATCATTCCCAGATAAATTCCCATATAATTTATTACATTAACTCTATTAATTCATTCATTCCTCCACTTTCATGCCCATGGTCTATGTTGAGATTTATTGTATGACATGAAAATCTTGGATAATAAAACCAAAAAAGATATAGGAAATTCAAGTCCCTATATCTCTCCCTTTTCATCTAGTGTACACTCAAAAAAATGAGGTTGCAGAGCCCAGTCTCTTTGCCAAAATCATTTGGTTCTGGCCTTATATAGAAGCAAACAATGTTGATTGTGTGGTATTCTAAATCTATTTCTTTCACTTGTCTATCAAACCGAGCATGAATCACATGGCCATATAGGTGATAAATCATCATGGAATCTACATGGTCCCCAACATTTTGGGAATCATTCAAAGTGTAAGCCCCAACTTAACCACAGACCTCCTATTTTGTATAACCCACAATCACTCAAAAATCGATTGGCCTCATATTTAGTATAATCACTAACTGTGAAACCATATAACCTACTATTCACCTAATATTCACTATAATCCCCAATAATAACTAAGCGTGTCAGCCTCTTATTCAGTTTAACCCCCCAGTATCAATTCAAAAGGGATTCCTCTTTGTGAATAAGTCCCAACCAAACCTCCTAAATCAATAAGGGAATCTTATTCATGAATGTGAGCATATATTATCCTCTCAATGGTCCATACTCCCCTATGAGATAAACCATTATAGGGGCCACTATAGTCATGAGTCCCCACAATTGAACAACATGGGCTTTGATTCCCATTTAAATTATATAAGAAGGATACCCCTCGGAGATCCATACCAAAAACCAAAAATAAACCCCAATGCTCTACTAGCCACCTTCCTATTGGAGTCTTATACAAACTGAGAGACTGTATCCTATATTCCATAGGGTGCTTCTGTAGATTCCCCACACCAAACATTAACGAGGAACCTTTATCCATGAAGTCCTCTCTAGATGTTCTAAACTGCATGATTTCTCCCTCGTCACATGAAATTAAAATGTACGTTGTATCCTATTATGTGGTACTAAGCAACATGGTCACTGATTCCTTTTATAATTATAAGTAGGAAGCCCATCCAGGGATCGGATCCTAATATGCAATGAAATACATTATACATAGATGATGATTAACTCCAAATAACCCCACTTCCTAGCTCAAAAATAGTGTCATAATAATTAATTATAAAGAATAATTTGATCTGTACCTAAGAGGGTACCATAGATTAAGAACCTCATATGCAAATTTATATCTCTCTTGATTAATAATCTCAAATACCTACAAATGATTCTAAATTCCACACATGATTATTATTCATTTTTAACTTAAGGTCTATCCATTTAATAATTGGGAATTTCTGAATGATACCTAAACATTTATTAAATATATTATAGATTCCCTGAGTAGAAATAAAATCCCCCCAAAATGGTGTGATGTTTCTATCCTCCAATACTCTTGACCAATGTGTGTTTTTTAGCATCCTTGTGCAAAAATAATATTTAGTTCCTAACTTTGGAAATATGGTACCTCCTGGATATGGATCTATTGGGAGATTATGACTACCCAAACAGACCCCACTAGAGTTTTTTTGGGAGGTAGTGATCCCAATGATAGTGATTATATAAGAATCAATCCCCAAAAAAACAACCATCAGTCACATTATTATTTTTGACAAAAAATATGGTGAACTATATGTGAATACTCAATCAATATGACGGTGCTACACTCATGTTATGCACCATTTACTTTGAAAAATAAATAATCCAATTTATGAAAATAAGTTATTAAATTTTTATTTTAATATGATGCAGTTTTCCTTGGTATTTTAATGATTTTTTCAACTTTATTTTAGGAAATCTAATATGCGATCCCTTCAATCCCAATAATATCACATCAAATCTCACAAATGTTTTCCACGATTATTGTACATGTAGGGTCCTTATCCAAAGAGAGGATGCCATCACATACTAATCATTGTTAACATTGGGTCTCGAATGTGGTAGATTAAGAGTATCGTTAGAACTATGCTACCCTGACCTTGTAGGCAACCTGATTGGCCCTCTAGCTTGTAAAGCCCAATTAGTCATCATATCAGTGACTATTTTTGGATCAGAATAATATGGAAACTATAATTTTATCCACAAATTTCGGTTGATTATACCATGAGCATAACAACAATTCCATCCATTTTCTTATAGAGGTGGAACAGGAGGCCAATGTGGACCTCTTCCAGTACACTCATGGGGTCCTTAAAAAGAAATGTTCCTAACAATCGCTGCCACCAAAACGTGATTTAGTGATCTCCAAACCTAATTGGGTTTCCTTCATCATTAGTATAACCTAGGGAATCCAAAACTAGGCATGCAAGGTGGACCAATGGGGTATGTAACTAGTCAATAAGGAGTAGGGTCACACCTCTATCCCCTACGAAGCATCTTACCAATCAAATTTGGAAGAAAACTATTTTCATTCACATAGGCCAACCATTTTTTAATTTAGCTATACTAAATTCTTTCCAAGATGCATCCAAGGAATCCTATCATTCAAATATGGTATTATACATGGAGCGGTAACACACAAATGCTGCACCAACCAACCCTACAAGCATATTCGACTGAAATCATATAATGAATCCCACTGGTCAAATTTAGTAGAAATAGATGAGATGCGGCACACACCCTACCACATTTAGAAATACAATAAAAAATATATTCTATAGGGATGTTGAATGCTAGTTGTTATTACTTAATAAATAATTTAGGGAAGACCCAACTCTCTTCCTCCACTCCTGAATACTATCACAATCAACCTGGAGGAAATGCATGAATAAAGAGGCACACATCCTTTCTCCAAATATAGAATGTGAATTTATCCTGTTTCTAAAATATAAATTCAACAATATTATAAAGTGTATGTTGAAAGGGAACATTAAAATACCTTACCACATCATATAGACCTTCAAAGATATCATAAAGGAATAAATAGAATCATGAGAGGGGAAGACGCAAACCCCCATCCTAATAAATTGGGTGGCCCATCAGCATGTCACCCTAGAGAAGACACATACCTCTCTATAAATGTAGTAGGGTCATAAGGAAAACACACCATTGATATATTATCAATTGAATCAGTAATATATAACACTTACAAGAGGATTTAAGTTTCATATTATAATGGAATCTCCAAGGATGACACTAAACCTTTCTAAATTTCCAAAATACATGTCGGTGAATTCCTGTAGCAATAAGGATATGGTCAAACATGATTCTATACATGAAATAAATTCCCCATATATGTGGTAACATTATATCAAATTATGGTATCAAAAAATAAACCTCACTAGGGTATACTATAAAATTATGAGCTGGACTACGATCCAGCACTACATAATGCTAGAGTTCTTGAAGTCCTTATTCATTAATTTGTAGATGATAGGGATCTTAATCTCCTATTATTGAATTAAGGGAGTATTAGTATAAATTATGATGTTTCCCCTAAATATTTCACCATGAAGTCTTACTTAATGATTATGATTTGATACATCTTAAGAGCCCATCTCTTAATGAGAGTCATAAAAACTATCCATGTGGCCATAAGATCCAAGAAAAAAGAGTCTCACAATTTCTATAGTTCATCAAGGTTGTCTACCATTGATGGAATTCACTATGAATACAAAAGTGTTTCACTTTGTTAAGAGGGTTCTCTTCATGTCATTGCTGTAATGATAAAGCCCACATACTATGAGTAACAAGAGATAAAATCCCTAGTCATGTTTGATTTCTTTTTCAGGGACAAGTGAAATTATTTCTCTATCGGAAGACTACCCCAACTGATAGTCACTCTCTTAACCTCCCATAAATCATCTGACATACAATGTAATAGATGAATTCCACACATATCTCACTACTTATGATAAATTGGAAGGAGTGTATCCACATTGGTCGTACCATGTTGACAAACCACTAGAGAAATATGAATATGACTTGATAAAAATGAGGAAATAACTAACTAAATATGATAAATTTTTAAATTCTTTCCATTATCCACTCCTTAATAAATCATTCTAGAGGTATTTTTGATGATTATGTGAATGAAATATTAATCTATCTATGGAACACTCTCCACCAATAGAGATAAAAATCAGTTCCCTATGAAGAGTACCAGGGTCACATCAATGTAATATATGGTGTGCAATAAAAAAATGACTTGGAATCTCTACTAGTTGACGCCAACAAATTTTCAAGAAATAACTAGGATCCCTAAAATGCGCATTACTAGTCACATTTAAATGATTATGGATTCTTATCACAAATACCCTATCTGGTGTTCAAATCTGATAGTGGGGAGAACACGAAGCATTACATTTCACCGTGTTCCCCAACAAACAAATCCCATTGATGGTGGTATAATGTAATGTCATATATTTTGAATGAAATCATCAAACAACCTATATACACATAAAATTTTATGCTAGGTAAAAATTCACCCTAAAAACACTCACCGATGTCAGTTTGGAAGACCATATTCTATTGAATGACTTTTTCATCAATCATTTTAAAATATTAATAAATACCCCCTATAAGGGAATTTAATCGTTATAGAAAAATATTATTGGAAATAGCTAAATGAGCTTCAGAATTGGATAATTTAGGTGCATAAAAAATTATTAACCCAACCCATGTTTGAATAAAACTCCATAAAATCATAAGTTAAGCCATAATATTTCTGGTGAATACAATCTATGAGTAACCCCAAACCACAGGGTTGGGTTATTTTTTAACACAACCTTCATGTCCATCGAACCAAGCCAGATGATTTGTGAATGTGGAAGAGGAACAACAATGACCTTCATTTTTGTGGTCATTTCACCTCATCAACCTCCTCATTAATGGAAATTATCATTCTCTTGATTAGTATAAATATAATAAAATGAATCATCCATGTACTTCCCCTCCAATGATTCAGAACCCTCATCAGTAACATATAAAACTAAAATTTCTATAGATTCTAATTGGATTACCATTATCTATTTGGATCCCAATGAATCAATTAAGGGGAAGAAAAGGCATCATGGAGGGAATTGAAAAAGGATGTCTCAAAAAAAAATAATAAATGTCATGAAATGTGTTATGCGTTACTGATTTTCTTAAAAACTACCCCTTTAGACCATATAAAACATGAGGACAATTTGACGTAAGAGTTAAGTGATGATATTAAGATCAAATTATTTTTCACAATGAACCAATTAAAATTAGTATGTGTACCCAAAACAAGAGAATCAACATGAATCTGGCCATCCCCTCAATCATTATACCCTTACCTCTTCAAGGATCACCAAATAAATAAAAAGGAAAAGGAAAATATTGTCCTCAAGAACTCCCAGAAGTGTTTAGAACCCTCGCAATTGAGGAAATATTATATAAAAAAGAGTATGATATGAAAGAATTTATGAGAATAAATATGGAACTAATTTTGGTTATCCTTATTATTAATTATGTTTTTCAAGTATATCTTCAAATTAAACTCCTATCTAAAACAACTAATCATATAAGGTTATCCATAGAAAATTAAATAGATCTATAACATCTGTTAATATTTGTATTCTAACCCAAAATATAATTATTCCTCACAATAGTGGATCGGGAGTTCCCTCTGTTGGGTATACATCAATAAAGGTTCCAGGTGCATCATTCCCATACATCCCCTATGGAAAACCCAAGAAAAATACTAGTAGTAATTCCATATATGGACATAATGGTATCTACCCATGTTCAAGCTTGTACTAATCCATACATTACTCTAGGGCTCATGATTATTATTGAGTCACTAAAGGATCTATTTGAAGGAATGAAATAATTGTGTGCACCTGTAAAACTATAGAAGAAGAATTCCATCAAATATTTTGATCTGTATCTTTAGCCACCAAATAATAGGAATCCTAAAATTCTAATTTTCAACAGCTTTGGGGACGCAAAAAAGTAGATGACACTTTTCATTTCCTTCTATGATCCCCTGATTGGGAAACATGAACAACAACATGAATTGAAAATCTAGTGATTCATGTAGTCCCTTCTTAGTTCGTCCATTGTGTGGTAAATAATCTTGCCAAATCAATAAATTATAGGGTGTAAAGAACTCAGTCAAAATATTCTCTTCCAATTTATATTGATATTGAAGAAGAGAACATTACCTAACATATGAAACTAATAATGTGATATAAAGAGAGTTTCTTAGAACTCATTGCTCATTGGAATGGATTTTTATAATCACTTAACCTTCAACATCCTCAAGAAATATTGGTTCCCATATATATATCAAATCTCTAAAATGAATTGTACACACCAGTAGTCCCTATGAAAAATAAATGAGGGTTTCAGAACCAATCTAAGATTGTTCATAGAGTGGGAAACTATATCTCACAGACTAAGGAAAAGTGACAAGTGATTACATATTCTTAGGGAAATTTAATGGTGAATGTAGAGGTTGCTTATATTACACTTAAGTAGGAACATTCACTAAATACCACTAAAAATACTACAACATATCAGGCGGCTCCAACTCTAGTGTTCTCAAAAAAATTTCAACCACAACAATATAACAAATGTGAGTGAGGAAAAATAGTTTGTAGATGTGAAGAAAAATGTATACTCTTTTCAAACTGGCTATGTCCCATGATACATTATCTTTTAATTGGAATACAACTTGATTAAGTTTCTAAATCATAATAATCTCAACATTTATGGTGAATAATATCTCCAAAACTATTTCCCATTCCATTAAAAATTTCGGCACAAAATCCTATAATGTTTCATTTTTGAATACAAGTATGATAATATGGTGGAAACTAGGAAAGTGAAGCAGCTATGGTCAGCTGATCAAGTATCATGTGTCTATGCAACCAATCTGTAAGAGGTTAACAAATGAATGGATGTTAGTAGAACAGATATAAAGAAGTTATATGATATAATTTTCATAAATATGATCAACTAGTATAATGATATCTTAGCATAGTGGAAACATCCATTTGTGACACCAACCACTTCTACTACAACACAACCAACTCCATTAAGAGGTTAGTCCTCTGAAACTAATAATCCAAAAAGTGAAATGGATGTATGATTAAGAAGAAAATTCTTTATGATTAGATCATTCCAATGCCAATTTTTTCAGTAACTTTAGAGTACATCATTTCTATAGTCATATAATCACATGCACAACCCTACCAAATTATAGAATATGGATCAACAGGAAAAATATGATCATCATCAGATGAATATTTAATATTTGATTACATTAGTTTTATTCACTAAATGGATCCCTTTACAGATGATGAGTGATATTATGAAACTGAATTCCATACACTTGGTTGAAGAACTGGGGGGAAGAGGCTATCAGAGTCAAGGATTCATGGGAACGTGCAGCCATGCTAGGAGTCACTTCTATAACTGCATCCCTACACGAACCCTATACATAATTGAAACTCTAGGGATATATCTATAGTGAGATTTTTAGAAGATATAAAGTCCCACAAACATGTAAAAATCTGTCTTAACATAATTGTTATATTAAATTTCCAATAAGAAACATCATAGCCTAGTAATCCTTGGAGTTTAGGTAGACATAGTCGACCTAATCCAGCGAAGGAAAAATCACCATCAGTTCCTTTTCTAATGGTTGATCCATCCACATAATAAGCATTTTTTTAAATAACTTTATAAATTTAATCCCCATATGGAGAATCATGGATCTTTTGGACCAAAAGTACGATTTTCTAAAGCAACTAACATTGTTTTCACTAATATTTTAATATTTGATTGCTCAAGTCTATCATAAATCCTCCAGGATGAACTCATAGTGGAATGTCAAGACCTTATGAATTTGAATTTGATTTACCTATATCCAATGTACATCATATATTTAATGATCCCATATAATGGAACATAATCAATCTTATCATAGGGAAGGACATTGAAAACAACATAATGACACATCATAACATTGTATATATATGGATGGATAAATGACATTTATATTTGATGATCCTTCATAGAAAGAGGATCAGAAGTCAACCACATTCAATAATGGACACCTCCTCAACTAGGTATCAATTAATATCACTTTTCCCTCTGTACTCCATTGTTATAGGGTTATGATAGGAATGATGGAAATCCCCTTGATGAAAGAAACTCAATACTTTATTTTGAGATCTCATGTCCAACTCAGAATTAATGGTTGTTCAAAATGATAGAGCCTTCAATTTTCTACTGGGAATTCATTGGCTACTTCATCACATAATTATACCATATTTGTACAACCAATTCCTTTAATATTGTATCAAAGGAAAAATTTGAAAATTTAATCGTGAAAAATCCCAATGAAAGTATTCTGAATCATAGAAAATAGATTCAAAATTAGATCACAGGGTAGGGAAATAGTCCATTAAAAATGATTTCACTCATGTAAAAACATAATATAGTACAGAGATAACAATGGATAATCATTAGAAAAAACTCATTGCAGATTATTTGTTTCCCATCATCCAAATCGAGGAGGTGGGTTCAAATTCAATCACACACTCAACAACATCTATGATATCAATTGGAAAAAATGAGGATAAAAGCACTAGATAAAATGTAAAATATCTAGGATGTATTTATATCATAGATTTATATATCTTCATCTCATTTATAGATCTTACAAAAATTCTTATTCCATTAGATATGATGGATGAATTTTTCCTGTCAATGTAAGAAAATTATGATTCTCATTCGAAGTCCCTCTTCTACCCTTTGGATATCCAAAACATATGTATTTGATCAATTGATCCTGAAATATATTCTTCATAATAGTGATTCCAAAATTTTTACTCCTCCATTAACTCTGATAAACATGCATAGTCACCAACATTCCGAGAAGAGGTGGAAGAGTTAAGTCATGAGGGAGGGGAATGTGGGTTAGAGGATAGTAATTACCCTGTTTAATTTGAGGAAGTAATGTCCAACACTATTCATGAACTCAAATAAATGAATCAATTTATAGAGGAATATCTACGAACATATTTGGTCAGTGTGACCATGAATTTTGAAGAATAGGTTTTGTACATCCTTTCAAAAGAAGCTTACTGATGTGTTCTCTAGTAATTACACAATTATGTTAGTAATTGATCTCAAGGTACCCACAAAAAAAAGACAAAACATGTAGCTAGAAGGAAAAACCTGACTCACCCCTCTAAAATTGATTTTTTATTGGAAAAATTCATCAATTTCGACTTTATCTTAAAAATATAATATCATAAATGGCTATCAAATATCATCTAAGTAATTATGAAAAATAGAAAAATAAAGGTCTCCCTCAATATCTGAGATCTAAAATGGAACTATAAAAAAGTAGACTTCCCAATTCCAATCACATAACTACTTATTGATGTCACTGCTAGTAATTAGGTCCTCTCTTTCATTGATGACTATTCATGTTGAAAAACATGATGGCCCCAAAATATGAATAATGAACAAACATTAGGGGCACCTAGGGTGTATTCATCTATCTAGTAATTCTCTTTTGTTGGAATAATGTGTGGTCAAGATAACATTGTTTCATGCACCATATATTAAAATCGTTATTGGGGATGTTCTAATAATTTTATATTAATGATCTAGTGGTTATTTTCCACCAATGTTTTGACCAAATAAATTGTCATGATAATATCTTCCATAGACATCACATCATATCCAGAAAAAATAAAACCCTTAAAATTTTGATTATAGGGTAACCTATGGAATGTTTCTCAGCTTTATCATACAACATCACAACTTTGATGTAAACCCTATGAATAAAAATGAAGTCCTTACCATGTAATCTCCATGAAATCTTAAAGAGTTTAGAGGATTTCAAGGAGACATGGACTAGATGTGGCACATTATATGAAATCTGTCATACATGTTTCTTCCATCTACTATATAGATGATGGATGGAGTCTCATATTAGGGAATGATTCCATTCTTGATGAATTTCACATCCTCAAGAAATATATTTTGATCCCACTTTTATTAATTCCTACCGTTGAAGGAACTATACTCATTAAATATCAAAAATACTTGTACATATCAATATGAACCTTCCTTGTGAAAAATAAAGACGTTGTGAATGTTGAAATCCACTATTATCTTCGGTAAACCATTATATATGATGAGACACACAATTAAGATATCAAGATGAGCTTCCCATCATTAATCATTATGGTTTAGAAACTAAAGAACTACCTGCAACACCTTGAGTTACATTTGTTTTCACACAAAAATATGCTCAAATATATCATCATCCATCCTATAATAACACGATTTTTGCAACATGGATCGTTATCCAAAAAAATTGATATTCAGAATGTTACTCATAAGGGGTTAATGTCCATGCTCAAGAAAATTTTAATACCAAGCACCCATATTCAAAAATAAAATCCCTAAATGAATACCAACCAAATAGAGATATATAAACTATTTAGGTGGCCCCCAAAATGTGGGACATGTATTTTCATGGATCCTCCTGGATCCCAATCCGAAAGAAATTTGAATACTCTAATATCAACAAATTAGGTTTAGGGATCGTGCTTATTTCCCATAAGAAGGAACTATTACATTACTCTTTCAAATTGAAGGAAAGATGTACCAAAAATGTTGAATAATATCAGGCCCTCATTGCAGTCCTAGAACTCGTAATCTAAATACAAGTGGACCACATAGTTGTGAAAGGAGGCTCAGTGTTGGTAATTAAATTGATCAAATGGGAATATTTCATTAGAAAATAATACATCATCTCCATAATTGATTATGCTGGATTGTTAATGTTAGATTTTCCCTCACAACCAATATTGAATTACCTCACATGATAATAAAATGACCAGGAATATTCACTGGTGAATGAAGCTACAACCATGTTGAATCCAAATCAGGATAAATTGATCCTAATCATTTCCCATTACTGAATTGTCACATATATTTATTTATGTATTAATATAAGATATATATGAATTATCCATGTCACCAAACCATTTTCTCGTCCCATTAGTTGGGTTTTCAAATAATAGAATACATTCGAAATGGATTTATTCCCTCAAGAGGTGATGGAAAAGAGAAAATATAATAATTAGCAACCAAGTTCACTCATTAAGATATCCCAAATCACCAGAATGTAATTTATAGAAATTGATTTAATAGAGTATTATTCATATATATTAATGTGAAGAGACTGATGATATCATGAATGAAGTACACTATGGATCCTGTGGTGACAACTAGTTTATATATAGGCATTCTAAACAAATATGATGTCATAGATAATTATAGACTATGATGACGCTGTATTTCACTAATTTACCAAGAAGCATCATTCCATAAAAGTGCATGCTGAGATTTTGTACATACATCTAAATACTATTGGACATTAACCATATGTGGAATTGATGTTGTGGGGCCAAACCATCCAGAAACAACAACTAAGTTCAAAATACATCACAACATATACCCAATTCTTCTCCAACTATTTCAAGGCATTACGACTTAAATAATTCTAGGACAAAAGCATTGACATATTTTTGAAATAAAAAATAATTTATAAATTGGGTGTCTCTCAAAAAATAAAGATATGAAATAACACCTAATTCTATTTTGACATGGTCAAAAAGTTGTATTAGGTCTATAAAAAATACAATTGTTCAACCAAATATCATATAATGATTAAGGGAACGATATAAGCCTTTAACAAGACCCTTTCAAACATACTTCATAAGATGGTGGATAAATACAATAAGTATTGGCCTTATGAAATACTCCATGAATTGTGGGAAAACAAGACTACAACCAATATCTTTATAGGGGATACCTAATATCTAGTGTTACATAAGACCGATGGAGTCATTCTCATTGTGTTCATATTTTAATCACTCAATATTTTTATCTGGGACCGGATACCCATGGTTGAGAGATACCAAAAACATCGAAAAGAATTGGAAAAAATTGATGAGAGAATATTTCACACTCTACCTCACTTGGAAGATTAAAATCGGATTGTGTGAGCTTTTAACAAGATGGAACGCCTCCATGAATTCCTACATGGATAATTGGTATTTGTTCTTAGAGAAACAATGCTACCTAGAAATAACCCTCCTGAGATTGAGATAAATTTAGAGGGACCTTACTACCCACATAAGGTCCACTATTATATGTATTATTCATTGATCATAATGGACTGAGAGGTCATTACAATCCCAATAAATTCATGGTTCCTAGATAAATATTTTATTCAATTACATGACCTAACCTCTATGATTCATGGAATTAAATTATATAGTCAGTCAATATTGTGTAACCTAAAATAGAACTAAAATCTTCCTTATTGTAATATATTTATAAAAATAATTACTATATATATTTGAATATTTAATTCTCTAAACATTATAGCATATTTTCTAGACCACATAACATTAAATTTCACGGTTCATGTCCTTGTTGCATGATGTAAAGATGTGTGTCATTTATATCCTTGTTTGAGTGGATAATAATATTTTGTTATGGTACCCTACCACACCCATGTTTAATAATTATTTTTCCTATATTCTCATTCAAATTTTATATTTAGTGACACTTAAGACTCTCATACCAGGTCTTGATGTGAAAAAAAATAATAACCACAATTTTCTCTATTTAAGAATTATATCTATCCAATGAACCTTTCAGGAACTACATGGGGATTTATTATTATTCTAATTTGATATGTAGTGATGTGTAGACCATATTTTTCTATTCCCAGACATCATTTTGTAAAATATCAAGAAACCCATTTTTCTTACATCAAAACTATATTGTTGAGGGAAACAATTTTCAAGAACTACATGCATCATGCTTCGTGTTCCATTAATATACATTGTGTCACTCATTTCATATCACATAGTACATGCATACTCTTTATTTCTACACCATGTGACCCATGTCCTTACAACAAGACATTAAACTCCCTTTCTAAAATCATCATTTCATGGTTATAAACTACATGATATTTTATAAATTTACATGTGTCTTGATTCTCATTTCAATGAGAATCATAGTGATGCTCATATTTCTATCCATGGACCCATCCACACCATATCCACACTTTTTTATAGTTCATTTTCGTTGAGACCACATTGGGTTAAACTGCATGGGATTTCAGAACTACATAAGGCATTATTATTCCTCAAATGATATCTGAATCCTTGACTATACATCCTGTCCTAGCCTCAAGAGAACCTAAATACCCTCGTCATTCACATGGGTTTTCTTTTTTGTTTTCGAATAATCCTTCAACACTCAAACTTTATCACATTGATTATATCTCACATCATCTTAGGAGTTTTGGTAAATATATTCCTTACATGTTTAAGGAATGCCATTTTGTGTCAGGTTTATCATGATCCTAGCTAAAAGACCTGTAATGGAACACCAAATGTTCTTGTTGCATAATGTAAAACTACATGGATTTCTCTATAATTTTGTGTATTATGATTTTCATCTGAAGAATATTTGTATTTATGTCTTGATATTCAATAAAACACACACCCTCAAAACAATATAGGAATGTTCCCAATTCTCCCATGTATGATTTAGATATACAAAAGAATATTCAATATTGTTTCTCACCAAATATGTGATCCCATATTCATAAAAAACCACCATTTTTCTCCACTTATGATTTCAATTAATCTATGTAATCTTTTATAGTTCCAGGTTTGGATTTATTTTTCTTCCAAAAAGATACATAGTGATTCTTGGGTCCAATGTCGTGGACTAGTCATGATATTCAATTTTCAATTTTAGTCAACATTGTTCTTAATGAATGATTTTAAACTTCATGGTTGATGTCATTTCCACATTACATTAATGTTATTGGTTCAATGTGAACCATGTGGGTCTTTATTCTAATATTAATGAGATACATAGTGATGACTGGATCTTATTTCATAGTCTTAGGAACATGGATAAGAAAAAAGCACTGCTATCTTATATATAAACAATGATCTTTATAGAATCTATTAATTATGGTTCCCTTTTTTAGGGGTCCCCTAAAGAAATAGATATGTCTCTTTTCATTAAGAAAGGGACACTACATTTCATGGAACATGTTAGTACAAACACCTCCATTTCAGTTAAACATATCGCATTCAAAACACTTACTAATAATACTATACACATTTATATTTTCATATTCATTATGTAGAAAATTGATATAGAATGTATAATACCTCAGGAATCCTTTTCATAACTATATTGTGACATGTCCATGTTTTCTTTGAATAATTCACCCACATAACAGGATTTTCATCTATAGGATTCCACATCCTAACTATGATGTAACACACCCCAATCTTCAATACATATAATATCCTTGAAAATGGGTTTCTCAAAAAGTGGTATCTTCTCCCTCAATATAATCCTCTTCTATTTCCAAACCCATTCATGAAAATATGTTGTAATTCCTTTTGAAATTGGGAACTATCATCCCACGCATACTTTTCCCTTGTCATTTATCTTTATCATGGATCCCCAAAGATCATGGTTTAAAATATCCTCCTCCATGTCTAAATTATTTCATATTGTCCTTGGATTGGTATGCCACATGTTAAACATTGTTTCCGTAGCACACAGTCCAAGATGTGTAATGAGGAAAAATGAAAGTACAATATAATTGAAACAAATATTTCCTTTAGTTATGTTTCATGTCAGAGGGGAACATCAACATTCTGAATCACCTCTTCCAAATTTTAATGATTTTCGTCAACATAATATCAGATAAGTTGAACATTATATTGATCAGTTTTTATAGCTTATTAGAGCTTGGCTGACTGTGTAAAGGCAGCTTCCTCACCTTTAAAGATGTTCTCCCACTCTACAGCAACAACATCTCTTGTTTATGCCAAATTCCCTTTAAGGGATTAGAAGAGTTGAACTACCTCTTCTTTAATGTAATTTAATTATTCTTGAAGGGGATCCATTTGGAGAAATATCTATTCAGGGTTATCATGATAATCCTCCACTTTCATGGTATGGGTGTGTTTATATGGGGACACAATACCCCCAACAAATTTTAAATTGTCCTCATAACGGTGCCTCAACTCGTTATGAGCATTGAACTTCTTACATTTCCTGTAAGATCAAATTCACCCTAGGAGGGATATCATGGTAATAAAATCCACCATATCCTAACATTACAAACATGAAATTAACTTGATGAAGTTTTGGAAGTTGTAATTAAAGGGGCATCCACCAGATGATATTCCAGATGACTTGTCAGAAAATGTTGCATATGTTACAGATATCCTAATGCATCTCCAAGTACAATCCATAGTCACTCTAAAATGGTGATATGCATGTTGATATTATTTCCCTCAATGTGTCACATTGTTATTGTCCCTAAAAAACAACCGTATTTTTACTAACTGATATTGGTAGAACATTTGTATAAGCCCGCCTCTTAGGCTCAAGGGCCAATGTCGATCGCAATTAATTGAATGTGTGACATCTCACCATCATTAGGAGGTCAAAAAACAATATAGTTAGTGATGTAACCAAAATGGTTAATAAAAATCACTTGTGGTCATGTTAAAATTTGGAATTCACATCTACGCAATACTCCCTTCTTGAGTTCATTGTGTAAGGAAATCGTGAAAAAGAGCATCCATCTAATTTTCCATAGATAATGGGATCACAATCTCTCTAAAATCTTCGACATCATGATTTCTAGATATCACTCCATTGAAAATGGGAGTGGGGTGTACATGGATGCATTTTGAATGAATTTTCTGGGAAATGTTACTTGCAACCATAGCTGCACTAGTTGAGAATTGATGTAAAACATTAGATCATAGAATATGAACTGTTATTGGAAAATGAGAAAACAAAAAAATAAAATACATCTTATTCAATACTAAAATCCTCAAAATCTCTATAGTAGCCAATACTAACAACTACTTGATTAAATAGGTCCATAACTTCATGATACTAGACATCATGTCTCATAATATACTACCCCATCAGGGTATATGAGATGTGTTCCATAGAAACCAAATTGGTTATGAAAAAAAAACATTTGTTGAATTCTCGTTAAGAATAACATAATCATGTGTAATAGAGTTATGGACAACATCAACACATTTATCAAACCATCTAGGATCCCTATGAACCCTTTCCATAGTAACAATGGAACTGACACAGACATTCGTGAGGTCCTATGTTGTAGGAAATAGATATAAAATATTATGGGAAGAAGAAATTCAGAAACATCACATCAAGCCATGGGGTGTGGATTAGAAATTACCATGTACATATTCACTCTATACATGAATGAGGGAAGATACATGCACATCTCATGTTGTTTCATCCATCAAGATATTGGATTCTTCAGCTTGAGTTTATTCCTCCTCTAGGGTGACCCTCTATCCTTGAAAGACTACAACTAGATCCTTTTAGGGTGTAAAATAATATATAATCAATATATCAAAATCATGGTCAATATATTACATCAATCTATCATGAGAATATATTATAAAATAAAGTCTAATTTTGGCATTTATGTGGGGTCAAATTTTTCTCACTCTATCACATAATCATTATGAACAATGATTGACCATTATTAGTCCCCTTCAAAAAATACATATAAGGTGATAGTCTAAGAGCTTATCCTGTCATTTCCTTCAACATCATCCTCATATCAGGGATATTTTTATGGGATCATAATACTCATTTGCATTAGGATTCATGTTCTAATGGGTATATACTTCAATGAACCAAAATGTATATTGTTGTTTGTTACTCTTCTTATTATTCATCTTCCACTTCTCCTCCAAACTTCTAAAATATTCCCATTAAAATTAAAAAGTATAAAATTTAATGGAAATAGAAGGGGAATGAGATTAAAACATCATTAGGGTTGAGATAGTCTTTCCATTACACTTTGGTGTGACTAAACTCCCCCTAAATCTCTATAAGGTATAAATTTTAGAGACTTACTTCATGGTTATGATCTAATTATTAGTGGAATATATAAAATCCCACATCTCTTGATCATATCATATAACCTTCGCGAAATCACTATTCGGGAGATTATTAGAGGATGATCTAATATCTCCCAAATATGTGATGCATATTCCGAATTTCCAAAACACCAAGAATTCATAATATCATGAGATAAAACAATCCATGATTTGTCCCCTAGGGGTTTCATATAACATTTCTCGGATGTTGCTAGTTGTGAGAGTGTCTTACATCATTTTACAGGGAATTAATTTTAGGAATCTTGCCCATCATTGAATTCTAGGTTACTAGAACATGTGTCTCCTCCCAATGATAATGACTAGACCAATATTTCATTTATTTTTTTCTTCAACCCAAGAATTCTTAGTGGTCTTCACATGATAGCTCTTTAATGAATTTGGAGCCTCAGTGGCTTCACCTTCAGTATTAACATTTCTAATATGCATTTGAGGAAATTCATTGGTACTCACCATGACCCGATGAATGCATTTCATTAATACCCCCTCCCCCGAGGCTATGATGCAATCCATGCACTATAATACCCATCCTCTAGTATGATAAATTCACATAATAAAGGATGATTAAATCTAATTTTTGAAACCTCCAAATCCAAGAGAATCCAAAAATAGTTGGGCCACTATTGAGTGATTTTCAAGCATACCTTGTGGGGGAGGTGGGTTCTTGATGTTTAAGGAAATTTGAACTGGAGTGTAAACCAATACGGATCATATGACCCATATATGTTCTCACATTCAATGCGACCTTCTAGTGTAATGTTTCTAAATGACACTATGCACACCCTCAGTTCTTCATCACCCATTCCTAGTCATCAGATCATCATATGGTAAGAATTTGTATTCCCTTAACAAATTCATTATTTTTTTAACATTATCTTAATTAATAGATAGATGATTTATTATAAGAAAACACATATTCTTATAGGTAAAAGTTTTTGTTAGGGTCCTTAACATGGCTCACAATAGCATAAGAATTAAGCTATATGGAAATCCACCCCCAAAACCATTGAAATGTCGCTGAAATTATATATAGGGACATCCCATTTTAAAATGTAGTAAAAATATATAAAACCTCACCAGGATAGTGGAAACCAAACATATATGTATCCCTTTTTTATATTATAGCTTCTATAATTAATATCCCTTTCCCTATACAACCATTGGACTCATAGACTGATAATTTGTAAATGATTAGCCATATTGTGAGGAATCGATGCAAGTGGTTCCTCAACAAAAATTATGAATTGACCTTGTAACCCCATCAGGAATACTGTCACTTCTCTAACATGGGCCCGATTGTGGCCAAAGTAGCCCAATTCCTGAAAATTGTGCATCATGAAGTGTACAAAAAATTGGTAACTATTACTTTTTGCTTGAGAATTCCTTCACGCACATTCTTGGATAGATTCCTCTATTATAAAAAGTGTATCTGATAAACTCTTTATTATCCGTAAAATAGATCTCATGGCCAAAAAGTGGTGTCCATTAGGAATCATCCCACATTATTATGAATGGTATAATCTGAACATAAATGACACTGAGAATATGGGGTCTAGATAAAATAGACATCCCACAGGCTAATAACAACATCCTCATGCATCATATGGGAATAATTTTTCTAATACTGTATTCCCTCAATAGATAAAAAATTATTTGAAGGTTTTTGTAAACTTATGTTCTATATTACCAAACAACATTGTACATTCATGACATCTTTCACCTCTTTACTAGCATTTTCACATGTTAAAAAATCCTAGTATGACCAAATCTATTCATCTGGGATCCCCTTCTTGATAGGATATCTTAGCCTTCCTTCCATCATTGAAACTATTCTATTTAGGAAGAATTAAAAGTCAAGTCATATTATTGAGGCTTAGTCTCTATGGTGTGTGGATTTTGGTTATTGTTGTAGTGGATGTGATGGATTAAAAAAGTGGTATGAACCATTACATGTTTGATTTATATGCATTTAGAGGATAAATTGGTGGAATGACAATTTGTATTTTATAGAAAAAAGATTTTGCGATGTATCTCTTAGCCTCCTAGATGAGAAATTTCTTATGAATTCCATGGCTGTATAAGGGAAGTAATCACATCATGGATGCTAGTGATTTTTATGGTTTTACATGCTTCACCAAATCAATAAGAGTAGGTTAAACCATATCTTTGTAATTTTTCCCAATAGCATTTATCATCTCAGAAGAACGTATAGTGTATTATACCAACGAATTAATTAGGGAAACCATTGTAATCCTACAGGAATACAAAAAATATTTTTTTTCATGTGGTAAAAATATCGACATAAAGAAATAAATATAATTGGTAAAAGAAAAGGCTCATGTAGGCTATTCGATTGGGTTCCTCATGTATCCCCCTCGTCCACATTTTTCACACAATCCCCTCAATAATATACCTCACATAGGCTCCTCTATGAGGTAAATCTATGTAGAACAGCTACTCAAGTGGATGAAAAATATACTTATATGGTGATTATTATTCATAAGACAGGTGTAAACAACACTCATGGAATATTTTAGAGAATGATATCTGTGAATAGAGAAAGTGTCTTGTGTATCGAATGAAATAAATAAACAAAGGGTATACTAGTGTTTATAGATTCCATTGGCCCAAGTATAGAGGCTACCAACTAGAAATTTTTCATGGACTTAAGCCTAGGAAATTTGTATAGAATTTTTTCACTGGACCTATGCCTCTATCCAGAGTGGGTATCCTACGTTGAAGAAATGCACCCCATTTATAATTTTTTTAGTTATTTTTTTATTGACTCATCCCAGTAAATCGATCTAATCCAATCCTGAGGTGGGGATCTTTTTATTACACTCTATTTTTTCATATAGGATTTAAATGTTACAAATATGTCCTCATGTAGTTTGAAGAGGTTGAGATCCCTAAGAATAATACATGCAACATACATATGATTATCTACATGCACAACCCTATAAATCAAAAACTTCGTGCCACCCCCAAACATTTAAATGACGATTCGACCACCCATGTATATGGTACATGCAATGAGTACTTATACCATCGACCCTCACATGGAATCTCTTTAACCATGATCCATATTTTCCTATTAATCGTACCCCATGGATCCTCATTTAAATAAAAGAAAAATTACGAGATTCTATGAAGCTGTTATCTTATTGACCATTTTCAAAGGTCCTCTAAAATTCTTCAAGTCACAATCTAAAACTTTAGAAAAGTTGGAATTAAGGGGTAGTTGGATCAAAGATCCCCTCGGTTCTAAAATTGAACACTCATGAATCGGGAAACAATTTCCCCTAGTGGAATACCACTTATTTGACGCCTCTTTCCTAATTAGGGACCTACACGAGACCCATAAAATGAAACATAAGGAGACCTGTGGTGTCTAAGATAAAGAATATCTCAATTTTATTTCATAGAAAGTCCATTTCCCATATAATATCAATCTAGTGCATTCATATTACCCCTTCACATATCACTTGTTGTTCCTCTTATGCCCTATGAAAAGAACTATTGCCCGCAAATCTAAGACCACCACCATTACCTATTTAAGTCCGCATTCAATTCAATAATGGTTGGGATTCCCTCCCTTTGGATCCCTCATCTGAGAGAGGCCAAATAGAGCCCTTCCCTAAATCCTCTTATCATGCAAGCCCATGGTTGAGGCACACAAGCATATCTCCCATTTGGGTATTTATTTCATTGGTCATTGGTTTCGCACAGTTTTCCAACTTGATGGGATTATTCCTCTAGGTGGATATGAGTACGAATACCATAAATCATAAGTAACCCAATACTAGTGTTGTTTTAGGTACCTCTTGCTCTTCGAAAATATGAAAACGTTCTTTCCCTTATATCATAATAAATATGACCCATGGCCTCAAGTTCTAGGTTGCTTTGGTGTCAATAATGCTTGATTATATATTTTGGGATAGTTAATTATCCTCCACTCATCCCAATGAACCAATTATAGTGAATCCCTCCGACAGTAGGCCCCTAGAATTTCTTATAGGACCAATCCTAATCTATTGCTTACTCATACATACCTATGGGTTGTAGCAGGATAAATCACTAAATGTTACTAAATCTATTACCAAATTAAGATGGGATATTCTAAATTAAAATCCATTTACATATCCATTTTGGTTGATAGTAAAATGATGTGAGGGACTACATAGGCATGGGTCTTCAAGGCCACATATCCAAATTTAGAGAAAATGAGATTTTGTGGTTTCACATATCCACATTTCCTCGTATTTATCACATTAAGAAATACTCACTTATGCCTATATTTTTAGTGATCATGACATTTATATTGCACCAAAGGAATTGGAGTAATTCCATGTGTTATCCCCAACTCATAGTATGTGACTCATATTTAGTATAATCACCAAAAATAAATAAAAACTAATAAATCACCTTGTAATACTCCTGAAGATTATTCCCTAACCAAAACAAAAAAATCCCTATAGAGTCCCACTTGAAGTATGCCCCAAGCCCTTCATACAGGACCTTTACTTTTATGTTCCTTCCACCTCTGTCAAACCCATGGGATGTGCCCATATGGTTAGACTGACTTGACTATAATGGATACTGAAACAATAGATAGGAGATTATATTTTCAAATCCATATATCATTTCCATTGGTTATAGGTTAAAACAACATTACGTAGGATCAAAAGTCAGATCCCATTCCCATTGCATTGGGGTTTTGGACTCATCCACTATTGAAAAAAAGATGATTATATGGTCTTATAGATCCATTTCTTCCTCTTTTCACTCACACCAAGAATGACTCATGTGGGCAGAGATGTGGGTAATGATAAATACATCCACACAATCACCAAATTTTTTGGAGTCATTCAATGTGCAAGCCCAAAATGAAACAATAACCTCTTTTTTTATATAACCTAATCACACTAAAACATATAGTCCTAAAATCTAGTATAATCCACATTTATGTCATTATAATGCCACTTATGCACCTTATATTTGATATAATCCACAATCATAACCAAGCATCTTTTCCACTTTTTCAGTTTAATCCACATCCATTATTTACAAGGGAATCCTTGTTAAGAATATGTACCAACCAAACATCTTAAACAATGATGGGATTCTTCATAAAAAAATAATCACCAAAATAATCCTCTCAAAGGTATATACTCACCTATGGGAAAAATCTTTAGTATTTTTCTGTAGGCAGGGGTCCACACAACCTAAAAAAATTTGGTTTGATTCTCATAAAATGGATACATAGAAAGCCCCCCCCCCTCGTGGCTCATACCTTACACCCTAAACAAACCATAATTATCTCTTGAAAACATTCCTAGTAGTATATTATCCACCCTCAGAGCCCATAACACAGGTTCCATGGGATTCTTTGGCATATTTCACACACACAAATTTGACTACAAACCATTGTCCATGACATCCATGCCTCATGAGGTTAAAATACATAGTTTGGTCCCCAACACATGACCATAAATGGTATGATGCTTCCCATTATGTGGAACCAAAATATATAAGTTATGATTCATTTCAAAATGATACATATGAATCATATCCATGGGTAAGATACTAATATAAAAATACTCCAAACTCCCTAGAATATGTTTCACTCTACATCTCTCCCTTGGGTGGCCAAAAACTAGGATCATAATAAAAAAAAATTTAAAGAATATCTGAGCAATACATAAGAGGGTACTATTAACAGACAACATTAGATACACACATATATCACCATTAAAGAAGAACATTAAATACATATAGATTATTGTAAATTAAATACACCAAAATATTTTTTAATTTATGGGTGACCGTTTAAATACTTGGGAATTAATAAAGGGATAAAAAATCATATTCTTATAAGAGAGACACTAAGTAATAAAAATTTCACCCAAAAGGTTCTGATGATCATGATATCCCTTTATCTCAACAAATGTGGTTTACTATAGATCATTATACAAAATTCCCAAAAAATTTAGGTATTGGAATATAGGTCCCTCAACGATATTAAAATGTTTGGTGTTTCATTCTCCATTAAAAAACCCCACTAGAGGGAATTTTGAAGTTGTGAGACCAACATGACTAAGTGTACATGATTAAAAACCAAAAAATCAGCAATCATGAACCCCTATATTATCATCCAAACAATTCTATAAAATATGAAATGGGGAATTGTGTACATGAAACAAATTAAATCAATGCTGAATATTGAACATGTCTCATGGAATTAAATGTGTCAGGAAAACCCCTTACCTATATAATGATATCATATATACTTTTTAAAATCAAATATAACAGTTTTAGTAATGTAATAAATTTATAATAGAAAAATATTGATATTTATAATATCATATATGATCCTCTTATAACAATTTACCACTGATTTTTTAATAATATTTTATTATTTTTATTATTTTGGATTTTAATTTACTTATTTTCTATTGTATGTTTGGTGATGAAATATATAGTTATTGTTCATAGGATATATATATATATATATATTATAAATTTTTTAATAATGTTATAAATGAATTTTTTTTAAGTTGATAAATTTCTAAAACCATTAATAAAAGGAGGACATGGAAAATGAATCATATAACTTCATGAAGATAGTTGGTTGTACATACCCCTGAGCGTTGATATCATTCCCATAATGACTGAATGGTTAAGGAAGTGGGTGATATATTTATTTTTTATAATAAATATAATCTCATATATATCATATATATTAACAATTTTAATCCTTGATACATTCCATGCTATGCATATGTGAAAAACTAATCTCTTCACTTTGTAAGGTTGTAATCCACAATACACTTGACTGATGAGATTGTATTTGAAACAGAATGGAACATAAAAGTAAATATGTGAAATGAAATTTTTAGAATAAAAACAATATAATAATTAACATATATATTATTTAACACCATCAATATATCTATCATTAATGGTTGTGTTGGAAAATGAAATAAATTCATTCTTGAAATGGTATTCCTATGTACATTTGATTGATGATTTTTTTCCATTTGATATAAGTAGAGATAGATAAATATTATATCATAATAATAATAACATCTAAGTATATAGGGTTTTTTTATATTGTATGTTTTAATTCATAATCTATATAGGAAAATATGAATGAATAAGAATGATCTTATTTAATATAATTACCATCTCTATGAGATTCCTCCATTGAATGTCTACATATAGATCCTAGAGTTGGACTTCTAGGAGGATAATGAGATCTAATATATGAAATAGAATTGATTGGAAAATAATTAGATTTTTTTTGGTAGAACCACATTGATTTATGGCTGTGAATAAGTAATGTAATGGAGTAACCTTTTATACATTGGGAAACATAACCCTCATGGAAATTACTTATAAATTTCCTTAAATAATCAAAAATGATAAAGTAATTCACAAAAAAAAAATCATACCAAAAACTATAATTTTTAATTGGTATAATAAAATGTGTAAATATGGTTAGAAAAGAATACATTTAAACAAATATATGTCATTTTAACCCTTATCATCTTAGTTTATAACAACATGAACCCCATTTTTATGAGAACCATGAAAATTATTTTTTATTTTTTTCCTATTAATTTTGGTAAATGTAGCACCCCAAGATTTCATAGTGTGTTATTTATTCAAAATAATTCAATAACATGCACTACACGCAACACCGAGTTCAAGCAGACCATGACTTACCAAACAAGCCGTTCAAAAGAAGTTATGAATAGTATTAACTAAATTTTAAACTTTATATAATCCTTATAATTTTAGAATCTATATTATGAGTTTCTTAGACATAATTCATTTTCAGTATTTCACTTTTACCAACTTTTAATAGTGAACCCTTTTTTAATCCAATGTTTTAAACTTTTTCAATTTGACTAAAAAAATTTACTTTTTAGAATGGGGCCATCAAAAATTTACAATGAAACATCCCCAGCTTCCACGATACGCTTTCCTTTGAATAATATAGTAGCGTGTGTTGTACGGAAATTTGAAAACTAACACACACCACAACCAATCAAACTAGCCATTATGAATAGTAATACATAATTTTAGAAATTATATATATATATTATATTTCAAAATGGACTTAGTTTTTGGAAACGGAATATCGAAATTATCCTATGTTGAATTTTTGGTATTTTTCTGACAACTTCCAATTTTTATGAATAGTGAAAAAAACTGAAAAACAACTTTTTTAATCAAAATAATTTATAGTGATAAATTATATTATTGAGTGGTTTTAAAGTATAATTAGAATATATTTTTACCATTTTATCCAATGGTGTTCATTAGAATTAATTTCACTTTGAAATTGGACCTAAAGAATTGTCAATCATTTAATATATATTGTTTCTTAAAACCCCGCTATTTATTGTGACAGCGGGAATTAATTATAAAATTAATTAATGAAACTTATATGTCTATAATTTTTTAAAATAGACATCATTTTTTAATTCGTAATATCAATTATAGCTTAGGGTGAAATTTTGGCATTGTTCTGAAAAACATCAATTTTTGATGAATAGCGAAACTACTAAGTGGTAGTTAAAAATCTGAATTTTTCATAAAACATAATTTTACCAATTCTGTGAATGTAATTTCGAAAATACAAGAGAAATGGTTCATATCATGAAGTAATATGTGGTTCAATGAGATGAAAATAATTTTTGGTGAATAGTAACTTTTTACTTTTATTTACCGCGGTTAAAAGTAAATAGGGTAATTAAGGGTAAAAATGATATTAATATTACCATAACACATGTACTAATTCTATTGGAAAAGTTTATCTCGACCAAAAAAAACCTTAGGAATAAAATATTATCATTTAGATCCACTTGGAATAGATTAGGACATTTATTATTATTTAATTCAAAGAAGTGCTAAAAGAGTTAAAATCAAAGTTTATTTACTAAAACATTTTTAATATAGGGTTATACCTAAGATAAATAAGATTTCAAATATTAATTAGAAAGAGTAAATGATTTCCTATATAATGATATTTTATTTATAATTTTTAGAAATTATATAATTTAATTTATTTATGACACAATGATGATGCAGTAATTACTATAATAGTGAAAAATTAAAACAAATTGATATTATAAATACCCAAATAAATATAATTTGAGACTTTTAATGAATTAAACTAATTTTCTAGGATAATATAACATATTAGGATTGATTTAATTGACTTTTTTCAAAGTAATAAATCTTTTATGAGTTTCAAAAAAATCAACTATTGAATAGTGTCAAAATTGACATAAAAGAGTTTTCAGAACAAATATTATATTATTAATTGATATTAAATTCATAAAAATCTAACGTTCGGCCAAGATACTTATATCATGATTGTTTTAACATTAATGGACAAATTGGGGGTCTTTTATATGTATATAGTAAGTTTATTAACTATATAATATAAAAATACAAAGTGCCATGGTAAATGTCAAACAAATTAACTAAGAGTTAAAAGTAAGAGATAAGGTTAATATAATGACCCAAACCTGTATAAATTCTATTGGTTGAATGGTTTTTGACCTATAACCACCTTAACCTTTAAATAATACACTTTGGAGAAATTATAAACCGAATATGAATTTATTATAAACTAATATTTCTATCTTTTCCAAAGGTGCCGCTCACCCCTCTTATAAAAGGGCACTCCTCCTTCTCAGTTCTTCACACATTCAAAGACTTTTGGATCGGCCAACCTCTGCCCAAATACTCTCCCAACTTCCCTCACTACAACCTAGAGGCATTAGTTTGACCAGAAAGCCAACCTAATGAGCCCTTTTGATCAAATCAAAAGGAAGAACCCGGAGAAGAGGTAATGATTTCACAACACTTTTCCAAGTTCCTTTCTTATTCCACTTCTTATTCCTTTTTATTACCATTATAAAATAATAACTCCAGTATCATATATATATTTTGATGTCGTTATAAATATGTTACAACGTTATTCAGTATTCTATCCATCCTTTGAATAACATGTCAACATACGTGCGTACGTATGGCTAACCGTCTCCATGTCGTTGTGTAATTGCTATTCTATAAATTATTATTTGGATGGGTATAATAATGATGTATAATTCATGTAAATAATTAATGTAACATGTTACTGATTCTGTATATATGATATAGAATCCAATTATATATTATTTTAATATCAAAAGAATGATATTGTCGCTCGTGCGTACGTACGGACTACCGTCTCCACGAACGCGATGAGATTCATTCTCTATCATATACATTGAAGTATAATTATAATTTGATGATTTATAAATAATGTTTATGGACTTTATATAATTCTAGATATTAATAATATACAAACTATCCATGAAAAACATGGCTTACATAATAGAACATATAAAATAAAACGAGTAAGTTAACACCCAAAATGACGATAATACTAAGATATTATTAACAAAGCAATGTTAAAAGATCATATATGATATAATATTAATATATATGATTATTTTATAATTTAATAACAATTATTTCATCATTATACAGGATTTTAACCTACCCCAACCAAGGACAAGTACAAGGTAAGGGTTATTTCACAATCTCTTCATTATCTAAGGTTGTTTATACGTAATAATCTACTGGGATTTCTTTATCATCCACATCCATGTTTTTTCAAAATGTATTTCAATTTTTTTACCATTTACAATAATATGGGTTAAAGTCATTTATACCCTTGTTTGACTTTGTATAAGAAGTTTATAAAGGAATCTTTCCATCATTTTCCAAACAAGGTGCCTTTTAACCTTTTTGACAGGATTAAGGTAAGAATGTTTTTTTAACTTATACGACAGGTGAGGCTATTTTCCACAGTTATAAAATTGTCAAAGCATCCCATACAAGCTTATAAGAATATTTTCAATGAAAATATTTTATTTTATATGGCTCTTAAATGATTTCAAAATAAAAAGATACATTTCTCTAAAAAGGATTTTTGATTTCATCTATGTCAACATATTTTGTTGGATTTTATGCTTATGTGAAATTGATTTATTATGATACAAAACTTCTATGTTGTATTAATGGTTTTGTGGTATGTTTGACTATGGATGTGATATTTTTATACCATTCATGGTTTATGGGGAAAGTATTGACATTTCGTATGCTACTTTTCATATGAATGTGTATGTTATGTTTAATCCTTTTCATATGGGAATGCATTGGACTTAATATGTGACAGGTGGAGCCCGCTATGGCTCCTCGATGCATCAGTAGGTCTCATGAGACAAACTAGTGTCTTGGCACAAGGCCTTGACAAAATCTTATTTGTAGTCTTGTCACGAGGCCTTGGCTATGTGGTTATGATAGTCTGGCATTACACATTCCGTCATTATGAAAGTGGTTATTGATATTGCATGTGATTATTCGATTAGTAGAATATCCATGTGAATAAGTAAAAGCCATTATTTCATTATATTTTTGCAATACTATGTTGAATTTCATGATTAAAAGGATTTTGTTTTAGTTATACACTGCCTTAAATGTTTATTCTTATTTATGAAAGTTTTCGCTATATTGTTATCCTTACTGGGCATTTGAGCTCTCCCCCTTTTCTGTGTTTTATTTTCCCAGGATATGAAGAAGTAAATTATGAATGACCTGTAGGGATATTATGAAGGGTTAATAGTGTGGACTATGGAGAAATTATGTAGTTGTAGTAGTTTTTTCCTTTATGATGTAATGTAAAACGTTATGAATATATCTAGTGTTTCCAAGGCTACTAAACCAATCCGTCTTTCGAGATTTGATCTTTCTTGTGATCATGCCAATGTTATGTAATAATGAACCGACTCTAGGTAACTAGGGTTAGGTCGTTACAGTTGGTATCATAGGAAGTTTTGTACAAACCTTGGAAGCTAGATATAGATACACTCTGATTAGAGCACATAGATTTAAGATGGACTTTGAGGATTAGTATATAAGAACTTCCCAAAATTTTGGTATTGTATAGATTTTGTGAGTTTCCCGAGAAATACATCCCTGTCTGGATACGAGCAGGTAGAGGTGGCTCTGGCACAGATGTACCTAGGGGTAATACCCGAAAACACCACTTTGAGCTAGACTCGAACGAGAACTGGTGCACGATAGCGGGCCTTGATGCACACTTGGTTACGACATTCCCGGGGGATATGCTTAGGATAATTCTCATTTTATTTAAAAAATATTATAAAGGGTTTATGAGTATATACTTACACAAATGAGACATTTTTTTATTATGAATTATATCCATAAACTATTTAACTTATGTTTTGTGTTTTACAAGTTTGGGATTAGGTATTGTTATTCATAAACTAATATAGTGTATTACATTGTATAGAAATGGTGCCCAGTAGAAGGAATGATAACTCCATCAATCAACATGGTACAAAGAGAAAGAAGGATCATATATTTCATGGTCTTAAGTAGGAATTTATAAGAGAAATAGTCTCGCATGTATTATCATCATATGAAGAAATAATATCATGTGTTGATAAAATAAGTAAAGACTTCACTAAGTCCTATGTCTTTGAAGGGAGGCTATAGAAAAAAATGATGTTAGATAGAAAGATGGATAAATGGAAGAGGGGAAAGAAGAATTTTCCCATATGTGATAACTGTGGAAAGAAACACCCTGGAACTTGCCTGAAAGGAATTGGAGTTTGTTAAAAGTGTGGAGGAAAAGGGCACAAAGTACGTGACTGTAAGGGTAAGAAAATGGTTTCAAATGTACAATGCTTCATTTGCAAGGAGTTTGGACACTACACAAACCTATGTCTCAGTCATCAGACTATGCCACAAATGATGCTATTGGATAATAATCAAGTTATGATACTACCACAGATGAAGAGGAAGGATTAGAGTTCTTATGTTTATTATGTCATTTGAGTGTTGTATCAATAATGTACTTGTTATAATAATTATGGAGTATATAAGGATTTTACTACAGTACTATTTCATTATGGACTTGAGATTGTGTGGAACAAAGAAAAGTGACTCAATGTCATGTTAATTTTTTGGAAAATATATGGTTGAGAGGAAGATAACCCATAATATAGTTCTGATACCGAGGTAGTGATTTTAGAATAATACATGATTGATTTGGATAAATTATATTGGATGTTATTGAATACCTTGAAACTAATTAATTATTTATATTTTCCATCATTGTTGGGGTTTACAAAATTTTTGGATTGAAGGAGTATATCTATTATTCTATAAGGAATAAGGGATCATGAATGTAATCAATAAGTTTTTATGGTGATTCAGGATGTTGCAGTGTTTTAAAAGAATACATGATGAAGGTGATCACATGTTATTACACGACAAAAAAGGATCTTCATTGTGTTTACATTCCTTATAAATTGTGTACTGATGTATTTTGGATAGTTCGAGTTTGGATTATTTTGGATTGCCATAAAAGGATATCCCGGTGGTTAGGCGGCAACCCATCACGTCTGGCAAGGCCGCTAGACTTGAACCCACAACCAAAGGGCGACAAGGGTGTATCACCTACCACTGACCCACGTGATGTCCTTGTTTGAATAATATCGTTTTTTAATGGTTCTTCTAGATGAATTATAAATTAATTTTTTTAACCCTATACGAATAGGATAAATAGAATATTATTTTTAAGTTCTATTATCTTTTAGAGTAAAAGATGAGTTTGTGGTAGAACTTAGTTAAAGGTTGAGACTGTACTTGTCAAGTATACATTTTTCTTCTTCTCTTATTAAATGAGGAAATTAATACTTATACTTTAGTGAAGGGATCTTAATAAAATGTGTTATCTTAATACCATATGTTTTGCTGAACCGATGGTATTTTAAATATCATAGATTGATGAATTTAAGGCCCTAAATTTTACACTTGTTTGTGATCGATGACCTCAATCACAACCTATAAATATTTAAGTTTTTCCTCCAATTATTCATCTCTAATTACTATCAGTGTTCTCTAAATAGAGATCATAATTTGGTGGTGACCCTTTCATTTCTCTTTTCCTCTTATTAATACTAAACTTTATCATCCCAATTTCTGATGTGGGTTTCCCCACAAAGATATTTTCTATATTCAACCTTTTATTTTCGAAGAACAATTTAAAATTGCAAGGACACAATTTATTGAAGGAGGGGAGAATGTAACACCCCATGATTTCATGGTGTGTTATTTCTTCAAAATAATTCAACAACTTGCACTACACGCAACACTGAGTTCAAGCACACCATGACTTACCAATCAAGCCGTTCAAAAGAGGTTATGAATAGTATTAACTAAATTTTAACCTTTATATAATCCTTATAATTTTAGAATCCATATTATGAGTTTCTTAGACATAATTCATTTTCAGTATTTCACTTTTACCAACATTTAATAGTGAACCCTTTTTAAATCCAATGTTTTAAACTTTTTCAATTTGACTAAAAAATTTTACTTTTTAGAATGGGGACATCAAAAATTTACAATGAAACATCCCAGGCATCCACAATACACTTTCCTTTGAATAATATAGTAGCGTGTGTTGTACGCAACTTCGAAAACTAACACACACCACAACCAATAAAACTAGTCGTTATGAATAGTAATACCTACCTTGTGAAATTATATATATATTATATTTCAAAATGGACTTCATTTTTTGATATGGAATATTGAAATTATCCTATGTTGAATTGTTGGTATTTTTCTGACAACTTCCAATTTTTATGAATAGAGAAAAATACTTAAAAACAACTTTTTTAATCAAAATAATTTATAGTTATAAATTATATTATTGAGTGGTTTTAAAGTATAATTAGAATATATTTTTACCATTTTATCCAATTGTGTTCATTAGAATAAATTTCACTTTGAAATTGGACCTAAACAATTGTCAATCTCTTAATATATATTGTTTCTTAAAAACCTGCTATTTATTGTGACAGCGAGAATTAATTATAAAATTATTTAATGCAACTTATATGTTTGGAATTTTTTAAAATAGAAATCATTTTTTAATTCGGAATATCAATTATAGCTTAGGGTGAAATTTTGGCATTGTTCTGAAAACATCAATTTTTTATGAATAGTGAAACTACTAAGTGGTAGCTAAAAAACTAAATTTTTCATAAAACATAATTTTACCGCTTCTGTGAATGGAATTTCGAAAATCCGAGAGACACGGTTAATATAAAGAATTAAAATGTGGTTCAATGTGATGAAAATAATTTTTGGTGAATAGTAACTTTTTACTTTTATTTACCACGATTAAAAGTAAATAGGGTAATTAAGGGTAAAAATGATATTTATATTACCCTAACACATGTCTTAATTCTATTGGACAAGTGTATATCGACGAAAAACAACCTTAGGAATAAAATATTATCATTTAGGTCCACTTGGAATAGATTAGGACATTTATTATTATTTAATTCAAATAAGAGTTAAAAGAGTTAAAGTCAAAGTTTATTTACAAAAAAATTTTTAATATACGGTTATACATAAGATAAATTAAATTGTAAATATTAATTAGAAATATTAAAATATTTCCTACATAATTATATTTTATTTATAATTTTTAGACATTAAATAATTTAATTTATTTAAGACACAATGATGATGCAGTAATTACTATAATAGTGAAAAATTAAAATAATTGATATTATAAATACCCAAATAAATATAATTTTAGACTTTTAATGAATTAAACTAATTTTTTAGGATAATATGACATATTAGTACTGATTTAATTGACTTTTTTTGAAGTAATAAATCTGTTATGAGTTTCACAAAAATCAACTATTGAATAGTGTCAAACATGAAATAAAAGAGTTTTTAAAACAAATATGACATTATTAATTGATATTAAATTCATAAAAATCTAAGGTGCGTCCAAGAGACTTATATTATGACATTTGTATCATTAATGGACCACTTGGGGGTCGTTTGGATGTATATAGTATGTTTATTAACTATATAATATAAAAATACAAAGTGACATGGTAAATGTCAAACTAATTAACTAAGAGTTAAAACTAAAAGATAAGGTTAATATAATGACCCAAACCTGTCTAAATTATATTGTTTGAATTGTTTTAGACCTATCCACACCATAAATTTTAAATAATACACTTTTGAGCTATTAGAATCCGAATATGAATTTATTATAAACTAATATTTCTAGCTTTTCCAAAGGTTCCCCTCACCCCTCTTATAAAAGGGCACTCCTCCTTCTCATTTCTTCAAACCTTCAAAGCCTTTTGGTTCGGCCAAACTCTACCCAAATACTCTCCCAACTTCCCTCACTACAAAATAGAGGCCTTAGATTGACCATAAAGCCAACCTAAGGAGCCCTTTTGATCAAATCAAAAGGAAGAACCCGAAGAAGAGGTAATGATTTCACCACCCTTTTCCAAGTTCCTTTCTTCTTCCACTTCTTCTTCCTTTGTTATTACCATTCTAAAATAATAAATCCAGTATCATATATATACTGTGATGTTATTATAAATATGTTAAAACCATATTCAGTATTATATCCATCCTTTGAATAACATGTCACCATACGTGCGTACGTACGTCTTACCGTCTCCACGTCGTGGTGTAATTGTTATTCAATAGATTATTATTATGATGGTTATAATAATGATGTTTAATTCATGTAAATAAAAAATGTAACATGATAATTATTCTGTATATATGATATACCATCCAATTATATATTATTTTAATATAAAAAGAATGATATTGTCGCTCGTGCGTACGTACGGACTACCGTCTCCACGAACGTGATGAGGTTCATTCTCCATCATATCCATTTAAGTATAATTATCATTTGATGATTTAAAAATAATGTTTAAGGAATTGATATAATTTTGGATATTAATAATATACAACCTATACATGACAAACATGGCTTACGTAACAAAACATATAAATGAAAATGAGTAAGTTAACACTCGAAATGATGATAATACTAAGATATTATTAACAAAGAGATGTTAAAAGATCATATATGATATCATATTAATATTTATGATTCTTGAATAATTTAATAACAGTTATTTCACCATTATACAGGAGGTTAACCTACCCCAACCAAGAAAAAGTACAAGGTAAGGGTTATTTCACAATCTGTTCATTATCCGAGGTTGTTTATATGCAATAATCTACTGGGATTTCTTTATCATCAACATCCATGTTTCCTCAAAGTTTATTTCAAATTTTTTTTACCATTTACATGAATATGGGTTAATGTCATTTATACCCTTTTTTGACTTTTTATAAGAAGTTTATAAAGTAATCTTTCCGTCGTTTTCCAAACAAGGTGCCTTTTAACCTTTTCGACAGGATTAAGGTAAGAATGTTTTTTTTAACTTACACAGCGGGTGCGACTATTTTACACAGTTATAAAATTGTCAAAGCTTACCTTACAAGCTTATAAGAATATTTTCAAAGAAAATATTTTATTTTATATGGCTCTTAAATGATTTCAAAATGAAAAGAGATATTTCTCTAAAAAGGGTTTTTGATTTCATCTATGTCAACATCTTTTGTTGGATTTTACGCTTATGTGAAATTGATTTATTATGATACAAAAATTCTATGTTTTATTGAAGGTTTTGTGGTATGTTTGACTATGGATGTGCTATTTTTATACCATTCATGGTTTATGGTGAAAGTATTGACATTCCATATGCTAGTTTTAATATGAATGTTTATGATATGTTTAAACCTTTTCATATGGGAATGCATTGGACTTAATATGTGATGGGTGGATCCCACTATAGTTCCTCAATGAATCGGTAGGTCTCATGAGACAAACTAGTGTCTTGGCACAAGGCCTTGAAAAAATCTTATTTGTAGTCTTGGCACGAGGCCTTGGATATGTGGTTATGATAGTCTGGCATTATGCATTCCATCATTATGAAAGTGGCTATTGATATTGCCTGTGATTATTCGATTAGTAGAATATCCATGTGAATAAGTAAATGGCATTATTTCATTTTATTTTTTCCATACTATGTTAAAGTTCATGTTTAAAAGGCTTTTGTTTGAGTTATACACTTCCTTAAATGTTTATTCTTATTTATGAAAGTTTCCACTATATTGTTATCCTTATTGGGCGTTTGAGCTCACCCCCTTTTCTATGTTTTATTTTCCCAGGATATGAAGAAGTAAATTATGAATGACCTGTAGGGATATTATGAGGGTTTAATAGTGTGGACTATGCAGAAATTATGTTGTTGTAGTAGTTTTTCACTTTATGATGTAATGTAATACGTTATGAATATATCTAGTGCTTCCAAGGCTACTAAACCAATCGGTCTTTTCAGATTTGATCTTTATTGTGATCATGCCAAAGTTATGTAATAATGCACCGACTCTAGGTTACTAGGGTCAGGGCGTTACAGTAAAAATTTAGAATTACTATATTATATAATTCAAATAATTTTTATAAAAAATATTTACTTCTTTTTTCCATCTGATATTCATAGATGTTTCATAATTTAATTTAATATTATACTAGTAGATGAATGAAATAGTGGGTGTTTTAATGATAAAATTTAAACATGTCTTGAAGGTTTTAATATAATAATTCAATAAAAAATTTATTCTAATTAACTATATTAGATATATCTCAATAAAAGTAAACTAATTTTAATTTTAAATAAATTTAAAATATAATTGAACGTATTAAATAATTTAAAAGAAATGTTATTTATGTAAAAAAAATTATTTTTAATATTAATTGAAAAATGAAACAATTTGAAAAAACAGATAAAATTGACCCTAAGATAATTGTTATATTATTATTTTGAAAAATAAATCAACTTTTAAAAATAAAATTTCAAAAAGTGTTAAAAATAATTTTAAATTTTTTGAATAAATCGTGATTAATTCACATTTTATAAAAATTTAATTTTCCAGAAATAAATTATTTTAATTTTAAATTATTATTATTATTTCTAATTCACAGATAATAATTTAATTTTTTGTATACATCTATAAATCAAAAAAATTCAAAATTTAAGTATTATTATTCCTAACCTCCAACATAATGAATAGGTAATATTGGCCATATGTAAATAAATAAATTTCAATGGAGTATCATGTTTCATTTAAACCTGGTGTCATGTGAATCATAGTTGATCAAGGATATTGAATTTATTTAAAAACAAATGTACCCAAAGATCTTTGGTTATTATATTCTCTTAAAATCTTATTGTTTTATGTCATACTTGTTCTGAAACATGAACATTATATTTTAAAAATCTCAGGGTGTAACATTCTACCCATTTAAATATGTTTCATCCATTCAATTTAATCATGAACTCATCAAACAAGGGTTTCAAATTTGGAAATAACATCATTAAAAACCCATATTGTATAGATTTCTAATAAATAATCCTCTTAATAATGGTGAATGTTTAGTATTTTAGTCACATTGAATAACACATATAATTGTTTCTATATAGAATAACATTGGTGTAAATATGAATATATAGTAATGGATGTAAATAATTAATAATTTTAGAGTGTAATAGAGGTCATTGATCACAAAAATGTGAATTATCATTAGAAGGTTAAGAAATTGAAAAACACAAACCAATATTGATTAAATATACCATTTTAAAAAATAAATGATGGTATTAGTCTAGATTTTTTTTCAATTCCATTTTTCTATAATGGATGAATTAAATTACCATATAGTATAAGAATATATGAAATTATAATTACTTAATATCTTTATATTTTATAGTTAAAATTTTATCCCAATATTGATCTTCAATAATATTACAATTCATTTCTTATTCCTATATTCTAAATCTATATAAATAAAAAAATTTACAAATTTACAATGTTGTAATACCACATATTTACATCAACATATTGAAACAAAACCATAGTAAAATTAATATACATATTAATTATATGACAACCCTGCTTTTATTAAAAACATAAACATGATTTATTACATAAAACATCACTTGATACAACAAATATTATCGAGAGGTTTTGTGTCTTTGTGGCTTAGGATCATTACATAAAAACGTGAAACATGAAAAATAACATCTTTATTGAAAACATCTTTTACATGACCACTATATTCCCTCGTACGTAGCATTGCATTGGATAACCCGAGGACATGCAAATGAAAAGGGTGAGGTATAAAGCCCAGTAAGGGAGTACACATGGAATAACATGAGGAGTAAAATACATGTTAGGAAATAGGGATATCAATAGAGAATAAGAGAAAAATGAACATAAAGTCATGATAAAGCATGATAATCACAACATGGAAATGTGGAAACAACAAATAGCATGGAATTAGCATGAGCCAAGGCTCATTGCACATGGAGCATGACTAAATCCTCATTGCACATAAAGTACGAGTAAAACCTCATTGCACTAGAATTAGCATGAGTCAACACTCATTGCACATGACATTTCGTGATACTATACATTACCCAATGCATTGGAGCGCTATAAGGGTCCACCCTTCTTGACATTTCATTTCATGCATAAGTGTTCCACATTGATCATAAAACATTGATTCATAGAACATAATCATTTATTCCACGATAAAAGAATGTGAAATTCATACATGAAACTTCATAATCAATAAGTAAATGTTCATAAAGGTGAATACCCTTGATGGAGAAATGTGCATGGTATTCACTACACAATGTCATTGGCTTAGAAAATCGGTGTAATTTCGGCAGCCTAACGGCGTGACATAAGAATTCATAAAATTGGTTGATGAGAGATAATGGGGTGTCTCATAATATTTACATGAAATAGACAGTTATGAGGTCATATAGGTACATTTCTAAACATTGGTAATGGAATTTAGATTCATGATATAAAAGTGTTGCTTGAATGTAAAAGAGGAGAGAGAAGTTCCTTTCGGAGTTTCGACATAGTAACGGGTGTACATGGGAGGCATTTAATGAGAGATAAAGGGGAATACCATCATTCAAACAATAAGCGGGTAGTATGAGGGAGGTGCAAAACCATACCCCTACATTCATAATTGAAACTAATAGGGCAAAACAACATAATGAAAATTGAACAAAAATTAGAAAGGAAGAAAAAACCCTTACATGGAAGTGTGCTTCCAAAGGCTAGAGAGAGGCTTCTGAGAGGATTCTTGGGAGCTTGGGGAACCTTGGGAGTATTCTAGATAGTGTAGGGCAGACTTTGGACGAAAACCAAAGGCTTTTAGTGAGGATGAAGTGGGAGCTTGGGTGTGTTTATATAGGAAAGGTGGGGGAATTCTTTATTATTTAGGTTTGGGTCCCCTTACATTAAATTAATCCAAACCACAAACCATCCCATGGTTTTTGACCATTGTTTTGGGAAAAGGGAACAGGAAAAAAATATTTTTTAAGGCCAAAGTCCTAACTTCTTAAAATAATAGGGTTTCTTATGTGGAGGTGAGTCATACTCCCATGGAAATTAATATAAAAATACATGGTGTTTAAAAAGTCTTGATGGGTCCATTAATGCTTTGAAAAGTAATTCAAACAAACCCAAAATCACATTATTTAAATGTTAAAACTTATATTGGCTGAACATACAGATTATAGAATTTTATTACATAAATATTGAGTCATTATGATGTCATAAAACACATTATATATTTAAACGATATTTAATTTTTACTCAAAAATTTGACTCTCTCAGAAAATTATTAAAAATTCACCATTGGATAATTTGAATTTCCTAATTCCAAAAATAACTTTTATTTTATCTATATAGTTTTCTAAATATGTTAATTTTCACTTTTAAAATAAAAACTGACATTTATCAAAAATTCAATGGTTTTGACAAAAATGGATTTCAAACCTTAATAAAAATTATAATGGCATTAATACAATTATATGATCATTTATATATAATAAAATTAATCTAATAATAATAATAATAATTTATTAAAATATTATTTAATTGAAAAATCCCTTAATTTAATAAAATATAATTCTTAATAAATAATAACTAAAAACATTATTTGTACTTTAAAAACTATATAAAATATCAATAATGATAAGAATATATATTAATTATTATATAAAAAAATAGTGTACATGTACATAGTACAATTTATTTGTTACATAACCCCTTAAAACAGCCGCATAAGACCTAAGTGTAAGGTGTGCGATGGTGCATACTCTTGGGGTGGCTCGGATAACATTGCACGAGTGGAAATCTCTATAAACTTACACTTTTCCTATAGACAGTATTATTCAAGTTGAAATGATGAAGCTCAGCTTGGGCTTGGTCAAGAGTGAAGCCCAAGGATGCCACCTCTTTTCTGAGCTCCGAAAAATGGGATTCGTATGGAGAAATTCTACTGGATGAGGACATCGCTTATTTTGTCTGAGTAAATTTGGATTTGGTAAAGCCCTATATTTATACTAATCATGTTATCACTATTCAAAGGCTATATTAGCAACGATCAAAATTCTTAACATAAAACCAATGAAGTTGACATTTTATATAGACCTAAAGGGGAATTTAATTAGATTTTGAGGGATTTACATTAATGAAACTTTGGGCCATTACAATATTCCCCCCTTAAGAAATTTCTCCCTCAAAATTTTCCTCTTCCTATACTAAAACAGATGTGGGTAACTCAGCTTCATCATTTCCTCTGATTCCCAAGTCGCTTCTTAAAAATTTTTGTTTCTCCATAACACCTTGACGAGGGGCATTGTCTTATTTCGTAGAAATTTTTCTCTATGATCTAAGATCTTAAATGGTTGCTTCTCATAAGAAAGATCATCTTCCAATTGTACCACCTCAGAAGAGAATACATGTGAAGGGTCTGGAATGTACTTCCTTAATAGGGATACATGAAAGACATCATGTACTTTGGCCATAGTAGGTGGAAGTGCTAGTCGATAGGCCACAGCCCCGACACAATCAGGAATCTCGAAGGGGCCGATGTACCTTGGACATAACATCCCATTCTTTCCAAACATCATGACCTTCTTCTACAGAGATATGCATAAAAAACCATGTCTCCAACTTTAAACTCGAGGTCTCATCGACGATTATATGCATAACTCTTCTGTCGACTCTGGGATACCTTGATATGTTGTTGAATGGTTTTCACCTTCTCCACCATTTCCTCAACCATTTCTGGTCCATGAAGCTTAGATTCACCGACCACATCCCAACATGTCGGTGTTCTGCACCTTTTCCCATACAGGGCTTCATATGGAGCCATTTGGATGCTCGAGTGGAAATTGTTATTATAAGAGAACTAAACTAGAGGAAGATGTTGATCCCATCCTTCTTTAAAGTACAATGATCATGATCTCAACATATCCTCAAGTGTTTGGATAGTCCACTATGATTGGCCATCAGTTTGAGGATGATAGGTTGTACTAAAGTTCAGTTCAGTATTCAAAGCATGTTGAAGACTCTTCCAAAACGTAGAGGTGAATCTTGGATCTCAGTCAGACATAATAGATAGTGGTACTCCATGAAACCTTACCACTTCCATGTTATATATCTGTGCCATTTGATACAAATAGAAATCCTCCCGAATAGGAATGCAGTGTGCCTTCTTTGTAAGACGATCCACAACAACCCATATTGCATTATTGCCTTCAGATGTCCTTGGAAGTCTGGTGAAAAAGTCCATGGTGATGTTCTCCCATTTCCATTCGGGTATGGGCAATGTTTGCATCATCCTCTTAGACTTCTGCCTCTCTGCCTTCACTTGCTGACACACCACGCACTTTGATGTATATTCAGTGATATTCTCCTTCATATTATCCCACCAGAAGTTTTCTTGGAGATATCAATACATCTTTGTGATCGCTGGGTGAATAGAGAAATTTGAACTATATGCATCATCCAAAAGTTCCTTCTTCATCTCTGGACTCGATGGAACACATAGTCTTTTCCCAAATCGCACAATTCCTTCTTCATTAACATTCAACTCCTAGGATTTCCCTTTTTTGATAGCTTCCACTTTTTCCTGAATTCCCACGTCATCCTTTTGAGCATCGTTTAACCTTTCCAAAAGAGACGGTTGAGCAACCATTTGTGAAAGGATTGATGATGTTCCCTTCTTTATGATTTCCAAGTTCATATTCATCAAGTCTATGAAGATTGGAACCTTCTCAACTTTCATCATTGATAGAATCGGTGGGTCCTTTCTATATAGGGAATCTTCCACCTTGTTCGCTTTCCTAGGGTGGTAATATATTAAACAGTCATAATCCTTGATGAGCTCTATCCATCTTCTCTGGCGCATATTAAGCTCTTTCTATTTGAATATATATTTACGACTCTTGGGGTCAGTATATATCTCATATTTCTCCCCATAAAGATAATTCCGCCATATTTTCAAGGCAAAGATCACCATCGCCAACTCCAGATCATGCGTTGGATTGTTTCGCTCATTGATTTTTAACTGACTTAAGGTATAGAATATGACTTTATCATTCTTCTCAAAGCATCACTGAATACCACAAAAATTTCCCCACTTGTGGGTAAAGTGAGCATGAGAGCAGTGATAAACCTCCTTTTAAACTCCTTGAAGCATTCTTCACATTCATCACTCCATGAAATCTTTACTCCCTTTCGAGTTAGCTTGGTAAGAGGTTTGGATAATTGTGAGGAATTCCTCACAAATCGTCGATAATATCCAGCTGACCCGAAGAAGCTATGGTTATCAGTTACCAATGTTGGCCTCGGCCATCCATAAATTGCATATATTTTGGAGGGATCCACCAATATCCCATTGCTTGAGATGATATGGCCCAATAATGAGACCTCCATCAACCAGAACTCACACTTGTTGTACTTTTCATAGAGATTCATCTTGCGCAAAGTCTCTCGTACAGTTCTTAAATGATCCTCCTGGGTTTTGGAGTATATTAGAATATCATCTATAAAGACTACCAAAAATTTGTCTATGTAATCTCTAAAGACTCCATTCATTAAGTACATGAAGATTGCTGGAGCGTTAGAGAGTATGAAAGGCATTACTATGAATTCATAATGCCCGTATCTTGTTCAAAAAGCAGTCTTGGGGATATATTACTTATTCACCCTTACTTGATAATATCCCGACCACAAGTCCACCTTAGAGAAGTATTGTGCTCCACGCATCTGATCGAACAAGTGATCAATTCATGGGAGAGGATACTTTCTCTTTATCGTGATTTTGTTAAGTTCATGATAATCGATGCAAAGCCACATTGACCCATCCTTCTTCTTGATGAAGAGGACTGGTGCACCCCATGGTGAAGCACTTGGGAATATAAACCCTTTATCTAGATTCTCCTGTAGTTGTTTCTTCAGCTCATCAAGCTCTATAACATCCATTATTTATGGAGTCTTGGATATTGGTAAAGGCCCAGGTAAAAAATCAATAGTGAATTAACATCTGTTCTAGGAGGAAGACCAGGCAGTTCCTCAGGAAACACTTTTGTGAATTCCCTCAGAAGAGGCATTTCTTCATGGTTGGTTTTTTCCTTGGACTCAATCATCTGAGCTAGATATGCATGCTCATAAGGTAGTAATATCCATTCTTGAGATGATGAGCTAAAGGAGATTCATCTTTTTCCTTACACTTGTAATGAATCGGGGGTAGATTCTCCATATGGAGTGCGATTTCCCACTCTCTACAATTTATGTTGGCTCTATATAAGGAAATCCAATCCATGCCCAGAATTGCATCAAATTCCACCAGAGGGAGTATGAAAATGTTAGGAAATTAAATCCACAGATTATAACAGGGGAGGACTTATATTCATTGGATACAATGATTTCCCCATTTGTCGTACTCACCGACATCTTCACATCCATGATTTGTGGTGGTGCTGGGATTATTCTACTAAACTTTTGAGATATAAAAGAATGCATAGAACTGAATCAAAAAGTACGTTTTCTATTCTGGAAGGAATAACTAGTGTACCTATCACCACTTCACTGTCGGGGTACACTTTGGTAGAAGTGATGGAAAAAGATCTTCCTTGCTACCTTAGAGGTTGTTAGTTGCCTCAGAAAACCCTTGGATTAGGGAACTGATTTGCAAAATGACCATGTTCTTTGAATTTTTAGCATTGAAAAATGCTTTGAGGTTCGAATGGAGAATTCTTCACCTTTGTCGTAGCTGCGGGTCTTTCTTGATGACAGTTAATAGCTAGGTGCCCTTCTCTTCTACACCTAAATCATTTCCTCATCCCCTTGTGGCAATTTCCAGGGTGATTCTTTCGGCACTTTTGGCAAGTTGGGTGCTGGATCTTCTTAGCACCGTTGGATTTATCCATTGGACCACCAGCATTGAAGTCCACCTTAAGCTTCTTATCCATATGATACACCTATGATTTTTCGATCTCCATTTCAACCTTGAGGGCACATCAGACAATTTCCTCATAGTTGTCGAATTCACGAATCGCCAATGCTTTCCACGGGATAGGCTTCATCCCACCAAAGAAGTGGTCAACTTTGCATTCGGGGGTAACGACAAAGCCAAAAGAATATCAATCAAGCCTTGTGAAGTTTGCCTCAAATGCTCCAATAGATTCTTCGTCTTTTTGCTTGATGGAAAGGAAGTCCTTTTCAATCTTATGCCGGAGGGTGTGTGGAAAACATTTATCAAAAAACATCTTCCAAAAATCCTTCCATTTCAACGCCTCGATCTCCTCCTCAGGCTTAGAATATTTGGCCAATGTCCACCATTGATCAGCTTCACCCTCCATATGATAAGCAGCTAAGAGAACCTTGTCTTACTCAAAACATTGAAGGATGGATAAGATCTTTTCAATGGAGTTGATCCATTGTTCAGCAATCGTGGGATCAGATGATCCACTAAAAGTAGGAGGCCTTTGTCTCATGAATCTCTCGAAAGTGACTTTTTCTTTCATAGGGTGGGTTGAAAGTTCCTCTTGACCTGTGTTTCTATTCAAAAAATGAGTTATCTGAGAGGGAAACGTGACAAAGTTCCCGATTCCCGCCCCCATTGGATTGGGCATCTCATTAGTACAATCATCACACTGAACTTCACATTGGTTGTTAGCTCGAGTCCTCCTATTACCAACTATTGGCTGGAATAAAAGGAAAATTAGGGATACCACATAAAGGGTAATCCAAAGAGAAATGTTGATGACTTATAGATAAACTTTTATTTCCATAACTCATGAGTCTATAGGCTTCAATCTAGGATTTTCATGATCTACTTTCAAACATACATTCTTAGGGGCATTTTTTTTAATTTCCTTAATAAGGGTTCATACTAAGCTTGTGAATTTATCAAAACATATCACCTGGGAGTGTCGTAACCAAGAGTGCAGCAAGGCCCGTTTTCATTCACTAGTTCCCATTCGATTCTAGCTCAATGCAGTGTTTTTGGGTTTTACCCCTATGATACATCTGTGCTAGAGCTGCCTCTACCTTCTCATATCCGGATGTGGATGTATTTTCTTGATAAAACACTTACTCAATACTCACCAAAACATAGGGATGTTTATATTGTACTTAGTCTTATCTCTAAGTCTTTACTAGGGTTTTTAATCCTAATCCCAAAAATAACTAAACCTATCCTCTAATACCAACTATGACAACCCTACTTTTATTAAATACATAAACATGATTTATTACAAAAAACATAACATGATACAACAAAGAAGATCGAGATTTTCAGTTTCTTTGGGGCTTAGTATCATTACATAAAAAATTGAAACATGAAAAACAACATCTTTATTGAAAACATCCATTTCATGACCACTATATTCCCTCGTACTTAACACTCCATGGGATAACCCGAGGACATGCATATGAAAAGGGTGAGCTATAAAGCCTAGTAAGGGAGTACACATGGAATAAAATGACGAGTAAAATACATGTTAGGGAATTGGAATATCAATAGAGCATTAGTGAAAAATGATCATAAAGTCATGATACAGAATGATAATCATTACATTGAAATGTGGCAACAACAATTAACATGGAATTAGCATTAGCCAAGGCTCATTGCACATGGAGCATGAGTAAATCCTCATTGAACATAAGGAATGATAAAAACTTCATTGCACATGAATTTTCATGAGTCAACACTCATTTAACATAACGTATCATGATACTATACTTTTCCCAATGCATTGGAGCTCTATAAGGGCGCACACTTCTTAACATTTCATTTCATGAATAAGTGTGCCACATGGAGCATAAAACATTGATTCATAAGTCATAATCATTTATTCCACGATAAAGAAATGTGGAATTCATATATAAAACATTATAATAAATAAGTAAATGTTCACAATGTTGAATACACTTGATGGAGAAATGGGCATGGTATTCACTACACAATGTCATTGGCTTATAAAATCGGTGAAATTCCGGCAGCATAACGGCATGACATAAGAAATCATAAAAATGATTGATGAGAGAGAAAGGGGTGTCTCATCATATTTACATAAAATTGACAGTAAGGGGGTCATATAGTTACATGTCCAAACAATTGTAGTGGAATTTAGATTCATTATACCAAAGTATTGATTGAAAGTAAAATAGGAGAGAGAAGTTCCTTTCAGAATTTCGGCATAGTAACGGGTGTACATTAGAGGCATTTAATGAGAGATAAAGGGGTCTACCATCATTCAAACAATAAGAGTGAAGTATTATAGAGGTGTGAAACCATACCCCAACATTCATAATTGAAATTAAAATGGCAATACAACTTAATGAAAATTGGACAAAAATGAGAAAGGAAGAAAAACCCCTTACTTGGAAGTGTGCTTCCAAAGGCTAGAGAGAGGAATGTGAGAGGCTTCTTGGGAGTTTGGGGCACCTTGGGAGGATTCTAGAGAGAGTAGGGTAGAGGTTTGACGAACTAAAAAGGCTTTTAGTGAGTAGGTAGTGGGAGATTGGGTGGGTTTATATAGGAAAGGTGAGGGAATTCTTTATTATTTAGGTTTGGGTCCCCTTACATTAAATTAATCCAATCCACAAACCATCCCATGGTTATTGCCCATGGTTTTCGGAAAAGGGAAGAGGGAAAAAATATTTTATAAGTCCAAAGTCCAAACTTCTTAGAATAATAGGGTTTCTTAAGTGGAGGTGAGTCATACTCCCATGGAAATTAATTTAAAAAGACAAGGTGTTATTACGTCTTGAGGGGTCCATTAATGCTTTGAAATGTAAGTCAAAAACCCAAAATCACATTATTTTAATGGTAAAAAATATATTGGACAAAAATAAACATTATAGTATTTTATTACATCACTATTGGGTCATTATGGTGTCATAAAACACATTATATATTTAAACGGTATTTAATTTTTACTCAAAAATTTGACTATGTCCAAAAATTATGAAAAATTCACCGTTGGATAATTTCGATGTCCTGATTCCAAAAATAACATTTATTTTATCTAAATAATTTTCTAAATATGTTAATTTTCACTTTTAAAATAAAAACCAACATTTATCGAAAATTCACAAGTTTTGACAAAAATGGCTTTCAAACCTTAATAATAAATATAATTTCATTCATACAATTATATGATAATTTTTATATAATAAAATTAACCTAATAATAATAATAATAATTTATTAAAATATTATTTAATTAAAAAATCCTTTAATTTAATAAAATAGAATTCTTAATTAAATAATAACTAAAAACATTATTTGTACTTTAAAAACTATTTTCAATTTCAATAATGACAAGAAAGTATATTAATTATTATATAAAAAAACATAGTGTACATGAACATAGTACTATTTATTTGTTACATAACCCCTTAAAACAACTACATAAGACCTAAGGGTAAGGTGTGAGATGGTGATAGACTCTTGGGGTGGCTCGGATAACGTTGATTGAGTGGTAATCTCTATCAACTTACACTTTTCCTGTAGACGATCCCATTCGAGCTTGACATGATGAAGATCAGTTTGGGCTTGGTCACGAGCGAAGCCCAAGGATGCCACCTCTTTTCCAAGCTTTGACAAATTGGCTTTGTATGGATGAATTCTACTGGATGAGGTCATCGTTTCTTTTTTCTGAGTAAATTTGGATTTGTTAAAGACCTATATTTATACTAATAATGTTATCACTGTTCAACGACTATATTAGCAATGATCAAAATTCTTAACATAAAACCAAGGAAGTTGACATTTTATATAGACATAAAGGGACATTTAATTAGATCAAGAGGGATTTCCATTAATGAAACGTTGGGTCGTTACAAATTTAATATTGATAAAATGTATTTTTGAATAAATAATATTATATAATAATTATTTACCCCTATAAATCACATAAATAATTATACATCTTCTGTTGTAATCGAAAAATAATGACTTTGATCCATTTTATAATTATGAGGTATATTCACATGACCCTTGAAGATTTGCTTCTCATAGTTCCCCATATCATTAATGAGGAATCATTTCACATTGAATATTCATTCATACACATTTAGTCTCATGTTGATATCATTTTTCTCGAGACCTAAAGATAACTCTTTATATTATTTTGAATGTACGACATTGTTTCCTTTAGAGAAGATCAAATATTGGAAAATCATTTTTCTATTCATCTCTTTATAAATTTTTTATTTTATTCCTCTATTATTTTATTTCTTACCTTCAATTTTAGAAGTCATGTGGAATCCTTTTTGTCTCTAATTGACCATGTTATGATATCCTTTTACAATAATAATGTTTTGGAGACTAGTTCCCTTTGGAGGATTGGATTGAGACAATAAAAATGGTCAATATTTCATTCTGGATTATTTTCAAATTCCAAAACGTATTTTTATACTATATTAATATTGGATTCATAATTAGAAACATTTTCATCTTATTTATGTCTTAGGCTCATAAATTGTCTTTCCATATCCAATTGTTGATCAAAAGGAAAATATTTTTCCAAATATATTACCTTCAAATACACGAAATCCTAGTTTTATTCTCCTTATAATTATTATTTTCAATTAATTACACCAATTGATCCATATCTCCTGGTAGATAATAAAATTCTATGACCAATGTCTACCTCTCAATGCATCTATTTTGATAAATTTCTTTGTTATATAAATTGTCTATTTCTTAGCTCAAAATGGATTTTTAATCCTATTGGATGATTTAGGTTCTCACAAATGGAGTGGTATAACATTATTAAACCACATGATTTATCAGTGGAATCATTTAAATTGGGATGTTTATTACTCATAGCCTAATCTAGCTACCCCAATAGGGATATAATTTGAACATTTATAGGTCTAACATCAGATACTTATTTTTTATCATTTTCATAGGGCAATCCATTGATTAGGAATATGTATTGATAAGGTTAACATTATTTAGTTGGGAAACATTTTTATACAATGGTATACATTATTTTTGGTCACAAAATTATGAATTATAATTTATAATTGAAATACTATTGAAAAAAATAAGGTAAATTAAAATTTTTATATATATAAAATCTCTTTATTATAAACATGGTTTCCTTAAGGGTATTATTTTTTCAACTCCCACATCATTTTTTGGAAGGAGAATAAGATTTATCGTAAGAATATACCCTTAGAGTGTCAATATTGGTTCCAAATAAGTCTTGTTGTCATGCACCATGTGACAATCTTTTCCTGCCCAATAGGCACATTTCATATTTCTTACAATTAGTTAGATATATTCTATAACAATATCCACTTAATGTATCCAATACATGATGTATTTTCTAGAAAAACACAAAATGTATTCCTTGCAAAAAAATAAGTTGTTATTATATACATATTATAATGAAGTAGAAATATTATTCCTTATATAGAGTCTCTGCATATCAATACCAAAAAACATCTTGGTATCCTAGGTAGAAAAACATAAGAAAATGATGAACTATGATGCTTGATAAGGGGAAGAGTACAAAATAAGATATAAATAAATCAAGCATAAACAATATTAATAATTAAATAAATTAAACACATTACATTTATTCAATATCATGAGTTCTATATGTTATGAATGAATAATGATTAAATAATTCCATATTAATAATAACTAGAGGTTGAATAAATAATTATTTACATTATAAATGAATGAATAATAATAATTAATATCAATAAATAATTTAATATTGATCGAATCTATAATTATGGGAATATAAAATATAAAATTTAGGGAATATTAAAATAAATCTAAATAAATTGGTAAGTAGTTGCATAAAACCCACTCTAAATTGTTTTAAGAGACCTATCGATACATCATGGGGATATATATAACCAGGCCCACCCATTACATACTAATTTAATTTCATTTTTCATATTAATGGGGTTGAAATTAATCAACAACAAAGTCTTATTTAAATATTTACCAACTATATGTTAATACATACCCCATTTAATTAAATATTATCATAAACCTATAGCATAATATAGAAAATTGTAATAAAATCATACAACATTAGTCAAAATGATCATAATCAATCAAAAGAATGAATAATGATGACATCAATATAGTATATCCTCAGTGGATTCAAATTCCAATTAATAGTTGATGATGCTAAATAACTGAAATTCAATAAAAAGATCACTAAAAACACACTTGACTAAAATAACCATTTCATTTTGAAAATAATATTTTTATATGAAACGTACACAATTTTTTTGGAAATAGTTTCCATTGAAAAAAATATTTTTGACGTTATAAAATAATAAATTACAAATTATTGTTCATGAATAAGTAAAATTTCATTCATTCCATACATGTTAAAACAATGATTCCATTCTCATTTTTTGTAAAATACCAAGATAAATTTTCTTGAAAAGGAAATGAAGATTCCTATCAGTACATTTAGTAAAAAGTAAAAAAGGGTAATATTTTAAAAAAATAATTTTCAAATATCTATAATCAATACAGATAACATTTTTAGAAAAAAATAATATTTCTTGATAAAGTATTTTGACTGGAGATAGTTATAAATTTATATTTTATAAATAAAATACCAAAATAATTTTAACTACCAAAGAGTAAAAAAATTAATATTTAATTAAAAAAATTGAATTAATAGAGGTGAAAAATATATTTATTTTAATATAAAAATAAAAAATTATTCCCATAAGGGAGGTGTAAACATAAATAGTCACAAATAGTGATGAGATTGTTAAATAAACAGTGAAAATATTTGATACTTTTAAATTTTAATCCCCTTAAAATATATAAAGTCAAATGAAATTTAAAATAATAGGAATATAAGTAGATTATTTATTTAATTTATTCATTGGTAAGAATAAAAATCCAAAAAATTAAATAAATTTTGGATAAGGTAAAACTATCATGAATGTGATTGTGAGATGGGATACCCTTACCTCTGGTTCAATTTTTTTGTGAATTTTGTTACTTTAATTTTAATAGTTTTAAGAAAATTATAAATTTATAATAAAACTATACTCATATTTATAATATCATATTGTTTCCTATTATAATTCTTTACCTCCCATTCATTTATAATATGTCATTATTTTCATTATTTTATGATTTATTTACCTTATTTTTGTATGTTTTTTATTAATTGTTCATGCTCTTATAAATAGTGTATAAATATATGATCAAATTAATTATTAAAACAATATAAATATAATATTTACTAATTATAGACATTTTTAGATTGATTTATGATATTTATAAATGGAAAATTAATCACATAACATCAAAGAGATGGTAGAAGTATGTATGTGTGAGGGGTGATATCATTACATTAATGAGTGAAAGGGTAAGGGACAAGGTGATATATTAGATTTATGGAATAAATAAAAGATTATATATTTTACACATATTCATCAATATTATCCTTATTAAATTCCATGTAAGGAGTATGTGAAAATGAATCACATTTGATCATGAGGTGGTAGTTCACCGTACACATGGATGATATTATCTTATGTGAAACAAAATAGAATGAAAAAAGATATGTGTGATATTAAAATCATGGAATTAAAATTATATGTTAGATATCATATACAAATAAAAAATCCATCAGTATTTCTATCCATTAAAGGTTGTGATTGAAGAGAACTATATCAACTAGTAAGATGGTAGTTCGATATGCAGAGGGTGGATAATTTCTCTAGTCATTAGATGGATCAAATTATGGATAAATATTATGAAATAAACATAAAAACATATAATATATGAAAGATAAATTTTATTAAATTTTATTTTTATGACCAATCTTTTTTTTAAAAAAAAATCAAGGAAAATGTAATAGAATTGGTAAGATAATTACAGTCCCTAATTGAAACCTCCTTTAGATATCCTCTTAAGTAACCTTGTAATTGTATTTTTGGAGGATCATAAAAAATAAAATATATATAAATATTCATGTAACACCCCAAGATTTTATGAAAAATATTCTTTTTAATTTCAGTAATGTGTTTTTTTGTACGCTAAACCAAAAGGAGCTTGCAAAACATGCATCCCTGACTTGGCTTGCACTACACGCAATCGCGACCTTCCATGATAGCGTGTGTTGTACACAATACCGATTTTCGCTAAACAAAGATATGTTACAAAAACTAGCCCTTATGAATAGTAATACCATCTTTTTAAAATATTAAAAATTTTATCTTTCAAAATGGACTTCATTTTTGGATTCAAAATATCGAAATTAGCCTAGGGTGAAATTTTGGCATTTTTCTGAAAACTTTCATATTTTTGATGAATAGTGAAAACATTGGGCTACTATTTAAAAACCGACTTTTTATTTAGATAATTATTTATTTTATTTAAATTAATTTTAAGTAAAAATTGATAAATAATACCTATATAAGTTCAATGTAATTCATTGGAGTCATTTTATAAAAATTTTACATATATAAAAATTTTATTGAACTTTTCACCGTCTTTTACCCACATCCTAGATGAATTTGCAAATTTACATAAAACATAATTTTACCGCTTCTGTGAATGGAATTTCAAAAATCCAAGAGACACGGTTGATTTAAGTATGTAAAATGTGGTTCACTTAGATGAAAATAATTTTTGGTGAATAGTAACTTTTTACTTTTTTTACCACGGTTAAAAGTAAATAGGGTAATTAAGGGTAAAATTGATATTATTATTACCCTAAAACATGTCCTAATTCTATTGGATAAGTTTAATTCGACCAAAAAACAACATTATGAATTAAATATGACCATTTATACCCACATGGATTAGATTAGGACATTTATTATTAATTTATTTAACGAAGGGTTAAAATAGTTAAAATCAATGTTTAATAAGTAGATAATTTTTAATATAGGTTTATACATAAGATAAATTCGACTATAAACATTCATTAGAATGCTAAAAATATTTCTTACATAATGGTATTTTATTATTAATTTTTATACATTAAATAATTTAATTTATTTATGGCACAATGATGATGCAGTAATTATCTTATTAATGATATATTGACATAATTGATGATATAAATACCCAAATAAATGTAATTTGAGACTTTTTATGAATTCCACTAATTTTATAGGTTAATATGACATGTTATTATTTATTTAAATAACTTTTTTCGAAATAATCATTCTGTTGTGATTTTCACAAAAATCAATTACTAAAAACCGTCAAAATTGACATTAAATAGTTTTTAAAAAAAATATTATATTATTAATTTTTATTTTATTCTTAAAAAACTAAGGCTCAGAAAAATGATGTAGATAAGGTTATATATATTAATAATAAACAACTTGGGTTTCGTTTGTCTTGTTATTGTATGTTTATTAACCTTATAGTGTAAGAACACAAAAAGAAATGGTAAAAGTAAAATTATCTAACTTAAAGTTAAATCTAAATGATAAGGTTGCAATAGTAGTCTAAACTTGTCCAAATTCTATTGGATGAGATCATATCTAACCATACCCACCTTAGATTTGAAATAACTCAATTTGGAGCTATTAAAAACCGAATATGACTTTATACTAAAATAATATTTTTTGTTATTCCAATGGTGCCCCTCTCCTCCCTTATAAAAGGGCACCTCCTCCCTCTCTTCCTCAAACCAATTTGAGCCTTCAAGGTCGGCCAAAACCTACCGATTTAACTTCCCCACTTCCCTAGAAAAATCCTAGAGGTCCTAGTCTTCTTCAAAGACCAATTTTAGTGCCCTAAGAGGTGGTCTCAAAGAGGTGCTTCAAAGAAGAGGTAATGTCCATTACCAATTCATTCAACTTTAATTCTTCTTCCACTAATTCTTATTTAGTTGTTTCATTATGAAGTAATAACATAAATATCACTCATATTCTGATATGTTATTATAACTATGAAACAACCCTATTTCACCATCTATCCACCCTACTGAAAATGAAATCACCACGCGTGCGTACGTACGGAATACTGTCTCCAAGCCGTGGTGTAATCTATTTTCCACCCCCACCTTACTTGGATGGGTATAATGGTGTAAATAATTACTATATATGATTATTGTAAAGTGATATTGATTCTGAAATATTATACATACACTTGAATACAATTCCATGAACATGGTAATGATATCATCACTCGTGCGTACGTACGGACTACCCTCTCCACGACGCGATGAGATTCATTCTCAATAATTAACCATTCATGAATGGTTATAAAGTATATATAAAAGGTAATAATGAAATATATGACATAATAATGATACTTTATTTATGTATATACATACGTATGTCATCTACTTAATTCCATAAGGAAACGAAAATAGCGTTCATGCATACCTACGGCCTATCGTCTCCATGAACGGTGTATTACTTTCCATTAATAGATCTATTATATATATGTATATTATGAATATAAATTATATATAAATCATGTTTTACATTCTGGATTTATGTAACCATGATCTAAGTAATCATATGAATAATTAGAAGTCAAAAAATGGATGACAAATGAAACGATTTTACACAAAACGCTCTTTAACATGGAATTTACAAAAGAACTGTTAATATAAATTCATAAGTGAACCATATATGATATCATAACAATGAATTTGATTATTTAATAAGTACATGACATTATTTATATCATTATACAAGAGGTTCAGATACGTACGAAGCATATCAGACCTAAGGTAAGGGAAATATCACAATCTCATTTTTATCCGAGACTGTTTATACTTGGGAATTTACTGGGGTGTATTTTATCATCCACATCCATGTTTCCTCAATATGTAATATTATTTCCATCCACCTATAATTTTTTAAATCCTATTTTACCCATCAGTGAGTTTTTAGTAAAATATATGAAAGGAATCTTTTTTCGTTTTTCTTACGGGGTACTTTTTGACTTTTCCGACAAAAGTACGAGAAGAATGTTTTTTAACTTATACAGCATGAATGGATTATTAAAACATTATTTACAAGAATAATCCTTTACATGTTTTCATGTTTAATTTTAATCAACTTTTTTTTTGTTTTTAATTGTATGACATGTTAAGAAAGGAAAAGTGTTTTTGAAGTAGAAAGGATATTTTCCTCAAGAATGGAGTTCAAGTGTTTTATTAAAATTATTTTCCATCTAAGATAATAAAGCTTTCTATTTCTATACCTATTATTACATTGATTTTATTATGTTGTGATGGAATTATTTTTATGAATTCCTTTATCTTATATGAATTGTTTTATGATGTCACAATGTTTATGAATCCTATTTTTATTACATGGGTTATCCTATGATGTATGGTTTTTGATTTTGTGGCACACATAAGAATGGTATAATTATAAAATGGGTGGGACCTATATCTCCCACCAATGCATTGGGTAAAGATTTATATCTCATGAGATAGACATGGATGAAACGGTATGTTAATCCGGTTCAATGTTACTGGACTGAACCGAGAGTGAACTCGATTCAGAAAGTGACTTTGTCCACTAAGATGGTCTTGGCAGCAATGACTTGGCTACTATGGAAATCATAACAAGTGTTGAATGGTTGCCAAAATTACATGTTTTATTCCCATGCTATTTTATCGTGATTGATTTTCCCTTATGATATATGCCATACGTACATCCAAGATTCATGTCTTTGCTAATGATTTTGATGTTTAGATTTTATGTTAAGGTTTTTTCATTCAAATGTTTATGGATTGTTTTATGTTATCTATGTTTACCCTTACTGGGCATTTGATCTCACCCCTTTTATTTTTTATTTTCCCCAGGATATAAAGAAAGGTTGTAGGTAAGAAAAAAAGGGAAATCTCTTTATGGGAGATGTTGAAGATCTGTCACCATGATTAGAAGATTATATTCCGAGTTTCCAAAGACACTAAACTATTACGGTCCTTGTGTGTGTGTTTTTGTTATGTACTAAGTATTCCGCAAAAGTAATGTAATGTCCATGTATGTTATGCTTCAGTTCTCTATAGTTGGTATCAGAGAAAAGGTTTAGTCAACCTTTGGAAACTAGGATGCGAGAACTTTAGTGAGATCCCAAGAGATATTTATAAGGTATGTCTAGGGATGTCCCTAAGGTTAAGTATAAGTATTGGTTATAGTACGAGAATTATGGTAACCCAATATGTTAGATATTGAAGGTACTCCCCTATTATTATGTTTTTTCCCTAGCATGATTTTTTCCACTCACACTATTCTTTTTGGGTTTTAGACGATGGCTGAAACTAGAAGGAACTGTGTTGATCAATGTAATGGAAAATGTAATGATTTTCCTCCTGAACAAACCAATGTTATGGGGGATGGAGTGAAAAATCTTATTTCTATACTTACACAAGATATGAATCATTCTAGACTTTCAAATGAATAGAGAAGGGAACAATATTCTATTGAGTCCTTCATGAGGCAACGTCCACCTTCTTTCAGTGGGTCTTCCGATGCACTTGTTGCTGAATAATAGATCAATACCACCGAAAAGATATTTTCAATTCTGCAATGTTCTGAACATGATAAAGTCATCTTAGCAGTATATTGTTTGGAAGGTGAAGCTGATCAATGGTGGAATCTTATCAAGAATATGAGGCCAGGAGATGAAATTGAGTCCATGGAATGGGACGAGTTCGAGAACTTATTTTTCAATAAGTACTTCCCTCGCATTCTTCGAACAAAGATAAAGAAGGAGTTTCTTGAACTAAAGCAAAAGGATGATGAATCTGTTGGTATATAAAAAGGGAATTTTACAAGGCTTGCAAGGTATGCATCTGGCTTTATCATCCAACCTGAAAGTAAAGTTGATCGATTCTTCAATGGCTTAAAACAAAATCTTCGAAGGGAATTACCTATAAGAGACTTCAGTAGCTATGAAGAAATTGTGTTCTCTGCTATTAAGGTAGAAATGGAAGTTGGTGTTACATATCCATATCATGGTTTTGACAAGAAACGAAAGATGGAGTTCAAGGAGAAATCTCAGAATAATGGTGAAAAGAAGATGAATGTTTCCTTATACTCAAAGTGTGGAAAGAAGCATGGTAGAGATTGTCTTAAAGGGACTAGAAGATTTTTTATGTGTGGAAAAGAAGGTCATCGAGCAGTTGAGTGTTGAAGTAATTGAAAAATGGTTTCTAATGGTGTGAATAAAGTAAAGATTGCAGAGAACGCACCAACAACACTTCAATGCTTCAAGTGCAATGAAATGGGGAATTATGCTAATCAATTCCCTAATCCAAGGGTTAATGATGATCGACATGAGCAACCACTTAAGGAAAAGGTCAAAGGGAAGTCTCATGCAATCACTATTGGCGATTATGAATATGACAACGATGTGTTGGAATGATTTAGTGTTTATGTAATGGGATTCCAAAATGATGTTGTATATAGTATTATGGAATATTGGAATATTTATGTATTGGTCTATTGTGGTTTTCAATAATTTTATGGTACCGGTAACCATGAAAAGTGATTGAGATATTTTTGGTAAGAAGATGATATGGACATAATGATGGGATAAGAAGATAATGATATGTTTGATTGTATTCATGAGCTCATGATTGATATAAGGACTAAGTGATATCATGGTTTGCGTATATAGAATTTTGAGGATTTTGGTATGTGGAAAGTGTTAACTTTTAACTGAATTCATGTTTTCACTAAGGTTAAATGGGTATTTATTCTTCAAGAGAATACATGATTAAGGTATTCACATGTTTGTAATTTGACCAACAAGATATATCTTATGATATATGGGTGATAAATGATGGCATTCACGTGATTGTAATGTGACATTTCAAGTAATCATTTTCTTTATCCTATGAGATTAGACCGAAGTATTTTAGATAAGACTAAAGATTGGAATGGATTATGTTGGACATAAGTTAGTATTGATTAAGGATAGAACTTTTTTTGATATTATTGATGGGATGTTATAGTAATATAGCTTTAGAAAAAGGACAACCTGCAGCATGGGAGATAGCCCATCGCGTCGGACAAGGCTGTGGGAATCGAACCCACAACCGAAGTGTGACTGGCCTTTATCACCTACCACTGGCCTTCAAAAAGTCCCTGTTCAGTATAAACTAGTTTTATTTTATTACGTGGTATGATATATGAAGTATAAGTTCATTTTTGGAATCGTATACGATTAACCTCACCGTAGATTGACTTATGTATATTTGATAACTTTTTCTAACCTGTTGTTTGAAATAGATGGAATGACTCATTATTCTATCACATGATCTGCTAACACTTCATAAATGAAAAAATCAACTTCATTTCATTAAGAGATGAATTGGAAACTGTTCAAAGCACCAACAATAGTGATATTGTACCAAAATCAAGAAAGTGTTTCTTCTAATTTAAATTTTTCAACTTTAGGGAAATGATATTGAAAACCAAAAAATGTTGTCCTAGTGCCCTTATATCCGATGAATCAGATGGTAACTTATATCATCAAAAATCTATTAATTTGTGATTGCTAGCTTTTCCATAGCCATGTTCTCTACCACTCTTCATCAGAACATGATGGTTAGATTTCTTTTCCATATATATATTTTCACCTATGTGGAAACCCAGTGATTAGTTTATTTGGGTAACCGTTATGTTTCATACTTTTGTTTTTAAAGATTGGTTTTGGTATTCCTTTTTACAATGTGGTTTCTATTAAAGAAACTTTCGAGTTGTAAACCATTTATAACCCTGATGAATTTCAAGGGTGAAATTCATTTTAAGGAGGGTAGAATGTTACACCCAGAGATTTTATGAAAAATATTATTTTTAATTTCATTAATGTCTTGTGTTGTATGATATACCAAAAGGATATTGCAAAACATGCATCCCTGACTTGTCTTGCACTACACGCAATCACAACCTTCCACGATAGTGTGTGTTGTACGCAATACCGAGTTTCGCTAAACAACGATATGTTATAAAAACTACCGTTATAAATAATAATACCCACTTTTTAAAATTTAATAAATTTTATCTTTCAAAATGGACTTCATTTTTTGGATTTAGAATATCGAAATTAGCCTAGGGTAAAATTTTGGTATTTTTCTGAAAACATTCAAATTTTGATGAATATTGAAAACACTGGGTTACTATTTAAAAATGGACTTTTTATTTAAATAATTCTTTATTTTATTTAAATTTATTTTAGGTCAAAATTGATACACAATACCTATATAAGTTCAATGTAATTCATTGGAGTCATTTTATGATAATTTTAGATATATAAAAATTTTATTGAACTTTTCACCGTCTTTTACCCACCTCCTATGAGAATTTGCAAATTTACATAAAACATAATTTTACCGCTTTTGTGAATGGAATATAAAAAATCCGAGAGACATGGTTGATGTCAGTAAGTAAAATGTGGTTCAATGAGATGAAAATAAATTTTGGTGAATAGTTACTTTTTAATTTTTTTACCACGGTTAAAAGTAAATAGGGTAATTAAGGGTAGATATGATATTATTATTACCCTAACACATGTCCTAATTCTATTGGATAAGTTTAATTCGACCAAAAACAACCTTAGGATTAAAATATGACCATTTTGTCGCACTTGGATTTGATTAAGACATTTATTATTAATTTATTTAAAGAAGGGTTAAAATAGTTAAAATCAAAATTTAATAGGTAGATAATTTTTAATAAGGGGTTATACATAAGATAAATTTGACTAAAAATATTAATTATAAATCTAAAATGATTTCCTACATAATGGTATTTTATTTGTAATTTTTAGATATTAAATAATTTACTTTATTTATGACACAACGATGATGCAGTAATTATCTTATTAATGAAATATTGACATAATTGATGTTATAAATACCCAAATAAATGTAATTTGAGACTTTTTATGAGTTCCACTAATTTTCTAGGTTAATATGACATGTTATTATTGATTTAAGTAACTTTTTTAGAACTAATCATTCTGTTGTGATTTTCAAAAAAATCAATTACTAAATAGTTTCAAAATTGACATAAAATTGTTTTTAAAACAAATATTATATTATTAATTGTTATTTTATTCCTAAAAATATACGGTTCGACCAAATGACTTATTTAAGGTTATATATATTAATAATAAACAACTTGGGGTTCGTTTGGTTTGTTATAGTAAGTTTATTAACATTGTACTGTAAGAAGACAAAAAGACACGGTAAAAGTACAATTATCTAACATAAAGTTAAAACTATATGATAAGGTTAAAATATTAAACTAAACTTGTAAAAATTCTATTGGATGAGAGGATTGCGACCCATCCCTACATTAGCTTCGAAATAACTCAATTTTGAGCTATTAAAAACTGAATATTACTTTATACTAAAATAATTTTTTTAGTTATTCCAAAGGTGCCCCTCTCCTCCTTTATAAAAGTGCACCTCCTCCCTCTTTTCCTCACACCAATTTGAGCCTTCAAGATCGGCCAAAACCTACCAATTTAACTTCCCCGCTTCCCTAGAAACATCCTAAGGGTCCTGGTCTTCTTCAAAGACCAATTTTAGTTCCCTAAGAGGAGGTCTCAAATAGGCACTTCAAAGAAAAGGTAATGTCTGTTACCAATTCTTTCAACTTAATTTCTTATTCCACTTCTTCATCTTTAGTTGTTTCATTATAACATAATAACATCATTATCACTCATATACTGATATATTATTATAAGTATGAAACATCCCTATTTCACCATCTATCCACCCTACAGAAAACGAAATCACCGTGCGTGCGTACGTACGGAATACCGTCTCCACGCCATGGTGTAATCTATTTTCCACCACCACCTTACATGGATGGGTATAATGGTGTAAATAATTACTATATATGATTATTGTAAATTGATATTTATTCTGAAATTTTATACATACAATTCAATACAATTCCACGATCATGGTAATGATAACATCACTCGTGCATACGTAAGGACTACCGGTTCCACGACGGGATGAGATTCATTCTCCATGATTAACCATTAATGAATGATTATAAAGTATATATAAAAATTAATCATGAAAAATATGACATAATAATGATTCTTTATTTATGTATATACATATGTATGTCATCTACTTAATTCCATAAGGAAACGAAAACAACGTTCATGCGTACGTACGACCTACCGTCTCCATGAACGGTGTATTTCTTTCCATTTATCGATCTATTATATGTATGTATATTTTGAATATATATTATATATAAATCATGTTTTAAATTATGCATTTATGTATCCATGATCTAAGTAATCATATGAATAATTACAAGTCAAAACATGAACGACAAATGAAACGATTTTACCCAAAACACTCTTTAACATGGAATTTACAAAAGAACGGGTAATATAAAGTCATAAGTGAACCATATATGATATCATAACAATGAATATGATTCATTAATAAGTCAATGACATAATTTAAATCATTATACGTGAGGTTCGGATACGTACAAAGCATATTGGACCTAAGGTAAAGGAAATATCACAATCTCATTTTTAACCGACATTGTTTATACTTTGGAATTTATTGGGGTGTATTTTATCATCCACATCCATGTTACCTCAATATGTAATATTATTTCCATACAACTAAAATTTTTTAAATCCAATTTTACCCTTCAGTGAGTTTTTAGTAAAAGATATTAAAGGAATCTATTGTCATTTTTCGTACGAGGTACTTTTTGACTTTTCCGACAAAAGTACGAGAAGAATGTTTTTTATCTTATACGGCATGAATGGATTTTTAAAACATTATTTCCAAGAAGATTCCTTTACTTGTTTTCAAGTTTATTTTTAATCAACTTATTTTAGTTTAGAATTGTATGACATGTTATGAAAGGAAAAGAGTTTTTGAAGTAGAAAGGATGTTTTCTTCAAGAATGGAGTTCAAGTGTTTTTTTAAAATTATTTTCCAACTAAGATATTAAAGGTTTCAGTTTCTATCCTTATTATTACATTGATTTGATTATGTTGTGATGGAATTATTTTTATGAATTCCTTTATATGATCTGAATTGTTTTATGATGTCACGATGTTTAAGAATCTCATTTTTATTACATGGGTTATGCTATGATGTATTGTTTTTGATTTTGTGGAACACATAAGAATGGTATCATTATGAGATGGGTGGGACCTATATCTCCCTCCAATGCATTGGGTAAAGATTTATATGTCATGAGATAGACATGGCTAGAATGGTAAGTTAATCCGGTTCAGTGTTACAGGACTGAAACGAGGGTGAACTCGATTCAGAAAGGGACTTTCTCCACTAAGATGGTCTTGGAAACAATGCATTGGATACTATGGAAATAATAACAAGTGTTGAATGGTTTCCACAATTACATGTTTTATTCCCATGATATTTTATCATTATTGATGTTCCCTTATGATATATTCATTACGTACTTCCAGGATTCATGTCTTTGCTAAATATTTTGATGTTTAGATTTTATGTTCAAGTTTTTGCATTCAAATGTTTATGAATTGTTTTATGTTCTCTATGTTTACCCTTACTGGGAATTTGAGCTCACCCCTTTTATGTTTTCTTTTCCCCAAAATATAAAGAAAGGTTGTAGGTAAGAAAAAAATGGGAATATCTTTATGGGATATGTTGAATATCTTAAACCACGATTAGAAGATTATATTCCGAGATTCCAAAGACAATAAACTATTACGGTCCTTGTGCATGTGTTTTTGTTATGTACTAAGTATTCTGCAAAAGTAATGTAATGTCCATATTCGTTATGCTTTGGGTCTCTAAACTTCATGTTATAGTATTTGGAATACTTTAGACTTAAAAAATGAATATATTGTTGTGAAGAAGTGTGTGGAGGAAGTTCCATTTTATATGTGGGGAAAGGGAACCCTCTTTGAAATTTCATAGAAATTTATATAAAGAATACAAAATGATAGATTCATTAAATTTCCATAAAATTAAAAAAAATTATGTAAAATTATGGGATACTATATAGTTTGCAAATATTAATGAAATAATTTTCTTACATGTTTGTTGGTAATTTTAAAAATTATCTTCTTAGATTAACCACACAACAAACCTATTTTTACCTTTATGAGGAAACTTTTTTTAATGTTTACCATATTTATTTTTGTTGAAATTAATCTTAACCATTTTAGAAAATATAATTTATTATTAATAAATATATGGAATACATTTTTATAAATTTTATTCTCATCAGTTTCAATATTTACATTAAAATTATACCTGTAGACATGATGAAAAAGAGAGCTTTCAGAGAGAAAATACTCCTATGAATAGATGTTTGTGAAATCAAAATTCAATATGAAATTGATTAAAATAGAATAAATTTATTTTATTATAATAAAATGAAACTATATTTACTCTAAACCCATTTTTAAATATCAATTAAATTTATAAATCATTTAAATGAAAATGATGGTTTTTTCGCAAAAATACTTATCTTTCATAATTCATCAAAATTTTAATTAGTTTAGAAAAATCCCAAAAATTCACTTTCAAATGATTTTTATATATTGATTTCAGAAATTATGTTTCGTATTTCATTTAAATATTATGAATGTGGAGAAAATCATTATAAATTATTTTTTCAAAGTGAAATTAAATCATCATTTATAAAAATAGAGGTTTTTCTGAATATTTTTTACATTAAAATTATTATTATATTAGTAATTAAAAGTAGAATAGAAGTAATGTTATTTAATATTTCTATAAACAATAAATTTTTTATAATATTGTAATTACTAATCATTCCTTTCAACATAATGTCTATGATATAATTATCATGTTTAAGTAATAATAAATTTAAAAATTTACCATGTTTCATTTAAACCTTGCGTTTTATGCACTGTATGCTAAGAAAAAGATAGAATTTTTATAAAAAAAAATTTATCATAAAGTATCAAGATGTAATATTATATTATAATATAGATTTTTTACGTTACAAATTCCATCAAACATGATTTTCCTCTTAAAAAACTCATGGTGTTCCAATTACCGTGAATTAATAGTGGAATTACTTTCTAGAGACTTATGTTTTATTGATAAGGAAAACTTGACCAACATAATAGTTATGAATCCAAAATAATTTGTCTTGTAATTCACCAATATATCAAGATTTAAAATCCAATAAAAAGGTTACTCACCAAACTTCTTTAGAGCCCAATATAAGCTATTTTTGATTTGTGGACATGGAAATAAATTGTGAATATGTTGGCTCCTCTTCACCTCATATGGAGAATACTTAAATAAATAACATCATAGGCCGATAAAATGATGCTACCATTAATGGGTATATATTCAAGATTAATTCTATATTTCAGTTCAAATACTCTAATGATAATGAAATGCCTTAGGAAAAATTAGTTTTGTGTTTGGGTGTGGTGGATAAATCAAAGATATATTAACATTCCCCTTCGTAGTATGGGGACAGATTCTGGATCTCATCTAGGTCCTGAATCTAGAGTAATGGAATCCTTTATGATTCAGGTTTAATTTCTGTGGATGTTTAAGAAGGTGGATTCTATTTTGGACACCATAAACATCATTTTGGTCCAAGTGTGTTTGTATATGTTCATAGTATGGTTTCATATCCTACTGCAAATCAGCCGTTGGTGAGATCTGATAAAGCCAAAATAGGGGAATATATGGTTCTTGAAATTAATGCCTCTGCGAAATATTTTATTGGTAAGGAAAATATAAATTTAGTGTACATATTTAATTTGACATACCTTCTTTATCCAAGACTAATGTTATGTGAAAATTAGTGATGGTATTTATAGAGATGAAGTAATGAAGCATGATGCGGTTGTTGATATCTTGAATGATGGTGGTGTCCAATGGACACATGTCATGACATGGAGGTGGGTAATAAAACCTCATGATAGGTGTGGATTTCTCACTCACCACAATATGAGCACTCAATATCATGTTGTTTAATGAAATTATTTTCTTATTTTCTATGGACCATTATGGTTTTGAATGTTCCCCTCCATTTTCCATTTTTATTTTCAATAAATATTCCTTTTATACTAAACCTTTTAAATTATATCAGGATTAAAACCATAATAAAATTTAAATGTGTATCCAAAATATAATTAGATATATGATTTAAGACATTCTAAAAATAAAAATATAGAGACCTAGACTACAATATCCAACTAAAACTACTTGAAAATTATTCAACTGGAAAAGATAATGATCAATTGAAAATAAAATGGGAAATAGAAATAGAGGGTAAGAAAAAATAGTGTTTGTGTGGAAGGTGATTAAATAACCTATTTTATAATATTATACGCCTAATATTCACTTTCCCTAAAGAGGTAAAAATTAGAAGAAATTGACTATGTATAGTTCACTTATCTATTTAAAACATTCAACACTACCATTCCCTTTACTAAATCCTTAAACATAATTCCATCATAAGTTAAATTTATCGAATGTATTTTGGCTAAAAAGGATAATTATAATATTTGGACTATAACAACCCTACTCATTATTTCACACGTCAAAATAATTTATTACATAAAACCTTCAAATTTTACTACATAGAACATTGAGAGGACTAGTTTTTTGGGGGATTAGGAACATTACATAACAACATAAAACATAAAACACAATATCTTATTTAATAATTCCTTCACATGAACATATATTTCTTTCGTACTTAGCATTTCATGGGATAACCTGGTGATATGCATAATAATAGGTTGAGCTATAAATCCCTGTAATGTAGTAAACTAATTAAAACATGAAGAATACCGAACATGATAGGAAATAGGCATATCAATATAGCATAATAGAAACAAGAACATAAACGCATGATATAACATGATTACCATAACATAGAAATGTGGCAACAACATATAACATGATTATAGTATGATCCAAGGATCATTTCACATGAAGCATGATTGAACATTAATTTAACATGAATTATAATGAGTAAACCCTTATTACACTTGATGTATCATGATACTAATCATTACAGAATGCATTGGAGCTCTATCAATGTGCACTCTTATTAATAATTTCATGTATAAGTGTCCTACGTGGATCTTACAACTTGGAATCATTAAACATCATAACTTGTTACACGATAATGGAATGCTGAATAAATAAATGAATCTCTTTAATCAATAATTAATGGTGTGTAATGTTTAATACCTTTGATAGTGAAATGGTCATGGTGTTCACTACACAAGGACATTGTCTTGGAAAATAACGGTGCAATTTCGGAAGCATAATGATTTGACATAATAATTATTAAAAATGGTATATGAGAGAGAAAGAGGTATCTCGTTATATGTACATTAAATATTCAGTAAGGGGTCATATAAATACATTTCCCAACATATTTCATGGATTTTATATGAAAATATAATATAATTTCTCGAATATAAATGAGAAAAGAAAAATTTCATACATAATTTCAGCATGGTAACAGGTGTACATGGGAGGCATTATTGAGAGAGAAAGAAGTCTCTCATCATTAAAAAATAAGTTGGGTAGTATGTGGTGGGTCAAAATCGTACCCCAACATTTGAATTTAATAATAAAATGGAATAACAACATAGTGAAATTAAGACAAAATTGAGAAATGAATAAATCAATTATGATATTTCAGCATGGTAACAGGTGTACATGGGAGGAATTAATGAGAGATAAATGGGTCTCTCATCATTCAAACATAAGGAGGACAATATAGGGGATTTTTGAAATCATACTTAAACATTTTTAATTAAAAAAATGAAATAAAATCATAAATAAATTTGGAAAAAAATTTGAATGTTAGAAATTCCATACTTGGAAGTGTGATCCCAAATGCTTGGGAGAGGATTGGGAGAGACTTGTTGGAAGCATGGGGTCCTTAGGAGGATTATAGAGGGACTATGGTAGGTTTTGGACACGCCCAAAGGCTTTTAGTGAAGAGGATGTGAGAAATTTTGTGGTATTATATATGATAGGAGATGAAATTCTTTATTATTTTGGTTTTAGACACCACAAATTAAACTAATGAAAACCACAAACCAATCCATTATTTCTTCCCATGCTTATTTCCAAAGGGGAGTAGAAAATATTATTTTATAAGTCCAATGGACGAACTTCTTAATATATTATGATTTCTTATGTGTAGGTGAGTCACACTCTCAAGGAAATCATTTTAAAATGATAAAATGTATTATAAGTCTTGAAGGGTCCACAAATGCTTGGTAATATAAATAAATAAAAATATAAAATCACATTATTTTAAATTGAAAACATATATTATCCAAATATTCCATTCAGATTATTTTATTGCATCACTATTTGGTTATTATAATGTCACAAAAAAATTATACATTTAAAAGGTATTTAGTTTTTACCGAAAAATTCAACTATTATAGAAAATTATGAAAAATTCGCCATTGGATAATTTAAACTTCACTATTCCAAAAAAATCATTTTATCTATATAATTTTATAAATATGTAATGTTTTACTTTTAATATAAAAATTGACCTAATAAAAAATTCATGGGTTTTGAGAAAGACATCATGCAGACCTTAATAAAAATTACAATTGTTCTGATAAAAATTATATGATAATTTACATTTTAAAAAAAGTAATATAGTAATAATATATCATTAAAATATTATTTATATAAAAATATATTATTAAATCAAAATATATTTCTTAATTAAATATTACCTAAAAATACAATTGGTGGTTCAGAAACTATACACACCTTAACAATAAAAAAATGTATGTATATTCTATATACATAAATAATATACATAGTCATAGTGCTAGAGTCTTGTTATATAACACCTTAAAAAAACTACATAAGACATAAGGGTATGGTTTTTTATGGTGACATACTCTTGGTGTGGCTCAGTTATTATCACTCGAGTGTTAATCTATACAAACTTCCACTTCTCCTGTAGGTAGTTCTGTTTATGCTTAACATGTTGTAGATCGGTATAGTATTGGATAAAAGAGAATCCCTATGACACCACCTCCTTTCCGATCTCTATAAAATGGTATTCATACAGAACATTTATACTAGATAAGTCTATCACTTCCTTTTTTCTGAGTAAATTGGATTTGTTAAAGCCCCATATTTATATGAATCATATGATTACTATCCAATGATAATATTAGCAAAGGTAACAATTCATAACGGTATTTTTAATTCCGAAAACATAAAACCAAATAAGTGCATTTATTATATAATCATTTTAAATAATAAGGCATCTAATTAGATCAAGAAGAATTTTCACTAATAAAATTCTGATTCATTACATAGAAACCACAAATAAAACTAATAATTATTGCATTTTCCTTCAAATAAATTACCTCTATAACTAAAAGATCCTAAAAGCAATGAAATAGCATGTAAAATAATAGAATTATATGACATTAATTTCATATGTGACTTTTATTCTGGTGTTAACCATATGATTTAATCTTTATTTATATAGTTTGTTTTATGGGATCCAAAAGAAATAATTATTTCTCTTCATTTGGATGATTGATCAATCACTCATCCTTTTAGAATAGTGGAATACCACTTAGTTTATGTTGGTAAGATTAAATTTTCCATTTATTTTGTTTTTCTTTAAATATTGTGTAATAATAAAATACATATCATTATATATTCCCCATTCATATATAATATTGTTGTAGTTATTGATTTTACAATGGGAAATATGTTAATCCATGTTACTAATGATCTCAGAGAATTTCATTGTTTTTTGAAATAAAAACATTAGGCTACCTAAAAATAAATAATTTTTATTAAATAAGTTTATAGAGTTGTGTTTATGATGTATTTACATATATTTTTTGTTGAAATATTTCAAGAATCAATTAAAAAAATAACATAGTTCTTATTATGATGATTGTATATATTTATTAGAGATAGAAGGATATGTTAGTCTTGAGGGTAGTCATAGTTAAAACATACATAAAAATAATGATGTATTAAATGTTTAGTAATAATTCTACATAGATAATATGACTAAGATGGTTTATCCCCCCTAATACTTACCAAGTTGTGAGGTATTTTCCACCTTAGTTCATATCCCAGAGTTAGTGTTAAAAACCATCATCCTGAACTTTTTGATCAATTTAATGAATTTTTTTATCATATAATAATTTTATGGATTCCTCTAAAGATATAGGAAAAGCTAGTTTTATACCTACTAAGGATCTATAAATTTTTTGGTTTGAGTAGGTCTATATTTTTTAAAAAACATTCACTTAATATGAATAATATTGTGTTTGATTATTTTTAGCCTATTTTGGAAAAAATCACATATTTTGAGCCATGCATAGAATCAAAAAGATATATAAACTTAGTAGATTTTTATTTCTTTGTTAGAAGTCTCATTAATTTTATGATTTTCAAGATGTTATATATTATTTTTAAACATATTGGGAAAATTATAGGATCTATTACATATATTTTTGAATTATTAAATGACTTATTAATGGGGGGTAATTTTGAAAATAATGTTCGACATTTTGGTTGTCCTTTTAGACTATTGTATTTAGTTCTGATTTTTTTCTGTGAGCATTTGGGCATATAAATAATAGTGGGAATGAAAATCAGTCATATTTACTTATAAGTTTCTTAGAGAACTATATAGGAAGTTTGTGTTCTAAAATTTCATTGAGAACATGATAAGGAATTCAAACAATATATAATGAAATAATAATTATTAAGAATAAATACCTATTGAAATATTATGTTTAAATTTTATGTAAAATCTTGATGATGAATTCAAAAATATAATTTCATAAGAGGAAACCAATTTTATTCCATGTATTTATTTTTAATTTTAACTTCAAATAAATGTCTCTCTCATTGATGTTTGTTATCTATAAACCATATACATGACGGTATGAACTTACCATTCTTTTCCACAATCGATTGTAATTATGACCACCAATATATTCTACATACATTATTTCATGAATTATTAAATAAATACATATGTAATAAAATTTAAAATTTCAAAAGGGAGAGTGTATCTGTGTAATTAGATATATGTCAAATAAATATGGAGACAATAAATTATTTAACAACTTATTTGAATGCTTATAAAAGTATAATAATTTTATAAAACTATATAGGATAACCTATCGATGTACATAATAATGTGTTGAACTACAACAACCATTATTGGAATAATAAAATCATATAGTAAGGTAAAGTAAAAAATATGAGTGAAAATGCATTACATGATGAAATTGAAATTTAAGAATACAATGAATTAACAGCGGATCATGGTATAAGATTGTAAGATTAAGGCACCACATGAATGTAGAAATAACAAATACATGACAACACAATGATATTTCATGGTTAAAAACTATTACATCATAAAATTTTGTTCTTAGGATAACAAGTAGTGGACTATAGATAGTACCTCATTAGAAAAAAACACTACCGAATTCATTATAGGACTATATAATTTCGGACTCACCCATCCAATCCATACCATGTATATGCATTTCTGTTCCACATAAATTATATAACATTAGAACCTATTTCAAACATTTTAATTCAATTATTAAAGAATGTGGGTTATATAAATAAATTACACAAATATATAATGTATTGTTACATCTTGGTAAATACCCATGAGTTGAGATTTTGGGGGGTATTCAAAAAACATAAAACTGTCATGGAAATGCATCGGATAATTTTGATAGAATAACTAGTCTATACAAATGTTCATGAAAGGTTTTAATGGGATTGAAAGGTATTATATCATTACAAGGGAATGATAAATAAAATAATGGGATCTGTAAAAACAAATACCAACATCAAAAATTGGAAATAATAATGGAAAAATACAAAGTAATTGAATAATGAGGTAGAGGAAGTGAATGTCATAGCTTGTTAGAGTACATCTAAATTCCTAGAAGGAGCTCCAATAGAACATCAAAAACCCATAAGAGGGATTTATAGTGGGAGATGAAGAGTAATTACTTTCCATTGTATTTTTAGTTAAGAGGAAATGTTGGTTGGGATAGTATATATACATAATTAAATGGTAATTATTTATTAATATATAATTTTTTTTGAAAATGATGTGATAAAATTATAAAAATGGAAAAACATTTCCAAGTTTTAAACTTGTTTTCTACCAAGGAGGAGTAATTTTCAATTAGTTATAATTATAAGAACCGATGTCTTAAATATTATACCATTGATGATTTATAAATGTTTCACACTCATAATGAATTGATTTTAAAACCTTAAAATATCATATATATTTTGGGGGATTCAATATAAGTTTGTGAAATTAATGAAATATCATTAAAATTTAATAATATTAGCATGAAAATATATTTTTAGATGTGTGTTTTTTCATTAAACAACATTCTGATTATTATAATGTTATAATATATAACTTATATTGGTAAAATAGTTAACTTGTACATAATAAATTGATTATCAATGAAAAAATGATATATTAACCAATTTATAATTTTATTTTTCTCATTACAAAAAATAATTTATATTTTTCCAAAATATTTTAATAAATTATATAATATCTCTTTGAAATAAAAATAATTATTTATTTGAAGATAATATGTTTTATTACTCTAACTACTTTCTGACACTTCTAAAAATATTATATAAAATATTTAAATTTAATAAAAATTTATTTAAATAAAAAATAGTTAATAATAATATATAATAAAAATAAATTTATTCCAAATATTATTGAATTTATGAAAAAGGGTTTTTAAAATGGAATAATATTTCTAAAAAATACAATCATCACTTTTCAAATAAAAATATGATTTTTATCAAAATCGTTATATACTAATATGTATATAATAATAATAATAATGAGATGTTTATAATAATTATTTTATTAAAAATAACATATAAAGGTTTATAATAAATGGGTGTAGATACATAACCCCTTATTACACATGTGTACACACTAAGGGTAAGGTGTGATATAGTGGTACATTTCTACCGAGGTTCATCGAACTTGGTTTGGGTTATGATCCTGAAAGATTTAAAATTAACCTAATAATATTTATTGTAGTTTATGTTTTACAATATCATCTTGGGAATAGTAATGGGAGAATCCCGGTGATGTCATGTCTCTCTACAACTTAGATAAATTGACTTTGTATGTTATTATCTTACTAGTCGATGAAATCACTATTTTTTTATGTTTCATTTAGACTTTATCATAACCGTTAATATTTAAAAAAACATAATGGTAATATAATTATTGATAAATTTTCAATGGTTATCATGATTTGTGATGTCCGATAATATGTTCACTCTTATATAATTGAACCTGATTAGATGTAAAGACATAATCATGAATCCTTATATGCCATAGGATACATAATAACATTGATGGTATAATGTGGTAAATTGGGGAGAATATACCCTCGTGATATATGGTGGAAAAATAATATAATCATTGTAAAATCAATTGAAATTTGTAAAATGAAATAAATAGAATAACATAAGAGACTAAAAACCATATAAGATAACTAGAATGAACAATACCAATTATATTAATATATAAAATGATTTTACTCTCATGATGTTATATAAAATAATTTTTTATATATTGAACAAACAATACAACCAATATATGATTATCAAAAAGATAAAAAGACCAGAATTATCTCTAATAGTATTGATAGCCTTAGATCCATCTTGTGATCTAGGCTCCCATTCTATGAGAGAATCTTAAATATATGATTGGGCGCTGGACCTTATCCCCACCAACATGCCTGATGTTTGTCCAAGTACCAATCGAGGGCCCAAATTGGGTGTGACATATACTTTGTGGGCCCTTAGAAATGTTTTCTAAAATATTTCTAGTTTCTTTATATTAATGAATGTTTTGGTATGTATATGAATAAATATTTAAAAACAAATGTGTGAAATAATAACCATTTTGGGATCATAAACTTCATGGGATTCCCAAACGACCATACCTACTTTGTATTAATAAAGATGATTTGCAAATAGTGGCCAATAAATGGTCAGCGTCTGAAGAATAAAACCATATAATATAAGTATAAGTAATAATAAAATAAGACCTGATGAGAAACTAATGAATTAGTTAAATTAAAAGTTCAAGCCAGCTCAAACAAATAATCCATGAAGCCTAGATATATATCTCAAAGGATAATTCAATTTTTCCCTTAAAATTAAATATTAAATGTGTTTATCTATATTCCATGATAATTAAGAAAGAAAACATTTTTCAAATAATTATTAGATGACGATGAAAAAATCCAATGAATCAAAAATTTGGGGACATCAAGAAGAATACAATGAGACAATCAATGGTGTATATATTTATGGATATGAGCCAATAGAATCTTCAATATAATTCCCTGTAATTGAGAAAAAATAAACTGATTCCTAATTATATTATGGGTACCCCCCTTGGAAATAGACTCAATGAATTAGGTTTGTTTCCTCTGAGTGCTCAAGGAATTCCCTCAAGAATACAAGGATCGGTTAATTCTGATCTCTCATTAAATAAGGAATGTGTCTATAGTAGAAATTGGAAACTTAAATTTATTAATATATAAATCCATTTAAAAAAATTATAAATAATTAGTACAATATCATCTAATATATGCCCTTTTCATTGACACATGAAAAAAAGAAAACATTCGGTATCATACAGTTTACTTATTTTAATACATATTAATTTTTTCATTTGAATCATATGTTCTCAATTAAAATGAAATAGTTCATCTATTAAAAATATTTATATGACAATGTAGAAGATTAACTAATAACATATAATGGTTTTTTGGTTATTAATATAGAAATATTAATATATGTATATATAAATCAAACAATAATTGGAGGCTCATATTGAGATAATTTACCTCAAAATTTAGAAGTGGGCAGATTAAGGAATTTCATAAAAAATATAGATAAATAAGTTAAAGAAGAATAATTTTATAAGAAACAAGATGGTAAATTCTAAATGAAGTACACTTGAAAAATGTATAGACAATGATATATAAGGGAATGTTACAGACCACATTCATTATGGTTATTGATGAGCACCCATCAAGTATCAGATTCTAATGTGGTATATAACACATGTAAATAAATATGTAGAAAATATTATTCAAAATATGAAATAGTAGGATTCATGGACATAATGTTAACTAGTAAGAGATAAACTGAGAAAGGAAAGTAATTTATTGAAGCACATACAGTTCGATAAAAAACATGATGAATGAAAATCTAATTAGAGTCTGATTATAGGAGGGGAATCAATGAATAGACATTATGGTCAAGGGAGTACTCAATTGAGAAGGGGTATTTTTATTTTTATGGGAAAAAATGTGTGAGGTGTATAAATTTTTAGAAGAAAATTTAAATTCTACCACTCTTAATGAGTCTCATGGTTTGGTCAAACATTTCACCAACTATTAAGCTCTAATGCCTAATTGGCACTACCTGTGTGGGATAGGGGAACAATTTGAAAAATCATGTTTATCTCATTTGGGTACCCACATCATTTCAACTATATATAATTGTGTGTCCATAATGAATCTAATAATATATTAAACTAATAGTGAACCTCCTCTTACTGGCCCATACTTTTGTGTCAAAGGTTTACTACTATTGTTGTTTTAATCATGACCCTCATAAAGTTTCTAAAAAACTGGTACTCTTTCATATAGACAATCCCTAGATTCTCTTGAAACTAATGTAACATCATTAGAAATTCTCATAAGGATGATAATAAAGATTAAAAGTTAAAATTTTTTGGTTTTTACCGCAATATAAAATAACAATATTACATGATTAATTTTTTTGATACATAATGGAAAAATAATGGCCATATTTTAATATTTTCCAAAAATAAATGACACATATTTCATGAGTATTTTAAAACTATATATAATAAATATAAATTTATTCATTTAAAAAGGAATTTCATTTATAATTTTTTTACATTATATTTTCCCCCTTAAATAGTTTCACACTTGAAATATTATTTCATACATTAAAATATATGAGGTAACTTCTAATTCATTAACTCTTGTTATTGTAATGTTGCCTCCTCAAACATTTGGTTCCACCAAAATTAATTGACTAGGGAATTTTTATTGTTTCATATAAATTTTTCTCTATGATCTATGTTCTTCATCACATTCTCCTCTTATAAAAGATAATTCTTCAATGGTACCCCCTAAATATTTAGTACATGTGATGGGTCTAGTATGTAATTACTTAGAAGGGATACATGGAATGCATAAAGTAAATAGGATAGTTTAGTTGGTAGTGTTTGGTCAATAATCCAGTGCTTATATGTCTTCCATGATCTCAAAAGGTATTATGTATCTCAAAATAAGAATTTTCTTCTCCAAAATCTTCCTAATTTTCATACATAAATATATACAAAGAAACATGTTATCTCTTACACAAGCTCTATGTCTCATTATTTATTGTTTTATTATATATTCTATTCACTTTTAATGGATTTAATATGACATAAAATTATTTTTACAAACTCTCTAATCACATCAAAATGATTAGGTTCCATAAGCTTCATCTCTTCATCATTTTTTTGTACATGTTGGAGTCGGACACCCCTTCCATTACATATCCTCATTAAGATCTATTTAAATGATAGAAGAGAGAGTATTGTTATTTTAGAAATCATCTAGATGATATTTTTTATCCTCTTATCCTTATAAGTCTATTGAACACGACCTTTAAATATAATCTTGACTTTAAATAGTTCTACCAGACATAATATTTATCTGAGGGTGACATGAAGTGTTGACACATTATATTATAACCCATGATTATAGAATTATTCAATTGAACATTGAGGTAAACCTCATATCTCCATCAGATTCTACATAGATTTTTACACCTTATAGTCTTATTAATTCTCTTATGTATATCATATAATGTTTTTAAAGAGATTAATATTAATTTATAGCAATGAAATGTGCTTCTTTTGTAAAGATATAAACTAACCTCAAAATTCAATTAATTAATATACATTTCAAAGGTATTCCTATAATTAATTCCAATATAATGTTTTCCCATTTTCATTATAGTAGGTCTAATTTTTTGTATTATACACTTTAAATTATTTCAATCTTTATTAACTTTTTTCATATCAAGAGACGAGATTATAATATTGTAACCTCCTTCTTCATTTTTTGGATCTAAATTTTTTTATTTAAAACACTATACATCTTACTGATTTCAAATTATTTGAGAAGGAGGATCTATGAATATTAACCATTAATTTCTTCTTCAGTTATAGATTTAATGTAATATATAATTGTGTTCCAAAATTTATATCACTTTTTATGTACTCTTAAACTTTAGAATATTATCTACATTTTTTGTTAGATTCCTTTATCCTTTTTCCACCATGATCCTCTCAATAATGTATGATTGAGATCTTATTTTATCAAAATAGTGTTTTTTTGTTTTTATTATTACCATGTACATATTTTTCATTTTCCAAGAATATTGAATCCCATTAAATCCATATCATTTATATAGTTTTTGGAATTTTTATTCTTAGAGGTTCTTTCACAATGTTTTCGATCCATGGATGGAAATTAATTGAACATTCATAATCATTCATCTTCATTATGTATTTTCATTGGAAAATATTGATATTTTTTTTTTATGAAGACATAATTTATGATTTTATGTAGCCTATATATGTCACAATTCTCCCCATTGATATAATTTTAATATATATTCAATATAAAGATAACTAAAACAAATTCTATATAATTATTTGGATATTAATCCTCATGGGTATTTAACTGGTTGGATGTATAGTTTATCGATTTTTTATCTTGCATGATTACACAATCCATAACCTTTTTGGATACCTCACTACAAATTAATGTTACTTCTCTTTTAGAGGGTAATGTATGATTAAGTGTAGTGATTGGGAATTATTAAAATATTTTAATATCTTATAAAATACATTATTACATAAATACATTAACCCCTTATGAGTTTCCATGGTTATTAATCATGAAAATAGTGTTATGTTTTACAGAAATCAAGGATAGTACTCACCTAATCTAAGAAAAATAAGGATATTCATCAATGATTTTTTACTAGTCCATCCTATAATTATATATATCTTAAATATATATAAATATATTATTTTTATCGTGATAACAGTTTCTAGTAATGTTACATTCTGCTTATAAAACAAAAATTTACAGTAATTTTCATTAATCTATTCCTTTTTAAGGTCTTTAGTATATCATTCAAATTCCCCCCATGACCCCCTTTCGTACAGAGTAAATAAAAATATATTATATAAAGAGTAAAAAAATTTACAGAGTTAATATTGATGTATACTATTCATAATCTATGTTACTCGATGATTATTTATAATATAATTATCATGAAATAAATTTTATTTCATTGATAGCTTCCATTACACGTAATATTGAGTTTAAATGAACGGAGACATAATATCAACATAATATAATTTAAACATCTATTATATAAAATATAAATTAAATTTACAACTATAAAGACTAGTATATAAATTATAAAATACTTAAAATGGTCATACTCAATATAAATATTTTTATAAATTCATAATAAATATTCACTCATCTTTAATTATTTTATTTTATTCAATAAGAAAATTTGTTAAATAATTGTTTTTATTTATTCATGTGTGAAAACATTATAGTTATTTTTTTGACCTATTAGAAATGTTTTTGTATAAAATTAAAATCTCTTGTTAAATCATCAACATGATTGAAATTTGTATTATCATTTTTTTATTATTCAAAAAAAATTAACTTATTCCGTTAATAGTGAAAATTATAAATTTTTTATAAACTCATCATTTATTTTTAAATATTTAAGTAATATAAAATTTAAATTATTAATTAAATTTTATTAAAAATAAAATAGTTATTATTTATTTATATTAAATCAAACTAATTCATTGAAATCATATTTATACTGGATTTTGTTATATAGCTCTTGAAAAAATGTCTCTGAAAACTAATTTTAGGTGGATAAAGATTCTTCATTTTATTTATTAAAAATAACCTTTAGTAGGTAATTATTTAATATAAATTTATAGAATATATGTATTTAAATAATAATTTAAATTAATTTAAATATTATTACTTATGATATAGTTAATAAGAGAATATAGTTTCCTTAAATAATGCATTTCTTGAAAACAGTTTTCTCGACATGCATGCAGGTTTAATTTAAAATTAGATTCTGCAACTTATGTAAATGTATTTTAAAAAATGGATTCCTTGTATTTAATCAGTGAAATTTATATTATCTAATATTCTCAAAGAAAATTTACCATAATGAATTGTGAAAATAGTAAAATTTATTTACTATGGTTAAGAAAAAAATTGGTTTACCATGGGTTAATCTAAAAAGATAATAGTTATTAATAAACTAAATCATGTATAATCCATATTCATTGTTTATATTTAATCATTATATAATATAAGGCTCTAAAATGTTCTTCTTTTTCTTATTTTCATAATAACATTTTTTTAGTTTTTTTAAATAAATTTCATGTGTGTCCTCTCCCCCACATATGAAAGGTCAGCCCTCTCCACTTCTTACCAAACATCCATAATCCATTGTATCATAAAATATCTACCAAAATAAAATAATTACTTTCCTCCCATCAACATAGAATCCTTTTTTCAATCATAATTCCTTCAGAGGATTAGTTTTTGTTCAAACCTAAAGGAGACATCTGGTGAAGGTGTAATGTCCTTAAATGTTTTTTTATTTATTATTCATCATCCTGAAAATACTATTAAAACATTATTCTATAGTAACATAAATATATTAAATATAATGATAAATTTTTATTATTTTCTCATGTCCTAAAATCATATCCACCTCCCTCAAATGGGAAACAAAACCATTGACTATGTGTATAGAAGACTACCACCTATCAAACAGAAAATATTTGTTAACCATCACTAATTTTCATTGGTGGATACAATAAAGTATTTAATATTTTTTATGATACTTATGATAATAATTATTCCTATATAATTATAAAATCCCAGGTGAATTCTCATTTCCCATTTTTTTAGAAATATGATAATGTCGCTTATGTGTACAATGAACTACATCCTCAGGAAGTGATGTGATTTATTTTCACATAAACATTACATGGAAGGTAATAATGATTAATTTGATGTTAATATAAAATACTCATGATTTTTTTAATAATTAATTATATTAGATATATCTATTAATTTCTTACCTTTCCATCCATTGAATAAATGAAAATGTCATTTGTGTGTACAGCAGACTAATGCATCTTTAAGTAATGTGATTTGTTTTCAAAAAAATCATCATATAGTTGATAATAAAATAAAAATTTGATGAATATATGTTATATATTACAAAAGATTTATTATTTAAAGTTAATATACTATATACTTCCTTACCCTTTCAGAGAATAATGAAATGGTAACTATTCTCATTTGTATGAATAATAAATAGTCTATACAAAGTGATGTGATTCAATCTTCATGTTGAAATTTAAATAATCATTATAAATATGTATAAAATGAATTAAAATGATATTTATAACATTAATATCAATCTTGAAATTAGGGAACCATATCCTATGATCAAGACCCAGAACATTCATGAAAAAATATTCCTGGGAAAATAAGCCAACGAACACTTGAAACGAATGTGATAATGAAATATTGTCAAAAAATCAGTGATAAAATCTTATAAAAGGGATAATATACAAAATATTAATTTTAATATGGTCATCTAATATGCTAATAATATGTTTAAAATTGTAAATAAAATGGTTAATGAGTGGCCACCATGTTGGAGGCATGAGGTAAGGGGTTTTTTAACACAGTTTCCATTCATTACATTAATGATCTGCTTCATTGATTATGTAATGAAAATATTATGTATTAATTTAATAATTATTATTTTTTGTGGTATTTAAAATTATTATATATTTATTCACTTTGATACGAACAATAAATTAACTTAATATTCTACACTCTAATAATATTTTCGTTGTAAGGGTTTCGTCTCAAAACATCCTTATTTGATACATATGTTCTTTTATGCACCAAATTTTATTCTAATTGTCTATATAATACCCCTTCAGATACTATTTAATGAATCATAATAAACTAAGTATTTTAAATGATATAATTTTACTTGTTTATTCAGGTTATGTTTTTACTGAAATGTTACTAAAGTGGTAAGGGTTTCTATTTCAATATTATTTTAAACCATACTTTTTTTATTAAATATACATTATTGTAAATTATTTGATAATTGTATTACTAAACCATTATATTCTATTTTCCTATGTAAATTCTAAAAAATTTCATGTAATTGGACCATATCTATCTCTTGTTTATATAAAATTAATTAAAATATGTTTTTCAGAAAAAATCGATTATATTTTCTCTTTGGTCAACAGCCAATTTTATAATATATCCATAATTTATGAAAAGGATTTAATTTTTTTACTATTATAATATGATTTTAAAAATAATAATATCCATGATTGACTTTTTAAGAAACATATTAAAAGTATTATTCTTTCAATCAACTGAAAAAATACGCTTCAATATTTATAAAAAATCGTGAATGGAATGTTTTTGTAAAGTGTACTTCAAGAATGTTATTTTCCACCATAATAAACATTATTTTCCTTGAATATGTATTTTTAGGATTCCAAGGATATTTTAATGAAAAATATTTCAATACTATTGTGTGAATATTATGTTTTTAAATAGTGACATTCAATGGGGAAATTTTTTTCTTCTCAATGATGTTTTTACATATTTAAAGCTATGTATATTAATCAGAAAAAATAACCATTAATGTAATAAAATGATTCAATAATATATTTATTTTCATCTAAAATATATACCATGATTATCACCCCATCATTTCAGGGGGTAATTAATTCTTTTATAACCAATTCTATGGTTCATTCTTCCATAAATATATTTTTATTATCTTATGAAAAAATATTAAGCAACCAATTATTTTATTACCTTGTTATTTTGTTTGTTAATTATGATAGATATATGTATGTGGAACACATATGAAAGTAAATGAATTGAATATAATGGGTTTTACTATACCTAAATAACCATTGAATTCATTTGGTAATATTTTAGTCTCCTATGATATCATGTATGGGATTTGGGAGTAAAATTAATCCATTTTTGGACTTTGTCCACCTTGTGATGTTGTACTAACAGTTATCCTTGAATTATATTTATATCTTGTTTTATGTTACATCTACATAAAAAAATATTCAATGATACCATTGATGGGTTGTTATACATCCATGAGATTACTCATGTGCCTTCCCATTTTTCATATCAAGATTAAATTTCAAATCACACATTGATTATCTATATCATGTTTGTTAAGTTACTATTCATTTGGGTCACTCCTATTATCATTTTATTCTCTAGGTTATCCAATCCATATTAGGATCTTGAATTCATTTTGGTTAACATTATGAAGAATTATATAAAAAGATTAATTTTAGTCCCATGTTTATGTATTTTAAAACCAATTTTCCAAAGAAACTAGGCCTCACAATTATTAGATTGAAATAATTAGATCTAAAAGATAAAAATTGTGTAGTTATATGTGTAAAAGGTTTGGGTCTCAGTAGTTAGTATCAATGAAATTTTTATGAGAATCTTTTGATTTCAGGAGGATAAATATATTTTGGAGAACCCTAATGATAATTACATCGATAGGTATAAGGATAATAAAAGGATAAAAATAAGTTCAGGAAAATAACCTCATATTTTAGTAACTTTTTGAGTGAGTGTATTCCATGAATTTATATCCATATATAGATACTACAAGTGTATGTGGACATGGAAAAGTTATACATTGGTGTAATAAATTTAAAAGGTGGAAATATGTAGGACTCAATCAAAAAATTATGCACGATAATTGGGCTTATTGCAAACCAAGTTTTACAGTCATGGGATAAATATTTTGGTAATTTGTAGAATATTTACAAACCATCATGGAAGAATTTTAAAGTATATAATAATGGATGAAATATGTTAATCCTCATGTTTTTTTGATATTTATAAGGATGATAATATGATTAAATGCACAAATATCCTTATTTAGGGGTTATGTTATTTAAATTTATTATGATTAAAAATATTTTTGGAGAAATTTATTCAATTAAAACCCTTGAATATAGTTCAATTTCTAGAAAAAAAGATATTCTAGTAAGATTGGATTATATTTTATGTACATAAGATTAATGGAACTGGTAATAATTACGGTTTATCATTTTAAACACATAAAGGTATTAATACAAAATTGATATTACTTGATGTTCAAAAAAAATATTCTTTATAGATTACATTAGTGGTTAAAAATGATTTGAAGATTAATTATAATTACATATTGTTCATCATATCTTTATGAAACATTTTATTAGTCCATGATTTATATAAAATTTATATTTAACATAACGTATATTTTAGTAAGAACACAATTATGTTTTTGGACATGTAAATTTAATGGTATGAAAAAACCAATGATGATAAAACATTGTTTCATGAAGAGGCTATTAATGTTATTTGGGATATAGTGTTATTTATTTAAGGAATTATGTATGTTATAAATTTTGTTTTATATTTAAATTTGAGATATTAATATATTAATTTTAGTTATAATATTTTATTTATCATTCATTTTATTATTTTTTGTTAATGACAAAAGTTAACAGGAATAACATGATTCCTTTTTTCTGGGTTTATTTGATTTGTTTGATGTTAAATTTTTTTCTTCATGAATAAAATGTTCTACATGAATACTCATTATTTAGATAAATATATGAAAATTCATTGAAAATGAATTATACTATAAATTATACAATTTATGTATGAATATTCTATTACAGTATTTTTCTATATGGTAAAAGGATACATCGATATTTAGATAAGGATACTGAAATAAAAATGTTATTAATTCTAAATAAATTTATAGACTGTAGACTCTTACATGAACTGGTATAACCTAATCTCCTCAATTTATATTAATTTAAAATACATTTTTTCACATCCAAAAAATATTCTTATATGTGTAAATATAGTTACGAGTTAACCTTCACAATTACCCTTATTTCTTTTAATAGATAAATGAATAAAAACATTTTATTATGCTGGTTTTCCAAAAGGTAATTTTCAAATTTTAAACCCTTGATTATTGAAGAGAAGATAAAATTGGGATGAAAAAATTATTTAAAGGGGTATAATGTAAATAAATGAATATTTAGAATATATTTCTCTTTAAATAATTTGGATTTGTTTGATATTATGTGTTATACAAAACCATGAGTTTAAACAAACCACGATATAATATTAAAAGGTTATTTTCAAAAACCTAAATAATATAACATAGTTATTGAAATGGAGGGTATTAATAGTATCAAATAATTTATGAGTTATATATATTATAATGTCTAAATAATCCTACATTTATTTATAATTTATTAAAAAAACCAATCAATATGAAAAAGAATACATTCTTTGAAAAAAATGATTTTTCATCAAAAAATGATTTTTTTTTGTTTTTCTTTGAAAATATCATATGTAATATTTTTAATTTTTTTAATATTTATTTTAAAAAATTATATTCAATATTTATATAAAGATACCAATTATAACATAAGCTGTAATTTTGGATTTTTTCATAATGGTGTAATTTTACACTAAATAGTGAAAAATACTAATTTTTATATAATTATAAATTCTTTTCAAAAAATATTATTAATTTTAATTACAATTATTTATTATATATAATTCAAAATTAAAATAATTATTATTTAATAATATTATTTCTAATTAATACACCAAAATAATATTTACATAGGATATGTTAAAGGCATTAATAAATATTTTCATAAAATAGTTTCTAAATTTTATTAAAATAATGAAAAACATAACTAAATTTTATCTAAATGAAATATATAAATAATATAACTAATAATTTGAATTTAAATTAATTTATATATGATTAATCATCATATAGTTAATATGAGATCATCTATTCATTAAAAAGGCATTTCTGGAAAAATTATATTGTTATAACACATACAATATTAGTTATAAAAAAAACTATTCCATGCATGTAAGATGAATTTGGTGAAATCGATTCAATATTTGGAATCATTGTAATTTACATTATCAAATAATTTCTACTTAATTTTTGAGAATAATTAACTGGGCAAGCATAGAAAAGTATATATCATGGTGAAGGATAAAAATTATTTTATTAAGTGTTAAACTAAAACAATACGGGTTAAAAAAGAAAGTAAATATGTATAATTCTTATAAAATGGTCCTATATTAGAATTTTATCTTCTAGGATTTATAAAGGGAACATTTTGGTTCCTAATGGGATTACAAAAAAAGTGTGTAATTCTTTTTATAAGATATTCCATATGTATCCTCTATCCCATATATAAAATTCCTCCCCATATTCTCTCATTTAAACTCTACCAAAACTGATTTAATCACCTGATCCCAACCAAGATCACATATACACTTCTATACCCTCATCTCATAATCCTTTTTTTATAAATCTATCATAGAAATAATTTTGTTGAAAACCTAAAGAAGTGGTCTGAAGAATAGGTAACGTCATTCACATAGCATTTTAAAACATTTCTTCTTCCAACTCATTAAAACATTATACACAAGATGAAATAATAACATCAATATCTTGAATATACTGAGATATTTTTCTATTTAGTGAACATCCTATATTAATATCTTCCTCCCTCAAATGGGAAGCAAAACGTTTGGTCATGTGTATGGAGGAATTTTTCCTAGACGACCAATGTAATTCTTATTCTATCACCGATTCAGATTATTGGATATGATGATTTATTTATTATTTATATTTTTTATTTATGATATAATTATAATTTTGAATATATATATATATATATATATATAATTTTTCTTCTTACTTTCTATTATGTAGGGAATAAGATAACATTGCTCGTGTGTACGTGGGACTAAAACCTCACAAAGCGATATGAATAATTTTCCATATACCCATTAAATGGATGGTAATAAGGAATAATTTCATGTTGATGCATGATATTAATGGCACATTATTCATTGTTGAAAACAAATATGGTGTATACTTTTTTACCATATCATCCAATAAATAAATGAATATGTGGTTAATGTGTGAAACAAAAAACCAATGACATCTTGGACTATAATTAAACTTTATAAGTTCCCCAAACCCATTGGCCACATTGCCTCAAGAACATACCCCTAAATAACTGAGTTTTTCGACTAGAAGTGAGGGCATTGGTTTTGAATGTGGGAAGACTATACCCTTATTATAAGACTATATCAAAATAGATAATTATAATCCTAGGTAAATAGCAGAAGCAACATAAGTAAATTGAATTTACAATGGAATTAGGCAATAAATAATATCTGAAATAACTAAAATATCATATAATAGATGATGGTGATATATTTAATTTCACATGAAATCTAGAATATATTAATAAAACCGCAGAAGTCACATAGATAAAAAAATATGAAATAGAAATTAAATACAAAAACATTCCGAAGCATCCCGATCTACAGTTGAGTCATCTATTACTAGCTCCATCCTATAATAGTATGAAACCAAGTGTCCAAAATATTACACATCCCATTATCTACACTCAAATACATTTAATCTTCCCCGAGTACCAATGTCCCTTGGAGAGAGTGTGAGACAAATCATAGTGGGCCACCACCAATGGTGTCGATAAAATTAGGGTCGTGATATAAAAATGTAATAGTTTGTAAGCATGATTATATATATTAAAGTAGTACAATGTTCATAAATTCATAAGTACCTTTTTTATATTTGGAATTGATTATTAACATGAAAATATTTCATCAAATTAATTATGTTCTCATTTATATAAAAATGTCACATGAGGTATATCCATCACTTACATCACCTCATGATTGTATCAATAGTGAATGTTCCATGATGTAACAATGAACTCATAATTGATAAATAATATAAATTTGTTCCAATTTATTCCCTCAAGGGAACCTAGACAACATGGAATGATAACGAATTATTAATTAGGTTTAGATAATGGGGTATGAGTGTAATCCAAGTTTCATCATCCAAGGCACTCACACAAAATGTTTCTAACCAAGGCTATGGAATACATCCACTGTAAAATGAGAGATAATATATACTTAGACCCCAAGAAGAAACCAAAAAACCTTATTCCATGCTTCTTCCTAGGATTGTATTCATGGAATCCTCAAATAATAATTAAGGGAACTTATGGGATCATACCAGGCATCTATAGGTAGACAAGGACCACGTTCCTTGGTAGGTCTCACTAGTGCAATCCAACAAAATTGAATCATAGTGAAATACTAGAGTACCTAATTCATTCACCCAAGAATATACGTGATAAAATCATTCAAAACTTCTCAAATGGATTTCATGGTATATGTGCACAAATATTCACCTTAAATTTAATTCACAATTTTTTTTTCTCATATGATAATAATGTTGTTAAATAATTCACTTTTTTCATTCATTTTCTTTCATTTATTTAAAATGGCCAATTACATGAATACATTAAATTAAAACCATATAAGTCACATTCAATTTATATGGTTCACACTAATACATTCCATGAAAAATTAAATATGATATATAGATATGCAACTTGACATTCATTTAAATTTCATAAAGAAAAGACATTTACTTAAGTATTCTTTCTATAATATCATTTAAATGAAATACTTATATTTAGGAACGTTTCATCAGTTGGTCAAGTGGGTGTTTTAGCATACAAGTTGTTCAAAATTTCATGATTCCATAATCAATTATGCTATCAAGGATTATTATTAGTTTTATCATGATAGAACACCGACGGACGGTGTCCCAAATTTTTAAAAGACTAAAAACACAATTATGGAATATTACCCTACACAGGGCATTGTTCATTCATAATAGTACTACCAAAGACTATTTAAATTTACTGAAATATAAAAACCATGTGGTTCTAAGGAAAATAATAGTGGAATATAAATTCAATAAATGGTACCTGATGAAAGCAACATGCCCCACAAATCAAACCAAAAATTAAAGAACGTGATTGATGAGTAATAGACCACCCACTACTTACTTATACGACTCTTCTAATCTTTTATTAGCCACTAATTCAGCCCGGATTAATGTACATATAATAAAAATGAATAATATCTAAAACCATGATAACTTGATTGAGAGAATGAATAATGAAGAGTGACTAAACAGGAATTAAGTACATACTATTGTGCAACCAACGTGAACAACAAATTCATGGTCAGACCTCAAATGAAGCATATCACTGTATCCCTATATTTTAGTTTCAAAAATACCAAAAATGGGCGAAATTGTGGTTCACCCAAATAGAAATCCAAATAGTGAAGAAGAAGGGGATTAATTATATAATTAAGGGAAAATAGTCAATTATCACAAAGATTAGCCTATGCACGGTTTGGATTCATGGTTTAAAAACCCATTATCCAACTATGCAATGTGGATTTTCCTGAAAATTAATTCTATCTTAATGGTTTAGAGTAACCATATAGCCACCGATAATAGTTTACTATATCCATAAACCATGCTTGTTTTTTCCAAAAAATTGGGATATGGGCTCTGAACAATCCCCAAACATGCTTGAGACCTTCCTAAACACATTCGGCATCCCAAAAAGTTCAATAATAAATAGATATAATGAAATTTAATGGATACAAACATGATTATAAAACTAGTTTTTCATAGTTATCCCACTTAAAGGAACTCATCCATGAGTTCACCTTCCTAGGGTAGTGAAACACTATCTGAGAATAAATTTGGACACTGATCACGTGCCTGAGTATCCCAATCCAAAGTCTATTTCTTTACATGACCATGCTTCAATAGCTCCCTTACTAGTGGATGGATTGGCCTCAAAGAGCATCCAGGCACCAGTAAATCATGCATATTGTATACACCTTAAAAGAATCATTACCATCAATCTCAACATCCTCTAGATCAAAAGAATGAGATGGGTCAGCATGATAATAGTGAAGTAGTGATATGTGGAAGTTTTCGTGTATATAATTATACCTCTAATGTAGTAGAAATCATTAGGCTACCATCCTGAATCTTTCTATGATCTCAAATGATCCTATATATTAATTAATAAACAAAATTTTCTTTTTTAACCATCTAGACCCTAGCATAGGATACACACCGAGGAAAACATGATCTCTAACCTCAAACTCTAAAGGTCATCAATGATGATCAATATTTGATTTATGTATAGACTGCTCATTGGTTATACAATTATTGATTAGATAAACTTTTTCAAATTCTCTATCACTAGATGAGGACCTATAGGGCTGCCTCACCTGATTCTAGCCAACATAGTGGGTGAATAACCTATCCTATAATATAAGGCATCAAAAGGATCCATCTAAATTGTTGATTGGAAGCTTTTTTATATGAATACTCATCCAGTGATATATGCTTTTCCAAATAATCACATAAATCAAAGGCATGTGCTGGAAGAATGTCTTTTTGAATCATTATCATTTTTTTCAAAATTTATTTTGGTCTGAGCAAGAAATGTAGTTTATAGAAATCAAAATGTACACATAGCTTTCTACTACCCTTCCTAGAACCATGAGGTGAGATGAGCATCACTACCAAACATGACAGTACAAGGAACCCTGTGTAGTTATATGATCGCATATGAATATAGATATTTTGTCTCATCGATAGAGAATGTTTCCAAAATTAGAGTAAATTGGGATTCTATTCGTATTCGTTAAATATGTACACATACATTGTCACCACCCCTTGACAACCTAGTTTATCTGACTGTAAAATCCACATAAATATCTTCCCACTACCATTTCTAGACTAGAAGTGGCTATAACAAGCCTACATGTATCTACTAGTCTTCCTGCACATAATGAAAGGTGGAACACCTAGTGATAAAGCATGCTATGTTATGTTTCATCCTAGACCACCAATAATAATATCAAAACTCTTGATACATTTGGGAGATTTTAGGGTGAAATTACCTCTGAGTAGTATAAAAATCATACATCAACTCTTCTATCATATCATTGGGAATCATTACATTCCAGAAATAAAAAGGATATCATATATGTCCATTGACCAAATTTGAGGTAATTTAGCACTTGTTATACTCTCACAGAGAACAGAGCAATCGGGATCTAAAAAACACATTCCCTTAACATTCATAAGGAGGGATGTGGTAATTTCGTAGGATGGGAGGTTAATATTAATGTAACTGTCAAGAAATTATAGATGCAACTACTAAATGTCGAACATTACCTTTAATTCATCAGTATCATCCCATATATCATGTTTCTGAGTTTTCCAACTCAATGAATCAATGATTTCCTTTCCCTATCTATGTGTATAAAAAAGATCAAAATTGAAGTACTGAGGATATTTGACCCATCTTCTCTTTATGAGATTAATTTTACATCTTAAGAAGATATATTTGAGCTTATTGGGTTCATTGTATACCACAATGTTATCAATAAAATGTGTGTCTCTAGAAATATAATTCATGTACAACTACTACTAGCTTGATGTTTTGCATCATATTATTTCTCTCATGAGACCTCAACTACATAAAACCTTACATAAAAACACTATCCACCATCATTAGAACTACTCACAGGTAGATTATTTATGAATCACATTAGACAATATTTCATAAACTTGGATATTTCAATTTTATAATAGATGTCAATACCAGCCTCCAATTTAGCTTTTGGAAATCTTTTTTTCATGATTCTAACCCTAGAAACATAGAAACTTACTTTTAAGTTTCATTAAGAGGTGGATAAAGGAAGAATAAGTCTTGTATGAAACAAATGAAATATCCAACCAACCAAAAGAAACAATATCAAACAATTTCTTGAGTTTATCCCTAGTAACTCCATTACTCATCTTCTCTGGGTCAATAGAGACCCCCAGTTCTGAGATAATATGACCTAATAATACAACTTTGTTAGAATAAAAGTAAAACATATCCAGATTATCATAAATGTGATAATGAATCATCATTCTCATAGTAATAGCAATATTCTTGGCATGGTCTCTATGAGTGTGAGAATACACATAGATTTCATACACAAGGACAAAAAAAATAAAAATAGGGTTGGAACATCCAATACATCAGATCCATAAAAATTGTGGGAATGTTTATAAGATTGAACATCATAATTGTATACTTATATATACTAGACCTACTACAAAAAATTTTATAAGTTATGTATGATGTCCCGACTCGCACCTTGATGATAGGCTGATCATACGTTGATCTTAGAGAAAAGCGTAGGTCCTCATAGCTAGTAAAAGAGATCATTTATTAGGGCTAGTGAATAGAGCTTCCTAACTATTAGATGGTTCAACCATCTATAATCCATTCATAGATGAAGGGTCTCATCTACCTTCTTGGCTAAAAGCACAAGAAAACCCCAGAAGGAAGTGCCGGGTTGTATAAATCATTTTTCCACTAAATTCTCTATATATTACTGGATATCCTATAGAACACTATGTGTCATCCTATATTGTGGAATAAAAACTGGATATGCTATTGGAAGAAGCTTGATCCCAAGATCTATGTCCCTCTCAAGAGGTAATCTAAGAAATTCATCTGAAAAAACATCCCTAAAATGTTCTAATGCTAGAGGTAATTCTTCCTCTTTTAAATATTGATCATCAAAGAAGATATTTGAAATATGGATAGTCTCCCCACATATCCCATGATTCTCTGGTCTAACTCTTCTAGTTTAGATAGCCCACTCACCATTAAGAAGAAAACTACTTCCCTCTTGGGATGTAAAAATTACCCTTCACCATTAGCTATCTATAAAGTTGTGATATGGGACCAACCAATCCATCATAGGAATGAAATTAAATCCTACTCTCTCAAGAAAAAATGGTATCATAGAAATAAATATCTAGTTACCTCAAGTGGTAAGTCCCTATAATGGGGAATTTCCTCTGATTTTACCCATAAGGGTGTATCAAGGGTAATTACACTATACCAACATTGTACATCTAGCCCAAGACATTACACAATAGATAAAGAGATAAACGAGTTTGTAGAAACTATATAAAAAAATATACTATAGTAGAATGTACTAGAATATTACCTTGAATTATTTATGGTCCCATAACCTCATCCTCAGGTATCTACGGTAATGCATGCACCTATCCTGCTCCATTACTTTATGTAATAGCTGGAATAATATGATAAAAATTACTATAATGGTTCAGCTAGGGATCAAATTTTTAGTTACCATAGCTATATCCTCCACCTAGACCAAACCTTCTAGTGCTCCTTTATCTCCCAACATGAAATGGTGTAAATGATCCTGCTCCTCAAGGTGATGTTTGTGTTCATCCACTTCTACTTGAAGATGATGGAATGGTGATACAAAAATGCTATTGATTATCATACAACCACATGCCTGACACTCCCATGGGTCTCTATCACCCTAGGGCTTCATATGCACTATATATCAACCCTGTTCACACACTATAGAGCTACCTACATGGGTACCCTAGCTTCCACTACGCTGACCAGAAACCTTATGGGATCACTTTCTCCTTCCATAATAACAATTGGACTGACCAAGAATTTTTCCATTATTCCTGCTACTTTTTTCATCCCTTAGGTTATGCTCAATTATTTGAAATTGATTTATGACCTTAGAAAATGTAGGTTGGTATAAACCATTCACCTATGTACATATTACATATTATATCCCATCCTAGATGTGTTTAACATGTGAAAGACCATCACTAGCTAGAAGAGTTGCAATGAAATGAAACTCCAAGAAACACACTGAAAACTGTATAACTAACATATAAACCAGCATAAGAAGAATGAACTATCTAGTTCTATAATTACCCAATGATTTAGGAATGAAATGATCATGAAAAGAATTATTGAAATCAACCCATAACATTCCATAATAGAGATCTGTTTGGGTAGTAACATCACATTAGCGTATTCCCTAATTACACAACTTGTATGTAGAATGTTTGACCCTCCACTCTGATGGAATCCATATATTCTAAAAGAACAAATTTGTATCCTTTAGAAACGAATTACCAAACACTAATCTTCCATCCACTAAAAAGGTCAAAGGATTCTATAGTTAAAATTCATTAGTCAGATTAGCCATCATTGGTGTTGCTCATTGAGAACCATGAATAGAATTCATTAGAATTTGAAAATTATCACTAACATGGGAATCAGTTCTTAGATCAGTTAAAATAGGTGGTTTATCTAGTGTCACAAATGGTAGTAAGAATAGAATCTCATGCACCACAATATCTAGAGCATGGTCATTGCCACCCTCCTAGCACATGAAACATGGATGTCATAGAGGAATTAGTCTACAATTTCTATGCACACACCTATGAAAAAGATTAGGATCATTAAGATAGAATCATTAGCATAATATGAATGTAAAAAAACACACTACCCAATGTATAGTACCCAACAACCCACTTTGATGGCCATGTATCAGTAAGTTATTAGATATTAGTTTCTGGGGTTCCAATAAGTTAAGGGTTAATATTAACTTGCCTCAATATTTTCTGGAATCCATTTCATTTTATATTATTTTAAATTTCTAGTTTAACTCCTTTACCATTCAAAAAATGACAAGGAGGGATATGGATATGCAACCATTCCACTTTTATGTTTTCATTTTCTTATTACATTTATAAATATTATTTCAAATTTAGTTGTCCATACTATTCAATGAGGTCCCAGAATCCTTATCACTGTTATTGTCACGCTCATGGATTTATAATAAAAAGATTAATTCAATAAATTACTCATTCCATCCCATGAGGGCCCATAAAACCTCATACATTGAAACAACCAATTTCCCAATCAAATCCCAAAATCATAACATGTATATATACAAGAACATATTACTCCAAAATAATAGGCATATCAAGAAATGGATGTAGTGAAATTCACTTATATAGCATGAAAATATTCATTAAATATAAAATATAGGTGACTATAATGATGAATGTAATAATTCACATTTCCCTCTTAACATTAGATAATGGATGGAATGAAATGATCAATAAATATAATAATCAACAACATCATGTAAAATGTGAATCACTGTACCATTAAAGTATATAAATTATAATAGAAAAAATTATAATTTTTTTTAATTCTAGTGACTTAGATTTTAACATAAACATGGGTTCGTGATGCCCATTAATGACTTATAAAAAAGTCCATAGAATTTCAAATATAAAATCAAATTTATCCAAATAGTAAAGTAGAAAAGGAACCCCCTCGGATAAAACATTTTTGAAATATTGGACCCAGATGTCACAAAATAGGTTCCCCAAGATTGGTTACAAACATAGCCTCAAATAAATCACCCCAAATGCTAGGGGCTGCTGAATAGCAGTGAGGGACTAATGTGTGTATGTGGGGAGACTATACCCACATCAAGAGAGTGTAGAAAATTAGATAATTATAAACAATTTTAAATATCATAATAAGTATAAGTAAATAGAATTCACATCTCAAATATATATTCAATAATAAACTATACAATTGGAATAATAAATAATAGCTCAAGATGATATATGTCATGTCACTAGAAATATGGAAAACATGGATACAATGTAGCAGACACACATGAGATACCCAATATAAAAAAATAAAATACTGAAACTATCCCTAGAATCCAAAGCTATATCGTGATCATATAATACTAGCTCCATTGAGGATTAATAACTAATCAAGTGTCTAAAGAATTACTATTCCCATTATCGACACCTTAATATATGTAATCTTTGCTGCATTCCAATGAAAACTGGAGAGGGTGTGGGAGAAATCACATTGGGCAACCACTAGTGGTGTCTATTGCATTGAGATGGTGCAATGGAAATGTAATAGCATAGAGGAATTCAAATATACATATAGAAGTACAATGTAAATAAATACAAAAGTACCAAATTTATCCCTCACCTGGTATTTGAATGTGTGATCAGTTTATCAATTAATTATGTTTTGGTTTATATATAGAAGTCAAAAGAGGCATAGCCAGTAATAACATCATGCCATGATAGTATTAATAATGACGGTTCCATGTTTCAATTAGGTAACCAAAATTGATAATTAATATAAGGTTGTTTCATATTATTCAATTTAACAAAATAGACCTCAGGGGTTGTTAACTCCTCAGTATCCAGGTCTAGAAATGGGGCTGAGAGTTTAATCCAAGGAGCATCATCCAATGTATTCCCCAAATAATGTTTCTCACTAGTTCAAGGGAATATATACAACGTAAATGAGATAGAATATATGGTTGAGCCCATGAATGGAATTAATTCAGCTCATGTTACACTAGATCCAAGGAGTGTATATAGGGAATCATGTAATATTAAGGAAGGATATAGGTTATTATACCAGGAATCCAGATGTAGAAAATGATCATGTTTCTGAGTATCTCTCACCAAAGGTAACCAGCATCCTTGAATCAGAGTGACGTCCACAAGTACCCTTGTCATTCCCTCAGGAATCGAAGAGATAACATGAGTCATGCCTTCTTATAAAAATTTCATGGTAAATTTTTATAATTATTCAACTTAAATTTAATTCACCACACAAAATGTGTTCATATTATAACTATGCCATTACAAAATCACATTGTTAGTGCATTTTATTTCATTAGATTGATAAATCCATGTTTCATAAAACCTATAAATTAAAACCATCTATGTCAATATCAATTAATAAGGTTCAATGCACATCCTTCCATGAACTTGAAAATGTTTTGTATATACATGCAACCAAAAATTCATTTACATTTAATAAGGAAATGGCATATACATAAGTATGCTTTCCATAATATCCTTTGAAAGAATTAAATACATTTAGGAACTAAACATGGGATGATCATGTTGAAGTGAAAATGAACAAGGTATTCCAAATATCATTATTCAAAAAGAAATTAACCTATAGAGAATTACCATTAGTGTCATTAATCATGAAAAAACCCAAATGGTGTCTAAAATGTGTTAAAACATTAAAAACCCAATTTTGGAAAATTAATGTAAATGGGGTGTTGTGAATAAATAATATGACCATCAACAGCTAATCAAATTTAATGAAATATAATATCTATACAGTTATAATGAATATCATAATTTAATTTAAATTCTATAAATGGTACCAAATTAAATTGTTGGTCCCCACACATCAACCCAAAAATCAACGAACTTGAGGGATGAGTTATAGACCACGAAACAAAAACTTGTAAGACTCTTATCATACTGTATCAGCCTATAATTTATATTATATCTCATTATATTTGAAAAATGGGGAAAAATTATAATCCTTGATAACTTGGAAGAGAGAAAGATGAAATAAGGATGACTAAAAATGATCTGAGTACTTACCATTGTGCATACAATAAGACAAACAGAAGCTCGATTAGACCCTAGATGTATGAGACCTATTAATCGAAAGATTTGGCTTTAAAAACTAAAAAATGGGAGAAATGGAGGTTCATCCTACTAGAAATACAAATTGTGAAGAAGGTGGTTTCTAAATTATACGATTTAGGGTACAATTGTTGTTTTTCCTAGGAAATAGCTCATGCCGATTTGGCTGCCCAATTTTCAAAATCATGTAAAAACCTACATGGGTACCTAAAAGAATGGATGAACATGACCAATTAGGACAAAAGTATTGATAAATTATACTCCTACCAAGTGATGTGGCTCTCCCCAAAAATACAGGCCATCCACGTGGTATAGACTACCATGTGTCCAACCTGCACCATTTACTCAAACCGTTCGCTAACCCAATTTTTTTGAAAAGTTGGGTAATAGGATTTTAACAAGCCTAACACACACCTATGACCTTATTCAATGCATTATTAATCTAAAAAAGGTCCCCATAAAGTGATATATTGAAATTTAAAGGATTAATTCTGGAGTCAAAAACCATATTCTTACACTACCGCCTTCTGAAGTGATGTGATTCATGTTTTACTAACAATTTAAATTTAAGTTAATAAAGGATAAATTAAATGAATATTGTGATATATATGATGTAATAATTATTTGGAAAAATTATTATTCAATCCACTTCATTAACCATTCACCCATTAAGTAAATTATAATTCCACTCATGCATACGTAATACCTACCCTCTCCATGATGCGATTAGATTCATTCTGAATGTTCAACATTAAATAATTATTATAAGTAAATATATAATGAAAAAAATAATATTTATAAATTTAATATCTTCATTTTCATGATAAAAATTTATCCTTTTTTAAAAACTAAAATCCTCATTAAAAAAAACCTATATGAGAAAACTAGGAAATTCAAACCCAAAATAATACTGATAAAGAAATATTTTTAATAAATGAGTTGTATGTTCTTATAAAATGAATATAATTTGATATTATATATAATATTATGGTTCTATTAAAAGTTAATAACATTTTAAAAAATACTATACAGGAGGTTAAAGAGCACTCAATTGATGAGAAGTGGGAGGTAATGGGTTTCTTAACTCATTTCCATCATTCAGTTAAAATTTTACTTAATTTATTATTTTTTGTTAGGATTATCAGAAAAATTTACTTTTATTATTTGAAATTTAATTTGATGTAATTTTATTTTTATTTAAATTTGATAGACATAATCAATTAATTTATTAATCACCACTTTAATGATAATTTTTATAAGTGTTTCATCTCAAAACATCCTCCTCGAGGCACATGATCTTGTATAAAACAAATTTTTTTAAATGGTGTATACACTACCCCTTTAAAAAAAATTCATTAATCCATAATACATAATTATATATTATGTTAGAATTTTTCTGCCTCTTTCATGCGATTTTATGATTCAAAATATAAATAATTTGTCTGAATTTTTGTTTCAAAATCTTTTTAGTGTAGATTGTTTTTCCAAGAATTATATTGTTAGAATTATTTAGATCATTCCTTAATGAGAAATTTCCATTTTATCATCCAATTATTATTAATTCACTTTTAATTTAATATTAACATTTCACATCTTTTTAAAATAATTATTTGTAAATGTTTATAAAAACATTGTGTAGATTTCCCTCCTCAGAATAAAACCTGTTTTCTTCCATTTTTCTAATTTTTTAAAAATTCGTTCAATTTTCTTAATATTCTCATTTTATTATTAATAGTAAATTTTTTCCATATTATAATTTTTTAAAAAACATCTACAAGTAATATTCTTATCGTTTTCGAATCAATGTACTTTTTAAATTTTAAATAAAATGTGAAAAGAATATATTTTTACATATATAATATATATAGTATTTTCTTCCATTGGGACCAATATTTTTCCTGAAATACCTCTTATAGGTTAAAAAAAATTCAATATAATATAAATCCATAATATTTTTTTTTGTTTTTAAAATTCTTTTTCCAAATTGTGTGTTTAGACACCTCAAAAATAAAAATTAATTATTTTTAATGTATTTTTATTCAAAAATTGTAATAATAATTAATGCTATGAAATGATAATGATATATATATATATTTATTTATTTATGTATCATACATATATTAATTTATCATTATCCCATCATTTGATAGAGAAATACATGCCTTATATCCTTTTCTAAAATTCTATATCTATGAAATCTCTTCTGATTATGTATTGATAAAGGACTGTGCATCCCATTTCATTCATTGGTAATTATTATGTTTACTCATCATGGTTGATATCCTTATGAGGAGTTCATATGTATTTACATGAAATTAATGATATGTGTGGTACTAAAATTATATATCCATCAAATACATTGGGAAATATTTTAGTCTCAATGGACGTTATCTATAGGATTATGAAGTGAATATAATCTATTATAGAAAATTTTCAACCATGCGTTGTTGTCTCCACAAGCCTTGACAAATGTTAATTTCAACATTTATGTTATCACACATTTCTTATTATTTGATTATTCCATGATATTTATGTTATGATCCAATGATATTACTCATATGCCTTCTAATTTATGATATCAGATTATATACTTTTTAATCACATCTTATTTTTTCTTATAATGTTCATTTCTTTACTAGTAATATTAAATAAACACTTTTTTATATGAATTTCCCATATTATCTGATGCATTTTAGGATCTCAAAAGAATTTGAGAGAACATTATAGATATATAAATAGTGAATCTTACTATAGTGTCACATTGATTTATAATAAATAAATTCTTCTAAACAAATAAGGCATCGCATACTTTAGGTTGTAAATAATTTTTTGTTATTAAAACCTATATTAAGATGTATTTAAAATTCATAGGCCACTATCAATGGTATGATAGAAATAATTTTGTTATCATTTAGAAATTAGGATAAGAAAACATTATTTATAACTCTGTAGATATGTTAAAGGATATGTGTATGAATATTTCAATGTATAAGAAAATATATTATAATTTCTGTTGATTTCTGATTGAGTGGTTTCCTAGAAATTAAAACCCTCTCAGGATACTGGAAGTGAATGTGGCTCTATAAAAATTGTACCCAAGGGTAATAAATTTTAAAATGGTTCATTAAGATAGACTATATAATCCCATGGTTCAAAACAATGGTCCATGATTTACACCTAGTATCACACTCCCAGGGGATTTCTTTTTCAAAATCATTGACTCTTTATGAATGATCATTAATGAATTGAATAGATGATAATCAAGTATGGCCTATGATAATCCTAATGTATTTTGAGTTGATATGCCTATGGTGGATCATATGTTTAATTATATATATATACCCCTTTCAAGTTTTATGTTTTGGATGTTTAATAATATTATGATTATTTCAGGAGATATTTATTGTAATATAACCCATATGATTACTATGAGATTTAGGGAAAAAATTAATTTAAGGATTAAGGTCTTATATTTTATGTAAATAAGTTTAATGGTAGTGTTAACATTTATGTTTTACTTAAAATTACATTTTAATGTAATAATAATCAAATAATATAATTTAATTCAGTGGGGAAGTAATGTTGTATATAAAACATTAGTTGTTACAAATTGATTTGATGATTAATTTTTTGGCATATTCATCATATTTTTGGGAAATTTTTTTTTGGGATAAGATATTTATATAAGTATAACTCTTTAGAATAACATAAGAGAATTTTTTGGGAAGGATACAATAAGGATTCTTTGGAGATATAATTTTTAGGGAATGAGATAACCATTTAGGATAAATACTATATTCATTATTGGTATTTGATGTTATTTGGGATATATGGTTACCTATTTATGGAATAATCTATGATAAAAATTTGTTTTTTATTAAAAATTTTGGATTAATATATTTATTTTGGTATTAATATTACCTTCTTTTGAACAATTATAGTTTTTATTAATTTCAAAAGACAAGAGGAGTATCTTTATTTCTTTTTTTATGGGTCACGTGATCTATTAGAAATTAATTTCAATGCTTTTGGAGAAAACCATTCAAATTAAATACTTATTTTTTTGAGAAACAAATCATAATATGTTGAAAATTGATTTAAGGATGAAATTACACTCTTAATGTAGGTATATATCCTTATGTTATTAATCTATATGGTAAAAGAATTCCTCACATTTTGGAAAATGGTCTAGAAATAATAAAATTACACATTCTCATTAAACTGATGGTCTTTTCTTTCCTCAAAAATCGTATATGATTATCATATCAATGGATTTTATTTAGACTTCCATTTAGTTAATTTTAGATAAATTTTCTATTTTATGTAAACCCATTTATGTGATTACCATCTTATTTCCCTTTTCCCCTTTTTAAGAGGAATCATTATTAATTTTTTTTATGTGTATTTTTTTAGAAATCCATTTTCCGTAGTCAAACCCCTAATTAGTGAGCGTAAGATAAAATTGGATGGATAAAATTTATCTAATGTGAAAAAATGTAACTCCCTCATTATTTAGAATATATTTTATCTTATAATAAATTTTATTTATTAAGAAACATGTGTTACAAACAACATTGAGTAAAAATAAGTGATGATATATTATTAAAATACAACTATTTACATATAACTAATATAACCTATTAATTAAATTTTAATGTTTCATTAGTATTAAAAAAATTATAAAATATATAAAAAGGTATTAACCATTATTATTTTTTCAATAAATTTAAAATAAATAACCATTCATCTTTAAAATTAATATTTTACTCTATAAAAAATATGTTTTCATAAAAAATAATTTTCATTTCCTTTTGCGGTAAATTTTTTTAATTTATATTCGTATATTTTATAAAGTTAATGTTATAAAATGAAATAAGTTTTTAATTTAGAATATCAATATTAACTATGGGTGAAAATTTGGTATATGTAAAAATATTTTACTTTTCAAGGAATTGTATATATACAAATGTTTATAAAATTATCCTTTATTTTTAATAAATTAATTAATTTAATACTACCATTGTTTTTTAATTATTTATACTTCCAACACATTTACCAGGGAACGTACCATCAAGGTGCAATGCGCTAGTAGATTCCCAGCAATCCCGCTTTCCAAAGGCAGATAGAATCCATCGCTTATTCATGAACATTTGATCCTTGATCAAAACTGGATGATGGGATGTCGGTCTGTCCTTCTGTTGAATCCTCCTCAAAAGATGTTTTCTAGTCTAGTTCTCCCTCATAGATTTAAGATGTTGTTCATAAATCTTTTTCAAGGTGCCATATCATTTTGGATGTCATCTAATTACACATCTTCTATCAAGACAATCTAGTGTGTCAATTAAGGGAGGAAACCTTATATCAATGTAGTAGTCACACTGGACATTGATGGCATGTCTGGATACTGAATCACTAGTAAACCTAATCTTATTACCCTTATTATAAGGCTTCTCATGGGCATGGAAACCCAAGGAATCCCACATCAAGTTCATTGGGATTGTATGTCATAGGCTTGTCCCTGTGTTGTTTCTCATCATCCCATTTTTTACATGTGGTATGCAATGAGTTTAACATCTAGAGGAGATAGATCAGAATGATCAGATCACTGAACAGAGTGGATCATAGAGTTAAATACCTAGGATGGAGCACATATTCCCCTACAATTAGGATGCTTGGGACCCTATAAAAGGGACATCGAGGTTTACCATTGGCAGGGAATGACCCTTGCGGAGGCATCCTACGTACCCGGTGTATATTGGGTTCAAAACAACCATAGTCTTAGGGGGTGAATCATGTTATCAAGGTGAATATAATGAAAAAAAATCCAAAGACATTATGGGGCTTATGCATGGATAGTTTCCCTTTGTAAGACGAACACTCTTGGTTGGATGGTTATGGATTCGGTGGGGCTTATGATTGGTAAGATTCGCAAATAGATTACATGATTTCACCAGGATGTGGGGGAATGGTATGGAATCAATAAGATGACGATAGTGATGTTGGTATTGAACCTCAAATATGATTCTTATGTATCCCTATGGCGAGGAATCAATTCCCCCATAGTTTGTTGGGCGATGAGTAAACTAAGGAAACAAATCATGGGATTGAATGCATAGATGGGACCCGAAGGAAGAAGAATCTCTTGGACATGGAAGGACCGTCCTGAAACATAATGAATCAAGAGAGATCCCAGGATTGGATGTAACACCCCGACCCCAGTTACCCAGAGTCGGTGCATTATTACATAACATTGGCATGATCACAAGAAAGATCAAATCTTGAAAGACCGATTGGTTTAGTAGCCTTGGAAACACTAGATATATTCATAAGTTTTACATTACATCATAAAATGAAAAACTACTACAATAACATAATGTCTCCATAATCCACACTCATATCCCCACATAATATCCCTGCAGGTCATTCATAATTTACTTCTTCACATCCTGGGAAAAATAAAACATAGAAAAGGGGTGAGCTCAAATGCCCAGTAAGGATAACAATATAGCGGAAACTTTCATCAATAAGAATAAACATTTAAGGAAATGTATAACTAAAACAAAAGCCTTTTAAACATGAACTTTCAACATGGTATGGCATAAATAAAATGAAATAATGCCATTTACTTATTCACATGGATATTCTACTAATCGAATAATCACATGCAAAAATCAATAACCACTTTCATAATGTTGGAATGCATAATGCCAGACTATCATAACCACATAGCCAAGGCCTCGTGCCAAGACTACAAATAAGATTTTGTCAAGGCCTTGTGCCAAGACACTAGTTTGTCTCATGAGACCTACCGATGCATCGAGGAGCTATAGCGGGCTCCACCCGTCACTTATTAAGTCCAATGCATTCCCATATGAAAAGGTTTAAACATAACATAAACATTCGTATTAAAACTAGCATACGAAATGTCAATAATTTCACCATAAACTATGAATGGTATAAAAATAGAACATCCACAGTCAAACATATCAGAAAACCTTCAATTCAATATAGAAGTTTTGTATCATAATAAATCAACTTCAAATAATCTTAAAATTCATCAAAGGATGTTGACATAGATGAAATCAAAATTCTTTTTAAAGAAATATCTCCTTTTATTTTGAAATCATTTTAGATCCATATAAAATAAAACATTTTCTTTGAAAATATTCTTATAAGCTTGTAAGGGAAGCTTTGAAGATTTTATAATGGCGGAAAATAGCCGCACCCGCCGTATAAGTTAAAAAAAAAACATTCTTACCTTAATTCTGTCGAAAAGGTTAAAAAGGATCTTGTTTTGAAAATGACTGAAAGATTCCTTTATAAACCACTTATAAAAGTCAAAAAGGGTATAAATGACTTTAACTCATATTCTAGTAAATAGTAAAAATGTTTTGAAATGTATTTTTAAGAAACATGGATGTGGATGATAAAGAGATCCCAGTAGATTATTACGTATAAACAACCTCGGATAATGAAGAGATTGTGAAATAAACCTTACCTTGTACTTTTCCTTGGTTGGGGTAGGTTAACCTCCTGTATAATGGTGAAATAGTTGTTATTAAATTATACAAGAATCATATATATTAATATGATATCATATATGATCTTTTAACATTGATTTGTTAATAATATCTTAGAATTATCGTCGTTTCGGGAGTTAACTTACTCATTTTCTTTTATATGTTTTGTTACATAAGCCATGGTTGTTGTATATTATTCATATCCAGAATGATATCTAGTCCTTAAACATCATTTTTAAATCATCAAATGATAATTATACTTGAATGGATACGATGGAGAATGAATCTCATCGCGTTCGTGGAGACGGTAGTCCGTACGTACGCACGAGCGACAATATCATTCTTTTGATATTAAAATAATATATAAATGGATGGTATATCATATATACAGAGTCATTAACATGTTATATTTATTATTTACATGAGTTACACATCATTATTATACCCATCCAAATAATATTATATTGAATAACAATTACACCACGACGTGGAGACGGTAAGCCGTACGTACGCACGTATGGTGACATGTTATTCAATGGGTGGATAGAATACTGAATATGGTTGTACCATATTTATAATAACATCACAGTATATGTGAGATACTGGAGTTATTATTTTAGAATGGTAAGAACAAAGGAAGAAGAAGTGGAAGAAGAAATGAACTTGGAGAAGGGTGGTGAAATCATTACCTCTTCTTCGGGTTCTTCCTTTTGATTTGATCAAAAGGGCTCCTTAGGTTGGCTTTCTGATCAAACTAAGGCCTCTAGGTTGTATTGAGGGATGTTGGGAGAGTATTTGGGCAGAGTTTGGCCGAACCAAAAGGCTTTGAAGGTGTGAAGAAATGAGAAGGAGGAGTGCCCTTTTATAAGAGGGGTGAGGGGCACCTTTGGAAAAGCTAGAAATATTAATTTATAATAAATTCATATTCGGTTTCCAATGGCTCCAAAGTTGACTATTCATATGCTAAGGTGGGGATAGGTCTAAAACCACTCAACCAATAGAATTTAGACAGGTTTGGGTACTTATATTAACCTTATCTTTAAGTATTAACTCTAAGTTAATTAGTTTCACTTTTACAATGACCCTTTGTATTTTTAAATAATATGATTAATAAACTTACTATATACATCCAAGCGACCCCCAAGTGGTACATTAATGATGAAACTATCATGATATAAGTCTCTTGGCCGAACCTTAGATTTTTAGGAATTTAATATCAATTAATAATATAATATTGTTTTTAAGAACTCTTTTATGTCAATTTTGACACTATTCAATAGTTGATTTTTGTGAAACTCATAACAGATTGATTACTTCGAACAAAGTCAATTAAATAAATCCTAATATATCATATTATCCTAGAAAATTAGTTTAATTCATTAAAAGTTTCATATTGTATTTATTTGGGTATTTATAATATCAATTATTTTAATTTTTCACTATTATAGTAATTACTGCATCATCATTGTGTCATATATAAAATAAATTATTTAATGTCTAAAAATTATAAATAAAATATCATTATGTAGGAAATCGTTTTAGATTTCTAATGAATATTTATAATCTAAAATCCAACATATATAACCCTATGTAACAATTGTTGTTCTAAAATATATATGCTTGTGCCATTTTTGTATTCATTTTAACTAAATTAAAATAAAGTGTCATTATCACTTACAAGTGGATCCATGGGGTCCCAAAAGAGACCCAAAGATTCCCATGGTCGACCATGTATCAACCAATAGGGTTAAGACACGTTTTAGGGTAATTTAGTATTATTATAATATTATTTTTTAACCCTTATTTACCGGATTTACCCTTAACCATGGTAAATAAAATATTTACCGCAGTAATTATTCAAAATGTCTAAAAATAAAAGTTACCTATTTACAAAATTTGAACATCCTGATTACAAATATGGAATACATTTTCCTAAATTCTAAATACAGAAGTGGCAGAAATTAATTTAAAATTAATTCCCGCTGTCAAAACAAAAAGCGTGTTTTTAAGAGATAATAACTATCAAAAGATTGACACTTCTTTATGTTCGGTTTAATTGTAAAATTATGTCCAATGACCAAAATTATATTAAATGGTAAAAATATATTCTAAATATACTTTCAAACCACTCAAATTCATAATTTATCACTATTAATTATTTTGATTAAAAAAGTTGTTTTTAATTAAAATTTAGTAATTTTCACTATTCATCAAAATATGAAAGTTATCCGAAATGTACCAAAATTTCACCTTAGGCTAAATTCGATATTCCAAATCCAAAAATGAAGTCCATTTCAAAATATAAAATATATATAATTTCAAAATTAAGGTATTACTATTCATAACGGCTAGTTTGATCGGTTGTGGTGTGTGTTAAAACTTGAAGTTGCGTACAACACACGCTAGCATACCGTGGAAGCTTGGGATGTTTCATTTTAAATTTTTGATGTCCCCATTTAGTCAAAAAGTTTAAAATATAGTATCTAAAAAGGTTTCACTATTAAAATTTGGTAAAAGTGCAATACTGAAAATGAATTTGTTCTTGCATTATGTCTAATAAACTCATAATATGGATTCTAAAATTATAAGGATTATATAAAGTTTAAAATTTAGTTAACACTATTCGTAACCTCTTTTTAACAGCTTGTTTGGTAAGTCATGGTGCGATTGAACTTGGTGTTGCGTGTAGTGAATGTTATTGAATTATTTTGAAGAAATAACACACTATGAAATCTTGGGGTGTTACATTCTCCCCTCCTTCAATAAATTGCGTCCTCGCAATTTGAAATTGTTCTTCGAAAATAAAAGGTTGAAAATAGAAAATATATTTGTGGGAAAACCCACATCGGAAATTGGGTTACTAAAATTTAGTCTTAATATGTGGAAAAGAGAAATGAAACGGTCACCACCAAATTATGATCTTGATTAGGAGAACATTGGTGGCAATTAGAGACATATAATTGGAGGAAAAACGTAAATATTTATAGGTAGTGATTGAGGTCATCAATCACAAACAAGTATAAAATTGAGGTCCTTAAACTCATCAATCTATGATGATTTGAAGTACCATCGGTTCAACAAAATATAGGGTATTGGGATAACACATTTTTGACGTTTCAAAATATCTTAGTTGAAATACCACATCGAAAAATGAATTAACGAGGCCTCTATTTAAAATAAAGAGTGGAAAGTATGAAGATTACCGAAAATAACACATACTAGGGTTCCATGTAGGAAAATATGGATATGGAAGAGAAATCTAACCATCAATTATCTAATGGAGTGTGGTAGAGAACATGGCTATGAAAATGCCAACAATCCCAAAACCATGAATTAGTGATGATTTAAGGTACCATCTAGGAAAACATTTTTGTTCTAAGTTACTTTTCTTAATGTTGAGGAATTTATTTATGAGATTGGCTAAGATCATAAGGAGATATACTTACTTTATAATTAGAGTTTTATCCATTAATAAATTTCTACCACAAACTCATCTTTCACTCTAAAAGATAATAGAATGTAAAAAAATTCTATTTACACTATTCATATAGGGTTCCAAAATAAACGAATTTATAATTCATCTACAAGATCGTTTAATAAAAACTACATTATTTAATCCGGGACATCTCGTGGGATAGTGGTAGGTGATACACCCTTGTCGCCCTTCGGTTGCGAGTTCAAGTCTCGCAGCCTTGCCGGACGCGACGGGTTGCCGCCCGACCTCCGGGTTGTCCTTTTATGGCAATCCAAAATAATCCAAACTAGAACTATCCAAAATACTTCTATCCAAACTCACAGTCCAACATTCATAAGGATGGTAAACATGATATAGATCCTTTTTACCCCGTAATAGCATATGAATACCTTCATCATGTATTACCATATTCTTTATTGATTACATTCATGCTCCCTTATTCCATATAGAATGCTGGATATACTTCATTAATCCAAAAATGTTTTAAACCCCAACAATGATGGAATATACAAATCATTAATCAGTTCCAAGGTAGTCAAGAATATCCAATATAATTTATCCAAAACAATCACATATTATTCCAAAATCACTACCTCAGTATCAAAACCATATTATGAATTATCATTCTCTAAACCATATATTTTCCAAAAATTTATCCTGCTATTGAGTCACTTTTCTTTGTTCTACACCATCTCAAGTCCTTAATTAAATAGTACTGCAGTACAATCCTTATATACTCCATAATTATTATAACAAGTACATTGTTGATACAACACTCAATTGACATAATCAACATAAGAACTCTAATCATTCCTCTTCATCTGTGGTAGTATCATAACTTGATTATTATCCAATAATATCATTTGCGGCATAGTCTGATGACTGGGACATAGGTTCGCGTAGTGTCCAAACTCTTTGCAAATGAAGCAATGTACATTTAAAACCATTTTCCTACCCTTACAGTCACGTACTTTGTGCCCTTTTCCTCCACAATTATAACAAACTCCCATTCCTTTTAGGCAAGTTCCAGGGTGTTTCTTTCCACAGTTACCACATATGGGAAAATTCTTCTTTTCCCTCTTCCCTTTATCCATCTTTCTTTCTTCCATCCTTTTCTTCTCTTTCTTCCCTTCAAAGCCATAGGACTCAGTAAACTCTTTAATTATCTTATCAACACATGATATTATTTCTTCATATGATGACAATACATGGGAGACTATTTGTCTTATAAATTCTAGCTTAATACCATGAAAGATATGATCCTTCCTTCTCTTTGGATCATGTGCATTTCTGGAGTTCTCATTCCTTCTACTAGGCGCCATTTCTAAATAATGGAATACACTAGATCAGTTTATGAATCAAAATACATAATCCCATACTTATAAAATACTTAACATAAATTGAACTATTTATGGATATAATCCATAATCATAAAAATGTCTCATTTGAGGATGTATATACTCATAAACCCTTCATAATGATTTGTAAAGAAAATGAGAGTTATCCTAAGCATATCCCCCGGGAGTGTCGTAACCAAGAGTGCAGCAAGGCCCGTTGTCGTGCACCAGTTCCCGTTCGAGTCTAGCTCAAAGCGGTGTTTTCGGGTTTTACCCCTAGGTACATCTGTGCCAGAGCCGCCTCTACCTGCTCGTATCCAGACAGGGATGTATTGCTCGGAAAACTCACAAAATCTCTACAATACCAAAATTCTAGGAAGTTCTTCTATACTAATCCTCAAAGTTCATCTTAGGTCTACGTGCTCTAATCAGAGTTTATCTAAATCTAGCTTCCAAGGTTTGTACTAAACTTCCTCTGATACCAACTGTAACACCCCGACCCCAGTTACCCAGAGTTGGTGCATTATTACATAACATTGGCATGATCACAAGAAAGATCAAATCTCGAAAGACCGATTGGTTTAGTAGCCTTGGAAACACTAGATATATTCATAAGTTTTACATTACATCATAAAATGAAAAACTACTACAATAACATAATGTCTCCATAATCCACACTCATATCCCCACATAATATCCCTGCAGGTCATTCATAATTTACTTCTTCACTTCCTGGGAAAAATAAAACATAGAAAATGGGTGAGCTCAAATGCCCAGTAAGGATAACAATATAGCGGAAACTTTCATCAATAAGAATAAACATTTAAGGCAATGTATAACTAAAACAAAAGCCTTTTAAACATGAACTTTCAACATGGTATGGCATAAATAAAATGAAATAATTCCATTTACTTATTCACATGGATATTCTACTAATCGAATAATCACATGCAAAAATCAATAACCACTTTCATAATGTTGGAATGCATAATGCCAGACTATCATAACCACATAGCCAAGGCCTCGTGCCAAGACTACAAATAAGATTTTGTCAAGGCCTTGTGCCAAGACACTAGTTTGTCTCATGAGACCTACCGATGCATCGAGGAGCTATAGCGGGCTCCACCCGTCACTTATTAAGTCCAATGCATTCCCATATGAAAAGGTTTAAACATAACATAAACATTCGTATTAAAACTAGCATACGAAATGTCAATAATTTCACCATAAACTATGAATGGTATAAAAATAGAACATCCACAGTCAAACATATCACAAAACCTTCAATACAATATAGAAGTTTTGTATCATAATAAATCAACTTCAAATAATCTTAAAATTCATCAAAGGATGTTGACATAGATGAAATCAAAATTCTTTTTAAAGAAATATCTCCTTTTATTTTGAAATCATTTAAGATCCATATAAAATAAAACATTTTCTTTGAAAATATTCTTATAAGCTTGTAAGGGAAGCTTTGAAGATTTCATAATGGCGGAAAATAGCCGCACCCGCCGTATAAGTTAAAAAAAACATTCTTACCTTAATTCTGTCGAAAAGGTTAAAAAGGACCTTGTTTTGAAAACAACCGAAAGATTCCTTTATAAACCACTTATAAAAGTAAAAAAGGGTATAAATGACTTTAAATCATATTCTAGTAAATAGTAAAAATGTTTTGAAATGTATTTTTAAGAAACATGGATGTGGATGATAAAGAGATCCCAGTAGATTATTACGTATAAACAACCTCGGATAATGAAGAGATTGTGAAATAACCCTTACCTTGTACTTTTCCTTGGTTGGGGTAGGTTAACCTCCTGTATAATGGTGAAATAGTTGTTATTAAATTATACAAGAATCATATATATTAATATGATATCATATATGATCTTTTAACATTGATTTGTTAATAATATCTTAGAATTATCGTCGTTTCGGGAGTTAACTTACTCATTTTCTTTTATATGTTTTGTTACATAAGCCATGGTTGTTGTATATTATTCATATCCAGAATTATATATAGTCCTTAAACATCATTTTTAAATCATCAAATGATAATTATACTTGAATGGATACGATGGAGAATGAATCTCATCGCGTTCGTGGAGAAGGTAGTCCGTACGTACGCACGAGCGACAATATCATTCTTTTGATATTAAAATAATATATAAATGGATGGTATATCATATATACAGAATCATTAACATGTTATATTTATTATTTACATGAGTTACACATCATTATTATACCCATCCAAATAATATTATATTGAATAACAATTACACCACGACGTGGAGACGGTAAGCCGTACGTACGCACGTATGGTGACATGTTATTCAAAGGGTGGATAGAATACTGAATATGGTTGTACCATATTTATAATAAAATCACAGTATATGTGAGATACTGGAGTTATTATTTTAGAATGGTAAGAACAAAGGAAGAAGAAGTGGAAGAAGAAATGAACTTGGAGAAGGGTGGTGAAATCATTACCTCTTCTTCGGGTTCTTCCTTTTGATTTGATCAAAAGGGATCCTTAGGTTGGCTTTCTGATCAAACTAAGGCCTCTAGGTTGTATTGAGGGATGTTGGGAGAGTATTTGGGCAGAGTTTGGCCGAACCAAAAGGCTTTGAAGGTGTGAAGAAATGAGAAGGAGGAGTGCCCTTTTATAAGAGGGGTGAGGGGCACCTTTGGAAAAGCTAGAAATATTAATTTATAATAAATTCATATTCGGTTTCCAATGGCTCCAAAGTTGACTATTCAAAGGCTAAGGTGGTGATAGGTCGAAAACCACTCAACCAATATAATTTAGACAGGTTTGGGTACTTATATTAACCTTATCTTTAAGTATTAACTCTAAGTTAATTAGTTTCACTTTTACAATGACTCTTTGTATTTTTAAATAATATGGTTAATAAACATACTATATACATCCAAGCGACCCCCAAGTGGTACATTAATGATGAAACTATCATGATATAAGTCTCTTGGCCGAACCTTAGATTTTTAGGAATTTAATATCAATTAATAATATAATATTTTTTTTAAGAACTCTTTTATGTCAATTTTGACACTATTCAATAGTTGATTTTTGTGAAACTCATAACAGATTTATTACTTCGAACAAAGTCAATTAAATCAATCCTAATATATCATATTATCCTAGAAAATTAGTTTAATTCATTAAAAGTTTCATATTGTATTTATTTGGGTATTTATAATATCAATTATTTTAATTTTTCACTATTATAGTAATTACTGCATCATCATTGTGTCATATATAAAATAAATTATTTAATGTCTAAAAATTATAAATAAAATATCATTATGTAGGAAATCGTTTTATATTTCTAATGAATATTTATAATCTAAAATCCAACATATATAACCCTATGTAACAATTGTTGTTCTAAAAGATATATGCTTGTGTCATTTTTGTATTCATTTTAACTAAATTAAAATAAAGTGTCATTATCACTTACAAGTGGATCCATGGGGTCCCAAAATAGACCCAAAGATTCCCATGGTCTACCATGTATCAACCAATAGGGTTAAGACACGTTTTAGGGTAATTTAGTATTATTATAATATTATTTTTTAACCCTTATTTACCGGATTTACCCTTAACCATGGTAAATAAAATATTTACCGCAGTAATTATTCAAAATGTCTAAAAATAAAAGTTACCTATTTACAAAATTTGAACATCCTGATTCCAAATATGGAATACATTTTCCTAAATTCTAAACACAGAAGTGGCAGAAATTAATTTAAAATTAATTCCCACTGTCAAAACAAAAAGCGTGTTTTTAAGAGATAATAACTATCAAAAGATTGACACTTGTTTATGTTCGGTTTAATTGTAAAATTATGTCCAATGACCAAAATTATATTAAATGGTAAAAATATATTCTAAATATACTTTAAAACCACTCAAATTCATAATTTATCACTATTAATTATTTTGATTAAAAAAGTTGTTTTTAATTAAAAGTTAGTAATTTTCACTATTCATCAAAATATGAAAGTTATCCGAAATGTACCAAAATTTCACCTTAGGCTAAATTAGATATTCTGAATCCAAAAATGAAGTCCATTTCAAAATATAAAATATATATAATTTCAAAATTTAGGTATTACTATTCATAATGGCTAGTTTGATCGGTTGTGGTGTGTGTTCAAACTCGAAGTTGCGTACAACACACGCTAGCGTACCGTGGAAGCTTGGGATGTTTCATTTTAAATTTTTGATGTCCCCATTTAGTCAAAAAGTTTAAAATATAGTATCTAAAAAGGTTTCACCATTAAAATTTTGTAAAAGTGCAATACTGAAAATGAATTTGTTCTTACATTATGTCTAAGAAACTCATAATATGGATTCTAAAATTATAAGGATTATATAAAGTTTAATATTTAGTTAACACTATTCGTAACCTCTTTTTAACAGCTTGTTTGGTAAGTCATGGTGCGATTGAACTTGGTGTTGCGTGTAGTGAAAGTTATTGAATTATTTTGAAGAAATAACACACTATGAAATCTTGGGGTGTTACATTGGACATGAGTGGTGGGATTGAACCACATGGATTATTCCTACATATCACTGTTTTGGATAATCAAATTCCACATAGTTTAGGATAGGTTATGGAATTGGGGTGTACACAAAAGACATCGAACCAGTAAAATGATGGGGCTTACACATGGTTAGGATCCATTTAGAATAGTGATACCCTTGGTTAGAGTATTATGGATTTAGTTTGGGTATTATGCATGGTTTACTTCGAAAGAACATTTCTCACTCCCCTAAGGAATAGACCTTAGATGTGGTTACCAACAAAAAATGCTGATGTTTATTAGAATTTGGGGTTGAACCTTAGGGTGGATTCCTACATACATTTCTTGGAGAAGGGGATCAAAACCCACTTTGTTAGAATTCATACAGGTTAACATCCTATGGTAAAAATAATGGAATACAGTTTAATATCATGTGGGAAGAGGGTAAACTAATGTGAAGTGGTTTGGACCGATGTGTGATGGTATTGAACCTCCGGAAGGATTTCTATGTACCCTACCAGGAAATGGAAATGATCGAAGTCCATGTTGTTTGGATAGGGATGGGGGATGGGGGTATTGTGAACTATGTAAACCCAAAGATGATGTCCCAGTCGATGCTTACTCTAAGCCCACATGATTCATTCTCATTGTGAGAAATAAGAGGCAATAAAATCCTGACGATCAAGTCGTGAAAGGTGTGTCTGTGAGGAATGGAATGAGTCTAACACATGGTTAGAAGAATAGGGAGATCAAGGTTGGGACATACTCTAGAGTTATTATAATACAGAGGTTTAAATGTAAAATGAGGATATGGCCAATACCCCTGAAACATCCCATCATAGGGTGTCGAGGACTACGTGGAGATTGAAAAAGGTTCACATGTTGAAATAGATCAAAGGGAATGATAGATAGGGAGGGAACCATTGTCCACCCCCCCACTCTGGTCTTCTAGACCTACCAAAATTTAGTCATCACAGTTTAACATCTTATGTTGAGGATGAGGGTGATTGGAAGTTTATCATCCTACTTCCCAGACAGTGAGAATACACTACTCATCCCTCAATCTTACATAATCGAATCACTTCAAAGCTTGGTGTAGGGAAGGAATAGGTAATGTCGTGTGAAGACATGTTTTTTGTGTCATCCATTAAGAGGCCCAAATTAGCATGGCTATGAAAAAATTATTAGTTGTTAACATGCCAATGGAATGAATCATGCAGAAACGAAACAAAACATGAAGAACCACCCAATGGAACCTGAAATGACGTCGTATGATCCTGGAGGGTCGTACGAGATAATTATGCAGGAGTAAATGGTGTCGTGCTTAAAAGGTGCTCGAACATGGTGACATAAGGTAAAGACAACACATGGAGCTCAGAAAGAGGGGGCATGCAAGATTGAAGTGGTGCACACAAGAGGAAGGGATGCACATAATATATGGAGGTTCACATAAAACGTGTGGTTGGGTGAAAGGGAAAACCTTGTATAGAAGATCAGCACAATACAACGGAAAGCATGCATGCATGAAAAATATTTTTCATGAATATGTGTTACAATAAAAAAATATGTGAGGATTAAGACCCAGTGGTCCCACTTAAAGGAGGACCCCTATGAGACCTTTTAGGCAAGATCAAGTACCTTGGGGCCATGTTGTTTGTGCAGTCATATAAGGGATTCATTTCGCATAGAAAATCATCAATTCATCTTTTTTACCCATCACTTAAAGGGTGGGTGTATATTTATATTTATTTCTAAAAGCATCGGTGAGAGAAGATCTCAAAAGGAGATGCACAAAAGAGTCATTTTAATGTCGCATTGGGTGTGGAAGAGCATGCTCGCCTATAGGGAGCTTGTGCTCTGGGTAATCGTCTTTCACACCATTTACATCTAGGGTTTTTGAAAGGTCACCATAGAGGACTCAATTTGATCTCTTATTGGGCATAGAATATTTTCACCCAAAAGCCATATTTTGAGAATCACGCCAAAATGTAGATCACCTAACTGTCATTGCATGAAAAAATTATCATTTAGCACGCAAACCACTTTCGTTCACATGAAATTGCCAGTCCAAACCTATAAATACATTGGGGTCCAGGTTTCATACTTTAACATTCATTCACAATAGGGTATTTTCTCTCATGCATGAATGATCTACCTTTCTATGTAAAAGGCCATGGACACATTCCCTATCTTGCATTTATATGCATCTTCTTTTATGCCAAACCAATTTCTTACATGAATTATATTGGCTTGCGTGCCAAAACACCATTCTTTCACACAAATCACATAGTAATTTTTTAATACAAGATGGAAATGGCCACTAAACCAATTGATGCTGAGAGAGAATATACTACTACTACTACTATGAGAACCTACATGATCACAAACCCACATATTATTCATGTGATATGGGTCATGTTCGATAATGAGATGGTTTTTTTATGATGATGCAATCATAAAAGGATTACGTTCTGAGTGACAGTCTACTGATATGGAATTTTGGTATTTTGGAGGAGTTATTGACTACAAGATTTGAGACTGATATGCCACAGTAATGGATAACACACGAGTATAGACTTACATAGTTCATCATTACGAGGAATAGTCACAAACTTGGCAAACACAAGACTTGTACAATTATATCATGAATCTGAAGACTAGTACTATTCTAGGGAGTGATCCGGCTCCTATTGAATATCCAACACACTATACAAGCACTTTCAGAAACAGAATTACTATTTAGTCAAAAGGGTTGTTGGAATGGGACATTAGTTCTAGGGGAAATTTCTTGAGTGAATGGTCATGTGTGCTCTGGGTAAGCCAGACATGTGAAGTGTTTGGGAAATATCTTTGGTCTATTAGGATTTTGGAATTAGTGTGGACATTGATGTTTCACATATACCATTATAAGGACCCAATACTAGAGTTTTGTAGAAGGTGGTCTTTCAACAACAATATATCCCACATCAACCACAGGGAGGTAGGAATCAGTCGGTGGTATATTCATTGAATTGGGGAAATTCCCAAAGAAGGGTACCAATATGATGAGTTCTTTAAAATAGAGAACTTTTGGGGGATATAATATGTATCCCTATTCTAAGCTCATATAATTTGGAGATCAAAAATGAGAAGCTATAGATCATGTATATCCTAAAGGATATATCTTATTCTAGGTAGTTCAGCCTGTTTCAGACACAGGACAAGGTGGTGGAAATGCCTGGATGTGGTAAGTGGTGCCTGAACTAAATATAGGGGGGAGTGGGATCATAAAGGATGGTATTGGAATCATATGTGTACCAATCATGAGGTTTTGGCATAAACAAAAGTCGGGACCTGAATGTGTGATATAAAGGGTTCTTTATTACATTTCTAATCTGGTGGTTAACTCTTGTGCAGGACACCAAGATGGGGGTTCTCCATTGAATTTTAGTGATGTGCAAAGTCATGGTGGCCAAGAACCATGCTAAACTGGGGTTTCCAGTATTGGCCAGGATGCACAGCTTTCTAGGATGCATTTATAAAGGGAGCATAACTAGGAGGATATGAAAACCTTTATAGATTCTTCATGGATGGGTTTCAGTTCATTGTGGAGGGTATGACTTCTCGAATTCCATCCTCCCTCTAGGGGATAGTCAAGGACCGTCCCTCTTGAATATTGATTGAATACATCAGGTGATAATCTAATAGGAAGGAGTCAATATCAGGAACATCAAATTTCATTTGATTCGATCCCCAAATGACCAAATGGTAGATGATGGGAGAGGCCCAATGGAGTAGAGGGAGTAATTTTAAGAATTAGAGGAACTATGTTGGTATCCCAGAATGATGGTAAAATATTTTTTGAACTATATGTGCCGACGAGGTTTACTAGGCAATTCTGGTGCATGAAACTGATGCAAAATAAAGTGTATATAGGGGTTCAAGAATAACGATACCCTTGCATAATTCACCAACTATGGCTCATGGTTACGACTGCATGTTTTGGGGAAGTCATCACCCTCCCCCATACTAATGTCAATCCTTGCCTATCAATCCCCTTGGATAAAAATGTACCTAGAGGTTATTCTGTGTAATGCATCTGCAAAATCAAGGTGTCCAGTGTGGAGTCCGAATATTAGGGATTCAAATAAGTCATAATTTAAACAATTGGAACAACACAGGCTGGAACATCATCATTAGTACTGTGGCATGGCAAGAATGTGCCTTCACCTTCTAAGGTGGGGTGGTCTTTTGGGAAGCCTCATGGGCCAGGCAGGCATCTCCATGGGTGGGAAATAAGGAATCTCTAAAAGGAAACTACTGATTCCATTTTCCCCTCTCTATTATCTTCCAAGATAATTCTTTGAAAAACTATATCTATCGATGAGGTTTGGCAGAGGCTATTACACAATGGGGTTTACTTACCAAACATATGGTGTATTTTTATGGTGTAGAGGGTAAACATTCCTCACAAATATACATAACTGATAAGCCACTAAATTAGGATAATATTTATTGTTAATATATATAATATTTATATTCTTTATTTTTCATAAACACCATTTTTAGTGCATTTTACACTTTGAATATCATTTCACATTATGATTGTAATTGCTTCTTAAAATGAACTATTATGTGGTCCATTTTTTAACATCACTTAAGTTACCCAATGATCTTGATTTTATTTTCATATTTAATTTTCAGGTTTATTATTATATTGGAATCAATTCATACTTATGATGTTTTGGAAGATTCACATTGGAAGACAACCAAAATGGGATTTCATGAAAACTATTCTGGAGAAGGCAGATTGGACACCAATCCACTGATTAGAATGTGGGGCCCAAAATATAAGCCAAATGAAGCTAAAATTTGGTGCGACACTAGATGAAATATAGTGGAAAAAATCATTATACAGTATCCAGTGCTAATTTGGCATCAATTGTAGTTATTCTGGTGGCTCAAGTTGAAGAAGATTTTTTTTGTCTAGAATCTGTAGCCTAGAAAACGTCCTACCAATCTAATTATATCTCGTAATACACAACTATAAATGGTCCCAAATTTTACAGGCCGTTATCATCCGCCTGTGTCTCCATTTTCTTCTTCTATGGACCACTCTAAATATTCCGTATAGAAGGACTTTCAGGCGCATCCGTTCGATGGAAGCAAGTTGGTCTCCACCTCAAGTCAAGAGTTAAAAAGTCTCATCTTCCTTACTTTCCACCACCCTAGGACTACCATACTCAAGTGGAATATTTTGCACTATTTGTTGCTCAACCCATGGCTCTCAAAATTATTATTTAAGGTAGTAGTGGTGGAGGATTATTTCATCTTTGGTTCTTGGTTTCATTGTAGTGTTATGATGTAGCTTTGTGTTTGTAATCATATTTCTTTCTCAGGTAAGTTGTTTAATTCCACTTTTTTTCTTAATAAAAGTTATTCTTTTACTCTTATTTTGTTCTTCTACATATCACGTTGATACCATTGGTTCATGGTGTGAATTTATTCACACCATACTTTGTGATATTTATCAAACAACGGTGGAGTGATCGATTTTAGTTGTTTTTTTAGTTCTTCAATTCCACCCTCATAAGTCTACTTCACGCTTCTGTTGAAGACATGTCATCAATGGAGGGCTAAATATTTTATGGGTTGACTAAAGGGAGTAGAAAGGGGCTGTATTGGATGTTATTTTTCACTCCATTAATGGATAATCACTTCATTTAAATGATATTTTTATTTGATGATTTTAAAACCTATCCATTATTATTGAATTTAAGGACACACATTTCAAGTGCTAATACGAAACTTTACCTTAGAGTGCACAAAACATTGGTCCTTCAACTGTATAGGTTATTAGTATTAGGGTGTGTAGGAATTAAACTAGTAAGTAATGATTTTTTTGATCTTCTTAAATGAACCCATATCAAATATAAGAAATTGAAATCATTAAAAAAAGAATTCATCTAATGCACCCCGAGTGATAACCTAGGATCAACTCATTATCTTAATTAGAATTAACATAAATCTGTTAGTGATCCTTTAAAAACATCCCAAATCAACCCAAGTTGGCCAATTCATTTCCAAAAACAATCCATAAAATGTACATGTTTACAGGTACTTCTTATGTCTCTGAGGATTCGACAACCCAAGATAGATTACATGGACCGTCCTACCTTGCTATTTTGGGTAAATTTGAGTGTTAATCAAATTTTAGCATCGTTTCTGGGAAAAAAATTAAGTAATAAAAACACCCATTCTATTCTCCCTCATTTAATATTTTCTCATCCAAATTATCTTATCTTGTCCATTTCTCAATTTTTTCTTTTACGCATTTCTGCCTACACTCACGATCAATCAAACTATCTTGTTATGGTGGATTGTCCTGTGGTTGGGGATTCTAGTACACCAAGGGAACTCTTTTTATTAGATCCTAAACTTATTAATACTCCAGATTCAATATTTGAGTCTATTTTAATGGAATGTATTCAAAGAAACCAACTCATAAAACCGAGTGGGAACTAAAACAGAAGCCCAAATGAGGAAGCCCCAAACATGGGTAATGCAATCGATCAAAACATGAATGACTACCTCAGAACTACCTGGACCAATTCCCCCTCATGAATTAGACACAACTCGCTAAAATATTCCAATTCCATCTTTAAACCCCATGTACTAACCATATTCCCACATTCCATGGAATGGTGTCCGAAATTCCCTACCATTACATTAAGGAGTTCAATGACATTGTAGAAACCATGTGTCCCCCACATCAACTAGAATCATCTAAGATGAGGCTATTTACTTTTTCATTAATGGATCGAGCTAAAATTTGGATAAAAAATTTGAGACCATCATCCATCAACTCATGGGACCAATTACAAATAGAGTTATACACAAAAGTACCTTCCCCACAACAAAACAATTTCACCTAAAAAGTGCGTCCAAAAAGTTTTTAAAAAAGAGAGAGATTCATTCTATGAAACATGGGAGAGGTTCAAAGACACTCTAAAAATGTTTCCACACCATGATTTTTCTATTCATGAACAAGTGAGAATTTTCTATGTTGCATTGGGTCCTGGGAACAGACAATTCATTTACATGATGTATATTGGAACCATTAAAAACAAAGCCCCAAATGATTCTTACGAGTATCTAGAAAGCCTTTCTGAACAAAACCAAACAAGGGGAAATTCACCTTATTTTGGAAAGACACAAAGATCTACTGGAATTAATACACATAGAGAAGAAGAAAGCCTTAGGTAAAAACTCATAGCACTCTCTAGGATGGTTTAGTACATAGGCCTTATGAAAGTCCATGAAATACAAACAATAGACCCTGTTTGCACAATTTGTGACAAACATGACCACAAGATAGAAAACTACCCAACCATTCCATCCATCAAGGATGTTCTTTTAGGGGGACCCCAATCGGATGTAAATGCATTTAACTTTCAAAATCCTCAATACCAAAACACCTTCAACCCACAGGTATATTACCAACCAGCCTTCCGCTGGAAAGATAACCAACTACTTAGTCTACCACATGGACAAAATCCTTACCCCCATCAAAACTACCAAACCCATGACCAGTTCCAAACCCACCCTATCCAATACAAACAACCACCTGTTCAATTTCAACAAACCATCACACCTTGTAAATACCCCCTAGGATAAACCAATCTTCTCATGAACCAACCCAAACTATTACAAAAATATTTCTACAAAAACTATGCAAAAAATGGATAGGATTTACTCAGAAGTCTCTTCCATAAAACAAGAACTTAAAAACATAAAAACTGGAATGGTACCAATGCCTACTCAGGTGGTACCATACTCATCTTCAAGGGGAGGGTCAAGTTGCACTCAAACAACTCATGAACAACTAATGGATATGACTGTATAAAGAAGTGGGAAATAAATTGAGAAATCTAAACAACTAATTCATATCCCATCAGAAGATTCAAACATGGATGAAAATTCTAATGAACCAAATGATCAAACAGAAAAACACAATAACATTGTCAAAGAAACAACTATTCAACAAACAACCCCACAACCTACACTATTTACTCAACTTATGAGGGGAAAACCAAGCCTGAATTGAGTGAAACATTGAAGGAAATATCCTTACATGTCAATTTGAACATTCCTCTTCTCGATTAAATCCAAACCATAACTTCCTACTCAAAGTACCTTAAGGACATGTGAACTTTTAAAAGAAAATTTTCACATAAAAACCAAGTCCTTTTGGTTGAAAATATGAGTACCACCATTCAAGATACCATTCCTCCTATGTTGAAAGACCCGATTTTCCCTTACATCAATATTGAACTATGAGAGAACGATGTTGTCAAGGCATTGGGTAATATAGCTGCTAGTGTCAATCTCATTCCCTATGCTTTGTATTTTCATTTAGGCCATGAAGAGCTCCAATCCACATCTATCACACTTCAACTTACTGATCGTAGCATTATGGTTCAAAAGGGGATTTTAAAAGACGTTCTGGTAAAGGATGAAAACATCATTTACCATGCTGACTTCATTGTCCTTGAAAAAGCATCAAAACATAGAGAAAAACGAACAAACCCCAATCATCCTTGTTCATCCCTTCCTTGCATAAATTAACTCTGTTATCCGAGTCTAAAATGGGAAAATGACCATAACCTTTGGAAACATGAGTCTAGACATGAGAATATATAATTCAAGCTCACAAATAGGAGATGATGAGGACATTCATTAAGTAAACATGATAGGCATCATTAATAATGAATCCATAGAACATCATGGAATATTTGATGGATGTTTAAGTCAGGATTAGATTTATTTCCTTTTTTCACATGAAGAAAGTTTATCTCCTTGTATTGAATCATTTCCAAATTTCCCTTATGATAAATTATTAGGTCTAACAATTAGTAAAACTTTTTAGGAAACTAATTTCATAGAGACCACTCCAACTTCCTTCCCTAAATCTGATCAAGCCAATCTAGTAGCTGAACCTTCTACAAATGGGGAATAAATCTTATCTAAAACTCTAGGAAACAAAATTGATCTCTATCCAATGTCCCAATATTGAACTGAAATTATGAACCAACCTGATCATGAATTGAAGGAACATCTAACTACACTAAAGTATTCCTTCCTAGGGGAAAATCAAACAAATAGTTTCGTCATTTCTTCTTCTGTTGAATCCAATCCTGATAGGATGCTTCTAGATGTTCTTAGGAAACATAAGAAAGCCACTGGTTGGACCCTGTCTAATATTCATGAGATTAACCCACTTATTCGAACTGATAGGATTTTTTTGGAATCTGATTCAATGCCATGTCATCAATATCAATGGAAAATCAATCCTAATATCATGGGAGTAGTGATAAAAGAACTTCTGAAATTGTCAAAAGTTGGTATCATATATCCCATAGCTGAATGTTAGTGGGTCAGCCCAATCCATGTGGTTTCTAAGAAGGTAGGAATCAGAGTGATAACCAATAAGGATGAATAGATTCTTCCAACTAGGGTGATTAGTGGAGAAAGATCTTCATTGACTATAGGTTTCTAAACTCATTCGCTAAGAAAGACCATTTACCCTTACCATTCATTGACCATGTCCTTGAGAGAGTAGCAGGTCATGCCTTCTATTATTTCTTAGATGGGTACTCAGGGTATAATCAAATTAAGGACACCCTATAGGATCAACGGAAGACTACATTCACATGTCCATTTGGGACCATTTATTTCAAACGCATGCCCTTAGGGTTATGAAATGCCCCTAGAACCTTCCAGCGGTGCATGATGGGAATATTCTCAGACATGGTAGGGGATTTTCTTGAGGTCTTCATGGATGACTTCTCTATGTTTGGGGATATATTTTAGGGGTGTATGTAGAGTGTGGAGAGATTGTTTTTAAGATGCGAAGAAAATTATATGTCCTAAACTGTGAAAATTTCCATTTCATTGTTAAAGAGGGACTAAATCTATGCCATCCAATCTCAGGTAGGGGGATTGAAGTTTATAAATCCAAGTTTGACATCATTCTTCACCTTACATCACCAAAAACTTTCAAGGAATGGAGGTCCTTCTTAGGACATTCTCGTTTCTATAGAATATTCATCATGGAAATTATTTCAATCTCCCATCCCCTTAGTGCTCTCCTAGTAAAGAATGCCCCATTTGTTTGGACAGAAAGCTGTGAGGGTTCATTCTTAACCGTCAAATCCTCTCTCAACTCTCCTCCCATTATGAATTATCTAAATTATAACCTTCCTTTCTAACTTATTTTTGATGATAGTGACTTTTCTATAGGAGCTGTGTTAGGAAAACATTGTGATAAAACTTATTTTGTCATTTCTTATAGAATAAAATCATTAAAAGATGCCCAAATCAAATACCCCACCACTGAAAAAGAGTTACTTTCTATTGTGTTTTCTTTAGAGAATTTTAGGTCCTAACTGTAAGGATCCCCAATCACTGTGTTCATTGACCATCATGCACTAAAATAACTCTTCCAAAAAAAAATATGCTAAGGCTAGACTGATTAGGTGGGTCCATCTCTTACAAAAAATTGACATCACAATCTATGATAAATAAGGGTGTTGAAAATTTTGTAGTTTATCACCTATCTAAGATGGAATTCAATGACAACTCAAATCCCCTTTCTGTGTCTGATTCATTTCCTAATGAACACCTATACTCTATGACTGACTGCCCTTGGTATGTCGACGTACCCAATTTCGTAGTTATAGGAGTCATTTCAAAATTCCTAGGGACTCAATCTCGAAGGAAATTTCTTTCTAATGTAAGAAACTATGTGTTTGATGAGCCATACCTCTATAAGTTCAGCCCTAACCAAGTCATTAGGAGGGGTGTCCCAGAATCTAAAAAAGAGGCCATCCTTAAATTTTGTCATTGTGAGGCATGTGGAGGTCACTTTTCCTCTAAGAAAACATCTTCTATGATTCTTCAGAGTGGTCTCTTCTGGCCCACCCACTCAAGGTAATCCTATACATTTTTTCAAAGTTGTCATAGGTGTCAAAAAGTAAGGTCCATCACAAAAAGGAATCAAATGATACTAACTCCATTATTAGGGATTGAAATCTTTGACTATTGGGGAATCAATTTCATGGGTCCCTTCCCAATCTTTAGGGGATACCTCTACATCCTCTTAGTTGTTGAATATGTCTCAAAATGGGTTGAATCCATTCCCACAAATCTAATGACCATCATGTTGTGATCCGATTTAAGAAAGATCACATATTTTCTCAATTTGGAATTCCTTGGGCTATAATCAGTGACCGATGAACCCATTTCTACAACCGTCCATTCTCTTCACTCATGTCTATGTATGGTATTTCTCAATAGGTTTCGACTGCGTACCATCCTCAAACAAATGGTCAAGCTGTGTTAACGAATAGGGAGATTAAGAATATTCTTGAAAAACTATCAATCCTTATAGGAAAGATGGGTCTGAGAAACTCTTGGATGCTCTTTGGGCATATCATACAGTATACAAATCCATCCTAGGAATGTCACTATATAGGTTGGTTTATGGAAAAGATTTCCATTTACCTGTTGAAGTTGAGAATAAGGCTTTTTGGGCAATTAAGAAAATAAATTATGACCTCCAATTAATAAGAACAAAAAGGAAATTAGATCTCAATGAACTTGTGGAACTATGGCTGGAGGCTTATGAAAATTCATGGATCAATAAAGCTATATTGAAAGCCTACTAATCTATGAATATTAAAGTCAAACCAAACCAAGAAAATTTGTGCTCTTATATAGTTCAAAACTTCATTTACATGAGGGAATGTTATGGTCTAAATGGTCAGGTCCTTTCATAGTGCATCATGTGTACCACTATGGGGTAGTAGAAATTCAAGATCCCACTAGTGGTCTCATTTTCAAGGATAATGGTCATAGGTTAAAACCATTCATTGAATCATTCTGTAAACAGGAAAAATAGATTGAGTTAACTGAGCGAACCTATGACCCTGGAAAATTTTGATAGATTTAGGATCCATGTCGGGCTAACGACATTAAACAAAATCACTTCATGGGAGGAAACCAGTGGTTTTGATGTCATCTTTATTTTTAAAATAGTATTAATTAATCATTTTGATATTTAAAAATAAAAAAATATACATATATTGTTGGCATGTTCATTTATTATGAGTATGGATGGGTATAAAAGGGGATCACCATATTCATCTGTGTCACATGGTGTGATCCTTGAGTAATACCTTACCCAGAAATTTAAAAAGAAAACAATGTATCATCAGTTCATTTTTTTTGTGTAAGTTAAAAAAAAATACAAAAAAATATATAAATAAAAAAAGGGACACGTCATAGGTCACGGGACAAACCCCATCACAACCGAGGAAGACATAGGGAATCGAACCTAGGACTGATGGGAGACAGGGGAATGCGCTTACCACTGACATATGGCATTTTGTGCTTCATTAATCTATAATTTTTATATATGTACTTATATTTTACTTTATTTATTATATAAATAAATATTTATATATATAGTTTTTTTGTTTTTTTGATTGTTTTTTTCTACTATGTAATTCTCATAGTGACATCGAGATCGATGTATTAAAAGGGAGCAGCATGAATTCCAACTTCAACCTCCAGGTGACTTCATTCCATGGTCATCATTTTCAATTTCCTTTTTGAACTCTAATTATCTACCTCTACCCCGTTATAATTATATTTTCTTTAAACACACAGGATAATGTTATTTTAATTTAGGGGGGAGAGAAAATAAAAAATTCTTTTGTGTAAAAAAATGATGAATGATTTGAAAAAAAAGCGTATAAATGGAAGGAAAAATTTCCTTTAACTTTAAACATGTTAATACACATTGCACACTTCGAAAATGAATATCAAATAATTTAGCATGACCTGATTTTGATTTTAATCCATGTATAATTTCATGGTCATTGATTTTGGAATGTTTGGTTGTCTAATGTGATATTTCACTGTTTATATTTTCATCCAAAAAAAAGATCACAATTCACATCCTTTGGATAGTGGGGTATTAGTTTGAGTTCATGGGCTCCTAAAATAAATATCATAGGTTTGGGGATCATTTTTGTTTTAATATGAGTGTTCAATAAAACAATTATAAAAAATCAATAAATTTTCACATATAGCAATGAAATAACTTAATGTGTGGATTTTAACACTTGGGGATCGTGAATCTATTGTTTCCTAGCCCAGATTTAGTAATTTTATCTCTATTTTTTGGTAATTTGAATTTTTTTTGAATGAGTTAACTTGAGATAATTCATGAGTATGTGGGCTTCACTTGGTTCCCTATGGTCTTTGAGCCTGGGAGATCAGCAAAGTCTCGCTATAGGGGTTGACTCTTTTGAGTGAAATTTCAATTACTGTGGGAAAATATAATTAACAATAAAAAAAATATACAATAATTTTTTTAATTCTCATATTAATATTGAAATGATATTCCACCTAGTGCTTCCATCATTTTCCTCTTTAATAAAGATGACCCCCCATGTCTAATGCAATTCACAAAACATCATCACTCTTAATTGATATTGGATGAAATATGGTGATGAATTTGAACAGATGAATCGGCTTGGTTTTGGGATATGCTTATAGAACTATCTTGTATTAAAACATTTTGATTGGTTTCATTATTGTTTGGTATAAGGGTTTTGGGTGATCATTGTATATTAAAATTTTTTTTGAAAAGAGAATTCGAATTTCATATTGTTGAGATATATTTTGCTCGGTACTAGAAAAACTCAAGATGGGGGGTGTGATTAACCACTAAATGAGGTTAATATTAATTTTTAATATATATAATATTCATGTGATTTATTATTCATAAACACCATTTTTATTTCATTTTACACTTTGTACATCAGTTCACATTATGATTGTAATTCCTTCTTAAAATGCACTATTAGGTGGTACATTTTTTAACATCATTTAAAGTACCCAATGATCGTGATTTTATTTTTATATTTTTTTTTCAGGTTTATAAATATATTGGGAACAATTCAGACTTGTGGAGGGTTGGGTGATCCATACTGGAAGACTACCGAAATGGGATTTCATGCAACAATTCTAGAGAAGGAAGACTGGACACCATCCAACTGATGAGATGGTGGGGCCCAAAATAGAAGCCCAGAGTTCATGTGACTCTAGAAGATATTTAGAGGAACAAATATTTATTCAGTAGCAAGTGCTAATTCGGCCTCCATTGTGGTTATTCAGGCAGCCAAAGTAAAACATAAAATTCTGGGCTAGATTCTGTGGCCTAAAAAACATCCTACCAATCTAATCATATCTCAGAATCCGAAACTCTAAATGGCCCCAAAAGTTACAGGAGTTTAGGAGACATCTAGGTCTCCATTTAATATTTATATGGACCACTCTAATTCTAATATATAATGGTATTTCAGGCCCATATTTTTGGTAGAAGCAAGATGGCTTCCACCTCGTGTCAAGGGTGGAAAAGTCTCCTCCAACATACTTTCCACCACCCTAGGCCTGCCATACTCAAGTGGAATCTTTTGTACTGTTGGAAAATCGACCCAAGTCTCCCAAAATGGCTATTTAATGAAGTGTTGGTTGATGAGTTTTTCATATAGGTTTCTTGGTTTCATTGTAGTGTTATGATGACGCTTTTTGTTGGTAATCACATTTCTTTCTCATGTTAGTTGTTTAATTCATCTTAGTTTCATAATAAAAGCTCTTTATTTACTCTTATTTTGTTCATCTATATAACACATTGATATAGTTTTTTCATGTTGTGAATTTATTCACACTATAATTTCTGATATTTATCACACAACGGTTGAGTGATCGATTTTAGTTGTTGTTTTTACTTCTTCAATTCCTCCCTCATAAGTCTACCTCCCGCTTCAATTGAAGACATTTCATCAATGGAGGGATAGATATTTTATGTGGTAATCCAATAGAGTATAACTTGGTTGGATTTTAGTTTATTTCTCGTTCCATTAATGTCTAATCACTTCTTTTAAATGATATTTTTATTTGATGATTTTAAAACCACTTCATCCTTATTGAATTTATGGTCACACATTTCAAGTGCTAATACGATCATTCACCATGGAGTTCTCAAAAAATTGATCCTTCAAGTATATAAGTGATTATAATTTGGGTGTGTATTCATTAAACTAGTAAGTGATGCTTTTTTATCTTCTTAAATGAACCCATCTCAAATATAAGAAATTGAAATCATTAAAAAAATAATTCATCCAATTCACCTCGAGTGATAACCTAGGATCAACTCATTAACTTAATTTGAATTAACTTAAATCTATTAGTGATAATTTTAAACCATCTTAAATCAACCCATGTTTGACACTTCATAGCCAAAAAACAATCCATTTAATGTATGTGTCTATAGGTACTTATTAGGTCTCTATAGATTCAACAACCAAGCTAGACTACAAGGACCATCATACCTTCTTCTTTTGGGTAAATGTGTGCGTGAATCAATACCTGATAGATAAGAAAATGTACACATTCCAATGAAGGTAGTATAAAGAACCACCTCTCCTAGTGAAAGTGATACTGGGCTAGAGGCATGACACATAAAAGTTGTCATCTGAATTTGACGTTGATGAGGAAGAAGAAGAAGAATGAGAAGAAGAAGTGGAAAAAGAGAGGAGGGAAAAGAGTAAAGGGGTAATAGGATTTTGGGTGTGAATTTCTTATAGATGAGATACCATAGGAAATACCAATCTGAATGGTGAGCCCATCTGAGGGTGGTGAGATCACAGACTCTAATGCAGAACTGGATGAACAACTCAATGTGAGTCTCAAATCTCATCCATACTAAACAATCTCTCTTCATTATTCGAATCGGCTGACTAAAATCTATCCTATTATAGAACACAATAATGATGATATCTAGAAATCCTTCCCTATAGTGGATGAAGATGTTTCCCTGGATTTGGATGAACAACCCCATGAGCCTTCATTTAGTATTGAGCAAGGCAGTGAACTGACCAAGGATAAAGATGTAGAAGGACTATATACGATTAATGTGGGTAGCGATGAACTGGAAGAAAGTGCAGAAATGGTGGCAAGAAAGTATCAAACCATTCTATCCATTAAGAAGTAGTCAGCACCGATTTTTAGTTAACATGTTCTAAGTAATCTCTTGTAGTGCGAGCTCCTACTGTGAAGCAGGAACTGAACGATACTACTCTTGGATCATCCATGTTTCATCCTTTGTAGGCTCGTATATTTTATTAAAGAACTCGGCTAACAATGATATTGGTTCCCAATGCAGTGATTAGAAGTATTGAGGCTCATCAAATTTTCATGTCTAGAATATCTATGGGTGCTCTGCTAGTGATTTCAAAGACTCTTGTGGAGAAAATTGTTCAAACTGGTCCCACCCTAGCACATGATGAGCAAGAAAATTCAATCATGAGTGATGCTACTACTAGTGTTGTGATCCACGCCAGTGGGGGAGAGGTCATTGAAGAAGATAGTGTGAAGGAAGTGGACCTGATAACTGATGTAATTACTATTTTCCCAAAGTACAGGATTGTAGATCATGAGGAGATGGATGACTCTGATCTTGATGCATTTAAAGAGAGTCCTATGATGCGACGCAGGGCATGGAAGTGCTTTAGATGATTCGTCAGTCAATCATTGGAACAATGCTGGAGCCGAATAGGATGACTTCACACATCTATGTAAATAATCTATGCTAGATAGGTGTATGATCAATGTCTTCATATAATGACACGTGATTATATGGATGAGAATATATAGTAGAGTTTCTAATGATATGATATTTCCAAGTGTCGAAAGGTTTCTAAGAATACCTAGAAGTTCCTCAACGCTAAGAAATAATTTTGATGCCTCAAAGAGAAAACAAACAAAATAGCTGAATTTATTGTGAGCCATTCCAAGAACATTGAACAATTCAAGGCCTGACTGGATGATAACAAAGAAAAAGACATGCAGGCTATCCATCAAATGATTGAGCTCCAGGATGAGCAGGCATGAATTCCCGCCTGAGATAATGAGTTCTTATATGTAGATACTAATTATTAGAGGGATATTAAAGATATAGAAGTATCCCTAGAGGATATGATTAATAAGGAGGAAGCAGTAGAGCTATACATAAAATGAGATAATCTATACGGGCCTTGTTTTGGCCAAACTAAAAAACCTATATCTCTTTTTTTCAATTCATGTTCTGAATATTGTGTGTGAACATAATTTTTAAATATCTTATTATTTTAGTGCATTTAACCAATAATTGTAATGAAATTAGTGGTAAATCCCTAATCTCATATGGATCATACTCAGTGTGAGAAACAAGTTAGGACTATTTAATTATTCAATTTTTATATGATTCCTCCTACTAAACTTTTTAAGACATGGTGTCTGATTTACCACCTAGAGATTTTGAAACAAAATAGTGGTCTTGAACAGTGAATAATGTCTTCATAAAATACAGTGCAATCTTTCCCACATACCCTAGAACATGAGAGGGATGATATCATGAGTGTTGGAATAAATCCGAAAAAAGGGAAATGAATAATGTGAATTATGGTACCCAAAATTCCAAAGATAGAGAAGAGGGAATGATGAAATAGGAAACAATAGAAAAAACCCGAAACACAACATCTATATCACGTTATCCAAAATAGTGAACAATCAAAAGATTTTACACTACTTACCACATTAGAAACATGGGTCCGAACTTGGAGTTTTATCCGATGTCTTCAAGAACATTTTCCCATGATGGTAGATGAGCCTTATGGCCAAGAACCCTGGCCATTAGTTGGTTACTTATGACATGTAAGGGAATGAGGATCCTAAATAGAGGGTATGAAAATCATGGTGATGGAATGAGAGGTTGTCTAGATGAAATCTGAAACTCTTGAAATCACACCTTTGTGAGGACTATACACTGGATGGGTGTATTGGTGTGAATTGAGATCTGGCCTACTTCTGGAAGTGACCTCTCTATCAAGGATCTAATATGGTCTACATTTTTACATCATGTTGATGAGGATGATAGATTCATAGTTTTGAGTAGTATTATGAGGATGATGTACTTAATAGTTTAACGTCATATGATCAGGACGTTGCATGTAGTTTTAAGGTGTATTTCCAGAACAATAATTGGGGCCGAGGGGCTGGAAGGGTAAATGAACCTCGAGTTGGGTTGGGGTGAAATGAATGTGCATATCTATGTATCCAATAAGGATGAGAATCACTACAAAAATATTTCTTAAATGTGGTACGATAGGTGGAATATACCAAGTGTGGCATTGTCTTCTTGAGTGAAGGACTTGAGGGTCTTGGTAATTTATTGTTACACGGACTAGGAGCATAGGATGCAGTTTAGACCCATACATTAAAGGCGTAAGAGATATTAGTTTATGGTCATAGAACTCAAACCAAAAATGAAATACTTGTAAATCAAAAATATGTGAAGTGGTGTGGTAAAGAGACCTGACATAAATGAAGAAAAAAATATTCTATAGCACACCATAAATTTTCATAATAATTCCCATAATTTAATGACATTATTCCTTGATTAAAGGATAAAAACTCATAGTTTAAGGTCATAGAGTTCAGACCAAACCAAGTGTGTTTCTTCCATGTATATACTACCATACCAATATCCCTAAACCCATGTGCACTATACTCTATATGAGAAACAAGGGTGGATAAGATCATTGTGACACATTGATTACATAGCTAGGTGAGATGATATGTTTCCCAATATGACCCTCACACTGCTGATTCATCGTCTTTATTGCGCATAGGTGCACGAATGGATAACACCAATGTTTTTGAAATAAAACATGAACGTGTTGGGGTGGAAAGGGATGAAAATCACCTGACCAACATGTAAGGCTTAATGGGGGTGACCCAATGATGGAGGATAACTTTTGATCGTATTTGAAACACAACATCCATATCATGTGGCCGAAAATTGGAAAATATATGAGGGTCAACTACTAACCTTATTTTCAACCAAGAACCTACTACATAATTTCATTACAGATCCCCCAATACATTGGGAAATGGCAGATGGTGTGCACTGTAGCCTAGTATCCATGCCGTTCGGGGGGTCCTTTTGAATGTGAAATTTTATGGAAACCAAATAATGGGAAATGTGAAGCATGAAAATCGACAAAACATGTCCATGCAGAATCCAACACTCTAGTTGCTAAACCAAAATATATCTAGGCATGTTGGTGAGGCATAATATAGGACAATATGTCTAGAAAAAAGTGGGGAATATGAGTTAATAAGCTCTATATTGGAAGCGGGGATGAAATTTCTGGGCATTCCTACATATCCTGTGAGGATGGGAATCAAGCCACACATAGTTATTGAAAATATCATGCAGTTTCTCAATTTGTGTCAAGGACATAGGAGAATGGAAGGATGATCGCCAATGGAAAGTACATGGTTTGGCTATCATAATCCCATCTTCAATGAGGACCCCAGAGTTCCTCACCACACCATGTGCTTCAGAAATATTTTGGGACCAGGGACCGAATAAAAGGAAGGATTTGTGATACCTGGGGCTAGATGGAAAGATAAAATGTATGGACATTCCTCTGTATACCTTGAGGATGGGAATAAATCAACACATAGTTATAAAAACCCACACAATAGGGTACCAATTCCATGGGAAATACCATAAGTGGGTTTATCCTATGAATTAAAATAACTAGCTTTTGATATCTCTTTTTTATTAATGAGTGTGGATGTGTATGTTTTTTTTAAGAAACAAACCCTGGATATAGAATTTGTGCATCACCACAGTAATAAATCTATATGGAGGTGTAGAAAAATGGCATGGTGGATAAGAGATACCAAGCATGGTTTCACCTCAAATGATGACACCACAATGCTATGCTGGTTTTGTCATATAGCTAAGATGATAGTGTCATAGTTTAAGGTCAAATGATAGAACCATCCTATGAATTATAATATTGTGTGTCTAGTTTGCAAATTTTTAAAGTTGTGTGGGTCCATGCATCATAGTTTAACATCATATGACTTGGATGCACATAGAAGAATGTGGTTCAAAATGTAATTGTCATGGCATGATAAATAATAACTCTCATGAGTGAGGACATGAGTCCACATCACACCATCCGTAACCCCTAGGTGAGGGGACCTCAATCCAAGGATCCAGAAAAGATCAGAGAAAATGGGGCTAGACCTGAAGAAGATTTGTCAGGGGTTCTTACATATCCCATGAGGTTGGGAATCAATAAAAATGTTGTTCTTGAAAATAATTAATTTTAACTTCATAACGAATAGACAGAGAAGGAAGAGACTAAACCATAAAGGGAAGTATGTGGTGAAGCTATTATAGACCCAATGTGAATGAGGACATAAGTCCACATTACTCCACACCACGTAATCACATAACATTCGATAAGAAAAGGACAAACATAAGAGATAATCCGTGGATCATAAGCTGTACCTAAAGATGAAATGTCTACGTGTTCCAATGCATCCTATAAGGATGGGAATCAAGCCAAATGTAGTATTGAAATCCAAGTAGTTTAACATCATGCGGAAAGGACGAGAGGTGGGGTCTTATTTTAATGTCGTTGAACTCATACCAAAAGATATGTGATTCTTCCAAGTGGTTGTAAACCCTGACCAAGTCCCTAATCACATGTGATCTATGCTCAATGTGGGAAACAAGGGTGGAGAAGGTATTCACAACATAAGAATACACGGAAGGGAAAATGGTGCAAATCCACGGACGACACCATGATGTTGAATCACCCTCTTAACATGTATAAGTGCACGAGGGGATAACACCAATGGTGTTGAAATTACACTTGAACATGATGGATTTGATTGGGATGTGAATCAAGAGTGCAATATTTAGGGTTCAAGGGGGTGGCACAATGATGGAGGATGATTATTGTCATATTCGGAACATAGTATCCATATTTCATTGGCCTGAAATGGGAACCAAAAAATGAGCATTGACCATTGATCATATTTACATCATGGGACTTATGTCATAATTCCATTCAAAATACAAAGTTATTTTGGCACAATATGGTATGAGATAATTGAGTCCTAGAATACATGTCGTTCGAGGGTACATTCAGATGTGAGAGATGATGGTAAACCAAATAAAGGGAAACATGAAGTACAAAAATAGATGAAAGAACATCCATGTAGAATACAATAATCTAGTTCCTAAACAATAGTGTATCAAGGTATGTTGGTGAGTCATAATAAAGGTTGATATGTCTAATTAGAAGTAGAAAACTCAAGGAGATGAGTGGAGAAAATGGGATGCATATATATAATGAGGAAGTTATATGGAATGGATTTTGGAAAACCAATGTGAATAAGGACATAATCCCACACCACACCAAATACACACGTAGAACATAGATCAAGGGGACATAAATAAGATAACGTCTTTATAAAAATAGGGCTTGACATGAAGGAGAATTGTTAGGGAATACCTATATATCCAAGGAGGATGGGAATCAAGCCATTCATAGTTCTAGAAATTCATTTAGTTTATCATCATGTTGTAAAGTGGATGGGAAAATGGGTATCTCAAATAGGAATGTGTATGGCATGGAATGTAACCAAACGTGAATGAGGACATAAGCGCACATACGCCACACCATTGATAACCACATGGTAGAACTAAGACCATGTGGCTGAGAGAAATCATAGATGAACATGGGCTGGTCCTAAAAATAAAATTATCAGGTGTTCCTGGATATCCCATGAGGATGGGAATCAAGCCATATAAAGATCATGGAAATTACATGTAGTTTAAGTCCATCTGGTAAGGACAACAGATGAACGATGTTCTAGAAGGAGGGAACATGATGTGTTCGTTGTAAACCCAACGTGAATTAGGACAAAAAATTCCACATACTACACCATATGCAATCCATCAAAGAGAAATAAAACCTAGTGGTGAAGAAAGTTATTGGGATGGACCCAAGTATTAAATGTTCCGTTATTCCTACATAACCCAAAAGCATGGGAATAAAGATATACATAGTTCATGTGAATTCATGTTGATTAACATCATCCGAAAAGGATGTCAGAGATCATAGTTTTTTGGTTTTACAACATGGATCATTTTTTATTTTATCATCATGTTGTGTGAGGATGAGTAGCTTATCATCCTCCAGGATGAGTGTATGATGATTAACATCATTCAGTATGGTAGAAAAGTTTAACATCATGCTGGACGATAATAGAGTTAAATTTCATGTGGGACGAAAAGGATCTTAGTCTATGGTTGTAGAAATCTGGTCATTTTGTAGTTTATTGTCATGCATTATTTATGATGGTTATTTTTACATACTTTATCCTAGATGGATCACCTAGTTTAACATCGTCTGTTGAATATGGAAGTACATACTCTAAAGAAAAATACTTCTGGAATAATTTAACATTAGTGGGAGGTGTAAGATAGTCACCATCCATGGTGACCAGGGAGTGCACTCCTTTGGGGTAAAACTTCTGAATGTTAAAAGGCCTCTCCCATTGGAGCTCCAACTTTGAAAATTTTATATTTGGTATCCTTGGAATTTATAAGGCCAACACCATTTCACATTTTAATAAGTAGAGGAGTTGAACATTTTTATTGAATGACCTGGGTATATTTTCTTGATGCCTCTCCAAATTTTGTATGGCATAAAGCCTATTCTCGTCAAGTGATTTCAGTTCATCAAGATCGATTTTGGAAAATTTTTCTAGTGACTTCAAATCATAGATAGTCGGGAATAATTAGGGTATCTAAATCTAGATGGGAAGGACTACCCCTATTCTATACAATAGGTAATATGGAGTAAACTAAGTGTAATTAGAGTCTTCCTCTAGAAATCTGAATGGGAGTTGAGGAGTTTGTATTTCAAACTCATATTTTTCAGACCCACTATATTCTTGAATATATTAGAGTGGTTTTTCATAAATTAATTTATATTACCATTTACATGTGAATGATAGCTATAGGTATGATTAAAATATATATTGTACTTCGGGTAAAATATCTTTAGATCAGATGCACGAAATATGGTGCCAAAATTGATGAGGAAAATGTGAGGGACTCTGAATCAGTGAGTGATATTGGAGCTCATGATTTTGATGATAGAGCTGGCCTTGAATTCCTTAAGTATAATTTCTTTTACCCAAGTGGAAAAGAAATCCATAGGGGTTAGGATTAATTTTCACTAGTGATATATTTCTGGTGGAAATGGTCACATGAAATTAATTCCCCACACCACAGTGGTCCACGAGTTATTGGTAGAATGAAGTGGTTTTGGAGGATGATGAAAATTCATAACATGAATATGGCATGGATAGAGCCTTCTAAAAAACATGATACTATCATAGGTCATGGTGGAAACAATTATCCAAATCTTCGCATTTTATGAGAATATTTTTTCCCTTCCCGATGATCCCCACATAAACCACCATGAACATCCTGTATGTCCTGATAAATCAGAACTCCTTGAATGTAGTGAAGGAGAGTCCCATCAAACACATGTCTATAGTAGATCATCTTAAGACTGGGTCCACTCTATAGGGTAAACTAAACTATGCTCCATCAGATCCTCCCATGATAAGCTTAGTCTTCTAGGAGATTACTGTGATGGAGATACTTGATAAATACAGTCCTCTAGTTAGTGGTCCCTTATAACCCCATTGATTTTGGTCTTGAGGGTCATGATGTGGATGCATTGGTAGTAAGGAGGATCTCTAGTGTGTTATAACCATTGTTCTGAGTGATGGAAGTAATGAATATTTAATGAACCATTTGTATATTCAAATCATCCTAGTCATGCTATGTAATGTATGCGGCAAGGCCAATAAATGAATCAACTAAACTGTTCTATGATCGGGGGACATTAGTAACTTCGGGATGAGATGGTAACTAGGACATCTGCTGGAGAGTACATTCTTACAGTGGTATGAGCTCCACATTCCTGACAACATAGTCAACATTTATTTGTATAGTTACCACTTTAGAGTTCATTTCACATGAATGTGGGGAACATCAATCTTGAGGGCCAGCCAGAGAACACTGATGAGAGGATGATACTCTTAATTACTATTAGTAAAGCCTTCTGAAAATAGGAATGAATGTGACAGGATGTATTTTGCGGGCATGGTGATGATGATTCTTAGGCCTAGTCTGTTGAGTCTGGGATCATTGATCCTTTCTCAGTAGGGATTCAGGATGTGCCATCAGAGATATTTTTCCAACACGGGATGGATTGATCTACTGAAATGATAACCTCTTCTAGAATGTCAAAATCTAGAGCCTACTCTATGGGTGTTGGGTGGTCACCATGAAAGTATGCCAATCCATGTCCCTTGATAGACTTATAGGGGATAACATGTTGTCAAATTATTTAAGGATCACTTCCCTCTGAGCTAGATGACCTTTCAACATGGGGTAGTTCAGAATTTACATCAATAGAACTAATTGGTATAGTAGTGTTATATAATGATGATGCATGTAATGTTGTAATTACTGCACTATGAATACCAGCATGAGGTTACTCCTCTTGATAGGGGAATATTGGGTCTCTATATCAAGGGGGATGTTGCTGAGATAGTATAAACTGTTTTCTATTCACAAATTATTCTTCTTGGTGAGAAGGTCATCCAGGGATAGTTCTAGTGTGGTCACATAAAGAACTAGTGGATTTCTAAAAATAGTTGGAATTTGAACAAGATTTTATATCTAGTACTACTTGACTTCCTCAAAATAATTGTAACCCTCCTTATCACACTGATAATTAAAATTATTGTTCATGATATGGGAAATGGGATTACACATGCTTTCCAAGTTTGTAAAAAATCAGCATATGTAGACTATGTTTCCTTGAAAGCCTTGGAGATCTCGAATATTTATCAGAGGAGACATCTAACTGATGGAATTTGCCTTTTCTAAAATTATATCAATGCCTCTATATCTAATAACGAAGCTGATGAACTTTCCAGAGGAGACCCCGATGGTACACTTCAATTGGGTTATCTCCCGATGTCTGGAATAGATGAAATCAAACACTCTTTCAAGGTTTATGAGATTGTCTTGATACTGGTGAGACTTAACCACTAAATCATCCATATATCATTACACTGATGTACTAAGAATAATCTGGAATAAATGGTTCATGGAACACTAATAGGTGGAACCTATAATATTTAGACTGAATGGGATTACCAGGTAGCCAGAAGTTCCTTGTGGTTCCATTAAGATAGTACGAACTTCATCTTTTGGGGCCATTAGTATTTGAATCTATCTGAAATAACTATCAATGAATGAGAGATCCTAGAACCCAGTGGTGGCATATATCAATATTTCTGTAACATTACTGGGAAAAGCAACCTTTGGATAGTGATGGTTGAGATCCTGGATATCAATACAGACTCTCATCTATCCATTATTCTTCTTGAAGGGAACACTGTTAGCTATGAACCTAGGGTACTAGATCTCCTAATGAAGTTTTATCTAATGATCTTATCATCCTCGACAACTATCATGGCACCGTGAGATGTGTGCATATTTCTAGGAGGTTGTTTGAACCCATGATTATTTTTTGGGAGAACAGGATGGTGGATGATAAAGTGAGTATCTATCCTAGGAATCTCATCATAACATCAAGAGAATACAACACGAGGTTGCTTTTAGAAATCCACAATCACTATTTCTCTTCAGAAAGAATAGCGACACAGATCTGTGTTGTTTTTAGATCTGTCTCATTATTGATGTTCACCTTTTCCAATTCATAGACCATAGTGGAAACACCCTCTTCCAATGTAGAGGGGCTTCCTCCAAATCCTCTTCATCATCCACAGTGAGAGGATATTCAGTCAGAGGTCAGTCATCCGTGTTTAAAAATCCTAATGGGACACTGGTTCCATCCTAAATGATGATGGGAACCTTATTGAGGATCTTATTCAATACTAAAACCATTAAGATGAATGAAATTGACATGATCCTATCAGGGCTTCAGCATAATGTTACACGTTTGATTATATTAAAGAAATAGTTACACGTCATCTTGAGTCGGATTATCCCAGCGTATGAAAACAAGAAAGTATGACGCATTGTCATTGCTATGAGGTGGAAATCTCTATACTTTCTAGAATTATTAGGTTATAGAACCACTCATTCCTGATTTTTTTATGAACAAGAGGTGATATTTCGACATTCTATAGACTTGGAAACATGATTCCCTATCATTCTAGAGCCAAAAAAGAATTTTGCTATGTCTGGGGTCATGGCCTCCTACTAGTGAATTGAGAAAATGTAGGCATCATCTAGCTCTCTCCACAGGTCAGTCATAACCATTGTGTGGTCTACATCATTATCTTAAATATTCTTGTCCATTAACTTGTACTAGTTGGCATCCATGCAGCAAGATTCACAAGAGTCAAAGGGAGATTCATCAGCTTAGAGTACACCAACTCAGCCATTAATGGAGTACTCAAGGCGATGGTGAGATGATAAAGGGGAATCCACATGTAGGTGGACCCATGGAATACCCATCAACGTGTTGTATGTGGTGTATTGTGTGAAAACCATGAAATTAGTGATGGAAACTATGCTTTCGAATGGGGTCTTCAAGATAATTTTTCCAATTTGTGTCTCCTCCATCCTTTCATAACCATGAATTTTCATGTCAGAGGGACTCCAGTCTGCCTCCAATGTCCCATTTTTTAGAGAATCTAAGATGGGATAAGGTTGATCCTAGATCAATTGTTTAAAAGACAGCAAAAAACCTCCATTCTGTTGAAATGGATAGTGTTGTATAGTGGGAGGATGTGCCCCTATATAGGAAAACCTTCATCTTCTCTATAGAAATAGATAATGGTCTGACATTCTACATGGTCGACTATCTCTGCATGAAAGGATTCTGTGACTACTACCACTGTCTCAAATTTGAGGGGCCTTATTCAATCCTCCATAAGCGCTTCTCGCATATCTGCTGATGGACAGAGAGACCTGAAGATAGAGATCTTCACGAGAATGCTGGAATGATTCATGAGGATATCATTCTTCCTCTCCAAAAATACAATTCTACTAATAGGAGGTCAATCTATGGAAGGAGGTCTAATGGGTGTTGTTTGATGAACAGAAATATTCTTTCTAGTTCTACTAATGTCCTTAAATTTGACTTACCATAGCAAATTCGTGGTGGCTCTTCCTAATCAGGTATCAAAAATAGTGGTAGAGGTAGATTTGATGAAATGTGGTAAAAGGATACACCTGTTGAGCTCTACGCTGATCCTAATATCTGGTCACGATGGCCCACAATGCATGGATGGATGAACTATCCAACACATTTTGGTGATTCACATAACCATGACTCCATCGATGATGGCATTGCCTGGGGAAATTGGGAGTGTCCTTGTGATGTACTTCATCATTAAGGACCATGTATGTGTTTACTATCTTAAAAGTATTGACTAATGTGAACCCCTGATTATTACATTAAAAATATTTTATTGTTGGGCATATTTCGGGGTTGATCTCCATCTTCAAGGGCTTGAAATCATCAAGAGTATAGAATGAAAATAACATTAGTGGGGGGGTTCCGCTTCCCCTTGCATTGTCAATTCATTCCCTTCTAGGAAGAAGAAAGTAGAGATGTAGATATAGAAGTAGTGTTTGTAGGTAATGAGATGACTTCTAAAGGTTTTAGTCAATTCACGAATGCATAGATACTAACATGGGAGTGGAAAACTACTTCTCGAGTAACTCGTTCATCATATTTCATAGACTCGAGGATGGAAAACAACTATTATTCACCCTCACTACCTATATCTAGATTTATAAAAATGTATTCCACCTATACCAGGGCTCGACCCCTCCTAAAAATGTTGTTCTTGACCTATTCATAGATCCATCTGGTAAACCCGTAGTGCTACTTGGGGGTGTTCCCAAGGAATCAGTGATAGGAGATGTAATTAGGGAGATTATTTAGATCTTACTCTTTAGATATTTACATTTGGGAATGAACAAAATACTATGATCCAAGGAACTTTTGAAGTAACTAGGAACTTGAGCCTCATTAAATTACTTGGATCAGATCCTTCTGTCTGGGAAGGGGGATCTCGGAGCCTGGACCTAATGAGGGGCTAGTAAAGCCTAAATGGGAGGAGGAACCTAATTATCTCACCAAGGTCGTGGTGGCATGTTACCTTGGAGAAGATTCTGATTCTATGGTAGAAACTACTAGGCCAGAGGTTGCGTCTTAGATGGTGGACCTCGATAGAGCTCTAGAGGTGGATCTACTAGTAATAACTCTATCTTCTTGGGGGAGTAAATTTGTGCTACCGTGGCGGGATCTACATTAGAGGATCTTCCTACGTGAACTATAGGAGGCAATGGATGTTCCTCCATTGCTTGCTACAAGGAATCCTCAAGACACTGGATATTGTTAGATAAATAACTAGATCCTCTAGGTACTTCTATGTGATTAGAGAAGAAACAAATTTACTCATCAGAATACCCAACAACATTTTAAGTAGATGTTTCTGAGTTTTCCACATATCAAGAGAATATCTTAGGATATTCCACCTGGATTCAAATTTTGGGACACAATCATCAGTCCCCTACATGAATTTGAATATGTCATAAATTCTTGTTTTCTAGGATGATGAAATATAATAGTACTGAAACAGTCTATTTAGGTCCTCCGAACATGGTATTGACCCAATAGGTAACTGGTAGTACCAAATGAATGTGGGACCTTTTAGAGTTTGTAAGAAATGACTGAGCATGGTGGCCTCCTTTTATTATGGAGTTCCCAAGATGGGTCCACAGCATGAAATATTGTGGGCTAAATGCAGTAGTGCATCACATGTACCATTAATGGTGGAAAATTAGGACTTCAGGAACACCTAGGCACTATAAAATCATCCTCCCATGCTGAATACAACATTCCATAAGGAGAGATTTCTACCTTTTAGATTTCCAAAGCCATACGGTAAGAAATGAGAGCGTCCATTAGGTCATCTTGGTGGGGATTCCAATATTGACGAGTATCTTTGTCCACCAATGTGTTGGATGGTTTTTCAACAAAGTAAGTAGGCAAATCAACTCATTGAGAAGCTAATGGGATGACTTGTGGACCGTTAGAGGAATGGCTGATGGAGTAGTAGGGGGACCTAAGATGGGTCACAAGAAGGATTATCATGCAACATAGGTCCATTTTGTGGTTCATATAATTCCATATTTCTATAATCTCTGTCCTCTAATTAATCTATATGGCCAGCGGGTCAAGGACACTAGGAGGGAAATCAACAGGGGGGGATATACCTACACATGTTATCATAGTTGATGACTAAATTAATCTGGACGCTGTTCTACAACATGTTTGGTGAGAAATACATAGACAATATTTTCATGTTCTATGACTTTTTGAAGAATCACAGACCATTCAATGTCAAATTTCATCTTTTATATTGATCCAGGAAGGTTAGAGGGCTTGGTAGTTCTGGAATGCCCTTTTCCTATATTGGGGTCCTGACTAAAGTACAATGACTTGAAAGGTCCATGAAGGCACATTTTTTTTCATTACTGGTGAGTAACCCTTGAAAAAGGATCTAACTAAATTGGAACCATCCCTGGGGGTAGGATCACTTCAATGAATCCAAACTCAGTGTCTTCCACTAATGGGTGGCCCATGTTAAATATAACTATAACTGCAAGAATATTTTTAATATCACCTGGAATGTATGGCTGATGCCGGATAGTTTTAAAATGAAGGGTAGAATACTTCCCCTAAACATAGACCTACATGTGTGGGGAATACACTTTAATAATTCTGTAGATAACTGTAGTGCTCTAGACGCATGATTATTGGATGGTTCGATGATGACCAGGTAACTCAAGGTGCAGATCCATAGGGATTGAAGTCAATTCGACCATGGGGAATTTCTATCTGATTTCATTGAAGTGTATATAGATCATGGGGTAAGTCATTCCACAATGAAGGAGATATAAGTCCATATCCTAGAGAGTTTATAGGAATCCCATGACCACCTCATTTGTAATAGATTCTATAATGATAAAACTTTCTATTTCAATGGGCCACATTTTTTCAAGGAGATGTTCTATAGCGAGAAGGTTCCAAAAACCTCTCATATCAGGCTCAAGATTCATTCTTTGGTTCACCATTCATTTACTGGGGTTATTTGAGGGACCACTATCAACACTGAAGAAGACCCTTTCGATGGTTGAATGGCCGTTGGAGAATATTGTGCACGAGTTCACAGGCCGACACATCATTGGATGTCCATCGAAAAATGCACCAAATGTACTAACACATCCCTAGAAGATAGACTGATGACCACTACTTCACACATAGGGACTACGGTCATGGATGGTTGTAATGTTGTTTCTCATCCTCTACTGGTCCCCAGAACAACTCTCTATGGTCTCTGGTTGAGGTAGAGAATGATCTTGTAGATGATTGGTAGGATTGTATGGACAATCCCTAGATAGGGGAACAATCATACTCCTCTAGTATGTATCTTCTGAGGGATGCAAGGATCTAGTGGACCTCAACATCCATAAGGACAAGGGTTATACACCTTATGCCTTCCAGCACCCAAATCCAAATATCAGGGCAAGGGTTTCATCCTTGAATCGCACCCCACCATATAATTTGAAATTTAGGTGGGTTTAATGGTGGTTTGGAACATCCCAAGATTACTCCTTTGGTGGAGGTTACATTCCCTCCAAATGAGTGATGGGTTTTTTAGGATAGAGAAGTTATTTAACACATGGAGGTCATCCATTCAGATTGGTGATACAATGGGGTGTACCTACAACTGCACTAGATTGGATATGGTGCGGGAATTCATATAGACTATCCCTAAAATAGGGAGGACCTCTATTTTAATGATATGGGGTGAAAGGGGAACATGGAAAAATATCAAATTGAATACTGGGAGGACCTTTGTGTTTGAAATTTATAGAGTAGGGAGGGCCTCCACGGGAGATGGTGAGCAAGTGTGGAGGACACCTGTGGTGTCCATCAATTGTGTGGAGTGGACCATAATGTTGGTCAGAACTAATTGTAGTTTTATGTAGACGACCTTCATGCTGATTATAATATACACGATAAAGGCCTTCGTGTTTTCTACTGATGAAGTGGGGAGGAACTCCTATTTGTTGATTGTTATCCAAGGGAAGACCTATGGTGGAATTAATGAGCACATGGATAGAGCCACCATGTTTTTTGGTGACTTGGCAATGAAGAACCTCACATTGGGAACCTAGTATTTGAGGGAAATTCTCAAAGCTAAATCCAGGATCATTGGGAGGACCTTAATGATGAATATCAATGAAGTGGGGAGGACCTCCCATAGAAATAATGATGGAAGCATAAGGAGGACCTCCATGCTGAATGGAGTGGGGAAGACATCCACTCTCTCTGACACTGGTACAGAGAAGAAATTCATACTAGATGCCATCATCGTGTGTAGGCCCATGATGGATACTTGTTTTCCCAGTATCCGAGAGTGTTAGTTCAACCTATTCACATTGTCAATGGGAATACATATTTGGAAATTCTTGGAAGTGCCTATACTCTCTAACAGGGAGGTTCCCCTACCTAATGATGATAGGGGCTGATAACCAATGATCATGGTGGATCGGGCCACTGAAGCCATAGATGATTATTCCCCCAGGTTAGAATACTTATGAGCATGCACACTGTGTTAATTTTGGGTCAACTGAACTAGATCCGGCTGTATAGGGGGCTGGACCACCTACTCTTCATTCTATAAGATTGGCTATAGATGCTGATGCAGCCGTGTAGGAGCCCTCCTTGGTGGCTACATAGCTGATGTTCTAGAAGGGTGGACTCAGACATCAATTATTTCATCAAAATAAGGGATGAGTTCATATGAGTGCTCCATGGATTATGTCCTGAAAATGTTGATGTTCAGAGGGGGTGCAGCGGCTCCCTTCATGGCCCTTGTGGGTGGCAGTGCCGAGGGGCGTAGAAGCCTCTAGGTCATGGAGGTCTATGTCTCTTGATGGGATAACCCCATCCTATTCATATCATCAAACAATGTTATCAATAACCCACCTATGAATAAATTCATAGGTTTATAGTGGCCATGTGTGGCTAGTACTTATGGGTGTGTGAGCCATTACATAGGAGATGAAGCTGTGGGAAATTTCAGTATTTGTACCACCCCTACCCTTGCATCTATGGTATGGGGATGATTGGTTTACTATAGCTTGATATTGGGTAATGAAAATCAAGAAAATTAACTCATTAGTATAGACAATGGGAAAATGATGGACAGTTCTCTAGTGTCTTTCATTCTTTATTTGTTGGATAGAAAGATCCACACTAACAATGTCGTAGAATAAAATTCCTGAAAACTAACTACCCCAAACATTAATTAATGTCACATTTGGACCACTATTTTCTTCTATTAATCTTTTACCATATAGTTGTATCCAGTGACACACTTATTTAATGATGTCTTTAGCACTATTAATATTTATATTGAGAAGAACAGTCATGTTTGTTTCACCATTTCAATTTCTGACACATTCACCGAGGCGCACTTTGTCTTGGTGTGATGTACTGGATGTGGACCAAAATTCCCTATTTCCAATGGCAGGAGTCATCAATCACATATCCAGTGATGTTTTATCCTTGATTAATGTGGGATGATGTGATCTCAGTATCTGTTTCCAGGGATTCCTTTTAATAATTCATCGCCTAGTCATTTTCTCCCTCATAGATTTATGATGTTTATTGTGAATCTCATTCCCAGTGCCATATCATTATAGATTCCTAATAATTACACTGCATTTTTAGGACATTCCAAATGGTCAATTCAGGGTAGAAACCTTTGGTCAGGGGCTTAGTAACATTAGACATTTCTGGTGTGCCTCGATGTTGAAACACTAGTACACCCGAATTTATTCCCCTTATGATAGGACTTCTCAAGGGCTCAGAATCCTAAACCATACCATGTTGTGTGTGGGGAATGTTTTTCCATAGTCATATCCCTAAGGTATTCCAAATATTCCCATGTTTATCATGGGGTATTTTGGGATTTTGACATCTAGCATAGATGGATCGGACTGATCGGAACACTGATAAGAGTGGATCAGAAAGGTACATCACTAGGAGGGTGCCCATAGATCCCTACAAAGGGGATTCTTGTGTCCCTGAAAAGGGGACATCATGGTTTAAAATTGGTAGGGATTGAACAGCGAGGTGGATTTCTAAGAACCCAGTATAGACAGGGATCAAAACTGATGTATTTCAAGATGGAGGATCATGGTATCAAGGCTGACAGAACGATAATCAACCTGAAGTCATGATGGATTCTCTGTGTGTTATTCATTATTAGCTTCTAGAATGAATGGAATTAATTCACTATGATGTAGAGGAATGGGATGGAATAAGCATGAAGATTACAATGATTACGGGATTGATCCTCGAAGAGGGTTTCTACATATCCCTATGTTTGGGATTAAATGTCCTCATAGCTTAGTGTGATGATGAGTCACCTATGGAGGCGTCTCATGGGAATGGATGCATTGATGGGACCTGAAAGAAGTAGAATCTCCAGCTTGTTCACGACCTACCTAAAATACAAAATCTCAAGGGAGAGACCATGACGGTACATGAGTGGTGGGATTGAACCTAGATAGGCTTCCTATATATTCCCATGGTGGAGAATCAAAGTCTATGTATTTCAGGCTGGGGTATGGAATCAGGGTTGACACAAAGGACAGTGATCCAACAACATGTTGGGGATTACATTTGGTTAGAAACCCATCAAAAGAGGAAAACATGTGGTTATAGGACTATGGATTGAGTTTAGGGATTATGCAATGTTATATTACCAAGAGATAGCATGATTACCCTATAGATGGACAAGGGATGTGTGTCCAACCAATGGGGACACTGTAGTTTACCAGCATTTGGGGTTGAACCTTAGGGAGGCTTCCTACTTAACATATTTATGATATAGGAATCAAAACCCACATAGTTTGAATAAATATAGATTAAAGTAATGTGGGAAAATGATGGAATACAGTTTAACATCATGCGAGGTGAGGGTAAATTGATGTGATGTGGTTGGGACCAATGGGTGATGGACAAAAACATCAGGAAGTCTTCATATGTACCCTTCAACAAAAGGGAAAAGACCAAAGTCTGCATGCTTTGGTTGGGGGGGGGGGATGTGGGGATTTGGCACTATGGTGACCCATAGAGGATTTCATGGTTGATTCTTACCCTAATCCCACACGAGTCATGCTCGATGTGAGAAAAAACTGGCAATAATGACCAGAAAATCTCGTCATTAATGGTGCGTCCGCAAAGAATGGAACAGGGCATACGCGTGGGTAGTAGCCCAAGAATATGGAGATTGGGATTTACTCGAGAGGGGTTCCCATGTATGGGTTCATAATTATGTGGAGGATATGGCCATCGTACCTGAAACATCCCATCAGAGGGTTTTGGGGCTTACTTAGAGACTAACTTAGGTTTTCATGGTGGCAATGCTAAAAGGGAAAGAGAGAGTGGGAGGGAATCAATGCACATCCCCCCTCTAGTCATATATACCTACCATAGTTATGGTCACCATTGTTTAATTTCATGTGTCTAGGATGCAGGTTCTTGGTAGTTTAACACCCTGTAGCTCGGAAGGTGATAATTCACACCCCAGCCCTAGGATATACATAACGGGCACACTTCAACCCTTATTGAAGGGAAGGCACAAAAAATGACATGTGATTGTTGTTTTGTTGAGTAATCCATCAATATGCTCAAGTTATTTTGGATATTTGAATAAGAAATAGTTGTTAGAGTAAATACATGAAGATTCTAGAGGCAAAGAAATAAAACATGAAGCACCGCCCAAGGGACCACTAAATCACCATGTACGAGCCTGGAGGACCTTACGAGATATGTATGTGAAAGATAAGGGTGTCATGCATAAGAGGGTCATGAAAATAGTTCCTTAGGGTAAAGATGACACATTGAGCTCACAAGGAGGGGGGCACACAATATTGACGGGGTGCACACAAGTGGCAGGGATGAATGCATGATTGGGAGGTCAGACGCAAGGGGAGACATTGGTGCAAGATTGGAATAATATAGGGAAAAATATGCACACCAGAGGAATATTTTTCACAAAAAATCCTTAGAGTAAAAGTAAATGGGTGACGATCAACCCCTAGTGGTACCATCCCATAATGGACCAATAAGAGACGTATCGTACAAGATTCAGTACCCTGAGGCCATGTATTATCTTCAGTCACGGAAGGGAAATCTTTCATGCAATAAAGTATTGGTTCATATTCAATCCCCATACACTAAAGGGTGGGGGTAACATTCTATTTATATCCATAAACATCAAAATCTACAGCACATAAGAGGAGATTCATGTAAGAGTCATTTTGACATCGCATTGAGTGTGGAAGAACTTGTGCACATAATGGGATCTTATGGGCTAGGAAATCTTCTTTGGTTCCATTGACATAGTGGGTTTTTATAAGGTCATTTCAGATGAGTCATTTTGACATTTCAATGGGGTTATAATATTTCTCTCACTATATTCAATCATGTGCGCATACCTATCCTCTTGATGCACTACCCTCTGGCATCTTTGAATTGTCCACAGATTCAAAATATGCCCTTTGATTTCTCAACAGGGTGTGTTCATGGCCTTATCCAAAATTATACATCAATAATTACTTAAAATTAAAAAAAAAAAAAAATTTATTTTAATTCGTTGAAATGCACATAAATCAAATTTGTACTGATATTTATTCTGGGTCTTTAAAATAAATTTTTATGATAAAATGTTTATATTGTAAAATGTCTAATCATATTAATTAAATAAAATAACCCATTATGGGAAATAATATTTTAAGAAATATAGATTTAATATCTATAAATATTAATTTAAAATCATTTATATATTATTAATTATTTTATAGTAACCATGATATCAGATTTTCCTTTGAAAAATTCATTTCATTAAATACTATTTTCTTATATGTCACCAGATTTAATTTCAAATTAAATTATGCCACAGATTTGAGATTAATATAGAAATACTAATTTCATGGTTGAAATAAAAATAATATATATAATCTAAAATTAAAAAATTAATTTTGACCATAATGAATAATGAAAATTGAAAAAATTATTTACCATTTTTGTCTTATAAATGAGTTTAATGAGGGGTTAAACTAAATAGATAATGGTTAAAATAAAAAAATCCCAATATAATTAGTATTTTATTATTATATTGAAACTTTTTATATTATATTGTTAAAAAAATGGCCCATTCCTGAGTTGTGTTGAATGAGAAAAATTTGAATGTAATTATTTCATTTTAAAAAATTATAGTGTGTTATCCCCACCATATATAAAAGGCCACTACCTCTCATCTCCCTTCTTGATATCAAAAACATAATTTTCTCGGAATTAAATATTGAATTAAATTGCATATTTTCATAACCACTTCCATTTATCCTTTTTTTATCATAAATAAATTCCCATATGGATTTTTGTGAAAACCTAATGATGTTTTCTGAATAATATGAAAATATCATTAACCGAGAAAATAATTTTTTCCTTGTTCTTCCTCAATCAATTTTTGTTGAACCATGATGACATAAAATACCCATTATATTATATATATAATTTTTATTTCCATTTAATGATATATAACCATATCATCATACCTCAAATAGGAAATGAAACTGTTGATCATGTGTATAGTGGACTACCACCTCCAAAACTGACATAATTATGTTTCCATCACCGCTTCTCATGATAGGATACATTAATGTTTTTAATAAAAATATATATTTTTATAAATAATATTTATGATATAAATATATATATGGAATTATAATATCATATAATACTTATTACCTTCTATTTTGTAGGGTATACGATAATGTCACTCATGTGTACGACAATCTATCATATCGTGAAGCTATACGAGTCATTTTCTACTTAATCTATAATTGTATGGTAATATAAATTAATTTGATGTATTTATAATATATTCCTGATATTTTAATAGTTCGTGAAAGAAATTATATCAAATATTTTAAACAATACCATCCATGGAATAAATGATAACGCTGTTTGTGTGAAAAAAAGCCCATCGCCTCATGAAGCGATGTCCATCATTTTTTAGTAAAAATAAAGATTGATGTTAATAAAGGATAACTTTATTGAATATATATTATATATATATTTATTTAATTATATAATTAATCAAAATTAATATAAAATTTTCTTCCACTCCCAACAACTGGTAAAAGAAATGATAATTTCTCTCATGAATACAAAGGACCTACCATCTTCAAAAAGTTGTGTGATCTGTTATCCCTTTTAAGAAATAGATAATTATTTGTAAATATATATCTAATTAAAAAAAATGATATTTCTAATATTAATATCATTAGGGAGTTGATGGAACATTATACCATGTTTGGTATAATGATGTTTTATAAACAAATATTCCTTAGAAATAAAGGGATTTATAAAAAGAAACAATAGTGATATTGAGAGATTGATAATGAAAGAATGGTAATATGTTATAGAAGGGATCATAAATTATGGAATAAATATTTGAATTGTTATTTTATTTTTTTAATAACATGTTTGAAAAAACTATATATGATGTTAAATATCACTCATGAAAATGGAAATGTGAGGTAAGGGGATTCATCAATAATTTTCATTTCATTATGGTAAACGTATTTTTATTTGATAAGGTTATTATATGACTATATGTGTAATTAACCTTTATTAATTTATGATATATTTTAAAAAAAATTATTTACAACTTATACACATAAAAAACTCATTCATTAATCCCATCTCAATAATTATGATCTTTGTATGGGTTTCATCTCAAAATTTCCTCATTTGAGACACATGTTTTTTACAAACCTAATTTATTATAAATGGAATATATAAATGATGTGTATCCATTTTAAAATAATAATGTATATATCATTTTTAATTAAATGTGTTTTAAAGGTTTATTTAGTCTTGTAATTTATAATCCTTTATAATTTGTTGTCTTTTGTATATTAGGTTTTTTTTATGATGTCAAATTAAATGAAATAGGGTTAGAGTGTTGTTCAATGAATGGTTATGTCTATTTAATCAAGACCTTTCTAGGTTTCCCTGATTGATAATTTTTATAATATTAAATGTACAATTTTTCTTATAAAAATTTCAAGGAGTCATTGAATCCCCTGTACTGAATCACAAAAAGGAACTAAAAGTATCTGCACTACATTTTTTAAGATGACATGATCATTTATTTCAGTGAAGTGATAAGTGTTCCTTGGTTCTTATATCTACTCACAATATGAGTAATATACAATTTTCATCCATCTAAACTCAATGATAGTGGTTTCAGTAATTTCAATTGATTTCAACCTTCCATTTAAAGTACATATAAGAAGAGGATGGATTATGGAAGGCTTATAAACATGGTTTCATATTTCAGTGGGTAAATGAGGTCACATATTTGGAAACTAATGTTACCTCTCATGTACAGGATGTCCATTTGAGAAAATGAGCCGACTAATATTTTTAAAGTCAACAATGATTAACATTGAGTAAAGTAAAAACTCATAAAAAAGAAATATATGTCATATTAATCTTTCTATCCAGCCAAATTCTCATGTTCTATTTCTTAAATTATATCAGTTTTCTAGTTTTTTCTCCCTTACTGCATATCCGTTTTTTCGTAGCCTCAACCTCCATACCATAAACAACTTCACCAATATTTCACTCACTGTTAAATTTTTTATTTTTTGATTAATATTTTTTTTTCAATTTTACATTTTCTTATACCATAATCCATTTATATAAGTCCTTACAATAGGATCAACCCCTACTCATAACTACCCTTATCCTAAGTGGGGTTAATAATTGTTTAACTTGACCTGGTCCTAATAATGATCTAGGGCATGAAACAAAATTTTGAAATCATTTATATTGAAGGTCAATTATTAGCAAATGGAAACAACATCATTTTTTAGTTTTTTAAGGGACTGTATGAATAATCTATCATCATCGGAAATCCTATTTTAATTTATCCCTAAAATCAATAATTATTCGAGTTTTTGAAAAATTAAGAATAAACCTATAATAGAAAATTATAAAGAAAACCTTATTATTCAACAATATCAAATTAACCAATTGTATGAGAATATAACCCCCCCTCCCACCAATTGGATCTGAAATAATAGATATAGTGAGTCTTAGATAGTTTCATGTGACAAAAATTTCAAATAATACATCATGCATTATCCTAGACCCAAAATCTAGACATTATGAGATTAAGAAATCCATCCCCTCTATGCTACCATCCTATCATGGATTACCTATGGGGGATTCATAGGATTTCATGAGGGATTTATATGAAATTTTGTAGTAGTTTCAACATAGAGGATTGTGTTTGGAAGAATTGAAATTGATTATTTTACTATTTTTCCAAAAATGAAATGAAAAATTTTGGTTCATAAAAAAGATAAAGATATCAAATATAAATGATACCAATGATACAATGGCTTCATTTTGAAATTATTCCTATGACGAATGTTTTTGAAATTAGGAATAAAATAACTGCATTATTTAAACATGAATGTAAATTTTTCAATGAATATTAAGATATATTAAAAGGGATATATTGATATTTTTCCAACCATTAATGTACACCCCATGATATCATGTATGAATTTCACAATAATATCAAATTGTACCACCAAACCATAGTTAATATTTATTTTGTAGGATATTTCTATGATTAAATAGATGAAAATCATAGAAATGTATTATAAAATATTGAATAAAAATTCCATGATAAATTTCATAGATTGTAAACACTAAAATGAAAGAAACAACAGTTAGCCCCTCAAGTTGAAGAATAATCATCTGGTCATTAAAAGAAAATTTATCAACACAGTCTTATGTAATAATTTATTAAAAGTGGGAGGTTTTGGAAATTGATAGTCATACTACCCAAATTTGACAATCCTTCCAAATTCCTAAAAAAATAAATAAAATTCAATATATGTCCCATGGATAAAACCAAGAGATGACCATTTTCTCAAATAACTACATCCAAGGCTATATTAATCACCACAACCATTCATAGATGGACAAGTGACTGCTGAGACCTGCTATGCACCCCTTCTATTCAACAATTTAGAATGAAATTCTATTTTCAACCATGATATGAAGTATTGAATTATAAAACAAAAGATAATGGGATAACCCATCAACTAATGGGTATGATCATTGATTATAAAATTAAAATGTTTTTTATAAGTAACATCAATAATATATGATAAAATGTAATGACCTAATCCCAGAATCCTAGAGTCAGTGCATTATTTTAATACATTTCCATGATTACAATGAATCATGTCCCGAATGACCGATCAGTTTAGCAGTCTTGGAAAATAGATTACATACATGAATGTTGCATTACAAATTAGAAAATAAAACACAACATAAATGATCCTTTGATAATGCCATAAATCCCCTATATTAACCCTTCTTATCAATCATAATACACTTATTGAAATCCTGAGAAAAATTTAAACATAGAAAGGGTTGAGTTCAAATGTTCAGTAATGATAAAAATATAGCCGAAACATTCGTAAATAAGTATAAACATTTTAGGCAATGAATAAGACTAAAATAAAAGCATTTTAAAGTTAATCTTCCTCATAATATGAAAAATATACTCTAAAATAATTTCATTTTCTTATTCACATCGATATTATACTTGTCAAATAATCACATGCAATCTCAATAGCCACTTTTATTATGATGGAATGCATAATTCCAAACATCATAACCACAAAGTCAAGGCCCGGTGCCAAGACTACAAATCAGATTTTTTCAAGGTCTTATGCCATGATACTAGTTAGTCTCAAGAGACCTACCGATGAATCAAGTAGATATAGCAGGCTCCAACCATCACTTACTAAGTCCAATGCATTCTTCATGAGAATGGTTTTAAACATAACATAAACATTCATATTAAAACTATAATACAAAATGTCAATACTTTATATATAAAACATGAATGGTATAAATATAACACATCCACAGTCAAACATATCACAAAACCAACAATACAGAATAGATGATTTTTATCATAATAAATCAATTTCAAACAAGTTTTAAATTGATAATGGGATGCTGATATGGATGAAAATGATTTGTAAAAATCTTTGAGAGAAATATCCCTTTTTCATAAAAACAATTAAAAGTCACACAATTTACAAAGGAATACATTTAAATACCTTTTTGAATCAAATTTCCTCATACCACTTTGAAACTTTTGAAATGAATTAACATTTAAAAAACATTCAATTCTATATAAATAAATCCATAAAAACCATTTTGAAGACATGGACACTAATGAGAATGATTTAGATGAATAAATATTTATAACATTTTAAATGATGTTTTTGTAAAAACTTCCCTTTAAAATAATCCCCTTTAAAACACTTTTATGAAACATGGAAATGGATAATAAATGTGTCTCAGTATATACTTACCTAAAAACAACCTCAGTTATTGAATAGACTGTAGAATTAACCTTTACCTTGAACTTTTCTTTAGTAGAGGGTACGTTTACCCTCTTTTATTAAGACCATATTATGTTATTAAATTATAACAGAACCATATTAATATTTATGATATCGTACATGATTAATTAATGACATTATATTACCCATTAAATAACAATTTCCATGATAAATAAACATTTTGGGTAATAATCTCTTTCTTTATCGTATTTGTTTTAACCAGTTTCTCTTGATTGAATCACTTTGATCAAGATTTAAATACTTCCAGAATATAAAACATGATTTGTATATAATATATATTTAGAATATAAATATGTATAATAGACACATATATGAAATGGAAAACACAGTTTATGAAGATGGTAGTCCGTGCGTACGCATAAACGTTGTTTCTGTTTTCATATCGTAATGAACAGAACAAAGTGAATAATATATATGTAAGTAAATAAATAAATATATCTACAATAGAATTATTATGTAATATATTACATATTTATTAATGATATATATTTTATAATAATTGTTGAATGGTGAACGTGTAAATGAATCTCATCACATTTGTGGATACGGTAATTCGTACGTACGCACGAGCGAAAATATCAATCCTTTGATATTAAAATAATATTTGATTGGGTGGTAAATAATATATACAGAATAATTATCATGTTATACTTTATTATATACATCAATTACACATCATTATTAAACCCATTCAAATTATAATGTATTGAATAACAATTTCACCATGACATGGAGATGGTAAGCCATACATACGCACGTAAGGTGATATATCATTCAAAGGATGGATAGAATAATTAATATGGTTGTACCATATTTATAATAACATCATAGTATATAAAATATATAAGGGTTATTATTTTATAATGGAAACAACAAAGAAAGAGGAAGTGTAAGAAGAAAGGAACTTGAAAGAGGGAATGAAATATTTAAATCTCATTTGGGATCTTCCATTTGATTTGATCAAAAGGGCTCTTTAGGGTTTTTTTCTGAAAAAAGGAAGGCCTCTAGGATGAATTCACAATAGTTTAAATGATATTTGGGTAGGGTTTGGCTGATACAAATGGATTTTATGTTGTTAATTAGATTGAAGGGGGAGTGCCCTTTTATAACAGCAGTGAGGGGCACCTTAAGAATAGATAGAAATATTATTTTATAATAAAATCATTTTCGGTTTATAATTGATAAAAAATAAAATATTTGAAGTATGAGGTGGGGATGGGTCGAAAACCACTCAACCAATAGATTTTAGATAGTTTTGGGACAATATATTAACATAATATTTTAGATTTAACTCTTAGTTAAATAGTTTGACATTTACCATGTCTCTTTGTATTTTTATATTATATTGTTAATAAACATACTATATACTTCTAAGAGAACCTCAAGTGGTTCATTAATGATACACCTATCATTATATAAATCTTTTGGTTGAACCTTATATTTTTAGGAATAAAATATCAATTAATAATATAATATTTGTTTTAAAAACTCTTTTTTGTTAATTTTGACAATATTTGGTATTTTGTTTTTGCTAAATTCATAACCGATTTTTTACTTCAAAAAAAAAATCCTCTAATAAACCATAACATGTCATATAAACCTATAAAATTAGTGGAGATCAAAAAAATTCTCAAATTACATTTATTTGGATATTTATAATATCAATTGTTTTAATCATTCATTAATATTGTAATTACTGCATCATCATTGTGTCATAAATAAATTTAATTATTTAAGGTCTAAAAATTATAAATAAAATACCATTATCTAGGAAATCATTTTATATTTTTAATTAATATTTATAGTATAATTTATGTTATGTATAACCATATATTTAAAATGAATTTTTATTAAACTTTGAATATAACACTTTTAAGTCTTCTTTGAATTAAATAATAATAAAAGTCCTAATCTAATCTAAGTTAACCAAAGTAGTTCATATTTTATTTCCAAGATTGTTTTTGGTTTAATTACACTTATCCAGTAGAATTAGGTCATGTTTCAGGGTAATAATAATATCATTTTAACCCTTAATTACCCTATTCACATTTAACCGTGGTAAATAAAATAAACAGTTATTATTCACCAAAAATTATTCCCATCATATTGAACCACATTTTACTTACTGATATCAACCATGTCTCTCTGATTTTTGAAATTTAACTCACTGAAGCGGTAATATTATGTTTTATTTTAATTTTAAAATTCTCTTAGGAGGTGGGTAAAATACAATAAAAAGTTCATTTAATTTTTATATACGTAATATTATTAAAAAATTACTCCAGTGAATTAAATTGATCATATATAAGTATTATGTATCTATTTTTACCTAAAATAAATTTAAATAAAAAAACTAATTATTTAAATAAATATTTAGTTTTATACTATAACTTAGTGTTTTTACTATTCATTAAACATTGAATGCTTTCAGAAAAATACCAAAAATTCACCCAAAGATAATTTTGTTATTATGAATTCAAAAATGAATTCTATTTTACCAATTTAAAAACATAGAAGATATATTAATTAATTTAAAATTAATTCTCATTGTCAAAACCAAAAGGTGTATTTTTAAGAAATAATAACTATCATAATATTGATACTTTTTTATGTTCAATTTCAAAGTGAAATAACTTAAAATGATCATCATTGGATTAAATGGTAAAAATATAATCTAATTGTAATTCCAAACCATTAAAATTTATAACTCAAAAATATAAATTATTTTGATTATAAAAGTTGTTTTCAGTTAAAATGTTGTATTTTTCATTATTCACCCAAATATGAAAGTTACAAGAAAAACACCAAAAAATTATTGAAACTAAATTCTTAGGTCCCAATTATAAAAAAAAGATTTTTATTTGGTATAATTGAATATATAAAAGTTTCAAATATTGGATTTAAAAAAGGTTACCCATTAAGAGGTGGTAAAATTTCATTTTTTTAAAAATCATTCTTTCATCTGAAAAAATGAATTTGTTATTACATTATGTCTAATAAACTCATTATATAGATTAAAAAATTTTAAGAACTGTATAAAGTTTAAAATTCAGTTAATACTATTCATAATAGCTTTTGAATAGCTAGTTTGGTAAGTCGTGGTGCACTTGAACTCAGTGTTGCGTGTAGTTCTAGTTACTGAATTACTTTGAAGAAATAACATACTATGAAATCATGGGGTGTTACCTTCTTCTCTCCTTCAATAAGTTGTGTCCTCACAATTTGAAATTGTTCTTAAAAAATAAAAGGTTGAAAATAGAAAATACCATTGTGGGAAAACCCAAATCAGAAATTAGGTTAATAAAATTTAGTCTTAATAAGAGGTAAAGGGGAATGAAAAAGTCACCACCAAATTATGATCTTGATTAAGAGAACATTGGTGGAAATTAGAGACACATAAGTGGAGGAAAAATGTAAATATTTATAGGGAGTGATTGAGGTCCTCAGTCAGAAACAATTATAGAATTGAGGGACTCAAAGAAATCAATCTATAATCATTTAAAATATCATCGGTTCAACAGAACATAAGGTTTTTTGATAACACATATTTAGTTTTAAGATCCCATACATAAATATTAGGAATTAATTTCTTTATAGAATAAGAGAATAAAATAAATATACTTGACAAATAGAGTTCCATCCTTTAACTAATTTCTACCACAAACCCATATTCGACTCTAAAAGATAATAGAACATAAAAACATCAATTTTTCATATTTGTATAGGGTTCCAAAAAAATGAATATATAATTCATCTATAAGACCTTTTAAAAAAACTACAATATTCAATCGATGACATCATGTGGTCCAGTGGTAGGTGATACACCCTTGTCACCCTTTGGTTGTGGGTTCAAGTCTCGAGGATTTACCGGATGCAACGAGTTTCCTCCTGACCTCCTGGTTGTCCTTTTTATGGGAATCCAAAAATAATCTGAAACTAGAATTATCCAAAATACCCATGTCCAAACTCACAGTCACAAATTTATAAGGAAAGAACAATGAAGTTCCTTTTTTCCATGTAATAACATGTGAACACCTTCATCATTTATTATTTTATAAGACTACGTCATCTTGAATTACCATAAAACCATATTGATTACATTCATGATCAATTGTTCCTTATAGAATCCTAGATATACTCCTTCTATCCAAAAATTTTGTAAACTCCAACAATGATTGAATATAAAAATCATTAATCAGTTTCAAGGTATTCATGAATATCTAATGTAATTTATCCAAATCAATCATGTATTGTTTCAAAAATCACCACCATAGTATTAGAACCATATTATGGTTTATCTTTCTTTCAACCATATATTTCCCAAAAATTTAACCTATTATTGAGTAACTTTTATTGGTTCCACACAATCTCAAGTTCTTAATGAAATAGTACTACAGTACAATCCTTATATACTATATTGATTAACGTTTCCTATTCAAGTCTAGCTCAAAGTGGTGTTCTTGGGTTTTACCCCTAGGTACATCTATGTCAAAGCCGCCTCTACCAGCTCGTATCCAGATAGGAATGTATTGCTTGGAAAACTCACACAATATCTACAGTACCAAAATTCTTGGAATTGTTTCTACACTAATCCATAAATTATGTCTTAGGGTAATGTTCTCTAATGAGATTTTAGCTAAATATATTTCTATGGTAGTTGGTAAACTTCCTCTGATACCAACTGTAATGCCCCGACCCCATAAGCCCAGACTTGGTGCATTATTTTTATACATTGGCCGGATTACAAGGAATCAAGTCCCAAAAGACTGATCTATTTAACAGTCTTGGAAAATATATTATATACATGAACATTAAATTACACATTATAAAATAAAACACAACATAAATGATCCCTTGATAAAGAAATTAATACCTTAGCTTAACCCTGCTTATCAATCATTATACACATCTTGTAATCCTGTGAAAATTGAAACATAGAAAGGGGTGAGTTCAAATGCTCTGTAAGGATAACAATATATAGGAAAGGTTTATAAATAAGCATAAACATTTAAGTTAGTGAATAAGACTAAAAGAAAATCCTTTTAAACATAAACATCTGCATAATACGGAAAAGATACAATAAATTAATTCCATTTACTTATTCACATGGATATTCTATTATCTGAATAGTAACATTATATATCTATAGCCACATTCATAATTATGGAATGCATAATGCCAGACATCATAACCATATAGTAAAGGACTTGTGCAAAGACTACAAAAATGATTTTGTCATGGCCTTGAGCCCAGACACTAGTATGTCTCATAAGACCTACCGATGCATTAAGGAGCTATAGCATCCTCCACCCATTACTTACTAAGTCCAATGCATTCCTCATATGAAAAATTTTAAACATATCATAAATATTCATATAAAAAATAGAATACAAAATGTCAATACTTAATCCATAAACTGTGAATGGTATAAAAATGACACATCCATAGTCAAACATATAACAAAAAATTCAATACAGTATGGAATATTTGTATCATAATAAATCATCTTCAAACATGTTTAAAATCCATCAAGGGATGTTGATATAGATGAAAATGATTTGTAAAAATATTTGAGAGATATATCCATTTTCATAAAAACCTTTAAAAGTCAAACAATTTAGAATGGAATAAATTTAAAGACATTTTTGAATCAAACTATTCCATACCACTTTGAAACTTTTGGAAGGAATTAACATTTTAAAATCATTCAAGTCCATATAAGTAAATCCATAAAAATCATTTTGAAAACATAGACATTAATGAGAATGAATTAGAAGAATAAATATTTAAGTCATTTAAAATGATGTTTTAGTAAAAAATTCCCTTAAAAATAATTCCTTTGAAAACTAATTTATGAAATAACGTCATGGTTAATAAATATGTCCGATTAGATACTTACGTAAAAACTACCTCAGATAATGAAGAGATTGTAGAATTAACCCTTACATTGCACTTTCCTTTAGTCGAGGGATCGTTTAACCTCCTATATGATGACCGTAGTATGTTATTAAATTATACCAGAACCATATTAATATTTATGATATCATAAATGATTCATTTATGAATTTATAATGCCCATTTAATAATGATATCCATGTTAAATTAACATTTCAGGTAATAATCGCTTTCTTTATCGTATGTGTTTTAACTTGTTGCTCTTGATTGTATCACATAGATCAAGATTTAAATACCACCATAATAAAAAACATGATTTATATAACATATATATTTAGAATATAAATATGTACAATAGACATATATATGAAATGGAAAACACCTTTTATAGAGACGGTAGTATGTACGTACGCATAAACGATGTTTCTGTTTTCATATCATATTGAACAGAAATACGTGAAAAAAATATATGTAAGACAATATATATATATATTTATATATGTACCTAGTAGAATTATTATCTCATATATTGTGTACTTATTAATTATATATATTTTATATTCATCATTGATTGGTGAACATGGAAATGAATCTCATCACGTTCGTGAGGACGGTAATCCATACATACACATGAGCGACAATATCATTCTTTCGATATTAAAATAATATATAATTAGAAATTATTTCATATATAAAAAATCATTACCATGTTATATTTATTATTTACATCAATTAAACATCATTATTATACCCATCCAAATAATTATGTATTGAATAACAATTACACCATGATGTGGAGATGGCAAGCCGTACATACGCACGTATGGTGAAATGTCATTCAAAGGATGGATTGAATAATGAATATGATTGTACCATTTTTATAATAGCATAGAAGTATATAGAATATGATATATATATTTTTTTAGAATGGAATCAACAAATAAAGTGGAAGTGGAAGAAGAAAGGAACTTGATAGAGGTGATTAAATATTTACCTCTTCTTTAGGTTCTTCCTTATGATTTGATCAAAAGTGCTCATTATGTTGTTTTTCGAAACAAAGGAAGGCCTCTAATATGAAGGGATAAAATTTGATAGGGTATTTAGGCAGGGTTTGTCCAATAAAAATGCCTTTGAATGTGTGAATTAGATAGAAGGGTGAGTTCCCATTTATAAGAGGGGTCAGGGGTACCTTTGGAAAAGATAAAAATATTATTTTATAATAAAATAATTTTTGGTTTCTAATGGATCCAAAATGAATATTTTAAAGGAAATGGTGGTGATGGGACTAAAAACACTGAACCAATAGGTTTTAGACATGTTTTTCCACTGTATTAACTTTATTTTTTAGATTTAACTCATAGTTAAACAGTTTTACATTTATAATGTCTCATTGTATTTTTATATTATATGGTTAATAAACTTACTATATACGTCCAAGATAACCCCAAGTGGTACATTAAAGATACACCTATCAATATATTAGACTTTTTCATGAAACATAGATTTTTAGGAATTGAATATCAAATAATAAAATAATATTTGTTGTAAATACACTTTTATGTCGATTTTGACACTATTTGTTATTTTTTTTTCTAAATTTATAACAGTAATATTAAATGGAATAAAATTTATCTTACCAACCCTAACATTTCATATTAACTAATAAAATTATTTTAATGCACAAAATGTCTCATATTAAATTTATTTGGATATTTGTAATATAAATTGTGTTAATCTTTCAATAATACTGCAATTACTGCATCATCATTGTGTCATGAATAAATTTAAATATTTAATTTCTAAAAATTATAAATAAAATACGATTATATATGAAATCTATTTATATTTATAATTAATATTTATAGTCAAATTTATATTATGTATAACCCTATATTAAAATTGTTTTAGTTATTAAACATTGAATTTAACACTTTTAACTCTTCTTTGAATTAAATAAAAATAAATGTCCAAATATAATCCATGTGGAACAAAGAGGTTTATATTTTCTTCCTAGTTTAATTTTGTCTAATTAATTTTATCCAATTGAATTTGGACATTTTTTGGGTAATAATAATATCATTTTTACCCTTAATTACACTATTTACTTTTAACGGTGGTAAATAAAAGTAAAAAGTTACTATTCCCCAAAAATTATTTTCATCTTATTGAACCACATTTTACTTAATTATATCAACCATTTGTCTCATATTTTTTAAATTCAACAGACAGAAGTGGTAAAATAATGTTTTATGTAAATTTGCAAATGCTCCTAGGAGGTGGGTAAAAGACGGTGAAAAGTTCAATAAAATTATATCTATATAATATTATTAAAAAATGACTCCAATGAATTTATTTGAAAATATATATTTATTATGTATCTATTTGGACCTGAAATAAATGTAAATAAAATAATTAATTATTTTAAAAAAATTAGGTTTTAAACTACTACTCACTATTTTTCACTATTCATCAAAAAATTAAAGTTTTCAGTAAAATACAAAAAATTCACCTTAAAATAATTTTGATATTTCGAATTCAAAAATGAATTATATTTTAGAAATTATAAAACCTAGAAGTTTAATTAATTAATTTCAAATTAATTCTTATTGTCAAAAACAAAAAACGTATTTTTAAGAAATATTAAATATAAAAATATTAACACTTGTTTATGTCTGAATTAAAAGTTAAATTACTTATAATGACCATAATTGGATTAAATGGTAAAAATATAATCTAATTATAATTCTAAACCATTAAAATGTCTAATTAAATGCTATAAATTATTTTGTCTAAAATAGTCGTTTTCAGTTAAAATATATTATTTTTCACTACTCACCAAAATATGAAAGTTATAAGAAAAACGCCACAAATTTACTGAAACTAAATTCTTATATCCCAATTCTAAATAAGATGTTTATTTTGTAATTGAATATATAAATTTTTCAAATATTGGTTTTAAAAAAGTTTTTCCATTAAAAGGTCGTAAAATTGCATTATTTTAAAAATACCTCTTTCATATGAAAAAAATGGATTTGTTCTTAAATTATGTCTAAGAAACTTATAATATGGATTATAAAATTATAAGGATTATATAAAGTTCAATATTCTATTAATATAATTCATAACCGCTTTTGAACGGCTAGTTTCGTAAATCACTGTGTGCTTGAACTCAGTGTTGCATGTAATGTAAGTTATTGAATTACATTGAAAAAATAACGTACAATGAAATTTTGCGGTGTTATATAAAAAATTTAGAGTTTTATATAGAATAGTTTCTCAATAACCCATTAGTTAGAGGGAAAGGTAATATATATAGAACAAATGATTCAAATCATTAAGAGAACTGAATGGTTGTCCTAACTAATAGGGTTATCCAAAAACATGTGGAAGCCCATAAAACTAAAAAACCATACCTATTAATTATATTTTTCAATCTATAAAACACACTTAGGAATCTTACCCATATATAAATTTAGAAAACCCTACCAATAGTTAATTAATGCCAATTTTAAATGATTAGATATAAAAGGAAGAAGTCATTAAATCAAAATTACTCAAATGAAAAGAAAAATATTATAGAGGAAGTAGATGGGGTGCCTACAATAGTGAGTAATTTTTCCCCAATCATAAACATCACTTATATAATCATGAAAAAATATTTGGATTTTGAAACATTCTAATATCTAATGGTTGTTCAGAAAATAAATATTGATATTAATTTTATTAATGCCTCATTTAAATTGCTTAATATATGTAATATCTGAAAAATAACTTCATGTTAGAAGTTTCTTGGGAGGGTGTTTTTCTTATAACATCACAAAGGAATGCAGTATAGTCTGAGAGAACATGATACATACAAAAAACATGATATATGGAGTTTTATTTCATTCCATTCACTTTTTCAGATATGGTTTCCTAGTTTTATTTCTTGATTTATTTCTTGAATGTATCAGTACAATTATTTTATCGTTGTTCTAGAAATTATTGATACGATCCCAAAAACATACTACAGTAGTTCTTTATCATACAGATAAATCTATTACCCACCAAGGCAGTTGAATATATAACATGGTATCTTGAGTGTGTTAGCTCTATTCACCCATTGATTTTCTCATTTTCAATATGAAATTAGACCTAGATTACCATATTATTTTTGTATAGAAAATTCTTTAAACTGGGTGGGGTCATTGATGTTTCAAATTGAAAACAAATTTTCATCCATGGTGAACAAAATGTAAAATTTAATGTATTAAAATAGATTAAATAGACACCTTAGAACCATATCAGTCCAAGAAAAGATTTTCTACCTACTGATGATATTAAAGATGTTGGTGAACAAGATATTTTGAGGATTATTTCAAAAATCAATGAAATTTATGGGTTACATGTATTAACATTCCGAATGATTAGTTTTCCAAAGGAAAAGGATCCCACAGATGAATATGAATAAGAATTTCATTGGTCACCTAGATGAATTTTATGTAGAATATATTTTGTTCCTACTTTATTAAACAATACCTATATATTACATGTGTGACATAAGAAGTGATGAAAAAAATTCATTTTACACTTCATTTTTCAAGATACAAAAAGTGGAAATTGGGCCCCACAAACTGATGTTTCTTTCCTAGGGTCATGTTCTCCCAATTGTAAAGATAAATAATTTTCCATTTCACTCGAAATATGAATTTTTAAGAGAAGAGAGAACATTACATTTATAATTTATTATTAATTAGTGCTCAGTAAAGTGGATAAGCTACTGTATGTTCTAAGAAATATGATATATGTTAATAGCCGGTATATTTTTGATTTCAAAGGTATAATTTCTTCATTATTCATGAAAATAATCTCCAAAAAATATTTCTATCATCCATGGGTGTAATCTCAATGATCAATAATCCTAAAAAAGAAAGAGTCAGTCCATGAATAATTTATTCTTCTCCTTGATGCTGGGATAATATTTCCTATTTTAGACTTCACAGAGTTAATTCTTGTTTAGGCCCAAAGATGCGTGGTGTAAATATGATCACCAATTAAATATTGAACAAATAATAATTTAATGGTGAAAAAATGAAGTGTCTTCAAGTTATATACAAAAATCTTCTACAATACCGAAAAATATCGCTTCCATTTTTTTGTCAAAATATTGGAGATATTGGATGGGAAACAATATTTCAACCCTTTGGATTATTTTGTGGATATAATAAGAATCTATTTTCTCGTAAGGACCAATAAAAAAACCTTTTCCTATTCATTTGGTATATTTTCTTCCATTAATTTTTTTTTTCTGTTTTGGGGTTCTGGATACATTCCAACATTGTCTAATGAATATTCATTAAGATATAATCAAGAGATAAATTGATGTGTTCATTGTTGACATCATCATAGTTGGTTCATTTTTGACAACTATTTTAAATTTATTGAATCTAAATTTTGATGATTTAAAGAGACAAAAAATTTATTGAATTACAAAAATATAATGTTCATGGTAATTCAGGGAATTTAATTTTGTCACAAGGTTTCCATGAATTGACTAAAGGTTGGTACTCCTAAAATTGATATCACCCAAAAAATGCCTCTTATATATATTATAAAGATATTATGAAGTTTTTTTAGACGTTATTTGTTTTATAAGAGATTAATCAAATAATAATCTAAAATTATAAACCCACTTTATTCTCTTTTATTACTGGTACACCATTCATGTTTGATGAGAACTGTTTAGCATATTAATTCTCATAATGGAAACCTCACATATGAACCCATTATCCGATCACTAGACAAGGATATCCCCATTGAAATCTTGTTTGATTATAGTGATATTATTATGGGAGTTTTTTAGTCCATGTAAATTAAATGAATTTGTATGATTGTTATTATGATATAATATTTCTTGATGATGAACAATGACATTACACCATAACAAAGAAGAAACATTTAAAAGTGGTTTTTTCATTAGAAAAGATTGTATATATTATCCTTGGGTTAAAACTAATTATGTACATAAATCATTCCTTCCTCAAGTAAATAATTATAAAAAAATGAAAAAGCCTCATATAATAACAGTTGTTTTACTGCTTTAGGAATTTGAAAAAGTTATCAAGGATAAACATGGGGCATAAAATGTAATGGATGTTCATTTGTCTAAGATTCCATGTAAAATAAATTTATACATATGGGAGATAAATTTTTAATTTATATAAGAAAATATATTCACATTTTCTTAAATGATTCATCCATTTTTTGCTGACTTTTTTTTAAATTATGGTTGTTGTAATTATACCATTTGATTTTTCTCAGAAAAAGAGGATTCATATTTTCTCATATCAAATTTACATCATTGGGTATGGTTCCATATTGTTAAAATTCTTGTATGATAGAATAATGTAATGATTTTTTTGTAAGAATGAAATGATTCCTATACATTAGTGTATACATCCATCTTCCCAAGATGGACATCGTGGTTGTTATATAATTTCTTATAAGGTTATATAATCTTATTTATATTATCATATATTATATATGTATTCTCAATGATTTGTTTTATGTTGTTATTAATATCTAATATGTAGTATTGTGGGATGGATAAAAGAGATTTCTCGAAAGGGAATTTTAGATGTTGAGATATTTGATGTTTGGAAAATGAAATTAATGGGAGCTTTTCCATCATCCAATAGAAATGATTTTTTTAGTTTTTTTGAAGATTATGTTTCATAGTGGGTTGGGGATTTTTCTCTTTAAAATAACAAATCTCACACTATGATCAATTTTTACAAAAAGATAATCTTTTTTATGTGTGTTATAGTATTATGTTTAATTACTGATAATAAAACTAAATTGAATTACAATATGATCAATGAATTGATCTAATATAATGTTTCTTTAGAATATTAATATTCCCTATTATCCAAAAGGTAGTGGAAAAGATAAAGTATCATTCAGAAAGTTGGAAAAAATCATAGATAATATTATCAATAAATCATATAAGATTAGTCCTTAATGTTGAATGATGAAGAGTGGGATTATCCGAATACTTTTAAAACACCAATAAATACATATCTATATTATACTCTCTTTAAAATGGATTATAAAAAAGCATTTAGAGATATAAAATAAATAATTTTGTGGAATTAAAACCATCCATTTTGATTTTAAAAATATATGGAATGATATAAAATTGAATTAAGATAGCTGTATAAAATCTTGTCATAATCTTATGAAAGTTATAGGATCTATAAATAAAGGGAAAACATCTTATCCTGATTATTTAATTGAAAATATGAATATTAATGTGGGTATGAATGTACCTATATTCAATTATAATCTATGGTTATTCCTGGTTATCTTTTATTGATGTGGTCCAGTCAATTAAATTTTTTTACATTGCTTGTAAATGGAGATACATAATTAGTTGTTACTAGTAACCATTTATTTCTGGATAATGGAAAATGAGTGAATAATTACAATGAGGTACAACCAATAGGTGGGGATACCATTTTCTTCCTTTAATATTGACTAAACTTAGTACTCTAAGGGTGTCAATCCAAGGTTCCTTATTTTTCCTTTTCAATATTTTCTATTATTTATTTCTCATTTTTACAATTAAATGTTTCTATTGTATTTTTCTCATTTATTCACATGTTGAAATTTCATCAAATGGATTCTTTATCTTGAGAACAATGGAAAATTTCTTCGAACGAGCTGTAAAAATCATGTATTATTTCATGGGAGTATTAGTTTTAATTATTCCTCTCTCTCTTCTTAAACCTAGAATATATTTATTACGAAATCTTGTTTTATTTTCATAAAATATTTCTAAAATTATTTTATTTATCATAGTCCAATTTATCAATGTTAAAAAGTAATAATATTAAAAAAAAATAATTAAAATTTTGAACATTAAAAAAACAATGATAAGGGATTGAACATGATGTGTAGAAATTATGTATATTTTAAAAAACAAGTTATCCCACAAAAAATAGAAAAATAAATCAATTTAATATTATATTTTAAATTTAATTATTCTGCACATTATGATTAATCATTGGAAAAATTTCTGGGATTTATGTTTTGGAGAGAGGGAAAATTATGTGTCTTGTCTATGATTTATTACTGTTATATCCAAACACCACCCAGATATTTTATATAATTACATCATTTATATGTAACTAAATTTTTTTTAGTCAATGCAAATATTTTTTCCATTTGTCTCTTGGATTAATAAATAAGAAATAAATGTGTAAATATAGATAAAATTTCATGATTTTTGGGAGATTTTGTTGAGTATAAAGATTCATTTATTGAGTAATTTCTAAGTGATTTTATCTAAATTACTTTTGTTACACATTCTTGAAAACATGGAATATATTGTTCAATAGGATAGACTCTTATGGTATTAGAACTATAAATTATGTACTTTTAACTTGGTGTTGAACTTAGAATCATAGAATGGGTAAAAAATAATAACAACCCAATTGAGAAGTAGTATAAAACTGTTGAATCTGAAGTAAAATTGGAAATTGGGATCACACTATGAGTATTTGAGGGAAGTATAATGGGTGAGTTTCTATAAATAAATCCAAAAAATAAGTTATCTACATAGTTCATTTCAAAAACACATATCCGTGAAAGAATAAAACAAATAACCATCTCATAAACGAGCTCATAAATGTTTGGGAAATACATAAACCATATCAATAAGGAATCATTTTATTTATATGATAATTTTTTGAGTTGCATAAAAATTTTGGGATTTAATGTCTTGGTAAGAGGAAACTATGGAAGAGTGAATTGTTTTGTTCATTTTTTGATATATATAATTCTAATTGGGTCTCTCTGGTATTTTCACCTTGATTTATAATTTGATGATATATTATAGTGGTTTAGTTTAATGAAGTCACATACGAGATATGAATGGTTAATACAATAGATGATTTCATGGTCTAATTTGACACAATGATTGGATGTCAAACTTTGTATGGATGGCATTTGTTGACTATGATGCCTTTATTATCGAACTATTTATATGGAATAATTTCATAGGAGTGTAACAGTTTATGTGTAGAGAATTTTGATGTTACATCATTTTATCACACATTTCCACGTTAATTTGGATTAATTAATGATTTCTTTTAAATATTTACATAATTTTATTAAAGATTTATATTTTTTATGAAATAATTTTTTTATTCTCATTTTCCCCCAAATTCAGTTTTTTAGGGTGTTCATGTATTTTTCAACACATCGTTATGTCTCTTTAATTAGGTAACTGCAATGGGTGACTGATTGAGTCTTTTAAAAATATTAAATATCTATTTTACTTATAATAAGATTACAAATTTATAGAATATAATATACAAAAACAAAAAAATGGAAATAAAATAATATATAATCTTTGTTTATATAGGATCATCATAATGAACTCCACAATGATCTCATAGCTGATTCTAGGGGACCTGTTGCTAGAAAGGATAAAGAAGTTATTGCTAGCTGCATCTAGATGGGAGGATATATCTAAAGAAGACTAAAAACTATGTATATTCTTATGTATTTGAATCTGATATCATCCTCAACATCTAAATCCATGGCCAAAATCACATGTTTCTAACTCTAATGGGTATACTCAAATATACTAAAATTCAAGATGAGAAGAAACCTGAAATATAACAATACCATTTTTTTTAGTTATTACTCAAAAAATATTTTTAAAATTATTTGGATAAGGTTTTTTTGTTCTTTTTTGGATAAATTTTTATATAATGGAACTCTTCATTCTTCTGCATGATTGGAACATTATTTTCCCAAATTGTGCTCCCTGCCAATTCAATCCATGAAACCATAGGTAGTGAGGGTTTAAATTGTTTAATAATTATTTGAAATCTTATTATCCCACAAATAATAAAACATTAACCTTAGATGTTGAGTCTAGTGTGGGTGCTAGGTTAGGAAACATGATTTTTTTAACCGTGTGTCCCTTTTAAGGAAACCTTTAATGGATATTTGTTTTATTCTAAAATTTGTTTCAAATTTCCAAACCCCTTAGTATATCCTCTGATCAACCCCATCTCATCAAAAATATATTTCCAATGATTATCAGTCTCTATATATGTGGTTTTGGATACACACCCCCTTCTCTTAGTGGAATGAAGGATGGTAGATGAAGTTTAATTTCCTCCCTTGAGTGGATGTCGTCCTTAGTTGTATCCCCTGATATTCAAAACCAAACTGCATATAGTTTGATAGATATTATATTATTTGAGGGATACAATTTTTGTTTAATTTGATAATGATTCTAGGAATGGATTCTTGATCTATATCTACTTTATTATTCATTTGAAGATAATATTGTGGGTGTTGATTATTGATACATGACAAATGGTAGAATGTTCAATTTGAGATTTTATATATAGATAGAACTATGAATTTCTTGATTTTCTAGAATATAGTTTTATTTTTTTATAAGACTATTATTCAAGGTGGTTTGATATTGTAATTTGAAATGTAAAATATATTTAAAAAAATCTTGAAATTCCAATTGAATTGGACTTTGGTGTGAATTTGGAAAATTATGGAATTGATGGAATGATCTGATATTTGACATGGGAAATGTCATAAATTGAATTGATTAAAATATATAATAACATTTTCTATTTAATGTGATTCAATTAATGAAAAAAACATGTTTTGGTTTTGTAACAGAAATGTATTTTGAAACTGAAAATTGGGAAATTTAATCGTAAATAATGCTATAATTTGAAATGATATTATTTTCCACATTTACAATTGATTGATTGAGAACATGTGATATAGATTATTTAGTGGGATATTTTGGACAAGAATATAAGGATTTTTATTCCCTCTAAATGTATTGATGAAGAAAATTTTAACAAAAACCTTGTTCAGCAGATCTTATCCTGAATGGTATGTTGATGAGTTATATTTTTCATGAGCATGAGGGATTGTTGTACATATACACATCCAAGATAAAAAATATTAGATGAGTGGGGAACCATTATCAAGAAACTATCATCATATATTCGGATTACCAAGGTTCTTATTCTAATAATTTTGATTATATATTTCATTGATTTTATAACTTTTCTACTAATACCAAATGATTTATATAAATAAAATTTGAAATGATAATTTCAACCTTGAATGAATTTTATTCCATATATTGAAATCAAGAATTTTTTTTTGAAATGATATTTATATATTCTTCTAGGACCTATTTTTAATTGAAATAATTATTTGATTATTTATTATATAACCTATTATAGACCATTTGGTGAGACCCTACTAGAATTTATAGCTCACACCCTACCTTTATAGAATGGTGTTTTTAGATTTTCTTATACTAGGTCTGAGAAATGGGAAAGCAGCACTTGGATATGGTGGACGTTCTTAATCCCTTGGACTGTGGGTTGTTGATGTCATCTTGATATCATCATATTTCTACTATATAATTGTATGATTCATTGTTTTTGTTTTTTATAACATTTATTATATTACTTTCACCATTTTTTTGTTGAGTACAATAAATTATATCTTTTATAATTTGATATTTTATGTAAAAAATTTCCGACTTGATCTTCAATTTTATCATGTGGTATTTTCTTACCGATGGTGATTGGAAATGAAATTTGGGATATAAAAGAGAAATTTGAGTTATCATGGTTCCAATATATCTAGTATGGTTCAAGATATATTGGTATCACAGGTGTTGGAAGAGTATTTTTCCATGATTTTATAATGTAGTTTGTGATATATTTTTTCGACAGAGGATGTACTAATGAGTGAATTCATAGTTAGAAATAATAATAATGAACTTTAATTCTCCCTGGGTGGTCAAGAAAATGTATCTTGAGGAATAATTTGATCAAATTATTGTCTTTTACTAGTTTTTATTTTGATAGGTTGAAATCCAAATCTTGATATCACAACTAATTGAAATAATTTCCCAAATTTAGTTGTTTGAATTATTAATCATAGTAAGAATAAAATTTTTCAAAATTATTTATTTTTGTTTTGATTAATAAAGACTATAAGAAGTTATCTGAATATCCTATATGTGGAAACTTTTAGTGGAACACAGTATGTCAATCCTCTTATAGGCCAAAATATAGTTTAGATTAACTTTTGACCCCTATCCCAATGCTTCAATCAATGGTAATCAATAAAGGTTTTCACTAAGACACCCAGAATCCATAGTTCATGTGGATACTCAACTCACTTCCAAAAAATCTGTTATATATATTTTTCTCATCATAGCGGAACATGCTCAGAATTTCCTAAAATTATAGTACTGAAATAATATACTTCACAACCAAAGGGGTACCGGCCATATGAATTTGTAGTAAAGATTCTTCGCATATTAGAAGAGTCTCCATTGGAAGAAAATGATGGTCTAGCTACCATGATATGTACCATCAATAAAGCATCATATATAGTGAATTAATTATTTGATACTTATTAATCACATTCATTTATATCGACTCATATTTTTAACTAACTAAATCTTCATAAGGATATTTTTCTTATGTGATGGATATTTCTACACCCCTAGGAATGACGATAGAGAGTGATCTATGTTATCCTTATTGGGTTTTCATTTTCTTAGAAACTAAGATTTGTTGGGATTTTTTAGTTCTCAACATTGAACATTACGATGTAAATATTGATATGGAAAACTGTATTACAAATAACGTTCAAATTGAATTATATATTTGATAGGTCTCCTTTACAATGCCTTAAGGGGTTTGTCATATATTTTTATGGGAATGGGACTTGAAGTCGAGTAGAGGTGGAACTTCTTATCTAGAGTAGGGAAAATTAATATTGGTGTTTGATTTCGATTTAAAACGGAATTTTTTTGGGATGATCTCACTCTAGATTTTTTTAAGTTTTCCCTAATTTTCCTTCTAATTTCTCAGGTTTTACACCAACAATATTGGTTGAGATTTCTATTGATGTAGTTCACAATACTCATCTTGTTTTATATCAATAAAAAAGATTGGATCCAGATTAATTGAGTGGTTTGAAGAATCGGTTGGATTCACTGCTAGATAGAGGATTTATACACCAATGTGTGTCATTATTGGTAGTGAATGTTCTCTATTCTAAGACATCTAACAAAAAAAATTACCTATGCGTTGATTAACAAAATCCCAATAAAGGTATATTTAAGGAGATGTAACATTTTACTTGTATTGATGATATAATTGAATAGTTGGAAAGAGGGAATTTGTTCTCAATGATTGATATGCAACTTGGTTATCACTATTTATGAATAAAATAATCAAGCATTCATAAACATGAATTCTAGACTAGATATTTTTATTTTGAGTATATTGTGTTGTTATTTTGTATAAAAATGGTCTTTTAGTATTTATGGATTTGATTAACAAGATCTTTTATGATTATCTTTATACATTCATTGTGGCCTCTTCGGATTAAATATATGTATACTCTATATCTGAGGAAGATTATATGTTTCATCTAACCAGTGTTCTAATTTTTTTATAAATCTTGGAATTTATTCTAATATATTTAAATGCGTTTTATAGATTATGGATGTGATGTTCATGGGATAGAAGGTCTTAGAACATGGTATCTCAGTTTCCCTTAAAAAGTGAAAGCCTTTATGACATGGAATAAATTGTGAATTTTTTTTGAGATTTAGATCCTCTTTAGTCTAGTTAGGAATTGTCATTTTTTGAAAAGATATTATCAAGGAATGATTCATTAATGGCCTCTCTCACACTAAAGGGGTGATTGTTTTTGGGACTCAATATTTAGAGTTATTTTGTTGAGTTGAAATGGCTTTTTACTTATGGACTGCTGTTCACTCTTCTAGAGGCTGATTAGGGATTTTTGGAAGTCAATACTATAGCAGATTTTTTTGTATGTGGTCTTAAGAAATGTAATAAATCATTTCATATAAAGATCTATAAAATAGGACCCACAAGATTAATTATCTTCCCCATTACATTGAACTAACATCCATTATTCATAGACATAAAGGTTGGTAGCATTAAATTTTTAGAGAATAGTGTATTATTTATTTTTTCCCCAAAATCTATTTTTATATATACTCTAAAAATTATTTTAATCTCTATAAGAGTTGTTTGGTAGAGTATATGTAGTATTTTGATTTCAAAAATTCCTATACCCCATTAAAAGGGAATTTTTTGTTGATTTTTTTATCGTGAAACATTTTACCCATTCCATTAAATAATCATTGGGGAGTGAAACATGATTGATATATTTTCATAGTATTAAATATGATTTTAGGAAGTAGGAGAAGAGGTTTTCTTCAAATGTTTTTGTTTGTCCTCTTCTCATCCCAGTATGAATATTCAGGAAAGAATGTTTGATGATTAATTATATTAAATTAGTGAGTCTTTTAATGATGGGGAGATCTATAATGAGTGATAATTCCCCAAAAAGTGTATCCAATGTTTATGGAACCTCTATGTTCTACATTTTTTAGTTGGAAAATCTATGATGGGGTATTTCCATAAATCCCAATAGCCTATCCATCCATGAACAACAAATATTATCTATGTTATGTGGTTATTATTTTGGTGGTAAGGAATGTGATAGGAAATTTTTATTTTTCCCTTATAAAGTTATAATTTTTTACCAGACAAGGACCTGAATCGGAGACCTTCATGTTTTATTTATCCACATCAACTTCCAAAATATAAGTGGGGTGAAATTTCAATGACCTTTATATTGGGTTTTTGTGTACGCCTAGAATGAATAATGAGAAATACGTTTTGATCAACATGTTGACCAAATTGGTTAAATATTTACTAATTCATAACACATCCAATTCTAAAGAGTTATAATATATTCCTTTTAATTATATTATTCATTTTCATGAAGTTATATCTTCTATAGAATATGATAAAGACCGATGATTTTCAACTCATTTTTACATAGGAACTTACGAGGAGAGGGGATACCAGGTTTTTTGTGTAAGGAATACCTTTTGCATATGAATTTCTAGACAAATAGGGATAGACATATTTATGAGGGAATTATTAATTCATGCATGATTAACATTTATGGAGAATGGTATGACCATTTGGGACTGGTTGGGTTTTTTATGTGAACCCTTTTTAGGCCTGTAAATTTTCAATTTTTTCTGATATTAAAAAGGAAACATTGGTTAGACCATGCTTATTAAAAGATAATATAATGACGATTCAGTTGATTCATTAGAAAAATTTAATGGTTTAGTTCCAAAATAAATCATATGTTGAGCTTCAACATAGACAGTGGTATTTATTTTTTGGTGACGATATGTTCTTTAGAGTATCACATTGGTTGGGACAATAACATATTGGGAGGCCAGGATATCATTTTGTTCATTATGTGGGACATTGTGAGGTTGTTTATATGCTGGGAAAAGTGTCTCACTGTTTATCACTTCAACTATTTTTTATGTTGATACATAATGAGTTTTATTAATCACATCATTGATTGTATGTTTACAAACCATCTCATGCAACCAGTTTATAGGATATTGATGTTGAGTCAATTTTTTTGTGACAATCCATATTGTTAGGATTATTGATTTGGTGAAAATGTTACATCACCTGTGAATGATACCTCTGTTCTATGTGCTATTTTAGAATGATAATGATTCTAAATGCACATAGAAGTTTTAGGTATTGACGTGATATAAGTGGCCTCATCTCATTGATTTGGAATCACATTGATTATATTTCAAGCAGAAACTATTTTTTCATCATAAGGATGAAATATCCCCATACATGTTTTTAAAAACTCATAGATCCATCAAGTGAGCATTGCATGTTTATGGTTTGTATCAATTTTTGTTGGTGAATATTGGAGTATTTTGGACATATTTTCAAAAGAACATTATTAGCATACATTCTGACCAAACTCTATGCCCCACTAGTTAAAAACTGTAAAACCTTGGGCAGTGATGATTTGAATGGATGGTGTGAGGTTTAAAAACCCATGTAACCACCTAGAGGATATTTTGTGCATTCTAAAGTGAGTCTAAGGATGGAACATAGATATGGTTCGTGTTTTATTTCTAACATTGTGACAATCTATAAGAAACTATTCTTGTGGAGATTATTATTATGATTTTTTATTTTAAATTCCACACCCCCCTATTTTAAACCCCCATAGAAATTCACTATATCTTTCTCGATTTCTCTATCTTAAGATTATATCAAAAGATAGTTTAGCTTCCTCAAAACCATTTTCTTAGTTGATTTAAGTGTGGTTGATCACGTTTAATTCCCTTTGGAAAGTGGATCTCCTCTTTAATGGTCTGCACTAGTCTATCCTTCTTTTATCATTATATGTCTATAGATAATATCATATTGGTTGGGTATACAATACATTTAGTTTTATCTTGATTATCAGTTGGGTTCTATGATCCATGCCACCATTTTTCTTCATTTGAAGAACCAATTACAGGTTTTATCTCATCATCATTTAGTAAATGTTTGTTATTCCACATGAGATTTTTTATTTTATCAAAAACATGAATAACAAGATTTTATTGAATATAATCCAATTTATTCAATGTGATTTGATTATGGAATTCTAAATGGAATGCCTTTTTTGGGAAATTTTCATTTCGAATAGAATTGGAATTTCATGTGTATTTTGAAAATGATGGAATTAAAGAAATGATTTCATATTTAATTTGATAAAATTGATTAAATTCAAATTTTGGAATCCATAATTGGTTTTTTATTTACAGCTAATGAATTTAAGAAATTCCCATGATTTTTTTCTAAATTAAATTTTTATAATGATATTGAAAATTTAGAAACAAAATTGTAAATGATCATTTAATTTCATATGAGGTGTTTTAAACTATTTTATTTATTTATTGAGAAAATGCTTGGATAGATTGTTATTTGGTAATTTGGGACAATAACTCAACAATGTTGATTCCCTAACAATTTATTTATGGTGAAAACGATAATAAAATATTATTCTATATATCATATCCCTAATGGAAAGTTTATAAGCCATATTCCACTAAGAATATGTTATGTGGGTACCCTAACTTATATGTGATCACTACTTTTCGAATTGTGAGGATCTTATATCTAGAAACTATCATATTTTTGGGTAGATGATCATGGTTGTTATCGTGGTTGTTTTGATTATATCTTATATTTATTATATAATATATTTACCTCATCCAAAATAATTTTTATAAATTTTATTATATAAAATGTTTAGTTAATCCATTTAAGAAATTTCTTTCAAAATTTTAATAGAATATTTTTTTAAATAATAATTATATATCATGTCATGCCATATAAAATATAAATTTAAAAAATTAATCATTCTATTACTATGTAATTTGTTATAGAATACTTGGAAAGATCCCAGTGAGCATTAATGGTCACAACCCATTTCGTTTGGGAATATTAGAATTTCATATTCCATGTATGATAAAATGGAAAGAGGCCCATGGAGATGGTGATTATTTTTTATCCATTAGACCATGGGTTTTTTCTATATTATTTGGATGTTTTTCTTTAAATTAATTAATTTTATTATGTATTTTTTTTAAATATACATATTTTATATTTTTAACTTTCTACTTTTTTTGGTTCGGTTACACTATCCGGTATCTTTTATTTTCTGATGTTTTCGTAAAAAACATTTCCCCCTTGATTTTGAATGAGTCCAGGTACAACTCTCTGACCAATAGCGATCAGGAATTACTTTCATTGCATTTTGGATGTACCTTGGTTATCAAGGTACCATGGTATACTAGAAGTTTCATGAAACTAACATATAATATGCATGCATAGCTCTTGAGTAAGCTCGATGCTTCTCCAATCATGCCTTTCGAGCACTTTGTTGTAGAAGACTTAAAGTTTCATGATTTATAAATGATCAAATATTGTGATATATCTAATATTTATTTGAGTATGGTTCTTGAATATATCTTCATTCTAAACCATATAGTTTCTCTCTCACTCTGTTTGAAAAATTAGGTAGACTGATAGACCCTTTTCAATTTCAGTAGATTTTGACCAAATCTGATACATCAAAAAAATTTCCACATAGGAAATAAAATTCATTGACAAAAAATTACTTGAAAAAATAAATTATATTTCCCATAATGTGAATAAATGGGGTGGATAGAAATTTAAAAGGGTTTGAATATGTTTAATATTTGGCCACACAGATTAACTAGTTATGCAATAAATCATGTACATCTATTAAAGTGCCAATGTTGATTAATGAGTACGTTCATGAAAATACATTAGAAATTTGGATATGTGTTGATTATTTGGATTCAGTGATAATAATATATATATCAAAATCACTAATACGATCTGAATCATCAATTTGGTATATCAGGTATTTCGATGAAATGGATATGTCGATAAAAATTTATGTTAGTACAACTAGCTATGTTGGAAGATTTGGTTTTATAGTTCTAGAAAATAAAGTTTTTATAAATTGGATAGAGGAAAAAATTCATTGGACTTGAAAATATCATCATGTTTAATGTTGGATTAATATGGTCAGAGTAGTTTGAATTCTTTAAGGAAGAATGTGTTTCTAAAAATAAGTAGGAGAGCTCCATTATTATCATAAAAACAACGTGGTAGAAAACAATATGGGGTGGCGAATACATGGGGTGGTAGAGGTGGACAAAACATGGGGATTGGAAAACTAGTATATTCAATATTTTTTTTGAATAATTAACAAATGGGTTCATTTAGTATTGAATCCTATTTTTTTCTATATCATAATAACATATATATCAAATAAAGTTTTGTGTGGCTATGGTTAGATAAACATGAATAGGGGAATGAGGTTGATATGGTTGGTTCATTTATGTAACTCAATAATTATGATTTTTTCGATTCTTCACATTTCTCACTGAATATGTAATTTATAACCTTCAAATTTCTAAACACATTAAGAGATGTTTTAGTAACTTCTTATTATTTTAACGTGTTTTATTCCATCATAGAAATGGATATATCATTTAATGGTGGGAATCTTGGTTTCTATGATGAGTGGTTGAACTAGATGTGTAGTTGAGAGACATAATACTCCTTTCACCTATAGGTTTCTTAATTAATATATCTCACCAAAAACTGTTTATAATACATATATTGTCTAACCTTGATGGATGTAATAACAATAGGAACAAAATACATATCAGATTAAATTATCTAGAAAACCAACTACCAATGTTCCATCTCTTGAATTCCATTTTTCTATTAAATTTATTCTCCCTCAATGATCATCCTTTTCTTGCCTCATTTCCTAATCCACCACCCCATAAAACATTTCACCCCTATCAAACTAATCATTATTCTACCATGTGATTATCCATGTTCCATCTATTTAATGATTATATTTTATAATTTTTACACACATGTTATGTTTCCCTATCATGTTAATTTCATTAATAAGAGTTTTATATCACCCCTTTTTCTTATTCATCCAACAAGTAATTCAATGCACTTAAAGGGATTAAATTAATTTGTTATAACATTATTGAGAATGAAATAAAAAGTTTTATTTTTGAATCAATTTTATTTATTCTAATCATAGTCTTCCAAATACACTAATACTGACTATAATTGGGATTTAATTAATATATCGTTATGTTAAAGTTCTTCAAATTATATTTATAAACGGTTTAAGATTTTATAGTTGGTATCAAATTAGATGTTTAGTTTTCCATGAAAATATAGAATGATAATACTTCACTGATATGTAATAATTTCTACATTATTTGAAAGGAATAAATACAACTTTTGAGTTTTTAATTTTTTATTGTTTTTATATGATTATGATTATTTTTTAATACATTTATGGTAATACAACCCTTGATTTTAGTATGGTTTGTTGGGGAAAAATATAGTTAAAGAAGAATTCATTATATTTTATGAAAACATGTTTAATGGTATCAGTAACCTTTAGGGTTTATACTATCTTTGATTAAGAAAATATTATTCAAGTAATATTATTTGATGTTTTTCATAAATAAAATTTTATAGAAAATCATAGTTGTTACAAACTCATTTGAAAATGTGCATCATATTTTTTAAAAATAGTTTATTACTTTATTATATATATATATATATATTATATTTAACAAAAAAGAATAATTTGGAAGAATAATATTATTTTTTTAGAGATGTGATTTAAATTATATGAGATTATCTTCTATGCTAAAACATTCCATCATGTTATGGTTATTGTGGTTTTATAAGAAATTGGGTTATTTATTTAAGGAATGGTCTTTGTTAATCCATTGTTTTTATTGTCAAATTTTGATATTAACATATTAATTTTGATTATTACATTACAATTTGATGAAAATTTTATGTTTTGATTAATTTATAAAGATAAGTGAATTATTTTGATTTCATTTTGATGAGTGATGTGTCTAGCTAGATGTGAAAGTCATTTTTTTAAGGGATAAACAATTCAACTTGAATACTACATGTTTGTAGAATGATATGCAACTTAGGTGAAAATTGATTAATGTATTAAATTATACTCATAATGTATATATACTTATGATCAAAATATATATAGTAAACGGATCACTCAATGTTGTGAAAAGGATCTTGAAATAAAAAATTTATTCATTCTCATTAAATCGATGGTATCTTCAATCTTTGAAAATGGAATAACATTATCTCCAAAATGGTTCCTCTTCTTAAAGAATGTTTTTTTCATTTCCAACCAATTTTTTTCTTTCTATAAAACTAGTTATGTATTGGACTTCAGGTTTCCCAATATTTATTTGAAGTGTTAAATTTTGAAACCTTTTTAAGATGTATATTTTCCAGAAATGGATTTTCAAATAAAAACCATGGATTATTGAGTCAAATTTAAAATTGAGTTGATGAAGTTAATTTAATGGGGATATAATGTAACGCCATGATAAATTATAATATATATTTTTTAATTAATTTTTTCTTTGATAGATTGTTTTAGACACATCATTGATATTAAACGGGCTGTCATATAATATAGAAATATTAATTTTTTAACATGATCGATATAATATAGTAGTTAAATTATTATGTTTGAATAGTATAAAATAATTTGAAAAATATATATAAACTTAATAATCAATATACATTTATATGGAAATAATTAATATATAATCACTCAACATTAGTAAGAATATTTAATTACAAAAATATTCATTTTTCAAAATAAAATTATTTTTAATTACTTTAGTGATAAAATATTAAATATAATTTTTTAAGACATAATTATGTCCTTTTATAAATTTCACATTATTATAATAATTATATCATTGATATTTACATATATTGAAATTTTGGGATCCTTTAAAAAAATTCACTTTTTAGTGAATAGTGAAAAGTAACATTTTTTATACAATTGCCAATTTTTTTTAAAAATTAATTAATTTAAATGTGATATAATAATTATAATTTGATTTAAAATTCATTTTTTTATAATATTGTCATATTTAAAATAATTATTAAACATAAATCATATTTATTCTATATTTTAAGATATGGGATATAAAACCAATTTTTCTGTACACTATTTTATAGTTAATAATGTGCCTCCATTTTAATTATTTAAAATCATTAATAACGTAGACTGAATTATATATATATTTATAGAATAATTTAAATTAATTTAAATATTATTACATTTTGTATAATTAATATGGATTAATATTTTTTAAAAAAATGTGTTTCATGAATTTTTTTTCAGATAACACAAATATGGATTTAATTATAAATTAAATTATGCTACACGTATAAGTTGAATTTTGAAAAATTAATTTCATATTTTTTATCATTATAATTTATATTATTTAATATGAAAAAAATAATTTTTTACCATAATTAGTAGTGAAAAGATTAAAAATTATTTACTACAGTTAAGGAATCAATTTGTTTACCGTTGGGTTAAACAAAGAACATAAGGGTTAAAGATGATCCAAAACATCTAAAATACCTATATTATGATAGTATTTATACCATATATATTATAAGATTCTAAAATTATCCACTCTAGATCATTATTTATGAGTAAAACATGGTTATAATTATATCTGTTAAAAAATTATATTTGAGTCCACTAGCATGATTATAAAAGGCTACCCCTCTCTAGTACCTTCCACACATCCAAATTAAATTTTCTTCGAAATATAATTTCTAAAATAAATTTCTAAATTACCTAACCTAATCAGAAATTCATTTGTTTTACTATAATAAAACGTCAAAAGTATTTTGGTGCATACCAACATATTTTTTCTGAATAAGAGGTACCATACTTAACTGACCATTTTATATTATTTATTATTCCTCAATATTCAAATATTATTATACCAAGATGACAAAAACACTTTAGTATCATATATATCATGTGTTTTTTATGTTATGTTCATGGAATACAACCATATCTTCCCCCATAAAATGTGAAAGGTAAATATTGATCATGTTTATAGTTGACTACCACCTTGTAGACTACCTAAATTCATTTTCCATAATAACTTATCACTTGTAGATATAATAATATATTTATATATTTATATATTGTATTTATGATATAATTATACTTATTTAATTATAATATCAAATATGATTTTTACTTTCCATTCCATCCAATATATGATAACATCACTTGTTTGAATTTCTATTTTGAAATGTATTTACATAATATTTTGTGGATTTTTTACTTTTTAGAATGTTATTTTTAATGTTTAAAGGCTATACTACTAATGATCATTTTTAATATTTTTATATTTAATTCTATTCTGAAATAATTATAAACATCATGGTTAAAAATTTCTAATAAATTATATATATATATATATATATATATTTCATGAAAATATATACATATCTTATTATCCCTTCATTTGATGGGAAAATACTTGAGTTATGACCATTACAATAATTCCTTCCATAAAAAATCTCTTATGATTATGTTCTGAGATAAGATAAGGAAACCCATTTGTTTTAATATATATATTTTTTTTGTTTATACCTTTTTTTGACATCCTTATATTGAAACATGTTAATTTACATGAAAGGAATGTGATTGGTGGTCCAATAATTTTATATACATTCAATTAATTAGGCAATGTTTTAGCCTCATGAGATATAGTGAATGTGATCAGGGAGAAAACCAAATACATTATGGGATATTAAACACCGTGTGATGGTGGCTTGATAGTCATCCATGATGTATGTTCATGACCTGATTTATGTTTCTTCATCATTTCCAAAAATTCAATTGATTCCATGAAATTTATGCTATGCCCACAAGTGATTACACATATGAAAAATCTTTTTTTATATCATGTTATACGTTTTAATTACATGTTATGTTTACCTATCATGTTTATTTCATTACAGGTATTTTTAGAAGACCCCATATTTCTATGTATTCCTTAGGTAATAATATGCATTTTAGGATCGTGAATTATTTTTGGGCCACATTATGGAGAAAGAAATAACATGTTTTATTCTAGTCTCTCTTTAATGTATTATGAACATACACTTCTAAAGACACTATGAGTCACAATCTTTTTTTGAATATAATATATATATTTTTCAAAAAGAATGTAATGATATGTTTCAAATGAATGAATCACTATATTGTCCATGAATATAGATATATCATTATTATATCCAAATGGAATCACTATGAACTCCGAGGGCACTTATTATGTATGTGATGAAATTTTTGGGATGCCCTCCTACTTCACCATAGCACGATAATATACCGACATTGGATCCTCCTTAGATATGTATTTTTCTATATAGAGTGGATTGAAAAATTCCTTAATCCATGGTGGAATTTGGTTCCTCATGAATGTGATATTATTGATATTGATATGATTAATTCAAGGGTTCATTGAACTATCATATTAATTTATGAAAATGGTCGATGAAAACCATGTCAATGAAATACAGTATATAAATCCTTTATATAGATTCCCATAATTTTTTTCCCTAGCTCTTAAAGATCAATAGTTTTCATTATATATGGATTCCTATATATTGGTAATGATTCGGGTATAATTTTCATTAAAAACATGACCAGACAGTTATAAGGATGACTATGAAGTTATTTTTGGAAGATATCAAAATATTCTCTTACAATATGCATTCCATAAAGAAAAATGATTTCTTTTATATCAATAATTTTGGATAGATATACGTTCTATTGAGGTAATTATATCCAATCATGAGATTATGATTCTGAAAGAAATTCATCATCCTACTTACATATTAATAAAATCATTGGGTTTTTCATGGAATGAATGTTAATTTCCCTATCTTGAAAACATATGTTTTATATATAATAGGAATGAAAATACATGACAATAATATAATAAATTTAGAGTAATTTATGTATCATAATTTACAATGGGATGATCCACTAAATAATATTGATAGTGGAGGAGTTATATTATTTTGAAGAAATAATTCCACCATTTTAAATTTTCATAGATTTATAAAAATCCATTTTTTGAGGTGGTATTTGAGTAGCTTCACTATACATGTGAGATATGAAATAATGAATTAATAAATAGTGACATACGAAATTTTTTTATCGCAGTTGGAGTGTAAATCCACCTTTCACTATTTGATTCTACTTTTAATCACTAACATCAATCAAAATAATGTATGGGTGTAAAATTAAAAAACAATTAAAATTTAAAATGGAAATTATAAAAAATGAGGTTATTACTCATAAATGTCACATATTCATTATCATATGATGTTCTATGTTCCAATATAATTAATAAATTGTGTATTTCCTAACAAAAAAATTAATAGTAATTTTTGTTCCCTTCATAGTGGTTCTTAAGGGGATTATGATATTACAAAATCTTATCTGTTGGGAGTGTCAATATAGGCATGAAACCATGGTTCTTTGTCATGTACTAGGAAAAATCATATTTAGTACCAAATACACCCTTATTTTGGAAATTTCCCCAAGGTACAGTTACACATAATCCAAATCCTATTTTTTATTCTGATATGTATTTTCCTTAATATATTCTTGTCATTATATATTTTACCAATATTATGGATGTCTTTTTATTTTTATTCATATCCTTATGGATGTTAATAAGTATTTATAATCATAATACCCACAATTAATAGACCATTCTATGATAAAAATTACGATAACCCTTGGATTTTATATACCTTATTTCAATATTTATTAGATAAAGAAACCCATAATACAATCCAAAATCATAAAATTCCTTATTCCTTTGGGAAATTATATACATTTCAAAAAAATAAAATAGGGACAAACATAAATTATTTAAAAACATTGTATTGAGATCTTAAAAGTACAATGATATTCTTAAAAAGCATGGGATATCCTATAGACATATATAAAAAATAGCTGAGATATAAATCCATATAAGTGAATAAACAAGGAATAGATTATGATAATGTAGTTAATTTGAGTATGGTGGAATTGAAAAATCACATATAATTGTATGAATCAAAAAGTTTTTCCTTAATACATGCAATAATATGATAACATCAAGGCGTTATAGTAATGTGAAAACTACATAAACATGACATCTTTAGTAGAAGTCAACGAAACCCATTGAGACTTCATAACATAGTGTGAATAGTCAATCAACTAATGAACTGAAAATGTTATGTTGGGAGATAAAAAAACAATTATATCCCTAGTGATCAATAAAAATCTCGGCCCACTAATCACATTCATATCATGTACATTCATTTGTGTTCTATATAGATCATGTAATTTGAGAAAATATTTCATAAATTTAAAAATCATGATTAATGAATGTGTGTTAAATTCATAAAATACCAATATAATTAATGTTATATAAATATATTTTAATACCCAAAAGTTGATATTGGTATGGGTATTAAGATCAATAATTTATTTCATGGAAAATGATGAGTAAATTTCAACCCCATAACGAGTGTGGATAATGTTTTAAAGATCTGTTTAATGATAGTGAAAGGTGGTCTCCCACTACATTGGAATCATAAGGAATGTAATTTGATGTGTAAAAAGATATACTCAATGGAAAAATAGAAAATAAAAAAAGATATATTATAATTTAATTAATTGAATAAATTGGAGGAGGATGAAAATCCCATACATTGAGATGGTGCTTCAAAAATATATGGTTGAAATTTTTAAGATTTTGGGACAACCTTAGGAAGGATATTTAGAAGAATATGGAGAGTAAATTTATTTTTAATGGGGTTTTTCTATTTATTAATGGAAATTTTGAGGGTATTCATATAAAATGAAATGAAAATTCATTAGTAATTTTTAAACATGGGATTTTGAATCTTAGTGATAAAATAATAAAAAACATCGAACCCACACATATTTTTTTCAGTGTTTTATTCAAGGTGTTGTTTTATTTTCAATATATTGTTATAATAATAACCTAATTACATATAATAATACAATTAATGGTGTGGATGTGAGTCATGTTTATAAAGAATTGATTTTTAAACATTAAAATGGTGAATAGGTTTTCAAGCACTCATTATATTTTTGTAAAATTAATAATAAGACATAAATATTTCATTTTTTAATGTGTAAATTTATTTTTAGTCGTGAATTATCTTTATAGTATTTATTACAACACTTTTAGGCTAGTTTGACATCACAAAACTTAGTGAATCCATATATATTCTTTATTTTTTACCTAAAAATTCTGTTGTCTCCTAATATTATAAAATTATTCATTGTCTAGTATTAATGTGTTGACTAAAAAAGATTTTTTTTATATATTAAGAATCATAGTAAGAGAATTTATTATTTTAAATAAAAATAATTACTTACATGAAAATACTATTTTTTGGACACTAACAAATTTTTAAACCTCAAAAAATTAAAATGAAATTCATTAAAATATATTAAATTTATGTTTAGCTAAATATTATTTAACAAAACATATTCATAAATATAATATTTATATCAAAGAATTTTGAATTAAAAAAAAATTCAAAATTGAAATCAAATATATGTAAATATAAAATTTTTATTTGTTCATATCAGAATATAATTTTTATCAATCTCATTATGATATCATCAATATAAATTAATAATGAATCAGATATATATAATAATAATTTTGTTAATAATTAACCATTGAAAATTATACAACTAGAGTCTAGATACATTGCCCCTAATTACATAAGCTTATTACCAAAGGTTATGGTGTTCGATGGTGGTATATTCATGGAGTTGTTCAGTAAACATGGTTTGGATTGTAATATAGAGTATATTGATCATATCATGAAAACAATTTATCTTGAATTACTTTTCAAGTCTCTACATGTATTTGGTCATGTGAAAATCCCAATGATCCTATCTCACATAAAATAACAGATAAATTAGAGTCATTGGGTACAATCATACTAGTTGAGGAAATCACTTCTTCTATCTTTTTCAAAATGACATTATCATAGCACAGATTATATACTCATACTAATATTCAATATTTAATGTCTATATTATCAATTTTTATGATGCTTAATAAGATTTTATGATATATATTAAATTTATATCTATAGTTTATAGTGGTATAAAATATAAATCTTAATTATAGTTCATGGAATTTTTTATCCACATTTCTTAACAATGAATTGAATCATTGAAAAGGCAATTTTATTTATGATAGATTTCATTGATACAATGAGTACTAAGAGAGAACTAGAAATTAAGATAATAGAATGTATGTTCACTCAATATACTACTCTATTCATGTGGATACATAATGTGTGACAAAGGATTTCATGATTATAATATTATTCACTCTGAAAAACCCCCTTTAGAAAATAAAAAATGTGTTGGACTTACCGCACAGTTATTCTACAATAAATGGCTATCCTTGACATAACATATTAAATAAGGGTAAACTGATTAAAAGAACATAGAAAACTGAGTGTGATCGATCAACCATTTGTTTTGTTAATCGATCATACTATCAATAATTATCTACATAATAGGATCAGCTGACAATCTAATAAATTTATAGTATGGTTAGTTATATAATCCTAATAATAATGGTGATAATATAAGAAGGAAGAAAAATTTATTATTTTTGAGGGAATATGTGATAGTAAAACTGAAAACAAGAAGAGGATTCCGTATATAATGTTGGAGTTCATTCAACCAAACAAAGGGGGGAGGCTACATAGAACTCAGGTGATAATGCAGTCACTTAGTTGGCTATAGGAAAGAAGAAAACCAATTATGAGATATAATTTACTATGAGAAATTTTATTTTTTTTCATCAATTATAATGGGAGATACATGATGATGAATTATTACATAATTTCAATCACTAAAAATGTGGTTTTTATTTATTTAAAACCAAAACTATATATTTTAAATGTTAAGCTATTTTAAATGTATATGAACCCCATATATGTAATCATTTTTTCTCATTGTCAAAGTGGGAGGTTTAATTCGAACAAACAGTAATGATTAAATGTAACATCCCAGGTAATTAAAGAATAAATAATTTTCATATTTATTAATATTAGAGAATTAAATATGAATTTTAATTAAAAGGGGTTGCTATGTTCGATAGCGTACCCGATACGCAACGATGAGTTTCTTTGAAACTCACGTAGCACACTAGTAATATAATAATATTATGTTAGCTAACAAGTAGCCGTTGTACTGGCGGGAATGAATAGAAATAACTAAAATATGAATAGATATGTTTTTAGATGTTTTTACATTTACCCAATAAAAGATAAAGGCTTAAAATACGGAAAGAGTTCAATTTTAGGCTTTTATACTCTAATTTTCACTAAAGGTTCACTTATCACCTTTTGACGACGAACCGTCATTAAATATAGTTTTGATCACTCTTATACTTTATTTTGGACCAAATATAACTCTTCTTTAGAATCGGGACACCAAAATTTACTTTGTGTAAATTTTTGGTACCTTTCTGATAAAGTTCATTTTTTTTTATGAATAGTGTAAAATGTTGCATTTTAATTCAAAACCTCTTTTTGATCTAATTTATTTATATGATTAGATTATGTTTTGATTTGGTTTTGAAGTGGAATTAGAATATATTTTTACCATTTTATCCAATGGTGGTCATTGGAATCAATTTCGATTTGAAATTAGACTTAAACTGGTGTCAATCTTTTGATACTTATTGTTTTGTAAAAACACGCTATTTTCTCTGGCAGCGGGAATTAATTATTAAATTAATTAATGTGACTTATATGATTTGAATTTTGTAAAATGGACTTCATTTTTGGATTCGGAATATCAAATATAGCTTAGGGTGAATTTTTGGTAATTTTCTGAAAAACTTCAATTTTTGATGAATAGTGAAACCACTAAGTGGTAGTCAAGCAAACTGATTTTTCGGTTAAATGAAATTTTACCACTAATGTGTGTTGAATTTTGAAAATCCGACATACATGGTTGTCATTAAGAAGTAAAATGTGGTTCAATGAGATTAAAATAATTTTTTGGTGAATAGTAACTTATTAAGTTCTTAATCGCGATTAGTGGTAATTAGTGTAGTTTAAGATATAAATAATGATTTAATAATATGAAATGACCTAGACACATGTCCCAACCTTATTGGTTGTGTCATGGCCGACCAAGACAAGCCATGGGTCAACTTGGGGACCCCATGGATCCACTTTTGTTGGGAAATGACTTAAATTACTTTTTATTTAATGTTAAAGTGAAAATGACACAAACATAATATGTTTTGCGAAAACAATTTTTAAGTGGGGTTATACAAGTCCAAATTTCGATTATAAATAGTCATTGGAAAGCTAAAAAGATTTCCTACATCATAGTATTTGTTTTATAATTTTTAGACATTAAAGAAATTAAATTATATATGACATAATAATGATGCAGCGATGACATCATTATTTGACGATTTAAATAAAATAGAAAGATAATGTAAAATCTAAAACCTACACATGTCCAAAACCAATTGGATGAGTGGATTTAGATGCCTTATCACCTTATCCACGAATTATATCAATGTGGGACCTTTTGAAACCGAAACACATTTTCAAATAATGTAATGTTTCTTTACTTTCCAAAAGTGCCCCTCCTCTCCCCTTATAAAAGGCCCCCACCTCTACCTCATTTCACACACTCTTCAAGCCTTTGGCTCGTCCAACCCCTGCCCATTTGCTCTCTCCACGTCCCTCTCCTCATCCTAGAGGATTCCCTTTGGGCAGAATCCTTTCAAAGGAAGCCTTTAGGCTCAACTCAAAAGGAGTTACACTTTTTAAAGGTAATTCATTCTCTAATATTCATTTGTTTTATTTTGCTTCTCCAACCCCCTAAACTCTTTTTATTTACTTCTTTTGTAACAACACCAGTATCTTCAATATACTAGGATGTTGTTATAACATTTATTTGATCTACACTCTCACACAACTACATCAAATGGTTAAAGAACATACGGTTTCTGTGGATGGCGAAATTCTGCCTCCCGAAACGATGATTGTTCAATACTCATTTAACACCTTCAAAGGTGGCCATTATGATGTCACTATTTTTATATATGATATATAATATGTTTATGTTTTCCTTAAGCTTCTGTTTTTTCATTTTTGGCATACCTTTATGGTTTCCATTATGGGTAAAACACGATATCTTCATTTTAGGAAGCGCGGACTACCGCCCCCTAAAAGTGATGTGATTCGTTAATGCCATATGTGGGACGTGTAAAGGATGGATTTAAAGTTATTATATATGATGTTATACTGGAATTATAATATACCTATATATATCATTATCATTTATTTCCATTAAAGTATGAGATAGAAATGAAAGTAGCGTTCATGCGTACGTACGGACTACCGTCTCCATGAACGGTGCATTTCATTTCTTATCCCCAAATGTAATGTACTATTAAAAGTACATGTATATAATGGATATATATAATTAATGATATATCTAAATGATGAATATAATTCTGGAATTAAAATATACATAAGTCTCATTTAGTTTTAATTCCATTAATATGACAAAGAAATGAAAGTAGCGTTCATGCGTACGTACGGCTTACCGTCTCCATGAACGGTGCATTTCATTTCTTACCTCTAAATGATTATGTAATATTTTAAATACATGTATGTACTGGATATATATGACATATATGATATCTACATCATGAATACCATTCTGGATATAATGAAACATTGACCAAATTAACAACATGTAAGTGTAAGAAGTCTATTTTTGACTTAAGAACCAAATACCGACAAAATGAACATTATTAACTTAAATAATTACATGATGTTCATAACATGGTATAAAAGGAATAATGAACTTGAAAAAGGTTCTTAAGCAAGTAGAGATTAACTAAAGTTTATTATTCAGGAGTTTAAAGAACGGTCGGGTCAAGTCAGATACGAGGTATGGGAACTTCTTAACCCAATTTCCGTTCTTTGGGTTAATATCCTACTTTCAAATTTTGTCCTGATATTGTTATGTCTTATCTTGTGTTTATACCTTCTTTATGTGTACATATAGTGAATACACATAATAGATCTATTTTATTTAAAAATGATCATTGTATGAGACTTCATCTCAATCTCCTTTCGTTGAGGCATATTTTATTTTATACACAACTTTCTTTTATACGGTGTATAAACCCTTTGACTTTTACATTTATTCAAAAGGAATCTTTTTTATACGAAGCATTTACTAAACGACAAAATGGAATGTTTTTGTCGTACGTATGCGGCGACAACGACTTCTCCGCCGTCGTAACCGTTATTTGAGTTTCGGCTTCTTCTACAAGCCATTCCTTCTTTTTAAAAGAAAAATAAATACTATGTTTTACTTTTCTTTTATTTTGGTATTGAAAATGGTTTTCATAATATTTTTATATCAATGTGTGGTATTGATATCTTGTGATTGAATGGTGGAAATTTTATGTTTCCTTTATGCATGTTTTATGTGATACGATTATGTTGAGGTTCTTGGGCATTATTATGAAGAACGGGTGGTTCCGTGATAAACTAAGGGCGGGTGAGCCCGTTATAGCTCTCCAATGCATTGGGTAACGCGAAGGAGTGAAACATTAAGGTTTCTCCGAAGAGATTTTTAGGGAATATACTGTGATGGGTATTCCAAACGTAACCAAGAGGGTTACTCCCTACGTAAGAATGTTATGAATGCCTCAAGTTACCTTTATGTCTTATGATTTCTATGATTTATTCATGATTTTATGAGGTATGTTAAAGTGCCTATGTTTTATGGGTAACGCGAAGGAGTGAAACGTTAAGGTTTCTCCGAAGAGATTTTAGGGAATATACTGTGATGGTTATTCCAAACGTAACCAAGAGGGTTACTCCCTACGTAAGAATGTTATGAATGCCTCAAGTTACCTTTACGTATTATGATTTATATGATTTATTTATGTTTTTATGAGGTATGTTAATGTGCCTATGTTTTATGGGTAAAGTATGATTTCATTCTTATGTATATATGAACTCATGTTTCCTTTCCATGTTTTTTTTATAACCCATACTGAGTTTTTATGCTCATCCCAAGTTTTTGAAATGTTTTTCACAGGTCAAGGGAAAGGTACATGATAAGACGATAGAGTCAAGGATGTGTCAAGAAATAAACCATGTTTTATTTTAAATGTGTTTCCATTGATGGGAATGAAGAATACTATATTTATGTAACCACTTTGTTTATATGTGGAATGTAATGCAAGTTTTATGATCTAATTCTCTAAAACTCTAAACCTGAAAAGATCCTCAACGTGTAATCTTGTAATAACTCAAGATTAAGTAAGGATTAAGGCTGGGGCCTTATAGTTGGTATCAAAGGTCGGTTTAGACAACTTTAGGAGTTAGAAAAGTGTTAAATTATAATATGATTTAAATGATATAGCATTTACGGATTACCATGTTGCTTCGCCTAAGATATTTCCATGTTCAGAATGGTTTTCCGTAGGGGAAACAAAGCAGCTATGTTGGGACGACATCAGGAGGAAGACAACCTTCCAAATCAGCAACCTGAGATGGTTGGAATCGGAACTGAACAGTTTGTTGCAGTGATGGCACAGTTGACTCAGGCTATAAATGGTGGTGGTATCCATGCACGAGATCAGCCAGATCAACCGCATAGGAACATGTCAATGGTGGAACATTTCATGAGGCAACATCCCCCATCATTCAGAGGATCATCTGACCCTGTGCAAGCTGAAGGGTGGATTAAAGCACTGGAGAAGATTTTTGATGTCATGGGGTGTTCAGACAATCAAAAGGTTAGTCTTGCTATTTACCGTTTGGAGGGTGAAGCAGATCAGTGGTGGTCTATGGTTAAAAATATCAGGGACGCCGATGAGATTGATGCTCTTGACTGGGATGAATTCAAAGGTATGTTTCTTGAGAAGTATTTTCCTAAGGCTGTTCGACTTAGTATGGAAAAGCAATTCTTGGAATTGAGGCAAGAGGAAGACTCAGTGGCTGCCTATGAAGAAAGGTTCACTCGATTGGCAAGGTATGCTCCCAATTTTATCCGGGACCTTGATAGTAAAATCAATCGTTTTTACTCAGGATTAAAGCCAAAGTATCGAAGGGCATTAGCTTCTCGAGAGTTTAAAAGTTATGAAAAGCTTGTTCGATGTGCTGAGAAGGTGGAAATGGAGTTTGCCGATGACCAAGTGTTCTATAACAACCAGCAGAAGAAGAGACCGAGGTGGCAGGAGAAAGGTAAGAATTCTTCAAAGAAGTCTGATGGTAAGAGAACTAAGTTTCCAGTTTGTGATAAATGTGGCAAAAGGCATGCTGGGGAATGTCTTCTGAATTCTGGGAAGTGCTACCGATGTGGTAAGATGGGACATAAGGCTCGTGATTGCACTGAAAAGGATCAAGGTGAAGGTAAAAACAAATTTGATTTACAGTTAGTGAAATGTTTTAAGTGCAATGAGATGGGTCACTATGCAAACGAGTGTCCGACAAGGAGCTGGAGTGATGGGAAGCAGTTAGACTACAAGAAGAAAGGGGTGGTGAAATCCTTTGCAACTACTTCAGCAGATGTTGGGCCATCGAATGAAGTGGTGTCAGCTCCAGGGAGCTCAGTATTTTTCGAAGATTGACTTGAGGTCGGGGTACCATCAGTTGAAAGTAAAAGAAGCAGATGTTCCGAAGATTGTGTTCCATACTAGATATGTCCATTATGAATTTGTAGTTATGCCTTTGGGGTTAACCAATGCACCTGTTGTATTCATGGACCTTATGAAAAAAAAATTTCCATGAGTTCTTGGATATGTTTGTGTTTGTGTTTTGAGGTTTGTGAAGAGGTTGTGTGTGCCTTGTGATTCACAGTTGAAGAGAGAGTTGTTATGTGAAGCTCATAGTTCTCCGTTCTCAGTTCATCCGGGCAGTACTAAGATGTATAGAGATCTTCGGGAGTATTACTGGTGGGATGGAATGAAAAGAGACATTGCTGATTTTACTGTGAAGTGTTTGACTTGTCAGCAGGTTAAAGCAGAGCGGCAGTTACCGAAAGGGATGCTTCAGCCTTTATCAGTGCCAGAGTGGAAATGGGAGAATATATCCATGGACTTTGTTGTTGGATTACCGAAGACATCTCGAGGTAATAATGCAATCTGGGTTATTGTTGATCGCTTGACCAAGTATGCTCATTTCCTTTCTATACGAGATACTTTCTATCTAGATCAACTTTCCCGTTTGTATCTTAAAGAGATAGTCAGGTTACATGGAGTTCCTCTCTCCATTGTATCAGATCGTGATCCCAGGTTTACTTCTAACTTTTGGAAAGGCCTTCAGAAGTCGTTGGGTACTGAATTAAATTTTAGTACAGCTTTTCATCCTCAATCAGATGGACAGTCAGAACGAACAATTCAGACATTGGAGGATATGCTACGAGCTTGTTCTATGGATTATCAGGGAAGTTGGGACCAGCATCTTTCTTTGGTTGAGTTTTCATATAATAACAGTTTTCATTCCAGTATACAGATGGCACCATTTCAGGCATTATATGGGAAGCGGTGTCGAACTCCAGCTTTCTGGGATGAAGTGGGTGAAAGGAAGTTGATGGGACCAGAATTGGTAGAAGAAATGGCAGAAAAAGTTCAGCTGATTCAGAAACACATGAGAACAGCTCAGAGCAGGCAGAAGAGTTATGCGGATAACCGGAGGAAGGATCTATCTTTCGAGGTAGGTGATCATGTTTTTCTCAAGGTTTCTCCTTGGAAAAGTGTGATGAGATTTGGTAAGAAAGGAAAGTTGAGTCCAAGGTTTGTTGGACCATACGAAATTCTGGAAAGAGTTGGATCAGTTGCATACCGAGTGGCTTTACCTCCGAGTTTATCTCAGGTACACAATGTTTTTCACGTTTCGATGTTGATAAAGTATATGCCAGATCCATCTCATGTTTTGAGCCCAGAGGTAGTTCAGCTGGAAGAGAACCTATCTTATGAGGAACAACCGGTCCAGATTCTTGACCATAAGGAGCAAGTGTTACAGAATAAGGTGATTCATCAGGTAAATGTTTTTTGGAAAAACCATGTGATTGAAGAGGCAACGTGGGAATCTGAAAATGCTATGAGGGTTAAATACCCCCACTTATTTTGATAAGTGAATAAAATTGCGAGGACGCAATTCCCAAAAGGGGGGAAGGATGTAACATCCCAGGTAATTAAAGAATAAATAATTTTCATATTTATTAATATTAGAGAATTAAATATGAATTTTAATTAAAAGGGGTTGCTATGTTCGATAGCGTACCCGATACGCAACGATGAGTTTCTTTGAAACTCACGTAGCACACTAGTAATATAATAATATTATGTTAGCTAACAAGTAGCCGTTGTACTGGCGGGAATGAATAGAAATAACTAAAATATGAATAGATATGTTTTTAGATGTTTTTACATTTACCCAATAAAAGATAAAGGCTTAAAATACGGAAAGAGTTCAATTTTAGGCTTTTATACTCTAATTTTCACTAAAGGTTCACTTATCACCTTTTGACGACGAACCGTCATTAAATATAGTTTTGATCACTCTTATACTTTATTTTGGACCAAATATAACTCTTCTTTAGAATCGGGACACCAAAATTTACTTTGTGTAAATTTTTGGTACCTTTCTGATAAAGTTCATTTTTTTTTATGAATAGTGTAAAATGTTGCATTTTAATTCAAAACCTCTTTTTGATCTAATTTATTTATATGATTAGATTATGTTTTGATTTGGTTTTGAAGTGGAATTAGAATATATTTTTACCATTTTATCCAATGGTGGTCATTGGAATCAATTTCGATTTGAAATTAGACTTAAACTGGTGTCAATCTTTTGATACTTATTGTTTTGTAAAAACACGCTATTTTCTCTGGCAGCGGGAATTAATTATTAAATTAATTAATGTGACTTATATGATTTGAATTTTGTAAAATGGACTTCATTTTTGGATTCGGAATATCAAATATAGCTTAGGGTGAATTTTTGGTAATTTTCTGAAAAACTTCAATTTTTGATGAATAGTGAAACCACTAAGTGGTAGTCAAGCAAACTGATTTTTTGGTTAAATGAAATTTTACCACTAATGTGTGTTGAATTTTGAAAATCCGACATACATGGTTGTCATTAAGAAGTAAAATGTGGTTCAATGAGATTAAAATAATTTTTTGGTGAATAGTAACTTATTAAGTTCTTAATCGCGATTAGTGGTAATTAGTGTAGTTTAAGATATAAATAATGATTTAATAATATGAAATGACCTAGACACATGTCCCAACCTTATTGGTTGTGTCATGGCCGACCAAGACAAGCCATGGGTCAACTTGGGGACCCCATGGATCCACTTTTGTTGGGAAATGACTTAAATTACTTTTTATTTAATGTTAAAGTGAAAATGACACAAACATAATATGTTTTGCGAAAACAATTTTTAAGTGGGGTTATACAAGTCCCAATTTCGATTATAAATAGTCATTGGAAAGCTAAAAAGATTTCCTACATCATAGTATTTGTTTTATAATTTTTAGACATTAAAGAAATTAAATTATATATGACATAATAATGATGCAGCGATGACATCATTATTTGACGATTTAAATAAAATAGAAAGATAATGTAAAATCTAAAACCTACACATGTCCAAAACCAATTGGATGAGTGGATTTAGATGCCTTATCACCTTATCCACGAATTATATCAATGTGGGACCTTTTGAAACCGAAACACATTTTCAAATAATGTAATGTTTCTTTACTTTCCAAAAGTGCCCCTCCTCTCCCCTTATAAAAGGCCCCCACCTCTACCTCATTTCACACACTCTTCAAGCCTTTGGCTCGTCCAACCCCTGCCCATTTGCTCTCTCCACGTCCCTCTCCTCATCCTAGAGGATTCCCTTTGGGCAGAATCCTTTCAAAGGAAGCCTTTAGGCTCAACTCAAAAGGAGTTACACTTTTTAAAGGTAATTCATTCTCTAATATTCATTTGTTTTATTTTGCTTCTCCAACCCCCTAAACTCTTTTTATTTACTTCTTTTGTAACAACACCAGTATCTTCAATATACTAGGATGTTGTTATAAGATTTATTTGATCTACACTCTCACACAACTACATCAAATGGTTAAAGAACATACGGTTTCTGTGGATGGCGAAATTCTGCCTCCCGAAACGATGATTGTTCAATACTCATTTAACACCTTCAAAGGTGGCCATTATGATGTCACTATTTTTATATATGATATATAATATGTTTATGTTTTCCTTAAGCTTCTGTTTTTTCATTTTTGGCATACCTTTATGGTTTCCATTATGGGTAAAACACGATATCTTCATTTTAGGAAGCGCGGACTACCGCCCCCTAAAAGTGATGTGATTCGTTAATGCCATATGTGGGACGTGTAAAGGATGGATTTAAAGTTATTATATATGATGTTATACTGGAATTATAATATACCTATATATATCATTATCATTTATTTCCATTAAAGTATGAGATAGAAATGAAAGTAGCGTTCATGCGTACGTACGGACTACCGTCTCCATGAACGGTGCATTTCATTTCTTATCCCCAAATGTAATGTACTATTAAAAGTACATGTATATAATGGATATATATAATTAATGATATATCTAAATGATGAATATAATTCTGGAATTAAAATATACATAAGTCTCATTTAGTTTTAATTCCATTAATATGACAAAGAAATGAAAGTAGCGTTCATGCGTACGTACGGCTTACCGTCTCCATGAACGGTGCATTTCATTTCTTACCTCTAAATGATTATGTAATATTTTAAATACATGTATGTACTGGATATATATGACATATATGATATCTACATCATGAATACCATTCTGGATATAATGAAACATTGACCAAATTAACAACATGTAAGTGTAAGAAGTCTATTTTTGACTTAAGAACCAAATACCGACAAAATGAACATTATTAACTTAAATAATTACATGATGTTCATAACATGGTATAAAAGGAATAATGAACTTGAAAAAGGTTCTTAAGCAAGTAGAGATTAACTAAAGTTTATTATTCAGGAGTTTAAAGAACGGTCGGGTCAAGTCAGATACGAGGTATGGGAACTTCTTAACCCAATTTCCGTTCTTTGGGTTAATATCCTACTTTCAAATTTTGTCCTGATATTGTTATGTCTTATCTTGTGTTTATACCTTCTTTATGTGTACATATAGTGAATACACATAATAGATCTATTTTATTTAAAAATGATCATTGTATGAGACTTCATCTCAATCTCCTTTCGTTGAGGCATATTTTATTTTATACACAACTTTCTTTTATACGGTGTATAAACCCCTTTGACTTTTACATTTATTCAAAAGGAATCTTTTTTATACGAAGCATTTACTAAACGAAAAAATGGAATGTTTTTGTCGTACGTATGCGGTGACAACGACTTCTCCGCCGTCGTAACCGTTATTTGAGTTTCGGCTTCTTCTACAAGCCATTCCTTCTTTTTAAAAGAAAAATAAATACTATGTTTTACTTTTCTTTTATTTTGGTATTGAAAATGGTTTTCATAATATTTTTATATCAATGTGTGGTATTGATATCTTGTGATTGAATGGTGGAAATTTTATGTTTCCTTTATGCATGTTTTATGTGATACGATTATGTTGAGGTTCTTGGGCATTATTATGAAGAACGGGTGGTTCCGTGATAAACTAAGGGCGGGTGAGCCCGTTATAGCTCTCCAATGCATTGGGTAACGCGAAGGAGTGAAACATTAAGGTTTCTCCGAAGAGATTTTTAGGGAATATACTGTGATGGGTATTCCAAACGTAACCAAGAGGGTTACTCCCTACGTAAGAATGTTATGAATGCCTCAAGTTACCTTTATGTCTTATGATTTCTATGATTTATTCATGATTTTATGAGGTATGTTAAAGTGCCTATGTTTTATGGGTAACGCGAAGGAGTGAAACGTTAAGGTTTCTCCGAAGAGATTTTAGGGAATATACTGTGATGGTTATTCCAAACGTAACCAAGAGGGTTACTCCCTACGTAAGAATGTTATGAATGCCTCAAGTTACCTTTACGTATTATGATTTATATGATTTATTTATGTTTTTATGAGGTATGTTAATGTGCCTATGTTTTATGGGTAAAGTATGATTTCATTCTTATGTATATATGAACTCATGTTTCCTTTCCATGTTTTTTTTATAACCCATACTGAGTTTTTATGCTCATCCCAAGTTTTTGAAATGTTTTTCACAGGTCAAGGGAAAGGTACATGATAAGACGATAGAGTCAAGGATGTGTCAAGAAATAAACCATGTTTTATTTTAAATGTGTTTCCATTGATGGGAATGAAGAATACTATATTTATGTAACCACTTTGTTTATATGTGGAATGTAATGCAAGTTTTATGATCTAATTCTCTAAAACTCTAAACCTGAAAAGATCCTCAACGTGTAATCTTGTAATAACTCAAGATTAAGTAAGGATTAAGGCTGGGGCCTTATATTAAATCCTCATTACAATAGTTGTAATCCTTAAAAGTATATATTGTTATTTTCTAGTTTTCTTATTATAAATATAGATATGGGTTTTTGAATTATAATGTTTAAAATTCTTTTTAGAAGTGTGGTGTTACATGATTTAATCATATTTATGTCTAGTACTCATTATTACTATCATTATATTTTTATTTTCTGAAATAATTTTCCTTTATTTCTATTTAAATTTCTAATTAAATTTGTTTGTTAAATCAATGGAAATACTACATCTTTCTTAATGTTTTATTTATATGCGAAACTGTTAATGAAGAGACAAATATAAAAAAAAATAATACATATCTATGTAGTTGTATATTTTAGGTCGGAAAATTGGTTTTGAGATTTATTATTAACACTTGATCAAAAATTATCATCGATGAATTTCAAAATTTATTTGATCACGGAATGGTTTCAGCTGTTACCTATATTATAGGTTTTAGTATTTGGGGAAATGATATGTTTTAATTTATTTTTGGGTTTCTCATAATGTTATAAAATATACTTATATGTTTTACATATAAAAGATAGTGAAATTATTTATAATGTTCATGTTTTTAAGGATCACATTATAACTTTTGGTGGAAAAAGTATTTATAGATATTTGAAGGTTGTTTTTCCACTTTTGTGAGGTAAATTTTTCTATTACTATATAGAAATAAAATGGTACTTCATTTCTAGTTGACCCTTTAATATAAATTCCATTAATAAATTCTGAATATTTAATTTTCAATCATAATTTTTTTTTCAAATTTTTGACATGATATTAACCTCATAATCAATACATTAAAATGAGATTCTAAATGACCATATAATCCTTATGAAATAAAAATAATTTAATCAAAAACTTATAATTATTTAATTTACTGGTTCTATTAAAGTTATTGAACTCATTCTTCCATAATTATTTTTTATTTATTATGTTCCACTTATTTGTGTTTGTTCCCCTTTAGAAATAGGGATTTTGTGAATTTTTAGTTAAATACAATGTGAAGTATCATTAAAAAATTTACATATTTTCAATATCAATAAATATTTTCAAATGATTGCCCATATTTTGTAAAAAACAGAGAAAATATATCATGGTCACTACATCAGAGATTCCAAAGGAAAAAATATTTTATGAAAAAACATTGTACCAATTCGATATTTTATTTATGAGGCATATTTTCTTAAACTAAATTTTACTAATAAATTATTGTAGGAAAATAAATATCTTATGTGTGGGAGGATTTTTGATTCCACATTTTTATTAAAATTTTTCTCATCTATTTTAGTAATTAGAGATATTTTCATTTTGATATTTATTTTAAATAATGATTATATACGTTATATAAATATTTATGAAATTATTATTTGATAATTTTTTTATAATTTTTATTTTTATTAGTTATTCAAATGAAATAATTTTTAATTTCCTTAGTTTATAATTTATTTTAAGAACATAATTTCCACGTATCTATATTTAATTTCAATATTATTTTGATTTTTGTACATCTAAGAAATTAAATATTTATTTATATAAGTGTTCTTGATCAATAGATATAGCTATGAAATTCTAAATTAAAAAATATGGAAAAGTGGTATATGTGATAGAAGATGAAGTTGTTGGGGGAGATATTGGAGGAAATAAAGAAAATCATGTGGTCAGTGAACAGAGTTGGGAGCTCATATAGGCTCATCTCACATTGATATAGAGTTAGTTTCACATGGGAGAGTACAAAAAGTTATAATGTTTTTTAATACTAACTTGTAAGGAATCAATTGAGACTAATTTTTTTCCAAATAGTGACTTAGTTGACAAGATCGGTTCTTTTGACCCTAAGTTGGAGGATGGAGTTGAAAATGCATACTTTCCATAAAATAGGAGTGTTTATATATAAGGAAGAGTGTTAATAATTGATAATGGTGCATATACAACTAAAATGAGATAGACATAGAAGCTAGAGTAATATTATTGAAAGAATAAAATATATAACTAGATTGATGATAAAGACAATATTATCTATTATGCTTCCACTTATATTTCTATATACTTATTTTTCCTGTTTGGATATTATTTTTTGAATATTGTCTTGACTAAGGTTCATATATATAAATGATCAGTTTATAAAAAATATATTGTTTGATTTGTAACATAATTTTTTCTATTCTAACATGGAAATAAAATTTAGTAATTGTTTCCTTTTTTATCAATATTTTTCATTTTCTATTATTTATGATTATATTTTTCACTTTTTCCATGAACCGATAGATGAATATAAGAGGAATATTTTTTCCTTGAAACTTCAACACCATAATGATTAATTCAATTGCATGAGTACATTTGTTTCTGATAAATGTATTCTATTATGGTGACCCAAATTACATCTATTTTTCAATATTCTTCTCATTTTCTATTGACATCATTGTTTATATATTTTCATAACTATATTTACATCATTTTCCCTATGACAATTTAAAAAAATGACTTGTAAATTGTAATTTTCATATTTTCAATTTTATTGTGTTTGTGTTTCGGTCAAACTCCATTTATTCTATGTGGTTTTCACATATTTATCAAACGTTTAACAGTTAGAAGGTTTCCAAAAAAACTTTTTTGTTAGTCAATTAACATGTTTAATTAGTTTAGAGACCATCATTGTAAAATTGTAAGTTTATCACAATCCCCATGGTGTAAGTCATCATCATCTTTAATAAAAAAATTTATTTTTTTCTTTATCTCACCATTCATTTTCCTATGGAAAAAAATAATAAAATGAATTAAAAAACATTTCAAATTTCTCAAAAATACCATCATATAATCATTGAACTGATTCACTACTATTTACCTTCTAAATAATTATAAAAACACCCAATTTAAACTTTTCTTTTCTATAACCTCATAGTGTTAAATTTTTCACCACACTGTATAAGCCCCTAATAAAGCTTAAATATATTTCATCAAGAAATATATCATAGCTTTCAAAAAATAAATAAGGTAATTCTTTTCTCATAGTTCATAAATATAATAGTGAGCGTAAAATATAATGTATTTCATGAGGCCGAAAACATTTTTATCTTCATAATTCAAATACTATGTAAGATTTTATTTTTGGATTGATTTAGGTTAGTGTGTTCATTTTTATTCACTACCTCTATTAGAACATCCATTATCATATTGTTTTATTTTTAAAAAATAAAATGTTTATTAATTTTTTGGTTCAACAGTTCAAACATAGATATTTAATTCATTGTCTATATGAAATTTTGAAATAATTAGTTTGACTTCAAAACAAAATAGTGTCACATAAGAAAGATAAATATTCTTTTATTTTATATTTTTTTATTTTGTTGGACAAATGAATCAAACACCAATATCAGTTTAAAAAAATTGAATTTTTTATATTTATTTAATTTTTAATTTTCTAATAACACTAGTACATTGTGAACTAATTCATAACCATAATGAAGGTCATAGTTTTGAATGTACCAAGAAAAAGACACAAAAAATAAAATTAAATAAAAAAGAAAATAATAAGACCTAGAAAAATATTATTGATGGGGATGATATAATGAAATTGATTGAGAAGAAGAAATGACCATGGAATATTCACTGATACTTCCCTACTATCTATTTAGAGTTTCATCCCCTTGAATTTTTTTCCTTCTTAACCTTATAACAATTTTTTTTACATTATTTATTCTTATTTTAATTGATTTTTTGTTTGAGTTTATATTTATTTTTCATGGTTCAAACGTATACTTCACCTTCCTTACAGATAGATAGTATATTAGTATAAACCAGGGTTATTGGAAAATTAATAAATTAATTTTTTACACTAATGTCACAACCGACTACAACATTTTTCCAAAAATAAAAACTTTTATACCTTCCTTATCTTGTCCTACACTACATAAATATTCATATGTATAGATTAAAGGGTGAATATGATCTCGATAAAGCTATGCATTTGGTTAATGGATGGATCTATTGAGTGTGTTTATTACATCTTCATTATAAATGAGTTAAGTTAGATATGTTAAGGTATATTCCCCTGGTTGTATAGTCAAACAATATACATCGATTAGAGAAATAAATTATTGTATAGGACATGATTATTAGTATATGACAACTTTTAAATAATAAATAACCATTGATATCAAACTAGATCCATTCCATTTCACTATGATTTTATATTTGAATTTTAGAAAACTAATAAACAAACATCCTTTATTTTCTATCCTTGTATTTTAAAAATATAAAAAAATAATTAAAATATATTTTCCATAATAATTGATATATTAAATGATATCCTAGATATAAATATCTGGTTTTTTAACTTTCAATATTTATATGTTTTATAAAATCTATTTGAGAAGATCCCCTTAATAGGCTCTTCATCAACAAGAATAATTTTTAATGGATTTAAGGATATCTTTGTTAGTATTGGAATGAGGATAAGGGAAAATTCAGAATCCGTGAGGGTGGAATGGTTGACATTTCATTATCTAGAAACTTACACTCTTTCTAGGAATTAGATATACTAGTTTTACGACATCCAGAGTTTGGTAGTTGTTCAAGTGAGGTATTTTTTAAATACAAATAATATAATTTTAATTAGTAATATGATGTTAATATACCTAAAATAAAATGTATTTCATCTCTTAATTAAATATTTAATTCTTATAGAAAAATATTTTATTCTGATTATAAATTTCTAACATATATTGAATAATAATTTCTTCTTTTTGAAGATATATGTAGTAATGTTATAGAACCAGTGAGGCTTCTGATTTTCGGAAATGAAATTATATTCATATTATATTAATCGGAGATTTTATATATATCATAATTATTTGATATAATAGTCTAAAAGATAGTTTACATGGATATATAGATCTGTATATGTGTCCCTAAAATTATAAATATAAATTCCTTGTTGATTGGTATATAATTATTCTAGAAGTTTTTATCAACAAATTAATTTTAAGAGAATGATTTATTATATAGTGATATGATATTCATGAATTTTTATAATTCTATATTGACTACCTATCTTATGTGGATAGCATTGGTCACCCAAAATCTTTTCATAGAAAGCGCCTTGTGGGTAATTGAATTTCATGAATAGAACTGTTCACAATTACTGGTAGTAAGTGTGAGAAGCATCATCTTTTCATATTTCATAATATTATAGAGGTTTCTCCATATATTTAAATCATAATTTATGTATTATGAATTAGATACCATCAAGGGATATAATATAGATTTTAAATATAAATAATAAATAGCTAATATGATAGTTTAGAGACCAATGAGGTATGTCTAAATATATATTCGATTTCCTAACAACTTCATTGTATATCATGATGACCAAATAAATGTGTATTAACAGAAAATAGTTGTATAAATATTTTTTTACATTTTATTAAAATGAATATGATAAAAATCATATAACACAACGCACAAGATTTATTCTTTTAATGGAAGTGATTACTTTTTATCATACTAGGGTAGAGAAAAAATTATCAAAATATGTAATAATTCTCCCTCATTCAAAAAATATGTGATTTTGGTTATACAACAAGTCATCTATTGAGTTTTCAATTAAAATTTTTTGATAGTTGGAGGGCATTTAAAATCGATGAATCAGGATTCATGAAACTAAATTTGACTATGTAAATGTATAACTATAAACCATTCAAAATGGAATCATATTAATAAGTACATTATCTTGCAAATAATATAAATTGAAATAATAAAATTGATCGGTTATTTCCAAAACAACTACATGATGAAAGGAAAATTCTATTTAAGATGACACTTTCATTGTAACATCATAATCTTCTTGTAGCGGTCCAAATATAAAATGTCTCTCATATTTCCAAAGATACCGCAATTATATGATTTAGATATTCAATTTTGGTTCCAAATACATTGAATCATTAATGAAAAATGATATAGTTCAATGAATATGATAATGGAATTTAATATAAAATGGTTTTCCAGTTAATACTATCTGTTCAATAAAAAACAAATATATTCTAAGTTAAAATTTTAACTAATTATGAATATAAAAAATTATACACCTACTGATGTTACTAATCATGAAGAAAAAAATATTTAGAATATTTAAAATGAGAAAATATTAGATGATGAACAACATATGGTTTGAAAACAAAAGTATTTTTGTATAAAACAGATCATTAAAAAATTATTAACGTTATATGAAAATGCCTAAAATTTAAGTTTGGAATGAATACAATTGAGCAACCTATCGACCCCTAAAATTTAATTTTTATTAGTTATTTTAAGTTTACTACTAGAATTCACATGTTGGCCAATGTAGATATTTGGAAAACATGTATACCTACATTGAATATAATAATTTTTTAAAATATTTTTATAACATTATGTTTTTGTTTCCCTATTTTAATATAATGTAAAATAATTAAACATATAATTACTTTTCAATATCCAATTATATTGGATGATTTTATAATGAAATTTTATTTAATGGTCACTATAAAATATTATAGAGTGGTTCAGACACTTCTTCTGAAGTATTATCCGAGGGATGTTGAGGGGAAAATAAAACCCCACTCATGAAATACATATTCACACTTGATAAACAATGAAAAATGGAATTGTTTCATTTTCCATCAGCATGATGGATCATTTCAAATAAATTTTATTTTTTAATATTTTAATTGAAATTATTTTCTTTAATTACTTTGATTTATAATTTTTAATTTATGATATACAAATAGATTTATGTAAAAAGAAATGTTCATTAAAACAACATTACTCAATCATAAAGAATGGATGGGGAACACTTATATTAATTTTGTTATTTATTTTAATTTTATATTAAAACATTTATATGATAATAATTAAAAATTTAATTATGTGTCTATATATATTAATGAATTATAAAATACTTTTACTTCAATCCAATTTCATCCACTGTGGATGGTGGATTTTGTTAATAAAAAATGACATATCATCGATGAAGAAACAAAACATGTATTTGAATCATGTTTAAGGATGAAACGGTATAATATTTTTTTTCATTAATTAAGTATTAAATAAAAATGGACAATTATTTTCTTATATTTCCATTATCATGTTTGAATTGAAGAATAATTATTGATTAAATTCAATGTATGATCCCTTTCGGTTTATCTGATATGGAAAACATGGTATGGACATGTTAGTGGTTCAGGTATTGGAGTTTCAACTAAAGAATATTTTGAAAACTAAATAGAAAAATGGGATAATGATATGAAAATAGGGAACATACTAATCCAAATATGATTCTCTAATAAAAATAATACATTTGATGTTATGTTCGATAGTCCAATATATTAGTAATAATAATTGAGAATAAATAACACACAAAAAAACACCACATCAATATCCACTCTTGAGAATTAAGGCTATATATTCCCCTAAATGGATTAACATGTCCAATAAAATCATTTTTTCACAAAATTTTCATCTAAATGTGAGTCAAAATACTATTAATACTTTTACTGTACTAAATTTTATATAGGGTGAAAGTGAGTGTGACTTATAATTATTAGTCCCCAACCACCAAATTCTTCCAAGGTGTATGGTGTACAACATAATATAGTATATACTATATAATGAATTACTTTCAAAATAACATGTGATATTATTGATTCACATATCTCATGTGTTAATTGTCATGATACCTTTTCCCATAAATGATATATATGCTGAAACAGTTGAAATTTATTTTTCGTTATTTATGGAATGGATGTTTATTCTTATAATTATTCTTGATGATAACAATGTATGTCCAATATAATTTTTTTAAGAAATTAAATAATAAATTAATGAAAAAGGTCTAAACTAAGGATTTTCTTTTAGAAAGGAAAATTAAATAAAAAATAGTAGGTTAGATCAAGATAATATAATTGAAGAAACAACAAATCAAAAAACCCCTCTCAGAGTACCTTTATCGCAGCAATTAAACATTCACATTTTATAAAACCACATGATAATGAGTATAATATTGTTAAACAGATTAATATGAACTACAATGAAATTGATGAAATGATATAGAGAGAGGTCATTCTAAATAAGATTTATCATGGAAAGGTAAATGAAATTATCAATAATTAATAGATGTGAGCCTCATTTTTGAATTTATACATGAGATATATTTTTATAATATTTTTATATTGTAGTCAATATGTAACACCCCAAGCTTCCACGGTAGGTTTCTCCTTCAATAATGCAATAGCTTGCATTGTATGCAACTTCGAGTCTTAACACACACCACAACCAATCAAAGTAGACGTTTTGAATAGTAATACCTACTTTTTAAAATTTTATAAATTTCATCTTTCAAAATGGACTTCATTTTGGGATTCGGAATATCGAAATTAGCCTATGTTGCATTTTTGGTATTTTTCATAGAACTTCCAATTTTTTATGAATAGTGAAACTGACTTAAAAAGAACATTTTTAATAAAAACAATTTATGTGTGATAAATTATACTATTGAGTATTTTTAATGTATAATTATAATATATTTTTACCATTTTATCCAATGTTGTTCATTAGAATTAATTTCACTTTGAAATTGGACGTAAACAATTGTTAATCTTTTGATATATATTGTTTCTTAAAAAAACGCTATTTGTTGTGACATCGGGAATTAATTATAAAATTAATTAATGAAACTTATATGTTTGTAATTTTTTAAAATAGAAATCATTTTTGAATTCGTAATATCAATTATAGCTTAGGGTGAAATTTTGAAACTGTTCTGAAAAACTTCAATTTTTGATGAATAGTGAAACCACTAAGTGGTAGTAAAAAAAACTGATTTTTCATTTAAATGAAACATTTCCACTTCTGTGATTTGATTTTCAAAAATCTGACATACATTCTTTTCATTAGGAAGTAAAATGTGGTTCAATGAGATTAAAATAATTTTTTGGTGAATAGTAACTTTTATGTTTAATTAATCGCGATTAAAGGTAATTAATGAATTTTAAGGTAAAAATGATAATATGAAAATATTAAAATACCTTTAAACTTTCCTACCCCTATTGGATGAGTCATGGCCGACCAAGAAAATCCACGGGTCAGCTTGGGGACCCCATGGAGCCACTTTGGTAGGAAAGTAACTTTAAATACTTTTTATTTAATGTTAAAATAAAAATGTCACAAACAAGAAATGTTTTACTAAAACAATTTTTAAATGGGGTTATAAAAGTCATATTTTTAAATATAAATATTCATTAGAAAGCTAAAATGATTTCCTACATCATGATAATTTTTTTATAATTTTTAGATAATAAATAAATTAAATTATTTATGACACCATGATGATTCCGCGATTACCACATTAATTAACGATTTAAATAAAATAAAAAGATAATGTAAAATCATAAATGTACACTTGTCAAAAACCTATTTTATGAGTATATTTAGAACCCTTATCACTTTATCCTAGATATATATATGTTTTGGACCTTTAAAATCCGAAACTCATTATATAATAAAGTAACATTTCATGACTTTCCAAGAGTGCCTCTCCTCTCCTCTTATAAAAGCCCCCCACCACTACCACCGTACTCACACCCTCAATTCCTTTTGGCTCGGCCATACTCTGAAAAAATACACTATCAAGTACCCTATATTACTCCAAGAATCCTCACTTTGGGCAGAATTAATCCCAAGGAAGCCTTTGGCTCAAATCAAAAAAGGGTTACCCGATTTTAGGGTAATGCCTTCTCTTATGTTATTTTGTTTTATTTTGCTTCTCCAACCCCTTAAAATCTTTTTATTCCTTTCTTTTGTAACAAAACCGGTATCTCCAATATACTAGGATGTTGTTATGAGAACTATTTTATTTACACTTACACACACCTTCGTCTAATTGTTAAAGAACATACTGTATCTGTGGGTGGCGAAATACTACCTCACGAAACGATGATTGTTCAATATCCTTTTAACACCTCTAATGGTGGTCATTTTGATAAAACTATTTTTATATATGATATATATATTTTATTTAGGTTTTTCTTATTCTTCTGTATTTCTCATTTATGGCATACCTTTATCATTTCCATTATGGGTAAACACGATAATTTCATTTTAGGAAGTGCGGACTATCGCCCCCTCAAAGTGATTTGTATAATTAATGTAATATGTGGGATGTATAAATGATGGATTAAATGATATTATATATGATATTATACTGGAATTATAATAAACCTTTATAAAATTATTATTTCATTCCATTAAATATGAAATAGAAATGAATGTAGCGTTCATGCGTACGTATGGCTTACCGTCTCCATGAACGGTGCATTTCATTTCTTACCTCTAAATGTTACGTAATATTGTGAATGAATGTATATAGTTGATATATATGATATATATGATATCTAAATCATGAATATAATTCTGTAGATAATGGATATTCTACCACATACACAACTTTTAGTTATAAGAAGTTTATTGTTGACTCAAGTACCAAAGATCGACAAAACAACCGTTATTAACATAAATGACTACATAATTTTTGTAACATGGTTGTAAGTGATATAAAAAGGATAATGAACTTGAAAAATGTTCTTAATAAAGTAGAGATTAACTCTAGTTTATTATTCAGGAGGTTAAATAATGATCGAGTCAAGTCGGACACGAGGTAATGGAATTTATTAACCCAATTTCCATTCTTTGGGCTAATCTCCTACTTTCAAATTATGTCATGATATTATTATATAATATCTTGTATTTGTACATTATTTATGTGTACTTATATTTAATACACATAATATATCTATTTTATTTAAAAATGATCTTTTTAAGGGACTTCGTCTCAATCTCCATTCACTGACGCATATTCAGTTTTATACACAAATTTCTTTTATACGATGTATTAACACCTTTTAATTTTACGTTTATTCAAAAGGAATCTTTTTTATAATAAGAATTTTACTAAATGAAAAAAAGGAATGTTTTTATTGTTGTACATATGCAGCGACAATGACTTCTCCGCCTCCGTGACCATTATTTGAGTTTCGGCTTCCTCTACACGCCATAACTTATTTTAAATGAAAAATAAATACCAAGTTTTAATTTTCTTTTATTTTGGTATTGAAAATGGTTTTGATAATGTTTTTGTTATATCAATGTGTTTTATTGATATCTTTTGATTGAAATGTGGAAATTTTATTTTTCCTTTATGCATGTTTTATGTGATACGATTATGTGATGGTTTATGATATGTTTAAACCTGTTCATATTAGGAATGCATTGGACTTAAAAAGTGACGGGTGGAGCCTGCTATAGATCCTCAATGCATCGGCAGGTCTCATGAGATAAACTAGCGTCTTGGAAAACGGCCTTGACAAAATATTATTTGTAGTCTTGGCACGAGGCTTTGGCTACGTGGTTAGGATAGTCTGGAATTATGCATTCCATAATTATGAAAGTGGTTATTGTTATTGCATGTGATTATTCGACTAGTAGAATATCCATGTGAGTAAGTAAATGGAATTATTTAATTTTGTTTTTTCCATATTATGTTGAAGTTATAGTTTGAAAAGGCTTTTGTTTTAGTTATACATTTCCTTAAATGTAAATGTTTATTTATGAGAGCTTCCGCAATATTGTTATCCTTACTGACCATCTGAGCTCACCCCTTTCAATGTTTTAATATTTCTAGAATGTGAAGAAGTATTTTATGAATGACCTACAGGGATAGTAAGAAAGGGATATGAGTGTGGACTATGAAGACCATGTTATTGTAGTTTTTTTACATTATGATGTAATGTAAGACTTATGAATGTATCTAGTGTTTCCAAGGTTACTAAACTAGTCGGCCTATCGAGACTTGGTCCTTTTTGATCATGCCAATGTTACACAATAATGCACCGACTATGGGTTACTGGGGTCGGGGTGTTACAGTTGGTATCAGAGGCAGTTTTGTACTAACCTTGGAAGCTAGATTTAGATAAACTCTGATTAGAGCACCTATCCTAAAGATAGACTTTGAGGATTAGTATATAAGAACTTCCTAGAATTTTGGTATTATAGTGATTTTGTGAGTTTCCCGAGAAATACATCCTTGTCTGGATACGAGCAGGTAGAGGAGGCTATGGCACATTTGTACCTAGTGGTAAAACCCAAAAACACCGCTTTGAGCTAGACTCAAACGGGAACTGGTGCACGACAATGGGCCTTGCTTCACTCTTGGTTATGACACTCTCGGGGGATATGCTTAGGATAATTCTCATTTTCATTACAAACCACTATTAAGGGTTATGAGTATATACTTATTCCATGAAAATATTTTTATGATTATGGATTATATCCATAAATAGTTCAATTTATGTTAAGTGTTTTACAAGTATGGAATTATGTATTTTGATTCATAAACTAATCTTGTTTATGCCATTGTTTAGAAATGGTGCCTAGTGGGAGGAATGGAAACCATATAAATGCACGCACTCTATGTAGGGATTTACCTCCTGCTCAAGATAATTATTGTAGAGCTAGAGATACAACTGGTGCTGATCAACTTATCACTATACTAGGACAACTCACTCAGGTTATGAATAATATCCTTACTCGTATGGAGTACCCTGATCCGCAATGTGGAGGATCAATGTTAGACCGCTTCATGAGGCAAAAACCACCAATATTTAATTAAGGTACAAATACATTAGTAGCTGAGAAATGGATAAACTCCTTAGAGAAAATATTCCACACCTTGGAGAGTAGTGAAAGGGAGAAGGTTGTCATGGCAGTTTACCACCTCACTGGAGATGCTGATTAGTGGTGGTCATTGATCCAAAACACAAACGATGATGATGAGGTATCAAATATGGAATGGAGGGAGTTCAGAGAGCTTTTCCTAGAAAAATACTATCCTCGTGATCATCGAGCTGATATGGAAAGCCAATTTCTGAGTCTGAGACAAAAGGAGGATGAGAATGTCAAAGAGTATGAGGCTAACTTTACAAGGTTAGCGAGGTATGAAACAAATTATATACATAACCCAAAAATTAAGATTTATCGTTTCTTTGATGGGTTAAAACCATTTATCCATTGAGCTTTAGTATCACAATATTTCTAAACATATGAAGATATATTCTCGTGTGCTATCAATACCGAAAAATAATTCTCTAAGTCTTGTGACAACAAAGTAAAGAAAGAGAAGAAGAGAACGGTGGAACAATAGATAGATTATGGGAAAAAGGGAAAGAAGGATTTTCTATTATGTGATAATTGTGGGAATAATCTCTGCCGTACTTTCCTAAAAAGAATCGGAGTTTTTTATTAATGTGCAGAAAAAGGTCACCATGCTCGTGATTTCCAGGGAAAGAAAGATGCTATCAATGTTGAGTGCTACAATTGTAAGGAAATGGGGCATTATGCAAATGAATGTCCTATGCGTCAGGGAAACTTACCCTAGAAAAGGACAAAGGATCAAGGTCAAGATTATGCTGTTACTACAGTTGAAGAGGATTAATTAATGAATTAGTGCTTTTGGACTCAAGGATTATATTCTGGTTATAAGGATAATGTGATATATATATATAAGGATTGTACTGTAGTACTTATTGTTTTCATTAAGGATTTAATATAATGAAGGTAATAAAATTTTTATTATGTGACAATAAGAGAATCATTACTTTGTTTGGGGAATCTAATGTTACAATTGATTTTTGGATTTAGAGACCTTTTTGAGAAAGTCTAAACAGAGGCATTTTGGATATCTATAAAGGTTGGAAAGGATTAAGTTTCACTTTCGATAGTATTGTTTAAGGTTAAAACATTTCTGAAGAATATTTTGGGAATATTATAATAACATAGTTTTAAGAAAAGGACACCCTATAGGTCTGGGGATAGCCCGTCGCGTCGGACAAAGCTACAGGAATCGAACCCACAACCATAGTGCGACATGCCTTTATTACCTACAAATAGCCTACAGGAAGTCCCTGGTTATTACAAAATAGTTCTCCTAATCTAAATGGTATGTGTTAATATTTATAACCTTATAAAATTAGGATAAATAGAATATTTTTGAGTTATATTACCTTTTGGAATGAAATATGGGTTTGCGTTAAAAATTTATTAAATAATGAAAGTCTACATGACAAGTAAGTATATTTCCTTATGTTCTTATTAAATCTCTTAAATAAATTCCTCATCTTTATGAAAGGTAACATAAAATAAAAATGTTTCCGGTTAACTTTTCTAACTGGGGATCCAATGACCATTTAACTAATCAAAAGTTTCAGATTTTCTTGTGGTTAACTTTCTTCTAATCCTATTTTCTATAACTCTCCATCAGACCTTGATGGTTTGTTTCTGCTCCATATACATATTTTTATAGAATACTAGTATGGGCTATCTCGGGTGACCTTTGTACTTCTCTCTCTTTCTTTTAAAGATATATTTTTATTAACCCTATTTCCGATGTGGGTTTTCCAAAAAGGTATTTTCTATTTTAATCCTTTTATTTCAAATAAGAATTTCAAATTTTGAGGATTCAATTTATTGAAGGAGGGTAGAATGTGACACCCCATGCTTCCACGGTACGCTTCTCCTTTAATAATGCAATAGTTTGCATTGTACGCAACATCGAGTTCTAACACACACCACAACCAATCAAAGTAGCCGTTATGAATAGTAATATCAACTTTTTAAAATTGAATAAATTTCATCTTTCAAAATGGACATTATTTTTGGATTAGGAATATCAAAATTAGCCTATGTTGAATTTTTGGTATTTTTCTGAGAACTTCCAATTTTTTATAAATAGTGAAAAATACTTAAAAACAAATTTTTTAATCAAAATAATTTATTGTGATAAATTATACTATTGAGTGGTTTTAAATTATAATTATAATATAGTTTTACCATTTTATCCAATGGTGTTCATTAGAATTAATCTCACTTTGGAATTGGAGATAAAGAATTGTCAATCTTTTGATATATATTGTTTCTTAAAAACATGCTATTTGTTGTGACCGTGGGAATTAATTATAAAATTAATTAATTCAACTTATATTTTTGGAATTTTGTAAAATAGTCATCAATTTTTAATTCGTAATATCAATTATAGATTAGGGTGAAATTCTGACATTATTCTGAAAAACTTCAATTTTTGATGAATAGTGAAACCACTAAGTGGTAGTTAAAAAAACTGATTTTCCATTTAAATGAAACATTACCTCTTCTATGATTTGATTTTCAAAAATCTGACATACATGGTTGTCATTAAAAAGTAAAATGTGGTTCAATGGGATTAAAATATTTTTTTTGATGAATAGTAACTTTTACGTTTAATTAATCGCGATTAAAGGTAATTAGTGAAATTTAAGGTAAAAATGTTATTATAAAAATATGAAGATACCATTAAACATATCCTGCCCCTATTGTATGAGTAATGGACGACCAATACAATCCATCGGTCAACTTGGGGACCCCATGGAGCCACTGTGGTAGGAAAATGACATTAAATACTTGTTATTTAATGTTAAAATAAAAATGTCACAAACATGAGATGTTTTACTAAAGAAAAATTTAAATGGTTTTATAAAAGTCATATTTTTGAATATAAATATTCATTAGAAAGATAAAAATATTTCATACATCATGATAATTTTTTTATAATTTTTATACATTAAATAAATTAAATTATTTATGACACCATGATTATGCAGCGATTACCTCATTAATTAACGATTTAAATAAAAGAAAAAGATAATGTAAAATCTAAGACTTAAACTTGTCAAAAACCTATTGTATGAGTATATTTAGAACCCTTATCACCTTATCCTCTAAATATAATAGTTTGGGACCTTTAAAATCTGAAACTCATTATATAATAAAGTAACATTTCATGACTTTCCAAGAGTGCCCCTCCTCTCCTCTTATAAAAGTCCCCCACCCCTACCAACTTACTCACACCCTCAAATCCTTTTGGCTCGGCCATAATCTGCCAAAATAATATATCAACTTCCCTATATTACTTCTAGAAGCCGCACTTATGGAATAATTCTTCCCAAGGAAGCCTTTGGCTCAAATCAAAAAAGAGTTACCCCATTTCAAGGTAATGTCTTCTCTTATGTTATTTTGTTTTATTTTTCTTCTCAAACCCCATAAACTCTTTTTATTCCATTCTTTTGTAACAACACCAGTATCTCCTATATACTAGGATGTTTTTATGATAATTATTTTATTTACACTTACACACACCATCATCCAATGATTAAAGAACATACTGTTTCTGTGGGTGGAAAAATACTACCTCACGAAATGATGATTGTTCAATATCCTTTTAACACCTCTAATGGTGGCCATTTTGATGACACTATTTTCATAAATGATATATATATATTATGTTTATGTTTTTCTTATGCTTATTTATTTTTCATGTATGTCATACCTTTATGATTTCCATTATGGGTAAACACGATAATTTCATTTTAGGTAGTGCGGACTACCGCCCCCTCAAAGTGGTTTGAATCGTTAATGCCATATGTGGGATGTATAAAGGATGGAGTAAATTATATTATATATTATATTATACTGAAATTATAATAAACCATTATATCATTATTATTTCATTCCATTAAATATTAAATAGTAATGAATGTAGCGTTCATGCGTACGTACGGATTACCGTCTCCATGAATGGTGCATTTCATTTGTTACCTCTAAATGTTACATAATATTATGAATGAATATATATACTGGATATATATGATATATATGATATCTAAATCATGAATATAATTTTTTAGATAATGGATATTCTACCACATACACAGATTTTAGTTATAAGAAGTTTATTGTTGACTCAAGTACCAAATATCGACAAAACGACCATTATTAACATAAATGACTACATTATTTTTGTAACATGGTAATAAGTGATATAAAAGGTATAATGAACTTGAAAATGGTTCTTAATAAAGTGTAGATTAAATATAGTTTATTATTCAGGAGGTTAAAGAATGATCGAGTCAATTCGGACACGAGGTAAGGGAATTTCTTGACCCAATTTCCATTATTTGGGCTAATCTCCTACTTTCAAATTATGTCATGATATTATTATATACTATCTTTTATTTGTACATTCTTTATGTGTAATTATAGTGAATACACATAATATATCTATTTTATTTAAAAATGATCTTTGTAAGGGACTTCATCTCAATCTCCATTCATTGAGGCATATTCTATTTTATACACAAATTTCTTTTATACGGTGTATTAACCCCTTTGAGTTTTACTTTCATTCAAAAGGAATATTTTTTATAATAAGCGTTTTACTAAACTACAAAAGGAATGTTTTTCGTGTTGTACGTATACGGCAACAACCACTTCTCCACCATTGTGACAATTATTTGAGTTTCGGCTTCCTCTACAAGCCATAACTTATTTAAAATGAAAAATAAATACCAGGTTTTAATTTTTGTTTATTTTGTTATTGAAAATGGTTTTGATAATGTTTTTATTATATCAATGTGTTTTATTGATATCTTTTGATTGAAATGTGGAAATGTTATGTTTCCTTTATGCATGTCTTATATGATACTATTATGTTATGATTTATGATATGTTTAAACCTGTTCATATGAGGAATGCATTGGACTTAATAAGTGACGGGTGGAGCTCGCTATAGCTCCTCAATGCATCGGCAGGTCTCATTAGACAAACTAGTGTCTTGGAGCGAGGCCTTGACAAAAAATTATTTGTAGTCATTTCACGAGTCCTTGGCTATGTGGTTATGATAGTCTGGCATTATGAATTCCATCATTATGAAAGTGGTTATTGATATTGCATGTGATTATTCGCCTATTATAATATCCATGCGAGTAAGTAAATCGTATTATTTAATTTTGTTTTTGCCATATTATGTTGAAGTTAATGTTTAGAAAGGCTTTTGTTTTAGTTATACATTGCCTTAAATGTAAATGTTTATTTATGAAAGCTTCCGCAAGATTGTTATCCTTACTAAGCGTCTCAGCTCACCCCTTTCAATGTTTTAATATTTCCAGGATGTGATGAAGTATTTTATGAATGACCTGCAGGGATAGTCAGAAAGGGATATGAGTGTGGACTATGAATACCATGTTATTGTAGTTTTTTTACTTTTTTAAGTAATGTAAGACTTATGAATATAACTAGTGTTTCCAAGGCTACTAAACTAATCGGTCATTCGAGACTTGGTCCTTTGTGATCATGACAATGTTACGCAATAATGCACTGACTCTGGGTAACTGGGGTCGGGGTTTTACAGTTGGTATCAGAGGTAGTTTAGTACTAACCTTGGAAGCTATATTTAGATAAAATCTGATTAGATCACCTAGACCAAGGATAGAATTTTAGGATTAGTATAGAATAACTTCATAGAATTTTGGTATTATAGATATTTTGTGAGTTTTCCGAGCAATATATCCTTATCTGGATACAAGCAGGTAGAGGCGACTCTGGCACAGATGTACCAAGGGGTAAAACCCGAAAACCCTACATTGAGCTAGACTCGAATGAGAACTGGTGCATGACAACGGGCCTTGCTGCACTCTTGGTTACGACACTCCCGGGTGATATGCTTAGGATAATTTTAATTTACTTTACAAACCACTAGGAAGTGTTATGAGTATATACTTCGTCAAAGAATTTTTTTTTATGATTATGGATTATATCCATAAATAGTTCAATTTATGTTAAGTGTTTTACAAGTATGGAATTATGTATTTTGATTCATAAACTAATCTAGTTTATGCCATTATTTATAAAGGGCGCCTAGTGGGAGGAATAGAAACCCTATAAATGCATGCACTCTATGTAGGGATTTCCCTCCTACTCAAGATAATTATTGAGGAGCTGGAGATAAAACTAGTGCTGATCAACTTATCACCATACTGGGACAACTCACTCGGGTTATGAATAATAACCTTACTCATATGGAGCACCCAGATCTGCAACTTTGAGGATCAATGTGAGACCGATTCATGAGGCAACAACCACCAACATTTAATGGGGGTACAAATCCATTAGTATCTGAGCAATGGATAAACTCCTTAGAGAAAATATTCAACACTATGGAGAGTAGTGAAAGGGAGAAGGTTGTCATGGAAGTTTACCGCCTCACTAGAGATGCAGATCAGTGGTGGTCATTGATCGAAAACACAAAGGATGATGATGAGGTATCAAATATGGAATGTAGGGAGTTCAAAGAGATTTTCCTAGAAAAATACTATCCTCGTGACCATCGAGCAGATATGGAAAGACATTTTTTGAGTCTGAGACAAAAGGAGGATGAGAATGTCACAAAGTATGAGGGTAGCCTTACAAGGTTAGAGAGGCATGCTGCAGATTATATACGTAACCCAAGAAGTAAGATTGATAGTTTCTTTGATGGGTTAAAACCATTTCTCCATCGAGCTTTAGTATCACAATCTTTCTCAACATACGAAGATATAGTCTCGTGTGCTATCAAGACAGAAAAGGAATTCTCTAAGTCTTATGACAACAATGTAAAGAAAGAGAAGAAGAGATGTCTGGAACAAGAGACAGATAAAGGGAAAAAGGGAAAGAAGGATTTTCCATTATGCGATAATTGTGGGAAGAATCACCCCGGTACTTGCCTAAAAGGAATGGGAGTTTGTTATAAATGTGGAGAAAAAGTCACCAGGCTCGTGATTGAAAGGGAAGGAAAGATGCTATCAATGTTGAGTGCTACAATTGTAGGGAAATGGGGCATTATGCAAATGAATGTCCTAATCGTCAGGGAAACTTACCCGAGAAAAGGCCAAGGGATAAAGGACAGGCATATGCTGTTACTACAGTTGAAGAGGATTAATTAATGTATTAGTGCTTTTGGACTCAAGGATTATATTATGGTTATAAGGATATTGTGATATATATAAGGATTGTACTGCAGTACTTATTGTTTTCATTATGGATTTAATATGATGAAGGTAATCATATTTTTAGTATGTGACAATAAGTGAATCTTTACTTTGTTTGGGAAATCTAATGTTAAAATTGAATTTGGGATTTAGAGTCCTTTTAGAGAAAGTCTAGACAGAGGAATTTTGGATAACTATAAATGTTTGAATGGATTAAGATGCACTTTGGATAGTATTGTTTAAGGTTAAAACATTTATGAAGATTATTTTTGGAATATTATAATACTATAGTTTTAGGAAAAGGACACCCCGCAGGTCGGGGGATAGCTCGTCGCATGGGACAAAGCTGTAGGTATCGAACCCACAACCATAGTGCGACAAGACTTTTTTAACCACCAATAGCCTACAGGAAGTTCCTGGTTATTAAAAAATAGTTTTCCTAATCCAAATGGTATGTGTTAATATTTAAAACCTTATATAGTTAGGATATATAGAATATTTTTGAGTTCTATTACCTTTTGGAATGATAGATGGGTTTGCGGTAAATATTTATTAAATAATTAAAGTCTATATGAAAAGTAAGTATATTTCCTTACATTCTTATTAAATCTCTTAAATACATTCCGAAACTTTATGAAAGGTAAATTAAAACAAAAATGTTGTCGGTTATCTTTTCCAACTGGGTATTTAATGACCGTTTAACCAATCACAAGTTTGTGATTTTCTTGTCGTTAACTTTCTCCTAATACTGTTTTCTACAACTCTCCATCAGACCTTGATGGTTTGTTTCTCCTCCATATCCATATTTTTATAGAATACTAGTATGGGCTATCTCGGGTGACCTTTGTACTTCTCCCTCTTTCTTTTAAAGTTATATTTTTATTAACCCTATTTCCGATGTGGGTTATCCACAAAGGTGTTTCTATTTTCAACATTTTATTTTCAAAAAAAAATTTCAAATTTCGAGGACACAATTTATTGAAGGAGGGTAGAATGTAACACCCCAAGCTTCCACGGTATTCTTCTTCTTCAATAATGCAATAGCTTGTATTGTACGCAACTTCAAGTTCTAACACACACCACAACCAATCAAATTAGCTGTTATAAATAGTAATACCTACTTTTTAAAATTTTATAAATTTCATCTTTCAAAATAGACATCATTTTTGGATTCAGAATATCGAAATTAGCCTATGTTGAATTTTGGGCATTTTTCTGAGAACTTCCATTTTTTTATAAATTGTGAAAAATACTTAAAAACAACTTTTTTAATCAAAATAATTTATAGTGATAAATTATAATATTTAGTGGTTTTAAAGTATAATTATAATATAGTTTTACCAATTTATCCAATGGTGTTCATTATAATTAATTTCACTTTGATATTGGACATAAACAATTGTCAATCTTTTGATATATATTGTTTCTTAAAAACATGCTATTTTTGTGACAGCGGGAATTAATTATAAAATTAATTAATGAAACTTATATGTTTGGAATTTTTTAAAATAGATATTATTTTTGAATTCGTAATATCAATTATATATTAGGGTGAAATTTTGACATTGTTCTGAAAACATCAATTTTTGATGAATAGTGAAACCACTAAGTGGTAGTTAAAAAACTAATTTTTCATTTAAATGAAACATTACCACTTCTGTGATTTGATTTTCAAAAATCCAACAAACATGGTTTTTAATAGGAAGTGAAATGTGGTTCAATGGTATTAAATTAATTTTTTGGTGAATAGTAACTTTAAAGTTTAATTAATCGCGATTAAAGGTAATTAGTGAAATTTAAGGTAAAAATGATATTATAAAAATAAGAAAATACCTTTCCACTTGTCCTACCCCTATTGGATGAGTCATGGATGATAAAAAAACTCCATGGGTCAACTTGGGGACCCCATGGAGCCACATTGGTTGGAAAATGACATTAAATACTTTTTATTTAATGTTAAAATAAAAATGTCACAAACATGACATGTTTTACTAATATACTTTTAAATGGGGTTATACAAGTTTCCTTTTTTTACTATAAATATTAAATAGAAAGATAAAACGATTTCCTACATCATGATAATTTTTTTATAATTTTTAGACATTAAATAAATTAAATTATTTATGACACCATGATGATGCGGCGATTACCTCATTAGTTAACGATTTAAATAAAATAAAAAGATAATGTAAACTCTAAGACATACACTTGTCAAAACCTATTGGATGAGTATATTTTGAACCCTTATCACCTTATCCTCTAAATATATAACTATGGTACCTTTAAAATTTGAAACTCAATATATAATAAAGTAACATTTCATGACTTTCCAAGAGTGCCCCTCCTCTCCTCTTATAAAAGGCCCCCACCACTACCACCTTACTCACACCTTCAAATCCTTTTGGATCAGCCAGCCTCTGCCCAAATACACTATCAACATCCCTATATTACTCCTATAAGCCTCACATTGGGCATAATTCTTCCCAAGGATGCTTTTGGCTCAAATAAAAAAAGAGTTACCCGATTTTAAGGTAATGTCTTCTCTTATGTTATTTTTTTTATTTTGCTTCTCCAACCCCTTAAACTCTTTTTATTCCTTTAATTTGTAACAAAAACAGTATCTACAATATAATATGACATTGTTATGAGAAGGATTTTATTTACACTTATACACACATTCGTCTAATGGTTAAAGAACATATTTTTTCTCTGGGTGGCGAAATACTGCCTCACGAAACGTTGATTGTTCAATATCGTTTTAACATCTCTAATGGTGGCCATTTTGATGACACTATTTTCTTATATGATATATATATTATGTTTATGTTTTCCTTATGCTTCTGTATTTCTCATTTATTGCATACCTTTATGATTTCTATTATGGGTAAACACGATATATTCATTTTAGGAAGTGCGGACTACCGCCCCCTCAAAGTGATTTGAATCGTTAATGCCATATGTGAGATTTATAAAGGATGGAGTAAATGATATTATTTATGATATTATACTGGAATTATAATAAAACTTTATATAATTATTATTTCATTCCATTAAATATGAAATAGAAATGAAATTAGCATTCATGCGTACGTACGGCTTACCGTCACCACGAACGGTGCATTTCATTTCATACCTCTAAATGTTATGTAATATTATGAATGAATGTATATAATAGATATATATGATATATATGACATCTACATCCAGAATATAATTATTTAGATAATGGATATTCTACCACATACACAAATTTTAGTTATTAGAAGTTTATTGTTAACTCAAGTACCAAAGATCGACAAAATGACCATTATTAACTTAAATGACTACATAATTTTTGTGACATGGTAATAAGTGATATAAAAGGAATAATGAACATGAAAAATGTTCTTAATCAAGTAGATTTTAACTCTAGTTTATTATTCAGGAGGTTAAAGAACGACCGAGTCAAGTCAGACATGAGGTAAGGGAATTTCTTAACCCAATTTCCATTCTTTGGGTTAATCTCCTACTTTCAAATTATGTCATGATATTATTATGTACTAACTTGTATTTGTTATTTATTTATGTGTAATTATAGTGAATACACATAATATATCTATTTTAATTAAAAATGATCTTTGTAAGGGACTTTGTCTCAATCTCCATTCATTGACGCATAATCTGTTTTATACACAAATTTATTTTATATGGTGTATTAACACCATTGAATTTTACGTTTATTCAAAAGGGAATTTTTTTATAAGAAGCATATTACTAAACAACAAAAATGAATGATTTTCTTGTTGTACGTATGCGGTGACAACGACTTCTCTGCCGCTGTGACCATTATTTGAGTTTCGGCTTCCTCTACAAGCCATAACTTATTTTAAATGAAAAATAAATACCATGTTTTAATTTTCTTTTATTTTGGTATTTAAAATTGTTTTGATAACGTTTTTATTATATCAATGTGTTTTGTTGATATACTGTGATTGAAATGTAGAAATTTTATGTTTCATTTATGCATGTATTATGTGATACGATTATGTTATGGTTTATGATATGTTTAAACCAGTTCATATGAAGAATTCATTGGACTTAAAAAGTGACGGGTGGAGCCCGCTATAGCTCCTCGATGCATCGGAAGGTCTCATGAGACATACTAATGTCTTGTCATGAGGCCTTGACAAAATATTATTTGTAGTCTTGGAATGAGCCCTTGGATACGTGGTTATGATAGTCTGGAATTATTCATTCCATCATTTTGAAAGTGGTTATTGATATTGCATGTGATTATTTGACTAGTAGAATATCCATGTGAGTAAGTAAATGGCATTATTTAATTTTATTTTTCCCATATTATGCTGAAGTTAATGTTTAAAAAGGCTTTTGTATTAGTTATACATTGACTTAAATCATAATGTTTACTTATGAAAGCTTCCACAATATTGTTATCCTTACTGAGCATCTGAGCTCACCCCTTTCAATGTTTTAATATTTCCAGGATGTGAAGAAGTATTTTATGAATTACCTGCAGGGATAGTCAGAAAGGGATATGAGTGTGGACTATGAAGACCATGTTATCAAAGTTTTTTTTACGTTATGATGTAATGAAATACTTATGAATGTATCTAGTGTTTCCAAGGCTACTAAACTAATCGGTCTTTCGAGAATTGGTCCTTTGTGATCATGCCAATGTTACGCAATAACGCACCGACTCTGGGTAACTGGGGTCGGGGTGTTACACAATATGTTATATTATTATATTTAAATACTATTATTATTTTCTAAAGGTGTAAATATAATTACTATGCTTAGGTAAAAAATGGTAAAAAAATATGGAATCATTGGATCTAATTTAACTTCTACAAAAAATGATCTTTAAAAGAAAAATAATTTTAACATAAAGAAAAAGAAGAAACTAAATTCTTAATAAGATACTAAAATATGATAAATTCTTCTTAATACCACCAATATATTTTTAGTGATATATAACATAATCAAAAAATAAATATTTTCATTTTTTTAATTTTTTATTAATTTTTTATTTTTTGTTGTAATAAAGGCCCCCATTGGTAGAAAAAAACCAACAACCCCCTGGGGTTATCTTGTACTTGGAAGAAGAAGTAAAAAAAGGAATCAATATAGTGATCATTTGATTCTTCATTGTCGTAGTATGTATGGAGAGTCATTTTAGTCAATTTGGAAAGTCCATGATATATTTTTAAGATTTAATGAGTTGAATACCATAAAATATTTTTGTTATGTTTTGATTTGTTAATATATAATACAAATTATTAAATATTTTATAAATAATATTTAAATTATATGCCTTATATTAATTTTAAAGATAATCTTGTTATAATAATTTTGTGCTTCATTATCATCAAAATTAGTTTATGATGATATTCATTTAGCATAAGAAACATATGGATTTTAAACAATTAATAATTTCAAATGTATATATAACAATATTTCACTATAAAAACACATCATAATAGCCTAATTATTTTTCTTAATTTTTTAAAAAGTATGAAACAATGTAATGAGTGAAATTTTGGGTAATATGTTTCCATAAATTTATTAATGGTATTATATTCTGTCAAAATACTTTCATTGTTGAAGTGTTTTTTAGATTATAATTAAAAATAATTTAAAATATATTATTTTTATTTTTATATTTATTTTTTTGTTATTACATGGACATTAAAAAATACACATAATCTAAAGGAGTATATTTTTTTATAAATTAGTGTGTAGGTTACATGGTCTCATAATGTTTGGAGACTTCATGAAGTGGTGATTTTTTATCATGTTTTTTATTTTTTTTGACAAATAACATAAAGTGTTAGTTTGTCTATTTATAATTTATTACTATGATTTTTATTGATTATAATGTTTAGTAATAGATTTCACAAAATTATGAAATTTATATTAAAGTATAAAATCATTTCTCATACATAATCCCACTTCATGAGTCGTATTGTGCCTCTGAGGAGTAGATAATGTGTTTATATACTATTTATGATCCATCATAATGAAATAATATGTCCTTTATAACATCAACTTGTTTTTTTTTTCATAAAAAAATTGTTATAAAATAAAATTATTTCTATAAAAAGTCAGTAATCCATTTATGGTGGCCTTTTTTGATCTTCATAGACAATATATTCTATGAGAAACTTAATTATTGATTAAGGATTCATGTTTGATAATGCACTCAGGTATTTATTATTTTTTAATCTATCTATATATTTATTATTAATATGAATTGATTATAATCAGTATTGATGTTATGTATTTCCGTTTGGATCAATGGAAACTCAATAACATTCTTATGGGAGAACATTTTTTTATTGATAGAGAATCATGTTATAATATAACCACCAGTAAAAAAGATAACTCTTGATTTAATGATCTAAAAAAATAGATTAAATTTCAATAAATTATTATAAATTTTAGGTAGTGTTTTTAAAAATCATGAAAACTATTATATAAAATAGTGTAATATTTCTTAGATTCTATATTTTTTCACAATAATAGTATCTTATGTTTACACACCATTTCTTAATGGAATACTTCGTTCTTTGTAAACAAGTCTTCTTTACTGAATGTTGGACATTATAATGAATCATATACATCCTTATTACATTTTTTAATGATTTTAAAACAAGGAATCAGAATTAATGTCTTCGTATGGGATATTAAAAAAATTAACCCATCAGTCCACTGAAAAACCTGAAAACATATATTAATTTTTTCTTTTTACATAATAAACATAAATCTCAAAAAATCATTACTTCCTCATGAAACAAATTCATTGAAAAATACATTTCAAAAATAATATTGTAGGAAACTATATAAGAATAAATTAATATCATTATAGTTACTTGGGAATATAAGAGAACTCAGGGAAACATCTACTTCAAAAAATATTCTCACCATGAAAACATCACAATAATTATTTTAATAAAAAATAACTGTTTTACCTTTTCTAATTAAATTATTTCCACAAAATATCATAGAACACATTTAAAACCACATTAAGGAGTATTGGGATATTATTTTTACAATATCTCAGATAATAATCTTTTTATTGGAAGAACATACCCAATTAATTACAACACATCTCATCTGTAGATATTATTATCCCCCAGGGAATTTTAGAGCTTGATCAGAAAAAAATCATTTTATTTATTTTTTGAAAACAATAAAATGTATAAAACTTATAGGTTAATGGAATTTCATAAAAAAAACTTGTGAAAACATCCATTTCAACCCAAAATTATAACTATTGATAGTTTTCATATAAAAATAAAAGTAAATACTATTATGATTTATTACTCAATAAAATAAAAACTCATTAGAAAATGGGAATTGATATATCATTATGAAAACAAGAAAATATAAAGAGATTTATTTATAATTAATTACTTCTATAATGGTCATAAAATGTGGTCATGTGTTATAATAAAAAAAAGAAATATTTTCATATTTTGTGTAGAATGTAATGAAATTAGTTATACATAAAACAATAAAAGAATATGTTTAACCCACTACAATGAAAATAAAAATTGTTAAAAACTAACCATTAATAATAATTTTTTAGATAGAATGTTTTAAAAAATTTAAATGAATATATACTTTTAATAGAAATATTGTATAACATTTAAAATTTAGTTTTAGAAATAAATCCCATATATTGAGTCCCAATTTATCGCTTGTGTTATTTATCCTACTGAGTAAAAACCATATATTAGTAATGTCATTTTGAAAAAAAATTAACTTTTATTCAATTATTAATATTAAATTAGTTAAATTAATTAAATTTTTTATTTTATAAATAAAATAGTTATGTTTGCATTATAAATTTTGGGGTCCATCAGTTCACAATCACTAAAATTACTTTAGTAGGATGATCATGGTCAAAGGGATCATTCTTCCATATTCTATATATTCAATATAATTTCCTAATTATTATTTTTATATATTGAATATAATTTCATAACCATCCTTGTAAGGATATCATGAATATTTAAATATGTCACTTCATGTTGGTGGTATTTCACACATATGCATGAGAAATTATTAAATTTTTCAATAGATATGATGGATGGAAATTAGATAGTAGTTCATTATTACATAACCAAAATTATATCATAAATTTCACATATATTCCTGAAATATATCTATATATATATCCATTCAGTTAGGTGATGTAAAATTAAATATTCCATAATATGGATGATATATTTTACATGTAGACACAAGCAACATTTCTTTTTCTAATATATGGAAAATGGTTATAAATTATCTATTAAATTTATATAAATACATCTAATATAGTCATTATATTAATTCAATTATGATAGTGTTTTTTTAATTTATTTGACATTGGTGGAAGAAGAAAGATACATTAATGTACTTGATTATGATCATTACATCTTTCTTAGATATCCTATAATTTTCTACAAATTAATCATTCTTAGATTAGTATTTTGGTTATATTTAGTCATATAAGAAATGGTAAATATAGTTTTTCAGTTATCAATAATGATATTATTTGAGATAACATTATAATATTATGTGGATAAGTGAGGGGTGATGAAATCCTTTTACAATTGAGGGAAGTTGAACTCTTGAAATTATTTTTGGTTTTAAAATAATTTTAAATAATATTTCAATATAATTTTTATAAAATAACAAAATTTATAATATGGGACAATATTATTCAATATAATCTCATGTAATAATATTATTAATAATAATTTTTTACCATATACCATAATGTTAATTTTTTTACATCATTTATCCCTCTCTCAAAGTCTATTAGTTTTTACTATGGAAACTTATTTTAATGCAGAAAAATGAAATTTAACTCAGTAAATTTTATTTACAAGACAAAACCATGTTTTAAGCTAATTTATATTATTTTTATTCTATATCTGATAAAAATAAACTTTTAGAAAAGTTTGTGTAATATAATGAAAAAAATATTTTTAAAATAATTTTTAAATATCAAAAGGTTTTTACACCATAATATTATATAATTTGGATTCCCATAAAAATTATTGGTTTATGATTATTAAAGGATTGTTTTGTGTCTTTAAAACTAAAAAAACTAAAAAATTGTTATGATTACTTCAGTAATAAAAAAAACCAAAAGTAGTTTCTATTAGAAAGAAACATGAAAAAGGATCTAAAATATCCTATATGGGTTTATATATTAATAATAAACATTATAAATAATCTAATTTGATTATAAATTATATATTTGGTCTTAAAGACGTTTTTTTAATAATTTAGCTCATTCATACATCATTTTAAATTTAAAATAGTGTCACTATTTGTAAAACATTATTTTTCACTATTCAACTACAAATTGACTAATCCTGAAAAATACTAAAATATATCCCAAATATAATATTGACATGACTAATTCAATGTTAACGTCCTTTTAATAAAATAAATTTATAATATTCATATGTTTAAAATTTAAATAAAACAATATAATTTACGAAGTGAAATTTTTTTAGAACAAATATCATTTTTTCTTTATTGAACAATAAGATAAAACTATTATATTAAAAATTTATCTCTAAAATATAATTAATAAAATTAATAAGACATTAATTTGATCTATTATTAAGATTTCCTTGTTTTTCAAATTATTCTAGGGTAATTAAATTACAGGATAATAATTTTATTCGTTATGAAAAATATAAGGATTTTTTCATATCATATTCATTTCAAATTCTCTTGTTGCTTCTTGATTCATATAGTAATTTCATATAACATTAACCACGATTGTTAACCTATTCCAAATAATCCCCTCTCAATGATAATTAATTTAAACTATATTTTTTCAAATATTAATGATTCTCTTCCAACTAAAATATTTGATATCTCAAAACATGGGATGCATCTGGTACATATTTTGTTAACAATGAATCATGAAACACACCTTTTACCTAATATAAACCCATAAGATAGTATTTTGGAAGGAAATAAATCCCACATTCTCAAAAATTTCATATAACCCAAATAATGTATGTTGATAGTTTTTCATTTCATTGAAAACCCATAACCCATTTCTATAAAAATATCTACCGAAGAACATGGTTTCCTACTATAATCGAAAGATATTTTCTCTGATTATATCCATAAATCATCTTTCTACTCTTAGATACTCTTATATCATTTTGAATCATTTTACCTTTTCAACCATCTCTTCCAACAATTCCTATAAATATAAGGAAATTTATATATAGAATTTCACTTCTATAATTATATGTATCACATATTTTGTAATATATTATAGTATAAAACATAATAGTAACACTCTAACTCATTTAATGGGAACATTAAATATATTCATATGTTAATCCTAAAAAAATTAAAAACATTAAAATATGAAAATAAGTTGAAAATTAGAATAACAAGAATAATAAATATTGGATCATACTGATATCGTAGGATTGTTGAACTCATGAACTACAATGTGATAATAAGATAGAATGTTAGTAATGTAATATTAATTCCCCTCATTCTATTGGTGAATCCTATTAGATGAACACAAATATATAGAATGTTTAAGATCATGACATAAATAAGACAATGACGTTATCCTTTCTTTTGAAAGAATGTTCTTCAATAAAGAACAATCCAATATCTATGTTGGACAAGTAAAACTGTGGATTGCACACAATTTGTTTAAATTTATTGATTAGGATCATCCAATTTTAGATCATTACTAATTGTTCGTCCTTGTTTTATCCTTATATATCTCTTTATTTGATTATTCAATTTCATTTTGAACTCTTATATGATTATTATTAATTTTTTTCCATGAAATCCTAAAAATTATTTTAAAAACATATTTATTGTTCCTTTATTCAACAATATCTTCATGTTCTTCAACGATGAGAATGTGATTTATTGATTTGGGAATTTAAAGCAACACAAATCCTAATCAAACAACTAGAATAAAAAATAACTCATGATAATGGGATTGATAAAAAATTAGGTGTGCTTTTTGATACATTTTGGGTTTTGGATGATCATTTTAATGATTTTAATCCAAATATTCAATAGAGGATGTAACTGAGTCATGTGGTGCATACGATGAATCTCTAAAGGTTAGAAGAACTAATTTCTAGTAACTAGATGGCTAGAAATTATGAGCAATGACGACATCAACTATTTCTCGGATGAATAGTGAAAGGAATTGAAGGAGGATATACTAGATATGCAACTTGAGTGAAAATTATATATTTGGAAAAATCCCTACTATATGTGGTGCATCATGATGAACACACATTTTGTCCACCCTATGTTGTTCCAGGAGGGGTTTTGGGAATCTATAATGATGTCATGAAGGGAAGCCTCCCACATGACTTGTAACCCTTCCTCATTTATTCAAACAATGTCGATGGAAAAAAGTTTTGAACCCCATGTGTAAGGGTATGTGAAGGCACACGACCATGTATCAATGTATACGTCTAGGCACAAAACCATGTACCAAAGTACATGGACACACCCAAGGTGCAGGGGTAGGGACCCCATGTGCTAGGGAACACCATGTATATTCATGAAACACCATGTGTCCCAAAATGGTTAGTGATCCATCTACCAAAACGTAAATAGAAAGGAAATGGACTATGACCGTAGGTTATGTAGTTCTACTCAAATGTCCTGCACCCTAATATAAATTTTTCGGAATTTTAAAACACACATATTTTTTTTATTTTGACATAGATTTTGGCCTCTGATTAGCATATCCTATATTTTTTCATCATAGAAATTGATGGTTCCCATAGTAGTGGACTTTTTAATGTGATAGGATATGTTCTGGGTGGACTCCTATTTACGAGAAATTTGATGATGGTTGTGAATAGGCATGATCACTAGAGGATTTAATTGACAGGGACACCCCCATCATCTTGGTTATCTGGCCACTATCAACCGAGTGAATCCATACCCCTATTGGATAGGGAATGGGTTCTCATGTACCCAAATTGGACCCCCTATCATATTAGGCTACAGATGTTATCCATATAGAGTTGAAAATAATCATTGTTTGAATACGAGACCTCTAAATACGATGTGATAACCCCTTATAGGATAGGGAATGAGTCACTAATGACTACAGTGAAACCCCACTGTCCCAATAGGGAGAAGGTCCATAGCCTATAGAGTGGAACCCCCATAATAATGCATATGAGTCCTCTATCTACTAAGTAGAACCCCCTATCAATTGGGGGGTTACTTCATGACACTATAGACAATCCCCATAATAGACTAGGGAATGTGTTCTCGATAGATACTTTTCGAGTGGACCCCCAGGATGCAATAGGGTGTGGGTACTATACTTGTAAATTTTGACCAATCAGTTGTGTGGAATAGTGGTGAGGTTAGTGACTCTATATAGTTACTTCTGGGTAGATGTGTGGGATGTTGGGAATCATTGACGATCTTTTGGAACACTCAAAAACATTTTTTCTTGGTCTTTTATATGATATTGAGATCACATTACAGTTTTATTTGGGAATTTATTTAGCATATATACATCTGTATCCATGCCTTTGTATTTTTTTACTCTCCTACCATGGGATGAAAATATTCAAAGGGTATACCAAAATAATTATGTGTTTATTTTATCATGGTTCAATGAGGTTACTCATCAATAATTAGTGGAAAATACTAAAAATGTAGTCCATCTACACACCGTGTCTACCCACTTTACCTTGGAAGAAATTATTCTTTCTTTAACATTTTATTGAACATCATAATGTTTACTATCTACTAACATTATTTTACTATTTTTTATCTTAAATATCCCACATTCATATTTTGGGAAAACCTACTATGCTTGAATATACTCCCCCTATATAGGATGTTTTCGCACATGCCATGTATTATGAGGATAAAAAACTAGTAATGGTGGAATTCTAATAAACATAGGAATTCTTGATTATTCAGATAAAATATGGTGTTTATATATATAATATTAAGAGGTGGTCTATCTTAGTGTATACATTTCTAGTTTTTTTATGTTTAGGAAATGTTTATGGTTGGCAGTGTATTTATCCTATTTACTTGTTAGTTTTCACTATTGTACTATTTTACAACATATAGATTTTTGAATTATTGATATAAATTATATATATCACTTATTTTATTATATTATTTATAGGAACTAATTCATTAAGATAGTTGGTTGTGTTAATAAATATATATAATGAAATGGCATCCCATTTCGGGTATTTGATTCACTGCTTGTTGCCACCCCCGGCCTTTGGAGGCAGGTTTGGGGGAGTTTCAATTCGATCCCAAATTTGTTTTGGTAATGAATGATTTGTGTTAGGTTAGTTACTTCATTGAGATAGTGTTTGGGTTAGTACCATTATGTGCATTTGGTTGTAATTTAAGGAAATAGTTTCAATGTGTTATGATTCGAAAACATAGTACATGGATTCAAGTGATGTTAATGGTGGATGAAGTATCCCTTCACTAGTACCTTAATCCCCAAAAGTTTAACAATAAATACAAATAAATGGGTTTTAGGAATAAATTTTACATTAAAAATATAATATTTATTCATTTAAATTTCATAATCGGTCAACTCACAATAGTTGTGAATATAATTTCTCATCTGATTGTGGTATGTCTTGATAAAATTTTCAAAATGCCTCTATGAGTAAAACCATACATGATACATTTTCTATATCATGACTATGATCTGATAAGTGATGAATCCATGGTTTATGGTCCATCCCATGAGCTTCTTCCTCTAGTCGAACAGGTAGAAGAACCCCTACCTGTGGAGCTTAAAATCATCCCTACAGTCTAGGTTAAGGATGTTCATAGGAATAAAGAAATCCAGAATTTCTAGTACTACAGAATGATGTGGTTCCACAATGTCTCGGATCTATAGTAAGTGGAACATTAGAAGTATTTATAGGTCTATATATTCAGACTCATCTATACACCAACATATCATGTGGTTTTACTGGCAGCTATCAATTTCAATGGATACTGTGGGTGTTTAGGGAGTCATGTTACCCAGATGCATGATGATCTGACACACTCATGTACATAATTCTAGAATTTGTTCTTTGAGGAGTATTATCCATCATATTTTTGAATGTATGAATTCACGATATTCTATAGAAGTATTAGGGAGGGATAATTTTGGTTATATACGTAGAGATGTTTACATACATTACTCTTTAATCCATCGACAAGATTTTGAATTCCAACTTTTGGGAATAAAATTTTGAGTATGGACTCTACATTGAGATATGTGACACTATGGAACCCATGTGAATGTGAAACTATATCGGTTTTTTTGGAGATGTAACTTTTGATCGAAGTATTCCCATTAAAGGAATTCATGGAAGTTGATGTTGGTATTGAATGATATAGGGCATAGCCATCTCCATCAACCACAAGGAGTTAATCGACATGACATTAACACAGGTAAATTCTATATGATCATACATATGAATTTGTTTTGGTGATGTGTAGGGGACTATGTAAGACCAATGAGGTGGTGGTTCTATGTGAGTAATGGACTAGGCAAAATGGAATGAAACTTACCAACAAGATATGCTGGGGAGAATATGATGATAGTAGAAAGACCACCATAGAAGAGGAAGAGCCAGGATCTGGGATCTCCAAGGACATATAAGGGAGGTCCTTGGGAGATATTTCTAGAAGAGGATAAGAAGGTGATATGGGTTGTTGATGACTCTATGAGATCATCCCCCCCTAATATCATAATGGCCATGTCATGCTCAGGAAGCTAGCAGCCAGAGCACCAGACATCTTCAATCTATAGAGTCTTATGAATATAAATTACACGATATGATTAAAGGTATGGAATATGTATTTTATAATATTACATTAGTATTAGTATATAGAGGATCTTTTCATCCCTACCTTCCTATAACCATGTTTTGATATATGGATCTCCCAGTTGATACACATGCCTTACTGCTTCCCCTTGTGGTTCCTATGGATAATTCTTCCTCTTTATTTTTTATTTGTTAGATGTGAATGATATTTCTTGGGGGATATAGGTTCAAATGATATTTTTTTTCTTCATGATGGAACTCTATGACATAATCTTCATAATGTTTTGTTTTTACATGGTATGAGAAAAAATTTGATGTCATTTTTGGTGAGTAAGATGTCTACACACTGATGAGATGATATTCACTTTTATGGGTGAGGGAGATATCATTGTACTTCAAGAGGGTGTTTTGGGAATAATGATACATACCATAACCCATAAATGTTTTTTGTATATACCACGGTGTAGTGGAACATTAGGAATTTTAATTCTTTCATTCATGGAGGATTATATGTAAATCAACCCTAGGGATTTTATGGGACTACATACAAAGCAAGGTATAATGTTTTTTACTAACATTCAACTTAGGATCACTCCAATATCTTCTTCCACATATAAAATATCCCCAAAGATATATGAGAGCTGTTGTTATAGTTGTATGATCTTCAAAATAATGGTTTCATTGGGAATAGTGTGTACCCATGGGTAGCACATTTTTTATTTGTGAAATAGTCAAATGATATTTTTCATCTTTGAGGGGATTATCATCACTAAACATGGCCATGATAAAGAAAAACTTCCACATAAGAAGTATTTTTGATTTTCTAGACTAGATTTGAGGATTATAATGGTTATTTAATATCAATCCCATGTCTAGATACCTCCATTTGAAGGTTTACATGGATGATATTCTTAATCTTGAAAACCAGTTTCACTTATGATACAATAAGTTTTTGGTTTTCCCTTTGGCATGATGAATTTCCCCACTATGTTTATGGATTTGATGAACTCTATTTTCTAGCCATACATACAACAATTTGTGGTATTATTTATCATTAACATACTTATCAACTATAAGTAAGCGGATTAAAATTCCAATACCTTGAGTATGGTTCTATATTTTCTTCTAGAACGCTAACATTATAAAAAAATATCAATGTTCTAGTTAAGAATTCTTGAGGTTCACATATGAAAGATTCCTTATTTGGTGTATGGTATAGTCATGGAATAAGTGTAGTTATATTTAGTTATTAAATGGGATCCACCCATGTGCATTTCATATGTGAAATGTATTAATGTCTTGGTAGTGTACTACAAGAAGATTGTGGCCAACTACTCTAGGATTTTGGCTACTTTGACTACCATAATAGGGAAAGGGAATAATATTTCCTAGATTGAGTAGGGTTAGTGGTCCTTTAATTATTTGAGGTTATGTTATATGACTTATTCTATATTGAGACTACTGAATTAGGTAATGGAGTATGTAGTCTATAGTGATGCCTCATGATCTGATCTGGATTATTTTTTAATGTAGAGGAAGGCAGTTATCACTTACGAGTTGAGTCATGTGAGACCCCATGATCATAAATATGAGATTCAATACCTATATTTGGAAACAATAGCCTTAAACATGATGATTTTAATTCCATAACATTATGTAGAGCTCTTTGTGGTTTACTAATACCATCAGAGTCATAGGTATATCATCATGGAGAGAAAATTGGAACTTGAGATAGAAAAACTGGTTAGAGTTCCAACAGGACTATAAATTGAGATAGTATATACTATAGGGAAGGTAAAGCTTAGAAGTATATTAAATTTTTAGTAATTTCTAAATTCTATTGGTGAGTGAGTCTATTTATTAGTTTCCTTTTTCTATATTTTCATGGTAATGATGGAGGGTGCAACATATCTTTAGTCGATGGTGTTGCATCTATATCTTGAGTGTGTCATGGAGTCCTAGATGGTAGAAATTTTCTGTGACGTATTGTGTGACTAGATAGAAATAGGGGATTAATTACTTGGATATTGTTAATGAAATGATCATTTCATCCTTTTCCATGGATGAACAATAGTCCTAGTCACAATGTGGTAGGATTTGATGTAGGAGTTCCTCACTTCTCCGAAAACTATATATCCCATTGTGGTGAAGATATACAGAGACCCTCAGTGGTCGTTTTGATGCTCTATCATGAGGCTTGTCAAGGTTTATTTCACCTATCATTGAATTTCATATAAGATAGTGAAGGCTGAGAACCATGTTCCAGAAGTCTTACTACAACACTATCAGATCCTAGAGTGGACGTTGAATAAAATATACATGGAATTATTTAAAGGGATTCCATAAACAACAAATTTCCATGACACCGTATAGGTAATAATTGACTGACTCACATAGTTTGAACACTTTCTTTATCTCAAGGAATAGAGTTCGCTGGAGAATTTGGGGATGATGTGTGTGTGGTTGATTTTTTCTTTCATGTAATTACAATGAATATTGTCTTGGATCATTAAAAATAGTTTATATCATGGATGTAGAGAGGGATAACAAAGGCATATAGGACACAAATTATGACTATTACAACCTTTCACCCCATATAGATGGGTACACAGGGAGCACCATCTAAGTGTTGGAGGATATTGTGAGGGATTGAATAGTAGACACGTACCATAAATGGGAGGATCAATTTAAGTTTCTATATCTTTAATAAAACAAAAGATACCACTATAATATGGGAATGGCTCTTTTTGAGTCAATGTATGGGAGAACCTTCTAGTCAGCCATGTGTTGGGAAAAAATTGGTGATACTTATTTTGTGGGTCTACAGATAGTGTAGGTGGAAATAGAGAAGATCTAGGTCATCCATGAGTGGATGAGGATATCCTAGAACATGCATAAGCCTTACTCAGATCATTATCATGGGCCTTTAGAGATCAAGTATGTATATAAAGTTTTCCTAATAGAATTTCTATAAAGATGATTGAGGAGGACAGTGTGGGGAGAAAATGTATCCTTATGGTTTATCAAGCCATTTAATATATCACATAGGGTTTGTGAGTTTTCTTATGGCCTCACCCTACCCCACAGCTAACGTGACTGCATGAAATCATCCATATGACACAACTAAGGAGAAACATGAATGAAATTATTCAAGTTATCAACTAGGGAGTGATGGACATCAAGGATGGATAAAATTTTTAGAGAACCTTGTGGCGATCGAGGATTGATAGGAGATAAAACTATGTGGACATAACATCCCCTTTATTCATGTGATGTGGAATCATGGGAATGTGCAGTAGTGTTCCTAGGAGTGGTTGATCTAGATGTGAGAGTAATATCCCAAGTTCATTGCATTGTTTATTATGAATATTTTGAAGCAGGTAACGATATAGAGACCTAATATTTTCTTTATGATACATTAAAATTTATATATATATATATATATATATTCAAATCTAGTAATTGAGATGGCATGAAATTCTGTGCTCTGTTGTTATCTAAATAAATATAACAAAATTTAAATTTATTCTATACTATGAATAGACAATATTTTATTTATGGAAAATGGGTTATATCTTAAATGGAATAAAGAATAATATATTTGAGACCATGGTTACCCATGGAACATGCTTTTTACCCTAAGCACAACCTAAAATAGTTCGGTGTAAGGAATTCAATTAAACAAGTCATTGGTGGTATATTCAGTAGATTTATCAATTGATTAAATAAATCAATTAATTAATTTATCCTAAATAATTTTACTATAAATCAATCATTATGTATATTTACATAGGTTTAGTCTCATAAACCTGAGATTGTGGATTGCATCTCATGCACTCATTCTATTGGGGAATAATATTTGATGATGATGAATTATTGGAATGTGGAATATCAGGACACAAATAATGCAAAGAGTTATTCTCTTTAGTGGACTATATTTTAATTGATGTATAATGATCCAATATCTATGTATGAATTTAAAAAATTTGTATTATTCCCAATTTGATCAAAATGATTGAGTAGAATCATCACTTTTATGATTGGTAAAATATTCTGGACCATAGAATGCCAATATATACCTGTTTATTGGACAATTATAATTCATTCTAATCCTGGATATCCATATTCATGATCATCAGATTGGAATTCTTGGAAATTATGTTCAAAAAATTATTCTTGTGCCTTCCACTGAAAAGAATAATTTTATTCATCCATTCGAAACTGAATTCCTAGATCGACAATATCATGCATTACTAATCCCAATTTAGACCACAGAATCACCACAAATCCACATGTAAGGGGATGATAAAAAACCAGATATTATTTTTTATATATTGGAGTTTTTGGGTGATTTTCTTATAAAAATGAAATCTAATCATCAATGGAGGAATGACCTGAGTCCAGTGGTGCATACGAAAAAATCCTAAGGGTTAAAAAACTTATTTCTAACCAGTAGGTGGAAAAAATGATCAACAATTACTAGATATAATGTTTTTGGGAAGAAACAAGGTCACAATCGATTGATGAAAATTCAAATTTGGATCATGAGGGTACATCTTCAATTCTAATTAAATCCTGACTACACATTTTGTATCACGATGAAAACATAATGTGAAACCCCTATGCTGCAGTTCCTTGGGTTTTGTTAATATATACAGATATATTGGATTGTATCCTTTTAAATGCATTGTACCCCTTTCTTGTGTGGTGGAGTACAAAAGATTGACCCCATGAGTAAAGACATGACTAGGCACATGGTCGTGTGTTGAGATACATGGTCATGGCCAAGGATCACAAGTACCGAACCTATGTTCTGGGGAACAACATTTATATCCACTATGTGCTATGTGTCCCTACATGGTTAGAGAGCAATGTATGTATAGGTAAATGACCAAACAATTGAGTGGGACCACACACTGTGTGGGTCTTCTCACGCACCATGTAACCATAGTTCTATTTTTAGAAAACATCAAACCATATTATATTATCCATTTGAACAAGGATTTTGGCCCATGAGCAGCCTATCCTATTTTTTTCATCTAAAATTTAATGGTTATATCATTTGGGTATTTTGAGATATGATGTGTGATATTCTAGGTATGGTGCTTATTTAGGTGGTTCTCAACGATGACAGTGACCAGGCAGGATCACTGAAGGGTTATCTAGGGTGGAAACCCCTATCATCATGGATGTGGTCCCTCTATATTCTGAGTGTAACACATATCAGATAGGGCATGGGTCCCCATGACTCTATAGTGGAACCCCACTTCTACTTATGGGAGTTGGTCCTTGACCTATAAAGTTGAACCCCTCATCACTTTTGGACTGGGTCCTCTATGTTCATAGTGGAACCCCTATCATATAGGATGTGTGTCCTCATTGACTAATGCGAAACCCCCTATCACACTAGGGAATTATTCCTATAGCTAAAAAATAGAACCCCCATCATATTGGGAATGGGTTCTCTATTTATTGAATTGAACCACTTATCGGATATGGTGAGGGTCATTGTGATATAGTTGTGGAACTCCCATGACAGATCATTGTGTAGGTCCTCAATAAATAATTATAGATTGGAATGCCATTATGGAAATAGAGTGCAGGTCCTCTACTTGGATATTGTTCCAACTCACCAGTGTGAAACTGTTTTGAGCTGAGTCCTTGTACATGATTACTTTTGGGTATATGCATGGGATGATAGTCATTATTGATTGACATTAGGAACTCTTAGTGACTCATTTTCTTGGGATGTGATGTGATATAAAGATCCACTTACTCTCTCATTTTCTACAAATATATATATATATATATATTCTTGGTGATTTGGTTAATCTCTCACCATGGGTTGCGAAGATACATGGGGTTTTCCATTTTATTTCCATGTTAAGCTTATATTGGTAGGATGAGGATACATTATTTCTATGGGTGTCAAAGAATCTATGTATTTTCAATCTACACACTACATTGAGCCCCTTGTTTAAGGAAGTGGTTATATGTTTTTAATATTTAGGTTGAGATGAATCTTTCTTACTATGCAATGTATTTCTATTCCAATTGTGTATCTTAAATCTCCCTTTTATAACTTTCCAAGAATCCTTTAGGGTATGTATATACTAACCTTTACATGGTCTTTTGATTCTTGTGTGGTGTCTTATTCAGATGATGCACAGATTGACGGTGACTTCACAGGAGATTAATAATACATAGTGGTTTGGACCACATACAATTATCATACAATGTTGATCAGGATGTAGGATCTCTTAGGGATTTACATTCTAATTTTTTTGTTGGAAAATATTTCTTTGTTGGGTGTTTTTTTTAATTTTACTTTTTAGTTTCAACTTTCATAATCTTGTATAGATAATAAATAATCAAGAAATATATGACATAATAATGCAATTGGATTTATTTATATAAATATATTTTATTTACTTACTTCCACCTAATTGAATAAGAAAATGAAAACATTGTTCATGTGTATGTATTACCTACCGTCTCCCTGAAAGGTGTATTCCATTTCATTTATCTATATATTATATATTTAGTTATATAATAAATACATAAGATATATATGAATCATGTTCTACATTCTGGATGTTTGTAAATCATGATATATGTAATAATATAAAGAATAAGAAGTCCAAACAGGTATGATAAATAAAACTATTATTACCCAAAATGTTTCATTAACATAGAATTGACAAATTAACAGGTAATATAAAGCCTTACGTGAATCATATAAGATAGCATAAAAATTATTATGGTTATGTTAAAATTTAAAAAAAAATTAAACCCACTATACAAGAATTTTAGACACAGACAATAGAAATTCTATCTATGGTAAGGAAAAATTTTGCAATCTAATTTTTATCTAAGATTCCTTATACGTAAGTATTTACTAAGTTATATTTCTCATCCATGTCCACGATTTCTAATGAAAAATCATAAATTGTTTACTATTATTCCATTTATGTTTAAATCCATTTTTATCCATTTTTTTACATTTACTAATTTTTATGGATGTATTCTTTCTTTTGGTTTCCATTCAAGGTAATTTTTTTTTGACTTTTCAGACAGAAGTATGAGGAGAATGTTTATGTTTACCTTATAAGAAATGAATGGATTTTTACATTTTTTAAAAACCTTCGTTCCACGATGCATCATCTACACTATTTCATGTTTATTTTTAAATAATTTATCTGAAAAAAATTATGTGTCATTTTGGAGATAGAAAACCATTTTATAGAAGAAAGTATATTTTCTTCAAAAATTAAGTTCAACTATTTTATAAAAATTATTTTCCATCAATGATGACATATGGTTATGTTTCTATAACTATTTTTACTTTGATTTGATTATGTTTATGATGGAATTATTTCTATGATGTAAATTAATCATATATGATTTATGTAATTATGAAATGATCTTTATGAATTCCATTTTATTAAATGGGTTAAGAAATGATGAATGATTTATATTTTTGCGGAATATGTAAGAATGATTAAATTTTGAGATGGGTGGGACCTATAGCTCACTCCAATTAATTTGGTAAATATTTATATCTCATTATATATACATGAATTAAAATGAAAGTAAATCTTCTTCAGTAAGACATGATTGTAATGGAAAGTTAACATGGTTCAGTAATGGAATATGTCCCTTATGATGGTTTTGGAAGCAATTTCATGGATACAATATAAATCATATTTTGTGCTTATTGTATGGACAAAATTACAATTTTTATATCAATTCTATTTTATCATGGTTAATGTTCCTTTATGATCTATGCCTTTCATACTTCCCTTATTTATATCATGACTCGTGATTTTGATGTTTAAACTTTATGTTCGTGTTTTTATGTTAAAATGTTTATGGTTTGTTTTATGTCCTCTATGTTTACCCTTACTGAGCATTTGAGCTGAAAATTTTTATATTTTCTTTTCCCCAAGATATAAATAATGGTTTTAAGAAGGAAGAAAAGGGGAATATCATAATGGAATATTTTGAAGATCTTTTACCAATTTAGAATACTATGTTCCAAGTTTCAAAAGACACTAAACTAATTTGGTCTCTGGGAGTCTGTTTGTTTCATGAATTCATTACTCCATAAAAGTCATGTAATGTCCATGTACATCAATCTTGGGTCTCTACAGTTGGTATTATAGTAAAGGTTTAGTTATCCTTTAGAAACTGGGATGTGAAAACTTTAGTGTTGTCCCTTGAGATATTTCTGAGGTATGTATAGGGATATCCCAAAGGTTAATTATATCTATTGGTTACATTCAAAGAATTATGATAATGATCATGAGTAACCTAGGGTAATCTTATGATTTCATGGATTAAAGAAGGTTTCATAAGTTAGACATCATATAAGAGACTTTTTATGATAGTGTGGTTACTTATTATTTTAACTATTTCTTACACTATGGTTTTTGGTTTTAGTCAATGGATGGAACTAGAAGGAATTGTCTTAACATTGGATATGATGGAAAAATTTACGACTATAAGAAATGATGTTGTGTAACGCCTAGATTGAAATATATTTTGATTATGCCGAATCAGTTATCATGATATATGATTTACAAGGTGACCTTTATTGGTATTCCTAAGTCATCAAGGAAGAGGAATATGAAATTTTATTCATATTCACATGGTGAGGAACATATGGGATGGAATATTAATATCTATACTTATCATGAATAGCAGAAGAAGAACATTAATGAATACCTCAAATGGAGGGGATGATGTTATATGTGTGATTAAAAGGGTTATAGTGTGATGTACTTTCATGAAGTTCAACGTTTTATATATTAAGAACATGGGCATTACAAAACTCAATACCCCAACCTAAGAGGTTACTTATAAATTGAGGAAGAACCAATTCCAAACAAATAATTAAAGAGGATTGATTGAAGTGTTTATGTATTCTTATTCAAGAATAATTTTTAGTTGTACTTTTATGGTATTATGGAATATTGGAATATTTATGGTCTCTTGTGGGTTTCCTTAAGAACATGCTACCGGTAACCCTGAAAAGTGACTGGAATATTTTTTGAATGTGCATGATATGATCATAATGAAAGGATAAGAAGATAATTATATATTTGATAGTATTAATGATATCATGACTTATATAAGGACAATGTGATATTAAGGATAGAAAATATTGAATTTATAGGTTTTTGTTATGTGGAAAGTGTTAAATTTTGACATCATTCATGTTTTCACTAAGGTTTTATGGTAATTTATGTTATTATAATTTTTCCAGAGAATACATGAATATGGTAGGAACGTGACAACCAAGGACTGAAAATGATATATGTGAGACAAATATTAAGTCAATTTAGTTCACCTATTTCTAATGTTTTATATTTTCAATTTTTGGAAGGATTATAATGTAATCCATTGATGGATAGTATATGTTATATATATGATAAAATTTTCTAACCATTTCATTGATACATTTGAATGACACATCATTATATCACATAATCACATAAAACATCATGAATGATAAATTCAACTTCATTTCATTAAATATAAGATGGAGAGGAAACTTTTTAGGGAACGACCAATGATGAGATCATACTAAAATAAATTAATTATTTCATCTCATTATCTTCAACATTAAGAAAATGATCTTGAAACCAAAAATGTTATCCTATTACATTCTTATTTTATTCCTCAGATGGCCCCTTAAATCATTTTATATTTAAGGATTTATGGTAGTTAACTTTCTCCAAACCATTTTCTCTTTCACCATACAGCAGAACATGATGGTTAGATTTCTCTTCCATATCCATGTTTTAACTTATCACCTATGTTATCATATGTAGAAACCCTAGGATGAGTTACTTTGGGAATCTTTTATGTTACTAACTTTTATTTTTTAAACTGATGTTTTACAATCACTTTTAATGATGTGGGTTTCCATGAAAGAAACATTCAAGTAAAAACCTTTAATAACCCAAATGAAATTTAAAGTTGATATTAATTTTTTGGGGGGTAGAATTTTACACCTTGATATTTTATGAGATAGATTATTTTTAATTTCATTTATGTCTTGTGTTTTATGATACACCATGATTATGTTGTGCTTTAAGGAATATCTTATGAGCTTGCATTATACACAACAATATTATTGGCTTGTCTTGCCCACAATTTCAAGTTCTGTTGAAATAATTCATTTCACAAAACTCTAAGTATCGATTTTATTCCATTTATAAATGAAATAAATTTGGATTATGCTACATACAGGACCAGAGGAACATTTTTCTACATGAAACACTGAATTGTCTTGTGTTACACGCAATAACGACCTCCCTCCTCTGCTTGTGTGGTACACAATACCGAGATTCACTAAAAACCAATATATTATTAAAATAAAATATAAATTATCCATAATGAATATTATTTACCAGTTTTTTAATTTTATATAACATTATCATTCATCATATACATGAATTGAGGAAAAATGATTTTTTCACTTTTAAAATGACTTTTTTTTAAAAAGCAGTTCTACCACCTTTTGATGGAGAACCCATATTAAATATATTTTTGACAAATTTATAAGTTCAATTTGAAAAAAATAAACCTCTTCTTTTGAAGTGGTATATATAATTTTACATTTGGTGAATTTTTGTTATTTTTCTGATAACATTCATATTTCGAAGAATATTGAAAATATGCTAAATTTTTATTGAAAACATATTTTTTCATCAAAATAATTCATATTGTTAAAATATAATATTGAATGTGTTTAAATTATATATAGAATTTATTTTTATAGTTTATGTTAATGTAAGTCATTTTCATTAATTTTTTACTGTATTCGTATTTAAAAACAATTCAATCATTTGAAATGTTTTAAACAGAAAGCCATATTTTTGACAATAGGATTAATTTTAAATTAATTACTGAAAATTATGTGTTTTTTATTTTAAAAATGGATTCTATAATTTTAATAAGTATGTTGAAATTATGTTAATGGGCAACTTTGATTTTTTTGGGCAGTTTGAATTATAAATTTTGTAATAATGTTTTACTATAGTTAAATGTATCTCGACTAATTAAGGGTAAACGTAATATTATAAAATTACACTAACACCTTCAAAAATTATATTGGATGAATAAAATTATCCCCATATCACCTAAGGGAAATAATAGATTCATTTAATGGACTATTGTACATGAAAATGATGTAATTATTAGAAAAACAAAATAATGTGACAACATCTCACTCGCTTATATCATATAAGAGTAATAATTTTAATTTAGTGTTAAACATCATAAAACATAGAAAGTAAATTTTCAATATAAATTTAATTAATTTTTATATTTTATGGGACTTTGTATGGAATTTTTAGAGACTAATTATTTGTCGGTAATTATGATATAATAGTGATTTTAAAATTATTTTATTAATAGAAATATCAAATAAATGTTTTTAAAAAATATTAAAATAAATATCATATGATCTAATTAAAGTGCTCCATGAATTTTCTAGCTGACTATGACATTTTAAAAGTGTATTAAATATTTTTTTGAATATATCTTTTATTAGGATTTTATTTAATGTCTAATAAATTATTATTGTCAAAATTGACACTATTGATATTTTTTAAACATAACAATTAATTAAATTATTTAAAAATCATAAATTTATTTAAAAATTAAAATGTGAAAATTATATTGTCTAAAATCTCAAAAAGTATCCATTTATTGTAATTTAACACCACATATGTAAAAAATTTATTAACATTAAATATTTAGAATGTTATTACAAAAATTAAAGTTTAATAGAATAACTAAGTGTCAATTAAAAATATTGTTTCAATTAAAAAAATAAGTTCTCCAAAATTATTAGTTTGATGATATTTTCACCCTATATCATCTCATATTTTAATTTGGGATACATTGGAGGTTTTTGTGTGGCGTTTTATTTTATAATAAATCACTATTTTTGTGAGTTTCCTAAAGTGCCTCTCTCATCTCTTTTAAAAGGGCACCTCCTCCCTCTCCTATGAACTCCATTGTGAGCCTTCAAGATAAAAATAACCTGCCCATTTCTCTTCAAAAAATCCCTATTTACATTCTAGATGTGTTGGTCTTCTCAGAGGATGGACTCTTTTCCCTAAGAGGAAATTGGAAGGTTGCACGTCATGGTAGAGGTAATATCTTCTACTGACTCATTCAAATTTCTTTCATCTTCTAAATCCCCTTATTTTGTTGTTTCACTATAAATTAAAAACATAACTATCTCTTAGAAAATGAAATGTTACTATAAATATGAAAAAAACTTTATTTCTCCTTCTATCCATCCTACGAAAAATTAAATCACTACACGTGCATATGTACGACTTACCGTCTCCACGTCGTGGTGTAATCTATTTTTCACCACCACCATACTTGATGTGTATAATTGTGGAAATAAAAAAAATATTATAATTAAAAATTGATACTAATTCAGATATATTATACACCATCTACTACAACACCATTCAACAATTATCAGAACGATATCATCACTCATTTGAACGTATGACTTACCATCTACACGATGCGATGATATTCATTTCCATGTAATCAATTAAAGAATGATTATAAAGAATATATAATAAATATTCATGAAATATATGACATAATAATTTTAATTTATATATATAGACATATCATTTGTATACATCAATTCAATTCATAAAGGAAACGAAGACAACATTCACACGTACGTACGACCTACCGCCTCCATGAATGGTGTATTAAATTTCATTTATCTATCTTATATATATATTTATTTATATATTTATTTATATATTGAAAATATACGATATATATAAATAATTACATACATTATAGAAGTACGTAAGACCTGATCTATGTAATAATATGAACAATAACAAGTACAAACACATACTATAAATAAAACAATTATTACCCAAAACATTGTTTTAACATGGAAATGACTAATGAAAGGGTAATATAAAGTCATAAGTAAATAATATATGATATAATAAATATTATAATAGTACTGTTACAAGTTAATAAAATTTTTAAACCCTTTATAGAGGTGTCCCGTACAAATATAAAAAAACTGGACCTAAGGTAAGAGAAAATTTTGCAATTTCATTTTTATCAGATAATGCTTATACGTAAGAATTTAATGGGATTATATTTATCATCAATGTCTATGTTTTCTAAAAATATTTTCATAAAATTTTTACTAGCCTCGTTGTATTTTTAAATTCTTCTTTACCCATTTTTTTGATTTTTTCTACATGGTATGGAATAATATTTTTTAGTTTTCCATACAAGGTACTTTTTTTTGACATTTCTAGAAAAAGTATGAGGATAATTTTTTTTTCACATATACGTCATGAATATATTTTTAGAGTTTTAAAATTTCATATTTCCATGAAGTCTCATATACACTATTTCATTTTTTTCAACTAAATTCTTGTTTTAGAAAAATTCACATCATTTTGAGAGACGAAAACATTTTTAATAAAGAAAGGATATTTTCCTTAGGAATTACATTCAAGTGTCATATCAAAATAATATTCCATATAATATGAAATTGGGTTATTTATCAATCACAATCAATACATTGATTTTATTTTGATTATGAGGAAATTATTTTTATGATTTCCATTTATCATGTACAGATTATGTTTTGGTGAAATGTTGTTTAATAATCCCATTTTATTAAAAGGATTATGCTATGAGGAATGATTTATATTATCATGGAACATGTATGAATGATTTCATTTTGAGATGTGTGGAACCTATATCTACCTCAAATTCATTGGGTAGGATTGGTATCTCCGGAGATAGACATGACTGAAATGGTAAGTAAATTTGATTCATAAAGACATGGTTGGAACAATAAGTAATATCAGTTCAGAAATGAACAATATCCACTATGATGGTCTTGTTAGTAATGTCTTGGCTAATATAGAAATTATATAATGTGTTTATTGGTTTTACAAAATTAAATGGTTTATATCAATTCTATTTTTTTCATGGTTAATGTTCATTTCTGAAATATGGCTTACATACTTTCAAGATTTATTTCATGACTCAATATTTTGACGTTTAAACTATATATTCATGTTTTTATAATAATTTTTTTATGTCCTCTACGTTTACCCGTACAGTGAATATTTACTCAAAATTTTTATGTTTTCTATACCCTAGAATATAAATAATGGATTTAGGTTTGAAAAAAATGGGTAAGATATTTATGGGATATGTTGAAGATGTTTCACCACATTAGAATATTATGTTCCATGTTTCCAAAGACACTGATGTAATACGGTATTTGGGTATCTACTTGTGGGATGTATTAATTATTCCACAAAAGAAATGTAATGTCCATGAATTTCAAGCATGTGTCTCTACAGTTCAAGCCATAGGCATCAAGAATAAGGATTCTTCATGTAATGGAAGAGTCTCCAGAGGATATAGATATAGGTCCAACAACCATGAGAGCTACCGTCAGTATAGATTCATCATTAATGACTACTTTATTTGATAATGGTGCATCTCATTTATTTATATCTACTCATATTGTTAATCTACTATATATTCCAATATAACTCTTATATTATATAATGGATATTACTATTCCCCTTAGTATGAAGAGATAAAAGAGTATCCCTAGTCAAACTTCTTATTCCTCTCTATCATATACCGATATTTCTTTGAATTTTATAGTTCATGACATGATACCACATGATGTCATATTTGGGATGGATTGGATCATTGACAATAAATCCTGGATTGATTTCTATATTTGTGGTGTCTCATTTGATACACCCAAAAATGTGTGTTGTTTTGTTCCAAGAGAATGGGACCCAAGGTCGAGCATGTCCATACCATCTTATCTGGTGATAGGGAATGAAATATCAGGGTTTCTTTTGATCTGTAGTGGGAATATTTGGTAGGTCATCTCCCACTAGTCAAATTCATGTTTCTTAATGTGTTTCTTTATTGTATCTAAGGATTTTTATTGGTAAAGGATGTAGAGTTATATATTTATTTAGTTCCTAGAACTCAATCAGATTCAATTCCTACTTATCACATGTAACCTAATAAAATGAAAGAGTAGAAGAATCAATTTGAAGATTATATAGAGAATGAATTTATATGTTTTGAGTCTATCTCCATGGGTGGAGCTAGTTCTCTTTGCTAAGAAGGATGATCTTTCACTACACATTTGTGTTGGTTATTGAGATATCAATTAAGATATAGAAAATGAAAAGTTTATGTTGCCACTCAACGATGACATGTTTGATATATTAAAAAGGAAAAAGTTGTTCTTAATGATTTATCATCTATCTGGTTACCATCAGTTGAGAAAAAATAATATGTAATCTATTAAAACTACATTTGAGGTAAATAAATTTGATTTATTTAATTGAAATTATTATTGATATTATGAATAAAAAAAGAACTAGAACTATCACAACAAATCATGAATGATATAATACGATGATTAACACTGAAAACATTGAAAATAAAGAAATATTAGTTCAAAAGGTGAGGTAAAATGTTTTAATTTTATCATATATGTAATTAAAAAAAGACATCTTCTTTTGGTATAAATTAAAAATATTCTTAAAACCATTATATAAGAGGTTAAATCATTTTCTTGTAAAGGAATGCATGAGATATGTGATTTTATCTCATTTTCATTTCTTTGAGGCATACTGTAATGTTATATACCTAGATTCATTAATATAGTGTATATAATTCCCATTTTCATTAAATATAAGGAATAATTCATGTTTCAAGGTATTTTATGTTTCATTCTGAAATATTTCTTCTAATGGTTTTTTTGACTTATATGATTCCTAATAAAATTATCACAACTCAATTTGGTTTTACTCTGTTTTATTACACCTTTATTTTCCTAAATATTATAGGATTATGTTTATACATACTTTCGATTGTATTATTATGAATTTCCACTTGCGTTATGTGTATTTTTGGTTGATAAACAAAATTTAATCATTTATTAATTCTATATTCTACATTATGACCATTTTAAGGATTTATTTCGAAATATCACTCTAATATAGATTATTTATTTTTTAATTTCTATTGAATGAAATAATTTAATCTTTATTTAATAAACCCTCTAATTTTTCTCCTTGTTTTATTCATAAAATTTTTCATAAAATAAACTATTTTTCACATTAGGAAACATAAAATATTTTATACATTTTTTGAGAAAATAAGACATTATTTATCTATTTTGTCAGAAATCTATTTACATCACCTATAATGTTTCCTAAAAAATCAAAAATGTTTTTAAACATTTTCAAATGATATCACTTTGTAATTATCATGCATTTTTGCTCTCAAAATAGTTTTCCACGGAATATTTATATCCTTTTAAAATAATTTCCTTTTTGATATTACTTAAATTATTAAAAGAAAATTGTTGTTGTATTCTAAACATCATACTTTCATAACCATTTAGAGTGAAAAAGTAATATTATTATAACCATTTAAAACAATTAAGTAATTAAATATTTAAAAAACATCACTTATTTTAATATATATATATAAGTTTTTGAGGATTTATTTTAAAGAAAATAATGTTAAAATTATTTCATCAAATAAAATATTAAAAATACTTATATTTTAGACAGGTATTTATAAAATCAATTATATATTTTCTTGAATAATGGTTTATTATTTTATTTGGGTGTTTCTATTCATCAATGAAAAAACATCCTTCCTACTCCAATGAATAAATATGGTATTAATATCATCTTAAATATTCCTCTGGATGGTTTATTGTAATTTTGAACAAGTAATGTATTGAAATTCACTTAATTAATTCAATTTTTTAGTCATAACATTTTCTTTGAATTATAAAATTTCTAGTTGAAATTACATTAATGATAGATTTTAAAATTATTTATCATGGTTATTTTTAATACCTACACTATATATAGTTTTAACATATGGTGATTATATTGAAAAATATTTTTGACTTAGGGAATATTAATAAATTTGTACACATTACAAAATATTTAACGTTTATTATAAGGCACATTGTTCATTAATTAAATCGATTATTTGATATAAGAGGAATGATTTGGACCTATTCTAATGGGTGGGTCTCTAAATAATATATCCCTATGATGTATTTGTAGGTCAAATGTGACTAAGAGTTATGTTAGAAATATATAACTTTTAGACTTTATTTTAAACCATATTTTCAATATTCTCGACTATAGAGTTATCAACATTCCTGAGATCATAGAAACAAAAAATTTAACATATCCTTCAATATATTTTCAGTTATTATTATCTATGATATTTTCATAATGAAATTATCTCTAGATACATTTCACTCTCAATTTTTTGATTAAATATAAGGTGTTCTAGTTATATACCATTCCACATTGATTATAATATATCAAATTATTTAAATATATTGTATTATTAATTATTTACCTTTACATATTGATTTTACCTTATGTAGTTATTTAAATTTATTTTGTGTTATGTTTTTTACTTTTTTATACTCTTTATTAATATTAATTCATTCTATATTCCACTATATATAACTCTTAAAAATCATATGAGATCACCCATATTAATTTCCTTTATATAATATTTCATGAAGAGTAATATATTTTATATACAATGATATTATATAATGAATAATGTTATACAAAAAAAATTAAAAAAAATATATGTTTCAGTTTTTCTTATAAATTGTAATTCAAGACCCATGATTGTATTTAGTATATATTGATTACTAAACTATTCAATACTTCATGATTTTATTCCTTATAAAATATTAAAATTTATAAACATAGGCACCATCTTCATGATACTCGGTTTAGTGCAACATTAGTTGGAATCAAAGGATGTCACGTACAATCCTTGAAAACTGTATTTAGACAAACATATCTTAGGGAATGTAGCCCTATTATAATGTTTATAGATATGTGTATAAGAACATGATAATGTTTTGGTATAGTATTTATTGTGTTGGTTATCATAAAAATAGATGTATTTATGGATAATAAAATCTTGAATGGTTATTGAGAAAATGTAACTAGGGGAAATAACTTCAAAACGTGTGAATTGGGTATGACCAAATCATAACATGTTGCATAAAAACGATCCTCATTGCACACTTTGTTGGAGAATACCAGGGGATATACTAATGATAATTCAAATCTGATTTAAAATGATTTATAAATGATTTGAATAGATTGAAATAATTAGCAGACTAGGTTAAGAAATAAACTATAAATGGTCCAATGATTAAATACGATGGATGTAATATTTTATTGTTGGGATTCAAGAATTAAATAGTATAATTTTTTTACCAATGGTATAATGGTATATGAATCATGAAAAGTCAAAGAATATGATAAATTTTAAAATAATATATTTCTTGATTATTATAAGGGAAATGGATACGATCACGTGTTATGAGTTTTATACGGACTAGTGGTTCAAAGTCTTAAACATCCCTCTTGGGTTTAATGTGATCATAATCTAACAACATTAAGGATATTTTGTGAGAAATATATATCATTTTTATGTATTATAAGAAAAAATATTTAAAAAAAATGATTTTACATTTTATAGATAAATGATTAAAGCTATTAATATCCTATAAGAATAAATTGATGATTATTGAAATTGTAATGTAGTAAAAAAATTTAAAATTTGTAAAAAATCAGTTATATTTATAACCAGTGTAAAAAAATTATTTATTTTACATGATGTCTATAATATTTTATAGGAATGTTATATGAATTAAATAAATATATATAGAAAAAGGGAAACCCATATACTAAGTGATAACACATCGCATCCGACATGATTATGGGGTATGAACCCATGGCTGAAGGTACATATGGGTGTCCCATCTACAATTATCCCACATGGTTTCATGGTCAATATATCAATATATTTTGGAAAACTATTTCAAGAATAGATATTCAAGATGAAATACTAGTGTTACTTTTGGAATTAATTTATTATATTTGACAAATGTTTCAAATCTTTTTGGTTTTGGAAAATAACGATAGAAATATGGAATGAATTGTAACTGATTTATAGATCTTCTAACCTATTAAAAGAAAATTTTAGTGTTTCAGGAATAAAAATTCATTTATTTGAATAAGGTATTATTTGTAAATTGATATAATAAATTCAATAGATTGAAATTTTATTTATGACATATTAAATTTTAATCTAATTATATTTCCATATATTCATATGTAGTAAATGAATTTCTAAAATATAGTATATGGATGATACAAAAAAGTTATCACATTACATTCATATATGATGAATCAGATTGTAATTTTGATCATAAATATTTAATGGATCTTATACCCTTAGAATTCCATTGATTATTCAGTTACTAGTGATAAATCATCTCATTCAATCTCTATAAATATTTATGCATTTTTTCCATGTCCATAGCTTCTGTTTCCACTAATGTTTTCATATATAGAATCCTTATTATATGTAACTCCTACTGAACAATTTATACATCCCATTCAATCATATTCAGAGGACATTTTTTCATTACTTGTCCCCCAAGGCCTTTGTGGTGACTAACTCAAGTCCTCTGTCCATAGGCTTTGGGCTAGTGACTAGCACCAAAAAGGCATATCCCTATAACCGGAAGGCATTGCCTTTACACCTATACAAATACAAAACTGAAGAGTACTACACGAAGTAGAAACAAAGTAAATTTCTATAGTAAAAGTTTTATAGATGTAAATGGGACAGAATACAAGCCCAACTGGAAGGTACAAGTACAACTGAAAATAGAAACACTGCTCCGGGAACATTCACTGAGGATCCTACCTAAATAGTAGGTACATCCCAAGATTAGTAGTCACTAAAGCACGTCATGTAAAATTTTCCAGCTCTGAGAACTGTCCAATCCAAGCTTCCTAGGCCAGTCTCATTGATGTCTGTCTTCTGTACAAGACACAACAAGGTCCGGGCGTATCCTGTGCAGGGATTATTATAACAATACTCAACAGGGACCACGAGACCCCCTTAGGTCTCCCAGAGTTCCACAAAGAAAAATACCACAAAGCAAGACTTCAATCACAAAGCACTAAGAAATCATCAACTATAAGGAGGTATATTTCCATACATATACCTATGTTATCCAAAGACACACATCTCATTCTTGAGGTATCTTAATGCTCAAAATATTAAGTCATTTTCAAAATTGATCCATGAAAGAAGAATACCACAAAGGTAACACCACGAAGGTAACACCAAGACGTTGAGAGTACCCCAAAGGTAATAGCATGAAGTTAACACCACGAAGGAAAAAGTACCACAATGTTAACACCATGAAGGTAACACCCCAATGGTAAAAGTTTTAAGCACACACCAGGTATAAAATAATTATTGAATTATATATGATTAGTTGTAAATCAAGATCCACCTATTCTGTTGAGAGGCTCTGTTTCTGACCCACACGGGATCGGTATAAATAGACCCATACTGTATCGCTGAGGGCTAACCCACCCATGATCTGACCCACGCAAGATCGGTATGCCTTGAACAAGATAGGATAATTGAGCACTGACCCACATAGTATTGGTATGCCCTGACCCACACAAGATCTATATTCATACTTCACGTCATAACCAATCTCCTCTACCTAACTACCAGCAACTTGATTCATACTCATTGTATGCTTGATTCTAGGAGAACGGATTCTCAAGACATCAGTCAAATTTCAACCAGCATGATGTTACAAAAGATGTATCCCAAAGGATAACCATGTTGTAAGCTTTTTAATGCAATAGACATCGCATCAATCAGAAACCCAATCTATGACTTATAAGCGTTAGATTACTAAGGGCCCAGTTGGATTTATGTTCGATCCAACCCGACCATATTCCAACATTCTCCAAAACTAAAGTGGAGTATAATAAAAGGGTTTTATCACTACAAGGATCCTAGCACTGCAGATTGTTTTTCAAACAGACGCACAGTTCATATGTTATAGATCTTTTAGAAAAACTGGGCCTGGAAGGGTATAGGTACGGGGTTATAGACCGACCTGAACCATTTTGGACCAATCCAACTTGTTCTGGGCCAACCCGACCCGGTTTGGGATGACTAAAAGTGGTTCGGGTTGATCTATCCAAGCTTGCAAAGGAACGACCCGTAGGAGTAGGGCCCACCCTTGCTGACATGGGGGGTGTCACCTGATTTTCCCTAATAGACGACCGTCCATTTAGTTTCCGCAACAGTAGTGGCCCCATGATACAATGATCATATATCGCGGGACCCACAGGGAGCGTGTCCTTCCACTTCGGCTTCAGAACCGCAACCACTCCAGTGGCACGTTGTTGCACACCACTGCCCCCTCCTGTGGTCGGCTGGTGTCGGCCGCGACTGGCTGCCACAACTATAGAGCCACAGTTCGATTCTCTAATGACTCATACAGATGACCCCCCCACTCCCATGGTCATCCTATGCTTGCCAACCTACTAGACCATTGTAGCTATAAAGCCGCATCCTTCTCCTTGTGTAGTGCGCGACAGGGCAACGCCTCCTCTACGGCCAGCCAGTGTCAGCTACTGCCATCACTTTCCAGTGAAGATTGTCTATGCTATCATTTTAATGTCACACCTACAGTATTCCATGGGTCACTAGGTGAGATCTGGTGGCCCGTCATTCCATCAGATGGTGCTAACAAACCACTCATGACACCCTCTTCTCCACTTGTCTCTGTATTCTAAAATCTACCCAGTATGGACAAAATCCTATGAAGAACACATTGGTAAATCAAGTAGTGAGGGTTTTGGGCCTTTTTTGTTTTCCCCGAGCACTCTACATTAGATTGATAAAAATTGGGTAGAGTAGGATTTAACACAATATGGATATTAAAACAAGATATATCCCTACCTCAATATCATTGGAGAACATTGTGTTTGAGGAAGATTTTCATTTGACATTCTTGCAAAAACCCTCAAACGATTCCACTTAATCATTGTTCTTTGGTTCATGATTTGGTGGCGCTCGTTACTACTCACCAGAACCGTTCCCATGTTCCAAGTGGTTGGCGTCGTGTCACATTATCAGAACATCATTGCTTGGTTAAGTCATTACAATTCCCCTCCCGAATCTCCATATAAATAAGATAAGGGGAGGGTGAGTAATGCCCAAGGAATTAATGGGGGTTAATTTAATATAAGCCTTCCTAATTTCACCGGTGTTGTTACACAAGATTTTAGGAGTCAATCCATTTAATGGATTGACATTCCATTGGTCCCGCCATTGCCTATTTTCCGTTGGAGGAAAAAATGAGATAAATAAAATAACAAAGTTATTTTATTATTCTTTTTGAAGACTAACTTATAACTTTTTCCCCTGGCCTACTAAAGTTGAAGTGAGTCCATCCATAAGAGAATAAAAGTGCTTTAGATTCAATGGTGCTCTCATATTTTTAATCTGAGAACCGGTTCAAAAGATATATTACGCCACTCGTGCATCGAAAAAAAGTTCAGAAAATTATTAATAGTAACCCTTAACCTGTAGCTGTCAAGGTTAGGTTCTGTTTAAGGGAATCACGTCCCCACGAACTGAATGGTAATATTTAATTTTCAATCTGAGTTACCATTTAGTAGATATTTATTTTAACAACTAAATTATTGTTACTTAATTTTTTTATTTATGTCTAAAAACTAACTTCCATATTTGGCCCACACAAGACAACATTATTATGTTCTGAAAGAAATCATACCCTCACAAGCTCATCAGTAGTCTACAATTTTTAATATGAGTCACCATTCATGAATTTAATTATTTGAAATATAAAATAACATTATTTAATTATTTTATTTATGGTTATTTTATTTTTTGGTTTTCTAACTGGAGGCCTATTCTGATTAAACATAAGTCATGCCTATTGTAAACCCACTATCATGAATGAAAAGGTTCCCTCAGATTTGTTATCCAGGAACCCATTTATTATTTATTCAATTTTTTTAGGAAATCTAGTAACGCATTCTATTTTAAAGATAGAATTTTGCAACAGATCATTACGGGCACTCCGGGCCTCGAAGTCACACGCTATTAGATTTCATAGTCTCAAAATAATTCCATATAATTAAATAAACTATATGAAGATTTAAGGACATTACATACTCCCCAACATTAGGTTTTACATCCTTGAAATCCAAAATAAATAATGTCAAATAGATAAGGATACTGAGCACCAATTTGATCCTCCTGATCCCATGTGCTCTCCTGGAGGTTCCCATGATACCACCTAACTTGCATTAGAGGGACCAACCCACCACTAAGGACTCTCTCTTTTTGATCTTCTGACTCAATCGAAAACTCCGTAAAATTCACCCTATTTTCAAAGTCCAACTCTCCCTAGTCGATAATGTGCGATGGATCATGCATACATCTACTCAACTATGACACATGGAAAACATTATACACATGGTGAATCTATGGGGGAAGAGATAGATGGTACGACACCTCCCCCACTCTACTATTAATCCTGAAGGGTCCGATGAACCCCATATATTTATTTCTTCCCCAACCAAACATCTAAAATCCTCGTCGGGGTGAGACCCATAGGAAGATATAGTCTCCCTCCTCAGACTCCAAGGGTCTCTAACCTCTTTCGGCATAAGACGTCTTTCGACTCTTGGAAATCTTCACTTTCTGACAAATAAGCCTTCTTGATAGACACTATGCCACTCCCTCCTCCATCCCTGGCCACCAGTGCTGACACCGGAGGTCCTGGTGCAACTTCGTAACTATAGGATGTACCGTTAAAGGGTATTTATGGAACTACCTCAACACCCCCTCCAAAAGCATCACTGGTACCACAATGCATCCTCTAAAGAAAATTATGTGCTCCCTACATTTATAAAATCTCTAAAGAGACCATAATAATGATAATTGATCATGTTGGGTCTCACAGTAAATATCCCTAATCTATGCAACCCAAAATTGCTGAATAAATGGGAGAGTGACAATCATAAACTAGAGGTATGATGCTCCCTATTTATCCACAAAGGATATCTACAGTGGGAATAACTGCACTGACGACTTAGTCAGCAGCTATAGATCATACATTCGGCTGAGTGTGTATTCTACAATGTTCCACTTCCCAGGAGTATAGACTCTCTTAAAGTCATAGTCCAGGAGGAACTCTAGTCATAATTGATGGCTCATGTTCAGGTTCTTCCATGAAGAGATATACATAAGACTTTTTCTATAAGATTAAATAGTAAGTACTCCGACCATCACGTAGTGTCACAACATCTTGAGTGCAAAAACCACTGCTGCAAACTCTGGGTCATGGGTATTGTAGTTCTATTCGTGCTGTCCCAACTACCATGAGCCATAGGAAATCACTACCCACTCCAGCATCAAGAAACAACCTAGTCTGGTCCCTGATGTGTCACAGTACACTACATACCCAATTCCCTCTATTGGGGGACTCAAGATCAGGGAACTCATCAGTCTCTGTCTCAACTTCTGAAATCTCTACTGACACATCTTCATCCACATGATAGGCTAACCCTTCTTCATCAAATATAACAAGGGAGCCACTACCTTGGAGAAGTGTGGTAAAAATATTAGGTAGTACCCAACCCAAGTAGAATTCCCTCTACCCTCAAGGTGGTAATATTGGAAACATATTTTGTAAAGATGTCCTCACACTCTGCCAATACTGTTGTAAACTGAAAAATAAAAACTCTTAAAGCCACGAGGGTAAGGTTTCCGACTCATGAGTGATTAGATTCACCCTCTAATGCCTGAGTTTATCCTATGCTACCTGGGATTCTTTTTTCGCCGACCAAGGAAAAGCCGAATCAATCACTGTAGATAATCTAAATCCTTTTAGCCTAAAAATGTCAATCTGATTATGAATAGTGGATGTCCAATTCATACCCAAACTAATTTTTTAATCCCTTGATGATTCCACCAAGAGATTCCAACCAAAACTCCCACCTCAAAAAGTCAGATCACACCGTCGACATAAGTGTGATTATCTAGTATCCACCCAAAGTTATCTCCAGACTTAAGGGTCTCATCATCAGTTTGACATGAATCTGAAGGTATTGAACATGATACATCGAAGGAAATAATTATTGGTACATATGTCCATTAATATGACAACTAGTGGTAGATAGATATAATACCTAAAATCATTCCTAGAGCCCTTAAGTCACACTCCTTGGCCACTTGCAGCTACTCCCTCCCCCTATCCTCCAGCTCCCCTGGACCTAGTGGAGACTACATTGTGGTGGTGGTTGTAACATGTCGAAATGTATACCACATCACGCTACTCTCCGAGCTCCACTTCCACATCTGTTTCCCTATATATTGATATATCCCTATCACTTCCTTTCCCTCAAACATTTTACACCCCAATCACTAAGACTGGCATCAGTTTCCTACTTTCCCAGTGCTAACATTTACTGGTTGTATCCTCTTAGCCAAAGAATATTAAACCATAAAGATTTTATCTACCACCCAAACAGAATTAGAATGCATAGAGGAATAGTTCTAGCTCGGATGTCCTTAAACACACATTTCTCCAAGGTTCAAACCCTGAAACAATGTTCATACAATTTTCATAGAGTACCTTGGATGGTTGGTATGTCTTGATAAATACACTAATACCCACATTTAATTCTTCAGAAGTTGTTGAAGCTCTAGGGAACACTCACCCCTCAACTTTTTATGGTAAGAGACCCCCTTTTCTAGGAAAGGTTTTAAATATTTTTCAACAAAAAAGTCACATATTCACATGATCTAGGTAATCTAAACCTTTTCATCATCTTGCTAAGCCATGTAGAAGGCTCTCTACTAGGACTGTCATTTGATAGAATGGTGAACATTCTAGATTGAAACTCTGCCAACTCCTCAAGTTAGTCCTTATCTGTTAGTGAGTCAGGTTCGCCTCAGAACCTGATGGGTATCCGATGCTGAAACATGTGTAAGGACATAATCCTTCATGTTTCCTCTACAGGTACCGCTAGTTGTAACTTATTAACAAAAGGAGGTGATATAGCTGACACGCTACTCGAAGGTACCATCTCGGGCAACGGTCCTGATACCAAACCTTCTTCACCCTACAAACAATCCTCAAGGTCATTCAATAGAAAAGACTAGCAGCTAGGATCACCATATGCACTAATGGTGTCTCAACTAGGTGGAAAACTCAAGCCACAACCTCCAGCCTATCCTCAGCTTCCTAGTAATCTGTCTAACCTCTAAATATTAGAGGCATCTACTGTTGGATCATGTGTAATTAGCTCAATAGGCATAAACCATCCACTAGTGAGGATGGTGGAAACTACTGTCCATCGTGTGGTGGCACTGCTGGTACACCAACTGACGGTGTCAACACAGTACAGGGGCCCTGCACCAGATCGTCATCGCTCGATGGGCCGTCATCATGTACTCATTTAGGAATTTTTCCTGGCTTTCTCCTTGGAGGAATATTTAAAGATTATCAAGATTAACCATTGACAAAAGGTGGAACCTATTGAGCTTACTCAAAAGAGATCAAAGTAAATCATTTCCATGACACACTCATTCAGTGTTTTCATGCACCGAGTCAGAAGTTAGAATTCCGGGTCTTGGTTTATGGAAACATCGGCCACCATACCAACAATGGACTCTCAAACTAAAAACCACACTCAAAACACATAACTCAATTGCTCCATTTGAAATATTATAGTCTTAGTTCTTTAGTATAACTGACTCCTCTGATACCACAATATGACGACTCATCCCTCGGGGCCCATGCCATGACTACCCCAAGCTGCCTTCCATAGTCCAATGACTTAAGACTAGAACTAGAAAGGAATATCCCTAAATAGGTAGGCATTGCCTTAAAACTTGTATGTACACACAACCCAAGAACACAACATGAACTAGACACAAAGAAAACTATTATAGTAAAAAGTGTAGTGAATGTAAAGGGGCTAAAATAAATTCCCAACTGGAAGGTACAAGTACAAATGAAAAGAAAAAAATAGATCATGGAATGTCCACCAAGGATCCGACCTGAAGGGTAGGTACAACTCAAAATCAGTAGTTACTGTGACATGTCACCTCAAATGGTCCACATATTAGCATTGTCCAGTCCTAACACCCTCAGTCTCATTCAACATTGTCTGTCGTCTGCACAAGACACAGCAAGGTGCAGGCATAACCCATGCAGGGGTGAGTATAAAAGTACTCAGTAGGGACCCTGAGACCCCCGTAGGTCTCCTAGAGTTCCACAATGGAGAATACCATAATGAAAGACTTCAATCATAGTGAACGAAGAAGACATAAATTCTACTTAGGTATATTCCCATTCATATAACGATGTTATTGAAAGATACTTGTCTAATTCACTTGAAAACATAAGGCTACTTTTTTTTATGCTATTTTCACAACTGATCAATGAAGGAAGAATACCAAAATGGTAATGCCATGAATGTAACACCGCGAATGTGAGAGTACCAAAAAGGTATCACTATAAAGGTAACACCATGAAAGAAAAAATTCAACAAAGATAACATCATGAAGGTAAAAGTAATCAGCTCACACTAGGTATAACATTAGTATAGAAGTACATATGATTATTCATAAATATAGATCATCGTATTCTGTAAAGAGTCTCTGCTGCTGACCCTCACAGGTCTAGTATGTGCTGAACCACACAGGATCAATGAGCGCTGAACCACACATGATCTGACCCACACAAAATTGGTATGTGCTGAACCAAACAGTATTGATAAACACTGACCATCACACGATATCTATCCATTCTTCACGTCCCATCCAATCTCTTTCACTTCACTGCCAACCACTAGATTCTCAATCACAGTACTCTTGATTTTGGGAGAAACTCTCCTCTTGTCATCAGTCATATTTCAATATAAATGATGTTACATGAAAAAGTATCCCAAAGAACTGCCATGTTGTAAGGGTTCCAATGTGATAGACAGCATGTCATGTGGATACCCGATCTGTGACTTATAAAAGTTTTAGTATCGAGGTCCTGATTATGTTCAGATACCATCCAACATGGTCGTACTCCAACATTCTCTAAAAATCATGTGGAGTATACCTAAAGGGAAATCCCTCTTTATGGATCACTTTTCTATAAATGGTTTTTCAAACAGACGCCTAGTTCAAAATTTATGGCTCTTTTAGTGTACCAGGGATTGGATAGGTCTGGGTCCAGTCTGATCCGGTCGGACTGATCTGACATGACCTGGTCCGGGGCTAACCTAGATCAGCCCGAACTAGCAGGGGCAAGCTTGGGTGGAAAAGGATGCGGCATGCGTGGCCCGATGGGCCCCGCTCCATCCCGCAATGGCACGCCCCGCTGGATCAGGGCCCATGCTAGCCAAAAAGGGAGGGGGGGGGGGTCCCCCTTTTGTACTGAATGGTCAAGGGACAATTTGGTTTCTTCCACAGTAGCAGAACCATATGGAACTGACTCATCTATCACGTGATACACATGAAGCAGGTCTTACCACCTCAGTGTCAAATCTGCTGCTACTCCGGTGGCATGCCTTTGTGCGTCACTACCTCCTCCTGTGGCTGACCAGTGCTGATCGCCCTACTCGACTGATGTGAATGTAAGTTTGTTGCCTACTCCTCCTGCGGTGCACGACGGTGCACCCCTTTCTCCGTAGCCTATCAGTGTTGACCACCACCATCACTCACTGGTGTCGATCACCAGTTATGTCATGTCGGTTTTGTATTTTTTTCTTCCATGGGTCACTGGGTGAGCTCTAGTAGCCCTTCATTCCATCCGAGGGTGCCAACGAACATATTGAGACACAATCTTTTCCACTTTTCTCTCTGTTCCGAAATTCATCCAATCCAAATAAAATCTCGTGAAGAACATGTTGGTAAAAAAAGTAGTGGAGGGTTCAGGCTTTGTTTGTTTGTTCTGTGCTCCCCGCGTTAGCATGATAACTAGAGGGTAGAATATGATTCAAAAAACTATAGAAATTAAAATTAGATAAATCCATACCTCATGATTCTTTGATAACATCGCGTTAGAGGAAGAGTCAGCGTTCATCGTTCCCACAAGAATCCTCCAACAATGTCCCTCAATTGTTGTTCACCTGTTCATGATTTGGTGGTGCTCATCACTATTCTTTGGAACCGGTCATGTCCTTCAAGTTGTGGTGTGGCAGAACTTTATCATAACTTCATCTCTTGATGATGTCGTGCCAATATCACTCCCATGCTTCATATAAATAGGAGAGGGGGAGGGTGAGTAACATATATGGAATTAATGGGGGTTCATTTAATAGGAATATTCCTTATTCCAATGGCATTGTTACATACTATTTGAAGAGTCAAACTATTTAATGGCTTGAAACCTCGTTGGTCCTGCCATTGCTGCTTGGCCATTGAAGGAAAATAAATGAGTGAAATAAAAAAACAAATTTATTTCATTATTCTTTTAAATATCCAAAATATTACATTTTCCCCCGACTAACTACTGTTGAAGTAAATACTTTTTATGAAAATATCAATGCTTAAGATTCTATGCTGCTCTCATATTTTTAATCTGAGCAACAATTCAAAAGATATAAAACAATGTCTGAGCGTTTACAGAACATACCATAAAAAAAGTTTAGAAAATTATAAACAATCAACCTCGACCCACGCCGGTTGAGGTTAGGCTCTCCCTAAGGAAATTTTTTTTCAAGAAACTCAAATTTATCCAATCTTTTCAATCTGAATTACTATTTAAAATATATGGTTTTTAACAATAAAATAATTATTACTTATTTATTTTATTTACGGCCAGAAACTAACTTCTATAGTTGTCCCGCATCGGCCAATGGTAGAATTTTCCAAAATAAAGCATATTCTGATGAGATCGATCTCAAAAGTAGTCTTAGAGTTTTAATTGAAGTCACCTTTCATGATTTATAATCAATTAAAAATAAAATAACTATATTTAATTATTTTATTTAAGGTAATTTACTTTTCAAGTTTCTCACCGGAGGCCTATGCTGACTAAACATATGTCGCGCCTAGGGTAATCCTACTATCCTAAAAGACAACGGTGCCCTTGGATTTCTGATCTGGGAACCCATTTAGGAGTTACTCCACGTTTTCAAGAAAACCACTCATACATGATATTTTAATCAAAACATTTTTTTATAGACCATTTTGGGCACTACGGTATTCAGAATCACGTGCCGTTAGATTTCACGTCCTTAAAATAATTTTATATAACTAAAAACATTATATTGAAATTCTAAGACATTAAAATTTTATCAAATCTTTTTCAATGTTTGTTAAAAAACGAATTTTTTATGTTGAAACCCACAATTTCCATGAACAAGTTTAAATTGCATAAAAACATTACATATTGAAGGGAGAATGTAATATATTGAAATTATAAATGAAAGTGATTTTATTCTATAGCATATGGGACAATCAACACCAAGTGTTCAATGGTATAAAATATACTGGTGCATTAAAATATTTTTTTAATAAACTAAATCCTATAAATATCTTAATATATTATCAATAATTAGTTTCTTTGATAACATGTCTTACTTGAAAGACATAGTTTTACCGAACAATTAATATCATATTATTATTATTATTTCATATAATAAGTTATAACATCAACATTAATTGTATGTTATTAATAGGATAAAATAAATTAATAAAATATATAGTTCAATAATACCTATCAACTATACAGTAATTATAAATAAAATAATAATCTCATATAAAAAATGAAATGTTTTCTGAAAAACTATGTTTTTTAAAAGATATTATAATATCTCTTGGAACACAAAATTGAAAAATAAAATTTCCCCATTTTAGAGAATTTTGAAGTAAAAATTAAAATTGGAATATTAAAATTATGTTATCATGAATAATAATGTATTTTTTTTTATTTGAAAAGTATCATTTTTGATGAATAGTTTAAAATTATTAATTTTAATTGAAAACATCCATTTCATTTAGAATAATAATAATGCTAAATTATATTTTAAATTTGTTTTAAATTAAAATTAGATAAATTATTCATAAAATAAAAAAATTTATTTCATTTATTGAATTATACTATTTTATTTGGTATAAAAACATTGTAATTATTTGAAATTTACAAATTAAAAACCCACTTTCTTAGTGCATTTATCTAATTATTTTTAAATTAAATACTTGCACTTATGTAAGATGAATGTAGAAAAATATAATCCATATTTACACTCAGAATAATTTCTATTATCTAATATTAAAAGCTCATTTTTGATGTGAATTATTAATAGAAACTATTAAAATTAATTTCAATATTAATGGTTAAAATTGGGTTTGGCGCATTACATGAGTTTGTAATTAAAAATATTTTTTCAAACATATAAGATTTTTATTGGATAAAGTATATCCAATATATAGAATAATTAGTTCTATATTATCTAATAAAAATCATTTTATTTGTTATATTAATGGATATATTACCTATGTAAATATAAAGATACAATTCATCGTGGTAATAACAAAAAGGGTAATATTCAGTAAATTAAAAGACTATGGAATAACATGATAAAAATTCTTTTTCTTTTGTTTGTTGGAGGATATTCTCGAAAACAATAAATCCACACCCAAAATTATTAATCAATACATGTGGAACATGAGGTATGGGAGACTTTCCAATAGTGAATACATTTGGGTATTCACAAACATGCCACTCCAGCTCAAATATAATTGGAAACTCAATCCCCTAAGATCTTCAATATTGAAAACCACTTTGAATGGGACAAAAAAATATCAAAATATCTTCCCAACATACCACCCCTCATCTTGCAAGGCTTATTTTTTAATGTAATTATTTTCTATGAAGGATATAGTGAAACCGTAATTAGAATACCTGAAAATCAATAAAATTCTTAAATGAGAGTCTTTATTTTAAATTTTTCCACACCTCCTTAAAAGTTTATTAAAATATGTTGACATAATAACCTTTGTATCTTCCATAAAAACAAATGTTATTATAATATGTTAATGACCCACAACCACCACTGTTTTCATTAAATGGATTACAAAATCATCATTTTTGTGTATTGTAGACTGTAATATTACTAACCAATGTCATTTGTTTTTTCATTTAAACTTGTCGAGGATGGGTATGATGACAGATACAAATTATAAATTTTATATTTATTAAATATATAGAAATATATGGTCATTAAACCATATATATCTTTTTACTATCAATTTTATTTGAAATATAATATTGTTTCTTCTATTTAGGGATGACCACCACCTCGCAACAGATTGTGGTTTAACTTTATCTAATGCTTCCCATAAAAGTTGATAATGATAATTTTAATGATGATATGGTATATAATTTACATAATTATTTTATTAATAACGTAATTTTATTTTTATAATGATAATATATAACATTTTCTATTCTTACACTTCATTAATGTAATAATGATAACATTGATCATGTAAGCATGGACTACAACATTCATAATGTAACATGACTCTTTTTTTTCATCACCAAACCACATGGATGATACATATAAATATATAATATGATTTTAATGATATAATTATTATTCTATAAATCCAAAATATTTTAAAAAACCTTCCAATGAGGATTATTGAAAATGGAAACATTACATATGTGTACATATAGCCTACCATCTCCCTGACAGCAACATATGTAATTTTAAGAAAATATTTCAGTACTCTTTTTAAAATCAATATTAATATAAAAATAATATTATAATTTCATGATTATGAATCAATGTATTTTGAAACTATATAAGATAAAAAAAATAATTTTAACATCCATAACAAAGAACGAATGATAGAACAATGCAATTAACACCTAAAACAAAGAAAATAATAGAATATTATTAACAAAAGGATGTAAAAATGTGAAAAGGATATCACTTATGATAGTTTAAATATGATTAATATTATGATAAAAATTAAAAACATTGTCATAAACTTTATACAAGAGGATAAATCAAGTTTTAGAAAAGAAAATCATGATTTAAGGGGTTTCATCTCAATTTTATTTCCTTTAGAAAAAATATAGTGTTATAATCCTCAATTATTTTTTATGGATTATATAATTCCCATTTGACATGTAGTATAAGTAATAATATAGTTTCATCACATTTTCTGTTTCAATTTTAAAAATTACATCTTGGGTGTTTTTGAATTAAAACTTACCAAGTAATGAATTTTGTAACTCAATTTCGATTTATTATATTATATTAATCATATGTTATCTTCAATATTATATATTTATGTTTATGAAGACGTTTTATTATCATATTTTTATATATTCACTTATTTAATGAAGATTCATTGTGGATACTTATAATATATTCATTTATTAATTATCACTTCAACATTATGTTCATTTTGAGGGTTTATTTCATAATCTCATTTAAATCGTCATTTTTTATTCTACAATTATACATTGTAAAAAATTATTTGATTATTGTTTTCTAAAAAAATCAATTTAAATATCTTATATTTATTAATTATATTTTTCAAGTAACAGTACATGTTTTCCACTATTTTTTACATAATATAGTTTATATTTATTTAGAGAATCTGACATCATTTCTATTCTTAAATGGATATCTATTTACATCGAAAACATTATTCGATAAAAACATTTTCAATATTTTTTTTAATTTTTATTAATGTTTAATAAAATTATTTTTGACCCATTTATAATTTTTAATAAAAAATCAATGGAATATTTATTTCATTTTATAAATAATTTCCATAAGGATTTTAGAGAAAATGTGAATGGAATATTAATTTTGACTACAAAATAAGGATATTTCCAAAACCATTTTATATTGTAAAGCGAACATATTTATAATGACATAGTTTGTTAGCTATTATTTTCGATGAAAAAGGATTTTCATTTTTTTTGTTTTAAAAAAATATTTTAAAAATTAAAAGGATACTATTAAAAATATTGTTTTTAAATATATTTTTATAGTATTTACATTTATCAAGGTCAGAACAAATTATAATTACTTCAATGTGTATATATTTAATTGGTATTATACATAATATTCTTTTGGATGGTTTATGATCAATATGATCATGGAATTTATTGGAATTTACTTAATTTAATTTTTTTAGTCAATAAAATTTCCTTGAATTATTTACTTTCTTTTGGATATTTAATTTCCCCTAAATTTTAATATTATTTTTCTTGATTATGTTTATTACCTAAACCAAAAACCATTTTACATAGAGTGGTTACTCTGATAGTAATTTATTTAACTGGGGAAATATTTATAAATCTCCACCCTTTATAATCTATAGATAATTAATGATAAAGAAAATCATTCATTAATTAAATGGATTATTTGATATATTAAGAATACTTTAGAAATTCACTTATGGGTGGTGCATAGTGTAATTGATACCCTCGATGAATCATTAGTACTAATAAGAAAAACATGTTAATTTATAATTTAATAGGTTTCGATCTAATATTTTGATCCATATTTTGAAAGGACTTAATGATAGAGGTATCTTGATGCTTGATATCATAGAATCTAATAATTAGACATTTTCTAAATTTTAATGTTAGTTATTGTTATCTAGGATATTTTGCCAATGATATTTTTTATTGATGAATTTTATACTCAATTTATAGATTGAATGGAATGTTTTCTCAGTTATTAACCTTTATATATATATTTTTATTATATAGTTGTTTAAAGTCTATGTTTCACTAGACATTTACATTTCTATACTAATTATACCTTATCATGTTATTTAAATAGAATGTGTGTTTAGTTATTTAGGATTCCATATTGATTATTATAATTGATTAATGATAGTTTCTGATTTACTAAATAATTCTTTAGTGTTATGCTCACCCTTATTATTTTAATCCTAATGATTCCATATAGAGTACAATGTCTGATATAAAATATTATTGTAGAGGGAATAATGTTATCCATAAAAAGGAGAAACCATTACATGATTATTTTATTAAATTGAAATTAAATTTTTTGAATGTATTTTATTTACCATTAATAATAAACTATTTTCTCATTCCGGATGTGATTCCTTGAATCTTATTCCATTGTAACAATGTAGGCCCCAGCTCAGGGCTACTCGGGTTTGGTTCACAATATAACTAGTTTCCCAACTCCTTTCCCCTGATTACCCTTATTCATATAAACCTCGTGCCCCTCTACTAGCAACCATGCTCCCAATTAATATCATATAATCCTCATCAGAATCATGAAAACATTTCTAGTCATGAAATTAAAGTACTATATTGGTTTTTTCAGATATAGTTTTTAGTTAATTAGAATGTTAAATATTTATGGTATAAAATTTATAGAAATAAATTGTTTTATGAAATTAGAGAATGAGACATTACTATCATTGAAATTTAAAAAATAATCATTCCATTATGTTTATAATGTTGCGTGACAATGATTAAATTTTTAATTAATTTACTTTGGGTGATAAAATTTTAGAAGTATAAATATTATGTCAATTGTAATTGATTTATTTTGTTTCAATTCATCACTCAGTGTGCTCTAAGGTAGTTTGAAATAATGGTTGTGGTGTTTTGAATGGATAATTTAATCTTGGTTGTGATTATTTAGGTTATTGATGAATTAAATTATGTTTCTTGATTATTTAATGAAGTGTGTTTAGAAGAATGTTATGTAAGTTCACTTAGATGGTTTCTGGTTCACTAGGATTGTTTAATTAATTTCATATTCAAAACATATAATTTTTTTGGATTTACATTTATTAATTGTTTTTTCTAAATTACAAGATTGATGATATTTTTTCCATTATTATTCATTCTTAAAATGGTTTTGAACCTTTCTTCCCTTGAATTATTTTCCATTATCTGATTTTTGTTTTATCACAAGCACTGTTTCGTTGGATACAAGTATTCTTATCCCACTTATCCACTCTCCATTAATATGTTTTCTCATAATTGTATGTTTTTTGGCCATAAGAGTATTCTAATAAAATATTACATAATTCATTATTATCTTTATCCATTGATCCTTTTGTGTTAATTTTTTTCAATATAGAGATTTTAGGTGTTTGACGGGATTTGATCATTTAGCCAAAAATCATGTTCTATATGCTTTATGATCATTACAATTATCATGTTTTTGATTGAAAAGCTCAATTAATATTTATAAAAGTGTTTTTTATATCGTTTCATGACATTGAACCATATTTTCAATTTCATTATCATATATTCTAATCAGGTTGTTGGTATATGATTATGGTCAGTGATATCATGGTAGAGCATAATGTTAAACTATTGTTGCATGAATTAATTCCAATAATACGGAATTTATTAATTTTATTAATGAATTTATATTGTTTCATTATTATTTATTAAATAATAATTATATCTTATTTATTTTTTTATCCTAAAATGAGAATGACGGATTTTATGGATATGTTCATCATGATATTTTCTTCTTAATTTTTTAAATTTATTCATGTGTTGGTTCTTTTGATAAATGAAGTCTAAAAATTATAATGATCAATGATACAATTAGTCTATCTCTTTATTTTGAAATTTATAATTTCATTCAATTAAACAAACCTACATAATTTTACAATGTTTATAATTTACATTATCATAGATTATTTAAGAAAACATTCTGATACTACAATTCTTGTTTGAATAAAATTTTGTAATTGATGTTTTTCAAAATTAAAAATGATATTGACATAGTATCATGATATTACCATTTAATATGATTAGAAATGTAAGATAATATATTGATCAATTAATCCATAGTAAATGAATTCTATAACATATATAAATGATAGTTTATTCATAGTCTATATTATAATTAATGTAGAAATAAGTGTTCTATTTTTATTTTATTTTATGTTGTTTTTCTCCGCTTGTTAATCATAACCATTTAACAATACTAGCCATTATATTTTACTATAATATCAAGATTATTTATATATATTTCATTTCTATACATGATGTTAATATCATATCATATATTAATTATTTGTTGATATATAGTACCCACGAATTGTCAAAAACCATTTAAATATTTGCATTTCATAAGGATTTTAGTTCTATTTATTCTATAGTGAGAATAAACTGATGATTACTATGAAATAGTTATGCCATTTTCAAGAGATCTTATCTACATAATAGACTATCCCACTGACAAATTTCGATTCATTTTTAATATATAAATTTATCTTTTTAAGAATACACAGTCATATACATATACTCTTTTATTTTCATTTATTAAGTAGAAAATTTTATAATTAAGAGAATACTTTTTTATTTTTTTGAACAGTTTTTGTTATTATAATCTAAACATATATGATAATTTATAAAACATAAGTTATACATAAATAATTGTAAAGTTTTTCTAAAATAATTCATTTATTAATTAATATCTTGGGTTATATTTGGTGATACAAATCACCCCCTCTTTTTCTATTGTAATTTGAAAATATATAGGTCATTATAACTGAAAGTCAAATTATTTATGATATTATTTTAATGTGGATATATGGGGGTTTAATATTATAATTTATAGGTGGTTAAATAAGATGATGTTGAAATAGTTGATGTATTAGCTTTTAATTGGTGATCGAAAACATTGATTAACATGATTTCAAATATAATTATTCTCCTGAATTTTTACAGCATTAATGGGAGTTTGAAATCTATTATAAATTTTAGTTAACTATTGATTTAACTGAAGAGGTGTGGGTATTGAATAATATATTTATGTTCTATATTATATCTTAATGGTTTGGAGTTTCAATTTTATAAAAAATGTTGTTAATTAATTAAAAGGTGTTTATAATAAATTTTATATTATATTAATAATTTTATGATTTAAATGTTTCTATTATGTTTGTGGCACTCAAAATATTGAATGGTTTTTTTCCTGAAACATGATAATACTAGTAAACAAATTATAATGGAATGATAAACTACCATCTAAATACTCCATATTATTATGTATGTATTATGTTGTCATGCATAATTTCAATATCCCATTATTCACCAAAGGGGATAAATATTTTGTTTTTAAATCAATTGATTTATGTGATATTATTTATCACATATACCATTTTTTTGATTTTTTAATTTATTATCACAATTATTTCAACACACATAAAACAATTAATTTGGTTTATTCCCAATTTATTTTTACATTATGCTAAAAAAGTGTTTTATTCATCTACCAACTGATAAATGATGTAGGGGAATCATGATATTATTACAATAGTAATTTTATATCTATCTATGTATAAGTTATTATTTTTTAAATCAAAATATAAGCATCATAGTATTATTTGTGACATGTATAAGAAGCTGATACATCAATCATATGTGAGGTCTTCCCAGAATGATCAAATAAATAGTTTTTAAAGGATTGATTCCATTTAAAAAGTTAATAATTTTGTAAAAGTAAAATGAAATATGTTTAATTAGGGTGAAACCATAAAAAAGGAACCGGACTATGAATTTTGAAATGGTAAACCTGATAGATAATCAATTAGTGGTGTTATTTTCCATGGATGGCATGAAAAATAATTTTATTATTTTAAAACACTTAACCGTTAATTTAATGGTATGATCCATAATAATCCATCTCAAAAAAACATGATATTAGAGAAAACTATTTTTATATTTTTCTATTTTGTATGAGGATATTTCATGATAATCAAAAAAATATTATGTAACACCCCAGGATTTTATAGTACATTATTTCTTCGAATTAATTCAATAACATTCACTACACGTTACCCTGAGTTCAAGCGCACCCTGACTTACCAAACTAGCCGTTCAAAAGTGTTTATGAATAATATTAACTAAATTTTGAACTTTATATAATCCATAAAATTTCAAAATCTATATGATGAGTTTCTAAGACATAATTTATGAACAAATTCATTTTTTCAAATGAAAGAAGTATTTTTTTTAAAAATGTAAGTTTACATTCTTTTAATGGAGAAAATTAATTAAATCCAATATTTGAAACTTTTATATATTCAATTTGACAAAATATATTTCTTCTTTAGAATTGGGACATAATAATTTAGTTTCAATTAGTTTTTGGTGTTTTTCTGATAACTTTCAAATTTGGGTGAATAGTGAAAAATACTATATTTTAACTCAAAACAACTTTTTTAATCAAAATATTTTATAGTGTTGAATTATAAATTCTAATGGTATGGAAGTATAATTAGATTATATTTTTACCATTTAATCCAATGAAGATCATTGTAAGTAATTTTACTCTAAAATTGGACATAAACAAGTGTCAATCTTTTGATAGTTATTATTTCAAAAAAATATTCTTTTTGGTTTTGAAAATGGGAATTAATTTTAAATTAATTAATACAAAAACTTTTTTTTGAAATTGGTAAAATTAAATTCTTTTTTTAATTTTTAATATCAAAATTAACATAGGGTGATTTTTTGGTATTTTCCTGAAAACTTTTAATTATTAATGAATAGTGAAAAACACTAAGTTATTGTTTAAAACCGAATATTTATTTAAATACTTATTTATTTTATTTACATTTATTTTACTTCAAAAAATATATATATAATACCTATATAATTTCAATGTAATTCATTGGATTATGTTTATAATAATTTCGAATATATAATAATTTTATTGAACTTTTTACCGTATTTTACCCACCTCCTAAAAGAATTTGTAAATTTACTTAAAACATAATTCTACCACTTCTTGGAGTATAATTTCAAAAATAATATAGACTTGGTTGATATTAGTAAGTAAAATTTGGTTCAATAAGATTTAAATAATTTTTGATGAATAGTAACTTTTTACTTTTATTTATCACGGTTAAATGTAAATAAGGTAATTAATTGTAAAAATGATATTATTATTACACTAACACATGTTCTAATTCTATTGGATAAGTATAATTTGACCAAAAAAAACCATAGTGTCAATGTATGATCCTTTAGGTCAACCTGGATTAGATTAAGACATTTATTATTATTTAAATCAACGAAGAGTTTAAAGTGTTATAATTCAATGTTTAATAACTAAACCATTTTCAATATAGAGTTAAACATATGATAATTTTGACTATAATTATTCACTAGAAAGATAATAGTATTTCCTAAATAATGGTATTTTATTTATATTTTTAGACATTAAATAATTTTATTTATTTAAGACACAATGATGATGTAGTAATTACCTAGATAATGAAATTTTAAAATAATTTATATTTTAAATATCCAAATAAATGTAATTTGAGACATTTTATGAATTACAATAATTTTATAGGTTAATATGAAATTTTAGGGTTAAATAGATGAATGTTTTCTAAGTAATAATGCTGTTATGAATTTAGAAAAAAAATAGAAAATAGTGTAAAAATTGAAATAAAAGAGTTTTTAATATAAATATTATATTATTAATTGATATTCTGTTTCTAAAAATCGAATATTCAGTAAAAATACTTATATAATTGTAGGTGTATCATTAATAAACCACTTGGGGTTTTATATAATGAATATGGTATGTTTATTAACCATATAATATAAAAATACAAAGAGTGTTGGTAATGTCAAACTATTTAACTAAGAGTTAAATCTAAAACATAATGTTAATATAGTGACCCAAACCTTTCCAAAACCTATTGGTTGAGAGGTTTTCGACCCATCCCCACCTTATACTTTGAATAATTTATTTAGGAGCAATTATAAACCAAAAATGAATTTATTATATATAAAATTTCTATCTTTTCCTAAGGTGCCCCTCACCCCTCTTATAAAAGGGCACTCCCCCTTCACTCTAATTCACACCTTCACTGCCATTTGGCTGAAATACCCCCTTCCAAAATACAATCTAAACTGTTCTACCTTCATCCTAGAGGCCTTTATTTCATCATAAATCCATCCTAATAAGCCCTGTTGATCAAATCAAAAGGAAGAACCCGAAGAAGAGGTAAATATTTCATCACCTCTTTCAAGTTCCTTTCTTCTTCCAATTACTCATTCTTTGTTGTTTCCATTATAAAATAATAACTCCAGTATCTTCTATATAATTTTATGTGACTATAAATATTGTACAACCATTTTCATTATTCTAACCATCCTTTGAATGACATGTCACCATACATGCGTACAAACGACTTACCGTCTCCACGTCGTGGTGTAATTGTTATTCAACAGATTATTACTTGGATGGCTATAATAATGATGTGTAATTGATGTAAATAAATAATATAACATGATAATGATTCTGTATATATGATAAAACATCCAATTATATATTATCTTAATATCAAAGGAATGATATTGTCGGTCATGCATACGTACGGATTACCGTGTCCAGGAACGCGATGTGATTCATTCCACATCGTATCCATTCAAGAATATTTTTCATTAGATGAATAGAAATAAAGATTAAAGAATTGATATCAATATAAATATGAATGAGATAGATCTTATCCATAAATAAAATTACTTATGTAATAAATCATATCACATAAACCCAATCAGTTATCACTTAAAAGAATGATAATAATAATATATTTTTAACAAACCAATGTTTAAAGATCATATATTATATCATATTAATATATTTGATTCTTATATAATTTAATAAATATTATTTCACCATTATAAAATATATTAACCTACCATCTACAACGAAAAATTACAATGTAATGGTTAATTCAATAACTTCTTCATTATTCAAGGTTGTTTATATAAAATTATCTACTAGGACCTCTTTATCATCCACATCCATGTTTTGTAAAATGTATTTTAAAACATTTTTACTATATAATAAAAAATGCATTAAATTCATATATACCTTTATTTGACCGTATATTTTCTTGAAAATAATCTTTCTATTGTCTTCAAAACAAGGTACTTTCTGACCTTTTCTACAAAATAAAGGTAGAAATGTCATTTTTAACTTATACGGCGGGTGTAGCTATTTTCCGCCGTTATAACATTGTCAATGCTTCCCTTACAATCTTATAATAATATTTTCAAATATAAATGTTTTTTATAATTACGTGACCTTTATTTGATTTCAAAATAGAAAGAGATATTTCACTAAAAACGTTTTTATTTCATATATGTCAACATCCTTTGATGGATTTTAAGTTTGTTTGAAGTTGATTTATTACAATACAAAACATCTATATTGTATTGAAGATTTAGTGATATATTTGACTATGGATGTGTTATTTCATAACATTCATGGTTTATGGAAAATGTATTTAAATTTGGTATTATAGTTTTAATACGAATTTTTATATTATGTTTATACCTTTTCATATATGGAATGCATTGGACTTAGTAAGTGAAGAGTGGAGCCCACTATAGCTCCTCGATGCATCGGTAGGTCTCATGAGACAAACTAGTGTCTTGGAATAAGGACTTGACATAATATTATTTGTAGTCTTGGAACATGGCATTTACTATGTTGTTATGAAAGTATGGCATTATGCATTCCATCATTATGAATGTGGCTATTGATATTGCATGTGATTATTTGACTAGTATAATATCCATGTGAGTAAGTAAATGGAATTATTTCGATTTATATTTTCCATATAATGATGATTATTATATTGAAAAGGATTTTGTTTTAATTCTATACATTGCCTTACATGTTTATTCATATTTATAAAAGTTTCTGCTATATTTTTATCCTTACAGAGCATCTAAGCTCAACACTTTCTATGTTTTATTTTTCCTAGGATGTGAAAAGTTATATTATGATTGACCTGTAGGGATGGAATATGAGATTTCAGTGTTGTCTATGGAAACAATGTTCTTGTTAACTTACATTTTATGATGTAATGTAATCATTATGAATGTATTTAGTACTTCCAAGGCTACTAAACTAATCAGTCTTTTGAGACTTGATCTTTGGTGATCATTCCAATGATACGTAATAATGCACTGACTCAGGGCTTCTAGGGTCAACACGTTACATTGTATGTCTAAAATTAAAGGAAAACTAGTTTTTATTTTTTTAACAACCTATAAAATTATCCATGTAGATATTTATTAAAAATTAATATCATTAAATTTCCATAAAATCAATCAAAAAATTATACCATGAATTATGAAATGGAAGATCTAACAGAATTTCAATTTTATATTATTTTTTTCATGTATAACCTTAAACACACATATATTTATCTAAAACAATTGAGCATTCTTATAAAGGACACATCCATAAAAAAGAAAATTTAATAATGTGATATAATTGGACACATTTGTTCATATTTTTTGTGATGCGTACATTTAGAAGACTTATCTATCATACATTTGGGGGCCACAGAATGAACAAATATGTTGTTTTAAAGGTATTTTACTACTTAATGACATTTCATTGGGGATAAAAACAAACCAATAAACCTACGAATGTAATGAAATAATCGGAAACCACGTGTATAAAGAATTTTAAAATGGTTGAGTTGAGAAAACATCAATAAGATGTGTCATTTTTGGGAGATGACTTGAAACACACTTTGGAACGACCCAATGTTTTATCAATAGAAATTACATTCTTATAAATAAGTCATAAACAAATTAAATCACATCATATTTAACTACTATGTTATATGTGACCTATAAACATATTATTTTCACTTCATTGATTTTAATTTAAAAAAATTGACATACACTGTTATGATCAGTAAGTTATTTGGAGTTTAATATGAAAAAAATATTTTTTGGTGATTAATAACATACAAATATGAATATTAATGTTTCCCTTTTTAAAACTGATATACCTTAATTAATTTTAATTTAAATATGATAGTATATAAATAATATTTAAGTTAATGTATGATGAACCTATATTTTGGAATAAGTAAATAAATGTTTTAAAACTATTTTTTAGAATAAACTATGATTTTCAATCAATATTAAATTAATCATATTTAGAAAATTATTTTTTTTGAAACTGAATGTCATTTTTTTATTCTATATTGGTTGGGTAATTTTTGAGGATTTGTCTAAAATACAAGATTTTTTAGTGAATAGTAAAATACATTAATTTACTGTATAAATACATTATTATTCAAATATACAATTTTTGACCTCAAAAGTGATGTACACACCCAAATCATGAACTCATATAGATGTATTACTTTTCTAGGTCATTGAATACTCAATATATCTTGTCTTGTGAAAATATAACAAATTAATGATTATTTTATTATGAAAACACTTCTCCATTCCACTATAAAAACCACCCATTCTTACCACTACACATCACTCCTCTCAAGGATTTTTACTTTCCAATATTCTAAATAAATATCTCCCCAAGCTCCCTCCCCACGTCATAAATCTTTTGGTTCCCAAAAAATATCAAAACCTCTCCCATTAAGATTCTCCCAAGGAATGTTGATTCAAGAGGTAAAATTCCTCTTTCCTTTTAATTAATTTTTATGTTCTTTCATTCTCTTTTATTTACTAACCTCTACTAATCAAAATTTTATTACAAATACAGAAAAATAAATATATTTTAATATCATTATGATAATGGGTTATTTTATTATCATCTCTCCATTACCCACCTTTTATTTGAAAGAAATGATAAAAAATTGAGATGTGTTAATCTAGCACATTCAAAGACAATAGTTTATCCATTTATATCGTCATAATTAATTATGGACATGAAACCATTTGTTTTAAGGTTGAAGAATATTATTATATAGTTAATATACCATATTTAAGGTTCTGTAATCCTTTTGTACAAATGGTATTAATATTTATAGAAAAATTAGTCTGTTTTAATCAAAATCCACTAATTGACCAAAATAGTTGTCAGTAAGGTTTTATAAAATAATTCATCTTCAATCCAAATAACCAAATGAATTTTTATAACCATTTAATATCATTTATGTTCTCTAATAACATAAAACTTCAATTTTGGAAAACCATTTTCATCATACTTGTTTATCTGAACATGAACCGATCATTAAAACCTAGGAAGAAAACAGACACAAACAATGAAATTGAATATTTTAAATAATCCAAAAGGTCTTCATTGAACTAAAAAAGATTATAATAAATAAATTAATTATTGAAGAGTTTATTGAATTATTTATTAATAAACATAATTTTTTTTATTTTTATTAATAACAAGTGGAGAATAACATCAGATTTAAGGTAAGGGATCCTCTCTATTTCCCTTTTATTCAAGAATTTCATCTATGCTATGAAATTTTATGTTTAATCACTAATGATGGGGTATCATTTTTCAACTACCCCATACCACAATCATGATGTATTAATGATGATAAACCCTTTTCTCTCTCATTAATCCATCTTAAGTAAATCTAATACCATGCTGATTGTCATATGGAATTCTACCTGTATAACCTTTATTTCTTCGGGTTGTCTTATCTTTCTTTTTACCAAATTGATGTTTTCTTTTATTTTTATGTAAAACCTATAAATTATTTTCATAATATCCAAACTAATATTTCAATATCTATTGATCATTCTCTTTTGGGGAGATCTTGAATTTTAAGTGAATCCCTCCTCGATACGTCCCAATAAAAAACCTCGTTTTAAGGGAACTTCCCAAATTTTTATCCAATTTAGAGATTACTATATCCTATGTTTTAAGCAACCATTGTATTTATAAAATCAAAAATTTTATTATAAAAACCTTCTTGGTTCACTTTTATTTTTATATAAAATATTTTTCTCTGATTTGTTTTAAAATCTCTTTAGGGTTTTCCTTAATACCACACTAAAATGTTTTAATGTAAAGAATTTCCCAAATACTCTTCTTACATGGTTTCACTTCTATTTTACATTCCTTACAATTATATATTCGTATTTTACCTTATTAATTTCCATGTCTATTCTAATTACTTTCTCTCATTGAACCTTTAATGGTACCCGCATTCATTATTCTTTATGTCATGAATGTGTTACCCATTTCTCTCTATAGGTTCCCTTACATTTATGTATGATTGATTACATATGATTATTTATGTAGATAGAATATTCTTCAACGTGTTATGATTGGTGTACCCAGATAGAACTAAAATTCATTGGGTAATGTAAGGTCTCATGTGATGTTATATGTGACGACCATGGGGGTTATCCATGGATTTTTCTTCTATGGGAAACTATCCTGGCGGTTAGCCTTTACTCATAATAAAGTCTGGTTTTAATATTCTGACACATTTTAATGATTCATTGTTTATATGAATCTATGTTTATATGTTATGATCCCTTCAGTTACATGCCTTTTTATTTATTTATGTCAGGTTTTTTAACCAACGGTCAAAGGAATTATTCTTATAATTATTCCCTTATAATGATTTTAGATCATCCATTTGTTCATGTTATCCTCACATTATGCTTTGAAGATTTATGATCACAATGGAAGTTAGAGTATCTTTATGAAGACTAATAAATAAATGATATATTAAGTTCTATGTTTTCAGTTTTATGTACCTAGTCTTCATTGAAACTAGACTTCACGACCCTTGTCTTGTACTGTGATGTATAAATATGATTAAAATCATTTAATGTTATATATAAAAGGATAGAGTCCCTATATTTGGTATCAAATCATGGTATAGTTATTTTAATTGATTATGAATAGAGAATATTAGTAAAAAAACATAAGGATGAGACTATATATAATAAAACATCCAATAATTTTAGTAAGTATAGAGTAAGTGTTTTATTAAGAAAATACGTCCCTCTTTTGATTCAAACAGGTTGAGGTGGCTTTGGCATTGATGTAAAGAGAGAGGAAAACTATGATAAGGAGTTTTGGGAATGACTTATCATATCTTGGTACATGAATGTGGGACTTTATTCACTCTGGGTATTGACACTCTTGGGGATATTCTTTGGTAAATTCATGAGTGTAGTACAAACCACTATTAAGGGAATAAAAAAAATACCATAAGAATATAGGTTAAGAATTAGATCAAAGATAATTTAGATTTCAACCTAAGAAATAACAAGGTAGAATATAATTATCCTATACATTTTTATCCTTTTATGTTCAAAATATTCTTTTTTATGTTCAATAACAAAGTATTAAACCCTCTAATTGTACTTTCCTTTTCTTAGTTAATAGTTGGAAATAGAATAAGATGTTCCAAAAACCAATGTGACGATTTCCCTGATGAAATGCATGATATGATTGAAACGGGTACTGAAAACCTTATGATAGTACATTCTCATTTTGACCATGTTATGAATAATAACTTTAATCATGTGTGATTCCCTCCTCATCAATTGAAAGATAATATTTTCATAGAATACTTCATTCAGAAAAGTAATCCCATGTGTAGCGAATCTCTTGATCCCCTCCTCATGGAAGAGTGGATTAACTCAATTTAAAAGATAGACCCCATCCCCCAATGCTTGAAAGAATAGACAGTTGTATTGGAAGTCTATCATTTTGATGGGGAAACTGATCAGTGATGTAAAGTCATTAAGAATACAAAGTACCATGAATAAATATATTCCATGGATTGTGATGAATTCAAGATGATGATTTTCAATAAATATTTTCCACCATCCCTACATCTCAATATGTAAGGAGAGTTCCTTGGACTCATGTAGATGGAAGATTAGTCCATCAGGGTGAATGAAGAAAACATTACAAGGCTTGTGAGGTACTCATATGGCATTGTCATGAACACTAAAAGCAAGGTGTATCACTTTTTTAGAAGGTAAAAGAAGAGTCTAAAGAAGGTGTTGGTGATCTGATCCTTTGAAAATAATAAGAATATTTTATGTTTTTTCCTCAAGGTTGAAATAGAGATTATAGACTCTCAGTTGTCTCATGGTCCCAATGACAAGAAGTGAAAAATTGAGCACAACATGGGTGGTTAAACAAACAAGTCCCATGATGAAAATAAACCAAAATATCCCACATGTAATTGTTGAGGGAAGTATCATCTAGGACACTATCTAAAGGGAACCGTGAATTTTTTGAAATTTGGAAAGTTGGGAAATCTAGACCGAACTTCTGAAGGGATATGGAAAATCACAATAATGTGGGAGAATAAATAATAGATCAGATCAATACTCAGCCAGTGGTGTAGTGTTACAACTATAAGAGGAAAATGAATTATGAAAATAATTTTCCTAAGGCAAGGGTTGTCAGATGCAATAAACAACAACCTCCAAGGAAACAAGGAAGGTATTATTCTATCACTATTTTGGAGGTGGACTCAAACAATGATCAGGTGAAAGTTTTTCAAGTTATTCAATCAAGAATAAAGAACGTACTATTTGATTCTAGTTCTATGAAGTATTTCATATCTTGAAAGTTTAGTATAACTATTCAATCAGAACCTCAAAATTTGGAGTAAATATTATCTGTGAAAATATAAAATGGTGAAATTATTGCATCCCTGGTTTATAAGTACTCCATAGTTAATTTTTGTGGAATAAACCACATAGAAAATCACATCATACATCCTTTAGTGTAGTTCGACACTATCTTGGGAATGTATGGGATATATTTATACAAAGCCAATATCAACTATCGGGAAAGGGAGATCACTCTTGACATCTTGAAGAATATTCCAAATTCATTAAAAGTGTTAGGAGGAAGATTAATCTCTTTTAGAATCATTGTCTCAAGTATGGATATTAATTATTTATGAATAGGCTATACTAGCTCAAATTATTCAGACAAATGAGAGAATCATGCTAAAAAGAATGCCCATCATGTGGGATTACACTATGGTTTTCCCTAAAGAGTTGAATTGTCTTCCTCCTGACTAAGAGTTTGAGTTATCAGTCTAACTTATTCCTAGATCTCTTCCTATATAAAAGAAACAATATATAATGGCCACCATAGATCTAGAAGAGCTGAAGAAGCAGTTATAAAAAAATATAGAAAAGGTTTTATACGCCCGAGTGCTTCACTATGGGGTGATCCATTCCTCTTCATCATAAAGAAGTACAGGTCAATGTGTCTCTTAATTGATTATCATGATCACAATAAAATCACAATTAAGAATTATAATCCCCTTCCACATATATATGACTTGTTCGATCGGCTTCATGGGGACAGTTATTTCTCAAAGGTGGACTTTAATTCAGGATATCAATAATTGAAGGTGAGGAAGGAATATATTTTGAGGACTACCTTTCGAACAAGGTATGGACACTATAAGTTTATAGTGATTCCCTCTGGAATCACTAATTCTCTAGAAATATTCATGTATTTAATGAATAGAGTCATTAGAGATTACCTCAATAAATTTGAGGTAGTCATTATTGACAGTATTTTGATATACTCAAAGAGTGTGGAGGAACATGAGAAGCATTCGAATACTATGTTAAAGACTTTTCGAATGGCGAAGCTGAATGCCAAGAACAGTAAATGTGAATTATGGGTGCAGGAAGTACCATTCAAAGGGAATGTAATCACCAATAATGGGATATATGTGGACCCTTCCAATCAATGTCAATAGAAGAGTGGCCCAGTCTGACATCTGTAATAGAGATCCATAACTCTTTGAGTGAATATGGGTATTACCGATGATTTTTGACGAACTTTTCAAGATTTTCAACTATAATGACCAAGATGAAATGAATGGGAGTAAAGTTTTTTTGGACATAAGAATGTGAATACTATTTCAATTTGTTAAAAAAGAGGCTAATCACTGCACTGTTACACACACTCCCAACAAGTGGACAAATCACTATTGTGTAAAATTATTCTTTAAAGAATGGATTATATTGTATGCTAAAGAAAAATTATATAGTGATAGACTATGCCTCAAGGAAGCTGAAAATCGATGAGAAAAACTATCCTACACATTATCAAGAGATGGGGGCATTGAAATTTGGGTTAAAAATATGTCAGCATTATCTCTATAGGGAGATGTTATATATATATACAGACCACAAGAGTCTCAAATATATAATCACACAAAAAGAGCTTAATATTCTCCAGTGAAGATTGATATAGCTCATACATGATTATGACTAATCAATCCTCTACCATCCCATTAAGGCCAATAAGTTGGAAGATACTCTAAGTAGAAAGGATCTTGTATATTTATCAATGATGACAATTGAAAAGGATCCAATCAAATAAGATTTTCAAAGGATGTACGTGGGAAAAATTAAGGTAGGAATATCATCAATCCTTTCTCAAATGATTTCTCAACCATCTCTCATGTGGAAAATAAAGGATGCTCAAAGAAAAGATGTTGAAATTCTAGAAAGGGAGGAAGCTACCATAAATAGGAAATCCACAGTGTTTACAAAATGATGAAGGAAGAGTTCTAGTATTTGTGTCATGATAATGTGTACCATATGATCCAGAGATAAAGAAGGATATTTTGAATGATACACGAAGATCAAAATTATCTATCCACCCAGAGGTCACAAAGATGTATCAAGATCTCTGATAAAACATTTGGTGGGACAGTATAAAAAGGGGGATTACTGAATATATGGTAATGTTATTATTATGTTAGAAAGTGAAGGCTATGTGGAAATATTCTAAGGGGATTTTAAAATCACTACCCATACCAATATGGATATGGGATAAAATTACCATGGACATTATCATTGGACATCCAAGGACATCCTTAGGATGAAATTCTATATGGTTCATTGTGGACCATCTTATAACGATATATCACTTTATCACAATTCAAGAGGACATGTCGTTGGATCAACTTACACAGATTTATATAAAAGAAGTGGAATTTATACATGGAGTACCACTATCTATTATATCTAATCGTGATATGAGATTCACCTCGATGTTCTAGAAAATAATCCAATATGCTCAAATCATTGAATTGAACTTTAGTACAACCTATCATCCCTAAAAAAATGGCCAATCTGAGTAGACTATTCTGACATTAGAATACATGTTGAGTGAATGTTCTATGGAATTAATCGGATGATGGGACCAATATCGTACACTAATTGAATTATCATACATCATCAGTTTTTACTTCATCATCCTAATGGAACCATATGAAGCCCTTATGGAAAATGATGAAAAACACCATGTGTTGGGATGAAGTCGGTGACCCTAAGCTATTAGGACATGAAATAGTCGAAGAAATGATGGAGAAGGTGAAAATAATTCAACAAAATATTGAGTCAGCCCAAATTTATTGAAGATTTATGCATAAAATCATTGATGAGACATTGAGATCAAAGTAGGAGACATGGTATCTCAATGCATATCTCCATAGAAGAAGTTCCTGAGGTTTGGAATGAAAGGGAAGCTATGTTCTATGTACTCTGTACCCTTCAAGATTCTTTATCAGGTAGGGGATATGGTCTATTGACTTGAACATCTATATTCCATGAAAAAATTACATTATTTCTTCCATGTATCCCTATCAAAGAAGTACATACCAGATCCATCACATGTACTCTCTTCAAGGGTGGTATAGTTTGAGGATGATATTTCTTGTGAGGAGTATCATATAAAGATCTTTTATCATAATGATAATGTTCTATGTGAAAAGAATACTCACTAGTTCAAGGTACTATGATGGAACGATAAGTACGAAGAGGTAACATGGACGCTCGAGGTGACAATAAAGGAAAAGAACTTCCACCTATTTATGGATTAGAATGTAAAACAGAAATTTGAGGGGTGGTAGAATGTAACAACCCAATGTTTTATTAATAGAAATTCCATTCTTATAAATATTTTATAAACACATGAAATCACAATAAAATGGACTACAAAGTGCTACGTTACCTCTAAACATATTTTTTTTCACTTCTGTGATTTGAGATTTAAAATTTTGACATACACGGTTGTGATTAGTTAGTCATTTAGAGTATAATATGACCAATATATTTTTTGGTGAATATTAACATACCCATATAAATAGTAACGATACCCTTATGAATAGTGATATACACTAATTAATAGTAAATTTACTTATGAATGTATATAAATAAGATTTTTGTGAAATCATGATGAACTTATATTTTTTAAAAAGTAAATAAATCTTTTAATACTATTCTTCAGAAAAAAATTATGATTTTAAACAAATATTAAATTATTCATATTTAGAAAATTATTTTTCTGAAAAAAGAATTTTTATGGATTCTACTTGTCGAAAAATGATTTAGGTGAATGTTTGTGATTTTTCTGATATACTAGAACTTTTATTGAATTATAAAATAAATTAATTTACTATATAAATACATTATAATTAAAATCCAATATTCCTAAAGTCAAAATTTAAGTAAGAACCAAAATTTAAAACTCATTTGAATTTATTACTATTATAGGTCATGTAATACTCACTATTTCTTATCTTATGATGAAATAATAAATTAATGATTATAATACTATGAAAACCCTTCTCCCCTCCACTATAAATACCACCAATTCTTACATCTTCTATTTACTCCTCTCATGCATTTTTCCTTTCCAATATTCTTAAAAAAACTCTTACCAAGCTCCATAACCACGCCAAAAGCCTTAGTTCTCCAAAAAAAACCCCTCAAGTCAAGAATCTCTCATGTAAGGTTGATTCAAGAGGTAAAATTCCTCTTTTAATTTCTTTGATTTTTATGTTTTTTTCTCTTTTCTTTCCAAAAATGTACTCATCCAAATGGTATGAAAAATATATTACAATAAATTTACAGTATTTTTATTATTAAAAATGGATAATTCATTTTCATCTCTTCTTTCCCCACCTTTTATTTGAATGAAATGATAACACCATTTGATATGTGTTAATCTATACCATTAAAGGACAAAAAATTATCAATTACTATCATCATCATTAATTATGGTCACAAAACAATTTGTGTTATGGATGAAAAAAAATTATATATGTTATATATCCTAGTTAAGGTTCTTTAATCCTTTTGTGCCAATGTTGTTATGTTATAAATAAAAACATGTTCATTATAACCAAAACCCAGTGACTAACCAAAATAGTTTTCATTAATGTTTTATATACTAATTCATCTTCACTCCAAATGGCCAAATTAATTTTTAAAACCATGTAATCTTATTTATTTCCACTAATATCATACAAATTTAATTATTTAAAACACTATAATTATACATGTTTATCTGAAAAAGAAACGATCATTAAAACCATTGAAGCAAACAGACCGAAAAAACTAAATTGAAACTTTTAACCAATAAAAAGGTCTTCAATGATATAAAAAAGATAATAATAAATCACTTACATATATAATAGGTTCTGGAATTATTAATTATTTAACAAAATATTTTAATTCAGTTAATTAATAACATGTGGAAAACAGAACTAAATTTACAGTAAGGGATCATCTCCGTTTCACTTTTATTCAGGAATGCCTTCTATGATATGCATTTTTATGTGAAATCCCTAATGATGTCGTATGAATTTTAACCTGCCCATAATTCCCTCATTATGTATAAATGATGATGAACCCCTTCTTCTCTCATGAATCTCTCTTAATTGCACTAGATACCATGTCGATATTCCGTTAATAATTCTACCAAAACTGCTTTTATTTCTTCAGGTGGCTTTATCATTCTTTTTACCCAAATAAATTTGTATTTTATTTTTATGTAAAAAATATACATATTGATCATAGGATCCATACTCATGTTTCAAGATCCATCCATCATTCTCATTCTGTGTATATATGATTTTAATTAAATCCATCTTCGATACTCTCCAATTAAAAAACATGGTTTAATGGAACTTCCCAATTATTTACCCAATTTCAAGTACACTCTATCCTCAGTTTTATGCCACTATTGTCATAATAAAATCATTCTTTTTATTATTAAAACCATATTGGTTCACTTATAGTTTTATATAAAATATTTTTCCCTTTTTGAAATAAAATATCTTTAGTGTTCTCTTTAAAACCACAAAGAAATGTTGTAATGTTAATAGTTTCATAAATACTTTTCTTACTTGTTGTCCTTTAAGTTTTACTAAACTTACCATGGTATAAGCCAATTTTTAATATTGAATTTCCAGGAAATATTTAATTCCTTTCTCTCATAGACACTTTTATGATACCATCATTCATTATGCTTTATGTCATGAATGAGATACCCATTAATCTCCATGGGTTCCCCTACATTTATGTATGATTGGTTAGGAATGATTATTTAGTTGAAAAGAATATTCCTGATCATGTTAATATGGATTCACCCAGATAGTGCTCAAATGAATTAGGTACAGTTATGTCTCCTGAGATGTTATTTTTTCCAGTCTTGGTGGTTATCCATCGCTTGTGATACTATGGTTAACAATCCTGGTGGTTAACCATGACTCGTACTAAATTCATGTTTTATTAGGCTTCAAATATTTTAATTCCATGTATATATGACCCTATGTTTATTTGTTATAATCCCTTATATTACATGTCTTTTTATTTATTTATTTCATGTTTTTTAACCCATGTGCTAAGGAATTATTTTTGTTATTATTCTCTTACTAGGCTTTTATCTCATCCAATTGTTCATGTTATCGCTAAATTATCCTATAAATATTTCTAACAAATATTGCGGTCAGGAAATTTTTATGAAGACACAATAATGAAATGTTTCATTTAGTTCCGTGTTTTTTTTACAAACCTTGTCTTCAAATACACTTGACATTACAGTCCTTGGATGGTACTCTAATTTTTAAATAAGATTAAAATCTTTTATTGTTATATGTAAAAGGAAAGGGTATCTATACAAATTAACTACACACTAAAAAAATAATTTAACACTTATATCCAAATAAAACAACATCATAATGAGTTGAATCCAAAGGAATAATATCTTGGTATTAATTTTTATGTTTTTGAGAAGATAAAACATCAACTAGATGTACATTCATTCTAGAATTACCTAAAATGGGAGTTTTAATTGTTTTAATACCATTAAAAAAATGAATTATGGGTAAAAAACCAACCTAAAAACCATTTAATTCAACTAAATAATAATATTTTTAAAACATTTGAACACAAATAATCTTAATTTTAGGTTTTGTAATCATGAGATTACTAAGGAAATTATTTTAAAACACCAAAACATGAATTTAAGTCTAATATCCCTAAAAACATTCAAAATTATGTGAAATAATAGGAAACCCAACATAGTATAATTTATGATTTATTTGAGAATGTTGCCTCTAAATCTGACATGTGGTGTTCTCAGAGAAACTCAATATTCATTATTTAAATGTTTGATGTCCTTTAAATACATGTTTCTAGTGACAAAAAAATACAGAATGACCTATTAATATAATGAAACCATAGAGAAAAATATCAAATTGAATTGTGAAATGGTAGAGTAGAAAAAATTTAAATATAAGGTTTCACCTTCCGCAGATGATCATGGACCAAAAATTAATTTTTTAAAATCCCAAAACACACGTTTTACAATGATATCCATAACAAAAAACCTTAGAAATACATACAAACATAAATAATATTTTTAGTAATTATTTTGACTTGTATGAGTAGTCATAAAAAATATATGATGTTTGGCCTATTTAGAATGGTTAATAATTAGTTTTTAATGGGTTAAAGCCATTAAAAATGAGTGATCGGGGGTCAAAACCAATAAAATGACCTCCAAATGCCATGAAATCATTTGAAAATAAATGTAAAATTATTTTTGAAATGGGGAAGTAAATGGTGAAATAATAAATGGTTCTCATTAACAAGGATAACGAAAAATAAAAAATAGATCTTTTAAAACACTATTTTGTGCGTATAATACTTAGAATCACAAAAAATGATTTCAAATTTGTTTGAAATAAATTGGAATCCGTAGTAGTATTATTTTATCCATTAAATGGTAGAACATATTCCAATAGGATGTGATGTTAATCTCAGTAGATCAATTATATAGATTATAAAAGTTTTATGTTCCATAGAAACATGGGTCACGGGGTCATAACAAAATGAAGAACCTCTAAATTCCCTTAATACTGATGAAAAACACAAAAATTGAAATTTGGACAAGTGGACTTGAAAATATACAGCATGAGGATTAATTTTTCTTGGATTAATTGGAATATAATTTTTTATAAGGAAATATCCTTAAATATTTCATAATAATGTAAAATATTTTTAAATTCACCTTTTTTACTTTCCCACGAGTATTTTTTATTAATATTTTAATAAAATAAGGATATTATTCATACATATCAACCCCCAAGTATAGAATTGGGATAAAAATAAATGTGTATCCCATTCCTTAATAATACAAGCTCTGTTATTAAAATGTGATCTCTGAAAAATATTTACATGACATTCATCATTGATTCAAATTTCCTATTACTAATCATTATACCCCTGGAAAAAATTAAAAACAAGGAAAGAGAAAAAAAAATCCGTAAGTGACCTAAAAATAAAGGAACCTTCATTCCATGAAAATATATAAACATATGAAATCATTTTCACCGGGAAATTATTCTCACCCATAAAGAATTATATAGTTACTTTGTAAAAACAATATATTTATAAAAATATAGAAAACATTAATAAATCATTTAGGAATCCTAATGAACTACTTACCTATGGATGGGCCCTCACTACTACCATGTGATTTGTAACCAACATGGAAACATTGAAAGGTATCCCTCATACCTATCATATGATGCAACCCCCATAGCTATCTTATAGTGAAACCATCACAGTTATACATTGAATAACCATTACAATCATCTTCCAACACAAACATACCAAATGCATTAATGGGAGATATAGGTAACTCCCTTCAACATAAAAATTATCATGAACATATACGTAGACATAAAACATGAACAATGGCATTATAAAAACATTTCTTGAGGAAAATAACTTCTTTTAAAAGAATACTACACAAATAAAAATGAAATCAATTTCTTTGCAAATAATCATTTAATCATGTAAAGGAGAATTAAAAAAATTATGGTGGCATGAATATGGTAATTCTAATCATTATGAATAGTAAATAATAATATTTTTAATTTCATAATAAGATACAGTTAAAAAGATTTTAAAAAAAATCCCTTATATAAAACATAAAAAATATTCCCTTTAAAAGACATTTAAAAAAATAGAAATTGATAATTTATTTCATTTATCTCCATATAAATATATTACTAAGAACCACTCTAAATACATTGAAATAGAATATAAATAATTAGATTAATAAATTTTTAAATGATTTATAATAATGTTTTAGTTAAAGAGTCCCTTACCTCAGGTTTATCTTACTTCAAATAAATTAAACCATCATGTATAATGTTTTAATGTGTCTTATTAATATATTAATGTAATAAATTAATTTCTATAATACCATATATGATATTTTTATAAAAACATTCCACCTCTTAATAAATTATATTTTGTTATTTCCATTGTTTTTTTGTGCGTTATTTTCATGGTTTCCATGTTCTGTATATTGTATACATCTTTCATAGGTAGAAATAATACTCAATAAGTGAGAAAACAATTATATATGTTGGTAATTTTTAAAAATTATAAGATCACCATGATTTTATTAATGGGAAACAAAAACTCATTGTTCACAAAGAGAGTGAATTAACACTTCATAAATGATTATATGATTTTTAAAGAATAAATAAAGAAATAAGATATGTGAGGATGAATATACCATTTAACACAATTATATTCCAATGTTTATATTATATTATAATTATCATGAAATTTTTTATAAGTAGTCAGGGTAAGGTAGAAGTAAGAATAAATTCAAAAGAGAAGAATGATGAATTTATCTCTTGAATTTTTTCCCCTTGAGAACCTACTTAATCCATTTAGAATTCATATTTTTTGTAACATAAGAGGCACCATAATGTGTAAAGGTATGAGGAGAAAGAAATATTTCTTAATATAGGGGATCATGATGGCTTATGGTTGTTAAATTATATGAATGATCAATTCTGTTATTTATAATTGAGGTGACGGGATGTTTATAAATTAATTAAAATATTACAATATTAATATATAATATAGGGCTTATGGATTAAAAATGGCATAATAACCCAAGTGGAATAAGTTTTTTGCACAATATTACTTATTTATCCTTATTCATGATTTTTTATGTTTTCAAATAATTTAACAAAATGTTATATTCATGAGAAATAATTATAAGAAAATTAAACATTATTCTTATTCATTTATAAAAATCATTTATTGCATAAACATATATCAAATTATATATATTTTAATATTTTTAATATCAATAATTTTTTCTTTTAGTTAATTAAATAATTAATTAATTATGATTTTGTAAGATGTTAGAGTATTTTTTTTTCTAAAAGTAAAAAAAAATTTATGACACAAATAAATTTATTATCTTTCAAATGAAAATTTTCTTCATAAAAGCACTTTTGGAAAACCATGTGTTGAAATATTATTCTAGTTAATATACTATATTGTCATCAACATGACTTACTTCTAAATATAATATTTTTTTGTTCCTATAGTGAATAAAGTGGATCTCTAAAAGCCCCAATTCATATAAAAGTAATATATTATCAGAAAAATACACATTCAAATCGATGCATTTATTTTTTTGATTAATTAAGGATCTTATAATTTCAATTAAAAACGTTTTATTAAATTTTCATTATCCTTAAACAAGCACTGCATCAGCATTACATAAGCATTAAATTTAACTATTTCAAATATAAAACCTAAAAAATAAAATACCATCATGAAAATAATCTAATTAGGTTCACGATAATCATTTATATACCATTATTATTTATTTATACTCATTCCAATCATAAGATAAATCCAAGATTTTTTTAATATGACTTTTCTTACCTTGTGCAAGCATTGCACATGCAGTTGGATAAGATTCATTTGATATGACTCCATAACTAGAAATTAATAACTGAAAACAAAAATTATACTTATTAATTAATAAAATTGTATATAAAATAATTTTAATCACTCAATTATTATCCATATGTCACAGATTTTGGTCTTGTTAGCTTTGTGTGTCCACTATGTCAACATCAAAAATGATTTCTATACTTATCACTAAATTAATTTTTATTTACATGGTCTGAATTATTATTGTACAACCTATGATTTATAATATCATTATTTAGTGATTACATAAATTTAATAAATTTGATCATAACTAAATATTTTATATGTCATAAAAATACTGTATTTTGTAAATAAAAATGTAATTTTTACAATTCACCAATAACTAATTTTTAGGTAATTTTAAAAAATTTAAACTATGATAATATTGACATGATGAGTTACAAAATGATTTTTTTTCAAATTAAAATTTTTAAATATTTAAATTATCCTTTTAAATCTAATAATATAAATAAATGGTCTAATAAAAATATTTATTTTGAAAATTTATTATAATAAGGAATTTAATATTAACTCAATAATATTAAAAAAATATGAAGGAAAATTAATCTACTTTTACCTATATTGTTACATTCATCCATTTTGAAAAATGTTCGCTAACAATTTATTCACATATTAAACAAATGAGGATAGATTTCTATCATAGAATTATGAAATTCCCTTATTTCTTTATCAAACATGTGGTTTCTCCACAAAATTGTAACATCATGATTAACCTTGTTCCGAAATATATGTTACCTATAGTCTTGAATCTAAAAAATTCTCTCCTCATAAAAAATTATCTCCTCCTTCTGAACTACATTTGGTATTAAAATATGAGATGAATCTGGAAAATACCTTCTTACCATCAAAACATGGAAAACATTGTGTAACTAGAATGAACTTATAGGAAAATCCACATGGTAGGATAAAGCTCGAAAATCATCCAGGCTTTCATATGTTCTAATTAACCATTGAATAAACTTTCCATAATTATTTAAATTTAAAACACATTTCCATTAATATATTTTAAGGAAATAATGATCTCCTAGCTAGAAATAATGGTCATTCCTCCTATTATCCTCATTTCTTTTCTTCCTGATATGAGTTTTCCTCATGTGTTGGGGTATCATATTTAAATTATCAGCCACCTCTACTACTAATTTCAGTCCCATCAGGACGCATTTCTTTAATTATCCCAAAATACAATAGTTTGATATTGTTTTCCAAAATAATTCCCCAGAAGGATCCATTTTTATACTACAATTGAAAATGTTATAATAAGAAAACTCAACTTGAGAAGGATGATGCTCCCATATTCCCTAATAATATATTTAACATAGTTGAATCATATCCTCTAATGTCTAATTTGTTCACTCTGAATGTCAATAATATTTAGGATTAAATGCTACATGGAAATTTAATTCATTTTCTAATGAATTTTGACGAACTTCCCCAAAGTTATAAGTAAAACAAGGATCACGGTTAGATACAGTAAAAAAGTAACTCCATGTAACCTCACCATCAAATCAAGATGAATTTGAGAAATATGATCTAATGATAGAGTATCATGGATAAGATGAAAATGTGTAGAATTAGATAGTTGATAAACAATAAGACAAATCTAATTTTTACCTCATCATGTCTTTGGTAGCCCTACAATTAAATCAATGGATATATTTTTCCATTTCCCCTATATAATTGAAAAAGGATAAAGAATTCCATCGGTAAGTTTCCCCTTTAAAATTACTTTTTGATAACTCAAACATTTCATGGTAATATCATTAATATCACATTTCATTCAATCATGCATATAATACACCTGAAAATCTCTGTATATCTTAGTACTAGTAGGATGAAATGAAAATTGATAATTACATGCTTCAAATATCAATTATTTTTTTGATGGGAATAACAACATAGACATAATATATTTCTAAATATTATTATATAAAAATTATCAATATTAAATTCAAGTAACATACCTTTATTAACAAATTGTACCTTTTTCTTTAATTTATATTCTTCTTTCGTAGTACACTTAATCCTGTTCATGAGGGATGACTACACTGGCACCTAAAATAAAATAGGTGAATTTTATATACCAACAACATACAATAAAAAATAAATCAAATAATTAAACAAGGAGAAATATTTCAAACATAACATGGTTAATGTAGAATTATGTTTCTGACTCAATGCGTCTTATACTATTTATTATTTTCCATGTTGGTAATTTATTATTATCCAAAAAAATCCTTTATTTTTTCTAGCCATCATCTTTTACACATGTTCAATTCCTTCTGATTAAATATATACTTATAACTTTTATGGCCATTATCTATTTTATATTTTACTCTATATTCATGATGCCTAAAATTTTTGAAATTTAAAACAACATCTTTTAAATCAAAATCATGTGTTGGATAATTTAATTCATGTGGATTTAGTTATTTTTAAGAATAATCAATTATATGACCATTATTCATCATAACGCAACAAAGTTCCTTCATTAAATCATGAATGTATATGAAACAATCACCATTTATAGAAGTCATGGGCAAAATTGTATCATTAATCAATATCTTTTTTAGTTCCTAAAAATATTCATAATATTTTTTATAGAAAAAATTAAATAATTTCCATGTTGAAAAATGCATCCCCGCTACAATATATTCAGGTCTACATCCACCCATATTTTTATGATTATTTGAAATGATGTTTTCCTCTTAGTTCCTTCCTTCATCAACTTCCCTGTTTACTTTGCGAAAATCCACTCTGAACTAACATATTTTAGAAGAAGGAACATAGTAATCTTTAAATTTTTTTCATATCAAATTAACTATGAAGTTAAATAATTTATGGGTATTCTATTATCATCAACCAACCCAATATGTTTATCGAAATTTTTCCTTAATATCAACTATAAGGAACCGACCATCAATATTTCATAATATAGTAAATTATATTAGAAATCAATTTATAAATTCACAAAGGCCATTTCTGTTTAGTGTTTATATAATTAAAAAATAATTAATACAGATCAACCCACATGAATACAATGTGGATAAAAATAAAATCATATCATTTTCATCTATAGTAAAAAAAATTTAACAAAAAAGGTTTTCATAAAAAAAAATTCATGAAATTTAGCTTCAGTTATTATTTTCTCTAACTAATCCTTAAACCATGTGAAAAACATTCAAAAAACTTGGATGAGCAAAAAATCATATTATGGGATATAAAATGTAAATTAACCATTATTCCAAGAATACATACAGACATATGAAATTATTTTCACAAATACATACTTTTCACCCATAATTTAGAATATAGTTAATTTTTGAAAAATGGGTTTTCCATAAAACCGAGAAAATATAAATTAACCATTTAGGTAGCATGCAGAAATACATATATAGAATTTTAACCCTCATAGATACAATATGATATTTAACCCTCACAGCAACCTTAATGGGTATATCTCATAGCTACCTTATGATATAAACCTCATGGATTCTTTATGGTGTATCCATCAAAATTATAGTTGAAAACCCCATTATGTTTAAATTAAAACATAAACATATCCAATACATTGTATCTAGATATAGGTCCCACCATTTATCATAACCATTCCCCAAGAACTATTACATAATCATAAAACAAGAACACATTCATCATAAAAACATTTTAAGAGAAAAATAATTTATCTTAAAATAAAACTGCACAAATACAAAGGAAATCATTTTCATTGAAATTAAATAGGATATTTTCTAAAATGAATATAAAAATATTAAGGATTTACAAAAACTGGTGACGTATCTCATGATAAAATCTAGAAAAATAATATTTTGTATGTTTTAAAAAGAAACATTTAATTGGTCGTTAAAAGAAATTTCCCTTACATGAAACCGGGATGGATTCCTTTCTGAAACAAATTATGAAAACATTTATTTAAATTTATATATATTTTAAAAAAAAATTATAAAACATGGAAAATGTAATAGAATAAATTAGATTAATAAATCATTAAAATTTTATAAAAAAATTAGTTAATGATTCCCTAATTCTGGGATTGTCCTACATAAAACATGTTCAAACCTCCAATACAATTTTTTACATAGTGTTATTAATATATTTAATATCTATATTAATATATATAATACCTTATATGTTATATTTTTTCCTATAATTCCCCCCAATTATTAATAATATTTTTGGCTATTTCCATTTTTTGATTGCGTTGATTTTATGGTTTCCAAGGTCTCTTTGTTATAGACATAATTTTAGAAAAGAAATAATACTCTTCAAGTGAGATAAAATATATTTTTAAGTAATTTTTAACAATTCTAATTGAATTTAATCTTTCCATGATTGTGGTAATGGGAAACAAAACTCATTATCCACGATAGTGGGGAATTGAAACACTATGGATGAAAATTTCATTTTTTTTAAGAACAAAAGATGAAAATAAGATATTTTATATTGATTATACTGTTTAATATTATAAAATTATAGTATATATTTTTTATAAAATAATTATCATGAATATTTGGATAGAATATAATGACAAGGTAGAACAAATAATGATTTTAAAAGAGAAGGGGGAGGAATTAATCTCTTGAATATTTTCTTCTAGAGAACATCCGTATGGATTTTGGAATTGGAATTTTTGTGAGGCTAGATGAAATAACTTATGTAAAGGGATGAGTATAATGGAATATAGAATAATAAAGTCGATAATTACTTCTTAAGGTGTTTAAATAAATTTAATGAATTAGTCCCTTTTTATGATTGAGGTGAGGGGTAATTTTAGAATTACCTAAATTATTGAAATATAATAATTCTAGTATAGGAGTAAAACATAAAAATGGCCTAAAATATAAATAGTTCTATATTTTAAACATAATATTATCTAATTTGGAATTATTCATGGTATTTTTGTTTTATTATAATTTAATAAAATATTATATTCATGGAAAATAATTTTTTTCTTCAAATTAAACATTATTCATAACAGTGACATTAAAAACATAAAAATGAAGGTTATAAATATAATCCATTATTTTGTTATATCCTAGATATCATATGAAATTAGATAAATAATTTATTTTCTTAAAGATATAAAATTAATTTTAATTTAAAAATTTTTATATCTTTATTTTGAATTATTCATTAATTAAATAATTACTAGAACATTATAATTTATTTTTTATGGTTTTTTAATGTTTTTCAAAAATATTAAAAATATATTTTAAAGATTATGAAACAATTATTATCTCTAAAATGAATATTATTGTTCAAAAAAATGTTGAAAACCCTTATTTTATAATAATATACTAATTAATTTCTATTGTGTGAACAACATCACATACATTTAATTTTTTTTTATAATGGTCTTAAAGAAAATCTTGTGTTTCCAAAAAGGTTTCAAATGTGAATCAAAAATTTATCTTCTTATAGTTAATATATCACTATATACTTATGCGGATTTTTTTGTTATATAAGAGTTCTTATAATTTTAATTTATATCATTTTGTTAATTTTATTCTATATTCATAGAAGTTGAATTATTGTTTCATATGCATTAAAGTTTTCTATTTCGTATATAAAAATGAAAAATAAATTACCAACATAAAAATAAAATAATTTTTTTATGATAATAATTTATATTTAGTAATTAAGAATATTTACTCATATAAATGTCAAAACAACTTCTTTAATTTGTAAATTTGACTTTTCTTGCCATGTGCAAGCATTACACATGTATTTGTACGTGTCTCATGTTATATAAATATAGAATTTGAAATTAATCAGTAAAAAATTAAATTATACATATTTATTATATAAAATTTATGAAAATGTTTTTTATCACTCAATTATTATCTAAATGTCATCAATTTAGATCATTCCTACACTGCGTATGAATTATGTCAACACTAAAAATGAGTGTTATACTTATAATAAAATAATTTTTAATTTACATGTTGTAATTTATTTTTGTAAAAACATTCTCTTATAATATCATTATTTATTATTCTATAAATTTAATAAATTTAATATCATAATTATATCATGTTGATTTAATAAAAATAATGTATTTTAAAAAAACTGTATTTTATCTATTAACAAAAAATATTAAAATAATTCCAAAAAACTAAAAATAAAATAAATTGGACATGTTTAATTGAAATAATATATTATATTTATAAAATTATAATTATATAATTTAAGAATTAGTATTTTAAAATTAAACCATATAAAAAGTTTTATTAATAAAATTATTTATTTTAATAATTATATAAACAATGAATTTGACTATTAATTGAAGAATATTAATAAATATGAAAATAGTTTATTTTAGTTGTCCCTGGATTGTTACATTTGTTGTTTTGAAACATAAAAACATGTGTTTAATTGTGAAATCAAAATAAAATGAACATGAAATGAGGGAAAATAATATGACAACCATCTTAGAATTATTTATGACTTGTATAAGTAGACGACACATCAGTTGGACGTTTGATGTGCCAAGAACGACTGAATATGCAAATTTTAACGGTTTTATGCCTTATAATAATGTGTTTTATGGGGTATGATTAATATTAAAGTCCCAAAAATTCCACTATATCATAATTAAAAAACAAAAATTGAATTTTGATATAGTAGAGAAGACGTAAAATCAAATAATGTTGTCTTTTTCATTGGAGACCCAAAACTCCCTTTTATTATTTTAAATCACTAAAACAGGTGTTTTATGACAGTATCCATAGGATAATACTTTATAATGAGGTTAAATCATAGGAAAACCTGGTTGGTATTATATTTTAATGTGTTTAAGTATAGAAAAAGTCAATTATATGTGCATTTTATGTAAGACGACAAGGTAAACCATTTCAGAAGTTATAATTCCCAAAGGAAAGTGGATTAGTGAGTTAAAACCAGCTAAATGACCTCCTAATTCCATAAAAAATATTGTGAATTATAAATTGGTTGATTATATGGATGATTAATTGATGGTTCTAATTTATTTGAATGACCTAAACAACTATTAATCTTTTGAATCACCAAAACACACATATAATGGTTAGATCACTGTAAAACAACCTAATAATTAGTTGAAATAATAGAGAAACCACATTATTAGGATATGTTATTTTCTTATAATGACTGAATAAATAGTTTTCTAATGTATGAGGCCCTTTAAAAATGAATATCTTTGGGTCAAAACAAATAGAAATGGATATGAATTCTATGAAATCAGATGAAAAAACCATACAGTTAATTTTGAAATGGTATAGCTAACATAATTTCAATATGTGGGGTTTTTTCATTCGTTTTGTGAAAAAAAATTCATGTATTTGTTTAAAAAATGAAATTTATAATTTAACAGGATAATATTTAAAAAATACCTCTATATGAGGTGAAAATAGTAAAACTATAATTTTGTAATATTTCACATGTACAAGTATAAGAAACATAAATTGGACATCTGGTGTTCTATGAGTTACAAAATATGAATTTTTAAAGGTGTAATTACCATAAAATACATGTTAGAGTGTCAATACCAACTAAATGACAATGAAACGCTTTGAAATTAAATGTTGAAAACTATACTATAAATTGTGAAATAGTGAAGTAGATGGAATCCTAATTTGAAGTTTCATTTTCTAGATATGTATTAAAGCATTACTTTATTATTTCAAAATAATAAAACATGTCTTAATAAGTATAAACCATAGAAAACAACAACATAATGATGTAAAACAATAATAAATCAGTCTTAGTACTATACGTTACATTTTTTAGTAGATGGAATGTCAATAAGGTGTATGGTATGTTTGGAACGACTAAATAAGATGTTTTTAAAGGTTTGATGGCATTTAAAAACATGCACCAATGGATCTAAACCAACCATACAACCTCAATATTCAGTGAATGTAAAAAAAATAGTTATACTAAGATATATAAAATGATGGATTATATGGAATGAAAATCAAAGGTTTCTTTTTCTAAAAATTATGGAAAAAAATATATTATAGTAAAATAAAAAAACTTTATTTTATTTTTCATTTCCATAGAAAATTAATTTGTAATGTTTTAGTTAACATGAAAATCTCTATAGTTTTTTATGCATACAAGTATATATAACATTAATCATTCACGTGATGTTCTTAAACCAACTAAATATGTAGTTTAAAAAGTTTTTAATCATTTTAAAAACATCTTCTAGAGGGTAAAACCAACACAATTACCTTCAAATTCCATAAAATCATAGAAAAAAACTGAACAGTCAGTTGTGAAATGGATGGGAAAAAAGAATTTCAACTTGAGATTCTGGTTTCTTGAGATGAAATGAAACACTATTTTATTATTTTCTTACAGTAAAATATGCATTTAGTGGTCTGATCCCTAAAAACGACAATATAATGAGGAAAAATAATAGAATTAATATCTTAATATTATTATTGATGTTTTAGAGTTGAAGACACAACAATCATATATGTATTTTTATCTATAACAATTGAATACATTGTTTGAAAAATATTGAATCCATATAAAAACCTATTTTATGTGGTCATAACCTAATGAAAAAACCCCAAATACCATTAATTCATAGAAATGATATTTGAAATTGAAATGTGAAATTGTCTAGAAAAATGAATATCAGTCTTAGTTTCCATTTTTCATAGATGAGTTAAAAATATTTTTAAATTATTAAAATAATAAATATTTTGTTTAACTATTATATCCATAGTGAATGACCTCCAAATAACATAAAATAAAATTGATAATTTCATAGAATATTTTTTACTTGTACTAGAAGACAACAAATAAATTATACATGTGTCCTTCAAAAAATATTTAATAAATATTTTTTAATCGTTTGATGCCTTTTAAAAACATGTTTCATTATGTAAAAACCAATAGAATAAACTCTAAATTCCATGAAATACTTTGATAAAAATAGATTAATTAATTATAAAATGGTCAATTAAATAATGAATCATTCTGAGGTGTATTTCTTCTAGGATGACATGAAGAACACATTTATTGTTTTAAAATTAGAAAACATGATCATAATGTCTGTATCCATTGAAATAACCTTCATATGATGTGAAATAATTCAATAAAAAACTTTTGTATTATTTTAATGGGTTATAGTTGATAAAAAATTACTTGGATGGGAGGTATAACTAAACAACCATATAATTCATTTTTAATGTTTTTTAACCCTTGTAAAATGTGTGTAGGGGATCAAAACAATCCAGAAAATATAAAAATTACATAAAGGATAGAGCTAGCAATATTCTATTCTGAGGTATTGTTTGAAAAAATTGACTAGAAACAAAATATTATTATATTTTGAACATAAAAACATAAATTGAAGTATTAGATCCATATGAAAAGTATTCATAATGAGTTTAAATAATAGAAAAATATTCTTGAAATTATTTTTTATTATTATGAGTGTATGACACTATAATCAAACACATGGTGTTCTTGTAACGATGAAATATTCTTTAATAAATGTTTTACACTCATTAAAAACATGTGTTAGAGGGTGAAAACCATATTAATGACCTCAAAATGTTTTGAAATCATCATAATTAAATTGTACAATGAATTGTGCAGTGATCAAGTATACCATAAACCAATATGAGGTTCAATTTTCCAATGATGATTGAAGAAATACTTTTATTGTTTTAAAATAGTATAACATGCATTTAATAATCAAATACCTAACAAATTACCCCAAAATGAGATGAAATATTACAAATTCAATCATAATATTATTTGAACAAGTGTGAGAAGATGAAATTTCAATCCAATTTATAGTCATTCCCTAATGATCGAAAAATTAGATTTTAATGGTTTTATGTAGTTTATAAACTCATATGTGGGGTCAACATAATCCACATGAACTCCAAATTCTCTGAAATGAAACGAAAACTATATAGTGATTGTTGAAAAAGTATATAATATGGAACACCATTCTGAGGGTTTGTTTTTAGGGGATAAATGGAAATATAAATTTATTATTTAAAAACAAAAAATATAAATTTAATAGTATGGTCTTAAGAAAACCACCTCAAAATTATGTGATATCAAAGAAAAACCATATTAATATTATTTTTATGTGTATGAGTTGATGAAAAATCATATTAACATGTGTTCTTATCATAAATAACTAATAAGTATTTTTTAATGATTTCATTCAATTGAAAAAATGTCACACGGGTTCAAAACCAAACAAATGACATCTTCAATCAATGAAATAATTGGAAAACAAACATATAATTAATTTTTTAATGCTTGGGTATAGATAAAAAAATCAATGTTTTTGTTTTCATGGGATTACACAAAGCAAACATTTAGTATTATAAACACTATAATATGCAGATAATGGACAAATCCAAGTAAAAAACCTTATAATGAGGTGATATAATGAGAACAAGTCAAAGTATTATTTTTTAAAATCCCAGGTAAATAATGAATAAGAAATTTTCATATTTTTTCATATTTGTGAATTAAAAAATAATTTTACTTTTATGGGGATGCTATGTTCGATGGCGTACCAGATTCACAATAATAGGTTTCTTCGAAATATTACATTGTGCACTAGAAATAAAATTTTATTTTATTAAATGGTAGTTAACACCTAGATATTGTAATGGTGAGAATGAACAGAACTAACTACAATACCATGATAATGTTTGTTAATATCTTTTAAATTTATCCAATAAATTTCAGAGGCTTAAAATAAAAAATAATCCGATTTTACGCATAAATACTATAATATTCTTTAAATAGTTGATTTACCACCTTTTGATGGAGAACCATCTTTAAATATAGTTATTGAAAAATTTATATGTTCTATATGAAAAAATAAAATTCTTCCCAAGAATCGGGACATCTAAATTTACATTTGATAAAATTTTGATATTTTTCTGATAATGTTCATTTTTTAATGAATAGGGAAAAATAGTGCATTTCAATTCAAAATCACCTTTTAATCTAATCTATTTATATTATTATATTATCTTTTTAAATGCTTTTAAAAAGTAGTTTGATTAAATGTTCTCCATTTGAACCAATTTTTGTTATTGGAAGTAATTTCAATTTGAAATTGTACATAAACAAGTGTAAATTTTATGATAGTTATTATTTCTTAAAAACACACTTTTTATTTTGACTAAAAGAATTAATATTAAATTAATTTCTTAAAATTATATATTTTGAATTTTGAGAAATAGTTTCCATATTTATAATCTAGATATCCAAATTGTTTAAACAGGTAACTTTTAGTTTTAGACATTTTAAATATTTACTTTAGTAAATATTTTAATTAACATGGTTAAAGGGTAAATCAAGTAAATAAGGGTAAAAAAAACTTTGTAACAATATTAAATCACCCTTACATGTGTCCTAATGCTATTAGATAAAACATGTCTGATCATGGTCATCCTTGTGTCGATTTTGGGACCCCATAGAGCCACATGAGAAGGGTAATGACACTTTATATGAATTAATTTAATGTAAATACATAAATGACATGAACATATATATTTTAGTAAAAAACATTTTACATTGGGTTATTTAAATTATCGATTCATATATAAATTTTATGTTTAAATATAAAAATATTACCTAAATCATGGTGTTATTTTATAATTTTTCGACATCAAATAAATAAATTTATTTATGACACAACAATGATGTAGTGTTTACATCATTAATGGATGATTTAAAAAATTAAAAATAAAAAAATTAAAAAAATGTCCAAAAAATGTCCAATTGTTATTGTATGATTTTATATCTAACATGAATCAACTTATCATTGACCTTAATGGGTTCTGGATCTTTAGAAACTAAAAATAATTATATAATAAAATACAATTTTCATACTTTCCTAAAGAGACCCTCCCCCCTTATAAAAATCCCTCACCTCAAAATCATTACTCAAACCTCTCAAACCCATTGTCTCACCCAAACTCTACCTAAATAATCTCACTAAATCACTCTATTTCTTTTAGAATCTTTATCTTAGGTAGAAATCACTTCATGAAATCCTTTTGGTTCAAACCAACGTGAGTTACCAGATTTAAAGGTACCACCTTGTCTTATCTTTTTCATTATTTTACTACTCCAACCCTAAAATTATTTCTATTAATTTATTTTATAACAACTACAGTATACTCAATATACTAGGTTTTTTATATGAGAAGTATTCAAACTACACTTAAACACACCTTCATCTAGTGGGTAAAGAACATCTTGTTTTGGTGGACGGCGAATTAACGCATAAAGAAATGAAGATTGTTCAATATTTTCCTACAACATCTTATGGTGGAAATTATGATGGTTATATATTAATATGGGATAGATATTATATTTATATTATCTCTATACTTCTTTATATTTAATTTATATCATACTTTAATGGTTTCCATAATTGGTAATATGATAATTTCATTTGAGTATGTGCGGACTACCACCCCCTCAAAGTTATATGACTCATTTATTCCATACATGGGATGTAAAAAGGATGGAGTTAATGAAATTATATATGATATTATATGGTAATTATAATATACCTATGTATCATTATGTTTTTATTCCATTAAAGTACGAAATAGAAATGAAATCATTGTTCATCTGTACATACGGTATACCGTCTCTTGGAATGGTGAATTTCATTTATAATCTCCAAATGTTATGTACTATTATAAATACAAATATATACAAGATTTATATGATATATATGATACCTAAATCCAGAATATAATTCTAAAGATAATGGAATTTCGACCACATGAATAACTTGTAATTATTAAAAGTTCATTTTTGACTCAAGTAACAAATATCGACAAAATTACCATAGTTAAATTAAATGATTATATAATTCTTATAATGTGGTAATAAGTGATATAAAAGAATAATAAACCTGAAAAAATGTTCTGAAGAAATTATAAATTAACTTTAATTTTTTATTCAATAGATTAAAGAGCGATCGAGTCACGTCAGACATGAGGTAATAGACTCCATCTCAATCTCCTTTCATTGAGCCCTATTTTTTTTATACATGGCTTTATTTTATATTGTGAATGATCAACTATGAGTGTTAACTTCATTCAAATGGAATAAGTTTTCTATTAGTCATTTTACTAAATAGAAAATAAGAATGTTTCTTTTTAACATAAGTGGTGAGGACGACTTCTCCGCCACTGCTAGTATTATTTGATCTTTGGCATCCTTAACATGCTATAATGTTTTTAAAAGTAAAATATATACTATATACTCTTTTATGTATTTTGGAATTTAAATTGGTTTTGATAATGTATTTTTTATGTTAATATATTTAAATAATATATTTTGATTGAAATGTGGAGATTTTATCTTTTCTTTATGTTAGTTTTTTTGTGTTATGAATATGTTATGGTTTTTGGGAATTGTTTACGTATATGGGTGGTTCCTTGATAAACCTATGGTAGGTGATGCTGAGATAACTCTATCAAGTATTGGTTAACGTGATAGATGTTAGTGTGAATGTTTCTTCTATGAGATTTAGGGAATATACTCTGATGGGTATTCCAAATGTAACTCCCTGCATTGCTATGAAAGAAATAACGTATGTATGTTATGGATTCCACATGTGACATTTATGATTAATGATTTCTATGTTTTATTCATAAATCTTATGATTTCCAGAGATATGAGCTTATGATTGTTATGTATTTTGGGAATAATGTTATATTTCTTTATTTTATAACCCTTATTGAGCTTTTTATTCTCATACCATCTTTTGAAATGTTTTTCATAGGAGATAAAAAGAAATAGGGTGAAGGATGGGATCAAGGAAAAGTAATTCAATATAAAACACGGAACTAGTCATGACCCTTTTTTCAAGAGATTTTATTTTATGAAAAAATGGAAACTATGTAAAATTGTCAACTTTGTAATTTTTGAGATGTAATATAATAGTTATGGTGTAATTCTCTAAAACTCTAAGCATGAAAATATCCTCAATGTGAATTATTCATTTAATTCATGATTTTGTATTGTATTATTGTTGGGTCCTTATAGTTGGTATCAAAGGATAGTTTAGAAAACATTAGGAGTTAGAATATTGTTAAATTAATGTCTATAAATTAATTTATGGAAGAAAAAAATTATATAGCATTTACAGGTTCCCATGTTGCTTCGCCTAAGATATTTATGTGTTCAGAATGGTTTTCTATAAAAGAAACATGGTATCTATGATGGGATGACATCAAGTGGAAGACAACCTTCCAAATCTGTATCCAGAGATGGTCAGAATTTGAACTAAACAATTTTTTGTAGTGATGGAATAGTTGATTCAAGCTATATATGGTGGTGGTATAAGTGCACAATATTAGACAAATCAACCATAGAAGAACATGTCAATATTGGAGCATTTAATGAGGAAGTATCCCCCAACATTCAAAGGATCTTATTACCCTGTGCTAGATAGAGTATGGACTAAAGCACTGGAAAATATTTTTGATGTCATGGGGTGTTCAGAACATCAAAATGTAAGTATTTCTATTTACCGTTTGGAAGGTGAATCTGATCAGTGGTTGTTGATGGTGAAAAATATCTTGGATAGTGATGTGATTGATGCTAAGTATTTGGAATAAATTAAAATGTATAATTCTTGAGAAATATTTTCCTATGGTGGATCATCTTAGGATCAAAAAAAATTCCTGAAATTAATAAAGGAGGATGACTCACTAGCTGCTTATTAATAAAAAAGTCACTCGACTAGTAAGTTATGCACCAAATTTCATACGAGATATTGATAGTAAAGTCAACCATTTTTACTTAGGATTAAATCCAACATATCAAAGGGATTTAGCTTCCTATGAGTTCATATATTATTAAAAAAAACGATTTACAGAAAAGGTGGAAATGAAGTTTTCTCATGATTAGGTCTTCTGTGACAAAAAACAGAATAAATGGTCAATTTGGAAGCTGAATGGGAAAAACTCCTCAAAAAAGTATTATGGTATGAAACATAATTTTACATTATGTGAAAATTGTGGTAAAAATAATGTTGGGGAATGTCATTTTAATTCTATTAAGTTCCTATGATTTGGTAAAATGGGACATAAGTCTCGTAATTTCACTAGAAAAGATTAGGGTAATGGAAAGATAAAATCTGATTTACAGTCCATAAAATGTGTTAAGTGAAATAAAATGGGTCATTATGTCAATGAGTGTCCAATAAATAACTCAACTGAGGGAGATAACTATGACTACAAGCAGAAATGGGTGGTGAAATCCTTCGCAGAAACATCAAGAGATGTTGGGCCATAAAATGAAGTAGTATTAGGGAGATTGATTCTTTGCACAGATTATGCCAACGTGTTGTTTGATTCAGGGTCTACAAATTCATTCATTTCTGAGAGTATTTCTAGTAAATTGGGAATTCTTTCTAAATATATGAATCCTAAACTTATGGTAATACCCTCGAGAAGAATTTTTAAGACAAAATAATTATAAGATCCTTATTTTCCTTATTTACAGAAATAATCTACTTGAAAACCTTAGTGTTTTGTCTCTAGTATAACTTGATGTTATTTAGGGTATTGATTGGCATTCTGTTTATCATGATAAGATTGACTGCAGATCTAAATAGATTTCTTTTCAGGTATATTTTTAGTTTGTGTACTATAATGAACCCTTACTTTTTGTAATATATCAAGAAGGTTAGAAACTAGTAAAATATTGATATAAATTTTACCTTAGATATATTGTTTAAAACAAAATAATTATTCATATTAATGATGTGCGGGTGGTAAATGATTTCATTGATGTTTTTCCTGATGAGCTTCCTAGTATTAAGCCTAGTCAAGAAGTTGAATTTACTATAGATTTAGTTCTTAATTCTAATCCAATTTCAAAACCCCTTATCGAGAAGCTCTAAATGAACTTTTAGAGTTAAGGAATCAATTATATGAGTTATTAGATAAAGGTTTCATTCTACCTAGCACACCACCATGGAGTGAACTAGTCTTGTTGGTTAAAAATAAATATTTTTCAATGAGACTTTTCATTGATTATAGAGCATTGAATAACATCACTATTAAGAAAAAGTATCCATTGCCTCATATAGATGATTTGTTTGATTAGTACTAGAGAGATCAGTATTTTTTAGAGAATTAATCGATTTTGGGGTTCCATCAGTTGAATGTAATGAAAGCTAACATTCCAAAGATCTTGTTTTGTACAAGATATAGCCATATTAAATTGGTAGTTATTCCCTTTGGGTTAACCAATGCACCTTCTGTATTCAGGGATCTTATGAATATAATTTTTTTTTGAGTTTTTGGATAAAATTGTGGTCTTATTTTTAATGATATTTTGTTTTTTTCCAAAATTAAATAGGAACATGAATGTCATTTAAGGTTAGTATAGAAAACCATAAAAGAAAAGAAACTATTTGGGAAATTCAGAGAGTGTGAGTTTTGGTTACAAAAAATTTCATTCTATGGTCACATTTTTTTTAAAAAATCACATAACAACTGATGTTTCTAAAACAAAAGTTGTTGAAGAATGGCCATGACCCACAAATATAATCTAGATCCATAGTTTTTCATGGTTTATAAGGTTATTATCATAGTTTTGTTGAAAATGTTTCATGGTTATCTAGCCCAATGACTATGTTATCTTGAAAAGTTTATAAGTTAATTTGAAAAAATTCATGTGATTATTGTTTTCAGGAATTGAAAAGAAGATTGGTGAATGGTCCACTATTGGAACTTACTTCCAGAAATGGAGAGTTTTTTTATCTATAGTGATTCTTCATTCAAAGGTATTGGGTTTTTCCTAATGCAGAAGGATTAGGTAATTACATATGCTTTAAGTCTGTTGAATAATTTTGAGTTAGATTACCCTAGAAATGATTTCTAATTAGCTACTATTTTTTTGGTTTAAAAATTATGAGGCGTCATTTGTCTGTGGTAAAGTGTGAAATATGTACTTATCACAAAATTTTGAATTATATATTCACTTAGAAAGAATGGAACATGAGGCAGTGGAGATGGTTATCATTAATCAAAGCTTATGATTCAAAAAATTTATTTCCATCCAGGAATGGAAAATAAGGTGGTTGATTCTTCGATTTGAAAAATTAATGATATATTACCATGATATTTTTAGAATGAGATCCTTTGATTTTTGATTTGATAAAGTTTTTTATAGAAGTTTTTGGTGCAAGTGATTCCTCTTTTTTGTTCGTGGTGGTATTGAAATCATCTCTATTAGATAGAATTAAGAAAGCGCAAAAGGAATATCGTGAGTTGCATAAAAAGGTAGAGTTGTTTTAGAATGGTATATTTCCTGATTTTAACATTGATAATGACTTTATATTAATACTTGGGAAGAGATTTTGTGTGCCTTGTGATTCACAGTTGAATATTGGGTTGTTTTGTAAAGCTCATAGTTCCCTATTTTTAGTTTATCCCATAAGTAGTATGATTAATACAGATCACCAAAAGTATTAATAGTGGGATGGAATGAAAAGAGATATTGATGACTTTACTATGAAGTGTTTGAAATTTCAAAGGGGTAAAGCAGAGCGGCAGTTTCCAAAAGTTGCGTTTTAGACTTTACTAGTGCCTGAGTGAATGTGGGAAAATATAACTATAGAATTTATTGTAGGATTACCAAAGACATATCGAGGTAATAATGCAATATGGGTTATTGTTGATCAAATGACTAAATATGCTCATTTCCTTTATATTAGAAATATTTTTTCTCTAAATCAACTTTCTATATTGTATGATAAATAGATAGTTTGGTTGCATGGAGTTCCCCTCTCCATTGTATCTAATCATGATCCCCAGTTTACTTCTAAATTTTGTAAGGGCCTTCAGTTGTTGTTTAGTATTGAATTAAATTCTAGTACAAATTTTCATCATAGATCAGATTGGTAGTCAGAATAAACAATTCAATCATTGGACGATATGCTACATGCTAGCTCAATGGATTATTTGGGAAGTTGAGACCATCATCTTTCTTATGATGAATATTATTATTATAACAGTTTTCAATCTAATATATAGATGGATCCATTTGAGGCATTATATGGTAATAAATGTCAAAATCCAAATATTTGGGATGAATTAGGTGAAAGTAAGCTAATTGGACCAGAATTAGTAGAAGAGATGATAGAGAAGGTTCCGTTGATTCAGAAAAAACATGAGAAGAGCTCAGAGTAGGTGAAAACATTATGTAGATAACAGAAGGAACAATATTTATTTTGAGGTTGGTAATCACGTTTTTCTCAATGTTTTTAAATGGAAATTTGTGATATGTTTTTCTAAGAAGGGAAAAGTGGGTCTGAGGTTTATTGGACCTTATAAAATCCTTGAGAAATTTGGTTCAATTGTGAACAGAGTGGGTTTACCTCTATGTTTATCCTAGGTACACAATATTTTTCATGTTTCAATGTTGAGAAAGTATATTCCAGATCCATATCATGTTTTGAGCCCAGAGGTAGTTCAGTTGGAAGATAATATATCTCATTAGGAATAACCAGTCCAAATTCTTGACCAAAGAGACTAGGTGTGGTAGAATTAGAACATTTTTCAGGTAATGGTTTTGTGGAAAACCCACATGGTTTAAGAGGCAACGTGGTAATTTGAAAATTATATGACAGATAAATACCCCCATTTATTTGATAAGGGAATAAAATTGAAAAGATGCAATTTCTAAAAGGGACAAAGTATGTAACATCCCATATAAATAAAGAATAATACATTTTCATATTTATATTGATATTTGTGAATTAATTATTAATTTTACATTAAAGGAGATGTTATGTTCGATGGTGTACCTGATATGCAACACTGGATTTCTTTGAAATATTACATTGTGCACTACTAAGATAATATTGTTTTATAAATGTAAGTTATATCCTAGCCATTTTAATGGAAGGAATGAATGAAACTAAATAAAATATTATTATACATGTTTGTTTAATATTTTTTCACATATCCAATAAATTTTAGAGGCTTATAGTAAGAATGATGCCTATTTCAAGCAATAATACTCTATTATTCTTTAAAGGGTCAATTTACAGCCTTTTGATAGAGAACCATTTTTAAATGTAAATTTTTCACATTCATATTTTTTATTTGTAAAAATAAAATTCTTCTTTAAAATTGGTACATCAATATTTATTTTAGAATAAATTTTTGTACTTTTTTGATAATGTCCATTTTTTAATGAATATTGCAAAATACTACATTTTAGTTCAAATCCAACTTCAAATATAATTTATTTATATGAATATATTATCTTTTTAAATGTCTTTAACGTGTTATTGGATTATATTTTTACTTTTTAATCTTATTTTGGTCATTGAATGTATTTTTTCATTGAAATTGTACATAAACAAGTGTGAATCATTTGAGGGTTATTATTTTTTTTAAAACACGCTTTTAGTTTTGAGAATGGGAATTAAAATTATATTAATTTCATTCACTCCTATGTTTTGAATTTATAAAAATGGATTCTATATGTAACACCCCAATATTTCATAGTGTGTTATTTCATTAAAATAAATCAATAACTTACACTACACGCAACACCGAGTTCAAGAGCACCATAACATACCAAACAAGCCGTTCAAAAGAGGTTATGAATAGTATTAACTAAATTTTAAAACTTTATATAATCCTTATATTTTTAGAATCCATATTATGAGTTTCTAAGACTTGATTGATGAACAAATTCATTTTTCAAATAAAAGAAGTATTTTTCAAAAAATGAAATTTTACCGCCTTTTAATGGAGAAGCCTTTTTAATCCAATATTTGAAACTTTTATATATTTAATTTGACAAAATGAACTTCTTCTTTAGAATCTAGTCATAATAATTTATTTTCAATAATGTTTTGGTGTTTTTCTGATAACTTTCTTATTTGTTTGAATAGTGAAAAATACTATATTTTAACTGAAAATGACTTTTTTAATCAAAATAATTCTTTTTAATGGTTTCTAAATATAAATAGAATATATTTTTACTATTTAATCCAATGATGGTCATTTTAAGTAATATCACCTTGAAATTGGACATAAACAAGTGTCAAACGTTTGATAGTTATTATTTCATAAAAATACGCCTTTTGGTTTCGAAAGCGAGAATCAATTTTAAATTAATAAATGAAAATTTTAGGTTTTTAATTTGGTAAAATAGACTTCATTTTTTTTATTCGGAATAACAAAATTATCCTAGGGTGAAATTTTGGTACTTTTCGGATAATTTTTATATTTTGATGAATAGTAAAAATTACTAAATTTTAAATAAAAACAACTTTTTTAATCGAAATAATTAATAGTGATAAATTATGAATTTGAGTGGTTTTAAATTATATTTGGAATATATTTTCACCATGTAATACAATGTGGTTCATTGAACATAATTTCACATTTAAACCGAACATAAACAACTGTTAATCTTTTGATAGTTATTATTTCTTAAAAACACGCTTTTTGTTTTAACAACGGGAATTAATTTAAAATTAATTTCGGCCACTTCTATGTATTGAATTTGTAAAAATGTATTCCATTTTTGGAATCAGGATGTCCAAATTGTGTAAATAGTATCTTTTATTTTTAGACATTTTGAATAATTACTTCGGTAAATATTTTTTTACCATGGTTAATGGGTAAATCTGGTAAATAAGGGTAAATAAATAATATTATAATAATATTAAATTACCCTTAAACGTGACTTAACCCTTTTGGTTGATACATGGCAGACCATGGGCATCCTTGGAATGATTTGGGGACCCCATGGATCCACTTGTATGTGATAACGACACATTATATTAATTAAGTTATTGTAATTACAAAAATGACATAAGCATATATATTTTAGCCAAAAAATTTCATAGGGTTATATATGTTGGATTTTAGACTATAAATATTAATTATAAATCTAAAACTATTTCCTACAAAATGATATTTTATTTATAATTTTTATACATTAAATAATTTAATTTATTTATGACACATTGATGATGCAGTAATTACAATAATAGAGAAAAATTAAAATAATTGATATTAAAAATACCCAAATAAATATAATTGGAGACTTTTATTGAATTAAACTAATTTTCTAGGTCAATATGACCTATTAGGATTGATTTAATTGACTTTTTTCGAAGTAATCATTCTTTTATGAGTTTCAAAAAAATACACTATTAAATAGTGTCAAAATTGACATAAAATAGTTTTTAAAACAAATATTATATTATTAATTGATATTAAATTCCTAAAAATCTATGGTCGAAAAAAAGACTTACATCATGATAGGTGTATCATTAATGGACCACTTGGAGGTGTCTTGGTTGTATATAGTCAGTTTATTAACCATATAATATAAAAATAAAAAGAAAAATTGTAAAAGTGAAACTAATTGACATAGAGTTAATACTTAAAGATAAGGATAATATAGTGACCCAAACCTGTCTAAATTCTATTTGTTGAGTTATTTTCGACCTATTCCCACCTTAACATTTAAATAATCCACTTTGGAGTCATTAGAAACCGAATATCAATTTATTATAAAATAATATTTCTAGATTTTCCTACAGAGCCCCTCCTCCCCCTTATAAAAAGACACCAATTCTAACCATTTCCTAAAACCTCTCAAGCCGCTTGGCTCGTACAACATCTGCAAAATTAAGCTCCCTACATCCCTCTCCTCATTTTAGGAGCCTTACCTTATGAAGAATGCACTTCAAGAGTCCTTTTTTGGTTCAAACCAAAGGGAGTTACCCAAATTAAAGGTAACGATTTCTCTTAGTTTCTTTTCTTTTATTTTAATTCCCCAACCCCTAGAGTCTTCTTATTATTTTCTTTTATTACAATACCAGTATCCTAAATATATATTATATTGTTATTAGAAGTATTATAACTACAATTACACACACATACATCTAATGGGTGATGAACATAATGTTTCTGTGGATAGCAACCAAACGCCTCACGAAGCGATGATTGTTCAATTATCTCTTACCACCACTCACGGTGGCCATTATGATGGCAGTATAATTAAATATGATATTAATGATATTTATTTTATATATAATCATCTGTAATTATATTTTATATCATACCATTATTCATTTCATGTTGTATATATATATATATGATAATTACATTTGTGGAAGTGCGGACTACCGCCCCCTCAAAGTGAAATGACTCGTTAATACCATACATGGAATGTATAAAGGATGGTGTTAATGAACTTAAGTAACCCATATAAGATATTATATTATACTGGAATAAATATATACCAATTTATCATTTGGTTTTTATTCCTTTTAAAATTAAAAATGAAATGGAAGTAGCATTCGTGCGTACGTACGGACTACCGTCTCCACAAAAGCGATGAGATTGATTCTCCATAATATCCATAAAAGTATAATTATCATTTTATGATTAATAATAGTATTTAAGGACTTGATATAATTCTGTATATGAATAAGATACAACCTATCCATAACAAACACGGCTTATGTTACAAAACATATAAAAAAGACGAGTAAGTTAACACCTGAAACGAAGATAATTCTAAGATATTATTAACAAAGAAATGATAAAAGATCATATATGATATCATATTAATGTTTATGATTATTGTATAATTTAATAACAATTATTTCACCATTGTGAAGGAGGTTAACCTACCCCCAACCAAGGAAAAGTACAAGGTAACGGTTTATTTCACAATCTCTTCATTATCCGAGGTTGTTTATACATAATAATCTACTGGGATTTCTTTATCATCCACATCCACGTTTCTTCAAAATGTATTTCAAAACATTTTTACCATGTACAAGAATATGTGTTAAAGTCATTTATAGCCTTTTTTGACTATTTATTAGAGGTTTATAAAGGAATCATTCCGTCGTTTTCTAAACAAGGTACTTTTTAACCTTTTCGACAGGATTAAGTTAAGAATGTATTTTTTAACTTATACGGTGGGTGCGTCTATTTTCCACTGTTATAAAATCTTCAAAGCTTCCCTTACAAGATTATAAGAATATTTTCAAAGAAAATGTTTTATTTTATAAATATATTACTCTTAAATGATTTCAAAATAAAAAGAGATATTTCTCTAAAAAGAGTTTTGATTTCATCTATGTCAACATCCTTTGATGGATTTTACACTTATTTTAAGTTGATTTACTATGATACAAAACATCTATATTGTATTGAAGATTTTGTGATATGTTTGACTATGGATGTTTTTTTTATACCATTCATGGTTTATGGGTAAATTATACACATTTCGCTTGCTAGTTTTAATACAAATTTTTGTGTTATATTTCATCCTCTTCTTAAGATGAATTTTTTGGGCTAGTATGTTCCGGGTTGTGGACCGGTAAAAGTAATCCCTCCAGGTTGGGGTCCAGTTACAGAAGACCCTCCGGTTTGGTGTCTGGTTATTAGAGGCACTCCGGGTTGGTGTCCGGTTATTAGAGGCACTCCGGGTTGGTGTCCGGTTACTAGAGGAACTCCGGGTTGGAGTCCGGTTACAGATGATCTCCGGGTTGGGTTCCGGTGACAGTTATACCTTAGGTCATGGCACGAGGCCTTGACACAGAAATTAAAGTTTGGAATTATGCATTCCATCATTATCAAAGTGGTTACTAATATTTCATGTGATTATTCGACTAGTAGAATATCCATGTGAATAAGTAAATGACATTATTTCATTTTTATTTTTTCCATACTATGTTTAAGTTCAAAGGCTTTTGTGTTAGTTATACATTACCTCAAGTGTTTATGCTTATTTCTGAATGCTTCTGCTGTATTTCTTACCCTTACTGAGCACTTGAGCTCACCCCTTTCTATGTTTTATTTTTCCCAGGATTCCAAGAGGTGTATTGTGATTGATATGCAGGGTTAAGACAATGGAATAATGGAATTCAGAAAGGATTATTTATGTTGTATTGTATGTTATGATGTGTAATGTAACATTCATGTATGTAATCTATTTTCCAAGACTGCTAATCTGATCGGTTCTTTGGGACTTGATTCCTTATAATCATGCCAATGTATTAAAATAATGCACCGACTCTAGGTCATTGGGGTCGGGGCATTACAATTGGTATCAGAGGATGTTTAGCAATAACCTTGGAAACTAGATTTAGATAAACTTTGATTAGAGCACATATCCCTAAGATAGACTTTGAGAATTAGTATATAATAACTTCCTAGAATTTTGGTATTGTAGAGCTTTTGTGAGTTTTCCGAGCAATACATCCCAATCTGGATATGAGCAGGTAGAGGTGGCTCTGGGACAGATGTACCTAGGGGTAAAACCCGAAAACACCGCTTTGAGCTAGACTCGAACGGGAACTGGTGCATGAAAATGGGCCTTGCTGCACTCTTGGTTACGACACTCCTAGGGGATATGCTTAGGCTAATTCTCATTTTCATTACAAACCATTATGAAGGGCTCATGAGTATATACATACTAAAAGAAAACATTTTTATGATTATGGATTATATCCATAAACTGTTCAATTTGTGTTAGGTATTTTACTAGTTTGGAATTATTCATTGCAATTCATAAACTGACCTAGTTTATGCTATTGTATAGAAATGGAGCCCAGTAGAAGGAATGTGAACTCCAGTAATACGTATGATCCAAAGAGTAAGAAGGACTGTATCTTTCAGGGTATTAAGCAATCATTTAGAAGGGAAATAGTCTCCCACGTATTATCATCATATGAAGAAATAGTATCATGTGTGGATAAGATAACTAATGATTTTACTGAGTCCTATGGATTTTAAGGGAAGAAAGAGAAGAAAAGTATGGATGAGAGAAATATAGATAAAGGGAAGAGAGAAAATAAGAATTTTATTATATGTGATAACTGTGGGAATAAACACCCTGGAACTTGCCTGAATGTAATGGGAGTTTTTTATAATTGTGGAAGAAATGGGCACAAAGTACGTGACTGAAAGGGTAATAAAATGGTTTCAAATGTACAATGCTTCATTTGCAAGGAGTTTTGACACTATGCGAACCTATGTCTCGGTCATCAGACTATGCCACAAATGATGCTATTGAATAATAATCATGTTATGATACTACCACAGTTGAACATGAATGATTAGTGTTCTTATGATGATTATGTCATTTGAGTGTTGTATCAACAATGTATTTGTTATAATAATTATGGAGCATATTGGGATTGTACTGCAGTACTATTTCATTAAGGACTTGAGATTGTGTGGAACAAAGAAAAGTGACTTAATAGCAGGTTAAATTTTTGGAAAATATATGGTTGAGAGAATGATAAACCATAATATAGTTTTGATACAGAGGTGGTGATTTTGGAATAAGAGATGGTTGATTTTGGTAATTCAAGATGTTGCGATGTTGTAAAAGAATATATGAGGAAGGCGTTCACATGTTATTACTTGGGAAAAAGGATCCTCATTATGTTTAACATTCTTGTAAATTTTGGACTATGAGTTTGGATAATAGTATTTTGGATAAGTATAAAGGTTGGAATGGATTATGTTTGAAAGGTTATTTTTGGATTTTTAGGACAACACGCAGATCGTGTGACGACACGTCGTGTAAGACAAATCTACAAGAATCGAACACAAAACCATAGTGCAATTTGGATTTATCACGTACCATTGTGCTACAAGAAGTTCATGGATAGTATAATGTAGTTTCTTTTCATAAAGGATCTGATATGTGAATTGTTAATTCATTAGATTTGGAACCCTATATGCTTAGGATAAATAGATTATTTTTGAGTTGTATTATGTTTTGGGGTGAAAGAAGAGTTTGTGGTAGATGTTTATTAATGGATAAAACTCTAATTATAAAGTAATTATATCTCCTTATGATCTTATCCAATCTCTCAAATAAATTCCTCAATATTAATAAAGGGAACTTAGAACGAAAATTTTGTCCTCGATGGTACCTTATATCATCACTAATTTATGGATTTGGGATTGTTGGCCTTTTCATAGCCGTGTTCTCTACCACTCTCCATCAGATAATTGATGGTCATATTTCTCTTCCATATTTATATTTTCTTACATGGAACCCTAGTATGTGTTATTTTCAGTAATCTTCATACTTACCAATCTTTATGTTAAATAGAGGCCTCATTGATTCATTTTTCAATGTGGGATTTCAACTAAGATATTTTGAAACGTCAAAAATGTGTTATCTTAATACCTTATATTTTGTAAAACTGATGGTATTATAAATCATCATAGAATGATGAATTTAAGGACCTCAATTTTACACTTGTTCGTGATTGATGTCCTCAATCACTACCTATAAATATTTACGTTTTCCTCCAATTATATGACTCTAATTTCCACCAATGTTCTTCAAATAGAGATCATAATTTGGTGGTGACCCTTTCATTTCTCTTTTCCTCTTAATAAGAATAAATTTTATTAACCCAATTTCTGAAGTGGGTTTTCCCACAAAGATATTGTCAACCTTTTATTTTCGAAGAAAAATTTCAAATTGCGAGGACGCAATTTATTGAAGTAGGGGAGAAAGCAACACCCCAAGATTTCATAGTGTGTTATTTTTTTCAAAATAATTCAATAACTTATACTACAAGAAACACCAAGTTCAAGCGCACCATAACTTAACAATCAAGCCGTTCAAAAGAGATTATGAATAGTATTAACTAAATTTTAAAACTTTATATAATCCTTATATTTTTAGAATCCATATTATGAGTTTCTAAGACTTGATTGATGAACAAATTCATTTTTTAAATAAAAGAAGTATTTTTCAAAAAATGAAATTTTACCACCTTTTAATGGAGAAGCCTTTTTAATCCAATATTTGAAACTTTTATATATTTAATTTGTCAAAATGAACTTCTTCTTTAGAATTGAGACATAATAATTTATTTTCAATAATGTTTTGGTGTTTTTCTGAAAACATTCATATTTGTGTGAATAGTGAAAAATACTATATTTTAACGGAAAATGACTTTTTTAATCAAAATAATTCATTTTAATGGTTTAGAAGTATAAATAGATTATATTTTTACTATTTAATCCAATTATGTTTATTTTAAGTATTTTCACCTTGAAATTGGACATAAACAAGTGTCAAACTTTTGATAGTTATTATTTCTTAAAAATACGCCTTTTGGTTTCGAAAGCGAAAATCACTTTTAAATTAATAAATGAAAATTTTATGTTTTGAATTTGGTAAAATAGACTTCATTTTTGGATTCTTAAAAACAAAATTATCCTAGGGTGAAATTTTGGTACTTTTCGGATGACTTTTATATTTTGATGAATAATAAAAATTACTACATTTTAAATAAAAACAACTTTTTTAATCGAAATATTTAATAGTGATAAATTATGAATTTGAGTGGTTTTAAATTATATATAGAATATATTATTACCATGTAATACAATTTGGGTCATTGAACATAATTTCAAATTTAAACCAAACATAAACAACTGTAAATCTTTTGATAGTTATTATTTCTTAAAAACACGCTTTTTGTTTTAACAACGGGAATTAATTTTAAATTAATATCTTCCACTTCTGTGTATTGAATTTGGAAAAATGGATTCCATATTTGGAGTCAGGATGTCCAAATTGTGTAAATAGGTAACTTTTATTTTTAGACATTTTGAATAAATACTTCGGTAAATATTTTTTTTACCATGATTATAGGGTAAATCCAGTAAATAAGGGTAACTAAATAATATTATAATAATATTAAATTACCCTAAAACATGTCTTAACTATATTGGTTGATACATGTCCGACCATGGGCATCTTTTGGTCGATTTTGGGGCCCCATGGATCCACTTGTAATTGAAAATGACACTTTATATTAATTATGTTAAAGTAATTACAAAAATGACATAAGCATATATCTTTTAGAAAAACAATTTTTACATATGGTTATATATGTTGGATTTTAGACTATAAATATTAATTATAAAGATAAAACTATTTACTACATAATTATATTTTATTTATAATTTTTAGACATGAAAGAATTTAATTTATTTATGACTCATTGATGATGCAGTAATTACCATAATAGAGAAAAATTAAAATAATTGATATTATAAATACCCAAATAAATATAATTGGAGACTTTAATTGAATTAAACTAATTTTCTAGTTTAATATGAAATATTATTATTGATTTAATTGACTTTTTTTTAAGTAATAATTCTGTTATGAGTTTCACAAAAATCAACTATTGAATAGTGTCAAAATTGACATAAAAGAGTTTTTAAAACAAATATTATATTATTAATTGATATTAAATTACTTAAAATCTATGGTTCGTCCTAGAGACTTATATCATGATATTTTTATCATTAATGGACCACTGGGAGGTCTCTTGGATGTATATAGTAAGTTTATTAACCATATAATATTAAAATACAAAGACACATTGTAAAAGTGAAACAAATTAACTTAGAGTTAATACTTAAAGATAAGGTTAATATAGTGACCCAAACCTGTCTAAATTCTATTTGTTGTGTGATTTTTGACCTATACCCACCATAACCTTTAAATAATCAACTTTTGAGCCATTAGAAACCGAATATGAATTTATTATAAAATAATATTTCTAGATTTTCGTAAAGAGCCCCTCCTCCCCCTTATAAAAGGCCACCACTTCTAACCATTTCCTCAAACCTCTCAGGAATTTTGGCTCGTCCAACCCTGGCCCAATTAATCTCCCTACATCCCTATCCTCATTTTATAAGACTTACCTTAGGCAGAATGCGCTTTAAGAGTCGTTTTTGGTTCAAACCAAAGGGAGTTACCCGAATTAAAGGTAACGATTTCTCTTAGTTTCTTTTATTTTATTTTAATTCTCCAACCCCAAAACTCTTCTTATTATTTTCTTTTGTAACAAAACCAGTATCCTAAATATACTCATATATTTTTATTAGAAGTATTATAACTACACTTACACACACATCCATATAATGGGTGATGAACATAATGTTTCTGTGGATGGCAACCAAACGCCTCATGAAGCGATGATTATTCAATTACCTCTTACCAACTCTCATTGTTGCCGTTATGATGGAACTATAATTAAATATGATATTTATGATATTTATTTTATATGTTATCCTCTGTAATTTTATTTTATATCATACCATTATTTGTTTCATGTTGTATATATATACGATAATTTCATTTGAGGAATTGCGGACTACCGCCCCCTCAAAGTGATATGACTCGTTAATACCATACATGGAACGTAAAAAGGATGGTGTTAATGAACTTAAGTCACACATATAAGATATTATATTATACTTGAATAATTATATACAAATGTATCATTTGGTTGTTATTCCTTTTAAAATGAAAAATGAAATGGAAGTAGCATTCGTGCGTACGTACGGACTACCGTCTCCAAGAACGTGATGAGATTCATTCTCCATCGTATCCATTCAAGTATAATTACCATTTGATGATTAATAATAGTATTTAAGGACTTGATTTAATTATGGATATTAATAAGATACAACCTATCCATAACAAACACAACTTATGTTACAAAACATATAAAAAAGACGAGTAAGTTAACACCAGAAATGACGATAATTCTAAGATATTATTAACAATGCGATGTTAAAAGATCATATATGAAATCATATTAATGTATATGATTCTTGTATAATTTAATAATAATTATTTCACCATTATAAATGAGGTTAACCTAACCCCAACCAATTCTAACCATTTCCTAAAACCTCTCAAGCCGTTTGGCTCGTCCAACATCTGCAAAATTAAGCTCCCTACATCCCTCTCCTCATTTTAGGAGCCTTACCTTATGAAGAATGCACTTCAAGAGTCCTTTTTTGGTTCAAACCAAAGGGAGTTACCCAAATTAAAGGTAACGATTTCTCTTAGTTTCTTTTCTTTTATTTTAATTCCCCAACCCCTAGACTCTTCTTATTATTTTCTTTTGTTACAATACCAGTATCCTAAATATATATTATATTGTTATTAGATGTATTATAACTACAATTACACACACATCCATCTAATGGGTTATGAACATAATGTTTCGGTGGATAGCAACCAAACGCCTCACGAAGCGATGATTGTTCAATTATCTCTTACCACCACTCACGGTGGCCATTATGATGGCAGTATAATTAAATATGATATTAATGATATTTATTTTATATATAATCATCTGTAATTATATTTTATATCATACCATTATTAATTTCATGTTGTATATATATATATGATAATTACATTTGTGGAAGTGCGGACTACCGCCCCCTCAAAGTGAAATGACTCGTTAATACCATACATGGAATGTATAAAGGATGGTGTTAATGAACTTAAGTAACCCATATAAGATATTATATTATACTTGAATAAATATATACCAATTTATCATTTGGTTTTTATTCCTTTTAAAATTAAAAATGAAATGGAAGTATCATTCGTGCGTACGTACGGACTACCGTCCCCACAAAAGCGATGAGATTGATTCTCCATAATATCCATAAAAGTATAATTATCATTTTATGATTAATAATAGTATTTACGGACTTGATATAATTCTGTATATGAATAAGATACAACCTATCCATAACAAACACGGCTTATGTTACAAATCATTTAAAAAAGACGAGTAAGTTAACACCTGAAACGAAGATAATTCTAAGATATTATTAACAAAGAAATGATAAAAGATCATATATGATATCATATTAATGTTTATGATTATTGTATAATTTAATAACAATTATTTCACCATTGTGAAGGAGGTTAACCTACCCCCAACCAAGGAAAAGTACAAGGTAACGGTTTATTTCACAATCTCTTCATTATCCGAGGTTGTTTATACGTAATAATCTACTGGGATTTCTTTATCATCCACATCCACGTTTCTTCAAAATGTATTTCAAAACATTTTTACCATGTACAAGAATATGTGTTAAAGTCATTTATAACCTTTTTTGACTATTTATTAGAGGTTTATAAAGGAATCATTCCGTCGTTTTCTAAACAAGGTACTTTTTAACCTTTTCGACAGGATTAAGTTAAGAATGTATTTTTTAACTTATACGGTGGGTGCGTCTATTTTCCACTGTTATAAAATCTTCAAAGCTTCCATTACAAGATTATAAGAATATTTTCAAAGAAAATGTTTTATTTTATAAATATATTACTCTTAAATGATTTCAAAATAAAAAGAGATATTTCTCTAAAAAGAGTTTTGATTTCATCTATGTCAACATCATTTGATGGATTTTACACTTATTTTAAGTTGATTTACTATGATACAAAACGTCTATATTGTATTGAAGCTTTTGTGATATGTTTGACTATGGATGTTTTGTTTTTATACCATTCATGGTTTATGGGTAAATTATTCACATTTCGCTTGCTAGTTTTAATACAAATTTTTGTGTTATATTTCATCCTCTTCTTAAGATGAATTTTTTGGGCTAGTATGTTCCGGGTTGGGGACCGGTAAAAGTAATCCCTCCAGGTTGGGGTCCAGTTACAGCAGACCCTCCGGTTTGGTGTCTGGTTATTAGAGGCACTCCGGGTTGGTGTCCGGTTATTAGAGGCACTCCGGGTTGGTGTCCGGTTACTAGAGGAACTCCGGGTTGGAGTCCGGTTACAGATGATCTCCGGGTTGGGTTCCGGTGACAGTTATACCTTAGGTCATGGCACGAGGGCTTGACACAGAAATTAAAGTTTGGAATTATGCATTCCATCATTATCAAAGTGGTTACTAATATTTCATGTGATTATTCGACTAGTAGAATATCCATGTGAATAAGTAAATGACATTATTTCATTTTTATTTTTTCCATACTATGTTTAAGTTCAAAGGCTTTTGTGTTAGTTATACATTACCTCAAGTGTTTATGCTTATTTCTGAATGCTTCAGCTGTATTTCTTACCCTTACTGAGCACTTGAGCTCACCCCTTTCTATGTTTTATTTTTCCCAGGATTCCAAGAGGTGTATTGTGATTGATATGCAGGGTTAAGACAATGGAATAATGGAATTCATAAAGGATTATTTATGTTGTATTGTATGTTATGATGTGTAATGTAACATTCATGTATGTAATCTATTTTCCAATACTGCTAATCTGATCGGTTCTTTGGGACTTGATTCCTTATAATCATGCCAATGTATTAAAATAATGCACCGACTCTAGGTCACTGGGGTCGGGGCATTACAATTGGTATCAGAGGATGTTTAGCAATAACCTTGGAAACTAGATTTAGATAAACTTTGATTAGAGCACATATCCCAAAGATAGACTTTGAGAATTAGTATATAATAACTTCCTAGAATTTTGGTATTGTAGAGATTTTGTGAGTTTTCCGAGCAATACATCCCAATCTGGATATGAGCAGGTAGAGGCGGCTCTAGGACAGATGTACCTAGGGGTAAAACCCAAAAACACCGCTTTGAGCTAGACTCGAACGGGAACTGGTGCATGAAAATGGGCCTTGCTGCACTCTTGGTTACGACACTCCTAGGGGATATGCTTAGTCTAATTCTCATGTTCATTACAAACCATTATGAAGGGCTCATGAGTATATACTTACTAAAAGAAAACATTTTTATGATTATGGATTATATCCATAAACTGTTTAATTTGTGTTAGGTATTTTACTAGTTTGGAATTATTCATTGCAATTCATAAACTGACCTAGTTTATGCTATTGTATAGAAATGGATCCCAGTAGAAGGAATGTGAACTCCAGTAATACGTATGATCCAAAGAGTAAAAAGGACTGTATCTTTCAGGGTATTAAGCAATCATTTAGAAGGGAAATAGTCTCCCACGTATTATCATCATATGAAGAAATAGTATCATGTGTGGATAAGATAACTAATGATTTTACTGAGTCCTATGGATTTTAAGGGAAGAAAGAGAAGAAAAGTATGGATGAGAGAAATATAGATAAAGGGAAGAGAGAAAATAAGAATTTTCTTATATGTGATAACTGTGGGAATAAACACCCTGGAACTTGCCTGAATGTAATGGGAGTTTTTTATAATTGTGGAAGAAATGGGCACAGAGTACGTGACTGAAAGGGTAATAAAATGGGTTCAAATGTACAATGCTTCATTTGCAAGGAGTTTTGACACTATGCTAACCTATGTCTCAGTCATCAGACTATGCCACAAATGATGCTATTGAATAATAATCATGTTATGATACTACCACATTTGAACATGAATGATTAGTGTTCTTATGATGATTATGTCATTTGAGTGTTGTATCAACAATGTATTTGTTATAATAATTATGGAGCATATTGGGATTCAACTGCAGTACTATTTCATTAAGGACTTGAGATTGTGTGGAACAAAGAAAAGTGACTTAATAGCAGGTTAAATTTTTGGAAAATATATGGTTGAGAGAATGATAAACCATAATATAGTTCTGATACCGAGGTAGTGATTTTGGAATAAGAGATGGTTGATTTTGGTAATTCAAGATGTTGCGATGTTGTAAAAGAATATATGAGGAAGGCGTTCACATGTTATTACCTGGCAAAAAGGATCCTCATTATGTTTAACATTCTTGTAAATTTTGGACTATGAGTTTGGATAATAGTATTTTGGATAAGTATAAAGGTTGGAATGGATTATGTTTGAAAGGTTATTTTTGGATTTTTAGGACAACACGCAGATCGTGTGACGACACGTCGTGTAAGACAAATCTGCAAGAATCGAACACAAAACCATAGTGCAATTTGGATTTATCACGAACCATTGTGCTACAAGAAGTTCATTCATAGTATAATGTAGTTTCTTTTCATAAAGGATCTGATATGTGAATTGTAAATTCATTAGATTTGGAACCCTATACGCTTAGGATAAATAGATTATTTTTGAGTTGTATTATGTTTTGGGGTGAAAGAAGAGTTTGTGGTAGAAGTTTATTAATGGATAAAACTCTAATTATAAAGTAATTATATCTCCTTATGATCTTATCCAATCTCTCAAATAAATTCCTCAACATTAAGAAAAGGAACTTAGAACGAAAATTTTGTCCTCGATGGTACCTTATATCATCACTAATTTATGGATTTGGGATTGTTGGCCTTTTCATAGCCATGTTCTCTACCACTCTCCATCAGATAATTGATGGTCATATTTCTCTTCCATATTTATATTTTCTTACATGGAACCCTAGTATGTGTTATTTTCAGTAATCTTCATACTTACCACTCTTTATGTTAAATAGAGGCCTCATTGATTCATTTTTCAATGTGGGATTTCAACTAAGATATTTTGAAACGTCAAAAATGTGTTATCTTAATACCTTATATTTTGTAAAACTGATGGTATTATAAATCATCATAGAATGATGAATTTAAGGACCTCAATTTTACACTTGTTCGTGATTGATGTCCTCAATCACTACCTATAAATAATTATATTTTCCTCCAATTATATGACTCTAATTTCCACCAATGTTCTTCAAATAGAGATCATAATTTGGTGGTGACCCTTTCATTTCTCTTTTCCTCTTAATAAGACTAAATTTTATTAACCCAATTTATGAAGTGGGTTTTCCCACAAAGATATTGTCAACCTTTTATTTTCGAAGAAAAATTTCAACTTGCGAGGACGCAATTTATTGAAGTAGGGGAGAATGCAACACCCCAAGATTTCATAGTGTGTTATTTTTTTCAAAATAATTCAATAACTTATACTACAAGCAACACCAAGTTCAAGCGCACCATAACTTAACAATCAAGCCGTTCAAAAGAGATTATGAATAGTATTAACTAAATTTTAAAACTTTATATAATCCTTATATTTTTAGAATCCATATTATGAGTTTCTAAGACTTGATTGATGAACAAATTCATTTTTCAAATAAAAGAAGTATTTTTCAAAAAAGGAAATTTTACCACCTTTTAATGGAGAAGCCTTTTTAATCCAATATTTGAAACTTTTATATATTTAATTTGTCAAAATGAACTTCTTCTTTAGAATTGAGACATAATAATTTATTTTCAATAATGTTTTGGTGTTTTTTCTGAAAACATTCATATTTGTGTGAATAGTGAAAAATACTATATTTTAACGGAAAATGACTTTTTTAATCAAAATAATTCATTTTAATGGTTTAGAAGTATAAATAGATTATATTTTTACTATTTAATCCAATTATGTTTATTTTAAGTATTTTCACCTTGAAATTGGACATAAACAAGTGTCAAACTTTTGATAGTTATTATTTCTTAAAAATACGCCTTTTGGTTTCGAAAGCGGGAATCACTTTTAAATTAATAAATGAAAATTTTATGTTTTGAATTTGGTAAAATAGACTTCATTTTTAGATTCTTAAAAACAAAATTATCCTAGGGTGAAATTTTGGTACTTTTCGGATGACTTTTATATTTTGATGAATAATAAAAATTACTACATTTTAAATAAAAACAACTTTTTTAATCGAAATATTTAATAGTGATAAATTATGAATTTGAGTGGTTTTAAATTATATATAGAATATATTATTACCATGTAATACAATTTGGGTCATTGAACATAATTTCAAATTTAAACCAAACATAAACAACTGTAAATCTTTTGATAGTTATTATTTCTTAAAAACACGCTTTTTGTTTTAACAACGGGAATTAATTCTAAATTAATATCTTTCACTTCTGTGTATTGAATTTGGAAAAATGGATTCCATATTTGGAGTCAGGATGTCCAAATTGTGTAAATAGGTAACTTTTATTTTTAGGCATTTTGAATAATTACTTCGGTAAATATTTTTTTACCATGGTTATAGGGTAAATCTAGTAAATAAGGGTAACTAAATAATATTATAATAATATTAAATTACCCTAAAACATGTCTTAACTATATTGGTTGATACATGGCCGACCATGGACATCTTTTGGTCGATTTTGGGGCCCCATGGATCCACTTGTAAATGAAAATGACACTTTATATTAATTAAGTTAAAGTAATTACAAAAATGACATAAGCATATATCTTTTAGAAAAACAATTATTACATATGGTTATATATGTTGGATTTTAGACTATAAATATTAATTATAAAGATAAAACTATTTACTACATAATTATATTTTATTTATAATTTTTAGACATGAAACAATTTAATTTATTTATGACTCATTGATGATGCAGTAATTACCATAATAGAGAAAATTTAAAATAATTGATATTATAAATACCCAAATAAATATAATTGGAGACTTTAATTGAATTAAACTAATTTTATAGTTTAATATGAAATATTATTATTGATTTAGTTGACTTTGTTTTAAGTAATAATTCTGTTATGAGTTTCACAAAAATCAACTATTGAATAGTGTCAAAATTGACATAAAAGAGTTTTTAAAACAAATATTATATTATTAATTGATATTAAATTACTTAAAATCTATGGTTCGTCCTAGAGACTTATATCATGATATTTTTATCATTAATGGACCACTGGGAGGTCTCTTGGATGTATATAGTAAGTTTATTAACCATATAAAATTAAAATACAAAGAGACATTGTAAAAGTGAAACAAATTAACTTAGAGTTAATACTTAAAGATAAGGTTAATATAGTGACCCAAACCTGTCTAAATTCTATTTGTTGTGTGATTTTTGACCTATACCCACCATAACCTTTAAATAATCAACTTTTGAGCCATTAGAAACCGAATATGAATTTATTATAAAATAATATTTCTAGATTTTCGTAAAGAGCCCCTCCTCCCCCTTATAAAAGGGCACCACTTCTAACCATTTCCTCAAACCTCTCAGAAATTTTGGCTCGTCCAACCCTGGCCCAATTAATCTCCCTACATCCCTATCCTCATTTAAGAAGACTTACCTTAGGCAGAATGCGCTTTAAGAGTCCTTTTTGGTTCAAACCAAAGGGAGTTACCCGAATTAAAGGTAACGATTTCTCTTAGTTTCTTTTCTTTTATTTTAATTCTCCAACCCCAAAACTCTTCTTATTATTTTCTTTTGTAACAAAACCAGTATCCTAAATATACTCATATATTTTTATTAGAAGTATTATAACTACACTTACACACACATCCATATAATGGGTGATGAACATAATGTTTCTGTGGATGGCAACCAAACGCCTCATGAAGCGATGATTATTCAATTACCTCTTACCAACTCTCATTGTTGCCGTTATGATGGAACTATAATTAAATATGATATTTATGATATTTATTTTATATGTAATCCTCTGTAATTTTATTTTATATCATACCATTATTTGTTTCATGTTGTATATATATACGATAATTTCATTTGAGGAATTGCGGACTACCGCCCCCTCAAAGTGATATGACTCGTTAATACCATACATGGAACGTAAAAAGGATGGTGTTAATGAACTTAAGTAACACATATAAGATATTATATTATACTTGAATAATTATATACAAATGTATCATTTGGTTGTTATTCCTTTTAAAATGAAAAATGAAATGGAAGTAGCATTCGTGCGTACGTACGGACTACCGTCTCCAAGAACGTGATGGGATTCATTCTCCATCGTATCCATTCAAGTATAATTACCATTTGATGATTAATAATATTATTTAAGGACTTTATTTAATTCTGGATATTAATAAGATACAACCTATCCATAACAAACACAACTTATGTTACAAAACATATAAAAAAGACGAGTAAGTTAACACCCGAAATGACGATAATTCTAAGATATTATTAACAATGCGATGTTAAAAGATCATATATGAAATCATATTAATGTATATGATTCTTGTATAATTTAATAATAATTATTTCACCATTATAAATGAGGTTAACCTAACCCCAACCAATTCTAACCATTTCCTAAAACCTCTCAAGCCGTTTGGCTCGTCCAACATCTGCAAAATTAAGCTCCCTACATCCCTCTCCTCATTTTAGGAGCCTTACCTTATGAAGAATGCACTTCAAAAGTCCTTTTTTGGTTCAAACCAAAGGGAGTTACCCAAATTAAAGGTAACGATTTCTCTTAGTTTCTTTTCTTTTATTTTAATTCCCCAACCCCTAGACTCTTCTTATTATTTTCTTTTGTTACAATACCAGTATCCTAAATATATATTATATTGTCATTAGAAGTATTATAACTACAATTACACACACATCCATCTAATGGGTGATGAACATAATGTTTCTGTGGATAGCAACCAAACGCCTCACGAAGCTATGATTGTTCAATTATCTCTTACCACCACTCACGGTGGCCATTATGATGGCAGTATAATTAAATATGATATTAATGATATTTATTTTATATATAATCATCTGTAATTATATTTTATATCATACCATTATTCATTTCATGTTGTATATATATATATGATAATTACATTTGTGGAAGTGCGGACTACCGCCCCCTCAAAGTGAAATGACTTGTTAATACCATACATGGAATGTATAAAGGATGGTGTTAATGAACTTAAGTAACCCATATAAGATATTATATTATACTTTAATAAATATATACCAATTTATCATTTGGTTTTTATTCCTTTTAAAATTAAAAATGAAATGGAAGTAGCATTCGTGCGTACGTACGGACTACCGTCTCCACAAAAGCGATGAGATTGATTCTCCATAATATCCATAAAAGTATAATTATCATTTTATGATTAATAATAGTATTTACGGACTTGATATAATTCTGTATATGAATAAGATACAACCTATCCATAAAAAACACAGCTTATGTTACAAATCATATAGAAAAGACGAGTAAGTTAACACCTGAAACGAAGATAATTCTAAGATATTATTAACAAAGAAATGATAAAAGATCATATATGATATCATATTAATGTTTATGATTATTTTATAATTTAATAACAATTATTTCACCATTGTGAAGGAGGTTAACCTACCCCCAACCAAGGAAAAGTACAAGGTAACGGTTTATTTCACAATCTCTTCATTATCCGAGGTTGTTTATACGTAATAATCTACTGGGATTTCTTTATCATCCACATCCACGTTTCTTCAAAATGTATTTCAAAACATTTTTACCATGTACAAGAATATGTGTTAAAGTCATTTATAACCTTTTTTGACTATTTATTAGAGGTTTATAAAGGAATCATTCCGTCGTTTTCTAAACAAGGTACTTTTTAACCTTTTCGACAGGATTAAGTTAAGAATGTATTTTTTAACTTATACGGTGGGTGCGTCTATTTTCCACTGTTATAAAATCTTAAAAGCTTCCCTTACAAGATTATAATAATATTTTCAAAGAAAATGTTTTATTTTATAAATATATTACTCTTAAATGATTTCAAAATAAAAAGAGATATTTCTCTAAAAAGAGTTTTGATTTCATCTATGTCAACATCCTTTGATGGATTTTACACTTATTTTAAGTTGATTTACTATGATACAAAACATCTATACTGTATTGAAGATTTTGTGATATGTTTGACTATGGATGTTTTGTTTTTATACCATTCATGGTTTATGGGTAAATTATTCACATTTCGCTTGCTAGTTTTAATACAAATTTTTGTGTTATATTTCATCCTCTTCTTAAGATGAATTTTTTGGGCTAGTATGTTCCGGGTTGGGGACCGGTAAAAGTAATCCCTCCTGGTTAGGGTCCAGTTACAACAGACTCTCCGGTTTGGTGTCTGGTTATTAGAGGCACTACGGGTTGGTGTCCGGTTATTAGAGGCACTCCGGGTTGGTGTCCGGTTACTAGAGGAACTCCGGGTTGGAGTCCGGTTATAGATGATCTCCGGGTTGGGTTCCGGTGACAGTTATACCTTAGGTCATGGCACGAGGGCTTGACACAGAAATTAAAGTTTGGAATTATGCATTCCATCATTATCAAAGTGGTTACTAATATTTCATGTGATTATTCGACTAGTAGAATATCCATGTGAATAAGTAAATGACATTATTTCATTTTTATTTTTTCCATACTATGTTTAAGTTCAAAGGCTTTTGTGTTAGTTATACATTACCTCAAGTGTTTATGCTTATTTCTGAATGCTTCTGCTGTATTTCTTACCCTTACTGAGCACTTGAGCTCACCCCTTTCTATGTTTTATTTTTCCCAGGATTCCAAGAGGTGTATTGTGATTGATATGCAGGGTTAAGACAATGGAATAATGGAATTCATAAAGGATTATTTATGTTGTATTGTATGTTATGATGTGTAATGTAACATTCATGTATGTAATCTATTTTCCAATACTGCTAATCTGATCGGTTCTTTGGGACTTGATTCCTTATAATCATGCCAATGTATTAAAATAATGCACCGACTCTAGGTCACTGGGGTCGGGGCATTACAATTGGTATCAGAGGATGTTTAGCAATGACCTTGGAAACTAGATTTAGATAAACTTTGATTAGAGCACATATCCCTAAGATAGACTTTGAGAATTAGTATATAATAACTTCCTAGAATTTTGGTATTGTAGAGATTTTGTGAGTTTTCCGAGCAATACATCCCAATCTGGATATGAGCAGGTAGAGGCGGCTCTGGGACAGATGTACCTAGGGGTAAAACCCGAAAACACCGCTTTGAGCTAGACTCGAACGGGAACTGGTGCATGAAAATGGGCCTTGCTGCACTCTTGGTTACGACACTCCTAGGGGATATGCTTAGGCTAATTCTCATTTTCATTACAAACCATTATGAAGGGCTCATGAGTATATACTTACTAAAAGAAAACATTTTTATGATTATGGATTATATCCATAAACTGTTCAATTTGTGTTAGGTATTTTACTAGTTTGGAATTATTCATTGCAATTCATAAACTGACCTAGTTTATGCTATTGTATAGAAATGGAGCCCAGTAGAAGGAATGTGAACTCCAGTAATACGTATGATCCAAAGAGTAAGAAGGACTGTATCTTTCAGGGTATTAAGCAATCATTTAGAAGGGAAATAGTCTCCCACGTATTATCATCATATGAAGAAATAGTATCATGTGTGGATAAGATAACTAATGATTTTACTGAGTCCTATGGATTTTAAGGGAAGAAAGAGAAGAAAAGTATGGATGAGAGAAATATAGATAAAGGGAAGAGAGAAAATAAGAATTTTCTTATATGTGATAACTGTGGGAATAAACACCCTGGAACTTGACTGAATGTAATGGGAGTTTTTTATAATTGTGGAAGAAATGGGCACAAAGTACGTGACTGAAAGGGTAATAAAATGGTTTCAAATGTACAATGCTTCATTTGCAAGGAGTTTTGACACTATGCGAACCTATGTCTCAGTCATCAGACTATGCCACAAATGATGCTATTGAATAATAATCAAGTTATGATACTACCACAGTTGAACATGAATGATTAGTGTTCTTATGATGATTATGTCATTTGAGTGTTGTATCAACAATGTATTTGTTGTAATAATTATGGAGCATATTGGGATTGTACTGCAGTACTATTTCATTAAGGACTTGAGATTGTGTGGAACAAAGAAAAGTGACTTAATAGCAGGTTAAATTTTTGGAAAATATATGGTTGAGAGAATGATAAACCATAATATAGTTCTGATACCGAGGTAGTGATTTTGGAATAAGAGATGGTTGATTTTGGTAATTCAAGATGTTGCGATGTTGTAAAAGAATATATGAGGAAGGCGTTCACATGTTATTACCTGGAAAAAAGGATCCTCATTATGTTTAACATTCTTGTAAATTTTGGACTATGAGTTTGGATAATAGTATTTTGGATAAGTATAAAGGTTGGAATGGATTATGTTTGAAAGTTTATTTTTGGATTTTTAGGACAACACGCAGATCGTGTGACGACACGTCGTGTAAGACAAATCTGCAAGAATCGAACACAAAACCATAGTGCAATTTGGATTTATCACGTACCATTGTGCTACAAGAAGTTCATGGATAGTATAATGTAGTTTCTTTTCATAAAGGATCTGATATGTGAATTCTAAATTCATTAGATTTGGAACCCTATACGCTTAGGATAAATAGATTATTTTTGAGTTGTATTATGTTTTGGGGTGAAAGAAGAGTTTGTGGTAGAAGTTTATTAATGGATAAAACTCTAATTATAAAGTAATTATATCTCCTTATGATCTTAGCCAATCTCTCAAATAAATTCCTCAACATTAAGAAAAGGAACTTAGAACGAAAATTTTGTCCTCGATGGTACCTTATATCATCACTAATTTATGGATTTGGGATTGTTGGCCTTTTTATAGCCGTGTTCTCTACCACTCTCCATCAGATAATTGATGGTCATATTTCTCTTCCATATTTATATTTTCTTACATGGAACCCTAGTATGTGTTATTTTCAGTAATCTTCATACTTACCACTCTTTATGTTAAATAGAGGCCTCATTGATTCATTTTTCAATGTGGGATTTCAACTAAGATATTTTGAAACGTCAAAAATGTGTTATCTTAATACCTTATATTTTGTAAAACTGATGGTATTTTAAATCATCATAGAATGATGAATTTAAGGACCTCAATTTTACACTTGTTCGTGATTGATGTCCTCAATCACTACCTATAAATATTTACGTTTTCCTCCAATTATATGACTCTAATTTCCACCAATGTTCTTCAAATAGAGATCATAATTTGGTGGTGACCCTTTCATTTCTCTTTTCCTCTTAATAAGACTAAATTTTATTAACCCAATTTCTGAAGTGGGTTTTCCCACAAAGATATTGTCAACCTTTTATTTTCGAAGAAAAATTTCAAATTGCGAGGACGCAATTTATTGAAGTAGGGGAGAATGCAACACCCCAAGATTTCATAGTGTGTTATTTTTTTCAAAATAATTCAATAACTTATACTACAAGAAACACCAAGTTCAAGCGCACCATAACTTAACAATCAAGCCGTTCAAAAGAGATTATGAATAGTATTAACTAAATTTTAAAACTTTATATAATCCTTATATTTTTAGAATCCATATTATGAGTTTCTAAGACTTCATTGATGAACAAATTCATTTTTCAAATAAAAGAAGTATTTTTCAAAAAATGAAATTTTACCACCTTTTAATGGAGAAGCCTTTTTAATCCAATATTTGAAACTTTTATATATTTAATTTGTCAAAATGAACTTCTTCTTTAGAATTGAGACATAATAATTTATTTTCAATAATGTTTTGGTGTTTTTCTGAAAACATTCATATTTGTGTGAATAGTGAAAAATACTATATTTTAACGGAAAATGACTTTTTTAATCAAAATAATTCATTTTAATGGTTTAGAAGTATAAATAGATTATATTTTTACTATTTAATCCAATTATGTTTATTTTAAGTATTTTCACCTTGAAATTGGACATAAACAAGTGTCAAACATTTGATAGTTATTATTTCTTAAAAATACGCCTTTTGGTTTCGAAAGCGGGAATCACTTTTAAATTAATAAATGAAAATTTTATGTTTTGAATTTGGTAAAATGGACTTCATTTTTGGATTCTTAAAAACAAAATTATCCTAGGGTGAAATTTTGGTACTTTTCGGATGACTTTTATATTTTGATGAATAATAAAAATTACTACATTTTAAATAAAAACAACTTTTTTAATCGAAATATTTAATAGTGATAAATTATGAATTTGAGTGGTTTTAAATTATATATAGAATATATTATTACCATGTAATATAATTTGGGTCATTGAACATAATTTCAAATTTAAACCAAACATAAACAACTGTAAATCTTTTGATAGTTATTATTTCTTAAAAACACGCTTTTTGTTATAACAACGGGAATTTATTTTAAATTAATATCTTCCACTTCTGTGTATTGAATTTGGAAAAATGGATTCCATATTTGGAGTCAGGATGTTCAAATTGTGTAAATAGGTAACTTTTATTTTTAGACATTTTGAATAATTACTTCGGTAAATATTTTTTTTACCATGATTATAGGGTAAATCCAGTAAATAAGGGTAACTAAATAATATTATAATAATATTAAATTACCCTAAAACATGTCTTAACTATATTGGTTGATACATGGCCGACCATGGGCATCTTTTGGTCGATTTTGGGGCCCCATGGATCCACTTGTAAATGAAAATGACACTTTATATTAATTAAGTTAAAGTAATTACAAAAATGACATAAGCATATATCTTTTAGAAAAACAATTTTTACATATGGTTATATATGTTGGATTTTAGACTATAAATATTAATTATAAAGATAAAAATATTTACTACATAATTATATTTTATTTATAATTTTTAGACATGAAACAATTTAATTTATTTATGACTCATTGATGATGCAGTAATTACCATAATAGAGAAAAATTAAAATAATTGATATTATAAATACCCAAATAAATATAATTGGAGACTTTAATTGAATTAAACTAATTTTCTAGTTTAATATGAAATATTATTATTGATTTAATTGACTTTGTTTTAAGTAATAATTCTGTTATGAGTTTCACAAAAATCAACTATTGAATAGTGTCAAAATTGACATAAAAGAGTTTTTAAAACAAATATTATATTATTAATTGATATTAAATTACTTAAAATCTATGGTTCGTCATAGAGACTTATATCATGATATTTTTATCATTAATGGACAACTTGGAGGTCTCTTGGATGTATATAGTAAGTTTATTTACCATATAATATTAAAATACAAAGAGACATTGTAAAAGTGAAACAAATTAACTTAGAGTTAATACTTAAAGATAAGGTTAATATAGTGACCCAAACCTGTCTAAATTCTATTTGTTGTGTGATTTTTGACCTATACCCACCATAACTTTTAAATAATCAACTTTTGAGCCATTATAAACCGAATATGAATTTATTATAAAATAATATTTCTAGATTTTCGTAAAGAGCCCCTCCTCCCCCTTATAAAAGGGCACCACTTCTAACCATTTCCTCAAACCTCTCAGGAATTTTGGCTCGTCCAACCCGGGCCCAATTAATCTCCCTACATCCCTATCCTCAATTTAGAAGACTTACCTTAGGCAGAATGCGCTTTAAGAGTCCTTTTTGGTTCAAACCAAAGGGAGTTACCCGAATTAAAGGTAACGATTTCTCTTAGTTTCTTTTCTTTTATTTTAATTCTCCAACCCCAAAACTCTTCTTATTATTTTCTTTTGTAACAAAACCAGTATCCTAAATATACTCATATATTTTTATTAGAAGTATTATAACTACACTTACACACACATCCATATAATGGGTGATGAACATAATGTTTCTGTGGATGGCAACCAAACGCCTCATGAAGCGATGATTATTCAATTACCTCTTACCAACTCTCATTGTTGCCGTTATGATGGAACTATAATTAAATTTGATATTTATGATATTTATTTTATATGTAATCCTCTGTAATTTTATTTTATATCATACCATTATTTGTTTCATGTTGTATATATATACGATAATTTCATTTGAGGAATTGCGGACTACCGCCCCCTCAAAGTGATATGACTCGTTAATACCATACATGGAACATAAAAAGGATGGTGTTAATGAACTTAAGTAACACATATAAGATATTATATTATACTTGAATAATTATATACAAATGTATCATTTGGTTGTTATTCCTTTTAAAATGAAAAATGAAATGGAAGTAGCATTCGTGCGTACATACGGACTACCGTCTCCACAAACGTGATGAGATTCATTCTCCATCGTATCCATTCAAGTATAATTACCATTTGATGATTAATAATAGTATTTAAGGACTTGATTTAATTCTGGATATTAATAAGATACAACCTATCCATAACAAACACAACTTATGTTACAAAACATATAAAAAAAACGAGTAAGTTAACACCCGAAATGACGATAATTCTAAGATATTATTAACAATGCGATGTTAAAAGATCATATATGAAATCATATTAATGTATATGATTCTTGTATAATTTAATAATAATTATTTCACCATTATAAATGAGGTTAACCTAACCCCAACCAAGGAAAAGTACAAGGTAAGTGTTTATTTCGCAATCTCTCCATTATCCGAGGTTGTTTATACGTAAAAATATACTGGGATTTCATTATCATCCACATCCATGTTTCTTCAAAATGTATTTCAAAACATTTTTACCATTTACAAGAATATGGGTTAATTTCATTTATACCCTTGTTTGACTTTTTATAAGTGGTTTATAAAGGAATCTTTCTGTCGTTTTCCAAACAAGGTACTTTTTAACCTTTTCGACAGGATTAAGGTAAGAATGTTTTTTTAACTTATACGGCGGGTGCGGCTATTTTCCGCCATTATAAAATCTTCAAAGATTCCCTTATAATCTTATAACAATATTTTCAATGAAAATTTTTTATTTTATAAATTTATTACTCTTAAATTATTTCAAAATAAAAAGAGATATTTCCTTATAAAGAGTTTTTATTTCATCTATGTCAACATACTTTGATTGATTTTACACTTATTTGAAGTTGATTTATTATAATACAAAACATCTATATTGTATTGAAGGTTTTGTGATATGTTTGACTAGGGATGTGTTATTTTTATACCATTCATGGTTTATGGGTAAAGTATTCACATTTCTCATTCTAGTTTTAATACAAATTTTTGCGTTATATTTCATCATCTTCTTAAGATGAATGTGTTGTTCTAGTATGTTCCGGTTTGATGACCGGTAAAAGTAAGCCCTCCGGATTGGGGTCCAGTTAGAGCAGACCCTCCGGGTTGGTGTCCGGTTATTAGAGGCACTTCGGGTTGGTGTCCGGTTATTAGAGGCACTCCGGGTTGGTGTCCGGTTATTAGAGGCACTCCGGGTTGGAGTCCGGTTACAAAGGCTCTCCAGGTTGGGTTCTGGTTACAGTTATACCTTAGGTCTTGGCATGAGGCCTTAATACAGAAATTAATGTTCAACATTATGCATTCCATCATTATGAAATTGTTTATTAATATTTCATGTGATTATTTGACTAGTATAATATTCATGTGAATAAGTTAATGGCATTATTTCAATTTTATTTTCTCCATACTATGTTTAAGTTCAAGTTTTAAAGGCATTTGTGTTAGTTATACATTACCTCAAGTGTTTATGCTTATTTCTGAAAGTTTTTGCTGTATTTCTTTCCCTTACTCGGCATTTGAGCTCACCCCTTTCTATGTTTTATTTTTCCTAGGATTCCAAGAGGTGTATTGTGATTGATATGCAGGGTTAAGACAAGGGAATAATGTAATTCATAAAGGATTATTTATGTTGTTTTGTATGTTATGAAGTGTAATGTAACATTCATATATGTAATCTATTTTCCAAGACTGCTAAACTGATTGGTTTTTCGGGACATGATTCCTTCTAATCATGCCAATGTTTTAAAATAATGCACCGACTCTGGGTCACTGGGGTCAGGGCGTTACACTATTTTTGGAATAAAGAGTCCCAAATTGAGTAAATAGATAAATTTTATTTTTATACATTCTAAATATCTATTTCAGTAAATATTTTCTTTACCATGGTTAAAGGGTAAATTGGGTATATATGGGTAAAAAATTAACATTATAATAATATTATAATACCCTAACACATGTTCAACTAATATTTGTTGAAATATTTCTGACCATTTTAATCCTTTGGTCAATTTTTGGACTCCCAAAGAGCCACTTGGGAGTGATAATGACACTTTATATTAATTAATTTAACGCAAAGGCACAAATGACATAAACATATATCATTTATTAAATCAATTTTCTCATGGGGTTATATAGGATATCTCATTAAATATAAATATTCAATTGAAATCTGATAATATTTAATACAATATGGTTATTTTTATAATTTTTAGAAATCAAATAAATAAAATTATTTATGACACAATAATGATGTTGGGTTTATCTCATTAATGAATTATTTATATAAATAACATTATAAAAATTAAACAAATTTCCAAAACCTGTAAATTTATTATTGGATGACTTTATTTCGAACATGAATCATTTTATCTTCGTCTTTAATGAGTTTTGGACTTTTAGAAACCGATAATAATTATATAATAAAATATTATTTTTATACTTTCCTAAGGAGCCCCTCCTCCCCCTTATTAAAAGCCTTTACCACTAACTCATTACTCAGACATATCAAGCCTCTTGGAATGTAAAAACTCTACCTAAATAAGCTCCATAAATCCCTATCTTCCTTCTAGAAACCTTACCTTAAACATATCGCTCTTCAAGAAATCCTTTTGGTTCAATCCAAAGGGAGTTACCCGATTTAAGGATAACAACTTCTCTAAACTTGTTTACTTTTATTTTACTTATCCAACACCCTAAACTCATTTTATTCTGTTATTATATATAATAAATAGTATCCAAAATATACTAGATTGTTGATATAGGGAATTATTCTAACTACACGTACAAACACCTCCGTCTAATGGGTAAAAAACATACTGTTTCTATAGATGGTGAACTAGCGCCTCATGAAACGATGACTGTTCAATATTTTCCTACCACCTCTTTTGATGAAAATTAAGATGTAAATATATTTATATGTGATATATATTATATTTATATTGTATTTATACTTATTTATTTTTAATTTATATTACACATTTATGGTTTCCGTATTTGGTAATATGATAATTTCATTTGATAAAGTGCGGACTACCGCCCCCAAAAAGTGATATGACTCGTTCATGCCATATGTGGGATGTATAAAGTATGGAGTAAATGAAATTATATATTAAATTGTACTATAATTATAATATATCTATGTTTCATTATATTTTAATTCCATTAAAATACAAAATAGAAATTAAAGTAGTGTTCATGTGTATGTATGGCTTACCGTCTACATGAACGGTGTATTTTATTTCTTATCTCCAAATGTTATATACTTTTATAAATAAATATATATAATGGAAATATATAGTATCTAAATCATGAATATCATTCTGGAGATAATTTAATTTTGATCACATGAACAACTAGTAATTATAAGAACTTCATTTTTAACTCAAGTACCAAATATCAAAAAAATGACTGTTGTTAAGTTAAATGATTATATAATGTTTATAATGTAGTAATAAGTGATATAAAATGAATAATAAACCTAAAAATGTTTTAAATCATATATAATTTCACTTTAGTTTATTATTCAGGAGATTAAAGAGTGATCGTGTCATGTTGGATACAAGGTAAGGGACATCGTCTCAATCTCCTTTAATTTAGGAATATTTTGATTTATACACGAATTAATTTTGTAAAATGTATAAACACCTTTAACATATCATTTCATTCAATGGGAATCCTTTTATATTAGGTTTTTACTAAACAACAAAAAAATAATGTTTCTTTTTAACATAAGTGATGATAATGAAATTTCTGCCACCGCCAGTATTATTTGATCTTTGGATTCCATAATAAGCAGTAATGTTTTTAAAAGGAAAATAAATACCCTATATTCATTTACATATTTCGGTATTGAAAATGGTTTTGATAATGTATTTGTTATCTCAATATATTTAAATGAGATATTGTGAGTCAAAGGTGGATATTTTTATCTTTACTTTATGTTTTTTATGTGTTATGAATATGTTTTGGTTCTGGGGAATATTTTACACATACAGGCGGTTCTATGATAAACATAGTGTGGGTGATCCTGTGATAGCTCTTCAATGAATTGGGTAATGTGCAGGAGGTAAATGTGAATGTTTCTATTAATAGATTTAGGGAATATACTATGATGGGTATTCCAAATGCAACTCCATACGTAGCCATGAAAGCTACAATGTAAATATTTTATGGATGCCACAAATTACCTTTATGATTTATAATTTCTTTGTGTTATACATTAATCTTATGATTTGATGAGGTTTGATCTTATTCTTGGAATGTATTTGTGGACTAATGTTATCATTCATTATTTTATAACCCTTACATAGCTTTTTATTCTCATCTCGTGTTTTGATATTTTTTTCCCAGAACATAAATATGAATAGTGTCAAGGATTGGATAAAGGAAAAGTATTGCTGTATAAAATATGGAACTATACATGCCTCTTTTTTTCTAGAGATTTTATTTTATAAAAAAATGGAAACTGAGTAGAAGTGTCTACTTTGTAATTTTTGAGATTTAAAGTTACAGTTATGGTCTAATTCTCTAAAACTCTAAACCTGAAAAGATCCCCAATGTGAAATATTCGTTCAATTCATGATTATGTAATGTTTTAATGCTAGGTCTTTATAGTTAGTATCAAATGTTGGTTTAGACATCATTTGGAGTAAGAATATTGTTAAATTAATGTCCAAAAATTAATTTATGTTACGATTAAAATGATATATCATTTACAGATTACCATGTTGCTTTGCCTAAGATATTTCTATGTTCAAAATGGTTTTCAGTAGAGGAAATAGGGCATCTATGATGGGAAAACATCATGAGGAAGACAAACATCCAAATCAGCATATTGAGATGGTCGTAATTTGAACTAAACAGTTCATTATTGTGATGGCATAGTTTACTCAGGCTATAAATGTTTGTGGTATATATGCATGAGATTATCCAGATCAACCATAGAGGAACTTCTTAGTAGTGGAGAATTTCATGAGTAATTTTACCTTATCATTAAGAGTATCATCTCACCCTCTGCTAGCTAAAGGATGGGTTAAAGCACTGGAAAATATTTTAGATGTCATGGGGTGTTCAGAACATCAAAAGGTTTGTTCTTCAATTTATCATTTTGAAGTTGATGTCGATCAGTGATGGTCGATGGTTAAAAATGTCAAGGATAGTGAGGTTACTGATACTCTTTATTGGGATTAATTCAAAGGAAAGTTTCTTGACAAATATTTTCCTAATGTAGTCAGTATTAGGATGGAAATACAATTCCTAGAATGGAGGTAGGGGGATGACTCATTGTCTTTTTATGAATAAAAATTCACTCGACTATCATGTTATGTTCCAAATTTTATATGAGATCTTGATAGTAAAATAAAATGTTTTTACTTAGGATTAAATTCAAATTATCGAAGGGATTTAGCTTCTCATGAGTTAAAAAGTTATAAAAAACATGTTTGATGTGTAGAGAATGTGGAAATGGAGTTTGTCTAAGATCATGTATTCTTTAAAAAACAACAGAATAAGAGTTCAAGGTGTCAAATGAAAGATAAGAACTCCTCAAAAAAGTTTGCTGGTAAGAAACATAATTTTTATGTTTTTGAAAATTGTTGTAAAAAACATGCTAGTGAATGTCTTCTGAATTTAGGTAAGTGATACTAATTTGGTAGAATGGGACATAAGGCCACTAATTGCACTGAGAATGATCAGGGTAATGACAAGACAAAATAATATTTACTATTAGTAAAATGTTTTAGGTGAAATGAAATGGGTCATTATACAATTGAATGTCCAATGAAGAAATCAACTGAGGGAATAAAGCCAGACTACAAGCTAAAATGGGTGGTTAATTCCTTTTCAACCATTTAAGTAAATGTTGGCCAATCAAATAAAGTATTATCAGTTAAATTCATCGTTTTTATATATTATTCCAATGTGATTTTTCATTGAGGGTCTACACTTTTGTTCATTTCCGAGATAATTTCTAATAAATTGGAAATTCCAGGTAAATATACAAATCATGAACTTATGGTAAAAGCACCAGTAGGAAACTTTGAGACAAAAAGAAAATATAAAAACCTTCCTATCATTGTGTGATGAAATAATCTAACTAAAAACCCAATTGTTTTTCCTCTAGTAGAATTTGATGTTATTTGGGAATGGATTGGATTTCTGTTTGTAATGATAATATTGACTACATAGATAAAGAGGTTTCTTTTTTGGAATATTATCAGTTTGTGTAAAATAATGAACCTTTACTTTTGAAATAATATTAGGAAGCTAAAAAACTATTAAAATATAGAAATGGATTTTACCATACACATATTGTTGAAAAAATGGAATTTTTTAGGTTACTAATGTGCCAGTGATAAATGAGTATCTTGATGTTTTTTCTGATTGTTTTTTGGTATTATACCTTTTTGGAATGTTTAATTTAATGTCGACATAGTTCCTGATGCTAATAATATTTCCAAACCCCCTTATCGAATGGCTCAATTTGAACATTTAGTGTTAATGAAGCAATTACCTGAGTTATTAGATAAAAGTTTCATTCAACATAGAACATCACCATGGGGTTCTCCTCTCTTGTTTGTTAAAAAGAAATATGGTTCAATGAGACATTTCAATGATTATAGGGCATTGAATAACATCACTATTAAGTACACGTATCATATTCCTCATATCTATGATTTGTTTGATTATATCCTAGGGTATTTTGTATTTTTTGAAGATTTACTTGAGGTCGGGGTACCATCAGTTGAAACTAATGAAAGCATACATTCTGAAGACTGCTTTTTGTACTAGATATGTCCATTATGAGTTTTTAGTTCTGCCTTTTGGGTAAACCAATGCACTTGTTGTAGTCATGGATCTTATGAATATAATTTTCAATGATTATTTTTATATTTTTATGGGAATGTTTATTAATGATATTTTTGTTTATCTCAAAAGTAAAGATGAACATCAAACTCATTTAAGGGTTTTATTGCAAACTATAAAAGAAATGAATGTGTTTGGGAAATTTAGAAAGTGTCATTTTTTGTTAAAAAAATTTCATTCCATAGTCACATTGTTTCAAATAATGGCATAAATGTTGATCCTGCTAAAACAAAATATGTTGAAAATGAAAAAGACCCACATATATAACTGTGATATATAGTTATTTTAGTTTATCAGGTTATTACCAATTTTTTTTGAAATGTTTTCATGGTTATCTATCCCAATTAATATGTTATCTCAAAAAAGTGTTATGTTCAATAGGGCAAAAGAATGTGATGATTTTTTTAGAAGTTGATAAAAATATTGGTGAATGCTCTAAAATTGGCACAACCTTCTAGAAATGTTGAGTTTTTAATCTATAATGATACTTTATTAAAAGGACATGGTTGTGTCCTAATGAAGAATGATTAGTTAATTGCTTATGGATCACATCAGTTGAAACCTAATGAGTTAAATTACCCTACACATGATATGGAATTAACTACTGTTGTTTTTTCTTTAAAAATTTAGAGGCATCATTTGTATGGAGTAATGTGTGAAATATATACTGTGGAAAAAAGATTGAAGTATATATTCTCTCAAAAATAATTTAACACGAGATAGAGGAGACAGTTTGAATTAATCATGTATTATGATTACACGATTCATTACAATTCCAGAATGGCAAATAAAGTGGTCGATTCTTTGAGTCAAAAAAGTAATGCTACATTAACCATACTATGTTTGTAACAAGATCCTTTTGTTATTTATTTGATGAAATTTTTCATAGATGTTTTTGGTGTAGGTGATTCCTCTTTTTTAAAGGTGTTTGTGAAATTATCACTATCAGACAGAATTGAGCAAGCGCAAAAGGAAGACAATGAGTTGCAGAAAAGGGTAGAGTTGGTTAAAAAGGGAACGTTAGCTGATTTTTACATTGGTAGTGACAGTATTTTGAGATTTAGAAATAGATTATGTTTTCATAGTGATTAAAAGTTGAAGAAGGAGTTGTTATATAAATCTCATAGCTCTCTGTTTTCAGTTCATCCTGTTAGTACTAAGATGTACCAATATCATCGGGAGTATTACTGGTAGGATGAAATGAAAAGATATATTGCTGACTTTACTGTGGAGTTTTTGACTTGTCAACTAGTTAATGTAGATTGAAAGTTACCAAAATAGATGCATCAACCTTTACCAGTGATATAGTAGAAATGGTAAAATATATCATTAGGCTTTGTTGTGGGATTAATAATGATATCTCTAGGTAATAATTAAATTTGGGTTTTTGTTGATCGATTGACTAAATCTACTCATTTACTTCCTAGGGAAGATAATTTTCCTCTAAATCAAATTTCTTGATTGTATGTTAATGAGATAGTCAGGTTTTCTAGAGGTCCCCTATCCATTGTATGTGATCATGATCCTAGGATTACTTCTAACTTTTGGAAAGGCCTTTAGAAGTCATTGGGTATAGAATTATATTTTAATAAAACTTTTCATCGTCAATTAGAACAAAAAATACAAACATTGGAAAATATTCCAGGTTCTTGCTTGATGGATTATCCGGGATGTTGGTACCGACATCTTTCTTTGGTTGAATTTTCTTATAATAATATTTTTCATTCTAGTATAGATATGGATCCTTTTTAAGAATTATATGGGAAGCTATGTTGAACCCCATATTTTTTATATAAAGTAAGTGAAAGTAAGATGATGGAACCAAAATTGGTAGTAGATATGGATGATACAATTCAGTTGATTTAGAAGAACATGAGAACATCTCAGAGCAGGAAGAATATTTTTACCAATAACTGGAGGAAGGATCCTTCTATTGAGGTATGTGATCGTGCCTTTCTCAATGTTTCCCTATATAAAAGTTTGATGTGTTTTTGTAAGAAGATAAAGATGATTATATAGTTCATTAGAGATTATTAAATCCTAGGGAAAGATAGATCAGTTGCATACAGAGTGGCTTTACGACCAAGTTTATCATAGGTACAAAATGTTTTTCATGTTTCAGTGATGAGAAAGTATATGCTAGATCTATCTCATGTTTTGAGCATAGAAGTAGTTTAGTTGGAATATAATCTATCTTATGAGGAACAACCAGTCCAGATTCTTGACTGAAGATAGAATGTTTTGTGGAATAATGTAATACATCAGGAAAAGGTTTTGTGGAAAACCCATATGTTTGATGAGGCAACGTGGAAATATGAAAATTCTATGAGGGATAAGTACCCCCATTTATTTTAAAGGTGAATAAAATTGTGAGGATGAAATTTTACAAAGGGGGGAAGGATTTAACATCACAGTTAAATAAAGAATAAGAAATTTTCATATTTATTTTCTTGTTTTTGAATTAAATATTAATTTTACTTTAAAGGGGATGCAATATATCTTGGCATATCTGATATGAAACAACATGTTTCTTTGAAATCATATGATTTTCACTAATAATATAATATTATTATTTTAAAAGGTAGTCAAATCCTAGTCATTTTAATGGTGTAAATTAATAAAACTAACAAAAATATGATTATAAAAGTTTGTTAAAAAAATTTTCATTTATCTAATAAATTTTAGAGGCTTAAAATAAGATCGAATCAAAATTCAAGCATAAATACTCTAATATTATTTAAAGGGTCGATTTACCGCCTTTTGATGATGAAAATTTTTATATCAAGTTTTTGTCACTTTTATATGTTCTATTTTAAAAAATATAATTCTTCTTTAGAATAGTGACAACAAAAATTACATTGGAAGAAAATTTGGTATTTTTCTAATAATGTTAATTTTTTAATGAATAGTGGAAATACTGCATTTTAATTCAAAACTATCTTTTAATCTAATTTATTTATATAGTTAGATTTTGTTATTAAATGTTTTTATATTCTAAATTTGTTATATTTTAATCATAAAATCCAATTTTGGTCATTTTAAGTAATTTATATTTGAAGTTGTACATAAACAAGTGTCAATATTTTGATTGATATTATTTCATAAAAACACGTTTTTTATTTTAAAAATGAAAATTAATTTTTAATTAATTTATTCCACTTATGTTTTTGGAATTTGAAAAAATTTATTCCATATTTGGAATTAGGAGAACCAAATTTTGTAAATAGGTAACTTTTATTTTTAGTCATTTTAAATATTTACTTCTATAAATATTTAATTTACCATGGTTAAAGGGTAAATTGGGTAAATAAGGGTCAGTAAATAACATTATAATATTATTAAATTACCCTGAATTATGTCTTAATCCTATTATTTGATAAATAATAGACCATGGGCATCCTTGGGTATATTTTGGAACCACATGTAGCCACATGGGAGTGATAATGACACATTATATTAATTAATTTAATGTAATGGCCAAAATGATATAAACACATATCTTTTAGTAAATAAATTTTTACATTGGGTTATATAAGCTATCTATTCAACTATAAATATTAATTTTAATTCTAAAATAATTTCCTACGTCATCGTATTTTTTTATAATTTTTATACATCATATAAATAAAATTATTTAAGACACAATTATGATGTACTGTTTTCCTCATTAATGAATGATTTAAATAATAAAGATTATAAAATTTAAAAAACTAATATCCAAAACCTGTCCAAATTTTTGGGGATCATTTTATTTCAAACATTATACATTTTATCGTCTACTTTAATGAGTTTGGGACCTTTTTAAACCGAAAATAATTATATAATAAAACAATATTTTCATAATTTCCTAAAGAGCCCCTCCTCCCCCTTATAAATAGCCCTCACCTCTGACCCATTACTCACACCTCTCAAGCCCCTTGGCTCACCAAAACTCTACCTAAATAATCTCTATATATACCTCTATTCCTTATAGGATCATTACCTTAGGAAGAAGGCACATCAAGAAATCCTTTTGTTTCAAACCAAATGGAGTTACCTGATTTAAAGGTAATGACTTCTCATAACATCTTTTATTTTACTTCTCCAACACCTAACTCTTTTTATTACATTATTTTATAAAACCACAATTATTTTCAATATACTATGTTTTTATATGATATGTATTAAAACTACACTTACACACACCTTCGTCTAATGAGTAAAGGGTATACAATTTATGTGGATGGAGAACAAACGACTACCGAAACGATGATTGTTAAATCTTCTCCTCCCAGCTCTTATGGTCGCCATTAATATGTCACTATATTTATAAGTGATATATATTATATTTATATATTCTCTATAATTATGTTTTTAATTTATATCATACCTTTATCATTTCCATAATTGGTAATATGATAATTTCATTTGAGGATGTGCGGACTATTGTCACCTCAAAGTGATATGACTCGTTCATGACATGTGTGGGACGTATAAATGTTGAAGTTAATGGAATTATATATGATATTATTATATAATTATAATATTCCAATGTATCATTATGCTTTCATTCTAATAAAATATAAAATAGATATGAAAGTGGCGTTCATGCGTACGTACAACTTACCATCTCCATGAACTATGCATTTCATTTCTTATCTCCAAATGTTATGTATTGTTATAAATAAATAAATATAATGGATATATATGATATATATGATATCTAAATCGTGAATATAATTCTATATATAATGGTATTTTGACAACATAAGAAACATTTAATTATACGTAGTGCATTTTTGGCTCAAGTATCAAATATCGACAAAATGACCATTGTTAACTTAAATGATTATATAATGTTTATAATGTGGTAATATGTTATATAAAAATGAATAATACACATGAAAAAGGTTTTGAAGAAGTTATAAATTAATTTATTTTTATTCAAGAGATTAAATAGCAATCGAGTCATATTGGACAAGGGGTAAATGACTTCGTCGTAATATCCTTTCCTTGAAGAATATTTTGATTTATACATGACTTTATTTTATACAGTGTATAAACACCTTTGAAACATTACATTATTCAAAGGGGTTCTTTATTCTATGAGGCATATTACTAAACAACAAAAAAGATTATTTCTTTTTAATGTATGTAGTGACAATGATCTTTTACGCTGCCGTGAGTATTATTTGATCTTAGGCTTCCATAACAAGTCATAATTTTTTTAAAATGAAAAACAAATACCATATAATTTTCTATGTATTTTGGTATTGAAAATGGTTTTGATAATTGATTTTTTATGTCAATATATTTAAATAATATATTGTGATTGAAATATAGAAATGTTATATTTCAATTTTGTCAGTTTATTATTTTATGAATATTTTATGGTTATTGGAAAATGTTTACGTATATAGGTGGATCTATAATAAACCTAGGGCGGGTGAGCTCGAGATACCTCTCTAATGTATTGGGTAACGTGACAGAGGTAAACCTGAATTTTTCTCCTAAGAGATTTAGGGAATATACTGTGATGGGTATTCCAAATCTAACTCCCTACATACCTGTGAATTATACAATGTAAGTATGTTTTGGATGCCACATGTTACCTTTTTTATTTATTATTTCTATGTTTTATTCATAAATTTTATGATTTCATGAGGTTAGATCTTACGATTGTTATGTATTTAGGGACTGATGTTATCTTTCTTTTTGTATACCCCTTAATGAGATTTTTAGGCACATCCCATGTTTTGAAATGTTTTTCATAGGAATTAAATATGAATATGCTCAAGGATGGGATCTGGGAAAAGTAACGTTGTCAAAAACATGGAACTAGACATGACTCTTTTTTCAAGAGTTTTTATTTTATGAAATAAATTGAAACTAATTAGAAGTATCTACTTTTTAAATTTTGAGATGTAATGTAATAGATATGGCCTAATTCTCTAAAACTCTACACCTGAAAATATTATCAATGTGAATTATTCATTTTATTCAAGACTATGTAATGTTTTATGGTCAGTTTCTTATAATTTATTATGTTAATGAGTTGATTAAATTTCAATGGAATTCATAGTTTTACAAGAAATAAGGTATAATTAGTTTTTAATGATTTTACACACATAAATTTTTTTAGGGGTTAGAAAGTATCAAAAAATATTTATATAATGTGAAAAGTGATGAAAAACTTTATAATGATTGATAAAGTAATGTAGTGAAAAAATTTATATCTGATGCATGCTTTTCCTAAGATGACTAAAAACACTTTAATTGTTTTAAAATATAGAAACACATGTTTAATAGTCATACCCATATAAAAATAATTCATAATTATTTAAAATATTATAAACTTATCTTAGTATTATTTTTTATGTGTATGAGTTGAGGGCTCACTAATGAAATTTCTATTGTTCATGAAATGATCAAATAATGAATTTTTTTTATTATCACCCATTAAAAACATCCCTCAATGGTTTAAATATAATCAAATGAATTTTTAATTTAATTAAATCATAGTTACACAAAATTTTAATAAATTTTTAAATTTCTGAGTAGGAAGATTGCCAATAAATGGATTTGGTTTCTTAAGAGGATGAGATATAGACTTTTAGTATTTTAAGACAGAAAATGTGTTTTTAATGGTCTGATCCATAGAAATTTTCCTGGTATTTAAATTAAATCATGTGAAAACCATATCAATTTTATGTTTCAAATGAAAGAGATGATTGAACATTAATAATACAATTTTTTTAACTAGTGCGACTGTATAAGTAGATTTTAAATGTTTCATTCCAATTAAAAATATGCGTCTGGGGGTAAAAACCAATGAAATTACCTTAAATTGATTTAAAATATAACAATAAGAAATATACAATAATTTGTGATATGGTTGAGTATATAGATATTTAATCAAACGTATTTTTCTTATATATTTACCTAAAAACAAGATATTATTATATTAAAACACAAAACAATTTGTAAAACTATCAGATCCCTAGAAAAAGACATAAAAATAATGTGAAGTCATTGGGAAATTATATTATTATTTTTTTAACATATAAAAATCGATAAAACTCTTATCATATTTTTGATATACTTGTAATGAGTTAATAATAGGTTTTTAAAGGTTTGATGCCCCTTTAAAATGTTTTTCCAGAGGTCAAAACCAAACGAATGGCCTCTGAATGCATCAAAATCAAAGAAAAAAAATGTATATGAATTTTTGAATTGGATGAGTATACAAAACATAAATATATGATCTATTTTTTCATGGATGATTTAAATCAGAGTTATGTTATTTTAAAACATTAATACATGCATTTAACTATCTAATCCATATAAAACGTCATCACAATCAAATGAAATCATTGAAAAAATTTCTTTATATTAGATTTGATGTGGAAAGTATATGAAACATCAATTAGAATCTTTGTATTCATGGAATGACTAAAAAAGTAGTTTTTAATGGGCTTCACCCTTTAAAAATGGGCATCATGTTGGTAAAGACATCCAATGACCTCCGAATTAAATTAAATTACACCTAAAACTATGATTTTATTTTTTAAATGAAGGAGTATGTAGAATGTAATTATCAGCTCTCATTTTACTACGATGACTGAAAACATGTAATTATTATTTTTAAACCCCAAAACAGAAGTTTATCTTAAATATCCATATAAAAAATCTTACGGTGAATTTCTATCATTGAAAAACCATATTACTATTATTATAGATTATTATAAGTTGTAGACAAATAAATTGGACATTGAATATACTCGGTATGACCAAATAATAATTTATTAAACATTTTAAACCCTTTAAAAAATGCATCTTCAGTTCAACTCTAATTGAATGACCTTTGTATGATATGAAATAATTTGAAAACAACCATATAATGATTTCTGAAATGTTCAAGTAGATGAAATATTAATCTAAATAATTTTTTCCAAGGATGACTGAAAACCAGATTTTATTATTATAAAACATGAACACATGAATTGAACATCCGAATCCACAAATCCCACTATCGAATTTAAATGAAATCATAAGAAAACAATTTTAATGTTTTTCTATGCTCAAGTAAGAGACACATCAATGAGGCATTTATTTTTCCATAACAATGGAATATAATGTTTTAACTTTAAAAAATCATAATATATTAAAAATAAAATCACCCAAGGTAGTTGTACAATGTATAAATTCAGATATTCTACTTATTTTAAATTATTAGTATTTTTTTATTTTTAAACTAAAAAAATTATGTTATTATTTTTTTCATATTCAATTTTATTTGATAATGAGGGTAGTGTTTGGAATATTATTAGTCTAATATATTAATATGCTTGTGATTTTTTCTATCATGGATACATTTATTGAATTTATTGAATTATTATAGTTTCTGTGATTTTTTATATTCTGAGGATATTTTTTGAATTTAACAATTTGAACGGATTCCATATGGTGGTCTCTATATCTTAGAATAGGTTTCACTCTAGAGACCACCAAATGGTGGTCACTACAAGTTTCTCTACTTTGGCCATTATCGATCAGAAATTAGAGGGTGTTATAGTGTTACCATATAGCCATCTTTAAAATGGAGGTTTCTACAAGGTTCCCCAGTCTCAAATATAATAAATAACATTTGTTTGTCTCTATAGGTAATACTACTAGGCAAAAAGTGCTCCCAATTTTATAGTTTCTAGGTGAACACTATAATACATTTGTGTTGGATTTTTTCCTAAAGGACCATTTCTTATTGTTGATTGTATTCATTATTGAATAGGATGTCTAAATAAAGATGGATGGTGAACCTACCTCATTAACTCATAGAAATCAGTGATAACAACTATTTATTCTACATGAACATGAGGAGTTAGGTATGTAAATATGGTGAGAATTCAATGGGTGGATGGTTCTAACTGTAACAACCCTAATCATATTGAGGAATGAAAAAGATTTTGTTTTTTATAATCTCATATAATTTTTCATTTTTCATTTTTTTGGTGTTTCCAGGGTATCTATTATTGTTCAAGAGAGTTGGATCTAGATTCGAACAAGAATTCAAATATAGGTGGCCTATACCATTGTGATGTGTTAATGTTATTCCATGATGAGGGCTGAAGAAGAGGACCACCACATTATATTATAGGTAGGGTGAATCAGGACATATAATTTCATGACATAAACACATCATAATGTCATAATATATTATTCCATCGTGATGGGAAGTATTGTGTGGAAAATTTTCATGAGACTAATTTCAGTTCATATTATGATACAATCCATAAGCTTTATTATAGAGCACTATGTCATGTCTTGGTGTGTTAATACATGGTGAGGATATATTAATATTAATAAACTTATTTGGGGAGGTTAGTCATTTTGTGACCCCTTAGGTTATACCATGAATTCATGAAAGGGTGGATGCTAATGTGAGGTGAGAAGTATTTTAGTGATAAAAAACAAGTGAATTTTTTTTATAAAGAAGGACGTCCATGACATGATATACTCATGAAGGAGTTTTTGGTTCATTGTAATTGTAGATAATTTTCATATGAGAAGAAGGTCCACACTATGTGGGTACAATAGAATGTCATTGAAAGAAGACCAATAAATAATATATTCACTTTGAATATGAAAAAACCTTTATTGGGGGGGGGGCACAAAAAGTATATATATTTGATTTTACACATACCAATTGATATAAATTTTATTATAAAATTATTATTGAATTCATAATGATATAATAATATAATGGATCACAACAAACATATTATTGAGATGAAACTCCATGATTGATTAATATGGCCTCGATTTGTGGTGATTTTTATGACACACCGCTACAAAAATCCATTTATTATCAATAGGTATCTACATACAATTATATAACCATGAAACTACTATAAAAAACCAATTTTATCTTGTAATAACATGATATAAGGAAAAAGAGAAAGACTAATTTGAATTAAAATCATCATTGCCAATATGGATTACACAAACCAAGTGTATGTTATCTTATTCCATCTCGACTATACATCAATAATTGATATATAATCGAACAACATTTTTCAATGACCATTTTCGTATTATTACATAAATAATATATTATCCTCTAACATAACCTTTTATATTTGTGTTTATTTATTACATATCAAATTATATTAGTATGTTTCAATATTTTAATATATTGATATCCCTTAATGGGATAACCATGATCTTCTCTCTTAATTCTCACTCAATATCTAGTCAATGATATCGTTACTTATTCATCCATGAGACTCAATAATATCCTTCATTAAATATTTAAATAAATCCATGGATTATTAATTTAAATTTCTACATGTGTAAATAATCATAAGTAGTCATAGTGGAACCCTTAATCTCAAGGAATGTGTGAATCCAAACATATATTCTAAACATCACTACCCCAACATGGACAATTTTATCACACTCTTAAAATAATACCCCATATAATTTTAATTATATGTATAGATTCCATGATACTAATCTATAATACGAAACTCACCTACAATATCTCTTTCACTGTGTTCGATGATGTGGCCTTTTTCTAACATTGTGTAAATATCTTAAATTATATATCAAATATCACAAAGTCATTCAATCTCATAATTTCACACATTAATAAATATCTCATCATGATGTGGAGACTATCTAGATTATTCCAAGATTAAATCATGTCTCGATCAAAATCCCATGATTTTTTCAACTTGAAGTATGAATTCATCATATATTTTGATATCTTCTGATTGTATCTCCCATGGTTATTAAATATCTTATAATTTTTTCCAACTCAATAACCATAATTAAGAAATATAATTTCTTAAATATAACTCATGATAGTATTAAAACATTATGAATTCTTAAAAGTATCTTAAATAATCTATAATGTTTTTAAAACTTCTACATATTTGGATATCCAACTGATCACCTTTATTTAATAAGTGTTTATGATTATAAACCAATGTGATATTCTAGATTTGGCCTTCTTTTACCTTACGTATCTAATATATGTAATATTTTTCAACTATTAAATACTATCAATGGTTTTAATCATTTTAGAATTTTGAGTGAAAATATTGCATGCCATATATGAAATCAAACATATCAAGTGTATCCTCAATATACATTTCCATAGAACTACTTATTAAATAAAATTTGTAAACCCTATGAATGATACATAATAAAATATAAACCCCAACATGAACTTATGTATCATCTTAAAAAATATTATGTTCAAATAGAAGATGAAAACATGTTAATTTTTATGTTTTGAGGAAAACTATATATATCATGTTCCATTTCATGTTTTCCATCTATAACTAGAAATTATAAAACACCTATAAATTAGGTTATATTATTAAAAAATATCATGTAATCCTTAAAAATATTAATTATTCAGAAAATATATGTGAATCTAGAAAACATAAATAAAATTACCGATATATTTAACCCAATAACTAATTAATTTTAATATATGAATACAATATTTTATCGTACCAATGTAACTTCATTAAATCATTTATACCTTCTCCCCTACAATTGAATTTGATGGTACACCAAAAAATCCTTCTTCATAGATCATTATATGTGGCTACCCTTCATCAAATCTATTAACTTTCCTGATTTGATAAAAATACCAAATCATTATCATGTGGGTCAATAAATATCTCATTCTATATTCTTTTATATATTAATATAATAAATTTTATTTTCTTATGACATATGAATTATTATCATGATAAAACTATATAAATATAATACTATGTGTAATATATTATATCTCCTTATCAACAATTAATCCATAGAATGTTTTTGTAGGAGGTGGTAACAACTTCTTCAAAAAAATGAGATATGAACCAATCAACCCAATATTTAATTGATCAATCATGATTTTTAAAACAAGATTTATCAATTTATATTTTAATTATATACATGAATAGTCTGTCACTTGATATAATCTCATAATCCTCTCTTAGTATATGATTAATTCTTTCTTGCACTCACTCAGAAACAAATAAAAACATTCATAAACAATCAAGTTATGTTCCTATAAATAACATACCCCCCATTATGAAATAAAATTTCAAATAGAATATCTGACTTGTGTAAATAAAATCCTCATAATTGAGAATTGTACAAAATTTTCATTTTCTACAAAAGTTTCTCAACAGTGTTACCTTGAAGTATATATGTAATAATATCAAAAAATTTCTGTTTATAAGGAGTTGTTTTAAAAACAAAAATTCTTTCAACCATAATATCCTTAATAAAATGGTCCTTGATATCAATGTGCATTTAAATATAATGTTTTACTATATTATTTAATGATTTATTAAACATTACTAGTCCAAATAAATAACTTGTGGGTATTAAGAACATATATTAATTAGATCATGTTGATACCTTATCCAAATCATCTTTGTAGATGCATATTTTTAATCAATATAAGTTGTTTTAGAAGACATAAAAGTGACTAATATTTATTCCATGAATTTCATGATACATGAAATTTATCAATAAAAAATTTCACTTAGATGCAGACATTATATCTTCAATAACTCCAAACCATTACACTTATTTAATTTCGTTTTAATCTTGTTCACCTTTCGTCTTACAAAAAAGTTTTATAGAAGTATTCTATAAATATTTAAAAGTTTTCTTGTTTATTAGTAAATGTTATTCTTTTGTATTGGATTGAAACATAAAAAAGTTTAACATAATTGATAATTTAAGAATTTGAGACAGTTAAGGATAAGAGACTATGAATAAAAATCCATAATAAATTTTCATGAGAAAAATATCATTTATCATTATTTATTATCTTATTTCCTACATGAATTTCTGTGCACACTCATATTGATTCATATATTCCAAATTACTCTAATTAAATCCTTTGATTAATTTTCATAGGGGGTTAAAATATTACATGCTACTTAGGAGAATTGTGATTCCATGAAAAATAATATTTCTATATGCAAGGAAATAACAAATTTCTGCTTCATTTTTTTATAAAAGATTCCAGTCAATTGCTCCCCATTATTATCAATGACAATATCATCAACATAAATAATCACAATGAATTATGTGGTGTTTTTATTCTTCATATACATGTTTCTACCCAATATTACTTTCTGAAACTCTACAATTATGAGATACTAATCCAACATAGAATTCTAATTTCATAGGATTGTTTCATTCCACAAAAAGACTTATTTAGTATATATGACTTAATTACATTTGTGTAAAACATGAAATATTTTGGTTAATTTAAATATATTTTTTAAATTTAAACAAAATTAATAAATTAAATCGTTACCTATTTTTGGGAAAAAATCTTCCATTATTATGATTTAATTTCAAGGAAAATTATCATGGATTCCATCTTAGGAAAAATAGAAAATCTTTTATCATAAAATCATCCCTCCATCATTGTGTACCAATTATACACAAGTCTATATTTGTTTCAAGGAACACCATAATACTCATTTAGTATATTCCTAAAAACACAATTTGATCTGTTGATTTTATCTCCATGATCTAAGGAACAAGATCTCATAATTTATTACTTTCAAGCCAATAAATCATATCATTCATTGTTTTAATACACTACATATTACCAAATACATATTCCGTAGTTCTGGGTAAAATATTTGAATGTAAACTTGTGTGACTAGTCTATATGAATATAATTCTTATTTATATCCCTTTATTCTAATTTTTAATAATATTCTATATATCAACATGATTCATTAGTCTAATATTTTTTCATTAGACATTAGATCACTTGAATCATTAGATGTGTAAACAGATTCATGGTTTTCATTTTGAGATTCTATTTTTTCTCTAGTTTCTCATGTAGTTGGGAATTAAAACAATATTTCTTATAATTCACAATGTATAAATGTTTTATCTCTTTTTCAATCCTAATTAATATCGAACTATCATAATAAAAAAACTTTCAATATTTTTTTGTTTTAACATCTTCATGACCCTCAATCTGGTGAATAACCATTGAAAATACCATCATGAATTATTTGTTCAATCCATCCAAAAAACATTCTATTCATCCTAATTAAGAATGAAATTCTTAATATTCTAAAGTATTTTTTATTTTTTTATTTTTTTTCATCATCAATAAAAATGGATTCATATGAAAATTTCAACTCAATAATTATATATCATCAATAATTCATTATATTAAAATTTACTAAAATGAGAATTATCATGAGGTTTCCATCTCTATTATAATGGTTTTAATCATACAAATAAGAATCCTATTATTTATTTCATCCCTTATATTTCATTTATGTATTTTTATTTTAATTTAATCATGTAGGATTCCATTTTTATAAAAATTTTATAATAAATTTGTTCCTATAATAATTTTTTTTTCGTGTCCTTTTATATTATTTTAAAATATATGGTTTATTTTATATTGGCCTTTTCAAATTTTAAACATGTTCAAGGTTAGACATTTTTGAGATATAAATTTAATTTTTGAAATTATATTTAATTAATTATTTAAAAAAAATGAAATACCCATATATTATTTTTTATATCATATACATTTTTTACAAAACATTAGAGTAAACTAGATACAATTTTATTTATGTTTAGATACCAGCAACCATGGGTCTTTTATTCAATATATTTCCCTTTATTCATGTTTCAAGAGAATTGATTATGATTTCATATAAAAATATAATAATTATTATATTATTTTCTTTTCAAGATAGAGAATTACTCTATTACAGAAATTATGTTCCTTTTTCATTCCCTCGTAGAAACCTGTTTTAGATTTTACAACATGAAACGATGATACCTGTGTTCTTAACCCATTAATTATCATAAGACTAACATTAATTATATTTATCAAGAAACTATTATTACTAAATATCAACTCATTTCCATCATTAGAGAGTTTGGATACACAAAGTAAACTACTATTTCCCCAATTAACATATAATCAATTTTCAATTATTATATGAAATTATCTAATTTGATCCTCTATAACAACGTTTATCTTTAACGGACTGTCCTTTCTGAAATTAAAAAATCCATTAATAATTTTCAATTATATTATATTTATTCAAATCAAATATCATATAATAAGATCATCCAACATGAATTATCCATGTGATCTCAACTTTGCCATACTGGAATGAAACTAGAACAATATTTTCATGTTATTTGAAATGCCATACTTTATAGAGATTATGTATCATTAAACAATAATTTAATTGAGTTGGTGGGGCTACGAGAAACCAAAATGTGGTTTTTTATTCATGGTCACACAATCTACACACATCCTCTATATTCTCATAAAAACACTCACATCAATGTCTTCCTTAATAGAATGTACTCTTTAAATTATTTTATACTATTTCTATCTTGAACTTTTTTCATGGTCCATTATTTTTCTAGTTAAAGAGATGTTTCACCATACAATTTATTCTTTATATCCAATCACACCACAAAACTTTCATTAAAGTCAATAACTCATCCATTGATAGAAATTTTACTACTACATGGGTTGTGGTCTATCTCCATTGTTAGAACATAAGTTCACTGTTTTTACCTAATCATTTTTTTGATATATTTTATAGTAATTTAGGAATGGTGTTGATATATTGTTTTAAATTATGATCTATTAGACAGAATATGATTTAACATTTCATAATATTCTATAACTGATATGTACTATGGTTTTTCACTAGATTCTTATGAACATATAATTCCAACTTATGGTATAACAATTATAACATTCTTTATTAATGTCTAATATATTGATAATAATTTGAACCTGAATGTTTTTATTTGGGACACACTTATTATTTTGAAATTGGTAAATTGATGTGAAATTCCAATCATTTATTCATCCTCACCTTGAAACCCCATAATATTAGCATTTCAACAAGATTACCCAAACAGATACTAATAGAATTCTTGTCATGAAGGATCATCATTTTATCATCACTCTGATGTTTCATTCACTGAATTTTTTACTACCCCTTCCTTTTAAATTATAATTTGACAATTTAGGTCATATTTAATATTGAGATAAAAAATTTATTGTATTAACCTTCAAATATTCATCAATAATATAATTATTTTCATTATCGTTGTTTATTGCATGGAATTATGATTCCTCAATAGAGAAACCAATTGTTTATTTCTCAAATAATGATGTAATATATTCAATTCTTTTTAAAAAATACATTTTCAAAATCTTTATGAGTATACTTCAATTAATAGAGTTCAATCATTCACATCATATAAAATTTAAAACTATATTTAGCAAGATACATACCATTCCCATTTAGATGCTTCCAAGTATTATTTAATTATTTTTAGATAAATCATATATGTTTTTATCATTATTAGGATCATCATGATCATAAATAATATTAAAAAAATTTAAATCATTAATAGAAAATTCATTTTTTCCAGGCCTTGAGATGGATATGGGGATCTTTTTCTAATCTAATAATAATAATAATAATAATAAAACATCATTAATTATAAATTTATCAAGGAATCCCTCTTCGATTTAGATGTCTGTGGTAAATATTTTTTTAATCTATTCCTTTTCATGTATAATGACATAATTCCACCATTGTATCTAATTTTAAAAATAATCTTCCTTAAAATTTCTATTTCCATTTTAAATAATATGTTGTTTCTTCTAAAATAACATCTCTTGGTTTATATCCCATGGATTTTTTATCTCTATTTTATATAAAGAAAAAAACAATCTCATACCATACCATCACATTAAACATTCATCTTTTCAAAAGATACCATGAAAAAATATCACATGAAAACATAAAGACCTGTTGAATAGAATAAAGAAACTATAAACCAATACAGAGAATATATCATAGAATTCATTCCATATAAATATGAAACCCCATTCCATAAAATGTTGTAATAACCCTTATATATTGTGTGTTATTTTGATTGATACCCATATTCAAGAAAGGTTACAATGATAGAACATATTCTATGATACAAATTATTAGTATCGCTTGGGATGTGAAAAACACTTTTATTTTAAAATACCAATCCCTCAATTTGTTACACCATACACCTATCCTAATATCAATACGGTTCATAAATAAAATGGGAAACGATAAATTTTTAATGATTTTTTTTAGAATCATGAATACACCCCCAATTATTAGTGGGTTTTATCTCTTATACCTACAACCCTCATTTTATTAACAATATATAGTGTCAGGTAAGAGAACTACCTTAAAATAGCTATAAATATTGGAACCCAAAAGATATTAACAACCCCTAAATTGTTAAAATAAAAACCAGAAAATTGTATGTGATGAATGAACTTCGATTTTGGCATGAGTTATCTGGTCTAACTAAACGGGATCATCTTCCTTCATGAGACAAAAATAATAATTGATATAAAATTAAAAATATTTATTTGGTACTCATGATACAATTTTTAAAAATCTATCTATTATATCCTCAACATCCTAGAAATAATGTCTACTAGTGGTTCATTATACCATTATAGATATAAAATTAATAGTTGTTTTTTTCAAAAACTAATGCTATATTTTCTTATTTATATTTTTAAAAATAGGGATCCAATATTTTGTAATCCCCTAATCCCTAACTCCCATGCCCTCACTATAGAGACAGCGTTCCTTCATTGCCACTATATAGGCCTTTACATTGAATAAATTAGTATTTTCTTAATGTTTTCATTTTTGAATAATTGATAGATTTTTTTATTCCATATATATTTATAATGTTTTTTTACTTTAATTTAAGGATGTGTACACAATTTTCGTATCCTTCGACATAGATCCATCAATACTGCACTACCACTTACTAGACCTCTCCATCAAATTTTCATTAAATAAATTACTAATAGTTTATTTATTTGGTTTAGAAAAAAATATAAATTTTTAAAATGATATAATATTTTTTATGTGTTAATTTTATTTAATGGTGTGTATACACTTTGAAAAGACCTATCTATATACCCACTTAGTTCTTACAGCCCCTCTTGATCCATCAACCTGAATAAATTTGTAATTTATTATATTTTTATTTAAAATTAATTATTAATTTTTTTTAAATTAAGTAATATTTATTATGTCTTTTAATTATCATTAATTAAGTGTAGTATCATTTCTAAGCTTTCATCACAGTGCCCCGAGCCATCACCACCACTCACGTTCCTTTACCCTCTAATAAATTAGGAATTGATTATTTTTTATTTGAATAAATAAATAATTGTACTTCAAATAAAATTATATTTTTCATATGTTTTAATTTTATATAATGATGTGAACAAACATGGTCATTTATTGGTAAAAGTAGGATCCCATTATAGAGGTACACACCTCAGTATGATATGAGTCTAGAAGAGTGTTATATTTTTCAATTTAGGGTAGATCTGTTAATGGTAATATATGATATTAATTACATAAATGTAAATTTATAACATGGTGGATAGAATATGAACTTATTGAAAATTTTATATATAAGTAATTACCTGGTCAATATTGGTTTTTTTTTATTTTCATGGAGAATCAAATATTAAAAAATGGTGCAACCCTAATGTTAGTTGATAGAACCAACACCAAGCATCATCAAAATTGGAAAATGAAATTAGAATCCTTACACAAAATTCATTCAAAATTACAAGGTTACTATATCAACATCAAAACATATTAGAAATAATAGTTTATAATTTTTTAAATATTATATTGAAGTATTATATTTTTTGTTTTATAGGACAACCAGATCAAGATCATAACATATCACTAGATCCTCCTATAAATGCTATAGAGAATAATATAAGAGTTAAAATCACTAAAAAGATAAATTAATTTCATGCTTTAGTTGTTGATTTAAATCCAATGTTTTATGGTGGATGAATTAAATTTTTGAAACCATATTTTTCTAATATGGTTTTACCATATCAAATTCCTATGCAGAATTAAAAACAATTCCATGTTAATGATATCATAATTATCGTGTAATTCATACCTTGAATTTGAGATCCATGAGTCAATTTATTATTTCAAAAAATTCCTATAATATTTTTATAATTATACAAAAAATAATAATTCATTCCCAAATTATTGTATTCTTTGTTTGGGAGATAATTCATGTAGAAATGATTGCAAAAATGTTTTTCTTTCAGATGGAAGTTATTGGGTGATGTAAAAATTTTGAATAATTGTTTTTCTTTAAAGAAGAAGGAAAATAACACACATCTGATTATTTTTTATTAAATGCCTCAAAAATGCTGATTCCATATATTATTCATGTCATCTAAATCTACCAGGCATATGAAGATTCATTTTACAGATAATGAAAATGATGGGTCATTGTGAAATCTATGGGAATGAAAATTATGGAAGATATTTCAGTCATTACATACAAAATTCCCATATCATATTAGGAATTATTAATTATGATTGGATATTTATTGATTCAAAATATTTGGGATATAGAGTACCAGTTGTATTTTTTGGCATTTTGTTTTGATCACTTACAATATACCTCTTTTGAACTGTATATACAAATTTCATTTTTTTATTGAAATGATTGTTACTAGAATAAAAATTTATAAATGATATTATTTTATACATGCATACTAGAATTGAATAATCTAAAGAGTTATATAGTAACATTTTTGTGACATATAATTAATCTCTTTGAACAATGTCAAAAAAAATCATGATACTCTAATGCCGATCATTTGTGATTTTATTCGACATGGGAACGTTCATGTTATAAGAAATATATAATCTTGGATTATACTAATTTTATATTTTATTTTGATCCCAAATGAATACCTTATAGTATCAAATTGTTCTTCTTATGTCATTAAAGATTTCTCATAGCTTCCCATTGCTTTTGCTTGAACAAGTACAAATTATACTGATCTTTTTATCCTGGAACACCTATAATGTAATTGAAAGGTTCTTAAATAATGGTAGAACATGTAAATGCTCAAAAAAAATTTGAATGTAGGACATTTGAATTATAGTGGGAAATTAGATAAAATATATTAATTAATTTAAATCTGATCACCTTAAAGGATGAAAAAAATATATTCTAAAAATACCCTTTTTTAGAATTTAATTGTTTGGTTATAATACTAATGGAATTTATAATGATAATAATATAATTAAAAATTATATATTAAAATTTTTCTAATGAGAATGGAATATAAATTGTCCATTTAATGATGTCAAGGACATAGAAACAAAAAATATAATGAATGATCTCATTCCATCTGTTAATTGAATGTATGCTCTGAAAATCTTTTCACTGAATAAATTGGTAAAAATACATTCCTTAAAATTTTTAAACATCTAAATGTCATTTATGAGTATTCTTGTAACATCTCAAGGTGTGTTGACTTAAAGCATCATTGGATAAATGTATTGAAAATTTCATGAATCACATATTTTATTACAACATTTACTACCATTTGAATTTTGTACATTATGACTTGAAAAATGATAACATATATATAATGAAATTTTTAAAACTCTCCAAAAATCTATGAAAGAAAACTATAGATCCATATGATCTTTAAAATAATCATGACATATTTTTACAGACACCTTTTTCAAAGGAAATGATCATTCATCTATTTCTTGTTACTATCTTGATGTATATACCTTTTTATTTTGGTGAGGAAACTAAATTATGTGGTCCCATAATTTATCAATGGATGTATTAAACTAAGATATACTTAATTTCTATGGTTTTAATCATATGAAAGGTATTCATATAAATTTATTAAATATTTTATTATGTTATATATATTATATTTCATAGATACCTTGGTGAATTAAAATTATATGTGAGAATAAATCCCTAACTGACGGTTATATTTCTAATATTGATTTAGAATAATAGTGGTTTTTCATTTTTCTAATGACTTGAAGTATATTGAGACCTAATAAAATTAATTTGGACTTGTTGATGAAATTTCGATTAAATCTCAATGACATAAGAAATAAAAAATCATTGATACTATTGGTCGATCAGTTGGAAGTATCTCAAATATTACACTGGTAGAAATTTTAATATTTAATGAAGATAAATATGTTTTATTTATGAGTGAAATTTTAGATCAATTTATTAAAGATGTATAGATATAAAAAAAAGTGATGAATGAGATGTCTAAAATGAAATGATAAAGAAAAAAAATATTTTAATAATGAACTTGTAGAATGGTTTTTACATCACATAAGTTCTTAAATATTGACGTCTATACAGATATTAGGTGGAAATTTTTATTTTTTAAATAAAATAATATACATAACATTTTATTGATCATGAATACTTATAATCGTGTTAAGATATAAAAATATTCTATTTTTTGGATCTAGATCTTAAAAAACATGCTTGTATGTTCGATGCTTACAATGTGAATGGATCAAAATTTCATACAGTTAATTAGGAAGAGGGTTTAAAATGATAAATAGTGGTATATTTAATTTTTTGAATGGGGATACTATGGAATGTTCGTTGATATTATAAATTTAAAATATCATGTTCATTATTCAAATGTTCTATTCAAATGCATGTGGGTCAATATTATAATGATTATTAGAAGAGAATCCATGAAATATAGACTATAAACTTCTATTATTTTATGTATATTGGTGGCCATAAAGTGGATGATACGTATATCTTCTCAATATATAAAAAATTGGTATATTATGTGGAATAAGGCATCAATGAAGTGGGGTGTAGTTTTTTACCTAAAACAAATAGAGGTTAATAATATGGGTGGTGATGTGGATGAATTAACCTTTAACATTGAATCCAATAATCAATAAGAAATTAGTTTCATTTTCCATCATGATAAGTAAAATTTTATTCATTCATGTTGTGATGAAGTAAATGATATAATTATTGGCCATTATAACAAAGTAATAAATTATTGTTTGTGCATTCAACAACTAACTTGTCAACTGTCATTGTTATATTTTATTAATTTGAAATACATTGAATCTGTTATAATATTTAAAAAAAATTATTCATGTTCAATTGATTCATGAAAATCTAAATGTAATATTTTTTTGTATGTGTAGTCATTAATTATCATACATATGTATTTTTGGGATTTTTGTATTGTACATCATTAATCATCTCAATGTTGTGATTTATACGTTAGTTTTTCAAAATATATATTCTAATGAAAATTTTAATTGGTTAAATGAAATAAATTTCAATAAAGAATTTTTCACTAATCATATTTGACCCCAATTCAAAATTACATAAAAAAGAGAAAACTAATGATCTATTAGGCTCTTTCCCTATAGTATTGGGAAAATCCTTTACATTCCTCCTTTAGTATATACTAAACAATCATTATCCCTCCAATTAGTGTCTATAACACCCTTTTTCTTAGTACCATAATCTTCTAATACATTTCATAACGATTGTTTTGGCTCAACATGGGAAAACACTAATGGTATTAAATAGATGGTTACTCCTATTTCATTACAAGGATACTGATGGGTGTTAGTAATTAGTTAAAATAATATTTTGAATAAATTAATTTTCCTTTTTATAAAAGTTACTATATTTTCATAAAATAAAAAAAATACCACTAAAAAAAATATTATCATTTATGATGCCAATATTATAAATTGGTTAATAATAGGTGTCCCCTTAAATTATTATGAAGTCTCTAAATATGATTTTATGTGTTTATTTGGAAAGATTATAGGGTACTTGGTGTATTATATAGTTTCCATTTTGATTACATATTATTATTGGAGGCATATGGCTCAATATTGTAAGAATGAAGTAATTGATTCGAAGAAGGATTTTAACTTATATCATTATCATCGAATTGAATAACATTACGTAATTACATTATAATGTTTTTAAACTGTATATATTTTAAAAAATGTTATCCCACGTTACTATTGATTATATTAGTGCATGAAAGTGGATGTTGAATGTTTTGAGTATTAAATAGAATGATATTAATTGAATACTATATATTGAATTCAATGATACATAATTTACCACATATAATCATTTTGATATGTTATATGTAGGGGTACCTATAGAGTAGTTTAAGGTTCACATTAATATTAGTTACCATAAAAATCACATGGTATGGAAAATTTTATTATTGTATTTATCTCATTTTCTATAAATAAAAGCATATTACAAGTATTTGACATTTTATAAAGTACAATAAAACTATATGTTATTTATTTCTGGATGTCTCTAGGAAAATATTTCAATTCAATATAGAATAATCAATCTTCAGACTTCTATATCAAACAAAATTTCATTAAATATAACAACTATGATTATATTTTCATTAGTTTAAATATTTATAAGAAAAAATTATCTATTTAATATATGAATTTTTAATTTATATTTGTTTAGTTATTCAAATAATTTATGATTTTGAATCACCGAAATAGAACTATGGTTGGATATTCTTTTAAAATATAATGCATGTTATAGGTTTAGAATGTTAAAGAAGGTGTGGATGAGTTCCTTTTCTATTGTAAAAAATTATTGTTAGTTTCAACATTGTTAATATTCAATGATTTATATAGGAATGTAATATCATTTATATGTAAAAAATTATTGATTTATAGGATATAAATCTCATTCCATCCTTATTTGTCCCATGAACTGATCCAGTTAGTTATTTCCTTAGGAATAAGAATCTTGGTCTTGTGAAAGGGTTGTATTCAAGTCCATTACAATATCATATATTGGGAAGGTTACTAGGGATTTCAGTAGCATTTACTATTTGGTTTATTTACTAACTATATCGTGATTATCATAGATTGTTTTGTTTAGTAAAATGAAAAATTTAGTAATAGGGGATCCCAATCCAACATAATAGGGCTCATATGCAAATTCATTATGAATTGGTCACTAATATATATACATAATTGGATTAATTATATCATAAGAGTAGAAAATGTTTCCCAGGTGGTAATAAATTGATGCTTGGATTGAGTTATTAGGTAATTCCGACAACATCATAATCAATAACTACCCACACATTTATTGGTTTAACGAATAATTTTATTTATATTGAATGATTTAATTTTAAACTAAATTGTAATATATGTGCTGACAGAGGGGAGTAGAGACGGAGATAGAGATTACATAAAATTTATTATTTAATGTATTGATGATGTTTGAAGTTAAATTCGATGGTGGTTATGTGTAACTAAATGCGTGAAAAACTAAACTAATGATAGGTTGATAAAGAAACAATTTTGTGGTTTGAGGAAGGGGTATCTATATTGCTCTTATATTATAGGAAATATATATTATTATTTTATTTTCTATGATTTATTCTAAAGGATGCATTATTGTAATCATTCATAAAATATTTTGTATTAATTTTTAAAGGATTCCATGTCAATCTTTCAATTATACTTTTATAAAAATTTTCCTTTTGATGGATTTTAAAATAGAGTTGGAATAGATTGTGTATGAATACTTTGATGAAATTAGGGATTTTATTATTCCTATTTTAAGAGGGAGAGTTAATGTTGGCCAATATAATGATTGAGGCTAAGAGTAATCCATTTTTTAAAATGATTTTATTTTTTTCACTTTTCATAGGTTATAAATGTTATTCATGTTGGATTGTTGGTGTCATGTTATTTTTTGAATGAATGTTGGTTTTTGAGTAGACTATGTGTATTTATCAAGTTCGGGTTTTCATTTGTGAGTGATACAAGTTGAAATTATTTCTCTTTATGTGGATTTATTGATGATATTGGATGGTGAATTTTGTCCACATAGAGATTTATTATACATTATTTTGGTTTCAATTGTTAATTTTTTCCTGGTGTCGGTCATAAAATTATCTTGTCTTTTATTTTGCTAACATTATCGAGTGTTTTTATGCATACTTGATGTCATAAAAAATGATATAGTTAATATTTTTCATTATGGATTATATTATAAAAATTAAATTTAAAACAATCTATTTCATCTTTCATGGAAATATGATAGATGTAAATACCCTACCAGATTATTTAAATATTTAACTAAGTATTTATTTATATTAACTAGAAAAAAACATTCCCAATATTCTATATTTGAAAACAAAACACTAGTTCCCATATTTTGGGGATCATGAATGAGCATTATAGAACCCCACAAGTTAGATCTGTAATCCTGTAACGATGTCCCTTTTTAGTTCATGAGAAAATGTCATAATTTCCTTGTTTAACTATTTTTAATTATGGGATTGATGGTATAAATGATATAAGAACATTAACATGTAGTGGGTAGGAATGACTAAGTGTCTGGGTAGAACCTTTTTTTCATAACATCAAGTTACAAGAGATGAAATGAAAGGGTAATTCAATTTTATGGTACAATTTATCCATCATCATACTTATAATTCTATATTTGAATGTAGTTTGTAGATGAACAAGTGATCTAGTAAGGAAGATATTATTGTGTAGGAACCATACATAAATTATAATTATTTTTCATGGTTCTGTTTTTTCATGTTTTAGCTTAACAATTATTTTTAATGTATCAGATTAATCATATATACTAACTACTATTGATATTAATAATATATATAGGATTTCAGGTTAACGTTAATCATTTCGTTAAAAAAATAATGTGAGTTGGGATTATTTTTTTGTGTAATTCTTGTTACCAAATTATGTTATATTTTATTCCACATGTTATGAAACAAAGTGTTAATTTTTTAGATACTGATCATCCTGGGAAAAATAAGATTTAAGGAAATTCCATGTATTTAATTTAAATAAATTATAGTATGTTTGATATTACGAAATGTTAATCATTATTTTTGTTTGAATTTTCACATTGGATTACAAATTTAAAGATTTTATAATATGGATTTTTAGTAGTTGTTTTAATTGAAGTATAATATTATCATTTTATTAATTATAATAAATTAATATATTATTTTATCAATGTGTTAGATTGATTTTTATTTTCATATTGGACTAAAACTTCTATAGATTTAATTTTTTGAACAAAAAATTGTACTGGTGGTCTAAAATGAACCAATATATGTTAGAAAAAATTATTGGTGCTTTAATCAATAACTATATATTATTAAATATAGTGGAATTTCAACACACAATGAAATTATTAGGGGGTTTTGAGAGGAAACCCCAAAAATTTAAAAAAAAATATCATCCCCGGAAAAACATTTTGAGACACTTCGTATAAACATCCACTAAATGGGTGAAATCATCGACGGTTAGAAAATGACTTGAACTTTTGTCAATGTTTTAAAATACTATCACGGAATAATTTTTTGGAATTTTAAACCATAGATGGTCCCCTGTTTTATTATGGTTCATGTAGAATCAAACTCTATTTTCTTATTTATTTATTATATATCAAATTGTTTGAGTGTTTTTCTATATTTTAATAAGTAAATATTACTTCATTTTTTTTAATGTGATACTATTTTCAAATTATAATTCTATTACTAGTTAGTGATATCACCATTTAATTATCCATTAAACATGATATTATACTTTGATAGAACATCCATGAAATTCATAAGCATATTATTTACTATAATAGAATATAGGAATAATAATTTGTAGTCACTATTCAACCATTCATATCAATGAATGGGTAAATCCCATTATTATTCTAAATGCCATGGCTATGATCTAAGAACAACTATCATGGTGATGAAAAAAAATCCTCAGAATCATTTTAGAAAAGAACCAAACAATAATGACATATTATTATGACATGTATATCTCCCACTATATAATCTCCATCACATTTGATAATGTTGAATTCTATTTCACAGCATTGTAACATCCCATATTATAGATCAAGATTTAGTAGATCATTGTATTTTAATAATCCATATTGAATGATCCATATCATCATGGTATAGAAAAATAAATTATTCTTATTTAATTAAATAATACATTGACCATCATATGATGATTTTTGAGACAAAAATAATAGATTCGTCATTGTTTGTGTTGACATGTAAAAGTAAATTCTATACTTCATCAGGATCATTTAATTTTCACCAACTCAAAAACATTATGTAATATATATAAGTCCACGACTATCAATCATGTGTAATCCAAATATATTATGTCAACATAGTATTCTATTTGGTGTTTCATAAGGATTTTTTTAATTTTACTAATATTTGTATCTAGATTTATTAACATTACATATGTAGTTATTCATTGGAATTGTAGAGGTTTTATAGGCTTAGATACATTTTCGACAAATAATGAATCAATACTAATATTTTTAGGTTCTTACATATTTAAAAATGTAATACAGTTGGCCTTATTTTCATTGATAATATTAAATATAATAAATTAAATGTTTCATATATATTATAACCTATAGGAACATTTTTGATTTTCATCATTTGACAAAAAAATCACATATCCAGATCATTATTTTAAATATTAAAATGAACTCAATGAAAAACAATGACATCTTCCTAATCATAACATACATACATTTGGAGTTATTATATATTAATAAGTGAGGGTATCCCCAAGATATACTTTTGTCTTAACTGCATTTTCTATGTACATATGATGTTCTATTTAACAATCCCATTATGTGTTCGATCAATAATTCAATTAAATTGGTTATAACAATGTTTTATATTGGGATAAAAAATTTTGGATCATAAATAGATTCTTGATTATATTACATACTAAAAAGTTTACTACAAAGTATATAATTCCTTGAAATAATTGAAATAAAAGTGATAGAGGCATCCTAAGGGGTTCCTTTAATGAAATTTTGACAAAGTGAGATAGGCGTAAAGCCCCTACAATAGACCGTTGGATGAGAATTTACTCTAAATTTGGGATTTCATGGTAGAATCCCCAGGTTTTAATGAGTTTGTGTTTTTGTTTTAGGATTTTGGAACCCATGAAAAACAAAATTCTAAACATGAAATTTAACACAAAATTGAAATATTAAAAATTATACACCATGTGTAACTTATTATATTTTATATCTGTATTGTGATTGGAAATTCATTACTATTTGATGCTATAATGTGTTTATAGATTGGGGTTCTTATAATGATAGCATTGTGATTAGTGGTATTTGGTAGTACCTTGGGCATGAATTAACCCCAATGGTGTGTATTTTACATGATTGTGTCAGGGTGGGAACCTTTGCTACCCATATAGGGATGATAATTGAAGTGGCTGACAATATAAAATGCATCTTATGGTCGAGATATGTAAGTACCATGATGATAGATGATGGGAAATGTGATTAATTAAGTGAGATGGTATATGGGGTGGAATATCATACCCCTGAGTAGTTATAATGATAGATGTTATTGATAAAGTGATTAATTACCTCAGGAGGGCCTTTATCTTATTAAGGTTTGATGATGTGAGATATAACATATGCAGGTAACATATAAAATATGTGGTGATTGATTAAAAGTTATGAAACTGAGTGTTGGTGCTTATTTTACCTCTAGGTAGTGACACTATGAGAAGATAAATGTGGAATGTGGTCATCTAACCTAATAGGACTGATGATTATATATGATGGTACTTGGGGTATGATGATTGATGACCAAATGCTATTGATGTGAGATATTACTTAGGGGTGATTATCTAAACCATGGAGAGTGATGATATGTGATGATACATGGGGAATATTATTATTCTATATATGGGGAGTAATGATGTTAAATAGCACCATGGTGGGATCTTATCCTACCCATGAAGATTTATGGTGACATATGCTTGTATTTTGTGAGTGAACTTATTTTTCTCATAGGGTTTTAGTGATTTTTGATGTTTTAATGAGAGACCACTACCCAAAACCCTTTTGGGTGAATTATATTTTTTAGATACCACAGACAATTTTTTAATTAATATAGGATTGATTATGGGTATATTTGTGGAAACCGAAGACTGATGATGATTTATTTTATTTTATTATTTGTTTTTTTATTGGATCATTATTTATCATGATATTTTAACTTGATATTTTTGAAACATAATTGTTGCTGTCCTACAATGGTATACGTACAACCAACTCGGGTGTTATGTGTATATAGGGAGACTTCATAGTTATAGGAAATGATAAGGGAAATTGCATTATTCATGATGGTTGATATAGATAGTTAGAATAAATCATGGGATAATGGAACTAGTCTAGTATATTGGTACCACTTTTTTATCATCTCAAGTTTCATATATATTATTTGTTTATTTGGGATCTTGATTTATATAATATATCATTTGATGATATTTACCATGTCGTTCTTACTTTAATCACATGTTCATTAGTTCATAATGTTAAAATATTTTCTATAACCACAATAATACTACAATTTAGAGTTGATGTATCCCCAATGCTATGTTTTATATTGTATGATTTTTTTTGTGAAATTTCATCCTATGGTTACTTAATATTACATTATCCAAATTTTATGGTATATTCAAATTATTATAAAATCCACTCTATTTCTTATAAACCTATATTATTCAATGAGGCGAACATGAAGCATTTTCTGACTAGTTCTATGAACAACAATCATGAATCTAGATAAGTTTTTTTTGAGGTGGTATCTAAGCCTTGATTAATTTATTTTATATTCAAATTTGGGAAAGGTATATAATATATATATTGTGTTAAGGGTTGGTGTATATTTTATACCTAATATTACCTAGACCATGTATGAGGTAATCCCATCTTACCCAATAACATAATGTTATTCTTGGGTTTTTACATTATGGTTTGGGTACCTTTTATATATGTAATTAATCTTAATGGTTATTTATTATTTATTGGTTGTTTTAATAGATATTAGTGTGTAATTTAGGCATGTTCTCATCCATCACATCAATCTTCTTGCATTTGCAATGAACTCTAGTTCTTTTCAATGATTTGTTATTATACTTATCACAAGATATTGGTTAAATAAAATTTCAATATAAAATAATAAATTTTCTTCCTAATAAAATTTAAATTGTGTTGTAATTTATATGAACAATTATTATAATATTTTTGTTATCAAAATTTAAATAAAATGATTTGAATCCTATGTGTTTCTGATAACAAACCTACTACTTTGTAAACATGTTTATTGAGAGTGTTATTGGTTGTGATACCTTAATGATATGAAGTTTATATATATTGTAGTTAGATGACATAGTACCCAAATAAAAATATCAATAACAAATATATAAATAGGTTTTGAGGCATGTGTTGGTCATTGTAGAGATAATCCACCTTGATGTCCTTTAGTAGTGAGATAGGAGGGTGGGAATGAGACCACCCATAGGTAGTTGGGCCAAAATACAGTATTTTTTTGGCACGAACTATGGATGATCATATTTGAGAGATCCTGTTATAGGTGTTGATTTTCCATGATAGACAAATATCATGATTCTTAAGATCTATTATATAGTTGACTATGGAGTCTCTGTTTCACAATAGAACCATGTTCTTGGGTTAGAGTGACCCCCAGGCTATTGAGATCTCACTAGAGCTAATATATTGTTTTCTTAATCATCTCATGATGATCTCTAATAAGGGTGTGAATATAATAAAAAATATGTTACAGGATCTAATTATGCACTGGTCAGATATCCAAGTTCGAGCATACCAACATGTTGGGTTATCATAGGAAGCTTTTAGGCTCTATAATATGAGTATATTCTTCTATATACCAAGAGTGTGGATATGACCTATGATATCATGCATCTCACTCAGTTGAATAATTTGGTTATGTATTATAGAACACACTTTAATGATATCCATGTTTTTTCCCTGATGTGGGTTGAGAGTGGAGTATGTACAGATAGATTCTTTAAGGGTGAGTTGAGGTATTTAATTTAGGTTTTAATTAATATATATATATTTTTTTGACAGAGGATATGAATAAAGACCTTATATATGTGTGGAACATGAGTGAGAGAATGGGTTCTAGGTAGTTGGATTATACTTAGTGGAACAAAAGTGGGTACATAGAAATAATTAGTGAAAGTGTGATGGTTTTCACTAAAATAAAACTAGAAAACATTTCTAGGGAAATGGTACAAATTGTCTATATATAAGTTGATTTTTTGTGGTCTGTGTATACAATGGATAGCCTAGTGCTAATATTCCTCATTTTTCAATATTGATTTATGAGTGTCTATTAATTTCCAATATAGTATTCGTGTAATTGTTTTTGGATAATTCTCATCAATAATCTAGTATCAGATCAATTGGTTAGATGCAATGTTAAAGAGTGGGACTTGAAGATCCATAATAGAGTGGTAGCTTATGTTAAATGCTCATTTTAGATAATTGTGACGGGGTTACACCCATGGGAAGGGGAAATAACTTCAACAAGGTGATTCTTTATAAAAGAGTTAGCCACGATCTCAAGGCCAACGATCAAGGGAGATTTATTTTATTTAGAATAATCTTGAATATTTTGATATTGGTATATCTATGTTTAGAGGTAAAATATTGGTAGATTATATATTGTAATATTGTTTATTTTATGTTGGTTGACCACATCATTTCATATATTCTTGACTATATTATAGATTTATGTTTACCGTGGTGTAATTTCATGGGTACTTCAAATTAATACAAATTTAAGAGAATAATATATGGGTATTTAATGGTGTCATGGGTTCACCATAGTTATTGATAATTATATGTTTTATTTTCATTTCATAGAACAAGATATTATTTGTATGGAATTTATGTTTTAAATAGATTTTTAGGTTCTTTATTGATGTTATGAAATTAATTTTAATTCATGGGTATCATTAAAATCATCTAATGGTCAAATTTTTGTCAAAATTAATGAATGGTATATGTGGTTATGTTAAGTGAGACCCAACATTTAACAGCCGAGAGATATCAAAAACCATCTTTCCAATATAATTCTAAATGTTGAGGAGATTCATTAGGTTATTTTGGTCTCATTATTGGTGAATTCTAGAATTTATTTCATATAAATTTTCTGGGTTTTCTACTCAAGTAAGAGTTTGGGTTCATAATAGATATTTTTTCGGAACAGTGCCCATATCCATGAATAAATATTGTATTTCTCTTTTAAATAATTAGATTTAAAGGTGTATCTATTGTATTTGGTGGTGAATGTATTTACTTTTATGATTATGGACTGTTGGTGTACTCTCATCTTCTTCACCAAGATGGTAGATGGTTCATCAAGTTCATTAGTGAATTTTCAAATGTATAACTTCATGATGGTTTAGTAATAATACCCATTTTAATATATTTATTGAATTAATTACCAGTATATGGGAACCATATAGTTTTCTATGAATGATTTGAGATTAAGATATCCACAATCAAGGGTGAAATAGTCTAATGTACCTCATATTTCAATTTAGAGAAACAATGTTCTAAAATAGTAAAATTTGATTTTGTTTATATTAATGAATGTTATGATAATTTTTATAGACATGATTAATTTCATATTTCATTTTTAAATGGATGCTTTTATAGATGTGGTTGTTTGGAAAATTTATATGTACTCTCTATCGAAGTAGGACTGCACTAGACATATAGATATTGTTTTTTGAACACATATGAAATTATTATAATGAATAATGATCTAAGAGTATATATTGGATGAGTGTGATTTACTTCAGGATACATGTGTTATTGGATAATAATATTTAAGTGGACTCCTAGAAGTTTTTTTCAATGATTTATTTATAGTGTCCTAAGATCATTTTTGATATTCATATTATTCTTATAGTATCTACTAACAATTAGAAGATTATGTAGGACATCTCCTAATTGGAAAAATTAATGACGGGCTGAACCAAGAAGTGGGTGAAGTTCCTCTCTTTAGATACTTCTATGAGAGATCCCTTGTAGAGATTAAATGGATGATATGGAATGCACTAATAACGATTTTACCCAATATATATTTGATGAATATATAGTATTGTGATTCATCCAAGATTTTTATTAGTGAACATTAATGTAATAAGATCATCCAATCGATTAGGGATCCAAACATTCATGGTTTTAAAATTGTAAAACCCTGATGCATGATCTTGAAATATCAATAATAATTTACACTCTTTGATACTAGAATCACTACGTTTTTAGATAGGTTTTTGATATATTTAGATCACAATATCATAAAATGTATTTTCTCATAGTGTGAACTTACCATTTCATAGTGAAGGATGATTGATTAGTTACAAAATTTTGTTTATAAGGTGAAATATACCCCCCAAAAGGTAAATAACATTAATGATGGCTTCAATGTGAAAATTCATTTAGAGTTTTTACTAGAGGAGAGAAATGACTAATTGATGATGGGCCTTTTCTGTGGGACCAATCTTGGGTTTCAAATGTACAGGGGATGAATAAACCTTATATCTATGACTATCCTCATTACACACATCATGATGGTAATGTATATTCAAATATATGATTAATACTATCCAGTGATGTTAAATATTATAAATGTATTTGATCCTATTCATGGTTGGTATCTTGATTCTGATTTGATTCATTGTGTTTGAGTCCATGTTGTTGTCTTTATTGGAATTCATAATGACATGATGAGGGACTCACATTCCTTATTGTGGGATATTAATGTTGTAAATAAAAATATTTATCATGATACTCAAATATTTAATTTTTGTCTTATAATGAAAAGTACATTTTTGGTTTTTCCAAATGATGTTCCACCTATCAATTGGTGAATGCTGATGAGTGGTTTAATTATCTTTTTTTTATATCCATTTTAATATATACATGGAAGTGGGATGATGTTACCATATACTTTATCATAAGGTTTCAGATGAAACCATGACTAATTTATGTGATTGGAGTTACTAGAGATTGACTAAAGAAGGATTTTCATTTTCTAACAATTCAGGAGGATTTTTTTTGAGCTATAAAAGAGATATATACATTGGTCTTCATAGTGTAACATGAAATGTTATCCTTGATTGGGATTCCCATATTACATCACTATTCTATCAACTATTGGAGAAGAACTTTATATGAAGGTGTATCTAAAAATAACATACCATCCTCATACAAGTGATCATTATAAGTGTAAATTATATTCCTTAGAGGAAATTCTCAATACATGTGTCCTTTATTTTTTGGGTTCTTTGAGGAAATTTTTAGTGGTTTTTTATTTTTCATTCAATAGAATATATTACATGTCTCTTCAAATAATTATTATTTTTTAAATCTGTTAGTTTATATTGACCACCTCTATTTTAGATGGTGGTTAAGGATTAAAGGTTTTTGAAGCTATGTATCATATATTAAACCTTAGAGAAAATCATACTTAATTAGATAAAATTGGTTACTTCTCATAGTAAGATGATATAATATACAAATGGTTGATTCCATCCTATTGTTATTGTGGTGGGAAACTCAGTATTATTATAATGGCCAGCTAGATTAAAACCCTTTAAGATATATATATATATATATATGGGAAGATTATACTAGGGTTTTTGGTTAAATATTTTTTACATTGATAATAATTATAGTGGTATATCAGTTAACTATTCCAACCAGTTCGACTCTATGAATGATGTATTTTAGGCATATCATCATAAAAAATATCATCTTTAATCATTTGTTATAATCAATATCCAGGATATTTAGTTTGAGTTTTATTCTTTATTCACGAAGTGTTTATATGTTATTATAGAAAAAACTATGGTGAGTCTTCTCAAACATATAGCTCATCAAGTATGAATGTAGTAGAATAACATGAAAATACAAGAGGATACATGTGAGAAAGAGTCTAATATATAGCTATAGTGGATAGAAATTCCCATTAATAAGGCTTGGTAACAAGTGAGAGAACAGATCTAGATTGAAAAACTATATTTTGGGGATGTTTTTACACCATGAATTTTTCTAAGGTAGACATGTTTTTTACCTTTTTTGCTTCGATGGTATTTTGAAATATTTAATTTTTTTCAGGAGTTAGTCTGTGATGATGAGTTAATTCTAGGTGTTGGTCCTATTCTAAATAGATATATCAACTATAGGGGGATCTTCACATTGTTATGGGTGAGGGTCAAACCAAGATGAGGATTGAGTATGGGATCATCATACTATAATATGGGATGGTCATATTATGATATGCACCTATGTGAGAATAAATGATCATGGTATCAAGAGTTTTCACATCATTTTCATGGATGTTTGTACTAAAATTTGTATTATGATATTAATTTTAGTTGTATTTATGACTAAATCCTTGATTTGTATAATAGTGGACCACATCATTAATAGGTGTATGAAACCATGATTGTAATTTTATAATATTAATAAACTCATGTGAAGGAAGTTGGTTACATTGTGACACATTTGGTTAGGTTGTAAAGGCCAACATGGGAGCTTATCATGATATGTGATGGTATATTGTCAATATAAGATATAAGAGTGTGTTTATCTATGAAGGAAGAAACCATTGAATAATGGCCAATAACATATGATTATATTTCTACCTCAAGGAATTACATCACAATATAATTTTATGGGTTTTAGCAAAAGTCCATCCAATATAGTCAATGAAATACGACATGTATAGTCACACACCAATTCATGATCTATATAGTTTTTTAAATAATATTAAATAATTAATATTAAAATGTGAGATGGATCCTAAGGTTATATCCTATCAATCATATAGGGAGTATACTAAGAGAATCGATTTATGGTTTGTGAATTTTCTCAAAGAATGTTTTTATATGACTACAGATTAGATATATTAAATTTTACAAATATTAAAACATATAAATCCTATTAGAATTTATGATGAGATAACATACATAGGTCGGGTTCATAAATGATCTATATGGTTTGATGAAGTAATATTGTACATGGGGTTGGTGCTTATTCGACATGATGGGTTTGACGATGACATGTGATAGTACTTATGTATGAACTTATCTCATTGGAGAAAGAAAATGTAACGTATTACTATGAGTGAGGGTTTAGTGGACTTATTATGATTAATGATATGTGATGAGTCCTTGGGTAGTCACTTACACAACATATGGGGGGAATAAAAATATGGTATTATAACCAAGCTAGGTCCTAATATAAATCATAAGGATTTTTTTTATATGATGGAATCTACGGGACACCACTCTAAATGTAGGAGTTTTATAATTGTTTGATTTTAGTATGGGTGTATCCTTTTTCAACCCTTGGATTGGTTATTTATCATGATAAAATATATGAAAACACTAGAAAATATATTATTGTTGAACATGGGTTTCTTTGTGGATTTGACACATTGATGATGATTTATTTTATTTTATTTAGTTATCTACTATTGAAAATATTCATGAACATTATTTACACTAGATATTTTTGGTACAAAATAGGTGGTGGCCAATTGATTTGTACTGACACAATTATTGGGACTCTGGGTGCCTTAGTGGGTAGGTGGTTTTTTTGAAGAAATGATTAAGGGCCCTATACATGAAAATTTATTGAGATATATGGAATAGATCATGGTATGATGGGTTTATATCATGAATCAATATTAGTTCTGTGGTTATATGTAGTATTTTATTTATAATTAGTCCAGTTTGGAACAATATATATTATATACACCCATGATGAATTGTTATTATAACATGGGTTTTTATGGATTTTTCAGTAGTTAATATTTTTACATCATGGGTTATGAACTTACTTTTATTATCATTTATCTATGATGTATCTTACGTTCAATTTATTTTGTTATAATGATTATTACACATATTTTTTTCTACTATAATTTGTCGTTAGTAGTCCAAGGGGAATAGTATCCATATTTTTTTATCAGACCCTAATTTTTAGTCGTTAACCACTAGCGTATGGGGATGTATTTTTTATGTATTTCATGCCTCAAAAATGTAATGATAGATATGAACAAGGTTAAGGGTTTTATAGTATGAGAGTTTTATGGGAGGTTTTTATAATCATGGAATCTTTAAGCCAAGCCAATAAAAGGATTCCATGAGATATTTTTACATTATCTAGTCTCAATAAAGAGTTCTCTTATATTTTTTAAGATATTCTATATAACTCCACATTGAGATAATAAAGGGTGGTGATGAGGTGTTATTTAAGATATTATATTATGATGAAATTGTGGAATTTTTATTCCAATTTTCCTTCTTATATTATCGTTTATATTGATAATAAAAATATAATGAGGGTTATCAAAGATACTAGTATTAAAATAGGATTGAGAAGAATATATTTTTCAAGTGGTTATGAAACTCATGTTTCTTGAATTCTTTTTTTTTGAAGAATTATTCTTAATAACCATGTCTTTAAAATTGAAAACTTTTAACCTATATCATATATGGATCAAAAATGGGATCTATAGAGGCATATTTTGTTTATGTCAACCAAGGGATCCTTATAACATCCTTCCTAGAGAATATGAAACTATTAATTGTAGTAGTGAAATTCTGTTAAGTTTTTATCGAGATATCAAAGATGATCCATGTCAAAAAATATCAATAGTAAAAATAAAATTTAGATAACCAGTTGATCATATATTGGTCAATAAAATAGTATTTTTTTTGATCCATGATTTTATTCTCCCATTATTCACCATTCCAAATGCATCTGTTCACTCCATTTTCCATAATTATGGTCAAAATAATACTAAATAAAATTTCAATTTATTTACCATCCTTAGGGGTGATCATGTTGAAAACCATGAAATAGACAATTTGATTGTATTGAATGGAATATCATTATAATTTCATTGATCTAATTTATTATATATAAAAACAATGGAGTCAATCATAATCCCTATATGGAAGTAGAGTTGAAGAGGCTAAATTATTAGATGATTAGTCATATTCATTAATGGATGAATCTCTATACCTAAAACCATGTTTCTATAGAAAATATTACACTTCAACATTTTATGATGTTAGTGAATATATTCCATTCAATTATTTATAAGAAACACATCTTCTTATTATTTTAGTTGATGAACAATTGATTTCATAGTGGAACTATATAGGTTGAAAAACCAGTGAGATATAGAGTCTTGCTAATTAATTCATGGATGTAGGTAAGACTCAAAGTGATGAAAACTATGAGACCCAAATACTGTGTTCACTTAATAATAGTTTAGGTACACTTACAGTATCCCTTTGTAATTTATAATATAGTGGAAACCATACCATGGTGATTTTAATATATGTGATATTAAATTATGAGGCTTTAAGGGAAAATGTGAGTTATAATAAACCATATGATCATATATATGATAATAAAGGGATATTACCAGGATCTAGTCAATGAAACAATAACAATTGTTGACTAAATATTTGTGGAAGGTTCATGAATTACTAGTGACTAATATAAATATTTTCTAATGTGGTATTGAGGGACACATGAAGAACTACTAAAAGATATTATATGATAAGTTATAAGGTAGTAACAACAAAAACGAAATAGATATGGAAATGTTATGGTTAATAGAGATGTGGATATTTTATAATATGATTATATTGAAATTTGGTTTCAAAATTTATAGTGTGACTTGTAATTGTTTGCTGATTCTATATAAACATTACTTGTCACCCCACATCATGAGAATATCATGACCTATAAAATAGGTGGATTTACTATTTTAATGGGCTGGAATTCCAAAATGATAGATATTTTTTATCAAAATGTTGATACATAACAGAAGAGGAATATTATACACAAAGTCACCCAGAGTAATGTTTGGATATTTAATGATTTCAACTCAACCAATAATTATGTATATCCTTGGTCGGACAAGGCTATAATATATCATCAGCAATGGATCCTCAAATATGATGAATGGAGCCATCATCATAATACAAGGATAAATATATAGTGCCTTATAAAAAACTCATGTCACATAATATATAGAAATCATAATAATTCTATTTGGAAAAGAATCATCCACATTATAGTATATGACATTATATAACATGAGATACATAAGGTTATCTACCCTAAAAATTAAGATATACATTATTGTTTACAATGATACTTCACTATATTATTGAAATTACTTCTTGTATGGGGAGAAACCTAGAGTCTCAATCAAATGTACTTTATTGATGTGATAAGAGTTCCCATGTCTCATGGACTCTAATATATATAGTTCCATGGATGTGGAATCACACTAATGTAAAAATTGTTTCCCAAATTTATTTATGGATAAATTTTATTTGGTTTCAGTGTTATTTGTTTTTAATTAAGGTAATTTCATAGATTATGTTAGGATATTTTACACCATGGTTAAGTGAGAAACATGATATAATATATATTGTCAAAATTATTATAGTGGAATAGAATAAACATCCATGTAATCTAATTCCAATTCATAGAGTCTAGTAATTCAATGTTAGAGGATAGATGCACCCACAAAATAATTGAGCAACATTGTTGATAAACATAACCATTTTCTAGGAGACCAAAAGAAGGAATATTTTTGTGATTGTATATTAATAAATTATAGAGGGATTATATTTGAGAATTAGATTACCTCATAAACATATAATTATAATTCATTTAGAATTTGTAGATTCCATATAATAGTTTTTCTTGTAAATATCTATATTACTCTTATTTTGAGTATTTTCATGAATATCATTATCTCATGTGTACAATGATCTTGTGAAGATTCAATAAGGATGATATTATACAGGAATCTTCATAAAAAATGTAGATAGGAATATCATATATACAATTTTTAAAATTTAAGAGAAGATGGTGATCAAAATTAATGACGTCATATTCTATAACAACGGATAAATTAAGGATATTAAAAATCATAAAATGAATCAATGATAATGTGTTTAAATTTAAATTTAAAACATGACCAATATATATTTTAGATCCATTATAGGTGTTTAATGACCATGATCTAGTTGACTAATGAATTTCATATGATCTTAGATCATCCTAAGGAAGGATTCTATCAAAAACAAATTTAGTGTAATAGTACATTTTTAGACCAATGAAGGAAGAATGAAGGATATCTTGAATATGAATCTAAAAAAACAACTGGATTCACAAAATTAAATATGGGAGAGATTTATTGATGAAGAAAAAATTTTATGAATCTTTTGAACTAAACAATGGTAAGAAGACCCTAACAAACAAATGAATGCTTATATTAAAGGAGGATATCTGTGTAAAAAAATATCAATCAGAAAGCTCATTTGGTTATCAATTGATTCATTCCATAAGAATGTGTTCAATTTTAATATATTTTCCCACATATCAACACATGGATTCAATGTAGTAAATATTTGGATTATTTTCTATCATGATTCTTGAGCATTATCAGATGAATAGGAAGAAAAAGATTCCTCATGTAAACCTCAATGTGGAGAACTACATGAAGAATCCTAATGGGATTTGAGGATTCATGAAAATAAACCCTAATTTTTTATAAAAAAAATATCTTTAATGCATTTATAAAATCACTTGGAAAGTGGTACGTGATATTTGATTCATTCCTAAAGTGTCATTCGTACTTTCATATATAGGTGGACCAGTATTTCTTCATCCATAAATTTCAGTATGATACATTTTTTCTCGGTCTTACCTAATATTTATGATATATTGAAAATTATGGTATATGTTGTGATAGATTTATAGTTTATAAAGGTCATAATAATGCATTTTTATATGAAAAATTTTATAGCAACTAAAAAACTTTTGGGGACATAGTTCATTGACAATGAGAATGGGAGGATTATATGGTCTTATTAGCACATGTATATCAAACAATATTTGAAATGATCCAAAATAGGCATGGATAGACCTATGAGAATTAAAATGCATACATATTATGGCTTGATAAATAATTCAAGTCCTACATAAACAAAGTAAATTTCAAAAATGATGACGATATCATACTCCTTAGTGGTTGGATGTTTTATGTATAATATTGTGTATCAAAGTCCAGACATTAACCACACAATAGAATATGTGTGTTGATTTATATCAAATCCTAGGAAAAATAATTGTAATGGAACCTAGTTGATTGTTAGATTTCATAATGTCATATTGATGTTATGTTTTTTCTATAATGTTGTTGATCCACTCTTGGTTGGCTATACAAATTCAACGAGTCCCTTTATCTATTACTTGGGTAGATTACCTTATTGATGTAAAGGATAAAAAGATGAAATATTAGTTAAATTTATATATATTAGAAATTATATTTATCAAAATAGTGTTTGTGGATCATTTTTAATGTCAATTTAATTTATACATAACAATTAAATCCATTTAATTTTTTTTAAAAAATAACATTTCTATTTACTATCACTAAACAAAAACGGCGATGGATGAAGAATAATTTAGGCTTGTGATTGTCCTCACAAACAAAATCTCAATGCATATTTTTGAAAATGTTGTATCTAAGGATAATGTAGACCTTTATAGATATCAATTGATTTTAGCTGGAGGTGGATAATTGATGATAATTTTTTAGTAACATTAGATTCTATACCTACATCAAACACTTTTGGAATTTTTTCATAATCTATGAAATTTCTATATAGATGGAAGATGTTCTATTAGGAATAATGAAAATTGTTCATTTTTTTGATTGGTGAATTTGGGTTTTTGTGGGGTCAGTGTTAAATATGACCACATCCACCCACTCTAAAAAGGATTTTATAAATGGTTTTATCTTTTTGATGATTTGATCCCATGATATTTTATATGAATTATAAGTGTCCAAAAAACACCATAGTTTATGATTATATTGTTGTGAAAGGAGTTTTTTGTAAGTCTTTCTATGAGATTAAATAAATACCATTTTCAACCATTTTTTTGCATTGTGTTTATGGAATCACAGTGATCATAACATGCATATGATTATATAATCTCTTGTAAGAGATCCTTCTTTGATGCAAAATCATCCACCAACCACATAATATGTGTATCAATTTCCGTTTTTAGCATCATTATCCACCTATTTTTTTGGATGATATTATACCAATTTGAAATATTTAGTGTAGAATATATAAATAGATTATTTTATATACCCAAATTATCAACATTTAACATAGATAATTCCATAAATTTATGGTGTTTGAGAATCATGAAAATTTATACACATATAAAATGAAAATTAAAAATCATATGAACATGATATAATTATTCTACCTCTAATAATGTTGTTGGAATAGTATTTGGTACCAATAATGGGAGTTATCCTTGGGACATATCTTCTAATTATGATGAATTTAGAGCCTATGGTTGTCTATGATGTCACCTAGTAAGAAATATGAGTTGTGGTCATATTTTCATGTTACTACAGTTGTGAAATTGTCTTATATGGATTAAAAACCATGTATTTTCATAGATATAGTACCAAATCTCTAAAAACATAGAGATCCTATAAGGACTCGACCTTAAACATTATATAATCTTGAATTAAATGAATAATTCACATTGAAGATCATTTTAGGTTTAGTGTTTTAGAGAATTAGGCCATAACTATTAAATTAAATCTCAAAAATACAATGATGACACCTCTACTCAGTTTACATTTTTTCACAAATAAAAAACTCTTGAAAAAAAGAGTCATGTCTACTTCCATGTTTAAGACAGTATAACTTTTCATTGATCGCATCCTTGTCCCAATTCCACATTATGTCCTATAAATAACATTTCAAAAACATGGAATGAGCATAAAAATCTCAGTAAGGGATACTGAATGAAGGAAATCTGTTAGTTTTTTTAAAACAACAATTAATCCATGAATACTTTAACAAAAGTAATACTTTTCACCTTTATAAAGTAGTAAATACTCTTCACTGAATAAAATATCACTACTTACCCTTTTGTAACCAAAATATTACCATGACACCTATATAAAGAAAACATAACATATAATGGTAACATGGGACATAAACATAATTAAATGGAATAACTATACGGTCAACATCCAAACATATCAATAAATGGAATAGCCATACAGCCAACTTCCATTCCAAATGCATTGGAGGTTATAACGTAACAACTCGTCCTGGTTTATCAAAGCACCACTCGTTATATAGTTTATCATGTAACCACCCATAAAATTTCCATGTACCATCATAACAAATAAAATATTGAAAATATAAACATTTCACTATTTAAATTTCATTTGAAATCACAATAAGTAATTTCAAGACATTGAAATAATCATTCCATTTTCATAAACCTTTAAAAAAGATATTTTTGAATCAAAGTGTCCCATACGGCTTTGATGATTTTAATAGAATTATAATTTTAAAACATTAATTTCCATATAAATAAATACTCAAAACCATTTTTAATACTGGGAAATTAATATAATTAATTATAATAATAAATCTTTAAAATAATTAAAATGATATTTTAGTTAAAGAGTTTTTAACAAAATGAGAGACTCTTGAAGAAAAATGATTGAGGAATAAAATTTAATCTGAAATTTCCAATATCATGAGAATGAATTTATTCATGATATAATATGACAAATCATAGTATATAAATCATATAAGAGTGAATTCTTGCATAACAACAATGAAGTATCAATGGAAATGTAAATTGAGATGAAATCCCTTATAAAGATGGTGTCCTAAAATTAAGGACAAATCAATCACATAATTTTGTGTGAAAAAAATAAATACGCACAATATAAGTGGATATCAAGTGTGAAACAATTATATCTCATTTACACATATTTATAGGATGACATATTCAAGAAGTACTAGTTTAACTTAAAGAATTGATATTGGGTTAAGAAGTTCCCTTGTAAAAATTCCAAAGCCTAACAATGTCACTTTAAAATTCTGAAAATGATTTAATGAGATAAAAAGGATATCTAATCACTTGGTAAAATTTACATCAATAAGGATATAGATGAACATATCACAACATAATAAGATGTAAATTAAATGGCATAACAAAAAGAAGTCTTTTAAAAAGAGGAGGGTGAAAGGTTCCTTTACCGATTTGGTAACTTACTAAACATACACCACATGAAAGAAAGACCATACAATGTAGATTTAAATACCCATAAATGAATTTATATTACACAAATAGTATAATCATAGTAATTACATAGACCGCTCAAAAGTAAATAGTGACAAATAATGCATGAATCTCATGGGAATAAAAAGTGAGATAAAACCCCTTAACTCGTAGTAATCAACCGAGTCATATGACCAAAAGATAATAAACACAAAATGAATCACACAATACCATGAATATAAAGAGAATAATTATAATATATAACAATGACATTATAAATTACACCACATGAAACAAATAAGTGGTGAATAATGTAAATATCACAGAATTAAAGATGAGATAAGAAATCCCCTTACCTTGTGTATAACATGACCCGCTCGTTCTTTAATATCATGAATAATAAAATAAATTTAATTTCTAATTGATTATAAACTTTTTTCTAGTTCATTATTCTTTTTATATCACATATTACCATGTTATAAACATTACGTAATCATTTCAGTTAATAACATTTTTTTTGTCGACATTTGGTACTTGAGTCAAAAATGTACACCATATAGTTACAGGTTGTTCAATTGGTCAAAATTTCATTATATCCAGAATTATATTAATGATTTAGATATCATATATGTCATATATATATATATATTGTATACATGTATTAATAATAGTACATAACATTTGGAGGTAAGAAATGAAATGCACCGTTCATGGAGACGGTAAGCCGTATGTACGAATAAACGCTACTTCCATTTGTATTTATTATTTTAATGGAATTAAAAAAAATAAAACATAGGTATATTAGAATTCCAGTATAAAATAATATATAATAATATTAAATCTATCCTTTATATGTCCCACGTATGGCATGAATGATTCATATCACTTTGAGGGGGTGGTAGTCCGCACTTCCTCCAATGAAATTATCAAGTTTATCCATAATGGAAACCGTATAGGTGTGCTATAAAAGAAAAATTCAGAAGAATAAAGAAAACATAAACAAAATATATATCATATATAAATATATTTTCATCTTAATAGCCACCATAAGTGGTGGTAGGAAAAAATTGAACAATCATTGTTTTGTGAGGCGTTAGTTTTCCATCCAGAGAAACAATTTTTTCTTCACCCATTAGATGGAGGTTTGTGTAAGTGTAGTTAGAATAATTATCATAACAACATCCTAATATATAAAGGATACTGTTGGTGTTATAAAATAAAGGAATAAAATTATTTTGGGTGGTTGGAGAAGAAAAACAAAACAAAATAAAACAAAATAATTTAAGAGAAACAGTTACCTTTAATTTGGGTAACTTCCATTGGTTTGAACCAAAAGGACTTATTTAAGTTCCTTATACCTAAGTTATGGTTTCTAAGAGGAAGAGGGGGATCTTGAGAGATTATTTTTGGATGGTTTTGACTAGACAAGGGTCTTGAGAAGTGTAGGGAATGGGTTAAAAGTGGTGTCCTTTTATAAGGGGGAGGAGGGGCTCTTTAGGAAATTGTGAAAATATTATTTTATTATATAATGATATTCAGTTTCAAAAGGTCCAAAAATCATTATAGTTGAATATATGATGACTCATAGTCGACATAAAATAATCCAATAATAATTGGATAGGTTTTTAATGTAATTTTAATATTTATAATCTTATTTATTTAAATGATTTATTAATTAGGTAAACACTGCATCATTATTGTGTCATAAATAATTTGATTTTATCGATGTCTAAAAATTAAAAAAAAATACTATTATGTAGGAAATATTTTTATCTTTAAAATGAATATTTATAATCTAAAATATAACTTATATAACATTGTGTGAAAATTAATTTACTAAAAGTTATTTGTTTATGTCATTTTTGCATTTACTTTAAATTAATTAATCTATTGTGTCATTATCATGAATAAGTTGCTCCATGGAGTCCACAAATCAACCCAAATATTTCCATGGTTGGCCATTACTCATATAATAAGGATTGGACAAGTTCTATGGTAATTTTGAATTATTATAATATTAGTTTTACCTTGAATTACCCTATTTACCTTTAACCATCGTAAATAAAAGTCAAAAGTTACTATTCACCAACAATTATTTTCATCTTATTTAATAAAATTTTACTTACTAATAACCACATTGTATGTCTGATTTTCGAAATTCTATTCACAAAAGTGTAAAATTTTCATTTAAAAGAAAATGTCGTGTTTTTTTACCTACTACGAAGTGGTTTAACTATTAATCAAAAAATAAAGTTTTTCAGAAAAAAATAACAAAAATACAGCTTAAGCTATATTTGATATTCCAATTTCAAAAATGATTTCTATTTTACCTAATTCAAAACATAAAAGTTACATTAATTAATTTAAAATTAATTCATGTTGTCAAAAACAAATAGCGTGTTCTTAAGAAACAATAACTATCAAAAGATTGACACTTGTTTATTTCCAAATTTCAATGTGAAATTAATTCTATTGAACAAAATTGTATTAAATTGTAAAAATATAATCTAATTACACATTAAAACCAGTTAAAAAAATAATCTATCCATATAAATAAATTAAATTAAAAGACAGTTTTGAATTAAAATACTGTATTTTCACTATTCATAAAAAACTGAATTTTATTAGAAAAATACCAAAATTTTACTAAAAGTGAATTTTGATGTCCCTTTTCTAAATAAGAATTTTATTTTATAAAAAAAGAACATATAAATGTGAAAAAACAATATTTAAAGAGGTTTCTCCACCAAAAGGCGGTAAATAAAAGTTTGAAAGTAAATTATGCTTAAAATTATATTCATTCACATTTTAGGCCTCTAACATTTATTAGATAAATGTAAAAAAATTTAACAAATATGTATAATCAAATTGTGGTCAGTTTTTTCCCCACCATTACAACGACTAAAAGTTAACTACTATTTAAAATAATAATAGTATACTATTATTTTTCAGTATGACTCATCATTGTGTACAACGTAAGATTTCAAAGAAATCTATTATTGTGTATCGGGTATGCTATCGAATCATAGCATCCCATTTAAAGTAAAATTAATATTTAAGTCAAAAATATTAATAAATATGAAAATGTCTTACTCATGTTTTACCGAGGATGTTACATCCTTCCCCCCTTTTGGAAATTTCATCCTCATAATTTTAAAATTGGGCTTGGAAAATTTAATTGAAAGTCCCACATCGGAAGAAGAGTCAATAAATATATCACATTAAAATAAAGAAATATAAATACAAATGTTACCTAAGAGAATCCCATACTAGGATTACATGTAGGAAATCATGGATATGGAAGCGAAAACAAACCAACATGTTCTGATGGAGTGTGATAGAAAACATGGTTAGGATAAAGTTAACCACCAGAAAATCACAATCTTGGGATGGGTTAAATAGCCTTTGATTCCCTAATAGGAAATGTTAATGGATAATGTTATTGTTTTAAATTAATTTTTATAAATATGAGGAATTTATTTATTATATTAAATAAAAACATAAGGAAACATACATACTTGACTTGTAGACTTTCATCCATTACTAGCTTTCTAACACAAACTCATATTTTCTCCAAACGATGAGTATTCATGATGACTTTTTCACATTAAAAGCACTATAATAACATTATATAGAATCACATAATCCACAAAATATGAACTATATATATTTCCCATGTATTTAGACCTTAACCAAAACCAAAAATCGTAGTAAAAGATCATATAATCTCAAAAAGGGTAATTCTATATAAAAACAAATACTATTCCTAATCTCCAAAATTCAACAAACAGTACCCTAAGATCAAAAAAGACCCTTCAATAAACAACATTCTTTAAAATTATTCAATGTAATCCAAACTAAAATTAAACCCCAAATCTCAAGAGGATTTAATCACATAGTCTTCCTTGATAAATCTTAACATTTATCTTCAAATAACATCAGTTACTCTTAAAGTCTCATATTGAAAAGTAATTAACCGAATTACATATTACCCATGATAGGTTACTAATTTCCATAGGTAATATGAAATCATCTTATTACTAATTCATAAAATCATACATCTAAAAATAATTATTCATACTAATCAGGGACTTCACATAGTCCAGTGGGAGGTGATAAATCCCAAACACACTTTGGTTGTGGGTTCGATTCCCACAACTTTGTCCAATGCGATGGGTTGTCATGCAGTCAGTGTGTTGTCCATTATCAAAAACTATATAATTATATAACATTTCCAAAAAGATATAAATTCATCAGTAATTACCATAGCATATTTTAACTACAATTTTTATCACATAACTTTCTTTTTTCATCACAAAATGTATTAACCTGTAATTGCCTCAAATTAAAGGATCATATAAACCCAAATGGTTCTTTATAAGAATTTTACAATCCTAAAATCTACTATAACTCATGAATCCCTTATATGTTGACTTCATACTCATTCAACATTCATCATGATCCAATAACCATTCTTTACAAACTTATTCTGGAATACTTCTTTCCTAGAAACATAATCATGAATCATATCCTAAGATTCAATAATATCAAAACATATGTTAAGAAATAATCCATACCTTTCATTGTTCATTGTTAGTTTCTTAATCCTCAATTTTAATGGAATTAGGTATTGGTAAACATAAATTTGTATGATCCTGGTGATCCCATTCCCAATACATATTCTTAGTACATTTCTTTGTATATTTACCATGCACACCTCATTTAAAACATTTAATCGATCCCTCAGAAAGAACTTATTTCCCTTTCCTGGAGTCAACTGTGTTCTCCCTTTTTCCATGGTAGGTTCTTGCTTTATGACCTTCATTCTAACATCTATAGTATCTTCTCATCCCCTTTAATAATTTTCCTAGGTGTTTCTTTGCACATCCTTGACACATAGGTTTTTGGACATACATACCTTTATGATTATTAACTGAACATCCATGGAAATTTTTTTCTCGTATATAAGATGACTTATAAAATTCACCAAGTTTCAGGTGGTCAATCATGACTCCAAATATTTGGTTTAGAATAACCACCAGAGTTATCATTGGAGCTCTCATTTCATTCAGTTGCTCGTTTAGAAAACTGCCACATTTTTCTTTATATCCACTGTTACTTTAGTACATACTAGATCCAGGTATTTACTAAAACTAAAAATTTCAGTGTGATTATATAATTAAAATCATCATATTATACCATATAAGGAGGGAAAATACTTACTCATGTTATATTAAACTCATTAAAAATAACTATGACTCTTTCTAATATTCTATCCATTATGGTCATGTCACATATTCTTAGATAACACCCTAACCTATAGAGTTATCTAAACCGAATTTTGATACAAACTATAAGGACTCAGGCTTAAACATTACATAATCATTAATTAAATGAATAATTCACATTGAGGTTCTTTTCAGGTTTAGCGTTTTAGAGTATTATTCCATAACTATTACATTACATCTAAAAAATATAGTGGTGACACATCTACTCAGTTTCTATTTTTTTCATAAATCAAAAACTCTTGAAAAAAAGAGTCATTTCTAGTTCCACGTTTAAGATAGTATGACTTTTCCATGATCACATCCTTGACCCTAATTCATAATATGTCTTATGAAAAACATTTCAAAAACATTGGATGAGCATAAAAAGCTCAATAATGGATACACAAATAAGAAAACTGTTATTTTTTTAAACAACAAGTAAACCATGAATAATTTAACATAAGTAATACCTTTCATATTTGTGAAGTAGTAAATTCTCTTCACTGAATAAAATATCCCTACTTAACCTTATAAAATGAATATATTACCATAAAACCCATATAAAGAACAGATAACTTATAATGGTAACATCGGACATAAAAATACATAAGTGGAATAAACATAAGGTTGACATCCACACGTATCACTAAATTGAATAACCATATGGTCGACTTCCATACCCAATGCATTGGAGGTTATAACATAACCACCCATCCTGGTTTATCACGATAGCACTTGACATATAGTTTATCATGTAACCACCTGTCAAATGTCAATGTACCATCATAACACATAAAATATTGAAAATATAAACATTTCACTAATGACATTCCATTTGAAATCACAAGAAGTAATTTCATGATTTTGAAATAATCATTCCATTTTCATAAACCTTTTAAAATGTGATTTTTTAATCCAAGTGTCCCATACTTCATTAAAGATTTTAATGGAATTATAATTTTAAAACAATAATTTCCATATAAATAAATACTCATAACCATTTTCAAAACTGCGAAATTAAATATAATGATTTATAATAATAATTCTTTAAATCATTTAAAAATATATTTTCGTTAGAGTTTTTAACAAAATGAGATAATCTTGGATAAAAATAATTGAGGAACATAATTTAATCTGTACATTATAATATCATAGGAATAAAGGGATTCGTGATATAATATGACAACGGATGGTATTTACACCATATAAGAGTTAACTGGTGCATAACAAGAATGAAGACTCAATGGAAATGTAAAATAAGATTAATCCCTTTTAATGATGGTATCCTTAAGATAAGGATAAATAAATCACATAATTATGTGTGCAAAATATAAATACACCCAATATAAGTGGATATAATTTTTAAAACAATTAGTGGTAATTCACACATATTCATAGGATGACATATTCAAGAAGTACATGTTTAACTTAAAGAATTGATATTGGGTTATGATGTTCCCTTTCAAAAATTCGAAAGCCTAACGACGTCAATTTAAAATTTAGAAAATGAGTTGATGAGATAAAAATGGTATCTAATCACTTTTTCATAAAATTTATATCAATAAAGATATATAAGAACATATCCCAACATAATAATATGTAAATTAAAAGACATAACAAAAATAAATCTTTTAAAAAGAGGAGGGTGAAAGGTTCCCTTACCGATTTGGTAACTTACAAAACATATGCCATATAAAGGAAGGACCATACAATGTATATTTAAATACCTATAAATGAATTTATATTAAACAAAGAGTATAATCATGGGCATTACATAAACCACTCAAAGTAAATAGTGACAAATATAACATGAATCTCACGTGAATAAAATGTGAGATAAAAACCCCTTACCTCGTTTTAATCAATCGAGTTGTACGACCAAAAGATAATAACCAAAAAAAATCACACAATACCATGAATATAAATAGAATCATGATAATATATATCAATGTAAGTATAAATTAAACCACACACAATAAATAAGTGGTGAATAATGAAAATCTCACAGAATTAAAAGTGAGAAAAAAAATCACTTTACCTCATGTCTAACTTGACCCGTTCATTCTTTAATATCCTGAATAATAAACTATAGTTAATTTCTACTTGCATAATAACCTTTTTCAAGTTTATTATTCCTTTTATATTACTTATAACCTTTTTATTAACATTATGTAATCATTTATGTTAATAACATTTATTTTGTCGATATTTGGTAATTCAGTCAAAAATGAACACCATATAGTTACATGTTGTTCACATGGTCAAAATTTAATTATATACAGAATGATATTAATGATATATATATCATATATATCCAGTTTATAGATGTATTTATAATATTACATAACATTTGGAGTAAGGAATGAAATGCACCGTTCATGGAGATGGTAATCCTAACGTACACATGAACGCTACTTCCATTTCTATTTCTTATTTTAATGGAATTAAAAAAATAATTATACATAGGTATATTATAATTATATTATAATAGCATATATAATACCATTAACTATATCCTTTATACATCCCATGTATGGCATTAACTTGTCATATCACTTTAAGGGGGTTGTATTCCACACTTTCACAAATGGAATTATCATGTTTACCCATAATAGAAACCATATAGGTGTGCTATAAAATAAAAAATGCATAAGGATAAAGAAAAAATAAAAATAATATATATAATATTTAAATATAGTGTCATATTAATGACCACCATGATAGGTAGTAGGAGATTATCGAACAATCATCGTTTCGTGAGGCGTTAGTTTTCCATCCACAGAAACAGTATGTTCTTCACCCATTAGACGGATGTGTGTGTACGTGTAGTTTAAATACTTCTCCTAACAACATGATAATATATTTAGTATATTTTTGGTGTTATAAAATAAAAGAATAAAAAGATTTTAGGGGTTGGAATGTAAAATAAAACAAAAGAATTTAAGAGAAACTATTGCTTTTAATTTGGGTTACATCCTTTGTTTGGAACCAAAAGGACTTGTTGAAGTACCTTATTCCTATGGTACAGTTTCTATGAGGAAGAGGGGGATATTTAGAGATTATTTGGGTAGGGTTTGGATGAGTCAAGGGGCTTTAGAAGTTTTAGGAATGGGTTAGAAGTGGTGTACTTTTATAAGGGGGAGGAGGGGCTCTTTAAGAAAGTGTGAAAATATTATTTTGTTATATAATGATATTTGGTTTCTAAAGGTCCAAATATAATTAGACTTGAAGATAGGATGACTCATGGTAGAAATAAAATAATCCAATAAGAATTGGACATGTTTTAAATTTTATTTTGATATTTATAATCTTATTTTTTAAAATCATTTATTAATTAGGTAAACACTGCATCATTATTGTGTCATAAATAAATTAATTTATTCAATGTCTAAAAATTATAAAACAAAACCACGATGTAAGAAAGTTTTTTATATTTCCAATGAATATTTATAATAAAAAATATAACTTTTATTTCCCTATGTAAAAATTAATTTACTAAAATATATTTGTTTATGTAATTTTTTCCTTTAGTTTAAATTAATTAATCCAATGTGTCGTTATCAAACATAAGTGCCTCCATGGGGTCCCAAAATCGACCCAAAGATGCCCATGGTCGGCCATTACTAATAAAAAAAGGTTTGGATAGGTGATAAGGTAATTCTTAATTATTATAATATTATTTTTAACTGGAATTATCCTATTTACCTTGAATTACCCTATTTACCTTTAACCGTGGTAAATAAAAGTCAAAAGTTACCATTCACCAAAAATTATTTTAATCTTATTGAATCACATTTTACTTAGTAATAAATTCCATGTATGTCATATTTTCAAAATTCAATTCGCATAATTGGTAATATTTTATTTAAATGGAAAAGTCTGTTTTTTTACTACTACTATGTGGTCTCACTATTCATCAAAAATTGAAGTTTTTTAGAAAAATACCAAAAATTAAGCCTAAGATATATTTGATATTCTGAATTCAAAAATGATGTTTATTTTAACAAATTAAACACATATACGTTGCATTAATTAATTTAAAATTAATTCATGTTGTCAAAACAAATAGCGTGTTTTTAAAAAACAATAACTATCAAAAGATTGACACTTGTTTATGTCCAATTTCAAAGTGAAATTTATTCCAATGACCACAATTGGATTAAATGGTAAAAATATAATCTAATTAAACTTTAAAACCAATTAAAAAAATATAATAACCATATAAATATATTCTACTAAAAGGCAATTTTGAATTAAAATACAACATTTTCATTCTTCATTAAAAAACTGAATTTTATCAGAAAAATACCAAAATTTTACCCAAAGTGAATTTTTATGTCCTATATCTAAATAAGAATTTTATTTTATCAAAAAGAACTTATAAATGTGACTAAAATTAGATTTAAATAGGGTTCTCCACCAAAAGGTGTTAAATAAACCTTTTAAAGTAAATTATGATTAAAATTAGATTCATTCAAATTTTAAGCATCTAACTTTTATTAGATAAATGTAAAAACATTTAACAGAAATATATAATCATATTATAGTTAGTTTCTTCATTAACACCATTATAATGACTAGGAGTTAAATACTATTTATAATAGTAATATTATATTATAATGTTTTAGAATGACTCAACATTGTGTGCAACGTAAGATTTCAAAGAAAACCATTATTCTGTATCGTGTAGGCCATCGAATCATAGCATCCCTTGTAAAGTAAAATTAATATTCAATTAGGAAATATTAATAAATATGAAAATGTATTACTCATTATTTACTTGAGATGTTACAGATCCAACCCTAATATCATCTCCACCACCTCACTTCATCACTCTCTATTGAAAACCCTAATAATCAAGATAAATTATTATATGATGATTTTTCATAGAATAAATTATCTATAAGATCTTACTTGGAAGCCTTAGAATCTAATGTTCATGTTAATTAACATGCACCAGTTACATATTAGAATGATGAAATATACTTATTCTATTTATAATAATTCCACAATTGAATATTAATTCTAAAAGTAGTAAAATATTTTTATTATTTTTATTTTTATTTTTATAAAATGTTTAGTTCTATCTAAATTTTGTTTACATTTAAATTAATATTATGTGATTAAAAGATTTTAAATAGAGAAATACATTTCAATGAGGTGATTAAATATTATATAGAGTTTAATGAGTAAGGAGAAATTCATTTTATTTTACATTATCTTTGTAATCCTTATTTTTTGGTTTGTTTCAATTATCTTAACATATATTTTCATACCCTGGTATAAGGTGATTTGTAGATGTGGTCATATATCCTAATTTTGTTTTGAATATTATAATTTTTTAATGTTAAATATTATATTTGGAGAACAATTTCATTACCCAAACTCACATGTATTATTGAACAACGAGACTTGGTATGTCTAACCACACCCACCTATAATAGGAATGGGGTTTGTGAATAAAAAACATTTTATAAATCATATAAAATGTGATACAAAACCATATAGAAATGAAAAATCCGACAAATAATAAAAATAAAACCTATTGAGCTATACCTAATGGAGTATTTTTTTTCATAAAAATATCCAAAATTAAAAGAAGTAAGGGAATAATCAAATATCGTAAGATAAAACTCAAAAAAACACTAACGTATGTAAAAAATATTTGAACTAAAGATAATAAACATTAATTATAAAACCAATAGGCCCTTGGTTGTTTGGGAAATAGTATATTATGAATGTGGGTGGGCATATAAATAATTCATAGGTTACTTTTCATGACCAACATATGTAAATGTGTATTAAAAATACTAATAAATATTTTTAAACATGATATAATAAAAATAATTTTTGAATAATGGTTATATAGTCAACCTAAATCCCACAAATAACTCCCTCAAAAATATATATATAATATATAAGAATATATAGCCTCCCCATATATACACTCTTTTCCTAGTTATAAAAAAATATTTAAATCATTGGATTTGATATAAACATTAGTGACTAAATATATGAATTAATATATACTACATTGTTTAAAATGATTATTGTTTACATAGAATAATAAATAAAACCACATACCCTAAAAGATTTAGTTTATCTAGAGAATAGATATAGAAAAATATCATTTAAAAAAATCAATATTTATCACAAATATTTTTCTAACATAAAAAATTAATTAACATACCAAATGTAGTAGTATACTTAAAAACCTAGGGAATGTAATCATATGAATGAGTGAGATTAGCAATTCAATAATTTTGAACATAAGATTAATCAATATAATATCAAATATGATGATAATATATGCATTATTATATGAAAAAAAATCAAAGTGAATGAAAATAATAAGGAAAACATAACCATTAAAAAATATATCATTAATTGTGAGTTGGTGAATATTTTTTTCAGGCATGAAAATATATGTGTAATAAATGTTTGATAAAATGAGTTAATATTCATGTTAACTGAACAACATAAATTAAGAAAAAAAATTGACACCTATATATGCATAAAAAATTATCCCCTATGTCAATTCTCACTATACATTCTAAAATTACATTATTTATAGTGCCCCATTGGGTGTTGTGTTATCTGCCCATTACCTAAAACATTATGAAAAAAATTACCATATGGAATTTGGTTCACTCCCAATTCCTAGAGACATATAATATCATAAGATATATAAAATTACCCAACTAAATGGATTTATATAAATATTACAACTAAAATATAATGATAATCCTATATATGAATTACAAAACAACTTTAATACATTCATAATTCATCGTATTTTTATTAACACTTGAAAAATACACCCTTAAGAAATTATCATAATATATTTATAGGAATAAAATAGATTTTATAAATAAACCATATTCCAACAGAATCATCATAAACATAGATGGATGATGACATGGATGAAACAACCTTTATTAGAGCACTAAAATATATTTAGAGAAAGAATAAAAAAAATCCCATTCATTTTTTGATATTCTTTTTGAAACTATTTCATAAAAAATGAATATATATTTATTTATAAAACTATTGATTTATAGAGAGGGAGTTTTTTAATTAAAAAATTAATATAGTGGGAAAATTATCTAGTATTAAAAACATTTAAAAAGATGCTTCTTTTAAAATCTTATAAAGATGGTTAATGTTGGTGGAAAAAAACATATAAAAAATTTTAAATGAATATGAATTTTAAAATAATATAAATTCTATTGAAAAATAACATAATCTATAATATATGTAGATATATGTATTACCATACTGCAAAATCAATAATACAGATATAGATGAAAATCATTCCTGACTAAAAAGAGTAGGAAAATGATATTTCTCTTACAATAATGAATTTAAGTGAGTTATGAACCAAAAGGGAAGTGAAATAATAAATAGGAAAATAATATTTATGAACCACTAGTGTATTGAAAATATAGTTGGTTTTTGAGAAAAAACAAATATACTTTCTATAGAAAGAAACATATTAATATAAATTTCAAATTCAAAATGAGATTATAAATAAAATCATTACCTTTTAACATAGACTCACATCAAAGCACATTATCTACTTTTATATTAAAAATAATAATATCAGTAACTTATTTGATAATATTTTTAGAATATTTTACCATTTATATTATATTATTATTATCATTTATATAAATGAATTTTCATGTCAATGGTTATCATTATCATCACATGTTATTAATTCTGATTGTTTTGTACATGATCCATGATGGAGATGTTAAAACCATTTATTATATAATATTTATAAATATGAGATAAATGGAAAATTAATCAATGTTTATAGATGATTTAGGTATCCCTATGTTAATTTAATATTATTTCTTTTTATTCTTTTCAATAATTGAATCTATGGAATACATTTTTCAGGTAATTTATTAATGACCATGTGTTACCCTATAACAATTATTAATTTTTAAGAATTTCTTTAAGAAAAATATTCATAATATATATTAATCTACAATATCATATATTTCTAGTATTAATATTTTTATTCTTATTCCTAGTGAAAATGAAAATGTCGGTACATCAACATTCATATACGAAGTTGATCTAACCCAAACAAGAACATGCCAAAATAATCAATCAGTGATCGTATTGAATTATATAATAGTAAATTTTTTTCTAAGAAGAATAATCATGCTAAAATATAATAAATAGTGATAACGATTTTTATTATTCCTAATAATTATTAATGAACATTAATATAAGATAAATACATTTAAACATTATGATTTCACCCCATCTCAACATGGGTTCTTTTATAGTGAAAGATTTATGGATTTCTAACTTGAAAAAACATCCAAAATATTAGAGGAATATAAGAGATGTAAAATTGGAAGGAATTAAGGATATTATCAGAGGAATATAATGTTCTAATATTATATAGTATATCTAATTTTTTAGGTAAAATTGGGGGAAATTTTTTTGGAAACATTTGTTTGGTGAAGGAAAGAGATAGAATAAAAATGTACTTAGTTAAGTAATTTAAATTTAATTGGTGAGATTAATGGTTAGGAAATAAAATCATAACAATGTTATTATAAAATGTGTATGTTTCAATTTTATTTTACAATATTTAAACCATGATATTTTACCTTTCTTTAACTCAATTTTACAATATTAAATTAAATTTTCCATGGTAGTTGTTTTTAACATATATATATATATATAATGACCACACTTACCCAATTTTTACAATATATTTCCATTATTTGACCCAATTTAATCTATTTAAATTTTAAAACAGAATAAATATAACTTTTATATAAAAACTAAAGTATTAATATATATATATTTATATTGTAACATCCTAGGTAAATGAAAAATAATATATTTTCATATTTATTAATATTTGTGAATTAAATATTAATTTTACATTAAAAGGGTTTCTATGTTTGATATCATACCCGATAAGCAACGATGATTTTATTTGAAATCTTAAATTGCACACTAATAATATAATATTATTATTTTAAATGGAAGTTAACTCCTATAATTTTTATTGGAAATAATGATCAAATCTAACTACAATATTATTATACATGTTTTTAAAATTTATTTACTTTTATTCAAGAAAAGATAGATGATTAAAATGTGAATGAATCTAATCTTAAGAATAATTTGCATTAAAAGGTCGATTTACCACCTTTCAATGGAGAACCCTTTTTTAAATATAGTTTCGGTCACCTTAATACATTTTATATGACCAAATAAAATCCTTCTTTAGAATGGGGACATCAAAATTTACTTTTTGTAAATTTTTGGAATTTTTCCAATAAAGATCATTTTGTAATGAATAGTTAAAATATTTTATTTTAATTCAAAATTGAGTTTTAATCTAATTTATTTATATGGTTAAATTATCATTTTAATTATTTTTAATGTGTAATTATAATATATTTTTACCATTCAATCCAACTTTGGCCATTGGAATTAATTTCACATTGAAATTGGACAAAAATAAGTGTCAATCTTTTGATAGTTATTGTTTATTAAAAAGACAATATTTGTTTTAACAACAGGAATTTATTTTAAATTAATTAACGAGTCTTCGAGGTTTATAATTTGGTAAAATAGTCATCATTTTTGAATTCAGAATATCAAATATAGCTTAGGCTGAATGTTTGGTATTTTTCTTAAAAACATCAATTTTTATGAATAGTGAAACCACTTAGTAGTAGTTAAAAAAATTGACTTTTTCATTCAAATGAAATTTTACCACTTCTGTAAATTTAATTTTGAAAATCTGAAATATATTGTTTTTATTAGTAATTAAAATGTGGTTCAATAAGATGAAAATAATTTTTGCTGAATCGTAACTTTTGACTTTTATTTATCATTTTTAAAGGTAAATATGGTAACTCAAGGTAAAAAGAATATTATAATAATTCAAAATTACCATAACAGTTGTCCTATCATTATTTTATAAGTAATGGCCTACCATGGGCATCCTTGGGAAAATTTTGGGACCCCATGGAGCCACTAATGAATGATAATGACACTTTATATTAATTTACTTAATGTAAAGACAAAATTGACCTAAACCAAAAATATTTGAGTAAATTAATTTTTTTATGGTGTTATACAAATAATAATATTTACTATAAATATTAAATGAAATTCTAAAATTATTTCCCACATCATGGTTTTTTTTTAAATTTTTAGACATCTAATGAATTAAATAATTTATGACACAATAATGATGCAGTGTTTACCTCAGTAATAAATCATATAAATAAATGAGATTATAAATATTAAAATAACAAGAAAATCCTATCAAATTCTTATTGGATGATTTTATTTCTATCACCAGTCATGTTATCTTCAACTATAATGATTTTTGGACCATTATAAACTGAATATATTTATATAATAAAATAATATTTTCACACTTTCTTAAAGAGCCCCTCCTCCCACATATAAAAGAAGATCATTTCTATCCAATTCCTCACACATATCAAGCCTTTTGGATCATCCAACTTCTACCCAATTAATCTCTCTACATCCCTCTACTCCACCAAGAAGCCTTGCCTTACGAAGAAGGCATATCAAGAATTCCTTTTGGTTCAAAACAAAGAAAGTTACCCAAATTAAAGGTGACGGTTTCTCTTAACTTCTTTTCATTTATTTTACTTCTCCAACCCCTAAAATATTTTTATTCCATTGTTTATAACAACATCAATATCTTAAATTTACTAGGATGTTTTTATTACAATTATTTTAACTTCACTTACACACACCTCCATCTAATGGGTGAAGAATATACTGTTTCTGCTGATGGAAAACTAACGCCTCACAAAATGATGATTGTTTGATTATCTCCTACCGTCTCTAATGGTGTAAATTATTATAGAACTGTATTTATATATAATATATTTTATGATTTTTCTTTTTTTATGCTTCTATATATTCATTTTATAGCATACCTTTATGGTTTTGATTATTGGTAAACGTGATAAATTCATTTGAGGAAGTCTGAACTACCACCCCCTCAAAGTGATATGACTCGTTAACGCCATATGTTAGACTTATAAAGGATTGAGTTAATTATATTATGTATGAAATTATATTAGAACTATAATATACCTATGTTTCATTATTTTTTAAATCCATTAAATTTTGAAATAGAAATGAAAGTGACCTTTATGCGTACGTACGGTTTACCATCTCCATGAACGGTGCATTTTATTGCAAATCTCCAAAATGTTACGTACTATTATAAATAGATATATATAATGGATATATATGATGTATATAATATCTAAATAGTGAATATCATTCTAGAGATAATGGATTACTGACCACATGGACAACTTGTAAGTATAAGGTGTTCATTTCTGACTCAGGTACCAAATATCGACAAAATGAACCTTATTAACTTAAATGATTATATAATGTTAATAACATGGTAATAAGTGATATAAAATAAATAATAAACTTGAAAAAAGGTTCTTCATCAAGTATAAATAAACTTTAGTTTGTTATTCAGGTGATTAAAAAATGAACGGGTCAAGTTGGACACGAGGTAAGGGACTTCGTCTCAATCTCCATTCATTGAGGAATATTTTGTTTTAATATATGACATTCTTTTATACACTACAAAAAACATTGACTTTTCAAAATGTATCCTTTTACATGAAGAATTTTACTAAACGATAATAAGGAATGATTCTTTTAATGTAAGCGATGATAACAACCTTTCCACCATCTCAAGTCTTATTTGTTCTTCGGCATCCTTAACAAGATGTAATATTTTTTAAGGAAAATAAATACCATATACCCTTTTATGAATTTTTGTTTTGAAAATGGGTTTGATAATGGATTTTTTTATGTCAATAAATTTAAGTGATATATTGTGATTCAAATGTGTAAATGTTTTCTTTTATTTATATTTTTTTATGTGTTATGGTTTTAAAATGGTACTTGGACATTTGACGGGTGGTTACATGATTAACCAAACAACGGGTGGTCCCATGATAAACTAGGATCGGTGTTTATGTTATAACCTCTAATGAATTGGGTATGGAAGTTGGATATATGGTTATTCCATTTAGTGATATGTGTGGAATTCAACGTTATGGTTATTCGATTTACGTATGTTTATGTCACAAGTTACCTTTAGAAGTTATCTGTTCTTTATATGGGTTTTATGGTATTATTTTTGTAAAAAAAGGGTATGTAATGATATTTTATTTGATGAAGAGTATTTACTAATTCATAAAGGTGAAAAGTATTATTTATGATAAAGTATTCATGGTTTACTTATTGTTTTGAAAAAACTAACAATTTTCATTATTTGTGTATCCCTTACACACCTTTTTATGCTCATCATATGTTTTTGAAATGTTTTTCATAGGACATAATGTTGAATTGGGTCAAGGATGGGGTAACAGAAAATTTATGCCATCCTAATCATGGAATAAGACATGACTCTTTTTTTGAAGAGTCCTTGATTTGTGAAAAAAATGTAAATTGAGTAGAAGTTTCTACTTTTATTTTTTTTAAATGAAATGTAATATTTATGGAAAAATTCTCTATAACACTAAAACTGAAAAGATCCTTAATGTGATTTATTCATTTAATTCATTATTATGTAATTTCCTAAGGCAGGGTCTATATAGTTGGTATCATAGGTCGGTATGGACATCTTTAGGAGTTAGGGTTTTGATAAACAAAGGTCAATAAATTAATTTATGGTAATATTGAAATGATATAGCATTTGCAAATTACCATGTTTCATCACCAAAGATATTTATTTGTTCAGAATGGTTTTCCACATAGGAAACAAGGAAGCTATGATGGAATGACATCAGGAGAAAGACAGCCTTCTAAATCAACAACCTAATATGGTCATAATAATAACTGATTAGGTTTTTGTAGTGATGTCACAGTTGACTCAAGATACAAATGGTGGTAGTATCCATTCATGAGAATAGCCATATCAACCGTAGAGGAACATGTCAGTAGTTGAGAATTTCATGAGGCAAAATCCCCCATCATTCAGAGGATCATATGACTATGTTCTAGCCGAAGAGTGGATTAACGTACTGTAGAAGATTTTTTATGTTATGGGGTGTTCATATCATCAAAATTTTAGTCTTGTTGTTTAAAAATTTGAAGGTGATGTTGATCAGTTGTGGTCGATGGTGAAAAATACCAGGGATAGTTAGGAGATTGATGCTCTTTATTGGTATGAATTCAAAGGTATGTATCTTCAGAAATAATTTCCTAAGGCGGTTTGTCTTATGATGGAAAAACAATTCCTAGAGTTGAGGTAGGAGGATGACTCAGTGGAAACTTATGAAGCAAGGTTCACTCGACTTGAAAGGTATGCACTAAATTTAATCTGAGATCTTGATAGTAATATAAATAGATTTTACTCCAGACTGAATCCATGATATTGAAGAGAATTAGCCTCTCGTGACATCAAAAGTTATGAAAAATATGATCGATGTTTGGAGAAGGTGGAAATGGAGTTAGTTGATGATCTGGTCTTCATTGAAAAATAATAGAATAAGAGGTCTAGTTGGCTGTAAAAGAGAAAGAATTCATCAAAGAAGCATGGAGGTAAGAATATTAAACATCCAACTTGTGAGAAGTGTGGTAAAAATCATAATGAAGAATTTTTATAAAAGACTAGAAAGTGCTTATGGTGTGGTAAGTTTGGTCATATTGCTCGTAACTGTATGGAAGATGATCAAGCAGGAAAAAAAATCCATCGGTAAGATGTTTGAAGTGTAATGAAATGGGAGATTATAAAAATGAGTGTCCAACGAATAACTCTACTGAGGGAAAGCAGCTAGAATACAAGTAGAAATGGGTGATTAAATCCTTTGAAACTAAGTCAGTAGATGTTGGGCCATCAAACGAAGTAGTATCATGTACACTGTTTGTTTGTTTAGTTTATGTCAATGCGTTGTTTGATTTAGGGTCTACACACTCATTCATTTCTGAGATATTTTCTAATAAATTGAAAATTTAATCTCATGATATGAATATGGAAGTTATGGTAAAAACACTTGGAGGAAATGTTGAGACAAAAATAAATTATAAGAACTTTTCTATTCTTGTGTGTAGAAGGAATATTCCTACATACCTTATTGTTTTTCTTATAGTTGAGTTTCATGTTATTCTTGTACATTTTGTGTACAAGAATAAACCCTTTATTTTCTTAACATATCAGGAAGTTAAGAAACTAGTAAAATATGTAGATGAATGTTACATAGCAAATATTGTTGAAAATAAAGGAACTTTTCAGATTAATGATTTACCAGTGGTAAATGAGTACCATGATGTTTTTCTTGATGAGTTTCCGGGTATTATACCTAATCGAGAAGTTGAATTTATTGTCGATTTAGTTTCTGATGCTAATCCAATTTCAAAACCCCCTTATTTAATGGATAAAATTGATCTTTTATAGTTAAATATGTGATTTCATGTGTTATTAGAAAAATGTTTCATTCGACTTAACACATCACCATGGGGTGCTCTGGTTTTTTTTAAGGAAAGATGGTTCAATGATACTTTGCATTGATTATAGAGCATTGAATAACATCGTTGTTAAGAACAAGTGTCCTTTGCCTCATATCGATGATTTGTTTGATCAGCTCCAGCGAGCTCAGTATTTTTCGAAGATTGACTTGAGATCGGGGTACCATCAGTTGAAAGTAAAAAAGCATACATTCCAATGACTGTGTTTCATAATAGATATGGCCATTATGAATTTGTAGTTATAACTTTTGAGTTAACCAATGCACCTATTGTATTCATAGATCTTATGAATAGAATTTTTTGTGAGTTCTTGGATAAGTTTGTGGTTGTGTTCATTGTTGATATATTGGTTTATTCTAAAAATAAAGCGGATCATGAAATCATTTAAGGATTATCTTGAAAACTTTAAATGAAAAAAAAACATTATGAAAAATTCCACAAGTGTGAGTTTTGGTTACAAAAAATTTATTTCCTTCGTCAAATTGTTTTAAAAAATGGTGTAACTGTTGATCCTGTTGAATCAAAAGTTGTTCATGTATGGCCAAGACCCACAAATATAACCGAGATCTGTAGTTTTATTGGTTTGGCAGGTTATTGCCAAAGGTTTGATGAAAAATTTTCATGGTTATCTAGTCTATTGACTATGTTAAATTGAAACTATGTTAAGTTAATTTGGAAAAAATAATATGATGATTGTTTTCAAGAATTAGAAAGAAGATTGGTGAATTCTACAGTTTTGGAGCTGCCTTCCAAAAATGGTGAGTTTTTTATTTATAGTGATGCTTTATTGAAAGGAATTGGATATGTCCTTATGCAGAATGATCAAGTAATTACTTATGATTCCAGTCAGTTGAAACTACATGTGTTGAAGTACACTACACATGATTTCAAATTAGTTGTTGTTGTTTTTGCATAAAAAATTTGGAGGCATCATTTGTATGGAATAAAATGTGAAATATATACTGAACACAAAAGCTTAATGTATATATTCACTCAGAAGGAATTTAACATGAAATAGAGGAGATGACTGGAATTAATCATTGATTATGATTGCAATATTCATTATCATCCTCGAAAATTAAATAAAGTGGTTGATGCATTGAGTCGAATATATAATGTCTCATTAACCATGCTATGTTTGGAATGAGATCCTTTGGTTTTTGATTTGATAAACTTGGGCATAGAAGTTGTTGGTCCAGGAAATTATTCTATTTTGTTTTAGGTGTCAGTGAAATCATCTCTATGAGACAGAATAAAGAAAGCTCATAAAGAATACAGTGAGTTGCAGAAAAATTTAGAGTTGGTTTAGAAGGGTAAGTTGCCTTATTTTAACATTAATAATGATTGTGTTTTGAGGTTTTGGAAAAGATTATGGGTGCCTTGTGAATCACAATTGAAGAATGAGTTGTCATTTGAAGTTCATAGTTCTCCATATTCAGTTCATCCTGGTAGTACTAAGATGTATATAGATATTTGGGAGTATTACTGGTGGGATGGAATGAAAATAGATATTACTGATATTACTGTGAAGTGTTTAACTTTTCAGTAGGTTAAAGCAGAGCGGCAATTACCAAAAGGGATTCTTTAGTCTTTACCAATGCCATAGTGGAAATGGGATAATATATCCATGGAAATTATTGTGGGATTGCAGAAGACATCTCGAGGTAATAATGAAATCTAGGTAATAGTTGACTAATTGACTAAATCTTCTCATTTCCTCCCTATTTGAGATACTTTTTCTCTAGCTCAAATTACTCGGTTGTATGTTTAAGTGATATTCTGGATGCATGGAGTTCCCCTCTCCATTGTATCTAATCATGATCTCATGTTTACATCTAACTTTTTGAATGGACTTCAAAAGTCATTGGGTACTGAATTAAATTTTAGTACAACTTTTCTTCCTCAATCAGATTGGCAGTCAGACTGAGCAATTCAGACCTTATAGGATATGCTACATGCTTGTTCACTAGATTACCCAGAAAGTTGGGACCAACGTATTTCTTTGGTTTAATTTTCCTATAATAATAGTTTTCATTTTAGTATACAGATGGATCCATTTGAGGCATTATATGGAAAGCATTGTCAAACTCCGGGTTTTTGGAATGAAGTACGTGAAAGGAAGTTTATGTGACTAGAATTAGTAGAAGTGATGGTAGAGAAAGTTCAGTTGATTCAGAAGCACATGAGAACAGCTCAGAGCAGATAGAAAAGTTATATAGATAACTGGAGGAAGGATATTTATTTTGAAATAGGTGATCATGTCTTTCACAATGTTTCTCCATGGGAATGTGTGATGTGTTTTGGTATGAAGCGAAAGTTGAGTCTGAGGTTCATTGGAACTTATGAAATCCTAGAGAAATTTGGATCATTTGCGTACATAGTGGCTTTACCTCAATGTTTATCCTAGGTACACAATGTTTATAATGTTTCGAGGTTGAGAAAGTATATAATAGATACATCTAATGTTTTGAGCTCAGAAGTAGTTCAGTTGGAAGTGTATATCTCTTATAATGAAAAATCGGTCAATATTCTTGATTGTAGAGAGACTTTATTGTGGAATATGGTAACTCACTATGTAAAGGTTTTGTGGAAAACCATATGTTTGAAGAGGCAACATGGGAATCTTAAAATGCTATGATGGATAAATACCCCCACTTATTTTGAAAAGTGAATAAAAATTGTGAGGATCCAATTTCCAAAAGGGGGTAGGATGTAACATCCTAGGTATATGATGAATAAGAGATTTTCATATTTATTAATATTTGTCAATTAAATATTAATTTTACTTTAAAAGGGATTCCATTTTCGATAGTGTATGTGATACGTAACAACGGGTATCTTTGAAATCTTAAATAGCACACTAATAATATAATAATATTATTTTAAATGGAAGTTAACTCCTAGCCATTGTATTGGCATGAATGAACCAAACTAACTATAATCTGATTATACATGTCTGTTAGATGTATTTACTTTTATCCAATAAAATTTAAGGCTTAAAATGATTATAAATCTAATTTTAAGCATAATTTACATTAAAAGGTTGATTTACAACCTTTTAATAGAAAACCCTTTTTAAATAAAGAAATGGTCTCTTTAATACATTCTATTTTACCAAATAAAATCCTTCTTTAGAATGGGGACATCATAATTCATTTTGTGTAAATTTTTGGAATTGTAAGTTAATGTTCATTTTAAATGAATAACAAAAAATATTGTATTTTAATCAAAAATGTGTTTTAATATAATTTATTTATATGGTTAGATTATCTATTTATTTGTTTTTAATGTGTAATTAGAATATATTTTTAGCATATAATTCAATGATGGTCATTGGAATTAATTTCACTTTGATATTAGACATAAACAAGTGTCAATCTTTTTATAGTTATTGTTTCTTAAAAACAAGCTATTTTTTTAACAACGGGAATTAATTTTAAATTAATTAATGCAACTACTATGTTTATAATTTTGTAAAATAAACATAATTTTTGAAATCAGAATATCCAGTATTTTTTAGGCTTAATTTTTGGTATTTTTCTGCAAAAACTACAATTTTTCATAAATAGTGAAACCGCTTAGTAGTAGATAAAAAAACTGAATTCTTCATTTAAATGAAATTTTAACACTTCTGTGAATTGAATTTTGGAAATCTGACATACATGGTTATTATAATTAAGTAAAATTTGGTTCAGTAAGATGAAAATAATTTTTGGTGAATAGTAACTTTTGACTTTTATTTACCGCGGTTAAAGGTAAATATTTTAAATCATGGTAAAAAAAATATTATAATAAGTCAAAATTACATTAACACTTCTCATAACATTATTGGATTAGTAATGGCCAACAATGGGAATCCTTGGGTCGAGTTGGAGACTCCATGGAGCCACTTATGAATGATAATGACACTTTAGATTAATTAACATAATCTAAAGACAAAAATGACATAAACATAAAATATTTTAGTAAATTAATTTATAAAATTGGGTTATATAAGAAATTTTTTTGACTATAAATATTAATTAGAATTCTAAAATGATTTACTACATCATGGTCTATTTTTTATAATTTTTAGACATCAAATAAATTAAATTATTTATGACACAATAATGTTGCAGTGTTTTCCTCATTAATAAATCATTTAAAAAAATAAGATTATAAATATTAAAAAAACATTCAAAACCTATCCATGTATTATTGGATGATTTTATTTCCACCATGAGTCAAATTGTATTATACTCTAATGATTTTTGGACTTTTAGATACCTAATATCATTATATAATAAAATAATAGTTCCACACTTTCCTAAAGATCCCCTCCTCTCCTTTATAAAAGGAGACTATTTCTAACTAATTCCACACAACTCTCAAGCATTTTGGCTCATCCAAACTTTGACCAATTAATCTCCCTACATCCAAATCCTCCACTTAAAATCCTTACCTTAGGCAGGAGGAACTTTAAGAATTCCATCTGGTTCAAACCAAAGGAAGTTACCCAAATTAAAGGTGACAGATTCTCTTAACTTCTTTTATTTTATTTTTCGTATCCAACCCCTCAACTCTTTTTATTCCATTCTTTTTTTAAAACACCAGTATCCTAAATATACTAGAAATTTTTTATGGGATTTATTTGAACTACACTTATACAAACCTCCATCTAATGGGTGAAGAACATACTGTTTCTGTGGATAGAATACTAACACCTCACGAAACGTTGATTGATCAATTATCTCCTACCTCCTCTCATGGTGGACATTACGATGGAACTATATTTATATATTATATATATTTTATTCTTATGTTTTTTTTATTCTTCTGTATTTTCTTTTTATACCATAACATTATGGTTTCCATTATCGGTAAACACGGTAATTTAATTTGAAGAAGTGTGGACTACCTCCCCCTCAAAGTGATAAAACTCGTTAATTCCATATGTACGAAATATATAGGATAGTGTTAATGATATTATGTATGATATTATATTGGAATTATAATAAACTTGTGTATCATTATGTTTAAATTCCCTTATATTGTGAAATAGAAATGATTGTCGCATTTATGCATACATATGGCTTACCGTCTCCATGAATGGTGCATTTCATTTCTTATCTAAAAAATTTTATGTGATATTATAAATACATATATATATATATAATGGATATATATGATTTATATAATATCTAAATAGGGAATATCATTTTTGAGATAATGGACTATTGAACACATGGACAACTTGTAAATATATGGTGTTTATTTTTGACTCATGTACCAAATATAAAAAAAAATGAATGTTATTAACACAAATGTTTACATTGTTTATAACATGGTAATAAGTGATATAAAATGAATAATAAACTTGAAAAAGTTTTTTAATAATGTAGAAATAAACATTAGTTTATTATTCAGGAGATTAAAGAACAACAAGGTCATGTCGGACACGAGGTAAGGGACTTCATCTCATTCTCCATTCATTGAGGCATATTTTGTTTTAATACACGACAGTATTTTATTTGATGTATAAACTCCATTTACTTTTCAAAGGGAATATTTTTCAATGAAGTGTTTTACTAAATGAAAAAAAGGAATGTTTATTTTAACGTAAGAGTTGAAAATGACCCTTTTTCCTCTGCAAGTATTATTTGTTCTTTTGCTTCCTTAAAAAGTCGTAATGTTTTTTGAAGGAAAATAAATATCATATACTCTTTGATGTATTTTGGAATTGAAAATGGTTTTCATAATGGATTTGTAATGTCAATATATATAAGTGATATATTGTGATTAAAATGTGGAAATTATTTATTTTCCTTATATTTGTTTTATGGGTTATGATTTTATAAGGGTACTTGGATATTTGATGGGTGGTTACGTGATAAATCAAATGACGGGTGGTGCTGTGATAAATCAGGATGGGTGGTTACGTTATAAACTCCAATGCATTGGGTATAAAAATCGGTCGTATTGTTATTCCATTGAGTGATATGTGTGGAAGTCGACCCTATGGTTATTTCATTTAAGTATGTTTATGTCTCAAGTTACCTTTATAAGTTATGTGTTCCTTATGTGGGTTTTATGGTAATATTTTGGTTACAAAAGTGTATGTAATGATTTTTTATTCATTGAAGAGTATTTACTACTTTATAAAGGTGAAAAGTATTATTTATGATAATGTATTAATAGTTTACTTGTTGTTTTGACAAACTTATAGTTTTTCTTCTTTGTGTATCCCTTACTAAGCTTTTTATGCTCATACAAAGTATTTATAATTTTTTTCACCAGACATAATGTGGAATAGGGTCAATAATGGCATCAAGGAAAATTCATGTTGTACTAAATGTGGAACTTGACATGACTTTTTTTAAGAGTTCTTGTTTTGTGAAAAAAATGGAAACTGAGTAGAAGTGTCAACTTTGTATTATTTTTTTGAAATGAAATATAATACTTATAGCTTAATTATCTAAAACTCTAAACCTAAAAATATCCTCAATGAGAATTATTCATTTAATTCATGATTATATAATGTTTTAAGACCGAGTCCTTATATATATAATAAAAGATGATTATTTAAATATTAAGGGTTCCAATTATTCATTCATATCTATTACTAATTGAAATATGTTAATATATTCTTATAAAATTAAATTATAATAATAATTTAAAATATATAAAAATAATCTACTTATATAAAAAAGAAAATACCCAAAATTGATTTTAAAGAAATAATTTGTTTTGCATTAAATAATTTAATTAATCATTTTATGTATAAAATTGACCTTTATTTTTTAAATACATCAACTAATTATTCAATAATAATATTAATATGTAAGAAAACAATTTACTTTGATTAATTTTTAATTATATATTTTTATTTTCTTTCTCTCTTGGATTAGATTATTTTTTTCAATTATATTGTTTTTCATTACCCAATATTCCCATATGATATATCATAAGACTATTTAAAATGATAATATTTCTAATATAAATATATTAATGAAACCTATTTCCAATGACTATATTTATAATGGTCCTATTTTACACTTATATATAACCTTGAATACATCATTAAAATTAATCCTCCTAGCCATCCAATTCTCTCTCAACAAACTCATGGTAGGTTTATTGTTTATCATTCATTACATTCTTGTCATCTAGTTTTAATCATCATATAGATAATGAGGATACAAATGATATGAGGATAAAAGTTTTCTATACATTATTTTTTAAAAATAACATTGTTTACATAATGATTTTTTATAGCAATATCTTAATTTATTCAGGTATTTTTAATAATATAGAAATATATATAATTAAAATGTATTAGAGTTTGTTTTAGTTTTATTATATGGTAAAGAAACTATACAACATATTATTGATGTTAATATAACGTTTATAGTAAATTTTTGTGTGTCATACACAAAAACATACATACGGACACAAAACGCATTCCATGAGTAGCCTACAAAAATGGATATCACATAGATAATTGAACAAGCTATCTCAACATAGTTCCCAACATCAAAAATAATATCTCAAATAGAATATATTTATCCAAATAAATGGGGTATATGAAATATGAATTTTTACCAACAAATAAATTATATCATTCAGTTGATTTTAGTCACACATGATCTCGATTCATGGGCGATGGTAGTATAGTGGATAAAAAGATCATATCCACCCAAAAAAATATAAATATAAAAGTATACAATCAATTCCCATAAAAATATAATTAATAATCATAACATACCTATAAAATTGAACCACCAGTAGTAACATCTACCCATAATTTCACCAATGGTAATTTCCTAATAAAACTATTATTAATTACAAAATATTTTATCACTATGAAATATAGTTAATAACCTAAAATCATGATTGGTAATTATGTTATAAAACCATTATAATTTTATGATAAATACATTGATAGTTGATCGATAATAGAATCATACATCCCATTAAAATCACCCCATATACATCAACAATAGTAACAATTATCATATCTTCTATAAGATCTGAATCCCTATCTCTCTTAATAATCATTCAGTAACCTTCCAAATGAACTATTTTTAACTAAATCATTGTAGTAACTTTGTATTTATGTACACCATAACTTCTTACATACATCATTTATAATAAATTATACCAAATTATTGAATCAAATGGGATGATATAGGTAAGAAATTGTTTACATGACATGTACCAAAGTGGCATGATCACAATAAATTTATACATTACCCGATATATCATAAAAACCTAAGTCACTTATTACAAGAATGTATCACAAATTTTTTTACAGATTTCATGAACTATTTATACCTCACCATGAATAAAAATACAACAATTAATAACAATTTCACAAAATTTTCTAAAATTTATCGTGGTCTCATGTCATTATGATATAAATCATGATTTTTTTGAAAATATCATCCCCTATAATAACTCATTCTACAAAAGTATTCATTTTGCATAAAAATTTTAAAATTTTATTTGAACATATAATCAAAATATCAACAAAAATGATTTCTACGATTTTCAATTATATCAATATAAATTTTATGGATTTTCATTTCTTAAGATTTTATAACAAAACTATCATTTCAATAAGACTGAAATTTAATCAAATAATATATTTATATACTCATTAATTTTCATTTTTTTAGAGAAAAAAAGATTAAATAATTAACTTAAATTAATAAAACCCTTCCCCAAACATGATTTATTATTTTTATTATATTTATTTCATCTTTCAAAAATTATAGATAAAAATTATAAATAATGAGAATTCCTGATAGATGTAAATTTATATGTTTCATTTTATCATTTAACTGATGATCTCACACATCCATTATATAAATTATCATCCTTGATAAATTTTATAATTATATTTTTTCTTGATCTTTATTTAATCTCCATTAACATAGATGCCTATGATTTCCCCTGAATGAATATAACGTTCGAAGTATAAGTGATAATAAATTAAATGATGAAAGAAACCCCATTGTGTTATAAAATGTCTAATTAAACTTTCATTATCCCTTATTAACTCTCATTATCTCTATCTAAATTCAAATCCACCGCAATAAATAACCCAAATTTATTTATTGACTAGTATAACACTTTTGAACTTGCACTCATGTATCAGGTACTAAAAATTGATGTTTTACATTTCTAGATTTTATATCGAAAACAATGAACCAATTTTGACCATATAAAAAATTCATCAAACATATAAAATATTGGATAACTTACATACCTATGGGCCTTTTAGGATTAACATTTTAGAGAAATAGTGAAACTATTACATAATAATACCGATTTTATTATTTGATCATTTTTCAATTATACTTTTGTTTTATAATTTTATAATTATTCTAAAACATATCCCACCAAAATAATCAACCATGAATCCTTTATAAATATATTTAATTTAAATAAAATGATATCCTTGAAAAATTGAAAGTATAAGAAGGCTGACCACAAATATTCAATTATAATAAATATATTCATTAAAAATTTAATTTCATCAATGGGAATATGATGACAGTAAGGGAATGGTGAAATAATCAATGTTAATGAGGATAAAATTACATAATTCAAACCAATAAAAATATGGATCATAAATATAGGGGCATGGAATAAATTTTTACATAATATAAGAGTCATACAAGTCAACAACTATGACACATTTTAAACAATCCTTAAGAAATAGATCCATTATAACTCATAACAAGAATAAAGAACCTTTGTAGCTATCTTACATCACCATTAATTCATCAAAAATACCCCTAAATGGGATAATTCTAACATTATATTTGGATTAACATACAGTAATTAAATCTTTAATCTCTTAAGAGTTACTCATAATCAGTAAAGACCATTTCTCTTAGTAGTGACTTACATTAGTTAACCTCGCCGTCTCATAGAGGTAATGTACAATAGTTTACTCTAGCTTTTATTAATAGTTATTCCTATATAGTAATCTCTTTAACCATTTATTAGTATCCTTAAATAGTTAACTTTGTTGTCTCTTAGGTTTAATATATAATAACTAACTATTTTGCATTACATAATTTTGTTGAGGGGTATAAAAAACCAAAATTTCTTTGTTTAATAATAGAACCACCCAAAAAAATATATTCATCTTTCCAAGTACCATATATTGAAAAAAATATTTATAAGCTGTCAATTGAAAATATAGAACCATTGAAAAAAACAATAATAACAATTTTTCAAGTTTAGCAGGTGGAAAATAAATGGATTCCATGAAAATAACAATAAAATAATCACATTCCATGTAGTGGAAGAAGATATATACAATAACATTTCACAATTACTAGTGTATAAAAATAATCATTAATGGATGTTTACATAGATTAAAATTCTTTTAAAAGAAGATTTAAAATGTTTTATAGAAATGATTGGAAATATTATTATCCAATTGATACATTATAAATATAAAAATTCCAAAATCATTGAAAAAATAAATGGGAACTTGTAATAGAATATTACATTCCATGAATGGTAATGATGGTGGGAAATTTTATTTTATTTATATAATTTAATGAAAACATTATTTTCAGAACTCAATAAATAGAAAAAAATAAATTGTTTGAAAAAAGATAAATTAACTTTTACTAAATTTAAATAATTTTAATGATATTTAATTTATAATTTTATTATTTCATGTATATCAAGGAAATTTCATAGAATAATTTTGATGATATTTGTCATGGAATAAAAATATTTTTGGATAAATATCAAATAAAGGTAAATTTTCATTAGAAACATTATCTAGATCATTTTAATTACAACATTAAAAAATTAGTACTAAAAATTTCCAAAAATAAAAATAATATAATAAATGAGATCATAGTTAAAGTATATGTTCTATTTAATTACTATAAAGGAAAAATTAAAATAATATATACAATAATGAAATGATAATGTAAAATAAATTCATACAATGCAAGTAAAATTTTAGTAGTAATCACCATGAGAGAAATAAAATCAATTGAAACATTATATATCCCAAAAAAAACTATTTTCATTATAAAATATTTAAAATGTTAAATAGATACACCACATAAAAAAATTTAGGTGTACAGTATAACATATGTCCAAAATATTACAATTTTAAAAGATAAACCCTTACTAAATGGTATGTTTCATTTCAAATCCACATAATTTAAATAATTTTAATCAAAACATTAAATAAAATTAATTAATAAAATAAATGATAAACCATGTTAAATGGGATTTATATAATCTCATAAACATAAATATATCCATAACATAAAAAACTTGTTAACAAAATTATGTAGAGATGAAGAATCCTTATAAATATCATATCATTGAAGATGGAATTAATTAGTAAAGTAATTATGTGTAAAAATTTAAAATGAAAATAAATAAAGTGTAAATAAATAAAAATTTATTAAAATTTATTTAAAATATTAATATTCTCCATATATGTTCATTAAATTAGATGTATAATCTAATGAATAAAAATTAAGTGAAAAAATCCCCTACCTCAATTCACAATGTGTTGTGTAAGTTATTTAAATCATGTATAATACAAATATATTAATTTTTTAGGTTTTTAAGAAATTTTTAAAGTATTATTACATTATTATGACACCATTTTTTTAATTTATTTCATGAAAACATTTAATTACTTAATTATTTAAGTTCATATCATATTTTTTTTAGACGTTCAGTTCATAATTTCAGAATGACTTTAGTTTCATGCCTGTGGTCATAGTGGTCATGGTTTCAACATATAAAGAATTTTAATCATGAAAAAAAATTAACATTTATATGTTAAAAATAGTTTTATTATCATCCAAGAATGGTATACAATATGAATGAATCACAACGTGTTATGGAGATTGTATTGCACATGTAGACCCGAACAACATTTCAATTATCCAATATATAGAATGGTATAAAATTAGATGATATATTATCATACTAAAATAATAATTATGTCATGAATATAATATATATACATTGAATTATTAAATGTAAACAAATATGATAACAGATTATGGGAAATGACACACATTGCTTCATGAAGGTGGTAGTCCACACGCATGCATGAAAAATGTTTTCATTCAAAATATGATAGAAAAAGAAAATGAATAATGTTATTAAATTAAAATTATAAGGTATATTTATATGGTAGATATGATTTATATTATATTTTTTTATATAATTTAGTTTGATATAATATTAACTAAAATGAAAACCTGTGTTACAGTCATTACAGCCTTGATGAAGAACCTATTTGGGGTCCCTCCTCAAGGACCATTGGGTTGATATTTTAAGAAAAAACCCACTAGATTGTATCTAATAAATTAATGAAATTATGTTATGGAATTTTATGGCCACAATAAATAGATAATGATGTCTGAGGATGAGGGGAGAGTTAGCATCCTGATGTAAGAGGTCTGAGGGGAACCCTTGAAATTAACTTAAGTATTAAATTAATATAATTATATTTTCATTGTGATATGGCTAAGAAAGCGATATATTGAATATATAATGGAGTTAATATGAAATTCTATTATAATATAAAATTTATATAGGTTCATATGATGGTGAATGTCTTATATCAGAGTTCAAACAAACGCCAACCCTTTTGGTGATTCCAAAAATATCAAATTTTTACACTTCAGGGGTCATAAAAGTTACAATAAAAGGAAAAGTGACATATATTTGGAAAATGGTTGACTAAAATAATATTGCAATAAAATAAACAAATATAAGTTTTTTATAATTTTTAAATAATTTAATATAATTACATCTAACATAAAACACTATTAGTGTCATTTTTAGGACTATTCACACATTGGTATTTTATGAAATGTCATTATATAAATGTTTATCAAAAAGAAAATTCTAATACAACATTAATACATTTATATATCCAATTTATTTGTAACAGCATAAATCAAAAAAATACAATTTGTCAATTTATAGAAATATTTACTTGATATTTTGACGGATTGCACATTCATTGTGTCCCCATTGGGTAATCATTTAAGGAAATTAATTAATCTATAAAAACTGAAAATATATTAGCATCACAAAAATATTATTTATCATAAAAATAATTATCTATTACCATTAATGGCATATTTTTATCCTTTTGAAAACATAGTTGACATTTTAAAACAAATAAACTAACATTTTAGAGTTAATATTTTTTTAATATATCATAAATGTCATTACCATGGAAATATGTAACACCAATTCTAAAAATTATACATTGAAATTTGTATGTGAGAATTAAATTCATCAAATATATTAATGTAAATATTTATCTTGATTTTTATGTCACTTCACATTATATTAATCACTAGTTATCCCAACTTACCGTTCAACATGATGATAAATTATATAATGGTAACTGTTCATTACGAACAAAAATAATGAAGACATATTTATAAAATATATATATGATGAATGAAAATATATATTAAATTTTTTAAAATTAAATTCTTATAAGTGGTGAAAATTAATTTAAGTGGAAAATGTAAAAAAAATGGTTGTTAAAAATATTTATTTAATGCAAATAAATAACTTGTAAGAAAATTTACTATAATGATGATTATAATATGTATAATTTAATAATATATTAATATTCTAGAATTATTTTATTTTATTGTAAAATTCATATCACAATATGTCTTAATTTAATTTATCTAATTTAATGAAATCTCATTTAACGAGAATTGTTCTTTTTCACTATTCACATAAAAATATATCATTTTAAAGAAAATCTAAAAAATTCACCCAGAGTTAATATTCATATTATTATTGAAATAATTCTATAAATTTTGTAAAATTTTTATCCTAAAATTTTTAGAAATTAATTACAATTTCTACACATAAAATGAAATAAAAACCATTTTTTAAGAAAACATTTTTTAAGTATAAAATGACTTTTCTGAATTTTATTTAAATCCTCATTAAGAATTAATCAATTAATTTTAATTATATAAAACTATTAGTTGTAATTTATATAATGTTTTTATACCTACACATATGATTAACATAAAACTTAGGTTATAACAATCGTAATAAAATTATAATATTATTATTTTATATCACAATTCACCAAAACAATAGTGTTTCATGTTAATAAAACTATCATGTATTATATTCATATAAACAGAATTTTAGATGTGTTACATTATACACCCTTGAGTAAATATATTCCACAAATTCCTATCTCGTTTTTATTAATAATGGTTCAATTTATGTAATAATTAAACAGCAGGAAGTGGAAAATAAAACAAAAGACGATGAAAGGAATTACCTTTTAAATATTTAAAATACAATAGTTAAATCCCTACATCATAAAAATGGATAACAAACCATCCTTCTTATATGTGTATTGGGATTCTTAAATGTCACTTGGAATAACACATAATAATGTTTCCATATAATGTGAAAATTTGTGGGATTTGAAATCATATACATAATAGAAGAGGATAATATGCAAGGAATAATAGAGATTTATAGAGAAAAAGGTCATCAAAATGATAATAATCAAAAAACCACAATTCAGAAGGGGATAAAGATTACCATAAAATCATCACAAATAAATGATATGGTATTATTTTATTAATTCAATTTCCTTTTCCTACATTAGAGGATTTTATTATTACATTGACTAAAAATATAGTGAAAATTGTTATTTTATTTTCATTATACCCATAAATGAAAGTTCATCATTTGGTTGGGTGTTTCAATCTCATTCTATATTTATATCATATTTTATTCTACATTATGAGTATGAATATTTAATGCTTGAATCCCTATAATAACATTCCTATTTTTGATGATGAATATAAAATAACAAAAATATATTCAACCATTGTATACAGAAACAAAAAACTATTAGGTAAGGATATGATAACAACCAAATAAAAAGTTATATGAAGATATAAAAAATAATCTCAAACACATTATTAGTAACAAAAAAATTTTAAGATCATTTCATAAATAGATAAACCCTTAAACAATTTTTTAAGACAAACTGAGACCTTGCCCAAAAAAGAAAGATATATTTATTAAAAGGAAAGAAAACATACATAATTATAAAGAATGAATATTTTCAAAGATCCTTCTTGAAAAGAGGAACGAGATCACCTGACACATTATCAAACCAATTAAATTCATTACCATTGAAACCTTTGTTGGAAATACCATCAGCCAGTGAATTTTCCTCTCTATAAATGTGAGTGACAATATGCTCCCTTGAGTAGAGAATGTCCATGCATCTTGTCCACTAATTAGTGAGCCTCCATGAGAGATGTAAATAACGTGTTCGGATAACAAGCACTACTAGTATAGAGTCACACTCCAGCCAAAGCATGTCCAACAACAATATTCATGTTGTTCAACCACTGTTATAATACCATGAAATTTTCTTCAAGGGAAGAGGCAATACAACATGAACCATAAATACAACCAAGAGCATAACCTTGATAATCCATGAAGATAGCACCAAATCTAGAAGGACCTAGATTACCCCTAGAAGCTATATCAGAATTGATCTTAATCCATCCAAGAAAAGGGGCCTTCTATACAACTTGAATTGTGAGAAAGGGAGGCTGAATTTTCATTTTAATCTGAGTGAGAACAGATAAATCATGCATGGAGTTATGACAAAATGTACCCTCTCGACAAATCCCTCTCACACACAGCATCAGGCAGGCCTGACAAAGTAGCACCAACCCAGAAATATGTAATTCTTGTAACACCTTGTTTATAGCAGTTTAAATGATATGAATAAGCTCTTCCCTAGTAACCTAACGGAGACTCCAGAGTTGTGATGATAAATTCAGAGCAGACCATATTTTTAAGAAATCACATATTGAGTTTGCATAAGGTTGAAACCCTTCAAAATTTCATAAATTTCATTCCACATTGCTGAGGAAGTTGCACAGCTGAGAAAAAGATGATGCAAATCCTACCTATTCTAATGGAACAATGGAAAGATAGTGCAGAGAAAAATTCCATAGATTTTCAAGAAGTCATCTATTGGAAGTTTTTTGTGAGCGAGTCTCCATGTAAGAATTGAATGAGATGGGTCCAAAAAACATTTATGTTAATCACCCATGAATTTGAATTCTGGTGTGCTGCTAACATAATGATTAAAACCCCTTTGGAGGTAAGAATCCCATTTGGAGCATGTTCTCATCCCTATAAATTGCCCTTGTAAGACCAGAAATACCAATCTACAATAGAGGTAATGTGATCTGGAAGACATTTCATATCACTAAGCTGATCATTAATTGATTAATCAACATCCAGATCTGATACCCCTTCCAAAACAATGTCAATCAAGTGATTCTCAGTGTAGTTACATTTCTACAGTTTAAGAGAGGATTCCATCGATACCAACCATTGAGAATCAACATCAATTTTAGAGAAAATACTATTGAAGGCTAGCTACACTGAAGAGTTAAAGTAATTAATGTTTTGAGGCATAAGTCGTTGAGTGAATCTGTCTCTATGGACGCAAAGAGCCTCTGTGATCCCATTAATATGCTTCTAGATAAAACCAGCTTGCCACAAGTCATTGAAACCCTCAATATTCTTGATTCCTAAACGACCACTATCATAATGTTTGCAGATTGAATTCCAATGAACCATTGTGATTTTTTATCTGTGATGCACCCACTCCAAATGATGTTCTTGATAGAGATAAATATGCTCTTGAATAAATCAATCAACCATTTATACACAATGAAATAATAACCATATTTGGAGATGATGATAGACATTATAAGACATACCCAATCATCTATTGGATGAGACTTTCTCTTCTAATAAGAATGTTGTCTTCTATTCATTCCTACAATGACATAAAAATGATAAACCATTAGTCTTTCCCAGAACAAGGGCACCCCCAAGTAGGTGAAAGGGAGATATCCCTCATGAATTCCCATCTCTCTGATGATGTCATTTTTCTTGATGAAATAAAAATTCTTCCAAAAGTAAATAAAATACTTTCTCTAACTAACCTCTTGTATAGAAACTATATCATAATGTAAAATGACACTCTTTATATTTTTAATGTTCCCCTTATCCACTTTTTTAAATACAATGATATCATCCGCATACAAAAGGTGAGGAGGAGAAACAAGCCCCCTACCAGCTGAGATGAGCTTCATATTTAAATTTCCATCCACAATTGAAATAATTCTTCTGAGATAGTCTATAGTAATAGAAAAAATGATTGCTGATAAAGGTTCACCCTTCCTGACACCCCTCGAGTTATCAAAATACCCGTCAGGGGATCCATTGATGAGAACATAAATATGAGTAGATCTGAAAAAAAAATTCCTCACAATTAATGAAAACGTCATCAAAACCACACATGGTGTGAATCTTGCAGATGAAACCCAAATCCATTGTATAAAATGATTTCTTGAAATCCATTTTAGGAGTAATATTACATTCTTTTATGGAATTTCATAGAAGATTAACACACTCTAAAGTAGTGATTAGGCAATCTTGGATTGATCTCTTTTTGAAAAAGCCTAACTAATTATCATAAACAATCATTCAAGCAATATAGGATGACCTGTTAGCAAGAATCTTGCAAATGATTTTATAATTGGTATTAACTAGGAAAACATGCCTGAATAAATTTATTTCATTGGAATTTTCCACATTCAGAATAATGGAATGAAATAGAGCATTCAAACCCCTAAGTAGAGATCCACCTCTAGAAAAATGAGTGACCATCCAACAAACATATACATGAATGATATCCCAAGAAAATTGAAATAATAAGTTACCAAAGCCATCCAAGTCAGGAAAAATATCTTTTTTGAAGCTGAAAATATCTTTCTTAATCTCTATCTCAAAAGTGTTAGCAATAAGAACTGAATTTTCCTCTTGGTTCACCAGTCTTGGAATGGCACCATCCACCGGATCAGTGGTGGGATGCGAACCATTGAAGAGATCTTTAATGTATGAAATAACATGCCTTGAGAGATCTGATATGTTGTCAATGAGACTATCACCATTCTTGGTCAAGAAGAGAGTCTTAGATACTTTCTTTATTTTCTGAAGAGAATTAAAAAATTTTGAATTTCAATCACCATCCTTCAGCCTTTTTGCCTTAAAAAATTCCTTTTAAGGAATATTTTGATTTTAAGAGTTTTTTGGGTTTGATAAAAAAGTCAACTTCAACTGAAATTCCATCAGATAAGTCAATGTGAGTGTTGAGTTCTTCTACATTCTGTCGAGAGGCCTCAAGAGAAGATATATCAGTATCCAGGAATCAAAAGCAGTCCTTGCTCCACTTTTTCAAACTGATCCTTAAAATTGTGAGTTTGGTGATGCAAGCATATGTATCATCCCTACAATTTATAGAATTCCAAATCCTCTGAAAAATTACCTTGAATTTATGGTGAGATACCCAAACCTTGTTGAATCTAAAAGTGAAAGGATGTTTGGGTTCCTTCTCAGCAAGATCCACCAAGAAAGGATTATGATCAGTGTTGATTTGTGATAGGTTTGAGCATGATATGGTACCCCATTCTTCCATAGAAACCCCATTGACTAAAGCTCGGTCAAGCTTACTAGAAAAAAGTTATTCATGTGCTTCCTAAATCATGTTTATTTAGTACCAACCAAATTGATCTCAGTAAAATCATTCAGATCAATTCAAGATCTAAATTCCCAAGAGGAGATGGAATTGTTGGATGTACGCATCCTCTCATCCAGATTCATGATTTAATTAAAATCCCCAAAATAATCCAAGGGGTGGTGATCTACGATTTATGAGATCTGATATCCACCACAAATTTCTATGATCTTGATACCTATTGTGAGCATAGATGAAGGATCATGCCAATTGGGAACCAAGGTAGATAAATGAACAAGTGACATGATGATCACTTGATAAAACCATGGAGATGATTTCCAGAGAATGATGAGTCAGCACCCAGAGAGTCTTAACATCATTTGAACTTTATTTAGTGTGAATAAGATGAAACCCCAGCTTCTACAAGTTTTCCAAACTAGAGGAGAATATTTTCTTAGGCTTGGATAAACCTATAAGGACTGGTTTATTTTGTTGAATGAACAACAAAATGGATCTATAGGCTTCCAAATTACCGAGACCTTAGAAATTCCAAAACATAATCTTCATTTGAATTTAAATATGGGGTTGGGTACCCCTCATGTTTTTACCCCTTCCTTTTTAGGTGGTCTCCCAGCCTTTTTTTAGGAATTGGAGAGCATTGCAACAGATAATTGATGTCAACATTTTTGTCCGGAACACTCCTACATTAATCATACAAAACAAGACTGACCATATTTGCAAATATTTCCTGATTTGATATGTTTCCAGAATCATTAGTATTGATCCCACCAACATACTGATATTGAATTCTCATATGTGTGCAATTTGAAGTATTAGAATCCAATTTTTTTGACACCCTCATGCCTCTGAAACTGACTTGAAGAATAATGTTCAACATGTGTATTCAATGGTCTCTTCGAACTGCATTGAGTTTTCACTGGTGTGATGAGCCAACTTTCATGATTCATGGACTTTGTTGTCGTAATAACCAAAACTAATATGTATGTTTAACCAACAGTATTATTTAATTCATGAATAATAACATGGGAATCCTACATTATTTCAGCATTTGAAGTCATTGAAATCACTGGTGTGCTGAGAAACCCTTAAATGACTATTGTGTTTGTTGTGACAATAACAGGACCCGGTGCCTGGGTCTGGCCAGCAGACTTGATTAGAATAGGAATACTATTAGGGGATAAAGAAAGAAATATTTTAGAATATGATGTCATTTAAATAACTTGATTAGTTCTAGATAATAAATTATTAAAAGCAGCCTATGTACCAGCAAGAAGTGATGATGGATCTGCCCAAATGTCAGGGGCATCTGAATTAGAAGTATCCTTATATTATTGCATGAGAAAAATCAAATCAAAGATGTCATCAGAGAGATCCTAGATAAAGAAATTTTCCTCTATTTCCTTCTGGATATTAAACGCCAAATTGATAATAAAGTTATAAATAGTAGAAAGTAGGACCTGCACATCTGGAGAAGGCATCGTGGAAGGGGGAAAGAATAATTATCCATTGTATCCTCTTCCATCGCTATGTTAGCCCATGAGATCTTCGCTATAGAGGAGGGCCCAACTGGTGAAATAATAGAAGTAGATGAAATAGGCTGACCTTTGATGATATATGAAGGACTATCCAGTTTACAATTGGAAACTTTTTTTTTCTACCATAACACCCTTATTCTTTTTATTCTTATTGACCTCAGTCCAGTCCAAGACCTTAGGATCAACATTTTCTTTCTTCTGTAGAACCCATCATATTAAAATATAATGGCCCAATATCTTTCATAAATCGCAAAAATAGGTAACATTATCACACTCTACTTTCACATTAGATGTGCAACCATTTTCATGAATGGAAATACTAACATGCCTCTTTCTTTCAAGATTATCATCAATTAGTATTCGAGCATAGAAACCAAGCTCACCATCCAAGGTCCTTTTATGCAATCTTTAGGGAGTACCAAGGAGTGAGGAAATATCCTTAAGGATTATTGGATTCCATTAAACCCAATTCACACCATGCAACCTAACCCATAGTTCAGCATTGGACAACTTGATATTGAAATGATTAAAATTGAAATTCCATTCAGATAACCTCATAATTCTAGGTTTGAGTTGAAAATTACCAAAGTTCCATGCATTCATGGAATCCTTAGAGTTGAGTATGATGTGAAAGTAGCCTCTCCTAATCAAAATTAGCATCCAATCCCAATTTCCCCAACAATGTGAAATCTTGTTTTGAGATCAGAAAAAGGCTATGGTCTATCCCCATTTTAATAGATAATTCTACCCTATATCGAGAACATGCTGAGATTAATTCACTAAGGAAATTCCTCCAGATCATCCACCATCGAGAATCCTCCATCCTCGTGTCTTGTGACATTGGAAGAACATGATGATTCATCCCACCCAGGTCCTAAAACACCTATAAGTGCATCCGTAAAAGATAAACCATTCCTTCTCAAGATCATGGGTTCATGAGAGTAGAATTCATTGGTCAAATCCATAAACATGGGCTGATCATATTTATAAGAACATTCAAAATTATAGTTAAATAAATATATTTCTAAAATAATAGAAGACACCCAAAATATCTAGAATTTCAATTTCCATATTCACGATCAAGTTTTCCCGCTCTCCACATCGTGTCTTGATAATGTCATTCTCAAATGATGTCGCCAGGATCATAATATCATTACCATTAAATTATTAAAATTCCATTTTACCAAAATTAACATTAATTGGTAACAAATCATTTAATATATCGAATATCACGAAAATAAAATAATTAAACTTGACACACATACCTAAAAGTATATCCTTATACTGAGCATAAATATCTGAAAAAATATTTCCTTGTAGAAATAAAAATTATTAGCCGTCGATGATAAAAATATATGCAATATACCATAATTACATTCATATAGAATTCCTCTTGAATCTTTTTAAATGTAATTTATTCCGTATTTTATAAAAAATCATGAAATTCAAAAGATTTTTTTCCCTATTGAATATATTGTCATCATAATTCCTATAAACCCCTAATAGTATCCATATATCTAATGTTAAAATCACCTAAAAATGATAATATGAAATTTTGAATAAACTATACTTGAGATTCCAATATAAATAGAAATGATCCCACACTCCTGGAACTCATGCTAAAAAAATAATATTTACTTTTTTGAATTTTTTACAGATAAACATGAGCCAATTTTTTCCATCCAAAAAATTCAACATAAAATAGAAATATTGAATAAAATACCAACCCAAATAACTTTTTTTCTTTAATGTTTTGTTGAATTAGGATAAAATATTACATACAAATATCTATGGCTAAATGTGATCGTTTTTTCTACAACAGACATCATTTATTATTCCAAATAAACTTGATCACCACACCTAAAATTCACCCTAGAGGAAAACATTTTATACCTAATCCATTTAACATCATCGGTCATAAACATATAAAATGGTAAATATTATATGTGTGAGATGAAATTAGTAGTAAAGATAAATATAAGAATTAACAATTGAATATAATTAGTGGGAATAATATGGTCAAAAGTGTATAACGACATCATAAATGTTTATGAGAATAAAATTAGAAATTAATACCCATCAATATATGGATAAAAAATTATGGGACTTTTCATAATGTTTTACCATAATATATGATTAATATATGTCAAAAATCACCATCCATGTTAAAATAATCATTGAACAATGTATCTATTAAAACTCATAATAAGTAATGAATAAATTTGTATGTATTTTGAATCTTAAAAACGTACCATAGAATCACCTAAACCATATTATTCTAACATTACCTTAGGAGTAACATACAATAGATAACTTCATTGGCTCGTAAGATTTATTAATATTTAGAATATAGCATTATCAATTAGGTTTAAAATACATTAGTTAACACTGTAATCTATTTGGAGTTTATTTCAATTGTTAAATTCATACATTTATTTTCAAGTAAAATTGAATTAAAAAAACATTTAGATGTTTTCAATTTTAAAAATGACACCCATAAAAATAGTTCATCATCCCAAAAGGATATGAGGTCATCTTTTTTAAAGAATTATTTATTGATCATTTTAGGTACTAAATAGGGGAAATGGTATTAAATCATAAAAAATATGCCTATAGAGAAAGTACAAAAATAATATGAGGTGTAAAGAATATAAATAAATTAATTTCTGTCAATGAACATTTAGGATTGATAATACTAAATATAAATGTGATTGTAATATATATTCTTAACACTTTGGATACATTTGAATCATATCCCCCATGAATTATATATGTTAATATGAACAACTAAATACCATTAAAAGAATTATATTCATGATGAAAAATGTCATGCTATTGGAAAATACACCTCATAAAATAAAATAGGTTTATACAATAACATATGTACCAAAGAAGATAATTTCAGACAATAAAACATTAACACTTTTTAATATTCATGTCAAATTCCATTGGATTAAATAATATTTATTTTATCATTAAATAAAATGAATTAAGAAGAATCAGTGATATAAGACATCAATTTGTTAGTTTATACAACTAATAAACTTAAATATGTGCATAAAATGAAAAATGTCTTGATGAAATAATATTGGGACAAATAATCATTTCAATGTTCTTGTCACTATAGTGAGAAATTATCATTGGGGTGATTAAATGTAATAGTTTAAAAACTAAATAAAATAATTATAAACATAATATAATTTAATCTCATGTAATTTTACCCCTAATGACTTCATAATATAGAAATTTTTGTATACTTATAACCCAATGAATTAAAATTGAATTAAGTAACCCATTACATTGTTTACCAACATTAAATAGACATCATTTAAATGAAATATAATAAACCTATATGGATTAGTTATTTATAAGGAACATTTTAATTGTTTGAAACACATCATTATTCCATTCATTTAATTTATTTAAAATATATATTTATTTCATTAAAACTATATTTAATTAGAATTTTATTTGGGGATGTTCAATTCATAATATCAAAATGGTTTTTGTATATTTAACTTGGTAAATTTGTTCCTTGTTCCATCATCTACAGAATAAATACTACAACAAAATTATCAACTTTTTTTATAATAAATACAATTTTATTACCATCCATGAGTGGTGTGAATGTTTTATAAACAAAAATTCATTGTGGATGTGTTATCCCATTGGTAAAAATTGGAGATGATTCCATTTTACTATGTATGTGAGGGTAATAAAAGATATTGTATTTTATCCATATATATAGTAATGCCCCAACCCCAGTTACCCAGTTTTGGTGCATTATTACGTAACATTGGAATGATCACAAATGATAAAGTCTCGAAAGAGCGATTAGTTTAGTAGCCTTGGAAACACTAGATACATTCATAAGCCTTACATTACATCATAAAGTAAAACAAAACTACAACAACATATTGTCTTCATATCCCCTCATATTATCCCTTCAGTTCATGCATAAAATACTTCTTCACATCCTAGAAAAATTAAAACATTAAAGAGGGTGAGCTCAGATGCTCAGTAAGGATAACAATATAGCGGAAACATTCATAAATAGACATAAACATTTTAGGCAATGTATAATTAAAACAAAATCCTTTTAAACTTGAACTTCAGCATAATATGGAAAAAAGAAAATGAAATAATGCCATTTACTTATTCACATGGATTTTCTACTAGTCAAATAATCAAATGCAATATCAATAACCACTTTTATAATGATGGAAATCATAATGTCAGACTATCAAAACCACGTAGGCAAGGCCTCGTGCCAAGACTACAAATAATATTTTTTCAAGGCCTCATTCTAAGACACTAGTTTGTCTCATGTGACCTACCGATGCATCGAGGAGCTATAGCAGGATCCACCCGTCACTTATTAAGTCTAATGAATTCCTTATATAAAAAGGTTTAAACATATCATAAAATATAACATAATAGTATCACATAAAACATAAATAACATTTCCACATTTCTATCAAAACATATCAATACAAAACATTAATATAATAAAAATATTATAAAAACCATTTTCAATACCAAAATAAATGAAAAGTAAAATATGGTATTGATTTTTCATTTAGAAAAAGATATGGCTTGTAGGGGAAGCCGAAACTCAAATAATGGTCACGGTAGTGGAGAAGTCGTTGTCTCCACATACGTAAGTCAAAACATTCCTTTTTTTCTTTTAGTAAAAACACTTCTTATAAAAAGATTCATTTTGAATAAAAGTAAAATTCAAAGGGGTTTATACACCGTATAAAAGAAAGTTTTGTATAAAACAAAATATGCCTCAATGAAAGGAGATTGAGACGAAGTCCTTTACAATGATAATTTTTTAAATAAAATATATCTATTATGTGTATTAACTATAAGTACACATAAAGAAAGTAAAAATACAAGATATGACATAATAATATCATGACATAATTTTGAAGTAGGTGATTAACCCAAAGAACGGAAATTGGGTTAAGAAATACCCTTACCTCGTGTTCTACTTGACTCGATCGTTCTTTAACCTCCTGAATAATAAAATAGAGTTAATTTATACTTTAATAAGAACATTTTTCAAGTTAATTAGTCCTTTTATATCACTTATTACCCTGATATGAACATTATGTAATTATTTATGTCAATAACGGTCATTTTGTCGATCTTTGTTACTTGAGTCAAAAATAAATTTCATATAATTACAATTTATTCATGTTGTAAAATATCCATTATATCCAGAATTATATTCATGATGTAGATATCATATATATCATATATATCCAGTATATACAATCTTTTATAATATTACATAACATTTAGAGGTAAGAAATGAAACACACCATTCATGAAGATGGTAACCCGTACGTACGCATGAATGCTACTTTCATTTCTATTTAATATTTAATTGAATGAATTAAAAAAGTTATATTATAATTCAAGTAAAATATCATATATAATATCATTTAATCCATCCTTTATACGTCCCACATATGGCATTAACGATTCAAATCAATTTGAGGCGGCGGTGGTCCGCACTTCCTGAAATGAAATCATCGCGTTTACCCATAATGGAAATCATAAAGGTGTGCGATAACTGAAAAATACATAAGCGTAAGGAAAACATAAACATAATATATATCATATATAAATATAGTGACATCTTAATGTCCACCATGAGAGGTTTTAAATGAAGATTGAACAATCATCATTTCATGAGGTAGTAATTCGCCACCCACAGAAACAGTTTGTTCTTTAACGATTAGATGAAGGTGTGTGTAAATGTAAATCAAATACATCTCATAAAAAGATACTATTATATTGAAGATAATTTTTTTGTTACAGAATAATGGAATAAAAAGAGTTTAAGGGGTTGGATATGCAAAATAAAACAAAATAACATAAGAGAAGACCTTACCTTAAAATCAGGTAACTCTTTTTGATTTGAGCCAATAGATTCTTTGGGAAGACTTCACCCAATGTTAGGATTCTAGGAGTAGGAGAGGGAAGTTGATAGAGTGTTTTGGCAGAGTTTGGCCAAGTAAAATGGCTTGGAAGTTGTGAATAAGGTGGTAGTGGTGAAGACCATTTATAAGAGGAGAGGAGGGGCACTCTTGGAATGTCATGAAATGTTACATTATTATGAAATGATTTTCGTATTTTAAAGGTCCCACTATGATATATTTCTTGTATAAGGTGATAAGGGTTCAAAATGTACTCATACAATAGGATTTTGACAAGTTTATGTCTTAGATTTTACATTATCTTTTCATTTTATTTTAATCGTTAATTAATGAGGTAATTGCTGCATCATCATGGTGTCATAAAAAATTTAATTTATTTAATGTCTAAAAATTATAAAAAAATTACCATGATGTATGATATCTTTTTATATTTCCAATTAATATTTATAGTTTAAATGTTAACTTATATAACCCCATGTAGTAATTGGTTTAGTAAAAAAACACATGTTTGTGACAATTTTATTTTTACTTTAAATAAAACGTTATTAATGTAATTTTATTACCCAAGTGGCTCCATGGGTCCCCAAGTTCAAACATGGATTTTCTTGGTCGGCCATGACTCATACAATAATGGTAGTACAAGTGTAAAGGTAATTTCATATTATTATAACATTATATTTACCTCAAATTATACTAATTACCTTTAATCGCGATTAATAAAACTAAAAAGTTACAATTCAAAAAAAAGTATTTTCATCCCATTGAACCAAATTTTAAATAATGATGACAAGCATGTTTTTCAGATTTTTTAAATTTAATTCATAGAAGTGGTAAAGTTTCATTTAAATAAAAAATTAGTTTTTTAACTACCACTTAGTGGTTTCACTATTCATCAAAAATTGAAATTTTTCAGAAAAATACCAAAAATTAACCCTAAGCTATATTTGATATTACTAATTCAAAAATGATGTCTATTTTAAAAAATTCAAAACATATAAGTTTATTTAATTCATTTAATAATTAATTCACGCTACCATAACAAATAGCGTGTTTTTAAGAATCAATATATATCAAAAGATTGGCAATTGTTTATGTCCAATTTCAAAGTGAAATTAATTATAATGACCACTATTGGATAAAACGGTTAAAATAGATTCTAATTATACTTTAAAACCACTTAATTGTATAATTTATCACTATAAATTATTTTTATTAAAAAAGTTGTTTTTAAGTATGTTTCACTATTCATCGAAAATTGGACGTTCTTAGAAAAATACCAAAAATTCAACATAGGGTAATTTTGATATTAAAAATCCAAAAATGAAGTCCATTTTGAAATATAAAATTTATATAAATTTAAAAAGTGGTTATTACTATTCATAATAGTTATTTTGATTGGTCGTGGTGTGTTAGAATCTTGAAATTTCGTACAATGCATGCTACTGCATTATTGAAAGATAAGCATATCGTGGAAGCTTGGGGTGTTACATTATTCCCTCCTTCAATAAATTTTGACCTTGAAATCTGAAATTGTTCTTCTAAAATAAAAGGTTCAAAGTATAAAACACCTTTGTGGAAAAACCATATCGGAAATAGGGTTAATAAAAATATAACTTTAAAAGAAAGACAGATAAGTACAAAGGTCACCTGAGATAGCCCATAGTAGGATTCTATGAAAATATGGATATGGAGGAGAAAAAAACCATCAAGGTCTGATGGAGATTTGTAGAAAATAGGATTACGAGAAAGTTTAACTACATGAAAATCACAAACTTGTGATTGGTTAAACGATCATTTATTCCCTAGTAGGAAATGTTAATCGACAACATTTTTGTTTTAAGTTACCTTTCATAAAGTTGAGGAACTTATTTAGGAGATTTACTAAGAACGTAAGGAAATATAAATACATGTCATGTAGAATTTTTATTCTTTAATAAATTTTTACCACAAACCCATCTTTCACTCAAAAAGATAATAGAACTCAAAAATATTATATTAATCCTAATCGTATAAGGTTTTAAATATTAACACATAACATGAAGAAAAATATTTTTTAATAACCAGGGGCTTTCTATAGGATAGTGGTAGTTAATAAAGGCTTATCGCATGATGGTTGTGGGATCAAGTCCTACAGCTTTGTCTGACGCGATGGGTTATCCCCCGACCTGTAGGTTGTACTTTTCATAAAACTATAGTATTATAATATTACAAAAATAATATTCAGAAATGTTTTAACCTTAAACAATACTATCCAAACTTCAAATTATTCCATTCCAACCTTTATAGTTATCTAAAATACCTTTGTCCAGACATTCTCTAAAAGGTATCTAAATTCCAAAATCAATTGTAACATCAGATTCCCAAAGAAAGTAAATTTTTTCTTATTGTCACATACTAATAATATGATTACCTTCATCATATTAAAACCTTAATGAAAACAACAAGTATTTCAGTACAATCCTTATATATATCACATTATTCTTATAACCATAATATAGTTCTTGAGTCCGAAAGCACAAATACATTAATTATTCCACTTCAAATATAGTAACAACATAAGATTGGGCTTGATCCCATGGCCTTTTATGAGGTATTTTTCCCTAATTATTAGGAAATTCATTTGCATAATGCCCCATTTCTCTACAATTGTAGCATTCAACATTGAGAACCTCTTTCTTTCCCTTGTAATAATGAGCCTGGTGACCTTTTTCTCCCCATTTATAACAAACTCTCATTCCTTTTAGGAAAGTACCGGGGTGATTCTTCCTACAATTATCACATAATGGAAAATACTTCTTTCCCTTTTTCCCTTTATCTCTCTCTTGTTCCACCATTCTCTTCTTCTCTTGCTTTACTTTATTGTCATAAGATTTAGAGATTTCCTTTTCTATCTTGATATCACATGAGACTGTATCTTCGAATGTTGAGAAATATTTTGATACTATTACTCGATGGAGAAATGGTTTAACCCATCAATGAAATGATCAATCTTACTTCTTGGGTTATGTATATAATATGCAACATACCTCGCTAACCTTGTAAAGTTGGACTCATACATTGCGACATTCTCATCCTCCTTTTGCCTCAGACACAGAATTTTCATTTCTATATCTGCTCGATGGTCACGAGGAAAGTAGTTTTCTAAGAAAATCTCTTTGAACTCTCTCAATTCCATACTTGATACTTCTTCATCTTCCATTGTATTTTAAATCAATGAACAACATTGATAAGCATCTCTAGTGGGGCGGTAAACTGCCATGATAACCTTTTCCCTTTCACTACTCTTCTAGGCTTGGAATATTTTCTCTATGGAATTTATCAATTGCTAAGCTACTAAAGGATTTGTACTCCCATTGAATGTTGGTGGTTGTTTCCTCATGAAGCGGTCTAACATTGAGCCCCCACGTTGCGGATCAGGGTGCTCCATATGAGTAAAGTTATTATTAATAACCTGAGTGAGTTGTCTCAGTATGGTGATAAGCTGATCATCACCAGTTGTATCACTAGCTCCATTATAATTATCTTGAGCTGGAGGGAAATCCCTACATGGAGTGCATGCATTGATACAGTTTCCATTCCTTCCACTATGCACCATTTCTAAACAATGGTATAAACTAGATCAGTTCATGAATAAAAATACATAATTCCATACTTGTAAAACACTTAACGTAAATTTAACTATTTATGGATATAATCCATAATCATAAAAAAATTCTTTAAGGAAGTATATACTCATAAACCCTTCATAATTGTTTGTAAAAAAATGAGAAATATTCTAAGCATATCCCCCGGGAGTGTCGTAACCAAGAGTACAGCAAGGCCTGTTATCGTGTACCAGTTCTCGTTCGAGTCTAGCTCAAAGCGGTGTTTTCGGGTTTTACCCCTAGGTACATCTGTGCTAGATCCGCCTCTACTTGCTCATATCCAGACAGGGATGTATTGCTCGGAAAACTCACAATATCTCTATAGTACCAAAATTCTAGGAAGTTCTTCTATAATAAGCCTCAAAGTCTATCTTAGGGCTATGTGCTCAAATCAGAGTTTATCTAAATATAGCTTCCAAGGTTAGTAGAAAACTACCTCTGATACCAACTGTAACGCCCCAACCCCAGTTACACATAGTCGGTGCATTATTACATAACAATGGCATGATCACAAAAGATCATGTCTCGAAAGACTGATTAGTTTAGTAGCTTTGGAAACTCTAGATTCATTCATAAGTCTTACATTGCATAATAAAGTAAAACAAAACTACAAAAACATCTTGTTTTCATATCCCGTCATACTATCCCTGCAGTTCATTCATAAAATACTTCTTCACATCCTGGAAAAATTAAAACATTGAAAGGGGTGAGCTCAGATGCTCATTAAGGATAACAATATAGCAGAAACATTCATAAATAAACATAAACATTTAAGGAAATGTATATCTAAAACAAAAGCCTTTTAAACTTGAACATCAGTATAATATTGAAAAAACTAAAATGAAATAATGCCATTTACATATTCACATGGATATTCTACTAGTCGAATAATCACATGCAATATCAATAACCACTTTCATAATGATGGAATGCATAATTCTAGACTATCATAACCACGAAGGCAAGGCCTCGTGCAAAGACTACAAATAAGATTTTGTTAAGGCTTCATGACAATACACTAGTTTGTCTCATGAGACCTTCCGATGCATCAAGGAGCTATAGCGGGCTCCACCAGTCACTTATTATGTCTAATGCATTCCTTATATGAAATGGTTTAAACATATCATAAACCATAACATAATCATATCACGTAAAACATACATAACATTTTCACATTTCAATCACAAGATATCAATACAACACATTTATATAATAAAAACATTATCAAAACCATTTTCAATACCAAAATAAAAGTAAAGTAAAATATGGTATTGATTTTTCATTTAAAAAAAGTTATGGCTTGTAAAGGAAGCCGAAACTCAAATAATGGTCACGCCGGAGGAGAAGTCATTGTCTCAGCATATGTAAGACAAAACATTCCTTTTTTCGTTTAGTAAAAACTCATCGTATAAAATGATCTCGTTTGAATAAAAGTAAAAGTCAAAGGGGTTTATACACCGTATAAAAGAAAGTTTTGTATAAAACAAAATATTCATCAATGAAAGGAGATTGAGACGAAGTCCCATAAAAAGTTCATTTTTTAAATAAAATAGATCTATTATGTGTATTAACTATAAGTACACATAATTAAAGTAAAAAATACATGATATGACAAAATAATATCATGACATAATTTGAAAGTAGGAGATTAACCCAAAGAACGGAAATTGGGTTAAGAAGTTCCCTTACCTCATGTCCGACTTGAATCGATCATTCTTTAACCTCCTGAATAATAAACAAGAGTTAATTTCTAATTTTCTTAAGAACCATTTTCAAGTTCATTATTCCTTTTATATCACTTATTACTAGGTTATGAACATTATGTAATTATTTAAGTTAATAACTGTCGTTTTGTCAATATTTGGTACTTGAATCAAAAATAATCTTCTTATAATTAAAATTTGTTCAGGTGGTAAAATATCCATTATATCCAGAATTATATTCATGATGTAGATATCATATATATTCAGTATATACATTCAATTATAATATTACATAACATTTAGAGGTAAGAAATGAAATGCGCTCTTCATGGAGACAGTAATCCGTACGTACGCATGAACGCTACTTTAATTTCTATTTCATCTTTAATGGAATGAAATTATAAAGGTATATTATAATTACAATATAATATCATATATAATATCATTTACTCTATCCTTTATACATCCCACATATGGAATTAACGATTCAAATCACTTTGAGGGGGCGGTAGTCTGCACTTCCTAAAATGAAATTATCGTGTTTACCAATAATGGAAATCATAAAGGTATGACATAAATGAAAAATAAAGAAGCATAGAGAAAACATAAACATAATATATATCATATATAAATATAGTTACATCTTAATGTCCACCATGATAGGTGTTAAAAGAAGATTGAACAGTCCTCGTTTCATGATGTAGTAATTCGCCACCCACAGAAAAAGTATGTTCTTTAACCCTTAGACGAAGGTGTGTGTAAGTGTAAATCAAATACATATCATAAAAACATCATATTATATTTAATATATTGTTTTTGTTACAAAATTAGGTAATAAAAAGAGTTTAAGGGGTTGGAGAATCAAAATAAAACAAAAGAACATAAGAGAAGACATTACCTTAAAATCGGGTAACTCTTTTTGATTTGAGCCGATGTCTTCCTTGGGAAGACTTATGCCCAAATTTAGGATTCTAGGATTAAGATAGGTATGTTTAGAGAGTATTTGGGTAGAGTTTGGCCGAGCCAAATGGCTTGGAAGGTGTAAATAAGTTGGTAGTGTTTGGGACCTTTTGTAAGAGGAGAGGAGGGGCACTCTTGGAAAGTCATAAAATGTTACATTATTATGAAATGATTTTCGGATTTAAAAGGTCCCACAATGATATATTTCAAGGATAAGGTGATATGGGTTCGAAATATACTCATACAATAGGTTTTTGACAAGTGTAAGTCTTGGATTTTACATTATCTTTCCATTTTATTTAAATCATTAATTAATGAGGTTATCGCTGCATCATCATGGTGTCATAAAAAATTTAATTTATTTACTATCTAAAAATTATAAAAAAAATTACCATGATGTATGAAATCATTTTATCTTTCCAATGAATATTTATAGTCGAAAATTTAACTTATATAACCCCATGTAATAATTGTTTTAGTGAAAGAACACATGTTTGTGACAATTTTATTTTTACTCTAAATAAAAAGTTATTAATGTCATTTTCTTACCCAAGTGGCTACATGGATCCCCAAGTTGACCCATGGTTTGTCTTGGTCGGCCATGACTCATCCAATAAGGGTATTACAAGTGTATAGGTAATTTCATATTATTATAACATTATATTTACTTTAAATTATAATAATTGCCTTTAATCGCGATTAATAAAACTTAAAAGTTACAATTCACCAAAAATTATTTTCATCCCATTGAACCACATTTTACTTACTGATGACAACAATTTTGGTTGTATTTTTGAAATTCAATTCAAAGAAGTGGTAATGTTTCATTTAAATGAAAAATTAGTTTTTTAACTACCACTTAGTGGTTTCACTATTCATCAAAAATTGATGTTTTTCAGAAAAATAAAAAATTTAACCCTATGATATATTTGATATTCCTAATTCAAAAATGATTCCTATTTTAAAAAATTCAAAACATATAAGTTTAATTAATTAATTTAATAATTAATTCCCGTTGTCACAACAAATAACATGTTTTTAAGAAACAATATATATTAAAAGATTGACAATTGTTTATGTCCAATTTCAAAGTGAAATTAATTATAATGACCACCATTGGATAAAATGGATAAAATATATTCTAATTATACTTTAAAACGACTCAATATTATAATTTATCACTATAAATTATTTTGATTAAAAAGATGTTTTTAAGTATGTTTCACTATTCATCGAAAATTGGAAGTTCTCAGAAAAATACCAAAAATTCAACATAGGCTAATTTCGATATTCCGAATTCAAAAATGAAGTCCATTTTGAAATATAAAATTTTGATAATTTCAAAAGGTGGGTATTACAATTCATAATAGCTATTTCGATTGGCCACGGTGTGTTAGAATCTCGAACTTGCATACAATTCAAGCTATTTCATTATTAAAAGAGAAGCGTATCGTGGTAGCTTGGAGTGTTACATATATTGAATATTTTTTTAATTAATATAATTTTTATATATATAATCCCTAATTATAAATACAATCATATGTGATGATGGAAAATTAAACACATCATTTCTTAGAGGTGGAAGTCTGCACATATGTACGAACAATGTTTTAGTTCCCCATATGATGGAAAATGAGATGAATATGGTTATTCAATTTATATAATAACCATAATATATATTAAAGATTGTCACGACCCGTCCTCGGGGCCCGTGCCGTGACTACCCCAAGCCCGCCTTCCATAGGCCAGGGGCTGGCGACTAGCACCAAAGGTGTAAAATCCCGTTAACTGGGAAGGCATTGCCTTTATAAAAGAAAACAAGCACCACAGAGTACAAGCGGAAGTGAAACACTAAGTACAAAAAGAAGAACTGAAAAGCAAAAAGGGGCCGGAAATACAAGCCCAACTGTAAAGTACAACTCGAAAGGAAAAACGGCGACTGAAAAGTAAAGCTGCTACGCTGAGATATCCACTGGAAATCCCACCTGAAGGGTGGGTACAGATAGCTCCTCTGCTCCTCGGGTCCCGCCATCCGCTCCGAGTATGTCCCGCCCAGTGGTCCTCCTCCGGGTACCGCCTCGTCGTATAGTCCACCTCCAGGTATCGTCCAGTCCTCGAACCTTCGGCTTCTGTCAGCACTGTCCGTCGTCTGCAACCAACACAACGAGGTGCGGGCATAGCCCGTGCAGGGGTGAGTATAACGATACTCAGTAGGGACCCCGAGACCCTCAAGGTCTCACAAAAACCAACAAGGTTAAACACAAGAAGATCTCAACAGATAAACTCTACTTAGGTATATGCCCATACATATACCTAAGTTATCAAGTAACCCATCTCAATCATGAGGAAACACAAGAATTGTGAAATCGACGGATAACCACTACCCGGGTATATGCCCATACATATACCAAAGTTATCAAGTGACCCATCTCAATCATTAAGTAACACAGGGTCAAAAGTCTCAGCTCAAACCAGGATTTTCATTATCGAAACCGTAACTGCTGAAGAGCTCCGTCTCTAGAGTGTACAGTGGTCCTGTCACGACTCCGAGGCTGCCGCTCACTAACCTAGGACTGCTGAAGTACTCCTCCTGTCGAGTACTGCGGGTTTGCGGCCAACTACCTGGCGCTCCGTCCGCTGAGGGTCTGTCGCCAAATACCGGGCGCTACCCAGATAGCCTACTGAGGTACTCCTCCTGTCGAGTACCGCGGGTCTGCTGCCAACTACCAGGCGCTCCGTCCGCCGTGGGTCTGCCGCCAAGTACCGGGCGCTCCGTCCACTGGGCTAGTCGACTCACTCCAAGTCGAGTCGGTCAAGCAGTCGTCAGGTCTCAGCCGGCTACACGGTCTCCGTACTCTGCACGCTCGTCTCCGGGAGGGTCCGCTCCACGAGCTACAGGTCGATACTCCAAGTATCACAAAGTCCCACGAAGAAGTGCCTCAAAGGTCCGTCTCGTCACAGGGGTCTCAACGCAACAGACGGCGCATCGATCGGACGCCCGGTCTGTGAGTTAATGGTCTTTTCGTCCCAGGGGCCCGGTTGGTTTCGAGTGCGAACCAATCCCGGACGTATCTCAACTGTACCCCGAACTCTCATAGGGTAAACTCATAGGGACCGTTTCTCAACGTGATCATCAACGCCGCTGACGGTTCGTCAGACGGACGTCCTGTCTGAAAGATATCAGCTTTCCCGTTCCAGGGGCCCGGTTGGATTTCGGGAACAATCCAACCCGGCCATACTCCGACTGCATCCAAAACTCGGGCGGAGTATGTCAAAAGTTCCGTCTCATCAAGAGGAAGTCAACGAAACAGACGGCGCGTCAATCGGACGCCCGGTCTGTGAGTTATTGGCATTTTCGTCTCCGGGGCCCGGTTGGTTTTTAAGGAAAAACCAACCCGACCGTACTCCACCTGCGTCCAAACCTCGGGCGGAGTATGCCAAAAGATCCGTCTCACTAAGAGGAACAATACGCGACTGACGGCACGTCAATCGGACGTCCGTAGCTCAAGATATGAGCGTTTCCGCTCCGAAGGCCCGGTTGGTTTCGTGAACGAACCAACCCGGCCGAACTCAAAGTAACCCGAAACCTTGAGTGCGATATACCGAAACGACCGTCTCGATCCAAGGATCGCGTTGCCACAGACGGTTCGTCATTCGGAGGTCCGAGGCTCAAGTTATGAGCCAAAAACCAAATCAGGTTCGAAACGGGGGGGTCCGGGTCCGGGCCGACCCGGCCCGACCCCCCCCCCCCCCCCCCCCCCCCCGGGGCGGTGCGGCGGCGGCGCGGCGGCCGGCGGCGGCGGACGGCGGCGGACGGCGGCGGCGCGCGGCGGCGGCGGGCGGCGGCGCGGCGGGCCGCGGCGGCGGCGGCGGGCCGCGCTGGCGGCGGCGGCGGGCCGCGCAGGCGGCGGCAGCGGGCCGCGCTGGCGGCGGGGTGCGCCGCACGGGCTGCGCACGCGGGGCTCAGCCCCGCGGTTCCTTCACAAAAACGGCGCGGCCTTTGTGCCGCGCCGGTTTCTTCAAACCGCCCCCCCCCCCCCTCACGTGGGGGGGCCTGCTGGCGGCTGGACCAAAGGGGGCTGCTGCCCCCTTCCCTCATGAACCGCCCCCCTCATTAAGAGGGGGGTTTTAATGGATGGCCGGGGGATTAATTCCCCCGGTTTTTAAGACATCCGGCCGGCCCGCTGGCCGGCCGGTTTTTACCAACGGGACCGGAAATTCCGGTCCCGCCCTCGTCTTCCGACGCCGGCGGCCGCGCCGCCGGTCTCCTCTTCCGCCGCGGCCCGGAACCGGCCGCGGTCTTCTCATCCTGCCGCGGCCCGGAACCGGCCGCGGTCTTCTCGTCCCGCCGCGGCCCGGAACCGGCCGCGGTGTTCGTCGTCCGGCGCGGTGCGACGGCACCGCGCCCCTTTCGCCGTGCCATGGATCCTTCCAACGCGGCGCGACGACGTCGCGTTCTTGAAGACTCTCCTCGGCGAAGCGCGACGGCGATGCGTAAAATTAAACGCACAATCATCCGCGTGGTGCGACGGCACCACGCCACTTGCTTCCACCCGCAAGAACAACAAGAACGTTGGAGGGGGGGGGGGTTAGGCCGTGTTCGTGCGGTCCGGCCCCCCTCGCGTTAAATTAATAACGCAACTTAAACAATCAAACATCAAGTTAGACATGCGAGATCCACGTTCAAGGAAAAAGAATAAAGAAATAATGAACCAACAACCCCTACAGTTTTCCCCGCAACAAGGATTCCCAACCCGCAAACATATTCTTCGCGGATCAACTTAATATTGAGTTGATCCGCATTCTTTGTTTTCAAAAGGGAACATCCATGGAAAAAGATATCACTCAAAAATAATTCCCTTCAACCTCTTAAATAAAAAGATTCATACCAATATTCCCCTACCTTGATATCGAGATGAAGTTCGAAGAGCGTCGCGGAAAGCGGCGTCGCGGGGTGAAGTTCCGTTGTCATCGGAGGAAGAGTCGTCGTCTATGGCGACGTTCCTTGCGGTGGTGTCTCCTCCCTTGACGCGAAGGAAGAAGAAGAGAAGGCATGTCGTCGGTAACTTCGCGTTCTCCGTCGGAGGCGTTCTTCGTCGGAGGCGTGGTTCTTCGTCAAGAACGTTCTTCAAAACTCAAGAGCTCTCTTCTCTTTCACTTAACACATCCATTCCAACCAAAATAAAATAAGGCTCCACCTTATTTTATTTACCCATGCCATGCATTCAAATTTCCAAAATTCAAATCCAATTCACTTAATTAATTAAACCATGAGTTGTTTAATTAATTAAGAGGTAGGTTGGCAAATTAAATAAGGAAGTGGAAGAGTTACATAATTTAAGGGAGTTAACAAGTTTAAAGGGAGAGTTTATGAGAGTTATGGGAATGTGAAAGGTTGGGGCTCGTGTGGGCCCCACCTCACATTTATCCACACATGGGTAGTTAGGAACTAGTGGGTCCCACCCCAACTCCCTCACTTAGGATATAACCACTTAGATAAAAATAAAAATTGTTCCCCAATTTTTATTCACTTCTAATTTAATCCACAAAAAAAAAATTAACTTCTCATCCCGCAAAAACGCAACTCCCGAAAAGGTCTCTTTAAGCGAATATCGGCGCTGCGAGTTCATCGGCGCCCTCGGATTTCAATTCCGAGCACCGGATCAAAAGTTAGGAAAACCCGCTCGTTCGTTCACTGAACGTACCCGAGCCAAACTTCAGAAATTAATTCCGGGCACTCCGGGCCTCGGAATCAGGTGCCGTCTGAAACCGCGCTCTTGTAAAATTCTAAAGAAAATTAAGAAAAAATTTCCCTTGAATTTTACGGGTCTTTACATTACTCCCACCTCAGGGCTTTACGTCCCCGTAAAGCTACATCAAAAACTAGGGAAACAAAAGAGGGTATTGAGCACGCATCTGAGCCTCCCGCTCCCATGTGCTCTCCTGGAGATTTCGTGCTACCCGAGAAGCACCCCAGAGGAAGCAACCGTTCACGTAGAACCTACTCCTGTCGATCCTCAATCTCTACTAGAATCTCTGTGCTTATCTCCCTGTCATTGACGTCCAACTCCCCGGGGTCGATGACGTGTGAAGAAACATACACGTATCTCCACAGCTGAGACACGTGGTGGACACTATGCACCCGGTGCGACTGAGGTGGTAGGGTTAAGCGGTAAACCTCCTCGCCTACCCTGCTGAAGATCAAAAGGGTCCATCGAACTTCGGAGATAACATGCCGCCTCGGCCACATCTCCGAAACCTCATCGGGTTGAGACCGTATAAGAACGTGTTCGTCACCCTCGAACTCAAGAGGTTTCCCTTTTTAGGTTAGAACTGAACTCAAACTCCTGCTGCCACAGGGGTAGGGTTGACCAACTCAAGAGTGATCGGTCACACCCTCTTATGTCTGAGTTTAACATGAGCTGCCCAGGGTTTCCTTTTCGCCGACCAAGGAAAACCCATTCCGACGTTTGCCTAAAACAGTCAACCGGGGTATGATTTGTGAATCAAAACCATACCCAGATCAACGTCGTAAGGCCTCTACGCTGCCACCAAGAGATTCCAACCGAAACTCTCGCCTCGAGGTCAAATCACACCGTCGGCGTAAGCGTGATTATCGAGTCTCCTCCCAAAGGTATCTCCAGACGTGAGGGTCAAGTCTACGGCTTACCCGGAACCTCCAGGTCTGGGACATGATTCGTGGAAGGGTAGAATGATTGGTTCCCATGTCTATAGATATGGCAGCTCGTAGTAGACATAATTCGTACCCCGAATCATTCTTAGAGCTCCTGGGTCACACTCCTTGACCGCAATGCAGCTATTCTCCTCCCCAGCCCTCCTGCTCCCTGAGCCTGGCGGGGACTACTAAGTCGGGTGGTCGTAACATGTCGAAATGTACACCACCACATGCTGCTCTCCAAGCTCTGCTTCCACGTCTGCTACCCTGCAGATTCATCTGTCCTTAGCACTTCCTCCTCCTGAAACATTTTACACGCCCGAGTCTCTGCTACCGGTACCGCCGGTAGTGTCTGCTGACCAACAGGTAGTGACATAGCTGGCGCTCTACCCGTAGGTACTAATCCAGGTATCGGTTCGCGTACCGAAGCCTCGTTACTATAAGGTCCAACCTCATGGTCACTCTCTGGAAACACCTGGAGCTAAGATCATCATCCGCTCTACTAGCATCCAAGCTAGGCGTAGAACTCTAGCATTCGTCTCCATCCAGTCCACTGCTGCCTGGGAAATCTGTCTCGCCTCGTATCCTCAGAGGCCTCTACTGCTGGAACTCGTGCATCGCGCTCTGCTAGCGTGCACCGTCAGCTAGTGGCATCTGCTGCCTAACGGGTGGTGGTGCTGCTGGTACACCACCCGAAGGTGCCAACACTGAAAAAGGGCCCTGCACTGGAGTCTCGCTGCTCGGTGGGCCATCATGAAAGAAACAACGTAACACGATTAAACGATTATACCTGGTGAGCTGACCTGGTTTGAGCTGTTTTAAGGGGGAAAACCTTTGAAAACACACACGCAATCAGTGTTTTCGTGCACAAAGTCGGAAATCAGTTGTCAGGGTCCTGGTGTATGGATACGTCGGCCGCCCGCACCAACACTGGACTCCCTGAACTGAAAACCACACTCGGTACTCTCAACACTATTGCTTCACAGAAAGAAACATCAGAGTTATAAGTTCTGCGGTAGAACCGAACTCCTCTGATACCAATTTGTCACGACCCGTCCTCGGGGCCCGTGCCGTGACTACCCCAAGCCCGCCTTCCATAGGCCAGGGGCTGGCGACTAGCACCAAAGGTGTAAAATCCCGTTAACTGGGAAGGCATTGCCTTTATAAAAGAAAACAAGCACCACAGAGTACAAGCGGAAGTGAAACACTAAGTACAAAAAGAAGAACTGAAAAGCAAAAAGGGGCCGGAAATACAAGCCCAACTGTAAAGTACAACTCGAAAGGAAAAACGGCGACTGAAAAGTAAAGCTGCTACGCTGAGATATCCACTGGAAATCCCACCTGAAGGGTGGGTACAGATAGCTCCTCTGCTCCTCGGGTCCCGCCATCCGCTCCGAGTATGTCCCGCCCAGTGGTCCTCCTCCGGGTACCGCCTCGTCGTATAGTCCACCTCCAGGTATCGTCCAGTCCTCGAACCTTCGGCTTCTGTCAGCACTGTCCGTCGTCTGCAACCAACACAACGAGGTGCGGGCATAGCCCGTGCAGGGGTGAGTATAACGATACTCAGTAGGGACCCCGAGACCCTCAAGGTCTCACAAAAACCAACAAGGTTAAACACAAGAAGATCTCAACAGATAAACTCTACTTAGGTATATGCCCATACATATACCTAAGTTATCAAGTAACCCATCTCAATCATGAGGAAACACAAGAATTGTGAAATCGACGGATAACCACTACCCGGGTATATGCCCATACATATACCAAAGTTATCAAGTGACCCATCTCAATCATTAAGTAACACAGGGTCAAAAGTCTCAGCTCAAACCAGGATTTTCATTATCGAAACCGTAACTGCTGAAGAGCTCCGTCTCTAGAGTGTACAGTGGTCCTGTCACGACTCCGAGGCTGCCGCTCACTAACCTAGGACTGCTGAAGTACTCCTCCTGTCGAGTACTGCGGGTTTGCGGCCAACTACCTGGCGCTCCGTCCGCTGAGGGTCTGTCGCCAAATACCGGGCGCTACCCAGATAGCCTACTGAGGTACTCCTCCTGTCGAGTACCGCGGGTCTGCTGCCAACTACCAGGCGCTCCGTCCGCCGTGGGTCTGCCGCCAAGTACCGGGCGCTCCGTCCACTGGGCTAGTCGACTCACTCCAAGTCGAGTCGGTCAAGCAGTCGTCAGGTCTCAGCCGGCTACACGGTCTCCGTACTCTGCACGCTCGTCTCCGGGAGGGTCCGCTCCACGAGCTACAGGTCGATACTCCAAGTATCACAAAGTCCCACGAAGAAGTGCCTCAAAGGTCCGTCTCGTCACAGGGGTCTCAACGCAACAGACGGCGCATCGATCGGACGCCCGGTCTGTGAGTTAATGGTCTTTTCGTCCCAGGGGCCCGGTTGGTTTCGAGTGCGAACCAATCCCGGACGTATCTCAACTGTACCCCGAACTCTCATAGGGTAAACTCATAGGGACCGTTTCTCAACGTGATCATCAACGCCGCTGACGGTTCGTCAGACGGACGTCCTGTCTGAAAGATATCAGCTTTCCCGTTCCAGGGGCCCGGTTGGATTTCGGGAACAATCCAACCCGGCCATACTCCGACTGCATCCAAAACTCGGGCGGAGTATGTCAAAAGTTCCGTCTCATCAAGAGGAAGTCAACGAAACAGACGGCGCGTCAATCGGACGCCCGGTCTGTGAGTTATTGGCATTTTCGTCTCCGGGGCCCGGTTGGTTTTTAAGGAAAAACCAACCCGACCGTACTCCACCTGCGTCCAAACCTCGGGCGGAGTATGCCAAAAGATCCGTCTCACTAAGAGGAACAATACGCGACTGACGGCACGTCAATCGGACGTCCGTAGCTCAAGATATGAGCGTTTCCGCTCCGAAGGCCCGGTTGGTTTCGTGAACGAACCAACCCGGCCGAACTCAAAGTAACCCGAAACCTTGAGTGCGATATACCGAAACGACCGTCTCGATCCAAGGATCGCGTTGCCACAGACGGTTCGTCATTCGGAGGTCCGAGGCTCAAGTTATGAGCCAAAAACCAAATCAGGTTCGAAACGGGGGGGTCCGGGTCCGGGCCGACCCGGCCCGACCCCCCCCCCCCCCCCCCCCCCCCCCCCCCCGGGGCGGTGCGGCGGCGGCGCGGCGGCCGGCGGCGGCGGACGGCGGCGGACGGCGGCGGCGCGCGGCGGCGGCGGGCGGCGGCGCGGCGGGCCGCGGCGGCGGCGGCGGGCCGCGCTGGCGGCGGCGGCGGGCCGCGCAGGCGGCGGCAGCGGGCCGCGCTGGCGGCGGGGTGCGCCGCACGGGCTGCGCACGCGGGGCTCAGCCCCGCGGTTCCTTCACAAAAACGGCGCGGCCTTTGTGCCGCGCCGGTTTCTTCAAACCGCCCCCCCCCCCCCCCCCCTCACGTGGGGGGGCCTGCTGGCGGCTGGACCAAAGGGGGCTGCTGCCCCCTTCCCTCATGAACCGCCCCCCTCATTAAGAGGGGGGTTTTAATGGATGGCCGGGGGATTAATTCCCCCGGTTTTTAAGACATCCGGCCGGCCCGCTGGCCGGCCGGTTTTTACCAACGGGACCGGAAATTCCGGTCCCGCCCTCGTCTTCCGACGCCGGCGGCCGCGCCGCCGGTCTCCTCTTCCGCCGCGGCCCGGAACCGGCCGCGGTCTTCTCATCCTGCCGCGGCCCGGAACCGGCCGCGGTCTTCTCGTCCCGCCGCGGCCCGGAACCGGCCGCGGTGTTCGTCGTCCGGCGCGGTGCGACGGCACCGCGCCCCTTTCGCCGTGCCATGGATCCTTCCAACGCGGCGCGACGACGTCGCGTTCTTGAAGACTCTCCTCGGCGAAGCGCGACGGCGATGCGTAAAATTAAACGCACAATCATCCGCGTGGTGCGACGGCACCACGCCACTTGCTTCCACCCGCAAGAACAACAAGAACGTTGGAGGGGGGGGGGGGTTAGGCCGTGTTCGTGCGGTCCGGCCCCCCTCGCGTTAAATTAATAACGCAACTTAAACAATCAAACATCAAGTTAGACATGCGAGATCCACGTTCAAGGAAAAAGAATAAAGAAATAATGAACCAACAACCCCTACAGTTTTCCCCGCAACAAGGATTCCCAACCCGCAAACATATTCTTCGCGGATCAACTTAATATTGAGTTGATCCGCATTCTTTGTTTTCAAAAGGGAACATCCATGGAAAAAGATATCACTCAAAAATAATTCCCTTCAACCTCTTAAATAAAAAGATTCATACCAATATTCCCCTACCTTGATATCGAGATGAAGTTCGAAGAGCGTCGCGGAAAGCGGCGTCGCGGGGTGAAGTTCCGTTGTCATCGGAGGAAGAGTCGTCGTCTATGGCGACGTTCCTTGCGGTGGTGTCTCCTCCCTTGACGCGAAGGAAGAAGAAGAGAAGGCATGTCGTCGGTAACTTCGCGTTCTCCGTCGGAGGCGTTCTTCGTCGGAGGCGTGGTTCTTCGTCAAGAACGTTCTTCAAAACTCAAGAGCTCTCTTCTCTTTCACTTAACACATCCATTCCAACCAAAATAAAATAAGGCTCCACCTTATTTTATTTACCCATGCCATGCATTCAAATTTCCAAAATTCAAATCCAATTCACTTAATTAATTAAACCATGAGTTGTTTAATTAATTAAGAGGTAGGTTGGCAAATTAAATAAGGAAGTGGAAGAGTTACATAATTTAAGGGAGTTAACAAGTTTAAAGGGAGAGTTTATGAGAGTTATGGGAATGTGAAAGGTTGGGGCTCGTGTGGGCCCCACCTCACATTTATCCACACATGGGTAGTTAGGAACTAGTGGGTCCCACCCCAACTCCCTCACTTAGGATATAACCACTTAGATAAAAATAAAAATTGTTCCCCAATTTTTATTCACTTCTAATTTAATCCACAAAAAAAAAATTAACTTCTCATCCCGCAAAAACGCAACTCCCGAAAAGGTCTCTTTAAGCGAATATCGGCGCTGCGAGTTCATCGGCGCCCTCGGATTTCAATTCCGAGCACCGGATCAAAAGTTAGGAAAACCCGCTCGTTCGTTCACTGAACGTACCCGAGCCAAACTTCAGAAATTAATTCCGGGCACTCCGGGCCTCGGAATCAGGTGCCGTCTGAAACCGCGCTCTTGTAAAATTCTAAAGAAAATTAAGAAAAAATTTCCCTTGAATTTTACGGGTCTTTACAAAGATAGTTTTTTTATTTTGATGTTTATGAAATAATTAATGGATGTAAAGAAATATTTATAATGAAACCACTCAGTTGAGATGATTACCTCCACTTTAATGAACCTCATTTGGATCTATCCACAAGGACCATATGGATGGTATTTTAAGAAAAAAATCACATATAGACTATATCTAATGAATATTATAAGATTTTTTGTTAGGTTATGGTCGTTTTATTTTCATCAATAATTATGAGAAATATAATATTGGTGTTGTCTTTATATAAGAGAGGGGGCACAGATGGAATTACATATAGTATTAAATTATAATAAAATAATTTTCATCGTCTTATGGATAAAAAATAATATATTTAGAATCTAGGATGTACATAAGTATATATAATTTCATAGTATAATTTTATAAATGTTTAAATGAATTTATAACCATAATATCTTAGTTTTACCCTCCCCTCCCCATTTTCCCTTTTGACAATTACTATGACATCAAAAAGTTTCCCACTTTAGGGTCCATGAAATTTGTTATATAAGAAAAAATGAACCATAAATGGAAAATGATGGAAATTACTTATTATATCCATTAACATGAAAAAATATTAGTTTGACCAAAATTTTAAATCATTTAATAAAATAATATTTAACATAAAATACAATTAAATTCATTTAAGATATAATTTATATAATATACAGAATCATTTATGAATACTATAATTTTGTTAAAAATATACTTTTAATAGATAAATAATAAATTATCTATCGAAAAAACAACGTTACATCATTAGTCAATAATAAATAATTTTCTCATTATGTTTTTTCAGAAATTTATTTAATTTTATTTACTTATTGCACAAGTATTGACATATAATTGCTATGAATTTATAATAATTATATCACCTGAAAAAATTAAAAATAAATTAAAATAATATAAAAAATTATTACCAATAAAATATAAATTTTTAATTATTCATTCCTTTTTAATATCACTCTGAAAACATATTATATATATATATATATGAAAATCGTGAAAGTATAATTTTGGAATGACTCTTTACATAAATAAACATAATGGTGTTTCATAATATAAAATGGAAAAAAATGTAATATTTTAAAATATTGTATGGGGTTGTTGTAATTAATCTAATAATATATATTACTATCAGTTTCTATGGTTTTCTTAAATCATTTTACATTAGTTATGACTCGAAATAATCAAATTTACACATTAAATTAGTGATAAATATTATATTGGTTTCTTTTCATTACAAAATAAATTAATTTTGAAATATATACTAAATCTGAATATAATTATTGAAAACACGGAATAAATATTAAAAAATTTAGTACATACAAGTTATTAAATTCTTTAAGATAAAAACAAAAAATGTCTCGTAAAAAATATTTAATAAATTTTCAACTCCATTTAAAAAATAAACATATTCAAAAATAATGATTAAGAATGATTTATATATAATAAGATTAATTATTTATATCTAAATGATACTTATTATTAAATGTTATAAAATCAAAAACATAATCATGTTTTAAAATAACTTTAAAAAATTAGAATAAATGATATTTTAAAAAAAATTACCATTTTCACTATTCACTTAAATAATAAATCTTTTTAGAAAAATCCCAAAAAATAACCCTAAGATTATATTTACATTATGATTTCAAAAATTAAATCAATTTACCAAAATATATTTTAACTTTAATGTTGAAATTAATTTTTACATATATACAAAAATATAATAAAAACTATCATAGAAGAAAACATAATTTTCAAACATAAAATGATATTACTAAAAATTGAGTACTTACTCATTATGAATTAAAATTTAAAAATCTCCATATGAAATATTTATTAATATTTTTCATGGTATAAATATTTTAACACATTCAATCTTTTTAATGGGTATGTTTTAATGGTCTCATTTAAATAATAATATTTATATTGTATTTCGTAATTCACTTAAATCTTGGTGATGTATGTTATGAAATTAAATTAGAAAAGTATTCTTTGAGACTAAATATTCATGATTTTATATTATGAAATTACATTAAAATAATTAAAATATCCATCCATCACTCTCTAAAATTCAATTACATTTTCAAAATGTACTTTTGTTTCATTGGATTTATATTAATTATGCAGAAAATATTCCATTATAAAAATGAATTATATAAATATTTTGATAATCAAGATGGTTAGGTCATTAATATATATTTATACAGATTCTATAATAAAATTCCAGAATTAACAACATTCAGTCCTGCTGAAAATGTCATATCTCAAATCGATTAGTTTCATAAAAACATCATTTTGAGAGAATTAAAATTAACTTTTTACAAATAATTTTAATTCATTTTCAAAATTTCACACTCTAGTTAATGAATTTTTTTGTATCAATATTAAAATATTTTTAATATAGTTATTTAAGGAAAAATAAATTCCTAATAACATTATTTTCAATAAATTATAAATAAAATTATATATTAAAATGATTTCTGAATAATTGAAAACAATGTATGGAATTGAAAACAAATTTGGGTCTCATGCTTATAGGTTCATTATTCAATTACACTAATCCTCTAAAAATCTAACACCAAAGTAAAATAGTTTCCATGTAAAATATTTTATCTACGATCATTAATTACTTTTGAATATTCCAAAAATATGAATCATTCATGAAATTAACACTACAATAGTTGATAATATGGGGGTATTTGGTCATATTTCATAAGCTTAGACACATGATATACACAATGAATCAATCTCAACAAAAAAGGATGACCTATGTGATAGTAATTTTATTTATTCCATTCTATAACTAGAAAAATACTAGGATGATAAGGATTGATTAAGGCCTATTTGGGATGAGAATGGCATCAAGAAACACAAAACACATGATTATTATGTTCTAAAATTGAAATCAATTTTATAAAATTTACTAAATATGGACGTTATCATTTATTTTATATCATATGTGACAAATATTCCTGAGATGTAGCCAAATGACTCCTTCATTCATAGTGTATCCATGACCTGAACCAACTCAACCAATATTAATGGAATGAATCTTCTTTAAACATGATATTATTGTGTCTCTTAATGTAAAAAAAGATGGTCGAAAATATTCATTAGGAATTAAGAATTAATAAGAACCATTGAAACCATTTTTATATTCATAATCTTATTTATATTGGAATACATTAAACTCATCATGTTTTCATGGAATTTACATGAGTGTTATTTAGCATCCAAGTAAAGATAATGGATAAAAAATATTTTATACCTTTCAATAAGAATATAAATGAATTTGCAATATAAATTTATTTTATTTTATAAAAACATTTATTTTTATAAAATATTATTTATATTGATACCCTTATAGAGTCTATTAAAAAAATATTCAATTCTTTATTATCCATGATAATCACACCATATGATTACAAAATAAAAATACATAATTATATTACCATGCCCTATATTATGAAAGAATTTGGTAGTCATGAAATATTACCACACAACACCTTATGACAACCCTATCCTAAAGAATATTATATTCCACATCTAAAATTTTTCAAACCGTATGAAATTTAAATATATTACATTATTAAATATCTAACAATTTTTTATGATTTATATTTGATTTAGATAATATTTCCATCAATATCCAACTTTCACTAAATCCTCATTGGAATTGTTCTATTTTACCTTATAATGTATCATATACAAGAATTTTTAAACTCACAAATAATATTACTTTTTGATATATAATTTTTTTTGGAAATATGTCATTAACATAATAGTGTAACATATCATCTGAAAAACACCAAAAATATCCATACAAATTTATTTTAGAGAAACACTAAAAAACTAAAAAATAAACAATCTACGATATTTAAAAAATTCCTTATCGAGTAAAACACAATGTGTTAACCCATGTGATTTTGTAATGTTTAGACTATAGATAAATATTAAACATCATAAACCATGAGTTTCATATAGCAATGAATCTGTTAAACCCATGATAAAATTGGATCTTGAGTGATCTCTATGAGATGCATGTATCTTTAAACCTGATCCACCACTATATCATATATAATAATGGACATTAATATATATTCATTTTCTATAAACTTGATTTTACATGAATCATAGAGTGTTTCAATACCATATAACTACTCATATATTCATCAATTTCTATGTATAAATATATCTGATGAAAGAACACATCATATATTATCTATTTAAGTTAATTAGAATATGAAATTCCTGTCACACAAATAGATAATCACATCACATATAATTTATCTTGTTATAGAAATAAAATAATTATCCCATCCCCATTATGGCCCCAAATCTTAGACATGTCGTGTTATAGGATAAATTCTATCTTGGTTAAGCCTTGACAGATTCCGTTATCCAATTCATTCATATACACACTTGATTTTCATACCATAATGGTTAGTGTAACAATGGTATCAATTTATGAAGATTCTTATTTTCAGAATGTCACTAACCTCAGGTATTGTGATTCAATATAATTCTCCCCAAGAACATATATTACAATGTGTATGACAATCCATGTTGTATACATTGAAGGTTACCTAGTAAAAAAAATCCATTTTATGTCCCATGAGTGTATGTAATATCACTATATAAAATATTAATAACTCTAACCATAATTTTTATTGAAAATATATACTATAAAATGAAGATCACTAGTTAGGTATAGTTTTAAGTCATACATGGAGTGGTAAATTATAATTAAATTCATGAAATATTTATAGTGAATATAAAATAATTATTATGTAGAAACTAACTCTTATTTAAAATGATAGATTTTACATTCTTAAAATAATTTATGAATACTAAAAAACCATATATAGGAACTATAAAATCATACCCAATATGATTTACCACCAGATTGAATTTATATTTGTACCTTTCATGGTTTTTTTAAAATCATCATATATTAATTAAATTCACACCACATTAATGTGTTACCATCTGATAAAAACATATTGAAAAAATTTATTAATTTCATTTCATTTATAAGGTTGGAAACTATTATAAATGGTAATGTTTGTAATCATATGCCAATTGTTCAACACTTTAAAATTGAATTCCGACTTAGTTCCTTATGGATATGAAATTTTTTGTTTTTAATAACTTCTATTTTATACATCAAATACATTTTGTGTTTATCATCATCATATTTAGATCCTTTCAATATAAAATTTTCATTAGAATAAGTTTTGGTAACTAAATTTAAATATTTACATTATATTATTTACCATCATATTATAAAATCATTTAGGATATAAAATGACATCCACAATGAATTAAGAATGGTATAATATTTTATTTATATGCTTTTAAATTCTCAAATCCCAATAGTACTCAAACTATTCTCTTAAAAATTATATTATTTATTTAATAAACTGTTTCGATACAAAACCCCATGTATCCACAATAAATAACCATTATATGATTATTGGAAATTAAAATATAATATAATATTGGACACCAAATCAGATACAGGATTCTATATTTTTTGATAAGTATACTGAAATTGAGACTTTATTCTTTAAAATATCCCATTGATGGTTTTTTGGAACCCTTTCACTCATTTTTAACAAATATCATGGAAAATACCCTTTATTCCAAATATATTGTTTTTATACTTGGTATAATTTTAAAAATATGTTATAAATATAGATCAAACATATCCACATATATTAAATTTATCATCTTGTTCTATTCTATAAAATTTAATTGATTAAAATTATCTATTATCATATAAGTGAAAAAATGGTGTAAATGTGAAATATTGATTCATTATATTGTAATAATATCATGTAACCATAATAACCATGTTTTTAATGTATCAACTATTTTATCCATTACTCTAATCCATATTATAAACTCATTCTATAAAAATTTCCTTAATATCAAACACTTATTTATTTACTACAGCTCTATAATTTATATTTAGTATCTAATACACTTCAAATTCTTAAAATTTATTTCTTTTACATTGATACATGATTTTGGGTACCCATGGAGTTTCTCATATCCCTATATTTGTTTTGGAATAACCCATTATTTAGATACTTTTAACCTCCATCCTCACACCCCAATTGGGATTAAATAACATTGATTGGGTACTTAATAATAATCATATTTGGAATTTCATATAGACTTATATTGTTTAGAATTAATATTTTACCATTGAGATTCCACCATAAGACTTGTTTGGGAGATCCTATATGAGACCTCTCCATGAGGCTCCTCCATGAGGATTCTACACATGAATACACCACAGGAATCCTTCATGAGACTGTATTGTGAGACACCTATAATATACCTCTATATGAGACCCCTTAATAAGACCTACATCTATTCTTGTGAATCATGTGACACTGGAAGGAGATATTATTCAGGTTACATAATCCATGTGATACCAACCGGTTATCTTAATTTGAGTTCATAAATCCCTTCCAATGATTTATTTACATGAATACTCCCTAACTCTCATTCTCAAGGATAAATTCTTATTATTTTTATTGTGTGATTCTAGAACATTACATTCCTCTTTTAATGTGAAATAATTTTAATTTCAATGGAACAAGTTTAGAACAAATATTTTTTATTATATTTGTGTTAAGGGGTATTTAAAGACATAAATACACCACATTAACTCTGAAAATTTTGGATATTAATTCATTACACAATCTCAATAATTGACCATACATGCTTTATGAGATCCCATCATGAGATCCATAGATGATCACATGATGGTTAACCACATTTTCTTCCAATGCTTCATGTGATCCCCTCTTGAGATCAAAAAAAAATCCTGCATAGTATATGTGATCCAATTGTGAGATCTATAGAAAATATATCATGATTCATGGGTTCTCATAACAATATCAAAATAGAATAATTTGGTTAGTGAAATTTTATTATAGAACTTCTTGTTATCTTTTAATGCGATCCAATAAAAATCATATGGTCACATTATTTTAAATTTCATGGAGATATATACATTATTTACAACATCTATTACTTTATAAACATAGTGTGATCTCTACATGATATCCTCTATAATTCATGGGATAAATTAATTTTATTTTCTGTCTCTATTTGTAAGATCCTTTATAAATCATGCGGTGTATTTTGGTGCTACTCGGGATCTCATCACGAGATCCCCTAACAATCATGTGGTGTGTTTAAGTGCATCACATGATCTCTCTAAATTAAAAATTTTAAAAAATGAAACCATGTTATCACTTCATAATGTCATTTGATAATGCATGAAATTATGTAATCCCTTCACTAGATTATTTAATACATTAATGTGCGGTGTGAGTATTTATGAAATTCATGCTCTACATGATCTTTAGACATGATCCTTTCAGACATTTGAGCTCCACGTGATCATTTAGGACATCGATGTCAAATAATTTTGATTCCTTTGATAGCCATCATTTCTCATCAAAATCAGAACATGTCAAAAAAACATAATATATCACAAATTAACCATAAATGTGGATAGTTTCCAATAATCTTCCCTATTTGGGATTACTGATAAAACATCAAAATTTAAATAATCATCTTATAGAAAACCCATTAATATAAAAACCCATTTTCCTTTTTATACCACATATAGAGATCATGGATTTCCTAAAAATGAAATCTAATCTCACATTAGTGAAGATCAATGTGAGAAATAAGAGCAACATGAATTGTCTAAAAGTGAATCACCTATTTCTTGTATCAACCTATAGAATCCTTCACTACACTAAAATATATAAAATTATTATCCATTTATAATAAATATTATCAATAAAATTTCATCTTATCATATCATGAACCGGAAAAAAACTAATTTTCACAGTTTATATTCATTAACATAACTACTTTGGAATCATCATATTTAAAACTACCCCAATATTTTTCTCCCAAATTAGTTTCTCCCGCAATCTCGATCAAGATATTTTCTCCCACTTTTTCATTGAACCCAAACGGGAAATCAATTATGGTTTGGACCCTTGTAAAGAACCCAAATCATCATATACAGGTAAGAAACAACACAGCTTAGTGAGTGGGAGTTCCACATCAACACTATTCAAGTGTGGGGAGTTGATTAAACTATTGGAAAAATAAATTTCATTCAAAAAACACTTTTAGAAAGTCATTCATCACTATTTATACAATCTATATTTTGATAGACACAATCTCTTATTTCATAAGGCAATCCCCCAATATCTATTTTATTGTGTGGTGTTTGATTTCAATTACCTTTTTACATGATTTATGGACTTGATTTAATCTAATATCTAGTAAAAATAAATGATCCAAACATATTTTATTCGGAGACTTCACCTCATCTCTGATATCCTCAAGTTTTATATTCTTCCACTTTAACTATGTGCAAGATTCTATAGTCATAATTTATTCTTCGATTTCAGTTCCCAAATTAATGCAGTGCTTTTTTCTTAAAAGACATGATGTACATAGTATTCCATGATATAAATATTGACATGATTTCAAATTGTTTTTTCTACCGAACATTTCCAATCTACATTTACAAAACCCAATAAATCTTTTTGAGATTTTTAATTGTATTTTATAGTAAAATCAACCATTCATTTGATATATAGAATTATTATTTTCACTGAAATTATGAAGATTTCTTTGTGATTACATTAATAATGTCTCTTATGAATGTGGAAAAAAATATCTAGTCATTTCAATATTAAGTACAACATACTGCAAATGGAATGTCTTTGTTCTATAATATTTACTACATTTCCATTATGTTCCCTTAAAAACTCCATCCATGGAGAAAATAGATTTGTGATTTATCTAGATTTTTTCACCCCATATCTTCTCATTACAACCTTAGTTTATTTTTACTAAAAATACATGTTTCATATAATCATTGAGTAACATTTATATCATTGAAATTGTTATATCTTCAATCAGTGACATTTTACAGTCATACTTCATAAATTTTGTTAAATTTATTTACTACACATTGTTCAATCCACTAATTATTTTGTTATTAACTTATAATATAAAAATAGTATTTTGATTAGCATTATTATTGACAAGGAAATTATACCCAACTCCACTATATTAGAAAATAAGCTTCCTCAAATATTGATCATGTCATGAATGTAATTTCCTTGGTTCCAACATCAACCCATATTGTTCCAACATTAAATAAATGTTCTCATATTTATGAATGGAAAACAATATTTTTTTTAATATAAACTTATTCATGTAGATATCCATTTAGAAATTATTTCTTTTACCCACCTTGAAATAATTGAATTTTCATTGAGCTTATATGTCTAAGAATAATAGAATATTCATTATCCTTAAAACTGGTGTGAATGTTTCACTAATGTAGATACCCCGAATATCTAGGATTATTCATTTCACATGAGTCTTTATTTGTTTTAAATTAGTGTTCCATGTTCATTCAACTAGTTTAAGAACGCCAATTTGTAACTAAAGACATTGAAATCAATTTTTCTTGAAATAATCTCTCATATCTGAATTTTTTAATTTGGTAATATACTTCATTCATCGATTAAACCCAATTTTAAAGTTTTTATTTCATTTAGACCACATTTTCTATTCCAATTTTAATAAATATGATGTCTATAGTGTCATCATCATTATTTTATTGTACTATTGTTTCTTGGACCCTAATGATATGCTCCTTATATCTTTGGCATGTACCTTCGGTTTTTATATAGATACTAGTATGTATTTATTATTATCATAATATGAGTATTCATTGGAATCTACCTCAGGTCCATTCACTTCCCTTCATCTACTCACCTCACCATCACCATCCTCATAATATTTTTCATTCTTTTTATAAGTAATCTAAATTTATCCACAACAATAGTATAATTTCACATTATAATTTTTCAAATCTATTTATAAATGTATTTATATTGTTTTATTTTTCTTTATTAACTGATAAATATCCATTTATCTACATGAGATTCAAAATTTGTATATTTCATCATATTGACATTGAACCATTTACATCTGATGACTTGAATGTACATCAATTTCAGCTTCTTTACATTCCACAACATGTATGGAGCATTATTATATATTCCATAAAATAAAAAACATTTATAAATATATTTTGATGTCAACACAGTATCTTTCCAAAACATATCAGAATGACCTTCTCAATAATACCCTTTTATTACATATTATTAAACATTTTTTCTTCTATAAACCACTTCATTTTGATAAGGAGTTATTAATACTAAAAAATTGTTCTTTATCCAATGTTACTAAATTTAATCCTCCCTGTGGATTTCTAAGAACTCCATTCCATTATCAATTCATAAATTGAAAATTCATTGACCTAACATCTTTTCTACTTCCCTATAATAAATTGTTTTTCAAATGATCACCTAAGACATGTGGTAGATAATTGAAACCCATTCCATTCCTATTTAATCATAATTAAAAAAAGGACAAAATATCTCTAAAAATCAATGTGTCTTATTGAAAGAATTCCAAAAACATTAATATCTTTTAGTTCATGAATTTTTGTTGACCATTGATCTTTTTCCTTATATATCATTTGAGAAATATTTTCTTATTTAGAAGAATCACATATATGTGTATGATTATCTGATAATATATATACATCTCGACCAGAATCACATTCCCCATATCTTACAAGGAATATTGGCTCATATAACTAATACCCTTATTCTTCAACCTGTTTTCTTCATACATTGTTTGGAAAATGATATCTTTTTCTCAATTATCAGTTATATATTACCCTTCATAATAATTTTATATAAAATATTTATCTATATTTTAACATGATGATACAAAACTATATTTTAAAACTTATAGAAATTCCTTAATCACACAATTGACTGAAACATAACATGATGTGACTAAAAACATCAACAAAAAATAATTCTTTTTTTCCCATGACTTTTCCCCCAAACATGGGTTTCACTGAGGTGATGATCTTTAAGACATCATCATTTCTAAATATTATAATAAATTCTCTTTAATGACTAATTACAATCTCTATATTATTACTTCCTATCATATTGTTATTTTACCCAATATCAATGATCCATATTCTGGTTTGATATAATCATTTTAAGGTAATATATTTAAAAAATCTTTATCTTCTCTTTTCATTCTGATATATACTGTTCACACAATTCTTAATGATTATATTTATTATTTATCTTTCTTAGAGTATAATGGACAAAATTCTACCATACAAAGATAAAATTAAATTTTTTATTCTTATACCATTTTATTATTTATTCAGTAAATGTGTATAACCACTATGAGTATGTTTTAGCACATTCCTCTATGTTAGTGATGGGAAATATCTATCCATGTGTTTGAGTCCTCTAAACCAAATACAATTAACATCAAAATAATTTCTAGAATAGGGAAACATATTATTATGTATATGTTTCTCATACTCTATTTGGAATCCCTTTGATATGGATCATACATTTTTTTATTCACAACAAATTCCATTGAAATAAAAATAGGCGTGAGGTGAGTTCATGTGTGTCACTACTATAGTAATATTTTTCCATTTTGTTCACTGAATATTATGATTCAAATTTGTACCCATTTTAATATTTAATCTAAAAGTGGGTGAATTTTGTATTAGTCTAACCATCACCACTTCAAATTTTAGATCATCTCCCATAATTGTTGTGTTGTTTTGATGTGTTGTTTTCTTTTCATGACATTAATGACACTTTTTTAGACCTCTATGGTAAAATTTCACATTTAATATATCATGAAAGACCTTCATTACCAATATTATATGAGGAGTCAAGAATTTCGTTTGATATTTTTCATATCTTCATATTCTAAACACATTCTCATCGAATTATTTAATATGTTTGAATTGATATTTTATTGTTCTAGTGTGACTATTAATAACCTCCATCTTCTCTTAAACATTGGTCTTAGAGTCAATAAATTTCTTTATGTTTTATTGACTTTCCAATCAACTATTTTTTTTAGTTTTCTACTCAAAATGATCTTCATACTACTATTATAGATAATGTTGGGAAATATGGACCACCCTATTGAATTTATTATTTTGGGATCTCTAAACATTAATTTCCCTAAGATCTAGTTATAATTTTTGTTGATGTTCAACTCTTAAATCAACTTGTCCTTAATCATTATCAATATCTTCCCTTGAAAGGGAATTACCCAAAAATTCCACCATAACATATTCTTCATGATCCTTGTAATATTCCATATTTTTTGCCTCATATTCTTCTAATTAATTATATTCCAATAAATATATATTCTAATTTTTAAAGAAATTTCACTTATTATATTTTGTACATTTTACATTTATAGAATACATATACCATGTAATTTCATAATCATCCTCATTATCATATTGAAAAATTGTGAGTCATGTTTATAACATTCAAATCCTTTATATAACGAAATCATGTCAGGGACTGTTTCATTTAAAAAAATATATCCCTTTTGATGATTTTAAGAGATGAATTAAATAAAATTTTCCACTACATATTTTTCATTGATAAATTCTATGGTGACATTTTTTCATGTCCTTGTATTCCACCACATTTTTCTTCCCTTTTCTACAACACAATTATCATTAGTAATCATCTCATATGTGATAAAAGTAATCTGTAAGGAATAAGATTTCAAATAATTTGGATTTTTATCCTCCAATGAAATGGCCTAAAGATTTAACTATGTTTTATGTATTATTAATAAGTTATTAATGATCTTTAAATCATTGTAAATTTCTCTAAGACCAATCATGTATTCCACAACATTATCCTGATCATATAATGCATCTATAAAATCATTAGGGTGTATTCCTAAGTCCTTATATTTATTCCATTGAATATAAAATATGTCTTTATGAGATTTTGAATCACCTTTTTGTATATTTATTATATTTCCCTACATGGAATGTGATGAATTACATGAAGTCACATTCATTTTTTGTTAGATTAAGATCCCCCAATAGAATTTTATCCTTTACCATTTTGATATATTTTTTCCAATTTTCTTCCCATAATTTTGAACTATCCAAGATAGTAGAAATCCAATGGATATCTATTGTGATAATATCCATACCTAGTTATTCTAATCAGTTCAACATCTAACCCTTCCAAAGATGAAGATTTTATACTTCTTGTATTAGAATACCCTAATGGTTTCATCTTACAATACATCTGGTGAAAAAGAAACTGTGAAATCATCCATTTTATAAATAAATAATTGTAATCCCAGATAATGAAAATACCATAATAGTTGTAGTGAAAGACGATATGATAGAGTAAAATAACAATCCCTTTTGGATATTTATTCATCGTTAAATAAAACGTAATTTTCTCTTACATTATCATTTCACAAAATACTTAGAACATAATTCCTAAACTAGACACACAAATTTTAATTCGTTCACCCAAACTAGGATATTCATAAGGATAATATTAAAGGGTTGTGGAAATATAAGAAATACAACAATGAACACCAGTTTTAAAATGGTCTATAAACACTCATTTTCCTACATTGTTTATAACCACTCACTATTTTAAGGATCACTACTCTTACATAATAAGTGTAAAAATATATCCTCTAGTAGAGTCTTATGAATATTTGTTTTAAATTTATTAAAAGTTCCGTGTGTATTTATAATATGGTTACATCAATATGAGGAAAACCACATTTTAAAGAGTGTTTTCCTCTAGGATAATGTGACCCATATGAAGGAGCCCTTTGTAGGACCACTCTTTAAGACACTTCCATGAGTTCCCTTCACAAGAATCCTCTAGGAGGCCACATTGAGAGTCACCAACATATAACATATATATTACTTTCTATTATGAGGCTCCTTTGTGATACTACTCTATGGGATCTTTCCATGACACTACAATGTGAGACCACCACATAAGATCTATTTGTAACACCTTATCACAAGACCTTTTTATATTGATGTGAGTCACGTGAATATGGAATGAGACCTTTTTTATGTAACACTAATTATTTGATACCAATGGGTCATACATTTCCCAACACATACATAACCTCATAGGATACCCTTGGGAGAATCCTCAATGGGACAACTTCCCAAGACACTATTCTGATTACATGTAAATTGAAATTCTAGTGAAATATAATATTATTCTCATAAAAAACAAAATTTTTATTTTGAAAAACCACTAAATAGAAAATAAATTCTTATAAAAAATGGGTTCAGGGGTACATATAGGCATATATAAGACACCTTAACTACAAAAATCATGGTTAGTTATTAATCCCACCACCTCATAGATTAGTATTATGCACTTAAAATTATACAAACTTGATAAATAGATAAAATCATGAAATATTTGAATGATCCCATTGTGAGATACACATAAAATCATAAATTTACTGACTTCTTATTGTAGTTTATTACATGATCCCTACATATGATCAAATTAGAACCATGTAGTCATGTTATATTGAAAAACCAAAATATATATCCATCATTTGAAACCTCTCTACTATTATGAACTTCATCTGATATATTTTTGTTATCCATTAAAAAAAATGAAGTGACATGAATTTATTTGAATGATATATTCATTATATACTCATAAATTCATGAATCATTTCAATGTATATTTCATGATCTAATATTCACATTATTTTACAATAATGTTGTGTCTTCATATGCTTCACAGAATCTCATTATGAGATCATATAACAACCATGTAGTTTCATTTAGTTATTCACATGATCTCTCCATATGATTAGTTCATACATTTGAAATTGTGATGTCCCTTCATGTGATTAGTTGCTAGTTAATACAATCACAGAATCCCTTTGCGGATTGATTAGGACATTCAACCTTCATGTGATCATTCATTGAGATCCTTTTGTTCATTCAAAGTTAGCATGATCCATCCATGTGATCTTATTAATAATTCACATTCCATGTTATCCATTTGGACATTTACATCCACTCCCCAAGCCTATTTTGACAAAAACATTTTAAACAACATCAAACCCTATTATCGAACTCAATAAGTCCCTAAACACCATCAATGGGGATTTTTGTCCTAAAATTAGTAACATAGAAAATCACATTGAATACATATCTAGGGTAAATGATCATTATTTCATAGTTCTTCTTATGCCTTAAAATTATCACGTGAATTCATATATACTTATTAGAATATGATACATCCAATTTATGAACAATATTATTTACTGGTCACATAATAAGGTTGTACTATAATACATAAAATTTTCTATATTACATAAAAAAATGCATAAGTTTTTAAAAAATAACATAATAATTCTCATGTGATGATTTTCCTTTCCTAATATTGTAATCAAGGAAAATTTTTATGATAAAATTGAATTAAATCTATAATAATTGTTTAATTAAAAAAGATTCATGTTCTATAGTTATTTAATAAGGAATTTTATTAAATATACACCAAATAAAATAATAAACCCATTATAAATAATATAATAACCATTCGTGAACCAAGATCTTTTTTCACTAAAAATTAAATCCTTATTAGAATTCTTATCACCACATAAATTTTTAGGTTTTATATCATTTGACTATTGGATCGTTGAGTAAAAATAATCATTACCAATTCAATAATACAGATAAGCTAAAAAACATTACTTTTTTATACTATGATGTGTGGTTTACCACCCACATGTAACTCAAATGATATGAAATATTTTGATGTATTTTTTAATAAGGAAACAATAATTATCCTTCCATACACATGATAATCCTTGAGAACTCTACATTAGTAGAACATACCTGGTTAGATGATCAAGGTATTGAATAATGTCTATTTTGAAGTAATGAAACAAACATTATTCATAAGGTATTTTAAATATCACTATATTATATGATTAATTCAATTATATTTATCTATTATTTTAATTATTTAGTTTCTTAATTATTATTCCATCCATTAAAAAAAAAATTAAAACAATTTTTATATGTAAATATTTAGAAAACACAACTTTAGTTTCTGATACAAATTAAAGAACATTTATATTTACAAATAAAATAAATAATCTCTAAAATAACATATAAAAAAGTAATTCATGTATATATTAAGAGTTGTATAAAACAAATAGTCCCCAAAATAGTAAGAATGAACTAACATGTACCCATCAACATCATTTTTTTAACATACCCCTAACTACTAGGATAGAGGGTTGTTCAATCAAATTTCCCATTACCTATATTTGTTTTATGTAAGTGAATATTTAATTAATCAATATTTATAAAAACTAATATGTATAAAATTTAATTAACCTTATTATTTAGGCATATGAAATATTATAAGCCAAATCCATGGTAATAGAAAAATAAATTAACTATCAGACATAACAAGTGAAAAAAAATTTCATCTATACTATTTACGGAATCAGTTTAACACTTCAAACTAAAACATTCATCAATTTATAATATTATATTTATTTTCATAAATATATTAGGATATAAAAGTTTATAAATAAATCATCAATTTAGACATGAGATAAACAGTTATGAATATTCCAAGAAAACTATAAAAACTATTTAATTTATCCATGCATTATGAAAATTTTATAAAAAATAAATATATATACATTATATTTATTTTAAATATGAAAAATACTGTATAAAATAGAATTTTACATAAATTTATAATATTTTAAATATAATAATTTCTCAAAGAAAAAATACCCTACAAATAATATATAAATAATATTACATATTTAATAACATTTCAACCACGATCATACCAATTATCCAAAAACAATTTTTATTTTTTAAATAATTTCTTTATGTAAGGGAATTTAATTTAGTATCATATAATTAAAAATAAGGAATAATTCACAATTCCATATAAATTCCTTTATATATTTTCATACTCTGTAATTTAAAAAATTATAAATTAACCTCAATATTTCAATATATAATTTTTGATGAAAATTAAATTCAATCTATATTAAATGAAAAGTTTTTATTATTAATATTTAATATAATTTAAATTTATTTATTAAATATAAAATTCACATTTTAAAATTAATTTTCATTTTTTAAGAAAATAATTCATAATCATATTAAAAATATAAATAATTGACTAAAATACTATTTTTATAAATCAATTTAAACTTATAAATTACCATATACAGTTTATAATTGAAAAATAAAAAATTAAATTCATTAACATATTTTATTCTATGATTTATCAATGTTAAAATTTTTGGCATATTAAAAATCCAATATCACAAGTTAAGAAAATAGCATATAGACTATTATATATAATAAAGGAAATTATTCATATTATGTGATATCTCAATATCATAACATATAGTTTTGTTAAAAATATATACCTAGCATTGATAGGTTGAGGATATATTCTTCACTCCCGGATAATCATATTTTATTATGTTACACGTGATATTTTTCTCTAATTGTAGTGTTAATCTACTTCCTAGTTATTATAAATTCACCATATCATATGATACAATATTAGAATACAAAGGGATTTATACAATGTCCCAAGATACAATATCACATATCCTATGGAATGATCATATCACTGCATATGAAATCACATATTATAAACAATGGCTTTCTGAAATCTCTTTATTATGTCTTACGATATCGTATATTTTATATAATTCCATATTTTCTTTTATAAATCATATATTAATATCAAGAATAAAATATGTATATTTATATATTTAAAAATATGGTTTTTTCAATTTTTTGAGTAATTTTTTTTGATATCATTGGTAGGTTCATAAGGATCAAATAATTAATATTTATAAGGAGGAAGCTATAAAAAACTCAAAACCAAAAATTATATTACCACATTAATGTTATTCTATTGACACATTTCCATTTTTTTGTCTTATCTTGGTTCGGTAGCATTCCCTGGTGATTTCGAGAAATATATATGTTTTTTGGACCCTCTAATAGGTGGAGCACAGTTGTCAAGCTATTAATATGAACAATGCACTAGCCCAGGAGAGACCATTCACCCTAGGAAGTGGCATCATCTAGGACACAAAGCCTATCGAACATGAATTATTCCTACCACTAGGAACTGTGTGACCTCGTTCGTCATGGAAAAGAGAGGCACACACTATTTCCATGCGTTATGGGAAACCATGTGTCCACACCATACGATCTGTCTAGGTCATTAAAAGCATGAAATTTCTCATTTTTGTTCTATAATTTTAACCCAAATCCAACCATTTTTACCGATAATCTAGATTTTTATCCATATATTCATCTCCCCCTAACCTTTACTCACTTAGATCTACATATCATTGGTGGTTCTAGTGTGAAATATTTAATAATCATCATGTAAGTCCCATAATTACTCTTCTTATTCCTTCTTATTGGTTCCTCATTCCTTCTTATTTTGGTTCTTTATTCTCCCACAGAATTGTTTTTCTAATAACGGTCTAATATTGATGTTTTGCGTTCAGTGGTAATGGTTTTGGTATGATCAGTCCGTTATAGGGTCTCCTTATGGCTCAATTCTTTTTTCCACTAATATTCCAGTGTTTCAAATCTTGAGGTAGGATTTTTTTAGGATTAAACGTTATATGATTCCTTTTTTATTCTTTCTAATATTCTTAAATCTGTTCCATCATTTTTCTGGGAGGTAAGAATCATGTTTTGAATTGGTTTTTGTGTGTGTATGGGTTCAAAGATGATTTCCCAGTTGAAAATTATATGTTTTTATGGACTTTTGTAACATTGAACATGTGTATGATTGTAAGGGGTTTTGAAAACAGGTTAACTAGTGAAAAAGGTTATTATCCATGGTTTTTTAGTGATGGAAATGTGTCAGTAAAAGTGGTTTCATTGGCTTATGTTCTCTAGTATGGATTATGTGAATGTGAATGTGGTAGTTCATGTGGTCTTGGAAGAGGAATTGAGAACATGGGGAATCCTAGGTTTCTATGTGGGAAGGCTATGACAACTCTGCTAGTCATATTTGAGGGTATGATGCTAGGTTTCCTCTAGCATGATTTACACTACAACACTAACTAAAATATGATTATTATTTGTAATCGCTAGAAATTGGTATGAATTCCTATATAGTGGATCATGAATGAATATTATCTAGGTCATTATTTCTATAACATATCACTAGGGGTGTGGTGATCCATGGTTCCAACTAATTTGGGAGCCCTTAGGTGCAACTTGTGGTGCTCATGTGATGTTATTCTTACTACTTTGATATGGTAAACTATACCATAAATTTTAAATTCAAATATGTTTTCCCCTAAATTATTTTCCTTCATAAATTTTCCTTTATATTCCATAAAAAATAAATGTTCATTTTTATTATAATGTTATGGAATGGAATCTATTTTGGGGGTAATCCTACTAGGATTTTCCACACATCTTATATTCACAATCGGGTGTATGTAGCCCTTTTTATATTTTACCTAGGTATAAGAAATATATTCTATGGTGGTGATGGTTGATATGGTTTCCATTGTTCCATCACATGCAGATGTTGGTGGAGGTCACCTGTGGGTATTGGCCATATTATTACATGAAGTTTTCAGTTGTGTGGATTTTACCCATTCTAATTTGGTATTTATGTTTTATTTTAACAATGTATAACTGTCTTACTCTATTTAAAGACACTTAATATGGTATCTTGGAGATGGTTCCTAACATTAATACAGAGACATTGTATATAATGAAACACGTCTTAATAGACTGAAGAGACTTGTAGTCTCAGTAAACTAGATACATACTAGAAATCCAAATTAAATTTTGAAATAAAAAATACTCAACGAATGTCATGACCCATCCCCTGGGGCCAGTATCATAACTACCCCAAACCCGACTTCCATAGGCTAGGGGCTGGAAATTGGCACCAAAGGCATATATCCCTATAACTGGTAAAGAATTTCCTTTATAAAATGTAAACTCACACAAAAAGAGAATAAGCGGAAGAAACCACTAAGTAAAGTAGTAAAACAAGTGTTTTGAAAGTAAAAATGGTCCGGAAATACAAGCTCAATAGAAAGGTACAAAAACAACTGAATGAAAAGTACAACTGAAAAAACAACAGTTGAATATTGAAGTAGCTCATGAATCTTCCTATGGGTTTCTACCTGAAGGGTAGGTACGAATGTCCTCCTAAGCACTACGCGTCTATCAGTCCGCTCCGTGTGCCATCACGCTGAGTTTCCACCTCCGGGTACCGTCTAGTCCTCAAACAGTCTACCTCAGTCAGCGATGTCCATCGTCTGCATCCAACACTACGAGGTGCGGGCATAGCCCATGTAGGGGTGAGTATAATGATACTCAGTAGGGACCCCAAGACCCTCAATGTCTCATAATATACAACAAGGATAAACCACCAAGAAAGATCTCGATAGATAAACTTTACTTAGGTATATGCCCATACATATACCTAAGTTATCAAGTAACCCATCTCAATGATGAAAAAAACACAAAGGTCATTGACTCAGCTCAAACCAGGATTTTCATTATCGAAACAGCAACTACTGGAGAACTCCTCCTCTGTCGAGTACAGTGGCCCAATCATGACTTCGAGGTGCTACACACAAACCATGGACTGTTGAAGTACTCCACCTGTCGAGTATTGTCGGCCTACTGCTATAACCAAGGGCATCCCACCAAGGGTCTGCTGCTATAACCATGCACATCCCCCTCATAGCCTACATAGTTACTCCTTCTATCGAGTACCGCAGGTCTGCTGCTACAACTAAGCGCTCCTCCATCGTGGGTCTGCTGCTACAACCAAGCACACCCCACTGGGCCATCCGAATCACTCTGAGTCGATCGATTAGCAGTCGTCAAGTCTTAGCCAGCTACTAGGTCTTCGTACTCTATATGCTCATCTCTAGGAGGATCTGCTCCATGATATACTGGTCGACACTCCAAGTGTCATGAAGTCCCACAAATAATTTATCTCAAAAATCCTTCACGACATAGGGATCTCAATGCAATATACGACGCGTCAATCAGACGTCCGGTCTGTGAGTTATTAGCCTTTTTGTCCCGGGGGCCCAGTTGGTTTCATGTACAAACCAACCCGAAAATATCACAACTATACCCTGAACACCCATGGGGTTTACTCAAAGGAACCATTTCTCATTGATATTACCAGCACCACTGATGGTTCGTCAAACAGACATCCGGTCTGAATGTGATTGGTTTTTCCATTCCAGGGGCCCGTTTGGTTTTTAAGCTGAAACCAACTTGAACGTACTCCAACTGCATCCAAACCTCATGTGTAGTATTAAAAAAGAATCGTCTCATAAAAACAAAACCAACGTAGTTGACGACACGTCAATTGGACATCCAGTCCTTATGTTATAAGCGTTTCAACTCCGAGGGCCTGGTTGGTTTCGGTTTCGAACAAACCCGGTCGTACCCAAACTTCACCAAAACCTTGGGTGTAATATACCAAAACGACTGTCTCAATCCAAGGAATCCTACACAAAATATGGTATGTCGACCAGAGGTTCTTAGATCACGTTACGTGCGTTTAAATGATTATGGTCCGAAAAAATGGGTTCTGGGCCCGGTCCGACCCGGTCCATCCCACCCTGGTTCGGCCCGAACTGGGTCGACCTGACATGGGTCTCGGTCTGGCCTGGATGGGCACGACCCAGCCCGCGTGGCCAGCCCCAACTCGGGCGGGGGGGGGGGGGGGGGGGGGCGCTGGCTCGGCCAGCGGCTAAGCAGGGGACGTGACCTCCCTAGCTGGCGCGACATTTTTCTGCACACCTTCTAATCTGGAATGGCTTTGCCATTCCGGTTTCCTCCAACCGCCGTGCCAGTGAGGCGCACCGACACCACCTTCCATGGACCGCTGAACGCGCTCTGGTGGTCCAATGCACCTACCGTTTGTGCATGCGGCTCTCCTGGGACCCTCTACTCACTATGATTGCTTCAAATTGTTTGTGTAGTCCCATTTCATCACCGGCAAACATTCCGCGCATCAAGAACAAAACAACGATGGGTTCAGAATTGTTAGTTAGTCTGTACACACCCCATTAGTGGTTTGAATAACCATCCAACCAATTAAACTCCCATGCTTGAGGGTTTAATCACATATATAAAATATACAAAATACCCCTACCGTGATAATTGATGTCGCATGTAGTTGAGTCGCGGAGACGAGCATCATGGTAGATGGCATCACAGAGAAGAGAAAGGAAGGTGACTCTTCGTTCATCGTGGAACTGGCGTTCTTCATCTAAGAGGGCGTCGTTCTTCATTGGAGGCATTCTTCGTTGAAGAGAAGAACACTTTCTTTATCTATATTTATAGAGCTTTCCCAGTTCTTCTCCAAAACTACAATTGACCAACTAAAATAATAGCTCTTGCTATTATATTATTCTCACAACAGATGATTTAAAAATAAAACACTATAATTAATTAATTGGAGAATCCAATTAATTAATTATATTGTGTTGTCAATTTAATTGGGAGGACGGTGGAGAGTTTAACAAAATTAAATAAAGATAATGGTTGTCATAAGAAAAACATGGGAGTTAAAGGGGGGTTTCAAGGGAGATGAAAGGTTGGGGCTCGTGTGTTCCCCACGTTACAAATATCCACACATGGGAAGTTATGTGGGGGTGGGCCCCACTATTAACTTCCCCATGTACCATCTAACCACCATGGGGAATAAAATTGTTCAAAACAATTTTATTAAACTTTTTAACTAATCCCCAAAATTTAACTTTCATCCTGAATAAAACGCAACTACGGTAAAGGTCCTCGTAAGCAATTATCAGCGCTGCGAGTTAATCGGGACCCTCATATTTTAATTCTGAGCACTAGTTCAAAAGATAGAAAATATCGCTCGTACGTTTACTGAAAATACCCAAAAAACCTCAGAAATTGATTCTGGGCACACTGGGCCTCGGAATACGGCGCCGACAGAAACTGTGGACTTGTAAAATTCCAAAGAAATTAAGAAAAAAAATTCCCTTGAAATTTACAGGTCTTTACATTACTCCCACCTCAGGGATTTATGCCCCCATAAATCTACAACATATACTAGGAAACTAAAGGGGTACTAAGCATGAACCTGATCATCCCACTCCCATGTGCTCCCCGGGAAGTTCATGTGCTGCCAGTGAATGCACGCAGAGGAATCGACCGTCTCCATAGGACCCGATCCAGCCAATCCTCAATCTCCACTGGTACCTCTATGAGTGTCTCCCCGTCATCATTGTCAAGATCTACATGTTCAAAGATGGGGAATGGGTCTTGCACGTATCTCCTCAGCTAAGATACGTGGAAGTCTTCATGCACCCGGTGCAACTGAGGTGAAAGGGCCAGGAGGTAAGCCACCTCTCGTACTCTACTAATGACCTAAAAAGGTCCGATTAAACGCGGAGATAACATTCCACCTTGGACAAAACTCTATATACCTCATTGAGGGGAGACCCACAGGAAGACTTGGTCACCATCCTCGAACTCCAGTGGTCTCTGTGTCCTATTGGCATAGGACTACAGTCTGCTCTTTATAGTCTTCATCCACTCCCGGATGATCTGAACCATCTCTGGTAGCCTCAAAATGGGTGCATTGGTCAACCTCTGCCTCATCTCCTAAAAAACTCTGTTGGCATCTCTCTGACCACACAATGGGTTTCCCCTTCTTTGTCCAAGCTAAAAGTGGTGCAGCAACTCTGGTGAAGTCTGGAAGAAATATACATCTGGCCGACTCATGAGTGATCGAATTCACCTACTTATGCATGATTCCATCATGTACTGCATGGGGTTTCTTTTTCACCGACCAAGGACAACCCATCCCAACGTTTTAGGTAAACTACAACCTTTTTCCTAATATAATCAATCTGTGTATGAACTATGGTTGCCCAATCCATACCCAAACTAACATCGTAAGGCCTCGACGCTGCCACCAAGAGGATCTAATCGAAACTCTCGTATCAAGGGTCAGATCACACCATCGGAGTATGTTTGATTATCGAGTCTCCTCCCAAAGTTATCTCCAGATGTGAGGCTCAAGTCAAAGGCTTAACTATAAACACTAGGTCCAGGAAAAGATTCGTGGAAGGAATGAATGATTTGTACCTATGTCTATTGATACGACAGCTAGTAGTAGACACAGACCGTACCTCAAATCATTCATAGAGCCCTTGGGTCACACTCCTTGACTGCATGTAGCTAATCTCTTCCCCTATCCTCCAACACCATGAGCCTAGATGGGACTATAAATGCGGGTGGTTGTAACATGTCGAAATGTTCCCCACCCCATGATGCTCTCCTAGATCTGATTCCACTTCTGCTTCCCTACAGATTCATCTATCCTTAACACTTCCTCTTCCTAAAACATCTCACACGCCCAAGTCTCTGAGACTGATGCCAGTTTCATGCTTTCCAACTATTAACATTCACTGGATATATCCTCTCTGCCAATGAACATTCAACCACAAAGGATCTCTCTAGAACCCTAACATTACTAGGAATGCATAGAGGAAAAAGTGTTGCCTTGGATATCATTAAAACACTTTTCTCAGAGGTCTGAGCTCTAAAGCACTGATCGAATAATATTCATCCAGTACTAGGAAAGATCGGTATTCCTCGATGAATACTCAGCTACCGACATGTCATCCTACCAAAGCTATATAAGCTCTAGAAAAACACTCAGCCACCTCTTCAAGCCAGTCCTCATCTGGTTGTGGGTCGGGCTCACCTTGAAACTTGAGGGATATCTGGAGCTGAAACATATGTAAGGCACTAAGCCTATAGGTTTCCTCTACCGGTGCGGCCAGTAGTGTCTGCTGACCAACGGGCATCGATATAGTTGGCACACTGCTTGATGGTACCATCTCGGAAAATGGTCTAGGTACCAAAACATCATAAATATGTGGACCAACCTCATGGTCACTCACTGGGAAACAACAGTAGCTAAGATCACCATTTTCTCTACTAGTGTCTAAACTAGGTGTAGATCTCTAGAAAACGCCTCCAGTCAGTCCACTGCTGCTTGGGAATCTGCCTCACCAAGTAACCTTATAGGCCTCTGCTGCAGGAACTCATTCAATGTGCTCTGTCAGTGTGCACCATCTGCTAGTGTGGCTAGTGGAATCTTCTTCCCAATGGGTGGTGGTGCTGCTGGTACACAACCTGAAGGTGCCAACATAGTAAGAGGGCCCAACACCGGAGCCTCATCGCTTAGTGGGCCATCATCAGGTACTCTCTCGGAACTCCAACTGAATGTTTGCGTGGAGGCATTCTGAACAGATTCGACATGGTCAAACGATTTATACCAAGGGAGCTGACCTAGTTTGAGTAGATTTAAGAAAACTTTTGAAAACACACACTCAATGAGTGTTTTTATGCACTGAGTCAGAAATCAATAGACAGGGTCCTAGTGTATGGATACGTCGGCCTCCGCACTAACACTGGAATCCCTGAACCGAAAACCACCCTTGGTACTATTAACACTATTTCTTCATAGAAAGAAAATATCAGAGTCCTAAGTTATGCGGTAGAACTGACTCCTCTAATACTAATTTTTCACAACTCGTCCCCCAGGGCCTGTGTAGTAACTACCCCAAGCCAGCCTTCCATAGGCCGGGTGCTAGCGACTAGCACTAAAGGCTTAAATCAGTATAACTAGGAAGGCATTGAATTTATAAAATTTAAACTCATACAACCAAAGACCAAGAAGTAGAAAACACTAAGTAAAGCTGTAAAACAAGTGTGCTAAAAGTAAAAAAGGGATGGAAATAGAAGCCCAACAGAAAGGTACAACTACAAATGAATGAAAAGTACAACTGAAAAGACAATAGCTGAATGATGAAACAGTTCCTGGATCATCCTGTGGGTTCCTACCTAAAGGGTAGTTACATATGTCCTCCTCAGCACTCTGTATCTATCGGTCCTCTCTGTGTGTCGTCACACTGAGTTTCCGCCTCCGGGTAGCATCCAGTCCTCAAACACTCTACCTCAGTCAGCGTTGTCCATGATCTTCATCCCTCACAACGAGGTGCGGGCATAGCCCGTGCAGGGGTGACTATAATGATACTCAGTAGGGACCCCGAGACCCTCAAGGTCTCAAAAAATCCAACAAGGATAAACCACAAAGAAAGATCTCGACAGATAACCTTTACAAAGGTATATGCCCATACAAATACCTATGTTTTCAAGTAACCCATCTCAATCATGAGGAAAAAAAAGTCATTAACTCAGCACAACCCAGGATTTTCAATATCCAAATCAAAACTGTTGGAGAACTAATCCTCTATTGATTACAGTGGCCCTGTCGCGACTTCGAGGCACTACTCAATAACCTTGGACTACTGGTGTACTCCACCTGTCGAGTACAGTGGGCTTGCTGCTACAACCATGCGCATCGTACCATGGGTCTACTGCTAAAACCATGCGCAGCCCTTCATTTACAACAGAGGTACTAATTCTATCGAGTACCACAGGTCTGCCACAAAAACCAAGCACTCCTCTTCCGTGGGTCATCTACTACTACCAAGCATTCCCCACAGGGCCATCCGAATCACTCCAAGTCGATTGATCAGCAGTCGTCATGTCTCAGCTGGCTACTAGGTCTCTGTACTCTGTATTCTCATCTATGGGAGGATCCTCTCCATGAACTACTAGTCGAAACTCCATGTGTAATTAATCCCCATGAAGAATTTATCTAAAAATTTTGTCAGGACATAGGGATCTCAATGCAATAGACGGCATGTCAATCGGACGCCCGGTCTGTGAGTTATTATCATTTTTGTCCCAGGGGCCCGGTTGGTTTCGTGTACCAACAAAACCAACCGTATCTCAACTGTACCCTGAAATCCCCTGGGGTTTACTCAAAGGAACCATTTCTCAATGAGAATACCAGCACTGCTAACGGTTCGTCAAACGGACATCCGGTCTGAATGTTTTTGTCTTTTCCGTTCCAGGGGCCCGGTTGGTTTTTATGCTGAAATTGACCCAACCATACTCCAACTACATCCAAACATCATGTGGAGTATTCCAAATGAACCTCCTCATCAAAAGGAAACCAACATAGTTGACAGCGCGTTAATCGGACGTCCAGTCCATAAGTTATAAGTGTTTCCGCTCTGAGGGTCTAGTTGGTTTCAGTTTCGAACCGACCCGTCCATACAAAAACATCACCAAAACCTTAATTATAATATACCAAAATGACCGAATTGATCCAAGGAATCCTTCGCAACTGACGGTGCGTTGATCGGAGGTCAGTAGCTCATGTTATGGGTATTTAAACTATTCTGGTCCGAAAAATGGGGGTCTGGGCCCGGTTTGACCCGGCCCAACCCACCCTGGGTCGTCCCGAACCGAGTCGACCCAACCCAGGTCCCGGTCCGGCCCGGATGGGAGTGGACCGGCCCGACTGGCGTGGCGCGGCCCGTCCGGGGGGGGCGCTGGTTCGGCCAACGGCCGAGCGGGGGACGCGGCCTCCCCAGCTGGCGTGATATTTTGCTGCACCACTTCTAATCAAGAACGGATTTTCCATTCCAGTTTTCTCCTACCGCTGTAGACCACTGGACGTGATCCAGTGGTCAAATTCACCTACCGTTTACGCCTGCGGCTCTCCTGAGACCCGCCCTTCACTACATTAGCTTCAAAACGTCGTTGAGGTCTCGTTTCGTCATTTCCAAACATTCTGCGCATCAAGAATTAAATGGCGATGGGTTCAGACTTGTTCGTTAGTCCGAGAACACCATGTTAGTGGTTCAAAAAATCATCCAACCAATTTAACTCCCATGCTCGAGGGTTTATTCACATATATAAAATATGAAAAATCACCATACCTCGATAATTGACAACGCACGTCATTGAGTAATGGTGACAAGTGTCACGGTAGATGGCGTCACGGAGAATGGCGTCGTGGAGAAGAGAAAGGAAGACACGTCATCGTTCTTCATGGAACCGACATTCTTCATTGAAGAGGGCGTCGTTCCTCATTGGAGGCGTTATTCATAGAAGTGAAGAAAAATTTCTTTATATATATCTCCAGAGCTTTACATGGTCTTCTCCAACACTACAATTGCCCAAATAAAATAGTAGCTCTTGCTATTATTTTATTCTCACAACAATTTATTTAAAAATCAATCACTATAACTAATTAATTGTAGAATCCAATTAATTAATTATATTGTGTTGGAAATTTAATTGGAAGGAAGGTGGAGAGTTTAACAAAGTTAAATAAAGAGAAAATTTTTCATAATAAAAACAAAGGAGTTAAAGGTGGGTTTTAAGGGGGATGAAATGGTGTGGATCGTATGGGCCCCACCTTACAAATATCCACACATGGGAAGTTATGTGGGGGTGGGACCCACCATTAACTTCTCCCTGTAGGATCTAACCACCATGGTAAAAATAAAATTGTTCTAAACAATTTTATTTAACTTATTAACTAATCCCCAAAATTTACCATTCAACCTGCATAGAATGCAACTATGGTAAATGTCCCCGTAAGAAATTATCAGGGTTGCAAGTTCATCGATGCCCTCAGATTTCAATTCCGAGCACCAGTTCAAAAGATATAAAATCTCGCTCATTCGTTTACTAAACGTACCCGAACAAAACTTCAGAAATTCATTCTGAGCACACCGGGCCTCAGAATCAGGCGCTGTTAGAAACTGCGAACTTGTAAAATTCCAAAGAAATTAAGAAAAAAAATTTCTTGAAATTTCAGGGGCTTTTCAATGAATTTCATTGATTCCTCCATTATTCCCCTTTTATGTAACCATGCCTATAATTCATAATATACTTGTTTTATCCTTAGAAAAAACGAAATATACCAATGATGATATATTAATTGATCAATAAGTGTAAGCATACAATAGAATCTATGAGTAAATATATATTAAATTATATAGAAATGTAAAGAAATGATAAAAATTCCATTTAAATATTTACATGATCTAAAACACATAAAAATTGAAATTATAAAAAATCAAAAACTCACATAGATTACTATAATGATAGAATGCATAATGTCGGATGTGTGAAAAATCAATATATATCATGAAGATATGAACTATTTATATATATACTCTTGATAGAATAGGAATGTGGGTATAAATCAATCAGATGTTTCCCAGAATGTATCATGTTAACAATTTAAAACTACCTAGAAACAAGCACAAAGGGTTTTTCACCAACAAGTTTCATCTCTTGAGACCTTCCAATGCAACAAGGGGTAATAACTGGCCTCACCTGTCACTTACAAAGTCTATTGTCTTCCTCATACATCAAATAAACAATTTAATATGATTGATTTATTTAAATGTTCCTATTACACTTTTAAATATTTGAATCATAATCATAGATGAAAGTAATTAATTAAAATCATTGATAAATTTTATAGATAAATATACTTTTACTTTGTAAATAAGGGTTCTTTTAGAAAATAATTATATTTATCAAAAAAATAAGATTTGAAAACTATATTTCATTGAAACGAAAAGGGAAGTATATTTTTTTGGGAAAAAAATATGTATAACATTAGTGAAAAGATATAAAAAACTATTTTTATGAAACTTTAGAAATGAGGAACTTCCCTACCTTTTAAGATAAAATATTAGAATCTATAAAGTATAAAAAGGATTAATGTTTTGCATAAAAGATGTAATAAAATATAATAGTTCATTCATAATTAAATAAGTGATTCTAGAAGAAAATTTTTGGCTTATAATAGATGGTTTACTACACTAGAAAATTTTTAAATACTGGGATGTTCCATTAAATTCGGTTTTCTTATCGTGAATAATTGAGTTTAAAACCATATAAATCATGTATTTCCACATAAAATAACGTCAAACTTGTCTATATACATGTGTTTCATACAAATATAGATTAATTTTAAGAATTATATAAAAATAATGAAATATTGTGTTTCGATAAAGATAGAGATAACATAACCCACATGAAAATATAGAGGTTCGTGAAGAAACCTTTACCACTTTAAAAACAGTCAACTCACTTTCCACATAAAGTTAATAATAATAAAATGAAACATTAAATAATATGAAGATAAATAGATTCAGGATACGATACATCAATGTTATGTATACATACTTCACATAAAAACAAGTGGTGAATAATGAAAATCTCATAGAAATAAAAGTTTGATTAGAAAACCCTTACCTTATGTCTAAAAGTCTTCTTCACAATTATTTAACGTCATGGGAAATAAAATTAGATACATTAATAATTTAACTAGTAAGATTTTATATGTTTATTTTTTTTTTAATTTTTTAGTTTATTTATGGGTTTTTAATGGAGTTATAATATTAAATTTTTGTCATTTGGTAGTGTTCGTTTCATTAATTTTCAAGATTGGTCCAATTGTATACATGTTTGGAAGATCATGTAAAATTTGATTAGATATACAGAATTGAAGTTATATGATAATAATTGAAAACAATAATATTAAATGTTTATATAAATCATTTTTTTATTTTTGGTGAGGAGAAATCATTAGACAATATGTTAGTGACAATCATTTAGATTATTTTGGTGGTTTTGATCATCACAAACTTTTTTTGTTTAATTAATTAATATCATATATATATTATGGAACTAGAACAATAATTAGCTTATAAAAAATTCATTATAGTATTCTTTATCCATAAAAATGGCTTGATGAGTATCCTTTTAGGTGGACATGAAAAAATCAATCCCATCATCCATGAAGGTTATAAATTGGCTCATCTAGGTGATGAATTCATTTTTAGAATAAAAAGGGAAAGAGAAGATAATTTATAATGGATATACCATTATAAAAACAAAATTAGAGTATAAATAAGATTTTGGATTTGTAATTTATTTTTTCAAATAGGAGGTATGTATAGAATAAGAAGAAGAAATATTAACAAAAATGAAATAGAACAAAAAAATGATTTACCCCTTGAATGTTTATCCATCTAAACCATCTTTAGGAACATTGAAATGGTCATTTTCTGGAACCAATGATACAAAAACATAGGATAGATTTATTTGATAGGATATGGGAAGAATATTAGAAGGCTTTATGGCTTAATAGGTTTGAGGAGAAAGGGTGGTGAGGGGAGGTATTTATAGTGGTGGAGTGGTGAGTTTTTTGAATAATTTATTCATTTTATCTTATTTTGGAAGAATAACATGAATATTTTGACCATTATCACAAAATATATTAAAATAATTATGGGTATTTTTTGATTAGGTGGATTACATAATTAATTTAAAATTAGATATTGTATTCAGCATATAATGTATTTATACCGTAAATTACCATATTTTACTATTCACAAACAAAATCAACCATTTTTTGAAAGTAACAAAAATTTTACCTAACTGTTATTTGACATTTATAATTAAAAAATGATCTCCATATTATTAAAATTATTTTAAAATACTATAAATTTAATATTAAATTAATGTCTGATTTACTAAAAAATACAGATTTTAATATTATTACTATTTGTTTGAGAGTTTCAATAAATAATTATGGTATCTTGAAATAATAATATAATCATAAAGAAATTATTGATGAATAAATTTTTTAAATATTAATATTATTTTAAATCTTTATTTTAATTATAAATTTTTTTATAATTATTTATGTTGTCTAAAATATCCACACTTAATTAAAATTTTCTTAAATATTTATTTACTTATGAAGTTATATAATTATATCATATTACCATTTACAAGATGCATAAATTTGATCTATACATTCAAAAAAGAACTTATTTTTATAATTTCTTTATTACTATTTTATGAAGTTGTAATATTATTAAAATGATCACATTACGATTCATAAAAAATGAAACTTATCAAAAAAATACAAAAAATTTAACCAAATTAAATTTTGATATCACGCTTTGTAAAATTATTTTTATTTAATATAAAATATAATGTTGTCAAAATGTATATTTAAAATAATTTCTCCATTAAAAGGTAATAAAACTACATCAGAAAAACATAGCCTTTATGATTATAATTGGATCTATTTTATCTAATGTTTCTAAAAATGTTTTCGTTAAATGTAATAATATTTTACAGAATATATTATATAAAAATTTTAATAATATATTTAACTAATATTGATTATATTAATTTATTAATATAAAAAATCATTGTGGAAATAGAAATATTTTATTGTGAAAATACATGATTTAGGTTCAATTTTTTTATTTTAGATTAATTGGTAATTAATGATTTAATTTTATCAAAAAATCTAATCTATATTTTCATAATATACATAATATCAATAATTATTTTCATTAAATTCATCTAGTAGAAAAATATAATAAGTAAATAATAATTTTTGAATCATTAGTTAAGAAGGTAAATTATCAAAGAAGTTAAATTTAAGAAAAGTGGAACACATTAAAATCATGAGGGGTTACATTCTCCCCCATAAGAAATTTCTACCTAAATATTTTAAATTTTTCTAATTAATCATAGTATGGTACTTTAAAATAACTTTTTGGGAAACCCGAATTAGAAATAGGGCTAATCAAATATCATCATAATAAGAGGGAAATAGAAATGAAGAGGTTAACAAATAAGTATATTAAATGATAGAAAATCTATAGTAAAAAGAGATAAAATAGACATAAAAGAGAAATATAAATATCAATTTATTGCTGAGAATGATAGAGAACATGTTCATTATAAATCTAAATGTCACGAAACTATAAATTTGGGATATGTTAAAAGTCTGGTGATTTTTGAGAAATAAATTTAAATGGAAAAAAAATTTCTCTCAATTTGTTTACAATTTTTGAAGTATTCTTTTAATATTAATATATTACATTAATAAAATAAATATAATTTATTAATTATCATTTCATTAGAATAATCTCATTATTTTTTGTGCTTTAATATATTTTCAATTAATCTCTTCTACCTAGAAATGAATGTTTATAATGAATTTTTTCATGCCCGAAAGAACTTTTTACAAATCATATAGTCCTTAAGTCATTTCTTATTCCATTGAATGTTTATTAAAAAAGTATAATGTTAGAATATGTTATCAGTCAAAAATAATTTTCAATGTTTAAATTGATCCATTTTAAATGTATATAATATCATGGGTCTTCAAAAAAATGATTGTCCACATTCAATGATAAAAAAGATATGAAAAATAAGGTCACTAAATATAAAAAACATAACATAAGATTAAACAAATATAGTATCTTTTATTGTATCACAAAATATAAATTAATACATTAATCTCTATTAAATATTTTTAAAACATGCATGCTACCAACTATAAAATCTCATGTTGTTGAATATATTCCTTAAATCCAAACATCTAATAATTACAACATAACATAAACCATTAGATCAATAACCACCTTCATGGTCACCAATACAATACCATAACCATCTATTTAATATCATACCTTCATCAACAATATATTTAAGGTCATCTTTCTCAATAATTTTTTTTATAATATATACATAAAACAAAATAACTTCTCTTGGTTAGTGGTGTTATACATCATGTGCTTCATATTATTTAAATAAGATGTATTGGAGTACAATTTTTATATATCTCCTGATTCTTTTTTGCAAAGATTTATTTATAAAATATAAAATAATCTAATTATTTAATTAAATCAAAGGAAAATTAATCATTCATCTTCATATGTGGTAGTATCATAATCTTGAACATGATTCGTTCACCTATTCTGGGGTATATTTCTTTAAATATCATGACAATGACTTTAATAGTGTCCCACATCATTGTATTTAAATAATTGCACATTAGAAACGTTTTTCTTAACCTTGAATCAAATGAATGATGGAATTTTTCACAAGCCTATTAAAAATTCAATTCATTTTAAGAATGTACCGGATTTTTTCTTTCCACACTTATCACATGTTGGAAAATAATACTTTTATCCTTTATTGTATCCATATTTTTCTTAGCAGTACTCTTGTACTCTTGATTCCATCAGATGCCATACTATATATAGAATTAATTATTTGACATGTTATCATATGATACAATTTAATCATATGATTAGAATATTTTAAAATCTATTTTCAATTGAATGAATCAATCAAAATAATCAATGAAACAATCAATCTTACTATTTTTATTGTATTCATTGATTCAATTCAAAATCCTTCTGCACAAAAACATTTTGAAATAATGGAATACACTGGATTATATCATAAAATTATGAAAAATACTATATAATCTAAATACTAGTGAAATAATTACCATTGAATGTAAATATTTACATAAGTAATCTCACAATCATAATAATTGTTTCATTGGTGAAAATTAATTCTAATTAGTACATAATGGGTTTTAAAGAAAATGTGAATTATTATAAGAAAATACTCTGATAGTTTCAATCTAGGATCTTAGAAAGTCCCATTGTCATGTACTAGGTTAATTTGAGTTAAGGTCAATGCACATGGTCAGTGTTGTTACCCCTAGGTACATCTAATCCAGAACCACATACAATTGTGGTATCAAAACATGGATATATTTATAGAAATTCCTAAATAATATCTACCGCAACAAATTCTTGGATGTTCTTCTATTCTTGTCCTCAATTTATATCTGAGAGGTATTTTTTCTAATATATGTTTTCTAAATCTAATATCTAAGGTTATTATTAAATTTTCACTGATAAAAACTTAAAGACCCTAACCCTAGTATCCCAGATCTAGTGACTAGGTTAATACATTAACATATGATATAAGGAATTGCATATGAATGGACCGAATAGTTTAGTACTCTAGGTAAACTAGTTATATACATGAAATTCACATTACATTTTGAAATAAATAAAAATAATTTCATTATGTCTATAATAATTCTATTTTTGTGTAACCCTACATTTATATCCTATCATACTTCTCAGAATCCTAGGTAAAAGGAATCATATGAAATGGATGAGCTCAAATGCTCAGTAATGGTAACCATACTAAAAATGTTATGACTAAATATGTTATGTGTACAATGGAAAAGTAAATAACTAATATAAATTTCATTTAATTATTCATGTGATATTATAAACATAACTTTGGATATTATAAATAATAAAATAATCACAAAGAATTATATTGATGACAAAATTCACAATATTGGACATCTAGACTATCATGATATATCCTCAATAAAGTTACTTTTATGAAATATCCCCATCACTATATATGTATATGTGAATAAAAACATCTAATTTTTTGTAGTATCTATCCTTATAAAATTTTAAATATTCTTGGAATCAAATGCGAAGGGTTTTTTTCCAATTGATTTCATCTCATGAGACATGATGACACATCAAGGTGATATAGTGGGCCTCAACAATCACTTACTAATCCTAATTCATTCCTCTTATGTCTAATAATTGATTATATATATATATTACCAAAACAACTCTTACATATTTGAATCATGACCATATATCAAAACACACTAATAAAATCATTGATAAATTTATGATAGAAATTCACTTTCACTTTAGAAAGGAGAATTCTTTTGGAAAAATAATTTATATTTTTTGTTAAATAAAATTTTAAAAATGTATAAAATAGAAAATAAAAGGGAAGGACAGTGTAATTATTTTTTAGACATAAACGATTTCCATCATAAGTAAAAACATGTAAAAAATTGATATTAGAATCTCTTAAAATGGGCCACTTTCGTTTGGTTTAAGAGAAAATATAAGAATCTTTAATGATAATGATGGATAAATAGTTTACATAAAACCTGGAATGAACTATGATAGTTTTTTATAATATAACATGTTATTTTATAAGAATAATGGTGTCTTAAAACAAAATATGTAGTGCCATAAAAATGGATAATAATCTATGATGTTCTATTGAATCGAGCATACTTATCAAGAATAATTTAGAAGGGAAACTTATAAAAAATTTATTTACCCCTAAAATAAATGTTAAATTATCTTGATAAAATTGATTTGAACATATATACAGAATTTATATAAAGTATATAAAATGAATGAATAATTAAATTGGGATAAATATAGAGATAGCTTAACCTGAAAGAAAAACCGGTGGTTTGGGAAAAAACCCTTATAACTTTACAAACAGTTGAACCATTTTCCCCATAAAATCAATGATCATAAAATAAGAGATTTAATAGAATTAATATAAATATATTCATGATATTATACTTAAATGGTATGTATAAAAACACCACACAAAATAAATATTGTATAACAAGACATATCCCATAGAAATAATAGTGCGATGAGAATAACCTTACCTTATGTTAGAAAGTGTAATGCACATTTACTTAATATCCTATTTAATGATATTATTTTCATTAATAATTATATTATAAACCATTTCTACAGTTGTTTTATTTTGTATAATTTTATTAAGTTCATTTGTGTGGATTTTAATGAGTTATAAGATTCAATTTCTTCTTTTGGAAGTTTTCATTTCCGCCATTTGCACGGTTAGTTCACTAGTATATATGTTTGAAAGATAATGTGAAATGGGAATAGATAACCATAATTTAATTTTTATGTTTCTAGTTAACATATAAATTTTTTATTTTTTATATAAGTTGTTTAGTTATTTTGGGTGAGGATGAATTATTATACAAGATATTAGTGATAATCGTTTAGATTATTTTTTTAGTTTTGTGATCATCACATACTGTTTTTGCTTCATTAATTAATATAATTTATATATATCGAATCTAGAACATTAAATATGATATAAAACATATGTAAATATTAATTTTAACCATAAAAATGGTTTCATGATTAGTCTTTTAAGTGGAATTAAAAAATAAAATGCACCATCCACGAAGGTGGTAAATCAGCAATAACAGAATGATGTTTAAATTTTTTAAAAATAAAAAGCAAGATATAATAGAATTTATTACGTATATCTTAGTATAATAATTAAAATCCATTATATATTAGATAATGGATTCATATCTCAACTTTTGAAAGGGGATTTATGGATATAAAAATAATAAATGAAATTAAAATTTTGAAACAGAAAGGATAATTTTTTTCCTCTTGAAATATTCTCATGGATGTCCTCCTTAAGAATCCCTGAGATGGTATATTTGTGATAAGAATAACAACAGAACATAGGGAGAGGTTTGGTAGATGAAATGGGATGTATATATGTGTCTATCAATATATAATATGTGGGAGGAGAAGGGGTGGTGTGGTATGGTATTTGTAGTGGGGGAGAGAGGTCTTTTTGTATGTTTTACTCATCTGTTAATTATTTTGGATCAAAACTATGAATAGTTTAAGAATTTTAAGGAATATTTTAAATTTTTTAATTGTGTCATGACCCCCACCCAAAAATGTATACTCCTCTTGGCCTAGCAATGTTATAAGGGAGAGAATGGCCCCGCGAGTCCCACCTCCAGAAGGCCTTGTGTTGGCAACTAGCACCGAGGGTATAATGAACACAAAAATGTGAGGTATTACCCTCTAAGATAACACAAGAGGAAGAGAGAGATATTATAGACACCAACTAAATCCATCTCAAATGACAATATAAAATAAATCCAAATTTTACATATGTAATGTCATGCAAAACTACTACAACTAAAATGGGAAACCTACAAGTACCCAAAATAAATTAAAAAAAATAGTAACCATGAAACCAAAATAGCTCCTGCAACCCCATGCAAGTAGAAACTAGATTCATCTCTAAACTACTCCAATTTACCTGAAAGAAATAGTTATATAGACAATAGTGTTAGTATAAGAGTATACTAATATGGATCCTCCCTAATTTCTCTTGTGAAAAAGTAAAGAAAGCATGCTAAATCATAGTGAAAACAAGTGAAACTGACTCTTCACTTAAACAGGTATACCATGTTCCTAGCCTTACCATGGATACACTCACTAATTATCACATAAAATAGTATATAATATAATAAAAAATATCAAGGTTACCCCTCTACTATTTTCCCACTAGATTGCCTTTTTCCCCAATGTCCAAGGTCCAAAGAATGTCTCTCCAAAAAGACATGCCCGCAAACACCTGGACGAAGAACCACAACATGAGCCTCATGCAACAAATCCACAAAATCCATGTAATCAATGTAACCAGGTAGTTCTTGGGAGCCCCCAAAACTCACATAAAGTGTATCATACGTCGGGTATTATACCTCAATCAATTACAGCCCATACACCGAGTAAGGATCCTCAATCCATCATAGCCTATTTAGGTTATAACTATAGTTGTCCTTAGGAAACTATATCCAGAATATATGTGTGTGAATAACCACAAACCATTATATCCCTATACACACATATATGGGGAATACTAACCACTATGCCTACCAGCACAAGTAACTACCAAGAGAAGAGAGTGGGGACAAAGGGGGTACTTAGCCATCCATCCTCCCACAGTGATGTAGGGGAAAACACCCCATAGGGATCCGAATCCCTAGGGTTTCAGTTTCCCTAATTGATGGGGTGGAGTAGCATATAAAAAAAATAAAAAGTATAGAAGATAATATAGCTCACAACCACACTGTGGGAATAACATAGTCTTAGAATCAAATAATTCTTACGTCTCTCAGAATCCTGACTACCACTTCTAATACTAGGTATCCTATAAGCAAAAAACCATTTAATGAGCTTTAATACATTACTTAATTCCTTTTTTATCTGTGTACTTTACGTTGAATAATTCTTTAAACATTAATTAACCATGAATAATTCCACATTATATTCCATTAGAAGCACACCTGAAGTCCACTATCCCTTTAAATTGTTACCTCAGCATTACATCCCAACAAGCTCAAACCCCTTGGGTTAATATCATTTATTCAATTATTTATTTTCAGCATTAATTTCTCATATTCCCATGATTTCATGAAAAAAATTCTATGCTACTAAACACAAGGGGGCTTAACACGGGGAGAAGATAAACTACTTGTCGATTCTTTTCTACCAATAGCAAGAGCGTAGACACATTCTCCCTTGAAAATCTATACACGAAAATAACATTTCAAACCCCATGTGTCTTCAACCCCATAGAAAGATGGGTAAGGAAGACCAACTTCCTTGAGCAGTGGGGAATGGAAATGAGATAAACAACCAAAGAATCAGCAAGCATCCAAACATTCACATTCAACCGATTTCATCATCCCTAGTGTCCTCCCTGAAACCCACATGCATAAACAGATGCATCTTGCAACTCTAGTGTTCGATTGTTGCCTAAACTAGTAGGCCTCCCTACCCCCACATAACAGCCTTCCAAGTTCAAATCAAAACACAAGTAGTAGGAAAACAACCACCATATCAGTTGGGATCATTGTCAATAAACAAGAAAAATGGAAATGTACAACCCTACATAGAATTATCTTTTATCAAACAACTATTTCATTAATCTATCTTGGATTTACCATTTCACTAATCGTAGTTTCCAAATTTGGGAAACCTAACTGGTAAGCTATCACAGATAATTAAACAGTCTTACTGCACCAATTTCATTAACATGAAATTATATCAAGAACAACCAGATTCATTTACATGCATCATTTTCTTTATCCAAAAAATTATCGATTAATTCTGTCCTTAATTTCTTTAACAATTTCAATCAAGAACAAAAAGCTAAACAAAGAAAGCATGTATATCATACTATCTGGAAAAAGAAGAGGTAATAACCTACGATCGATATAAATTTATATATCTAATTGGAATATTTATTAGGTCAATTACATTGTGATCCATTGGTATAAAACATGATAACAATACAGTTTCACGTAAAATAAAAGTGAAGCAACGAATCCTTTACCTCAAATGGTTCATGTCATTCTTTATATGAGAATGATCAACACCAAGGATCATGATCACCTCCTCCGATGACAACTGTATCCACCCAAGAATGTCATGGTATGACCACACCAATCCAACCCTAATAAAAGTCCATTAGAAGTATGGATATCACATACCATAATAGGTCAAGGAGAAACCGAAGGAGATGAATCCAAACGAACAATGATAAAAAATACCTCATATCGATGAATGATCGACAATTGGTTCTTGCACCAAAATAGGTTGTTCCCATACGGTAGTAAGAAACTTCAAAGGTAAACTATAGGAGGATTAAGGCTCTATCACACCGCTCCTATGGGAATAAGGAATGGTTCATGCATCTCGCACCAAGGATCAACAAGGTAGAACAAGGGAGTATGATACTATAAAGACCTAGAATTTCCGTGGGAATTTTTTTTCTTAAATACCTGGAAATTTTACAACTCCACAAAATTTGACGGTGCATGATTTTGAGGCCCGGTGTTCCCGGAATCAATTTCTGAAGTTATGTTCAGTTACATTCTGTAGGCAAACGAGCGGATTTTTATAACATTTGAACTATTGCTCAGAATTGAAATATGAGGACACCTTTGAACTCACAACACCAATATTTGATTAAGAAGACCTTAACCTCCATGGCAGTTGGTTGAAAATAAAAGTTAGTTTTTGGGTTCTTAGTGAATGAATTGAATAAAACTAAATTTGTATAGCTTTATTTTTATTTGTTGGTTAAAACCTCCACTTGGAAGTTGGAAGTTGGAAGTGTGGGGACCACCCAGCCATAACCTCCCATGGGAGGTTATAGTGGTGGGGCCCACCCAAACCTAACCTCCCCTGAGAGGTCACAAAGTGGGGACCACCAGGGACTAAATCCCTTAATAATGGTGGGAGAGAGAAACCTCCCAACTCACCTCACTAATGAGGGAGAGTCTCTCCACCCCCTCCTTTAATGTGCCAAATCCTCCTCTTTAATTTATTGTGCCAACCTCATGAATTAATTAAGTGGAGCCATCTTAATTAATTCACCCTTTTTGAATTCTTATGAAAATGATAGATTTTTTAATCTATTACCTTGGCTTACTATTTTTTTTGGGTTGGAAAAAGGTTGGAAAAGTAGGATTAGTGCTTTTGAGAGAAAAAGCTCTCGCCAACAAAGAACGAAGAATGCTCCCAACGAAGAATGCCTTCGACTACGAAGAATTATCTCTTTAGAACTTCATCCATGCACTCTAACTTATGTGGGACGTCTTCGACCGACCATCCCTCCTCATTATCATCAATGAACCGCCGCAAGAGCTCAAGATTAGAATTGTGTGGAGGACGCGGCGAATGACGACAACTCCATCTTCTTCCCCGTGACTATGTTGACAAACAAAAATCATGGTGGTGTGTTCATTTTCATGTTAATGCTTTCCTTGATTTTTCTTTTGAATATTTGGAAAGAATTAATGTGGAGGCTGTAGAATTTGAAGTTGACCATTCTCCTTTCTTGATGGACTGATTGTTATCAACCTAAACACAGACGGTGCAGGCCAAACTAACATGGCCCGAATCCCTCTGTCTATCTATTTTGTGATGTTCTTTGACATGGTGATGAAATTATGAGGCGACGAAGGTTATAGGCAACGACCACACAATCCGCGGTCTCCACGACCCACGTTGTCTACCAGCCGCAGCCTCTGCTGGTTGAACCGGTCCACGCCACACCGCACCACGACCGAACCAGCCTCATCTGCGCCACGCCCCGGCTGTGCCACACATGTCTCACCCTCTGTCTGATGGAACCGGACTCGACCACTCCATCAATAGGTGAAACTAGCTCCACCATCCTAGGACAAACCTCGACACCCTTCTGGCCGCTCGTGCCTCCCGGACGCCTGCTCCTCCCAGCCACCCGCACACTCCCGGCCGCACGCTCCTCCAGATCACCATGCACCTCCCGGCCACCGCCGGCCCCCCATTCCCCATAGCCGAAATGTGCTGGTCCACGCGCCCCGTGCGTCCCCTGCGGTGCAGGCCGCACCAGCCTCGACCATCCTGGAAAAGCTGCCCAAGTCGCGCCCCTCACGGTGCTGGCTGAACCAACCTCGGCCATCTGGGCCAAGTCGCCCAAGCCGCGCCCCTCACCATGCTAGCGAAACCTGCCTCGGCCATCAGGGGTGAGATACAGAGCCACGCCCCACACAAACCTAGCCGAGCCGGCCTCCATGATCCTTGCAGGAACTACGGGCAGAACCGCCCTTACATCGACCCACGACTGGTCCACGCCCTCACAACCTGTCCGCGCCCTCGCGCTACTCGCGGCCCTTGCGGCCAGCTGGACTGGGCCCAGTATGTCGGGCCGAACCCCACTAGTCAGGCTAGGCCAATCACGAACCGAGTCAACCTAGACTATGATGGTTCAGGTTGGTCTGATAAGTTCGGACCGGACCCCAGCCCAATAGGACCCTTTACATTCTTTTGGCCATATCTTTGGTATCAGACGTCTGTTTCACGAAACGTCAGTGGAACTGGTTTTCATGGATCCTGATGGTCCCTTTGTGTATACCCCACTGGATTTTTGGATATATTTGAGATACAGTCAGGTTGGATCATGCACGAATCCAACCGGGTCCCTAGGACTAAATGGATAATAACTCACAGACCGGGTGTCCGATTGATGTGCCATCTTTCACAATGGGTTTATTTTAGAAAGACAGATCTTTTGGATACATAAACTTGGGAATTCATGGAATTTAATGTATAAACACTTGGCTTGAGGAGCGAACCCTCCTGGAATCAAGCATGCTTTGTGAGGAACCCTGTGGCTAGAAACACTCTGACTATTCCTGGATCCTATATGGGTTCGATAGCTCTGACTACTGTTCCTGATTCCTGTGTGGGTTCAAAAGAGATGACTATTGTTCCTGGATCCTATATTGGTTCAAAATTTCTGACTACTGTTCTTGGATCCTATGTGGGTTCGAATGCTCTGACTACTATTCCTTGATCCTATGTGGGTTCGACAAAGTAGATGATTTAGTAGCTACATCTAATCATCTCTAAATCTCTACATATGTTGTACACTAGTGTGAGGTGAGTTAGTAACTTTTGTGTTTTTCTCATGATTGAGATGGATTACTTGATAACTTAGGTATATGTATTCGCATATACCTACGTGGGGTTATCTGTTGATTTCATACATTATGGTTTATCCTTGTTGAATTTTGTGAAACCTTGAAGGTCTCAGGGTCCCTAATGAGTATCGTTATATCACCCCTCTACTAGATATTCATGTACCTTGTTGTGTATTTTGCAGATGACAAACAACACTGACTGAGTCTGAGAGAATTAGGACTGGACAGAACTCAGAGGTGTACCATATGGCGTGATGGTACATGAAGGAGATGGACGAACATGGAGTGTTGAGGATGCTATCTTTACCTACTGATGGAGCTCACATTTTCATATATTTTATACTGTAAAAAAATTTTATAATCCCACAAATGTTTTATTGAATGGGTGATTATCATGTTTTTAGGTTTTAGTGTTATTTTGAACCCAAATGTGAAAAATGACTAATTCTGGATTTTTGACAGAACTTTACGTCATGGGTATTTTGATCATTTAAAGAAAAATAAAATTCCAAATTTTCAGATTAAATTTTTTTTAGAATCTTTATTTTATTTCTTTAATTTTTTTCTTATGGACCAGAAGCTGATTCGGTCATCTAAAGGGTCTTAAAAATCATTGAAGATTGGAATGTTTCTAGGCGGACAGCATGGACCCACCCAAGGTAACGGAGATAAAACGCTGCCTACACATTTCCAAATAATGTGTTTCCACCTGTAATACCTCTAGGACAGATAGGGCCGTCTCGAAAATAAATTTGGAGGATTTTGGAGGTCATTAAGGAGGCTATTGAATGCCATTTTTTTTGGAGGATCCTTCCTGGATGCTTCGTCCAGAAACAACAACCAAGAATGCAAAACTCATAACTCCTACGTACGGTTTCTCAATTATCTTAAATTTGGAGAGGAGGCGGAAAAGATATTTATGAACATAATTGATGAAGGGTGGAATGCATGAAGAGGTCATTAATGGGGCCTAAAATGCTCAAATATTCGGGGGTCGAATTCTGCCTATAAAAGGAGGCCATCACCTCCTCCTCAAAGCATCCCATTATCCATCCATTCCTTCAAGGCACCAAGGAGGAGATCTCCACCGAGGGAGGCCGGCAGCAAATCTTCCACCTTTCTTGTTATTTTATTTCTTTTCTTTATTTTTAGTTTTTAATTGTAATTTAGATTTCTAATAAATTCATTCATTGTTTTTATTTTTGTGTCCACCGATTCACCCTCTTTTCTTCCTCTCATCTTACCATCGTGAACTATAATACTCATGATCATGAGTAACTAATAAGAGGAATATCCCAAGGGAGTAATCAGGTTCTTGAACCCAATACTATCTTCTTAATATTCTTTGAGTTAATTCTAAGGATAATTTATAGTGGGTGTAATCCTCACTGTGGTCGTCTAAAGGATAACTTCTTAATCTACAACAATTTTCCCTCGATTGAGGAGGTGGATGGAGGGTGTGCTTGGCGATCGCTAAGAATGTCTTTCATTCACAAATGGGGTAGAATAAGGTGTGCACACATACGATGGAGTGTGTACACTAAGAATATTTGAAGCTGGCCAATGAAGGTGCTCCCTGAATATTCTCTCGGGAGAACTTCCTTTTTTCCCTAATTACATTCTGTTTAGCATTGCACGGTAATTTAGAATTAAATTTTAGTTTCTTATGATTTATGAATTTCATTTATTTTATTAAATTACATTTATTTCATAAAATATTAAACAATAAAAAAGAAATAGATTAGGTGGAATAGAAGTAGTGATTTATTAACCAGAAAAGCTCCTCAAGAGAACGACCTAGGTCAGACCCTGTTCTGCACTTAGCTATAAATATTTTGGAGAGCGTGCACGACAACGCTGCGTCAAATTGGCACCGTTTCCAGGGAGCCAAGTAGTTTTAATTCACTATTTATTATTCACATTGTGTAAATAATTTTCCTTTCATTTAAAAAAAACAAAAAAATCATATATTTCAAAAACTAAAAAAAATATTCTTTGTTCATGATGTCATTCAATTCAAATTATGATTATTATGCATGGACTGATCAATCTCAACTGCAAGAAAATTTTTACAATGAACTATATGTGCAGTTTCATAGGATTAGCGATAAAGTGAAAAACATGGAGGGCCAAATAGAATTGATTGCAGAATATGTACGCGCATCCCAAGAACAACCCGAACCTGAACTGGAACCTGAACCAGAACGAGTGGTGGATGATATTTCACCCATCATTTTTTATGCTAAAGAACCTGAGGATGATGAGAAGGAGCTACTAAAAGAATTAATCACATCATCCCGCACTCAACCATTGCTCGAGGAGGTCCCAGAAGTAAACATTCCAACTGATGCACTGATGGGAGGTCAACATTTTTTGGAAGAATCTTGGAATAACTTTGTTGAAGATAACTTGAAACATGATCTTCCCATACTTAATAATGAAACATCAGACACTTTCTACCTCTCTCTTGCTTTTGATGATAAGGAAGAAGACTCACCTGCTGAGATTGAGTTTCCAATGGTCATGCCTGATGTGATCAATTACCAAGTTGAATTACTTGAAAGGGAAGATTTATTTATTAATTCTTCATGTTTTAATATTATTCAAGCTAAATTGTTTTCTAACATCTCTTCCTTTGAAATTTCTGATACAGCACAAATGGAGCAGACCATGGATGATATGAAAGACCACCCAAGTGGTGGTAATCAAGGAAGAAGATCTGGAGAAGCTGGTGGTGGTGCGACTACCTCCTATACATCAACTTTTATATCACATGGAGAAGGACACCACCAAAGTTAACAGGGAGAACCTTTATCTTTTATTCCCCCCCACTTTGTACCTCAAATTTCTTCTTTATTCTTTCTCGGGGGTTGGGAACATTCACATATTATTTGGGGTTATCTACTTTCAGGTTTTACTCATGGATATCGGTAAAACTCACATGTGGTGGTTCATCTCAAAGAAACCACACCCACCTTTAGATTGGGGATAATCCACTGAAACTGCCTGACTAGGGGCAGTAAAAACCTAGCACCCGCTTGGGGGTCTAAACCAAGCATTATCTCTTTCCTTTTCCTTTTCTCATTCTTTTTATTAAATTTTCTTATTTATTTTTATTACTTTCTTGTAGTCTTAAAGTGGCTTCTTCTAGGAGCTTAACATAAGGCATCCACTTCTAAAATAATGTCAGGTTGTATCTTTCCTTCCCTTTGATTTTTTACCTTTATATTTATATTTTTTTGAGTTGAAATAAGGGGTAGTTAAATTTAAGTGTGGGGGAGTGTCAACCTGCTTAGTTCGTCTTGTGTTCTTTTCATTTTTTTTGTACTTTTGAGCTTTAATGAATATTATTATCACTTTTCACACATCAATTGATTATAAAGAGTTGAAATGATTTTTAAAATAATGTATTTTAAATGATTGTTGATGTGAAAACATTTTTCTTGAATTGGATTGTCAATCATTTTTTATGAGTTTGACTGATTTTTGAAATCCATGACCATGAAACACTGACTCAAAATATTTTTTCCAATCCTGTGAGGTATTCTAAACCACTTTTACATATTCTTCCTAATACCCACACCTTCCTGAGGGAAACTTGAATTTTGTGTGAGAACCAGAATTTGTTAATATTCTCTTTCGAAGATTTGGATTTCATGGAATGTATTTAAAATGATTAAGGCATCTCTTTGGGTAGCCACATTTTATCCTGAGACCCACCTTTAGATTTATCCTTAGTAATCCCTTAGATGCCATGAATTGCCTTATAGGTTTAAGCCACATTACAAGCCAATTTTTCCATACCTACCCGCACTTTTAGTATTTTTGAATGGATATTTCAAGTTTGAGTGTGTGGGAAGAGCCTTTCGTGTGTGTTCCTTGGGATGTGTTTAAATTATGGGTAGTTTGAAGTGAGTGTCAATATTTTGGGATTGATAACAAGAGAATTGGGCATGTTTCATCATTTCATTGTGCTTTATTTGGTTCATCCATTTCTCCTAAAAAAAAGAAGAAAAAATGGAGATGAGCTTGAATTCTCATTGTACATTCTTTTATGACTCATGTCCCTCCCAAAAAGCAAGGGCATGAATTGTCATTCATTCATTGTATTAAATTTTTCATCTCATCCTCTATGAAAAAAAAAGAAAAAAAAAGAAAATAAAGTTGTGCCTTTCTGGAGCTTTAAAAAAAGAGGATAACGTAGATGATATCATTCATTATAATCACTTATTGGCTCATGTACCATGTCATAAATATGGGTGGGGTTGTTTTTCACATTTACAAGAAGTATTGAGTGAGGAATTTTCTGTGTTTTCACTTGATTTAATCATGCATTGTACTTAAAAGTTCAACCTCCTCTTTCTAGCTTGGAACATTTTTTAATCATTTTACCACCGACCCTAAGCCACGGAATCATTTGAACATTTAATTAAATCCCTCATGAATAAATTCATTTTCATGTTTCACGCTGTGGAGAAATGATAATTTTCACAAACCTAGGGTGATACATGCAATTTTCAAGTATGAGTATAACTCTAGATTCAATTTCTCTTGAGTGAATAGTGACATAAAATTCAATGTGAGGTAGTTTGTGATTGGGCCGTGGATTGATTTATGAGGTTGAACAAATTTTAATGATTGAAATTAAAATGAGAAAATTTTTATTCATAAATGATACATGATGGAATTCTATTTTGGATAAAATCATTGATATTTTCCCATTTTTGATTGTTGTGTGGATTTTGATTTGGATGTAAGATGATTGCCCAGGAGTGCAATGTTTAAGTGTGGGGGAGTGATGAAGCTCACATTTTCATATATTCTTTACTGTAAAACATTTTTTATAATCCCACAAAAGTATTATTGAATGGGTAATTATCATGTTTTTAGGTTATAGTGTTATTTTGAACCCAAATGTGAAAAATGACTAATTCTGGATTTTTGACAGAACTTTACGTCAGGGGTATTTTGGTCATTTAAGGAAAAATAAAATTCAAAATTTTCTGATTCAAATTTTTTTAGAATCCTTATTTTATTTGCATCATTTTTTTCTTCTGGACCAGGTGCTGATTCGGTCATCTAAAGGGTCTTAAATATCATTGAAGATTGGAATTCTTCCGGGCGGACAGCATGGACCCACCCAAGGTAATGGACATCAAACGCGGCCTACACATATCCAAATAATGTGTTTCCACCTGGGATACCTCGAGGACAGGTAGGAACGTCTCTACAATAAATTTGGAGGATGTTGGAAGTCATTAAGGAGGCTATTGAATGACATTTATTTGGAGGAACCTTCCTAGATGCTTCATCTATAAACAACAATCGAGAATAAAAAACTCATAACTCCTACATACGGTTTCTCAATTAGCTGCAATTTGGAGAGGAGACGTACATGATATTTATGAACATCATTGATGAATGGTGGAACGCGTGAAGGGGTCATTAAGTGGGTCTAAAATGCTCACAAATTCAGGGTTCGAATTCTGCCTATAAAAGGAGGTCATCACCTCCTCCTCACAGCATCCCATTCTCCATCCATTCCTTCAAGGCACCAAGCAGGAGATCTCCACCGAGGGAGGTTGGCCGCAAATCTTCCACATTTATTTTTTTTATTTCTTTTCTTTATTTTTAGTTTTTAATTGTAATTTAGATTTATAATAAATTCATGCATTGTTTTTCTTTTTGTGTCCACCGATTCACCCTCTTTTCTTCCTCTCATCTTACCATCGTGAACTATAATACTCATGATCATGAGTAACTAATAAGAGGAATATCCCAAGGGAGTAATCAGGTTCTTGAACCCATGACCATCTCTTTAATATTCTTTGAGTTAATTCTAAGGATAATTTATAGTGTGTGTTATCCTCGTTGTGGTCGTCTAAAGGTTAACTTCTTAATCTACAACCATTTTCCCTCAATTGAGGCGGTGGATGGAGGGTGTGCTTGGAGATCGCTAAGTAGGTTTTTCATTCACAACTGGTGTAGAATAAGGTGTTCACACATACGATGGAGTGTGTACACTAAGAATATTTGAAGATGGCCAATGAAGGTGCTCCCTGAATATTCTCTCAGGAGAACTTCCTTTCTTCCCTAATTACATTTTGTTTAGCATTGCATGGTAATTTTGAATTAAATTGTAGTTTCTTATGATTTATGAATTTCATTTATTTTATTAGATTACATTTATTTCATAAAATATTAAACAATAAAAAGAATTAGATTAGGTGGAATAGAAGTAGTGATTTATTAACCACAAAAGCTCCTCAAGAGAACGACCTAGGTTAGCCCCTGTGCTGCACTTAGCTATAAATATTTTTGAGAGCGTGCACGATAATGCTGTGTCACCTACCGTTCAGGTAGAAATCCAAGAGGATGATTTAGTAGTTATTTTTCCTTTTTTTAGTTGTACTTGTTTTTTCAGTTCCTTGTACTTAACAGTTGGGCTTGTATTTCTGGCCCCTTTTCTTTTCATCACTCTTTTGTTATACAGTTTACTTAGTGTTTTGTATACAATTTTGAGCATTGTTTTGTGTGCTTAGAAGTTATAAAAGAAAATTCCTTCCCAGATTTAGGATGTTACGCCTTTGGTGCTAGTATCCATCCCCTGGCCTATGGAAGGTGGCCATGAGGTAGTCACAACACAGGCCTTGGGAGACAGGTCGTGACAAATTGGTATCATAGGAGTCAGGACTACTGAATAACATAAGACACTGATATTTCTTTTTAACAAAAATAGTGTTATGTTTAGTGAGTGTGGTTATCATTTAGGGAATTCGGTGTTTCTGCAGTTGTCGACGTATCCATACACAAGGACCCTGACTTCTGATTTCTAACTCAGTGCACGAAATAACTGATTGCATATGTGTTTTAAAGATTCTTCTTTGTGAATTCTTTGAGTTAGCTAACTAGGTATAACTTTTTCACCGTGGAACACCTGTTTCTTTTCAGATGCATCCACACAGATAGTCAGTTACGGTTCTGAGAGTAGTATGCACAGATAGCCCACCGGGCAACAAGGACTCTATGCATGGGCCCTTTTCTAGTTGAGGCAACCACGACACCACTCCCCATTAGGCCACTAATTCTACTAGCCCTAGTAGTTGGGATTGAACACCACCTGAGCGCATTTCACGAGTTCTTGTGCTAGAGACTGCCCAGGTTCAGGGGCGAAACAAACCTGCATGCATCTGAAGATTGGCTGGAGGTTGTAGTTAGAGTTTTCAGACTGGTAGGGACACCAGCTAACCTTATGTTCATCCATGTCATGAGTCTCTTTCAGGAAGTAGCAGGAACATGGTTGAGCCTGATGATCCAGCTGCATGATGAGGTGACACTACTCTGGGCAGACTCAGAGAGCCTGTTTTGGGCGTAGTTTATCCCAGCAACACTACGTGCAGTGCGGATACAGAAGAAACATCATCTGAAGTATTGTAGGATTGTGGTGGAACAGTTATTAGCAAGGATCACCGACCTATCACGCTACTCCAAAGATATGGTGTTTGACCGCTTCATCAGGGCTCAGACCTTCTATCAGGGGCTCAGGTGAGAGATTAGAGCTTCGATGATCTCTTTTAGCATCCTGATGTAGGCGGGGGTGTTGAAATGAGCCCTCTTAGTGGAGAGCTTCCTTTCTATGAAGTCACCAGCAGTGAGACCCACCACTGGTTGTCACGTATCAGAATCTTATATAGCTGGAAACAGACAGATGTCGCAGAGATCCAAGTGGACCATACTATCTGGTGGATGGCCTCAGGACACGGGTTCAGTTGTTTGAGGCACATGAGATAGATCCAGTCATACATGGAAAATGAAATGTTTCAGATTCAATGGGAAGGGTCACATGGATCATGACAGTCTGACCCATCATTCGGATGATCAGCAGATAGTTGAGGGACCTCCCAAGTAGAAGCAAAGGTTCAATCGAGGTGATCTGCATGAAGAAGGTGAATGTGGAAGAGGAGATGGTCGTGCTGCTGGTGGTGGAATATATTACGAGGTGTTACCACCACCACCACCAGGAGGTTCACCCCGACCGTAGGGAGAAGCTGGTCAAGCAAGAGCTCAGCTCCATGTAGCATTAGTTTACGGTCATGGCACTCTAGAGATGATTCTATGTATGATATTTGTCTACTCCACCTTAGCTGCAGTTCTTATAGACACAGGTGCCAGTCACTCTTAAATTGCCACCGCCCTCTTTCAGAGCTCGAAGATTCTGATGGATTCGTCGGCTCGATCCTTACAGCTAGGGAATCATATGGGAGAAGATTCGATGATTACACACTGGTGCCGCCATTATGAGCTTACTATAAGTGGTGATAGCTTCTGCTGGGATCTCCTAGTAGTGGTGTCGAGGCCTTAAAATGTCATCTTGAATGTGGAATGGTTATCTATATTCCAAGCTCAGATTTACTGTATTAGGTGTAAAGTGAAATGTGTCTACATAGATGGGAGTAGGTTCACCTTCACCGGCGAGAAGGGAGACTTTTCAGCATAAGATGGACTTGACCAAAGGAGGGTACGACCGATCACTCATCAGTTGGATTGCCTTACCCTCAGAGTAGTTGATGCATAGAGTCTGATTTATCCTCTAGTGGTGGACCAGTATGTGGATGCTTTCCCTGATGATGTCCCAGGTCTACAACATCATAGAGAGTTAGACTTTTACATTGACTTGTAACCTGGGATGACACCGACATCTACACAAGCGTATTGGATGGATCCCATAGAGCTTCGAGAGCGGTGGGTACAACTATAGGACTTGCAGGGTAAGGGATTCATCCATCCCATTTTTTCTCACTTAGAAGCCCAGATTATATTCTCCAAGAAGGAGAATGGATGCTTGAAGAATTGTGTTGACTATCGGTGCCTGAACCAGGTGACTATGAAGAAATATTACCCAATTACGATGATTGAAGACCTCTTTTATCAGCTGAAGGGAGCAATGTTTTTCTCAAAGATAGAACTCACCATCTCAGAGTTTGAGATGAGGATGTGCAGAAGATAGATTTCAGATGTTGGTACGACCACTACAGGTTCATGGTAATGATATTCAGCGTAAATAATGCTTCAGTAGTGTTTATGGAAATCATGAACATGATTTTCCATTCATTACCCAATCTATTTGTCATAGTCTTCATCGACAACATTCTGATCTAATATTCTACTTAGGAAAATAATGGATACCATTTTCAGGTAGTATTGGACACACTCTGAAGGGATTAGATTTATGGTAATCTCTCGAAGTTCCAGTTCTAGATCCAATAGGTTCACTATCTGGGACATGTCATTTTGGGATTTGGAGTTACAATGGATCCAGTGAAAATTGAGGTGGGTACTTTATTGGGATCCTCCCAAGAGTGTGACAGAAGTACGGAGTTTCGTAAGTTTGGCTTTTTATTATTGGAGTTTCATACCAGAATTCTCCAGAGTTGAAGCACCACTATCAGCCTTGAAGAAGAAGGGGAAACCCTTCACGTGGTCAGAGCAATGCCATCAAATCTTTCAAAAGATAAGGTAGAACTATCTAGTGCCCCAATCTTGAGGCTACAAGAGGAAGTCGAAGGGTATGTAGTCTATTGCGATGCATCGGGGACTGGACTCTGATTTTTCTTCATACAGGAGCGAGCAATGATCGATTATGGTTCTCGATAGCTTAGACAGCATGAGAAAAACTATGCTACCCATGAAAAAGAGTTAGCAGCAATGACCTTCACTTGGAAGATGTTGTGGCACTATCTGAAGGGTGAACGTTTTATGGTGTACTCTAATCACAAGAGTCTCAGGTATTTCGTCTCCCAGAAGGACCTAAGCCTAAGACAGTGATTTTGGCTTGAGTTCCTCAAGGACTATGACTTCGAGATAGCTATAATCTTGGGAAGTGGAACGTTTTTGCAGATGCACTCAGCCAGAGGTCTGGTATAAAGCTACTAGGCGATGTGACAGAGCAGCTGGATTCTTTATAGATATCCTTTGTGGATAGAGATGGAGATGTATTTTTTTAGTCTCTTTCAGTCACTCCCCCACTTCTTCAGTGAGTCAGGGAGACACAACATGGGGACACTGACTGTGAGACACGACGTGCTCATATATCCATAGGGCAGGTACCTGATAGATTTTTTGAAGGTGGGGAGCACGACATTCTCATCAGAGGATGTACTATGGTTACAGTGTCACTTCATGAGGATGTATTAAGAGATTTCCACACATCCCCTGTAGTGGTACATCCAGGAGTGGCGAAGATGTACCCGGATCAATAGTGAAAGCACTGGTGGCCGGGAATGAAGAAGGCAGTTGCAGAGTTTGTCTCTCGGTACCTCACATGTCAGTAACTAATGGTAGATCACCAGGTACCAGCTGTCTTGGTTCAGCATTTAGAGGTCCTATAGTGGAAGTGGGATGGGATATCAAAGGAATTTGTGATGGTACTTCCGCGTACATCTATAGGTCATGACTCGATTTGGGTGATCGTCATCCAACTCACCATGTTGGCCGATTTCCTACTGATCAGAGAGTAGGTTTCAGTAGAGATCTTGGGACACCTCTATGTGCAAGAGATTGTGAGGCTACATGGAGTAACTTCGATTATTGTCTCCAATTGTGAAGTATGTTTTACTTCCTAGCTATGGAAGGGGTCGCATGATGCTTTTGGGATGCAACTTTGTTTGAGCACTGCCTTCCATCCTCAGATGGATGGTCAGACTGAGTGGAACATTCATATCGTCGAGGACATGCTACATGCTTGTGTCCTTGACTTCGGTTGTAGCTTGTAGGACCACTTAACATTGGTGTAGTTTTTATACAACAACATATATCACTCCACCATTGGGATGACACCATTTGAGGTGTTATACAGGTGACCTTGTAGATAACCCTTCTGTTGGAATTACCCAAGGGAGTCAGCACTCATGGGACCAGAGATGGTATGGGATAATACAGAGAAGGTGCGGATCATCCAGGAGCAGATGATGACTGCACATAGCAGGATGAAGTCATTTGATGACAGGAGATGGAGACCTCTGGAGTTCGAGGATGGATGTCACATCTTTTTATGGGACTCACCTCGATGAGGTTTACGAAGATTTAGTCAATGTGGCAAGTTATCTCTGAGATTCATCATACCATTTCAAGTCCTTAAAAGAGTTGGCGAGGTGGCATACCGCTTAGCTCTTCCACCTCAGTTGCATTGGGTGGATGAGATCTTCCACATATCCCAGCTGAGGAGATACGTTCATGACCCTTCTGACATCATCGACCATGGATAGCTGGATGTCGACGATGGGGTGACATTCATGGAGGTTCCAATAGAGATTGAGGATCAACAGGAGTGGGTCCTTCTTGGACAGTTGATACCACTGGTGCACGGTTGTTGGTATCATGAGAACCTCTAGGAGAGAACATGGTAGATGGAGGCTTAGATGTGTGCTCAGTACCCCCAATTTTACCCTTAGTTCAAGTTGCAGCTTATGAGGACGTAAATCCCAGAGGTGGGGAGAATGTAAAGACAAGGAATTTCCATGGAAATTTTTTTCTTAAATACTTGGAAATTTTTACGAGTCTGTAAAATTTGACATTGCATGATTTCGAGTCCCAGTGTGCCCAGAATCAATTTCTAAAGTTTTGTTTGAGTGTGTTCAGTAAAATTACGAGCAAGTTTTTATAACTATTAAACCGGTGCTCAGAATTTAAATCTAAGCATATCGTTGAACTCGTAGCACTAGTATTCGCTTAGGATGATATTCACCTCGATGCCAGTTGGTCATGAATAAAAGATAGTTTTTGGGTTTTTAGTGAATGAATTAAATTAAAATAAAGTTTTCAAGCTTTATTTTTATTTTTTGGTTAAAACTTCCACATGGAAATTGGAAGTTGGAAGTGTAGGGACCAATTGACCGTAACCTTCCATGAGAGGTTATGGTGGTGGGTCCCACCCGAACCTAACCTCCCTCCTGATGCTATGATGTGGGGACCACCTGAGACTAAACCCCCTTAATAATAGTGGGAGTAGAAAATGTATCAACTCCTCTCATTAATGTGGGAGAGACTCTCCAACCACATCTTTCAATATGACATATCCTTCTATTTAATTTATTCTGCCAACCTCGTTAATTAATAAAGTAGATCCAACTTAATTAAATCACCCGTTTTGAATTCATATGACAACAATAAATTTTAAATTCTATTACCTTGTCTTTATATTTCTTGGGTTGAAAAAAGGATGGAAAATTAGGGTTAGAGATTTTGAGAGAAAAAGATCTCACCAAAGAAGAACGAAGAATGCTCCCAAGGAATAACACCTTCGACTATGAAGAATGATATCCTTCGACCATCATCCATGGACTCTTACTGATGTGGGATGTCATTGACCGACCTTCCCTTGACATCATCGTCAACGAACAGACACATGAGCTCAGTATTGGAAGTGTGCGGCAGACACGACGAACGACAAAAAATCTATCTTCTTCCCTATGATTCCATCGGCAAACAATGTTCAAGGTTGGGGGATTATTTGAAAGTTAATTATTTCATTGATTTTTCTTTTTTGAATTGGGAAAGAATCATTATGGAGGTGGTATAATTTGAAGTTCATCATTCTCCTTTCATGATTAACTGATTGCTATCACCCTAAACGCAGAGGGTTCAGGCCAAACTAACATGGCCAGACTCCCTCCGTCGATATATTTTCTGATGTTCTTTGACATGGAGATGAAATGCTGAGGAGACGAAGGCGACATGAAATGACCCCACTACCCGTGGTCTCTATGACTCGTGCCGCCCACCGGCTGCACCATCTGCCGGCCGAACCAGTCTGCGCCGCACCACGCTCCTACCGCGCCACCCCCATTGCGCCCTCCTTCTGACCGAACTAGCCAAAACAGACCATGTCCCCCATCATCCGGCCGAACCAGCTCCGCCACCCCGGGAAGAACCAAGGTGCCCTCCCAGTCGACCGCGCCTCTCGGCCGCCAGTGACTCTAGGCCACCCGGGAACTCTCGGCTGCCCATGCCTCCCGGTTTCCCTTCACCTTCTGACCGCTGCACGCCTCCCTTGAACCTAGCAGAACCGCATCTGTATGCAATCCCCACATGTCCCTCATGGCGTTGTCTGCATCGACCTCATCCATTCGGGCCGATCTTCCCTAGCCGTGCCCCTCACGGCGCTGGACGAACCGGCCTCGGCCATTCGATCCGAGACGCCCGTTCCACGCCCCTTGCGAAGTTGGCCGAATTGGCCTCAGCCATCTAGGCCAAGCCACCCTAGCCGCACCCCTCGTGGCACTGGACAAACTAGCCTCGTCCATCTGGGCTGAACCGCAGAACCACGCCCCATGTGTGCCTTGCCGATCCGGCCTTCCATGCCACTCACGGAGCCTCTGTGCCGAACCACCCTTACATCAACCCACGACTGGTCCACGTCCATGCGACCGGTCCACATTCTCTTGCTACTCGTAGCCTTCAGGAACTACTGGTTCGGGCCGAAGAGGCCGGGATGAACCCAAACTAGGTTAGCCTAGACTAATTCAGGCCAAGTCAGACCAGACCTGGGCCCACTATGACCCTTTACTTTCTTTTGGCCATATCTTTTGCACCGGACATCCGTTTGGTAAACCATCAGTGGTGCTAGTTTTCGTGATGCGTGATGGTTCCTTTGTGTATACACCATTGATGTTTTGGGTATAGTTGAGATATGGTCAGGTTGGATCAACCATGAATCCAACCAGGCTCCTGGTACTAAAAGGCTAATAACTCACAGACCATGCGTCTGATTGACTCGTCATCTATTGCATTGGGTTTCTTTTTTAAAGACAGATATTTAGGATACATTAATATTGGATTTCATTGATGTTTATGTATAGAAACTTGTCTTGAGGAGTGGGCCCTCCTAGAATCAAGAATGCCTTGTGCGGAACCCTATGGTTGGCTGCACTCTGACTACTGTTCATGGATCCTACGTGGGTTCGAACGCTCTGACTACTGTTCCTAGATCCTATATGGGTTCAAAAGCTCTTACTACTCTTCCTATATCTTGTGTGGGTTTGACAGATCCTACTACTATTCTTGGATCCTGTGTGGGTTCGACAGCTCTAACTATTGTTTCTAGAACCTATGTGGGTTCGTCAGAGTAGATGATTTAGTTGCAACATCTAATCAACTCTAACTCTATACATAAGATGTATACATGTGTGAGATGAGTCAGTAACTTTTGTGTTTTACTCATGATTACGATGGATTACATGATAACATAGGTATGTGTATGATCATATACCTATGTGGGGTTATTTGTTGATTTTATAGTTTGTGGTCTATCCTTTTTGGATTTCTTGAGACCTTGAGGGTCTCAGGGTCCCTACTGAGTATCATTATACTCACCCTTGCATGGGTAATGTCTTCACCTCTTTGTGTTGGTTATAGATGATAGACACCGTTGACTGAGGCTGAGAGTATTAGGAATGGATGGTACCCAGAGTTGGGCCATACGGTGTGACGGTACATAGACGAGACATAAGAACGTAGAGGGATGAGGAGGCTATCTGTACATAACGTTCAGGTAGGAAACCCAGAGGATGATTCAGCACCTATTTTTCCTTTCCTTATTTATACTTGTTTTTCTAGTTCCGTGTACAATACAGTTGGTCTTGTATTTCCAGTCGCTTTACTTTTCATCACACTTTTGTTATACAGGTTACATAGTGTTTTGTATCAAGCTATGAGCTCTGTTGTGTGAGTTTAGAAGTTATAAAGGAAATTCCTTCCTAGATTTAGGGAATTATTCCTTTTCTACTAGTTTCCAGCCCTTTTCCTATGGAAGGCGGGTTTGGGGTAGTCCTGGCACGGGACCCGGGGAGGGGCCGTGATAGATATCTCATAACATTAGAAGATTTAATGGATTAATGGTTTATTATATGACGGATTTTTCCATTAAAAGAGGATCGCAGTAACCCATGTGGTTTGACCATGTAAAATCATCCCAAGCCTTATGAATAATTAATATAGGAGTCATGTCCTTTGAGTCTATGTTAGAGTCCTTAATAAGTGGCTTCAAAAGCATTTTACATCCAACGAAACATCAAAGGGGTGAAATTGTAGGAAGCTTGAAACACTGTTCACGAACGCGAAATTTGGAAAAGGAAAAACAGTGTTCATGAACCTCACCATTGAAACCTCATCATTTTAAAAACATTATTCAAGAACCACCCCATTGAAACCTCACCATTAGAACCTCACCATTGAAACCTCACCGTTCAAGAAACACTATTCACAAAAGGTTACTGATGCATTTTTCACCTAAGGCTACAGATGACATTGTTCACTTAAGGCTACTGATGACACTTTTATCCTATGGCTACCGATGACACTATTAACCTAAGGCAACTAATGAAACTATTCACCTAATGCTAATGTTTCACTATTCACAGAACTGAAAATTTTGAAAATTGTGGGGAATATCTCACCATGACCACCCCAAACACCTCATACACAAGATTTTCGCAATGGAATGGAACATAGTGGTCTGGGCCATTACATCAAATTCCTCTCAAATAATTTTAATCATCAATAATTCAAAAATATCCTAAAAGTGAATATAAAAAAGTCTGAACAACCACCCATCAAGATATCTCTCAAAAGAATGCATGCCACAAGAAAAACCATATAAATATATCTCATAAACACAAAAGTATTCTAACCATAAAGGAGATGTCATTACATTAAGAAATATAAACATCAAACCACTCTGGGTACTGATCACGTATATGGGACTCAAGTTCCCATGTACTCTCATCCATGACACTATGTCACCATAAGACTCGAACCAAGGGAATAGAATTCTCATGAAACACCTTATTTTTTCAGTCTTGGATCTTTATATGTCACTCCTCAAATACCGCATCATCATCAACATCGATCTCTCCCCAATTGATGATTTCAGAGTCATCATGAAGATAATGAAGGAGTGTTGATTCATGGAAAACATCATCTATTAGGCTCATCTTCAGGGGAATTTATACTCGATACGCAACAACTCCAACAAAATATAACATCTAGAAAGCCCCAACAAACCAGGGAGAGAGCTTACTCCCACGACCACTCCATCACTTCCCATGATGAGGAGTCACCTTCAGAAGCACGTGATCCCCAACATCAAACTCTAATTCTCTCTAACATTGATTGGAATAAGATTTCTAATGATCATGTGTTGTCTTCAACCTCTCAAGAATCACCTGAACCATATCTTTTGTATTCTTCACTAGTTCCAGTCTGAGAATTGCTAACTCTCTGACCTCGGTCCTTCAAAATAGAGAATCAAAAGTTCATCCATACAAGTCTTTAAATGGCGCCATACTGATGGTAGAGTGAAAACTATTGTTGTATGAAAACTCCACCAAGGGTATGTACCTCATCCACGATGCTACAAAATCCACGACACAAGAGCGTAACATGTATTCAAAATTCTGGATGGTATTCATTATCTAACCATCCGTGTATGGATAAAAAGTAGTGCTAAGGAATATCTGAGATCCAAAATCATGTCGGAGACCTCTCCACTCGTTGGAGGAAAAAGGAGGATCTCGATCGAAAATGATCGTCCTTTGGACTCCATGAAGTCTCACCACCTCTTCTAGATACTTCCTTGACAAAACATCCATAGAGATCTACTCCTTGATCGCTACGAAGTGGGATGATTTGGTTATATGATACACTACCAACCAAATAGCATCATGGACTCCCAGAGCTCCAAGTAAACTAGGAAAAATTTCCATTGATATGCCCTCCCACTTACAATGAGGAATATCTCGCGGCTGTAGAAGACCACCACGAACACAGTTTCCTTTCCTTGTACTTTACTGTTCGATTTGTTTTCTATAATGATTTATATCTATGAACACCTAATCTATCATGACCCGTCCTCGGGGCCCGTTTCGTGACTACCCCAAGCATGCCTTCCATAGGCTAGGGGCTGGTGACTAGCACCAAAGGTGTAAATCCCTAAGCTAGGAAGGCATTGCATTTATAAAAGTAAACAAACAAAATAGAGTATGCTACAGGAAATAAACACCAAGTAAAACTGAATACAAAAGAGTGTTCTAGAATGTAAATGGTCTATTATACAAATCGAACAGTAAAGTACAAGGAAAAGACAAAATGGTACAACTAAAAAGACAAATAGCAACTACTCAGTCATCCTCTTGGAACCCCACCTAAAGGGTGGGTACATATGGCCTCCTCTACACCTCAGGTCTGTCTTTCTTCTCTGTGTACATCTTGACAAGTGGTCCACCTCTAGGTATCATCCTTCTCTACAAGTCTCTACTTCGATTAGTGATGTCCATAGTTTGCATCCAGGACAACGTAGTGCGAGCATATCTCATGTAGGTTTGATTATATGATACTCAGTAGGGACCCCGAGTCCCTGAAGGTCTCCCAGAATCCACGAAGGATAAACCACAGAAGAAAAATACAACAATGATGTATCAAAGAACCATAATTAGGTATATTCCCATACATATACATAAGTTATCAATCTCAGTTTGGCTCCAACTCTCGAGCCTAAGCACAACCCAGTCCACACAGGAAAGAAGTCAATCACATCAATGATAATGATTGAAAGTCAAGAATTATCTCACATAGGTATAAATCATTCATATAGTGATAGAGATGATCAGATATAGACACTGATTCATCTAAGCTGTTGGACCCACATAGGATACAATACCAGCTAAGTTGTCAGACCCACACATGATACAAGACTAGCTAATCTGTCGGACCCACACAGGATACAAGTACAGATGTCAATACAGTCAGAACCACAAAGGATAAAAGTATATTAGTCATTGATTTTGAACCCACAAAGGATTCATGTATGGTAATTATCACTGTCGAACCCATAGAGGATCCCAGTACAGTAGTCGACGCAGTCGCAGCCTGCTCTACGGTACCTGCACAGAACACACACGATTACGGGTGGGTCTACTCCTCGAGCAAAGGGGATCAATAAATCAACTATCATTAAGTCCAGAGTTGATGTGTCCTGAATTGTTTCTCCTCAAAAGGATCCTAACTCAATAGAAAGCATGTCAATCAGACGCCTGGTCTGAGAGTTATTGGCTTTTCCATTCTAGGGGTTCTGTTGGAATTACACTCATTCCAGATATGGACATTTTACATAATTGTACAAAACTCACTTAGAGTGTCACAAAATAACCACCTCATTGTAAGGGTCCCAGTGCCGTAGACGGCACGTCGATTGGACGCGTGGTCAAGAAGCTATTCGCATTTAAGCGAAACAGGCCCGACCCCTCATGCCCGGTGGGCAGGCAGGTTGGCCCGTCCTGGCTCGGCGGGTCCGACCCATCTAAGGGGTCGCCCTAGCCCGGTGGGGCATGGCTCGGCGAGGCGTAGCCTGGCCCGACCGGTGCGGCCCGGCCCTGCCGGCACGGCCCGACTTGACTGGGTGCGGCCAGGCCTGGCTGGCGCGACTCGACCCAACTGGCACAGCCCGACCCGGCAGGTGCAGCATGCCACAGATCAGAGGTACGGCCCCTGGGTTTCCAAAACATCGGCACCTCTCCTCCTGTCTGGCCAGCCGAAGCCATCCGGTCGTCTCCGGTGCGAGCGGCCAGTGGTTGCGGGCCACAGTCTCCCTTCCATGTAGCACCCAGCGCTGCGGTCTTGTTCGGGCCAGTGTGCGACTACCTTTGTCACCGCCACCTTCTCTCATCGCCACCCCTGATCTTCACTATCTTCGGTCACCTCCACCTCTTCCAGCACCATCTCCATCGCGAATAAAAACAAGAAACAATGTAGTGTTTTCAGGTTGTGTTCATTCAGCCCGCACTCTCTATATTAGGCGGTAACAAAAGGCCATAGATGATCACTTGCATTCAACAAGAACGAAGGTATAAATTATTCAAATTAAATTATAAAAACCCCCTACCTCTTAATTGACGTCGTACATCGACAAGCCTTGGAAGACGAGCATCGCGGTAGTTGTGCATTGTCGAAAATGGTGTCATAGAGAACGGTGTCATCCTATCAATGTTGGAGGAATAATCAGTGTCGTGATATGGGAAGATAATTCAAAGACAATGTATACTCCTTGATGTTGGGGTGCATTCGAAGAGGAAGCATCATGGAATAATTTCTTCACATTCTTCGTCGGGGATGTTCTTCTTTGAAGAACTGTGTTCTTCATCCAGTGAAGAACACAATTCTTCTAATTCTCCAGAGCATTCCCAATCGAATATTTTCCAATGATAATAAAATAAAAAGGCCTTTCAATATAATAATATTTCCCTGCCTTTAAAAAAAATTCAAACACGCAGAAATTAATTAAGTGATTCACTTAATTAATATTCCATGGGATGGGAAGAAACTCAAGGGTCTAAAAAACTTTAAACAAAGGCGATTTGGCACTTTAATGGAGGGAGTCAGATAGGCTACTCCATTAAGTGGGAGTTCAAAAGTGAAAATGGGTTTCATTGGAGTTAAAGGCGAGACAAAGAGTTAGGTGCACGTTTGGTCCCTACCAACCATTATCCTATCATTAGAGGTTATGTGGGGACCACCCCAACTTCCCTTTGGTGGAAGTAACAACCTCTTAAAAAAATTTATAATATAACAATTTTATTTATTTTTCTACGAACCCCCAAAAAATAACTCCTACTCTCGACTAAACGCAACTACAGTAAAGGTCCCCTTAAGAGAATACCGGCGCTGCAAGTTCATCAGAGTCCTCAGATTTCAATTTCGAGCACCACTTCAAAAGATAGAAAAACCCACACATACGTTTACTGAACGTCCCCAAACAAAACTTCAGAAAAAGATTCTGGGCACACTGGGCCTCGGAATCAGGAGCCGTATGAAACTACGGACTCCTAACATTATAAAGAAATTAAGAAAAAAAATTCCTGAAATTTCCAGGTCTTTACATTAACCCCGCCATAGGGATTTACATCCCCGTAAAGCTACAACACACACTATGGAAACAAATGGGGATACTGAGAATGAATCTGAGCCTCCCACTCCCATGTGCTCTCTTGGAGGTTCTCGTTCTTCTAGCAAACACGCACCAGAGGAATTGACCATCCATGTAGGACTCGCTTCTGTCGATCCTTGATCTCCACTGGGACTTCCGTGAATGTCACCCCGTCAGAAATTTATAGCTCCCCATGGTTGATGATGTGAGATCAGTCGTGTGCATATCTCCTCAGGTGAGATACGTGGAAGACGTCATGCACCCGGTGCAACTGAGGTGGAAGGGCCAGGCGGTAATCCACCTCGCCAACTCTGCTAAGGGCCTAGAAAGGTCTAATAAATCATGGAGTTAACTTACCGCCTTGGACAAATATCTGTAGACCAAGTGGAGGAGAGACTCATAGGAAGACGTGGTCGCCATCCTCAAATTCTAGTGGTCTTAATCTCCTATCGGCATAGGACTTTTGTCTTCTCTGTGCAGTCTTCATCTGCTCCTGGATGATCTGCACCTTCTCCGTCATAGCTTGAACCATCTATGGTCCTACAAGTGCTGACTCTCCTAGGTCAGTCCAGCATAGAGGTGATCTGTAAGGTCGTCCGTACAATGCCTAGTATGGTGCCATATTGATGGTGGAGTGGTAGTTGTTTTTGTACGCAAACTCCACCAAGGGTAAGCGATCGTCACATCTGCGACCAAAGTCGAGGACACATGCACAGAGCATGTCCTCAAGAGTCTGAATGGTTCTCTCAGTCTGACCATCCTTTTGTGGATGGAAGGTGGTACTCAAATGAAGTTTAATCCCAAAATCCTCCTGTAACCCCTTCCATAGAGGGGAAGTGAAATGAGCATCATGATTGAAGACGATAGTCGATGGAACACATTGAATTTGTAAGATCTCTTTAATGTTGAGATGTCCCAAGATCTCTACTGATCCCGGCTCTCTGATCAGTATGAAGTGGGCTAACTTGGTGAGTCGATATACGATCACCCAGATAGATTCATGTCATTTGGTTGTACGTGGAGCCTAATCACATAATCCTTGGATATCCCATCCCACTTCCACTCTGGGTCCTCTAAGGGCTATACCAAGCCTACTGGTTCCTAGTGCTCTACCTTCACTTGCTGACAAGTGATGCATCATGAAACAGACTCTGTTACAACCTTCTTCATACCTGGCCACCAGTGTTGTTTTCTGAGGTCCTGATACATCTTTGCCACACCTGGATGTACCGCTAGAGGGGAAGTGTGAAACTCCCTCAGCACCTCTTCTTTTAGTGCAACTGGTACCATGGTACATCCCCTAAAGAGGATTACGTGATCCCATACTTCAAAAAATCCATAAGGTGCCTGCCCTGTGGATATCTGAGCATGTCACGTCTCACAGTCAACGTCTCCATGCTTTGCCTCTCTAACTCATTGAAAAGTGGAGGAGTGACTGAAGAAAGGCTGCTATATCTCTATCCACAACGGATATCTGCAATGTGTCTAGCTGCTCCATCACCTATCCAAGTAGTTGTATTCCTGATCTCTTGCTGAGAGCATCTGCTACTTCATTCCCCTTCCCAGAAGTATAGACTTTCTCGAAGCCATAGTCCTGGAGGAACTAGAGCCATCGCTGTTATCTCAGGTTTAGGTCCTTCTATGAGAATATGTACCTGAGACTCTGGTGGTCAGAGTAGACTGTAAAATGCTCACCCATAAGATAGTGTCGCGACATTTTCAAGGCGATGACCACTGCTGCTAACTCCAGGTATTGGGTAGCGTAGTTCTGCTCTTGTTGTCTCAAATGTCGTGAACCATAGGTTATCACTACTCGCTCCTGCATCAGGACACACTCGAGTCTGGTCCCTGATGCATCATAGTAAACTACGTACCCATCACCCTCCTCTGGTATCCTCAAGATGGGTGCAGTTGTCAACCTTTTCCTTAACTCTTGAAAGTTCTGCTGGCATCTCTTTGACCACACTAAGGGTTTCCTTTTCTTTACCAATGCTAAAAGCAGTTCAGTAACTCTAGAGAAGTCAGGAAAAAATCTCTGATCGTATCAAACTAGTCCCAAGAAACTTCGTACCTCTGTCATACTTCTGGGTGGCTCCCAAGTAAGCACTACGTCGATCTTCATTGGATCCACTAATACTCCAACCTCTGAGATGATGTGCCCTAATAATTAAACCTCTCTAATCCAAAACTGGAACTTCGAGAGCTTACCATAAATCTGGTGCTCTCAGAGTGTGTCTAGTACTACCTGAAAATGGTAGGCAAGTTCCTCCTCATAATTCGAGTAAATTAGTATGTCGTCGATGAAGAACGACAAATTGATCTAGGTAAGGCTAGAAGATCCTATTCATGAGACTCGTGAACACTATTGGTGTGTTGTCTCGAACTCTGAGCTCGTGATATCCTGACCTGAGGTCTATCTTCAAGAACCATCGTGCTCTCTTGGGAAGATCAAAGAGGTCATCAATCCTTGGTAGTGGGTACTTGTTCTTCATGGTCACCTGATTAAGGTGACGATAGTCGTCACACAGTCGCAAGCTCCCATCCACCTTCTTGGCGAACAAAATCAGAGAAGACTAGGGTGAAACACTAGGTCGGATGAATCTCTTCCCCTACAAGTCCTCCAGCTGTACCCATAGCTCAAGAAGCTCGGAAAGGGCCATCTGATATGCTAGTGTGGATATCAGTACGATCATGGGGTATAGGTCAATATAGAAGTCTACCTCTCTACGAGGAGGTGGTCCGGGATTGTCGTCAGGAAAAACATCCACATACTGATCCACCACAACTGGAAAACATGGACTCCGCACATCAACCACTCTGAGAATGAAACTAGCCAACTGATGGGTGATTGGATTCCCTCTCCTCTGAATAAGTCAATCCTATGTTGCAATGGCTCCCTTCTCACTGGTGAAGGTGAACCTGGTCCCATCAGGGAGGACACACCGCACTTTGCGCCTAATACAGTCGATCTTAGAATGGACTGTAGATAACCAATCCATACCCAATATGACATCGTAAGGCCTCTACGCCACTATAAGAAGATCCAGTGGAAGCTCTTGCCTCCTAGTGTAAGCTCACACTGCTGGCACCAGTGCGTAATTGTCGATTATGCTTCAGTATGAGTCTCTAGCCATAAATATCAAACCAACGGCTCCATCAGAATCTCCATGCTCTGAAAAAGGGAAACATCAATAAAAGAATGACTCGCACCTATGTCTATAAGTTCTATAGGAAGGGTGGAGTAGACATAGATAATACCCCGAATCATCTCAGGTGCACCGTGGTCATAGGCCTCGACTTCCTGGAGCTGAGCCTGCCTTTTTCCACCACTTCCCTATAGTTAGGGTGGAACTCCTAGTGTTGGTGGTGGTAGAGCATCGAAACATCGTCCACCACCCGCTACTCATCCAACACCTCTACTACATCCACCTGCTCCTGACAGACCTCCATGGTCGAACTTTTGCCTCTGCCTGGGAGGTCCCTCTACTGTATTCTGCTCATCTGCATGGCGGGTTGGGCAGTCATGAGACATGTGGCCCTGCCCGCTATATGCATAGCACTGCCTACTTCTCGTAAGACTGGATCTGTTTCATGTGCGCTGCACAACCGAACCAGTATCCTAAATTCGCCCACTTGATGGCCTGGTCTACTTGGACCTCTACGAAATCTGTCTACTATCGGCTGCAAATGACTTCGCTACGTGTCACTCTGTCGTTGGTCTTGCTACTGGTGTATGCTCAGTGAGGAAACTCTCCACTAGAAGGGCTCTCTCCAGGACCCCCACCTGCGTCGGAATACTAAGGGAGGCTCGCAGTAAGGATCACAAAGAGGTCGGCTGGTGTCCCTACTAATATGAAAACACTGACGACAACCTCTAGCCCATCCTCAGCTACCTGTGGGTCCGTCTCTCCACAGATCCTAGGTGGCCTCTGTCACTAGAACTCATGAAACACACTCAGGTGGCGTGCCCTCTCTAATGTTGGAGCTGGTGGTATCGGTGGTGCAGTGGGAAGAGGTACCAATGGTACCTCTGCTGTGATGGGGCCCTGCACCGAGGCCTCATCACTCGGTGAGCTGCCATCTCATATGCAACTCCGAACCCTAGCTGGCTGCCTTCATGGAGCCATCCAGAAAAGAAATAGGTGCACCACAGTTAAAAAAGTATAACTCATGAGCTGACTCAAAGTAATCACAAAGAAAACTTTTGAAGCACATAAGAAATCTGTGTTTTCGTGCACTAAGTTAAAAATCAGAGGTCAGGGTCCTGGTGTATGGATACGTCGGCCACTACAACGAGACAAGACTGCCTAGAATAAAAAACACACTCAATAATCTTAACAATGTTGCTTCACAGAAAGGATGATCAAAGTCTTGAGTTATATAGTAGAACTGACACCTCTGATACCAATTTTTCATGACTCGTCCTTGGGGCCTGTGCTGTGACTACCCCAAGCCCACCTTCCATAGGCCAGGGGCTGGTGACTAGCACCAAAGGTGTAAATCCCTATGTTGGGAAGGCATTTCCTTTATAAAACTAAACATACACAACATAGTAAGCTACATGAAGTAAACAATAAGTAAAACTTAACACAAAAGAGTGTGTTGGAATGTAAATGGGCCAGTATACAAACCTAACAGTAAATTACAAGGAAAGGACATACATGCTCAACTAAAAATATAAAGAGAAACTACTGAGTCTTCCTCTGGGAACCCCACCTGAAGGGTGGGTACAGATGGCCTCCTCTGCACCTCAGGTCCATCCGTCTACTCCGTGTACGTCTCGCCAAGTGGTCCACCTCTGGGTACCAACCAGCTCTACAAGTCTCTACCTCGATTAGTGATGTCCATCATTTTCATTCAACACAACGTAGTGCATGCATAACCGATGCCGGGGTGAGTATACGATACTCAGTAGGGACCCCGAGACCCCGAAGGACACCCAGAATCCACAAAGGATAAACCATAGAAGAAAAATACAACCATGAGGTATCAATGAACCCTACATTGTTATATTCCCATACATATACCTAAATTATCAATTTCCGTTGGGCTCCAACTATCGAGCCCAAGCACTACCCAGTCCACACAAGAAAGGAGTCAATCACATCGATTATAATGATTGAAAGTCATGACTCAGCTCACATAGGTATACATCCTTCGTATAGTGATAGAGATGATCATATGTAGACACTGATTCATCTAAGCTGTCAGACCCACACAAGATACAAGACTAGCTAGCTGTCAGACGCACACAGGATATAAGACCAGCTACTTTGTCGAACCCACACAGGATACAAGTACATAGGCCAATACTATCGGACCCGCACAGGATAAAAGTGCAGTAGTCATCGTCGTCGAACCCATGGATGATTTCAGTATGGTAGTCATTGCTGTAGAACCCACATTGGATCCCAGTACAGTAGTCAATGCAGTCACAGCCAGCTCTAGCATTCCTGCACCAAGCATGCTCAATTCTGGGAGGATCCTCTCCTCGAGCAAAGGGGGTCGATACATCAATAGTCACGAAATCCATAGTTGATGTATCCTGAAGTTCCGTCTCATCAAAAGGAATCCAAAGCAATAGACGTCGCGTCAATCGGACACCCGGTCTGAGAGTTATTGGCTTTTCTGTTCTAGGGGTTCAATTGAAATTACACTCCTTCCAAACCTGGACATTTTACAAAGTTTTCCAAAACTTACATAGAGTGTCGAAAAAGTACAACCTCATCGTAAGGGTCCCAGTTCCACAGATGGCGCGTCGATTGGATGCACGGTCAATAAGTTATTCATATTTAAGAGAAATGGGCCCGACCCATCATGCCCAGTGGGCTGGCGGGTCGGCCCGTCCTGGCTCAGCAGGTCCGACACGACTAAGGGGTCATCCCGGCCTGATGGGGTGCGGTTCGGCCAGGGGGGGATGGTGCGGCCCGGCTAGCGCGGCCCGACCCAGCTGGCGAGGCCCAGCCTGGATGGCGCGGCCCGACTCAGTTTGGCACGACCCAGCCCGACTGAGCATAGCCCCAGGTTTTTCGAAATGGCGGCACTGAGCGGTGCCGCCCCTCTTGTCTGGATGGGCGAAGTCAACCGGTCTTCTCCGGTGTGAGCTACCTGCATTTGTGGGCCACAGTCTCCCTTCCACGTGGCACCCGGTGCCACGGTCTTCTTTGGGCCAGCATGCAGCCGTCGTCGCCACTTCCACCTTCGGTTGTCACCGCCCCCGATCTTCGCCAACTATGGTCAATGCCACCTCTTCCTACACCATCTCTATCGCAAATAAAGTCAAGAAACAACAGATGGTCATCAGACCGTGTTCGTTTGGCCCATTCCATCCGCGTTAGGCGGTAACAAAAGGCCATAGACAATCACTTGCATTCAGCAAGAATGAAGGTATAATTTATTCACATTAAATTATTCAAACCCCCTACCTCGTAATTGACGTCGCATGTCAATGAGAAGTGGAAGACAAGAATCACGGTAGTCGGGCGTCGCAGAAAATAACTTCGCATAGAATGGTGTCATTCCGTCAACGTTGGAGGAAGAGTTGTTGTAGTGATGCGGGAAGATAATTCGAAGGCGGCGTAGAATCGTTAACACTGGGGTGTGTCTGAAGAGTAAGCGTCATGGAATATGTTCTTCGCATTCTTCATCAGGGATGTTATTCATTGAAGAATGGTGTTCTTCATCGAGAGAAGAACAATATTCTTCTAATTCTCCAGAGCTTTCCAAATCGAATATTTTTCAATGCAAATAAAATAAAAAGGCCTCCCAATATAATAATATTTTCATGCCTTTCAAAAAAAATTCCAACACACAACAATTAATTAAGTGACACACTTTATAAATTTTCCATGGGTTGGTAAGAAACTCAAGGGTCTCATAAACATTAAAAAAAGTTGAGTTGACACTTTAATAGAGGGAGTTGGAGAGGCTCATCCATTAAGTGGGGGTTCAAAAGTTAAAAGGGGTTCCATGGGAGTTAAAGGGCAGTTGAAGAGTTAGGTGCACGTGTGGGCCCCACCACACATTATCCTCTATTGGAAGGTTATGTGGGGCCCACCCCAACTTCCCTTTGGTTGAAATAACCACCTCTTAAATAAAATTTTACAATATAACAATTTTATTTATTTTGCTACGATCCTCCAAAATTAACCCCTACTCTCGACCAAAAGAAACTGCGGTAAAGGTCCCCTTAAAATAATACCGGCACTGCGAGTTCATTGGTGTCCTCAGATTTCAATTCTGAGCAATGTTTCAAAAGATAGAAAAACCCGCACGTACGTTTATTGAACATACCTAAACAAAACTTCAGAAAATGATCCTGGGAACATCGGGCCTCGGAATCAGGCGCCGTCAAAAACTGTGGACTTGTAAAATTAAAAATAAATTAATAAAAAAATTTCCTACAAATTTCTGGGACTTTACATAATCATTCATGGTAAAATCCATGATGGGATTCCAAACTCTAGAAAAATTGGTTACAAACCTCTTGTTGTACCCTGCAAGACCAGCGAAACATCTCACCTCTAACTCTCTCTTTGGTGCTACCTAAGGCACAAATGATTCTATCTTCAATGGATCCAAATCTACTCCCTATTGGGACACAACATACACCAGAAAACGGAATTCTTGATCCCATAACTTATACTTAGAAAAAATCCCTAACAACTAATGATGGTGAAGATCTCCCAAAACGGCATGTAGATGCTCTGAATGCTCCTCCTCATACGTGGATTACACAAAGATGGCATATATGAAAACCACCAATTTTTTTTCCAAGTACTCATAGAACACAGTGTTCATAAATCCCATAAACATAACTAGAGAATTATTCACACCGAACGAAATTACAACAAACTCATAATTCCAATGACAACAATAGAATGTAGTCTTCGGGATCCTCATCCTTCACGCACATCTGATGATATTCTGCCCAAAAATTGATCTTTGATAACCAACTTTCACACTTCAGTTGGTCGAATAAATTATCAATCTATGGAATATTATAGCAATTATTCACTATCACATTGTTTATGAGATGATAATCCACACACAACCGTATACTACCATAATCCTTCTTCACGAACAAAACTGGGGCACGGTAACAAACCATCATGCTATCTACATGGATCTTGTATATCGGACGGGGTCGTACTATATGGAGATGTAGTGATAGGAGACGCTCTAATTTGTAGCTCGATCCCAGAATAGAACTCTTTTCAATGGGGTGATGCTACAAAATAATATGGAAGGACCTCAGGGTACTCTTTAACGACCCTAGGAAATGCCAACTGCTGAACCACTTAAGAACTCAACATCAGCTCAACCATCCTATATTATAAAAAAGGAACACACCTCAAACCCATCTGAGGGTCTTGCTCGCCAATGAACTCCACTGGCTCTCCATCCGCATCAAAGAACACATCCTACCTCCTGATGAAATCCATGATATCCTACACTGAATAAAACCAATCCATGATGGGGATGACATGATATGGTTGTATTCATAAACATAGGAAATCTCCGCAAGAGCTGTGTTCTCCCAACACTAGCTCATAGTCTCTATATACTTAAAACAAGTCCGCTCAACCTCCAACTAGCATACTCAAATCCAAGGGCACTAGAAGCCTCTCTAAATCAAGTCCCAAATCATGGACATGTATATGTGATATGAAGGAGTGTGTCTCTCCAAAATCAAACAAGACATACACCATGGTTGAAAATAAGAAAATGGTACCTCAAAAAATGTCTGGCATGCCTGGTGCTGGCAATGGAAAAGCATGAATTAGACCACAACCTCTTTCATGGCCTCTCGGACCTTAAGGACGACCACCACCAAGGAAACGCTCTACTCTCTGAGATCGGGGAGTGTCATGGGGCTATCCTATGCCTACCCCATCTACCCTATGCTGATCTAATGCTGTAGAAACCTACTTCTACTGTCTTGGCTAAAACTACCTCAATGGAGGAACATGGAGCAGAAAACCTGGTGCATGATGACTGCTCTGAAAGGTCGGGCACTCTCACTGCTTATGACCTTGACCAACACAATAAAAACAAGTGTCTGATCCCTTTGTGTAATCCTAAGAGCTGCTTCTCATGGTGAAGTGAGATGCTAAGGGCTGGGACCAACCCCCGGCTGAACGGAAACTCTTATACCATGAAAACCCAGAACCTCGAACCACAGCTCTGCATCGTGAGGAATCATGAAGACTCTCCTCTCATGATGATCTAGATTTGGCCAATGTATTCTTGATGACCTCTTCCCTTGCATCACCTCATGATATTTCTTTTGAATAAATGGGGTGATCTTGTGTTTGATCATTGGACCCAATTCCTTCTCTAAATGCCACACCCAGGACACCACATCTATCAATAGGACCGAAGAATATCATAAAAGGTCCCTAAAATGGATTCCAATCTCTCACACATTTGAGCTCCCCACACAATGGGAAATAAGCTGTTGGCGACTGGACACCTTCACTATCAAAGAAAAAAACATGACACTAAAATTGTCTCAGAACGCCTCTCATGATATCTTTGACTCCTCGCGATCCCTAAGGAACAAGAACCACCACTTACAAGTTGCTCCACGCAGCATCATCCCAACCATGGATACCTCGAGCTCCTTCCAAGCATGGATTGAACTGAAGCCTATCCTGACCTCCTCCAACAAGTCTTTTGTGACTGCATCAGAAATGGAGCCCTCATACTTCTGTAGATTCTAGCACTGAAACTCATGGAGTGTCCTCCTCCATGATTCTTCTTTGTCAACCTCTACCCTATGGTGATCTGCTGAAATAGCCTGTGGGACATCATCAATGTGATCTTGATGAGGAAGTCAACCTGGAGCCATACCTGAAAAATATCAAGTAGTTAGAGCTCCTAAAACATAAATATAGAATATTCAGAGTTAATTAATTAATTTTTTTCATTCATTTATTTTATTTCAACCTATCCCAAGTTCTACCCGTTCAAACATAGACACAAAGAATAATGATGCATGATCATTTCCATGGTCTCTACCCTCTAACCGGTATCACTTATTTTGTATCCATTTTAAACTTAGTGGTCAATGCATCAGATCATAGGGGGGCCTAAACACCTATGTCTCATCAGGTCTCCAGATTTTACATCACATTCTAAAAAAGACTGATATTGTTTCCTTATCAGCCCATGAAACCTCTCTAGTGCCTAACACCAAACACCATCATATCCCTCAACCTTGCTAGGATACCACTATATCACGACCCCCTCCACAAATGGTGTACCCCTCCTGGTCCATAAATTTTAGAAGGGAGATAATGACCCACGAGTCCTACCTCCAATAGGCCCCAGGTTGGTGACTAGCACTGAGTATATAGTAAACACACAAATGGGAGGCATTACCCTCTATGCTAACACATGCGGAAGAGAGAGATAAGATAGACATCAACTAAATCTATCTCAAACCTCTATATAAAATTAATCTCATCTAAAAATATGTAGTGTCATGAAAAACTACTATAACTGAAAGGGTAAATATTCAAGTACCCAAAAGAATGTAAAAACAACAGTAAACACGAAGCCAAAATAGCTCATGCAACCCCAATCTAGTAGAAACCAGCCTGATCTCTAACCATCTAGAAGTGAAGTGAAAACAATTGATTATATAGACAATAGGGTGAGTATAACAGTATACTCAGCAGGATCCTCCGCGAAGCCTCCCATATGAATGTAAAGAAACAATGCTCAAGCATAGTGAACAACAAGTGAAACTAACTCATCATATAAAAAGGTATAATAAGTTCCTAGCTTCACCATGGATACTCTCACCAAGTATTTCATACAATATTATATAATATAATAAAAATATCAAGGGAACCCCACTACTACTTCCCCACTGGTTTGCCGCACTGCTCCAACGTCTCAAGTCCTAAGAATCTCTCTCCAAAAATGCTTCCCCACAGACACCTGGGCAAAGAACCACAACATGCACATCATGCAACAAAACCACCCCGTCCACATAAGAAAAGTAACCAGGTAGTCTCTGAGACCCACCACATCTTGCATAACATGTATCTTATGTTGGGTATTATACCTCAAGCCATTACAACACATACACCAAGTAAGGATCCTAAAGCTATCACAACCAATACATGTTATACCTATAGTAGTCCATATGAAACTATATTCAGAATATATCTATGTGAATAACCACAAGCCATTACATCCCTCTACACACATATATATGGAAAACTAATTGTTTTTACTACTAGTACAAGTAACTATTCAGAGATGAGAGCTGGTTCATAGGGGTTAGTTTTCCATCCATCCTCCCACTGGAATGTTGGGGACCCCCTGGCTAAGAATCCCCAGGGTGTCAGATGCCCTAACAGATGGGGTGGAGTAGCATATAGAAAGAAAAAATTAATGAATATATAATAGATAAAAACCATACTATGGGAATAATATAGTCTTAAATTCAACTGCAGCTAACACCTCTCGGACTCTCAACAACCACTTTTAAGACTATGTATCCTATAAGCACACAACCATTTAATGAGATTCAATACAATACTTCATTCCCTTTTTATCAGCAACACATTACGTTAATTAATTCTTTAAACAATAATTAACCATTAGAAACTCTACATTATATTTCATTAGTATCACTCCCAAAGTACACTATCCCTTTTAATTGTAAACATAGAATTGTGTCCTAGAAAGCTCCAACCCCTTGGGTTAACCCCATTTATTCAATTATTTATTTATAGAATTACATTCTCATATTTATAGGTATTTTAGATAAATGTTCTATGCTACTAAACACAAGGGGGCTCAACACAGTGGGTAGATAAACTACCCATCGAGTCTTTTCCACCAATAAAAAGAGCGTAGACCCATTATCTGTTGAGAAGCTAAACATGGAAAGCACATGGCATACCCCGTGTGTCTTTTCCCCTTTTGGAAGAAGGGTAAGCAAGACCAGCTACCTTGAGCAGTGGGGAATAGAATGAATATAAATAACCAAAGAATCCTCAAGAATCCACACATTCAAATTTAACACATTTCCTTATCCCTAGTTTCCTCCCTGACACCCACATGCCTAAACTAATGCATCTCACCACCCTAGATTTTAATTAATGCAACCAACAATAAGCCTCTCCACCCCCACATATCACAACAGCCTTCCAGGTTCACATCACAACATAATAATCTATAAAACAACCACCATATCAGTTGGGTCTTGGACCTTTAACAAGAAAGACGACAACTTGGAACCCTACAAAGAATTATCTTTTATTAGACAACCAGTTTGTTAATCCATCTTCGATTAACTGATTTATTATTCATAGGTACCAAATTTGGGAAACCTAACCAGTAAGATATACCAAATAATTAAACATTCTTACTGTATCAATTTTATTAATATAAAATTATAAAAAGAAGAACCTTATTCATTTACATGCCTCTATCTTTAGCCAAACTATTATTGATAAAATCCGGATTTACATTCTTTACCAATTTTCATTATGAACAAAAATAAAAACAAAGAAATCATAGATATCACACTATCCAGAAAAACAAGAGGCAATAACATATGATCGATATCTTTTTATTTATCTGGTTCAAATATATTTTATGTCAATTACATTATGATCTAGTGTGAAAAACATACTAACTCTGTAGTTTCATGTAAAATAAAAGATAATAAATAAATCCCCTACCTCAAATGGTTCTTGTTTTACTTTATATGAGAATAATACACACAAAGGATCACGACTGCCTCCTCCCATGACAACTGTATCCTATTGAGGATGTCGTGGTACGACCGCACCAACCAAAAAACAAGAAAACTATATTAAAATTATGTAGATCACATACCATAACAGAGAAAGGAGAAACAAAATCAGATGAACCCAAAAAAATGAAAATAAAACAAACATTATATCAATGAAGTATCAACACATGGTTCTTTCACCAAAATAGGTGGTCCGCATGCATCAGTAAGAAACATAAATGAAAATTATCTAAGGATTATGGTTCAAACCCACCAATCCTATGGGAAGAAGGAAAGGTTCAAGAATCTCGCACTAGGGAACAATAAGGTAGATCAAGGGAGGAAGATATCTCATCCCTTTAGGTGATTTAATGGAGCAGTAGCTTTTGATATGATGGATGTTTCCATTAAAAGTGAATCGCTTTAACTACATGGTTTTACCAAGTAAAAGAATATTGAACCATAGGAATAATTAATATAGGATTTATGGAATTTGAATCATCCGTAGAGTCCTTAAGACGAGTATTTGAATGCATTTTACATCAATGGAAACAAAAAAAGTAGAGAAACTAGAGGATATTGGAAACACTATTCACGAACTCGAAATTTGGAAAAAGAAAAAAACGGTTAATGAACCTCACCATTGAAACCTCACCATTCTCGAAACACTATTTGTGATCCTCACCATTGAAACCTCTCTATTAGAACCTCACTGTTCTAGAAACATTGTCTATTAACCACACCATTGAAACCTCACTATTGGAACCTCACCGTTCTAGAAACACTGTTCACAAAAGGTTACTGATGGGCTGTTCACCAAAGGCTACCGATGACACTGCTTACTAGTTACTAATGACACTATTCCCCTAAGGCTACCAATGCCCTGTTAACCTAAGGCTAACAATGCCAAACTTCACCTAAGGATATCAATGAATCTATTCCCCTAAGGCTACTGAAGACAATTTTTAGCTAAGGTTACCATTGCATTGTTCACCTAAGGCTGATGATGACACTGTTCACCTAAGGCAACGATTTCAGTGTTCCCAATATTGGGAATTTGGGAAAGTTTTGGGAATAAGTCCCCTTGACCTCTTGAAACACCTGAGACACTAGATTTTCACAATGGAATGGACTTGAGAGGTCTGAGACATTACAAAGTGGATTTTGATATTATTGTGATTACATCATTAATGACTCAAAGAATCATGTATTTACATTACAGTGAATTTGTACTGTAAATTACCATATTTTAATATTCTCTAATAATTCATGTAATTTATAGAAATTATGATATTTCACATAACCATTTTTTGATGTATTTTATTAAAAAATGAAATCTATTTTATGAGAATAATTTTTTTAAATTTGAGTTATTAAATTTTAAACTAAAATTATCATTTACTAGAAAAATACTGATTTTGATAGTATAACAGTGTTTATGATACTTTGAAAAATAAATTATATTCTTATTAAAATATTTTATAATCATAAAAAATAATATGTAAATCTATTTTAGAAAAACATTTATTATTCTAATTCATTATTTTAATTATAAAAATGAAAATAATCATATAAGTTTTATAAAAATATTAATACATAATTAATAATATCTAAAAAACTATTTACTTATGTTATGATATAATTATAAAATATTTCCATTTAAGATAAGCCTAAATTTTATTTACACTTTTATCGGTGATGTTACTGTACTAATAGCCACATTACTATTCTTAATAGTCACATTGTTATTTTAACAGTTATATTAATATTTATCAAAAGATTAAACTTATGAGAAAAATAAAAAATGTAACGAAAGTAAATTGTGATGCTATTATTTTAAAAATAATATTAATTTTAATCAAATATAATTCATAAAAGTGTCAAAATATATATTTTAAACATATTCTCCATTAAAAGTCTTTAAAATTGTGTTTATAAAAATATATTCCATTATGTGTAATATTGGTATTAATCCTATTATATATCTATAAAAATGTTTTGGGTGAATGTAAAAATATTTTATTGATTATATAAAATATATATTTCATTAATATATTTCACTAAAAAATATTTTTTATATTTAAAAATACAAATTTTAATTCTATGAATAAAAATAGTTTTTTAAAAAATACATTCATTATTTTCAATTGGTTTTCATTCCTAATTAATTGGAAACTAATGAATTAATTTTATAAATATTTTTATTCTATTTTATTGTAATGTAATTAATATCATTCATTCCTTCCATTCCAAACATCTAATAGAAACTATAATAGTTAATGATTAATATTTAAATCATTTTTTAAGAATGTAAGTTATCAAAGAAGTTAAATTTGAAAAAGGAGGCATACTGTAAAATCGTGGGGTGTTAAATTTGGGACTATTATGTCTATTTGTGATTTCAATATTTCATATTATATGATGTGTTGTTAATGTAGTTTTTTATGGTTTTTTTGTATGGTTTAAATCATTCTCAAAAGTAATATGTTTTCCTATTGCATGAGTTTCTAGCCTGTGGGGATCAGGAATACGCTTCCTACCATGCATGGGCTGGACTAAGGGTTGGGTTGGATGGAATAATTAAATGGTTCATCATAAATTTGAATCATAGGCATATATACATTACATTGGGTCATTTTATTTGGGAGAGTCTGGATAGACAACAATGAAGATCATTTGGTCTTGAGGTTCTAATTGTGAGTTGGGTGTTTGTCTAACATGGTTCGAGATAGAACTGGTGTAACCATGTGATGATGGTAATTTGGTATGCATCCTCATAAATGGGGAGAAGTACAGAATAAATACTATTTATGGACACCGAGTTGGGGGTGTAGTGGTCAGATGTGTAATTTCTCTTGTTTTGGTTTTTGTTTTGATTTATAAAGATATTTAAAATTATATAATTTTGACTTTTTTTCAAAGATGTTTGTTGATGGTTGGTTGGTTTTTGTTAATTTTTTCAGGGATATACATGCCTAGAGACATCCCATGATACATTGTAAAGTGGAAGTAGAGAGTTATCCTTCACCCATTGATCAAATACTAGTGGAAGTAGTGGTTTGGGCTATCCGATCCTTGGGATAGAGAGAGGTACATAGTCCCCCATTAGTCAAGGAAGCTGAACCCTGCACAAGAAAGGACAATGATTTGGAATTACTAAATAAAAAGCCTCATTCTTTATGGGTTTTTATGGCCCCCAAATAATCTCATGACTTTATAGATATTGTTCAGAGAATGTTTGGGTTTCTAGAAACACCTAAGGCAGTTAAGGTGATATGTGCTACGTTCTTATTAGATGTTCCAAGTTGGCAGTGGTGGAGATCCTTGGTTCAATATGGGAGTCATGATAACATGGATTAAAATGATTTCAATGTTTTTTTCAGTGGGAATTAATTCTCGTAGACCCCAGAATTATATAAGAATAGAAATTTATTGTGTCTATATCAAGCGGATCATACTATGCTGGAATATGCTAACTGTTTTAAAAAGTCTATCAGTCATGTACATAGGAAGATTCCAATGAGCAGTTGAAAGGCGATCATTTTCAAATGGGGTTGTGAGTAGAAATTCAAACATATGACTTCTTATTCTTGTTAGAGATATATTCAAAGGTTGTTGATCATATTTTTATGGTGTATATTGACATATTTATTAGGACTAGTTTTTTGGGGTAGTTTCAATTGTAGGATTTTGTAATGGATGGTCGTCTAAGAAGAAGAAGAATGGAAATAAGTAGGAGAATATGGGAGGTGTTAGACTATGAAATCCTTCCTCAACATTTTTCCTCTGGATTTTGATGAATGGTTATTTATGTTCTATTAATGTGGGAATGAGTTGAATATACCATCAATGTGTTTAGATCCATCACAACTTTTCCATTACTATAGATCTATGGGATAGTTTAAATTTTTTATCCTTGCAGAACACCAAAGGTAAGGTGGTGCATGTTTTACAACTTCTATAGTAATTTTACTTCTATCAAAATTGTTTGGATAGTGAGCTATTGATTTGGTTGCCATTTTTTAGGGATATATCTTCTTCTAAATAGATCCAGCTTAAGATATACCTACAGGTATGTGGACATTCTAAGGACCATGTAGAGGCAGGGAACATTCGTGCTCTAGAATAGGAATCTGAAGAATTTGATGTTGGACCTATAGAAATTTGAGGTATTATTTTTATCACATAAAATATATCTATTTTCTTATATGATATAGGTTCTTATAATTATTTTATTTCATCCCATATAGTTTATTTTTTTTATATTTTTGACGGTGGTCGTGTATTATGTGATTGAGTCAGTAATTCCAATAGGTTATAAAAAAGAGTTTCATTTTTGTGCACATCTTCTATTTTCAACATGTTAGGGGTCGAGCTGGAATGGTATTTCTAGGTATTGGAAATGGAAATCAATTGTTTGACCCTATGTATGTATTATATTATGTATTTCCATGAATGTTTCGATTTTTATTATTGGAGATAGATTTTTTTCCCTAGATGGGTAAACCCATGTTTTTCAAGGATAATGGGATCCTAGGTGGGGATGTGTTATACAACTTCTTCTAGTATAGTGTACTCTTGATTTTTAGACTACATATATTTTGACGGATGAAAAATTTAGTGTATATAAAAAAGTATTTCCTCCCACAGTGGTTGAGATCTTTGTGGTTTTCTAGGATTATTTTTCATGTTGTCCTCCAAAGTGATATGTTGAGTTGACCATCAATTTGGCATTGAGTACACAAATGATATATCCTATATCATACCATTTGGACCCAACTATGATTGGGGAATTAAAGATACATTTAGATAATTTGGATTCCAAAGGATTCAATTTATCAATTATATCACCATGGGGAACCCTTATCTTATTTAGAATGAAGGATAATGGATCACTTCAGTTGATTATCAATTACGGAATGTTGAATAAGGATATGATCATGGTGGAATATCTCTTGCACCAATTGGATTAAAAATTTTATCATATTAAGGGGAAATATGGTTCACCAAGATCTAATATTGTTCTAGGAATCACTAGATCAAATTCAATTAAGAAGATGTTTTTAAAAAAATTACTAATGCAGGCATAACCATTTTATATACTTGATCATGCCTTTCATAATGATGAAATCCCCTTCTATATTCTTGGATCTTATTAATATGGTGTTTTATTTGTATACTGATATATTTTTCATGGTTTATGTGGATGAGAAAATAGTCTAATTACATTACAAGTAAAATCATGATAATTACTTAAGAATCATGTTGGGAACCCCTTGATTTCAAGACCTATATGCTATGAAATCCATGTGTACATTCTGAATTATGGAGCTAATGATTATGGGTTATATAATTTTGGAACATTGGGTTTCAATGGAACCTAAGGATATTGATGTATTGATATTATGTAAAAACATGAGACCGTCTACAAGATCATGAGATTTTTGGGTCTGGTAAGGTATTACAAGTGGGGAATCCTAGATGTTTCTTAAATCTCTACACCAATGAATGTATTTACCCAATAGGGATAAATGGTTTAATAGAGAACATAATCTCAAGAAATTCTTATGAAGAATATGTTTCAGTTGACCCCAACCCTAATTTTGATTGTTCTACAACTTATAAATGATATTTGGTCTTTTATAATTCTTTATGTATGGGTCTTGGGTGTGTGTTAATGTAGGATTAGCACATGGTGTTTTATTGTTCTCATCAGATCCAACTACATGAACGGAAGAATCCTACGCATGATATAGAACTCTAAATATTTATACATCCCTTGAAAAAGTGGAATCATTTATTATTTTGGGGTAAGTGTGTGGTCTAGTCAGATCATTTGATTTTTTCTCAAATTTCCCTTAGAGGAATATTAATTTGAGGTAGCATCTGTTTATTAGGTACTGATAGGTATTTGACTTTCATGTCATTTATACCATTATAAATAAAAATGTAGTGACATATTCCATGAATAGAAATGTGTTAGTTTAATCTCTAAAGAAGTATAATGATGATTGAAAATAGAAGGGCTTAATTGTTTAGATTCACTTATATGAAAAGGATCAAAGTAGATGTGGATTCAAATTTAATGTTTAGTTGAGACACTCCCTCAAGGATTTTATTCAAAAATAGAATCCAGTCTTAGTTTTCTATTCATCCTGGGACCACAATGATGTTCATTGATGTGAATTTTCTGTTATAGTGGGTGGGTGTGAGACATGAGATCAATGACTTCATGTCAAGGTGTTATGTTTTCCAGAAGGTTAATGAAAGTCTCCAAATTATATCTAGATTTCATTAATCACTGAACATTACTACTAGGAAGTTGGATGAGGTTGCAACAGATTTTATATTTTGATTACCACATACACCCCTGGGGAGGAATGTAATTTCACTAGTGATTAACCATCTGAAAAAATCACCCCATCTAATTCAGACTAAGTATTTATCCAGTGTGGATGAATTAAGTCTTGGGTTTGGTCAAGTTAATCATAACACAATTGGTTTATAGAACAAGCTGATCAAGGCATTCCATCCACAAATTTATGGTCAGATAGAGGGGGAAATATATATATATATATATATATAAGTATACATTCTCTAGGAATGTGATTTGGATCGTAGATAATCAAGGTATATCCATTTCATCTTTCACAATATTGTGAATAAAAAATAATACCAATTCTCAATAATAATGGAACAATTTGAGGGGAATTTTAGTCATCCATTTTGGCCTCTATTATGCTAGGTAGAGGTGATTGAGGGCTTGTTGTTGGTACATATCCTTTTACAACAGACTTCTAAAAATGTCTGGTTAACCATCCATCAGTTGTTGACACGTGTAGTTCCTCCATAATTCTAATGATGAGATGTTGTGTCGATCATTGAAATTATTTGTGAGAAATTGGGTATTTTTGAATGTGGCCACTCGCATGGGTTACCTTCATATCGATAAGGCAGGAAAGATAATGATGAGGTATGCGAGACCATTTGTTGATTACTGATAGAATCGATAAGGTTGAAGAAATGTTAATATTTCCATTTCAGTTTAATCCAATCAATGAAATTATCCATTTCTCTTAGCTGAAATGTTATAATTCTGACACCTCTTGGGTGTTGGATAGGGAATAGTTCGAGCTTGAATCTTCTTTGGTTGTGTTTGAATAACCTATTCGGATTTTTGGTTCCCATGTAAAAGTGATTCATGAGATATCTATACCATTAAGTGTATTACATTGGTTTCATTATAATTATGATAATGAGAAAAGGGATTTTAACACTTGGGTTGAGGTGAAGTGTCCATTTTAGTTCACTAAACAAACTTCATTTTATCTTTTTTTTTCTGTGGAAAATTTTCGTGTTGGGAAGAATTATAACATATGTGATCTGATTTTTTTATTTTTTTTATTTTTTTCATTCCTTTGTTCATTATCTTACATGGGTGTTTTTAGAGAAAAAATGGTGTTTTAATACCAGATAGTAGGTGGTTAATGATTGGAACATGGTAATTTGAAACTATGTCCCAGCGTATGAGAGATCATTAGCCCGGACTAGTTTGCCTATTTATGGAACATAGTTGACATCATGAGTGTGTATCCTCACATAGTAAACCGTGTGGCCTAATTAATATATTGAAATATAATGATGCATTGTTGGCACACCATTTTGAAAATTGTGGGGGAAATCCTTGTGTCCCTTCCATCACATTAAAAATATGCAATTTTCCATTTTCCCCTAAATATATTTGAACCAAAATCTATCCATTTCGTCCACCTCTTATGATTTACATCTCTTGACACCTATCTCTCTTTATTATCTCCCTTGGATCTCAAAACATGGGTGATTTTTATGTGTAATCTTAATGAATATTCAAGTAAGTCCCTTCATTCATCCTTTTCATCATTCATTCTTCATTGTTTTATTCTTTCTATTATGGGATGGTATACCTAGTAGGGACTTAAAATAAATTTTTATATGTTGGAAATTACTGGATCTAAAATTATCATTCCTTTCTGGGGTCTCTTTATGGTGACATTGTAGTTTTCCAGTTGAATTTAAAAGTTTCAAATGATGAGGTAGGTGCTTCAATACATTAACATTATTAGATGATTTTGGTAATCTTGTTAGTCTATCTAATTGTGTTCTAGATGTATTTTGGGTGGTTTGAATCATGTTTTCATTAGTTTATTTTGTGATTATGGGTTAAAAGATTGTTTTTAAATTCTATATTTTTTGTTTTCCTTAATGTTTCTATTTTTGGACTTGTTTATTAGTGTACGGGGTTTTGAGAAAGGTTTTCAAAGTGAAAATGGTTGTTTGGATTGGATGTTCTCATTGTTAGATGTTTTTTTGGTAATGTTGGTGGTATAATTGAGTTTCCTATTATCTATTATGTAAATTTGAATGTGGTCGGTTTTCTAAAATAGAAAATAGGAATTGAGAAGAAACAGAATCATAGGTATATTGGTGGGTAGTCTAGGATTAGTATTTTGGTCAGATCGGCGGGGCCAAGGCCTGGTTCCCTCTATAAGGCTTTATGGAACAATAATATCTAATGTATGATGATTATTGGACAACACTTGAATGGGTTATGTGTTCCCCTCTAGTGGATCATGCACGAGGACACTATGGTTCAAGGTTGCTACACCCTGTCACTAAGGTACGAGGATTCTAGGGTCCCAATAATGCTCTATCCATTTGTTTTTACATGTGGTTCTCTTGAGATATCACTCTTACCATTTTCATATGGTGGATATTAGCATTCATTTAAAATTGAAATCGTGTTTCCCTTAAAAATATCATTTAAATTTTTTTCTTTATTTTTCATAAAAATATGAATGTTAACTTGTCTTATAATTTAAAGATATGGGATCTCTTTAGAGTGTTGTAATACTAGGCTTTGTATTATTTCATATATACACACCTGGGTGTATGAATAATTTTTTTTATCCAATTAAAGGTAGAATGTTCCATGGTGGTAAAGGTGGATTTTGATTCTAGTTTTCCTTCTCTTTTAGTTGTTGGGGGATGTCTCATGGAGGTGTTGGACCTATTGTTGCATGAAAGTTTTGGTTGTGTGGTTGTTTCCCCTCCATGTTTGTTCTTACCATTTTTTATTAGAAAAGTAAAATTTTCCATCTCAGGATAATTGTATATATTTGGGTTAATGGTATTGGTTAATGATGTATGTTTTATTCATGTTGGTTTTATGGATGTTTCACATGGGTGAAATCATTCCCAAAAGTAATGTTTAATTCTCATGTATAAGTTTACAACCCATGGGGATCAGATATTCCATTTTAGACATGCCACTGGATGAGATTAGTGGTGGATATGTGTCATCCCCATTTGGTTCATGAAAAATTTTGTTATGAAACTAAACAATTCATAACATAAAATAATGAATAATTTGTAACTTATACATTTGATGGACAAAATCTTTTTTCCAGTAACATATTTAATGATGATCCATGAGAATAGGGTAAAGAAAACCATCTTCCATGGTGTATCCAGGGGATCACTTTAATAATAAATTATTTTGGAGAAATTCTCTCTTCACTATAATATTTGTATCCCTTAAGAAAAAAAACAAGAATATATATTTCAATCTAGGAGAAATCAAATGATGCACCAAAATAATTTTCATGCCTTAAAGCATCTTCAAATAGGGCCCATGTACACTCCTTGAGACATTTTAATGTTTACTCTAGTGTTATAAAACTACAATATAGATCCAAAATATACACAAATATTGTATCCTTTGGTTATTTCTATTCAAGAATTTATCTTATCAATTAATTTTATTATCCCAAAATACTCATCATATTATGTTCATTCTATAATTATAATCTTGTCGGTAATATTATAATAAATTAAATTTTGATGTTCGATTTCCGTGTTTATTATATAATATTATTAACATATATCTATTCCTAATGATATGTATATTTCATATAGTATATATGGATAATAATTTAGTGTTTTATCACTATACCACACCTTACAATATTCCAATCATAGGGAATATGATATTAATTATTTCTCTTAGATCATACCCAATGATATATATATATAACTCATTATAATATATACCAAATAATTATATTATTTATATTTAATTTTTCCCACATCATCTACATAATTCTCTAATAATATTTGTCAAAATATTATTGAATATACCTAAGAAAGGATAAATAATCCAAGGATCTTCTCTAACAAATCTTGGTAACTAATAGAAATCCATAATGGTATCCTCCTTCGATTAGTGTGTGAAATTTTTCTTCTATTAGAATTACACATATGATCTCAAGTCACCTATTTTCACTATATCATATTTTGTACAAATTAAATCTAATAATTTTTTATTCCATAAAGTTATGAAATGGGATAGTGATAAATGGATTTACCATATAGTTTATTATATTGTTCCACATTGATGCTTAAATGAATAAGTTTATTATATGAGAGGTTTTTAGAGTTAAATTATCTTCTAAACATTCACCAAAATTTATAAAAATACATTTCAACATATCATTTATTATCATAATCACCCTGAGAGTATATCCATCCATATTAAGAAGAAATACCAAGCTATAAATAAATTGTGATATAATATCAAAATATAATTGTTTCATATTTAATTAATAAATTGAGGATCAAGTATAAATAAAATTTTTTGGGAAAGAATTTACAACAACATAAAATCCTAACATTAATTATTGATAAATTTTATGTAAAATCATGATCCTTGATTAATAATAAATGTGTGTATTTTGTCGATCATTCTACAATAACAGTAATTAAGTCATATTTTCTTAGATTTTGAGGTAATCCAATCAAAAAGTCGTTGGTAATATAATTTATTTTATAATAATGAATATCCCTTGTTTTAAAAAAACCTACCTGATCCCAATTCATAACCTTAAAAACCAAAAATGTAATAAATCATTCCACAAATGTAGGGACCAATATCTTTATTCATGTCCACCAAAACTACCCTATTAGATCATTAAATATTTTTGATATACAAGGTTATATCTCCACACATTAACTATAGAAATTATTCAATACCTCCTCTCATATTCTTTAAGTAATAAAAATAGAGCCTCAATGAATGTCTAAATAATCTCAACCTTCTAACCAACCATCTAAAAAATTTCCATGAAAAATAAAATCCATCTTAAAACCACAGTCTTTGGATCCCCATGTTGAGACTAAAATTCTCAATACGTAAAATATAAATCAATCTCTAAATTCTAAATATAATATTAAAATTCTCTTACTCCCATGTAAAGAAAAATAATGAACAACTCATCCATTATTCATTATTCCTCACTGGAAAACCAAATAATATCTCTACAGATTATATAGATCAATTATCTATTTACTATATTCACATTTATTGTAGTATTAATAATTTCAAAATTATAATAATTCATGAGTTACACATATATCATACTCTATAGGTTCATGTATGTTATAAAAAAATTATATTAACTTTTTTATCCATAATGTCTATAAAATGTATCAAATGTATATAATCTATACATAACTTTGTATAAATCTGAATCTAATAACCTAGAACAAGTGGATATTTTATTATAATGGATCAAAATACATAGATAACAATATATAATATATAATATTTTTTCAATATTAACAAACTATATATATAAGTTGACATTGCAAAACATTGAAAATATAAGGTAAATCAAATAAATTGATTGAAAATTTTGATTTCTCATTGAAAACTCATAATCAATGTTAAATAATATCAATAGTTTCAAGGGGAAATGATAGAAAAAAATAAAGGAGTGATCTTCTATGATCAAAAAGGGGTAACATAAAGTGGATTATATGTTATGTCTTAAAGGAATATATAAAAGACAAGATTAAATTAATCAAATAAAATGTTTTAGTAAGAATATTATATACCTAGAGAGAAATAAATTGATGTGTGCATAAAAATAAATAATCTCATACTAATTTAATGCATTATTCCATATGTTAAAAACATGTCTTCATGGATACATGAAAATATATAGTACATTAACAAGTAAAGACTATACTAATTACCCATCAATTTTTTCGCAAGAGACAAACCTATAAATCTAGAGAATATATGAATTTAGCCCCCACCATTCACATAAAAAGTACAATTTATCTATAATTAGAGGAAAATGGATAAAAAATTCATATCTTAATATTTCACATGGAAATTTATACATAATCATGGCTATGTAATCAGAAGTCATCCATACAAAAATAATAGATATATGAAATGCCAATATTTATCCATTCAATGGAACAATATGTCTATATAAGTGAATACCTGATAATAATAAATAGAACTATCATATATTCATAAAATTATCGAAAATACCACAATCAATCCAATGAAAACGAAATTGTAGTGTGGTATACATTTATAATTTAAACATATCAAGAGTATTTGACCTTTAAAAATATATTTAAATTCTTTATAATGGTTTATAGAGATATTTTTAAGTATATAAAGCATATCCCTCAAAATTATCAAACTATATGTATAGTTAGGACCATTTTATTCTTTATGTAATGTTCAAGTTAATACCCAATAAACTATTTTAAGGGTTATTTCTACTAGGTTCATTTACTTCATATCTTCCATCAACTTATTATATACATTAATGATTGTAATTTAAAAAAATACTCTGAATATAATCACTATTTTTTATTGTTTTTAATTCATATATTGGGTTTAAACAAATGATTCATCATTATTATGACTAAATAGGGTATTAAAATTTGAGATTTTTATGATCTAGCATATAATATACAATAATTAATTCAAAAAAATGATGAATACTAACATTTCACATTGTTAGGAAAATATATTAGAGTGGATTACACAAATAAATGAAAATATGGTATTGAATATGGTTATATCGAAATAATAATTCATGTAGAATTTATTATGACAGGGGATAGGTAATATATCATTTAAAATATTTCAAATGGATTATAATATAGTGTAATTATAGTATTTTAAATATAAAAAATAAAAATTTTATCATAGAAAAATGATTCCATTTCAAAAGGAAAATATGGGGATTAAGACCCCATTCCTTGAAAGGTAGCTTCTAGATATTTTGAACAACACCATAAAACCAAATAAACTCTATTGGTAGACTTTTGAGATAGAATTAGAGTGGATCTTTATTCCCATGGGAATTCTCTAGAGGTAAATCCCTTCAATGATTGTTAGCGTTGACATATTTTTCATTATTTCTATTTCTATCCATTAATTAAAAATTTCATATGCCTAATTAGTTTATGAATAACAATAGGCATTAAAAAAATGTATATAATTCAAATAAATGTTTAATAATGTCTTTGTTATGATAATGAAAATATTTCTAGAATATCCTATGGTTATCCCATATATTAATGTTCTCTATCTATATTCTTATAAATATAGTTCCTATAATTTATAATATACATTATCTAAATACATATGAACACCATAACTATATTAACCGAGTAATGGTGGTTATTTTTTATAATGGAACATAATATATAATTAAAATTACATTGGTTCTAGTAGTGTAGTATTATTAGAAATCAAGATATATAAATTAATATTTCATTACATTAAAATACATATGGATCATCAAATGAATACATGAAAATATAAGATTTCCCATTGAAAATACTTATGTATCATTTTATGATATTCATGGTTTCTTCAAAAAAATGAGAGTAAAAATAAATAAGTAGTCATAATGTCCTAATAAGGGGTAGCATTTAATGTAATATTTCATATGTAAACATTGAATCAATAATATGAACAAAATAAATTAATTCCGTAAATATATAGGTGTGAATATTAATATATACATGGATAATAGAAAAAAAATCTTGGATAAGAATAATTGATCTTATAGTAATGGAATTCATAAATTATCACATCTTAAACATACTACTAGTAACACATGATATGAAATCATACATAAATGAGTAAAAATAATACTAATTTACCATATAGTTGTCATTAAGGGGATATATAATTTTTCACCCAACCAATCACATAATAACTCAAATGTATCCATCATCTAAAGAGACTAGCTAAAAATATTATAATTTTTTACAGGGATACTAATCCATAATCAGGGTTATGTAACTAATAGGTATCCATATAATAATATAGGGTATATTGAATGTCAAAATTATCCCTTTTAATGGAATAATATATCTATCTTGGTGAATTTCTAAGAATCATCCTAGAAACTATAGGATATTAATTATGTATGGAATGTTCCTTTTACAATTGATTAATAATGAAATAATTGTGTAGGATATATTTTTTCAAGGATATCAATAAAAATGTTATTGTACTCATTCATTCAATCCCCATATTATGGTTTATAATCATTTTGTGATTCATCCAAAAAATATACCATATGAGTATGAAAACTACTATGAATTTAGGCCCTTTTTCCCATTACGTGAGGATCATGTTAACATAGAATCAATTTTTTAAGGTTATTACTATTAGGTTCAAATGAATTGGAGAATATATCAACTTACAATATCTACAGAATGATTTAATTTCTTGTAAACCACCCTAGGGATATGTTACCATTTTTTGTATGTTTTAGATTTATTTAATAGCATTCCACTAATTTTTTAGAATTTCGAATACTTGTGGTGGTAGTACGGTTTGTACAATGGTGATATATCATTGAAAATATGATATGATATAAAAATAATCAATAATAATAACATATAATATTGAAATGAAAATATATTATGGATAAATACACAAATAAATGATAATATTGAATTTGGAACCATTATGTCAACATAATAATGGATTAGGTAAAGATGATGATGTGAGGGAATAAGTGACATCTCATTGAAATATATCATATAGATACAAATTACATGTAATTTGATGTATGAAAATATAAGAAAAAACTAAACGATATCCCAACAAAAGGATTGAAATTTTAAAGAAAATAAACAACATTTAGAACCCATTCTTAGAATGGTAGCATCTAAAAGCTTTATAAGTGTACATTCAAATGTTAAAATTTATTGGTGAGACTATTGAGAGAGAAATATAGTAGGGATAAATGATCAATTATTTTATATTAAGGATGATTGGGTGGATGGGTGGGTATTTATAGTGAATATAAGGTATTTTCATATTAATATCATTGAATGAGAGTTGAACACTGGACTAAAAAATAAAGAAACCCATTGGACTATACTTGATTTAAGGACATGGCATTAGATATATTGGGATTCATTTCATGGATTTAATTTATTTATCAATTGAAATAATCTACAATATATAATTTCGAATATGGATAATTTTATTATAGATAAGAAACTGTTTTTATAATATTCAAATATACATTTGTATTTGGAAAATTTATTATATGTCTAGAGAATTAATTTTATTATGTTAAACTACATTAAATTAAATAAGTTAAACATTTTCCATAGTAATTTCTTTATTAATCTTGAAATAATTTAATTTCATTATTATAGCATTATAATTATTTTATATTCATACTATATTTCACTTTTTCACTTAGAAAGCTTATTATATTAGAATATTTTGTATATATCACTATTTTCTAATTTAAATTTTTTTATTACAAATAAAAATTCTTTTTTATGAAAATAATTCTATAAGTCTATGAAATATAGTTATTTATTATTAAAACATATTTGATAAAAAAATCTTGAATTAAGTGAATAAATTTTAGAAAAAAACTTCCCACTTTTTTTTTGATATAAATGTGTTTAATTAAATAATTATATATCAATTTAAATATGATAATAATTATTTATTATATTACTAATATTTTCGTAACATTTTAATATAAACACGATTTCTTAATTTTCTGTTGTATTAAAATGGTTGTACAATTATGATTAATAAATATATTTCGCATTGTGAATGATTTTATTGATGCATATATGTTTTTAAAACAAAAGAATATCATATATTAATTTGTTAATAAGAAATCCTTTATTGTAAAACCTGAAGATTTTAGTATTAATTTCCATTTAAAAATTTTTGTTCAATAAAAGTTTTCTATATTATTCAACAAATTCCAAAAAAAACACACTAATTTTTTTCAGATGAAATATTTCAATAAATGATAAATATTAATACATTATGATAATTTGATATGAAACATCAATAATATATTAACAATTTGATGAAACCCACAAGTAATTAAAAATACCAAAAACATAGATTCATTATCCTCAAAGTATTCCATGAAGAGCATCACCCCAACTTCAACTATCTGATGAAATAATAAAATTGAAATACAATAGACATTCTGAGAGATAATTAAACAAATACTAAAAAATTATTTTTTGAATTTATGTGAGGATATATATATATATATATGAAGTAAATATGGATATTATATATCTGATCATTGGAAATATGGATATTTGAATTATTTACATTTAAAATGTTTTCATTTGATTTTTTCTTGTTTGTGAAGGAATTTTAGATATAGTTATATTGAAAATGATTAATTGTTATTAAAAAATTAAAACATTATAATTATAAAATGACAAGTAATAAAGAAATTATATAATCTAATTATAATATTATATAATTAAAATATATTTTTAATGTCGCATATTGTTATTATTATTATTATTATAAATGATTTTTTTAAATTAAATTTAATAAAAAAGTTAAATAATTTTAAAACAAAGAAAAAATTAATAATTAAATAATTAAGGAAATATAATTAATATTAATTTATTTATTCATATATTATTAAATATTATATATATATACACACACATCCTTTTATTATATATTATATATTTTTTTAAAGATATATATCTCATTTTAGTTAATTTTATGAAATTAATTGTATATATACACACAAAATAATTGACATTCTTATAATTATTATCAATTGGTTAGAAATATTATCAGTGTATTTTAATATTAAGAATATATATTTTTCAAATAATTGTTTTTTATGTGTCTTGTATTTTTATTTTAATAGATTAAATATGAATTTAAAAAATATTATTATAATAAAATGGTTAAATTTATAAATATAAAAACAATTAATTTATTAATTGTTAATTGACATGAAATAATATTACTAACAATTATGGTTTAAACATTTATTTTTTATCAATTTTTTTAAATATTTTATTTTTTTATTATAAAATTTAAATTTATCTTATATAGAAATTGATATAAATTAAAAATAGAAATATTTTATTCATTATTTCAAAATTAAGTAGTAAATAATATTTCATTTCATGGTTGAAAAATAAATTAATGTGGTGAATAGTTAAAGACATTAGTAAACCATAAAACTATACAATTTAATACAAGATTAAAATGTTGTATTAATCATATAAAAATATAATGAAATGGATATAATGGGTTAAATTTTGAGATTCATTACTGTTTCCACTTATTGGTCAACTTCCAACCTACAAATGACCATAGATAATCATTAAGAAATGATAAATACAAAAATTCCTCTCAAACACTCTTATAAATGGACCTATCCACCACCCCACCAAAACCACTAAAAATTATGTTGTCTATTGAATAATTTCTCTTATAAATCCCCAAAATTATATATATTTGTTGTGTAGATTTTTATTTTTGAGGAGACATAAATCCTTCGTTACAAATAATATTATTTTGAGATGGAGTGAATTCATCAAGTGTCTATTAAAATTATTCAAAATCATTTTAAATTTCATAAAATTATCCACTCTTTTGAAATATTTTTATTCCATATAATGATGTTATAATAAAAGTATTATAATCCAATGAAATTCATTCTAATAATATATATCTTCATACAGTTATTCAGTAATATGGGATATTATTCTCTAGGATGATTCAACCATGTACATAAAGAACGTGATATTATATCCGCTATCATCAACATGAATGAGTATCATGAAATTTTTATTGGTAATAAAATATATTATTGAATAATAAATTAAATTAATATATTATTGAAATAGTGACTGAAAAACTAATTCATGTCAAAATTAACTTTATGTTACTGGTAATTTAATTGAAGCTTGCTGATCTTGGATTCGATTATCACGAACTATACAAGTATATACCATCGAATAAAAATTTGATTAAATATATAACCAAATGAAAATTATTCCATTACCTGTAATTATATTGGAGTTAGGATCTATTTATTAATTAATTGGTATCCCAATTTTTATTATGAAACATATATATAAATATCAAAGTTACTAACATGTAATATTTAATAGTTAATAATAACTAACTATTATATGTGTAATGAATAACTATAACATAAAAATTGTAATGATAATATAGATTAATAGGGTATGTAATATGTTATTAAGAGGGTTATGATTATTAGTGTGTTGGTAAATGTAATTTTGTCAATTCTATATTCATGGTAATGGTTTTATCATTTCCATTTTCTATCATTGAGATATGTTAAATATACAATATTTTTTTCATTATGTGGTGTATATAATTTGTGGATGTAACTGAATTTTTTATACAGTAAAAATACATAATTTAGATTGAATATTACTTAAAGATGATAGTTAATTACACTATAAAACTATGGTTTACTTTGTTGGGTATTAGGTATACAATAACCTTTTCTACTACATCCTACATCTTTCCACATAACACCATATTTTAAAATCTAACATTATATTCTAATTCATATCATAGTGAATAATAAAATATTAGTGAGTGATCATATATGATTATAAAATATATTTATAAGATTCATCAATCAAAGTTAATAAGTGAGAATAAGATAAGAAAGTGGATATGAAATCATAATCAATGTATAAGAACATAACATTATCATGTCATAAAAAATCAATCATGTATCATAATATAAAAATTATATATTTAATAATAAAATAAGACAAAATCCATCATAAACCTAGTTTGATTCAAAATATTAACAGGTACCATAATCATATGAAAATAAATTATAACATTATTGACCAAGAAAAACGTTCTCACCTCCTAAAAATAGTGGATTGATGATCACATTTCAACCTCCCATTATTATATCAGTAGATATAAAAAATATCTAATTCTTTGAATGGATTCAGATTTTCATGCCCACAAATCAGAAAATGAAATCTAAATATTTGTGTTCCAATAGAACATGGAAACATTCATATTTCAAATAGAAAAATAATTAATTACTGTTAAATGATTTTTGCCATAAAATCTCCCTTAATAATTTTATAATAAATATACGAAAATAATGTGGACAGTAGAAAATTAATATATCCCTTTTATACAAAAATAAAAATCAACTAATGTTAACATAGAGTAAAATTAAAATTTAATTATTTTTTATATCAATTTGCAACATAATAAATAAAAAAAATTATTATTAAAATCAATAAAAAATTGGGTTATTTAAAAAACAAATTTATAACATGAAATAGATTTTTTTTCAGTATAATGTTCATGATGGCATCTTAAATTTCTCACCTGGAGAAAAGAAAAAAAGATTAAAATGGATTAATTATTGTGGAAAAATGTAAATATTTCTATTTTTTTAATTAATATAAAAAATATTATAAAATTACTTTAATTAAATACTGAATCATGTATAAAAACATCTATAAAAATAAAATGGATATGAAGTAGAAAACATCCAATATAATTGAAATGGTGTGGTCTGTTTCAGTAGTGGACATCACATCAGGTAAATTATTTAATGAATAAGGTTAATTTAATGGGGAATATGTACACCCTAATTACTATATAGATGAGAATAAAATGGATATGGTGTTTGTATATAAATCTCACACCTTTCTCAAGATAAATATTCATTCATCATAGTATTTTTTTAATGATATTTGGATGAAACCCATGAATACACTATATTTTTGAAGAAAGAATTTTGAAAATAATTTTATGAAAAGAAATGTAAAACACCTAAAATAAATGTAAGAAAAAATAATATAATATTTAGAAAAAATGTACAAAAAATATTAAAATTATGTTCAAGAAGAATCATTGTAACTTGGTAAAATGATATTTAGTTTAGAAACACATGAACATCTTTTATAAATTTTTACTTGTCATATAATTATAGAATAAAACATTAAATAAAATGAATAAATACATAATAATTTTCTCATACCTACAATATCAATCATATACCCTATATAAAGAAATATAGTCATAATACAAAATATACATCAAATAAGGACATTTTATACAATCCTATAAACATTTTTATTTTTAACTACCAAAAAATATATTTAAACCTCTATGTAATAAACTTAACCACATTCTTATGATAATTAATAACCACATAATTTTTTACAATCCTTTTACTATTTAATTATAATAATTTATTTTACATTTTACATATTGTTATAAAATTTTAATATTCTCAAATATTTGTAATTTCTATTATTTTACTCAAAATTCACAATATAATCCTAAAATAATACTATATTATACCAAATTCATCATTAAAAACTTTAAATATATTTATAAATTATTATTTTTAGTTAATTATACATTTAATTGTTCATTTGATTGACATCATTATCAGAACTCAAGAGAATGATATCGGGGACAAGCTTGTTTTAGGTAATTTCACAATATAAAAATATTAGTTTATATAGATATTTAATTAATATAATATAATTTATGAACATTTTTAATTATATATATTAATCATTAATGTCATATAAATTAGTAAAATATATTTTAGAATCACCCATATAGGGAGACGATGAAAAATGAAACAAGTCATTTGCAACGACCCAGAAATATATCAATGAAATTTTCCTCATAATTATTTTATATATTATAAATCATAGAATATCACATAGATAAAGCAATAAACAATTAATTAAAGAATAGTGAATATAATAAGAGGTATTTCCAGAAGTTAAGCAATATATACTGATTAAATAGTTACTTGACCTTAGGGATAGTAATACGAACCTTATGAATAGTAAATGTGCCAAATAAATAGTAAAATCATCCAAGAAAGTATAAATAGAATTTATGTATCTTATTAATGAATATATGTTATAATTATATCACTGTATAAGTAAATAAATATTTTTTGAATTATTAATTAATAGTTGCTATTTTTTATAATAGAAATATGTAATTAAAATTATTTTATTAACAAAATGATTTAATAGAAAATTTATTATCATAACATGTATTCATAAATTTATATTCTCTTTTCAAATGATTCTATGATAATTTTATGGTACCTTAGTAAAATTTTCAAGCAGTTGTAAAATTAGTTATAATTTAAAAATCTATATTTTCCAAGTAAATGGTTATTCTAATTAAAAAATAAATATCTCATATTTTAAAAACTATTTCATAAAATAATTTAATTATTTGAAATCTACATTTCAAAAATTGTTATGTATACTTTTTTTAAAGTTTATAAATCAATTTAAATTTTGGTGAATAATAAAATATAATAATTTACAAAAAGTGCTAAATACAGGTATTTTTTAGTCATTATTAATGTAAGGATTAGATAATCACCATTAGTCCAAACTAAAACAAAAAATATAATTTATTTAGTCATAATTATCATAACAATATATTTCCATGAGAAAAAATAATAAACTAATGTTTAAAATAAAAAAACACCAATCTCATCCACTATAAATATCATCTATCCCTTCTCCTCACACCTTCCAATCATTGAAAATTTTAAAATTTCTACCCAATACTCTTCCCAATCCACTCACCCGCATCAAGGAATATTTTTTTATACAAAAGGAAAAAACCAATCTCATTATGGGGGTTCTCAAGGAGAATAATTTAAGAGGAACAAATAATTTTTTTCATTTCATTTATTATATTTTCAATTTATTTTATTTTATAATATTTTAGTAACCTTATCTATAGAAATATAAATTAATACTATAGCTTCAATTATATTATATAAATATATTGTTTAACTTTATGACCTGTCATAAAAATCCTTCTTCTTCTAAATCTCTATCTATTATTATTTAAATGATAAACATCTCCTCAAATGTGTCAATTTATGACCTCATAGAGGAATCATTACCATTTTACATTAAATCATTTAAGGATGTTCGTAAACCCATTTTCATGGTAAAAAATTTAATATAAGTATTAAAACATGTTTAATGTTTTGGAACAATTATACACACATGATGTTAATTAATAAAAAATAGTATTTGATGATCGAAAAAACGCTAATATAATCTAAATTATTTTTAATAAGATATCATCTAATAATTCTTCTTAACCCAAATCATCCAAATGCATTATATAACTATTTAATCATATTTTTGTTCATTAATTACATATAACATCAGTTATGGATATTAATTAACTTTTGAACTGAAATTCCATACTCATATACAACTAAATCGACCATGATAAACAAGGAAATGAATCATTCCAAATGATAATTATGTGTCAAATAACTCTTAAAAATACTATAAATAAACATAATAAAATAATATTAAATAAAATACATTTATAAATGGTTAGTAATTATCTCATTAATGTATTTAACATGATTATCTGGGACATTAAGGTCATGTACAAAACACTTTCACGCATAAGGTAAGGGTTTATTCCAGAAACCCCATTTCCATTCAGGTTAGGGTTTAGTTATCTATACATAAATTTTATTATTTATTATTTTTATATAATTAATCTAAATTATTTTTATATTTTCCAAAAAAAATTATTTCCAATTATTTCATCTTTTATTTAATATAAATTCAAGTTTTAAATTGTTCATTTCACAATATTTTCTTTTACGCTAGCCCATGTAAAAGGAACATCTCGATTTATTATACATTTTCATATACCATACATAATCTATTTTAAGAAAAAAAAATTAAATTTATAAAATTAAAAATTTCTTAATGAAAAACATTATTGTTTCATTTCTATTTTTATATAGAAAATTAATAGAAATATAAATGATTTTTTCAAAACAACTCTTCTTGTAAATAAAATGGTGTATTTCTTTCATTAATTATTTAATGATTATTTAAGAGTATTATAATATATTTAAAAACCTTTATTTTTTTATAATTTATTTTGATTTATATCATATGATTATCATCTACAATATTTATTAAATTTAATATTATCAGTTTGATTGTGGGTGTGTCATCCTAATACAATTCACCATACTTATTAGAGTGGTTAGTGATTATGTTTATATATTGGGGATTGTTATTTATATTTCATATATATGTGATTTTTAATTTTCACCCCATTAGTATTGGTAATTAGTTTGACTAAGAATGTGGTCGGTGGGGTCCTATATATCTCCTTGATACATCTATACACTTCATGAAACAAAATAGAAATGGATTTTGGCTAAGGCCTTTACCATTTTTTTCACATGTCTTTGTAGAATCTTTGATGACATGTTTTAGATTTATTGAGTTGTTAATTCCATAATTATGATATTATATTTTGATAACCCTTTTCAATATTAAAATAGTATAATATTCATGGTTAAGATTTATTTTCAAGTGTTTATTTTAATGGAATTATTTACCCATATTTTATTCTTACTATATTATTCTCATGTTTATGTTCAAATGGAATGGGTTTTTAGTCATTTACCCTTCCTTATAATTTATATTAGCTTCCTCTATATTACATACCCTTACTGATCATATGATATCACCCCTTTATTATTTTATTTCTCCCTGGGATATAAATATTAATATTATGAATGACTTCAAAGAATAATCTAGGAGTTTAAGTGTGCTTCAAATGGAATTTCTATATTATTTTCCCTTTTATGTTGTAATGTAATGTTAATGTATATAATATAGTTTCCAAAACTATTAAAGTTATCAGTCTGTTTGGACTCATGTGTATAATCTATGCTAATGTAATAATGTAAGGCACCCTCATTGGGCTGTTGGGGTGGGGATCTTCACATTTTTAATAAGATAATGTTTACTAGAAACCTGAAAATATATTTAGATAAACATTTATTAGGGAACATAAACCTAAGAATGTATTTGAGGACAATAATATAAAAACATACTAGTATTTTGGTATGGTATATATTATGTGGGTATTCTTAGAAATATATCCTTTTCTAAATACTATAATTGTATGTGGATATAACATATATTTATCTAGGCGTAACAACTCCAATAAGGTGTCTTGGTCATTACTCCAGGAAACCAAGTACACAATAATAAGCCTTACTGTGCACCTGGTTGGATACTCCTAGGGTATATTCTTATGTTAACTCACATTTTCATTAAAAACAATTATGAATGATTTAAAAGTAAATATGTCCCCATGGATTTTTATTATTATTATGAGAATATATTTGAATAAAATTTTAATTTATGATTTAGTGTTTCAGTAGTTTTAGATTATAAATTATGATTGATAACCCAAATTATTGTATCAAATTATTTAGAAATAGTTCCAAATATAAGTAATTGAACCTGTATCAATGCATGTATTCCATGTTGGTATTTCTCTCTCTTGCATGATAATGAATTTTGAAATGGAATTGCGACTAAAGATGAGAAAATTATAAATATATTGTGATATCTAACTGAGGTGATGAACAATAACCTTACCCATATGAATAATCCTTATCCACAATGTGGAGGAGACATGATAAAACATATTATGTGAAAAAAACCTCCATCATTCAATGATACTAAAATACTATTTGTAGTGGAGAAGTGGGTAAGTTCCATAGAGATGATATTTCACACATTATGATATAATGAAATGGACAAAGTTATCATGGGATTTTATAACCTTTTAGGTGATTCTAGTCAATGGTTGCAATTTATTCAAAAATATAATGATGAGTAAGAAATACAAATATGGATTGGAATGATTTTACTGAAATTATCCTAGAATAATATCTTCCATGTGAACAATGGACAAATATGGGGAGACAAGTCTTTGGTTTGAAACAAAAAGAGGATGAAAACATTGTGAAGTTTGAAGCCAACTTTACAAGTTATAAAAGGAATTCCTCAAACTAAATATTTAATAAATGGAGTATTATTGATCAATTATTTAAAGGTATAAATACAATCCTCCAAAGTGAATTGGTCTCCAAAAGTTCTCATCACACGAAGATATAGTCTCATGTGTTATTCATAAAAAGAAATAATTTTCTATGTATTATGTCATTGAGGGAAAAATATATGGGGATAGTGGAAGAAGAAATAATGGTTTATAGGAAGAACGGAAAATGAGGATCTCCATCCTATGATAATAGTGGGAAGAAACACCCCAGTACATTCTTAATAAGAATGGGAGTTTGTTTCATGTTTGGATAAAAAGACCATAAAGCCCATGACTGCAAGTGAAAGAAATATGATTCCCAAGATACATGTTACAATTATAAAGGTATGGGATAATATGGAAATTATTATGCTAAGACTCGTGAAAAAATTACACAAACAATACCAAGGGAAAAGGTCCAGGCTTATGCAATTACAACTACTAAGTTTGGTGTTCATATTGATATCGTGGCAGGTACATTAATTGATTCCTAAATCATATTCAATGTTTTATTTTATTATTTATTGTCACATTCATTTATATATTCCCAGTTTCCCAATAAGAATATATATAAACACTTTTATTTAATAAATGAGTTTTTAGACAAAATAGTTAATGCATGTATCATTACAACAATAATGTTCCTGTAATCCCCCTTTATGAAACATAAACATGATTTAATTTTTGAAAATCTAATCATACCTTTGATTTAATTTGATATAGTCCTCATTATGGACTAGAATTAAAAAAAAATGAAGTGAATATCTCTTTTAATAAAAAATCTTATTATTAGGGCGAAAATATGGAATATATTATATTGATAGTAGAAACCTCATCATCTGATTATTATCAAGATCCAAAATCAGTATATCTACTAAATTAAATGATTATAGAGGAATAGAAAACTTAATATGTAGATGTGGAAATAAATATAAAATTTTAACATGTATATATTGTGAAAAAATATGTTGATGTATTTCTAAATGGTTTACCTATACATAATCTACAACATTAAATTGAGTTCTATAATGACTTAATTCTTGATGAATGAAATATATCAAAGAATCATTATAGAATAAACACTATGGAATTAATGGAACTTAAGAAACAACTAAAGTATTTGAGTAACAAGTGGTTTATTAACTGTATTGTTTCTTCATGGGAATCCCTCATTCTTCTTGTCATGAATAATGATGGATCGATGAGTCTATTCACTAATTATAGAGAAATCAATGCTATAAAATATAGAACATGTATCCTCTACCTCACATTGATAATTTATTTTGTCTACTATATGGGCCTCAATATTTTTTATAGATTTAACTTTGATATAGATATCATATTTTACATGTGATAATGGAATATATTTCAAAGGTATTATTGTGAATCCGGCATGAATATTACATGATTATATTAATGTAATTTGGACTAGCTAATTCACCCTCTATTTTTATGGATCAAATGAACAGAGTATTCCTAAAATTTCATGAATTATTTTTATGGTATTTATTGATGAAATCTTAACATATTAAAAAATCTATTATGATCATAATAAACAGATGTGGGTAGTTCTAGATAAAAATAGATAAAATGAGTTATATAGGAAGATAGGAAGTGTGAATTATGCATTCAAACAGTTTCTTTTATTAGCAATATTTTATCTAAGGATGAAATTTCAATTTATCATGTGAAGACAATGGTGGTTCAAGAATGTCCTATACCAATTAACATAATTGATGGAAGTAGTTTTATTTGATTAGAATTTTTTTATCGTCATTTCATTCAGAACATTTATTGACTAGATTGCTCGTTAATTGAGATTAATCTTAAATGGGTTAAGACAGAATATATAAAAGAATGTGAAAATTTCTTTGAATAATTGAAGTGGATATTATTTAATGCTCTAATATTGATTCTACCACCATGAAATAGTGGGTTTGTGATACATAATTATGCATAAATAATTAACTTGGATTCTCCCTTACGAAAAATGATAGATTAATTTCATGTACATGAAGGAAGTTAAAAACTCAATAATAGAACAATAAAACTCATGATATTGATTTAAAATCCATATAATTTTATCTTAATATATTGTGACACTATCATTATAGTGAAATCCACAAGATATATATAGATCAAAATTGTTTAAAATATATCTTCTCATAGAAATAACTCAACATCAAAAAAATGTGATGGATCGAGCTACAATTGGATTATGATTGTTCAATAAAATACAACATATGATAGTTGTATAATGTAGAATATGCCATGAGCTGAAAAGATCATTATGTTCTGAACAAAAGGAGGATTGACCAGGATCATGTGTACATGGATTTAGTAATGATATATATAAGAATTATTAGGGATGGTGAAACATCATTACATTTTTAATTGATCGCCAAAAATGTTTATTGGAAGGGATTTAATGTCATTAGTTTTAATATGATAATTTTCAAAGGTAAATTAATTTTTTGAATAATGGGATGTTGATAGAAATCATGTATGATGATGAAATTGTGAAATTTGGGAATTGGATTTGTCTTCCTATATACCTGTAAGATCCCATCCATTTATGAAGAAATATCAAGCATTTTTTAGTAACTTTATGTTCTTTTAATGTACATTTGTGTTGGGGTATGACCTGGGATGTGTTCTGGTGATGTTATTAATGATTTTCAGAAAACATGGGGTTGTGCATTGTTTGTGCACGGTTTTACCAAACCCTGCCCATGCGAATAATGCAGGCAGTGGAAGTTGGCATGGTTGGTGCATTTATTTCCTAACTATGTGCCATCAAGTAATGCATGCAGTGGAACATCGCACGGTCGGTTCATGATTTGGCCTAACCATATGACCTCCGAGGTGAAACGGTGTGTGCAGAGAAGTTAAATCCCAAAAATTGGTTTTAAAATCAGCCGAACCCCAAAACCTCTATAATTCTACCAAGGCTTTCGGATAATAATTTCTATGTGTTCCCAAAGCCTTCTAGAGGGATTCCAATATTATTTGAACACCATTCTTTGATATTGGAATCTAGTATTTAAGATCCACTATGTTCCCAATATGTGGATTTCATATCATTTCTTCTCCCATTCATTCTCATATCATTTCTAGATCTTTTCATGGAATATCTTCACCATTTTATTAGATCTAAAACCTTTAGTTGAGATCTAGATCTATTATTGTGAATCTATATCTATATTTTTTAGGTCCTTATTCCTTTGATCTTAATTTTTGGATTAGGGATTTCAATATGGAACTTGATCGATGATGTTGTTCTTCTTAGATTTTGGTGTTTTCTATTGGGCTAACTTCCATCAATAAACCGAGGTAGGTGGTCTAAATTGAACTCCCATATTGGTGATTTATGATTTTTGAATATGAGTTTCTAATTTGTTATATTCTCTTGATTATTGATTTCCTATATTTGATTAATTAGGAATATAAAATTGAATTGAGTTTTATATGGTGATTAATAGAGAATTTAATCATGGAACACATGAAGGCGGGTTTCCAAACTAGAAATTTTGTAGATTTTTTATGGTTTGGGATATTTTAATTGATATATTTAATTAGTTTGGTTAATATAATTCATTGGGGGAAATTAATTATGAAATGATGTTTGGCTATATAAGATAATTATTTGTGACAATTAGTTACGTGCCATGATGTTGACCAAATATAATTAGTTGTGATAATTAATTATGTTCATTAATTTTGATCAAATATAATTAATTGTGAGAATTAATTATGATAATTTGATAATTTGATATAGATAATTAATTGTGAATAGTCAATTATTTAAAGATAATTGTATTGATTGATTAATTAATTGATGAATTAATTAATATACATTGTGCTTAGTTAATTGTTGAATTAACTAATGGCCTTCGAAATGTTTATCTAATAGTTGGATTAGTTAAGGAATGATGTAGAAAATTCTTGTGAATTAATGAAGGATTAAATAGATGATATTATTGTGGTGTCAAACATGGTGTTATAGACCAATTAGAAGTTGGGACTTGTACATGGAATTCCTCCCCAATAGTTATCCAAGATTGAGATTATGGGGTGATATGAATAATGACCTAAACTCAATGAGATAGTGGTGCTAGGCATGATGACCTGCACAAAAAAAATTATAATAATTAATGTTGATTCAACTTTGATTTCAGGTGCTAAGAATGATGACCAACACAAAATAATTAATGATAAGTAATTATGATTCAAATATGAAACACGAATTGAAATTGGTGTAATGTGTTGATAAAATATTGAATAAAAATGTGATAACTATTTAAATAATTCAATGTACTTATTTCATTATAAAACTAAATGAAATATCTTTTGACTGGACTTGTTTTAGACACAGTTGGTTGTGGCCTACAGAGTTATACTCACACCCTATTCGGGCTATCTGATCAGAACCTGAGTAGACAATGTTGTTATATGACAGGATAATGGCAATGCCCTACGAAAGGTTGCAGTTTGGGATTAAGGCATGGGAGAGGGAAATATATCTTGTTTAGGACCCATTTGGAGTCATTGTTTCTTTTCTTTTTATGGCTTTGTAGTCATTTGAAATTTTCATTGTTGTATTTTGTTTTACCTTTTATTGATTATTGTTTTTTCATGTTTTTTTATCATATGACATGGATTTTTTTAGTTATTTACATGCTTCTGCACTTGGTTATTGTTATTTACATACGTGGGTGTGTTATTATGATTAAAGAGGATATAGTCTCTCTTATACAGACTACCAAACCCTCACTTTTAATCGGAACCCTATGTTGTATAGAGTGGTGTGCTTGAGGGCATGTGGCCAACCAAATCAGGGCACTATTTAGTGGCACCCTATTCCGGACATCACAATGTGGTATCATATGAGTTTTACTTTCATTATTCTTATTTTGTCTTAATATTTTTGGAATGGTAAATAAGAGCCTCAGAAGTGTCAAGTATTTTTAATGAGCTCATTCCTGGAGTTGCAAACACATGTACCGAGTAAAATCCAATTAATTAGGTAAGGATTGGTGTGATTGATGTTTTTTATTATTGTTCGATATTAGTTAACATTAGGTTGGAAACTAGTAATGTTATGTGATATTATTTTGAAATTTTTTGAATTTTTATTCATGCCCTAAAAAGGAATGATAGTTGAGTCTGCATGAATTATTCTTGGAACTCAGTGATTTTGTGATATACATCATTCTAGGAATTCAAAGAAAAATGGGTTTTGGGAATTCTGTTAAACATGAATTTCTTTCCAAGTAATGTGATTTAAATAAAGAAACAAAATGAGAATGAATGTGTGTCTAATGAAAACCTTGATTAATGAAATGAAAATAACTAATTAGTTAATTATTAAATTAATTCATTTGAGATAATTTGATTAATTAATGGATAAATTAATTAATGTGAATGTATGTACCCTGGTGAACAAATAACAAGTAGTAGGATGGTTATGTGTATTTTTAAGGCCTTTTTGTTGACCGTGTAGTGATAAAAATGGGAAAGGACATGTTGAAACATTTTTTGTTAGTTTCTCATCTTACCTAAATGTTTTATGGTTGTGTTATGAATCATAAGATGTGTGTTTGGATTTGTAGAGTTATGCCTCTACGATGCTTATTGAGGGGAAACCTGAGGTCTATATCCCAGAACAAACATCCAAATATGGGTATTGAGGCACCATTGGTGCATGATGATGATGAAGGAGAATAATTACGAGATAACATCACTCATTTGATGCAATACATGGAGAGAGACCTAGGGAAGGTTCTGAAAAGCATGTTTGAGTTGACAAGGGAGTTTCAACTGCAACTCCCTTTTACTTCTACTGGAGAGGTTGAACCTAATGGAACTGTATTTTGGATTGAATCCATTGTGATTATACTTGATCATTTGGAGGCTCTAGCTGGGGAGGGTCAATTTGGATTCTTATATGCTATTAGGGTTAGAGAAATTCTGGTGGGACATTCAGGTATGCTCTGGACATAATAATGACATGTTATAGAAGGAATTTTTGGAGAATTTCTAGGTGAACATCAATCCAAACATGTTGAGACAAGAGGAGGATTAATATTTTTTCATATAACCTAAGGAAGCATGAACACAATGGAGTACATTGAACGTATCAAATATTTACATCATTTTTTCTTGTATTGGAATCTGATGTGGCATCGTTGGAAAAACGATTACAGGATAGACATAAGTGGGAAATTTAGTCCCAAGTGAATATATTTAAGCAGAAGAAATTATTATATGTGGTTAATTAGGCTCTCATTTCTATGGGTAACCTAAATGAGGCTTAATGTACTGGATAGATATATGTCACTAGATGATTAGGGGTGTACCTTTTAAGAGCCGGAAGGGTAGTTACGAGATCCAATGAAATGGTAGTCGATAGTTGGGTGGAAAGTCCAGAAGAACATTTCCTCCAGCTAATACTCATGTTCTTTTCCACAAGTTTAATTAGAAGGGACATTATCATACAAATTTTCCCCATCAACTAGTGGAGTGCCATTTTTGTGGCAAGATAGGGAACTTATCGAAGTTCTATAGGAAGCAGTGGTATGATGGTGCTAAGGGAGTAGTTTCTCAGAGTCAGAGTGTGTGAAGGGGGTCGTCTACACCATATAGGTCTAGAAACTAGAGTCGTATTAGAAGAGGTGGTCAAGTTATTAGATGTTGTGCTTCAGGGTATGAGCACCTGTATCAGTAGAGTGGTGATACTCAAGGGAGTCAGGTGACACTGTAGTTAAAAGGGGCAAGACAGTTACATTCATTGCAGCCTACAATTGTGGAGAGCATGGATGATCCATTGACTGTGAGAGGTATTATTCTAGTTTCTTTGTCTTTAGCCACAACCTTGTTTGATATGGGTATATCTGAATCCATTATATCTGCAAATATTGTTAAGGGATTGAGCCAGATGGTGGATTCCATAACCTCGGTGATGAATATCGATACATCATTGGGAACACAGACTATGGTTATCTATTTAAGAAGAGTATGTTCTCTAGATATTAGAGTGTATCGATTTTTTTGGATATATATGTCCTTCATATAATGGGATTCGACCAAATTATGGGAATGGATTTGAAAGTCACATACTAAGCCCACATATATTGTTATCGCAAGAGTGTAATATTTGTATCTCCTAAGGTTGACTACAATGTTCTTCATGGAGAAAGAGATATCTATGCAGGACGTGCTGGTCTAATTACTCCGGAACTAGGAGAGATCATATCCCATGTTTCTATTTTTTAATTGGATGATGGTAGTGGTAGGCAAGAATTCCTTCCATTAGTAGTAAAACTCTATCAAGATATCCTTCCAGAAGACTTTTTAGGGTTTCCGCCTAAGAGATATATTGAATTAACTATTGATATCATGCCTAGGGATGGTCTATTATCTATTCCACCTTACATATTTGTGCCGACTGAGCTTCAGGGTCTCAAAACATAGTTGGAGGAGTGTAAGGTTAAAGGGTTTATCCATCCAAGTACATCACCTTGGGGTTCACCTATTTTTTTTGCATATAAGGCTGATGAGAGTTTATTCTTGTGTGTCGATTACCATATGTTGAATAAAATGATAGTGAAGAACTGATATCCTCATCAATGTATTGATGATCTATTTTTCCAGCTAAAGTGGGAATGAGTGTTCTCAATGATTGATCTGAGATCAGGGTATCATCAGGTGATAGTTCAGACCTATGGTATTCAAGGAACTTCTTTTAGAAGTAGGTATAAACATTATGAGTTTGTTGTAACTCCATTTAGATTGAAAAATTCTTTACCAGTGTTGAAGACCTTAATGAATATGATTTTTCATCTGTACTTAGATCAGCTTGGTGTAGCATTTGTGGAAGAAATCTTAGTGTACTCTATGATTCATAACAATCATTCCCAACATCTTGAAATCATCCAAGGTACACTGAGAGTTCATCAGTTATAAACCAAGTTATCTAAATGTCAGTTTTGGATTAACAGGGTGCACTTTTGGGGGCATATCATCTCAGAAGAAAGTATGACCGTGGACCAAAAAAAGTGCAGGTAGTGGTATCTTAGGAGCAGTCTATGATTTTTTTTGATATGCAAGTCTTTTTTGAATTAGCTCGTTGTTACAGGGGGTTCATCCAAGAAATTTATGGATCAGAAGCTCTGCATACATGTTTGAAGAATAAAAGGATAAATATTGATTGGACAAAAGAATGAAAAAATGATTTCCAATAGTTGATGATTCTCTTAAAGTCAGAACCAATTTTGACCTTACGTGAGTCGGGTGAGGAGTAAACGGTGTATTGTTATGCTTCTAGGATTGGAGTTAGACATGTGTTGATGCAAGGGGATAGAATCATTTCTTATGGGTCTCGATAGCTGAGGCCCCAAGAACAGAATTTCCGAATGCATGACTTCGAGTTAGTAGAAGTAGTTTATGCTCTTTTGTGTCAGAGACACTGTGATTTGGGAGAAAATTTTGTAGTTTTTTAGAGAAAAAAATCAGGATGTATATCTTTTCATAGAGCGACATGAATCTTCAACAGTGAAGATGGGGATAGTATATGAAGTCCTATTATTTTGAACTGGAATATACACCTAGAAAAGTGAATATTTTTTATGATGCCTTAATCGTGAAAACTCAAAATCACATGGTTCATTAGTCATGTGTAGAGTGGAATACGATGACTTCTCTTGTTGAAATTCATGTGGTAGTTTATGAGATTCATGATAGGATGACTCTAGATTCTATATTATTGGAGTATATGCTCTTGATATGGATATGGGAAAGATATTTGGAGGATCCAAGGTGTTTATCCTTTATGAAAAGGATTGAAGGTGGGGATAAATCTTCAGACTAGACAATAGATGAGGATGAGATCATCTATGTGAAAAATCGATTTATTATGCATATGAGTATGTGAGAGGAACTCGTGTGAGAATATAAATCCTTATAGAGGGTGATACATCCTGGGGTGGAAAAAATGTTCCATGACCTACGATGACATTTTTGGTGGCCAAGCATGAAAAAGGAGATAGTAGGGTTCAGAACATGATGTTTTACCTGTCAACATGATGAAGTAGAGCACCAACGACCTGGAGGCCTACTACATCCATTACCTATTCTGGAATGGAAGTGGAATGACATGAATACGTATTTTTTGGTGGAACATCCAAAGACTCAAAGGAAAAGTGATGATATTAGGGTCATTGTGGGTTTCCTGATGAAGGTATCACACTTCTTTCCTATTAGGGAACCCTTTACAGTAGAACAGTTGGGAGAACTGTACTTGGGAGAGATAGTTATATTTCATGGAGTGCTATAGACTATAGTTTAAAATCATTATTCACACATTACATTACACTTTTGGTAGAAGTTACTGAAGGCACCCGATATACAAGTTCTGTTATGTATGTTCTTCCACCCAAAAATATATGGGTAGTAGAAGTGTACCATAAAGATGTTATAGGATATGCTATGTTCATTTGTGCATGACTTTGGTGGTTAATGGGAGAAGCACTTTTCTTTAGTGTGGTTTTTTTATAAATAAAATTTTCTGGAAACTATTAACATGTCACCATATGAGTAACTTTATGGTATAACTTGTAGATCACTACTATTTAAGATATATGAGGGTGAGTTAGAGCAGTTGGGAATGAGTCTCATTCTAGAAATAATGGAGTAGGTGCAGGTGATTCTGAAACGTATGGTTATGGCTCAGAGAAGACATAATTCAATTGCTGATCGGTAGAGATAACGTTAGAGTTTATAGAGGGTGATCGTTTATTCCTTCAGGTTTCACTTATATTGGGTCACCATAAGATACAGAGCTAGGGCATGTTTGCACCCAGGTTTGTAGACTATTCGAGGAGATGGAGGGAATCGAGCCGATGGTGTACCGATTAGCACTTCCAATAAAATTCAGTGCTATGCATGATTTTTTCCATGTTTCAGTACTATTTTGGTATCACCCTGACCCTTCTCATGTGAATTATGTTGAAAAGTTTGATCCTGAGATAGATGCATCCTTTGATGAGAATCTAATACGTGAACTGGATCACAGTGAGAATGTGTCATGATGAATGATTGTGCCATTAGTTCATGTGAAATGGAAACATTGATGCGATAAAGAGGGAAAATGGTAATGGGAAGAAGACATGAGGGAACAATGGCCCAATCATTTCCACCAAGATCCTTATATATGATCAAGAGTTCATCTCAAGGATGTGTTGTTATAAGGTTGGGAGATTTTAAGATCCTTCTCTTTTCTAGAACACTCTCTAGTGTGTTTTCAAGTAATTTTTGTTTCTTTTTTGTAAATATGGGTTGGAGTATGACCTAGTGTGTGTTAGGGTGATGTTTTTTTTTGTAATTTTGGAATACATGGGGATGTGCACATTTTCTATATGGTTTAACTAAAATTTATGCAAGAAAAGAATGTAGAGAGTGGATGTCGACATAGTTGGCGCATGGTTTGCCTAAATGTGCACCATCATGCCATGATGTAAGTGTAGGACCACATAGTGTGTGCACAATTTGTCATAAGTGGTAATCCTCCTCGGGGAAACTATGCGCATGGGGAAGTTTAATCTGAAAATTCGTTTTTGAACCATCTAAACCCCTAATACCGCTCTTATTTAACCTAGGCTCATTTCTAAAAATTTCTAGGTCTTCTAAAATCATTCTGGATGGATTCCAAGTCAATTTGATCATCGTTCTTTGTGATCGGGAGCCAATAATAAAGATTCTCTCTCTTCTCGATAAGTTGATTTCATCCCATTGCATCTCTCGTTCTTTATCTGATCATTTTCAATATTGTTTCCTAGTATATCTCCCCCATTTTATTAGATTTACACCCTTATGGTGATATCTAGATCTATGATATTGGATCTAGATCAATATATTCAATATCTTGATGAATTTGATCTTAATTTTGGTTTAGGGAGTTAGGTATGGAACTGGATCAACGATGTTGTGCCTCTCGGATTTTGGGGATTTCCATTGGGCTAACATGCATCAATAAAATAAGGTTGGTGGTCTAAATTAAAATCTCATAGTTGTGATTAATGATATTTGAATGTCAGTTTATGATTTGATATATTATCTTGACAATTTTTTTCCTAAATTGTAGTAATTAAGAATGTGAAATTGAATTGATTTTTCCTTGGTGATTAATTGAGAATTGAATCATGAAAGTAATAATGGGGGATTTCAAAATAGATATTTTCGAGATTTTTTATGTGTTGAGATATTTTAATTGAGATATTGAATTTTTTGTGTTATTATTATTAATTCGTGGATATTAATTTTGAAATTATGTTTGGCTATGTAAGATAATTAAGTGTGAGAATTAATTAGGTTCCATGATGTTGACCAAAGATAATTAATTGTGAGAATTAATTAGGTTCCATAATGGTGATCAAAGATAATTAGTTGTGATAATTAATTATGACAATTTGAGATTTGATATGGATTAATAATTTTAATGAATTAATTAGAGAAATAGAATTGTGTTGATTGATTAATTTATTTTTGAATTAATTAATGTATTATGTGTTTAGTTAGTTATTGAATTAACTAATGGCCTTTTAAATGTTTAAATAATCATTGTATTAGTGATCGAATTATTTGGAAAATTCAGTAGAATTAATGAATGATTAAATTGATGATATTTTTTTGGTGCTAGACATGGTGTTCTAGACCAATTAGAATTTGGGACATGGGCATGAAGTTCGACTCCAATAGTAATACAAGCTTGAGATTATTGTGTGTTAGTCATGAAAACCTACACTAAATGAGAAAAAGAGGGCTATTCATGGAAACCTACACTCAATGATATTATGGTGCTATGCATGAAGACCTACCCCAATTGAATGATCATTCAACTATGATTTTGGGTGTTAATCATGAAGACTTACAAAAAATGATTAATGATAATGAATGCAGATTCAAATCGAAAAAATGAATTGAAATTGGACTTATGTGATCATTAATGATTAAATAACAATGTGATAACTATTTAAATAATACATTGTATTTTTCGCATCATAAAACTACCTGAACACTCTTTTGAATGGACTCATTTTGCACACTGTTGGTGTGGAATACTGGGTTTTATTCACACTCGATTCAGGCTTCCTGATCAGCACTCTAGTAGACTTTATTGTTATAGGACAGGATAAGGACAAGGCCCTGTGGTAGGTTTTAGTTTGGGATTGGATAAAGGGAGAGGGAACCAGACGTGTTTTGGGACCTGTTTGAGAGTCGTTGGGTCTTTACATTCACTTTCATTGTAAATTTTTTATATTTCTATTATCATAGAATGTTTTACCTTCTAATGAGTATTGAATTTTCATGTCTGGGTTATCATATGACGTGGATTTGTTATCATTATTTATACGCATCCTCACTTTTTTATCTATTCTTTCTTCCATTGTTGTGTTACTTTGATAAAAGAGGGCATTGACTCCCCAAGACTGACTTATGAGACCAACACTACTTGTTGGCACCCTCTGGCATATGGGGAGGCATGCTTGATGGCATGTGACCACCCGGATCATGGCACCATTTAGTGGCACCCGGGTCAGGATGTCACAATACTTGAGATAAAAAGGGAGTTATTGGATGATTCCCAAAGCTCAAATTTCTCTATACACCCTAGTATAACTACGATGTATAGAAATATGACTGAACATTTCAGGTGAGATAATATAATGTGTGAAATTGATTATTATGTATCAAGATGTTTTTTCTATTAGCAAGTGAAGGCTAAAAGAAAACATCCTAGAAGAACAATGAAACATATACCTATTAGTACCTGAAAATGGGATGACATCACTACAAATTTAATCACCAGATTACAAAAAAAACTACAAGATAGAATGATGAAATATGGGTAATTATTGGTTGACATACCAATTCTGTATATGTTCGCACTATAAGGGATGATTTTGAATTAGATAACCTCACACGACATTGTATTAAAGAAGATGTAAGCCTTTATGAACCACCACTATTAATTATTTATAATGATGATCCATGATTTACATCGAAATTATAGAAAAGTATTCAAAAAGTTATAGATATTTAGCTTAATTTTAGCACTTATTTTCATCCTCATACTGATAGGTAGTATGAAGAAACCATTCAATAATTAAAAGGTATGTTGAGATCAGGTCACTCCACTATCATGGTATATGGGATTCTTATTTTACTTAGGTACTGTTTTTCTACAAAAATTGTTTCCATTAGTGTATTTAAATGGCACCATATATAACATTTAATGGAATATGTTGTCATACACCAACAAGTTGGTATTATGTTAGTGAAAATAATCATGTTGGCCAAGATCTTGTGGATAACATAATAGAAAGTGTAAATAATTTTTTAACACATATCCTTGAAGCTCAATGTAGAAAAAATTATACACAATAATCTAAGGAAAGATTTGGAATTTAATGCAGAAGATCATGTTTTCTTGAATTAATATCCATTAAATGGTGTTATAAGATTTGGGATAACAGGGAAAATGATCCCCATGTACATTGTTACTGTTGAAAATATTGAGAGGATTGAAGCTATGGATTATCGTTTGGAAATTCCACATATTGTTTATAATTTTCATGTTGTGCTCCACTTTATTTGAAATAAAAGTACATGACAGACCCATAACATTTACATATAAATAAAATAATAGAAATGGAGCATGATTAATATTATTGTGAAGATCCTATAAGGAATACAAACACTAATGAATGGGTGTTGAGGAATCTGATGACTCAATAGTTAAAATTACATTAGAAAATCAGAAAATTGAAAAGGCGACATGGGAATAGGATGAAGTTATGATAAAGAACTACCCAAATAACATTAGGTGGTGACATTCTTGAAATTTTAAGGATGGATTTTTAAAAGAGGTAATGTTGTAATAACCAATAATTCTATCAATTAAATTTCCATTATTGTAATTATTTCATATAGTATAAATAACATAAAATCACGTATAAAACACAATAAAAACATTATAAATATTGAATTAATGTAATAAGTGGTGTGTCTAGATGTTAAGGAACTAATAACGATGAAAAAGTAACTCAATATTAGGAATAGAAATATGACACTTATGAATAGTACAATGGAAAAATGAATAGTAAGCTCACCCATCAAGGTATAAATAAAACATATCCATCTGATGAATGAATGAAATATATAATTATAACATAGTATAAGTAAATAATTTTTTTTGAAAATTATTAATTACATGTTAGTAGTTTTTTAAGTCATAAATATTAATTAAAATATTTTAATTAATAAAATAAAAAAAGGGAATTTTATTTTTATAAATTGAATTAATAAATTAATATTTTGTTTTGATATTTTTTTAGATAATATTATGTGAAAAATGTTAAATTTTTACTATGTTATAAAATGATTTATAATTTATAATTTTTTATTTTATGAGTAAAATATAATTTCAAATAAAATTTACTTTCCCATATTTTGAAATTTATTTTGGTAAAATGGATTTAATTATATATATAGTTGTCTAAAATGTTTATGGGTTTATTTTTTAGATTATTTTAAATACCTGAATTTTTTTTAATAGAAAATATTATATCTTATGATAAATGCTAAATATATGATTTTTCTAGTCATCGTGATGTAAGGATGGGGAAAATCATATTATTTATAAATCATATGAACTATTTAATATATTTAGTAAGAAGAATCAAAAGAATTTGTTTTATTGTTCCAAAATAACAAACTAATAATTAAAATAATAAAAAACCTCTCTCTATCTCTACGACTATAAATACATCCCCTCACCACACCTTCTCCTAACACCTTCCATGATTTGCGTGTTACCAAATTTCTACGTAATACTCTTCCATAGTCTATACCTTACATCCAAGAGCCTTTGGTATCAAAACAAATACCAAAAAAATTCCCTTAAATGAGGTTCTCATGGTGGATATTTCAAGAGGTTAAAATCATCTTTCTGTTCTTTTATTCTATATCCAATTCCTTATAATTTCTTATCCTTACCAAAAATCCATGTCTAAAGAAAAATTATAACTAAAATATGATTTATATACTATAATGATAACATTTTAATAGAATATGCATCATCAAAACCAGTAATATATATATATATATTTATTTATTTATTCTATAAATGTAAACATCACATGTGTTGTGTCCATTTACCGACATCATCGACTATGCATTTCCATATTCCATTAACTCCATTAAGTGTGGTCATAAAATCATTTTAATGGTCAACAAAATTTATTATATATTTATTTTATCCTATTTAATGTTTTTGATAAACTATATAAACACGATGTTAATTAATAAAAAATAAAACGAGTTTGTGATGATTGAGAAACCACCAAAATAATCTAAATGATTATCACTAACTTATTATCTAATGATTATCCATTCCAAAAATATCAAAAAAATTATAAAGACATTTAATATTATGAATTTTAATTAATAACATATATCTATAATTATGGATACCTATTCCAGTTTTACATTAACATCCATTTTCATATACAAGTAAACTGGTAATGGAAACCAAGGAAACGAACACACTCAAACTATAAAATTGTATCTTATAACTCTTAAAAAAGACCATAAATAGAATTTAAAAATTAATAGTAAATAATATAAATGTATTGAGGTTATTAATTAATTAATTAATATATTTAAATTGTTTATCTCTAAAATTAAGGTCATGTTCAGAACACTTGAAGACATACAGTAAGGGCTTCTTCTCGAACCTATATGTTCATTCTGGTTATGTTATTTTCATATATAATCCAATGTAATTATTTATTACTATTATATAATTCTTATAAATTCTGTTTATATGATCCCAAATCAGGTATCAAGTTTTTTTTCATATTTTTTATAGTTAATATTTTTTTTACAGTTTTCCCTTCACATTCCTCCCTAAAACGGAAGCCTAATTAAAGAAAATATCTTGATTTTTTACTCAATTTCATTTTCCATTAATAATATTTTTAATAAGAGACAAGTATTTCTTTAAAATAAATAAATTTTTCAAGAAAAAATATATTTTTTAATTTCTAGTTTCATATATACAATTATAAAAAATGTATATGATTTATCCAAAAGAACTCTTCTTTGTGAAGTAAAATGGGTATTTCTCTAAACAATTTCTCGATGATTTTATTAGAGTATTTTTACCTATTTCAATACTTATTTTTAATTTTGTTCCATATTTATATCTATATATTTTTATTATCATGTAACATTTTTTACTAAATGGTTTATGATCATATTGGTTGTGGATGTTCTATTTTGATAGAGTTCACCAAACTACTTAGAATGGTTAGTAATTATGTTTATATATTGGGGGGGGGGGAGTTATTTACATTTCTTATGAATATGTTGTCTATGTTTAACCCATTTAATATGAAGAATTAAATATACTTATAATGTGATGGGTTATATCCACTCTAACCCATTAGTTCATCGATAGGTCTCGTGAGAAAAAATATAAATTTATTTTGGCCAAGTCCATAATAATTTATTTTTGGTTGCCTTTACCGAGGCCTCTTTGATATATTTCAGATGTTTATAAATTCATTACATTTATATGATAATAATTTTGATAATATATGTGAATATTGTACAAATAAAATAACCATGGATAAGATTTATTTTCATGTGATTAAATTTATGGGATTATTTACTAATATTTTATTCTTTTCATATTACAGTCATGTTTATATTATAATGTTGTTTTTTAGTCATTCACTATGAATTATGGTTTATATTAGATTCCACTATATTACATACTCTTACTAATATCTTTATCTCACCCTTTTCATAAATTTTATATTTCATTATGAGGTGAATATGTATATTATAAATTACATGGGTGAATAATCTATGAGTTTATTAGTGTTTTCAAAGGAGTTTCTATGTTGTTTTTCATTTAAATTTGTAATGTAATTTTCATGTATTTAATATTTCTTCAAAAACTAATAAAAATATTGATAACTTGGGATTTGTGTGTTTTTTCTATGCCATTGTAATAAAGAAAGGCACTGACCCCCAATCACTAGGGTCAGGTTCTTTACATCACTCTATAGAGGCGGTAGTCATCACATACATAGAAATGTATTTTGAATTTTTCATATATCATATTTATTGAAAAAGTTGAATTATAATTTCAAAAAATTAATAATATTATAAATATCATAATTTTTTATAAAATAAACCCTTCTAAATAGCCATGAATGACAATTATCAAAAATTGAACATGTTGTTCATGGAGGCTGTAGTGATGTAGTACGCATTAATGAAATTTTCATTTTTCTATTGGAAAATTCAAAAGATAGATAATAATCAATACATAGATATAATAATACGTCAATATAATAATGAAACTGATGTTATTATTTAATGATGATATAATACATATTTATGTTGAATATAAAGAGCTAAATTAGTAGGAATTAAAAAAGGCATGATTAGGAATTTTAACATTACTCTTTGGAATAAACCATTTAAATGTTCAATTTATCCTTTCAAGTTTGGTATTGTGGGAAGTAATGAACGAATATGATGTTTATAGGTGTGTGTGGGTGGTATTGGGGTAGATTTTGGATAATATAAGGGGCTCACGATGTGATGAGATGTGGTGTGGTGAAACACTTTTTTATAAGTGAGAGGTGATACATTTTAAAAATATTCATATATTAATAATAACATAACATCAATATCAAAAAATTGTTCCCAAAAAATTATAAAACAAATATAGAGTGGATTAGTCTTTTTTAATACATACATCAACTACATATATAAGCAGTAATGTTTTATGTATTTTATCATTTTTTAATTTCTTCTATTATTTACTTTTACCAAAATAACTATTTTTTTTATTTAGTAAATAATTTATATGAGAAATAATGATGTTACCCTTATTAGATATTTTTTAAAATCTAATTAAAATGGATTTAATAATTTCATAATATTAAATTAAAAAAACTATTTCCCAACTAATAAATGTAGAGCATAATAACCATTTTCGAAAAATATAACTATGGTTTTAGAATATTAAATATAGTTTAATAATGTAATCATAATATTTTTTATTTTATAAATTATTATAAATTAATTAATTATTTAATAAATTTATTTTTATAATTTTTTTAATTCATTTTTATCCTAATAATGACACAATGATCACACAATTAGTAAAAGTACTATTTTGAACAATTAAACTACAATTAATTGTTTTTATAAAAACCCCAAAATTTTATTTTAACATATCATTATATTTAAAATTGATTTATTGGTGGTAATTGTTTCAAAAACAACTCTTAAATTTTGGTACATAAATTTTACATGGAAATTAATAATAAAAACTTTTTTTATAAGAAATGACATTCTTTGAATTATTATTTGTTTCTATTATTAATTTCTATCAATTATTATTGACAAAAATTTTATTTTTTTTAATAAATAATATATCATAATTTAACCATATTATAATTTTTTCTTTAAATAAAAATGCACCTTTCATGAAAAGATAAATTTAGACAAAACTGAATTTTTTAAATCTTTAATTTTTATTACATTCCTTGTATTGAAAATGGGTTATATGTTAAATTTTTTCCAAAAAACATGTCAATAAATTTAAGGAAAATTATTATTTATTGAATATTTTTTTAAAACACACAAAATAATAACAAAAAAGTTTTTTTGGAGAGAATTCATTTCAAAATAAATAATCAACACCAAATACAGTTACAATTGAATGTTAATATTCTAAAAATTTACATTACAAATAATTGAGTTTAAAAATTTTCAATTAATTTTATAAAAAACTAATTACTTATTTAATAGAAATTTTTATAATAATAGTACATAATATATATATATATATATATTTATAATATTTATAATATTATATTTTCCACTATTTACTATTTTAGAATAAGATTATTTTTAATTAAATTATAGATATATGAACCATAAATAAACATATTGAATGCGTTCATTTCTAATTAACCTATTTTAACACTCATATTTATAATGGAGAGGTTTAATCCCCTTATGCATTGTTACATAAATCATTCCTTCCTTTCCCACTTCATTAGATGCATTGATAATTCATTATTAAATATGTTTTCATAATGTGTTCTCCTTTCACAATTTCCATTATTATTTTAAGTGTTGTTATTATAATTATTATTCTAAAGGGTGAATATTTTACAATTAAAAACCATGTATTTGAGGTATATTCGTTTCTATTTATTATACCCTTCTTATTTATGATCATTTAGTTCTTGTAATCGACAGTGTTATGTAATAAATGGTTTCAAGTACTTTTTTTCAATTTTTCATCTGAATAAAATGTGTCTATTTTTTATCATAGTTTTGTAATTCATCTGAGAAATCTATTCAATAAACTATTTATTTAATTGTAAATTTATTTAAAGACATTATGGTGTTACATTCCGTCCTTTAAATAATTTCTGTCTACACAGATTTAATTATCACCCACTTAGGAAAATATTGAAGGGTCTCTTTAAGATAAACATAAACCAATGATATAATTTCTCAAGATAGACATATAAATAAATATCATATATATGAGTTGGAAAAAATTTGACTAAAATATGATTCATTTTTATTTTCTAGAGATATACCTTTCATATCTTCATATTCATGATTATATTCCAAATGAAATAATAAATTCAAATGGTTATTATAAAATCTAATAAATGAAGAATAAATAATATTATGAATATGAATATTTAATAAAAATATTCCTTCTAAAATGTAACCATAATTTCAACCTATGATTCTTTTTTTAACTATGTCATAATTGTATAAAACCTATAACATCTCCACTTTAATCCAGAATTTCTGTAGTGATTTTTTTAGTTTGGTAAAATAAATTATTATATATTACATAATAAAATCCCATTGAAATAATTTATAAATACTTTTAAAGGGAAATTTAATCACTAAATAATATCCCTATGAATTTCAAAAAAAAATTTGTAATTAAGACTCTTTGTCATACATGTGTTTTGTATCAAGTTAGTACCCAACAAGAAATTTTAGGCGGACAACCACTTGGTGTATATGTGCAAGATCCATGATCAACTTATTTACACCAATATATTTATATCATTTATAATATACCACACACTCTATACATTTTAATAAATTGGGATTTTTTCACATATCAAGGGATATCCTATGGGTTTTATCTAATTTTTTTACCCCTAAAAACAATAATAATTAAACTATTCCACAAAATAACTACTCCTTTATTGAATACTAAATGAGGAAACCCAAAAAAACCATATATTAATTCTAAATTATTATTCAGGAATTCTCATTACAATATATAATTATTGACACCTTGCGACCCAATTGTTTAGCATCTTCAGTTTTTAGATATATAATCATCTTAATCTAAAACAACATAATAGTTATTGCAATATGTGATCTCACATGATAAACTATTTATCTTATTAAAGAAGTTATTCTCCTTTATAAAATACGGAATGAAAACCAAAAAAAGGTGATCTTATATATAATGTATGGGTGAACATAAGATTCACCGATTGAAGATAAGAATTAAGAATAATATTATAATATGTGTATGATAATGTAATGTAAGTTTAATAATAAAAAATTATGAGATCATACCCATGTTTTCGTGGATAATTAATCAGAAAATATGAATTTGAGAAACAAATAAGACATTAGTGATTTTAGAATGAGTAAAACTAAAAAGATACATTGGTGGGCCAAACAAACACAAAAAAATAATAACATAGTTGACAAAAGATCCCATTATCACATCCCATAACATAGTACATCAGGAGTCACATTCTAGACTCCCATAATTATCACTTGATATATCAAAGGTAATACAAGTAATTAGAGGACTATAAAATTTTTCACCCACATGTCACAAAATAGACACTATAAATCTTTATGCCAAGAAAAAAAATATTATTATCATTCCAACATTAAATAAATTAACAATTATAAAATACATTAATCTGATGAAAAAATATTCAAATTATTTTCTAATTCATTTGGATTAAAAATTTGTATGGTTTCATAATATAATATCCCTCATATAAAATAATAAACATCAGTGGATGTTACCATAGATGGTAAATATTTTTTTATAAAATTTGACATATCTCATTAATGAATAAGAAAATATGGTTCCTATATTTTTAAAATCAATATGAATTAATATTATTTGGAAAAATATGAAAAATTGAAGGTATTATACGTAAATAATTACGATTGTAATGAATATAGAATCAGTTCACAGTAAAAATGATAAAATAAATTTTAAAAAATGATACATGTTAGAATAGATAAAATATTTCTTCCAAAATATTATAAATAAATTAAATATAGTGTAAAATGGCCTTAATTAATTATATATTCAATAAAAATGAAGGAAATTTAATGAATTTAGACATCAATGTAGAAATTTTATGTTCACAAATTTGAGGTGACACATGCTTCACTTTTAAGTTTCGTAAATGTAAAATTATTTTAACAAGATAAATGAAATTCGGGGAGAATATGAAAACCCCCATGAATACCCTAAGAAAAAAATGTTTTGGGGTATTATATATATCACACCTTTATTTAGATGTAATTTCATTAATAGAAATCCCAATTTAAAAAAATATTTGAAGAAAAAACATATAGAATTTATAATTCTAGAGTAGCAATAATTTTAAAAGTATTTGATGATAAAAAATTTAAACCTCTATAAAATAGAAATGTAATAAAAAACTATAATTGGAAATAATATACACAATATATTATAATAAAGTTTGATAAGAATAATTATAATATAAACAATGAATATTGTATATATGTGCACCCTTGTAGATTTTACCACATTTTATTTAAAGCATAATTCAAATATAAAACATGAAATGAAACATAAAATTGAATTTTTAAATAGTGAATAATAATATAATATCTTAAATATTTTGAATATAAAGAGTATAAAAAAATATGTGAATAATACAAAATATATCTTAAAGAAGTATGATTAAGGAAACACATTATATTATAAATATTATACATCTATGAAAAATATTTAAACCAATATATAATAATTATATCCATATTTATATTACATTTTATTACCTAAATAATATATATCTACATTCATATTATTTAGTTTTAATAATTTTTATACATTTATTTGTTTTTTATCATTTATTTAGACTATGTCATATATGTAATTTAAATTTTTTAAATAATTCTTAATAATGTTGACATTGAACTCCATTCATAGATAAAATGTTCAAAATTAAAATATTATTCATTTTTTCAGTGATTTTTAGATCCCATTTTAATTTTTTAGGAAACTATGTGTATGGTTCAGGAGAACATTATCCATGATGATCTTGTTTTGGGTAACCTACCAATATCAATGAATTGCATTATAATGATTCTTCATTTATATAGTATCTTATGAGAACCATATTGAATGAATATATTACCCCATTATATCATATATATTCATGAAATATATGTTATAATATTCCATGTAGGACGTTTAGGGATAATATATAACATCACTCTAGGGATATGGTACTAAGTATATAAACACGAACAAGGTTTTAATTTTTCATTAAATAAAATGATGCTAGAAATTGAATTACGAGGGTAGAATATTAATAATTTTATAAATATAAAATTTATTCTTTAAATAACCATTTCTTATAATAAATAAATTTTGTTAGGAAAATAGTACATTTTATGTGGCCCCATTTTCCATATGAGCTTTTCAAATTTTGATAAGTAATTTAAATTTTATTTTGGGCGACAGTTTGGATTTTGATTCAAGGTCTGAGGTATACTATTAATATTTTAGACATCTGAAATAAGTGTTTTTCTAATTTTTATTATTTTTAATGTCTGAGTAGAGATATAATAGGAGGTATATTAGTGATTTGGATATATATTTAGGGATACAACAAGATTTATTACGATTAACCACTTAATGGTGGGCAAATAAATCACCCTTGGTTCCTCCTAGGGCCATCGACCGGTCGGTGCCATTAGAGGATTTTTATGTGTGGGGGGTGTTGGAGAACTAATTTATTTTAACAATCCTAGGCCATCCCTTATTACTCAGGATTTTCCCCTTCCCTGGAAAGTAGTTATTCTCTCACACCATTCTCTACATCTCCTTCTGTAAGAATGGTCTCCCTTGGTTAATCTAAACTTGGAGTTATATAACTATTGATGAAGAGATAGAGGTATTGATATTCATCATTTTAAATCATTCTTTTTTTTCATTTACATATTACTTGGTTTCCTCAAAATTTAGTTAATAAAATCTATTTTCAAGGAATTTAACTAGTTTCATGATATGTCATATTTCTTGAAAACCCATAGGTTGATATTTGATGAATGGACCCCACTATGAATAAGCTATGTCTTCTCATTAATATAAAACGTGGTATTATATTTTTCTGAATTTATATTTGATAGTTTTAAGAAATCTATTATTCCTAAATCATATCTTAGTTCAATTTGAGGTTTTAATTAGTGTTTTTGTGGTTTAATGTCTTGTTTTATATTCAATGAAATGATGAATAATATTATTTAAATAAGGGATAAAAATAGTGTTTTATGATAGTGAATTATTATGGTTTACAAATGGTTTTCTAAATATTAATTTTAAATTTGAATCAATTATTTGAATTGATGGTTTTTAATTTTAAATTTTAAAACCACTTAAAATAGAAGAATGTTTTAGTCATTGTATTAGACTCTATAATTTTGAGAGTCAATCTGAAATTTAAAATAGATACTAATGAAAATGTTAATGAAAATACTTGGGTTGTTCCAAAAATGATGATTTATTATTAAAACGGATTTTTTAATAGAATTTTAGAATATAAAATGAACTTTTTATAAAGTAAAATGGTAAACCATGGGTATATATTTGCTGTTGAATTTTTTATAGTGAGTTATTTCCTTATGAATTGAATGTGTTTAATAATTTTTAGTGTTGGTTAAATAGAGGGTTAGTCAGCAACCTATAAATTATTTTTCAATATTTCTAGTGTATGAAAAATTATTTAATCATGAAATTAGTAAATTATAAGGATTTTTTTGATATGGAATAATGACATGGTCCCAAATAATTTTGTTTCAATATATAAAATAGAGTCATAGTGAATACAAATTTTATTAAGTGTTATTTTATTGTGTAATTGATTATTATAGGTTGAATTCATTGAGTTTCATCAATTTTATTTTTTAATAAGCATGAACTGGGTTGTATTACATGGTTGAGTGTGGATTATATTAGGGCAATAGCTTCAATTCCATGGGAGGATGACTCGTTGGACAAAAAGAAGTCCATATTGAAGGAATTCCATGGGATACCTTGGATCCCATAATATTTAATCATTATAAATGCCTCTAAGTGGACCACTTTAGGTTCATGTGATGTTTTATTTATTTAATTCCATTGATTAATGCATTAGTGTCCCCTAGGTTACCCTTATGAATACCATATGATGAGATCCCTGGATTTAGATTGACTTTACATGAAAGTATGCCACAGTTGTGTTTTGAGGATTCAGTCATGCTTGATAATGAGAAAACATTGGTCTCCTGGATCCTTGGATTCAATATTGGTAATTAAAATGTTAAAATCCTTGGATTTTATTGGATGGATGTAAGAACGATTCCATGTATCATTTCTATGGATTCAAGATTAACTGGTTAAAAGGGAATTATTAATATCTCCCCCATATATTCCCTTACGCTATCGGGGTAATAGATTACTTAGTCGTTTAGATTGGAAATAGTTGTCCCATATTGTATGTTATGGTATACCATATATTTTTATGGTTATAAATTCTTTTTTTATTAACATTTTAACTGACCTAAAATTATGAATCTTAACACCTTTTTCACAGATATGTACTATTGGCCGTGTTGTTCGTGACACGGCCGGGTACTTAGGTCAGACTACACTACATGTTCAACTGGTAAAAAGTGTGTTCTTACAAGAATTTCCATATCCCATGTCTCTACCCACACGGCCTATGGCATGGTTAGAAATTACATGGCATGTATATAAATCACACAGCGTGTACTTAAGAAAAATTGTTTCTTCCCAAACAAAAGAACACAAGGCGTGTAGTCAAAACTACACAATGTGAATTCTGGGTTTTTTAGACAGTGTGCCTCAGAAACTACTCTAGAAACCAAAAAAACATTGAAACAAACATTGAAGGTGCAAAATTCCAATCCATGAGGGCCCTTACTCCATGCGAATCAAAGCTCGTCATCTTTTACAGGTTATAACATGGAAAACTAAGCGACGATCCTATAAATTCAGGTCCATGAGGGCCCATAACACCTCAAGAACCAAATTTGGGCATTAATTCAAAAAAAACCTCACACAAACTATACCCTATAAAATAGCAGGTATTGTAATCAAGGAATCTATCAAAACAACAAGTATATTCTACAAAACATTTATCACAAAAATATGCAATCGCTAATGCATCCTAAAGGGCATGTAAATAATTCTTGACATGTGATTTTTAAAAAGTTCCTCTATGATGCATGAGATGGAATATCCTCGTCTCATCGGGTTGCGACACAAATAGAACCTCAATAACATAAACAATAGCAGCACAAATCATGTGAATTTTTAAGGTGAAATCAAATCAACTATATTAAATGAAAAATTCAAAAAAAATTACAATTAAATGAGTTAGATTGGATTTTCCCTGTACATGGGTCAGCTACTCCCGGGCATAGCTTATTACCAAGTACTAATTCCATCATGCCCTGGATATAGGATCCAAATAATAAGTCAAGAGAAAAGAATTCATTTGATACCACTTTTAACGTCCCAGTTTAGGAATCCACCCAGAGGTTCCCCGTACACGATTAGTGACATAGCCTCAAGATCATTTCCCCACATTCCGGAGGCTGCCGGCAATTAGCGAGGTATTGGGTGTGATTGCTGGGAAACTATGCCCTTATTTGGAATAGTACATAGAAGATGTAAAAAACATGCAACATTGGAGGTAGTAAATATTAAACAACAGTAAACAGTGGAAGACTGAAATAATAAACAACTGGAGCACGTATATATAACGATGCATGATACATATGTCTTGGAAAATAATCCAACAAATCAGAATTCTAGAAATAAAAATTGTGCTAAACCAAAGTACAAAATAAATAGAAAAATAGCTCCTCATTATCGCAAGCCTAAGCTTGGTCCAATGCTCTCCAGCTCTACAGCAAGTCAAGTGCCTAAATTAGAAGAGTGCATTCTATTATATATACTTGTAGCAATATAATCTGTTTGGACCCAAAAGCATTACCCAAACTGGGTGTGAGACTAAATACCAGTAGGAAACCACATGAATATCTATACATAATATTTAGTGAATATATGGTAGGTAAAAGTACAGAAAACAACAAATAGGAAAGAACTCAGCAGCAAACAAAACACAATTTCAAGATCAAGCAATAAGCTAGACAAACAGCTAAACACAAACATGTTACCCTCTGGAACGTACTTACAACCATCCCCTATAGTCCTACCTAACAAGTACGAGCCACACTATGGGAAGTAAACTTGACCTAACCCCTATGGGTCAGTATATAATGACTCTCTGAGGAAGCAATCACAATCAATTCCCTTTATAGTCTATGGTAGTAAAAAACTCTCTATGGAAGCACTCACAGTCAATTCCTCTTATATACCCAAGGTTAAGGACTCTCTGAGGAAGCTTGATCAGCCAATTAACATTATAGTCTAGGTCATTCATAGACACTCTGTGGAAGCACTCACCGTCAATTCCTCTTATAGCCTAAACCAGTTCAAAATAATTCAAAGACTCTCTAGGGAAGCTCACTTGGTTAATTCCCCTTATAATATAAAGTGCTCAAAGACTCTATGAGGAAGCTTACTCGGTCAATTCCCATTATAGCCTACTACACCAGGTTCTCATGGATTTTTGTAGGTCAATGATCATAGAAATAAAATATGGCCAAAGTAAACCCACAGAACTACATAGCTAAACAGTCTAAAACATATCAAGCATATCGGAATACAAACTCTCCATCCTACAACAACAGGCATGGAAAATAAGAAAGGCAGTCAATCTAGCTAAACAAGACCAAATGGTCATAAACAAAACATGCATGGGAAATAAATACAAAGAATATCAATCAACCCATTCATATCCAAATAACCTCTACAGAGAAATACAATCACGGTGGGAAAACAACAGGTGTAAAAAGGTAAACACACAATACCCAGTTCAAGGGTATTGGTTGAATTTGAACATAATACACCAAGACATTGAACGGAAAGGCAGAAACCACATACCATGGAATTAAGAGATAATTATATGTGAAACTTGAAGCATGATTCACCCTATAACGAAGAAGATCTATAGAAACGTCCAAAATTTTCATTCTACGATAACATTAGAAAGAAGAAGAAACTTGAAATGAAGATCAAGGAGAAGAGAGGACACACCGACGTGATTCCAATGCAACTGGTGGTGTTCTATTTGGAGGATGGACGCACGCTTGGGGGTTCATCAAAGATCCATGGTCGTACGAAGCTCTTAGTAAAATCAGACCTAAATGAAAAAGAGTTCTGACGATTTGAGGTGACCTTGGTGTATTTAATGGAAAAAAGTATATGTCATGTACTCACCGTTTTTGTACATCGATTTAAGTGGACTCCATGTCACTCCCACACGGCCGTGTGTTTGGCTAATACATGGCTAGCACACGGCCTCCTGTAGAAAATAAGTACACGTTGTGTACTCATAAAGTACTCGACGTGTACTTAAAAAAATTCCAAAAAATCCATTTTTTTCAAAAACAACCAAAAATGGAAAAACATACCGAAAAAAAGATATGGGTTCATACATATGAAGTTTTAGTTGAGATAAATATAATCGATATAGGGTATGATATTTCCTTTCATTATTTGTTAGGGAAGATAATAGAAACCGATTTCATATATTTTAGATCTCAAATGAATAAGGATTTAATGATCTTGTCAACATCAACTACAATTTTGGAATCATGTGATAGGTGTTTTCTTCCAACATCTTATTTATAGACTCTATTTTTATATAGAAAGACCATGTGGTGGGTGGCCACCCTGGCGTTGAGGAACAACATTTCAATGTATTTTTATTTGAATAATTCATTATTCTTCTTTTAAAAGATGTTATATACCTCTATCTCGTTAGAATACAAGGTTTAATCGATCATAACAGTCCTTGGGCCTTCGTCTGTACCAAGATTTATTTATATGAGTTCATGAATGATTCATTAATTCAATGCTAGAGGTAGTCCATGAGGTCCCAATACAGCTCTTTTTACTCCTCTTTGTTTTTATGTTTTTCCATAGGGGAATCATATAGTGGGGTATGATAGCCCGAGTTACGAGAATATTTGATATCTTGAAATATGAAATGTGAAGCTAATTCTTTTGACCCAGTTGATATTGTGGGATTTATATGAAAATATGTAAATAATGGAGGGAGGGATGGTGGAATAGATTCATCCTCGATGGGTGATGAGACAAACTCTTATACCCTGAATAGAGAGGTAGGTATTTATTAGATATTTGAAGACAGACATGGGGAATTTTTATCTGAGCATTCAACAGTGCCTAGGGAGTTAGAAAAGATTTCAACACTATTGGAATCAATGTTCATGATAGATATAATGAATATCATCAAACATGTAACTGAATTTGGACTCATATAGTTGACCTGATTGATGGGTTACATGTACTCTTCCCCAAGCTATTTGAAGGAATTGGCCAAAATCATTTCCACACCGTTCAGAGTGGTAACTAAAGAAATTCCATTTACCATTGACTATTACCCATCCCTTTGATATATTCATGCATTGATATAATTTTAATAAAAGGATTATAATGGGGATTTGTTAGTATATAACATCTTGATTTTTCCACTAAAGAATTATTTACCGTAGTGATGTTAATATGAGATAATTATTACATGTAGTTGCAACCAAGAGCTTCCTATAAATAAATTTAATGATTAATATAATCGAACCTACATTATTTATGATTCATATATGATGTTACCAATGGAGACAAGAGCTTAATCTGACCCAAATAATTTTTCTCCCTTTTGTTATTGCACTATAATTTTAGGGTCAAATGTTCTTGGTTAATTTCATGTAGCCAAACTAGTGATGTTTCTACACTAGAACTAGATTATCACAAAATCTATTTTTAATGAATGATTTTAAAACATAGAAATTTTCTATCAATTCAGATAATTATAAGGGAATGATGTGTCCATTTATAGTGGATTCATCATCTTGATTGGTGAAAGAGATGATCGCATTATATTCTGCATGATCAGTCTCTGTCAGATAAACCAAAATAGTAGAGAAATATTCATGAGCTAGTCTTCTTACACACCAACAGTTATTGAAAAAATTTACCCCCTCTACTTGATATTCTAGACTGATTGGTATAAAGTGCCTTTTGGTGGATGTAAATAAATTTTCCAACTCTATTTGAACATGCTAAATGAATCTTTCATGATTTATGGAAAACATGACAGTCTGAGTAGGGACTGAGAAAGAATTTCAGATTCTTTTATAAATATTCCTTCATGTATATACTCATCTCCTATGTCATCTTCCTCTGGTTCGACATGAAGGTGATGAAATATTGGGTATATAGGAATACTCATAGTAAGATAAGGGATCCCTTATATTAATTACATTAATGTAACCGATGATAAATTCCTCATCTGATCTAGAATTGACATGAATGTAAATTTATGGTGGTACCCTTTGATAGGGTTATCCCCATTGTTTCAAATATGTGAGAATAAATTATTAGTGAGTCTAAGGAAAATTTTGAATTTATGCAGGTTCATCCTCCTACACATGCTCCCTACAGATTTGGCTAGGACTCATTTTGGTAGGCTGACTTTAGATTTTTGTTGGGATGATGACATTGGTTGTGTTACTGTAGAAGCAGATGGGGGTTTAGTTGGTTGATCAAATTGTGATAGAGGAATATCATGAGTTTGTTTGGTTATCATTCTTGTTATCAAACCATATAAAGTATGTTAACTTCTTCAATAAACTTCATTCAACTCACATATTTCTATGGGGGATGTTGTTAAAACATATACTACAAGGCCTTTTAGATTTCCTAAGATTACATTCATAGACAATTCAATTTTTTGAAGATTCTATTTGAAATGTAAATATTCTTGGATGGTGTTCCTCAAATTAATATGGAATGTAAAATAATATGACTTTCATTGAAAATTACCTGGCGGGGCCTCCTAGGCTCTAGAAGTTATAGTAAATCATTTTCTATCAAACCAATAAAGTATCTGCAAACTAGATCATCTAGGAATGAATAAACATCATTCTGTGTCTCCTTGAATTGATACTCCCTAGGTCCTCTCAACAATTATTGGTGATAAGGGGTATTGTTGATTCTAAGGGGGATTTATGATATTATGTATGTTTTCTATATGGGGCTAGCGTGGAGGATTGGTAATGTGTGATAGAATCCACTCCACTTTTTGATCTATTTTATTCATGACTATTGGAGCTATCTAGGAGTTTATCATAGTCCACTTTATGGAATCATCCATCCTTTGGTTAATGTCATCAATTACCAGGACCCCACATTTATATTTGATAACGATGATTTTCATTCATAGATTATTGTGAAGGGTCTCTGTGAAAATACTTATATAATCCTTTTGGGGAACCGGTGAGTTCTGGTAGAACATTAACTTGTTACATCATTCCATGAAATTTGAGACTCTCTCATTCTACTACTACGTTCAATTTGTGAAAAAAAGTATCATCAACTTTTACCGGAATGAGCTAAACTCAAAGTTGAAATTCTAGTAGAGGTCTTCATGCATCATGATTAAATGAGCTTAGAAAATGGTGTAACGCACCAAGGCTGGCCCTTGAAAGGTTAAAAAAATATCAATGTTTCACTGATTATTGAAGATTGGGTGTTTTTATCATAGGATAAAAAATGTGATTCTAAGTGAGTCACATGATTCACTAGTTCACATTATCCATTAAATATTATAAATGATGGGCTCCCAAAATTTGGTGCATGTGGATTTTTAATTACCAATTCTAGAAAGGTTCTCATTCTAGATATGTTGGTGTATGCCTATCCTCCAAAGCATCTAATAAAGATATAAATGACTTGATGGTATCTTTTTTACATTGAAAATTATTTTTTTCAACATGAGCATGAAATATTTCAACAATAGGTAGGATTTGACACAAATGTTCAAACAAGATTTGTGAAAAATGTCTTGTTGGGGACATATTTTAGTTATTTTCATTTTCCCATTATGGTTCTCTATAATGGAGGGAAATCATAATATCCTTAAATGATTGTGTCTTTGTAGTTCGATGGTCTAGGCACCGAGTTTAGAAGATCTCATAGACCTACTTCAATCAATTGGATGAATACTTGTTTTTTATGTACAAATTTTTAATGTTTACAATGATCTTCTTTATATGGATCATATTCCTGTTTTATTTTACCTCAATGAAATATGGAATTGAGTCATCACACCTATTTAATTTAATTCTCCTAATAAGATAATTCTTCTGGGAGCTTTGGGATCTCATCCTCATCAAGAGGATAAGATAGATTGTATATGTCTTTGACATTATTTCTTTACTTGGTAGATATTTTTAGAAGATACAATAAGATATTAGTCAAAGAAGAAACGAAAATCTAGGAAATTCTCTAGTTCTAGGTATTCTCAACTATATTTGTCTTAGTGTGGACCGTATTTGAGATCGTACCATCATCTCCTTGAGACTCTTCATTTGTATCAAATTTTGTTGCACCAGTATGAATTACAACCCTAATGTTCAATGATTCATAATTCATTGTTGTAATTTTACAGGTTGTTGAATGATAAGAGGGTTGTTTTCACCCTTTTAGGGACCTCTCATTTCTTTTCCAGGATCCTCTTTGAGATTCTTATCGAAGAGTTACTTTGGGGGAATCTCCATGAATCTGGTTCACATGAATCCCTTCTAGGGGAATTGGGTCATGATATTGGATGAACTAGAGAACCAAACATCATTTTTTCCTTCCAATATGTGAAAATACTTATTTCCATCGATTGTGTGGTTGAAGTACAAATATCCCCAAAACTATGGCATTTGGTTCTCCCATTCTTTCTTTTTTTTGCCTGAAGACATGTTTTTTATCATTGAAGGATATTCTTTGAAAAAATCCTCCATCTATTTTGGATGGGTATGATCCCATACTATGGTTTCCATTTTAATTATCATTGCTTTCTTGATCTCGCTCATCCTCATTCGAGCATGAGTAGGGTACCATGCTAGTTCAGAAATAATTTCTTTTCTTATATGAAATTTGGAAGTGCATTATTATTGTGTTCCCTTAATGATTAAAGACAACTTAATGTTATTGGTTTCATTTTTTAAGGGTTTTTTGATGGATTACACACTTTGGGGATACTGATATTGAGACTTATTCAAGGAAAATTCTGATGGATTGATTCATCTTTCATGGGAATGGGTCTTTTTCAAATATAGAGTAGGGACAATTGACCATATAGGATTTCATTTTTAATGGTTTCTTCTTAATTAGGTGTGTGGTGAAATTTAAAAATCTATGTTCCTCCATCTCTGAATATGAACACTTAGTGGGGAATCATTAAGTATACAGAGCAACTAATTCAATGTATTGAGGAATCCTATCAGAAGATCCTTCCACTACTTCTATGATCATGGTAACAACATATATGGGGGAATTCTACACCCATTTGACGATAAGCTATCAAATAACTTCACATGGTCTGTATACCCATTATAATGTAAGAATTTTTCTTTCATGTGGATGATATTTTTCTTGATATTCAATTAGATTTTTTGTATACATTCCATTTAAAATTTCATTGGTACGTTGAACAAAGAAGTGGAAGAATGCAAAAACACAATGGGCTTATCATCCCGGCCTAATTTTTCTCTCATGATAATCATATCATTTATTTTCTCTTCAAGGGATTAATCTAATTGATCATCCCAATATGAGTGCTTCTTTCCTATTTTTTATAATGTGTGAGGCCAGTGGATGTCACGTTGGTATATGAATGGTCTGTATGTGGCTTATAGGAGGAGAGTTTCTCCAAAACATCATCTAGATAAAAAATTATGCCTCTTTTCATTGATAGGGTATCTAACATGTATTTATTCTTATTTATAAGTGCCTATGAATATGAGGAATTTCTTGTATTTGACTCGACAAGGGGAGGATGTTCTTGTTGAAATTAAATACCATTGTGGGGATGACCTTTTTAGGTAATTCCATAATGGAAAGGACTACCATCATTTCTTAATGACTTTTTACAGAGATATTTTTTGAAGTGTATAGCATAGGGAGAAACTTCAGAGAAGATAGTTGAAAGGGGAGGACCTTATTGTTAGAATGAATTATTAGTATAGGGAGGACCTTCATAGTGACTTCCGTAATATAGAGAACAACCATAATTACTCAATGTCCAATTTAAGGGTGAATATCTATAGTTTACTCCATGGAGAGGACCTTAAAGGTGGTTAGAATCAAGGGGAATAAATTCTTGTAGTAATGAAATATCATTACAAGGAGGATCTTTTTAAAAAATTAGAGCATATAGAGGACTACTATAATCGATTTAAATATAAAATCCGGGATACTTTCTATATTTTTTACCCTAGAAATAGCATTCATGGAAGGAATCATCTAGGGTAGGACCTTCTTTCTGCTTGAACTTCTTTCCAAAAATATGTCTACTCTGTTTCTTATCTGGATATATTCTATCATGATTGATTGGTTTGTGCCTATGAAAAAAGCCTTCATTATAAATACTCAAGAGTTGAATCACATATATCCTGCTAAAAATGATTTGGATAGGACCTCTACATCTTCTTTTTCCAATTATGTAATTTGGTAATAGATTGTAAGGATTATAAACCACCACTAAAAGAATATTGATATCCCAATGATCCTCATATTCAATTTGCCCAGGTTTTTGAGTCTTCAATTCATTTTTATGCTTCCTTTTGCATTATTTATTTTTTGGGTTCTCTCATGTTGGAGAATTATGCCCCTTATTGTATGATATTACCTTCATATATTGTTTCGTATTCAAGTGGATCCTACAGTGCTTCTAGAATATGACTTTACGGTTCTGGGGTTTTTTATTAGAAATATACCTAACCTGGAGTGGCCAAAATAGTTTACCAATGTTTCCCAGATGAAATATGTTCTTTTACTAGATAATTTTTTTCCATTTATCATGTAATATTTAATATGACTCTCCAAGATAGGTGCATATATGAATGTTTTTTATAAGTGACAATTATTTTGGTTAGATGAGTCACCATAATAGAGGAATTGGGTTTATGGGCCAAAATCCAATCTATTCCCACTAACACAGTCATGTATTTTCAGGTTTGTTGTGTATGGTTATGAATTTATGTCTAACCTTTCATCATTACATATACTGGATGAGATACATCCTTATAGGGAATGGGGATATATGTTCATTACATTGGTAGGGTAGAAATGTGACACTTCCCATAGTTATTATCGATGATCAGTTGACAAGATCTTTATAACTCCACCATATTTACATGGTGAGAAGGATGTACTAGTGTGGGTATTTTCATATTCTTATAGATTTCCATGTATTTGACTGGTGGGTTTTCTTTTCATCCAAATTAATGTGCATATTATTTTGGTTTTCTTCTGTATTTTTATGGAGAGATTGATATTTTTGAGATGATATTTGCATATTCTTATGGATTTTGAATATATTTGAGTTAGGGTATTATTTATCCAAATAAGTAGACTCCATGTTCTAGATTGTTTCAGATCCACCCTCTACAAACCACCCTAAGGACCTCGGTTCTCTTCAAATTAGCTAAGGCCTATGGGTATGTATCCTCTTTAGGGTGAGGGTGCTGGGTTGCACAATATTGATGGTGATTGCTACCCACATGGGACCTAGTCCATTAACAATATCCAACTAGCATGATGTTGTTGTTCATCAACACCTTAGCCTATCTATTGTAAAGGAGGAACTCATTATCTTGTTTGGGATAGGCTACTAAAATGGATGGTGATGGCTACTAAGAATGTGTGTTTTTGGATCACTAAACATCACTAGGAGGATGAATAGTGGGGAATCAATATTTAATGGACTAAAATAGATGCCTCTAGGGATGGGAGATAATTATTATAGTGGTATTATCTTACTTGTTTATTTGAAACCTTCAGTTGAAGATGCTATGTGGGTGATGACATCCTCTATTTTGTTAAGGACCTAGCATATGTAGTGGATGATACATGTGTCTATGAGAAATAGTGAGACACCATTGGATTAAATATGGTTCCAATGAAATGTTTTTACAATGTATGTGACAAACAAACACAAGAATAACCCAACATATTATAATATCAATAAATAATCACATTCCCCATTAATAATTTTGATATCCCTCATTCATTTTGAGATTGAATGGAGCCTGATGGGTTGGTGACACCATCATCATGGGTATGCATTCATATCAGGTTCACCATTTTTGGAAATTTAATTACAGAGGTGATTAACCAAAATCATCGAACTAAATGGTCTGATGATAGCATGATAGTATATCATTTTTATATTATTAAAGATATTTTGTAGTTAAATTATAACACTTAGCTGTCACCATTTATTTCAAAATAAATGGTTCATGGTTATCTTTTATAGTATAATTGATTATTTGGGTTTGAATATTGAATAATAATTCGCCTCATGTTCTCCATTATCCTATCACACCAACTTCTGATATATTGGATTCCAATGGGGTTTGTCCATGGAACTAAAGACGCCCAAAGGTTCTCATATCCATTTAGAATCCTGGACCTACATTCTAAAGAATGGTTTTCATTGGGTAATGTAGAAAAACGATATTTAATAACTCACATTGGTTGAGAGAATCGGAAGTTAGGCTCATCAAACCCTTTTTGGGGGAACTATTTACTTTTTTGAGACTCTCTTATAGATTAATGATATGTTTGAAAATCCTCATGTCATTCCAATGTAATACATGGATAACCTTATATTAATTATTAATTGTATGAATTCATTCATAAACATATCTATATATCTAATATTATTCATTGATGTGGATATCTATATCAATATGAGGTTATCCATTAGAGGTGAACTTTTAAGAATAGTCTAGATATTATTTGTACATTCATTATGATGAGGATGATTTTAGTCCACATGGTTATGACCTCAGGAGTATGTTGTCATCCATATAAAACTGAGTTACATTGATGTTTATATAAAACCCATGAAATGTTCTTCCTATGTGTTAATGTGAATGAAATAGAAAATCATGTAGTTTGGTTCCACATAACAGGACAAATCACATATTATGGTCATGTGATGAGGAACAAAAAATGTAGTTTATATTCATGTAGTAAGGACATACAGGAGAAAGAATCCTGAAAATGGATGGCGTGGGACTTATGCTGAGCTGTCTTGAGGGGGCTGAAAAAATGTGGTCTTCCAAATGGGGTCATGATCTGACCCAGAATATAGTCCAATAAGGATGTTTATCAGAGGGGAAAAATTGTGACACAACCCTATGATTAGATACAACCTTACTAAGTATATGTCCTTGAGAAAATTAGTGTGTGTATAGTATGTTGGTATTAGACCTTAGAGAGGCTTTTTACATATCCCAGCTAGTCAAAAATAAAAATTACATAGTTTTGAATTATATGGATCTTACACCTATGGAAGAAACCCACATAAATAGAGGTTGGGGAATATATAAATAGAGAAGTCTCATTTGAATAGTTATTATTGGGGATCATACCATATAGGAGGACCATGGAGTTTCTAGATCAGACATTGGTCATAATGGATAGTAACCTCAAATCTCAAATGATTGAATCACAATGTGAGAAACAAGATAAAATAGTAGATATGAAGATCACACAATCTTGTTTTTCCACTCATGGATAGATGCAGATTCCCAAATAGAGCTGGAATGGACATTGAGTGTTCATGTTTTCTATTTTATTTTGGTAACCAGGTTAGCCACATCTAGTGAACTATCTAGATATGAAATGTTCTAGTGAAGAGACGAAAAATAGATTTCTCATGAATGAATGATTAAGTACATACTATGGTAGGGAATCCATACTAGTTCATGGGGAATAGAAGAGTATCTAACACCGGCCCTCGTGGAAGGAAAAGGCCAGCAGTTCCCCCAAATCCTAAAAATGGTGTGGTTCATGTGAGCACCTATGAGGTAGTAAAAACTACCATGGTCGGGACCCTTTTTACAATGGGAATGTACACAAGATAATTTCTGGAGGACTCTATTTGTTGGGGAGGTTACAAACATGACTTCGCATACCATGGGTGTATAGACTCGAGTGGACAAGCTGACATGCCTAATGATTTTATCATATTTATGTGGTTGATTTGAAGGATAGCATAGCCTGATACAGTTAAAAACATTTGTGTAGGGGTTACTGTGGTACCAAAGGGACACATGAGAGATGGATAAAAGAATATCCAAGGATGATCCATTCTATATAGTGGGTTTCTATGATGTATGGGGTTCCCTTCACATTTTTTATTCACATACATGATAGGGTAACTTCCACATGGCATATTCATATGTGGACTGAGGTTCCTCCCTCATAGATTATTGCTAAACCATGTAGGGATCCTTCTGGTATTTTTTCACTATGTGGGGTGATGCTTCTCAATTGAGTCATCTGCCTATGCTTTGCATGATAGTGTTAGTGGAGGGATTATTTTTAGGAAAACCAAGTGAATTCCTATTCTATCATAATTATACTTCTTTAAGCTACTTAGAATCCATGTCTCTTTTTATCGGCTCTTGTCCAAGTCCTGTTTGTTCTTTCCTCATGCCAAATTTTTTGGTGTCCCTAAGTGTTTTCTCAAAAATAACTACCCCCTATATACGAACAATTAATCATTTGTGGGGGATGACATTCATTTGGGACATAAATCATTGTAATAATTAGAAAATGATTAATTTTCATTCATGGGATACAAATATACCTTCTCATTCTATGAATTATTTCATTCATGTTACACCCCCGAGAGTGGGAGGATTTCATATGGACTGGCGGTCCATATATTGGATTTTCTACATGGATCGTAGTCCTCCTTCACATATCTATATCATTGATCATTTTATTCAATATCTTTCTTTGTTTTATTTCTTCCTTTTTCCAAATTCATGGAATTATCTTCCTCTATAATGTGTAATTTTCATGACCTAACAATGTTTTAAGGATTTAAACCTAGTTTTAACATGTAGTGACTCTTGATTAAATGGTTTGGGATATGTAGTAAGGTGGTTTAGAAAAATGAACCCATTTTGATTCAATGGAGTAATGAATTTTAAATATGTATTTAAAGTAACATATTTATTTATATCATAGACTAGTCATTTATAACCTAGGGGCCAATTGCCTTGGGGAATATTTACATGAATAATTTCATTTTGGGGAATCTCAAAAGGAGTGATGTGCATGCACGAATGACCGAATCTATTGGATTTGGGGACCAATGATCAGTATGAGGGGAAAATATTGTTTGGATATCAGCATATACTATAAAGTCTAAAACCCACACATTGAATGAATATCTAAATGTACTCTGGGGGTTTTATTGATCCATAAGTTGATAGTGTTCAATATTTTGATTATAAATCATGATTGAGTGAGTTTTTCATTGTCTGGCCTATTTGATTGGTGAAATATGTGATATGGATGGATAATAATATGGTTTTTAACCAATATAATACAGAACTAAGGAAACACCCATTGTAGGAAGCATTATTTCAATCATGGGTGTGTTACCATCATGTCATATGTTTTGTTGATGTATAGGGCTAGTCTTTGGACCATTATGCGGGAACTATATTTTATCGTATGGCTAGTTATATTGTAATCTATATTTCCTTTGAGAATTTATAATGATCATTTATATATATTTATAGTCAGAATTATAGAGGTAGTTTCATTATTTGGATGAGTGACAAGATGTGAATGTGATTCAGCATGGTGGAATGCATATATATGAGTGAGAGAATGGGGAATAGTATGGGTTGTTACTGATATGAGTTTCAATACAGATCGAGGGCATGTTTTGATCTTAGGGTTATAGATTGAAGGGAGAATTTATCCAGTGAACAAGGAATCAAAATAAAGTATCATAATATCACATCAATGGTGGACACTGAGTATTCTAGTTGTAGGTTGGTTAGAGGATATATATATATATGTTTATTACATTCATATTTGTATAAAGGGAGTTGAATCATGGTTTACGTATATCATAATGGATACAATGATAATTTTATACACTTCAAAGAATATTTTTTTAGAATTGACACTTTTTTTGGGTTGGGATTGGATAGTGGAAAAATTTCCATTTAGGTTTGATACATGGATGTATTGATGATTACCAAAAATATACTGGTGTTCCCATGGGTCGTAAGGTGTGGTGCATTGGAAACTGTACATAAATTATCATTAAAACATGTAATTTTTGATGAATAAGGATATTTTAATGTTATGAACCACCATGGATTATTATTGATCTTCATGTGTTAATTTGTATAGTTTTGAGCTCAATACACCTGATGATGTTCTGGATACAATCAAAATTATGTCTTAGAATAGATTAGCATGAGAGAACATAATCATAATTTTTTGGAAATCAATGATAGTATTGAAACTTATTTGAAAATCCAACCTTTATGGTTTTATGGAGCATCACATTGGAATCCCATTTAGTGTTTATGAATGTAACTTGGCCGCTTTACATCAAATTGAAAACCAACTAATGTTCCGTGATATAGCTATTTTACCAAGAGGACATCATTGAAATTAACAGTTCTATAGTGGGTAATTTATAATTTCATTGTTCACAAATGAATTTGAAACATTAAGATAGAATTTTAATTTTTCATTAATGGTGGGATTGTATTTTAATATAGTAATTTAGGTAAACTTTCGATAGGTTTGGATCCTATAATATGTAGTTAAATAATTTTTATAGTCCTCTATGTGTAGGTGGGGGGTTCCGAGGAGTGAACTGGGATTTTTGGATGTGGTGTTAGGGCCACAACATAATGTTTTATCTATACCAGCTTATTGTTAGACCAAGGTATAACCATAGTCAATTTCTAGGGTAACCAACCTCCTAAATCCTCATTGTAATTTAGTAATAGTGGGAGACACATAATTTCTTTTGGACTTCCCGCATGCCTTCATACATGGGATTTTGGAAATTAATTCGACTATAGCTCTCCGCCGTCACCTTTTCTCCCACTCCTTCTCTACAGTATATCACCCATGGTTTGTAGCCATTTAGAGCATTGTAACATGAGATACAGAGAAAAGTTGTATGGAAATACATATTCTTACAACTATTTTGGTCTTACTTTTCTTTCAGGTTTTGTACTAATTCATTTAGTAAATATGTACTATTTCCATGGTTTTGGATTGGTTTATCAATTTCATCTGTTTTGTCCAAACTGGTAGCCAACATTGGATGACTCAGTCTCACCACTCATCAAGTAGGTGATCTATTTAATTTATCCAATAGACTCTTTTTTTGAGTTTATGAATAATGCAGTCAGTACATCTATTCCTTTCTATTTCCTTGATTTTATTATAATTTTTTAAATTGATTTTTTTGTTATGTTAATATCTCACTTGACATTCCTTGATCAGAAATTTTTTTTTATATTTATGAGGAATTAATTTCGATGGGTTATGACCAATAATGAGCTCCGGGTGAGAAATGGTTATTGTAATTTAAAAGGATAAATGATAATCTATAATTTGAATTAATAAATGTGAAATACAATAAAAACTCATTATAATTTTAAAATATTTAAGACCTTAGATTGGTCACTTTTAAATTATGAGTATTTTTTGTCAAATAGTGGTCACACAATACTTTTAGTTAAGGGAACAATAAGGGTACTTTCTTTAAATTTAGTTTTATGTTTGTAATGAGTGTCTGTGAATATAATGTGATAATTTTAAATGATAATTATTAAATTAAAATGGTGAACTATGTAAATGAATTGGGTGTTGAATATATATAAATGTAAGTGATGGTATCAGTTAAATATATATTCAGTAATAAACCAATAATGCCTTTTTGTTTATATCTATTGATATACATCCAATTTAATAATTAATTAGGAAAAGGTGAAATCTTTTACAATATTGAATAATGACATCATATCTAATATTGATTTTTTAATGCAAATTTTATAATGGGTTTATAAGGATTAGAGTAATTGTGTTGAATTTTATGAGATACCCTAAATTCCTCACTAAATCATCATTACAAATGACAGTTGGTAGAACCCCCATGGATTTAGGAGGGGAATTATGTATCAAATTACATTGATTAAAATTTTAAATTCTCTTGGAGCACCCTTGTAAATGTTTTGGGATAAACTCTCATAAATTAACTTTATTTTAAAAAATGAAATTCCTTGGGTGAGGTTCTATATTCTGATCATGGATGATATGATGAATTCATTGGACTATTGGTTCATTGTATTCTATTTACATAATTCCATGGTTGGATTAGATGGATTCAAATGGGTGGAAATGAAGACAATTCCATAAATTAATTAAATAGATACTATTTAAAATAGTTATATGGAAATTCTCAAAGGAGAATAAATGGATCCCTTAGGTAACACCCTGACCCCAGAATCCTAGAGTCACTGCATTATTACGTATCATTGGAATGATCACAAAAGTTCAAGTCTCGAAAGACCTATTAGTCTAGTAGCCTTCGATGTACTAAATACATTCAAAATGTTTACATTACATCATAAAATGGAAAACTACAAAAGCATTGTTTCCATCGACAACATTGTGATCCCATAGACTTTCCCGGTAGGTCAGTCATAATATACTTCTTCGCATATTGGAAAAAATAAAACATTGAAAGGGGTGAGATTAGATGTTCACTAAGGATAAAAATATAGAGGAAACTTTTATAAATAATCCTAAATATTTAAGGCAATGTATAGAACTAAAACAAAAGCCTTTTCAACATAAACTTCATCGTAATATGGAAAATATAAATCAAAATATTTCCATTTACATACTCACATAGATATTATACTAGTAGAATAATCACATTCAATATCAATATCCACATTCATAATGATGGAATGCATAATGCCAGAATTGAATTTTTGTGTCAAGTCCTCATGACAGGACCTTGGGGCTAACTGTTACCGGACCCCAACCCAGAGAGCCTCTGTAACCGGACACTAACATGAAGAGCCTCTGTAACCAGACTCCAACTCAAAGAGCCTCAATAATTGGACTCCGACCTAGTGGTTCTTCTATAACTGGACCCCATCTCAGAGGGCTTACATTTACCAGCCCCCAACCTGGATCAAACTAGTCCGTCACATTCATCTTAAGAAGAGGTTGAAATATAACATAAACATTCGTATTAAAACTAGAATATGAAATGTCATTATATTAACCATAAAACATGAATGGAATAAAAATAACTAATCTACAATAAAAAATATCACAAAACCTTCAATACAAAATGGAATATTTGTATCATAATAAATTAACTTCAAACAAGTGTAAAATTTATCAATGGATGTTGACATAAATGAAAATGATCAGTAAAACTATTTGAGTGAAATATCTCATTCTATTTTGAAATCATTTAAGAGTCACATAATTATAAATAAAACATTAATTTTTAAAATATTCTTATAAGATGATAAGTAAATCTTCGATGATGTCATAAAAGCAAAAAATAGCTGCACCCACAATACAAGTTAAAAAAACATTCTTACCTTAATTTGTCGAAAAGGTCATAAGGTACCTTGTTTGGAAAATGACTGAATGATTCCTTTCAAAAACATTTATAAAAATTCAGACAAGAGTATAAATAACATTAACCCATAGTCTAGTAGATAGTAAAAATGTTTTTTAATAAATACTTAAGAAACATGGATGTGAATGATATTGTGGTCCCAGAAGATAGTTATGTAAAAACAACCTTGGATAATAAAGAGATTGTGAAATTAAACATTTACTTGTACTTTTCCTTGGTTGAGGGTAGGTTAAACTCATATATAATGGTGAAATAATTGTTATTAAATTTTATAAGAATCATATACATTAATATGATATCATGTATGATCTTTTAACATTGCTTTGTTAATAATATCTTAGTATTATCGTCATTTTGGGTGTCAACTGATTCATTTTCCATTATATGATTCTTTACGTATGTATTATTTGTTATGGATAGGATATATATTATTCATATTCAGAATTATATTAAGTATTTAAACATTATTTTTCGTAATATAATTAATATTATTCTTGAATGGATATGATGGGGAATAAATCTCATCGCGTTTATGGAGACAGTAATCTGTACGTACGCACGAGAGACAATATCATTATTTTGATATTAGAATAATATATAATTCGATGTTATATCATATATAAAGAATCATTATCATGTTATATTTATTATTTAAATCAATTACACATTATTATTATACCCATTCAAATAATAATGTATTGAATAACAATTACACCACAACGTGGAGATGGTAAGCCGTACGGACGCACGTAATGTGAAATGTCATTCAAAGGATGTATAGAATAATGAATATGGTTGTAACATATTTATAATAACATCATAGTATATAGAAGATACTGGAGATATTATTTTTTAATGGAAACAACAAAGAAAGAGGAAGTGTAAGAAGAAAGGATATTGAAAGTGGTGATGAAATATTTACCTCTTCTTTGAGCTCTTCCTTTTGATTTGATCAAAAGGGATCCATAGGGTGGCTTTCCGACTAAATAAAGGAATCTAAGATGAAGGGAATGTAGTTGAGAGGATATTTTTGCATGGTTTGTCCAAGCCAAATTTCTTTTAATGTATGAATTCTAGAAAAGTGGGGGGGGGTTCCCTTTTATAAGAGGGGTGAGGGGTACCTTAGGAAAAGTTAGAAATATTATTTTATAATAAAATCATTTTCAGTTTCTAATGGACCCAAAATGAATTATTTAAATTATAACATGGATATGGGTCGAAAACCACTCAACCAATAGGTTTTAGATAGGTTTGTGTCACTATATTAACATTATCTTTTAGATTTAACTCTTAGTTAAATAGTTTGACATTTACCATGTCTCTTTGTATTTTATATTATATGGTTAATAAACTTATTATAAAATTTCTATCAAACCCACAAGTGGTTCATTAATGATAAAACAATCATTATATATGTCTTTTAATCCAAACTATAGATTTTTAGGAATTGAATATTAATTAATAATATAATATTTGTTTTAAAAACTCTTTTATGTCAATTTTGGCACTATTTGGTATTTTGTTTTTTATAAATTCATAACAGCATTATCACTTCGAATAAAATTCATCTAACCAACCCTAACATTTCATATTAACCTATAAATTTATTAAAAATAATATAAGGTCTGAAATAGCATTTATTTTGGTATTTATAATATCAATTATTTTAATATTTCATTAATTGGGTAATTACTGCTTCATTATTGTGTCATAATTAAATTAAATTATTTAATGTCTATAAAATATAAATAAAATACCATTATGTGGGAAATATTTTTATATTTCTAAATATTATTTATAGTCGAGTTTATCTTATTTGAAACCCTATATTAAAAATGGTTTAGTTATTAATCTTTGAGTTTAACACTTTTAACTCTTATTTGAATTAAATAATAATAAATGTTCTAATCTAATCTAAGTGGACCTAAAGGATCATATTTTATTCTTAAGTTTGCTTTTGGTGCAATTATACTTATCCAATATAAATAATACATGTGTTACAGTAATAATAATATCATTTTAACTAATAATTACACTATTTACTTGTAACCGTGGTAAAAAAAAGTAAAAAGTTAATATTCACCAAAAAAATATTTTCAACTTATTAAACCACATTTTACTTACCAATATCAACCATGTCTCTAGGATTTTTGAAATTCCACTTACAGAAGTGGTAAAGTTATGTTTTACGTAAATTTGCAAATGCTCCTAGGAGGTGGGTGAAAGACGGTAAAAAGTTCAATAAAATTTATATATATATATATAATTATTATAAAATAACTCTAATAAATTAAATTGAGCTTATATAGGTATTATGTATCTATTTTTACCTAAAATTAATTTAAATAAAATAAAAAGTTATTTAAATAAAAATTCGGTTTAAAACAATAACTCAATGTTTTTTACTATCCACCAAAAATTGAAATGTTTAAGAAAAATAAAAAAAATCACAATAAGATAATTTTAAAATTTTGAATTCAAAAATGAATTATATTTTATAAATTTAAAAACATATAAGTTTCATTAATTAATTTTAAATTAATTCCCACTATCAAAAACAAAAAGAGTATTTTTATGAAATAATAACAATCAAAAGATTGACACATGTTTAGGTCCAATTTCAAAGTGAAATTACTTAAAATGACCATAATTGGAATAAATGGTTAAAAAATAATCTGATTATACTTCCAAACATTTAAAAAGTATAATTCAACACTATAAATTATTTTGATTAAAAATTTTGTTTTTATTTAAAATATAGTATTTTCCACTATTCACCAAAATATGATAGTTATCAGAAAAACACAAAAACTTTGTTGAAACTAAATTCTTATGTCCTGATTCTAAAGAAGAAATTTATTTTTTCAAATTTAATATATATAAGTTTCAAATATTGGATTTAAAAATGACTCACCATTTAAAGGCTGAAAAATTTCATTTTTTTAAAAATACTTCTTTTATATGAAAAAATGAATTTTTTCTTGCATTATGTCAAAGAAACTCATAATATGGATTCTAAAATTATAAGGATTCTATAATGTTTAAAATTCAGTTAATATTATTCAGAATGGCTTTTGAACAGCTAGTTTGGTAAGTTGTGGTGCGCTTAAACTCAGTGTTTCTTGTAGTGGAAGTTGTTGAATTACATTAAAGAAATAAAGTATTATGAAATCTTTAGGCGTTACACCTTATGATTTCACGACTATGGTTTCCTTGGTGGTAAAACATGAAAATGGTTATGTAACACCCCAAGATTTTATAGTGTGTTATTTCTTCAAAATAATTCAATAACTTGCACTACACGCAACACCGAGTTCAATCACACCATGACTTACAAAAAAAAGCCATTCAAAAGAGGTTATGAATAGTATTATCTAAATTTTAAACTTTATATAATCCTTATAATTTTAGAATCCATATTATGAGTTTCTAAGATATAATGCAAGAACAAATTCATTTTCAGTATTGCACTTTTATCAACTTTTAATAGTGAACACTTTTTAAATACAATATTTTAAAATTTTTGACTAAATGGGGACATCAAAAATATAAAATTAAACATCCCAAGCTTCTACGGTATGCTTTCTTTGAATAATACAGTAGCGTGTGTTGTACGCAACCTTGAGTTTTAACACACACCACAACCAATCAAACTAGCCGTTATGAATAGTAATACCTACTTTTCGAAATTATATATATTTTATATTTTAAAATGGACTTCATTTTTGGATTCGGAATATTGAATTTAGCCTAAGGTGAAATTTTGGTTCATTTCGGATAACTTTCATATATTGATGAATAGTGAAAATTACTAAATTTTAATTAAAAACAACTATTTTAATCAAAATAATTAATAGTGATAAATTATGAATTTGAGTGGTTTTAATGTATATTTAGAATATATTTTTACCATTTAATATAATTTTGGTCATTGGACATAATTTTACAATTAAACAGAACATAAACAAGTGTCAATCTTTTGATAGTTATTATCTCTTAAAAACACACTTTTTGTTTTGACATCGGGAATTAATTTTAAATTAATTTCTGCCACTTCTGTGTTTTGAATTTAGAAAAATGGATTCCATATTTGGAATCAGGATGTCCAAATTGTGTAAATAGATAACTTTTATTTTTAGACATTTTGAATAATTACTGTGGTAAATATTTTATTGATCATGGTTAAGGGTAAATCTGGTAAATAAGGGTAAAAAAATAATATTATAATAATACATAATTACCCTAAAACGTGTCCTAACCTTATTGGTGGACACATACCCGACCACGGGCATCCTTGGGTCGATTTGGGGACCCCTTAGAGCCACTTGTATGTGGTCGGGACACATTATATTAATAAAGTTAAAATAAAAATAAAAATGGCATAAGCTTACATCTTTTAGAAGAACAATTTTTACATAGGGTTACACATTTTTGGATTTTCGATTATAAATATTAATTAGAAAGCTAAAAAGATTTTATACATAATGATATTTTATTTATAATTTTTAGACATCAAATAATTTAAATTATTAATGACACAATAATGATGCAATGTTTACCTCATTAATAAATCATTTAAATAAATAAGATTATAATATTTAAAATATTATTTAAAACCAGTCCAATTCTTATTGGTTGATGTTATTTAGAATCTGAGTCATCTTATCTTCGACCTCAATGATTTTTGGTCCATTATAAACCGAATATAATTATATTATAAAGTAATACATTCACTCTTTCCTAAAGAGCCCCTCCTCTCCCTTATAAAAGGAGACCACTTCTACTCATTCCTCACACCTCTCAAGCCACTAGGCTCGGCCAATCTCTGCCCAAATACTCTACCAACTTCCCTCACTACAACCTAGAGGCCTTAGTTTGATCATAAATCCAACCTAAGGAGCCCTTTTGATCAAATCAAAAGGAAGAACCCGAAGAAGAGGTAATGTTTTCACCACCTCTTTCCAAGTTCCTTTATTCTTCCACTTCTTCTTTCTTTGTTCGTACCATTCTAAAATAATAAATCCAGTATCTCACATATACTGTGATGTTATTATAAATATGGTACAACCATATTCAGTATTCTATCCACCCTTTGAATAACATGTCACCATACGTGCGTACGTACGGCTTACCGTCTCCACGTCGTGGTGTAATTGTTATTCAATTTATTATTATTTGGATGGGTATAATAATGATGTGTAACTCATGTTAATAATAAATATAACATGTTAATGATTATGTATATATGATATACCATCCATTTATATATTATTTTAATATCAAAAGAAAGATATTGTCGCTCGTGCGTACGTACGGACTACCGTCTCCACGAATGCGATGAGATTCATTCTCCATCGTATCCATTCAAGTATAATTATCATTTGATGATTTAAAAATGATGTTTAAGGACTTGATATCATTATGGATATAAATAATATACAACCTATCCATTACAAACATGTCTTACATAACCAAACATTTACGAAGAACGAATCGATTATCACCCGAAATGACGATAATACTAAGATATTATTAATAAAGCAATGTTAAAAGATCATATATGATATCATATTGATGTATATGATTATTTTATAATTTAATAACAATGTTTTAATTATTATACAGGAGGTTAACATACCATCAACCAAGGAAAAGTACAAGGTAAGGGTTATTTCACAATCTCTTCATTATCCGAGGTTGTTTATATGTAATAATCTACTGGGATCTCGTAATCATCCACATCCATGTTTCTTCAAAATGTATTTCAAAAAAAATTTAACATTTAAAAGAATATGGGTTAAAGTCATTTATACCCTTGTTTGACTTATTATAATAGGTTTATAAGGGATTCTTTCTGTCGTTTTCCAAACAAGGTGCTTTTTAACCTTTTCGACAGAATTAAGATAAGAATGTTTTTTTAACGTATACGGCGGGTGCGGTTATTTTCCGCCGTTATAAAATATTCAAAGCTTTCCTTACAAGCTTATAAGAATATTTTCATGAAAATGTTTTATTTTATATGGCTCTTAAATGATTTCAAAAATAGAAAGAGATATTTCTCTAAAAATAGTTTAGATTTCATCTATGTCAACATCCTTTGATGGATTTTAGGCTTATTTAAAGTTGATTTATTATGATACAAAACTTCTATATTGTATTGAAGGTTTTGTGATATGTTTGGCTGTGGATGTGCTATTTTTATACCAGTCATAGTTTATGGTGAAATTATTGATGTTTCGTATGCTAGTTTTAATACGAATGTTTATGTTATGTTTAAACCTTTTTATATGGGAATGCATTGGACTTAATATGTGACGGGTGGAGCCCGCTATAGCTCCTCGATGCATCGGTAGGTCTCATGAGACAAACTAGTGTCTTGGCACAAGGCCTTGGCAAAATCTTATTTGTAGTCTTGGCACGAGGCCTTGACTATGTGGTTATGATAGTCTGGCATTATGCATTCCAACATTATGAAAGTGGTTATTGATTTTTGCATGTGATTATTCGATTAGTAGAATATCCATGTGAATAAGTAAATGGCATTATTTCATTTTACTTTTTCCATACTATGTTGAAGTTCAAGCTTAAAAGGATTTTGTTTTACTAATGCATTGCCTTAAATGTTTATGCTTATTTTGAATGTTCCGCTATATTGTTATCCTTACTGGGCATTTGAGCTCACCCCTTTTCTATGTTTTATTTTTCCCAGGATGTGAAGAAATAAGTTATGAATGACCTGCAGGGTTATTATGAGGGGATAATAGTGTGGACTGTAGAGACATTATGTTGTTGTAGTAGTTTTTCAATTTATGATGTAATGTAAAACTTATGAATATATCTAGTGTTTCCAAGGCTACTAAACCAATCGGTCTTTAGAGATTTGATATTTCTTGTGATCATGCCAATGCTATGTAATTAATGCACCGACTCTGGGTAACTGGGGTCGGGGCATTATAGTTGGTATGAAAGGAAGTTTAGTACAAACCTTGGAAGCTAGATTTAGATAAACTCTGATTAGAGCACATAGACCTAAGATGAACTTTGAGGATTAGTGTAGAAGAACATCCTAGAATTTTGGTATTGTAGAGATTTTGTGAGTTTTCCGAGAAATACATCCCTGTCTGGATACGAGCAGGTAGAGGCGGCTCTGGCACAGATGTACCTAGGGGTAAAACCCGAAAACACCGCTTTGAGCTAGACTCGAACGGGAACTAGTGCACGACAACGGGCCTTGCTGCACTCTTGGTTACGACACTCCCGGGAGATATGCTTAGGATAATTCTCATTTTCTTTACAAACCATTATGAAGGGTTTATGAGTATATACATCCTCAAAGGAGACATTTTTATGATTATGGATTATATCCATAAATAGTTCAATTTTTGTTAAGTGTTTTATAAGTATGAGATTATGTATTTTGATTCATAAACTGATCTAGTGTATGCCATTGTTTAGAAATGACGCCCAATAGAAGGAATGAGAACTCCAGAATTGCACATGATCCAAAGAGAAGGAAGGATCATATCTTTCATGGTCTTAATCTAGAATTTATTAGAGAAATAGTCTCCCATGTATTATCATCATATGAAGAAATAATATCATGTGTTGATAAGATAAGTAAAGAGTTTACTGAGTCCTATGGCTTTGAAGGGAAGCAAGAGAAGAAAAGGATGGAAGAGAGAAAGATGGATAAAGGGAAGAGGGAAAAGAAGAATTTTCCCATATGTGGTAACTGTGGAAAGAAACACCCTGGAACTTGCCTGAAATGAATGGGAGTTTGTTATAAGTGTGTAGGAAAAGGGTACAAAGTACGTGACTGCAAGGGTAAGAAAATGGTTTTAAATGTACAATGCTTCATTTGCAAGGAGTTTGGACACTACGCGAACCTATGTCCCAGTCATCAAACTATGCCGCAAATGATGTTATTGGATAATAATCAAGTTATGATACTACCACAGATGAAGAGGAATGATTAGAGTTCTTATGTTGATTATGTCAATTGAGTGTTGTATCAACAATGTACTTGTTATAATAATTATGGAGTATATAAGGATTGTACTGCAGTACTATTTCATTAAGGACTTGAGACTGTGTGGAACAAAGAAAAGTGACTCAATAGCAGGATAAATTTTTGGAAAATATATGGTTGAGAGAATGATAAATCATAATATAGTTCTGATACTGAGGTAGTGATTTTGGAATAATATGTGATTTTTTTGGATAAATTATATTGGATATTCTTGACTACCTTCAACTGATTAATGATTTGTATATTCCATCATTTTTGGGGTTTAAAACATTTTTGGATTAATGAAGTATATCCAGCATTCTATATTGAATAAGGGAGCATGAATGTAATCAATAAGGAATATGGTAATACATGATGAAGGTATTCATATGCTATTACGGGGTAAAAAGGATCTATATTATGTTTACCTTCCTTATAAATGTTGGACTGTGAGTTTGGACAGAAGTATTTTGGATAGTTCTAGTTTGGATTATTTTGGATTGCCATAAAAGGACAACCCGGAGGTCGGGCGGCAACCCGTCGCGTCCGGCAAGGCTGCGAGACTTGAACCCGCAACCGAAGGGCGACAAGGGTGTATCACCTACCACTGGCCCATGAGATGTCCTGGATTAAATAATGTAGTTTTTATTAAAAGATCTTGTAGATGAATTATAAATTCATTTATTTTGGAACCCTATACGAATAGTTTAAATAGAATTTTTTTACATTCTATTAACATTTAGAGTGAAAGATGAGTTTGTTGTAGAAATTTATTAATGGATAAAACTCTAATTATAAAGTAAGTATATCTCCTTATGATCTTAGCCAATCTCATAAAAAATTCCTCAATATTATGAAATGAAACTTAGAACAAAAATGATTTCCTAGATGGTACCTTAAATCATCACTAATTTATGGCTTTGGGATTGTTGGCCTTTTCATAGCCATGTTCTCTACCACTCTCCATCAGATAATTGATGGTTAGATTTTTCTTCCATATCCATATTTTCCTACATGGAACCCTAGTATGTGTTATTTTCGGTAATCTTCATACTTGCAACTCTTTATTTTAAATAGAGGCCTCATTAATTCATTTTTCGATGTGGGATTTCAACTAAGATATTTTGAAACGTCAAAAATGTGTTATCCTAATACCCTATGTTTTGTTGAACCGATGGTATTTCAAATCATCATAGATTGATGAATTTAAGGACCTCAATTTTATACTTGTTTGTGATTGATGACCTCAATCACTACCTATAAATATTTACGTTTTTCCTCCAATTATATGTCTCTAATTGCCACCAATGTTCTCCTAATCGAGATCATAATTTGGTGGTGACCCTTTCATTTATCTTTTCCTCATATTAAGACTAAATTTTAGTAACCCAATTTTCGATGTGGGTTTTCCCACAAATATATTTTCTATTTTCAACCTTTTATTTTCGAAGAACAATTTCAAATTGCGAGGATGCAATTTATTGAAGGAGGGGAGAATGTAACACCCCAAGATTTCATAGTGTGTTATTTCTTCAAAATAATTCAATAACATGCACTACACGCAACACCGAGTTCAATCACACCATGACTTACAAAAAAAAGCCATTCAAAAGAGGTTATGAATAGTATTATCTAAATTTTAAACTTTATATAATCCTTATAATTTTAGAATCCATATTATGAGTTTCTTAGATATAATGTAAGAACAAAATCATTTTCAGTATTGCACTTTTATCAACTTTTAATCGTGAACCCTTTTTAAATACAATATTTTAAACTTTTTGACTAAATGGGGAAATCAAAAATTTAAAATGAAACATCCCAATCTTCCACGGTATGCTTTCTTTGAATAATACAGTAGCGTGTGTTGTACGCAACCTTGAGTTTTAACACACACCACAACCAATCAAACTAGCCGTTATGGACAGTAATACCTACTTTTCGAAATTATATATATTTTATATTTAAAATGAAATTCATTTTTGGATTCGGAATATCGAATTTAGCCTAAGGTGAAATTTTGGTACACTTCGGATGACTTTCATATTTTGATGAATAGTGAAAATTACTAAATTTTAATTAAAAACAACTTTTTTAATCAAAATAATTAATAGTGATAAATTATGAATTTGAGTGGTTTAAAAGTATATTTAGAATATATTTTTACCATTTAATATAATGTTGGTCATTGGACATAATTTTACAATTAAACCGAACATAAACAAGTGTCAATCTTTTGATAGTTATTATCTCTTAAAAACACGCTTTTTGTTTTGACAGCGGGAATTAATTTTAAATTAATTTCTTCCACTTCTCTGTTTTGAATTTAGAAAAATGGATTCCATATTTGGAATTAGGATGTCCAAATTGTGTAAATAGGTAACTTTTATTTTTATACATTTTGAATAATTACTGTGGTAAATATTTTATTTACCATGGTTAAGGGTAAATCTGGTAAAGAAGGGTAAAAAAATAATATTATAATAATACAAAATTACCCTAAAACGTGTCCTAACCTTATTGGTGGACACATACCCGACCATGGGAATCCTTGGGTCGATTTGGGGACCCCTTAGAGCCACTTGTATGTGGTAGGGACACATTATATTAATAAAGATAAAATAAAAATAAAAATGGCATAAGCTTACATCTTTTAGAAGAACAATTTTTACATAGGGTTATACATGCTTGATATAAAATTATAAATATTCATTAGAAAGATAAAAAGATTTCATACATAATTATATTTTATTTATAATTTTTAGACATCAAATAATGTAAATTATTAATGACACAATAATGATGCAATGTTTACCTCATTAATAAATCATTTAAATAAATAAGAATATAATGATTAAACTATTATCTAAAACCTGTCCAATTCTTATTGGTTGATGTTATTTAGAATTTGAGTCATCTTATCTTCGACCTAAATGATTTCTGGACCATTATATACCTAATATAATTATATTATAAAGTAATACTTTCACTCTTTCCTAAAGAGCCCCTCCTCTCCCTTATAAAAGGAGACCACTTCTACTCATTCCTCACACCTCTCAAGCCACTTTGCTCGGCCAAACTCTGCCAAAATACTCTCCCAACATCCCTCACTACAACCTAGAGGCCTTAGTTTGATCAGAAAGCCAACCTATGGAGCCCTTTTGATCAAATCAAAAGGAAGAACCCGAAGAAGAGGTAATGTTTTCACCACCCCTTTTCAAGTTCCTTTATTCTTCCACTTCTTCTTTCTTTGTTCTTACCATTCTAAAATAATAACTCCAGTTTCTCACATATACTGTGATGTTATTATAAATATGGTACAACCATATTCAGTATTCTATCCGCCCTTTGAATAACATTTCACCATACGTGCGTACGTACGGCTTACCGTCTCCACGTCGTGGTGTAATTGTTATTGAATATATTATTATTTGGATGGGTATAATAATGATGTGTAACTCATGTTAATAATAAATAAAACATGTTAATGATTCTGTATATATGATATACCATCCATTTATATATTATTTTAATATCAAAAGAATGATATTGTCGCTCGTGCGTACGTACGGACTACCGTCTCCACGAATGCGATGAGATTCATTCTCCATCGTATCCATTCAAGTATAATTATCATTTGATGATTTAAAAATGATGTTTAAGGACTTGATATCATTATGGATATAAATAATATACAACCTATCCATTACAAACATGTCTTATGTAACCAAACATTTAAGATGAACGAATCGATTATCACCCGAAATGACGATAATACTAAGATATTATTAATAAAGCAATGTTAAAAGATCATATATGATATCATATTGATGTATATGATTATTGTATAATTTAATAACAATGTTTTAATTATTATACCGGAGGTTAACATACCATCAACCAAGGAAATGTACAAGGTAAGGGTTATTTCACAATCTTTTCATTATCCAAGGTTGTTTATATGTAATAATCTACTGGGATCTCGTTATCATCCACGTCCATGTTTCTTCAAAATGTATTTCAAAACATTTTTAACATTTATAAGAATATGGGTTAAAGTAATTTATACCCTTGTTTGACTTTTTATAAGAGGTTTATAAGGGAATCTTTCCGTCGTTTTCCAAACAAGGTGCTTTTTAACCTTTTCGACAGAATTAAGATAAGAATGTTTTTTTAACTTATACGGCGGGTGCGGTTATTTTCCGCCATTATAAAATATTCAATGCTTTCCTTAAAATATTATAAGAATATTTTCAAGAAAATGTTTTATTTTATATGGCTCTAAAATGATTTCAAAAATAGAAAGAGATATTTCTCTAAAAACAGTTTTGATTTCATCTATGTCAACATCCTTTGATGGATTTTACGCTTATTTAAAGGTGATTTATTATGATACAAAACATCTATATTGTATTGAAGGTTTTGTGATATGTTTGACGGTGGATGTTCTATTTTTATACCATTCATAGTTTATGGTGAAATTATTGACCTTTCGTATGCTAGTTTTAATACGAATGTTTATGTTATGTTTAAACCATTTCATATGGGAATTAATTGGACTTAATATGTGATGGGTGGAGCCCACTATAGCTCCTCGATGCATCGGTAGGTCTCATGAGACAAACTAGTGTCTTGGCACAAGGCCTTGGCAAAATCTTATTTGTAGTCTTGGCACGAGGCCTTGACTATGTGGTTATGATAGTCTGGAATTATGCATTCCAACATTATGAAAGTGGTTATTGATTTTTGCATGTGATTATTCGATTAGTAGAATATCCATGTGAATAAGTAAATGGCATTATTTCATTTTACTTTTTCCATACTATGTTGAAGTTCAAGCTTAAAAGGCTTTTGTTTTAGTAATGCATTGCCTTAAATGTTTATGCTTATTTTGAATGTTCCGCTATATTGTTATCCTTACTGGGCATTTGAGCTCACCCCTTTTCTATGTTTTATTTTTCCCAGGATTTGAAGAAGTAAGTTATGAATGACCTGCAGGGATATTATGAGGGGATAATAATGTAGACTGTAGAGACATTATGTTGTTGTAGTAGTTTTTCAATTTATGATGTAATGTAAAACTTATTAATATATCTAGTGTTTCCAAGGCTACTAAACCAATAGGTATTTCGAGATTTGATCTTTCTTGTGATCATGCCAATGTTATGTAATCAATGCACCGACTCTGGGTAACTGGGGTCGGGGCGTTACAGGTTATTCCATATTTTATATCATGTCCCTCGATAATTGTTTAGGTTAATATTTTTATAGTTACATACCTTTCTCCACCATGGAACTTTTGTACCCGAGAAAAAGTATATCTATTTATAAGATACATGTTTTTGGGAATGGTCTATTGCTTTCAATTTTTGGGAACACGTGCAGTATATATGACGGTACTGGGATGGAATAATGAATTCTATGGATTATTTCATAGTTCTAGATTTATTTTATTTTATTTTCATTGGATATAATATACTACTATAGATTCTCTATAACATTAATGGATTACTATTTTTGTTATATCATGTGATATTGTAACGATTTATTGAAGTTGTCACATCTAAAAAATTATCATAATTTTTCATAGTTATATGTTTTCTATTATTTTATACTTTTATTTTTACTATTACAAGTGGGTATAGTCTCTCCAAGATATCCTCATATACCGTCACAACTACTCATTATCCTATAGAATATGTGGAGGTGTGAATGATGCCATTCAATTGACATTATTTGGGAAATTAAAATGGACTTAATTTTTAGAAATTAAAATTCTAAAATTTAGGTATTATACTTTTAAATGGAAATATATAATGTATAATTTTTATAGGAAATGACTTTTTTCTAATATGAATAGTTAATATTTTTTCTATCAAATAAAAATTATGTTAACGTTAATATAAGTTGTATATAATAAATATTATCGATATTCATTTAATGGAAGTATATTTAGTTTCTTAAAATAAAAACTAATAACACATAAAAATGAAATTTTTATTAATAGCACATATTGATTAATAATATGGATTTTTAAGTGTCTAGTAAAATCTATTAGATAGATTTTAATTTTTTTTGTTTAAAATATTATAAATAAATCTCATTAAATATATTCTTTATACAATATAGACTTATAATAAATAATATATTAAAAATAATTCATTGAAAATTTTTATTTACATATTACATAATCATAAAAAATTCCATTAATTTTAATTATTTATATCCTAATAATTTCATATTACTAATCCATGTATATTAAAATAGTTCATTGGATATTATAAATAAATCATATTATAATTTAAAATTAATATTATTAATACTAATACATTACACATTAATTAATATATATATATATATATATATTATTTCAAAATTATATTTTTGTTTAATTATTTATTATTTTTAAGTTATTTATTTTCAAATTTACCAAAAAAAGATTTTACTTATTGGATAAATGTAAATATTATTTACATATTTTTAATGACCATATTTATAATGAAAAAATTTCATTATAATATATAATCTTACTAAATTCATTTATTCCATTAATTATTCTTAGGTTACACATCTCATTCTTAATAAATGAATTTTCATAATGCTTCCTCCTTTTATTATTTTATTTATCATCAAAGGTATAATTCAACTAATGTGGATTCTCAAGTGTTAAGATAAAAAAGTTATCTATTATAGTAAATGGTATTATTATTTTCTATTTATTTTACCCTTTTTATTTGTGGAAATTTAATAGATGAATTTTTTTATGGAATGTAATATATGATTTCATGAAAAAAAATTATGAAATTAAGTATCTCATAAATTTGTATAATTTTTTTTATATTAGTGTTTATTTTGAAATAATATATTCAGTATATTTATTTTTTTAATTTGAAATAAATACGACAATTTAGGGTGTAAATTATCTCCCATAAATATATTTTCTTCTCAAAATTTTAAATACCACCCGCTAATGTAAAAAAATGTTTTTTATTTATATGGTGGAAATGGTTAAAGATATAATTTCAAGTGATACATAAATCTTCTTACCTTCTATAAAATTTGGAATAAATTTGTCAGGAATATGTTTCTTTATGAGTTTATTGATAAATAAAACACTAAACATACTTTTTATGATCTTTCTCCACACTATATGATTAATATATTATTATCATAGTATCTAATTTAATTAAAAAAATGATCTTATGAATATGAAAATATCATACAAGGATGCCCAATCCAATGAATCATCTTTTTAATATTGTGATTCCTTTTATTCGAATATGAAATAATTTGATCAACATATAACTTGTATAGATTAACCTTGGAACTTCAATGTTGTTCTAAAAATAGTTTTTCTAAAAAATAATATTATATATTACAATATCAAATTCAATTTATTTCAATTATAGATGAATTTAAAGGGAATTTTAATCACTGTTTCACATGCCTTGAGTGATTTGTAATAGGTATATGGTTACACCCTGTTTTCATGTATAATATCAACATCAAATTAACACCCAACTACACATTTTTGTTATAATACATTGGTGAAAATTTGCTAAAGAATTCAATTTTGGACAAATATTTAATTTTTTTCCGATATTGTTCCAATATGTGTATGGTATGATTGGATGAAGGTGTGATTTCTGTATAATTGTTATGGATTCATTTAATGATGTTATATATCATTATTTATTAATTATCCATATTATAAATCATTCATGTTATAAAGTGATCTTAATTGATAAACAGAAGTGATAAAGGTTTTCAACATTGATTATATAAAGTGATTGTCCCTTTGAAATATAATTTCATGAAGAAGAAAATTTAATTGATGATTGTAAAAAATAATATTTTTCATGATGATGAATTTAAAAATCATTGGGGAGTTAAGAAGATAAAACGTTGGACATGAAAGAATAGAAAAAGTTTTTTATTTTCACATGTGTACTTCATTTTGGAATTATTGTTTCTCTTTTTCTATGTAAGAAAATATTTTTTTAGGAATTTACTAAAAAACAAAAAACCCAAAAGACAACCTTATATGCTTAAATAAAGGATATTATTGGAGCAAGAGGAAAACCATGCCAATGCCAGAATCCCATTACAGACTGTGGGTGGAGGAGGAGTGTCCTCCCATTTATAAGTTCGTATTAGCCTGTGTGTAGTCACATAGTTGAGTCATGTCTCATGGTGTGTACTCACATGTAATAGTTGAATGAAGATCATGATGGTGTATTGTGTAGTGTGAAAGGTGATGAACACCGATATTAATCTCTTGATTTTGCAGAAACACTTCAGTAATAAACAAGGACCTCAACTATTGGTGAGATTGATGTGAGATGATGAGGCAACATAGACAGTTCATCCATTTTAAGAAGACATGAAATTTTTTAGATATATTAGGTTCAGGTGATCAAAATATTTCATTCGAGTAGGTTCCTTTATCATCCTTGTCTTAGTTTTTAATGATCTACACAGTTTAAGGATTCCTCCATTTCTTATTAAAAATGTTCTTGGTTGAGACAATGAACATGGTCTAGATGGCCATCAATATATCCCGATAACTAGATGAGTCCAATGAATTCATTGACAATATTGTTCATGTAATTCCATGAATGAATAATTCAAACCATGATTGTGATTTTCTCTCAATGAATTATCATATTTAGATGAAGTTAAACATCTTATTTATGAACATGTAAGACTAAAAATGCATGTAGTTACACATACAAGTATCAAATGAATCATATTATTTGGGGAAGGTGTAGTCTTTGATACACTAAATGACTCCCATGACGATAAATGGATTGGTAATTTAATGATATATTATGGAAAAAACACATCATAAGAGAAGTTATTAACTGAACCTACGAGTAATTTATTTGAAACATTTTTGCATCAAAGCATTAAAGGACACGCAAAAAATTCAATTTTTTGCGTGAGAAGTTATACCTAATCCCCTCGATTCGATTATGTTCACGAAGATAGAACAAACCTTGCATATTATAGTTTCTTAAAGGAATACACTAGCTAATAAAAATTTCATTTGAAAATATTAATAAATAAAGGACACTTTAGGTATTTGACATAAATGCATGCTGAAGTAAATAAAACCCATATATATATAATGTGAGATTAATAAAAAATACCCATTTTCATTAGGGTATTTTAATTGAGTAATTATATATAATATAAAAAAATTATTTATTTTTAATGATGAAAAAAAATAAATGTGTTATTATTTGATACATCTAAATGAAGATTTAAATAAAGTAATTTAAATCATGTAATTATTGAGACCTTATTTTGATATTGTTTGTGTAAAAATATGTGAATGAAGGTGATGTAAAAAAGAGACAACTTTTCAATATAATTTGAGATCCTGATACATTCATCTATTAAGGAAAAGAATATCATTATCTTGAAATTCATTGATGATGAAAAACATGACATCCCATGCATTCACAGATTAAGGATAATCTTGAATTTCCCAAATCTGGAAGGTGTATTGAGACCATAATTATTAAAGTTATTCTAGAGGAACATAATAATTTTAAATTATGAAATAGCATGTTTTAATAGTAAATATCATCCTATAGTGGTAAAAGTCATTATTAAATGTTTTTTTATTCTAGTTAGTTATAGGAGTAGATGAATCCTTTTGGATGGATCTAGGAGCATAAGGAGTTTATCGGCTAGAGGCAGAGAAATAATTTTTTTTAAGGGGCAAAAATCAAATAGAGTCCCTTGGATAGATTCAAATTATAAATATTTCAATTGGATATGAAGGAAATTTTATTCACATGTTTTATAGTGAAAAATACATGTTGGGGTGTCCAACCAACATTGAAAGGTGTAGGAATTTCATTACATAGCCATCTAAATTCCCTGTTCATCCCTCTCTTATTTTCAAAATTCTCATGAGTGAGATTGAGAGATAATATCTAGTGAATTAAAACCCTTAACAAATTCATGACTTTGATTATAAAGAAATGGAATTAGAATAAAGGAAATAACTCATTCACTCATCATCTCTCAGTGGTCAATCCATTCTAGGGATCTACATGAGGTATCAGAGAGTAGATCACACCTGAAGATTGAGAAAGTGGTTTTTCATGAACCAATCCATTGGGGAATAACCTAGGACTACTCCAAGCCTACCTTTAATAGAACAGGGATAGTGAAAAACACATATTAGGCATATCCCATAAATTCTAGGAATTATTCTGATGTACCTGTACACATGAACACAAATACAATCCTATAATGTAATGAAATATAAATTAAAATAAGTAAATTTCATGCATAAATATATAATCTCACATCTACAATATAAAAATAATGAACTGAAAGAGAAAATGGGTCAGAATTCATGACCAAAAAAACTATAAATAGTCTGACCTGCTCCATGGGAATAGAATACAATAAAATGAAAACACCCATTAAACAACATGATCTTTATAGCACAATATATACTCCACTTACTCCACATCCTCCTGTGAAACCATCAAAAAGGTCATCATCTTCATATAACATGACAAGTGTGGGAAGATATCATACAGAGGTGTGTAGAAAAACACCTAGTATGACTTCTCTAAAACAATAGAAGTGGATCAAAAATTATATTCAATTCCTTACAAGCTATAATAACCAATGTATAACAGAAAAACACCCTATATACTCTTGAATTACACCACACCACCAGGAATTCATAACCAACAACTATCTATATGATTCATATCAACACAACACTCATTCTTATAGAATCCACTCCATGAGATATTCAATCCTCATAGACTCTAATCATAGAGGTCTCTATCATTGGTTCCTACCCATGAAAGCTCACTGGTCTTAGAAGGCATGGTATAGAGATGTGAGGTAATTCTAAGAATCACTAGGGGAAAACAAAAACATAATTTGAATCATAATACTACATATGAGATCATATTTAAATGATAAAATATACTCTACCAATATTTCATGCTATATGGAGGTTGAAAATTTTACTAAAGGAGGCCATGTTGATTCAAAAAAACCCCACAAATGGTATAAATATGATAGAGGGTCACTCTCTATTCTCATGGATGGAAGAAATGAACTCTATCTAAGTCTTATTATCTAGGGGGGATTTGAATCATATTATGGTGATGTAATTTCGCATTGAACACTCAAGGGTATAGAAAAAGAGAACACAATGAACCACAAAAAGTCCAGAATAACTAAATGGTGGGATACAAACACCCTCAAATGGGTGACACAACATGTATAATGGGTGCATGTCATGTCAAACTATCCCCATCACTTTTTATGTGTTAAAGCCTCACACTGAATGTAATTCTCCTAGAGAGTGGTTGTAAGAATACAACCTATGTCTATGGATTATAAAACACCTGACTATGTGTTTCTAGCCATGTTTTTGTACTCGTGGCTCTGTCTATGTAAAACGGTCCAAACCTATGTACACATTTCCATGTACCTGTATGAGTATACAGAAAGACATTGTTCATATACATCTGTCTATGTACATGTACATTCTATAATATACAGCGAGCATTCATAGAGTGGTCACCCAACATGTTACCATGTAACATGGTGTTTGATACTTATCTCTACAAAAACACCATTGCCACATCAATGTGGTCCCACATAGTGTGTAATCCCAAAGTGCTTGATTTTTATTCTGTGATATTAATGTTCTACTAGAATCTCTTCTGCATCATCCCATGTGTCACCATAATGATCTATCTTTCTGAAAAATTTATATTGGGGGTTATTTGAGCCCCTATTGACTGGATTTTGGAATTATAGGATTCAAATCTAGTCAAAAAACTCCACATCTATCCTTTTGTATTTTCACCATTGAAACTGGTTTGAAAGGATACCTCAAATCCATTCTGATACACCTCTAACTGTTCGGCACCATCACCACACCATGATTGTAACATAAATCTGGATCCACACCCATGGATTCACTATTTAATTTAAGAATGGTCACACAACTATTGAATACCAATTATTCATTAAACTAGATGAAAAAATTATCACACATGATGAATGTGGGTAGAATGGTTGATGAAATCCAAAAGACAAAAGACATGGGCAATGAACCTTAGTATTTTTCATTAATACTCGATCCACTATGGTATAAAATGACAACCAAAGTGGAAGAAACGAAATAGAAAAAATATTATTCCCTCAACTTGAATCTACTAAAGATGAGCATATCAATTTTATTTATTGAATTAATCTACATTCATTAGGAATTAAAAGATGACATATAAATAAAAAATAAATATCCTCCAAGGATTATGGATCATTCATTGATGACTAACTATTGTGTTCCTTCCCTTGATAAAATTCATTCCTTTATTGGCTCAACAATCCTCAATCTTGTCATGATCCATCCTTATCCACCAAGAAATATCATCAATAGTCTCACTTGGTCTCTAGGGAATATCAGCCTACCAGGAGACAAAATTATAACCATGTTAATATTGGATACTTTGGTCTACACATCAAAAATAAAAAAATACATTAATAAATTTATTTTTTTTTTCCATCTAATACAACCATAATTTTTCACAACCAAAATGTGTCAAAAAGAACATGTCTTACCAAGGGTAAAACCTAACTTATGAACTCAAAAATGCAATCAGATATTTGACATAGTCTATCATTTGTGATTTATTCTACATATTCATTAAAATTGAAAAAATGTGTTATTTATTTGTTTTAATATATTCCAAAAATTTATTATGGAAACAATATACCTCATAATCACAAGTTCTATCAGTTCAAGGTACAAAAAATAATTCCTATAATATCAAAATAAAAATACTAAATGAAAAAACAATTTCATTACATTCTCCACAGCATAGGTCATTTCAACCCTAAAATAAAAAACCCTACACAAAAAGATGAGGGTACTGGGCCCAAATCTAGGTCTTCCACTCATAGGGGCTCTCATAAATGTTCTTTTACTACCAATAGACATTCACGAGGGAAATTAGTCACCCATGAGGGATATTATTCTTCCAATTACCAATATCCAACTGGTTCTCATCAAAGGTAGATCCATCCTTGTTGTCTAGCCTGCCCTAGTCAATAACATGTGAGGGGTCATGCACACACCTCCTCTATTACAACACATAAATTATGTTGGGTATATGGTATAATGTTGGATGTTGAGATAATATATAGACAACCTCTCTCACTCTATATAGTATTCATAAAGGGACAATGAATCTCAGATAAAAATTGACGCCACAACCAAATCTACAGAATCCATGTTTAGGTGATACCCAAAAGAACACATAGTCTAACACTGTAAACTAAATTGGTCTCCTTGGTCTATCATTGTATGTCTAAAAAAAGATCTGTCCAGTTTGTATATACTCATGGAAGATCATCACCTTCATTGTAATATCTTGTACCAACTCCAACCCCATCACTATTGACTCTCCTAGATCAGTCCAACAATTTGGATACCTACATGGCCTCCTATAAAACTCCATTAGTGGTTCCATACCCATGGTGGAATGGTATATGTTATTTTATGAAAACTCCATTAAAGGTAGATGGTCCTCCCAACTGTAGCCAAATTTCAACAAGAAAAACCATTTCTTCTTCCCTAAAACCTAAAGGTTCCACTTTGTATGGTTGTCTGTCTAGGGTTGAAACTATTTCCTCAAGAATAACTTAGTTCTAAAGGCCTCTAGAAATTATCTCCATAATCATGATGTGAATAGAGAATCATAATTCGAAAAAATATTCAAGGGAACTTTATGTATTCAATCAATCCCTTACATGATGATGTGTCTCATGTTCTCTACTAAACTCTACTCTCAAATAGCTAGGAAGTGGGATGACTTGGTGAGACACTCTATGATGAACAAGATGGAATATTGTCCCCTTGATTTATGTGGTAACCCCTCACATTTTACATGGATATCACAACCCATTTAAACTCTGGAACCTCAATGGGTTGATCTAATCTCATTGGAATCAAGTTATTATCCTTCACTTGGTGACAAGTAAGGCATCATGTGATAAACACCATAACATCCTTCGTAATGTTTGGAAAATAAAACTGATGTCGAAGGTATGATACATATTTTTCACACCCATGTGTACTTAAAAAGGGGAGATATTAACCTATTATGTCACCTTATCCCGTAATGTCAAAATTACCTTCCTCCATCTTGTAAAGAGGATAGTGTGATCTCAACCCTCTGAATATCCATCATGAAAATATCCCATGGATATATGAGTACGTAAGGCCTCACAATCGATATCTCCGTGTTAGGAATCCATAACATGTTGTGAAAATTGTTGGGTGACTACCATCAACTAATGATATGAAGCACCATCCTTGTTAATAATGGACAACTTCAAAAAATCTATGTATTCTTATGCCTCAACAAATTACTGATAAAATGATGTCCTTCTGAGTGAATATTACACCATGTTCCCCTTCATAGGAGTATATAGAATCTCAATGTCAAAATTATATTAGAACTCTTACAATATATTTTTTAACATGTTAAGATCCTTATAATATATGATATACTTATGACTTTTCTGGTCACAATAAATGATAAACTACTCTCCCATCTAGTAGTGTCACCACATCTTCAGCATGAAGAATACTTATTTTGGCTCATGATCACAGATCACATAGTTCTACTCATGTGGTCTAAAATATCATGATACATATGAAGTGAACATATTCCACTATATATACACAACCAAGACGATTATCTAATGTTTCACCAAATTCTATTTTCTCGACAACCCCCTGATGGAAATATCATGATGGGAGAGCTCATAAACCTCTATATCAGCTCATGAAATTACTACTAGCACCATTTTACCTATATAGATGTCTTACCCATCCATGTAAAATATTTTAGGGGTCCTTCCAATCTAAATAATTCTGTTACAATGCTCTTATAGCACCATTACAACCCAACGAAACATCACACCTCAATTACATTCTTTGGTTTCTCCCAAGGAACCATGGCCTAAACCTTCATTCGGTAAAATAATTTTCCTTCCTCTGAGATCACATGTCTTAATATGTGGCCGCTAATATACTACACCAATACTTACTAATCATCCTATAAATTACATTCTCTTAGTGTGTGTCAAGAACCATCCTCAAATATCTCACATGATCCTCTTAGGAAACTGAGTACACTAGGACACTATCAATGAGGACTATCATGAACCAATATAAAAAAAGCTAAAAAATATAGTCCATGAGTTTGATGAATACTATTGGGATGCTCAACATTCTAAATGACATCACCATGTTCATATAATAAATGTAGAAACATCTGACTATCATCTTTGGTATATCATAACCACGTACTCATAAGTGGTGATAGACTGATCTAAGGTCAATCTTCAAGAACTAATTACCCATTGTAATTGAAAAAAGACAACATTGAGCCTATGTTGTGGACAAATATTCTTCATGGGCACTTATTTCAATCATAGATAGTCCATACATAACCTCAAGCTCCCATATGAATTCCTGGAAAACAACAATGGGGATTCCTTAAGAGAAACACTGGGTCACAAAATTCATTTCTATTAAAATTATTCTAAAAGATACCTCAACTGAGAATGCTCTACAAGAGACTCCTGATATTTTAAAATTGATATGAGGTACATCCTAAGAATCTAGTAAACATATAATTAATCTCTTAGTGGGAAGGTAAACAATGTACGTCACTATGAAAGATGTCCTCATATTGCCCCACCACTATAGGAAATTGAAATCTCACAGTATCCACTACTCAAAGAGTCATTATAGCCAACTGGTGAGTAATTGGATAAAATATCTTATTCTCAACACAATTCGTGCCTATGATCACATAATAATACCTCATTGATGCTACAATGATATTCCAAACAAAAACTTTCCTCTATGTGTCATATTTCACTATCAACACAAGTGACCAACAATTGTCTCTACCTCGACTATCCCTAAACCATCTCCCGATTAGCTGTCTGATAGGTTGGAAAAGCCCATGATAGCTATCCATATCTATTATAAGATAAAAATTACCTATTCCAAGGCTGATTAAAGAATACTAAAAGCCTTTTAATGATGATATTGGGTCTTGGGATTTCTTACCAAGGTTTTTGAGATGCCTGAATCCATACAACTACTGTTAACAACCTTATTTGAAAGTCATAACTCTATGGATACCTATACTTACGCCCATTTTCAGTGTCTACTCATCTTTGAAGTTCTTCACTACCAAGAGCTGCTCCAGAACACCAGTATAGTTGTGAATGAAAATGGATAAACTAAAGACCTGATGTCCCAATGTAAGCCCCACTCAATGGTCTAAGCCCTGAAGATGGAATCATAAATCATATCCATGGAGTAAAGTGGGATATTTTTCTACCTTATTGAATATTATAACATGGTCAAACATTAATATTATAGATTCAAGAACTCCTTAGTGTGTATTTATCACCACCTAGCTAGATAAAAATCCTCCCTAACGATAATATCAATGTGTTTCTAGGAGAGATATGTATTGTTATGTGACTAAGTCACTCAGCTCCAAAATCAGACAATAAATACCTAAAGAAGACTCACAGTGAGGAGAAACATCAAATTTGAAGGCATATTCAATAAGATAAAAACTCTTATAACTCACTCTAGTAGTTTCTCATCTTCTTGAGGGTTTTTATCACATCAAAACATGAGAGGTCACTACCTCTAAAACTCGTGCAATGTACTCAGCCTGCATGTTTCCTCTACATGCACATCTGGTTATTGATTGGGGTAAAAGTATAGTATTGTTTCTAAAAAACCACCCCAATGTGATATATATGGTACCTGAACCTATACTGAAGCCTCTTCACTAGGTAGATAATCATTGTTATCTTGTACTGTAATCCTACTCGGCTGGCTGTGTGGAGGAATCCAGGAAAAAACATTTACTATGGTAAAAAGAATATATATGGGGGAATGGATTAAGATAGAAATGGGAAACACAGACCATTCTTATAGGATTTATGTAGCAATAATTCTTCTACAACTGATGTCTACATGTACCATGTAAAAATGTATGTGATCAGAATCCTGGTGTACAGATATGTCAACTTCCACACTATCACTGGAATCTCTAGCCTAAAAGATGAACTCGTAACAATAAGCATTGGTTTCCCAAACCAACGTCATAAACTCCTATCATGTAGATGCATTTTATCATATGATACCACTCTATCATGACCTTACCATCGAGGGTATAACCAATGACTAACCCAATTCCTCTTCAAATATGCCAGGGTCTATAGACCAATGCAAATTAGGCATATTCCACAAATTTGAGGCATTATCATATTGTACCTTTAAACATGCACACATCTATATCATCATAAAATACTGATATTTAATACAAAATAAAACAAAAGAATGAATAAAACTATAATCCAACAACAAGAAAATGACTATAATGTACTAAAAGAGGAAAATTGTCCAAATATAAGGCCAACTAAAAACAGGAATGAGTCCAACCTACTCCGTCATTGAAGAATATGACCAAATGAAAATTCCCAGAAACAACCTTGTCTATCTAGTTCATGCTAAGCTCCACCTGCTCTATATCCTCATGAGATATCATTTAACGGGTCATCATATCCATAAGATATGACACGTGTGGGCAGATCCCATGCATGGGTGAATATAAAAATTCCCAGTATAAAACCCGAAAACACTAAAAATAAAGCAAAAAAATAGTGATATGAATAAAAGATACAAAATAAAATGAATAAAAAACAACCATATATTCTTTGTAATGAAACTACACCACCGAACTATCCTAACCAACTACCAACCACGTGATTCAGATTAATGACAATCTCATTTTTAAAGAATCCACTCCATGAGACAGTATGTCACTCGCAATTCTCATCGATGAGGTCTAGATAATTAAGCCGCACCCAACATAACTTATTGGTATAACAATACCTTGATACTCATGTAGGTAGTTACACCCCAAACTATTGGAAGATACCAGAAAACTAGTCTGGATCAACCAAATATGTAGGGAATTAAATTCCTCTTATACCACTCTATCACAACCAGACCCACTAGGGTCTGACCCATGAATACCTACTATCCTTTTCCTATTGAAGGTGGGAATGGGATAGTCATGGGTTAGACATTGGTGGGTGAGGTCATTACATTTTGATGATGTAATCAACTAATGATAGAAATTAGTTCATTACCCTTAATTGAAAATGTTTAAAAATCATAATGTGTGGAAGAAAAGAAAATTGATATAATAATTTTTATTTATCCTTTTCATCCCAATTCGAATATGAAATCAATATAAATTTATTTCATTAATAGAATAATATGATGAATAATTTATTCAAAAATTTTTTCTCTCCAATCGAGTTAAAATTTGAACCCTATTTTATTTGAAAATGAAACACTCCCATTGAGAAAAGATGCAATCATTTTAAATTTTACATGAATATAAAAACATAATGTGAATCTATATATGAAGAGGATTAAAATAAAAATTTTATTCCATGGAAAAATCATACAATCACAAAATAATTCCAAAGAAGAATATATCCTGATTTTTTGTAATCAATGATAAACTATTTTTCCTTGAAAAAAAAATTCCTAAGAGAATAAGTGGTCATAATTATATACGTAAATAAAATGGGAACAAAAATAAATAATAAAAGTGATATAAATTAATATCTATAAAATAAAATTTAAAAAAATGTTGACATAAAATAAATTGAAGGATAAAACCATAACTCTTTAAAGACAATAAGATTAAATTGTAGAATTGAGTATTAATTTATTATTCTCTAAGCCTACGGGCCTTGTAAGGGTTCTACCTCATCCCTTGAAAGGGGGGTTATCAAAAAATCAATAAAAATGAAGGCCTTCAGGCCATTCAATGTAGAATCAGGTATTAATCCTAATTTAATTATGAATGTATTGTATTTTCATTTGGAAAAGAAAAATATGAAAAGAAGAGTTATTGATTAGAAGTTAACCACCTTTAGATATAAGATTAATATCCCCCAAAAAAAATATCAATGTTTTTAATAACAATGAAGAATCTAGATCCGAAATCTACATGTAAATTTTATTCCAAAGAAAAATCTTAAAAAGTTATTCCAAAATTGATGAAATTACCAATGTGTTATTATTGTGAATGCTTCATTCATATAATTAGTAGAAATTTGGTTCCAAAAATATTAAATATGTTATAAGAACTCCATTAGTTCCATCATCTCAATTAGAAAGATACATTGTCTAAATTATGAAGATACCAAATATTTTATGACCATTTTGGTAAATGTTTCACTTCTTATATCCTAAGTAATATTGTAAATATTTTCCCATGGGGTAATTCATGGAAGGGGGAAGAAGCCATATGGAGACTCTCCAATCCAATGAATTTCCAAAAGATTTATTACCTATATAAAGAAATATCAAGGATAAAAATATGATTATTTGTTTTGGAAAATTAAAATCTTCCACAAAAAAGGGTGTATCAATAACCAAATCATGTACAATCAGTAAAATAACCTTATGGAAAATAATATTTTTTGGAAGGTTGTTGTTCTATCATTTATGGAGGTATAAAAATATACTCCAAAAAATTAGCAGTTCAAGTGAATAAATTTTTTTCACAAAATAATATGTGTGTAAATAGGAAATAAAGTGCATCGCATAATAAGATTTGAATGAATGAGAAATAAATGATGAGAGAAAAATATAATCTTGAATATTTCTTATCATTAAACAATATTTTTTTTATTTCCCATTATTTTAGAATTTATGAGATATCATATATGCAATTTATGTAGAGAAAATATTCATCATGGAATTAATAAAATTTCATGACTAGGAAGAGCAGCTTATCCCTTGTGGGAGAGTTATGTAGGACCCTAGGACACCTTGAGAGGCGAGGGGTGAATTAGGATGTAAATTTTTATTTTATAACACGGAACTTATTCCCATAGTGGTAGGAACCAGTAAAACCTATAAGACTGATGGGTAGAGAGAAAAAGACAACCAAAAGAAAAAGATACCACATATCACTTTTACTTGGTTCACCACTAAGGGCTTTGTCCAAGGTGCATACGCCGACAGGTTCCCAATCGTACCAAAATCCACTAAACTTCACTAGTCATGGATTACAATGTTCTGGTATAGTCACCCAATACTAGGATCACTACCATTACAAAAGTTCAAGTATAACTCATTGCGTCCCTTGGGTCAATCCCGTTAACTCCCCCTAGATCTCTACCTTTAAGTTCCACTCAGTTTATAGATGTGATAGTCTCTTCAATATATCTGCATTGAAGTATTTTCCTTTGCATATCACGAGACTCTTCTTGCATTAAAGTCCTAAATTGATGAACTTGAAAGCACTGAACCACTGAACTAGATATTCAGAATGTAAAAACAGGTTACACTATCGATTGTGTGCAACACCTACACTTTTCATGTAAGATATCAATTTTTCATGAAATATTTGATTTTCAAGTGAAAAATATTTTGTGCAGCATAACCCTTTTCACGCAACTAAATATTTTACGCGTAGTCTCCACTTTTACGGGTAGTTTCAACTTTTTCATGAAACTCATAAATTTATTTGAAACATCACCTTTTACACAAAACTTCTAATTTTTCATGCACCTTATAATTTAACGCACAACTTTTCCTTTTTTGTGTAACTCCCTTTTTTCACACCTTTTACACTCATCAGAACTTAGATCTTCTCTGATTCTTCAGTATTACCAAATGAGGGGGTCACCTATTATTTATAAGCAACACAGAACCCCCATGCACAATACCCATGCCTTGTCGCTCAACTCAAGCATTTTCTATTTTTCATCATTATGATCTTGAAACACCTTTTTCACGAGAAAACTAAACTACATTAACTATTGTGTGCAAAACCAATTTAGCGCTCAATCCATGTTTTTCGCACACCACTCCAATATTTCATGAAGATCATTCCTTTTCCATTTTTCAGTTACCTAATCCTAAAACAAACATTCCATGCATGTTTCCAACACACATACCCTTTTGTGCACAATATTCTTTACCAAACACACATTTTCTCGTTTCCCAATTTTCAGGCCCAAAAATTTGGAAAACCCTGGGAAATGATGTAACCTTAAATACTATTTTCTACATAAACTGTATGATCACTTTAATGGAAAATTTTTTGAACATATACTATGTATTGGCAACAAAAACAAACTATAATCCCATTCTCTGCAAAGAACAACCATGGTTCCAACACATTATTGAAAAAAAATATGTTAAATATTTAAAACATAGTGAATGTGGAATTTCTAAAAATCAAAATTAAATTGGATGATAATGTATTATGATAAAAAATTCATCCTTTATTCTTAATTGTATTACTCATATCAATTTAAGGCTAGTTTATGGTTGATTAAATGACAAGAAATTGGGGGAGATATTTCTTTTTCACCTAATATTTTTTATGTATTTGTTGATGTAAGTGTAGGATTTATCAATTTTTTTATAAATCTAATTTCCTCCAAACCCTCATATAATAATTGAGAATTTCATATTATGATTTTACAAGCATGGTAATTTATGGATTTCAAAATAACAATGGTGGTATTTATCTTGTTTTCTCTAAATTATTTGTCCATATAGAATTATAGTTGAATAACTAAATTTTATTTGTCTATGTAACCAAATGAGATCATTCTTATTTTTTCCGTGATCTTAAAATTTCAAAAAAAAGTTATGAGGTCATCTTTTTTGGGAAAAAATTATTTTATAAGGCCTCCCATATAACCTTTTCATTTCATTGAGAGAGATGGAGTTTTTTAAAACACATGTTGTATTTTAATATATGATGATATATTGGAAACAAAATAAAATCGGGAGATTTGGTACTTTGTTTTTCATTATTTTAAATGACGTGTGATTATGTGTTGGGTGGGTATAAATGAATTAGGGATTAATATATGATTATTAGGGGTTAATTTAATAGAAATGTATGTCCAACATTACCAATTATATATGTTGTAACTCTGATTAAGTTTTAAGTGATCTTAAATGTTACACACATGTGCTAAATAGTTTTGAAATTGGATACATATAGTGATTATTCCTGAGAAATGTAATTTTATGAAGAAGATAATTTAATTAATAACCTTAAAAAAATTTACGTGTTACATAATTTAATAATCATGAAATAATTAAGAACAATCAATGATGGCCTTGAAAAAAATATAAAAAAAATCTTTTTACCTGAATATTTTTTTTGAGAATTTGGTCTTCTATATTTATATAATTTGAGATCTTTTTTTGAGTCTACAATAAAAGGGAGAAACCACACAATTCATCTTTATTTTCTCAACCATGTGATCTTATGGGACCTCGGGCTCCACCATTCCCATGGGAGTAGCCCATACCATCCCTTGGGTACCATAGGAGAATGTGACCATGTAAAGGATAATCTTGGGCCATTTGTTGTCCAATAGTAGAGTTAGGGAACATAGTCCAATATTTTATGTGTTGTTAGGATACAATCCCATGATGGAGTGAAGTATAATATGATCGGTACTAACCCACATAACAATCTCATTTTACTGCAACAGTGCTTATATAATAAATCTATGTATCTACTGCTATTGAGATCAACATGGGACAAAAACAATTTAGTTACTATTCGTATTATTTTAGAAAATATGGATATATTTGGAACCATCATATTTAGCTGATCCAGATTGTAAGATAAATTTGGTTATTTTATCTTCCTCTTATCATGGTTAATGGTTCTACATAGAGGTGTTTTCATTCCATTATTTATCCATGAAGATCGTACATGAGGAAAATAACATAGTTGAGATAACCATGATGATCTCATTAAAATTAGATGAGTCTTTTGACATCAGTTTTTTTTACTATTCTTACACATTTATTTATGAATATGTTAAATCACATGTGTGATGGTCTCTTAATGAAGAAAATAATTTATATGAAGTTTAACATCATATTAATGGATAAGTCTAATCTAAAATGCATACAGTTACACTTTGATGCATCAAATGAAATATATTTAGTGGTGATTACAAATTTTCTATTATTTTAAATGGATAAAATGAATATATAGGGGGTTATACATGAATGATAAATTATAGAGATCCCACATGAGGAGATAAACTATTACCCAAACATATAGGTAATTTATTTGAAATGTTAATGAATGAATGAATGCAAGGACAACTACATATTTAACATTACACTATGATATGTTTTACATGAACCAATTATTTACATGTTTCACGTGAAAATAAAATACTCCTCTATTATTTGAGTTTCATATATGAATACACCATGTGATTACCTTTCCACATTATAAGAGCAAGAAATAAAATACCATTAGATAATTTGATATAAATTATTTAATAAATAAATAATACCCATTTAGTTATTTCAAGTTTGATCAATAAATATATAACATTTTTAATGGGGTATTTTAAATAAATGAAATAAATATTATAGAAAAAAATCAGGTATTTTTTTATAAATAAGTAAAAAATTATATGTGTTATTATTTGACACATTTAAATATGGATATTAATAATGTATTTTAAATAAAAAAATATTAATGTCCCAAGAACCACATTGTTTTTATGTAAATATTTTCATATAGGTGATGAGAAAATGGATATAATTAAAATAGCCTCATGGATCCTAATACCTTATTTTATAAAAGAGTGAAATATTTTCAATCTAAAAGCCTTTGTAGAAGAAACAACATGAGTTCTCGAGCCTTTAATATATAAGAATAATATATATTGAATTGAATATAGAAGGTTTCTTGAGACCATCTTTTATAATTTTTATGAGGAGGTACATGATAATGTTAAATTCAATGAGATAATGGTGGATTATCAATGATCATCCAAAGTGGATCTAATCTTCGGAAAAGGTCAATTCATTTTATTGATGTATGGTGAAGTTGAAGCCATTAGTTTTTATCAAGTAGGAGAAGGTGTCTCTAAATTAGAGCTGGATAAAGAAGTATTTGGTTGTATTTATATTTAAATTCAGTATATTAGTTGAATAGGGAGTATAATTATTTCAATTGGAGCTAAATCAAACTATATTCACTTGTTTTATAGTGACAAATCCAATTTAGGCTGTAAATCCAAGATGGAAAAGAGTATGATTTTAATTTCATACCCTAGTAAAATTCTATGTGATACCCTCCCTTATATTACTATTAAAAAATGTGACAATTAAATATAATATTTAGTGGGTTAATAACCATGAAATTTAAATTGGATAAATTTTATGGAAAATTATTTTTCTAAAAAAGAAACCACAAATACACCCCTCCCCTATAAATTTCTTATCTAGCCTCAGGTTTTACACATCATCTACTTGTTTATTTCTACATAAATATTTCATTTCCTAGAAAATAAAATCTATATAATTTTCCAAATAAATTGGTTATTTTATTACTATTAGGCTTATCACTATGGTTTTCACTGATGTTTTTTAGTAATAATCTGAAGAAAACAAATCTAATCCATAAAATATCTAAATCATTTTATGATTCCAACCGAATGGATTGAAATATATTTGACATATACTATTCTCACATGATACCCTACTTGTATTGTAAAATTTAATATTCTATTTCATATCCTTGGGAATAAAAAAATAATAAATGGTGGGATAATATACTCAATAATGTTAATATATTATTCATCAATAAAATATCATAAAATTAGTAGATTATATAAATATATTCATGAAATCATAATAAATGTATAATAATGTAACATTTGGTGATTATATATAGAGAAAAATATATCATAAAACATAAATCATGGATCTGAGCATAACATAGGATATAAGAAAACATAATTTGGTTATTTTAATGTCATGGATTCTTGTATCCTATTCATTGTGTGTTAGATGTGAGGGATGTTTTGAGAGGTGGCTCATAGGGGGATGAATGGTATTATTAAAAAAATTACTTATAGAAAAGAATTATTTCATAGAGAATTGTGTTCTGTTATTGAGCCTAGTCGATATTTTAGGATATGTTATAGAATGTCATCTAGAACCTAGAGTGTCAAAGGGGGATTCTTCATTAGGTTTTACTTTTCCTGGGTTGGTGCGCCATATAATTGAGTTATCGCATAGAATTCAACATTGTAAGATAAAATTCCACTGAATTGTATTCTATTTATTCCACGGTCTTTTTCCATGTTTACAAGAACTAAAATGTAGAATTTTTCATGTTTCATAGATGTGGGGTGTCCAAATCATGTTACATTTTGGTCTCTCACCTCATTCCATAGTTTTATCCAATTTCAGATCATTTTCAATGTGGCAAGGGATACTGACCCACAGTTATATAATTTATAGTTTTTCTATAAATTCCAAAATCAAAATCAAGATATTGTTTCTATTTACCCTTCAAACCTATGTAGAAGGTAGAGTTTTTTGGACTTTTATGCCCCTTTTATAAATTCACCCCTCTTTCTAGTGATCAATCCATGGTGATCCATGTCTATTTTTTCCCTATATCTTGTGGTTTCTTATATGTTTAGTTTTTTACCTCCATTGAAACCCTTCTATGCTATATTATTCGATATCCTCTATTATCATGGAGTTATTTAAATATATTTTAGAACATCCAATGTGTGGCATCCATTGGGGTATCCAATTCCTTTTAGAAGAGGTGAGCATAGAACCAATTTGTTGTCTTATTCTAATTTTAATAATATTTAAATCATTGAGGTAAGGGATTCATTACTTGTCCATTTTTATCTATAATCATAATTTTATTTGAGATTTTTCTTGTTGATACAAAGTAGAGCTAACATTAATAACGATTCAAATAGAATTGAATAATGAATTGGTTTTGGGTTATAGTGTTCGCATGTGTTTATTAGTGTTAATGGTTTGCCTATTTATTTTCCAGATAGTGGTCTACCAAGGATAATTATATGTTATAACATGTTTATATTTTTTGGAATTGGGATAAAGTAGAATTTACTAGTAAATATTGATGTTTAGAAAAATATTGATCCATTTTTAAATATTATTTATTCATTCTATGGAAATGTTTAAATTGGAATTTATGCTTGAAGTATGATTAAATAATTAATTGATGTTTATTTATAATACATTAGGTTTCAATGGACAAAATATATTATATGTTAAATCGTTAATTCAAAATTTTAATGTATTTCTAGTTTGTTTATGAAATTTATATTTGGGATATGAGGTTCCATTTTCTTATAAAGGTTGGGTAACATGGTTTTAGGGATAATATCCCATATTGAAAATTTATTGATTGGTTTTTTACTTTGTATTTTTGCTTTATATATTGAACCATTCTGTTCAAAATTATGTATGGGTGGGATAACTACAGTTTTGATGAGAATTTGGTAGGGATGTTTTAGATTGTTGTAGAAATTAGATACTATGATGGTGGGATATATGGTGATATGGATTTTTGTGTTGAGGATAGAGTCATGATCTACTAATTAGGTTAAATATGATGTATCCCATTATTCTATTGTGATGAAGTCCAGGATACATTCTAGTTTATGAATCTATGTTAATGGTCAGATGGATAGGTTTATTTTTTATTCGTTACTTTTATCCCATCTTACTGTAACAGGAATTGATTGTTTAGTCATATTTTATAGTATCATAAGATGCGTCCTATAGTACCTATAATATGTTAATGTTAATGAATGTAAAATAATTTGATCTGTGTGTTTGGATTCCTAATGGAATGCTAAATTGATGATAATTTCTATGAAAACATTGAAGTGGTTAGATTATGCCTTGAGGGAATGAAATTCGGGTGGTTTAATATTAATTTTCAAATTATAAAATAAATAAATAATTATAATTATCGTAAAATATTTTCTAATTATTGTATATCAAATCCTTTGAAGTGATAGCCAGGTGTCTAAGAGACAATAGCTATGATTGATGTTAAGACATATTAGTTTCCCTTGGTTTGGATTTAGAGTTATATATTTATATATTCCTTATTTTTTGTGGTTTTAAATTCTACCCAACCCATATAGGTATAGATACCAGTGTATAGTGGACTATGGGAGGATTTTTTCCCAATATAATGGATAGTGAGGACTAGATGGATAACTACAACCAATTTCCCTATACTCTTATCCAGGTTGTTTTTATATTTGTATGAATGATGGATACAATTAAATATATGTGTGTATATAGATATAATGGTTTTTCATTATTTCACCAAAATGAAAATGAAAATATAGTATGCTAATGATTATTATATGAACATTACATATGGTATTTCATTGATTGATGTATAATACATGATGTTTAATTTGTGGTGGATCTCAAAAATTTCTCTGTTAATATATGGAGAATAGGATGGTCATAGAGAGAAAATGTTATTCATTAAGTGAATGAAATGTTATACTTTCCCTATTTTTTAGTATGCAATTTTTTTAGAGAGAGAGGTCATTACTTGTGATGTTGGGGAAAAGTGGAAAACCAATTGGGATGTGGTAGTGCTGTAACATCATTTGATATTATATTGTATACTATATTTTCACTTTTATTTGATACTTTCCAAGAGATCCTTGGTGCAGATGTGAACTTAAAAAACCAAATTAGTTGATGATATTGATTCGTTGTTTATTCGTAGGGATTTATTATACTATATTTATATTGTTCATGATATTATACAATAATGATACTACTAGGAATACATGTTAACTGCACCCTAAAAATATAGAATTTTGTAGGGCCACTTTATCTGGTTGGTGATTTTGGTGGAAATTACTAGAACCGACGTTTTTTGGAGTTATTTGGTCTATGAGGTCACTACCAGGGATGTTATTTTAGTTCTTATTGTTTCTTTTTTAGTTATATCTATTTATGTGACATTTTGAGCATGTACTATGATCATTACCTTTTTATGAGAATGACTTTTCATGTAGTTTCTACTAATACCTCATTCTATATATTAGGTTTATAGGGTAATGAAAACCATAGGTTTTTTTGAAATACTCGTTGTGATTGTTACCAACCCATGGACTACTGGAGGATGGATTCATGAATTATTATCCCTTATCTCATTTTCATTTGAGGAGGGTTACCCTTGCATTATGGTGGTCATGAATGAGTGGTATTAAATAGATAAATTATTGGATAAAAAAGTATTTAGAGGTAGTAACTGGTGATGATTTTATAGGTTGGTAAGGAAATAGTTTCACAGATGCTGAGAATGTGATGAAAAAATTGGGTATTGGCCCAGAAATGTGTATTTAGGGACCATTATTATCTGATATAAGGAACTATAATATTTCTAATCATAGTAAGTAATGTGATGAAATTTTTGTGGTAGAGACCTATAAATGGATCATGCATAATTATTTTTTTCACTTGTGTTTGAAATGGATATATGTTGGGGTTAATTTAAACATTAATTAACTATAAAAATTGAATATTTAAGATTTAAGAGTACATAACAATTTTTTATTTAGAAGGTAATGCTCTTTGTTGAAGCCATTATTCGGTTCATGCTGAATAAGTTCAGCATCAAGTGTTATAATGTATCTTCACTGTTGAGTTTGATGATGAAGGCACTTATAGGAGGACAATTCAACAGTTTCAATTTTAGATTTAGATGAAGTATAAGGCTTTTATTTTGGATTTAGTGATTGTTTTTGGATAGAGAATGCTGAGATGTGTTTTTTTATCCATTTTTAGATGAATCAGATGGGTTTTTTTTGTAACAACATGATTGAAAATATTCTTATGCTATTAATGGATCTCTCACATTTTAATAAAATATTTTTATGTTTTATAATATAAGCGCATATAAGGACTTTCGATTTTAAAATATCATTTATCATCATTATTTGATGTCAACTATTAAATCTAGGAACAATAATCATAAATACTAAACATACTAAAAACCATCAACACATTATTCCATTAATTACGAATATGATATTCAATCTATAATAATGCCCAATATCATACCAAATAATATTATTAGAAGAAAAATGGAAGGAAAATAAAGTGCAATATAAAAATTTCATCAGGTTTGATATCCAAGAATCATTTGACCCATGGAAATCACAATAATAAAAGTAAAAAGATTTAGTAATAAAATAATCATTTTGGGAATGATATTGAACCACGATTCAAGATGAAGTTAGCGATGAAGAGTATGATTGAAGGTGTATCTGTAGTTCAATATGATCAGCCACCGTTATATTTATCAACTAATAGACTAATCTATATTATGACCATTAATCAATAAAATAGTTCTTCATTATTATTTCTTGGTTATAAAGACAAACATTAATGATTAATGGGAAAATTTAATGATAAAATAAAACTTGTTATATTTTTCAATACTATAAAATATTAGATTAAAATATATTTTTTAAGACCCTTTAAATAAAAAATAATTTCAGGAAATAATATTATTAAATTATTTTGATAGGATAAGATATATTAATTAATCACTAAATAATATTAATAATGGTTATGATATTTATTTTTCAATTAAATTATTTATTTTAATTAAAATAATTGTGTAATTAATAGATAAAAATATCATTCCTAAAAAATTATTTTGATGAAATAAATTTCAATTTTTTGACTCATCAAATAAATTTTTGATTAGGTTGTTTTTTTGGAGTTTTTTTAGAGTATTTTTTTAGATAAGGTTGAAATTGTTTTTTTATGAGAAATTTAATTTTCTAACAACATTATTATGTCAGCATGAATACAAATTTAATGGAAAAATTTAATCAATAAAAATATCATATAATAAGAATGAAAATGAATTTATAATTATCGATTTCAATTTCCAAATTTATAAAAAAAATTAAAACAAAAAATATATTTTTTTTAAATAAAATACATTTTTGGATTATGCACTATTATTGGGTTGGTTGGATGGTATGATTTGGTTTTTTATGTCCTTAAAAATCTAATTACACTCTCCCATCATTAATTATATATAAATTTGATTTGAATTTCATTTATCCACATGTGTTTGTCTTATATATTATAATAAAAAAATATAAATCTTTAAATCCCACCACTCCAACATATAAATACAACCCATTTGACATTCCTCTAAATTAAAAATTCATAATCCATGAATTTATTGTCCTATTTCATCCCAAAGAGTTCCAAAAAGTATCCATCAAGGAAGAAATATTCCATGCTCATTTTTTAGGAATAAAATCACCCGGGTAAGTGAATTATCCTTTTCTCCTCATTCACCAAAGTATCCCATTTCTGTATACCTTCTAAATCTCAATGAAAATTAGTTTCATTAAATTTTAATGTTACCCAAACATAAAAAATTATTATTTTCAATTTGATTCATTCCATTCCTCCCATTATTCAATTTACATAAACCAAAATTTATACCTTCATTCTACCGAATTCATTTTTTGAATTTCTCTTTTCTAATTGAGAAATTATCATATTCTGAATACCCAAACAAAATCCATTTTCAAAGGTATTAACATATATGTAAAAATGTATTATTGATTCTGTGATTTACATATATGAGTCCATATTCCCCATTTATTTGTTAAAAATACATTGGGGTTCAATTAATTCTTCACTTCTATGTAATGATTTTGATATAAAATTTATTCTTTTTTTCTACTGGTTATTGATGGAATTATTTTTTACGATCATTATGGATCACATTAATTAGGAAATATTAAGGTTGAACCATGAAAACCACTAATTCAATGGAAAAATAAACAATCACTATATATGAAATGTTTTATGATACCTTATTGAATAACCTTGGTAATTATGATTTGTGACACCCTAGTGCTAAACCAAGGTGACATGATTTCAAATTCATTATTTTTATATTGTATCCACATGCCCATGTTATGATTAATTTTCATTATATAATTAAATTCAATATCTTTACATAGTAATTAATTATTCATATTCATATATTTATGTTTCAAAATATCTCCATCCATTATTTTCATACTGGGATTATTTCTCACCCTTTTCACCAATGTATTTCTCCCTGATATGAGATGAAGTAAATGTAACATAGGTAAAACCTATAATTAGTTATATAAAAAGGATTATATGACTATTTATGTATATTTATTTTCCATGTATTATATTCCTATTATTAAGAAACTAATCACTAAATGATCCTATATATTTTTAAATTTTGTATCAATAATTGAATTATTTATGTCATAAAAATGTGTCTTTCTATAGTTGTTATTAAATGATAGTTTTCTAATGTGTGTAAATTTTTATTTGTATAGATTACTAAAAACCCTATGGATATTTTTACATATAGAAAAAAAATATATGAATTTATTTAATATTATTTATGAGGTTTCTAAAAAAATACATCCCTCTAAAGATACTTTAAGAGTATGTGGATCTAGATAAAATTCAGCTAAGGGTAACACCCAAAAACACTATATTGAGAAAGATTAAATTTAGAGAAAGTGAATAAAAATGGGACTTATTTCATACCTAGTCAGATAATATTGAGAGATATTTTTTGGTTAATTACAATATTCCAAAAGTCATTATGATAGATATAAAATTAAGTTAAATTTTTTAATTTTATTGATGTTTGTCATTTTAAAGACATGATATGGGAATTTTAGTTTATGTATTATTCCCTTTGTCCTGTATAATTCTCTAGAATTTTTTTTTCATTTAATAATTACATTATTATAATTATACCATGATAACATAATTGTGCAATATATTGATGATATTATAACATATTCCAAAATCATCAAGGATAATTAATGAAATTTAATGAATATATTATGATCTTCGATGATGGATAATTTCTTTGATGAATTTAAGATATATTATTTCTAGATATAACATATATAATTATTGGGAAAATAATTTCTTGTAAATGAATCTTATTGGATCCAAGGAATAAAAATTATTTAAAGGATAACCTATAAAATACAAATGTAACTGATATTCATAGTTTAATTTTTCTAGAAATATACTATGGAAGTTATTTGAAAAATAATTAATGGATTTCTTTATCACGAAATAATTTGTATCTAAAGGTATTCAAGATTCTATGAAAAATAGAGTGTGAAAAAATATTCCAAAACTGAAGAGGAGGATAGTTAGGGAAATAATGCTATTGGTACACACTAGGGGGGTGGTTTTTTCATTTTTAGTAATACATCAAATAAGTGACTTTCATTTTAACTCATTTAAAATTAAAAAAAATCCTATGAATCGTGATAGTGAATGTCCCAAGTAAAGAATTAACCTACATATGATATAGAGTTGTAAGTAGTAATTTTTTCAGTAAATATATGGAGACATTATCACTATTACAAAAAGTGTGATATATACATTGAATAAAAAAATTTAAGTATATATTCACACCAAAGTAAATTGACATGAGATAATGGAGATGGTTGTATATTCATAAATAATTTGATTATTTAATTTATTACCATCCTACAAGAACAAAAAGAATCTACAGATGCATTGAGTAGTAATGTTATGAGTTATCTTGAAATGATTTGGATTTACTGAGATCTATTGATCAAGGACCCAGTATGTTTGTACATGGGTTGAATAATGGAAAGAACATCAAAAATCATATCCAAAATTATATTTCAAAAAATATCTTCAGAATATCAAGAGATACAAATAATATGATCCATTATTGGAATGGTAGACATAGAATTTGAAAAATGGAAGGACTGTAGAATTTAATATTGATGAATAAAGTGTAATAATGTTCGGTACAATGATATTTATGCCATTTATTACATAGATAAAGAATATGCCAATGGATTATGTTTATATCTCTACATTCTCTCTACACACCAGAGGAACTAAAATGCATATGAACCTTTATAGTCATTATTTGATGTATAATAAGAAAATGGATATTTTTTAATACACTCCATGGTTTTGGGTGTGTCTAAAAGTAATGGAAGAGTGAAAAAAATCTAAAATGAGTACTAAAACAAATAAGCCTTCATGTGTTGAAGTGGCATAACATCATTATGATCTTTTTAACTATTCTTTTAATGACACCCAATAGTTGAAATTATATTTGGGTTATCAAAAATAGAATGAAAAATTATATCCATTTTATTTCTATCCCATATTATATCTCTGCAAAGTGCCTAGCTCGCCTATATATTTATGAAGAAGTGAGAATCCTTGGAGTATTGATTTCGACTATTTCTGATCAAGACCCAATATTTACTTTTAAATTTCAAATGACCATTAAAAATTTAATGAATACTATTCTAAATCTAAGAATGGTATTCCATACCAAAAATGATTGAATTTATGGGAGGAATAATCAAATATTATAAGATATGTCATGAGAAGGATTACATGATTTTCAAGGGAGTTATGATCAACATATTCAACTAATTTTATTTTCTTACAACAATGGTTTCAACTAGTGAATTCAAATATATTACTTTGATTCCCTATACTAAAAAATGTGTAGAACGCCAACATGTTGGCATTATGTTGAATAGGGGAAATATTTGGGACCATTTATTATGAGGGAAACTATATATTATATTCAAATGATTCTGAAAGACATCAAACTAAAATTTGGATAAAATTTATTTCAAAAAATAAAATAATGGGTTAGATTTTCATGTTGGGGAACAAATATTCCTCAATATGTAACATTGTAAGGGATTTATAATATTTTGGAAAGAATGGGAAACTAATTCCACAGTACACTAGACACTATGATATAATAGAGAGTGTTGGATCAATTTCATATCAATTTGAACTACCACCATATCATTTCAATGTCTACGATGTATTATTCATGTCCATATTGACATATTATATCTCTAACAGATTTGATATTCATGATAAAATTTGTGCACTTTTTTAGGATTTTTTTTACATAGAGGGAAACCAATCTAGATTTTTTACATAAGAGAACAAGTTTTGAGGAACAATAAGATATGACATGTGATGGTCCTCTAGTGAAATATCATGCTTAATGAGAATATATTAGAACTAGTAGAATCCATATATAATATATAACAACACATATTTTAATGTTAGTTTAAAAATTTAAATTATGAGGGAGAAATTATTTTATTAGGGTAATATTTTTATGGTCCAAAAGAAAAAATTTCATTTTTAGTTATGTATCGTATGCCTCCAATTAACATCAAATTTCAAATAATAGTTGAAAATGACGGAATTTTAATTTTCAAATTAAATTTGAACGTCATGTTTTCAAATGATCTATTACTGGGAATATTAAGGGGAATGTAAAGACACAATACAAAACATCAACACCTAATTTCATTAATTATGTATGTTACATGCAGTCTAAAAAATTCCTAATACCAAACCAAAAATTATAGTTTAAATAAAAATAGAGGTTAATCAACTGAAATATACAATTTTTGTGTACTTTGATACCCCATAATCATTTCACCAATGTACATAAATATATTTTTTGAACAAAGAGTCGGTAAAAAAATATTTATTTTTAAATGATATTTAACATAAATGTGAATAAAATTGAATGAGGATGAGAAATATTTTTTGTGTATTTATAAGGACTAATGACCATTAGTATATATATTTTTCAACTAATATAGAAAAACTATACTATAACTATTATTCAATACAACAATGGGTATTTATTATTATTAGTTATGTAGATTCATTTAATTTATAATTAGGATTATTTAATGATATCATAAATAATGTATTAATTTTAGAGACTAAAAAAATATAATAAAACATGTTTTATGTGGATTTTTTAAAAAATAATTATTTTATAAAATAATGTTATTGTTCTTTATATTATAATATATTTTAATGAAGCGCATAATTATTTTTGTAACCGAAATAATTTTTATTTCTCAATCAAATGTCCAATATTCATTAAAATAATAATATATTAAAATATTAAAATTTTATTTTGTAGAAATTTTTCATGAGAAATAAATTTCATTTTCAGACTCATAATGAAAATTTTATGTTAAGTTTATTTGTTGGTAATTTTAAGGGAAAGAAAAAATTTCTATGAAAAAGTGAAAATTACTTCTTTACGAGCACTGTAAATTTTTATACGATTATTATGTAAACATGTTTAAAAAATTGTGATAAATTTACATAAATAAATATTTCAATTATGAAATTTAAAATAATATATATAAATATCTATTTTAATTTTGAAAATCATTACTTTTTAATCCAAAAAAGGTTTTTGAAATAAAATTCATTTATTCTATTCTGCTTATCTAATGGGTTGGATGGGTGGTATGGTTAGATTTTGGAGGGTCTTGGAAGTTCAACCACACATACCTCCATTAATCATCCATAAATTTGGTTGGAATTCAATTTGGTGTCACTGGTTGGCTTATATAATAAAATAACAATTTAATAATCCTTTAAAACCCACCCATCTTCATGTATAAATACCACCCTTTAGCTAGTATTCTCAACTCAAAATTAATATGGCATGATTTTTAGCTCATTTTACTTCCCAATTATTCCCATTATTATTCTACAAAGGTTTCAAGGTTCCACCATCAATTTTTAATAAGAAAAATATCCAAGGTAATGGAAATCTCCTCTCCACCCTTTATATACATGTAACCCATTTGTGAATACCTTATGAATGTGAACACAATTTCATATAATAGAAATTTTAAATTACACTTAATTAAAAATTTATGTGTCATCAATTTATGAACTTATTTCACTCCCATTATACTCTTTCCATATGGCACAATATATAATGTCACGCTGCCAAATTCATTTCTTGAATTTTTATTTTTTACGTGATAATTTATCAAATTTTGAAACCAAAACCTCTAATATTTCCATGGTTATAAAATAATATGTAATCAAATATTAATTATTGGGTAATTTTCATTTATAAAACTAATGTTCCATTTTCATAGGGAAAATGTCATGTTATTTAAAAGTATTTAAACAATTTTTTACATTGATTTTGATATGAAATTGGTTCTTTATTTTGCAAAGGTTATTGATGAATTATTATTTTATGATAAATGTGACTCTAATGAATTCAGTAATATATAGTGTGATCCTTGATGTCTCCATAATTCCTTGGTTATAGAAATAATTTCCATAGGTGACATATCTTATGATACCTTGATGAATTACTTGGGTTATTTTTATTTATGAAACCCTTATGATAAAACAAGGTGATATGACTATAAATATACCATTTTCTACAATATAAAATCATTTAGGTATTGTAATATATGTTAATTCTACTATGTTATGTGAAATTTTTATATGATCATGAATTATAGATATGTCCCTATATCAAATTATAATTATCTCTATTGAGATTTTTGTTAATACTCTTTATAATCACCCCATTCATTGATGTATATACCCAGGGTATGAAATGCAGTTATTTAAATTTGGATAAAACTATGATTATATCATTCAAATGTATTAAAATAATGTTTATGTTTATCTAATTTTGATGCACTATATTCTGATTTCCATGAAATTAAACTTCACAAGATCCTCTATAATGTCAAAAAAATTATCAAGAAATGAATGATTTATGTAATACAAATATAGGTCTACATATTTAGTGGTAGTGAGGATACTGTGTTTTGAATATAGGAATTGGTGTCTCTTATTCGTTAGTTATCATGTGGAGTTAAGATTTTCATGGTCAAATATCGAAGATGAGTTTATTTATTTAATTGTAAAAGAGAATATCCATCAGAAGGCTCTTTCCCTTTAATGGGGAGGCACCAACATACTGAATTTTAAGATCTAATACAAGACACTTCTCTGATATACATTTGACCAAAAATCACATGATAAGGATTTTTTATTGTAATTGGAACTTTTTTTCCATCTATATATCTAGCACCATGTTACATTGGTTATGCTACTAACATATATTTATGTACTTGTGATAAATTATGGTGTTTATAGGATTCAACACATGACCATATCATCATTATATATGAATTATTAGGGTTAGAAAAATACTATTTCTATGGTCTAGGTTTATTATATTTCTATATATATGGTGTTTAAGATAGTTTGGGGTAGGTCCCATCCTGATTTGTTTCCTTTAACCTGGGCCTAATGGCTCTTAATCTACTTCCATCAGATCAAACATTGGTTTTTATTTGAGAGGTCATGATCATGAAAATTGTGAGTTGTCAACCATTTTTATATATAGTGTGTTGATAGTGTTCATCTCCATGATACACTATTTAATTAGTATCTTCAGTGTAATAAAAAAATAGGGTGCTTCAATTTTTTATCAGTATTGGAGAGATAAGGTAGGAAGTGGTCATCCCCATCAAACTTCTTACCATTAGTGAGAAGAGAGCGACCATAGAGGTTCTTTTTATAAAGACTAGAGAGAAATATTCTAGGTTTAGGTAATATTTATATTCTAGAGTTTCCATTCAAATGTTTTATAGACATTAATGTTACCATTTTATTGTTTCCTACATGGGTTTATAAATTTTATGATTTTTGAGATAAAAACTACTACATTTCACCCTCCATAGTGCATTTTATGGGACCTGATGTTTATATAATTATAGTTCCCATGTATTATAAAATTATATATATAGGATAAGTTAATTTTTTATGATGTATGTAGAGACATTGAGATGTTGTTGGAGTAAAACCACTCATGGAAATACTTCTAATATTTGTGGATACAACCATATGAAAACGTCCTCAAATGGATTTTCTATATTAATTATTGGATATATTTGATTTCATTAAGATGTTGATTTATATCAATGATAATAATGGAGACTCTATCATTTTCAATGGTGATAGGGATGATAAGATAGGTCAGAGGTGTGTTCTATCCTTGTCTTCAATGTTTTATGAGTTGTTTCTGAGTTCACCAGATGTTCATCTATTGGTGTTTCTCATGATCAGAGAAGAGTAAACCGATTTTTTCATAAAGAATTTATGGAATTAAAACATAGATAATATATTTATAATTGTATAAATACACATGGTATAACTTCTATGATATCAATGTATTATTATAGGAAGGTTTATTTTGAGTTCAGGGAGCTATATATCACAATTTATGTTCTCTTAAGTTCGGATATTTTTGGATTAGTGTGTCGCCATGGGGTTTCCCAGTTCAATTCATAGTGTCAGATATTATTATTCATCTATTAATCAATTATATTGTCATTATTAAGGTGGTAGATAAGAACTATTAAACTATTCCATGGATTAATTATTGATTCGATCTGATAAAAAGAGATACATAATTCTTTATGATTGATCATTGATTCAGATATTAAGAAATATAGGAAAATGGATAAGGCTATTTTGAAGAATTATTTATGATTTCATTAAGGGAATTATGTGTTTTCTGAAATTTCAATCAGTGTAATAATGTTCCTAGCTATATTCATTTCCATAATTAATATTTTATTCTGTGGTAATTTAGATAGTTCATGGTGGTTTTGATCGATAAAATCCTTGTGTACTCTACATCCATGAAGATCCATCTATTCAAATATGTTAGCTTTCAGAGTTATTCATCATTATAATATACTCATTAATAATTTATAGTGTGATTTCAAGTATTGTGAATCATGTTTCATGGGGAATGCCATTTTCCAACATAGAGTAGACTTGGGTACTTTGAAGGATGAGATATTTATTTCATATATATCCCCTAAAAACAATGTAGATGTGTGAGGTTTCTTTAGTCATACCTTCTATTATAAGAGGTTTATATCTTACATCTATCAGATGGTGACCTCCATAATTGTCTCAGCCAGAAAGGATCTAGCACTCCCATGGACTAATTAGTACCAATTTTGTTTGAGTATTCAATAGGGTTTCCAGTAGGCTCCTTAGTTCATTATTTTCTATATTGGGGAATTTATTTTTAGTATTTCATTGATTCATTGTATCTTTAATTTGAAAGCATATTGATGAACTGAAGAGAGGTAATTTCTTTGGGGTCTCATTTTTTCTAACCCTATGAATGTAAATATTCAACCCATGATCTCGAGTTGGTAGTGTTTGTTTTTTCTTTGAATTTGTTCTTACACAGTCACATTAGTGAATTAGTTGTGGTCTTAACATATCATAAGAGACTATAGTATGTCATTTATAGGTGTGGATATAGTCTATAAAAATGATTCTAGATTTAATTATTACTAGTCTATGTCTTTAAAAAAAATTATGCATCAGATATTTTTAATATTTTTTCTAATCTGTTGGGAATGATGTCACACATTGGTGTTGTGGGTGATTCTGGTGATTATTGGGCATTGATTAAAAAACTCTCTATGTGGCATATTGATATGGGATATGTTTATTGATTATAATGTATTTTAAATTTGGTAGTGCAATATTCCATGGTGTAGTAGGTGGAGGTGTCCCATATGTGGGATTCTACGGTGTATGTTTTATGGAATTGTGTTTTTGTGGCCATTCCCATGATGGATAGTCACATTATGATTTGATTTAGGTTCTGTTGTTGGGGAGGATATTGACTTCATTGGTGATGGATGAGGTGTCTTTCCATGAGATCCATAGCTAAAACATAAACTAATAACCCAAAGTGGAAAAGATATATAATGCATAGAGAGATATGTTTTTTGGAATATGATAATGGGTTCATCTTCAGAGATCATGACTAGATATTTAGTCTAATAGATTTTGAATGTTGAAAAACAAGTTCATAATGGATTAATATATCTATTAAATGTTTCTCAGCAGAGTGGGTGAAAATTTCAAAGGATTTCATCATTATTTTACCTTGAGTATTGTGAGCCTTTGACGATTTCACGGTAGTAGTGTATTGTTCTATGAAATTGATTTAATTATTGTCAACCATTTTGTAATGCCCAATGGTTGTTTTTTATTTTAGTATCTGTTGGAATTAGAGAGTATTTAGGGTTTCCTAAGGATGTCCATCATTTATTTTAATCATTTTTCATTGACTTAGTATTGAGAATTCCCCATCCTGATTTTGTCTCCTAGTTATACCTGAGCACTTATTTTTATCCACAGATACATGATTAGATAGAGTGAACTATCTAGACACTAAAGACACATTGGAAAATTTATCACATTATTTGGGAGGTTAATGGGTGAGGAAACTACATTTTGTCTGGTATTATTACGATAATGTTTTTGTCCCGACCTTTGGTACGACATCATTTAAATATTTGAATGTATAACATTATCATCTTCTATTGTACTAGAATAAAGTCGATGTTTCAATAATTATTATATTTAAACTATGTCACATCATGAATTTGATTCTTAATATGGGTTTTATTGGATAAGTACCACACAACACTATCAATGTTCAATACAGACCATAAGAGGAGAGATATGGATTTTGACATTAGAGATAATGTTTTTTTGGTGGGGACTAGTCATCATAAATAGATATGGTTGGGAAATGGGAGTAACATTACATCATGTTTTGTTGACAATTGTATGGTTTTGGTGAAAATTTGATCAATTTCATACCAGTTATCACTTCCCCTAATGATGATTGAGATTTGTGAGGTCTTTCGTCTATCCGAATATTGCCACTATTTTCATGATGATTCCAATTTCATTAATTTGGGGTGATATTATCATTGATGGTGATATAAACATCCCAAAGTGGACCGTGTATATCAAGGAAAGAAGGAAAAGGTATTTCATAAGCATGAAATTCCCTTAGTTTGTAATCTATAAAAACATAACAGTGTGGATAAGAGAACATGGGAATATGAGGTGTCTATACACACTCAGTATCAGGAGTTTTTTATGCCTAACTGTTCTCTTGTAATGATGTTTTGGAAATGTATACAATTATTTACTATATGATATGGTTTCCTCTTCATTTATTCCAATTTTTTCCTTACTATTTTTTAATAGATATATCCCCCAAGAGAGTGGTGCATATTTTTATGTCTTGTCACTTTTAGTGAGATGGATGTTCTTGTTTTATGGGATTATTTTTTGGAGGCATGTGAAGGGTGGTTGTTGGGGATACTCATCTAACTTACCTTAACTTTGGGTTTGGTTTTTAATTATTGATGATGATATTTTTTTGAATTATTTCTAAATTGTGGGACAATATCATAGTATATTTACCTTTTGGTTGTTGAGGAGTTGGAGGTGCTAAAAAAAGGAAATGATGTTAAAGGAGGTCAGATAATCATAAATTTTAATATAATATTAGGAGTTAAATGTATTTTCTTATGCTATTCCATAGATTCCAATCATGTGATGAGGCCCATAATAGAGTGGGTTCTATTGCATAATGTCTCGTATGGGTGGTTTTCGGCTATTCATCCCTTTTCAATGTCTCTAAACAATGTAGTTGATTAGTAGTGTGTAGATATTTTGTGTAACTTACCATTCTACATTCTACTCACCCCATTACACCATGTTCCATTTTATAATTTATAGGATCTATAATGTGGACTTCACCATGTATCTTATATTTTACATTAGTTGGGTTGGTTGTGGTGTGGTATCTTCCCTTATTTCACAATTTTATTCTATGTTAGCACCATTTCACTATAGCATGGGGTAATGTATCATTGTCTTGAAATTTCAATTATTCCAACAATTTGAAGAACCCACTTAATTTTGTTCTCTTGACTTTTACTCACCTACCCTAGACTACCCAGGGATACTCTTAGAAGGAATTTAATGCCCCTTTCCTTAGACTATACCTTGGTATTATAGTTATTGAACTTTAGTGATACAATTTGACTTTTACATCATCCTTATGTGGTTTCTTCTCATCTTGGTTATGTTTCCTCATATTCAACTTTTCCAATAGTGACCCATACATTTCATACTAATATACCACATCTTATTAGATTAATATTTAGTATATAACATTACAACCCACACTATATATGTATTGTTCTAGTGTCATTTGATTAAATAGATACATAAACAACTTATTCAGAATATATTATCATCATGTATGGTTATGTAATTCATAACTAGAATCATTTATTACTATATCAATTTTAGAACCATTCTTCATAACCTTGGGTAATAAAATATAAGAAATTGTGACATGTGATACTCACTAAGGGTAAAAAATTATATTAATTATATATTATGAAAAATAATAGCATAAGGGGTGAGAACATTGGGAATAACTTTAAAAAATCATAACCCTGATATCATATATCATAATATTGATTGATGGAAGAAATCCTGATAGTTAATAAGATATGACTCATAGAAAATCAAAGATCGTGATCTATGAGAGAGAGAAATTGGTATAAGTTATATGTTTGCGGAATACACATATGTAAGGAAATTCATTTCCAAATTCAATGATCTCTATCAATATTATCATAGTGTATTTCAGTCACTCCACATTCCATTATATCCTTATTCTGGTTTCACAATGAAGACTATCGTAGAGGAAAAATCCCTTATTGAACTAGGTTCACTCCCCATTACAATCCTTATTATCAATTAATTTATCAATAGCTAAAAAACAATTAGAATGATATATAACTTCTAAACCACCTATCACATTATGAAAATCGTAAATTTTTGTTCGATGAGAATGTAAAATATTCATCAATGAAACAGCCAAGGAAATAAAACAGTATTCATAAACATTTTATCATTTAATTATTTCATTAACCATGGAAAAAAATAGGTTTCAGAAAAATCATTTTATCATAATCATAAACCATACTGATAAAGAATAAGGATGGGTTCAATTTATCATATGACCCAAATATCATACATAGCATCAAATTATTTAATCATTACTGAATACAACATTTAGAATATCAATATAATATTTCCTGGGGAAATAAAATTCTCATTTTTAAATATCATATTAAAATATAAGAAAGTCCAGAATTTTAAAGAAGTTTTTTTAATTTATAATAACTTTTTAAATGTTTAATGTAATATTAAAATCATTGATTGGTTATAACTATAGAAAATTATGTTTATATCATGTATATTAAAATAATGTTTTAATAACCTCTATTGTTGAATTTAAATGTAAATTATTATGAGAATGAAAAGAATATTAAGATAAAAAAAATTAATGTAAATTGAAATACATGTAAAAATTAAATTAAACAATCATAGAGGAATATTAAAACATTCTTTTATGAAAACAAGGACATTTAATAAAAAGTATTATCTGTTGAAAATAGAAAATTTTCGATCTTCATTAAAAATATTATTTCAGACTCTTGATTAGAAGAATAAAGGAAAATAATAGGAAAACATGTAATATATAAAATTAAACATCAAATAAAGAAATTAATTAGATTATTTAGATATAGGTTATAAAATTTCTTCATCGAAAACTTGATCATAAAGAATCAGGAAAAATAATGAGATTGAAATATAAATCCCAAACCTAAAGATTGACTTCCTTAAAATGTGATATAACATCTTTTATAATATAATTAAATTAATTATTATTCTATAATATAACTATTTATATAAATATTATATTTTTTATTTTTCAATACTATCATTTGAACACATATTTACTTATAATTATTTAATAAAATCATCATTTTATGTTGCTAAATGTTTTGTTTTTCATGAGAATTTTTGTTTGGTAGTCCCAATACTTGTACATTTATCAATGATTAATAAACTAAAAAATTTTATATGTTATTTAAATATTATATATATATATATATATATTTATATTCATCAATAAAATATAGATATATAAAAATAAATCGCATCATTTTTTGAGTGGGAATGTTGTATATACGCCTGAATGTTGTGTTATCATTTAGAACAATGGAACAAAAGAAATGAAAATAATAATTCATGTTTATAGAATCAGGGATATATATTATATGTCATTAATATTCATTAAATAAATATTTATTACCATCCATTTATATAGTAAAATATAACATCATCATATAACATTATGGATGTGGTAGTCCAAACATACGAATAGTGACATTATCATTTCCCAAGGGATTGAACGGTAAGAAGGTAGATATGATATTATTGTAGAAATAGAATAATTGTGAAATAAATATAATTTTATACATTGAATACATTATCATAACCATCTATGAATATAATGATGGAAAATGAATTTTATCGCTACATGGATGTGGTAATTCGCTAGTACACACAAGTGATACATTCACATTTCATTTAATGGAATAGAGAGTTTAAATTATTGGTTTAATAATCATAATATAACATTTGTCTATTTAGGATACTGATGTTATTATTATACGATTAATAACGTTTATTTAGAGGAACTAGAAGAAGAAACAACTTGAACGTGGTCCGATAAGATGATTTTTAATCTTTTGGGTGGCCTTATTTAGATCCTTTATTAACGACCCTGAGAATTGTGTATATGAATAAAAAAAATATAATTAAAAGATAACAATGTTTATAGGATATATGTATATATTATTTTTATCTAGGACGATCAATATGGTATAAATAAGAGAAAAGATGGGAGTCCATTAATAATATGTGGAGAGGAAAACCTTTGAAATTATTAAAAGATCAAAATATATTACAGTCCTTATCAATAGAAATGATTCATAATGGATAGAAAATATATAATTGGATAAGATTCTATCTATTTAGGGCCTTGCAATATGATTTATAAAATTTTAATTTTAAGATATAAAATTATATAATTTTTTACACACATAGTAAACATATTTTAACCATAACCACAGTGAAGGATTTTTAATGTATTTTTTTCATTATGTAAAATGTAAAATAGAACTCATATAAAAATTTATATTTTTTTTAAATATGAAAAATATATCTAATAATCCATTTTCTAATGGTTTCTTAAATAACTTTTAAATGAACTTATAAAATGTGATGAAAATTTGTTTCATGAAAAAAAAACAATTTTATAAAACAATTGTATATAAAAATACACATAAAAATAATTCAAATGACCATAATTATATTTTTAATTGTATAAATTAATAAAATTTACCTTAAAATTGATTATAAAACAAATATTAAACTTGAATTTTTTAAATGTAAATATAATTTTTAATAAACCTTTGTATATTTCACTATTAATCAAAAAATTAATCCTTTCAAAAAATTATCAAAAATTCACTTTATAATATATTTTAATTTTTTATTTAAAACTTTTCATGTTCATTTTTTTGAAAACAATATATAAATGTAAAAAAATAATTATATTATTTTTTATAAAATTAAAGAATGGTATATTTATTTATGGTTTTCTTATGATTATTATTGGGTTTTAAAATGTGTTATTTGAGAAAAAAATGATTTTTATCATCCTGAAATTTTATATTTACGTAATCATGTTTTATTTAGAGAAATTTAAATGTATTCCTGGGTTATCATGTTTTCCACAAGTCTGAGATGATCCATTTCATTTTATATCCCATATATAGTAATTTGTTTCTCATCTTACATTTTCTACGATTTCTCATATGATCTATTGATGTGTAATTGTTTTTATCAAGTTCATGAATTCCAATATAGTTACTTATATTAATTGAAGTAAATGCTTCGTGAATAAAATAGAGATGTTGGCGGAAAACAATGATTTTGTGAAAAAATGTACACAATGTGAAATTTTCCTCTTTATTATTTATTAGTTTTCCAAATTCACTAAAACTAAAAACCAAAAGGATATTAGACATTATAAGAAGAACAACCACTATTATAAATCCCTGAATTATAGGTTTATTATGTTACATGTAATTATATCTAGTAATAGAGTTATTGTTTGAATATCGTTATGGGTATGGAAAATGTTGAAATAGTCATTAAGGACACAATAATTTATAATTAATTATCATTATATAGTTTTTAACAATTTCCATGTTGCTTCGTCTAGTCCATATCTATTCACAACAACTTTTTACAAATGAAAAATCAAATAGGATAAAGGAGGAAATAATGGGGATAGTAACCTTCCATATTATAAGTAGTTAATAGTTCAAAAAGACAAGTTTTAGTTAGAGTTAACTGATCTAATACATGTTATTAACCATGAAACCCATGAAATATATAATCAAAATCATAGATAGAGGAACATTTTTATAGTGGATAATTTTATATAAGATCACAATAAAAATTTTAGCAGATCTCTAAATTTGATTAATGTATAATGGTAGATAATTTTTTTGGGGGCGTATATTTTATGTTTTATGAAGTATAAAAAATCAAAAGGTAATTCTTAATATTTATCATTTTTATGGTGATATCGATCGATATTTTTACTTGATTGAAAATATTAAATAATATATATATATATATTATGTAGTGGATGATATTTAAAGTAATTTATTTTGATAAGTATTTCTCTAATGTTCATTGAATAATAAATGAATGGTAATTTCTATATTTGATTTCAAAGGATGCAGAATAATTATTTGATTTTCAATAAAATTTTCCTAGACATTCCAGGTATGAATAAAATTTTATCATTAATCAAGTGCTCAATATTTTTTAATTTTATAAAATAATGTTTCAAATTTTATGTCGATAATTATACATTCATTAATTTCAAATTTTTTAAGAGGTGGATGATTGTTCAAATAAATTTAAGATGGTGTTTTCAAACATTTATTTATTTCATGAAAATAACTTTAAGAATCGGTCTAAATGGAAATAAATAGAGAAGTAGTCAACTAAGAAAACATGAGTTAAGTCCCTAAAATTTTCTATATGTGGTATATGAAATTTAAAAGATTATTTTATTGGATCAATAAATTTTCATTAATTTGGTAATATTATTCATTTGTTTCATGACTATAAAAAGAGTTATTATGAGAAAACTAATGGTAAAATAGATATTCTAATAAAAGTAATATATTTTAATTTCAATAATTTTATTTTTTATGTTAACTCATGTATAACATTATTCACTTATGTTGTGAATCATTAAGATATGAAATAGAAACATGTATAAATGTCCTCTAGACTACTACAGTAGATTCGGATCACTCAAATATAGAGATTATTAACACCTAAATTGTTTATGAAGAAATTTTTGAATTTATTTAGCTGATTATGGATGTATGAAATATTTTATATCTACAATATTTTCAAGGAAAATAGAATTAATATCCCTAGAAATGTAAATATATTTTTTAAAAAATATTTATGGTGGTTATAATGTTTACCAATACTTATGAAAATATTTGTACTATCATCGGTGGAATGGTACTTCAATTAATTCGTATTGAAATTTCCATAGTAGAGTATTGTAATATTATATGTAATTAATTCATTTAATTATATCATTATAAGATAAATATTAGATATTTGATGTTATTTTTCTGAAAAAAGTTTAGTTTTTACATAAGAATTAATACACACAATTTATTACATATTATAAATCTATGAATTTGAAAAAATATAAAAGGTAAATTTATCTTATACATACTATAAAAAAGTACAAAACTTTTAAAATTATTTATGTTCTAGTAGTTAGTGTATATCTTGATATCTATCTTGATGATTTTCGTGCTCTAATTTCTAATTTGGTGGTTGAATTCTTTTGATTTATTTTATAATACAATAAAATTTTCAAAAAACCATTTTCAAAGGGTTTGAGTATTTTTTTTGTAATTAATATACTAGTTATAATAGTTCTTTATTAAAGATATCATCAACCATGGAATATCAACAAATTTTTACCGTATTTTTTTAAAATGACTTATATTTCCATGAGAAATTGTACTAATTATAGATAAATCAATAAAATCATTGTTAATAACTAGTATATGTTTCCTCATATCAATTAATTTTTTCACAATCTATAGAATGCTTAGTATTTTTCCATTATTGAACTCTTGTCTAGGTATAAAGAGATAAAATTAAAGGGGGATGGAATTTCAAGGATGGTATTATTTTAAAGCTCTCTATAGGGATGGATTGCCACATGTGCGAATGAATGTTAGTGTTTCAATTTGTTTCCCCTCATTCAGGTTTTCCAAATTCAAGAATATTTCATCATTTTTAAAAATTGATTTGTGATCCATTATTGAAACATAATGATGGGAAGTCAGATCTTCCTTCAATGGATTCCCCCTTATAACTCATTCCCTAGTCTATGTATCCCTCTTAAATTTATGTTATATTCAAAGAACTTTTTCCTTGTATCATATCTTTCTGGACACTAGTTAATTACACTACTTATGTATAAATATTCAAGAATGTCTTGATAAGGTAGAAACCATTGGTTATAAGAGTAGTCACATTGGGAATCACTGGTTTGTTTGGATACTAGGAACATTATTCAAAAGTATTATTCCTCATATTGGGGAATCTCATTGTAGAATATTTAGGCGCATAACCCAGGGCATACCATGTCAATCTTGGGGTATATTATTCCAATGTCACATATTCTATGTCATTCATCTTGGGAATCCCCTGCTTATCATGAGGTATCTGATGTTGTAGGTGTATATCATCTAAGGATTTATCCATCGAAATCCAATGATTATTATGGGGTAGGTGAATACATAGAAACATGCAATCCAAATATTTCTCCTTAGGCGTCCCATGTTTAGTATGGGATAGTATTATGAGAGAGTTTGTGAGTTTAAAGTCTTGCGGAGATGAAATATGAATGATCAGAATGCCCCATGGTGGAAAATAAAGATGGAGATTCCCTAGGGTTGAGCATCCGAATTATTACAAAAGGACAGATCAGAATTATATTGGAAGAAAATCTTGGAGGGATGTCCCATAAATTTAATATGTGTCACTGTGAAGGTGCGTCCCTAGGAAAAATAACCATGAAGGTTTACCAATGGTTGGATTGGGAACCCTTATAGAGGATTATACAAGAGGGTTTTCCCATATAGGGAACATGTCACACCCTGAATGTTTATGTGTGCCTTGCAACCAAAAACCCACAAGTTATTTCCCATAAAGGGAAGATATTACACCATGAATGTTGATTGGAACAAACCTGGAGGTCAATTTGGTAGGTAAACCAATAGGAGGGTGAAACATGTTTATTCAATGGTTGGGATTGATCCAAAAAAATAGAATACTACATACCCTATATTGGATATAGGGATAAACCAATTTAGTTTGATTCTATAGTTAAGGGTATTGTGACTAGATTAGTCTAGTTATTTTAATTTCATGCGGTAATGGTGTGTGGTAATGGTGTGCGCATCATGAAAGGAGCATCCATGATGGATGTTGTTGGGATTACTAATGCAGGTTTCCCTATAATAGAGGGTTACATTGTTTAATGTTTTGTAAATAATGAATTGATCTTCCCAATTCATGAAACGAGTAGGGATGATGTGGTCAGTGATTACACAAGGTGGTGTCCCAAAGGGACCTAAAGAAAATGTTGTTGATCTTACCGAGATGGGGTTTCCCTTGACAAATCTAGAGGTATTTTTATAGAGTGTTTGGAGTGGATTGACTAATGAATTGAAAGGATTGGATAGAGTGTTATGGGGATGAAGTGTTTTTTTGGACCTCAGGGAGGATTCACACATAGGATATGTTTTTTTAATCAAATCCCATGTAGCTCATAGAGTAATTAGGCTTATACCAAAAGTGAATGGCCATGGAAGTGGAGCTTGTGTTTGGGGATTATACATAAGAGCTTCTCATGGAACATGTCTGGTCACGATGTATGCATAAAATATTCAATTTTGAAGATGGATATGGGGTCTTACACTAGGAGGGATTCCATTATGATATATGAATGGATTTCATGGACACTACTAACAAGTAAGTCCATTTGATTTAGGATAATTGTGAGAAAAAATAGGTAATAGTCGAATTGACATTCATGTTTCAAAAGATGCACCAATGAGATATAATTTGGTAAATGTGCATAGAATATTCTTGTGAAGGATCCCATTCCACGTGAGAAGGATCTCATTCCTTGTGATTTGGGATAACACATTGAAGTTGAATGAGGAGGATAACATAACATATAGGTAGGATATATTTAAATTTGATGAGGATATCCTTCATTGGGAAGATTGGTGGTGTGAATACCATACATTACAAGTCACACACACAAGATCTTGTGCTTTTTTCAAAGGGTTATTTCACATTTTAATGTCATGTGATGAGGACATTAGTACCAGGTAGTTTTATGTCATGAAGCACATATGTTATGGACTCACTCTAAAACCATTAGGCATAAATATCGCATCTCATGCACATATTTGAGGGAACAGTTTTAGAAATGCCAAATGGTAATGGTTTGTATGAGTGGTCGATCAAGAGGTCCACATTAGTGTGCATATGTTGAAATAAAATAGTATTCAGAAAACCTATATAGGGAGGAGAAATTTAAATGGAAGTCTTGTGGAAAACATTGAAAGGATTGGAACTTATTAATGGTTGTTACATGTAGCATAGAAATTTGATGTGAAGTAAGACCGGTATTGGATTGGTGTGGGGCCATTGGGAACTCAACCATCCTGAAGAGCTATCAATAGACAAAAGGTAGCTTGAAAAATCATTAGAGAGAGGTTTCACAAAGAATATGGCCACACAGGTAGGTTCTTCTTGATCATCAGGTTATTCTTCGAGTTCACAAGCTTCATAAATGTATTGGAATCACGAAACATGGGGACCCTACATCAGGATTATGTGTTGTCTTGTGAAAGGAGTGCTTCATGAAGGATTATTTTCTTGAATCCTCATGTACCCCTGATGGAATTACTCCTATGAAAAGTGAATTTTCCCTCAATAAATTTATCCCAAACATATGTAGAGGAATTCATGAACATATAGGGGAGGTTTCATGAAGATCAAGTACCTTGGATGATCCATTTTTTTTCTCATTCATGATGCTCTGTTGCTTCACGAATTGGGGGAATTTAGGAGGTCGACATGTTGTGTCCCCACAACTTTATGGTTGGAATGAGCTACGAATTCATTGGAAATAGTTTTCCAAAGATGGGATGTTGTTTGAAAAAGAAAACAAGGGCTTTGCAAATGGTTGCAGCTCAATCAGGCTTATGAATTACACTATCAGCCCATTGCAAGGTCACAGAGTTTCATCAACCTCACTGGGAATACCATCAGGGAGTCTTGTGTTCTCTAAGTGGGGATTCATGAAAGAGATTTGTAAAGAAGGAACATGAGATAGTTTTGGGGCTATTTAGACATTGATTTGTACGAAACATCTGTGAATTCTCCAAAAAAACTCATAGAACAAATTTCATCTCTAGAAAATTCTCCCACTCATAATAAGATATGATTAGAAAAAGGAGGGCTATATTTTGAAGGAGAATCTCCAAAATTTGATATAATAATCCCTTTCATAAATAAAATTCATGATTTACAATCACGATGTTGATATTAGAATATCTCAGGTATCAAATCGATCATGAAGTGAGTCTTTGTTGTGAGACTATGAATAGAATCATGAGGGTACCTCAATGGTATTTGGCTTCATTCATTGAAAATCATGTTTTCTATCTTTTTTTGAAGCACAAAATATATATGATTTCACTATATGACTTCATTAATTTGAAACTGGACATCGGGCCCTTATGTTCTGTAATGCTTCTTAGTGAAGGAAATAAAACGAAAATCATCTTCATGAATAATGTACCAAAACTCAGAGATCATCAAACATGACTCTATGAAAAAGTTTTACGAATGAACTCAATGAAACAGTCTCAGAGAAAACATAAGTATTAAATTCAATAGATTAACATGATGTCACATAGGGAGTCATTGTAGATTCTTAATGGATGGAAGAGAATAAAAATAGTATCTTGATTAGTGAGTGTATCCCAAGCACCTCGGACCATGAATAACTACTTGGACTATTACTAGAGGCTCAATGGAATGATATTCTATGTAAAAAGATTTTTCTATACAGATTTGTATTGAGGGATGGTTTCATTATTCCACCAGAATATAGGGATGATCTGAATTATTTGTTCAGGGGTGTACAAGGGAAATACCTATGGAACGAGGTTGTTTTGGGCAACATATCGAATGACAAGACACCAATTACAACATAATTATTATTAAACAACATAATTAATATGTAAATGTAGATTTTTGAGGATGATTAATCCTCACTGTAGTATCATATGATTATAAAGGTGGCATTGGTTACCTGAATAAGGGATGAAATAATGCAGTGATCTGTGCCATAGAGGAAACATCATAGATGTATGGGCCTAGTCTAACTAGGCATGTGCTTCATGCCATGAATCTAAGGTAGAGTTGATGTGGGTAGGACATTATGAAAAAACATGGTATTCAAAAGTACATGTTTATGTACCACACGATATCACGCTTGAGATTCATAGAATATTGTCATTGTGGACTAACCTAAACAATTTGTATTAAGGGAAGGTCGAGATCAGCCTTTGGGATGTTTACCAAATAACTCTGATCTAGATCTTGGTTGAGTTGTAAGATGAATTTCTACCCATGGAGAGTGTATAGGTGGACCAAGAGTAGCTACCAACTCTGGTGAAGGTGAAATTGGATCTAGTACTGGGAACTAGTGACACAAAGGTGAGGACAAAAGTCATTCCCATAAAGATATGGATCAACAGTTTATTTAAATATCTAATAGAGGATCCCACTAAGGGTTAGGTAAAAACTATTATGTTTTCAAATATTCCTTTCAAATATCCCATGAGATACAAGCAAGAATATATGTCTCTTATTGTAGGATTCTAGAAGCGAGCTAGTGGCTACTGTTGGGCTACGGTGTCAAGACTGAGCATTGACTCATTGTCATATTGGAAGTATTAATCACATATCACATTTGTGAGAGGATTATATCATTTAGGGATGTGCACATGGGGTTGAATCCAATATAATTTAAAATATAGAATATAATGGATATATAGAATCACTATAATATTGGAATCCAAATACTATAATAGTTGTAAGAAATACATAGGCACTTTAGCTAAAGGAAGACTATATTTCATGTGTGTGGTTCTTTTGACATCTTGTATAGTTGGTTGGTTGGACATATGGGGGGATATGAGTATCCAAACCCTATTTCCCCATACCCAAAAAATTTACACTATACATATTGAATATTGCATGGAGTTACATGAAGAAATTGGGCCTGGAGGACATGATGGTCAAGCGTGGGTTGGCGGATCAATTTCTTACTCACCATTTCTTCGAGCCTACAAGGGTGGTAAATGATTAATTCATAGGTAATTAATAGTAATGATTTTACCTGATGACCATTTTAGGTGGGTGAACATGGAAAGGGTTCATTACAATCCTGTCTGTGATCTCTATAACTCATACCATTTTGATAATAAGTTCCAGTTCCTATTGAGAGTGACCTTGAAGGTGTACCTAGAGGTGTGTAAGGAGTGACACCATTTAGTGATGAGTAAATTGTGGAAAATTCCATTCATATAGATATAATTATGTGTAATTATCTTCTAACATCAACTGTTGTGCATGATCTAACCATTTACTATCTATTGGGTTTGGTTATCGCGTATACTAAGGTAATGTAGAGGTAATGGGACTCCCGATCTAATGAATGTGTAAGTCCTCCACTACAGGGTAGAGGAAGAGTTGTGAATGGTGTGTGTTGTGGAATTATATATGGCTAAGTGGATAGGGAAGAATTAGTAGGACAAGTGGTTCATGGGTTCACATAGGCAAGAGGTGAAGGGAGAAGAGTATCAATACTAGGTCCAACTCTATTTTGTAGGATGATTTTGTAAGAAGGTGAGCCATAATTTATGGTCCTCAAGACATTCAACCAAGATCCCAAGAAGAATTAATGCTATGTATAAAAAGCCAATGATGTCGTAATTACAAAGGCATTGGACAACTAGGACCTCTTCATGTTGTTCTTCAATGTTCACGGGATATAAAAGCGGCTCAACATGAATAGAATTCTTCTAGAAGGGTTTGATCATAACAAGGCTAGTTTCCATGTGTCTATGGTAGAGGGGGAGGGTTACATTATATATATGGATGAACTATTTTATTCCTAGGAAACTACATGTCTGTTGACTGACCTAGTGAAGGTGCATCAATACATGACCTATCATCTGCAACTATCTGTAGCTGAGATGGCTATGAATTATACCTTCCCTAAATAATTGTAAGTTTCTTGAGGTTATGATGCCTATCAAGGCTAAATATTGAGTGGAACCACCACTGATGACTAGGAAAATATCTGAATATTATGCACCATAGATACAAACTTGTCTTTATAACATTTTCTTAACTCTCTTTCAACTTGTTCATAAATCAAAAAATGTGGATGTGGAGGCCTAAGATAGAACATAAATGGATGATGATGGGATGTAATAAGATGATGGGGAGAGTGTGAGGTGCCTTTCTATTGTTCAGTATATGAGTAGTCAATCAACTTTGTCTGCAGATGGGGTAGTGAATGTGTAAAGAACCATACCTAGTGGGTTACCAATGAATCATTAAAAACTCTTTACATGATTATACAATAATCATAAGTTATATTCTTATATAAACATTTTAATCTTTATTTATCTTTTCTGTTGTTGAATTACATATTTTGGGATGGTAATTTGAATAGTGCTTGAAACATAACCAATAGTTCCAACACATACATTAGATTCACCTAAAGCCTACGTGGTTTGAAAGATACTTCTCTCCTAGATGAAAGGGATGCAAAGGAAATGACAGCTCAGCCAACTAAAAAAGAAAAATATGGGGGAAGTACATATAATACATCATCATTGTAGGGGGATGAGATAAGCCCAACAATAGGGCTCACTAAAAGTGCTTTTTTAGTCTGTATAATGGTGGTGGAACTACTAGAAGTGGTTACATGGGTTTGAAATTGAGATAGAGGAAGCGATACAAATTTCAATAGCTGGGTTGATCCCATTAAAAATGATCCTTTGATTCATCTTATTATGGCTACATTATTTAAATATAATATTGCACTATAGGTATAAGTAGAAAAGGGAGATTAGATGGTGGCAGATACCTCTACAATACCATAAATTTCCCTAGGGGATTTTTCTAAACCTATACAAGCCAACAATGAGCTATTTATGAAGATGGTTATTGGGAATCTCATGTTTGGAGATCTGAATCTGTTGGACCCAGATGAAAACTATTTAGTGGTATTTCCTCCTCACGAACTTGTTCCACTCAAAGATGACAAAGGAATATGACCTAGAAGTTTACAGGGATATCTGAGTCATCCATTATATAGAGTATAGTAATTTGAGGAACATTTTCACATGAATTCAGATAGCTGAACTGCCAAAAAAATGTGGCATCTATCCATCATTGCTTAGTTAATATAGGGACTTGTGGGATGGATTCCAATTCTTTTCATGCACTAGAAAAAGATTTCCTTGTCTACTGAGCATGTGCATAATGAATAAAGATTGATCTGGACTAGAGAAAACATATATTTGATTAATCTTAGGAGGTTCACAAATCTTAGGAAGAAATTACCCGTCTAGAGGTGATGTCACATGATATTTTGATGGATCATGTCACTCTGGTTGAGATTACTAATAATATAATGGTTCAACTGATAGTGTCTAAGGCCAAGGATCTAAAATCAAGGAGGTTGATGAGTGTTGATTGGAGAATTATTTGTAGAGAATAAATTCCGGCATTGTTTTATCCAAGGAGGGTGATGAAAAGGTTGTCCTGGAAGAGTAGTAGTATGCTATTGAGATCACTCAACGAAGGATGGATGAGCTCAGGAACTCGAACATTGAAGAGTAGCTATGGAGGCATATTTTTTCAATTGGGATGACCTAAGAAGTGGTTGACCCCCTACCCCCTGAAATAATAGTTTATACTATTATTAAATCATGGACATATTTAACATATTTATTTGTTACATTGATCATATTTCAAAGACAAACAACAATCAACCCATAACCTCTCATAGACCATTCCCAATGTGAGTAACAAGGGATGACCATGGATTGGTTTTCATGTGATAATGTTAGATGAATGTTGAAAACAAAGGGTCTACTATTTTTGACAAACAACTATGAGTTTCTGGGATTATAGGGGCTTTAACTAGAGAATGAGGCACATAGAATATCTATCTTTCTTTTCCAATGTGTACTAATGTACTAATGGGATAATTCTACTGTAGTTCGATTCGACCAGAACAAAGGGTAACAAAATGTGTGGATCACAATGACCAAAATATAGACCACAATGATAGTTTCATGAAGATATAAGATAACTATTAATCATGTTTGAAACCTAGAATCTATATCATTAGCCTAGAGTGGGGATAAAAAATCAGGGTCAACCTTTAACCATGTTCAAAACAGAGAACTTATCACGAAATGTTTTCGAAGGAAATTTAGGATGTTGGACTAGTATGGTAGGTGAGACAAAATGGCATGAGAACAAGATATTTGGGCATCCATTTAGACATTGAAAGATATGAGGATCAAAATATGTGTAAATTGGATTGTGGGAATATAGTTACGGAATGATCGAATAGAATCCAACACTCTTAGAATTACACAACTGTGGTTTAGAACACATAGGTGTAGGTGTATTTATCTAAACAAACATTAAACCCATATTACATTATAGAATCATCTTTTATGTTGAGTGAGGGATGAAGTAACATGAGTGATGTGATGAGTTATAGACATTGAAGGAATGGGTCTCAAGAAAATCATAAGACAACCTCTGGTTTAACATCATGGGAATAGGTAAATATATATGAAATTTTACATCGTTCAATGAGGAAATTAGAAAAATATTTTAACACTTTAAGGTATTTATTAATAATTTAATGGCTTAAAACCATCCAAAGAAGAAGTATATAATAGATTAAGGCCATATTGTCTAGTCCAAAGGGGTGATCAGATTATAGTCATGATGTATTGAATAGGAATAGTCAATTTTTAGGGCATCAATGTAGAATGTGAGAGGTATAAACTGAATTAAATGAAGCTGAAGAGTATCACATACCTCATAAACACCTTGAAATTGAATTCATTTAGTTTATGGTGGTAATTTCTAGAATGTAACTGAGGCCATGGGGTCGTAAAGTTAGTGAACCTTCAAATAGTCTCAATAACCTAATGATTGGGTTTCACTACATTTCTCATAAAGGTGGAACTAAAGAAGCACATAGTAAATGAACACAGTGTGGTGGGTGGAAAGAATATGTGGGGGAAATCCTCTATGGTGAGGGAACTAGAGTGTCCCTCCAGTATCATGGGGAATCCTAAACATGTTTAGGGTGGGATCACAATTTAATTTTGTACATTAAAGAAGTTAACTCATTGTTTATGCTCTGAGATTTTTTACCATAATGAATTAATTTCCCTAATAGGTATTTTAAGTGTTTTTTTGTAAAATCAATGTCACTAATGATGGACATGGGGTCCCAACACCATACAAAACATCCTAGAGATGACCCACGTATAGTATATTGTCATTATGCTTGGATGTGGGAACCTAGTTTAAGGTCATAGAGTTTGGACACTTGTGAATTGTTTAATGTTAGGTTGTATGGACTATATGGTTGTAATTATTTTATGTTCATGAATATAAAATGATGGGGTATGCACTCCAAATGGGATATGTGTAATGAAATGTCCTAATGATCCAAACGTGAATGAGGGCCCTGGAGTACCACACTTTTCATAAGAATTATGATTCATTTTGGCACATAATTTTATGTCATGATGCTCATAACTAGATGCAGATTATGGGATGAAGTATTGAAAAACATGTGTATTAAACTGATGGAAAAATGTTTGGGAATCTCTACGTACCCCATAAGGATGGGAATAAGGCTACATCTTGTCATATAAAGAAATAAACCTACATAGGTTTGACCCATACACAAGGGGATGGTTTTTTTGTGGAAAGGAAAGGATGTAAAATCAAGGTGCCTCTATGTAACCTATATGGATAGTAATGATGTTGTATGTAGTACAAAAAATGAGATGGTAGATGACATGTTCCATGGGTTATTTCCTCTCAGGATATAACATTATAGTTATGTGTAGTTTATTATCACGAATCTAGGTTGATGACTATTTGGTAGTTTAACATTGTCTGACTAGAATGTTGGGTGTGCACATTAATGTCCTGATTGTAGGATTTATGATGGTTATGTAGTTAAAAATCATGATAATAGTAATAGGTGAGTGGTAGTATTAAAATAAGAGTTTTCATGACACGAAAACTACAACCTAACACGAATGAGGACCAAGGGCACCATACCACATAATACACTCCTAAGAAAGTCTTACAAACTATTTAAAGACATGATTTCTTATATAGAACTTTATGTTAAAATTGTTAGAGCTTGGAACTAAATATGGGTACTTGTTAAAGGTCTTCAATATTATTTAATGTTTTCAGTTTAATTTTTTATTCATTGGATGCTGGTGCTATGTAATTTTTACGTTTTACATATAAGTCTATAAAGGCAATAAATATTTTATGTTCCTAATGTTTGGACATGATTCCAAAAGTTAATGGTCATTTTTCATGGACTATGGAGATCAGAGTTTAAGGGAATATTGGTTTGACTAAGAGTGGGTATCCAAAAAAGGATAATCTGGGTTTTATAAGAACAAATCAACGTGAATGATGGGACGAGGAGGCTCATTCCTCACAACCCATTCCCAAGGAAGACATATACATGGTTTAATGTCCCTATGATTGTACATGGTTTCTTAGTTTAAGGTCATAGAGTTATAAAGATAAATAGATATTATTTTTTGTTCCTAAATATTGGTTATTGTTCTCATTTTAACATCATATCCCTGTGACACTGACATTATACATTTTTATATCACACAGCTCAAACTATAGGGGATACAAATTTTTAAAGGTTATAATTTTTGGAGATGATTCCAGGAGTTAATGCTCATTCCTCATATACCAAAGGGGGTCATAGATTATGGTTATATATATTGGTCCATATGGGAGTATACAAAATTGGATATATATGGAGTGATGAGAAAAATTGACGTGAATGAGCTGATAAGAAGGCCATCGTCGTACAACACATTCTATGGGAAAACAGTCACCTAGTTTAATGTTTTGATGTTTAGATATCAGATCTTAGTTAATGGTAAAATATTTCATACCAAAATATGACTATTGTTATATGGTCCTAACCCTCAGACTATAAACCTAGTTTAACATTATGTTCCTGAAAAGTTGACTCTGCATGCAAAATAATTAATGAGAACCTTGGAATTTATTAGAGGAGTAATGATTTATCCATAAATATTGATCAGAGACTAGGCATGTAACGCCCCAAACCTAGTTACCCAGAGTCGGTGCATTATTACATAACATTGGCATGAACACAAAAGATCAAGTCTCGAAAGACCGATTAGTTTAGTAGCCTTGGAAACACTAGATACCTTCATAAATGTTAAATTACATCATAAAGTGAAAAACTGCAATAACATAGTTTCCATAGTCCAAACCCATATCCCCTTCAGACTATCCTTGCACGTCAGTCATAAAATATTTCTTCACATCCTGAGAAAAATAAAACATTGAAAGGGGTGAGCTCAGATGCTCAGTAAGGATAACAATATAGCGAAAGCTTTTATAAATAAACATAAACTTTTAAGGAAATGTATAACTAAAACAAAAGCCTTTTAAACATGAACATCAACATAATATGGAAAAAGTAAAATGAGATAATTCCATTTACTTCTTCACATAGATATTCTACTGGTCGAATAATCACATTATATATTAATAACCACATTCATAATAATAGAATTCATAATGCAGACTATCATAACCACGTAGCCATGGATTAATGCCAAGACTACAAATAATATTTTGTCAAGGCCTCATGCCAAGACACTAGTTTGTCTCATGAGACCTTCTGATGCATCGAGGAGCTATAGCAGGCTCCACTCGTCACTTGTTATGTCCAATGCATTCCTCATATGAACATGTTTAAACATATCATAAACCATAACATAATTGTATCACATAAAACATGCATAAAGGAAACATAACATTTCCACATTTCAATCACAAGATATCAATATAACACATTGATATAATAAAAAACACCTTCAAAACCATTTTCAATACCAAAATAGATGAAAATTAAAACTTTGTATTTATTTTTCATTTAAAATAATTATGGCTTGTAGTGGAAGCCGAAACTCAAATAATGGTCACGGCAGCAGAGAATTCATTATCTCCACATACGTACAACAAGAAAAACATTCCTTTTTGTTGTTTAGTAAAATGATTTGTATAAAAATATTCCTTTTGAATAAACAAAAAATTCAAAGGGGTTTATACACCATATAAAAGAAATTTGTGTATAAAACAAAATATGCCTCAATGAATGGAGATTGAGACGATGTCCCTTACAAAGATAATTTTTAAATAAAATAGATCTATTATGTGTGTTCACTATAAGTACACATAAAGAAAGTACTAATACAAGATAGGACATAATAATATCATGAGATAATTTGAAAGTAGGTGATTAACCCAAAGAACCAAAATTGGGTTAATAAGTTCCCTTACCTCATGTCCGACTTGACTCGATCATTCTTTAACCTCTTGGATAATAAACTAGAGTTAATTTATACATTCTTAAAAACCATTTTCATGTTAATTATTCATCTTATATCACTTAATACCATTTTATGAACATTATGTAATTATTTAAGTCAATAACAGTCGTTTTGTCGATCTTTGGTACTTGAGTCAAAACTAAAACTTCTTATAATTACAAGTTGTTCATGTGGTAAAATATCCATTACATCCGAAATTATATTCATGATTTAGATATCATTTATATCTTATAAATCCAGTATATACTTGCCTTTATAATATTACATAACATTTAGAGGTAAGAAATGAAATGCATTGTTCATGGAGACGGTAAGTCGTACGTACACATGAACGCTACTTTCATTTATATTTTGTATTTTAATCGAATGAAACATAATGATATAAAGTTATATTATAATTAATTTATAATATCATATATAATATCAATTACTCCATACTTTATATGTCCCACATATGGCATTAACGATTCAAATCACTTTGAGGGGGCGGTAGTCCGCACTTCCTAAAATGAAATTATCGTGTTTACCCATAATGGAAATCATAAAGGTGTGCCATAAATAAAAAATACAGAAGAATAAGGAAAACAAAAACATAAAATATATCATATAGGAAAATATTTTCATCATAATGGACACCATGAGAGGTGTTAAAAGAAGATTGAACAATCATCGTTTCGTGAGGCAGAAATTTTCCACCCACAGAAACAGTATGTTCTTTAACCCTTAGACAAAGGTGTGTGTAAGTGTAAATCAAATAAATATCATAAAAACTTCCTATTACATTTAATATACTTGTGTTGTTACAAAATAAAGGAATAAAAAGAGTTTAAGGGGTTGGAGAAGCAAAATAAAACAAAAGAGAATAAGAGAAGACATTACCTTAAAATCGGGTAACTCTTTATGATTTGAGCCAAAGGCTTCCTTGGGAAGACTTCTGCCCAATGTGAGGCTTCTAGAAGTAATATAGGGATGTTCGAAGAGTATTTGGGCAGATATTGGCCAAGCCAAATGGATTTATGGTGTGAATAAGGTGGTAGAGGTGGGAGACATTTATAAGAGGAGAGGAGGTGCACTCTTGGAAACTCATGAAATGTTACATTATTATGAAGTGATTTTAAGATTCCAATGGTCCCACAATTATGTATTTCTAGGATAAGGTGATAAGGGTTCGAAATATACTCATCCAATAGGTTTTTGACAAGTGTAAGTCTTATATTTTACATTATCTTTTCATTTTATTTAAATCGTTAATTAATGAGGTAATCGCTGCATCATCATTGTGTAATGAAAAATTTATTTTATTTAATGTCTAAAAATTATAAAAAAAATTCCATGATTTGGGAAATATTTTTAGCTTAACAATGAATATTTATAGTCAAAATTTTAACTTATATAAACCCATGTAATAATTTTTTTAGTAAAACAACACATTTTTGTGACAATTTTATTTTTACTTTAAATAAAAAGTTATTAATGTCATTTCCTTACCCAAGTGGCTCCATGGGGTCCCCAAGTTGACCCATGGATTTTCATTGTCGGCCATGACTCATCCAATAAGGTTAGGACATGTTTAAGGGTATTTTCATATTTTTATAATATCATTTTTACCTTAAAGTTCACTAATTAACTTTAATCGTAATTAATTAAAAATAAAACTTACTATTCACCAAAAAATTATTTTAATCCCATTTTACCCCATTTTACTTCTTAATGAAAACCATGTATGTCTATTTTTTGAAAATCAAATCACATAAGTGGTAATGTTACATTTAAACAAAAAATTAGTTTTTTAACTACCACTTAGTGGTTTCACTATTCATAAAAAATTGATGTTTTTCAGAACAACACCAAAATTTCACCCTAAGCTATAATTGATATTCTGAATTCAAAAATGATGTATACTTTACAAAATTCCAAACATATAATTTTCATTAATTAATTTTATAATTAATTCCCGCTGTCACAACAAATTGCGTGTTTTTAAGAAATAATATATATCAAAATATTGACAATTGTTTAAGTCCAATTTCAAAGCGAAATTAATTCTAATGAACCCCATTGGATAAACTGGTAAAAATATATTATAATTATACTTTAAAACCACTCAATAGTATAATTTATAACTATAAATTATTTTGATTAAAAAAGTTGTTTTTAAGTATTTTTCATTATTCATAAAAAAATTCGAAGTTCTCAGAAAAATACCATAAATTCAACATAGGCTAATTTTGATATTCCGAATACAAAAATGAAGCCCATTTTGAAATATAAAATTTATATAATTTCAAAAATTATGTATTACTATTCATAATGACTACTTTTATTGGATGTGGTGTGTGTTAGAACTTGAATTTGTGTACAACACACTCTACTATATTATTCAAAAAGAAGTGTATTGTAGAAGCTTGGGGTGTTAATTCTACCCTCCTTCAATAAATTGCGTCCTCGAAATTTGAAATTTTTCTTTGAATTTAAAAGTTTGAAAATAGAAAATACCTTTGTGGCAAACCCACATCGAAAATAATGTTAATAAAAATGTAACTGTAAATGAAATAAAGAGAAGTACAAAGGTCACCCAAGATAGCCCATACTAGGATTCTATGAAAATATTGATATGGAAGAAAAACAAACCATAAAGGTATAATGGAGAGTTTTAGAAAATAGGGTTAGGATAAAGTTAACTACATGAAAATCACAAAATTTTGATTGGTTAAATGATCAATGATTCCCCAGTTGGAAAATATAACCGAAAACATTTTTGTTTTAAGTTACCTTTCATAAAGTTGAGGAATTTATTTAGGGGATTTAATAAGAATGTAAGGAAATATACATACTTGTCATGTAGACTTTCATTCTTTAATTAATTTTTACCAGAAGCCCATCTTTCACTCCAAATAGTAAAAGAACTCAAAAATATTTTATTTATCCTAATTGTATATGGTTCCAAATATTAACACATACCATTTAGATTAGGAAAACTATTTTTAATATCCAGGGACTTCTTATAGGCTAGTGGAAGGTAATAAAGGCATGTTGCACTATGGTTGTGGGTTCGATCCCTACAGCTTTTTCTGACGTGACAGGTTATCCCCCGACCTGCAGGTTGTCCTCTTCCTAAAACTATAGTATTATTTTATTCCAAAAATAATCTTCAAAAATGTTTTAACTTTGAACAATACTATCAAAGGTTAAACTTAATCCATTCCAACCTTTATAGTTATCCAAAATGCCTCTATCGAGACAGTCTCTAAAGGGTCTCCAAATCCCAAAATCAATTGTAATATCAGATTCCCCAAACAAAGTAAGGTTTCTCTTATTGTCACATACTAAAAATAAGATTACCTTCATCATATTAAAACCTTAATGAAAACAACAAGTATTTTAGTACAATACTTATATATATCACATTATTCTTATAACCATAATATAATCCTTGAGTCCAAAAGCATTAATTATTCCTCTTCAACTGGAGTAACAACATAAGATTCGCTTTAATCCCTTGGGATTTTCTGAGGTATGTTTTTCTGATGCTTAGGTCATTCAATTTCATAATGCCCCATTTCCCTAAAATTTTATCATTCCACATTGACAGAAACTTTCTTTCCCTTGCAATCATGAGCCTGGTGACCTTTTTCTCCACATTTATAAAAAACTCCCATTCCTTTTAGGTAAGTACCGGGGTGATTCTTCCCACAATTATTGCATAATGGAAAATCCTTCTTTCCCTTTTTCCCTTTATCTGTCTCTTGTTCCACCGTTCTTTACTTCTCTTGCTTTACTTTATTGTCATATGATTTAGAGAATTCGTTTTCTGTCTTGATAGCACATGAGACAATATCTTCGTACAACGAGAAGGTTTGTGAGACTAAAGCACGACGAAGAAATGGTTTTAACCCATCAAAGAAACGATAAATCTTACTTCTTGGTTTATGTATATAATCTGCAGCATCCCTCGCTAACCTTGTAAAGTTGGTCTCATACTTTGCGACATTCTCATCCTCTTTTTGTCTCAGACTCAGAAATTGCCTTTCCATATCTGCTCGATGGTCACGAGGAAAGTATTTTTCTAAGAAAAGCTCTTTTAACTCTCTCCATTTCATACTTGATATTTCTTCATCTTCCTTTGTATTTTGGATCAATGACCACCATTGATCAGCATCTCTAGTGAGGCGGTAAACTGCCATGATAACCTTTTCCCTTTCACTACTCCGCAAGGCATGGAATATTTTCTCTAAGTAATTTATCCATTGCTCAGCTACTAAGAGATTTGTACTCCCATTGAATGTTTGTGGTTGTTGCCTCATGAAGCGGTCTAACATTGATCCTCCACATTGCGGATCAGGGTCCTCCATACGAGTAAGGTTATTATTTATAACCTGATTGAGTCTTCCCATTATGGGGATAAGTTGATCAGCACCATTTGTATCTCTAGCTCCACAATAATTATCTTGAGCAGGAGGGAAATACCTACATGGAGTGCGTTAATTTATACGGTTTCCATTCCTCCCACTAGGCGCCATTTCTAAACAATGGCACAAACTAGATTAGTTTATGAATAAAAATACATAATTACATACTTGTAAAACACTTAACATAAATTGAATAATTTATAGATATAATCCATAATCATAAAAAGAAATGTTTTCTTTGAGGAAGTATATACTCATAAACCCTTAATAATTGTTTGAATAGAAAATGAGAATTATCCTAATCATATCCCTCGGGAGTGTTGTAACCAAGAGTGCAGCAAGGCCCGTTGTTGTGAACCAGTTCCCGTTTGAGTCTATCTCAAAGCGGTGTTTTCGGGTTTTACCCCTAAGTACATCTATGCCAGAGCCGCATCTACCTAATCGTATCTAGACAGGGTTGTATAGCTCGGAAAACTCAAAAAATCTCTATAATACCAAAATTCTATGAAGTTCTTCAATACTAATCCTTAAAGTTTATCTTAGGTCTATGGGCTCTAATCAGAGTTTATCTAAATCTAGCTTCCAAGGTTAGTACTAAACTGTCTCTGATACCAACTGTAACGCCCCGACCCCAGTTACCCAGAGTCGGTGCATTATTACATAACATTGGCATGATCACAAAATATCATGTCTCGAAAGACCGATTAGTTTAGTAGCCTTCGAAACACTAGATACATTCATAAATGCTAAATTACATCATAATGTGAAAACTACAATAACATAGTCTCCATAGTCCACACCCATATCCCCATCAGACTATCCCTACAGGTTAGTCATAAAATATTTCTTCACATACTGAGAAAAATAAAACATTGAAAGGAGTGAGCTCAGATGCTCAGTAAGGATAACAATTTAGCGGAAGCTTTTATAAATAAACATAAACATTTAAGGAAATGTATAACTAAAAAAATCCTTTTAAACATGAACTTCAACTTAATATGGAAAAATTAAAATTATATAATGCCATTTACTTCTTCATATGGATATTCTACTGGTCGAATAATCACATGAAATATCAATAACCACTTTCATAATGATGGAATGCATAATGAAAGACTATCATAACCACGTAGACAAGGTCTCGTGCCAAGATTACAAATAATATTTTGTCATGGAATCGTTCCAAGACACTATTTTGTCTCATGAGACCTGCTGATGCATCGAGGAGCTATAGCAGGCTCCACCCGTCACTTATTAATTCCAATGCATTCCTCATATGAATAGGTTTAAACATATTATAAACCATAACATAATCGTATCACATAAAACATGCATAAAGGAAACATAACATTTCCACATTTCAATCATAATATATCAATAAAAAACATTGATATAATAAAAAACACATTCAAAACCATTTTCAATAACAAAATTAAAGAAAATTATAACTTGGTATTTTTTTTTAATTTTAAATAAAAAATATGGCTTGTAGAGGAAGCCGAAACTCAAATAATGGTCACGGTGGTGGAGAAGTCATTGTCGCCGCATACGTACAACAATAAAAACATTCCTTTTTTCATTTAGTAAAACTCTTCGTATAAAAATATTCCCTTTGAATAAACGTAAAAGTCAAAGGGGTTTATACACCATATAAAATAAATTTGTGTATAAAACAAAATATGCCTCAATGAATGGAGATTGAGACGAAGTCCCTTACAAAGATCATTTTTAAATAAAATAGACCTATTATCTGTAGTCACTATGAGTACACTTAATGAATGTAAAAATACAATATAGGACATAATAATATCATGACATAATTTGAAAGTAGGAGATTAACCCAAAGGACGAAAATTGGGTTAAGAAGTTCCCTTACCTTGTGTCTGACTTGACTTCATCATTCTTTAACCTCCTGGATAATAAACTATAGATAATTTATACATTATTAAGAACCTATTTCAAATTCATTATCCCTCTTATATCACTTATTACCATGTTATGAACATTATGTAATTATTTAAGTCAATAACGGTCGGTTTGACGATCTTTGGTACTTGAGTCAAAAATAAACTTCTTATAATTACAAGTTGTTCATGTGGTAAAATATCCATTACATCTAGAATTATATTCATGATTTAGATATCATATATATCATATATATCCAGTATATACTTGCCTTTATAATATTACATAACATTTAGAGGTAAGAAATGAAATGCATCATTCATGGAGACGGTAAGCCGTAGGTACGCATGAACGCTACTTTCATTTCTATTTCGTATTTTAATGGAATGAAACATAATGATATAAAGTTATATTATAATTCCAGTATAATATCATATATAATATCACTTACTCAATCCTTTATACATCCCACATATGGCATTAATGATTCAAATCACGTTGAGGGGGCGGTAGTCCGCACATCCTAAAATGAAATTATCACATTTACCAATAATGGAAATCATAAAGTTGTGCAATAAATAAAAAATAAGGAAGTATAAATAAAACATAAACATAATATATATCATATAGGAAAATATTTTCATCATAATGGCCACCATGAGATGTGTTAAAAGAACATTGAACAATAATCGTTTCGTGAGTCAGTAATTCTCTACCAACAGAAATAGTATATTCATTAACCATTAGACAAAGGTGTGTGTAAGTGTAAATCAAATCCTTATCATAAAAAATACTATTATATTAAATATACTGGTTTTGTTACAAAAGAAATGAACAAAATGAGTTTAAGGGGTTGGAGAGGAAAAATATAACAAAAGAGAATAAGAGAAAACATTACCTTAAAATCGGATAACTCTTTTTGATTTGAGCCAAAGGCTTCCTTGGGAAGACATCTTCCCAAATTGAGGCTTCTAGGAGTAATATAGGGAAGTTGGGAGAGTATTTGGGAAGAGGTTGGCCGATCGAAATGGATTTAATGTGTGAATAAGGTGGTAGAGGTGGGGGCCTTTTATAAGAGGAGAGGAGGGGCACTCTTGGAAACTCATGAAATGTTACATTATTATGATGTGCATTATGGATTAAAAAGGTCCCGAAATTATGTATTTAGAGGATAAGGTTATAAGGGTTCTAAATATACTCATCCAATAGGTTTTTGACAAGTGTAAGTCTTAAATTTTACATTATCATTTCATTTTATTTAAATCGTTAATTAATGAGGTAATCGCTACATCATCATTGTGTAATGAAAAATTTAATTTATATAATGTCTAAAAATTATAAAAAATATACCATGATGTAGGAAATCATTTTATATTTCCAATTAATATTTATAGTCAAAGTGTTAACTTATATAACCCCATGTAATAATTGTTTTAGTAAGACAACAAATGTTTGTGGCAATTTTATTTTTACTTTAAATAAAAAGTTATTAATGTCATTTTCTTACCCAAGTGGCTCCATGAGGTCCCCAAGTTGACCCATGGATTGTCTTGGTCGGCCATGACTCATAAAATAATGATAGGACAAGTGTAAGGGTATTTTAATATTTTTATAATATCATTTTTACCTTAAATTTCACAAATTACCTTTAATTGGAATTAATTAAACTTAAAAGTTACTATTCACCAAAAAATTATTTTAATCCCATTGAACCACATTTCACTTCCTAATGTCAACAATTTATGTCGGATTTTTGAAAATCAAATCACAAAAGTGGTAATGTTCAATTTAAACAAAATATTAGTTTTTTAACTACCACTTAGTGGTTTCAATATTCATCAAAAATTGAAGTTTTTTAGAACAATGCCAAAATTTCACCCTAAGCTATAATTGATATTCCTAATTCAAAAATGATTTCTATTTTAAAAAATTACAATCATATAATTTTCATTAATTAATTTTATAATCAATTCCTTCCGCCACAAGAAATAGAGTGTTTTTAAGAAACAATATATATCAAAAGATTGACAATTGTTTAAGTCCAATTTCAAAGTGAAATTAATTCTAATGAACACAATTGGATAAAATGGTAAAATTATATTCTAATTACTTTTTAAAACCACTCAATAGTATAATTTATCACTATAAATTATTTTGATTAAAAAAGTTGTTTTTAAGTATTTTTCACTATTCTTAAAAAAATTGGATGTTCTTAGAAAAATACCATAAATTCAACATATGCTAATTTTGATATTCCGAATACAAAAATGAAGTCAATTTTGAAATATAAAAATTTATATATTTTCAAAAAGTCGGTATTACTATTCATAACGACTACTTTGATTGGTTGTGGTGTGTGTTAGAACTCAAATTTGCATATAACACATGCTACAGTATTATTCAAAGTGAAATGTACTGTGGAAGCATGGGGTGTTACAAGGCACCAGTGGGATTGAGAATATGAATAACAAAAATCCTTCCCACTCAGGATCTAGATTTTCAGATTCCTACTTGGTATCATCATCTTTTAGAGAGCCAGTACCATGGTATCTTAGAAATTTGAGTAGAGGAGAACCTTCATGTTGAATTCTATTTTAATCATATTATTGTACCTCTCTATATTATTCAAGTCAAAACGAATGTTATCTTCAAGGGATTACAACATGGATATATAGATTATTCTATTTTAGGGCAACTACTAGACTTAGGTAGTTTTTTGAAGTGGTGGAAACTGAATATCGACAGGAAAGACTTCCTCTGTTTTATACATTATGGAATTTGGAGTTACCCAGGTGGTATTCAGAGTCTTCATTCTATAATAATAGAGATATTTGGAGAAATAATCCTTGATACTTTTATTAATATAGCCCTCCATCTTTTCTAGAATGTTAGATAAGGTTTTGTTGAACACCTCAATATTTTCATTTTTCTATATGTGGTAGTTGGATGTATGGTTGTCCCAGATACTATAATTTGGGTAAAACTTATTTAGATCATCCTCCTAGAATTTGGTGAAATTATCCGTGAATATTGGGTGAGGGAATTTGAATTGATAGGTGATATGAGAACTCATGAATTCTACCACTGACCGGTCCCTAAATTCTATAGGATGGGTTTCTTCCACTAAATTTGAGACGAAATATGTTGTGATCAGAATGAACATTCAATGGAGTTATATTACTACTGTGTATGGGACTACAACATTGGGTAATCATGCTAAAAGGGGTCAAAAATTCCATGTAGTATGAATGGGTTTTGGTGGTCGATGTACGTATTTTTATTGGATCTCACAAACATGGAACCTTTTGGGAAACTTGATAGATATATGAACCATGTTATACCAAAAGTAACATAGTCTTCAAATTTGATGGTAGAGATTCAATGTTTTCTGATGATTACTAGAAAACCATACATTTAAATCCTGCATGACCTTGGAGATCTCATCTACAAGAATGCATCATAGGTCAATTACATAAAGCCATGAATGTAGTGAATCTACTCAAGGTTGGGTAGACTCTAGTTGGTCAACTGTGTTGCACACCAACTGATTTCCTCATGTGTGGATCAGTATAATGGGAGGATACCATGATGGAGATACTTGATATAAGGAGTTTTACAATATGCGGAATCCTATAACACAAGGGGATTTTATGGTTTATATATAAAAGTGATGGTTGTCCTGTGGATTACCTACAAACCTTAATCATGGATTGGAATTAGGGTTTTGATGACCCTCTATTATTCCAAATTAATGAACATGTCATATAGGATAGGATCCAAAAGATATGTAGCTAAACTAGATAGGGATTCAAAACAAACATTACATGATCATGGAACATGATTCACCTATGGATGAGAAGGAAACATTTCCATCAAGTCAAGAGTGAATTCAAGGGTGGTAATAAGTTCTAGATTTATTTTGAAATAATTACCATTGATATTATTGAGGAATAACACAGTGTCCCTTCCCATGAAAATAGAGGATTTCAATATCAAGGTATTTCTAAAGACCAGTAATGAGTTACTTATATTATACTTCATTATTGGTGTACCCATCTAATATCGAAAAATATATTGGTAGGGAACCCTATATAGTAATGATGATCTTGATCCATAGGACTAAATTGTTGAGTTTCAGATCATTGAGAAATAAAATAGCCAGGAACCATCACAATTCATCTTCTAGCATGGCATGGTCTGGTCTATAAAAACAATTCCCTCTTCTAGAAATTCGACATCCAAATGTGATTCCATAGGGACCAGATGGGTAGCTAGAAAATATTTGATCACTTGTAGCCTAACGAATTATTTCATAACAAACAATATATATAAATACTAAATTATCATTTCCTAGTGTTCTAGCTATCATATCAAGATTGTGTTATTCTGTATTTACATTAGCAGATCCATGTTGGACAAAACTTGTATCTCATTATACTTCAAATAGTGATACAATATCTACACTATAAAAATTTATGTAAAAAAGGTATTCTTAATAGAAGAGTATCTAAAATAGGTTTCAAGGATAATGTTACTGAAATAGTATAAATTATTCTCTTTCATATTTTTTTATTCTGGGTGAGAAGGTGGATAAAGGATCATTCCAGTATAGTCATGTGGAGGACCGGAGTCGTCTTGGAGATGGGTTCATTAGAACCAGAGGTTTTATCAGTTACTGGTTGATTTAATTAATTGTGGCCTAAAACCTGTGATGAAATTTGTTGATGATAACATCCGTCATGATCCTGGTAAAGATGTTACACTTGATAGACAAATTCATAATGAATCAAAATATTTAGGCAAAGTATCCTTAAAGGGATCAGTGTTCCAGGAGGTTTCTTGGGGGAGGAAGCTAGATGATGTTCATGGTATTCTGTAGGATGATATCGATTAATCTATATGTGATGATGGAATCAAGTAAATTCCTAATGCACACCTCAAAAGTTAAACTCAAGGAATTCACCTACAAACTCTTGGAGCAGAGGAATATAGTATAACAATCCTGCTTTATATTAAAACTTAATCATGATTTATTACATAAAACTTAACTTGATACAAAAAAGAAGATCGAGTGGTTTAGTGTCTTTGTGGATTAGGATCATTACATAAAAACTTGTAACATGAAATACAACATCTTTATTGAAAACTTCCTTTACATTACCACCACATTCCTTCATACTTAGCATTGCATGGGAAAACCTGAGGACATGCATAAAAAAGGGTGGGCTATGAAGCCCAGTAAGTGAATACACATGGAATAACATGATGAGTACAATACATGTTATACATTAGTCATATCAATAGAGCACAAGAGAAACATTAACATAAAATCATGATAATCATAACATGGAAATGTGGCAACAAAACTTAACATGGAATGAGTGTGAGCCAAGACTCATTGCACATAGAGCATGATTAAATCCTCATTGCACATGAAGCATGAGTAAACCCTCATTTCACTTGAATTAGAATGATTAAACACTCATTGAACATGACGTATCATGATACTATACTTTACCCAATGCATTGGAGCGCTACTAAGGGCGCACCATTCTTAAACATTTCAATTTATGCATAAGTGTGCCACATGGATCATAGAACATTGATTCATAAAACATAATCATTTATTCTACGATAAAGGAATGTGGAATTCATACATGAAACTTTATTATCAATAAGTAAATGTGCATAAAGTTGTATACCTTTGATGGTGAAATGGGCATGGTATTCACTACACAATGGCATTGACTTAGAAAATCAGTGCAATTCCGGCAGCGTAACGACCTAACATAAGTATTCATAAAACAAATTATGAGAGATAAAGGGGTGTCTCATCATATTTACATGAAATGGATAATAAGTGGGTAATATAGATACATGTCCAAACAATTTTTAATGGAATTTAGATTCATGATACAAAATAATTGCTTGAATGTAAAAGATGAGAGAGAAGTTCCTTTCAGAATTTCGGCATAGTAACAGGTGTACATGGGAGGAATTTAATGAGAGATAAATGGGTATAACATCATTAAAACAATAAGAGGGAAGTATGGGGTAGGTAAGAAACCATACCCCAGCATTTATAATATAAATTAAAAGGGTATAACAATATGAAGAAAATTTGACAAAAATGAGAAAGGAAGAAAAAACCTTTACTTGGATGTTTCTTCCAATGGCTTGAGAGAGGCTTGTGAGAAGCATATTGGGAGCTTGGGGAACCTTGGGAGGATTCTAGAGAGAGTTGGGCAGAGGTTGGATGAACTCTAAAGGCTTTGAGTGAGGAGGAAGTGGGATCTTGGGTGGGTTTATATACGAAAGGTGACGGAATTCTTTATTATTTAGGTTTGGGTCCCCTTAGATTAAATTAATCCAAACCACAAACCAACCAATGGTTTTTCCCTTGTTTTTTGGTAATTGAAAGAGGAAAAAATATTTTATAATGCCAATGTCCGAACTACTTAAAATAATAGGGTTGCTTATGTAGAGGTGAGTCATACTCCAATGGAATTTAATTTAAAAAGACAAGGTGTTTAATAAGTCTTGAGGGGTCCCTTAGTGCTTTTAAAAGTAAGTAAAAAAACCAAAAATCACATTATTTTAATGGTAAAACATATATTGGCCGAAAATAAGGACATTTTATTTTATTACATCACTATTGGGTCATTATGATGTCATAAAACACATTATATATTTAAACAGTATTTCATTTTTACCCAAAAATTTGATTGTCTCAAAAAATTATGAAAAATTCACCATTGGATAATTTTGACATCTTGAATCCAAAAAATAACATTTATTTTATCTAAATAATTTTCTAAATATGTTAATTTTTACATTTAAAATAAAAATATACATTTATCAAAATTTCACGGGTTTTGAAAAAAACGGCTTTCAATCCTTATTAAGAATTATAATTGCATTCATACAATTATATGATAATTTATATATAATAAAATTAATTTAATAATAATAATAATATTTTATTAGAATATTATTTAATTCTAAATTACCTTAATTTAATAAATTAGATTTCTTAATTAAATAATAAATAGAAAAACCATTTGTACTTTAAAAACGATTTACAATGTTTCAATAATGACAAGAAATTATATTCATTATTATATACAAAAATAATTTACATGAACATAGTAATGTCGATTAGTTACATAAACCCTTAAAAAATCTGCATAAGTCCTAAGGGTAAGGTGTGCGACGGTGACAGACTCTTGGGGTGGCTCAGATAACATTGCTCGAGTGGTAATCTCTGTCAACTTCCACTTTTCCTGTAGACAGTCCCATTTGAGCTTGACATGATGAAGCTCAGCTTGGGCTTGGTCAAGAGAAAAGCCAACAGATGCCACCTCTTTTCCAAGCTCTGACAAATGGGCTTCGTATGGGGCAATTCTACTGGATGAAGTCATCACTTCGTTGTCTAAGTAAATTTCGATTTGTTAAAGCACTATATTTATACTAGTCATGTGATCACTGTTCAACGGAAACATTAGCAACGGTCAAAATTCATAACATAAAACCAATGAAGTTGACATTTAATATAAACATAAAGAGACATTTAATTAGATCAAGATGGATTTCCATTAATGAAACTATGGGTCGTTATAATATTCCCCCCTTATGAAATTTCACCCTCAAAGTTTTCCTTTTCCCACACTAAAACAGTTGTGGGTAACTCAACTTCATCACTTCCTCTGATTCCCAAGTCACTTCTTCAAACTTGTGGTTTCACCACAACACCTTGACGAAGGGCATTAAATTATTTCATAGAAAATTTTTTCTATGATCTAAGATCTTCACTGGTTGCTCCTCATAAGAAAGATCATCTTCCAACTGTACCACCTTAGAAGAGAGTACATGTGAAGGGTCTGGTATTTAATTCCTTAAGAGGGATACAAGAATGACATCATGTACTTTGGATAGGTGGAAGGACTAGTCGATAGGCCACAACCCCGACATAATCAAGAATCTTGAAGGGGCCGATGTACCTTGGACTTAACTTCCCTTTCATTCCAAACCTCATGACCTTCTTCCATGGAGATATGTGTTGAAAAACCATGTCTCCAACTTTAAACTCAAGGTCTCATCGATGATTATCTTCATAACTCTTTTGTCGACTCTGGGCGGCCTTGATATGCTGCTAAATGGTTTTCCCCTTCTCCACCATTTCTTCAACCTTTTCTGGTCCAAGCATCTTACGTTCACCGACCTCATCCCAATACGCCGGTGTTCTGCACCTTTTCCCATAAAGGGCGTCATATGTTGCCATTTGGATGATTGAGTGGAGACTGTTATTATAAGAGAACTCAACCATAGGAAGATGTTGATCTCATCCTCCTTTAAAGTCCATTGAGAACGCTCTCAGCATATCCTCAAGTTTTTGGATAGTCCGCTCGGATTGGCCATCAGTTTGAGGATGATAGGTTGTACTGAAGTTTAGTTCAGTATTCAGAGCATGATGAAGACTCTTCTAAAACATAGAGGTGAATCTTGGATCTCGTTTAGAAACAATAGATAGTGGTACTCCATGAAACCTTACCACTTCCCTGATATATATCCATGCCAGTTGATCCATTGATAAATCCTCCCAAATAGCAATGAAGTGTGCAGTCTTTGTAAGACGATCCACAACAACCCAAATTGCATTGTTGCCTTTGGATGTCTTCGGAGGTCCGGTGACAAATTCTATGGTGATGTTCTCCCATTTTCATTCTAGTATGGGAAATGGTTGCATCATCCCCTTAGACTTATGCCTCTCTGCCTCACTTACTGGAACACTAGACACTTTGATGTATATTCAGCAATCTCCTTCTTTATATTATCCCACCAAAAGTTTTCTCAGAGATCTCAACACATCTTTGTTCTCCCTAGGTGAATAGTGAAATTTGGACTATGTGCGTCATCCAAAGTTCCTTCTTCAGCTCTGGACTTGGTGGAACACATAGTCATTTCCCAAACTGCACAGTTCCTTCATCATTAACATTAAACTCCGAGGATTTCCCTTTTTCGATAGCCTCCACTTTTTCTTGAATTCCCACATCATCCTTTTGAACATCATTTAACCTTTTCTAAAAGAGATGGTTTAGCAATTATTTTTGAAAGGATTGATGATGTTCCCTTCTATATGATTCTCATGTCTATCTTCATCAAGTCTAAGAAGATTGGATCCTTCTCAATTCTCATCATTGATAGACTCGCTATATCATTTCTACTTAGAGCATCTACCACCTTGTTCTCTTTCTCAGGGTGGTAATGGATTGAACAATCATAATCCTTCATGAGCTCTATCCTTCTTCTCTGGCGCATATTAAGCTCTTTCTGTGTGAAAATATATTTAAGACTCTTTTGGTCAGTATATATCTCAAATTTCTCCCCAAATAGATAATGCCGCCAAATTTTCAAGGTAATGATCACCACCACAAACTCCAGATCATGATTTGGATAGTTTCGTTCATGGATTATCAACTTCTTTGAGGAATAGGATATAAATTTATCATTCTGAATCATCACACAGCCTAATCCCTTCTTTGAAGCATCATCTAAAACAAGAAAAAGTTCCCCACTTGTGGGTAGAGTGATCAGAGGCACAGTGATAAGCCTCTTTTTCAACTCCTTGAAGTTTTCTTCGCATTCATCACTCCAAGAAAACATTACTCCCATTCCAGTAAGCTTGGTTTGTGGTTTGGAAAATCATGAAAAATTCCTCACAAATCCTCGATAATATCCAGCTAACCCCAGGAATCTACAGATATCTCTTACTGTTGTTGGCCTCGTTCATCCCTCAATTGAATCTGTTTTGGAGGGATCCACAGATATCCCATTGCTTGTGTTGATATGGCCCAAGAATGATACCTCCTTCAACCAGAACTCACACTTGATGTACTTTTCATAGAGATTCTCCTTGCACAAAGTCTTTAGTACAGTTCATAAATGCTCCTCGTGATCCTCCTTGGTTTTGGTGTATATTAGAATATCATCTATAAAGACTACCACAAATTTGTTAAGGTAATATCTAAAGACTCTATTCATTAATTCCTTGATGATTTCTAGAGAATTAGTGAGTTTGAAGGGCATTATTATGAATTCATAGTGCCCGTATCTTGTTCAAAAAGCAGTGTTGGGGATATCTTCCTTTTTCACCCTTACTTGATTATATCCCGACCACAAGTCCACCTCGGAGAAGTATTGTACTCCATGCAGTTGATCGAATAATTCATCAATTTGTGCAAGAGGATACTTGTTCTTTATCATGATTTTGTTAAGTTCAGAATAATCGATGCAAACCCACTTTGACCCATCCTTCTTCTTGACGAAGAGGACTGGTGCACCCCATGGTGATGCACTTCGGCGTATAAACCCTTTATCCATATTTTCCTATTGTTGTTTCTTCAATTCTTCAAGATCTACAACATTCGTTCTATATGGTGTCTTGGATATTGGTAAATCCCCAAGTATATGTTTAATTGAGAATTAAACATCTCTTCTAGGAGGAAGACCAGGCAGTTCCTTGGGAAACACTTCAGCGAATTCCCTCACAATAGGCATTTCCTCAATGATGGTTTCTTCCTTGGAATAAATCATTTGAGCCAGATATGCATTCTCATAGGACAGTAATATCCATGCTTGAGATTATGGAGCTAAAGGAGATTCATCTTCCTCCTTACATTTGTAAAGAATCGGGGGTTGATTCTCCATATCTAGTGTGATTTCCCTCTCCAGATAATTTATGTTGGCTATATATAAGGAAATCCAATCCATGCCAAGAATTGCATAAAATTCCACCAGAGGGAGTATGAAGAGGTTCTCCAGGAAATTCAATCCACAGATTATAACAAGGTAGGACTTATATTCATGGGATGCAATGATTTCCCCATTTTCCATACTCACCGACATCTTCACTTCCATGATTTGTGGGGGTGCTGGGATTGTTCTACTAAACTTTTAGGATGTAAAAGAATTCGTAGAACTTGAATCAAAAAGTACGTTCGATATTCTTGAATGAATAACTAGAGTACATATAACCACTTCGTTGTTGGGGTTCACTTTGGTAGAATTGATGGAAAAATCTCTTCTTTGCTGCCTTGGAGGTTGTTGGTTGCCTTTGAAAACCCTTGGATTAGGGCACTGATTTGAAAAATGCTTGGTTCTTTGCATTTGTAGCATTGAACAATGCATTGAGGTTCAAATAGAGCATCATGTCCTCTATCGCAGCTGTGGGTCTTTCTTTCCAATAGATAACAGCTCAGTGCCCTTCTCTTACACACCTAAAGCATTTCCTCATCCCCTTACAGCAATTTCTAGGGTGCTTCATTCCGTACTTTTGGCAAGTGGGGTGCTGGATCTTCTTAGCACCATTGGATTTAACCATCAGACCACCAGAATTGAAGTCTGCCTTAAGATTATTTCCCCCATGATACCCCTGTGATTCTCCAATCTCCATTTAGACCTTGAGGGCACATAAGACAATTTCCTCATAGCTGTTGAAGTCACAGATTGCTAATTATTTCCGTAGGCTAGGCTTCAACCCACCAAAGAAGCGGTCAACATTGCATTCTGGGGTAACAACAAATTCAGAAGCATATTGTGCAAGGCTTATGATGTTTGCCTCATATTCTCCAACAGATTCTTCATCTTTTTGCTTGAGGGAATGAAAGTCCCTTTCCATCTTAAGCCGGAGGGTGCACGAAAAATATTTATCAAAAAATATCTTCTGGAAATCCTTCCATTCCAATGCCTCGATCTCCTCCTCAGGCTTCGTATTTTTGATCAACGTCCACCATTGATCAGATTCACCCTCTATACGATAAACCGATAGGAGAACATTCTTATGGTCAGAATATTGAAGGATGGAGAGGATATTTTCAATGGAGTTGATCCATTGTTCAGCAATCGTGGGATCGGATGATCCACTAAAAGTAGGAGGCCTTTGTCTCATGAAGCAACCGATAGTGACTTGTTCGTTCATGGGGGGGGGGGGGTTGAACGTTCCTCTTGAACCGTTTTTCTATTCAAAGCATTAGTTATCTGAGAAAGGAGTGTGACAAAGTTAACGATTCTCACTCCCATTGGATTGGGCATCTCATTAGTACAGTCATCACACTGATCTTCACAATGGTTGTTAGCTTGACTCCCCCTATTACTGGCCATTGGATGGAATAAAAGGTAAGTTAGGGGTAACACATAAAGGGTAATCCAAAGACAAAATATGATGAATTATAAATAATCTTTTAATTCCTTAACTCATGATTCTATAGGATTAAATCAAGGCTTTTCCTGATCTACTTCCTAACATATATTCTTAAGGGCATTTTTTTTAATTCCCTTAATAAGGGTTCATACTAAGCTTGTCAATTTATCAAAACATATCCCACAGGAGTGTTGTAACCAAGAGTGCATCAAAGCCCATTGTCATGCACCAGTTCCCATTCAAATCTAGCTCAATGCGGTGTTTTCGGGTTTTACCCCTAGGATACATTTGTGCGAGAGCTACCTCTACCTTCTCGTATCCAGACAGGGATGTATTTGCTTGATAAACCACATACATAGTACGTACCAAAACTTAGGGATGTTTTTATTATACTTAGTCTTTTCTCAAAGGCTTTACTAAGGTTTTCTAATCCTAATCCCAAAAATAACCAAACCTATCCTCTGATACCAAATATGGCAACCATGTTTATTATTACAACTTAAACATGATTTATTACATAACACTTCACTTGATACAAAAAAGAAGATCGAGAGGTTTAGTGTATTTGGGGATTAGGATCATTACATAAAAACTGGAAACATGAAATACAACATCTTTATTGAAAAAATCCTTTACATGACCACTACATTCTTTCATACTTAGCATTTCATGGGATAACGTGAGGACATGCATAAAAAAGGGTGAGCTATAAAGCCCAGTAAGGGAATACACATGGAATAACATGAGGAGTACAATAAGTGTTAGACATTAGGCATATCAATAGATCACAAGAGAAACATGAACATAAAGGCATGATAAATCATGATAATCATATCATGGAAATGTGGCAACATCACTAAACATGGAATTAGCATGAGCCAAGACTCATTGCACATGGAGCATGAGTAAATCCTCATTGCACATGAAGCACGAGTAAACCCTTGTTGAACTTGAATTAGCATGAGTCAACACTCAATGCACGTGATGTATCATGATACTATACTTTACCCAATGCATTGTAGTGCTATTTAGGGCCCACCCTTCTTAAACATTTCATTTCATGCATAAGTGTGCCACATGGATCATAAAACATTGATTCCTAATACATAATCATTTATTCCATGATAAAAGAATACGGATTTAATAAATAAAACTTTATAATAAATAAATAAATGTGCATAAAGGTGAATACCCTTGATGGAGAAATCGGAATGGTATTCACTACACAATGGCATTGGCTTATAAAATCGGTGCCATTTCAGCAGTGTAACGGCGTGACATAAGAATTCATAAAAATGGATGATGAGAGAGAAAGGGGTGTCTAATCATATTTACATGAAATATACAGTAAGGGGGTCATATAGATACATTTCCAAACAATTTCTAATGGAATTTAGAATCATGAAACAAATTATTGCTTGAATGTAAAAAAAGAAAGAGAAGTTCCTTTCGGAATTTCGGCATAGTAACGGTTGTACATGGGACACATTAAATGAGAGAGAAAGGGGTCTACAATCATTCAAACAATAATAGGTAAGTATGGGGGAGGATAGAAACCATACCACAGAATTTATAATTGAAATTAAAAGGGCATAACAATATGAAGAAAATTGGACAAAATGAGAAAGGAAGAAAAAACCCTTAAATCAAAGTGAGCTTCCAAAGGCTAGATAGAGTCTTATGAAAGGCTTCTTGGGATCTTGGAGAAAATTGGGAGAATTATAGAGATAGTAGGGCATAGGTTGGACAAAATCAAAAGGCATTGAGTGAGGATGAAGTGGGAGCTTGGGTGAGTTTATATAGGAAAGGTGAGGGAATTCTTTATTATTAAGGTTTGGGTCCCCTTACCTTAAATTATTCCAAACCACAAACCATCCCATGGTTTTTTACCATGGTTTTTGGAAAATGGAATAGGAAAAAAATATTTTATAAGGTCAAAGTCCGAAATTCTTAAAATAATAGGGTTTCTTATGTGGAGGTGAGTCATACACCCATAGAAATTAATTGAAAAAGACTGGGTGTTTTATAAGTAATGAGGGGTCCATTAATGCTTTGAAAAGTAAGTCAAACAAACCCAAAATCACATTAATTTAATGGTAAAACATATATTGGCCGAACATAAAGATTATAGTATTTTATTACATCACTACTGGGTTATTATGATGTCATAAAACACATTATATATTTAAACGGTATTTATTTTTACCCAAAATTTTGACTGTCTCAGAAAATTATGAAAAATTCCCCATTGGATAATTTTGATTTCTTGATTCCAAAAATATCATTTATTTTATCTAAATAATTTTTTAAATATGTTGTTTTTCACTTTTAAAATAAAAACAGACATTTATTGAAAATTCACGGGTTTTGACAAAAATGTCTTTCAATCCTTAATAAAAATTATAATTTCATTCATACAATTATATGTTCATTTATATATAATAAAATAAAATTAATAATAATAATAATAATATTTTATTAAAATATTATTTAATTCAAAAATCCCTCAATTTAATAAAATAGATTTCTTAATTAAATAGTAACAAAAAACACCATTTGTACTTTATAAACTATTTACAATGTATCAATAATGACAAGAAATTATATTCATTATTATATACAAATATAATGTACATGAACATAGTACTATTGATTAGTTACATAACCCCTTAAAACAGCGGCATAAGACCTAAGGGTAAGGTGTGCGATGATGATAGACTCTTGGGGGGGCTCGAATAACATTGCCCGAGTGGTAATCTATATCAACGTCCACTTTTCCCATAGTCTATCCCGTTCGAGCCTGACATAATGAAGCTCAGCTTGGGCTTGGTCAAGAGAAGAGCCCAAGAATGCCACCTCTTTTATGAGCTCAATCAAATGGGCTTCATATGGGGAAATTCTACTGGATGAGGCCATCGCTTACTTTGTCTAAGTAAATTTGGATTTGTTAAAGCCCTATATTTATACTAATCATGTGATCACTGTTCAATGACTACATTACCAACAGTCAAAATTCTTAACATAAAACCAATGAAGTTGACATTTTATATAAACATAAAGTGACATTTAATTAGATCAATAGGGATTTCCATTAATGAAACTATGTGTCATTACAGATAGACCCTTAATCAATATATTTGATATGGTCCTAATGCAGGAAGTATTTAACCACCAATTCATTCACAGAGCATTCTACTAGTGCTTGAAGGACCAGTTTGACATTGTGATTCATATCCTACTGATACGTGTATCCCTCATTTTTTTAATTGGAGGAAATAACTATATAGAAGATGATATTTTTGAATCTCACTGATGGTTGTAGACACCCCAACGTCAGGGTCCATCTAGATTTGTCTGTATCACAAATTTCCATCATAATTCTAAATGACTATAAGCCATCTATGGAATAAATTTATTGATCTATCAACTAAACATAACATCATCCTTCATATAGTTTTTTAAATTTCCCTATAAGTATTTATCAAATATGATCTTCTTGATCGTCATCGTGACTCGGATCAAGTTCGCTAGCCACATGGGGTACATAAAATACATAATGAATTTGGATCTGAGAAGCTTATCAACAATATCCTTGACCATGGAACCATGAGAAGGGTGCATTTTATTGGGAGTATTATTGAACACGTGGTTTCTCTCCAGTAGACCATAAAATTTGGTGAAGGACAAAGTGTATAATCCTAGAATATCATCATTTCTTTGGGAGAAGACAACAAGGTGTTGCTTCAGAAAATCCATGTACTATGGCAATTCATCTGTATTCTTTCTAGCACTAATAAGAATCATCCTTAGATCTAGATATATACCATGGTTCACCTGAACCAAATCAAAAATGGTGGTGGAGACACCCTCTTCAAATATGGTGGGAGATTCCTCTAATTCCCCATTGTTGTATGAAGTAGGGGAGTTTGTGTGATGAGATGGATCATATGGATTGACTAATATTATGGAAAAAATGGTACCTAATTGGGTGGATATGGAATTCTCATTAGGGGAATCTTGATCTATTGAAACCATGGTGAAATAGGCATTCAAACTAATTCCCTCAGGAATTCCACTATAGGGTCCATTCTTGATGTAAAAGTAATGGAGGAATGTTGGATTTTTGAGGATTAACATGGATTGGTGATATAGGTATGTATGAAGTAAAATTTTGTCCATAGGGTGATAATATTGATATATTATCAGGGTAGATGATTCTAGTATCACCTAATCCAAACCAAGTTATTATTTGAAGATAATATTTTGATTCACCTTGTATCTAGGGACTTGGTGTCCTTTCTTCCCATAAATGATGACGTAATTTCCCATGTATGTCATTGTAGCCTCCGACCAGTGAATTTGAATGATAAAGTATTATTCAACTCTATCCATGTGTGGGATACAATGGCAGTTTTCTCAGCCTCATTAGTTTGAACATTCATAGCCATTCCCTTGTAATACACGTCTTCTAGAAAATGGGTTTCATAAAAGAACCAGGGGTGAACCACCTTAAAGCATGACTATTTGAACATTGAGGGATTATTTGAGGTATTTTTGAAATGTGGAGGGGTGTTTTTAAGTATTATGGATCAATGGGATTCCCGTAAACCTATTTTTAGGTTGTATCCTATGAGAAATCCATGAATTCAGCAATGGATGTCAATCCATTTTGTTAGGTCCTCAATTAGATTCAACCACACGGTCTCTGCTTGGTCATTCCAAAAGCCAGAATTTTTAGGCCAGAGGGACTCAAGTCCAAATAACTCTATCCTATATTCTAAATCATCTAGTTTGGGATTATATTGATATTGATACCTACATCCACTAGGAAGATGAAAACATCGACCCCATTGAACAGGAATGTGTTTATAGGAGTCATATGTTCCCCTAAACAAGGGAGCCCTCATCCTCTACTAAGAATGAGAATATTAGTTAGAATTTTTCTTGATCAAAATTCTCATCATAGAAACTATTTGTGGTTTCTAAATATATTTTAAACCATTGGGGGGTATATAAACCCACTACAAGAGCATTGTGCATCTATTCTGATAGGTGGAGGGCCTTAGCGATCAAGATCTTTGATGGTATGCTGGTGAGGTTCTTTATTATATTGCTATTCTATGTACGACACATATTTTTTTCCAAAAGGGGTTGATCCTTGGTTAGAGGAACAATGTGTATTAATGGATTAACCAATGGATTCTGGATGGGAATGAATATGCCCTGCTACTCATCAAAAGACTCACCTAAAACCAAGACTTTATTATTTTTGGATGGATAATGGATGATTTTAGCAAGACGTGTATGATCATGGTTTGGTCATGAATATTCTACCTAGATAATTAGCATGTACAACATTACTAGAGTGTCTGAAATAGTATTTTGGGTGGAATATTGTTACTTTGATCTATGAAACACTTGATTTATAGCCTTGGTGTCATGCACAACCTGTCATGGAGAAATATCATAAGAATTATAGTAGTTTTCATGTCTTCAATATATTCTTCAGCAATTCCAACCAGATGAACATAGAGGGACTTCCTAAATTCCTTGTCATTGAAGTTCAAGAAGGGATCAACTAACTTGACACTATTAATAGATGCATACTCTGGCTCATCATTAAGGGAATATTCAAATGTTATATAGACTCTGGGTATGATTCCCAACTCTGGTAGTACGAAATCACTAATTGTATTGGAAGGATTCAACACTTTCAGGGGATATTTATTTCCCTTAAACCATAATCATATACTATTATGAGGTGTATAAGGAAATGTTTTGGGGGAAGAAACATCAATTGGGTAATTAGTTATGACTTCATGAGATTTAGACTAACTTAATAAGGAATTAATGGCACCATGGGCAAACAAAATTTCCTAGTGATCTGACTAGTCATCTTACTTCTACTTCCATAGTAGGAACCAATTTCCAATAAATGGAAACTTTTTTGTCCCTATTAGAATCTATAAATATGGAATCCACCTATTCTAGGACATTCCTAATATTGAACGAATCATTTCCCATTTGGTCATCGAGACAATCTGTGAACAGAAATCATTGCATGATAGTGTTTACATAGATCATTTGTTATGGTAATTTGTCAATGGGATCTGTGAGCTAGGCATCACGTTGGTACAAAAACTATAGAATATTTGGATTCACCGATTCCAGAGCACTTTGGAAATATATGGGAACTTATTCATCCAAGAAGTATTAGGTCTAGATTCTAATGTTCATGAAAGGTGTATGGGAGCTTGTCCCTAATGATATGATGTAGAATAATGAAGGGTAAGATCCATATTCTCTCGCCTAGGAATTTTTTATTGGAAGGTTGGTGCCACAAAATTTTCATTGGGAGACACTGAGCCTAATGAGGTAGCTTTTCTCTGTGAGGTTGATCTAGGTGAGGCTCTTCCAACAATAGATATAGCGGCTCTCAGGCCTCCAAATGTACTGCCCCAACTATCTCATCCACAGAAGTTCATGTCATAGGAGATACAAGATTAAATGTACGTGCCTACTTGAATTACTAAAAGACCAATCCATGGAATGGGATTTGTCATATAAATCCAAAAACCCACATTGAAAGTTCTCAATTATAAGGGTAATGGATAGTTCAAACTTTTTGTCCATTATAAAAATCATTACTAGCTGATATTTTGTTAGTGGTACATTAGGTGAATATGTGATACCATTCCATCAGGCCATATATTCTGTGGCATGCTCTTAAAGAATTTTCATTCACTTGCTGTGGTTTTTAGTGCTCCTCCTTCTCTTTGTGTAGTTGAATTGGTATAGAAAATGAATGTTGAAGTCTTCCTAAATAAATATAGACCCTATGGGAAACTAGTTTTACTAGATGAATGTAGAACCATTGAATTTCTTTATACAACTATATATCATAAAGGACTCTTTCTTATCTAGTGTTCCCCACATGGGACCATGACTTTAGACCAAGTGGTCCAAATGCTTTAGGGGATCAACCATCACATTGAAATGGGGGAAGCTGGGGTTCCCAGTATTTGAGTGGTGCTCCCATGTCATCCACCAATTCTAGATGCTAATTCCTGTAATGTGAGACCACCACCATTCTTGTTTCATGAGTATCAAGGGGGACAGTGAGTGCATCAAGATGATCATCATAAATGGGGTTCTTATATTGATGGGAATACTTGATGACCAATATGTTCAGAGTCTCATCAACCTAGTATTTTATCTCGATATCTCATGGAGTGGATTGATCTAGGTCCCATTAAATTTTATCACACTGCTTTGGAATATTTGGTAACTCATATCATGGTGCATTCTATAGGCTCATCAAACCGATAAGTAGACTAGAATGCTCATGGAGTGGATTGATCTAGTTATAAATAAAATTGATCATGATACATGGGATGTTTTTGTAAATCATATCATTATTACTATTTTTATGATCATATCCATTCACAATAAGGATGAGTGGGATTTATGGGATTAATGCAGAAAAAATTGCCATGTAGGACTTGTAGCTTCCCTTGCTACTCCATTGGAAGAAGAATATAATATTTTATGGGATTATAGTTATCTGAGTGGAGCTTATCAAGGAGAAAATTAGTGATCATATAATTAATTATAACCTGCTAATGATAGGCAGTGACAATAGGGTCGACCTCTCTCTTTTGTGCAACATTATAAAGATCAGGTGGATTGAGAAGTACTTTTCCTTGATGGTATTTCAAGTGATAGGAAATGAAGTAGAGGGATATACAAGGATTATTGTCTACCTTTTTAGCTGAGTGAAAAAACCTATATGAGGTTCCTCTTGGTACTATGAAATCTCATTACAGGGGTTCTCAGATATAGGTAGAGAAGTAAACTGACTAGGATGGAGATGAATACATTGTGAGGCCTTGGATGTAGTCTAAATTATCCTCAACATTGATTTACCTATAAATATATTGAGGAATATTTTTCATCTCACATTCTGGGAAGATTAATTTCACATGCTGGTCTCCTTCCCCATACTCTGATATAGATGAATGGGGTGAAGGTTCCATCATCGAAATTCATTTTTACCTCTCAATTTTAGGAGAGAATGAGATTGAAAATGACTGCCACTTCCCAACATTTTTCAATTGGTGGTAGCAAATCACCCATATTCTTTAGGATGGTTCTTAGGGAAGGTTTGTTTTCTTGAATGGGGAGGTACTCCATGTCTTTATATGATATCATTTGGTGGACCTCCACTTTGATTAGTTGGGATATTGGTAGGTAATTTGTATCGGTTTTCATCAAACATGGGAGGACCACCACGTTATTTGATGTTTGAGTGTGGAGGGCCTACACTCTGAATGGTGACATTAAAGGGAGAAACTATGCATTTTTTGGAAGGATATTGGGTAGGAAATATATGTTTTCAAGTGGAAATTACATTGGGAGGACCTCTATACTGACATGATGAAATTTGAGGAGGACCATCATGTTGATCAATGCTAGATTGAGAAGGACCTCTAATTGAAATGATGAGAACATGGGGAGGACATATATACTTGTGATTGGATGAGTGTGGAGGGACTCTATTATAGTTGGATATGGAATGAGGAGGTCCTTAGTATTAGCTAGTTTTGATAGAATGGGGTGGACTTGATAAAGCAAGGAAGACCTCAACAAGAACTAGGAACATCATGAGGAGGACATTAGCGTTGATTGTCTATTACATGGTGAAGACATCCATGTAGTTAACAATAATAAAGGGGATGACCTCTGTATTGTATGTCCATGATGTGAGAAGGACCTCCACTTCGATCGATGCTGGAAACATATGGAGGATATTCATGTTGAGTGTGAGAGCTGGGAGGACCTGCATTCTTGATGGTGATTATATGGGGAGGGTCTCCAAACTAAATCTCATCATCACAATCCATCATGTAATGGATTCTGATGATTCCAGTGAATATAATGGTAAACCTATCCTTCTTGTATGGTGGATTTGGTCTCAATCCCAAATTTTTGTCAATGAGTCCATGCTCAGCAGTTGTAGGGATGAGGTGGAATGAACCGATGGTCGAAGGGACCACTAGAGCTTTGAAAAGTGATTCAACTTGATCGAGAATTCAACAAATAATGTGATTATATTTATTTTCTATACATTCATTCTAAGGATATAATAGAAGGGTTATATTCCACATATTCCATGGCATGGAGGACTGGTCATAGATGGTATGGAGGGGGCCTGGTGGGAGCCCTCATTAGTGGCTCCCAGGATGATGTTGTAGCCAATGTTACTTGAGAATCCCCCACCATCTCAGTGTATCAAATCATGTTATATGATCTCTATTGAGAGACTATCCCAAAGTAGTTCACTATTGGAGTTAGGAGTAGTGGATCCATATGTTTCCTTTGTAAGATACAATGTTGGTGATGCTCTAAAGTTTCTAGGCCATAGAGGGACATCTCACTTATGGGAATTACCCATTCCAACTCATACTAGAAAGTGACGGTGTCCATCACCCTAGTATAGATTATATTAGAGGGTTTGATGGGTATTTAACACCATTTAGTTTACGAAATAGTGGATTTCATGGCAGAGTTGTAATCATACGGGATTTCTTCATTGACATTTCTTCTACCCCTATGTCAGAAAGCGTTGGGTGGCTGGTTTAATGTAGCTTGTGTCTTGTAAAGAATGATGGTTTAGCTATCATTACTGATTAATGGAAATTAATTCTCAATGCGGAAGTGTTGTTCAATATTGCATTGATAGATGTAATGGTCTGTGATAAAAATTTCATAGATCATATTTCCCAATGAATAAATTCTCTAATTTTTGGTCATTTTCATGTTGTGACCATAATTTTATTATTGGGTCTTGGCATCAAATTGTTGGATCCAGTGATTTTATAATCCACTTATGTCTCTAAATGTATAGTTCCCCATGTTTGAAGGAGAAAAGAAACATGTGGGGTTCACCATTTCGGTTTTTAATTCTTTCTTCAGCATGCGATCACCTCACATGCTAATGTTCTCTAGTGTCGTAACATGGTTACCCACATTCATGCATTACAAATGTGGGAATATTTCATCTCATTATAAGTTTATCAAAACTCCATGATCGAAATAGGATGATAGGATGTTGGTTCATCCTTCCATGTATTCTTCCTTGGATCTTTTTGGCATGTCTTGGTCTCCCACATTGGTTAGATATATTTTCATTGAACTTCTTATTGGTTCCATCTCTATGTGGTCAATGATTAATTACACTAATCCTATCTAAAAAATTCTCAAGGGTCTTGATAGGGAAGAATCTTTCCATCAAGAGTGTAGCCACATTGGGCATTGCTGGAATGTCTTCCTGCTATCTATATTAATCCCTTATATTCATAATCATAGGAGGGAATCTCATGGAGGTATATTTAAGAATGGAACATATGGAATCCCATGTCAATAATATGGTTTCTAACTCCAATGCCTAAACTTTCATGGCTTTCACATTGGGATTCCCATGTTTAATATGAGGTAGCTGACATCATCGATGCATATATTCCATGTCATACGATGTTTTTCATGATGTAGCTGATTCCAAAGGTGCATACCTTCAATGGATTTACCCTTAGTGATCCAATGTTTTCTAGGGGGTAATATTATGAGATAGGTTACATTCAAGACTCCATGTAAAGATAAAAGTTGATTGGTCTGAATTCCCCGCATATGTAGATCAAGAATGTTTGTCCATAAGAGGGATAACCTAAATGTTTTCTAAAGGATGGATCAAATCACTATTGGATAAGGAAGCTTGATGGGTTTCCCATAATGGGAATAGGTCACACACTGAAGGCGCATCCCAGGGTGAGGCCACCATTAAGGTTTATTGATGGAAGAATCAGTTCCCCTGTATAAATGGATCTATATGGAATGTCCCATAAATGGATAATGTCACCCTGTGAAGGTGGATGGATGACCTGAAAAGGAAAATATATGAGGTGTGTCCCACTAAGTGAATATGTCACACTGTATAGGTTGATCAGAACACACTTAGAGGTGGATCAGGGAGGTGCACCACTATGAGAGGGGAACCAAGCGTTACCATTGGTAAATATTGAATATCAAAGAGGTGTCCGCTATACAATATATAGAGTACATTGATCAAAATCTATGTAGTTTGATTCTTAGGGTTGGTTCATGTGAATAGACAATTCAATATAGTTTAACGTCAAGCAGTAAAGAAACTCGTTTTCCGAAAGGAGAATTAGTAAAGGATGGTGTGGGGCTTATGCATGGAAGATACCCTTCACAAGAGTATTTATCATTGTTGGATGTTGTGGGGATTAAATATTTAGATGATTGAATGCTACTATGAGTATCCATGATGTGTATGGGGATTACATGTGAAAGAGGCCCAATGTGACATAAAGGAGATGTGGTATTAGGGTATGAGAATGAACTTACCAGAATATGGAATCCCATGGAGAATCCAGATGGATATGGATAGATTATTTTGGGTGGATTAAGTGATGGGTTTGATGGAGTGTATGGTGTACTTGGTTTTAACCTCAGTGAGGAATCCAATGTATCATATTGTATTGGGAATAAAATCCCACAAATTTTAGATAGGTATGAGGATTATACCCAAATTGGAGTCCCACGGTAGTGGAGAATATTATTGAGGATTAACCATATGAGCATTCCCATGGAATATGTTTAGTCAAAGATTACACATAGAAGCATTCCAATTACAAGGAAGAGACTAGGGATTACTCTAGGTGGGATGTACGTGTGGTTGAAGATTGAGGATTACATTCCATGTGCAGAGGATGTCCTTCTATGTGAGTGGGGCTTACGCATGTAAGCTACACAAGGAGGATGTATTATTTGTGGGGTGGATCTAATTTTATTTGATGTGGATCTCATTCCTTATAAGGATTGATGGGGTGAAGAACAACCCTTCTTATTCACACAGATATCATTTGTTCCATTCTCACATAGTAAATTCATAGTTTAACATCATTTTTTTATGATTTTCATTCATGATATATTTACTCCATGCATCTTGAACATTGTGGACTCACTATTTATAACTGAATATTACATTACCAAATCCCCTGCACCCCTGTGAGGGGCATGTCTTTATAAATTCTAGTTTTTTTGATATGTGGGTGTGGTTGATCCTAAGTTATAGGTTAGAATACTTATGATAATAATAAAATGACTTAGTGTACCTATGTTGGGAATAAATTGTAAAATGGGAGTCTTGGGCCACACATGGAATAGAGTGGGCCACAAGAATGGGTGGAACATGTCATAGAGGAACTAGTGGTGTATTTGGACCAGTCATGGATGGGTGTGGGAACCTTGGGAACTCACCCTTCATGAGGAGATTTCAGAAAAAGGGATGTACCCTGGAGAATCCTAGGAGATGGGATTCACTAAACATAGGGCCTCACTGAGGGGTTCTTTGTGATGATCATGTTCTTCGAAGAGGTCAGGTTCTTCGTGAAGGAATTGTCTTCACAAATCATGGCTACCCTACCTCCAGATGATTTTATGGGTTTATAATTCAGTGCTTCATTGAGGAATAATGCTTAACAATCCCTCTAGAATAAAATATGACCGTATTCATCCTGGAAGGGTGTAAGAAATTGTGAAAAAAAATCACCTTTGGTGGAGGTATTCTAGAACATATAGAATGGGGTTTTGTGAAGCTCATATAACATAGATGATCCATTTTTTGTATGTATTTAGATGCTTGAGTGTTATAAAAATGCGGAAAAATTTATGAAGAAACATTTTATTCAAACTTCCATGATTATTTTCCCCAAGATATAATGATTTAGATTTATATAAGTTGGTCAATATAGACCAACACAGACCATTTGTATCATGGGAAGGTCTACATCAGCCTCTAGTATCTTTACCAAATTACTGGGATCTCGGTTTTGGGTGAGATGTAAGATGAGAATCTACACATGGATAATATATACTGGGACCGGAAGAAGCTACCAACTATGGAGAAGGTGAATATGTATCTATTATAGGGAACTATTGGTAGATTGCCAGGGACAAAAGGCATTCCTATTAAGATATGGTTCAATAATTTAGTGAATGATCTGACAGAGGATCCCACTGAGGGTGAAAATACAACTATGATGTTTCCAAAGAGACCTTTATCATGTCCTAAGAGATATCAATAAGAATATATTTCTCTTATTGAATGATTTTGGAAGTGATCTTGTGGTAACTATGGGGATACAGTTTCAAGACTAAGCCTCGACCCATTGTCATATTAGAAGTATTAATCACATATCCCATTTGTGATAGGATTATCCCATTGAGGGATGTTCACGTGGGAGTGAATCAATTATCATTTAAAATAGAAAAAATAATGGAGATATGGCATAACCATAATATTTAAATCCAAATACTATAAATGTTGTTTAAAATACATAGGCACATTAGTGAAAGGAATAATTTGTTTCATGTGTGCGTGCCTTTTGACTTCTTGTATATTATGGTGGTTGAAAACATGGTGGGCTAAAAGTATCCATACCCTATTTACCCACCCATAATAAAAATTAGACAATCCATATTGAATATTGTAGGGAGTTACTTGAAAAAGTTGGGCATGGAAGACATTATGGATAAGGATGGGTTAGCGGATCAATTTTTCATTCACCCATTTTCCCTAACTACCAGGGTGGTAACTGATGAAGTCTTAGGTAACTATGAACAATGATTGTACCTAATGAACATTTGAGGTGGGGTTCACATGGGAGGGTTTCATTACATGCCATTATTTTAACTATATAAACAACACCATTTTGATAGGTAGTTCAAGTTCCTGCAGAGGGTGACACCGAAGATTTACCTTGAGGTGCATTATTCGTGACAAATTTTAGTGATATGTAAATTGTGACACATGTCATTCATATTTATATAATGATGTGTAAGGAGCTTCCACCATCCAATATTGTGTATGATCTAACCCATTACTATCAATAGGTTTTTGTGATCACTAATTTTAAGGTAATGCTGATGTAATGAGCCACCGGTCTAATGAAAGTGTATGTCCTCCACCATAGGGTGGAGGAAGATTGGTGAATGGAGTGAATTGTGGAAGTAGAGATGGGCCAGTGGATAGGAAATTAGTTGTGGGACTATTGGTTCATGGGCCCTCATAGGCAAGAGGTGAGGAATATGAGTATTAGTACAGGGAAAAACTATCTTGGGTTGGAAGACTCGGGATGTAGGTGATCCATCTTGGATGGTCCATTGGACATTAAACCATGCTCCCAAAAATATGTTATGCTACATAGGAAAAGCTAGTGATATCATATTTCCTAAGGTTATGGATAAATAGGACATCTTTATGAAGATATCTAGTGTTCACAGGACATGGAAGCAGCTCAACGAGCATAGGATGCATATTTAATGGATCAATCATACCAAGGCTAGTTTCCATATGTCTAAAGAAGATAGGGAGGGATAAATGATGGAGATGGATTACCTATTTTATTCCTAGGAAAATACATGTTCATTGGCTGAACGAGTGAGGGTGACACAATACATGACATGGAATATGAAACTATCGGTACCTTAGAAGGCTATGAATGCTTCATTCCCGAAAAAATTGGATGATTCATAGGGATATGATGAATATCAAGGCTAAAAATTAAAAAGAACAATTACTACTCACAAGGTAAATATATGAATATTAAATTCCTTACATTCAAAATTCACTTTAAAACTATTTTCTAACTTTTTTTCAACCTATACATGAATCAAAAAATGTGGAGGTCGAGGTGTGAGATGGAACTTAAATTGAAGTTGATGGGATCTAATAAGATGAATTGGTGAATGTGGGGACCATTCCTATTGTCATGTCTATGAGTACTCAATCAAAAATGGTTGTAGCTGGGGTGATGACTTCGGAAAGAACCCTACCCAGTGTGTTTTTTTAACCTTTAGGAACTCATTACTAGAGTATACAAAAAACATAAAATACATTTTCATTTACACTTTTCAATCATTTTTTATCCATCCTATTCTTGTCATTCATATTTTGGGATGGTAGTTTGAACAGTACTCAAAATTTAACCACCACTGCTAACCCATAACTTAGCCATACCTGAAGTTGAGGTGGGAATGAAAGATGCCTATCTCCCATCTGAAAAGGATGATGAGGCCATAGAGGCTGTGCCATCTATAGATGAACCCTTTGAGACGACATCCACGACTACACCCTCATTGGAGGTGTTTGATAAAAGTCCTTCAATAAGGATCACTAAAAGTGTTGTGGTAGTTGGTACTAATGTGGTGGCACTACTATAAGTGGATTCATGGGTTGAAAGTGATATAGGGGAATGGATTCCATTTTCATTATCTGGGATGATCCCATTAAAAAATTCTCCCTCAATTCCATTTTCTATGGATGTATAAGTTGAATTTAATATTTCACTATCGATAGGCGTAGAAAAAGAAGATTGGATATTGGCACCTACCTCTGCAATACCATAAATTTTCCTAGGGTATTTCTCTAAACCTAGAGAGGCCGACGAGAATATATTTATGAGTATTGTTTTTGGGAAGCCCATGTTTGATGATCTGCATTTGGAGGACTCAATTGAAAACAGTTTGTCGTTCTTTCCTCCTTTTGAACTTGTTCCACCAAATGATTTCAAGTACTCTAACACATAAGTTTCCATGGATAACCATGTAAAGACCCATAAATTCCATAAAATTTATTTAATTAAATTGGAATTTTATGAGTCTGAAAAAATTGATGGCATTTGATTTTGAGGCACAGTGTTCCGGGAATGAATTTCTAAACTTTTTTTGGGTACGTTCAGTAAACTTTCGAGTAGGTTTTTATAACTTTTTGAACCGGTGATCAGAATTGAAATCTGAGGGCACCGAAGAACTCATAGTGCCAATATTCTCTTATGAAGACTTTCACCTCAATAACAGTTGGTCGTGGGTGAAAATTAACTTTTGGTTTTTTCGTGAAGGAATAAAATAAAATAAAATTGTGTAACATTTTATTTTATTTTTCTTAGGAACTCCCATGTGGATGTTGATAAGTGGGGACCACCTAAACTAAAACCTCTCAACATAGGTTATGGCTATGGGGACTACCCAAGCCTAACCTCCCATGTGGGTTATGGTGGTGGGAACCACTCGAAACTTAAACCCCGTTGAACTCCCCTATTAATGTGGAGAAACCTCTTGATATTCCCCACTTTAATGGGGCCACCCCCACTTTATTAATTTTATCAACTCAATTAATTAATTATTACAATTTGAAATTTTTCAAACATATTATAAGATGTTGGATAATAAATTTTTGGGTGGATTGGGGGACGGTTTTTGGAAAAGGATAAAGAGTTAGATTTTGAGAGAATTAAAGTCTCCAATGAAGAACATCACCTCCCAATGAAGAACGACCATTGGAGATCAAAGAATGAGGAAACCGACCATGGGCCGGATTGGAAGCACCCTGTGGAGGAAACCAACATCGGATGTCTTCATCTGACGTTTGTTCTTTCCTCTTCTTTGACGTCAATGAGAAATCAAACGAAGTAGGGGTTGCTATTGAATTATTGTAATTTATCAATTTAATTCCAAATTCTTGGAAAGCATGTAGAAGGTGGATCAACCAAAACGAGTTGATCCATGATTCATTTAAAATTGATGAATTTGATGTTCTTGATTCAATGTTTATGTTGAGCCGCTTGCTACTACCCTAACGTGGTGGGTGTGGGCCAACAAAACATGGCCTAACCCCTCTGCAGTTCTTCATTTTGTGTGTTCTTCATGATTGTGAGGATGATCGGTGTCTTTGTTTGGCACCGGTGAAACTCGAGAACTGCGGTCGGCACCCTCGTCGGCCGCGACGAAGGTGATGGCACAACGGTGCCACCCGGCGGCCTCGTCGCGCCGCCCGGTGGCCTGCCTCACCCCGCAGCCCGCCGTACCGCCCCGTAGGCCGCACTAATTTCTCAACGGCCTGCCGCACCACCCCGCTTCCTCAACGCGCCCCCCTGTGGCCATGTCGCGCCACCGCAAGGCCTTGACGTGCCGCCCCGCGGACGCGCCACGCCACCCCGCGGCCCACCGTGCCCCCCTACGGCCTCCGCGCGCTGCCCGAAAGCTCCGCCGTGCCGCCCCACATCCCTCTATGCTACCCGACGTGGACTGGGACCCACCTTCGGTCAGACCATATTTAGCGGCTCGGGCCAGGTCGAAGTTGTCCTGGTTGGCCCAGGCCGGGTCGGTCCGACCGAGTGGGACCAGAACCGGACCCCCGTCGACCCTTTTACGCATTTTTAGCCATATCATTGGCACCAAGTGTCTGTTTGATGAACCATCTATGGTTCCAGAAACATTGTATTGAGAAGGTCCCTTTGGTATACTCCACTAAATATTTGGATAATGTTGGAGAACAGTCGGGTTGGATTGAGCATGAATCCAACCGGGAGCTCGGGACGAAAAGGCTAACAACTCACAGATGGGGCATCTGATTGATGCACCGTCTATTATGTTGAGAACCCTATGATGTGGTTGTCCTTTGGGATACTTATTAATGAGACATAATCGTAGTTGGAGTATTGAACAGTGTATTTTGGAGCGGACCGTCCCAGAGATGAGTGAGCTTAGGGCGTGAACCCTGTAGGTGGCTTTGACATGAAGAATAAAGAGTGATCCTGTGTGGGTCAGCACCTAGACATCCTGTGTGGGTCATCACCGAGCGATCCTATGTGGGTCAGCCCCGAGCGATCCTCTGTGGGTCAACACCGAGCAATCGTGTGTGGGTCAGCACCAAGCGATCCTCTGTGGGTCAGCACCTAGTGATCCTGTGTGGGTTAGCACCGACGGATCCTCTGTCGGTCAGCTCCGAGCGATCCAATGTGGGCCATCACCGAGCGATCATATGTGGGTCAGCACTGAGCAATCCTATGTGGGTCATCACCTAGAGATTCTTTGTGGGTCTACCTTTTAACATAGTAAGATTACTCAATAATTACATCTAACCATCTCTACTACTTTACTAAAGTTATACTTGGTGTAAGCTCAGTATGTACCTGTATGGTACTTTTCCATCACGGTAATACCATGGTGGTATTCTTCTGTGTGGCATACCGGTGTGGTATTTTCCTTCGTGGGTTTTCATCCTTTGTAAAAGAGTTTATCTTGGGGCTTTGGAGTTGTACTCTGTATTTTCCTCATGATTGAGATGGGTATACTTGAAAACATAGGTATATGTATGGGAATATACCTAAGTAGGGTTATTAGTTGTTTCATTTCTTTGTGGTTTATCCTTTGTGAATTTTTTTAGACCTTGAGGGTATCAGGGTCCCTACTAAGTATCATTATACTCGCCCCTGCACAGGCTCTGCCCGCACTTCGTTGTGTTGGGTGCATACAATGGACATTGTTGACTGAGGACAAGGGTACCAGGACTGGAGGTAGCTTGGAGGTGGACGTTAGACAAGTTAAACCATATAGATGACTGTTTGAGAGCTGTACCTACCCTTCTAGTAGGATTTTTGGTGGAAGATCCAGGAGCAGTTCCAGTTCACATGTACATTTAGTTTTATTTTACATTCCAATTAGGCTTGTATTTTGGCCCCGTTTACTTATGGTAATCACTCTATTTACTATTCTATTTACTTGATTTTGTATCTTTTTGTGTGAATGGTTGTGTGTTTTACAGGTTATAAAGGAAATTCCTTCCCAGTTTTTAGGAATACGCCTTCGGTGCTAGTCACCACACGCTGGCCTATAGAAGGTGGACTTGGGGTAGACACAGCACGGGGCCTGGGGGATGGGTCATGACAAATTGGTATCAGATAAGTCAGTTCTACCGTAGAACATAGGACTCTGATGTTTCCTTTTTACAACAATAGTGTTAAGTATAGTGAGTGTGGTTATCAGTTTAGAAAACCCAGTGTTAGTGCGGTGGCAGATATTTCCATATACGAGCACCCTGACTTCTGATTTCTAACTAAGTGCATTAAACACTGATTGCATGTGTGTTTTCAAGATTCATATTTATGAACACTTTGAGTCAGCTCAGCATGTATAAATTATTGACCGTGGCACACCTGTTTCTTTTCAGGATGCCTCCAAGCAGACAACTAGCTACGGTTTTGAGATTTGAATGCACTGATAGCCCGCTGAGCGACAAGGTCTCAGTGCATGGCCCCTTCTAGTACAGGCACCAGCGGAGGCACTGGCGGTACCATTACTCATTGGGACACCAATGCCACCAGCCCTAGCAATAGAGGGTGCAAGCCATTTTAGCGTGTTGAATGATTTCCCGTGCCATAGGCGACCTAGGTTTAGGGGAGAGATGTATCCACAGGTGGTTGATGATTGGATGGAGGTCGTAGTGAGAGTATTCTGACTGGTAGGGACACCAAATGATCTCACAGAGATCCTTTACGCTAGTCTTGTACAGGTGGTTGTTTGCAGATAGTGGATCTTGATGCTCCAGGTTCACGACGAGTGATGCTTCTCGGGAAACACTTTGAGAGCCTGTTTCAGGCAGGTTTTTTTCTAGCGACTCTTCACAAAGTGCACATATCGGATATACTTAATCTGTATCAGGGAAGCATGACTGTGGATCAGTAATCAATGAGGTTCACTAACCTCTCACGCTACTTCACGGATATGGTGCAGGACGCATTCTTCAGTGCCCAGACCTTTGAGCAGGGACTCAGGTGGGAGATCTCGTCTTCGATGATCTCACTCAGCATCCTGAAGAAGGCAGGGGTGTTAGAGAAAGGCCTCTTAATGTGGAGTTTTCATGCTGAGCCATCACCAGCAGTGAGACCCATCACTATATATCACGTAGCGGTGTCTTCTATAGCTGAAAGTAGACAGATTTCATAGAGGAACAAGAGGAACATACCTACAGGTGGATGATCACATGATTCAAAGTCGGTTGCCTGGTGCACCCGAGGCAGAGCCCATCATGCCAGGAGTGGGCAGTGTTACGCACGCGGTGTGTAGGGTGACATGGCTCGTGACTGTCTGACCACCATATGGATGATCAGTAGGTGATCGAAGGACTACCCAGGCAGAGATATAGATTCAACCGAGGTGGTCCACTAGGATTAGGGGGACTTGGCAGAGGAGATGGCCTTACAGCTGGTGGTGGGTGCTGATTCAGGATTTTACCGCCACCACAACTAGGTGGTCCACCCGAACCACAAGGACAAGGAGGATTGGAGAAATATCAGCTCTAGGAAGCTGAGGCCTATTATCATGGTGCTCTGAAGATGATACGAGGTACGATCTGTGTCTACTCCACCTTAGCTGCAATACTTATAGACAGAGGTTCCAGTCATTCTTTTATTTCCACTGCCCTCATTCAGATCTCGAAGATTTTGATGAACTTTTTGGCTTGATCCTTACAGCTAGAGACTCCTACTGGAGTAGATTCGACGATTAGGCACTGGTGCCTGTAGTGTGAGCTTACTCTAGGAGGTGAGATATTTAACTGAGATCTCCTAGTATCAGTATCGAGGTATTATGATGTCATCTTGGCTATAGAAAATATATCTATAATCGATGCTCAGATTTACTGTATAAGGTGAAAAGTACAGTGTGTCCACATTGATGGGACAAGGTTTAGCTTCCCCAGCAAGAAGGGAGACTTTTCCTCACATGATGGACATACCCGGTGGAGAGTACAGCTGATCACTCATCAGTTGGCTAGCCTTACCCTCAGAGTAGTTGATCTGGACAGTCTGAGTAATCCTATAGTGGTGGACCAGTATGATGATGTCATCCCAGATGATGTTCTGGGTATACCTCTTCATAGAGAGGTGGACTTTTACATAGAATTGTACTCTAGGATGGCACCGATATCTACACCATCATATCAGATGGCTCCAGTGGAGCTTCATGAGCTTGGGGGTATAGCTATAGGACTTAAAGGGGAAGAGATTCATTCGTCCCAGTGTTTCACCTTGGGAATCCCTAATTTTGTTCACCAAGAAGACGAATGGGAGCTTGAGGCTTTGTGTTGACTATCTTCACTTAAACCACATGACCGTAAAAAACAAGTACCCACTTTCGAGGATTGACAACCTCATTGATCAGCTAAAGGGGTTATGGTGGTTCTCGAAGATAGACCTGATATCAGGCTATCACCAACTCGGAGTATGATACGAGGATGTGCAGAAGACGACATTCAAATATCGATAAGACCATTACAAGTTATTGGTTATGCCATTTGGTGTAACCAACTCTCCAACAGTTTTCATGGGACTCATTAAAAGGATTTTTTATCCATACCATGATCTCTTGGTAGTATTATTCATCGACGCCATTCTAATCTACTCAGATACTGAGGAGGAGCATGCCTATAATTTGTAGGTAGTACTGGACACACTCCAAGAGCGCCAACATTATGGTAAGTTCTCAATGTTCCAATTCTAGATTCGAGAGGTTCACTTTCTCGGACATTTCATATCAGATGCTAGATTTGCAGTTGATCCAGTGACGATTGAGGTAGTACTAGCTTGGGAGCCACCCAGAAGTGTGACAAAGGTACATAGTTTCTTGGGTTTTTTAGATACTACGAGTGGTTTGTGATAGATTTCTCTAGAGTTGCAGCACCCCTATCAGCATTGATGAAGAAGGGGAAACCCTTTGTGTGGTTGGAGAGATGCCAGCAAGGTGTTTAGGAGCTGAGGTAGAGGCTGACTTGTGCAACCATATTGAAGCTACCGAAAGAGGGCATAGGGTATGTAGTGTCCTGTGAAGCATCATGGACCAAGCTTGGATGTGTCCTGATGCATGAGCAAGTGGTGATCTCATATGATTCTCGACAGCTGAGACATCATGAGTACAACTATGCTACTCATGACCTGGAGTTAGCAGTAGTATTCTTCACCTTAAAGATGTGGTGACACTATCTGATGGGTGAATGTTTTAGAGTGTACTCTAATCACAAGATTCTAAAGTATATCTTCTCTCAAACGGACCTGAACCTGAGATAGAGATGTTGGCTAGAGTTCCTCTAGGACTGTGACTTCGAGATAGTCTATATTCTTGGGAAGGGGAATGTTGTTGCAGATGCACTCAACCAGAGATCTGGTATACAACTAATAGGTGAGGTGACGAAGTAGTTGGAATCTTTTTAGATATCCTTTGTGGATCGGTATGAAGTAGTCTTTAATTTTTCTTTTATAGTCACACCCCCTATTCATCAGAGAGTTAGGGAGGCGCAACATAGTGACGCTTACTGCGAGACAAGACGTGCTCGTATATCTATAGGACAAGAACCTGATGGATTTTTTGAAGGTGGGGAGCATGTAATCCTTTTCAGAGGATGTATCATGGTACTAGTGTCGCTCTAGGAGGAAGTGATGAGGGAGTTTCACACATCCCATCTAGCGGTACCTCCTGGAGTTTCAAAGATGTATGATGATCTCCGATGACAGCACTCATGACTGGGAATGAAGAAAGCAGTAGCAGAGTATTTCTCTAGGTACTACACTTTCCAAAAAGTGAAGGCAAATCATCAGGTACCAGTAGGATTGGTTCATCCTTTGGAGGTCCCAGAGTGGATGTGGGATGGGATATCCATGGACTACATGACAGGACATCCATGTTCATCCTATGGCCATGACTCGATTTGGGCAATCTTCGACCGACTCACCATGTCAGCCAACTTCCTACCAATCAGTGATCAGGGATTAGTAGAGAGCTTGGGAGGCCTCTATGTGCATATGATTGTATGGTTACCTAGAATACTCTCGATGATTGTCTCCGATTGGGATGCACGTTTTACTTAATGGTTATTAAAGGGGTTGTAGGAGGCTTTCTGGACACATATTCATTTGAGCAACACCTTCCATCCTCAGACGGATGGCCAAACTGAGCGGATTTCAGACACTCAAGGGCATGTTGCATGCTTATGTTCTCGAATTTGATCGTAGTTGAGAGGATCACTTGCCTTTGGTGTATTTTTCATAAAACAGCAACTATCACTCCACCATTGGGATGGCACACTTTGAGGCATTGTACGGGCCACCTTATATATCACCTTTGTGCTGGACTGACCTAGGGGAGTCAGCACTAGTGGGACCAGAGATGGTATATGCTACCATAGAGAAGATACAGATCATCCAGGAGTGGATGAAGATTGTACAGAGTAGGAATAATTCGTATGCCAACAGGATACGGAGACCTCTGGAGTTTCAAGATGGTGACCACGTATTTCTACAGGTCTCACGTTGATGAGGTTTACGGAGATTTGGCCGAGTTGGAATGTTTTCTCTAAGGTTAATCATACCTTTTCAGGTCCACATCAGAGTTGGAGAGGTGGATAACCACTTATCTATTCATCCTTAGTTTCACCGGGTGCACGACGTCTTTCATGTATCCCAGCTGAATAGATATGTTAATGACCCTTCTCACATCATCGACCATAGAGAGATGGATGTCGACGATGGGGGTACATTTATGGAGGTTCCATTTGAGATTGAGAATCGACAAGAGACAATACTTTGTTGATAGTCGATAACTCTGATACACATTCCTTGGTAGCACGTAAACCTCTAGGAGATCACATGGGAACAGGAGTCTCAGATTCGTGCTTAGTAACCCGACTTGATCTCTTAGTTTTAGTTGTGGATTACGGGGATTCAAATCCCATAGGTGAGGAGTATGTAAGGACCTGGAAATTCCATGTAATTTGTTTAATGAAAAATGAATATTACGAGTCTATGAAAATTGACGGCACGTGATTCTGAGGCCCGGTGTGCTTGGAATGAATTTATGAACTTTTTTTCGGGTACGTTTGATAAATGTGAGAGTGAGTTTTTGTTAATTTTGAACCGGTGATCAGAATTGAAATTTGAGGGCACCGTTGAACTCACAGTGAAGATATTATCTTATGAAGAATTTCAGCTCAACGACTGTAGGTAGAGGGTGAAAGTAAATTGTTGGGTTTTTTGAGAAAGAATTAAATAAATTAAAATTATATAACATTTTAGTTTATTTCTCTTTGGAACTCCCATGTGGATTTTGAGAGGTGGGGATGACCTGAACTAAAACATCTCAACATAGGTTATGGGGGAGGGGACCATTAAAGCCAACCCTCCCCTGTGAGTTTTGGTATTGGGGACCACCCAGGACATAAACCCCCTTGAACTCCCCTTATAATGGGGAGAAACCTCTTGAGCTTCCCCAATTTAATGGTTCCACCCCTTTAATTAATTTAATCAACTCAATTAATTAATTATTCAAATTTGAAATTATGCCAACATATTCTATAATGTTGGATAATTCATTTTTGGGTTGATTGGGGGATGGTTTTTGGAATAGGAGAAAGAGGGAGATTTTGAGAGAATTAAAGTTCTCTAATGAAGAACTTCACCCCCCAATGAAGAATGACCACTAGAGATCATAGAATGAGGAAATAAACCCTAGTCCATATCAGAATCACCTTTCGGAGGAAACCAACGTCGAACGTCTTCAACTGATTTTCGTTCGTTCCTCCTCTTTGATGTCAATGAGCAATCAAACGAGGTAGGGGTTGTTTTTGAATACTTCTAATTTCTCAATTAATTTCCTAATTCTTGGAAAGCAAGGAGAATATGGATCAACCAAAACATTTTGATCTATAATTCATATGAAATTGTAGAATTTTACGTTCTTGATTCATGTTTTTTGTTGAGCCGCTTGCTACCGCTCTAACATGGAGGGTGTGGTCCATACAATCATGGCCCGAACCCTCTATCATTCTTCTTTTTTTTGTGTTCTTTGAAATGGTGACGGAGACCGGTGCTGGTCTTTAGAAGTAGTGTAACTCAAGAATAGTATCCAGCACCACCACTGGCCACGACTAAGGTGACGGTGTAACAGCGCCGCCCCGTGGCCTGTCGCGCCGCCCAGCAGCCTAACCGCACCGCCACACGGCCTCGCTGCACGAACCCACGTCCACACCGGGCTGCCCTGTGGCCTACCGCGCTGCCCGGTGGCCTCTCTGCACTTCCCTTCAGCCCTCGGCACTGCCTGGGTCCCTCCACGCTGCTTGTGGTCCTTCACACCACCTGCATCCCTCTACACGGCCCAGCGGTCCTCGCCGCCCCTCCGCCTCTACAACGTTCCGTGCTGCCAGGCCGGGCCGCCCAGCATGGGTAGGGTTGGACCTAGTGGGCCGGGTCGACCCATACCGGGTCTTCCTAGTAGTTCGGGCCATCTTGACCAAGACTGGGTAAGCCCAGTCTGGGTTGGTTTGACCAGGTCGGACCGGATCCGGACCCCCTTCGACCCATTTATGCATTTTCAACCATATCTTTGGCACCAAGTGTCTGTTTGATGAACCGTCTGTGGTGCCAGAAACCTTGGATAGAGATGGTCCCATTGGTATACTCCATTTGATATTAGGATAAATTTGGGGAATGGTCGAGTTAGATTGATCAAGAATCCAACCAGTCCCTCGGTACTAAAAAGATAATAACTCAAAGATCGAGCATCCGATTGACGCACCATCTATTCTGTTGTGACCCCTATGACATGGAGGTCATTTAGGAAACATCTTCATGATACTTCATGGATGTTTGATTATTGACCAATGGATTGTGAATCAGACCCTCTTGGAGACAAGCAAGCATAGCACGGGAACCCTATAGCTAGCTGTGAAGTGAATATTGAAGAGCGATCATGTGTGAGTCAGCACCTAGTGATCCTGTGTTGGTCAGCACAGAGCGATCATGTGTGGGTGAGCACCAAGGGATCCTACATGGGTCAGCACCAAGAGATCCTATGTGGGTCAACACCGAGCGATCCTGTGTAGGTTAGCACTTAGGGATCCTATGTGGGTCAGCACCAAGAGATCATGTGTGGGTCAGCACCTCGTGATCATGTCTGGGTCAGTAAAGAGTGATCATGTTTGGGTCAGCACCAATCGATTCGGTGTGGGTCAGCCTTTTAATAGAGTATTATGATTCAGTAGTTACATCTAATCATCTCTACTAATGTACTTATGTTATACCTGGTTGTGATGAGTCTGTACCTATGTGGTACTTTTACATCAAGGTAATACCTTGGTGGTATTCTTTTGTGTGGCGTACCTATGTGGTATTTTCCTTCATGGTTTTTATTGCCTTGTGGGACAATTGAGCTTGGGTATTTAGAGTTGGACTCTGGGTTTTCCTCATGATTGAGATGGGTATACTAGATAACATAGTTTTATGTATGGTCATATACCTATGTAGGGTTATCTGTTGATTCCTTTCTTTGTGGTTTATCCTTTGTAACTTTTGTGTGACATTGAGGGCTTTGGGGTCCCTAATGAGTATAGTTGTACTCACCCCTACATGGACTATGCTCGTACTTCGTTGTATTTGGTTCAGACGACGGACATCGCTGACTTAGGATGAGGGTGCCAGGACTGGAGGTAGATCGAAGGTGGGAATTAGATGAGGAAAACAGCAGAGACAGATGTTCTTGAGCTGTAACTACCCTTCATGTAGGATTCATAGTGGAAGATCCAGGAGCAATTCCAGTTCAAATGTACTTTTAGTTTCCTTATTCTTCCTAGTTGGACTTGTATTCTTTCCCCTTTTACTTGCTTTACTCACTCGGTTTACTATTTAGTTTACTTGTGTTCATATCCTTCGGTGTTCTTGGTTGTGTGCGTTATAGGTTATAAAGGCAACACCTTCGTAGTTTTATGGAATACGAATTCAGTGCTAGTCACCAGCCCCTAGCCTATGGATGGTGGGCTTGGGGTAGTCACGTCACGGGCCACGGGGGACAGGTCGGGACAAACCAATCCTTCCAATCTATGGAGAGGAATAATTTTTAGAACATTGTCACATGAATTCATATAGTTGAACTTCCCCAAAAGGTGGGATTTCTCTACCATATGATAGTGAATATAAGGACCTATGGGATGGATTCTTGTGATATTCAAGCACTGGTCAAGGATTTCCTCATCCAGTTAGCACATGCATAATGAAAAAATATTGATCTATACTATATAAAACATATCTTTTAGGTATATTAAAAGGTTCAAAAATCATGATGAGTAACTTACCTGTCTGGATTTTATGTCACATGATCTTGTGATGGATCCTATAACTCCAGTTGAGATCACTAACTACATCATTTTTTTAATGATAGCATCTAAGGACAAGGAAGATGAAATCAAGATGGAGGAGCATGAGTGTCAGTTTAAGAATAATAGGAAGTGAATCATGTCCAACAATTCTATCTCCAAGGAGGATGATGAGAAAGGTGTCATGGAAGTATAGGAGTATAATTTTGAGATCGCTCAACAAAGGCTGGATGAGACCAGGAACTCGATCATCGAGGAGGATCTATGGAGTTATATTTTTGCAGATGGGAGGTTAAGATGAGTGGAATACCCCCCCCCCCCCCCCCACCACACTAGTTAAGCCTATTATTCATTATTGAACATATTTACCTGATTTAATTTTTATATTTATCTCATATCATATACAACCAATAATCAATCCCTAATCTCTCATGGACTATATCCAATGTGAGAAAATTATAATTACAGTGGCTTGGTTTTCATATGATAATGTTAGATGAACAGTGTACACCTAGGGTCTTCTATTTTTTACTTACATATGAGAGTTTCATGTATGAGAGTGGCTTTATAAAAAAAATTAGGCACTTAGAATAGCCAACTTTATTTTCCAATGTTTTCTAGTGAACAAATGGGATAATGATAGGGGAGATGGATTGAACCAGAAAAAAGGCAAATGGAATGTGTTGATCACAATGCCCAAAATATAGAACACAAGGATATTTTTATGGAGATATAGGATAACTATTGATCATGTTTGAAATAAAATATCTATATCATTATCCTTGATTGGGGATAAACAAATGAGGGTCTCCCTCTGACCATGTTCAAAATAGAGAACCTATCTTGGAATGTTTTCTAAGGACATTTATAGTGTTGGCTGAGGATGGTAGGTGAGACAAAATGTTATGAGACGAAGATATTAGGTAATCCTTTTAGATGTTAATGGTAATGAGGATAAAAATATGGGGAACATGAAAAGTGATAATGGAGTGATGGAATGACTGAATAGAGTCTAAATCTCTTATAATTTCACAATTTTGGTTTAAAACACATTGGAGTATGTGTATGTATTGTAAAGAACTATAATGTCAATGTAATTTTTTTTAAATAGATGATAATTTTATGAGTCTGCAAAAGTTGATGGTGTGTGATTCTGAGGCCCGGAGTGCCTAGAATGAATTTATGAAATTTGATTCATGTACGTTCAGTAAATGTGTGAGTGAGTTTTTCTAAAATTTAAACTAGTTCTGGGAATTGATATCTGAGGGCACCATTGAACTCACAGAGCATTTATTCTCTTAAGTAGAAATTAACCTCAACGACAGATCGATGATGGCAGAAGATAGTTTTGGGGTTTTTGTGAAAATGATAAAATAAAATAAACTTCATTTTATTTTATTTTGAGGATTCATGTGGATATTTCAGGTGGGGTCCACCAGAACTAAACTTTCATCTGGAAGATAGATGTGGGGACCACGAGACCTTAACCTCCAATGAGAGGATAAGGTTATGGGAACCACACGAACCACAACCTCCCATGAGAGGTTATGGTGGTGGGGACCACCCACGGTTAAACCCCCTTGACCCCTCCTTAATTAGGAGAAACCCTCAACTCCAAAAATTAATGAGGGAGAGCCTCTTTACCTCATTCACTTTAATTATGCCAACACATATTGTTTATTTTGCCAAATCTTCCCCATTAATTATATGATCCAACAACTCAATTAATTATTTGAACCTTTTGGAATATTATGGAAATGGCTTAATAGATATTTTAATCTATTAATTTGGCTAATAATTCCCATGGATGGAATTGGGGAGAGGAGGAACTTGGGAGAAAGCTCCCAACGAAGAACGATCCATCGATGAGGAACTTCTTTGACTATGAAGAATGAACTTGACATCGACCTTCTTCCTCAGGACATCCTTTGACGTAAGATGCACTTGTCTACAACGAATCGACGTCCGCATTCTCATTCCAACATCAACCAACATCAAACAAGGTTGGGTTTTTTAATTAAGTATGAATTTATTCCCTTGATTCTTTCCTTATAAAAACAACGAACACAGATCAAATTATTATCAAGTTGATCCACAGAAGTTTTAATTGTGGATTTGGAATAAATTATTTCGGGAAGTTGTAGGGGTTTATTCATTATTTGTTTAACACTTCACATGTTCTCCCCTCTTATTAAATTGTGGGGTTAGGAATATAAATTATCGAGGGATTATGGGATTTTATGTTTTAAAATATATTCCATGCTCGTTCTTTGTTTTTGTTCTAGATGAACCACTTGCTAACACTCTAAACGTGGAGGGTGTGAACTAAAAAAACATGGCCCAACCCCCACTATTCTTCTTTGTGGTGTTCTTTCTCTTCTATGAAGAAATATTGTTAAATTTTTCCAGTGTGGTTCTCAGTTAAAGGAGTCTAGTGTTGGTGTGGCAGCTGATTTATCCATACACCAAGACCCTAACTTTTGATTCTGGACTCAATGCATGAAAACCCTGATTGTGTGTGCTTTTTCAAAAGTTTTATTTAAGTCATATCAACCAGGTCAGCTCACTAGGTATAACATTTGACCATTTCACATCTGATTCTTTTCATGAATCCCCCACGTATATAGCTATCTATAGTTCCGGGAGTTGTATGCACTAATGGCCCACCGAGCGACGATGCCTCAGTATGGGTACTTTTCCAGTAGAGGCAACAATGGTACCTTTGCACTTTCGGCCACCGATGCCACGAACCCTAGTAGAAGACAGTGCACACCCCTTGAGTGCATTGCATGAGTTCTAGCACCATCGTCCACTAAGGTACAGGGGAGAGATAGACCCACAAGAGGTTGAGGATTTTCTGGAGGCTATGGTGAGAGTTTTCCAACTGGTAGGGACATTAGCTGACCACGTGGTCATTCTATATATTGGCCTTCTATAGGAAGCAGTAGGCAGATGGTGGAGCTTGATGTTCCAGGTCCATGATGAGGTGATGCTTCTCTGGGAAGACATCGAGAGCCTCTTTTAGTTAGAGATTCTTCCACCGACTCTTCAGGTAGTGCGCATTCAGGAGCTACTTCATCTGCAACAGGGCAACATGACTGTAGCTCAGTACTTAGCAAGGTTTACAGACCTCTAACACTACTCCAATGATATGGTGTGGGACACATTCTTCAGGTCTCAGACCTTCAAATAGGGACTCAGGTGAGATATAAGGGATTTAGTGATCTCACTATGCATCTCGACACAGGCAGGGGTGTTAGAGAGAGCCCTCTTGGTGGAGAGTTTTTCTTGCTGAGAAGACACCAGTAGTGAGAGACACTACCAGTCATCACGTAGAACAATCTTATGCATCCGGCAGCATATAGAAGTCACAAAGGACCAAGAGAACCAGACCTACAGATGGACTACCCCATGACTCAAGATCGGTTGTACGGGGCACCCAAGGCAGAGACAGACCTGCCATGTGTGGGCAGTGTTACTCATGCGGAAGGTAGGGTCACATGGCTCATGACGGTCCGACCCGCCATACAGATGATCATCATAATGTCGAGAAACTCCCTAGGAAGAGACATATATTTGATCGAGGTGGTCCATAGGGAGAAGGTGGACATTGCAGAGGAGCTATTTGTTCAGTTGGCGGTGGAAGACTATTTGAGATATTACCACCACCACCACTATGAGGTCCACCCCGACTGCAAGGTGCAGGTGGACAGGGGAGAGCGAAGCTCCAGGCAGCCGAAGCTTATGATCATGGAACACAAGAGATGATTAGACGTATGATCTGTGTCTACTCCACCTTAGCTGTAGTACTTAGAGACACCTGTTCCAGTCATTCTTTTATTGCCACTGAACTCATTCAGAGCTCAAAGATTCTTACGGAACCGTTGTCTCGATCCTTACGGCTACATACTCCTATGAGAGAAGATTCAATGATTACGCACAAGTTCCGACAGTGTGAGCATACTCTTGGAGGCGAGATCTTTGGCTGGGATCTCCTAGTAGCGGCATCGAGGCCTTACAACGTTATCTTGGGTATGAACTAGTTATCTACCATTCATTCTCTGATTGAATGCATTAGGCGCAAAGTGGCATGTGTCTACACGGATGGGACTAGGTTTACCTTCACCAGTGAGAAGGGAGCCTATGTAGCATAGGATGGACTTACTCGGAAGAGGATGCAGCCGATTACTCATTAGTTGGATAGCCTTACCCTCAGAGTAGTTGATGTGGAGAGTTTGAGCAGTCCTATAGTGGTGGACCATTACACAAATGATTTCTCTGATGATGTCTCAGGTCTACCTTTTTGCAGATAGGTGGAATTTTATGTTGACTTATACCCTAGGACGACACTAATATCTACACCAGCATATCGGATGGCTCCCACGGAGCTTCGTGAGCTGTGGATACAGCTGGAGGACTTGTAGGGGAAGTGATTCATTCAGACGAGTGATTCACCATGGGCAGCCCTGATTCTGTTCTCCAAGAAGGAAGATAGATGCTTGAGGCATTGTGTTGATAATCGATGCCTAAACTAGGTTACCGTGAAGAAACATTTCCCACTACTAAGGATTGAAGACCTCTTTGATCAGCTAAAAGGAGAATGGTGGTTCTTAAAGATATAACTTGGATCAGGCTTTCATCATCTTATAGCGTGAGATGAGTGTGTGCAGAAGAAAGACTTCAGGTGTCAGTACGACCATTAAGAGTTCTTGGTTATTCCATTAGGCGTGACTAGTGCTCCAGTAGTGTTCATGGGACTCATGAGCATGATCTTTCAACCATACCCTGATTACTTTTTCGTAGTCTTCATTGATGAAATTCTGATCTACTCAACTATTGTGGAGAAGCATGCCTACCATTTGTGGGTAGTACTGGACACACTCCGAGAGAACCAAATTTATGGTAAGCTCTAGAAGTGCTAGTTCTAGATCTGAGAGGTTCAAATTCAAGGAAATGTCATCTCTAAGGCTGGATTTTTAGTGGATCTAGCAAAGATTTAGGTTTTACTTGCTTGGGAGCCACCCAGAAGTGTGACGGAGGTACGGTGTTTCCTAGGTTTGGCTGGATAATACTGATGGTTTGTTCTAGATTTATTTAGATTTGCAGCACCACTATCAGCCATGAAGAAGAAGGGGAATCCTTTTTGTGGTCAGACAAATTCCAACGGAGAATTCATGAGTTTAAGTAGAGGCTTACTAGTGCCCCCATCTTGAGGCTTCTATTGGAAGTCGTAGGGTATGTATTCTACTGCGACGCATTAGGGACCAAACTTGGATGTGTCTTGATGTAGGAGAGTGAAGATATCACATATGTTTCTTGACAGCTGAGGCAACATTAGCAGAACTATGCTACCCATGACCTCGAGTTAGCAGGAGTGGTCTTCTTTTAGAAGATGTGGTGGCACTATCTGATGGGAGAACGTTTTATAATGTACTCTGATTACAAGAGTCTCAAGTATATCTTATCCCAGAAGAACCTGTACCTGATATAGTGATGTTGACTTGAGTTCCTCCTAGACAATGACTTTGAGATAGTCTATACACCTAGGAAGGGGAACGTTGTTGCAGATGCACTCAGTAGGAGGTCTGGTATATAGCTGCTAGGTGAGGCGATAGAGCAGCTGGCTGCTTTGTAGATATCCTTTGTGGATAAAGACAGAGCAAATTTTCTTCAATCTCTTACAGTCACTCTTCTACTTCTATAGTGAGTCAGGGAGGCTCAACATGGGGTCACTGACTACGAGACAGGATGTAATCAGATATCTACAGGGCAGGGACCCAATGGATTTTCTGATGTTGAGGAGCATTTCATCCTTTTCAGAGGACATACAATGGAACCAGTGTCACTTCAAGAAGAAGTGTTTAAGGAGTTCCACACCTCCCCTCTAGCGGTACATCAAAGAGTGGTGAATATGTACCAGGATCTTCGATAACAGCACTGGTGGCTGGGAATAAAGAATTCAGTTGTAGAGTTTGCCTCTCGATGTCACACTTCTCAGCATGTGAAGGTGGAGAATCAGGTACCAGCAGGCTTGGTTCAACCTTTAGAGGTCCCATAGTGGAAGTGAGATGGGATATCTGTGGAATTCATGATAGGACTTCCACGTACATCCAGGGGACTTGTCTTGATTTGGGTGATCGTCAACCGACTCACCATGTTGGCCCACTTTCCACCGATTAGAGATCATGGTTCAGTAGAGATCTTGGGATGACTATATTTGCCGGAGATTGTGCAGCTACATAGATTAACATTGATAATTATCTCCGATCATGATGAAAAATTTACTTCCCAGCTATGGAAGGGGTTCTAGGAGGCTTTCGAGACGCATCTTCATTTGAGCACCGCCTTCCATCCGTAAACAGATAGTCATACTGAGTGCACCATTAAGACCCTTGAGTACATGCTACGTACTAGTGTCCTCGACTTTGGTCGCATCTGGGAGGATAACTTACCTTTTTTATAATTTTCACACAAAAATATCTATCACTCCACCATTGGGATGGAACCTTTTGAGGCGTTTTACGAGTGACCTTGTAAATCACACTTGTGCTAGACTGACCAAGGGGAGTCAGAACTAGTGGGACTAGAGATGGTATGGGATATGATAGAGAAGGTTTAGATCATCTAGGAGTGGATGAAGACTGCACAGAGCAGACATAATTCATATGCCGACAGGAGACGAATACCTCTAAAGTTTGAGGATGGAGACCACGTCTTTCTATGGGTCTCGCCTCGATGAGGATTACAGATATTTGGCCAAGGTGACAAGTTATCTCTAAGGTTCATTGGAAGTTTTCAAGTCCTCATTAGAGTTAGAGAGGTGGAATACCGCTCATCTCTTCCAACTCATTTGTATCAGGTGAACGAAGACTTCCACATATCTTAGTTGAGGATATATGTGTATGACCTTTCTCACGTCATCAACCATGGTGAGCTGGATGTCAACAATTGGGTGACTTTTACTGAGGTTCTAGTAGAGATTGAGGATCAACAGGAGAAGGACTTTTGTGGATGGTCGATACCATTGGTGCATGTTCGCTGGCAGCACAGGAACGTCCAGGAGAGCACATGGGAACGGGAGGCTCGGATGCCTGCTCAGTTCCCCCACTTTTTCCCTTAGTTTGAGTTGTAGCTTACGGTGATATAAATCCCTTAGTTGGGGGAGAATCTAAAGACTTGTAATTTCCCTGTAATTTTTTTTATAAATGGGAATTTTATGAGTCCTGAAAAAATTGACAGTACATGATTACGAGGACCAGAGTGCCTAGAATGAATTTCTAAACATTATTTAAGGTATGATTAGTAAATGTGCGATAAGGTTTTTATAACATTTGAACTGGAACTCGGAATTAAAATCTTAGGGCACCATTGAACTTACAGTGCCATTATTTTTTTAAGGAGACATTCACCTCGATGGCAGATAGACGAGGGTGGAAGTCAGTTTTTGGGTTTTTTGTGGAAATAATAAAATAAAATATACTTTATTTTAATTTATTTTGAGCTTCCATGTGGATATTTCATGTGGGGTCCACCGTAACTAGTCCTGTATGTGGAAGTTGGAAGTGGTGACCACCAGACCTTAACCCCCCAAGAGAGGTTAAGGTGGTGGGGAACACCCAAACCATAACCTCGCATTAGAGGTTATGGTGGTGGGGACCACCAGGGATTAAACCCCACCCCCATTAATTGGGAGAAACCCTCAACTACCATAATTAATGAGAGATAGCCTCTTGACCGCCTCCACATTAATTATTCCAACACATATAATTTAGTATGCCAAATCCTCACTATTAATTAATCATGCCAACACATCAATTAATTATTTAAACCATTTTGAATATTATGCCAATGAATTAATAGATATTTCAATCTATTATTTTGTCTACTAATTCACATTGGTGGAATTGGGGATAGGAGGAAATTGGGAGAAATATCTCATTGATGAACGCTCCACCAATGAGGAATTCCTTAAACTACGAAGAACTACCTTGACTTTGACCTTCTTCTTCAAGACTTCCTTCAAAATAGGACGTGTTACTCTACCATGAATCGACATCCGCCTTCTCATGCCAACGTCAACCAAAATCAAACAAGGTAGGGGTTTTAATTAATTATGATTTTATTCCCTTGATTCAATACTTCTAAAAATGAATTACTTGGATAAATTTATTTTCAAGTTCATTCGCTGATACATTCCTTGCGGGTTGGGAATAAATTGTTGCGGGAAGTTGTAGGGATTTATTCATTATTTTTTAAACATCTTAGATGTTCTCCCCTATTTTTCCTTTGTAGGGTTGGGAAAATAAATTTTTTAGGGATTATTGGAATGGATGTTTTAAAATATCTTACATGATCGTTCTTTGTTTATGTTCTTGATGATTCGCTTGCTACCACTCTAAACACGGAGGGTGTGGGCCAAAAAAACATGGTCCGGCCCCATATCGATCTTCTTTGTGGTGTTCTTCAAAATGGAGGAAGTTGAAAACAGCGTCAAAGGTGACAAAGGCAACAACCACGCCACCTGTGGCCTCCGCGACCCACACCGCCCCCACGACGCTCCGGCTCCCCAGCCGAACCGGCTCCGCTGTCGTGGGCCAAACCGTGCTGCCCATCGGCCATGCTCCCCGCTAATCGCAACACCAACAGACCATGCTACCCGCTATCTCGCGCCACCCGCCGGACTCTTGAGCCACCCTGGCCATGCCTGCCTGATGGCCTTCCAAGCCACCCTGGTCGTGCTATCCCGTCAGCCTTCCGAGCCCCATGCCAAACCGTTCCTTCACAGTGCCCTGGCTGAATCGGCCCACGCTTTCGCATTGCCCCATCCAAACCAACCCCACGCCTCGGGATGATCCGCCCTTGTGGCACCCTCCGGGCCAAGAATCCCACATTGCACCCTCCAGGCCGAGCCACCCACGTGGTGCCCTCCAGGCCGAACCACCCTCATGCCGACAATCATTCGGTAAGTGCCATCTCAGCCTTCCGCGGCCCCTCCCGGCCTACTAGGCTGGACCCAGCAGGCCAGGACAAACCCAACGGGTTGGCTGGGATGACCCGAACCAGGTCATCTCAGACTGGGTCAGGCCCGGTCAGTCCGACCGGGTCGAACCAGACCTTGGCCTAATACGACCCCTTTACTTTCTTTTGGCCATATTTGTGGCAATGAACGTCCATTTGATGAACTGTCAATGATAATGGTAATTTGGATCAAGACAATTCCTTTGAGTATACCCCTTTGGAGTTTGGGGTATAGTTGAGATATGGTCAGGTTTGATCAATCACAAATCCAACCAGGCCCCCGGGACAAAAAAGGATAATAACTCATAGACTGTGCATCCGATTGACGTGTTTTCTATTGCGTTAAGAAGCCTATGACATGGTGGATCATTGAGATACTTTTTTCACGGGACTTCGTCAGAGTTGGAGTAACAACCAGTTGCTCGTGGAGCGGATCCTACCAGAGATGAGCGAGTGTAGTGAGAAGACCTATTAGCTTTTTAATACCTAAAGACTGCTGAACGTTTGACTCAAAGTGACTCTCCAAGCCCATTGGGGAGCGACTTGGTGTCACAGAAAACCCACGGTGGAAGAGCACACTTGGTGACAATGAAGACCCATGGTACTCAACAGGAGGAGTACCTCATCAGGCTATGAGGGGGAGCCCGCTTGGTGATGCAGCAAACCCACGGAGGGGAGCACCTCGGTGTGACGCGGAAGACCCATGGTACTCGATAGGAGGAGTACCTCAACAGTCCAATGTTAGTGGGAAGAATGCTAGGTGTCATGATAGGCCCATTGTACTCAATTGAGAAGGAGTTATCCAACAGTAGAGGTTTTGATAATGTGACTGGGGATGTTACTAGATACTACCCCTAAAATAAAATCATGGTTGAGCTAAGTCAGTTTTTCTTTTTTGTTCTCATGATTGAGATGGATCACTTGATATCTTACGTATATGTATGGGCATATAACAATGTAATAGTTATCTATTGATTTCATACTTTGTGGTTTATCATTGTTGAATTTTGTGAGACCTTGAGGGTCTCGGGGTCCCTATTGATTATCGTTATACTCACCCCTACACAGGTTATGCCCACACATCGTTGGGTTGGATGCAAACGATAGAAAACACTGACAGAGGCTGAGAGTACTAGGATGAGATGGTACCTGGAGGTTGACCATACAGTGTGTCAGTACTCAGAAGAGACGGATAGAAGTGGAGTGTTGAGGAGGTGATCTATACCTACCCTTCATGTATTAACCTCAGAGGACGATCCAGTAGATATATTTTCTCTTTCTTCAGTTGTTGTGTATTTCACATGTACTTAAACCTTTACTATTGGGCTTGTATTCTGGGACCTTTTCTTTTAGAACTCGTTTTTATTCAGTTTAATTATTGTTTGGTCCAGCTCTGTGCTTGACTGTGTGTGTGTTTACAGGTTATAAAGGAAATCTCATCCCAATTTTAAGGAATTACACCTTTGGTGGTAGTCACCAGCCCCAGGAGTTTGGAAGACGGGCTTGGGGTAGTCTCAAAATGAGACCCGGGGGACAGGTGTGACATGTAACTAAAAAAAGATCAATCCTATATTCTTGTGGAGCACCATCTTGGATGTTGAGTGATGGTTAAATTAACCTTAGTGATGTGATAGGTTATAGTCACTAAAGGATGGGGTCTCAAGAAAATCTTAAGATACCCTCTAGTTTTACGTAATGGGTATGGGGAAATTGATACACAATTTTACATCATAAAATGAGGATATTAGAAAAATACTTTAACACCATATGGTATATATGAAGCATTTGATATTTTAAAAACATTTTACTAAGATGTATCTCATAGATTAAGGTTATATTGTCCAGTCCAAAACGGTGATTAGATTAAAGTCATGATGTATTGACTAGGAATGGTCAATTTCCAGGGAATCAATGTGGAAAGTGAGAGGTATTACAAGATGTTACTAGAGATAAAGTGTATCAAATATGACATAGACACCATGAAATGAACTGTAGATAGTTTATTGTAGAACATTATGGACTATAACTAATGTCATGCGGCTATAGAGTTAATAAACTTATGGACGAGCCCAAAGAACAAATGATTGGGTGTCACTACATATCTCATAAGGATGGAAATAAAAACAAACCATGTTCACAAACACAGTGTGGTGGGAGGCCTGAATAGGTTGGGAAAATCCTCTTTGGTTGTAGAATTGGAGTGTCCCCCATGTATCATGCGTCATCCAAAACATGTTCAAGGTGGGATCGTGGTTTAATTTCGTGCCTTGAGGAAGTTAACTCATAGTTCATGGTCTTATATTTTCTACCATAATGAAGTAATTTAACTAATAGGTTTTTTTAGTGAGGTATTATGAAAATATAGACATGAATGAGGGACATGGGGTCCCAACACTAAACAAAACATCCTCATGAAGACCCAAAAATAGTATAATGTCATGATTCTTGGATGTGGAATCCTAGATTGAGGTTATAGAGTTTGGGAACCTGTGAATAGTTAAATGTCATCTTGAATGCACTATATGGTTGTTATTATTTTATGGTTATGAAGCTCAAACTATGAGTTATGCAGTCTAAATCAGATATGTGTAATGAATTGGAATAATAATATTTACGTGAGTGAGGAAAAAGGAGTCCCACACAATACATATTCATTCTGATGGATTCTGTCATATATTTTTATGTCATTATTCTTAGAACAATATGAAGACATGGGGATGAAGATTCAACATACATGTGTATGAAACTGATGGAAAATGTTTGGGAACATTTATGTACCACATAAGGAAGGGAATAAGGCCACATGGTTCTATAAAAAAATATACCTACATAGGTCTGACACATACATAAAGAGAGTTATTTTTTAGTGGCCAGACAAGGATGTAAAATCCATGTGCCCTTATGTATCATATGTGGATATAAATGAAGTTGTTTGTAGTTCACTAATATTACACAAAAGATGACAAGTTCCATGAGTGATTTCCTCTCAGGATATGACATTATGGTTATATGTGGTTTATTATCATTCATTTATGATGATGATTGTTATGCAGTTTGACATTGTATGACTAAAACATTAGGCCTACACTTTAATCCGTTCTTGTAGGGTGTGTCCTGGTAACATAGTTTATCATTTTGAAAATAGGAATTGGTGAGGGTAAGTATTAGAAAAAAAGTTTTCAAGACACACAAAATATAACCTAACATCAGGGTGGCCCAAGGGGACCATATCCGAAAATACAATCCAAATAAAGACTTCCACACTATTTAAATAGATGATTCTTGGTTTAGAACTTTTAGTTTAACATATTAGAGCTCAAACCTAAATATAGATACTAGTTTAAGGTATTAAATCTTGTGAAATGTGTCTTGTTTAACTTTTTATTCCTTATAATATGATTTTACACAATTTTAATGTTTTATAGACAAGTCTCTAGAGAGAGAAATTAGTTTATGTTAATAAGTTTGAATACGATTCCAATAGTTAATGGTCATGTTACATGGACTAGGGGGATCATAGTATAACAGTATAGTTTTCTTACTAAAACTAAGTATCCAAAAAAGGATATCCCTAGAGTGATAAGAACAAATAAATGTAAATGATGGTCCTAGGAGGCTTATTCCTCAGAACACATTCCCAAGGAAAATAGATAGATGGTTTAAAGATTGGATGTTTGGACATGGGTGCTTAGTTTAAGGTCACAGAGTTATGAACATAATGGATATTAATTTAAGGTCATAAATATTGGATCTTGGGCCCATTTTAACTTTGTGTCCCTGTGACACTGACGTTATGGGTTTTTAAGTTATATAGATCAGACTATAGGGAAAAAAAATTATTAAAGGTCTTAATTTTTGGACTTGTTTCCCTGAGTTTATGCTTATTCCTCATGAACCAAGGGGCCTCATATATTATGAAAATAGAAACTAGAACATAGATAAGTATCCAAACTGTGATATACATGGAGTGATAGAAAAAAATGATATGAACAAGTGGCCTAGAAGGAACTCTCCATACAACACATCCGTAGAGAAAACAGACACACAAAGACATGGTCTCTTATTTCACTGTCATATATTTCATACCCTAATATGGATATTTTTATATGGTCCTAAATCTCAGACTATAAAACCAGTTTAACATTGTTTTTTTTTTGAGATTTCAACTCATTATGAAAAATAATTCTTTAGAAAAATAGAAGTGGTTAGAGGACTAATGTATTATCCATACATCATGATAAGAGATTAGGCACATTTATAATTGATATTATGAATAATAAAAATTCCTTCCCACTTTAGATCTAGCTTTTTAGATTTCTACTGGGTATCCTCAGCTATCAGAGAGCCAGTACCATGTCATCTAGAAAAAATGAGTAGAGGAAAACATTTATGTCAAATTCTATTTTAATCTTATTCATATACCTCTTAATATTATTCATGTCTTGATTTTATTTATCATCAAGGGCTTACAACATGGATAGATTGACTATGCCATTTTTATAGAATCTAATGGTCTTAGGTGGTTTTTTTATGTGATGGAAAAAAGAATATCGATGTAAAAGACTACATATATTATATACATTAGGAAATCTGGAGTAACCTAGGTAGGATTTATCGTCTTCATTCAATACGAATAGAGATATTTGGGAAACTTATCCATCCAAATTTTCTTAATATGGTCCTCCCGATTCTATAGAATGTAAGATATGGTTTTGTTGAATGCCTCAATATTTTCAATTTTTATGCATATTATTGGATAGTATGGATGGATCGATACTACACTTGGGGTAAAACTTATTTAGATCATCCGACCAAAAGTTAGTGACATTTTCAAAGAAATTTGGGTGAGGGAATCTGAATAAATAAATTATATGAGAGCTCATGAATTATTCCACTAATCGGTCCATGACATCCTTAATCAGTGTTACTTCTGTCAAATTTATGAAGAAATATGTTGTGATTAGAATGAACATTCAATGGATAGTTATTTCAAGTGGGTAATGGACAAAAATATCGAGTACTCAAAACAAAAATGGTAAAAAAAATTGGTTTTATGGATGGATTTTGGTGGTGTATGTACATAGTTTCATGGATCTCACAAAGGTGGAACCTTTTGGGAATCATGATTCATTTATGAACCATGGTGGGCCAAAATAATCACTGTCATTGAATCTTGTGGGAGAGATTCAACCCTACCTGATGTTTACAAGAAGACCCTACCTAGACATCCTATATGACCATGGTAATCTCATCTACATGAATGATATAGAGAACCATTACATGAAACCTAAGGATGTATTGAGTTTACTCATGGTTGTGTCTACTCTAGTCAGTCAACTATGTTGTGACTGACTAAAAATTGATTTTTTTTATTAAGATAACCCCTTTTAATGGGTGAGGGGGAACCCAACATGACTTCAATGACATAAAATACAACCATGACTCACAATCCAAAGTCCCATGGACAAAACACATCCCAATTAGATTACAAAGAAAGACCCCTCCCCAGCATTAAAACATTAAGATCAGCTTCCACCATATCATCGCTACTCGGCAGACTGTCCCGTGCAAGGATGCACAGGCCCGGTACCGATGGCAAATGACATACACTCTCAAACTTCCAAATCCGGATAGTAATGGTCAGATGAATGCTCCCTGCTCTGAACCTCTTCTAGAACCGTCCTTTGTAGATGAACTGAATGAAATTTGTAATGACCTCATACTAAATAGCCACAATTCAAGCTGTCCAACACATAAACCATTCCATGGAGCCACAAAACATCACCAAATGCTGAAAAACACAACCCGATCGTTCCTCCAACATAAAGCCTTAATGTTTTCAATGTCCCAAAAAACCACAAACGAACCCAAACTAATACCCCATTAACCAATCATCTCTGAATACCATAATCAATCCAAATTAAAACACACCGATTAACTCCAATAGAAAAATGAACCAAAACAGAACCCGAACCATCTAATTGATCAACACACAGAAAACATCCAAACCTGAAAACGAAGGGAAAAAACAGAGTTCAAGAAATCATCATCAAGTTGTCGACCACCCGAACGCCAAGCTCACTGGGCTCTACTGAAAAACAGAAATCAAAACCCATCTCCAATATCCCTTCTCTCAGAGACCATAATGGACCACCCAATGCAAACCCAGCAGACGAGGAAGCGACCCTCAAATGCAGAATCAAAAACACGACCGCTGGTCTATCACCACGCCACCAATGAAGGCCCTCTACATGAAGGCAGAGTGATGTGGGAAACATGCCATCAATGATGATATGCTGAGATGGCTGAGTCCAGGAGGTCACAACGCTGCCACAGAAGAAATAGACCACCGCTATGGAATCACCGAGAAAGCGCCGAGAAGGAGAGTTGGACCAATCCGAGGTGGAAGGAGGCGGCATCGATGGGGGAACCCGAGCAGAGGCATGCCCCTTACGGGCTCATTCTCATGTGCTTCATCTCCTCATATGAAAAAATGATCCTCCAACGTTGGTCAACTATGTTGTGCACTGACTAATTCTTTCAGGTTTGGCATAGTATGATGGGAGGTTGCTCTATCGGAGAAACATAATAGAAGGATTTGTCCAATATGTGGAATCGTTTACCACATAGGGATATTATGGATCCTGTTTGGAAGTTATGGTTGTCATGTGGTATACCTAAAAGCATCCATCATCATTGGGAATGAAGGTTATGATGACCGTCTAACATGAAAAATTAATGAAGATATCATATTGTACAAGATCCCAAAAAGATTTAGCTAAACTAGATAGATATTCTACTCAAAAATTATATGATCAACGAACATGAGTTACCTATGGATGAGAAGGGAACATTTCCATCAGATGATGAGTGCATTCATGTGTGGGCATGAGCTCTGGATTTATTATGATATAATCACCATTAATTTTCTTGATGAATAACTCATAGTATCACTTCACATGAAAATAGAGGATTTCTATATCAAGGTACATCACAAGACCAATAATGAGAGACTGATATTCAACATCAATTTTGGTGTAGCCTTCTAATATCATGAATGATTTTTCAAGGAAAGTGTGTAGAGGAGTGATGATTTCAATACCTCAGCCTAAATTGTTATGTTTTAGATCATTGAGGAATACACTAGTCATGACAAGATATGAACCATCGCAATTCATCTTCAATCATGGCTTGATCTAGTCCACTAAAATGATTCACTCTTCTAGGAAATCGGGATCTAAAGGGGATTACTCAGGGCCTAGATGGGTAACTAGAAAGACTTGCATCACTTGTCCCTGAATGAATTTCTATAGAACAAAAATGATATATAAATACTAAAATATAATTTCACAGTGTTCAAACTATCATATCCTGATTGTTTTATTCAAGATATATATAACCTAATTCATTTAGGAAACCATCTATATCTCATTATGCTTTGAAGAGTTCTACAATATCTGAACTACAAAAACCGGTACGAGGAAGCTATTCTTGACAAAAGAGATTTAGAAATTTGTGTCAAGGATCATGACTTTGAAACAATATAAATTATTCTCTTTCCCTTTTTTTTATTTTTGTTGAGAATGGGGATGAGGTATTGTTTCAGTGTAGTCATGTTGAGGACCAGAGTTGTAAAAACCCTGTTTTTGGCTACAAAGGACTTTGGAATATTCTTGATGTTATTCCAGAGCAGTGCCCTCAAACAGCGTGTGATTCCGAGCCCCAGAGTGGCTGGAATTAAATTTTTAGTGTGTTCACACTGGAATCCCAAAATAAATAGTATAAATCCTAAACGGTGATCTGGATCAGTGATCCGAGTGTACAGATGGGTCTGGAATGGGGTGTTTACCCTAGTCACCACATAAAACATATCAGCCTAGGATTTTTGGACCCCTCACCCGCTCCCGGAACGTTAAACAAAAAAAATAATTAATTAATTAATTAGTTTAATAGATTAACTCAAGAATCTCTTAAATGGTGGCTTGGATTGAAAAAACGAGGGAACCATTGTGTTCGGAGCGTGCCGTTTTCCCTAAGAGGGGTATAAGTTTTGCGGGCGTGGGTGGTCAGTGAAAAATGGCCCCAGGCGCGTTTTCGTAATTTGGCAGCCTCAGGCGTGGGTGTTGTAACTTTTGAGTGGGGCCTCAGATTAAAATTCTGAGACCACAGTTGCGCTCGGAGCGTGGTTTTTAGCCTAGGGGAGTCTTAACCCTGACCCCGCCGAAATTTTGTGTTCGGGGCTGTCGGGCGGGTGTTTAAGTGATTTGTACTTAAACACCCCCACCCCTTCCTCTTCTTCTTCATCTTCTCCTACCTCAAACCCTCCCCTCTCCTCCATCTCCAGTGAGGCAGCCCCGATGAAGTGATCTCCGGCGAGGCGCAGTGGTTTCGATGGTCCACACACGATGCGTCAGGATACGCCCATCGAGGTAGGGGTTTATCGTTTTCATTTTCAATTCCCTGCAATCTTTGAGCCCAAATTATACTGTCGAATTGTTGTCCGATCATCGATCTAAGCCCACAGACGTGTAGTATATGTTCAAAGGTTTCCGACGCTTTTCCCGGATCGAGAATCTGAGTCCTGGGGTGCCTGGGGCAGCCCCGGATAGTTCCGGCCGAAATCCTGGTTCTCCAGCAGTTCTAGGTGGCAAACAGGGGTTCCGGGACAGCGACGCGGCGTTCCGGCACGGCGGCGTAGCAACGGGAGCGGCGGAAGGGCGGCCGACCATCCGGCCGGCCGGGCGGCACCTCACCGGTGTGGTGCGGCGCAGGCAGACTGGCCGAGGGCACCGTCTGAGGGCACCAGCGAGGGGGAATCCGGGGTCGCAGGCACGCGACCCTGTGGGTAGACCGGGACCCGCAGATGGCGGGTCTCCACATGGACACTACCGGCCATGTCGGCCGGTCGGTGGAGGATCCCGCGCAGGTGTGAGGCCGTCACAGAAGGCAGTAGGCCGTGGTGTGGCTACCAGCGTGTCCGACTGGACCGGGCCCAGCGGCTGGGCCGAGGATCAGCGGGCCAGCCCGAGCGGGCCAGTGGAGCGGGGTGGACTGGTCAGACCAGGCCGATCCGGCCCAGGGGTAATCCCCCTTAATATTTTGGACGCCCGTATTTTGAGCTACGGGCGTCCGTTTTGCACGTCGTCTGCGGCTGCATGGACCTGAAATAGAGGCGGGCCTTTTGAGGTAGTTTCTAGAGTTTTAACTTCCGAGACTAGGGGCTCGGGGGCATGACACGTGCGTAAAGTAACTTAACCGGCTTCCCGGGAATTCTTGTTTTGGGCGGTACAGACACGTCCGGAGTCCATTTTGCACGCCGTCAGTGGTGTTGCGACCCTGGCACCAAGGTAAAGGATTCCAGGGCAGTTTCAGGCATTGAGACAAGAGTTGAGTGGTGGGCCCCACAGACCGTCCTTCAAGTTGTGAGCAGGGTTTGGCACCTTTCTCACTGGATGTCCGTTTGGGGTGTGCGAGCTGTCGATTATGGGTGTTTTTTCAAGGGCATTGCAATGGCGCAATCCGCCTGCTTTAATTCTGCACTGACATGCAGGCCCCACGTGGGCCATTTTGGGAGTTGATGGTGAATTCCAACTCCTTCACCAGGTGTCCGATTTGGATGAGTGGTTAGCCAAACATGTGTACTTTTTTGAGAGGATCACAATGGTGTGATCCGTTCGTTGCGTTTCGGAACCGGGTTGCGGGTCCCACGAAGTACCGCTCATGTGCGGTGTGCCAGAATGCACCTTTTTCTCCAGATATCCATTGCAATCAAGTGATTAGTGCTATTGATGTGTTTTCCCGAGGGGATCGCAATGGTGCGATGTACCCAACTATTTTCGGGACCGAGGCTCGGGATTACGGGATGTCGTTCGGGCGTGAGGTGATGTTGTTGACCTTTCCATCAGATATTCGTTTGATGCAAGTATGTAGTCTTTCTCACATGTTTTTTCCCGAGGATTATAACAGTACGATATGTTTGGTTGTGCGGAGGTTCATACGCGGTCTTATTAAATGTGGAAATATGAAATGTTCCCTGGTGGTGGTTCATCTACCGTGTTTGTAGTAGACCATTGGCTTGTGATCGCGTCCACTGTTGGGAGAGTGAGTTTGGTGTTTAAAGAGATGGGGTTGACTGTGCCTTAGTCGTTGGGTGGCAGGTTGGAGTTGTTACATTATGCCTTTGTGTTGACGTTGGGTATCGTGTGCAATACAGCCTTTGGGCTGGAACGTGGTATACTCTGGGAGTATACGGGAACGCTGGGAGTTACATGTGTTTGTTGGTACCTGAGAACGTTTGTGCCCTTGGTTGGGGTTGACTTGGGACCACATGTCGTGTGGGCCCCATGTGCGTTCCATGTTCTGCTTTGTGTACTTTTGACCTCTCATGATGTGGAGGGTCCCTTTGTTCTTGTTTGTTGACTAGCGGGGTTGAGTTTTTTCCCTGGCTTTGTGCTCGACAGTTTAGATCAGTAGGGTTGAGTGGTTTCCCCTAGTTTTGTTCTGGAGTTGGGTGGTTGCAAAATACCCACTCTGTGTTTGGTTGGCCAGTGTTGCACTATCCAGTAGAGATGGCAAGAGCAGTTCTGGGTTTACCCTCCAACGGGGCTGGGCAGTGGGTTACTCATCGAATTATTAGGGTTTACCCTCCAGCAGGGCTAGGAAATGGGATGCTGAAGGACTTCTCCGGGTTTACCCTCTAGCAGAGACAAGGTAATCGGTCACTCGACGACTCATAAGGGTCAACCCTCCCACAAATATTGGGCAGTGGGTCTCTCATCATCTTGATTCAGATCTACCCTCCAGCAAGGCTGCGCAGTGGGTCGTCTTTCGACTTGTTCCGGGTTTATCCTCTAGCAGGGCTGGGCAGTGGGTCACCCGTCGACTTATTCCAATTCTCCCCTCCAACGGGGCTGACCAGTGGGTCCCCTGATGAAGTATTAGGGTTTACCCTCTAGCAGGGCTAGGCAGTGGGTCACCCGTCGAATTCTTCCAAGTCTACCCTCCAGCAAGGTTGGGCAGTGGGTCGCCTCAAGACTTATTCCTAGTTTACCCCCCAGTAGGGCTGGGCAGTGGGTCACCGGTCGACTTCTTTCAGGTCTACCCTCCAACAAGGCAGGGCAGTGGGTTGCCTGACGACTTATTCCAGGTTTACCCTCCAGTAGGGCTGGGCAGTGGGTCACCCGATATCATATTATGAAATACCCTCCAGCAGGGCTGGGTAGTGGGACACCCGTTGACATTCCAAACTCAGTCCTTTCTACTAGTTTAGTTTGTGGCTTTCCTCCGTGATTATCGGAGTGTGACCCTTGGTTGTATGGGTTAGTGATGGAACGACCTTGTCTTTGAGGAGACCTCTCGACTACAGGGCAGTGACGAGGTGTGGTTTGATTTTCCCTAGAACTCTCAAGTACGATGGGTGATTTTCCCACTAAGACGCATCCTTGTGACATGACCTAAAACCATGTGGGCGAGTCAGTGCCACTCAAATCGGATAATATCAAGGTGTGGTGATTTGAGCCCCTTGACTTGCAGTTTAGGGAAGGCGTGTGGGATGCTGGGAATCGATGATGGTTACTTCTGAAACTATTGAAAACTTACTTTCTTAGCCTAAGGTACAATATGAACATTCCCTTATGGTCTTGTTTGGGATTCTTATTTAGCATATGTATTCGTATATACCTTGTTCCAGTACCCACCTCTTGGGTTTGGTTACTCTCCTTCCAGGAGAGGCGAATACGCGCGGGGTATGCCACATGCTTTCCGTGTCTAGCTTCTCATGGTTGGATGATTCTACTCTCCTGCTATAGGTAGCGAAGACTCTACGGGATGTTCATCTTCTCACCATTTCCATCTCCTTGTGTCTGGACGAGTCTACATCCTTCCTCTTGTTGGGTTGAGATGGATTCTTTACTTTACTCCTTACTTCACTTTTAGTTGTACCTTTCTACATTCCCTGTTCGATCTACTGCTCACCTGTTGGTACCTCCTTTGTTTCCCCCTCGAGCCTTTGGGATATCCTACTGAGTTTTTTTATACTCACACCTGCTTGGGATTTTCCCGCACTTGGTGTGACCTTTCAGACGATGGACAGGTTGGTCGTGACTTCAGAGGAGCTTAGGAGTTCAGGAGCTTGGACCTCGTGCGGTGGTCTTAGCCGGGTTCCAGGTGGGAGACCTGTCAGCTGTTTCTTTTTGTTTACCTATTGCCAGGTTGTGGAACCTTTTCTGGTTGGGTGTGTGTTTTTCCCCTTTTTCCTTTTCAGCACATTACTTCTACTGTTTAGAGGACGATGCACATTTGTGGTATTTATATATAGCAGTTGCCATTTTTTTAATTGTCTTTTCTTTTACTCTGCACTTTTTCATTGAATGTGCAGCATGTGTGTGTGTACAGGTACTTAGGAAAAGGACTCCCCAAGTAATTGTGCCTTCGAGGCTGGTTTCCAGCCCCTGGCCTATGGAGGCGAGCTTGGGGTAGTTGCAGCTCAAGGCCGGGTTGGGTCAGGTCATCACAAGAGTCATCTCCGAGATGGATTTCATCAGAACTGGTGGTTTTATTAGTTAATTCATGATTTCGTTGATGGTGGCCTAAAAAATTTCTTCCCATGTGTCGATGAAAACATTCATCATGATCCTGGAAAATTTATTACACTTGACGACCAGATTCACAATGAATCAACTTATGTATGACAAGTGTCCCTAAATGCCTCAGTGTTCCTAGAGGATTCTTGGGGGAGGAATCCAAATGATGTCCATGATATTCTATAGGATGATATCAATCCCATTGTATTTGATGATGGAATTGAGTAAATTCCCAATGGATACCTAAAAAGTTAAACTCATGTAGTTCACCTACAAATTCTTGGAGAAGAGGATGATGAACCCATTATGGAGATATTTGAGATAGTCTTAATGCTGAATGGATTTGACCACCAATTCTCTCAATTAGCATTCCACTATTGTTAGAATGACTAGTTTGAGGTTTTGATGCATGTTCTACTGATAAGTGTATATGTAATTCTTTAAACCGAAGGGAAAAACTAGATAAAAGATAATTTTTGGAAGCCCAATGATTGTTGTAGACACTCCATCATTAAGGTCCATCCAGATTTGGTTATATTAGGAGTATCTATCATAATAGAGAATGCATATAATCCATATTTGGAATCAATAAATTAATCTATTAATTGAGGGGTAATATCATCATTCATACAGTTTCGATTAAGGGACCTAGATTTCATTACCGATTATGATCTTCCTTATCATCATCCAGGCTAGATAATGCTAGCTAGCCACATGGGGTACTGAACTTCTTTAATGAAGTTGGATCTGATAAGCTTATCAATATATTCCTTGACCTTGGAACCATGAGAATGGTGTATTTTCCTGAGAGGCTTATTGAACCTGTGGGGTCTCTTCAGGAGAACAATTCATTTGATGAAGACCAAATGGTATAATACTAGAAGATCATCATATATCCAAGAAAATACATCGAGGTGTATCTTTAGGAAATCTATGTGCTGGGGATATTCTTTTGTAGGAATAGCAGAAAAATTCATCATCATCCTCAAATCTACATCTGTACCATGGTTCACCACAACTAACTAAAAAATGGTGATGTAGACACCCTCTTTGAATGTGTTGAAAGTGTCCTCCAAATCCTCATCATTGTATGAAGTAAGGGAGTTAGTTTGATGATATGGATCATATGTATTGACTAATTATGTGGAAACAGTAGTACCTACTAGGGCAGATATGGAATCCTTACTGGTGAATACCTTCTCGATTAAAACCATGGTGAAATATGAAATCAAACTTATTCCATTAGGCCTTCTATAGAAGGGTTCATTATAATGTAATAGTAATGGTGGAATGTTGTTTTATCGATGTTTAACATAGATTGGTGATATACGTAGTTATGAAGTAGAATTATAATAATGTGGTGAGAAACTCAGTACATTATGAAGGCAGGGGCTTTTAGTATCACCCAAGCCTAACTAGGTTTGGATTTGGAGATAATATTTTGGTTCACCTTGTATCTTTGTACATGGTGTCCTTTCCTCAAATATATGAAAAATCAATTTCAAATACATGGAATCGTAGCCTCCAACAGGTGAATTTTTATGATGAAAACCTCATTCAAGTCTATCCATGGGTTGGATAAATTTTATGTTTTCTCATCCTCATTGGTCTAAATATACTTATCATTTTTCTTTTAATACCCATCATCTACATAGTGGGTTTAATAATAGTACATGAGGGTCTCACCACCTTGAAGCAATAATACTTGACCATTGAGGAATTAGTTGAGGTTTTATTTAAATAAATATTTGGATTTTTTAGGATTGTAAAGCCATGGGATACCCATAAACCTATTGCAGGTTGTATCCTATGTGAAATCTTCATATTCCTCATTGGATATGAATAAATTTAGTTGGATTTTCAAGAAGATTCAACCACATGGTCTCTTATTGGTCATGCCATAAGCCATAATTTTCAGGCCATAGGGACTCATGTTCACATCAGTCAGTCCTAGCTAGTGGAGCATCAAGGTTGGGTTGTAATTTGTGTTGAATCCTATGTCCACTTGGTGGAGGAAAACATTAATACCATTGAACGAAAATTTTATTATAGTAGTAAGTTGTTCCCCAACACAAGGGATCCCTCATCCTCTATGGAGAATGCGAATTGGGGTTTGAATTATTCTTCATCAAAATCCTCATCATAGAAGGTATTTGTGGTTTCTACCTCTATTTTGAACTAGAGGTGTATCTTGAAACTCTCTATGAGAGCCTCTTTCATCTATTTTAATAGGCAGAGGGTCTTATCAATCAATAGCTTCATATGTGTGATAGTGAGGTTCTTTAGCATATCACACTTCTCTATAAGAAGCACGTTTTTTCTAACGTGGGGTTTTTCCTTGGTAGGATGATCAATGGGTAGTAATGGTTGAACCCATGGATTCTAGAAGGTGATGAAAATTTCATACTACTCATCAAAATACTCACCTAAAACCACAACATTATTATTTTTGGGTGGATGATGGATGACGTTTGCTAGACATGGAATGATCATGGTGTTGTCGTGGCTATTCTACATAGTCAATTAGCATGGCCAGATATGGTATGATGTTTTAAAAATTATTTTGTGAGGCATATGACTTTTGTGATCTATGAAACACATAATTTAAAGAAGTTGTTTCATGCACAATTTGTCTTTGAGCAGTCACCTGATAATTCTGGAAGTCTTTATGTATTCAACAACTTCTTCTACAGTGTCGACCAGAGGAACATGAAGGAATTTCATAACATTCCTTGTCATTGGTGGTTATGAAGGGATACACCTACTTGATATTATTCATAGAGGCATACTTTGTCTCATCGACATAGGAATATTCAAATGCTGGATTTTCTCTGGGTATGATTCCCAACTCTAGTAGTACAAAATCATTAATTGCATTTGAAGGATTAAGTATTTGAGGGGAACATTTATTTCAATTAAACCATCATCTAATACTATTCTGAGATATTCAATTCCATGTTGTGGATGCATAATCATCAACTAGTGAAGTAGAGAGAACTTCAATAGATTTAGACTAACTTAATAAGGAAAGAATGACAGCATCGGTTTATGAAATTGCCCAGTCAGTACAAAATATTTGACTTATACCAACAGAAATTTAGCAACAGATAGTATATGTGTTGGAATAAATGAGAAATTCCAACCGATATTAAGGTTTATTGGTATTAAATTCATCTACCAACATTTATTTTTACATACATATGTATATGTTTTTAATGATTGTATAATAACAACATATGCTTTACTAACAATTAACTTTATTCCTATGTCTTATTAAGACCAACAATGTTTTTAAACTAATGAATATTTGTTATTAATTATTATTACAAATAGTTTTTTTTCAACATATAAATATGATACTAATATTTATTCTCTAAAACCAAATCATTTAAGTATATTTTTTAAAATTAACATATAATAGTTCGTTAAAAAAGTATATTGATATTAATAAAAAATATTTTGATTAATTTTAAGAATATAGAACACATGGTTTGAAATAAAATCAAACTAGTATCTTAAATATGTTTTATTTGAAATAAATAATTATTTATTATTTTAAAAACCATTCAAAAAAAATTGAAATAAACATGAAATAGTAATAAGACATTTAAAAATGTAAAAAACAAAAAAACAAAAAATGGAAATAGGTTTCTGCCTTGTAATTCACATACTCCCTGTGTCTCCCCTCTTCCCCAGTCACCTCCGCCTCTGCCTCTGGTTCCCTTCCTCCACCTCTGGCACCCCACCTCTACATGCTCCTCCCTGCCTTAACCTCTGACTCCCTTCTTCCACCTCTGCCTCCATCTCCCATGCTCCACCTCTACCACCACCTTTAACTCCACTTCCACCTTCACATTTTTCTCAGCTCCCCCATCTCCTAGCATTATCTCCTACATCATAACCTTCCATCGACTCCCCATCTAACAGCCTTTGATCCCCATTGGTCTATGTTCAATATCGATTTTTTCCATGATATCAGAACACTTGATTCAAAACCCTAATTCCATTTTTAGGCTCAAGCCCGCTGTTGTGTGTGTTTTTTAGACTCCACACCTATATTTCATCTAAGAACCAAATCATCGTCTCATCTTGATGGTGTGCTTTTTCAATTTACTCCCATAGAAAATAATTTCATTATAAAGCTGTCCATTTTTTATTTCCTCTTGAAAAAGTGTCTACCAATCTTTGATTCCACTATCAGGGTTGTATATTATGATTGGAAAGGGGCATGGGTGTCATTAAAATGGGTCTACATAAGGATTATGTACTAAATTCAATAAATTCTTCATTATTTTTAGATTCATGATTATATTTGTTTTTGATACATGTATATTATTATGGTGTGTAATTGGATATTCTCTTAATTTTTCATTCATATTTATTATGATTTTATTGAATATTAGGTTTTAAAAGACACCACACCCTCCAGCTACACAACAAAAGGGGTGAATAATCTATAGAACTATCATGGCCTCATGGAGATCAATTGAGTGAATTTTCTTGTTCTATACCCCATGGTTATCCATTCCCATGGTATTTATTTTACCAATTCCTTTTATAGTTGATATATTTAGTAATTTTCTATAAATACCATTTGTGGTATAAACTTCTTTGGAAACTCTCCTTTTCCATTGAAATTATAATTTTTCATAATCTGTTGGCCACTAGTTATCATAAAATAGGTAGAATTATTCCATGGAAACATGGATCATATTAATTATTATCTTCAAAATAAATAATTTCAATAATCATTATGACTACTCTAATTTTTTCCATGTATACATTAAATTTAGTTAACCTATTCTTTGTTATGATTTATATTCATATGTATTTTCAATCTATGCACATATATTAATCTTTTACATGACATTAGTTTATTTTTCTATACCTTTGTTGACATCACTCTAATATGTCTATGTTTTCTATCTATATTATTCATGACTATTGTTAAAATAGTAACTACATAACAATTATTCCTCAAGTTCAACTCTTACACTATTTAATATGTAATCCCCAATTTTAAACATTGATTCTTCTACCTAATATTTAACATCTAGTAGATATATATTGTGAAATGATCACATCCATTTCTTATTGAATAGAAAAGGTATGTGTTTTCATAGATTCTGTCATGATTTTACCCATCAATAAAATTTATTTCACATGTTATAACATTTGATGTTTTATTTTAGTTTTTTAACATTCAGATATAAGTAAAACATTTCATTTAAACATATCTTTCAACATTAATCCTCTATCTTTTATTTTATATTAACCTGTATAAGAATGCATCTATATTATTCTTCTTGTGTTTAATTTTTTTTCAATTTTTCTAAAACTATTTATTATTTATATTTATATGTATCTCTTTATTCTTTCTACTTTTTTTCATCTAAATCAATGAATTTTCATCTCATAACATCATTTTTACATCTATATTTTTTATAAAAAAAACGAAAATTTTGTATTATGTTATATTTTCAAATTTTTCGGAGAAATGTTAACATTGGTTTACAAAATTGTTTTTCTTTAATATCATATTTGTATTTTCATTATATTTTGTGTGCTCTTATGATTTAGATATCATGTTTTTTTATTCAAAACATTTCCATGAAAAGATATATCACCTTCTGGTTTATGTTTTGAATCATCTCACTAATCTTTACAGAACCATTGATCTTTTCTATGGATGCATTATTTTTAGGTTAAATATATGTTTTATTTTATTTGATTATTATTAAGATATTATTTGAATCTATACATTCATTAAAATTTTATATAACATTGTTTTTTATTGGTTTTTTGTTTTCCTTGACAAATATTATCTCAAACGCTTGAAATAATGACCTAAAATTTTAATATTTTTACTCTAAGGTCATAGATCTAGTATTCTGTAACCGTTATCTATTGTTTATTCTTGTATTATTATGACCTCTCTGTAAATCAAATATGATGAAACTTATAAATGATCATGGTATATGAAACAATTTTCAACTGTTATTATTGATGCCATAGCCAAACTGTTTATGTCCTAATGATTATATCTTTATGAATACTGAATATTTTATTAGATGATGTTGGTCTAGTTATATACACTATATATAGATTTTATCAACCATATTGAACCAATGAAAGAGAAGGATATGTGGGAGATGTGTTTCAACCATACTGTTTAAATGATAATATTGTGATTTTGTTACTGGATTGGAATGATTGGATGTTATTGTACATATGATCTTGAGATGTGCTTAGATGGTTGTGGATATTTTGATCATATACCTCTTGATATAGAGACACCAGTTTGAGGTAAAACATTCATTTTAGGTGCAACATTGTGCATTCTTCAAGAAAAAAAGTTAGATCTGAGCTCTAAGAACATAATCTAGAGTTTCTATTATGTGGAGTATCTGCAAAAACAGGTATGCATATTATATATTTTTTTCAAAATAGATTCATCCATGATTATCATCTGACTCACTAGACTTATTTAATTTAGATGCATCAATTTCTCATATCACACTTCCTGACTGTCCTTCCAATAGAATTCAATTGTAGCCACAACTTTGGTTTTGGCTTCCCCAAACACCAAAACATCATTGTCATCAAATTTTTACATGTACAACATCACCTTGTACACTATTCCATCAAATAACTTGTAAATAAAGTGCTTCACAGATACTTAAATATCCTATAATACAAATTCAAAATTTTATTAGTGTATAAAATATTTAATCAAGAATTTCTATAATATGGATTATATTTCTTTTATTTTTAATGTTGTTTCAATGGATCCAATACCTTCAATAACCACCTAAATATTTTATGTTAGGAAAACAATAACAATAACAGTACTATATTTTTCCATTATCAATATTCTTTTTTGATATGAAATATGCAATTTTCAAGTGTTACTCTTCAAATTTTACAATTATATACATTATATTTAATTTTTAATTTTTTCTTATATATTTGTCCTCTATTTTTTGCATAACTATTCATTTTCAGAGATGATTTTTCTTTCATTTTAGGTTCTGTTGTATTTTTTTCAGAAATAAATGTTATGTATTATTATTTTATTCGTGTTATTTGATTAAGTTACTTTTAAGTTATAATATTTTAACATGTATTAAATATTATTTTTGGGTATTATTACACATTATTTTTTATTCTCAATATGTTATGTTGGTAATTATTATTTTGAGTTTAGTGCAATATATTACATTATTCAAGGTCAAAATTTATTCTATATATTCGTTACTTAGCCTTTCATTTGAGGATATTTTTGCCTCACTTCCATCAAACATTCATGTAATGGTGGTTCTATCTAGCTTATGGGGTTCTGTTCAATTTGTGAGGCCTATTGTGTAACACCTCACTATTATTATGTATAGAGTTATTTTTTGTTTATTATATATTGTGTTTGACTCAACTTAGTGTTTGGGTGAGTTCTAAAATTTAGTGATGTTTCTTCAGTACTCCTTGATTTTCTTATAAAAAAGATAAAAACAAAGAAACATAAAAAAAATTGGTGGAGGATATTTTTTAAATATATTATTTATTCTGAAATGTTTTGATGTAATTTTATATTTTATTTTATGTGTGTGTATCCAAAATTTTGTGTTAAATTGAGAACACTAAAATAATAATAATAAAAATAATTATAATAATAATAAACTTATAATAATAACAATTTCTAACCAAAGAAAATAATTACTTAATATGATTGTGCATTTTCACAGGTAATGTACTATTTATTAATAATTAATATAAAAGAATTTGTATAGAAACTCTATCATATGTTATATGTCCTATAAGTAGTTTTAATAAGAGTTTCCCATTGGATTTTAAGCTACCTAGAAACATTTTTCCAGAACTAGTTATAATTATGGGTACGCAATTCAAGTAGTTTTCAATAGTTTCTATTAAGGGAATCTTATTTTTATTTATTTCATTCAACAAAATGATTAATAGATAACATGAATATTTATCAAGAAGTCTATCATTTTATTTTTACCTTGGAATTTTTTTATGATGTTATTTATTTTGTTATTTCACATCATATAGTTGGACAAACTCTAGACTACAAGATATGAAAAATGATTCCTTGGTTCAAAAAAGTTATCATTATTTGAAAACTAATTTTTAAGGAAATGTGTTTTAATTATTAGAAATAGAAGTATAATTATTTCATTTAATTTATGTTTCATACAATATATTTCCTTAATTAAGAAATTGAATATTTATTAAATATTTAATAATGTATATTTTTAATAATAAATAATTATTTTAGATGAATTTATTATTTCTAACTATTTTAATTGATTTCCTCATTAAAGGTAGAACAATTATTTTTTAATTTTTTTAATTTTTGGGTATTATTTTTTTCATATAATGTGTAGGTTTTCATTTTATTTCTTGAAATAACTATAAGAGAGAGTGAGAAATAAGAAATTTGTATATACCAAGAATATGGTGAAGAAAATAAGGGATGTAAATGTTTTTGGGTGCAAACCGAAATTACACATCAGTTTCTGCAAGCTATGGTAGATGATACATAATCTTTGATAAGTGATCCCAATTATTATAGCCATGTAATCATTATGCGGTTAATTGTAAGCATGGATCATGCCACTTGGGAAAACCATGATATGACACATGATGTGTGAGAGTATCATATTATGGATGATGTGTGATGGAGTTTCATGTAAAGTCTATTGGAGTCTGATATCATGGGTACTTTGTAAGTTATTTTTTCAAAAATAATGTCGAGACTATATTTTTTATAAATAAAAGGCTATCTTTGAATGTATATTTTATTATTGTGTAGGTATTAAATTTTTTGAAAGTCAATAAGAATTTCCAAACAAATGTAGGATGTTCAGCACAAATGTTTATTTCTTGTTGTGCATGTTCTACCTTTATCCATATGGTGTAAGCGTATTTCTGTCACATATCTATCTACATCCCTTAATACCATATGATATATTTTCTCAACATTTTTCTCATCTATTTTTGATTATACTGGAGTTGGAATGGATGATGTTGGATCTCGAGCTGACATAGACTAGAGTTGACATGTATAAGCCAGAGTTGGAGAAAACCTAGACTGTAGCAGACATGGATGGGGTTGGAGCTGGAGTTGGCATAGACTAGTGATGGTATAGAAAGGATGGATGAGATAGAATAGACCGGATCTTACATGGATGGGATAGGGCTGAAATTGATGGGCTAGAGCTACCGATGATGGAGTCATTGGTGATGATGGGCTAGAGCTATAGGGTTGTCCATAATTGTGGAACAATCCTAATGGGGATCTGATAAGTTTTTTTTTGTAATGAATTTCCATTACTACAAATACAGTCACGGGAAGTGTTACCCTTTTATCAGACCTAAAAAAAGTGCTGATAAATGGGACCTTTATCAGCCCTAAAAAAGTGCTGATAAAGGGGTACTTTTAATAGTGCTAAAAAAGTGGTTTTAAAAGTGACCCTTTATCAGCAATTTTTTTAGCCCTGATAAAGGCCCACCATTATTAATGATTTTTTAGCACTGATAAAGGGGACCCTTTTATCAGTGCTTCTTTTAGTAGCACTAATAACAGGGTGATTTATCAGCACTTTTCATACCATTGATAAATGTTATGTTTCAAAAAAATCATGAAAAATAAAATCTTGTTATATAAGTATATTTATATTAATAGAAATATAATATATATTTTTAAATATATTTTAGAAAAGTATAAATAAACTATTACATTTAATATATAATAAATTTAGTGAAAATGGATTTTATATATTTTTAAAAATATAATTATTTAATAATTTTCTAATTAGTATTTATTAAAAATCATTTAATAACAATTAGAAGACACAAAAAATCAAAAAAATTAATAAAAGATCTAAAATAAGTTAAAAATGTAACTCAAACTTCAAACGGTCATAACATTTGATCCGGGTGTTCATTTGAGCTCTACAACATATAAATTCAAAGCTGTGATAAGGTCTACTATAACAATATGAGATTTTATCAGAATTATTCTTTTTAATTTCATTTTATGTCTTGTGTTCTACGCTACACCAAGATTATCTTGCACTATATGCAAAACCATATTAGCTTGAAGTATACGTAACACTATTTTTGGATTGTGTTACACACAATTTCAAGTTTGTTTGATAGTAGTTATACAACACAACATTGAGTGTATGTATATACATATGCGTATAAATGAAATATGGTTGGATTTTATTATACGAAACAAAGGAGGAGTTTTGAACGACATGCAACATTGACTTGGCTTGCATTACACGCAATCACGACCTTCCTCAATAGCGTGTGTTGTACGCAATACTAGGTTTCACTAAAAAATGACATATGGTTATAATATTATTATGGACTAGCCTTTATGAATAGTATTAACTAAATTTTTATTTTTATAACATTATTATTCATCTTACACATTTTCTAGAAATTGTATGAGAACAAAATAAATTTTTCGGGTAAAATAAGTATTTTTAAAAAAATGCAGTTTTGCCACATTTTGATGGCGCAACCACTTTAAATAGAGTTTTTGACATTTCAATATGTCCAATTTGATAAAATAAAATTCTTATTTGGAATCAGGATATAAAAATTTACTTTGGCTAAATTTTTCATATTATTCTGATAACTTTCATATTTTAATGAATAGTAAAAACACACTATATTTTAATTAAAAGCAACTTTTTTCATTGCAATAATTTATATGGTTAGATTATATTTTTAATTGGTTTTAAAATCTAATTAGAATATATTTTTACCATTTAATCCAATTTTGGTCATTGGAATTAATTTTACTTTGAAATTGGACCTAAACAATTATCAATCTTTTGATAGTTGTTGTTTCTTAAAAACACGCTATTTGTTTTGATAACGGGAATTCATTTTAAAATTAATTAATGACGCTTCTATGTTTTGAATTTGAAAAAATAGAGATCAATTTTTAATTCATAATATCAAATATTTCTTAGGCAGAATTTTTGGTATTTTTCTGAAAAACTTCAATTTTTGATGAATAGTGACACCACTTAGTGGTAGTTAAAAAAATTGACTTTTTCATTTAAATGAAATGTTACCACTTCTATGAATTGAATTTCAAAAATCTGACATACATTGTTGTTATCAAGAAGTAAAATTTGGTTCAATACGATGAAAATAATTTTTGGTGAATAGTAACTTTTGACTTTTATTTACCACAGTTAAAGGTAAATAGGGTAATTCAAGGTTAAATGAATAATATAATAATTAAAAATTACCTTAACACTTGTCCTAAACTTATAGGATGAGTAGGGGCCGACCATGGGCATCCTTGGGTCGATTTTGGGACCCCATTGAGCCACTTGGTAGTGATAATGACCATTTGGATTAATTAATTTAATGTAAAGACAAAATTGACATTAACAAAAAACTTTTAGTAGTTAATTTTTATAAGGGGTTATATAAATTGCCATTTAGACTATAAATATTAATTGGAAAGATAAAAATATTTCCTACATTATGGTATTTTTTTATAATGTTTAGATATCAAATAAATTAAATTATTTATGACATAATAATGATGCAGTATTTTCCTCATTAATAAATGATTTAAATAAATAAGTTTATAATGATTAAAATACTATCCAAAACATGTCCAATTTTGAATGGATGGTTTTATTTTGACCATGAGTCATCTTAGATTCCTCTTTAATTATTTTTGGACCTTTTGAAACCGAAGTTAAGTTTATAATAATATAATATTTTCACACTTTCCAAAAGAACCCCTCCACCCCCTTATAAATGGATACCATTTCTATCCAATTACTCACACCTCTCAAGCCATTTCTCTCGTCCATACTCTGACCAATTAAGCTCCCTACATCCCTCTCCTCTCCCTAGAATCCTTAACTTAGTCAGAAGGCACTCCAAGAAGTCCTTTTGGTTCAAACCAGAGGAAGTTACCCAAATTAAATGTAACAGTTTCTCTTAAATTGTTTTCTTTTATTCTACTTCTACAACCCCTAAACTCTTTTTAATCCTTTATTTTGTAAAAACAACAGTATCCTATATATACTAGGATGTTTTTATGAGAAGGATTCTAACTACACTTACACATACCACCATCTAATGGATGAAGAACATAATGTTTCTATAGATGGCAAACTAACGCCTCACAAAACGATGATTGTTTTATTTTCTCCTACCGCCTCTCATGGTGGCCATTATGATGGAACTGTATTTATATATGATATATATTATATTTATGATTTCTTTATGCTTATTTACCTCCCAATTATATCAAGCCATTATGGTTTCCTTAGTGGATAAATACGATAATCTCATTTGGGGAAGTGCGGACTACCGCCCCCTCAAAGTGATGTGATTCATTAATGCCTTAGGTGGGATGTGTAAAGGATGGAGTTAATGATATTATATATGCTATTATACTGTAATTATAATATAACTATGTATCATTATGTTTCGATTCCATTAAAATAATAAATATAAATGAAAGTAGCGGTTATGCGTACATACGGCTTACCGTCTCCCTGAACAGTGCATTTCATTTCTTACCTCCATATGTTATGTACTATTATAAATACATGTATATACTAGATATATATGATATATATGATATATAAATCATGAATATCATTCTGGATATAATGAACCTTTGACCACATGAACAACATGTAATTATAAGAATTCCATTTTTGACTCATGTACCAAATATCGACAAAATGAACGTTATTAACATAAATGGTTACATAATATTTATAACATGGTAATAAGTGATATAAAAGGAATAAAAAAATTTAAAATTGTCCTTAATAAAGTATAAATTAACTTTGGTTTACTATTCAGGAGATTAAAGAACGATCGAGTCATGTCGGACACGATATAAGGGAACTTCTTAACCCAATTTCTGTTCTTTGGGTTGATCTTCTCTTTCTTATTTATGTCATTCATTGATTATGTGAGAAATGAATTTTTATATCTTATCATCTATATATAATTTCTTTATGTGACCTTATAGTGAATACACATAAGTGATCTATTTTATTTTCAAGAAGATCTTTTTAAGGGATAAATTTTCAGTCTCATTTTTTATCTGAGATTACTTATACATAAGTATTTACTCGGGTTACATTTATCATCCATGACCATGTTTTCTAAAAATGTTTTCATAAAATGTTTAATATTCTTACATGAATGTTTAAAGTCATTTTTACACTTTACTTACTTTTTACCAAATTGTATGAATTGAATATTTCCTTTGGTTACCATATAAGGTACTTTTTGACTTTTCTGACAAAAGTATGAGGAGAATGTTATTTTTAACTTATACGACGTGAACGGATTTTTACGGTTTCAAAACACCTAATTTTCATGAATATTACTCTACAATATTTCATGAATATTTTCAACAAATCATTTACATTTAAAATTTCATGGAATTTTGTGAAAAGAAAATGATTTTGAATAAGAAAGGATATTTTCCTCAAGAGTTTATCTCAAGTGTTTTATCAAAACCATTTTCCATCAAAGATGACATTATTTCATATGTTTATGTTTCAAGTATAATGTCCGTATGATTTACGTGGTTTCACTTCTCTTATGATTAAATGATATCCATTTGTTTTATATGGATTATGTGATAATGGGATGATGTTTATGAAACCCATTTTATTCTATGGCTTATGATAAATGTTTTAAGTTTATTTTGTGGAAGAAATAATAAATATTTAATTATGAGATGGGTGGGACCTATATCTCCCTCCAATGCATTGGGTAAAGATTTATATCTCAGGAGATAGACATGGATGAAACAGAAAGTAAATCTAGTTCAGTAATACAGGGCTGGAACCGCAAGTAAACCGGGTTCAGAAAGGGACTTTGTCCACTAAGATGGTCTTGGAAGCAATACCTTGGCTACTATGGAAATCATATCATGTGATTAATGTTTTTCAACAATTAAAAGTTTTATTCCCATGCGGTTTTATCATGATTGATGTTCCAATATGATTTATGCCTTATGTACTTCCATGTTTTATCTCATTGCTCAAGATTTTCATGTTCAAACATTATGGTCATGTTTTTAAGTTCAAATGTATACAGTTTATTTTATTTTCTCCTTGCATACCCTTACTGAGCATTTGATCTCATCATTTATATGTTTTCTTTTCCCCAGGATATAAAGAAAGGTTTTAGGTATGAAAAAAAGGGGAAGATCTTTATGGGCGATGTTGAAGATATTTCACCATGATTAGAAGATTATATTCCATGTTTCCAAAGACACTAAACTATTACAGTCCTTGTGTGTCTGTTTTTGTTATGTATTAAGTGTTCAGAAAAAGAAATGTAATGTACATGTAAGTCAAGCTTTGGGTCTCTACAGTTGGTATCAGAGGAAAGGTTTAGTTAACCTTTGAAACTAGGATGCGAAAAAATTAGTGAGATCCTTAGAGATATTTCTATGGTATGTCTTGGGATGTCCCAAAGGATAAGTATAAGTATAGGTTATAGTCCTAGAATTATGGAAACCATATTAGAATTAAACCTAAGATGTTAGATATTGATGGTACACCATCTATATTATGTTGTTTTCCCTAGCATGATTTTTGCCTCTCACACTATTCTTTGGGGGTTTTATAAAATGGCTGGAAACAGGATAATTCACAATAATAGAGGATATGATGGACAATGTAATAATATTCTTCATGAGCTACCAAATGAAATAGAATTTGGAAGGAGAAACATCGTTATTATTCCTAATCATAAATCTCATCATATGATCAATAATCTCAACTTTGGTAAGATTCTTGACTGAGCTAATAAGAGAAAGATAGAGTTTCATGATGATCATAGAGGAAAGAAAGTTCAATTTCCCTCATGTAAGTCATGTGGGAAGATTCACCAAGGGGAATGTTTCAAAGGCACTGGAAGATGCTTTGGTTGTGGAAAATAAGGACAGAAAGCTGGTAAGTGAAAAGGAAAAGGGTCAGTTAACACCATGGACGAGGATAATGGTATTGCTACGACATAAAAAATGGTTAAATGTTTTAAATGTGGAATGTACGAGCATTATTCAAACAAATACCCTAAGGGAAAGTCTCATGAAGAGAATCAGCATGGTCGTATGGGTAGTATTTATGTTGACGATGATGAAGAGACTACAAATGTTATGTGAGATGAAATAATTGTTCAAGATCGGTCAATGGTTTAAGAACGTTGTGGAATGATTGTGTGTTTATAAAGAGTTATGTTGTCTGTGTAATTTAATAGTATTATGGAATAAAGAAATATATAAGTATTGTTACACTATGGTATTTCGTAAAGTATCTGAAAGTATATTTTTAATGGTACCAGTAACCATGAAAGGTTATTCAGATATTTTTGGAAAGTATATGATATGTGCATAATGAAGGGATAAGGAGATAATGAGTTGTTTGATGGTATTAATGATCTCATGACTGATATAAGGACAAAGTGATATCCTGGTTTGAGTATATATAAATTTTGTGCTATTGGTATGTGGAAAGAGTTAACTTTTAATAGCATTCATGTTTTCACTAAGGTTCAATGGGTATTCAATTTTTTTAAGAGAATACATAATTAAGTTATTCACATGTCTGGAATGTGACCCATAAGAAAAAGTTTATGATATATGGGGGATAAATGATGGTATTCACATGCTTTGTTGAAGAAATTTACAGTAATTGTTTTCTTTATACTTTGAGTTTGGACAGAAGTATATTGTATAAGCCTAATGATTGGAATGGATTATGTTGGACATAAGTTAGTATTGTTCAAGGCTATAATTTTTTTCAATATTATTGATGGGATGTTATAATAATATAGTTTTAGAAAATGGACAACCATCAGGACGGGAAACAACCCGTCGTGTCAGACAAGGTTGTGGGAATCGAACCCATAACCGAAATTTGACAGGCCTTTATCTATTACCACTGGCCTACAGGAAGTCCATGGTAGTAGAAACTAGTTTTATTTTATTAAGTGGTATGATAGATGACGTATAAGTTCATATTTGGAATCATAAATGATTAACATCACTATAGATGGACTTATGTATATTTGATAACTTTTTCTAACCTTATGTTTGAGACAGATGGAATGACCTATCATTCTATCGCATGATCCGCTAACACTTCATGGAAAATAAATTCAACTTCATTTCATTACGAGATGAAGATAAAATTGTTCAAGACATGAGTAACAATAATATTGTACCAAAATCAAGTAAGAATTTCTTTCAAAACTTCTTCAAAATTAGGGAAATTATAATAAAATCCAAAAATGTTTTCCTAGTAATATTATATCTGATGAATTAGATGGTACCTTAGATAATAAAATATCTATGGCTTTGTGATTGTTGGAGTTTTTATAGCCCTATTCTCTACCACTCTCCATCAGAACATGATGGTTAGATTTTTCTTCCATATCCATATTTTAACCTATGTTGTCCTATGTGGAAACCCAGTGCTGAGTTACTTTTGGTGACCGTTATGATTCTAAATTCTCTTTTTAAAATGAAGTTTTAGTATTCCATTTTACGATGTGGGTTTCTATGAATGAAATTTTCAAGTAGTAAACCATTTATAACCCCGATGAATTTCAAGGGTGAAATTCATTATAAGGGGGGTAGAATTTAACAACCTGAGATTTTATGAGAATTATTCTTTTTAATTTCATTGATGTCTTGTGTTTTATGCTACACCAAGATTATCTTTCAATATACGCAACACCGTATTAGCTTGAAGTATACGCGACACTATTCTTGGATTGTGTTACAAACAATTTCAAATTTGATTGATAGTAGTTAGTCTACGAAACATTGAGTGTATGTATATATATATATATATGCGTATATATGAAATATGGGTGTATTCTGTTATACTTAACAAAGGATGAGTCTTGCACAACTTGCAACTTTGACTTGGCTTGCATTACACGCAATCGTGACCATCCTCGATAGTGTGTGTTATATGCAATACCAGGTTTCACTAAACAACGACATCTGGTTATAAAATTATTATGGATTAGTCGTTATGAATAGTATTAACTACATTTTGAATTTTATAACAATATTATTCATATTACACATTTTCTAGAACATTTTATTAGAACAAAATAAATTTTTCGGGTAAAATAATTATTTTTCAAAAAATGCAGTTTTCCGCCTTTTGATGGTGCACCCACGTTAAATATAGTTTTTGACATATATATATAAGTCCAATTTGACAAAACAAAATTCTTATTTGGAATCAGTATATAAAAATTTACGTTGGATAAATTTTTCATATTATTCCGATAACATTCATATTTTAATGAATATTAAAAACACGCTATATTTTAGTTAAAACACCTTTTTTCATTAAAATAATATATATGGTTAGATTATCTTTTTAACTGGTTTTTAAGTGTAATTAGAATATATTTTTATCATTTTATCCAATTTTGTTCATTGGAATTAATTTCACTTTGAAATTGGACATAAACAAGTATCAAACTTTTGATACTTATTGTTTCTTAAAAACACGCTATTTTTTTTGATAAAGGGAATTAATTTTAAAATTAATTAATGACACTTCTATGTTTTCAACTTGGAAAAATAGAAATCATTTTTGAATTCTGAATATCAAATATTTCTTTGGCTGAATTTTTCGTATTTTTTTTGAAAAACATCAATTTTTGATGAATAGTGACACCATTTAGTGGTAGTTAAAAAAACTGACTTTTTCATTTAAATGAAATTTTACCACTTCTGTGAATTGAATTTCAAAAATCAGACATACATGGTTGTTATCAAGAAGTAAAATGTGGTTCAATAAGATAAAAATAATTTTTTTTGAATAGTAACTTTTGACTTTTATTTACCACGGTTAAAGGTAAATAGGGTAATTCAAGGTTAAAAGAATATTATAATAATTAAAAATTACCTTAAAACTTTTCCTAACATTATTGGATGAGTAGTGGCCGACCATGGGCATCCTTGGGTCGATTTTGGTCCACATTGATCAACTTGGTAGTGATAATGACAATTTGGATTAATTAATTTAATGTAATGACAAAATTGACATTAACAAAAATCTTTTTGTAGTTAATTTTTATAAGTGGTTATATAAATTATATTTTAGAATATAAATATTCATTGGAAATCTAAAAATATTTCCTACATGATGGTATTTTTTATAATTTTTAGACATCAAATAAATTAAATTATTTATGACACAATAATGATGCTGTATTTACCTCATTAATAAATGATTTAAATAAATTAGATTATAATTATTAAAATATTATCCAAAACATGTCCAATTCTTATTGGATTATTTTTTTTCGACCATGAGTTATATTATCTTCCACTTTAATTATTTTTGGACCTTTTGAGACTAAAGATAAGTTTATAATAAAATAATATTTGCACACTTTCCAAAAGAGCCCCTCCTCCCCCATATAAAAGGAGACCATTTATATCCAATTCCTCACACCTCTCAAGAAATTTGGGTCGTCCAACCTCTGCCCAATTAAGCTCCCTACATCCCTCTCCTCCCCCTAGAATCCTTTCTTTAGCTAGAAGACACGCCAAGATGTCTTTTTGGTCCAAACCAAAGGAAGTTTGTCACGACCCCCTCCCACCAAAGATGCCCCTCCGGAGCTGGCAATGCTGAAAGGGAGATAATGACCCCCGAGTCCCGCCTCCAGTAGGCCCCGGGGTGGCGACTACCACCAAGGGTATGAGTTTTCACAAGTATGGGAGGCATTACCCTTTTTATTATTTAAGATCAGGAAATAGGACAAGTCAACCACCAAAAAGAAAAGAACAAGTGTATAGAAATAAACCCAAAACAATCACACATGCATGTTTAAATAGTTCCGAAACAAGGTACAAGTACAAGAAAGCTCAAAAGTACAATACCAAAAGATAAAAGAGTACAACAACTGAAAAAACTCCAACTGTCCCAACTAGTAGGGTCCTGTGCGGCCCTGGTAGTCCTCCTGGAAACTTGAAAGTAAACGTACGGTGAGCATACAAGTATACTCAGTAGGGAAACCTAAAGCTCTCATGCACAACTGAGGAGACTTCCTAATGTCCCGTGAGAACAACAAAAGAAACCTATCAAAGAATTATACCCAATCCAATCTCACCAGCCACACTCACCAAAAACACAATCACCACAGGTAGTAGTATATAAGAACAAGAGTATTTGGTACCCCACACCATTTCTCACTAGTTAACTTCTCTTCCTGATGTCTAACGTCATGATGCTACCACACTCTTCCCTCCCACACACACCTGGGCCTCAAGAACCACACATCCTACCCGCACACACTTGGGCCTCACAACCATGTATCCCGCCCGCACACACCTGGGCCTCACAAACCATGTATCCCTCCCGCACACACCTGGGCCTCAGAACCACGTATCCCACCCGCACACACCTCAGCCTCATAACCGCGTATCCCACCCGCACACTCTTGGGCCTCATCCCAAATATTCTTGGGAAACAGTAAAACCTGCCCGAAGAGTTTTGGTCTAAAACCACGCCAATCGAAACCTACCCGAAGAGTCTTGGGTGTAAGGTCGCCTCAATCCATCACAACCTAGGGAAGAAGGAACAGGAAGGAGCTAGTAACAAAGGGGAAAAACACCATCTCCCTTGAAATGGGAGTGTTCGGCACTAAGTGATCAACATGGGTCAGGTGTGATAAAAAAAAAGATACAGATATATATATATATATATATATGTATATATATGTATACCAAACACACAACCCAACCTATGGCTTCAAAATAGATAAACTAAGCACGTGTCTCGGCACTACTACTTTGAAGCATGCATACAAAAAACAACCCCAAACCCCATTTAGGTTTTCATGTTTCAACAGAATCAGCATATTAGTTCCTTAACTACTAGGCAACCATCCACAACCAACCAAATCGAGTGTTCATAAAACATATCCCTTCCTACCACAACAAAAGTTAGGGGAAAAAATCAATCACAACAAGTCCCTTCTTTTTAGCCAACCAACCCATTGATTATTATTCTCATTCCATTTCCATGCCCCACAATTTATTAACTCTTCCACTTTTTATTTATTATTCATAACCCATAGTTCATTCACATTCAAGACCATCCCTGTAGCCCCGCTGCCAACCACCATAACCACAATCACACCGAAACCCGTCCATCATTATCCCTTTAATAACATTTATCGTAGCCCTGCTGCCCATTCGATCCACAACAACCCACAAAACACCCCCATCACATACCACATGTCCATGGTAATACCCACATGTTCATTATTCCATTTTTTTCAACCGGGGTGATCACACAAGAGTTCCAGATTTTAAATCAGCCAACTTTATGTGATTAACCAATTTCCACATTCAATGAAGTTCCATTCACTAAAATGGTCTAGAAAGATAGGGAATCATTTAATTGTGCAAGAAAAGGCCCCCAACGACCGTGATTTTCAGTAGGCACAAGCCTATTCAATTCCCAAACTAATATCACATGATATAAAGATAAACATAACAACTTCCCCATCCCCATTCTTTAACCAGTTATTATCGTCACTTAATGGTTCAACCGGTTCTCATGAAAACAAGAGGATACCCACCCCACCTGATGCACAATTTATAGAGATGAAGGTAATATCCCTACCTCAACAGGATCTGGTCACAACGCTCCCCTGGATCAACTTTAAAAGACGTCCGTCGGCATCCATCACTTCTGTCAAATCCTGGAAAACCCTCCTCAGGTGTATGTTGGAAAGGAAATGCCAAAGGAAAGACAACTGATCCAAGCTCAGAAGTTCCACCACGTCGTTACGATCCCGTGGCCGCCTATAGATTGTAAATCGGAGCTCGGACGAAGAATTTATGGAAGAAAAAGAGCCTTCAAGTCTCTTGGGAGAGCTCTGCTCAGAGGAATGGGGAGGAGAGGAGTGAGTTGAAAAAGTGGAGGGACCCCTCCTTTTATAGGCATGGAAAAAAAATTACACGATGTGTACTTTATGGTACACGGAATTTACTCGGCCATTTCACATGGTCAATATGCGGCTTCCAACATGGCCCTCAACGCGGCTCGCGGCTGTTGACTGGTCAACACACTGTTTGAAGGTAACGCATACACGGGGAGGGACTACACGACATGTATTATTGGATACACCGTGTGTACTCATTTATGTCACATGGTAAGGACACATATCCAACATGGCACATGGCCATTGACTGGTCAACACATAGTTTGACGGTAACGCATACGCAGGGAGGGACTACACGGCGTGTACCCATTTATTTCACATGGAAGGGACATGGCCTTGAACATGACGTATACCCAGCGAGGGGGTACACGGAATGTACTCACACTACACGGCGTCTCGTTTCAAAATTCTGAAAACTGTGGGAAAAGTCCATTTTACCCTTCAGAACACTTCATGACCCTCTTTTTGACCAAGGAATGGGCCAGAGAGGTCCGGGCCATTACATAAAATACCTATTAAAACATTATCGTCCCTGAGAATTTAACATTCAACCCACAGGAACCCAACAAGATACCTCTTAGGGACCTCGTTATAATAGGAACCCATCCAACAACCCTAATAATATGTGTTAGGAATTCCTTCTCCTATGTCGAGATATTATCTGCTTTAGGCAGCACTGACTCACCTGCATGAGTTTAATCGCATCCTCATTAATGCGCCCCGATTAAGAATTGGGTCTTCCCACTTTCATATATTAGGTTTTTTTTTCTACACAACCCACACACTGCCCAAACAATTGGTTTGGGAAATTCCTTCTCCTATGTCGAGAAATTATCCTCTTTAGGCGGCACTGACTCACCCACATGGGTTCAATCGCATCAACATTAATGCATCTCGATTATGGGTAAGGTTTTTCCCTTTCCTCACACATCCGAACATGCTACACATTTCCAGAGAACAAGGAAAAAAAGGTCTCATAACCGATAAGCCAAGCGTTCCATATAACAAAGTTACAAAGTATAACATCAAAACAAAGCTCAGATGAACAAACACAAGTCAAAACAACTCCGGGCACTGGGCGTGCATCTGAGCCTCTCGCTCCCAAGTGCTCTCCTCGAGGCTACCATGCCTTCACAACACACGAACCAAGGGAATGGTTCGTCCACAGAGCACCATCTCTTTACGATCCTCGATTCTGACTGGTCATTCCTCGAAGATCCCGTCGTCTCCCATATCTATCTCTCCCCAGTCAATAACATGAGAGTCGTTGTGTAAGTATCAACATAGATAGGAGATGTGGAAGACTTCGTGAACCTTCGCCAACTAAGGTGGCAGGCCCAGCTGATATGCCACCTCACCGACTTGCCTCAGCACCTCAAAAGGTCCGATGAACCTAGGTGAGAGCTTGCTCCCTTTACTAAACCTCCGCTACCCCCATCGAGGGGAAACCTTCAAGAACACATGATATCCCACATCAAACTCCGTGGGCCTCCTCCGACGATCAACAAAGGACTTCTGTCGGTCCTGAGACACCTTTATCCTCTCACGTACAACCTGGACTTTCTCTGTGGTGCTCTGCACTACCTCTGGCCCAAGAGCACCTATCTCACCAACCTCTGCCCAACAAATGGGTGAACAACATGGTCTTCTATACAAATCCTCAAACGGTGCTATCCCAATAGTAGAGTGAAAGCTGTTGTTGTAGGAAAACTCTACTAAAATAATGTTTCGTACCCACGATCCTTCGAAATCTATAACGCAAGTTCGCAACATTTCATCCAATGTCTGGATAGTCCGCTCTCTCTGCCTGTTGTTATGGGGATGGGATGTAGTGCTAAGGCGTAGCTGGGTGCCAAAAGCATGTTGTAACCCCCTCCATACTCGTGAGGTAAACTGAGTATCCCGGTCTGAGATGATAGTCTTTGGAACTCCATGAAAATGCACCACCTCGTCTACGTACCTCTGTGGTAAGGTACTCACCGGGCCCGACTCCTTAATTGCTAAGAAGTAAGCTAATTTCGTCAGATGATTCACCACCACCCAGATAGAATCATAACCTCCCTGAGCTCTGGGTAGTCCTATGATGAAGTCCATTGAAATGTCATCCCACTTCCACATGGGGACCTCTAATGGATGCAACAAACAACTGGGAACACGATGTTCATCCTTTACTTGCTGATAGACTAGGCACTTAGCCACAAACTCTGCCAATACCTGTTTCACCCCGGGCCACCAAAACTGTTCCCTCAGGCCTGAGTACATTTTTGAAACTCTTGGATGTACCGCCAAGGCAGAGCTATGGAACTCACATAGAACTCCCTCATGCATCGCCTTCAGAACAAAAAACCTTCCATGGAAAATCATCTGATGTCAGCTGTCTTCTGACCATCCTTCTGGAGATTTTCCCTGATCGACATGATCCCCCATTACTTCCACCTCAGAGACCCCCCACTGAGACTCTTCCACCAGCTGCAACAAGGAGGATCGCACCGTCATCTGAAACAAACCGCCTCTAACACCTTCTACCCTTGCATCCAAGTGCAAGGAGGCCAACTCTCCCATAGCTTTCCAAACATCAGTGAATTACCGAACAACTCCCTTATGTGACTTCCTGCTCAAGGCATCGGCCACAACGTTTCCCTTACCTTCAGTGTAGGAGATCTCAAAGTCATAGTCTTGGAGAAACTCGAACCATCTCCACTACCACAAGTTCAGGTCACGCTGAGAGAAGATATAACGCAGGCTCTTGTAATCTATGAGGACCAACAAGCGCTCCCCAAAGAGGTAATGTCACCACAACTTCAGTGTGAACACTACTGCTGTAAGCTTGAGTTCATGGGTGGCATAGTTACGCTCGTGAGGGAATAACTACCTAGACCCATAACAGATCACTCCCTTTTTCTGCTTCAGCACGCACCCCAGACCAAGGCCAGAAGCATCACAAAACACCTCATACAACATCCCTTCCTCTAGAAACCTGAGTACTAGAGCACTGACCAACTTATCCTTCAGGTAGTTGAAAGCTTCCTGGAAAAGCTCGCTCCATAGGAAGAACTGGTTTTTCCTAGTCAAAGCTGTCAATAGAGCATCAACTCGAGAGAAGTCCGAAACGAACCTCCGATAGTAACCTGCCAACCCCAGGAAACTAGGAACATCTATCACACTCTTGGGTGCTTCCAAAGAAAAAACTTCCTCCACCTTCTATGGGGCCACTGACACTCCATGCTAAGACACCACGTTCCGAAGTAAGTGTATTTATTCCATCAAGAACATACACTTCGACAATTTCCCATAAAGCTGGTGGTGTCAAAGGACTTATAAGACTGCCCTAAGATGCTCAATGTGATCCTCCTCTGATCTTGAGGAAATCAGGATGTCATCGATAAGAACACTGACGAACCATTCCAAAAACTCTCAGAAGAAAATGTTTATACGTCCCATGAACACAGTCGGTGCATTTCTAACTCCAAACGGCATCTCTACAAACTTGAAGTGCTCGTACCTGCACCTGAAAGCCTTCTCCGAGATGTCACTGTCTTTCAACCTCAACTGATGATATCCATATCATAGGTCGATCTTAGAAAACAAACATGCTCCCCTCAGTTGGTCGAAGACATCATCTATCCTTGGAAGGGGGTAACAGTTCTTGACCGTTACCTGATTCAACATTCAGTAGTCTATGCATAACCTGAGACTAGTATCTGCCTTCTTCACGTACAAAACTAGAGCACCCCATGGCGACATGCTGGGTCGACCAAAACCCTTCTCCATCAGGTCATAAATCTTAATCTGAAACTCCCGCAACTCTGAAGGTTCCATCCGATAAGGGGCTATCAAAATCGGACAGGCAGGAAGCTGTAAATCTATCCTGAACTCAACGTCATGTCGGGGGGTGGGGGGTAGAGTGACAAACAACATAGGAAAAACATCGAGGAACTCCCCAACAACCTCTGGGACATCCATCATATTTTTATCAGCTGGAACCACTGATAACCCACCTCTCAAGGAAAGGAGAGGCTCCACACGGTGGCTTCCCACCTGATAACTCCTCTCGCCAACAAAAGATACATGCTTTATGTCCACCTCGGAGAACACGACTCTTCTCTGGAAGCAGTCGGTAATGAAACTAATAGAAACCAAATACTTGATGCCTATGATGACATCGTATGGCTGCATCTGTAATAGAATAAGTTCCCCACTAGATCGATGTGGTCCCAACATCAGCCCACACCCTCAGCAAACACAAGATACGCTGGTTTGGCCTCCAACTAGTGTACTCAGCACCAGTGGTATGGAAAGTCTCTATACATCTAGTCCCAAAGAATGGGATAGACCAGGTGAAAGAAAGGAGTGCGAAGCTCTCAAATCGAACATAACAGAAATTAGAGTGCTGACCAAAAAAATCGTACCTTGCACCACCTCTGGTCCTACTAGAGTTGCCAACTCTGCTGCGTGAAACTGTCCATGCCCAGATCCTCTGCCTCTCTGATGTCGTCCACCTCCCCAACCATGCCCTGGTCTAGGTCCTTGAGGAGCGCCCTGAGGTCGGCCTCCTCCTCCAAATGCAAAGTCTGCCCTCGGAGGAGCATGGTCCTGCTGCTGCTGGAAGGGACTCGCCGACAACTGGTGCTACTGAGGTGGTCGCTGAACCTGCCCACCTCCACCATACTGAGCTCGGGTCGGGCACCGACTCTGATTGTGCCTGAAACCTCCACAAGAAAAACACTTCGGTCTTGGGCTCGTGAAAAAAGGAACGCGGACCAGAAGATCTGAACTGGAACTGCTGGGGCCTTCTCCCCACTGGCCTGAACCTGGAAGGTCCCATCGCAGGAGACCTGCTGCTGACCGCCTTCCCCTTCGATGAACCTGGTTGGATCCTTTCACATGGTGCACCTCCCTCTGAGTGCATACTCTCTACAACCTCTTCCTTCTTCTGTACTGCCATGTACATCGGAAGGGTGAAGGCGGTGACAACATACTAGAGTGAAGGACGAAGCACCTCCTCCAAACATCTTGCATGGGACTCCTCGTCCGAAAAGAGATCTGGAGCAAAGCGCAGGAGATCCTTGAACATGATCCCCAACACTCGTACTGACATACTACCCTACTGAAGGGAGAGTAACTCATGCCATTTCTTTTCCTTCATCATGGATGAAAGGAATTTTTCTTGGAATTCTTTCTCAAGGTCAGCCGACAGAACCTCTGCCTCTATCCTCTTTCCGAGGTAGAGCGTCCACCACTGTCGCGCCACACCTCTTAGATGACTGACTACTATGGGAACCCAGTACACCCTTAAAGCACGGTTAATGGTAAAAGCGATCCCTAGCTCCTCAAGCCACCCCTCCGTCTCCGTATCTGAAGTACTACCCTCGTACTTCTTGAGAGTTTGCAACTGGAAGGAACAGAGAGTCTTCTACCACTGGTTATCTTCCATCTCTCAGTCAATCCTCAACTGATCGACCGCCTGAATCTGTGGGGCCTCAGCTATCTAAGCCACCCAGGGACTATGTCCAGGCACCATAGCTATATGGTAAAGAAGGATTTCCTAAGCCCAATTAGCAATGAAATTTCTCAGGGTTTTATTTTATCATTTTATTTAATTTCATTCCCAGAACACCCAAATCAATTAAAACACAATCATGATGATGCATGTACCTTCCCTGGGGTTTCTACCCTGCAATCCTTATAGTCTCACTTGGTTGTTCGATAGACATAGAGTCCTTGCATTAGATCACGGAGGACCCTAAAATCCCATGTCCTAGCCGGACTTCCCTAACCTATGTCACGCACCAAGATTATCCAACACTATTTCCATACCATCCCATGCAATCCTCACTGTGCCTAACTCCAGACTCCATCTTATCTCTCAACCCTCAACTATGATACCATTCAATCGAGACCCCCTCCCAAAAAAGATTCCCCTCCTGAGCTGGCAATGGTGAAAGGGAGATAATGACCCCCGAGTCCCTCCTCCAGTAGGCCTCGGGGTGGTGACTAGCACTAAGGGTATGAGTTTTCACATTTATGGGAGGCATTACCCTTTTTATTATTTAAGATCGGGAAATAAGACATTTCAACCACCAAAATGGAAAATAACATGTGTATAGAAATAAACCCAAACCAATCCCACATGCATGTTTAAATAGTTGTTAAACAAGGCACAAGAACAATAAATCTCAAAAGTACAATACCAAAAGAAACAAGAGTAAAACAACTCCAACATTCCCGACTAGTTGTGTCCCGCATGGCCCTGGCAGTCCTCCTGGAAACCAGATAGTAAACATAGGGTTATCATACAAGTATACTCAGTAGGTAAACCTAAAGCTCTCATGCACATGTGGGGAGACATCCTAATGTCATGTGAGAACAACAGATGAAACCTAGCAAGGAATTCTACCCACCCAATCTCACCAGCCACACTCACCAAAAACACAATCACAACAGATAGTAGTATATAAGAACAAGTGTATTGGGTACCCTACACCATTTCAAACTAGTTATATGATCTTCCTAACGGCGAACAACCTGACGCTACCACACTCTTCCCGCCCGCACACACCTGGGCCTCAAGAACCACAAATCCCGCCCGCACACACCTAGGCCTCACAACCATGTATCCCACCCGCACACACCTGGGCCTCACAACCACGTATCCCACCCCCACACACCTGGGCCTCACAACCACGTATCCCTCCTGCAGACACCTGAGCCTCGTAACCATGTATCCTGCCCGCACAAACCTAGGCCTCATCCTGAAGATTCAGGGAAAACAGTAAAACATGCCCGAAGAGTCTTGGGCTAAAACTGCCTCAATCAAAACCTACCCGAAGAGTCCTGGGTGTAAGGTCGCCTCAAGAAATCATAGCCTAGGGAAGAAGGAGTTGGAAGGAGCTAGTAACTAAGGGGGAAAACACCCTCTCCCATGAAATGGGAGTGTTCGGCACTAAGTGCTCAACATGGGTGGGGTGCGATAAAACACAAAAGATACAAATATATATATGTATACCAAACACACACCCCAACCTATGGCTTCTAAACAGAGAAACTGAGCACGTTCCTCGACACCGCTACTACGAAGCATGCATACAAAAAACAACCTCATACCCCATTTAGGTTTTCATGGTTCCACAGAATCGTCTTATTAGTTCCTTAACTACCGGGAAACCATCCACAACCAACCAAATCAAGTGTTCATAAAACATATCCCTGCCAACCAAAACAAAAGTTAGGGAAAACACAAGAAATCAGAATAAGTCCCTTCTTATTAACCAACCTACCCATTGATTATTATTCCCGTTCCATTTTCCTGCCCCACCATTTATTAACTCTTACACTTTTTATTTATTATTCACAACCCATAGTTCGTTCACATTCATGCCCATCCCTATAGCCCCGTTGCCAACCACCATAACCACAATCACACCAAAACCTGTACATCATTATCCCTTTGATACCATTTATCTCAGCCCTACAGCCCATCTGATCCACAACAACCCACAAAACACCCCTATCACATACCATGTACCCAAGCCAACACCCACATGTTCATTATTCTATTTTGTTCAATCGGGGTGATCACACAATGATTCCAGATTTTAAATCAGCTAAATTTACGTGATTAACCAATTTCCACATTCAACGAAGTTCCATTCACAAAAATGGTCTTGAAAGATAGGGAAACATTTAATTGCACACGAAGGCCCCCAATGACCGTGATTTTTAGTAGGCACAAGCCTATTCAATTCACAAAATAATATCCCAGGATATAAATATAAACATAACAACTTCCCCATCCCCCTTCTTTAACCAGTTATTATTTTTGTTTAATGGTTCAACCGGTTATCATGAAAATAATAGGATACCCCCCCCCCCCGCATGATGCACAATTTAGAGAGACGAAGGTAAGATCCCTACCTCAAAAGGCTCTGGTCACAACGCTCCCCCGGATCAACTTTAGAAGACATCCATCGACGTCCGTCACTTATGTCAAATCCTGGAAAAACCTCCTTGGGTAGAAGTTGGAAAGGAAAGGCCGATGGAAAGACAAAGGATCCAAGATCAGAAGTTTTGCCTCGTCGTTACGATCTCGTGGCCGCTGAAGGATCATAAATCAGAGCTCAGAAGAAGAAGGTATGGAAGAAGAAGAGCCTTCGAGTCTCTTGGGAGAGCTCTGCTCAGAGAAATGGGGAGGAGAGGAGTGAGTTGAAAAGGAGGAGGGGACCCCTCCTTTTATAGGCATGAAAAACAAAAGTACACGGTGTGTAATTTATGGTAAATGGCGTGTACTCGTCCATTTCACATGGTCACCAAGTGGCTTCCAATAAGGCCTTCAACACGGCACGCGGCCGTTGATTGGTCAACACACGGTTTGAAGGTAATGCATGCGCGGGGAGAGACTTCATGGCCTGTAGTATTGGCTACACAACATGTACTCATTTATTTCACATGGTAAGGACACGGTTCCAACACAACACACAACTGTTGACTGGTCAACACACAATTGGAGGGTAACACATACGCGGGGAGGGACTATAGGGCATGTAGTTTGGGGTAAACGGCATGTACCCATTTATTTCACACAGAAGGGACATAACCTTGAACACGGGGTATACCCAGCAAGGGGGTAGATGGCATGTACTCACACTACATGACGTGTAGTTTCGAAATTCTAAAAATTCTGGTAAAAGTCCATTTTACCCTCCAGAACATTCTGTGACCCTCTTTTTGACAAAGGAATGGGCCGGAGAGGTCCGGGCCATTACAAAGTTACCCAAATTAAAGGTAACAGTTTCTCTTAAAATGTTTTCTTTTATTCTAATTCTCCAACCCTAAACACTTTTTAATCCTTTCTTTTGTAACAACACCAGTATCAGAAATATACTAGGATGTTGTTATGAGAAGGATTCAAACTACACTTACACACACCTCCATCTAATGGATGAAGAACATAATGTTTCTGTGGATGGAAAACTAACACCTCGTGAAATAATGATTGTTCGATTTTATCCTATAGCCTCTCATGGTTTCCATTATGATGGAATTGTATTTATATATGATATATATTACGTTTATGATTTCATTATTCTTCCTTACCTCCCAATTATATCAAGCCTTTATGGTTTCCATAGTGGGTAAATACGATAATCTCATTTGAGGAAGTGCGGACTACCGACCCCTCAAAGTGATGTGATTCATTAATGCCTTATGTGGCACGTGTAAAGGATGGAGTTAATGATATTATATATGATATTATACTGGAATTATAATATAACTATGTATCATTATGTTTCAATTCCATTAAAATAAGAAATAGAAATGAAAGTAGCCTTCATGCGTACGTACGGCTTACCGTCTCCTTGAACAGTGCATTTCATTTCTTACCTCCATATGTTATTTACTATTATAAATACATGTATATACTGGATATATATGATATATATTATATATAAATTATGAATATCATTCTGGATATAATGAACCTTTGACCACATGAACAACATGTAATTATAAGAAGTCCATTTTTGACTCAAGTACCAAATATCGACAAAACGTACGTTATTAACTTAAATGGTTGCATAAAATTTATAACATGGTAATAAGGGATATAAAAGGAATAATAAACTTGAAAAAGGTTCTTAAGAAAGTATAAATTAACTTTGGTTTATTATTCAGGATATTAAAGAATGATTGAGTCAAGTCAGACACGAGGTAAGGGAACTTTTTAACCCAATTTCCGTTCTTTGGGTTGATCTTCTCTTTCTTATATATGTCGTTCTTTGATTATGTGAGAAATCAATTTTTATATCTTATCGTGTATATATACATTATTTATGTGACCTTATAGGGAATACACAAAAGTGATCTATTTTATTTTCAAAAATATCATTGAAAGGGATAAATTTTCAATCTCATTTTTTATTCGAGATTGCTTATACTTAAGTATTTAATGGGGTTACGTTTATCATCCATTCCCATGTTTTCTAAAAATGTTTTTATAAAATTTTTACTATTCTTACATGAAATTTTAAAGTCATTGTTACCCTTTATTGACTTTTTACCACATTATATGAATTGAATCTTTCCTTTGGTTACCATATAAGGTACTTTTTGACTTTTCTGACAAAAGTACGAGGAGAATGTTATTTTTAACTTATACGGTGTGAACGGATTTTTAAAGTTTCAAAACACCTTATTTTCATGAAGCTTAATCTAAAATATTTCATGTCTATTTTCAACAAAATCATTTTCATTTAAAATTTCATGGCATTTTGTGGAAAGAAAATGATTTTGAATAAGAAATGATATTTTCCTCAAGAATTTATCTCAAGTGTTTTATCAAAACCATTTTCCATCTAAGATGACATTATTTCATATGTGTATGTTTCAAGTATAATGTCTCTATGATTTACATGGTTTCACTTCTCTTATGATGAAATGGTATCCATTTGTTTTATATGGATTATGTGATGATGGGATGATGTTTATGAAACCCATTTTATTCTTTGGGTTATGATTAATGTTTTATGTTTATTTTGTGGCACAAGTAAGAATGATTTCATTATGAGATGGGTGGGACATATATCTCCCTCCAATTCATTGGGTAAAGATCTATATGTCATGAGATAGACATGGATGAAATGAAAAGTAAATCCGGTTCAATAATTCATGGCTGGGATGACAAGAAAACCCGATTCAGTAAGGGACTTTGTCCACTAAGATGGTCTTGGCAACAATGCCTTGGATACTATGGAAATCATATCATGTGATTAATGTTTTTACACAATTACAAGTTTTATTCCAATGCTATTTTATCATGATTGATGTTCCATTATGATCTATACCTTATGTACTTCCATGTTTTATCTCATTGCTCAAGATTTTCATGTTCAAACATTATGGTCATGTTTTTTAAGTTCAAATGTATATGGTTTGTTTTATTTTATCCATTCATACCCTTAATGAGCATTTGAGCTCACCCTTTATACATTTTCTTTTCCCCAGGATATAAAAAAAGGTTTTAGGTAAGAAAACAAAAGGGGACGATCATTATGGGAGATGTTGAAGATATTTCACCACGATTAAAAGATTGTATTCTGAGTTTCCAAAGACACTAAACTATTACGGTCCTTATGTGTTTATTTTTATTATGTATTAATTATTCTGCAAAATAAATGTAATTTACATGTACATCATGCTTTGGGTCTCTACATCTTCACACTAATGACACAAGCAAAGCATATATCACATTTTTTTAGGCCAAAAAAGGCCCAGAAGGCCTCAAAAACTGAGTTTTTAGTAGGGATATCCCAATTTATTAATATTCAAACAACTATAGATTCTGATCTAGATTTCTATTAGGCCTGTACCAAATATGATATCAAATATTGTTTCATTTTCATCGATTTGACTGGTTGTGGAGTAGAAACGGGCATTTGGATTATAAGTTATGGTCATTTTAACATCCTATGTCTTTATAAATACACATATATATGTATTTATCCATAAATATAGATGTGTCTATGTGTGTGTGCATCTTTGTGTGTGTGTGTGTTGTATATATATAGGTATGTATGTATTTAGTTATTTATAAACACACATAAAAAACATATTTCAAAAATGGATTTATGAAAAATCTTATAATTATATATTAATATACAAATATATATACGGATAAAAAATTATATCTAAAAATATATATATAAATATATATTAATATAAACTAATATATGAATAAATATATTTATATTAATATAAAAATTAATATAACTATATGTATATATATAAATAGATAGATATATGATTAAAAAGAAGAAAAAATGAAATGGCTTAGTGGTAAAGGTGCAGCCACAAAAGGGGGAGGTCGTGGGTTCAAGTTTGGGTGGAAGTAAAGGGGTGCGCATGTGTTGGGAAGCACAGAAAGAGCACCGCATGAGAAACTGTGCGGGGGGGGGGGGGGGTAACATAGCGCTGGTAAAGTGGGGGTCAAGCACTATTAAAAGCCCCCCCCCACATTATGTACTTTTTTTATTAATTATTTTTTTGACTTTTTTAAGCACTTTTTAAAAGCCCTGATAAAAGACCCCTTTTATCAGTGCTAAAATATAGTGCTGATAATAGAGTCTTTTATCAGCCCATTTTTTAGCACTGATATAGGGGGACTTTATCATCGCTTTTCGGAGTGCTAAAAAAAGGGACCCACCTTTATCCTCACTTCGATTAACAACACTTTTTTAGAACTGTTAATCGACTTTTCTAGTGCTGACAAAGGCCATATTTCTTGTAGTGATCATTATTAATATTACTAATTCTTTTGTAATTTGGAACATGTGTTAAAATCATCTTTGGATTAATAATTAAAACATATATATTATATATGATAAATAAATAAATATAATATTAACATTTATTTAAATGTAATTTATAAATAAATATTATATATTTTTAATATTATTTCCAACAGATAAATTTTTCACTAGGTCATGTTGCTAAACACTTGAACAAACATATATATTATCTGTCGATATTATTATAATTACAACAGAATTATATTATCTGTCGCCAAAAAATTTTGTGACAGATTTTTTACCAACAGTTTAGTGACAAGGACATATATGTTGGTTAAATGTTTTTCCAACAGAAAATTCACTTTTACGAACAGATATGTTCCCTTTGGAAAAAGCTATTTTTTTATAGTGAGTGATCCAACCAGTCATCATACCTCTAGGTTTTATAGTATGAACCCTATTTCCAATCAATAGAACATTTGTTGTCACTCTCTGGATATACAAATATTTATACCACATATTCCAAGACATTCCCATTCTTGAAGAAACCATTTTACATTTGTTAATAGATCCAATCCATTAACACAAAGCATTGTTTGATGGTGTGAACATTGATCATGTGGTAAAGGATGTTTTCCCTGTGATATTTTAGATTAGCCTCATCTAGATTCATGAATTATTGATGATTTTGATTCCCCTATTCTGGGGAACTACTGAAATATCAAGGAAATTATAAATACTAGAAGGATTTGTTCTGGTTTCTCTTGTCTGGGAAAGGATCTCTGGGAGAATATCCCTGATGGAATGATAAAGCATGATGTGGGGTAGGATCCATATTTTATCACCTATTAGTTTGTGGTTGGAAAGGTTATGCAACCATAATTTTTATTAGAGGACACTAAGCTTGATGAGGTAGATTTTATCGTTGAGGTTGTGTTGGGTGAGGCTCTTCTGACAATAGCTCTAACAGATTTTGGGCCTCCACATGTACCACACCGACAGTCTCATCCATGTTAGTTCTTCTCCTAAGATCTAGAATATGAAATGGACGTTCATGATTGTCCTACTAAAAGCCATATCCATGAAATGTAATTTTTCATAGAAATCCATAATCCCACATGGAACGTTCTTAATTTTGACGGTAGGGGCTAATTCCAAGTTGATGTTCATCATGCACAATTTTATCAGCTGATATTGTGTCGATGGTGTATCAGGTGAATATGTGAGACCCTTCTATCGGTCCATAAATTCCTTGATATGCTCTTCATGATGTTTATTGAACTTGAAAAGGTTATTAATGCTCTTCCTTCATATTTTGTAGTTTAATTGGTAGAGAAACTATAAAACAAGGTCTTCCTAAACAAAGATGGACCCTATGGGTAACTAGTTATAGTTGATGAATTTAGAACCATCCAATGTTTTAACACAAAATTTGATCATAATGGACTCATGCTTCTCTTGTGTTCCCCATATGGGACCATGACATGAGATGAATTGGGCCAAATTTTATAATGGTTCACCCATCACATTGAAAGGACTGAATATGGGGTTCCCAATATATGGGGGTTCTCCCATGTCCTCCACCCATGCTAGATACTAATTTTGTTCAAGTGGGATCACCTCCATTCCTATTTCATGATCTTCAGGGAGGATAGTGAGAGTAGCTATCTGATCATCATGAATGGGGTTGTTATCTTGATGGGAATACTTGTACAAAAATGTGTTGATAGGATCATAAACCTGGTATATAGACTCGATAGCTAATGGATTGGATTATCCTAGGTCCTAATATATTTGATCGTACTGCTTGGGAAGATTTGGTAACTCATATCATGTTGACTTTCCATAGGCTCATCAAGATGATAAGTAGACTCAATAGGTCATGGTTTTGATTGATCTTAGTCCCAATAAATTTTATCTTACTACTCGGGAAGATTTGGTAACTCATATCATGGTCACTTTATATATGCTCATGTCTCTTAACTATCAGGATGAGCAGTATTTTTAGACTTAATTTAGAGAAATTGGCCAAGTAGGAGTTTTGGTCTCCCATGCTTCACCATTAGAAAATGAATATAATAATTTAGAGGAGAAAACAGGTCTAAGTGGAACATATCAAGGATATCAGTAGTGTTCATGTAATTATCTATGACCAGATAAATAAACTTAGTGATTATAGGATCGACCACAATGTTATGGGAAACATTATAATGATCAGATGGCTCGAGAGGTCCATTTTCCATAATAGTGTTTGGAATGATAAGAGATGATGTAGAGGGATCTCCAAGGATGAGTTTCTACCTTTGTAGGTGACTGAAAACACCTATATGAGATTCCTCTCCATATTATGCAACCAAATGTGGTGGATTCTCTAGTTGAGGTAGAGAAGTAAACTGACGATGATAAAGATGAATACACTTTGAGTCCTTGGATGCAATCTAAATAATCCTCCACAGTCATGTACCAATGAATAATTTATGAATTTTTGTCATCTCACAATTTAGGATTCTGAATTTCACATGTCGATCTCCTTCCCTAGACTCTAATACAGATGAATGGGTTTAAGGTTCCATCATCGAATCACATTCAGCATCTGAATTAGAGAATAAAATGAGATTGAAAATGACATAGAACTTCCCTGGATTTTTTCATTAGTGATAGCATATCTCTATATTCCCAAGGATAGTTCTTCCGGGATTGTGTGTTTTTTTAATATAGGTGGAACTCTATGTCTTTTGTTGATATAATGTAGAGAACCTCCACTTTGATTAATTGGGATAGAGGGTGGGAATATCTATCAGTTGCCATTAAACATGGGTGGACCATAGCGTTCTATGATGTATGATTGGTGAGGGCCTACACTCTGATTGGAGAAATTTAAAGAGGCACTATAAATTGGTTGGAAGGATATTGGGGAGGACCTCTATGTTGTTGAGTGGAAGAGAGAATGAGAGGACCTCTATACCGACATGATGAAATATGATAAGGATGTTCACTTTGATCAATACTGGAGCGAGGAGAACCTCTCATTGAGATGATGGGAGCATGAGGGGGGGGCCTATATATTTATTATTGAAGGAGTAAGGAGGGCCTCCTCTAAATTTAGATATGGAACGATGAGGTCATTCTTGATAGCCATTAGTGATATTATGGGGTGTACTTCTATACTAATCATTAATGAAGTAAGGAATAACTACACATGATGTAGGAACAACAAGAGGAGGACATTCACATTGATGTTCTGTGGCATGGGGAGGAACTTCATGTTGTTAACCATAATAAAGTATAAGACCACTGTATTGTATGACCATGATGTGATGAGGACCATAGCTTCGATCAATGCAAGAAACATGGGGATGATATTCAGGTTGAGGGTGAGAGTTGGGTGGGACTCTAATCTTGATGGTGATTGTTTGGGAGGTCTCTATACTAAATGTTTTCATCACAGAACATCCTGTAATGGATTCTAGCGATACAAGATAATATCATTATTAACCTAGCCTTCTTATAAGGTGTATGAGGTCTTGATCCCAACTTGTAATTAAAGAATCCATGATCAGCAATTGTAGGGATGTGGTGGAATGTTCAAGTGGTGGAATGGTCCAGTAAAGCTTTGAAAAATGATTCCACTTGATGGTAATCCACCTAAGAATTTTAATGTCATTAGTGTCAGGTCATTCATACGATGGTCAGATGTGAAGGGGTATATTCCACCTATTTTTGGCAGGGAGAACTGGTCATATATGTCATGGAGGGGCCTGGTTGGATCCCTCATTGTGGATATTAAGGTAAAGTAGTAGCCAAAGTTACTTGAGAACCCCCCACCATTTTAGTGTATCAAAATGAGTCATAGGATCTATATGGAGAGATTATTTGGAAGCAGTTCACTATTTTAGTGAGGAGTAGTGTATCCTTATGTGGTAATTGAAGGCAACATGGTTAGTGATGCGCTGAAGTCTCCATGCCCTAGAGGGACATCTCACTTATAGGAATTACCCCTCTTGCTCGTACCAGCGTGTGGGGGTGTCCATCACCCAGTTTTGTTTTGTTTTAGAAGGTGAGATAGGGAATTAACACCATGTATTTGATGGAATAGTGAATGTCATGGAAGAGTTAGAAATGTGTGGGATTGCCTCATTGGTATTTCTCCTACCCCTATGTAGAAAGTCATTTTGTGGCTAGTTTCATGTAGCCTAGGTCTTGTGAAGCAAGACATCTCATTTGTCATTATAGATACTTGGATTGAAATTCCCCAAACCCCAATGTTGTTTAATATTATATTGAAGGGGGAATAATCTATGATGATAATTTCATAGACCAAAATCCCCAATGATGAAAGGCCCCTATTTTTGGTCAGTTTCATGTTGTACCCACAATTCGATTGGTGGGTCTTGTCATCAGATAGCTGGATCCAGTGAAATTAAAATACAATTATGTCTCTAAATGTACAATTCCCAGTGGTTGATATAGAAAATAATCATGGGAGGTTCACCATTTATGTTTCTGATGCTTTTGTCCGCATGCGACCACCTCACATGATAATGCACACTATTGTCGCAACATAGTTCCCCACATTCCAACATTCAAAATTTAGGCATATTTCATATTTTTATAAGTGTATCTCTACTCTATGATCAATGTGGGATGATGGGATTTTGGTTCATCCTTCCATGGATTCCTCCATGGATCTTTTCTCCTTGCACGGTTTCCCTCATCAGTTTAATCTATTTTCATTGAACTCATTCCTGCTGTCATCTCTGCGTGGTCATGGATTAATTACAATAATTCTATCAGGAAATTCTAAATGTTCTTGATAGGGTAGTTTCCTTTAGTTAGGAGAGTAGCCACAATGAGCATCATTGGAATGTCTCGATGCTGGGAATATTAATCACTTGTATTCTTATTCCTAAGAGTTAATCTCATGGAGTTATATTTTGGAATGGAACCAAATTCATCCCGTGTAAATAACAGGGTTTCGGACACCAATGTCATAACTTGTGTGGCTTTCACATCAGGAATCTCATGTTTAGTATGAGGTAGCTGACATCATCGTGGCATATCATCCATGTCTTACTATGTTTTTCATGATAAAGCTAATTCCATAGGTTCATACCATCCATGGAATTAACCTTAATAATCCCATGTTTAGCATGGGGTTGTAGTATGAGGAAGGTTGAGATCCAAACTCCATGCGGAGATAAAAGATGATTGATCAGAATTCCATATATAGGAATATCAAGAAGGTGTGTCCATAGGGGGGAGAAAATAAATATTTTCTAAATGATGGATCAAATCCCTATTGGAGGAGGATCCTTGAAGTGTGTCCCAAAACGGGAATATGTCACAAAATAAAGGTGCATCAGTAGGTGGGACCACCATTAATTTTAATAGATGGATAAATCAGTACCCACAAAAATATGGATTTAGGTGGAATGTCCAGAAAAGGTAAGATGTCACATTATGAATGCAGATGGGTGACCTAAAAAGGGGAATATATGAGGTGTGTCCCATTAAATGAATATGTCAAACCATAAAGGTTGATGGGAACACACATAGAGATGGATCAGGGAAGTTCACCACTATGGTAGGGGAACCAAGGATTACCATTGGTCGAGATTGAATATTGAAGAATTTTCCATCATACACTATTTAGAATACATGGATCAAACCCTTTCTAGTCTGAAGCTACTTGTTAGGGTCATGTGACTAAACCACTATATGTAGTTTAACCTCATGGGATAAGGACACTCGTTTCGCGAAAGGATATTTAGTGAGTGATGATGTCGTGCTTATGCGTATAAGATCCTCTTCACACGAGGATTTATCTATGATGGATGATGTGGGGATTAATGATTGAGAAAGATGATTGTTTCTATGAGTAGAAAAGATGTGGATGGGTCTTACATGTCCATGAGGCCCAATGTGTCCTAATGGGGATGTGGTCATAAGGTAGGTGGATGAACATACCAGGATATAAAATCCTATGGAAAATCAGGATTCGTATGGATTTATTATTCAGATCGGATGAATTGCTTGGTTGGATGGAATATATAGAGTAATGTGTTTTAATCTTAGTGATGCATTCTATGTATCATAATTCATTAAGAATGAAATCCCACATAGTTTAGAGACATATGAGGTTTATTCCAAAAGTGGATGCCCATGTATGTGGAGTATAATATTGAAGATTAAACAAACGTGCTTTCCATGAAATATTTTTGTTCTTGTATTACACATAGAAGCATTCTAGTTGATGCTGGAGACTGGGGATTGCTCTTGATCAGATGAATTTATGTTTGATGATTGTATTTAATGGTCACTACTAACCTCAAAGACTATGTGATACACTTATAGTGTAAGAAACAAGAGGAAACAATATATATAACACCCATTTAGTCAATGATATACCAATGAGATAAGATTTGTGGATTACACGAGGAAGATACCTAGAGAGGATCACATTCTATGTGAGGAGGATCTCATTCCATGTGAGGTGGGTTTACGCATGTAAGATGATTGAGTAGGATCTCATTCTATATGAGGAGGTTCTTATTCTATATAAATAGAATCTAATTACTTGTGTTGATATATGGGGTGATGGACATCCCTTTCAAGTCACACACAGAGCAACTTGTTTGTTTCTCACATAGTAAGTTAACAGTTTAACATCATTTGTTTAGGAAGTTATTTTATTCCATATTTACATCATTCATCTTAAACATGAGGGATTCACTCTTTATAACTTATGATTACATAACCACATCCCATGCACCTCTGGGAGGGTCATGTCTTTAGAAATTATATACTTTTATGGTTTGGGTGTGAAGTTGATCATTTGGTACATGTTAGAAAACCTATGATAATTAGAAATGTCAGTAGTGTACCTATGATGAGATGAAAAATGTAAAAGAAAGTCTTGGGACACCCTTGGAATGGAGTGGCCCATATTAATGGGTGTCTCATGCAACATAGGGACTTGTGGTGTAGTTAGACCATTCGTGGATGGGTGTGGGAGCCTTGGAAACTCAACCTTCTGAAATAGATTTTAGAAAAAGGGAGGTATCCTGAAGAAGCCCAAGAGAGCTGATTCATGAAACATTGGGCCTCACCAAGAGGTTCTATGTGAAGATTATATTCTTCGCAGAGGTTAGGGGTTTATTGAATGAATTGTCTTCAAAAAACATGGATACCCTACCTCAGGATGATGTTAATGATTTAAAATGGAGTGCTTTATGATGTAATAATTCCTAAACTAGCCTCAAGTACACAATATTCCATTCCTTATCTGCAAAGAGCATAGTCCTTGGTGATAATTATCATAACCTTAGGTGGAGGTGTTCATTAACATACGGATGGGGGTTTCATAAATCACATGTAACATGAATGATCCATTTTTCTTATGGTTTCTGATGCTCGAGTTCTTCACAAACTAGGTTCAATCTAGAAGAAGATGGTTCGAGTCACCACACCATTCAAACCGGAATGATCTAGTATTTTATAGTCAAAGGGTATCATGTATCTAAGAACCATTTCCAAAAAAATGTGGGCCTTATAAATGGATGTGGCTCTTTTAGACAAATGAATGAAGCTATAAATCTATAGGATGGTCATAGAGCACCATCGAACTCACAGAGCATACATTCTTGGCATCACAAGTTTGTGAGGGGAGGCTTAACGAACGAGCATCATGAAGTATTATCATAATAATGTTTTGGGATATTTTTTTTTATTTTATGCAAACCAATTGTGACTTCTTAGACTAATCCAATTTATATATCTCAAAGCCATTATGTGTTCTATAAATGGGATATTAATTTTCTGTCTGGGACTATTTCTTTTGGGTTGGAAAATTTACACATTTAATTTATAGATTTTATTAATAGTGTTCTACCTGAGTATTTGGATACATTTATGGTGGGATTAATTAATAAAATTAAAATTTATTCTATTATATATTAGTAACATAACAAAGAATTACTGGTCATTTTTTAGAGATTAAAATATATTAAGTTTTATGGTAAATTTAGTAATTAAAATAGTTGATAAAACAATCATTTTTCCTTGATATATTTTGCTTATATTGATGATATAACTATTTATTCTACTAAAAAATGTGTTGGAAGAGTTTCTATGACCAAAAAATGTCACTAAGATTTAAAATTTTATTATCTTAGTGGGTTACTACAAAAACTTTTTGGAAAGCATTAGTTCTTCATCTAGACAACAAACTATGTTACCAAGAATGGGATAAAAATTGGCATCGATAATGGAATTTTATTAATATTTTACTAAATTGAATGTAAGTTATTTTTATTCTCTATAGTTATCCTTTACGAGATGAATTTTTGAATTAGTTATTTAAAATAATAAATTATTAATGATAAAATGGTTATATATTTATTTTAAATTATTATTTAATTTAAATTTATTTTAATCACTAGAAATTTTCATTTGAAAAACTATCTTACAAATGATCTTAAAAATGGTGTGGTTGTTTTATTAATTTTAAATTTTAGAGGTATCATTTATATGGGGTTAAATATTAAATATATACTACACATAATTTTTTAAACAAAAGATTTACTCAAAAATAATCTTATCAGGAGTTATAGAAAATGGGTTGAACTACAAAATTATTATTGTTTCAGGTTTCAATTTCAAACAGAAAAAAGAAGTATAGTAAATGAATACTTTATTTAAAATTTATTGACTGATTATCCATGCTACATTTAAAACATAATCCTTTGGGGAATTATTTAATTAATACTATTGATAAAACTGTTAAAGTTGGAAACCCATCTCTTTTGTTTTAAGGGTGAGTAAATTTCTCATTATTAAAAGTAATTGATAATGTTTAAATTGATGTAAATAGATTTTATGAAATTGTAAACATGGTTAAGGATTAAATATTGACTAAATATTATATTGAAAAAGAATATATTTTTAGGTTTTGAAGGCTGTTGTGTATGACATGTGTTTCCCATTTGATTAGGGACCTATTAAAAAACTCCTAATTAATTGATTTCTATTCACCCTAGAAATATTATGTTGTTAAAAAAATCCTTCAAAATTATTACTTGTAAAAAGGAACAAAAAGTTATATATTTTAATTTACCATCAAATTGTTGACTTTTCAATATGGTAATGGTAAGAACAATTTATTCAAGGGGTTTATTTATACGTTTTTAGTGCCTATATTGAAAATAGGTGATTATATGCATAGATTTTGCGCTAGGATTAACAAATTCATCTTGAGGTAATAATAAAATTTTTGGTTTACTTGATTGAAAGACTAAGGATATTCATTTTATTTCATTAGATGAAACAATCTCCTTTAATTTGAAATTTTTATATAGTAAAATTATATAAATTCCCCCTTTCAATTTAATTTGATAATGATCTTATATATTCAGTGAATACTTTGGGAATTAACATCAAAATTAATGGGTTGTTGACATTAATTTCATAAAAAAATTCATCCTTATCCTGATAGATAGTCATAGTAAATAATTATAAAATTTGAATATATTATTCAACTTATCCATTTTTTTATCATTGATATTCAAATATACATATTTTGTTATTTTAATTTCCTAATAATACTATTTTTCATTACAATTTATCTATGGATCATTTTCACAAAATATATGGACAACGGTGTCAAAATCCATCATGTTTAGATGATTTTACGAAATTTATGTTATTTGGATAATAAGTGACGGATGAAATTGTTCAAAATGCATATATTATTTACCACTATATATGGGAAGCTCAAAGGAGGTATAAATTTATGTGGATAATGAGTTAAAATATCTCTAATTTTGATGTCATGTTTTTTATATTGTATCTTCATCAAAATATGTATGGTTTTTTAATAAAAAAAATATTATCTCTATTTCATATTAGTATATACAAAACTATAGAATATGATGGATCATTTTATTATAATGTGGAATTACCTCCTTGTTTATATCAAGTACTTGAAGTGTTTCTGTATCTTTGATAGTGAAGGATATAATTTACGCACTATATATTTTGATCCACAATGTGGTACAATTATAGTAGAATCCATGTTATAAAGAAAATAGAGATTGGGTTTTTATCAAATAGATCATGTACTATGAAAAATTGTGATTTAACAGATTATAGTTCTATAGAAGGATAACACGATTTAGGATGTAAATTGAGAATTAGATAAATGAATGAGGAAAAAATTCCATAAATTATTTATGTAAGGAATACAATTATGAGGATGAAATTTCTTTATTAAAGGTAAAATAATGAAAAAACCTATGTAATACTATAAATAAATCAAACATATAATTAATTTGTAATGATTTTATGGATTCATATACATTATTTTTTATGAATAAATTTATATGATGATCAATTGTAAAATAAATATTTTTATTTAAAATTTGTTATTCCTTTAATTAAATTGTATAATTTATTAATTTTATAATTTCAATTTCATAAAATCTATGTTTTATTTTATAATAAATGTGATGAATTTATCATAGTGTATTTTTTACATATTGATAAAAATAAATATTTTTCAATGAATAATGTGAAAGATAGATTTTTATTATAACTATAATATCATATTCAATATTAAAAAAATCTAATTATGTTTTGGATAGGTTTAACTATGTAATTTTTCCCTTAGACTATATATAATCCAATTAATTTCCTATTAATTCTAATTATACTTGATTTTGGTTTAAAATAATTTTAATGCTTAAAAAATTAAATAATTTTTCGTTGTTGATGGTGCATTTATATTAAAAACAATTTTTTCAAAATATGAAAATTGAATATGAAAAATTTTATTTCATAATTATATTTAGGTTTTAAAATTTTATAACTAGGTAATTTAATTTTCATTAATTATGAATCGTAACCTTGCTAAAATGATATCACACCGGTAATGGATAAAATGTTTAATGGTGGTGTAAAACATAGTGTCATGGTATCAAATATCATTAAATAATGGATAAAGAACATTTATTTTAATTTAAATTATAAATTACCATTTATAAGATATTCATCCATTTTCACTTTATTTTGAGAAAGACATATAATATATTTTATGGATTTAGGTATTTATATGTGTGACACTCACATCTCATATAAAAGGGAAACTAATTTACTCACATTTTAACACATATTGTTCCATTTACACAGACCAAGTACAAGAAAATACCAACCCAAATCCCTTCATGTTTCATAGTGGTTGAGGTATCACCAAAATATCATCCAATACTGGATTAAGGTATATCCTAAGGGGTTTTTTGTAAAGAATAGTTATAACTCTTAATAAAGTGTTTCATGTTTATTTCTTCTTATAACAACATTATATATTATTTAAACAAACTAAATAAATAATACATAACATAAATATAATTAACATATATTTTTTTATGTTAAAACACTTTTTTGTCTCCCTATCCATTAAATGATTAATGAATACATCGATCATGTGTATATGTTCACCAAAACCTCTGTGAAGAGATCTGTTTAGTTTTTAATAATTATATAATATGGATAGTTTAAATTTTATTAAAAATTAATATATATTATTTTAAATACATATATATTATTCACTTATGAAAATATATTATAAAACCTCTTGAAATATGGTCTGTTGGAAAAATATAATTTCACTAGTGCATATTTATGGACTACAATATCTATGAAGCAATGCAATTCATTTTTGTCACTTCTACCAATCAAATATGGTAATGGGAATGAAGATAATGAAACAATATGAAACATATAATGTATTTGTTTGTTGTTTATATTATAATATTAACTATTTTATTTTATCTACATATTAGGAAAATGAAAATGATGTTCATGCATACGTTTAACCTAACATTTCCCTAAAATTATATGGATGACTGTCATGATCAACTCCCACGGTTGGTTATAAAAGATTATATAATCTATAATATTATAATTATAAATTCTTTAATAATTTTTAGTTAATTAAACTGAAACACTTTTTTCATATTTAACATAGTAATGTTATTTTCATGTCATAAATAGAATGTTCCTAAAAATAGCCAACAACAACCTATACATTTTATGAACTAAGTAAGATATGTGAAATGATAATATAATAAACATGAATAATGTTAATAATAAATTAAAAAAAATGTAAGAACCCAGTTTTTTCTGCAGAAGACTTTGGAATATTCTTGATGATATTCCAGAGCAGTGCCTTCAGATGGCGTGCGATTCCGAGCCCCGGAGTGGCCGGAATTAAATTTTCAGTGCATTCACACTGGAAACGCTAAATAAATGGGATAACTCCTTAACGGAGTTCCAAATCGGAGAAACGAGTGTACGGATGGGTCCATAATAGGGTGTTTACCCTAGGAACGACATAAAATGTGTCGGCGCGGGACGTTTGGACCCCTCGCTCACTTTCAGAACGTTAAACGGATAAATAAATAAATAAATTTATTGGTTTAGTGGTGAAACTCATGTATCTATTAATCGGTGGCTTGGATTGGGAAACTGAGGGCACTGTTGAGTTTGGAAGGTTCCGTTTACCCTAGGAGGGGTGTATGTTTCACGGGCGCGGGCCGTTTGTGAAAAATGGCCCCAGGGGCGTTTTGGTAATTTTGGCGGCCTCGGGCGCTAAGTTTAATAACTTTTGAACGGGTTTTCGGATTAAAATTCCAAGACCACTGTTGTGCTCGGAAGGTGGTTTTTACCCTATGGGAGGCTTAACCTCGACCATGTCGGGTGTTTCGGATGCGGGACTTTTTGGGGGTTTTAAATTAATTAAATTGTTAATTTAATTATTTAAACACCCCCTTCCCCTTCCTCCCCTCTTCTCCCTTGGTTCCAGAAGCTCCCCACAGCGAAGGAGGAAGCTCCCTGGCATCACCTCCTCCTCTCCGGCAAAGCACGGCTCTGACGGATCGCAGTGAAGCTTCGGGCAAAGCCCATCGAGGTAGGATTATGCGTTTTACATTTAAATTTCTGAACCCCACTTTGAGATTGGTTATATTAGTCAATTTGTTTTATGATATTTGAAAAAATCTCATAGACGCGTAGTATACATTTTTATCTCTCCATCGCATCTTTCGGAATCACAATCTGAGCTCGGAGGACGCCAGGGTTGATCGCCGAAGTTTGCGGGTTTTGAAGCTGATCCCGACCGGTTTTGGTGCTCCGGCGATCCGAGGCGCGGTGATGCGGGTGAAGGGCGGCGGCGGTTCCCCTTGGCGGTGGCAGCTTCTCATCAAGGCAGTGTCATTTCTCGCAGGTGGCGGCTCTAGCTCCAGGGGACGACGCGTCTTGCGGGAGGTGGCGCGATGCTTCGAACAGGTGGTGACCACAAGTGGGGGGGGGGGGGGGAGGTCGCGGGAGACCAGGGTCGCTGACCCCGGACAGTAGAAAGTGGACTCGCTTTTCCAGGTCTGTGGGTGGAAGAGAGACCAGACTTTGGGCCGGTCCGGTTTGGCATACCACGGTCCGTGCGGGTGAGCTGCGGGCTGGCCGGCTTGAGCCAGTCCAGGGGGTGTGGACCGGCCGGACTAGTCCGGACCACCCCCTCTTACGTCCGGTGATGTTTAAAAATGCCGCAACTTCCAAACGGCACGTCCGTTTGACGCACTGTCTAAGGAAGTAGATATGTATCGACGAGATGGACTTTTGGAGACGGTTTTGAGAATTTTTTATTCCCGAAACAAGGGGCCTCGGAGGCGCGACACGCCTTTAAGTGAATTGACATTTTATGGGGGATCTTGTTTTGAGCGGCGCGGACGCATCCGACGTCCGCTTTAAGTGTCGTCAGTGGTGTTGGAACCCTGGCGTTGAGGCGGAGGTCCCCAGGGTGGTTTCGGGTGTTGAATCTAGGGTTGAGGTGTGGGTCCCCAGCCCGTCTCTTGAGCTGCATACAGCTTTTAGCGACTCTTTCATCAGACGTCCATTTGAGGCGTTCGAGTAGTTGTTTCTAGATGTTTTTCCGAGAAGATTGAAATAGTTCAATCTTCCCTCTCTAATTCGGCATGACGGTGTGGGGCCCACAAGGGTCGTCTGGGCATCGACGGTGATTTTCTATCTTTATCACCGGGCGACCATTTTGGACAAGTGAATAGTCCATCTTGTGTACATTTTCAAGAGGATAGAAACGGTGCAATCTGTTCGTTGTGTTTCAGGAATGGGATGTCGGTCCCACGAAGCACCTCTCATGTGCGGTGCGCCGGAATGAACCTTTTTATCCGGTTATCTCTTGCACCCATGTGATTAGTGCTTTTGAAGGGTTTTCCCAAGGGGATCACAATGGCGCGATGTGCCTGACTATTTTCGGGAATGAGGCTCGGGATCACGGGACGTCGTTCGGGCGTGAGGTGGGGTCGGCGACTTTTCCGTCGAATGTCCATTGGAGGCAAGTAAGTAGTTGATCTAACATGTTTTTCTATGAGGATTACAATGGTATGATCTGTTTGGTTTTGCGGAGCCTCTTACGCGATCTTATTAAATGTGGAAATGTGAAGGTGCTTAGGGGGCGGTTCTTCAACCGTGTTCTTAGCAGACCCTTGGGAAGTGATCACGTGCACTCCCATGTGGGTGATGTAAATGATTGAAGTGATGTGGATGGTTGTGCCCCAGTCATTAAGGCATCAATTTGGAGATGTTATGTCACACCTTCTTGTTGAAGCTGGGTGTCGTGTACATGATAGCCTTCGGGCTGAAAGTGAGGTATACTATGGGAGTATACGGGAGTGCTTGGAGGTATCTGTGTTTTCTACCCGAGACGTTCATGCACTTGGTTGGGGTTAACTTGGGGCCACACGTCGTGTGTTCCCCAGGTGTGTGTCGAGCTCTTATTTGCAAACATTGACCTCTTGCTACATAGAGGGTCCCCTAGTGCTCGTTTATTTGACCAGTAGGGTGGAGTTTTCCCCATGCTCGGTGCTCGTTGGTATGACCAGCAGGGTTGAGTGGTCTCCCCCTGGCTTCATTCTCGATTGATCGGCCGGTACTGGTGCTATTGACACCCAGTAATGGAATAGGCGTTGAACCTCTTTTGGTGAGTTGTTCTGAAGTTGGGTGGTTGCGCGATACCCACTCTGTATTTGGTTGGCCAGTGTTTTACCCTCCAGTAGAGATGGCCAGAGCAGTTCAGAGTTTTACCCTCCAGCAGGGCTAGGCAGTGGGATTAATCATCGACTTCTTTGAGTTTACCATCTAGAAGGGCTGGGCAGTGGGTCACCCGACGCTATTAGGGTTTACCCTCCAGCAGAGACTGGGAAGTGGGTCACCTGATTCTATTAGGGTCTACCCTCCAGTAGATATTGGGCAGCGGGTCACCCTACGCTATTAGGGTCTACCCTCCAGTAGAGAATGGGCAGTGGGCCACCTGACACTATTAGGGTCTACCCTCTATTAGAGACTCGACAGTGGGTCACCCAACGCTATTAGGGTCAACCCTACAGCAGAGACTGGGAAGTGGGTCACCAGATGCTATTAGGGACTACCCTCCAGCAGAGACTGGGCAGTGGGTCACCTGGCGACCTCTTAGGGTATACGCTCCAGCAGGGCTGGGCAGGGGGTCGCCCGTCATCTAGTTCCAAGTCTACCCCCTAGGACAGCTGGGTAGTGGGTTGCCTGTCGACATATTACAGGTCTACCCTCCAGCGGGGCTGGGCAGTGGGTCGCCTAATGATGTCTTATGGTCTACCCTCTAGCGGGGCTGGGCAGTGGGTCTCCTGATGATGTCTTATGGATTACCCTCCAGCAGGGCTGGGCAGTGGGTCACCCAATATCTGGTAAAGAATTACCCTCTAGCTGGGCTGGGCAGTGGGACACCTGTTATCATTCTAGGCTCAGTCCTTTCTACTAGGCTAGTCTATGGCTTTCCTCAGTGATTACTGGAGCGGGACCCCTGGTTTCGGGTCAGTGTTGTGACGACCTTGACTTTGAGAAGACCTCTCAACTGCAGGGTAGTGATGAGGCGTGGTTTGACTTTCCCTAGAACTCCCAAGTATGAGGGGCACTTTCCCCACTGAGATGCATTCTTGTGACGCAATCTAAAACCGTTCGGGCGAGTCAGTGCTGCCCAAAGAGGATAGTTTCGAAGTGTGGTGATTAAGTCCCTTGGCTTGCGGTTTGGGGAAGACGTGCGGGATACTGGGCATCGATGATGGTGTTACTTCTGGGACTGTTGGAGAATCATTTTATTGGGCTGATCTACAGGATGGAGATCCCCTTACGATCTCGTTTGGGATTCTTGTTGATCATTCAGATATGTATATACCTTTTTTTAGGACCCACTTATTGGGTTTGGTTACTCTCCTTCCAGGAGAGGTGATGACACATGGGGTATGCCACGTGCTTTCCTTGTCTAGCTTCTCGTGGTTGGATGCGTCTACTCTCCAGCTATAGGTCGCAAAGACTCAACGAGAAGTTCATCTTCTCACCGTTTCCAGCTCCGTGTGTCTGGACGAGTCTACCTTCTTTCCTCTTATTGGGTTGAGCTAGACTCTTTACTGTACTCCTTAATTCCTTTGGGTTGTACTCCTTTACTTTTCCCTATTCGCTCTACTGCTCACCCTTCGATTCCTCCTTTGTTGCTCCCTCAAGCCTTCGGGGTATCCTACTGAGTATTTTCATACTCACCCCTACATGGTCTTTTCATGCACTTGGTGTGCCCCTGAAGACGACAGATAGCTGGAGCGTGACTTCAGTGGAGAGTAGGTGCTTGGGAGCTTAGACAGCGTGCGGTGGTCAGAGTCGGGTTCCAGGTGGAGGACCCTTATAGCTGTTCTCCTTTCTATTTATCTGTTGTCGGGTTGTGGCACATTTTGGTTGGGCGCGTGCTTTTCACCTTTTCTTTTCAGTTTGTACTTTGTATTGTTTAGAGGTCGATGCACACTTGTGGTTTATTTATATCAGTGTCCCTTTACTTTTCATTTTACTCTATACTTTTGCATTGAGTGTGCTGCGTGTGTGTGTGTATAGGTTCTTAGGCAAAGTCCTCCTCGAGTTGTTGTGCCTTCGGCGCTGGTTGCCAGCCCCTGGCCTATGGCGGCGGGCTTGTGGTAGTTGCGGCTCGAGCCCGGGTAGGGTTCGGTCGTGCCAATGTGGTATCAGAGGCAGGTTCGTTCCATGGGGCATTGTGCGGACGTCCCTAAAAAGGAATTCGATGGGTTTTAGGGCAACGGTGTTAACATGTCTTGAAAGCGGGTCTCAGGTCACGGAGTCCAGTGATGGTGCGGCGGCCGACGTATCCATTCACCAGGACCTTGATAACCCACTTGTCAACTCAGCATGTTGAGACACTTTTTGCAGGGAAAATGGGTTTGTGCATCACACAGGATTGAGTCTTTGACTATCCTTGAGTCAGCTCCCCATTGTTGTTGTTGGAATATACATTATGCTTATCTGACCGCGACACTCATTGATAATATTCAGGATGTCTCCGCGAAGACAGCCAGCTAGGATACCAGCTTTGGTTCGTGACGAAGAACCTGTGAGCTACGAGGCCATAGTCCAAAACCCATCATGCAAGCCCCTTTCTCTGGGTGGGCCGGTAGCAGCACCCCCACCTGTTGAAGAGCAGACAGCTTCAGCGGAGCATGCTGAGTTTGAGCACAGGTTGAGCGCGCCCTGCGAGTTCCAGTGGCAAGGACCGCTGATGTTCAGTGGTGAGCCAGCCCCTCAGGCAGTAGAGGTTTGGCTCAAGGCAGTGGTTCGCCTTTTCAGGCTTGTGCAGACGTAGATAGATCAGAGAGAGGCTTTGGCAGCCACCCTTTTTCGTGGAGCAGCTTGGTGTTGGTGGAGTCTGGTGACTCAGCTTCTTGACGAGTCGTTTCTTTCGTAGGATGACTTATAGTTTTTGTTTCAAGTGGATTTTTCCCCCTCTTTCTTGCGCTTCGTTCGGATTCAGGAGCTCTTGCAGTTTCAGCAGGGAGGGATGACGGTGGCCGAGTACACGGCTAGTTTTGCAGACCGTGCATGCCTTTACCCAGACAAGTTCCATGACGATAACCTCCGAGCGCGGAAGTTTGAGCAGGGTCTCTGCCGAGAGATTTGTGCTATCATAGTACCCTTTGGAATTTCCACATATGCCAGGGTGCTAGAGCAGGGACTTGTGATAGAGGGATTCCTGTCACATTCTAGAGTTGGTGGTGGCAGCAGGCACGTTGGAGCCGAGACATCTGTCGCAGCTCGCGGGCATCGGTAAGCAAGACCATGACGTAGGTGGCTTTCTGACAACCGGACTCAGGGGCGTGGTCGTACACCATAGTTGTGCCGGAGGGCACCAGTGCAGCCCAGAGAGGGTTGGTGCTATGCTTGTGGTGGGCGAGGTCACTTGGCACGAGACTACAGGACCCAAGTTGCGGAGAACGCCGGGCAGGCAGCATGTGCACCACCACGATAGAGACATCGCCATCACTGGAGTAGCGCCCAGCGAGGTGGTGCTAACAGAGGAGCAGGAGGAGCTGGTAGTGGGGGACAGCTTTTCGAGGTCTCCAAAACACCACTAGGTGGTCCATGTCAGGCTTTGGGAGGTGACAGTTGGGACCACGGACAGTCGTGAGCTTTGGATGTCTACGATCCTGCAGAGCATGGGATGATGAGAGGTACCCCTTGCGACTCTTCTACTTTTTGCAGTAGAATAGTTAGGCTCTACGTGTGAAATGATTTTCTCCCTGCACCTTGTTTGAGGTGTTACCAGGGTGACGTAGGGCATCGGTGTAACCCTGTGTTGGTATGATAAAAGGCGTGGGACCTTTCCCTTTAGTCGATGATGTTGACCCATTCGCTTCCCGAGTGTGTAAGAGACTCTTGGTTGCGAGACATCCACAGTGAAACCTTGCATGACCAGATATCCTTGGGTGTTTCACCATATGGATATTCTGAAGGAGGAAATCATCAGGCCTTATTCCAGGTGCGGGCGGTGATTCCAGTCGCGGCATGCGACATAGAGGTTTGACTGGGGAGGTGAGCTACCCCCAAGGGCCTTCGGGCCGTTTGAGACCGTGCAAAGGGATGGCGAGGTACCCTACTGCCTTTCCCTAACCCCAAAGTTTGGAGTGGGTGCACGACATAGGCAAGGGCCGACCTCGTGTGAATGGATCAATCCTTTGGTATGTGTGCGGTGATGCAGAGCTGTGCGTGGGTTCTTCTGGGTATGGGAAAGCCAGGTGTGGGCTTAGTACCATGTGTTGCTCCCTATTTTTGCTTTTTGGGGATTAAAATAATGAAGGAGAGAATGATGTAAGAACCCAGGATTTGCTACGGAAGACTTTGGAATATTCTTGATGATATTCCAGAGCAGCTCCTTCGGACAACGTGCGATTCCGAGCCCCGGAGTGGCCAGAATTAAATTTTCAGTTCGTTAACACTGGAAACGCTAAATAAATGGGATAACTCCTAAACGGAGTTCCGGATCAGAGATCCGAGTGTACGGATGGGTCTGTAATGGGGTTTTTACCCTAGGAACGACATAAAACATGTCGGTGCGGGACGTTTGGACCCCTCGCTTGCTTTTGGAATGTTAAATGGATAAATTAATTAATTATTTTATTCGTTTAATGGTGAGACCTGAGTATCTCTTAAAAGGTGGTTCAGATTGGGAAACCTAGGGAACCGTTAGGTTTGGAAGGTGTCGTTTACCCTAGGAGGGGTGTATGATTCGCGGGCGTGGGCTGTTTGTGAAAAATGGCCCCATGGGCATTTTCGTAATTTGGCGGCCTCGGGCACTAAGTTTATTAACATTTGAACGGGGTGTCGGATTAAAATTCTGAGACCACCGTTGTTCTTGGTAGGTGGCTTTTACCCTAGGGGAGGCTTAACCTCGACCTCGTCGGGTGTTTCGGATGTGGGTCTTTTGGGGGTTTTAAATTAATTAAATTGTTTATTAAATTTTTTAAACACCCCCTTCCAGTTCCTCCCCTCTTCTCCCCTGGCTCCAGAAGATCCCCACAGCGAAGGGGGAAGCTTCCCTCCATCACCCCCTCCTCTCTAGCAAGGCACGGCTCTGACGGATCATGATGAAGCTTCGGGCGAAGCCCATCGATGTAGGATTATGTGTTTTGAGTTTTAATTTCTGAACCCCCCTTTGAGATCGATTATATGAGTCAAGTTGTTGTATGATCTTCGAAAAAATCCCATATACATGTAGTATACGTTTTTATTTCTCCAACACATCTTTCAGAATCAAAATCCGAGCTCAGAGGAGGCTGGGGTTGATCGCCGATGTTTGCGGGTTTTGAAGGTGATCCCGGCCGGTTTGGGTGCTCCGGCGGTCCGAGGTGCGGTGGTGCGGGGGAAGGGCGTCGTCGGTTCCCCTTGGCGGTGGCGGCTTCTCGTCCAGGCGGTGGCACGGCTCACAAGCGGCGGCTCCAGCTCCAGGCGGCAGCGCGGCTTGCGGGCGACGGCACGGCGCTTCGAACAGGAGGCGAGCGCCGGTGGGGGGGGGGGGGAGGTTGCGGAAGACCGGGGTCGCTGACCTCGATTGACAGACAGCGGACCCGCTTTTGCGGGTCTGCGCGTGGAAGAGAGACCGGCCTTCAGGCCGATCCGGTTTGGTGGACCGCGGTCCGCTCGGGTGAGCCGAGAACCGTGGTGGCACAGCCGGCTAAGCCCTGGGCCGGCCGGCTTCAGCTGGTCCAAGGGGTGTGGACCGGCCGGACCGGTCCAGACCACCCCCTCTTACGTCCAGTGACGTTTAAAAATGCCGCAACATCCAAACGGCGCGTCCGTTTGACGCGCCCTCTGCAGCAGTAGATCTGTATCGATGAGACGGACTATTGGAGATGGTTTTGGGAATTTTTATTTCTCGAAACGAGGGGCCTCGGAGGTATGACGCTCCTTTAAGTGAATTGGCGTTTTCCGGGGGATCTTGTTTTGAGTGGCGCGGACGCATCCGACTTCTGATTTAAGCACCGTAAGTGGCTTTGGAACCCTGGCGTCGAGGCGGAGGTCTCCAAGGTGGTTCTGGCTATTGAAGCCGGGGTTGATGCATGGGCCCCCATCCCGTCTTTTGAGCTGCGTCCAGCTTTTTGCGACTCTTTCATCGGACGTCCGTTCGACGAGTGGGAGTAGTTGTTTCTGGATGTTTTTCCGAGGAGATTTCAACGGTGCAATATGCTCGCTATAATTCGGCACGATGGTTCGGGGACCACGAGGGCTGTTTGGGCGTCGACGGTGATTTTCTATCTTTATCACCAGGAGACCGTTTTGGACAAGTGAATAGTCCATCTTGTGTACATTTTCAGGAGGATCGCAAAGGTGCGATCCGTTTGTTTTGTTTCGGGACCGGGATGCGGGTCCCATGAAGCACCGCTCGTGTGTGGTGTGCCGGAATGCACCTATTTCTACGGTTATCCATTGCACTCATGTGAGTAGTGCTTTTGACGTGTTTTCCCGAGGGGATCGCAATGGCGTGATGCGCCTGACTGTTTTTGGGGCCGAGGCTCGGGATCATGGGACGTCGTTCGAGCGTGAGGCGGCGTTGGCAAATTTTCCGTTGGATTTCTGTTGGGGTCGAGTAAGTAGTCGATCTCGCGTTTTTTTTCATGAGGATTACAATTGTACGATCCGTTTGGTTGTGTGGAGCCTCTTACGTGATCTTATTAAATGTGGAAATGTGAAGGTGCCCTTGGGGCGGTTCTTCAACCGTGTTCATAGCGGGCCCTTGGCGAGTGATCGTGTGCACTCATGTGTGAGTAATGTAAATACATGAAGTGATGTGGATGACTGTGCCCCAGTCGTTGAGGTGGAAAGTTGGATATGTTACGTCACACCTTCACGTTGACGTTGGGTTCCGTGTGCACGATATCCTTTGGGATGAAAGTGAGGTATACTCTGGGAGTATACGGGAGCGCATGGAGGTACGCGTGGTTTGTACCTGAGACGTTCGTGCGTAGGGTTGGGAATAACATGGGTCCACACGTCGTGTGGGACCTAGGTGCGTTTCGAGCTCTGCTTTTCATACTTTGACCTCTCTCTACGTAGAGGGTCCCTCAGTGCTCGTTTGTTTGACTTGAAGGGTAGAGTTTTCCCCTGGCTCGGTGCTCGTTGGTTTGACCAGTAGGGTTGAGTGGTCTCCCCCTGGCTTCGTTCTCGATGGATCGGTCGGTAGCGGTGCTAGTGCACCCAGTAATGGAACAGGTGCTGAACCTCTTTTGGTGAGTTGTTCTAGAGTTGGGTGGTTGCGCGATACCCACTCTGTATTCGGTTGGCCAGTGTTGTACCCTCCAGTAGGGATGTCCAGAGAAGTTCTGAGTTTTACCCTCTAGCAGTGCTGGGCAGTGAGATTACCCATCGAATTCTTCGGTTTTACCCTCCAGCAGGGCTGGGCAGTGGGTCAACCTACGCTATTAGGGTTTACCCTCCAGCATAGACTGGGAAGTGGGTCACCCGAATCTATTAGGGTCTACCCTCCAGCAGAGACTGGGCAGTGGGTCACCCGAAGCTATTAGGGTCTACCCTATAGAAGAGACTGGCCAGTGGGTCACTCGACGCTATTAGGGTCTACCCTCTCGCAGAGACTAGGCAGTGGGTCACCTGACGCTATTAGGGTCTACCCTCTAGTAGAGACTGGACAGTGGGTCACCCGACACTATTAGGGTCTACCCTCCAGCAAAGACTGGGTAGTGGGTCACCTGACGCTATTAGGGTCTACCCTCCAGTAGAGACTGGGCAGCGGGTCACCTAACGACATCTTAGGGTCTACCCTTCAGCGGGGCTCGGCAGTGGGTCGCCCGTCATCTAGTTCCAGGTCTACCCTCCAGCATAGCTGGGCAGTGGGTCATCTGTCGACTTATTCTAGTTCTACCCTCCAGTGGGGCTGGGCAGTGGGTCGCCTGATGATGTGTTATGGTCTACCCTCCAGCCGGGCTCAGCAGTGGGTCTCTTGATGATGTCTTATGGTTTACCCTCCAGTAGGGGTGGGAAGTGGGTCACACGACATCTGGTTAAGAATTACCCTCCAGTAGGGTTGGGCAGTGGGACAAATGTTGGAATTCTAGGCTCAGCCCTTTCTACTAGGCTAGTATGTGGATTTCCTCCGTGATTATCGGAGCGGGACCCCTGGTTACGGGTCAGTGTTGTGATGACCTTGACTTTGAGAAGACCTCTCGACTGTGGGGCAGTGACGAGTTGTGGTTTTACTTTCCCTAGAACTCCCAAGTACGAGGGGCACATTCCCCACTGAGATGCGTTATTGTGACACAATATAAAACTGTGCAGGTGAGTCAGTTCCGCCCAAAGAGGATAGTGTCGAAGTGAGGTGTTTGTGCCCCTTGGCTTGCGGTTCGAGGCAGATGTGCGGGATGCTGGGCATCGATGATGGTGTCACTTCTGGGACTGTTGGTGACTCACTTTCATGGGCTGAGCTACGGGATGGATATCCCCTTATGATCTTGTTTGGGATTCTTGTTGAGAATACAGATATGTATATACGTTGTTTCAGGACCCGTTTATTGGGTTTGGATACTCTCCTTCCAGGAGAGGCGAAGACGCGAGGGGTATACCACGTGCTTTCTGTGTCTAGCTTCTCGTGGCTGGATGAGTCTACTATCCGGATATAGTTAGTGAAGAATCGATGAGAAGTTCATCTTCTCTCAGTTTCCAGCTCCTTGTGTCTGGATGAGTCTACCTTCTTTCCTCTTGTTGGGTTGAGCTGGACTCTTTATTGTACTCCTTACTGCCTTCCTCTTGTACTCCTTTACTTTTCCATGTTCGCTCTACTGCTCACCCTTCGGTACCTCCTTTATTGCTCCCTCGAGCCTTCGGGGTATCCTAATGAGTATTTTCATACTCACCCCTGCTTGGGATTTTCCCACACTTGGTGTGACCTTAGAGACGACAGACAGGTGGAGCGTGACTTTAGTGGAGCATAGGAGCTTGGGAGCTTGGATAGCGTGCGGTGGTCGGAGTCGGGTTCCAGGTGTAGGATCCTTCTAGCTGTTCTCTTTTCTATTTATCTGTTGTCGAGTTGTGGCACTTTTTGGTTGGGCTCATGTTTTTCCCCTTTTCTTTTCCGTTTGTACTTTGAACTGTTTAGAGGTCGATGCACACTTGTGGTTTATTTATATTAGTTTCCCTTTACTTTTCTTTTTTACTCTGCACTTTTTCATTGAGTGTACTGTGTGTCTGTGTACAGGTGCTTAGGCAAAGGCCTCCCTAAGTTGTTGGGCCTTCGGTGTTGGTCGCCAGCCCCTGGACTATAGAGGCGGGCTTGGGGTAGTTGCGGCTCGAGCCCGGGTAGGGTCGGGTCGTGACAAAAAATCTAATATAATTTAATTGCCCATTGAGGTATACATGTGAATGAATCGATTTAGCCTCAGGGTATGTGATTTTCCTTTGAAGCATTGTTTTAAATATTTCAATCTTCTTAACATCTATATCCATTCTCTTGAATAATATTTCGATAATATTATTATTTATTATTTAAAGTCTTATAAATTCCATATTAAACTATTTATTATTTTCTATACAAAGGATTAAACAATTAACCATTTCAATGTTTTTTGTATGGATTATATTTGACTTTTTACAAGTATTTAAAAGGAATGTTTTTATAAGATATAACACTTGAGATAATTTTCATATAACCATAAGATAATATTGATTTTTATATGGAATGTTTTTAAAAGTAATGTTTTTATAAGGAATGTATATATTTTCAAAATATTAACCTATAAGATAAAATTGATTTTTTACGAAAATAAATTTCCCTCCCTTTTAGGAATTATTCATTTTTAATAGTTGTCAATGAAAAGTGATATTTCTCTTTATGATTATGTTAAAATATGAATTTTTTTACTTATGGGTTCAAGAAATGTTTTATGATGAAAACGTAAAACCTATTTTTTCATTATATGGTAGTTATGAATTATATATGTTAACTTGTCATCCTGATATAGAACATGATGCAAAATGATCCTTTTATATATCTCCAATGAATTGGGTAACAATAAAGTCATTAATGTGAGAAATTAGGGAGATAACCAAGTTGTTTAATATTATTTAATTAAATAAGATTTTGTTATTAAGAAGTGGGTTAAAAAAGATTGAACTTGGGATATGAATATGATACTCTATGATACATATATTTTTCTTGAAAAATTAGTTTTTATTGAAATCGTTTGACTTCATGTGGTAGCATAAGTATATGAACTTTTAAGGGTGAATTGTTTTGAATTGTTCCCAAGAGTTCCCATGTTCTCTGATATTCCTTCATTATTTTCCAATGAATATTAATGGTTAATAATTTTTTTTAAAATTAAAATGTGATTGATATTTAATATTTGGAAATTATTTAATTCTTTGATCATGTTTTTTATTTAATAAAAACATGTTCATCAGTTTTCATGTTTTTAAATGGAATAATAATATTTATTTTTTTATATTCCGTACTGAGATTTTGTTCCTAACCCATATTTCTATAAAAATGAACCCACTTAAAGATGAGTATAAATTTTACAATGGTCATTATTTCAGATATGGTGACTCATATATAAATAAGAAATCATATCTTGAATGAAACATTGCTATATACTTATAGCCCTGTTTCTACAAAAAATGTACATTTCGAAAATATCTCATTTTTTTTTAATTTTTTTCATTATTCTCCATATCTACCGACCAAAAAGATCATGGAAATTTTATAAAGTTCATTCCCTGTTAAAAATCAGGTAATTGTGAGTTTATTATGTCTCGGGGAGTTAAATACGATATTACCAATGTCATATAGGGAATTAATTTATTGAAAGTGGGAAGAGATTATTAAGGCTTTAGAGTAATTTAATGGTTTGGAAGGGAAAGTTGATACATTATTTTATTGGTGATATTGAAATACATTTCCCTAAAAATATAATTTAAGTAAAGGTAATGAAAAATATATATATTCACCCATGATTTTATAATATATTTTTCTCTTAAGAACATAATGCATTGAATATATTTTAATACAAGGAACATTAAATATTTTTGAATTATGAAACTAATTATGAAATGAAAAAATAAAAGACATTATAAAATAATATCTTGTATATTTTACTTATGAAAGAATCTATTGATACTATAGATTCCATTTTAAAGAATATTTTATATATAATGTATTACATTAATTTTAATAATTTCATTAAATGATATTGGTAATATTTATTTATTGAATAATGATATCCGTTAATTATATCGTTTTAATTGTTATATAATTATAAGAAATATTAGTTTAGTAATTCAGGTATAAACAACAAGAATTTATTTAAAAACAATCTTTTATATATATATATGATTTTATTTATATTATTATTTCCCTTTTTATAATTAAATATATAGAATAATACAAATTTTTGTTGTATAAAAATGAAAGAAAAATTACACATTAATTATTAATTTTATATAAATGAAAATAAAACATTTTAATGTAAAATAATATATATTTCATATTTTTTTACAATTTGAAATGTTTTTTATCATAATTATTTAATTTAATACATATTGATGAATGATTTTATTTAATATTGTATATATTATTTAATATTAAATAAATTAATATTAATTTTTTTTAATATATGGATAATAAGAATCAATTCATTTAGAATTTAAAAAATTTATTTCTTCTAGAATGATTTTTCTGTGGTAATTATATTAATTTCCTAAATATTTAAAGATTTAATATGATAAATTGGATTCCAAATTTGAAAAAAAAATTAACAATTTGGTGTACAAGGAATGTTTTATAATCCAAAAGAATAGTTTTCTTTGTAATAGATGAATCACCATGATACAGGTTGACATGGTTAAAGGGGGTTAAAATATGGGTTAAATATTAAAATATAACAATTATATATTTCATTATTTATTTTTATTTATTGACGTAGGTGATAAAATATACTATATTTAAAAATTCAGTTTTTTTTGTTCTTTCATTTCATAATGAAATTTATTGTAATATAATTCTATGGTTATTTATAAGGGTTCCACTCCTTGAATTATAAAATGACACCTCCCCTCTATAATTATCCAAAAACATTAAACCCCTTTAAAAACAAAATATCTTCCATAATCAATTGGAAACTCTCCCTCTAGTTTTTAATATGTCCATGGGTCACCATAAGACCAACCATTGAAGGTATATGTAGGGATTCGATGGAGGATACATGTGGAAGTAATATTCAAATTATCTTTACTAATTTATGTTTAATTATTCTTATAGTAATGCCTAAAATTATTTAAAATAATAATAATAATGGAATTGATTTAATTTTTATCATAAAATGTTATTATATTGATGAAAAAATAATTATCTACCTTCTTAAAATAGGATGAAAAATGAAAATATATCTCGTTCATATGTGTGAAGTATCGCCTCCATAAAGTAATGTACATCATTTTTTATCATTATCCATCAAATTTTACTATAATTAATTTTTTGTTGAATATATGTAATGTTTATGACATAACTATAAACTAATTAATTTTGTACATTTTTTATTTGTATCCATTTAAAAATGAAACAATCGTCGATGGGTATGTGTGGACAACTACCACAATGGAGAGATGAATTTTATTTTTCATAAACACCATACATTGATTTTTATAAATGAATATATAAAAAAAATATTTTACTTATTTATTTCTTTTGATTCCATAACCATGACCAATTTTTATAAAATGAAACTATTAAACTCAAACATGAATGAAAAATGTAATAGTTAAAAAATAAATATATATATATATATAATCAATTATTAAAATACAAGTAATAAAAAAATTTAAGATAATGATTTCTACTAATAGGAATATAAATATGGTTCTAATATATATATATATATAATTAAAATTTTCTCTATAAGTGGTAAAAGATTTTTGAATTAAGAGAAAGACCAAAGTATGGTTTTATATGAAAATTTCATACTTATTTGGGATTAATTATGGTTAAAATTACATTGATGTAATTTTATCTATTTTGTTGACTTAAAATAAAATATGTTCTCATCATATTGTTATTTAATGGTTTCTCAACTATTCTTCCCATTATTCAACTTTTGAGTTCTCAAAAATTCAAAATATTTTTTTATTAAACCCAATACATATTTCTATTTTTTGGATGAAAATATTTATACTACATATCCACTTCATTAAAAAATTTATTGAAGTAATTATATAATTTTATGTTACATATAGAGGTTATTTTTAACAAAATTTTACATTATTAAAAATACTATAAAAATTATTTTCTTTTATTTCTCCGAATGGGTAATTTTTAAATTTTATTATATATGTGTGAAAATAATGAATTTAAAATGTTTATTGAATTAATAGATTTTATTACCTGAGTGTATAGTATTTATCATGATTCCAATTTAATATCATTGCTTTTGTTTTCAAATGAAATAATATTTGTACAGTTCTATAATGTTTTCATTTATCAAAATATAGAAAAATAAATGTTTTTTCTTTATGTTTTTATATGAATATATTTAATTATTTTATAATGTTATTTTCATATAAAACATCATCATTTGTTGATCATTATGTATCATAGGTGATATATTCTTTTGATTCAATATTAATAATTTATCATGATATCTTATGTTGATGGAAGAAAAAAATTACTGTGAAACCTGTATCATTTCAACAGGATAATTTTTATTTTACGAAATGATAATTTGCCTTATGTAATTATAGAATATATGTGTGTGGGGTATTTTTATGAGATCAACTACTTTATTGTATACCACCAATTAAATGGGTAACTCATTATATATCTTGATAATAAAGGCTGTATGATTTTTTTCTCCCAATCATAAGAGGGGAGATGAGTAGTTATCCCAAGACCAAGATTGTACATTGGTGATTATCCTAAGGCTTAAATATGGATAATGCATTGTTTTGGGTCATTGAAATTTTATTTATATATTTATGTTTATAAGAAACTTTTTTATATTCACTTATGATATATTCTTATGCCTAGGTAATGCCCACATGGCACATGATTCATTAGTGTTCATCACTCTTAGGATTAATGTCATATGTTATTATGATTCATTGTTATGCGACTCTTGTTTTTAGATTTTTTTTTTGGGTGTGATATTAATGTTAGCAAAAACTTATACATAATATATTATCACTTATGATATTTTAACATTATCTACCATTTTTACCCTTAAAGAGAATCTATGTGCTTATCTTCCTTGTTTTTTTTGTCCTCTAGTATATAAAGATCGATATTATGATTTATATGTATATAATTTTACCATTTTTGTATACTTTTTTTTGGGAAATGTTGAAGACTGTTCATAAATATGATTTTATTTATCTATATACTTAATATTCATCACAAAATATTTAATATTTATTAATGTTATTCTCATGTCACCTTAGATGGTATCAATTTAGTATATAATAATTTTTTGGGATTATTTTTTATTAAATAAGAGATTAAAAACTAAAAAATAATTTGTAAAAAATGATATAGGAAAAACCTGTAATATGAACAATAATGTTAACCACGTCTAATTTCAGAATATCTAAAAGAAGATAAAAACTCACCACTGATTCTTTTATGAAAACCCATCCAGCTTTGTCCAGTCGGTCCTATAATCCCCTAAATACTTTTTAATGGATCAAGGTGATAGAAATGATATTTCAAATTCTTTTAACACACATATATAAGTGAAACATAAAATTCCAAATGCTACTACCCATGATAAAAAGGTGAACCTTTCTTTTTTGAAGCTAACCTAATAAGAATTATATAGTTAAGTGTTCATGGTCGAGAATAGTGTTAGAATGAGTGAAATCTTGGGATAGTTCCTAATATATGAGTGAGTTAATGAAAATAATTATGAAATAAGATTTATTGGCCAATGGGCATATTCATTAGTATGATACGTTACCCTGATGGGTAAGAACCTATTATTTGTTGGGAATTAATCCATGGAATTATAGATATCCCACATGGTGAGATAAGAAGGCTCATGGAATAGGGAGTCTAGGACATGAAAAATAGTATTAGATCAAATAAAAATCCAACATTGTAGTGGAAATGACTATGAATGAGGTGTCAGGTCCATAATATTGTAATTTTTCACTAATGGGGGCTAGTTCAAAGACCTTAAAAACAGAAACATTAAGGAATATTTTTACTACCCATGTCAATAGGGTGGAAATGTTTTCAATGTCCTACCTAATTATAAATCCATAGTAATTCCTACTTGACCATGACTGGTGATAGGATGTGTGGCCAATTGAGATAAAAAATATTTTCTAACTTTTAGGCATATTCATTAAGATAATATGTGATTCAATTGGGTGGTATCGTATTGTGTGCTAGGAAGGGAGCCAGGGTATTACATAAGACATGTGGTGTTAGATTTCTAGGTTTTTTTGCCAAAAATGCACAGCTAATTGCAATTCTGGTGATATTATAGAAACTTAAGAGATAGAACCTATGTTCAAGGCCCAAGTAAGGTATGTAGATATAATTACCTTGTTCTTATTCTCGTGAAGGATATGCATGACTTAATTATACAAAATTATTATATGGTAAATGATACACCTAAAAAATGATCACATAATCTAAAAAATATAAGGTTTAGTGTATTTGAAGACTAGATACAAGAGTAACTTATTTTATAACCATTGTGACCATTTCACATTAAAGGAACCATTATAGACCTTTTTTATGAAATTTAATTAATAAGAATCATGCAAATGAAATTAGGAATGAAAACATAACAAGTCATGATATCAAATACATACATAGTGGTGTATAATAATTTAGAAAATAATGATTTCAAAAGAATATAAAATATAATAGAATAACAGAAATATGAAATCATCATAAGATAGAAGAAAAAATAATGAAATAACATGTGTTGTCCTATAGGGACAATCATTTTATTGATAATTGACTCTAGTGAGTAATATCACCTATTATTATGGGTGGGAAACTATTGTATTTTTGAATACCCATTTTGTTAAATGGCTATGTTCATGGACTTGGGAGGATTTTTTGTTAAAACATTCATGTTATTATATTGAACCAATCTATACATTCTTTTTTTCTTACATAATTCTAATATGGTAATCAAAACATTTCAATAATTGTTATATAATCATAAGAATAGAAGGGGTAGTGTTTTTTATGACTCGAAATATAAAAAAACATATCTTAAAACCATAGTGAAACATTATCCCCAAGTGAACCATAATAGACTATCATTTAGAAATCTCATTAATAATACTCATAAACATAAATTAGAGGTTGCAAACATAAAAAATGGGTGAGTTCAAAAACTCATAAAAGGTGACTAAATATTTCATAAATCCTCATTTTATATGAATGTGTAAAAAAATATAAATATAAAATAATCAGGAGTGAAAATCATAAAACATTATAGAGATTCAATGTTCAAGGAATAGAAACATAAATCCATACTATATTTAATTGAAAAAAACAATACCTATGGAATTTTTTAGATTTATTTAACACAAACCATCAATCATTAGATCATATGATTTAAATAAATAACATAATTTCATAGTGAAACAAACAGTATCATATGAAAACATTATATTATTGAGAAATTATATCATTTCCCATTCATACTATAAACAAAAATATATTTTTGAATACCTATATAATGTGATATAAACTCTTAACCAATGCGTTATAGTGAAATATAAGACCCCATTCATACTCATTAACACGTATTAGTCCATCATTAAAATAATTTACATTTTACATTAAAATGAAACAATTTAAATGAAATGGGTTCCATAATAAATCTAATTCAAAATCATTATCATTTTCTAAATAACCCGAAGAAATAAAATTAGTATCATGGAGCATACAAATTGAAAAAAATAACTTCATGAACTAAATCATTTTATATTGAAAACATGGCCACATATAAATAATGAAATAAGAAATAAAATATATGGTTAAGAGTGAAACATAAATCCAAGGGAGGTAGATCAATTTAATACTAGAGAGGATAATTAAAACATAATAAATAATAGATAATTATTACAATAGTTTTTATTAAACGATGTAAAACCCATAACTATGAGTCTATTTTCTAAAAATACTCCATTTTTTCAACATTAAAAAAATATTTCATTTAAATTGAATTGTAAAAAAAACTTTTTATATATAAATAAATAGAGGAAATTATTTAAAATAAAATTTATTTTAAAAATAATCTCAATAGGGAATTTTATAAATCAATAAATGGATTTTCAATTATTATTCCCTTTATAATATCCCATGATTTCTATGAAACTGATTTAACCTTATCACTTCTTGAATTATCTCACTTTTTAATGAGATTACACCATTCATGGGTGATATTTTGAGAATACTAGAACCTATTTAAGGGGGATAAGTGTGTATAATATAGTGTTGGGTTGATATTGGGATGTAATTGAGGGTGTTTTTGTTTGACGGGATGTGAGTAGAGTAGTGGACATTTTATAAGTGAAAAGGAGTGACATTTTTATAAATATGAAAAACGATTAATTATTGGATAGTCACATTCAGGGAAAATATATCCAAATATTTTAAATAATAGACATGATAATATATAAACTTGAGATGCTCCTTGTCCACTCTATTAGGGTAAAATTTTATTCTGTTTTTTCATTTACCTCTTTTGTTACTCATTTTTACCATTTTAGTCTCAACTATGGTAACAAAGTTTTACCAAAAAAATTATCTTATAAGACGAAAATTAAAATGGCCATAATTATTTATTTTGAAACTATTGATTATAAATTTTAAATACAATTTTGATTCAATATTTAAATTTGATTAAAATTTATTTTAAATAACTAGATGTTTAATGTATAAAAATAATTTCCTAGAAAAATGTTAATTAATTTCCATAATTTATAATACAAGATTCTAAAATATGAATAAATATATTAAAATATTTAATTCAGTTATAAAATAACAATTTGGTCTAATAAAAATGTTTTATAAATTTCCAATCCTTACTTATATAATAATGATTTCATAAAATTCATGTTATTTGTAAAAAATATATTTTTGACTAATCACCTAAAAGTAAATCCTTTTATAAAAATATAAAACATTAATGAGAAGATAATTTTTATATAATAAAAAAATAGAGATTTTTTATTTAATAAAATTTTAAAAATTTATAAACTATGATTTGAATTGAAAATAGAAAAACATTAACAAAGAAGTTTTTATTATAAAAATGAATTTTTTATCATTAAGTGTAATTATTATTATTGATTATGAATTTTTAGTTAAAATAATTTAATAAAATTATAAATGTGTTAATTTTAATGTATTAGGATAAAATTAATAATACATTACAAAAAAATTAATGTTATGTTTCTACTAAATATACTTTACCAAATACTAATAAAATGAAATATTTATATTCTAAAATTTAATTTTACTGTACTATTTACATTAAATTTTTTATCAATTTATAAATAAATAATATAATAAAGTAATAATAATATAATTAATATTTTTACAAATAAGTAAATAAAAATAATAATATTTTAGTGTTAAATTTTTATTTATCCAAACAGTCTAGTAAGAAAGTGAGACGATTCCAATTTTTTTACTAAAATGTAACAAGAATGACATAAAGAAAGAGGTTTATAGATATGAGTATCTAAATCGCCACACACATACACCTCAAAAATGGCGAGAAAAAAATATGAGGTTGCAATGAACCACCTCTAACTCACCTCCACAATCGGTCTCTTTTATAGAGAATCACCAACCTAATTGGCTTTTCTCTTTGTGTTTGTAATACCTAAGATGAGATTGTCTGTGATCTATATTAAATTTATCCAAGGTGAAAAAAATTCTTGGGAAATTCCTAGAATGAACCTTTATAATTCCCACCACCACAATTCAGTCAGATTCCATCTAGAGTATTATCCGTCCATGGTGAATGACATATTTTGTTTCCTTAATCATTGAACACAATTCAGCTTCAATAGAACACCCATTCCAATTGAAGTGATAAAACATCCACAGAGATGTTAGGAATAGTGTGTAAGATTTAACCACAACCTAAGGGTCTGGGTGAAGCTTAATCCATCCCATATATGATCACTTTTAACCATTTTGGGATCGGTGGGGATCTATTTGATATCCTTTATCAACAACAGTTTCATTAGCAATCCAATAACACAAAAATTCTCAAATTAACAATTATAGCTAAAATTGTCTCCATGGGAGATACTTTAATTTTGGAATAAAAATCACCACCCATTTCATTTAATTATCTCCATCCTTTATGAATGGAACTTGATTTTTAAAGGTGATATCATTTCTTTATCTCCATGTGTATGATATATGTAACGACCTAAGTATTTATAGAATAATATGTTTTAATTTATATTCATAACTATAAATAGTATATTATTTTTATGTTAAAGGGGACACTTTTTATTATAGTATACTCGACATGGATCAAAGGGGTTTCTATGAAATCTTATGTTGCAAACAACATTGAGATATATTGAAAAATAATAACATAATATTATTATTGTAGTTAACTCCAAGTCATTTTATTGGATGGAATAAATATAACTAACCATATTATGATTAAATTTTTTGTTAAATACTTTTAAATTTATCAAATAAAATTTAGAGTCTTAAAATTATTATTAATCCAATTTTATGCATAAATACTCTAATATTTTTAAAATGCAGTTTTCCACCTTTTGATAGAGAACCCTTTTTTAATATATGTTTTTACCTTTTATATGTTAAATTTTAAAAAATAAACTTATTATTTAGAAGAGGGGAATAAAAGTTACTTTGGTTAAATATCTGGTATTTTTCTAATAAATTTCGTTTTTAATGAATTGGGAAAATACTGCCTTTTAATTCAAAACATCATTTTATCTAATTTTTTATATATTTATATTATTATTTTAATTAGTTTTAAAGTTTAATTAGAATTTGTATTTATCATTTAATCCCATTTTGTCCATTTTATGTAATTTCACTTTCAAATTGGATATGAACACATGTCAATATTTTGTTAGTTTTTGCTTCTTAAAAACATGTTTTTTATTTTTTACAACGGGAATCAATGTTAAATTTTTTCTGAAACATCTGGGTTTTGAATTTGAAAAAATGGATTCTATATTTTGAATCTGGAGGTCCTAATTTTTTAAATAGGTAAATTTTATTTTTAGACATTATGTATAGTAACATCAGTAAATATTTTATTTACCATGTTTAAAGGATAAATTTGGTAAATGAGTGTAAAAAATAATATTATAATAATATAAAATTACCCATAAACTTGTTCTAACCCTCTTGGTTGAGATATGTCTGACCCTGGTAATTCTTGGGTCGATTTTAGGACACCATGGAGCCACTTCTGTGTAAAAATTACATTTAATTACATTTAATTTAAATTTCTAGAAAATGTAACATAAACATATATCTTTTACTAAAAAATTATATGGGGTTTTATAAGTGATATATTCAAATATTAATAGTAATTTTAATGATAATAATATTTTCTACATTATGATATTTTATTTATTATTTTTATACATTAAATAAATAAATTTTATTATGAAAAAATTATGATGTAGTGCTTGCTTCATTAAAAAAGGATTAAAATAAATGAAATTATAAATGATAAAATAAATGCAATTTGATAATTTTGATAAAATTCATGAATTTTATTAATGATATATAAATTTTTTATTTTTATTAATTATGTTTTTTTTGAAGTAATCAAGTTGTTATGGATTTTTAAAAATGTCATGATATGAATAGTGTGAAAATTTACTTAATTCATATTTTAAAATATAAAATATTTTATTAAATATTATAAAATTAAAAAAAATATAATATTCATCCAAATATTTATCATAAGTCTAAAAATTTATTATTGACACTAATTGTATAATTGGATTGTTTTGGTAGATATTTTGATTCTCAAAGTGTTAAATGCTTGATAAAACTGTTAGAGTAAACAATGGTTAAATAAAAAATATTCGGATTAAAAAATATCTAAAACCTATATAATTCTTGTTGGATAATTTTATTTAGAATTATATTTGTCTCATATTTTAAATAACTTAATTTGGATTCATTTTTAATCTAAATATAATTTATAATAAAGTAATAATTCTTGATACTCCTTAAGTGCCCCTCCTCCCTCGTATAAAAGGCCACTATCTCAAACCCTTACTCACACCTATTGACCCCCATTGGATCATCAAACCTCTGACCAAATAAGATCTGAACATCCCTGCCTTGTTTTTATAAGCCTTTCCTTGTTAATAATTCAATTCAAAAGGACTTTTAGCTTAAATTAAAAGGAGTTACCCTATTTGAGGAAATGTCTTCTCTCAAACTTCTTCCATTTATTTTCCCTTCTCAATCCCCCATAACATATATTTATTAAATTATTTTATAACAATAAAAATATATTAAAAATACAAGGTTATTTTATGAGAATTATTTGAACTACAATTACTCACAACTCCATATAATGGATACGAAGATATTGTTTCTGTGTACAATGAACTACAGCCTCACGAAACAATCATAATTTGGTTTTCCCTACCACCACTCATGGTTGATATTAGGATGGCACTTTATTTATAAGTGATATATATTATATTTATATTCTCTATAAGATTCTTTATTTTTCATTTATATTATACCTTTGTGGTTTACAAAATGGTTAATTACGATAATTTCATTTGAGGAAGTATGGACTACCGCCCCCTCAATGTGATATGACTCATTTATGCTATACATGGAATGAAAAAAGGATGTAATTAATTAAATTATGAAACTTATATTAAATATATATTATTATTTAGTTATAATATACATTTGTATCATTTGGTCTTCATTCCATTAAAAATAATAAAATGAAATGAAAGTAACATTCATGCGTACGTACGGCTTACCATCTCCATTAACAATGCACTTCATTTTCCAATATCCAAATTTTATGGACTATTATAATTAAATAAATACTATATAGATATAGAAATATACAATATATATTATATATAAATCATGAATTAATTTCTAAATATAATATACTTTTTACCACATGGACAATTAGCAATTATAAAAATCATATTTTTTACTCAAGTATCGAACGTCAACAAAAAGACCAATGTGAACTTAAATAATTATATGATTAATATAAATATTTAATAAGTGATATAAAAATAAAAATAAACAAGTAAAATGTTTTTCTGTAATTATAATTAAATTATGTTTATTATTCAAGGAGATAAATAACGAACAAGATAGGTTGAACACAAAGTAAGTGAACTTCTTAATCCAATTTCCATTCATTGGGTTGATCTTATAGTTATTGATTTCTTTGTTATATGATTATGTGATAAATGAATTTTGATATAATATCATGTATTTTTATTTTCTTTATGAGTAATTATAGTTAATTCACATAATTAATCAAATTTATTGAGAAAATGATCTTTGTGAGGGAACCTTTCACCATCCTCTATTAGTCATAGACTTCTTTTATGTTATGTATTTTAATTTCCAAAATATTATATTGGGATATATTCTTCTATATTCTTATTGAAATAAATTTTATGACCAAGGTATGAGATACCCTTTTCTCTCCTAACAACTCATCTTATGAATTTTGGGATGAGGTTGTTAGGCTGTCAAATTTTCATAACGGACTTTATCTCAATCATCTATCATTGAGGAATATTTTTATTTATAAATGACATTATTTTATATGGTGTATAAATCGCTTATGCTTTTAATTTAATTCAAAGGGAATCTTTTTTCTAGAAAGTGTTCTACTAAACCAAAAAAATCACTTTTCTTTTTAACATATGCGATAACAAAACATTTCCACCACTGTGATAATTATTTGGTATTTGGAATACTTAACAAGCCATAATATTTATAAAAAGGAAAATAAATACCATATGCCCTTTTTACGTATTTTGGTATTGAAAATGGTTTTGATAAATAGTTTATTATGTCAATATCTTAAAATGATATATTGTGATTGAAATATGGAACTATTATCAATCTTTAATGCTTGTTTTATGTGTTATGAATATGTTATGCTTCTTGGTTATTGATTGCGTATACAGGTAGTTCTGTTATAAAACTAGGGTGGTGATCCAGAGATAGCTCCCCAATAAATTGGATAACGTCATAGAGGTAAATGTTAATGTTTCTCCTAAGAGATTTAGGGAATATATTGTGGTGGTTATTCCAAAAGTTACTCCCTATGATGTTTTGAAATCTACAATGAATGTATGATATGGATTCCACAAGTTACCCTTATGATTTTTTATTTCTATGTGTTATTCATAAATCTTATGATTTCATGAGGTATTTTAAAGAGCTTATGTTTTTTATGTATTGATAGAATAATGTATTATTTCATTATTTTATAACCCTCACAGAGATTTTCATGCTCATCTTGTGTTTTTGAAATGTTTTTCACAAGGTATATGGAAGGGTAAGATAATGGTGTTATTAAAGAAGATTTATATCAAGAAAAGAACTCTTTATTTTTTTAAGGAGTTTTACTATTGTAAAACAATTGGATCGAGTAGAAGTGTAAACATTGTAATTTTTGAGATGCATGGTAATAGTTACGACCTATTTCTTTAAATCTCTAAACCTAAAAAGATCCTCAATGTGAATTATTTACTTAATTGTAGATTACGTAATGTTTAAGTATGGGGCCTTATAGTTTGTATCATAATAAATATTTTATAAAAATTAAGGGATTAATTGTTTTTTTAAACACATGGTTAGTCCATATGTCCATTATTTCAATTAAATCCTTGTTTTATAACATTTTCGGATCATGGAATGTATGTTACAAATGAAAATAAGAAGATCTAAAAAAAATTCATATATCTTCTTGATGACATTCATAAAATAATTATTGTAAAGTCATGTTCAGATTATTGTTAAAAAAATTCTTGCATGCAACTCACTTGCAATTAGTTGTTTGAGATATCAAACACATCCACTATACCTTGATACAATCTTGGATCATGGGTTTTATTTAATCAAATTCTACATTCTCAATATAATTTTATTTCATGAAAGGTAAATATTATCAAGTAATTTTGAAATATTTTACCTTATCTCAAGATTTTGAAGCATATTTTGATTTTGAAAAATGTGCTGAAGAAGGAGAACCTTGTGCAACCTATTTATATTTTAATTTAAAATATATTATCTCAGAATATGATTATGGTATTTTAAAAGGAATAGTGATTTAAAGATTCAACACAAACTCGGTCTGACTGTTTTATAAAAATCATGTTTTATCAGATGTTCTGAAATTATATTTCATACATGATTAATTTTTGAAAGATTTTTTTTGCGAACACCCAGATGACTCGGGTTGTACAAATTATATTTGGATGAATGTAGAAAATGAGTTTGATGAATATCTAAATCATTATTGAAATGAGTGAACCTTATACCTATGTGAATAATATGAGAATGAAACCTTGTGGACACCATGATTAAGGTAGATATTAATTATATTGAGAATTGTTCTATTTTATCATATGGGGGTGAAATAAAAAATCCAAATATCTATAAGATGTCATGAATTAATATATTGTGTTATTAATGAGTTGGGATGAAAATTATAGGTATAATAATACCATTGAGATTAAAATATGTTAGGTTTATTTTCTATTTTTATAAAAAGGACAACCCGCAAGATGGGTGACAACCCATAATGTCCGATAATGTTCTCAGAATCGAATAGACAACCAAAGGATGACAAGGGTGCATCACCTACCACTAGCCTATGTGACGTCCTTGGTCAGTATGACGTATTATTTTTAGTTAAATGATTTTATGAATCAAGAATAAGTTTATTTAGGGAACTTATGATTTATCAAATCGATATACATAGTATAGGAAAATGATTTGGTGATTAAGTGATAAGGGTTATTTTGGAAGAAATTTTCACTTTTGGGAAACTATATGCCTAATGAAAATAGAATACTATGTGATTTCATTAGAGAGTAATGGATGAATTTTATTTTGGAATAATATAAGTATTTTTGTGGACTTATGGTCATTTCGAAAATTTATTGAAATGATTAACCTATCATATAGAATATTTTATTAGTTTAATTAAACATTAATATGAGACATTAACTGTAGTCTATGTTATTTGGAGATAAAATTTAATATTTTTGTTGAAAACTATGTGATTAAATTCTTATGAGTTTTTGTTTCAATCTTAGTTTGGATTTTATTGAATAATTTTAAGGAAAATTGTGTATTGAATCGTCTTTGTTGAACTTTGGGTACTATTTTTTGAATTTTTTAGATAAGAGTAGTATTTCTTTTTTTAAAGGATTATCCTTTTGGAGATTATCTGATCTACTACATACCATTTTTGGTTTTGGATAATGTATAATGATATGGGAAATATATAGTTCATCTTTTATGGATTATGTGATTATTTAGAAGTTGATTCTAGTATTTTTTTGAGTTACCATGTCATCTTGAATACTAATATTTTGGATAAAAGATGTGTTTGTGGTAGAAATTTATTAAATGATGAAAGTCTTCATGAAAATTAAGCATGATTCCTTATGTTCTTAGCGAATCTCTTAAATAAATTACAAAAATTTGTTAAAAGGGACATAAATAAAAAACCATTACCATTTACTTTTCCTAATATGGAATCAAAGACTGTTTAACCCATCATAAGTTTTTGATTTTCTGGTGGTAAAATTTCACTTAATCATGTTTTCTATCACTCTCCATCCAAACTTACCACTTCGTTTCTCTTCTATATCTATCTTTTACTACATGGTATCATAGTATGGGTTATCTCATGTGACCTCTAAACTTAGCTTTCTTTCTTTTTAAGTTATACTTTTTTGACACTTTTTCAAATGTGGGACTTTCAATTAAGTTTCCAAGAATAATTTGTAAATTGCGAGGATGCAATTTCCAATATGTGCGAAGGACATAAAAACCCAGGTATTTATAGAATAATAAAATTTAATTTATATTAATAAATACAAATAAGATACTAATTTGACATTAAATGGGGATATTTATTCGATAACGTACTCAAAATGCAATAAGGGGATATTTTAAAATCTCATGTGGCACACAACATTGAGATATACTGAAAAATAATAATATAATATTATTATGGTTGTAAATGACTATATATTGTATTAGTAGGAATGAATAGAACATACCATATTATGATTAAACTTTTTTGATAACTTTTTTTACATTTATCCAATAAAATATAGATGCTTAACATGAGAATGGATCCAATTTTATGTATAAATACTCTAATATTTTGAAAAGGTGTTTTTACCACCTTTTGATGGTGAACCCTTTTTAAATCTAGGTTTTATCAGTTTTATATGTTCCAATTGTGAAAATAAACATCTTATTTAGAATAGGTATATCAAAATATACTATGTGTAAAATTTTGGTATTTTTTTGAAAAATTTCATTTTTTAATGAATAGTGAAAATTACTACATTTTAATCCAAAACTGCATTTTCATCTAATTTATTAATATCATTAAATTGTTATTTTAATAGGTCATAAAGTGTAATTGGATTATATTTTTAATATTTAATCCAATATTGGTCATTGAATGTAATTTAACTTTGAAAATGGATAATAACAAATGTCAGGATTTTGGTAGTATTTACTTCTTAAAAAACATGCTTTTTGGTTTTGACAAAGGAAATTAATTTTAAATTAATTTCTACAATTTTTTGTTTTGAATTTGGAAAAATGGATTCATTTTCTGGAATAAGGAGGTCCCTATTTTATAGATAGGAAACTTTTATTTTTAGATATTATCAATAGTAACTTTAGAAAATATTTTATTTACCATGGTTAAAGGGTAAAACTGGTAATGAAGGGTAAAAAATAATATTATAATAACATTATATTAACCTTAAACTATTATTAAACCTATTTTATAAGATATGTCTGATAATGGGAATCCTGGGGTCGATTTTAGGACGCCAAGGAACCACTTGTGTGTGGAAATGACATTTAATTACATTTATTATAATGTTAAGGAAAATGTAACATAAACATATATCTTTTAATAAATGAATTTTTATATGGGGTTATATAAGTAATATATTTGAATATAAATATTAATTTGAAAGATAAAAATATTTTCTAAATCATTTTTTTATTTATAATTTTTAGACATTAAATAAATAAATTTAATTATGATGCAATGATGATGTATTGTTAACTTCATTAATAATAGATTCAAATAAAAGAAATTATAAATGTTAAAATAAATTTATTTTGGATGTTTTGATGTCATACGAAAATTTTTTGGATGATAGTTATAATTTATCTTTTTATTAATTATGTTTTGTTTTTGATGTAATCAAGTCGTTAGGGATTTTTAAAAAAGTCATGATATGAATATTGTCAAATGTGACATAATTCATATTTTAAAATATACAATATTTTATTAAATATTATACAATTATAATAAAATATAATATTGGTAAAAATAGTTATCATAAGTGCAAAATTTCATTATTTACTCCTTAATTGGATATTTTTCATTTTTGGTAACTATTTTGATTCTCAATGTGTCAAATGCTTGAAAACACGGTAAGAGTAAAAAAGATTAAATCAAAACGATAAAGATTAAAAAATATTTAATCCTATCTAATTCGTATTTTATAATTTTTTTTTACTTATACTAATCGTATATTCGATCAAACAAAATTTGGACTCATTTATAATCAAAATAAAATTTATAATAAAATAATAAATGAAGATATTCCTTAAGTGCCCCTCCTCCCTCTTATAAAATGGAACCACCTCTAACCATAATTCACACCTCTAAACCCCCCTTGGATTGTACAACCTCTACCCAAATAATATTAAAACATCCCAATATTTATCCTAGATTCCTTACCTTGGGATGAAGTAAATTCAAGAATGCCATTTAACATAAATCAAAAGGACTTTACTAATTTGAGGTAATGTCATCTCTCAAACTTCTTTCATTTATTTTCTCTTATACAACCCTAAAATCTCTATTTATTCAATTATTTTATAAGAAAACCAGTATATATAATATACTAGGTTGTTTTCATGATAATTATTCCAACTACACTTACACACACATCCATATAATGGATACAAACACTCTCTATTTGTAGGTCGAACTACTGCCTCATGAAATGAAGATTATTCAATTGTTTTCAACCACATATCTTGGTGGACATTAGGATGAAACATTATTTACATGTGATATATAATATATTTATATTATCTATATGCTTCTGTATTTTTCATTTATAATATACATTTATGGTTTCCAAACTGGGTAAATACGGTAATTTCATTTGAGGAAGTGCAGACTGCTGCACCCTAAAAGTGATATAACTCATTCATACTGTACATGTATCATATAAAGAATAGAATTAATGAATATATATAACATATATAACACATATATTATACTATAGTAATAATATACCTATGTGTCTTTTTTCATTCATTCCATTTCAAATGAAAAAAAGAAATGAAAATAACATTCATGCTTACATACGACTTACCGTCTCCATGGATGGTGCCTTTCATTTTCATATATCCAAATTATGTGGAATATTGTAAATAAATATATACTGGATACAAATACATATTCACTGGATATATATTATATTTAAATCATAATACAATTCTGGAGATAATGGACTTTTAACCACATGGACAATTTGTTATTATAACAAGTTCATTTTTTACTCAAGTACCGAACATCAACAAAAAACGATATGAACTTGAATAATAATATGATTGTTATATCAAGGTAATAAGTGATATAAAGGGAATAATAAAATTTTAAAAGGATATGAATTAAGTATAATTTAATTAAGTTTATTATTCATGGAGATAATGAACAAACAATACAAGTCTGACATAAGGTAATGGAACTCCCTAACCTAATTTCAATTCTTTGGTTTGATCTTCTAGTTCATGATTTTTTCGTTCTATTATTATGTGAGAAATTATTTTTGATATCATATATTGTATTTATAATTTATATTTCTGTATATATATTTAATACACATAATTGATCTATTTTATTAACAAAATGATCTTTGTAAGGGAACTTTTCACCCTCTTATTTTAGCCAAAGACATATTTTATGTTATGTATTTTAATATAAAATTTCTTATGTTGGGATATGTTCCTCTATATCCTTATATCTGTAGATTTTATGTTCAAGTGATGAGATACCCTTTTTTCTCTCATCAAAACACTTTATGAATTTTAATGTGACGTCTTTAGGCTGTTGAATTTTCTTAAGGGTCTTCATCTTAATCTCTTTTCATTAAGGAATATTTTGATTTATACATGAATTTATTTTTTATAGTGTATAAACCACTTTGAAATTTAATTTCATTCAATCAGAATCTTTTTTATACGAAGTGTTTTACTAAATCAGAAAAATAATGTTTCTTTTTAACATACTTAATGACAAAAACATTTTCTCCGCCACGAGTATTACTTTATATTTGGCTTCCTTAACTAGATAAAATATTTTTGAAAAGGAAAATATATACCATATATCATTTTTAATTTTTTTGGTATTTAAAATGGTTTGGAGAAATCATTTATTATTTTAATACCTTGAAATGATATATTGTGATTTAAATATGGAAATGTTGTCTTTCCTTTATACTTCTTTTATGTGTTATGAATATTTTAGTGTTATTGGGTATTGTTTACGTATACAGGTGGTTCTATGATAATCCTAGGGCAGTTGATCCCGTGATAGCTCTCCAATGCATTGGGTAATGTGACGTATATAAACATTAATGTTTCTATTATGATATTTAAGGAATATACTGTGATGGGTATTCCAAATGTAACTCTCTATATAGTTATTAAAGCTACAATGTAATTATTTTATGGATAAATCAAGTTACCTTTATGATTTGTGATTTTGAAGTGTTATTCATAAATCTTATGATTTCATGAGGAATGTTACAGAGCATATGTTTTGTATGTATTAATGTACTAATTTTTTCTTTCATTATTTTATAACCCTTAAAGAGAATTTTATGCTCGTCCCATGTTTTTAAAAGGTTTTTCATAGGGTATAAGGAAGGGTAAGGAAAAGGAAGTATTCAAGAATATTTATATCAAGAAAATAACTCTTGTTTTATTTATGGACTTTTATTATTTTGAGAAAAATTTGATATAGTATAAGTGTCTACATTGTAATTTTTGAGATGTGATGTAATAGTTACGACCAAATTCTCTAAATCTCTAAACATAAAAAGATCCTAAATGTGAATTATTTAATAAATTTGATATTATGTAATGTTTAAGGTTATGGAATTATAAAATGAATTCATACGTAGAGGTGATTAACAATGCATGGTCTTTCTTACTTCAGCTAGCCTTGATGTTGAAGATCATTATCTCCTCAGTGTTATCCCAAAAGATTTGACCACCAATTGTTTCTTGAATTCATTTTTGTAACATTAATTAAAATATAAATGAAACAACTATGTGTTTTAATAATTCCTCCACTCACAAAGATAAGTTATTGGAACAAGAAATGTTTATTAATTCTCTTTGAATGAGGTTATACAACAGACACCATTATCTCTAAATATTCCATATTAGTTGTGTAAAGGCTAGGGGAATATAGGGATTCATTAATCTCACTTTCCACAAGGGAATTATTGCAGGTACACCAATATGTTCCTATAGAATTACCAAGAAGTGAATTTACATGTCAATCTTGGAACCCATATGAGTGTATCCCTATCAGTATAATAATATATCTAGAACACAACAATGATTTTAGGTCGATGGAAGGAATATAAATAGTAACAACCAAATGTTTTTCAATGGAAATTACCTTCTTATAATTATGCCATAAAATAACATGAAAACACAACCTAATGAACTAATAAGTGATAAGTGACCTTCGAACATATGTTTTCCACTTATGTGTTTGGAATTATGAAAATATGACATACATGGTTGTGCTCAAGATGATTTTTGGAGTCTAATAAAACAAAAATAATTTTTAGTGAATAGTTACCTACCCTTATGAATAGTAACATTCCCTCATGAATAGTAATATAACCCTTATGAATAGTAAATCATCCAACATAAGATTAACCTTACACATGAATAATAAAATAATGTTTAGACATCTTAGAAAGTGACAATTTGACTTTAGTAAGCGTTTTGGTATTTTGTAAGTCATAAGTAATTATTTATAAATAATTAATTAATTTAAAATAAAAAGTAATTTTTTTAAACAAATTTCATTAATTATCAAATCAATGTCTTATAGATTTTATATAATTTTATAAGACCCTACATAATTTTTGAAAGCACTATAAAATCAGTTTTAATATTTAGAACTGTTTTTTAAGTAAATTATGGTTTTAATTAAATAATAATTAATCATACTTAAAAAATTCTTTTTGAAAAATGAACTTCATTTTTTAATTCTATACATCGAAAAAAATTTGGGGTAAATTTTTGGGATTTTTCTGAAAAAACATGAATTTTTGATGAATAGTGAAATACCATAATTTACAAAATAAGCTTAGTAAGCTAATTATAGAGTCATGTGTGACATTCTACTGATGTAATCCTACTTGGTTTGGGATCACATGATAAAATTACTATTCTTGGTACTTCAAGATTCAGTATTCCTTGTCTTAGGATAAATTAATAATCAAATGAATTTTATATTAAGGAAACCCCTCTCCCCTCCACTATAAAAAACCACCCTTCACACCCTCATTTCCTCACACCTCTAAATCTCCAATACTTCTCTAAACTCTTCCCGAACATCTTCTCTATCCCCTATATGATGCTCAACATCTTCTTGTCTCATCAAAAGACCAAGCCTAGCTTCCTTAAGAAGGATCTCAAGAGGAAGATTTAAGATTTAATTTCTCTCCCTCTTCTCTATTAATTTCCTTTCATGTTCAAGTTCATTTCATGATCTCACCCCACCTATCTTCTAAAAAATTGTATTTTAACTCCATTATTATAAATTTTATGGAATGTTATGATGCTAATGAGATATTATATCATACACCCCTTTCCCTATTCCTTTTATTTTGTTAAAGAGAACATTGTTCGTGAGGTGTTAATTATCACCTTCAAGAACGACATGATTTCTTATTCCATTTCTACCTTCAGACATGGTCATGAAAAAAAATTTATGGTTTAATAAGAATTTTTTATATGTATTAGTTTCTATTTAATTTTCTGGAAATAACTTATGGCCATATTACTATGTGATAAACTAAAACAAGTTTGTTGTGATCGAAAAATAGCCCAAATTAACCCAAATAATTATCATTTAATTCTTATCTAATGAATCATCCACATAGATATAATATGATTCATTATAAGATCAATAAATATCATGTCATATTATATATAACATGTAATAGAAGTTATAGATGTTTACCCATGTTCTACCCAAGCTTCAATTTAAGAATACAAGTGAACCACTAAAGAAAACCGTAAAAACAAACATTCTCAAACGATGTTTTAAAACTCTATAACTCATCAAAAGGCACATAAAATCACTTAATGAAACCATAATGAAGCATATCAAAGTAAAAAAATTTCTAGATTTCTAATTAATGAATATAATGTCATTATACAGGACATTAAATAGAAGGATTCATTCGGATACAAGGTAAGGGAAAATTCTCGAACCCAAATTTCATTCTTCGGGTTCTCCCTCTTTCGCTCCATTTTTTTCATATAGTTACTCCTTAAAAATAATTTATTCATCATTTTCTATCCTTTTATGGGATATACATTTTCACCAATATTTTTTTTGTCAAACAAAATGTTTTCTAAAAAACGTTTCTTCTAAGAACTCACAATTTACTTCTCATTCATGATAGACAGTTCTTGTAACATGTATTTTATTCCCTCATTTTTTTGGGAACCCAATGTTTAAGAATGTGTTATTATGAGATGAAACCCATTTCCTTTCATGGGTTTTTTATTTTCAGTTATGTTATATGTTCCTTGTAGCATTCATGATAAATGATAATGTTATAATGTGATGGGTGCACCCAGAATTATATAGTGCAATATGAATGTTTAAATGTGATGGGTACGCCTGAAATTATACTGCTCTCCAATGCATTGAGTAAAGGGATGAATATCATGATTAAATTTGAAATGATATGTGAACAATATTCTATCTTGGTTCACAAGTATGTGTAGTATTTAACCACTAATACATGATGTTTCATTTTTTATGGATTGCCACATTTGAAGTCTTGTATTTATGCTTCCTCTCATGTTCATGATCTTTTTACCATGTTATGATTATGATCACCCCATGAAATATTGTCCTTATCTATCCTCTTACTAGGCTTCTTTCTCACCCCTTTTGATGTATATCCTCAGGTTTGTAGATGTACTAAGGAGAGGACAAGTGCCAATAAGAAGCTAGAGAAGAAGAAATTAAATAAATGTTTATACTTGATGTTGTAATTGTTTTGTATGGTCCTAGTTTTACTAAGACACTAAACCTTTGGATCCTCTATGTGTAATAATATTATGTAGTTTATCTTTAAAATTATGTAATAGTAATGTATGAAATGGCAGGGTCTCTATAGTTGGTATTAGAGGAATGGTTTAGTTAATTTGGGAATTATGATTAGTGAACCCTAGAGAAAACAACTAGTGTTAGACTAAGTACAAATAGGCACACAAGAATCTTTACGTAGGGATCCCATATGTTAGGATTTTAGTATAAATTGTGAAAATAAATAAGTTATTTTTTGATGAATTTTTGACTTATGTTTTGTTCTAACCTTTTCTATTTTAGAAAATGGTGGTAAATAGGAGAAATAAGGACAACAACTCATGTGAGTACCAATGAAACGATTTCCCAAATGACATCCCCAACGATTTGGGAGGAGGAGTTCATAACATCATGGTGATGCTTACCCAATTATCTCAGGTTATGAACAAATAACCATAATAAATGGGAACATCTGCCATCACTAAAGAGGGAGAAACTGGTTATCAAATGTTTTATGAGGCAACGACCACAGACGTTTAGTGGATCCACTAATCCACTAGCTGTGGAATAGTGGGTCAAATCCATGGAGAAGATCTTCTTTGTTCTTCACTGTTCAGAGATGGGGAAGGTGACCCCATCCATTTATCATCTAGATGGAGAAGTCGATCAATGGTGAGCTTTGATTAAGAGCACCAAGAAAAAGGAGGAAATTGAAGAGATCGAATGGGAAGACTTTAAGATTGTGCTTCTTAACAAGTATTTCCCAAGAAATCTTCGCATGAAGATGGAGAGAGAATTCATGGAGCTCAAGAAAAAATAAGGAGAATTTTTCACAACCTATGAGGTGAATTTCAAAAGGCTTTCAAGGTACGCTATGGGTTTTGTTATCAGAAATGATAGAAACATTTATAGATTCTTTAGTGGATTAAAGCCACACCTTCAAAAATATCTTGCAATTCGAGACATATGGAGTTATGAATAATTTACTCGACGTGCCCTCAAAGGGATATGGAGTTTGGAGAATTCTCCCATGGCTATGGGGATAAGAAATTAAAGATGGAGTCTCATGTTGGAGGATCTAATGATAAAAGTGGGAAGAAAACTCAATGACCCATATCCCAAAAATGTGTGAAGTTGCACCATGGGAACTACCTCAAATGGATGGGGAAGTGCTTCATGTGTGGGAAAGGACACCATGATTAATAGTGTCGAAAAGATAAAAAAAGGAAGGAGAATGTAGCCGATGAAAGGAGAGAACCACTGATGGTTCAATGCTACAACTGTAGGAATCTTCGGCACTGTGCATGTCAATGCACTAAACCTGGAGTTCTCGAGGGTAATCAACGTCAGCAACCACCAAAGCCAAAGGAATAAGGGAAGGCTTATGCTATCACCTATATGATGGTGGATCATGATAATTAAGTCGTAAAAGGTACACTTTTTATTACCTCAGGAATGGAAAAAGTCTTTTTTGATTCTGGTTCTACGCATTACTTTATATCATGAAAGTTTTCTTGAACTATAGAATCAAAGCCCCCAAACCCTGAAGTAGAGATATCTATAAAAACACGAAGTGGTACAATCATTGAAACCCAAGTGTTTGAATCTTCCCCTGTTGGCGTATGTGGGAAGATTCTTCTGGAAAATCTAGTAATACTTCCCTTGGTGGAATTTTATGCTATAATGGGAATGGATTGGCTCTCATTATACAGAGCACATATCGATTTTTGGGAAAAGGAAATATATTTTCATATTCTGAACCATCCTATGATCCTCTAAAAATTCAAGGAAGATCATGAATCTCCATTGAAAAATCCGTCAATGGTGTGGGTGTTGATTCCCTATGAAGAATCATACCTCGCCCAAATGGTTGAGTCGAAGGAAAGTGAAAACCTTGATGAAATGCCCATCGTGAGGGAATACAACGATGTATTTCTTGAAGAGTTACCCTGAATTCCCCCCGGATCATGAGGTTGAGTTCTCCATTTAACTCATACCTGGAGATACTCCTATCTCAAAGTGTCACTATATGATGGTTCCTATCAAAATGGAGGAGTTAAAGAAGCAGCTGCAAGAGAATCTGAAAAAAGGTTTCATACGACCTAGTGCATCACCTTGGGGTGTGCCGGTGCTCTTTGTGAAGAAGAAGGATGGAACAATGCAGCTGTGTATCGATTATTGGGTACTCAACAAGATCACCATAAAGAACAACGATCCTCTCCCTAGGATTGATGAATTGTTCGATTAGTTAAGAGAAGCACAATACTTCTCAAATGTGGATCTTTGTTTTGGATATCATTAGGTAAAGGTGAAGAAGGAAGATATTTAGAAGACTACCTTTCGTACAAGGTATAGGCAATAGAGTTTTTTGTGATTCCCTTCGAACTTACTAATGCCCCTGCAATCTTAATGAATTTGGTGAATAACATCTTTAGACATTAATTTTTGTGGTAGTGTTTATTGATGATATTCTCATCTACTCCAAGAGCAAGGAGGAACATGAAGAACAACTAAGGATTTTGTTGGTGACATTAAGAAAAGAGAATTTGTACGCCATGTTCAGAAAGTGTGACTTTTGGATGAAGCAAGTCACATTCTTGGGACATGTGATCACAAGTGAGGGAATGTCTTTGGATCCATCAAAGACAAAGGCGATTGAGGCATAGCGCAGGTCCTCTAGTGTCATAGAAATATGTAGTTTTCTTGGATTAGCTGGGTACTATTGATTTTTTTTGAGAAACTTCTCACGATTGTCATGATTTCTAACTAAGTTAATAAGGAAAGGGGTAAATTTTGTCTGGAAAGAAGAATGTGAGGGAAGCTTCAAGGAGAAAAAGTGAATCCTGATCACTGCTCTTGTACTCACACTACCAAAAAGTGGAGAATTTTTTGTTATATAAAGTGATGCTTTAAATAAACACTTTGGTTGTGCACTCATGAAAAATGACAATGTGATAGCCTGCGCCTCACAACAGTTGATGATCTATGAGAAGAACTACCAGACACATGATCTTGAGCTGGCAGCCGTGATTTTTGCCTTTAAAATATCGCAACACTACCTTTATGGAAAGAATTGTGACATATACACTGAACATAAAAGCCTAAAGTATATATTCACAAAAAAGGAGCTCAACATGCGTCCAAGGATATGGTTAGAGACAATCAAGGATTACTATTTCTTTATTCACCATCATTCGGGAAAGGCGAACAAGGTAGTTGATGCTCTAAGTAGAAAAGAATCTACTACTCTATCCATGCTGCAGATTAATAAAGACCCTATCTTCTTGGATATGAGAAGAATGGATTTGAAAATCATAAGGGTAGGGGATATAACCCACCCTACCCAAATGATTGTGCAACCATCCATCCAAGAGAGGACTCCGGAAGCACAAAGGGATGATGTTGAGATACAAAAGCTGGTGAATTCAGTAATGGAAGGGAAGCTGAAAGAGTTTTATATCGATGATGATGGTGTGATTCAGTTTGGAACGTAGCTTTGTGTGCCTTCATCACCCAGGATAAAGAAAGAGCTATTGGACAATGCACATAGCTCAACATTCTCTATCTATACTGGGAGTACCAAAGTGATTCGTGATCTCAAAGAATACTTCTAGTGGGATAATATGAAGAAGGAGATTGAAGAATATATATAAAGGTTCTTGGTATATCAGCAAGTTAAATCTGATCCAAAAAAGCCCAAAGGTACGATGTATCCATTACCTAGACCCTTGTGGAAAAGAGAAAATGTTACTGTAGACTTTGTCACGAGTCTCCCAAAGAAGTTGAAGGGAAATAATGCGATATGTGTTGTGGTTGACCAACTCACCAAGACTACCCATCTTATCACCATTCAAGAAAATCTCTCACTTGAACAACTTGAAAAGATATATGTGAAGGAAGTGGTGAGGCTACATGGTGTTCCACTCTCAAATTTTCTCTGACCGTGATCCAAGGATCACATCTAAATTCTAGAAGAGCCTTTAACATGCTTTGAGTACTGAATTAAATTTCAGTACGGCCTATCACCCCCAAAATGATGGCCAATCTGAAAGGACTATTCAGACACTTGAAGATATGCTAAGATCCTACTCTCTAGAATTTAAAGGTGAATGGGATCAACATCTCTCATTGGTTGAGTTCTCATACAACAATTTCTTCCACTTGAGTATTCAGATGGATCTATATGAAGCTCTGTGTGGAAAATGATGTATAACATCAACCTGTTGAGATGAAGTTGGAGAATGAATGCTACATAGACCCGATCTTATTCAAGAGATGACAGAGATGGATTAGGTCATCCAAAAACACATCATAGCTTCTTAGAGTCAACAAAAGAGCTATGCTGACAATAGTCCAATGGACTTGGAGTTTGACGTTAGAGATAATTTCTTTCTTTGAATATCTCCATAGAAGGGAGTCATGCTATTCGGGAAGAAATGGAAGCTAAGCCCAAGGTATATTGGCCCCTTTGAGATCCTTGACCACATAAGAGTCATGGCCTATCGTCTATAACTTCTACCAAATATGGATCAAGTTCATGATGTGTTTCATGTATCACTACTGAGGAAGTACATACCAGACCCCTCAAATGTACTAAAATCAGATGTGGTGCAGCTGGAAGATGATCTCTCCTATGAAGAGCATCCAGTTAAGATTCTAGATTAGAGAAATAAGGTTCTACACAACAAGACAACCACCCTTTTCAAAGTGTTTTGGAGGAACCATAAGGTTGAAGAAGAAACTTGGGAACTAGAAGAGGCAATGAAGGAGAAATACCCTCACCTGTTTGTGTATAGTGAAATATCGATGGTGAAATTTTTTAAGGGGGGAAGAATGTAACGACCCAAAGTTTTTCAATGGAAATAACCTTGTTATAATTATGTCACAAAATAATATGAAAACCCAACCTAATTAACTACTAAGTGATAAGTGACATGTAAACATAAGTTTGTCACTTATGGTTTTAGAATTTTGAAAATATGACATACACGGTTGTGCTTAAGATGATTTTTGGAGTCTAATAAAACAAAAATAATATTTGGTGAATAGTAACCTACCATTATGAATAGTAACATACCCTTATGAATAGTAATATGACCCTTATGAATAGTAAATCATCCATCATAAGAGTAACCTTTCCCATGAATAATTAAATAAAATTTTGACATCTTAGATAGTGGAAATTTGACCTTAGTAAACGTTATGGTATTTTGAAATTCATAAATAATTAATTATAATTAATTATTTAATTTAAATGAAAAACTATGTTTTTTAAAAAAAATTCATTAATTATCAAATCAATGTATTATAGAATTTAGATAATTTTATAATACCCTACATATTTTTTGAATGCACTATAAAATCAGTTTTAAATTTCGAAACTGTTTTTAAGTAAATTATGTTTTTAATTGAATATTAAATTAATAATTTATAGAAATTATTTTTGAAAAATGGACATCATTTTTGGATTCTACACATGGAAAATGGTTGTGGTGAATTTTTTTTATTTTTCTGAAATACATGAATTTTCGATGAATAGTGAAATTCCATAATATACAAAATAAGCTAAATAAGCTAATTATAGAGTCATGTGTGATGTTCTGCTGATGTAAGCCCACTTGGTTCGGGATCACATGATAAAATTACTATTCTTGGTCATTCAAGACTCACTATTGCTTGTCATAGGGGAAATTAATAAAATAATGAATTTTATATTAAGGAAACCCCTCTCCGCTCCACTATAAAAAATCACCCTTTATATCCACATTTACTCACACCTCTCAAGCTCCATGTCTTCTCTAAAATCTACCCAAACATAATCCCTATCCCATATCCCATTTTAAAGAGCTTTTGTTCTAATCAAAATTCCAAGCCTAGATTCCTTAAGGAGGATATCAAAAGGAAGATTTAAGAGGTAATTTCTCTCCCTCTTCTCCATTAATTTGCTTTCAAGTTCAAGTTCATTTCTTAATATCTCCCCACCTATCTTCATCCAAATGGTATTGTAACTCTATTATTATACATATAATTTAATGTTATGATGGTAATGATATATTATATCATCCAATCCCTTTTCCTCTTCCTTTTATTTTATTAAAGAGAATGTTGTTCGTGAGGTGTTAATTTATCACCTTCAAGATCAACATGATTTCTTCTTCAATTTCTACCTTCAGATCTGGTAATGAAATAATTTTTATGGTTGATCCAGAATTTTTTATATTTATTATTTCCTATTTAAAGTTATAGAAATAACTTATGGCCATATTACTAAGTGATAAACTAAAAAAAGTTCGTTGTGATAAAAAAACCATCCAAATTAAACCAAATAATTACCATTAAATTCTTATTTAAAGATTCATCCACATAGATATAAAATAATTCATTATAAGATCATTAAATATACTGTAATATTATTAATAACATGTGATATCATTTCTGGATGTTTACCCATTTTCAACCTAAGCGTCAATTTAAGAATACAAGTGAACCACTCATGAAAACAATAAAAACAAACATTCTCGAAAAATGTTTTAAAAATCAATAACTCATCCAAAGGAACATAATATCACTTTATGAAACCATAATGAACCATATTAATTTAAAAAAGGTTATGGATTTATAATTAATTAATATAATGTTATTATACATGACATTAATGAGAATGAAGAATTCAGATACAACGTCAGGGGAAATTCTTGAACCAAATTTCATCCTTCGGGTTCTCCCTCTTTCACTCAATTTTTTTATATGGTTAATCCTTAAAATAATTTATTCATCATTTTATTTCCTTTTTGGTATATAAATGTTCACCACTATTGTTTATGTCAGAAACATGTTTTCCAATATAACTCTTCTTCCAAGAACTCACCTTTTACTTCTCATTAATGATTGACGGTTCGTGTAACATGTATTTTATTCCCTCATTGTTTTGGGAACCCAATGTTTATGAATGTGTTATTATGAGATGAATCCCATTCCTTTTCATGGGTTTTTTATGATCATTTATGTTTTTTGTTTATTATGGAATTTATGATAAATGATAATGTTATGATGTGACAGGTGTGACCAAAATTATATAGTGCAATAGGAATGTATAAATGTGACCGGTGCCCCAGGAATTATACAGAACTCCAATTCATTGGGTAAAGTGATGAATATCATGAGTAAATGTGAAATGATGTGTGAACAAGATTCTAGAATGGTTCACAAGTATGTGTGGAATTAAACCACTAAGACATGATGTTTCATTTTTTATGCATTTCCACATTTCATGTATTATATTTATGCTTCCTCTCATGTTCATGATCTTTTTCCCTTGTTATCATTATGATCACCCCTTTCTATATTGATCTAATCTATCCTCTTAAATGGATTCTAGCTCACCCCTTTTGATGTATATCCTCAGGTGGATAGATATACTAAAGAGAGGACAAGTTCCAAAAAGAATCTACAGAAGAAGAAATTAAATAAATGTTTATACTTGATGTTGTAATTGTTATGTATGGTCCTAGTTTTCCCAAGACACTAAACCTTTGGATCCTCTATGTGTAATAATATTCGGTTGTTTTTCCTTAAAATTATGTAATAGTAATGTATGAAAAGGAATGGTAACTATATAAATAATTATTTAACTATTGATATGAAATTTCAGTGAATTATAGAGGTTGAGGTAAAACCACGTCTTCATTTATTCCAATGGACAACAATGGTATACTCCAATAATTTTGAGTTGAATGCTTCCAGAATGGAGACATTAAAAATATCTAGAGATTTTTTTATGATTACTTAACACTTGAAAAAATATATGAGTTCATGTCATGGGATTATCCATTATTATTTTTGTTAATATCATACTGAGGAACCCCATTGAAAAATCAATGGTGTTAATAATTTTTCTGATGAATTTATTGTTAATTTAATTATTCATATTTCAAAAAACCTTTATAACCATCCCTTCATAGTATGTGGTTTTTAAAAAATGAGTCCAATTCTAGTAGAAAGTTATAATTCATGAATAAAAAAAACCAAAAAAAATTTCAAATTATATTTCCTAGATCCTTAATAAAGGTTTAATTTAATATATAAAATGAGAATGCATAAAAGAATATAGAGATCATCACACAATTGGCCAAACAATATCTCCCTACATATTAAATGGGTTTCCCCTTCCATGTTGTCATATGAGTAATGAATTCAATGTAAATATTCTCTATATAGAACATTTTGGATTTACCCAAGAATATGGGAACACCAATCTAGATAAAGTAAAGCCATCATCACATAACTATAAAACCCAAGTCCGTGTTGTTTTTCTTCGAGAGAGAGACTGCCTATCTAATGATAATAGGGGGAATATTACAAATAATAACCTGGATATAATTTTTATTATAGTGAAAAATAGGCTTATGATTTAATATATGGTAGTTGCGTAATATTTCCCAAAAATTAGGATATCATCAGCATAAAAAATGTGTTTGGGGTCCTTGTGTAAGAACCCAATTTTTCAATCAGGTGTGGATCCTTTAATTTTAGGTATAAATATTTAATTTGGACTTAATGTGGATGACTACGGGGATAGAAAGGTCTTATGGGTGTTCGGGGAATGTTTGGAGCCCCGAACCCATCTTTTCTGAAAAAATAGGATTGGTGCATGGTTTAGTGCAGACCGTGTAGGAATTCTGCAGAGTTTGGCACACTGTAAGGATGTTTTTTTGGATAGAGCTACCTAAAATGGTTGGTTCATGACCATGCTTCCTAACAATGTGAACACCCCATTTTCTTAGTTACCTCTGTGTGGCATGAACACAGTTTGATCTAATCATGAAGAGGACGTTTTTTCTGGCATAACAATCTCGCACGGTTTTCGAACGGTTTGAAAAAGTACATGAAAATACCGTGTGCATGCTAAAATTCATGGAAAATGTCTAAAATTCACTTAATTATATTTTTACTCTCTTATTCTTCCTTAATATGGGAACCAGTAGGATTAATCTCTTATCCTCTCATTTTTTAGCTTTTTGATGGCAAAGCTAGGGACAAGAGCTCTCCTTCATTTTATATCCCATAGAGAATATGTTCATCATGTTGGGCACACAAAAATATGTACATGAATCAACTCTATCCATTCATATTTTCTTTTTCTGTCAACATAAATATTATCATGTGGGAATTTTTCACCTTTTCTTATAACTACAATGATTTGAGGAAAATCGATTCCAATACTTGAGGAGGAGTGTCGTACAACCCAACCATGGGTGGTTTATAACTCATCCCTAATTTTTGTTCACTTTGTAATGTTCATGTGGGGCCCAAAAGTTTTATCAATGGTCATTTATCAAATTCTCATGTCATGATTAAACATGTTTGAATTGTATGGTTATGCTCATTCCAAATATGTGATTAGTTTTTAATGGTGACACCAACTACTCAATCTACCCCATGTTGAAATTTATGTCATAATTGGGATTTTAGTATTTGTTTCATGTTTAAGCCACCATTCGGGTGTGCCTTTACTTGAACTTCCTATGTTTGAGGCTTCCAATAGTAAATGGATTGTAATTAATGAGAATTTTATAATATATTGTACCTTGTAATCTCACCACATGACCCACTGTAGTTATGTGCTTCAAATTGATTAGTAAATGAAAAATGGGAAATGGAAATTATACTAGGTATATAACATGGCCTTAACAAATGAGTTTGGTTAAAGGTTACATGTCTATAGCACCCCTTTCCAAATTGATAAAAAGGTAGAGGAGTGAATCTCAATAATTGAATGTGCCCTAATGGTTAATTAAGACACAAAAATATGGTTGCAATGCTACGTGGATTATCCACACTAATGGAAGAAAATGATAGAACCTAATGAATGACTAAATAATTAAAATATCAAATAAAAATTGACTAACTCAAGATTGTCGTGTATTTTGATAGGAGAATACCAAGGGAAATGGGAGCCACATTCTGATTCAAGGATATGATTTTCTATGGTTAATACCCAACTAGACATTGGTTCGTTTATATTCCTTGGATGCCCGATATACTATCGTAGGTTCCATTAAATTACTGAAAGATACCTTATATACACTCCTTGGATATAGCTTCATCTAGTAGGTGCCATGGTGAAAACCCCTAGGGCCTTGTCCTTCATTAGAACTGTTTTACCTTAGTCGATCACCTTGGACTTAGTAGGCCACTTGTTGTGGAATTCCATGGATTATACTCTTACCTATTTTCTATAATCAAATAATATTTAGTTATAATTCCATGAGATCTACCTTACCTTGGTTATAACCCTAGAACTCCCTCATCCGGTATCTTTGTCAGGATTCCTTGTTACATCTTAGTACCTTCACAACTTTTACTATTACGAGGTGGTGATAGTGTTGAATACGCTTCACATGACCTTTTAATATTAAATTGTAATTACATAATTAATAAAATTGTAACATGTTCAGACACCAACCGAGGGATGAAGCAGTTACTAGGTATTTATATATATTGTACTCTATTCTTTACTTTATATATGTATGTCTGCACATTGCTATATTCTATTACACGGGCTGGAGCTTATAGAAAGTGTTTGTGGTGGCCCACTGATATCTATTTAATACCATCTATGGGTGTAGTTTTGTAGCCAGAGTAGATTACATGACTGCAGGTGTTGACAAAGGAAAGTGTACTACTTCGAACACATGATTTCTTGATGATAAGATTGAGATTGTTAGTATATGAATGATTTAGATCATGGGATGCTTGGAGTATTCTTTGTTTTCTTTTACGTGGTGAAATATGTTATACCTTTTTTCTGGTAAATATGTTTTCCAATTTTTCGATGACATACCCTTACATCATCATTGTTTCAGTTGATAGTGTCATTATTATTCTCATTTACCTATTGCATCAGTTTTCTTATGCTATTTAATTACATTTCTTTTGACACTCATTATTCATTTATATTAATTCCACTCTACTACACTCTAAAAATGAAGGCATAGTCTCCCCATTGGCACACCATAGTCCCTCGCTTCTTGTCGGTAGACTCTGGTGTTTGGGGATATGTGTTTGAGGCCGTGTTGCGTACTGGCTCAGGGAACCCATTATGTGGCATCTGGGTCTGGGACGTCACAATATGGTATCATAAGTGATTTATTTTCTTGATATACTATTTGTAGATAATATATTTGATAATAATAATGACTGGGACTTGGTCATTATTGATGCTTGGTCATCACGAACCCATGTTCAGGATAAAAACCAAGTTTCCTAAATTATTATTTTTTGTTCTTTTTCCTATTACACTTCATATCATTTCACCATTGGGTGATGCACATACTGTGTGGTGTTTTTTATTATTCCTCTATTATAAGATTTTATTTCATCTTACACTCATTGATATGAGGGAAAGTATCATTGTTATGATAATCATTATAGGATCATAAAATTCACATGCCATACAGATTTCCATACCATATAGGTGGATTTTACTTCCATGAATTGCCTGATATGCTTGTGATTACTGAGTGATGTTGTGATATTTGGATTATGATTATATTACTCTTGGCTATGATTGTGTGAATATCTATACAAATTCATGATTTATATGGGCCCTCATGGTTTGGGATGAGTAATTTACAGATTCGAGCCATTATACTATAAATAAGTGGGTTCTGTTTATAGAAATGGGTGGATGGGCACTGGTTGATTAGAAATGGCTATCCATTATAATGTGAATCCTAAAATATAAAATTAATTGGCTGCACATCCTTATCCTGCCTTATCATGTCTATGAAAGGTAAATGAGTGAACCAAGATATTAATTACAAAATGACATGAATCAAATACGTGGGAAGATACCGTTAACTGGTCATCTAAGGGGATTGTTTGGATGGTATTCCTTGGTTAGTGAGTTTTCTTACATTCGGTTTCCAGTTGTGATTCTATCATATGCTCCTAAGCTTGTACTAATGTGTGTACATGGAATTCATAGCACAATTCCACCACGACATCACTATGTCGTTCATTAGTTGGGTAGTGGCAACCATGCTCTGGACGTGGTGGTCCCTAAGCTGTAATTCCTACCTCCAAGAGTGCCACTTCAGGAACCACCTTCTATACCTAATTCGGGAACTGATTCCCAAGTCCGTGATAGTTTCCTACATCAAATTTAGTCCATTCATGTTTCTCCATGGGTTACACCTATGATGGTTAATCTGACTCGCAAGTACCATCAGTAACAACCTCCTTCTTTTTCAAGGTATAGTGGTTATTCGGCTGCCGAGTCTTGGCTAGAGGCCATGATGTCTATCTTTGAGAATCTAGAAATTCCTCCAGTGTGGAGAGTCAATATACTTAAATACATTCTTTGGTATTCGGCCAAGTGTTGGTGGGACGTGGTTACCTAGTCTGGTCATCAACAGGGAATATTAGGGGTTGATTTCCTGACTACCTTCAATGATCATCTATTTCCTCATGCAATGAGAGCTGACATAGCCAGATAGTTCATGAATCTTGAGTAGGTTACTAATTTATTTACATAATATTCAGCACATTTCACTAATTTTCAGTTCTTTTCACTACTTATGGCTGGTGATGAGATTTCGCATGCTAGATGTTTTAAGGATGGGATTCAGTACACCAACTAAACTGAGGTGAATGTCTTTCTATATCATACCTTTTCAGAAATAGTTTATTAAGACCTTATCACATAGTGGAACCTGGGGGACTGTATGAGTACTGGGTTTAAAGGGTTATTTCTGGGTAAAGAATGTAGTTCTTCTAGTGGTAGGAGATGTTACCTTCTAGTTTCTTGTTAGGGAAATAGAAGATAGAGTATCCAGTTTTATAGCACTTTGGTGTGTCATCAGGTTGGATGAATGAGTCATAAGAATCTCCAATGTGATAGAGACCATATGGAGTGTTTGGGTTTGCAGGTGTATAAGTCATCATCATCATTTATACATGACCGTTAAACCAGCATCAAGTGGAAAAAAATCAGCACTTTCCCCACCTTCAGGAGTGAGTTCTTTTGTGTAGCGTCAGGTGGGGAGTTTGAATAGCACTAGTGGGTCTGGATGAGGGGTAGGTCGTGGCCAGGGTAGTCTGACCCCTGAACACCAGTAGTGCTAGCTGAACAATCCTGATCATGGTAGTCCATTTATATCACAGGGCTATGGATCAGGTCAATTGCAAGCTTTATAGCTGATAAATGAGGACCAAGCTACTAACAATCAATAATACAAGGTATTATTCTAGTAGCCTTCACTATTTTCACTACTTTTCATGATATAAATGCTTCAAACTAATTTATTTCTGTATCTACAATGGAATTTCTTAGATAAGAGATATAGTATCACTGTGGTGTAATGACCGTCGAAACACCATAGGGAATACGGATAGAGTGAATATGCTAGTGTAGGATCTATCCCCTTGAGGTAGGAAGTTCCCAATTCTTATGGAATCCCTTTTTTCTTGTGATGATGGGCTTCAATGTCATTATTGGGAATGAATGGTAAGTACACTATCATGCCTTTCTTGATTTCTATCATTTTAGGGTCTCTTTTACATCATCAGAAGGCAGTAGTAATATTTTCAATGGTGAGTGTGATGTATAGGTTGGGAGAGTCAGACCAAAGCATCATGGGAAAGGTGAAGTGACCACCCATATTGAAAAATATTTCATATAGAATTAGGGTTTTATCAAAGAGATTTATCTCTAGTAGTTTATCGTTTCCAAGAAGACATACCCAATGAATTTTCTTGGATTACATTCTAAGAGGGAGGTAGGTATTACAATACATCTTGTTCTAAGTGCTGGTCCGATGTCCATTCCTCCATACAGGATGGAACCTACTAAGATTCAATAGCTCAAGAGGTTGATGGTGGACCTACAGGCCAAACAATTTATATGGACTAGTAGATTCTCTCTGGGATATACCATGCTTTTCACTAAAAAGGCAGATGGAATCTTGCCTCTATTCATGGATTACATAAGTATTCATGTGCTTATGGTGAAGAATTTGTATCCACTACCTTGAATAGATGATATATTTCACCAACTTCGAGGTGAAAAGGTTTTCTATAAGATAGACCAACGATCGGGTTATCATCAGGTGTGAGTTAGTCCATTAGACATACCTTTTACAAATTTCTGTAGTAGGTATGGTCTGTAAGAGTAACTGTTTTATATTTAGTCTTATGCACACCCCTGCCATTTTCATGGATGTGGTTAATATAATTATTGACCCCTATTTGGAATCTTTTTTCACGGTCTTTTTGGATGACAACATGTGGTATTGTATCACTCAAAACGACCATTGCAAACATCTTTAGATTGTTCTAAGTGCACTAAGAGAGAAACATCATTATGCCCAGCTTGCTAAGTGCCACTTCAGGATTGACAAGGTGCACTTCTTAGGTCATATTATTTCAGAATTCGGTGTATTTGTTGAGCTTTAAATGGTTAGTACTGTAGTTTATAGATATTATCCCAAAAATGTATTTGATAATAAGAGTTTTTTATGGATCACTAGGTATTATAGAAATTTCATACATGGCATATCACGACTTGATTCACCTCATATTATACTTAGAAATGAAGGTTGGTATGTTCCTGTGGTCAGAAGCATGTCATAAATCCTTTTAGGAACTAAAAGTGACCCTTGTCTCGGCACTAATTCTATTTATTCCAAAACTAATTAATGGTTATATTGTCTTCTATGATGAATCATGAATTATAATAGGATTAGTTTTGATGCAGGAAGATAATGTCATTGTGTACTTATACCAGTGGTTGAGGCCCTATGGGAGAAGTTACTTGACACACAACCTTGATCTTGTAGAAGTTATCCTTGATATACTTTTCTAGAGTTACTAACTATTGGGTGTGTGATTTTTAGTCTATACAGATCAAAAGAGCCTAAAGTTTATCTTTTATTAGCATGAATTGAAACTCAGACAATAGATTTGTGTCGAATATCTACAATCCTTTGATTTGGAGCTTACCTATACACTGGGAAAGCGCAATGTGGTCGCTGATGAAATGAGATGGAAAACTCAAATGCATGCCGTACATGAGGCCAATGATGAATGGATGTTAATATCTCTCATTTATGAAATTTATCTAGAGTTTCATGGCAATCAAGAGCATTCATACCTCACCTCCTTAACTATTACCTCTTCCCTCCTTGAGAAGTTTAAGAGCAAGCTTTTTTCCAATCATAATGGCTTGGTTCTCTGTGTGAGTATATTAGGAGATAACCCACCTATGGATTCTTCTGTGGACAGAGATAATATACTACTCTTATGTTGACATATATGGGTTCATGCAGATATGAGGGAGGAGTGGATGAAAGAGTCTCACACTTATTGGGGGCATGTTATCCATGCATCTCAAAGATATATGGAGATATGCAATGCCAGTATTAGTGGACTGGAATGAAACATTAGATTGCAAGATTCATCACTACGTGTTCCACCTGTTAATATGTGAAGTCAGTGCACCAGAGACCTCTGGGCTTGCTACAACCCCTTCTAATCCCAAAATGGAAACGGGAATATATTTCTATTGATTTCATAGTCGGCTTTCCTAAGTTACCAAGTGGTAGTGATGCTATATGGGTTTCCATTGACCGACTTTCAAAATCTTCCCATTTCATTTCTATTTAAGAAATTTTCTCCATTGATGTGATGGGAGGACTATATGTCCCTGAGATCATACAACTACACGGTGTTCCACAAACTGTTGTTTCAGATAGGGATTCTTAAAACTTCATAGTTCTGTGAATGTTTTTAAAAATATATGGAGACTCTGGTCCTTCTAATAATAGCTTTTCACCCTCAGAGCGATGGAAAATCGGAGCAGACAATACATGTTCTAGAGAATATGCTCTAAGAATGTGACCTTGATTCCAGCAGTTCTTCGGAGAATCATATCCCTCTCATTATTTTATCTTATAAAAATAGTTTCTAGGAGATCATTCAGATGGATCATTTTGAGGTTTTATATGGTAGGCCATGTTGTTCACCCTTGTGCAGGCTAGAGTCAGGTGAGGTAGCCCTACTAGGTCCCCGTCTTCATCAAGAGTCATTAAAACAGGTTCAACAGATTATGAATCATATGACTTCTACTCAGTGTAGAAAAATATATTTTGTCAATCGCCATCGAATACCTATAGAGTTAAAGGATGAGGATCTTTTTTTTCTTCGAAAATCTCCCAAGGTAGGGCATAGATGGTTAAGAAAGCAGGGAAATTTGTCTCCTTGTTACGTTGGTCCATTCAAGATCCTCTAGAGAGTTGAGCCAGTAGCCTATCAATTACTACAACATCAAAGGTACTGTACCATGAATGATGTCTTTCACATCTCACAGCTTCTTTAATGTCATTTCAACTCATCCCATACCATTGATCTCATATACGTTTGTTTAGATGTTGATGAAACCTTTTAGGAATTTCCATTACGCATCATTGATCAAAGCATAAAGGCTCTCTAAGAGAAATTTGTCCCTCTCACAGAGGTGATATGGCAGAATGACTGAGTATAGGATGAGACTTGGGAGAGGGAAGCTGATGTACATGCCCAATGGCTGGACTTGTTCTCAGATAGTGTTTCTTTTCCATTGTATGGAGAAATCAGGGGGGTGTGAGTTCTTTTAGGGGAGAAGACTGTAAGAACCTTGTTTTTAGTCATGTACAAATCCTTCAATTTTTAATATAAATATTTACTTTGGACCAAATGTGGATGTCTGAGGAGTTAGAAAATGTCTTAGGGGATTCCGGGGAATCTTAGAAGCCCAAAACACAACCATTTTGAAAAAAATTGGTGCATAGATAGGATTAAACCGTGAAGGAATTCTGCACTGTTTTGCAAACAGTGTGGATTGGGTTTTTTCGGATAGATCCACCTCACATGATTGGTGCACGGTCGTGCTACCTAACCATGTAAATGACCCTTTTTCCTAGGTACACGTGCATGGCTTACACACTTTTGATAAAACCGTGTAGAGGATGTTTTTTCAGGCAGAACCATCTCACACGGTTTGTACATAGTTTGAAAAACCATGTGGACAAACAGTGCACATGCTAAAATTCGAGGTAAAATTTCCCAAATTACCTCAATGACCTATTTAATCCCATATTCATCCCTAATATAATAACCAGCTTGATTATTCCTTTTTCCTCTCATTTTGGAGCTTTTTTAAGGAAAATGCTTGGGATCAAGAGATCTCCTTCATTCAGCGTCTGATAAAGCTTTTGTTTATCACATTGGATGTGCAACGATATGTACTCAATTCCTATTTATCCATTCTTATTCTCTCTTACTCTTGACCAAGATATTTTATTGTGAGAATTTATCCCCTTTTCTTAGATAAACTCTTATTCGAGGAAATTCAAGGTTTGATACCAGAGGAGAAGAGTCATAAAATACTAAGGTGGGTGTTCAATAACTCATCCCTAAAGTTCATTGATTTTGCAATAATTTTTTGGGTCCCACCAATTTCCTCAGAGATCATTTCTCATATTCACAGGTTATGATTATACTTGTTAGAATCATATGGTTAGGAACATTCCAAATACATTATTATTTGTTAGCAGTTACATCCACCACACAATATGCCCCATGTTCAAGATTATTCCATAATTGGGTTTTTAGTGTTTTGTTGCATTTGGTCCACTATTCAGGTGTACCTTTGTTTGACCATCCTTACGGTGTGTCTTCCTATAGTAAATGGCTAGTTCTATTGAGAATTGTATAATGGAATTTTCCATGTTTTCTCCACACTATGCCTTTCTAAGGAAACATCTCCAAATTGATTATTAAATGTGAAATGTGAAATGGAAAGTATACTAGGTATATAAATTTTCCCTATCAATAGATTTTGAATAAAGGATACATGTATGTACTACACCATTCTACATTGATCGAAGGTAGAGGCTCGAACTAATATAATTAAATATGCCTTAATGGTTAATTAAGACTAGAATAAATGGTTCTAACACTACATGTCCTATCCACACTAATGGAAGGAAATGCTTAAACCTAATGAATGATTATAAGATTAAAATATCAAACAGAAATGAACTGACTCAAGATTGTCTTGGATTCTGAGAGGAGAATACATTGGCACACAAGAACCCCATTCCGATTAAAGGATAGGTTTATAGCCACCTAGACATTGGTTATTGTCTATTCTTCAGATGCCCATCATTCTACTGTAGGGTCCTTTACATTAATACATGATACCTCTGATACACTCCTTGAATCTAGCATTGACTAGTAGGTTCTATGGTGAATCCTCGTGGGGCCCTATCCTTGTGTAGCCCTGATTTAGATATGTCGATCACCTTAGACTCGGCAGGTGACTTATTATAGAATTACTTGGATTACGCTCCTTGGATTACACTCTTACCCCTTATCTTAACTCAGATACTGATGAGTTAGAATTCTATGAGATCTATATTACCTTGGTTATTACCCTAGAACTCCCTCATCATATATCTTTCTCAGGTAGTCTTCTTACATCATGGGACCTTCAGTACTTATACAATCATGAGGTGATGTCATGGATGGCGAGACATGTTGTGAACTTTTAACTATAAATTGAAATTACATAATTAATGAACTAGTTACATGTTCAGACACCAGCAGAGGAATGAAGTATGTACTGGTTATTTAGTTATATTGTACTTATTTCTTTACTTTATATATGTATGCATGCACACGACTATATTTAGTTACACGGGCTAGATGTTATAAACACCATTGGTGGTTTCCCACTGAGATTTGTCTCACACCCTCTCCATGAACTGTTTGGTACTCGTAGTAGATTACACGACTGCAGCTATTGACAAAGGGAAACATGCATATTTGAACACTCGATTGCTTGCTGATAATATGGAGCTTGATTGAAGGTGACCGAGTTGGATCTTCATATTCTTGTAGTAGTCTTTATTTTTTTTAATCTGTGTAATATTTTATTCCATTTTTCTTGTAATGATGGTTTCCAGTTTTTTAGTGACATTTTAAATCATCATCATTGTTTTAGTTGATAGTGATATCATGATTCTCATTTACCTTTTTAATCAGTTTTCTTCCTCTATTTAATTATTTCTTCCCCTATTCATTATTCATTTATATTCATTACAATTTGCTATACTATACTTATAAGGGAATGGTCTCCCCATGTGCATGCCCTATCCCCCTGTTGTAAGTCGGCATCCTCTAGAATTTAGGGAGATGTGATTGAGGCCATGTGGCCCATCAGGCTCGAGGCACCCGTTAAGTGGTATCCGAGTCGGGGACATTACACTAAGACTCCCCTTATATCATTGATTTGATAGTGATGAAAATTACGAACAAGACCATTAAGACAACGAATCAAGTAATCCCTACACATGAAAAATTGGTGGCTAATGATGGGACCCCCTAGACTAATCCAACATGGAATACTAAAACAATTGCCTAGGGGAACCATTAATGAGCATAGATATCCTAGAACATATTAGAGTGATTTGAATAATATTTATCTAAGTATTGTGGAACCCATTCATTCTAAAAATACAAGAAAATGAAACTACATTTGATCACATTAGTTGCTGTAGATATATCAATTTTAAATGAATTAATTAAATTTTCTACTTTCTTCCTCAGGATATTGTCTCCATAAAATTTATTGTAGATGTAAAACCAAATGATTTCTCATGGTGAAAATACAATTATATTTTTAGTAATAAATCCATTTGCAATCTCTCCCTTTATAAGTGTTATGATTTTGAAAATAACATTGGGAATTATGTTCAAAATTTCATGTAATCCTAAATCCTTAATTTCATATAAATTATAAGTTTTATAAATCAGGACAAATAAATTGGATTTGGCCCCACACTTAATTCCCTTTACAATATTAGGGACATTAATGTTCACATTATCCTAGTTGAACAATATTTTTTTTTGTAATGATATTTAGTCTTACTACAATATCTATGCTCATAGAGAAGAAGGATTACTTGATATCATTTTCATAATGTGATTTAACTATCCATATATTTTTTAGTAAATCTATATTGTTAATGATATTATCAATAATTTTATTTAAATTCACTCTTTTTATCTCGGAAAAGTTCTTCAATGTAACTATAATATTAGTATATAAATTTAATATATAAGAAATTAAATCATTTTAAATGTTTATATTTTTAGTTAATCATCACTTTACCGCCTCACACCCATAGTTCCTTATAGTTTCATCCTTTACTTAAACCCAAATGGGTGACCTAAGTTACAATATATTATCAATACGAGGGAATTAAGATAATTATAAAATAAATTTCAATATTAATATTACATGAAACATTTATATTGTGATGTTGTCATATATTTCATTTAGCTCAACCTATATTGATAATTTTCTAACCTTGGTTACTTTAAATTGGTTTATCATATACCTATCAACTGAATCCTTCAATGTAGCTAGAAAATCAATCCATTTATAGGCTATTAATGATCATGTGATCAACCAATGAATATCACCCATGATTGTCTAGCCACGTGTTCAGTATTTGTCCCACTCATCAAGCATTTGGGTAAAAATTGATTCAATTATCAACCAATACTTTTCTGCATGATTACCTATAGGGCCATCTGTTCAACAAACACATCTGCTTGTAGGTATTCATATTGAAAAATAATATCTATTAAAACAAGCTACTAAAAAAATGAACATTGTTTTAATATATCATCACATATATAGACTCATCTCAAGGGTCTCCACTAAAAATCTTTCATAATAGTACATTGAATAAAAAATTTAATTTTTAAAAATTTTTAAACCATACTTCGATTCCAATTTCAGTGACCTGAGATATTCCTGAATTTATCTTACAACAATTCAATATTATAGACACTACGTCTCAAAAATGATCATATAAATACAAAACTGGAAGGTCTATTATCATTAAGGACTAGACACATAAACCACTTATTTTAAAACACTTGTGAAAATTTACCTATAGAGGATCTATACTCGAAGCTCCTCTAGAAATCTAATTATGAAATATTATTCTCATAAAATGGATTTATTAATTAAGAAATTGGTGTCCTAACATACTAAATAATGGCTGAATAAACATGTCATCAATCACAATTTGAGAATAATGTGTAAAATAATACCCATAGAAGAAATGTAATATCATCCTTTGTTATATCCATAAAACAATTTTTTTTTAATGTACATGGAATAATAAATTAAATTAAAAAATGACCTACATTGAAATGTAAAAGATATAACATGGATTATAACTATTTAATAGAGGCCATTAATCATGAAGATATAAGAACATAAATATTTACACATTTTATATTTGGAAGAAATAATAGTGTAGGGAAATATAACATCCATATGAGACACTATTATTTCTTATTATTACAAGGCACTAAATTGACCATGTGAACACATATCTCATGATATAAAAACTCTTAAACAATGCATTGGAGGGTGATATAGGACCCCAACCATCATTATCCATACTTACATGTTCCACAATTAAATCTTTAACTTATGAAATATTATCAAACTCAATAATATAAAATGGGTTTCACAAACCTTCCAAATTGTCATTAGTATTTTTTCATAAAGAAAAAATGAGAATAAAATGGGTTTCTTAAATTATCAAAATAACATAACATAACATTATAAACTAAAATGTTTGATATGAATACTTGATAACCCAAAAATTATTACTAAATAAATGAAAATATAAGGTTAAATATGAAATATAACTCTTTCAAAGATTGATCATTACAATGATAGATATGGAAATGAAAAAAAAATATTAAGATATATTCCATTGAAAAATTAGTATTCATTGAGGTAAAATTGATAGTTATGTGTACCATTTCTATAATACCAATTTTTTTATAAGTCAAATTAAAAAATCTTCATGGAAATGGATTGGATAAAAAAATAGTTTTCACCCTGGAATAATGATATAACATCTTTCAAAATTGAATTAAATGGAATAATTAAGTTCAATAAAAAGTTATAAAATTCAAAGGAAGGATTCAAAGATATTAAGTCACATTTACTCTTGATTTACATATATTTCCATTACCCTCATAACTTCTTTAATTATCTCCTTTTCTAAGGGGATTAAACCAATTAGGATGGTCCTTTTAGAATAGAAAAACCTACATAATGTGCATAGTAGAGCATAGGAAAGTGTTGAGTTGATTTTTTGAAAAAAATAAGGTGTTCAGTGTGAGTGGTGGTGAGAAGAGGAGTTCCCATTTTATATGTGCAATGAAGTGGCTTTTTTCAAATACTAAATCCTTTTCAATAAAAGATAGTCATTATTGAGGAAAATGTATCAATGATTGAGAAATAACAAATAGAATAAGAAATAAAGTTGAGTGAAACCTCATCCACTAATGTAAAACATGTTTCTAAATATTCTATAACCATACCTCTTCGGTTTCTAGTTTTTTCCTTGTTATTTTCACCATAGTAAATTGTTTTTACCCAGGTAATTCAATCTTTATTCCTAATAAAATGGACATTATTATATTATATAGAATAAATTATTAAAAGTTTTGAATCTATGGTTGCTGGTTAATTTTTTAATAGTGATAAATATTAATGCGAAAATAATAGTAATATAATGTATAAAAAATAATTATTTTAAATATAACCTAAAACCAAAAAAATTATTGGATTACAAATTTTTTATTTATAATATTATTTATAAATTAAATATTTCATCTTTCAAAATGATTCATAAATTCAAAATTCAATCTTATATAATATAATTTCATAACCCGTCCCTTAGGGCCTGTGACGTGACAACACCATGCCCACCTTCCGTAGGCCAGGGGCTAACAACTAACACTGAAAAGGCATATCCCTGTAACGGGAAGACATTGCCTTTGAACCTGTACAAACAAATATTCCAAGAACACAACAAGAAGAAACCAAATCGCGAACCATTGTGGAAAATAGTGTACTAAATATAAATGGGCCAGAATACAAGACCAAGTGAAACGTACAAGTACAACAGAAAAGAGAAAATAGCTCCCTCATTTTCCACCAAGGATCCTACCTGAAGTGTAGGTACAACTCATGATTAGTAGTCACTGCAGTATGTCACATAAAATGGTTCACCTCTGAGCACCATCCAATCCTGGCTCCCTTAGCAATGATCAATGCTTTCTTTTGGCTGTACAAGCCACAAAATGGTATGGGAAAATCCCGTTCATGGGTGAGTATAAAAATACTCTTTAGGGAACCTAAATCCCCCAAATGTCTCCCAAAGTTTCAAAAAGGATTAAACACAAATCCATACCTCAAACATAAATCCTAAAGTAGTCATCAAATCTACTTAGGTATATTACCAGACATATAACTATGTTATACAGATATACTAATCTAATAAATGAGGAAAAATAAGGCTCCAACTTTTATGCCTTTTGAACAAATGATCCATGAGGGATGAAAATAGCAAAAGTAACACCATGAAGGTAACACCAAAAAGGTAAAAGTTCCATGAAGGTTACACCACGAAGGTAACATTGTGAAGGTAAAATTACCCGAAAGGTAACACCACGAAGGTAAAATTACCACCATGGTAACACCATAAGGGTAACACCATGAAGGTAAAAGGAACAAAAAGTTAAAAACACAAATAAAACCAGATATATAACTCATGTATAGAAGTACTAATGATTAGCAGTAAATCTAGATCATCTTATTTTGTCGATAGGATCTGTTGCTAATGCACATAATATCTATTGATGCTGACCCACATAAGATCGCTTGGTTCTAACCCACACAGAATCAATAGATACTGAAACAGATATTATCGCTAAGTGCTGACCCAAACAAGATCGATTAATACTGACCTACATAGGATCAATGTTCTTTCTTCATGTTATAGCCAACCACGATACTCCCACACTAAGAACGCTTGATTCTGGGAGGATATTCTCCTCAATCAATTAGTTGTACCTAAAGCACCACGAAGTTCCACAAATAATCATCCCAAAGGACTACCATTTGCTAAGAAGTTTGACGCGACAAATGGTGCGTCAATCGGATGACCATTATGTGACTTATAAGCATTTTAGTATCGATGGTTGTATGGGATTCGGGTTGTATCTAACCTGGATATACACCAAATTTCTCCAAAAATCATGTAGAGTATAACAAAAGTACCATCTTTATCATAGGATCTAAGAAGCGCAAACAATTTGACAAATGAACTCCCTATTCATTGGTTATGGATTTTTAATGAAATAGGGCCTGGAAAGGACCATGTTCGGTTCTACCAGGTCTGGGCCTAACCGACCCGACCTGGCCCGAGTCTGACTCGGCTCAGCTTGAACCAGCCTGGTTGGGTTGATCTATGGTATACTCGGCCTATCAGACAACATATTGTCTTGTCTGGAATGGCCTGACCCACGATGGGGTGCAGCCCACGGTGGGAGAGGTCCGACCAGTGGAGGGGCGCGACCTACTGGAGGCACGGCCCGACCCTTTGAGGGGAGCATCCCACTGACAGGGGCCCTACCTAGCTAGAATGAAGGGGTAATTCTACCTCCTTTCTCCCATTGGATAAGTAGTTTGGGGGGGTGTAGAAGAGGTGGTCTGTAGCACCGCCAGGTCACTGTAGGACCCGCATGGGCAGGTCCCTACTCCACCATTGTAGCCCTCTTTAGTGGCGTGCAATGACGCAACACTCATCCTTCATGGTTGGCCAGTGTCGGCCTCCCTCCTCGATCGTCACAGCTAAGAAGCCATAAACTACTCCTCCAACTATGCGTGATGGCGCGCCACACCACCTCTGTGGTCGGCCGGCTCCAGCCGCTCTGCTGAACATCGTGGATTATTGTGGTAGCCTCCTCCTATGGCACACGATGACATGATGCCTCTATCATTGCTATCTAGTTTCGGCTACCACCATCACCTTCCAGTTTGGGTCGCAGGTGCTATCACACCAGTGCCATGCCGACGGTCTTCCACAGACCTCCAGGTGAGCTTCAGTGGTCCATTTTTTCATCTTCTCACTCCTATGGTTTTCCTGGCTCTTTTCCTTCTTTATTTGACCATCATATTTGGGTTCCTTCTAAACCAAATAATTTACCCGTGAATAACACAATGTTATACAAATGTCGGAGCGACCTGGCCTTGTTTGTTTGGCCCGCACCCTCTACCTTTGCATTTTAACAAGAGAGAAGATCAAAGACTCAACAACTCTTGATAATTTAACATGATAAAACCCTACCTCAAGATTTTTGTAGAACTTTAAGGTTTTAATTAGAGTCGGTATTCATCTATTTATGATTCAGTGGCATTTGTCACTACCAGCTGAAATCGGTTCTATCCTCCATGTGTTTGGCATCGCGATACTTTACGAGAACTTCATCACTTGGTGAGGTCTCCCCGAGAACCACATAAATAAGAGAGGGGAGGGTGAGTAATAATGTGAGGAATTGATGAGGTTCATTTAATGAATGGACGTCCCAAATTCCAATGGTGTAGTTACAAAGAATGAGGTGTCCAAAAAATTAGTGGCTTGACATGTCATTTGTCTCACCACCGCTGCCTGTCCATTGGAGGAAAAGAAAAATAAATATAAAATAACTTTGTTATTTTATCATTATTTTAAATGTACCATGTCTTTATTTTTCACCCAGCCCACTAAAGTTGAAGTGAAACCTTCCTTAAGTGAGCCACAGTGCTGTAGATTCAATGAAGCTCTCATATTTTTAATCTGAGCACTGGTTCAAAATTTAGAAAACGCTGCTCGCGCGTTTACTGAACGTACCTTAAAAAAGTTCAGAAATTCATTCCGGGCGCACCGAGCCTCAGAATCTTGCACCGTCAACATATTTAGACTATTAATAATTCCATATAATTAAAAAAATTACATGAAAAATCCAATTCTTTACTTCTCCCCACCTTAGGGATTTTTGTCCACAAAAGTCACAACATAGACTAAGGAATCAAATGGGGGTACTGAGCACGAATATGAGCCTCCTGCTCCCATGTGCTCTCCTGGAGGTTCATATGCTTCCATTGATTGCACACTAGAGGAATCGATCAACCATGAAAGACCCACTCCTGTTGATCATCAATCTCCCCTAGAACATCTGTAAATGTCGCCCAATCATCATAGTCCAACTCACCATGACCGATGACCTTAGATGAGTCATGCACGTATCTCCTCAATTGGGATACGTGAAAGAAGTCACCCACCCTCTCCAACTACGGTGGGTGTTCCAAGAGGTATGATAACTCTCCAATCATCCAAAGTATCAGAAAAGGTTCGATGAGACTTGGTGATAGTTTTCCAACTCGACCAAATCTCTGTAGTCCCAATCGAGTGGAGACTTGTAAGAATACGTGGTCCCCCTCTTGGGACTCCAATGTTCTCTTTCACATGTAAGAATAAGACTTTTTTTTGCTATCTGTAGTCTTCATCCTCTCCTGGATGATCTGCACCTTCTTAGTGGTAGCTCGTACCAACTCTAGATCCATACGTCCTGACTCCCCTAGGTCTGTCCACCATAGAGGTGATATGCAAGGTCGACCATACAAGGCCTCAAATGGTTCCATTCTGATGGTGGAGTGATATTTGTTGTTGTAAGAGAAACCCATCAATGTAAATTGATCCTCCCAAATGTGGTAAAAATCTAGGACTCAAGAATGAACCATGTCCTCTAGTGTCTGAATGGTCTGCTCTGTCTGACCATCTGTCTGAGGATGAAAGGTAGTGATCAAACATATCTAAGTACTGAATTCCACTTGTAGTCCCTTCAAAAATCAAGATGTAAATCATGTGTCATGTTCGAAGATTATTGTTGATGGAACCCAATGAAGTCGTACAATATCTTGTACGTATAGGCGTCTCAATCCCTCTACAGATCCCTGCTCTCAAATTGGTAAAAGGTGGGTCGACTTGGTGAGTCAGACTACGATCTGCCATATGAAATCATGTCCCTCACACATACGTGGAATCCTTATCACAAAGTCCATGGAGATACCATCCCAATACTACATTGATACCACAAGTGGTTGCACTAAGCCTGCTAGAACCTAGTGCTCAGCCTTCACATACGGAGAATTAAGGCTTCATGAGAAAAACTTTTCCACTTCTTTCTTCATCCCTAGACACCAATTTTGGCACCAAAGGTACTAGTACCTTATCTTCAAACCAGGATATACAACCAAATGGGACTTATCAAACTCCCTCAACACATCCTCTCATAGTTCCACTGGTACTGTGGTGCGTCCTCTAAAGAAGATAATGTGATCCCCACCTTCAAAAAATCAATCAGGTGCATGTCTTGAGTATATCTGAGCACGTCAAGCCTCACGGTCAATTTATCTAAGTTGTTCCTCCAAAACTCGCTGAAGAAGTGGGGGAGTGACAGTCATGTTTCCTTTCAATGTTTTTATAGCCCATACTGAGCTTTATGTGCTCATCCCAAGTTTTTTTGAAATGTTTTTCACAGTTCAAGGGAAAGGTACATGATAAGATGATAGTGTCAAAGAAGTGTCAAGAATGAATCCATGTTTTATTTTCAATATGTTTCCATTGATGGTAAAAATGAATACTATTTTTATTTAACCACTTTGTTTAAATGTGGTATGTAATGCAAGTTTTATGATCTAATTCTTTAAAACTCTAAACCCAAAAAGGTCCTCAATGTGTAATCTTGTAATAACTCAAGATTAAGTAATGTTTAAGGCTGGGGCCTTATAGTTGGTGTCAAAGGTTGGTTTAGATAACTTTATGAGTTATAATTTTATTAAATGATTATACAAAAATATTTTTTTTGAAATGATATAGCATTTGAAGATTACCATGTTGCTTCATCTAAGACATGTTTGTTCAGAATGGTTTTCTAATGAGGAAATAGGGAAGCAGTGCTAGGAAGGCATACAAAAGGAAATAACCTTCCGAATCAGCATCCTGAGATGGTCATAATTGGAACTGAACTGTTTGTTGCAGTAATGGCGCAGTTGACTCAAGCGATAAATGGAGGTGGTATCCATGCACGAGATCAGCCAGATGAATCGCAGAGGAACATGTCAGTGGTGGAACATTTCACGAGGAAACATCCCCCATCATTCAGAGGATCATCTGACCCTGTGCTAGATGAAGGGTGGATTAAAGCACTGGAGAAGATTTTTGATGTCATGGGGTGTTCAGACAATCAAAAGTTTAGTCTTTCTATTTACCGTTTAGAGGGTGAAGCAGATCAGTGGTGGTCGATGGTTAAAAATATCAGGGACGCTGATGAGATTGATGCTCTTGACCGGGAAGAATTCAAAGGTATGTTTCTTGAAAAGTATTTTCCTAAGGTTGTTCAACATAGGATGGAAAAGAAATTCTTGGAATTGAGGCAAGAGGAAGACTCAGTGGCTGCCTATGAAGAATGGTTTACTCGATTGGCATGGTATACTCCAAATTTTATCCGAGACCTTCATAGTAAAATAAATCATTTTTACTCAGGATTAAATCCAAAATATCGAAGGGCATTGGCTTATCGTGGGTTTAAAAGTTATGAAAAGCTTGTTCAGTGTGCGGAGAAGGTGGAAATGGAGTTTTCCGATGATCAAGTGTTCTATAACAACCAATAGAAGAAGAGACTGAGGTGGCAGGAGAAAGGTAAGAATTCTTAAAAAAAGTCTGATGGTAAGAAAACTAAGTTTCCAGTTTGTGATAAATGAGGGAAAAGGCATGCTGGAGAATGTCTTCTAGATACTGGAAAGTGCTACCGATGTGGTAAGATGGGACATCAGGCTCGTGATTGCACTGAAAAAGATCAGGGTGATGGTAAGACCAAATTTGATTCACAGTTAGTGAAATGTTATAAGTGCAATGAGATGGGTCACTATGCAAACGAGTTTCCGACAAAGAGATTGGGTGATGGGAAGCAGTTAGACTACAAGCAGAAAGGGGTGGTGAAATCCTTTGCAACTACTTCAGCAGATGTCGGGCCATCAAATGAAGTTGTATCAGGTACTTTGTTTGTTATTTCAGATTATGCCAGTGTGTTGTTTGATTCGGGGTCTACACATTCTTTCATCTCTGAAACCTTTTCTAGTAAAATGGGAATACCATATCAAGAAATGAATCCTGAACTTTTGGTAAAAACACCTAGGGGAAATGTTTAGGAAAAAAGAATTTATAAGAATCTTCATATTCTTATCTGTGGAAAGAACCTACTTGAAAACCTTATTGTTATACCTCTAGTAGAGTTTGATGTTATCCTGGGTAAGGATTGGCTCTCTATTTACCATGCTATGATTGACTATAGAGATAAAGAAGTTTCATTTCACAAAGACTTTCAGTTTGTGTACAAGAATGAACCCTTACTATTGATAACTTATCAAGAGGCCAAGAAACTTGTAAAAGATGGAAATGAATGTTACCTTGCACACATAGTTGAAAATAAAGGAACTGTTCAGATTAATGATGTGCCAGTGGTAAATGAGTATCCTGATGTTTTTCCTGATGAGTTGCCAGGAATAATACCAGATCGAGAAGTTGAGTTTATTGTTGACTTAGTTCCTAATGCTAAGCCAATTTCAAACCCCCCTTACCGAATGGCTCAATTTGAACTTTTATAGTTGAAGGAGAAATTGCAATATTTATTAGAGAAAGGCTTCATTCAACCAAGCACATCACCATGGGGTGCCCATATTTTATTTGTTAAAAATAAAGATAGTTCTATGAGACTTTGCATTGATTATAGAGCCTTGAATAACATCACTATTAAGAACACATATCCTTTGCCTCATATCGATGATTTGTTTGATCTGCTCCAGGGAGCTCAGTTTTTTTCAAATATTGACTTGAGATCTGGGTACCATCAGCTGAAGGTAAAGGAAGAAAATGTTCCGAAGACCGCGTTCCGTACAAGATATGGCCATTATGAATTTTTAGTAATGCCTTTTGGGCTAACCAATTCACCTGCTGTATTCATGGACTTAATGAATAGAATTTTCCATGAGTTCTTCGATAAGTTTTTGGTGGTTTTAATTGATGATATTTTGGCGTTTTCTGAAAGTAAATAAGAGCATGAAAGACATTTAAGGGTTATCTTTCAAACCTTAAAAGAAAAGAAACTGTATGGAAAATTCAGCAAGTGTGAGTTTTGGTTGCAAAAAATTTCTTTGCTTGGTCATATTGTTTCTAAAGATAGATTAACTATTGATCATGCAAAAACAAAAGTTGTGGAAGACTGGACAAGACCCACAAATGTAACCGAGATTCGTAGCTTCCTTGGTTTGGCAGGCTATTACTGAACGTTTGTTAGAAATTTTTCACAGTTATCTAGTCCAATGACTAAGCTAACTCAGAAGGGAGTAAAGTTTATCTGGACAAAAGAATGTGATGATTGTTTTTAGGAATTGAAAAAAAGATTGGTGAATGCTCCAGTTTTGGCACTACCATCTAGGAATGGTGAGTTTTTTATATACAGTGATGCTTCATTGAAAGGACTTGGTTGCGTCCTAATGTAGAATGATCAGGTAATTGCTTTTGCTTCACGACAGTTGAAAACTCATGAGGTAAATTACCCTACACATGATTTGGAATTAGCTGCTGTTGTTTTCTCTTTAATAATTTGGAGGTATCATTTGTATGGAGTAAAGTGTGAAATATATACTGATCACAAAAGTTTAAAGTATATATTCACTCAGAAAGAGTTAAAAATGAGACAGAGGAGATGACTAGAATTAATCAAGGATTATGATTGTACAATTCATTACCATCCGGGAAAAGCAAATAAAGTGGCTGATGATTTGAGTCGAAAAAGTAATGCTTCATTAGCAATGTTGCATTTGGAACGTGATCCTTTGGTTAAGGATTTGATGAAATTTGGAATAGATGTTTTTGGTGCAGGATGTTCTTCTGTTTTGTTTCAGGTATCTGTGAAATCTTCTCTATCAGACAGAATCAAGCAAGCACAGAAGCAAGACAGTGAGTTGCAGAAAAAGGTAGAGCTGGTTTAGAAAGGTAAGTTTCATGAATTCAACATTGATAGAGATTGTGTTTTGAGATTTGGGAAGAGATTGTGTGTACCTTGTGATTCACAGTTGAAGAGAGAGTTGTTATGTGAAGCTCATAGTTCTTCGTTTTCAGTTCATCCTGGTAGTACTAAGATGTAAATAGATCTGTGAGAGTATTACTGGTGGGATGGAATGAAAAGAGATATTGTTGATTTTACTGTGAAGTGTTTGACTTGTCAATAGGTTAAAGCAGAGCGGCAGTTACCGAAAGGGATGCTTCAGCCTTTACCAGTGCCAGAGTGGAAATGGGAGAATATATCTATGGACATCGTTGTGGGATTGGCAAAGACCCCTCGAGGTAATAATGAAATCTTGGTTATTGTTGATCGCTTGTCCAAGTTTGCTCATTTCCTTGCTATACGAGATACTTTTTCCCTAGATCAACTTTCTCGTTTGTATCTTAAAGAGATAGTCAGGTTACATGGAGTTCCTCTCTCCATTGTATCTGACCGTGATCCCAGGTTCACTTCAAACTTTTGGAAAGGCCTTCAGAATTCGTTGGGTACTGAATTAAATTTTAGTATAGCTTTTCATCATCAATCAGATGGGAAGTCAGAACGAACAATTCCGACCTTGGAGGATATGCTATGTGCTTGTTCGATGGATTATCAGGGAAGTTGGGACCAACATTTTTCTTTGGTTGAATTTTCATATAATAACAGTTTTCATTCCAGTATACATATGGCACCATTTCAGAAATTATATGGGAAGTGGTGTCGAACTCCAGCTTTCTGGGATGAAGTGGGTGAAAGGAAGTTGATGGGACCAGAATTGGTAGAAGAGTTGTCAGAAAAAGTTCAGCTGATATAGAAACACATGAGAATAGCTCAGAGCAGGCAGAAGAGTTATGCGGACAACAGGAGGAAGGATCTCTCTTTTGAGGTAGGTGATCATGTTTTTCTCAAAGTATCACCATGGAAAAGTGTGATGCGATTTGGTAAGAAAGGAAAGCTGAGTCCATGGTTTATTAGACCATATGAAATTCTGGAGAGAGTTGGATCAGTTTCTTACCATGTGGCTTTACATCCGAGTATATCTCAGGAACACAATTTTTTCATGTTTTGATGCTGAGAAAGTACATACCAGATCCATATCATGTTTTGAGTCCAGAGGTAGATTAGCTGGAAGAGAACCTATCGTATGAGGAACAACCGGTCTAGATTCTTGACCACAAGGAGCAAGTGTTATGAAATAAGTTGATTAATCAGGTATAGGTTTTTTGGAAAAACCACATGATGGAAGAGGCAACATGGGAATCTGAAAATGCAATGAGGGATAAGTACCCCCATTTGTTTGATAAGTAAATAAATTGAAGGGACACTATTTTCTAAAGGGGGGAAGGATGTAATATCCCATGTAAATAATGAATAATATATATTTTTATCTATTTCTATTAATGAATTAGATAGTGTTTTAGAGGCTTAAAATGAAAATAAATCCAATCTTAAGCATGGAATACACTAATATTTTTAAAAGATTGTTTTACTGCCTTTTTATGGAAACCCATTTTTGAATCTATATTTTGATAATTTTATAAGCTATTTTTTGTCAAAATAAACTTATTATTTATGATTGGGACATAAAAATTTACTTTGTGTGAATTTTTGGTATTTTTCTGACTTTGTTCATTTTTTAAATGAATAGTTAAAAATACTGCATTTTACATCAAAACTGCTTTTTAATCTAATTTATTTATATGATTAGATTATCTTTTGAATCGGTTTTAAAGTGAAATTAGAATATATTTTTACCATTTAATCCAATATTGGTCATTGGAATCAATTTCACTTTGAAATTGGACTTAAACTGGTGTCAATCTTTTGATACTTATTGTTTCATAAAAACACGCTATTTGTCATGACAGTTGAAATTAATTATTAAATTAATTAATGTAACTTATATGATTTGAATTTTGTAAAATAGACATCATTTTTGAATTCATAATATCAAATATAGCTTAGGGTGATGTTTTGGTATCTTTCTGAAAAACATCAATTTTTGATGAATAGTGAAACCACTAAGTGGTAGTAAAAGAAACTGATTTTTTCGTTTAAATGAAATTTTACCACCTCTGTGATTTGATTTTCAAAAATCCTACATACATGGTTGTCATTAAGACTTAAAATGTGGTTCAATGAGATTAACATAATTTTTTGTTGAATAGTAACTTTTATGTTTTTAATCGCAATTAGTGGTAATTAGTGTAGTTTAAGGTAAAAATAATGTTTTAATAGTATGAGTTGAGCTTGACGCATGTCCAACCCTCATTGGATGTGTCATGGCCGACCAAGATAATCCATGGGTCAACTTGGGGACCCCATGGAGCCACTTTGGTAGGGAAATGACATAAATAACTTTTAATTTAATGTAAAAGAAAAAATGACACAAACATTAGTTGTTTTACGAAAACAATTTGTAAATGGGGTTATACAAGTCAGATTTTTGATTATAAATAGTAATTGGAAATCTAAAACAATTTCCTACAACATAGTATTTTTTTCATAATTTTTAGACTTTAAATAAATTAAATTAGTTATGACATCATGATGATGCAGCGATGACCTCATTATTTAACGATTTAAATAAAATGGAATGATAATGTAAAATATAAGACCTACACATGGACAAAACCAATTGGATGGGTGGATTGCGAACCCTTATCACCTTATCCTCGAAAAAAATCAATGTGGGACCTCTTAAATCCGAATACCATTTTAAAATAAGGTTACTTTTCTTTACCTTCCAAGAGTGCCCCTCCTCTCCTCTTATAAAAGGCCCCCACCTCTTCCTCCTTACCCAAACTCCCAAAGCATTTGGATCAGCCAAACCCTACCAATTTTGGCTCTCCACATACCTCTATAACTCCTTGAAGCCTCACTTTGGGTATAAGTCTTCTTAATAATGCCTTTGAGCTCAAATCTAAGAGAGTTACCCGATTTTAAGGTAATGTCTTCTTTTGAGTCCTTTTGTTTTATTTTGATTCTCCAACCCCCTAAAATCTTTTTATTTATTTCTTTTGTAACAACTACAGTATCTTAAATACACTAGGATGTTGTTATAAGATTGATTAAAGCTACACTTACACACACCTACATCTAATGGTTAAATAACATACTGTTTCCGTGGATGGTGAATTTATGCCTCCCGAAATGATGATTGTTCAACATTCTTTTAACACCTTCAAAGGTGGCCATTAAGATGAAAATATATTTATATATGATATATAATATGTTTATATTTTCCTTAAGCTTCTGTATTTTTCATTTTGGGCATACCTTTATTGTTTCCATTGTGGGTAAACGCGATATCTTCATTTAAGGAAGTGCGGACTACCGCCCCCTCAAAGTGATTTGATTCGTTAAATACCATATGTGGGACGTATAAAGGATGGAAATATGATATTATATATTATATTATAATGGAATTATAATATACCTTTATATCATTATGATTCCATTCTGTAAAATACGAAATTGAAATGAAAGTAGTGTTCATGCGTACGTACGGCTTACCGTCTCCATGAACGGTGCATTTAATTTCTTACCTCTAAATGATTATGTAATATTATAAATGCATATATATACTGGATATATATGATATATATGATATATAAATCATGATTATAACTCTGGATATAATGGATACATGAACAACTTGTAATTATAAAAAGCATATTTTGACTCAAGTACCAATGATCGTTAAAACGACTGTTATTAACTTAAATAATTACATAGTGTTCATGACATGGAAATAAGTGATATAAAAGGAATAATGAACTTAAAGAAACGTTCTTAATAAAGTATAAATTAACTCAAGTTTATTATTCAGGACATTAAAGAACGATCGAGTCAAGTCAGACTTGAGGTATGGGACTTCGTCTCAATCTTCTTTCATTGAGGCATATTTTATTTTATACAAAACTTTATTTTATATGGTGTATAAGCCCCATTGACTTTTACATTTATCCAAAAGAAATCTTTTTTATACGAAGCGTTTTAAAAAATGACAAAAGGGAATGTTTTTGTCATACGTATGCGGTGACAACGACTTCTCCACCGCCGTGACCATTATTTGAGTTTCGGTTTCCCCTACAAGCCATGCCTTCTTTTTAAAAGAAAAATAAATACCATGCTTTACTTTTCTTTTATTTTGGTATTGAAAACAGTTTTCATAATATTTTTATATCAATGTGTGGTATTGATATCTTGTGATTCAAAGGTAGAAATGTTATGTTTCCTTTATGCATGTTTTATGTGATACGATTATGTTGTGGTTCTTGGGAATTATTATGAATATGGGTGGTTCCGTGATAAACTATGGGCGGGTGAGCCCGATATAGCTCTCCAATGCATTGGGTAACGTGAAGGAGTGAAACGTTAAGGTTTCTTCGAAGAGATTTAAGGAATATACTGTGATGGGTAATCCAAACGTAACCAAGAGGGTTTATCCCTACGTAAGAATGTTATGAATGCCTCAAGTTACCTTTATGTCTTATGATTTCTATGATTTATTCATGATTTTATGAGTTATGTTAAAGTGCTTATGTTTTATGGGTAATGTATGATTTCATTCTTATGTATATATGAATTCATGTTTCCTTTCAATGTTTTTATAACCCATACTGAGCTTTATGTGCTCATCCCATGTTTTTTTGAAATGTTTTTCACAGGTCAAGGGAAAGGTACATGATAAGATGATAGTGTCAAGGAAGTGTCAAGAAAGAATCCATGTTTTATTATCAATATGTTTCCATTGATGGTAAAATGAATACTATTTTTATATAACCACTTTGTTTAAATGTGGTATGTAATGCATGTTTTATGATCTAATTCTCTAAAACTCTAAACCAGAAAAGATCCTCAATGTGTAATCTTGTAATAACTCAAGATTAAGTAAGGTTTAAGGATGGGGCCTTATAGTAGCCATCTCGTGGTCAGCCGCGTGATGGAGAGGCGGCAGTGTGTGTCCACGCCACCCAAAATACAAGTGTCGGGACACGAGGCCACTATAGCGATAGAGGGTGGCCGGATCACTATAAGCCTCTTGAGAGGGCGTGGTGCACAACGGCGCCACGTGGTGGAGAGGTCGGCCTACCGGCCAGCTGGGGCCACCCAGTGGCTGCCGAACTGTGGGTCGACGCACCACGGGCTGCCCAGTGTGGGCCAGGCTAGGCTGGACCCAGCGGGCCGGGATGGATCCCATGGGTTGGGCCATACCCAAGGCCAGACCCGGGTCGGGCCGGGTTGGGACGGGTTGGTCTGACCTGGTCGGACCGGACCCAGGCCATCTTCGATCCTTTCCGCTCTTTCGGCCATATCATGAGTGAAAAATGTCCGTTTGACGAACCATCTATGGCGTCGAAAAACTTGGATCGAGACGGTCCCTTTGTTATACCCACTATATTTTTGGATAATTTTGAGGTACGACCTGGTTGGATCGAACACGAATTCAACTAGGCCCTCAAGACTAAATGGATAATAACTTACAGACCGGGCATCCGATTGACGCACCTTCTATTGCGTTGAAACATCATTTACATCGTAGTTCTTTGGGAAACTTCTTCGTGGGACTTTGTGGCAGTTGGTGTATTAGACCTGTGGCTTTAGGAGCGGACCCTCCTAGAATCAGGCGATCTTAGTGCGGGAAACCTGTAGTTGGCTGTAACATGAGAAAAGGATCCTTTTTGGGTTTGTTCTTTGGGATCCTTTGTGGGTATGTGTTTGAGTGTCTCACTTGGATCCTCCCTAGGAATCCATGTGGGACTCCTCTAGGATCCTACGTTGGTCTGATGTACTTTGATCCAATGTGTTTCTGATGAAATGCTAGGATCCTATATGGTTCTGATGATTTTGGATCCCATGTGGGTTTGATGATTTAATATCCTACTAGGGTCATCCTCTTAATAGAGTAAGATGATTCATTAGTTACATATAATCATCATTACTACTGTACTTAAGTTGTACCTAGTGTGTCCGGAATCTTTACCTATGTGGTAATCTTCTGTGTAACGTACCATTGTGGTACTTATCTTCATGGTGATACCTTTAAATTATTCTTCTGTGTGGTGTACCTTTGTGGTATTTTCCTTTGTGGTGATACATTTGTGTTATTCTTCTATCTGGTGTACCTTTGTTGTACTTACATTCATGGTGATACATTTGTGGAATTCTTCTATGTGGCTTTAACTTTGGGGTATTTACCTTTTTGGTGTTACCTTCGTGGTATTATTTCCTTCGTGGAACAATTTAGATTTGGGATAATGATTTGGGCCTTGTGTTTCCTCATGAATGAGATGGGTATACTTGATAACATAGGTATATATATATGGGAATATAACTAAGTAAGTTTTTTCGTTGATTCCATGATTTCTATTTTATCCATTGTGGATTTGGAGAGACCTTTGGGGGGTCTCAGGGTCCCTACTGAGTATCGTTATACTCACACCTACATGGGCTACGCATGCACCTTGTTGTGTTTGGTGTTGATGACAAACAACGCTAACTAAGGACGAGAGTACTAGGACTGGTGGTCGCTCAGAGGTGGACATTATAGGAGGAATATCGGAGATGCTACCGTTCGAGAGCTATACCTACCCTTCAGGTAGGATCCTTGATAGGTGTTGACAGGACCTCTTCAGTTTACTTATAATTTCTAGTTTTCTTTTACTTTCCAATTGGGATCGTATTATGGCCCCTTTAAATTAATGTACACACTCTTTTTACTATTCTGTTTACTCGTGTTCATATCTTGATGTGTGCTTAGTTTCATGTGTTAATAGGTTACAAAGGCAATGCCTTCCCTGTTTTAGGGAATACACCTTCGATGCTAGTTCCCAGCCTCTGGCCTATGGAAGGAGGTCTTTGGGTAGTCACGTCATTGGCTCTAGGGGACAGGTTGAGACAAATTGGAATCTAAGGAGTCAATTTTACCATATAACATTGGAATGTGATCTTTTAAACGATAATAGTGTAATGATTAGTGAGTATGGTTATCAGTTTATGGAATACAGTGATGGTGCGGCAGCCGACGTATCCGTACACGAGGACACTGACTTATGATTTCTGACTCAGTTCATGAAAACATTGATTGTCTGTTCTTTTAGAAATTTTTATATGAACTCTTTGTGTCAGCTCACCAGTTATAACATATTGACTGTAGTGAACCTGCTTTTTTTTAAAGATGCCTCCACTCCAATAGCCAGCTAGGGTTCCGGGTGATGTACGTGATGATGGCCAACTGAGCAATGGGGCCTCGACTCTTTCAATAGAGGCACTAGTTGTACCATTACCCATTGGGTCACTAATGCCACCATCCCCAATAGTAGAGGGTGCACGTTGCTTGAGTGCATTGCATGAGTTCCAGTGCAAGATGCCACCTAGGTTCAGGGGAGAGACGGACCCACATGTGGCTGAGGATTGGCTGGAGGTCTTGGTGAGAATATTCCCAATGGTGGTGATACCAGCTGATCTCATGGTGATCCTTACAGCCAGTCTTCTATAGGAAGATACCAGAAGATGGTGGAGCTCGATGCTCTAGTTTCATGATGATGTGACACTTCTTTGGGAAGACTTTGAGAGCCTATTACGGATAGAGATTGTCCCAGGGACCCTTCGTGTAGTGTGCATGCATGAGCTTCTTCATCTGCAGTAGGGTAGCAAGAATATGGCTCAGTACTCAGCGTGGTTCATCAACATATCACACTACACGACTGATATGGTGTGGGATCCAATCTTCAGGGCCCAGAACTTCAATCAGGGACTCTGGCAGGAGATCATGGATTCAATGATTTCTTTCAGCATCCCGATGCAAGAGGGAGTGTTAGAGTGAGCCCTCTTAGTGGAGAGTTTTCTTGATAAGTAGTCACCAGAAGTGTGACCTACCACTGAGCATCACCTAGAAGAGTCTTCTATAGCTGGAAGCAGATAGACGTCATAGAGGTCTAAGAGGGCCAGACCTATAGGTAGACAACTGCAGGATTCATGGTCAGTTGTGTGGGGCACCGAAGATAGAGCCAGTGAGGAGAATGCAATGTTACACATGCGGCAGGCTGCGTCACATGGATCGTGACAGCCCAAAACCCCATACATATTATCAATAGATGATCAAAGGACCACCTAGGAAGAGACAGACGTTTGAACGAGGTGTTTTTCAGGGAGAAGGCGGATGTGGAAATGGAGATAGTCGTGCAGCTAGTGGCGGAGATAATTCGAGATGTTACCACCACCACCACTAGGTGTTCCACCTTGACCACAGGGAGGAGGTTGATAGGGGAAAGCTCGGCTCCAGGCAGCTAAGGTTTGTGATCTTGGTGCTCCATAGATGATACGAGGTATGATCAATGTCTACTCCAAATTAGCTTCAGTACTTATTGACACAGGTGCCTGTCATTCTTTTATCACCACGACCCTTGTTCGAAACTCAAAGATTCTAACGAAGCCATTGGATCGATCCTTACGGTTAGAGACTCTTACAATAGAGTATTCTAAAATTACACATTGGTGCCGACAGTGTGAGCTTACTCTAGGAGGTTAGAGCTTCAATTGGGATCTCATATTAGAGGCGTCGATTCCTTATGAAATCTTCTTGGGTATGGACTGGTTATTTACAGTCCCAGATCAAATTGACTGTATTAGGCATAAATTGAAGTGTGTTATCATGGATGGGACTTGGTTTACCTTCACTGATGCAAAGGGAGAATTTGCAGCATATGATGGACTTATCCAGAGAAAAGTTCAACTGATCACTCATTAGTTGGATAACCTTACCCTCGGAGTAGTTGATGTAGAGAGTCCAAGTTATCCTTTAGTGGTGGATCAGTAAGTGGATGTCTTCCCTGATGATGTTCTAGCTCTACCTATTCATAGAAAGGTGGAATTTTACATTGATTTGTACCCTGAGATGGCATCGATATCTACACCAGCATATTAGATGGCTCCCATGGATCTTTTTGAGCTACGAGTATAGCTAAAGGACTTATAGGGGAAGGGGTTCATCCGGCCCAATATTTCACCTTGGGCAGCCCCGATTTTGTTCTCCAAGAAGGTGGATGGGAGTTTGAGTCTTTGTGTTGACTATTAGCGCCTGAACCAAGGGACTGTGATGAACAATTACCCACTCCCGGGGATTAACACCCTATTTGATCAGCTAAAGGGAGCAGAGTGGATCTTGAAGATAGAACTCTGGTTAGGCTATCACTAGCTCAGAGTACGAGATGAAGATGTGTAGAAGACGACTTTAAGATGTTATTATGACCATTATGAGTATTTTTTCATGCCGTTTGGAATGAAAAAATCTCCAGTAGTGTTCATGGGACTCATGAATAGGATATTTCAGCCAAATCTTGATCGCTTTGTGGTGGTCTTCATTGATGACATTCTGATCTTCTCGGCTACTGAGGAGTAGCAACCCTATCATTTGCAGATAGTTATAGACACACTCTGAGAACATCGGCTTTATGGTAAGATCTCAATGTTCTAGTTATGGATTCAAGTTTTCTACTTTCTATGTCATTTCATCTTAGAGGGTGGTGTTTTAGTGGATCCAGTGAAGATTGAGGCGGTACTTTCTTGGGAGCCACCCAGGAGTGTGATGGGGGTATGAAGTTTCATGGGTTTGGCTGGATACTACTAGATGTTTGATCTAGATTTCTCTAGAGTTGTATCACCTTTATCAGTATTGGTGAAGAAGGGGAAACCATTTGTGTGGTAGGAGATATGTTAGTGGTGTTTTCACTAGCAGAGGTAGAGGTTGACTAGTGACCCCATCATGAGGATACTGGAGGAAGGGGTTGGGTACGTAGTCTACTACGATGCATCAGGGACTGGGCTCCAATATTTCCTAATACAAGAGTGATTAGTTATCGCATATGTTTCTCTACAGCTGAGAGATCCTAAGTAGAAATATGCTCCCCATGACCTAGAGTTAGCAGTAGTGGTCTTTGCCTTAAAGATGTGGCGACATTACATGATGGACGAACATTTTACAGTCTACTCAGATGGAAAGAGTCCTAGGTATATCATCTCTCAGAAGGGAATGAACCTGTGACAATGAATTTGTCTTGATTTACACCATGATTATGAATTCGAGATAGTCTATACTACTGGAAAGGGCAATGTTGTAGTAGATGCACTCATCAAGAGATCTGGAATAAATCTGCTAGGTGAGGTGATAGAGAAGCTCACCTACTTACAGATATCCTTTGTGGAACGATATGGAGAAGCTTTTCTTCATTATATTATAGTCAATCCCACACTTTTTTAGCGATTCAGGATGATGTAGCATGGGGACACTGACTGCGAGGCTCGACATGCTCAGATATGCACAAGACAGGCACCTGAACGATTCTATAAAGGTAGGGAGCACATCATCCTCTTAAGAGGACATACCTTGGTACCAGTGCCACTTTGGGGGGATTTGTTAATTGAGGTCCACACATCCCCTCTACCAGTACATCCAAGAGTGTTGAAGATGTACCAGGATCTCTGAAGACAACACTCATGGACAAGAATGATGAAAACAATAGCAGAGTTTGTCTCTCAGCGCCTCACTTGTTATCAAGTGAAGGCAAAGCATCAGGTACCAATAAGCTTAGTTCATCATTTAGTGGTCCTAGAGTGGAAGTGGGATTGGATATCCATGGACATCATGATAGGACTTCCACGTACATCCAGGGTTCATGATTCTATCTGGGTAATCATCGACCAAATGACCATGCCGGCCCACTTTCTAACAATTAGAGAGCAGGGTATACTAGCGAGCTTGGTATGCACTTATGTGTAAGAGATTTTGTGAATACATGGAGTGCCCTCGACGATTGTCTCTGAACATGATTCAATTTTCACTTCCCAGATATGGAAGGGGTTGCAGGATGCTTTTGGGATGCAGCTTCATTTGAGCACTGCCTTCCATCCTCAAACGGATGGCTAGAAAGAGTGGATCATTCAGACCCTTGAGGATATTCTTTGTGCTTGCGTCCTCGACTTTGGTCGTAGTTTGGAGGATCACTTTTCATAGGAGGAGTTGGCCTACAACAATAGATATCACTCCATCATTGAGATGGAATCTATCGAGATGTTGTACGACCAACCTTGCATATCGCCTTTGGGCTGGACAGACCCAGGGGAGTCAGCATTCGTGGAACAAGAGATGGTACGAACTACCATGGAGAAGGTGCAGATCATCCAGGTGCCAATGAAGACTTCATAGAGAAGGAATAAGTCTTATTCCAATAGGAGATGGAGACCTCTAGAGTTTGAGGATGGTGGCCAAGTATTCCTACGAGTCTCACACCGACGAGGTTTGCAGAGATTTGGTCAGGGTTGAAAGTAATCTTTGAGGTTCATTGGACCCTTTCAGGACCTTAGTAGAGTTAGTAAGTTCGTATACCGCCTAGATCTTCCACCTCAGTTGCACCGGGTGCATGACGTGTTCAGCGTATCCCAGCTGAGGAGATGCGTGCACGACCCATATCACATCATCAACCACTGTGAGCTGGGCATCAATGATGGGGCGACATTTATAGAGGTTCTATTGGGGATTGAGGATCGACATGAGCGGGTCCTTCATGGGTAGTCGATACCTACGGTGCATGTACATTGGCCGCACGAGAACCTCCAGGAGAGCACATGGGAGTGGGAAGCTCAGATTCTTGCTCAGTACCCCTACTTGGTTTCCTAGTTTTAGTTATGTGGCTTTCGGGGATGCAAATCCCTCTGGTGGATAGAATGTAAATACCCAAAAATTTCTATGTATTTTTTTTAAATTATATAGTAATTTTACGAGTCCATGAAAATCGAAGAAACTTGATTTCGAGGTCCAGAGTATCTGAAATGAATTTCTATATTTTTTAGGTATGTTCAGTAAATATGTGAATGGGTTATTTTAACATTTTAACCAATGCTCAGAATTGAAATCTGAGGACACTGATGAACTCGCAGCACCAATATTCTCATAAGGATACTTTTACCTTGATAGTAGTTGGTTGAGGGTGAAAGTTAGTTTTCATGTTTTTTGTGGAAATAAAAATAAAATAAAGAATAACATTTATTTTTTTTAACCTCCCAATTTAATTCTCGGTGGTGGGGACCACCCGAGCTAAAACACCCCCAATTCAAATCAAGGGTGGTGGGGACCACTGAAACCCCTCTTCATGGGGGGTAAAACCTCTCAAATCCCCATTAATTTAATTCTCCCATTTATTTGAGCCAATATCAAGATAATTTATGGCCAACTCTTATTAAATTGTGAAAACATAATTTAATAAGTGTGGTATTTCTTTTTAGAGGGATTTTGGAGAAGTGTTAGAAAAAGTGAGAATCATGGGATAATTATATAGAAACTATTCATCTATAATGAAGAACACCTCTACAATGAAGAATGATTAACCGAGCCAAAGCCCGGATCGAAAGAACCTTGTGGAGGCAATGAAAGCCAACGTTCTCCAATCACTTTGACATTATCCTCATGAAATCCTCCAATAGAAACATTGGAGTAGGGAATGTTATTTTGAATACCTTTTCCCCAATCATGACCTCCTTCTTGAAATAAGAATGTAAATACGGCTTACTACCACTCTAACGTGGAGGGTGCAGGCCAAACGAACATGGCCCAACCACTCCGAAATCTTTGTGTTTTTTTGTTGCGTTCTTTATGATGTAGGAAGTTAGTGAATGGTGTCGGTGACTAGCACAAGTGTGACTTGAGAATGGTGGTCAGCACTCCGGCCAACCGCAATGAAAGTGGTGGAGTGACCGCGCCGCCAGTGAAGGATGACGACCTGTAGACCGTAGTGGAGCGTAGGTGGCAGTTGGCTCGTGGTCATCTGCATAATCGGGAGGCGGCGGTGCACGTCCCTGCCGCCCAATGTACATGAGTTGTGGCATGATGATGCTTTAGTGATGGAGGGAGGCTAACTCATTGTCGGCCGCTAGAGATGGCACGGTGCACAACCGTGATGCATAGAGAAGAGAGTAGCCATTTGTATAGCTGGGGCCGCCCAACAGATGCCGCACCATGGGCCATCGCACTGTGGGACAACACACTATGAGACACCTCGCCGTGGGACACCACACTATGGGATGCCGCACCGTGGTCCACCTAGAATGGGCTACACCGGCAAGCGAAGCCCAAACCAGCAGGCCAGGCCAGACCCAGCGAGCTGGACTGGACCTAGAAGGCTGGGTCGGATCTCACTGTTCGGGTCTGATTGGGTTGACTCAGACTAGGTCAGGTCGGCCTAGGCCAGGTCAGGCCGGGTTGGTCTGACCATGTCAGACCGGACCCGAACACTCTTCAACCTTTTCCACTCTTTCAGCCATATCATGAGCTACAAGCATCCTTTTGATGAACTATCTACAATGTCGGAATCCTTGGATCGAGATGGTCCTTTTGGTATTCCCTAATTGAGTTTTTGATAATGTTGGGGTACTGCTGGGTTGGATCAAACACGAATCCAACCGGTCCCTTGAGACTAGAAGGCTAATAACTTACAGACTGGGCATCCGACTGACGCACCATCTGTTGCATTGAGACCCCTTTTACATGGTGGTACGTTGGGATACTTTTTCATGGGAATTCTTCGCAGTTGGAGTATTCAACATGTGTCATGAGGAGCAGACTCTCCCGGAATAAAGTGAGCTTAGTGCGGGAACCATGTTGCTGGATGTAACATTAGAAAGAGATCCAATGTGGGTCTGTTCTTTGGGATCCATTACAGGTCTGGGTTCGAGAGTCTCACTTAGATACTCTCTTGTAATCCACATGGGACTACTCAAGGATCCTACGTGGGTCTGCTGTACTAGGATCCTATGTGGGTCTGATGATTTACTTGGATCCTATATAGATCTGATGATTTATGTTCCTATGCGGGTCTGATGATTTTGGATCCTATGTGGGTATGACTTTTAACAATGTAAGATGATTTAGTAGTCACATCTAATCATATTTACTATCATTCTTAAGTTTACCTAGTGTGAGATAAATCTATACCTCGGTGGAAATATTCTGTGTTGTGTACCTTTGTGGAACATACCTTCATGTTGATACCTTTTTGGTATTCTTCTGTGTGGTGTACCTTTGTGGTACTTAAATTTGTGGTGATACCTTTGTGGTTTTCTTATATGTGGTTTACCTTTATTGTACATACCTTTACGGTGATATCTTTGTGTTATTCTTATGTGTGGCTTTACCTTTGTGGTATTTACCTTTGTGGTGTTACTATCTTGGTATTATTTATTTCTTGGTACAATTGAGCTTTGGGATAATGATTTTTGTCTTGTGTTTCCTCATGAATGGGATGAGCATACTAGATAACATAGGTATATGTATGGGAAAATACCTATGTATGGTTGTTAGTTGTTTTCATGATTTATGGTTTCTCTTTTGTGAATTTTGAGAGACCTTTGGGAGTCTTGGGGTCCCTACTGAGTATCGTTATACTCAACCCTGCATGGGTTATGCCCGCTCTTTATTGTGTTTGGTTTTGACGATGGAAATCACTGACTGAGGATGAGTTTACAAGGATATGAGTTACCTCAGATGTGGAAATTAGACGAGGCATAACATAGAGGCGACTATTCGAGAGTTGTACCTACCCTTCAGGTAGGATCCTTGGTGAGTGTTCACAGGACCTGTTCAGTTTACTTGTACATTCCAGTTTTCTTGTACTTTCCAGTCGGGCGTGTATTCTAGCCCCTTTCACTTAATATACACACTATTTTCACTATTTATTTTACTCATGTTTGTATGTTTATGTGTGCTTAGTTTCGTGAGTTTACATGTTTCAAAGGCAATGCCTTCCTAGTTTTATAGAATACACCTTCGGTGCTAGTCTCCAACCCATGGCCTATGGAAGGCGGGCATGAGAATGTCATGGCACGGGCCCTGGGGGATGGGTCATGACAAATCAATTATAATAAACAATTAATTTCCACATTTAATCCACTGGGGAAATGTTTTACTCATATAATAAAAATTATTCCTCTATATGGTTTAAGTTTATTGTGACCAAGGATAGTATTGATATTCACTTAATTGATTCATTTTTGTTGTTACTAACAGTACATGGAATCATTCACTTTCTTATGATCATTATAAATTAAATTTCCAATGAAAATATATATTATTTACCATGGATAATAATATTTCATAAATTGTATCTCATTTTTACACACAATGATTTCCATTGAATGTTCACTAATTGATAAGGGGAATTTATGATAATCAGTATTATTTCAAAAAGATGATTATTTAATGGTAATTTATTTTATTCACAAATTAAAATTATTGTTCAATATATGATAAATTTATAATACATGTAGATATGGTTGGTTCTAAGTTATATATATCTTCTTGACACATTGGAAGTCTCAAGAGACGGACCAGTTGAGTAGCCTTAGTAAAAATGGTTTCTAGTGTATATCATGAAATCAGTTTTAAACTATCATGAGGAAGGTCATAGAAGTAGTGATTTTAATTTTGGATGAGATCATAATGTCAAATAATTAATAATTTCTTTAGTTGTGAATATATTCAGTATTATCCATGATATTTTTACAATGATATTATTTATGGAAACATTTAATTCATAATTTATTGAATAAATGGAATATTATTTTGGTTATTTACTTTTACATATTAGTTATTCTTGATCTAGTTATGATAGAAATGAAATTAAATAAATTTTAGTTTATTTCTATTATTTATCATTCCATATTTATTAAGATAGTCAAGTTATTTAAATTTTATTTTTGTTCATAAATTTACATTTCCATTTTGATTATGGTTATTGATTAGTGATAAGATCAACTATAAATAACCATTAATAATAAATTTATCTCACCCATATTTATTTTCACTTCCCAAGAATCCATGAACTATATTATTTGGATCTGAAGGCATATGATAGAGATAATATTGATATTATATAAATAATTATGTGAAAATTTATGTTTTCAATTATAATAAAGGAATTATTTATGTATCTTGTATACAAATAATACTAAACTATTTATTCATTATGGATATTTCTTCTATATTCTACCAATTTAATAATTTAATACCTAGAATTAGGGTTACTAGAGTTAGTGTCACTACATTAAGTTGTTAGAGGAAGAAATAAAATAATGACACATGGTTAAGCATAAAAACTATACTTCAGAAAACCTATATATAATTAAACCAAATGAATTCCTAGAATGGATATATGTTTAATTAATGGAAATTAGGTAATGGTTAGGATTGTGAGGAAAGTATTTGGTTAGTTTTTGGCTTAAATAGTGTGCATTGTAGTGTAAAGAGGAGAGGGGGTTGGTGGACATTTATAAGTGGGGGATATGAGGCACATAGAATTTTTGAAAAAGAATATAAATATGATTTTACCCTTTTAGATATATAAAAAATGTATCATTATATAAATATATATGATATATTGTCTATATATGGTCCTAAAATAGAAATTATACATGTGTTTAGGTCATTTTAACACTTATCTTCTTAGTTTAACCCACTGATGAAAATATTCAATCCTTAACTATGGTATTTAATTTTTTCTATTTTTATTAATTAATTGTGAAGAAAACATTATTAAAAAATATTATATGAGAATTATTATGATTATATGAAATATAAAATACATTATGAAAAATGTAATTCATATTAGTGGAAATTTTTTATTTAAAATTAAACATGTATAGGTGGGGAAAATACAATTTTTGAATGAAAACTATTTATTAATAATAAAAACATTCAATATAAAAACACAATATAAATTTGATTCTATGAAATTAAATTAAATTATTTATAATATAATTAATAAATATTACTTTAAATATAATTAAAATATTCAACATTAAATTCATTAAACAGAAAGATAGTTTTCAATAAAAGAAGTATTTATCACTATTCATTAAAAAATTTATCTTTTTAAAATATTATAAAAAATTAAATATAATATTATTTTAAATTTTTTATTTAGAAAATTAATTTTTTTTAATTTTTTTTAATGATACTAAAAAATAAATTCAAATATATGTATGGAATACGTGATCAAATAGCTTTTTAGAAACAATCCAATTTTTCATAAAAATTTTCCCATTAATTTTTTTAATATTTTACTATTAAATTAGAAAATAATAAATATATTTATATATTTTAATAAAATTTAAATTTCATAATTTTTATACTACTATTCATACCAATTAATTTAATGACTTGGTTATATACATATATTATATTATGATTAATTTTGATTCGATGTTGTGTGTATCTCAAGAGAATGGTGAAATGTAATATATCTAAAATGAAATATATAATAATGATTTAGGGTTATATAATTTTATTATTATCTATTTCATATTCAGAAATTTATAAATTTAGTCTTTTAATGAAAACAATGAATAAAAAGAAAAATTACTTTTATTGAAAAATGATTTTTTAAACCCTAAATATTTTAAGAATAATATATTTCAACTTGTACTTTAAATTTTTTTAACAATATATTATCAGTGTTTAATTTCACCTTTTATAAAATAATATAAAATTAATATTGGAAAAATTAATATTACATTTATTTTAAATAATTTTTTACAAATACAATTAGAATTATCTATTTATATTAAAATAATTATTTTACATCACCATTGATATTGAAATATTTCATTGAATTATATGGATACATCATATAATAATTTTATTATATTACAGATATTTATATGAAACACATTACTATATGTATTTATATTATTTTTATATCATATTTTCAATTTAATATGAGTTGAAATATTTTAAATTTACTTATTCATGATACACTTCTTCAATATACTATTAGATATATGACCAATGACTATGTTAAATATTAAAATATTTTAAATGACCAAATTTTCAATGATCATATTTATAATGTAACTATTTAATTCTTGTATATAAAATTACAAAATCATTCAGTCATTCCACTCTCACTTCGCAAGGAAAAAATACTTATTGCATATTATATATTTTTCATAATTATTTCTTTTTTCATGTTTTACTCCCTCAATATAGTTATTGTTTTGTGATTGGTTATCCTCAACGTTTATTTAAGTATTTTTAATGGATTGTTTTCTTCCTTTATGAGTAATAATCCATTTTGTGAAGAGCATTATTTTATATTCTATTATTATAATATCCCACTTATGAATGAATACTGATTCATAATTTTGGTTGATAACATATAGGTCACATTTTCTTATCATGAATTTTTAATTCACAAAAAGTAAGGATACATTGTTTAGAAATATAGATAAAAACACATACAACAAAGAAAAAAACAATAAAAAACAATAAAAAAACAATAAAAATGAATTATAATAATTTTAATAACATTAATAATGATAATAATGACTCTTAAAACCTGGGGTGTGACAGTGCTCAAATAATGAGAAAGTTGTTTTGGTTGTGCATTTTTTTGTTGGTGAATCTAATCAATGGAAGTTGATTATTATAAATATAAGGATAGTGTAATAAATTTAATCCATAACATGGGAAAAGTTTAAGAAGGTATTATGTATTAGAAATTTCCCTCAAACCTCCACACTAAAATGAGTTATGAATTCATAGAGCTAACATAAAAATATGATGAATTTATTATTTCTTATAAGAAAAATTTTACTATATTTTAATTGTATGATTAAAGTTTAAACATCATCCAAGATAGAAAAATTGGATAATTATTCAAAAGAATAAAACCCTGTATCCAAATAAAATTGAATATAACACATTTAAGTATATAAGAATAAATAATTTTTTGTTCTTTAATGATTGAAATAGAAAGTATAGTATCTAATTTTTCATATGGTTTTATAAAAAATTAATTTGGAAATGAATTTATTATGAGATTAAAAAAAACACATTCCAGAAATAAAGTTTATCTTTGTGTATAATATTAGTTTGGAATATTATTGGCATAAATTGGACAAAAGAGTTATTTATATGATTCAGGTGATAAAAATATGACCATCAAGGACATAAATTCTAAGGGTATAGATGTGAAACTAAATATCAACCAAATATACCACCTCTTCTATAATATTTTAATTATAGAATTATGATATTTTTGAGGAAAACTAAATTAAACAAAGTTTAATTTGGAAAATTAATGTATTTAACCTCCATATACAAAAAGAAAGGGGAATTATTAGAAAATAAAATCTTATGATGTGGGTCCCATGAATAAACTGACGGAAGGAATAGTTTTCATCCATTAAATAATGTTATATTTATTTTTTAATTCACCTTATACAAAATATTTTTTACATCGTTCATTTTATAGGGGTATCAAATTACTACCTAGATGATATTTGTTGAACCATCAATGACAACATAAAATGGAACTATAATTTCACTAAAAAACATAAATTCATCCTAAATTAAATTTATGGGACTTTTCATTATAAATTTTTTATTATTCACAATATAGTAAGATTTTTCAAGACTTTGGGAATGGGTAGGCTCTCTATACATAAATCCCATATCAATTGATGCAGATGATATGTAACATTTGATGTCCCAAATAAATATATAATAATCTATTGATGCATAGAGGCATTTTAACATCCAATAAAAATTACAAAAATTTTATGGGTGATAATGCATACTCATGAATGTTAACATGATAAAATGGTTGTGGTGAAACTTAGTATTCATGTTATATGTATTGTGTGGGAATATATTGATGTATTTCTGCAGGAGGATCCAATTTATCCCCTTAATTGTGATTTTGAGATTTCAATAGAACTCAAACATGGGGATATGGATATTTTAAAAATTCCTATTATAATGTCCCCATATAGTTATAGGAATTAAGGAATCATCCCCAAGAGAGTCAAGAATAATTATTTGAAAACCCTAGTGTTTCACTATAAGGTGACCATACTATAATGTCATGGCCTGGGATCCATGCACTAGTGCCCGGATCTAGTTCGCCACTTGACATCAAGTGTTCCTCTCCATATTCTAGAGGTTACAGACTAGTATCGAGGTTCTAATATCAATCATGTAGACACTAAACACTATTTATCAAAGTAATATGCCAAAAAAATAAATTAAAAATAACTGAACGAAATATAATCATATCCCAGAAAATACTAGTATAAAAACATAACAGTAACCTTAATTATATTATCAAAACTTAATTAAAAAATATGTACTTCTGTTGTAGGTTTCAAGTGTGAAAATAAAACTCAAAATTAAAGACACTGACCACTCCCATGTGTGTCACAAACCACGTTTGGTTCCCTGATCCATTCTCTGTCCTGAATGAGCTATATAAAATATGGACATTGCCATATCATATCCAATAACTAATAAATCTAATTGGATAGTAATTAGGAACCTGAGTGGTGTGTGAGTAAAAAATAGTAGGCCACCACCACCAATATCTAAAAAAATATATGATCAAATAATTGTGTATGTAGATGCATAAATACATAATTATAATGAATAAGTGAATAGTTTTCAAATTATCAATTAATGTTTATTTAACCACATAAACTCCATGGTTACCATAGACACCCATACCTCAATACATTTTTCGGCCCATGTCGAAGTATAAATTATCTACAAGGTACATTATATATATGAATTTCCATGTTACAATTCATTAAAAATTCACTTAAGAATTCCATTACTTCAATTCAACATATCTTATCACACTATAGGATTTCGATGAGAAAGACCATCTTCCTCACATAGTTATCACATATGAATGTGATTGTTAAAATCCAATATTTCATATCAAACTATGTTCTTTTGTTGCAGTAGACCATGTCCGACACACATTTATCACATGTGAATGCCACTATTACTATTAAACATTTTTCATCACACTATAATCATTTGATGTAGTAGTCCATGACTCCCAAAAAAATTATCACATTAATTATGTTTCCAATAAAAATATCACATCAAAAAATTTCACATACCCACTATCCCATTAATTAGTTCCAAAATTAATTAGTCACATTAAGTCCATTAATTAATTCAATAATTCATTAACCATTTAACAATCTTAACATCCAAAAACTAATTCACCAATTAATTACTCTATTTCAAAAAAATATATAAATAAATAAACAATTCATTATTCATATTCACAATAACAATATCTCATAATTATTTCAATGATTAATTATTCACACTCAAAATCACAATATCATATAATCAATTCAACAGAAAATTATTCATACTTTCAATCTCAGTATCAGGTTATCAATTCAATAATTATACATTCATACTCACAATATCAACATCAAAAACATAATTCAATATTTAATATTCATACATGAAAACACAATAACCAATAACTAATTCATAAATTAATAATCCATACTCTACAATTATAATATCCCAAACTTTGAACACTTTTCTCTATTAATTAATTCACCAAACTAATTAATTAAATCTAGAACTAAACAAAAATACATATAAGAAAAAATCAATAATTACATACACATAATTTTAATCAAGACTCGTGGATTTGAATTATATACCACCTACCTCTCTCTGTTAATAATGATCACTGAATAGAAATCCTCAATTTTAAGCGGATCAATCAAGAATGCAATGAAGAACAAAGTAATGATTCAAAACCTAAATCAACTACCAAATGAAACAATATCTCATAATTATAGAACTAGATACAAAAATCCTAGATATATGTTAAAAATTTAGAAATCTATATATATTAAAAAAAGGATAAAAACCCACCAAATGAATGGGAGAACAACAAGATATGGATTATGAAGAATCTATGTACCGAAAAAGGTGCAGATCTACCAACTGATATTTGAATCACTCAAAACGAAGGTAGAATGGACATGGAATCACTTCATGTGGAACAATAATTGAGATAAATATATTATGGTTTACGATAGGTAATTTTAGGTTATTTTATGGTGTTTTATGATTTTTTATAAAATCTCAGGGATTAAAATCTCGTACACATAGTTTTATTATCATGGTGCATGTTTTCTCATTATTGTGAGCCATATCATGTGTCTATTCAAGGGGGTGCATATTTTAACAAACTGTGCACTGGACATAAAAAATCTATTTATCCAAGGTGGTACAGTTCGCTGGCCCATGGTCCGTAGTTGGGGAATATCATATGCCAACCACGAACTATTTTCTTTCATTATTTCTTCTCAAATTCTCAACACAACAAACCCCTTGGTAAAACTGAAAAAAAAAGTACTCATCATAAAGAAAAAATAGTTCATGTACATGAGGTCGATACATCTCTATAAAGAGTCAATTTTTTATAATATCTCCACCTTATAAAAACACTTCCTTGTGATATACACCAATGTATCTCTAAGATTCTGAGTAAAAAACAATGATCTAATGAGACATAATAAATTCTTATATCTCTAATTTTTCCTCCAAAACAGTTCTAGGTTTCAACAATACAAAATCTATAGGCATGGACTTTCCCCAAAATAATTTCTCACTATGATCCAACACACAAAATAGATGCTACTCAATGGATTCATATATCTCAAGCTCAGCATCATCGACATCAATCATATGAGAAGGGTCGGGGTGATAATGCCAACATTTTGGCACATGGGAAACATCACTCATAGAACTATATATCTTTGTAAGAGACAATTAGTATACCAAGGACCCTATTATCTATAGAACCTTAAATGTTCTAATAAACCTGCACACTAGATTTCCTTGCCTATGTATCCTTCTGTGACCCAATATTGGTGATTCCTAAAATAATACATGTACAAAATCTGTAAATTCTAGTGGTTTTTGACATCTATCATCATATGAATTATGTTTACTATAAACAATATCGATTAATTTAATAATTATTTTATCCTGCTCTAAACAATCTTACATGAGATTTATTCCCAAAATCTATTACTCACTTGCCTTTATCCAACATAATGGTTATCTTTATGGACTACCATAAAGAAACTCAAACTATTCCATATTTATTGTAGCAGGATATATATGGTAATAGTAGAACACCACCACTATCAGGTGATTCTTCAAATATCCAAAAAAATCCTCGAACACGTGCTTATAATATGTCCTAAAGAACCTAAATAGTATACTTTGACTGCCCATCTATTTTTGGTGGAATACCGTACTTAGTATGTTCTGTGAACCATAATCCTTCTGTAAGCCTTATGATAAGGATGAAGTAAATAGTGAATAACAGTGTGCAACAATAGTTTGTATAACCTAGGGTAGAGGGAAAATCTCTCAAAAATACATGTTTTCCAACTGATCCACTGATAATTTCTCCAATATATGAAACAAATGTGTTACTTTGGTCATTTGGTCAACAACGACCCATGTAACATCCTTCTTCAGATGTTTTCTAAAGATACCCACAACAAAATCAATTTTCACCTCATCCCACATTCATTATAGAATGTGAATCTGTTATAGTAAACATTTAGGTCATTAATTCTCATCCTTCACATGTTGACATGTGTAGCATCATATCACAAACCCTGTTGTGCCTTTCACTATACCTCAACCACCAAAATTGTCAATATAGTTAATAGTACATTTTGGTTACACCTAGATTTATTTCCCACTTAGAGGCATCAAAAATCATGAATTATCTCATCCTTTATGCTCATTGGAATAAGAAATAAAATTCTGACATAAATGATATCATTCTCATTTATCTTTCTATTGAATGTGGATCCCCACCGTCAAGGATTATCTTCAAGGAAAAATAATTTTAATCCTCATAATTACTATATATGATCTATCTCAAATGTGTAGACCCTCTAAAATTGATATGAGATTTATATTCTCTTTACTCTCTTAAAAAACAATGTGCACCTCATCTAGTGATGTCGTTATCAAACACTCATCAATGGTCTCATGAACAACCTATATATGAGTTTTCCAATTCAATGAATCAACAACACCTTTTCCTTTCCCAGGTGTACATGATAGCTCAAAATCTAATGAATTCATATACTCAACCCACCATATTTGTTGAAGATTCGTATCTCTCTAGAAAAAGATGTACCTCAAATTCTTGTGATCTATATAAAAATTATATTTGTCAAATTACAAATAATACCTCCAACACTTCAATCTGTAAAAAAATAAGGGTAAATCAAGGTTATGTGTAATGTAGTTCTGTTAATGTGGTCTCAATTTCTAAGAAAGATACATCAAAATCAATATACCATAATATATACGAGGCTAATCCCAATCCTCTATGGGTTACAAGACACTATATACTCCCCAAAATGCTCAACTAGGATCAATATTGTTATCGATGTTAACCACTTCCTCAGCTCTTGAATTAATTCTCTAATGATTCTGAACATTCAATCATTATACCATTCTTTCTCAAGCCAAAGATCATCACTTTCAATTTGGAAAATTATTTGATGAACCTATGATAAAATCAAGATAATACCAAAAATCATATTATATCTAAATAAGTTTTTGGATACTCCTACAAAACAAAATGTTTTACCTTATAAATTCCCACTTACACACCTTCCTCTAAGATGATGTGATGCAAGAAATGTACCTGGTCAAATAAAAACTGAGACATATATGGTGTGACTTATTTCTTATTTCCTCTAATTGTACCCATGATGTTGGCAATATGTTGGGAATGGGAATTATTAGACATAGAGTATGAAATGTTGTAATCCAAAAACACTATTAAGAGCTGATCTAGGTATGGATGGAAGAATCAATGAATCATGACCATAAAAACTACTAATTTATTCATCAACCCAAATATAATTTCAATAAAGATATACAGGTCATACCTACTACTAATAGCATTCCATGGTGTATATAATGTTTTTATTATAAATTGATGATACTTTTATCTCTTGTCGATCATTGATAAAACACATTCTCTTCAAATTTTTTAAATAGAACACTGATATGTGGGAGATAAAACATAAACCTCATAGTCATCCAGTTCAACATCATCAAATCATCACCCATGTAGAAAATCCCTTCATACTTCTTGGAGAACATCACTAGATAACCCCAAATGAATGTCCACATTCAGATAAACCACCTACCCTCAATCTCTAACAATTATGAATTTATATCTTGATTCAATATTAGAGAAATTATATATTGTGGAATTAAAATTATCTCATTCCCCAGAATTAGATCAATAATAAATTTTAAATCTCTATCTAGGGGTGGTATTGATAAATCCTTATGAATCACATCCTGAAAATGGTTCAATATGGGTGGAAATAAATTGTGTTCGAAATCCCCATTATCCATCAAAAAATAAAAAATTGTAGGTAATATCCCCTAGTGGTTGATGAAATGGCCATGAAAGACCATATTTGATATCCCACTCTCCACAGTGATGATACTTGTCACAATTTGGAGATGTAAAATTAACTCTCCTCTAGTAGAAATATATTTTTCCTCTGTATTCCACAGACTAGTCCATACCCATAAATTGGTTGAATCCTAACATGAAAATAATGTAATTATACCATAGAAAATGATACTCTCCAACCTCTATAGAACATCCAATTCACAAGAAAATGTCTCTCGACCATATTCCTTAAGGTGTTTCATTCATCAACACCTCGCTCATGATTTACACAACAAAACTCAAAAAATCACATGTTTTGATGAAATAAAGGACTGAGAGGCACCTATATCAAATAGGGAACAATCTAATATAAAAGATACAACAATAATACCTCTCACTATCGAATGTTTGACCACTCTATCAAAATATTAGGCTAAAAGGAAAGTAATTTTCCTAACCTTCTTCTTTTTATATAGTTTTAGCTCATTGAGATTCACCACTTGGAAGGTACAAATTATCTTTCCCAAAGTAGATCATATAATCCCACTATTGTCTCTAATAGTATAATTCTGTCTACATGACTAAAATGATATAGAATATCCTCTTCCTACATCCTGGTACTTTCTATCTCCTCTATCACTACGTGTCTTTCATGGGTTCTTGCATAACCTCTATAGATGTCACATATTGATACAAGATAGGATCTCTATTTGTGGTTAAGGTAATTATGTCTATATGTTTCTTGACCTAACACACTTTTGACTTGTCACTCGAGTATGATTCTGTGAAACTAATACCTCTATCATTGTACTCTAATTTCCCCCACCCAGCTAACATAGTAATGATTAAACTTACTTCACTCAGATGTTGTATTACTTGATCATCTAACATGAACCACCTATCCTACATTGGAATCCTCCCTCAGGTTCCCCTAGGTATTAAGAGTGTGATACCCCACCTAATCCAATATCCTTAACCAAAAATGATAACAAACAATATAATATAACATTTTAGTCTTCCTGGGAAACACCTCATGATCGATGTATCATCCCCACCCTAAAGTGGGGAAAATCACATCAAATAAATAAAGCATCCTAAATTGTTCATCATAGAAATACTCTCCCGAATCAACCCTGTGAACTCATCTACTCTCCCAAGCCTCAACATCTCTATGTATAAGTTCTCCAAGAACTTCACTAAGAAGCTATTACATAGCATTCCATCACCATTGTAATGGCCCACCTATCTAATTTGCTTGATAATTCCATGAATCATTAATAAGCCTTATGATACATCCCCAAGATGCTAAAGGATGGAAATATATGATTAAGGGTTTCAAATACATGTGTGGTTCATTTACCCTTTAATAATTAATGAAAAACCAAACAAACCACAACCCATAATAATTTTATTATTCATGATCAAAATAAAGACAACTCCGCAATTTAATTTATACCAATGTAAACCCAAAATTATATATAGTAGAAGAAAACATATACTCTATGAAAAAAGTGTATGATAACTAAAAAAGAACCAAAACAACCACAAAACTCCATGATCCACTAGATCCATGCTCCACCATCACCAAATAGTCCAAAAACTCTTGAAGTAGTGCTAAACAAATGTGGTACTCTACCATTTCCCACATCATGGAATATGCCATCTAGAAAAGCACCAATGTGAAAAAGCAGGGGTGAGAATAAAACATAGTAGGTAATCCCCCAATGAATTTCCTACCCACACCACTAGTTTGAAAAAATTATCAACATTTATATAAAACAAATTATACAAAACAATTTACAAAAATAGATTATAAGAAAATATAAACACTTTTCAAAATAGTTTATAACTAAATATATACAAAACCATGATAAAATATTTTTGAGAAAGTTATTTTACATGTAAATAGTAAAATAATTCTTCAAAAACCTTATTTAATTATCTATCTTGGAATAATCAATTAATTACACCTATTTTCTATTACAACAATGGATGCATTGTTATGACATATCCATACTGATGAGCAGTTTCTCATCGATCTTCTAAGTCATAAAAAGGTAGTTAAACACTACGTTAAAAAAAACATTTGGAACCAAGAATAGGGTCCTATTTCATCCTTTACCTGTGATGAAATATTAATATGCAAAGAAAGTTTTCCAAAACCAATGGCAATTTCAAAAATTTCATCCATTTCAATGAAGATAAAAATTTTATTGAAACATTAAAATGATCCAAATTAAAAAAAGTAATTAATTCAATAAATTCATACCATTATTTAAAACATTAAAATTAAATAAACATACCAATATTCTAGAAAATCCCCTTCATAAAATCACTATTTTGAAATTAAATGAAAAATTCAATTTCTAAAAGGCCCAATTATCCAGAATTTTATAATTCCCCAAACCATCACTAAAATGGGTTACAAATCAATTTTTTAAAGCTATTTATTAAATAAGAAAAACAAATTTTTTTAATTTATTCATAATATTCTTATGAATGGGAGATGTGAGTGAATCCACCTACCTCGATCGTTTCGAAGAAAACAAAAAATAGACAATGAATGCTCAAGAATCCTGGTCAAGATTCCATGAGAACACATTAGATCTACTCTTCTATCATGAAAAACAACATATCTAACCTTATTTGGTGTCAAAATTATTATATCTACCCACAATGTGTGTATATCTAAGAAACAAAATTAAGAAATAAAAAATTAGATCTATGAAATATGGAAAAAACAATGATGAATGTGCACTTAACTCAAGAACTGACTTTCAAATCACCAAGGAAAGCCATAAAATCACTGATACATCAATTGGAGAAAATTATTTGGCATTTAGAGAAGTAAAAAAATCACGTTAGGTTCATTCTAGGCTGAAATAGTTATGATATAATTGCAAAACAAACCAGATCCCCTTTACAGAAGTGGTATCTGGCTGCACACGGTTTTGTCACACTATTTGGGAAAATCATGTGCAGCCCATGCGCCCCCCTTTATTACCCCAAAACACGTAGAAAAAACTCTAAAATCTCTCCATCATAATCCATAACTATTATACACATTAAAATAATAAATAATGGGTAATATACCAGAAACTGGGGGTTATGCATTATACCCACCATTGGTCTTTTTGTCCAGTGAATGTAGAATGTGATCACTGCCCTGAAAGAGTTTTAGACATAACTCTTTCATTTCCTTCACTATTTACAAAGTATTTTCTTGAATTTGACCACATTTCCCAAAAACCATCACTATACTGATTCTTTTTCAATGAAATAATTCTTAGGACCTATCCTCAATCTGATCTAGGATATGCACCAAGGAAGAATCTGACTCTAGTTCAACATGATTCCATCGGATCTCGTGGGATGGATCAGGAAGATACTTTTTCAACTGAGATATAAGGAATAAATTATGAACAAAACTAACCCATGGGGGAAATTCCAATAGATATTCCACCTCTTGAACCTATTCCAGTATCTCGAAAGGACTAATGTATCTAGGAGATGAAATTCCATACATCCCAAAACATCGATGTCTAATCCTCAAAGAGATCCCTTTGAACACATGATAACTCACAAAAAACAAAAATGGTCATTAACAATGAATCACATAATCATTAAGATGACTATGAGTCATCTCCATCCTCTTTAAGATCTATTAAATCTTCTTCATAACTTCATAGAATAGGATCATCCCAACTATTTTGGTATCACCTATTTCCACCCAACATTGTGGAGAATGACAAGGCCACCCACACAATGCTTAGAAAAGATCTATATATATGTATTCCAGATGAATTGTATTTTATGATGACTACAAAAATGAGAATTTCTCTTCCAATTATCCACTAAAATCCATTACACAATCCCCATCATATCTTCCATCCTCTATATCTCCCTTTCAGATTTCCCATAAGTTTGAGGGTGATATGTCGTACTCAAAAACTACTAAGTGCCAAGTGAATTCTGTAAGGATTTCTAGAAATGACATGCGAACCTCAGATCCTTATCGGACACTATCAAGGCTTGTATTTCATGTCTCTTTACCAATTCTCAAATAGAGAATTTGGACAGATCCTCCACCATATGAGTTTCATTAATAAGGTTGAAATGAACCAACATTTTGAGTCGGCCCATAATCACCCATATGGAATCATGTTCCTCAAATGTTCTTGGTAAATGTGTAACAAAATCTATTGCTATCTACTGCCATTTCCAAACTAGAATTGGTTAATACTGCAACATACATGCTGGTTGTTGATGATCATCCTTATCTTGCTATCATTTTTAGCACTTTGATACGAACTCAGCCACATTCTATTCCATACCTATCCTCCAAAAATATGCTCCCAATTCCTTATATATATTATGTATTTTTGGACGTAAAACCCATATATTATGATGTTAGGCATTAAGAAGTTGATCCTAACAAAATATAGGTTTGACTATCTGAATTTAAAACCATAAAACCAAACTCATATCTTGTTTCCAGCCCTTAATGGTCTCCCTACTATTGAGTTTTGAAATCATTACCATCCATTCTTCATTGAATGTTTGTTCCTCCTTTACCATTTTTATCAAATAAAGAACCCTAGAAATTGATAATAAATCCACAAAATCACCTCGATATTCACATTCTATATGCATATCAGCTAATACTGACATCAACAACCACACTTCTGAATAATCTTTTTCCAAAAAATCATATGAATTCCTACTAAAAGCATCTGCTATAGAATTACCTTTTCTCGATGTAAACATCATGTTGAAGTAAAAAATTTAAAGATAATCCATTAATCTAAATTTCCAAATATTTAAATATCATTTTTGGGAAATATATTTCAATATATATGATCTGTGAACATAGTGAATTTCTCAACAAAGAGATAGTGTCTCCATGCCTTCAAAGCAAGGACAACCATGACTAACTCTATGTCATGTGTTGGGTATTTTTTCTCATGCACTCTCAACTACCATAAACCATTAGAAACAATATGTTCTCCTTGAATGAGAAGTTCTCCCAACCAATAATATGAAGCATCATAGTAGGCCACATACCTTAATCATGATTCTTGGCAAACCAAGACAGGTGATATTGTAAGATTAAAACTAATTTCATGAAAAGACATTGGTATTCCTCACTCCAATGGATGAAAACATTTTTCACTTTCAACCCTTCATTGGGGATGCTAGTAATGAGAAGAAGTGAAAAAAATGTTAATAATAACTTTTGACACCAAGAACTATTCATATATAAATACATTTTTTATATTTTCCAAGAGATAATAGCTTCTATATTTTTTGGATCCACTGAAACACCTTTTTCAGAAATCACATGGCCAAGAATGCATGCCTATTGTATACAAAAGTCGCACTTTGAAAAATTGGCATATAGTTTATGAACTATCAAGATTCCCAACACCGTCACCATGTGTCTCTTATTTTAATGCATTATCATTGAATACATCAATATGTCAAATAAAAACACCAATAAAATTATATAAATATCTCTGAAATATCCAATTCATCAATGTTGTAAATACTAATGGTGAATTTGATAGACCGAAAGAAGCTACTATAGATTCGTAGTGGACATATCTGTTTTTGAAGGATGTCTTCAAAATATCTTCCTTCCCAAGAAATAATTGGTGCTATCTTGATCAAAAGTAAAATTTACAGAACCACTGAGATCCCATCAAATTATCAAAATAGTCATCAATACATGGAAGTGGATATCTATTCACAATCGTAACTTTGTAAAGATTATGACAATCAATGCACAATATCAGAGTTCCATCTACTTTCTTCACGAACATGACTGGTGATTCCCATAGAGATTTTCTTGGCTAAATAAAACCTTTTATTTCTTTCTCCTCCAACTATACATTCACCTCCATTGATTCTAGTGGTCATGCCCGATTATATGTAAGGGAAATATGAGTAGTCCCTAGAAGAAGATCAATCATAAAATCAACTTCCCTTATATGTAGTAACCCTAAGATTTTCTTGTGAAATACATCATGAAATTGATCCAAAATAGCTCGAAAACTACTATCCTCAATATATTCCATTGAAACCAATGTCAACACCACCTACTGATATGAGATCATTCTAACCGCTGGTGATAACAAGCTCATTTCACATGTCTTTACAACCATTTGTTCTCTGAGGTGATTCTTATTGTTTTCTTCAATTTTAAAATTAATATTTCTACTATAACATTCTGTGTGAGCCTTTATCATTTTCAACCAATCAATACCTAGGATGAAATCAAGGGCATCCATCTTTAACACTGATAAATCCCCTGTCTACTCAACTCCATCAATAGTTATAGATCATTCTCTACTCACAAAGGCTCGACATTTCCTTTCACTAAATGGGGATTGGGGTTTTTTCATTGAGAGAATTATCTCATGTTTCAAACATATAAAATCAATAACACAAGACGAAATGAAATAATGAGATCAATTGGTATCAAAAAACACTTTCATAAGGGTATAATTCAATATAATTGTACCAGTCGCCATATATGGTCCAACATAAGCATCCACAATCTCTTAATCTGATCCATACAATTGCTTCATAATTTCACTTTTCTCCTTGTTTCTGGGATTAGATTTCCCTAGCTGTAGAGTTATATTGTTCATATAATCACCCTGGATAGCTCTACTATGCTGATGAGTCTAATTCTAATATCCTTGTCCAATCGAAGAATAGGATTCTTAGGACACATGAGATGTGTCTCGAGAACCCTACCATAGGGCATTGTGAAAATATCAGTGAATATTTCCCATATTATTATAGTTATAAAATTCTCTAGGTTCTATTGTATAGTATTGCTTCATGTGGTCGAACGAACAACATTAGAAACATCCCAACAAGTTCTTTGGTTTTGGAGGAAGCTTCACTGATATAGTTGTTTAACTCTGATTCCATTTCCCATCTTGGAAATAGGTTTCGGTTTTCCATTTCACCCAACATTTGAGTCCCCACATTTTCCAATATGAATCATTATGCTTCCCCCTCCCATATCTACTGATATGTCATGTTTAGACACTATCTCTATGTGAACCATCTATGTATAATCTCTCATATGCAGCCCAAAAATCGTTGATTGAATTTTTTCCCTTATAATTGATTCAAATATTCATGTATTCAAGACAATTATAGCCACATTTTCTAGTGAAAAGTGTACTAAATTCGGAAATTTAGCCACATATTATGTGAGAGAGATATTTTCTGACTTCAAACTGAAGAAGTCCATTGTTCTTTGGATTATGAACGTGTGAGTATGGAAGTTTTTGTGGTAAAATTCCTCAAAAACCTCCCAACTAAGGCCTTGATCTAGTATTTACTGCACCACTAAATTCCACCACTATCATGTAAGATCCTTGAGCATATATGTTTTTAGATTGACTTTCATCTTTACTGGTGTGATAATGAAATCGTATATATGATACATCATATTTATCCACACCTTTTTCCATTATAGTTGAAAATAACCATGAAATATGGGTGGATTTATCTTTGGGAAATAGATGGACTGGTCCAAATATCTTGGATCATACCATTAGTTACAAGTTTACATATATTGGAATACATAGATGATATTTGGCACCAGCTCTTGGTTCACCATTAGATCAGGTTCAAACAAATTCTCCACAACTTCTGTAGGTCAGTTTCTATGACACTGGCCTGGTTCCATTTTGTAAAAAAACATAAAAGTATGTAATTCCCACTCCCCACAAACTGAAGACTTATCATTTCCTATTCAATCACATAAATTGTCATAACATTTATACCTAAATTTATCTATTTTAAAAAAACAAAATAATGTTGTTTTTGAAAGTCATAGAATTTTCAAAATACCTCAGTATTTCTTTTTTCAAAGTCATTAATTTGTAAATAATTTTTTTTATTTTTATCAAAAATCAATATCTTTCTTTAAATCACATGTCATTACTCAAAATGAGATATAGAATCCTAGTGGAAATTCATTCCACTAATATTAATGTCACACTCATCTCATTCTCTAAACCCACGACAATATGATTACAATATCCAAAAAGTGTCTCCAAAACAAATAAATAAGGGTTTCAAAATAATTGGGGGGATGATTTACCTTTTAATATTAAATTTCAATCCATAAAACCACAAATCATAATACCTATATGATACATGATCAACAAAAATAAAACTCAGCAATTTCATTTATGACAATGTGAACCTAAAATGTAGTATAGTAGAAGATAAATAAACCTCAATGAAAAAAATGAAAAATAAAACTAAAAAAGATTCCAAAACAACCACATGACTCCATTATCTACTATCTCAATGCTACACCATCACCAAACAACCCAACTACTCATTGTGTAGTGCTAAAAAATTACGGTTCTCTACATTTTTCCACATCCTGGAATATGACATCTGCAAAATCACTAAAATGAAAATCAATGGTGAGTATAAAACATTTTAGGTATTCCCCAATTAATTCCCTACTCACTCCACTAGTATTTAAATTTTAGTAAAATTTTAATAAAATAAATGATTCAAAACTATGTCTAAAAATAGTTTATATGAAAATATAAACACTTCTCAAAATTATTTATAACTAAATATAATAAAAACAATGCTAAAAAATTTCCTAGAAATTTATTTTCAATGTAAATAATAAAATAATAATTTAATCCCATTTTGAAATATATATATTTTCTTTATCATTTAATTTCACATATCTACAATTCCAACAATACATGTTTCTTCCTGGCAAATCCATACTCATGAGTGGTTTTTCATTGATATACCAAGTAGTCATAAGGTTTTTAAATATCATGTCCCAATAAACCTTTGGAACCAATCACATGGTCCTATTTAAACCATTATTTATAATGAAATATTAATAAGGACACCATGTTTTCCAAAAATCCATTTATTTTTTCACAATTTCATCCCTTATAATAATAACGGTGTGTTTTTTGACACATTTTGTTGAGACAATTTAAAAACCAAATAATATTAATAAATTCTTCCCTTAATTTTAAACAATTGAATTAAATTAAATTAATGAAATTCTATAAAATCCCTAACTTAAAATCTTTTTTTAAAATCAAGAACAAAAGTTAATTTTAAGAACACCCAATTATCTAGAATTTAATAATTCTACAAACCATCACAACAGACTATTCCAAATATATTTTTTATGGCCAATAAATATTTTAATATCATAGAAAAAACTAAATTTAAAATCATTCCTCATATTCCCAGATTTTGGAGATGAGTGTGTACCAAACTACCTTGATCATTTCGATAAAAACTGAAAACGGATGAGGAACGCTCAAGAATCCTGGCCAAGATTCCAAAAAACCACCTTATATATCCTCCCATATTTTAAAATATACCATATCTAACTTATTTGAGGTCAAAAATATTATAAGTACACAAAATGGATTAGATTTGTCAAAAATAAAATAAATGAGAATTATATTTTAGTAATTGAGGAAAAATGAGGAAGAATGGGAACTTGCCACAAGAATCAGCATTCGAATCTACAAGAAAATCCTTCAAATCGCTTTTGGGACAATGAGAGAACCATATTTCACCTTTTCAGAAGAAAATATTTGGTTTACGGCTGTTCTAGGATGAAAAATATATGATAGAAGTGAAAAATAAACTATATCCACTTTTTAAAGAAGTGGTTTTTGGCGGCGCATTGTTCTGTCACATGGTTTGGGAAAACCGTGTGAATCCCATATACCCCCTTCTGTAATAACACTCCAAATACACTCCAAACTCTCCCAATATTCACCCATAACATTTATACACATGAAAATCACAAAAAATGTTTATATAAGAGAAGTTAGGGGTACAAAAACCTAGTCCAGTATGAGTCTGAACATACCATTGGTGCTTCGCTGATCCTCATGGCATGTAAGAATCCATCCTTACACTTACTCAGCAATATTATACAAATTTTAAAGGATTGATTGGATTAAATCAATATAGAAATTAGCTCCTTCATGTCCACTACATCTATTAAAATTTAGAGGTAGGCACAACTGGTATTCACATGTAAAGTTAAACATGCTCTTGACAACCCTTTATGGGAATCATTCTATAAAATGCAAGATGTGAGAAAAGTTCACATGGAAATAATCTCCTTCTTCATCACCCAGAACTATTGGTGCTCAGGTTACACTACTGGTGGAGCATCTCCACCCATAACATCCAGCTGTAATATCAATAAGAATCATCCTAGTTGAATATATTTGGAGTTACAAACACAAATTTCAAGAAACCTAACGTGGTAGTATCATTTTTAACAAAAGGATTAACAAAAAACCATAACAAATAATTTTACCTTACCCCTCCAATAAGTCAAAACCATATACCTATCTCTAACCTTATCTATCCTACACCAAGGTATTGGTTGAAAAGGGTAAACACATTTTTTTAATATTATTATTTAGACCCCAAATTATTCTCATCAGGTATCATTTTACAACAGTTTTCAATTTCACAATTCAAACCATCTTGAATTATAGTTCACATGAAGGTAAAATAAGTTAATGATCAATAACTGACACATAACCTATTTTCTAGTGTGTTCCAAAAATGATGCATGTCATAAAATAATCCTAATTTCAATGAATGGTTCATGAATTCTCAAATATCATGAAACTCAAAGACACATGTCAAATTTTAGAAAATATAATCCTAATCCATCACAAAACACATAAATTTTATCACCTAAAAAAAATAATATTCAAATGCAACAAAAATATGAATAACAACAATCCCAACCTAGGTACAAGGGTTCTCCCCAGACACGGGCTAGATAATCCCATGAACAAGTTGATAACCAAGGCCCAACTCATCCAACACACTTGTATAACCTTCCCAATTAGTAATAAAAAATGAAATAAAATAAAACTTCATTATGATATGTCTAATAAAATCTCATCCTAGCTACCTTGCACAGATGACTTGAGCCGATTCGCTATGTGACATAAAGAATCCTCCCTATATACTATAGATGGACGACTAATAAAAAGGGTATAATAACATCCATGGGGATGTTATGACTGATTTATCATATTAATCCACCACTGTAAATAAATAAACAATAACTAAATGATATACAATCATAACTTGGAAAATACCTGTATCACAATATGACTACAAGTAGAATTATAATATAAAAAATTAATTGAAAATATTTCATTCTAATGAACATTTAAAGAGTCAAAAGGAATCTCAAAAGTAATGACAATGATTACTCCCAAGTTGGTATCTAACAATGTATAGTTCCCTCATATTTTCACCATCTCGACTTAGCCTCTAAAATAGAACCCTTTCTCATGTACTATTCTGAAACCGCGAAATCTAATCGGGTATCGATTAGGCAGCCCATGTAGGGTGTCAATACAAATCAGTAGGCTTGCACCAATAAAGTTTAAATAAATATCTAGTAAAATAATACTATATGTACTTGTATAAATAAATATTTACAATGCATATGTAACCAGTAATCACATTATCGACTAATCTTTATTTTACCACATAGACCCTTGGGAATTTGTGGACACCCATACCTCAATGCATACTTCATCCCATTAAAAATTCTATTCTATCTCCACATGACATCATATAACTGAATATCCATTTTTTTATTCATTATCACAATTTACAAATGAATTCCATTATTACCATTCATCATTTTTTATCGCACTAGGGGATTTTGATATAGCAGAACTTGTCCCACACACAACAATCACATGTGAATGCCTCTATTACCCATAAATAGGTTTGGTCACACTATGGTATTTTGATGTAACAGAAAAAGTACCAAACACAATTATCACATTTGAATGTAACTTATACCATTCAACACTTATCATTACACTGTGATATTTTGATTCAGCAGACCATGTCCTACAAACCATTATCATATTAAATAATTCACTAATTAATTAATCACATTCACCATTTGTACATACCAATCATTACTTTTATTAATTCACCCATTAATTAATAACATAAAGTATATTAACATATTAAATAATTAATTGACCATTTAATAATCTCAAAATCCCATAATAAATTCAGTAATTAACCATTCTAATTCAAAACTCCAATATCTATAATTAATTCAACATTTTATTATTTATAGTCACAATATCAATATCTCATAATTAATAAAACTATAAATTATTAAAAATCATAATATCAATAATACACAATTAAATGAATAATTAATTACCCATAATAAAAATCTCAATATCACATAATTAATTGAACCATTTATTATTCATACTCATAATCTAAATATAACATAATTAATTAAAAAATAAATTATTCATACTCACAATCTCAATATCACATAGGAAATTAAAAAATTAATTATTCATACTCACAATATCAATAACCCATAATTATTTCAACAATTAATTATTCCTAATCTAAATTTCCAATAACCCCACATTGAACACTTATATTAATTAATTAATTCACCAAATTATTTAATTCATCCAAAATCTAAATTATTAAAAATCCAATATAAATTTTACAATTAAATACACAAAATTTTAATCAAGGAATTGTGGTTTGAAGTAGAAATAACATACCACAAATTTTTGATGAGTGATCACCCACTAGAAATCCTCCATTTGATGCAGATTAATCAAGACCATGATAAATAAAACAATATAGATTCAAATCCTAAATCCAATGTCAAATAAAATGATATCTCTTATATATATATCTAGATCCAATAAAACTATATCTATATTAAAAAAATATAGATCTAGATCCAATAAAAAATACTATAAAAACCATCCAATAGAATGGTACAAGAATGAGAGAGAGATAGGAAATCAATTGGGAAGAAACCACATACCCAAAGTGGTGTAGATCTTCCATCTAGCCTTCAAATCACCAATAAAAGATGTTAGACTCCATTATAATCCATCAAGGAGGCTCTGAAATCGATAGAAATTTATTATGGGATTATTTAGGGTGTTCGAGGGTATTTTATATGTGTTATTGATTTTTATAATAAATCTCATGGGATTAAATTCCCATTAGCATAGTTACACCTAAGGGAACATAATTTCACTTTTTAGTGTGCATGGTTTGAAAAATGATGCACCATCCAAGAAAAACCACTTTTTCTAACGTTGAAATGTTTTATAGAATAGCAGGAATGGTTAGGGGAAATCATTCTACAACAATTCAATACCGTCTTTCTTAAATTTTTCTCAAATTTTCGACGAAATAAACCCCAAGGTAAAACCTAAAATAAAATTACTCTACACAAGGGAATTGGGTAACTATAAACGGGCACAAGACATCCCCAGAACAGGTTGGAGAATTACACCTATCCATTTTGTTAAAAATTAATATGGATAAATTTTTATTTTCATTTATTATCGAAAACATAAAAATATCACCTTTAATAACAAATATCTTCTATTGTATATTGATGTACTATTTAATCAACAATATTGTGCAAAATTATATTAAATGATTTACCATAAATCTATATATAATTAATTACGACAAAAATGTGATGAGAAATCTAATCCAACCTGTGATAAGATATATAGAAACTATGAATTAATAGTTATCCTATTTAGATATAACAGTGCCCCGATTATCTTCATGGATATATTTAATAGAGTCTTCAATATTTCATCTTGAATAGTTTATGATAGTATTTACTTTTTATAGGCAGTTATATTACAAGGTAAAATAAGAACATTAAGATCATTTGGGCACAGTTTCTATAACCTATTAAAAGGTAATTTGTTTCTACATAAGGTAACTGTGAATTATATTTATAGAATGTATCATTGTTGGATTATGAAATCCTATGTAAGGGTATATCATGGGATCCATAAAAATTGTTTTTATTAAAAAATGGTAAAGAAAGACCACTATAAAAGAGATCTATAATTTTTATTAGATTTATGTAAATCATCAATGTTTTATAAGAAATGTATGATATATAATCCAATAACTGAGTTGGAATTGAAAGTAGGAATGATCTATTGGACAAATAAATGTGTATAAAATATCCTGATGTTTAAGAGAAGGTTTTTTAGTAGAATTTTAGTGATATGACCTTTGTGTGGTTAAGGGTTTCTTAGAAATGGGGATGAATCAGTGAATGAATGGATATCATTTATTGTGAAAATTTTCATGGTGGTATTTCATTCCTCACAACAACTATAATTTCATTAGAATATTTTCCCAAATATTGATTTAGAGTTTTCTATGAAAATTTCTCAATGGAAAATATAGAAGAAATTTATTTATAGTGAATGTTTTGATATATATATATATACTGATTATAAAATCACAATGTTTATGTCCACAAATAAATGGGTTAATATTCACTATAGTATTTGGTTGTGGTTGGATAAATGCTTTGAATGATCAATATATTACCACCATAGAAATGAAATCAAGGTAGAAATTTCTCAATATTTAAAGGATCATGTTATCATCTACATGATGTGGATTTAAAGATATAAATTAAATAACAATGTAGAGAATATTGACCATAAAATAATAAGAAAATTGGAGAAATCCTACCTTAACAAAATTAATGTTCAAACATCTATCCAATTACAGATTAAAATGGAATAGATTGGGGATTTTTAAGCAATAAATAATTTACTATATTATTCAGATTTTAACCATTACCATGATTGAATGATACATTTTATGATCGAAATATATATCCATTTTATTTAAAAATTAAAGAACTAGGTATTGGATTAATATTGTAGATCAATATTCTATATCCTCAATGGATGAAAAAACTCGTATAGAGATCTGAATGAGAATTTATGGTGGGGTAACATGAAAATGGATATTATAGTGTATGTTTTTTGATTCATGGAATACTAGTATGTTCAGGATGGCTATGTATCATTAGAGTTGATTCATGGATTTCCTATATCTATATCAAAATGAAAAACATATATATGGATTCTCCATATGAAAACCTATATCATATAAATAAAATAACACCATTTTGGTAGTAGTCGACCACTATAACAATTTAGTATATTTTAATTCTATAAGATAAGATTTACCACTTGAAATAATTACTATGATATACATAAAAAAATGTAAACGTGTCATGGGGGACCCCTATTAATTATATCAAATTGAGATCATTGATTTACCTCAATGTTTTGAAAAGGTATTCAAATTTAATTGAATATTGGTCTAAATTATAGTGTGGCCTATCAGACAAAATATAATGGACAGTTTCATGGAGTATAAAAAAAATTGATACATATCCTTATAATGATGGCTGTTAAAATATTAATAGAACTCCAGGAAGATGGGAAAAATTTAGGGAGTGTAATATAATTAGGAATGAACTAGAAACATAAAATAACAATGAAGTCATATCTATTCAATATCCCATTAAGTTACATTCCAATATATTTTTATTTATTTTCCATACATAATATAATCAATAGCATGTGGTACACACCACATCATGCTTCAATAAACATTGATATACTCTAATTATAATATTAACAAAATAGAAATCCTTTAGTTTAAGGGATATAAATAAGAAAAAAACTATTATTAAATATGATATTAATATTTTCCCATAATAAAATTAATTATCTAATTTTTATATAATATCAACAAGTTAGAAACAATGAAAAAAAATTGAATGAAAAATGTCCATTTCCCTTAAAACTATTTTTATACGTGAAAAGTATTTTAATATTATTGGATTATATTTATTAGTAAATATATATTATTATAATGATATATTATATTATGTGTAAAATTTTATGACTTTTTATTCATTTAATTATTTTCATTAAATTAAAAATTAGAATAAAATGATTTCATGCATCTAGAATATATTTTCATGAAAACTAGTTTCACTGCATTTTGTGCATGAATATTACAATTAATTAATTCCCAAAATAGAAATTTTTTAATATAAAACTGATACCATATTTCTAATAACCATGTCATAATTTTTTAGGATGATTATTTCTGAATTTTTTATAGAAGATAATTTTTCTGTGAAATTTATAAAATACCTATTTTTAAGAAAACTATATTTTAGTTTCATGTGATTACAAAATACAATTATATTATGTCTTGGTTAAAGAATTAAATTATTTAAATTTAATTATATATAATTATATTATTTTATTGGGATATACATTATACAAGAGTTTTATATATACAATTTTATAATTTAATGACATTCTTCTAGTAAACCATTTTTCATCATGTTAAGTGTTCCCTTATTAAAAGTAAATCTCATTTGGAGATTTAATATAGATTAAAGGATTCCATATTTATTATTATGAGGAATATTTTTTTAATGAGTTTATATTCATTTTTTACATTATTATTATCAACATTGGTAAATGAATCATGTTTATATTGTCAGATTTACAATAAGTTATATGGGTTAAAACAAAAACAGTAAGGGTTAAAATTACATAAAAAATATATAATTCATTTTTAAGGAAATTTTTTAATGTTGTTTCATCTCTTTGTTAAATATGATTCATTTTGGATACATTTTTTATTGGTTAAGACATCAATATATTTTTAATTATTTGAAAAATTATAAGTCTGTCATATCCCTCAATAATAAAAGAACACTACATATCCACTTTTCTCCAAAATTAATGATCTGTATAGATTTGAAATTCTATGAAAAAATCCTTTCCAATCATACATCAAAACATCCTATAGTATAATTTTTTTCAGAATACCATCCTAAGAAGGATTTAGGTGTAATCTTATATAGTTTTTCGATTAAATAGTTATAGTTATTAATGAAGTGTTTTCCTTTTTCTTTTATGTTTTACAAACATCAATAATCTCCAAAAAAAATTGATATAATAGTATCTTTTTTTCCATTAGATTATATTTTATCAGGATTATTTTATAACCATTTTTCATCTACATTCCTTATAATGTACCATTGAAATGTTGTTCATGCATATGTGTAGACTACCTCATCACAAGGACGCCATATTCCTTTTTTCATCACTACCTCTATTAGATAGTCATAATGATGGATAAAAAATATGACATATATGATTTAAATTTTATTCAAAAATGGTTAATAAATAATTTAATTATTTCTTAACATTCAATGAAAAATAAAAACATCCCTCATTCATGCGTGTAGATCACCACTTCACGGACCGCTGCATTTTTTTCATCGCAACATTATATAGATCTTGCATATAAGTGGATTTATAGAATTAATATTTTATTAATGAAATAATTATAATTTTTGAAATTTTTATAATTATTACTTTCATTCCATCATGTTAATTGAAAAATTTAAATGTTACTAACATGTAAGTACGTACTACATTCTACATGTTCTGACATAATTAATTTTTCATAACCACTATTCATGGTTATATCTAAATTTAAAATTACTAAATATAAATTATACTTATAATATTATTGATACTATATAAATTATATAATTATCATATATTAGCCTATGTTCAACCCATTAAAGTCATTCAAGACTTATGAACCAAACAACATCAAAAATTATAAAGTAAAAGTAAAGAAATTATGTGATTAAGTGTGACATGGTAATAAGTGAAATAAAATTAATAATAAAATTTCAACTAAATTTAACAAAAATAATATGAATTAATGTAATTAATGTAATTATATTATTCAATATGATAATGAAAAAACATGAGTAGTGGGTCTCATCGTAAGTTTATTTTTTAAAACCATATTTTAATTGTTTTAAATTTATTCTTATATTTTCCCTCCATATCCATGTTCTTTATGATATTTCATGTATGAAATGAACACATTAAAATGTATTATCAATGTCATTTTATATCACATATATCTATCATAATAACAGTTTCAAATGAAGTATTTTAATTTTTTTCAAACAAATAATTTTATATAATATTAGGAAGCTATGAAATTTATAATTTTAAACATATAAGACATGAGTGTAATTTTCCACCATAATTCTCATTATTATATAACTATAATAATCTATATATTTTCATCTTTTTTAATATAATATAAAATTTACAATTCATTTGCGATTTTTCTAAATAGTTTTCAATAATAAATATATTTACTATTATTGTTATTTGAATCCCAAAAGTTCTTATACATTTGTATTAAAAGGAACATTTTATTTTATAATGGAAATGAAATATTTTATATGTATCATGAATTTTACAGTCTATAAATTGATTTGATTATAATATATCCAGATATATCTCTAAAAGATTTTGGGTTATGATTTTTTTCTTGAAAATTATTTTGAAATTAACTGGGTAGTTTATTCTATTTGTACGCTTTGTTTTGTGAGTTTTACGAAAATAACCTCTCTATCCACATATATGAATCTATTTTTTTTGGAAAAATTAACTTCATGGAAATAATTTTATTTAAAAAAATGTATTTTAATGACCTTTTCCTGAAAAATTATCATGTACTTTAAGGATGAATGGTATGTTATTAATGAATTATTTTTCATGGGTTATCTAGATTGATAAGAATCCACATGATTATGATTGTTTCATTATTATTTATTATTAAGTGTTTTATGAATAAAGTTTTATAGTAAAACAAATTTTATTGTATGATAATTATTACTTGAGTGTTATTCTTCTTACATTAAAGGTGAACTCTATATTTTCATAATATGGATTTTAAATGGACTAACATGTTTCTTTTCATCCTTGTATATATCCCTACCTATTTTTTTCATGCTCATCAAAATTTTATATTTTTTCCAAGGGTTAAATATGAGGATTAATGATGATTTCATTTTTAAAATCATGAATATTTTTGAAGGAAAGAATATTTTTTCTGAATGTATTATATTATAATAAATTAGAATTGGAGAGGATTTTTCTACTCTAAAATTCATGATCTTGTTATATAAGTTCTAATACTTAAATATATAAAACTCTAGACCTGAAATTATATTTTGGATTGAATTAAAATGAATTCATTTAAAAAATTATATTATTTCATGAATTGGGATCAATTCCTTAAATTTTGTATAATAGAACTGTTTCATATAACTGAGAGGATTTGGATGATATTAGAGTATATGAAAAATGTTATCTATAAAAGAAAGGGATAATATGTTATAAAAAAATAAGGTTATTTTGGATAAATTAAAAGATTATTATTTTATATTATGGATTTATCTTTATTGTCTAATTTTTCAATGTGATAATACTTTTTACTCTGATTTTATTTGATATATACACATTAACAATGTTCTGTTTTAGTAAATGTATTGTACCAGAAGGATCCAAATGATAAATGGGAAAAAAATTTGGGTTAGTTTTTATAATGAATAAAAATGAATGATATCTATAATGAAAACCATTATTTTTATTAATAAATACCTATTAAGTATTTTGATTATCAACATGAACATAGTTTAGTTCTATAAACAACCAAATAATTTTTAAAAATAGTTCCATGGTTTTTTAGGTAGTAAATATCACGAATGTCAAACTATCAAATATCCCACATTATAATAATGTTATCAAAATCTCCCAAGGTAATGACTAAAAGGAATGAGAATATTTTTTATTTTTTGTAGAGATGTAAATATAGACAAAAAACATCCAAGGGAAAAATTAGTAGTTTGGTTTACACCATAAAGGTAAATAATGATCTTCTGAATCCATAATTGAATGTATTATATTTTATTGGTATGGGAATTATGAATGTGATTTTATTAAGGGGATAGATCATTAAGGGGACCATAAAGGCCATGAAAATAATGGTTTAACATTATTTACTGACATTATATTAAGAGACATGGAATGCGTAAATGAAATTTAAAAGATATAGATTATATTTAGGCTTATGTTTGAATATGGATCAAACTAAGGACCAAACTGATAAGTATTGTTATAGTATTGATTTAATAAGGATTAATATTTATATTCATGGTTAATTAATTATTAATAATATTGAATCATTTTGGGTTCTACATATAGGTATTTATGTGTGATGATGTAGTGATTAATTTTATGATGAACAAAATTTTAAATAAATTTTTAATTATATTATATATTATTTTTTTGGGATGCCTTGGAGACATTTGTTGATTCTTAATAGATGTTTCAGTTATATTTAACCCTTAATATAAATTTCTTTAATTAACTTTGACATGATGAATATAGATTTTATATTTTATGGACATAAATTGAATGTTTTTGATAACCAATAGATTTTATATCATATGTTTTTTTGGGAATAAATGATTTATTGTATAGAAAATAGTGATATTGAAAAGTAATTCGGAAACTAATTGATTTATTTCATTGTACATAAATACTATATTTAAAAAATTATATGACATATATATTTTTTGGATTATAATGGAGTTTATTTGAGTTATAATGTTTGAGTTATTTTTTAGGGACATATTTTCTTATGATGGATTTATCATTATTCAGGATGGAAAACAATTGCATAGTTTTGAGATTATACTAGCATGGAAATTTTTATTGTATGTAACATTAGGGGTGATTAATTTTATTTTGTAGGTAAATGCTATGTTTAACTTGGATGACCATGTCATCAAATCTTCTTTGTTTTTGGGTTTTAAACCAGGAAAGATATATTTTGAATATTTTTAATGTTATTTATTTATGAAATGATTAAATTTTAAGTTTGACTTATACTGACGAGGATTTATATATTAATGTTTTATTTCATCACTTGATGGTTTATTCATATCAAATATTTTCTTAACTTGTGTTAACTAGTTTTTTGTTTTTATTAATTTACAAATGAATAAAAATACATTTTTATCCAATTTTTATATCATGATTCATAAAATTTTAATTTTCATTCTTTAGGCATGAAAAATCCATCTTTATTATTTGTATATTGTTTTGATAGAATAGATAAATGTGTAAATTAAATAGATCACAACCATGGGAGGATATTTAGATAATGAAATGGAAAAAAATAAAGTAAATTTTTTCATGATTTTAATCTTGAAATATATATTTTATCTATTTATATTCATTTTTTCATGTTATGGTCTTCTTTATCCTCTTATAATTTATGGGTTTGTGGCCAATATTTTTCTCATGATCAAGTTATATGTAACTCTTTATTGTTCACTGGATGTTATTTTTTCTCAATTTATATAACCTAACTTCTAACCAATGTTATCAATATTTTGGATCTTAAAAATTTGTTATTCTAGGTGAAATTTGTGAATCATGAAAAATATCATTAGAAAACAATATTCTTGGTATCTCATTGATTTTTTATTGGACCATTTTTTTGGTTATGTGGGAATGAATTTGATTACATTTTAGGATTTAATGGTGTTCGGAAACCTTGCAGTTGAAGTAATAATGGTTGTGTTGCAATACACATGACCATACCCCAAGGGAGTATGATACACTAAATGAATATGGTTATTCCATATTTTGTATTTTCAATGTAGGCAATATCATGGCCTTTACTATGGAGTAGTTTATTGAGTATGATTCATTAGAGTACTATAAATGACATCATAGATCAGAATCTACATCAGTTATTGATTATTTGGCTTGGAATTAATTTCTTAGGTGAAGATTAATTCAATATGATGTTACGATATTCATTTAGGGGAAATGATATTGAATTTAATGATGGGGGTTAATGAGTCTCAAATATATGAAGATTATAATTTCCCGTATTTTCATAAAAGTATGAGTAATTTGTTTTTCTTATAAATATCTTTAAAAGGACATAATTTTGTTATCCAATGGATTCAACTAGGTAATAAGGGTGTCCATCCTCTTTTTGAACCCCTTTACCACCTATTTTGGGAAAATTACCAAGGCCACTAGGTTAGTAGAATTCATTCCACCCATCCCACAAGAACTATTCTAACATCATGGGAAACACTTATGTGTAGTATGAGCAACAATGTTTCTCTGAAATTGTGAGTCTCGAGACCGATGACCATTCATGATAAAATTGTTTCTTGAAAAGGGGTCATAACATGGTTTGTGCACGGTTTGGTAAAATGTTTGTGAATTCCATGCATGGTCTATAATTAAGCAGTGAGGGTTGAATAATTTTCACATGGTATTGACTAAACATGTAGCCATACCATATACACCTATTTTGAGGCCAAAATTTACATTTCCCTTAGTGAATTATTAAACCTAATTTATATTTCTATCCTCTCAATTCTAATGGTTGAGTGGGTTTCTTCCTCCCGTGAGCTCCCACCTCTATCAAATAATGATATTTGATAACAACTTCCCTAATTCTAGAATAAATATCTTCAATGGTTTTATATAAAATATAGTGATCTCTTATGTTATATTCCTATTGATCTATGATTATCTTTGAATCAATTATGCTATTTAAGTGAAAGATATTTTTCCTTATTCTCTTATAATTTTACCATTTTTTTAATTTCTTCTATCCTATTAAAAATCTGAGTCCTTTATCAAGCAAGGAGTTGATTATGAATTTTTGTCGGTTTCCTCATCATTTCCCCATGTTTTTTGGTGTTTTGTTTCTTTTCAATAGTACCACACCCAAGGATTTTATGAATATTGACTTCAAATTGAATAAATCATATATAATTTATCACCACACCTTGATACACAACCTTTAAAATAAGTTTATTATTTTAGTGGTGTGGACCTCATAGATAGACCTCCATATGGGTGATCAAACATTGGATTTCTGTTTATTATTAATTTATGAAATTTTGGAATGCATTCTAATAATTTAGTGTGGAATCAAAATTTAATTCAACATGTTAAATAACATTATAAATAACCCAAGGGAAATAATATATTCCTAGTCTAACCTACAATTTGAGTTAACCTTGTAAGTACTTTCATTAATTGATAATGGAACCATCTAAATGACCCTTTATTACTTAAAAGATGAATTTCCATGACTTTTTATTTAAATGGATCAAATACATTTGATGTATTATTCATGATGGTATGAATTTCAGTAAATGAATTTTCAAAAAATGAATGATTTAAATATAATAGAATATAAAGTGTGCAAATACTACATCTAATGTTTATGTTGTATGTATTGATAGTTATGAATTTTAATACCTTGTTTGTAATGAAACATTGAAAATGAGATGACTAGAATGTATTTCCTTATATATTATATTATAAATATGATTAATCATTATTTTTTTTGGTAATATGGTAAGGTATTTATTAAACCTAACAGTATCATGCTCCCTTAAATTAGGTTTGGAGAATGATATCTTACACCACTAATGCTATTTGTATGGTTGGAATGACTCATTATATCCCTTTTTGAAGTGTTGACATGACCGTATTCTCTCCATCTTGATTGATGATCAAGGTGTTTCCCAATCATTATGTGATTTATGGAATGTTCCATTTTTGTTGAGCTTATAGGCTAATTATAGTAGTCATGGATGGATGAGATATGCCTCATTCCTACCATAATTTATTATTCAATGTAAATTTCCATTAGAAACTCAATGAACATGTTCAATATAGGTGGATGAATTATATAAATACACAATATATATATATATATATAATTTATTACTATCTTTATAGTGACTGATCATAGATTACTTCTGACAGTGATTCAATGCAGGTAGAGTCACCTGGGACCCTTAAAAACCAGAGAGGGATTTTATTTTTTTTATTTACCATTTCTTATTATTATTTTAAAACCTGAGTAATATTTGTATAACATGATGTTATATGTTTTTCCCCTATTCCACATTTATTTATAATCAAGCCATGCATCAATATATGTGACACTATATAGTGGATTTTAATATTATTATTCAGTTGTTTAGTTGAATAAACTAACATAATTGTTCATTTATTTGTCCCATTTATACATTCTTGTTCTGTTGAATGAATATTGTTGTATTTGTTTGTTCCACTATTTCAAAAGGCTATAGTCTCTAAACCATATGAAATTGACACCATCACTTCATGTCTAAAGCCTCCAGCTTATGAGTAGGAACTCTTGGGGCCAAGTGACCCACTATCTCAACACAGTTGTTAATTAGATCCCAGGAAGAAAGGTTAAAAAGTGGCATTAGATCTTTTTTTACCTTTTTGTTATAATTTAGGTAACTTAAAATAGACTACGAGTTAATGAAAATTTCAAAAAACCTTATTCCTAGACGTAGCAAACTCATGTACAGAGAAAACCCAAATTACATGTGATTAGAATTAGTAGAAATTTTTAATAAAATTCACGATTGACATGACTTCACTGTTTGGTGAAACACATGTATTGTGAGCGAATTGACATTGTTATGATTAAAAAGATAATTTTTATTTCTTCAACTGATTAAATGAGGGAATTACATTTCATTCATCATAATAGAAACAATAAGACTAAAATTCCATGAATTTTTCAATGCCACATCTATTTTTAGAAATAAATTTTTTATTTCATTTTATTAGTGACTTGAATATGTATATAATTTTGTGGAAACAACTTACAGGAAATGGGAAAACATAAATAATTCTTAATAAGGATTCATTAACGTAAAATTTATTTCAATGATAGTTTAATGAAGAAAACATAAGCATCCAATTAATGAATATTGAGTCATTGACCAATGATTCTTAATGATGCTTCCGTAACGTAAAAGTTATTTCAATGATAGTTTAATGAAGAAAACTATAGAATCCAATTAAGGAATACTGAGTCATTAAACAATGATTATGTAGGATAGAATGTGTTACAGTGTGGGTTAAATGGATTCCTTATTTTTGTTCATAATTATAATGGGACTTTAGGGATTATAAATGGTAATCTACTTAATTCAATTATTTTAAATAAATTTAAATATTTTAATGAGTATATATTTAAAATAAATGTGTTGAATAAAGTTAAAATAGCCATCTTATATACTTGTGGAACAAATACATAGACCCGAACCAGACATTAGTTAGTGGTTAGTAGGGTATATCATTTGTTATTATGACATTATAGTCCCTTATACTCTATTGACCTATCTTTTGAAGATGTAAGAGTGGTGTGATAATTTATACAGGAAGTTCTTATACATGTCTTAGTTTCCAATCAATAATCATTTATGTTGATTAAATATCTTATGGGGTGTTTCTTTAGATTAATAGTATCCTGATTCCATAAATTCCTCCAGTTGAGTTCCCTGAAGGTGGGGATGGCCATCCTCCTAATGTGGAGGGCCATAAACCGCTAAGGTTTCCTCCTGTTGTGCCACTTATGGGACCACTTCCTATACCTGACACAGGAACTGAAGCTCAATTCTGAAAGAGATTTCTACATACACTATAGAATAGTAAATAGGTAGTTCTTCCTTCCCCATGTATGGAATTATTGACTCATGAATTAAAGAAGCATAATCCTCTAAAAAAATTTGGGATGATAGACTACAAGCTACTAAGTCTTGTCTTAATGTTGTTAATTTTATATTCAATCATTTGGAGATTCCTTTAGAGTTGTGGGTGAAGCTTGAATCATACATGGTGCATGATTATTCCAAGATGGAGTGTGAGATTATTACCCAAGAATTTGATATAGATACATAGTTTGGGAAGATTTATTGATGATCTTATACAACTATTTTAATCCCTAGTCTCTGAGGGATGATAAATCTAGAGATTTCTGAAACCTGATGCATGAAAGAATTTTTGTTATGGAAAAGTTCCCCATTTCACAGAGCTACAACAGTTCAATCCTAATCTTGATGGTGATGATAAAATTACCACTAGGGGATTTTAGGATGAACATGTATATGCCATATATTTAGTGGTTAATTTATTAAGGTTGACTATTATTTTTGAAATAGTCATCCAATCCCTTCTTGTATAGGTAAATTAAAGGGAAGATTATGAAATGAATCTTCACAGTTTATCACCCAGATCTATTAATGAATCTTATTCTATGACCAAGAGAAATTTTGAGTATAATCATAGAAATAGTATCAGTCATGTTCCCCATGGTGAAATATTTTCGATTTAACTTGTTTTTTAATCAAATACCTACGTAGATTCAATGTATAAAAAATCCAGTGGAATGCTGACATTGTTGTAGTTTTGACTATATTTTGTTTTTATAATTGACCACTCAATTGATTCCCTACATAAATAGATCTACACTGACTCCCTGATTATATGTGAGGTCAGACGGATCAATCCTGATAGGAAGTTGAAATAACACCAGCTAATCAGGCCAAGGTGGAGATCATGGATAAGGTAGTTAGAATCGTGATCCTTTGTGCTATCATAGCGTACTTTTTTAGGGATGTTAGGTTGGGATTCAAGTCCATAGTACCAGCCAGTTATATGTAGTTCATCCTATACCAAATAAGTAAAGTTCTAGAACTTCAAGAATTACTATGTACTATTCTAGAAACATAAACATTCGTGTCTATTTTATTAGAGATAACTGTGTCTCATCCATTAATATGTGAGGCAATTATGGAGAGTCTGGGAATAAAAAATGGGTACTTTTATGGTGTTATAACATTGGAACCCCATAAAGTATCCAATCAGAGGACGTTCGATATTATAAGTATTTTTCCCTTGTGATTGGTTGATATCTTTTTCTATGGAATATTTTCATCCTTAACATGGTTTAATTTTACATAAACATCATAATGGTCTGGATAGTTTTCTTTCAAGCCCATGTTGACTGCATTCATTTGAGGGTTATGATTACATAACTAGAGGACATTAGTAATGTTCATAAGGGATAATTGGGTGTCAGTGCAACACAAGAAGGGTTAATGTAGCAAAAGCCGAATTGTGTGACAATATAGATCACCTGCCTTTTACTAGATGACAACGTGTTTCAACATGTTATCCTTCCTCATATACTCTTGCATTTTAGGGACATCTTTCCTAAAGGCTTCTATGGTCTACCTCCAATGTTCCAGGTAGAATTTACCATCTATATTTTTCAATGATCATCACTAGAGACCATTTATCATTATATAATGGAACATATAGAACTTCTATATCTCAATAAATTATTAGAGGGTATGAAGCCCAAAGGGTTCAAATACCCAATCTCTTCCCTGCGGGGTTCGCCAGACTTTGTTTCAATAAAGGAAATGTTACAATGAGTCTTTTTTATTGATTAACATAAATTAATCTATCTCAAAATAAATATTTAGTATCCAGTAACAATATATAATTCTACTTTTATCAGATCTTGGGATTAAAACTATTTTCAATGATAGATTTGCGGTTGGTCTATCAAAGAGGATGTCTAGTCATCAGACATTCCCCACACAACTTTCAAATGTAGGTATGATCTATAACTGTACCTGGATATTTCATTCAAACATATTAATTCAAATAATATCTTTATAGATCATGTGAATTGGGGTTTATTACCATATATGTAGTCATTCATGATAGTCTTTGTTGAACATAACATAATGTATTCGTTCTTAAAAAACAACCACTCTAATCATCTGGATATTGAATAGAATAATATATGTGAAAATTATCTCTCTACTAAGCTCTCTAAATTATAATTTTGGATACACAAAGTCCACTTCCATGCTCACATTATCACTCATTCATGAGTTTCAGTGGAACTAGAGAAAGTGGGATCTATAGTTTCATAAAAACATCAAAAAATGCCTTTGATATTTGGAGTTTCTTTAGGAAATCTAGATATTATATATTCTCTATCACTAATTTGAAACACCTTAATGCACTGATAATGTGATAGAAAATAATGGTGTGAAATTTCTATGGTCAGAAGATTTTGAATAACCCTTTTAGGAGTGGAAGTGAATATTGACATCATTTCAGACACTAATTATTCACGTGGTTTAAATAAGTTATATAGTACACTATGATGCATAAAGTATCAGGCTTGGAGCTATTCTAGTGCAGGACAGGTGAGTTGTTGTATATGGTTCTCATTAGTTGTGGCCTCATGAGTAGAATGGCTTAAAACATGACCTCTAGTGAGCTGTTGTAGTTCATGCATTACACTATTGAAGACATTTTCTATCTGGAGAGATATTTGAGGTATAAACTGATCTCAAAAGCCTCAAGAACATATGTACTTGAGGCTTCTGAATCTCCATAAGTGTAGAATGGATGAGAACCTACAATTGTTTGATATCGAGCTTGACAAGACTCTTGGTAAAGGAAATACAGTGGTCGATGCTCTATTCATGAAGACTCAGGTACAAGTAGTCTTGGAGTCTAGTGTAGAATGAAAGATCATGGATTTTTTCTCCAAGATGTATGAAGATGTTATACAAGACCATGATCATACAATCCTTATAACATTATTAGTGACTTCTATTATTCTAGAATGTTGATGAATAATACAACTATCTAATCCGAACAACCTAGTATTAAGGGAAAGCATCTCAGATGATGGAAAAAAATTAGTTTGGAACAAATATGGGGATGATACTTTGCAATTGCATGGGAATTCATGGGTTGTGTTAGACATTAGTGAAGCACTAATGTGATAATTATATTCCTTAGTATCGTCATTCCTCCCTCATTTGAAAAAAAATATCTTCATCTACATAGCCAAAATTGGTTACATTGTATGAAATATAAAATTTCTATCTTCATCACCAATTATTCTACCTGTTAGTAGGTAAATGTAAAACATTAGATTATGGTTGATATTCTATAGTCATTTTCCATTCTGTGATGAAAATATATTGATATTTTAACTTATTTCATGACTGGTCTACCTAGATCACCAAAGGGCAATGATAAATTGTGGGTTTTCATAGATATTTTTCTGAAGGTCATTAATTTATTAACATTTCAAGAGACCTTTATGGTAGACGAGCTAGGGAGTCTCTATATCAAAGAGGGTTTTACATCTTCATCGATCCTATCATTCAATCATTTCATACATAGATACTCACTTTACATGATGATTCTAGAAGGGGTTATATAAGGACTTGTGTAAGAAGTCTCTTCTTAAAACGAACTATCACCCATTGACTAATGGATAGATAGAGAATATAGTTCAAGTGTTTGATGAAATTATCTATTCATCCATCCTTGAAATTGGGGTTCTTGGGAGAAACAAATTTCCCTTGTTGAGTTCACTAATAATATCATATTTTAGGATACTAGAGATATGGATCCTTAGGATCCCTTTCATGGTAGGCCATTGTAATCACCTCTATCATGGGTAGAGGTTGGGGAGGGAGCAACGCTATGTCCAAATCTAATATAAGACACTAAAATTTAGGTACATCTGATCAGAATGTGCATGACGATACCTTAGTCCAGACATGAGAGGTATGTTGACCGATACCAGTAAACTCTCAAGTTTGATGTCGGAGGCCATGTTTTCTTATGTGTCTCAACAACATTAGTCCATAAATGTATTAATAGGTAGGGTAAGATTTTTTTGTGGTTCATTAGACCCATCAAGGTTGTGAAATGGATTTGAACATTGGATTACATGAAACTAAATTCTAAAAGAATCTATATATACATGATTTTTATCATGTATATCATCTTCACCAATATTATCAAAAACTATCACATGTTTGTCAGTCAAAGGAGGTTGAGTTGGATGTGAATAATTCCTTCAAATAGTAACATGTTTTTATTGTTGATTGAAGCATGATGAAACTACAAGGTAGGTTTGTTCCATTGGTATGTGATCTATGGTATCACAGCTAAGTACATAACAAGACCTAGAAGCATGAAGAATTATATGAGATCAAGGGAATGGAATCTTCGCTAACGATGCATCTTTACCATTATAAGGACACTCGAAGAAAAATTACTATAACTTGGTGATGTTGTAAAGAATTTTCTCTTCATGATGGTATGAATTTTTTGTTTTTGGTTTAAATGTAATTAAAAGTGTTGAATAATGTAATCCTATGGAGTCACACGTGTAATAAGGGTGTTAAGGTCTTATTCAGAGCCTAAAACCCTAGATTTTTTGAAAAATAACTCTACTACATTATTCATAGAAACCATGCCTCATATCCTATATGGTCACGTATAACCATTCATGGAAAAAACAAAAGTGTAAAAGCCTATAAGATGGTTATTCTAAAACTGTGTTGCCCTAGGAACATGACTGTTCATGATTGTGTAGTTTCTTTACATTATGTTTTAGCATGTTTTGTGAATGGTTTAGAAAACCTTATGCCAGAACCTTGTGAGTTCTATCCATAAGCTGTGATTGTAGAAATTTTTTCACACAGCCTAGCCTAACCGTGCACCACATTTTTTGAGTGTCGTATTACTATTTTTCCTTCATGGAATATTATTCCTAATTTCTACATTTTATCCACTCATTTAAAGCAGGTGAGTGGGTTTCTTCCTACCATGAATTTCCACCTCCATCACCTTATAATTTTTGATAAATTATCCATATGTTTCTTAAATTAAGATCCATTTAATGTTTTAGATAGAAAAAAATGAGATCTCAGGTTAAATTCCCTTCAATAAATATTTATCATTGAATCCATTTCATGATTTATGTTAAAAATATTTTCCCTATTTTTAGTTAATTCGACCATTTCTTCCATTTTTTTCCCAAATAATCTAAATATGAAGCTAATATCAAATTAGGATTCCTTAATGCCTTTGAGGTAGGTGGTATCATAATTTCCCTTGTGAGTTTTGGTGTTTTTTATCTTCTTCATTGTGTCACAAACTGGTTTTTGGTGAGCGTTACCATTAAATTTAATCCTTCATATCAAATATATTAACACATCATGATAAAAAACCTCCAACCCATAGTATTTTATAGGATGTAGACCTCATATATTTAAAACCATTTGGGTGTTCAATAATTTTATTTGTCTTTTTAAAGAATTTTTTAAATTTTTTAAAACCTTTTAAGGATTCATATTTGACAAAAAATAGAATTCCCTTGTTACATATTTTTTTATTGAAACTAGGGAACATCTTAGTTTCTTGTACAAGATTATAATTGGAGTTATTATTGTAGGTAATTATGCTTGTTGTTAATGGATCATTCAAAAGGTACCTTTGAGATGTGTAAGTTGAATTTCAATGTTATTGTGATTGGATTAAATAAAAAGGATGGCTAATTAATGATGGTATTAATTACAATAAATCAATTTAAGGAACTAAATATTTTAAATGTAATGACTTATAATGGGTGGTAAGGGCACAAATAATGTTTATGTCATATCAAATAATCGTTGTGAATTTTAAGGCCTTTTCTGAAATGGATATATAAAATTAGATGAATGTGATATAATTCCTTATTTTTTTAAGAATATGACAACTCATTGATATATTCTATGGTAAAATGGTAGGGGATCTATTGATAATGATTATCTAATACTCCCTTAAATCAGGTGTTGATCATGAAGTCTAGCACAACTGATACTCTTTGGATGGTAGGTATGATGTACCATGTCCCTTGTTACAGTGTTGACATGATGGTAGACTCACAATCTCGAATGATGAGTATGGAATCTCCCACTCATTATGAGATGAAAGGAATGTGCCATTTTCTATGAGCTTATAGGATCATTATACTGGTCATCGATGTCTGGGATATGCCTTGGTCTGGTTTACATTTTTTATTCCATGTATATGGCCATCTTCATCCACAAACACATGGTCCCAAAAGGTGGATTCAATATATAACTATATATATCATAATATGTATACAATGAATGATCATACATTAATTCTATACATGATCTAATGTAGGTAGAGCCCCCATGTGTTTCTTAGGATCCTAAGAGTACATTAATTTATTTATCCATTGTTGGTTAATATTTATTTAACACCTACATGTTGTTTTGTTATATTCACTGCATGGATTACATCTAGAAAATAATGGTGGTGATTATTGAGATTTAATCTCACACCATAATCTAGAACCCTTTGTTACTCGAGAATATTATATGACTACAGGTATGTTTAATATCAAAGGTCCCGGCTAGAGGTTGTCGATAAATTTTCTTATCGATGCATTATAAGAGTAGAGGGATCAACATATGATCAAGATGATAGTAGAGCTTGTTATTGACTTTTTCAAATTTTTGTATACCATTATCGTATATATCAGTCCAATGTTCCCATTTTTTGTATCATTATACCATGAATCCTTGTATATAAAACTTTCTAACAATTTTTTATATTATTATCTAGTTGTTTAGTTTTATACACATTCAAATTTGTTTATTTATTCCTCCTGTTTATACATTCTATTGTTGTTGAACATTTATTTTTGAATTCTATTGTTACAATTTGATAAGAGGGTATAGTCTTCCCATTGTACCATCTTTACCCAATTCTACTAGTCGGCAACCTCTGGCATATGAGGAGGGTCACTTGAGGCCATGTGCCCTACTGACACGAGGAATGAGATAAGTGGACCACAGGTTAAGAAGTTACACATATCAACCATGAAAATATATTCCTTCTCTCATCCATTGTGATTCCATATAAATCATCCAAAGACATCATTATACCATTCATGTAAATAGTATGAGAGCATAAAACATAAAAGTGCTCATGAGAGAACTCTATTACACCACATTACCTTCAACTTCACCATGGAAGACGACCTCCAAATCACATCTTCCCAATTGTCCCCCTCTCTATGATGTGATATCTTTTTCTTATGAAAACATAAACTATGGGGGCCCACAAATATAATGTGGGGTCTCTCTTAGATTAGGGTATCCATCTTCATGAACACTGGTAAAACATACGGTGTTGTCCAGTACTGTGGTGGCGATTCTAATACATCTAAAATGAAACAATTTTGGCCTTATTTCATAGAGAACACCCAATTTATATAATCATTTTCTATCATTTTCTTACTCTATATTTAGGTATTCCTTTTGAGTATAATCTAACCAAGGTAATTTTAGTTCAACCCCTTAGTTCATGGTATCTCCACTACATAATCGAGAAACTATGACTTATTTTTTTGAATATTTTTTTGAGTTCTTGGTGGGTGATCATGTTTTAATTGAAGGAAACATTGTTCGTTTGTCAACACAATCATCAAACCATGAAATGATGTTTAAAAACAAAAGGAAGGAAGATCCCCACTATATGGGAACTTGTTTAAAACTTATTCTATAGTGTGACTTCTATGATAGAATATTGATACCCATGATTGAATTTTGATAGCATGTGGGTGTCTGTTGATCATGACCTAGTATGATATTGTTTTCTATGAGACATGTTAGACTATATTATTTACATGTTAATTTTTTAACATTTTTAATGGGATTATATTTAACATTTTCATTATGATATGATTTACAATGTATACTTCACCATGTGTATATGTTACATTGGTTTGAAGAACCATTCATAGTCCTCAGAACATGTGGAAAATTAGACATGATTACCCCTTAGAGATGGGGTGTTCTTGAAATTCATCCTTGATGGTGATGGTTCTCAAAAGATGGTTATGATATGATGATGCCAAATAGATTTCATTTTAATGATTCACTTTAATCCTATCTTCCAAGTATCATGTATGTGATTCCCATTGAATTTTCAATTAGAATAGATGATGACTTGGGTTATATGGAGGGGTATTCAATACATGAGGTATATAGAATTACCATGTCACAAGTACAGACAATTTCAACAGGGTGATGAGTAATTGATACACTATCTCAATTATTGTTTTTTTAATTCCATGAGTATCTCATTATTTTATTTCATGGAGCTAAAGTAGGTGCGACTGGGGGTTCATGGCTGGATGTTCAGTATATGAATAATAAATTTTGAATTGGATGTTTATGCTCATTATGATTTTATTATTATTATGGTATACACATGTTATACATGATAACACTAGGGTGTGGATATATTGGTGGTGATTTACTGAGTCTTGTTCTCACACCAAAATCATGAATTTTTGTCTCCCTGTAGATTTCATGATGGATACAGGGAAGGGAAGGGGCCCAATAATTGTTGGATGAGTTATAAAGAATATTACTTGAGTGGACCAAGGTTGACTTGTAAATACTTGATTTTATTTATTTATTTCATATTTAATTTTCTCCTATTATACCATAGAATGTATATCCATATCAGGAACCATTTTATTTGTATAGAATTTATAAAATTTATATGTTCGGCTTGTTACTATGATGTTTATTAATTATTGTTGATTATTTTATATTGTAAATAAAATGACATGATACTATGGGTCTATTATCCCCACATTGTGAATGATACCCTCACTACCTGTTGGAAGACTCATTCATATGGGGAGGCATGCATGATATCACATAACACTTCTTCTTGGACCTGAAGGTTCATGTCAAAGTAATAATAATTGGTATTAGAGGTACATTACCTACAAAATTAATGTTTATTTTACATTGATTTGTGATAGGGTAGATATGATATATGATGTTTGGGACTTATGTAGTGGAACTATGTTAGTAAACACCCACCACTATATAGTTTTCCTCTGAGTTTTCCATAAATTGGGAACATATGGTTTTCTATTACTATTGATTATAGTCACCTAGAGTATGTAACCAATAGTGATGATTATATCACAGAGGAGGGAAAGGATTAATTATTTATACACTTTTTTATTTTTCTTTTCAATTGAAACCACCCTCTCCTTCTATTATTGATTTCAATTCCTTATTGAAGTCAAATCCAACACACATCCATAGGAGAAAAAAATATACAAGATTCACTATTTGATATGAATAACAATATCCTTAGTATGGATTAGAGGAAATCAAATACAATAAATCCACTAGAAAAAACTCTTTGGATTACAAATAGTTGTATATACCCTTACACTCGTGTGGCACTTTGTTGACAATCCAAATGTGTGTGCACACCCTCTTACCTCAAATAGGGTAATAAAATAATTTTGTAACATTTCATGTTACCTATGCATCATTTCAATTCATAAAGTGTATTAAATCGAAATAAAATTCATGAATTCCTTACATTGAATAATGGTAAGAACCACATGGAATTATTAATGAAACACTAAGTCCAATCTTTTCAGAGTTTGATTCCTGTGTCAGAATCTTTGAGTCTGATTCTCCCTTGAACATTTCTCTCAATCGGGTTCTATGATAGAATACAAAATAAATGAATCTGTACCACCATAATACTGGAGACTGAAAAAACCCAATACGATACTTCCTCAGTTTGGAAATCATCAAAATGGTAAAAACCTATACGAAAATCCCATTCTGATTAATTCATCCCAATATAAATATCAACAGAATACAATTCTTGTTGAAATAACTTCAATACAAAAAATAGAATCACTTTCTCTAACTAAATACTTATATCTCCTCTATCTACTAATATGAATAGTACATAGTTTTTAGTCCGGTACAATGATTATTTTTTATTTATAGGTGACCCGCAACTGGTTTAGGTGGGAATCCCAAAAACATTCACACTCACTTAAATTCAACCAAATTTGAATTTCTCCTAAAATATCAGAGCAATATGACTACTTCAATGCTTTTGGATTCTTCTCAAATAATCTACAATCTTCACATCTTCTTCTCCAAACTCCCATTATGATTTTCAGTCTGATTTCAATTGATGAGTAATTCACAGGTCCTATCATTTGAGTATGATTGTCTCAATAAAATTGGTGAATACAATTTACAGAACCGATTTGAATCAAAATATGGTATTTTAAAGTTAATATCAACCTCAAAAAATCATTTAAAAATCAATTTTCATTAGACAACTTATCCATGAAATATAATTCCACCCTATTGAAATGGTTAACTACATTATTGATCACCTTCTTCAGTTCTGTCGAACCCTCTGGGAGAATTTTTTGAACTCATATTTTGATAATCCCAACTATGCTCAATAATATTTTGATAATACCAACTATGATCAATCATATTTTGATAATCCCTATACTGATTAATGGTTAATTACGTATTTCAGTATTTCTATACACCATGCACATATTCATATAATACAATATTTATATTATCTTCAGAGAATTCAGTTACTGGATGGATATATATTCTAACTTAACCCTTTATGCCAATAGAATGCTTAAACAGACAAGTGGACACTATTACAGAACAAAGCTACCGATACATAAAGTCTACCAATACATCAAGTCTGCTGATACAACAAGTCTACTGATACGTGAAGGTCACTGATACATCAAGTCTACCGATACGTGAAGGTCACTAATACATCAAGTCCATTGGTACAACAAGTCTACCGTTATAAAAGCTCACCGATATAGAAAAGTCAAAGTTATGTAAGCCTGCCGTTACAGACAAGTTAGCGAAGGAAGTCTACCGATACACCAAGGAAGATACTAGTACATAAAGTCTACCGTTACACGAAAGGTCACTGTTATGTAAGTCTACCGACAAACATGAAGTCTACCGATTGAAAGGATACCGTTACACGAAAGGTCACCGTTATGTAAGTCTACTGACAGACATGAAGTCTATCAATAGAAAGGCTACCGTTACTAAAGAGGTTACCGATAAAAATTCCTACCATTACACAAGGCTATCGATATCCAAATCTATCGTTCCAGAGAATCCAATGGAGCCTTAATTTATTTTTACTTATTTAATCTAACCAACGGTCATATTAGGTATATTTTAATGCTCTTTCATTTATTTAATGATGGTTTTTGGATGTCAGGGAAACGTACCTCATACCTGCAAAAAGAAATCATTTTTTTTCCAGAGCTCATGCCATAAATATAAGAAGTCCTTGTTGCTGCAAAAGAGATATAGATACAAGACGACAGAGAAGATACAAGGAGAATACACGAAGAATAAAAAGAGACAACACACATACAAGAAGATCTCACAGAGATATACATGCACGACCAAGAATACATGGAATGTCATACACACTCACGCTTACTCAAGAAGAGCTGTGTACATTCATGAGGATTTTGAGGAACTACATCGACTACATTTTCACTGTCTCTAAAACTGGATGTCAAGAAGAAAACACTGTGTTTTTTAGAAAAAAACCAGAAGAGGACTCAGAACCATTTCTGATCAAATTCAAAGGAGTCCAAAGCTACACTACAACCACTCGATCCATTCTAAACTCTATATCTTTCTCAGTGATTTATTTCTTACATTAATAGTTGTGTGTATCATCAGTTTTAATTTACACAGAAACTGTCTCCTGAACCGTAACTGGAGGATCTGTAAATCCTCATTTAAACTCCTTACATCTTCTTTATACCACTATGGATAGTGGTAGAGGTCAAGTGTGACATGGAAAACTATATTTTTTTACTATTTTTGTCTCCCATGTAGAACTGTGGTAATGGTCTCTCACCTGGACAGTTGAAAACTGTTGTGAACCCCGATCCAGGGTGTGGATTAAATTTATATAAATTTGAGAGGACTAAGTCTCGGCTTGAGACTGATCCTCGTGGTTATATCTGATGTGCTTTATTTAGTTTTATCTGAAACCCATTATTCTGTGGCTATGTGCTTTAAAACATAAACTGTTTTTCAAAGTTACTCTGATAATTGAATTAGCAACTGTTTGCATTACTTGCAAAACATTAGGTTATTTTCAAAAGCTAATCTGATCTTCTGAATAGATTAACAGGGAATTAATCAATCCCTTGAGAACCTAACTGAATGTTTTCTTTAGTTCAAATTCACTACAATTCAATTAGTAATTTAAATTGGGGGATTTTAGTAAAGGATTTTAAACATAAATTTTAATTTGAACTCAATTATACCCCCTCTTGAGTGTCCACTCTGACCAACAACTTCATATCTTGACACACATCAAATATAATGCATCTTCTTCTCCTCTTCTCTTAACCCACATGAAAAATACATTTGAGATTAAATCATTTTCTTTTATCTCTTCTTTGAGAAATTAAAACTACCGTTCTACTCAGCATGATTATGATATGCAGAGTACGATATTTTTTATTACATTTGGCATGGCCATGATAATGTTTTATATCATCTGATGGAATACATGATTCTATAGTAAACTACTACCACCCTTTTTAATCTATAGAACCATTTCGATCAAGAGAAATTTTTTGATCAGTAATACATTTTCAATCAATACCTCATTTTGACCAATTCACATTTTCAATCAGTACAACCTTTTAGACCAACTCCACATTTTAAATCAGTACCACCATTTGGATCAATATGTGTATGATTATCTTGAAGTCGATCATTAAGTAAGGGGTTGATGGAATGAAAAATTCTATAGAAAATTGTCAGCCCCTTTTATTTTCTTTCACCCGGTTACAATTATTTTGAAAAAAATCATTATCACTTCCTTCTCTATATCACTTGAATACGATAGATCTGGATACGACCTTTTCTAGATGGGAACTATCTCTTTCACTCTCCCATTATTCTATTATTCTTTAATCATATGTTCTTCTTTCCACTCATGATTTATGTGAAATAAAAATTAGAAAAGAGACATCACATTAAAAATATCATAGTCACATTGACCCCAATTATTCGGAAAAACAAACACATCTTTCAAAATAGATTCTTATCATTATGATGGACTATCACAGTGAGTACAATTATTTACAGAACATTAGTTTGAATTTTATCAATCCCATAGTGAGTCTAATTTTTATCAATTTCACAGTGAGTCTAATTTTTAAAAATCCCATAGTGTTTTCCAGAAACAAACTAAAGTGATTTCCATTCATCAAAACACACCTTGACAACAAAATAAAATAAAAACACAATCATTATCTTCTTGGTCCTAAAAATCTCCCCCTTTGGATTTTTTTGTCAACCAATTTTTATAAGTCACTAAGAATTTTATTCTAAATAAATGGATTTTATGTCAACAATTCTAATCCAACATAAACTAACTCATTGAAGGAAATAATAATATTTGACAGAAATACAATGATTTCCAAATGTAGTGATTATGACAAAAAATTCATCTTTCTTCCTCATATATTCTTCCACCTCCGTGGAATACAAAAACAATTATTTCCTACAACCATTCCAATAAACATTTTGAATATTTCACATACTATTCAATGTTGAACTCATAGTATACCCCAAACTCCCACTTTTTAAATGCATCACATGGATTTATTTATGAAATAATACAATTATCCCACTTGAAAAAAATCATCCAATGGTATGATAGAGAGAGGATAGACACAAATACCTAGACCTTGAAGAGAAAGAGGTTGGACATCCATGTTCAACCTCAATTTTGAGAATCATTCTTTCAGTATAGGTTTTATAAAAATATCATTCACTTCTTCCGACGATGAAACATATTCAGGCTTAAATTCATTATTCTATACATGATATTTAATGAAATGATATTTGATGTCAATATTCATTGAATGAGAATGTAGAAATGGATTCCAGGTGATATTGATTATGCTTTAATTATCACAACCCAAGAAAATGGGTATCTTCACTTCAACAAGTACGTATTCCAATTGTTTTTTCGTACTCATGAGTCGAATAGTGGCTTGAGTGGTAGTAATATAGTTAGCTTCAGCCATAATGAGAGTTTCTAAATTATGTTTCATTGAATTCTAGCTAACATAACTCTTTCCCATAATGAATACTTCACCTGATGTGTATCTTTTATCATCAACATTTCCAACCCAATCTTCACATGAATAACGAATCAAATCAATATTATCTGAGCTGCAATACCTAATTCTGAATTCATTTCTTCCTTTGATGTATATGAGAAATTTTTTCTGGAAATAATATTTGACTCATTTTGAGCACTCTAAAATATTTAAAATAAGGAATCAACATACACAATATTGGGTCTTGAGGTAGTCAAATACAATATACTTCTAATCAGCTTCCCATACACTTTTACTTCAATTTATGTTCAATATCCATCATTACGCAGTTTAGTTCCCACTGTAATGGGTCTGGAAATAAGTCTTCAATTTTACATTTTAAACCTTTTAAGTTGTTCATTATTATACTTTTCTGAGGATAGAAAAATGTATTCCTTATTTTGAACATTTTTCAACCCAAGAAATTATTTCATTTCCCCAAGCATGGAAATTTCAAATACCTTCCTCATATCTTCATAAAATATTTCACAATATATTTTATCATTCACATCAAAGATAATATCATCAACATAAAAAATAAAAATTGGAGAATTCCATTATATTTTATTGATATATAGATTCTTATCCACTCTTAAATTATTAAAACTCTTATTCCATAAGAATGTATCCAATTTGGAATACCATACTCATGGAGCTTGTTATAGACCATACAAGGATTTCTTCAATCTGCACACATAAATATCATCATTCACAAAAAAACCCACATGATAGTTCAATAAAACATCCTTATGAATATAACCATTTAGGAATGTAGATTTAACATCCATTGGAAGGATCTTATAGCCATGTTGTGTATAAATAGTAATAAATACTCTAATTGTTTCCTATACGGCCACCATAGAAATCATTTCATCTAAATAAATTTCTTCAATTTGAGAATAACCTTTGGAACAAATCCTGATTTGTTTTCCATAACCTCACCTTATTTATTTAGCTTTTTTTTGGAATACCCATTTTGGGCCAATGACATTTTTTCTTTCAGGCATGGGTACGTGTTCCCATGTATTGTTCTTTTCAATATAACAAAATTCTTTATTCATGGGTTGAATGCATTCTGGATTCTGAAAACAATCTTTCACAACATTTGGTTCCACTTCTGAATGCAATAATGTATTTGTGACAACATTTTATGGTCATCTAGTTTGAACCATTTGATGTTCATCACCAATTATATTCTTAGACTTCACTTATTTCATCATCATGGGATGAGTTTCTTAGGAGTCCTCTTCATTACATGAAAAATCTAGGTTTGATTCTCCTTCTTGAGAAGGAATACACATACATGTATCCTTATTAGAATTATTTTCTTCACCTTGATATACTTTCTTTTCTTCTTGAAACTTTTTACCTTCCTCTTTGTTTGGAATTACTTTCACAGAAATGGAATTGACAATTCTCTCTATTTCTTTGTTGAATCATCTATAACCTCTTATTTCTGAAGCATTGCTAAGAAATATCCCATCTTCACCTTTTTTCTCAATTTTTCCATAGTATCTATCTTTCTTCCTTATAAAACATGGAATCCCAAAAAATATAAAGATCTTCCAACATAGAGTTTTCCATAAAACAATTCCTATGGGGTCTTATTATATAGAGGCTTATCTAAATTTTTTTTTGAATGTATAAAGCAGTTCTTATGGCATGTCCCCAAAAGTAATATGAAAGGTCAAGTTTATGTAACATTGTTCATCCCATTTCCACCATGCTTATATTCATTCTTTTAGAAAGTCCATTTTACTGGGGGAGAGAATGGGGAACTATATTCATGCTTAATTCCAAGCTTCTCAAGATTGTCTTTAAAATCTTCACTTTTGTATTCAACACCATAATCTTTTTGTAACTTCTTCAAAGAATACTCACATTCCTTTTATGCTCTTCTTCTGAAACTTTTAACCATTTTCAAAGCATCTAATTTATGTTTTATATACATGACACAAGTAATGTGAGTAAAATCCTTAATGAATGAAATCAAGTACATATCTAAATTTTTATTATTTTCTTATTGGCCCACAAATATCTGTATGTATCATCTCCAAAGTTGGTTTGAACAAATATCAGATTTCTCATGCATTAAATTTTTAATTTATCCATTATTATCAGATAGTGAAACACCAATATCTTCTTTTCTTGAAAATTTGGAATATATCGAACAATGTCACTATTTTATAGCCTTCTCATGTTTCTCTTCCCCTTGTGTCACATTCATTTTTTCCAAAATTCATTCTCTTCTACCATAGTCACGTAACAAAAGATTTTTATTTCACCAACCTGAAACAAATTCACTTTCGTATGTTGGACTCTTGTAACAATCATTCCATATACATTACTTTTCACAACAAACCCATCTTTCCTAAACATATCTTTTTTACCATCATCAAAGAATTGTGAAATAGTTAGAAAATTGTGTTTTAGTTCATCAACATTCAAAATTTTCTTGTATTTGATTTTTAATTTTCCAATCATTGATGATCCAATGTGATTGATATTCAGGGATTCATCATTTAAAAAATCGTTCTTCCTTCATTAAAATCATTCAAGTTATTCAAAAATTTCAAATATCATTCCATTTTAGAAGAACTCCAACTATCAAGTAACCAAGGACATTCTCCCTTTGAAACATTCAATACAGTTTCCACAACAAGATCCTTTTCTTCTTAATTTTCATCCTCACCTTTAGCTTTTGAGAGTTATAAATCTTTTTTTGAGCTGGTAACAAAAAAATACATCATTTTTAATGATTTAAATTCGGTTCACACCTTTCACAAATAGTTTCTAGGGTTTGGAACCTATTTTTAATGTCTAATTCATTCATTTAATATTTCTTCACAAAAACCATCTCACGCATCTTTCTTTGAGTACATTGACTCCCCCCCTCAATATATGCCTTCCATATCTGGTGGGGTAATAGAAATGTTGTTTGTTAAAACATCACATACATGTCATTTCCACAAAACCCCTACTATACCAGCAATAACCATAGAAGAGTATTTTCCTCTAAAACGTCAATACTGATCAGAATTGTGATTACGATTCTCATCCATAATTTTTTAATGTTAAATCAGACTCTTTTTCATCATTTCAGCCTTGATAGAATCAAGAGTATTTGTCAATTTTATGGATCTAGATAAAAAAATTGGACTTAGGATGTTTTCTAACTTCTTAATTTTTCACTTTTTTAACATACATAACCTTCCATGCAATCTTATTTTCAAAAACAACTCCACTTTTATTCCAACCCTGTGAAGGTATCCGTTGTTGATCCTTATCCAGTTTATCAAGATGAGAACTTTCACTGAATTTAGTAATAGAGGTTTGGAAACTTGTATCTCTCAATCCAACTTTGAATTTTTTATATTGGAAAAGATCCAAATATAATTCTTTTTTTCTTCATCTTTACTTCTAAACGATCATTACAATTATTTTCATCATCAAGAGACTTCTTCAAATCAATAATCTATTTCACCATATTTTCTTTGTCGTTAGAAAACTATTCTTGGTTTCTTGAGCACTCATCTTGGATTTTCTTCTTCTAATGTATTCAAATCTTTCTCAGACATTCATTTAACTCTTCTTTTAAATGAATATAAAGTTGAGTTTCATCATCTTCAGAACTAATGATTCTGAATTCTTTATCATTAACTGTTGAGATAAAAGTATTTTCAATACCATAGTCAACTGATTTATCAGATTTAGAATATTTTTCTCCAACTTCTTCATATTTTCATAAGAATTGTTTTTATTGGAAGAGTTTCTGTTAATTCTATGTGGATTTAAATTTTTATTTTTCCCCCTTCTTCCATGATCTTCTTGGATTTATTTTTTCTTCTTCACTATACTCTTCTTTCATTTTTTGAGGAATATTAGCCACAATATAACCAATATGTCCACATTTTATAAATTTTAGTAGAGGTCTTACATTGTATTTACATGTTCCTCTTTTCACATTTTTAGAAAACAAGGATAATATACCATTGAGATTTTTACATACCACATATTTAGAGTCAAAATCACCATATCCTTCTTCATAATGAAACTTTATTGACTTTTCTTTCTTTATATACTTGAAATACATTTCACTATCCACTTTTTTCACTTCCTAGCATTCTCTATTCTCATTTCATAATTAAAATATTTCTATTTATATCATCAACAGATAATGTCTTAGGATCCCTATCTTCTAATGAATAATCCTTTTCATTATATTTTTCATGTAAGATTCTCACTATCTTTTTAACAAATGTATAGTCATCAATATTTTCACCAAGGCATCTGATAGTACTCTCAAAATCATTGACCCTGGTGATGAAGCCCCAATATATTCAGGATCACCCATCTTCAAGTCTACATATTTCAATATCTATATTTGATGTTTCTATATTTTTACATTTTTATTGCCTTAATATAGGTTTTTCAATTTTTCCCATGTACCTTTGGCGATGGAAACACCATTTACTGTTGTGAGTTAACCTTACTAAAGTGAAGAAAATGTTGTATTATTCTCAATTACATCATTCTCATGATGCTTCTTACCAACAGTTGTAAGTGGAGCATCGTCATCAATGGGTGGAAACCCAACTGTTGCAGCTTAAGAACATAATAAATGATTAAAAGAAGATAAGAATGTATTCTACCAATCCAAATATGATAATTCTTTCCATCAATAAATTGAATAACATAAATATTCAAAGAGTTCAAATTCCCAAACAGAAAATAATAGCAAAGGCAACCTACCCTCTAATAATACTTATAAGTGACTACTGAAGATGCTTTTATCAATGAGAGAGAGGGGGTGAATTTGTGATACAATTTTTTTTGTTTCTTTTCAATTAAAACAACCTTCACCTCCTGTTAACGATTTCAATTCCCTAATAAAAACTAATACAACCCCCATCCATATAAACATAAGTTTTTATAAGGTTTACTATTTGGTTCAGATATCTACGTACTGGGTATTGTTTGGAGACAAACCAATACAATAAAATCCACTAGAAAACACTACTTGAAGTAAAATTAGTATGATATACCATAATACACATGTGGAACAATAATGACAATACAAATGTGAGTGTGCACCCTCTTATAAAAATAGAGAAACAAAATTGTTTTATAACAGATCATATTAACTGTGATTTTTTTCAAATCAAAAAGGGTTTTAAACTAAAATACCATTCATCTATTCTGTATGCAGAGGAATGGTAAAAACCACCTGGACATCGTAATGAAACACTTATTCTGATATTTTATGAGTTTTATTCCTATGACTGAATCTCTGAGTCTGATTCTCCCTACTAAAATTCTCTCAGTCATATTCTCTGATAGAATACAATAGAAATGAATATTCACCACTTAAATCCCTAAGTACGATATAACCTAGTACAATACTTCCTCAATCTCGAAATATTCAATACTTTAAATCCCATTCTGGTTAATTTAGCCTTATACCAATTTCTTCCAAATAAAATTCCCATCAAAATTTCTTCAATAGAAAAAAACCCGTATCACATTCTCTCACTAAATACCTGGATCACCTCTCTCTTCTATGAGGATTATTACACCATCATCATTCAAGTTCAATGTACTTTTTCCCTTTTATGGTTGACCCATAATATGTTTGGGTGAGAATCCAAAAAACATTCCCCTGACATAAATTCATTCAAATTTGGATTTCTACAGAAATATCAGAGAAATTACGATTTCAACAATGCTTCTCAATTATTCTCAAATCTTCTACAATCTTGGCCTCTTCTTCTCCATACTCCCATTTTAATTTTCAGTGCTATTCAAATTAACAAGTAATACATGGGTCTGATCATCCTTGTCTGATTGTCACAATCTAATTGATGAATAAATTTCATAGAACAAATTTCAATCAAAATCGTGTATTTCAAGGTTATGATCCCATTTTAAAAATCATTCAATTGTCTTTTTTCTTTGAACAACTCTTCCAAAAAAGTAAATAATCACTTTTGAAACTATTTTAAACATTGTTTATCAACATATTCACTTATTCACATGATCTAATTAAAATAAAAATCATCTTTTTATCCTCTTCTCTTGACCAACTTGAAAAAGAAATTTTAGAGTAAATCAATGTTCACCTATCTCTTCCTCCAGCAAGTCATACAATTATTCTACCTAGAATGATTATGATATACAAAGTATAACATTTTTAAGTATTATTGTCCTAGAAATGATGTGTTTTTATATCATATGATGGAATATATGATTCTACAGTAAATCCATCCCACTCATTTCTAACTCTACCACATTTTCGATCAATAAGACATTTTCAATCAATACCTTATTTTTTATCAGTATCAAATTTTCAATCCATACCACCTTTTCGATCAATACCACATTTTCATTCAATTCAATATTTTCAATCAAAATGAGTATGATTATCCTGAAGTCTATCATTAAGTAAGGAGTTGATATAAAACAAAATTATATATAGTAAATCGACATCACCATTTATTATCTTTCACCTGAATATGATTGTTTAGAAAAAAATAGTATAACTTCTTTCAATCTTCCACCCAGATATGATATATCTAGATACAATATTTTTCAGATTTGTAGAATATATTTTTCTCTCCAATTCATCCATTAATTTTTCAACACAATTTCTTAATTCAACTCAACATTTATAAGAAATATAATTTAGTAAAGTATCGTCACACTTAAATCATCATAGTCACAATGACCTCATTTCTACAGCAAAACAATCACTTCTTTCAAAACAGATTCTTCTCATTATGATGGACTATCTTGGAGAGTCTGATTTTTTACACAACATGAGTCTCATTTTTATCAATCCTATGGTGAATTCTATTTTTATCAATCCCACAATGAGTCCAAATTGTATCAATCCCACAGTGAGTCTGATTTTTTATCATTCCCCCGGTTTTTGATAGAAATAATGTGAAGTGATTTCATTCCATCCAAACATACCTTCAAAACAAAATTCAACACAAAACGCCTTTATCATCAGATTGGTCCTAACTCCTATAGAGAATAAATTGTTTCTAATATGTGATTTTTGAGAGTTTAGGTGCATTCATGCATTATTAATAGGCATATAGGGTCACATTCCATATATATATACACCTATTGTTATGTCTCATAGTAGTTCTAAATTAAATTCCATGATTTGTGTTATCAGTTCATAATAATTTCATTTATTTTAATATATATATGTGTTGGAATGTTATTGAAGTTTATAATTAATTTAATGAATTATTTGTACAGATCATTCTGGTTGTATTAGTATATGCATGATAGCTATGACCAATGTGTAGGGAAAAAGACTCTAGTCAGTACATGGTCGATAATACCTTGGGATAATGGTAGACTCTTAAGATAAATGTTACTGTGATCCATTAAATTGATATGAGTTTTATGTTCTTAATTTTATTCATGATGAAGTGATGCATCTTTGGATACATTTGACGGGTCAAAAATCTCCAATAACCCCTGATCTTATAGTTCTTACACTCATAGTACAAGGTAATGTTCACTAAAAAAACTCCAATACTAACACAAGTGATATTATTTATCCAACCTATTTATCATTCATAATTCTATATAGTTGATTTCCATGGGGGAGTAACTTAGAGAACTACAACTGTCCATTTTTTTGATTTTCAGCTTCATCACCCACCAATATTTTAGGTAACTAATGTTCTTTATGATGAATAGTAATGGATGTGATTTATTAAGATAATAATCTAGTTATTATGGACTCTTAAGGATGAATTCATGACTCGGATGACTATCATGATCCAAGGACCCCCCAGAGATTGTAGAATATGATTAGTTTGAGTGGAATATGAGATGTTCTTACATGGGAATCCATGAAGGAGATGTTCCATGAGAAATGATTTCTTGACATGATGAATATGGCCCATAACATTCTGTTTATAGAGTTTTATAATGGATTGATGTTGGTATCATGATTTTATACACATGTTATGGAGATTCAAAATTATTCTCTCTTAGAGGATGGTAATGTGGAATAGAGGGCTCATAATTTTGAGATATTCCTACAATTAGAGCTCATAATACATGTTATAGGATTTATAATGATGATGTAATAAAATTTAATTCTCAAATCTTAGACCATTATGAATGTTTAAGAGGTTCCTAGGGTTTTATGATTGATTGCTGTCTATTATTGTCCCATATATTATATTTATCTCACTACCATGGGAGAATCTTCTATAGGTAAGAATATGAATGAATTTGACTTGCATCTAGGTAGTTTCATATGAAAAAAATATAGTATATGTTCATTTGAAATATTTTAACAGTGATATAATTTTATAAAGGTTTAACACATTAAGAGGTTATGTACAACACTATAGAGCACGTGTTGATAGTTCAAAAAGACAAGGAATTAGTAACAATTTTTCTACCTAGATTCATGATGGAGTTACAATAGATGTAATGTCTATAAATGATAATTATACCTTGGGTATAACTAGGGTTCTATGTTCCAGACACATACATGTTATGCACATTAGGAAAGGAGTAGTATATGTGAGATAGATTGTGAATATTCTATGAATCAGGTTCATCTAGTTGATAGAGAGGGTATATCTAATATTTGAGGTATTGTATTGATAACATAAACATTATATACTTATATTTTGATACTATTGTCTCCCATTATTTTATATTAGCACAATAATTTACTATAATTTTCATACTAGTCAAATTATTCTACAAACTACACTCCCATGAAAACTCATTGGAGACATAATTATACCATCTTTAGTGATGCCTAAACAGCCCTATAGTTGTCACCACATATGTTTATCTATTAGAGTTCATTATTGTGGACATTATGACATTCTATGGGATTATAGTTATTTTTTTATTGACTATCATCCATTCTCATATTCATTATTAACAAATAGGAGTGTCCATTACTATAACAAATAGATAGTGATACTTAATGAACCATGAGTTGGAACTAGGATTATGATGAAATAAACTAAATTTAATCTATATCAAGATGATTAAAGCACAAATGGAAGGATTTTCCCTCTATACATGAGAAATAACATCCCCATAATGTTTTACTCTTATAGTGGACCAATATTAGTATATCATCTTAGATGACTTTGTTTTACTCCCACCTAATAGAGGAATAGAATTTTATTTTGATCTTGAACCTAGTTCGCAACCCATTCCAATATATTCATATTATATGGGGTTCACCATGTTGATTGATCTCAAAAAATATCTTGATGAGAAAGAGAGTAAGTTCATCATAAGTCCCATTATATCACCATGGGGATCAACTATGTTGTTCTCTAAGATATTGGAAATTAGTCTTTAACACTTTAGTGAATAATGTTAGTGAAATTTATCTCATGGTAACGAACCGATATCCCTTACCCAAGATTGATGATCTTTGCAATTAGAAAATGGGTTCCCAGTGGATCACTATGATTGATATTTGATCAGGATACCATCAGTTGTTTCTAATAGTAGATGATAATCTAAAATTGATGTTTCATAAGAGGTTTGGTTCGTATGAGTTTTTTTGGTGATGTTGTTCGGTTTGATGAATGATCTAGAATTGTTCATGGTCTTCCTGATCAAGATATTATACCCATATAAGGACTCATTCACCATTTTTTTCTTTGAAAATATCAACTTCTTAGAGTCAACACTAAACTGACATACTCAAAACATCTTGATAATCCTTAGTATTATTCAAGAACATCTGATTTAATCCATGATGTTGATGTATGATATTAGGTTATGGGAGGTGAAATTCTTGGGGACATGTGGTGTCTGAAACAAGAAGATCCATATACATAGTGATATATTAGGACATTACATTCTAGAAAAATCAACAATAGTTGTATGAAATGTAGAGTTATCATAGATTAGTAGTATATTACTAATATTTTATCAATTACTTATATCATATATCATCATCCATGATTATTCTAATGAAGAAATGCGTGATGTTCCAATGAAAAAAATAGAATGAAGATGAATTATTTTTCCTATAGAAGTGGTTGGAGACTACTCCATTACTGACACTCTATGAGACTGTGATTGGTTATACAGTATACTATGATGTATCAATCATTGTTGTGGGAGATGTTCTAATATTCAATGATATTGTAGTTTCAGATGGTTCAAATCAATTAAAACCCTACAAGAGTAAATACCTTGCATATTATTTAAGGATGAATGTTGTAGACGATACACTGATGTGTTGGTGACAATATCTCTTCATCAAGATATTTTTTTCTTATATGGAATATAAGATAATTTTATATATCATTACATAAAGAGTCCTAAAACAAAGACTTTAGAATTTTGTGGATTATCTATATATATTTGACAATGAGATTCCCTATTAACATGGGAAGGGTAACCCCATTTCAAATTATATTAGCTATAAGATATATTTTGAGATGGATCATGGTGAGTGGCTATTTGTTGAGAAGAGTCATGTAATGCTCTTATTGGATACCCGTGGTGTCTTTGAGTGATGATAATGTGATCATAAAAAAATGTCGAGTATTAGTACAAATGTCAATAATAGCAGAAAATTATAATTTATTAAAATACCTCTATATAGGTAGTACCCATCAAGGAATGGATATGTACCATGAATTCAAGCAATAGGTATCGTTTCTATGAATGCATAGAGACATCATTGGATTTGTATCTTGATTCCTTACATGTCAATGGTTAGAGGATAGAAACTAACATCCAACTAGTTTCCTCTTTGAACATTCAATACCCATGTGGAAGTGGTAAGACGTGAAGAAAGACTATGTGATACGGTTAACTAAGATACCAAGGATTCATGACATGGTATAGGTGATTGTTGACTAGCTGATGATTATTTCCCATCTACTAAAAATCAGTGAGACAAACACTATGGATAAGCTGCAAAATCTCTACATCTATGAGATCATAAACTTACATTTACATCCCTTGGGCATTTATTTAGATTAAGATACATATTTTACATTGTGTTTTTTTGGGTATTTAAAAAATACCTCAAAACATAGTTGAGATTATTAAAAATGTACCATCAGTGGACAAATATACAATCTGATCATAATATACACATATTAGTGAATATGATTCAAGCTTATATGATAGAATTCAGTGGAGAATTGGAAGATCACCTATCCTCCAAGGAATTTTCATTCAATATATATTTCTAGGATTCTATTTAGTTGTTTCTTTCGGAATATCATTATGGGAGGGCATGTGAATCCCCAATATATTGGCATGAGGTGGGTGAGGTTGTAGTTTTGCTCCCCAGAATGGATTCAGATACTTCCAATGATGTACAATTCATTAGGAAGAGGTTTATCACCACTCAGAATAGACATATATCTTATACCAAATAAATGATGGGACCCTTGGAGCTCTATATAGGAAACTCGGATTTCTTTTGGGTGACTCCTTGGTAAATTAATAAACATATGAGGAAAAAATAGATATCTAGATTATGATTTTGATGGAAACATTGAGATTAATAAGCACATTAGAACAGGGTCATGCCATTTTCCATTACTCTTCATTTCCATGGTATAAATGATGTGTTCCACATTTCTCACTATCATAGGTATATGCCAATGATTGTCAATGTTATAGAATATGAGGATGTGATTATGGAATAAGACGCATCAAATGAGGAGTGTACTATGTGGATTAAAGAATAAATTGAGAATTTATTATGAGGGAAGATGGTTCCACTAGTCCACCATTATTGGATTCCTGGGAGGATCTATTATGATACTTGGGAGTGAGAGGATGATGCAATAGATCATGTGGAATTTTATATTAAATAAAGAACCCAAGAGAAACTTCTCAAGGATGATAATTTTTAGAGGAGGGGAATTTTAAATAGCAGAAAATATAATTCGAAAATAAATGTCTTTTATTTCATTTATTTTTTGTTGGATCATGTTTTTGGTTATATATAAGTGGATTTGTTAGTTGTTTTTTGTTTAAAGGTTGTTTTAGAAATCATTCTTCCAAAATAAGGGTGGTTGTACCAAAACACTAATGGCCACACCACAATGGAGTATGCTATTCCCCAATGTATCTAGATACATTATAGATTCAATTTTCAAAGGAAGTTGTGATGTGTCTATCATTGTGGTTGTGAGGATCAAGATGGTTTCATTTTTGAACCATGAAAAATACAATACATAACTAACTCTAAATTAGTTACATACATTCCAACTTGGTTATCAGTCATATTGTTTAAATGTCTTTAATAGGTTTTTTTGTTCCTCGGTTAGTGAAATATATTTTTAATTAATAGAGAGGGTAGAATTTTTCCGAAAAAATGTTGATTGATACTATAAATACACTCCCCATATCCTCTATTAAGTATTAACATATATATCTAATCCTAAAAATTCTCAAACCAATGTCATATTACTTTGAAATAGCACACATGGTTCTATTGAGGTTGACCACCAGTGCACCAATGTATCATAGTCTGCTCTACACTCTATGGTATCTTTTTATGATTAACCCTTGTATGATCGTGGCTAACCCACACACCATGATATACCCCTTCCAATAAGGTGAGATTTGTATCAATGTTCAAAACAATTTAGAGTTCTTTCCTATGCCATGGTTTCTATTCTTTCACACCCTCAATGCCAAATCCAAAGGGTTATTACATGGACACTCATAATTTTTTAGAGACCTCTCTTCCTATTTTATTACAACTGATTTTTTGATCCCTTTTGATTAAAATTGACATGGGGAATGTTTTGTTAAAACCCAATGATATTATTATCTCCTCACCTTAGTCTAAAATTAATAACATGTTTCTTTACTATTTTTTGGAGTATTTATTCAGTGATCATTATTTATTTGGGGGAAACATTGATGAGATGATAACACCTTTTGGGAATTTGGTGTTGTTGTTGACAACCACGAAGTAGTCACATCCTCATCTTTTGAGAATTTATTTACAAATGTTTCTATAGTGGTAATATTGTGTTATAATACTAATACTCATGCATTAATTGGGATCACTTTTGGGTTTGTGTAGCCTATGAAAGAACCCTTGATTTTTTTCCAAAAGACTTATTAGAGTAGATTATTTCAATGTAATATTTATGATCACATTATGTAATGTGTATCAACATTACATTATCATGATGATATGAATGACATTTTATTTTATACCATGTATATATTTTTTTCTCGATATGGATGAACCATTCATGGTTCTCAGAAGTTCTAGAATATTGAGAAATTTTTACCTTTTCATTGAGAATGGGCTTGAATTTCAACCATGGAAATAATGTTACTGATCCTAGGGTGAAGATATATTGATTCCATAGATATTCATCTATGTGGATCTACTAGATGTCAATATTACATGTACCATGTTATCGAATTACTATTTAATTGCCAATATCACATTTGATACCTCGTGTTATCTGGAGTAGCATTTCATGATTGAAGTATAGTGAATTACTAAGTCACATGAACTGATGAATACATTTGAGTGATAATTAAACTATCTTGGTGGATATTCCAATAATTTAAGATTCATCTTGTATTATATTTCAGTATAGAGACGATGTTGCTACAACCAGGGGTTCATGAAATATTTTCCAGAATCTTTCCACTCAGTTTTGGGTTTATTTATTCTCATTATGATTTTATCATTATTAGGGAATAAACTTGTAATACCTGAGCACACTAGGTTATGTTTGAAATGATGTTGTTCGAATGATTCATTTATTCGCACCTTATTTGGTAATTTCAATGTACTTATAGATTTCATAAGGGATTTGGTTATGGGAAAGGGATCTATGGTGGACAAATGAGTAGTGGAAAATATAATTAGAGTGATCCAATACGGCATCCATAAAAACACATTTTTTTAAAAAAATATTTATTTTCATCCACATATAATTTATATAGTATTACCATATTGGGATTTGTATTATTAACATTAAAAGTATTCCATTTTATTATTCCTCTTATTACTCTAATATTAATTTGTAATTATTTTTTAATGATTATTATTGACCCTATCAAATGATAATAATGGTATTGTCACCCCACTAATATAATTATATTATCACTACTAGTTTGAAAACTATTTTAAGCATGGATGTGCACAAGTGGTCATGTAGTTGTCATTCTTGGAATCAGTGGATTTGGTCGAGTCATTAGAATACTCATAATTCAATTCTATTCTTATCAAATAGAAGTTTTATTTTTCATTTAATGAAGTGGGTTTTCAATAAATGTATTATTAAAATTTTAAATTTTTTACTATTATGATCTCATGTTTTATCATACGCTTCTTTTAATTAACTATGAAAATGTTTTAAATCGTTTATATTGAGAAAATGATAAAATTAAGTGGAGAAAATTTATTTAATAGGGTAGAACGTAACCCCATAATATTTTATAATCTATTACCCTAAAATAATATATTCCATAGTATGTGATATATATAACATCAAGACTAAAGAAACCATTATATATTTTTCTTTAAATATGAGCATTCTGACCCAACTCATGGTCTTGTTGTAGAAAACCCATATTATGAAAAAAAATTAGACTCTTTTACTTAATAATATTAATTTTCCATTATGCATTGATTATAATTGGTTAGAAAAAAAGATAACATTTTTTGAATTAAAATCATATATTTTCCATAAATCTAATTTTATGTGCACTTTTTATTGTAATTTTAATAGAATTAATTATGAAATATTGATAAATTATACTAATTAAATAAGTAGATTATATATCCAATTTAATGAATAAAAATTAATATAATTTGGATTATTATGTATATAATTAGAATAATGACATTATTTTCTTAAATGAGAAATTTTTTTGAAAAAAAAGAATTATTTTTTGAAATAAACATTTTCTAATAGTATTAAGATGATTTTTTTTATATTTTTGTTAAAAAGTTAATTTTTTTGTGAATAATATAAAATACCAATTTCAGGAAAACAATTATTACTTCAAGTCATTAAAACGTTTCATCATTAGTTTGTTTTTGGAAATAAATTATTTCAATTTAATTATACAATATCAAATGAAAATAACTAGGAATAACATTAAACTTGAATTTGATATAAAACATGTTTATACTTAATAACGCATTTATCCAGAAAACCAGTTTTTACCTTGTTACATATATTTTTTTTATTTTATATTTTAACACCATAATATACATTAATTGAAAATTTTATGTAATATTATGAATCAGCTGGACTAAATTTTTTAAAGAGATTAACAACCTTTTTCTCACTGTGAATGAAAACTTTTAAAAAAAACTATATAGTAACCGTGGTAAGTATTAAAATTAGATAAAAGGGAAAAATGTCACAATATTTTTTTAAATAATAATGTATTGTTAGATTATGAAACTAATCATATAATATTATAATATTAGTAATTATGTATTCAATATATTTGAGTATGATTTTAATATATTTTAATCTTTTGTAAAAATTTCAAGTGTGTCCTGGTCATCATAGATAAAAAGACACCACCTCTCATATATTCACTATATATCAAGAGACCTCTATCTTAGACAATTCCATTGAAATAATTTAGTAGCATTAATTTCAATGTATTAGAGTTCATAATTGTTTTATAATACCATCCTTCTAAGGAATTCGGTAAATTCTTGAGGGGGTTCTCCAAAAAACGATGTGTAGTTATTAATATAGTGTTATATTTTTTATTTCTTATTTTATAGCCTTAAAAATTATCTGAATAGTAGTGATATAATAAAATAATTATCTCCAATATAATTAAATTACATTATTTTTGGGTTATAATCCATTTTAATCTACAAATAAATTTACAGTAAAAAGAAATTTTCTTTTCTACGTACGTGTGTACAACTAGCTCACAATGATTATGTATTTTATTTTTCATCACCATATTATATGGATAGTAATAACGACGGATCTAAATTTAATAATATGACATATATGATAAAAATTTTACTCATTAATGGTAAATTAAAATTGTATTTATTTATTTACTATTAAAATTAAAATTAAAATATCTTTTGGGTGTAGGTGTTGACTAGCTGCTTGCAAACCAATGAGCTTTATATTTCATTTCAGCATCACATGGATGGTGTATATAATTAAATTTAAATAAATAATTATATATTTATGATGTAATTATATTTATGAAAAAATAAAATAATAATTACATAACTTCTATAATTTAATTTGAAAAATAGAGATTTTACTCATGAAAATGTATGGACTACCATCTCCATTTTGCAATGTAATTAATTTCTCCACACAACCATACAAGAATGATTATAAGATTGAAATTAAATTAAAAATTATAGATAAAAAATATTATAATTCCATAAATGATATTATCATGATCTATTTTAACATAGTCAACCTACCAAATTAAATTTGTATATATGAACCTAACATCCTCAAATCATCAGATGTAAAAAAAATAAAATAATTTAATTAGTAAAACATGGTAATGAGTGAAATAAAAAAATAAAAAATAAAAATAAAAATATTACTGATCATGTAAATAATTTATCTAAATTTTAATTTATGTTGATAAAAAACTAATGTAAAAATTTAGAATCGAAATAGGTTTTTTTATTTAAAACCATATTTTAATAGATTTAAAGCATTTCTTATATTTTTATTATGTATCATGTGATTTAAAACATTTATATAATTTTATTAATGTACCTAAATTTAATTTCAATTTTATTTCATCTAGGTTTTTCATTATTTATTATGGTTTTTAATGATGTGTCATAAATGTTTTCAAAACTGGTTTTTTACCTTTTTACAAATGGGTGAATAGAATCATTTTTTATGTATATGGAATGAGTATAGTATCCTGATTTTATTATTATTTTTATGAATCAAAATTTATATAGTTTCATTTAAAAAAATTACTATTTCCAATATTTTATTAATTTTTTTTACTGTGTTATTTAAATAAAAAGGATTTGTATCCTTATGTTTTTGTGAAGACTGAATGTGATTCTACGTACATATAAAAAATCATTTAATGAGTTTGATTTTGGTAATGAAATATTTCAGGTGTTTTATATTTTTTATTGTCTATTTAAATTTGTTATGATGTGGAGTGAGAAAAATATAGATCTTTGATTCATTGGGTAATTATTTTGTTCTACAAAGAATTGTGTTGGAATTAATCGGGAAGGTTATTCTATTTTTTTTAAAACCCCAACCTTTTCTAGAGATGTCTTGGGATCATTTATAAGTACTATTTTGATTTATTTCCGAATTTATCTTTGGTATTTTACCTTGGGGTGTGTTTAGTGGAATTTTTCAGAAAAATGGATGAAAGTGGATAGTGCAAGGTTGGCATTCAGTTTTACTTAATCGTGAGCCCATTCCTTGAAAACTATGCAACCTTGGATAAATTGTTTTTACAAGACTAATTTATTTTTTTTTGAAATTGTTCAACCTACTATGAGAATCCATTTAACCCCCCCCCCATAAGATGTGCATGGTTAGTAGAAACCTTCCCTCCCACCCTAATCAAAAAACTGTGCATTCAAGATTTTACTCCACCAAATATAATAAAAATATATTATAAACCCCATGTATAACCCCTAAATGCCTATATTGACCCATAATTTATTTATACTGAATCTAAAACCTCTGATATTGATTACAAGGCCATCGAAGCACCACTCTTGGTGATTTGAATCCCAGTTGAAAGATCTTCGTCACTTTAGGTATGTGGTTTCTTCCCAATTGATCTCCCTCTCATTATTATTATTATCAAATTATTTTGGTGGTTTTTTATCCTCTATTTTGTTGGATATATATGTTAATTTCTGGAATCTATATCTAGTATTTTGGATATTTATATAGACTTTTGAAATCTTGTTTCATTTGATAATAAATTTTGGGTTTACATCAAGACATTGTTCTTTATCACAATCTTGATACTACCACTTCAAATTGTGGATTTCTATTGGGAAAAGAATCACTATAAAATGTTTTTTATGTTAAATAATTCAAATATAAATTTACTGATTTTTATTATTTTTATTTACAAGTATAATTTTTGTTTGATATTTACCATTTTTTTTATTGTAACTAATTAATTTTCTAAATTAATTAATTAAAAGAAATTTGTAATTGGGAAATTATGATTCTAGATCAGAGATAGTTAATTTTTTAATTAATTATGGAATAATGTGGTTATGATTTTAGATATTTATTGATTGAAATAATTATGGAATAATTATATTATGGTTGGGGAAATTTAGTATTAAATTAATTAAGGAATAATGAGAGTGTGATTTCAGATCACTAATTATTGAACTAATAATGGGATAATGAGTAAGTGATTTGAGACAATTAATTTTTTATTTAACTTTAACATGGGGTTAATTAGTGTTTTGTTAATTAAATGTATTTACGCACTTAATGTATTTTATAATTAATTAAGTGAAATTTCATGATGAACCGATGGTTGAATTAGTAATGACATTTATATTATTAATTAATTATTCAACTAATTTATGGGAATTATATGATTAATTAATTGGTTAATTAAATAATGGGATTATAATAATTAACTAATTATTGAATTATTAATGAAATATATATGGATAATTAATTTTTAAATAAATTATGTTATCTGTTGAATGGTGACATGGTTATTCAATTGTTAAATTATGAATGTTAACATGGTCAATAAATTTTTATATGTTGAATAGTAACATGGTCATTCAATTGTGAAAATTGGTGTAGTAACATTTTCATTCAATTTTAAAATTTGTAAATGGTGACATGATTATTAAATTATTGAATTATTAATTGTAATAAGGTCAATCAATTATGGAATTATTAATTGTATCATCATCATTGAATTGATAAATTAGGATTGTTAACTTGGGAATTAAGTTGTGCAATGAGGAATGGTTACATGGTCATGTGATTGTGAAATAAAATAATGGTAATGATATAATTATAAGGTATGATACCACCCTCGAGGATAATTTAGATTCTTACATAGGGAAAATAAGGTATTTAGATTCATATGTCCATAGGATCATAAGTGTTTATGTGGTTAAAAAATATGTTGTAATGTGAAAAAATATTAATGCACTGTCTATTATTCTTTATAAATATGTATATAATGTTATTTGACCGGATACTATTTTAGACCTCATTAGTGGTAGCCTACTAATATTTACCCACTCCCTACTCAAAATTTCCTACTGGTAGCTGAATATATTTCATTGTAGTTGGATAGAATAAGTGAAAATGCCTTATATTTTGTAGCTGAGTCAGGATGGATCATGGATGAGGGAACCAGATGTGGTTTGGGACCCATTTGGGAGTTGTTAGTGTCAATAACTTTGGTTTTTATTTTGGTAAATTAAATATACTATATCGTGGAATAAATAATATTTGGTTTCGATATGGTATTTCCAATTTTATTCATCATATGTTATTGAAACCTTTCTGGTTATGGTTATTTTTTTTATTGTTTAATTGTTTTTTGTTTGGGATTTACATATAAACAATCTTTATATTCTTCATATAAATTATATTAGACCCTGACTTCTAGTCAGAAGACTCTGGTGTATAGGGAGGTGCACTCGGTGTCATATGACCAACTATATTGGGCCACCGTGGCACAGTACCAAGCCTAGAATGATAAAAAGTGGTTTCAATGCCCAATGTGATTTTCTTCTCTTTTGTCTTACTATTTTGGAAAGGTATATAGATGACTAATAAGAGTAATTCCTCAGTTATAACTTCATTCATGGGATTAGATAACTTATGTATTTAGGAGAACCCAAGTACCTAGGGTTGGATGGTTGTTATTTCCATTTTTAGTTATAGTAGATGTTATTTCACCATTGGGGACAGAATTATTTTGTGATGTGATAATTGTTTCATATTTTTTTTTATAATTGAATCAGGTCCTAGAAATGTAGATGATTCGTGTATGTGTGGGTCACTTTTGAAACTTAGGATTATTTTTTCAAATGCATCATTTTAAAAATTCATGGGAAAATGGGTTTTGTGTATATTTATGAACATCAACTCTTTTTTCATGCATGTAAAATTGAGATGAAAATGTTCCTAATTATAAATTTATAATTATTCTAAAATGGTGAAATCATATAATAATTGGGTGTCTAATAAGAAACACAAATAATGAAAATGATTTAACAACTTATTAACAGTGACAAAGGTATATGATGGTTTGGTGTATAGATATTGCCCCATTTTTTATCACATGTAGGGTTTTGGGAAAAAACACATGTTATTCCTTGTTGTGTTTTCCTCTTATGTAATAAAGTTAAAGTGGTCCTATGTTTCTTGAGATTCTTGAAATTATAGAGATATACCTCTACTATGATGCTTATGAAGGGGAAACATTAGGATATAGATGAAGATGATATACCAGTAGTAGATCCTATGGAATCGTTAATAGAAGGTAAGGAAGAAAGAGATAAATTCCATGACATCATTTCTTGGTTCAACATGATCATGGAATGAGACCCATTGATTTTTTTGGGGTTATGTCTAATCTGAAAAGGGAGTTTTAGTTGCATGACCCTTATAATTTTAATGGAGAGGGTTAACCCGAGGGATCTTTTTTATGGATTGAGTCAATACAGACTATACATTACCATTTAGAGACTCTAGATGAGAAAAGGTAATATTGTCTTCTTATATGGTATAAGGAACTATGAATCACTCAAGGGACATTTAGAATCGGAATCGATAGGGAAGAGGTATCATATGGGAGGAATTCTTGGAGTTGTTTTCATGAAATTTTACTCAGAGTTATTATGGCATGACAGGGATGTTGAGTTCATGAATTTGACTTAGGGTAGTATTTATGTGATGCACTATGAAATATTCTTTAAAACATAGAGTTATTTTATCCAATGCCGTTAGGGTTTGATGGAGTTATGGGGAGGCTTTTGAAGGATGGCACATAAATGTGAGATTATGTTCCATATTGAACTTTTTCAGTCAAAGAAGTTTGATGATGTATAAGACCAAACTGTTAGTGTTGAAGGGAAATTGAAGGAGGCATCAAAAATATTAAAGGTGGTTGTATCTAGATGGTATGAAAGTGTTAATTATGATAGAAGGAAGTGTAATTATGATAGTGTTAGCCATGGAAGTGGGAATTAGAGTGCAAAAACATATGGATAAGTGTCATAAAATATTACTCGAGTGATCCATCACCATTTTGGTAGGATATGACACATTCAGAGATAGTTATCCTATAAATGGAAGAGTTCCATATTGCGGTAGGATGAAAAATCTGTAGATGTTATGAATGAGCCCATGACATATATGTATTTATGGAGAAGAAAGAGAGAACCATGTTGCGGGAAGGGGATCTTCTTCAAAAAAAAGTTTTGAAACTGGTGTTCTACAAGAAGAGGTGGTAGAGGTAGTTAATGAGTTGATTCTATGAATGATATCCCATATAATCATTGTGTTGAAGCACATGGGAGTCATACAACATTAATGAGAATAGGGGTAGGGTGGTTACATGTAGTTTAGACTACACTTCTTTACAAAGAGGTTGAACCATCTATATTGGGAGGTAATATTCTTGAATATTATATTCTATATAGTTCCTTATTTAATATTGGTTATGTTAATTACATTATTTCTATAAAAATGTAATTTTTGTAATCATGGAGTTGGAGTTCATAAGTTATGTTTTGATGATAGACACACTTCTTGGATTTCAGTCCCGATACATTTTCTTATGCAAGGGATGTTATCTCAAGGTTTGGGAGTATTTTTTAGGAAATCTATATTAATTACACTTAATGTCTCAACCGAATTAAAGGCACAAACTGTAGGGTAGAATATCGAGACCCCATATTTAGTTACCATAGGATAGTTACCTATATGTTTCCAAATGCTGAAAATTAGATTCATTGTGGAATGTGGGATATCATAGAAGAAATAATGTTTCCAAATTAATCTGCAGATGGGTAACCATAAAACCTAGGATTCTAGTATATTGTTGGGGATGGAGTTGTAAAGAATGATGTCTTACTTCTTATAGTGACCATATTTCAGGATGTGTTACCTAATGAAATCATAGGGATGACACATAAGTGAGTTGTGGAATTTACTATTAAGATCATCCCATGGGATGAGCTAGATTCGATCCCACAATATAGTATAGAACCAAAGAGATGGAAGAGAATAATATTGTACTATAGGATTTGGATGATAAGGGATATATCAGCTAGATTATGTAACCCTGGGTTTCCCTAGTTTTTTTCTAAGAATCCTAATGAGACTCTATGCTTGTACGTTAATTATCAAATGTTGAACCTAATTACTATGAGTAACCAATATCCTTGTCCACATATTGATGTCCTGTTTGAGCAGTTTAGGGGAGCTGGTGTCTTTTACAATAAATACTTTATATCAGGGTATCATCAGTTTTGATTTTAGACTTATGATATACTGATCACTTATTGTAGAAGCAGTTATGGACATAATGAGTTCATCATAATTATTTTTGGGTTGTTGAATGTGCCAACAATTTTTATGGACTCAGTGAATACGATATTTCATCCGTAACTAGATTAATTTTTGGTGGTATTTTTGGATGACAACTTTATGTACTCAAAGACATATGATGATCATACATAAAATTTTGACATCATCATGAGAGAACTAAGAGATAATACGCAACATTCCTTGCTATATAATTTCTAATTTGGGATTGATCATATAAAATTCATAGGCCACATCATCGTGAAGGAAGGATTTTTAGTGTAAAAATAAAAGGTTTAGGTAGTGGATTAAGAGGAGAATCCGAAGAACCAATCTAATATTCATTTATTTATATAATTAACTTGATATTATCAATGGTTCATTTAATAATTTTTCCATTATGAAGAACCAATTTTACGATCAACCAAGAAGGGGATAATATTTGACTCATATGGATCATGTGATTATTATTTCTCGAAGCAGAAAAAGTGATTGACTTCAACACTGGTCTTGATTCTACCCGAGTCAGGTGAGTATTATTCTTTTTATTATGAAGCTTTGGGGATATGTCATGGAGCTTCTTTGTTTTAGGGAGATCGATTTTTCACATATGGGTATTTGAAATTGAGGCCAAATGAAAGGAACTACCCTACACATGACCTCAAGTTAGTTATAGTGGTCTATTCGTTGAAATATAGAAGTCATTATTTTTTAGAGGAAATATTACTATGTTTATGGATTAAAAGAGCTTCAGGTATATCTTTTCATGGAGATAACTGAATCTCCATAATCAGAGGTTTGTTGAGTCTATGTAGTTATTTTATTTTGAGCAAGCATTTATGTATGGAAAAGGGAATAGAGTTATTGATGGATTGAGTAGAAAAATGAAGAATCATCCATCTCAGGATGCTAGGTATAATTGGAAAATAATGTCTTTAGTAGATTAGATGCATATTGTAATTCAAGAGTGTCTTGATAGGATAAAACTCATATCAATTTCAGTAATTTCTTCACTTTTAAGATGGATTAAATAATACTCTTATGTGGATCTAGAGTGATTGTCCATGAATCAGAGTGTTTATGGTGGTATGTCACCTTCCAATTTGACTATAGTGAGTACAATATCATCTATTTTAAGAATCAGTCTTTTGTTCCTATGAGTATTTGGGAGGATCTGATACATGAGATTAATGAAAAAAGGGGTTTTGTGCATCTATGAGTGACCAAAACGTAACGTGACCTATGATGACATTCATTGTGGCTGGGCATGAAAAAAAGAGACAATACAGTTTACTACATGATAATACTCAATTCAATAAGTGAATACAAATAATTAAGGACTTGGTGGATTTCTATAACTATTTCTCATTTAATAATTCATATGTGGTGATGTAACCAAATATTTTTTGTTGGGTCTCTCAATAATGCCTCCTAAGAAAATTACTATTTGGGTGATTTTGGAGTGACTCACAAAAGTATCACATTTTGTACCTATACATGAATTTTTTCCTATGGATTAATTGGGAGAAATATATGTTTTCATGATAATATATCTACATAGGGTGATATATGGTATTTCTTAAGACTATTATTTGTGCATTATGTCGCGCTTCTAGTTGGGATTACAGAAGGCTATTGCTATGCATGTTTTATTGATTACAAAATTTACCCACTAGATTGATGGGAAGTTCGAGCTTACTATACATTTTCTTGAGGATATTCTATGAGCAGGTGTTCTTGACATTGTTGGGTCTTTAAAGAATCACCATACACTTTTTGGAGTCTGCCTATAAAAATAGTTATTAGACAACAATAAAGGGGTCACCATACGAGTCTCTTTATGGTAGGACATGTAGATCACCTCTATTCTAGATGATGGTTTGTGAGTCTATGATAATTGCAGCAAGTCTCACATAGAAGAAACCATTGGAGGTAAAACTAATTCGTAATAATATGGATATAGTTTAGAGTATACATATGTTTTATGAAGATATATGATAGTTCCCCCGAGAGTTTATAGAAGGTGATATTTTTTTCAATCAAGTGTCTCTCAGATTGTGTCACTATATGATATAGAGATATGGAATTGTGGAGCCCATGTTTATTAAAACATTTGTGGATGGGGATTGAATTGGGATGGTGGAATATTGGTGGGCTCTTCCATGGAGATACAGTGTCATGCATGATATATTTCTTGAGTCACTACTTTAGCAGTATCACCAATACTCCTCTCATTGGTTCGATGTGGATGATTTTGAGCTTGATATAGATGACTCCATTGAGGTGAATCTGATAAATTTTTTGTATCCTAGTGAGAAAGTGTTTTAGAGACATTTCATGCGGATTGTTGATGTATTGTTGAAACACGGTCATGTTCAGGAGGAAAATTGGAAATATATGCATATAGGATGGCTCAATGGCCCAAATTTTTTACTTTGAATCTTAGTGAATCTTTGGAGTATAGCTCAAGGAACAACTATTATAAGGTGGATAGATTGTTAAATCCCATCGTTTTTTTGGAGATTTCCCAGACCCATTTACTATTAAACTTTTTTAATTCTATTGATAACCTTTTTTGGTTTTTAGATTAGGTTGGGTTTTGGTGAACTTTTTAAAAAAATGACTGGAATATGATAGTTCTTGGTTAGTGTTTGGTTTTCCATAAATGTGAACCTTAAACTAGTAAATAATGAAACCAACGAAATTGGTATTTTTAATGGTTGGAGCATGGTTTCTCAACTACTCTCCCAAATATGAGAATCATTGTACACCCACCCCTAGAAGAGGTGCACTATTGGAAATAATATTAGGAAAAACCATGATCCCCTTGTTGAAAACTGTGTATATGAGATTTTACTCCTTCAAAAAGTTAAGAAATAGTTCTCAAACACCCATCTAATACCACCAAATACCCTAGCTCGACTCATAATAGGCTTATCCTAACTCTAGAGCTTATTTAAGGGATTCAAATTATGTCTGACCTCTATTCATAGTGATTCAATTCTCAGTTAAAATATCTTCAACGATTTGGGTATTTGGTTCATTACTCATTGATTTTCCATATCTTTCTTATTCTTTTCCCATTATTTTGGATGGTTATTATTCACTATTTTGTTGGCTATAGATCTAGCATTTTTTAATATAGTTCTATTCTTGTTGAATCTAGATCTAAAATTTATTGATCTTTTTTCATTTTATTGTGGGTTTAGGATTTAGCTATAGACCATGTTCTTCTATGTATTATTTATTGATCCACTTCAAATTGTGAATTTACCTTGGGAAATATCTCATCAATGAATTAAGCATGGTGGACTAAAATTTATATACCAAATTATTGATTGAGATTATGTGTATGTAATGTTAGAATTTAAATTACATATTTAGAATTTTAGTTAGTAATTAAATTAATTTATTTGGTGGATTAATTAATTAAAGGAAATGTGTCATTGGGATATTGGGATAGTATAACGGGGATAATTAAATGTTGAATTAATTATGAAATAATGAGATTGTGATTTGAAATATTTAATTTTTGAATTAATTATGGAATAATAATATTTTGATTTGAGATAATTAGTTTTCGATTTACTTATGGAATAATGGGATTGCAATTTGAGATAATTAATTGTTGAATTATTTTTTGTTTTATAGGATAGTGGTTGGATATGATTAATTACTCAACTAATTATTCTATATTTATTAATTAATTGTTGAGTTAACTAATGGGATTGATGGCATATTAAATTAGGTAATTATTTAAGGGGAATTTTTAATGAACTAATTGTTGAATAATTAATGATATTTACATGATTAATTATTTAAATAATTAATTAATGTTAATTATATTATTAATAAAATGGTAAAATAATTAATTGGATTAGTATGATTTACTAATTTTTGAATTACTAATGAAATTTATGTGGATAATTAATTTTTGAATTAATTATGTTATGTGATGAATGGTTACATGTTCAATAAATTGTAAAATTATGAATTATAACACTTTAATTATATTGTTATACAATGAATGGTAACATAGTTATTAAATTGTGAAATGGTGAATGGTAAAATGGTTATTCAATAGTGAAATGGTGAATGGTAACATGGTCATTTGATTATAGAATTATGAATGGTAACACGGTTATTCAACTGGTGAATTATAATTGTTAACATGGTATTTCAATTGTAAAATTAATAATGTTAACATGGTAATTATATTTTTTAATTTAAAATTGTAACATGGTCATCCAATTATGAAATTAAGGAATTGTAACAATGGAATTATGAGATATGATACCCCTTGGGGATAGATCAAACTCTCACATAGGTTGAAGCAGGTATTGAGGTATCGATGTCCATTAAAACATGACTGTTTACATGATTTAATTATGAATAGTTGATAATCTGATAATTGATTATTTATTTATTGGGATTTATTATTTATACAACTATAATAATATTTATTTGATTGGATATTATTTTGTAAATTGTTTAAGGTTGCTTACTGAGTTGTACTCACACCCTACATGGGATACCAAATTAGTACTTGAATTGAATGCATGGTTGGTGAAAAATATAATGTAAATTTCCCTATGTTATGTGGTTTACATGAGATGGATCATGGATGAGGGAACCAAACATGGTTTGAGACCCTCTTGACAGTTTTCAGTGTCTTAAATTTTGAGTTTCATTTTGACACATGACATGTACTTTATCATTGTTGATCTACTTTTTGGTTTTGATATCGTATTTTTAGTTTAGTACATCATGTGATATTGTAATTATTTTAGTTATGGTTTTATATTTTGGTACTATTTATTTATTTATTTTTTGGTGTTTTCAAACACCCTGATATTTTGAGAATTATTTTTTTTCAAATTAATTTGTCTTTTCAATATTTTTTATTTCTCAAGACACTAGAAATAGTACATTGTATATATATATAAACACTGTCTGAAACATTCATTTCATATATAATACCATATTCTATTGCACTATATGCAATACAAAATTGGATTTCTCTACACACAATACAAACTTGGCTTGCGCTACAAGCAACACAGACTTGTCTTAAAATGCACGCAATAATAAGTTTCTATGAAACGTCTATTTTTATATTTTTAATTATTTTAATATAATAATTATTACCAAGAAAATAAAATTATTAATAACTAATTCTCAAATATTTTTTTATATAAATAGAACATATTGTTAATGAATGATAATAATTTTGGTAAAGTCCTTTAATGCTAAAAATATGGAATTCTTTAATGAATCACTTTTGATAATAAATAAAATTTTTGGAAAATTTATAAATTTAATTGGGTAAAATAAAGTACATTTTTTAATTATTAATGTGGAAATTATCCTAGGGTGAATGTTTTTGATTTTTCTGATATTTTTTTGTTGAATAGTGAAAAAATATTTCTTTTTAGATAAAAAACCCCTTTTTGTCTAATTTAATATTAATGATAAATGATATTATAAAAAAATTTAAGGTAAAATTATAATAATATTATAAATACTAATACAATGATATTCATAAGGATCAACTTCTCTTTGATACTGATTAAAAAATCTATAAAAACTTTTAAAATTTTTATGACTATAAAACCCAATTATTTCATTATGTCTACAGGATTAACACTAATATTAGTTTTTCATCTTCTAGGAATGGAATTTCAAAAATCCAAAATACAACATATTATTCAATTTAATTTTTAGTTTCCGATATGACAATGTAAATTTATTACCAAAATGATTAGTAGAGTTGATTAAAATTAATCAGTGTAGTTAAGGCCAAATTATGTTTAATTATGGAATAAACAAGAAAATTAATGGCCCAAATAACCTATTAAATTATATAATCTCCAATTAATGGTTATATTTCATCCATAAGCATTCCATTATATAGTTTGGTTTTTTTATTAATAATTATATTGTGTAATAACTTATACTGAAAAAATTAGTTTCTAAAAATTATATGTAAGTCATTTTCCTTCCCTATAAAAGGCCACCACCACTACCCATTTTTCAAAGCTAACAAAACATTTTTGTTAATACAATATCTATCAAGTATCCTCCCAAAGATAATCCCTTAAACATTTAATTTTACCTTTGGGATAAAATCTTCTCAAGGAGTACTTTTGGTACATACAAAAATGATTTACCTGATTAAGAGGTAGCGTCTTCTCTCAAGATCTTTTTGATTATTCTCTTTCTCCACCCCCTACACTAACTTTATTTTATTATATTGTGACGAAACCAGTATCAGCCATATACTAGGATGTTTTTTTTCAAAATATTATGACCTAAAATTACACACAATTCCATCTAATGGATGTTGAATTTATTATTTCAATTTATGGAAAACTACAGCTTCACCAAATGATCATTGCTTATTTCTCCATTACCACCAATCACTATGGTAATTATGACTGAAACACTATATATTAATGAAATATATTATATTTTATAAATATTTTTTATTTTTTATTCCTTTTACAAGACACATCTTTTTACCATCAATTTTGTGTAATGAAGATTATCTCGTTTGAGGAAATGTGTATAACCACCCCTACAAAACGATGTGATTCATTCACACACCACAATGAATGTATTCATGAGAGGCTTAATGAACTTATATGATATATTAATAACTATTTAATATATATATATATACACACACACACACATATATATATATATATGTAATTTACATACTTTCTTTGAATATGATAATAAAAATTGAAACAATGTTCATGTGTATGTATGGCTTACCTTCTCCATGAACGGTGTATTCCATTTAATACTTCTATATGCTATAAATTATTATAATATAATTCTAGTAGACATAAATAATATTTATATCAACATATAAATTATGGAATTACGATATAAGTATAAGAACCAATTATATAACATATTAAGACACATGTGAAGAACAAAGCGAATATTACCCGAAGTGAAACATTAATATAGGATTGTTAAAAAGTGGATGAAGTAAGGTTATAGAAAAACCATAAATGAAAATAGATATAATAATATTTTTATATAAATTATGCACAACAAAATTATATTTATTATAAAAAAATCATGTACGATTACCAATACTGTCAATACCAAGGTTAGTGGATTTCATCTCACTTTTAATTTATATGAGATACATGAAATATTCACCACTCTTTACTTTTGTGTGGTTTATTTTCTGCCCATGATTTTATTCTAGGTATATTGTAATTAAATTTATGGGAATTCACATTCCCATTTTATGGTAATTATTTTATAGGGTTATGTTTCAAGAGTTACTAAATTGGTAAAAAAGGTTTCTCATTCAATTGTCCATCTTTAAGACTCATGATTTCTCCTGAACCTAAACCATTTTTTTGGGAGCATATACTTCAATTTTACATTCCATATCATGAATATAAATAATTTATTGATATCATATGATTCATTTAATTTCCATTACTTAGATGGATAGAATGATCCCAATATACAATGTTATAAGAGTTAATTGAGACAATCTCGTTACATTATAAAATTGTTTATATTTATGACTCCATTGATGAAATTTTATGATACATCTCTCAATAATATTCACAAGATTACTAAACCTATATTATTTTATGATATAATCATTTATTGGTACCATTTTATAATATTTGGTACATATATTGGTTAAGAACTTGTTTTTAGGAAAACATGACTTTAACCTCTCTTCGGCAAGAAATCTATGTTTTCTAAAAATAGTTCAAAAGAATATTATACCATTAACGAAATAAAATATAAAAGAAAATTTTATCCTTTTTAGCTTTTAATAATCACTTCAAGGAAATATTGTTTTCCCTTTTGAACAAGGAACTTTTCTATCCATTTTACCATGGGATAAAATGTTCTTTTGACCTCACAAGATAAGTATGAAGTTACCCACCATCATTTCCTAAAAGATCCATTTTCATTTTCTAAAGGATGGTCATTAATGAAAAAAATTTACATGATATTTTCAATAATATTTTTTTTCAATATATTTTCAAGTCTTATTTGAATGATTTTAAATGGTTTTCAAATAATTTGTTTTCGAAACATTTTCAAGCTTCTTTTATAATATTCCAGACAAATGATTTTCAAAACGATTTCAAAATTTCCTTATAAGTTTTAATTTTTTTTCAAATAAATGGTTTTTAATATATTTTAACGTTTTATTTAATTTTTTTAATGTTTTTTCATATAAATTGGTTTATATATGTTTTTGAATATTAATTCAAAAACATACTTCTTAAAAAGATTCTTTTCCAAATAATTTGATGTCTTATTTATATATTTTCAAGGTATTTTCTATGAAAATGGTTTTAATATTGTTTTATGTATTGAATAACATTTTTAAAATAGAACATGATATTTTAAACAAGAAACATTTTTAGAGTATATTTCAACATTATTTTACATCTAAGATTACTCATACCTTCTAGAAAATGATATAAAGTTTCAATTCATATCGTTTCTATGAATGAGTAATGCTTAATGTAGAAGTATTCATGAAACTTATTTACTCTTCAAGGGTAATATGTTTTTGAAACTCATTTCTCTTCAATGATATAAATTCTTTTGAAATCAACTTCTTTTCATGGTTTATATTTATGATGAAATGATTATGAATCCTGTCTCTTTCTATAGGTTATGATATGGTTATATGATTATGATATCAATTTCATTTCATATGTTATGATATGTTTTCTTATGACCCTATGGTACATGTATGTATGATTTAATTATGTTATGGGTGGGACATATATCTCCCTCAAATTAATTGGGTAATGATTTATATATCATGAGATAGATAGGGTTGGAATGAGGGTTTAATTGGTTCAATAATATAGGGATGGAATGATGGTTTACTCAGTTTAGTAATACAGGGGTGGAAGAGGGTTTACTTGGTTCTGTAATACATGGCCATAAAGATGATTTACTCGGTTCTGTAATATATGGTTCTAATGAGGGTCTACTCAGTTCAGTAATATAGGTCTAGAATGAGGGTTTTCTAATTTTAGTAATACATGGTTTGAATGGGGGTTCACATAGTTCAGTAATATAGGGATGGAACAAGGGTTCACCTGGGGTAGTAAATTACTTTTCTCACTATGATGGTCTTGTAATTGATTCCATGGGTACTATGTAAATCATTATATGGTTATGTGGTGCCACAATTCCATGTCTTACCCCTCTGTTATGCTTCCATGGCTTAGTCCTTTACATCCTTTTGATTCATGTCTTATGAACTACCAATATTTATTCCATGATTCATTTAAATGATCTTTTATATGGTGGGTATGATATTCTATTTTAATTGTCACATTGCCATACCCTTATGCTCTTTTTTATAATTTCATGTATCCATTGTTTATCTTAACTAAGCAATTTGTCTCACCCCTTTTATGTTTCTGTTCCACCGGGTTTGTTGATATGTACTATATTTGATATGTCTAAGGAGGTTACAAGTCAAGAAGAACCTAGTGGAAAAATATGTAGCTCACTTAAGTACCAGTGTTTATGATTCCATGTTTCCAAAGGCACTATAGCAACTATGGTCTTTGGGATTCTTTTTTTTATAATGTTTCAGTATTGAAAAATTTATGTAATTTATATGTTTTTAATGAAATGGACACTTCATTTGGTATCAATGTAATGGTATATTAGACATTTGGAAATTAAGATGATAAAACCATTGTGGGATACCTGTGTTTATTTCTATGGATATGTATAGGGATGACTATAATGATAAGTATAAGGATGAGTTAAAATTTTGGAAAATGTCATGATATTTTGGTAAAGAATAGAGTGGGTGGGTTCAATGAAATACATCTCTGGCTAGATACTACAGGTGGATGTAGATTCGGTACAAATGTACATAGGTGTAACTACACTGAAAGGATGATATGGGATTGACTCGGGGTAAGTAGGTACCCGATAATGGGCCTTTCAGCACACTAGGTTTGACACTCCAGGGGGATATGCTTTGGGAATTCTCAAACTCTTCATGAAGCATCATGAAGGATTTAGATATAAGTTAGCTATTAATAACCTAGGATGAACCCAAGGTGTCATATATAATGGAAGGTTATACATCTTAAACGCATTGTGGTTTTCTTCTGTGATAAGTAATCCCCACACTATTCTTTTGGTATTACGCAATGGAGGGAACTGAATTAATGATTAATGTGATGGAAGAACAATTAATGGGTAGTAAAGGGGGATGGTCACTAGAGTGAAATATATCATGATCATGTCTAATTAATTAACATCAGTCATGATTAATTTTATTTACCTTAACCTAATCTAGGTCTCACCAAGGAAGTGATAGAAGGAGTTCACAGAGAGTTCTGGTAATATACACCATAGAGTGACGTAGATTTGGTTTCCTTTTTCTCGGGAATTAAGAATGAATTACATAAGTGGATTCCTTAGAGGGACACGGTGGTTTTTTGACTATGGAAATGAAGGACACAAGCAATGTGACGGCAAGTGAATAATTAAGAGTTCGGTTAATGAAATGGATGGGAATTTTGGCCTCTCTAAGTCATTATTGAAGGTAATGTATTTTATGTGTAGAATAAATAGTCATTATGAATCTAAATGTCCCAAGAGGAAAGTTCATAAAGAGAATTGAAATGGTGGTGAGAGTAATGGTTACATAGCTGATGATGATGTGGCTAAAGATGAAATTTGAATGTAATGAAGTATAATGTACAAGGATGAGGTAACATTTTTAATGGATTAAAGATAGAGTAATTGAAGTATATATGTATTTTGATTCAAGAATTAAAAATGATGAATCATGTATTGATTTTTATGATTAAGTTTGGTAAATAATTTACAAGAATATATTGAATGGTCACAATGTACAATAAATGTTATCTCAATAAAGTTAACATATTCAGTAATTGATGGTCACCCTTAATATGTACTTTATGATATGATAATATTATAATAATAAAGATACATGGGGTATGAATAAGTAAATTGGACAGTATTAACTACCTTAGAACTAAGTACAGACATGTTTATATGTGGTTTCTACTTCCACTAATTATGTTTATAACATTTCTAGAATGAAGGAGTAAATCCAATATACTTTGGTATGAGGAAGCATGCATGTTTCTAAAAATTATTTATCGTAATTATGGTTGTTACCATTCATTGAGGGAATATAGAATAAGTATATTCACATGATTGGATTGGTTCAACCAAGAGATTTTTGGTGATACAAAGGAATTAATGTCAATCAAATTTCATGACTCTATTTCTATGGTTTTTGATTTTCATCTTTTTAATGGTTTATAAGGTTAACCATAGTTGAAAATTTCATTTTAAAAATTTGGGGAAGTATTTGTGAACTGTGTTTGTGTTAAAAACCATTGTTAAAAGGATAATAATTTATTAACTTTATTTCAAGGATTTCAATATTATAAATTATATTAGTTTGGTTTAAAAATAGAACATCATGTATGTTGGGTGATAAAAAATATAGTCTGGAAATTCCATGCTTCGTAAACCCATGACCAGTGGATGATATGTGTTTGAAACCTACCATTTGGCTACGCGTAGTCCAGGTTAATGTAAATTTACTTGTAATAAATAAATATTTTTAAGGTACTATTAGTGGTACTTTTTATAGATTAATTCATGTTGTCTTTTAGGAGAATATAGTAATGCTTTTTATGGTATTTTAGATCCATTAAAAGTGTATTTTAGTGCATTAATCATCAAATTTAATTTATGGACATTAGTTCCATGAGGTAGTAGATGTATTATAAAATTTTAAAAGTATAACCCCCGAATGAAATTTTGTTTCTAGACATTTATAAAAAATTACCCAACATTCTAAAAGTGATCAAAAAAATTATTATCCTAAAACCTTAATATTTGTTGAGTCGATGATCTTTTAAATCATCACATATTTATGAATTGGAGGCCCTGAACATTCCTTGGTCATTCAATTTTTTGTGACCGATGACCTCAATAACTCCCTATAAATATTTAAGATTTCCCTCAATGTACAATATTCAATCCCAAACTATGTTCTCCTATGTTGAAACCCAGTTATATGATACTTTGGGTAAATTGTGTGGTTCCAAATTTACATTTTAAGTGAATTTTTGGTATCTATATTTATGGTGTGGGTTATTATGAATGAAATTTTCATGTATTAAACCTTTTATAAACTAGAAAAAATTTTGAGGTTTAAATTCATTTTAATGGTGGTTGAATGTAACACCCTGAGATTTTGAGAATTATTTTTTAAAAATTAATTTATCTTTTCAATATATTTTTCTCTCGTGACACTATAAATAATTATATATATATATATAAACATATGTTCAAACATTACATTCACATGTAATTCCAACAAGACTTGGGCTACACACAATACATACTTGGCCTACACTATAATAAACACTGACTTGGCATACGATGCACACAAAACTGAGTTTCTATGAAACATATATTTTAATTGTATTTATTTTTTAAAAAGATAATTTTAACCTATCCATTAAACTCAGTAATAAATATATTTAAAATATTATTTCATATATAAATAATGAATATTGATAATGAAATATATTATTTTTGGTCACATCCTTTTATGTTACAAATATTGTTTTCTTGAATGAATCTCTTTTGAAAACAAAAGTCATTTTATAAAGATATAGAAATTCAATTAGATAAATTAACCACCATTTTGAATTCAGAACATCAAAATTATCCAAGGGTGATTTTTTCTGAGAATCTTCATTTTTTAATGAATTGTGAAAAAATACTGCATTTAAGTTAAAAACTGATTTTTTTTTATAATTAACTATTAATGATTAATGATATGATAAATATTTTATAAGGTCAAATTATATTTATATTACATCTAATAATACAATTAAATTCAATATAATCAACTTCACAGTGAAACAAAATAAAAATTCTAAACAAACTTTAGATCTTTTTCCTACTTTAAAAACCCCTTATTTCACACTATCAGTGGGGTTAGCACTAATCATAATTTTTCTTCTTCTATGATTGGAATTCCAAAAAACAAACATACACCATTTTATTCAGTCTAATATTTACTTCCTAATAATACCATGTTTATTTTTGACCAACATTATTAGTAAAAATGATTAAATTTAATAACATTAATTATGTTCAAATTAAGCATAAATATTAACTAAACCATAAAATTAAGGGCCCAAATAAACATCAATGATGTTTAAAAATATTTTATGTCTATATTTCGGCCATAAAACATAATTGTTTTAGTGATACTTTTTTTAGGAATGTAAATATGCACACCTAATTTATTTCTAAACATTCTGTGTGAGACCTTTTCCGTCCATAAAAAAGGCCACCGCCTCTACCCATTCCTCACACCTCTCAAAACTTTTATGTTTATCCAATATATAACCTTATATCCTCCCCAAAAACTCCCTTTTACCTTGAATCCTTTATTTGGGATTAAATTTTATCAAGGATACATTTTTCGAACAAACCAAAAGGAGTTACCCAATTAAGAGGTAATGTCTTCTCTCATGTTCCTTTACTTTATTTTAATTTCCTCCACCTCAGCACTATTTATTACCTTATTGGGTGAAAAAACCATTTTCATCCATGTAGTAGTATGTTTCTATTAAAAAGGTCTGACCTACATATACATACTACTCTATATAATATATTTTGAACATACTATTTTATGTATGGTGATCTACTACCTCAAGAAACGATGATTATTCATTTCTCGATTACCACCAATCATGATGTCTATTATGGGGGAAATTCTATTTCTATATGTCATATATTATTTTTTATATGTTTTGAATCTTATTTATTCCATTTACAACACACTTATTTGTTACATTCCATTTGGTTTTAAGACCATAATCTCATTTGAGAAAGTATGGACTACCGACCCCTCAAAGAGATGTGATTCATTCACACACCACGTAAAATGTATTAAGTATGGGCCTGAATGGCCTGAAGGCCATCATTTTTATTGATTTTGATAACCCCCCTTTCAAGGGATGAGGGGCAACCCTTAGAAGGCCCATCAGCTCAGAGATTATATGGCCCATAGGATTATGAGATTACATGACCTGAAGGTCATAAGTAATTCAACCAGACTATCTACAAGGAACTGCCCCTCCCTAGCATCTTCATCTTGATAGTATCTCTCCACCTTTGGATGACCTTCTGGCTAGGATTCCCGTGCAAGCACAGGTTGTTACCGATGGCATGGCCATACCCTCTCATTCTGACAATTCATTTGGCTCTTCTCTAGTGAGTGCACTTGCTCTGAATCCTCTTCTAGGGCTATTCCTTTTTTGTAGTTTGTCTGCGGCATGCATTCATTTGGCCTGAAGGCCTTGGGGTGGCCCAAAGTTTTTAAGGTGGCCGAATTCCTTGAGAATAAACTGGCCTGAAGGCCTTGGGTGGCCCGAAAGCCTTGCAAGACCCGAGGACCAAACTGGTGGCCAGGAGGCCCAGATGGATGAATAGTTCTAGCTGCTATAGTATAGAAGAGTGCCTGCTATAGTACTGCTATTGTGCCTACTACTGTACTACTATAGGATTCTGGAAATATGCCTCCACCCAGATTTGATCTCGGGTCTCTTTGATGCACCTAGAGAGTCCTCACCAACTGGGATGTGGCTCTTGTGCTATTAAGGATGGGTTTAATAAAACTATATAAACTATATGAATTATTAATGAAACTTTAATAATTATATATATAAATACATTCATATATATATATAAGTCATTTATATTCTTACTTTCAATACGACAATAAAAACAGAAACAACCTTCATGCGTATGTACGATTTACCGACTCAATGAATGGTGTATTCGATTTCAAAATTATATATACTATATATTATTATAGTTTTAATATACTTTATATAACTTATATTTATATCATTATCATTATTCTAGAATCATTAAATTATTATAAGGACGAACAATATAACAAATTAAGACACATGTGACGAACAATTCCATTATTACCTGATATAAAACTTTAATATAGATTCGTTAACAAGAGGGTAATTTAAGCTCATAATAAAACATTATATAGTAATAGATATAAGAATATACTTATGTAAATTATTTATAAGGAACTTATATTTATTATTCAAGAATCATGTATGAGTACGGAGAGATCCAAGACAAAGGTAATGAGATTTCATTTCACTTTTAATTTCTATGAGATACAAGCTATGATCACCACTCTTTCCTTCTGTGTTATGTATGCACTACACATGATTGTATTATATGTATATTATAGTTAAATTTATGGGTATTAACATTCCCATTTTTTTATCCTTCCTTCATGGGGATTATGTTTCAAAAGTTACCAAACTGCTAAAAAAAATTTTGTCTCAATTTGCCTTCTCTATGACTCATGTTTGGTTTTGCACTTAAAATCCTTTTTGGATAATACACTTCTATTTTACATTTCTTATCATTAATCTCAATCTCTTCATGATATTATATGCTTAAATAAATTTCATTACATTCCTAGAGATCCAGATCCCAAGATAAAAGTTTATAAGATTTTATTGAGACAATCTCATTGATTTTTGATATTGTTTAGGTTTATATTTACTTAGAGGAAATATTATGATCAACATACCAAAAATATTCATGATATTCCTTATCCTATATTATTTCATCAAATTATCATGTATTTGTATCATTTTCTACACTTTGGTAAATATTTTATTTAAGAAATATTTTTTTAGAGAAACTTGAATTTACCCTCCCTTTGGTCAGAAATCTATGTTTTCTAAAAATAGTTTCACAAAATATTATATAATCCCCTTATAATATCTAGAAAATTACCATTTTTAAATTTTACAAATATATTCAAGGTGATTTTCATTTCAGTTTCTAAACAAGGATTTTTTCTATCATTTTTACCATAAAAAAGGAATGTCCTTTTGACCTTATATGATATGTACGTATTTACTCATGATCATTTCTTCTATGATCCCTTTAAATTTTTAACCGGTTAATCATTAAGAAATTTTATTAAAATATATTTTCAAAAAAATAGTATTAAATTTTTTTAATGTTTTATTTACATTTTTTAAAAGTGTTTTAAAAGAAATTTCTTTTAAAAAATTTCAATATTATTTTATAAGTTTTCAAGAAAAATTATTTTCAAAACATTTCCTAAATTTATTTATATGTTTTAAAAGTTTTTCAAGGAAATGTTTTTTCAAAAAAATTCAATCTTCCTCTAAAATATTTCAATTTTTTAAAAAGAAAATGTTTTTTAAATTTTTTAAAGGAAAAATGTTTTTTCTAAATTATTTCATGTCTTCAATATATGTTTTTAAGGTATTTTCTAAGAAAATGGTTTTCAAATGTTTTTATGCTTTAAATAGCGTTTTTCAATCAAAAATGGATATTTTATTAAAAAAATGTTTTCGTGGATATTTCAAAGTTATTATCTATCTAATGCGACATCTATTGATGATAATCATATCTTCTATGAAATTATTATAAAAGGTTCCATTAATATCAATTATTTTAATGAGTTTGGATTAATGTAACAGTCTTTATGAAACCCATTTTTTCTTCATTGTTAATATGTTATTGAAACTCGTTTCTCTTTCAGGGGTTAAATGATTTTGAAACCTGCATATTTTCACAAGTTATGTTTATGATGAAATGATTTTGAAACCTTTCTCTTTCTACATGTTATGATATGTTTACATGTTTATGATACCCATTTAATTTCATGGGTTATGATATGTTTATTTATGATCTTTTGGAACATTTTTATATGATTTCATTATGCAACATGTGGGAACAAAATCTCCCTCAAATGAATTGGGTAATTATTTATATCTAATGATATAGATAAGGATGAAATGAGGGTTTACTAAGTATAGTATTATAGGGATGGAATGTGGGATTACTCTATTCAACAATATAGGTATTGAATGAAGGTTTCCCTGGTTCACTTATATAGGTATAGAATGAGAGTTTACTCGGTTCAGTAATACAGGGATGAAATGAAGGTTTAATTATTTCAATAATAAATGCTAAAATGAGGGTTTACTTAGTTTAGTAAAACAGGGATGGAATGAGGGTCCACATAGTTCAGTAATACAGGGATGGAACGGGGGTTCACCCAGTTTAGTATAGGACTTTGTCCACTATGATAGCAATGGAATTGATGCCTTGGCTAATATTGAAATCATAATATTCTTATTGGTTTCCACAATTCCATGTTTTAAGTCTATATTATGGTTTCTTTGATTATTTCATTTACATCCATTTAATTTATGTCTTATGAACAAACAAACTTTATGCCATGAATGATATATGATCTTTGATATCCTAGTTGTGATCTTCTATTATCATGATCATATTATCATACCCATATGATCATGTTTATACTTACATGTCTCCCATGTTTCCCCTTACTGAACATTTGAGCTCACCCTGTTAATGACTCCTTTTCCCCTGGTGATGATGATAGGTACTACGTTTTATCTATTGATAAAAGGTGGTTGTCCAGGAAAAACTTGTGGGAGATGATGTTTCTCAATTTTGTACTGGTGTTTATGTTTCCATGTATTAAAAATACCCATGTAAACTATGGAATTTAGGAATCTTTTTGTACAATGATTACGTATTCTGTAAACGTTTTGTAATTTCTATATTTTTAAAAAGATGGTCTCTTTATGTTTTAAACTGATTGAGATGGTATAGACTCCCCAGGACTAATTTTAGTCCCTCACTACTAGTCATAGTCCTTTATAATGGTTCTATATATATTCCATGCCAAAGAACCTAAATTAATTTTTTATAATATCAAAATAATATTCCTTGAAATAATTATTTACCATAAGGTAAACTATATATTCTTTTTGGACTAAATGATTATGACATTTGTGTTTAGAATTTATGTTTCTATTAAAAACATTTTATGGGTTTTAATTATTTCTATAAAGTTATCATGATAATTAATTTTCCATTTTGTTTTATTAATGTGATTTTATGAAAAAAAATCACTTTAATGTTGATTTCATATATAATTGGACAATTATTTGCACTCAATGTTTACTATGGTGAAGGCGGAATGTCTTATAAGGACTCATTAATTTGAAATGAACTAAAAAGTTTTTTTTATTTTTTTTGATATATCCATTAATGATATTTTTATACTCATCCAATTTTTCTGATTGTTTTTCATAGGGATTAAATATAATTAGGAACAATGATGATGTCATGTTAAAAATCATAATTTTTTTCATAAAAAGAATATTTTTCACATTTTAAATGTATTTTATTATGAAAAATTGAAAATTAGTAGAAGTTTCTACATTATAATGAATGGGGTTTACATCTATGATTTATAACCTAATTATTTAAAAAATTATCCTGAAACCCTCCTCATGTTTATAAGAAAACTAATACTAATTTAAAAATTAAATTATGTATTTAATAAGGAATTTTTATTTATAAATAAAGGACACTTAGAGTTCAAAAAGTGTTTTACTGATAATTATAAGTGAGATACACAGTTTGAGAATAGTTATAAGAAATTACATTGAATATCTTTATAGATTAATTTTATAATATTTGGAACAATGTGATTATTATTCCTAAAATACATCGGTCCCCTAGATATTGTTGATCTGAATGAGGCTGTATCTTGTCACCTAGAAATTAAAACAAACTTATCCCAAGGGAATGATGTGTTCCACATATCAATATTTATTAATTTCACACCTGATCATTCAAATGTACTAAACATAGAGGTTTTATAATTCGGAAATTAAGTTTCTTTTGAGGGATAATTAGTGGATATTTTTGTTTATGGAGAAATGTTTGTGCATTGAATAACCACCAACTATGTCAAAATAATTCTAGAATAATGATAAGTTTGATGATTCAATATAGGGATAAGAATAAATAATGAGGTATATGTATCATCATTTATTTTCACTAATGTAATGTAGATTCAAGGGAATAATTCTTTTATGTAAAGAATAATATAACACCCCATGATTATAAAATATATATTTCCAGTTACATAAAATTAATGTGCATGATATCTTGTAAAGTAAAAATTAAAGAACATTATTGAATATTTAAATAAATTAATAAAATTATTGAATAAATTATTTTATAAAATAAAATTTGTTCTATTTCAATTTTTAAACATACCATTGAATCTATATAAACTACTTTGAACAGGTTTGCTGGATTATGAATATTTATATATTTTCATGAATTAGAATAATAATTTTAAAAAAATTGATATGAAAATAATAATAGTACATAATTAATTACATAGGATTGTTATGTAAGGATAATAAAATCTTGACTAATTAGTCAAATATAAATGAACATAGACTATTCACAATCCCTATTTGATAAATTTTTTTATTTATATAAATGATAATTTATCTTATTTTGAGTATTGAACTTACGAAATTTTATTGTTTATACTTTTTTTATGATTAATTATAATTAATAATGATTATTTATAATTAATAAATTCATTATTAAGTACTTATAAATGAGAATAAAATCATTTAATGAAAAATAATAAGATATCTTTTAGAAAAAAAAAATTTATCGCGCGTAGTGTGATTTATCATAATATAGTAAATTAATCACTATTAATGAAATAATATAGTTAAATATAACACCCCAATCTTCCACAATACATTTCATTCTGAATAATGCGACATGTTGCATTATATGCAACTTCGAGATTCTAATACAACGCGGCCAACTAAACTGGTCGTTATGAATAGTAATACCCACTTTTTTTAAATTTATAAATTTTATCTTTCAAAATAGAATTCATTTTTGGATTTTTAATATCTAAATTATCTTAGGGAGAAATTTTTTATTTTTCTGAAAACTTTCAATTGTTGATGAATAGTTAAAAACACTGAGTTATTATTTAAAATCAACTTTTTATTTAAATAATAATTTATTTTATTTAAATATATTTTTGGTAAAAATAGGTACGTAACACCCATATAAGTACAATGTAATTCATTAGATTCATTTTATAATGAGTTTAGATATATACAATTTTTATTGAACTTTTTACTGTCTTTTACCCACCACCTAAGAGAATTTACAAATTTGTATAAAACATAATTTTACTGCTTCTCTGAGTTGAATTTGGAAAATATGTGGGACACGGTTAATATCAATAATTAAATTTCAGTTCAATATGATGAAAATAATTTTTTATGAATAGAAACCTTTACATTTATTTACCACAGTTAAAAGTAAATAGGGTAATTAAGGGTACAAATAATATCATAATTACCCTAACACATGTCTTAATTCTATAGGAAAGGTTAATTTGACCAAAATAATACTTAGGAATAAAATATGAACCTCTTTGGTCCACTTGGATTAGATTAGGAAATTTATTATTATTTTATTTAAAGAAGAGTTAAAAGAGATAAATTTAAAGTTTAAAAACTAAAATATTTTTAATATAGGGTTAACCACAATATAAATTCGTCTTTAAATATTCATTAGAAAGATAAAAAATTCCTACATAATAGAATTTTATTTATAATTTTTATACAATAAATAGTTATATTTATTTATGACATAATGATGATGCGGTAATTACCATATTAATGAAAGATTAAAATAAATAATATTATAAATATCCAAATAAATATAATTTGAGTATTTTAATGAATTAAAATAATTTTATAGGTTAATATTCCATGTTATGGTTGCTTAAATGAATAGTTTTTGAAGTAACAATTATGTTATAAATTTATCAAAAACAAATTACCAAATAGTGAAAAAATTGACATAAAAGTGTTTAAAAAAAATATATTCTATTCTTAATTTTTATTCTACTCCTAAAAATATAAGGTTCGGCCAAAGTGCATAAATAATATTATAAATTTAATTAATGAACCAATTGGGGTTCACTTGGAAGTTTATTGTATTTTTATTAACCATATAATATAAAAATACAAAGAGACATGGTAAATGTCAAACTATTTAACTAGGAGTTAAATATAAAAGATAAGGTTAATATGATGACCTAAACCTATCTAAAACCTATTTCATGACCTTTTTTCGACCCATACCCACCTTATTCTTTAAATAATTAATTTTGGAGTCATTATAAACCGAAAATGTTTTTATTCTAAAATAATATTTCAAGATTTTCCTAAAGTGACCCTAACCTCTCTTATAAATGGGCACCTCCCATTATCTCAAATTCACACCTTCAAATCAATTTGGATCAGACAAACCCTGCCCGAATATCCTTAAAACATTTCTATCATAATCTTATAGACATGAATTTTATCATAAATTCAACCTAAGGATCCCTTTTGATCAAATCAAAAGGAAGAACCCAAAGATGAGGTAAATATTTTATCACCTCTTTCAAGTTGTTTTCTTCATCCACTTCCTCCTTCATTGTTTTTTCCATTCTAAAATAATAAATACATTATCTTCTATATATAATGTGATGTTATTATAAAAATGGTACACCCATATTCATTATTCTATACATCCTATAAATTAGAATGACACCATACATTAGTACTTACAGATTACTATCTCCATGTCACGGTGTAGTTTGTTATTCAAACACTTCATCATTTGGATGGGTATAACAATGAGTATATTTTATATAAATAATAAATATAAAAAGATAATTATTCTTTATATATGATATACCAGCCAATTATATATGATTTTAATATCTTACGAATGATATTGTAGCTCATTTTCACGTATGGATTTCCGTCTCCACGAATGCAATGAGATTCATTCCCCATTGTATCCATTCAAGAATAATTTTCATTTTATGATTTAAAATAATGTATGGAGACATAATATTGTTCTTAATATGACTAATATACATCCTATACATAATAAACATTACTTATGTAACAAATCATATAAAGGATAATGAATCCGTTAACACCCGAAACGATGATACTACTAAAATATCATTAACAAATCAAAATTAGAAGAACATATATGATATCATAATAATGTATATGGTTCTTTTATAATTTCATAACAGTTATTTAACCATTATAGAGAAGGTTAACCTACCCTCATCCAAGTAAAATGACAAGTTAAGGGTTAATTTCACAATCTGTTTATTATTCGAGGTTGTTTTTACATAAGTATCTACTGGGACCTCTTTATCATCCATATCCGTGTCTCGTTAAAATGTATTTAAAATAATTTTTAGAATTTAATAAAAAATATTTTAAAGTCATTTATACCCTTATTTGACCTTATATTTTTTTTAAATGAATCTTTCCATTATTTTCAAAACAATGTACTTTAGGACCCTTTCATCAAAATTAAGGTAAGAATGTTTTTTTAACTTATACGGCAGGTGAGACTATTTTCTACTATTATAAAATTGTCAAAGCTTCCCATACATGATTATAAGAATATTCTCAAAATAAAAGTTTTATTTTATAATTACATGACTTTTAAATGATTTTAAAATAAAAAGAGATATTTCTCTCAAAAAGTTTTGATTTCACCTATGTTAACATCCTTTGATAGATTTTATGCTTGTTTGATGTTTATTTATTATAAATACAAAACATCCATATTGTATTTATGGTTTTGTGATATGTTTGACTATGTTTGGGTTATTTTTACACAATTAATGGTTTATTGATAAAGTATTTACATTTAATATGCTAGTTTCAGTACGAATATTTATGTTATGTTTAAACTTTTTCAAATGAGGAATGAATTAAACTTAGTAAGAGTCAGGTGGAGCCTGATATAGCTCCTAAATGAATAGGAAGGTCTCATGAGACAAACTAGTTTCTTGGAATAAGGCCTTGAAAAAAAAATAATTTTAGACTTGGAAAAATTCCTTGACTATGTGGTTATGAGGTCTAGAATTATGAATTCCATAATTATGAATGTTACTATTGATATTTAATGTGATTATTCAACTAGTAGAATATCCATGTGAATAATTAAATGGAATTATTTGATTTTAACTTTTCCATATTATAATAAAGTCCATGTTTAAAAGGATTTTGTTTTATTTTTACATTTCCTTAAATGTTTATCCTTACTTATGAATGTTTCTGCTATATTGTTATCCTTACAGAGCATCTGATTTCACCCCTTTCTATGTTTTATTTTTCCCAATATGTGAAGAAGTATATTATCCCTGACCTATTGGGATAGTATACGGGATATATGTGCATCCTATAAGTATTATGTTATTGATATTTTTTTCATTATATAATGTAATGTAAAACTTATGAATGTATCCAGAATTTCCATGGCTACTAAACTAATCAGTCTTTTGATACTTGGTATTTTGTGATCATGAAAATGTACTATAATAATGAACTGACTCTAGGTTACTGGGTTTGGGGCGTTACAATAGGTATTAGAGGGAGGTTTAGTACAAACCTTGGAAGCATGATTTAGAAAATCTCTGACTAGAGAACATTACCATAAGATATTATTTGAGGATTAGTATAGAAGAACATCCTAGAATTTTGGTATTGTAGATATTTTGTGATTTTTCCAAGAAATACATCCCTATCTATAAATGAGCAGGTATAAGAGGCTTTGGCACAAACATACCTAGGGGAAGATCCTGAAAACATTGCTTTCAGCTGGACTCGAACAGGAACTGACACACAACAACGGTGATTGCTATACTCTTGGTTATGGAACTCCAAGGGGATATTCTTAGGATAATTATCATTTAGTTTAAAAACCATTATTAAGGGTTTATGAGTATATAATTCCTCAAAGAAGACATTTTTATGGCTATGGATTATATCCATAAACTATTCAATTTATATTAACCGTTTTACAAGTTTTGAAATATGTATTGTGATTCATATACTAATCTAGTGTATACCACTGTTTAAAAATGGAATATAGTGGAAGGAATGGAAACTATATCAATGCATGTAATACATTTAGGTATTACCCTCTTACTCAAGATAATTATAGTGGGGCTGGTGATGCTACTGGTGCTGATCATCTTATCACCATACTAGGATAACTCACTCAAGTTATGAATAATAACCTTACATATATGGGGCACCCTGATCCACAATGTGGAGGATCAATGTTATACCACTTCATGAAGCAACAACCAATAACATTCAATGGGAGTACAAATGAATTAGTAGTTGGGTAGTGGATAAATTCCTTAGAGAAAATATTCCATTCATAGAGAGTAGCTAAAGGGAAAAAGTTTTCATGGAAATTTACCACCTCACAGGAGATGTGGATCAGGGGTGGTCATTAATCCAAAACCCTAAAGAAAATTAAGAAGTATCGAACAAGGAATATGAGTAGAATAAATATATTTTATTAGAAAAATACTTTCCTCGTGACCATAGAGTTGATATGGAAAGATAATTTTTGAATCTGAGGAAAAAGGAGGATGAGAAAGTCGCAATGTATGAGGAAAACTTTACAAGATTAACACGGCATGTAGAAGATTATATACATAACCCAAGGAGTAAGATTGATCAATTCTTTGATGGTTTAAAAACATTTCTCTGGCGAGCATTAGTATCACAATCCTTATATCATACGGAGATATTGTTTCATGTGCTATCAAGATAACAGAAGAATTATCTATGTCATACGACTTTAATGAAATTTAGGAGAAGTAAAGGTCTTATGAACACTCTGGAAATGTATGTAAGTGGAAGAAAAGAAAAAATTTAGTATCCATCCTGCAGTAAATGTGGGAAGAAAATCTAGGGTACTTGCCTGAAGGGAATGGGTGTTTGTTAAGAGTGTGGTGAAAAAGTACACTAAACTCAAGATTGTAACGGGAAGAAAGAGGCTTTAAATGTGGAATGATACAATTTTAGAAAAAAGGGGAATTATGAAAATGAATGTCCTAAGTGCCAAAGGAACATACCTCATAAAAGGTAAAGAGAGCAAGGCCAAGCTTATGTGATCACTACTGCTAAGGTTGATGCTCTGAAAGACGTAGGGGCAGGTAATTCAATGGTTTCCTCATGTTTATCCAATGGTTTATTTGATCCTGGATCAACTCATTGTTTCATATCTTCATTTTTTTTAATAAAATTACATATTTCTTATTTTATTTAACAAGAGAGTTGTTAGTCAAAAACTCCTAAGTGAAGTATCATTGCAACAATGTTTTTGGAATCTTCTCCCACTATGGCATATAAATGTTCTTTATATGATGATCTCATAATCAAACCCATGATTTAATTTCATGTATCCTTGGTATGGATTGGCTTTTAGACCATGATGTTATAATTTATTGTAAGAAGGTTGAGGTTACAATTCTCGATGATGCTAAAGAGTACATAATCTTTTGATAAAAAATGTCACCACCTTAGTCTTATCTAGATCCACCCCCAGTAGCTCAACTATATTCAATTGGGGAGGAAGATAATTAAATAACTATGGGTGAGGAAAAGAATGTTATAATATAAGAAGTACCTATTGTGCAAGAATATGTTGTTGTGTTTCTAGAGGATTTACCTAGACATCCTTCAGAATGAGAATTTGAGTTTTCCATTGACTTAATTTCTATTTCAAGGCCCATATCAGAGACCCCTTATAGAATGGCCAATTTGAAATTAGTGGAACTAAATAAACAACATGAGGAGTTGAGTAATAAAATATTTATTCTCACTACTGTTTTTCAATGGGGATCCACTATCCTTTTTGTTAAGAAGAAATACATATCTTTGTGGTTGTGCATTGATTACAGGGAAATCAATTCTATAATAACAAATAACAAGTATCCTTTTCCTCTCATTGATGATTTATTCGACCAACATCATGGAGCCCAATATTTTTCAAATATTGACCTTCGATTTGGATATCATCTGTAGTGTGTCGAGAAGGAAGACATTCCAAAAACATCATTTCAAAATAGGTACAGGCATTACCAGTTTAAAGTAATTTCATTTTGGTTGACTAATGCACCCTCTATATTCATGGATCTAATGAATAGCTCTTTCAAGGAATATCTTGATGAATTTTTAGTGGCATTTATTGACGATATCTTGGTATACTCTAAAAGCTATTAAGGTCATGAACTTAAATTTCGCATTATTCTAACGACTCTTAGAAGAAATGATTTATATGGGAAATTTAGCATGTTTGAATTCTAGCATAATGAGTTTCTTTTCTTGTCCATATTATCTCTAAGGATGGAATCTCTATTGATCCTTAAAAGAACAAGGAAATCCAATAATGTCCAGCACTGATGAGTATAACTAATGTATGTAGTTTTATTGGTTTAGTAGGTTATTATCGATGTCTCATCCAGAATTTTTCCCAGCTGGCTAACCAATTAACAAAGCTCACAAGTAAAGGGGTTAAATTTGTTTGGAAAAAAGAGTGTAGATAATGTTTTGAATAGCTGCAGATAAGATTTTTCAATGCTCCTATATTTAATCTACCATCGGGTAATGATGATTTTTTTATTTATAGTGATGATTCAAAGAAAGGACTTGGTTGTGTCCTTATGTAGAATGATAGAGTTATTGCCCATGCATAACAGCAGCTAAAAATTCCTGATCAAAACAATAATACTCATGATATTAGGTTATAATCTGTAATCATTGCTTTGATGATATGGAGACATTATATCTATGGTGAAAATGGGATATATATACCAATCACAAGAGTTTAAAGTATATTTTCTCACATAAATAACATAATATGAGGAAAAGGAGATGGCTTGAACTACTCAAGGATTATGATTGAATAATAATCTACCACCCGGGGAAGGAAAATATGGTGGAATATTCTTTGAGTAGAATGGATCATGGAGTTTTGAACAAGATGAGAGATGAAAGGGATCATATTATCATGGATCTTGTGAAAATGGATATGGGAATAATAATGGAAGGTGAAGAATCAATAATTTTTTTAATGGTTGCCAAACCATCATTACTAGAAAGGATAAAAAGTTCTCAGGATGATGATGAGAAGTCTCAAAAGAAGATAAATGCTCTGAATGAACGGAGATTTAGTGACTTCATATATAAAAATGAGATTTTGAAATTTGGGAAAGGACTTTGTGTTCCTGATTTACCTGATCTAAAAAGGGAATTGTTTGATGATGCTTGTAGCTCTAATTTTCTATACACCCTGGTAATACTAAGATTTATAGAGATTTGAAAGAACATTTTTGGTGGGACAACATAAATAGGGAGATTTCTAATTTTTTGTCAAGATGTATGGTTTTTCAACAAGTGAAAGCTAGAAGGAAACAACTTGGAGGAGTCATGAAACCACTTCCAATAATAGAGTGGAAATGGGATAATATTAGAATGGACTTTGTCATGGGGCTACCAATGAATCCTAGAAGAAATGATGCCATATGGGTAATTGTTGATCATCTTACCAAGTGAACACATTTTCATACTATAAGAGAAGATTTACCACTTGAACATCGAGAAATACTATATATTAATGAATTTGTAATACTTCACGGAGTTCCTTTATTGATTGATTCTGACTGTGAACCTCGTTTTACATCAAGATCCCTGAAAAGTCATCAGAAAGACCTAGATAATGACATGTCACCATACATGTGTACATATGGCTTACCGTCTCCACGTCGTGGTGTAATTGTTATTCAATATATTATTATTTGGATGGGTATAATAATGATATGTATTTGATGTCAATAATAAATATAACATGATAAGGATTATGTATATATTATATACGATCCAATTACGTATTATATTAATATCAAAAAAAATGATATTTTTGCTCGTACACACGAACGTATTACCGTCTCCACGACGCGATGAAATTCATTTCCAAGTTCACCATTCATCGACGATTATAAACATATATATTACAAATAAGTATGTAATATATGACATAATAAGGCTACTGGAGATATATATAATTATATATATAAGTATTTATATACATACATATATCTTATTCACTTACTTCTGTTCAAAACTATATTAAAATGGAAAAAAGTTTATGCGTACGTATGGACTACCGTCTCTATAAACGGTGTTTTCAATATCATATATATACATCTATTACAATTTTTAATATTCTAAATATATATGATAAATAAATGATTTTTTATATTTTGGAAGTATTTAAATCATAATCTAACTGATATAATCATGAGTAACAAGTTAAAACACTTACGATAAAGAAAGCTATTATTACCCGAAATATTACTATAACATTGAAATTATTATTAAATGGGTAGTATAAAGTCACAAATGAATAACATATGACATAATAAATATTAATATGGTTATGGTATAATTTAATAACATTCTACAGTCTTCATACAGGAGGCTAAACGTACCCTCGACTAAAGGAAAGTGCAAGGTAAGGGGTTTTCATCTCACTCCTTATTCTTGAGAGATTCATGCCATATTGCCACTATTACCTTTTGTGTGGTATACGTACTCCCCATAATTGTATTATTTGTGTAATACACTTTAATTTATTTTTATTTTCATATTAATTGTGTGATACCTCGTTCATGGGTTGTATGATTCGTATGTTACAAAATTGGTATGGTTTAATTTCAGAATCTCTATATTATCAAAGGTTGTTTTTAGGTAAGTATCTACCGGGAAATATTTATTATCCATGTCCATGTTTTATGAAAGAGTTTTCAAAGGGATTATTTTAAGGGACATTTTTTTTACTAAAAAATCATTTCAAATGTTTTAAATATTTATTCTCCTAAATCTTCCTCATTAATGTCCATATATTCAATACAGGTTTTTAGGATTTATTTATATGGAATTGAATGTTTTTAAAATGATAATTCCTTTCAAAAGTTTCAAAGTGGTACAGGAGACATTAATTCAAAAATTAATTTTAATGACTTCTTTTCTAAATTGTGTGACTTTTAAATGTTTTCACGAAAAAGGTGTATTTCCCTCAACGAGTTTTAAAAAATATTTTCATATAAGTCACGATCCTTTAATAGATTTTAAACTTGTTTTGAGGTTGATTTATCATGATACAAATATTATATATTGTGTTGAAGGTTTTGTGGTATGTTTGACTATGGATGTGTTATTCTAATACCATTCATGGTTTATGGGTAAAGTATTGACATTTCGTATGATACTTTTAATACGAATGTTTATGTTATATTTCATCCTCTTCATAAGATGAATGTGTTGGAATAGTATATTCCGGGTTGCGGTCCGGTTACAACAAACCATCTGGGTTGGTGTTTGGTTAATAGATGCACTCCAGGTCAGTGTCCTATTATTAGAGGCACTCCAGGTTGGTTTCCAGTTATTAAAGGCATTCCAGGTTGGTGTTCGGTTATTAGAGGCACTCTAGGTTGGGTTCCGGTGACAGTTAGCCCCTAGGTATTGGCACGAGGCCATGAAAAAGAAATTAATGTTCAAAATTATGCATTCCACCATTATGAAAGAGGTTATTGATATTGCATGTGATTATTTTGACTTGCAGAATATCCATGTGAATAATTAAATGGAATTATTTCATTTTATCTTTTCCATATTATGAATAAGTTCATGTTTAAAAGGCTTTTGTTTTAGTTATACATTGCCTTAAATGTTTATGTTTACTTATGAACGTTTCCACTGTATTATTATCCTTACTGAGCATCTGAGCTCACCCCTTCCTATGTTTTATTTTTCCCAGGATTCCAAGAAGTGTATTGTGATTGGTATGCAGGGTTAAGACAAGGGAATAATGGCATTCATAATGGATTATTTATGTTTTTGTGTATTTTTTGAAGTGTAATGTGACATTCATGTATGTAAACTATTTTCCATGACTGCTAAACTGATCGGTCCATCGGGACTTGATTCCTTATAATCATACCAATGTTATGTAATAATTCACCAACTCTAGGAAACTAGGGTCAAGGGATTACAGATTTAGTGAGTTTTCCAAGCGATACGTCTCTCTCTGGATATGAGCTAATAGAGGCGGCTCTTGCGCATATGTACCTAGAGGTAAAACAGAAACAACATTTATGCGTACGTACGACCTACCGTCTCCATTAACAGTGTTTTCCATTTCATATATATATGTCTATATTACATATTTATATTCTAAATATAAATGATATATAAATCATGTTTTATATTGTGGAATTATTTAAATCATGATCTATGTGATACAATCAAGAGTGACAAGTTAAAACATGTATAATCAAAAAAGTGATTATTACACAAAATGTTAATTTTACTTGTAAATTATTATTAAATGGGTGGTATGAAGTCAAAAATTAATCATGTATGGTATAGTAAATAATAATATGGTTCTGATATAATTTAATAACATTCCACGGTCTTTATACAAGATGTCAAACGTACAGTCAACTAAAATAAAGTACAAGGTAAGAGTTAATTTCAAAATCTCTTTAATATTCGAGGTTGTTTTTACTTAGGTATCTACTAGGACATATTTTCTATCCATATCCATGTTTCATAAAATATTTTTCAAATTCATTCTTTTTAAGAGTCTTTTTTACTAAAAAATCATTTCAAATGTTTTAAATATTTATTCTTCTAAATCATTCTCATTAATTTCTATGTTTTATAAATGGTTTTTAAGGATTTATTAATATGGACATGAATGTTTTTAAAATGTTAATTCCATTAAAAAGTTACAAAGTGGTATGGAATAGTTGGATTAAAAAATTTCTTTAAATGTATTCCTTTGTAAATTGTGTTTTTATGAGAAAGGGATATTTCTCTCAATGATTTTTTACAAATCATTTACATCTATATTAACATCCCTTGATGGATTTTAAACTTTTCTTAGTTAATTTATTGTGATAAATATCATCTATATAGTATATAAGGTTTTGTGATATGTTTGATTGTGGATGTGTTATTTCTATACCATTTATGATTTATGGATAAAGTATTGACATTTCGTATACTAGTTTTAATATGAATGTTTATGTTATGTTTAAAATTTTTCATATTAGGAATGCATTGTACTAAGTATGTGATGGGTGGATCCATCATTACCCCCTAGATGCATCTGTAGGTCTCATGAGAGCTACTAGTGTCTTGGTATAAGGCCTTGACAAAATTTTATTTGTAGTCTTGAAACAATGCCTTGATTATGTGGTTATGAAGTCTGGAATTATGAATTCCATCATTAAAAATGTGGCTATTGACATTTCATGTGATTATTTGACTATTATAATATCCATGCGAATAATTAAATAGAATTATTTAATTTTATATTTGCTATATTATGTTGAAGTTTAAGTTTAAAAGACTTTTGTTTTAGTCTAACACATTGCCTTAAATTTTTATGGTTATTTATGAAAGATTATTCTATATTGTTATCCTTACTAAGAATCTAATATCACCCCTTTCTATGTTTTATTTTTCCCAGGATGTGAAGAGGTATTTAATTATTGGTAAGTAGGGTAAAGCTAAGGGTTTAACGGCATTATCAAAGGATCATTTTTATTTTTTTATTTTCTAATGTGTAATGTAATGTTCATGTATGTAATTTATTTTCCAATACTTCTAAACTGATCAGTCTTTCAGGACTTAATCCCCTGTAATCATGCCAATGTTAAGTAATAATTCATCGACTGCCATAACTGTGGTCGGGATGTTACAATATTTGATACCGTGTAAGACACACAATAGTAAGCACGTATAAAAATAAAATATTCGAGAACATTACAATGTATTTAGTATTTTAATTAAATTAAATCAATAATAAATAATTTTATATAGGCAATAATGAGTTAGCATATGAAACACAAGTCAAAAACTTTCATTCAAATCTTATATTAGAGAGATAACTGATCTGTACCGAAAAACAATATATTATTAAATATTTTTATTCTATATAATAAGATATGATATAGATTTTAAATTTTTAGTTATTAGTAGTAATAAATATCTTATGATAATTGTTTAGAAAATGAAATAATTGGTTATATTTAATTAGAAATGAGTATAAGAACCAATAGAATATAATGTGAATATTTTTATAGTAAACAATTTTTTTTCTCACAAAGCTCTTTTATACTAATAAATTAAATGAATTACAATATTTTGAGTGAAATTAATGTAATATATATATTATATATTCAATAAAATATTCTTTTTATTAATAAAATAAATTATCTTAGTATAAGATAAGAACAAACATAATATTACACATTAATATATATTTTTTAGTAAGGCACTTTACCACCTTTTGATTGGGAACATATTTTAAATCTAATTTTTTGGAACTGTTTATAAATTTTATATCTCAAAACAAGAATCATGTTTTAAATTGAATCCTAAAAATGATTTTAGGGGGAATTTTTGTATTTTTCTAGGAAGTTTCTTTCTTTTAATGACTAGTCAAAACTATTGAATTTTAAATCCAAACCATTTATTCATATATTATATATATATGTTTAAATAATATTAAAATTGTGTATTAAATTTTAATTAGATCAAAAATTAATCAATTAATTAAATTGAGGTTATTAGAATCAATTTAACTATGATATTTATTTAAAAACACAACAATACTTCGAAAGTTTTTACAATACAAACCTGTATATTCATCCCATCTATGGGATTTAATTTAAATTAATTTCAACCACATTGGTGACTAGAATTTTGAAAAATTGATTCTATATATTAAGTAGAATAATTTATAATGTATAATTAGTTAATCATGTTTTATATGAATAATATTAGTTAATGTAAAAAAAATTAATTACATCAATTATAGTAAAATTTTGTTAAATAAGAGACTAGACATTAATCTTAATGACACAAATGACATTGACACTTTTTTGTGATCCATTTTCTGGGAATATTTTAACCATATACTCCCTTGGATATACCTTGTATCATTATAGAATACACATTCAATGCACAAAAAGTTGGTGGAATTTTATTTTATAAAATATACAAGAGTTGCAATTCTCCCCCACTATAAAAGGTAATCCTCTGGACCAACTTCCTCAAACCTCTCAAGTAATATTGGATCAACCAATATCTTTCAATATAGATCTTTAAAATCAATCTTGTCATTCTACAATCAAAATATTTGTGACAAAATCATACCAAGGAATCCCTTTGGTGAAAACCAACAGGAGTTACTTGATTAAGGGCTAACATATTTCTTGAAGATGTTTGGTTTTATTTCCGATATCCACCCTTCATATATTCTTATTCCATGAACAGAACTAGTATCAAATGATGGAAAAAACTAGAAATAAGAAATAATAACAAAATAATATATAATCATTAATATAATATTATTAGTATCAAATGATGAAAACAATTAGAAATATAGAATCAAAACTGAACGGTAGATATGAATGTTAATCTATGTACTAAGTTTCTCATTGCAAAACCAAAATAAATAAACTAGAGACTCCACTATGTGTGTCTCAAATCATTTCTAGTTCATTCATCTATGTTCAATCCCATAATATTTATATAACATATGGATATTACAATTATCATGTACTAAAATCATGATATATATTCAAGTACCAATCATGTATCCTGAGTATGGGGTGAGTATAACTCAGTAGGCCCCCACAAATGGAATTTAAAAAAATCAAGTCAATAATTTATTATGCTGTGGTAAAATTTATAAAAGAAAATTAATAAAATAAATAGTTTAAATTTATTCAATTACTCTTTATTTAACCGCATAATATTCTTAGCTTCCTGAGGACACAAGATCCTCATTACATACATCACCTTATTCCAGAGTTAAAATTATCCCCAAGGAGCATCATATTTATTAATTCCATTTCTAATGTTAATTATCACAATTTGTATTATTATAAGAAGGAAAAAAATTATATTATACTATCATTATTAATTTTTGAATAGGAAATAAACCGAAAGGGTCTAATGTGAGTGAAACTAATTGAAGCATACTAGTGTGATCGGTAATTGTGGAAGCTCTCATAGTTTTTACCCTAGCCAGAATCTAAGAGTTCACATGTTCGATTTAGAAATCAAAATAGAATATCACATTTTCTTCCACCCCAAAGGCTCTCATGGTTCCTGATGTAATCAAAATATAATCTCTTAGGATCTTCTTTCCCAATGGATCTCATGTTAATTTGGGTAATCCATTTCACACACCCTAGTTAACACAAGATCTAATCCATTCCAATATAATCAAAATTAAGTGACATAGAACCAAAATCTATTTCAAAAATAATTCCATAAAATAATTCATTCAACTAACTAATCATAAAAATTTCCATTAATTTATACAGTGAATAATTAATCATAAAAATTACATTATTAATTCATGATCAAAATAGTCGCATCTATTTTGTTAACTAATCCAATAATTAATTAACAATGTAAGGTCCATAAATTAACTCAATAACAAATTTATCATTTAAAACTATCAACAAGAAATAATTAATTCACAGATTAGTTATTCCCAATTCTCAAATTAACATTACTACAATTAACCCACCAAATAATTGTCCCTAAATCTTGAAATCAATACTTTGATAATTAATTCATCAATTAATTATCTCAATATTAAAAATCAATTATTCAATCAAAATACCAATTAAATAATAAAATAATTGACCACATTAATTAATTCAATTTAGGAATTCCATTAGAAAAATGAATCATATCAATTAAACGATGTCATATACGTATTTAATATAAAGACTGTGTGATTTGAATAATATACCTTCTACCTCAAGAATGGTGGTGAACTATCACCAAAAGATAATCCACAATTGCAAATGGAACGACAAAAAATATAATGAAAGGTAAGATAGAGATCCAAAAACTAGATCCAATTTAATATAAATCGAGATCTATCAAACCTAGTTCGTTTTATAGAACCAACAGTGGATAAAAATCCCTATTTTATCTTAGGAGGAGAGTGGAATAGAGAGATAGATCTAAAAAGGGATAAAAAAATTCCATGAGGTGTGGGTCTTCAATCCACCCCTTTATTCTATAATAATATAGTTCATGGGATTTAATAATTCATCTGGGAGCTTCCAAAATTTTGAATGAGATCTTAGGGTTGACATTTGTCCAATTATAGGTTAATATAGGGGATTTATAAATTTTAAAAACTAAAATTTTTGTTAATTAAATCTTGTGTATGATTTTCTAGGGAGAGGAACATGATTTCCCCGAACTATTCTCTAACCATGAGAATAATACCTTTTTAGAATCGCATGGTTTATTGAGATGAGGCACATAGTTTGGGAAAACCATGAACCAAATGTGTACTAGACCATTTCCTTCTAAAAATTCTAATTTCTTCAAAACACACTCTAATGATAAACCCAAACATTATATTCTCAAATAATGGAAATTAATACACAGAAACAAGCTTCTGACAACATATGAAATGTTTTAGAACTTATATTTGTCCAAGGATAGTATTTATATTCACTTATTTTATTCTGTTGTTGGTCCCCATGAAATATTTAGTTTCCAATGATTAGTGAACATTGAATAACCTCCATATACCCATATATTTATCAGGGATACATTTATTTCATAAAATGTATATTATTTTTACATATTGTGTATACTTTGAAAATTATTTAACTGAATGAGGAAATATTTAAAAATCTGTATTCTTTACTCAATGAGGATATTTGATAATGCTCTATATTTATTTATATTTTTTGGATATACAATATATCAGTTGGGGAATGGTTATCATAATCCCTATCGGTTGGATACCAGTTATGGAGAGATAAATGGGTTGTGAACATGTTAATACAATCCCCAAGATGCATCAATAGTCTTATAAGATGAAATTTATTGGTGAAAAAACTTCTAGTTTGGTTCTAGCCAGAATAGATGGGTTTCTACCCATTGTATTAATATCTTTGAATAAGATATCTTTACAGTATAGGTTTTCATGTTCCATATAAATGAGGTCCAATAATTAATAATTGCCATCAATTTGTTTCAATTATTATTTTTTTCATGTGATTTTTATTGACATATCTATTTATTCATTTGATTAGTATTTTTTGGTCAAATGGAATGTTTTTTTAGTTATTTATCTTTTCATATTTTCTACAGATATCCATTTTAGTTATTGATTACATAGAAGACATCTTTTGTTATTACCAATACATATAGAATTTTCTTATTAATTCATTATTGATTCCACTATATTTTTTCCTTACAAGGAATTTGATATCACCCTTATTATGATTCCATCCCCATGAATACATAAACTGTACTAGGAAAGAGATGCAAGGATGTTGTAGATTGAATAAAACTTTCCTTGACTAAAAACTATTATGTTGTAATTAGTGTATTCATTTGTAATACAAGACTCGTGTATATATATAGAATACCAATATGAGTAAACACTTTGGTCCTTTGTAATTTGATACATTTTAATCATGCTAATGTAATGGCAGTAGACACAAGAATCAATTTGTCCGAGGTCAGGTCGCTTAACCATAAATGGACCATTTTTATTTTTATAATAATATTATATTTTTTTGGATGATTCGAAGAATTTTATGAGTTTTATATCATTAAGATATTGTTATTTATTAAATAATATGAAAACATTAATTATATAACTATTCATTACATTAAAATTTATTTCATCATGAAGATAAGTGAAATTAATAAAAAATTAAAACATCTGAAACATTTTATAATTTTTTTGAAGATTCCAGAATCGCATTAATTATTTCAAATTATATTATTTTAGTTTTTTGATTACCATTTATTTTATTATTCAATTAGTTGAACAATTACTACCTCAATGTTTTTTTATAAATAAAGTTAATTTTTTTAGAAAAAAATAAATTACCTTTATGAATATAAATAATTAATAATTAACATATATATTTATAACTAAAAATATCCCATGTTTTACACTTTTCTAATATATTATAGTTTATTTAAACAAGAGTGTGAGACTTTTTACTTTTTGTAGAATGAAATCATTATAAAATTCATATGCACATAACAATAAAAGAGTCCATATATTTGATTTTTTATAAATTTTTTACAACTTATACTCATCGAATAAAATTTACTCAATTTTTGGGGTCCTTTTATTATCCCTATAATTTGATAAATAACATAAATTATCCAATTTAACATTTAGAATTTCATCAAATATTACTAATTTTATAATTCATACCATCCAAAAATATACATATTTATCAAATTGGGTTCTCATTACTACAAATATGTAGAATATTTTATCAAATTAATTATCTATATATGGCATTAAATATTCATCACATATGTTCTCAACATGAGGAAAAAATATTTTTTAGAGAAATATATAGTCAACAATAAAATAGTTCTTATTCTTGTCCCATGATTTGAATAAATATATAATGAATATTTAAAATATTAATTGAATATATAATGTATAAATTTCACTAAAATAATTCAACTAAATTTGATAATTTCAATTTTTTAGGATAGAAAATACATTATCCACATAATAATAGATTATCTGAAAAATAAGTCATTTCCTTACAAATTTATTTAATTTTTTTATAATCAATTGATAACCAATACATTAATTTTAAAAATTTGTATTGATACATTTTTCATTATTTATATAGAAATATTCATACCTACCAATCATAGTATTATGCGATAACTATCAAATAATAATATTTTAATATTATATCATTGTTCACATAAATTAGGTGTTGCTTGTAATGAAATATATACAAAAATTAAATATATTTTAAAAAATACATAAATTCACTTGGTGTTACATTCTTAAATTTCAATTGATACATAAGAATAGATAGATTTCCTCATCTAGTTGAGTTTACCATATGAATCCCATTTATTAGGGATTATATTGGAGTTGACGTCATTAGGCTCTTCCCATGATGAGATTCAAAAACCAAGGAACAAGAAATAAAATTTATGGGAGATATTAAATCATATCGAGATCACAAACCAAACCATTTATGTCTAACGACACCAAAAAAAGTTTATCAACCGTACACATTACCATTAGGGAATATGAAATTTTACTAAGGGGTTACACAGTGAGAATCTAACTGTACGACCCTGGGACACCCTAAGAGGGGAGGGGTGAATTAGGGTGGCGAATATTTCTTCTTAAAGTTGTGGATCTTGTTCCCACGTTGGTAGGAACTACATAAACCTGTATAATGGATATGATCAGCAATTAATCATTCACATGCAGAGAGATGACACAACTATTTTTACTTGGTTCACCACTATGGGCTACGTCCAAGGAGCATACTCCGATAGGTTGTTGGTCATACCAAAATCCACTATGCTTCACTAGCTGTAGATTACAAATGTTCGGGTACAGTCCATTATCCCAGGCTCACTGCCTTTACAAAATTTTAGGGATAGCTCACTGCGTCCCTTGGGTCACACCCGTTGACTCCTCCTAGATCACTGCGATTGGTGAGGTCACACTCAGTTTATAGATGAGAAGATGTCTTAAATAGATGTGCATTGAAGTTATTTGTCTCTTGTTCATCATGGGACTTTGCTTTCATCAGGGTTCAGAGTTGATGACCTTTTTAGTTCAATCCTTCTTATTTAGTGCAATGACTGAATGCCCTAGATCCCCTTTTCTTCGTTTTCCCGAATCACAATAACTTATGTGATTGCTTAATAAATGATGCTCATATTACTTATCATCATCATATTCATTTCACCATGTATGCATGATATCATGCATGTATCATTTAGATTTCTTCTTCAATCTCACTTTTCACCGAATGTATCAGGCATTCATTCAGCTCTAGTGCAGCTCTAGAAAGACGGGCATGCTTCAATAATATCTGGCACTCCTTTTCAAGCTGGGTGTGCAAGTCTCAATACAGCACACATGCCTTAGGCGCGCAAGTATAAACTGGCACGCAAGTGTCACCAAAGCACCAGCATGACTCTGTCTTCTTGAAATTCAAACCTGGGTGACTCACTTCCTTTCTCGCCCAAATCTCCTTGGGCGTGAAACCATCAATTAGTGCGCAACTTCTAATTGCGCGAACCACTCACACCACTTGCGCGAACACCACACCTACGTGGCGGGAGCTCTGATTTCTCAAATTGTTGAACTCCAGTGAAGAATGAAGAGGGGTGTCCCAGTATTTATAGGCAATCTGACCACCCTGCGCGATGGCGTTCAAGTCAACCATTGGTGTGCAAGTCTCAGCGCGCAACTCTCTTCCCCTTATAGTCACTTGCGTGAACAACTTCAAAACTTGCGTGAAACTATTTCCTTTGCCAAATTTTGATCTATTGATCTCGAAAAACCATAGGCGCAAAAGTTATCAAGCTTTCAAGGCATCGGTGTGCAAGTCTCTTCCCGGCATACAAGTCACCTGCGTGACCTCACAAAAACTTGCACGACCCTTATCCCTTTGCCATATTTTGATGATATGATCTTCAAAAACATATGGCAGGAAACATTCCTATCCTCCAAGACCTCGTCACACAAGTCCCTTTTCCAAAAACACTTTTCTTTATTTGTCTATTTTTCAGGCCCAAAATTTTGGAAAACACTGGGAAACGGCGCCACCTTGTATCTGCTCTTTTTGTCCACCTCCAGATCATCCATACCTTTGTCGATGTTCCTTGAATAAAACATGGATCATTATCCACAGTCCTTGAACACAACATGCCACCATGGAATCTCCTTTTGTCAACAAATTTTTATGTCATTCGTTTACTTTTTCAACAGGAACGATCACCTCAACAACACTTCTTCTTGGTGATCTGTATCCTTCCGCAACTCTTCTACTTTTATCACAAACTCCACTATTGTGATATGTAATCTTTGAAGGCATAGCTTTAGCATCATAATCTTCTATGATAATGTGATGTGCATGGCTATCTCAGAATTCCAATCCTTGCACGACCATCTTAGAATTCCAATCATTGGAACATTATCTTATTCATCAACCGTCATGATCTACTTCATGCAAACCATGTGATTCAATTAATTTCAATTCGTCAAGAAGTATCATGCATGGTTCTCATGTAATCATGAGTAATTGCATGGTTTTCATCAAAACCCATGGTTCTCATGCAACAATGAGGAATTGCATGGACTTCATCCAAACCCATGGTTCTCATGCAATGAGGAGGAATTGCATGGACTTCATCCAAAAACCCCATTCTTCTTTAATCATCCTCATATAGATCCTCAGATGGATTACACTTCACATTCATCATTGTTGTAAACAATGTGTCAACTTTGACACACGTTCTTTGAACTTACGATCACTACAACAATCGTCTGAACCACTATTCCTCTACTTCATTGGAGTACTTCATGATCTCCTTCATCTTGATCTTCCATTCCTCCATTTCCTTAGAGTACTTCTTGATATCCTTTATTTTGATCTTTATTGACAACTATTGACAACAAATACAAACTTATACACAAAGTGGTTCCAACGCTAAAAATATAGATTATTATTTTTTAATTAATAATATCCTAATGATTATGTTTTTTAATTTTATTATTAATATATAATTTTATAGGTAATTATTTTGTTAAAAATTAGATTTTGATATGATGAAAAAATATATATTAGGGAAATATATAGTTTCAATCAATGATTTCTTTATGAATTCAAGAATTACTGAAGTAAATATTATTTTAATAAAATAATTATATTAAAAATAATTATTTATATATAAATTATTATTTTATTTTATGTTTTAAAATTTAATTATTTTATCATTCTAAAAACCGTTATTCTAAAAAAATAGTATTTTTTCAAATAGTACAGTTTATGATTTAAAATTGTAAATTATAAAACTTATAGAATAAACTTTAGGGAATGAATATTAATATTTAAATATTCTTATTAAATTTATCATATGATCACATTTTCTTAATATTTATAGGGATTAAAAGTTTTATGTAAAAATAAATTTCAGTACAAATATACATTATGTAATATGAAATCATAAAATATATAAAGTTATGTAAAAAATAAAACAATTATTATCCATGAGAAAAAATTATTTTTCATTTTTAAATAATTTTTTATTTTATTTTATAAGATTTATATATTATTAATGAATCATCCAAAACCCATATTATATTTTTAGATATTGAATCAATTATTTAAAGGAATGTATCACTAAAACATCACCAGTTGTATTATTTTGATGAGTTTGGTTCTTTACCATATAAAATAATTATTTCCACCCGAATTTGGAATGAAATTAGAAAAAATCATGTTGTTATTTATGGTTTGGATTAATTTATTATATAGATTCCAAACCGTATGGATAAAAATTAATAAATATTTTTCCTAATTTATACTATATAATCCCATAAAAATCCAATTACTACAAACTAGACACCAATAGATAAAAAATTTATCTTTATATTAGCTCTCTATATTCCTCCTATGGTGCCACAACATCATAGGAATATCCTCCTAATCTTTTAGACTTGACCGCCTAAGGTAAGGGAAATCTTCCTCTTCTTTTCTATTCAAGAACCTTATTCATGTTTTCACTTTTGATTATAAATATAGTATGTTTTCATTCATTTTTAAATATCCATGTACAATAAAATTAATTTTTGTAATGATATATCACTTATACCCTCTAGTTATATCCTTTACCTATGTCATACTATACAAAAGTATGTGATCCTCTACTTCTCCTCCTAAATTAAAACATTATTTATTTTATACATTTTGATTTTGAATTTCTCATGTTGGGGTTGGTTTAAAACATCCTTCTTACATTAATCATATTTTTCAAGTGATTAGATACCCCTTTAAATCTCATTAAACCCTTTATTGAATCATTATGAACACTCACTACACTATTGAAATTATCCTAGTATTTTTCAATTCCAAACATTTGTTCTGTGAATTCCTATAATTATTTCTAATAAATATTATTCAAATAAATGTTAATTTAATAATTTATTGTATAAAAACATGTATATAACAAATTTGTACTTTATATCATGTTTATAAGTGATTAAAATCATTCTTATGTTATGTGATCTAAATGGCTTATAAATACATGCACAAGATATAAATGTGATGGGTGGGACCAAAATTATGTAGCCCTACTCTGTGTTGGGTAATGTTTTTAATTAATGAGATGCCATATATGGTGCATATCACTTTATTCTAGGAACACTAAATTATTATATCAATGGAGTTATCCTTCACATATGATTAAGTTTTTATGTTTTATGTTGTTTCCATATTCCTATGTTGTCTTCGTATTTTCATCAAATAAAATTCCATGATGTTCATGTTTATGATTATGACACCTTTTATTTACAATTGATATTACTATGGACCCATATTTATTACTTTTATCATGTTATAATTTCATTATTCCCTTTTCTTTAATTATATCTCACCCAATATTTTATATATCCCCCAATATCACACACATTTTTAGAAGAAAAAATAATTTTTAGGAGCATATTAAATGAGTTTTAAATAATGATTCTATACCCATATTTTATATAACTATATAATATACATAATTTACCAATGACACTAGCCCTTATAATCTATTGTGGTTGTAAATTTTTTACATCTATGTAATAAATCATGAAGTAATGTATATTAAATAAATGGATTTTCATATTACTCAAACTAACTTTGTAATGAATGTCTTCATGGCTAGACTGGACATATAATTCCTATGATTGTGATTATACCAAAATATTACCTGAAACTTTTGTAACATATTATTATTCATATTCTGGACTATAATTGATCACGATTCATTGATGTTCCACACTAATATGATTCAAATATTTTTTTATATTGATTTATGATATGAATCTTAATATGAGATTTATTTATTCACGATTCATCATTATTTTCCCATACCATTATGCTTCCCATATTCTCCATTATTACCTTCAATTTTATCTCTCATGTTTAGCCTTACTAAATATATGTGATCACCTATTATTATGTTTTCATTTCCCCAGGTTACAAAGAAGAATATTAAGTTTGATATGTTTATAAGGGTTCAATGTGAGAAAAATGTTTTTGTAAATCTAAATGATTTCTAATATATACTGTATTTATGTATCTCTTCCTCATCAACCCTAAAAATTGATAGTTATTTATTATGTATTTCTATTTGAAGTATAGACCATTCATTTAAAATAAAATATTTTTTAAGTATATAATTCTTTGGATTCATCATAATTCAAAGAGATTCATGTAAGTTATGTATACAAATGTTGACGATAAGTGTGGTTTTTTTCATCAGATAATATAACGTACTTTTAGAAATTATGTGTGTTATGATTATTTAATAAAATTCAATCATTGGTAGATTACAACTTATTACCACCTTTTACATTGATTAATTTTTTTAATAGTGTATTTATTTTTTTACTGATAATATATGATGACCCATAATATAAAATCCCAGCATGAATGTAATGGCTAGGACATCTCTGGTCCATTCCCTTGCAAAAATCTGGTGTCTGAGATGTTCTGGAATGTCAACGTGAATTATCCCCAACACTTTTCCAAATTTCTTGTTCTGTATATAGTTTTTCCAGTTCATTGAATAGTGAAATGGTAACCTTATGTGAATAGTGTGATTGGTATCCTTATGTTAATAGTGCAACAGTAACATTATGTGAATAGTTCAACGGTGGGGTTCTAATGGTAGCCTCTTTCCTTTTCCAAATTTTGAGTTTGTGAACAGTGTTTCCAACTTCCTACAGTTTTCCCCATTGATGTTTCCTTTGACATAAAATTATTTTAAAGACCTATTTTAAGGACTCTAAGGTCGATTCAAATTCTATAATTCATATATTCATTTTTCTTAAGGTTCAGGATTCTTTAACTTAGTTAAATCGTGTGGTTTAATGTGATCCTCTTTTAATGGAAAATACGGAGTATCAGTGTATCTTAAACTGTTTCTCTGTTTAATCTTATAAATTAAAATGATATCATCCTTCCTAGTTCTTACACCTTTTTCTCAGCTGTGAGATGTTATATACTTTCATTCCATTCCTTAGGAGATGTGCAATCAACTTTCCTTCTTAGATTTGTTCCCCTCGGTTTCTGTTTCAACCAAGAAGTATCAATCAATATTCGATAAAGGTATAAACTATCATCATTTTTGATCCATTTCCTTCTACCTCTCCTTACACTTATATGGAATGCTATCTCTATTTTCTTAATGGGATTTTCTTGGGTATTTACGGTTGTGGTGGTGTCCTTTCATCCTTGGGTTCATACAGTTGACCCGGGTGGAAGAGTTTGTAACCTGTTGTGTGGATCTTTATCATATAAAGAACGTCATGAACTGTTTGAGGTTGGAGATTTGTTTTTTCTCTTTTCCATTATGTTTGACTATATATATAGCATGTTTTATCCAATTGGATCACAATGGAATTTACATAATAAATTTTTTAACTAGATAAATAAATCGAAAGCAGTGGTATGTTATTGCGTCTTGTTTTTATAGACAGTGTAATATCTATTATATCTTGTTAAACTTTTTTGTTGTTGGAAATTGGTAAAGAACATAAAGTAATAATTAATTGATAATCGTTTGGATAAAGATAAAGAGGCATGTCAATGAACTTGATTGTTGTTTTCGTAATTTATTGTTAATAAAATTTATACAGTATGCATGTTTAGTCAATTTGTGATATCTTAATACTTAAGTTTCTTGAAGTTGGAAACTATGAATAATAAATTAGTAAATACAAGATGGATTAAAGAACTATCTTTTTGATAAATGATATTTCCTTGTAGGGTTCTGAGTTACCATTTTCTTGTTTAAGGGACAACAACCCAATTGATAGGATGGTTGTTTTCCGGGTTCTTGTGTTGTGATGTGAGCCTGGAAGGAAGTTGTTATATGTGGGGGTAGATATGCTTATTTTTTATGCTAGCAGTTGACACATAGAGTGGTGAGATGCATCGGTTTATGCATGTGGGTGTTGGGGAGGACAGCAGGGGTGATGAAACGGGTTGGATGTGAATGTTTGGATGCTTGATGATTCTTATTGGTTGTTTATCTAATTTACATTCCCCATTGTTCAATGCAGATGATCTTGCTTACCCATCTTCTAAAAGGTGTGAAGATGCACGGTGTATGCCACATGATTTGTGTTATTAGCTTCTCAAGGGAGGATGGGTCAATTCTCATTATATAGGCGGCAAAGACTCGATGAGTAGTTAATATACTCACTGTGTTGATACCCTTGTGTTTTTAGCACAAAATGCATTTCTATAATGTCAGGGTATATGGGAAAGTAATTTATAAATAAATAATTGAATAAATTAGGTTAACCAATGGGGTTTGGAAATTGCTGGGGCACAATGCTGAGGTTGTAATTTGAAGGAATAGTGACCTTTAGTTGTGATTCTATTGAAATATAATGTGGAAATTGTTGATGGCTAATTAATATTTAAAGAATTAATTAACGTAAAGTGTAATTAATAAAAAGGAAATGAAGTAATGCAACAAAGCTATTGAAATGGCTATGTGCTTATAGGATACCTATACTTAGATGTGGAATTTTCGATTTTGAGAGATGTTATATGTAGTTGACTCTAAGACTAGGTTATGCCCACAGTGTGGTTGTAAGCTATAGTATATTTTGTATGTTTTTTGTTTCTATACGCTACTCAACCCTATCAGTTAGGTCCATTGACACCTCAGGGATTCTGAGCCTTAGGGGGGGGTGTTTTCTCCAACATTCTGGTGGGAGGATGGATGGATAACAACCCCCTTTTCCCAACTCTCTTCTTTGGTAGTTACTTGCGGTGGTAAGCACAACGGTTAGTTTTCCCCATATATGTGTGTAGATGGTTGTACAGGATTTTGGTTACTCACACACGTATATTATGGATATATTTTCCTATGAAATACTATATGTATAACATGTATAGGATATGATGGGTTGAGGATCCTTACTTGGTTTATGTGCTATAATGGCTTCAGGTATAATACATGACGTATGATACATGTTATATAAGATGTGGTGGCTACCGAAAACTACCTAGTTACATGATTATGTGGACATTGTGGTTTGGTTGCACGAGGTGCATGTTGTGGTTATTCAGCCAGGTGTCTTTGGGAAAGCCTTTTTGGAGAGAGATTCTTAGGATGTGTGACTTTGGGGAGAAGAAGAAAACCAGTGGGGAATTAGTAGTTGGGTACCCTTGAAACTCATTATTATATTATATACTATTATATTTGATACTTTGTGAGTGTCTCCATGGTGAGGCTAGGAACATAGTATACATGTCTAGGTGATGAGTTAGTTTCAATTGTTACTCATTGTGATTTATGATGCTTTCATTACCTTTGCACGTGATTATCTAGGAGGATCCTGCTGAGTATACTATTATACTCACCCTATTTTTATATGAATTTGTTTTCAGGTCACATGGAGTAGGATGAAGATCAGGATGGTTTCTACTATCTTGGGGTTTCAGGAGTTGTTTGGGATTCTTGTTTGCTGTTATTTTTACTTTCTTTTGGGTACCTATAGTTTTCCCTTTTCAGTTGTAGTTGTTTTGCATGACAATACATATGTGAACATGGTATTTCTTTTATATTTTTGTCTGAGTTGGAGTTGGTTGGTATCTATATTTTCCCTCTCTTTCACATGTGGTCACTTTGTGGGTAATGCATCCCAACAGTGTGTTTACTATACCCTCGGATCTAGTCACCGACATGTGCCCTGCTGGAGGCAGGACTCAAGGGTCATTATCTTCATTCTCACATTGTCAACCCAGGAGGGGTACACATTGTGGGGAGGGGGTCATGAAAGAGTGGTATTAGAGGGATATTGAGAAATAGTATAAAGTTTTGTGTTTGTCACAGGTGAGTTTTCATGGGTTGGTAGTGAACCAGTGTCAGTCAAGTTTAGGAAGTGATGTATAAACTATAGACCGACTGAGACATAGGCGTTTAGGGCACCCTATGACTTTTGGTACAGACCTTTAGGTTTATAATGGATACTAAATGAGGTGATACTAGTTGCTGGTAGAGACCTAGGGAAGGATCATGTATAATTATTCTTTTTTCCTGTTTTTGAATGCGTATACTATGGGATAGGTTAAACTAAAAAGAATAAAAGAAAAAAATAATTAATTAATGTTGAGTCTTTCATATTATAGTTTTTTGAGATCTAACTATTTTTTATTGTGCGGGTAGGGATTCAGCTCGATGTCCTCATCAGGATTTCGTAGAAAGTGTTTAGTATACTATTCCAGCATATCTCTGCTGGGTAGAGTTTGAAAATGATGATATTTGGAGGAGGAAACTTTGAGAGTTTCAGCACCAATGTATGTAGAAGTACAATGGCTCTATTTCAGATTCAGTCATGGAAGACTGGTTGGAGTAGGTCTAGATAGGCTTCAGTTTGATTCATGCACAGAAGGAGTACATGTTGTCCTTGGTTGTAACAATGTTGCATGGAGTAGTGAGGCAGTGGTGGTTCTTGTTCCTCAGGGCTCGCGTGGCGTCAAAGATCTCATGAGAGGAGTTTCAAGACAAGATTAGAGTCGATTTATTTTCCTTGACCATGAAGGAATCTAGTTTCCAAGATCTCTTTACCTTTCGATAAGGGAGATCTTGTGTACGAGAGTTTGTAATCTGTTTCAGGAACCTTTTATGATATCCTTCAGACTTGTTTCTAGATGAGGATGCCAGTAAAATGCATTTTGAAGAGGCTTTGCGTCCAATGATCAAGTGCCAGGTCACCCCATTTATGTTGAAGACATATTTTGAGTTGCTGGCATGGGAAGAGGTCATCGATAAGACATTGGCCAGAACTGTATCATCACGAGAGGGAAGTCTTCATGATTCCCCATGAAGAAAATCTATGGTCCGGTGTTCCTGGTATTCAGGAGAGAAGAGTCTCCATTCATCATGGGGTAAGTAATAGCCCTCATCATTTCATTTCACCAGGGGAAGAAGCTCATAGGACTATGCCAAGGGATCTTGTGATTCTTTTTTTGTGGTGGTCGAGGTCATTGGAAATGAGAGTGCCCGACCTTTCCGAGCAATCATCATGCACCAGTTTTTCCATTACAGGTTCCTCCACTAATTCAGTTATAAACGAGGCAGTAGAAGGAGGATGTACTAGCTTTAGATAAGTAGAGGGTAGATAAGGCTTGTAGAGGATAGACCAGTGATGCTACCCTTCCTCAGAGAGTAGAGCACAACCCTGGTGGCGGTCATCATCAGGGTCAGAGAGGCCATGGAGGAGGTCATGGACAACTTCATGCTTTATTGATTCCCACACCAGGCATTCCAGACATCATTTGATGTAACATTTTCTTGTTTTCTACCTTTGTGAATTCCTTGTTTGATTTAAGAGTGAAACAATCCTTCATATCACCAACCCATTTCCATGCTTTGGTACTTCAGGTAGAGAGGCTTCTAGTTCCCTTAGCATTGACTTTGCGAGCTGGAGGTCGGTCTGACATTTTTGGAGTATGTAGAGACTGTGAGCTAGTGTTGGTGAAACATGGCTCTTAGATCGATTTACTTTGTTTAAGAATAAAATCATATGATGTCATTGTCATCATGGATTTGTTGTGCTCGGTGCAGGCTATCATGGATTGCTTTAGGAGGCAGATTGTGTTCTTCGATGCAGATGGACAGCCAGTGGTGTCCGTTGGTGAGCAAGACCCCTAGATGTGTTAGTTATCTGTTTCATCCTTATCATCCATGATAGATGAGATGATGTAGAGTACATTAAAGGTTTAGTAGTCGGCATTTCCTAGGGTCGTAGAAGCGTACTGTAATTTCTTTCCAGAAGAGGTTTTAGAATTACCCCCTCGATGAGAGATTGAGTTTGGGATCAAGAAACAAACATGAGCATCTTTTATCTATATGTATCCATATATGAAGTCCCCTTATAAGTTACGAGATCATTTTATATAGATTGATAGTCTGTTACAGTGCGGTTTTGTTCCGACGAGTTTGTCACCATGGGGCGCACCAGATTTGTTCGTGAAGGATGATGGCAGTTTGCTACTGTGTTTTGATTATCATCACTTGAACAAAGTGAAAATAAATAATTGCTATCCTATTCCACGGATTAATGATTCATTTGATTAACTAAAGGATGCATGTTTTCTTTAATGATTGACTTGGGGTCAGGATATCATCAGATGCATGTGAAGGATGAGTATATCCAAAAGAATACTTTCCATTGTCATCAGGGGCATTAAGAGTTCATTGTAATGTTGTTCGGTGTAATGAATGCTTCAGCTGTATTCATGGGATCGATGAACATTGTGTTCCATGAGTTCTTGGACATGTTCTTCATGGTTTTCCTCAATGATAGCCCTCTGTACTTCATGTCTGAGGAGGAGCATGCAGAGCATCTATAATCTGTTTTGGGGGTTCTTTGCCAACATCAGCTATTTGGAAAGTTATCTATGTGCGAGTTTTGTGCTCAAAAAGTCTGTTTATTTTTGAATTTTGTTTCCTAGGAGGGATTAGCTATGGATCCATCCATGATATAAGTAGTTTTGTCTTAGTAACCCCCAAGACAGTGTCTAAGGTGAAAATTTTCCCTGGTCTCATAGGCTACAATAGGAGGTTCATAGATGATTTCTCTCGAATTGTGACTCCTTTGATAGATTTTACTAGGAATGATCAAGATTTAATATGGACTAATCATTGTTCAGAAGCTTTCAAGTATCAAAATAAGATGTTAGTAGGTTCTTTGGTTCATTATATCCCAGTTGAGGGGGTTGAGATTGACGTTTTCTATAATGCTTTGCATATAGAGTTAGGGTGTATTCTGATGAAGCAGAGATCAGTTGTTTCTTATGGATCTCACAGTTGCGTCCCCAGCAACAATACTATTCAATCCGAGATCTTGAGTTGATAGCTGTGGTGTATTTTCTGTAGTTGTGGATACATTACCTCATTGGAAAGCGCTTTGTGGTTTTCACCAATCATAAGAGTCTGAGGTATGTTTTCTCCTACCGTGACAAAAATGTAAGAGAACATCTGTGGACAGAGTTCTTACATGAATAAAACATTGAAATATTGTATACCCCTTGAAAGGGGTAATGTTGTAGCTGATCCACTGAGTGAAAAGTCATGTAGTGATACAGTGTCTGAATCTGTTGATTCTAGAAGAGTAATGGAAGAACTGTCAGCATTATATCCTGATATGGGAGAAGATGGGGGTAAATATTGTCGTTAATAGATGATGGTTCATTCAACTCTGGTGCAGTAGGTGAATGATTCCTAGTTGGGGGATCTTGAGGTAGAGGTATGGAGAGATCGAGTTGTTTGTGGCGAGGCCCATGATGACTGGTATGATGATGAACAACAACGAGTGTTGTTTCACATAATGATATATGTTCATTTGGAGATACTTGAGATAGTTCTCAGAGAGTTCCCTAATTCACCTTTATAGGTTCATCCTAGTAGGAAAAATATGTACATAGCCTTGAGGAACCAGTTTTGGTGGCCTGGCCTGAAGCATTTTAGTGGAGAGTTTGTGTCTCGATGTTTGGTCTTCTAGAAGATGAAATTCAGACACCATGTTCTTGGTGGTCTGCTCTATCCATTAGATGTTCCTCAGTGGAAGTGGGAGTAAATCATAATGGACTTTGTTATTGGTTTACCTCGATCTTAGGGAGGATATGATGTTATTTTGGTGGTAGTAGACTGTTTAACAAAATTATCCCACTCTATAGCATTCAAGGAGTCATGCTCAGTGAATGTTTTTCGTGGAAGAATCTGGAGGAGGTGGTGAGACTTCATGGAGTCCCAAGGACAATAATTTTTGATCGAGATCCTTGTTTTACCACTAGGGTGTGGAGAGGCCACCAGCATGCTTTTGGATCTCAGCAAAGCTTTATCACTACATTTTATACTGAAATAGAGTGAGACAGTGCGAACCATTCGGAATCTTGAAGACATGTAATGCTCTTATGTCCTACATTTTGGAGGTTTTTGGATGGTGCACTTACCCTTTGTGGATTTCTCTTACAATAGTAGTTTTCACTCCACCATCGGTATGGAGTCATTTAATTCCTTGTATGTCTTACCTTGATGTTCTCTATTGTGCTGAACTGGGGTTAGAGAGTCATCAATTCTCATAATGGAACTAGTGAAGAATACAATAGAGATGGTTCAGGTGATTCGTGAGAGGATTAAGATAGTGAAAGATCATCAGAAATCATATGTTGATCAAAGGAGGAGACCCATAGAGTTTGATGTTGGGGATCACATGTTTTTGAAGGTGACTCCCCATCCTGGGTAGTGAAGGTTTGGTCATGGGAGTAAGATTTCTCCACAGTTTGTTGGACCTTTTGAGGTGTTAGCTCATGTGGGAGCTATGGCGTATCGAGTAGTACTGCCCCCACAGATGAGCTGGATACATGATGTTTTTCATGTATCACATCTCTATTGTTATCTTCCTGATGACTCATATATCATCGATTTAGGAAAGATCAATGTTGATGATGATGCATCCATGGAGGAGCAGCTTGTGGAGTTACAAGACCGAAAGAGAAGGTGTTGTGCGGGCATTATATCAACTTAGTTCATCTCTTGTGGAGATACGGTGTCATGGAGGATATTACCTAGGAACATGAGTCACATATATGTGCGCAGTACCTAGAGATGTTTGATTTTTTACTATTTTCATGTAATGATGTCCCATTTGTGGTTATAGACCTTTCGTTATTATGATATTGCTTTCTTTGGCTTCTTCTTGTGGCTTTATCTCTTTTGAGAGGTATCTCGATGGGTGGTTGTTCATAATTGTTTTTTGTTCCCTTTTAGGTTGGTTATAAATTCTCAATGATGAGAATTTGTTTAGAGGTATCTAATGTAATGACTTGGACCTCTCTGGTCTATTCCTTTGAGAACATCTGGTGTTTTTTGTGTTCTAGGGTGTCAATATGACTTATCCCCAACAGTTTTCCAAATTTTTAGTTTTGTGAATAGTGTTTCTAGTTCTGTAAACATGGCAATGGTAACCTCATGTGAATAGTGTCATCAGTAGCCTTTTGTGAACAATGCAATAGTAACTTTATGTGAACAGTTTCATTAGTAACTTTATGTGAATAATGTCATAAGAAGCCTTATCGGAACAGTTAAATTGTAACCTCATGTGACTAGTGCAATTGTGAGGTTCTAATGGTAGCCTCTTTCCTTCGCCAAATTTCGAGGTCATGAATAGTGTTTCTATCTTCCTATAGGTTTTCCCCTTCGACATTTCTGTTGACGTAAAATGTTTTTAATGCATTGTTTTAAAGACTATAAGGCCGATTAAAAAGTGATAACTCCTATAATAATTTTTCCTAAGGCTCGAGCTGCTTTTACTTAGTCAAATAGTGTGGTTTAATGTGATCCGCTTTTAATGGAAAATTTAGCATATCAGCATATCTTAAACTATTTCTCTGTTAAATATTTTAAAGGGACAATATATCTTCTTCTCTAGTTATTCCTCCTTGTTCTTAGTTATGAGATGCTCGAACCTTTAATTCCCTCCCGTTGGAGTTGCGCAATCGAAATTCCTCCTTGGATGCTTTCCCCTTTTTATTTTTTGCAACCTAGAAGTATCAATCACTACTCAATATATGGTATGACCTATTTTCAATATTTTGGGTCCTTCTCCTTTGGTTTATCCATTCCCTTTTATGGAATTCTATCTCTATATTCTTAATAGTATTTTCTTTTGTAATGACTGGTGTAGTGGTGTCGTTGCATCCACGGGTGGATACAGTTGTCACGAGGGAGGAGATCATAACACGTTGTGTGGATTTTTGTCATATAAAAAAGGTCAAGAACCATTTGAGGTAGGGGATTCATTGCTTCTCTTTTCTTTTATGTGCAATTGTATAGTTATCTTGTTTTACCCCACTAGATCATAATAGAATTGACATAATAAATATTTGAACTAGATAAATAAATTGACATTGATCATATGTTATTACATCTTGTTTTTCTAGATTGTGTGATATCTATGATTTCTAGTTTATCTTCTTGTTCTGGATGGAAATTGGTAAAGAAAATAATGTTAGAATGAATGGATAATCGTTTGGATAAAGATGAAGAGGCATGTGAATGAATCTGATTTTTGTTTTTGTAATTTGATGTTAATAAAATTGATGCAGTAATCATGTTTAATAAATTTTGGATATCTTACTGTTTAGTTTTCTCAATGTTGAAACCTACAACTAATAAATCGGTTAATTCAACATGTATTAAAGAACTTGTTTTTTTTATAAAAGATAATTTATTGCAGGGTTCTGAGTTACCCTTTTTCTTGTTTAAGGGCCAAGATACCAATTGATATGATGGTTGTTTTCATGATGCTTGTGTTGTGAAGTGATCCTAAAAGGCCGTTGTGTTATGTGGGGGTAGGGAGGCCTATTGGTTGTGGAAGCAGTTGATTCCTAGAGTAGAAGGATACATCAGTTTATGCTTGTGGGTGTCAGGGAGGACATCAGGGATTATGAAATGGGATGGATGTGAATGTTTGGATGCTTTTTGATTCATATTGGTTATTTATCTGCTTTACATTACCCACTACTCAAGGCTGGTGTTCTTGATTAACCTTCTTCTGAAAGGGGAGAAGACATGTGGGGTATGCCACATACTTTCTATTTTTACCTTCCCAAGAGAGTATGGCTCAACGATCTTGCTATAGGAGGTAAAGACTCGACGAGTAGTACATCTACTCACTGCGTTGATCCTCTTGTGTTTAGTAGCATAGAATTATTTTCATGAATTTTAAGGAATATGGTAAAGTAATGTTGTAAATAAATAATTGAATACTTGATGTTAACCCATGGGGTTTTGAGCTTAGTAGGGAGCAATGCTGAGGTTGTAATTCGAAGGAACAATGACCTTTGGGTGTGATGCTAATGAAATATAATGTGCAAATTATTGATGGTTAATTAATGTAAAAATAATTAATTTAAGTAAGTGAAACTAATAAAAAGGGAATTCAGTAAGGTAATAAATCTCTTTAAATGGTTGCGTTCTTATAGGATACCTAGTCTTGTAAGTGGCAGGTGGGAGTCCAAGAGACGTTTGATTCAATTGAGTCTAAGACTAAGTTATGCCCATAGTGTGGTTGTGAGCTATAATATATTCTATACTTTATGTGTTTCTAAATTTTACTCCACCCTTTTAGTTAGAAAAAATGACACCTCGGGGGATCTGAGCCCTTGGGGGTGTTTTAACAAACATTCCAGTGGGAGGATAAATGGTTGACTACCCCCTTTATCCCTTCTCTTTTCTCTTGGTAGTTACATGTGCTGGTAGGCACAACGGTTAGTTTTCCCCATATATGTGTTTAGAGGGATATAATGGCTTGTGGTTACTCATACACTCTTATTCTTGATATAGTTTCCTATGGACTACTATTGGTATAACGTGTATGGGTTGTGATGGATTTAGGATCCTTGGTCAGTGTATGTACTATAATGGCTCCAGGTATAATAATTGATGTATGATACATGTTATACAAGAGGTGGTGTCTCCCAAAAACTACCTGTTTACTTGATTAAATAGATGTGGTGCTTTTGTTTCCTGACATGCAAGTTTTGTGCTTCTCTCTGGTGTCTGCGAGAAATCCTTTTTAGAGAGAGATTCTTAGGACGTGCGATGTTGGTGAAAAGTGGGAAACCAGTGGGGAAGTAGTAGCATGGTGCCCTTGATATTCTTTATTATATTATATACTCTTGTTTGTGATACTTAGTGAAATTATCCATGGGGAGTCTAGGAACATAGTATACCTATTTAAGTGATGAGTTAGTTTCACTTGTTGTTCATTGTGCTTTAGAATGCTTTTTTTACATTTGGACGAGTGGCTCCTGGGAGGATCCTTCTGAGTATACTATTATACATAGCATATGTCTATATAAACTATTTTTTAGGTCACTTTGATTAGGTTAGAGATCAGGCTGGTTTCTAATAGATTGGGGTTGCAAGAGTTATTTGTGCATCATGGTTGCTGGAGTTTTTACTTTATTTTAGGTACTTTCAGTTTCCCCCTTTGAGTTGTAGTTGTTTTCCATGACATTACATATGGGTTCTTGATATTTCTTTTATACTGTTGTCTGAGTTGTATTTTGTTGGTGTATGTATAATATCTCTCTTTCTCATGTGTTCTATTTGAGGGTCATGCCTCCCATCTGTGTGCTTATTATACCCTTGGTGTTAGTCGCCAACCCGGGGCCTACTGGAGGCAGGACATGGGGGTCATTATCTCCCTTCTCACATTGTTAGCCCAGGAAAGGTACACTTTGTGGGGAGGGGGCCATGAAAGTGAAAAATCTAACTTTAAAATAAAATTATTCATAATCAATTAATAAATTTGAAAAATTTATCTTATAACTAAAAAAATAAAATATATAAAGGAAAAAACATTTATATAATTGGTATTATTTAAACATTAATGGTAGTTATTTTTATTTCATATCAATAATGAATCGAGTATGTGTTAATCTATTTTTATAAACATTATACTAGATTATTAATTTTAAATCAATCAATTTAATTATTTTGTATAAATATACAATATTTATAGATAATAATTATTTGAAGAATATCATTTTTTATTAAATAATTTTTATGCCATTATATAGAATTTTTTTATTCATTCTATACCTATTTAATTTTTTAATTCCTCTGATATAAAAATATTTCATTGAAATTTATATGTCCATCAAGTAATTATTTAATAATAACAATAATAATATGTACCATGTAAAAACAAATTTTTATTATATATATTTTAATTATTAACATTCAATTTAATTATATAATGATATTTTTATTGTTAATTATATTATATTCTATTAAAAATCCTACAAACTATAAATATCACAAGACTAGATTTCAAACAACCATATTTTAAATATTCATATATATAGTGACCCAATTTCAAATGAACATACATATAAAAGTTTGATTTTAATCCTATATATGAAAATTAATATAATATTAAAATCTTTCATCATTTTAATTAACTACTCTCTCAACATGAAAATATTATCTCCATCACATATCATTCTATAAATAGTATTTGATTGTGGTTGGGAACATCATTGAAAATAATGAGGTTGAAAAGTATATCTTTGTGTTATTTTTTAAACATGAGTGATTATTTCACTTGTACATATGTTAATGATGTGTTTTATTGTATTATAATAATATATTTATTTTTGCCTTTTATTTTTTTAATCTAAATTATTAAAATGTATCACTAATTTTTAGTTCATAGTTGTGTGTGAAAAATGAAATATAATGCAATATTTTTTATTTAAAATACTTTTTGAAATAATGGGGTGTATCACATAGAAACAATTCATTCCATAATAAATTTACTATAATTACCCTACTATAATCCATAAATCTGATCTAGAGTTCCACATTTCCACATGCATACCACCCAAAACACAATATATTGTCGGGTAGAAGTAAGGGTCTTAATGTCATCTATGTGGGGAGTATACTCTTACTATCAATTAATAAAAGTGTAAATAAAAATATAATATTATAATAATAAAAATTCTATAATAATGGAAGGACTTGTATCTCAAAGTATGTTGAACTATAAACCAAGGACCACTAAAGTGGTGGGTAAAACTAGAGTATGATAAATACATGAAACTAATTTAAACACTATGGAAGCCATCCAAATACTCTCGGGATACTCACTCCAAACACTATTAACAGTTTCCTAGCTCCCAGTTGAAGGTACTCTACATTCCCTCAGTCTCTAATCATGATGGATACTTGTGCCTCAATATTTATCTATATGGTTTTAGTATAAACATAATAATATACCAAAAATGAATACATAACATAATTTAAATTGATATGTAAAAGTGCATGTTTGGATGTGAAGTAAATTCATTAATAAAAATACAACCACACATGCAATAAATAATTAGGCATTATGAAATCCACCACAAATTTCATCCTCGAATGCTTCTAAATCATGGTTATAAGAATGATAATTTCAATCACTGAATATTACAATATTTTACAAAACTCTTAATATTGGTTAGAATCCTAACCATATCAATCCTATCAGTGTCTCACATTTATGGAAACTCCACACAACCCACCCTGATAGTAGTCTTTATCAAGAATACTATGTGGCCCACAGGAATAGTGGCCATTCTCACTGGACAATGGAATGTACCATGTAACATGTTTATCATAATTTGATAACACAACACACCATTAATTAATTATGACACATTGGAATATGAGTGAATGATTCTCAATTCCCATGTAGTGTCTACAGTGTCATAAACAAAAACATCTATGATCCGATACATAAAAACAAATGAGCCGTAATACATATCCATCGTCATGTCATCTCTCTCAATGACTATGGGTTCATCTAACTAAAATGAAGCCACATTATCTTATAAGTACATGATGAGAGGTTCCACGTGCTACGAAATACTATATTTAATAATTATCATAGAAAGAAACCTTATGGAATAACATGTTCCATAAAGAATAAGTTACAAAAAATTACAACATCTCATATCAAGAAAGGTTCATAATCATAATAACTTATTATAAAAATTATCGTAAAAATGATTCATATACTAAAGAACATTTTACTATAATTGATTTTTCATCAAATTCTATGTTCATCAAGATAAACATCATGAAACCCATTTTCACAAAAAACCTCAATGTTTTCATGACAATAAATCTTATAACTGGTTTCATATAATATAATATAGTTTCACTATAAATAAATAAATAAGAAATTTAAACATTAAAAACAACTCTAACATAACCAAAAAAACTACCATCGGTAGAATCCTAGTCTTGTTGAAGAGAAACATAAAATCTAGAATGTGAAAGTCTAGCTAAGGAGGAAATCTTCAAGTGGTTCACCACTAAGATGTTGACGAACATAAATGTTCATTGAGAGGATATTTTATACTTTAAAATTTAATAAAATACCAAAACATGTCATGAAATAGCTTGGCCAAAATAATATTAGTCCCATTTTAGAATTAGCTGATGAGCATGGAGATGATTTCGGGTAGTAAAAGAAGAACTTAATAAGTCCTCCACTAAATTGAACCACAATATCAGAACCAAACATGTAGACTGAAGGATTCCTTATATAGATCAAAGATAATGTAATATTAACGTAGATAAGTAATAAAAAATGAGCATAAAAGAAGGTCAGATAAGTCCATGAGCTATTATATCCACACAACTATAAAATTCATCGTATTAATGAGGAATCGTAATGTTGTTTGAACCTATAAATTAATTGAGTAAACTAATTGAATTAAAAAATGTTACAACATCTAAAAAAGTAACTCAGGTTTCCCTATTGATTCGGTTATGTGCTATGGAGAAAATATATGATTTATGAAATTTGAAAATCCATCTTATTCATTAAAGTAACCTTCACTAAGGCCTACCCATGGGCCTACTATTCTTGAACACTCCAAGAACAAATTACAAGCCCATAAAATTTATACCCCATACCAACCTATTTTCACCTCACTGCACCATATAAAATGGGTGTGGTGGGGTTTTACAGGCCATGGATAAGAATATCGACCTCGATTTCCATGGCATGGCTATATCACGACAATATAATTTTTAAAAATGTTGTCATGTACAGTACCATAATAGTGATCAATATATATTTTACTATGGATGTTGTGTTTTTTATTTTTTAGTTAAAATTCTCTACAACCAATATTAGTTCCCTAAACAACCTCCAATGTGAACTAGACCAAAAATAAACCATTAAAAGGTTTAAATACATCATTTATCTCAATTTGGTTATTATATAAAAATATCTACCAAAATTGAGGTTGTTAAAATATACCCCTGTAAGGATATCTCATCCTTGAAATATGTCTCTATATTTAAACTCAAACAATATCTTACATTACACTCGAATGTGAAAATCCTTTCCCCATGTATCTATTTTGAGCTATCATTGCCTATATAAGATCTACAATAGCAACAATATCTTCATGAATAAAAAAACTCTTTCTACTCCACTATTTTCATAGGTCACTCCATGAAATATGTCTTCACTTAAAACTCAATAACCTCACATGACATAGCATGTAGATGATTGGGCACATACATCAAACTATTTGATACATGTAACATGTCATACATACCTTGATAATGCTGGGGAAGACCCCAATAGTATTAATCAATACCAATATTCTCAATTATCTCAAATGTTCCAAAAAACAGTAGTTCCCACTTTCAATGCTTCCAAAGATGTCAATAGCCTAATCGATTAGTCAACCTTAAGAGAACCTCATCACCCAAAGAAAACATCAAAGTATACTTATACAACTATAATATGGTCTCTATATATATTGTGTGTTGACCAATAATGTTCAAATCAGCTTCCCTTTACATGGTTTATCCTACACAAAAATCATCCTTGAAATACTTTCATCACTTTTCTTATTCCAAAAAAAAGATGATTGACAACACCAACCCTTGATATCATCATCATTAGACATCTATATATAATTATTCAAACAATTTTTACAAGTGGACTCCATAAAATCTATTTCTTAATCCCATGATACTTCAGTGTATTTTAGAGAATCTCAATACATATCCTTGAGAATATAGATTATCCACTCAAACTATCTATTTGTCTGTGTGTGACTTTTTGTGGTCAATAATAGCTGAGTAACTAGAGAATTAATCAATCCCTTCCTGACCTATGATGTTAAATATGTTTGTCAATCTAATAAAATGATAATTTGAACATTGTATATTCATAATGTCTCACATACATATATATCTTTCCCAACTCATCTACATAAAAAGTCACTTGAATCAGCACGAAATGGGACACCATGATTATATAATCTAATATCATCATAAACCATCATGATTCTTTATGGTTCATTGTAATCCCATAGAAAAATACATCATGAAATCTTTTATATCAATATAGTCAATTGTAGTGGCTTGATTAAAGCACAAAGATGATAATTCACAACCTTTAATCAATTTAAGGTAATACAACATGAAATAAAACCTTTGATATCCCTAATTATACATGAATAACAAAACTAAAGTCTAATTTTTTAATAAATCTTCTTCATCCTCGTATTAACAACCCAGAAAATGGATTGTTAGTCGCCTATATTCTCTTACCATATGAAAATAATAACTAAAACCCACATATGGAAAAATTATCTTCATGATTATCTAAGGAAAAACATGGTTTGGGATAATCTCTTTGAAATATTTATCTCATTAACTCACACTCAGAATATGACTCACAGAGAGTAGTAACACGATCCACTATGGATGAAATGATTACCAAAAGTAATATTATCTAAGACCATCAATCCTTACTCACACCCATAGATAAATAAACAACCAAAAAAATCATATATCACTATTTATCTAAAGGTCTCTCTACAATATCATTTACATCCTATGTCTGTATATTTAGAGAATCCATGATAATGTTACGCTTACCTGGTGAATAATGTCATGAACCAGGCCGGATCATCATCCGACCCGACACCCGACCCAGTCCGCGATATGGCCCAACGGGCGTTCCTGATCCCCCGGGGCTGGCAACTAGTGTCGGACATCAAAATAAACCAGTTTGGAATTGTTTGGCCCATAACAAAGATAAATGAACATAAGCTGAACAAGAAGATAAATAAATGAAAATAAACTAAAAAAGATCACAGTGGAAAAAGGAATAAACAAAGCAACATGACATACCTCAGGTGACCCCATGGATCACCACAGTACGTCAATTACACTCGCTCAAAATAATGATATAGGAAAGAAACCTGCAACTGAAAATTAAAGTAGGTGTGAGCACCGATATGCTCAGAAGGATTTCAAAAATATAACCACGTCCTATAGCCCTTCCATTATTAAGAAATCCAATTATGACAGTTTGAAAATAAGATAATAATAAAATAATTTTTTTCCTTATTTTCTAATTCAAGTGATGAGTTTGTATTTTCAAGTAATGCGTTTCACTCCCACTATATTTTTAAAATATGTTCCGAGCATGCATTAATGTTTCAAAATAAAAAGAAACCAGTTTGGATTAAAATATGGCTTTCACAAACAAGACAACAAGTATGAAACAACTAGAAATAAAGATACATCACAAGCAGCATGTCGCAAATGAGCACCATGGGTAATCCCTATTGGTATCTAGAACAAGTGGGAACCTAGAGACCTCGTACCTCGGCGAAATGTGGCTTTGAAGGCCACAACCCTCAGAAAACGTGTCTTAGAAGACCACAACCCTCATAAATTCATAGGTTTAGTTAGTGTTGTTGCGTCGATCTTGCTAGAAAAACCCGGATGAACCCCTGCCGTTTCATCTAGCGCAGTAGTCCTGGTCACCCACCTAGATACCCAGGTTTCCCATTGTGCTCTATTTCAAATGGTGGTGAGTTTTCATTATCAAGCAAACAAACAAGTACATAACACTTTCTTTACACTAGGCACATATAACAAACCCCACATTAACACTTTCATTACATTTTATTTTCAAATTAAGGGGAATGACTCAAGAGGGGTTTTCTATTTTCAGAAACCAAATCATAAAGTGAAAAACAGTTCTCATCACTTTAGAATAAGTATTCATCATTTTAGAACACCTAAAGGTAATATATATTTAAATAAAGCTAAAAAATGCACTTAAAATGAAGTAATACTTTTAAGGTGGTCAAACCATATTTTAATCTTGTGTTCACATCAAAACCCATTTTTGAAAATCACTTTGGAACCCCATTTTAAAAATAATGCATGTCGTTACACATTCATAACAAAATTGAACAAAAGGCCACACAACTTTTTGAAATACCCATTTCATGTTCAACCCCTATGAAACCAATTTGTAAGATCCACAACCACATATATATATATATAGTTCATATGGATTTCACATAAAAAAATAAGGAAATACTTTTAAAGAGACATCAAGCAGAAATAGAAATTCTAATTAAAGATTAGGGCATAGGGGACCTACCTCAAACTTGTCGTTATTTATCGACGACCACTCTAACTGGCCATGTGGACTCCCATGAACATTCATTAATACATATATATATAAATACCCCTAGATGTATTTCACATATTACCCATGCCATGAGGGAATATGTAGAAAGAGGGCATTCATATGTATATGTCTTACCTTATTCATGCAGAAGTAGGCGTTCTTGACACCCGCAACTTGAAACCATCATAGTGAGGTCCAACGCACTACACAAATAATTTAATAAAACCACTTAACACTTGAACAATGTACAAAACATTTCAAAATAATGCATCAAGGGTTTGGACTAAATGAAAAACATTCAAAACATCCTTTTTAAAACCAAACGCGTCAAGATGAAACACCAAAACACCAACTGCAGCCTACACAAATTATAATAGACGAACTGCATAGTTATTAAAAACACTTATAAACAATTTAGCATGGGTTTTTCCACAGAAAAGTTTCATGTGCAATGCATAAAACACTACTAGAAAAAGTAAACACACGCAACCCTCAAGCAATACTAGATTCGAAGCTTTAATTTCCTTAAATAAATCAATTCTTGAAGTCATAAAACAACCATGAATAATGAAACAATGTACATACCTCAAAAAAACCCATGTGCCTTTTCTTTTTAAAAATAAAATGCACACCAAAACCGTTCGAAACATCATTCGCATCACTTAAAAAATTTTAAATAACCAACTTCATGATTTATAAATTAACATCAAATAGCACAACATGAGTTCTCCTAAAAAACACACCTCATTATATACAACATGCTATAAAAAATCAAAGGCATACTAAACTTCTTTAAAACTAGTTTCACACCAAACAGATCAATCACATAACACAAAATTTATTTACACAAGTAAAATAATCCACCAAATAATCTCAATAATTTTTGCACACACAAAAAACCAAATTTTTTCATTAAAAACAGTACTTCATGCAATTCCACATAAACAAAATTATACTAAACATTGAAAGTCGCAAATTAATTATCATGGATCGTGAGAAATACAACAGCAGAATAAAACACTTACATCAGTGTAGAAAACTTCACAAAAGCAGTGTGCAATCTCCGTCCAAAGTCAATCACACTGCAAGGGACCTAAAATGAACCATAAATCAAGCAATCAAAACCCATAAACAAAAAGATAAAACCCTAAAATCGGAACCCTGTAAGAAGAAAAACCCTAAGGAGGAAGAAGAAGATCATCATCGAGGGATGACCTTGCGACAGAGGGAGAAGGATGCTGGTCACCGATATGAGTGCCATCAGGGAGAGGGGGAAGAGGTTCCAACCAAAGGGTTGCTAGAAGGGGGGTGCAGCCAAGGTATAGCCGATGAGAGAGGGAGGCGCGTTGGGTGTCCGAAGTAGGGTGGCCGACGGTGCGAGGCGGCGCGAGGAGGGGTGTGGGGTGCCGATACAATGTGTCACCGAATGGAAGGCAGGAGAGTGGGAGAGTGTCAGTTGCTAGGGGTGAGGCACGACGAAACCAGGGGAGGGAGGAGGGTAGGTGTTGTGCATGGCGCACAGTGAGGAAGAACAAATGGGGGGAGAGAAAAGAAAAAGTAAATGAAAATAAAATAAAACCTAAATAAAATAAAATATAAAATAATAATAACACTTATCAACTATTTAAAAAAAGATAACGTTAATACTTTTATAAAAATTTTAAAGGCATAATAAAACAAATAAAAAAAATAATATCCTAATTAAAATATTAACAAAACATGATAATAATAATCTTAACATTTTTTGTTATTAAAACAGTTCTAAATAATTTTATTTTTCTTTTGTGTTATCTTTATTATTAATTCGGTTAATAAATTAACTAACCATGCATTAGGCAGGACACACGGTGGTCTGGTGATGCCACATGTCTTCATCTATGCCATGCCCATGCATTGGACATTGCGAAGCCAAAACAATCACTTTTTGGAAAAAGCGCCCAAAATTCAATTCGGGCTGAACTGGCAAACAAAAATAGGATTGAAATAGTTAAAATAATTAGAATAATTAAATTATTGAATTCAGGGTGTGACAATTCTCCCCACCACAAAACGTTTTGCCCCTATAAAGTCACCCAGCCAAACGAGAAACCAGACATGAGTTCGAAACTGAACGAGGCCAACAAAAACCTGAAATCGGTGTGACTTTTCACTCCATCATTCACACCCGACCAACTCTGAGGGAAACTGAAAAGAGAATAACTATCAGGAAACGAGGAGGGTTCTCCAAACCCCAAGAACCCAACTATAATAATTAACACTGACAGTTAGTATGGGCTAACTCTGGAACTACTAACTTGATCCAAGAGGGAACCACCACATAGACCAATCCTCGAAGAAGGCACAAAAAGATTCATAGTGGGTCTCCCCACTATTTAAGAACATACCAGCTTAATCCAATTAGCACAGAACAATACGAGAAACCCAGCACAAACTGAACCATGAACTCTCTGCATAAACTAGACTCCCACCACATGGGGTCATTGATGAAAGACCTCAAACCGAGTATCGGTCCAAACCCCGATTCATTATTTCCCAAGACGCATGTGTCTCCATGGCGAGTGCATCCTAAAACAAGAACGAGTCGCCAGTGGATCTAGCCACACGAGAGAGATAATCATCTTGAGATTAACATCCATAAAGAGACAACTCCAAAGCTCATATTTGAGGAGGCACAAGTACTAAAATTTCAAGAAAACAAGACCGCAATGCCTTTTTGCAACCATAGTGGGGTATTCAAAGAACAAATACCACAACGAGAAAAAGAGACCTTTTCTCCTCTTATAGCGAAACAGAACCTTCAAAGATGAGGAAGAATGAACCGAGAAATTTAAACTTTCCCTATTTTAGCACTGGAGATAAAAGTTAGACCAATGTGACCCACACCCAATGATTCTTGACTGCGTGAAAGGCTTCGCTCCGAGACCTGTGGTTGGAGCTCTGATGTCTTGAAGCATCTATTGCCCCGCATTCTGGAGCTATCATCCTCCGGTCAAGACTCTTCCTAACCTTGCCGCTAACGAAACCTCTACAGGTTTCCCCAAATGGCCACAATGACGGCAAGCCTTCGTAGGATAAAGACAAGCCTACTTAAAGTACCCAAACTGGACACACATAAACCAAACAAGAGGGTGGCCCGACTAAGAGAAAATGGAATTGACCAGAAGACTTGTATGAGATAGGTTCCCCCGGTTCACTCTCCTCACCGGTTGGGGAACCTTCCTGAACACCAAAAATAATTGATCCTTGAACCCAAGAACAAGACCCCACACAGGAGAAACTTTAACTGATTTCACGATGCTACCTCTAGAGAGATGGGATATCAACCCCTTGAAATGCCTGATGTAAGCCTTCACTGTCTGTTGGCCTCGCTGGACACTCACGTGATCTACTACTTTCCTTTCATTCACCTCCTTAGGTATAAATCATCAGACAGAAGTGGTCTTAAACACCTTTCAAGACATCCCATCATGCAATGATGCTGGTATTTTCACTCACACCAATCCATATTTTCACCTTTAAATGGACCTGAACCAACACAGACACTCATAGCTTTATGAGTTCCCAATAACCTGAAAACACCAATGAATTCACCAATATAGTTTGCAACCTTCAATAGATTACTATCACCCCAGAATCTAGATAATTACATAAATGAATTCAATTCCACTGCCCTGCTAAGGGTATGGGTAGAACCAACAACTAGAAGAGGCTCACTATAAACTTCTGGGACTTTTCTGGGCAGCATTCTCAAAAACAAGAGGCAAAAATTCAAATCAAAACTCATCATAGATCAAAATTTTACACCTCAATGACAAACTAATGCCCAAACTCAAATCACCATTCCAACTACAATTCAGTATGTCAAAACCAAGAACCCATGAAAAATGATATTAAACATGAAAAGAGAACACTAAGCAATTTCTCACTCACTTTTCAAAACATTTGAAAATCCTTTTTTTGAAAACCATATCTTCAGCAAACAAAACAACTCAAATATCCACCATTGATATCCTATGAAGTCTCACACATACATATCATTGTGCTAGCTTAAGCACCCATCCACTCACACCACAAATTTTCCCACTTTCCACATGCGCACCTCAATGTATGTGATCACTCATTGGAATACCAGGGGTCAATTCAAGAAACTTCTCATTTCAAAAATAGACCAATAAGCACAAATCACAAATTCTCAACCAATTTTGTGAAAGTCACTTATCATTAAAGAAACACATTTCCAAATTCCAAAATGTTTTTCATTTCAAAAACCATTTTCCACTCCAACAACCACATTCCCTTTTTAAAAACACCTTCACAAAAATCCATTTTTATTTTTGAGATCTACTCACACCAACCAAAATGAAGGACGAACTTAACTCACATCAAAATTTTATAAAACAAGGAACTAGTGGCTATGCAGACCCGGTAACATGGCTTAGTAGACCATGCTCCGAGCGGTCATCCCGACAAGAAGTATCTTGGACCATGCACTCGGACTCTACATGGGTCTCTACTCCATGCAGGCTCGTCGCATAACACCAGATCACTTCCCTTGTCATCCCTCATCCACACAGACCAAGCAAAAGAAAAACTCAAATCCTATACTACCCCTGGAAACATTAGTCTCAGGATGGTAAAGAGATCATGATGTCCTTCCCACACATACCTATTGAGTCCCAACACACCTAATCACCAAGCTACTTGACACCCCAAATAACAAGGACCCCTCTAATACCATTTTGTCATGAACCAAGTCGTATTGTCATCTGACCCGGTCTGTGACATGGCCCGAAGGGCATTCCCGATCCCCACGGGCTGGAAACTAGTGTCGGCCATCAAAATAAACCAGTTGGGAATGGTTTGGCCCATAAAGAAGATAGATGTACATAAACTGAACAAGCAGATAAATAATGTAAAATAAACTAATCATCTTGACAGCATAAAAAGGAATAAACAAACCAATGTGACATACCTTAGGTGACCGTGTGGATCACCATGGTACGTCAACTACACTCGCTCCCAAAAGAGATCCAAGACTGAAACCTGCAACTGAAAAGTAAAGTTGGTGTGAGCACCGAGATGCTCAGTAGAAATTCCAAAATATATCCACATCCTATGCCCCTGCCTTTGTTAAGAAATCCAATTATGCCAGTTTGAAAATAAGATAATAATAAAATAATGTTTTTCCTTCTTTTCAAATTCAAGTGATGAGTTTTCATTTTCAAGTAAAGTGTTTCACTCCCACTACATTTTCAAAATATATTCCGAGAATGAATTATCATTTCAAAATAATAAAGAAACCAGTTTGGACTAAACTAGGGCTTTCACAAACAAGACATCAAGTATGAAACAACTGGAAATAAAGTTATATCACAAGCAGCATGTCACAAATGATAACCATGGGTAATCCCTATTGGTAGCTAGAAAAAGTGGGAACCTAGAGACCTCGTACCTCGGTGAGACGTGGCTTAGAAGACCCCAACCCTCAGAAAACGTGGCTTAAAAGACCACGACCCTCAGAAATTCATATGTTTAGTTAGTGATGTTGCGTCAATCCTAGTAAACAAACTGGGATGAACCCCTGCCATGTCATCTAGCGTACTAGTCCTGGTCACCCACCAAGATACCCCGATTTCTCATTGTGCTCTATTTCAAATGGTGGTGAGTTTTCTTTATCAAGAAAACAAGCAAGTACATAACACTTTCATTATCTAAAACCCATTCAACCTCTCACCACCACTCTCCCTCCTTAAGCGCATTCCCCCTCTTTACATCACCCAACCACGCACAAGCCTTTACACTAGGCACATATCACAAACTGCACATTAACACTTTCATCACATTTTATTTTCAAATTAAGGGGAATGACTCAAGAGGGGTTTTCTATTTTTTTTTTCAAACCAAATCGTAAAGTGCCAAATGAGCCTCATCACTTTAGAAGGAGTATTCATCATTTTAGAACACCTCAAGTTACTATATATTTAAAACTAGCTAAAAACCGCACTTAAAATGAATTAATACATTTAAAGAGGTCAAACCATCTTTTAATCTTGTGTTCACATCAATACCCATTTTTGAAAATCAATTTGTAACCCCTTTTTAAAAATAATTCATGCCGTTACACTTTCATAACAAAATAGAACGAAAGTCCACACAACTTTTGGAAATACCCATTTCATGTTCAACCCCTATGAATCCACTTTTTAAGAACCATAACCACATATACATATAGTGCATATGGATTTCACAAAAAAAAATAAGGAAATAGTTTTAAAGAGACATCAAGCAGAAATATAAATTCTAATTAAAGATTGTGGCATAGGGGACCTACCTCAAACCTATTGTTATTTGTCAACGACCAATCGAACTGACCCTGTACACTTCCATGCACATGAATTTATATATATATATATATATATATATATATATAAATACCCCTAGCTGCATTTCACATATTCCCCACGCCATGAGGGAATATGTACAAAGAGGGAATTCATATGTATATGTATTAACTTATACATACACAAGTAGGTGTTCTTGAAACTGGAAACTTGAAACCATCGTAGTGAGGTCCCACACACTACAAAAATAATTTAATAAAACAACTTAACACTTGGAAAATCTACAAAACATTTCAAAATAACACATCAAGGGTTTGGACCAAAATAAAAACATTCAAAACATCCTTTTTAAAACAAAATGCACCAAGATGAAACACCAAAACACCAACTGTAGCCTACACACATTATAATAGACGAACTGCATAGTTAAAAAACACTGATAAATAATTCAAAATGGGATTTTCCATAGAAAAGTATCATGTGCAACGCATAAAACACTACTAGAAAAAGAAAACGCACCCAACCCTCAAGAAGAACTAGATTTGCATCATTAATATCCTTAAATAAATCAATTCCAGAAGTCATAAAACAACCATGAATAATTCAACAATGGACATACCTCAAAAAAACCCAAATCCATTTTCTTTATAAAAATCAAATTCACACTAAACCCTTTCGAACCATCATTTGCATCACTTACAAAATTATAAAAATCCAACTTCATGACTTATAAATTAACATCAAATAACACAACATGAGTTCTCCTCAAAAACACACCTCATTATATACAACATTCTAAAAATAAATAAAATGCATACTAAAATCCTTTAAAACTAGCTTCACACCAAACAAATCAATCACATAACACCAAATTTATTTTCAAAAGTAAAATAATCCACCAAATGAACACAATAAGTTGTTCACACACAAAATACAAAATTTTCTCATTAAAAATTCAACTTCATGCAATTACACATAAATATTATTATACTAAACATTGCAAGTCACAAATTAATTATCACGGTCCATGCGAAATACAACAGCGGAATAAAACCCTTACATCGGTGTAGAAAACATCACAAAAGTAGTGCGTAAACTCCGTCACAGATCAATCGCACTGCAAGGGACCTAAAAAGAACCATAAATCAAGTAATCGGACCCCATAAACAACAAGATAAAACCCTAAAATCGGAACCCTGTATGAAGCAAAACCCTAGGGAGGAAGAAGAAGATCATCATAGTGGGATGACCTTGTGACAGAGGGTGCAGGATCCTGGTCGCCGAGATGAGTGCCGCCAGGGAGAGTGGGAAGAGGCACTGACCGAAGGCTTGCTGGAAGGGGGAGCGGCCAAGGGATAGCCAGCGATAGAGGGAGGCACGCTGTGGATCCGACATAGGGCGGCCAATGGTGTGAGGTTGCACGAGGACGGGAGTGGTGTGCTGGTCCGATGTGTCGCTGGAAGGAAGGCAGGAGGGTGGGAGAGCGTCTGATGCTAGGTGTGAGGCACGACGAAACCAGGGGAAGGAGGAGGGCAGATGTTGTGCGTGGCGCATAGTGTGGAAGAAAAAAGAGGGGGAGAGAATAGAAAAATTAAATGAAAATAAAATAAAACATAAAAAAAATACTTAAACTTAAACTAATAATAACAATTATCAACTATTAAAAAAACAATAACATTAATAATTTTATAAAAAATTGAAAGGATTAATAAAAAAATAAAAAAAATAATAGCCTATTTAAAATAGTAACAAAACATAATAATAACAATAATAATAATAATAATAATAATAATAATAATAATCTTAACATTTTTTTGTTATTAAAACAGTTCTAAATAATTTTATTTTTCTTTTGTGTTAACTTTATTATTCATTCAGTTAATAAATTAACTAACCACACATTAGGCAAGCCGCACGGTGGTCTAGCGAAGACACATGTCTTCATCCATTCCCTGGCCATGCGTCGGACATTGCAAAGCCAAAAAAATCGCTTATCAGAAAAAGCGCAAAAAATTCAATTCAGGATCAACTCACAATCAAAAAGAGGATTGAAATAGTTAAAATAATTAGGATAATTAAATTATTGAAATCGGGGAGTGACACATAATCTATCAAGATGTTGAACATCTTTATATATCCACCTCTTACTAATACAGTAATCCCTAGTCACCCTATGTAATGATTTAGTGGAGGATATTATGGTCTATATAAATATAAATCCTCTCCCCATTGAGATACAGTTGGAAAAACATCATGTACAAAATACAAGTTCATATACAGATCATGGGTATGATAATTCCAATCATGGGGTCACAAATTAATATACCCATGAGATACTAATTGATATTCCTATATCAGTACCCCTCCTAATACATCTAATGAGGCATCATAATAACCCATATATCCCATCTGAGGTTCTATAAATATCGGCACTAGAGTTTTCCTCAACCATATCATTATATTATGAATTTCATACTTACCATGATGTAACAAATATAATACCACCTATTTCATCATCATAGATTCTATGGATGTTTTCATATAGGATAATGATTATATAAAAAACATATTGAACCCTTCTAAACAAAGGATTCTTTTGATATTGAAAACATTTTCTATGAGTTGTCAACACATCACTACCACTACCTTAAATGGGACGATTGTAATTAGAGACCCAATAAACTAAATCCAATGAAAATTTAACACCTAAATTCATGGGTGATACTTAAATATATTAAAATGATGATGTAGTTGAAGTGATCTTAAGATTATATTGAGGGGCCTGGATTAATACTCCAATGTCCAAGAATATATGATTATTTCATTAATAAACACTATAATAAACAAATTAACATATGGTAAAATCATCATATTCATTATTTCCATGAACAATAATAGAGAACCCATCACACCAAACTGAATAAAAAAAGTACTGATATGTCCCTTACCATTTCTAAAACAATGTTTCTGGTCTGTCTTTTATCAAGGACAAAAGATGATGGTGGTATGAACTTAATTCAATCATTTAAAAATAATATGTTTCTCACAACTAATAGAACGTTCATGGATGATAATAAAAATAATATTTTTTATTCAGTTAAACTTATTTTAACATTTTATAATCCCCAAATAGTTGAATGGAATCATCCACATTTTTAAAGACAAACATAGTGTCACCACTGGTAGATGTGGTAAGACTAATAATTCTATTACATTCCAAGTGATTAATCTATACCATAATATCCATAATATTATTCATCATCATAATATAAAGAGGTATCAAGATAGATTTTTCCACATACAAGATTTCTATTTCAAACATAATGGCTCATTTATGAGTTAAACTTGATAATTATTTTGGAATCGTATCTTGACAAAGATCTAGAAGTGCATAAATAGATAAGAAGGAAAAAAATTATTCTATATATATATATATATCAATTATTTTTAGCTCTCAAATTTTTCTAAAATACAATACCAAACTAATATATCTCAACTCCCACTCACTATTAATTAAAAATTATCCCCCTTCAGTGATGTAAAAGTTATCCATCTCGGATAGAAGATGTTTTATGCATGATAAATCAAAATCTAGTCCATACAAAATATCGAATCAATGCTCTTTATCAATATATCATGATATCCTAATAAATTTCATCATTATCCTTCACCATAAGAATCATGGAGACCTATAAATATGGTCTTATTTTGTCTCTATGGTTGTGTCAATAGAAGGAATCTACAATAATATTATAGAGGGTACTTCTAGAATATCCATCTCTAAAGAAGAGATAATGGAATGGGAGGCACTATTATCAACCAATGAATTAGATTATATAGAGGTGGTAAATATTGTAACTTGATCCAAAAAAATACCATAGGACAATCATCTTGATTTTGATATACAACAAAAAAATAACTACGCTCAACTCCACAGTCTTTCCCCTACTTCATCTATGACTAGGGAGTTATCATTCTAAACTATGTCTCCTAGCCCACAAATTAACAATATCTCCCAAAAATCTTTTGGTAATCCTTTAATAAATATCTGATGATTATAAGTCTTTCTGATTGGGTGTTAGTCAATATGTAGCTTCATGAAAACATTTCCAAAATATCCTATATTCTTACAATTGAAGCACCTGGTAAAACAACCTTTGATATAGGATATTGATGAATTTATTATCATCCACATATTTCATGTTTCATATATCTCATGTTCATCTTTAACCGTCCCTCTATTAGTTAAATATCCTATAATAGTGAGATAAAACATAGACATTGGTTCTCTAGGAACTAGAAGTAATCCATCAATCCTATCCTCCTCTAGACTCTCCTAAAATGTTAGGTTATTATGATGCACCTACATGTATTCCATCCAGTCAAAAAAATATAGAAAGATATTTGATCTTATGATGATGGAAAATAATGAAATTCTAGGCCTTTTGGTACTCATTTCAATCTATAAGAGGACTAAATAATCATCTATCTATGAAACAAGAAGAATATATAGAGAAAAACATGTTTCACTATTGAAACACCATGAACTCATTGGAATTTTACAAAGTCATCTTGCTATTGAAATATTAATTGAGGAACAACTCTTTGATATTTATCTATGTGTGATTTATTCATCATTAATATTGATTTGTGGCATTGAACCATATCCTTTATGAAATGTAGAACAATATTTTTTACAGTACCACATTTCCATCAATAAAAGTAATGACATGATAAATACATTTCTCAAAAATATATTTCATGCCTATTAAATATTTCCATCCTACAGTACCCTAAATATCATATTGATTATAGATATGAAAGTATCTAGAATGATCATAAATTATCTTTTGAAAAAAAATTCAGGATTGGGAAAAAATTTAACAATTCTTGAATATACTAGATCTACATCTCAAATAACTATACAAAATTTAAGAATATACTAGCTAACATCTTCCTACACCATTATTCATGGTAAATTAATATAATCCATAATTATGGTATCCTATGTTTCCTCTATTGGTTTTTCCATCAAACATATATCTTGTGGAATTTATGAAATTCCAAAATAACTCTTAATACACTTGTTATATTTATCTCAAGATATTTCTTAATGAGTATATGGGATCACACAAAAGATCTTCTTGGAGGATTCCGACAACCCAATGTGTATCCTTATTAAAACTAGCCCTAGATGAACCAAATGATCTACATCAGCATGTTAGTCAAAATTCTATATTTTTAAAGATAAAAAACCTCACCAACTTAAAAATATAATTTGGAAAATAATATATCATATTTACAAAAAACAAATATATATTACAAATTATAGAAAATATTGTATTATCCAAAAAAGATGTCACCAACTATGGATTTTAATTTTGAAATACTACATATTATTGAACAAACACACACACACACACACAGATATATATATATGAAATCTAATAATATTTTAATAGTTATGATTATAGAAAAAAAGACTTCTATAAATAAAAACATCATCAAATACTCAAGATCATTATGAATTTGTAAAACCAAAAATGTAACATCATCCTAGACAATGATAATATTTTGGTCCATTACACATGTACTATCCATGAACACTTACCACTTCTTTACTTGAGACCCATAAGTCTAATGAACATTTCTATTATATCATAAAAATATGTTTAATAAAAATAATAATATAAACCCTAACATATAATACCACTTTGTATCATCGTGACCTGAATCAGCAAATCCAATCCAGAGTGCCACATTGCCTCATTTGTGCACTCCCATATGAAAGAGGTTTTCAATAAGCAGTAAGGTTATGGATTTAAACCATTGGGATATTATAACCTCCATATAAATAAATTAAAACATAAATAATAATAACATAGTTGAAAAATACTTAATGTTATAATGATTTTATGGAATGAATATCAAAGCACATATAATAATAAACTAATGACCCCACCAATTGGTAGGTAAAACTAGAGTTTGTTCGAGATAAGAAAATAAATAAAACACTTTTAAATAAATTCTATTATATATTATTGAATCCTCCAAACAATATGTTTCATCTCTTATTTCCCTTCACTAGTCAATTTCTCTTTCATGGGTCTCTGATCTGGTTTTCAGAACATACCTTGGGATTTCTATGTGGGGTGTGTGTATAAAATCGATAGGGCACCACTAATGAATCATATACATAAGTTCCCAAGATATATTACAGATAATGTCAATGAATATTTAATATAAAAAAGTGAACATATAATCCCACAAATGCAAAGTGATCCTACGCTAACCAAGGAACCATAAACCATGACACAACCTACTTCATAATGACGTCGGTAAGGAGGTCAATGTTTATAACTATGTGTCAAATGACATTACATAACTCCCAACCTCATGTGGGACCATACTGTTGTCGTACATGTTTAGTTTTTTCAATTAGAAAAACCATTCACACCACAAGAAAATGGTGGTATTTATTAGAATCATTGAATGCTCTCCCCAAATGATGTTCATTATCATCAAATAATCGGATGACCTATATGATATGTTCGAAATAATTTGATAAAAAATCCCACATATATATAACTATCTGACATATTTGGTAGTAAATAGATTATTTATTATCATTCATGGTCTAATCATATGTTATCAGACATGTTAATAATATAATACATACCATCAAACAATTCATAGTGAACATCCATAATCATGTGAACACCATCCCTCTAAAATGGTAAGTCTAATAAGAAATTATAAAATTGATCATCCTCATATATTATGTAAGGTTCTAGATACTATGCAACACAAAAAGTAATACATATTATTATAATTAATAATATGCATAACAAGAACAGTACTCAAGGGGCTACAGACAAATCATATGACCACATATAAATAAAGGACCTCAATTATAATAATAAACCACTAAAATCCTCATATAAAAAGTCCAATATAAAAATTACCATCCTACCCCAAAGAAGTTCATTATTGACATCTATGTTAATAAATACATTTATCACATGAACCATGTTAACGCACCAACTAGAATGATTTCACACCAAGGACATCTAAAACCATTTTAACATAAAATATTATGGATTCTAGATAAATATCAAAAGAAGTTTTTGTTAAGGGTTAGAAAAAAATTACACAATAAAAACCACAATGAATGGTAATATCTGAGTCAAGTTTAAGATAAACTATAAATCTTGAACATAAGATACATTCCCCTGAAGAACTAACAAAATAGGTTCATGGCCATGGTGATAAGGAATAGAAACGGTTCAATATAAGATATAATATCCACTATAATTTATTACAACCCCAAAATATCACATGATATATCATGGAAACAACCCTAATAGTCCTATTTCAGGACCATCCAATAAAGAGAAGAAGAGATTGACTAGTTCAAGAAGACCTCACTGGGTTCTCCGCCGAATAAATCCTGAACTAAATCACCTACGAAGAAGGATGGAATAATAGATTACCTCAACACAGAAAATAGTAAAATCAATCCAAAAAAGTATTGACACTAAACTTATATATATCTCACAAATGGTGCAGACCTAGATTTTATTGGATTCTAAAAAATTAAATGAAATAATGATGAATCATCAAGGAAGACGAAACAATATTTTATTAGATGTAAATAATCAAATCTAAAATCATTTTTATATTCATTAATGGCACACATGAATACCCCTTGATACAGTTATTATACTGTTAAAGTTTATGATTTGGGGTTATTGAATATCCATTGCAAAATTTTTCACAATATCCCCTATGACCTACGCTAGAGGGTGGTGTTCTACAACCCTCGAGACCTAAATGGGCCTCCCTACAAAATGTTACCAAAAACATGGGAATTTTACCTTCACCAAACACTCCAAAATGTTTATGGTGGGGTTTCCCAGGAAATGGAAAACCACATACATACCCAAGAACCAAGGCTTAGCCAATTCATTAATCCTATTCTATTTTTAATAGTAGTTCCTTAGAGACCACCACATCTTACACTACTACCGTGTTGTTCGTTGAATTTTACTAAAAACCTTAAAACCCAAAATCCTATTTCCAAAATACCACTAAGATGAACAACCGCCAAAATTCAAGGATCAAGAGTTAAAAAACATCACTTTATATTTGTTTTTTCTTACTTAAATATAACTACAAAAAAGTTTTTTTATATCAAAATAGGGACCTTCCATATGACCCCCCAGAAGCTATCTCAATTTATTTTCTAATTCCAAATATGATACTTATATTTTCTTGAATATTTTCACAAGATAGGGGAAGTTGGATGTAGACTTTTCAAAAATCTAATTACATTCATCGCCTTTTTAATGTTGGTCACACCCAATTTCAAGGATTGGGTGATGGTAGCATAGTGACTGTGTGTACATATCATCTGTCAAATAATTTAATTATACATGTATAGACACAATTCCAAACCTATTTACCTTATTAATGATAATATATAATCATTTTCCTCATACATCATTTGTAGTAATATGCACCTATAATTTTACCATTCATAATTTTATGGATGAACTATATGTAACTTCCTAAAATTTCACCACCATACACTATTGTAAATTACTCAAAAACTTCATTGGATGTTTAATATAGACATAATAAATAATTTTTGTTGTAATATTTTTATAATTTATCAATATTGGAATCACACTACCCATTTAAACTATCCTATTTAATCCACATACATATCCATGATCATAAATAAAATAGTATCTAAATTCCCAACTCTATCAAAATAATTCAATCTCATTCCATAGGAAAAAAATGATAATTAAGTTATACCAAGTTAAACACCACATATGATCACACAATCCTCTTTGTTACATCATCTATGATAAAGCATGCATCTTTATTTAAACTATGGGGAAGATATATGTTAACCTTTTTTTACACAGCCCATTCCAAAGTGTAATGCTCCCATCAAATTTATACATTATCCTATATCATATAACTAAAATTCATTTATAACTAGAATATAAGATGATATGATTCATGGGTCGCACAACCCCTGTATATATAACTATAAACAAAACATTTATAGAATGATGAAATATAAAGAAATGAAAAAATGTTTCAAGGAACCATGTTATATGATACATATCATTCTAAAATTCTAAATTCTATTCACTCACATTCAAAAATATTTTTCCAACAGAATATTCATTTTTTATAAAAAAAATTAATGTGGAACACACTATATAATCCAAAAACATACATAAAAATTTATTTCAAAATTTTTCATTTTATTAAATAAAATTTTATGTAATCTCAATGATTATGGTTTCTTAATAATAATAAGCTATTAGAAAAAAATTAATCTTATAATCTACTAATATAATCCCTTTTCATTTTAATTTTTTGAAATATTGAAAAGATTGTATCGATAAAATAAATAATAAATGTTTTTACAAAAACATTATTAATCATTATTATTAAAATTTAAAATTTTATACATAAAATTAATATGTTTTATCCTTATATAATTATAGATTGAGGGAAATATCTTGATTTACCTACATCATTGACATGATGATCAAAATCCTTCATTTTTGTGATAATCTTCACAAAAAATATTATCTAATTACATTCTTCATTCATTACTTATTTTTAACCCCCTTACACCACTCTCCAAGAATTTTCTACTCGAGATAGTATCTTGTTTATTTAATATGGTATAGAATTAATTCGATTGGGGAAGAAAATACAAAGGGTGCTTAATTCTCTAATCGAACTATCATTTACCTGTGATAAGCCGCTTTATATATCCCTTTACACATGATTAAATTCCACCCTATTTGAAACTCCACATTAATATGATAACTATACTTACCAATATCTTAATTAAAATAACAATAAATAACCCTCTAAAATCCCATGAAATCTCCATAATGTTTTTTTATTCATTGGATCTATATAAAATATTTATAAATAATATATAATAAAATTGAACTTCTAAAATGAATAAATAATAAAGATAACCCTATTAGTAATTAATATTTATTAATATTTTCCAAACACATCATAAAATTTCCATAATTTGTCCCTTGGGAGAAAATCATATCCAAAATAAAAAACGGTAAAAAATCAACCTCTTAGAATGATAAAATTACATTTTCAAACATAATATTATTTTTTAAAAAAATAAAAAAGCACCCATTTATTAATTTATGGGGTCTCTACATCAATGTACCTTTTTAAAATTTTGAACATAAATAAATTTAAACAATTATATTTAAAAGGAAAATGTCTAAATTATCACTTTCATTTCATAAATTTTATAATAAAAGAATTTATTATGAAACTATAATAATTTGTTTAAACAATTTCTAACATAGAACAATAAAATGGGTATCTCACTTCCAAGTGTGTTGTTCAATTTAACTATTCTTCTCTAAAACTCACTCCTCCTCCTCCAAGTCAAATTTTTATTCAAAGAAAGAGGACAATACATAAACCCCAGGATTAAGGATGTCTAAAAAAGTGCGGACCAAGGGCATTCCATCTAATCAAATTGACACATTCTGGTATCAAATAATTAATAAAAATAAGGATAGTATTGATTGATCTTTGGTTAGCTAAATAATCATTATAATATGATACCTTATTCAACTCGTTCCATCTGTGAGTCACAAAGATTTTATGTTGAAGGAAAGATCAAAATTTCTTAACCACATAGGATATAGACCAAGGAATAGATATATTAACATGAAAGGCATCATGATGTATCAAGGAGTTAGTCTCCACTTGGGATATATCTAGATTCTCCAGGATTCATAGAGAGAGCCTAGAGAGTATATCCTTGGCCTCATCCAAGAGTAGAGTACCAAAACCATAGGATGTAGTGAAGGCCAACACCATATTTTCCAAAACGCCTTGAACAATACCTCATCCCATTATCACGCCCAATGAGCAAGACACATCCATGTCTAACTTATAGCTGATATTAAGAGTATTTTATCCCACCTATTATATATGACCTATAATCTCTACATGTTATTACACAAAATTTGAGTCGTCCATAAATTAATATTTCACTTGTTGAATATAAGAGAGAAAGTATGGATATATCTTCATTGATGAGACACATAAAATAAATTATGAATACAAATAAACTAGTGAATAATATCTACATGGTATGAAAATTATCTAACACACTCCATAAAAACAAAATTTATGGGTTACAAAGGATTCGATAAATCTTATTGAAGAAGAAAAAGTCATCACGAAACCAAAAACTCAATATCCTTATTTTATGAAATATAATCAAAACATAATATATAGTGTTAAATATTGTGTACCTTAAATTTAAGATATATGATATATGGTATTCGATAACTCATTTGATGAATTTCCTTATTATGTAACCAAATGAATCATTACTGAAAGTATTATCCAATGGTTGACATAAACTACCAAATATTCCAAGAGTAGTCTTCTTCACATCATGATATACAACTTTATTTTAATGTTTATAAAGAATGAGGATATATTTTTTCACTATAATAATCTATAAGAACCATTGACTTAATTTTCATAGAAATTTTCCACTTATACAAGTTTTGAGGATAATATTCATGCCTTCATGGTATATACTTTATTTCAATGAAACCTTCATGTAATGCTTAATGTTAAAAAAATCATTACCATCGACAACCAAGTATATTCATGAATTTATCATATTAATGAACATGATTCTTTGAGAAATTTTATCTTTAGAGATATTAATTTTAATTATGGAATTATAGGGTTGTTTTTTTAAATTTAACATTCAATGTATCTCATTACAAGTTAATCATATAAAATAATTAATATATATGACTACATAATTACAGGACAATGTAATATACCAAAAAAATTATATTGTAGTACTGACATAGAACCATACATCCCCATAATAAATTCATATCCCAATGAATATGAAATTCCATAGATCAATTGTCTCAAAAATTAATGAGATATAAATATTTTAAATTATAATATATCCAAAAAAATTGTATCATTTATATTGTATTTATTCAATATCTCCATCAATTTATCACTTTTATTAAATCAATATATATTTTTTTTATTTCACCATATATTATATTATATGAAATTACATTTAATATCATATCTAATTATTTTTTTATATATTTATACAACTATTTTGGAAATATATCATCAAGATCAATATGAATAACATCATACGAAATATTGTATGAATATCAACCAAAAAATTTCATTTGAATAATCATTAAATTTTTTGGTAGAAGCTATCCAATATTTATTAAATCAAATCCACATTCAAAAAACATAATGTGTTACCTTATGGTCCAATGGGTTTATTATAACGAAATTGATTTATTTAATTCATAATAATGTACTGGTCTCTAGAAAAAATTAGGTATAATCTTACTAGAAAGGTATCTAAAGTGATTTCTCTGAATAACTTATAGGTTTACACACACATCTTATAATGTATAATATAACAAAATGAATTTTTATATAATAAATTTTTATAAGACATTATGTATGAAATACACATAATTTTCCAATACTATATAGGTGATTCTACATTCTCTAACCCTATAGTATAGATTGGTCAGATAGATTAACACGGCATATACCATTCTTAAAAGTGGATAAGTACATCACTTTCCCCTAAAAAATTGAAAATTACACTGGATTTACATAACCTATGTATGAATATGAAATATTTATTCTATCTCAAAAAGGATCCCTAATTTAATACTCATCAAATGGGAGGATAAATCCTATCATTTTAAAGACTTATCTGAGAAAATGATCAAATGAATACCCAATTACACAATAATTAGTTTAGGGATATATGATAGTGTAATAATGGTATCAAATTATTAAAGTTCACAATAATGGTATATTTCGAAAAATATTTATGATGATTTAATGTGACGCATGATCCCCTAGAATACTAAAGTAAATGTGTATGCAACACCACATGGTATACATATATTAATATCTAGTAAAAATCCTCTTGTGTATTTTTTATGTATTCCATATCTCTTTAATAAATGCTTACAATACTAAATATAATATATTAACAATAACTATTAAAATTAATGATGATAATTGTTTTTGGATAATTAATCATCACCCATTGAGAGGTTAGTTATCCATATACATTAAGGGATATATATAAAAAATGTAAAATAAATATAATGTGTAAACATCCTCTTGTAATTGTTAATAAATTTTTTATTATTAATTATCTTTATGTGTACAAAACACAATACAATTTCACATTTTTTATAATTCTATGTATGATTAACCATTAGATATGCCTTATATTTTGCACACTTTATTTTGGTTTTGTTAACATTTTCATATATCAAAGTATTTAATACCAAATTTCTATATTCTAATTAGATAAAATTAATACCTATGCAAATTTAGTTAATAACATCTATGTTGTATTCCAATTTTAATATTATTGAACTTAGGAATCATATACCTAGTGTCCAAATCATTCAAAAAGTATTCAAACACAACTAATTAAGAAAATCATACATCATGGTGTTATAATCGTCTATTATGCACTAAATACTCCATCATATTATTTTATAATCATATTTTGGAATTATTATAAAAAAATCATTGAGATAATTATTGGTAACTAAATATAACTCATTTCATTAACTTATTTTTAATGCATCATAAAATCCTTTATGATATAACATGACATTCACATTATATTTTTATTTATATAAACTATTATTATTTTAAATTAAAATTTCTGAAACCCAATCAGTCTACCAATATCGTTTTACAAATTAAATTATTGCTAGAATATCATGGTTTGATAAAAAAAATATTTTCTGAAAAAAAATAACTTTTTTAGTGGAATAATTTTAAAAATAAAATATTAGGCATAATATCTTATATGGTATTATATTAATTTCTATAATTTTTTAAAAAACAAGACATTATTTTTAAAATTGTTCCACTAATAGGTGGTGGCTAATGCTTTCACTCTAATTTTAATAACATATCTTGGATAAAATCTTTTATCAAAAACAAATTTTTTTATCCTTTGTCTTTTTCTCAAAATATGTTATTGAAAAAGAATACAAACAACTATGTATATTAAATAAATATTCTATTATAACTAATTAAAAATCCATTACATACCTATAACTCTTGTTTATAAGTGAAAACATGATGATAGATACATAATATTTTTTCTTGATCCTTAATATCATTAATATTCTCCCAAAAACAATGTTCACAATGTATTTTCATCATAATAAATAACATTAATTCAAAAATTAATATTTTCCCACCAAATATTCATCATCATTAAAAAAATTATTTATTATAGTTTTAATACATATAGATTGTATTAAATACACTCCAAAATATAAATATTGATTTCTATAACACTAATAATTGATATATAATCTATAAAATGTTTCTCAGACCCATTTATACAATGTAAAAAATCCACTATATGGAAACATTTAACCTACTTATTGAAACATATTTTTGGTTGTAATAACTTTAGTTGAATACATAATGAATCATTTTTTTTTTTGAATTTTCAAAAATTATTTTCTTATTTTTTGTCAAAAATTTTACCCAATTGTAACATAAAAATAATTAAAAACATACAAATATCAAGACAATTTATTATATCCTCAACTCATTTAGGGAATTGGGTAAACATTTGTGAAACACTTTAATATTTCTAGATCATTTTAATAGCTGATTACAAAATAAACCTAGAAGTTAGATCAATTCTAAAATTTCCAATACATATTTTTTATCAATGAAACAAATAACATTGATTACCAAATAATATATTATGATTTCAAAAGGCACACTTCATCATATTCTTTTAAAACGTCAAAAATCATTTTTTCTAATATTTATAGTAATTAACTTGATTAAAAACATCAATATTTGGTTACTGAGGACGGTATTACTATAAATCATATAATTTTTTCAAAATTTAGATCAATTAATATGAATTTAAACATTTAAAGGTTGTATCTTCTATTAATATTTTAAATATAAATGATTGATCACAAATTTATATGAGATGATAAGGAACAATTTATATCTATAATAAATTATTTTATAAAATGTGTATGTTTTTTTCACTAATTAAATAACATCATTCCTCAATGAACTACAAATAAAATGATGCCCCCTTTTTCAATTCCATCATATAAATTAGTTGGTGAAAAACTATATTTTACTATGAAATGATTCATTTTTATCGTTCCTATCACCAAATATCTATTTATGTTGAGAATCATTTACATCATATCAAATTTGAATACTGGATTGTTTATTATAATTCTATTTACATGATCAATCAAATGTATAAATGAAAAATAGCGTTACAGCATCCTAACCTTTAATTAATTAAATATAAGTGTAACTAAATTCATTTGTGAAATACGGAGTCATAATAATATTAAGGTAACCTATCATTTTCTTTCATTAAAGTTAAAAATCCCTGAATTCTATACATTACTTGAACATAACTTATTGGATATTTCAGTTCCTGAAAATTGACTACATGCATGTAGTACAACATTTATTATTTTTAAGATGATTTAAATCAATTCATGTTTTCTACTTTTTTCCTTTTTATGTAAGCATTTTTTTAATGATTTATTTGTTTATTTCCATTCCAACCACTACAATAACATTATCCAACTATTTTGATGTGTAACTCTTTGGAAAAAAATATCATATATTGTCAAGAGAATGTAAATGGAATTTATATTTATATAGACCAAGATGAAAACACAAAATTATTTATAATAAAAACATTCATGAAAGTTATATGAATAATATGAAACTAATAGACAACAAAAGGGTAAACATGAGGTGATATGTAACCAACCCCCATTATTCTAGGAAGAACCACATATTCTAGTCTATTGAGTTATCCCAATAAATGTATTTTAACCAATATATTTTTACCCAATAGTGCTATTAATAAAAATATAATTATAATACATAATAATGATAAAAAATAATTAAATTCAACATTTTATAACATAAAATAGTACACTCCAATTCCATGGTAAAAAAAAATAAATCAAAAAATATACCAAGCATAAAATTCCTTAAATGAATGTATGAAAATTAATTGAATCAATTTAAAACATTAAACAAAAAAATACTTATATTTATTACATATAAGCTATATTCCCAAAAAAAATTCTCTAAAAATAGTAAATAAATAAAAAATTCATAAATTTTGAAATTAGATAAAAATTTATGAAAAATTCATATATAAAGTAATTATAAACACATTATAAATAATCCCTAAATTGTGGAAATTCTATAGTAAAATAAATATAAACACATTAAATTTATTTCCAATATGAAAAATCATATTATTCTTTAAATTGATTTATATATTAATAAATTATATCTGGAAAATAAAAATTGTATAATCTTAATATATAATGTTAATATTATATAATATAAAAATACTATATATTATGAATTGATTGAAGTGCAGTCAATTCAATTGTCAAAATTAATTTTAAAATTATTGAAGGAATTTTTTAAAATAATCCTTTTTAATTTAATCAATTAAAATCAATATTTTTTAAAATTCATAAATATATATAAGCTCCATTATATCGTGCCATATTTTTTAATTCTGAAATATAGTCTAAACTATCCTTATAATTCTTATGTAATATTTTAATCAAAGTTAACATTGAAAATATATATAATCAAAAGTATCTCATAAGATCATTTAATATTATTGATATTTATTTATTAAATGGTTCATTAATATTTAGTAAATAATAAATAAAATTTTATAATTAATTCCATGTTAAGAATTTAGAAATTAAATAAATATCCCAAAATTAATTTTATCTATAATTGTGAAATAATTTATAAATTATAAAATTCAAATAAAAATTGACAAATTAGAAGTTATGATAAGTACATATGGATTACGTTGAATAATCAAGGATATCAGTCGTATTCTATTAAATCACTATATAATAAGTTGTAGATATTTCAAAATCAATATAGTGCATTATACTAGGTTTGTGATATACCCTTCGTTGCATGGGGATAAATTTTTATTGTGTGGCACACACTATTTTATTTTCAAAATAGCATATATATATATATATATATATTCATTAGCCAAATTCAATTAACCATATCATACCCTATAATATTAAAAATATAATAGATTTACAATATTTAAATGTGTAAAATGTCCCATATCTTATAGAATGATCTATTGATATATAAGATGTTATTAATCCCCAAAAAAGGCATAGTGTAAATTATTTATTAACTCATATGATATTCTATATCGAAAATCATTCAATAGTTAATTTTTTTAATCATATATTACTATTTAGAATATTATATATATATATATCTCTCTTTATTTAATAATTTATTTAAAGAATTATTTATTGTATTCTTTATGATACCATTGATGGGTTTCTAAGGATTTATTTACCCCTATTCAAGAATTGGAAATCATCAATAAAACCAAAACACACAATCACCATTCCATGAAACTAAAAACATTTGTAATATTAAATAACAGAATCTATGTACCATATATCAAAAATGGTCGACCTCATATCACCAATATTATATTTGATGAAGATCTATAAAAAATAGATAAAGGGTAGCAATTTACCTGTTTTATCCATAGGCGAACATTAATCACACTTTATTTTGGTGGTATTTCCCCTTGCATAATAATATCATAGTATCTGTCATGGTTGTAGTTGGGGTTTGTCTTAGTGGTAAGAACCATATAATCCTACATGAAAAATGGAGGTTCAAAACCCATTGGGCACAGGTTACTATAGCAGCACTTTAGCGGCACTGTAATAGGGGCGATACTATAGACCGACAGGTACTGTAGCGGCGGCAGGGCACTATAGCAGGCAGGTTACTATTCACATAATGGTCATTTGGCCAAAAATTTGGGCCTATGGGCTATGTAATGGACTACAAGCCAACTAGGCCTTCGGGCTGTGTAATGGGTCTCCCTCTACCCAGTTAAAAGAGGACTTCGCTTTCCTTTAATAATAAAAATGAGGCTTCTGCCCCAACCTTAAAAAAATAGTATCTGTCATGGTAAAGCAAAATATAAAAGAGAGTAATTAGAAATAGTGAATATTTAAGAACCATTAAAAGCATTTCTGTGCCCTATAGATTCATTATAGTGGAATTCCATACACTCCATTGGACATCATGTACTTACATGAATTTTATAAAACATCAATGTATTTCTAATATTTATACTTACATTGAATCCATTTTTCATATGTATAAATGAATTTATCATAAAAATAAATTTGATTCACCCCAATGATTGATAATATAAAATGTTAACGTTAATGATATCTTTAAATAGATGGTTCATGGTCATTAAATTGTTGCATTTTATTCGTTTTTTAGTCTTATTAATTTATTATCACATCTCAATATATAATGATATGTATATGTTATAAAACCTAATAGGTTATGGAAGTGTTTTTTATCATTAAAACACTCTATAAAATATCACAATTCTAATATATATGATATTCCTTAGATTCTATTTATAATAAACTACAATATATACATATCTTTCTATATGATATACCTCAAAATATTATATGATTTATATTTCAATTATTCCATATATTCATATCAAATGCCCAATAAATGATCATAAATAATTATTAAAAATACCTTAGCAATGATCCCCATTCCAAGGAAAGATTTTAAAAATATGTGTTCATTAATATGAAACTATTATGACCTATTAATTTGATCAATGTTTGAAAATTTTCAAATCTAATAAGTAATTATATAATCTTTAAAAAATTTAATCCACGGTATCATATTATATTCCAATTATAGTCCAATAATTTTATACCTAGTAATATTAAACCAAAATGATGGTGATGAAAACAATTCACCGTGTAGTGCATCATATGGTACTGTAATGATTGTTTAATAGTTAATTTTTTTACACTACAACATTATCTGATGTAAATATTCCACCTCTACATTACTAAGATTTATAATAAAATCACCCAACACAGCATCTGTTTTTTGAATCACCCTTATGGTCTATCCCTCAATCTAAAGATGAAATAATATGTTGGGACACAAATTATTTTTAAATTCATGATACAACCATTTTTATATGTAATTTAAATAGGCAATAATATATAGATTCAATATTCTATGGAATATCATACAAAATAACAATATCCACATCATAAATCATTAATAAACATTATATTAAACTCATTTTCTGACCGAAATGAAATGATTTAATTTAGTCAATTGAACCATGCTAATTCAAATTACATCTTTATCCCTAGAAACATTAGATAAACCAATGATAAATTCCATAAAAATATCCTCCCATTACAAATATTGATTAAATAGTGGTTTCAAAAAATCTATGAGCTCTCAATTATCAAACATAACTCCATAAAAAAAGACATCTTGAAATGAACTCATTTTTATATATATTCATTTTTATCCACCAAATTTACCTCCTTATTTCATAATAAATCATATATATACTTGGATATATCTCAATTCATGAAATATGGAACTCATTATAGAAATCCTCATATATTCTCTATGGAATTAATAAGTAACCTCGAATCATAAACTAATTCTCTCTTCTTGAAACCAAACATCTGGAACATGGTCAAGAATAAAAATATTCTTCTAAAAACTGCAATAATAGAATACCTAAGTAGATAATACACTTTTCACTATATCAATTAAAATTAAATCTTTATTTTCTGTAGATGAATAAATATATTTACTTCCAAAAAACCATGGTGAATGTTAACTAACTCCACTCATTTTATGCATTACTTACTCAAATAACTACCAAGATATCAATTGAAACTCCATCTCAAAAAATTGACTACAATATTATAATATACCTAAGTTTAGACAATCTAAAAATTATTTTCATGAAAATGAATGGAAATATCCTACACATTATGTTCAAATCCTTTTACAGAAAATGTTATGTTATTTTTTTCAGAATGATCATAAAATGCTCACTATGGGGGAAATCTATCCATGTTTTTAAAAATCTATAAACCCTGTTACCTGGAGTTAGTGGTTATATTATTTAATGATATATAATAAATACATTACAACACATAGGGTACCGAATTTTAGGGTTCTTAGGAAACAAAATAAATAAATTTACTTTACTTTACACACAAAAAATTAAGTGCATCGGTAAAATAGATTTGTTATTTAACCATGAAAATATATAATTCATATAGGGTAATCGTCAATTATTCCTAGGTAAATGAGAAAAATATTACAGGAGTGAGCTCATATTATCATTAAATGTTAGCATGCAGTGGAAGATATCATACTTATGTAAGAAATTAATAATATTAAAATTATAAAAAATTATAAAAATATTAAGTTAAATTAAAATTATATTAGTGTATAGTAGTAAATAAATTATTGGATAAGAATAAGTGATCTTATACTATTAAAATTAAAAATTCCTAAAATCAAGAACTTAATATTAGGCTTAGATATCAAGATATCACATATAAATAGGTATTGCATATACAAACTACACAACTAGTATATCCCATGAGTCCTATAGATTTATTTAGGTGTTATATAATCCTAGGCCCAACACATCACAAAATAAGTCCATTGCTTCCATCATATGTAGTGAATGAAAAAATGCTAATACTCCAAAATTAATTTCATACATAATCATTGATTAGTAATAAACATGTACATTTATACTAATAAAGGATACTCTGATTTTGAATATTTTCCGATTTAGTTGTATAATATGGATTATAAGGGGAATATAAAATAATAAATACTGAAACTACAAGATATTAATAGTGAATTGGAAATTAATTTTATTAATGAAATGGAAATGGGATAATTTTTTAGAATAATTGCATGGTTCATGGATATAATTATAAATTTTGTCTAACAATATATTCAATTAAATAATAATTGATCAAAACTTATTTTAAATCATCCAAATAATACCTCTTAAGTGTATCAACCCTAGTGTGAAAATAGGAAAAAAAATTCAACATCGACTGAAGATCAAGTAAATACCTAATAAATATTTATAATGACTACTAACCTATGGTGACTCTCAGATATATCCAATTTCAACATATAGATTACTCATAGGGATATCAATGCTCGGAAATCACACACTATTTAATTTAACAAAACATTAAGTTGATTTAGAGTTATCCTTTGGATTCCATTAATGTTTGAGAATTTTAATAGTTTCTGAAGGAAGTATAATTAGAGGGAGTGGTTATACAAAATTAATAATTTGAAAATGAATTAATTATAACGAATCATTATAATATTTCATATTTAAATTAAATTAAAATGTGGATTACCAAACAAATAAATCATTATGATTAATTAGATATCCTTATACTATCATAATAAACTCTTAGTAAAAAGATTTAATGAGTTGGAATAAATAATATCTTGTTAAAAATACATCAATTGGATATATAATAATACAAGGTGACTATAGAAATGTCCAAAATGATATTGAATTTGTATAATATTAGAAAAAAAATTAAATTGAAAATGTTAAATGATTATTTGGAAACCTTACCAATATAAGTTTCCACTTGAATCATGAGATTAGAATAATAATTCAATTAAAATTTTATATAGTTACTTATAAAAGAGAAAGAAAAAAATAATTTCAAAGGTCGCTTTTTTTAAATGAAGTTTAATGGAGGGATGTGTGAAAATTTATTATGAATAAGGGATAATTGTTTATTAATTTCCATAAATGGGTGCTAGACCGCAATTTATTGAAAAATATGGTATATAATGCTATGGTCCATATTTATTATACATATAATGGATATTTTTTTATTTAAAAATTTTTATATCATTTATAATTAATAATATATTATTTTTAATGTGTATAATAAAATTATTAATATTGTGATTTTTTAATGTTTAAAATATATGATAGTATTGGGATGATTTTTTATAGATTTTGAAAATTGAATTTATTATTTTAAATAAATTATTCTAAATTAATAAAAAAAATATTGTTCTATTTGTCTCTTATAATAGTCGTTATATAATTTCTATGTTATTATCATGGAATATTACATACCATATATTAAGAAAGTATCTTTATTCTTCCCCAAAATGTATTTTGTCTCCGAAAATGATGAACAATAATATTTATAGAAATTAATTTTTTTATTCCAAATTTAATGTAATTTTAATGAAAATAATTTCATTTCTATAATTAATTTAATTTTTAAATAATTTCACTTATTCATTTTCAAATAATTCATTGGACACCTCAAACTTTAAAAATAGTTCAAGTTCTTATTCTGAGATGCATGTGTGTAATTATATTCTAATTGACATAACTGTTTATATTTTTAATTATTAATTACGTTATTATGAAAATAATTTACATTATTGGTTTTTTATTTTATTGTAATCATATTATCCTACTTTTGTATTTTTTTATAATGTATTTTACAATTATGTTGAAAAAATACATTTTTTATTGCACTATAGTTTCTGTGTTTAATCTTTTATTTACTACTTTATAATCTCGTGAATTATATTCTACACCACTTAAGTAATTTCATCCAAAAAATTTAAATATACATAAATTCATAAACAAATAAGTTTCATTATTCCTTATTACTTATCCTATGTTTCTTTTTCTATCTTGTGATTACTCTATTGAACATTAACCTTTTGGGTTACACATTTCCATAAAACGTTTCCTATAGTATCAACAACCTAGATACATTCATTATTATACAATAGGTCAGGTTGAAAATATATTTGATTATCATTAAGTAAATAGTTAGTTACATTCATATAATAAAATAAAATAAATGTATTGCACTATTAAATTTAGAGGGGTTGGATGAGAATTCCAAAATATAATCTTTATATATTAATTTTCTCTTTGGATCAAGTATAGAGGGTCCAAATATTGTATTTTTAAACATAAAAACACCTCATTTATAGAGGAAATCTTTCAATATATCATCTTTCAGACTATTAATGTTTTTATAAACCCTTTTCATCTTATCGAGACCACTTTTTCTTCTTTTATAATGATGGGTGATAAATTATTTATAAAGGGAATGATTATTTAATTCTCTTAAATATTTCAATAACAAATTACAATAAATCCATGAACATGGGAACCATTTTCAATATCATTATGAATATATCTCAATGATCGTACCCTGTCAATACATTTTGCAAAATTAATCACCTTACCATCACGGTAGTGTATTCGGTAGTCATAATCCATTAGTTTTTTTATAAATAATACTTTTCAAATGTTATTCCCGTTATGATTGAACATATACTTCAAAAGCCTATGATCAATTTACATTTTACATTTTTTTCTATAATGATAGTTAATCCATATTTTCAATTCAAATATTATATGTTCTAGTTTCGGATCATTTGTTGGATATCGTTTTTAATGCCTCTTTAATTACCTCATTTCATAAGCATCAACTCAACCATTTGGTATGAGGATACACTTTTGTCCATTATTTACAACCTAAAATTAATTACATAAATCCTTCCATTCTATATGGTAATGTAAATATCATTAAATTGATTAATATTTTCACTAATTCCTCAAGGAAATATTTATATTACAAAGGCCATGAGAATTTAAACACTATTTTTTAACTTGTTTAATAGACTCTCTAAATGAAAACAAATCCAAAAAATCACCAACTGTAACATAGTAAACAAAAAAATAACATATCTTATTTATATTTTCTTATGCGGGGTATTATATTACTAATAATAACATTTTTGTGTTAATATATATTCTATCCACATTGAAAATTTTGTGAGAAACGTACCTGGATGAATCCAAAATTTACATGCACCGAATTTCCCATATAGATCCTTTCCCTTTTGAGTATCGAGAATATTCAATAAACATTATATATTCTATTCATAGGTATAATTATATTTCAATACATTTTCAATAAAACACCAAAAAATCTATAATATTCTTGAATACACTATTAAAAAAATATATGATCACTGAGGCTTAAATTTTTAGAATAAATGGAATTATTGTAAACTTAAATTCCAACACCATATATAAAAATCCATTTAATTTATATCATCGTTAAATAATATTATTATATAAAACTATAAAATTTATAAATAATTATAATATATTAATCCCCATGAAGATGATAAAATAAACCATCAATGTGAGATAAATTACACTTCTTATTTTTAGTAATTGTGTTGATTCCTCAATAATTGTTTAATAAAATTATAGAAACATCAATCTATCTTATAGATAATATAAGATCTCTACGTGGTGAAACAATAGGGAATATGAATTACAAATCACACAGCTAAATTAGTGATTTTTTCCTTCAAGTAATTCCATATTTCTAATTCTATATTGATGATTTGGTATGAATTTTGGATCAATGATACGGTTAATAAATTATTCAACATCATTGTCATGTGAATTTCAAGGTAGTTACTTTAGAAATAATTCAATAAAATCCTTCCCAAGATAGAAATCCTATATTCTTAATATATAATATCAATTTATTATTTCACCAACACTAATAATTTCAACAAGATATACCTGTATATACAGCTCGAAACAATCTTACCCAATATGGTCTCTCCTTTAAAAACATGGGATATTATTCTATCATCAGGGATTCAAATATCATTATAATGATAATAATTTGTTTATTTATCAATTGAGACACAATCCATCCAATAAATTATATCAAGATAAACAATTTCTATTGAAACCAATATTTCAACTAAATTACCTCAAGGCATTTTAATCGAGAATAATGAACTTACATTCATTAAAATAAAAATTTCATTAAGATTATTAACTGATAAACCATTCATTAATTTTTTAGGGGGGATTCAATGTTCTTAGGATAAATTCAAGATATAAATGAATTATTATAACTATAATCATGTAATCTATTATATTTTTATTGAGTTTTTGAATAAATTATCTACAGTATTATCATTTGGGAAACTATTTTTTTTTGTGATCTCATAGCTAGGACTTCATCCATAAAACATTTTTATGGAATATTCCCTCAAATATTAAAAAATATATTTTAATGTTGTTTTATTTCCAGGAAATTTCAGAATTGGTGGATTATGGATTCCTTCCTCCCATTACAGAAGGAATATCAATGGACATTTTATATATGTATATAACAATGTATTATTCCAATTAATAAATCTGTATATTTTTTCTTCCCCCAAATATTTGATGTTGTAAATTCCACCATTAAATTATTTTCATTCTCATTATCACATTCACCATGGTTCTCACACAAACACTTCTTTAATTTCGTTTCCTTCAATTTAAAAGTCTCGTATAATATTTTCGGCATATTGTTGGAATGTTTCACTATATCCTCAAATGAGTAAAACATTTATGAGAATAATTCTCATAAAATTATTAAATCTGACCCATAAATGATGTAATCAGTCTTAATTTTTTGACTACTATAAATTTTAGAAGAATTTATTGATAATATTATAATGTTATCCTTGCATTCAATAACAATTTCCACATATATTTATCTTAATGTCAACAATTTTCTTTCCATTATAGCTTACTACTCATGTGGAGTGTCATTTTCAATGAATATAATCTAATAATTATTCCATTCAGTATTCTATATCTACTCTTCCATCATTGTGACATTATTAAAATAATTACCATTTTTATAATATCATCATAGATGATATAAAACAATGATATTCTTATTAAATTCACTACACCCAAAATAAAGGTATGATATATCTAAATACTACACCCATTGTTCATATAAAAATGGATTTTTGGATCTATTAATTGTTGTAGGATTCCACCTCATGAAGAGGTCAAACAATTTTTCATCATGATAAAAAGAAAAATGGGTTCCCCTATGGGAAATACTTTTTTCAATATCCTATATTAGTTTACAAAAATATATACTTGTAATTTGTTATTTTCCAACACTAGCCTCATTAAAATTAACTATATTGAAATCCTTATAGTGATTATAGATATTGACACCGTTTATTTTTCTTTATTTTTTTACCATTTAAAAATAGTGGAATATGCATAATTTCGGCACGACTAAAACTATTAATTATAAATAAATGTATGTAATTCTAATAAATTTATTGAAAGTCTATATTATATGATATAGAAATATTTTCAATGAATTTATTGAAAATGTATATCATATGATCTAGAAATATTTTCAGAATATCATAACGTATTTTTATTATTTTATGTTCTAAAACATTGTCATTCTAAATTATGTTTGGAATGTTTCTACTAAAAATTCTCTAATAGCAAATTTAATGCATAGATAATAGTTAACTTGAGTCATTGATTATTATTTTTACAATGGTATATAATACAAGGATCCCAGACCACCATATTCAATTACTTAATAGTATTAAGAAATATGATATATAAATAAAAATAAAATTAGAAAAAAATTTATATTTCATTGTCACAACCCACTCCCCATAAGGTGTACCCCTCATGGTCCAGACACGTAATAAGGGAGATAGTGACCCCCGAGTCTCACCTCTTGTAGGCCCTAGGTTAGCGACTAGCACTGAGGGTATAACAAGCACACAAATGGGAGGAATTACACTTTACGAGAACACACGCGAAATAGAGATATAAGATAGACACCAACCAACTCCTACTCAAACTACAATATTAAAGAAAAACCATGTACACATATGTAATTTCATGAAAGAACTACAACAATTTAAAGTGAAAATTGAAAGTACAAAAAACAGGGTAAAAAATCATCAACCATGAAGCCTGAACATCTCTTACAACCCCAATCTAGTAGTAACTGGCCTGATCTCCAACCTGCTTCATGTGACCATAAAAATATTTTATATATACATAGGGTGAGTATAACATTTTACTCAGTATGACCCACCGTAGATCCTCTAGTGCAAATGTAATGAAAGCATGATAAAGCACAGTGAAAAATAAGTGAAACTAACTCATCACCTAAACATGTATATTATGTTCCTAGCCTCACCATGTCTACTCTTAAGAAATATTTCATTCAATAGTAAATAATATGATAATTAATATCAAGGGTACTACACTACTACTTCCCCACAAGTTTTCCACTTTTCTCAAAAATTGCACGTTGAAAGCCGCTCTCTCCAAGAATGCTTTCCCGTAGACCATTGGGCGAAGCACCATAATATCAACCGCATGTAACACAACCACTATGTATATGTAACGAAAGTAAAAAAGTATTTTCTAGGAGCCACCATAACCCTTATGAAGTTTATCATATATCAGGCATTAAGCCTCATTCCATTATAGCCCACACACAATGTAAGGATCCTCAATCCATCACAGCCTATACATGTTGCACCTATAGTATTCCATAAGAATGTATATCCAAAGTAAAAGTGTGTGAATTACCAAAAGCCAGTATATCCCTCTACACATATATATGGGGAAAAATAACTGTTTTTCTTACCATCACTAGTAACTACCATGAGAAGAGGGTGGGGCCAAAGGGGGTAGTCAACCATCCATCCTCCTACTAGAATGTTCGAGAAAACACCCCCACAGGGCTCAAAATCCTTAGTGCTTAATTTGACCAAATTGATGGGGTGGAGTAGCATATAGAAACACAAAAAACATAGAATATAATATAGCTCACAACCAGACTATGGGAATAATAAATTCTTATACTCTAATGCAGCTAACGTCTCTCGGACTCCTGATAGCCACTGCTAAGACTATGTATCATATAAGCACACAACAATTTAAAGATGTTTATAACATTACTATATTCTCTTTTTATAATTTTCACTATATGTTAATTAATTCTTTAAAAATTAATTAACCATTAGCAATTCCACATTATATTTCACTATCATCACACCAAAGATTCATTCCCTCTAGGGATAAGCAAACCAAGTCCACATCTTGTTAGAAATATTACCTTAGTATTACGTCCTAGAAAGTTCCTACCCCAGGGGTTAACATAATTTATTCAATCATTAATTAACAAAATTATTAATTTCCATAATTCAAGGAATTATATAAAATCCAAACTGAGATACCAACACATATGGATTAGCACAATGAGGAGATGGGTACCCATCGAGTCTTTTTCACCAATTGAAAGAGTTTAGACCCATCCCCCCTCAATATGCTAACCATAGAAAGCATGTTTCATACCCACATTTCATCGCCTTTTTTGAAGGGGGTATCAAAACCATATACCTTGAGAGGTGGTTAATGTAAAGAAGTTAAAGATCCAACAGGTTCCAATAAGAATCCAACATTCACATCCCTCTCGTTTCATCATCATTGGTGTCCTCCCTGACCCCCACATGCATAAACTCATGCATCATCTTCTTCCATAACCAATGGGCCTCCCTACCCCCACATATCACAACAACCATCCAGGCACACATCACAACAAAAGCACCCGGAAACAATCATCATATCAAGTGGTCTCTTGAACCTTAAATAAAGCATTCTACTTTCACATGCAATGAGCTCTCATATCTCCAATCATAAGGCTCTTGGCCTTTATATTCATAAGGATAACTTAGAACCCAAGGAGGAACCATATTTTATTAATGAATCAGTTATTTAATCCATCATAAATTAACTAGTTCATTAATAATAGGTTACAACTATTGAAAATTTAAACAGAAAGATATCATAACTATCACTAATAAATAAACATCCATACTACATATGAATAGCATAAAATTACAACAAAAATAACCAAATTAATTTATAAGACTCTTTATCTTCGACAAATAATTACAATTAATCATAGTTAATGTTATTTTCCAACTTCCATCAAGAAGGACATGCTAAAGAAGCCAAGAATAGACATAACACTTTCTAGAAAAACAAGATTCAATAACATATGACCGATACCACTTTATTTATCTAGTTTATATATTTTTTATGCCAATTATATTTTGATCCAGTAGGATAAATCATGATAATATTATTATTTCATGTAAAATAATATAGAGATGCAATTAATCCCCTTCATGAAAAGGATCATGACGTTCTTTATACAAGAATAATTCACACAAAGAATGACGATCACCTCCCTTGCTACAACTGAGTCCACCTGAGGACGTCGTGGCATGACCGCACCAACTGACACCCAATAAAACTCTACGAGAATCATAGGTATAACATTCAACAACATGGAAAGTAGAAACAAAAGAATAAGTATTGATGAAACAAAATAACATAGATAGATCATACCTTCTATCGATGACGAATCAACACTTACTGATTGCACCAAAAAAGAGTGTGTGAATGGATCATGAAGAAACATGAAGGGGAAATGACCTAAGGATTAAGGTTTAATCACCTTACTCTTATGGGAAGAATGAAATATTCGAGCATCTCGCACCAGGGAACAAGAAGGAATAACAAGGGAGGAATATATCTTGGCCATTTAAGAGATTTAACAATGTCAGTATAAGATACACTGGATTTTCCATTAATATCACATTGCATTAAACCTTGTATTGTTTCTGAATTAAATCAATCCCAAGCCTTAGGAAAATTAATATATGAGTTATGGGCTCTAAATCGACTTTAAATCCCTTAAAAAGGCCTTGAATGCATTTTTCATCAATGAAAATGCTAAATAGGAGAAAATGTAGGAAACAAAAGACACTATAGTCCAACCAACATCGGAAAAAACTGTACTCCTACTGATTCCTAGAAACATTGTGCACATACCGACTTCTAGAAACACTGTACACCAACTAAAATTTGGAAACAATGTACAACCACTGACACTTGGAAACACTATACAGCCACTAGTGTATGGAAACATTGTACACATACCGACACCTAGAAACAATATACACCTACCAACGTATAGAAACACTAAACACATACTGATGTCTGGAAACACTATACACCTACAGAAACATAGAAACACTATACAAATATCGATGTCTGGAAACATTGTTCTACTACTGATGCCTCAAAATACAGTTCACCTACCGACACTTGGAAACACTGTACACCTACCTACACATAGAAACATTTTACACCTACTCGCGCTTGGAAACAATATACACCTACCAATGTCTGGAAACACTGTACACCTACCAATGTCTGGAAACACTGTACACCTACTAACGGTTTGAAACACTGTACTCCTACCGAAGGATGGAAACACTATACAAAAACTTGAAACATTTTTTACAGAACAATAATTTTTAAAATGATTTAGGGATAAGCCACCTTGACCTCCCAAAAAAACTCAAACAAAAAATTTCAATAATAGAATGAACTGGAGAAATCCATGCCATTACATTAGATACCCATCAATACATTATTGTCCTCAAAAATTCAAAACCAACCAAAATGAAAACAAAAAAGGGTTCAGAACAACCACTCATCAGGATACCTCTCAAAAGACAGCATGCGACAAAAAGAAACAAAATAATGTCGTCTCAAAATCACGAAAGGTCTAAAACCACAAAACGAACAATGTTATAAGAAAAGAGTTAGACATCAAATTACATGGGGTATTAAGCACATATCTGTGACTCACATTCCTATGTACTCTCCTCAACGCTAGTATGTCTCCACAAGACACGAACCAAGGGGATAACACACCCCACACAAAAACTTCTACTTGTGGTCTTGGATCTCTACAGGCCTCTCCTCAAAGGTCACATCATCATCAACATCGATATCAAACCAATAGATGAAGAAAGAGTCATCTGAAGACAATGATGGAGCTAGTACACAAGAAAAGCATCATGTATCCGGCTCATCTATGGGGGAAGTTCTACTTGATACACCAGGATTCAATCATGACCCAACACCTCAAATGGTCGAACAAACCCAGGAGACAACTTACTCACATGACTAAACCATCGATGTCCATGATGGGGAGTCACCTTTAAAAGAATGTTATCTTCAAAATAAAACACCAAATTTCTCCTCCTTTGATCAACAGGTAATTTGTGATGATCTGGCACTACCTGCATCCTCACAAGAATCATCTGAACTATCTCTATCATATTCTTCACTAGTTTCAGTCTGATATTTTCTTACTCTCAAACCCCATTCTAACACAGTGGGGAATAACATGGTCAACCAAACAAGACTTCAAATGGTTCCATAATAATAGGGGAGTGAAAACAATTGTTTTAAGTTAACTCCACCAAGGGTAAGTGCCTAATCAATGGACCTCCAAAATCCTAGACAGAAGAGTGCAGCATGTCTTCAAGAGTTTTGATGGTCCACTATGATTTACCATCCGTCTGTGGATGAAAGGAAGTGTTAAGGAATAACTAATACCTGAAATCATTATGCAGATCTCTCCACACACTAGAGGTAAAATTAGGATCCCTATCATAAATGATCATCCTTAGGATACTGTAAAGTATCACCACCTCCTCTAGATACAACCTCAACAAAACCTCCACTAAGATTGACACTATAATCTCTACAGTGGGTTGATTTTGTTAAACGATCCACTACCACCCAAATAGTATCATGGGTTCCCTAAGATTGTGGTAAAATAGTGAAAATGTTCATTAAGATGTCCTCCAACATCCATTGAGGAACATCTAATAGTTGGAGAAAACCACTAGGGACATAGTTCTTGGAATTCACCTTCTGAAAGACCAATCATCGAGACACAAACTCCATAATAGCACACATTGTCCCAGGCCACAATAATTAACTCTTAAAATCCTTTTACATCTTTTTCATGCCTAGATGCACCGCTAATGGTGAAATATTGAACTCTCTGAGAATCATCTCACGCATCTCCAAAGGAAAAAAAATCCTTCCTTGATACAACACTCAGGGTTGTTCATCCCCATAACAACCATCAGGGGCATCGCCACAAACAAATCTATCTCTCCAGACCTCCTCATCTTGATATCCCTACTAGGACTCTTCCACCCGCTTCACTAGAGATGACTCCATCGTCATCTAAAAAAACAACCTATGACCCGCACATCTCCCATATTCGGATGCAGTGATTGAATTTCTTCCATTTCCATCATGGAATCTCCAAATTCTCACACTGAATCACTACGTAAATTTTTACTCAGTACATCAGCTACAACATTCCCCTTTCTAGGTGTATACAAGATTTTGATGTCATATTCACGTATGAAATCCGTCCTCCAACACTATTGCAAGTTCAAGTCATTCTGGGAGAAAACATACCTCAACCTCTTAAGATTGTTGAAAACCACAAAGCACTCATGAATGAGGTATTGTATCCAAAAAATCCAAGAAAAACCCACACCCACCAACTCAAGATCATGGGTTGAATATTTATATTCATGGGGACAAAATTGATTATACCCCTAAGAAACTATTGATCTATGTTGCATTAGAACATAGACTAACCCAAGATTTGAAGTATCGCAGAAAACATCAAACTGAACTCCCTATGCTAGCTGACAAAGAACTGGAACACTTACCAACTTCTCCTTAGAATACTCAAAAGCTTCAAGACACTGATCAGTCCCCATGGACATCTGATACATCTAGATCAATATTTTCAGAGGAGTCATAACCAGATAGAAATCAACCACAAACCTCATGTTGTAGCCTACGAGACCATGGAAACTTCACACCCCTGACACTATCTTTGGGATTTCCAAGACAAAGCTGCTTTTTATCATTGGATCAAATGATAATCCATAATGGGACACCACCTAACCCATGAAACAAACATCTTCAGCCCCAATCTCAAACTTCTATAACTTCCCAAATAATTATTGTAGATAAATAAATCCCAAAAGAGTATGTAGATTATCTGAATTATCCTCCAAAGATGTAGAGTAAACAATGTTTATGTCGATGTAACCCACTATGACCTATATAATAACTCATGGTACATGAATTTCATCAATCCCGTGAACAGATATGGATCATTTTTCACACTGAACGACATTACAATGAACTCGTAATGCCCATGTTTACCATGAAATGTAGTCTTCAAGATATTATTATCCTTCACATGAATCTGTTCATATCCTGGATGAATGTTGATCATTTAGAACCTTATTTAACCCTTTAGTTGATCGAATAAACATCAATAAGAAGAAGAGAATAGTAATTCTTCACTTTCACTTTGTTTAAGCACTAATAATAGATACATAAGCACAAAAGGTCGTTAACATTATTCATGAACAAAACTAGCACACCCCATAATGACACACTCAACTGAACAAAAACTCACTGTAACATACTATTGATATGTATATGTTTCTCTAGTAACTCATAAGTGGACATCCTATTTAGATACATAGAGATAAGAGACACTCATAGCTATAGCTCGATCCCAAAATTGATCTCTCATCGAGGTCATAATGTTACAACCGCTTATAGAAAGACATGAGGGTACTCTTCTATGACCCAAGGATACACCAAATGTTGAACCACAAAAGAACTTATCATCATCTCATCCATCAAGGATGATAAGGATGGAACACACCTACAACCCATTCTAGGGTCTTACTCACCAACAAACATTTTTGGCTCTCAATCAGCATCGAAGAAAACCACCTACCTCCTGAAGAAACCCTAAATATCCTAAACCAAATACAACTAATCCATGATTAAATTAAATCATATGGTTTTTTCCATAGTCATAGAAAATCACCCTAAGAGAGGTGGTACCACGACACTAGCTCCCAGTCTCTACATAGTTCAAGCAATTCTGCTCGACCTCCAACTGGTGTAGTCAACACCTAGTGAATTAGATGCCTCTCTACATCATGTCTCAAAGCATGGAAAAGGCCAGAGGATTTGATGGATTATGTCACCCAATAATATAACATAGAATATGCCTATGTAGAAGAGAAAAAAAATGGTGCATCGAACGATGTCTCTCTCACTTGGCGCTGGAAACTCTAAATCATGAAGCTGACTACGACCTCCTCTGTGGCCTCTCTGGCCCAAATGAAAACCACCACCATGGATGTGCTATGCTCTATAAGAATGGGGAGCATCCTAGGGATGTCCTCCTCCCTCCATATTTTCTCTCTACTGATCCAAAGCTATTTTAACCTATTGTTGATGCCTTAGATGAAATTGCTTCAATGGGGGAACCAGGAGTGGAACACTTGATGCAAGATGACCACTCTGAATTGTCGGGAACTCTCACTTCTAATGACATCATACTTCAGAATAAAAATAGGCACCTAATCCCTTGGAATGGTCTTGAAAGCTACCCCTCAAAGAAATGAGATTCTGAGGACTAGGAAATACCCCCAGCCGAATGGAAACTCTTCTTCCCTAAATACCGAGAACACCAGACCAAAGCTCGGCTTCATGAGGAATCCTGATGAATCCCCTCTTATGATTATCTTGTTTTGTATAACGTCTTCTTGATGACATATTCCATCTCCATCACCTCAAGGTATGTCTTTAGGATATACAAGGTGACATGGTGATGGATATTTGGACACAAAGCCTCCTTGATGTGCCTTTCTTTGGCCTCCACATCTGGAAAAAAAATCTAAAGCATTTTGTAAAAGGTTCCTAATACAGATTCCAAACTATCAGACACTAGAGATCCCCAACCAAAGGGTAATAAGATCCTAGTGACTGGAAATCATTGCCATAATAGAAGTAAAATTGACTAAGAACTTGTCTTGTAACTCCTCCCATGAGATCACCATCTTCTCAAGATCCCTGAGGAACATGAACCAACACTACCTCGCTTCCCCATGCAGCATCATCATAACCAAAGAAACCCAGTTATAATTCCAACCTTAGATTGAACTGGAGGCTATATCATCCTCCTCCATCCAGCCTTCTATGAATGCATCTGAAATGGAGGCCTTGTACTCCTACAGACTCTGGTGCAGAAAATTCTGGAATTTCCTCCTCCAAGTGTCGTCATCACTAACCTCTACCCTATAACATTCTACTAGCATAGACAGCTTGAAATATTCTATGAAAACTTGAGGTGGACATCGACCTAGAGGCATATCTTCTAAATGAAAAATATTTTGAGCTCTTAAAAATGGAATATAGGATACTCAACATTAATTAATTGTTTGTCTTATTTTATTAATTTTAGGTTAACTTATCTTATGTTCTACAAATTCAAACACAGGAACAAAAAAGAATGATGCATCATCCTTTCCTAGGCCTCTACATTGCAACTAGTATAACCTCATAGAGTTTCCACCACAAATGTAATGGTATGTGAATCATATCATAGGGGGACCAAAACGCCTATGTCGCATTCGGTCTCTGGTGTTTAAATCACTTGATAACCATTACTGACACCATTTCCCTACCAACCCATGAAACCTCACCGATAACTAACACTAACCTCCGTAATATCCCTCATCTAGACCTCTGGTACCATTCTGTCACCACCCCTCTTCACAAGGAGTACCCTCCTGGGTAGGATATGTGAGAAAGAAGATAGTGACCTCTGAGTACTGTCTCTAGTAGGCCCCAGGTTGGAGACTAGCATTGATGGTATAGTAAAAACACAAATGAGAGGCATTACCCTCTATGATAACAACTGCAAAATAGAGAGATAATACAAACACCAATCAACTCTTACTTAGACTACAATAAAAAATAAAACGAAATTACACATATGTAATGTCATTCAAGACGTACTAAAACTAAAACAGAAAACTAAAAGTACCAAAAGGAAGTAAAAATAGCAGCGACCACGAAGTCCGAACATCTCCTACAAACCCAATGTTGTAGTAACCAGCCTGATCTCCAACCCAATCCAAGTGACCAGAAAATAGGTTATATACACATAAGGGGAGTAAAATAGTATACTCGGTAGGATCCTCCCCATATCCTCTCGTGAAAAACTAAATAAAGCATCATAAAGCATAGTGAACAACATGTTAAACTAAATCATTACCTAAATAGATACACTATTTTCCCAACCACACCCTGGCTACTCTCACAAAATTACCCATAGAAGAGTATATAATATGATAAATAATATCAAGGGTACTGTGCTACTACTTCCACAACGTTTTTCCACATTTCCCCAACTTCACAAATCCTATGCATCTCTCTCTAAAAAGTATTTCCCATAGACACCTGGGTTTAGGACCACAATATGCACCTCATGCAATACAACCACTACGTCCACATAACCAAAGTAACAATGTAGTTTCTTGGAGCCACCAAAACTCGTATAACAGTTATCATACATCGGGAATTAATATTCAAGTCATTATAGCCCACACACAAAGTAAGGATCCAAAATACATCACAACATATACAGGTTACTCCTATAGTCATCCATAGGAAACTATATCCTGAATATATGTCTATGAATAACCACAAGACATTACAACCATCTACACACATATATAGAGAAAACTATGCATTGTGCCTACCGGCACTAGTAACTACCAAGAGAAAATTGTGAAAAAAGGGTGTAGTTGGTCATCCATCCCCCACCTGAATGTTGGGTAAAACACCCTTCCTAGATCAGAATACCTAGGGTGTTGGTTTCCCTAACGGATGGGGTGGAGTAACGTACAGAGAATCAAAAAAGTATAGAATATAATATATCTCACAACCTCACTATGGGCATAATCTAGACTTAGACTCAAATGCAGCAAACATCTCTCGGACTCTTGGCTTCCACTACTAAGACTATGTATAATATAAGAATTCAAACATTTAAAGAAATTTATTACATTACTCCATTCCCATTTTAGCAGTTTATCTTGATATTAATTAATTTTTTAAACATTAATTAACCATTAATTATTCCATGTAATATTTCATTAATGTCATAACAATGTTTCATGCCCTCTAGGCATAACCAAACAAAGCCAAAAAAATTAACAACATTACCACAACATTGCATCCCTACATACACCAACCCCATCGGTTAACATCATTTATTCAATAATTTATTAATATCATTATAAATTTACATAATTCCTTGAATTATAGAAAATATAAAATATCCTACCAACCGAAGGGGATCATAAGGTTGAATAGATGGATACCCTTCGAAAATTTTCCACCAATATCAAGAGGGTAGACCGATCCTCCCTCAATAAACTGAACATGGAAAGCATGTGGCATACCAAGCACATCATATACTCTTTCCTAAAGGGGTCTAGAATGACCAGTTGCAATGAGAAGTGGGGAAAGTAAAAATGATTAAAAACCAACAAGATTTAGCATGCATACATCATTTACATCTTACTCAATTAATCAACTCTGGTGTCCTCCTCAATACCCACATGCATAAACCGATACATCTCACCACTCTAGGCATAAACTGCTGCCACAACTAGTTGGCCTCCCTATCCCCACATATAAAAAAGCCATCTAGGCTCCCATCACAACATAAGAAGAAGCAAAAAAAAGAAAATATCAAATAGAATCATGGCTCAGAAACAATGCATTCTTCTTTCACACGCAATGAGCTCTCACAACTCTAAGAATAAGGCTCTTAGGATTTACAAGAAAGAGGGTAACTCTGAACCATACAATGAATTATCTTTTATTAAATAACTAGTTCTTTAATTCATATTTAATTAACCAGTTCATTAATAGTATGTTCCAACTATGGGAAAACTAAATAGAAATCTATTATAGTTATCATGAATAATTAAACATACTTACTTATTCAATTTGATTAACATAAAATTATTACAACAACAACCTGATTCATTTACATGCCTCTTTATCTTTTAAAAATAATTACAATTAATACCAGTTTATGTTTTTTTCCAGTTTATAAAAAGAGTGATATACTAAACAAGGTAAGCATATAAATCACATTATCTTTAAAAACAAGATCTAATAACATACAATCGAAACCAATTTATTTATCTGGTTAAAATATTTGTTGTGTTAATATCACTATAATCCAGTGGGCTAAATCATGCTAACATTACGATTGAATGTAAAATAATACAGAGAAGAAACAAATCCACTACCTCAAAATATTTTATATGTTCTTTATACATGAATGATCCACAAAACTAGTTATGGTTTTCTCCCCTATGACAACTGCATCCACCAAAGGATTCATCTGGACTAACGCACCAACAGACACCCATGAAAACACCATTAGAAGCTTAGAGATCACATGACATAACATGGAAATGAGAAATTTGAGAATAATGATCAAATAAAAAAATAACAGCGGTAGATCATACATTATATCAATGATGGATCTACACTTGCTACTTGCACCAAAATAGAGGGTTCACATGAGGTCATAAGAAACATTAAGAGGAAAAGATACAAGGATTATAGTTCGATTGCACCGCTCCTATGGTAAAAAAGAATGGTTTGAGTGTATCTCAAGACAGAAAAATAGTGTATAACAAGTGAGGAAGGCATCTTGTCTATTTAAAAGATTTAACAAAGTCAGTTTATGATACACATGATTTTCCATTAAAAGTGGATCGTATTAAACTATGCGTTTTGACCAAGTAAAGGAATCCCAATCCTTAAGAAAATTAATATTGGAGTTATAATATTTTAATCATCATTAAATCCCTTAAAACAAGGCATAGAATTTGTTTTTCATCAAAGAAAATGTTAAATGGGATAAAATGTGGGAAACTAGAAACATTATAAACCTACCAACATCGGGAAACATTGTACACCTACTGACGCCTGGAAGCATTGTACACCAACCGATGTCTGGAAACAGTGTACACCTACCCGTTTGTGGAAAGATTGTACACCTACTAACGCATGGAAGCATAGAACGCCTATCAATTCCTAGAAACACTATACAAATACCCACATCTGGAAACACTATACTCATATAGATGCCTGGAAACATTGTACACCTATCGACTCTTGGAAGCACTGAAAACCTACCATTGTTGGGAAAATGTTCTACTCTAACCGATTTTTGGAAACATTGTACTCCTACCGACCTCTAGAAACACTATACACCTATAGATTCCTAAAATCCTTTTACACATATCAACGTCTGGAAATATAGTACACCTATTGATACCTAGAAACATTGTACACCAACCGATGCATTAAAACATTATACACCTACCGATGAATGAAGTTATTGTACACCTAACCACACCTAGAAACATATTACACCAAAAAATATCTAGAATCCCTATACACCTATCAAAATATAGAAAACATTTTAGACCTATATATTTGTAGAAAAACTATACACCTACCGATGGATGGAAACATTGTACACAAACCTAGAAACACTGTTCACAGAACTTGAAATTTGGAAAAGTGTTGGGGATAATCCACCTTGACCTCCAAAAAAAACCTAAAACATCAAATTTCAGCAAAGGAATGGAATGAAGAGGTCCTTGAAATTATATGCATCCACTAAATGAGTGATTTTATATAATTTATACATAAAAATACATAACTCGCATAATCTAATTATAATAGATTCCAAGTAAAAAGAGGGAAATAAAAAATATGTAACATTGGATGATTTAAAAGGGGTAGAATTTAGTGGATGCATCTATTTATATTTATTGTGTTGTTCGAAGTGGACTATGATTAGATTTATTAGTGGGGGTTGAGTTTAATGTTGTATAAATTTTATAAATTCCAATTTTTTCTCATAAAATTTTGTAACATCATCTAAATTCCAATTTCTTCTCTTAAACTTTTGTAACATAATTAGAATCAAACATTGGATACAAGTTAAAATATTTGATCTTGTTTTTTTAACATATAATACACCCATATGTAATGAAATAAATTAATGTAAAAGACAGATATATTTTTAAAATATTTTACATGTTAGTAAATCATACTCCTTCTCACATGTAAATCTTAAAGGAAAATATTTATGACTATAATACCATCATTAATAGAAACGTATTTTTCTAATTATCATCCTAAAACTAGGTACACCATATTACACCAGTTTGAGAAGTATTTATAACACAAGTGATCACTATAGTATCCCACTATACGTTTTTATATTGGTATCACATTACTTTAAAATCACCTCTTCCGTATCCTATTAAAGTGGATCACTAGAATTTATGGGAGGAATATAATTCCATAAATAATGATATCATACCTTAAACATCATATTCTCAGACTCATTGTTTTCTCTAAACAAAAACACATTCATTTCAGTCTCTAGTATTTTTATTTTTTTTATTTTCTTTGAATCTATTCACAAACCTATTAAACCCATTTTTCATGAATACAACAAAAAAAATCTTCACTATATCTTATAACACCATACTCACTGAACTTTGTGAAAACAAATTTTAAAAATAATGGATATCAAGTTGATTCACCATTGAGTTTTCTTTTATCTTCTTCTTATAGATTAGGGTCTGTCAATTTAATATCAAAATGATGGTTAGATTAATTTTACTCTTATTCTTGGTTCAATACACATATGATCAGAACCAATATCCTATAATCAACATTATTATGTTCTTATTTAACAATATGTGTTCCTTATTTTTCTTCTTATTTCTATCTCTCAGATACTGCTATTTCTTCCTTAAATAGTTCTTTAATGTTTTGCACAACCCAAAATAATTAATATTCTCAAAAGATTAATTGTTTATTCTATATTGATCATTTTTATTTTATTAATCCGTCATTATAGGATTTTAATTCTTATATTTGAATAAAAGATATCTCTAGAAAATATAGATCCTTTAATCTTCTTTTATTATATACTCACTTTTCATATACGGTTGATATATAATCCTTTCAAAATTCAATATTTATCTTAATTATTGTATTATGATAAATAATGAAAATTTACTTTAAATTATCTCATTTTTATTTTAATATAAATTCAAATAGCTTGAAAATATTATATTGTATTCTTATAAGAATATGTTATTTAACTTCCTCTTAACATATTCTTCAAATAAACTCACTGAAATACATCTAAAAAGTCCACCACTTCTATATGATAAATAATAGAACATTAAATATTATGTGAAAAATAATTTTTTTTTAAATAATATTTTTAGTATCTCTATTCATACTCCAGCTTATGGAATGAAAAAATCATTTGTGATACAAAACAAAAATATTCATCTAATTAGAATTTAAATAACTCATTAAAACAACCATAATAGTTACAATATGAACTAGTGTCTTAAGAAATCGTTTATCCCACATATTCATATTTTATAAATCAACAAAATACATTCAATGTTTCTGTGTGTTGAAAAAAACAATAAAACACAACAAAATAACATTCATAATTATCATCCTTTTTATCAAAAGAATGGATTTTAAAAAATAATCACATTTTACAATCATCAAATTGTTTCAAAAATGAACTCCAAATTATCCTCTTCCTTCAATATTTTTTATATATGTCTTGATTATGGATCATATATTAATAAATAAATTTACATAAATTAGGAATAACATATATATATTATGAAATAAAATTTCATCAGAAGAACGCACATTGGAAAGTCAATTTCAATCTCATGCTTTGATCCTACCTTTTCAAGGATGAAAATATATTTAGGATATTTTCCTCATGTTTAAATCATGCATTCATCTTAGTATTTATGATTTTAATATCCATGTATTATAGTAATATCCTGATCGCATTTAAATTTCTTCTTAAGAAATTAATTCTTGACTTCTCAATATAATATTACAACAATAAAAAAATTATATTTAGTAAAGAAATAAGATTATTGAAACATCAAATTGTAAGACATTAATGACTTATAATTACTATATAATACTTTTCCTAATTCAAATTATTACAATGAGTCTAAAATTTCAAACATTAAGTAAAATATTTATGTTGTAGAATCAACACATTGTTCTTAGTATTAGTGAATTATAGTAACATGAAAATGATGATGCTCATTAGTGTTGATATAAATTTAAATGAACCATACATATGTAAAGGAAATATCAAGTATGTTTGTATTTTCTACAGTAATATGAATATAACATATTCATTATGATTAGAAATCAATGACTTATAATCCAGAAAGATATTCAATTAATCCAATGTAATAGGATCAATATGAAATTACTTATATTACATTCCCAAAGTCATACATACTCTATACTATTTCCATACATCATCGAAAATAAAACTATACTCTCTTCATATCATCTATTTTTACATCATGATTTTTTAAAAAGGAAACACTTGGTTCAACAGTTCACATGTTATGCTACATCGAGCTTAAAATAACAACTAAGTATTATTATTTAAATGTTAGTAGTATAATATATCCATTAGAATTGATGGAATGAATCATATTACATGATTTATGAAAATATTGTTTCCATAGGTATATATAATTATTTCTTAAGTGACCAATTAAATATAAATCAAAACAAACACCTTTTTAAATAAAAATGAATTATTTTTCTCAAAAACTTTTTAAATGAAAATAAGTGTGTTAATAAAATAATAAAATATTGATTTTTTGATTTATTAATGATATATAAATATATAATATATAATATAATTTTTTCAATTCATATTATGTGTTTTCCAGACATGATATTAGAAGTAGTTTAATGTAATTATAAAATGAGTATTCTTCTAAAAAAGAAGTTCTACAACCTTTCGATGGAGAACTTATTCTAAATATAATTATTGGAATTTTTATACAATTTATTTGAAAAAAAATTATTATTTTGAATCAATGTATTAAAATTTAGTCCGGTGAATTTTTGGTATTTTTATGAGAATTAATAGTGAATAATACAAAATAATAGTCCTGGACTTCTTTTTCTTCAAATTAATTTATATAATAAGATTTTTTTTGTTTAGTTTTAAATTATAATTAAATATATTTTTATAATTTAATACAATTCAGTTTATTAAAATCAATTTCACATTGAAATTGGTTATAAAAAATTGTGAACTTATGAAGATTTTTACATTATAAACTCATTTTCTCGATCCATCAATGGGATTAATTTTAAATTAATTTTACCCACTAATGTGTTTTGAATTATGAAGAAAAGGAATTAATTTTTTTTAAAATAATGATATATATGATCTACTAGGATCAAAATAATATTTTAAGCAATATTAAATGTAACTTTAGTAATTATTTTGATTACAATAGTTAAGAGTAAATTGGTAAATTAAGGGTAAAAATATATTTTAAATATTATTAAATTACCCTAACACTTTTCCAAATTAATTAGATGATTTATTTTTGACCCAAATCATACATGTAATTATGTTATATCCAATTTATGCCACTTATATTTCTTTATTCCCTTTATAGTATTTTAATTTAATAAAAAGCGAAAGATGGCCTACTCATTTATTAGCAAATATAAAATTATTTATAAGATTTATTAGAATATAAATAATATTTATTAATATAAAATAATTATATACAACAAGGTTGTTTAATTATAAATTTTTAGGAAATAAATTATAAAATTTAATGGTGACACAATGATGATATAATAATTGCTTCATTAGTGGAAGAATCAAATAAATGATTATAAATTACTAAAATAAATATAATATGATATAATTTATGACATCCATGAAGTTTATGGATTAATTTTTAATGATAATGATTTTAAGAAGTATTTTATAGAAGCTAATATGTTTTCATGAAATTTTTAAAAATGCATGTAATGAATTGATTCAAAAGTGACAAAATTTGTAGCTTAAAATTAATAATATTTTGTTAAATGATTCAAAATTTCTAAAAAACTAAGATTTATTAATAAAATTAGGATATGGATAAATATTTAATTATTGGCCCATTTATTTTTATTTTGGAATGTTATAGTAAATATATTAACCCTTAAATTTTAAATTACATAATAACACGGTAAGATTTAAAAGGGTAAAATAACCAGTAAAAAAAGATAGGGATTAAAAAAATAGTAAAAACATATATAATTTTTATTTGATAAATGTTATTTGACCCATCCTCATCATATATTCTAATTTAATATGTTTAGATTCATTTCTACTATTAAATTTATTTATTTTAATATAATAATTGGAGGATTTCCAATAGTGCCCCCAATCTCTTATAAAAGGGAACTATTTATTATCGTTTATTCACACATCATAAACATTTTAGATCACCCAATATCTACCTAAATATCTTCCTAGAAAATCTCCAAACAATATATAGGCCTTATTTTATGAATAACACTATCTTTTTAGATGGTAACGTGTTAATTAAATGAGATCGTCTAAGGAAGAGGTATTATTTTTAATAAAGGGTTTCCATTCTATTTCGTCTTCCACTTAATTAAAACATTTTTCAACCAAGATTAAATAAAAAATATATTATACTAAACTAAATGGCACATTATTATGTAAATATCATCACCGAAATCCATCATCAGTTACATAAAATGGAAAAAATTAATAGTTTGGGAGTAAGTGTAAACTATCTCTTTCAAGAACTGATATAATTCGTTTTCCATCACCATCTCTCCAGACTTTTTATAATTACTGAATTAATATCTATATATTTTTTTGATGAAATATTTTCATTATTATAGATTAATATATCAATCACATTCTTACTTTACATGAATATAAAAATGGTAATTCCATTCGTGCGTACATGTGAACAATCTCCTCCATAAAGTGGTGTGATTCTTTTAAATCACCATACCACATGGATAATATATATAAGTATATTTAAATTATTAATATTATATTAATATTATAATTATAATTATATAAATTTAATAAAAAAAATTACTTTTTTCAATAAAGATCGTTGAAAAATTGAGATGTTTCTCAAGCATACATACGATATACCATCTACTTGATTATAACGTTGTTCATATTTCATAACCGTACATAATGATTTGATTTGAAATTATAATAAATCTAAAAATATGATAACCATGTCATGAATATTATTCTATATATGATTTGAAAATTTCAAAATTGACTATATATTTCATTTCAAAGTCATTTTGGTCTCGAGTTTCGAATATCATCAAAATGCCTGATATGCGCAATAACAATTAAATAATTGTTGCAACATGTTAATAAGTGGTACAATAAGAATAATATGTATTAAAATTTAATAAATAAGGTAAAAAATTAACCAAATTTTATTATCCAGTGTGATAAAGAACATATGCAAATATTTGGACTCAAAGTATGGGTATCTTAAACTAAAACATTATTTTAAATGATTTGAAGATTTTTTCTTATAAATCATTCGATTTCATGTCTATGTCATCAATATGCTTTGTATGAATATATTGATATGAGAATTAATGTTTCAAAAATGCTAAATTTTATGTTTCTTAAAAATGATTCAAATTGTAAGGGGACACTTTGAGTCAAAAATATCATTCTAAAATGTTTTAAAAGGGTTTTCCAACTGGATTTGTTATTTCAACAACTTGAAAAGTTTTCTCATAGGTGAAAATTATATTTTATGAGTGAAATGTAGAAAATTATAATATTTTTTTAGGATTTTATATTTGTACATGGACAAGGATAGAGGGCCATGTGATAAACCAAGGATGGGTGGTTAAATTAGAACCTTCAATTCTATCGGTGTGGAATTCAACCATAAGGCTATTCATTTTGTAAAAGTGTCATGTTTGGAAGTCATATGTATTAAAATTCCATTTTTAAGAGTTCCTAGTGTGGAAGTAGACCTTTTGTTTATTCAATTTAAAAATAATTATATCCCATGATACCAACTTATATATTATATTTTTTCTTTTAAGTTTTCATAAAAATTGTTTTATTTTAAAAATGTAATATAATTATATTTTTGAAATCATGCTCAATTTTTTATGGTAACGTGGTATATTATTAGGAATTATTTTAGGGGTTTTTACTAGGATAATGTTTTTCATTCTTTCTATCTCTTAATTATATTTTTCTCCTCAACCCATGTTTTAATTTTTTTTCTTAGTTATTAATATAGGTTTGGAAAAATAAGATGTAATGATAAAATAATTGGAGATATTTCTTGAAAAGAAGTAATGTATTTCAAAGGGTTTCCTTTTATGAAAAAAGGATACTCATTATAAGTGACCAGAAATAATATATATGTCCACATTATAAATCATTCCCCGGTTCTCTAATACTATAAAATGAAAATATCCTCGAATGTGAATTCTAGTACAAAAACACTAGATGAAAAAACATTGGAGATTATGTTTTTTTCGAAGAGTTATGGATATAATCATGGGTTTATAATTATTATGTTGATCATATACTTAATAACTTATGAACCCTTTTGATTTATTAAATTATTAAATTTTAAGATGACTAGCTTAATTTTTATATACATTCATTTATTAGTTATATAGTGGTTATTACATTTTGGGATGAAAAATTAAAGGTATGAGAGAAACATTAGGGTTAAAAAATGTTATGGGTTTTTAAGGATTTTATCGTATATTTTGAATGTTATTGGAATTATATATATTTAGAAAAATTAAATTCCATATGATGGGTTATAACCTATCGCATCTAGCAAGGCTATAGGAATCAAACTCACAACTGAAAGGGAATCAAGGTTGTATTGCTAACCAATGTCCAATATGAAAACCGGGATTGTATGAATTTTACTTTTCATGTTAAATGAGTTGATGAATTAGTAATAAATTTATTTTAGTAACATTAGTTTTATCAAATACCTATATTTGGGATAAAAACATTATTTTGGTGATTAAGTGATTAATGTTGTGTTAGAAGACGTTCACTATTTTGGGAATTTGATATGATCAAGGTAAACAAAATATAATGGGATTTTATTTGAGGAGAAAATATTGAATAATATTTAAGAATAATATAATATTTTATTATAGAATATTGTGATTTAGATTATTTATGGAAATGGATAGAATATATTCAAGATTATTATGGAAATTACTTTTGGTATAAGACTTCATGAGTAATTGACACTATTTATAGATAATTCCTAAGAGTTACCTTGTAAGAATAATTGATCAATATATATGGATTTTGGGATTCAATAATATTTAAAATTATTTTGAGGAATTTCATGGAATGTAATTTCACCAATGGTTTGTTTTAAATTTTTCTTTATTACTATTATATATCAGATATTGAGGTTTCTATATGTCATGTGAGGATAATTATTTTGATGAATTATTTAATCATGTACTAACCATTTTGGTTTTTATTAATATATAATGTTAATATGAATATATATTTAATTTTTTTGTTGATTATGTGATTCTCTATAAGTTTAGTCTCCTAATTCAGGCATAAAAATTCAACATAAATACTCATCATTTGGAGAAAAAGATGAGTTTTGGGTGGAGATTTATTTATGGAAGAAGCTCAAGTTGTTAAGTAAGTATATTTCCTTTTGTTATTAATCCATGTATTTAAAGAGTTATTAAAAAATATGAAAAGGACATTAAAATAAAAACATTATATGTTTACTTTTCTTACTAAGAAATCAATGGCATTTTAACCCACCACAAATTTATGATTTTGTGAATATTAACATTTTCGTTACCATTTTCCCTATAACTATCTATCAAAAGATGATAGTTATTTTTTTCTTCTATAGTGATTTTATCATACATGGATCGCTATTATATGTCATATTTTGTGACCATTATACTTACAATTCATTATTTTAAAGGGAAGATTCATTAATCTTTTTTTTCGATGTTGGACTTCAAAATTGGTATTTGGTAATGTAAATCCACAAATTCATTATCTAGATTTAAAATTACAAGGAAAAATTTCAGTAAATGTGGGAGATAATGTAACATACCATGTTTTTAAAAATGATTTTATATATTCGACAGTGCACGTGAAATGTTACATCAAACTTAAACGAACTCTAAATATTATTATTTAAATGTTACCATTATAACCTAGTTTTTAGAATGTTGGGAATGACCAATATTAACTGAATTATGAAGGTAGGGTTTACACATGTATATATAACTATTTCTCTTGTGTCTAATTAATAATAAATGAATATAAATCCCTTTTTAAAAGATTATGATATCATTTTTTCTTAATAACTATTTAAATGAAAATTAGTGTGTTTATTAAATATTAAAATCACTCTTATTCGATTCTAGTAATGAAATATATATATATAATACTAAATATAATATATAAAATTCATCTTTTGTGTTTTTTAGACATCAGATAAGAGAAAATTCAATTTTCATAGATAAATTAAATATTTTTTCAAAGGTAGTTTTACCATCTTTTGATGGCGCACTTGTTATAAATATAGTTTTTTTCACCTTTATAAATTATATTTGAAATATAATATTATTATTTATATTTAGAGTATAAAAAATTAATTTTGGATGAATTTTTGGTATTTTCTGAGAACATTCATATTTTGATGAATAGTGAATAATACAAAATATTTTTTCAAATATACTTGTTTCATCAAATTTATTTATATAGTTATATATTTTTATAATTAGTTTTTAAATATAATCAAAACATATTTTTAACATTTATCCCAATTTATTTAATTAAATTCATGTTCACATTGAAATTCAATATTAAATTTTTTTTGCACTATTGAATGCTTTTACTTCAAAATACCTTTTTATCTATCTATCAATGTGACTAAATTGAATTTAATTTTTCTACAACTCGGTTTTGAAATTTGAAAAAAAAGACATATAAAATTGTAATCAGTATGATATTTATAATCTAATTAGATAACCTTAATTTTTTTAAAATAAGAATAGAAGCTATAGTAATTATTTTCAATACCATTGTAATGGGTAAATCATGTAATTAAGGGTAAAATTAATATTATAAATATAATAAAATTACTATAATACATTTCATAATTTTATTGGATGAGTTATTGTCAACAAGAAAATTATTTTGGAAGATTCTCTGTCATATTTTATCCACTCGGATGACTTTATACCCTTTATTGAATTTTATTTTAAAGGGAAGACCAAAATGAAATACTAATTTATTAATAACAAAAAAAATTAATGAATTGTTTTTTTGATTATATCATTGACTATAAATATTATTTCGAAATATAAACTACATACCTTCATCATCGTAATTTATTAATACTTTTTATAAAAATAATTTAATTAAATAGTGACATAATGGTGATTTAGTAATTGCTTCCTCAATGGAAGAATCAAATAAATGATTCTAATAATATTAAAAAAATATAAGATGATATAAGTTATGACATACATGGATTTTATTGATTGTTTTGACATGTTATAGGTGATTTAATTCATTTTAATGAAGGTATAAAGTTGATATGATATTAAAAAAATGTAATGTAATTATTACATTTAAAATTGGAATTATTGATATAATAAAATATATAAATTTTTTGGAAATGCTATAAAATTTATAAAAATATTGTTTTTTTATAAATAATTCATATAATTTTTAAAATTTTATAAATAACTCATTTCAGGGTGTTTTGGTATTCTATAATAAATATATTACCTCACAATGTGTAAATTACATTATAACTCGGTAAGAGTTAAAAGGGTAACATAAGGGTGAAAACAATATGACAATGATTTAACAATTAATCAAAATATATCTATTTTTTATTGGATGATGGGTATTACACCCACCCTAATACATTATTCTAAATTAACAATATTTTATCCATTTATATTGTAAATTAATTTATTTTAATTTGATACTTTGAAGAATTATTAGTGTACCAATCCCCTCTCTAACAAACGAGCACTACTTCTCATTTCCTGACACCTCAAAAACTATTTGGGACAGAAAATATATTTCCAAATACCTTCCTAGAATCCCTCACATAATTTAATAGGAATTGTTATATGCATAAAACCCACTTTAGAGTTGTTAAGGATTTGATCAAAATATATTGTCGAAGGAAGAGGTATGATTTTTAATTAGGTGTTTCTTTTTAATTTATACTTATAAATCCTTCAAATTTTATTCATCAATGATTAAATAATATGTAAATTATTATAAACATACGTAGATGTTATTATATTAATATAATCTCTTAAATCCATCTCCATGTCCATAAAATGGGGAAGTGATTAATCAATCCTGCATATGTGGGAACTGTCACCTCCACAAACTGATAAATTTGTTTTCAATTACAATATCTCAAAACAAGTTATAATGATTTTGTTAATGTTTATAAATTATATTCGTGACATATATATCATTATATTACAATAAAATATCAATTAATTTCTTACTTTTCTTACACATAAGGAAGATAACATTCTTCATGTGTGTGTGTGAACTGACACATCTACGAAGTGATGGGATTTATTTTTAATCACCACTTCACATAGATAGTATATATAAGTATATTTAAATTTTTTATGTGATATTATTGATATAATTATCGTTTAAAATACAGAATATTATACTATCTTTTATTCCATAATTATCATGAAAAAATGGAACTGATTCTAATGCATATGTATGGCCTAAAGTCTCCATGATTATAACATTTCTTATTTTTAAAAATCATGAATATTGAATTGATATCAATGTATAATATGATAAAAATTAAATGAATATTATTATAGAGATTTTGGACAAATTACCTCTTTGTCGATAGATGTTATATAGATGTCAATTTTTACTCAAGTATCAAATATAATCAAAATGCCTAACATGAACATACATAATTATGTAAGAATTATAAAATGTTAATAAGGGATATTTAAGGAATAATAAACGTGATATGGTTATAAATACAAAAAATCATTAACCTAAGTTTATTATGTAGAATGATAAAGAATAGGTATGATGATCCAGACTCAAGGTGATAACCTCTTTAACTAAAAAATCATTTTAAAAGTTTTAGGGATTTTTTCTTTTAAATAATTCCCTTTAATGTCTGTGTTTTTAAAATGTTTTCTAGGAATTTATTTATATTTGAATTAATGTTTCAAAAATGGTAATTTTTTACTTTATCTCATATTTTTCAAATTTTTTAGGGAACTTTAAATCAAAAATATCATTTTTTATATGTTTCTAATTGATTTTAAAATTGATTGGTTATTTCAATAACATGAAATTTTTTAATATGTGTAAAAATGAAAATTTTTGAGTGAAATGTTGAAAATTGCCTTATTTTATGTACATGATTATATATTGGTTATTTTATATGGACAAGTGGTTTTGTGATTAACTATTTATGAGTGGTAACGTTATAAATTACAATTTATTCGGTATGGAAGTCGGTTGTATGAATATTCCATTTTTTGAGTGTCTTGTACGGATGTTGGACATATGGATATTACATTTGTAAAGGTGGCATGTATAGATATAAAATGTATGAATATTTCATTTTAGTATAATTATTTCCCATGTTACCTAATTATATTTATGTGTCTTATTATGAGTTATTATAAAACAATGATTTTAAAAAGGTGTGACAATGAAATTTTTGAAATGATAATCACTTTTTCATGGTTAAAATGTATGTTTGGATGAAAATGTTATATAGGTTTTCATTGTACCATTCGGTTTATAATATTTTTCTACCTTATTGATATATTTGTGCTCATATCAAGTTTTAAAATGTTTTTCCCTGACATAATATTGGTATGAGAAAAGAATATTCCATTTTAAAATAATTAGAGATATTTCACAAAAAGAAATCGCATTTTAAAAGTTTTCCTTTGGTGTAAAAAATAAAAGATGGAGTATAAGCATCCACATGTATTGTTTGGGTCTAATTTTTATGTTTTTGTCCAAATTTTATAAAACACTAAACATAAGAGATCCTAAAATTTTAAATCTTGATAAAAAACACTAGAATAAAAATTGTTTATGGTTGGGTTCCTTCTTCAATTACCATAAAAAATATTTTGAAACCTTTATCCAAGCATCAGAATAACTAAAATCATACACCATAATCCACGAATTTTAAACTATAGTTCCTATGATAATAATTCTCCTCAACCTCTTATTTGAATTTTCATTATAAATTTATTATTATATGTTTTTTAAATCTGTTCTCCTATGAAATGTATTCTCTACATCTTATTCTTTTATCAATTATTTTAAATAACAATATTAAATCCCCAGAACATGTCTTATTAATTAATGTTAGGTAATAAATAATAAAATTTATTATCTAGAACATAGAATCCATACACTAAGAACATCAATGGTTTTAGCTTCATCTTTCTATCTATATTAACCATATATATATATATAGAAAGTATCAATATCATTTACCATTTTTATTAGGATCTGTATTTAATAATAGTAGTAGAAAAATCATCATCCTATAGAACATAACGATCTACTTCATATTTATAAAAAATATAATCCAAATAATTGGTACTTAGTAAATTCAATTCACACTATATTATAGATATATATTTCTCACATGATGAAAAATAATCATAACAATTTTTTGATATACCAAAACCATTTTGATTATTTTTCATGACGGGTATTCCCCCTTACATTTAATCCATTATTTATCATGTTTTTTATTTAATATTCTTTCTTCTCTATGAATTGGAAAAAACAATTTTTGTAAATATAATAATATTGTAAAATTTACCCATCTATTTATCTTCTAAAAGAACCACCAATTTTCACTATATATATGAATATTATGAAAAAATTGATAAATTTTAAAACATATTATATGATAATATGTACTTATCATTCCATTTTTATTAAAAATTGGGTCTAATTTATAGGGAACCTTCACACTTTTATACCAATTATGATAGTTAAAAGTCAATAAAAAACACCTAAGTTGTGTTCTTAATCAACTGTTGCCTAATTTTAAAAAATTACAATTTATTATATTAATTTTTAGTCAATCATTTATGTTAGGTCCCTTTTTTTCGACTTAGTGACTAAATGGGAGTGTGAATAATCTTTTTTTATTTATCATTAAAAATACTAATTTATCAATGTAAAAACCAATGTCAACGGTTTTGTGGAAATGAAAGAGATAAAATAGGAATTTTTTATGGATTTTTAGATAACCTAGATCCTAATCTTCTTTCCAATATCCTCCTCTCCTCAAGGTTAATGATATATAATTAATGATAAATTTTTAATGGTAGTGATAACAAAATTTAATAAAAATAAAAACCAGTGTTTATCACACCTTGTGGTATAACCATTGACTTTTGATGGAGTTACAACCTACCTTCCTTTTTTTGGGAAGAACAACTCACCCTTAATTTTTGATGGGATAAATAATTCAAAGATAAATTTTGGATAGGGAAATCATTAAAAAACACAAAATGAAAAAAAATTGTAAAAAAAATTACAATAGAGAAAAATCAATAACAACTAAAATAATTTGTGAGAAGGTGATTTAGAAAATTGGTGCATCTAATGTTCAATCATCGCTATTATGGTAGAATATGAAATCGATGAAGATTCTCAGTGATCAAAAAATAAAAAAAGAATTGGAAGAAGTTTCTTGACGAATTTGTGAACTACATAAATGGTCTCATTATTTCTCATTAAATGAATCATTTTCACTTGTAATTGTTTTTAATCTATAAACATATCTATAGGATCTATAATAAAAGATCATGTAGGAGTGTATATATATCGAATATCTACATGAAAAAAGTTATTATATTATAAAATAATAATTTTTTTAACTTGTTTATTTAATCCATGCTGAAAGAAAACAAATCAAGCATTATTTTTCTTTATAAAATATTAAAATAAAACAATTATTATTTAATTTATAATAATTCAAAACAATTAAAAATTATAGAACAATTGAAATATGGTATATATTTAACCATAAATTAAAGAAATAAGAATGTTGAAATATCATAGAATTGTAAGAGAATAAATTATTCTTTAACCTGTGTACATAAAGTGATTATATAATTAATCTTAACACACTATTTTAATTAAATTTCTTCATAAAATGATGACACATTTAATAGAGAAATTAATTTTAGAAAAATTAATTAAAAATAAGAAATAAAATATTTGGAAATGATTATTAAGTAATGGGGGTTCACTTAACTATCGTTTAAAATGTCCAATGGTGGTAAAAATACTGTATCACCAACCGTTTCAATTTGAAGATAAATACAAAGAAGTAATCAAAAAATAATAATTTTATGCATTTTAATAATAAATATCTTCATACGAATAATGAAAACTTCCCTACCATTCAATATTAAATTTTGAATCCTATGTAAAATATCAAGTAAGAATAGAATAATTGGGTTTCATAATAGTATTGTTGAATTGAATATTTAAATTCCGTATTTTATAAAATTAAAAAAATGAATAATTATTTAAAGTAAACAATATTACTAATCTAATTTCATAAAAAATTATATTTAATATATTAATTTTCAAATTATATAATTTTAATTTTAAAAAAATATTATCATTTTTTACTTTATCAAATTGAAATAATCTTAGAATGATTTTTTGTGAATTTTCCAAAGAATTAAATTATTTGGTGTATAGTAAAACATAAGAGTTTTATTAAATACTGTATTATTGTAACATCCTCAAGGCATAATTATGATGTAAAATTTATTAATCATATGGAATGATAAAATTATGTTATTATAAGAGAATTTTTGTAAGATAAATAGATTATAACATATAAGTTATAATTTATTCCATGATACGTATAAAAATCATGGTCAATGTCAATATAGTGCTTCTGAAATGATGAGAGAGACAAATGTGTCTTCTTACAGTTAATAATTGAGTGCCAAAATGGAATTTTCTTGACATATTTGTTAAATATTATATATTATTGATATTTTTTGTTATTTTTTAATTTTATAGTTATATAACATTAATATAATCCAAATTAATTTGTAATTCACGAATAAGGTAACTGAAGAAAAATTAAAAAAAACTAAAGAAATTTTCTTGATATCGATTTAAGTAAATATACATAACTAAGGTATTTAAATGACTATCATGAAACAAATTATTATATATTTATCATAGTAATTCAATTTTTAATTTTTAAATATGATATAATTAACTTTAATTCTTGTGCAATGCTAATGCAGTGTTGATGAGTATAGAATAAAAATAAATTGATTTTGTTTGATAAAAATTATAAGAACCAAAAAATTACTAAAAAATACAAATAAATTTTCTTTTATATGTATTTCTCAGAAAATATATTATTTGGATTCAAATCTTAGACTTTTTGACCCACTTGAATCACTTTAATACATATATAATATATTATTTAAAAGTATGTAATGTTTTTTACAGTATTGCTTTTTACTTTTATATTATTTTAATATAAGCTTTTAAAAAATATAAATTCATACAAAAATATTCTACTGAAATATAAGAAATTTATATTCTTATAGATAATTTAATTTTTTAATTTAGTTACCAAATAAATACAATGATATCATCAACAATAAAGATTCATTAATTGTTTAATTAATGAATAAATAAAACTAATGATAATAAAAAGAAAAACTAAATCTAAATTAATATTTTTAAGGTGATCCATGAATTCTATAGAAAACTATGACATATATAAAATATATTAAAATATTTGGTTCTAATGTTAATGTTTTTTATGTTTTTAAATTCATAGTTTTTAATAGTTCTTAATATTTTTTAAATTCAAAGAAATTATTTTTCAAGAATATAATATTTGATAAATTATTTAAAAATCACTAAAATCGTTAATAAGAAAAAATCTAAAAATATTGTGTTGTAGATTTAATATCATTTATATTTTAGTCCTTTTTATTGTATTTTACTACATATTAGACTAGATATATTTTAATGTTTTAAATAATTCATAAATTTCCCCACAACTCAATAATAAAAAAAGGATTCTTTCCATCAACTAATTTAATCTCATTAAGAAATATTTTATGAATATATTCCACAAAATTACCTTTATCCAAATATCTTTCATCATTATCGTGCTCCTTGTCCCTTAAAGGGACCATTTTCAAAATCATTAAGGAGGTTCTCAAGGTAAAAATATTCAGCATGTAAATTCCTCCTTCTTCTCTTTTAAATTCATTCTAACTTCTACCATATCCTCACCACCTATTCAATGTTTCATGATAACCCTATTATAATTTATATAATTAAATTTTGTTTTTTAAAATTTTATATTCATCATTGAATATATTATTTTCTTTTTTATACTTAAAAAATTAAATCATCGTCTATAGTGTATCAATTCACCGCCTTTGTGGATGACATTTTTTGATTTCCCTTTATCAAAATCATGAGTTGTTTAAGTTTGAATATAATTATTTTAAATGAAAAAAATAAATATATGGTCTCATATATGTAGTATTATTTATCTTTAAAATCATTTCCCTAATAAACTGGCCATGGAAACAATGAAATGAACACGCCTTAAATAATGGAAATAGAAAAAAAATTATTAATAAATGGGTGGAATTTTTTTATAAAAATTATATTATAATTATTATTGAAATTAATAGAGTTATATAATATATTAATATCACTATTTATACCATTTTTATGGATTTATAACATGTTTTAAGTAAGACGAGCACATGTTATGGGATTTTCATTTAAAATCATCTCTAATGTTTTTTATGAAATTTAAAAAGATTTTTTTTACATAAATGGCATGTGAGAATTTTACCACTTTAATGATTCCTAAATGTTTTAAATTTTAATTTAAAATATTGCATCTTTTTCTTCAAGAAAAATTATTTCCTTCATATTTTTACGGTTTTTTAAAAATTTGTGGTTTTCCTCAAGAAATTTTTTTATGATGCCCATATTATATGTGTATGTTCATGTTCAAGTGAAGTGCTTATGATTTAGTTCGATACCTATATCTCCCTCAAATTAATTGGGCATGTTTATGTGGGAATTTGATAATAATGGTTATGTGAAGTGTAACTACGATGGTTACACCATATGGTAATTCTGAGGGTTACATCATAAGTTAGTTGTGACGGATACACTGTATGTATGTTGTGGGTGTTACAAATCATATGGTATCATTGAGGGTTAATATATTAATAATGTAATCCCCCCATGTTAGATAAATTTTTTATTTATTTTTTCAATGTTTTATGAATATATCTTTTTTTCACAAAGTAAGTATATGATACATTAAGGGTGTGAAGAATATATATTTTAAAATAAGTTCTTAAGATTCTAAGTATTCATGGAATAATGGTTTTATTCTTTTTTATGTCCCTTGACAATATTTTAGTTCTAATTCCATATTTCTAATTTTTTTTCATAGGTTTTTAAGGAGTGGTAATAGAAAAGAAGAATCAATGCTAAATTTCTATATAATCTATCATGAAATGAATTCATCTTTTTTGAGAATAATTGTATTATAATATAACTGGATAATATTTTAGTATTATCTACTTTGCATTCATGTTATTTACAATGTATTATTTATAACCAAATTCCCTAAAACTCTAAACTGAAAATATATATTTTTTAATGTAATATGTGTATTCTTGTTTAATTAACAATATTATGAAATTTTTTTTTGGCTCTTTATAATATTGATTAGATAATAGTGTACATAACATTAGTGACTCGTATTATATTAAAAGAATATTGTAAATATTTATTTTCATTTTGGTTAATTTTAAATGATATATAAATTTATGATTACCATGTTGCTCCCTCTATGATATGTCTTTTCAAAATGATTTTTGGCAATAATAACAATGTTGCTGAATTTGGAAGGAACCTAGAAGAAAACACCATTCCTAATAAGTATCCCAAGAAGGGTGTAATCTAAACTGAACTGTGTTTTTCAGTGGTGGATTAGTCAATAAGGAAATGGTTTTTAGGTTTATAAAAATTAATATAATGTTTGTTTTCTAGAAGTGAAATGAAGATTGGGAATTATCTTGTTTTGACCCTACCTTCTAGAAATTTAATTTTTTAATTCTAAAATGATTATTTATTGAAGTTACATGGTTTTTTATGATCCATAATGATTAGGTGACTTCTTATGCTTCAAAAAAACAATACTCTCATGAGTTAAATTATCCTATAGATGATTTGGAATTAGCATATGTGATTTTCACTTAAAAAGATTAGAGGAATCATTTATATTAAAATATATTTGAAATATATTTATTCCATAAATGTTTGATGTATATATTTACTCATAATGATTTGAAAATGAGGGTTATAATATGGATGGAACTTATAAAATATTATGATTTCAAGATCAATTACCATTCTGAAAAACAAGAAAAAGTGGAAGATACATTATGTCAAAAACATAATGTATCATTAACCATATAACATTTAAAACATAACTTTTTGATTAATGATTTAATGAATTTTGGATTGGATGTTATTGGTGAAAGAAATTCTTCCTATTTGATTAAAGTATTAGTGCATTTTTCTCTGTCAAAAAAATTAATTGTGTTTATAAGGAAGACAATGAGTAACAAAAAGAATATTGTTTTTTGGAAAGGTATGTTTACTGATTTTAATGTTGATAAAAACTGTGTCTTGAGATTTGGAAATATATTATGTGTTCCTTGTGATTCCAAGGAGAATAAATATTTTCTATGTGAATTTCATAGTTACATGATTTCAGTACATACTGGTAGCACAATGATGTAAAGAAAACATTGGGAGTATTACTAGTGGGAATGGAATGAAAATATATATTGTTGACATTACCCTTAAATATTGTACATGTCAATAGGTTAAATTAGAAATTAAATAAAAAATGTATGTGGTTTATCATTTTCTAATTCTAGAGTTGAAATGAGATAATATACCCATGTATTTTTTTGGTAGGGATACCAAAGACTTTTTGAGGATACAATGAAATTTAGGTTATTATTGATCGAATATATAAATATGAAAATTAAATTATTATTTTAAATCATCTATATATATCAACTTCATAGTCATTTACTAAATGATATTGTAATTTTACTTGGAGGTCTTATTTCTATTGTTTCTGATTATCACCACATGTTCACTTTTACCATCTAAAAATACCCTCATTAGTCATTACGAACTGAAGTAAATTTTAGAAATTCCTCTAATTGACATTTTTATGGAAAGTCAGATCAAACAATTATGACAATATTTTACGTATAATGTACTAGTTCTATAAATTACTAGGGAATTTTAGATCATTATATTTCATTATTTGTGTTTTCATATAGTAATAATTTTTATTCTATTATAAAGATGGATCCTTTTTCAGAATTATATGGAAATGAGTGTCAAACCCAATAATTTTGTGAAAATGTCAAGAAATAAAGTTGATGGAACTAGAATTAGTAGAGGAAGTGGATGAGAATGTGATGATGATCTATAAAAACCTGAAGATAGAACAGAGTATGTTGAAATGTTGTGTGGATAAAAATAGAAAATCACTTTTTTCAAGGTAGGTGACACTACCACAAAACTAGGCAAGGCATGTGCCTGCCATTATCAGCACTAAGGGAAAAGCTCTAATAAAGGGGCGGGACTTTATCAGCGCTAAAAAATCACTGATAAAGGTCTAATTTAGCAGTGCTAAAACAAGCGTTGATAATGGTGTACCCTTTATCAGCGCTTCTTTTTAGCAGTGATAAAGGTGTATCCTTTATCAGTGCCTTTTTAGCACTGATAAAGGGGTTATTTATCAGCGCTATAAACGTGCTGATAAAGGCTCACATGGATTTGTTAAAAACCCTCAGGTCCTCTTCCTCCTCCCTGCACCCTATCAAGCTCTCACGAAAGCCCTCCTCTGCGCCGCTTCCACCTCCTCCTCCTCCTCCGCCATGGCCGCCGCCTCCTCCTTCTCCTCCTCCTCCGGCCTCTGCCTCCTCCTCCTCCAGCCACCGCCTCCTCCTCCTCCTCTGCGCCTGCTCCTCCTCCTCCTCCTCCACTGCGGCCTCGTCCTCCTCCTCCTCCACTGGCGCCTCCTCCTCCTCCTCCTCCTCCACCTAGTCTGTGGCCTCATCCTCCTCCTCCTCCATCGGTTCCTCCCCCTCCTCGTCCTCCTCTGCCTACTCCACTGCCTCCTCCTCCACCGTGGCCTCCTCCTCCTCCTCCTCCGCTGCCTCTGCTGCCTCTGTCATGCCTCCACCCTGCCTCTATTGCCTCCGGTGCCTCTGCTATCAACGCCTCCTTCTCCACTGCCATCGTGTCCTCCTACTTAATGTGATTCAGATTTAATTTTCATGAATTAATTATGTTTACATTGTGGTGACCCCTTGCATCATATATATATATATCAATCCATTTATGTTGTTATCAAATTACTCAAGATATATATGATACTTAGAATATAGTTTTATTTCAGTTTGGTATAAAACTATGTGTTACTAAATTATATATATTTTCCTAGTTATGTTCACGGTATTTAACTAATTAATTTTTAAATTAGGAAAATCATTACCCCTTTTATCATTTCATATCACTGATTTTTATGCCAGCCTGTGGAAATTTGAAGTGAACTACATATAATGTACATGTCATAGTTGTGAAAAATAGGTAATATGGTTTAGGATGTTATAAAATAGAATTAGAACAAATTTAGGGTCATTTGTTTTGGGAATATCATGGAGATATGGTCACTGAGAATCATTAAGTAAGTGATAAATATACAATTAAAACATAATTAAAGTGGAATATTGAGTTACTAGGGATATTAGAGGATGATTTACATTTCATTTTGGACTTGTTACATTGAGTATCATGCATTATGAGTAGTAATGAGTAAGTAGGTATACATTCAAATAACATGGAATATCATATAGTTTCTTATGTTTCTTAAATAAATTATAAGCATTAGTTTAAGATTTTTATTAAATACAAAAATAATTAATAAATAGTGTATTTAGAATTATTTATTTATGACAGGTAGTTATTATAAATTTACAAGTTTTCTATTTCATTAAGAAAGCACACTATTATTTTATTATGTATTCCAATTGCATTTCTTGTTTGGTCATCTTATGAGATTCTAGTGGAGGAATACAATAGAGGGTGTTCTGAGATAATTTCAGTGGGGCCAAATATTTCATGCCCAGTTAGGTGTATAAGTGACATGGGGTTGTCAATCACCAGTGGGGACCCAAAGATTTAGATGATGGTGAGTGGGTCAGATACAAAAAAATGTGTTTCATTATGAACAAAGAGTTTATCCTCGAGGTCATCTCAATGGCTTATGCAAGTAATATGTAGTGGACATTCCTAATACTAACAGTACAACATTTCTTTCTACTATTAAAAAAAATATCCTAGAATCTCCTAAATTGGCCTTTACATTATTATATATAGGTATTCCACACTAATTTATATTAAATAAATTTTATCTTTATGGTTTATAATTAGATTCATCCTCAATACTTTTTAGTCATGACACTCACTCGTGGATTTTTATAGATATGTGTAATAAATGTTTTTCTTGTGCTATTATTAGATGAAATTATAGGATTATTTAGGATTTATTCTTTCTTAATATGAAAATATTTTCTATTCATTAGATAATATCTTATCTATTGTTCTCTAATCTAGTAATGAGGTAATTGTATCCCATATACACACCACATTCCTTCGATGCAAGTCGGATGCCTCTAGAATTTTTAGAGAAGCACTTGAGGCCATGTTTCCAATCAGGCTAGGGGAACTATTGTGTAGCTTTTGAATCTGGGATGTAACAAAGTCATATCAATGGATTTCTATTCATTCCTTACAATTTAAATGCAATAGATGGAATATTTGGATTGCTATGGGATTTAATAATGAGTTGTGCATCGGTGTATCTAACCCATGTAATGGTAAATTCAAAATTGGAAAGAATGGAAATTTTTTTGCTAGATTTTTAATATTACAGTTGATAAGATTCCATCGTTGGTTGATTCACTTGACTTACTATATTAATATTAAAACAATTATGGTCTATCTGTTATCCTTTTCCCAATTATTTGAGGGAATGTAATCATTGATTATGCATCATATTATGAACTTTATAGAAAATAAAAATTACATGCATATGCCATTCCATATTGTCACATTGGGTTATTTTCATTCACTCGGATTTCCTTGAGTTTCAAGACTACTATAAATAGAATTATTATAATTTAATAATTGATACATAGAATTGGGAGAAGCATTATTGTTACATAGAGTTTCTATAATAATGTAAAAAAAATTGATTAGGCTATAGAAGACACCTTTATCAGTCAAATATGTTATGTTGAGTTAGGGATCATTGGTTACATAGATTTGAACGTGTTTTATAATTGAATTACTTGACACCATATTTTGGTTCATAAGGTGTAAGAGCACTTACAGATCATAATTTATGATCTATTTGGTTTAACCATTCAAAATGTAATTTACTACAATTATGTAATTTTAAATGAAAATGAAATTCAATGAGACATATGTTGAAATTTTCTTGGACTTAGTATAAGCAATACAATTAGAAATAAACAAATAATAGATGCTATAGCAGTTGTTTGATCTTCTTCATGGAACTATGTTCATCTATTAACTCCAAGCTCCACAACAACCTGTTGTTGGACCCTTACCCTTCTTCAAATCCTTGATCATGAAATTTGTGCACGCATTGAGATGTTTGAGCATGGTGTGAGAATAAACACAACAAGGCACCACCAATATGTCCTTAACATAAGTTCACATGTATATATATGTATATGTATATGCCATGATGGAAAGGTAAATGTGCATACACAATATAACCAGTCATGCATGGAGAGATCGTGCGCTAACAAGGATGCTATGAACTCTGTTCTTACATGCTTCAGTGTTATACCAAAAGAATTTCAAGAATTGTTATCACGTGACTAGGATCATACTTTGTGACTTTGTCCACCTATAAGAAAAATGTATGTTCTTCCTTTAAGGAACCAGTCCATACCACTAACTCATGGCTACTTTATCTCCCTCGATGGTACGCACACTTGGAAAAATCAATCCAATGGAACTCTACACATACACAAGTACATTCCCCATCTGCACATCATACCGACATATGGAACCCCTTCTAATGGCGTATGTCATTCTCCCCCATAGGAAATTCACATGCCATGTTCGAGCACAATTCATCCTATGTCCAGAGCCATAATCAATGAGTCATGTCATTCCAAGATCCCCATTTAGGGTCACCTGTCAACTTGAACACTGAAGAAAAGGTTCCACTGGAACCATGATTTAAACTAAGGGTAGGTGCCTTCCCCCACCTCATCCATGCCTTACCTCCTCCCTCATCTCCATCTCCTCTAACTAAACCTCCTCCCCTTCCTCCACCCATACTCACTTCCCTCTTAGTACCATGATTTAAACTAAGGGTAGGTGCCTTCCCCCATCCAAACACATACCTTATGGATCGTGGCCTATTGCAGCTAAGCACTAGACCCAAACACTAACTCCACCATCTCCTTCTCCCTCTTCTTTTCCACTACCATTGGAAGATTCCATCTCGTTGGGTTTTGATTTTCATTTTGCATCCCACCACTCACAAGATGTGGTTCTACCTACCAATGTCCAGCCCTATTTTCACTTTGAGGAAATGAAACACTATATGTTCTTGGACCATTTTCAATACAAGTTAATTTTCACCAACAAATTCATGGATTTGGTCATAATACACAAGGTCCTCATCGACAAGGTTGTCATAGTAGCCCTCGGCATCAATGAAACACTCCCAAATTATTGAAGTTCTTGAGGAGATGTTTTAGGAGCTCTTTTTAGAGTTCCATACAACTTTCAAGATAGAATTAATCTGTATCACCTTCAAACTAGGTGGTAGGGATTGGGATTTGACGCTGGGTGAGTTCACAGTTATCTTGGGGTTTATTCTTATGACTTTGATACATCCACTACCTATGTTTCTTTGTGTCTTGATCTAAACAAGACAAATACACTAAAGATTTGGGTGTTGATCACTCATGATCCCACGAGCATCCATGATCCTCCCACATCCAAGAGAACCCATATGAAGGGTTATTATCTGAGGAATATTCTTTGTGCCTTAGCTCATGCCTGGATAGCATGGGGAGACTCCCACATTACCATAAAATAGACTAAGGTGCCCATTATGGCCACTTCCATGGGTGCCCTTGTGGAAAACACATACTGCTTCTTACTTATGTATTTGTTACCATGGGTTTCAATCAACTCTTTACACTTTTACTTTTGATGCACATGTTAGACTACCTTTTGGCCTTACCCATGAGGTATTTCCTAGTACGGACACCCTATAGAGACCGCCCTATGAGATTGATCCATAAGTTTCACTGATTATCCTACTTCCTCACAAAAGGTATGGTTAACCCACGTCTATAGTGGTGAACCCCACTAACACACTATAAAAAACTCCCAACAACCACCCCTCATCAGGGGTGATCGAAGAGAGGATGAAATTGGATGAATCCCAAGAACGACCCAAGATTTGATATTAATGAGCACACCCCCTACCATTTTTGAAGTATCTTGTTTTTTATCTAAATTATACTCATATTCCTTCTCCTCTAGCCTATATACTCATCCTATGGATTTTAAATAGGGTGAATATAAATAATGAATGGATGAATGCCAATCGGTTTAAAAAAGAGTTTGAAGAAGGCGTGAAAGAGTTTATCAAGTTTGAAAAAGATCATGCATGTGACTCTTCTCAAATCTGTTGTCCGTCTTTACCGTGTTGTTATTCAAAACAAATTAGTGCAGATGAGTTGGAATAACACTTGATCTGTCATGGAATGGATCAAAGTTATACATGCTGGAATAAACACGGGGAAACAACGAATGTAGGTAGTAACTGGGGTGACACTACTTTTTAGGGATCATCTGATATGATTACAAACATGAACAATGAAGATGACTGTATGGAGGATGTGATTACAGATGTGAATGATGATGATGATCGTATTGAGGAAAAGACAAGGACCTTCTAAGATGAACTTCGTGATTCCCCAAAATTGTTTGAGAAGTTAAAAAGTTGTGCAAAGATGCCATTGTATACTGGTTTCACTAAATATATAGCATTGTCAGCCGTACTGAAGCTGTATAATTTGAAAGAGAAAACGGGTGGAGTGAAAAAAGTTTTACGAAACTACTTGCCCTCATGAATGACATGATCCCAGAAGACAATGAGTTCCCGAACCGAACATACGATGCCAAACGAATGCTACTCTATATGGGTATGATCTCTGAAAGAATACACACCTGCCCAAATTACTATATACCGTTTCGCAAGGAACAAAAATCACTTAAGGAATGCCCAATGTTTGGTGCTTCTCGATACAAGAAAGATGAATCCAGTCCTACTAAATTTGTATGGTAATTTCCAATCATTCCAAGATTTAGACGCCTATATGGAAGTGAGGAGACTGCAGAACAATTAACATGGCATGCAGATGCAAGAATTAAAGATGGGATACTACGTTACCTAGCAGAATCTCCTCAGTGGAAGAGAATTGATCATGATTATCCTGAATTTGAAAACGAGTTGAGAAACCTTCATCTTGCGTTATCTACAGATGGAGTGAATCCTTTTGGTTTTCAAAGCAACAGTCACAGTACATGGCCGGTTATGTTGATAAATTATAACTTACCATTTTGGTTATGCATGAAACGAAAATACATGATGTTATCTATGATCATATCAGGACCAAAACAATTGGGTAATGATATTGATGTTTATTTAGCTCCATTGATCGAAGATTTGAAATTATTGTGGGATTCAGGTGTTACATTATATGATGCTTACTGAAAGGAAGATTTCACTTTGAGAGTCATGTTGTATGGGACGATAAATGACTTCCCTGCTTATGGAAATTTTTCAGGATATAGCATTAAAGGAACTCATGTCTATCCCATTTGTGAAGAAGGTACACAATCAATTAGTATGAAACATTCATCGAAAACCATGTTTCTAGGTCATCGCAGATTTCTACCGCGACGACATATGTACCGTTCTTGGAAGAAATCATTCGATGGAAGTTCTGAAGAATGTACAACACCATCTCCACTAATAGGCAATGAATTATTTGAGAAATTTAAAAATGTGGACACTACTTTGGTAAACCAGCTTTGAAAAACCTAACGAAAATCGGTTAGAAAAAGAGATCAGTTTTTTTTTGAATTACAATACTGGAATTATCTGTATGTAAGACATTTTATTGATGTTATGCATGTAGAAAAAAATGTATTTGACAGTGTTATCAGCATGTTTCTAAATACATCTGGCAAAACAAAAGATGGAATTAAGGCTAGGTTGGACATGGTTGAGATGGGAATACGAGAAGATTTGGCCCCAGTGAAGGGTGAAAAAACAAACATTTCTTCCTCCTGCTGCTTAAACTCCTTCCAGGTAGGAGAGATATCAGTTTTGCAACTTCTTGAATGACATAAAGGTTCTAGAGGGGTATTCATCAAATATCAGTAACCTAGTGTCAATGAGTGACTTGAAGTTAAAAGGTCTGAAATCACATGACTGTCATGTTTTGATGAAAAATCTCATTCCAATTGCTTTACATTGCATTTTTCCCAATAATGATCGCCATACATTAACGAAACTGTGTTTCTTCTTCAAATCTATATGCAGAAAAGTTATAGACCCTGCGAAATTGCCAGATATGGAAAAAGAAAATGACGTCATATTATGTGAATTATAAATGTTCTTCCCGCCTTCATTTTTTTATGTGATCGTTCATTTTATGGTCCACTTGGTGATAGAGATTCAACTATGTGTTCATGTACATTACAGATGGATGTACCACATTGAACAGTATATGAATATTTTGAAAGGGTATGTCAAAAATCGAAGTCGGTCAGAGGGTTGTATGGCAGATCGATATATTATTGAGGAAGTCATTGAATTATGTACCAAATACTTGTCTGGTGTAAAAATCATTGGCTTACCAAAATCTCATCACACTGGGCAGCTTGAGGGTGAAGTAATTTCTGGAAGAAAGGTTGTCACAATCAATATTACAGATCGGGAGCAGGTCCACCTTTATGTTTTGCATAACAGTTTCGATGTTGACCCATATGTTGAAATCCTCAAAGAAATTCTTAGGCATTTGAATCCATCCAGGGCTGAAAAATGGATATCAGATACACATAATCGACAGTTTATAGGATGGATTCGAGATCATATTTTTAAGAAGTCATATGAAAATCCAGAGTCAATTTCGGAATGACTTCGATGGCTAGCCGGAGGACCAAGTGTGTATGCATTATCTTACAATGCTTTTGTAGTTAATGGTTATACATTTTATACTAATGAACATGATGAAGACAGTACCATGAAGAATAGTGGGTTTACACTTGTGGCTGAAGCGATGCATGTTTTCGGTGCAAAGGATAGAAATCCAATTATGCGAACATTTCATACTTTGGCATCATCAAACAAATATGGGAGTTGGATTATACGGAATTTGAAGTTCCAAAATTTCAATGCAAGTGGGTTGATAATAGGAGTTTTGTTAAAATAGATGATTTGGGATTCATGAAAGTCGATTTTAGTAAGGAATGGAAGAAAGATGAACCATTTATAATGGCATTACAGGCAGTGCAAGTATTTTATGTTCCAGATCCTGCAAACCGAAACTGGTCAATCATTATTTTATTGACCAAAACAACTGAAGGGTCAGATGAAAATTAAATGGAAGACGACCCATTCATTGGGACTTCACAATCATTTCGAAGTGGTCCCAATGTAGACAACGTTTTGTAGGTCAGAGGAGACCACAATGAAGGGACATGAATAGTAGATAGAGGGGTAAAATCCCTTCAGCCTTTAAAAAATAGTTCAATAATCAGGTTATTGATTTTTATTGTAATATAGATTGTGTTACATTATGTTATAATCTATTCGCATCTTCTTTTATGTGATCTAAATTAAATTTTAAACCAGTTCTGCAGATAATGACTTCTTCACCTTCTGATGCACCCAATCCCGAGACACAACACGTCTCTCAACCTGTTGTAGCCGGTCCCACTACTGAGAGACAACAGGTCTCTCAACCTGTTGCATCTAGTCCCACTGCTGATGTACAACAGGTCTCTCAACCTGTTGCAGCTGGTGCCAGTGCTGATGCTAGTGCTTCGAAGAAACATAATGATGATGCAGAAACTGAGGAAATGGTAGGGGATGAAACCCCAGCGACAAAAAACAAAACAGGTGGTCCGTAGTTTGATAGTTTTAGCAAAAAACATTAAGGAAAAAGCAAAAGGCATCAAATATGATGTGGGATGGAATAAACTAGGCCAGCATGTAAACCCCAAAAAATCCATGTTTAGTAGCTACATTGGAATCGTCACTCAACAACTCGTGCCGATTGATGTAGAGTCGTGGCACCATGTGTAAAGACCCGTAAAATTCAAGGGAAATTTTTTCTTAATTTTCTTTGGAATTTTACAAGAACGCGGCTTCTGACAGCACCTGATTCCGAGGCCCGGAGTGCCCGGAATCAATTTCCGAAGTTTGGCTCGGGTACGTTCAGTGAACGAACGAGCGGGAATTCCTAACTTTTGATCCGGTGCTCGGAATTGAAATCCGAGGGCACCGATGAACTCGTAGCGCCGATATTCGCTTAAGGAGACCTTTTCGGAAGTTGCGTTTATTGCGGGACGAAAGTCAGTTTTTGGGAGAATTATAAAAAGTTGAATAAAAAAATGTGGAATTCTTTTTATTTTACTTTTGTAGGTTAACTCCTCTCAAAGGGAGTTAGGGGTGGGACCCACACCCACTTAACCTCTCTTGAGAGGATTAAGTGTGGTGGGACCCACACAAACCTAAACCTCTCATCTTCTCCCTTAAACTCCCCTTTTAATTTAAGATGGCAAGTTGGTTAATTAATGGCTTCAGTTGTCTTAATTCAAACCTTTGAAATTCAAATGGTTTGGTTGACTTAATAAAATAAGCTCTTAGCTTATTTTGTTGGGTTAGAACTCTTTAGCCATCTTGAGAGCTTTTGAGGGTTTTTACTTATCTTCAAACTTTGACGAAGAACGCCCCTCCTCTCTTCTTCGTCTTCCGTGTCAACAAGAGGGAACGTCGTTTCCTCCTCGGACTCCCTTCGTCGACATAAGAAGTTTCGCCAACGTCGTGCCTCTTCGGACGTACCTCTTCGTCATCGGATTTGACGAACGATTACCGTGACGTCGACCTCCGCGACGTTCTTCCACGGGACTTTGACAAATCTTCGAACCTTTACCCAAGGTAGGGGTTGTTGATTTTTGTTTAATTATTTTATTCTTGTTCGTGGTTCTAGCATGTTCAACGTGAGGATATTGAATATTTTTTAACGTGAGGGGGGCCGGACCGCATGAACACGGCCGAACCCCCTCCTTCGTTCTTGATGTTTTATATTGCGGATGAATCAAGGTGGCGTGGTGCCGTCGCACCACGCGGATATTCGCCCGAATCTTATTACGTGACGCCGTCGCGCGCGCGCCATTGAAGAATCATCAAGAACGCGGCGTCGTCGCGCCGCGTTGAAGGAAATCAAAGGTGCGGCATAGGGGCGCGGTGTCGTCGCACCGCGCCGGAAGACGAACACCGTGGCTGGTTCCGGGCCGCGGCGGGACGAGAAGACCGGCGGCCGGGCCGCCGGCGTCGGAAGCCGGAAGGGGGACCGGATTTTCCGGTCCTGTTGGAGGAAACAGGCCGGAAGTTGGCCGGCCGGAAGGTTAAAAGGCGGGGGAAATAAATTCCCCCTGCCAGCATAAAAAACCCCCCCTCATTTATGAGGGGGGCGGTTTCCTTGAGGGGGGGAAGGAGGCCCCCCGGTTCCTTCAAGTCGGCCCCCACGTGGGGGGCCGTTTTGTTTTTCAAAGGGCGCGGCATAAGGCCGCGCCGCCATCCCAATCAAGCGGGGGGCCTTGTCCCCCCCCCCCCCCGCGCGCTGCCTCCATGCGCCGCCAGGCCGCCACGCCGCTGCGACCGCCGCGCCGCCGTGCCGCCGGCCGGCTGGCCGGCCGGGCCGGGTCGGCCCGGACCCGGAACCCCCCATTTCGAATCAGTTTCGGTCTTTTGGCCATAACTTGAGCCACGGACCTCCGATCGACGAACCGTCTGCGGCAACGCGAACCTTGGATCGAGACGGTCGTTTCGGTATATCGCACTCAAAGTTTCGGAATACTTTGACTTCGGCCGGGTTAGTTCGTTCATGAAACCAACCGGGTCTTCGGAGCGGAAACGCTCATATCTTGAGCTACGGACGTCCGATTGACGTGCCGTCAACTTTTTTGTGTTCCTCTTAGTGAGACGGATCTTTTGGCATACTCCGCCCGAGGTTTGGACGCAGGTGGAGTACGGTCGGGTTGGTTTTGCCTTAAAAACCAACCGGGCCCCGGGGACGAAAATTCCAATAACTCTCAGACTGGGCGTCTGATCGACGCGCCGTCTGTTGTGTTGAGTTCCTGTTGACGATACGGAACTTTTGGATACATCAACTCTGGACTTTGTGACAGTTGATGTATCAGCCTCTCGGCTCGTGGAGCGGATCCTCCTGTACGAGCTTGATGTGTGCGGGAACCCTAGTGCTGGTTCCGACTGCTACTGCTACTGCTACTGTGACTGCGACGACGACAGTACAGAGATCCTATGTGGATTCGACGACGACGACTTCAGCACTCAGCGATCCTACGTGGATCAGTGCTACAGGTCCTGTGTGGGCCCGATCCTGTGTGGAACCGATCCTGTGTGGGTCTTTGCGCTCAGTGGTCCTGTGTGAACCAGCGCCTACAGGTCCTACGTGGGCCCGATCCTGTGTGGGTCTTTTGCGGGGGTTAGTTACCTATCGATCCTTCGTGGGTCCGACGACTTAGATGGATCATAGATCATCTTTATCGTCTTTTGAAGAGGTATACCTTTGTGAGCTGAATCCTGTTGCTTTCCTGTGTGGATTGTGTTGTGCTATCCTGTGTGGATTACGTTTTGCATTCCTGTGTGGAATACGTTTACTTTCTTGTGTGGACTGAGTTGTACTTGGGCTCGGAGGTTGGAGCGTATTTGAAATTGATGACTTAGGTATATTTATGGGCATATACCTAGGCAGTGTCGGTTGTTACTTAGTGATTGTACCTTTCTTCGTGGTTATCCTTTGTGGATTTGAGAGACCTTCAGGGGTCTCAGGGTCCCTACTGAGTAGCTTATACTAACCCCTGCACGGGCTTTGCCCGCACTACGTTGTGTTGGTTGCAGACGACGGACAGCGTTGATCTTAGCTGAGGCTTGCAGTGCAGGACGGTACCTGGAGGTGGACCACTGGGCGGGACGTGTTCGGAGCGAATGGCGGGACCCGTGGAGCAGTGAAGCTATCTGTACCCACTCTTCAGGTGGGATTTCCAGTGGACAGCTCGGCGTTGCGGCTTTTACGTTTCAGTTGATGTTTTCCCTTTCGAGTTGTACTTTACTTTCAGTTTGGGTTTGTATACTGGCCCATTTACTTTTCGGCACTTTCAGTTGTACTCTGCTTTTTCTTAGTGTTTACATTCCGCTTTCTTACTCTGTGGTGTTTGTTTACTTTACAAAGGCAATGTCTTCCTTTTTTACCGGGATTTACGCCTTGGTGCTAGTCGCCAGCCCCTGGCCTATGGAAGGCGGGCTTGGGGTAGTCACGGCACGGACCCCGAGGGCGGGTCGTGACAAATTGGTATCAGAGGAGTTCGGTTCTACCGCGAACTCTGATCTTTTCTATGTGAAGCAATAATGTTTAGCGTATTGAGTGTGGTTATCAGTCCAGGGAGTCCAGTGTTGGTGCGGCGGCCGACGTATCCGTACACCAGGACCCTGACTTCTGATTTCTGACTTAATGCACAAAAACATTGATTGCGTGTGTGTTTCAAAGTTTTCTTTGTGATTACTTATATCAGCTCACCAGGTATACTGTTCTGACTGTGGCGCACCTGTTTCCTTTTCAGGATGGCCCCACGACGGCAGCCAGCTAGGGTTCCGAGAGTCGAGTGTGACGACAGCCCACCGAGCGACGAGGCCTCGGTGAAGGGCCCTTTGTCAGCAGTGGCACCGGTGGTAGCTCTACCCGCCGAGCCCCCGATGCTTCCAGCAGCAGCCGCTGACGATGCACGTCGCCTCAGCGCACTGCATGTGTTTCCGCGCCAGCGATCACCCAGGTTTCGCGGGGAGACGGATCCCCAGGCAGCAGAGGACTGGCTGGAGGCAGTGGTACGTGTGTTTAGGCTAGTGAGGACACCAGCAGACCTCATGGTGATCCTCGCTGCAAGCCTACTACACGCAGCAGCAGGACGATGGTGGAGCTTGATGCTCCAGGTGCACGATGAGGCATCTCTACTTTGGACGGACTTTGAGAGCATCTTCCGATCAGTACTCGGCGAGAATTACTGATCTCTCGCGCTACTCGACCGACATGGTACGGGACCCATTCTTTCGGGCCCGGACCTTCGAGCAGGGTTTTAGACACGAGATCAGGGCATCGCTGATCTCCCTCAGCATACCGACTCAGACAGGAGTACTGGAGCGGGCCCTCCTGATTGAGAGCTTCCTTGCTGAGTCTACACCAGCGCAGCGACCCACCGCAGGGCGGCACGTGGCAGAGTCATCTGCAGCAGGCAGTCAACGGATGACTCAGGGGTCCAGACAGACCAGACCTTCGGGCAGACGACCTCAGGACACTGGCTCAGCAGTGCGGGGCACACAGCGCGGAGCCAGTCTTTCGAGAGGCAGACAGTGCTACTCGTGCGGCGGGCAGGGCCACATGGCTCGTGACTGCCCGACCCGCCGTGCCGAGGAGCAGCAGACGGTTGAGGGACCACTGAGGTAGAGGCAGAGGGTCGACCGTGGCGGTCCGCAGGGAGGAGGCGGACGAGGCAGAGGAGTTGGACGAGCAGCCGGTGGTGGGCGACGCTTTGAGGCTCTGCCACCACCACCACCAGGAGGTCCACCCCGACCACAGGGAGCTGGCGGGCAGAGACAGGCACAGCTCCAGGCAGTAGAGGCCTACGACCACAGCGCACCCGAGATGATTCGAGGTACTATCTGTGTCTATTCCACCCTTGCTGCAGTTCTTATAGACAAAGGAGGGAGTCACTCTTTCATAGCCGCTGCCCTTGTTCGGAGCTCGGAGATTCCGACAGAGTCGTTGCCTCGATCCTTACGGTTAGAGACTCCTACGGGAGCAGACTCGACGATTACGCACTGGTGCCGGCAGTGTGAGATAACTCTAGGAGGCGAGATCTTCGGATGGGATCTTCTTGTAGCAGCGTCGAGGCTTTACGACGTCATCTTGGGCATGGATTGGCTATCTACGGTCCATGCACAGATTGACTGTTTTAGGCGGAAGGTGCGATGTGTACGCACCGATGGGAGCAGGTTCACCTTCACCGGCGAGAAGGTAGCCTTAGCAGCACAGGATGGACTTCCGCGGAGGAGAGGACAGTGCATTACTCATCAGTTAGCTAGCCTCATCCTTGGAACAGTTGACGTGCGGAGTTCTGGTTTTCCTGCAGTGGTGGATCAGTTTGCGGACGTTTTTCCTGACGACGTTCCAGGGCTACCTCCTCGCAGAGAGGTAGACTTTTATATTGACTTGTACCCCGGGACAGCCCCGATATCCACTCCAGCATATCGGATGTCCCCCGCCGAGCTTCGAGAGCTACGGGTACAGTTGGAGGACTTGCAGGGAAAGGGGTTCATCCGACCCAGTGTTTCACCCTGGGCTTCCCCGATATTGTTCGCCAAGAAGGCGGACGGGAGCTTGCGACTTTGTGTTGACTATCATCCCCTGAACCAGGTGACAGTGAGGAACAAGTATCCGCTACCGAGGATTGATGACCTCTTTGATCAGCTCAAGGGAGCATGGTGGTTCTCGAAGATAGACCTCAGGTCAGGCTATCATCAGCTCAGAGTCAGAGACGAGGATGTGCAGAAGACGGCCTTCAGATGTCGGTATGGACACTATGAGTTCTTGGTTATGACTTTCGGTGTAACCAATGCTCCAGCAGTGTTCATGGCTCTCATGAATAGGATATTTCAGCCATACCTCGATCGGTTTGTCGTGGTCTTCATCGACGACATTATGATTTACTCTACGACAGAGGAGGAGCACGCCTATCACTTGCGAGTTATTCTAGACACACTCTGAGAGCACCAGCATTATGGTAAGCTCTCGAAGTGCCAGTTCTGGATACGTGAGGTCCACTTCTTGGGACACGTTATCTCTGAGGCGGGAGTTGCAGTGGATCCCACGAAGATTGAGGCTGTGTTAGCATGGGAGCCACCCAGGAGCGTGACTGAGGTTCGGAGTTTCTTGGGACTAGCTGGATACTATCGGAGATTCGTGCCAGACTTCTCTAGAGTTGCGGAACCACTCACAGCTTTGAAGAAGAAGGGGAAACCCTTCGTATGGTCAGACAGATGTCAGCAGAGCATCCAGAAGCTGAGACAGAGATTGACCAGCGCACCTATCTTGAGGTTTCCTGAGGAGGGAGTAGGGTACGTAGTTTACTGCGATGCATCAGGGACCGGAATCGGATGTGTTCTAATGCAGGAGCGGGCAGTGATCGCCTATAGATCACGTCAGTTGAGGCCGCATGAGAAGAACTACGCTACCCATGACCTGGAGTTAGCAGCAGTGGTCTTCGCTCTGAAGACATGGCGGCACTATCTGATGGGCGAGCGCTTTACAGTCTTTTCCGATCATCAGAGTCTCGGGTATATCTCTTCTCAGAAGGACCTAAACCTGAGACAGCGGCAATGGCTCGAGTTCCTCCAGGACTATGACTTTGAGATAGTCTATACTCCTGGGAAGGGGAACGTAGTAGTCGATGCCCTCAGCAGGAGGACGAGCATTCAGATACGAGAGGAGGCGACAGAGCAGCTAGCCTCTTTATAGATATCCTTCGTGGATAGAGATGGAGCAGCCTTCCTCCAGTATCTCACAGTCACCCCTCCACTACTGCAGCGGGTCAGAGAGGCACAGCGTGAGGACGCTGACTATGAGACACGGCGTGCTCAGATATCCTCGGGACAGGCACCTGATGGTTTCTCCCTTGGAGCAGAGCACGACATCCTTTTCAGAGGACGTACCATGGTACCAGTCGCATTGCGAGAGGAAGTGCTGAGAGAGTTTCACACTTCTCCTTTGGCGGTACATCCTGGAGTGGCGAAGATGTACCAGGACCTCAGACGACAGCACTGGTGGCCGGGCATGAAGAAGGCAGTAGCAGAGTTCGTTTCTCGATGCCTCACCTGCCAACAGGTGAAGGCAGAGCATCAGGTACCAGCAGGCGTGGTACAGCCCTTGGAGGTTCCGGAGTGGAAGTGGGACGGCATATCTATGGACTTCATGACTGGACTTCCACGCACTTCCTGAGGTCACGACTCCATCTGGGTGATTGTTGACCGACTCACCAAGTCGGAACACTTCTTACCCATCAGAGATCAGGGCTCAGTGGAGAGCTTGGGACATCTCTACATTCAGGAGATTGTGCGGCTCCACGGTGTTCCATCATCTATCGTCTCCGATCGAGATGCTCGCTTTACTTCCCATCTTTGGAAGGGGTTACAGGAGGCGTTCGGGACGCAGCTACATCTGAGCACAGCCTTTCACCCTCAGACGGATGGTCAGACGGAGAGGACCATTCAGACTCTCGAGGACATGCTCCGCGCATGTGTCCTCGACTTTGGTCGTAGCTGGGAGGACCACCTACCCTTGGTGGAGTTTGCGTACAACAACAGCTACCACTCCACTATCGGGATGGCACCGTGTGAGGCGTTGTACGGCCGACCTTGTAGATCTCCTTTGTGCTGGACAGACCCTGGAGAGTCAGCACTGGTGGGACCGGAGATGGTCAAGGCCACGACAGAGAAGGTCCAGGTCATCCAGGAGCGGATGAGGACAGCACAGAGCCGGCAGAAGTCATACGCTGATAGGAGGCGGAGGCCACTGGAGTTCGAGGATGGCGACCACGTCTTCTTGCGGGTCTCACCTCGACGTGGTATTCGGAGATTTGGCCGAGGTGGAAAGTTATCTCCGCGCTTCATCGGACCCTTCCAGGTTCTCAGCAGGATTGGCGAGGTGGCTTATCGCCTGGCTCTGCCACCTCAGTTGCACCTGGTGCACGACGTCTTCCACGTGTCTCAGCTGAGGAGATACGTGCACGACCCGACGCACATCAGTGACCATGGGGAGCTTGACGTTGATGATGGGGCGACTTTTACGGAGGTCCCAGTGGAGATAGAGGATCGACAGGAGCGGGTCCTGCGTGCGCGATCGATTCCTCTTGTGCGCATCAGATGGCAGCACGGGAATCTCCAGGAGAGCACATGGGAGCGGGAGGCTCAGATGCGTGCTCAGTACCCACTTTTGTTTCCCTAGTTTTTGATGTGTCTTTACGGGGACGTAAAGCCCTGAGGTGAGAGTAATGTAAAGACCCGTAAAATTCAAGGGAAATTTTTTCTTAATTTTCTTTGGAATTTTACAAGAACGCGGTTTCTGACGGAACCTGATTCCGAGGCCCGGAGAGCCCGGAATCAATTTCCGAAGTTTGGCTCGGGTACGTTCAGTGAACGAACGAGCGGGAATTCCTAACTTTTGATCCGGTGCTCGGAATTGAAATCTGAGGGCACCGATGAACTCGCAGCGCCGATATTCGCTTAAGGAGACCTTTTTGGAAGTTGCGTTTATTGCGGGACGAAAGTTAGTTTTTGGGAGAATTATAAAAAGTTGAATAAAAAAATGTGGAATTCTTTTTATTTTACTTTTGTATGTTAACTCCTCTCAAAGGGAGTTAGGGGTGGGACCCACACCCACTTAACCTCTCTTGAGAGGATTAAGTGTGGTGGGACCCACACGAACCTAAACCTCTCATCTTCTCCCTTAAACTCCCCTTTTAATTTAAGATGGCAAGTTGGTTAATTAATGGCTTGAGTTGTCTTAATTCAAACCTTTGAAATTCAAATGGTTTGGTTGACTTAATAAAATAAGCTCTTAGCTTATTTTGTTGGGTTAGAACTCTTTAGCCATCTTGAGAGCTTTTGAGGGTTTTTCCTTTTCTTCAAACTTTGACGAAAAACGCTCAAGCCTTGACGAAGAACGCTCAAGCTCCGACGAAGAACGCCGCTCCTCTCTTCTTCGTCTTCCGTGTCAACAAGAGGGAACACTGTTTCCTCCTCGGACTCCCTTCGTCGACATAAGAAGTTTTGCCAACGTCGTGCCTCTTCGGACGTACCTCTTCATCATCGGATTTGACGAATGATTACCGTGACGCCGACCTCCGCGACGTTCTTCCGCGGGACGTTGAAAAATCTTCGAACCTTTACCCAAGGTAGGGGTTGTTGATTTTTGTTTAATTATTTTATTCTTTTTCGTGGTTCTAGCATGTCTAACGTGAGGATATTGAATATTTTTTAAGTTGTGTTATCTTTTAACATGAGTGGGTCCGGACCGCATGAACACGGCCGAACCCCCTCCTTCGTTCTTGATGTTTTATATTGCGGATGAATCAAGGTGGCGTGGTGCCGTCGCACCACGCGGATATTCGCCCGAATCTTATTACGCGACGCCGTCGCGCGTGCGCCATGGAAGAATCATCAATAACGAGATGCCGTCGCGCCGCGTTGAAGGAAATCAAAGGTGCGGCGGAGGGGCGCGGTGTCGTCGCACCGCGCCGGACGACGAACACCGCGGCCGGTTCCGGGCCGCGGCGGGACAAGAAGACCGGCGGCCGGGCCGCCGGCGTCGGAAGCCGGAAGGGGGACCGGATTTTCCGGTCCCGTTGGATAAACCCGGCCGGAAGTTGGCCGGCCGGAAGGTCAAAAGGCGGGGGAAATAAATTCCCCCTGCCAGCTCAAAACCCCCCCCCCCCTCATTTATGAGGGGGGCGGTTTCCTTGAGGGGGGGCAGGAGGCCCCCCGGTTCCTTCAATCCGGCCCCCACGTGGGGGGGGGGGGGGGCATTTTTTTTTTCAAAGGGCGCGGCATAAGGCCGCGCCGCCATCCCAATCAAGCGGGGGGCCTTGCCCTCCTCCCGCGCGCTGCCTCCGTGCGGCGCCAGGCCGCCGCGCCGCCGCGCCGGACGGGCCGAGTCGGACCCGGGTCGGCCCGAACCCTGACCCCCCCCGTTTCGAATCAGTTTCGGTCTTTTTGCCATAACTTGAGCCACGGACCTCTGGTCGACGAGCCGTCTGCGGAAACGCGATACTTGGATCGAGACGGTCGTTTCGGTATATCGCACTCAATGTTTCGGAATACTTTGAGTTCGGCCGGGTTAGTTCGTTCACGAAACCAACCGTGTCTTTGGAGCGGAAACGCTCATATCTTGAGCTATGGACGTCTGATTGATGTGCCGTCAACTTTGTTGTGTTCCTCTTAGTGAGACGGATCTTTTGGCATACTCCGCCCGAGGTTTGGACGAAGGTGGAGTACGGTCGGGTTGGTTTTTTCTTAAAAACCAATCGGGCCCCGGGGACGAAAATGCCAATAACTCTCAGACCGGGCGTCCGATCGACGCACCGTCTGTTGCGTTGAGTTCCTGTTGACGATACGGAACTTTTGGATACATCAACTCTGGACTTTGTGACAGTTGATGTATCAGCCTCTCGGCTCATGGAGCAGATCCTCCTGTACGAGCTTGCTGTGTGCGGGAACACTAGTGCTGGCTGCGACTGCTACTGCTACTGCTACTGTGACTGCGACGACGACAGTACAGAGATCCTGTGTGGATTCGACGACGATGACTTCAGCACTCAGCGATCCTACGTGGATCAGTGCTACAGGTCCTGTGTGGGCCCGATCTTGTGTGAGTCCGATCTTGTGTGGGTCTTTGCGCTCAGCGGTCCTGTGTGAACCAGCGCCTACAGGTCCTATGTGGGCCCGATCCTGTGTGGGTCTTTTGCGGGGGTTAGTTACATATCGATCCTTCATGGGTCCGACGACTTAGATGGATCAGAGATCATCTTTATCGTCTTTTGAAGAGGTATACCTGTGTGAGATGAATCCTGTTGCTTTCCTGTGTGGATTGTGTTGTGCTATCCTGTGTGGATTGCGTTTTGCTTTCCTGTGTGGAATACGTTTACTTTCCTGTGTGGACTGAGTTGTACTTGGGCTCGGAGGTTGGAGCGTATTTGAAATTGATGACTTAGGTATATGTATGGGCATATACCTATGTAGTGTCGGTTGTTACTTAGTGATTGTACCTTTCTTCATGGTTATCCTTTGTGGATTTGAGAGACCTTCAGGGGTCTCGGGGTCCCTACTGAGTAGCTTATACTCACCCCTGCACGGGCTTTTCCCGCACTACGTTGTGTTGGTTGCAGACGATGGACAGCGTTGATCTTAGCTGAGGCTTGCAGAGCAGGATGGTACCTGGAGGTGGACCACTGGGTGAGACATGTTCGGAGCGGACGGCGGGACCCGTGGAGCAGTGGAGCTATCTGTACCCACCCTTCAGGTGGGATTTCCAGTGGACAGCTTGGCGTTGCGGCTTTTACTTTTCAGTTTCTGTTTTCCCTTTCGATTTGTACTTTACTTTCAGTTTGGGTTTGTATACTGGCCCATTTACTTTTCCGCACTTTCAGTTGTACTCTGCTTTTTCTTAGTGTTTACTTTCCGCTTGCTTACTCTGTGGTGTTTGTTTACTTTACAAAGGCAATGCCTTCCCTTTTTACCGGGATTTACGCCTTGGTGCTAGTCTCCAGCCCCTGGCCTATGGAAGGCGGGCTTGGGGTAGTCACGGCACGGACCCCGAGGGCGGGTCGTGACACCATGTTGTCAGTGGGTTGAAAACATTAATGTGGGAAGAGATTACAGTAACATTATGATATCATCTATTTAATTTATTAAAATAAAATAAAATACTAAAATATTGACTAACCCTTCATCATCTCTTGTAGAGTTCATTTATAGTATATTTTTCGCACAAAGAATATGTTTTCAGACTGGAAGGAAGGATTCATAGATCCTTTCACACCATTTTAACGAAACATCATCTGAAAGATGCTGAAGGGAAAATCAAGCCGCACCTGCCTCCTCTTTATGCACACTTGATATCCCAAGGAACGTGGGATGCATTTTGAAACTGTCATGTGGAACTGAATTTTCAGGTACATTTAGTTTTGTTATACGTTGTGTAATGTTGCATGTATTCATCACGTTGATTGACAGGTTTTTATTTATGAAACAGTAACTGAGTGCTGAAAATAATGAATGCGCAGAAAAATAAGCATACCCCTACCGTAAAGCAAGGATGTGGTAAGCTTCAATTGAAAAACAATTGGTATGTATTTTAAGAGTACTGTAATAATTTTATGTGACATAAAACAACATTGTAACCATGTTTCTCTGTTTATATTGATTGATGAAGAAAAATCTCAAGTCACTTCCATTCCATAGCATGTGTTATGGAAGGAGGATCGTGTTAATAAAGAGGGGAAACTGATAGATCAAAACACCCAAAAAGTGAGGGAAACATGTGTAAGTATGACATAATATAAACTTTTTTTGATTTAAATCACTATTACATAATGATGATTACTTATTTTTTCATATTTTCTATTTGAAATAGTCATAAGAATCAACAACACCCACACCGGATGTAGACATACTTTCAAATGCCTTGAAACAGCCAGAATAGTATGGCCGCATCAGAGGTGAGGGTTTTGAGGTGTCACCCTGGGCATATTTTCAAAAAAAACAAGAGGATGAACAAACTAAATAATTTCATGTAATTAGAGATAGAGTATCTACCCTTGAAGAACTCTTCCAAACTCAGGGAGAGATGCTAAAGAGTTTGATGGAGGAGAGGTGAAGAGAACAAACAACTCAAGAACAACCCGCGTGAGATGATCCACCCCTCACCAGCATTGAGGCAAGTCAGTCGCATCAAAGACCTGACTTAACCGAGGTAATCAATGTTTTAATATTGGTTCTTGTGAGATGTGAATCACATAGACACTGATACCTTTCATGTAATGATATTCTACAGGTTGAAAATGACTGTGATTTATATTTGTTAACTCCCACCCATCGCCTTGTAGAGAGGGCTACGCTATTCAATATGCAGAATGACACGCTACACTCCAGACCACTTCCAAACGGTCATGTCAAAGTGTTGATTAACATAGCTCATGAACCGAGTGCTGAGCTACCCATTCCCAATGACGATGACAACATTGATATGGTGGAAAAAGCTGGTGGAACATTTATTGCATGGCCGTCGAATCTTGTAAAAAAGCATGTTGACCAGGAGGTATTCATTTACAGTTCATTTTTTAAGCAGAACCTTTAACATTAAATTATAAAATGGCTGAACCGATGAATGTTATTACAAAAGGAAAAAATGGAGAAGCCAAAATTAAAGAGCGGATCCAACATTGGATCAACCAACCGATCAAAACGATCTATTGAGAGTGCATTCACCCCACCCATTCTATATCCACATTTAATATCATTATAAGATAATGTGGATACGAAAATGAAAGATGGAAAGAGTCATACAATTGTTTCTGAAAAAGATATGTACGGAGACGAAACATTAGATTTCATTAGTGCATACGTTGTTTCTGAGATCATCACATATGACTGGCTAGGCGCCTTAGTTATAAATGTATTCATGAGGTATGTTTTCATGAATTTATTTTACAGAAGCTGATATAATTTCATAATTATGGCTAAATACATCTCATATTTTTCACAGGCGTATATATGAAAAAAAAATTGAAGGGATTTTCACATGAATAAAAATTTGGACTCGTTATTCCTCACACCATTTCTACACAACGAGAAGAAATAGATTCTAATTTTTAGGCTGAATTAATGTCAAATCTGCTCAGAACGTTTCAAAGAAGAATTATGACTAACAGACTCTTTTTAATACCAACGTTGTAGGGGTAAAACTCTACATTTTAATCATATCAATTATATTTCCATTTCTATCAGTACTTATTTATTTTTGTGTTTTTAGGGAACATTATATGCTTATTGCAGTCAATTTGAATACTCCAAAAATTTATTTTCTGGATTCACTGCATGGATATCCAACTTACCAACGACACATGATGGCGATTTTAAATTTGTAATACACTAGATCCAACATTTTAGAACTAAATATCTAGTTATATAATTTATATTATCTTTTAATGAGGATTTTGTTATGATAGGGCGGTGTATGAATATCTTCTAAAGGCTGGAATGAATCCAGGGCATAAGGACGACAATGCCCCCAAGATCTACGAATGGAGACGTATTTGGGTATATATATTTATATTTCAATATCCAAATACATATCCAAACAAATTACTTATTTTTCTCGATGTTTCTACAGTGTCCAAAACAAACAAATGACAAGGACTATGGTTATTAAGTTTGTAAATTTATGAAAGACATCATATTTCATGAACAAACTAGTATCCCTGAAGAGGCATTTTGGAAAATAATAACTACTTTATTTAAAATAATCATTAATCCTTTGTGTATTTATATTTTTTCAGTAATACTATGACTGTCGCAAAAACTCATATTCAGAAGATGATATAAATGTCTTTAGAAACGAATGGGCAGTGTACCTGATGGAAGAATGTAAACAAATTGGTCAATTAAAGTGAATTCCTAATACTTATGTTATCTTTATATAGTCATTAATATCTCCATTTACACTTATTGAGCATCTGTGATCTCCCTTTATTATGTTTCATATACTTAGATTAGTGAATTCTTACTACTCAATTTGAAAATGACATATACTTTGGAAAACAACACTAATGACATACGGAATACTGAGAAAACAGGTTCATATTGTTTTGATAATTTCCGACAATGATCCACGAGTCATTTTTGACGTGTACGAATCGACAGCACCTTAATCTGGTACACAATGTGACCGGTATGGCTAAAAGTGTCTACTATCAGTTTGAAAGTGACATAAACTTTAGAAAACAACACTAATGACATATAGAAAACCGAGAAAATGCGTTCAAATTGTTTTGATACTTTAGGACAACGATCCACAAGTCATTTTTGAGGTTTAAGAATCGACCGCACCTCAATCTGACGCACGGTGTGACCGGTATGGCTAAAAGTGTCTGATATCAATTTCAAATTGAGATAAACTTTGGAAAACATAACCAATGACATACGGAATACTGAGAAAACACATTCAGATTGTTTTGATACTTTAGGAAAACGACCCAAGAGTCATTTGTGACATGTACGAATTGACCGTACCTCAATCCGACGCACAGTGTGACCGGTATGGCTAAAAGTGTTTGATATCAGTTTTAAAATGAGATAAACTTTGTAAAACAACACTAATGACATACGGAATACTGAGAAAATGCATTCAGATTATTTTGATACTTTATGAAAACAATCCATGAGTCATTTGTGACATGTACAAATCTACTACACCTCAATCTGACGCACGGTGTGACCGGTATGGCTAAAAGTGTTTGATATCAGTTTCAAATTGAGATAAACTTTGGAAAACAACACTAATGACATACGGAATACCGAGAAAATGGTTTCATATTGTTTTGATACTTTAGGAAAACGATCCACGAGTCATTTTTGACGTGTACGAATCGACCTCACCTCAATCTGATGCACATAGTGACCGGTATGGCTAAAAGTGTCTGATGTCAGTTTGAAAATGACATAAACATTAGAAAACAACACTACTGACATACAAAAAACAGAGAAAATTCATTCGGATTGTTTGATACTTTTGGAAAATGAGCCACGCGTCATTTGTGACTTGTACAAATCAACCGCACCTCAATCCGACACACGGTGTGACCGGTATAGCTAAAAGTGTCTGATATCAGTTTCAAATTGAGATAAACTTTGGAAAACAACACTACTGACATACAAAAAAACCAATCAAATGCATTCAGATTGTTTTGAAACATGAATACAACAATCCAAGAGTCATTTTTTACGTGTACGAATCAACCGCACCTCAATCTGATGCACGGTGTGACCGGTATGGCTAAAAGTGTCTGATATTAGTTTGAAAATGACATAAACTTTAGAAAACAACACTACTGACATATGGAAAACCAAGAAAATGAATTCGGATTGTTTTTATACTTAATGAAATCTATCCACGAGTAATTTTTGATGTGTATGAATCAACCGCACCTCAATCTGATGCACGGAGTGACCGGTATGGCTAAAATTGTCTGATATCAGTTTCAAATTGAGATAAACTTTGGAAAACAACACCAATGACATATGTAATACCAATAAAATGCATTCTAATTGTTTTGATACATTAGGACAATGATCCATGAGTTATTTTTGACGTTTACAAATCGACCGCACCTTAATCCGACACACCGTGTGACCGGTATGGCTAAAAGTGTCTTATACCAGTTTGAAAATGACATAAACTTTAGAAAACAACACTACAGACATATGGTAAACTGAGAAAATGCGTTTACATTGTTTTGATACATTAGGAAAACGATCCACGAGTCATTTGTGACGTGTAAGAATTTACCGCACCTCTATCCGACGCACGGTGTGACCGATATGGCTAAAAGGTTCTGATATCAGTTTCAAATTGAGATAAACTTTGAAAACAACACAAATGACATACAGAATACCAAGAAAATGCTTTCAGATTATTTTGATACTTTAGGAAAATGATCCACAGGTCATTCGTGATGTGTACGAATTGACCGCACCTCAATCCGACGCACAGTGTGACTGGTATGGCTAAAAGTGTCTGATATCAGTTTGAAAATGACATAAACTTTAGAAAACAACACTACTGACATACGAAAAACTAAGCAAACACATTCGGATTGTTTTGATACTTTAGGACAACGATCCACAAGTCATTTTTGATGTGTATGAATTGACCAAACATCAATCTGACACACATTGTCATCGATATGGATAAAAGTGTCTGATATCAGTTTGAAAATGACATAAACATTAGAAAACAACACTACTAACATACGTAAAACCAAGCAAATGCATTCGGATTGTTTTGAGACTTTAGGAAAATTAGCCACGAGTCATTTGAGATGTGTACGAATCGACTGCACCTCAATCTGACGCACGGTGTGACCGGTTTGGCTAAAAGTGTCTGATATCAGTTTCAAAATGAGATAAACTTTTGAAAACAACACTACTGACATATAGAATACCAAGAAAACGCATTCGGATTGTTTTGAAACTTTATGAAAATGATCCATGAGTCATTTCTGACGTGTACGAATTGACCGCACCTCAATCTGATGCACGGTGTGACCGGTATGGCTAAAAGTGTCTGATATCAGTTTGAAAATGACATAATCTTTAGAAAAAAACAATACTGACATACGGCAAACCGAGAAAACGCATTAGGATTGTTTTGATAGTTTAGAAAATGATCCATGAGTCATTTTTGACGTGTATGAATCGACCTCACCTCAATCCGACGCACGGTGTGACCGGTATGGCTAAAAGTGTTTGATATCAGTTTCAAATTGAGATAAACTTTAGAATATAACACCAATGTCATACGGAATACCGAGAAAACTTGTTCATATTGTATTGATACTTTAGGAAAACAATCCACGAGTCATTTGTGACGTGTACGAATCGACATCACCTCAATCCATCACACAGTGTGACCAGTATGGCTAAAAGTATCTGATATCAGTTTTAAAATGACATAAACATTAGAAAACAACACTACTAACATACGGAAAACTAAGCAAACGAGTTCAGATTGTTTTGATACTTTAGTAAAATGATCCAAGAGTCATTTATGTCACGTATGAATCGACTGAACCTCAATCCGATGCACGGTGTGACCGTTATGGATAAAAGTGTCTCATATCAGTTTCAAATTGAGATAAAATTTGGAAAACAACAATAATGACATACGGAATACCTAGCAAACACATTCGGATTGTTTTGATAATTTAGGACAATGATCCATGAGTCATTTGTGATTCGTATGAATCGACCACACCTCAATCCGACGCACAGTGTGACCGGTATGGCTAAAAGTGTCTGATATCAGTTTTAAAATGACATAAACATTAGAAAACAACACTACTGACATATGGGAAATTGAGCAAACACATTCGGTTTGTTTTGATACTTTAGGACAACGATCCACGAGTTATTTGTGACGTGTACGAATTGACCACACCTCAATCCAATGCACAGTGTGACCGGTAATGCTTTTCATTAGATAAAGAATCAGTATTTATTAAATGAGATAAATCAATCAAAAACATATTGATTTTAAATTATTCCCTTTCATTGTTATGAAAATGAAAAAATTTGAGTTTAAAATTTCATATTTTAGTTTCACATTTCCATATTAATGTATTCTTTCATATTACTATTTTAATTTCTTTCATTATTTCATTACTAACATAATATATGTTTTCTTATATAGGTGAATTTTTTCCTTGAGTTCGGATGCTTTGTTCGGTGACAAATACCGTCGAGAGCGGATCACGGATATCAAAGGATGAAACATGAATGTTTATAACTGTTATTGAATAATTTTAATTGTAACCATGTAAAATAAGGTTTGAAATGTATATAGAAATTTGTTTTTTGTATTCATGATGTTAAGTAAATGTATATACCATTGTCGGTCAAAATATTGTGTGCGGGTGCTATGGTGTGCAGGTGTGTGCAGGTATTCTGGTGTGCACAAGTTCTATTTTTTTGGTGCAGGTAATGGTGTCTTTATCAGTGTATTTTTCAGCACTGATAAAGGACACCTTTAACAGCACTAGAGGAGCATTGATAAAGGGTCTCCTTTATCAGCGCTTCTCGGAGAACTGATAAAGGGTACTCCCCCCCCCTTATCTACTCTGGCATTAACAATGATTTTCTAGCGCTATTAATGCTGGTTTTTAGCACTGATAAAGGGCCAAGTTGTAGTAGTGTGATCATGCTTTCCTTGAAATATATTCATGGTAATGTGTTATGTATTTCTGTAATAAATTTAATATTAGTCCATGGTTCATTGGATGATTTGAAATCCAAGAGAAATTTGGACCTTTTTCTGACTGAGTTTATTCTCTTTAGAGTTTATCCCTAGTACAGAATGTTTTTCATGTTTCGATTTTATGAAATTATGTCCTCGATTCATGTCATGTTTTCATCTTCGATGTATATCAGATGAAATAGAAAATTTTCCACTAATCATATATGGATTCAATGGTTAGAATATTTATCCATAATAATCAATAAAATTTGTATCATGTGGTCATAATAAATATAATCATCCATCAATCATATCTATATTATATGGTGGTAATAACAACATTCCACGGTCAATTATATTAGGAACCTAAAGAGGTAGTCATGGAAATCCGTCTTAGTATAATCTAGTGATTTCATAATTCATTATTGGAATTTCGTGTGTGTATATATATATATCATCATTTTAGATAAATATCAAATTCATATCTAAAAAATACACACTCTACGAACATAAATATTTTTCTATTTTCAAGATAACTACATAAACATATTATTTCAATAATTATATTTGATATCTCCAAAAATTCTCTTCTCATATAGTAAATTTCTTATTCATAACCAATATAAAACCTTTCATCCTTACCTGTGAAATTCAAACACGGGAATGGGTGATCTCTGATTCACTTCAAGGGTAAATAAAATATATATCAATCAATGATCATAAGTGAGAATAATATTATAAAAAGTGTATACATACATGATCATAACTCATGATCATAATAACCAATCCTTCAAATATCATTTATTATAAATTGTCACTAATGATTTCCATAACCAATAATTTGATTAATATTTTTTCACAATGATTAATAATAAATCATGAGTCATAAGACCATATCATAAAAAAGACATAAGTTGCTGGAATACACATAATCATATAAATGTAGTTCTTTATTCAAAATTAGTTCATGATTCTAGTAATGGATTTTGTTCAATTTCTTTCCATCATTCCATTATTCAAGTATCAATCCCAATACTATTTTATTTTATATAGTCTCTAATTGAATTGTTGTCACTAACCATTCCAAACCTTATTATCGAATGAGATATCCATCATTATCAAATTCATTAGAGATACCGAGCACGCCCATCCCATAATGAAATCCATACATATTTTTGACCAAAGATCATAAAATAATCATAGTTTTGTCATATTTGAAACCGTAGAATGGAAAATTATTTCTTAAATATTTCATTATTTATCTATAGGAAAAATTTCGAAAATGAAATGGGTTTCATAATGGTTTCATTATATAATAGTTAAACAAAGGGAATGAAGTGGATATCATTGAATCATGTATGAATAATCATATGAAATTAGGAGAATTGAAGTATATGGTATAATAAGATCGTATCATTGAGGATGAATAAAAATACTTGAAAGATAATTTATTGAAAAAAATACCATTAAAATCACACTGAAAAAACTCACTAAAAAAAGATTAAAATATCATTTCATATTGATAATATTTTTTTAGAAATTTCCTAGAATGTTGAGAAAATTTCAATCTGTGAAAATAAACTAGGAAAAATTTAATTGATGATTCAATTCAATGAACATCCATGATGATTACAAAATTCATTCATAATTTTTTTTGATAATATAACATCTCATTGACACTCTAAAATGAGTCAAAAAATATATATTTTATAAATAATTTCGTTAAATATTATATTTTAAACATTTATAAATTAAGTAAGACATAATGAAAATAACACTTTTAAAAAATAATATGTTGTTAAAAAATATAAAAAATAGTCTGAAATAGTGTGTACCTAGATGTGAAGTTTCATTGAACAAAAAGAAAATAAGGTTGAATTTTATTTAATTTATTTTTCATGATAATTTTGTGTACAAAATAGATGGATTTATTTTAATACATAAATTGTTTCTTCATTACCAGAGGATAGAAAATCATCTTGTCTTTGAAGAAAACATGTTTGTAAATTCTATCAATTAAAACATAACATTGACAATCTGAAAAAGGATTGGGTATGTAAGAGAAACCCCAACCTCTAGTCTTTTATTTCTTTATAAAAATTAAATTAAATTATATAATAAAAATTGATTTTGTATTATTGTATTAAATATATATATTCAAATAATAAATATGATGTATCATTCCTTAATTATTTACAATTATCCATTAATTATATATTTCATCATTAAAATAATCATTCATGTGAAACCTGGTTTGTTTTCCATGCGTGTTTTAGTTTGATCATTGAGATAGTTTCATTACAATCAAGGATTAATTTTCTCTTGAATTTTAATCACAACAAAAGATTAATATTTAATAATAATATTTATTTTAAAAAAATTATAAAAATTAATTCTGAATATTTAATTACATTACTTCATCAATACGATAGACTGTACAAACTCAAGTGCATTGTTTCTACATTTCGATAGACAAAAATATAGAGAGGTAAATGATAAATCACATTTTCATTATCATTATTATAATAAAATGTAAATATATATATATATATATAATAAATATATCCTTATTACTATACATATAAAATACATGTGGGAAACAAATTGCATTGCTTGTTGGAGGTGGTAGTACACACGTATGCATGGGTGATGATATCATTTTCAAATTGATGAGAGGGTTAGAAGGTAGAGAGGTTATTATAATTCCTAAATATTTAGTATTTAATAAATATAAAATATATAAATTATGTCCTTCTTAATAAAAAATAATTAATTATTACGTTCACAAATGAAATAAATCATTTTGTTGGGTGGTAGTCCACATATATGCATGATCAATGTTTTCATATCTCATTACATTGAGAAAGAGATAAATAAAGGTTGTTCCATATATATAATAACATCTCAATAAAATACAACTATTTTTTATATTATTATATGTAATATGTAAATAAAATATGTAATTGATTAAATATAAACAAAAAGCTCGGTTAATAACTACACTTCTCCTTCAGACAACCCTCTTATGTTTAAATCTAATGTCGTCAATGGTTCTTATTCTCATTAAAAATGTCATGAAGGATGTTTTAATAGATTATGATAGTGGTAATGGGATATTAATTTCCAATATAAAAGGATCTTGATGTTATATAAGGCATGAGAGGTGGTGGCATTATATAAGGGGGAGAAATGACACAATGACACTTTTTTAACATATGAATATTTATTAATGCCTTACTCCATAAAATTTTATATTAGTTCCCACATATTCAAATATGGAATAATATTGTTTCAATATATAGTCACCCATTAGGATTTAGTCAATATATTTCATCATGTTAACATTTATGAATTTAATTTTAACAATTTTAACATGGTTTTACTCTTACAGTTCCAACGAATTTTTTTACCAAATTTTCTATTCATAATGTCCAAAAATTAAGTATAAAATATTAAATAATATATATTATTATGATTAATTTTTTTATTTTACTAGATTAAATTTATATATGTGGTAGAAATTAATTTAAAAATAATGGCACATAACACATCAAATACATTTTTAGAAAAATTCATTTTAAGTATAAAATTGTATTCATATTCATTTCATTCATAGAAAAAACAATCAGTCGAATGTTATATTTTTTATTGAATATATAATATTTTAATTACTTTGAAATAATAGATCATTATTTTTTAATTTATTTTTTTTAAAATCAAATCAAATTTCATACATAAATGTAGATTAAAAAACATTTGTTTTTTTCTTCTATATGACTTTATTTTCTTTTGATCCATTTTATAAACAATGACTTCATTATCTACATGTGCATTCAATAATTTTTCATTATTTATATATTACAATTTTTTTCCAAAAATAAAATTTCTAGGTAAAAAATTTCATATGAAATAATTATAATTCAGTATAATATCACTATTTATTTAAAATCGCTATTATGTGTGAAGAATGCAATTAAATGTATTTGATTTATTTAAATAGACATATATCATAAAATATATTGATGTCACATTCTACTCCCTTGTAAGAATTTCACTACTGAATTTTCATTACTATGATACAAAAATTAATTCTACTTATATCTCATCACATCATCATGTTCCATTTAGCTTCATTAAAATTCTTGTTTCATCATAAAACATTAACGAGGTGATTGGCATATTTTCTATAAGCTTATCGATTTTATCAATAATATATTTTAATTTTTTTCATAGGATATATCATGATCTAGTCATATAAATTATATGTTTGTACATTGGATGGATCAGTTATGTACTTCCATAAGAGGAATACATGGAACACATCATGAATGTGAAAGTTATTTGGTGGAAGTGGCAAGAGATAAGAAACCACCCCAATATGATCATGAATTTTGAAGTGACTAAATATATAGGGCTCAAATTTACCAAAATTTTTAATCCCATAATCTATTTTGGAGGATATATTCATTGGAATACCTTCCACCCTCAATGATCTCTAAGTATCACTAATGAATGAAAGAATAAAATTTCTATAGACTCTATGATTATACATGTTTTGTTGAATGGATTTCTTTAGATTTTTCATTTCCTTAACACAAAAATGTCCTGATATCATCCTTTATCCTAATTCATCCAAAATAAATATATTATTTACATACTACTATAAAATCATTCATGATGAAATATTTGAATGATTGAGTGAATGTTAAATTTGAATTAAAAATATAGTAAAGGAATTTTTTGAACATAAAAACCATTAAAATCCATATAATATGAGATAAAATTATCCAAGTGGGATTAAATTGTCTTATCAAAATAATAATCAACCTAAGGATGATACTTAGTGATAATGTCCAACACAATATTCTTTTTTTGTTGAATTATTTTCTATAACATCAATCTAAACCTAATATCTTTATCAGATTTAGTAGAATTTGGTGATACATGTAACCATATAATTTTCATAATGATTGTTACAACAAAAATACTATGAGAGAATTGTATTTTAATGGTAATTAAATGTTTTGTTTTCATGAGGTGTTCAGCAATAATGAAAATATCATTATTACCTATAATTGAGCTGGGGAGTCTTACGACTAAATCCTTAGTAAATTTCCCCCTTTAAATTCTATGATAAGAAATTTATGTAAATTTTTTTTAAAATTATGTCTCTCATCATTAAATTGATGATGCACTAGAAATTGTTATACATACTATAAAATATATATTTTCTTGTTTTACCAACAGAAAAACTCTTTCATATCTCTATATCTCATCCTAATTTCATTTTCATGTAGAATAATGATCAATTAGTTTTACCCAAGTGATCCTTCTTTATATCTACAATTGAGATGGCACGCACTTTGTACCAAAACATGTCATTCCATCATAAGAAGGGAATAACTCATAATCATTTATCACCTTCTTCTATAGTTTCACATCCTCTTAATGAGTATCTATATTCTTTTAATGGTTGGTTGGATAGATATTAATTTGAGAATTATATTTTATATCACTTTTATATATGATTGAAAGATATATATTTTGATAATTCATAAAAATTTGAACTATTAAAATAATCATCAGGATAAAACTAGCATGTTCATTCCAACTCAAAACATCACCCTCCATATTTTATTTCCTATGGTGGTAGTATATTGAGTAGTCTGAATTTTTAATCAAGTGAAACCATATCCTTTGATACATATACAACTATTTATTTTTAAAAATAAAAAATACAAATTTATGTTTTTTTATACATGGAAATCGTTATTTAAAATGACAATTCATTTTTATCTTCAAAACAAGATTTTCCATATCCATCTCCAAGTCATAAGTTGGGTAATTCGACTCATTCATTTTGAATTATAATGAGACGTTTGTTATCAATATGTTAATTTTTAAAAGGAAACAACCAATATAATTCTTTGATGCTTCAATATATATCAAAACCCCTTCCCTGTTTTAGGGAAGGGTAATCTCAGGTTGTTTTTATATAGTTCCATATAAAGAGATTTTCTTAAGAAAGATTTTGATCACATGTGTTAAGACCTACCTTACAATTATCATTTATAATTATTTCATGCATTCATTATTCCAATGTACTAGGATCCATTCTGAGTTAAATTGGTTATTGGAATGCATAATCATTAGAAAACACTCATAAATAGCCATTAGTACCTATCCAATCCATGAAAAATTAGGATGTTGATAAGAAATTTTGGTCTTATCTATTTCTCTATAAATTACCACATTTAAATATGAACTGGTATACCCTCAATTGAGATTTTTTCCCAATAATAAAGCTATTTATGACCATAGGTTACTTTTAAAAAAAATAATATAACTTATTTTTTCCATTAGGTCTTCAAAATAATATTAAAATGGTCTTTCTACTCTTCTATTCTATTTTATGATATATGAATATCAATAAATACATCCAATAAATGATTATGTAATATAAAAGACGATTAATTAAATCCATGATGATAGTAGGGGATTTGGTAAACCTAATTAGAATTAATATAAATTAATAATGACCATATTTTATATAGAACAGTTTCTTCGATATATCCATATTATTTAGTATAAATTCATTATAACAATATTAAATGATAATAACTGATATGTATTATGATTTTTCTATTTTTACAAAAAGTTCAACAATTTAGGTTAGAGGATACTTTTTATTTTTAATGATCATGTTATGGTCATTATAATCATTGAAAAATATGAATTGAACCATATTAATTCTAAAAAATTTTGTTCACCCTTAAGTGATACACTAGTGAATATGAATTCATTTTCATTAATATATTTGAGTTTCTTCATTAATTATAACAACTTAATTGAGGATAATCTAGTTGTTTTATATAAAATATGTTTATCATAATGCATAAGTTATATTGTAAACAAAATTCATGATTCAGGGGATGTTTTAGAAAGTATTTGTGAAATACATCATCATAATATTAAAAAATATATATATCTTGGCTGTTATGTTTTTTCCAACATTTATTAATAAATATCAACCATTAATAGGTATTATGACCCATACATTGGAAGAAAATTACATTATGAGTTCATATTCATATTCACCAAAAAATATGATAATAGGTATATTTGATTATCAAATGTTATTTACCTAGTATATAAATTTAAAATGTATATATGTAGAGGGAGATACGTTATTATAAATATGAAATCATATTATATAAATGAGTGGTTAATAATATTATCATAAGGAACATTTTTACAAAAATTATCATGAAATCACCAACTCTTGTGTGGAGGATATGTTTTCCTTATCTATCATTATTTATTTCAATGATTTTTAGCAGGGTCCCTTCCTAGGTCTAGGAATTGACCCTTGTATTATAGAATCCACAAGGATAATTCACATGATCCCCACATACAATACAATTAATTAAAAATAGTTATCTAAGATATACATTATTTCACTACATGAACCTATTCATTTTCCACTAGTAATTACATAGTCTCTGTACTTATTAATGAATAAGTAAAAAATAAAATTCTTCTATTGAGTCATTTTATTGAGTTACTATTCTAGAAATATGGGCATATAGGGATAACATTCTTATTTCCATAATGGTTTTATTTAACTAAAATCTAATGAAACTTTATTTTATAGTATTAGTTGTGTTAGGAAACCAAACCTTGTAAATGTTATTAATAAAATACATAGATATCTTATCATTAATAATAGAAATGTTTTAGATTTCCACCCCTATTTTTATTTTTTTCTCATAAACTAAAATTTTATTCTATTTATAATTCATCATTAACACAATTCCTCCTAGTTTTTACCATTGATAAAAATATGAATTGTGTGTAATGTAATGATAAATGGGATTAATAATGTTATTATAAAACATATTTCATATGATGTCTAAGTCATGAAAAATTATTTTTAATATATGATATATTTTGATTAACCTAAACCATTAATGGAAGATTTCAACACAATTTCTTCATAATTTTTTGTAAATAAAATGTGAATTTAACAAATCATATTCTCTGTGAGTGTTTAAATAAGTGTCCAGTCTTAGGACCACTCATCATTCATTAGTGATGATCAAGATTATTCATAATCCACAACATTCTGAGTTGGTACCTCTAGGCTAACCAATACCACAACTACATCCATATTTCAAAACATATAGGTTTTTATTTTCTAAGGAAAATATATATATCATTTACTAATGTTTGAAGATATTATCCTATATATATAATTATACCCAAGATTTTATAAAATTTTATTTAATCCTAATCTCTAAAATAAACAAAACACATGTAATATAAATTTTTTGGCGACATGATAATTATATATAAACATATTACATCATTTTTTTTGAATAGTCAATAAAATCCATAAATATACATGTCTATGGAAAATAAAAGTTTGGATTTTTACATCACTACATACATTATAATATAATTTTATTAAATATCATTGATATTTCACAAAATTAAATTCTCTCGTAGTATAATTTTTATACATATTATACATAGAAATTTTGATCATTATCTAGGGAACATAAATATATGAAAAGGTGAGCACAAATTTTTAGTAATGTTAAACATAAGAGATATCAATAAATGATCACAAGTGATAATAAGATAAGTATAATGGTACAATATATTGATTAAACCATATTATTATCGTACCAAATAAATCGAATTTCATTAATTATAAATAAAGACTTGAGGATAAATTATAAAAAAAATAATTCATATGTGTGAAAAGGCATAATTAATCGATCATGTTCCTTGAATAAAAATAATAAGAATGATAAATATATTTTTTGAGTAGCATAATGTTAGAAAATTATTTCCTTAGAAAAGGATCAATACAATGACTATTGTATAGGACAAGGTTCACTCTATATTCCCTCATTTACAAAGATAATGTCCAATACCAAAAAAATCATTTTAGAAATAGTCTTTAGTAGAACTGTTTTCACTCCACATTCCAATCCTATTTTTCTTATAAGATTTCTATCTTTAACTAATGAATTTTGTGGCTATATAATTCTTCTGTTTCCCATTACATAATGAAAACCATACATTTATGTGAAAAAATACAATAAGAAATTGCTAAAACCATCATATCATCACCCATGAAAGGAAAATAGTTATATAAACATTTCATAATTTCTTTCTATCATATCCCATAGAATATAAATAGGTTTTATAATGTATTTATCATATCTTATATAACAAATTGGATAATTTTTTTTCAAAAGTCCTCTTATTTTAATAATAATCATAATCCTTCCAAAGAATTATAGTGGATGGTTTCAAAAGATAATATCCATAGTAAATCATAAATATCTTTAAATGATGTTTTCATAGATGAACTACAACATTAAAATAACACTCAAACCATTAATTTAAAACATGATAAAAATATAATATTCATTTGATTGAATATTATATAAATTTATGAAAAAATTTGAAAAAAAATTTCATCATAAATATGAAAAAGAACCAATAAATTGAACTTCAAATAAAATAATTTTCATAATAGTATTAAATCATTTCATATCATATATGATAAAATATAACATTTATATCAAAATTTTACAATTAATTCAAAAATACGAATATTAAAAAATATATATTTATAATGAATCCATTGAAATTTTATTATATTACATAGTTATAATGTACATTACCCTGTAATTAATTTTAGGTATCATTAAAAAAATTTATATAAAGATTTTAAATTTTATGGGAATATATGAAAAATTACATTGAAAAAAAATAATTGAGGTTCACATTTATTTATAATCATTTTCTATATCATTTTAGGTAACACAGTTAAAAAATAGTACTAATACATAAGTATTATCTGAATAAACTAAGGAAAATAAATTTATTCATTTAAAGTATAATATATTCATAATTTCACATAATATAAATTTAGAATATAAAATCCTAAGGAGAAAAGATTTTGTAACATACAAAATTATGTCATGTCCTTTCTAGAATCGTACAAATTCAAATATACAATATATTAAATATAGATTTTTTATTTATATATTCCAAAATAACATTCATACATAACATATTTTGTATCATTCCTTTATGATTTTAATTATCTATTTATCAATAATTTCATCTTTAAAATATACAGTCAGTTGAAAACTAGACTATTTTCCATGTATGGTTTAGTTAAACAGTTATGATATATGGAAGATGTTCATGATTTAATCATGTAAATAATATTAATAATTAAGTATGTATTATATTAATTCATTATATAAATTTTTATAATTATTCATATAAGGTAGTGATGAAAAATTAATGACACCATGTCAGGGAGACGATTGATAGTTTCCAGAAATGAGTGATGTTTTCACTTTTTGATGGATGAAAATATAAGGGTAAATAATAATTATATTTTATGGAATAATTATTATATAATAAAATTTATATATATTCATTAAGTATTTGTTTATTAACATCCATGTAAAATAGAAATGAAAATTGAATCACATAACTTCTTGGATGTTGTAGTTCACATGTACACAATATCGATGTAGCATTTGCAATGTATGAGAAGTAAATAAGGTATGTATGATACTATAATTAAAAGTGCATAATTATTTCAAATATATATTATATAAATATAAAATCTTATAAAAAACCATCAATAAATAATGGTTTTGAAAAAACAAATTCATCGCTTTGTGAGGTTGTATTATTCACAAATGGATGATAAATGTTTTCAATACCATTTTAATAGAGAATGAGATGAATAATAGTTTATATATTGACATAATAAAATATTATAATATTAGATATCAACAAGATATTATATCATCATGGTTAGAATAAAAATTATTGATGAATAATATGAAATAAAAAACGAAACATTAGGTAAAACATTACACCTCTTTTTCATACAACCATCTTAGTTTAATCCCTAATGATTTCATTAGATTATATTATTTTTAAAAATTCAATCATGTAAAATGTAATTGATGTTAAAAAATAATTGGGGTAGTTTTTTTTAATATATATTAATCTTGAATATAGACACACTTTCAATTTACACATATTATTACATGTTTTTATTCATAATTAACTAACAAATACAATCCAAGGATTATAAATTCTAGTGTCATCGGAAGGCTATGTATATAATTATAAATCATGAAACCAAAATGAAATGATATTTTTTTTAATATCCATTATTAGATTCTAAATTCTATTAATATATTGCATATTTATAGGATATCCTAGGGAATACATAAATATGGGTATGAGGTAAAAAATCCCAGTTAGGGAATAAGCATAGGAATAAAGCATAATATAAAGGATAGAAGTTATAACATGATGACTTAAAATTTATGGTACATGAATAAAAATATAAAATAATATCATATAGAACATTGGATCATGTGACCATGGATGAATTGGAATTTGGAAACAAAATATAACATGATAGAAACATTAGTCAATAATAACTGCCAAGTCAGTATCACATGGTGCACAAAGTCTAATAATTGATTAGGTTTCCTAACTAATAACATATATGAACAATCATGGGACTAAAAATAACCCCATTAATTAGAGAACTATTTGGGTTTATGAATCATAACATGTTCATGAATATCTATTCAAAATAAAGAATAAAACATAAGGAATACACATAAAAATACTTATGGGAAGAAATTACTATAATAGACATTTCATAAGGCATAATTATAGGGAATATCAAAATGATTTCCCTAAAATAATGGACCTAAATCATACATGGACTTTAAAAAAGGTAATAATAGAATATATGATGATAAAATATGACCAACAAATTTGAAACAATATGACAATAGTGTTTAGGAAGCTTTAGAAAAGAGCCACATTAGTGGATTTATGCGGAATGAATAAAGAGTCTTTAAATGGAAAAAATGAATAATTTTTTGTTTAAAAAAATAAAAAAACAAGATTGTTTTTCAGGTTTAAATGAGTGGTTTCTTAATTTTTTTGACTTCATAGATATTATGGAGGGTACTTGAAAATGGTCATGAAATTGAGAGGTTCCCTTTAATCAGGTCTTCCTATCAAAATATAATGAAACCATTTAAAAAATTTATTTTCCATTAAAATAATGATTAATTAATTAGGATTTATATTATTTCAAAACATAAATATAATTTATCATAATTTAAAAATAATAATTAATAAATATGTTTATTTAAGGAGAGATAAATCATAACCCGAAGGAAAAAAATGGAGGATTGTAGAGATCATTTACATTATGTCTAATAGTGTTCTACACCTGAACATAATTTCATAGATAATAATATATGATTATTTAATAATTTAATTAATGAACTCTTCAACGTATATTTTATTTATTAGTATTTTATTGTGTGTATTTATATACAGTTTGATGGTTTATAATGGTTAATTTAATTTTTTTTATGAGCATTAATTTTGTGGTTTAATGGTTGGCTCGCTTGGGTATAATTATGAAAGTTATATTAAAACAGAAATAATTATATATGTTTAAAATTATAAAATATTAATTCAAAAAAAATACATTTAAATGGTCCAATATTTTATTTTCTTTATATGAGTATGATTCATTTAATATAACATTAATGAAAAATATTTAGATTTTTTTGGTGGTTTTTTCATCACAAGCTAGTTTTGTTTTTTATTTAAAATTATTTATAAATTTTAATTCCATAACAAAAGAAAAATTATTATATTAAATTTTCAATATTGTTAAACTATTGTAATAGTATTGTGACTATACATAAAGGTAGTACTAGTAAATGAAAAATCATCATCCATAATGGTGGTGAATCAACATATCACAAATGATGTTATTAATATTTATAAAAAAAGGGAAGAGAATATTTTTGATGATAGATATTACCTTAACATAATAAAATCTTAATATATTTATAAAATTGTATTTATCATGTTCATTTGAAAAGTGGAGGTTATGATATGGTAGATGAAGGAATAAATTTAAATGATAAAGAAGTAGGATTTTCCTGCATGAATGTCTTTTCCTTGAGAACCCTCATAAGGAATATGGAACTTGTCCTTTCATGAGACCAGAATGACTAGAAAGTATTGAAGAGATTTTTTATATGAATTGGGAAAAATATTTTCATGATCTAAATCTTATATGGTGTGAAGAGAAGAGGTGGTGTGGGGTTGTATTTATAAGAGAAGAGGGGTTGCTTTTCTATTATTTTATCTAGTATTTTTTTATTTTGGATCAAGAATATAAATTGTAGTGATTATTTTAACTATGTATATTAAATAGTGCATTTAACAATGATAGAAAAATCCATAAATATCCTCTAAATTTTTTTGACATGTAGATTTCAATAAAGTACTCCATTATATGAAAATATATTTCTAGATAAGAGAAATTTTAATTTTAATGAAAATCATCAATTATTTGATAAATACAAATTTTAATGTTGTAACTAATTTAAAGACTCTTTGAAAAAATAATTAAGGTATTAAAAAATTAAATTATAATTATAATAAAACATAATATTAAATTATGAATATAATTTATTAAAATAAATTTTCATTTAAATCATTATATTAATTATAAAATTCAAAATAAATAATTACATTTCACAAATGTTCCAATAGTTAATTTATCAATTTAAAAACATTTATTTACTTATTCCATGATATAAATATATAATACATTAATTTATAATATATCCAAATTTTATTTATTCTTTTTAGGTGAGGTCAGCATTCTAGTGTCCAGATTACTAATTCTAACAGTGACATCCCTACACCCATGGTCATCTTACTATTCTGATGGTATGATTTCAAGCAGCCATAAGGGTTTACAAATTACTATATATTCCTCTTATTACATACATAAATGTCTTATATTTCCCCCCAAGGTAATACATATTTTATTAATAACATTATATTTTATTTTTTTAACATTTTTTGAGAGTGTAGTCATTCTAGTGGATCGAGGAGATTCAAATTTTCCTATTCTATTTATTATCACATTGTAATATTTACAATATTTATTGGTTTGTTTCCTAAAAAATCTATCATTATTAATTAATGATTAAAATATTTATAATATATTGTGTATCTGAGATATGTTCTTTATACTGTATTCCATAATTATAATATGGGAAAAGTTTCATTGATAAATTTTTTGGTCATTACATTCTTCCCCCTTATGAAATTTTCCCTCAAAATTTCATTTTACAAACAATGGTAAAAATGGGTGAGGGTACTAATCCATCATCACTTCCCACATTTACAATTTCACCTATTCATATTTATGGTTCCTACAAATTAATTTTACAAGGTCAGTAGTCTTTTTTCTTCGATCATTATTTATATTGTCCATTATCGTCACTCGATACTTTTCATGAGAGAGATCATTTTCCAATAGAACCACCTCTGAATTCAATGCATGTGAGGGATTTTGTATATACATCCTCAAGATAGATATGGGGAATAAATCATGAAGAAGATACATATTTGACTTGCCATAACTCCAACATGATAAAGTTTCTCGAAGGGGATTATGTACCTCTCGCATTGATTTCCTTTCTTCACAAATCTCATTACTCAGATTAGTGGAGGTATGCTGCAAAATACATTATCACTGGCTTCATTATATTAGTCTCATAGATAATTATAATCATACCTGTTCTATTGAATTTGAGATTCCTTGATGTGATGAAGAATGGTTTTTAACTTTTCTTCTATTTATTTGATGATTTTAGGTCCCAACAACTTATCTTCACTAACTTCATCCAAACATGCTCGCGTTTTACATCATTTCCGATAAAGGGATTAAAACGGAACAACTTGGATGCTTGATTGGAAAATATTGGTGTAAGATAACTCAATCAAAGTTATATGTTGTTCCCATACTCCTTTTAAGTCCATCAAATATTTTATCAATATGTATTTTAATGTATGAATAGTTCACTCAGATTGGACATAATATTGAGGATGACAAGTTATACGAATGTTCAAAAAAAAAATTGAGCATTGTGGATACATTTCCAAAACAAGTATTTAAATGTCGTATTTGTATTTTAAATAATCAAAAATGGAAATCCAGAAATCCCCACTTATTGAATGATGTATATCCATCAATTCTAATCAAATGATACATCCTCTTAGATTGCGACAAAATGAGTTGTCATTGTAAGATGACACATAACATGAAATATAGATTTCTTCCCTATGAATATCATTAGATGTCCAGTGAAGAAGTCCATGGTGTTTTTTTTCATTTTTGACCTAGTATGGTTAATGGTTATATCATCCCTTTATACTTTATCATTTTATCCTTCACCTACTAACATATCAGGAACTTTGATGTATATTCAGCGATCTAATTAAGTATATTGTCCCACCAATAGTTCTTTAAGAGTTCATGGAACGCCTTTTTGTTCTAGGGGTGAATAGAGAATGTTGGGCTTTTTGAAACATTCACAAGATCTTTCCATATCTCTAAATTGGATTTTACACATAATGATGAAATAAATTGTATGAATCCTTCCTTGTCAAATTTGAACTTTGATTACTTCCCCTATCTAATAGTATCAATTTTTCTAAATTTCAACATCATTTCTTTGTAAATCCATTACATTCTCAATAAGTGATATTTGATAAACCATTTGTGAAGAAGATGATTATGTACCTTCATTAATATTCACATTTTCATCCATTTAATATCTAATAATATTTCATTATTCTAAATTCCCATCTTTGATAATGTTGTAGGTTCTATCTTAAACAGAATGTCTTATACTTTATTTTCTAGAACAATATAGTTGTGGATATATAATTCATAATCCATTATAATATCTAAAGAAATTTGATTGTTAATATTATGATCCTACAATGTAAATATATATTTGAGGCTATTTTAATCAATATATATATCACACTTCTCCCTATAAGGATATTTCCACCATATTTTCAATGAGAATATCATATCCACCAACTCAAACACATGCAAGGGGTTGTTTTTTGCATGAATATTCAACTTCTTTGAGACATATGCTATCAATTTCACAATTTGAATCATTATACAAAATAATCCCTACTTTGAAGCATCGCTATATAGAAAAATGAGCTTCCCACTTATAGGAAGCCTGATTTATGGTGCTATGAAAATCCTATATAGAAAATCTTATAAACATATTTTCATTCACTATTCTAGGAAGAATATTCCACATTCAAACACATCATGGAAATATGGTTTGAAACTCATGAGAAATTATTCAATAATACTCAATAATAACAAGCTAGACCTTGGGAATTAGGGATCTATATTATAGATGTATTCCTTGGACACTATTCGTTTGACCTTTTCATATAATGGTTTATATATTCATTTTCAAGTTATAAAATGCTCCAATAATGATACTTACTCCATCCAAAACTCGCATTCAATGTAAACTATATACAGTGTGTCCCCAATAAAATAAATAGCATGGTATTTAATTGATATTCATTTTCCTCCATTATTGTGGAGTATATTATAATTTCTTCTATAAATACTACAAAAAATTAAAATATTTATTCTCTAATGAATCTATTAATTATGATAATGAGAACTACTAGAAAATTTGTGAGTATAAAGGGAATCACCAAGAACACATAGTATCTATACTTCATTTGAAAGGTAGTCTTAGGAATATCTTCTTTAGTCTTATTCAATTGGTGATATCCCAATCAAAGTTCCACTATAGAGAAATAAATGGAACCATATAGTTTATCAAACAATCATTGATCTGTGGAAGGGGATTCATTTTTATTATCGTTATTTTTTATCTTCTAATCATAAATTTAGAGGATCATTTATCCATCCTTATTCTAATTAAGGAGGAATGGAACACTATATGGTGAAGAACTCAATCATTTGTAAATATTATCTAGAATCACATGTTAATGATTCTTTAGTTCGTACAACTCAATGGTCGAAACTCAAAAAGAGGTATTTCATAATGTCAGAGATCCAAAAATAATTTCTATTGAGAACACGACCTCAAAAAAAGAAGGAATAGTAGAAAAGTATTTAGATAACACATCAATGTAGTCCATAAAAATGGGCACGTATTAGAGCATGATTATCACATTCATATCAATCAAATTGTCTAGATATAATTGATCATAAAGTAATAATATAAATAATTAAGATTCTAATTTTGAAGTAGATTCATCCTCCTCTGTACAAAAGTACATAATTGGAGGATACCTCAGTATGTGAAGGATGGTATATATTTCTCTAGAGCTAATGTTGGTTTTATATACAGATTACCAATCCATTCCTAATATATCATGAAACTACATGAAAATAAATAGTACTGTATTTATTAGGAGGTTTAATGAGTAAAAATTAACTAGGTATGACTTATATACTTTTCATGGAATAATTTCCCCATTTTATATGCTTAATGAAAACTCAACTACTATATTTTTAGGTGGTTTTTGAATAGTTCTACTAAACATTCATGATATGACAGAATGCATAGAACTAGCATAAAATAGTTTGTTTTTAATTCATGAGTGAACAACCATTTTACAAATCACCACATCATTTTCAGAATCCCCCTCAATAGTAATGATATAATATTCACTTCTTTGATTCCTTGGAGGTTTTTGTTGTTGATTCCCTCTTACACCACTTGGCTTACGGTATTAAATTTCATAATGGCCAAGTTCCTTGCCTCTAAAACACTACACTATAGGCTGAGTGTTTATCTAAACCATACTTTATTCTTATTCATTTATGTGCTTCTATATATAACATTGTAAAAAAATTCTATATGCCCCTCTCTTCAACATTTGAAGCACCTACTTTTTCCCTTTATATAGTTCTTGTGATGTTTCTACAGACACTTTTGACAAGTGGTATGTTAGGTTTTCTTTACATCAACAAATTTATCTATTGATCCTCCCATACTAAACTCCATTTTCTATGTCTTATCTACAAACTCAAAAGTCCAATGAGTGTCTCTAATCTATATCTTATAATTAGGATCCTAATATATTGTCTCCTCATAGTTGTTAAAGTGTAAAAACAACGACAATTTTTCTAATCATCTATTTATTCCATTATAGAAGTGATCCACCATTCATTAATTGTTCATGAAAATGACAGAGTTTTATCTTGAATGTCTTTGTAGGTTTTCTTTTTATTCCCCAATAGAATCATCTTCCTCATGCTTTAGTATGAGGAACTCTATTTCTATATTAAGATAGATAATATCTTCTAAATGGTGTTAATCCATAAAAATATTAGATAAAGACAAGAGGCCTTTATTAGATAAAGGTTCTAACTATAACATGAGATTTATTAGGAGAAAATGGTGTTCAATAAAATTCAAGTCTTTATTCATAACATGATCTATTTTAACAAGTGTTTTCATTAAGTTTTGGGAACCTATTCCCATAAAATTTGGCATCTCATTAGGGAAATCATCACATAACATATCAAATATATTTTTTTCATGGGTTCTCTTAATTACATCCATTAACTAATATAATAAAATTATAATTATGGGGGATTAAATAGATATATAGTAAAAATATAGAAATAAAACATTGAACATGAACGGATAAACATGTAAATGAAACGTATATAATAACATGTGATTCATAATGTTTCAATCTATGATATCAATTATGTTATAAATATCCATGGGGTTATTACTAAAATTTCCCATTCCTAGTCTCCAAAAATAACTAGACCATGCTTAGATACTAACTTTAGAGAACCTGTAATTTTATAAATATTATTACATTATTTTTTGTATAATTAACCATCAAATACAAACCAATGATCATTATGTCTAGTGTATTTGTAAGACTAGATACATAATTAGAAATCATGAAAGAAATATTAAGAAATATTATATTAAATATAAAAAATGGATTCCAAACTTATGTTGAGATCTTACATCTTCATAAGTTATCCTATGTAATATATGGATAATGTGATGAGATAAAAATCCAAATAAGTAAATAAAAATAGGAATAAAAACATAACATTGGTTAAAAGGCATAACATTATGACCAAAAAAGAAATGGAACTTAAATAATCATATAAAATAACATCATATAGATCATGTAATCATGTGGAACTTGCAATATAGAAATTCTATAACAACATAAAACTCGAAATAAACATTAGTCAAGGCTAACTGCTATAAATATATCACATGCTCGGAAATGTCCAAAAATGGATTAGGATTACCCCCTTATCCCATATTTGGTGTCTAATAAGGCTAATAATTACCCAATCTATAAGATATAAATTTGGGAGCACCCATCAAAACATGTTTATTCATATGTGTTCGATATAAACAATCAAATATAAGGAATTCTCTTATGGGTTGTTCATAAAAATAAATGGGTATCATAATCATGTCATAAGACCAAAACATAGAAAATTTCATAATAATGTCCTTGGAAAAATGGATTTAAATAATAATTTGGAATTTATATATAAAAATTGGAATAGATCAAAAAAATAATCACCAATTAAAGTGAAAACAAGTAATAAATATTGATTCAGAACCTTTATAAATTTACCACATTAGTGCGGTTTTCGGGAAATGAAAAATGTACCTTTAAATAAAAATATAATATTTATTTTTTTGAAACTAGGAATGAAAAAATATTGTTTTTCATGATGAAATTGGTGTTTTAAGGGAAAAAATATGGAAGGAAACATATTTTTGAGTGTACTATAAAATTGGTAAGAAAGAGATAAGTTAACTTTAATCGGGTTAGCTTATTTGAATAAATGGAGAAGAGAACCTTTTAAAAACTATAATTACTATAAAAAAAGATAAATGGATATATATATATATAATTTTGTAAAATATTCATAGAATTTAATTATTTATATAGAAATATTTAAGAAATTAAATGTCTTAATGAGAGAGAGAAATCGTAAACCAATGGAAAAAAATTGAAGGTTCATAAAAATAACTTACCTTTTGTCTGAAAGTGTTCGAAACATGCACATAATTTCTAGGATAATCAAATTAGAAAAGTTAATAATTTAATTCATAACCTATTAAAACTATTTTTGATTTATTTTTATTTTATTTAGTCTATTTTTGTCCATTTTCAATTTTAATAATGTTTAATTTTGTTGTTCTAAGATAATTATTTTCATGGATTCACTGTACGTTTTCTTCTGTATAATTATGGAATAACATGTAAAATTTCAGAAGATATATAGAATTTAAATTATATTGTATTAATTCAGTTACATAAATTTAAATGGTCTCATATATCATTTAAATTTTTTATAAGAGGATGAATCATTTAGTAAAATTTTAATGATAAACAATTATATTATTTTGGTTGATTTTCAATCATTTTGATATAGTTTTGAATAATTATTTAATATTATGTATATATATTAGTCACATAATTGAAAAAAATTATTTAATAAATTTTACAATCTTTTTTAACTATTATAATTATTTTATGACTAGCCATGAAGGTTTCAATAGAAAACAAAAATAGTTGTCCATCAAGGCAATGAATCAAATGGTCAAGTCACCATTCTGATGATCATATTGTTAATGGTCATAATATTTTTCTAAATCCTTCATATTACACTTCTTACATTCAATAATCACTTCTATTTCTCCCATGGTTATGATTATTTAATTGTTAAATTTCTGTATTATTTCTTGAAATTTTCGTTTGTGTGCAGTCATTCAAGTAGATTTATCAGACAGAAATTTACCTATTCTTATTATCATTATTTTTATTTACAATCCCACTATAATATTTGGGAGGGAGATGATATATTTGAAATTTTAAAACATATTAAAATATATTAAATCCATATTAACCAACAATTAATATAATATTACTCATATACTATGTTTAGATAATATATGGTTGAAATATCAACATTATATTTCATTTATACATGTTTCATTATCATCTTATGTCTTATAATATAAGTTTTTCCCATTTATCAAGTTAAAACTCTTATCAAGGTAACTAATTTTTTTACCAGTGATAAAATTCATAATGAAAAAAATTATGTCAAACATAATAAATATTATTAGTTATGATGATTCCAAATATGAGATCCATTTTACATGAATGAATTTCTATATTTTTTGGATATTTATTTAAACAATAATGATAAATGTGGAACAATTATTTTAAAACATAAATTTTGTACGCATAAAATAGATTTTTCATTCATTCTATGCTCAGTTAAAACTATAAAATGAGTGTTAAAATATATTATTTAATTTATACTCTATATATTTCATTATAATAATTTATAAAGAGTGTTTAATTTAATTTATAAAAGTAATAATATATTTCACAAATTAAAACACTTTTTGAAGAAAAAACACCACATTCTACTTTAACATGGGTTTATTTTATAAATTTTTTAAAAAAGTGATTTTTTATAACTTATATAGTCATATAAATTCCCTCCAATCCAATGGCTATGATATAAAAATAAGATTGAATAATAATAATTTACTACTATGTTGTAGATAATTTAATTTCTTTAATCCATGTAAAGTATTATGGTAAGGAAAAAACACTTATTTAAAGAGATATATGTCAAAAAAATTATTTTTTTCCTATATCAACCCAATTATATCCCATGAGAATAATCATAATAAAATGTTTGGGCCACCTACCCAACCCATCCTAAATGACCAATGGTGACCTCTCAAATGCATGGCATAACCCTTTACTATTGGTATATTATGATCACATCAATGATTGTGGATCTATGGTGAGACATGGAATATTCATTACCAAATTACACAATAACTCTCATAAGTGGACACGTCCCATTGGTGTAGCTCCATGGGCCCTTAAGACTCATCGTAACGTGAAAATCTCATATGTATTCATAAATAGTGATCTCATCTCTAAATATAATGCCTATAAAATGGTTGTAATACCATCCCTTAGTGACATCATCATTGTATAATATCCTCCTGACATCACAAGGTAATCCTATTAAGAAGTAGTCTATTGGGATGTCATAAATTACATATAATAACCTCAATCATGTTATCTCCCACTCACTAATATTATCCTTCCCCGCAAGTCACAATATTGTCCTATTAAATAGGGAAATATCAATTCAATCATAAGCCCATATCCATTGTGATCCCTTTCCCTTTCCCTCCACCATTCCTCTGACCAACACCTGAGTCTCATATCATGTCACTCATAGGATACCTTTTAATCCATCCTCACATGTTATATACTCTCTATATTTTATTAGATCTAGATCATCTACATAATAACCAATAATAACAATATTGTATCAACAAAGATGTGCTATTGAAAATTCATAGATTGGACTCATATTGATTTTATTTCCACCCTCAGAGTGTAAAAACAATGGAATTTCCCTCAAAGGGAATGGTATAAGGAATGTTCCCAAGTATACATATTGGGTACCAACAAAAAAATACTCCATTCATGAACCACATCTATAGATGGAATTCCATTCATAACCAAAAAATTTCCCTTCCCACCATATGAAACCCATATGAGGAACATTACCAAGTTTCTTATATAGAATCTTGACATGTTTTTAAAAAAATCATTGTTTGTGTACAGAACTCAGGGCATAGACGTGCACTCTACAAGACCATAAATCCACACATTGGGTGATAGACAAAAACTCGGTCAGACCCTGATTCATCCTCCATAGTTTGTATACTAGGACAACATGTTCTTTACTTTTAAATTGAACATCTCGCCCAAAATAAAAAAAACATGTTTTCATGAAAACTACATGTTATGTAATCAAGTTTACTAAATCGAATTCCACCATCATAACTCACAATCCCTTGTTTCTACCCCAATAAATTAACAATATAATTCCTCTTTCTCCAACCATCTAATATAAGGGATTATAAATTAACCAAATATGCATAAAAATGGTAAAACAGAAGAAAAATAAAAATTTCCATCAAAGATGATGGATAGTGAATCCTTTAATCATCCAATAATTCTAGCTGTCAGATAAGGGAGAGAACCACCATATTATATTTTGTTTATGATGAATAATATGATTTAAAAAATTAATAAAATTATTTATATTTAATTTTATTTAATCACAATATAAATTTTAATTCTGAAACTATTTCCTAGAACATGATGTTAGTTAATTCCTCACAAAAGAAAAAAACCCTAGTTCCAGAATGAACCAGATGTTCATAATTTCAATTTAGGAATCTGTTACTAAGATATAAAAGTCCTCATTTGTTATAAAATTTAAATTTTACTTTTAAATATTAATATATTTAGAAAAATAAATCTTTTTTGGAATATTACAAAATTCATACCCTAAGGTAATAACCACATTCCAAAACCAACATAATAGATAGACAATATTTTTTGGATATTTGAAATGGAGAAAATAACTATTTTACCTCTGATAAAAATCATAAAAAACATTCAATTTACCTAAAATTTTAGAACCCTACAAAGTATGATGGTGTTTATAACCTCCCCACCATAACACTTATCATCCCTAAGAAGACTCAGTGGTGATCCTACCATAAGTCACATCATTATTCAGTTTTAAATTCACATCTCACTCATCGCATTCTACCTCAAATAGATAAATGAGATTCCACTATGTAAATCTATACACAAGGACAATTGTCCAAAAAAACAAAGGAAAAAGCTCATTATCATCACAAAAACAATGAAGAACCTTACCCATTCACATCTATCTTAACAAACAACATTTTCAATGACCAACTCATATACAAACTTATTTAGTAACTAGCTATGGGAATAAACTTATAAGGGAAGATTCTAAGTCATGATTCTTATAACTATCAAAATATGGTTTAATGGTGAATCCATATTCCACTTTTCTAACGCCATGTTTATTATAGTTTCTAACTCATGAAACCCAATCGTACTCAAGAACACCAGTTAAACAACCTCTATTTATTTTTTCTCAAAAATTCTTTGATAATCCCTTTGATGTGTTATGTATATCACTCAATCATGAATGATTTAATACTTATGGACTCATATAGTAATTTAAATACCCTTAATATATTTCATTACTAGAATTTTATTTAATTATTTGGTTATATAATAAACCATAAAAAATGTCTGTCATGGTCCACCCCTGAGAATTGATTCAATGTTAATCTGAATTACGCATGAATCACAAAAAATAACCCATTTCCTAATTTCAATGCACAAATTAAATAAATTATCTCATTTGAATATCATAACATTCATTATACATGGAATAATATATAATTGTAATTCCTTATTCATTAGCATATAACCATAACCACAACTATCCAATTATCAATTTCAAGAATCGTGGACTCTATGTCCAGGGGTCTATTCTTATATAGGTGAAACTACATCCATTACCATATATGATCATTTGAAATGGACATTTGTCTCATAAATGATTCCCATATGAAAAATTAACATCTACAAGCACCTAACTCACCTAGAATGTCAGCCTGAAAAACCACTAAAGTTTCATCTATAATGAACTTCAAACCCATGATCGGTTAATAGATAACTTGTCAAGTTATAGATGTACTTATACATAACTCCTTGAGAACACCCTTATCCATTTCAAACATAATATTCATTCCACTCATCCAAGCCCTCCTTTTTCATCCATTACATCTAAAAACATGTCTCCAATGGTATTTGTGTAATGAAAAAACATTAGTTAGATTGTACCATTCGTATTATTCAAACCCAGATGTCACCTATCATAAAAGTGAAGTATATCAACCTCTAAAAAACAATATGGTGAATCCCACATGTATTTTATCAAAATATTGATATTATACCCCTAAAAATACTACCAATTTTTTTGTATGTAAACAACATTACACATCAAAAACATTAACTACATTAACCTTGTCTAAACCCAGTCGAAAAAATCTCTTTTATTAACAAGTCACATTACTCGATTCTCCCTCCCATGGGCAACATAATCCAAATCAGAAGCTCACAATCATAAAAAAATAAAATTATAATGAATATTCAATATCACCAATCTAGAATATGGCATGTTTTAACTCATTAAAATTGATTCATCTAAATAATTCCTAGGTATATCACATGATCAACTATCAACTAGACATCATTCTAGGACCATATGTATTTACCATAACATTATCCATACCTAATCAAAACATCTATTATATCATTATTTTTTATAATAAAAACCCACTCTTAAAATCAATATATTAATGCATCATGATGATCATTATCTATTTAACAAATCATCAATACTAAGATCACTTTTACTCAAGTGGGTCAATATTATAAGTATTGAATGTATTTACATGGATATACCATATATCTTATAGCATATAATAGTATTGAATCATTTATAAAAATTCAAATACTCATTATTCTCATCTCTATGGTACTCAATGTATTGGTCTATCCCATCTCTTGGTTTTCTCTTACCCATCACATCTCATCTATCCAATAGCATCATACTCACTTATCCTAGACCATATTTAAATGTACTGTTCTCTCCCTCTTGACCCATACATTATATCTCATATAATTTTCAACTAAAAAAGAACATACATTAGAAATTATGAAACATTAAATGATATAAAACATGAAAAAAACAATATCTAGGGTATCTATATACATCACAAGAATCACATTTTATCACATCACTTACTCAGTTTAATTATTCTCACTATGAAAATAAATATAAGAATACCCCCTCAAGAGTAAAAATCTCAATATAATCCTCATGTGGCCTCCATATATATAATTAAATCAATTGAAGACACCAATTTAATTTTGAAAAAACCATATATATAATTATATCATCATAATATGATTTCTCTCAAATATCTCAATATTATACAATTTAGTTGATTAGAATTAGACTCATGATCTAAATGTACCAATCCATTTTTATCTATATAACTGAACCATTTCTAATTTTTAGGAACCATTAACAGAATCCCCCTTCTTGGTCTATCTATATGAAATCAATTTCCATTACCAGCCCTCTAAAGTCATTTATTATCTCATTCACTGATGGATTTCATAAAAGTCATCAACAAGTATGTCACTGTATATCCACATGAAACATTAGGTGATGAATTTATTTTATGGTCTATCTATGTAAAAGTATAACATGTTATATGGGAATACACTATATATGATGTTTATAAGACATTAAAAAATACAATCATCATATTTAGTGACATTAATCACAAATATCATAAAAAATATCATATAGAACCTATATGAAAAAAATGATGAATAAACACTAGGATCGTACTAAAAGAACATGATCGTAAATGAAAGAAGAGAAAAATAAAAAAATCCCATCTGCTTCCTTGTAGGTACAATCTATACAACCATATCATCAAAACCCAAACAACTATCACATTTCCCTTGTAACATGGACATCCAATTGATATTGTTATTATTGATGCACCAATATGATATGCATCATATGATTCGAAACATTTATATATCACCTATCTATCATGTCCTCATATAGTAATAAAAATAATTAATTTATATTATATTAAATCATCAATATAAAATATATGATATTACCTTATATCTTCCATGAGTATAGTTCACTCAGCCATGATAAATCCAATGGGCTATTGGGACCTTATCTTCCATCCCCATATTCCAAATATTTTCTACTAACATTGGGAGTTTATGGTACTATTGTAGGGAGACTATAATCCAATATTATAGAGTACCGTGTTATTAAAAAATAACATAACTATAATTCATCATAACTAAAAATATGTATGTATAAGTCATAGATTATAACACATTTAGTATTAAATGCATGTATATATGTAATCACCCCTATAGAATCTTATAAAATAATGTATACAATAGTTAATTGCACTGTGGGATGGTAACATATACAAGATAAAACAATGATAAATATATTTACACAAGGACCTACTAAAATATCTATAGCATACCTTAATCATGATCTCCAAATCATATTTGATCTACTCTAGAATAATAACCTAACAACTAAACTATGAGAGTCTTCCCAATGAACCATACTTCCCTATGCCCAACATGAATAAAGAAATATTTTCTACAAGAAACATAGAGTGCCCACATTAGCGTGAGATATATATTTTTAAGTATGAATTAACTTTTTGTAACATCCTATGTAAGTAATGAATAATAGATATTCTTATCTATGTCTATTTATGAATTAGATAGTGTATTATAGGCTTAAAATGAGAATAAATCCAATCTTAAGCATGGAGTACTCTAATATTTTTAAAAGATTCTTTTACCACCTTTTGATGGAAAACCATTCTTAAATATATATTTTGAAAATTTTATAAGTTATATTTGTCAAAATAAACTTATTCTTTATGACTGAGACATTGAAATTTACATTGGATAATTTTTTGGTATTTTTCGGACAATGTTCATTTTTTTAATGAATAGTGAAAAATACTGCATTTTACATCAAAACTGTTTTTTCATATAATTTAATTATATGGTTAGATTATCTTTTTAATTGATTTTAAAGTGAAATTAGAATATATTTTTACCATTTAATCCAATAGTGGTCGTTGAAATTAATTTCACTTTGAAATTGGACTTAAACTGGTGTCAATCTTTTGATAGATATTGTTTCTAAAAAATACGCTATTTGTTTTAACAACGGGATTTAATTATAAAATTAATTAATGAAACTTATATGTTTTGAATTTGGTAAAATAGACATCATTTTTGAATTAGGAATATCAAATATATCTTAGGGTGAGTTTTTGCTATTTTTTTAAAAACATCAATTTTTTATGAATAGTGCAACCACAAAGTGGTGGTTACAAAATTTGATTTTTTTGTTTAAATGGGACTTTACCACTTCTGTGATTTGAATTTCAAAAATCCAATTTAAATTATTTTAATTATTAAGTAAAATTTGGTTCAATGGTATGAAAATAATTTTTTGATGAGAAGTAACTTTTAAGTTTTATTAATCGCGATTAAAGGTAATTAGTGTGATTTAAGGTAAAAATGATATTATAATAAAATGAAAATATCTTTACACATGTCCTAACCATGTTGGATGAGTTATGGCCGACCAAGACAACCCATGGGTCGATTTGTGGTACCCCATGGAGCAACTTGGGTATGATAATGACATTTATACCATTTATTTAAAGTTAAAATAAAAATGTCACAAACATGAGTTGTTTTACTAAAACAATTTTCAAATGTGGTTATACAAGTCATATTTTTTACTATAAATAGTCATTGAAAATCTAAAAAAATTTCTTACATCATATTATTTGTTTCATAGTTTTTTAAAATTAAATAAATTAAATTATTTATGACATCATGATGATACAACCATTACCTCATTATTTAACAATTTAAATAAAATAAAAAGATAATGTAAAATATAAGACCTACACATGTAAAAAACCTATTGGATGGGTATATTTAGAACCCTTATCACCTTGTACTTGAAACACATCAATTTAGGACCTTTACGATACGAAACTCATTTGAAAATAAAGTAACCTTTTATACCTTTCCAAGAGTGCCCCTCCTCTCCTCTTATAAAAGGCCCCCACCTATACCACCTTTCCCACACTTCTCAAGCCTTTGGCTCGGCCATAACCTGCACATTTTGTCTCTCCACATACCTCTCTTACTCCTATAACACTCACTTTGGGCAGAAGTCTTCCCAAGGAAGCCTTTGAGCTCAAATCAAAAAAAGTTACCTGATTTTAAGGTAACGTCTTCACTTGTGATCTTTTGTTTTATTTTTCTTCTCCAACCCCCTAAACTCTTTTTATTCATTTCTTTTGTAACAAATCTAGTATCTTAAATATACTATGATGTTTTTATAATAATTATTAGAGCTAAACTTACACACACCTTCATCTAATGGTTAAAGAACATATTGTTTCTGTGGATGGCGAATTTCTGCCACACGAAACGATGATTGTTCAACACTCATATAACACCATCTAAGGTGGACATTAAGATGTCACTATGTTTATATATGATATATAATATGTTTATGTTTTACTTAAGCTTCTGTATTTTTCATTTTTGGCATACCTTTATGGTTTCCATTGTGGGTAAACATGATAATTTCATTTTAGGAAGTGCAGACTACCGCCCCCTCAAAGTGATTTGATTCGTTAATGCCATATGTGGGATGTATAAATGATGGATTTAAAGTTATTATATATGATTTTATACTGGAATTATAATATACCTTTATATCATTATTATTTTCTTTCCATTAAGTATGAGATAGATATGAATGTAGCGTTCATGCGTACGTACTGCTTACCGTCTCCATGAACGGTGCATTTCATTTCTTATCCCCATATGTAATGTGCTATTATAAGTACATATATATAATTAATATATATGATTTATGTTACATATAAATTATTAATATAATTCTGTAATAAAAATATACATATATATCATTTAGTTTTAATTCCATTAATATGACCTAGAAATAAAAGTAACGTTCATGCGTACGTACGGCTTACCGTCTCCATGGACAGTGCATTTCATTTATTACCTCTAAATGATTATGTAATATTAAAAATGCATGTATATACTGTATATATATCATATATATGTAATCTACATGATGATTATCATTCTTGAGATAATGGATATTTGACTACTTGAACAACTTGTAAATATAAGAAGTTCACTTTTGACTCAAGTACCAAATATCGACAAAACGACCATTATTATCCTAAATAATTACATAGTGTTCATGACATGGTAATAGGTGATATATAAGGAATAATGAACTTGAAAAATGTTCTTAAGAAAGTAGAAATTAACTCAAGTTTATTATTCAGGAGGTTAAAGAACGATCGAGTCAAGTCGGACCAGAGGTAAGGGAACTTCTTAACCCAATTTTCATTCTTTGTGTTAATCTCTTACTTTCAAATTATGTAATGATATTATTATGTCCTATATTTTATTTTTACTTTATTTATGTTTACTTATATTGAATACACATAATAGATCTATTTTATTTAAAAAATAATCTTTGTAAGGGACTTCGTCTCAATCTCCTTTCATTGAGGCATATTTCGTTTTATACACAACTTTCTTTTATATGGTGTATAAACCACTTTGACTTTTACTTTTATACAAAAGGAATATTTTTCTATGAAGCGTTTTACAAAAAGACAAAAAGGAATTTTTATTTTAACGTTTGCGGTGAAAACGACCCTTTCCACCGCCGCGAGTATTATTTGTTCTTTGGCTTCCTCAACAAGTCGTAATGTTTTTTTTAAATGAAATAAATACCATATATGATTTTATGTATTTTGGTATTGGAAATGGTTTTTATAATGGTTTTTTTATGTCAATATATTTAAGTGATATATTGTGATCAAAGTGTGGAAATGTTTTCTTTCCATTATATTTGTTTTCTGTCTTAGGATTTTATAATGGTACTTGGACATTTAAAGGGTGGTTACATAATGAACCATATGACGGGTGGTGCCGTGAATACCAGGATGGGTGGTTAATTTATAACCTCCAATGCATTGGGTATGGAATTCGGTCGTATGGATATTCCATTAAGTATGTATGGAAGTCGTCCGTATGGCAATTACATTAAGTGATATGTGTGGAAGTAGACCGTATGGTTATTCCACTTAAGTATGTTTATGTCCCATGTTACCTTTATATATTATGTGTTATTTATATAGGTTTTATGGTAATATTTTGGTTACAAAAGGTTAAGTAATGATATTTTATTTAGGGAAGAGTTTTTACTACTTCATAAAGGTGAAGGTATTACATTGATAAAGTATACATGGTTTACTAGATGTTTGAAAAACTAATAGTTTTCATTATTTGTGTATCCCATACTGATCTTTTTATGCTCACCCCAAGTTTGTTTTTTTAAATGTTTTTCATATGACTTAATGTGGAATAGGTTCAAAGATGGGATCAAGGGAAAGTAATACTATCTAAAACATGGAACTAGACATATTTCTTTTTAAGAGTTCTTATTTTATGGAAACTTAGTAGAAGTGTCTACTTTGTAATATTTTTAGATGTAATAGTTTTGTTCTAATTATATAAACTCCAAACCTGAAACGATCCTCAATGTGAATTATTCATTTAATTCAATATTAAGTAATGTTTAAGGTTGGGGCCTTATAGTTGGTATCAGAGGTCGGTTTAGATAACTTTAGAGGTTTGGTTATTCTCTAAGAATAAGTGACATTACCATAATGGTTAGGATTTCAGAATGAGTCCTAGTTTTAGATAAAGTGAATGAGTAAGTTTATCTTAGTTTTTATCTTCCTCATTAGTACATGATGTTTTTATTTATATACTCACACTGACCTTTTTGGTTTTAGTAAATGGCTGGATCTAGCAGGCACCAAAGTAACGGTGGATGTGAAGGAAACTGTGACAGTTTTCTGAGCGAGCAACTGAATGATATGGGAGCTGCAATGAGAACTCTTGTGTTTATCCTCAGCCATCTGGAGTCATGATTGACCACCTAAACCATGGCAATTTCTATAAGGCATCATATATGTGAGAAACAAATCCTTACGGAACTGCAGGTAATAATCATAAAGGTAAGTGTGTTCAAAAACCTGTGTCAAAGATGTGGAAATAAACACCTAGGAAAATGTTTCAAAGGGACATAAATATGATATAGATGTGGAAATGAAGGTCATAAAGGAAGAACTTTCAATTGAAAAAGGAAGCATCGAGTTGACTCGGGGAAAGGGAAAAAAGTTCTTTCTAAGGGATCAATTGAATGTTTTAAATGTGGTGTGCATGGTCATTATGCAAACACATGTCCTGTGAAGAAGTTTTGGGAATGGGATCACCAAGATTGTACAAATATTAGTTTACCAATACCTAATGCCATTCCGGTTGAGGATGAAGAAACTGACAATGAGAAATCAAAGGTATGGATTATTTCTTAACTTTTGTTTTCTATTTTGGAATATTAGGATATGAATCATGATTTTGTTTATTAGAAAGAAGTATTTCAGAATAAGTTGTAAAGGAATGGTTAATGGATCATGAAGAACGTTGAATGAGTAAGAAGTCAAGATATAAGTGCTTCAAGAGTTATGGTGAAATTCTTAAGAGTATTAAGTCTCTTTTGATGATGGGGTAGATTAGAAGACTTTTTATAGTATGTGTAACCCTGATGTTTGATATATGAAAATTTTATTCAAATAATAGTAATCTGTTCTTTTGTGTACATAGTTATAAAGAACCATTTGGATTTATATGATCCTTACTTTTGAGGTAATTATGAGTTACTATATGTTATGATGGAAAGTGAAAGTCATGATATAAAATTGAGGTTAGATTATGTTATGGTTATTTTTGACGATTTTATCTCGTTGTTGGGGAATGTTTGAAGAATTATGTAGTTTTGGAAAAAAGACAACACACAGACCATGTGACAACCCGTCGCATCAGACAAAGCTGCTGGAATCGAACCCACAACCAAAGTGCAATGGGTATTTATCACCGACCACTGGACTACGTGAAGTCTCAGGTTAGTTTGACTAATTATTTTTAGTTAGATGATTTTTTGAATTAATAGTATGTTGATTTTAGGTTATCTATGGAAATTTATTAACCTATCATGGAGGATATGTGATTAGGTTAATTACCTTTAAATACGAGACTTTAAGAGCAACTGATGTTGTTTGGAGATAAACGATACGATTTAACTTAGAAGACTATGTAAATAAATCTTTCAAATATTTGGGTTTCAATCTTAGTTTTGTTTAATTTGATGAATTTTATGGACAATTGTTTATCGAATGGTCTTCATTGAACTTTGCCTTTTTTTGGAAAAATTTTGGAGATTAAGAATTGATTTTCCTTTTATAAAGTATTATAATTTTGTGGATTATATGATCTCATACTAACAATTTTGGTTTTGGTTTTTGTCTAAAGACATGGGAAATATATAGTTATCTTTTGTGGATTAGTTGATTCTCACGGAGTTGTTTATAGCTCTCTTAATGTAAACAAGTCATCTTAAATACTCATCTTTTGGAGAAAATATGAGTTCATGTAAGAAATCTAGTAAAATTTGAAATTCATCATGTCACGTAAGTATGTTTCCATATGTTTTAGTTAAGCTAAAAAATAAATTCCTCAATGAAATGTAACTTAAAACAAAAATGTTTAATGTTAACTTTTCCTACTGGGGAATCGAATACCGTTTAACCCATCACAAGTTTGTGACTTTCTTATGGTAAACTTTCTCCTAGACATGTTTACTATCACTCTCCCTCAGAACATGACCCTTTTTTATTTTCTTCCATATCCATGTTTTCATACATGGAATCCTAGTATGGGTTAACTCAGGTGACCATTGTACTTCCCTTTCTATCTTTTAAAGTGATAGTTCAATTTACTCCTTTTCCAATGTGGGGCTTTCAATGAAGTTTCTGAGACCAATTTTAAAATTGCGAGGACGCAATTCCCAAAAGAGGGGAAGGATGTAACATCCCAGGTAAGTAATGAATAATATATATTCTTATCTATGTCTATTTATGAATTAGATAGTGTTTTAGAGGCTTAAAATGAGAATAAATCTAATCTTAAGCATGGAGTACTCTAATATTTTTAAAAGATTGTTTTACCACCTTTTGATGGAGAACCATTCTTAAATATATATTTTGACAATTTATAAGTTATATTTGTCAAAATAAACTTATTATTTATGATTGGGACATTGAAATTTACATTGGATAATTTTTTGGTATTTTTCTGACAATGTTTATTTTTTTAATGAACAGTGAAAAATACTGCATTTTACGTCAAAACTGTTTTTTCATCTAATTTAATTATATGGTTAGATTATCTTTTTAATTTATTTTAATATGAAATTAGAATATATTTTTACCATTTAATCTAATATTGGTCGTTGGAATTAATTTCACTTTGAAATTGGACTTAAATCGGTGTCAATCTTTTGATAGATATTGTTTCCTAAAAACATGCTATTTGTTTTAACAACGGGATTTAATTATAAAATTAATTAATGAAAATTCTATATTATGAATTTGGTAAAATAGAAATCATTTTTTAATTCGGAATATCAAATATAGCTTAGGGTGAATTTTTGTATTTTTCTGAAAAACTTCAATTTTTGATGAATAGTGAAAGCACAAAGTGGTGGTTACAAAATTGGATTTTTCGTTTAAACGGGACATTACCACTTCTGTGATTTGAATTTCAAAAATCCAATTTAAATTATTTTAATTATTAAGTAAAATTTGGTTCAATGTGATGAAAATGATTTTTTGATGAAAAGTAACTTTTATGTTTTATTAATCGCGATTAAAGGTAATTAGTATGATTTAAGGTAAAAATAATATTATAATAAAATGAAAATATTTTGACTCATGTACTAACCCTATTGGATGAGTTATGGCCGACCAAGACAACCCATGGGTCTATTTTTGGTACCCCATGGAGCCACTTGGGTATGATAATGTCATTTATGCCTTTTATTCAATGTTCAAATAAAAATGTCAAAACATGAGTTGTTTTACTAAAAAAATTAAATGTGGTTATACAAGTCATATTTTTTACTATAAATAGTAATTAGAAAGATAAAAATATTTCCTACATCATAGTATTTTTTATAATTTTTAGACATTAAATAAATTAAATTATTTATGACATCATGATGATACAGTGATTACCTCATTATTTAACAATTTAAATAAATAAAACGATAATGTAAAATCTGAGACCTACACATGTCAAAAACCTATTGGATGGGTATATTTCGAACCCTTATCACCTTATACTTGAAACACATCAATGTGGGTCCTTTAAAATCCGAAAATCATTTGAAAATAAGTAACCTTTTATACCTTTCCAAGAGTGCCCCTCCTCTCCTCTTATAAAAGGCCCCCACCTATACCACCTTACCCACACCTCTCAAGCCTTTGGCTCAGCCATCCCCTGACCATTTTGTCTCGGAACATCCCTATATTTCTACTAGAATCCTCACTTTGTGCAGAAGTCTTCCCAAGGAAGCCTTTGAGCTCAAATCCAAAAGAGTTACCCAATTTTAAGGTAACATCTTCACTTGTGCTCTTTTGTTTTATTTTGCTTCTCCAACCCCCTAAACTATTTTTATTCATTTCATTTGTAACAACTCCAGTATCTTAAATATACTTGGATGTTGTTATAATAATTATTCGAGCTACACTTACACAAACCTTTATCTAATGGTTAAAGAAAATTCTGTTTCTGTGGACGGCGAATTTCTACCTCACGAAACGATGATTGTTCAACACTCATATAACACCTTCTAAGGTGGCCATTAAGATGTAACTATGTTTATATATGATATATAATATGTTTATTTTTTACTTAAACTTCTATATTTTTCATTTTTGGCATACCTTTATGGTTTTCATTGTGGTTAAACACTATAATTTCATTTTAGGAAATGCCGAATATCGCCCCCTCAAAGTGATTTGATTCGTTAATGCCATATGTGGGATGTATAAAGGATGGATTTAAAGTTATTATATATTATTTTATAATGGAATTTTAATGTACCTTTATATCATTATTATTTTCTTTCCATTAAAGTATGATATAGAAATGAAAGTAGCGTTCATGCGTACGTACAACTTACCGTCTCCATGAACGGTGCATTTCATTTCTTATCCCCAAATGTAATGTACTATTATAAGTACATATATATAATGGATATATATGATGTATGTTACATATAAATGATTAATATAATTCTTGAATTAAAATATACATATATCTGATTTAGTTTTAATTCCATTAACATGACATAGAAATGAAAGTAGCGTTCATGCGTACATACGGCTTACCGACTCCATGAACGGTGCATTTCATTTTTTACCTCTAAATGATTATGTAATATTATAAATGCATGTATATACTGGATATATATGATATATATGGAATATACATGATGAATATCATTCTGGAGATAATGGATATTTGACTACGTGAACAACATATAAATATAAGAAGTTCACTCTTGACTAAAGTACCAAATTTCGACAAAACATCCATTATGATCCTAAATGATTACATAGTGTTCATGACATGGTAATAGGTGATATAAAAGGAATAATGAACTTGAAAAAGTTTCTTAATAAAGTAGAAATTAACTCAAGTTTATTATTCAGGAGGTTAAAGAATGATCGAGTCAAGTCGGACCAGAGGTAAGGGAACTTCTTAACCCAATTTTCATTCTTTGGGTAAATCTACTACTTTCAAATTATGTAATAATATTATTATGTCCTATCTTTTATTTGTACATTATTTATGTGTACTTATAGTGAATACACATAATAGATCTATTTTATTTAAAAAATTATCTTTGTAAGGGACTTCGTATCAATCTCCTTTCTTTGAGGCATATTTCGTTTTATACACAACTTTCTTTTATATGGTGTATAAACCCCTTTGAATTTTACATTTATAAAAAAGGAATCTTTTTCTAAGAAGCGTTTTACAGAACAACAAAAAGGAATGTTTATTTTAATGTATGCGGTGACAACGTCCTTTTCCGCCGCCGCGAGTATAATTTGGTCTTTGGCTTCCTCAACAAGCTGTAATGTTTTTTTAAATGAAATAAATACCATATACGGTTTTATGTATTTTGGTATTGAAAATGGTTTTTATAATGGTTTTGTTAAGTCAATATATTTAAGTGATATATTGTGATCAAAGTGTGTAAATGTTTTCTTTCCATTGTATTTGTTTTATGTTATAGGATTTTATAATGGTACTTGGACATTTGACGGGTGGTTACATGATGAACCATATGACGAGTGGTGCTGTAAATACCAGGACGGGTGGTTCTGTTATAACCTCCAATGCATTGGGTATGGAAGTTAGCCGTATGGATATTCCATTAAGTTTGTATGGAAGTCGGCCGTATGGCTATTCCATTAAGTGATATGTGTGGAAGTAGACCGTATGGTTATTCCACTTAAGTATGTTTATGTCCAAAGTTACCTTTATATGTTATGTGTTCTTTATATGGGTTTTATGGTAATATTTTGGTTACAAAAGGGTAAGTAATGATATTTTATTCAGTGATGATTTTTTACTACTTCATAAAGGTGAAGGTATTACTTTGATAAAGTATACATGGTTTACTTGATGTTTGAAAAACTAACAGTTTTCATTCTTGGTGTATCCCTTACTGAGCTTTTTATGCTCACCCCAAGTTTTTTTTTTGAAATGTTATTCACAAGACTTATTGTGGAATAGGGTCAAGGATGGGATCAAGGGAAAGTCATGATATCTAAAACATGGAACTAGACATTTTTCTTTTTAAGAGTTTTTATTTTATGGAAACTTAGTAGAAGTGTCTACTTTGTAATATTTTGAGATGTAATAGTTATGTTCTAATTCTCTAAAACTCTAAACCTGAAAATATCCTCAATGTGAATTATTCATTTAATTCAATATTATGTAATGTTTAAGGTCCGGGCCATATACTTTTAGTATACCAATCAATTTCTATCACAAACAAGTTCCCATAAAAAAAATATTATTAGACTAACAGAGTAATAGATTAATTGAAATAAAAAAATAAATATTTTTGATCCACAAGATTTAACATAATATTTTGGTTTGACCAAAACATTATTTAGGATATATTATATCTTCTCTTATATTTCTATATAATCATGACCACCAATTCCTGGCCAAATAGTTTTATATTGTAATGTGTAAACCCTCGATCTGTTTATTTTGCCAAAGACATCCACATAATATAATATCCATCAAAAAAACAAATTCATTTTTAGGAATATAAAATCATAAAACATATATTGATCCAAGGGATTATTCTTATGGAGTCATCTATCACCCAAATAATTTGTTATGAGGACCACATCATTTGAAGCAATAGGAATCTCTCTAAAAATCAAGATGCCTAACTAAATTTCCTAATAATCATTAGTTTTCTCATGCATAATAATAACAAAACAACCAAATTGTAGGGATTTAATCCATGATACTCCATCATTAACAACATCAGGCCATATCGGGAACCAATAGTAGTATCCCCAGATACCCACTATCAACCATATCATGATCATAGTGTAGAAAACATTATTTTAAAAAATCATATATACATCCTAGGGTAGTGATCCCATGTATATATAATCATATACCTATGAGACTATAACCACCCAAAGACCTCTCATAATAATTTTAAAATGGTTTCTCACCTTCCAAACTCATCTCAGATGTCCTTTTTTAGCCTGTCAAATTACTGATTTTTCCTTACCTATATGACCATATATTAATAACATTCTCAATATGGATTCCATGTCGACAACCACAATAATCACAACCCATTAAAATAATAAATCAAGTTGAGGTAAAAATCTCATTTGATCCCCCCCACTTAAGGAACCATGATCTTATCATAACAGGTACACTTCACATAAGTTCCTCAATTGAGATATCTTCTCTATGACAAAAAAAATTAATTTTAGGGTACACAATCCCTCAGCACGATCATCAACGAATCACTACCTCCTAATCCTAGAAAGGTGAGATTAATGGGAATCAATATATATATATATGACATAGATATAATTTCATGTCCCTTATTATCATAATTCATCCCTCAAATAGCTAACATATTTATATTTTAGGTTTCCTAGAAGATATTTCTGACCACGAATAGTATTGAGCATTCATAAACCAATAGTCCTAGATATAACCTTCAATCACCACCCATAATTCTCCAAAACCCTACCAAGGTCTCATATTAGTTGTCCTGGAGACCATATAATCCATCCACTTGAGAAAAATATCCTATGATATATTTTATCATTCCAACATCATTATTTACATAACATATGATCATATGGAGGTACCTATAATAATACTATATGTACTAAAATAATAAAAATGGATTCTTACTAATAATATTTCATGTTTCATGGTGAGAAATAATCCATAAACCCCCACAGGTAATGGTATACACCATGTTTCCAAAGGTCCATGCATATACCATAAATTCCCTACTCTAGGAGTATACATTAACCTTATATATAAAGAATTTCTCATATATTTTATTTGACCTAACCCCACACATAGCATATCACAAAGGATGTCCCTTCCCATTTTCCCCAAAAGGCTTCTGGAAATGTATTCTACATGTCGATGTCTCTGCACATCACTCAGGGCCTAGCCATTTACCAAACATGACTATGTTCCCTCAAACAGGTTGTCTTGAAGAGGACATGGACACACCTAGGGTTTACCAATAAGGAATTTCCATTAGGGAAACATTTATATAAGTCTCATAATCCAGCTCTATTGAAAAATAATAATATATAACATGTTTTCTTTAATTTAACATGAAATATAGTGATTTTTTTAATATAAATCCTCTCCTACCTCCCTAAAAATGAAGTTTCTCCCCAAATTAGCTCATAACATCCAGAAAATGGCTTAAAAATCACATATAATTCATTAAAAATTAAACAATATGGATTAAGTTTGGGAATGGTGGAAAATACTAATATATTTAACCATAGGGAGGTATTTCTATATCCTTGAGCCAAATTCCATGCCTTGTAGTATGTGCCACCAGATCTCACCATGATCTCCGCCATGGATGATGTCAATGATCACCTCTCCCCCTTCTAGTCCCTAATTAGTAATTTTATGAGGAAGATACCCACCAATTATTTCATCCATAAGAAGGAATATGGGGGCTGATTAAATAAATTAAAATAATTTTGATTACTTTAGTTTAATTAAATAACCAATTAAAAACTCAACCAATGCATTGATTTTTGAAATAAAAATATTCTTTTATTTTGAATGAACCACATTAAATACTCAATCCTTGGGTAAAAAATTTCAATCCAATACTCCTTCTAGAATAAATCATCAATCGCTTCAGCATGATAGATAATATTTCATTTATAAAATATAAATATATTCCAAAAAATAAACAATCTCATAATTCAACCAAATTACAACCATTCAATATTTACTCCATTACTAAGCATGTAGGATAGTTAAAAATGATATATGATACAATCTACTATATGAAATATCCACATTTCCCATCATGATAATTTAAATCAAAAAATTTAAATTACCACTGAATTTCAATACACTGAAAAAGATAGAGTATTCCAAAGTACCAAAAATGAATTCAAGATATATTATTTTATGATAGTTGAGAAGTATTATAAATGATATATACATGCATTTTTTGGATTATCTTCTCTCAAAATTATTGTCACATAAATGTGAGATATTTTTTAATGAGATATAATGTTACTATAATAATATTTATGGTTGATGTATAATCTTACAAGAAACACATATATGTTTATCCTTGATTAGGTGGTTAGTGATGATGTTTTCTATAATGTACCCAGTTGGGTTTATAATGTACAATATTATAAATAAATACAGTTGTGGTTTATAGATTTCTATAATTGATACCTCATTAAATAGAATACCATTTAAATGATTCCATGTTAGTTGTTATCTTTTGGGGTTTTATGGTTTGTATCCATTAAATTTTTGGTGAGAAATTTAATTTCTATACTTATCATAAGTGATTGAATTAAATTTTATCTAAATAAGATATTTATTTTATGTATCCTCATCCTTAAATATATCTTCAAATCCTTATTTTTTCCTATCCCTACATTGATATAAAGAAATTATGTGGTTGATTATTTAGTATAGGATGATGAACCTCATAATTTAATGAATGATATAGAGTAATAAAAATAATTAGATTCTTCGATAAATTCCACATAATTGATAATGAGAAAATTAATTGTATAAATTTATCAATTCTGGAAAAATTATCGATGATTTCCTTGTTATATATATATATATATTCAGTTTTTTTATTAATTTTCTCTGAAGATATGGAACACACTACATAGAATAGAAACTATTGTGGGGTGATCCAATAGATAAATCTAGTTCTTTATGTTAGATGATGTATGGTTGTTTTTTAAAATTAGAAGGTTGATTTATTGAATGGTTTCCCACATTCATGTAGAATAGTGTAACCTAAATAATATATGTAATTTCATGATATATTTTTTACTTATAATTTTTTGAAATTCATAAATCACTTTCTCATTATCTCGTTTTTAATAGGGTTGTTTTTTAGAATTAATAACTGATAGGGTTATTGTATAAATTAGCTATTCATAAATGTATATTTTTGGATATATCCATGGATTTCACAATTACATTACAAGGATCATAAAAAAATAAAAATGGTTCCATATTGATATTAGATATTTCCATATAATCAATGGATTTATGTAAATTATAATGGAAAATATTTTCCAATTATCATTTAATGATACATGTAAAATAAATTACTAGACTTCAACATAGTCAAAATTTAATCTTGTATGATTGGGATTACATATTAACATATATATTTAATGAAAACTAATAAAATTTATTAAAAAATAATTGATGACCAGTTGAAAGAAAAATATAGGTTAATGTTTTTGAAGAATGTATATTGTGATTAATATAACATGCATTGAGCATGGGTTCTTATTTTTTCAATATAATTTTAGGATCATCATAAATGTGATCTATTTTTATAATAACATTTATCATTTATCATTTTATGTAGTATTTTCTGAATCCGTATACATTCACAAATTTTAGTTATTGTTTTGTTGGGATGAGATGCCTGATTGGACTCTCGGGGGACTTATTTTTTCCAAGATATGATATAATTGAAAAAAATATAAGAATTGAATTATCTCATCTCATGCATGGTATAAGAGATATAAGAGTCATTAATTTTGGGAAATTATATTTGATTATGGAAATCATGTGTTCTTGAAATTGACTTCATATATTACAAATATATATCCATAAAAGTAAGGAAAATTATTTCTATGGTATGTAAGAGAATTAAAATCATGAACAAAATAAATTAGGTGGATTATAAGTTTATATTAAAAAAAATTTAGTTATTAAAATATATATCTATGATTTCTATAAATATAAATATAAACCAAACACAAATTTTATTATTTTATTTAATACTTATGAATTAATGTTAATTAAATACTTTTTGGAAACACATATTCAAGGTATGGATTATAGAGAGATGATTTTTTAAGGGTTGATTATTTATTGTGATTGAGTTTTATAAAATACTGAGATGATACATTGAATTTTTTTCATCCTATAAATTGAGAAGTGATTTTTGTGTTAGGATATATTTATCAATTTGATTGGAAAATAACATTTCAGAGATGGGAATTAAAATGTAAGGAAATATTTTAGTACCCAATTCATAGGTTTTATTTTGTTTTTATATCAACTATATTGAATGGGTAGTTTTAGGTAATTTTGATATTATTATAGTTGGATGAACTCTAAAGAGGGGTTGGTAACATCGATGGCAATTAAATTTATTTTTTTCACTCGAATCTGAATATCATGGATATCTTGTCTTTGATGATAGTTTGGGAGAGGTTTTCTGAGATCTACATAGTTATAGTGACTAAAAAATGGGTCATGAAATTTAGAATTATTGGTATTGAATTATGTACAAGAAAATTTAAATTATCCTATAGACCATAAATTATGACGTTGAATATGTACAATTTAGGAACAATAGGTTTTTCATGGATTTTTACATGGTCTGATGAACCCAACATGAAAACCATTCAATGAATACTTTTCATCCATGTATGAATTCATTAATCAAATGTTAATAATTTAAAATAAAATTAATTACAATAACCTTTATGTGATTACAAATGTGTTTTTTGGGATTTCTTGTATCTTATATACAAATCATTGATGTATTTTTCTGAATATATTAAAATTTACATAGGATTCCATGCAATGATATTGAACTATATTCATCCATTTAGTCATTCTTATTCTATATCGTTAGATTCAAACACATGTATTATGGATCTATAATTCTATGAACATGTATTGAGTACCATTTCCTATATCATAAATGGATTTATGGATTCATCCCACTATAGTGATTTTTAATGATTGATTTCAAAAAAAAATTCAGATGTGACATATCTAAATTAATGGGAGATATATTTTTACTAGAATGGATAGTCACAAGAGTTCTAGAGAATATTTTTTTATTGATAAATGATTAATAATTAATAATTATTTTAAATAAAAATTTCTTGATAATGTATAATTTTGGCAAAATAGATAACATTAAAAACCATTTATGGGTTAATATTATTTATGTCTTTAATAAAAAATGGGGAATACCAATAGTGTTTCCTTGATTTTATTACATTTAATGTCCTTGTATTTTTAATTTTATGGGGATTTTCATTTATAAATTTTATTTATGAAAATGGGACTCATGTGTAAACTAGATTGTTTTTACATTGTAATAATTTCTTCGTGTGTGTTCGTGTATAAATGTTTTAGAGACTTGTTTTTAAAACCATTATGTTTAATCTAAGGTAGATTAGAATAATAATTTGGTTGTGTTTTGGTTAAAAATAAGTGTGACATAAATTTTTGGAAAATTTACGCTCAATATGTTTTGAATTTGGATATATAGATAGGGATTTATACCCCCCCCAAATTATTTATAGAGAAGGACCTATAAATTATTCATATTGATAACCTTAAAAAATAGAATGTTTAGGGGAGACCATGTGATTCATATATAATTTATAGAAAACTTGTTTTACAATCAATTTTTGATAATAAATAGAATTCATTGAATGGGTAATAATGAATGGAATTTTAAAATGCTTTTTTAAAGGAGATTGTTTTTTCAAATAAAAGATTCAATGTTATAATTTCAAAAAAATTAATCTTTGGAATAAATGTTTTCATGATTTTGATATCGTATATTGGGTTAAACTCTTTATAAAAATAAATTTTTGGACGATTTTTTTTTCAATTTATCATTATTGTTTTATTGAAAATGTATTTCATATTCATTTTAGTGTTTTTATATCTTAGGGATGAATTACAATGAATATATAATGACCATAATATCTTTATTTTATTTCACATATATACATGGTTGGTCATGATACATGTAAGAGAGATACAAAAGTCAATGTTAGCAGAGTTTAATAGATAAACATTGAATATAGTATAGGTGAATGTTTTTAAAAAAATAACATAATTTATCAAATTATTGGCTGTGTATTTTATTCAATTAAATATTATATTTTATAAGAACATTTTTTCCCTCATTTCATCTTTAATTTTTATCATTAATGTTTTGTTTAATTTACACACACATTCAAGATAATTTAATTATGGAGAATTTTTCCTCAAAACTATTAATTTATCACATTACACATTTCTTCTCCCTCTTATGATCAGGTACATTCTTGAGGACATGTGGAATCCAAACTCTTGTCAATAAATTTTGATTCATGAGTTGGGGTGATAAACAATTATCCGTATTTTATTGGACATCTAGGAAATCCACAACCATTTGAGAGTGGGGTGAGTTAAAGGATACCAAAAAAGTAACTTTGGAATACTAAATTCTATTATTATTTAATGAATTGATCCACAAATGAAACAATGTATTACAGAAAGATAGGATGAGAGAGACAAAAAATTACACTAGATATCTATAAGTTTCACAACTCATATTTATTTTGTGGACAATCATTGGTTTCCTATAGTCTCAATCCTAAAATCCATGCTCACATACTATTAATATAAATAAAAAAATATAAAAGTAGAATGATGGACCTAAACCCCATTTAAAATTAATTCTTTCTATCCTCTTCAAGTTCATCTTGACATCCTATCATACATGTATGTATTTTCTTATCCTTATCCATATCCAAAAATATTTCTAGACACTCATTTTATTTTCATTTAATACTATCTTAGTTTTCATTACAACTCATAACATGAATCATTGAATAGAAATTATATAAAAATCCCCACTTTGATGTGGCATAACATATTTTTATAATATTTAAAAACCATTTCATGATAATCCATATATCTATACATTTTTTACTATTTTCTCTTAATTATATCATTAATTACCATAATGAATTAATAATATTGAACACACCCTACTATGCATTCTCTAATGTGTGATAGTAACATGTAGTAATTTTAAATATCTTATATATTTTTATATATTTTTAGGTTATTTTGGGTTTTTTTGAAATATATAATTTTTTGGAAGTTTTAATTTGTATACAATTTGAATGCCTTGCGTAGGGAAAACCATGTGGTCACCCTTACATTAAGAGGTTTTCATATAATATTTTAGAGATGATTATACGTCCTTAGTAATATATGTTTTAGTATAATACATGTTATCCTCATCATTGACATTGAAATACCATTTAGGTATATTGGTATTTCCCTGATGATTGTGCATGAGTAGTGGAAACCATATAATAGGAATGTAGGAAACATTATATTTTTAAGGGAGAGGGATTTTCAAGGTTGATTCAGGGATTGGAAAGAAGATGGTAATACCATGAATTGTTTTCATACATAAATAAATCCATCAGAATTTTTGACAAACTATTTTATTATTAGTGTAAGAAAACCATGCAGTCTTCCATGATTTCATTTTAAGTAGAATTTAACATTTTCACTTTCTTGGTTTTATGGGATTCATCAACTTTTATTTATCCTTAATCAGATGATCTAGGGGAATTTTGGGGTTCTCCCTCCTACCATACTCCTTCTATTTTCAATCTTGTTTTTCAATTTAAAGAGTTATCTCTAGTTTTATTCCTCTTCTTCCTTTGTTTAATTTCTCTCCCACATTCTCAGTATTCTCATGAATAATTTTTATATCACAAACCACATATAAGGTGATCTACCAAGTGTAAGTTATAGAGTTTTCTAAAATCCTTTGTTTTATTTTATTAATCTCATTGATTTTTTATTCTTTATTGGTTATGTGTTCTCATCATTAAGTGATGTGTTTCAAAATGGTATAAAAATGATTTTATCAAGTTGTAGGTAGGTGTTTCTTGCAAATTTATTAAATATAATTCCATTTAATTCATCAGTATTTTAAATGGATTGTTTTATTAATAATTATTCTAATATTTCTTGGTTATATTATATTTTGTAATATTTTAAAGCTAGGTTCTCTAAAAAATGATTTAAATGGATTTTATTATTTCCAAGGCACTGATTTAATGTTAAGTGTTTTCAAATAATTTCAAACATTATATTTTTAAATTGAATTAATAGTTTAATTTATTTTAACGAATATGTTTTTGGAATTGAGTTAATTGTTTTTAAATTTTATTTCTCTATTTTTAAAATCTATTTCCATAAAGTGGAAGTGTGTTCAAAATAATTTTCAATATGATTTGAAAAAGTTTTTAAATATTTTTTTGCAATAGAATTTTATAAATATAGTTAATGTGTCATGGCCCCCAAAACTTATTTTTGGTGCACATTTTGTACTTATATGTATTCCTTAAAAATGTGTCTGACCATCATTTGATCCCTTTGGATTGATTTATTATTCTGTAATAAGGTCCCATTTATCGGATATTTATATTGTTGTTCTTTATTTATACATATGAATTTGGTGAGGAGAAGGGATATTTTATCAAGGTACATGAATTTAGAATAGATTTAATATAATTTTTAAATTTTTATAATAATGAATTTATTTCATGGTTATTCTCACCTTCCATTAGAATTTTCATGGTTCCATGGGTAGATAATAGAAGTTATAGATATGTTTTATACTTTTTTAGTTTGCACAAGATGTCTAGTAAACTATAATAGTTGTTTCCATCAAATGGATGGTATTGATAGGTACTTGAAACACTCCAGGGAAATATTTGATGGCAAATATTTTTATGAAACAAATATGGGCCTAGTGAATCAAGGAAGCAGGTCCATTGGTATTTTATTTTATTCCATTTTTGGTTCATATAACGAATGAAATCTTTTTTACATGAAATTGTGTGTCATGTTATACACTTTGATTATTTAACTTAAAAAAGGATTTCAAATTAGAACCATTATTACATTTGGATATTTTTATGTGTTTAATTCATGGATTGGTTCAACATATATGTAATCATTATTTTATATGTGATCTTATTTTTAAAAAAATTGAATTTAAAAATGACATGAAAATTGTATTCATAAATTGAATTATTATCATTTTCATAAAAATAATATTCAATGTGTTTTGATTTGAATGGTTGAATTCACTCATTTGTAGAACAATAAGGGAAATGTATTATATAATGATATATTTTAATTCTATTTTATTATAACAAAATTATTATTTAAAAAAAATATTTTTTATAATTATTTCTAAATGACATCTTTGAAATTTTATATTCTAATTTAATGAAACAAAATATTATATTAAATCTTAATGGGTGTGTTTTTCCCATACTATGCACAAACTATCCAGATTATACAACTATTATGTATTCTTTAAGGTTCCTTAATTAAAATTTTTATCGGAGTCCTGATTAGGTCGGTCGATTCATGGTAAATTTGGATCACGGTGAGTGAACAACACTCACAATCATATATTTGACATTGTTTTCAATAGTATTATATGATTTGGGACCCTTGTATATCACTTTTTTAGACCAAAACATATATTTGGTTTATGTTATTTTTGTTCTTTTATTTAATTTATTTCTATAGTCCTTGTGCAAGGTGTATTTATTATTTGATACTATGTGTAATATGATTAATTAGTTACAAGATTTTTTATATATTAATGTTTAAAGTGTGAAAATAAAATATATACATTGGCCATTTCATAATTAAGGATGGTATTCTGGGTTGTTAATTTTTTTAGAGGGTAGAATATTTACCTATGTCTCTTTCATGATACCTAGGCATTGATTTTTAATCTATGGGGATTAGAAATTCCATTCAAGCTATGTGGATAGTCATGTATAATTATGTGTAGTATAAGCCTTGTTTCTTTATTAAAAAATCGCATCAAATTGTTGTTTTCATAAAAGTAATAGTTTTTATAGGATTCTTCATATGATATTTGTTTTTTATTGGTTTTATAGAGGTCATGATAACCTTCAAATTGTAATAGGTAATAGTAAGTGGCTTCCAAGACATCAATCTAGTCTCTATCATCAATTTCAAATGGATTATTTGGGGTTCAATTGTATATTTTATCATTAAAATTGGATGGGGAACATAGTTATACATATAGATTTCCTGGTCTTGAAACCCATGAAAAGACTATAATAATAAATCACCATTTCTAATATTTAATTATTCCCTAATTGAATTATAGATTTCCAACCCTTTAATCCAAACATTGTAGTATTCTTCTTTCACACAAAAATGTTGTTTTGGACATAAAATTTTTTGAATTGATTTTGATGGTTTCAACCAATGGATTAAGGATAATTAAATTGGTTTTTTTGTATAATTATATGACGGTCTTGAATGAAGCATTATGTAATGTATTTGGACTATGAATTTAAAAATTGGGTTTTTATTATAAAAATATTTATTTTTCAAATAAGAATGATATTTAATAATGTGATTTTATTTTAAAACCAATTTGGTGAGGGAATAAATGAATTTAAATTTTAAGGAAATTTTTATATGTTTTTTCTCTTCTATTTTCATTTTTATTTAGATTTTTTGGTTTCAAAAATGAAAAGGGAATTTTTTAAAATGATTTTATGGTTTTGAAACATCGTGTCATAGTCATTTTATGAGATGAAATTAAGAAAATAAAAAATGTTTTAGAAGTGGTTGATTTCATTAGGTACTATTGGTAACAATTGTAAATAATTTAAATGGTTCCAATAAAGGTGGAATATTTTTTTAATTAATTTTTATGTTTTACAAGAATTTTAGTTTTATTATGGTAAATTTTTGAAATGTAGTGGTTATAGGGAAAGTCATTTTTTATATTAAAAGAAAAAAATGGTTTCAATGGTAATGATGTTTTATTCAATGTATGTGGTTTTCATTCATATTACATTGAAACCCTACTAAAATGATTTATAAATAAATATAAATAGAGATTTTAAAGATTATATATTATATTTTTTACATATTGGGTTTTCCTATTTAATATTTTCCTATTATTATGATTCGACACAATGATATTTGAGTTCCATGTGTAGAGTTAATTGGTTATATTCCTGTATAATTTGTTTTTATTTGCATCCTATGAAGTACATATAATGATTTTTAAATACCACTTATAAGGATAATACTTAGGGTTAATCCCCTTATTATTTGGTGTATCTATTAAAATTGATGGATTTCCCATGACATTAAAGAGAGTAGTTTATATTTTATATTTTAAATTAGTCCTTATTTAATCATAATTGTCACTTTTATAATTTCATGGTCATTTAGAAATTTTTAAAGAGTATTATAATTTCCATAAATCAAGAAGGATGAATTAGTCATAATGGTTTTCACGGATTGGATATTTTTGTTAATAGTTCTCAATGAGGGATACTGGGATAAGGTTATTAATGTTATTAATTTTAGATATGTTCATTTATACTTATTTGGTTAATATTTCATTAGGTTTTGGTTTTAGTGGTTTTACATGTTCTAGTGTTTTGGATCCTTTTTTACTTTTTCATTCTATCCATAAATTGGGTGGATCTTGTAGGATTTATCATAGACAATTATTGTGTGGATTGATCATGTCACACTGATAGATACAGAACTAGTTCAGATAATTCACCATCTGATATATGTTTAGTTATTTTTTGGGTACTGTGATTTGGTGGTAATGATTTGAGTTTATATATCACCCCTTACATTCATTTTATGTCATAAGATTAAAGTCATTTACATTTTCTTTATCAAATCATGTTTTTATTGACGTGTCTCTTACAACTAGAGTAATATAAAATATAATAAATTTCAAATATTATGTTTCAAATAATTTATTGGGTAGTTTATTTGTATTAGGATATTTTTTGTAATTGATATGGTTCTTTATAGTGTTTAATGGTTGATAGGGTTCATTTAATCCTTTGAAAATGATTATGGAATCCTAATCATTTAAGGAAACTAAATAACCCCAATATTTAATGATATATTTTGCTTTAAATAAATTTAATTTTTTTAAGAAAGCTTAAGATAAATGCAACCCAAAGAATAGGTGAATAGTAATAGAGTATATCGATATAACCTATCAATTTAATTTAATATATGAATAGGAATTACCAAATTATGAAAAATATTCTAATATGTTGTATATAGTTCAAATACATTAATAAATAATTAGTATATTTTAATTAAATTCACCTTATTGTTCAAAAAATAGGGGTTATTTAGAAGGGTGTTTTATTTATCTTTTCAGAATATAAATTATAATTAATTTTTCATATTTTTAGAAATTTGATTTATAAAAATTAAATTCATTTTTTTTAATTATCATTTAAATGTTATGATTGTGATAATATTAATGATTTTTACGAAAATGATATTGTTTTAGTGAATATTAAAGAAATCAATTTTGATAATGAAAAAATATTTTATATTTTTTCATTATCAAATTTACATTTTTACTAGTTTAGTTTCAAAATTTCACTAGATTCATTTTACTAATAAAAATTCAAATTTATACCATTAGGATCAATATTATACTTGAACTTGGTAAACAAATAATTTTAGACATCAAAATAAAATTTTCAAAAAAGGTTTTTCTTTTTTTTATTAAATTTATTTTCACTATTTTTCTATGTTGAATCATGAAAATGGATTTCATATTTAGAATTAAAATTCCAAATTTTTTTATTGATTCCAATTTCATTTTTAGTGATTTGGGGATATAATGATGGAAAAAATATTACTACCATAGTTAAAGAATTATAACCTGTAAATAATTGTTAAGCTAAGTCATATGGACACTATTTTTTGTATTAATTATTATTAGATGATGGTGCATTAAAAAATTTCATCTTATTATAAAAAGTTATTATTTTTTGGAATAGATTTCGATGAATATTACTTAATTATAATTTAATCCATTAGAAAATTCTTATTTTGTTCCACTATATACATATAAAAGGACCCATTGACTCTTTTATTTCAACCAAATTGAGACAACTACCCAATTACATTCGGGAATTATCAAGGAATTATTTAGAGGTTATGTTATTAATAATGGAGCATTAAATGTGCCATTGAGGATGTATATAAGTAAGGTCCACTGAAGAAGATAAAATAATCTTACCTAACAATATTCAGTGTATATCATCATCTATGTCAAGTAAATATATGTAATTCATCATAAAATAATTAATTCATCACTAAAAAAATACATAAAAATTATTACAATTATGAAAAAAAAACCATTTTACATCTCATTTTTATCAATTGGGGAATGAAATGTATCTCTCGTGCTTATGTGTGGACTACCACCACCATGTAGTGATATAATCCATTCCCTACCCCTATCATTCTGGGGTGGTTATTATAATGGATTTAATATTTATATATGATGTTTATGAATTAAATATACTTATTTATTTATAATAACATATCAATCTTATTAACTTTCAATCCATTAAAAGTTATAACATCACTCATGTGCATCTATGGACTACCACCTCTATAAAGATATATGATTTGTTTTTCATTTAATATTTATGTAGATGTAAATAATGGATGATTTATAAAATATATATGAAATTTTTGATTTAATATTGATCCTATAATGGTGAATTATTATATAACATTTATCATTTAAAACATATAAATGTAGAAACCTCACTCAAGTGTATGTGCGGACTACAGTCTCCAAGAATTTGTGTAATTAATTTTTCATAGCCAATTTCTATTTGAATAAATACAATATTATATATGATGAAAAAATATGATACATACTTCATAGGTAATATTAAGTAGAAAATGAATCCATGACCAAGGTTTATATCCCAAACCATTTAACTTAAACATTCAAAATAAATAGTTTAGTTATCATATATTATAGTGATTTTAATAAAGAATTAGTAATGAACAGATAATAATGTTTTCTAAATAAAAAATATTTATTAAGTTGTGTATGAATTTGGTTTTAGAATAAATTCATAATAAAAATATACTAATTATTCAATAAATTTGAATGTATATGACTCGTTATCTGACTAGAGGAAATGGTTTTCTATTTTCATCCCATTTTAATCAAGATTGTTTTTTATTGAATTTATAATGAAACAATTGTATGATCTTCATCTGGTAAACCCATTTTATTTTTATTCTCATATGTCTATTTATATTATTTTAATGATTTTGTTACTTTTTCAATATTTTGGTAATCAAAAAGGTATAAAAATGTTCTTAATAAAAATTGACCACATTTATACACTTTCGGTTGGAAACCCATTTTATTAAATAACCATGTTTCCAAAGAAAATCATTCAATATTTTCGTTAACTATTATGAAGTGACTTTTTTAAATTATTTTTTACCCATGAATGAATAGATTCCATAATTGTTTGAAAAGAATATTCTTATTTTTAAAAAAAATTAATTTTTATCAAATGTATGAACATATGATATTTATTAAAAATTATAAAATGAAAAAAAAAATTATTATCATCATGACTGCTCAATGATTTGAAATTTTTTAACAAATTTCTCGTGGTTCACTTCAAGTATAGAATTTTCTATAATATTTTTCATTTTTTATATTTTAATTATGTGAATACAGATTGAATGTTCTATATTCCCCAAGAATTATTTCCATGACCATTTTAATAAAATTTACAACAATTATAATATTTTTTTATGTTTATTAAGATTTAGTGGATATATGATCCAAAATTACATATTTATTATTTTTATATATTGTTTATCATTATGATGGTGATATGTTTATAAATTGTATTTATTCTCCACAGGTTATTCTATTAGTAAATAAATAATTTTTTTCAAAACACAAATCTATTCCATGGATTGTGATATAATGGTATGATGAATATATTATTACCTTTTGGAATACATAATTTTTGTTTCTTTTATATGAGGCTTGGAGTCTGAATTATACCTCTGTGGAATGTATTAGGTAAATATGAAAATCACAAGGGATATTGAGAACTTGAATGGGGAGTGAACCTAGTTCATTAAGGGAATGTGTCCACTACGATAATATTGGGTGTGAACCTTGAATAAGGATATGATAGAATGGGGAATGGATTCAAATTTCGATGATAGTCTTTGTAGGGATCCTAATGAAAGGAAATGATTTTATATTCTTACGCGTGTTCCAAAATGTTATTTATTATGATTACGATATCTTATCATGGATCATAATAGATTATAGATGATTCCACATAGTTATAACTTATATTGTTTTGACATATCTTTTTTTCCATCATTTATTATTAAATATCATGGATTATTTGATATGATTATTTTATGTTATGATATTATTCTCATACCCTTTTAATTTTCTTATCCTAAATTATAATTATTGATTGATATCTAATACCTTTACCCTTCATTATAATATAATCTCATTTAATCTTTTGTTTCCTTATTCCATGTTATGAAAAAGTTTTTTAAGCAGGGAATAACTGTGAAGAGTTATTTATGGGATGATGTTTTGGTTATATTTTTTTTATTCTTTTATGATATAATATGAATAATTATCTAGTCTCTAAATACTATAAATAAATATGTTTTTATGTAGATTTTAATTTCGTGTAATGAATATTAATTTAATAATATATAATGTTTTTTTATAAACTTTGGGCCACCGTAGTTGTTACTAAAGAAGGGTATAGTTAAGATATAGAGATTTTTATTGGAGAATGTTTTTGAAAATAGTGGGCATAAAACTATGTATATAAGATTCAAATAATATTTTGATAAGGTAGAGATTATTTTGTCATCCAAGAAATTAGAATATGTTTAGATACTAAGTGTGGATTCCGTTTTGTCATGAACGTATCTTTGGGCCAAAATACCTGATAAGAGTTAGTCATGTATATCTCAAATATCATTTTGGTGTACAACGAATAAGACCTTACATCACACCTAAATTGACACTACTTGGGTAAATTATTTGGTTAATAATATTTTCCACTTAAATGATTAAAAAATATTGGAATTAATGATAACAAAATATTTATTAGTTTAAACATAAACTGACATAGATTTAAAATAATTATTTATGAATATTATATTCTATAAAATATTTTTCTTGATTATATGGATTCTAAATATGAATATTTTCTCTCTCATTATTATTTTTTAGTAACTGGATTGAACCTAAAAAAACTGAGTTAATATTGAATGTGATACAAAATGAAATAATTATCCTTCTTACTAAAGAAATGGAATGGGAGGTGGAAAAAAATATTATTACTATGATTACAAATCATTCTCAAGATATGAATCATGATGAGATTTTAAATAAAAAACATAGGGAAAATATATCTCTTAAGTCCATCATGAGGAAACATCTACATATTTTTAATGGATCTTCTCATCCACTAATAACTGAGAAATGTATCAGTTCAAATGAATTGATATTTTACATTATCAAATGTTTGAATCATGAATTTTTTTTATTTTTATAATTTCAAATTTTAAATATATTAATGGATGATAATTATTTAGAAAAATATCTTAAAGGCTAAAATTGAACCTATGGAATGGGATGAGTTTACAAGTTTATTTTTGAACATGTAATTTCACTATATTTATCATACAAAAAGGGGACAACATTTTTAATTATAAATTATAATAATGGTGAAACCATTAGAACATACAAGAAACATTTTATAAGTTATTTGAGATAAAATAATCATAAAATAATTGAACTATATTATTAGATTTATTAACAACCTAGTGGAATTAAACCAAGTCACTAAATGAAGGTATTAATAAAGGACATCATTAAATATATGTATATAGTTATTTTATCACCAAGGAAGAAATGGATAATACATTTACCAATTAATATCATGGTTTTGATAGGAAAATAAATGTGAAATTCGACGTAAATTATAAAAATAAAATACAATGAGGGAAGAATATTGGATATACCATATTTTCTAAATGTTGTAGGAAACATGTAGGAGATTTTCTTTAGGAGACTAGTAAATGTTTTACTTTTTGGAAAATAAGGTCATCAAAAAATGAATATTTATATGATATGAAGTGAGAAATTAATTATTGGAATTATGAAAAACACAATAGGATTACACTACCAAAAACTAATTTTTAATAGGAATAGAGTATAGGAATAATTTTCACCAGTGCTCAAATATAAAAACCAAGGAAGACTATTTTTTCAATAACCTCTTCAGTCAAGAGAAAAAGTGATAGCTCTTGCAATCCATGATTCTAAAATGGGTTATGAAAAAAAGTTATCAATTGTAGACTTACCATTAAAACTATAATTCAAACAGAGTAAATAGAGTATTGATATTTGAACTATTTAATTTCTATATTTTTTTATTTTATCATGTTACCACATTGACAATTATATATTGAGTTAAAAATATAAAAATTTAATGGTATGATGATGCAATATAATGTCTACTGATCCACTTTGATAAAATACAATAGTAATTTTATTCCTAGAAATATTTTGATTCACTCATAGTTGGGTTTGATGTGATTTTGAACATGTATTTGATCTCACTATACAAATCCCATATCATATTCTGAGGAAGGAATCCACAATTGATATTCCAAACCAACCCAATATCTTTTTCAATGTGAGTGTTATTAATAACCAAAAATTAATTTTAATTCTGTTATAGGGAAAAAACTACATAATATTAAGGGATATATATCTAAAATATCTTGGGAGAAACCAAAAATTGATAATATTATTATTTTTCATTTTTATTATAATGAATTTTCTACCAATTTGTCGAGTCCTCCCTCAAATTTGATGTTCATTTTTCAATATTACTCATACATTCTCTTACCCTTATTTAAAATACACTATATTGAAGGACCCTGATTAAAAATAAGTAATAAAAGAAGTAACTCTTTAAAAATAATTATAAGGGGTTCAAACTCCAAATTGCATCACCATAATGGGGCATGCTATTTTCATTAAAAAATAATATTGTTCAATTCATATTTTTATTTATTATCAATAACTTAATAGTATCACAATAAAGAAAAAAATCATGTATCGAGTTTCAATGATATCTTTAAATAATTATAATGAGATTGATGTTTTTTTGAAGATTAATAATCAATCTGTATATGATAAAATAATATTCAAAGAGGTTGTACATATAAAAATGTTCCATGTAATGTAACACTCTTATATTTTCTGAAATATTTTTTTAAATAATTTAGTATTTTGGTATTTTTACTTTCACACAACATTGAGAATAGTTTTTTATATTAAATAACTAATTTCAAAATTTCTTTCACATGGAATCTACTATTCATGTGCTACATTCACCACCTACATGAATGTTACACGAAATATTGAGTTTCCAGGAAGCATCATTTTATTTTTATAATTATTTAAATGAGATAACTATAACCTAGCCATTAAACATAGTAATATAAATAGTAATAAATATTTTTTTTAAAACATATATAATGGTTTTATACAGATAAATCATATTGATAACGAATTATATAATTTTTATTAATTTCATTATATGTTTGAAAATATTATTTTATCAAATGAACACCTTCTAATGTATTTCTGTAAAAAATAATCAAATTTAATTTAGGAACATTTAGAAATTTAATTTTACAAAATAAAATACATTTTTTTTATAATTTATAAATTATCTTAGGGAGAATTAATGCGATTTTTCTGCAAAACATCCATTTTTTGATGAATAGTGAAAAATTCTGAATTTTAATTCCAAACTAAATTTTAATCTAATTTATTTATATAGATAAATTATATTTAAAAACTGTTAAAACGTTTAATTAAATAAATATTTATCAATAAACCCAATTTGGGTTATTGGAATCAATTTTATTTTGATATAGAATATAAAAACATAGAAAACATTTGAACAGTTTTACTTTAAAACACTACATTATAAACCCAGCAGTGTGATTAAATGTAAATTAAAATTTTCAACTTATGTGATTGGTATTTCAGAGATGTAGATTTAGTATTTGGAATAATAAAAATTTATATTGTCTAATATGTTCAACTTAGTCTTTTACTAAAACATTAATGAAATTGATTAAAATTAATTACAACGGTTAAGAGAAAAATTGGATCAATAAATAACTAAACCTCAAAATAAAGACCCAAAAATAACTAGATACTTGTCAACCACCCATTTTGGAAAAAAATTTCACCCGTAAAACTTATATTATTAATTATTGTTGGTTTGGTATGACTTTTTTAGTTAAAAACATTGATATACCTAACATAGTATCAATAATGACAAGTGTGTCCTTTACATCCCATATAAAAGGCCACCACATATCACTATTATTAAAAAATCTCAAAACACATATTATAAGACAATATATTTACAATACACTTTCCAAAATCATTAAATTATTCTTTGAAACCTTCCTTTAGGAGGAAATAAATATAAAGAATCCTTTTGGATTAGAACAAAAGGTGTTACCCGATTAAGAGGTAATGTCTTCTATCAATAACCTTTATTTGATTTTATTTCTCTAACAATACACTGTATTTATTCCTTGGTTGTATAAAAAACCAGAATATTTAATATTCTAGGATTATTTTATTCTGATGGTTCTACCTATTCACAAATACACATTCATCTAACGAGAAACAAAAATATTGTTTACGTTTACGACTAACTTTCACCTCATGAAATAATGATTGTTAATTTTTCCTTTTCTGACTGTCATGGTGTAAATTGTGAGGGAAAATATGTTCATATTTTTTATATATTATATTTATTGTGTATATAAACTTCTAAAATACTTTTAGAACAAATATATTTATACTATCAACATGATATCAAAAGGATTATTTTGTTGGTGGAAGTATAGACTACCGCTTGCACAAAGCAATGTAATTCATTCACAATTTACATAGAATGTATTAAAACAAATTTAGAGAAATTATATGATATATATTGAATAAAAATTCTACATGAATTAAATGTATATAAATATATTTCATTTTCATTTATTCTTTCAATATGAAAAAAATGAAACAAATGTTCATGTTTATGTATGTCTTATCGTCTCCAGGAATCGTGTATTTCATTTCATACATATATATTATATAGATTATTATAATATATATATGATGAATATAAATTATTTTTATATTATAGGGTACATGTAACACCCCAGGTAAATAAAGAATATGACATTTTCATATTTGTCCATATTTGTGAATAAAATATTAATATGACTTTAAAGGGGATGCTATGCTCGATGGCGTACCCAACACGCAACAACGAGTTTCTTGGGAATCTTACATTGCACTCTAATAATAAAATAATTTTATTTTAAATGGTAGTTAACATGTAGCCGTTGTATTGGCGGGAATGGATAGAAATAACTAAAATATGATTATATATGTTTTTAAATGTTTTTACATTTATCTAATAAAGGATAGAGGCTTAAAATATGGAAAGAATTCAATTTTAGGCATATATGCCCTAGTTTTCACTAAAGGTTCACTTATCGCCTTTTGATGGTGAACCGTCATTAAATATAGTTTTGTTCACTCTTAAACATTCTTTTGGACCAAATAAAACTCTTATTAAGAATCGGGACATCAAATTTTACTTTGTGTAATTTTTTGGTATTTTTCCGATAAAGATCATCTTTTCATGAATAGTGTAAAATGTTGTGTTTTAATTCAAAACCTCTTTTTAATATAATTTATTTATATGATTAGATAATATTTTGAATTGGTTTTAAATTGAAATTTGAAAATATTTTTACCATTAAATCCAATAGTGGTCGTTGGAATTAATTTCACTTTGAAATCAGACTTAAACTAGTGTCAATCTTTTGATACTTATTGTTTTATGAAAACACGCTATTTGCGCTGACAGCGGGAATTCATTATTAAATTAATTAATGTGACTAATATGTTTTGAATTTTGTAAAACGTACTTCATTTTTGAATTCAGAATATCAATTATAGCTTAGGGTGAATTTTTGGTATTTTTCTGAAAAACTTCAATTTTTGATGAATAGTGAAACCACTAAGTGGTACTTATAAAAACTGATTTTCCGTTTAAATGAAATTTTTCCATCATTGTGTTTTGATTTTCAAAAAATCATACATACATGGTTGTCATTAAGAAGTAAAATGTGGTTCAATGAGATTAAAATAATATTTTGGTGAATAGTAACTTATTAAGTTTTTAATCGCGATTAGTGGTAATTAGTGTAGTTTAAGGTAAAAATAATGCTTTAATAAAATAAGATGAGCTTGACACATGTCCTACCCTCATTGGTTGTGTCATGTCCGACCATGACAAGCCATGGGTCAACTTGGGGACCCCATGGATCCACTTTTGTTGGGAAATGACATAAATTACTTTTTATTTAATGTTGAAGTGAAAATGACACAAACATAATATGTTTTACGAAAACAATTTTTAAGTGGGGTTATACAAGTTAAAATTTTGATTATAAATAGTAATTGGAAAGATAAAAAGATTTCCTATATCATAGTATTTATTTTATAATTTTTAGACATTAAAAAAATTAAATTATTTATGACATAATAATGATGCAGCGATGACATCATCATTTGATGATTTAATTAAAATGGAAAGATAATGAATCATCTACAACCTAAACATGGCCAAAACCAATTGGATGAGTGGATTTCGAAGCCGTATCACCTTATCCACGAATTATATCAATGTGGGACCTTTTGAAACCGAAACACATTTTCAAATAAAGTAATATTTCTTACTTTCCAAAAGTACCCCTCCTCTCCTCTTATAAAAGGCCCCCACCTCTACCTCATTTAACACACTCCTCAAGCCTTTGGCTCGGCCAAACCCTGCCCATTTACTCTCTCCACATCCCTCTACTCATCCTAGAGGACTCCCTTTGGGCAGAATCCTTACAATGGAAGCCTTTAGGCTTAAATCAAAAGGAGTTACACTTTTAAAGGTAATTCATTCTCTCATGTTCATTTGTTTTATTTTGCTTCTCCAACCCCCTAAACTCTTTTTATTTACTTCTTTTGTAACAAAACCAGTATCTTCAATATACTAGGATTTTGTAATAAGATTTATTCATGCTACACTATCACAAAACTACATCAAATGGTTAATGAACATACGGTTTCCGTGGATGGTGAAATTCTGCCTCCCGAAACGATGATTGTTCAATACTCATTTAACACCTTCAAAGGTGTCCATTATGATGTCACTATTTTTATATATGATATATAATATGTTTATGTTTTATTTATTCTTCTGTATTTTTCATTTTTGTCTTACCTTTGTGGCTTCCATTATGGGTATACGCGATATCTTCATTTAAGGAAGTGCGAACTACTGCCCCCTCAAAGTGATTTGATTCGTTAAATACCATATGTGGGATGTATAAAGGATGGAAATATGATATTATATATGATATTATACTGGAATTATAATATACCTTTATATCATTATTATTCCATTCTATAAAATACGAAATATAAATGAAAGTAGCGTTCATGCGTACGTACGGCTTACCGTCTCCATGAACGGTGCATTTCATTTCTTACCTCTAAATGATTATGTAATGTTATAAATGCATGAATGTACTGGATATATATGACATATATGATATATACATAATGAATACAATTCTGAATATAATAAACATTTGGCCACACGAACAACATGTAATTGTAAGAAGACCACTTTCGACTTAAGAACCAAATATCGGCAAAACAAATATTATTAACTTAAATGATTACATAATGTTTGTGACAAGGTAATAAGTGGTATAAAAGTAATAATGAACTGGAAAAAAGGGTTCTTAAGGAATTAGAAATTAACTCAAGTTTATTATTCAGGATATTAAAGAACGATCGAGTCAAGTCGGACCCGAGGTAAGGGATCCTACTCCTCTCTTTCTTTTTAAGTATACACTTTTATGTCAACCCTTTTAAAGCTCATCTTTCTTGTTATTGGGATGATATTTTATATTACATTTACTGTAATTTTTATGTTCATGTGATGAGATACCCTATTCTCTCTCATCAATCCATTTTGGGAGTTTTGAGTGGCGCCGTTAGGCTGCCGAACTTTCGTAAGAGATCTAACCTCTCTCTTTCTTTTTAAGTACTCTCCTTTGTGTCACTTATACTAAGCTCCTATTTGTTATGTTGGGGTATTTTCTTTTATATCCCTCTTGCTGTAAATTCTATGGTAATATGTTGGGATACTCTATTTTATCTCATCAATCCATTTTGGAAGTTTTAAGTGGTGCCGTTAGGCTGCTGAGTTTTCGTAAGGGATTTTTCATCTCACTTTTATTCTCGTGAGATTTATGCTACATTTGCCACAAATTCCATTGAGTGGTGTATGTAATGCCCATTATTATACTCTTTGTGTAATATACATTCATTTATGAGTATTTACATCAATGATCTATTTTCCTTCTTTCATGGGGTGTATGTTTTGAAAGATACCCAAGTCGGTAAGGGAACCTTTCACCCTCCTCTTCTTAAAAGACTTATTTGTTGGGTATTTTAAATTACATATTGTAATGTTGGGATATGTTCTCATATATCCTTATTGATGTAAATTTTATTTCCAAATGATGAGATACACTTTTTTATCTCTCATCAACTCATTTTGATGTGATGCTGTTAGGCTGTCAAGGGAACTTTTCAATCCAATTTCGATTTCATTGGGTTCAACATGTAGTCATTGAATATGTCATCCATTGGATATGTGTGAATGCCATTTTATTGTTTTACACTTAATATCCACTTATATTGGGTGTATTCATATTTGTCACACATATTTTTGAGATTGATTTGTCCTTAATTTAAGGATAACTTCTTTATAAGGGATTTCGTCACATTTGACATTTCTATTGAGGGTTCATTGTTGTTATGCACCAATTCACTCTTATATGGTGTATATACTGTCCTTTGGAGTATTATATCATGAATCCATTTATTCTCATGATATTATAAAGTTCTGACTAAATGTTATTCCTCAATTATTTTATTCAAGTGTCTCTAATTTTTGTAAAACCCCTTTAACCAAAATATCGTTTTAAATGTTTTAATTATTTGTTCTTATTAATATCCATGTTTTCAAAATGATTTTAAGGATTTATTTTTATGGATATTAATGGTTTAAAATTTTAAGATTCAAGGTGGTATGGGACACTTTGATTCAAAAATATCTTTATTAAATGTTTTAAATGGTTTTGAAAGGGTTTCTTTTTGAATGGATTCATTATTTCAATATACTAAAATGTTATATTGTGATTGAAATGTGGAAATGTTATGTTTCCTTTATGTATGTTTTATGTGACACATTTATGTTATGGTTCTTGGGCATTATTATGAAAATGGGTGGTTCCGTGATAAACTAAGGGCGGGTGAGCCCGATATAGCCCTCCAATGCATTGGGTAACGTGAAGGAGTGAAACGTTAAGGTTTATCCGAAGAGATTTAGGGAATATACTGTGATGGGTATTCCAAACGTAACCAAGAGGGTTACTCCCTACGTAAGAATGTTATGAATGCCTCAAGTTACCTTTATGTCTTATGATTTCTATGATTTATTCATGATTTGATGAGGTAGGTTAAAGTGCCTATGTTTTATGGGTAAATTATGATTTCATTCTTGTGTATATATGAACTCATGTTTCCTTTCCATATTTTTATATCCCTTACTGAGCTTTTTAGGATCATCCCAAGTTTTTGAAATGTTTTTTTCAGGTCAAGGGAAAGGTACATGATAAGATGATAGAGTCAAGGATGTTTTAAGAAAGAATCCATGTTTTATTTTCAATATGTTTCCGTTGATGGGAAGAATGGATACTATCTTTTATGTAACCACTTTGTTTAAATGTGGAATGTAATGCAAGTTTCATGATCTAATTCTCTAAAACTCTAAACCTGAAAAGATCCTCAATGTGTAATCTTGTAATAACTCAAGATTAAGTAAGGTTTAAGGCTGGGGCCTTATAGTTGGTATCAGAGGTCGGTTTAGATAACTTTAGAGGTTAGGGTATTCTTTAAGAATAAGTGACATTACCATAATGGTTAGGATTTCAGAAAGAGTCCTAGTTTTAGATAAAGTGAATGAGTAAGTGTATCTTAGTGTTTATCTTCCTCATTAGTACATGATGGTTATGTTGATATACTCACACTGACCTTTCTATTTTTAGTGAATGGATGGATCTAGCAGGCACCAAAGAGAAAACAGGTTTGAAGGAAACCATGGTGGTTCTATGATTAAGATACTAGATAAAATGGGGGATTCAATGAGGAAACACATAGTTGTTCTAAACCAACTATCAAGGAGTCATGATCAATCACTTCAACCTTGGTGAGTTCTCTAATGCATCATTTACGAGATGGCCAAATCGATGTGGAAATTCAGGTAATAATTATTAAGGTAACCATTAGGGTTTATATGATCCTTACTTTTTAGGTAATTATGGGTTACTCTATGATATGATGGAAAATGAAAGGAATGAGATAAACTTGTGGTTAAAATATGTTATGATTATTCTTGAAGATTTTATCTCATTTTGGGGGAATGTTTTAAGAATTATATAGTTTTGGAAAAAGGACAACACGCAGACCGTGTGACAACCCGTCGCGTCGGACAAAGCTGCGGGAATCGAACCCACAACCAAAGTGCGACTGGTATTTACCGCCTACCACTGGACTACGTGAAGTCCCTGGTTAGTTTGACTGCTTCTTTCTGGTTATATGATTTTATTAATTAAGAGTAAGATGATTTTGGGTTATTTATGAAAATGATTAACCTATCATGGAGGATATGTGATTAGGATAATTACGTTTCAATACGAGACTTTAGGAGAAATTGATGTTGTCTGGAGATAAATGTTACGATTTAACTTGGAAGAATATGTGACTAAATCCTTCAAATTTTTGGGTTTCAATATTAGATTGGTTTACTTTGAAGAATTTAATGGACAAATTGTTTATCGGATGGTCCTCGTTGAACTTTGGGTTTTGTTGGACAAATTTTGGAGATTAAGAATAGATTTTCTTTTTATAAGGGGTTATCCTTTTCTGGATTATCTGATCTTGTACTAACCTTTTTGGTTTTGGTTTTGGTTAAAGCCTAAATACATGGGATGTATATAGTTCTCTTTTGGGGATTAGGTGATTCTCTAGAAGTTGATTATAGTACTCTTAGTGCGAACAAGTCTCCCTAAGTACTCGTCTTTTGGAAAAAAATATGGTTCTGATTAAGGAATCTATTAAAATTTGAAAGTCAACATGATAAGTGATTATGTTTCCTTATGAATAAATTCCTCAATAAAAAGTAACTTAAAACAAAAATGTTGTCTATTAATTTTTCCTACTGGGGAATCGAATACCGTTTAACCCATCACAAGTTTGTGATTTTCTCGTGGTTAACTTTCTCCTAAACGTGTTTTCTATCACTCCCCATCAGAACATGACCCTTTGTTTTTTCCTCCATGTCCATATTTTCATACTTGGAATCCTAGTATGGGTTAACTCGGGTGACCTCTGTGCTTATATTTCTTTATTTTAAAGTGATTGTTTTACCGACTCTTGTTCCGATGTGGGACGTTCAAGGATGTTTCCAAGCGCAATTTTAAAATTGCGAGGACGCAATTCCCAAAAGGGGGGAAGGATGTAACACCCCAGGTAAATAAAAATATGACATTTTCATATTTGTCCATATTTGTGAATAAAATATTAATACGACTTTAAAGGGGATGCTATGCTCGATGGCGTACCCAACACGCAACAACGAGTTTCTTGGGAATCTTACGTTGCACTCTAATAATAAAATAATTTTATTTTAAATGGTAGTTAACATGTAGCCGTTTTATTGGCGGGAATGGATAGAAATAACTAAAATATGATTATATATGTTTTTAAATGTTTTTACATTTATCCAATAAAGGATAGAGGCTTAAAATACGGAAAGAATTCAATTTTAGGCATATATGCCCTAGTTTTCACTAAAGGTTCACTTATCGCCTTTTGATGGTGAACCGTCATTAAATATAGTTTTGTTCACTCTTAAACATTCTTTTGGACCAAATAAAACTCTTATTAAGAATCGGGACATCAAATTTTACTTTGTGTAATTTTTTGGTATTTTTCCGATAAAGATCATTTTTTCATGAATAGTGTAAAATGTTGTGTTTTAATTCAAAACCTCTTTTTAATATAATTTATTTATATGATTAGATAATATTTTGAATTGATTTTAAAGTGAAATTTGAAAATATTTTTACCATTAAATCCAATAGTGGTCGTTGGAATTAATTTCACTTTGAAATCAGACTTAAACTAGTGTCAATCTTTTGATACTTATTGTTTTATGAAAACACGCTATTTGCGCTGACAGCGGGAATTAATTATTAAATTAATTAATGTGACTAATATGTTTTGAATTTTGTAAAACGGACTTCATTTTTGAATTCAGAATATGAATTATAGCTTAGGGTGAATTTTTGGGATTTTTCTGAAAAACTTCAATTTTTGATGAATAGTGAAACCACTAAGTGGTACTTATAAAAACTGATTTTCCGTTTAAATGAAATTTTGCCATCATTGTGTTTTGATTTTCAAAAAATCCGACATACATGGTTGTCATTAAGAAGTAAAATGTGGTTCAATGAGATTAAAATAATTTTTTGGTGAATAGTAACTTATTAAGTTTTTAATCGCGATTAGTGGTAATTAGTGTAGTTTAAGGTAAAATTATTGCTTTAATAAAATAAGATGAGCTTGACACATGTCCTACCCTCATTGGTTGTGTCATGGCCGACCATGAAAAGCCATGGGTCAACTTGGGGACCCCATGGATCCACTTTTGTTGGGAAATGACATAAATTACTTTTTATTTAATGTTGAAGTGAAAATGACACAAACATAATATGTTTTACGAAAACAATTTTTAAGTGGGGTTATACAAGTCCAAATTTTGATTATAAATAGTAATTGGAAATCTAAAAAGCTTTCCTATATCATAGTATTTATTTTATAATTTTTAGACATTAAAGAAATTAAATTATTTATGACATAATAATGATGCAGCGATGACATCATCATTTGATGATTTAATTAAAATGGAAAGATAATGAATCATCTACAACCTACACATGGCCAAAACCAATTGGATGAGTGGATTTCGAAGCCTTATCACCTTATCCACGAATTATATCAATGTGGGACCTTTTGAAACCGAAAAACATTTTCAAATAAAGTAATATTTCTTACTTTCCAAAAGTACCCCTCCTCTCCTCTTATAAAAGGCCCCCACCTCTACCTCATTTAACACACTCCTCAAGCCTTTGTCTCGGCCAAACCCTGCCCATTTACTCTCTCCACATCCCTCTACTCATACTAGAGGACTCCCTTTGGGCAGAATCCTTACAAAGGAAGCCTTTAGGCTTAAATCAAAAGGAGTTACACTTTTAAAGGTAATTCATTCTCTCATGTTCATTTGTTTTATTTTGCTTCTCCAACCCCCTAAACTCTTTTTATTTACTTCTTTTGTAACAAAACCAGTATATTCAATATACTAGGATGTTGTTATAAGATTTATTCATGATACACTATCACAAAACTACATCAAATGGTTAAAGAACATACGGTTTCTGTGGATGGTGAAATTCTGCCTCCCGAAACGATGATTGTTCAATACTCATTTAACACCTTCAAAGGTGGCCATTATGATGTCACTATTTTTATATATGATATATATTATGTTTATGTTTTATTTATGCTTCTGTATGTTTCATTTTTGTCTTACCTTTGTGGCTTCCATTATGGGTATACGCGATATCTTCATTTAAGGAAGTGCGGACTACCGCCCCCTCAAAGTGATTTGATTCGTTAAATACCATATGTGGGATGTATAAAGGATGGAAATATGATATTATATATGATATTATACTGGAATTATAATATACCTTTATATCATTATTATTCCATTCTATAAAATACGAAATAGAAATGAAAGTAGCGTTCATGCATACGTACGGCTTACCGTCTCCATGAACGGTGCATTTCATTTCTTACCTCTAAATGATTATGTAATGTTATAAATGCATGCATGTACTGGATATATATGACATATATGAAATCTAAATAATGAATACAATTCTGGATATAATAAACATTTGGCCACACGAACAACATGTAATTGTAAGAAGACCACTTTCGACTTAAGAACCAAATATCGGCAAAACAAATATTATTAACTTAAATGATTACATAATGTTTGTGACATGGTAATAAGTGGTATAAAAGTAATAATGAACTTGAAAAAAGGGTTCTTAAGGAATTAGAAATTAACTCAAGCTTATTATTCAGGATATTAAAGAACGATCGAGTCAAGTCGGACCCGAGGTAAGAGATCCTACTCCTCTCTTTCTTTTTAAGTATACACTTTTATGTCAACCCTTTTAAAGCTCATCTTTCTTGTTATTGGGATGATATTTTATATTACATTTACTGTAATTTTTATGTTCATGTGATGAGAGACCCTATTCTCTCTCATCAATCCATTTTGGGAGTTTTGAGTGGCGCCGTTAGGCTGCCGAACTTTCGTAAGAGATCTAACCTCTCTCTTTCTTTTTAAGTACTCTCCTTTGTGTCACTTCTTCTAAGCTCCTATTTGTTATGTTGGGGGATTTTATTTTATATTACTCTTGCTGAAAATTCTATGGTAATATGATGGGATACTCTATTTGATCTCATCAATCCATTTTGGAAGTTTTAAGTGGCGTCGTTAGGCTGCTGAGTTTTCGTAAGGGGTTTTTCATCTCACTTTTATTCTCGTGAGATTTATGCTACATTTGCCACAAATTCCATTGAGTGGTGTATGTACTTCCCATTATTATACTCTTTGTGTAATATACATTCATTTATGAGTATTTACATCAATGATCTATTTTCCTTCTTTCATGGGGTGTATGTTTTGAAAGATACCCAAGTCGGTAAGGGAACCTTTCACCCTCCTCTTCTTAAAAGACTTCTTTGTTGGGTCTTTTAAATTACATATTGTTATGTTGGGATATGTTCTCATATATCCTTATTGATGTAAATTTTATTTCCAAATGATGAGATACACTTTTTTATCTCTCATCAACTCATTTTGATGTGATGCTGTTAGGCTGTCAAGGGAACTTTTCAATCCAATTTCGATTTCATTGGGTTCAACATGTAGTCATTGAATATGTCATCCATTGGATATGTGTGAATGAAATTTTATTGTTTTACACTTAATATCCACTTATATTGGGTGTATTCATATTTTTCACACATATTTTTGAGATTGATTTGTCCTTAATTTAAGGATTACTTCTTTATAAGGGATTTCGTCACATTTGACATTTCTATTGAGGGTTCATTGTTGTTATGCACCAATTCACTCTTATATGGTGTATATACTGTCCTTTGGAGTATTATATCATGAATCCATTTATTCTCATGATATTATAAAGTTCTGACTAGATGTTATTCCTCAATTATTTTATTCAAGTGTCTCTAATTTTGGTAAAACCCCTTTAACCAAAATATCGTTTTAAATGTTTTAATTATTTGTTCTTATTAATATCCATGTTTTCAAAATGATTTTAAGGATTTATTTTTATGGATATTAATGGTTTAAAATTTTAAGATTCAAGGTGGTATGGGACACTTTGATTCAAAAATATCTTTATTAAATGTTTTAAATGGTTTTGAAAGGGTTTCTTTTTGAATGGATTCATTATTTCAATATACTAAAATGTTATATTGTGATTGAAATGTGGAAATATTATGTTTCCTTTATGTATGTTTTATGTGACACATTTATGTTATGGTTCTTGGGCATTATTATGAAAATGGGTGGTTCCGTGATAAACTAAGGGCGGGTGAGCCCGATATAGCTCTCCAATGCATTGGGTAACGCGAAGGAGTGAAACGTTAAGGTTTCTCCGAAGATATTTAGGGAATATACTGTGATGGGTATTCCAAACGTAACCAAGAGGGTTAATCCCTACGTAAGAATGTTATGAATGCCTCAAGTTACCTTTATGTCTTATGATTTCTATGATTTATTCATGATTTGATGAGGTAGGTTAAAGTGCCTATGTTTTATGGGTAAATTATGATTTCATTCTTGTGTATATATGAACTCATGTTTCCTTTCCATATTTTTATATCCCTTACTGGGATTTTTATGCTCATCCCAAGTTTTTGAAATGTTTTTTTCAGGTCAAGGGAATGGTACATGATAAGATGATAGAGTCAAGGATGTGTTAAGAAATAATCCATGTTTTATTTTCAATATGTTTCCGTTGATGGGATGAATGGATACTATCTTTTATGTAACCACTTTGTTTAAATGTGGAATGTAATGCAAGTTTCATGATCTAATTCTCTAAAACTCTAAACCTGAAAAGATCCTCAATGTGTAATCTTGTAATAACTCAAGATTAAGTATGGTTTAAGGCTGGGGCCTTATAGTTGGTATCAGAGGTCGGTTTAGATAACTTTAGAGGTTAGGGTATTCTTTAAGCATAAGTGACATTACCATAATGGTTAGGATTTCAGAAAGAGTCCTAGTTTTAGATAAAGTGAATGAGTAAGTGTATCTTAGTGTTTATCTTCCTCATTATTACATGATGGTTATGTTGATATACTCACACTGACCTTTCTGTTTTTAGTGAATGGATGGATCTAGCAGGCACCAAAGAGACAACAGGTTTGAAGGAAACCATGGTGGTTCTATGATTAAGATACTAGATAAAATGGGGGATTCAATGAGGAAACACATAGTTGTTCTAAACCAACTATCAAGGAGTCATGATCAATCACTTCAACCTTGGTGAGTTCTCTAATGCATCATTTACGAGATGGCCAACTCGATGTGGAAATTCAGGTAATAATTATTAAGGTAACCATTAGGGTTTATATGATCCTTACTTTTTAGGTAATTATGGGTTACTCTATGATATGATGGAAAATAAAAGGAATGAGATAAACATGAGGTTAAAATATGTTATGATTATTCTTGAAGATTTTATCTCATTTTGGGGGAATGTTTTAAGAATTATATAGTTTTGGAAAAAGGACAACACGCAGACCGTGTGACAACCCGTCGCGTCGGACAAAGCTGCGGGAATCGAACCCACAACCAAAGTGTGACTGGTATTTACCGGCTACCACTGGACTACGTGAAGTCCCTGGTTAGTTTGACTGCTTCTTTCTGGTTATATGATTTTATTAATTAAGAGTAAGATGATTTTGGGTTATTTATGAAAATGATTAACCTATCATGGAGGATATGTGATTAGGATAATTACGTTTCAATACGAGACTTTAGGAGCAACTGATGTTGTTTGGAGATAAATGTTACGATTTAACTTGGAAGAATATGTGACTAAATCCTTCAAATTTTTGGGTTTCAATATTAGTTTGGTTTAATTTGAAGAATATAATGGACAAATTGTTTATCGGATGGTCCTCGTTGAACTTTGGGTTTTGTTGGACAAATTTTGGAGATTAAGAATAGATTTTCTTTTTATAAGGGGTTATCCTTTTCTGGATTATCTGATCTTGTACTAACCTTTTTGGTTTTGGTTTTGGTTAAAGAATAAATACATGGGATGTATATAGATCTCTTTTGGGGATTAGGTGATTCTCTAGAATTTGATTATAGTACTCTTAGTGCGAACAAGTCTCCCTAAATACTCGTCTTTTGGAAAAAAATATGAGTCTGATTAAGGAATCTATTAAAAGTTGAAAGTCAACATGATAAGTGATTTGGTTTCCTTATGAATAAATTCCTCAATAAAAAGTAACTTAAAACAAAAATGTTGTCTATTAACTTTTCCTACTGGGGAATCAAATACCGTTTAACCCATCACAAGTTTGTGATTTTCTCGTGGTTAACTTTCTCCTAAACGTGTTTTCTATCACTCCCCATCAGAACATGACCCTTTGTTTTTCCCTCCATGTCCATATTTTGATACTTGGAATCCTAGTATGGGTTAACTCGGGTGACCTCTGTGCTTATATTTCTTTATTTTAAATTGATTGTTTTACCGACTCTTGTTCCGATGTGGGACGTTCAAGGATGTTTCCAAGCGCAATTTTAAAATTGCGAGGACGCAATTCCCAAAAGGGGGGAAGGATGTAACACCCCAGGTAAATAAAGAATATGACATTTTCATATTTGTCCATATTTGTGAATAAAATATTAATACGACTTTAAAGGGGATGCTATGCTCGATGGCGTACCCAACACGCAACAACGAGTTTCTTGGGAATCTTACGTTGCAATCTAATAATAAAATAATTTTATTTTAAATGGTAGTTAACATGTAGCTGTTGTATTGGCGGGAATGGATAGAAATAACTAAAATATGATTATATATGTTTTTAAATGTTTTTACATTTATCCAATAAAGGATAGAGGCTTAAAATACGGAAAGAATTCAATTTTAGGCATATATGCCCTAGTTTTCACTAAAGGTTCACTTATCGCCTTTTGATGGTGAACCGTCATTAAATACAGTTTTTTTCACTCTTAAACATTCTTTTGGACCAAATAAAACTCTTATTAAGAATCAGGACATAAAATTTTACTTTGTGTAATTTTTTGGTATTTTTCCGATAAAGATCATTTTTTCATGAATAGTGTAAAATGTTGTGTTTTAATTCAAAACCTCTTTTTAATATAATTTATTTATATGATTAGATAATATTTTGAATTGGTTTTAAAGTGAAATTTGAAAATATTTTTACCATTAAATCCAATAGTGGTCATTGGAATTAATTTCACTTTGAAATCAGACTTAAACTAGTGTCAATCTTTTGATACTTATTGTTTTATGAAAACACGCTATTTGCGCTGACAGCGGTAATTAATTATTAAAATAATTAATGTGACTAATATGTTTTGAATTTTGTAAAACGGACTTCATTTTTGAATTCGGAATATCAATTATAGCTTAGGGTGAATTTTTGGGATTTTTCTGAAAAAGTTCAATTTTTGATGAATAGTGAAACCACTAAGTGGTACTTATAAAAACTGATTTTCCGTTTAAATGAAATTTTGCCATCATTGTGTTTTTATTTTCAAAAAATCCGACATACATGGTTGTCATTAAGAAGTAAAATGTGGTTCAATGAGATTAAAATAATTTTTTGGTGAATAGTAACTTATTAAGTTTTTAATCGTGATTAGTGGTAATTAGTGTAGTTTAAGGTAAAAATAATGCTTTAATAAAATAAGATGAGCTTGACACATGTCCTACCCTCATTTGTTGTGTCATGGCAGACCATGAAAATCCATGGGTCAACTTGGGGACCCCATGGATCCACTTTTGTTGGGAAATGACATAAATTACTTTTTATTTAATGTTGAAGTGAAAATGACACAAACATAATATGTTTTACGAAAACAATTTTTAAGTGGGGTTATACAAGTCCAAATTTTGATTATAAATATTAATTGGAAAGCTAAAAATATTTCCTATATCATAGTATTTATTTTATAATTTTTAGACATTAAAGAAATTAAATTATTTATGACATAATAATGATGCAGCGATGACATCATCATTTGATGATTTAATTAAAATGGAAAGATAATGAATCATCTACAACCTAAACATGGCCAAAACCAATTGGATGAGTGGATTTAGAAGCCTTATCACCTTATCCACGAATTATATCAATGTGTGACCTTTTGAAACCGAAACACATTTTCAAATAAAGTAATATTTCTTACTTTCCAAAAGTACCCCTCCTCTCCTCTTATAAAAGGCCCCCACCTCTACCTCATTTAACACACTCCTCAAGCATTTGGCTCGGACAAACCCTGCCCATGTACTCTCTCCACATCCCTCTACTCATCCTAGAGGACTCCCTTTGTGCAGAATCCTTTCAAAGGAAGCCTTTAGGCTTAAATCAAAAGGAGTTACACTTTTAAAGGTAATTCATTCTCTCATGTTCATTTGTTTTATTTTGCTTCTCCAACCCCCTAAACTCTTTTTATTTACTTCTTTTGTAACAACACCAGTATCTTCAATATACTAGGATGTTTTTTTAAGATTTATTCATGCTACAATATCACAAAACTACATCAAATGGTTAAAGAACATACGGTTTCCGTGGATGGTGAAATTCTGCCTCCCGAAACGATGATTGTTCAATACTCATTTAACACCTTCAAAGGTGGCCATTATGATGTCACTATTTTTATATATGATATATAATATGTTTATGTTTTATTTATGCTTCTGTATTTTTTATTTTTGTCTTACCTTTGTGGCTTCCATTATGGGTATACGCGATATCTTCATTTAAGGAAGTGCGGACTACCGCCCCCTCAAAGTGATTTGATTCGTTAAATACCATATGTGGGATTTATAAAGGATGGAAATATGATATTATACTGGAATTATAATATACCTTTATATCATTATTATTCCATTCTATAAAATACGAAATAGAAATGAAAGTAGCGTTCATGCGTACGTACGGCTTACCGTCTCCATGAACGGTGCATTTCATTTCTTACCTCTAAATGATTATGTAATGTTATAAATGCATGAATGTACTGGATATATATGACATATATGATATCTACATAATGAATACAATTCTGGATATAATAAACATTTGGCCACACGAACAACATGTAATTGTAAGAAGACCAATTTCGACTTAAGAACCAAATATCGGCAAAACAAATATTAACTTAAATGATTACATAATGTTTGTGACATGGTAATAAGTGGTATAAAAGTAATAATTAACTTGAAAAAAGGGTTATTAAGGAATTAGAAATTAACTCAAGTTTATTATTCAGGATATTAAAGAACGATCGAGTCAAGTCGGACCCGAGGTAAGGGATCCTACTCCTCTCTTTCTTTTTAAGTATACACTTTTATGTCAACCCTTTTAAAGCTCATCTTTCTTGTTATTGGGATGATATTTTATATTAAATTTACTGTAATTTTTATGTTCATGTGATGAGAGACCCTATTCTCTCTCATCAATCCATTTTGGGAGTTTTGAGTGGCGCCGTTAGGCTGCCGAACTTTCGTAAGAGATCTAACCTCTCTCTTTCTTTTTAAGTACTCTCCTTTGTGTCACTTTTTCTAAGCTCCTATTTGTTATGTTGGGGGATTTTCTTTTATATTCCTCTTGATGTAAATTCTATGGTAATATGATGGGATACTCTATTTGATCTCATCAATCCATTTTGGAAGTTTTAAGTGGCGCCGTTAGGCTGCTGAGTTTTCGTAAGGGATTTTTCATCCCACTTTTATTCTCGTGAGATTTATGCTACATTTGCCACAAATTCCATTGAGTGGTGTATGTAATGCCCATTATTATACTATTTATGTAATATACATTAATTTATGAGTATTTACATCAATGATCTATTTTCCTTCTTTCATGGGGTGTATGTTTTGAAAGATACCCAAGTCGGTAAGGGAACCTTTCACCCTCCTCTTCTTAAAAGACTTCTTTGTTGGGTCTTTTAAATTACATATTGTTATGTTGGGATATGTTCTCATATATCCTTATTGATGTAAATTTTATTTCCAAATGATGAGATACACTTTTTTATCTCTCATCAACTCATTTTGATGTGATGCCATTAGGCTGTCAAGGGAACTTTTCAATCCAATTTCGATTTCATTGGGTTCAACATGTAGTCATTGAATATGTCATCCATTGGATATGTGTGAATGAAATTTTATTGTTTTACACTTAATATCCACTTATATTGGGTGTATTCATATTTGTCACACATATTTTTGAGATTGATTTGTCCTTAATTTAAGGATAACTTCTTTATAAGGGATTTCCTCACATTTGACATTTCTATTGAGGGTTCATTGTTGTTATGCACCAATTCACTCTTATATGGTGTATATACTGTCCTTTGGAGTATTATATCATGAATCCATTTATTCTCATGATATTATAAAGTTCTGACTAAATGTTATTCCTCAATTATTTTATTCAAGTGTCTCTAATTTTGGTAAAACCCCTTTAACCAAAATATCGTTTTAAATGTTTTAATTATTTGTTCTTATTAATATCCATGTTTTCAAAATGATTTTAAGGATTTATTTTTATGGATATTAATGGTTTAAAATTTTAAGATTCAAGGTGGTATGGGACACTTTGATTCAAAAATATCTTTATTAAATGTTTTAAATGGTTTTGAAAGGGTTTCTTTTTGAATGGATTCATTATTTCAATATACTAAAATGTTATATTGTGATTGAAATGTGGAAATGTTATGTTTCCTTTATGTATGTTTTATGTGACACATTTATGTTATGGTTCTTGGGCATTATTATGAAAATGGGTGGTTTCGTGATAAACTAAGGGCGGGTGAGCCCGGTATAGCTCTCCAATGCATTGGGTAACTCGAAGGAGTGAAACGTTAAGGTTTCTCCGAAGATATTTAGGGAATATACTGTGATGGGTATTCCAAACATAACCAAGAGGGTTAATCCCTACGTAAGAATGTTATGAATGCCTCAAGTTACCTTTATGTCTTATGATTTCTATGATTTATTCATGATTTGATGAGGTAGGTTAAAGTGCCTATGTTTTATGGGTAAATTATGATTTCATTCTTGTGTATATATGAACTCATGTTTCCTTTCCATATTTTTATATCCCTTACTGGGATTTTTATGCTCATCCCAAGTTTTTGAAATGTTTTTTTCAGGTCAAGGGAATGGTACATGATAAGATGATAGAGTCAAGGATGTGTTAAGAAATAATCCATGTTTTATTTTCAATATGTTTCCGTTGATGGGAAGAATGGATACTATCTTTTATGTAACCACTTTGTTTAAATGTGGAATGTAATGCAAGTTTCGTGATCTAATTCTCTAAAACTCTAAACCTGAAAAGATCCTTAATGTGTAATCTTGTAATAACTCAAGATTAAGTATGGTTTAAGGCTGGGGCCTTATAGTTGGTATCAGAGGTCGGTTTAGATAACTTTAGAGGTTAGGGTATTCTTTAAGCATAAGTGACATTACCATAATGGTTAGGATTTCAGAAAGAGTCCTAGTTTTAGATAAAGTGAATGAGTAAGTGTATCTTAGTGTTTATCTTCCTCATTATTACATGATGGTTATGTTGATATACTCACACTGACCTTTCTGTTTTTAGTGAATGGATGGATCTAGCAGGCACCAAAGAGACAACAGGTTTGAAGGAAACCATGGTGGTTCTATGATTAAGATACTAGATAAAATGGGGGATTCAATGAGGAAACACATAGTTGTTCTAAACCAACTATCAAGGAGTCATGATCAATCACTTCAACCTTGGTGAGTTCTCTAATGCATCATTTACGAGATGGCCAACTCGATGTGGAAATTCAGGTAATAATTATTAAGGTAACCATTAGGGTTTATATGATCCTTACTTTTTAGGTAATTATGGGTTACTCTATGATATGATGGAAAATAAAAGGAATGAGATAAACATGAGGTTAAAATATGTTATGATTATTCTTGAAGATTTTATCTCATTTTGGGGGAATGTTTTAAGAATTATATAGTTTTGGAAAAAGGACAACACGCAGACCGTGTGACAACCCGTCGCGTCGGACAAAGCTGCGGGAATCGAACCCACAACCAAAGTGTGACTGGTATTTACCGGCTACCACTGGACTACGTGAAGTCCCTGGTTAGTTTGACTGCTTCTTTCTGGTTATATGATTTTATTAATTAAGAGTAAGATGATTTTGGCTTATTTATGAAAATGATTAACCTATCATGGAGGATATGTGATTAGGATAATTACGTTTCAATACGAGACTTTAGGAGCAACTGATGTTGTTTGGAGTTAAATGTTACGATTTAACTTGGAAGAATATGTGACTAAATCCTTCAAATTTTTGGGTTTCAATATTAGTTTGGTTTACTTTGAAGAATATAATGGACAAATTGTTTATCGGATGGTCCTCGTTGAACTTTGGGTTTTGTTGGACAAATTTTGGAGATTAAGAATAGATTTTCTTTTTATAAGGGGTTATCCTTTTCTGGATTATCTGATCTTGTACTAACCTTTTTGGTTTTGGTTTTGGTTAAAGCATAAATACATGGGATGTATATAGATCTCTTTTGGGGATTAGGTGATTCTCTAGAATTTGATTATAGTACTCTTAGTGCGAACAAGTCTCCCTAAATACTCGTCTTTTGGAAAAAAATATGAGTCTGATTAAGGAATCTATTAAAAGTTGAAAGTCAACATGATAAGTGATTTTGTTTCCTTATGAATAAATTACTCAATAAAAAGTAACTTAAAACAAAAATGTTGTCTATTAACTTTTCCTACTGGGGAATCGAATACCGTTTAACCCATCACAAGTTTGTGATTTTCTCGTGGTTAACTTTCTCCTAAACGTGTTTTCTATCACTCCCCATTAGAACATGACCCTTTGTTTTTTCCTCCATGTCCATATTTTGATACTTGGAATCCTAGTATGGGTTAACTCGGGTGACCTCTGTGCTTATATTTCTTTATTTTAAATTGATTGTTTTACCGACTCTTGTTCCGATGTGGGACGTTCAAGGATGTTTCCAAGCGCAATTTTAAAATTGCGAGGACGCAATTCCCAAAAGGGGGGAAGGATGTAACACCCCAGGTAAATAAAGAATATGACATTTTCATATTTGTCCATATTTGTGAATAAAATATTAATACGACTTTAAAGGGGATGCTATGCTCGATGGCGTACCCAACACGCAACAACGAGTTTCTTGGGAATCTTACGTTGCACTCTAATAATAAAATAATTTTATTTTAAATGGTAGTTAACATGTAGCCGTTGTATTGGCGGGAATGGATAGAAATAACTAAAATATGATTATATATGTTTTTAAATGTTTTTACATTTATCCAATAAAGGATAGAGGCTTAAAATACGGAAAGAATTCAATTTTAGGCATATATGCCCTAGTTTTCACTAAAGGTTCACTTATCGCCTTTTGATGGTGAACCGTCATTAAATATAGTTTTTTTCACTCTTAAACATTCTTTTGGACCAAATAAAACTCTTATTAAGAATCAGGACATAAAATTTTACTTTGTGTAATTTTTTGGTATTTTTCCGATAAAGATCATTTTTTCATGAATAGTGTAAAATGTTGTGTTTTAATTCAAAACCTCTTTTTAATATAATTTATTTATATGATTAGATAATATTTTGAATTGGTTTTAAAGTGAAATTTGAAAATATTTTTACCATTAAATCCAATAGTGGTCATTGGAATTAATTTCACTTTGAAATCAGACTTAAACTAGTGTCAATCTTTTGATACTTATTGTTTTATGAAAACACGCTATTTGCGCTGACAGCGGGAATTAATTATTAAATTAATTAATGTGACTAATATGTTTTGAATTTTGTAAAACGGACTTCATTTTTGAATTCGGAATATCAATTATAGCTTAGGGTGAATTTTTGGGATTTTTCTGAAAAACTTCAATTTTTGATGAATAGTGAAACCACTAAGTGGTACTTATAAAAACTGATTTTCCGTTTAAATGAAATTTTGCCATCATTGTGTTTTTATTTTCAAAAAATCCGACATACATGGTTGTAATTAAGAAGTAAAATGTGGTTCAATGAGATTAAAATAATTTTTTGGTGAATAGTAACTTATTAAGTTTTTAATCGTGATTAGTGGTAATTAGTGTAGTTTAAGGTAAAAATAATGCTTTAATAAAATAAGATGAGCTTGACACATGTCCTACCCTCATTTGTTGTTTCATGGCAGACCATGAAAATCCATGGGTCAACTTGGGGACCCCATGGATCCACTTTTGTTGGGAAATGACATAAATTACTTTTTATTTAATGTTGAAGTGAAAATGACACAAACATAATATGTTTTACGAAAACAATTTTTAAGTGGGGTTATACAAGTCCAAATTTTGATTATAAATATTAATTGGAAAGCTAAAAAGATTTTCTATATCATAGTATTTATTTTATAATTTTTAGACATTAAATAAATTAAATTATTTATGACATAATAATGATTCAGCGATGACATCATCATTTGATGATTTAATTAAAATGGAAAGATAATGAATCATCTACAACCTAAACATGGCCAAAACCAATTGGATGAGTGGATTTCGAAGCCTTATCACCTTATCCACGAATTATATCAATGTGTGACCTTTTGAAACCGAAACACATTTTCAAATAAAGTAATATTTCTTACTTTCCAAAAGTACCCCTCCTCTCCTCTTATAAAAGGCCCCCACCTCTACCTCATTTAACACACTCCTCAAGCATTTGGCTCGGACAAACCCTGCCCATGTACTCTCTCCACATCCCTCTACTCATCCTAGAGGACTCCCTTTGTGCAGAATCCTTTCAAAGGAAGCCTTTAGGCTTAAATCAAAAGGAGTTACACTTTTAAAGGTAATTCATTCTCTCATGTTCATTTGTTTTATTTTGCTTCTCCAACCCCCTAAACTCTTTTTATTTACTTCTTTTGTAACAACACCAGTATCTTCAATATACTAGTATGTTTTTTTAAGATTTATTCATGCTACAATATCACAAAACTACATCAAATGGTTAAAGAACATACGGTTTCCGTGGATGGTGAAATTCTGCCTCCCGAAACGATGATTGTTCAATACTCATTTAACACCTTCAAAGGTGGCCATTATGATGTCACTATTTTTATATATGATATATAATATGTTTATGTTTTATTTATGCTTCTGTATTTTTTATTTTTGTCTTACCTTTGTGGCTTCCATTATGGGTATATGCGATATCTTCATTTAAGGAAGTGCGGACTACCGCCCCCTCAAAGTGATTTGATTCGTTAAATACCATATGTGGGATTTATAAAGGATGGAAATATGATATTATATATGATATTATACTGGAATTATAATATACCTTTATATCATTATTATTCCATTCTATAAAATACGAAATAGAAATGAAAGTAGCGTTCATGCGTACGTACGGCTTACCGTCTCCATGAACGGTGCATTTCATTTCTTACCTCTAAATGATTATGTAATGTTATAAATGCATGAATGTACTGGATATATATGACATATATGATATCTACATAATGAATACAATTCTGGATATAATAAACATTTGGCCACACGAACAACATGTAATTGTAAGAAGACCAATTTCGACTTAAGAACCAAATATCGGCAAAACAAATATTATTAACTTAAATGATTACATAATGTTTGTGACATGGTAATAAGTGGTATAAAAGTAATAATTATCTTGAAAAAAGGGTTCTTAAGGAATTAGAAATTAACTCAAGTTTATTATTCAGGATATTAAAGAACGATCGAGTCAAGTCGGACCCGAGGTAAGGGATCCTACTCCTCTCTTTCTTTTTAAGTATACACTTTTATGTCAACCCTTTTAAAGCTCATCTTTCTTGTTATTGGGATGATATTTTATATTAAATTTACTGTAATTTTTATGTTCATGTGATGAGAGACCCTATTCTCTCTCATCAATCCATTTTGGGAGTTTTGAGTGGCGCCGTTAGGCTGCCGAACTTTCGTAAGAGATCTAACCTCTCTCTTTCTTTTTAAGTACTCTCCTTTGTGTCACTTTTTCTAAGATCCTATTTGTTATGTTGGGGGATTTTCTTTTATATTCCTCTTGATGTAAATTCTATGGTAATATGATGGGATACTCTATTTGATCTCATCAATCCATTTTGGAGGTTTTAAGTGGCGCCGTTAGGCTGCTGAGTTTTCGTAAGGGATTTTTCATCCCACTTTTATTCTCGTGAGATTTATGCTACATTTGCCACAAATTCCATTGAGTGGTGTATGTAATGCCCATTATTATACTCTTTGTGTAATATACATTAATTTATGAGTATTTACATCAATGATCTATTTTCCTTCTTTCATGGGGTGTATGTTTTGAAAGATACCCAAGTCGGTAAGGGAACCTTTCACCCTCCTCTTCTTAAAAGACTTCTTTGTTGGGTCTTTTAAATTACATATTGTTATGTTGGGATATGTTCTCATATATCCTTATTGATGTAAATTTTATTTCCAAATGATGAGATACACTTTTTTATCTCTCATCAACTCATTTTGATGTGATGTCGTTAGGCTGTCAAGGGAACTTTTCAATCCAATTTCGATTTCATTGGGTTCAACATGTAGTCATTGAATATGTCATCCATTGGATATGTGTGAATGAAATTTTATTGTTTTACACTTAATATCCACTTATATTGGGTGTATTCATATTTTTCACACATATTTTTGAGATTGATTTGTCCTTAATTTAAGGATAACTTCTTTATAAGGGATTTCGTCACATTTGACATTTCTATTGAGGGTTCATTGTTGTTATGCACCAATTCACTCTTATATGGTGTATATACTGTCCTTTGGAGTATTATATCATGAATCCATTTATTCTCATGATATTATAAAGTTCTGACTAAATGTTATTCCTCAATTATTTTATTCAAGTGTCTCTAATTTTGGTAAAACCCCTTTAACCAAAATATCATTTTAAATGTTTTAATTATTTGTTCTTATTAATATCCATGTTTTCAAAATGATTTTAAGGATTTATTTTTATGGATATTAATGGCTTAAAATTTTAAGATTCATGGTGGTATGGGACACTTTGATTCAAAAATCTCTTTATTAAATGTTTTAAATGGTTTTGAAAGGGTTTCTTTTTGAATGGATTCATTATTTCAATATACTAAAATGTTATATTGTGATTGAAATGTGGAAATGTTATGTTTAATTTATGTATGTTTTATGTGACACATTTATGTTATGGTTCTTGGGCATTATTATGAAAACGGGTGGTTCCGTGATAAACTAAGGGCGGGTGAGCCCGGTATAGCTCTCCAATGCATTGGGTAACACGAAGGAGTGAAACGTTAAGGTTTATCCGAAGAGATTTAGGGAATATACTGTGATGGGTATTCCAAACGTAACCAAGAGGGTTACTCCCTACGAAAGAATGTTATGAATGCCTATAGTTACCTTTATGTCTTATGATTTCTATGATTTATTCATGATTTGATGAGGTAGGTTAAAGTGCCTATGTTTTATGGGTAAATTATGATTTCATTCTTGTGTATATATGAACTCATGTTTCCTTTCCATATTTTTATATCCCTTACTGAGCTTTTTATGCTCATCCCAAGTTTTTGAAATGTTTTTTTCAGGTCAAGGGAAAGGTACATGATAAAATGATAGAGTCAAGGATGTGTTAAGAATGAATCCATGTTTTATTTTCAATATGTTTCCGTTGATGGGAAGAATCGATACTATCTTTTATGTAACCACTTTGTTTAAATGTGGAATGTAATGCAAGTTTCATGATCTAATTCTCTAAAACTCTAAACCTGAAAAGATCCTCAATGTGTAATCTTGTAATAACTCAAGATTAAGTAAGGTTTAAGGCTGGGGCCTTATAGTACATTATGGAAATCATGGTATAGGTATAAGTCCATTGTAATAACAAATTAAGACTCATGAGAAGAATTAAGGGGATATTTTCTGATGTCAAACAATAACATAAGATTTTAAACAAGTGGGTAATATAATATAATATTAAAACCAAATAGGGTATTAGATATAACAATATATTCTATGATTTTTTTCAGTAATATTCTCTTTATTATAATAGAATGTTATACGAGTATAAATAGATTTAAAAGAAAATGTAAGGGGATTTCATCTCAATTTTTATTTCTATAAGATACATAATCTATTCACAACCCATTCCATTTATATTGAGTGTATATTTCCCATATATGTTTTAAATTATTGTTATACTAAAATTTGTGGTTATTTGTATATTCATTCTAGGATATTGTTTTTGTGTTTTATATTTCAAAACATAACAAATTGGTAAAATAGGTTATTCTCAATTTTCATTTTTGAGACTCTTGTTTTGTTATGCCCCTAATTTTTTTTGTGTATATACATTTATTTCACATGTTATATAAAAAATATAATTATTTTCATGATATTTTAATCTTCAATTAATTTCCTCTTTATACATGGATAGTATGATCCCAAGTTACCAAGTGATATGAGTTTATTAAAACGATCTCATTGCTTTTCAAGAGTGTTTATTTTTATGCTTCCCTTGATGAAATATTATGATCCATCTCTCAGAAAAACTCATGAGTATCCTTATTATCTTTTTATTCATCGTATGTTAATGAATTAGTTATATTTTCACTGAATTTTGAAATTAAGATAATAAAGAAAATGATTTTAAGAAAAATATCATTGTATTTATCTCTTCATTTGGATTTCTATTTTACTCAAAGATCATATTTTAAAAACTGCTTTTAAAAAAATGTTTTCAAATTATACATGAAAAATAATTTCAAAAATAGGGATTTTAAAAATGTTTTTTTTTGTTTTCATATCATTTTATAAATGTTTTCAATTTCATTTTTAACGAAAAAAATTTTAATTGCTTTTATGTTATAAACATTATTTTTAAATATTTTCATGATTTATTTAAAAGTTTTCAAAAATAATTATTAAGAAAATTGATTTAAATTTTTTTAAAACTCCATTGATATGTTTTAAAGTAAAATAATTTAATGATATTTCCTATATTTAATTATAATTGTTTTATATTATTCTTAATGAAATAGAATGAGTTTTTTTTTCAAGCGTTCATCATATGCTTCCGATGTATTTTCAAATAATTTTTTTTTAAAACGTTTGGAATATTCATTAAATGATTTTTATGTAAAATGATTTCAAAAAAATCAATATTTCTTTATATTTTTCAATTTATTTTCTATGAAATATTTTTCAAAAAAAATTCAAGCTTCTTTTATAATTGTTCATGAAAAATGGGTTTTAAATGGTTTTATTTTAAAAAAAGAATTTTTCATAAATGAGGGATATTTTCCTCAAGATATGTTTTCAAAATATCTTTCCATAATATTTTACATCTAATATGACTTCATTTTATGTATCTATTTCCCTTCTATAAAATTATTCATAGTTTTCATTCACGCATTTTTTCATGAATGGTTTATATTTTTATAGTAGATGCTTGTGAAACTTTTTCCTATTCCATGGTTTATATGATTTTGAAACCCACTTAATTTAAATCATTTTTTTAAATGAATTTGAAACACATATTTTTCCTACAGTTTATGGTATGATTATATGTTTATGACATCCTTTTTAGTTCATGGGTTATTAAATAATTGTATATGAATTTTGGGAACATGTATGTATGATTTCATTACGAGATGGGGGGGACCTATATCTCCCACAAATGTATTGGGAAAAGATTTTCAAGTAATAGGATTGAATTGGTTGAAAAAAATGAACATAGTTTAGTATTATAAGTCCATAATAAAAAATTAACTTGGATTAGTAATACAAGGTTGAAATGAGAAATAAACTCAGTTCAGTTATACAGGGCTAGAACAAGGATTGAAATCAGTTCAATAATATATGGCTGGAAGGAGCTGTGAATATAGTTCTGTAATATAGGGTTAGAAAAGTGTTTGAACATGGTTTAGTAAAGGACTTTTTCAACTAATATGGCCTTTCCATTGATGCCTTGTTGGCTATGTATATCATTATATAAGGTTACGTATCTTCCATATTTAGTTTGACAAACCCACTGCATATTCTATGTAAATTGACATAACTATTCATGAATCATCATAAATTATTTAAATATATAATAGATATTGATAACCAAGGATGATCCAAGCGAGTCATAGATTAAGGATGGTTTCATGATTTTGACATCATATAAGAAATTATTTTCATGACTTTGTGGTTTTATGCTTCGATAAGTAATGCTCAAACTATGATTCTGGTTTAATTCAATGGAGGGAACTGGAAGAAACATGGTAAATATTAAATGTTTTGGATAATTTTATGATCAGAAGTTAAGTGGGATTATCACTGAAGTGAATGATATTGATATCGGGGCTAATCATTTTTCATGGACCATGTTTTCAAACGTGTACATTAACTAACTTTCAGACTCACAAAACAAAATAAATATAGAGTTCTCTGAGTGTTAAATTAATGGAGACCATATAGGAATGAAGATTCTGTTTCCTTTGATTCATGAATCTGGAAAGTATCACCTATGTAAATTAATTAGAGGAACGATAATATATTTTTACTATGGAAAATAAGGAGACAAATCAAGTGAGTATTCAAGAAAACTTATGTGTTCAGCTAACTAAATTAAAGAGAATGTTGTCCACCATAAGTCATCATAGAAGGGTAAGTTTTTTATGTGTGGAATAAATGGTCATTATGAAACTCAATTCCTCAAGAATAAATTTTTTATGTGAATAATCATGTTGGTGTGAGTAATGATTACATTGCTGAGGTTGAAGAGATTTTAGATGAAATGTGAAAGGAAATATCTACTATGTAACAATATGGGTCATCCATGTCTTTGTATTAATGATTAAGTATCCTAGTTTTTATGTATTTTTATGAATGATTTTTGAATGTTGAAATATATAAGGAATGGACAGTTTATTTTCTTTTTATAATGATTTACATGAATATGTTGAATGGATCCAATGGAATAGAAAAGTGATATAATGACAAGGTGATATCCATAAGATACACATGATTAGTGGACTGATAACCCATAATATTTTCTTTATGTTAAGATATTTTTTAAAGATATGTGTAGTATTAAAAAGTAAATTAGTTTGTACTAATTATATTAGAACTAATTAAGGGATTATGATAATTATATAATGTTATCAAAGATTAATTTTATAACATCATGGATTTAAGGAATATATCTCGTAAACATTAGAATAAGGAAGAAATAATTTTTCCTAGATGTATTTATGGCAATTCAAGTTATTACTATGATTCAACAAAATATTTGATGAGGCAGTTAAAATCGTTCCAATGCAACATCCAAAAGATACATTCTTATATATGGGGGAACAATTTTATGTTGATTTTTGGAATTTTATTCAAATGTTTTGTATTCATATCTCTCAGAAGTGATATATGGTTAACAATTCATGAAATGTTTAAGTTAATATTCTAAGAAAGTATTTATGTATTGATATTTTATTGAAAAATATGTTTGAAATGATATTTAGTGATTCATCCTATTTCAGAAATATACATAATATTAATTTTGGGAGTTATATTAGTGTGGTTTTAGAAAAGGACATCATGAATTTTGACTGAAAACCAATCAATTTTATCAAGGTAGTGAGTCTTGAACCCTTTATTGAAAGACAATAAGGGTTTCACACTAACCACTGGCATATGTGATTTCCTAGTTAATGTAAAAATATTTTTTGATAAAAAATTATTTACATGAAACAATTGAGTTTCTTTTTATGTTTAATAAATAATTTATTAATAATAATTATTTTCAAGATTAGATATAGATAAATAGTAATACGTTTAATTCCTTTATGAGCCTTAATATCTACTAAAATTTTATTTTATTCTTTCAAAAATCAATCTTAATTTCTATAAATCCATTTCATGATGTAATGGGTGTGTTTTAAATAATTACAAGAAAAAATAAACAATTAAATTTTTTATATTAATATACAATGTTAGTATATTTCTTTATATTCTGGTCAATAAAATAATTACTCAAAGATAGGATAATGATTAAAAAATGATGTCCAAATACTTTATTTTTTGTTGAATTAAAAGACTTATAAAAAATCGTAAATTTATGAATTATAGGCCCTCATATTCTCTTTTATAATTCATCTATTTCTGATTGATGACCTTAGTCACTCCCTATAGACATTTACACATTTCAACCATGTCAAATCTTCAGTCCCAACCTTTCTAGAAACCTTGTTATATGTTACATTGTGTAACTATTATGGTTCCAACATTCCATTTTCAAATGAAGTTTTATAATTCATTTTTATAATGTGGGATTCTATGAAATTAACTTTTTGGTATTAACACACTGATAACCTACAGAAATTATTATGGAGGAATTTAATTCAAGGGGGTAGGATGAAACACACTTAAATTTTTTGAAATATTTCTTTTGAATTAATTAAATATTTCAATATTTTCCATTTCAAAAAACATTAAAAATATTTTGTTTTTATTAAATAACTAATTAAATAATTCAATTCTAATTGAATAATCTTGGATTTCACTCTATGAAATACTGACTTGGTGTACGTTACACGCAGCACTGAGATTCTATGAATCATCATTTTATAATTATAATTATTTAAATGATATAATTGTAATCTAGAAATTAGAAATAGTAATATTAACATTAATAAATACTTTTAATTTTTAATGTTTTTAAAGAAATAAAATATATTTATAACAAAAGATATAATTTTTTTCAAAATTATTTATATGTTTAAAAATATTATTTTATCAAATGAACTACTTTTAATTTCTTTCTTTAAAAATTTATAATATTATTTATTGAGACATTTAGAGATTTAACTTCAAAAAATATACTTCATTTTATAATTTAGAATTTCTATATTAATATATGGTAAAGCTTTTGGATTTTTCCGAGAAACATCATTTTTGAATTAATATTAAAAATACTGAATTTATTTCAAAATTATTGTTTCATATAATTAAAATATAAGGTTAAATAATATTTTAAATTTATTTAAAATTCTAATTAGGTCATATTTTTTCAATAAATCAAATTTGTGTCATTGGAACCAATTTCACTTTGAAATTGAATAAAAAAACATGGTAATATGTTAAATGATTTTACTTTAAAAATATGCATTGTCAACCCATCCATGGGATAAAATTTAAATTTTATTCTTCATGTAATGTGATTATAATTTGGAAAAATGGATTCCATATTTGAAATTATAATTATTTATAGTGTATAATAAGTTTAACTTAGTTTTTTACAATAAATATCTTTGAAAGGGATTAAAATAAATTACCCTACTATTAGAAAAAATAGTTTACTAAATTACTAAACAATAAATTTAATTTCCAAAACAACATAGAAACTGGTCAAAACCCATTTAATCGAAATTAATTGTCTATAATACTTCCATTATTTTTTAATGAAATTTTATATGCCAAAACGTGGGTACACAAAACATGTTCTCCAAAATATCTACTTTGTCCATTCTGTTCCCTATAAAAGACCACCAAATCTCCCTCTTCATAACACAAATAAAACCAATTAGGATCACCCAAAAATTTCCCAATACACTTTTCTATATCCCTACCTTACACCTTTAAGCCTCCTGTTGTGCATAATTTAGTTCAAGGAATCCTTTTGGCATAAACCAAAAAGCAGAACCTGATTTAGAGGTAATGCCTTCTCCCAAGATCCTATCATTTATTTTAATTATCCAACTGTTTAACTCTCTTTATTCAATGATTTTATAATAATAACAGTGTCATAAATATACTAGGATTTTTTTTTGTAATGGTTTTACCTACACTTAGACCCCCCCCCCATCTAAGGTGTGACGAACATATTGTTTCAGTGTATGGTGAACCACAGCCTCACGAAACGATAATTGTACAATTTTTCTCTACCACCTCCCATGGTATAAATTTGAATGAAAAATATATTTTTGTATTATATTTATTATATTTATTATATTTATTATATTTATTATATTTATTATATTTATCATTTATTTACTCTTAATTGATTATTTTACAATGAATATCATCACACATACCACTTGGTGTAAATACAATAATTTCGTTTGAGGAAGTGTGGACTACTGTCACCTCAAAGAAATGTGATTTATTCACACACTAAATAGAATGTATTAAAGATTGGTTTTATGAAATATTAATATTTATAGTAAATAATTATTATAACATAATTATAATATATCTATATATTACATTTTCATTCTTTCTTTTAATATTCCAATAAAAATTGAAACATCGTTCATTCGTACATACAGTGTACCATCCCATAAACAATGTATTCCAATGAATATATATATATTCAATAGATTATTATAATAAACATATGGTGAATATAAATGATCTTTATCATGGATTAAATTATGGAAATCATGATATAATTATAAGAGAAAAAGATATAACAAAAAAAGACCCATGTGAAGAATAAACCGAATATTACCTGATATGAAACCTTCACATAGGTTTGTCAACTAGAGAGAACTATAAGATCATAATAAAAGAATATACGGTATATATATAATAATATTCCTCTTTATTTATTTATAACAAATTTAAATTTATTATACATCAATCTTGTACGAGTACAAAGAGAGTCAGGACACTGGGTAAGGGGATTTCATCTCACTATTTTTTTCTGTGAGATACATGCTCCATTCACCACCAATTCAATTTTTCTAGTGTGTATACCAACCATGGATTTATTTAGTAATTATTATACATATATTTATGGTTAATTTAATATCCATTATTGTATCTTTATTTCATGAGGTTTGTGTTTCAAATGCTACCAAATCAGTAAAATATTTTTGTCTCAATTTTCCTTCTTTGAGACTCATAGTTTGTTATGGACATAAAGTATTTTTAAAATTATATATACAAAATATTTATATTATATATCATGAATATCATTTTATAATGATATTTTATGATTCATGTAAATTTTTTTTATTACATGGAATATATGGTCATATGTTACCATCTAATAAGAGTTTATGGAAACAATCTCATCTCTTTTGAAGATAGTCTATGTTTAGGCTTCTTATGATTAAATAATATGATCCATCTATCAGGAATACTCATGGGTATTCTTATACATTTCTTATTCAATTAATATCCATTATTTTTAACATTTTTCAACTCTTTGGTATATAAGATAATCAAGAATATGATTTTAAGAAAAATCTTATCGTATTTCTCTCAACAGTAGAAAATATGATTTATTAAAAAACAATGTTTTAACAAATTTTTATTATTATCCAAGAATATCGATTTCAAGTAAAAAATTGTTTTTATTATTTTCATTTTTAAAAAATATTTCACTAACAGGTCTCAAATTTATTTATAAAGAATAAGGTTTTCATAAATTATTTATATTTGAAAATGTATTTCAAAACATTTTCAATCCTTTTTTATATGTTTTGAGAATATTTTCATATAAAATGATTTTCAAAATTTTTTGAAGCTTATTTTATATGTTTTCATGTAAAACGTTTTTAATAAAGATTTCATAGTTTTTTTATAATTATTCAATTTATATTCAATGAAATATTTTTTAATAATTTATAAATATTTCATTATATGTTTTGATAGTATTTTCAAAGAAAATGGTATTCAAACCATTTTGATGATTAATTGATTTGTTTTAAAATAAAATTTTTTAGAAATATTTTTAAGATTTAATTATAACTTTTTAATGTATTTTCAAATAAATAGATTTGAAAACATTTTCAACCTTATTTTATTAGTTTTCAAATAAAGTTGTTTTCAAATGGTTTTTTATTTCTAAAAAAATCAAGAATAAAGTACATATTCCCTAAACTAATGTTTTAAAAATATAATTCCATGATATTTTATATTTCATATGACATCTGTTAATGTTACTAATTCCATTATAGGAAATTATCTGAAGGTTTGATTCATATTTTTTTGAATGGTTTATGTTTTGATGGAATGGTGCTTATGATGCATATTTCTGTTCCACATGTAATATTATTTTGAAACCTTCTGCCTTTAAATGATTATTATTTGATGAAATGATTATGAAAACATATATATTTATATAATGTTTAAGATAAAATTTCATTTTTATGACACCCATTTTAGTTTTTAGGTTATGATATGATTGTCTATAAATTTGTGGCACATGTATGAATGATTTAATTATGATATGTTTGGAATCTATATTTCCCTCCAAAAAATTTGATTAAATAATTATATATCATGATATTGACAAGGATCAAATAGGAAATGAACTATTTTCAAATTTGTAGGAATTGAAGGTGGAAAGGGATATGTTCTGTAATATAGGGCTAGAATGAGAAATGAACTCATTTCAAAAATACAAAGTTAGAATGAGGAGTGAACCTGGTTTAGTAATAGAGGGCTGGAATGAGGATTGAACACAGTTTCATAATATAGGGATCGAATAGGGTGTGAACCTGGTTCAGTAAGGGTTATTGTCCACCATGATGGGCATAGTAGCAAAGCCCTGACTACTAGGGATATCATTTTATATGCTTATGTTTCTTCGAGAATCGAATTTTTTATATGTTATGATTTCATTGATTGAGTTCATTATTTCATTATGGTTCAAGACTTATGAACTATAAAGATTTATTCCAATAATCATGTCTGTAATATTACGATATCTTGGATAAGATCTTGTAATGTTTTTATCACATTCTCATACACTTATTCTCATGCCTTTGACTACATGTGTCTCTTGTTTTCCCTTAAAGAGCATCTAATATTATCAAAATTTATGTTTATTTTCAAAATTTATAAAGATATATATTATGTATGATGTGTCTAAGAAGGTTTATATTCATGAAGAAACTAGTGGGAGATAATGCATCACACTTAGGTACCTATGTTTTTGTTTCCATATTTCCAATGGAACTATACTAATACTGTCTTTGGGATTCTTTTTGTATAATGTTTTATGTATTTCAAAAATGATATGTAATGTATATTTATGTTAAGTGAGGGTCTCTATCTACAAGGTATAGTAATTATGAATTTATTGTGATTCTTTTTGGACCTACCAATGATCCTGATACACTCAAGTATTTGATCAGTAGATTCCTTATAGATTACATTGTTCTATTTTTAGTAGTCCCAATAGATGATATTCTTATATATTTCATGTTCAAGGAAGAGTATAAAGAACCTTTTAAAATTGTGATAATGAAACATTATAAGAATAATATATAATTTAGACTTTCTATGTATGAATTTTAGATGTTGAATTTCGAATTCTTGTGTTATATTATCTCTTGTTGAGGTATATTAGTGGATCCTTCAATGGCTGGACTTATTGAAAAATTACCCAGGCCAATAGTGGTAAATGAGATATGTAGTTTTCATTAGTTTCAAGAATACTAATGATTCATTGTCAGATATATATCATCTATATCTATTATAAAAACCATTTTGACATGGAATAGAGTGAAGTAACTTTGTATGAATGAATGTGAGGTAAATATCAAGAAGATGAAAAGATATTTCACCATAGGAATATTATATAAACAACCATAGTGTTTAAAAGTGATTTTAATCCATAAGGATGAATTCAATAGGATACTAGGTTGAATTCTCATTTATAAAGCAGTAGTGATAGCTAATTCCTTGTTCTAATTTTAATTCTTGTGAAGATTACCTAACTCATGATATGTAGTTGGAAAGATAATTTATTCATTAAAAAATTGAGGCACGATCATGATTTATATTAACATGATATATATATATATATATCAGAAAAATATTGATATATATATTCATAGATAAATAGTTGAATATACAATATAGGGGATCGTTGGAGTTAGTTAAAGACAATAACTACTCAAAACATTACATTCCTTGAATAGAGAAAAAAATGCATGATGCTTTATATTAAGAAGGCCATTATAGTTTCCTGATGATGATTATTTAAATAATTCACATGATTAGAGATTTACATATTTGTAATATATAAAGAATGACAAAATGGGATATATGCAATATTTAAGAGATAAATTTTCATCCACCCATCTATTTGATTATTAAATAGACGCAAAAGGTGGACGTGGAACTATAGAATAAAGTGATAAATGATTCAATGTTCAAAAAATATTATGATGGAATGATAAATAATATGAACTAAGTATCACCAACATCAATACCATATATAAATAAGTGTCCATTGAATGAAACTAATAGTGTATCATTATTTATTCATGAAGTAAGAAAAAAGATGTATATATATCATAACGAATATTTCTAGTTGGATAAATTGAAGAGAAATATTCATGATTTTTCATCTTGATTATTTTTATGCTAGAAATTTATGTATAAGATAAATATGTGTAAGGATATGTGATAACCATAACACTTAATTTATTGTAAATAGAAAAATTCATCATAGATTTGTTTTATTATACTCCACAAAACATAAAAAGTATATAATTCTATTTTAGTTATAGTTTAACTCCAAAATAATTCTTGACACTTCATTGAAATCATGGAGGATTTATCCCGTGATCATTATTCAAGGATATATATTATTTATGTTTAAAAGGTTACATGTTGTAAAACATTTTATTGTATTTTGTTAGGATTTGAGGACTACCTTTATGTTCTAATGATGTATTCAGGATTCCTGGGATACAAAGTTAATTTCCAATATTTTTTATCATCGTCATACAGATTTAGAGTCTAATAGGAAAATTAAATCATTGAAAGACATGTTAATAGATTAATCTTTTGTTTTCAATGTTGGTTGGTATGAAGAATATCCATTGGTGTAACTTTTCTCAATAATATATTTCACTTCACAAATAATATGACACCATATAAATCCCTCTATAGTATAAATTGTAGAACCCCAACAAATTTGGATGAAGTCTGGAAAATAATGATTTAGTATGTTTGATATATGAGGAGTTTATAGAGATGAAAAGATCTATTTAGTATAATATATGGGATTATCAAGTTTTTTATAAATTTTATGCCAACAATCATCTATGATATCTAGAGTTTGAAGTCAATGATAAGTTTATCAAATGAACATCTCCTCTATAATTTTTTTCATATTTAGAAATAATATAATATTGAGACATAGATATATTTATCCCTTGGAAATTATAGATTGTTTTTTTAAATAGGTTATAGTTCGGAATTTCAATAGAATTTATTTAAAGTTAAAGATGTATTCCATATATCTTTTCTGAGGATGTAAAAACCTAAATCATCACATATACCAAAATCAAAGGTTATAACTCTAGATAAATAATACTTTTTTTGAAAAATTATATTGTCTTTGGGTTATTGAGACAATATTCTATGAAATAAGCAAACTAATCTACTGAATGATTTGTGTTGAAACCATAAATTTGATGAAGAAATGGTAGAGATATATAATATGTTCTCAAAAAAGTATCCTTAGTTTTATTTATCATTATGAGATAATTATGGGGGGGTAAATTCTTATAGGGGTGGGGTATAATATTACAGCCCAAATTTTTTTCATATATATATCTTTTCATAAATTAAATTTCATCTATAACTTCTGATACATGCATCCATGATTCTAAATGAACCATAATATAGTATACTGATAATACCCAATTGTTAAATTAGTTATATGTATATGAATAATAGTATTTGAATAAATATGTATGATGAATTTATATAATGAAAATATACTGATAAGTAAGTGATGGTCTTATTAGTAATGAAAAAATGTATACTTTAAATAATAGGATTTATTCAAATATAGGTTTAATATGATTTTTTTCTAAAAACAATTAAATGTTTTAATAATTTATTGAAATATGTTTTTGGAAATAATAAAATTTATTATTTAAATTATCACTTCCAAATTATGTTAAGGTGAATTGTTTGGTTTTTTTATGAGAACAATGTTTTTCATTTAATAGTGAAAATGCTATATTTTTTTAAGTGCACTATAATAGATATTATAGAGCATTAAAATAATCATTTATATTTTAATTGGATTCAAATAGAAATTAATTTCTTACTCTAAAAAACAATACAATTTATACATTTTTTCAAACATTATACATGATCATGCTATAAAGATACATTTATATTTTAAAAGGAATTAAAAACCAATTTTTGTTGTTGCATATTTGGTTTTTATATTATACTAATTTGAAACATTAAAAGAGGTTTTACCCTAAAAAAGTTATTCCAAATTTTAATTAAAACATCCAAATTTATTAAAGTAGTAAATTTTTATTTTGGAAGTTAGGAACAGTAAATATGGAAAAAATATTACTTTGTAAAAAGGCTAAAATAGGTAAATTAATGTTAAAATAAGTTAAAAGGACAAAATTTTTATTCTTAATTATTATTAGATGATTAAATTTGGACCCTCATCACATTATTCTTGAAATTTAATTATATATGGATGACTTTTCTATGAGAATGACTTAATAATATATTAATCATTTAAAAAATTCTGGGTGCGTCCATCCACCTCTAATAAAAGGACACACCACCTCTCTATATTATACAACATATTTAGCCACCAAATATCCAATGTATCCGTACAAATTATCATATATAATAACTAATAAATGATTTAGATGTTATTGTATTACTAATGTACTATTCTTTAAGGTCCTTAATATGGTATCTGAAGGTGGTACACCGAGGAAGAAGATGTTGTATTACCCAACCTCAATCAATGTATTTATTCCCCTAACACCTTTAAATAAATTGTCTTTATAATAAAATAAATAATTTACTGTCCTATATATAGTGAAATAGTATAATTATACTGAACCCCAAATTTAAAACTCCTTTCAACAAAATTGTAAATGAAATGTATTCCTATTGCATACATGTGGATTGTTGCATCCTTCCAACAATACAATTCATTTTACATCCCCATAATTCAAATTAGGTTTTCATGATGGATTTATTATTCATATATGATACTTATGAAATTATTATACATATATAACTATAAACTCTTACATACCCTTTTTTCATTTCAATCTATTGAATAGTGATAACGTCCATCGTGTGTACATGGGGAATACCACGTCTACTATGCAATCCAATTTATTTTTATTATATATATATATATGGTAATAATGGTATATTTAATGAATAAATTTGATATATTTGTAATAATATGGATTCTATAAAGGTTATTTATTATTTACATTTCTCTTGATCTTACCATCAAAAGGTGGTAACATCACTTGTTCATATGTATGGACTACCTTCTCCTTGAAGTGATGTATTTCATTTTTAGTCTTCAGGTTGTTTGAATAATAATAAACTTTTATATGATGAATAAATAAGATACCTATGTGAAGATTAATATTATATATATTATGAAACAATAACCATGTTATAAGTACCAAACCATCGAATGGAAATATACATTATAGACGAACATGTTACCACCCAAATTAGTGAATTAAAAATATATTTGGTAACAAATAGGTGATTAGATGTTATAAGTAAATAATTTTTGGTATCATATATATGAATATGGTTCATTAATTTTTTTATAAAATATCAAGATTTATTTGAAATAATATTTCAACACATATGATGTCATATGAGACTCAAGGTAATCTATTTATATTTTTACCTCATTTTAATCCTGATATTTTATCAATGGTGTGAATGAAATCATTTTTATAATTATTATGAAATGAACCATGTTCCAAACATTCAAGAATAATCACTTATTTGATGAAACTATTACTATTTTTCACATTTATTTTCATGTAAAGTGCTTTCCATAATATTTTTTGGAACTTTTTATATTTTAATTAATTGTATTTAAAATCAAATGGTTGGTTTACCCATAAAAATTCAATGATGGTTTAATGATATATCTCATAAATGAAATTATATTGTGATGTTAATTATTATTTACTAGAGATATAATCCAAAAATACTGTCTGTATAATTTACATGAAATATTTATGAATGTGATGATGATATTTTTATGATACAAATTAATATTCCAAGGGTTATTCTATGATGAAATGATAAAATATTTAGGAAACACATTTCCATTCCTTGGTATAGAATATAATGATATGATAAATGTTTTTGGATCTCATTTCATATATATATATATATATCATTTTGATATTTGGGGTTCTAGAATTAAATATCCCCGTAATAAATTCGGTGAAGATAAACATCTCATTATATAATAATAACTACAATAGAGAATGAACATAACTCAATAAGTGAATCCATTCACTCTGATATTCTTAATAGTGAACCTTGATTAAGTGTATGATGTAATGGGGATTGAACCCAACCCACTATGATAGTCTTTTAAATGATCGTGGACAAAAAATATATTTTCTAATCATATTAATATTAAACAAACATATGTCTTATTCTTATGATATGTTATTATATATCATTATTGATTTTTAATTATTCCACATGATTTTGATTTTGTATGTTTTTAATATAATAACCCAATTCCATCATTTATCATTAATGATATCTAAATAATTTCATATGATTTTTTTATGTTATGATCGTATTGTCATAACCTATTTATTTTCTTATATAGATTTATGATCACTATTTCTAGTTGATTATTTTTACCCTTATTGAACATATGTGATATCCATTTCTTATGATTAATTTTCCCAAGTTATAAAGTAATGTTTTAACTAGGGTATGTGTAATAAGATTACAGCTCCAGAAGATCGTTGTGGGACATATTGATCGCCATTCATGACATAGGATTACTAAATATTGAGGCTCCAATGACACCACATAAATTTTGAAATGGATTGGATAGTTGTATTATATAATGAATATTCCTATAATAAGATATTTATGTATTAAATGTTTGTTTCTCCATATAAACACTCTATTTTGGGATTTATAGAGGTTTCCTTTCATTAACTCCATGTATAATTAACCCTATATAGTGAGGAGACTAATAATTTGTATTGATTTTATAAGGGCTAAAAAATGGTGATTGATTTGATTGTTATTAATTTATAGAATAATTAATTCTGAGGATTTTGATTCATTATTTTTTGAAAATAGAGGTTTGAAGTGTTCATATTGTTAGGATTAATTATATTATCATTCTGAACCCTTTGATCTCTTCTTTTGGTGTTTGATTTTTAATTTTTCCATAGAACTTCTCTTATTAATGACCATATATGTGGAGATAGTGATATGTTTAGGAGAATTGTGAAACCAAAATGTCATTATTTTATGTTATCTTTTATTATTGTTTTATATTTTTTGATAAAAAATTAAAGAGATGTTTATATTAAAACTTTAATTTTGGGAAAATTTTCCTCTATTCATGATTTTTACACACTCTTTTGAGGAAACAATATAATTACCCTTAAAAAGGATGCTTCCAATTAATTTTATTCTTTTATTGTTTGTACTTCAATAAAAATGCATAGTTTATTCCTAAATGGTCATAGTTCATTTTGAATAGTAAAAATGATTTTATGAATATGTGTATTGACTCAGAACATTTGTATGGTTAGTGGAAACCATGAGAAAGGAATGCATGAGGCTCTACAGTTTTAAAATTTTATTTTTTTGTTGTTAGTGAACTAATTGATAATTATGAGGAAAAACTATGGAATTTTATTTTTATTAGTCTATTCCATTCACATGTTTGGGGTACAATTCAAAAAAAAATTGCGGCCACACCATGTGATATGTGAATCTTTATTTAAAGTGGAAAAACAATTTTTCTCCCAATATTTTTTTGCAGTTCCCCCTATTTTCTTTTACATTTATTCTATTGATATTTAGAATGAAGGGAAACTATACCCTATATTCCTCTTTTTTATTTGGATGACATCCATATCAATTTTAGGAGCTCTCCCTAGGGTAATCCCACCTTATCCTTGTTTTTATTTATATTATATCATTTTCCCTTTTCAAGTGGCTCATTTTTTACCAAAACCCCTATATGAAATGTCCAGAAAAATATAGGTTTCATGCCGGGTTATAATACATTATTTTAATAGGTAGAGGTAATTATGTGTGTTCTTTGTTGTTTAATAATTCACTAACACATGAAACCTGGTTAAGAAGGGATCTATATTTATTCGTGGCTGATTCCAAGTAGTTATTTTTCGGAATCTACATTTTATTACATAAATTAAATGCATGATGATTTTAAATGACTGTTTATTAAATAAATTCCCTATGTGATAATTATAAGGAATTTTGTAATCATTTTATGGGCAGTATCTCTAAGAATATGGGTTCACAATTATTTTTATTTGTTCCCAAACATTGAATAAATAAATAGTGTTTCTAAATTATTCCAAAGATGATACTAAAAATTTGAAAAATGATTGAATGTATCCTTCCTAATTTTTTTCAATAATTATGTAAAATATTGTTTAAATTGATATTATTGAATTTTTAAATGGTTCTTCAAAATGAGAATATGTGTTCAAAATGGGTTTTAATGTGATTTTAAATGTTTTCTGTTAAACGGTTGTTTGAAATTTAAATTTTTAAATAAGGATATTATTGAAAGACAATATGAGAATATTTTAATGGAATTTTTGTAACTTTTAAGAACATTTACATAAAATTTTTAGACCGCAATTGAGCCTTATCGATTAGCAACATGTTGTTAACTCAAAATACTTAAAAATATATATATAAATATATAATTTTTTTACTTATTAATTGTTATATATTGGATGTGAAACCACACTGTTTATAATGAGGGTGTAAGAGGTTATAATATATTTACCATAATTGTTTAATTTTGATAATTATGATCGTTTATATTGATCATTGATTACCACTACATTTACTTATCAAGGGTAATGTAGTAACTAATAGATTAACTAAATGCATATTGTTCAAGTCCAATGTGTGAAATCTTGATTTTTCTTAAGGAGGTATTCATCATATCAAGGATTGGTATTAGTAGTTCCTTATAAATTCTTGAGTGTAATTTTGGATGATAAATCTATTTTTTGAGAAACATATATGCTTGCAGAATATAAGATTCATATCCAATTAAATTATTTTTAGATCCCAATGAAATTCCCATGAAACAAAGATAATTTTTATGAAGAATAATTGGATCCAACTATATATTTTGATTATATCCCCTTTATAATAATTGATTTTAAGAAATATTTTTTTTATGGTTGGGTTGTACGTATGTTTTTTATAGATTATTTAACATTTTATAATACAATAATATTGAATTATAAATTTATTTTCAATATTTACTTATAAATATAATGTATGTCATTTCATACAAAATAGGTTTTCATGATTTTTTTAGTAAATGGAATGGATCCTCCCATTCTTTTACGAATAATTGAGTTATTTTATAAATTGATATTTTTTCATTACATTTGGTTTAACAAGTTTATTAAGTGGAGAAACAATTTTTACAATAATTTCAAGTTATACATAATGAAAAGGACATTTTAAATAAAATACAAAAAAATATTTAGTGAAATCCCACTTTATTTTTCTAATAACATCCTAAAAACACATTTTGGAGAATATAGTTGTAATGGTTTCATTGAGGTTCCTTGGTTAGGCCTTTAAAGGAGTTATGCTCTGGTCAGACCATTGATTGTTAATTTTATTGACAATTAGTGACAACAGGTTATGAGGATATTGTGTATAAGGGATTGGTATTTACTTTTTATTTTTGGGTTGTTATGCATCGACCTTCTATGTCCATATTGTTTTATTATTTATGTTATATGGATGTAGTCTTTTTTTTAGATTAATCATGGATTCCTTGTCACAACTCAAAATTGAATTATTTACCATGGGTCATTTCAAAAGGGACCCTATCACAAATGAGATATTGTAGAAAACATCGACTGAAATAGTTTTCTAGTGAGATAATTGTCCATCCTTCACAAATAAATAAAAAAAATTAAAATAAAAAAAAAATAATAAATTTTAAAAATTAAATTAATGAAATAAAAAAATATTCACAATAACATTATAAATTCAATATATGGAACTAAAAATATATGAAGTAATAAAAATGAAAAATAATTAAATTATAATGATTATGAAAATATACAAAAAACATTGAGGTGGGGGTTATCCAGATGAGGTGTTGGAGGGAACTCTATTACTAATCTCTGAGTTAGACATCACAACTACTCCATCATCTTGTCATGTTATTGCTCTTACCTTCGACGTATCTCCTTCTCCTAGTGTTGCTACTGTCAACAAAGATTCTCTTTCTCTTAATGCATGGTATATATAAGCTCTCCCTAATCTCACAACTGCTCTGCATACTATGCATTATATGATAATAATTCTCCCTGATATCCACTAGATATGGATGACAACATCACAATTGTTCCATATCAACTCCCATGCGTCAAACGAGAGATGATACAAACAACTAATCATTTCTTGAAGGCATACTATGTCTTCTGCATCAATGATTTTTCATAAAATCCTACTACAGTGGTGGTTAAATCCTCAGCCTCAACCTAACTCTCCTTCTATTTATGAAAATTTATGGCCCTGTGTGACTCTTTCAATGGAATTTAAAATAAAAATATATAAAATATATTTTGTAGTTAATATTAAATTCTAAAAAAAACTATAATATACACAATATGACACTAGAGATGATCAGAAATCTCTCAAGGGATTGGATCACTTGAAATCCTTTTATAAACATTGAAATTTTTAATACTGGGATGTTTGACTGTGTATACAAGTATCAAACAAAAAATTCAAATTTAAAGTTATATAAATTAATAAAATATTATACTTACTATATGTCACTAATGAAAACTAAATATATGAAAACCATCTCGATGTGTGACCTCCTTCCTCCCCTAGTTCTATCAACCTAACAATTTTATCCTATAAAAACTATCTCTAATCTAGTGTGAATAAAATATTTCCTTTACTTGAGATAGGATGTAATCTGGTCAGTGGCTGAAACAAGACTGGTCTAAATATTCGACTACCACTTTTCTTAGGGATATCCTACTCTGATTGTGTAATAATTCATAAAAAATATCATGCATAAAAACATTCTATACTTCCAAGATAGGTCCTCACATTTTATCATCGACGAGATACCACAAAACCAACAAAAATTTAATAATACGAATTTATTAATTAAATTAATTTTAAAATAACTATATTTATTTACATGCCATCCAATAATTAAACATATACTATTGAGCATAAATTGAAATATGATCACGTGCCTCCAATTCTCTATAAAAATAATTATAAAATATAACACTCCATGGTCCAATAGCTATATGTGAAAATATATAAAAAATTTGAAAAAATAATCAAAAAATTAATACATAAACAAATTAATTAAAATAAATGAAAACTATCACAAATAATCAAATAAAAAAACTTTGCATTCATGGATGGAATCCAACATGTGTATATCACTCATGAGCAGTGTCTGGAATCATCAATCATTCAAGACCACAACATTGCCATGTCATTGTTGAACTACCGACAGTCTTAGGGTTCTATGTTGTAGCATCACGATTAGAAAAATGGTCATCAGCCATCTGAAACATGAATTTACTATTGGCATAAAATAATCAAAAATAATATTATATATAGATATTTATTATATATCTTTATAACCAGTATTTAATTTTCTCAATCTTCATCTCAGTCTTCATCTTCTTTTATTATAGTGTCAATATTTTCATATTCCGCTTCAATATCATCAACTTCTATTGCAGTTTTAGCTTTTTTAACTCCAAAATTTTTAAATTTATATGATACATTAATAAAATTATCATCACCTTTGAACCATAACTGAGGCGTGACAATATAAATATTCATGTCTTTTATGGAAAAGAAGGATTTGGTGTATTCTCTTAAAAAATAAAATTCAATGAACATAAGTGGAACAACATTCACATAGAATAAATAAATTTTCATAATATTTTATTTTTATTATGCTCCAAAAATCACTTAACATTGTCATGACCCGTCCCCCAGGTCTTATGTCGTGACTACCAAAATCTCGGCTTCTAGAGGCCAGAGCTGTCGACTAGTACTGAATAGGAATATCCCAAAAAGGAAAGGCATTTTCCTTCAAACCAGTACAGATGAACAAAGGTCAAAATTCAGAATGTAAGTACAAATTAAAACACTACTATCACTGAGAAAACTATTGAGATTATAATACAATTGAAAGTGAAAAGGGGCCAGAATACTAGCCCAAAACCACAAAGTCAAGTCAAACTACCATGGTACATCAACTCAAGTCCCTATCTGAAGGGTAGGTGAAGGGTAACTTCCTGTGGACATATAAGAACACTGTTTTGTCACATCACACTGAGTACCACCTAGTCCCAAACCCCCAGGGTCTTCGTTAAAGCGTCGATCACCTGCACATGACACGAAATGTGAGGGCAAAGCTAGTGCATTGGTGAATAACAAAATACTCAATGGGGACCCCATATAAAAAATGTAATGTTACAAAGTACTTCCAAAAGTCAAGACCACAAGAGAAGACATCTCAAACTACGTATAACTCAATGTATAGAAACTAATATTCTTAGTCGTAAAGATAAATTATCTTCTAATGGTGATGGGATCATCCTTGATGAGTCATCGAGGTTCATTCAGCTATTGGACCATTGAGGTCAGCTTCTCTACTAGACCACAAAGGTCCACTCGGCTACTAGACCACTGAGGTATGCTCAGCTACTATACCAGTAAGGTCTTCTTCTCTACTAGACCATGTAGGTCCATTAGTCTCTAAGACCACTGAGGTCCTCTTGGCTACTAGACCATTGAGGTTTCCTCGTCTTTTGGACCACATATTTCCACTCTACTATTGAACCACTTAGTTCTAGTGAGCTACAAGACCATTTAGGTTTAATTGGATACTGGACCACCAAGGTCCCTATAAGGACTCATACTTAAACATTAATTATTATTTAATTAAATGAATAATTCACATTGAGGATCTTTTCAGGTTTAGATTTTTAGAGAATTAGGACATAACTATTACATCTCAAAGGTTACAAAGTAAACACATCTACTCAGCTTCCATTTTTTTCACAAAAATAAAAACTATTGAACAAAAGAGTCATGTATAGTTCCTTATTCTAGACATCCTGACATTTCCTTGATTCCATCCTTGACCCTATTCAATTTTATGTCCTATGAAAAACATTTCAAAAAAAACATCGGATGAGCATAAAAAGATCTGAAAGGTTTATAACAGAATGGAAAGAAAACATCAGTCCATGTATACATAAGAAATAATGAAATAATAGTTTACTCATAAAATATAAGAAATTTAACATACCTCATGAAATCATAATATTTATGCATAACTCAATAGAAATCATAAGGCATAAAGGTAACTTGAAGCATTCATAACATTCTTACGTAGGGAGTACCCCTCATGGTTATGTTTGGAATACCCATCACAGTATATTCCATAAATCTCTTTGGAGAATCCTTAACGATTAACTCCTTCACGTTACCCAATGCATTGGAGAGCTATATCGGGCTCACCTGCCCTTAGTTTATCACAGAACCACCCGTCTTCATAACAATTCTCAAGAACCATAACATAATCAAATCACATAAAACAAGCATAAAAGAAACATAACATTTCTATATTTCAATCAAAAGATATCAATACAACACATTGATATGATAAAAAAATTATTAAAACCATTTTCAATACCAAAATGAAAGAAAAGTAAAACATGGTATTTATTTTTCATTTTAAAAAAAGTTATGGCTTGTAGAGGAAGTCGATGCTCAAATAATGGTCATAGTAGCAGAGAAGTCTTTGTCGCCGCATACATATGACAAAAAAACATTCCCTTTTGTCATTTAGTAAACTCTTCGTATAAAAAAGATTCATTTTGAACACATGTAAAATTAAAAGGGGTTTATACACCATATAAAATAATGTTGTGTATAGATAAAAAATATGCCTCAATGAAAGGAGATTGAGATGAAGTCCCTTATAAAGAAGGTATCCTTAAATTAAGGATAAATCATTCTCATAATTATGTGTGACAAATATAAATACACCCAATATAAGTGGATATAAAGTGTAAAACAACTAGAGGTCATTCACACATATTCATAGGATGACATATTCAATATCTACAAGTTGAACCCAAAGAAATCGAAATTGGGTTAAAAAGTTCCCTTGGTAAAATTTGACAGCCTAACGACGTCACTTTAAAATTCATAACATTAGTTGATGAGAGAGAAAATGGTATCTGATCAGTTGGAAATAAAATTTACATCAATAAGGATATATAATAAAATATCCCAAAATAAAAAGATGTTAATTAAAAGACATAAAAAAATAAGTCTTTTTAAAGGAGGAGTGTGAAAGGTTCCCTTAACGATTTGGGAAACTTTCGAACCGTACACCCCTTGAAAGAAGGGTCATACAATAAAGATGTAACTACCCATAAATGAGAGTATATTATAAAAATATTAAAATAATGGGCATTACATACACCACACAAAAGGAAATAGTTTCCAATGTAGCATGAATCTCACGAGAATAAAAAGTGAGATGACAATCCCCTTATAAAAATTCAGCAGCCTAACGGCGCCACATAAAACTTCCAAAAATGGATTGATGAGATAAAATAGGGTCTATAATCATATTAACATAAAATTTATAGAAATATTAATATAAAATAACATCCCCTAACATAAGAAAGAGGATCTTAAAGTAAGTTACATAAAAAAGAGTACTTAATAAGAAAGAGAGAGGTATGATCCCTTACCTCAAGTCTGACTTGTCTTGTTCATTTCTTTATATTACTGAATAATAAACATTTATCAATTTATAATTTGTTAAGGACCTCCCTTAAAATTTTTTATTCAATTTATATAACATATTATAATGTTATAATAATTAGTTAATTATGTGAGTTCATATCAAATGTTTTTTTCGATGTTTGGTACATGAGTCAAAAATGAACTTTTTTGAAAAGAGTTGTCCATGTAGTTATAAGTACGTCATCTCCAGATTAGTATTAATGATTTAAATATCATATAAATTCATTACATATTCATTTTATACTATTCTATAACATTTGGAGATAAAAATAAATGAAATGCACCGTTCATGGAGATGGTAGGTCGTACGTACGCATGAATGCTACTTTCATTTCTTTGTCATTTTATTGAAATTAAAAATAATTGAGATAGATATATATATATATATATATCATAATTACAGTATAATATATATGTTATATAGGTCACATAATTTTATTAATTTCATTCTTTATACATTCCATGTATTTTATGAACGAGTCACATCACTTGAGGGGGCGGTAGTCCGCACTTCCTCATATGAAATTATCGCATTTGCACAACATGAAAAGAATAAAGGTATGTATTAAATATAAAATACAGAAGAATATATAAAACATAAATATAATATATATCATATATAAAATACAGTTACATCATAATGGCCAACTTTAAAGGGGTTAAAAAATATTGAACCATCATCGTTTCGTGAGACAGTAATTCTCCATCCACAGAAATAGTATGTTCATTAACCATTAGACGGATGTGTGTATAAGTGTAGCTCGAATACTTCTTATAAAAACAACCTAGTATATTTAATATACTGTTTTTGTTAAAAAATAAAGAAATAAAAATAGTTTAGGGGTTGGAGAAGAAAAATAAAACAAAAGAACACATGAGAAGACAATACCTTTAAATCAGGTAACTCCCTTTGGTTTGAACAAAAAGGGTTTCTTGAAGATCTTTCTGCATAAGGTGAGGATTCAATAATAAAAAGAGGTATGTGGAGAGAGGTAATGGGTAGGGTTTTTCCGAGCCAAAGGCTTGATAGGTGTAGATAAGGTGGTAGAGGTGGGGTCCTATTATAAGAGAAGAGGAGAGGCACTCTTAGAATGTTATAAAATATTACTTTATTATAAATGATTTTCGGATTTTAAAGGTCCCAAAAGGATATATTTAGAGGATAAGGTGATAAGGTTTCGAAATCCACTAATCCAATAGGTTTTTGAAAAGTTTAGAACTTATATTTCACCCTATCTTCTCATTTTATTTAAATCGTTCGTTTATGAGGTAATCACTCCATCATCATGGTGTCAAAAATAAAATAATCTATTTAATGTCTAAAAATTATAAAAAAAATATCATGATGTAGGAAATATTTTTATCTTTTTATTTAATATTTATAGTAAAAAATATGAATTGTATAACCCCATGTAAAAATTGTTTTAATAAAACAATACATGTTTGTGACATTTTAATTTTAACTTTATATAAAAAGTTATTAATGTCATTTTCCAACCAAAGTGGCTCCATGGGGTACCCAAGTTGACCCATGGATTTTCGTGGTCGGTCATGACTCATCAAATAAGGGTAGGACATGTGTCAAGGTCATTTCATATTATTATATCATTATCTTTACTTTAAATTACACTAATTACCTCTAATCGCGATTAATAAAACTTAAGAGTTACTATTCACCAAACAATTATTTTAATATCATTGAACCACATTTTACTTACTAATGAAAACCATGTATGTTTGATTTTTGAAAATCATATCACAGAAGTGGTAAAGTTTCATTTAAATGAAAAAATCAGTTTCTTTAACTACCACTTAGTGGTTTCAATATTCATCAAAAATTGATGTTTTTCAGAAAAATACAAAAAATTCACCATAAGATATATTTGATATTTCGAATTCAAAAATGATTTCTATTTTAAAAGATTCACAATATATAAGTTTCATTAATTAATTAAATAATTCATTACTGCTGCCAAAACAAATAGCATGTTTTTAAGAAATAATATCTATTAATAGATTGACACTAGTTTAAGTCCAATTTCAAAGTGAAATTAATTCTAATGACCCCCATTGGATTAAATGGTAAAAATATATTCTAAAAAACTTTAATATCAATTAAAAAGATAATATATCCATAAAAATAAATCAGATTAAAAGGAGGTTTTGAATTATAATGCAACATTTTCACAAAAAATGATCTTTATCGAAAAAATAACAAAAATTTACACAAGTAAATTTTGATGTCTAGATTCTAAAGAAGGATTTAATTCTGACAAATAAGAAATTTAAAATTGTCAAAAGTATATTTAAAAATTGTTCTTCATCAAAAGGCAGTTAATCAGCCTTTTAAAGAATATTAGAAGATTTATGCTTAAAATTGGATTCATTTGCATTATAAGCCTCTAACATTTATTGGATAAATGTAAAATTATTTAACAAACATATATAATAATTTTGTAGTTATTTTTGTTCATTACCACCATTAAAATTGCGAGGCATTAACTATTATAATATTATTATATTATTAGTTTGCAATGTAAGATTTCAAAGAAACTCGTTATTTCGTATTGGGTACGCCATCGAGCATAGTAATCCCTTTAAAGTAATATTAACATTTTATTCAAAAATATTGATAAACCTTAGAATGTGATATTATTTATTTACATGGGATGTTACATCCTTCCATACTTTTGGGAATTGTGTCCTCGCAATTTCAAAATTGGGCTTGGAAACTTCATTGAAAGTCCCACATCAGAACAAGAGTCAGTAAAACTATCACATTAAAGGAAAGTGAGAGAAGTACAAAGGTCACCCGAGTTAACCCATACTAGGATTACAAGTAGGAAAATATGGATATGGAGGAGAAAACAAAGGGCTATGTTCTGATGGAGGGTGATATTAAACATATCTAGGGGAATGGTAACCACAAGAAAATCACAAAATTGTGATGGGTTAAATGATATTCGATTCCCCAGTAGGAAAAGTTAACAGACAACATTTTTGTTTTATGTTACTTTTTATTCAGGAATTTATTTTTGAGCTTTACTAAATCATAATGAAAGATTCTTACTGGTCACGTAGGCTTTCAACTTTTACTAGATTCCTTAATCAAACTCGTATTTTCTCTAAAAGACAAGTATTTAGGAACACTTGTTCGCATTAAGAGTACTATAATAAACTTCATGAGAATCACCTAATCCACAAAAGAGAACTATATATTTCCCATGTCTTTATATCTCAACCAAAACCAAACCAAAAAGTTTTTTATGACATCAGATAATACCCAAAAATGATATTTTTTTTTACAAAAAGAAAAACTACTACTATTCTCCAAAATTTGTCAAACAAAACCCAAAGTTCAACGAAGACCATTCAATAAACAATTTGTCCATAAAATTCTTCAAATTAATCCCAACTAAGATTGAAACCCAAATATTTGAAGGATTTAATCACATAGTCTCCTAAGATAAATCTTAAAATTTTTCTCCAAAATAACATTAATTACTCTTACAGTCTCATACTGAAAAGTAATTAACCTAATCACATATCCTCCATGATAGGCTAATCATTTCCATTGATAACCCAACATCAATGTACTCTTAATTAATAAAATCATCTAACTAAAAAGAATCATTCAAAATAACCAGGGACTTCACGTAGTCCAGTGGAAGGCGATAAATATCAGTTGCACTTTGGTTTTGGGTTCGATTCATGCAGCTTCATCCGATGTGACGGGTTGTCACACGGTCTGTGTGTTGTCCTTTTTCCAAAACTATATAATTATTAAAACATTCCCCAAAACAAGATAAAATCTTCAAAAATAACCATAACATAATTTAACATCATGTTTATCTCATGTCGTTCATATTCCATCATAACGTATAGTAACCCATAATTACCTCAAAAGTAAGGATCATATAAACCCTAATGGTTACCATTATAATTATTACCTGAACTTCCATGTTGAGTTGGTTCTCTCGTACATGATGCATTAGATAACTCACCAAGGTTCAAGTGGTTGATCATGACTCCTGATAGTTGGTTAATAATAACCATGATATTTCTCATTGAATCCCCCATTTCATCCAGTATCTTAATCAGAGAACCACCACAGTTTCCTTTAAACCCATTGTCACTTTGGTGCCTACTAGATCCATCCATTTACCAAAACCAGAAATGTCAGTGTGAGTATATCAACAAAATCATTATGTACTAAATAAGAAGATAGACACTAAGATATACTTATCCAATTTATCTCAAACTCATTCCAAACATCAAAAATAACAATGACTCTATCTAATAAAATAACCATTTTGGTTATACACAACTTGTCACATAACACCCTAACCTCTAAAGTTATCTAAACCGACCTTTGATACCATCTACAAGGACCCAGCCTTAAACATTACTTATTATTGAATTAAATGAATATTTCACATTGAGGATCTTTTCAGGATTAGAGTTTTTGAGAATTAGTAAATAACTCTTACATATCAAAGGTTACAAAGTAGACACATCTACTCAGCTTACATTTTTTCACAAAAATAAAAACCCTTGAACAAAAGAGTCATGTCTAGTTCCTTGTTTTAGACAGCCTGACATTTCCTTGATCCCATCCTTGACCCTATTCGGCTTTATGTCCTGTGAAAAACATTTCAGAAAAGAACTTGGGATGAGCATAAAAAGCTCAGTATGGGTTATAACATTATGGAAAGAAAACATCAATCCATGTATACATAAGAATGAATGAAATCATACTTTACTCATAAAACATAATCAATTTAACATACCTCATGAAATCATAAGATTTATGCATAACTCAATAGAAATAATAAGTCATAAAGGTAACTTGAATCATTCATAACATTCTAACATAGGGAGTAACCATCATGGGTACGTTTGGAATACCCATCACAGTATATTCCATAAATCTCTTCGGAGAAGCATTAATGTTTAACTCCTTCATGTTACCCAATGAATTGGAGAGCTATATTGGGCTCACCAGCCCTTAGTTTATCACGGAACCAACCGTCTTCATAAAAATTCCCAAGAACCATAACATAATCGTATCACATAAAACATGTATGAAATAAACATTACATTTCCACATTTCAATCACAAGATATCAATATCACACATTGATATGATAATAAAATTATTAAAACCAATTTCAATACCAAAATGAAAGAAAAGTAAAACATGTTATTTTTTTCATTTTAAAAAAAAGTTTAGGCTTATAGAGAAATATGAAGCTCAAATAATGGTCACAGTGGCAGAGAAGTCATTCTCGCCGCATACGTGCGACAAAAAAACATTCCCTTTTGTCGTTTAGTAAACACTTCATATAAAAAAGATTCCTTTTGAATAAACATAAAATCAAAATGGTTTTATACACCGTATAAAATAATGTTGTGTATAAAACAAAATATTCCTCAATGAAAGGAGATTGAGACGAAGTCCCTTATAAAGAAGGTATCCTTAAATTAAGTATAAATCATTCTCATAATTATGTGTGAAAAATATAAATACACCCAATATAAGTGGATATTAAGTGTAAAACAACCAGAGGTCATTCACACATATTCATAGGATGACATATTCAATAACTACTAGTTGAACCCAAAGAAATCGAAATTGGGTTAAGAATTTCCCTTGGTAAAATTCGACAGCCTAACAGCGTCACTTTAAAATTCATAACATTAGTTGATGAGAGAGAAAATGGTATCTGGTAACATGGACATAAAATTTACATCAATAAGGATATATAAGGACATATCCCAACATAAAAAGATGTAAATTAAAAGATATAACAAAATAAGTCTTTTTAAAGGAGGAGTGTAAAAGGTTCCCTTACTGATTTGGGAAACATTCAAAACGTACAACCCATGAAAGAAGGGTCATACAATGAATATGTAACTACCCATAAATAAGATTATATTATACAAATAGTAAAATAATGGGCAGTACATACACCACACAAAAGGAAATAGTTGCCAATGTAGCATGAATCTCACGGGAATAAAAAGTGAGATGAAAATCCCCTTATAAAAATTTGGCAGCCTAACGGCGCCACATAAAACATCCAAAAATTTATTGATGAGATAAAATAGGGTCTCTCAAAATATTAACATGCAATTTATAGAAAGAAAAGTATAAAATAACATCCCCCAAAATAAGAAATAAGAGCTTAAAGTAAGTTACATAAAAAAGAGTACTTAATAAGAAAGAGAGAGGTAGGATCTCTTACCTCAAGTCCGACTTGTCTTGTTCATTTCTTTATATTCCTGAATAATAAAATTTTGTCAATTTATAAATTCTTAATGAAATATTTTATTGTTTATTATTCAATTAATATCACATATTATAATGTTATAATAATTAGTTTATTATGTGAGTTCATATCAAATGTTTTTGTCGATGTTTGGTACATGAGTCAAAAATGAACTTGTTTGAAAAGAATCGTCCACGTAGTAATAAGTACATCTTCTCAAAAATAGTATTAATGATTTAAATGTTTTATATATCTATTAAATATTTATTTTATACTATTTCATAACATATGAGATAAAAATAAATGAAATTCACCGTTCATGAAGACGGTAGGCCGTACGTACGCATGAACGCTACTTTCATTTCTTTGACATATTAATGGAATTAAAAATAATTGAGAGATATATATTATAATTACAGTATAATATATATATTATATAGATCACATAATTTCATTAATTTCATTCTTTATATATTCTATGTATTTCATGAACGAGTCACATCACTTGAGGGGGAGGTAGTCCGCACTTCCTCATATGAAATTATCACATTTTCACAACATGCAAAGAATAAAGGTATGTTTTAAATATAAAATAAAGAAGAATATATAAAACATAAATACCATATATATCATATATAAAATATAGTGACATCATAATGGCCACCTTTAAAGGTGTTAAAAGAATATTGAACAATCATCGTTTCGTGAGGCAGTAATTCGCCATCTATTGAAACAGTATGTTCTTTAACCATTAGACAGATGTGTGTGTAAGTGTAGCTCTAATACATATTATAAAAACATCGTATTATATTGAAGATACTGTTGTTGTTACAAAATAAAGGAATAAAAAGAGTTTAGGGGGTTGGAGAAGCAAAATAAAACAAAAGAACATACGAGAAGACATTACCTTTAAATCGGGTAACTCCATTTGGTTTGAACCAAAAGGGTTTCTTGAAGAGATTTTTTCCTAAGGAGAGGCTTCAATAATAAATATAGGTGTGTGGAGAGATTAAATGGGCTGGTGTTGGCCGTTCCAAAGGCTTGAGAGGTGTGGGTTAGGTGGTATAGTTGGGGGCCTTTTATAAGAGAAGAGGAGGGGCACTCTTGGAAAGATATAAAATATTACTTTATTATAAATTATATTTGAATATAAAGGTCCCAAAAGGATATATTTCTTGTATAAGGTGATAAGGATTCTAAATTCACCCATCCAATAGGTTTTTGACAAGTTTAGGACTTAGATTTCAGCCTATCTTCTCATTTTATTTAAATCGTTCATTTATGAGGTAATCAGTGCATCATCACGGTGTCATAAATAAAATAATTTATTTATTGTCTAAAAATTATAAAATAAATATAATGATGTAGGAAATATTTTTAGATTTCTAATGAATATTTATATTTAAAAATATGACTTTTATAACCCCATGTAAAAATTGTTTTAGTAAAACAATACATGTTTGTGACATTTTAATTTTAACTTTCATTAAAAAGTTATTAATGTCATTTTCCAACCAAAGTGGCCCCATGGAGTCTCCAAGATGACCCATGGATTATCTTGGTCGGCCATGACTCATACAATAATGGTAGAACATGTGTCAAGGTCATTTAATATTATTATAACATTATCTTTACCTTCAATTACACTAATTACCTCTAATCGTGATTAATAAAACATAAAAGTTACTATTCACCAAAAAATTATTTTAATCTCATTGAACCACATTTTACATCCTAATGAAAACCATGTATGTCAGATTTATTTAAATCAAATCACAGAAGTGGTAAATTTTCATTTAAACGAAAAAATCAGTTTCTGTAACTACAACCTAGAGGTTTCACTATTCATCAAAAATTGAAGTTTTTCTGAAAAATACCAAAAATTCACCCTAATCTATATTTGATATTCCAAATTCAAAAATGATTTATATTTTAAAAAATTCAAAATATATAAGTCACATTAATTAATTTAATAATTCATTCCCGCTATCAAAACAAATAGCGTGTTTTTTAGAAACAATTCTATTAAAAGATTGATACTAGTTTAAGTCCAATTTCAAAGTGAAATTAATTACAATGACCACAATTGGATTAAATGGTAAAAATATATTCTAAATACACTTTAATCTCAATTAAATAGATAATCAATCCATATAAATAAATCATATTAAAAGGAGGTTTTGAATTAAAATGCAACATTTTAACTAAAAATGATCTTTATCGGAAAAATAACAAAAATTTACAAAAAGTAAATTTTGATGTCCAGATTCTAAAGAAGGATTTTATTTTTTCAAATACAAAATTTAAAATTTTCAAAAGTATATTTAAAAAGGGTTCTCCATCAAAAGGCAGTTAATCGACCTTTTAAAGAATATTAGAAGATTTATGCTTAAAATTGGATTCATTTGCATTTTAAGCCTTTAACATTTATTGGATAAATGTAAAAATATTTAACAAACATATGTAATAATTTTGTAGTTATTTATGTTCATTCCCACCATTACAATGGCTAGGCGTTAATTATTATAATATTTTTATATTATTAGTTTTCAACATAAGATTTCAAAGAAACTTGTTGTTGCGTATTGGGTACACCATCGAGCATAGCATTCCCTTTAAAGTAATATTAACATTTTATTCACAAATTTTGATAAAACATAGAATTTAATATTATTTATTTACTTGGGATGTTACATTCCCACTTGACATATCCTACGTTCCACAACTGTCCTTTGGATTTTTTTGTCCCTAGTGCTCTTGACTTCATGAGATTCTACTCATCATGCGATCAGTTGTAACTAAACTGCCACAAAGTCACACCTAGTGTATAACCATATGATATTCTCATCACTATGGTCCCAAGGCTATAGACCATTGGTAAATTGGATGCCCGATCTGGATGATTTTAGTGTTTTAGAAAATAGGTGTGGTTGCATCTAGGCCTGGTTTAAATTGGTTGGACCGACCTGACCAACCTGGCCTGGGGGTCCTGTATGACCCTACCCTTTTCGACCTACCCATCCTGACCGGGTTGGTTTTGTGCTAACCCGGTCTCTCATGGCCAAGTGGCCAAGCCCATTGGGCCTTACTATACCCAGATGGTTTGGTCATGGGTCCAGTCTATCGGGTCGCCCAGTGATCCAATTCTCATCCGGTCTGGTCAAACTTTATCTGACCGCCTTTGACCGGTGGGGCCTCCCAATGGCTTGGGTCCCCAGTAGGCCCAACCCGCATCCATGGGCCAGCTCTCCTCCATCTCAGACATCGTATGACATCCAATTCACGTAGCTACCCTATGGTAGAGTAGCGCCGCCCCCTTGGCCAGATGTTCTTCTCACGTAGACTAGGGATTCCACATCACCTGTGACAAGTTGCACGTCCATCTCAATGCTGCAGTCCATTGTCTATAGATTTGGGCCACGTGGTTCCTCCAACGTGGCTATGTGGCCACACCCCCATGCCATTATATGTTGGCCTCTATTCACATGCCTTTGTGATGGCATATCATGTCACCATCATGGCATGCTGCCAGCATCGCACCTCTTTCCTGCCACATGCCATGGTGTTGATGGCTCCTACTGCCAACATGGACTAGTTTCACTATTGTAGCCTTTTTATACCATCAGGGATTCATGTTGTGACCTCTCATAGATTTTACGGCCTGCCTAGTTGTATCCCTTCTTGCCTGGAACAACAAGTTGATGCACCGTTTTGGTCCCTCCTAGACCACGAAAGTTTTCACCTTTGGCCATTTCGCAAAAAGAATGGGAAGAATGCAAGAAGAAATTAGGGAAGTAGTCACAACACCAAAATAGCCAATAATGATCAAGGTCTTTTTTCATGTTGAGATAGATGCGTTCTCGTTATCAGTATCACAAAGAACCAAAATATAGTGAAAATAATCATTAAGATAGATATCCTCTTTTTCCCGCTTCATTAACAGTCTTTCATAAATGACCTAATTGTCAATAAACTTGTTCATCTGTTGGTACATGTTTTTCATTAAACATTTTGAATGTGGAAAGGAACATCACTCAGAAAAACCACCAACCTTGGAATGAATATTTTCCGATGATTATTTTTCTCCATCGTCTTTCAATCTCTAGTCCTGAATCCACTCTCCAAGGGATTCATCTTCATCGTCTGATAATTTGATGTTCATCATTGTAGAGTTTTCCTTCTTCATTTTTTGGAGGAATTAGAGGGTTTTTATTCAACCCTAAATTAACTATTTAATTATAGAAGGAAATTGAGGGTGCGTTATAAAAATTCCAAGATGAATCTTTAATGAATTTAATTAATTGGATTCAACATCACCTCATTGTTACATCGTAGTGTTAACAAGCTGCTACGTAACAAAGAAAAAATATAATAAAATATCTTTTTTATGTTATTTTATTTTTCATCCAAAAAGTCTAAAAAATATACTTTTCTGTCCACCCACACTGGTCAATGTTAGTCCCTTCCAAGGCGAATCTTGATGCTCTATGTTCAAATATGCCTTCATATTTTTGATTCAGGAACTAGTTAGAATGTTTAAAAAACTGTCTCACATGTTTATTTAATGAATATTAAAAATATTTCAAAGATATGTTCCGACCACTATAGGTCTCAGAATCATGTAGAATATTATATTTCGGCCTCTAAATAATCACATTTAATTTTAATAAAAAATTACATGGAATTCTAGGACATTACATCGCCCCCACCTTTAGTGGATTACTTCCTCATAAGCCAAAACAAGGGATTATCAAACAAATGGGAGTACATTTCACAAATATCAGCCACCTTCTTCAATGTGATATCATGGAGATTACTATGCGGCCAATGAACACACACCATAAGAATTGACCATGCATGAAGGATTCTGTCTAGTTGATCCTCTATCTCCACCGGGTACTTTGCAAATGTCTCTCCATCACCAATTTCTAGTTCCTCGTGGTCAATAACGTGAGAAGGATCGTGCACATATCTCCTCATCTAGGATACGTGGAACACATTGTACACCCTCCATAAATACAGTGTTAGATTCAATAGGTACACCACCTATCCCACTCTATGCAATTTTAGAAAAGGTCTAATGATCCTCAGAGATAGCTTTCCGTCCTATCCAAATCTTTGTATCCATCATCGAGGAGAGATGTGTAGGAATATGTTGTCCCCATAATCAAACTCCAAGGGTCTCCATAACCTATCATCATAATACTTTTTTCATCTTTTTGAAATCTTCATCCACCCTCAGATAGCCAGAACATTCTCATTGGAAGCTTGTACCATCTCAGGACCCATGAGTGTTGACTACCATGGGTATGTCCAGTATAACGGTGACCTACATGGTTGTCCGTACAGTTCCCCGAATAGTGCCACATCGATGGTGGAGTGGTAGCTGTTGTTGTCTATAAATTCCATCAGTGATAGTTGGTCCTCCCAACATGGACCAAAATCAAGAATTCAATCACGAAGCATATACTCCAATGTCTATATGGTCCGCTCCATTTAACCATCCATTTGTGGGTTAAAGGCTATGCTAAAGTGCAACTAAGTTCCATATGCCTTCTGTAATCCCTTCCACATCAGGGATGTAAAGAGTTCATCACAATGTCATACTATCGTATATGGGACTCCATGGAGTCAAACTATCTTCTTCACATAAAGGAATCCCAAGCTCTCTATTGAACCATGTTCTTGAATGGGTAAAAAGTGGGCCGACTTAGTGAGTTGTTCTATGATCACACGTATGGTATCATTCCCCCTGGACATACTTGGTAAACCCATCATGAAGTATATCCATATCCAATGCCAATTCATCTTTTTTACCTTGCTGGGTTGTATCAAACCTATTGGGACCTAGTGCTTGACATTCACATTCTGACAAGTGAGGCATCTCAAGATAAACTCTTCTACTTCCTTCTTTATCCCTGACCACTAGTACTAACATCAGAGGTTCTAAAAATCTTCTCTAAACCAAGATATACTACCAATGTGGATGTATGGAACTCCCTCAATTCCTCCTCTTGAAACACCACTAGTACTACACCGAGTCCTCCAAAATGATGGCATGATCCCCACCTTTATAATATCCCACATGGGCATGCCCTATATACATATGGGCCTATTTATATTCATAGCTAGCATCCCTGAGTTAGAACTCCCAAACTCTTTGTAAGAGTGGAGGAGGAATAACCATTGATAGAAGAAAATATTTCTCCTCTCTCTCTCCATGAAGTATATCTAAAGCGATACCAACTACTCTGAGGCCTCATTCTACTACGGTGAACTCGATCTCCTACTTAGATCATTTGAAACCACGTTCTGCTTCCTAGGTGGATAGAATATCTTGAAGTCACAGTTCTGGAGGAACTCTAATTAATTTTTTTGTCTCAAATTCGTATCCTTCAGAGAAAAGATATACTTGATACACTTTTGGCCATATTGGATGATGAATCATCCACCCATAAGGTAGTGTCTCTGAATTTTTAATGCAAAGAATACTATTTCCAACTCATGGTCATGAGTCATATAGTTTTGCTGATGTGTTCAAAACTTTCATGATCCATAAGCAATCTCTATTTTCCCCTGCATTAGGAAATAAGCAAGTCTGGTTCTAGATACATCATAGAACACCATGTAGTCGGCACCATCCTCTAGAAGACTCAATATAGGAGCACTCATCAAGATTTATCTCAAATGTGGAATTTTCTTTTGGCATATTTCTATCCACATGAATGATTTTCCTTTCTTCATAAATTCTTTCATGAGTGCTTCCACTCTGGAGAAGATAGGTGAAAACCTTTGATAGTACCCAGCTAACCTAATAAAACTTCTCACCTCAGAAACATTATTTAGTGGTTCCCAAGAAAGCACCCCCTCTATCTTCACTAGATCTACAAAAACACTATCCTTTGAGAAGAAATATCTCAGGATGTGGACATTTAATTTCCAATACACACACTTTGAGAGATTCCCATAAAGTTGGTGCTCTGAAAGTGTGTCCAGAACCATCATCACGTGTACTACATGCTTCTCCTCGGACACTTAATTACACAAGATGTCATAAACAAAGACCACTACAAACTGGTCTATTTATGGCAGGAAGATCATGTTCAATTGTCCCATGTACACTATTAGGGTGTTTTTCATGAAAAATGGCATCACTAACTACACATAGTGGCCATAGAAACATCTTAAATATATCATTTATATGTCCCCATCTCCAACTCGAGGGTGGAGATATCATTATCTGAGGTCAATCATCAAGAAACATCTCAATTCCTTATGATAATTAAAGAGGTCATCAATCCTCAGTAGAGGATTCTTGTTCATTGATGTCACCTGGATTAGGTGTTACAAGTCCACGCATAACCCAATGATTTTGTATTCCTTCTTGAAAAACAACACAAGGGCTACCCATGGTGAAATGTTGGGCCTTTTGAACCCATTCCACTGTAAGTCCTCCAACTATACCTTTAGATCCTAGAGCTCTGCGAGATCCATCTGATATGTAGGTGTAGAAATCGTTGTCGTCCTGAGGTTCAAATCAATATATAAGTCTACCTATCTATGATAAGGTACTCCTATAATATCCTCTAGAAAAGCATCCTCATACTCCCACACCATTATGTGAAACTGTGGACTTGTCTCATCCACATCACAAAGGTTCATTTTAGCCAAATGATGAGTGTTCAACTACACCCTCGTGTGTACGAGTCCATCCCATGCTGCAATAGCTCCCTTCTTGCCGGTGAACGAAAATCTGGTCCCATATCTGCAAACATACTGAACTATGTGCCTAAAATAGTTGATATGGGAATGAACTGAAGATACCCATTCTATAACCAAGATGACATCATAGGGCCTAAATTCCACTACTCATGGATCCCAACTGAAGCTCTCACCTTCAAGAGTAAGCTCACACTATCAGCATGATTGTGTGATCACCAAATCTCTTCCTGAAGGAGTCTCTAATCCTAATAATCGATCCAACTGCTTGATCAGAATCTCCAAGCTCTAAACAAGGTCCTTGGCATGGAAGGAGAGACAAGAATCAATGTCAATAAGAACTATAGGTAATGTAGAGAAGACATATATCATACCTTGTATCACCTTTGGGGCATCAGGACCATTGGCCTCAATGACCTGAAGCTGAGCCCGCCCTTATCCACCTGTTATTAGAGTCTGTGGAGGACCACTTGGGGGAGGTGGTGGTGTTAGTACCTCGTACCAACACTAACCTCCTCTAGCTCATCTCACTCCTCATCTAGGTCCACCACCTTGAGGATAGCCCTATTTGTTTTTCTGTCACTGCCTCAGAGGTCCCTCAACCGTCTGTCGGTCATCTATGTGGTGAGTTAGGGAATCCTAAGCCATATACCCCCTTCCCACCGCATGTGTAGACTATTATGCTATTATGATGACTCCCTATTCCCTGTGAGACTCATACTACGGACCACGATCCATGGTTCATCCTCCTAAAGGTATGACCCATTTGGGCCTCAACATCATCTGTCAAATACCGACCATGGAGGACTCGTCCACCTGCAACTTCGTGGAAGATCCCACAGTCAATGCCTACTCTACATGGAATCTCTCCAGTATTAAAGATCGATCTAGCACCCATCCTTCATAGGTATGCTAAGAGAAATCATTGATGAACTAATCTCCCATCGGATTATGTGCTCAAAGGTTTAGGCCTTGAAGAAAGCTTCTCATACCATATATTTAGAGTAATGGGTGAGGTCTGTGAACCGCGTAGACTACTCAACCACTATCAGGTTCCAATACTATAGGTGAAGAATCACCTATATGCAGAGTGAGCACATAGTCATAGGGAATAACTCCTCCCTAAAAAGTCAATCAATGTCATGCTAGATAAGTGTAACCTCCTCATTTATCTGGATCATCAAACTCCACAATCTCCCTGTCGAACCCTGCAGAAGGCCCATGGCTAGAACTGTCATCTGGTCAAGTGGTGTCCTTAATAAGAGGAAGACTCACATCACTACATACATACAATACTCCACAACATGAGGATCTATCTCTCCAATGAACCTAGGAGGTCTCTTCCTCAGGAAGTCAAGTAAGGCCCAAAACATATGTACATCCTCTACCAGTATCACCGGTAGTAAGTACTGATGAACGAGAGGTGGTATCAGTCGGACATCACCGATGGTACCATCTCGGGTAACTATCCATGAACCGAAGCCTCGTTACTCTATAGACCATCCTCATGGTAATGCACTATAATCATAGCTAGTTGTCTGCGTAGAGGAATCTTGAAATAGATCAAGATGAATTACGATTAACAGGTTATACTTGGTGAGATTAATCTAACACAAAAAGATAATGAGAAATTATTCAAAGATGCATGCAATCATTGTTTTCATGTATCATGTTATGAATAATAATTCAAGGTCTTGCTGTATGGTTATGTCATCTACCACACAAACACTAGACTTCATGTCCTGAAATCCAAATTGGGAACACATGACTATGTTACCCAAACAAATTACAGACTCTTAGTTCTTCTTGTAGAACTAATCGCCCCTCTGATACATTTCTTTCATGGCTTGTACCCCAGGATCCATGCCATGACTACCACAAGCCATGCCATCCATAGTCTAGGGGCTGGTGACTAACATTGAATATGAATATCCCAAAAATAAATGCATTTTCATATAAACATGTACGCACACAAATCTCAAATTGTGGAAAGTAAAAAATAATTAAACCACAATTGTCACTAAGAAAACTATAGAGAGAATAGTGAAAATAAAAGTACAAAGGGGCTAGAATACAATCCCAATTCAAAAAAGGAAAGTAAAACTACCATGGTCCATCCTCTCGAGACCCTACTTGAAGTGTAGATGAAGGGTAGCTTCCTATAGCTTTAGAAGTATGCCCATATGTCCCATCTCACTAAGAACCACCTAGTCCTGTACCTCCAAGCTCTCCATCAAAGCATCGATCACCTAAACGAGACCTGACATGTGTGGTAGAAGCCTGTGTAGGGGTGACTAACACAATACTCAGTAGGGGCCACAAACCACAAAGGTTAGACCACAAAGCCTGACCACAAATCAAGACCACCAACAGTGACAGCTCACACTAGGGATAAATCAAAGGGTAGAAAGAAATTTTCTAATTCATAAAGCTGAATCATCTGGTATGGTTGAGGGGCACATCCCTAATTAGTCACCAAGGATTTTTTAGCTTCTAGGGCACTGAGGAATGCTCCGATACAAGACCACTGAAGTCCAATCATCTGCTGGACCACTATGGTCTACTCAGTTGTTGGACTACTAAGGCCCGATCAGCTATTGGACAATTGAGGACTATTGCGCTAATGGATAATTGAGCAACACTGAGCCACTGGAACACTGAGGCATGATCGGCTGCTTGAATATAGAGGTATGTTCATCTACTGGACCACTGAGATCCACTCAACTACTAGACCACAGAGGTCTATTGAGATACTAAACTGCTAAGGTCTATAAGGCTTCTGGACCACTGAGGTCCCACTCATCTTTTACTTTGTGTCACAACCAGTCGGAGGATTCCCTCTCTCTAGTGCACTTGACTCTAGGAGATTCAAATCATCAATCCATCATTCATAAATCAACTACCACGAAGTCTTACATATATTATACCCAAAGGAACTTTTTATCTAAAGGGTCCCAATACTGTAGATGACGCATCAATTAGACACTCAGGATGAAAGATATTTCCTTTTAGTAACCATGTTATAGTTGCATTTGGGACCGATCCAACATGGTTGGACTGACCTAGCCAACCCGGAATCTGGATCCTACAAGACCCAAACTGTATTAGCCAACCCAGCATGACATGTTTCGGTCTAGGACAACCCTGTCTGGCCTGGCCTAGTTGACAGGCCCTTTGGGCCATGTTGGACCTATCCCAGTTTGACCGTTCGTCAAACCCACTAGGTCGCCCAATGACTTGGTTCTCATCATGTCTGATTTGACTTAATCGAACATGTTCAGACCAAATGGATTCCCAATAGACTGGTTCCCCATATGGCCTATCAAGAATCAGTGGCCCGATTCTCATCCAGCTCAGACGCAATACATCATTTGGTTCATGCAGCAACGCAATGCTATGGTGGTGCCGCCCCATCAACTAGTGATTCCACTCATGAAGACTATGTAATCCACATAAACCACATCATGTCATGGGTACATATCACTGATGTATTCCATATACCGCAGCATTGTGTTCTGTAGCGCCTACAACATGGCTGGGTAGCTGTGTCGCCTACCCCCAGTCGTTGACCTTCATTCTAGTGGCCCCTCTCACCATCATGGCATACTGCATGTGCACCAACTACCACATACTGTTGATCATGGTTTCAGAGGATCTGGATATCATTTCAGCCCAGGTGTTGTGGCCTGGTGTCATCGCCATGACCGTGTGTCACTACTGTGGCTATGTGTAATGGTTGTGTGCCGCCACTGCTGCATCATGTCGCCTCTATGTTCCTACCTGGACTGCAGATTCCATTTTGGCCAACTATTTCACCACAAATAATGGAAATGAATGCAAGAAGAAATTTGGGTAGGAATGACATCATAAAAACACAGAAAAATGATCTAGGTATTTTTTTCATGTTGACCGAGATTAGTTTTTGTTAAATGGGTCACAAAAAACATAAATAAAGAAGAAATAATATATAAGATAGAAATCCCCTTTATCCAGCATAATTAACCATCATGTATGAATGATCAACCCATGGATCAACCGGTTTTTTGGTTGGTCCGCTTTCATCGTTAAACATTAAGAATGGGGAAAGGAAAATCACTTAGAAAAACCCCCCTTCATGAGAAAATAAATTGATTAAGGATGATTATTTACCATTGTTTGTCGATCATTGGTCCCAAATCTTCTCTCCAAGGGCATCATCGTCATTTTCATATTTCAAAGAATTCATCATTAGGTAGGTTTCCGTCATCGTTTGTCAGAGGAGTTATAGTGTTGTTCATCAATCATGAATTCCATGATTAATTAAAGAAGGCAAATGAGTGTTCATTTCATAATTACCATGATAATTCATTAATGATGTTCATTAATGGGATTTAGCGTTGCCTCATCACTATAATGTAGCATTGAAAAGTCATTGTATAACAAAAAATAAAATATAATAAAATAATGTTTTAATTTATTTTATTTTACTTCTGAGAATTCTACAAATTATATTTTTGGTTGACCCACATCATTCAATGATAGGCCCATCCTATGAGAATCGCAATGCTATGAGATTAACAGTGCCTTCATATTTTTGATCTAGGAACAGGTTTAAAAGTTAAAAAACCCTATTTCACAAAAATATATTAATCTTTAAAGATATTTCAAAAATAAATTCATTCCACTCTAAGCCTCAAAATCACAAACCATATTAGATTTTGGTCTTGAAATAATATAATTTAATGTTGAAATACTTACATGTAATTTCAAAACATAACAAACACTTTTAAATAAGTACAGTCATTTTCATAATAAATTTGATATATTTGATGAGCCAACAAATAATTCTCATTAATACAAGAAGGATTTTATATTTAATATCAATGATTCACTACAGAAGATGATAAACCAATCTTATATAAGTATCCAACCATTGATATTTAAATATTATTACATAATTCAATCGTAGATAACAAAACACAATTATTTATTATAGGATTCCATAGAAGTCAACATAAATTTCTCTATAATGAGATCATCCCAACATAAAACCATTCTTCATTGTTTTTGATAACCCATGTTGTTTTGTATGAAATTGAAATCCATTCACAACATATGCATTATAATATTTAACTATTTTGGATAATGGATTACTCAATAAACACAAACCATTATCATCTTCATTAGGATGCTGATATACATAAAGATTTAGAATATAATTATCAATATAAAAAGTAATAAATTGATTTTAAATGTAAAACCATAAACAATTTATTTTACCAATTTTTAAAACTAGAAGGAAAAAATAATTATTTCTACACACTTCAAAACAAGTTAATAAAAATTATGGAAACCACTTCTTGATATGATTATCAAATCATCTAAAAATACATATTTAATTTACATTAAGAAATTATAAAATAATTGATAGGAGCACTCACATTACGAATGGTTTCATTTATTCATAGTTGAGTAGAACAATACATGTGATGTTGATCATTTGAAATCCATCATTCATGAATGCAACAAAATATAGGTTCAAGATGATTAAAAATGATAATTTATTGTTCATTTCATCATCACTATTTTCCTCCTTGCAGCCCATGTAGTTATGTATTGAAGGATATTCAGATTGAAAATAATGAGAGTTGAAAAGTATCATTTTCATCTGCAACTAAGCTTCTGAAATGGATCCTTTAATATATTATTTTCTATATAAATTTTTATTTAATTTATTCATGCATCTCTCAAATGGTTACATCCATTAGAACATTATTGTCCATACATATTTTGTTTCAGGAAGCAAATGTGGTATTATGGGATCTATTGAATCAATGAAACCCAACAAGATTATATTCTTTGCAATTTATATAAAATTAAAACAACATATTATAGTAGAGTACTTAGTGCATAAAAGTTTACATTCATAGTAGATACGTCTTGAATAAAATAAGATATTTATATTAACTCATCAAAAATCATATAATTCATTAAACCTCCAAATCCAATAGGATGAATTATTTCCATTATAACATGAAAACCATGACATTTTAATCTTGTAATATCACCATTTATAACACATCAAACCAAATTGGATACATAACCATCTAAAATACAAAAATCAGAAATCCAATAATAAATAAAAAAATGAGATTATTTGGAAACAATATAATCGTCTTTTGAATTCATTAACTTCTATGGTTTGACATTTTCAAACCATTAATTTTCTAGTTGATACAAATTTAGTTAAGATCTAATCCAAACTTTCCATTATATTTTTTCTTACTAGGTCTATCCAAAATTATATAAAATTTATTATCAAAATATTTATTCTTAATGTGCATGTCATCCAATATGTGACAGACCAACAAGTCAGACTAATATGGAAGATCTAAAAAAAGTTATCTTTTTATCCAATGGTATTATATCTCAAAGCTATCATTTTTTTATTTATTCATGTTAAAATGGTAATGGGTGGTAATGAAGAGAAAATATATTTTAAATCAATACCTGAGATAATTATTGGAGACACATCTATTTCAATTATTAATTTTCTTAAATTATATATTTGTATGAAAATGATGATTGTTATGAAGGAATCTTCGATGACTGTCAAAACAAATTTTGTTGTATTGATGATCCTAAACAATTTACTATCACTCATACAATATGGAAATGATTTTGGACTAAATGTAAAATAAATAATTAACATTCTATATGAAGGTAAGTCACATATTTTCCACATCAATGAACCTTTCATTAGAAAATAATGTTTCACAATAATATCTTTTCTACCAAGTTGATTACTCAACAATAAATTTTACTTACCAGTCAATAGATTCAAATAAACAATGAAATTGATTTTTTATGTCCTGTAATTAACATGGTCAAAAATATATATGGACCATTCATCAACATCCAAATCGATAAATTGCATGAATTTATAAAGATGGTAAAATAGAATACTGACTAAGGAAGAGACCAAATTGAGAGAAATCATTACTAAAAATCTCCAATTTCATGTTCCTATATTGGGAAGAAAAATCTAGATGTACATTGTCAAATATTTTCCTTGAATCAACATCACAGGTGTAATTTAAGATTTTAGAGGTTGAAATATTTATTTTTTCTTTCATATTAATGAAACTATATTATGAGACATAAGTAAATTTTGTATTCTGGGTGTAAGGAGAAATACCTCAACTATTTCAGAGGAATCAATCTAGAATTCCCAAGTTGAGACCATTTGACTTCAATTTTACATGTGTTGGAAAACTAACTAACAAATAATTTTTTAACCATAATATATGATTTAATAATTATAACATTAATGAATATTCTAATAACCAATAACTAAATTATGAACCATCCTCCTTCTCTAATAGAATTTTTTAGGCAATACAGTTCCGTCATTTAAAAATTCTTCAACCAAAGAGAATATCTGATCAAAATAGTTATTAGATATTCCATTATATGATTTAAAACCTATAAATTTTTGAGAAACATAAAATTTTTAATCTTGCAAACTCGATATAACAAATCCATCAAAAACAACAACATATCATAAATTTGAGATAGTTCCAACTCAAGAGTTAAATCAATATCTTCCTCTATTTCATTTTGTTGAAAATATGGACCATCAACATCAAGTACTAAATTTTTAAACCGTGATAGATTTGTATCTAAATTATTAGTATCTTATCTAGAACTATATCCTATAGGTTGATAAAAAACATATTATTTCAAAAAAAACCAAATTTGAATAGATGACTGTTAATGTTGAAAATGGTGTCAAATCGCATCAAATAAATTTTTTTATAAGGATACGTAATTATCCCTTCTAAAGAAAATTATAATTAGATGATCTAAATGATATAAAATAATCCACATTCTCAATATATAAAGTATTTATACCAGAACCATTTGGAATCTTACGATGATTTATCCAATCGCCGCCATGTAATAAAAATTATTGTCGAAATCCTTGTGTTCTATTTATCTAAATGATATACAATAAAAAAAGTAGGTTTTATTTGATATAAAAAAACATTGTCCAAAAGTTTATAGATAGTTAAAAATATATAATTAAAATGAAAATATTTTCAATTTTATCTATTTTCCACTTATTATTGTTTCTAACTTCCATATTCTATATTACTCTAAAAAGTATAAAATAAATAAATTATTTTTGATTTTTTTAGTAGGAAAAATAATATCTAGAATGTTCATTAAATAAATAAATCCTAATTTGCAAGTAAATATTTTTTATTTTTACTATTTACCAATTATTCTAACTTATTATAGCATGTTTTTACTAATAACTACAAATTTTTGTAACTATAGTATATTTTTATTAATTGTTCTGATTTAATGTTAAATTTTACTAATATATACAAATCACCTCTAATATTTACTATTTTTTCTAATTGACTCTAGTTTTTAATAATAATATTTATTTTCCATTAATTTTTATTAATTAATTATACTTAATCATTAATTATAAATAATTTTACCAATTTATCACCTTATATTAGTAATTACCTCTAATTTTATATATTTAACTGCAGTTTTTTACTTATTATTGTAATTTAATGTTCAATTTTACTAATCTCTACTAATTACTACTAATTATTACTAATTTTTTCTAATTAGCACTAATATTTTATAATAAAATTTATTTACAAATAATTTTCCCTATGAATAGTATTTTTTCACTAATTATATTTATTAAACATTAATTTTTACTGCATTACCTATAATATTTAATATTTTTTACTAATTTCTGCAAACTTGTATTATGTATAGTGAATTACCACTATTTTTTCAAATTATTACTAATTGATGCAATTTTTAATCATTATTTTGATTTATTTATAATTTTATTTAATTCACACTAATATATAGTACCAACGTCTATTTTTTATTAATTACCCTTACTTTTAACTAATTATAAGGATTTAATGTTCTTTTTAAAAAATATTTACAAATTACAACTATTTTTTACTATTATTTCTCTCTATGAGTAATTTTTAATAATTATTGAGGTTTGCATTTAAATTTACTAATAAATGGTAGTTTTTACAAATTATACTGGTTTGATACTAATTTTTACTAATTTTTCTTAATCACCCATATATTTTTTTAATTATTAATCATTACCGTTAATTTTGAGTAATTTTTTTTCATTACCACTAATTTTTATTATTTTTTTATAACAACAACTAGTTTTTAAAACAAACACTACTTTTTAAAAAATTAGGTATTTTTACTAATAAATTTAATTTTTATTAATTGATGGTAATTTTTACTAATAATGATACATTTTAAACAGTTGTTATTTATTATTATGTAATATACATTATTACCATGTTCTATTTACTAATACTATTTATTTTCCAAATATTAGTAATTACCATTAATAACATCCAATTACCAGTAATTTAAATAAATATTGAAAATTAAAACTATTTAATTTTAATTAAATACATTACTTATAATCAAAAATAATTATCACTAATTTACAATAACTATTTCATGTTCCCTATTGTACGCTCATGTTGTCACTCCTTCCATCGAAGCATCTCCTCCTCCGACTACTACTACCACCAACGTGTCACATCCTACCTGCCCCAATTCTGCTGAACTAATGAAAAATTAGGACCTAGATGGCCTAAATTTGTCATAGATTTTACAATATTCAGGTGATGAAACCAATTTCTTCCAAGAATGTCCAAAATTTTGATACTTAATCCCTTGAAAATTAAGGACCTATATAATTTTCAATTTTCTAATAATTCATAATAATTTATATTCGTTCAGATTAATTTTTAAATAATTAGATTAATATACATTTTTTATTTATTTATGCATAAAATTATGTTTGATGTTTTTTATAAATTAAAAGAAAATATATTATTTTATATTATTTTATATTATTTTAAAATATTTTATATCAATTTTTTGAAATTAAAATAAAATAAATTATTTGTTTTTATTTATATCAATATGCTACTATGTTTTACTATTTATTAATTACTACTACTGATTATTAATAATCAGTACAAATTGTTAATATTTCCCACTAATTGTTACTAATTACATCTAATTATTAGTAACTAACAATAATTACCACAAATTACCGCTAATTATGAATTATTATTACTAATATTTGTTAGTTTATAACAATTTTTTACTAATTACAACAAATAATAACAAATTAACAAAAAATAGAACAGAGTATTTACTAATTATTATAAATTATTAATTTTTATTACTATGTTCTATTAATTATAAGTAATTAATACTGAATAGTTATTATTAAAAATAGTGTTACATAATTCAAACAAAAAAGATGTAATTAAAATTTATTAGAATTACATAAATCTAATTTATTCAAAATAAAATTAACTATTTATAATTAAATATTATTACTGCAAATTAATAACAATTATTACGAATAAAAAATAAAATAAATTCAAAAATAAAAACATGAATTAAATACATTAATTCTATATCTTTTATTAGATGAAAACGTTGAATGTTCCGCCCCTATAAATTTTAAAACATTGATAACTTTAAGAAGGAGGATATGAGAGTATAGACAGACATAAGATTTTAGAGAAGAATGGAATGATAAAATTCATGGACTTGTATATATAGGCTAGATAATTTACGATGAGCCTACTTGTGATGGGACCCACTATAAATAGAACCAACTTTATTAATTTCTGTGGTGGTAAAAAGAGTATTTTCTATAGGGATCTGTAACACCCCAGGTAAATAAAGAATATGAAATTTTCATATTTATCCATATTTGTGAATAAAATATTAATATTTCTTTAAAGGTAATTCTATGCTCGATGGCGTACCCAATACACAACAACGAGTTTCTTTGAAATCTTACATTGCACTCTAATAATAAAATAATATTATTTTAAATTGTACTTAACGCCTAGCCATTGTAATGGCGGGAATGAAAGGAACTAACTACAAAATTATTATATATGTTTTTCAAATATTTTTACTTTTATCCAATAAATGTTAGAGGCTTAAAATTCAAATGAATCCAATTTTAAGAATAAATCTTCTAATATTCTTTAAAAGGTCGATTAACTGCCCTTTTGATGGTGAACCTCTTTTAAATCCACTTTTTGACAATTTTAGGTGTTATATATGGAAAAATAAAATTCTTCTTTAGAATTGGGACATCAAAATTTACTTGGTGTAAATTTTTGGTATTTTTTCGATAAAGTCATTTTTTTAATGAATAGTGAAAAATATTGTATTTTAATTCAAAAAATAATTTTAATCTAATTTATTTATATGATTAGATTATATTTTGAATTGATTTTAAAATCCAATTTTAATATATTTTTACCATTTGATCCAATGGTGGCCATTGGAATTAATTTAACTTTGAAATTGGACTTAAACTAGTGTCAATCTTTTAATAGATATTGTTTCTTAAAAACAAGCTATTTGTTTTGACAGTGGGAATTAGTTATTAAATTAATTAATGCAACATATATGTTTCAAATTTGGTAAAATGGACATTATTTTTGAATTCGGAATATCAAATATAGCTTAGGGTGAATTTTTTGTTTTTTTCTGAAGAACTTCAATTTTTGATGAATAGTGAAACCACTAAGTGGTAGTTTAAAAACTGATTTTTCGTTTAAATGAAACTTCAGCACTTCTGTGATTTGAATTTCAAAATCCAACATACATGGTTGTAATTAGGAAGTAAAATTTGGTTCAATGGGACTAAAATATTTTTTTGGTGAATAGTAACTTTTAAGTTTTTAGTCGCGATTAGAGGTAATTAGTGTAATTTAAGGTAACAACAATATTTTATTAATGTTAAATGACCTTGACACATGTCCTACCCTTATTGGATGAGTCATGGCCGAGAAAGTCAATCCATGGGTCAACTTGGGGACCCCATTAAGCCACATTGGTTGGAAAATGACATTAATAACGTTTTATTTAATGTTAAAATTTAAATGTCACAAACATGTATTGTTTTACTAAAACAATGTTTACATGGGGTTATACAAGTCATATATTTGACTATAAATATTCATTAGAAATATAAAACGATTTCCTATATCATGATATTTTTTTTCTAATTTTTAGACATTAAATAAATTAAATTATTTATGACACCATGATGATGCAGCGATTACCTCATTATTTAACAATTTAAATTAAATGAATAGATAATGTTAAATCTAAGACCTAAACATGTCCAAAACCTATTGGATGGGTGTATTTATAACTTTTATCACCTTATCCTTGAAATATATCAATGTGGGACCTTAAAAATATGAAACTCATTTGAAAATAATGTAACCTTTTTTGACTTTCCAAGAGTGCCCCTCCTCTCCTCTTAAAAAAGGCCCCCACCTCTACCACCTTACCCACACCTCTCAAGCCTTTGTCTTGGCCAAACCCTACCAATGTTTTCTCTCCACATTCCTATCTTATGCCTAGAAGCCACACTTTGGGCAGAAGTCTTCCCAAGGAAGCCTTTGAGCTCAAATCAAAAAGAGTTACCCATTTTAAAGGTAATGTCTTCCCTAGTGTTCTTTTGTTTTATTTTGCTTCTCCAACCCCCTAAACTCTTTTTATTTATTTCTTTTGTAACAACACATGTATCATCAATATACAAGTATTTTGTTATGATGAGGATTCAAGCTACACTAACATACACCTCTGTCTAATGGTTAAAGAACATACTGTTTCTGTGGATGGTGAATTACTGCCTCAAGAAACGATGATTGTTCTATCTTCTCATACCACCTCTCATGGTGGCCATTGTGATGGAAATATATTTATTTATTATATAAATTATATTTATTTCCTCTCTATGCTACTTTATTTTATATTAAATACATACCTTTATGCTTTTCATGTCGTGAAAATGCGATAATTTCATTTGAGGAAGTGTGGACTATCGCCCCCTCAAGTGATGTGACTCGTTCATGCAATACATGTAATGTATAAAGAATGAAATTAATGAACATATGTGACCTATATAACATATATTTTATACTGGAATTATAATATATATATCTATCATTTATTTTTAATTCCATTAATATGACAAAGAAATGAAAGTAGCGTTCATTCGTACGTACGGCCTACCATCTCCATGAACGGTGCATTTCATTTCTTTTTATCTCCAAATGATATGGAATATTATAAAATGAATATGTACTGGATATATATATATTATATTTGAATAATTAATACTATTCTGGAAATTATTTACTTATAACTACATGGGCAATCATTTTCAAGCAAGTTTATTTTTGACTCATGTTCTAAACATCAGAAAAAACGTCTGATATGAACTAAAATTATTAAAAAATTATTATAAAATTATTATATGTGATATGAACTGAATAGTAATCTTTAAAGAATTTAATGAAGTAATTATAAATTGACCAAAGTTTATTATTTAGGAATATAAGGAAATGAACAAAACAAGTTGGGCTTGTGGTAAAGGATCTGATCTCTCTCTTTCCTTTATAGTACCCTCTTTTATGTCATTTCATTTATGCTCCATGTTCTTCTATTATAGGATGTTATTCTATATTAACCATACTGTAATTTTTATTTTCAAATGATTATATATCCCCTCTTACTCTCATCAATTCATTTTTATAATTTTTAAGTGGCGCCGTTAGGCTGCCGAATTTTCATAAGGGATCATACCCCTCTCTTTCTTTTTAAGTACACTCTTTTATGTTATTCATTTTATGCTCATCTTTATTATGATTGGGAAGTTATTTTATATTACACTTACTGTAATTTTTATGTCCATATGATTAATGATCCTATTTTCTCTCATCAATCCATTTTTGAAGTTTTGAGTGGCGTCATTAGGCTGCCGAATTTTCGTAAGGGATCCAACCTCTCTCTTTCTTTTTAAGTACTCTATTTTATCTCATTTCTTTAAAGCTCATCTTTCTTATGTTTGGGGATGTTCTTTTATAATCCTCATACAGTAATTTTTATGGTCATATTACGATAGACCCTATTTGATCTCATAAATCCATTTTTGAAAGTTTTAAGTGGCGTCGTTAGGCTGCCAAGTTTTCATAAGTGATTTTTCAGATCACTTTTATTCTAGTGACATTTATGCTATGTTTTCCACTATTTCCTTTGAGTGGTGTATGTAATGACCATTATTATAAACATTGTAAAGTATAATTTTATTTTCGGCTATTTTCAAATTTCATTGTATGACCCTTCTTCCATGGGGTGTACGTTTTGAAAGTTACCCAACTCAGTAAGGGGACCTTTCACCCTCCTCTTTTTAAATGACTTCTTTTGATATGTCTTTTAATTCACATAATATTATATTGGGATATGTTATTATATATCCTTATTTATGTAAATTTTATTTCCAAGTGATGAGATACTATTTTCTCTCTCATCAACTCATTTTCTGAATTTTAAAGTGGTGCTATTAGGCTGTCAGATTTCTATAAGGGAACTTCTTAACCCACTTCCAATTCTTTGGGTTAAACCTCTACTTCTTGATTTTATTATGCCAAGATTATTTGTGGAATCTCTATGTTGTAATTTCCACAAACCTTTTTGTGGATATACTATTTCTACACATAATCATCTCATTGATAAATTCTTACGAACTTGTCTGGGAAATCATAACTCAATCTCATTTCATTGAGTTAAATATCTATGTCATAGGTTTTGTTTTTCCAAGATTATGTGTGAATGACCTCTGATTGTTTCACAATTAATATCCACTTATATTGGGTGTATTTATATTTCTCACACATAATTATGTGATAGATTTATCCTTAATTTAAGGATGCCATATTTATAATGGATTTCATCTCAATTTACATTTCCATTGAGACTTCATTGTTGTTATGCACCAATTCACTCTTATATGGTGTGTATTCTGTCCTTTGGAATATTATATCATGAATCCATTTATTCTCATGATATTATAAAGTTTGGATTAAAATTTATTCTGTAATTATTTTTATTCAAGAGTCTCTCATTTTGGTAAAAACTATTTAAGAAAAATATCGTTTTAAATTTTTTAAAGATTCATTATTATAAATCTTTATCTCTAATGTCCATGTTTTCAAAATGGTTTTCAGTATTCATTTATATGGACATTAATGTTTTAAAATTATAATTCCATTAAAAGCTTCAAAGTGGTATGGGACACTTTCATTAAAAAATCTCTTTTAAATGATTTTTGAAAATTGATTGATTAATTCAATATCTTGGAATTACTTATTGTGATTGCAAATAAAATGTTGTTATTGAAATTTTTATATTTTCAATATTTTATGTGTAATGATGGTACTTGGACATTTTATGAGTGGTTACGTGATAAACCATATGACGGGTGGTGTCGTGAATACCAGGATGGGTGGTTACGTTATAACCTCTAATGCATTGGGTATGGAAGTCAGCCGTATGGCTATTCCATTAAGTATGTATGGATTTCGACCGTACGGTTATTCCATTTAAGTATGTTTATAACCCAAGATACCTTTATATGTTATGTGTTCTTTATATGGGTTTTATGGTAATATTTTGGTTACAAAAGGGTAAGTGATGATCTTTTATTCAGTAAAGAGTTTTTACTACTTCAAAAAGGGTAAAAGTATTACTTTGGTAAAGTACTCACTGTTTACTTGTTTTTTTTTTGAAAAACTAGTAGTTTTCCATCTTTTTGTATCCTTTACTGAGATTTTTATTCTCATACCAAGTTTTTGAAATGTTTTCCACAGGATATAAAGATTGATAGGGTCAAGAATGGGATCAAGGAAAGAAATTCTATCTAAAACATGGAACTAGACATGTTTCATTTTAAGTTTTTTTTATTTTATGGAATCTTAGTAGAAGTATCTACTATGAAATCTTTTGAGATGTAATAGTTATGAACTAATTCTCTAAGACTCTAAACCTAAAAAGATCCTCTATGTGAATTATTCATTTAATTAATGATTAGGTAAGGTTTAGGGCCAGGGCCTTATAGTTGGTATCAGAGGTTGGTTTAGATAACTTTAGAGGTTAGCATAATCTCTAAGCATAAGTGACATTTCCATAATGTTTTGGATTTCAGAAAGAGTAATAGTTTTTAGATAAAGTGAATGAGTAAGTATGTCTTAGTGTTTATCTTCCTCATTTGTACTTAATGATTTTGTTGATATACTCACACTGAGATTTATGGTTCTTGTAAATGGATGGATCTAGGAAGCACCAAAGTGACAATGGGTTTAAAGGAAACTATGGTGGTTCTCTGATTAAGAGACTAGATAAAATGGGGGATTCAATGAGAAATCTTGTGGTTATTCTAAACCAACGATCAGGAGTCATGATCAACCACTTGAACCTTGGTGAGTTTTCTAATGCATCATGTTTGAGAGAACCAACTCTACATGGATGTTCAGGTAATAATTATAATGGTAACCATTAGGGTTTATATGATCCTTAATTTTGAGGTATTTATGGGTTACTATATGTTATGAACGACATGATATAATCTTGAGGTTAAATTATGTTATTGTTATTTTTTTGATTTTATCACTTTGGGGGAATGTTATAAGAATTATATAGTTTTGGAAAAAGGACAACACATAGATCGTGTGACAACCCATCGCGTCGGACAAAGCTGCGGGAATCGAACCCACAACCAAAGTGCGACTGGTATTTATCACCTACCACTGGACTACATGAAGTCCCTAGATAGTATGACTTATTCATTTAAGTTAGAAGATTTTATGAATTAAGAGTAAGTTAATTTTGGGTTATCTATGGAAATTATTAACCTATCATGGAGGATATGTGATTAGGTTAATTACTTTTCAATATGAGACTCTTAGAGCAACTGATGTTATTTGGAGATAAGTGTTAATTTGTACCTTGGAAGACTATGTGACTAAATCCTTCAAATATTTGGGTTTCAATATTAGTTTGGTTTACTTTGGTGAATTTTATGGAAAAATTGTTTATCTAATGGTCCTCGTTGAACTTTGAGTTTTATTGGACAAATTTTGGAGATTAAGAATATATTTTCTTTTTATAAAGGGTTATCCTTTAATGGATTATCTGATCTTTTTCTAACAATTTTGGTTTTGGTAAGGCTATAAAGACATGGGAAATATATAGTTCTATTTTGTGGATTAAATTATTCTCAAGAAGTTGATTATAGTACTCTTAATGAGAACAATTCATCCAAAATGCTCATCATTTAGAGAAAGTATGAGTTTGTGTAAGAAATATAGTAAAAGTTGAAAGTCAACATGACAAGTAAGTGTGTTTCTTTAAGATCAAAAATAAATTCCTCAATGAAAAGTAACTTAAAACAAAAATATTGTCTATTAACTTTTCCTACTGAGGAATCGAGTACCGTTTAACCCACCACAAGTTTGTGATTTTTTTGTGGTTAACTTTCTCCTAAACATGTTTTCTATCACTCTCCCTCAGAACATGACCCTTTGCTTTTTCGTCCATATCCATGTTTTCCTTCATGGAATCCTATTATGGGTTAACTCGGGTAACCTCTGTACTTCTCTTTCTTTCTTTTAAAGTGATTGTTTTACCAACTTTTGCTCTGATGTGGGACTCTCAATGATGTTTTCGAGCCCAATTTTAAAATTGCGAGGATGCAATTCCCAAAAGGGGGGAAGGATGTAACACCCCAGGTAAATAAAGAATATGAAATTTTCATGTTTATCCATATTTTTGAATAAAATATTAATATTAGTTTAAAGGTAATGCTATGCTTGATGGCGTACCCAATACGCAATAATGAGTTTCTTTGAAATCTTACATTGCACTCTAATAATAAAATAATATTTTTTAAATGGTAGTTAACGCCTAGTTGTTGTAATAGTGGGAATGAAAAGAACTAACTAAAAAATTATTATATATGTTTTCAAATATTTTTACTTTTATCCATTAAATGTTAGAGTCTTAAAATTCAAATGAATCCAATTTTAAGCATAAATCATCTAATATTCTTCAAAAGGTCGATTAACTTCCCTTTTGATGGAAAACCTCTTTTAAATCCACTTTTTGACAATTTTATTTATTATATATGACAAAATAAAATTCTTCTTTAGAATCAGGATATCAAAATTTACTTGGTGTAAATTTTTGGTATTTTTCTGATAAAGTTCATTTTTTTAAAGAATAGTGAAAAATGTTGTATTTTAATTCAAAAACTCTTTTTAATCTAATTTATTTATATTATTAGATTATCTTTTGAATTTATTTTAAAGTCCAATTATAATATATTTTTACCATTTGACCCAATGGTGGTCATTGGAATTAATTTCACTTTGAAATTGGACTAAAACTACTATTAATCTTTTAATAGATATTGTTTCTTAAAAAAACGCTATTTGCTTTGACAGCGGGAACTAATTATTAAATTAATTAATGCAAATTATATGTTTTTAATTTTTTAAAATGGAAATCATTTTTGAATTTGTAATATCAAATATAGCTTAGGGTGAATTTTTTGTATTTTTCTGAAAAACATCAATTTTTGATGAATAGTGAAACCACTAAGTGGTAGTTTAAAAACTGATTTTCCGTTTAAATGAAGCTTTACAACTTCTGTGATTTGAATTTCAAGAATACTACATACATGGTTGTCATTATGAAGTAAAATGTGGTTCAATGGGATTAAAATAATTTTATGGTGAATAGTAACTTTTATGTTTTTAATCGTGATTAGAGGTAATTAGTGTAATTTAAGGTAAAAAAATGTTTTAATAATATGAAATAACATTGACACATGTTCTACCCTTATTGGATGATTCATGGCCGACCAAGAAAATCCATGGGTCAACTTGGGGATCCCATGAATCCAATTTGGTAGGAAAATGACATTAATAACTTTTTATTTAATGTTAAAATTAAAATGTCACAAACATGTATTGTATTACTAAAACAATTTTTACATGGGGTTATACAAGTCATATATTATACTATAAATATTAATTAGAAATCTAAAAATATTTCCTATATCATGATATATTTTCTATAATTTTTACACATTAAATAAATTAAATTATTTATGACACCATGATGATGCAGCGATTACCTCATTATTTAACCATTTAAATAAAATGAAAAAATCATGTAAAATTTAAGACCAGCACATGTAAAAACCTATTGTATGGGTGTATTTGAAACCCTTATCACCTTATCCTAGAAATATATCTATGTGGGACTTTTAAAATATAAAACTCATTTGACAATAATGTAACCTTTTTTGACTTTCCAAGAGTGCCCCTCCTCTCCTCTTATAAAAGGCCCCAACCTCTACCACCTTACCCACACCTCTCAAGCCTTTGGCTCGTCCAAACACTACCCATTTTATCTCTCCACATCCCTATCTTACTCTTATAAGCATATCTTGGGGTAGAAGTCTTCCCAAGGAAGCCTTTGAACTCAAATCAAAAAGAGTAACCCGTTTTAAAGATAATGTCTTCCCTAGTGTTCTTTTGTTTTATTTTTCTTATCCAACCCCCTAAACTCTTTTTATTTATTTCTTTTTTAAAATAAACATTATATTAAATATACTAATATTTTGTTATGAGGAGGATTCGAGATACACTAACACACACCTCAGTCTAATGGTTAAAGAACATATTGTTTCTGTGGATGGCGAATTACTGCCTCACGAAACAATGATTGTTCTATATTCTCATCCATCATCTCATGGTGGCCATTATGATGGAACTATATTTATTTATGATATATATTATATTTATTTCTTCTCTATGCTTCTGTATTCTATATTTAATACATGCCTTTATGCTTTTCATATTGTGCAAATGCGATAATTTCATTTGAGGAAGTGTGGACTATCGCCCCCTCAAGTGATTTGACTCGTTCATGAAATACATGGAATGCATAAAGATTGAAATTAATGAACATATGTGACCTATATAACATATATTTTATACTGGAATTATAATATATATATCTATAAATTATTTTTAATTCCGTTAATATGACAAAGAAATGAAAGTAGCGTTAATGCGTACGTACGGCCTACTGTCTCCATGAATGGTGCATTTCATTTCTTTTTATATCCAAATGTTATGGAATATTATAAAATGAATATTTAAAAGATATATATATGATATTTTAATCATTAATACTATTCTGGAAATTATTTAATTATAACTACATGGGCAATCATTTTCAAACAAGTTCATTTTTGACTCATGTACCAAACATCGGCAAAAACATCAGATATGAACTAACATTATTAAACAATTATTATAACATTTTAATATGTGATATTAACTGAATAATAATATTTAAAGAATGTACTGAAGAAATTATAAATTTACTAATGTTTTTTATTCAGGAATATAAACAAATGAACAAGACAAGTCGGGCTTGAGGTAAGGGATCTGACCTCTCTCTTTCTTTTCAAGTACCCTCTTTTATGTCATTTCTTTTTTGCTCCATATTCTTATGTTGGAGGATGTTATTATATATTAACCATACATTAATTTGTATTTTCAAATTATGAGATACCCCCTCTTACTCTCATCAATTCATTTTTATAATTTTTATGTTGCGCCGTTAGGCTGCTGAAGTTTCATAAGGGATCCTACCCCTCTCTTTCTTTTTAAGTACACTCTTTTATGTCATTCCTTTTAAGCTCGTCTTTCTTATTATTGGGATATTATTTTATATTACACTTACTGTAATTTTTATGTCCATATGATGAGAGACCTTATTTTCTCTCATCAATCCATTTTACATGTTTTGAGTGGCGCCGTTAGGTTGCCGAATTTTCGTAAGGGATCCAACCTCTCTCTTTCTTTTTAAGTACTCTCTTTTATGTAATTTTTTTAAGCTAATATTTCTTATATTTAGGGATGTTATTTTATATTCCTCATAAAGTAATTTTTATGGTCATATTATGAGAGACCCTATTTGATCTCATAAATCCATTTTTGGAAGTTTTAAGTGGTGTCGTATGGATGTCGAGTTTTCGTAAGGGATTTTTCATCTCACTTTTATTCCCGTGACTTTTATGCTACATTTTCCACTATTTCCTTGGAGTGGTGTATGTACTGCCGATTATCATATAGATTTTGTAGTATAATTTCATCTATGGATATTTACATCTTCATTGTATGACCCTTCTTCCATGGGGTGTACGTTTCGAAAGTTACCCAACTTGGTAAGGGGACCTTTCACCCTCCCATTTTTAAAAGACTTCTTTTGTTATGTCTTTTAATTCACATAATATTATATTGGTATATATTCTTATATATCCTTTTTTATGTAAATTTTATGTCCAAGTGATGAGATACCATTTTCTCTCTCATCAACTCATTTTCTGAATTTTAAAGTGACGTCGTTAGGCTGTCGGATTTCTGTAACGGAACTTCTTAACCCACTTCCAATTATTTCGGTTAAACCTGTACTTCTTTATTTTATTATTCCAAGATTATGTGTGGAATCTCTATGTTTTAATTTTCACAAACCTTTTTGTGGATATACTATTTCTACACATAATAATCTCATTGATAAATTCTTAAGAACTTGTATGGGAAATCATAACTCAATCTCATTTCATTGAGTTAAATATCTATGTCATTGGTTTTTTTTCCTAGATTATGTGTGAATGACCTCTGATTGTTTCACAATTAATATCCACTTATATTGGGTGTATTTGTATTTTTCACACATAATTATGTGATATATTTATCCTCAATTTAATAATACCATCTTTATAATGGATTTCATCTCAATTTACATTTCCATTGAGACTTCACTTTTGTTATGCACCAATTCACTCTTATATGGTGTGTATACTGTCCTCTGGCATATTATATCATGAATCCATTTATTCTCATGATATTATAAAGTTCAGATTAAATATTATTCGACACTTATTTGTATTCAAGAGTTTCTCATTTTTTTAGAAACTCTTTAACAAAAATATCATTTTAAATGTTTTAAAGATTCATTTTTCTATATCTTTATTTTTAATTTCAATGGTTTTAAAATGGTTTTTAGTATTTATTTATATGGATATTAATGTTTTAAAATTATAATTTCATTAAAATCATTAATGTGGTATGGGACACTTTGATTCAAAAATCTCTTTTAAATGATTTTTGAAAATGGATCGATTAATTCAATATCTTGGAATTACTTATTGTGATTGCAAATAAAATGTTGTTATAAAAATTTTTATATTTTCAATATTTTATGTCTAATGATGGTACTTGGACATTTTATGGGTGGATACGTGATAAACCATATGACGGGTGGTGCTGTGAATACCAGGACGGGTGGTTACGTTATAACCTCCAATGCATTGGGTATGGAAGTGCGCTATATGGTTATTCCATTAAGTATGTATGGAAGTCGACTGTATGGTTATTCCATTTAAATATGTTTATGTCCCAAGTTACCTTTATATGTTATGTGTTATTTATATCGGTTTTATGGTAATCTTTTTGTTAGATTAGGGTAAGTATTGATCTATTATTCAGCGAAGAGTTTTTACTACTTCATAAAGGTGAAAAGTATTACTTTGGTAAAGTACTAATGGTTTACTTGTTTTTTTGAAAAACTAATAGTTTTCCTTCTTTGTGTATCCTTTACTGCGCTTGTTATGCTCATACCAAGTTTTTGAAATGTTTTCCACAGGACTTAAAGATGGATTGGGTCAAGGATGGGATCAAGGAAAGACATTCTATCTAAAACACGGAACTAGACGTGTTTCTTTTTAAGTGATTTTTTATTTTATGGAAACATAGTAGAAGTATCTACTATGTAATCTTTTGAGATGTAATAGTTATGACCTAACTCTCTAAAACTCTAAACTGGAAAAGATCCTCTATGTGAATTATTCATTTAATTCATGATTAAGTAAGGTTTAAGGTCGAGGCATTATAGTTTGTATCAGAGGTCGGTTTAGATAACTTTAGAGGTTACCGTAATCTCTAATCATAAGTGACATTACCATAATTGTTAGGATTTCAGAAAGAGTAATAGTTTTTAGATAAATTGAATGAGTAAGTATGTCTTGGTGTTTATCTTACTCATTAATACTTAATGATTTTGTTGATATAATCGCACTGACATTTATGGTTTTTGTAAATGGATGGATATAGCAGGCACCAAAGTGACAATGGGTTTGAAGGAAACTGAGGTGGTTCTCTGATTAGGAGACTAGATGAAATGGGGGATTCAATGAGAAATCTCATGGTTATTCTAAACCAACTATTAGGATTCATGATCAGCCACTTGAACCTTGGTGAGTTCTCTAATGCATCATGTAGGAGAGAACCAACTCAACATGGATGTTCAGCTAATAATTATAATGGTAACCATCAGGGTTTATATGATCCTTACTTTTGAGGTATTTATGGGTTACTATACATTATGAATGACATGAGATAAACATGAGGTTAAATTATCTTATGGTTATTTTTGATGATTTTATCGCTTTTGGGGGAAATTTATAAGAATTATATAGTTTTGGAAAAAGGAAAACACGTAGATCGTGTGACAACCCATCACGTCATACAAAGCTGTGGGAATCAAACCCACAACCAATGTGGGACTGGTATTTATCGCCTACCACTGGACTACGTGAAGTCCCTAGTTAGTATGACTTATTCAATTTAGTTAGATGATTTTATGAATTAAGAGTAATTTGATTTTGGGTCATCTATGGATATTATTAACCTATCATGGAGGATATGTGATTAAGTTAATTACTTTTCAATATGTGACTTTTAGGGCAATTGATGTTATTTGGAGATAAGTGTTAATTTGTACCTTGGAAGACTATGTGACTAAATCCTTCAAATATTTGGTTTTCAATCTTAGTTTGGTTTAATTTGATGGATTTTATGGACAAATTTTTTATCGAATGGTCCTCGTTGAACTTTGGGTTTTGTTGGACAAATTTTGGAAATTTAGAATAGATTTTCTTTTTATAAAGGGTTATCCTTTTTTGGATTATCTGATCTTGTTCTAACAATTTTGGTTTTTCTATGGGTCTAAATACATGGGAAATATATAGTTCTCTTTTTTGGACTAGATGATTCTCAAGAAGTTGATTATAGTACTCTTAATGTGAACAATTCTTCCTAAATACTCATCATTTGGAGAAAGTATAAGTTTGTGTAAGAAATCTAGTAAAATTTGAATGTCAACCTGACAAGTAAGTATGTTTCCTTAAGGTAAAAAATAAATTCATCAATGAAAAGTAACTTAAAAAAATTGTTGTCTATTAACTTTTCCTACTAGGGAATCGAGTACCGTTTAACCCACCACAAGTTTGTGATTTTCTTGTGGTTAACTTTCTCCTAAACATGTTTTCTATCACTCTCCCACAGAACACGACCCTTTGCTTTTTCTTCCATATCCATGTTTTACTACATGGAATCCTAGTATGGGTTAACTCGGGTGACCTCTGTACTTCTATTTCTTTCTTTTAATGTGATTGTTTTACCAACTCTTGTTCTGATTTGGGACTCTCAATGATGCTTCTGAGCCCAATTTTAAAATTTCGAGGACGCAACACCCAAAAGGGGGGATGGATGTAACACCCCAGGTAAATAAAGAATATGAAATTTTCATATTTATCCATATTTGTGAATAAAATATTAATATTACTTTAAAGGGAACACTATGCCCGATGGCGTACCCAATATGCAACACCGAGTTTCTTTGAAATCTTGTGTTACACTCTAATAATAAAATAATATTATTTTAAATGGTAGTTAACGCCTAGCCATTGTAATGGCGGGAATGAAAGTAACTAAATACAAAATTATTATATATGTTTTTCAAATATTTTTACTTTTATCCAATAAATATTAGAGGCTTAAAATGCAAATGAATCCAATTTTAAGCATAAATCTTCTAATATTCTTTAAAAGGTCGATTAACCGCCCTTTTGATGGAGAACCTCTTTTGAATCCACTTTTTGACAATTTTATGTGTTATATATGACAAAATAAAGTTCTTCTTTAGAATCGGGACATCAAAATTTACTTGGTGTAAATTTTTGGTATTTTTCAGATAAAGTACATTTTTTAAAATGAATAGTGAAAATGTTGTATTTTAATTCAAGAACTATTTTTAATCTAATTTATTTATAATAATAGATTATCTTTTGAATTAATTTTAAAGTCCAATTATAATATATTTTTACCATTTGATCCAATGGTGGTCATTGGAATTAATTTCACTTTAAAATTGGACTTAAACTAGTGTCAATCTTTTAAGAGATATTGTTTCTTAAAAACACGCTATTTGTTTTGACAGTGGGAATTAATTATTAAATTAATTAATGCAACTTATATGTTTTTAATTTTTCAAAATTCACATCATTTTTGAATTCAGAATATCAAATATAGCTTAGGGTGAATTTTGGTATTTTTCTGAGAAATATCAATTTTTGATGAATAATGAAACCACTAAGTGGTAGTTTAAAAACTGATTTTTCATTTAAATGGAACATTACCACTTTTGTGATTTGAATTTCAAAAATCTGACATACATGGTTGTCATTAGGAATTAAAATTTGATTCAATGGGATTAAAATAATTTTTTTCTGAATAGTAAATTTTAAGTTTTTTATCGCGATTAGAGGTAATTAGTGTAATTTACGGTAAAAATAATGTTTTAATATTATGAAATGACCTTGACACATGTCCTAACATTATTGGATGAGTCATTTCCGACCAAGAAAATCCATGGGTAAACTTGGGGACCCCATGAAGCCACTTTGGTAGGAAAATTCCATTAATAACTTTTTTTTAATGTTAAAATTAAAATGTCACAAACATGTATTGTTTTACTAAAACAATTTTTACATGGGGTTATACAAGCCATATATTTGAAAATAAATATTCATTATTAATCTAAAAATATTTCCTACATCATGATATTTTTTATAATTTTTAGACATTAAATAAATTAAATTATTTATGACACAATGATGATGGAGTGTAACCTCGTTATTTAACGATTTAAATAAAATGAAAAGATAATGTAAAATCTAAGACCTACACATGTAAAAAACATATTGGATGGGTGGATTTCAAACCCTTATCACCTTATCCTTGGAATATATCAATGTGGGACCTTTAAAATCCTAAACTCATTTGAAAATAATGTAACCTTTTTTTGACATTCCAATACTGCCCCTCCTCTCCTCTTATAAAAGGCCCCCAACTCTACCACCTTACCCACACCTCTCAAGCCTTTGGCTCGGCCAAACCCTACACATTTCTTCTCTCCAAATCCCTCTATTACTCTAATAAGCCTCACTTTGGGAAGAAGTCTTCCCAAGGAAGCCTTTGAGCTCAAATCAAAAAGAGTAACCCGTTTTAAAGGTAATGTCTTCCCTAGTGTTCTTTTGTTTCATTTTGCTTCTCCAACCCCCTAAACTATTTTTATTTATTTCTTTTGTAACAACACCAGTATCTAAAATATACTAGGATTTTTTTATGAAGAGGATTCGAGATAAACTTACACAGACCTTCGTCTAATGGTAAAAGAACATATTGTTTCTGTGGATGGCGAATTACTGGCTCACGAAACGATGATTGTTCTATCTTCCCATACCACCTATCATGGTGGCCATTATGATGGAACTATATTTATTTATGATATATATTATATCTATTTCCTCTCTATGCTTCTGTATTTTATATTTAATACATACCTTTATGCTTTGCATGTTGTGCAAATTCGATAATTTCATTTCAAGAAGTGTGGACTACTGCCCCCTCACGTGATGTGACTCGTTCATGCAATAAATGGAATGTATAAAGAATTAAATTAATGAAAATATTTGACCTATATAACATATATTTTATACTGGAATTATAATATATAAATCTATCATTTATTATTAATTCCATTAATATGACAAAGAAATGAAAGTAGCATTCATGCGTACGTACGACCTACCGTCTCCATGATTGGTGAATTTCATTTATTTTTATCTCCAAATGTTATGGAATAGTATAAAATGAATATGTAATGGATATATAAATGATATTTTAATCATTAATACTATTCTAGAAATTATTTACTTATTACTACATGGGAAATCATTTTCAAACATGTTCATTTTTGACTCATGTACCAAACATCGGAAAAATGTCTGATATGAACTAACATTATTAAACAATTATTATAACATTATAATATATGATATGAACAGAATAATAATCTTTAAATAATGTCCTGAAGAAATTATAAATTTACCAAATTTTATTATTCAGGAATATAAATAAACGAACAAGACAAGTCATGCTTGAGGTAAGGGATCCAACCTCTGTTTCTTTTCAAGTACCCTTTTTATGTCATTTAATTTATGCTCCATGTTCTTATATTGGAGGATGTTATTATATATTAACTATTGTGAAATTTTTATTTTCAAATTATGAGATACCCCCTCTTACTCTCATCAATTCATTTTTAGAATTTTTAAGTGGCGTCGTTAGGCTGCTGAATTTTCGTAAGGGATCCTACCCCTCTCTTTCTTTTTAAGTACACTCTTTTATGTCATTCCTTTTAATCTCATATTTCTTATGATTGGTATGTTATTTTATATTACAATTACTGTAATTTTTATTTCCATATGATGAGAGACCCTATTTTCTCTCATCAATCCATTTTGGAAGTTTTGAGTGGTGTCGTTAGGCTGCCGAATTTTCGTAAGGGATCCAACCTCTCTCTTTCTTTTTAAGTACTCTCTTTTATGTCATTTATTTTAAGATCATATTTATTATGTTTGGGGATGTTATTTTATATTCCTAATATAGTAATTTTTATGGTCATTTTATTAGAGACCCTATTTGATCTTATAAATCCATTTTTGGAATTTTAAGTGGCGTCGTTAGGCTGCCGAGTTTTCATAAGGGATTTTTCGTCTCACTTTTATTCCCGGGTCATTTATGCTACGTTTGCCACTATTTCCGTTGAGTGGTGTATGTACTACCCATTATTATACACTTTTTGTAGTATAGTTTCATTTATGGGTATTTACATCTTCATTGTATGACCCTTTTTCCATGGGGTGTACGTTTCAAAAGTTACCCAACTCGGTAAGGGGACCTTTCACCCTCCTCTTTTTAAAATACTTCTTTGGTTATATATTTTAATTCACATACTATTATATTGGGATATGTTCTTATATATCCTCATTTTTGTAAATTTTATGTCCAAGTGATGAGATACCAATTTCTCTCTCATAAACTCATTTTCTGAATTTTAAAGTGATGTCGTTAGGATGTCGGATTTCTGTAAGGGAACTTCTTAACCCACTTCCAATTATTTGGGTTAAACCTATACTTCATGATTTTATTATGCCAAGATTATGTGTGGAATTTCTATGTTGTAATTTCCACAGACCTTTGTGTGGATATAATATTTATACACATAATCATCTCATTGATAAATTCTTACAAACTTGTATGGGAAATCATATCTCAATATCATTTCATTGAGTTAAATATCTATATCATTGGTTTTTTTTCAAAGATTATGTGTGAATGAACTCTGATTGTTTCACACTTAATATCCACTTATATTGGGTGTATTTATATTTCTCACACATAATTATGTGAATGATTTACCCTTAATTTAAGTATACCATCTTTATAATGGATTTCATTTCAATTTACATTTCCATTGAGACTTCATTGTTGTTATGCACTAATTCACTCTTATATGGTGTGTATACTGTCCTTTGTCATATTACATCATGAATCCCTTTATTCTCATGATATTATAATGTTCGGATTAAATGTTATTAGGAAATTATTTGTATTCAAGAGTCTCTCATTTTGTTAAAAACTCTTTAACAAAAATATTGTTTTAAATGTTTTAAAGATTCATTATTCCAAATATTTATATTTAATTTCCATGTTTTCAAAATGGTTTTTAGTATTTATTTACATGGAAATTAATGTTTTAAATATATAATTCCATTAAAATATTCAAAGTGGTATGGGAAACTTTGATTAAAAAATATCTTTTAAATGATTTTTGAAAATGGATTGATTAATTCAATATCTTGGAATTACTTATTGTGATTGAAAATAAAAAGTTGTTATTGAAATGTTTATACTTTAAATATTTTATGTTTGATAATGGTACTTGGACATTTTACGGGTGGTTATGTGATAAACCATCTGATGGGTGGTGCCTTGAATTCTAGGATAAGTGGTTACATTATAACCTCCAATGCATTGGGTATGGAAGTCGGTCGTATGGCTATTCCATTAAGTATGTATTGAATTCGACCGTATGGTTATTCCATTTTAGAATGTTTATGTCCTAAGTTACCTTTATATGTTATGTGTTCTTCATATGGGTTTTATGGTAATCTTTTGGTTACAAAAGGGTAAGTAATGATCTTTTATTCAGTGAATAGTTTTTACTACTTTATAAAGGTGAAAAGTATTACTTTGGTAAAGTACTCATGGTTTACTTGTTTATTTGAAAAACTAACAGTTTTCTTTCTTTGTGTATCCTTTACTAGGTTTTTTATGCTCATACCATGTTTTTGAAATGTTTTCCACAGGACTTAAAGATGGATAGGTTCAAGGATGGGATCAAGGAAATACATTCTATCTAAAACATGGAACTAGACATGTTTCTTTTTAAGTGTTTTTTTATTTTGTGGAAACATAGTAGAAGTATCTACTATATAATCTTTTGAGATGTAATAGTTATGACCGAATTCTCTAAAACTCTAAACCTGAAAATATCCTCTATGTGAATTATTAATTTAATTCATGATTATGTAAGGTTTAAGGCTGGGGCCTTATAGGCTCGTTGCAAATACCCTATGATGACGGTTTAATTTCAACGGGAAGAAGTTTCTTCAAAAATAACAAATAATGAAGGAATGTAATTTCAATTAGACTGGTTGCAAATACATTCCAGTTGAAAGTTTATTTGTGATGGGTGTCAACTCCCATCGGGGGAAAATGAAAGGGTGGTATTTGCGATAGAGGGATATTCCCAACTAAAATAATATTCCTTGGGTTTGGTGTGTATTGTGCGCTACAATTATTTGGGATAAAAAAATTCCCATCTCATGTAATTTTTTTAAAATATTTTTTATTGGAAATGAATCCCCTCTCCAAAAGTATTTATTGAGGGACAATTTGCATTGGGTGATGAGCCCATGACAAAAAACATTTTTCACATAGTGTATGTGAGTTATTTATTGTGAGTAATTTGATTCATTTTTTATATGATATCCAATATCTCTATGTGAGATTAAATTTGAAATCAATATATATGTGTGTCATACATTCTTTTCAGATGGGATTTTTAAAACCCATATCCATAACTGTGTTCAATATTCAATGGATGTGGGATATGTTCATTTAGTTCTCATGTCAAATTTAAGTTCAGAATTCCGAAAAAAGGTTTCGATGACTGGGGAACCTGAAAATTATTGATTGTGACAAGGAAGGATCAGCGGGGTACGTCAAGAGGGATTTGAGGTGGATAAGGAAATACTAGGTTATATTTGAAACAATACCACTTAATAACTAGAGGAATTATTAATGGGATAAATTACTCTTCCCCCTCAGGGTCTTAAAGGATGAAAACACATCCATACTTCATCTTTTGTGTGTGCATCGTAGGGCCTATCCACCTTTTCCCTACCTTGGTTCTTCCTAGTATGATGTCTGATTCATGGGTGTTTTAATTTGTTACATGATGTACATGTCCCCCCTTCCTCCTCCCATGTCTTAATTTCCTTCTCTCATAGTTTTTTTCTTGGTTTCATTTAGGATGGAGGTAAAGATTTTCCAAATGATGTTTAAATCACCTGATTTCGAAGGGGATTTAATTTAGCCATGTATAGGATGTCACGAGATGATGTATTCCTACAACCATTGATTATTTCTTCAATGGTATACCATATAGAAACTCATATATTTAATACAACATAATTCATCATTTATCATATAATGATAACATTAATACAATACCAAATGATCTTGAGGCCTAGTGTATTTGGATAATTAAATACATAGAATAATATCATGTAACATGGTTAAAACAACATTATTTAAAATATCAATTCATTCCAATATTTTCCAAATAAAAAATAATATTTCATGACAAATCATTGTAATATTCGTACAAAATGTGTTATATATAAATTATAGTAATGGAATAATCAAAGAATAATATGATGAAAGTATCCAAGTTAATAAAAAGTCATATCAAAGAGACATAAAATTGGCATTAAGCATAAAAAAGGACATCGAAGGAGGATATAAGATGAAAAAATAAAGTTAACATAGGGATGTTAAAACAATATAAAATATGAAATCCTAAGTCTATGAAAATTATTACCATTGATACAACAAAAAAAAATTCTTATGATAACTTACCGTGAACTATTCGTTGAATCTCATGTGATTAAAGCATCATCCAATTCATTGGAGGGATATGTAATTTAGGACCACCAGTTACATATATATTATGTATTATCATTTATGTTCCATATATATAATACAACATATGGATACCATTAAACACTTTTAATCTCACAATTAAAGAGCTTGTGTTATGTATAAATATCTCCCCAGTAAATTATGTAAAGGAGCATAGGGTTGAAAACCCACGATTGTAATTGGTTATGGGTATTCACTACATAAATGTTAGTCATAGAAGAATCATTGGATAATTTTGGAAAAATAATAAGTAAAAATAATGGCCCAATGGTGGGGATTACAGAGAGTGAACACTGGAATCTCAAAAGTTAGGCATCATAATGATTAGAAATTATTTTTTAAAAAAGAAATTAAAAATATAAAAAATTGAATCCAAAGGATTTGTACATATAAATTTCTTGAAATTAAAATGAAGATGATATAATTTCGTACATTGAGAGATCACTTCAAAATGCTTTAGAGGATCTTATCAAGAGTTCCAGAACATAATGGGAAATAATTAAATAGTCATAGTAATAGTAAATAAATTCTCAGTTGGATTATTATGAAGAGATGTCGGAGGATGGGTGGGATTTTATAGAAAAATAGGGGGAATTGATTATTAATTTCTAAAAATATATATTGGAATCTATTAAATAAAATAATCCAACCAAACAATAACCCATTTTGTTTCCCATGATTTCATTTTAGGAGTAGAGTATTCAATATTTTATAAGGAGAATAATCCAAATCATTAAAAAAATACCCTTGGGAATTTTCAAATGAGTCTTTTTCGTAAATAATTTCTTTTAAAACATTAAAATATAATATATATTTTTGAAGACATATTAGTGGTCTAAAAACTAATAAATTAACATAAAAAAAATATATTTTAACAAAGGATAAATTCATATGTTGTCATGGATGTCATTTTAAGTGTTTATTACATCACTTCTGGGATATTATAATTTTGTAATACATATATTTTATTTATATGGTGTATAATTTTCAGAAAAATGTTTTATTATTTTAGAAAATTTTAGAAACCTCACCATCAGGTAATTTTTATGTTTTGATTTTAAAAATAATATTTATCTTATTAAATTAATTTCATAACTTTGATAGTTTTCAATTTTAATTAAAAATTATAATTATTTACATCAAATTACTAGTTTTAATGATATTAACTACTTTTTGACCATTGTAATAGTTACCTTGGAATTCTTTAAATTATTATATAATTTATTTTTAAATAATTATTATATAATAATAATACACTGATAAATAATCATTTATTTAATAAATTATTTAATTTATCAAATATTTTATTAATTGAAACTATATATATCAAAAATAATATATTAATTTCAAGATGTAAAATTATATTTTAAAAAAAATTATCGAATCATTGAAAATGAAATAAAGGGGGATAAATATAATAATTATTTTATTCAAAAAAATATATAAAATACAGGATTCTAGGGTCATGATATATAATAGATTATTACACAAGTATATGACTTATGGGTAAGGCTTGTGATGGTTGGGCTTTCTTTGGGTACTTTTAAAAAAATGGTTTTATTCATGATCTCAATAATCTAAAATTAATCACATAAATATTTTTTCCATGGATTAGTTGTTGAAGTTTAGCTTGGTATTTTTCAATTGAAAGGTCCATTACATTCATCTCACATGGAATCTCTTATAACTGGTCATCAAATTTTAATATAATACTGGTCAAATACATCAGAACGTCAATCTGTTAAAATTTTTTATTATCAAAAACCCTAATAAATACTAATATTATCATTTACTATATAATGACTATATTATCCTATTTTAATATTCATAATGGTATTTTAAATCTTATTTTCTATAAATTATAATTGATCTAGATTATTTAACATAATACCTGTGTTTTATATATCTAAAATTAATTTACTCAATAAAAAAATGTTATTTTCATTTATAAATGTTAATGTTTAGGCCCTTGAATTCCCCATCCCCATTAAAAAATTAATTCTCAAATATTTTTTAATATAATTAAATTTGTAGGGGTAATTATTTTTTGATCAAATATTCATTTTCCCAGGTTGTGTCTTCAAACATATTTTTTTGAAATAGTACTCTGACTAAAATAGTTGTCTTTTGAAGAAATTTTTTCTATGATCTACAATCATCATTTGATATTCCTCATATGAATGATTGTTTTCAAAGGAAACCACCTCTCAATTGAATATATGTGAAGCATTTGGTATTTACATCATCAATATTGATTCATTGAACACATCATGTACTTGATATAGATTTGGTGGGAGTGTTAGTCTATAAGACACATCTTTGATGTGATCAGGGATTTAAAATTGGTTGATGTATCTAGGAATAATCTTTCTCATATTTCCAAGCATTGTGACTTTTTTCCAAGGTGATATACCACGTAACACCATTCCTATTACCTCAAACACTAGGACTAATCTATAATTGTGCTTATATTATTTCTATATAATTTATATATATTTCATATGAAGTTTAATGGTTTGAACCATCCATGTCATCTACTAGATATGATTTGGTTACCTAAACTTATGATCTCTACATCCATCTCTACGTGTTGGACTCTGATTCCTTTTCCAACTCAAACCCTCACAAGATGAAAATATAAATCTATAATAGAAATTATCATTATATAATAACTCTTTTATAATAATTTTTTTATCACAACATCCATGTAAATCAATTTAACATTATCATAATTGTTCATATAGAGTTTTAATGACTTTTTAAAATAACAATCTATTTTTTGTGATATGAATAACTAAGAGATTTCATTTTATCGATTTTTTATGGAATATTATCTAGAACCTTTTTTTAAACCATACATCATGATAATATATAATGTGTAGTAGAAATTAATGCAGTCCTTCCACTCTCATTATGTATATCATGCCCAATTGGTAAAGAGAGAATTATTCCCTAATAAAAATAAAATGTTTTTACATTGAAAGGTAATCTACAACCTCCTCGATGGAATAATTTCATTTAGAAATCCTAGGTTATCCTTTTATGAAATAAATTGTTATGATTTCACATTTCCATAATTGTATGGGGAACTATTGCATAAAAACATTAGACTTGTTTTTTTCAGGCATGGTTTTTTAGTGAACATTGAATTGTCAATAAAAATATTATATTCAAATATTTATATTATCTGAAAAAAAAATCATTAGATATATATACATCATAGTGATTCCTAGTTGAATATAGAAAGATGAAGAATATAAATTATCCAGAACTTCCCAATTTTTCTCTATGTTGATGGGATATGTATCTAGGTTCTAAAACGTATAACTCCTACATTAGTGTAGTTAAACTCAATAATATTGACAACAATTTTATATATCACCTAATTATCTTTATGGGACTCATTAATCTCGTCATCATAGATGTTGAAGTGGTTATTTTGAGAATGTTAAGGTATAGATCCTTCAATTATTCCCAAGTTTATACTTTGTATGTTCATGAATATTGGATCCCTTTCAATCCATATCATGGATATGATTTCATAACCCTTTTAACTCAAAGTATATTCTGCTTTGTTCACCATCCCAAGATGATAATGGATTAAAAAATAGTAATCCTTTATAACTTATAAATTCATTCTTTTGTACAAATAGATCTCATTTTGTGTGAATATATATTTGACACTTTTATGATCCACATATATTTCAAACATTCCCCCCATAGAGATAATGTCTCCAAATAATCAACACAATGATCATTATAACCAATTTCAAATAATGTATTGTGTGGTTTTTGTCATGGAACTATAATTCAAGAGAGGTATATTATATATCTTTCTGAACATACATGAGTAAAAATCCCATGTAAATTATAGATTCATTTTTTTAAATCAAAAATACTTCTCATCTACTCGATAATATGGGAATATGAGATATTATTGACCTCCTATTTAACTCATTAATGATCTTTGCATGTTAAATATTTAATATAAATTTTAACCCAATATCAGTAATATTGTATAATGGGATTGGTATATGGGATAATTTTTACACACAAAAATTTGAGGGTATTAGGATAGTCAAAGGAAACTCCATATTTTAGTCATAAAATTTGACTTGGGATATACTTTTGTAGACACTATTATAGAGGGACATATAGATATCAAATTTTGGGTTAATACATGTCCCATGAATATTTTTAGATCCATCAATAAATATCATCTACTACACTTCTATATAACTTTTCCATTGTCAAGGTCTGCAGTGAAACATTCATATGGTCCTCATGTTCTTCATTGATTTCGAAATAAATAACAATATCACCTATAAATACTACTATATATATTTTTGGGGATTATTCTTAAAGATCATGTTCATTATTACCATCAAGATTATTTGAGCATTAGCGACTCCAAATGGAATTACTACTAACTAATAATTCCCATAACTTGGATGGAAATTAGACTTGGTGATACCCTTCATCTTTACCATTATAGGATAATATACCTAGTAAATATCCACAATATATATGTTTTGTGCTGCATGTAGCATATCAGACATGACATAAATATACGGAATACGATACATTATATTCATTATCATCTTATTGGGCTCATTATAATCAATTAAAATAATCATTAACCCATCCATTTCATGATGAATATGAACTTCACACCCTATGGTAAAACACATAGAAATAAAAACACATTAACTAGATTATCCTAGAGTTTATTCTTCATCGATTTAAGTAAAATAGTAGAAATTCACTTTGGATCGATTCATATTTAAATGGATTTTGGAATAATATCTATTGATAAATAAATATAATTTCATGGTGGAATAATATAAAATTATTAAGGATACAAATTGATACATTTTCCTAATGATATGTGTTTCATATAGAATGAAATATGTCTTAATATTAGTTAGTTTTTTTAGATAATGTTTCACATTAGTTAAAAGAAACTAGGACTGAGATGATGATAACCATGAGATTCATCCTTCTCCTTAAACTTATTTTGAATCAAGGGTGATTCAAAATACAAAATGTGATTTCCTTATCATTTCAATTTAGGTTGGATCTATGTAAGGAAACCCAATTCAAACATAAATTTAAAATTAATTCCCATAAAGGGAGGTTCAAAAGGATCACTGGATTGTTAAGCTAGAAAATATGGTCTGAGGATGAGTTATATACCTAGGGTGTGTTAATTTTTTGAGTTTTATTTTTCACTGATATCACCACTTACATATATTGAGGTTGTGTTTGAATAGTTTAACTAAAAATATTATATGAAAAAATTCATAGAATCATAATCGAATAGTCTTCTCACTATCCTTGAATGAATAACTATATTTTATAAAAATAAATGATTATTGGGATCCAATTTAATAGTTTTGGTTACATAATACCTCCCATAATATCTAGGTTTTGTTGTTTCTTCTCATCAGTTATCATCAAAAACACATGGATTAGTTCATTGATTCATAAGGGGTCTATGTTCCTTGATATTCAAACATTTTAAATTAGGTCAAGGTTGGGTTAGAGAATTCATTTCTTACATCAAATTAGTGGGATTATTCTATTGACATTCACTAACAGGTTCCCTTCCTTCCACCACCTAATGTATTTCCTTTTTCCACTAAGGAACATTAATGGAGGCTTGTTCCTACACTTTTGATGGGTGGAATATTATACATCCATTCCCCATTATATTTTTTCATCCCATCACATGAATTATAATCTATTATGCTATTCACATCCCATAAATCTTGAGTCATGTAAGATTCATTTATCTCCATTTTTCCTTTAAGGGAACATCATATAATTTCATTGTAGCTATCAAAGTATAAAATTGCTAATTATTTTTGTAGACATGGTATTATCCCACCATAGAAGAGATCAAATTTTCTTTTTGGTTCGATGAGAAATATAATTAAGTATCATGGTTTTATTGTGATTTTATCCACATATTCCTTAATAGATTCATAATACTTTTTATTCTCACTAAAGAAATCCCTCTACAGTTTCATCCAGATAGTGCAAGGTAATGATTTATCCAAAAAAAATCTAGATTTCATTTACTCTATAAAATATACCTCTTCCCTAGTATGTTCATTTTTTATCAAAATATATAATTGATTATATATCCCCTATATATGATAAAATTCAAACATGACCTTTTATAACACACCAATATTGTTTTGTATGATTCTTTTTAAATAAATTCAATTCATTATATAGATTATAATGCATGCAACATTACAACATTGTGAAAGAACACTTAGTTATAGGAGATAGTTAAAAACGTGCTATTAATAATAAATTTTCCACTTCTAGGACTTGAATTTAGATAAAATAACATACATGGTTGTGTTTAGCGATATATTTTGCATCTCATTGAATCCAATTATTTTTTGGTAAATAAAATCTTACCCTTATAGATAGCAACGTACCCTTATGAATAGTAACTTACCCTTATGAATAGTAACATACCCTTATGAATGGTAACCTTACCCATGAGTGTATAAATAAAATTTAGGTACCCTATACATGAAGGTGAATATTTTAATTAAGCGTTAGTATTTTTATGAGTAATAAATATTTAATTGCAATATTATATTTAATAAAATGATTTAAAAGAAAATTAATTTTCATAAAATTTATTCACAAATCAATGTTTTATTTCCCTGTGATTTTAGGATAACTTACTAATACCTTAATTAATTTTTCAATTTTCCATAAAATCAGTTATAATTTAAAAATTAGTATTTTTAGATTAAATGATGATTTTTAATTAAAATTAAAATTCACATATTTAGAAATATATTTTCATAAAATTGAGTTTATTTTTTTATTCTACACATAAAATAGTGGTTAGGGTGAATGTTTTTTATTTTTTTGAAATAATTTAATTTTTTGTGAATTGTGAAATTCAATAATTTACAAAATATGCTAAATAAATGAACTTAGCATTATGCGTGAGTCATGGATTATCTAAATGTAAATGGGTTCAAACTAACATGCACATATTACCATTTTTTCACATTAATTAACACTATTAATATTATTTATCCAAAATAAAAAACTAATGGTTACAATAATGTAAAAACCCTTTTCTCATCCACTATATAAACCACCACTCACCCCCCCCCCCTCTTCCTCTCACACCACTCGAGATTTGATCATTTCTTAATTTATGACAAATACACTTACCAAGTCCTCCCCACATGTACAAGACCTAATATTATCACCAAAAAGACAAAAGCAAATGCCTTGAAAAGATTCTCAAGGAGGAGTACTCTTGAGGTAAACCTCTCTACCTTTTCCCTTCAACTTCTTTTACTTGTTTTAATATTTTATTTATCTCTCTTCACTAACCCTCATAAAAATGTTTTTATAATTCCAATTTCTTAAATTTAAATTAATTTTATTATACTAATGTAATATTTTATCATCATCACTCTTTCCCCTCCTATTATAATAAAAACGAAAACATTGTATGAGATGTGTTAATTTATCACATTCAAGGATGATAGGCTTTAAATTTCTATTATCATATTTATTTATTAACCTGAAATAATTTTTATGGCTTAATCAGGTCATAATATATTTAAAATAACATATTTAATGTTATATAATCACTTTGTACAAATGGTATTTAATTATAATACAAAATGGTATCATGGCGATTGAAAAACAACCTAAATAATCCAAGTATTTATCAATAAAATTTTATATAAGGATTCAACCTAAAACCATATAACCAAATGATATGTATAACCATTTACACTTATGGATTATCATTATTAAAATATAATTCATATTCTCTATCATTATATCAATTCCACATGAACTCTATTACTCTTATTTAAGAAAACAGATCATGAAAAACAAGTAGACGAACACTCAAAAGTGATGGAATTCAATATTATAACTTATCAAGGAGACCATAAATAAACATGATGAAGCTATAATGAATCAATAAATGTATATAAGGTTCTTAATTAATTAATTAATTGGTTTAATTTGATTATAATGGATGTTAAGATTAATGAATGAACACATTCAGGCATAAGGTAAGGGGATTCTCATCTCACTTTTATTTCTGTTATATTTCTTTTATTAGACACATATTTCTTGTATATGGTGGTAGTTTAATGCCATTTTATAAATAATATCATGTTAATATTAAAATTAATGGTATTTATTGATTCATTTGGTGATTTTTAACTTGATTGATTATAATGTTATAAGGAACTTTGTTTCGGTTTCTATTTGATTTTGATTTACTTGGTATTGTACACATATTCTTTCTTATGTGGTGTAACAACTTCCCATTTGATGTCATTTTTCATTTTAAATTGTAATTAAATAATATATCCACATTATTTATACATTTTAATGATTATCATCTTACTTGTATACCATTTTACATATAGTTTTAATGCGTAATGTTGCTTTAACTATGGAAATATTTATGAATTTATCTCATCTACTCAATAAGTATAATTAAAATGTGTGTTTTTTTGTATTCAAATCATTCTATAAAGCATTACTTGGACTATAAGTGATGGTTATGTCCCACTATATCCCCTAGATTCCTCGAAAAGTCTCATGAGACAAATCAATTGGTGACAAACCCTTTCAGTTTGTTTCCAAAATTGATTCAGATGGGTGTCCACCCACAGAACTAAACTATCCTGATTGTATTATGATTAATACATCAGATACATGACATCAAAATAGTAAATATTATCTACATTAATTATATAGTTATTACTTTCCCTAAAGTTTCCACTTTGAAAAAATCAATGGATGCATTATCATTCTCATTTTATTGATTGCATGTATTTTTCATTTATTCACTGTGCCATATTGATTATATAAAATTGATTATGATCCAATTATTATTGATTCATCATTTATTAATATTTAACCATTATTGAGAATTTGAGCTCCCCCTTTTATTTAATTTTCTTCCAAATGTTATGAAGATGGTATAATTTTTTGATTTTTTATGTATTCAGTTTATTATCTCTTATTATGTATTATGTTTTCTTTCCTTTTCAAAATGTAAAATTATATCCATGTATGTATATAGTTTCTCTAATAATACTAATATGATTGGTCATTTTGGATCTAATTGCTTGTAATCATTCCAATGTAGTAATTTAATGCATCAACATCAAGCTAGTGGGGTCAGGGAATTAGAGTTGGTATCAGAGAACGTTTAATATAAACATTGGTATATTGATTTAAAAAACATAGCTTAGGGATCATAATCATAGTATAGTATTTGAGTGTATACATATAGTAACATCCTAGAATTTGTGAAATGTAAAGACTATGTGGTTCTTCCTAGAAAATACAACCATGTCTAGATACTATAAGTGGACGTGGTTCTGGAATATATATACCTAAGAGCAGAAAATTGGACAATGTTTTTTGGGCTTGACCCAGGGTATCCTGGTACACAACATCATGCCATACTGCACACCTAGTTTTACACTCTCGGGGGATATGATTAGGATAATTCAAATTTTTTTTACAAACCATTATGAGGGATTTAAATTTAAATATAAACCATGGATATGATTATGAGATTAAGTTTGCATAAATTTTTAAAATAATGTTATGTGTTTGTTAGTTAGAAATTATGAATTATGACCTAATATTGTATATTACATTTTTTTAGTGATGGTACCTAATGGAAGAAAGGGAATCAATACCAATAGACAATGTAGGGATTTCCCCACTGAGTAAGTCAACAGAGTCAGTGTTGGAGTAGATCAGATCATGACTATATTAGGACAAATTACTGAGGCTATAATGAATAACCAAGTTACTTCTAAGTGGGATCATTTCATATGACAGAATCCCCCATATTTTATTGGTACAATATATCCATTGGTATAAGCATAGTAGATCAAGTCCCCTGAAAAGATATTTTTGTCATTAACATGCTATGAAAAAGAAAATGTAGAAGTAGAAGTACATTATCTCAAGGGTAATGATAATCAATGGGTTCCATGATCTGGAATACCAAAAATAAAAATGAAATAGAAGACATGTAATAAATAAATTTTAAGGATGTATTGTTTGTGTAATATTTCCCTCTTGATAAACAAACTGAAATGAAGAGAAAATTTCTTATCTTTAAAAAAATAGAAGGAGAGAGTGTTTCAGAGTATGAAGAAACATTCAGAAGACCATCCATGTATACTATAGATTACATACATGATTCATAAGACAAGATTTTTCATTTCATTTATGGTCTTATTCCTTGTATTTGAAGTTCATTGGATTCTCAAATATTTTTATCATATGATGAAATAGTATTATGTTCCATAAAAATGGAGAAGGAATATTCTAGTTCCAATTTGTTCATGGTAAATCAATAGAATAATAGGCCATCTCATAATCATGGAAAAGGTGAATATCTAAAGAAAAATATGGGAATAAACTATTTTCTATTATGTGAGAATTATGGAAAGAACCATCTTAGAAATTTCTTGAAAGCAATGGGAGTTTATTATAAGTGTAGAGAAAAGGGTAACTGATCTATTAAATTAAAGGGTAAGAGAAAAACAATAATGCTTAGTGATATAATTTTAAGGATATGGGACATAATGAAAATTATTGACCTAAACATCAGGTAAACCTGCTACAAAAAAGGCCACAAGATAATGGGTAATCTTATGTGATCACAAGAGCTGTGGTTGAATTTCATAATGATGTAGTGGTAGGTACTTTAATTGTTTCTACAATCTTAGAAAATTAATTATTTGATTTTGGATCATCACATTCTTTTATATCTTCCCATTTTTCCATGAAAATTATATATTTACAATTTGATATAATAAAGGAGTTTTCATTCAAAACTCCTAAGGGATGTATCATTGCAACAAATATGTATTAGGCAGTTCCCATTATGACATATAAACATTCTTTTTTAGCTGATTTTAACATCATACTGATGATTGAGTTTGATATAACCCCAATTATATGTTAGATTTCATATCATGATGAAAAAATATATTCTATGAAGAAGGAACTTACAATTTTTGAGGATGATGTAGAATACCTTATCTTTAGAGAAGAAACCTCTCCATCTGATTCTTACCTCAATCAACCCCCATTAGCTCTACGTATTGAAATTATTGGCGAGGATGAGAACTCGATGTCTATGATTGGGAAAATAAATCTTCAAAAAAGGGATATACATATTGTTCATGTATATGTTGATGTGTTTCCAAGGGATTTACTAAGGCATCCACCAAATCTAGAAGTTGTGTTCACTATTGATTTTATTCATGGATCATGACCTATATTAAATAATCTATACAAAATTTCCATTATGAAATTGGTAAAACTCAAGAAACAACATGACGAATTGAGTGATGAAGTATTTATTCACCCTAATGGTTCTCCATGGATATTCTATGTTCTCTTTGTCAAAAATAATAACGGATCTATGAGGCTATGAATTAACTGTAGGGAGAACAATTATATTATGATAAAGACCAAGTATTATCTTCCTTGCATTAATGACTCATTTAATCAACTACAAGGATCCCAATATTTTTCTAATATTGACTGTTAATATGGATATTCTCAACTTCATGTGAGGAAGGAATATATTCCAAAAAATCTTTTTAAAACATGTATAGGAATTACGAGTTTACAAAAATGCCTTTGAGAATGATTAATGCACCATCTATTTTCATGGATCTAATGAATACAGTTTTCAAGTATTTTCATGATGAATATGTTGTGGTATTTATCGATGATATCTAGGTGTAATCCAAAATCGATGAATACCATGAGAATCACTTACAGATCATTTTGAAAACTCTTTGATGAAATGAATTATAAGGGAAAATTAGAAAGTGTAAATTTTGGCATCAACCAGTTTCTCTTCTTGGACATATTGTCTCTAAGGATGGAATCTCAGTTGATCATACAAAGGAAATGAAAATACAATAATGGCCTACTCCAATGAACATAATAGAGGTATATGGTTTTATTTGTAAATAGGATACTATCAGTGATTCGTTCTAAATTTTTCATGATTTTGTAACCTACTAACCAAGTCTACATGTAAAGGGGATAAGTTTCTATGGAAAAAAGAATGTACATAGTGCATTGAATAGTGGAAAAAAATAATATTCAATGAACCAATATTGACTCTTCCATCTGGAAATTATTGGTTTTTCATATACATCGATGCATCATGGAATGGACTGGGTTGTTTCCTTATGTAAAATGATAAAAGTTATTGCTTATGCATTAAGGCAGTTGAAGAATCGTGAGAAAAATTATTTGACTCATGATCCTAAGCTAGTAGACATAGTAATTTCTCTAAAAATATGGAGACACTATCTCTATGTTGAATGATGTGAGATATATACATATTATAAGAGTTTGAAATACATTTTTACATAGAAAGAACTCAACATGGGGCAAAGGATACGGCTAGAGTTTCTCAAGGATTTGAATTATTCAATACACTACCACCCAAGAAAGAAAAATATTGTGTTAGATGCAGTGAGCAGGAATGATCAAGGACATCTAACACAAATGAGTATTGAAAGAGATCCTATATTCATGGATATCTTAAATATGGATATTTGAATTTTTATGCAAGAAGAAACATCATTCATTTTTCAGTTGATTTTTAAACCATCTTTACTAGAGAAGATAAAATCTCTCAATATGATGATGATAACCTTTAAAAGATAATTAAAAATATTACAGATGGAAGATAGGTAGACATTGTGTTTGAGGATGGAGTTCTGAAGATTGGAAATAGGTTATCTGGTCCATCAGTTCCTGAACTCAAAAGGGAACTATTAGATGATTCTCATAGCTAAAATTTCACTATAAAACCTGGTTTCACCAAGATGTATAGATATATAAAGGAACATATTTTGTGCGATAAAATGAAGTGAGAAATTGTTGACATTATGTAAAGGTGTCTAGTTTTTCAACAAGTGAAGGCTGAGAGACAATATCATATAGGGTCCATCCAACCTCTACATATTCCTATGTGTAAGTGGTATGAAATTACAATTTACGTTGTAATAGGACTATTGAAAACACCTAAAAAATGATGCAATATGAGTAATTGTTCAACATCTTAGAAAATCAAAAAAATTCCTTACTATAAGTTAGGATTTACTACTTGAGTGCCTAACAAGACTTTATATTAATGAATTTTTATGACTTCATGGTATACCTCTATCAATTTTGTCTGATCGAGATAATTAATTTACATCAAAATTATGAAAACTTCTTAAGAATTATTTGGATACTGAGCTTTATATGGGTATTTCTTATCACCCAAAAACATATGGATAGTCTGAAAGAATTTTTAAAAACTCAAATACATGTTGAGGTCAAGCCCTCTTGAAATTCAAGGTATCAGGGATCAATACTTATCCTTGTTGGGTTTTTTCTTTAATAATAATTTCTATTCTTGTATTCAAATGAAACCATAGGAAGCATTATATAGAATGAGATGTAGAAATCCAACTTTTTGGGGACTAAGTTAGTGAGAGGAAACTTATAGGAAAAAAAATATTAAATAAAAAATAATAAAGGTAAAGACAATTCAGGATTATATTAAAGAATCCTAGTGTAGGAAAGATATTTATACTAAAAATCAGAGAAATGATTTGGAATTCCATGTGGGAGATCATGTATTTTTGAAATTATCTCCATTGAAATGTGTCCTAAAGTCTGGTTTGATTGGAAAACTATACCCTAGGTACATCAGACCAATTGAAATTCATGATAGAATTGGATTTGTATAATTCTATTTAGCGATTCTACCGGGTCTCTCCAAGGTTCATAATTTGTTCTAAATGTCTTTATTAAATGATGGTTTTAATTAAATATTAAATTTATGATATTCAAAAAAAATAACATAAAATAATGTTCATTTTTGGATTCTATAAATTTAAAAATTGTTTGAGAGAATTTCTGGGATTCTTTTAAAATACATGAATTTTTGGTGAATAGTGAAATTCAATACTTTACGAAATCTAATAAATAAATGAATTTTTGAATCATGATTGATCCATGTATTATGTAAATGGCCATTTCATCAAAATAAAATTCACTTATTAATATTTTTTTACAAAATCCAAGACTATTTGTAGTTTTGATCCAAAATAATGAACTAATGACTGAAATAATGAAAAAACCCTCCTCTCCTCCACTATATAAACCACCCCTCACCCCCTCTTCCTCTCACACCACTCAAGAATTGGTCCATGACTAAGTTTTAGTAAATAAACTTACCAATCCCTCCACCCATGTACAAGACAAATTTTTCTTAGTAAATGGCCAAAAAATCAAAGGTCATAAAGAGATTCTCAAGGAGGAGTACTCAAGAGGTAAACCTCTCCTCATTTTCCTTTCAAATTCTTTTACAAGTTCAATTATTTTGTTCTCACTCCTCACCTACCCTCATAAAAATGATGTGGAAATTAATTTACCTTAAATTTACAATAATTTTATTATGATAATGAAATATTTCATCATTATCTATCTCTCCCCCTCCTCTTGTACTAAAAACGAAAACACTGTCTAAGATATGTTAATTTATAACATTCTTGAATAAAGGTATTTCAATGTCAATTAATGTATTATATTATGGTCATGAAACCATTTTTTAGGTTGAATTAGATAATAATATATGTCATATATCATATTTAATTTTTTGGAATCATTTTTACAAATTTTATTTAATTATAAAACAAAATGATTATATGGTGATCAAAAAACCATCAAAATAATCCATGATTTTGTCTTTAAAATTTTATAAAATGATTCATCCTCAAACCATATAAATAAATGAAATGTATAACTATATACACTTCTTAATTTTTATTAATAACATATAATTCCAATTCTAGATAATTATACCCATTCCACAAGACCTACATTACTCATAGTCAAGCGAACTGATCAAGAAAATCAACTAAATGAACACTCCAGAACGATAGAATTCAATATTATATCTTCTCAAGAAGATAATAAATGAACATAAAAACTATAATTAATAAAATAAATGTAGATATGGTTCTAAATTAATTAATTTATGGGTTTTATTTTACTATATAGGATGTTAAGATCATAGGAAGAACACGTATGTGCATAAGGCAAGGGGTTTCCCATCTAACTTTTATTTCTGTGATATTTCTATTGTTAGTCACTTATTTATTGTATGTGGTGTCCTTTTACTTCCATTTGATATATAATATCATTATTCTATCTATATGCATGGTATTTTTTGATTCACTAGGTGATTATTAACTCAGTTTTTTATAATTTTGAAAGGGATTTTGCTTCGGTTTCAATTTCATTGTGATTTTCATGGTGTTGTGCCCCCAATCTTTCTTATGTGGTGTAACTACTACCCCTTTGAGATAATTATTAAATTTAAATTATAGTTAAATTATATATCATCTTATTTGTTACATGGATATGATTTTTGTCTGAGTCACAAACCATTTTACATACGGTGTTTATGTGGAATGTTGATTTAACTACAGAAATATTGATGAATCTATATCCTCTACTCAATACGGATATTGGAGAGGAATATTTTTATTGTATTAAATCTCAATATAAATAATTATTTGGAACAAAATTGATGTGAGGGGACCACTAGAACCCTTGGATGCATAAACATGTCTCATGAGACAAATCAGTTGGTGACAAACCCATCGATTTTGATTCCAAAAAAGAATCTGACAGGTATTTACACTTATAATTATACTATATCAATGGTGTTGTGGTTCATGTGACAAATAAATGACATCAAAATAATAAGTATTTCCTTTATTCATTATATTTTTATTACTTTCCATGATGTTTTTACTATGAAAAAAAATCTATGGTTGCATTATCATTCTCAGTTTATTCATGGTATGTGTTTTAATTTATTCACAATGCCATATTTTTTTGCTCACAAATTTCATTTTATTTCTTTCAAAGGTTTATAAAGATGTGATCATGTATAGAGTTTTAATGGATGAATTTTATTATCTCTTGTTATGTATTACGGTTTGTTTTCTTTTCCAAATGTAAAATGGGATCCATGTATGTATCTAGTTTCACAAATACTACTAAATTGGTTGGTCCTTTGGGATCTGATTCCTTATAACCATTCCAATTTAATAAAGTAATTCTTTCGATCCAGTAAATAGGGGTTGTTTCATTAAACCTTATTCTTCTTGAATAATTTAATGATAGAGAAGATCATTTTAAATGGACATTTTCCATTTTCCATGATTAATGAATAATAAGATCCTATGAAATTTGGTGGTCTTTGACATGTGTAAGAACCTGGATCTTCTTTCAGGTATGAATATTTTTTTCAGGTTATTTTTGTGAAAAGATGAGTTTCTAGAAATTTATGGAGTACACATCGTGTACTTATAAGTACACATTGTGTACTCGGTTGTCATGGGTAGCTATGTGCTGGTTGTATAATAGCCTAACACATGGCCATATGGGGTGACCTGGAGACTACCTAAAGTGGGAATCGGAAAAGTAAGGTGCATGTGGTGTAATTTTAAAATATGCATTGTGTACTTTCCTTTTATATCATTTAGTGAACCAGGTCGCATCTAATCGGTATAACACACTTCTTCTTCTTCTGTCTCATCCAGGAGGTAACAAGATCACTTATTCTTCTCCAAGTCCCTAAATCACCGTATGTTCTCTTAATCGACCACCATTGGTTATGTTGGAATCAAAACAATAAGATCTCCCTTATTCTAGAGTCTTGTTCGCATATTTCTTCTATTTCACAGGTTATCTTTGGTTGATATTTTTTAGAATTTTTGTATATCTATGGAATTCTAGGGATATTCATGGCCTGAAGATCACATATATCAACCTTACAATGCTGAGGTAGGTGGTTTGTGCCTTTTTGTACTTAGTCTTTGAGTTATATGTGCAAAAGTTCCCAATACACTTGTTCAAGGTATTATGTTTATATATAAACAGCCCTATTATTTCCTACTATGCATTGTGTACTTGAGTAGAGAATTTATTACTATAAATAGTGTTATTTACCATTCTATGGATGTGTTGCCCATGATTCCTTGATTCTGGCCATTTGGTCAAGCATTTCCTGTTACACTATTTTGTTTTCCTTGACTAGTATTGTTATGATGGAATGATTTAATTTTTCATGCTATGATATGTTATAGATTGTTTAGTTAAGTAGATATTGAGATTTAATTGGCCGATGTTTGTTATTTTTTCATGATTTCTTTACACTGGGTTGTAGGAAACTGGTGTATTGAGTCCATAGGAGAAATTGAATTTGATGGATTTTTCATAGTGTCTATTATAATTACTATGCTATGATACCATAGGGGTGATTGATGTTCAGTTATCCCTCAGAGTTTCTATAGATACATCATAATACCATAAGAGTAATTGACATTGAATACTTCCTAAGAGTTTCTATAGTTTACCGTTTAAAATAATCTAGGGGGAATTAACAGTGAGTGTTTCTGAAGAAATTCTTGAATTACATGAGACTATAGGGGGAATTGATGGTGAGTGCTTCCTTAGAGTGTCTTTGTTATATCATTTTTCTATAATTCGAACTAGAGGGGATAGGCTGTGAAAACTACCCATAGGGTTACTTGAGCTTGTTGATTGAACCATAGAGGATAAGCCATGAGAACATTCCCAGAGGGTTTCTTGTATTTATGTTTGGTTGATTAATTTGTTATATGAAAATGTTTTAATTGAAATAGTAGGATTGTTTACTTTTGAGTGATTCATTTCTTATTACTTATTTTTCATATTGCCTGCCAGATATATTCACAAATTGTTAGGCATGGATATTTGGGTGGATTTCTACTGGGGTTCATATAACACCCTATTTGGGTTATGCTTTTGGGCCCAAACAGATTATATTGTTGCATGTCTAGATAAGAGAAAATGCCCTTCTACTTCAGGTACTAGATTTTGATAAAGCTGGAGAGCATGGGACTATCTTGAGGTATGTGATGTTGTGGAGTTGTTTACTTGTTTTCTTTTGTACTTTGGTTTAATACTATATTCTATAATTGTGAATTGTCTGGATTCTTTCCTATACATATATATTATGAATCATTTATATATGTACTCTAGTTGTTTATTACATTCCGTATTTCATTTTTTACTATTGTATGGTATTATTACTATTTTCGCTATTGTTTTGTATTTATTTAAGTTTAGTTACTCTTCCAATGAGGGAATAGTTTCCCTACTATCACACCCAAGGCCTTCACTGCAAGTTGATATCCTCTGGGATTTTAGGAAATGTGCATGAGGCCATGTAACTAACCGGGTATGGGGCACCACTGGTCAGCACCTGGAACTCATACGTTACAAAATGTAATGGTCTTAAATTAATAATTTACATTCATATGTGTATGTAGGTTTTCTCTCTAATTAATTTTTATATTTTTATATTCAATTAATTAATTATGTATTTAGATAAATCATTTGACTCCTACTCCAATTGTGTTGGAAACCTCATTTGGTAATTTTCCCATCACATTGGTTGTTGAATTTATTCCTTAAAATTCCTATCATTAACTAAAATGAATGAAATATTAGAGATTAAATTAATTAAACTGATAAAAAATAAAAGGTAAACTATAAAAATTAAATTCATAGCACATAAATGATATTAATTCATGAAATTATTTATATCTATGTTTCAATCTATGTTATTCGATGTTTATTTCCTAATAGAAATTTTTATTGGATTTTTTGTTACCTCCATAATAGTTGATAAAGAGAATATTAATTTCATAAATAATATCCACTATTAGTGTAAAATTATTTTACCATAAAGGCCTATTATTCATTCACCATTTTAAGATTTAATCATAGCACATTACACAGTTTTTTGGGTTAAAAACCCATGAAAATTTGATCACAGGACTCATCCACATGTACCATCCGTATGATGAATTTTTTCTATAAAACCCACTTTATATATTCATTACCAAAATATTTTTATGTTTTACTTAGTTCATTATTTTTCCCATGGGATTTTGAATTTTCAGTAATCTTAATTTCTAAATATAACTACTCCTTCTCTCTGATTCCAACAAAGACAATAATTATCATTAATAAATCATAATTTATGATTTATAACAAAAATATTCACTTAATATAATCCCAAATGATCATGAGTCCTAGTGAATATGGGTAATTTGATATATATCATAGTGACATGAAACCTGGCCTCAACAAAATTGTTTATAAAACCATTTCCTCCATTAATTTTACCTTGATCTTTTAATACTTCAAGGGAAACCCTATGGATAGACATATAAAAGTGTTGATATATAAATCCTTATAAGAGAATAGAAAATGAATAACATGATTAATGTTATAAATGTTAGTCAATATATATATCAATGTGACATAAAAGGGTTCCTAATAATAAACATGAACATTGAAGGATTATATTAGATGATAACATCAACGAAATATAGGAATGTAGAAACAACATAATGAACTACCACATAAGAATAAGTAAAATAAAAATATTGATACATAAAAACATTTTGTTCTTGGGATATCCTTACATACACCATATATGGTGTATCCTGAGAAAAAAATTAATCAATGCATTAGAGGGATATAAAATCTTGGCCCCATCCATTATATTTGTATCATGTACCGTCAATTGTGTGATGCGTATATCATAAAACATAATGGAATCATAAATCACTTTTAATCCCTCGGTTAAGAAGTGTAGATTAAATACATATATGTAAAAAACAATGAAGGATACGTACATCTAACTAAACACCATTGAGTAGAAATAGGGATGGGTATTTGGTATATAAATATTGTGTACTAAAAAATCATAGGAAATTGGCTAGATTAATAGGAGTAAATGAAGGTTCCATGGAGGGTTTAAAGAGGGTTAAATGTGGCCAATAGTTACATGGTAATTATAAGGATATTAAATAGATGAGTAAAAACACAATTAAACTTGAATAATATCCATAAAAAGGCTATGTATAGAAAATGTATTTGAAATAGAAAGGTAGATGAGAGGATCCATTACATAAAGAGGGTGCTTCTAAAAGATATTATGTAGATTATTATGAGTTTGGGCACACATTATGAGGTATTTATAGAAGTATAGGGATATTAAATCCATAATCAATCATTGTTAAGTGAACATGAGTGTGAGTATGGTGTTTTATTTATCGAAAATGTCAATGGTAATTTTTCATTATTATCTAAATATTGGTTCTGGATTCTATATGACAAAATAATAAAAACAACAATCCTACCCACGTTTTTTGAAAAAAAAAATCTACCAAAGAGGAGTGGTTATCAATATTTTATAAGTAAATGAATCAAACACAAAAAAATAATATCATTGGTGATGTGTGTGTGAGTCATGTTCATAATGAACTGAATTTAAAACATTAAAATACTATACAGGTTTTGGAGAATTAATTATGGGTTTATAATTTAAATATATTAACCTCTATTATAAATTAATTTTAAGGATAAATATGTAATTTTTATTTTAAAACCATTATATAATTTAATACATCACATTATGTATATTATGATGTCATAATGCTTGTCATATTTTTATTCCTTATTTAATTTTACCAACTAAATTTGATTTCCTTAATAAATTAAGAACCATTAAACATTATATAAATTATATTTAATGATTTCAAAAATAATATTTATTTTTTGAAAATGACTTTCCTTGTAAGGGAATATTATCTATTAAATTAAAATCCATATTTAGATGAAAATACTAGTTTTAAAGATATTAATAACTTTTGGGACATTATAAAAATTATGTTGGATTTTGTATTATAATTTAGAATTAAATAATTATAATATAATAAGAATATTTTATTAAAATAACATTTTTTAAATTTTCTTCAATTTATAAAAAGTGTGTATTAATTGAAATTATCTATTTAAAAAACACAATTATGATTTGTTAGTGTAGAAATAAAAATTTTATCAATCAGAATTTTTAATCGTTCTTGAAGTAATAAAAAAATTTCAAAAATATATTCATTATTTAATTTAAAAAAAAAAATAAAAATACATAATTATAGGTTAGATATATATAACACCTTATTAAGCCAGTGTATGACCTACAGTTATTGAGTGTGGTGTTGTTTATTTCTTGGGGTGGTTTTATAAACACATTTTTGGTCATGATCTTAATAAGGTTGAACTTATCACCTAAATGATTTCATTCATGATTCAGTTGTTAAATTTCTACTTGGGTTTTTTCAAGGGACAACAATAGTGATTTATTATATCTTATAAGGTCATATTAATGGGCCTCAAAGGTTATGATGCTAAGGGTAGAGGTCATATCTCTTTCTATAGGTAACACTTACACAATTTCTTACCCCTTGATATATACGAATCTTATCAATTTGTGTACGATGAAATTATTATAAATGGTGTAGCTACTTAATGGATTTTAAATTTTTTCTAGATATATTTTATAATTAGTCTAATATAACCAAATTGTCTATGTGTTTTCTATAAATATAATGGATTTATTTAATCAAAAATGGGATTAAATTTATAAATGTTTTGGTTGTTACATGTCATGATGTGGATTTTCCTTTAGTATAAAATTAATATTATATTGTTTTTTTATGGAATTTGTTTTTTTAGGGAATTTACCATGAATAGTAATGGGGGTTACTTTAATACATTCTATGAGATGTTTGTGTCAATTCTGGTGGGTCTTAATGACTCAGTGTTTTTTTATTTAGTATTTCAATAATGATTTTATTTAAATAATTTATTTCAATTGTTATCATTAATTAATTATCTTTTGTTGGATTGATTTTGGGGCCTATAATATTGATACATGATTGGGAGATTTATCAAGAGTTTCATGAGGCTTTAATGATCCTTGGAAGTAGCTAATGGCCCACACTGATATATCAGAATGTTTCTAAATTTTTGGGTTTCCATGTATACTAGACCTATGGTTTTAATTATTCTTAAGTTTCATGTTCATACTGAAACATTTTACGGAGGGTGACCTCTAGTAAATTTATTTAAATTGGATAATCTAGTTATATTAAAATTATAAATAAAAATAGGAATGATGGGCCCTAAACAACTCATGTTCACTCAATTTATGCCTCAACTATCATTGTCCAACATTAGGGTAATTTTGTGACCAAGTGGCCTCAAGACATCATGAGTGGTGAGACCAGACCAACTTGGATCCTTTCACCCCTTGTGTAGGACTAATGCAAAACCAATTACGAGGATATATAATCCAGCGATATCATAGGCCTTGTAGGAACTAGTAGTAACCCTATGAGGCTTTTAGATATTCTATACCATCATGAAAATTCCAAGAAGAGAGATATTAACCTATTTATTTTACATGGATTAGGTATAAAGACCATGTTAAGTATATTATTGGGTTGGGTATGTAGATTGGAAAAGAAAAATAATGGATATGATGATGGGATCTTTGAAATATTGTTACTATCTCTCATATGGTGACACCCAATGCATTTGGTGAGAGAAGACTACCTAGTTGATGAGGTTGAGGGGATATATGTAATATAGAATCTGGTGTTAACATGAGATTGTAAGTCAAACATATGACTCATATGAGGGTTCCTTTAATGAAATGGACTAAGGGAACCCAGTGGGTTCCCTTTTGAATGACCAACCTTGAGTGGGTATATATGGAAGAATAGCAGTTGACACCATGGGACCCACAGCAAACTATTGATCCTAAGTGTCTCCAAAAAATGGTGTCCTTCATAGGGATTCAACCATGTATCTTGTTTTATTTTATTATGATGTGTTATAAAATGCCCCCTCATGTACTATGTGACATGGATGGATTCCATAGTTTGGGATATGAGTACATGGATGAGATGCCTTGATTTTGAGTTAGGTATGGGTTACAACTGCCACAAATATTGATATTAGTTTTGGTGTAGACATTGGATTGGGGCCTTGGTATAGCTGGATATTACATTGATTTAAAGCATGGGTTACAGAAAGGAGATACCATGGGTTCAGATGATAGATGATAGGTATACCATGAGTTACATAATCATATTTATGATGATTTAATAAAGGGAACCCGTATATTTATAGGTCATATGATATAACCTCCTTGAATTACATCCCTGATTTTTCAGGATGTATAAAATAGGTACCTTTGATTAGAATAATGGATGATATGACTTCTATGGGATGGGTTTCGGTGTCATGAGGATTAGTTGGGGATTTAATGGATAGAGATCCAACATGTTGTTGTGGATAAACATCCATTTCAATGGTATAAGATACACCCCATCCCAGCCAAAAGTAGTTATAGATAATCAGGTTCACAAAACTATGGATATAAGTATATATTTAATTATTTTTTATTGTTTTATTCATCTTATATGATCATATCATATACACATATCGACACTTCTATTCATTACATGACTTTTTTTATCCCCTATTGATTTATGTAAAAATATCCTACTCTAGCCACCATGTCTCTAAGGTATTGTAGAATCTCTCAAATTTTTACTATAGTTATAAGAAAGTTTGAGGCTTTTTTTTAATTAATAGGGATGACTTATAAAAATAAATATATATTGGGATGAGGTTTTATCATAGGGATGTCATGGGAAAAGGAAATGTTTAGGTTTTAATTACTTATATTATTTATATTATTTATTAATAACTAGCTTATTGGGTAGTAAATGTATGTATTACATGGATATTTGAGCCTCACTATGTCATTTATTATTTAATTCTATTTATATTTATCTTATTATAATTCAATTTTTATTTTTATTTATGAGATTTTTTTATATTAATTATTATTTTTAACTCTGTTATATGGGTTTATTCACCCCACAATACCATATTATACCCCCATTAGAAGTATAAATCCATTTTTGTACATAGAGGAACACCTAAGGTCACACAGTGAACTGGTTTATCTACTATTTATAGAGTAATCATGGGTGGGATGTTATAGGATTACAAAAATTTATTTAATAAGGAAGCATATTTTTATACTTTCAATAACCTATAACTACAAAAAACTATTATAGTAATGTTTTTATAGGACACTATTAAATCACAAATTTATAAAAATCCATTTCATGATTTCATATGGACTTTCTCTAGGTATAAAATAAACCATGACCATCAAATTGGTTTTTTTATATTATTTTAATCATTCTAAACATTAATAGAACCCACAAAATCGTGTTAGAACAATCATAATGATATGGTCTATGTCATGTTATTGTTTTTTATTTCTTTTAAATTATAGTTGAATGTTAAATAACATTTTAATTGATCTATGATCATGTAAATAATAAATGTACGAAATAATCATCATAATATCTAATTTAATATATTGTTAAATACATCATTAAATGATTCCATAGAGAAATTTATCATAACATCTCATAAATATATAAAATATTGATTTTGAGAATTATATAACCCTTAGTGTTATGATTCATGCGATATTGAAAATATATTAATTATATCATAATTACAGATCTTCAATTAATAATAAATGTTCACAGAGGATATTCTATATCCCCAAACAATAGGGGATTTTAATATAGAAATTTAATCTCAATTAAAAAATTGATTGGTCTAATGAAAAGTAATTAATGACTTAGAATAATTTAGTGAAATTGAAATAATTTTGGGAGAGGATTCATGATTAAAAACACTATAATGTTCTAGAAGATGTCAATTTTTTATGGGAATTATTAAGTTATCAAAAATTCTACACATTTTTTGAAATATATTCAAACTTATCCTCTTAAAATTTCACCTATTATTAATAAAATTATAGTTTCTGTCAATATTATTAAACTATAATTATTATATTTATATTGTGATAAATTTATTTTAGTATCATTCCTACACCAAATCAACAATGTTGATGATGCCTCAACTCTCATGACATTAAATTTTTTCTTTTCCAAAATCATTTTTGACGTTTTTTGTGTTGATGAAACTTATAGAACTTCTTTGTTACATAATATGAATAAAATATTGATGTTCAAGTGAAAATTACCACACCACTTTCTAATAAATAAAATATATCTAGAAATTCACTTTCCTTTCATATTTCAACAACCAAATTAACAAAATAAAATCTATAAATATGTATATATGAATATTTAGCATAACTCAATCGATAGTCAAGAGTCCCTTTTAATGAAAAGAACATATAGTTTTTCTACAATAATGTTAAATACATTTGGATTTCTTTAATCATAGAAAAATAGCATAATCAAACACAATTTCTAATCTATATGTCTTTATATAGAGTAGACTTCCATTTTACTAATGGGATTACTATTAACTAAAAATCAATCATTTTTCATCAAATGAAAACATATTACCAATTGATAAAGTATTAGATATCACTATTAACTCATAGATTTCTAGCATTATCCACATATGATATTGTTTTAAACTAAATCACCCTTAAAGAAAAAGGGTGGAACTAATTATTTCTATTTATAATAATTAATATATTATTTTTTAGATTAATAAATCTTTTTTATTTTTTACCAAGAACTGGTATTATACCTAGTGATCAATTAATTTCTCATTAAATCTTATTTTATCTTAGTCAGGGATACTTAAATATAAATAAATATCCCAGAAATACATTACTTGTTTTACATAAACTAGGACACATCAATGTAAATATTGTAAATATTGTGATGTCGACCAAAAATACACTACAACATGATGTTTTTGTGAATGCAATGTCTAGATAAAGTTACTGATCTCTAAGGATCAATAAATGCCAATTTATTGGTGATGTCAGTAAACCCCATGAATTAGTACATGATGATTGGTTTCAAAAATATCTTAATAGAACTCAAGGGTCTATCCCTCCAAAGGGTCTCCCCTATATCATTTTTAGAAAGTTTCCCTAGAATATATCTGTTTATATATAATTATTTCAATTTTAATTTTATTTACAAAATTGTCACTCCATCATCATCATTTTATATATACATTATAATTTTAAATATTAAAACCCAGTTAATATAAAATACTACTCCAAATTTCCATGATTATATATAATCAACTCCTTGTTAGAAGATTTGAATTTTTAATTATCAAAATATTTTCATTCTAAAAAATATATATAATATATTTCCAACATTGAAATTGTTACTTTATCTATCTCTATCTATCTATCTAAAACCTTGATGTTCATCATCCCTTGATACATTTTCTATAGTCAAACAAAATATATCAACCATGATTTATCTTAGTGCTTAACATTCCTTATTAGGGGATATCTTCCATAATATTCCCCCTTTAGTGTACTTCATATTTTATCCTCAAATTGATCTATAATGAAACATAATTCTAAACACCAAAATAATATTAATTAATATATTCAATAAAGTCTTGAATCTAACCTTCATTATACATCCAATTTTTCTTCTTTTAAAATTTTATATATATTACAATATAATATATACAATCAATCTTCCTAGAAAAATATCTTCAATATTAATATAATTTTTTAATTTAATTTCCAAAAATTATCTACCTTTCAAGCACCACAGCATAAAAATAATAAATTGGACCATCATCAAAATTGTCTCTATTATTGGAATTCAAATGGGTAGTTAACAATTCATAAATAATTGCCAAAATATTAAAAGAATTACATAGAATTAATTATATTCAACCTCAATATATTTCCAGTAATCATGTTGTGGGAACATTTTTCACGGTTTAAAAGATTAGTTTCATCTTCAATAGTTTTCAAACATCATATTATTCATTTTATAATGAAATGTGTCACATTATGAACATTGTTAATTATGTTAAATATATTTAAACACATATTCCAGGGATCATGCTTCTTTTTCATGTCTTAGATATCATGTAGTTTTCTCTGCACCCAGTACATCACTTATCTAACATGGAATGACTAAATTTATAATGTCATGTAGTTTTCAGAACCCATAACCCACCTTTAGGGGGGAAATTGTCTTTCCACATGGTTGTTAGAAACCTTGCGGGGATGTCTCCTTGGCTAGTTCTACCCATGTGAGGTTACAATATATGGTGATGTAGGTTACATATTTTTCCTTAACCATGCACCCGGAGTCCAATAATCCTATGAAAAGACAATAGTTTTTACAAGATGAGTATTTCTTGGTTCGTGATTGATTTATCCAACTGTGTGGCCTAACCATACAATGTGACCAACTCTATAGTAGAAGTCATAGAGTTTGAACACAGTTGGGCCAACCATGGTGTCAAACCATGCCATGACAACTTTTAGGTGATTTTATATAATTCTATTTAAATGAAATGTTATATACACACATCCTCTCTGTCTTTTCTTTATCTAGTGGAAAACCCTCCCATTTTGAGCTATCAAGCCCCCTTTGGTAGCTTTTGAGCATGTCCTCTGATCCTGTGTCTGATTCGAGTATCCTTCATCACATTGGACATGCAACGATATATAATCAATTCATTTTTATCCATTCATAATTCCTTTTTCTATTGACGATGATATTTACATACATGAACATCTTCACATATTATTTGAAATTGGTATATTCTTCATATCACTTCCGATCTAGTCCAAACTAGAGGTTGATATTATATGTGGAGATTCGTACAATAATGATTTATGTGGTCTATGACTCATCCCTCATGTTTGAAAATTTTATAGTTTTTCTTATTTGTGAGCCAATTTCATTGGGTATCACCTCTTTATGTAATGTTCCTTGATTATAGTTGTTATATCAATGTTCTAATGCCATTGTTAAATATTTCATCAATCATTAGGGTTTTTATCCACAACACCTACCACCCCAAATTGGGTGTTGTACCTCATTATGACTTTTGAGGTTTGTTATGTGCATTTTCCCACAATTTGGGAGTACTTTTCATTAACCATGTTAATGAAAATCCCTTATATTATTAAATTAATATTGTATTGGTTTTAAAGTATTCCTTTAATATGTTAGGGTCACATTAAACTTCTAGGTTAAGTGTTCTACTCTATTAATAAGTGATTAACTGGTCAAATTCAAAATTATACTATGTATATGAATTTTCCTAATTGATTGTAATTTAATGCCTTGGATGAATGTCTCTAAAAACTTTTTCTATGTGTAATGGAATGTATTAGAGTGAACCTAATAAAATTATTATGACATATATGAATTAAATAAATGGTTTAATTTTATTAGACACCTCACCACAAATATAAAAGGCATGGAATGAACACCATAACTTCTTAAAAGAAATAAATAATACATGTACTTTATTAATTAATGAATCAATAATAAGGTTCCTAATATATTCAGACCTTGACACTATTATAAGAGTGGTTAGACTCAATAAATCCTCGGATTCCTAATGGAATTCCATGAGCACTCGTGGATGCCATTTTGATTCAAGGTCACCAGTTGCCAAGGTTGAGACCCACCTTGGAACCCGATCCTTATCTATGACAGGATACCTGATATGACACCATGTGATCCATCTTCATTATTATTTTAGGATTACATGGATACACTCTATGGATCTAATTTCACATCAATGAATACAAGGAACCTTGGATAAACACTTGGTCATAGTCATTGATTTTCACCTTTTGCATTGGATGAATTCCTTAAACTAGATTATAATGACATTATTGTGGAATGCTTTGGGATATGCCCCTTGATTTACACTCTTACCCTTTTATCTAGGCTATATATTACAACCTATTTGTCTAGACCCTTGAGTTCAAGGATTCCTTTATTAATACCCTGGAACCCATTCATTAATATTATCATCATGGATGCCATGTTATGTCACGGAAACTTTATTATTATTATCATGTTAAAATTTTCATACAGGTTATACCTCACATGACCAATTTATATCAACTAAAACATAATTAATTAATGGAATGGTTATATGTTCATACACCAACTGATGCTGAAGCAGGTAGTTGTGTATTTAAAATATTGTAATGGTTTATTTTATATATGCATCCAAGCACAATGTTTCAGTTTATAATGTACATATTCGATGTTATATACATCATTAGTGGTGGTCTACTAATATCTATCTCACACCATAGTCGGGCTACCATGGGTACCTAAGTAGATTACATTTATGAATGTGTTGATAAAGTTATATGCTCATCTTCAGACAGTTGATGGGTTTCCTGCTTATTAATGGGCATGTTGAAGATAATGGAGACTGATCCTAGGAAACATGGATTATTTTATGTTTTTTTTCTATTTTTGTATACCATGAATTTATTTCTGCATAATACCCATGTTTTTTAGTTTTTTATAGACATGACTTATGAGATAATATTTTTCAAATAATTTCCACTTGATTAGATATTTGATATTCTTATGTTCTTTAGTTGTCCCACATGTTTACTTATATTTCTTCTATAACTTACATGTTATCTTGATTATCCAATCTACTACACATTGATAACGAGGGATTATTTTCCTCATAGATAAATACTTGTCCCTCGCTTATTATTGTCTACATCAGGTGTTCAGGGGATGTTCTTGAGGTAATGTGACTAACTAGACTTAGGGAACCACTAAGTTTCATCTAGGCCTGGTATATCACAAATTGGTATAAGATCGGTTCCATTACTTTATTACTATTATGATTAAATACAATTGATATTTGAAATTATTGTAACATGGTTGTAATATGTTCTTAGGCGTAACTAACCCTTGTTTGGGGTAAATTCTGAGTTTCCAAAATTATTATTATTATACTTATTTTTAATATTAAAATTGATATTCATTCATCGTTGGGAGATGCACATGATTTGTTGTGTATATTATTATTATTCAATTTGAAAAAAATCATTAATCCTTCACTTGAAGAAATGAGGGAAAGGATATTTACTACTTGCATCATCATAGGAATCCTAAAATCACATGTGATGAATATTATATTCTAATTTGGGGTATTTAACTTATTGAATTTCTTGTTTCCAATGATTGTTGAGTGATGATTTGGTAGATATGTTATTATTTTGAGACACTTCTGATATGATTGAGAAATTTTCAGTTTCAATTCCTGAGGAGTATGGTCCCTTATGAGTTGAAATGGGTAGTTTATTTGGTCAATCCCTTGTATATAACACGTTATATTCTCAGACTAAATGTAGATTGTGTAAAATTGAGACAAAATGGGTGTCACTTTCGTTGATTATGTATATGGGCCCTGATATAATGGGAATGACTAACCAGTTTAGTCAAATTAGATATATGAAATTAAGAAAAGGTAAAATGTAAAAGAAAATAATGACTTATAAAATGAAATAGTTTCTTATAAATGATGATGAAAACTAATATGGACCATTCACCTACGGGAATCCCATTAAATTAGTCATGAACACTAACCAATACATAGCTGTATTAATGGGTAGTTGGGGTAGTAGAATTTGGACAGTGTGCCCATGTTCTAATGTTTTTCTTCCTCTAGTGTATCTATCTCCATCATTCATGTTATGAGGAGTGTGATTGAAATTTGTAGACCAATGCCACCACCACAACATCGTGTCGAGAAGCAGGAAGGTGTCTATGAAAATACTCCAGACATGGTTGGACATGAGCCACTAGTCTCAAAACCAGGTGTGACACATAGGAAAAGCCAATTAAACCTGACCAGGGAACTAAATATAATCTTCTTGATAGTTTAATCCATCTAATTCATTCCATGCAAGGTGCTTGATGACATACACCAATGATGGATGGTATGACATGTGAGTTCTAGAAACAACATAATCCTACCATATTGGGGGTGGGGTTCGTAGACTATTGATTATTTTCTAGAGCCCACCTTGTCTCTCATTGGGAATCTATAGTCTCCTACAGAGTTTTGGGTCATTATTTTAGTGTATATGTTGCATGATTTCACTTATAACTAGTGATATTTAATTACCCATGATGTAATCCTTTAGGGAATGGTAAGTAATGATTTCTGGACATATTCCTATGATAATATATTTCCACATATTCTAAGGGATTACTAATCTATATAGGTCATGCATATAGAGTAGAGATCTATGTTAGTTATGGATTATTCAATGTGTTTCCCTAAGTAATATCACTTTGAACCACTTCTATATGGTGATGCGAATTCACATGCTAGACTCTTTTAATAGGATCTTGTGTATTATATATATACTCAGATGAATTTATTTAACCTACCTATGCTCTCTACGATAGTCAATTAGGATATTATCACTGAGCACAAGATGAAGAAAGGAGATAATACCAAGTATAAAAAATAAATTCCATGAAAGGCCACTGGTTCATCCAGTACTCGATAATATTTCCTCAAGATTTCTCATTATGGAAGTGGAAGCCAGATTACTCATACTGGTAGCTCTGTGGTGTTCCATAATTTTGGAAAAAAGAGGAACCTGAGTACTGAGTGTCATAGATACCCTTTGTAGTACCAATATAGTGGCCATAACTAGAACCTTTAGTGATTATATTGGACTATGTGATCATCTTTTAGTGGAAGAGGATCCCCTAGGTCCAACATTAGGGGAAGGGTATTTTATGCATCATTTTACAGGGATTTAGAGTATCACCAACAGGACTTGACAAAGAAGAAGCAATCACCAAGGATTTCATACTTCTAATCAACATCAACGCTAGTAGAGCATTCATATTAAGGGTTCTCTAGCAATATAATAGGTTCATTGATTATGCTAGTTTCATGTTCTCTAGAATATACTTGAGGATCATAGTTTGTGATCAACAATATTATTTAATATTCTTGTAGCCTCCACTACAGTATCTACCTAATTTGATACAAGTGACTCACACTCCATTATCTCTTTATCTATCATGGTATTTCGTTCCCTAGAAATATATCTTCAGTGTGGTGTGATGACCCTGGATACGCCATTGGGTGTATGGTCAGAGGGAATACACATATTTAGGTTTTATCCCATTTAGTAAAGAAGATACCCTTTCTTATGGGAGCTCTTGTTTCTCTATATTATGGGCTTTGATGTCATTCATGGAATGATTTTGTGGTCTCTTATCATTTGTATGTAAATTTATATCACAACAGTTTGTTGTTTACATCACTAGAGTTTAATAGTAATCTATATAAGCCTATGTGGGATTTCTAATTAGATAAATATGGACCAGAGCATCATGGGAACACTATAGTGACATGTTTTATTGTTAATCACTTTATAAAGGGTCAGGGTTTACATCATAATAAATTAACTCCTATGATATATTTTTCATGTATTTGCTACCCAAAATTTTTTAAGATTACCACTTAAGATAGAGTTACTATATATAATTGAGCTTGTTGCAAGAGCATCTCCAGTTATAATTCCTCCATATTGGATGGAACCTAATGAGATCAAGGATTCTAAGAAGGTGTTGGGGATATAGAGGACAAATGTTTTATATGGCCTAGTACATCCTCTTTGGATTCACCCATTTTTTCAAGAAGGAGGATGGGTACCTTCATCTATGAAAGTATTAAATATGGTTGAATGATCTTACAGTTATGAACTATTATCCACTACCTCTAATAGATGATATCATTAAACAGATCTGAGGAGCTAGGGTGTTTTATAAGATAGAACTGAGATTTAAAAATCATCAGTCATAATTTAGGCCATCAGAGGTACATCATACAGCTTTCCATAGAAGGTATGCTATGTATGAATACCTCATTATTATTTTTGGTCTTAAGAATGCACTTACCATGTTTCTTGGCTCTCAAGAATAGGTTATCCACCCCAATATGAATTCATTGGTCATAGCCATTTTGGATTAAACCGTGGTTTATTATCACACTTAAAGATACCATTATATGAACCTTCATATCATTCTATGAACATAGAGAGGGAATATACTTAATTTAATGATTTATAAGTGTCACTTTTTGAACAAAAAAATTTATTTATTTGGCCACACTATCATGGAATCATTAGTCTCTATTTACCCATAGAATATGAGTGTGTCGGTTTCCTAGGAACAACCAAAGAATGTGTTTGATATACATAGTTTTTTTAGTGTTATTAGATACAACATGAATTTCATATATGGATTTCCATTCCTTTCTAAATATCTAAATAGTCTTACAAAGAAGGGTGTTATGTTCTTGTGGTTAAGATAGTGAGAGAATGACTTTTAGGAGATAATATGAAGGCTTGAATTGTCACCAATTATGATTCTTCTATATCCTGGAAATGGCTATATAATTTTTTGAGATGCATATTAAATTATCTTGGGAGCAGTGATAATGTAGGTGGACAAAGTGGTTTCATACTGATCATTGAAGTTGTGTCCCCATGAAATAAATTTCATGACACATGACTTTACGCTATCAACAATTGTTCATGCATTATGTTGATGTAGACTCTATCGGATGGTTGAAAACTTTGTGGTGTATACATACCACAAGAGACTCAAATATCTCTTTACATATCATTACTTGATCCTCATCCAACATATATGGGTCAATTGTCTTCATTAATTAGATTTTTAGGTTTCCTATACACCTAGAAAGGGAAATAATTCAGTAGGTTCACTGAGTCAATAAAATCTGGAATCTTCTAGACATGATGTTTGTTAAAAATGAAAATTTATGTCCCTCTTCTCTAAACTTCATTGGATGTTCTACGAAATTCATGAACAATATTACCACTAATCCTTGATAGTTTTCTCTTTACTCCTTAAGAGGGTAAAGAGTAGAAAATTTTCATATCCTGGGGGATTTTTTCTCCCAGAGAGTTTTCTAGGAGATAACCAACCTCTAGATTAGTCTGTGGATAGGGTAAACAACCTATATAGATACAAACATATCTGGGTTTCTCCCTATTTGACAGATTAATTGATGCATTATTAACACACATCTTAGTGGGAAGATCATATAGGAATCTCCATGTTTTATTGAGATATGTGATGCTAGTGTTGGTAGCCTAGGATGAAATAGTTACCAGGAGATTCACCTATCAGCAGGTGAAGGTGAACCACTAAAGACTTTTTGGACTGTTAAATCCACTTCCATTATCAGAATGGAAATTAATTTTTTTTATGGGCACCGTAGTTAGATTAAAAAGGTCTCCAAATGGTAGAGATAATGTATGGGTTGTCATTATTATACTAAAGAAAGTATCCCACTTCTTTCCAATTTGAGGAACTTCCTCGGTTGATGAGATATTATCATTAAATTTCTATCTACTCATCTGACTACAAGTGGTTACTTATATTATCATTTGAGATAGGGACACTCTCTTCACATCAATGTTTTGGTAGGGGTTGTAGAATAATATTGGTACCCAATTCCATTTTATTATTTCTTTTCACCCATAGAAAGATAGATAGTTAGAATGTATTATATATGTTTTAGAGTAAAACTCTGATAGTGTTTCCCTAATTTTGGAAAATGTGGGGGGGAATCATATGCCTCTCATTGAGTTCGCCTATAATAATATATTTCATATGAAAATTTAGATTTTACCTTTTGAGGTCTAGTAATGTAGGTCATTCTGTTCACCCATATATTGTCTAGATGCAAGAGTGGACTCCCCGCTAAGTCTATATATCATACCAGAGATTTGGAAGTATACATAGATAATCACGAAAAATATGTATACAACTCTATCAAGATAGTAATCATATGAAGATTGTCATCAATGACCTATGGAATTTGAGGTCATAGATTGGGTATTCTTACTGTTATCACCTAAAGATGAGAATAGATGGATTTGGAGGAAAGGGATGATGACACCTCATTATGTAGGGACATTTTAGGTTCCAAACAGCATTAATATAGTATCCTATATACAATTACTACCTTAGAGGCACCTTTCCATTAACAAATTCTTCCAAATTTCAATGATTTGTAAGTATCATGTTGACCCATCTCATACATTTGATCCCAAGTAGGTTGAGTAAGATGTATATTTTTCATTTGATGACTATCATATATGAATCATTGACTGAAGTATGAAGGATATTCAAGGTTTATCTATCTATTTAGTATGGTTTATAAGGTAGCATGAATATATATAGGAAAAATGTTGGAGTGTAAGGACAATATATATTCCTAGTGTCTAGAGTTCTTCTCAGATTGTGCTTCACCACCCTTGAAAAGTAAGCATGGGGATGAGTTATTTTAAAAGGACAACTGTACGAACCATGTTTTTCACTCAAGTATGGATCAATTTAAATTTGGTCTAATTATTTATTTTAGAAGTGATATAGATTCATCATTAATTTATGAAGTCCTTGAGGGTGTATGTGTTCAGAGAGAAAACGGCCTTTTTGAGAGAAATAAGACTACCACACAGTTATTTGAAACTGTGATGGGAAAGTTTCACGGTTAGTTCTAACCATTCCAGGTCTGATAGTGGGGTGAAGTGGGATACATAGTTTTCTATAACTATATGATAGGTTTCGCACGCCCATTTGATGAGTCTGTAGTTTTAAGGATAGGATTATCACATAGTTGGAACATGGTTTCCTTAATTGTGCTTCCTAACCATGCAAAGTGCCCCTCACTATTTCATAAGGAGCATGATTTAAGCATGGAATAGCCAACCATGCCACCAAAAAGTGTGATGCCTCTTTGTGGGTGATTTTAAAAAATTTCCCATAAATGGAATATTTTGAAGACGCTTACTTTCCCCCTTTTACTTCTCTAATGGACAACCATCCATTTTTGAGATATCATGTCACAACCTATCCTCGGGGCCCGTGCCGTGACTACCCCAAGCCCACCTTCCATAGGCCAAGGGATGGCAACTAGCACCAAGTCGTAAATCATGATAAAAAGGAAAGGCATTTCCTTTGTAAAGTAAACAAACACATAGAGTAAGCAAGCAGAAGTAAACACTAAGTAATAACTAGGTACAATAGTAAGTGCGGAAAAGTAAGTGGGACAAAATAAAAACCCAAACTGAATATAAAGTATAATTGGAAAGTGAAAACGACAACTGAAAGTAAAGCCACAACGTCGAGCCATCCACTGGAAGTCCCACCTGAAAGGTGGGTACAGATAGCCTCCACAGCTCCTCGGGTCCAGCCGTCCACTACGAGTAAGTCCCGCCCAGTGGTCCACCTCCCGGTATTGTCCTAATCTACAATCCTCAACCACGATCAGCATTGTCCTTTGTCTGCAACCAACACATCGTAGAGCGGGCATAGCCCATTTAGGGGTGAGAATAAGCTACTCAGTAGGGACCCCGAGACCCCCAAAGGTCTCCCAGAATCCACAAAGGATAATCCACAAAGGAAAGATAAAATCACGAAGTAACATCCGACACTACTTAGGTATATGCCTATACATATATCTAAGTCATCAATTCTAGTTCGGCTCCAACATCCGAGCCCAAATTCGATCACGTCCACACAGGATAGCACAACACAATCCATACAGGAAAGAAAGTAAATAATATCGAAGATAATGATTGAAAGTCAAGATTCAGCTCACACAGGTACACTTCTTTGTAAGATGATAGAGATGATCAGATGTAGCCACTGATTCATCTAAGCTGTCGGACCCACACAGGCTCGATAGGTACTAACCCCTGCAATGTCCCACAAAGGATCAAAAGGTACTAACCCCCGCAATGACCCACAAAGGATCGATAGGTACTAACCCCTGCAATGACCCACACAGGATCTGTAGGCGCTGGCCCACACAGGACCGTTGAGCGCTGACCCACACAAGATCTGACCCACACAGGATCAGTAGCACTGATCCAAATAGTATCGCTGAGTGCTATAGTCGTCGCCGTCAAATCCACGGAGGATTTCTATATAGTCGTCATCGTCGTCGCAGTCGCAACCAGCTCTAGGGTTCTCGCACACAGCAAGCTCGTTCGGGAGGGTCCGCTCCACGAGCCAAGGGTCTGATACATCAACTGACACGTAGTCCGATGTTGATGTATCTAAATGTTCTGTATCATCAACAGGAACTCAACATCATAGAAGTCGCGTCAATCAGACGCCTGGTCTGAGAGTTATTGGCTTTTTCGTCCCAGGGGGCCCGGTTGGTTTTTAAGTCAAAACCAACCTGACCATACTCCAAATGCATCCAAACCTCGATCGGAGTAATCCAAAAGGTCCATCTCACTGATAGGAATCCATTAAAGTTGAAGGAACGTCAATCAGATGTCCGGAGCTCAAGTTATAAGTGTTTCTGCTCTGAGGGCCTGGTTGGTTTCGTGTACGAACCAACCCGGCCGAACCCAAAGTTCTCTAAAACCTTGAGTGTAATATACCAAAATGACCGCCTCGATCCAAGGATTGCATCGTAGCTGATAGTTCATCGATTAGAGGTCTGCAGCCGAAGTTATGGGCAAAAGACTGAAAGAGGTCCGGAAGTGGGGGTTTCGTGCCTAGACAGATCCGGCCCGAGACCCCCCTGGGTTGGCCCGAACCGGATTGAGCCGAACCGGGTCTGGGTCCGGCCCGACCCGTTGGTGTGGCTAGTGGAAAGGTGGCTCTGCCAAAACAGCCGAGCGGTGAGGGGGGGGGCGCTGCCCCCCGCATTGTGAAACTGTGGGCCCCATGTGGGGGGCTGCTCCTGCTGGCCAGTCGGGGGTTACGACCCCCGGTGTTTCCCCCTGACCGTTCGGCCTGCACCGGACGGCTGGCTACTGCCGCCATGGGACTGGCATGGGCTGGTCCCCATGCACTGACGCCGGCGGCCCGGAAATGTCCACCAGTCCTAGCTCCGCTGCGGCCTAAGTCGCAGCCTTGATCCGTCCGACACGGTGTGACGGCGCCGCGCCCCTCCACCGCGGCCCTGCTCCAACCGTGGTCCCAATCCTCTTTTCTAGGAAAAATTATGGGTTAATTCCTTATTTCATTTTTATGAACATAATATGATCATGATCAAGAAAAACTATCATTTACCATTAATTAATGACTTTTTATATCAATTGTATGGGTCTCAATACATTTTTGATTTGTGTCTTTAATATGTATATCATTAACTAATGGTGAGATGGTTGGATATGAAATAGATAATATTTTATACAAGATATAGAAACTATTAATACAGAGTGATTCTTTTCATTTAAAAAATTCCCCATATATAATAATATATTTGATTAATATGATATTTATAAATTAAATATACAAAATTTGGTATTCTGTATTGATGATATTCTCATATCATCCATGCATAAGAAAAAATGTGAGAATAATTTAATGGTTTTTGTTAAAGTTCATAAGGATGGGTAAACCATATTCCAAATTCATATATTGTGAATATTTTTTATATAATGTACCATTATTTGGTCACATAATCACAGGAGTGGTTATATCTATTAATCCTTTAAAGATATAGGTGGTTAAAAAATGGTCCAAAAAAAATAAAATAGATATTTATAGTTTTCATGAATTTCTTAGATATGATCGATTCTTTGTGAAAGAACCAGTCATGATTTTCAAATACACTAAACAAGCTAAATAATAAGGTAATTAGGTTTATATGGATATAAGAATATTATTATGTAATCATGAATTGTTTGAATTTTTTTCATAATAATAATATTCAGACAACACTATATTGGGGAAGTATTTGTGATAGATATTTATTCTTTAAATACGGTATTTGGTAGTGTTCTCAAGAAAAATGAGAATTTGGAGGCTTATACATCATAGTATTTGAAGGATAATAAGAAAAATTAATAGTTACAAGACTTATAGTTGGTGGTGATAATTTTTTCATTAATAATTTAGAGACACTATCTTAAAAAAATTAAATAAATGTTTTGATCACTAGACCATAAAGTATATATTCACACATTGGGCGTTAGATATATGTTATATGAGATGGTTAGATTTGATCAAGGATTATGTATTCTCAATATATTTCCATCTTTGTAAGACATGCAATATGATTTATTCTCTCTATAGAAAATATCATTCAACCTAATCTAAATTGAGGATTAAAAGGGACCTAATATTCATGGATATGTTGAGGATAGACATGGAAACCATAAAGAAGGGGATGAATTCATACATTTCATATTGAATTTTCCAACATATATCTATGTAAAGATCAAAGAGGAATATAATAATTATATGTATTATAAAAATAAGGGGAAAATGTTTCAGAGTTAAAAATTACTATGGGTAGAGTTTTAATAATTTGAATATGAATTTGTATCCCATTAATACTAGAAATAATGACAGAGAATTTTGACGGTTCACAAATATCATCATTATCTATTTACCAAAGAAGCAAAATGATTTATATATACCTAATGGAGAACTTATGGAGGGGTAAAATAAAGAGGGAGATCCTATAGTATACATAAATATTCTATAATTTCTATCAACTTAAGTTCAGACATTAAATTCTAAGTGGATAATGCAACCATTACCCAAACTCATATGGAAATGAGGCAACATCACTATGGATTTTTTTAAGAGGCCTTTGAAATACCACTAAATGACATTATGACTTTGAATTGTGCTTGATTTAATTAAAAAATTAACTTACTCTATTATTATACTTTAGGATTTTTAACTTTATTACATTTCTAATAAATATTTGAAGGAAGTGAATAGGATAAATAAAGTTCCACTTTCAATTATATCTAATCAACATCCAAGGATCACATATAAGTTCAAGAGAAGTATATAATAATTATTAAAAATAGAACTCAAATTTTTCATTTCTTATCATACTAAAACAAATGGTTAAGTGGAAAATATTGTTAAAATAATGGAAGAAATATTGACATCATTCTCAAGGGATATTAAAGGTGGATAAGATCAAAATTTTCTGATGATAGACATCCCATATAAAAATGATTCCACTAAATAATTCAAATGAAACCAAATGATATTTTTTATAGAAATATATACATCACTTTATCATATTATGAATAAATTAAATAGACAATTTTACTAGAATATGATCATTTACAAGAAATGATAAAAAAGATATAAATTATTTAGAAACATATTAAAGTAGTACAAAGTAAAAAAACAAAATTTATGATAACTATGAAAACCCAAGTAATCGTGTAAATGAATCTATATTATGACATAAAATTATTCATATCATGTATTTATATTCATCATTGTTTTATAAATAATTTTATATATGTTTTCTATTGAATAATGAATAATTTTATATCACAAAATAACTTTATAAATAAATTTCATAGTTTTTTTAAATGAAAATTTTCATAAATTTATAAATTGAATTTTTTTTAAGAAATACATTTTTTTAATTAAAATATAGAATATATCTTAGAGTGTATTTTTATATTTTTCTAAAAAGGTTAATTTTAGAGTGAACAGTGAAAATTAATTTTTTGAAACAAATTCATTTGCTTTCATTAAATTAAGTAATTTAAAATATCAATTAAATTTTGTTTTTTTAGTATAAAATTATATCTATTTGATTAAATGAGAAAAAAATAATTTCATATTAATAAATAGTTTATTCGATTTTGGTATAATTTCATTTTTATGCTTAAAGCATAGTTTTTTAAAAATTGATTTTCTTTGCAATTTTCACACCTATATTAAAATTAATTTCTGAAAATTATAAATAAAATATTAATTTTTAAAATTTATTCCATATTATTAATTGGTATGTTAAAATCTATTAATGATTTTACTTCCACTTTTTGTTGTTATGAATCGTAATAATAGTAAAAATGTGTCACCATAGTAAATGAGTAAATATGGTAAATTAAGTTATAATATATGTCATAATATCAAAACAAAATTATCTTAATTCCTATTAGATCATGGTATTTAACAAACTATCAACTTCTCTTATAATTTTATTTGTTTAATTGTCAAATTTTTGAAAATAATATTTTATAATATTTTAAAACTTTGAATAATTACAAGACTACTACTCCCCTCACTTATAAAAGGGTATCATCTCTACTCACATCCCCACATCTTTTGTGTATTCTATTTAAGCCATTACCTACTAAAATATCACACAAAAAACCTCCTAATTTTATAGAGGTCATAGTTTCACTAAAATATCAACCCTAGAGAGCTTAAGGTGTAATAAAACAGTGGTTTCCCAAAGAAGTTATATAACTCTTAACTGGGTGTTTCATGTTTGTTTATTCTTCTTCATTATCTAAATAATCATTAACCATACTAAAATAATATAATAATTATTATAAATATACAAAAGTTTCATTATGATTATGTTATAATCCTTTTTTATCTCATTATGTATATTCTAAGAAATGAAATCCTCACTCTTACAAAAGTGTGGACTACTACCTCCCTGGAGTGATATGTTTTTTTCATCATTAAATTTTAAGGTTTCATAAATGATACAAAAAATTAATATATATGATATTTGTGATATAATAATTATTTTTAAATATAATATATTACTTTCCTCCTTACCATATCATCTGTTATAAAACGATAATTTTGTTTATGTGTACGTATATACTACCACCTCCAGAAAGTGATGTGACTCATTTTTCATCTATACATAATAAGGATGGTCATAAGAATGTATATAAGGAATGAATATTACATTTTTAACTTTTTTATGATTATAAAAAAAGGAAAATATTATCTTATTTATTTATTTTTTACCTTTTATAAAAATAAAAATGTCGATCATACATACATACAGATAACCATATCCATGGAATAGTCTGGTTTATTTTCCCTAAACACCATAAATGGTTTGTTCAAAAAATATATATAACACATAAATATAATAATTATAACAATTTTAATATTAAATCGTTAATGGAACCATAACCCCATTAACCATAGTCACTATATCAATGTATTTTTTATGTTATAAAACAAATGTCCTTAGAGAATCCATCATGAACGTAACCATTTTAGTTTATAAATAATACCTGGAAAAAATATAATAAAGGGAATAATAAAGATAAAATTATCCTGAAAAATATTACTAAGAAATTGAAAAAGTAATAACATTTTATTATTATAGAATTATAGAATATGTGAAGCTAGATGGAACTTAAGGTAATGGATTTTCTTACAAAACATTGTATTAAATATTCTAAACTATTTTTCATCTATAACCATGTTCTTTTAAGTGTTTTATTAATGTTATTATTTATTTTTAAAAGGTTTATAAAGTTAAATTTCAACTGTAATTGACATTATTTGTCAATTTTTAAAAATTAATATTTTTAACATTTTATGTATGGGTTATTTTTAACTTTCAAGAAAAGTGAAAACAGAATGTTTTATTTAATTTATATGTCTTGGTCACCATTTACCATTGTTATAGGAATTATTATTTATCAATATTCCTCTACAATTTAACATGGTTTTTAAAATAATATATTATTCCTCCTCTCTTACTATTTTTTCTTTTTTAAGTGGTTTTAGGGAAAATTGATATTTCTCCTCATGATTATGATACAATCCAAAGTGTTTTTGTTAATGGGATAAAAATATATTTTCAATTTTTTTGATGAAAAATGTAATGTTATGGAATTTGTTTCATGATATTGTACATTAGTATTATTTATGAGAATAAGTGAGCACAATAAATCTCATAATGGTAGGTGAGTCTAATATACCACTCTAATACATTAGATATTTGTAACGCCCTGATCCTAGCTACCCAGAGTTGGTACATTATTACGTAACATTGGTATGATCACAAAAGATCATGTCACAAAAGGCCGATTAGTTTAGTAGCCTTGAAACACAAGATACATTCATAAGTTTTACATTACATCATGAAATAAAAACTACAACTACATCTTGTCCCCTTTGAACAAACATATCCCTTAGACTATCCCTTCAGGTCAATCATAATACAGTTCTTCACATCCTGGAAAAAATAAAACATATAAAGGGGTGAGCTCATAAGCTCAGTAAGGATAACAATATAGTGGAAACTTTCATAAACAAGCCTAATAATTTGAGGAAATTATATAACTAAAACAAACTCCTTTTAAACTTGAACTTCATAATAACATGGAAAAAATAAAATGAAATAATTCCATTTAATTATTCACATGGATATTCTACTACTCAAATATTCACATGAAATATCAATAACCACTTTCATAATGATGGAATGCAAAATGCCAGACTATCATAACCACATAGTCATGGGCTTGTGCCAAGACTACAAATAAGATTTTGTCAAGGCCATGTACCAAGACACTAGTTTGTCTCATGAGAACTACCGATGCATCGAGGAGCTATATAAAGATCCAGCCTTCACTCACTAATTCCAAATCATTCCTTTTATGAAAAGGTTTAAACATATAATAAACAATGTCCAAGAACCATAACTTAATCATATCACATAAAACATGTATAAAGGAAACATATCATTTCCACATTCCAATAAAAATATATCAATACAACACACTGATATAATCTAAAAATTATCAAAACAATTTTTAATAAAAAAATAAACGAAAAGTAAAACATGGTATTTATATTTTATTTAAAAAAATTTATGGCTTGTAGAGGAAGCCAAAACTCAAATAATGGTCACGGCGGTGGAGAAGTCGTTGTCATCGCATTCGTAAGACAAAACATTCATTTTGTCATTTAGTAAAAACTCTTGTTTTAAAAATATTCCTTTTGAATAAAAGTAAAATTCAAAGGGGTTTATACACTGTATAAAATAAAGTTGTGTATAAAACAAAATATGCCTCAATGAAAGGATATTGAGATGAAGTCCCTTACATCGAGTCCTACATGACTCAATCGTTCTTTAATCTATTGAATAATAAACTATAGTTAATTTTTATTAGCATAAGAACCTTTTTCAAGTTCATTATTCCTTTTACATCACTTATTACAATGTTATGAACATTATGTAATCATTTAATTTAATAACGGTCATTTTGTTGATCCTTGGTACTTGGGTTAAAAATAAACATCTTATAATTACAAGTTTTCTATGTGGTAAAAAATACATTATGTCCAGAAATATATTCATGATTTATATGTCATATATATCATATATATCAAGTATAAACATCGATTTATAATATTAAATAACATTTAGAGGTATGAAATGAAATGCACCGTTCATTGAGACAGTAAGTCGTACGTACGCATGAACGCAAATTTCATTTCTATTTCCTATTTAATGGAATCAAATCATAATGATATAAAGGTATTTTATAATTCTAGTATAATATAATATATAATATCATTAACTCCATCCTTTATATGTCCCACATATGGAATTAACGATTCAAATCACTTTGAGGGGGCGGTAGTCCGCACATCCTAAAGTAAAATTATCGCGTTTACCCATAATTGAAATCATAAAGGTATGCCATAAATGGAATATACAGAAGCATAAGGAAAACATAAACATAAAATATATCATATATAAATATAGTTACATCTTAATGGCCACCAGGAGAGGTGTTAAGAGAAGATTGAACAATCATCGTTTCATGAGGCAGTAATTTGCTACCCATAGAAACAATATGTTCGTTAACAATTAGATGGAGGTGTGTGTAATTTTAGTTTTAATACATCACATAAAAACATCCAAGTATATTGAGGATAATTTTTTTGTTACAAAAGAAAAGAATAAAAATAGTTTATGGGTTGTAGAAGTAAAATAAAATAAAATAAGTTAAGAGAAATCGTTACCTTTAGTTTGGGTAACTCCCTTTGGATTGAACCAAAAGGACTCTTGAAGTATCTTCTGCCTAAGTTAAGGCTTCTGGGATTAATGGAGAAAAGTTGAGAGGTTATTTGGGTAGATTTTGTCTGAGACAAATATCTTTTAAGGTATTAATAAGGTGGTATAGGTGGGGGCCTTTTATAAGAGGAGAGGAGGGGCTCTTTTGGAAAGATTGAAATGTTACATTATTATGAGATGATTTTCGGATTTTAAAGGTCCCAAAATGATATATTTCGAGGATAAGTTGATAAGGTTAATAAATAAACCCATAAAATAGGCTTTAGTCATGTTTAAGTCTTATATTTTACCTTATCTTTTCATTTTATTTAAATCATTCATTAAGAAGGTAATCCCTACATCATCATGATGTAATAAATAAATTTATTTCTTTAGTGTCCAAAAATTATTAAAAAAATGCCATGATTTAGGAAATCATTTCATATTTCCAATGAATATATATAGTATAAGATATCATTTATGTAGACAAAATTAAAATTGTTTTACTTAGGTGTTACATACTTTTGTTATATATTTGTTTCTTTAAAAAATAAAATGATAAAATGTCACTATCACACAAAAGTGATTCCATGGGGTCCCTAAGTTGGAACAAGGCATCCCATTGTTTGAAATGATACAACCTCTAGAATTATGACACTTTTTGGGTTCATTTTATATTAATATGATATTATTTCATTACCCTTAACTACCAGATTACTAATTAATCATGATAATTAAAGATAATTGTCGTCGTTACTATTCATAATGTCCAAAAACAAAAGAGTATTAATTACATAATTTGGACCATCTGATTCCAAATATGTTATCTATTTTACCAAATTATAAACACAGAAATTGCAGTAATTAATTTGAAAATAATTCCCGTTGTCAAAACCAAAGACGGGTTTTTAAGAAGTAAAATCTATCAAAAGGTTGACTTGTTTTTACATCCAATTGAAAAGTTAAATTACTTCTAATGAACATAATTGTATTAAGTGATATAAAAATAATTCAATTATACTTTAAAACCAATTAAAATGAAAATCTATCTATATAAATAAATTATAAAAAAAGGCAGTTTTGAATTAAAATACAACATTTTTCACTGTTCGTTAAAAAATGAACATTATTAGAAAAATACAAAAAATTCACCATATACTATATTTGATATTTAAAATTCAAAAATAATGTCCATTTTTCCAAACCCAAAACAAAGAAGTTTAATTAATAAATTATATATTTAAATCCCACAGTACAAACAAATAGTGTGTTTTTAAGAAACAATATCTATCAAAACATTTTCAATTGTTTATCTCCAATTTCAAAGTGAAATTAATTCTAATGACCACCATTGGATAAAATGGTAAACGAATATTCTAATTATAAATTAAAAAAACTCAATAGTATTATTTATCAATATAAATTATTTTGATTAAAAAAAGTTTTTTTAAGTATCTTCCACTATTCATCGAAAATTGGATGTTCCTAGAAAAATACCAAAATTTCAACATAGGCTAATTTCGATATTCAGAATCCAAAAAATGAAGTCCATTTTGAAATATAGAATTTATATAATTCAAAAAGTGGGTATCACTATTCATAAAAACTATTTTGATTGATCGTGGTGTGTTAGAATCTCGAACTTGCATACAATGCAAGTTATTGCATTATTGAAAGAGTAGTGTATTATGGAAGATTGGGGTGTTACATTCTCCCCACCTTCAATAAATTGTTTTCTCACAGTTTGAAAATGTTCTTCGAAAATAAAATGTGGAAATAGAAAATACCTTTGTGGAACACCCATATCGGAAATTGGGTTAATAGAAATATAAAATTAAGTGAAAGAAAGAGAAGTAAAAAGGTCTCCTGAGATATCCCATACTAGGATTCTATGAAAACATGGATATGGAGGAGAAAAAAACATCAAGGTCTGATAGAGAGTTGTTGAAAATAGGATTAGGAGAAAGTTAACTATATGAAAATCACAAACTTGTGATTGGTTAAATGGTCATTAATTCCCTAGTATGAAAAGTTAACCGACAACGTTTTTATTTGAAGTTACCTTTCATAATGTTGAGAAATTTATTTGGGAGATTTACTGAGAACATATGGAAATATACTTACATGTCATGTAGACTTTCATTCTTTAATAATTTTTTACCACAAACCCATATTTCACTCCAAAAGGTAATAGAACTCAAAAATATTATATTTATCCTAATCGTAGAAGGTTCCAAATATTAACACATTCCATTTAGATTAGGAAAACTATTTTTTATTAACCAGGGACTTCATGGTGGCTAGTGGTAGGTAATAAAGGCCTATCGTAATATGGTTGTGGGTTCGATTCTTACAGCTTTGTCGGATGTGACGGGTTATCCCCCAACCTTTAGGTTGTATTTTTTCTAAAACTATAGTATTATAATATTCCAAAAATAATCTTCAAAAATGTTTTAACCTTAAACACTACTATCCAAAGTTTAACTTAATCCATTCCAACCATTATGGTTATCCAAAATACCTCTGTCCAGACTTTCTCTAAAAGGTCTCTAAATTCCAAAATCAATTGTAACATCAGATTCCCCAAATAAAGTAATGTTTCTCTTATTTTCACATACTAAAAATATGAATACCTTCATCATATTAAAACCTTAATGAAAACAAAAAGTACTATAGTACAATCCTTATATATATATCACATTATTCTTATAACCCTAATATAGTTCGTGAGTCTAAAAACACAAATACAATAATTATTCAACATTATCTGTAGTAACAGCAAAATCTTGGCCTTTCTCCCTTGTCCTTTTCTGAGGTATGTTTCCTTGGCACTTTGGGTATTCATTTGCATAATTCCCAATTTCTATACAATTGTATCATTCAACACTGAGAACCTTTTTCTTTCCCTTGCAATCACTAGTGTGGTGACCTTTGTATCCACATTTGTAACAAACTCCCATTCCTTTTAAGCAAGTACGGGGGTGTTTCATACCACAATTATCAAAAAATGGAAAATCCATATATCCCTTTTTCCCTTTATCTGTATCTTTCTCCACCGTTCTCTTCTTCTCTTTTATTACTTTGTTGTCATAAGACATAGAGAATTCATTTTCTATCTTGATAGCACATGAGATAATATCTTCGTATGATGAGAAGGATTGTGATACTAAAGCACGATGGATAAATGATTTTAACCCAACAAAGAAATGATAAATATTACTTCTTGGGTTACGTATATAATATAAAAAATGCCTTGCTAACCTTGTAAAGTTAGACCCATAATTCGGAACATTCTCGTCCTCCTTTTACCTCAAACTTAGAAATTGTCTTTCTATATCTGCTCGATGGTCATGAGGAAAGTATTTTTCTAAGAAAATCTCTTTCAAATCTCTCCATTCTATTCTTGAAACTTCTTCATCTTCCTTTTTATTTTGAATCAATGACCACCATTGATCAGCATCTCCAGTGAGGCGGTAAACTGCCATGATAACCTTTTCCCTTTCACTACTCCCCAAGGCATGGAATATTTTCTCTATGGAATTTATCCATTGCTCAGCTACAAAGGGATTTTTACTCCAATTGAATGTTGGTGGTTGTTTCCTCATGAAGCGATCTAAAATTGATCCTCTACGTTGCGTATAAGGGTGCTCTATACAAGTAAGGTTATTATTCATAACCTGAGTGAGTTGTTCCTGTATGGTGATAAGCTGATCAGCACCAGTTATATCACCAGCACCACTATAATTATCTTGAGAAAGAGGGAAATCCCTACATGGAGTGCGTACATTAATACGATTTCCATTCCTTCTACAACGTTCCATTTCTGAACAATTTCATAAACTAGATCATTTCATGAATCAAAATACATAATTCCATACTTGTAAAACACTTAATAGAAATTAAAATATTTATGGATATAATCCATAATCATAAAAAAAAAATATTTTCTTTGTGGATTTATATACTCATAAACGCTTCATAATGGTTTGTAATGAAAATGAAATTATCCTAAACATATCCTCCGGGAGTGTGGTAACGAAGAGTGCAGCAAGGCCCATTGTCGGACACCAGTTCCAGTTTGAGTCCAGCTCAAAATATTGTTTTTGGGTTTTACCCATAAATACATATATGCCAGATCCGCCTCTACCTTCTCATATCCAGACAGGGATGTATTGCTCAGAAAATACAAAAAATCTATACTTTACCAAAATTCTAGGATGTTCTTCTATACTAATCCTCAAAGACTATCTTAGGGTTATGTTCTCTAATCAGAGTTTACCTAAATCTTGTTTCCAAGGTTAGTAATAAACTACCTCTAATACAAACTATAAACACCCTGACCATAGTTACCCAGTGTCAGTGCATTATTACAAAACATTGTCATGATCACAAAAGATCAAGTCTCAAAAGACCGATTAGTTTAGTAGCCTTGAAACACTATATACATTCATAAGTTTTACATTACATCATGAAATAAAAAACAACATCTTATCCCATTTGAACACACTTATCCCTTAGACTATCCCTATAGGTCAGTCATAATACACTTCTTCACATCCTGGGAAAAATAAACCATAGAAATTGGTGAGCTCAGATTCTCGGTAAGGATAACAATATAGCGGAAACTTTTATAAACAAGCAGAAACATATAAGACAATTGTATAACTAGAACAAAATCCTTTTAAACTTGATCTTTAGAAAAAATTGGAAAAATAAAATGAAATAATGCCATTTAATTATTCACATGGTTATTCTATTAGACAAATATTCTCATGAAATATCAATAACCACTTTCATACTGCCGGAATTCATAATGACAGACTATCATAAACACATAGTCAAGGCCTTATGCAAATACTACAAATAGGATTTGTCAAGGCCATGTGTCAAGACACTAGTTTGTCTAATGAGACCTACTGATGCATAGAGGATCTATAGCGGGCTCCACCCATCACTTACTAAGTCCAATGCATTACTTATATGAAAAGATTTAGACATATCATAAACAATGTCCAAGAACTATTACATAATCATTTCACATAAAACATGTATAAAGGAAACATTACATTTCCACATTTCAATCAAATGATATCAGTAAAACACATTGATATAATCAAAACATTATCAAAACCATTTTCAATACAAAAATAAAAGAAAAGTAAAAAATGGTATTTATTTTTTATTTAAAACAATTATGGCCTGTAGAGGAAGCTAAAACTCAAATAATGGTCACGGTGGAGGAGAAGTCATTGTCACCACATACAAAAGACAAAACATTCCTTTTGTCGTTTAGTAAAAATGCATCGTATAAAAATATTCATTTTTAAAAAAAATTAATTCAATGGGGTTTATGCACCGTATAAAAGAACGTTGTGTATAAAACAAAATATGCCTCAATGAACGGAGATTGAGATGAAGTCCCTTACCTCATGTCTGACTTGACTTGATTGTTATTTAATCATCTGAATAATAAATTATAGTTTAATTAAATTTGATTAAGAACCTTTTTCATGTTCATTATTCCTTTTACGTCACTTATTACCATGTTATGATCATTATGTAATCATTTAATTTAATAATGTCTGTTTTGTCGATCCTTGGTACTTGAGTCAAAAATAGACTTCTTATAATTACAGGTTCTTTATGTGGTAAAATATACATTATCTCCAGAATAATATTCATGGTTTAGATATCATATATATCATATATATCTAGTATATACATCCATTTATAATATTACATAACATTTAGAGGTAAGAAATGAAATGCACGGTTCATGGAGACGGCAAGCTGTGCGTACGCATGGATGCTGTTTTCATTTCTATTTCATATTTAATGGAATGAAATCATAATTATATAAAGATATATTATAATTCTAGTATAATATAATATATAATATCATTAACTTCATTCTTTATACATCCCATATATGGCATTAACGATTCAAATCACTTTCAGGGGGCGGTAGTCTGCACTTTCTAAAATGAAATTATCGCGTTTACCCATAATGCAAAAAAAATGTATGCCATAAATGAAAAATATAGAATCATAAGAAAAACATAAACATAATATATATCATATATAAATATAGTGACATCTTAAAGGCCACCATGAGAGGTGTTAAGAGAAGATTGAACAATCATCATTTCATGAGGCAGTAATTCACCACCCATAGAATCAGTATGTTCTTTAACCATTAGATGGAGGTGTGTGTACGTGTAGTTCGAATAATTTTCATAAAAACATCCATGTATATTGATAATACTTGTTTTTTTACAAAAAAAATAATAATAAGAGTTTAGGGGTTGTAGAAGTAAAATAAAAAAAAGAACTTAAGAGAAATTGTTACCTTTAGTTTGAATAACTCCCATTGGTTTGAACCAAAAGGACTATTGAAGTGTCTTTTGCCTAAGGTAAGGCTTCTAGGATGTAGGGAGGAAAGTTGAGACGGTATTCGGGTAGAGTCTGGCAGAGCCAAATGACTTTGAAGGTGTTAATAAGGTGGTATAGGTGGGGGGCTTTTATAAGAGGAGAGGAGGGGCTCTTTTGGAATGATTGAAATGTTACTTTATTATGATATGATTTTCAGATTTTAAAGGTCCCAAAAAGATATATTTAGAGGATAAGGTGATAAGGGTTATAAATACACCCATACAATAGGCTTTAGACAAGTTTAATTCTTATATTTTACCTTATCTTCTCATTTTATTTAAATCGTTCATTAATGAGGTAGTCACTGCATCATCATGGTGTCATAAATAAATTTATTTATTTAGTGTCTAAAAATTATAAACAAATTCCATGATGTAGAAAATATATTAATCTTTAAAATTAATATTTATAGTCTAAGATATAATTTATGTAGAAAAAATTAAAATTGTTTTACTTAGGTGTTACATAATTTTGTTATATTTTCCTTTCTTTAAAAAATAAAATGATAAAATGTCACTATCGCACAAAAGTGATTACATGGGATCCCTAAGTTGGCCCAAGGAATACCATGGTCTTCCATTACACAACCAATAGCATTATGAAAAAATTTTGGGTCATTTTATATTAATATGATATTATTTCATTTCCCTTAACTACATGATTGCTAATTAATCATGATAATTAAAGATAATTATCATCATTACTATTCATAATGTCCAAAAACAAAAGAGTATTAATTACATAATTTGGACCTTCTGATTATAAATATGGAATCTATTTTATCAAATTCCAAACACAGAAATTGCAGTAATTAATTTAAAAATAATTCTCATTGTCAAAACCAAAGACGGGTTTATAAGAAGTAAAATCTATCAAAAGATTGACTTGTTTTTTCATCCAATTGAAAAGTGAAATTACTTCCAATGAAAAACATTGTATTAAGTGATAAAAAAATAATTCAATTATAATTTAAAACCAATTAAAATGACAATATAACAATATAAATAAATTGGATGAAAAGAAAATTTTGAATTTAAATACAACATTTTTCACAATTCATTAAAAATGAACATTATCAGAAAAATACCAAAAATTCATCCAATGAAATATTTGATTTTCCAAATTCAAAAATGATTTCCATTTTACCAAATTCAAAACATAGAAGTCTCATTAATAAATTTTATAGTTAATTTCCACTATACAAACAAATAGCGTGTTTTTAAGAAATAATATCTATGAAAATATTGTCAATTATTTATGTCTAATTTCAAAGTAAAATTAATTATAATGACCAATATTGGATAAAATGGTAAACCTATATACTAATTATACTTTAAAGCCACTCAATAGTATAATTAATCACTATAAATTATTTTTATTAAAAAAATTTGTTTTTTAGTATCTTTCACTATTCATCAAAAATTGAATGTTCTCAGAAAAATACCAAAAATTCAACTAGGGCTAATTTCGATATTACGAATACAAAAAATGAAGTCCATTTTGAAATATAGAATTTATATAATTCAAAAATTTGGTATTACTATTCATAATTTCTACTTTGATTGGTTGCGGTGTGTTAGAATCTCAAACTTGCGTACAATGCAAGCTATTGCATTATTGAAAGAGAAGCGTATCGTGGAAGCTTGGGGTGTGACAATGTTAGTTTAATATTTTAAGGTGAAAAATATGGAAGATAACCAGGTAGATTACTAAAATGAAATTACCAGAACATCACTTATTATTTAATGGTTTATAAATGAGTGAACATATGTTCTGTATATTATTCTACAAGTAACATAAATTAATCTTGAAAAAATGATTTTTATTCAAAAGTTTTCATTTCATGATGTAAGAAATGTTAAAAGGTGAAAGGTTTTCTTTAAATAAATTTTCATGAGTTTTTAGGTGCCACAGGATTCCTTTAAATATTTTCTTATTCGTTCTTATGGGATTCAATAAAATTATTTTGGAAAATGATTATTTTCTAATGAAGATGTATTATATTTATGAAATCAATGTTTTATTATAAAATGGTAAACATCCTCCTGTAATTTCAATTTTTCACTACATTAAAGGGATTTTTTTATTTCCCTTAGTGAATTTTTTTTATAATACCATAATTTAGAATTATTTACATATCATCTGTGTTTGAGTTATACTAATTTTATGGTCAATATTTCTACTACGGTGGCCCGCCTTAAATGAAGAAAAAGTGTCTTGAATAAAATAAGGGTGTAAACGTAAAACTCTTTTATTATGGAAATAATTTTATACGATGTGAAATTTTCCCATTTATTGTATAATGTTTTTACATAATTATCTAAATCATTAAATAGTAAAGATTTTAAAAATGTAATAAAATGCAATCCTTTTTATAAATAATGTAATTATGGGTTGTTTATGTACAGTTCATTATATTTAGTATAAAAGGTAATGTTTAAATACATTAAAATATTTAAATAAATTCAAATTAATAATTAATGACACTATAATTTAGATTTATATTATCATGAAGGTATATTTTAAATATGTATATATTGATTTATCTAATCAATGTCTGTTCAAAATCGTTTTTCACAGAGGAAACTAGGAAAATGAGGTTGAAATACATCAGGGGGATAATAAAATTCTAAATAATAAACCTAAAAAGATTATGACATAGAATTATTGGAAGTATTTACTTAGTTGCAATAAGATATTAACATTAGAACCCATGGAAGAGAGTAATTGTGTTATTCATAGAGAAACATGACTATTGTTGAAAAAATCATGAAAAACATTCTTTAACTTTTAGTTGGTCTTCAAAACCAATGAAAAATAAATAATGGTGAATACTATAGAATATTTATTTTCAGTTTGAGGATATATGTAACATTAAAATGTAACTTTTCTAATTATCATTTTGTTTCTAAATTCAATTGATGTTGGTCTCTAATTAAATAAACTAAGGAAATAGATATAATTGATTCCATGGAGTAGTAAAAATTTAAATATTATTTTACTTATAATTATAATCCTAATTTCATTTGGGATATAGTGCAAAGTATATTTCATAAGTTGATGAAAAAATATGAAATCTTAGTGTATTCTTATGAGTATAATTTTTCCATACTTGACAAGTATCCAACGAATTTTTTTCTGGACTATGAGACTAAAATTTATAAATTTTACATATACCTAAAACCATTTTATGAAGTTTTTTGTCCTATCATGAATTTAAAATCTATAAGAGGGTTTTTTTTATGATAAGAAAAATGAGATATATTATTCTGACACTTATATACTCTGTGCAAAAATTAAAAAGTGGTCAAAGTGGATATCAACATAGAAGATTTGGACCAAGAAATCCAGATATATTCACCCCAAATGATCCTAATGTCGTAACATACATTTTAAAGATTGATTTTTAGGATTAAGAAATTGTTATTGATGTGGTATGATTGGTTAATTAGCTAATGAATTCAAGGAAAAGATTTATAATCAAACCCATATTGTTAAAACATATTATCATCCAGTAGTGAGATGTTTTTCTTCAACAATTTACATCATTTTTATAATTCATGTGCAAAATTAGTTACTCATGTAATGACCATGAATATTATTGTATGATAAAATATGGTAATGTCCCTCTATTTTTGAATCATGATGGCACCACACTCTCTTTATGGTCTCTCTCTATCGATGCTACCATTTTATGGTTTCTTCTTGGAATCATCTATGGTGACCTTGGAGACAATTCTAAGCTCCGGAATTCATCTTATCCTTCATTATTTCTTCAATATTCTCTATCTTGGTTTATCTCTCTCAGATTGTCTCTCTCTTGGAAATATCATTTCTAGGGTTTCCTCATAAATCCTCGCTGGTGGCATTAGTGATGCATCGGTGCTCCGCCATGTTTCTCCTCCTCTCTTATGATGCTAGTTGTTTACTGCTAATACCCTTGGAAGTTCCTCCTGTAGATTAGACCTCAATTTCCCCAGAACCTCTCCATTTTGTATTTGGAACATTGGTTCAAGACGTCTTGGGATTCACATTTCGTTGGTCGATAGGTCTCAAGGCACTACCTAGGTCAGTTTTCTCTTGGTTGGAAGGCTCTCAGTTTTCTGAGTTGATTACATTACCAACATTTAGATCCCTCATCCACTCAAACCTCTATCCTATCCTCACGTTCCACTACTCATATCAAAGTCAGACATGGACTAGTGGTAACGTAGAGGTTTTGGGAGGTGTGGTTTGGAGGTCTTCAATATTTTAAGTCTGCGATTTTCATCGATGGATTTAGTTATTTAAGATTTCTTCCACATAATTTTTGTGAAGTTTTGTTTTATCTATTTTAGTGGTTAATTTTTTTGTGTTTTGGTGATCGATTTGTGTATCTTTTTGTACAAGTGTTTGGTTTAATTCTGGTTCACTAGGGGGTGATGATGATGGTGAGGTGAGATGTCATTTGGTAAGTTCAATTGATTCCATTATTTTTTTCTCCCAGTCTTTGTGTTTTGGTTATTACTAGATTATTGGGATTAATTATTTCTTGGTATGCTGATTATGGCTACTCCGACCATCTCTCGCATCTGATGTGTTGGTTGGAGGCAATGACAATGTTGTGACGGATGGCGATCTAGAATTGGGTGTTGAAAAGTTTTGAATTTTGAAATGTGAATATATTGTATTCTATTTTTGGTTCCCATATATTGTTGTATTTAACTGTTCACTCATCTATAAACTAGTATTTTAAAATAAAATAAAAAATTAATTTTTAGTAAAAGTTTTTTACTTGAGGTGGCAATCAACAATACTAAAATTAGAAAGGTGTCTAAATGTATTTTACTATTACTATGATAGATATTGCACCATTAAATAAAGTTATATCAGATACATTACTTATTTATTAATATTATAACAATTCAAAATTTGATTAATTATTCATGTATTATTTTATTTATAAAAATAATAAAAGTATAGTGGAAATACCATCTCATCAGAGGGATTCATAACTTCTATTAAAACATTTGGGATCCTATTATAAAAAATGATATTATAGGAACCTTCTTGTAATTATATATGGAATGGATCATCTTTAAAACATCATTTCCTTTCCAATTATATATATTGATGTTGTTTTGGGTATGGATTGGTTTAAATTTATCACTCTATTATAGGTAAAAAATATAAAGAATTCGTATTAAACTTTTTTTGTGAGTTTCAATTAATATATAAGAATGATTTCATATATTTGATAACATATTAAGAAGATAAAAAATAGATTAAATATGGGAGTGAATGATATCTTGATCATATTGTTGAAATGAAATAAATAGTATGATTTTGTGATGTACTAGTAGTTAATGAATATATGTATTTACTTCCGAATGATTTTACTTGTGTTATTCCTGATCAAGAGGTTGAGTTTACTATTTAATCACTACATTATGTTATGCTAATTTTTATAACTTATTATTAAATGGATTTGAATGAGTAGTTATAATTGAAAATGAAATTACTGTATTTTATTCATAAGTGTTACATCCACCCTATAACTTCTTTTGGGGGTACTCCTATTTTCTTTATTAAAAAAAGGATAGTTCTATGATAATTTTTAATGATTATAGAGAACTCTATAACATTAATATTATAAACAAGTATATCTTGCCACATATTTATGACATGTTTGATCAATTCTAGGGTTTTAATTATTTTTTAATGACTGATATTAGGTTTGGGAAACACTAGATAAATCTAAAGGAGGAATACATTATGAGGATGGTGTTCCCTTCTTGGTATAGTTATTATAAGGTTATGGTTATTTCATTACGGTTAAAAATGAACCTACTCTATTTATAAGTCTTATAAATTGATTTTTTCATGATTATTTAGATATTTTTGTGGTTTTTGTTAAAGTAATTATGATTTATTTTAAAATTTTGTAGTAACATTAGAAACCCCTAAGGATTGATTTTTAGACATTAAAATAAAATAAATAGTTTTTAAAATTCAATAAATGTGAATTCTGATTACACTAGATTTTATTCCTAAGACATGTGGTTTCTAAAAATGTCATAATTATTGATCCTACTAAAAATAAAGTGGAAAAAGTGTGTTCAAGGGATAAAAATGACACTAAGATAAAAAGTTTTCATCTATTAGTGGGTTACTATCTATATTATTTTGAAATATTTATATTTATTATCAGTCCCACTAAATATATTAACTCTAAAATGAGTTAAATTCATATAGAAAACATAAATGTGATGAATTTTTCTAAAATTGATTAGAATATCAGTTAATGATTCTACGTTATCCTTACTAATAAGAAATTGTGAATATTCTACTTATAGGAATTAATATTTGAATGATATTTTTTGTGTATTTACATAAGATAATCAGGTAATGAAATATTATTTACATTAATTGAAAATCCATTATTATAATTTCCCTAAACTTGATCTTGAGCTTTCTTTAGCTGTTTTTTTAGTTAAAATTTTTAAGGGATCTTTTATAATGTGAAAAATGTGAAATATATATTGAGTATAAAATTTAAAATATATATTTACTCAAAAATAGTTGAACATGGGGAAATATGATGATTGGAACTTATAATGGATTTTGATTTCACAATTCCCTATCATCTAGGTAAATAAAAAAAGGATGTTGATACCTTGATTCAAAAATAAAATGTATCATTTACCATGTTACATTTATTGAATGATAATTTGTTTATTATTTTAATAAATATTGTTCTATAAATTATATGTATATAAAGTTCTTCTATTCTAACTTTGGTATAAGTTATTTCATATTTTTAATAAATAATAAAGCTTGGACATAAAAATGATAATGGTTTTTATGAAATAAATTAATCGTTCAAGAATTCTATATTAACAAAGTTTAATGTTGATAATAAGGTATTATCATATTTGAAAAGTGTTTAGGTTTTCCAAGTGACACCAAGATGCAGAAGGAATTGATGAATGAAGCTCATACATGTCTATTTTTTGTTCATCATAGAAGTAATAAGATATATAGATACCTTCAAGAATATTATTGGTTGAAAGGTATACAGAAATGTATTTCTAATTTTACAATAAAATGTTTCTCTTTAAAAAAAGTTAAATTTGAGATTCCACTACTATAGGGGATTATTCAACATTTTCAAGTCCTTGAATGTAAATGGGAGAATATGTAATTATATATTGTGATTAAGATACCAAATACTTATCAAGGTAACTATGTGATTTGGGTTATTCTTTATAGTTATAGTAAATTAGTAAATTTCTTTTTATTAGAGATATTATATATTTCAATCAACCTAAGAGAATTTATCATAAAGGGATAATGAAATTACATGGGGTTCCTATCTCTATTATATTTTATCATAATTCCATATTTAAAATAAATTTTTAGATAATTTCAAAATTCATTCAGTATATAATTCAATTTCATTATAGAATTTCATTCACAATAAGATTAATATTCAAAACAAATAATTTAGAACTTATAAGATATGATTTTTTATTTCTCATTAGATTAAAAGGGTATTTTTATCAACATATTTCATTAATATATTTTTTATATAATACCAAGTTTCATTCTAGTGTACAGATGGAAACTTTTGATGAATTAAATGGAAATTATTGTTGAAATCCATCATGTTATGAATAATTTTGGAAATTTATGTTGTTGGGACTATAATTTAAAGAAGAAATAGAAGAGAAAGTAAATATGATTCAGCAGCACATGATGAAATCTCAGAGTTGGTAGAAGATTTATGCAGATCACGAGATGAAATATCTCTCATTTGAGGAAGGTAATCACGTTTTTCATAAAGCATATTCATGTAAAAGTTTTATTTTGTTTGGTAGAAATGGAAAGTTAAGTTGGATTTTTGTTGGTCCACCTGAAATTTTATAAAAATTTGGATTTTTTGACCACATAGTGTCTCAACCTATGATTTTATCTTAGTTACATAATGGGTCTTGTGTTTCTATGATAATAATTTATGCACCTAATGCATCTCTTGTTTTGAGCCTTGAAGTGGTAATGTTAGAGGAGAATATCCCTTAGAATAAAATCTTGATTAGAATTTGGAATATAAAAAATATATTATAAAAAATAATGTGATTTAGAAGTAAAAGGTTTCATGTAATAATCATATTATTGAGGAAGAAATGTGGGAATGAAAATAATGCTACGTGGGGAAAATTCCCACACCTCTTTAAGTAATGAAGAAAATTATTAGAAGGTAATTTTTTGAGGGGGAAATGTCAAAAAACAAATAATCATTGAAATAAATCTATATAATGATTTATAAGTATTAATTTTAGATATTTATATTCATCATAATTTTATAAATAATTTTTTAAAATTCTTCTATTAAAAAGGGAATTGTTTTATTAAAATAAATTGTTTTTCATCAAATAGATGGTTTTATTCAGAAGATAAATTTTTTGATTTCATAAATTTAATTTGACAAAAATAATTACATTTTTGGAATTTAAATATGTAATATATCTTAGGGTGTATTTTTAATATTTCTTTAAAAATATTTATTTTTGAGTGAATAATGAAAAAAACTCATTTTTACAAAAAAAAATCATTTTATTTAATTAAATAATGTAATCTAAATGTATCTTTATATTTTTTTTGTTTTAAATTAAAATAAGATCTATTTTATTACGAAAAATTTGATTAATTATATGATAATCTCCATTATATTCTATTTTGGAATAAGTTCATTTTTATGCTTTAAAACATAATTTTATAAAAAAATATTTTTCAATTATTTTTTATCACATTAATTAAATATAATTTCTGTTCATCATAAAAATATAATCCTAAAAAATTAATTCCAAATTTTATAACTTATAGTTTCAAGTTTATTAAATATTTTAATTTTATTTTTGGATGTTATGAATTGTAACCACGGTAAAAATGTGTCACCATAGTAAAGGGTAAATCGGGTTAATTAAGGTGAAAAATAAGTGATAAGGACACAAAATATTATATTAATTATTATTAGAAGATTAAATTTATACCCTTATTATGTTATCTTCTAATTTTATATTTTTAATATTCACATACCCTTGAATAAGAGTTTATAATATTTTAAAACTTTGAATAATTAACGGAGCATCACTCCTCTCACTTATAAAATAGAACCTACTCTCCTCATTTCCTCACACATTTTGAGAACTCTAGTTAATCTATTCGATACCCAAACCTCTCTAAAATATCCATACCAATTTACTATAGTTCATGATCTCAAAAATAATCCAAAATAGAATTCTTAAGGTGTAATCTAAGGGATTTTCCCCAAAAAAGTTGCATAACTCTAAACTGAGTGTTTCATATTTTAATCTTAATTTAACTCCTAAAAATATTTCATAACCATAAAGAAAAAATAACACAAGTATCTTCCATATAATATAATTTTGTTACGATTATGTTATAAACCTTTTTATTCTAATATTTCATCCTATTTGAAAAGAAAAAATTTCTTAGACGTACATGAGAACCACAACCTCCGTGGTGTGATGTTTTCATTTTTCATCACCAAAATATATGGACGATTAAAATAATATAAAAATGAATATATATTCTATTTATGTAATTATTATAATTTTATAAACATAATATAATACTTACCTTATTACATTATCATCCTTTGATAAATGAAAATGGTGCTAGTGCACACTTGTGGATAACCACCTCCTCAAATTGATGTGATTTTTCATTCATTACCTACATTTAAGCTTGGTAAAAAGGATATATTAATTAATAAATACTAAATTTATAACACATTTATGATTATTTAAAACTAAAATCTAATCTGATATATTTATTATCCACACATTATAAAAATTAAAACATCATTCCTACAAACGCAAGGACAATTATATCCAAAAAACAACATGGTTTATTTTTCTTGACCAACTTAAATGGTTGGTTTTAAAAGTTTATATAATATTAAAATATTCTAATTTTACCATGTTTAATATTTTTATTAAATGGAACCATAAACACTTTGTCCATAGTCAATTCACCAACATTGTTTTGAGGTTATAAACTGAACATCCTTAAAACATCCAACATGAACTTAACTAGTATAGTAAGTAAATAAAATATGGTAAAATTTGAATAAAGTAAATAATTATAATTTAAGTAAAATTAAAAAGGTTATTAATAATCTATAAAACTAATATAATTTTATTAGTCAAAATTTATTGAACCTCTGAAACATGAGAGGTCTAATGTTAAGGGATTTTCTATTAAAATAATTTTTAAATGTTTTAAATATTTTCTTCTCTATATCCTTGTTTTATTAAATTTTTTAGAAATGTATTTATTTTTTCTTAAAATATTAATAATGTTAATTTTCATATATAGTTTTATATTTTTATAAATTTTTAAATAGTTTTATTTTCAATGTTCTTTTATGGGTTATTTTCGACTAATTTTTTGGTGAAAAAAAAAATATTATTTTTAACATATATAGCTTGGAATCCTTTTTCTTACTACCATAGTTGTTATAAATTATAAAGAGTAATTTACAAGATAAAAATAATTTTTTGATGAATATCATATTCATTATATTTTTTGAATTTTTCTTTTTTAATATTTTTCAAATAAAATGGATATTTCTCATTATGATGAAACAAAAATTCAAAGCAGTTTCTTATGGGCTCAAATAAGTTTTTCAATGGGTTTTTAATGAAAAATAGAAGGCTTGATATTTTTTTCATGATATGGGACTTGATCATTATAGATGATGATAAGTAATCTTGACATATCTCATGATAATGGGTGATCCTAATATCACTCTCTAATGCATAGGGTAATGATTTTGTATTTTAGGGTGAAAATGAAGGAGAAAATTGGGTGGGTTACTCATATAGAATTATTTAGGATTAAATTATTCTAACATCGGTTAAAAAACAGAATATGGGTTATAAATATTTTTATCTATATTTTTTATGACCTCATACCTTTAAAATAAACCCTTGAAGTATTACATTGAAGGGATTGATTAATAACCCTCGAGTCCCACCTTCAATAAGCCCCTATTTGGTGACTAGTGTTGAGGGTATAAAATCTCACATATAGATGGAATTAAATTCAATTTAATTAATATATATAAATAGATAGGTTAAACTGACCACCAAGAAACTCTATCACACAAAATAAAAGGAAACCAAAAACTATACCTTGATGCATATATAAAGTAAAAGATTAAAAATTGAGTGTTAAAGTTAAATACTAAAAGAAATACTAAGTAAATTACTCAATATGAACTATGATTCCATGATATTAATGTCTAGGTTACTCCCCAAATTCGTCCTAGAAACCAAAAAAATATTTCATGCACATATAGGGTGAGCATAATAAATATAATCAGTAGAATCATACCCAAGGTATCTCTTGCTAAAGTGAAAAGAGCATACTAATTCACCTGTGAACAAATAGTTTAACCAATATTACCCTAAAAAGGTCAACTAACTAGTATAATCATCCCTAAGGCATTCTCACCAAATAAAATATCCATGTGTACTAACATAATAATAATTATATAGACAATGGGTACTCTTCACCACTTTCTAACTCATTTTTCACTCCCATTCCCCAAAGTCAAATATATTGGTGCTCTCATTACTTCTAAATTAACCATACTGAAAGATACCTATTAAAACACATAAAATACATCCCAGACAAATATAATAAACCCATCATTCCATGAAAACCATTTTACATTTCATCACATCTATATCACACCACAACCAAATTCATAACCAAAATATTAGAGTGTTGTGAACATTAATGATATTAATATCATGCCCTCATCCTACCATTAATGACACCCACTATGAACCACCTTATCCTCTCATTGATCACAACCAGTGGTGCACTTTTTAGTTCTAGAAATAACATCCTTTATATGAACGTATTTCAGGGAATAATGAGTATGGAAGAGAGGTATCTGGTCATCTTTCCTCACTATTATAGATGTTTGGGAAAAAACTCAAAACCTTTGTGAATCTATGTAAATTAATGAATTTAGTGGGTGAATATAAAAAAATATAAAATAAAATCATAGGTAAGTAACACATATTCCTAAACTAGGGCTCACAACAAGAGCACCATATCTCACAACACCACTATAAGTACTCACAACCTCTTCAACTATCGTATCCACCTCTAAATTCATCCAAATGCATAAGAAATCCACACACAACCAATATTCCATCATTCTTTAAAAGTCAACATATTCCAAGATTTTTAATTACCAACCATTTATATTTTCTTAGTCCCATTCATATAATGATAAAAAAATATATCACTTATTAACAATTCAAAATTATTTATTTTACCACATATTGATTTTGACCCTAGTATATTCCCATCTAAACATATCAAACTCATTCCATAGCAACCAAGAAACTACATAACTTGAACCAAAACACCCATTATCTCATGAAAATGAACATTGTTTCATAAACACCCCGCATAACAACCACTGCACATATATTAAACCAAACATCACAACCACCACACTTATCATTTTGTTTTAGAAAGGATTTAATCAAAATTAATTCATTATTATCAAGGATAATCTCACACAAATTTTTGATTCCATGGGAAACCAATTTATTATAAGCACGTATATTCTTATAATTTTTCATGTGTGGTGTGTTTAATTAAAAAATTATAAAAACACCTAAACCTCAACCCAAGAAAATGTTAAATTATCATAAATACACAACCATATAAGAAAAATAACAAAAAAAATGTGAAACACATATGATTTCCTCCCTTACCATTCAATTTTAATTGAGTTGGTTAATTATATTGTTTAAGATAGTATGTTACATCAACCCAAATGAAGATAAAATAAGTATATTACTACATGTATATCTAAATAAGTGGAGAAAAATGATCCCCTACCTTCGTTGAATCCTCGAATAGAATCACACAAGAACCAATGAACAACCACCACCTATCACAAAGGCTTCACCACTGGATCATATGAACAAAAATACACCATCAAAAAACACCTAAAACAGAGGATAAATCCCACAAAAGTAAAATATAAGATAAAAGATAATGATAATGAATGGTTAATGGTGAAAGATAGGTTTACCTAAATCCAAATAACTATAATTTGAATGATCCATGATAAACCAAGGGGATATAAGCAAAAAGTGAGGTGACTAGAGAATTGGATGATGAGTAGAGGTTTTCCAAGAGGTGATTGAATGTTTTAAATTCAAAATAAGAGTGTCGATAATCATTAATTAATAATATATGTCCACTAGACTTCACTACAACATGGTTAGAAACTTTAATGCACGTTGTGGGTCTGGTCAAAGGGGGGTATGAATCTCCTGGGTTGAGTTCCCATTTTCCACCAATTTTAAAAAAATTATTTGACTACCATTATACCCTATACCATAAAATGGTTCAATCTATGGTGGATACCCCAACCACTACAATTACTGAAAAAAATATCCTAGCACCCATGACTTTTTCATTTTGACCTTACCACACCCAAATCAATGGTGTGGTGAGCTCAAGCACACTGTTTCTCACAAGAAATCTATTGGAGTTCCATAAACACCACCACACCCACATTAATAAAAACACTATATTTAATGGTACATTTTTCATTAAATAATTTTTTTTTCTTTGATAGCAATCTTTACATATAATACTATGTTAAAACAGACCACGATATACTACTAAAATATTATAATTTAGTGTGAAAGTTATCACATAACCATTGGATTTTAATATATGAATAAGAATAACTAAATTATGGAAAATTAATTTTTATGTATTTAAAAAATAAATTTGTTTGTTTTAAATTGGTTATAAATGAAAATAATATCATTTGGAACTAAAAAAGATATTTTAGAAAAATAGTATTTATACAAGCAATGATCTTTTATAATAATTAAATAAATTAACACTTATAAAAAATTATAATAATTAAATTTCTAGATAATATATTCCATAAAATATTTTAATATTCATAGAATATTTTTATTAAATTTCAAATAATGAAAGTAAACTTAGTTTTATGTAAAAAAATCATTTTTTTCTGAAAATAGTTGTATAACAACATATGATTTTAAAAGAAAACTATTTTTGATAGTGTACAAGATACGCAACACCATACCTAAAAACCATGAAATATTATACTATAAATACATACTTTATAACCTATCTAACAAATTATCAGCTATGAATAGTATTATCTAATTTTTAATATATATATATATATATATATATATATTATACTAAGAAAAAAATTATTAATTAATTATTAGGAAATAAAAATTAAATTTTTTGAAAATATATATTAAGATTAAATAATTTATTTCCTTCAACAATAACTTTTTTATGTTTGTGAGAAAATATTATATTATATTTTTGATATTTTTGTAAAAAATATTTTATAAAATTAACTTCTTTTTTAAATCCTTATATCAAAATTATCTTTCGGTAAATTTATTTATTTTTCTAAAAAGATTGATTTCCTAGTGAATTGTGAAAAATACTTCGTTTTATTAAAAATGTAGCTTTTCCAAACATATAAAGAGTTCCTTTTTATTTTAAAATGGTTTAAAATAAAATGTAGTTCTATTATATTTTTTATAAACGAATAATCTTTATTGGAATTGGTTTTATTTTTGAATTTATTATAGAAACACTTTTATACGTAAAAAGATAGTTTCCTGGAAAAAAAAAATTTATGCACACAATGTGTTTTTATCATAATAAAATAAATTAATCACTATTGGTGAATTATTTTACCAAAATTTATATAATATATATTCAATAAAAAATTTAACATTCATTAAATATTTTTATAAGCATAAGATAATAATAAACAAATTTTTATTCATAAAAATGTGTTTTTCTAAAAAGGGTTTTTCATCACGTTTTGCACACTTATTTTAAAATTATTTTCTAGAACTTATAAGTAAAGAATTTGATAAAAACAATTCATACATGTAACTATTATATTCTTATTTTTTAAATTACCCCTTCTATTTTTTTCAATAATAATAGAAACCATAGTAAAATTTATCAACTCTCTAAAGGGTGAATTTGTTCATCTAGGTTAAAAATAACTTATAAGGCCATAATATGGCATAATAGTTCTTATTGGATAATGTTAATTTGACCCCTACCAGTTTATGTTCAAAATTTATTTTTTAAATGGATTCTTTTACATTAAATTGACCAATATGATATTCAAATCAAACAAAGTTACAAAATGTCACCCTTGTAGTTTTAAATAACTATTATGTCTCTACATAGTGATAAAAGAAAGTTATGAATGAATATAAGTGTATATTTTGAGATTAATGAAATTGTTTTCCTGATTTAAAATTATTTCTAATTTTTTGTAATTATATAATTACTTTAAATTTTTATCCAATGCTGATGAAGTATTTCTCAAATTAATAAAAAAATATAATAAATTATGTTAAAAATATATAATGTAATATAATTTGAATGTGTTAATGTGTAAAAAAAATTATAGATTAATATAACATATCAGTATTATTTTAATGTTTATATTCAAGTTACAAATTTTCATTTATGTCTTTTAAGTCTAATTAAATGAATAATATCTAAATTAGAAATAATGATATTTTCTAAAAATAATATTTTTTTAAATTAAATTTAAACATTAAATTAATAAAATAAGAAACAAGGGATAATATATAGTCTAAAATTTAATCCCTTGATCATTTATAGTCTATTTAGAACAATTTGTATTGACAATGACTTTATATTTTGATCTTTTAAGAAATTCAAAGACTACACCTCCCCTCAATTATAAATGGGAACCCCTCCTTTCTCTTATTAACATAACTTTGAGTCTTCTATATTGAAAAAAATCTTCCAAATTATATTCTAAACTCGTGTATCCATATTATATTGATTTTTTATTCCTGAAATACCAACCCTATATTACATAAGATGATATCTAAAGGATTTATGTCAAATAATAGGTAATTGTCTCATTTTGAAACATAATTTCAAATTATTATTTTACCTCCTATAAATATATTATATTATTCATAAAAAATAATTATGTAACCTAAAAAAACAAAGATATTAATATTTTTATGAAACTTCCTTTATTCACCCACTTTCTATCAAATAGAAAGTGAAATTATCGCTTTTGCATACGTACACATTATCGTCTCCATGTAGAGATACAATTCGTTTTTCATAAAAATAATTAATGGATTCATATTTTAATGGGTTTAAAGATTATATATGATATTTAGAACATAATTATGCTTCTCCAATGATAATATCATATCTACATCCATACCTTCCAAACCATTGAAAATGATAACGTCGCTCGTGCGTATGTTTGGACTACCAAATCTACGAAGTGATGTGATTAATTTTTCATTTATGTTTTATATTGCTGGTAATAAGGTCAGAATTAATATATATATATATATATATATGATATAATAATTATTCTCTTAATTATAATTATTATTTACCTTTATTTCATTCCATCCTTTAAAAAATAAAAAACAATGTTCCTGTGTACGTACAGCCTACTGTCTCCATGAATAGTGTAATCCCTTTTTCTACCTCTAATTTTATAGATGAGCATAAACATGTATATAATGAATATATATTATATTTACATAATTACTAAAATTATGTATATAATGTTACAATTATAAAAGTACATGTACCAAAACTACTGAACCAAAAAATACATGCAAACGAAGCAGTTATCACCCAATACAGTAATGTTAATAAATAATTATTAATAAAAATTTGATAAAAGGTTATAAATAAATCATATATTGTATGGTATTTATAATTATGGTTATATAATATATATATTATATATATATTATTATTTTTTAATGTGTATAATGGAACATAGACTTAAGGTAAGGAATTTTCATTTCACTCTTATTTCTATGAGATGTATGCCATATTTTTAATTTTTTCATTTATGTGGTTTATATATTGAACTTGAATGTATTTAATGGTGAATATAATAGAATTTATAGGGATTTTTATATCCATATAATTTAATTTCTTTCATATGAATTATAATTTAAAAGTTACCAAAGTAGTAAGGATTTATGTTATAATCTCAATGTCTATTAGGTTTGTTTATGATTATGCTTCGGATGACTAAATCGTATAATCTCTCTTAAAAATTATGATCACTAATTTTATTATCCTATTTTTATTTCTATAAAATAAATATTTCATTTCATTTTCCTTACCTTAAGTACTCATGAGATATAAAAAAATTTTACGGAAAATAAACTAAAGTTATTTCTCCAATTGAAGAACCTTTTTTTCATATCTATGTATCTATAAAATTTCTTAAAATATTTTTAATATTATCCTATAATTTTATAAAGAAATATTTACCCACAATCAAATTTTAACAAAATGTTTTCAAAGTAATCTTCTTTTCATTTAATGAATGATGTACTTTTTTACTTTTACCAAAAATGTAAAAGAATGTTTTCTTTTTAACATATATGGAAAAAATAGAATTTTAAAACATCATGAATGCAAAAAAAATTTAAGATTTCTTTAAAATTTTACTAGTTTATTTTAAAAAAAAATATTTCCATAAATATTTTTCAAATATTTATTTTAAAACTGATTTTCAGAGTGGAACTATTATTTTCCTCAAGAAATATTTTAGTGATTTTTAAAAGAATTTTTATACATGATGAAAAACTTTGATGTTAATTATTATTTAATAGAGATATGGTCTAATCGTACAATTATAAATATTTATTTATATAGTTTATTTTTATGTTGATGAGATATTTATGTACCATATTTATTTTATATGGTTTATGCTTTGAAGAATTGAGCAAATGTTAATGAAATATGTTTTATTTTTATGGGTTGCGATGTGATGATATGAGGAGTGTTTTATAAAATTTTGTCACATATGTGTATGGTTTTCATTATGTAATGATTTATAATGTTATAAAACAAGGATTGTGGTTACCTTATAACTAAGGATGATGGTTATGTTATGAACCAAAGATAGTGGTTATGTTATAATTGAGGATGGGTGGGATCAGAATTATATAGTACTTAAATGCATTGGACAATTACTTATATATCAATAGATAAATAGGAATTTAATGGAAATTTAACCTAATTTATTAAGTTACTACATCCAATATGTTAATTTTTTGAGTGAACCTTTACTACTAGGATTGTTTAGGGAGTGAACACAATTCACTATGACAGTCTTGCAAGTAATCCTAGAATACTAAGGAAATAATTTTCTATCCTTATGTGTATTCTAGAATTCCATGTCTTACATTAATTTTAGGATCACGTGGATCATGTTATTTCATTACTTTATGATTCATGTCTTATTAATTATCAAATTTGATGAAATGCCTCAATTTTATGATCTATAATATACAAGTTACGAATTTAAAATTTTAAGATCGTATTATCTTACCCATATACTCATGTTATGTTTAAGTGATCATTGATATCTCCCTTATATACCCTAACTGAGCATCTAACCTCCTTATTTATTATGTTTTATTTTCCACTGGTTATGAATAATGGTCTTATGTTTGATATTTCTAATAAGGTTTCTAGTTATGAAGAACTTAATGGGAGACTCTAGTCTACTAGATATTTATGTGTCCATGTTTTTAAATACACCAAACCTATATGATTATAGAGTTGATAACTATGTAGTTTAAAGAATATTTAACTAAGATAAAATGTCTATGTTTGTAGGGTATGGGTCTATATAGTTATTATCATAGAAATTTTTAGATAACCGTAGAAAATTGGATGAGAAAACATTAGTTTGAGCACTATTGATTAGTCGATGTCTAGGAAAACAAACTAAAGTATTTAAAATAATGATGAATGGCCTAGCTTAGACCTAATTTATAACATATTAATAATAATATGTCTAGAATTATACATCTTATGAATGATTTTTTTTTATGTGGTTTCCCACTATGATTATTGTTTCTAAAACTACGATTTTTTGTTTTAATAAATGATTGGAACCGGGAGGATTCATGTTAATACTGATGGAAAATGGAATAATTTTCCTCATGTGAAATCAATTGAAATGTAAGATGGAATTAAAAATATTATGATAATGCCTAATTAGTTATCATGATATATTACTAACAAATTTTACCTTAACTAGATATTGGACTCACCAAAGATGATAAAAATTAGTTTAAAGGAGATAAAAAGAGGTATACACTATCTAGGAAAGAAGATTCAGTATCCTATATGTTGAGAATGTGGGAAGAATCAATTAAGTGAATGTATCATAAGAACAAAAATATGTAATCTGTGTGGAAATAAAGGGTATAGAGAAATTATTTTCAGAGTAAAAATTTATAATTCTATATAGAGAAATGAAAGTCATTATTAGGTACCATTTATAGTTCAGTGTATTATAAATGGTGAATATGGACATTATCCAGGATAGCTCCCTAATTCAAGAGCTAACTCCTTGACCAATGAAAGACCTATTAAGTGAAAGGATTTATGTGTTTATTATATCAATGATATTTTGAAACATGATACATCTAAGGGTTTTTCTATAGTATATATTGAAAAAAATATTTTTATTTTGGTTAAAGAGATTATTGAAATTGGTAGGATAAAATTAATGACCTTGAGATTGATTATTTAATGACAAAAATGATTTAGGTTATATTTGATAATGTTTATTAAATTTTTGGATTTATGTAATATATTAAATAGTTTGTGAAATTGTAGTAGGAATCCGGATTGTCTTAATTTTTTTGGAGAATATATTTTTTTAGTTTAACCTAGAATTTATGGATATCATTAGAGATTTATAGTTTCAATATTGACAATAATTTTAAAGGATTACATTTCCTCTTTGATGTTTTAAGTGATCGTATTATGAGGTAATTTGAATTTTTTACTGGGTTTTAGGAATAATAGTATATTTCGATTTAAATAACCATTTGGGTTAGTATATGATTTGATGTTATGTTTATTATAGTCTATTTTAGAGTGGTATATCAATAATAACGATGGTTAAAAAGTGATTATTATATAAGGAGATATTTTCTATGATATTTATTGTCAAGTAAAGGATTAACTTTCATGCTAATATCTAAATTTAAATTTTGATGTTTTTGTGAATTTCACTACCTTGAATTATTAAATTTTCATTTATCATGGTGGTTAATGATAGTTTTGTATAATTTTTATTGGGTTGAGTTATATGTAACCTTTAGGTTTTACATGTGGTTTAAAATGAAAACTAAATTTGGAATAATATAGTTAAATTTTTATAGATGTAAGATTAAATGAATTTGATCACATTTTATGATAAAAAATTATTTAACATTGACGTAATTAAGGTTAATTAGGTTTTAGGTTTATTTATGAAATGATCTAAGTGGAACCTTATTAGTTATTCTAATAAATTATAGAGTTAAATGTATTATATTATGTTTTATTCCATTTGGGAATTATCTTTTATTATAATATGCATTTTTTTTGTATAATGCTTAATGATACAGGGAATACCTTGATATAAATTGTTTATCCCTTATAATTTGAATTTATTGCTTTAGGAATGAAAAATTCATCTCGAAGACTCACTGTTTAGAGAAACACCATAGATTATGTTAGAAATTGATGAAATGATGAAATTATACTTTTCCATGTAAGTATATTCACTTATGTTTTTAGTCTATATAGTCAATTAATTACTCAAATATATGATAACAGGTATTCAAATAAAAAAATCAGATTACCTTCATTTATATTGAATTTATTATCTTTTTCTCACCACATTGGTTTACAATTTTTTTATCGTCAATTTTCTCATCATCATTAAATTTCTTATAACAAATGATATATGGACACTAATTTCCTTCCATAGACATATTTTCACTTAGGAGTAATGTTTTACTATTTCAAAATAGTTTTATGTTTTCTTCTAGACGTCCTTTTTTTTATTTCCCTCTTTTCAAATTGATGTTTCATTAACCCTTCTTAAGATATGGGTTTTCAACAACAGAATTTAAAAATATAAAACCATTAATTTCTATGAAAAAATAAAAATTATGAGGATAAAATTTATTAAATATATATAATGTAACAAAATAATATTTTAATAGAATGCTATTTTCAAAAGTGTATAAGATACGCAATACCAAGCCTAAAAAATAATGAAATGTTATTATATAAATGTGACCATTATAAACTAACCATTAAATTAGTGGGTATAAATAATATTAAATACTTTATGAGATATAAAAAAATATTCTAATCAGTTGAAATTTATATACTCATGCTTAGGAAATAATCATTAAATTTTAATCAAATTTGTAATCCTCTGACCTCAATTACCAAGAGTCAGTTCATTATTTTAATATATTGGCATGATACATGGAAATAATGTCCCGAATGACCGTTCAGTTTAGCAGTCTTGGAAATTTATTATATGCATCAAATTCACATTACAATTTCAAACATAAAATATAGCATAGATAGTTCTTTTAGAATGTTATTATTAACTTTTATCTTAGTCCTGCATATCAATCTTAATACTCTTCTTGGAAATCCTAGGAAAAAAACATGAGAAAGGGGTGAGCTCAAATGCTCAATAAGGGTAAGAAACATAGTGGAAGATAACATGAACATTAGGAATAATGAATAATTAAAAACACATGCATTTACAAATAATAAACATGAACACTTTATGGTAGGAATATGAGTGGGGTAAATAATGCCATAATAAAACATAGTCATGGGTATTCTACTAGTTCAATAACCTCATCAACCATCATTATTATTTTCACAATGAGGGAATGTATAATGCTGGAAATTCTAAAACATCTTTTGAAGGCCTCGGCCAAGACGTCTAAAAATCATTTAGGCCTTGTCCAAAACCATATATCAAATAGGAAAAGGCCTTGGCCAATTCCATGTCTAATTGTCTCATGAGACCTACTGATACATCGAGGAGCTATATCAGGCTCCACACATCAAATACTAAGTCTAATAATTTTCTCATATGAAAAGGATGAAACATAACATAAACATTCGTATGAAAACTACCATACAAAATGCCAATACTTTAACTATAAACGATTAATGGTATAAAAATAAAACATTCACAATCAAACATATCAAAAAAAAATTAAATACAATATAGAATACTTGTATCATAATAAATCAACTTCAAACAAATTTAAAATTAGTCCAAGGATGTTGACCTAGATGAAATTAAAACTATTTGAATGAAATACCTCTTTATATTTTTGAAACCATTTAAGAGTCACATAATTATGAAAGAAAACATTTATTTTTAAAATATTCTTATAATATTTTAATGGAAGCTTTGATGATGTTATAGTAGCTGAAAATAGTTGCACCTATCGTATAAGTAAAAAAACATTGTTACCTTAATTTTGTCGAAAAGGTCCTAAAGTACCTTGTTTGGAAAACCACAGAAAGTTTCCTTTCAAAACATATAAGGTCAAATAAGGGTATAAATGACTTTAACCGATATTATAGTAAATATTATAAATTTTTTCAAATTAATTTTTAAGAAAACACAGATGTTGATGATAAATAGTTCCAATTAGGTAATTACGTAAAAACAACCACAAATAACAAAGATATTGTGAAATTAACCCTTACCTTGTATGTTAATAATATTTTAGTAATATCATCATTTTGGGTTTTAACTGATTCATTTTCCTTTATATGATTGGTTATTTAACCCATATTTGGTATGGATATGATGTATTTGATTCATAAGCATTATTTTAAGTCATAAATGGAAAATTATTCTTGAATGATAATTATGGGGAAGGAAACTCATCGCGTTCGTGGAGACGGTAATCCGTACGTACACACGAGTGAAAATATCAGTATATTGATGGTGAAATTGTATATAATTGGATGGTATATCATATATACATAATACTTAACATGTTATATATATTATTTAAATCAGTTATACTCATTATTGTACCCATATAAATAATTAAGTGTTTGAATAAAAAACTACACCACGATGTGGAGATGGTAATCCGTACGTACGTACATTTGGTGACTTTTTCATTTATAGGATAGATAGAATAATGAATATAGTTGTTCCATTTTTATAATAACATCATAGTATATAGAATATAATGAAGTTATTATTTTATAATCGAAACAACAAAGAAATAGGAAGTGAATGAAAAAAAGAATTTGAAAGAGGTGATGAAATATTTACCTCTTCTTTAGGTTCTTCCTTTTGATTTGATAAAAAGAGCTCAATAGGTTGGATTTCTGACAAAAATAAGGCCTCTAGGGTGAACGGAGGAATGTTGGGAGGATATTTTGGAAGGGGTTGGCTGATCTGAAAGGATTTGGAGGTGTGAAATTAGGAGAAGGGGGAGTGCCATTTTATAAGAGAGGTGAGGGCCACTTTAGGAAAAGCTTGAAATATTATTTTATAATAAAGTTATTTTCAGTTAATAATGGCTCCAAAATAAATAATTTCTAGGATAAAGTGGTTATGGGTCTAAAACCTCTCAAACAATAGGTTTTATATAGGTTTAGGTTTTCATATTAACCTTATATTTTTTATTTAACTCTTAGTTATATAGTTTGACATTTTCTATGTCTCTTTGTATTTTTATATTATATGGTTACTAAACATACTATAACCAGCCAAGAGAACCCAATATTGTTTATTATTAATATATATAACATTTTCTAAGACTTCTGGATGAACCGGTGATTTTTAGGAATATTATATTAATTAATTATATAGTATTTGTTTTTAAAACTCAATTATGTCAATTTTGACACTATTTAGTATTTGGTTTTTTTGAAAGGCATCACAACTTGATTACTTCTAAAAAATACATTGAATAAACCCTAACATGTCATATTCACCAATAATATTCTTGGATAGAATTAAAACTTTAAAATTATATTTATTTTAATATGTACAATTTCATTTATTCAATTATTTTATTAATACAGAAAAATACTACAACATTATTGTGTCATAAATAAATAAATTTATTTTATGTCTAAAAATTATAAATAAAATATAATCATGTAGGAAATATATTTATATTTTAAATTAATTTTTATAGTCGAATAGATCAATTATATAAAGCAATATAAAAAGTCTTTACTAAAAGATACATGCTTTTGTTATTTTTGTCTTTACTTTAAATTAATTAATATAAATTGTCATTATCACTCCCAAGTGGCTACATGGGGTTTCAAAATTGACCCAAGGATTACCAAGGTTGTAAATGTATCAACCAATATGAATTGGACACATTTTAGACTAATTTTATATTATTATAATATTATTTTTTTACCCTTATTTACCGGATTTAACCTTTAACCATGGTAAATACAATATTTACCGAAGTAATTATTCATAATGTGTAAAAATAAAAGTAACGTATTTAAAAAATTTGGACCACCTTATTATGAATACGGAATCCATTTTTTCGAATTCAAAACATATAATTTACTAAAATTAATTTAAAATTAATTCCCGTTGTCAAAACAAAAAGCATGTTTTTAATTAATAATAACTATCAAAAGATTGGCACTTGTTTATATCCAGTTTAAATGTGAAATTACATCCAATGACCTAAAATATATTAAATTATAATAATATAGTCTAATGATACATTAAAACCAATCAAATGTATAATTTAACACAATAAATTATTTCGATTAAAAAAAAAATTTAATTAAAATTTAGTATTTTTCCCTATTCATCAAAATATGAAAGTTATCATAAAAGAACCCAAAAATTATCCAAACTAAATTTTTATTTCTGTCTTATAAAGATTAATTTAATTTCACTAAATTTAATATATAAAAGTTTTAAATATTGGATTTAAAAAGGGTTCGCCATTAAATGGTGGAAAACTGCATTTTGTGAAAAAATACCTCTTTTATCTTAAAAATTGAATTTTATTTATATTATTTCTAAAAAACAAAAAAGATTAATGTTAAAATTATATAGGATATATAAAATTTAAAATGCAGTTAATACTATTCATAACCTCTTTTTTTAAATGGTTAGTTTGGTAACTCATGGTGCACTGAACTCGGTTTTGTATGTAACGCAAGTTATTGAAATACATTGATGAAATAAATTACTATGAAATGTTGGGGTCTTAAAAATTTATATTATTAATAAATATATATTTCAATCAAAAATTATTATTTTTTATTTTTATGATAAAATATTTTATTTAATATTTTAAATTTTAAAAAATAAATTTCCTTCTTAAAATTTAATGCAGTTTTTAAAAAATCATAAAAATATTTGAGTAGGCTTAATTTTTTATTTTTTGTTGAAAAAATAGGATTTCCTCTTAATTGTGAAAAATACTGATTTTAATTGAAAACACTATTTTTTCCAAGAATGAACAAAGTTCCCTTTTTAAAAATATTAAAATTAAAATTATTTCTATTTTATTTTTAGCAATCTAGTTTATTTTATTTAAATAATTTTTATGTTTGAGGTTATTATAAAAACATTTTTATACGTAAAAATGCATTTTTTTTGAAAAAAAAAATTATGCGCACAATGTTTTTCATATTAATAAATTATATTTATAACTATTGTTGAGTTATTTTAGTGATATTTATTATTATAAATTCAACAAAAAAAATTTAAAATTCATTTGATATTTTTCTATCAATGACATAATAATAAAATACATTATGCTTGAAATGTATTTTTATAAAAATATCTTTTTTCGTGTTTTGAGAGCTTATTTTAAAATTAATTTTTTGACATTATAGGTATTTAATTTTAAATAATTTATTCCATATTTGGAATAAAGAGGTTCAAATTTTTTAAATATACCCCTTTTATTTTTTTCAATATGAATAACAACCACAATGAAATTTATCACCGCAATAAAGAGTAAATCAGGTTAATCTGGGTTAAAAATAAGTGATAAGGCTATAATTATTCATCATAATTATTATTTTTATAAATTTAATTATAAAATTATCACCTTAGGCTAAAAATTAGTTTATTTAATGGACAAGTTTTCCTTGAAAATCACCTATATATTATTAAGATATAAGGAACTTAAAAAGAGTCACTCCCTTAATTTTAAATATATGGTATGTGTCCACATGTGTAAAAAATAAGGTTATTAATTAATATACATAAATATTTTTAGAATAATGAAATTATTTTAATTTTATAAATTTATTTAAAAAAATTTGTAATTATATAATGACCTTAAATTCTTATGCAACAAAGATGCAGTATTTATCCAATGAATAAAAAATTTATAAATGAGTTTTAAAGTATTAAAAATAAACTAATTTTAATTATTTATTGTGTTCCATGTGTTTTTTATATAAATATGAATTATTACTATTATTTTAAAATATTATACAGAAGTTAATTGTTTTTATTTATGTCTATTAAATCAAATTAAATAAATAGTTACTAAATTAAAATTAATGATATTTTATGAAAATAATATTTTATTAAATTACATAAAAATATTAAAAATATTAAAATAAGAAAATGGAGATAATATATGGTAAAACATTTCATACATTTCCCATTAATATTCCATTTGAAATCATTTCTTTTGAGTAAGGCTTTAATATATTTTAATATTTTATGAAATTTCAAGAGTGCCCCTCCCCTAAATTATAAAAGGTCACACCTAATTTATTTTATTTACACATATTTGATACTTATAACTCAATGAAACTCTAAAAACTCTCTTATCCACTCACCTAGAAACATTATAGAGCTCTTTTATTCCTAAAATTCAAGCTGATGGTACTTAAGAGGATATCTTAAAGATTTATTTCAAATAAGAGGTAATCACCTTAAATGATCACATTTTTTAATTATTTTTTGACCTTATATAAATATTTGATGTTCTTTATAAAATAAAATATTATGTATAAAAAAAATAAAATTTTATTAAGAATATAAAATAACCTTTATTCACGCAATTTCTATCAAATGGGTGGTGATTGTATTACTCGTGTATACGCATGGCTTGTTGTCTTCAGATAGAGATATAAATCATTTTAAATCACCATCATTCACATATAGTTATTATTATTTGTTCAAAAATTATATATTATATTTATGAAATATTTAATATTTTTCAATGATTATCTTATATCTACATACATACCTTCCGAATCATTGGAGAACGATAACATTGCTCGTACATATGTCTGAATTACAACCTCAATGAAGCGATTTTTTCATTTAAAAATTACTTGAATAGTAATAAATATGAATTTAAATATATATATATATATATATGAAATATATATTTCATTATAGGTGAAATATTTTTCAAATTTCTTTCATTCCAACTTTCTAAAAATGAAGAATGTTTTCATGTATACGTATGGATTACCATATCCATGAAGGGTGGAACTTATTTTTCTATCTCTACTTTTAAGTATAACTATAAACATGTATATAGTTAATATATAAAATATTTATACCATTATTTAAATTATTTATATGATTTAAACATGAACGAATTACAAGGACTAAAATAATCTAACCAAAACGTACCAAAAAAAAATTAGATATCACCTGGAAGAGTGATTTTGAAAAAAGAATTATTAATAAATATGTTATAAATGTTTATAAATAAACCCTATATGTTATGATATATATATATATATATATGATTTTGTTTATATAATTGATGTATAATAAATCTATATTTATTATACAAGAGGTTCCAATGCTTATGATGGAAGTCAGACATGAGGTAAAGTGTTTTTTTTCTCGTATTTATTTAGATGAGACATATAACATATTCGCAACATGTTTATTTTATATGTTGTATATAATTCCCATTAAATAATTTTATGATTATTATTATGAAATTTATTGTCATTTACATATCCATATAAGTTTCTTTATTTCAAAGTTCTTATAATTCAATATTTACCAATATGGTAAGTGTTTTATGATACTATCTCATTATTTATTAGAATTATTTATCATTATAATTATGATGATTAAATAATATTATTCATATCTAAATAAACTCATGAATTTTATTATCCTTTGGTTATTTCTTCATAATATTATTTTTCCTTTCATTTTAGTCACCTTAATTACTCAGTATAGCAAAAATTTGTTTTTATGTAAAATCGACTTTATTTCTCTCTTCTGCTGAAGAAACTTTTTCTTCCATATCCATGTTTCTATAAAATGTTTTCAAAAACTTTTTTTATATTATCATAAAATTTTTTAAGAAAATTATTTCCCATTATTTAATTTTTAAAAAATGCACTTAAATTTGTCTTCTTTTAATTTTCTGAATGAGGTATTTTATGACTTTTTTTCCAAAAATGTGGAAGGAATTTTTTCTTTTCAATTATCAAAAATAAACAAAAAAATCCCACCATCATAACCACTAAATGTTTTAAAGATTCCATTACAACTTTACATGGTACTTTTTAGGAAATTTTTTTGCATAATATTTTGGAAATATTTTTATTTTAAAAGTTATTTTCAAAGTGGAAAGCTAATTTTTCCCAAGAAATATTTCAGTGATATTTTAAAGAAATTTTCATATTTAATAACATCTTTTAAGGTTAATTATTATTTACTAAGGATATTATCTAATGATTCTATTCATACTCTTTCTATGGATGGTAAATATTTATGTTGATGATATGTTTAGTAAACCCATTTATTTTCTATAGGTTATGCTATAATGACTTGAGGAAATTTTTATGAAACCCATTTTCATTTTATGGGTTATGATATGATGATATATTGAATATTTAATATCATAAATCACACATTTGTATATTTTTTATTATGTGGTGGGAGGTTATATTATAAACGAAGTGTGTTGGTTGTGTTATAAGCAAGAACAGTGGTTACGTTATAAACCAAGGATGATGGCTATGTTATAACTGTGTACGGGTGGGCCCAAAGTTATATCGGCCACCAGTTCATTAGGTAATTATTGATATCTAAAGAGATAAAAATAATTGTAATATAGATTGGACCCATTATAGTTTGTGATTTTTTCAACTATGATAGCCTTGGGAGTGAACCATGACTACTATGATGGTTTGGAGAGTGAACTCAATCCACTATTATTGTAAGGACATGGCCTTAAACATTACATAATATTGAATTTAATGGATAATTCACATTGTGGATCTTTTAGGTTTAGTGGTATAGAGAATTAGGTCATAACATTTATATAACAACATGAATATTACATGCAGACAATTCTACTCAGTATCCTTTTTTTTCATAAAATGAAAACTCTTGAAAAAACAGTCCTGTCTAGTTTTTAAGTTTTACACAGCATGAATTTTCCTTGATCCCATCCTTAACCCTTATTCATATTTAAGTCATGTGGAAAACATTTCAAAAACTTGGTATGAGCATAAAAATCTCATTAAGCGATATAAAATAAGGAATGAATACATTATCCGAACAATTAATACAAAATAATGAAACCATACTTTTCAATCATAACATACCTCATGAAATCATAAGATTTATGAACAAAACATAGAAATCATAAATCATAAAGGTAACTTACAGAATAAATAACATACGTACATTGTAGCTATCACAGCTATAGAGGGAGTCAAATTTAGAATACCCATCACAGTATATTATCTAAATCTCTTAAGAGAAACATTAACGTTTACCTCTTTCACGTTACCCAATGCATTGGATAGCTATCTCAGGCTCACCCACCCTAGGTTTATCACGAAACCACCCATATAAATAAAAAATTCTTAATATATATAACATATTCATAACACATAAAATAAACATAATGGAAAGATAACATTTCAATATTCCAATAACAATATATCATTTCAAAATATTAACAAAATCAAAGCTTTTATCAAACTATTTCAAAACCATTTTAAATATTAAATAAAGAGATTTTTGAATCAAAGTGTCCCATACAACTTTGAAGCTTTTATAAAAAATTAAATGTCAAAACATTCATGTCTATATGAATAAATCCTTAAAACCATTTTTAAAACATGGACATTAATGTGAAATATTTAGAAGAATAAACCTTTAAAACATTTAAAATGATATTTTAGTTAAATAGTTTTTAACAAAATGAGAGATCCTAGAATAAAAATAATTTCGAAATAAAATTTAATTATAACTTAATAATATAATGAGAATAAAGTTACTCATGATATAATATTCTAAATTATACTATATAAAGCATATAAAAGTGAATTGGTGCATATCAACAATGAAGTCTCAATGGAAATGTAAATTGAGACGAAATCCCTTATAAAGACAATATCCTTATATTAAGGATAAATCAATTAAAAAATTATGTGTGAAAAATATAAATACACCCAATATAAGTGTATATTAGTTTTAAAACAATCATATGTTATTCACACATATTCATAGCACGACATAATCAAGAAGTATTTGTTTAACCCAAAAATTGAAATTGTGTTAAGAAGTTTTCTTACTAAGATTTGACAGCATAACGACGTCACTTTAAAATTAAGAAAATAAGTTGATGAGAGAGAAAAGGATATCTCATCACATGGACATAAAATTTACATCAATAAGTATATATAAGAACATATACCTCCATAAAAAGTTGTAAATTAAAATACATATCAAAAAAGAAGTCTTTTGGAAAGAGGAGGGTGAAAGGTTCCCTTACCGATTTGGTAACATACGAAACATACACCACATGAAAGAAAGATCAAACAATTAATATGTAAATACCCTTTAATTAAAGTATATTACACAAATAATTCAATCATAGTAAGTACAACCACCACAAAAAAAAGGAAATAGTGGCTAATATAGCATGAATCACACACGAATAAAAATTGAGATGAAAACCCCTTACCACATTTAATCAATCGATTTGTATGAGAAAAAGTTAATAACTACCAAATGAATCATTGAATACCATTAATATAAATAGAATCATGTTAATATTTATCAAATGGCAGTACATAATACACCACATGAAATAAATAAGTGGTGAACAATGGAAATCTCACAGAATTAAAAGTGATATAAGAAATCCCTTACCTCGTGTCCTACTTGACTCGTATGTTCCTTGTTCTTCCTAAATAATAAATGTAAGTTAATTTCTACTTGATTAGTAACGTTTTTAATTTTTATTATTACTTTATATCACTTATTACCTTGATATAATAGTTAGTTAATTATCTGAGTTCATATCAGACATTTTGTCGATGTTCAGAATTTGAGTTAAAAATGAACTTGTTATATTTACAATTTGTCCATGTGGTAAAAACTCCATTATCTCCAAAATGATAGTAATGATTTAGATAACATATATATCATATATATCCAGTGTAAACGTGTATTTATATTAGTACATATCCTTTTGAGATAAGAAGTGAAATGCACTGTTCATGGAGACGGTAAGTCGTACATACACATGAACACCACTTTCATTTCTATTTAATATTTAATGGAATGAAAACTTAATTATACATAAATATTTTATAATTAAATTATAATATAATATATAATATCATTAAATACATCCTTTATACATCCCACATAAAGCATTAATGAGTCATATCACTTTGAGGGGGCGGTAGTCCGCACTTCCGAAAATGAAATTATCACGTTTACCCGTTACGGAAACCATAAAGGTATGCTATAAATGAAAAATATAGAAGAATAAGAAAAATATAAAAATAATATATTTCATATATAAATATAGTGCCATCATAATGGCCACCATGAGAGGTGGAAGGAGTTAATTAAACAATCATCGTTTCGTGAGGCGTTAGTTTTCTCTCCATAGAAACATTATGTAATTTACCCATTAGATGGAGGTTTGTGTAAGTGTAGTTATAATTATTCTCATAAAAACATCCAAGATTATTTAAGATACTCTTTTTGTTATAATATAAGTAATAAAAATAGTTTATTGGGTTGGAGAAGTAAAATAAAACAAAAGAACTTTAGAGAATATGTTTCCTTTAAATCGGGTAACTTCCTTTAGTTTGAACCAAAAGAGTTTCTAGAAGTACTTTTGACCTTAGTTAAGGCTTATAAAATTAATATAGGGATCTTGGGAGCTTATTTGTGTAGAGTTTTTACAAGACAAAGGATTGATAAGTTTCAGAAATGGGTTAGAAGTGAGGTCATTTTATAAGGGAGAGGGGGGCTCTTTAGGAAAGTTTGAAACAATTATTTTATTATAACCTCATCTTCAGTTTATTATGGTCAAATATTGATTAAAATAAAATTTAAGATGACTCATGGTAAAAATTAAATAATCCAATAATAATTGGATAGGTTTTGGATATTTTTTTAATATTTATAATTTTCAATGTTTAAATCATTTATTAGTGAGGTAAATATTGCACCATTATTGTTTCATAAATAATCTAATTTATTGGGTGTCCAAAAATTATAAAAAAAATACCATGATTTAGGAAATATTTTTATATTTCCAAAGAATATTTATAATTGAAAATATAACTTATATAACCCCATATAAAAAATTATTTACTAAAAGATATTTGTTTATGTCATTTTTGTCTTTATTTTAAATTAATTAATATAAAGTGTCATTATTACTCCCAAGTGGATCCATGGGGTCCCAAATTCAACCCAAGGATGATCGTGGTTGGATATGCATCATAAAATATAATTAGGACACATTTTAGGATAATTTAATATTACTATAATATTATATTTTACCCTTATTTACTATTTTTACCCTTTAATCATGGTAAATATTATATTTACTAAAGTAAATATTTAAAATGCCTAAAAATAAAATTTACATATTTACACAATTTTCATAAATTGATTCCTAATATGGAATAAATTTTTCCAATTTCAAAAGACATAATTGGAAGAAATTAATTTAAAATTAAGTCCTACTATTAAAACAAATGGCGTGTTTTTAAGAAATAATAACTATCAAAAGATTGACACTTGTTTATGTCCAATTTCAAAATAAAATTATTTCCAATGAAGAAAATTAGATTTAATGGTAAAAATATATTCTAATTAAACTTTAAAACCAATTAAGGAGATAATATAACCATATGAATAAATTCTATTAAAAGTCACTTTTGAATTAAAATACAGTATTTTCACTATTCATTAAAAAATGAACATTATCAGAAAAATACCCAAATTTCATCCAAAGTAAATTTTTAAGTCTCGATTCTAAAGAAGATTTATATTTTGTCAAATATAACATATAAAAGTGACAAAAATTATATTTATAGAGTGTTCTCTATTAAAAGGTGGTAAATCGGCCTTTTTGTGAATATTAGAGTATTTATGCTTAAAATCAAATTCTTTACTTATTTTAAGCCTCTAACTTTTATTGGATAAATGTAGAAATATTAAAAAACCTGTATAATTATATTGTGGTTATTTTTATTCATTCATGCCAATACAATTTCTAGGCATTAACTACCATTTAAAATAATAATATCATATTATTAGTATACAACGTAAGATTCTAAAGAAACCCATTGTCGCGTATCGGGTACACCATCAAACATATCATCCCCTTTAAAGTAAAATTAACATTTAATTCAAAAATATTAATAAATATGAAAATTTTCATGGTCTTTATTTACATGGGATGTTACATCCTTCCCCCCTTTTGGGAATTGTGTCCTCGTAATTTTAAAACTGGGCTTGGAAACTCTATTAAAAGTCCCACATCAAAAAAGAGTCAGTAAAACTATCACATTAAAATAATGAAAGAGAAGTAAAAATGGTCACCCAAGATAACCCATACTCAGATTCCATGTTGGAAAACATGGATATAGAAGAGAGAACAAATGGTCAAGTTCTAATGGAGAGTGGTAGAAAACATAATAAGTAGAAAGTTAACAACCAGAAAGTCAGAAACTTGTGATGGGTTAAATGGTATTTGATTTCCCAATAGAAAACATAAACCGACAAAGTTGTTGTTTTATATTCCTTTTCATAATTTTTAACAATTCATTTACTACATATAATAAAAAAAATGAAATATACTTACATTCAAGTAGAGATTCATCCCTTAATAAGTTTCTACCAAAAACTAATCTTTTCTCAAAATAATGAGTATTCAAAAAGAATTTGTCACATCAAAATCACAATAATCATATTCTATTGAATCACATAATCAAAAAAAGAAGATGTATATACTTCCTTTGTCATTATACATAAACTAAAAACAAAATGTTTAGTATGAGAACATATAATCCCCAAAAAAGGATAATCCTTTATAAAAACAATTAATAGTCTTAATCTCCAAAATTCAACAAAAGTACCCAAAGTTCAAGAAAGACCATTCAATACATAATTGTCCTTAAAATTATTCAAAATAATCCAAACTAATATTGAAACCCAAAACTCAGAAGTATTTAATCCCATAGTCTTCCATAGTAAATCATAGAATTTATCTCTAAATAGCATCGAATATTCTTAAAATCTCGTACTGAAGTGTAATTAACCTAATCGCATATTATCTATGATAGGTTAGTCATTTCCATAAATAACCCATATATCCATATTTCCCAAATAAAACAAAAAATCTTCCAAAAATAATATTTTTGCTATTACCCCACAATTTAAATCCCATAGTATTCAATTTTTTATAGGTATATATTGTTCCCCAAAAGAGAGAACGTCTTCCAGAATCACTTCTATCACTTAATCACCATATCATTTTATTATACAAAGGATATTTATTTGATAAAACATAAGATCCCAAGTCAACTTATTCTCAATCAGTAAAATCATTTAACTAAAAAAAATAAGTCAAATTAACCAGGGACTTCACAGAGCCTTGTGGTAGGCGGTAAATCTCAATCAAAATTTGGTTGTGGGTTTGATTCCTACAGCTTTGTCCAACGCGATAGCTTGTTACACAGTCTGAATGTTATCCTTTTTAAAAAACTCAAAAATAACCCTAATATGTTTTAACCTCAATGGTTTCTTTATGCCTCTCATTTTCATCCCAAATCATTATGATCTCCACATCTTAATTCTTGATGTCTTAAATATATTGTAATTTTTTTATTTCACCACCATAGGATAAAATGAAATGATCCCAAGAATAAAGAACATTATACATTGATCATGGTGTCCACTTGGTTTCATTGTTGTCATGATCACGTATGTAGAAGGTTTATGCATTGCAAAAATGATTTAAGGATCCTTTAAAATTATTTGCATCCTTCATCCAAATATGCCTTGTAAAACTTGGGTCTTATGGGTATTCATAGAAAAATAGTTTTGGAAAATAATCATGTATGACATATAATTTCATAAATCTGATAAAACATTATTTCTATAAAATAGTCAGACTGAATATGAGTGGAAACTTTCAATTAACGGTCCTTTTGAAATACCATAAGTATGTACTGAGAGACTATATTGTAAAAGAAAATATAAATAGGTTGTGCAAGGGTCTCTTTCAGAACCTTTTTTCAAAATCATAATAGGATTCAAAATCTTTTGATAAGGTAATATATTTGAAAATTCCTTGAAAATATTTACCTTCCTTGAAAATATGAGAATATTGTGAAAATGGGATTTGATTAAATACATCCCATGATCCATGATGATATCAGGGTATAGTATATATGTTTGATATATAAAATACTTTCTTTCATGCGATTTGTATGTTATAAAATGTTTCACAATCATTCGAACACGGCTTTGCAATAATTTTGCAAGTAAGTCATCAGGAAGAGATAGAAATGTCGTTTGAGATCTTCCTCCTTACATGCGTAACATACTTTCTTTGATCTACAAAAAGTTATAAAATAAGGATTTAACTGAAATAATAGACATTGGGACTAACAATGTGTTTAACAAAAACTCTTAATCCCTAAAGTTGTCTAAACTAACCTCTGATACCAAATGTAGAGACACAGCCTTATACGTTACATAATCTTGAATTAAATAGATAATTCACATTGAGGATCTTTTCTGGTTTAGAGATTTAGAGAATTAGATCATAACATTTACATAACAACATGAATATTACATATAGACAATTCTACTCAGTATCCATTTTTTCATAAAATAAAAACTATTGAAAAAAGAGTCATGTTCAGTTCCATGTTTTAGACAGCATGACTTTTCCTTGACACTTATTCATCTTTAAGTCCTATGGAAAAATTTTCAAAAACTTGGCAGGAGAATAAAAAGATCGATAAAGGATATAAAATAAGGAATGAAAAAAATATCCTATCAATTAATAGAAATTAATGAAACCATACTTTTCAATCATAACATACCTCATGAAATCATACCATTTATGAACAACACATGGAAATCATAAATTATAAACATAACTTATAGCATAAATAACATACGTACATTGTAGCTATCACAGCTACAGAGGGATTCATATTTGGAATACCCATCATAGTATATTACTTAAATCTCTTATGATAAATATTAACGTTTACCTTCGTCATGTTACCCAACGCATTGGAGAGCTATCTCGGGCTCACCCGCCATAGGTTTATCACGGAGCCACCCTTATACGTAAACATTTCCCAATATCCATAACATATTAATAACACATAAATTAAACATAAAGTAATGATAACATTTACATATTTTAATGAAAATATATCATTTCAACATATTGAAAAAATCAAAACTTTTATCCAACCATTTTTAAAACAATTTAAAATATTAAATAAATAGATTTTTGAATCAAATTATCCCATATTACTTTAAATATATTGAAAGAAATTTCAATTTCAAAACATTAATGTTTGTATAAATAAATACTTAAAACCATTTATAAAATATGGACATTACTGTGAATTATTTAGAAGAATAAACCTTTAAAACATTTAAAATGATATTTTAGTTAAAGAGTTTTTAACAAAATGATAGATCATAAAATACAAAATAATATAGGAATAACATTTAATTTGAACATAATAATATCATGAGAATAGAGTTATTCCTGGTATAATATTCCAAATTACATTATATACACCATATAAGAGTGAATTAGTTCATATCAACAATAAAGTCTCAATGGAAATGTAAATTGTGACGAAATCCCTTATAAAGACAGTATCCGTAGATTAAGGATAAATCAATTACCGAATTATGTGCGAAAATTATAAATATACCCAATATAATTGTATATTAGGTATAAAACAATCAGATTTTATTCACACATATTCATTTCATGACATAAACAAGAAGTATATGTTTAACCCAAAAAATGAAATTTGGTTAAGAAGTTTTTTTACAGAAATTCGTCATCCTAACGGCGTCACTTTATAATTCATAAAATAATTTGATGAGAGAGAAAAGGATATCTCATCACTTGGACATAAAATTTACATCAATAAGGACTTATAATAACATATACAAACATAAAAACTATGTAAATCAAAAGACATAACAAAAATAAGTCTTTTAGAAAGAGGAGGGTGAAAGGTTCCCTTACCGATTTGGTAACTTACGAAACATACACCCCATGAAAGAATGATCACACAATGAATATGTAAATACCCATATATTAAAGTATATTACACAAAGAATACAATCACATGAAGTACATACACCACACAAAAGGAAATACTGGCTAATATAGCATGAATCTCACATGAATAAAAGGTTAGGTGAAAAACACTTACCACGTTGTAATCAATAAAGTTGTATGCGAAAAAGTTAATAAATACCAAATTAATCATGGAATACCATGAATATAAATAGAAAAATGATAATATATGTCAAATTTCAGTAAAAAATACACCACATGCAACAAATAAGTGGTGAACAATAGAAATCTCACAGAATTAAAAGTGATATAAGAAATCCATTACCTTGTGTCCAACATGACTCGTATGTTCCTTTTTCTTCCTGAATAATAAACTTAAGAAAATTTATACTTTATTAATAAATTTTCTAATGATTATTGTTAATTTTATATCACTTAATACCTTGCAATAATAGTTATTTAATTATTTGAGTTCATATCAGACATTTTGTCGATGTTTAGAATTTGAGTTAAAAATGAACTTGTTATAATTACAATTTTTCCATGTGTTCAAAACTCCATTATCTCCATAATAATATTAATGATTTAGATATAATATATATCATATATATCCAGTCATACATGTTTTTATATTAGTATATAACATTTTGAGATAAGAAATGAAATCCACCGTTCATGGAGACGGTAACCCGCACGTACGCATGAACGCTACTTTCATTTCTATTTAATATTTAAGGAAATGAAAACATAATGATATGTAGATATTTTATAATTATAGTATAACATCATATATAACATAATTAACTACATCCTTTATACATCCCACATAAGGCATTAACGAGTCATATCACATTGAGGGGGCGGTAGTCCACACATCCTAAAATGAAATTATCATGTTTACCCATTATGAAGACCATAAGGCTATGCTATAAATGAAAAATACAGAAGTATAAATAAGATATGAAAATAATATATATCATATATAAATATATTTCCATCCTAATGTTCATCATGAGAGGTGGTTTGAGTTAATTGAACAGTCATCATTTCGTGAGGCATTAGTTTTCCCTCCACAGAAACATTATGTTATTTACCCATTAGATAGAGGTGTGTGTAAGTGTAGTTAGAATACTTCTGATAACAACATCCTAGTATATTGAGTATATTATTTTTTTTATAAAATAAATGAATAAAAAGAGTTTAGAGGGTTGGAGAAGTAAAATAAAACAAAATAACTTAAGAGAAGACGTTACCTTTAAATCGGGTAACTCCCTTTGGTTTGAACCAAAAGGGTTTAATGAAGCATTTTTTCTTAGGGTAAGGCTTCTAGGATGAAGAGAGGGATCTTCGGAGATTATTGGAGTAATTTTTTCACGATCCAAAGGCATGAGAAGTGTGAGAAATGGGTTAAATGTGAGGTATTTTTATAAGAGAGAGGAGGGGCTCTTTAGGACAGTCTGAAACAATTATTTTATTATAACCTCGTATTTGGTTTCTAAAGGTCAAATATTAGTTAAAATAAAATTTAATATGAGTCACGGTCAAAATAAAATAATCTATTAATAAATGGATAGGTTTTGGAAATTGTTTTCATATTTATAATCTTTTTTATTTAAATCATTTATTAATGAGGTAAATATTGCATCATTATTGTGTCATAAATAATTTAATTTATTTGGTGTCCAAAAATTATAAAAAAAATACCAGGATTTAGGAAATCCTTTTATCCTTCCAAATAATATTTATAGTTGAATATATAACTTATATAACCCCATGTAAAATTTTATTTACAAAAAGATATTTTTTTAGGTCATTTTTGTCTTTACTTTAAATTAATTTATTTAAAGTGTCATTATTACTCCAATGTGGCTCCATGGGGTCCCCAATTCAACCCAAGGATGCCCATGGTCATATATGCATAATAAAATGGGATTAGGAGACATTTTAGGGTAATTTAGTATTTCTATAATATTATATTTTACGCTTCTTTACTATATTTACCCTTTAATCATAGTAAATAAAATATTTACTGAAGTAATATTTAAAATGTATAAAAATAAAAGTTACCTATTTACACAATTTGGACCTACATATTCTAAATATTAAATCCATTTTTTCAAATTCAAAATACAGAAGTATCAGAAATTAATTTATAATTCATTCGCGCTATTAAAACAAATAGCGTGTTTTTAAGAAATAATAACTATCAAAAGATTGACACTTGTTTATATCCAATTTCAAAATGAAATTACTTCCAATGACCAAAATTATATTTAATGGTAAAAATACATTATAATTTCACTTTAAAACAAATTAAAATGGTAATATAACCAAATAAATAAATTAGATTAAAATTCACTTTTGAATTAAAATACAGTATTTTTTCACTATTCATTAAATATGAACATTATCAGAAAAATACCAAAATTTCATGCAAAGTAAATTTTGGTGTCCTGATTCTAAATAAGAATTTTATTTTGTCAAATAGAACATATAAAGTGACAAAAACTATATTTAAATATGGTTTTCCATTAAAAGGTGGTAAATCGACCTTTTAGTGAATATTAGAGTATTTATGCTTAAAATCGAATTCTTTACTTATTTTAAGCCTCTAAATTTTATTGGATAGATGTAAAAATATTCAAAAAACATGTATAATCGTATTTTAGTTAGTTATATTCATTCTATCTAATACAACATCTAGGCATTAAGTACCATTTAAAATAATAATAATAATATATTATTAATGTGCAACATAAGATTCTAAAAAAACCCATTGTTGCGTATCGGATACACCATAGAACATAGTTTCCCTGTAAAGTAAAATTAACATTTAATTCACAAATATTAATATATATGAATATTTTCTTGTTCTTTATTTACCTGAGATGTTACATCCTTCCCCCCTTTTGGGAATTGCATCCCCACAATTTTAAAACTAGCTTGAAACGCTATTGAAAGTCCCACATCGGGAAGGAGTAAATAAAACTATAACTTTAAAATAATGAAAGAGAAGTAAAAAAAGGTCACCAGAGATAACCCATACTAGAATTCCATGTAAGAAAACATGGATATAGAAGAGAGAACAAATGGTCAAGTTCTGATGGAGAGTGGTAGAAAACATGATTAGGAAAAAGTTAACCACTAGAAAGTCACAAACTTATGATGTGTTAACCAGTGTTTGATTGCCCACTAGGAAACATAAACCAACAAATTTTTTGGTTTAAATTCCTTTTCATAATTTTGAGGAATTCATTTACTACATAGAATAAGAACATAATAAAATATACTTACCTTAAAGAAGATTTTCATCGATTAATAAGTTTCTACCAAAAAGTAATCTTTTCTCAAAACAATGGGAACTCAAAAAGGCTTGGCCACATCAAAATAAAAAGAATCATATTCTAGAGAATCACATAATCCAGAAAAAAAGAACAATATATTTCCCTTGTATTTAGACATAAACTAAAACCAAAATGGTTATTACGAGATCATATAATCCTCAAAAAAGGATAATCCTTTATAAATAAATTACAACTCTTAATCTCCAAAATTCAACAAAAGTAACCAAAGTTCAAGAAAGACCATTCAACACATAATTGTCCTCAAAATTCATCAAAATAATCCAAACTAAGATTGAAACCAAAAACTCAGATGGATTTAATCCCATAGTCTTCCACTGTAAAACTTAACATTTATCTCTAAATAGCATAGACTACACTTAAAGTCTCATACTGAAGTGTAATTAACCTAATCACATATTCTCTTTGATAGGTTAGTCATTTATATAAATAACCCAGATACCCATATTTCCTAAATAAATCATAAATTCTTCAAAAAATAATATTTCAGCCATTACCCTAAAATTTAAATCCCATAGGATTCCATTTTTATAGGTATATATTGTTCCCCAAAAGAGAGAACAACTTTCATAATCACTTTTATCACTTAATCAACAAATCATTTTATTATACTAAGGATATTTATTTGATAAAACATAAGATCCCAAATCAACTTATTCTAAATCAATAAAATCATTTAACTAAAAATAATAAGTCATACTAACCAAGGACTTAACATATCCTAGTGGAAGGTGATAAATCCCAATCGCACTTTGATCATGGTGTCCACATGATTTCATCGTTATCCTATTCACGTAGGTAGAGGGTTCATGCATTGAAAAAATGATTTAGAGATCTTTTAAAATCATTTACTTCCTTCATCCAAATACACGTTTTACAACTTGGTTAATATGGGTGTGCGCAAGAAAAAAAATTGCAAAATAATCATGTATGACATATAATTTCAAAACATCTAATAAAACATGATTTCTATAAAATAGCCGGACCGAATATGAGTGGAAACATTCAATTAATGGTCATTATAAAATACCATAAGTATGTTCTGAGATACTATATTGTAAAAGCAAATATAAATAGGTTGCGTAAGGGTCTCCTTCTTCAGCACCTTTTTCAAAATCATAATAGGCTTCAAAATCTTGTGATAAGGTTAAATATTTGAAAATTCCATGAAAATATTTACCTTTCTTAAAAATATAAGAATATTGATAAAATAGGATTTTATTAAATACAACCCATTATCTACAATGATATCGGGGTACAGTGGTGGTTTTTGATATCTCAAACAATTTCATGAATGTGAGTTGTATGTTATAAATAGTTTTTCAATCATCCGAACAGGACTTTGCAAAAAATTTTACAAACAAGTCATCAAGAAGAGATAGGAATGTCATTTGAGATCTTCCTCCTTCCATTTCTAACATAATTTCCTTGATCTTCAAAAAGATATAAAACAAGGATTTAACTAAAATAATAGACATAGGGACTAACCATGGGTTTAACAAAAACTCAAAATCTTTAAAGTTTTCTAAACTGACCTCTGATACAAACTGTAAGGACCTGGCATTAAACATTACATAATATTGAATTAAATGGATAATTCACATTGAAGATTTTTTATGTTTAGAGTTTTAGAGAATTAGGTCATAACATTTACATAACAACATGAATATTACATACGGAAAATTCTACTCATTATCCATTTTTTCCATAAAAAAAACTCTTGAAAAAAGAGTCGTATCTACTTCCATGTTTTAGACAGCATGACTTTTCCTTGATCTCATCTTTGACCACTATTCATCTTTATGTCCTGTAGAAAACATTTTGAAAACTTGGGATCACCATAAAAATCTCAATATGGGATATAAAATAATTAATGAAAAAAATTTGACATCAATAAGTACAAAATAATGAAACCATAAATTTAAATCATAACATACCTCATGAAATCATAATATATATGAACACATAAAAATCATAAATCATTAAGGTAACTAATAGCATAAATAAAATACTTACATTGTAGCTATCATAGCTACAGAGGGATTCATATTTAGAATACCCATCACATTATATTCCATAAATCTCTTTAGAGAAACATTAACTTTTACCTCTGTCACATTACCCAATTCATAGGAGAGATATCTCGGGCACACCCACTCTAGGATTATAACGGAACCACTTGTATACGTATACAATTCCCAATATCCATAACATAATCAGAACACATAAAATAAAAATAAAGGAAATATAACATTTTTATATTTCAATCACAATATATCATTTCAAGATATTAACAAAATCAAAGCTTTTATCAAACCATTTTCAAAACCATATAAAATATTAAATAAAGAGATTTTTGAATCAAAGTGTCCCATGCCACTTTGAATCTTTTGAAAAAATTCAATTTCCAAACATTTAGGTCCATATGAATAAATCCTTAAAAATTTTTCTAAAACATGGAAATTAATGTGAAATATTTAGAAGAATAAACTTTTAAAACATTTAAAATCATATTTTAGTTAAATATTTTTTAACAAAATTAGAGATCTAAGAATAAAAATAATTAAAGAATATAATTTAATCCGAACATAATAATATCATGATAATAAAGGTATTCATCATATAATATTCCAAAGGGCATTATATACACCATATAAGAGTTAATTGGTGCATATCAACAATAAAGTCTCAATGGAAATGGAAATTGAGACGAAATCCCTTATAAAGATGGTGTCCTTATAATAAGGATAAATCAATTAAAATATTTTTTGTGAAGAATATAAATACACCCAATATAAGTGTATATTAGGTGTAAAACAATCAGAGGTTATTCTGACATATTCATAGCATGACAAAATCAATAAGTATATGTTTAATCCAAATATTGAAATTGGGTTAAGAAGTTTTTTGACAGAAATTTGACAGCCTAACGAAGTCAATTTAAAATTCAGAAAATACATTGATGAGAGAGAAAATGATATCTCATCACAGGAACATAATATTTACATCAATATTGATATAGAAGAACATATCCTAACATAAAATTATGTAAATTTGAAGACAAAAAAAGTCTTCTAGAAAGAGGAGGGTGAAAGGTTCCCTTACTAATTCGGTAACTTACAAAACATAAACACCATGAAAGAAATATGACTAAATGAATATGTAAATAACCCTAAATTAAAGTATATTACACAAATAATACAATCATAGTAAGTACATCCACCAAAAAAATGAAATAATGGCTAATATAGCATGAATCTCACGGGAATAAAAAGTCAGAAGAAAAACCCTTACCACGTTGTTATCAATTGTGTCATATGAGAAAAAGTTAATAAATAAAAAATTAATCACAGAATTCCATGAATATAAATATAGTCAGGATAATATATATCAAATGTTAGTACACAATACACCACAAGTAATAAATAAGTGGTGAATAATGGAAATCTCACGGAATTAAAAGTGATAAAAGAAATCCCTTTACTCATGTCCAACATGACTCGTATGTTCCTTGTTCTTCCTGAATAATAAACATAAGTTAATTTATAATTGATTCATAACATTTTTAATGTTTATTATTACTTTCATATCACTTATTATCTTGCAATAATTGTTAGTTAATTATTTGAGTTCATATCAGACATTTTGTCGATGTTTGGAATTTGAGTTAAAAATGAACATGTTATAATTATAATTTATCCATGTGGTCAGAAATATATTATCTCTAGAGTGATATTACTTATTTAGATATCATATATATCATATATATCCAGTGTATACATGTATTTATATTAGTACATAACATTTTGAGATAAGAAATGAAATGCACCTTTCAAGGAGACGGTAAGTCATATGTACACATGAACACTACTTTCATTTCTATTTAATATTTTATGGAATGAAAACTTAATGATAAATATATATTTTATAATTAAATTATAATATCATATATAATATCATTAACTACATCTTTTATACATCCCAAATAATTAATTAACGAGTCATATCACTTTGAGGGGGTGGCAGCCCGCACTTCCTAAAATGAAATTATCGCGTATACCCATTTTGGAAACCATAAAGGTATGTTGTAAATGAATAATAAAGAAGAATAAAGAAAATAAAAACATAATATATATCATATATAAATACAGTTTCATCATAATGGATACCATGAGAGGCGGTAGGAGTTAATTGAACAATCATCATTTCATGAGGTGTTAGTTTTCCCTCCATAGAAAACATTATGTTCTTTACCCATTAGATGGATATGTGTGTAGTTTTAGTTAGCATTATTCTCATAACAACATACTAGTATTTTTAGGATACTTTTTTTGTTATAAAATAAAGAAATAAAAAGAGTTTAGTGGGTTGGAGAAGTAAAATAAAACAAAAGAACTTAAGAGAAGATGTTACATTTAAATTAGGTAACTCCCTTTGGTTTAAACCAAACTGGTTTTTGAAGTACTTTATACCTACGATGAGGCTTATAGTATGAATAGAGGGATATTGGGAGCTTATTTGAGATTATTTTGAATGATCCAAAGGCTTGAAAAGTGTGATAAATTGGTTAAAAGTGGGGGATTTTTATAAGAGAGAGGAGGGGCTCTTTAGGAGGGTTTGAAACAATTATTTTATTATAACCTCATATTAGGTTTCTAAAGGTCAAATATTCATTAGGATAAAATTTAAGATGACTCATGGTCAAAATAAAATAATCCAATAATAATTTTATAGGTTTTGGATATTGGTTTAATATTTATAATCTTATTTATTTAAATCATTTATTAATAAGATAAATATTTCATCATTATTGTGTCATAAATAATTTAATTTATTTGGTGTCCAAAAATTATAAAAAAAATACCCTGACTTAAAAAATATTTTTATCTTTTAAAATAATATTTTTAGTCAAATATATAACTTATATAACCTAATATAAAAATTTATTTACTAAAAGATATTTGTTTATGTCATTTTTGTCTTTACTTTAAATTAATTAATATAAAGTGTCATTATTACTCCCATGTGGCTCCATGGGGTCCCAAATTCAATCCAAGAATTCCCATAGTCAGCTATGAATCAGAAAATAGGATTATGATACATTTTATTATAATTTAAAATTAATATTTTGTTTTGTTTTACCCTTATTTACTATATTTTCCCTTTAATCATGGTAAATAAAATATTTACTGAAGTAAATATTTAAAATGTATAAAAATAAAAGATACCTATTTACAAAATTTGAACCTAATGATTCCAAATATGGAATCCATTTTTCCAAATTTGAAACACAGAAGTGGTGGAAATTAATTTAAAATTAATTCCTGCTATTAAAACAAATAGCGTGTTTTTATGAAATAATAGCTATCAAAATATTGACACTTGTTTATGTCCAATTTGAAAATAAAATTAATTCCAATGGGAAATATTAGTTTGAATGCTAAAAAATATTCTAATTACACTTTAGAATGAATTAAAATTATAATATAACCATATAAATAAATTATATTAAAAGTCACTTTTGAATAAAAATATAGTATTTTTCACTATTCTTTAAAAAATGAACATTATTAGAAAAATACCAAAAAAAATTAAAATTAAATTTTGGTATCCTGATTCTAAAAAATAATTTTATTTGTTCAAATAGAACATATAAAAGTGAAAAAAACTATACTTAATGAGGGTTCTCCATTAAAAGGTGGTAAATCAACCTTTTAGTGAATATTAGAGTATTTATGCTTAAAATCAAATTCTTTACTTATTTTAAGCCTCTAAATTTTATTTAATAAATGTAAAAATATTCAAAAAACATGTATAACAAAATTTTATTTAGTTCTGTTCATTCCCTACAATACAACGGCAAGGCATTGACTACCATTTAAAATAATATTATTATATTATTAGTGTGCAACGTAAAATTCCAAAGAAACTCATTGGTGCGTATTGGGTACTCCATAGAACATAGCATCCCCTTTAAAGTAAAATTAACATTTAATTCACAAATATTAATAAATATGAAAATTTTATTGTTCTATATTTACCTGGGATGTTACAATTATATTCTTAGTAGTGAGACTTAACCATTAAGGAAATGAATTTCTATGCTTATTTTTATGCCATAATTCCATGCCTTACACTAATGTTATAATATCATGGAACATGTTCTTTGATTCCTTTGTTATTAATTTCTTTTGAAAACCCTTGATTTATTCCATGACTCAAGTTTATAATATATGATATTCCATGTATATATTTAAAATGTTAATATCAAGTTCTTATACCCTTATACTTATGTTATGTTTTAGTTATCATTGATAACTAGATAATTTACCCCTACTGATCATTTGAACTTACCCTTTATTATATTTCCTTTTCTCTAAGTTATGAAGAAGGGTATTAAGTATGATATGTCTAATAATGGTTCATTTCTTTAATAACATAATTGTATACTCTTATGAAATAGTTTATTAAATGAAAAAGAATCCAAATGAACTACAAATATAAGATTATGGTTTGTAAATATTTCATGTAATTACTATTCATCTAAAAATATGAAATTTTTATTTATGAAAAGTATTTCTTCCTCTAGTTTTTGTGGAATTTTTTGAAATTATTTTAAAATTAATAAGTTTTATTTATAGAAATTTAATCTTGTATAATAGATTCCATATTTTTAAAAAACATAATTAATATTATTTAATATTTTCAACTTAATTTTGGGTCACTATTAGTAGTAACTAAGAAAAAAATCATTATTGTGGTAATGGATAAAAGGGGCTAAATAAGGTTAAACTAATGAGATCAGGGTTAAAATGACTAGAAAACTTGTATTAATCCTATTATAATAATATCTTTAAATTTTATATCATCCTATATCTGAAAATTAGTCAATTTGGTGCCACTTTATTATATTGATTCATACTTTTCATACATATATACTACTTCTTAATATATAACTCTTAACTATATAACATTACAATATGCATAATAACAATATAGGTTTAGTATATTTAAAAACATTTACTTATAAAAAAATGAAACATAATAGGTCTACATCATATCCCACTTATTTCTTAATTACTATCACCCTTCTTAGACATATGATAATTAATACCTTTCTTCATAACATGGGGAAAGGAAATATAATAAAGGGTGAGGTAAAATTCTCTATAAGTTTTAACAAAAGATATATCAATGATTGTTTTATAATAAAATGATCATAATAGTTTTATAACATGATATTAATACATTTAAATAATACCCTTCAAGTCATAGATCATAATAATGAATCAATTCATAAATATTAAGAGTTCATAAGATGTGATTTGTAAAGAAATCAAAGAACATGGACCATAAAAATATAACATTGGAGTGAGATCATGTCATGAAATAGAGGAATAAAGAGTTGAATAAGCATAACCATAGAAATATTATTTCAAGGCTATAAACCAAGGCATTCATAAAATGTTATTCTTGATGTGACCACCCTTGTACCTATTTTAGGATTCGGATAACTTCTCATGAACCATCTTAATTCTATCTTGGGATAATGACGTAGGTAACCTTTAATTTTGATCTTGGAATGTCCTAATTTGTACCCTATTATCTCATATAACATTAATAATTAAAAATTGAATTTTATGGATATATAATTATTGGCCCATCCATTATATAATCATAAATCCATATATCTGTATGCTATAGGATCATAAGGAAATCATCCTAACTAAACACATTGAAAAGATAAAAAATTCATTGATATTTTATCATCATAACCAAAAACCATATATATATATAAATTAAATATGGTATATTTAGATCATAGACCTAGTAAATCATGTTAATCATTGAAGGATTTCATTATATAATAATATTCCCTTTAAAATATCACTATAATATTTCTTAAAGAAAATGCCCTATTAATTTTTAAATCAGATATTTAAAATATTAAAACATCCCAAACATTAAGTGAAAAAAATTATTTGATAATAACCTTGAAAAAATTTAAAGTGATATTAGAATAATTTTCCCTTCATTAATGTGATAAATTCCATTCATACTGTGTATATTGAAACGAATATTTCTTTCACATTTTCTGTTAAAAAGTCAAAAGTACCTTGTTTGGAAAATGATAAAATTATTCATTTAAAACCATTTTGTAAAATGTAAAAAATGGGTTAGAATAATTTCAAAAATAATAGGATAATAGTAAAAATATTCTTGAAAAAATTTATTGAAAACATTGTTGTGGAATAAAAAGAGTTTCATCTAAAGAAAGAAATAAGATTATGTTTCCGTAAAAATGTTTTTTCGATCACCTAAGTAGATGAAATGAGAAAAATGAAAGGAAAAATCTATTATTAATAAATGAACAAAGTATGAAAAATAAATTTTATTATTTAGATAAAAAATCATGAAATTTTATCATCAAAAACCATAAAAAATCCTGATAAATATTAATATTATCACATAAATCCCTTACCTTGAGTTAGAAATACTATAAATGTGATTTTACCTTTACTATAATAAATTTAAATTTAATATAATTATATATAAGACTCATTAACATACATATAATATCATATATGAACCAATTATTACATTTAAATTCCTATTTATTGATAATTATATATTAATATTATAGTTTTTTTGTGTTAATTGTTTACTTTTTCCTTAGTATTTCAGTTTGGTAATTTTATACCTTGTAGTTTTATAACGGTTAAATCATATAAAAAATTTATCATGATATAAATATTACATATATTAATTATATATATTTTAATTTAATCTAAAAATAGAGAGATAGAAAAATGAATTACATTGTTCTTATAGATTTTAGGTCATGTGTATGCATAAACACTATTTTCACTTATTGACAGATGGAAAAAAATAGATGTATATAATAATTCACCATTAAAAATAATTGGTATATCATAAACCTCATATATATTTGATAAATTTATCTCCATTATCATCCTAGTAAAATAGAATTCTAAAACAAATCACAACGCTACATAGAGGTTTTAGTCCACACATATGCAGAAGTGGCATTATCATTTTCTGGTGGATTGAAAGTTAAGAAGGTATATGTGATATTTTAATTACAAAAGAATAATTATGTCATAAATATCATATATATATATATACACATTAATCTCACCATTATAACTGTCCATAAAAATGGTGATGAAAAATTAATTACACCGCTATGAGAATACGGTAAGCCATATGTGCGCATGAGCGATGTTTTCATTTTTTGTATGATAAAAAATAGTAGAAAATTGTGATAAAATAATAATAATAATATATAATTATATTTATGATACATGATATATTATTTTATAATGGTTATAATAGATTTTAAATATGTATAAGAATAAATAAAATTGAAGGAATTAGTAAGGATGATTACCTAACCTTTGGTGGAATTCCTTTAGATATCCTATTAATGGGGCCAAGGGATGGTATTTTTGGAAGACCATAACCACTATAACTTGTATAAGTATTTTTATAAGATAATTTTTCAGGTTTTTGTTGATCAATATTTCTCAATGTGGCATAAATTAAAGAGAGAAGGGCTGTCTTTTTATACAGGATGGAAAAGACAGACAGGGAAATAAAATAATGATTAAAATATAATTAAGTCATTCCTAATAATAATTATTTCAAAAGTTCATAGATTAAAATTAAAATAGAATAAGTTAAATATATAAACTACCAATTAAAATTAAATAGTTTTTCGTTACATTTTAAACATTATCTCTTTTTATTGGCCCATTTGTTAACAATTTTAAACCCTAACTGTGGTAACAACTATTATAATCATTAAGGGTTATAATTTTACTCATATGGTTACAAATATATTATATATTTTAAAGGGATTAAATTTAACACATTTCTCATCTAGATTTTCCCCTTACAATATTTTTATTTATTAAAAATAATTTAGTAAAATATTATCTAACATAATATATCATTAATGTCTTTTTTGACCCTATTCATTTAATATGACATTAAATATAACATGATAGAAAAGTAATTTGAATATAAACCTTTAAAACATCTAAAATATATTATCTTAATTGATACAATTCATGGAACATAAATTTTTACCTAAATTGTAATACTTTTAATAATATTAATATCATTTATTTTCCCTTTTAATTGAATAAATACTATGTGAGAGTTGTGTAAGAATTTAAGTTAATTATTAAATTACTAAAAATTATTAATAAATTCATATAATATAAAGTTATTTTATGTCAGAAAAAAATTTATAACCAAAATTATCATCTTTTTTTATGTGATAATTTTATGGATATTAAAGTAAAGAGAGTTAAAATTTTTATTTATTCTTTTCCTAAATTGATCTAAGGTTAATATTTAAGGAAACAAAGGTACCAAGTGGATATATGTTCAGTACATTGATGGAAAAATTATAACTACACTCATAAAATTGGATAAAGTAATGTTTTAGAGAAATTTAAAATCTTTATATCAAATTATTAACATTGTTTTATTATTTTTATCATTACCGAGTGGACAAAAGATTATTATGGTTACTATTCATATTGAAAAAATAAATAAAAGGGTACAATATACAAAATTTGATCCTATTAATTTCAAATATGGAATCCATGTTTTATGATTCAATTTCTCTAAGTGAAATAAATGAATTCTAAAATAAGTGCTCCAAGAATGATAAAAACTGTTTTTAATAAATTTTCATGATTAAAACTGAATATAAACTCTTTTATCATGCATAGAAGAAATATTAAATGAATTTTAGAATATTTTATTTAATATATAGTATATATTTAATTAAAATTATTCCCAAATAGGAAAAAAAAATTATAATGATAAAAACACAGTGTTCACATAAAAATAATATTTTTTTAAATCATCACTTTTTCATTCAAATGAATTTTATTTTAATTTTCAATCAATTTTAAACCAATGATTTTAATTTGTACATATGTAAACTATAATTTTTTAATAATTTATTACTAATATTTATACCCACTAATCCAATGACAAGAATTTAACTTTCATATTGAATAATATTTTAAAAGTATATCACGGTTCATTTAAACACGTTGTTGCACATAAAAAAATATGAGTAAAATAAAATATATGTATAGATAAATATATCAAAATAAAATCCGGGTGTTTCATTATACTCAACATAAAATGAATTCTTCCATTGAAATTTGCTTACTTTGAGCCAAAAAAATGAGGATATCTTTTTTGATCGCAAACTCTGGTTCCCAAGTAGCTTCTTTCAATTTTTGATTCATTGAGAGAACTTTAACTAGGTGACTAGTATTGTTCCATAACACATTATCCCCATGATCCAAGATTTATACTAGTTTTATTCATAGATAATATCATGATCTAGTGGTACAACCTCTGAGTTCAGAATGTGTGATAGATTAGGTATGTACTTCATATGGAGAGATACATGCAACACATCAAGAAATTGAGAGAGGTTTAGTGGAAATTCCAAAAGATAAGCTACCATACCTACACTATCAAGAATCTCAAAGGGGATAATATACCTAGGTCTCATATTCATTTATTTCAAAATATCATAACCTTCCATGGATAAATACATAAAAATACATTTTCACTAACATCGAATTCTAAATTTCACTAACAAACATGAAAATAAATTTTTATCAACTATGAGATTCCTTGATATACTATTGAATGTGTATAACTTTCTCCACCATTTCTACAATTATATAAAGCCCCATAACTTTATTTATCTAACTTCATCCCATCACATTGTATTTTTAATTTCATTCTATTGAGGACTTTATAAGGAGCATTTTAATGCTTTAGGTAAAACTATTTTTTTAAGAAAACTTGACTAGTGGGATGTGTTACTCTCAACCGTCTTTGAAATACATAAAATAAAATACACATAAACTCAATCTTTTTAATGGTTCTCTTAGACTGAAAATATTTCTAAGATGATAAGTGGTACCAAAACAAAACTCTGTATTCAGGTCCTACTAAATACTTTTCTAGAACTTCGAGGTAAACCTCATATCCCAATTAGATATAGTAGAATATGATACTCTATAAAACTTTACCAATTATTTAATATATATTATGAAATTTTTATTGAGTGATAAAAATATTTTGATAGGTATGAAGTGTGTTTAATTGATAAGGTGATCGACTACAACCCAAATAGATTTATGGTATTTTTATATTTTGGGCATTAAAATGGAAAAATATACGAGGATGTTTACCCATTTTCATTAAGTTATAATTAATGATTATAACATCCCATCAGACTTATATCACTCATGATTAAATTTTTCATATACCAATCATTCTGATACATACTCTGTAATATATCTTTTCATGTTTCCCGACTATAAATACTCTTTTATATATTTATATATCTTTATTATTCTAGGATGAATAGAGAATGAAAAACTACAAGCTTCATCAAATATATCCTTCTTCAAATATGGTATATATGAAACACATGCACTATTTCAAAACCTTGTCATTCCACCATATTCAATTTTATATTTTGGAACATTTTAAACCTTATTTTATAGTTCTATATCTTACTTTTTCACCTCTTTAATCCTCACATGGATATATGGTTGAATATTTGATTGGTTGAGATAATATTTCTCCCCTTCCTTTAATATTTCCATATATATACTTTGAAAATATAGAAATATTGTATCTTTCGTGATCCTCATCATAGACAAGCTAACATGGCCATTTTGACTAAAAGCATCGACCACCATGTTCACTTTTTTTAAGTGGTAATATAAAGAGAAGTCAAAATCATTAATCAACTCCATTCATATTCACAGTAATATATTCAACTATTTTTAGTGAATATATACTTTAAAATGTTATATTTAGTATATATATCACATCTTTATCCTTAAATATAATTCTTCTATATCTTTAATTCCAAAATTAAAGCAACCAAATCCAAATCATGTGTTGGGTAATTTTTCTCAATGCCCCTCAGTTGGTGTGAGGAATAAGTAATCAGTATATTATTTTATATGGGGAAACATATTAGTCCCTTCTTTGATTCATCACTATAGTTCATAAACCTCACTCCAGAATAGGGTAGTGTAATTAGCGGTGCACTGACTAACCTTATCTTGAGTTCCTTGAAATTTTCCTCACATTCGTCCAGAGATAAATTGGATAGTCTATTAAACAGTCCTTATAAATTCTCCACAAATCATAGATAAGTTCCAACAAAAATAAGAAATATATGGGTCTTATTCATAGTGTTTGGACTAGCCATACATTCAATAACTTTTTTCTATGATGGATCCATAGATATACCCTTTATTGAGATTAAATAATCCAAAAATAAATGTTTTTATTTCCAAAATTCTCACTTTGTGAATTTTTCTTATAACTTCTTCTTCCTTAGGGTCGTGAGTAAAATTTTCAAGTTATCTTCATCTTATTCCTTACCATTTGAATATATAAAAATATCATCAATAAATACTTCTAAAATTTATCAAGGTAATATCTAAAGACTCTATTCATCAAATCTATGAAGATGGCATGGGAATTAGTAAGACCAAATGAACATAGTATCCATACCTTTCATTGAATGGTTTCTTGAGTATATTCTCTTTCTTAACCCTCAGTTGATAATATATAGAATAAAATTAAATCTTAGAAAATTATTGATCTCTATGTATTTGATAAAGGAGGTTTTAAATATGGGAAAGATGATACTTGTTCTTGATAGTGTTTTTTAAGCTCCCAATAATCAATTTAGAATCACATTAATCCATATTTATTCTTTAAAAAAAGAACAGGCACACTCCAAGATGACACACTAGGTCGAATTAATCCCTAATATATATTATCCTAGATTTTATTTTGTATTTATTTCAACTCAATCAGGGTCATTCTATAAGGAGTATTTGAAATAATTGTAGCCTCATGTATGAGTTTTTTGAGAACTTAACTTAATTATTAAATTTAATACTAGGAAATTATTTTAGAAATATATCAAAAATTCTTGAATAATATCAATATCCTTGATATTATGTTTCTCCCTAACCATTTGAGTTAAACACCCCTTTTTAATACGAATCAATACCCCTAAAATGGATTTAATTTTCATCAGAGGTTCTTATTTATCATCGCATCGATATATGATCATAGGTTGGTTCGAAATGTCAAACATGAATTCCCTTACTTGTAAATTGGTGTTGAAATTATAAAAAAATTCCAATACATGCCTAAAAACACATAAAATTCAAATAGATTTTGAATAAAAATATTTTAATGAATCACATTACTAGAAACATCAATAAGAGAAGAATCATAAACATGAGATGTGATCATCATAATATTAATGGTTTTCACTGCTAATTTGACATCTAATATTTGAAGTTGTACTGTGATACCCTTAAAAAATATTCACATATAAAAGAGTGGGTTGTTCTAGAATCAAATAACACATTTGTATTTATATAGTGGGTAGTAAGTGTACCATTCATCATGTCATTATAGTACGCCTCATCAGCAATAATGATCGCATGAGATATCCCTTTATCTCTAGGCCTAATATGTTAGAGACGTTTATCATCATAATTAACTATTGGATTTGATCACTGGTTAGAATAATTCCCATACTCCTTTTATTTTACACACTGAAGTGTGGTTGGTGCATTCTATGATGCTTTTCCTCTGTCATTATATGACTTCTTCTAATTGTGTTCACATTCAATCGCTCAGTGATTATCATGACCACACTTAAAATATTTATTATTCCTATAACAATAATTCATCCATGTCATCATCCCCACTTTGAGAATAATGAAGAATCATCTTTTTCCCTCCATATTTTTTATTATTATACTTTAACTTGAAATAAAATTTTCATTTGTTAACAAACCATTAGATTTATGGGTAACTCCAATCTCCATTTACTCCTTGGTAGCACATTAAACAACTTTTTGATAACTAAAAATGTCAATTATGGTTAAATATCTTTGTATAATTAGTTTTAAGCCACTAAAGAAAATATCAATATTACTTTATGGTTTAATGATATTACTAGAAACATACCTTCTGAGTCTTGTAAAATTTTCCTTATAAGTTGTAATGGATTCATCATTCGTTTTTCATAGCTAAAAGAAACCATTTTCTATTTTTTTATAAAGAATATGAGGAAGGAACTTGTTTAAAAATATCCTTATAAAATCATCCCACTTTATAGGGAAATTTTTTTTCTATTAACTTATGTTATCAATTAGATTCTAGAATTGATTTACATCACATCCTAAATAATAGACAACCAAAATGACTTTTTTATTCTTTAAAAACTGAAAAATTGAAAATAAATTATCAAATATATTGATCCATTGTTTAGTAAATAGTGGGTCAGTATGTCCTCCAAAATAATTTGGATGTTCCCACATGATATACTCAACAGAACATTGTTCCCCCCTTTTCTTATTGGTAATCTTAGTATGATACATGTCCTTATAATGTTTTATAATTATAGCAATGGGATTTTCTATAACAACTCTCATAACATTTAGTTTCTTATGAGTAAAATAATTGGATTTTACATCAAATTACACATTAAAATGGTACCTTTGGGTTTTATCTATGGACTAAAATGAAAAACCATCATGTGTGAAAAAATAATCATAGTGAGAAACCACATAATCAATAAAAATAATTTATACAATATCTAAATCATAACACCATATTTTAATCTATTACACCATATGTTAAAACATGGCCATCCATGATCATAATCTACTTGAATCCATCATAAATGTTCAAAAATAAAATTGGAAATAACCCTATAATTACCCCTAGGAGTATCAAACCAGGTGCACATTAAGGGAACACTCACTGTGCACTATAATGATGGATGATATATATTTGAAAAATATTTTCATGGTTATTACCCATAGATTCATCTATTCCAAAACCACATCCACATATATTTTCCAGAAAAGGATGATTTTTTAAGAAAACCCTGCTCCTTTTATTACTATAATTTGGACATTCTCTAATAAAAAGTATTATATTAATGGTTATCACTTATGTTTTCTTAACCTAGTTTTGAAAGGTAGTTAGACATTACCCTGATACAAACTATAAAAACCCATAATTTTTATACATAGATGTTACATTACAACATAAGAATATTTATTACATAACATTACGATCCATACTAGAAACCTAAAGATTTAGTGTATTTGGTTGCATGAATACATAAGTAAATAGATTGTAAGATATCTATATCATATGCCACTTAGTTCTTCATAAATAGTACCCTTATTATACATATCCTAGATAATAACATTCTTTATAAACTGGGGAAAGGAAATATAAGAAATTGTGAGCTCAAATTCACAATAAGGGTAAAAATGGGAGATATCAATTATCACTTAATAATAAAATGGGAATAAACGAAAGAGGATATGAGTTTACCATTTACAAATCATAAATAATATATCATTAATCATAATCTTTAATAATGTAATAAATATTTTTAGGTCATAAGACTTAAATAAAATATAAATTAAAGAACATGAGTAATAAAAATATAATGTCGGCATAAAACCAAGTCACCATAGAGCGTAATAAATAGTGGAATAATAATAATCATAGAATTATTATATCAAGGATACCGACAAAGATATTCATTACATGTTATACTTTTTCTTACCACCCATACACTTATTCTGGTCTTAGAATAACCACTCATGTACCCTCTTTTTGGGATTGGGATAACCTCCTTTGTACCATCTTGTTTCGGGCTTGGGATAACCTCAAGTGTACCCTTTAAGCCCATAAATCATTAATATTTACCAAATTCACTATAGGGATATATAATTCATGTCACAACCATAAAATAATCATAAATCCATTAATATGTATTCCATAATATCATTAAAAAATTATTCATAACATAACTCAAGGAAAATAAAAAGGTTTTTATTAATATTTTATAATCATAACCATAAACCATCTATGTAGAGAATAAATATAATATCATTGGATAATGTCCCCTTTAAATCATAATTTACTTAATAATATGTCATCATATATGAGAATTTCGTTTAAAATATCAATGGAATATTTCTAGAGAAAAATAATCTTTTCATTTTTAAACCACATACTTAAAATCTAAAAATTACCCAAATACTAAGGAAATATTTTCTCTGAAAATATGATTGGAATATTTTAAATTATTCTTCAAATAATTGAGATTCCATAATGGTGTAAGAACACCATACATCATTCATGGAGATGGTTGGTTATATGAATGCATGAACACTTTTTTGAATTTTCGATAGACAGAACCAAACAAAGGTAAATAATAATTATACTTTAAAAAATCATTATTATATCATATATATTAGAAAATAGTTTTTCTAAAAAAACATATCTTTTACTTTAAAATGATTTTTATTTTTATATATAATATATTTATAACAAATTAATTCACTTTACACATGTGTAAATAATACATATTCTATAATTTAGTTAGTTATATTCATACCCAATAATCCTATGGCTAGGTGGAAACTACCACATTAAATAATATTTTAATAGTATATGATATTTGATTTAAAATTAGTGTTCCATGTAAAGAAAAATATCAAGGAAATAAAATTTATTTATAGAGAACTATATCATAAAATCTTGGGGTGTAACATTTCCCAGGATAGTGCCTTTATTATATTTTAATATTCTTAATAATTACAAGTATTCCATTCTCGTCACTTATAAAAGGGCCCCCCATATCCTCTCTTATTCACAAAACTTGAGCGATTTGTATTTATAATACCCTACAACAATATCATATCAAATTAAATAGACAAAGACTATAGGTTATAATCTTTTTAAAAGATCAACCCAAAGGTCCTTAAAAATAAATTCAAAGGAGGTTTCTTAAAGAAGAGTTATATATTCTTACCGATATTTTTCAAGATTCATTATTCTTATACTTCCTCTAAATATATTTTATCCAAAATAACATGATGAATAAAGTTCCATAAATATATAGATATGTTATTATGATCATGGTAAAAGAACTTTCAAAAATGTTTCTATCAAATTGAGAATGAATGTATCGCTCATGTGTACCTGTGGACAGCTGCCTCAACATAATGATATGATTCATTTTCCTTCACCATATTTAGTGGTTATTTATTATGAAGGATTTTGTTTATTTATATAATATTTTTGAACTAATTTTTTTATTTATAATAAATTATCTACCTATATAACTTCCTATTCATTGGAAAATGATAATGCTGCTCGTGTGTACGTGTGGACAACCACCTCCATTAAGCAATGTGATTTGTTTTTCATTTCTATTTTACATGGATGTTAATAAGAATATTTTTAAGGAAGATATTTTTGATATTTAGGATATAATAATGATTTTATAAAGTTTAATAATTACTTACCTTTCTTATTATTCTATCCATCATAAAGTGAAAACATCATATGTGTGTACTTATAGACTACCATCTACACGAAGTGATGTAATTAATATTCCATCATCACATTATATGAATTGTTAAAAAAACATTAAATGAATAAAAATTATACTAATTTAATGATTAATATTGTAGAAATTATGAAATCATGACCATGATACAAATATTGAAACCATCAAACAGAAACATGCATGGAAAACGAACCAGTTTTCACCTGAATGTCCATTTTATGGATGAATTATTGACAAAAGGAGAATCCGAAATTATAAAGTAATTGTACATAGAAATTTATTTATAAAAATAGTTCTATAAAATAATTATATTTAATATATATTTAATATATAAATTTTTTTAACAATTATGAAGCATCATGATACAAGATGTCAAGTTTTTACATTACAATCTTGTTTTTACATGGATTGTTTATACTTAAATTTTAAAAAAATAAATTATATAAATACCTTGGACCGAGTAATATATAGTTTGTTGTAGCTTTAATACATTATAATAAAGCACAAGTGATCTCATAAAAAAAGAATTAATATTTTAGTAGTCTTAGTAAACTACATACGTACATTCATCACATATTATATTTGAAATAAAATTTTAAACATAGTGGAAGTAAATATTTTTCATCCTTGAACTCATTTAAATATTCTTTATGAGTATACTAGGGAAAGGTAAAATAATAATTTTTAGATAATATTCTATTTAAGGGTTACATATGATGGAATTTATCTTGAGTAAATAATTCACAATCTATATGTAAAGGTTAAAAAATGAAAAAACGTGACAATTAATCATTAAGTTGATCACGGTGAATAACATGGAAGGAATAAATGATGATCAAGTAATTCCATAAAAATATTCATGTGATATTAAAATTTATCTATGGATATCATAACTATTAAAATAATCATAGTAAAATTAATAACTAATTACATATTGATGTAATACATAATGTCAGACATCATAAACTTACCATCATGGCCTCTTACCAAGACATCTTATATAAATGGGTAAGTCATTTTCCAAATACCCAAAGTAGTTTGTCTCAAAAGAGTTAAGTATGATTCTAGTGGATATAAAAGGTCCCTCTCATCACTTACTAATTCCAATTCATTCGTCATATGAATAAATATTATAACTTATTCAACATGCCTTAACATTAAATAACTATCTATATTGGAAGAACTAGCATACTGACTGTCAATAATTTTCACAACTAAACTGATCATAAACCATCCAGAAAAATAATAGTTATGGTATCATTAAAACATATCCCTGGAAGTTCATAATTTAAACAATGGGTTTTTTCGTTGATGAAAATAAATACCCTAAAAATGTTATCAAATAAATCTATAGAAAAATAACGCTTTCTCATTGAAATTCACTTTTAAAAACTAAATATTTCTATAATATTAGTAAAAAGATTATTTTAAAATTATCATCAAGACTTTAAAGTAAATATTCAAACCATTTAGTGTCTATTATGGTGGGAAATTATTTTCATATTGTAAAATTTAAAAGAAAACATTCCTTTATCACTTTTCTAAAAAAGGTCAAAAAGTAACATAGTCAGCAAATGACTAAATGATTCCTTGTAGATGATTTTGTAAAATATAAAAACAAGGGGAAAATTTCCTTAAAAATATTTTACGATATTAAAAATATTTCTTTAAAGAATTTTAAGTAATATATTTACATGGAAGAAAAATATTCTTGATGAGGAGGAAAAACATTTTCGGTTTTTCTTAAAAACATTATTTTGGTATCTTGAGTACATAAATGGAAAAAAATTAAATTAAATTTTTTAATTTATAAAAATAAATTTATGATAATAATATATATTTTATTTAATATAAAAAAATCAAATAATTCCCCCAACAAATCCATAAATATAAACAATACTAAAGTAATGATGATCTTATAAAATAAACCCTTATAAATTTAGTAACTTTTAAATCATAATCCCTATGAATGAAATAATATCAAATGAAAATATAAATATCATGAATATAAATTGAATCATGAAATATCATATAATTGGGAATTATATAAACCACATGAATGTATAAAGTGGTGAATATGATATATTTCTCACAAAAACAAAAGTGTGACAAGAACCCCTTATAAAGATCATATTATTGGAGTGAGAATTTAATAAATGAATTTATTATCTATAAAAAATATAAATCCTCATAAAAAAGTTAAAATTAAACATAAAATAATAATAGGTCACTTTACACATAATCATAGCATATCATAGATAGTGAAGAAGCCATATAACCCAATGGGAAGTAACTAAGTTATTAAACCACTTACCATGTGGTAATGTTTTAGTCAAATACCATTAGATAAAATAGTTTCAACTGAAAATTAAAATACCATTAATTATTAAGGATTTAGTATATAAAATTAAAAATGTTATTTTATCAACCATATAAAATAAATTTGGTGTATAACATTAAAATATAACTCAATGAAGTGAAATTTAGATAAAATCTATTACCTCGGGTCTGACCCATCTCATACATTCATTTTATTCCTAAATAATAAACTTAAGTTGATTATTTTATTAATTAATAACATATTTAAATTTTATTATTCATATTATTTTATTTATTATCATTTAATTTATTTACTTAACTATTTTAATTCACATCAGGCGTTTTGATGATATTCAGTACATATGTCCAAAATGACTTTGGTAGGATGACTATGGCAATATAGGTCATTGTTAAATAATATCCAAAATAATAACAATTAAATAATTATCATTTTTATAAAAAAAATATAAACTTTTAAAACCACCAATTAATGATGGTTATGAAAAATGTACTGCATTGCAATCATAGAGACGGTAAGTCACGCGTACGTAGGATTAACATTTTCATTTTTCCAAGATCATGATTAAAAGAAAGTAAGTATTATTATATATTTATAGAATGATAATTATACCATATTTTCCATATTTTTTATCTAAATATACATATATATATATATCATCCATGTTATGTGTTGATGGAAAATGAATCACATCACCTCATGGAGGTGGTAGTCCACAGGAACACGCAAACGACGTTATCATTTTCCAATAGATATAATGGAAAGGAATTAAATGAAATATTATATTTTAATAATGATAAATATTTAATTAATATCATATATAAATATAAAATCCATACATATAACTATCTTTGAGATGCGGTGTTGGAAAATGAATTACATCAGTTCATGAGGTAGTGGTTTGTCGTACACATGAACAACAATTTCAGTTACCATTTGAGGATATAGGGTATGGATAATGGGTATTTAATTAATAAAAATAAATTTTGATTATATTTAGGATACAATTTTTATTTTTTCAGTTTGTTTTAATAATACTTTTTTTGGTGTAAACAATAAATAAAACGACAATATTCAGTTAAAAATTACACCTCTTCTTCAGACAACCTCCTTTGTTTTACATCTGAAACCCTCAAAGTTTTTTAGTGTGAGAAAACTTAGAGCTATATAATGTGACAATATATATTTTTAATGTATTTTTTTAGGTATTGTTTGAACAAAATGAAAGTTCAAAATTGAATAGAATATGAGAGGGTGTACCCTTTTATAAGTGAGGGAAGAGTATTCCTTGTATTTTCTTAATGTATTAAATTAATATAAATTAGTTTTCATGTTCAAATAGCATAAAATTGAAAACAATAAAATATATATGAGTATTATTTGAAATACTCCAATAAAATAAAATTTTGACAATTTTAGGTGATGTAATCCCACTTATCATTTTTTTACCCCTCATTAACCCATTTTATAATTACTATGATAAGATAGTTTTTTACTATTTGGGGATCATGATAGTTACAAAAAACTGGACCATTAATGGAACATGGTTGATATTTTAAAAATTATCATAATCAATAGGAAAAGTATATAATTTTTATGAATTTTAAATAATTCAATAAAATATTAGTTAATATAATCTATCATTAATGTCATTTTTTGGAACTATTCTTTGAAATTTACATTGAAAAAGACTTTAAAAAAATAATTAAAACATAATTATTTAACACATAATAAAAATGATATATTTATCTAAAAAATTCATGGAATAGAATAATTCATTAAATTTTATTACTTTTAATAATTTTAGAATCATTTATTTTATTTTTATATTAATTGAATAAATGTTGTATCACTGTTGCATAATAATTTATGGTAATTATTTCATCATAAAAAATTATAAATAAATTATTGTAATAAAGAAAAATTCATACTTAAAATAACCATTTATGGCCAAACTGAATTTTTTTATACCTATCACAAAATATTATAGATATTAAATGCGAGAAAGTGACATTATTGAATTTATCTTTTACTTAAATATTGTAAAGGTAAAAATTAAAGAAATATAGAACCAATTTGTCATATTTTAGAATATTTGATGTAAATAACTAATAGAAACTCATAAATTTGGATAAAGAAAAGGGTTAGGAACAATTTTTATTCTTTATAATATTATTTTTAACCTGAATTAATCGATTTATGCTTATCGTGGTGATAATTATTAATTACGGTTATTATTAATAATGACTGAAAATAAAAAAGAAATATAAAAAAAATATAATCTTCTTGTGCCAAAAATTGAATAAAATTTTCAAGATAAAATTTCTAGAACTATAAGAAATTAATTTAATTTTAAAAGTCCTGACGTAGTGAAAAAATTGTTTTTTTATAAACAATGTCTTCTCAAGTAAAAAAATGTTTTTATAACAAATTTTGATAAAAAATTATTCCCAATGAACAGAATTGTATTAATAATAATATTTTTAAGTTAATTTTACTTTGATAAAATTTTAAAACAAAATTTAACTCTTTAAATTTTTGAAAAAAAAATATATTTTTCAATAAAAAGCTATAGGTTTTAACTATTCATTCGAAAATAAATATATTCTGAAAATCCCAAAAAATTCCACATAAGATAATTTTAGAATACTAATTAAAAAATATATAAGTTTTATTAAATTATATTTCTAAAATATAAATTAATTAGTTACAATATTTTCTCACAAAAATCAATAAATACATTTTCATAGAAAATATATTTTTGAAGAATAAAATAAATATTAGAAAAATTGAGATCATATCTCATAAATATTAAAAAATAAATTTCTATTGAGTATAAAATTTAGGTATTCATTATAATATGATCAATATTATTCATACTCACCCATGCAATGTCTTCATTATGACTTTAACATTTAAATAGTAATATTTTATGGTCCACTTAGTCTCGGTGATGTGAATGGAATACGCTATTGAATACATAGTTCTTTTAAAAATATAAAGTTTATATGATATATATCTCCAAAATATTGTTTATTTTATTCTAGTATGGTAATTCTATCGTAATACATGTTTATCATCCATTTTCTCTGCCTAATTACACATGATACTAAAAGAATGTTTTTAAAGAAAACAAACCTTGTTTTCACTTTAATTGGGAATATTTTTCTTCGATGTTGATATATTATTTAAACATATTTCAATATTTTTTTTAATATTATAAAATTATATATGAATGAAATTTTCACTCATCTTTTTACTTTTTATAAAATAATAAAATGAATCTCTTTGTCATTTTCCAAATGAGGTATTTTTTACCAAAGGTGTGAATGGAATCATTATTTTAGCATATACTTCATGAATAGATTTTCTAATCCTAATCACTATTAATTGATTTAAAAAATAATTAAAAATATTAAATTTTTATTTTCAATTGAAACGATTTTTCTAATATTATATATATTTCTAGATGTTAGATATTTTATTTATAGAACGAAAAGGGTATTTTACTCAAGAAATGTTCCAGTGATATTTTAAAGTAATTTTCATCTATGAAAACATAATTTGATGTTACTTAGTCTTCACTGGGGTCATGATGTAATAAAACAATCTATTTCTTCTTTATAGTAAATTTTTCTTATTATGAAATTTTGATAAAGCTCTTTTTATTATCCATTTGTTAAGATATGATGGAATTATAACTACTTTCATGAACATAGGACACACATATAAAGGGATTATGATTATGTGATGGTTAGGTATATATTATAAATCTAATGAATTGGGTAATATCATATTTATATCTCATGAGATAAAAATAATAATTTTGACAATGATTTCAAATATCATTATTCAAATTTTGGGGCATGAGTATGATTTCTTCTAGTTATGCTCACAATATTATACTTAGACATGAATATGAATAGCTTTGTTCACATTTCTATGTGTGGGTATGGTTTCTTCTATCTAAGGTCAAAATATTATTCATGGACAAGATTCTAAATAGATATGTTCAAAATGTTATAATTTCATTTTCTTATGATTATACATGCCTTTGTTATGAATATTTATTGATGATTACTTCTTTAATATCCTTATTGATCAAGATTATGAATATGATAAGATTTTAGACTATAAAATCACTATTTTTCTATGTATGAATATGAGATTATGCACTTGATTGTGTTATTAACCCCTTATGATTATCTTATTATCTTTTATGATTGATATCTCTTATGCTTACCCTAACAGAGCATATAAGCTCACCCTTTATTAATTTTTCCTTCCATATGTTTTTTATAGAAGGTTTTAAGTATGATTTTTTAATAATTGATCTAAAATGATGGTATTTTTTGGACATATTGAATATATTTTAATAAATAAGTTGCTTATGTATCAAGTCTCCAAATACACTAAATGTTTATGTTCATTGGGAATGTTTAATTTTGATATGTATTGAATATTCATCTAAAATGATGTAATATTTATGAATGTTATACTCGAGTATCCTCAAACCTAGGCATGGTTCTTTTACCTACAATTCATAAGAAGACCTCAAATACAACATTCCTAGAACCACACCTTCCCATGGTGTAGTTATAATTTTTATGCTATAGATAAGTGAACCTAGGTCTCCACACACTCCACTATGGCTAGACAAGTTATGTCACAAGACATGGTATTCCCAAAAGGGTCAAATAAATACCTTAAACAAGTATATATCCACTAAAATCTCCCAAAAAAACATCAACTATCTATATAAATGAAAATTAATGGTTATAAAGGTATTTAAAATTACATCAGATACCTATCAAACCATTATATTTCTAAAAAATCAAAACCAATCCAAGAACATAGAAAAGAAATAGAGGGGTTCAGATAAGAATCATTTGAGATACCTCTCAGGGGTATCATCATAACCAAAACACTATAACCATCTCACACTAACCTCAAGAAACCTCTCTTATACAAGAACATATATTCCCCCATTATAACCTCTATACATCCTAATCTAGTTTCTACTACAACCATCATACAAAACATCTCTAACCACACAAACCATGGAATCCCACCCTCCATATCAAGATATCAACTACATTGGCTAGCCCTAACTCACATGAATTGTTTTAAAACTATTATACACTACTAAAAATAAGGATTCTATCAATGCTAGAAACCACTTTTAACAGTGTTAAAAAAGCGTTGTTAATCACAGTGAAGAAAAAGGGGGCCCTTTATCCCTCCTAAAAAAGCACTGATAAAGGTCCCCCTTTATCAGTGCTATTTTTAGCACTGATAAAGTCCCAATTTATCATTTCTTAATTAGAACTAATAAAATGATCCTTTATCTGCATTCATAATAGCACTGATAATGGATGAATTATAAATGATATGATGTTTATTTAACATTACACCCATCACCTGCACCTACACACCTGCACCTTCACACCTACACCTGCACACCTTCACGTAAACATCACTTGTACACATAAATCCCCTACACAAAACAGCACCTGCACACAAAACAACTGCACAAAACAGAACCTACACACAAAGAACAAAAGAATTAAATAGCACACACAAGAGTATCTTAAATAATATTATATACATTTACTTGAAATCATGAATACAAAGAAAACATTGTAATATACATTTCAAACAAGGTTTTATATGGTTACAATTAAAATTATCCAACACACAGTTAAAAAAATTAATGTTTCATTCTTTTTTCATCTATGATCCCCTCTCATAAAATAATGTCCATGGTATTAGTTTCTTAACAAAGCATCCAAACTGAAGAAATGAAATCCACCTATAGAAGAAATAAAATATTAGGTTAGTAACACAATAATAAAAAAAATTAAACATTAATATGAATGAATACATTAATAAAATGTTAATTGTTAATAAAAAAGACACATTTAGAGTTATACCGGTCACACCGTGAATCATATTGAGGTGGGGTTGATTCCTACACATCAAAAATGAGTCATAGATCATTGTTTTAAAATATTAAAACAATCTGAATGGGTTTTCTCAGTTTTGAGTATGTCACTTGTTTTTTTTGAGTATGTCAGGACTGGGTATAGATCTTATGTTTGGGTACTTTCATCCCCATGCATAGAGGATAGACAAATGTTCAAATAGATATAAATTGATGATTAACTTTTCTCTTTTAAAGTTAGTTTCATTTCCACCTCAGGTGGAACACTTGGGTGTGATATTTAGCAATTATGCGGATTTTGACTCGTGGTCCAGTATGGAAAGGGAGGTGAGTAAGCATCATGCTATGAACATAGGATCATATGATGTGTTCTTTATTATTATTTTCATTTGTAACCTATATTGAGATAAGAGGGTCTAGACTGTTTAATGTTTTATCAAAGAATATAAATAGGTTTTTCTTACATAGCCTCTTTTGGATGCATTCGACTCATCCAACCAAAACATGTGGTTCCAATGACATCTATATGTGACTTTATATGCTTATGATATATGGTTCTAACCCTGATAAGAGTAGACATAGATTATGATTGGGTGTGAGTTGTTTAAAGTTTCAACAAAAAATCTATACAGTGTTTTTTTGTATATCCTCTTCCATTGAATTATACTCAGCTAACTTGAATTGATACATGAGATTTGATGTCCTGCCTTATCATGGGTAGCCAAGGGACCATGAGGTTGTATTATATGTAATTAATGAGTCTAATATGGGTTAGTAGGGGGACATAAGACCAGATGATTCTTGATACCTATCCTTAATATGGGTATGTAAGCATCCTTGAGACCATATATTGTGTGACATGGTGTGGTAAAGGATTGTAAGGGTCATTAGATGTGTTAACTGTTACAACCTTTTCTATTAGCAATATTTTTATATATGAAATGATATGGTTGTTTGACCATCATGATTGGAATTCAGTGGGATTCCACCTAGACGAGAATTGGTGGAGTGTCAGGAGGGTGGTGATATGGTGCTATTTAAGTGTTCATGGGATGAGGCCCCTAAGAGTTGGGATGAGTCCCTAAAGGGTCAGGATGATCAAGATCTCCAGGTACAAGATTCGGTACATGTGAGAAATCTACATATGGAAAACTTTGGTCTCTTTATTTATGAGAATCTCAGGGTTATCCTAGTTTGTTTCATATAGGGCATCGATAGGGGATCCCAAGGAGATGTGTCATCTATGGCGTACTTGACTCGAGAGTTTCAGTCTCATCACCCATCACTATTTTAGAGTGAAGGTGGATTGTACACAATAGAGAAATTGATAGAGTTTTTATAAACTAAAATTTACCAACTCAAGACACCCCAAGTCGGAGGGTGAGTCTAGTGACATAGATGCTTAGATGAAAGACATAATTATAGTGGGATGTATAGGTATAGTAGGGAAAACACAAGGGAATGTCTCTGAAGGATTTTCAGGCCATATTATTCGAGCACTTCATCCAGAGACACCATGGTTAGACGGAGATTATGAGTTCATGAACCTCTAGTAGTGGTATACTTATTTCTTAGACTATGCACCAAATTTCACTAACCTATTAATATTTTTACCTGATATGGTTGGAGATGACATCACTAGGGTGCATCGTTTTGAGGATGGCTTGTGACACACAATCTGGGTGCAGGTCAACATCTTCATACAAACATCCTTCTTATAGGTAGTGAGGAGTCTCAGTAGGGTAGTCAGGCCAATGACTCAGGCAGACTTCTAGGGAGTGGGTTTACAGTACTATTCTTTTAGTGTAGGAATACAAGGTAAGTTTAGACCCAATGGGATAAGGTTCTGAAGTAGTGTCATGCGTACAACTAGATGATCTATTTAGAGAGGTTCTGTAGGAAGCCTTATCAGATAGGTGGGAGCCAAGGAATAGGGAAGACTCAAAGATCTGAGGTCATACTGAGAGTAGTTCTAGGTGTGGTTAGTTAAGATTTATCTATAGGTGGAGGTCTTGTAAAATATAGTGACACCCAGTAGTGGTAATAGTGGATAGTGGCTAGGGGAGATCCGTAGGGAGGCCAGAACTCGGGTAGTCAAGAATTATTCTAGAAGCACACTATCAAGCTGTTAGGGTCAGAGTAGGATGGTGATATAATGATATTTAGTGGTATGTTGTGGGTGTGACCATGCATTTCGTTTTGGATTTGGTCAATTTTGGTGCATGAGGTGCACAAGTATTGTTTTTGGAAAGACTAAGAATTGGTTACTAGGTTTCCATCAATTATGATTTGATATGTTTTTATATATATATAGGGTGCATCGACATCGAGATTTACGTCGGTATCGATGCAATGCAGATTTGTATGTGAGTTGTGTATGCATCTGGGAATTGATGTGATGCAGGTTCTATATGAGGTTCATAGGCACCCAGATTTTGATTGGAATACATATGTATATATGGTGTGGTTTTATTTTATCAATTTTTAAGATGCAAGATCTATGGTCATCTGATTAGATGGTGATTTTATGAGTGTTGTGTATGGAATAAGTATATATGGTCATCTAATGAGATACAGGACTTGATGGGTGTTAAATATGACATGGGTATTATTTGAGCACCCGATGAGGTGAAATAATGATGATGAATCGTGAGAGGCCTTTTGAGTCTAGGGATAGTTGGTGGACCATAGATACATTTGATTTTTGGGTCAAGAAGTGATAGGGTGGGTAAGTCCTAAAGTGGAGAGTGCCTTGAGGGAATTTGTTCTAAGAATTAATGACTGGGGTAGACCAGGTTGATTTTGATGATATGAGCATATGTGGTACCATATCTGGGTAAATATTGATTTATTGGGGATGATTTATGTTAAGGTGGGGAGGTTGTAATGTCTGGGTTTTTTGAGCTGGTCAAAAAATCCTAAACATGTTTGACTTTTTCATGTTTGGTGAGTAGGCCAACTTTTTTTTGATATTTGGGTCCTAATACTGAGAGTTTTAATGACCCATGTCCATGTTTTTATATGGGTTTTAAGGATCAAGAATTACCTTGGGGTTTTGGGTATAGTAGGGCCAGAGAACTCCATTTTAGGAAAGAACAGACAGAGGCGCACAGTTTGGAAAAACCATGCAGTCTCCTATAAGAAACCATGCAGGACACTATATTCACTTGACGCAATTTTGGAAATCTAGGTAGGAGGGGGTGAATGGCCGTGTAAAACCACTTCATTTTTAATAGCAGTGATTCAAATAGTTTTCTCATAGTTTTTCAAATCTTGTTCCTAACTATATGTAGTGTGGTGCTTAGATAGTGGGCACCATGCGGTTGGAACAAAATTATCCAAACTGTGCAGCGAAACCATGTGGCCCATAAAAAATTAGGAAATTAATTTTTCCCCTCATTAACTATTTCCTTATTTATCCTACCTTTCCTCCAATTTACAATGCACAATATAGGGAGCCCCTCTATCTTCCTTCATTCAAGGCTTTGAGTGAACTCCATCAACTAGACATTGATCTTTGATCTATTTGTGGTAACAGATTCATCTCAATAATACCATCAATTTTATAGCTTCTCTTTTTTATTCATCTCACCATTTGGAGGAGTAAATCCATGCAATCCCTTTTTTTATTTTTAGAGAATTCATCTAAAATACCATTTTCATCTAATTTGGATTGATTTTGAGGACGATATCAAATGAGTGAGCACATACTAGTACAAGTTAGTTGGTTCCTAGGTTTAACCTTGATTTTGTTAGTGTGTAGGGGGTGTATTCATATAAAATGTGTGGGTTGTTCGACCAAGAACCTATTTTATTATATACATGATTATTAAATTTTTCTAATGATTATATGAGATGCCTATGGGAAATCTCTTTCTTCACTATGATTTTTTAAGCTTGGTAAGAGGTTTGGACTAACTTGGAACGTTTATGAAAATTGTAAATTTAAATTAAATTGAATTGTTATATTGGTTACCTGATTCCAAGGGAATGTAACGGTCTTGGACATAGGATAGAGGTTGTTGTTAATCATCTAGATTAAGGCAATGTGGTTCAGAAGGTGGGGCTTGGCTCTGAAACTTGGAGTGATTATGATCACCAGGTTGAGGTGAGTTGGTCATTGGGATTTTAGGTGATGAAGTCATCAGGACAAGGTCATGGCTCTCGAGACTTGAGATAGTGTTGACCATCATCATTTTAGGGACATTTTCATAGGGGCACAAGGTTTCAGATGATTTGGATTAGGTTTTTCGGTGATTTCCCCTCATCATTTGTTGTTCAATGCACTGTTGTAGTCGTGTTCACATAGACAGGACTTAGTCAGGGTGTTTTTGACCACTCATTGTGGGTGGAGGCCCCTGTAGACTATGTAGTTAGAATATGGTGTTGACTATTAGTATGTCACTTGTATTTCTATCTAAAATCAATGTCAATTTTAAATAAAAAGATACACTTTGAGTCATACTGGTCACATTTTGCATTGAATTTAAGTGTGGTCGATTCCTACATGTCAAAAATGACTTATGTATCATTTCTATAAATTATCAAAACAATCGTAATGTTTCTGCTCAGTTTTTAGTATGTCACTTGTTATTTTTACTAAAAAGAATGTGAATTTTAAATAAAAATAGACACTTTCAGTCATAAAGGTCGTATCTTTTGTCATATTAAGGTGGGGTTCATTCTTACACATTTCAAATTACTTTTGGATCATCTCCCTAAAGTAACAAAACAACTGAAAGTGTTTTCTTGATTTTGAATATGAAAGTTACTTGATACCAAATATAATTACCTAAAAATTTTATACATTTATATCACATATTAGTAGATTAATATTCCATACATAAAAGAAATAAATTAAACATAAATAAGAAATAATGCATTAATTTTATAGACAATGATTTAATTGTGAAAACATGAATACTACATCTGGGTTTGAGAAGACACAACGATGTTTCTCTACCTACAAAGGCATGTCATTTAGATAGAAGTATTCTAAAATAAACAAAACCTACATGGAATAATGAAAATCAAATCAATGTCTCATTATATAATTTTTCATTAAAATATATATATTATATTGTAACATTACCTTTACATCTTTCTAGAAGGTTTGTTTGGTCCAGATATAAACTAATAAAAAAATTAATAATTCTTTGTGCACATTAATATAGTTGGTTAACTACCACTTAACAAATCATCTAATGTTATCTTCTGATCGGGCGTCCCTGTGATGCTCTCATCTGACACCATCTCTATGTTATCATCATTCAAGATTCAATTTTCTTCTCTTCATGCGCCTATTTACCTAGTAAATGGGTTCAAGAATACAAGGAAGAGTTAATGTTTAGTGATGATATCATAGAGATAGTTTGGGATGAGAGAAACATGGGGATGTGGGATCGGATGTTCAGATCATATGTTATGCTAACCGTTAGTTAACCCATAGTAGTAAATAATTCTTAGTTTTGTTATTAAATTTGTGAGTGATGCCCAACCAATTTACTTCCAACACACTACATCAGTAGAAATAACATCATAAATGACCAAAATATAGAATATAAATGATCCTTGCCATAATAGTTTATGCATAGTGCTTTTACAAACATGGAAACATAAAGAACTAGTTCATAAGAGTCTCTCAATAAGTTATTATTTACTAGAAAGAAAAATCATTTCTAAAACCATTATTCATAACCTAATAATATGAAACATAATAAAGGGCGATCATAGATACTCAATAAGTGTAAACAAGGGAGATATCAATGATCATATATGGATAACATAAGTAATAGGAATTCACCTTCATCCTATTTGTGTACAATATTCCATAAGGTATGTTTCCCATTCATTTCTAAACACATCTATATCATCTTGTGAATATGATTTTTTGCGACAGTCATGGTAGTACTAAAAAAATACACAAATGATTAATAAATATTTAAAATAAAATAGTAATTATTTTCGAAAATATCTCTTCAGGGATGCTAGTTTATTTATGAAATATGATCACTTTCATAAATTTAAAAACATAATAACCACAGTCCTTTCAATTTTTTTGTTTTGCACACTGTAGAAACATCGAGAAAAATGAGAAATTTGTTTTGATATGTTCTTTGGATAGTGAAATGTTATTATATATATTAGGATACTTGTCCATTTGTAGATATCATGGGTGTTCTTATCCTTAGGCCATAAATTCATTCCATGAAGTAAATGGTATTGATGCACCACCTTATCATAACATAATCCTCATTAAAATATAATATAAATTATATAACTAGATGTTTAGTTCTAAAATTTTGGATTTAGGGTATTACAAATTGACAAACACCATCATGCATGGTTGGTTTATTGGATATCCATGTATTAAATCCTGAAAATAAATCTTTATAATATTTAAAAGGACTGAAATGAGCATCCAATGCAGCCTAAAAATACAAATAGGAATATGTAATGAAAGAAATGAAAATATAGTTAATATGATTAAACTATATATTTTTTCCCCTGCATCGTTGGTATTAAAAAGATTCTATAATCTAAAATTTTGTTTTCAAATGATTTGAGCAGGGATTACATTATTTCACCCTCTTTATCATCATTTCTTTCTTCTTTTAAAGAGGTGATGTGACGACTAAATATTACAAGTTTTTTTTCATAGTGAAACCCCTAAAAAAATTTCATATATATGACTATGAAAAATATGAAATATGTTTAGTCCTAATAATAATAGAATATCAGCTTTTGTAAAATCAAATCATGAAAACATACCTCATGTATACATTTACAATTGAGGAACCTAGCCATTCATACTTGAGGATTTTATCTACATTGTTAGTACTAATGTAATCTGGTTATTCCCCTCAATGCATATTTTTTCCAAATCAACTATGTGAGTATTCCCATCTATAAACTTTGTATCAACATGAGCATGCAATAAAAATAATTATGGATTTATAACGGATAGGGTGAAGGTGGTCTCAGTAGAATGTTTCGATCAATTGGTTGATCCTTGATATAGTTTTGAGCTGATCTTTCATTTCACCCCTTCCCTTTGTCAACATGTTTTTTAAAAGAATTTATGGTCATGCGATGAATGTTCCAAAAACTTGTTCAACCATATCAATGTTTTCATTTTCATTTGGAACAGGTAGCTCAATTCTCGGATCATTAGCTATGTTAATAGATACTCTTACATGACCTATTGGAAGTGGTTAGTTGTGTAGCATGACGTTCTGCATATTGAACATTGTAGCTCTCACTACAAGGCGATAGGTGGGAATTGATAGATATAAATAATAGTTATTTTCACCCTGTATAATATAAGTACATGAAAGGTACCAGTGTAAATATGACTCACATTTCATAGAAACAATTATTAGAACAATAATTACCTCATCTAAGTTAGGTTTTTCAGAAGAATGGCTTACCTCAAAGCTGGTGGGGGTGGGGTGAGATCATTACGCACAAGTTGTTGTTGGTTTATTTATTCATTTTTCCTCCCCCCCCCCCATAAAAATTTCTATCATCTCTCTATGGTATTGTAATTATTATTTAAACATGGATATTGTTTCTCTAATATTTTTTATTTCCTCAGTTTGATCATATGCTTGTTTTTCTTTCTGAAAATATGTTCGGGGTCTCACCCCTAAACCAGCACCTCTAATGCGGCCATACTGTTCTGGCTTCTTCAAGGCCACTGAAATTATGTTTACATCTGGTGTGGGTGTTTTTTACTCCTATGATGATGTTATATATAAAATATAGTAAAATAAGTAGTCATTCTTATGTAATAGAAATTTAAATCAAATCAAATTTATATTATTTCATACTTACACATGTTTCCCACACATTTTTTGTGTTGTCATCAATCAGTATCCCCTATTTATTTTCACAAGACTCTTTTCATATCACATGGCGGGGGATTGAAGTGGATTTTTATTTTGGTTCATCAATCTACATATAAACATAGGAAAATGGTTATGGTATTGTTTTATCTGACATGAAAGTATTACGGTAAATTTAAAATACGTATTAATTTTTTCTCAAGTGAAGCGTACCCAGTCCTTGCTTTAAATTAGGGGTACGCTGGTTTTTTTACCCGTTCTTTATTTTCAGCACTCAGTTTCTATTCCATAAATAAAAAACATTCCATAAAAGTGATGAATAAAAGAAACATAAAAAACCGTATTACCAGAAACAATATACCTGAAAAGGTTGCTCCATACGACAGCTATTAAATGCATCCCATGTTCCTTGGGATATCAAGTGTGCATAAAGAGAAGTTGGGGTGGCTTTGTTTTCCCTTCAGTATCTTTAAGATGATATTTCATTAAAATTGTGTGTAATCCTCTATTAATATTTCCTAAAACTATTAATACATATTCCTTGTGTGAGGAATCTAATTTAAATGCACTCTGCAAGGGATGATGAAGATTAAGTTAATGTTTTAGTATTTCATTTTATTTTAAGAAATTAAATAAATGTTATCATAATGATAATGTAATATCTTCCCACATTAGTGTCATAATCCTGGTGAAGACAATGGACCACAACTGTACATCAATCGGAACATGTTGCTGAGTGAATATTCCAATATAGCTACTAAACAAGGCTTTGTTGGGGTTAACATGCTAGCCTCACTTATTCCATCCCACCTCAAATTTTATGCCTTTTTCTTTTTTCCTTAAGGATATTGGCCAACACTGTCAAACTATAACACTCTTATTTTGTTTTGTGCCATCAGGGTTTTATTTCCTACAATTTCTTCAGTTTCAAAATCATCACTATGTTCCTCCGGAGTGCTAGTATTTGAAAAGGGACCAGCAGAAAAAGGTTGAAAAACTTGTAGTACCTCAACACTAGGACCAACAGAAATATGTTAAGAAACCTATTGTTGCTCTACATTGGGACCAGCAGCATTAGTTTGAGAGACCTATTGTGCCTCGAGATTGGTTGAATCAGCAGGTGAAAAAGTCATTATATGTAAAAGTGTTTTAACATTTAATTTAGATTACATAAAATAAGAATCAAACAGATAATAACATAAAATAACACAATTTATATAACAATAAAAAAAATAACCTGATTATTGAACTCTCTTTTGTTAAAGCCTGAAGAGATTTGATCCCACTATCAACTATGTAAATCACTTTATTGTGGTCTCCTCTCGCATAAAAAACACCATCTATATTGGAAACACTATGAAAAGATTTCTATGTCCCAATGAAAGGGTTATCCTTAGTTGAACATTCATCTGACCCTTCAGTTGTTTTCATCGATAACCTAAAAATTGAACTATTTCGATTTGTAGAATATGGAACATAAAATACTTGTACAACCTGTGATGCCATTATAAATGGTTCATCTTTCTCCCCTTCCTTACTGAAATGAACTTTCATGAATCCCAATTCATCTATTTTAACAGCGCTCCCGTTATCAACCCACTTTCATTGAAAAATTGGAACGTGTAATTTCGTATAATCCTACTCTCATATTTGTTTGATGGTTCCAAATTATGACATATTTGTATAAATTTTATTTCTATCCTAAGCACCATAAACATGCATTACTTCAGTCACAAGTGTAACCCCACTTTTCTGCATGGTACTATCTTTATTATTTTCATTAGTATAGAATGTATAACCATTAACTATATAAGAATTATAAGATAAAACATACACACTTTTTCCTCCAGCTAGCCATCAAGTCGTTGTGAAATTGAGTCTAGATTTTCATCTAACTTCTAAAAAATATTGTTCTGAATCCATCCTATAAACTATCTATTATGAGTATCTGATATCCATTTTTCATCCCTAGATGGATTCAAATTCCTAAGAATTTCATTGTGGGTTTAAACATATGCGTCAACATCAAAACTATTATGAAAAATGTAAAATTGGGCCTACTCTTGATCTGTAATATTTATTCTGAAACCCTCTCTTCCATAAATTCCTACACCCTCAATCCACCTAGTATGACAAGATTTCGGTAGGCTAATGTTTTCCACACTAGACATGTATTCGGTACAAAATTCAACGACTTCCTCAATAATATATTGCTATGAAATACCACCCTCTAGAAAACATTGATTTTCAACATACCCTTTCAAAATAATCATATTACATTCAATGGGATACATCCATCTATAATGTACAGGATTACATAGTTAAATCTATCTCACCAAATGAATCATCAAATGAAACATCGTATCAAAGAATGTGAGTGAGAAGAATATTTCCAATTCACATAATATGATATAAATTTCACTTTCTATAGTGGAAAATTTGCCATGAAAATAACATTCCTACATATAGATTTGAAGTAGAAAGTGAGCTTTGTTAATGTATGGTGGACATTCTTGAAAAAATGCAACATAAAGCTATAGAAATTAGATCTTACTTAAAAACATGGAAGTTGTGTGATTTCAAACCCTTTATCTTTAAATTTATCATTGAAACGATGTTCTTGATATTTGATGAATACCCCACTAGAACCTTTATGACATTCAAGATGATTAAAACTGATATCTTTCATACCTGTAAAGTGTGTAAGAAGTAGGAGGAAGAAATTTTTGTTTTTCACCCATTACTGGTTCCAACTCTTCTTTTATTCCCATCTCAACCATGTCCAACATAGCCTTAATTTCATTCTTTGTTTTTTCCACGTGCATTTAGCAATGTTTCAATGACACTGTCACATAAATTTTTTCACCATGCATAACATCAATAAAATTTCTGACATACAGACAATTTTAGTATGGTAATTCAAAAAAACTAATCTCTTTTCCAACCATTTTTTGTATGTTTTTTCAAAAACAGTTTACAAAAACTAGTTTTCACATATTTTACTTTTTCAAACAATTGATCACCTATTTGTAGAGACAGTGCTTTATGTTCTTCTGAACTTCAATCGAATGATTTTGTCCAAGATAGGTACTTATACTGAAGGGATAGAAATCTGTAATGTCCTAAAAACATAGTTTTCGATGAATGGTTCAACATAATTGATTGTGTACCTTGTTCACGAATAGGACACCCTTGAGTTCCCTTAATGTTATATCCTGAAAATTTTACATAGGAAGGAAAGTCATTTATCATCCCATAAAACGTGTCTTTCAAAGTGAAATCTTCATTTTGGTAATCATTATGAAACATAACACCTAAATCCGACAATAATTTCAAATCCTCAATCAATGGAGACATATAAACATCAATATCATTACCCGGTTGTTTTGGTCCTGATATAAGAATAGATAACATGATGTATTCTTATTTCAGGCATAACTGCAGTGGTAAGTTATAATTCACCAACATAACTGGCCATGTACTATGACTGATGCATTGAAAACCAAAAGGATTCACTCCATCTACAGATAATGGAAGATGCATGTTTCTCAGCTCATTTCCAAATTTAAGATAATCATAATCAATTTTCTTCCACTAAGGAGAGTTTTCCAGGAGACATAGTTTCACCTATTTAATTCTTGTATTTTAATTATATTTCAATTTTCTTTTAGTCTCCTCACTTCCATATAGATGCCTAAACCTTGGAATTATTGTAATGTACCATACAACTTTTGTAGGAATGGATTCATCTTTCTTGTATCAAGAATCACCACAATTTGGGCATTCTTTAAGTGATTTTTGGTCCTTGAGAAATAGTATACAGTCATTTGGGCAGGCATGAATTCTTTTAGAGATCATACCCATCGATCATAGCATTATTTTGGAATTGAATGTTTGTCTTGGGATCTCATGATATTCTAGTAGCATGTCATTCATGAGAGAAAGTAGTTCCGTAAAACTGGCGTCACTCCACCCATTGCCTGCTTTCAAATTGTATAGCTTCAGTAAAAATGACAATTCTGTATATTTAGTGTAACGATCACACAATGATATCTTTTCACAACTCTTTAACTTCTCAAACAATTTTTGGAAATCATGAAGTTTATCTCCAATTATCCTTGCAATTTCCTCAATACAATCATCATCATCATTCACATCTGTAATCACATCCTCCATAAGATCATCTTCACTGTTCATGCTTATAATCATATCATATGATCCATAAAATGTGGTGTTATCTCGGAAACTACATACATTCTTTTTTTCCCATGTTTATTCTAAAATGTATAACTTCGATCTATTCCGTAACAAATTAGGTTTTCTTCCAACACCTCTGGACTAAATTTTCTTGAATAACAAAAGCATAAACATGGACAAAGGATTTGACAAGGGTCATATGCTTGATATTTTTAAAAGTGGATAAACTCTTCCATGCCATCTTCATACTCTTTTTTCAACCAGTTGGCATTCATCCATTCTTTATTCATATTCATCCTATTTGATTCAGTAATATTAATATTTAACAAAATAATTACACAAAACATGCTCAACTAGGGTCATCATCAAACAATAATCAATGAAACTAGATAGGGTAAACAATACCCGTACCTCTCCCTTCATTAATCGAGACCAAAGTAGATCACACCAATCTTCTCAAACACCTAATAAGTGAAACAAGCTACGAGAATCCCTTGCATTATAATGTTTTAGTATCCCAAATGAGATCTATATACATTATTGTAAACCAGTTTTTTAGTGTTTTTATAGAAACATAATATCTCGAGTCAATAAATATGGTACTAAACTAATAGATGGTATGATTTTCAGTAGAGTTCTTGCTATTGGAAGGATTCATTACATGTGTTATTAGTTTTATTTGACTAGGGTGTCCATAAAGTGTCACACAGAGTCCTCTAGTGAAGTGGTTTTCTAAGATTCAATGGAATTACACTAGTAACAAAGTGGTGGTGTCATTGAAATGGGTAATGTTTTGATTGATATTCAATGGTGGAGGAACTATAATATGGAAAACAATTCATACCAATCATGTCAAAAACCAAAACACAATACAAACACACAATTATGCTCACAATCGCAACATCGTACAAACAAAACAAACACAGTTATATATTTTACAAATAATCCCTTATTCAATTCAGTTTGTTAATTCAGGGGTTATCATATATGTTTTATCATCCTTGGGAATTCATTCCTTAACCAAGTATAAATAAATTACCAGTTTTTATATTCAAATGTTCAATACGAACCAACTGACTTGCAATTCATTTTATGCGCAAACAAGGACCACCAACAGACATGATTTGTAGTGGGGCATTTAGACTGTACATTTCACAACATAACCATCAATATAAAATAGTAATAACCTGCGAAAAAGTGGAAACTAATGAGTAATAGGATAAAAATCGCTGCTAATGTGTCGTTCAGCATGCGACAGAGGTGCATTCACGGTAGAGGAGAGGCACATAGTAGAGTATTTTTCCAACTGAAACGAAAACATAAAATAAGAACTCATATGTTATACCGATCCAAAATAGGTCTAATATGATTTAGGAATGGTACATGTCGGGTTAAACAATTTCATTGGTCAATAGTGGGATTTTATTCTCTATTTATGATATTTTCTTTCTGTTTATTTATTTTCTGTGTATCTACTATTTTTTTAGATGTTTAACTTATTAATGGGACATGTCCGGTTTTTATGAGAAAGATCATTTTTAATTTACTATAATTTAGTGGTAAAATTTTCCACATTAATTTTATCTTTTTTCCAAGGTATTGTTACTATCATGTAGGGATCATGAATGCCTCTTAAGTTAGTGGAAGGTCAGGTCAGTTGTTGGTTGTGATACCAACCTGGGTCGTATCATTACATTAACAATTATAACTGACCCATGTACATTTAAATATAAAATTTTGGGTGTCATACACTAATATATTCCCAAATCCACTAGATTTCCTTTGAGGGTGGGTCCTGATAGTATCATATCTAATAAATCTTTTATAGATTGGACATTAGAGTAGTCACTGCTAAGGATTTCCTCATTTATATGGTAGTAATGTTTGTCAAACCTAGTATGTGAAGTAGACATCAAAAACTAATAAGTGATTAAAACTTATGTGATGACTTCATAACCTATGGAAAAATATATAGGAAATATCTCACAATCCTAATTAAATCTTAATAGGTTTGATTTCATTCGTCATATAGTTACAATTGATGTGGAATATGTAAATGATAAGCATGGGGGATGAATGATGTGGAGACGTTGATAGACTTAATAGAAAATGACCTAAATATAAGGGAGAACAAGACATGAATCACAAAACAACACATAGGAAATTTGGGAAAACATGAATCATAACACAACACATAGGGAAATGTTAGAATGGGTCTCATATGAGAAGTAACTACAACAAAAAGCATATGGCCACACCATAATGGTTCCTGGTAAAAACAAATCTAGAATCCATGTGAAAAGTCAAAAATGAAATCATATAATCTAGTGTAAATGGAGTATGATGCATTGGTCATCACTACACTATAACCTCTAAACCCTCACACACTAAATATAATCCTCCAATTTAGCCAAAAATGGGTGAAAATGAGAAACCAGAATAATGTAAAAAAAATAGGGCATCTTATTTTAACCAAGTAGAATACTATATTTCAATGAAATAAAACTAAAATAGAAGTAATAAGAGAGGTATATTTATCCTAGTATCTTAAATACAAGTGATAAAAGATGAAACATGCACCGGATGAGGGAGAACCACTCAAGAGGAGTGGAGGGGATGGGTGGCATAGTGCGGAGGGTCTCTGGAAAAGAAAAGGGGAATAATACAGTAAAACATAAAAAGTTCATAGGGGAATTTTTGTAAAACATTAACTTTTAAAGGTGTTCAAGGTTTTTCCATATGGTTTTCAAAACCATGTGGAAACTATACAGTCTTCACTGTCCAAGACACACCAATTCACATGGTTAATGTGCATGGTTTAACAAAGAGTGTTCAAACCATGAGAAATGACTTTAAATTTTATTTATTAATTTTTTATGGTTTTCTGAGGCCCCTCACATGATTTAAACAAACTGTGTTCCAATGAAAACCAATATTTACAATTGTGGTGCATAGTTATTACTAATCATGTGCAAACCATGCTCCCTATGATGTTACCCCCAAAACAATGATTTCAGCTTATAAAGCTCTTGTGAATTTTTTAAGAACCTAAGACACATCTCAAGCCTCAAACTATATAAAAAAACTCCTTTAAGATGTCCCAAATTCGTGGTTCTATATCCAACCCTCATTTTTAAAAATGGTTTTTCCACTAATTGAAAAGAATTACATGTCCTATGGAAAATTTAAATTCCAATAGGGATAAGGAATTACAAACTCTCCACCATTGTTCTTATCATACTCGATATGTCCTAATGGTAATACTATTGAATCACCGCTGTCGGTTATTTATTTGGAGTCAAAGAAACACATTCTATTCCTGAACTCCCAACATGCTTTCAAATCATAGCACCCAACAGAAGACACAATGCCACCTAATCATGAGGCAAAGCTCATAAGCATCACTAAGACGATGATATGGTACTTACATAAGCTTGATCATCTTGAGAAAAGATCCTGTCAATTGTTTAGTCAATCACTCGGTCTAAGACACTCTCCACCATAATACTTAACTCATGAAATCTGATTTTCATATATGGTGCCTCCAACCTACAACATTTCATACCAAAATCCATTTTCAAGTTTTTAATGACACACCTAGTGCCACTTATAATGAAACTTACCCAACCACACATGAGAATTACAGTATAATGTCAGTCTTCTCATTCATTCCCAAATTTCTGAACTCTATAGATACACCTTCACCATCCAAGTACAACCTAAAGACAAATATTTTCCTTGTAAATCCATAGATAGCTCTAAAAACTTCCCATCACAAACAACATTACATAATCAATGCATGTTTCAAATCATTACATATAACATCAAATGATAGCATAAGTCGAATTTCCTCCACATGAAATACCTCAAAAGGGTTGGCCGCCACTAACATGTCATCTCACATTCTAATCTAAATTAATAACTCTAAAAGAATCCAAAAACCTACCATGAATACAAATCATAGTCTGAACCAAACATCTTATGTCATTTTAAAGATAACCAAAATAAATAATTCTTAACTTCCACTACCAATATTTTATTAATTACTAGAGCATGATTCCTTTCTCGTTGGGGGAATCCCATGCCCATCTTTTATATATCATGGTCTAATCTGACCCCTAATGTGATTCCACTGTCAAACACAAAAAGAATTAAACTATCCATTATGTTATCACCTAAGAACCATCGTGCAACTAGTATAATCCTTCCATGACCATGTCATCTATCTCTAGCTCAAAATTTTCACTCAGAATCTAATCATCGCCAAACAAGAAAAACCTCTAGGAATCCAAAAAGCATCCATATTTCATGAAAAAAATGTGTACTAGAATCCATTGCTTTTACGGTGACCCAAATACTATATTTTCACACGAATTGCCTTTATATTGTAAAAGAGTAAAAATTCATTGCATAAGAGACAGACCAAGGGGAATCTATGCACTGTAGAGGTGGCTATCGAGACGGTCGTAAGATGATAAGGGCACGCTGATCGTAGTAGGTCACGTGGATAAGGGGCCCATGCAATGAGGAGGAGGTGTTGGTGGCGGTGGTGGTGATGGAAGAGGAGGATCAGTCAGTTGCTAGAGGAGGAGGAGGAGGAGGTAACAGCAACGGAGGTTGAGGAGGACAAGGGTAGCAGCGGATGAGAGGTCACGGTAGAGGAGGAGGAGGAGAAGGCAACTGCGGTGGAGGAGGAGGAGGAAAATGTTCATGGGAAAGGAGGAGGAAAAGGAAGCGATGGTGGAGGAGGAGGAGGAGGAGGAGGCGTGGCGGCGGAGGAGGGGTCGACGGTGCAGGGTTCAACTTCTACGAAATCATGAAAGTGTGTGAGGGAGGAGAAGCCTGTTAGGGTTCTTTTATAAAAATTGTTGGAACCTTTATCAGTGCTAGTTAAAAGTTTCAATAAATGTATGTTTTATCAGCACTAAAATAGAAAGCTCTGATAAAACATACATTTATTAGTGCTTTATTAGTGCTGATAAAGATAAATTTTTATCAGCGCTAAAAAAGCGTGAATAAAATACATATTTATCAGTGCTAAAATTATAGTGCTGATAAATAGGTATTTTATCATTGCTTTATTAGTGCTGATAATGATAAGACTTTATCAGTGCTAAAAACACACTGATAAATTACCTATTTATCATCATTTTTTAGCACTGATAAATATAGGCCATTATTTGCACTAGAAAAGTGCTGATAGATGCATAATTTTAATAATTTATATATATTCTTATATCTTTATTTAAAATGATATATAGGATAAATATATATTTATTTATTAATAATTATAACTATAAATAATATATATTTATAAATATTTGTACATAATTTTTAATATATATATATTAATAAAATTATAATTACAAATGTATTTGAAAAGTATTTATATATATATATATATCATTAAAATATAATATAATATATTTATTATTTAAATATATTTAATGTAGGTTTTTAAGTACATTTTTTAAGAGCATATATAGTTCATATGAGTATCATTATGAATTAATCAATATATACCACATCAATCAACAACGATATGTAATGTATAAATGAACATTCATGCATAAGATACATAACATATATGCATGATCAATATATCTGTTGACAAAATTCATTGGAAAACACATATATATTCAATAGTTTTATTTATAAATATATATATATTAAAAAGTATTATAAATTTTTAATTAAAATAAATATATTAATTATATTAAATATAACAAATATAATAAATATAGTGAATTAATAATATAAATCTAATAAATCTAATAAATCTAATAAATCTCTAATAAATATAATAAATATAATAAATATATTTAATATTTAATGTAATTTATTATAATATTATAATTATTTAATTATATATATATTTATTTAATTATAATCTTAGAAATACGTTTTCCAATTAAAACAATATACATATATATATATATATTTGAATTATTACAAAATATATATTAATTTTAAACATTTGTTTTTTAAAGTATACAAATAAACATTATTTTTGAATATAAAGGTAATAATTTTATATAAATTAACAATAAACAATTTATCAGCACTAATAATAGTGTTGATAAATTTACCCTTTATTAGTGCTAAGAAAAGCGTTGATAAAGGGTACACCTTTATCAATGCTTATTTTAGAGCTGATAAAGGGAACATTTATCATCACTTCTAGATAGCACTAATAAAGACCCCCCCCCCCCATCAGCACTTTCTACTTAGAACTTATAAAAGGAAGAAATTCCCTTGCCCTATTTTCTGGTAGTGGTAAAAAATAACACAACATTATCGGGAAGGTTTTTCCCTTATTTATGTTTTGGAAGATATAAGACATGAGATATATAAGGAAAAATGGCACATTTCATAAATCATAAATATTTAAACACCGCATTATCAAAGAAAAATAAAAAATTAAAGACTAATGGTAGTGCATATGCTTCTCATGCTCCTAACTACTCTCATATAAGCCATCATGGCTCCATAGTACAAAAAAAGAATGATTCATCCATGCAGTGCATTCTCTTGATGATTTGGTGTCTCTATTAGTTTCTCCTTGAATTTTGAATCATCCAAGATATCTAAAACTCCATAGTAAATGGAATGGGATTTATCATGAGGATATTAATGGTGTTAGGAAATGTTGATATTTCATGGATAATGTCCAAGAATAGAGGAAGAACCAACTAGTAATACACCTCACAAACACTCCCCAATTCCTTAAAGGGTTCAATAAACTAGAGAGAGAGATTTATCCCCCATATAAACCTCTACTTTCCAAAATGAGAAAATACCTTCAATAAAATATGGTCTCCAATAAAAAGAACTATAACGACATCCTTCTCCTATTTTTGTATGGCTTCTAATGGTCCAACACCACCTTTAACTTCTCATGAAAAATATGAACCTTTGTCATCATGCTCTAAGCCACATCATGTCCAAATAATGATGCCTCCCCAACCTCAAACCATCACAATAAGGATCAACACATCAACTAAAATAATTCCACAAAGGAATCCAAACAATTAGATGAGTGATAACATTTATTATAACTAAACTCATATAAAGGTAAGTGTTGTGCCCATAATCTATAGAAGTCCATGATGCATGATCGCATCATATCCCCCAGCATTTTGATGGTTTGATTCATTATTCCATATATCTAATATTAAAAAGAACTGATCAATACTAACTGAGTTCTAAAATAATCTACAGTCCTTTATAGACTCATGAGGTAAAATGAGAATCTTGATCCAAGATAATAAACCCCAAAACTCTATACTACTGCACAACCATGTGATGTAATGTTATAAACCTTTCTTTTCTTTCCTTTGTGTTTTTCCTAAGTGTTCCAGGTGTTTTGGTGGTGTGTAGTTGCATTTCTGAGGATTAAGGAATCATTTGGATCCTTTAAGAACACCAAGTCATATGAGATTCCTTGACTGGATGTGGGGGAGGTCCTTCAAGTAAAGGGTCACACTTGTGTGAAACGACTTGTATGACCATTCCAAAGAAATTTCTGGTGCTGGTTTTGATGGAATTGTCATCTTCCTATGCATCGTGAGTAGAGGAACCATGGTCAAGGTGGTTTTGGTGATAGGCGTGGCACTTTGGGAGCTTTCCTATGCAAAATGGGGATCATGATCTCAACACATAATTACCTTGGGTGAGGTCATGGAAAATGGACAATTAATTGCAACCAAGCATTTTTGTCTTGTCATGGAATAGGTTGGATAATCCAAAACATCTTTGAATCCTATTATTGTCTAAGTTGTGATGCATGTTTTGTCCTATTTTTAAAATGGATAGAAAAAGAGGAAATAACCATGGGTGATTCAGATCTACTTTTGACTAGACCTTCCATGGATGTTTTAGTTATTCACAATGCTATACAAGACACTAGTGGTATTTTCTTATAAATAGGAGGTCGGTTACACCCTTATTCTGAATAAAAATCCTTCCCTTGACTTATGGTCGACTCCTACTCATCCTCCCCTACTTAGTCACCTCCCTTAGTATTTATAACTCCTTGTTTCTTCTTGGATCATTTGTATGGGAGTTCTTAGACCAAGGTAACCATTTATTCCCATGTTCACCATTTATTATCATTCTCTTCTACCCGGTATTTTATTTATGTGAGATTTATCTGCTTTTTTAGTTGGTTTGTTATGGTGTATTGTGGTTTATAGGATTCGATGGTGATTCCTTCACGGTTGTTGGGGGTTGATACTTGGTTCTTATTCAATTATCTTTAAATATTAAATTGAGGTATGGTATCCTTCACCTCTAATTATTTATATATAAATGTGTGGATATCATGCTTTTATCTTCATTTTGGTAGATATTATCTATAGTTTTATTAAATATTATTAACCTACATAATTGAAATTGAAGGGGAAGTGAGGAAACCACATGATTTTTACTTCTTCTTGTTATTTTTTCTTCTATGGTTGTGAATTATTGATAATTTCTTTTTTATTGTGTTGATATTGTTGTATTATTTTAATTTTTTCTTGAAACTTACCACACATGAAAAATGAAAAATATATATTTGTTTTATAAATGTTCTCCCATGGAATCTCAAATTTCTATGGAAAACCCATGAAAATAATGAAGCAATAATGTTGAAATCTCTTATTGACACTAAATCATATGTGTAGTTATTATGATGTGTAGTGTTTTATATGTGCAGTGGATTATATTTTGGTGGTAGTGATGTGGGTAGTTGTGAAGTGTGATTCAGTGGTAAGAGATGATGCTTTTATTTGTATTGTATTGTCTAGTTTCCCAATTGCTATGAAATAAACATTAAATGTTACCACGAGAATGAACATTAGTTGAAATTGATTAATGGAAAATGAAATAATTTTTAAATGGTATAAATTTAAAAAAGGAAATTAATAGGCTTTATAAATTAGGGTGGTTGGTAACTAGAAATATAGTAATATGTTGATTTTAAAAGAAAGGCGGAATGTGACTTGTGTGTGGAATTCTTGTGTTATGTGATAAATTTAAAGGTGGTAGTGGTAGTGCAAGAGTTAGTGAGTCCTTGAGGTCATGTAGTGAGATATGTCAGTGCTCTTATTGTAAACCCTTAGGTTGTGATTTTTTGTTACTTATCTATAATGTACATTTAAAATATTTCTATACACACCCCACCCTAGTCGTGTGGTAATAGAGATTTCCAAAGTTTTTGGGTTCCATATATTTTTACCAAATATCCATGATGGTGAGGATGGATGGTTGGCTACCCACTCTTCATTTCTCTCTCTTCTAGGTGAGACTTATATACATGGGTTTTGATGTCCATAAGTCAAAATTGTACTAGTGGTGGTGATCAATGAGGGGATGAATTGGTTTATAGTAGGGTTCCTACAGGATAAGAGGAGGGAATTAGTTTGATTATCTCTATATTAATGATACCCTAATATTCTGTTTATGGTAGTATTTGTTTGAGAATGTGTATTTGATGATGTGTCACATAGGGTACATGTTATAATCTGGCTACTCATGTGTCCTCTAGAAGGACATGATTTAGTTACCTAGGTGTATTTTTTCTTGGTTATTATGGAATGGATTAGAGTTCTAGGATATAAGATTTTGGAGAATGGGAGTGGAAAACCATTGAGAAAGTGGTACAAGATACTCTTTATCAATATCATTCTTATTATGTTACAACTATCAAGACCCGTCCCGCAGGACCTATGTCGTGACTACCCCAAGCCCATCTTCCATAGGCTGGGGGCTAGTTACAAGCCCCAGAAATATGTATCCCAATAAACCGAAGGAATTTCCTTTAAAACTATACAAACACACAGACTAGAATGCAACAAGATGCAACCATGAAGTAAACTACTGTAATAAAACTGTGTTGAAAGTAAAGGGGTCGGAATACAAGACCAATAGTAAAGTACAATATAACTAAAAACTGGAAAACATCTCCTGGATCGTCCACCGAGGATCCTACCTAAAGGGTAGGTGCAGCTCATGATCAGTAGTCCCTGCGTTATGTCACGCCACATAGTCCACCTACAAGCATCATCCAGTCCTGGCACTCTTAGCCTCGATCAACATTGTACGTCGTTTGCACAAGACACAATAAGGTGCAGGTGTAGGCAATGTGAGGGTGAGTATAACGATTCTCAGTAGGGACCTTTAGATCCATGTAGGTCTCCTAGAGTTCCAAAAAGGGAAAAACCACAAAGAAAGACATCAACTCTACTTAGATATATGCCCATACATATTCCTAAGTCATCAAGATATACTCATCTCATACATGAGGGAAGAATACCATAAAGGTAACACCATGAAGGTAGAATTACCACACAGGTAACACCATGAAAATAGAAGTACCACACAGGTAACACCCCGAATACTACACAACAATGGTAGAAGTACCATATAGGTAACACCACTAAAAAACCATGAAGGTAGAAGTACCACACAGGTAACACTATGAGGATAGAAGTACCACATAGGTAACAACACTAAGACAACACCACGAAGGTAGAATTACCACAAAGATAACACCAAGATGGTAGAAGTACCACATAAGTAACACCACAAAGATAGAAGAGATTTAACTCACAATCAGGTATAACCTAAGTACAGAACTATAGATTATTAGTCGTAAGCTATATCATCATATTCTATTAGGAATCACTACTGCTGACCCGCATAGGATCGATAGGTTCTAACCCCCGCTGACCCACAGAGGATCAACATGCGCTGACCCAAATAGGATCATTGATTGCTCACCCACATAGGATCTGACAGATGCCGACCCACACAGGATCGATAGATGTTGACCCACACCGGAACTAAGTTCATTCTTTACATTGTAGCCTGCCATAGGATTCCTCAAATCCGGTGTGCTCGAGTTCCACAGAATCATCCCCTTGAGATATTTCTCATACTTCAACTGCCACTAATATCCACAAAGGAGTAACCCAAAGGACCACTAGGTCATAAGGGTTCCAATGCGATAGACGGTGCATCAATCGGACGCCTAGTATGTGAGTTATAAGTGTTTTAGTTCCGGGGGCTTGGTTGGATTAGGGTTCAATCCAACCCTTCCATACTCCAACTTTCTCCAAAATTCTAGTGAATTATACCAAAACAACTGTCTCATTCCACTGATCCCAATTTCATAGATGGTTCGTCAAACAGACATCATGTTATCAAGATATGGCCCTTTAAGTGTTTCTGGGTCCGGTTGGGCCTGAGTCTGGTCCGACCCGATCTGGGCTAACCCAACCAACTCCAGGTTCGACCCGGCAGGGCTGGGCCACAGCGGCCTTGGCCCGCTAGGCATCGGTCCAGCCCGGCACGCAAGGGTCATGGCTCGACCAACAAGGGGCAGCCCGCTGGGCTCATGCAGCTCGGCCTGTAAGGTGTCGTGACCATCTGGCATGCACGGCCCAGCCCACATGGGGGCATGGCTAACTGGCACATGTATCCTACTGGGTGGGGTTTGCTTGATCCGGCATGGGAGGGGATTGGCCCCCCATTTGTAATGTGAAGCGAAAACACCTAAAGGTGCAGCCCATCAACCACATGTCCCATTGTTGTGGCGTCAGAGTTGTGCCTCCTCCAGCGGAACACTGGTCATGCCTCCTTCCCCTTCTACGGTCGGTCGGTGTGTCGGCCACCTCTTTCGACTATCACGGCTGACGAGTCATGGTCGGTTCCTCCAATGGCATGGATCTGCCACCTCCTTCCTCATGGTCGGCTAGTGCAGTCCGCCACCCTCAACCATCGTGGCTTTGGCCATGGCCCCTTGCTCACCGAAGGCGAGCGATGGTGAACCACACCTCCTCTGCAGTTGGCCGGTGCCGACCACTCTGCTAACTGTTGTGGCTTAGTGATGCGGTCTCCTTTGGCGGCATGTGACGGTGCGTTGCCTCCATTGTAGTCGGCCGGTGTTGTTCCACCAGCGATCTTCCATGGAGAGTGCAAGGGTAGTAAGGTAGTAGAGGGTTCGGGCTGGGTTCATTAGGCATGCACCCTCCTCATTAGCTTTTAGTCATGAGGGTGCATTAAAGGATTCAATAATTACTTGAATTAAACAAAAATAAAAACCCTATATTGGAACGATGGAGAGCGCCCATGATTGAGGAAGTGGATCGGTGTTCGTTATCCCCACAACAATCCTCCAACATTACCGATCAAGCATCGTCCTTCGGTTTGATATTTGGCATCACCGGTCACCGAACATTGGAACTAGCTCCGTCCTCCAAGGGTTTAGTGTTGCATAACATTGTCAGCACTTCATTTCTTAATGAAGCAGTGCCCATACCTCACCCCAAGATCCATATAAATAAGAGGGGGAGGGTGTCTAATGTGCCATCAATTTTTTGCAGACTCGTAATAATTCTATATAATTAAAAAAAATTACATGGAAAATCCATGTCTTTACATTCTCCCCACATTAGATCTTTTCGTCCCTGAAATCCACAACATAGAATAAGAAAATATATGGGTTTACTAAGCATGAATCTGAGCCTCCCACTCCCAAATGCTCTCCTAGATGTTCTTGTGCTGCCAGCGAACACACACCAAAGGTATCGATCTCTTGTAAAGGACTCGCTCTTGTCTATACTCAATCTCCACCAGAACCTCTCTAAAAGTTTCCCCATCATCAAAGTCTATATCATCATGGTCAATGATGTGAGATGCATCATGCATGTATCTCCTCAGCGGGGATATGTGGAATATTTCTTGAACCCTCTCCAACTGCAGTGGAAGTGCCAAGTGGTATGTCACTTCACGAATCCCTTAAAATATCATAAAAGTCTTGATAAACCTCGGTGATAACTTTCCATCTCGACTAAATATATGTAGTTCATGTCGAGTAGAGACTCACAAGAATACATAGTCCCTCTCCTAGAACTCCAAAAGTCTCTATCTTGTGTCAGCATAGGACATATGTCTGCTCTATGTAGTCTTCATCCACTCCCGGATGACCTATAACTTCTCAGTTGTAGCTGTAACAACTCTAGACCAATATGTGCTGACTCCCCTAGGTCTATCCAGCATTGATGGGATTTTCAAGGTGGATAGTACAAGGCCTCATATGGTGTTATATTGATGGTGTACAGATAACAGTTATTGTATGTAAACTTTACCAAGGTCAAGTGATCTTCCCAAATTCAGCCAAAATCTAGGACGCAGGAAAAAAGTATGTCCTCCAGCGTCTGAATGGTCCACTATATCTGAGCATCCATCTAAGGATGAAAGGCGGTGCTCAAACATAGCTAAGTCCCAAATGCCTCATGTAATCCCTTCCACAAATAGGATGTGAAACTTGTGTCATAGTCAGAGACGGTCATTGATGACACCCGAGGAAGTCACAAAATCTCATGTATGTAGAGGCATCCCAAGACCTCTACAGATCCTTGCTCTCAGATAGGTATGATATGGGATGACTTGGTGAGTCAGACAATGATCACCCAAATAGAATCATGTCCCCTGGACATGTGTGGAAGCCCTATCACAATGTCCATGGAGATTCTATCCTACTTACACTCTGGAACCTCTAGTGGTTGTGCTAATCCTATTAGAACATGATGTTCGGCCTTCACTTGCTGACAAGTGTGGCATCGAGAAACAAACTTTGCCACTGTTTCTTCATCCCTAGCCACCAGTGCTAACGCTGGAGGTCTTGGTACATATTCTCCACACCAGGATGTACCACTAGAGGGGACATATGGATCTCCCTCAACACCTCCTCCGGTACCGCCACTGGTACCTTAGTACATCCTCTGAAGAGGATGATGTGCTCCCTGCCTTCAGAAAATCCTTCTGGTGCCTGTCCTGAGGATATATGAGCACATTAAACCTCATAGTCAATGTCTCTAAGCTATGCCTCCCAAAATCACTGAAGAAGTGGGGGAGTGACTGTCATATACAAGAGGTAAGCTCTTCCATCCCTATCCATGAAGGATATCTGTAACATGGCTAGCTACTTCGTTGACTCACTCAGTAACTGTAGACCAGACCTCCTGCTGAGTGCATCTTCTACCATGTTCCCCTTCATAGGAGTATACACTATCTCAAGGTCATAGTCATAGAGGAACTCTATCCATCTTCATGGTCTTAGGTTCATATCCTTATGTGATAATATATACCTGAGACTCTTGTGATCAGAGTATACTGTAAAACGTTTACCCATCAAGTAATGTAACCACATATTCAAGGCAAAGACCACTTCTACTAACTCCAACTCATGGGTAGCATAGTTCTGCTCATGTTGCCTTAGTTTTTGTGAGCCGAAGGTGGTCACTTCTCACTCTTGCATCAGGAAACACCCATTTTTGTTCCCTGATGCATCGTAGTAAACCACATACCCAACACCTTCTTCTGGATGCCCCAAGATGGGAGCACTGGTCAGTCCCTTCCTCAACTCCTGAAAACTATAATTTCATCTATCCATCGATATGAAGGTTCTCCCTTTATTTTTTAATGCTAAAAATGGTTCCAAAACTCTAGAAAAGTCAGACCCAAATCTTCGGTAGTATCCAGCCAATCCTAGGAAACTCTTCACCTCAGTCAGAATCATGGATGGCTCCCAAGAAAGCACAACCTCTATCTTCACTGGATCCACTACAAATCCAGCCTCCAATATTACATATCCTAGAAATAGGACCTCTCATATCTAGATCTGGCACTTCGAGAACTTACCCTAAAGTTGGTTCTCTTAGAGTGTATCAAGAACTATCTATAAGGGATATGTATTCTCCTCCTCTGAAACTAAGTATATCAAGATTTCTTCGATGAAGACCACCACAAAGCAGTCAAGGTATGGTTGGAAGATCCTGTTCCTGAGACCCACGAACACTTATAGGGAATTGTTCATGCCTAATGGCATAACCAAGAACTCATAGTGGTCATACCGACATCTAAATGTCATCTTCTACACATCCGCATATTGTACCATGAACTAATGATAGCCTGATCTGAGTTCTATCTTCGAAAACCAACAAGCTCTCTTTAGATGATTGAAAAGATAATAAATCCTCGGAAGTGGATACATATTCTTCATGATCACCTGGTTCAGGCTCTGATAGTATACATAGAGTCTCAAACTCCCATCTTCCTTCTTGTCATACAAAATCGGGGTTGGCCATGGAAAAACATTGGGCCTTATAAACCCCTTTCTCTGAAAGTCCACCAACTGTACCAATAACTCACGAAGCTCAGTGGTATCTATCTGATATGATGGTGTAGATATCTGTGTCATCCCAATGTATAGTTTGATATAAAATTCTACCTCTTTTCATGGAGATAGTCTTGAAACATCATCAAGAAAGACATCGGCATACTGGTTCACCGCTATAGGATAGCTTGGACTCTCAACATCTACTGCTCCAAGGGTAAGGCTAGACAACTGTTATGTGATCGGATACACCCTCCTCTGGGTATGTCCATCCTGTGTTATAAAGTTTCCCTTCTCACTGGTGATGGAAAACCCGATCCCACCCTCGTGGACACACCGCACATTTCACCTAATACAGTCAATCTGATCATGGACAGTGGATAACCAGTTCATACCCAAGATGACATCGTAAGGTATCGACACCACTACTAAAATATCCCATCCGAAGATCTCACCTCCTAGAGTAAGCTCACACTGCCAACACCAGTGTGTAATTATCGAATCCTCTCCCGTAGCAGTCTCTATCTCTAAGGATCAAGCCAACTACTCCACCAAAATCTATGATCTCTGAACGAGGGTTGTGGCAATAAAAGAGTGACTGACACCTAAGTCTATAAGAACTAAAACTAATGTGTAGTAGTCACATATCATACCTATAATCATATCCAGAGTACCGTGGTCATAGGACTCAGCTTCATGGAGCGAGCTCGTCCATATCCCCCTTCTCCTTGTGCTCGGGGTAGACCACCTGGAGGTGGTGGTGGTAGAACCACGAATCGCCGACCACCACCTGTTGCACTGCCAGCACCTCTGCCATGTCATCCTGCTACCTACAATCCTCCTGGATTGAATCTATACCTCTAACTCAGTGGTCCCTTGACCGCCTACTTGTGGTCCGTACGATGGGTCGGGCAGTCGCGAGCCATGTTACCCTACCTGCTACACCAGTAGCATTGTCTGCTCCTCAGCTATCCTCCTTTTTCCTATGATCCCCGCACCATTGACCATGTATCCTAAGGTCATCCACTAGAAGTTCTAGTCCACTTAGGCCCCTGTTTCATCCATCTACTACCTGCTGTAGATTACTCTGCTACCTGACGTTCGATGGTGGAACTCACTGCCGGTGCCTGCTCATCTAGGAAGATCTCTGCCAAAATTGGTATCTCTAGCACCCCATCCAACGTTCAAATTCTGATAGATATCATTGATGCTCTGATCTCCCATCAGATACCATGCTCAAAGGTCTGAGACCTGAAGAAAGGGTCTCATACCATGTCATTGGAGTAGCAAGAGAGATCAGTGAAACTCCCTGAATACTTGTCCATAATCATGCTACCCTTCTGTAAGTGCAACAACTCCTGTATATACATAGATCATAAGGTTTTTGGGATGAACTCTACCCTGAAATCCTCTTGATGTCCACCTAGATGAGGGTTACCTCATCGTGTATCTAGAGAATCAAGCTCCACCATCTCCATACTGTTTCCTAAAAATGTCTGGCTTCTAGGATCACCATAATGTCAGTTGGTGTCCCAACCAAGAGGAAAACTATAACTACAGCCTCCATCCAGTCCACAGCCACATGCGGGTCCTTCTCGCCTTGGAACCTCAGAGGCCTCAGACGTTGAAACTCGTGCAACACGCTCATTCGGCGTGAATCCTCTACTGGTAGGGCTGGTGGCAACAGCTGCCCAAAGGGTAGTCATTAGCCACTAAATGAGGATAATATTCATTGTTAATATATATAACATTCAAGTTTTTTATTATTCATAAACACCATTTTAATGCATTTTACACTTTGAACATCATTTCACATTATAATTGCAATTCCTTCTTAAAATGCACTATTATTTCATACATTTTTTAACATCATTTAAAATACCCAATGATCTTGATTTTATTTTTATATTTAATTTTAAAGTTCATAATTATATTTGAAACAATTCATACTTGTGGAGTGTTGGAAGATTCACAATTGAAGACCACCAAAATGATATTTCATGAAAACAATTCTGGGGAAGGTAGATTGGACATCCGGCCACTGATGTGAATGTGGGGCCCAACATATAGGACAAATGGAGCCCAAATTTAGTGGTATTCTAGAATACAAATAGAGGAACATATCATCTTTCATAATACATAGAAAATTCAGCCTCCATGGTGGTTATTAAGGTGGCCCAATTTAAAGATAAAATTTTGGGCCAGATTCTGCGGCGCAGAAAAACAGCCCACCAATATAATCATATCTCGTCAACCACATATCCATTTCAGCTAAAATTTTACAGAGAGATAGGATACTTCTGGGGATTCACGTTTTTATTCTATGTTTTACTCCAATTCTTCCATTGAAAAGGATATTGAGATGCATCTATTTGGTGGATGAAAGCTGGATTCCACCTTAGGTCAAGGGTGGGAAAATCAACTCTCCCTCAGCTTTCCACCCACCCATGGTCTACCACAATTAATTGAGGAGACTTTGAATATTAGAATATCTACCCAAGGATTTAAAAATTCCTATTTAATGTAGTTTTGTTGGAGGAGTTGATCATCTTTTGAGCATTCTTTCATTGTAATATTATGCTATGATTTTGTTATCTCATGTTTTTCTTCCACATGTATGTTTATTTAATTCATACTTGTTTCATAATAAAAGTTCTTCTTATCTTATTATTCTATTCTTCTCCATATCACATTGATATCGTTTCCTCATGGTGTGAATTTATTCACATCAAACCTTGTGAAATTATTCACACAATGGTGAAGTGATAATTTTCTTTTTATTGTTTTCTTTACTTCTTCAATTCCTCCCTCATGAGTCTACTTCCCGTTTCCATTGAAACGATAGCAACAATGGAGGGATAACCCACTTATGGATTGATCCAAGGGAGTAAAAAGAGGCTGGATTTGATTTAATTTGTCACCCCATTAATGTCCAATCACTTCATTAATTGAGATTTTTATTTGATGATTTTTAAACTCCATCATCCTTATTTAATTTAAGGCCACACACTTCAAGTGGTAATACAATCATTTACCTTGAAGTGCTCAAAACATGGATTCTTCCAGTGTATAGGTGATTAGTATTTAATGGTGTAGGTATTAGGCCAGTAAGTGATGATGTGGTTTGATCTTCTTAAATGAACACATCTCAAATATTAGAAATTAAAATCATTATAAAAGGAATTCATCTAATCCACCCCAAGTGATATCCTAGGATCAACTCATTATATTAATTTGATAACTTAAATCTGTTAGTGATAACCTAAACCCATCTAAAATCATCCCAATTTGTCCACTTTATATCCCAAAACAATCTATAGAATGTATGTGTCAGTAGGTTACTTCTTAGGTCTCTGAGGATTCGATAACCCAAGCTAAACTAAAAGAACCATTCTACATTCATCTCTTGGGTAAATTTGAGCATGAATCAAATTTTGGAGCCATTTCTGGGGAACTAAGTAATTCATCTCAACACCTATTCTATTCTCCCCCATCTCTTCTATGCTCATCCAAGATCTCTTATCTTTTCCCTTTCTCCTTTTTTTTCTTTTTTTGGCGCATGTCCACCTACACTTGTGATCAATCAAACCATCTAGTTAGGGTGGATAGTATTGGGGTGGGGTAGTCAATTAAATCGAGGAACCCTTTTCATTAGATCCTAATCTTCCTAATACTCCAGAGTCAAAAATTTATCCCATTTCAATGGAAGGTCTTCAAAGAAACCAACTAATAAACCTGAGTGGAAACCAAAATGGGAATCCAAATGAGGCAGCCCCAAACATGGGGAATGTGGTAGATCAAACCATGAATGACTACCTCACACCTGCCTGAACCAATGCCCCCTAATGCATTAGACACAATTCCCTAGGAGATTACAACTAAATCTTTAAACCCCATGTCCTAAACCACCTTCCCACATTCCATGGAATGGAGTCTGAGATGCCCAACCTTTATGTTAAGGAGTTCAATGACATTGTAGAAACCATGTGTCCCCCACATCAACTAGAATTAGAAAATATGAGGTTATTTCCTTTTTCCATAAAAGATCGACCTAAATATTGGCTAAAACATTTGAGACCTGTAACGTTGCGGTCCGGCTCACCTTCGAACCGGTGGCCGGACCAGTAGGTCACATGGCTTCAAGCGCATCTCCTCGTATGCCAGAGGCTGCCGACTAGCAGCGAGGGTCTCAGGAGGTGATAGTGGGGAGACTATACCCTCTTATCAAAGTGAAACACAAAAGTAGAAAAAGAAGTAATAGATAAACACTGAAAAAAAGCAGCAGAAGACAAGTAGTGATCATTTTCATAAAAGGTGGCCAAAGCCAGTTTACACGATATAGGGATGATGAATGATACAATGTGAAAACATGAAACTATATAGAATGCTTACAATACAATGTAAAAGAATAATGAAAAGACAGCAAGGCCCGACGGGCGTTCTCCTAAGAATCATGAGCTCTAGCTTGGTCCTTTGCTCCTATCCCCAGGTACAAGAAACACAGCAACCAAACTAGGTCCTACAAACAAGGGAGGTCTACTTGGGTACCCCAGTGCAATGGCGGCCTGAGTAGGGTGTGAGATATAAATCTCAGTAGGCCAGCACCACTGGTGTCTAACCCAAACCAGACAGTGTATAACAATTAAACAGTGAGCATGTGTAGCAAGATTCAATAAGCAGAACAAAAATAGAATAACAACACCCATCCAGGTTTCCCAAGGAAACCTGACGGCTATACCAGCTTTGTCTTGTTCCCAGGATATCAGTCTGATCATGCCACTACAGATACATATATAAATATTTATAAAATATAGCATGGGGTAAGCATGCCTCTCACCCATCAGCTGAAGATAGCGGGCACGAGGTAAGAATGCCTCTCGTCCCTATAAGTCAACTGGAAAGGGGTGTAAATGCCTCCCTTCAATCATTCGTGATTTGTGGGCATGAGCTAAGAATGTCACTCATCCCTATCGTTCAACTGGAAAGGGGTATGAATCCCTCCCTTCCATAAACATATAGCAAATAGCGGGAACGAGATAATATTGCCTCTCATCCCTATAAGTCAACAGAAAAGGGGTATGAATGCCTCCCTTCTATCATTCGTGATTAGTGGGAATGAGGTAAGAATGCCTCACGTCCCTATAAGTCAACTGGAAAGGGGTATAAATTCCTCCCTTCCATACACGTATAGAGATCGCATCTAGCATGGGGTAGACATGCCTCCAACCCATACTCAAGTAAGTTGGCATGGGGTATGCATGCCTCCCATCCATAATCGTTCAATGTAGATGGCATGGGGTTTGAATGTATCCCATCCATAACAACACAAATTCGTTATCAACATTATGTTACAATGCATAAGGTAGTACCTCTTATGTATTTCAAACAGACATTCTGCATTCACAAACACCCATAATCAATTATGATACTCATTTACAATAATAAAAATAAACACTAGGGTCATGCTCTAACCCTCTCTAATGTGATATTAAGTTAAACCATAATTCATACTTATCAAACAACACATAAGGCATTACCTCTTATGCGCTACAATTAACAATATCAAATTCACAACCCCACCCATTAAACTATTTCATTTAGCGCACTTTCCCTATTCGAGGTCATTTTATCCAATTTTCTTAAACATGGAAAATTTGTCAAGGGTTCAAGTGCAAAGTGAGGCATTATGGAAACACAGAATTTTCCCACTTGGGCCAATTCAACAAATAAGAAATAAGCATCCAAACATACCATTCAGTACTTATCACAAAGGTAAGGCAAAGCAGGAAATCATAAAGATCTAATTCCGACTTTTATCTTGAAGGCAGCGCACCTTTGATTGAGGGGTTTTGTTATTAAATCGTTAGTTTAGTTAGCACGCAACCCTTTATATCGTGTCCCTGCAATTCACACTCTCTGCACTGAAGAATTCACTTGAAACTAAACTTGCATGATTAACAAACTAATGAAATGCAGAAATAACTCATTAAATGTTTCACTTGAATTAAAGGGCATGGAGAGGGTCCCTACCTCAAGGTGGATCCATCTGTCCACTCCAACTCTTGGCGCTTTCTAACTAAGAGCCGCCTAAGCTCTGATAACCCGAAACCAATCCGAAAGCTTAAAGCACAAGTCAAAACATACCAGGAGCTCTTTAACAACCTATGACATCAAACTAGAGGATGCACAAACATTAAATAGTCAAAACCATTACCTCGAAAAAAACACGGCGGACCGAAACAACCGCAATCTGTCACACCTTTGGCGGCAGACACCGAATATCATCCAAATGAGTCCCAACGGACCCTTCGAATCATCCTAGAACCAGAGAAACAAAGAAGAACGTAAAATCAAAAACTCAACCTAACCCTTGGGTTTTGCCGAACGACAATAGGGTAATGGTAAACCCTAAAATTAGCCAATTAGGGAGGGGGAAAGAGGGAGGAGACTTACCACAGAGATTCAGAAGAAGAATCGCCAAAAACGGAGGAGGAAGGAGGTTCGGCTGAGGGAGGGCTCACATGAGGCTGAGGTGCCAAGGGAGGAGGGGTTCATGTGGGTTTTGTAAGGAAGAGTGGAGAGGGTGTTTTATTTAGGTTTTTATTTTTAATTTAATTTAAAAACATTTAAAAACCCAAAAGGAGGGCCACGCATGGTTTGACCCGCATGGTTTTCCAAACCATGCGCAAACCATCTGAAACCCCACTGCACACCCCAAACACCCCACAAGGGCTGGCCACACGATTTGGGGAAACCATGCGAAGGCTGTGTGGACTTACCTGTCTCTCTGATTCAAGCTACATGGTTTGGTCTGCATGGTTTGGGAAACCGTGCGCCAACCATGCACCTTCTGTTGTTCTTTAAAAACCAGTCATCTTCAGGTCCGACAGTCCCAGAACCCCTCAAGACACTCAGGAAAACATAAATGGAATTCACCCATGCCCAAAAACATTATAAAGAAGTGTTCCGACCTTCAGAAACTCATTCTGAAGCTCGATCATAAATTCGACTGGTTCAGTAATTTGAAAATTTCAAAATCCTTCACTTTTTAACCTGGTTAAAAAAGTGGGTCCTTACAAGACCATCATCCATCAACTCTTGGGACCAAATAAAAATAAAATTATACAAAAAATACTATCCCCACCACAAAACAATTGCACTTAAGACGAGTATCCAAAACATTTTTGAAATGAGGAAGAGTCATTCTATGAAACATGGGAGAGGTTCAAAGAACCTCTAAACATGGTTCCACGCCATGGTTTTTCTATTCCTGAACAAGTAATAATTTTTTTATGAAGGGTTGGGTCTGGGAAACATCACATCGTTCTAAAAATCTGCAAAGTACAACTGGAATTCATAAACTTAGAGAAGAGGAAGGCCTTAGGGCTAAACTCGCAGCACTCTCTGGGAAGGTTGAAGAGATAGACCTTAGTAAAGTCTATGAAATCAAAACTGTAGACCTTGTTTGCACAATTTGTGACAAATATGACCATAATATAGACAACTACCCAACCATTCCATCCATCAAGTATGTTATTTTAGGAGGACCCCCAGCGGATGTAAATGCTTTGAACTTTCAAAAGACTCAATACCAAAACACCTTGAACCCAAGGTATAATGACCACCCAGGATTCTATTGGAAAGATAACCAACAACCTATCCAACCATAGGTACAAAATCCTTACACCCATAAGAACTACCAAAAACATAACCAATTCCAAACCCAACTTATCCAATACCAACAGTCGTCGGTCGATTTTCAATAAACCATCTCACCTCCAAAATATCCCCCTGGGATAAACCAATCTTCTCAAGCAACAACCCAAATTGTTCCATAAAGCCTACTAGAACAACTATGAAAACAAACGGAAAGGATGAAATCAGAAGTATTTTTCCTAAAACAAGAACTTAAAACCATCAATACTTGAAAGGAACTAATGCTTACTCAGGCGGTACCATCCTCAACTTCAAGGGGAGAGTGAAGTTGTACTCAAACAACTCATGAACAACTAAATTATGTGACTGTTTTAAGAAGTGGGAAATAAATTGAGAAACCAAAACAAATAATTCATAACCCATCTGAAGATTAAAACATGGAAGAAAATTCAAATGAACCAAATGATGAAATTGAAAAATACAATAAAATTGACAAATAAACAACTCTTCAATAATCAACCCCACAACCTTCACCATTTCTTCAATGAATGATGGGGAAAACCAACCCTGAATTGAGTGAAACATTGAGTGAAATCTTCTCACAAGTCAAGTTGAACATTCCTATTCTCGATTCAATACAAACAATAACTGCCTACTCAAAGTACCTTAAGGACCTATGCACTTTTAAAAGAAAATTTCCATATAAAAACCATGTCCATTTGGCAGCTAATGTGAGTACCACCATTCAAGGGACCATTCCTACTATGTTTAAAGACCTGAGTTTCCCATACATCAATGTTGAAAAAGGATAGAGCAAAGTTTTCAAGGCCTTGTATGACCTAGGTGCTAGTGTCAATCTCATCCCCTTTTCTATGTACTGCCACTTAAGCCTAGAAGAGCTCCAACCCACATCTGTCACACATCCACTTTCTGATCATAGAATTAGGGTTCCAAAGGGGATTTTAAAGGATGTTCTGGTAAAGGTTGAAAACCTCATCTACCCTATTGAATTTTTTGTCCTTGACAACCATCCAAACTTATGAAATAAGAAACAAACCCCAATTATCCTTGGTTATCCCTTCCTTGCAACAATCAACTCTGTTATTCGAGTCTGAAATTGGAACATGACCATCACCTCCGGAAACATGTGTCTATACTTGAATATTTATAATGCAAGATCACAAATAGGGGATGATGAGGACATTCATGAAGTAAAAATGATAGGAAGAATTGATAATGAATCCATAGAACGTCATGGAATATTTGATGTATGTTTAAGAAAGGATGATATTGATTTCCTTTGTTTACATGAAGGAATTTTATCTCCTTGGCTTGAATCATTTTTAAATTACACTTATGATGAAGTCTAAGGTCCAAAAGTTATTGAAACCTTTCAGAAAACCAATTTCATGGAGACTACTCCAACTTCCATCCCTAAACCTGATCAAGACAATCTAGTAGCTGAACCTTCTACATGTGGGGAATCAATCTAATATAAAACTCTAGGAAACAAAATTGATCTTGATCTAATGTCCCAAAATTCTGCTGAAATTATGAACCAACCTAATCTTGAATTGAAGTAACTTCCTACTGCACTCAAGTATGCCTTCCTAGGGTACAATCAAATACATCCTATTTTCATTTATTCTTCTCTTGAATCTAATCATGAGAGGATGCTTCTAGATGTCATTAGAAAACATAAGAAAGCCATTGGTTGGACCCTGTCTGACATTACTAGCATTAGCCCACTTATCGGGACTCATAGTATTGATCTGGAATCTGATTTAATGCCATGTCGTCAAACTCAATTGCGACTCAATCCTAATCTCATGGAGGTAGTAAGGAAGAAACTTCTAAAATTTTTAAAATGTGCTATCATATATCCCATAACTGAGAGTGAGTGGGTCAGCCCAATCCAAGTTGTTCCCAAGAAGGCTGGAATCATGGTGATAACCAACAATGATGGAGATATTCTTCCAACTAATGTGAGTAGTGTCTGGAGAGTCTGCATTGACTATAGGAAGAAAAAGTCATTTACCAAGAAGGACCATTTCCCCTTACCATTCATTGACAATTTCCTTGAGAGAGTGATAGGTTATGCCTTCTACTATTTCTTAGATGGGTACTTGGGGTACAATAAGATTGAATTATCCCTAGAGGATCAAGGGAAGTCTACATTTACCTGTCTATTTGGTACCTTTGCCTTCAAAATCATGCCCTTCAAGTTGTGAAATGCCCCTGGAACCTTCCAGCGGTTCATGATGGGAATCTTCTCAGACATGGTAAGGTATTTTCTTGAGTTCTTCATGGATGAATTCTCTGTGTTTGGGGATACATTTGAGGGATGTCTGAGGAATTTGGATAGAGCCTTGTCAAGATGTGAAGAAAAGAATCTAGTCCTGAACTGGGAAAAATGTCATTTCATGGTTAAAGTGGGAGTAGTTCTAGGCCATCTAGTCTCATGTAGGAGGATTGAATTTGATAGAGCCAAGGTTGACATCATTTTTCACCTTCCATCACCCAAAACTATCAAGAAATCTAGGTCTTTCTTAGGATATTCTGGTTTCTATATAAGATTCATCAAGGAATTTAGTTCAATCCCTCGTCCCCTTTATGCTCTCCTAGTAAAGGATTCTCCCTTTGTTTTGACAAAAAGTTTTCCGGGTTCATTCCCAACCCTCAAATTCTCTCTCACCTCTCCTCCAATTATGAAATCTCCAATTGTAACATTCCTTTATAACTTATGTGTGATGCCAATGACTTTTCTGTAGGAGCTGTGTTAGGACAACATTGTGATAAAACTCCTTATATCATTTCTTATGCAAGAAAATCCTTAAGAGGTGCCCAAATCAACTTCACCACCACTTAAAAGGTGCTACTTTCTATTGTGTCTGGTTTAGAGAATTTTAGGTACTACTCATTAGGATCCCCCATCACTATGTTCACTGACCATTATGCACTAAAATACCTCTTCCAAAAATAAGATGCTAAGGCTAGACTGATTAGGTGTGTCCTTATCTTACTATAATTTGACCTCACAATCAAGGATAAAAGGGAATTAAATATGTTGTAGATGATTAACTCGCTCGGATGGAATTAAAAGACAACTAAAATCAACTTTTTGTGTCTCATTCATTTCCTGATGAACACTTATACTCTGTGAGATACTGCCCTTGGTATGCTGACATAGCCAATTTCTTAGCTACAGGATTTATTCCAAAATTCTTAAGGACTCAAGATCGAAGGAAATTTTTTTCTGATGTTAGACACTCTGTGTTTGATGATCCATACCTCTATAAGTTCTACCCTAACCAAGTAATTATAAGGTCTCTCCCAGAATCTGAACAATAGTCCACCCTTAAATTCTATCATAGTGAGGCATTTGGAGGTCACTTTTCATCTAAGAAAACATCTGCTAAGATTCTTCAGTGTTTTCTATTCTGGACCACCCTCTCAAGGGACTCCTACACATATTGTCAAATCTATCCTAAGTGTCAATAAGTAGGGTCAATCACAAAAAAGAATCAAATGTCACTCACTCCCATCTTAGTGATTGAAATCATTGACTGTTGGGGAATCAATTTCATGGGTCCCTTCCCAAACTCTAGGGGATACCTCAACATCCTCTTAATTTTTGATTATGTCTCAAAATGGGTTAAAGTCATTCTCACCAAGTCTAATTACCATCATGTTGTGATTCGATTTCTGAAAGAGCAAATATTTTATCTATTTAGAATTACTATGGATATAATCAGTGATCGAGGAACCCATTTCTGCGACCATCCATTCTCTTCACTCATGTCTAAGTATGGGATTTCTCATAAGGTTTCCACTGTGTACCATCCTCAAACCAATAGTCAAACTGAGTTAGCAAACTGGGAGATTAATAATATTCTTGAAAAAACTATCAATCCTTCTGGGAAAGATTCGTCCAAGAAACTCTCGGATACCCTTTTGGCATATCGTACAGCATACAAAACCATCCTAGGAAGGTCACCATATAGGTTGGTTTATGGAAAATCATGCCATTTACCTATTTAGATTGAGCATAAGGATTTTTGGGCAATTAAGAAAATAAATTATGACCTCTCATTGGCCATAACAAAAAGGAAATTAGAACTCAATGAACATGAAGAACTAAGGATGGAGGGTTATGAAAATTCAAGGATCAATAAATCTAGAGTTCAAGCCTACCAATCTAGGAATATCAAAGTCAAACATTTTGAACTGGGAAAATTTGTGCTCTTGAATAGTTCAAAACTTCATTTAAACCTAGGAAAGTTAAGGTCTTGATGGTCAGGTCCTTTCATAGTGCATCATGTGTACCCCCATGGGGAAGTAGAGATTCAAGATCCCACTAGTGGTCACATTTTCAAGGTCAATGGTCATAGTTTAAAACCGGTAATTGGATCATTCAATAAACAGAAAATAGAGGTTGACTTAACTGATCCAACCTATGAACCAGGAAAAAATGATAGATTTAGGATCCATGTCGGGCTAATGACATTAAACAAAAGCACTGCATGGGAGGGAACCCATGGTTTTCATGTTACCAATATCTTTATGAATCATCTTTTTTTTAAAATAGGATTAATTAATCACTTTAATATTTAAAAATAAAAAAAATAGACAGTTGATCTTTTCTTCTATTATGAGTAAGGATAGTTATGAAAGGGGAGCACCATATTCATCTGTGTCACATGGTGTGATCCTTGAGTAATACCTTACATTGAAATTTAAAAAGATGACAATTTATCATCTGTTCATTTTATTTTTATGTGTTTGTAGGCTAAAATAAAAATAAAAAAAAATTAATAAATAAAAAAGGACACGTCATAGGTCATGGTTCAAACCCCATCACAACTAGCGAATCCTTGGGGAATCGAACCTGGGACTGAAGGGAGATAGGGGCATGTGCATAACACTGACCTACGGCTTATTGTGCTTCATTATTCTATAATTTTTATATATATACTTACATTTTACTTTATTTATTATATATATATAGATTTTTTTTGTTTTGTTTATTTGTTTTTTTTTTACTAGGTAATTCTCATAGTGACATCGAGATCAAGGGATTAAAAGGGAGCAGCAATAATTTAAAATTAAACCACCACCGGACTTCATTCCTTGATCCTCATTTTCAATTTCCTTTTTAAACTCTCATTCTCTACCTATACCCCCTTCTAAATTTTCTTTACTTTAAACATTGGGGATAGTTTTATTTTATGTTCGGGGGAGATAAAATAATAAATGCTTTTGTGTCAAAAAAATGAATAATTTGAAGAAAAAAATTGTGTAAATGGATGGAAAATTTTCTTTAACATTGAACATATTAATACACATTGCATACATTGAAACTTATTATCAAATAATTTATCATGCCCTGATTCTAATTTTAATCCTTGTATAATTTCATAAGAATTGATTTTGGAAAGTGTGTTTGTCCAATGTGATATTTCATCGTTTATATTTTCATCCGAATAAAAAAAGATCACAATGCACGTCCTTTGGATTGTGGGGTATTAGTTTGATTTCATGGGTTACCCCAAATAAATAGAATAGGTTTCATAATAATTTTAGTTTTAATATGAGTATTCAATAAAAAATTTAAAAAAACAATAGATTTGTACGTAGAGAAATGAAATGACTTAATGTGTAGATTTTGGAACTTAGGGATAGTGACTCCATAGTTGTGTGCCCTAGAGTTAGTAATTTTATATCTATTGTTGGTAATTTGATTTTTTTTTCTGATTGAGTTAACTCAATATGATGCCCGAGTATGTGGGATTCACATGGTGCCCTATGGTCTTTGAGCCCGGGAGTCATCGGTAAAGTCTTGCTACAGGGTTTAACTCTTTTGAGTATAATTTCAATTACCATGAAAAAATTGCAAAAATAAAAAAAATAAAAAAAATAATAATAATAAAATTGAATATGCATCTTAATATTGAAATGTGATTCCGCCTAACATTTCCATCATTTCCCTCTTGAATAAAGAAGAACCCCCATGTGTAATGCGATGCACAACACATCATCACTCTTAATTGATATTGGATGAAATATGGTTATTAATGTGAACAAAAGAATGGGCATGGGATTGGGATCTTCTTATAAAACTATCTTGTATTAAAATATTTTGATGGGTTTCATGATTGTTTGGTATAAGGGTTTTGGGTGATCATTGTGTATTCAAATGTTTTTTGAAAAGGGAATTTGAATTTCATATTGTTGAGATATATTTTGCTCGAGACTAGAAAAACTCAATTTGGGGGTGTGATTATCCACTAAATAAGGATAATTTTCATTGTTAATATATATGATATTCATGTGCTTTATTATTCATAAACACAATTTTAGTGCATTTTACACTTTGAACATCATTTTACATTATTATTGAAATTCCTACTTAAAATGCACTATTATGTTGTACATTTTCGAACATCATTTAAAATACCCAATGATCTTGATTTTATTTTCATATTTAATTTTCAAGTTTCTAATTGTATTGGTAACAATTCATACTTGTGGAGTGTTGGAATATTCACATTATAAGACCACCAAAATGGGATTTCATGCAAACAATTCTGGAGAAGGTAGATTGGACACCAGTCCACTGATGAGAATGTGGGGCTCAAAATACAGGCCCAATGAAGCCCAAATTTCGTGGGATACTATAATACTTATAGAGGAACAAATAATTATTTAGAATCTAGTGCTAATTAGTCTGCCATAGTGGTTATTAAGTCAGCACAATTTAGAGATAAAATTCTTGGCCAGATTCTCTGGTCTAGAAAAACAGCCCACCAATTTAATCATATCTCGACAACCAAATATCCATTTGTGCTGAAACTTTACAGATAGATAGGAGAAATTCGTAGATTCACTTTAGTTCTCTATGTCCACTCCAATTCAGCCATCTAGAAGGTCATTTAGACATTTTTCATTGGTGGATGAAAGATGGCTGCTACCTCAGGAAAGGGTGGAAAATTCAACTCTCCCTCAGCTTTCCACCCACCTATTTCCTACCAAAATTAATTGAGGAGACTTTGACTATTGGATACTCTATCCAAGGCTTCAAAAATTCCTTTTTAAGGTAGTGGTGGTGGAGGAGTTGATCATCTTTTGATCTTTCTGTCATTGTAATGTTATGCTGCAATTTCGTTATCTCAAGTTTGTCTTCCACATGTAAGTTGCTTTAATTAATCCTTGTTTCTTAATAAAAGTTCTTCTCATCCTATTATTCTGTTCTTCTCCATCTCAGTTTTATACAATTACCACAAGGTGTGAATTTATTCACAGGAAACCTTGTGAAATTAATCACACAACGGTGGAGTGATCATTTTTTTTCTTTACTTCTTCAATTCCTCCTTCATGAGTTTACTTCCCTCTTCCATTGAAACCATAGTATTAATGGAGGGATAGCCCACTTATGGGTTGATCCAAGGGAGTAGAAAGTGGCTAGATTGGATGCTATTTATCACCCCATTAATGTTTAATCACTTCTTTAATTGATATTTTTATATGATTATTTCTAAAATCCATCATCCTTGTTAAATTTAAGGCTACACACTTCAAGTGCTAATACAAACCTTTACCTTGAAGTGCTTAAAACTTTTATCCTTCAAGTGCATAGGTGATTAGTATTAAAGGGTGTAGGTATTAAACCAGCAAGTGATGATATTGTTTGATCTTCTTAAATGAACCCATATCATATATAAGAAATTGAAATCATTAAAAATTGAATTCATCCAATCCACCCCTAGCGATAACCTAAGATCAAAACACTATCTTAGTTTGAATTAACTTAAATCTGTTAGTGATACCTTAAACCCATCTAAAATACACCCAATTTGGCCACTTCATAGCCAAAAAAAAATCCATTGAATGTATGTATTTGTAGGTTACTTCTTAGGACTTTGAGGATTCGATAATCCAAGCTAAACTAAGGGTAAATTTGAATGTAAATCAAGTAGTGGTGATACCGGTACACAAATTGAAGGTGATAACTCCTTAAGAAGGCCCAACACTGAGACATCATTGCTCTATGGGACGTCATCGCGTACTCTCTCAGGAATCCTGTCTGATTGTCTATGTGGCAGCATCCTAGAAGAAGACAGATGAGCCACGATCAATAAGTTATACCTGATGAGATGACTCAAATAGATCATAAGAAAAACACTTCAAAAAAAACACACAATCAGTGTTTCCATGCCTAGAGTCAGAAATTAGAATTCAGGGTCCTGGTTTCTGGATTCGTCGTCCACCGCACCAACATTGGATTCCCTAAACTAAATACCACACTCATAACACATAACATTATTGCCACATAGAAAAGATCAGAGTCCATGTTATTTAGTAGAACTAACTCCTCTGATAGCACTTTTTCACAACCTGTCCCCCGGGACTCATGTCGTGACTACCCCAATCCTGCCTTTCATAGGCCATGGGCTAGTGACTAGCACCAGAAAGGTGTATCCCTATAACAACAAGGCATTGCCTTTAAACCTATACAAACACGCAGACTAGAACGCAACAATATGCAACCATGTAGTAAAATGCTGTAGTAAAAGTGTGCTGAAAGTAAAGTGTCTAGAATACAATCCCAATAGTAAATTACAATACAACTGAAAAAGTGAAAAACATCTCCTAGATTGTCCACTGTGGATCCTAACTGAAGGGTAGGTGTAGCACATGATTAGTAGTCCCCACAAGACATCCCGCTAAATAGTCCACCTCCGAGCACTGTCTGATCCCGGATCCCTTAGCCTCGATCAAAGTTATACTTTTTCAGCACAAGACACAACAAGGTTTGGGTGTTGCCTGTGCAGGGGTGAGTATAACGATACTCAATAGGGACCCCGAGAACCTCGTAGGCCTCCTAGAGTTCCATGAATGAAAAACCACAAAGAAAGACATCAACATTACTTATGTATATTCCCATATCAATATCCCTAAGTCATCAAGATATACTAATCTCATACATGAGGGAAGAATAACACAAAGGTAACAACACGAAGGTAGAAATACCACACAGGTAACACCATGAAGATTGAAGTACCACATAGGTAACACCACAAATACAACACCATAAAGGTAGAAGTACAAAATAAATAACACCACTAAAATAACACCACGAAGGTAGAAGTAAAACAAAGGTAACAATAGGAAGATATAAGTACCACATAGGTAACCCCATGAAGATAGAAGTACCACATAAGTAAAATTACCACATAAGTAACACCACTAAGAAAACACCACGAAGGTAGAAGTACCACATAGGTAACACCACGAAGATGAAAATACCATAAAGGTAACACAATGAAGATAGAAAAGACTCATCTCACAATCACGTATAAATTTAGTACATAAGTACAGATGATTCGTCATAAGCTAGATTATCTTATTCTGTTAAGAAGCAATGTTGATGATCCACAAAGGATCGATAGGTATTAACCCCCGCCGACCCACACAGGATCTAATCCACACAGGATCTTTTTGGGCTAATCCACATAGGATCGCTGAGCACTAACACACATAGGATCTGATAGAAGCTAACCCACACTAGATCGATAGATAATGACCCACACAGGATCAATGTTCTTTCTTTACATTATAGCCTGTCGCAGGATTCCTTGCACCCGGTATGCTCGAGTTCCACGGAATAAGCCCATTGAGATATCGGTCGTAACTCGACCACCACAAATATTCACAAAGGAGTAACCCAAAAAACATCCATGTCGTAATGGTTCCAACTTGATAGACGACGGATCAATTGGACGTCTGGTCTGTGAGTTTTAAGTGTTTTAGTTCTTGGTGCCCGATTGGATTTGAGTTCGATCCAACCCATACATACTTCAACTTTCTCCAAAATTTATGTGGAGTATAGAAAAAGGATCATCTCAATCCAAGGATCCCAATGTCACAAATGGTTTGTCAAACAAACATCTAGTTCTCGTGATATGGGCCTTTAAGTTTTTCGAGGTCTGGTTAGACCCGGGTTCGGTCTGACCCGGTTCGAGTTACACCGACCTGACTGGGATGGGCCAAGGCAAGCTTGGCCCACTGGGCCGCTATCCAGTCAGTCCCACAAGGGACACGGCCCAGCCCCCAATGGGGCGGCCCACTAGGGTCGTGCGGCCCGACATGCTGGCCTACTCTGCCCGGCTCGCAGCGGAGCGCAGAACTGACGGCGACAGGGCATAGACTAACCCACAAGGGGATGCGGCCCACTAGCCTGCGCATCTTGGATTCCATTGGCTCATGGCCCAATGGCACGTGCGGACCACTGGGCAGGGTCCGCTCGAGCGATCACAGGAAGGGAGCGGCCCCTTTTTTGGAACGCGAAGCGGTAACACCTAAAGGCACTGCTAGGTCACTGCAAGACCCGTTGCTGGTCCTTCCACCTCAGTATCGGAGCCTCCTATATTCTGAAGTAGCTTTGGTCATGCCGCCCTCAAGTTCTACAGCCAGCTGGTGTGACAGCCACCTCTTCCGACTACCGAGGCTGATGAGCCCTGGCCGGTTCCTCCAACTGCGCGAGTGTGCCTCCTCCTTCCTTGTGGTCGGCTGGTGTTGTCCACCGCCTTTAACCATCACAGCTTGGGTCGAGTCCCCTTGCTCACCAGCCATTTGTGACGGTATTCTGCACCTCCTCTACGGTCGGCCAGTGTTAGCCGCTCTGCTGACCACCGCGACTTAGTATTGCAGTCTCCTCTTGCGGTGCATGACGGTGCATGACCTCTATTATAGCCGGTTGGTGTTTTTATGCGGGCGGTCATCCATGGGGAACACAAGGGTTTCAAGGTGGCAGAGGGTCCAGGATAGGTTCATTAGGCATGCTCCCTCTGCGTTATCTTGTAGACATGAGGTAGGATTAAAGGATTCCAAAATCACTTGAATTAAACAAAAAACAAAACCCTACCTTAGAATGATGGAGAGCGCCCGCGATTGAGGAAGTGGGTTGGTGGTCATTATCCTCACAACTATCCACCAACGTTACCACTCAAGTGTCATTCATCGGTTTGAGATTCGGCATTAACACTCATGAGATTTATGAGGGTTAATTAATTAGGAACTTCCTCATTCCCAACAATGTTGTTACTTATGATTGATGGGTCAAGCCATTTAATATATTGACACATTGTTGGTCCCACATTGCTGTAAAGACCCAAAATTTCCATGTAATGTTTTTTAATAAATGGAAATTTTATGAGTCCGTGAAAATTGACGGTGCATGATTCCAAGGCCCTGTGTGCCCAGAATCAGTTTCCGAATTTTTGTTCGGGTAAGTTCAGTAAACGTACGAGTGGATTTTTATAACTTTTGAACCAGTGATCGGACTTAAAATCTGAGGGCACTGTTGAACTTGCAGCACCGGTATTTGCTTAAGGATACTTTTCACCTCAACGGCAGTGGGTCGAGAATAAAAAATAGTTTTTGGGTTTTTTGTAGAAAATAAAAAAATAAAATGAACTACACTTTAATTTATTTTTTATCCACCATGTGGAAGTTGGAGGTGGGGTCCACCAGAACTAAAACTCCTTGTGAGAGTTTAAGCGTGTCAACCACCCAACCATAACCTCCCCTGAGAGGTTATAGTGGTGGAGCCCACCTAAACCTAACCTCCCACGAGAGGTTACAGTGGTAGGTACCACCCGGGACTAAACCCCCCATTTTAATTGTGGAAAACCTCTCAAATCCACTCATTAATGAGTGGGAGCCTATTGACCTCCTCTTCCTAATTAATTATTCCAAGGCACTTTCCATTAATGTGCCAAATCATCCCCATTAATTAATTGAGAACATAAATTAATTATTTTTAAACATTTTTGAATTTTGTGCCAACAATTAAATAATAGATAAACTTAATCTATTATTTTGGCTTGGCATATTCATCTTGGTGGAACTTGGGAGAGCAGGACATAGGGAGAAATCTCTCCAACAAAGAACTTCCTCCACAAAGAATTCTGGTGAGGAGCATCTTTGACTTCTTCCTTGAAAGCACCTTGTGGAGGCAACCAACATTGGACGTCTTGGATAACCGATCCCTCCTCATCGTCATCAACAAACTGATTCATGAGCTTGGATTAGAAGTGTGTGGTGGACGTGACAAATGAAGAAAACTCCATCTTCTTCCCCATGACTCCATTGACAAATAACAATCAAGGTAGGTGTTTTATTAGAATATGATATTTTTCCTTTAATTCTTCCCATCTAAAACAAAGAACCATTGTGAATGATTTTCCTTGTGGGTTGGGATTTAATTTTTTTTGTGGGAAGATATGGGGTGTTTGTTTGAATTTTCTTTCATCTTATTTTCTTGATAATTCTCTAAAATTAAAGAAAGAATTGAACCGCTTTCTACCACCATAAATGCGGAGGGTGCAGGCCAAATCAACATGGTCTGACCCCTCTATTGTTCTTGTTTGTGATGTTCTTCGGAATGGTGATGAGGAGACGAGACGACGGAGGCAACGGCTGCGATACCTGTGGCCTCTGCATCCCGCACCGCCCCTGCGATGCTCTAGAGCCCCGGGCTAAACCGCACCGCCCGCTAGATTCCTAGCCACCCAGGTCGCGCTGCCTGTCGTCCATGCCACCTGCCGGTCGTGCCACCTGCTGGGCTAAACGACACCGCCCGCTGACCGCGCCTCTCGCACCAAACCGTCCGAGCCACGCCGCGCCCCAACTGAACCTGCCCCCAGCCTCTGCGTGCCCCACGCGGCCTGTGTGGCCCGCACACCCCACGACTTCGAACCCCCACTCCATCGCTGGCCGAACCAACCCCGGTCTCCCGGTCTGAGCCACCTGAGTCGCACCCCTCGCGTCTCCCAACCACTGGCCTCCCTCACCCCTCGCGGCACCCCGACTGAGTCAGCCTCCCGCAACCCTCACGGTGCCCCGGCCGAACCGGCCCTCGCAGCACCTCTGAGACGAACCGCCCTTGCGTAGACCTATGGCATGTCTGTGCCCTCATGGCCGGTTTGTGCCATCGTGGCCAGTCTACGCCCACGCGGCCCTCTGTGGCCCATTGCGGCCTGCTGGGCTAGGCCCAGTGGGCCGGGCCGAAACCAATGGGTGGGCCCACCCAACGGGCCAGGCCATACCCAACGGGATAGGCTGGGTTGACTCGAATAGGGTTAAATCAGCCTGGGGTGTGCCGGGTTGGTCCGACCGAGTTGAACCAGACTGGGTCGGGCAGGGTCGAACCAGACCCGGACCCATTACGACCCGTTCACATTATTTTGGCCATATCTTTTTCACCATACATCTGTTTGTTGAGCCATCAATGCTAATAGTAATCCTGGAGCGTGGAAATCCCTTTGAGTATATTCCACTGGAGTTTGGGGTATAGTTGAGATACAGTCATGTTGGATCCTGCACAAATCCAACCAAGCCCCCGGGACTAAAATATTAATAACTCACAGACCGGGCGTCCGATTGACACACTTTCAGTTGCGTTGATACCCCAATGACATGGCGGACCTTTGGGTTACTTCTTAATGGGACTTTGTGGTTATTGGTGCATCATCAAGTAGCTTTTGGAGTGGATCTTTCAGAGACGATCGAGCATTTGTGCAGGAACCTATTAGCTGGCTGAGACTTGACGACTGCTAACTGATCAACTCAGAGTGACTCATATTGCCCAGTGGGGAGTGCCTAGTTGTGGTGGAAGACCCATGGCTGAAGATTTGGTGGTTGTGGTGATAGACTCGTGGTATTTGATAGGTGGAGTACCTCTGTAGGATGTGAGGGAGAGCACCTAGTTGTGGCGGTGGACCTATGGTGGGGAGTGCCTCTGTGAAATGCAGCAGACCCACAAGACTCAATAGGAGGAGTACCTCAGCAGTCCAAGGTTAGTGGGAAGCACCTGGTTGTGGTGGCAGGACCACTATACTCGATAGAGGAGGAGTTCTCCAGCAGCTAAGGGTTCTAAATGTTTTACCCATAGAATAAATACTAGCTTCATCTGAGTCAGTTTTTCTGTGTTTTCCTCATGGTTGAGATGGATCACATGATAACATAGGTATATGTATGGAAATATACCTAAGTAAGGTTATCTGTTGATTTTATACTTTTTGGTTTATCCTTGTTTGATTTTGTGATACCTTGAGGGTGTCGGGGTCCCTAGTGAGTATCGCTATACTCACTCATGCACAGGCTATGCCCGCACCTCGTAGTGTTGGATGTAGATGATAGACACTGCTGACTGAGTCTGAGAGTACCAGGACTAGACGGTACCCAGAGGTGGACCTTGCAATGAGTCGGTACATAGAGGAGGCCGGTGAACGTGGAGTGCAAAGGAGGATATCTATACCTACCCTTCTGTTAGAAACCCTAGAGGACGACCCAGCAGCTGTTTTTCCTTTCTTCAGTTGTATTTGTACTTCCAATTCCTTTTACTTTACAGTTGGGCTTGTATTTTCGACCCTTTTACATTTCAGTAATCTTTTGTTATATAGTTTACATAGTGTTTTGAATCTATATATGTGCTCTGTTGTGTGTGTTTACAGGTTATAAATGAAATGCCTTCCCGGTTTTAGGGAATTACACCTTTGGTGATAGATGATAGCCCCTGGCCTATGGAAGGTGGGCTTGGGGTAGTCATAACAAAGGCCCCGGGGGACGGGCCATGACAAATTGGTATCCGAGGATTCGGTTCTAGCATAGAACATAGGACTCTGATATTTTATTTGAAGCAATAATGTTAAGGGTACTAGGTGTGGTTTTTAATTTAGGGAGTCCATTATTGGTGCAGCGACCGATGTATCCATACACCATGACCCTGAATTTTGATTTCCGACTTAGTACACGAAAACACTGATTGTGTGTGTGTGTGTTTTCAAAATTTTTCTTTAAGTCAGCTCAACCAGGTCAGCTCATCAGGTATTACCTTTTGATCATGTTACATCTGTTTCTTTTAGGATGCCTCCATAGAGATGACCAGCTAGAGTCCAAAGAGATGTATGCACAGATAGACCACCGAGCGATGAGGCCTCGATGCATGGACATCTTCCAGTGGAGGCACCAGTGGAACCACTCCCCGTTGGGTCACCGATGCCACTAGACCCTACAGTAGATGATGTACGCTGATTGAGTGCATTTCACGAGTTCCAGGACTAGAGGTCACCCAGGTTTAGGAAAGAGATAGACCCATAAGTGGTTGAGCATTAGCTGGAGGTTGTGGGGAGAGTTCTTAGACTAGTAGGGACACCATCTGATTTCATGGTGATTCTTACTCCCAGCCTTCTATAGGAAGCAGTAGGAAGATGGTGTAGCTTGATGATCTAGGTTCATGATGAGATGACGCTACTCTGGGTAGACTTAGAGAGCCTGTTTCAGGCGGAGCTTGTTTCAAGGACTCTTCGTGCAGTGCGCATACAGGAGCTACTTCATCTGTAGTAGGGCAGCATGACTTTAGCTCTGTACTCATTGACATTCATTGACCTCTCACGCTACTTCACTAATATGGTTTAGGACCCGTTCTTCAGGTCCCGTACCTTCGAATAGGGGCTTAGACGGGATATCAAAGCTCCGATGATCTCACTCAGCATCCCGACGCAGGTCGGGGTGCTAGAGAGAACCCTCTTGGAGGAGAGTTTCCTTGTTGATCAATCTCCAGCAGAAAGATCCACCACCATTCGACACATTGTAGAGTATTTTGCATCTGGTAGTAGAAATATGTCACAGAGGTCCAAGAGGAACAGACCTACAGGTGGATGACCGCATGACTCGGGATTGGTTGTGAAGAGCACCCGAGGTGGAGACAGACATGCCAGGAGTGGGCAGTGTTACTCATGGGGCAGGCAGGGTCACATGGCTCAGGACTGTCTGACCCGCCATTCGGATAATCATCAGACGGTCAAAGGACCGCCCATGAAGAGATAGAGATTCAATCAAGGTATTCCATAGGGAGCATGCGGATGTGGTAGAGGAGATGGTCATGCAGCTAGCGGTGGATGATGTTTCAGGGGGTTACCACCACCACCACCAGGAGGTCCACCCCGACTGTAGGGAGCTGGTGGACTAGGGAGAGTTAAACTCCAGCCAGATGAGGCATACGATCATGGTGCTCCGAATAATATTTGAGGTATGATATGTGTCTACTCCACCATAGATGCAGTACTTATAGACATAGGTTCCAATCACTCTTTCATTGCCACTTCCATCGTTCGGAGCTCAGAGATTCTGATATAGCTGTTGGCTCTATCCTTACGGCTAGAGACTCCTATGAGAGCAGATTGGATGATTAGAAACTGGTTCTGGTAGTGTAAGCTTACTCTATGAGGTGAGAGCTTTGGTTGGGATCTCCTAGTAAAAGCGTCAATGCCTTATGACATCATCATGGGTATGGACTGCTTATCTATAGTCCATGCTCAGATATACTATATTAGGTGCAAAGTGCGGTGTGTCTACACAAATGGGACCAGGTTTACCTTCATCGATGAGAAGGGATCCATTGCAGTGCAGGATGGACTTTCCCAAAGGAGATTTCAGCTGATCACTCATCAGTTGGCTACCCTTTCCCTCGGGAGTAGTTGATGTGGAGACTCTGAGCTATCTTGTAGTGGTGGAATAGTTCATGGATGTTTTCCCTGATGATGGCCCAGGTCTACCTCCTCATAGAAAGGTGGAATTTTACATCGACTTGTACCCCAGGATGGCACTGATATCTACACCATCATATCGAATGGCGCTCTTAGAGCTTTGCGAGCTGTGCGTACAGCTAGAGGACTTGTAGGGAAAGGGATTCATCTGTTCTAGTGTTTCTCCCTTGGGAAGCCCTGATTCTATTCTCCAAGAAGGCAGATGGGAGCTTGAGTCTTTGTGTTGACTATCGGTGCTTGAATCAGGTGACCGTGAAGAACAAGTAGCCACTCTCAAGGATTGATGACCTCTTTGATTAGTTGAAGGGAGAAAAATGGTTCTCAAAGATAGTCCTCAGATCATGTCATCACCAACTCAGAGTTCGAGACGAGGATGTGTAGAAGACGGCCTTTAGATGTCGGTATGGCCACTAAAAGTTCTTAGTTATGCCTTTCAGCATAACCAACACTCCATCAGTGTTCATGGGACTCATGAACAATATTTTCCAGACACACCTCGATCGCTTTATCATAGTATTCATCGAAGACATTCTGCTCTACTGGACTACTGAGGAGGAGCATGCCTACCATTTGAGGGTAGTACTAGACACACTCCGAGAGAACTATCTTTATGATAAGCTCTAGAAGAGACGGTTCTGGATCTGGGAGGTTCACTTTCTAGGACATGTCATCTCAGAGGCTGGAGTTGTAGTGGATCCAACAAATATTGAGGCGGTACTTGCTTAGGAGTCAACCAGGAGTGTGATAGAAGTACAAAGTTGCCTAGGTTTGGCTGGATACTATTGGAGATTTGTGCCAGATTTCTCCCGAGTTGCAAAACAACTATCATCCTTGATGAAGAAGGGGAAACCCTTTGTGTGGTCGGAGAGATGCCAGCAGAGCTTTCAGGAGTGTAGCCAGAGGCTGACTAGTTCCCCCATCTCGAGGCTTCCAAAGGAAGGCGTTAGGTATGTAGTATTCTATGACGCATCAGGGACCGAAAATGGATGTTCTATAATGGAGGAGAGAGCAGTGATCAATTATATTTCACAAAAGATGAGACAGAACGAGCAGAACTATGCTATCCATGACCTGGAGTTAGAAGTTATGGTCTTGACCTTAAAGATGTGGCAACAATATCTGATCGACGATCGTTTTACCGTGTACTCTGATCATAAGATTCTCAGGTATATCTTCTCCTAGAAGGACCTGAACCTAAGACAACAATGTTGTCTTGAGTTCCTCCAGGACTATGACTTCGAAATAGTCTATACTACTGGAAAGGGGAACATTTTTGTAGATGCACTCAGAAGGAGAAATGGTATACCGAAACTAAGAGAGGCGACAGTGCATCTAGATACTTTATAGATATCCTTTGTGTAATGAGATGGATCAGCCTTCCTTCAGTCTCTTACAGTCACTTCCCCACTTCTTTAGTGAGTTAGGGAGGCACAGCGTGGAGACACTGACTGCGATACACGACGTGCTCAGATATCCATAGGGCAGGCAACTGATGGATTTTCTGAAGGTGGGGAGCACGTCATCCTCTTTAGAGGACGTACCATGGTATCAATGTAACTTTAGGAGGAAGTGTTGAGGAATTTCCATGTATCCCCTCTAGCGGTACATCCAGGAGTGGCGAAGATGTACCAGGATCTTCAACGACAACATTAGTGGATGGGAATGAAGGAAGAAGTTGCAGAGTGTGTCTCTCGATGCCTCACTTGTTATCAAGTGAAGGCAGAGCACCAGGTATCATCAGGCGAAATGCATCATTTAGAGGTCCCAGATTGGAAGTGGGATGGGATGTCCAAGGAATTCGTGACAAGACTTCCACGTACATTCATGGGTCACAACTTGATTTGGGTGATCACTAACCGACTAACCAAGTCATCCCACTTCCTACCGATCAGTGAGCATGGTTTAGTATAGAGCTTGGGAAGCCTCTACGTGCAGAATGTTGTGCGGCTTCATAGAGTACCTTCAATGATTTTCTCTGATCATGACACAAGCTTTACTTCCCAACTATGGAAGGGGTTGTAGGAAGATTTCGGGATGCAGCTTCATTTGAGCACCGCCTTCCATCCTCAGACGGATGGTTAGACTAAGCAGACCATTCAAACCCTCGAGGAAATTTTGCGTGCTTATGTCCTTGACTTCGGTCATAGATAGTAGGACTACATACCTTGGGTTGATTTTTCATACAACAACGGTTATAACTCCAACATAGGGAGGCACCTTTTGAGGCATTGTACGGGCGACCTTGTAGATCACATTTGTGTTGTACTGACCCGGGGGAGTCAGTACTGGTGGGACCAGAGATGGTATGGGCTACCACAGAGAAGGTGAAGATCATCTAGGAGCATATTAAGAATGCACAGAAAAGGCAGAAGTCATATGACAATAAAAGACCGAGACTTCTAGAGTTCGAGGATGGCGACCACATATTTCCATGCGTCTCACCTCGATGAGGTCTATGGAGATTTGGCCAAGGCAGAAAGTTATCTCCAAGATTAATCGGACCTTTTTAGGCCTTCAGAAAAGTTGTAGAGGTGGCATAATGCTTAGATCCTCCACCTCAGTTGCACCGGGTGCATGACGCCTTCCATGTATCCCAGCTGAGGAGAAATGTGCAAGACCTTTCTCACATTATTTACCATGGCGAGCCGGACATCGATGATGGGGAGACTTTTACATGGGTTTGATTTGAGATTGAGGATCGATAGGAGCCGGTACTTTATGGATGGTTGATACCTCTGGTATGCTTTCACTGGCAGCACGAAGACCTCCAGGAGAGCACATGGGAGCGGGAGGTTCAGATGCGTGCTCAGTACCCCCACTTGTTTCCTTAGATATGATTTGTGGCTTATGTGGACGTAGAACCCTGAGGTGGGGAGAATGTAAAGACCCATAATTTCCATGTAATTTGTTTTTAATAAATGGGAATTTTACGAGTCCACGAAAATTGACGCCCGTGATTCCGAGGCCCGGTGTGCCTAGAATCAATTTCAGAATTTTTGTTCGGGTAAGTTCAGTAAACGTACGAGCGGGTTTTTATAAATTTTGAACTGATGCTCGGAATTGAAATCTGAGGGCACCGTTTAACTCGTAGTGCTGGTATTCACTTAAGGAGACTTTCGCCTTGATGGTTTATAGGTCAAGAATAGAAGATAGTTTTTGAGTTTTTCGTGGAAAATAATAAAATAAAATGAACTATACTTTATTTTATTTTTGATCCACCATGTAGAAGTTGGAGGTGGGGTCCACCAGAACTAAACCTCCTTGTGGGAGTTGAAGTGTGGGGACCACCCGACCATAACCACCCATGAGAATTTATGGTGGTGGGGCCCACCCAAACCTAACCTCTCGCGAGAGGTTACGGTGGTGGGAACCACCTGGGACTAAACCCCCATTTTAATTGTGGAAAACCACTCTACTCTCCTAATTAATGATGGGGAGCCTCTTGACCTCATCTACCCAATTAACTCTGCCAACGCACTTTCCATTAATGTTCCAAATCCTCCCCATTAATTAATTGAGCACATTAATTAATTATTTTTAAACCTTTTTCAATTTTGTGCCAACAATTAAAAAATAGATAAACTTGATCTATTATTTTGTCTTGGCATATTCATCTTGGTGGAACTAGGGAGAGGAGGACATAGGGAGAAAGCTCTCCTACAAATAACTTCTTCCATGAAGAATGTCGACGAGGAGTGTCTTTGACTTCTTTCTCGGAAGCACCTTGTACAGGCAACCGACGTGGGATGTCTTCGATGACCGACCGTCCCTCCACATCGTCATCAACGAACTGACGCACGAGCTTGGATTGGAAGTGTGTGGTGGGCGCGACAAACGACGACAACTACATCTTCTTCCCGATGACTCTGTCGATGAACAACGATCATCGAACGGGTTTTATTTGAATATGAAATTATTCCTATAATTCTTCTAATATAAAACAAAGAATCATTGTGGATGACTTTCCTTGCAGGTTGGGATTTTTTTGTGGGAAGATGTGGGGTGTTTTTTTTTATTTTTCTTTCATCTTCTTTTCTTGATAATTATTTTAAATTCAAGAAAGAATTCAACCGCATGCTACCACCCTCAACGTGGAGGGTGCAGGCCAAATCAACATTGTCCGACCACTCCACTGTTCTTGTTTGTGATGTTCTTTGGAATGGAGACAAGGAGACGAGACGACGAAGGAGACAGAGGCGATAGTCACACGACCCACAGTCTCCACAACCCGCACCACCCCCGGGATGTTCTAGCACCCTGGGTCAAACCGCATTGCTTGTCGGCTTCCGAGTCGCCCCGGCTGCACCGCCCACTGGCCGCACCACCTGCCAGGCTGAACCGCACCGCCCGCTGGCCACGAAACCCACATCTAACTAGTCGAGCTGCACCACGCCCGGGCTGAACTGGGTCCCAGCCTCCACGCACCATGCACGCCCCACGGCTCTGCCGTCTACACGCCCCGTGGGCCCCACACTTCCACTTGTCGAACCTGCCCTGGCCTCCCGGGCCGCACCGCTTGAGTCGCACCCCTCGTGGCGCCCAGCTGAGCCAGCCTTCTTCACCCCTCGTGGCACCCCAGCCGAACGAGCCTCCAGTGCCTCTCACCGCACCCCGGCCGAACCAGCGTGCCTCTGGGCTGAACTACCCTCGCACCAACCCACGGCATGTCTGCGCCCTCACGGCCAGTCCGCACCCACTCTTCCCTCTGTGGCCCCTCGTGGTCGGCTGGGCTGGGCCCAGCGGGCCGGGCCGAAACCAACAGGTTGGCCTGCCCAACGATCCGGGTTGACCCAAACCAGGTCGGCTCTGACCCTAGCCCATTATGACCCGTTCACTTTCTTTTGGCCATATCTTTGGCACCAGACATCTGTTCGATAAACCGTCAGTGGCACTGGTAATCTTAGAGTGTTGCAGTCCTTTTGAGTATATTCCACTGGAGTTTGGCATATAGTTGAGATACGATCAGGTTGGATCGTGCACGAATCCAACCAATCCCTCGGGACTAAAAGTCTAATAACTCACAGATTGAGCATCCGATTAACGGGACATCTGTTGCGTTGAGACCCCTATGTCGTGGCAGACCCTTGGGATAATTCTTCATGGGAATTTATGGAAGTTGAAGCATCGACCAGTAGCTTGTGGAGCAGATCTTCTGGAGATGAACGATCATTTGTGTAGGAACCTAGTAGTTGCCTGAGACTTAACGACTGCTGACCGATCAACTCGCAGTGACTTGTATGGACCAGTGGGGAGCGCTTGATAGTGGCGTCCGACCCACAGCAAAGGAGCACTTGGTTGTGACGGCAGACCCACAGTACTCGTCAGGAGGAGTACCTCTGTGGGCTATGAGGAGGAGCACCTAGTTATGGCAGCAGACCCATGGTGGGGAGTGCCTCTGTGTGACACAGCAGACCCACAGTACTTGACAGGAGGAGAACCTCAGTAGTCTGAGGTTAGTGGTGAGTGCTTGGTTGTGGCCGCAAGCCCACTGTACTTGATAGAGGAGGAGTTCCCTAGCTGTCAAGGGTTCGAAATGTTTTACCCCATGATTAAATCCTAGTTTTATCTGAGTCATTTTTTTTTGTGTTTTCCTCATGATTGAGATGGATCACTTGATAACTTAGGTATATGTATAGGCATATAACTAAGTAAGGTTATTTGTTGATTTAATACTTTGTGTTTTATCCATGTTGAATTTTGTGAGACCTTGAGGGTCTTGGGGTCTCTACCGAGTATCGTTATACTCGCCCCTACACGGGCTATGCCCGCACCTCATTGTGTTTGATGCAGACGACGAATAATGCTTACTGAGGCTGAGATTACCAGGACTAGATGGTACCTAGAGGTGGACCTTACGAATACTTGGTACATGGAGGAGACTGATGGTTGTGTAGTGTTGAGGAGGATATCTGTACCTACCCTTCATGTAGGAATCCTGAAGGATGACCCAGCAGTTGTTTTTCCTTTCTTCGGTTTTATTTGTGCTTCTAGTTCCTTGTACTTTACAGTTGGTCTTGTATTTCTGGCAGCATTTACTAGTTATAACTCTTTTGTTATATAGTTTACATAGTGTTTTTTTATACTGTTGAGTGCTCTTTTGTTTGTGTTTACAGGTTATAAAGTCAATGCCTTCCTGATTTTTGGGAATTACGCCTTTGGGGCTATTCGCTAGCCCCTGGCCTATGGAAGGCGGGCTTGGGGTAGTCACAGCACGGGCCCTGGGGGACAGGTCGTGATAGTTGTCACTTTTCCATTGGAGGAAAATAAATAAATAAATAAAACAACACTGTTTATTTATTCTTTTATGAAGTCCCAAAATCTAAATTTCTCTCCAGACCTACTGCGGTCAAAGTGAAGCCTTCCTTTAGTGAATCTTGGCACTGTAGATTCAACAATGACCTCAGATTTTTAATCCAAGAACCAGTTCAAGAGTTAGAAAATGACGCTCATGCGTTTACTGAACCTACCTTAAAAAAAGTACAAAAAATCATTACAGGAATACCGGGCCTCAGAATCACGCCCCGTCAATTTTATCAGACTCGTAATAATTCCATATAATTAAAAATATTACAAGGAAAATTTTGGACTTTACGACTACACATGGATGTGTTATTTATTGAACATTACTTGGTGAGGATGGGACTATTAATTTGACCAGTTTGGGTTCATTTAGGTTTGGTTTTTTGTTCATTAGTGCATTAGTATACACTTTCACAAGTTCATGTGAGACTTTATGTATGATCGTACAGAAAATTACAATTGTGGTTACCCTATTTATATACAAATTTTTTTAGGTTTCCATGAGGACCTTAGGGATCGAGATGGACATTGATCACCCTATTGATGGAGCTATTGTTGATTCATTTCCCTAATATTTTTTTTAATTCATTTGGAGACTCTATTTATATTTATTTACATTATACATGTGTCATAGAATGGTTTTTTTTCTTTTATTTTATGTGATAAATCTATTTTTTGATTGGACTATCCAATCACTTAATCCTTATTAATTAAATTAAGCGTATTTCCTTCCATATGTTATATTTTTATAACATAAATTCTAGCCACCAACTAAGGGCATATGGAAGGTAATATTTGGGGGATCATTATCTATATCCTCTCATTTTCATCCTAGGAGGGGTACATTTGGATGGAGGGGATTGTGAAAATTTTTCCTATAATATTCTTTTAAAAAGGGTTTTTATTGAAAGTATTTTGATTTCATGAGGTAAGAAAATTTTAAAGGTGAATTTTTTTTTCAAAGGAATTTCTTCATGAGTTTCCACATGCCTTAGGATGCGCTTAGATTTCTTTATTCATTATTATAGGTTATAAAAATTTCTTTGAATAAATTATTGTTTTCTCATATGTATATGTTGTATTTATGTGCTCAATGTTTTATTGTGAAAAAGGTAAATACCCTCTAGGTTTTTATGTTTTCACTAAATAAAATGGATTATTTTATTTTGTATATCCCTTACTGAGATTTTTTTTCTCATCCTGTGTTTTGAAATTTCTTTCATAAGATTTTGGGATGGGTATAAATTTTATAATGTTTAATATTTTCCCTATGGTGACTCATCTTAAATGAAGAAAACGTGTGTAAAATGAAATAGGGTAGTAAACATAAAGCTCTGTTTTTATGGAAGAAATGTAATATTTGATAAAGGGTCCACTTTCTTATATAATGTTTTTCTGTAATTATCTAAAACTATAAATTGAAAAGATACTAAAAATGTAAGAAAGTTACACCCTTGTTATAAATCATTAAGTTATGGGTCATATATGGTATGATTTGTTGTAATAATAATCATAATTGACATCAATATTTTTTTGTTAGAGTAAAATTATTTCCTTAAATAATAATATAGAATTGGATCCAAATATTTAAGAAGCAGGGAAAGTATATCCATATATACATTGTCCCCATTGAGATTCTTGATACGATGGTATTATATCTCATTAACTAAAACTACCATTGAACCTCTCACAACATCACGAACTCTTCCATGTATCACTTTTAAAGAAATAAATACAATATCCCACACATGTACTAAATTTAGGGAATCTATAGGTAGATAATTATATCACTGATGAAGAACTACAAATTGATATCATGTATTATTATGAAAAAGTACTATGAAAAAATTTCACTCACCAGATCAATATTCTCTAGTAAAAGTATAAGATTGAGGGAGCGTTTTGGGATCCAAACTACCTAATGAGACAAAATGTTTCACATATATTCTCATAAAACATAGGAAAAGTTTATTTAGTAATTTTTTTAAGGTGGGTAAAATATAAAACCTCATTTCTTAGTAAGAAAATCCCTTTAATAATTTTTATGTGTTGAATAACTTTTTGAACATGGAATACCAACCAAAAATAAAAAATTCTATTTAATAAGAATATAGTATTGCTAAATGGATGTAAATAAATATTAATATTATAATAAATCAATATGTAACATATTTATAGAAACAATGGGAGTAATTAAACCATATGTAAGTAAAAATACTACTACCTTAAATAATTATTCCTCGCAATGACTAAATAAAATCATACGGTCAAGTATAATTATAGAATAAAAAAACATTAGAAATTTGATTGACTTTTTTATACATCAATTATGGAATATGATTAATATTTTTTATAGAAGTGTTTAGGGTTGTTTTTTGGAATGAAAAAGGGTAATATGGATATTATATGGTAATTTGGGGTATATATAGCCATAGAGAACAAATAATTAAGATGAGTATATTAGAATTATTATAGTGGTTATATTATATTGTTGAATAAATGGATAATTTATTTAAAATCATATATTTAACATGTATCACAAATAATTTACAACAATTTAATGCTGGTAGGGGCGTTGGAATGTGAAAATAGTTTTTTGATTCGATGTTTGGTTTCTCATTTTGGACTTTTGTCTTCTCATTTAGCTTTCATTCCACTAGAAATACGGGCATACATATTTTATGGTTCTTTGTAGCATTGGGGCTTCGAGTCATGTACTTGGTTTTATCCCACTACTATTTAAAAGAGTAATTACTTTTCTAAATAAAAAGGGGTTGTTTCCCCTACCTATTTAAAAAATACATCAATTTAATAATTAAGTAATGTCAGTACATAAAATATAATCATTTAACACATAATTAATTACATTAGTTTAAGAAAAAAATAGTCTTATGTATTTTTATTTAAAATATAAGAGTTTAATAATAAAATATATTTAATATTTTAAATTATCATAACAAAAATTTTAATTTGGCCAACTTAATTTAGGAATGAAAATTAATTTACTATACCAAGTGGTGGAATATATTAATAAAATTGGTAAAATATCATATATGGGGAAAATCATGGATAAAATTACATAAAAATAAAATAAATTTCAATATTTAGGGGATCATTACTCATTTTTTCACTTATGGGCCACTTTTAAACATAAAAAAAAATTCTTTAACCATTAAAGAATGAGTATTTATAAATATTCCTCTCAAACACATATTTAAACAAACCCCTCATCTACTCAAATATTATCCTTTAAATTATTATTTCATGTCCTTGAGATTTTGGTCATAATAATGAGTACCAAATTATTTATTATGAAGAAAAGATTTAATAGAATTAAGGATTTAGTTAATATAATGATTTTGTATCTACCATTTTAATTTATCATATTCCTATACAAATTCTTGAGTCTAATTAAACACTGTAATACTTACTAATTAACATCGTTATAATTTTGGTAAAAATTATATTTCAATAAAAAAACAAAATATTCAAACTCATTCTCATTATAGAATGTTCTTTTTTTGGGTCGGTTCAACCACCTACATGAAGGAAGCTAAAATGTTTTCATCATTTTCATCTTGGATTACTATAAAAACATTAATAATTATAATATAAAATATTTATGAGGACATTGTATTATTTTTATGATTTTTTAAGGGAAAAATTAATATCAAAATTAATATTAAAATAATGATTTATAGATATATATATATATATATATATATATATATCAAATGAGTGAATCATTTACCTTTTTCTCATGAACCATACAAGTAACTTCCACATAGTAAATATGGAACTTATTAATCATTTAAATGGTACATTTACTATTCTGGAGATAATATATTTAGGAAATATTAATCATTCTCAATACAACCATACCAAAATGAGAATCAAATAATAGAAACTACTTATATTTTTTGCGTAAAGTAAACTTTTACAATATAATATATAGGTAATAAAAAATATAATTGATTAATATAGAATTAAATATATATATATATATAAGGTTTTTGAATATAATAATAATAAATATTTTTTGATTATACATGGATTAGAGCATGTTTGATAAATTCAGCGATAAACGTAATGGAAATTTTCAATATGTCAATTTTTTGGAATATTCTTCTTCCATGTCCAGGTTATTTACATTTTTTCATGGATAAATTATATATCCTTATTTATATTTATGTAATTAATTTATTTATTTTTAAATTTATTGTGACCTACCTATAGTGGTAAGAATGTAATTTAAATTTCTAGGTATTTGATGATATATCACTGAGAAGGGGGGATGAATTGGGGAAACCCAATTTTATAATTTCTTAATTCTAGAAATTGAACTCTACAACTAGTTAAATACAAGATCAAATATTTTTCTAAATAATCACCTTTAATTTTATTAAAATTAATTACAATGTTTTACGGTGCATAAGACTTTTACAAGGTTCCTCTAAAATGTGGGTGATTACTTCTTATTGAAAATTTGACCGAGGTCAACCTGAAATGTTGTCTTGGACACTTTTACACGTGGATTGAGTTTTAGTCCAGGTCTAAATGGACTAGTATTAAGTTTCAGGGTATCAAAATAGTTCATATAGCAGTAATTTCACCCATAAAATCCAAAAAAATAATTACACATATTCCTTCTACAAATATAGTATAAACCTTCCAAAATTTTTATTTCCATTTCATCAAATAAAAAATCCACAATATAAAAATTACTATTCAAATTATATTAGAAATAATAATGAAAATTCTCATAATATTATTCCTAAAATATAAATTAAGAAACCTTCATCATCCATATATAAAATTCTTTAAAAAAACATATTCTAATATAGGATACACGAAGTGGCATCATGGATTGCCAAAATTATTTATCAATCTAAAAACCTCATGAACCACGATCAACACCTTTATAGTAAAGAAAAGAAGAATGGAGATAATTAATAAGATCTAAAAAACTATATTGAACTCTTCTATTTTCATGTTTTCTTCAAAACCAAGTATGTATACACTAGAATTCAAATTCATGGTTTGAGTAAAAACAAAGAAGGATACAATCATGAGTCAACCTGATGCCTTTACCAAGAAAACCATTAATCCATGTTTTAAAAACAATATTAGAAATCCATTTCATTTTAAACATTTCATTTGAAAATTGTTGGTTTCATTTGAATAATCCATGTTTTAAAATAATGTGATCAAATAAAATATAAAGATAATTAGGGAAACATGAAATAAGATATATTATAAGTTAAGGCATGAAATAAAAAATAATAAAACATAACAGAAGCACCATGCCATAACCTATGGATCTAATTAAACTAGGATAAAACCTAGGAACAATAGCTGGTAAGCATGAAAATTTTCATCCATTTTCAAGATTGCATACATCTCAAAAGGATAATAATCCATCTTGTTAGTAAACTCAACCTCATTAGAACACTAATACTATCCATCGCACAATATGCAATTGTTTTTTCACCCATTTAGGTTTCCAACTCGCACAAGCTCACCCACACGATTCCAACAATCAATCACATAAATAAATCATTTCATTAAGTAGTCATATAACACAATAAAATCTATTTTTAAATAACATTAAACACCAAAAAATCTAAGAATCACATTAAATAATCATTCAATTTTTCTAGAGAACTCATATAAATCATATTTAATCAAATAAAACCCAATTAAATTTAATAACCTAAGGTGTTCCATGTAAAATTTCCATTAGGTAGAGGCACCTTCCATGAAATAGTGTGGATATTGTTTCATTCATTTAGAACCACTAGAAATGAAACAAAGGAATTACCACAAGCCTATAATAATAATAAATTTCATTAACACATCACCAATAACCCTATATTTAGACTACCATGTTATTATATGGTTATGAAACTCTATGAAATAGAATAAAAAGGTATGGAGGTGAGAAGAGTAGAAATCCAAGGAGAAACCAGTTTTAGTACAAGGAAAAATCCCAATATTGGATAGAGATCACTAATGATATAAGGGGATAAGATGTTCTATGGTTGAAGGGATCTAAATCACCTAACTATGAGGAATATGAGAGAAAAATGGTATAAATTCACAAAGGGTAAAAGTGTTAATTAATAATTTTAAGGAAACCTTTGGGTATCATGATTTGACCACACGATTTGGAAAATATTTCACCAAACATATCAGTCACCCCCCCCCCACCTACAAAAAAATTAGGTTAAATAGTTATCTGAGAGAGAATATATAGTTGAATAAATCATTCACAAACCTTGTAAAATTGATATGGTCTCTATAAACTCACTCTTAAATGGTTGGGTGAACAGTCACAACAAATCACTCACTAATTGTACTCTAAAGCCTTCTTTTCCATAAATTCATATTTTTCCACTTAATCCAATAAAATAAGAAATAATTGAAATTAAAATAAAAGGAAAAATAAATAAAAACTAGTAACCTATTTAGTGTTACAACTTTTTCCACCATACAAATTTTTACACCCAGAAATTCTATAGGGTTCTAAATTGGTGAAAAGGTGAGGTCATTACTCCCTCACCAATCTTCCATTATCTCACAACCTATGGATATCTTAAACACACTACCATAGCACATAGACCAAGTTAATCAACTTAATATGTAACAACTTTAACTTATAATCCAAAATATAAATTGGTTTCTCAACAAAAGAGTTGTAAGAATCTATCATTAGATCGTCCCATTCGACCACGTTAGATGGGTCTGGATGGTATTTCTTCAGTTGAGATATATGGAACAAATTAGGGATGCATTTTATCACATATGAAAATACTAGGTGATATTCCACCTTTCTTATCCACACCACTACCACAAATGGTCAAACATGTAGCGACGATAACTTACTGTGGAAACCCAACTGATAGTGTCCCATATAAGGAGAAATCCTAAAGAAAACCCAATCGCCATCCTCAAATTACAACAGAATCTTAATGATTATTATATTATTTATAAAAACTCTTATTGGTCTCAAATGTCTTTTAGATCAACAACACATTTTCTATCATATCTTGGATGTGACTCAGCCCCATCAATAATAATTCACCCAATTATTCTTAATGAATAATATATTGACAATACCATCCATCCAAGTATTCAATGAAATCCATCTTAATTGAATATTAATGACTATTTTTATAATAAAATTTGTACAATTATAGATTTTTATTCATATATTCTCCAAAATCAATAATTCATGCTTGGAGCATTTCCTAAAATATCTGAATATCCCACTAACTCTAATCATCCTTTTACAGATGATATGTCATGCCCAATTTCATATTGAAGTGTGTTGATACCTAAAAACCTAGAAAAAATTAATATGTGAATCATAGGAATTGATCAGAAATAATTCCCAAAAGAACCTCATGGAGTCTCATGATCTCTCAAACAAAAATTTTCTTAAGCTCCACAACCTTCATTGAATCTCTAATGTGTAGGGAATATGATGAATTTGTTAACTGAATAATAACAACCTAGATAAAATCCTTCCTACATAGATTCTTAGGTAAGATGATCAAAAAACGCATAGAAATTTAATCTCATGTCTAGAACAAAATAATGATGGGATTTTAAAGGTATATTCTCTTTTTATTTTCTCATCAAATCTTAAATTAATATGTCACCTTTATCCTTTATTTTTATTAATTTCAATATGCTAGAGAAATTAGATAAAGAGATAGGAAAGATACTAGCAGTAGCTAATAAATTTTTGTAACCTTAAATGATCGAGGTATCTTTGGAGAATCCATAAAATATTTGGAAATATGGAAAATTAGACTTGGAATAGAGTGTGGAATAAAATATGGAAAAAAAGGTAGGTAAAAAATAGAGTGAGTGTGATATATTAAAAAGAGAAAGGAAAATGATTCATGTTAGTAACATATTCATCAAGACCTGACTTCAAAGAATATCTATATTGGAAAATGTATATGAGAGAGGGTGAATAAATTTTAGGAGGGAACTAGGGTTGAAGGAATCTTAAAAATAGTGTTAACTTAGTTATGAAAATAACCAAAAGCATAACTCTATAATGGAAATGGTTACATAATTTGATCTTCTAATCATAATAGTTGTTTTTCAGGACCAAAATATCATTTCCAACCTTAATTTTTAGTTGAGAAGGAAGTTGTTTGGATAAGTTTATGTCCATAAAGATTATAAGAGATAATGGATTAAACAATTCTAAGTTTCATTGATCCACCTTCAATAAGAATCCAAGCAATTCTCATATCCCTTTAAAGACTTAAAACTTTTAGAAGGAAAGTGTAAGTATAGTGAGTAAAAATAAGATAGATCTCATTAAAGGATTAAAACATAAGTTGGAAATGAAAACCCATCATAATATATGAAATCTAGGGTTGTTATACACATAATACTAGAATGAAATTATATTCATGTATTACTTAGGTAATTAAATGAAAACACAAAAAAAACGTCTAGACTATTAATATCCATTGATAAAAACAAACCATAATCATAATTTTAAAAGAAAATGAATGCATTAAGGGAGGGTGGATATATTGTTAACTTTGATATAACATTGAAGGAGTGAAAATAGGAAACCTCATATAGTTTATATTGTAATATAAAAAATACATTAGTATCTTTTTTTAAACTCATTTAGCTTGGGAATATTTGGAATAGACGGACTTGAGGACACAAGTGAAAAAATATAAAGTGAGTTAATTTGGGATAATAAAAATATTAGTTTATATAAAAGTACTACATCAAACATTTATATTATGTAACTATCCAAAAAATATTCCTTACATGGAGGTGTAAATTTTAGTGATTTTCAAAATTTTGTTATAATTTTTTTAGTGTTTTTTATATAAGCATACATAGGATTCTTGTCCTATTGCAATTTCCTAATAAAATTCACTATTACTAGAATATGGATCATTAACACTAGTATGTGAGAGGAATATCATTAACACTATGTCATAGCCTCATGTACTATGATATGAAATGGTTAATCATGTCAAATAAATTAATTTATATATATATGTTATATATGGGTGGTACCATTTTTAATGTGTTGTGGGCATATCTTACCACTACACACACTACGACACTAGGAACCCCACATTCCCAAGTGTATGGGATAGATATATTTATACCAATTTATATCCTAATACCATCACTCAAAATAGATATTTATGACTAACTAATTTAATATGAATAACCACTTGTTCAGTGGGATGAATTGGAAAATCATTATAAAAATTGATTAAGGGCCTTGAATAACCTAGTGGTTTACTAAAACAGAATAACTAGATTATTTACCAATAAATACTAAATTTTTTCAACTATTCATAGCGAACAAATGTTACATTTTAATACACCATTTATAACTACGAAGAGCCTACTAAAATTACAATCAAATGGTAGAGGCCTTACCTTATACAGAAAACCTATTCCAATGGATAATATTTCTAATTAATTTCAATGGGGAGTGAATTATTATACCCACCAATATATTATTTCATAAGAAGTAATTTGCATGAAATATTCATGTCAGTTTCAGGGGTCCTTCATAAAAGACACAAAATTGTATGACATGAGTTCTTTGACATGTTACCATAAAATAATAATGTATTCTGTTCTTTTCAAGTGACCTTTAAATTTAATGAAAAAAATCCTTTCCCGTATAATTATATAGATTGGTCCTCATTATAAAAAAATAAACTACATGATATATTTTCCTTCACATGTGATTATAAATTATGAAACTACATATAAATTATGTTTCATAAAGATCTACACAGAGGATATTCACATCCCTTTAATCCTTATTTTCCATGGTTTATAAAATCATATATTACAACTTCATTATTCATGTTAGGTTTCATCCAATATTCCTATAATATATAGTGAATTGGTAGTCTATAATTATATGTGGCTTCATTGTCATTAACTCAAGATATATAGTAATGCATGACCCTTTTATCCTAGGTCTAGTTACACACTTATCTCCCATGTAACCTCTCATTCCACTCTATTATTTGATTCCCCACCAATATATATTGGGTTTTGTCTTACACTCTTACACCAGGGTACCCATTCAAATTATCTCATTATCTTAGCTCATAACATGAAATTTTTGTTTCCACTAAATTTAGATAAGGATTTTCATATTATAGTGTTCCTTTAAAACCACCTATGACTTGATTCATGTTACCATAGGATAAATATTGATTCACAAATCTTTTATCATGATCCTAGTTATATTTTTTCCCTCTAATCCACTTTACCTTATTACACATTAGTATTTAATTTCTTATTCATTTAAAATTGGTTTTGTCTATGAGGGTGTATTCTATAAACTTTTCAATGATTGATTCTAAATATGAAAGGATATTTATTTATTTCTAGATTTCATATCATATGATCATCCAAAAACCTCTATATAACCTCTTATTCATGATTGTTTCATTCAATTTTAATTAATTTACATAATTTTTGCACTACTCTATCTATTATAAAACCCCAATAATATTTCCTTTTCCAAAACTATGTGAGTCTTGATTCCTAATATCACAAGATACATGGTAAATTAAAAAGTATCTAATTATGATTTCAGACACATATTTTATCTTCACTTGTCCTCTTGTTTCATTCCATGACTAGAATTTCTTGTATTCATGTCAATTCTATGTCACATAATCCCTAATAAGAAACACTTTCTTAACTAATTTTTGGCTTAATTCCTATTCCTATAATGTATGTAGTGAAAACTAAATACCTCATCCTTAGTATAAACTTAATTTTGTTCCTTCTCTCTATTATAAAGATTTAGTTCTCAATAAGGGTTGTTATCATCATATGTTGAGGGTATTACCTCCCCATTAGATTTTCTCTATGAAAAATAAGTATAAAATTCATTAAACATATGTCTAAGTTGTATGACCTTAAACTACATGCAAGTTTCACTCTATAATTAAAACCAAGTTCTCTTTTATGAACATTGTATTCTTCATTCACATTAACTCGTATAAACTTTTTTAGAATTTTGTTCTCCTTTTGGTCAAATTTTTATGAACTTAAACTTTATGGATATCACTTCCAATATAAAAAAAGATTATTTCATTGGAATTAAATTAATCATTCATGTATAGTTCTAAATACTTTCTAATAAAATCACCATCTTTTTCAAACTTATACGAACAAAATTTCATTTACCCAATATATTCCATGATCTATGAAGATAAAATATGTTTCATAATTTAATCAAATTTTTGCAACTGTAAACACTGAACACCAAATATGGTTTGACCAATTTGACCCTAAACTACATGAATTTTCTTAACCATTGAGTTTTTATATGCTGAAATTGGGAAATTAATTTAGTAAAATTTAGTTGTATTTATACCAACAAAAAAACCCCATCCCCATGATACTTGTATAGATACAAACTTTATACATCCAATTTTAGTCTAAATTTTACGGTATTAAAAGGAAAAGAAAAAAGAAGAAAAGGTATTATGTCAAAATTCCGTAAAGGGATTACTAAGAAAAATTATAGCATTATATCAATAAGATTTAATTTTTTATTATTTTAGGAAAGAGATATCACGTAGGAGAAAAGAGAAAATGTTTTTAGGACTATCTCAAACCCTTGTAAAATTCAATCAACAATCTCTAGGTCTAAAGATCTGAGAAAAATTTTGAGCTAAAGTAACTCCATTTAGATTATTATATATGTTAATAGTTTTTATAATTGGGGTTGGGTTCCTCATTCACATCAATTTAGTTATATTATTCTATAAAATTAAACCTATAATGGTTTAATAATAATGATATTAACCTAGGATTAATACTTTTGTAAAAATGCTAAAACCATAAAAAAAATCAATTTTTAGTATATACACTCAAAGATTTAACTATAATCCATATTTTGGAAAAACAATTATGAATATAAAAATTAAACACCCAATATAGTCTAAGTATTATAAACCTGAAATTACATGTTCATTTATCACTCCACTAACTGAATGAAAATTAAATTTTTATTATGAAAACACTTTTGACGTAGAAAGTGAGAAACCCTACATGATTCCAACCATAACACAAAAAAACCATGAACCAACAACATGAAAAAGTCTAAGAAACCACAAACCATGGCACAAGAACATCAGAACTGCTGGCCAAACCTCAGAAAGTGTCACCTCGAACATCCCCCGGTGTGACTATCAATCCCGGCCCAAAACCTCCCATCTGAAAATTCCAGAAGGAGTTCACCCATCCTTCAAGCGAAATAAAATGGACCTCCAAGATGCTTCAATCCATAAAAGGATATCAAAGAAACCAGAATGAAGTTCACTAGATCCTGACGTCACAATCACCCTGATCCACAGACAGCCTAGAAGTTCCACCTTGCCCTTAAACCACAATACCCACTTCACCATCCTCGCATAACCATCCTGTACAGTAACAAACACAAAACCAAATTCAAACCGACCGTCCCACGTTCCATGACAATCTATAAAAATCTTCAAACCCTTACATATAAAATGCAAGAAGTGAAAGAAAATTCATAAAGCATGCATCTGTTGAAGCACCCTCACCAAACCAAACACGCGAACACAGAAATCTCCATGCCAGAAATCATCCAAAAGGAAATCTTGACAAAAAAATAGCAAGAAAAAAATAAAACATCACCTGATCTCCAGGAGAATCCCAAACTCAATCCCGGATTATTTCCCATCGCCTCCATCCCAAAGATCCACGAAGACCACTCTCGACCACCAAACACCCAGATCCATGGACGAAGAGTTGTTCTCAAACCGCTGATGTTGAAACTTGAACGCCACACCTTTCTGCCTTAAAAACCAAACTCATCCTAGTCGATGATAGAGCACATAGTTTGAAGAATGAAATGAGAATCCATCGCAGAAGAGAAAAACCTCCTCGATCTGCTGAACAAGGGAGAAGATGGGTAGTTAATTCGGAATGGAGGAAGGCGGCACGGGGTGAACCCTAGCGATGTTGTTCCCCTTATAGGCTCATCCTTCCCACCAAAAACAAGGTTTCTTACAATGGTTTTTGGTTCTCCATTCATTTTGGGTGGTTACAGTTATATAATGGTCCTAACTCATGGATATAAAACTAAGAGTCCAAATTTAGTCTAAGTTATAAAATCATAAACTCACCAAAAAAATTCAAATATTTGTTACCATAAATTCTATAAACATTTTGGTCCAAAATTTATTGATTTAAACAAATATTCAACTTGGTTAAATATGTAAGACATTTAACTTCTAATATCTAATTGGGACTAAAATAAAAGACATTAAACTACAAAATAAAGATGCATAAATATTTTTAGGTTTAAACAAAAAAATGATGGTCCTAAGAAAAATCTAATTTCTACCTAATGATAAAAAAATAATTATAATAATAATTTAAAAATAAAGTAATATTGAAAAATGAAAGATAATCAAGGTCTATATGGCATATTTTCGACTATAGAAAATTATAGTTAAACACTATAGATATAAATATATAGAGAAAATTTGATTAATTTTAATTTTCCATATATTTTTACTTAAAATACCAATTACAGACATAATAATATAGGCTTGGGTGTAACTAATCCCCTATTGGACAATTCTTTAACTCCATTAAACCTACATTATGACATTATCTACCATGTAAATATTCACTTTTCATGCCAAAATAGACCAAACTTGGATTATAATAATGGTACATGTGCCCTATACATATCCTTCCTATATTCATCTAAGTGAAAAGGTCCTAGAAGAAACCATTTATTTTCATTAGTTTTCAAAATAGATCTAACTTGGTTTAAAGTGAATGTGTAATTACATATGATTAGACAATATCGATCTAAGTTCAAACATTTAGGAGGACATAAAATTTTCCTTAATTATATAGAATATCAAACTTATCTTGTAGTAATAGAACATTAACCATATATTTAGATCACTTATACCTTTCTAAACACACACGTATAAAGGATAATTGATTATTCAACCCTCTCATCCAAGATTCATGAGTACTCAATTTTAATTTTGTAAAAATCAAATTTTTATACATGCTTAAGTGACTTAAATAGCCTTTTAGGTTATTATTTTTTTAATTTTGACAAGATACCAGGGTAAATTTATATATTCAACCATGAACTCTTAAATCATTAAAATAAAAAAAAGAGATAATGTATTATTCCTTCTTAGGATATTTGATACATTACACTTCTTCCACCCAGAAGACACACAACTTTGTATGATGGTGAGAAACAAATATTTTCAAAAGGTAACTATCTACCATTTTTTTAGTAGGTGAATGATATCAATATATTTTAACCTTTATTAAATAGTTAATAATGGAAAAAAATCCAATTCAAAAAAAACTATAATAATAAAATATGGTTATCTAAATGCATAAATTTAATCATTTATGGGTATGAAATATTAATTAATTATTATAGAATTACAAAATTAGTACTCTATACATGCTTTTACCCACACAAATATATGATATATATTATCAATGTTTGTTAGCCCTATTTATTAGTTTCAACATTTTGCAAAAAAATTATATAATTCACTATGGTGGATGCTAACTAAATTTTAGTTTATTCACATTAATCATTTGATTAGTAATATTAACATGAATTTGATATTACTCCACCTCTTACAAGCCTAGATTCCACTAAAACTATTCAATTTTCTTAATATATCCACCTGTACTATTTACCACATAGAAATTAGCTAACTGAAATTAAAAAAACTATCAAACTTTAAGTATTTACTAAATAATGATGTAAGATATTTCATATTAAAATGAACTCATGACATGTCCCATAAAGATTTTATGAAGGAGACCTTCTTTTCAAACATTTCTCATAATGGGGTATTAGTGTTCGATGTATGAATTTCTCACCACACCGAATTGTTTATAGCCTTTTTGGAAATAAATTTTATTCTTGAATTATTCTAAACCTTTAGAATATGAAAATAATCATGGATATGGTGTGTTATAAAGGAAAATATTTCATCCAACAAGGAAGATAGGATAATAAATTTTTTAGCTGTAACCTGGAATATTTTAATAGGTATCTTTTATAGTGGAATATTTTTAGGGTAATTACCTATTTGAATACACTTGTTGTGATAGTAAATATGTGATGATAATTTATTTTTATCATGATTTTTTTTCAATATTTTCATTCATATTAGTACTAATGGATATATAAAATTATGAGGAATCACTATGCTTTATCATATGTTTACCCAAATAATCATACATTTAAATTTTTTAACATGTGTTATCTATTAGATGAAAGCCATGTATAGTAGGAGGTCTATATATCTAATCAACCCCCCCCCAACATCACATTCAAGTATTTTTTGACATATGTCTGAGTATATTTTATGTATAATACAATTAAAGAACTGATAGATGGAATAAAAAATTGAGCATTCATATCCTCTCATAATAACATTAACTATAGATGGAATAAAACCATCAGATATCTTTTATCATGGATTTCATTATAAGGAAATGTATTATATCCTTGCAAGCACTAGAATATAAATGTAAGCTGGTATGGTTTATAGGGTTATCAAATTGCGATTCCATTAGTATAGTTTATGATCACTGCATCTGGAAGTGAAATGATATTAAAATTTTACATAAAATTTCCCATAACATCATTAATGATTAATATATAAGGATTCATAAAATATAATATTGTAAAGAAATAGGGATTCCTTATTGTCTTAATAAACATTTTAGTGTCTACTTACACTAGTCAAATACAAGAAATATTAAGAACCTCTGGATGAGATATAAAATGAGGGATAAGTAAAGTTTTTTAAATCTCATAAATAGTAAAAAATAAACCAATTATATATATAATATTTTTATTAGGCCAAAAATCATGTATGGGTTCCTTATATACTAGAATTTTGAAAACATGTAATAAATTTAGTCCAAGAATGGCATGGAAATATTGGTTAATTTCCTATGTACCAACCTTATATCCATTAATATTATACTTATATTGACTCCCAAGAGAGTACATTTTTATTTAAGGATTAATACACTAGAAACCATTAGTATAAATACTTATAATAAAAGATTCATAACCAACAATAGCCTAAATTTATTAACCCATGTGTTATACCATTCATATTCTAGATGGAATAATATAAACCATATCTGTTATGGGTAAGATGAGATAGATGGCCTATCATATTTCCTTCCTTCAACTTCTGTATATGGGGTCATAGGTTGATTTCAATTCAATAATTAAAGGAGATGATTAAATAAGGCTTGATCTCCCTTATCAATATTCTTTTAGTTATCATCCAATAAATCATTAATTAGGTGTTTTCCCAGTGTCCCCCAATACATCAGGAACACGGGAAAATTCCTCATACATTTCCCTATTGATTAGGATACTAATAATTTTTTTAACCTCCAAAATTATTATCTTGTCCTCTGCATGAAACAAATGAAATGTATTAGTTTTTAGACATTAGGGATGGATTCTAACTAGAACATAGTCATTTTGGTATTAAATAATGAATTATGAAACCTATGATACTTTATATAGATCATCATCTTTTATCTATTGTAAAAACTTCTCACAACTATGATAGATCCAATAATATCACTCACATCCATAAAATAAACTACCTTTGGGAATAAAATATTAACATAAGAATAGATCATCAATTTGACCATCTATTGAGTAATTAAATATTGTTGAGTAATATATGATGATGGGTTAAAGTACTTGATTTAAAATTTCCATAATAAATGGATAATGGATAAATATTTACACTTTCCCCTTATCATCATAATGGAAGAGTTGGTTATCATATGAAATGTGTTCTTGATACTAATCAGATAAAATCCCAAACATTTCTAGAAGTAGGTTTTCATTTAGTGTATTAATGGCCACATCATATTGAATATTAAAATAATACTAAGGTATCTGATCTAATAGCAATTAGTATAGAAAATTCAATTTGATGTGTCTTGAATGATATTTTTTAGATGATTAAACTAGAAGACATGATTCAGTTCCAACATTGTTAACCATAGAATCCCACATTTCAAAAGAAATTTGAGCATTAAAAATGAAAAAAAAATCTATCAATTTACAATAAAATGAGAAGAAGTAATGGAATAAAATATAAAATTAAGAATAAAATATTAAGAATATAGAAATAAATTAATATTTAACAAAATTTTGATCTTATTGAAATTATTTAACTTGAAAAAAATTCAATAACACACATGTGACTGCTTGAAAGATCATTTCACATATGTTTATATTTCATAAAAATTAATAGTGTAAAAGTAAAATGTGTTCCAAAAAGTTACACATGGGAGTTATAGTGTTTTATTTTAATAAGGAACTAGTATACTAAAGTTAATTTTTAAAATTTAGATATTTTATACAAGATTATAGGAAGGTAGTGGTTCTATCTGAAGGTGTAAAACCCCATAATATATAATGGTATAAATGACATTTTAACTTCCATGACACATGTGAAAGTGAAATGAAATTCATAAAATATCCAATTCACCTAAAAGTAGGGTTATTTTTTATGTTCAAAGAATAAAATTATAAGTAGGGTCATTTTTTGGCATTCTTAAAGTTCTTGAGAATAAAATTGTGTGACTAAAGAGAATATTATAATTTTTGAATTAAATGGAAAGATGTGAGTGTATTTGCTTACTTTTACACTTGTTAAAGTATTTTTATTTCTAGATTATGAGTTTACATGAAGGTAAACTAGTGATAATGAAACTTGAGGCACTAAATAAGTGCCTTGACATAAATTAATCATGAAGAATTGTGAAATTTCCCCCACATGAAACATTTTTCATGCACAGAGATTAATGTTACAAAAAATTCCATCATTGTGACAGTACATGGGAACTCAAATATTGAGGTTCTTTGAATGTGACTTAATGAAAATATAAGGACACTATTAAATTTCCTTATAAAGAAAACATTTATTCATTAAAATTATAAGGCATCCTTAAAATTGAATTTTCATATAACCAATTATGAAAATTATCAAACAGTGTACTTGTATCCTTCACTTTTGTGTGTATAAAATATTTACTCACATGTATAATATAATTTTACATGAACATGATGAATATCTATATATAACCCAGAAACCCCTCAACAGAAAGTCTTAACTACTCATACAAGGATTAAATTCTCAAATATAGTCAAAACCCATAACACCCTAACATTCTATAATATATTTCTCTTTAATAAATTTAAAATGTGTTTGATAGCTTATAATGCACGAAACACCAAACTTAAGTGAATAATGCCTTTTTAAAAAATATATAATAAAATATATTAATATATACTTGAATGAAATTTAAAAAATCAATTAATAAAATCAATTAATTATATTCATGAAACGGTTAATAAATTATATGGAATATTATTCTAGAAAGTTTTGGCTAACCTAAAATGTTTTTTTGGAAACATTTTCTTAATCTTATGTGTTTTAAATTAATGAAAATTTATTTTATTTTGATTATTATACTCATGTAAAATTACTTTTTTACATATTTATAAAAATTATTGATCATTTATACATTTCTTATCAAATGGTTAGATATATATGATAAAATAATTTAAAGGTAAAAAGTGATGTTTTAAAAAAACCAATTTTATACACGCGATGTGTTTTAATGTTAATAAATTTAGTTAATCATTATTGATGACTTATTTTATTGAAATTTTTAGATAATATTTTCATTCAAATAAATTATCATTCATCGAATGGTTTTTTTAATTCAATTAATGAGAACTAAATATTTTTATACATAAAAATACTTTTTCTTAAAAATTGTTTTCTACCTTTTGTACACAGATATTTGAATTAACTTATGTCACCTATATGAATTTAATATTTAAAAAATTATTACATTGATGGGTTCATCAAAATAGGTATATATTAATAACATCAACTAAGTTTTTATGAATAATGAGTAGTTACCATGGTAAAAATCTTGTCATCCCTGTAAAAGTTAAAAACCTTAATGAGGGGGTTAAACATAGATATAAGGATTAAATTATCAATAAATATTGACTAACTCAGATTATTTTAGTGTATTTAGACGCAAAATTATTAAATATTTAAAACTATATCAATTTTTATCCACTTTACCATGAAAATGACTTTATATTATTTTAAAACCTTGAATAATTACATGAGTTCCACTCCCCTCACTTATAAGAGAGAACCTTGTCTTCTCAATTTTTTACTCACATTGATCACACAATTTCATCCAATCCCTACCTATATATAATTAAAAATTTATTACCCTTCTCTTAGAGGTCTTTTTCACAATAATGAACATCCTAAGAAAGCATAATAGGTAATCTAAATGAAGAAACTCGGAGAATATGTAATCATCATTACCAATATATTTAAAGTTTTTTTTTATTTTTCCACATAATAAAAATATTATATAACCATATTAATTTAATTGAATATGTTTAATTAATTTAATAAAATGGTTTCATGTTAATGGTCAAATTATTTTCTATCTATCTTCAATCCTATGGAAAATGCAAGAGTTTCTCTTGTGTACGTATGGACTACCGTCTCTATGAAGTGATGTGTTTGATTTTTCATAATTCACCCACATGGATTGCTATATTTACATATTTGAAAAATATATATTATATTTATGATATAATTATGATTTTAGAATAATAAATTATTATTTACCTTCTTTTATTTTCATACATTTCGAAATTAAATCACAACTCATGTATACATGTGAACAACTTCCTCCACAAAGTGATGTAATTCCTTTATCATTTCTAAATTAGATGGGTTTTTATAAATGTATATTTAATGAATTAATATGATATTTATGAAATTATCAATGTTATTTAGTAGATAAAACTATGACCAAGGTGCATGTTCTAGAATCTCCAAACTAAAACATGCTAGAAAAATGAAACAATTAACACTAGAATGTTGCCTTTAGTAGAGAATAATTCATAAATGGGTGATTGGAAATTATAAATGAATTATATCTAAAAAGAGAGGTATAAATATCGTATAATATATATTTTTCATAAATTTAAATTTATAAAATAAGTGTTAAATCATGTACAAAGAAATTAAGAACTTGAGGTGAGGGTTTCACCATCTCGATTTCCTTTATTAAGAAATATTCTACATTGACCACATTATTTATTTATTGTGGTTTATATAAATCCTTTGAATGAATTTTATGATATTTTTCATGAAAATTGTAGTCATTTACTAATTCATATAATGTTATTTTTTCATGAAGTTTTGATTCAAATATTACAAAAGTTGTAAGGTTTTATGTTACAATGTCACGTTTTACCAAGATTTTTTATGCTTCAATATACATTATAGGAAATTATAAGTTATATATATTTTAAACCTCGTCTATTATATTTTTATCGGGTTATTTTTTATTTTTCTAAGTATTATTTTTATTTCCACCTATTTTTTACCTAAATGGATGAAATGTCTTTAAAAAAAAGTTGACCTTATTTCATCTTTCGGAATGGTAATATTTTTCATCAATGCCCATTTTCATAAAAGAAATGAAAAAATGTTCTTTTATATTCTCCAATGATTATGTAGTCACTGTAAAAAATATTTGGAATTGTTTACAGTAGTTTAAGAATAAATATTTACCATTTTTTCTAAATGGGTTATATTTTACTTTTTACAAAAGTGTTCAAAAAATATTTCTTTAATATTTACCAAATGAAAATATATTCCCACCATCATTACCATTATTTTCTCCATATTCATTTATAAGGTTCTAATTTTTTTTTTAAAAACACCTACTTTCATTATTCTATGATTTTTTAAAAACAATTACAAAAATAAAAGGTTGTTTTTTATTTTTCTTCAAAGTATATATCTAATTCTTTAATAAAATTATTTTTTATCTATACCAAAATCCATTAAGGACTATTACGCTTTAATATGAATAAGGTATTTTGATAAAATCCATGCTCCTTATCTGAATGAATTATTTCTATGTCATGAATAAATATTTATTAAACTTTTTTTCTTTCTATAGGTTATTCTATGAAGAAATTATGAATGTTTTTTGTGATCAATATAAGAAAACCCAGATTCAGTTGTGGTTTTTTCACAACTTTTTTAAAAAAAATACGCTAAATATTTTTCAAGAAAAAAATTAATGGAAGCCTTTTCATTGTAGTTTTTAAAACCACAGCTAAATGATTTTTAAATATTTTTTTTATTGTTTTAAATTTGTTTTCCAAAAAAATTAATTTATTTTTAGTCGTGGTTTTAAAAAGTCGCTGTTAAATTAAAGGAAAAAATTAAAAAATAAAATATATAATTTTTATTGATTATTTATTATTTATTATTTACGATCTTATATGGTTTTCTATTGATAATCTTAATTATTTATAAAAGGTAAATTAGTAAATATTTATAATAATTAGTTAATAATAATTTTAAACTTAAAAAGAATCTTCAATAAGTTAAAAATTTGAGCTCGATATCAAATGACCATAACATTTGATATGGAAGTCCATTTTAGCTCCAAAACCAGTCAAATTGATGATTATAAAATGAAATAAAATTAAATTAGATTAAAATTTTATAATTATTAACACTCAAAATATTATTATAGTTTCAAGAAGAGTTAAAAATTAAAATTGAACTTCAAACGGCCATAACTTTTGATCTCGGTGTTCATTTGAGCTCTACCACATATCAAATCATAGCCTGTGAAGAGATATACATCCTAATGATAGGGGAGAACCCCAGTCACATTTTTCGAGGCCAAAAAATTCTCTTAAGGCATACAAACTGAGTTTTTAGTTGGTATATCCCAATTTTTTAACATTCTTTGAAATTTCAACCTCGTTTAAGGGCGTATTACTATCTTTTTCAATGGGGACTGAATTTTTTCTCTAGTCTTACACTCATACTAATATTATGGTTTTTAATTTTTATAATTTTTCATCATATATTCTTATTTTTAATTATATATATGCATATTTTCTTATATTTACTGATCATAAATCACTTGTATAAATACATATATACATTGAAATGTATTTTTAAACATATAAACCATGTGGAAATAAATATTTATTATTTATTTAATTTAAAATAAATAATTATTATCTTATTTACCCTGTAAAAATGCATTAATATGTATATATATAAATATATACCTATACAAGTAATATTTAAATATAAACATGTGTGTGTCAATAGAAAAATATATTTCTATTTATATTATAATATATATGTAAATAAAAACATATATACGTAAATATTTGTGTGTATAAATAATACAGAATTTATTTTTTATATAAATATATCATTGTTATTAAATATAGTATATAAATGAATTTACAGTAAAACATTACGAATATATATATATATACATACATATATAAATAATGTTTATATATACATATGTGTGTGTGTTGATAAATAGATATATATTTAAATTTATATTTAATATATGTAAATAAATATTAATATACCATATATTTAAATAAATTTGTGTGTGTGTGTCATAAAAAATTGATGTGATTTCATCTTCATATAAGAGTGTCTTCATATTCTTTTTATATCATTTTTTATTTTATTTCATTGATTTACATTCCTATTGATTTTATGGTGTTGTAACTGTTGTGTTTTCTCCTCTTTTGGTTATTAATTATCAATTATATATATCTGTTTATATGAATTTATAAATCTTTATATATATTCACATAAATTTATAGATATTTATACAAATTTTTTTATTTAATTTTATATCATATATTTGTAAATATATATAGATATTTATATTTTCTTCTATTTATAAATATATATTAATATTAATATATAATTATATATCTCAGTGTTTATATATATATTTATGCAACATAAATGCGTGTTTATACATATTTATATAAATTTTATATATATATATATATATATATATCCATTTATTATTATTTTTTATTTATTTTTTTATTATTTATTATTTATCTATTATTTATTATTTTTCATTATTATTTTATTATTTAATTATTTCTATATTATTTACTTATTTTTTATTTATATTTTATTATCTATTATCTATTATCTATTATATATTATTTAATATTCATTATTATTTATTGTTATTCATTATTTAGTTATTATGTGTATATTAGTTATTAATTTATTTTTGATTTATTATTATTTTATTATTAATTTACTATTATTTTATTATTAATTTATTATTAATTTATTTTTAATGTTTATTTATTTTATATTTTTTATTTTTTATTTTTTATTTTCATTTTATTATTTATTTCTAATTTATTTGTTTATTATTTATTTATTCACTATTTGTTTATTTTTTATACATTATTTATTAATTGATTTTTGATTTTTTATTATTATATTATTATATTATTAATTTATTATTAATGTATTATTGATTACTTATTTATTATATATTCCTTATTTATTTATTTTCAATTTATTATTTATTATTTATTATTTATTATTTATTATTTATTATTTATTATTTATTATTTATTATTTATTATTTTATAATTTTATAATTTTTTTATGATATATTAATTTTTTTAATTAATTTATTATTTATAAATAAACTATATATTATATATTATATATTATATATTAATTTATAATTTTTTCTTGTTTATTTTTTATTTTTTATTTTTTATTTTTTATTTTTTATTGTTTTCTATTTATTAATTATTATTTTTTATTTACGAATTATTATTTACTATTTATTATTTATTATTTGTTATTTGTTATCTACAATTTTTTATTTACCATTTATTATTATATTATATATTTACTATTTATTATTCATTTATATTTTATTTATTTATTTTTAATTTATAATTTGTATTTTCTAAAATATTAATAATTACTTATTATTTATTTATTATTTATTATAGCCCCCTTAAGGGCCTTTTGTGCGACTATCGTGTGTTAGTGGCCACACACTTATTTTAATAAAAATAATAATGATTTAGTCCAAAAAAATATTAATTATTTATTATTTATTAATTATTAATCATGATTGATTAATAATTATTTAGTTTTTATCGGTTTGTTATGTATTATTTTTTTCAGTTAATATATATATATATATAAGTATATTAAATTCTTTTTATTTTTCATATGAAGAGCCTACTTGAGTGGTAAAATCTAGAGAATTATCAAGAGATAAGTGGTTCAAATCTCACCCAATGCAGAATTTCTATATATGGCATGTCATGTGCATGTGCATGGTAATATATAGTGAATAAATAATAAATAGTAAATAATAAATAATAAATAGTTTGATAGTTAGATAACAAATAATTAGATAGTAAATAAATTAAGAAAATAATAAAATAATACAAAATTTAAAAAAAAAAATTAAAAAAATTAAAAAAAACGACCCCTAAAAAACGAACGCTAAATCATTCAATGATAGTTCTGTAAAACCAATGCTAATTGATTGTCGACACATGATTTAGTGACAAGTTTCCAAAACCATCGCAGAAGGATTTATTGGTTGTTTAAACCATCGTTAAATGAAGAAAACCTGCCGCTAAATGCCAATTTTGGTGTTGTGGATCTTGTCGAAAGCATATATATCATTTCCAAAATTTGGTAAGTGTACCCATAAATATATATCTCTCTAATGGGTTGGGTGAATATTGATATATCATGAGGTAATATGAATGGGAATGGAGATTGAACATAATCTAATATGGGACTTCATCCACTATGAATGAAAAGGGAATGGAGAGTGAACCCATCCATTATAGGACTCTTCCCACTATGTTATAATGGCATCATAAGTGATAATTGAATTTGAAAAGATTATTTATGCTTATAATTGTGCCACATTCCTATGATATGTTCTTATACTTATGATATTCTCTTATGGGTCAAGATTAATTATTGATGACTCTGCACTCTTATGACTCGTTTCTTCTTTATGACAAAGTTATATTTCATGAATCATGATTTATGATCAACAAATGATTGGGAATGAATTTTTTATGTTAGAATCAGTCACTCATACCCTTATACATATCTTATTCTCACTTATGATATTTGATTGATGTCTCCCATGTTTACACTTATTGAAATCTAATTTTACTCTTTCTTATGTTTCTATTTCTCTAGGTTATGGAGAAAGTTATTATGTAAGATGTGTCTAATAAGTATAATATATGAGAAGAAAATTTCAGGATATGTTCAATATATTTTTTGAAATTATTTGATTATGTATAAAGTCTCTAAAACCCTAAACCTTTACAGTTCATGGGTGTCAATTATTATGAGATATATTGAATACTCATCTAAAATGATATCATATTTATATTTGGAATGATCATGTCACCTTAGATGGTGTCAAATTAAGTTTTAGTTCTTTTTAGAGACTAGGTTATGAATAATATAATGAAAGAAGTTAATAAACCAAATGATGAACTAAAGGTGATATAGGATGAACCTAATGAATCGTTTTTTGATAGGAAAGGGTAATGATTAAGTACATCTTAGTATTTATTTTCTTTATGATAGGATTTATCACAATGATTATTATGGATTGATGCTCATTCTAACCATTTTGGTTTTAGTAAGGGATGGAATATTGAATGATGAAGTTGGGGTGGTGGTTAGTTTTCTCAATATTGAAATTTTATTTTATTTTTTCATGTTATATGCATTATTTAATACTATTAATATCTATTTAATACAATGAATTTATAACCTCATCGATTAGAATTTTAATTATTAGTGAAAGTCCTAATGCTATGATGATTTTATTTTAATTTAATAGCTCCTCACTAATAGAAGTTTTTGGGAATGTGATTCCTATGAATCTTGTAATTATCACTCTTGTTTAGTTTTATGTGATGTTAGTCATGGATTGGATATCTCTATAAGGATCCCATGTCAATTTTTGAGGAAAGGAGGTCATGGTATCTTACAAATAAAATTATGATCATATATTAGTGTAAGGATGAATATGAACTTCAAATGTAAATTACTTCAATTATATAGGTATTTATACCTATGCATGAGGGGTATTTATCTAAAATGGTTGTGGAGAAACTAAAAAATTATGATATTCCATTTTTTGGAATATATTGATGTCTTTCTAGAAGAGTTTCCTAGTACACCCCTGAATTCATGAAGTTGAGTATTTAATAAAAGTCATGTCTGGTCTTATTCTAATTTCAATGAATCCTTACAGGATGGGCCTAATTGATTTATAATAATTGAAGAATAAATTTTATGAGAATATGTCAAAGTTATTCATTTGGATAAGCTTTTATCCATTGGGTGCATCTATTGTTTTTTGTTCAAAAGAAATATGGGTTAATGCATCTCTATATTGATCATCATAAACATGACAATATCTTGATCAAGAATAAGTATCCTCAACCTAGTATTGATGATTTTTTTGATCAACTATGACCATACAAATAAAGTTTTAAATATTGTACTTGGATTTTGATAACACTGATTAAGGTTCAAAAGAGAGGTAAAACCCAATACATCCTTCTATATGAGGTATGTACACTATAAATCTACAGTGATTTCATTTGAACATACCAATTACTTCACTATATTCATGAATATAATGAACAGATTCATTAGACATTACCTTGATCAGTTGTTGATTCTCTTTATGGATGATACAATACATTATTCTAACATCAAGGAAAATCTTGATGATTATATAAGGATTTCATTAAAGACCCTGTGGAATGAAATTATTTAGTCCAAATTTTTCAAGTGTGAATTCTAACTATAGAAAGTATCTTTCTTGGGTCATGTAATTACAACTGATGGAATATTAGTGGATCCATAAAAGATAAATGTTCTTAAAAAATTTACTAGGACAATCGTGGTGACTATGATCCATAGTTATCTTGGATTTTCTAGAAATTATTGATGTTTTGTGAGAAATTTCTTGTGGATGTCAAATCCACTAACCAAGTTGACACAAAAGGGATTCAACTTCATTTAGACTAAGGATTATTAATATATTTTCATGGAACTCAAGTGAAGGTTGGTCATCTCACTTAGCTCACAATACCCTACAGTGGAAAAGGGTTTTTAATCTATAGTGATGCCTTAAATAATGGATTGGGATGTGCCATTAAGAATAATGACATAGTGGTAGTGTCTTCTTCTTTCCAGTAGAATGTTCTTCAGAAAAATAACCAACTCGTGATTTAGAGGTAATAGTGATATTTTTTTCTTTAAATACATTTAAGAATTATATTTATAGTGGAATGTGTGATATATATAATAATCATAAAATATTGAATTATATATTCATATATAAATAGTTGAATATAAACTAAAGGCTATGGTTGTAGCTGATTAAAAATTTTGAATTCTCAATACAATACTACCCTATAAAGGTGAACATGGTGGATAATGATTTGAGTCATAAGAGCCACGTTTTTGTATCCATGATGAAGATTGAAAGAGATATAATATTTATGGATTTCTAGAGGATGAATCTTGAAATCACAAAAGTAGGAGATAAATCCTATTTTTCTCAGATGAATTTTCAACCATTTATTTATGTAATGATTAAAGAGGCATATAAGGAGGATGCATAAATATATGAAATGATAAATAATGTTATTTAAATTAATATTAATAGTGAAATTAATATTTATAGTGATGTATTTATTTGGTTTCAGAACTAATTATATATTCAGCCAATAATATAATTGAAGAAAAGTCTATTAGATAAATAATATCGCTCTTCATCCTATATCTATACTAGGAGTACAACAATGTATAGAGAAATCAAATATAACTTCTTGTTGATATACATGAATTTATATTTTAGAGAGAAAGTATATGTATTCCTATTATTTCAATAAGTTAATGATAAACATAATAATTCTAAGGTTATTTTATAAATATTACCCATATTGGTGCAAAACTGGAAAAATATCACCATGTATTTCATCATAGGAATTCCATAAAATATATAAATATTATAACACAATTTGGGTTTTTGTTAATATCCTCAATAATTTAAACTAATTTTATTTCTTTTTAAGAAGTGTTCTCTATTTACCACTTTTTCTAATATACATTATGGAAGTAGTAAGGTTGTATGGAGTACCACTCTAAATCATATCTACTTAAGATTTGAGTTTTACCTCAATGTTCGTGAAAATTATCTAATAATTATTGAATAAAGAGTTTAACATTATCACTTCATATCATACTCTAATATATTTTCAATATAATAAAACTATTAAAACACTTGAAGATATATTGAAATCTTTCTCTAGGTATTTCAGAGCTGTTTGTGAAAAACACCTTCCTCTAGTTGAATTTTGTTACAAAAATATCTTTCACTCTAGCTTTTATATGGATCCTTATGAATCCCCCTATAATAAGAAGTGAATAAATACAAAATTATTGGATGAATTTTGAGAATAAAATATATTGTGTTCTAATATAGCTAAATAACTATTAGGGAATGTTAGTGTCATTCAATAGTACCTCTCGGCATCTCAGAGTCCATAAAATAGTTATAATGATAACCAATGATAAGATCTAGAATTTTATGTTGGATAGAAGATATTATTATATATATCTAATTGTAATAATGTTATGATATTTTAAATTAAGGGGAATTATATCCCTAGATAAATTGATCCCTTCGAGATTCTTGATCGGGTATGGGTGGTGTCTTATCACTTGGTGCTTTAACTAAACCTTACTCAGGTTCATAATGTGTTCTATGTATCACTTTTTAGGAAGTACATATCTACTCCTTCCCATGTACTTAACCCATTGGTCATACCCTTATATAATTTTCTTTTTTATGATTAGAACCCATTAAAAATATTAGATTATATAGATAAATTTAAGAAAAACAAGTCTATACACCTAGTTAATGTTCTCAAGAGGAAACAAAAAATTGAGAAAGTTTCATTGGAACCCGAGGAGGTAATGTGGTAGAATTATACTCATTTTTTCTTTAGATTAATATAATTTTGAGGTTGGAATTCATATAAGATTGTACAGTGTAATAATCTAATATTTTATAATATATTTCTCATTAATAAATTCGATGTTTTTGATATCTTATGGCACATGCAATACCAAATATAATTGAATAATTCCTTATTAAAAAATATTAAATTAAATACTTTAAAAAAAATTAATTTAAATTTATATAATTAAAGTAATAAAATCATGTAATGACATTAATGAAGTGGTAAAGAAATGATAAGGAATATTAGTCCAGTAATTCTTGGCAAATAGAAATGTTTTGCCGATAAACATTACTTTTATCATATAGGTTTTATTTTAAAAATAATTTCTTTTATTTTGGGTATTAAACTTATATAAATTTATTTTTTACACGTGTATAAAAATTATTAATAATTAGTACATTTTTATAAATTGGTTGGAAATAAAGATAATAAAATTAAGTTAAAAAAGAGATATTTTTCATAAAATTGTTTTTATGTAAGTGATGTGTTTTTATGTTAATAAATAAAATTTATCACTACTAATGAATTATTTCAATGAAATTTTTATATAATATTTCCAATAAAATAAATTAAAATTCATTTAATAGTTTTCATAAATAAAGAAAATATAATAAAATCATTTTTTCTTAAAATTATTTTTTATAACAAATGGTTTTTATGCATTTAGTGCTATATTTATATGAAATATTTTAAAACATATGATATAATCACATAAATTGTCATTGATTATTGAAAATTTAAAACATTTATTATTCATTTTTGTTTTGAAAAATTTTTATTTCATGACTCATGATTTATGATCTAGGACTAATTAGTTATAAATTTGAAAGTTATGCTCAATATCACATTTTATTATTATTATCTTATACTCACTTATGATATTTTTTGATGTATCCAATATTTACCATTACCGAGTATCTGATCTAACCCTTTATAATGTTTCAAGTTCACATATTTATTAAGAAAGTTTTTAGGTAGGATATGTCTAAGAAGATTACTATATAAAAAGGAATTTGTGGGAGATGTTGAAAATATATAATAAAATAAGTAGATTGTATATCAAACCAGCAAAGACACGGAACATTTATGGTTTTAGTTCATGTATTATTATAAAATTTATTGAATAATGATCTAAAATGTTTTAATATTTATGTATGGAATTAATGGATCACCTTAAAACCCCTACTTTCATGCAACAACTTTCATGCACCCCTCTAGAGAAAAACTCAAAACCAATGAATTTCTCCCATATGTGTATAATCATTAAAAAATAATATTTATACATAGGGACCTTGAATAGCTTCCAAAAATGGGTCTAAAACTTTTGGACCAAACACATAAATTAAAATTTAATACTTACACATAGGCCACCCAGAACATTAAGGATTGTGGGAAAAATGAAACACATACACTTGCGTAAGTATGTTAACATGGAAACACCAAACCATGACATTTTAAAAATGTGTATGTTTTCTAAGAATTTAGGATATCCTAAATATACATAAAAATTTTCTATAAATAATAAGTATAAATTTAATAAATGATGAATGTGAATATCTATTGGTGTGTATATTCCAATTTTTTTGATATGATGTGAAAATTTTTTATATTTACAAAATTACCACTTACCAAGGGATTTCCCACCCTATAGTGTATATATTACCCTTTTCCATCACCTATAGACTATTGATCATTGTGGGTTACCCTCGAGGAGGTAATCTACCACTCCCAACATCATCTTTGGGGCCCAAAATAATTGTTTCTTTTTTATAAGCCCAACTCAGGTTATATACCTAACTCATCTAATTAGTTATCAATTTTCTCTTACTGAATAATCTCTAATGAACTCTTGTTAACATCTTCATATGAAAAAATAATGTTACATGTCCTTAAAATACTTATATATCTTCATGAAACTCCCAACACTTGAGATAAGTTCATTGAATTGGCCTCCACACTTGGTGTAAGATCAACTTCTATATAACTGGACCCCACCTCCCATGGGTCCGTCTCCCCTTTTATTTTCTATTTTCCATGGGAATAGATACTTATAAATAGTATTCCATTCTATTGTAATCCCAAAACCGTAACTATGTTTGTCTAATGGTTCAATCTCTAAAAGTTTATAACTTAGTTTAAGTCCCTACAACTTCACCCAGTTCATCTATCGATGAAATTGTTTTGGGATAATCATGTGTAAGTCCAACTATCATAATATTTTTAAGAATATTTAACTTATTTTGTGTTATTAATATGACCTTATACTATAAAAGTCAATGGACTTGGTTTCATGACCTTAAAAGTTATAACAATGGTCTTGGTCACACAATCATAAAAGGCACACCACAGCTCCTTATTGCATGACCATAAAAGGTACAACTTTTTTATTAGTCACATGACCTTTAAAGGTATGGAATGCCATATCACATGGATATAGTATATGATATTGAAATTTATGGGCTTTGATTCACCCATAAAATATATATAGTAATCCCTCTATAGGCCCAATCTCAATACTTTATCAACTTTCACCCCCCCCCCCCCTAAACCCAATTCATTATCCAGGACAACACAAAACATCATCTTGATCCTTAAGTCTTTTTAGAGTATCTTAAAATCTACCATAACCTAATACACCTTCCATGGTGTAAATTTTAACTTCTCGTATTTTAAAAAAACTCCCTTAAATCATATAATTAATGTGAATTTATTTTCATTTTTTAATTATATAAATAGAGAATTAATTTACAAAATTATTTAAAAAAGATGTGATAATTAATTTTTTAAGAAGAAAATAGTAAGTTATTTATCTCTTGTTCTTATAGATTGTTAATATGACTTTACTCTTTCATGTTTATATTTTTAAAGAAATTAATACTATGAAAAGTGGTAATATTTTATTTAATAATAATAAAAAACCACTTTTAATTTATGTACGACAATTGACTTTGATAACAAATAAATATTTATAAAAATGGTTTTATAAAATTTATTAAAATGAATTCATGATTATTTTTTTAAAAAATTATTTAAAAGGTACCATACTGTTATTGATTGTTTTATTTTTTTTATTTTGATATTTAAATTGTAATTTATTAATTAAAAACTAATTATTAACAATGTATGATATATGATTTATTATTCGTACAGTATTAACATATAAACATTAAATGTAATGTGTCAATTTATAATTTCAAAAGAAATTTTATGTACATAATAAGATAAAATTAAAGGTCACATTAAATTATTATAAATTTAAGATTTTACATGCAACACTTAGCTAACGTGAACCATGTTATATGATTGATTTATTATTATTTATTTTGAATATTATTATCTAACTGGTGGATTGGAATGTATGAATAATAATAACAAAATTATAAAAAATATATATTGTTTACACATGTATAATATAAGATATAGTGTTCATATGAGTTGAAAATTTCTAAAAAAATTGAATTTATAAATTACTAGATGGGGTAGTTTTTTATTGGATATTCCAAATAGAATTATAATTATTTTACAGATTAAAGGTTTTTCTTTTAGATGTGGTACAAGTATTAGGTGGTAAATTAAAGATTTCGATAGTGTCTCAAGGGTTCAAGACCTAGGGTTAAAGGTTTTGAAAAGTACAACATATGGCGCAAGGTCAGCACACTGTTAGTGATAACTATGTGGACAAATCGTGCGACCCAGTTTGTATAGGTTCATAGATTAGTAAACAATGTGGTAGTCTATGAGAAAGCAATTGGGATTATATAATTAATTACATTCACATCACACAGTTGGTGCATAGTTAGTTATACCATGATCTATACCTGTGAGAGGTGTCTTATTCTCAGATAGTGGGGTTCACATTTTGGCCAATTGTTTGGCTCATTAAAGGAGGGAAAGTTACTATTTTTTTCCTTGACCTATAAGAGGGAAGACCCATTTTTTATTCCCTATATCACATTCAAATGACTCAATTAACCCCCTACTATTCCTAATTTATTCATCCCCTTAAATTTAGGGTGTTCTTGGTAGATTTGGATGTCATTCTACAGAAATTCATACAAATTATTTTAATTTGTTGGACTCTATTAGTATTATATTATTATCCCTCAAATTTTTATTTTCCCTAGTTATCTTTTCTAATTTTTATCTCAACCTAATAATGGTGGAAACAGATATTGGTTAAGATAGTTTTTCTTTACCTAGTTAGAGGACATCATGGGAGGAAGTCTACACTTCACCACATGTTCTTTCATAGAGTTATATATCCATGGTGATTTTTTTTAAATGTAAAATTAAATATATTGGGTGACTGTTTTGAAATCATTGTTTAGTAAATATGATTTAATTAAGGTTGATTATTCGTCATCATTTTTTGGAGGTTATTGGTTTGTGGTTTCTAGTGTGATAGGATCAGCCAGTGAGGTTTTGATCTGTATTCCTTTATTTTTAAATTTATTTATTTTTTTTATCTTGTTGATATTAATTAATTAATTTCTAGTGGTCTGATTTTTGATAAAAGACCATTCCTGACTTGGACTATCTGGGATGGATGATGGCCACTGATATCAGCCCTTTGAAAAAAATGGAAATATTATATAAGTTTGGTGTTATGTTTTAATTTACCTATGAAATTTATACATTTTTATAGTATTATGTAAATCCTCAGTCTCACCCTAGAGGGAGACTATGCATGATTAAATTTTATTTAATTAATTTTATAATTAAATTAATTTGGTAAATTATAAAATATGGACACCATAGGTTACAGAAAAACCATGTATTCTAGCCTCTTTTCTTGGCCTCTGGTGGCCAAGATCAAGGCCCTTGAGGTATTGATTAGCCTCCAAAACTCTTAGGAGATGAGGTTTCACTTAGTTAGTCATGTCATCCTTTATACAGGCCTAGGGGGAAGACCTTAAGTAGAATGTGACTAAGTAGGGTGAGTTGACCACCCTAGAGTGACCATGGGTACCAAGATGGGTCATGACCCACCTTCTAATTGTCATCATAGTTGTACGACCATGAGTAGTCTAAAAGGCCATGATACCCAATTAATGATGTTTTTGGAATTTATGTTCTAGTTTATCTGTAATTCTCTAATTTTTTGATCCTAACCTAGAGGATCCCAAAAGGGATTTATCTTCCATGTCTTATTCTAAGGATCCCATGATGGATTCCTCTACTTATAATATGACTTATATGAAACCAAGATATATAATTCTAATTATATGTGTAGCTCAAGGATACCAAAAGGGATACCGCTCTCTTATAATGACCAAGGGGACCTTGGTGGGTGCCCTGGTGGTTGACTATCCCTAAACAAGTGTGTTGTCAGTTTGGGTAGTATTGGTAGCATGTGTCACCCTAAAACCTCTATGAAACATGTGAGTATGAGGGTATATGGTAGTAGATATGGGTTTATGAATTTAGGAAACCCTTTTATTTAATTTATTCTTTCACTTGGTTACAGTTGATATAGTATGTAGTTCCACACATGCAACCTATAACTTGCCCTATGGGCCTTATGTGATGTGATGTTATGGTTAGTCTTCCCATTGGCCCTTACTTGGATCCATATTATGATATTTATTTTTTTAATTTTTCCTTAATTGAATTCCTAGTTTTTATAGGATTCCTCCCTATGCGAGAGTAATAATAGAGGTCACTAACTACATCTCAAAACCCATCTGAGTTAGTGTGTCACTTAGGATGCTTATCTCTCTAGGATCCAAACGACGCTAGAGGTTATCTGGTGGTCTCTTTTCCTTAGAAAACTAATTTATTATTAAATCATTGAGAAATGATGGTGATATCCTCAATTTATACCTAGGATACTCCCTAGGATCATGTGTATACACCATTACTATACTACCTAGAGCTTTCTTGGAATGGGAAGTTGATATTGTTATTGAATGATGCCCATTTATTATCTTGGATCTAAAGAGTATTCCTCACATATCTCTAAATTTTCATCCCCATTGGGATTTAACCTAGTTTCAATGTCTTAATTTACTATGGACTAAGACATGGAATATGACATTATAGAGGATTAGTAAATGTTGAGACATATTTTGGGTCCTACTAGTTGCACATGGCTTGAGTGGTATGCCTAGGTCGCCTAAAATACTACTATATTCTTTATTTATAAGATTTATAGCTAATACCTTGAATACTACTTCATAGAGTGGTGAAACTTATGGGTCATCCCTAGGCTAGGAATTGTATCCCCCTGTGGTGGTGTATCTTTCTCAAAGACATTTCAATCATTAGTTGAAGCAAGTATGGTCAGAATATGGTATCCATTAGGCCCACGGTATTTCATTGGTTATTAATTTTATTTTATGTAGTTATATATTATTATTAGTACTTCACATATACATACTAAAAATTTACTAGCTATATAAAGTTCTATGTTGGGGTTTTATGCTCTATTTCATACTCACACCTAGCTAAAGAGGTTGTTGCACTAGGGTACCTGAAAACATAGTTACATGGTTGTGGGAACATGTTGGGTTGATGCTTAAGACTGATTGAGTAGGATAGCTCAAATATTCAGAAGGACATGGTTGTAGTATAGATTGGTGTGGGAAGTAGATAATTGAACTTTTATTTTCATATCTCTTATTTATTTTTTAATATGTGGTCAACCCACTGTGTGATAAGTGTCGTATGTATAAGATGGTTTTTCAGGCCTTTAATTAATTTGACTTTATTATATCCTTTTTTATATTTATTACCTCCCCATTATAATTATTTATTATTTTGGATAATATTTGGTTATTTTTATTGTATTCTTACTCTGTAATATATGGTGGCATGCTTGATTCTTGGTTGTAAACCAATACCAGTATTGTTTATAGAGTGAATCAGGATGAGAGATGACATAGTAATATTAGATTAGTTCATTTCCTAATGTTTTAAAATTTGGTACATAGAAGACATGAGTTTTAGAAATGTTTTAGGACCTATAATCTATACTATATTGGTGCATTGAGAACACTTATTCTAGTAATAAGTTTGGGTTATTAGGGATATGGTACTATTGTTCATGAAATTTAATGTTATAGTAAAGTATACTTTTTTATTAGTGAGATTCACATATGGTTTATATTTTAGGATTCATTAAGGATTTATGGATCTCGGATGATTTTCAAGAGTCCATTGATTTATTCTGATGCTTGGTCAGCATAACAAATAAGCATTTGTTTATGCATCATATTTGGCTTGTAGGGTCTACATGTTAAAGGGTTGTTAGTGTTTGATTACAATGAGTAATGAGGCCAACTATTTAAATTTTCAATGAAAACCAAAATGGTTTTTTCCACATATTCTCTTGGTGGAATTATACTCAATTTAATTGATTTGTTCACATTATTTTATGACAGTATCTATGGACTAGGCCATGATAAAATTTTCCAATGGTGATGCTGATACAATCCTCTCTACACATGAAGTAAAAAAACTTGTTTGGATAAAATATATACTTTGTGTTTTGTTAGTGAATCTAATAGGTTGTTAAGGTAATTTGATACCCTAGAGTGCGACCATTATGAGAACCATTTTAACCTGAGTGGATAATTCCCTTTTATTAGACCCTTTATGGGTGACTCCATTTATGGTGTGGTTAACTAAAGATTCATAAAAAAAATTATATGGTTTTTCTTGTATATCTTTCTATGATGTTTTACTTAACCAACCATAATTTATGGTTATCTAGTTAAATCATCGAATGCGATATCGATAGGTACCTAAATGCTCTATCATAAACTATGACCTCGATGGTGTATTACCATACATAGATAAATAGTCAGAGTTAGTTCACAGTATTTTCTAAATTAATATCATTAACTTCAAGGTAGAACTCCCTTATGGTAATTCTCTAAGAGGATCGAATCCTTGTAGGTTGATTCTATGTAGGTGATTCTATTATAATACTACTTGAGTTAGTAGTTTCCAATTACAATATAAATGGTATTTTAATCTTTAAATTGGAATTTAAATCATATATGATTGAACCAATGTTGGTAGGTTTGGACCTTTTTAGGTTGATGTTATCCTTGACTCCTTTAGAGAGGGTTGAAAATCTTGTAAAATATATTTTAATTTTTGAGTTTAGAATAGTTATTCTTTTGGTGTGATGTAATTAAAATAGGTTGTAACATATGTAAGAAATACTTATATGCTATGTGGTCAGACATAGTGACCCATCTTAATACTTGATTAGTAGGTCTAGGTGGAAGACCTGGAGTCCCTTAGTTTTGACTCAAACCCACATGATCCCACATTTGGTTTGATCGATGTAAACCTACATCTGTGGTTGGATGAGGTTCATGGATACCTATAGAGGTTGTGAGTGTGGTTGTGAACTTTTGTTGAGACCGATGAATAAGAGGTGTCTGGGATTATTTATATAATTAGGATGGTACATTTGGTTTATGAGGAAGTGCCTTAGGTTCTTAGGTAAGATGACTAGATTTTATTTGTTGGGTTGCCTGAGTTCTTATCCTTATTGACTAGTGGTTTCATAGTTACTGGTGTGGTCAAAGTGTTGTCAAACACTAATGGATTGAATGAAGATGGTTGGTGGATGACCATATGGAATATATTGGCATTCTTAGACCAAGGATACACAATGGTAGTGATATAACACAAACATCAAGTGAGTGTTTATTTGGTAAATCATGACGCAATTAAGTTTCCTTATTTTGAATAAGAGTTCCCAAGGATTTATTAGTATGTTACTACTAATATTCTATTTAGCATGGTCAACTTATCTTTGTAACATGTCACTCATTGGAGTATGATTTTGGTGGTAATTCAGATGGTACGGGGTTATAAACATGCAATATACAGAGATGTTAGTTCATATTAGTTGGAAATGGTAACTATTTAGAATAGAATATCGGTGAGCAGTTGTGTGAAGGTTTTGATTTGATGTTTTCAAGGGTTATACTTACGAGTGTGGTAACACAAATATTTGAGTAAAATAATGGAATTTCTCTATAATAATGGTTGTATTGAAAAAACATTGAGTTCCATGAGACGGTTGACCTGAGGGTGGACCTTGAAACATACTGTTGGGATATGGGGTGTCAGGGGTATTTAAAGTTAAGTTAAGCCTATATTGATATGACCATGGCTAGGAAGGGTGGAATTCATTTAACAGAAGATAATTATGAGGAATTATTTTAGGGCGGTGGACCTATTATGGGTTGAAAATAGTGAATTTTATTGATTCTATTTCCATGAGTTGGGAAATGAGTTATTTGTGACATATTTGTTGGTAATATGGAATTTACTGGTTACTAGAAATGTGTGTCCTTTTGTTTGAGGATTGAGTAGGAATTGGTTGTAGTGATTGAAAATTCATTACTATGGTGAAATGATGTTGATGTATCTAATGTGGGGATTCAGACATTGGTCATTGGTTTTTAACCTTTAGGTGATAAGGTTCATGGGAGTATAAGATCTATCATTGGATGTTCATTCTGGATTTTATATGTCATTGAATAAAAATAATAGAGTATTGGTATATTTCTTCAGTGAATTCTATGTACATGTAAGAATACAGACTTGGGTGGAGTCTAAGTACAAGCATTGGGATTGACATAGCTTGTAATGATCCATGGTTATTAGATCGATAATATTCTAGTGTTCATGAAGTGGAATAACAATGGAAATGTATATGAGATGGTTTATCCAAGAAAATTCATCAAAAGTTGGTTACTTTATTCAATGATTATATTTTGAATGATCTTGTAATTTATTGGGACAAAGGCATTGGAATCGGGTTCAGTGATGCATCAGATGTTGATGTTGATAATTTTCAATAATAGTTAGTGGGAAGTGTTTAGAATTTAATTCTATTGTACAGTTGCATGTGTTCAGTGATGAACCATATCCGGTATTCCACCAAGATGAGATGGCTGAAATTCATTGGATAGCCAGAAATTTTCAAATAAAATCAAGTGAGACCAAGTTAATCGTGGTTGATTGATATTTGGAAATTTAGATCAGAATATAGAACTATGAGTAATTTTATTGAGTGTGATCAGGTGTATAAAATTGAAAACTATGTCATAATCATCATTGGGATACCAGGGGAATGTTTTAGTAGGAAATTTTGACAGTGGAGGTATCATGGATTAGAATTGGATATTGGATGTAAGAACATATGGTGGGGAATTCCATGGGCATGTTGATGAATTGGATGATGATGTAATGGTAGTTTTTTATAGATGGTCTTAGGTAAGAGTCATATTGGTGTTTCAATAGTGGTTTATAGAATCATCTTGAGTATTATCATTTTAAAAACCATACTATCAGAGTGGCGCGTTAAGAGAACCACAACCATTTAGAGATGGAACACAACTATTTGAAAAAAAATTATCATCCCAAGTAGGTTAGCTTGTTCAAATATATTCCCCCAAATAATTCTCATAGATGATAAGAATTAAGGTGGAGAGGTTGTAAAATCTCATTTCTATCATATATGAAAATTTTTATAAGGAAATTTATTTTTTTAAATTAATAGATGAGGTAGTTTTTTATTAGATATTTGGAAAAGAATTTAAATGTTTCTAATTCCAAATAGTTATTTTTTAGACATGTTATGAGGATTGGAAGGTATCTTGGAGGTTTTAGTAGAATCTCAGGGTTTCAGTGCCTTAAGTTGATTTTTTTGAAGGTTGCAACAAAGGCGTAATTGTTGGCGCACATTTAGTGATAACTTTGTAGCCTACCCATGAAACCTATTTTGTATAGGTGCAAGGATTAAAAAATAAAGAATCAGGAAAGTGGAAATAGTGTGGGTGTCAATATTTAATTTCAAATATGTCATATAACTGGAACATGGTCTATTAAATAATGTGTAATGCCCACGTGAATTATTTTATGTTAGGGCAGTGGGGGCATATAGTTTTTCCAACCATGCGTCCAAATCATTCATCTCATTAAAGGAGGGAAATTAACATTTTTCAATAATGTCCTTGACAAGGGAAACCCCTTCTTCTTCTTACCCATATCACTCCTGACCCTAGAAGCCCCACCCCCCACTCCTTTATTCCCCATTCGATTTGGGGTATTCTCGGTAGATTTTGAAGTTATTCTTCAGTAAATTGTGGTAAGTATTTAATTTCCTTGTCCCCTGTTGTGATTATCTTCTTCCTCGTCAAATATTTTGTTTCTTAGATTAGGTTATTAATTTCTAATTCCTCCAAAGAATGGTGGGATCAGATACTAGTGATGGAATTGTTTCTCTACCGAGTAAGAGGATATCCCGAGAGGTCATCAGTAATTTTTTTCCTATTGTTTCATTGAGATAAATTTCCATAGTTATTTTAAAAGCTTAAAATATTAAACTAAATTTATTGGGTGACTTTTTTATGTCATTTATAATGAATTAATCTCAGTTTGAGGTTGAGGATATAGCATTGGTTTATAGTCAGCATTAGGTGCTGGCTTTAGTGTGAAGTGATCATCCGATGAGGTTTTGGGTTTTATGCATTTTATTTTAATATTTTTTATTTGTTTTTATATTTTTTATATTGATAATTTAATTTTTATTTAATTTTTATTTAATTTTTATTTAATTATAATTTTATTATAATTAATTAATTTTTGGTGGTCTAGTTTTTGAGACAAGACTTCACACATCTTGAATGAGTTTTGATGGGATATTCTTACTAGTGTCGGCCCTTAAAAACAAATATAAATATTTTATAATGTAGGCAGTCCTGTGTAATTTCCCAATGGAATTTATAAATATTTATATTAGTTTGTGAATTATCGACCTCATGCCTGAGGGAGACACCTAATGTTTAAATATTTTTTAATAAATGTTTTAAATAAATTAATTTGGTTATTTATAACATATATACACTAGGGGTCATGAAAAACCCTTGTACGCAAGCCTCATATCATTCCCCTAATGACCGAGAATGAGGTCCTTGATAAACTTATTAGCCTTCATACCTCTTAAAAGGTGAGACTACACCTACTGAGGCATGTTAATCACTTATACAGGACAAGGAGGATATACCTTAGATAGACTTGGACTAGGTAGGGTGAGTAGACCATCCTAGGGAGACCATGAGAACTGATATGGGTCATTACCCACCTCTTTGTAGTTTTCATAGTGGTAAGACAAAAAGTTGATCGCAAGGTCATTCTACCCTATTCATGAAATTTTGGTACTTGAAATATGGGTGCATCTAGAGTTTCTTGGGACCATTATCTTGATCTAGAGGATCACAAGAGGGATTCCTTTACTATGTCTAATTCCAAGGATCCAAAGAGGGATGATTCCACTTATGATTTGAAATAAAATATCTCAAGAGTTAGTCCATTGCTTATGTGTGGACCTTGAGGATTCTAAAAGGGATAAATCTCATGTGTATAGACTTAGGAGACCGTAATTGGTTCCTCAAGATTAACTAACCATAATCAAGTTTATTATGGGTTTGAGAAGTGATGGTTGTGTGTGTATCCTAGAACCCATAACAAACATGTGAGACCCCATAAATATCATAGTAGAGATGGGTTTAGGAATTTTTTTCAACCCTACACTTTTATTTATCCTTTAACATAGTTACTATTAATGAATAAGTGAGTTCCATACATGCTTGTTGGTACTCGGCCTATGGTGCTGATGTGATGTGATGGTATGGTGGGGATTCTAAAAGGTAACTCCCAAGATCCAACTTATGAAAATTATTTCATTAAATTATACCATACCAGGATGCCTAGTGTTTATAGTATTAATCATTATACTAGGGTAACATATGGTCTTCTTGATTACATCTTGTTTTATTATCTTCAAAATATAAAAGGATTAAACATGGAGATACCCATTGGAACCTCTAAGAATTTAAAAAGGATGAAGAAGACAAAGGAAGTGAATAGAATAATGAAATAAAAACACCAACATGTTATTGATGTTCCCAAGGAACCAAATAAATGGCTTGATCAAAAAGGTGGATAGTAGGTGGTGAATATCCTTATAGGTGAATATGGAAATATTTTAAATCAAATTTTATTCCAAGTTTTATATCTTCCACCTTTCAAAAATAAAAGTATAAGTTGATGAAACCACTTTCCTTATTTATGCATAAATCACTTGATAGTGTTTAGTCATAAAAATAGTTGTAGAGTTTGTTAAATAAAAGAGGTTATTCTAATTATCTCTCTACTAGAGGATAACTTTTGGACTACATAGTAATGTTTATTGATTTATATTATTTCTTACAATGAGTTTACTCTCTAAATATTAAAGTAATTGATATAAATTTCTATTATCAAGTATATTGTTTTTTAGATTCTCTAATATGTTTTTGAATACTTTAATAAAGAATAAATTTAAAGGATGTTCATGAGATTATTTACCCCACATCATTTGGGATTAAATATACGTGGGAAGAAATATTCTTAGATCCCCATAATGATGAAGAAGACACCATTATTTAATAGAGTAGAATAATCTCAAAACTATCAAGGCTATAAAAAATTACAAAATCCCTCTCTCTAACTCTATATTTTCATTTGGATTATATTTTCATGTGGGCATAAGGAATAAATAAATTTAATGTGACATTGTTGAGTTGAAATTGGTTGATTACTTTGTTTTGTTAACATTGGTTCATGTTTTTACAAGATTTTTTACAAAGTAATGAATTTTTCTGATTGATGTAAGATTTATGATGGTCGTATATCGAAAAAATACTTATAAGGAGATTGATATACACATACATATTATAAAGATGAATTATATTCATAAATCATATTTTTATGTCATGTTGGATTTTTTTCAATAGTTAAAGGAACCATTTTCAATAATTGATGACAAAATTCACACATGATTTTTAATGTGATTGATTTGGAATACATTAAATAATGTGACTGTCTTTGGGATATTTATGTCTAAATGTTTTGTTTTGTTTTTCAAAGAAGATAAATATTTATGGAGATCCTCATAAGTAGATTTAAAGATCAATTTTGTGAGTAGTCCAACTTGAAATAAGAGTAATAGATATTATAGAATCTATTATAGGATGACCATGGTTTAAGATTCCATGTTATCTATAAAGATTAATAAAGCTCTTGGAGTCTATTAGTTTAATTGGATGAATTTTTAAGGAAATTCATGAAAGAGTATATGATTTTGTTTCAGAAGTTATTTATTATAGATCACATGCCTTTACTATCTCATGAATAACTATTTAAGGATGGATAATCACAAGAAATATGAAAATCAAGATAGATCTTATGAATCCTTTTGATGAGCAAATAATTTTCCATTGGTTTCACGATTTCCTACTCACTGGGGGACAAAGATCTATCATAAACACTATCGAACCTGATAGAGTGGGGTATGGAACCTTCAAATGGATTAGGGTATATATTATATCTAATTGATGAGGATTTAACCACATTATTATTTATTTCATATGTATGTATATATATATATATATTTGTGTGTGTGTGTGTGATTTAGTGTTTTCTTATATGTATTCTTGAGAACATTTCCATGTGATTTAAATAAATAAGGTTATATCACATGAATTATTCCTTGGATAAAAAATAATGAAGATAAATTTTAAGCATAAAGGTGAATATAAGAGCTTGGAATGATTAAATAAAATCATTAAAAAATCACAGAATAATATGGATGTTAGAGAAGGATAGAATAGAATTAGTGGAATTGAATTATAGAATTATCTAAGGTAATATCATGGCACATGGAAGTTCACCACTCCATGATATGTTTATATAAAACAATAATTTAATCCTATGTAGGTTTCTCATGGTGAAATTTTATTAGTCACATCAGTAAGAAGATGAGTTTGAGATGATATTATGATATATGTGATAAAACCATGGTTTTAATGATCATGATAACACAACAACATGGTTTATTTAAAATTTTGTTATAATTAAGTAAATATTTGACAAGAGGTAAGTACAATGAAGTTGTTTAAGTCTCATCATGGTGATTTTAATGGTGTAATTGGTTAATCATATAATAGATCTTTTTCCACAAAATTAATTTTATATGAGAAGTGAATTATTCAATCATGAGTATGGTAATTTCATAGTTAAATTAGTTTTCCCACTATGGATAAAATGATGAGTCCCAGAAGAGTTGGTTATGTCTTGTGGAAAAACGTGAAATAATTAAGTGACACACTATTTTTTGAGTCAAGTGGGCATGTTTCATGAGATAACAGGTCAAGATTCAATTTATAATGAATTAAAGAATACCACATCATAATAGAGAATGTTATAATAAAACACCCTTTGTAGAGAGTATTAAAAAAAATAATGGTTCTAGAATTTATTGTGTCATAATTTCATGGAGAATAGATCACATCAAATACAAGTGGAGATACAAACCCCACACCACAATCCACATGTTAATTACACTAAGAAAAAATAGATTCAGTGAATCTGATGAGATATTTTTAGAGATATCATAGAATGAATTTTTGGATATAGAGTATGACTAAATTATTTATTGTGATGTATGACATAATTTCATATCATCATGAATTTCACTATAATTTGAATTTCCACACCAAAATATGGTTAATTTGAGAAAAATATGAAATCATACAACCTATCTTTTAGGGATGAATAGAGAAATCAAATTAGTAAAAAGTAATCATTAACTGAAAGAGTTACAATCAATATTTAGTGAAGATATCATATGGAGAAGGATGGGTAAGTTTGGGACTCATGGATTCATTAGGATTACCATTGAATATATTGGAAAAATATATCTATAAAAGGACAATTCATTTTTCAAAAATAAAGATGATGATATTGACACAACAGTTTTTTGAATGAAGTCAATATAAGGCCACTAATTTGGGTTTGTTAAATGGGTAAAATGTGGTTTCACAACTAGTTCAAAATCATTAGACACTTAATAAATATAGATTAAGGATGTTAAAGTTTAGAGATATTTATTTTTTTGTATATATTTACCTTTTAATTTTCTTTGAAATTATTATAGATATTTAAGTCTATCCCCTTTATATATCCATCTGTTCATTCAAAATTGATAATAAGGTAGTGTAGTGGTCATTGGGATGATCACAAGTGATTCACCGAGGATATAACCACTTGATGAAAAGATTTATAGAAACCATATATACCATGATTCTCTGAGTGTTCTAGCTCTCACCAATCTTTTTCTTTATCCTTAACGTTATTGGGATCATTTTGTGATACTTGCACAAACAAGTAACATATGAAAATTGGGGAAGAAAGGAGAAAAGAGATAGAGTTCATATATGACATAAATCAATGGTTCAGCCCCCCCCCCCACCCCACTCATAGTGGCCTGTAAAATTCTTTCAAGAACCAACACCTTTCATTGATCCTTTTTTTCATAAGTTGTTATTATGTTGAAAGTAAAAGTTTTAAAACCAATGTATTTTTATTTCAATTAATCTCTTAGACCATTATATATTATAATTAACCTCACAAGTAACTTAAAAATACATTACTTAATATAGATTATTTTTTTATAAAACTCAAATATTTAATTATTTACCACTTATTTTTAAAACACCTAAAATAGGGTTTCACCCTTTGTAGTTGTACGCTACCTAAGTGAATGATATTGTTTTATTTTTTACTTATTAAATTAACTGATATTATTTAAATTTGATTTTAGGATTTAATAAAACATAATTGTAAAGTAATATCATTTATATGTTTTTTGGAATGATAAAATAGCCATTTTAATATTATCATTATACATAAAATAAATATTGATATTTTTAAGCTTTTAAAACAAGATTATTGAAGAAGATTGAATAAATTGTAAATGTTTACTAATTAACTGAAATCAGAATCATTTTTGATGATATAAGCCAGGCACATTGACACTTATGAAGCTTATGGAACCATTTTTAAAGGGGCCAATGAATTTTATTTTTATACAGAATATTTTTAGAATGATAAACTAAGATACATAAAAAAAGATAACGCAATAAAAAATAAACTAATAAATGAATAATACATGATAATAGGTGAATTAAAATAAATAATAATAAATAAATAAAAATTATGGATATTCAAAAAAAATTAATAAATAGATCTAATAAAATTATCCAATAGTTTATAGGACATAAAAAGAAATCATGGACATTAGGTAAGGGTTTCCTTCTAAATTTCCATTATTTTAAACTATTGTTTCTCTATTTCCTATATAATCTTCTATATTTCATATCCAAGGTCTTGAATGTATAAAATTATATCTTTCCTTGTTCTTCTTTTTTTGAATTTATAGCCATTTTTTCTACCATATAGATTTATACTTTATTTCCTACATTGTGTTATGGAGATTTTTTCTCTCTATTCATCTTTCCCTCTTTATAATATGATAACCTTTGGTTGTTTATGTTTCCTTAACTTTCATTTTTCAATAGATATACATGTAATTATGGTTTACCTCCTATTCATACATCAAAAAAAAACCCTAATACGTTTATTAGAGAAACTTTTGAATTTTTCATATCTTCTTCTCCAAGTTTATTTAATTTTAATTCTATTTCCTTTCAAGGTTCGGTTATTGGGAAATTTTATTATTGAAATAATTTTTTAAACTCATTTTAACCCATTTTGAAGATTATTTTTCTAATTGACTTATTTTTTTAACCATATCAATATAAGTAATGAAAACACTTTTCATGATTTTTTTTATATTTTCTTATTTATTCTTATTGTGATTCTTTTTCAAAGAAATTATTTTTTATAGAAGTTTTAATCATTACTAATTATTAAAATTTTATTTTTATAAAAAAATCTTACATCTTCCATCTTAATTAAAAATTATAATTTCCTTATTTAAATGTTCTGTAAAAAATATAAGAAATTTTTTTCTTAAAACTTATATACTTTTTTATATTATTATAAAATATTTTTCAGATATGTTAAATTCATTTTTAAATTACATCATTTAAAAGTTACAAATGTTAATCCCTCTCTCATTATACATTTGTATAAGGTTTACTATAGTGAAATAAAGTATTTATCCATTATACAAAATTCTAATATATTCATTGAGATATAGAAAAGAAATACTTATAAGTAAAATGATCCTTGGATCCCTTTGTCTTGAATTTTCCTTTACTATAATAAATATAATATTTTTCCAATTTATTTCCATTGTCAATTAATCCCCCCCCCCCCTCACACAGACATTATTTCTATCTTTACTTGGACCAAAAATTTGAACTATTTATATGGGTCCTATATAAAATGGTTCTATTAAATATTATAGGTTACTAGTGTAATATGTTGTTAGTTCCCTAAGATATTAAACTTTTAATTATAGAAATTATTTTTAATTATTGTTATGTATAACAATTATGTATATTTATCATCATATCCATATGTTCAGTTCTAAAGTGTCTCAGAAATAAACTTCATCACAGCCATTAAGTCTTTATAGATGACACAAAACTTTAACATAACCCATAATTCTAATTGGAGGACCTTAAACTCCAGAGTACCCTTTAGTCTTTTGTATAATAATAAGCTCAAATATAACCATTAATCCTTATTAGATGACCTTAAACTCTAAAATAAATCCATCCAAAAGCATGGATGACACAAAAATATAGCATAGACTTTAAGCCTTCTTGGGTGACAATGAATTCTAATATAACCCTTAAATATTCTTGGAAGGCCTTCAATTCAAATATAACCTTAAGTATTATTAAAGGATTTTAAACTCTAGTATAACCCAATTATGGTTCTCATAATATATTAAAACTCAAATGTACCTTTACTATTTGGTATCCTTTTGAATTGATGACCTCTTTTTATGTATACCCATTAGTGATGATCCAGTGATCAAATTTAATTGTGATAATCCAAACTGATAGTGACAAGCTATAAAATATCAAAATATATTGTTAATAAGACAATGTGAAGTTTCACAGGGGATGATCCAATGATATAAAGACTTGTATACCTGAAAAAAGTTTACTTTTGTTGTTGATGAGATAATGAGTGATTTTTTAAGTAAAATCTGATCAATTGAGGTTCCATGTACCATACAAGCATATAGTCACGCACTTCTTTAGAGATACTTTTATAAAGGGTATCTCATCAACTTTTTAGATGGAAATAAATTCCAAAAAAACAATTAATTCATTTCAAGTGACCCTAAACTCTTTTGTAACCCATATGCTCTTGAGTGGTGGTCCAGTTAATCATTATCTGTATGCATGATGAATGTTCACACTAACACTCTTTATTCCTTCCAAGGCAGTTATAAATTTTATATTGTCTTCCAGTATGGAATTAAACTATATTGTGATCAAACATAAACACATCCTCGTGCAATAATAATGAAACTCTAAATTTAAAATTAATTTATTTTCCATTAAAAATACTTATATGTTAATTTATCTGACACATAATGGGTGTTTTCCCTACTATGGTAGAAAACAATGAAAAATAAACTGATATTTTTATGTGTAAATTTTTCATGAACATGCCTTAAATCTATAAAAGAGTCCTAAAGTATATAAAAGTCCCCTTTGTGGGAATATTTGACCTCATATATTTTTTTAACATGTAGAACTAAATATTCCAATGATCTCATTTCATTCCCACAAAAAAAAGGAAACCAAAAAAAATATGGAAGGAAATGTTGACAATACTATATTGATCAAACATTTAATACATATAATATATGTTAGGTGAATTTCATTTAATATTTAAATAAAATTTATTAAAAAAATATTTTCTATAAAATATATAATAATTAGAATTTATATATTTTATAATGATTAAGATATATTATATATTAAATAATAATGAACCTTAAATAAAAAAATTATAGGGAATGCATATTATGAGCATTATATTTTAAATTTAATACACAAAATATGTATACATATTACATTATATATTTAGGATAATAATAATAAATATATTATATTATATAATAATTAAAATTTATTATATATTATATAATGATAAATGTTTACTATACATTATATAATAATAGATATTTTTCATCCATTCCATATCACAGTGATCTAAATAGAAGAATATAAGAAAACACTATAATACTCCTAGCAGTTCAACCCCTTCATAATGTGGACTCCACTCCCTATATTTTTATAATAAATCCACTGGCCCATAATAAATTATAGATAATGATTAAATGGAGACATGATAGAAAAAACAAACACTATAATACCATTATGCCTCCCATATCCCACCACCCCCAAAAACTCAACCACCAATGGGAAACTTATAAGTAATTAATAAAAATAAATAAATAAATTGATAGGATTGGATAATCCAAATTAAAGAGTTTATAATAATGAATATACAAGATATAAATCATGTCTTTCACCATGATCATGAAAAACAATCACAACCAGACACCTAAGTGGAAAGAAAAATTCAACACATTCTTTAAATGGACTCTGCTCCGAATGTTTTCACTATTAATTAAAAAGAATGGAATTCAAAAGATATGGGGATTAAATGGAATCAAAATAGAATAATTAAAACCAAATCCCACCATTCTTTCACCATACCACCACCCCCAATGAATCATCCACTAATTGGTAACTTTTAAGAAATCAATAAAAATAAAGAAATATTATGAGGGGAAAATATCCTCCCAATTAAAGAGTCTATAATTACCAAGAACTAGAATATAATCTATTTCCATTAATCATGGTATCATAAAATAAAACTAGGTTACCCCTATGTATTATTTTTATCAAGCTTGTGGTAAAAAAGGCAACAGCATTAAGTGAGATCTTTTTATCACTATAAAAAGGAAATATAGTAGTAATTCTGAATTCTATCATCCTTAAGGATAATAATCAAGGGGTGGGTAAGGGTTTAAAGGATTATTATATAATTTTATTAAGAAATAGAATTATTTATATCTTTAAAACCGTCCAATAATCCCAAATAATAAAATAGTCGATATTGTATACCAACATTGTCTATAATGATATGTTAGGGAAAACAAACCTACACATCCCAATCTAATAAATGTAGGAATGGTGAGAAATTTTTTGCATGATAACAAGGGTAGGATTAAAAAACTAAACCCCCTTAAGTAATTACATAAGCTTTATTGACAATCAGCCACCAAAATATCTAAAAATTCCTCCTAAATTGATTGATCATTCAATAAGATCTATATTCAGAATTATGCTTTGTCACCATCTTCTATATATTGAATCAAAACCCAACTCTTAATTATAATAATATTATAATATATATATATATATTCAATATAATAATTAATGTCAAATATTATAAAATAATGAACATTTATTATATATTACATAATAATGAACTTTTTTTATACACTATATAACAATGAAAATTTATTGCATAGAATAATGTATCTCATTATAATTTTATATAGTATAATGATGTGTATATATAATTTCCAACATATGTGTGTTTGTGTGTGTGTGTGTGATAAAAAAGTTTCAGATTACATATTAATGATCATTTATTATATATTGCACAAAAACAAACCATTATAATATATTGAATAATATAACACATCATTCTTTAGTTTTTATTTAATGCACATTATTTTTATATACAAATAAAATAATATATTTCACATACCATATATTCGATGCATTAAATTTTATAGTGTAATGAAAATTTTTTAATATAATTTTTAGGTCATATAGTGTATGAATTATATTTATTTATTTTTGATGCTTGTAATTTATATATATATATATTGAATTATATATATATATATATATATATCTTTAACTTAGTTAGTTATGATATGGGGGATTTATTTCTTTATGATAGAGGGATTAATCCTCAAGGGAATTAATTTTAATGTATGACCTTTAGGCCACCCCTTTGATGTAAGGTCTTTGTTCCACACCACCAATTACAAGACTTAAACCAAAAATGTTTATTAAAAAAATTTGTGTGTGTATAATTCTTGAATATATGTGTAAAATCATGCATTAATTCTTGCATGTATATATAAATTAATGTATATATTCTTTGAACATATAAATAATGAAATTTGTTACTACCACTAAAGGTATTTAAAAAGGATATGAAAATGATCATAACCAATGCATTGATATATACAAATTAGATAAAAGTATTACATGTATATATTTAATCTATAAGAACACTTATGATGGTCTCTTCATGAGAAGAACACAGAGGAAATATATTAGAGATAATGTTTTATGAACCAAACTCGGTTACCTCTAATCTGGGCTCTTAATCCCGGTCATGGAAAGGACTGAGGATAATTCTCGATCCCCATGGGAAGGTATCTAGTTCCTTGGAACCAAACTTACATATGTGGGAAATATTTCTCCCAATAAAATAGGAATATCATGGAACTTCCTTCAACAGTCAAGTATATATACTCCATATATCAGATGGTCAAACATACAAAATAAACATTTTTAAATATAAATAAATCCAAATGAGTTGTAAGTATACATCATAACCAAATCATATCAATATAAAAAAATTAAATTTTAAAAAAACTAATATAAACTAAAAGTGACCAAAATGATATAGCTGACATGGAATAATAAATCATAAGAATAAGATTAAAAAAAGAAAGACTATAATCACTTATATCTAAGTATAAAGAAATTTGTTTCTTTTCTTGGCACTATTATATACTTAAATAAAAATACAAATACCAAACTCTATGTCCAAGTGGAACATAAAAACCTAAAATATATTTGAATGAGAAAAAATGAATAGTAGGTAACCTCCCCACACCCCATGAAATACCATTAAAAGTAAATCCATTTAATGCTATTTTAAAAATAAAATTAAAAAGGAAATAATTCTTTTTTATTTAAACAAGTCACATTATTTATTTTTAAAATACAACTAGTTTCAAGAAATTAAATTAAAACCCCTCTTTAAAGAAATCAGAAAAAAGATTTTAAACCCATATATAGTTAAAAAAAATTAGAAAAATTAAACTATTTATAGATTTGTTAAATTGAATTCTTTAAAACATAATTTTAAGTCAATAAAAAATGAATTAAAAAAAGTCCATAAAATACACACATGAAGAAATACTCATAGATAAGAAACACATACCAAATTACATGAAAATATTACTACATGAAACAAAAGTAACTAGAAATAGAATCTCACACAAGTAATATAAATTTATTTATGATAAAACAACAATAGTATTCACTCAAATAATGAAATAAGAATGATTAAATGTAAATAGATGTAAAAACACTTGAGTAAGAAATTTATTAATTATATAATAAAATATATAAAAACTTTTAAATAAAAAACATCCAAAAAATTTAACAAGGGATGTGGTATTTCTTCTCTTATCACTCAAATAATGTAAGAATTATTATTACTTCAATAATTAGGGAAACACACTCAACTATTAGAAAATAGAAATATGACTTCCTAAGTTATGGAAACACATTGAACTGGTGAAAAGATGAATTATAAATTCACTAGTCAAGATGACTCACTGAACTAGTGGAAGGATATAGTATAGCTTCACTAGACAAGAATACTTACTGGAGTAGTGTGAAGAATAAATATAGCCTCACTAGTTAATAAACACTCTAAACTATTTTAATGATTCCATGTTCACTCCATTTGAAACAACCACTTTTAATAATACCCTTTTTACTCACATTTATGAAAAATATTTTTACAAATAACCAACTAGGCCTTTGGAAATATCTTTTGAAAACCAGGAAATGAATCTAACTATTAAAAGCCAATCCATCAAAATCCTTTTGAATTTTTTTCTAAATGGGCCTTTGACAATTTATTTAATAAAATTGGATAATAATTATATTCCTTAAAAACTAAACCATGGATAAACACTTTTTAAAAAAAATCTTTTTAAAAATATCATATCTGTTTATAAATTCCACTCAACTACATTAAAATCCAAATACTAATAAAATAACTAAAAAGATTCTCAAAAAACATTAAAATAAAAGAAAAAAAATTAGAGAATCTAATCCAATATATAGTTGATAAAAAATATTCTATAAATATTATTTTTGTAATTTTAAAATAATTATGACTAAAACCACACCTAAGTCCCAATGTATCTACACAATCATGCATGAGAGGGGGTGACTCGGGTGTGGCCTATTTTTTACCAAATTCTAATCTCTTATTCAAACAATTTCAACCCCTTTGGGCTTCAAACCTATTATTATAGTTAATAATATTGAAAAATGTTTTTTTAATCTATCATAGACTTATATGTAATGTAGTTAAAATATTAAATTGGCACAAATGTTTTTATAAGGTTTATCCCATCCTAGAAATCCTACTCCTTGTCATGCATGGGATGTCCTAGTCATGGATTCTCCATTAAAATATTTTTATAAATTTTCAAGTAGAATGTGGATTGTTTTTATACTAACCCATTCTCACCATATTACAAAGGTGAGGGTTCAAAATTTTACACATGTGTGCCATGATTCATCCCACAACTTCTCTTTATGTTGTCATCCCACTAGAAAGTCTTTTCTTTCCTCTCACTCTAAGAATTACATCAATAATTCCAAATAGGTATTTCATTGAATCTTTCAAATAATCTCTTCAATAAAACATATTTTTCATTTAACTATGTTTAGTTTTTAAAACATATCATATAAAACTTATCCTTTATTCAATGCATATATTCCAAGTTCTTATTTAGAATTTGTTTGGTGTCTTTTCAACTCTCTTTTCTCAATAATAAAGACCCAAGATTATCTTACCTCGAGAGTGTATAATTACAAATATATCACCTAAAGATATTTTTTTTTGAAATAAATCATAGATTATATTGGAATAATCTTCTCTCACTTCCTAAAATACCACTTTTTCAAATTCTTCTCTTCTTCATCACTTTCTTTCAAACCCAGAAAATTATCAGGAACTAGACTATTTTGGTTCCCATTATCTTCTTAATCATTATTTCAGGAAGAAATATATACTTTTTATTCCTTAAATCCTGATATGGTGCATTTTCATCACTAATTCTAAAGATCAAGCTTCTACTTTTTCATCTTTCTTTGAAAAAAACATGGTTTTTTGTTTCTTCACTAGTTTGGAAGCTTCTGATTCTTTTCCAAAAATAAATTTGTCAGATACATACTTTTTCATTCCCATGATTTTATTTCTTAACTAAAAGGATATTAAAAAAATACACACTACTAAAAAATAAGACATTAACAGCATTGGCCTTTATCAGTGCATTTTTTTAGCACTGATAAATGGCAACCGTTATCAGTGTATTTTTTAGCACTAGTAAAGGGTATCTTTTATCAATGCTTTTTGTTTAGTAGTGACAAAGGAATCCCTTTATCAGCACTTTATTTTTAGCACACATAAATGAATCCATTATTAGTTCATTTTTAACACTGATAAAAGTATAAATAAAATAAAATAATAAAATAAATAAAAAATAAAAATTATTTTTTAAAAATGATATTAAGAATTTTATTAATTAAATAATTACAGATAACAATTAAAAAATTGACTATACTATATATAAATTATAACTATTATATATTAAAAATATATATATAAGTAAAATTAAAATTAAAAATAAGTAAATTGAAAAAAATATTAAACCTTTAATTAATTAAATAATTATAAATAAAGTTAATAAATAGTATATTTTAAATATATATATATATATGAATGTATATAAATATGATTTATATAATAAAAAAGATTATTTATTTTTTACATTAAATAGTATAATATTTATTGAATAATGGTTTATAATTAAAATTTGATATGAATTAAAGATACTAACTAATTGCATCATCTATTCGATATAATGGAATTTTATTTGATTTTTTAGTTTAACATAGATCAAACATATTATATTTATTTCACATATATGTCATTAATGTATTTATATATATATACACACACACAAATATTTTTTTTAGAATTTAATCAATTTCTATTATTTATTTTATATATATTTATTTACTATGTTTTAATATTTTCAATAAGTATTCTTATTTATTTCATTATATATCTATTTTCTAAAGATTTATATTAATCAAACTTCTCCAAATTTTCAATATTGTACGCATTTTTAATTAATCAATTTTACACATTTTTAACATGCATGCACTTGAGATTAAATATTTATTAATAATGTTAAAAATACTTTTATAAAAAAAATATTTATAAATAAAAATATTTATAAATGTATATTTACTATTTTATACATTTGGAATTATAAATAAATAAATAATATTTGTTTAAAAGAATTTATATAATTATAAGTAAATTTTTAGGAAATTATGATAATTTTATTTAAATAATGAATATATTTACTATATTTATATACATATATATAATCATATAAATATATATAATTATTCAAATATAATTTTTTTAAAAATTATTTATATAATTATAAATAAATAATTATATATTCAAAGAATTATAAAATTATTATTTTATAAAATGTATTGTTATAAGTATTATAATTATATATAATAATTATTCGTTTTTAAAAAAAAATATTTTTTTAAAATATTATAAGTATTAATCAGTGATTTTTTAGCACTGATATAAATATATATTTCTAACTGCTTATTAACTTTTCACTAATAAAATGTATCATTATCAGCACTTTTTTTAGAAACTGATAAAAGTTTCAGGATCTATTTTAAGTACCCTAAAATCACAAATCAGTTCATCATATTCGAAGATCTCTACAGAAGAGGCCTGCTACTGACACACCTCATGGTTGAATCCAAGCTTGAATCTAGGCTAAAATCAAGGCTCTAACTATTCCACGGCTTAGATCGAAGGCTTGAGCAATTCAAGGGTTGAAAAAATCTAAGGCTCGAATGAAATATAAGGTCTTTTATATATCTAATTTCCATTGGTTATCAACTGAACCTTATCATCCCACATATGTGTATCTCATTAAGTCAAGTTTCAGTATCCTATAATAAAACACCCCAAAATTCATTTTTTTTCTTTTTAATTAGGTCTGAGCTTCTTGAACAGGCCTTTGTTTTTTATATTAAAACAAAGTAGAAAATATTTACACGTTCAATTGATATCTATATCTAGTTTGATATCTCTGTCATTTTCTTATTTTTTTCTATTATGTATACGTGAATATGGAATAAACATTCATATAATTAGACCTAATAATACCTTTCTCAGTAAGCTTCATGCTGAATGAATGAATAAAATATAAAATATTTTTTTATCAATAGGCTATAAATTAAAGTCATTATCAACAGTTTGGTTTGTCTTTCCTCTTTCTTTTACATTTTTTATTTTCTTCTTTCATCTTAATGGTTTGCTTCAAACAAATATCATATATAAAGAGTGAGTTTTTGTTGCAATTTTTTCTTCTTAGAAAAAGAAGAAGAAATATTTTGAAATAAAGTTATAGAGGTTATCCATTTTATTTTTATGTTTAGACTTTAATAGTAAGGAAATTTATTTTAATTATAAGGATTTATTTTGAAGAATATATTTTTTTAGAATTACTATCTTTGAAATATATTAATTGTTTATTTATTTTAATATGATTTATTTTTTATAAGGGAATTTATTTTTAATATTTCCAATTTTTATTTGAATAATTTTATAAAAAAAATTTATATTTCATTTGAATTTTAATAATTATATTTGATTAGTTATTTATTAAGATTAAGTTGTTTCAAGTGATTATTTTTAAAATATGTAAAGACATAAATTATTCAAAAATAATTACAATAATTTTTAGATATATTTTTATTATTTAGATATATGTATATGTAATTATTTTCAAGTTATTAAAATTTTTAAATCGTGATTTATATTCATTCAAGTATTTTTATTTTTTAAATATAATATAAAACAGTAACAATGTATTTCTTGTTATTTTTAGGTGGATTTTATTTTTTCAAAATATATGTTTATATTTCAAAAAAGAAAATTTATTATTGTATTCTTCTACAAAAAATATATATTACTTATTCTTGATTTCATTGAATATATGTTATTTTTTCAAACAGTAACAATGTATTTCTTGATAGTATGTTTTTTTAAAATATATGAACTAGTTTTACTATTATTGTACGTGTATGTGTTTTTAATTAATCATCCCTTTATTCCATCATCTTATTACGCATGCACTAGTTTTTTTATTCATGTTTTCTTGAGGTATAATAAGCTCCCAATACCTATATTCCATGACATCTACCTCTTTGTAATCATCAACTTTTGAAAAATTCATCTGTATAGCGGTTGGTGTTGTCATTGGTTTAGAATATTCCAATTTAAATCACTTGGGAAACAATTTTACATATTTTTACTGAGAAATTAATGTGTTATAATTTTCTTGATTCACCTATAAACTAAGGAAAATGTTTCCACAATCATAGAAATATTGATATCATACCTCATATGATCTATAAAAAAATTTCATTGTGATTTTTCAAATCCTAAAATATTATGTCTTAGACATATATTGGTACCACCATCCTATGATTATTATCCTTATTAATATATAAGGTGTGATCAACTCTACCTCACTAAAAAATAATTTTTCTTAAGTATTGATCCAACCTTAAATACCATGTCTTTAGTGATTTATTTTTATTATACAAATAATTCTTTAAATATCACACATTTCTCTCATTCTCATCCATAATAAACACATCTTATTTCTCAATGTATATTCCCCCTTAATAACTCCACTGAGGCACATAGATTTGATATCCATTTTGTATAATTTTAACTACATTTTCACTGAAATAGAAAAAAATAAAATAGTTTCCAACCGAGATATGGAAGAGTAAATTTATCATAAATATAAATTTATTTAATCTAAGAGTTCCCCTTGAATACTGTCTATTTTTATTTTGATATAATTTTACATATTCAATGATTTTATTACTAAACATCCACTTGGTTCTGATAACATTTATATCCTCTATCACTGGAAAAAATTCCCATATCATATTGTTCTTATTCGGATCAAGATCCTTGTGCATAGATTTTATCCAATTATAATTAATATAATTCCTATCTAAATGATTTAGTTTCTACTAGGGAAAATGTGGTTTCCTTTAGAGTCTCACGCCTTTAATTTTTCACCCAAACTATCTGATCACCAATGAAATTGTATTCATTGATTTTAGCCTTGCTTTTATTTATTGAAGTTGATAATACCTCTTAATTTTCCCCACAATCAATTCCTTGTTTTGAGTCTACCTCAGCCTCGTGTGCTCCCCCATATGCAACTAAATTCAACATTAATTTCCTCAAATATTTCATAATTATATGAATTATTAATAATCTCCCTATTCTAATTAGTAAAAAATATCTATCAATTTTATCTTTTCATTGTAAAAAATCTCAACCCAATATTTTTAATCCATTTTTAATTGCCTCATTATATAATATGATCAATTTTTCATGACCACAAATCAATTTCCTCTTTCAAAAATGTTTTCACAGTAAAATCATATTTATTTTTAATTTATTTCTTTTTAGTATTACACATATAATAATTTTTTTATTGTAAAAGTGATTTATTTTGTTTGATATGGGGTAGTGTGTTCCAAACTTTTAATGATCATGATGGATTGGACTTTGAGCCTACAACTAAGATAATGATAATAAGAAAATACCTCAAGAATGCATACTACCATCAAGAAAAGGTAAATTCCAACTACTTATTTAATTAATTTTATCATCATTTTATCTTCTATTTTTAAGTTAATTTATTTATCATCCTTATATAATACTTATTTTGTTTTTTCACAGATCCTTTGGGAATTCATATTTTTATTTCAATTATCTACAACATTCCATAAAAGATACAAATGGATTTTTTCTGCCAATGCTACCATGTTTTCCATTTTTATTGTCTTTCTTTATTGAACTTCCAACATTGTATATTGATTTGATATAATTAGCTAAAACACATTCTCATTATTGAACTTCAGAAGATTAGAAGACGATCATGTTCCCATTTTAGTGACCTCTCATGATATAATGGGCATATGAGCTTCTTTTTCTCTTCTGATTTCAATAATAAGAAATATTTTTGGGATAAAAACATTGAGTCAACATATAATGTCAATGGAAATGTGGTAACATTGGTATTTAGGACTTTTTAAGACCTTGGGACATGTATGAATCATCCACCCTCAATCTAACACATGGTGTAATCAGTATGACTCCAAGTGATACTTTTTATTTAAAATTAACATTAATTTTTGTAAAAATGACAAATGACCTACTCAAAACCAGTAAGAAATATTCCAATTATTTTGATACTTTAGGGAAATGATTAATAAGTCATTTGAGAAATGTAGGAATAATCCACACCACAATTTTATGCATGGTGTGACTGCTAAGACTCAATGTGTCTATTATCAGTTTAAAATAAATAGTTTATTTAAATAAATTTCTCTAACTGAAAATAGATTCAAGGAACACATATTTTATTGATAACATAGGAAATTGATTAATAATTAATATGTGACATGTATGAATCATTCTCACATTAAATAAATACATGATGTGATTGGTATGATTCAAAGTGTGTGTTTCCAGAATAAAATGACATTTTAGTAAAAAAATAAGCGAAATAATCAAAAATGATCAAACACATTTTTATGGTTTTTATACTTTATTAAAACAATCCATAAGTCATTTGAGATGTGTAGGGATCATACTCACCTCAATATGACACATGGTGTGACTGGTATGACTCCAAGTGTTTCTTTTTATTTAAAATTGACCTAAATTTTAGTAAAAATAAAAAATGTTCTTCTCAAACTTGAAAAAACACATTCATATTGTTTTGATAATTTATTTTAATAATCTATTAGTCATTTTTTGACATGTAGGAATCATCTTATCCTCAAACTGATATACGATGTTCCTAGTATGACTCAGTATGTCTGTTATCAGTTAAAAATCAATAGTTTAGTTTTACAAATGTCACTAACTAAAAACTGAGTAAAAAATAGGATTTTCTTGATAATTTAAAAAATATATTCATAATTAATTTTTGACATTTAGGAATTATCCTCACATAAAACTTATACATGATTTGATCGGTATGAGTCAAAGTACGTGTTTCATGTACAAAATGTCACTTTAGTGAAAAAGACAAGGGACGTACTCAAAATCAAGAAAACACATTATTATTGTTTTTATGCTTTATTAAAATGATACATAATATATTTGGGACATATAGATATGATATTCACCTATATATGATTCATGGTGTGTCTGAGATGACTCAAAGTGCATCTTTTTATTTAAAATTGACATCAATTTTAGAGAAAATGACAACATACCTACTCAAAACCAAGAAAATGCATTCATATTAATTTTATACATTAGAAAAATGATTTATACGTTATTTGTGAAGTGTAAGAACCATACACACCTAAATAAGAAACATTTTTTGTCTGGTATGGCTCATTGTGTCTGTTATCAGTTTAAAATTAATATTTTAGTTCAAAAAGTGTCACTTGCTGAAAACAAAGAAAACACAATCAGATTATAATAATAATTTAAGAAAATGATTCACGAGCCATTTGTGATGTGTAGGAATAATTATCATGTCAAAATCACACACGATGTGACTGGTATGTGTTAAAGTGTGTGTTTTCAGTTTACAATGACATTTTAGTAAAAAAAAGCCAACGTACGTAATCAAAACCAATAAAACACGTTCATTTTGATTTGATGATTTGGGAAAAATATTCTTATGTCATTTTAAACATGTAATAATTAGTTACTCCAAAATATGATTCATGGTGTGACCGATATGACTCCAAGGGCATATTTTCAAAATATAAGTATTATTTTAGTTTAAAACATGCATTACATTTCCAAAACTAAGCAAACAAGCCTAGATTGTTTTCTTATCATTTTATCTATTATTACTTAATTAATTTCCTTATCATTTTTATATTATAGTTGTTTAGTTAACTTTCATAGAGATAATTCTTAAAGATAAAAAAGAAATGGTGTTGTGTTCAAGAATCAACCACAACTCAATATGATACACATAGTTCCTTATATGACTCAAATTTTAGTTTAAAATTAACACTTTATGTTGATTTTTTTTGTATTATTAATAACATAAGAATTTTTTTCTTATACAGGTGATTGTTTTACTTGATCATGGGTTAGGATTAATAAAAAAAATAATTTAACTATTTTTGAATATATGTAATAATTTATACTTATGTAATTGTATAAATAAATTTTTTAAATTTCTAAAATATATAGTTTTTTCTTTTATTTTTGTTGTAAATTTTATAACATTTAAATTATGTATTAATACTTCATTTTGATGATTTAGTGGTGTTTTTTGTGTTTTAGTTCGTTGTTACAGCACACTAAACTAGTTTTGTTGTGTGATGTTACAACACACTACAGTATTCCCCTTTATTAGTGGTTTTTTAGTGCTGATAACAAGCTAGGACTTTAATCTAGATCCAATAGTCAGCACCTATCCAACAATGATAAAGTCTATTTTTATCATTGTTAAAGGACTTTTTTGTAGTAGTGACACTTAATTATTACTCCTCACATGTAAAAATAAATATTAATTGTATTCTTCAGTAGTCTTGGCTTCTACTTCTACTTCAAATAAAAATATCCCCAATTTTAAAATTTTATCCAAGATATATAAAATACATAAATGTTTTCACTACATGTGGATCTTCCCCATTTTCAACATTAGTTCTTCAAGTTATATAAAATTTTTACAAGATAATCAACATGGAAATCATCTACTTAAGAACAAACTGAAATAATTCTTCTGCTATTTAATCACTTATGCATAGTAAATATTAAAAGTTGTTTAATTTTTATACTCAATTTCTAATATTTATCAATAAACTCATCTTCTTGATATTACTCACTCTTGAAATTGAATCGTAATTAAAAATAATATTTAATATATTTAGATTATTATCATAGAGTAAAAGAATTATCATATGTCATTTTCAACTAAATTATAAATTATGTAAACTCACTTTTTAGAATTTAAGAATTATTTGAAATTATCTTTTTCATTTTTCTTTTTTTCCAATATCAAATATATAAATATCATAATTTTATTTATTTTAATAAAACCTCATTTGGTTGATTGTAATGTTTAGAACCTTGAATATAAAATCTTTAATAATCCTAATTTAATTCTTTTAGAATCATTGAATTCTAGAAATCTATATAATTTGAATATATAATATAAGTGTAAATTGATCCTTATTACTGGTCATCCTAATGGAATCATTCTTTTGTCTCAGTAGAATACCCTTATGGCTTCATTGATTCATGCTTATACTACCTTCATGTTTACACATTTTCATCATCATGGGGTGAATGATCCTTATGGCTCATCATATTTAAAAATTTAGATGATCCTTATGAATTTCAATGCTTAAGGTGACAACCCATATTAACTTTTTCATGTTCCCTAGGTATTCATCATTACACATTTTTAATAATTATGGGGTTAATATAATTCAACCTTATGATATGATAATTCCTATGGATGAATGATATATACATGATTCTATAACATTCTATAATCCTTTAAATAAAAAAATGACCATAATCAATCTATCTTCGACCTTCCTAAAAACCATCAAATCACTTAGGAAAAACCACAAATTTTCTAAGGAACTGTGAGAATAATTCTAAAAATTTCATAGATTATTCTAAAGTCTCTTTTATTATTTATAATTAAGTTAGAGTATCTTAATAACTATATTTCATATTATCAAAGGCTTAAATTTCAGATTTTTTAAACCTTTATCCAAGTGATTATGAATACCCAAATCACTAACTATCATTTTTAGTTACACTTGGATAGTTTCTATACTACTACAATTTTCTTTATTCCAATATAATGAAATTTCTTGAATCTTTTTATTCATAGTTATACTAGTTGTGTATTATAGTTTCATTAGAAAACTTCTCACCTCTATTATAAATGTCAAAGATAATACTTACACATATTTAGTACTTTTCATATCACTACATCTCATCTCAATAATTACCTTATGGTATGTGTTTCCCACCAAGAAATCAACTTATTTTTCATTTTCCCAAATTAATGGGTTGCCATCTCTTTTCCTTTCACAACATGAGATAAATCCTCATATTAATATATGATGGAAACCAACTCTTTATTTTATATCACACATTTGATTACTTCATATTAAAAATAAATAAAACTCAAGCTTCTTCAAATCAAAGGGAACTTTAATTTCACCCTTTGGATTGGTTATGAATTCAAAATTTTCATCCAAAGTCAATATAAATTATCTCCCATTAATTGAAAATAAATAAAAAGAAAGGAAATTTATTCTCCCCCTTAAAATTATAAGTAGGATTGAAAATTTATTCTCCCCTTTAATAACACCATTACTCTAAGGAAATGATATCACAACTCAAACCAACTCTTCTAATTTTAGGAAAATTATTCTGTAATTTTGTTTCACATTCTATGTTATCTTTCTATTCCATGATATAAGGGTGATATCATAATATATTTAGAATTTTAACATAAAATCATTAACTCTAACTCTACACGATTGTTCCCTTTATAGAAAAAAAGGTGGAGAAGTTTAGATGATAAAGTTATCTATAAATGTTCATAATGTGACACCACTCACTATTCACTTATTTTTTGTTATTCAATAGATTATCAAGAATTTTTTATATACCTATACCTCATGTGAACAAACACATCATAATATTTAATTTAAAGGGGATTGTTTCCTAAATTTAATTAAATAATCACTTCCCTTTGACAAACAGTATTCAACATGAGTCAAAACTTGAATATCTTTGGTAGATCCCCCTCAAGGTATTATCTACACACTTCTTTACCGTTAATTTATATCTTTTTATGACATAACCATATGAGACTTGGGAATAAATTGTATCTCTCTATATTCTTTATTGGATAAGTGTGGTTGAGACCTATTTCTTATCCCATGCAACTTCTTCATTTCAACTCTTGAACTTTGATAACTCTTCAAGTTATCTCTTCCTTTGATGTTATAAGCCTTTTCACTTTTGGGAAGTATCATATTCTCTTAAATTTCACCACTCTTATTTATCAAAATTGGATTCTCAACATTATAAATTAGAGAACCTTCACCTTTTACATCTTACTCAATATTCCTTTATTTTTATAACTAATCTATCCATATAGTTAGATACTCTTTCTTAAAATGATCATATTTATTTCCTTATATTGACTCTATTTTCCTAAAATCCTACTTAATAAAATGATTCATTAGTTTTCTTCCTTTATTCTTTGTCCTTGGTTATTGTTCAGGTAGTCATTTCATGCACTTTTTAGTAATTTATTCTTCTTCCTTTCACCTTTAACACACACTTTTAATAAAATTTGAGATACCCTCTTTAATAATCCTCACAAATATTTCACAAATATTTTCAACCACAAATAAAATACTATTATCTCTCTATTGTGTGAATTTAATTTTGGATTTTTGATTTATCCCATTCACTTTCATAGAAATTCCCATCTTAAAGTACTCATTTATTTATCCATTCTTACTAAAGAAGAACCACATATTCCTTTTAGGTTTTTCACCCTTCTATAAATTATTCAAAAACCTATTGAGAGTACTCAGTTTGACTATATTTTAACCAAGTTTCTCTTCCAAGGAAGCTTTCAGATTTTTATTCACACGTTTTATTCTATATTGTGGTATTATTTTATAATAATCATGAGAGATGTGTATGGTTGAAAGATAAAAAACTCCTTATAACAGTGGATATATTTTTTAAAAGTCATATATGTTTTATAATCCTTCCAATCTATTCTTAATAGAAAAATTTTCAATTTTATAGAGTCTATTTTCTTTTGGAAGGTTTTCTAAATGTTTAATATTTGATCCCCCTTTATATAGGCCCCAAATTACTTCTACATACTGACATATTATGATATAAATAATTATATTTGTGTACATACATCCTAAATCACTAAATTCTACCAATAAATATTGATTTTTTCTAGTGGGTGTGGTCTACCTAGATTTACACCCTTTCTGAATTTAGGTAAGAACCATATTTTTTCTATATTTGGGGGAAAACATTTCCTGAACATTCTGACATTAAGACTTTATTGTGTGTAAATTTATGGAAATTTTTTTCTTATATATTTAAATATAATTAAAGTTATTTAATTCACTTTTCAAAAAAATAGTGCAGATAGGTGTATTTGAATAGTGGGTTGAATTTTTTATAGCCTACTTAAGGGTTCATCGTGAGATTATTTCCCATACTTATCACCAATATTTAGATTTTCTCTTGAATAAATACTCCCATGTGAAGTTTGTTTAGAAAAATATTTTTTTAACTAATTGGGAAGACTCAGATTGTGTTACTTATATATTTTTAAATTTGACCTCTATATCAAGAAAAAATTATTGAGATAAAAATTCTTATCCTAAAATAACTTAAATTGGCCTTCTCATTAATTTTTATCCTTATAAAATTAATCATTGTGAATTTTAATACTTATTACCAAAAAATTATGGAATTTTTGATTTTATTGACTTTGACCTCCAGTCGTGCTTCTGTGACACCAAGAGTAGCTTTATATGACTCTTATAGTGCTTGGATATTTTATTCACTAACCATTATAACCTTTTATTTTTCATAAATAAAAAATCTATAATTATATATAAGCATTTAAATTTTTTATTTGTAAATATATAAGAATTTATCTTTTTCCTTTAAATCCTTTATTAGATATTTTTATTTTTGTAACTATAAATTCAATGTAATCGGCATTACCTCAGTATATATTATAAGTTATGATATCTCATCATATAGATCTTGGATAAATTGGAATAAATATGTGACTAATTCACCAATAATTTAATTCATGCATTCCAAAACCTAAAAGTAGAGTTATTTAATAATTTTTACAAGACCATACATAATAAAGCTTGTATTAGACTCATCAGAGTGATTATTTTCAATAAATTCATCAAGAGACTTACCATTATAAATACCATGAAGTAATTATTGATACACAATAAATTTTTAAACATTTATAAGATTGCCTTGTATTTAATTTATCTATTTTTCAATTCAGTAGGATATAATTTTATGTCTACTTCAATAGGAATATAATTAGATTCTTCTATTTGAGTTAGTTGGGAAAACACTTCCACTCAGCACATCATGTTTTCAAGTGAAAACTTTTAGGGATAATAAATAGCGTATTAAATTAGAGGGTACATTGGATCTAATAACAATTTAATTTTCTAGTGGATCTATGAAGTCATACCTGAGAAGGGGTGAATCGGGTGTGGTTTAATTTTTTACCAATTTCCAATATCTTCTTAAAACCTTTTAAACCCTTTTGGAAATAAACATATTATGTTAGTTAAGACTCTTAGATTTTATTTTATACCAAGTATAAACCAATATGAAATGAAGATAAAATAAATAATTGGCATGAGAATCTTTAAAAGGTTCAAATCCCCCTAGGAATCCTACTCCTTACTATGCTTAGGATTTCCAAGTCATGGATTCTCCATAAAAAAATTTCTAACAATTTACAAGTGTAGAATGTGTTATTTTTTTCATAAACAAATACCATTAAATTACATGGGTTATGGTTTTAAATAGTTTATATGTCAACCAATCTATATCCCATGGCTTCTCTTTAAGCTATAAACCCACCATTTAGTATTTTGGTGCATCTTTCTCTCTGATGTAGATTGACAATATTGCATCGGTATGTCGCTATACCCATAAACTAATATTATTTATCAAGCCCATAGTAACTTGAATTTTCTTTATGTATTTAAATTCAGTACATTACTCTCAACCTGTGTTCACTACCTAGATTCTAGATTCTTCTTTAGAATCAATATGTTGGTTTCTCAACTCAGTCTTCTTAAGAATACAATACCAAGAATATATGATTGAGAGAGTGTATAATGAAATGTATATATCCTAAATATCTTTTGTTATGATATAACATGATAAAAAATATAGAACTAAAACTCTCTCACTTCCAGTTGTACCACTTCATTCTAATTATTATCTTCTTCTTTTATTTCTTTGAAACCAAGTAGATTCTTAGGTACAACACTAGTTTAGTTATCTTTCTCCCATTCCTCACTATAGTCAGCAATGTATTATACTTCTTCTTTAATAAATCCCAAGAAGTTTCTCTGTTCATATCTAGTTAAGTATATCAAGATTATTATTTATCCTTTTTATTTGGAACCTAAATAGTTTTTTGTTACTTCTATAGTTCAATAATTATTTCTAATTTCTCAAGAGATATGATTTTCCCTTGATATATAATTATTTTACGACATTAATTAATATATTTCACCTCACGTGACCAAATAAATATTAGTTATACTCTTCAATATGATTGGTTTCTTATTTTTCTCCAACTCAAAATATATCTAATTTTAAATGTTCATCAAAGCTGTATAAAACATAGAAATAGAATCATAGTTGGTGGAGCCTCATAATTTTATTATTCACTTATTGTTTAAAGTTATATAAAATTTTATCAAGCTACTCAACACAAATTTTATCCTATCATGCTCAAATCACAATGATTCTTATTATGTTTAAGCACTGATGTACAGTTGAGCATCGATGTGAATTTATCTACATTATTCTTAAAAGTTAAATTTCTTCTATTTATCAAGAAGGTCATCTTATTGATTTTCCAAATTATTAAACTTTGATCTTTTCTTAAATAAGATTTATAATATTTTGAATATTACTAAATACTATATTCATCATTATATTACATTTTCATTAGAATTATAAATTCTAGAAACTAACTTTTAACGAATTTAAAAAGTCACTCAAAAATTAGATTCATTATTGATCTTTTTCTTCAAGCTCGAGGTTCACAGTCTCATAATTTCATTCTTTAATCACAACCCCTTTTGGGTGATTATGATGATTAGAACCATTAATATCATCTCTTTCATCATCCAAATCCATTTCCTTTAGAATCTTTAAATTCAAAAAATTTAAAAAAAAAATCAAAAATATCATAGGGATAAAATGATCTTTATGGTTGTTCATCCTTATATGATCATGCTTTTGGATATATAGATAAACCTAATGGATTCATCCATTCATACTTACATGGTCTTCATGCTTGTGTACTTCCAACCTCGCAGGCTAAATGATTATTAGGACTTATCATACTAATGGATTTAAATAATCCTTAAAGCTTATTCTGAATAGGCCAACAAAACTTTTGGATATACACATCCCTACAAAAGTTATCCTTATCACTTTTTTATCCTTATGCAGTCAATACAAATCATTTTTATTAGATGACCATGCATAGAGATAAATGATCCTTATTGGTTCATGTAGAATTCAATATTCCTTTAAATAATCACAAGACCACTCTCAATCCATATTCAACCTTCTTAAACACCTTTAAAACCCTTTATAACATATTCAAATATTCTAAGAAATTATGCGTGTAACGTCTCGGTTCTGGGAGCCACCCAGAGGTGCCTTGTGCACAGTTGGGCACATGGCCTCAAACGCATTTCCGCAACAGCTAGATTTTGCAGACTACCAGCAAGGGCCTTGGGAGTGATAGTGGGGGAACTATGCCCTAATTGGTAGAGTAACATAGTGGAAACTAAATAGATAAAAATAGTATAAGTAGTAATAATATCGTACAAAAGTAAACAATATGATATTGGAAGAAATAAACTGAAACACACATATATATATATATATATATATGAATGATGCATGATACATATTTCTAGGAAAACATCTAAACAAGTCACAAATCTGAAATATAGTACTAAACAAAAGTAAAAAAGAAAACATAAAAACCCCAATAGCATCACAAGCTGCAGCTTGGTCTCATGCTCTCCAGCTCCTCAAAAATCAAGTACCTAAAGTAAAAGGGCCCTTTCCCTTATCTAGACCTTCAATAATATAATTTGTTTTGGCCCAAAAGCATGACCCAAATAGGGTGTGAGACGAATCCCAATAGGCAACCACCAAAATATATATTCCTAACATTCAGTGAATATATATGGAAAGCAATAAAAAAAGTATAACTAAACAAGAAAGTACTCAAAAGTAAACAATCCTACAGTTTCAATAGCATTCATTTTAACATATCAAGTAAGCTTCTAAATAAAAAATAGGTAACGCTATGGAAATTACTCACAACCTAACCCCTCTGGTTCCACCAAACAACAGAAGAAACCCTCTGGGAATTACACACAGTCAAACGCCCCTGGTTCAGCTTTAGAAAGGACTCTCTGAGTAAGCACTCACTACCAATTCCCCTTGTAGTATTGTATCGGAACTATAGACACTCTAGCGAAGCACTTAAGGTCCAATTCCCCTTGTGGTCTCAAAACGTGGAACTGCAAACACTATGAGGGAGCACTTATTTCCATTCCTCCTATGGTCTCGCAACGTAAAAGTAAACAGACACTCTAGAGAATCCCTCAGCATCCATTCTCCCCATGGTCTACTACACCAGGTTCTCACAGCCCTATGTAAGTCAATCGTGGACAGAGATATATGTCAGTCAAAGTAAGACTCAAGAACTACTTGGCTAAATAGTCTACAGCATATCACAGCATGTTAGATAAAATCAATCCATCCTAACAATACTAGGCTTGGAAAGAAAATCAGCCTAACGGTAAAAATAGAGAAAATGGTCAATAACAAAAAAAATCATGGTAAAAACATCCATAGCATGGAAAAGATAACCTTATTCACAAACAATACACCTCTATATAAACAAACAAGGCATAGTAGGCAATAACAAGGCTAAATACTATAAACATTTAATACCTCATTCTTGGGAATTGGGCACTTTTGAATATAAAATTTAATGACTATCTATGGAAAGGCGCAAACCACCTACCTCGACATTGTACGAACTATATACATGAACCTCAGGACTTGAATCACCCTAAAATGTTTTAGATCTATAAAAATTATAAAAACATTCAACTGAGAATTTCTCATGAAAGAGGATAAATCACGAGATGAGACTCTATAAGTAGTAAAATCTTACCATGGAGATTCCAAAGCAATCGACGGCGGTCGATTCAGATAACAAATGACGAGTCAGGGGCCCATAGAAGATCTTTCAGCCTCGGTCACTCTTGGATGGGACAGAAGAAGAAGAATAGGTTTTTGATGATTAGACATGACCCCGGTCCGTTTAAATAAATAAAAAGAAAGTAAATGGAATGTACTTCCAAATTACATGGTGTGTATTTGCCTTAACCATCCCCCACTTTAGGTGGTCTCTAGGTTACCACACATGGCCATGTTCTCAACCGTTACATGGCTAGCACAAGGCAACATGCAGCAACCGAGTACACAGCGTGTACTTATAAGTACACAGTGTGTACTCCTGAAATTTCTAAAAAATCCCCTTTTTCTTTAAAACAACTAAAAAAAGATTCATATCTAAATGGAAGTTTTGGTTTCTTACAAGCTTCCCCCCTTAAAGAAATTTTTTCCTAAATTTCCCTAGCACGGTGGCTTAGATGAATAATCATTAAATAGATCTGGCCATTGTGATCATTCATCAGCCTCCCTCTCCCATGTCTCATACTGTACTCGCTTGTGCTACCATAGCACTCATACCAGAGGAACAGACCGGCCTTAGATAACCTTCAAAATATGATCAAAAATCTTGATAGGATGCTTCTCGAATGATGTGTCCACCTCTAGATCAACCTTTGTGGGTTGAAAGACATGAGATGGGTCTGAGAAGTAATGTCAAAACTAATAAACATGGAAGACATCATGCAGAGGATGGTACCTCTGAGGTAGCTACAAATGATAGGCAACTGGCCTGACCCTCTCTAAAATCTCAAACATCCCAATGTATCTTGGTGAAACCTTACCCTATCTCCTAATCCTTCTGTGTCCCAACCTTGGTGTGAAATGTAAGAAAACCTGATCTCTGACCTCTAACTCTAGAGGTCATCTCCACCGATCAACATAAGACTTCTGTTGTGACTGTGCAGTAGCCATCCTCTTATGAATCAACTCTATCTGCTATGTGGTCTCCTGGACAAGATAAGGTCCCAGCATTGATACCTCTCCTGATTCCAGCCAACATTGGGGTGATTAGCATGTCCTACCATACAAAGCCTCATAAGGTGACATCTGAATAGTTAGTTGAAAACTATTATTGTAAGAAAACTCCACAAGAGGTATATGCTTCTCCCAATAACCTCCAAAATCCAGGATGCATTCTTGAAGCATGTCCTCAAGTATCTGAATCATACCCTCGGACTGGCCATTTGTCTGGGGATGGTATGATGTACTTAGAAGTACCTGTGTGCCCAACACTATCTGTAGTCCCTGCCAGACCTTCTCTGTCTGAAACAATGTAGATTGGAACTCCATGTTAGAGTACAATCTCTCAGATGTACAGCCTTACTATCTCATCAACACTAATGTTCTCCTTGATTTCCAAAAGTGAGAAACCTTCATGAGTCTACCAATGACAACCCAAATGGAATCATTCCCTCGAGGTTACCTTGGAAAACCTGTCATGAAGTCCATCATGACATCGTTCCACTTCCACTCGGGAATGGGAAACTGCTGCAAAAACCTTGATGGTCGTTGATTCTATGCCTTCATCTGTTGATAGGTGGAACATCTCATGACAAACCCAGTAACATCTCTCTTCATACCTGGCCACCAATACTAATGGTGTAGATTATAATACATCTTGGTGACACCAAGATAAACGGACCAAACTGAGGAATGAAAATCCCACATCATCTTCTCACATATGTCAGCTGAAACCCACACGGTCCCATGAAAATTCAAGATCTCTTCCTTGTCTATGGTCCATCTAGGAATAGGTTTTTCTCTTGACACACTCTCTTATAGGACAAGGACTTCAGAATCTTATAACTATCTTATTCTCACCCAATCAAGTAGAGTAGAGGTAATACCTATAGAAGAATGAAATTTATTCCCCATACTATCGTGCACCTCCAAATGAATCTCATCAAATAGAGCCAGAAGATGCCACTCAATGTTGGCCTCTTAAAGTGCCTATATCTGAGTCATCCTACTCAATGCATCAGCCACAGTGTTACCTTTCCCAGGAATATAGGCAAGCTCAAAGTAAAAGGACTAAAGGTACTCATCACACCTTTGCTACCTCAGATTCAGATCACACTAAGTGAAGATATTCTTGAGACTCTTGTGGTCAATGAATACCACAAAATGCTCTCCCAACAGGTAGGGTCTCCAGTAGCGTAAAGCATGAACAACTGCAGCAAACTCAAGATCATTTTTTGAGTAGTTCCTCTCATGTGGACTCAACTACCGAGACCCGTACACAATGAATCCTTCCCCTAACATAAGCACTGCTCCCATCCTAATACCTGATGCATCACAGTAAACAGTATAGCTCTTTCCTGGATTTGGAAAAACTAGTACCAGTGCTAAATTCCACCTCCCTTTCAGCTTCTTAAAGGCTGAATCACAAGAATCTGACCACATGTACTTTTCACCCTTCTTAGTCAGGCTCTTCAATGGAACCATTAAGCGTGAAATGTCCAGTATGAAATGTATTTAGTAACCATCCAGACCAATAAAACTTTGTACCTCAAAGACATTCTTCGGCTGCTCCAAGGAAACTACTGCTCTCACTTTCTATAGGTCCACTGATACTCTTGTCTCTAAGATAACATGACCCAAGAAGTGAATCTGGTCCATCCAAAAGTGTCATTTTGAGAGCTTATCATATAACTGATGCTCTCTCAGTGTACTCGAAATGATATCAAGGTGTGTGGCATGGTCGTGTCGAGTGTGAGAGTACACCAAAATATCATCCACGAATACCACCACAAAAGAATCCAAGTATGGATGGAATACTCGGTTCATCAATGCCATAAAAATTGCAGGTGCGTTTAGGAGACCGAACGGCATAACCACATTATCGTATAGATGATACCTGCTTTGAAATGTTGTAGGGGTTATATCAGATGGTCTAATGTGCAACTGATGAGAAACAGATCTCAAGTCAATCTTCAAGAACACCCAGGATCCTAGAATCTGATCAAAGAGATAATCAATCCTCAGTAGGGGATATCAGTTCTTGGCCATCAACTGGTTCAACTTCCGATAATCCACACAAAGTCGGAGGGTATAGTCTTCCTTTTTCACAAAAAGGACAGGCGAACCCCAAGGAAAAGTACTGGGTCAGATGAAACCATTTTCCTACAACTCCTCCAACTGCTTATTGAGCTCATGTAACTCTGGGTTAGTCATACTATTAGGAGGAATGGACACTATTGCCACTCCTGGTACAAGATCAATATAAAATTCAACCTCTCTCTCTAAAGGCAAACCTGAAAAGTCCTCTGGAAAGACATCCTTGAAACGATCCACCACTGGAGGAAAGTTCATCTGTGAAGTCCCCTTGTCATCCAAATATAGATTAGAAATTTGGTCACTGAATCCTCCCAATACATGATTCTTGGGTATTGATATACTCTCCTAGACATCCCACTTTCCCTTATGAAGAAATGATCTTCCCTCTGGTGATGTGAAACTCATCTTACAGTGATAGCAATTGACAACTGCCTGGAAGGGAACAAACCAGTTAATTCTGAGAATGATGTCATAGCCTGACATCTCTAAGACATAGTGGTCCCATAAGAAGTGACACCCACCAACCTCAAGAGGAAACTACTTGAACTGACGTACAATATTCGTTCTTGTCCCCAACAGAGTGTCTAATATCAATATATTAGCAGAATAAAATATAAAGAGGCCAATTCTCTCCACAACATCAACTGATATTAAGATATGGGAAGCCCTTGTATCAAAAAGTTCCAAAGCTAAAACTGAGTCAACTAGGATCGGACCTCGAATATTAAAGTGTTTGGGATCATGCTCCTACTGGGTCAACTCCACTGCAAACTTTTGGCATGTACCGTAGCCCCGTGACCCTGCCAAACCACCCTGAGCTGATCCACCCTGTTGTCACTGAAAGTCAGGTGACTGGCTACCATGGCCACGACCTCCACCACAGACTGAATGTACAGAATAACTCTAGTTCCCTGACTGATGAGAAATTGGTGGTCCTGCTTCTGAACAAGGAGTCATGTAAGAACTCATGTAACCTACTGGTGGTGAGAAAAACTGACAGAAATGCTAAAGGTGCCACATCTTGCCACAAGATCAGAACTCCACAGGATGTCTTGGGCAATGTGGCCTCATATGACCAACCTTCCCAAACTGTTATCATACCACCTAGATACCTGAATAAGTATCTATCTTCCTTGGATCCCCACACGTAGACCCCCTACTACGCTTCCTGCTGTCAGTAGGAGTTGTACCAACTCCAGATGTCAAGCTTCCCTAGCTCACAGCTCCAGAATCCCCCATGTTGTGCTCCGTTATTAGTGCCTAGTTGACTATAAAAGTGATGTAATTCAACCTAAAGATGTTCACATGAGATTGAATGTCGGGCTTAAGACCATCCTCAAACTTCCTTGCCAAGAATAACTCATGGCCTCCTTGGATGGGTGTGAAGAATTGCATCTCTATGAAGTGAGAAGAATACACCATAACTAGAAGAGTACCCTGCTCCGAACACATAAACTCTCGGTCTTGATTGGCCCTCAATGTTTCTGGGTAAAATTAATCATAGAAGGCATGCTGGAACTCATCCCATTCTATAATCTACTAGCATCTTGCCTATGATATCACATCCCACCATCTCTTGGCGGATTTCGTAGCATATACATAGCAAGCTTCACCATACTCTCTTTAGGTGTCTCCAGATGGTTGAAGATAGATAGCATGGATTCTAACCATAAATCTATATCATCAGGTCCTCTATCCCCGGTGAAGGTGGGAATATGCCTCTACTAGAAAATCCGTGTCAATTTTTCCATAGACGGGGCAGGATGCGATGCTCCCTAGAAGGTCTGCATGAACCTTATAAAGCCCTCTTGGAACTGTGCATTATCACCTGTGTTTGGAACAACATTTGGTGACAAGATTGTAACAACTAGAGGATCTAATTGTAGTCCCTAATCATCCATATCCGATGTTTGATCACTAACCTGAATCTGGCGTACAACCAGAGGACAATTTGGTGGCATGACTTCGCAAGGTCAAGTGTACACCTTAGATCAATATTATCAAGGAATGAAAACTATAAGTGTAGGAAGTGAACAAGAGAAAGAAATCATTCATGTTTTTCAAAACATGTATACATGGCGTAAATAATTCCCACATAGCGTGTTCCCTTAAGCTTTCACATGGGTATGTACTTTTTCCAACCCAAGTCGTGTAACACCCCAACCACATGGTGTGTTGTCCTAACACACGATGTGTACTTGAGTCCACTTCCCCTGCCCAAGTTTTCGACAAGGCTAAGCCACAAAGTTTCCTTAGAACAAGACTACATGGTAGGATTGTGCCAAACACAGTCTGTACTGGAAGAACTTCACCATCCCGTGTTATCAGTCATAAATCCAGTTACACGGCTCACTCTACATAGTATTTTCTAGCTGGAAATGACATCTACTTCCTAATTTTCATCCACTTGTGTCATTAGTCACACGTTCGGATACATAGTCTAAAAAATATGGTGTGTACGTCCGGTACATGGTGTGTTCCACCAAATATTTTTCAACACCGTGTATCTACCCACACAGCCAGTGTCACAGTTATAGACCACCCGGTGTGTAACTAAATTAAATGGTGTGTACTTGAGAAAAATAGTTCCTCCTCGAACGGAAGGACGCATGTCGTGTATTGATCACTACATGATGTGTATTCTGGATTTTTTTGGATAGTAAGCCTCATAAACTACTCTAGAACCCCATAAAAACATTGTAACAACATTAAAGTGCCAAATTCCAATATTTGAGGGCCCATACTTCCCAAAAATCAAAGCTTGGCATCTTATACATGTCATATACCAGAAATAACAATGAAATGATCCACCAACTTCTGATCTATGAGGGCCCATAACACCTTAAGAACCAAATTTTGGTGTTCATTAAAACAATACTTTAAAAAATTAAATACTAGTAAGTATTTTATCAAGGAATCTATCACAACAGAATGCATATCTAACACAACATCTATCACAACAACATGCAATTGGTAATGCACCCTAAATGACATTGAAATAATACATGACATGTGATTTCTAGCAAGTGCCTATATGATGAATGAGATGGAATACCCTCATCTCAATGGGTTGCAACAGAATTAGAACTTTAATGATATCAACAATAAAAGCACAAAACATGTGAACCACCCAATGGTGAAATCAAATCAACTGAAAATTTGAAAACCTGAAAAATTGAAATTATCGAGGTAAATTAGCATTTTCTTGTACATGGGTTAGCTACTCTCAGTTACAGAATATTACTAATTACCTATTCCATCATATCCCTAACTATAGGCTTCAAACCAAAAGTCAAAAAGAAAATAACCTCTTTTGATACAACTTTATAATGTCCCGGTTCTAGGATCCACCCAGAGGCTCCCCGTACCTGGTTGGTCACATGTCCTCAAGCGCATTTCCCCAAACACTAGAGGCTGCCGACTAGCAGTGAGTGCCTTGGGTGTGATAGTGGGTAAACTATGCCCTCATTGGAAGAGTAACACAGTAGAAACAAAAAATATAACAATAAATAAAGTATTAATAATATCGTACAAAAGTAAACAATAGGAGATTGCAAGAAATAAACTAGAGCACATATATAAATATTAATGATGCATGATACATATGTCTATGAAAATATCCAAAAAAGTCACAATGTTGAAATACAGTACTAAACCAGAGTAAAAAAAGAAAATCGATAAACTCTAGCAGCATTGCAAGCCTCATCTTGGTTCCATGCCCTCCAACTCCTTAGAAATCATGTACCTGAAGTAGAAGGGTGCTTTCCCTTATCCAGACCTGCAACAATATAATCTTTTTGGGCCCAAAATCATGACCCAAATAGGGTGTGAGAAGAACCCTAGTAGGTGACCACCCAAAGATTTGTGCCTAATAGTTAGTGGGTATATATAACAGTCAATAAACAAAAGTAGTAGTAAACAAGGAAGTACTCAAAAGTAAACAATCCTTCAGTTTCAATTGCATTCATTTTCACATATCAAGTAAGATTCTAAACACAAATAGGTAACCCTTAGAGAAGTACTCATAGCCTAACCCCTCTGGTTCAACCAAAAAACAAAAGAAACCCTCTGGTAAGTACACACAGTCTAACCCCTCTCTTTCAACTTTAGCAAAGACTCTATGAGGAAGCACTCACTGTCAATTCCCCATATATTCTCATATCGGTACTATAGACACTCTGGGTAAGCACTTAACATCCAAATCTCATTTTGGTCTCACAAAGTGGAACTACAGACACTCTGAGGTAGAACTTGCATCCATCCCCCCTATTATCTCGCAATATAAAAGTAAACAGACACTCTAAAGAAGACCTCTACGTCCATTCTCCCTATGGTCTCTACACTAGGTTCTCATGGCCCTGTGAAAGTCAATCGTGAATAGCGATATATGGAATCCAAAGTAAACCTCAAATACTACTTGGATAAATAGTCTACACCATATCACAACATGTCAGATAAAATCACTCCATCCTAATATTACTAGGCATGGAAAGAAAATAATCCTAATAGGCAAAGCTAGACCAAATGGTCAATAATAAACAATCATGGGAAAAACATCCATAGCATCAAAAATATAACCCTATTTACAAGAAATTGACCTATTTCCAAAAAAAGGCATAACAGGCAGTAACAGGGCTAAAACTCATAAACCCATAATACCCCATTCTTTGGTATTGGGCACTTTTGTGTATAAAATTCAAATACTATCTACAAAAAGGCACAAACCACATATCTCGACATTGTACAGATGATATACATGAACCTCAGGCCTTTAATCACACTATAAAGTCATAGATCTAAAAAAATTCTAAAAACATTCAATTGGGAATATTTTTTGAAAGATGAGAAATCAAGAGATGAGGCTCTAGAAGAAGGAAGAGCACATGGCCATGTGCTCAGCCTTTACACAACCAGCATATGGATACCTGTGGAAACTGAGTACACAGTGTGTACTTAAAATTACTCAGTGTGTAATCCTAAATTTTCCATAAACTCCCCTTTTTTTCAAAGACTACCAAAAAACAAGATTCATACCTGAAAAGAAGATCCAGGTTCTTACAATGAGAATAATTAAAAATCTTTTTACATCTTATTCTAAAGTATCCTTCAACATATATAATCAAGTTATAGTATTTTCAAGAATCACACTTCACTTCCTCTTTAGTTTCATTTTTAGTCAATTAAAACCTTTATAAAAGTTATATTAAACACCTAAACCACTAACCTTCATTTACAGTTACACTAAGATGTTTTATCCACTACTTCAAATCAATTTATTCTAATATATTGAAACAGTTTTAATCTTGATGTTCATAATAATACTAGTTATCTATAACAATTTCATTAGACATCTTCTCACTATCATCATAAATGTTCTAGTTAGTACTTATATATTCTTGTTACTAGTCTTAGCCATACATTGTATCTCAAAAATCATCTTATGTCATGGGTTTCTCACCAAGTAACAAAAATTTATTTCCTTTTCTTGAATACATGTGCATCCATTTCCTTTCCTTTACCAACATGAGATATATCCTCATCTTCATATATAATTGAACACAAATATTATCATATTTAGTACATATTTACTTACTTCATATTGACAAGAAAGATAACTCAAGATTCTTGAAATCAATGGGAACATCAAAAAAATTTATAAATTTCTATATTCCATTAGAAATACATTTTAATGAATTTTAAAAAACATCAAAATGTGCATGAATTATACAGAAATAAGATTTAAGAACCAAATATACAAATCCATTTTTTAATTTTATATCAATTAAAACTAGGTAATATACCAAGAAACTCAAGTAATAAGAAGTTTATATATATAAAATAATTTAAAAAATAATATAGTTTGGGTTTTAAATATGCAAGTAATAAAGGATTTAAATTTAAACAGTTATGCATGCAGCCATATACCTCAAATGATTACCTAAAAATCAATACCATAGAAATAGAAACCTCCTTTGGGTCCATGAGAACCTAAATAAAACACAAACACCCTTAAATTAAATAAATAAATAATTAAAAATAAAAATATCATAAGGAATAATCAATTCATGGCTCACTATATGGAAAAACATCACCAAACCATATGAAAAAGGGGTTTGGTCCACACTAGACAAACACTCTGACATAATCCACTTGAAAGTCCCAGTAAATCACCAATTTTAAATGACTAAATACATTTAAAAACTAAAAAGGTCTATTGGGAGGCATACCTCAATGAAAATGATTAATTACAGCATTAAAATCCCCTTTTGGGACCGCCTATATAATCCAAAAAAATAAATCCCCACAAAGTGGAGTGGTTTCACTATAACTTAGTAGAATCAACTACTTGAAAGACTACTTACAAACCAAAAATACAAGGAAAAAAAGAATAATAATTAGGGGAATAAGAAGACATATCTTACTTAGAATCCATCAAATGAAGACATCATAAATGATCTGAATTGAAAGGAGGTCAAGGGGATGAAAAAAGAGAGCAAAAGAGGGCTCTCCAACCAATGTGTAACTGCGATTGAAGTAATGAGAGGGGGTTCTAAATATATATTTTAGGGAAATAACTATCTTGATCCATTAAAAACACAATGTAACCTAGTTGTGTCATTCCCCCTAATGGTAACGTTGTGTATCTCTTGTATCTATCCTTGTCATGGTGTGGCCTCTCTAAGTAATGGAAAGACTAAAGATAGAATAGGGTCATACCTTATCCAAGAAACATCATAGAATGTCTCCTTTTAGGTCATAGTGTGACCACTTTCTGGTAGAGGGATGGTCCCTTGTCTAACAATCATTCTATCCAGGTATCTCAATGTCACGAAACAACTAACTCAAGGTAGAGGGACTAATATTTATCAAATAAAAGATTCATAATGACCCTTGGGTCAGGGAGACACCCTTTTTCTAAAACATAATTTAGAAACCAACACCTTGGAACATTCTATGGATGCTCTTTCTCTAGAAATACACTAGAAAAACATTTAAAAAACCATTTAAAACATGGTCAACACTCTTTATCCTTCATCTGGATTCAAAAATTCAAATTCCCTTAGACTCTCACCAACATAAAACAATCCAGTTCATTATAAAATCTCCACCATTCAAGATTTCTATCCCTTAAAATTATTATTGTCTTACTTTGGAGGAAATAAATTATACAAAAAGGGATAATTCAGACACTATAAATATTTACATCTAATATCATAAAAACAACCATCAAAACTCCATACATTAGTGGGGTTCTGTCCACCATAAAAAAACAACCTTCCAATACTCTAAATACAAAAATCATAAAAGTTATAACCAAAAAAATAGAAATGCCATGACAAGTAATATAGAATCATAAAAAAATCAATTCAAATAACCAGATACTTTTAAGCCTAATATATCACATGAAATTATAAAATATTGGAAACATAACTCATCTTTATAACATGAAATACTTTTAAATAAAAATAAAATCTAAAAACAAAAAGTATAAATCTTATCATTTGAAATTAAAGAATTTGGACATTTTAAAACTAATAGGGGAATAACTCACAAAACACCACTTAAAATCATCATATTCAACATCTACCTTACAAAACGAGAAATCATAATTTCAATTAATATAAATAAAAATTTATTTTCAATACCCAAGTTATATTTTTTTAAGAACGTAAACTAAAGGAAATTATTTTTATTCTTATAGTTATTTGTTACCAACATAGCCAAAATGATTTTCTAAAAAGCATAACTATTTTAATATTTATGTAAATAATTTAAAAAATGGGTATGATTTTTTATTTAATTAAACTACTATGATGTAAATAAAATGAAACTAATCATATAAAATATATAAAAGCCTGAGACATTATATTTTACTACTTCTAAAAGAAGTGCAAGTTCATAAAATATACAGGTATCACCTTATCAAACTAAATTTTATTGAAATTATCCATTTATCTTGAGCTATGAAACTTATTTGGTAATAATTAAATTGTCATGAGTCTCACTATATTTTATGGCATTTTACCATAAATAATGAACATGAAGTTTAAGAAACCAAAATGGATTGAAGTTTATCTCAAATGAAAATTGTTATAGTTCAATACGCATTTCGTAAATAAAAAACCCTTCCAGAATTAATAAAAAAAATTACATGGATTTTAAAATAATTTAATTTTCTAAAAAATCCCCATAAAACCAATTCTACTTTCAAATTTTACAAAATTTTTATCTTTCCAATTAAAATTATACATTAAAACACCATAGTACATTATAAAACATTTGAGTTAAGAGAAACCATTAATTTAAAACAAATAAAAAAATTAATTGTTTGATTTATTGAAAAGTTTAATAAGGAAATCCAATTTTCTTACTAAAAACTCATATAAAAGGTTTTTTAAACTTCTTCAAACAATTCCCAAAAATGATTCCATAATATCTTTCACTCATGTACACCATTTAAAATTATTTCAAAAGTTTATTCTAATAAAATAAAACCTTCCAATGAAATATAATAACACTTTAGAAAACTATTTTTGGTTAACAAGTTTAAATTTTTAAAGGTTAACACAAAAATTCATAACATAAAGAGTGAATCCAAGAATAATTTGTTATTAATAATTCCTTTTATGTATCACCTCAGTTCAATCTAAATTCAGTGTAAATAAATATAAAAGAAACTCAAGATCACATAACACCATAAAAATAAATCAAAATCAATCTATATGATCAACAGAACAAATTTAGAAAAAATTGAGAATGTAAAAGCATAAGAAAATCAAACCCTTCCAAGGTACATGAAAAGTTTTAACATGATGTATCCCATGCAACCTACCCATGAAACTCAATGATTACTCTCTTAACTTCCTATAAATATGAAAGTTAACCATATAGATGGATAAATAAAACTTGAAACTAAACATACACATTCCCAACTTCACTTGAAAACTAGATATTGAGTATGAAAGGTAGTGATGAGGCACCTATTGTTGGTTGAAAAGATATGATGGAATAAGAGGGGGTTAATTATATCCATTGTAAAATACTTGGATAAATTAAAATTATCCTACTTTGTAATGTCATCCCTTATTTTTTTCTACAAATAGATTATAAAGAGTAATAATATATAATAATATAGTAATTTTTATAGAGGTTTGGGGCACAAAGATCACCAAGTCAACTCCACCAATGATCTCTCTGCAATCTTAGAGATTTTCACTCAACAAATCATTTTATCAGGGACCTCAACAACTAGGTGTAGGAAATTGTAACCTTACAAAAAGTTAGATTATTTTTCAAGTATCCCTAATAGAGAAAGATTAGTATGAGAATCTATCACTCCACTATGAATGAGTACAAGCAATTTACACTCCAACAGAATAATATAGATTTATTATTGAAATACATATTCAGCTCATAGTTGCAGTAGTAACTAATAGATTATAGATCTTCTTCTTCATAGAATAAAATCTTCTAGTAAATATAGATCTGAATAAATATTCATTTCATATGATCAAAAAAAATATAGCAAAAAAAACATTTTACAATATTAAGAAAAACTTATAAAATATGATAATAACATGTATGACTCTAAATCATAATCCTAAAAGACATAATGAATGACATTATATAATTATAAATATATCATGGCAGATTTTTTGGATATAAAAATAAATCCTATGTAAAAAAGATAAATCCAATGACAAAAATGGTAGGATATTTGATCATCAAGTTTCTTAAAAAAACATATCATTAAAACTTTCAACATATAAGTCCTTAGAAATATGAGAACCATTTTCAAATCACATGTTCTTAAATAATAAATTTGTTGATAATAAATATCAAATTATGATAGATATTTGTTATCTGATCCAAAAATATCACCAGATAAATTTTGATTTTCAACAGGCTCATCACTTTTGAAATTAGAATTTAAATCACCACTAAAAATGGTAACTTCCCTTAGAAATATGTAAACTTTAATCCATTTCTAAAGATAATTTGAATAAGTATTTTTATGGATTTCAATGATATATTTATTCTATTTAAACCCTTTCTAAAATCTCAAATAATATTTTTAATTCAAACTCTGCAGATGACTACTAAAAATGTTGATATTTCTCTACATAAAAAATATTAAAATGCACAATTTAAAATTTATCATTTATTTAAAATGTTTTGTTAACTAACCATACATTATAACATTGGGTTATTCTCAAAATTTGGGTTCCTAATAGTAACTTTTAACTTGAACATAGGGTAAAAAAGTAGTGTCCCTTATTGAAAGTTAAGTTCCCAAACCTAACATTCTCTGAAAAAATAGTCTTCAAAATAGTGATTTTAAACTCTGTAAAAATGTCTAAAATACTTATATAAACTTCAAGCCAATTACTTAAAAAAATTTGGAATAAATGAAATAAAAATTTCAATAATAATAAACCTGAAATTCACTTAAAGAGACATTATTAGTAAAACATATGAGTGTGTTGTTAGTGTCAAAATCAATGACAAAACAAATAAAATTATTTGATAAATATTCTTATTCCCAATAATATTATCCTTATTATGATCACTAAATCCATAGACACCTAAAAATACTTAGGTTTAAATTACCAAAAAAAAGTGATCTTATCAAATATTACATTATTTATTTTATCCATATTTCTCCCATAATTGTAAATATATTAACAAATTTGAATATGAATAAAACCAAAATAAATTAGTCAATAAAAATTTTATGTGTATTATAATTTATCCCCATTTGGTGATATTTAAAATAAAGTAGAGTGATAAATTAAAACACATTTAATGTAACACTAGAATGTTAGTGAATTTTTATGCTTATCTAAAAATAAACATATTCTGGAAATTAATAGGCTTTGATACATACAAATATAGGAAATAAAAAAATAATATAGATATAATAGATAATAGTATATAAATATAAGAGTTTCTTTGTATTATATATCCTGGTTTACAAGAAATTTATGGTCCAAGGGTTTCAATGGATATAGGATAAGATGAGAGGAGGGTTCAGATTTATCAAAAGAAGTCTCTATTGTTAGATAATCACAAACAATATAATGAATAATAAGTAACTCCTTCATAAACCGATCAAAATTTCAATTCATAGGCCCAGTCTTCACCTTAATAAATATCCTTGATTCCTGAAACATATTAATCATTTCAACTAGGATCATTATAACGAACCACAACCAGCTTCCATCCATCACGACACCCAACCTGGTCCATGATAAGGCCCTAAAGTCATTTCCAATCCTATGGGGATGGAAAAAAGTGTCATGAATCAAATATATCGTAACCGGAATGATTTAAACCAATTACAACTAGGATCAAAAAAACTAAAACAGGGCATATAGAATAAAACTATCATAATATAAAATTATAAAATACATAATAAAATCCAAATACAATAGTATCTAAACAAAGAAAAACTAAAAACAAAACTAAAACCAATCTGAATCCCAACACGATCTCTACGTGATATCCTGGTCCCCACTAACCATATGACCAACGTTTTACAAAGGCTAACCCACACTAGAAACATAAACCTGTAAAATATTTTGATTCTACTAATGCCATGTGGCATAAGTAAGGTTTAAGCATAAACAGCTGAATATGTAACCACCACATAGTCCATATATTTATTTTCTCAAAATAATCCATTAAAACTGGTTTTAAATACATTTATAATTTTTTTTTCTCATTTTAAAGAACCAAACATAGATTTCATGAAATTTCTTTTTTAAAATAACCCATATTGCTTTCCTTTTTAAAATGGTTTTCCATTTCAAAGATCTAGTTACAAAACCAAAACCCAAACAAACAACCAAACATATTGTTAAATAGAAATATTATAAATAAAATAAATGGTAAAAGCAAGAAAAAATATAAGATAATAAAAACAATTTTAATAGAATAAAATAGAACATATAGATAGTAACTATGGGGAAATTTCTAAACCTATCTAGAACAAATTCCTAGACGTACTTGGTTCGGTCTCACCTTCTATAATATGGTTTAGATCCATATTAAATAACCAAATGGTTTCCCTAAACAATCCTCGCTAGTGGTAAATCCCACTTGGCCTCTTAGAAAATCTAGGGGGACCAACCCATCTAATTAGAGTCGATAAGAAACTGTCACTTGACCCTTTAGATGATTCCCCGGAATCCCATGATAATAGTATGCAGATAGTGATCAGCACCTCACACGCATGAAATAAACCAAAAATCCACATATTTTACCATGTTTTCCTAAAACAAACACTACCACCATCTATGTGATGACCCTCACCTTGGAGGGACTACTATAAATGTTCCATCACACAATGAGTTATGCACAGATGAAAAGAAGTCTTTAATGTCACATGAGAATTCAAACCACTTTGCAAAACATTTTAAGTTTCCAATAAGGTCTTTAAGATTTCCAAACCCAACTCAATTTCCAAAACCATATCCAAAACTAAGATGAAACCATGAAACACACTGAAATTTTCCAAACAGGCCTTTATGTCATTTTATTACCAAACCACATTTCATTGTTCCAAATGGGAATATATTTTGGAATCACATTGGGAACAACTTTTGAAATCATTTTGGAATTAATAAACCATTTATTGAACATTAGGATTTTAGAAAACCCATTTGGGAGATGGGGTGGAAGAAGGAGAATGGGGAGGATGGAAAGGTTTTTTGATATTTGGGATTTTAGGTGAACATTTATTTAAGGATCTATCGTCATTTATGTTTCTATCCATATGTGCACTCTGTGTACATATGGATATTCCCACATATGATTTAAAATCAAGGATAAACCATAAAAATACCCAAAAACTAATTTATAAAACCACTGCTCTCATTACCACTAATAACAACAACTGACACATGAGCACAAAACTATAACAAGACATCAAAAAAAATTTAAAAACTCATTAAAAATTATATGAAAAGTTACCAACATCCACTCTAGGATAAAAAACATTCAATTTCATTTTTAAGCACTAAAGGGAATTTCATAAAACAATTCTTATGAATATAGTTATTGGCATAATCAAGGAAACCCTTTTATAACAAATTTTTATCAAATTCACTCCATGGAAATTATAAAAAAAATTACAATAAAACATAACAATATATAATATAATATTTTATAAGCATTTAGGAGAGACCAAGCATCAATGAGATGTATTAGAAATGAAATGGATGGAAACACCTACATTGGCTGCGTGTGGATGCAATGAAACTCCAAGAAAATGAAGAAACAAGCCCAATAAACAAACTGCACACCCTAGAATCCAAGAAATTGACCAAAATTATCCAACCCTTACACTAGGGTTCATCTAAGAGAGAACCAAACCAAGAAATACCAAGAAAATAAAAGGGGATAAGAATATGGGGAGAAAATTGGCCAACAACCAATGGAAACTCACCTTATGGTCTTGGAGGAGAAACCATAGAGGAGGAGGAGGAAGGGGAGTTTTTTCAGGATACCCTAGTGAAACAAGGAAAAGAAAAAGAGGATTATTATTAATTAATATTAAACCTAATAAAAGAAAAGTAGGGAATTCAATTTTTTTAAGAAACTAGTCAATTTGTGTGGTTTGGCCGCGTAATTTTCCAAACTATGCACTAACTGTGTGCACCCAACTAAAGATAAGGGAAACATGCATGAGATGGCTATATGCTGTGGGAAACTATGCACCAACCATTTGATCTGGCTCTATAAACTTGCATAGCTTCTCTAAATGCTTGTCGCATGATTTCTCAAAACCATATGTAAGTTGTGCACCATGTCCCAAACATATCCAACACACCTCATGGTATATCCTAAGCCTTGAAAGATTTGGTAAAAATAATGTGTATACTGTGGAAAGAAACCCATGAAATAAGAAACTAAACTGGGAATACCCTCTTTCTTAACAATCCACATGGTATTCTCTTTAACCATTGATAGGGCCAAAACACACTTGGAACCTCCAAAACATAAAAATTTTCACCCTAAACTCAATTCAAAACTCAACCAAAATATCTATTATCAATAATAGAACAAAATGAAAGAAAAACCAAGGTTGGGGTATGAAAATTCTTTCCAACACAAAAACATTATACCCCTATAAATATACCCATTGAAATTAGGAAAAAAAGTTAAACTCAAAACTTAAATGAAGGATAATGAAACTATGAACCTTGGTGTGACCTTTCAACTACACAAGTCAAACAACACCTGATCTACATAAAAACACAAAAAAAAGAACCATGGGAAATAAAATGGATGGTGATTCTCCCCACCATAAGACCTTAACTCGAATAGTCAACATTGAAACTCCCAACACCGAGGCACTATCACTGAAAATCCTCACATAGACCAAGACCCCAACACCGAGGGGGCCCCAAGAAAAGGGACTCAACCCAAGCAACAGTAAATTCATTATTTCCTCAAAATAGAATCATCTCCAAAATGGGTACAACCTAAACCAAAACCTATCTAAAAAAGTCTAATCATGCACAAAATAGAATAACTAATCAAGGACTCGCATCCAAAAAGGTGTAACCACTATAATTATAAGGGAAAGAGATCATCGTGATTTTTATAATGAATAGAGAAACCTATAATTAAAAATAAAACTACAATAGGAACATTTAGACTATCCCCACTATGATGGTGGAGAAAAAAACTAGGCAAAAGGTTCCCCACACCAAATGATTCCTGAATGTGTGAAAAGATTCACTCCAGAGCCTATGGTTAGAGCATTGATGTCTTGAAGCCTCTTCTTCCTAGCAGCCAAGAGATAACATCCTCCGATCAAGATTCCTTTTTTGGAAACTCTATTTGTAAAACTTCTCTAAGTGACCCAAATGGACCAATCATCAGAGCATATTCGAATTATAATGGAAAGATGGATCTAACATTTTCATCACTTTCACCTCCTTAGGTATTAACCATCGGATAAAATTGGTCTTAAACACCTCCCCATACATACCATTTTTCAAAGATGATCACTACTAGAAATGGAATTTTTACCCACATTTCTTTACCAATGGTTTGGTTAAACCATTGGTAAAGATGGTTTAGGGAACCCTTTTCTCAACGGTTCTAGTGAACTGTTGGCAAAGGGGTGTTTAAGTCACCCTTTCCCAATAGTTTTATGAAACCGTTGGGAAAGGGTGGCCTCAATAACCCTTTTACAAAGGTTTTTAAAAACCGTTGGTAAAGTTTTTCCCCAAAACCAATCGGGCCACTGCTATTCCCCATTCTTCACAGAACCCTAACTTCAATCGGCGCTCTGCTCCTCTCACGAATTCGCCCATCTGAACATGTGAAACCAATATCAATCATCTCAAATCAGGTATTTTATTCTTTATACACATATGATACCTTGTTTTTATTGTTATTGATCTAATACTTTAGTTTTAAGTTTGGATTTTGATGTGATTTCACCGTGAAAAATAGGGAAATGAACCAATATTTTTTTAATTAATTAGTTTTCCGTGGAATATCATTTGTGTTATAATGTCAATGCTAAAACCATAATGTGGCGTTCATTGTTTTGACCTTAATTTAAGGTATGATTAAATTCTTCTATATGTAGATTTATCAACCTAATAACATAAAATTATTTCTAATTCCATATGAATATTTTCAGCATATAGGTGTCATTATAATACCATTCATACCATATGGGAGTTCTTTTTTATAAAATGACCCCAATGATTTATGGGTCCTCATTTTATAAATTGAAACTACATAAGGGTTATAGCTCCAGGGAATTCATTGATTTTGTGAGTTATACATTACTAGGGAATGGTTGAAAACATAGAAGGTTACATGAACCTTATTATTAATCATTGATCGATGAATCAAGAAGTCATTAGCAAGATTAATAGTCATAAGAGTTAATCAAACTCTAGAGAAAAATACTTGTATGGGATATTATATACTTGGCTTCATAGGGATGATGATCCAATAGAATGTACTAATTGGTGTGAAACTATGATGGTGAAATATAGAGATAGAACACATTTGTTCATGTGGCACCTATCATGTTGTTCAACTATTGAAATTAATTGTATTTGTTTAGTAGAGTTTTTTTATATGTGGGATTTAAAATGATATTCATGGGTTATTTATAATTTATAATGGCCTAAATATGTAGATAATAAATAGTTTTTCTGGTATAGGGGGGATTACATTACAAAAGGACCATGTCATTTAACACAAATAATTAATTTATTTTTTCGATAATATTACTATTTCCAATGAAGTGTGTGACTGTGACTAGAGAGATCATCACACATACATCTAGTGTAAATATATTTTAACATAATTTCAAGTTGCTTCATTCTCCTCTATATTCATTTTGGTGCCTGGTAAATGTATTTTTTGGCTATATCTGTAACTCATCTTCAATTGTGGGTTGAGTGTGAACCTTGGGATGAGTTATCCTCCCTAGTAAATGAAGAACAAGTCAATTATAATATAGGTAATGTTCTATAGAATGTGTACTAGTGAATCCTTCCGTTTGAGGGATCATAACCAAAACAATCAATAGAATATGGTTAAAACATTTTATTATAGCTCGTGATGATATCAGTTAGGAATCCAATTCATTCAAACAATGATGATGATAAAACCTATTTATAGGTTGTCATTGATCCCCAAAAATATTCTAAGGATTTGAGTGTGTGATAGACCCATAGGTAATAATACTTTTCAGGAATTTCATTACTATAAATTAAGTATAATGTTTTAATATCAAGATACTTAAAAAAATTAAAAAAAATCAATAATTAGGATTGAATTCCCTGATTTATCTAGATTTATCATAGGGTTATGTGGTTGTAGGAAATTATGTTTGGTTAATGCTGACATGACAGTAGCAGAATCTATGCTATTTAAAAAGAACTCATCTATTAAAGGTTTGACAATTCCCCTTAGACAGCTCGTACCCCCTGGACAGCCCCCCACCCTTGTTGACAGCCCACCCACCCCACCCCCGGACACCCGCCCACCACCCCTCGGATACCCTCATCCCCCTGGACGCCCCCACCCCTTAGAAAGCCCCCCCCCCCCCACCCCCTTGACACCGCCGACCCCACTGGACAGCGCCGCCACCCCCGTGGACAGCCCGACCACCCCCCGTGGACATCCCGCCCACCCCCTGGATAGCCTGCCCACCCCCTGGACACCCCAGACCCCCTGGACAGCCCCGCCACCCCATGGGTAGCCCTCCCACCCCCTGGACACCCCGTACCCCCCCGGACAGCCCCACCCACCCCCTGGACACCCCACTCACCTCCTTGGACAGCCCACCCACCCCCTGGACTCCCCCTACCCCCTTGGACAGCCTGACCACCCCCGCGGACAACCCGCCCACCTGGACACTCCGACCCCCCTAGACAGCCCCCACCCCATGGACACCTCCGACCCCAGACGGCCCGAACACCCCCCTAGACACCCTTCACCCCCCCTGGACACCCCGCACCCCCCTTGGACAGTCCCTCCACTCCCCTGATACTCATACAACTCCTCATCCTGATTTCCCTGAAGAGGTTAAAGTATAAAACTCATGGACTCCCAACAAGATCCTAAAGGATTATGTATTCCTTGATCCACTTCCAATATCTTACTGGGAAATCCTTGAATATAGGCATTATAAATTCTGTATCTTATTTTCTTATATACACTATATTTTGTTGTATTTCTTAATATGATTCTCATATAGAGTAATGTGTCAGTTATGCTTTTATATAAAGTAAACAATTTTCATTTACCTAAATATTTTTTTGATTAAACTTCAATATTATTGAATTTATTTTAAATGAATTATTGAAAAAAAATTACAGAATGGACAGAATTTGGATGTACAAAAATGATCATATTTCAACAGATTTTCAAAATAATTTGAACAGCTTTCTAGATTTTTCATTTGACAAGGCTTCAAATAGTGGTCGCATACACTGCCCATGTTTTAATTGTGTTGGAAGACCTTGGTTGAGTCGTGAAGTAGTTAGCTATCATATAACCAAATATAGTTTCCAAAAAAACTATTATGTGTGGTATCACAATTGAGAGAAAATGGAATCTCAAAATGTTAATGATTCAAATGATAGGACTAAATTGGAGAGTTTGATATATGATTGGTTTCCATTTATTCGGCATCATGAGAAGGAAAGGATGTCCAGACAACAAGATTTCGATACAAGAAGACATGATGCATCCAATGAAAATCATGATGTTGATAGGGTGAAAAAATTGAATGATGCTGTGACGACTCCAGTATATCGACAATGTGGTAAAATGAAAAAGTTGGAATTTTTAATCTGATTATTACATGGGAAAACTATGTATGGGATTTCAAATACTGCAATTGATTACATTCTTACATTCTTGAAGGACTTACTTCCAGATGATGCAGATATTCCCTCAAACCACTATATGGCATGGAAGTTAGTTGATGAACTTGGATTCTCAAAAAAAATCATGCTTGCCAGAATGATTGCAGCTTATTTTGGGAGGAAACTGCTGAAAGAAATGATTGTATCAAATGTGAAACCTCCCTATGGAAGCCAAAAGATAATGGAACACCATCTCGTGTGCCAAAAAAAGTAATGTGGCACTTTCCATTAATCCCCATATTACAAAACCTTTTCATGTCTGATGAAATATCCGTAAAAATGTGATGGCATGACACTAAGAGAAAAAAGAATAATGAAGAGTTGGTTCACCCTGCAGATGGATTTTCATGGTAGATTTTTGATGCTCGATATCCTGAATTTGTATCTGACGTGCGTAATGTGAGACTGGGTCTTTCATGTGACAGTTTTAATCTATTTGGGAAGATGCTTACTTCGCATAGCACAAGTCTGGTTTTCATACACATTTATAACCTTTCCCCTTGGTTGTGTATGAAAAAGCCTTACACTTTCTTGAGTATGCTGATATCTTGCCCTCTTGATCCAAGAAATGATATAGATGTTTACATGAAACCTTTAATAAAAGAGTTGAAACTTCTTTGGGATGTGGATGTGCCCACATACGATGCATGTTTGAAAAACATATTTCAGATGCGTGTTGCGCTTATGTGGATGATCAATGATTTTCCTACTTATGCAATGATGTCTGGATGGAGCACAAAAGTAAAATTGTCATGTCCTTTTTGTATGAAGAATTCTCGATCGAGAAGACTGAAATATCGTCGTAATTTTAGTTTTATGGGACATTGACAATTCTTGCCAATGAACCATCCATATAGAAACAATCGTCGATGTTTTGACAATACCATGGAGAATGACGATCCACATCAGCGTATGTCTGGAACTGATGTGCTTAATGAATTGAAAGATTTCAGTTATTCATTTTGGAAGGGTGTAATGAAATCTAGAAAGAGGAAAAATGTTTCCAATGATACCTGTTACAATTGGAAGAAGAAGAGTATATTCTTTGAGTTTTCATATTGGTCAACCAACTTGTTATGTCATTGCTTAGACGTAATACACATTGAAAAGAATATATGTGAAATTTTTCTTTCAATTCTTCTAAATGTCAAGGGGAAGACAAAAGATGATTTATGATCTCAGCATGACTTGGTAGATTGGGGAATCAGACCAGAATTGCATCTTGTCTGTATCAGTGAAAATAAATGGAAAGTTCCATGTGCTTCTTATGTGATGACACCTATTGAAAAAAATCAATTTCTGGAAGTGCTAGATACTATTAATGGTCCTGATGGCTATTCAAGAAATATATCAAAACGGGTCAACAGAAAAGAGTTAAAGTTGAAATCTTTGAAGACTCATGATTATCACATCTTTTTGCATGAGTTTATTCCAATATCAATCTGTCATCTCTTGTCCAATAATGTTAGAGTCTCAGTTATTCGGTTGTGCTATTTGTTTATAGATATTTGTGCTAAGAGGTTGTCCAAATCCTTCTTGCAAAAACTGTTGGCAGAGACACGCTTAATTTTATGTGAGTTAGAGAGAATATTCCCTCCATCATTGTTTACATGCATATTGCATTTGATTGTCCATCTTCCAACCGAAATACTTCTTAGAGGACCCGTTTCTTTCCATTGGATGTATCCAACTGAAAGAAACATGTGCACATTGAAATCATATGTTCGGAACAAGAATTGTCCTGAAGTTTCTATTGTGAATGGTTACTTGGCTCAATAATGTATGGATTTCTGCGCAATGTATTTGCCTGATCTTAATACGAGAATAAACAGACCAATGGGAAATGAAGAAGAAAAATATGGGAAAATTGAACCCAGTTTTCCATCACTTCCTCGGACAGGAGGAATTCTAGGATCATATACATTGATGACATTAAGCCTTGAAGAGCGATAGATGGCACATCACACAGTGTTGTTCAATTGTTATATGTTCGATGAGTATATCAATTAAGTAAATTATACATGTATCTCTTATATTATCTCTTGTAATTTTAAATATTTATTAAACTATTATTATTTTTATCTGTAGGGAACATAAAGAATTGATATATAGAAAGCATCGTTCTTTATCTTTGAGAAGGAAAGAGACTTTGCATAGCAAAGGGTTTTCTACTTGGTTGAAATTGAAGGTAAAAAATTTTCTGTAATAACTAAATAAAAATAATATTTAATTAACTATACTATTTGTTTATATTTCAGGTATCGAGTTTTCCTGCAGACTCTGTTTTTGATGAAATAAGAGCTTTGGCTTTTGGTCCTAATACAATGGTTCGTGATTGTAAATCACTTGTGATCAATGGATACAAATTTATTATCGCTGAACGAGTAAGAAACATGAGAACACGACATAATGGTGTTATGCTAACTGCCGCAACAGACTGTTATGCCAGTTCATCGGATACTAGACCTTATTCTGAAAATGTTTTTTATTATGGAGTCGTGGAGAAAATAATAATTTTGGAATATTGCTCGCATGGTCGAGTCACGATGATGAAATGTCAATGGTTTGATTCAATGACGAGGCAAGGCACCTTTATTGATGATTGTGGATTTCGAGTTATTGACATGACTCGCACTCTTGCCACCGATGAACCATATGTATTGGCATCAATGGTGAAACAAGTTTTTTATGTCAAAGATCATCGTCATCCTAAATTCTGTGTAATTATTGAAGTAAATCCAAGACATGTTTTTGATTATGGTGATGATGAAGTTGACACTATCCCTACTACAATTGGAAGAAATCCATTTATTACTTATGATGACAGCAATAGCTCAATTGTCAGAGTTGATTGTGAACCCGAAGTTATGGTGGGAATTATATAGAATCATACGGTTTTGTTCTCACCTACATATTTCACCTACATTATTCAGAGTGTGTATCCTGGTACTTACCTTCAAACCACCATAAATGTTCTTTTACTGTATGTTTTTTTTATCAGAATGTTTTTTCTATATTTTTTTTGGGTTACACATTAGTTAACTTTTTCTAATTACTTCCATATTTGTTTTCATTGCAGGAAATGACACCCATTGAAGAGAGGTGATGGAAAAAGATGACAGATAATAATCATCACATGGTACAGATGGGTGTTCCTCCACTCATCCCTATTGTGAGTATTTTATTTCAAATATAAATATTTCAATTAACTTATAATATCATGTGTTTACTTTTGTGTTAAACTTTCTCAGGATCGACCCCCTAGATGAGAGATATCTGACGAGGAGCCTGATATTGCTCCCAGTAGAGAGGCTGGTGGTAGGGGGTAGTGTCAGAGATGGACGATCATCTAGTGGTCCTGGTAATGAGTCCAGTTGTATGAGGACTCGTGGGGTGAGAGTTAGATGATCCACTGCCACAGACGTATCTTCTTCGCCCCATTTTGATCCTGGCGTGTCTTCAGGGACACACGGGATATTTATACCTCTAATTTTTTCACTACCAGTTGGCCAGACATCTATGACATCATCTTTTGCTTTTGGTTCATTATCTCCGAGCTATTATATTCCACCTTCTTCGACTCCTGCTATGACACATTATGTGGCTGAGGAGCATACATTGAGGGACACTCCACCTGTACAGGATATTCCTTTAGCTTCTGCACATCCAGTGATGCCCATTGATCCGACTACCACAGATATATTTATATAATATCAAATTTTTATACCAAAATTTATTTTATTTTAACTTGTACTGATATTATTTTTCTTTAATAATATATTCATTTACAGATAAGAGGCGGGGGAGGGGGCGTACTCGCTTGCATGCGTTATGGAACTGCGAGACACAGTTGATGGTTGAATATAATGTTGATAGACAAATGATTGAGAAATCTGGGCAGGAATGTCGGGGTTTTTTGGCGACGCTAGAAAAATACTCCGATATCATTCCAGTCATCCCTCTCTCTTTGAGACATCTGCCACACGAATTCAAAGATAATGTGTGGGCACAAATATGGGTAAAAAATCTATTGGATTTAATGTAGTATTTTTTGTATTTATATGAACTAATCTATTGGGTTTCAGCTTCGGTTTAACTTCCCTGATGGCGAAGGTGCATGACCAGCGCGTTTAAAAGAGTTAGGAGAGCTTTGGAGAGCTTATAAGCATGGCCTGTATGCTGGATGGTGTGAGAGAGTGGGCACGGAGTTAGAGACATTTCCTATCATGGATGACTACCCGATAGAGCAATATCAACAAATGATTACCCATTGGGCGACTGCCAAATTTAAGGTATTAATCTCATTTGATATATTTAAATGAGAGTTTTCATATTTTGCATTAATATAATCTTATTTATTATTAAACATTATTTAGGAATCTTCTGAAAAAAAAAACAAAAAAACCATTGATTCAAAGCAATACCTCCACACTTTGGGGCGCACAACTATGTCAGATCATGAGAGGCAGCTGGTATGATATAGTTGTTTATAATTTTTTTTAGGACTTTCCCTTTTTATTATTTCCTACTAAAATTATGTGATTTATTGAATATTGAATATATGATTATACTTTCACTTTATATTGTTTCAATGTCATTACAGAAGCACAAGTTGAATATTGAAGGACGTATCCCTCGAGCAAAATTGTTTTGCTTAAGTAGAAGAAAAAAAGATGGAACTGTGGTAAAAGAATCAACCCAAGAAAATATTGTAAGTTTTTATTTGTTTATTTCAAAGTTTAATATCTATTTTGAAAGTTATTAATCTATTAATATTTTTAACAGGCTGCTTTAGAGGCTCTTGATTCCCAAGAGCCTGAAAATTTTGGGCCACACAATCATTTATATCAGGTTTTGGGAGAGGATCACTCTGGTCGAGTACGCTGCCGACCTGGTAAGAATATAGTACCAACGAGGTATTGGTCCTCTCCAGGTATCCATTATAGTACCACCGAGTTGGAACAGGTCAAGGAGCATGCAAGACAGTATGATAAAAGGGTCACAGAGTTGGAAGTACAAGTTCATATGAGGGACAAAGAATTTATGAAACTGATGAAAGCTTTATCATCATCACTTCCACCAGAGGCTAGTGTGGCTTGTCAGACATTTATGTCGTCGATGGGTGCATTATCCAATGCACCAGGTGGTAGCTCTAGTGGCGGTCGAGATGATGATGTTCCTGGTGATGATGAGGATGCTGAAGAGGATGAGGGCGAGGATGAGGATGAGGACAAGGATGAGGATGGGGCCGAGGGCAAGGATGGGGCCGAGGGCGAGGATGGGGCCGAGGGCGAGTATTGGGCCAAGGACGAGGAGGGGGCCGACGATGAGCATGGGGGCGATGACGAGGACAATGATAAGGATAGAGATGGCGGTGAGGATGAGGTTGATGATGATAGTGGTGATGGTGATGGTGATCAGGGGCAGATTAATCCATTACATTTTTGAATTCTGTATAACTCTATATTTTTGAACCTGGTTTTCGACTCTGGGGTTTTCCTCTGCTTCATAGGGATGGTGTTATCAGATCTCTTTTTTGCACTTGATTCTTATTGTATGATTAGTCTACTACCTAGACCATTAGTATTCCTTGGTACTGTGATACCCATTTTTCTATTTATTATTACTCAGCTTTCTTAGATAGCCATGTATTTCATGTTTATGTCATTTTCCCATAGAACTGCATTTTATATCATTTATGACTGATAGTTTTATGCCTGATAGTAACATGCATGGAATAATCGCATCCAAATAAATGTGCTTTTGAAAGTAGTAATTGTACATTATTGATTATGTTCTTATTTTTGTGATTTTGAAGTGAATCGTGTTGTTTTTTAATTTTCATTCTATTCAGGGGATGATTTTTGTTTTAGTAATGGTGGATCTTCTGGGGGAAGAGGATGGGAAGGGGGAGGGGAGGGGGCTGCTGGGTGAAAAGGGTGGGCAGGAGGGGAGGGGAAGGAGGCTTCTAGAGGAAAAGGGTGGGGAGGGGGGAGGGGAGTGGAGGGAAGGGGAGGGGAGGAGGATGCTGGGTGAAAAGGGTGGGCAGGAGGGGAGGGGTAGGGGTTGTTGGAGGAAAAGGGTGGGCAGGGAGGAGGGGAGGGGAGGGAAGGGAAGGGGGCTTCTGGGTGAAAAGGGTGGGAAGGAGGGGGAATGGGAGGTGGGGAGGGGAGGGGAGGGGGCTCCTGGGTGAAAAGGGTGGGCAGGAGGGGAGGGGCAGGGGGGAGGGGAGGGGTAGGGGAGGGGCTGGGGATGGGCAGGTTGGAGGGAAGGGTAGGGAAGGAAAAGGAGGGGAGGGGAGGGGAGGGGGCTGCTGGGTGAAAAGGGTGGGTAGGAGGGGAGGGGTAGGGGGAGGGGAGGGGCTGGGGCTGGGCAGGTTGGAGGGGAGGGTGTCATCATTGCGGATGCATTTGGTTCTCAAAGTGTCTTTTTTTTGTTTAAAATGGATGCGCTTTTTAAGTAAAATAAACGACATATGGAAAACAGACCAAATGCATTCAGATTGTGTTTATACTTTAATAAAATGATCCATGGGTCATTTTTGATGTGTAAAAGTCAACCCTGCCTCAATCCGAGGCGCGGTGTGGCCAACACCACTCAAAGTGTCTCACTTTTCTTTAAAATGAACAACAGTTTAAGTAAAAACAACAACTGACATACGGAAAAAGGACCAAACGCATTTGGATTCTGTTGATACTTTAGGACAAGTATCCATGGGTCATTTCTGATGTGTATGAGTCAACCAGCCTCAATTAGAGGCACGGTGTGGCTGGTACCACTCAAACTGTCTCACTTTTATTTGAAATGGACAGGATTTTAAGTGAAAATAACTACTGGCAAACGGAAAACCGACCAAACGCATTTGGATTCTATTGAAAATTTAGGAAAACGATCCATGGGTCATTTGTTACATGTAAGAGTCAACCCCGCCTCAATACGAGGAGCGGTGTGGCCGACACCACTCAAAGTGTCTCACTTTTCTTTGAAATGGACAACAGTTTAAGTCAAAACAACAACTGACATACAGAAAACAGACCAAATGCATTCGGATTCTATTGAAACTTTAGAAAACAATCCATGGGTCATTTATGACGTGTACGAGTCAACCCCGCCTCAATTCGAGGAGCAGTGTGGCCGACACCACTCAAAGTGTCTCACTTTTCTTTGAAATGGACAACAGTTTAAGTAAAAACAACAACTGACATGCGGAAAATGGACCAAACGCATTAGGATTCTGTTGATACTTTAGGAAAAGTATCCATGGGTCATTTTTGACGTGTACAAGTCAACCTATCCTCAATTAGAGGAGCGGTGTGGTCGACACCACTCAAAGTGTCTCACTTTTCTTTGAAATGGACAACAGTTTAAGTCAAAACAACAACTGACATACAGAAAATGGACCAAACGCATTCATATTCTGTTGATACTTTAGGAAAAGTATCCATGGGTCATTTTTGACGTGTACGAGTCATACCCGCCTCAATCTAAGGCACGGTGTGGCCAGTACCACTAAAACTGTCTTGCTTTTATTTGAAATGGACAAGATTTTAAGTGAAAACAACTACCGACATACGAAAAATCGACCAAACGCATTCGGATTCTATTGAAACTTTATGAAAAAAATACATGGGTCATATGTGATGTGTAAGATTCAACTCCTCCTCAATCTGAGGCACGGTGTGGACGAAACTGCTCAAAGTGTCTTTCTTTTGTTTAAAATGGATGCGCTTTTAAGTAAAATAAACGACATACGTAAAATAGACCAAACGCATTTGGATTGTGTTGATACTTTAGGAAAACGATCCATGGGTCATTTTTGACTTGTATGAGTCAACCTTGGCTCAATCCGAGGCATGGTGTGGCCGGAACCGCTCAAAGTGTCTCACTTTTCTTTGAAATGGACAACAGTTTAAGTAAAAACAACAACTGACATACAGAAAACAGACCAAATGCATTCGGATTATGTTGATACTTTAGGAAACGTATCCATGGGTCATTTATGACATTTAAGAGTCAAACCTGTCTCAATCAGAGGCACGGTGTGGCCGATACCACTCAAACTATCTCACTTTTATTTGAAATGGACAGGATTTTAAGTGAAAACAACTATAGGCATACGGAAAACTGACCAAACGCATTCGTATTCTATTGAAACTTTAGGAAAACGATTCATGGGTCATATGTGACGTGTACAAGTTAACCCCACCTCAATCCAAGGTGCGGTGTGGATGGCACCGCTCAAAGTCTCTCTTTTGTTTGAAAAGGACATCATTTTAAGTGAATACAACTGAAATTTACACTCATCAACGATAGTCGCAAACTCTTTTTCATGAGTTGGGCAGTTTCACTCATGGGGTCATAAGTGAAGAGACTCCTAAGAAAATACCTTTTCACCATATATTATAAACAATACAAGTTTAGTTCAAAATTCATCACAAATCATTACATACCCAAATCTATGATCAGAAAAAACAAATGGGATATGATCCAATTTCAAACTCTTATTCAACTCTAATAGGTATTTCTCATACTATTCTTCCTATTAGAATTTGATGGGGAGGTGGGGGGGCTGTGCTGGTTGGGGGTTGTGCAGGGGTGAGGTGAATTATTATTGGATGATTGTTGTCATATGAAGATTGAAATAGATAATTGTAGTACATGACATGGTTGGAAGAATTTGATGGTTTTATGTGTTTTTTTGTGCTATTTTAGGTGTTTGTTATACTATTTTAAGTTTTTATGTGGTTTTTGTGATATTTTTTATGTAGGTGTAGGTGTATAGTAGAGGGGCTACTGGAGGGGCTGTTGTGCAGCAGTTCTGGGAAAACTCAATACCAACGGTTCTAAACCGTTGGTATAAGAGTGCTGGAATTTTGAAAAAACATTTATACCAACGGTTTAGAATCGTTGGTATATGTGTTCTGGAAAAACACAATACCAACAGTTCAAAACCGTTGGTATATGTGTTCTGGAATTCTGGAAAAACACAATACCAACAGTTTTAAACCGTTGGTATTGGTGTTCTAAAAATCACATTACCAACGGTTTAGAACCATTGGTATAACAATTCTAAAAAATGAATTACCAATGGTTATAAACTGTAGGTATACATTGGGAGAAATTTAATAAAACAATATACCAACAGTTTAGATAAAACCATTGGTATAAGGCTTTCCTCACGGCTTACTAACCAACGGTTTGGAAAACCGTTGGTATAGGCTATACCAACAGTTTTCCAGCCTATACCAATGGTTTAAAGCCATTGGTATACCCTTCTTTTCCAGTTGTGGATGGAAAAATCAACTTCCATTGATCCAAACTCAGACCTTCAATTAAAGTCTAAACAATACATACTCTCAAATCTTCAGGAGTCCCCAATGACCTGAAAACACTTTTGACTTTCTTAAGACACTCTACATCATCCAATAAACCTAGATCACCATAGTAAACTGGAAACAACGTAGAATAACTCAACATTGTCACTCCACTCAGAGTCTGGACATGTCCAACGACTAGAAATAACTCACTAGAAACCTCTAGAACCTTTTTGGGCAGTATACTCAAAACAAAAAAAAAGACACAAAACTGAAATCAACATCAAACTAGATCTCAAAACATATCCAAAAAGGACATCCCAAGATAAAAAATCCATCTTATAATCCAAACACCACAAAATGAATCCAAAAATACTCTTTCAAAGACAACCACTTTTATTCCAAAACCAAAATCAATTCTTCCTAAATTCACTTTTCAAAATTCCCAACTCACTTTCAAATTAAATTACAATTCCTAATACCACTTTTAAAACAAAACCAAACCTATAAAAATAAATTTCTTTATGAACAATATTTTATGAGAAGCCATTTTTTCATTTAAAAACCCACTCAAGCCAATATAAATCAAGCCAAATCATAACTCACGCCAAATCAAAGAATAGGGAACTAGTGAAAATACAAAACCTGGTTACATGGTTTAGTATACCATGCCCCAAGAAATCCCAAAACACTACGAAGACATTGAACCATACACATGGGCTCTACATGGTTCACTAGTCCACATAATTCCTTCATACATCACTAATTCACCTCCATTATCCTTCCCCATCCACATTTCAAAACCAAAACAAAATATTCAAATCTATGATGACCCTTGATAAATCAAGGCTCAAGATGAGTAATATTCCATGATGCTCTTCCCATACCTACCTTCAAAGTTATGATAGTCCTATACCTAAACTACCTGACACCCTAAATAACAAAGGTCTCCTCTAATGCCATTTTTTTATGAACCAAACTAAGCTTCCGTCTGACTTGACACCTAACCCAGTCCATGATAAGTCCTAAGAGACATTATTGATCCTCTCAATATGGAAGTAATTGTTGGAATCAAATATATCAAAATGGGACTAATTTATCCCAATAACAACCAAGATCAAATTACCAAAACATATCACAAAACACAATGCTAAAATAACTGAACATCATTAAATACATAAATAGATCCAAATACAACAGCATCCAAACAAAGAAAAACTAAAAACAAAAATAAAAAAATCCCAACATGATCTCCATATGACTTTTTTTTCACAACCAACTATAATACCAAACTTCTCCAAAGGCTAACCCATACAAGAAAAATGAACCTGTAAAACATATCGGGTATATCGATGATTAGTGGAACAAGTAGGGTGTGATCATAAATAGCTTAGTTGGTAATCACAATAGATTCCATAAATTTTATTTACCAAAACAATCCATCAACACAAGTTTAAAATACATTTATAAAATAGGGTATTATAATTTTAAATAACCAAAAATAGCTTTCCAAAAATTCCCCTTTAAAAACAAACCACACTACTTACCTTTTTAAAATAGTTTTCCATTTCAAAGATCTAGTTACAAAAAAAACAAAAATAAAGAATGAAATAAGGTGTTAAAGATAAATTATGTAAATAGATGAAATGGTAAAAGCAAGCAGAAACTTATAGAGTAGGAAAAAAAGTGCAGTAGAATAAAACCTAGCATATAGATAGTAATTAGAGGAATTTACTAAACAACTATATAAGAAATCCTTGGGTATAATTTGCTCAGTATCAACTTCTTGAATATGGCATATCTTTATATTCAATAACCAAGTAGATTCCCTAAACTCTCCTCACAAGTGGCACATCCCACCAGGTCTTTCAGAAAATCCAAGGGATACCAACTCATCTAATCAGGGTCTATAAGAAACCATCACTTGACCCTCTAGATAATGCCCAATAATCCCATGATAATAGTATACAGAGAATGAGAAGGTACTGACATGCATGGAATAAATTAATAACCCATATATTCCACCATGATTTCCTAGAATAAACTCTAACACTATCTATGAGATTGCCTTCTCCTCGGAGGGAATACTATAGAGGCTCCTATCACACATTGAGTCATACACAAGTTCCAAATGGGACTTAATGTCACATGATCATTAATACCACCTTTAAAAACATTATAATATTCCAAACAAGCCTAAAATGTTTCTAAACTCAACTCTTTTTTCAAAACCATCTCTAAAATAATGACAAAACCATAAAACACACTCAGAGGTTCCAAACAAGCCTTTATATCATTTAGTTACCAAACCACTTTTCAAGGTTCCAAATGGTCCAAGCCTTAGGAAACACATTAGGGGAAAAAATTTAAAATCATTTGGTAATTAAGAAACCACTTATAATACATTAGTAATTTATAAGAACTATTTGGGAGGTGGGTGGAAAAAGGGGATGAGGGGGAGGGAGTGGTGTTTTGAAATCTAGGGTTTAAGGTGAACATTTCCATAAAGATCCATCATCATTTTTGTGTCTATAAATGTTTTAACTTCATTAATATATATATATTCCCACATACAAAGTCATTTCAACAATAAATCATAAAAATAACTGAAAACCAATTTAGAAAACCAACTCTATAATTACCACAAATCAAAACAACTCACACATGAGCAAAAAACCATAACAAGACATCACACCCATTTACAAAACTCAATTAATAATTAAAATCCATGTTATTAGCACCCAATCTAGTCCAAGAAAAAACCAAAATACCCAAATTTATTTTAAAGACCAATTGGCATTTCATCAAACACTTTTTAAGCATATAGTTTTAGGTATAATCAAGAAAACCGTTTGAAACCCCTTTTATCAAATTTATATCATGGAAATGGTAACAAAATTACACTAAGACATAAAAATAATGAATATTATATTTTTTAAGTATTTAGGAGATCTCAAGGATAAAAGGAATATATTGTAAAGGAAATGGACGGAAACACCTACCTCTATAGAGTTTTATTATAAGGAAACTCCAAAAGAAAGAAGAACCTATCCCAACAGGCAAACTGTAAAACCTAACATTGAATAAATCGATTAAATTATCCAACCATTACCTTAGGGTTTATACAAAAGATAAAAAACCCAAGAAATACCAAGAAACCAAGAGGGGATAATAAGAGGTGGAGAAAATTATCCAAAATCCTAGGGAAACTCAACATAAGAGCTTGGAGGAGAAATCATGGAGTGGGAGAGAAAGCGAAGAGTGTTTTTAGGAGCCCCCTAGTGTTCCTAAGACAAAAAAATAAGTAAAATAATTAATTTGGATTAAAACATAAGATAGTAAAAGTGGGAAATTTAATTTTTTTAAGAAATTGATCAAGTCACATGGTTTGGCTACAAGGTTTTCCCAACCGTGAGCCAACTATGGGCAAACTACTAGAGAGAAGGGGAACACATATGAGTTGGATGCACTATTTGGGAAACCATGAACCAACATTGTGATTTGTCCCTATCAAATTTTGGAATATCCCCACATGCTTCTCACATGGTTTCTCCTAACCATGTGCATGATGTGGGCGATGTCCCAAACACCACCCACAAACCACACAGTTTCTCCTAGAACTCACTTATTTTGGCCCAAACCATGAGAAGGTTGTGTAAATCCAAATATAAAATAATAAATTAAACTATAAACACATTCTTCCATAACAAGCTTCAAGGTTTCCTCTTAAACTATGCACAAAAACACTGTAGAGGACCAATACACACTTAAAAACAATAAAACCTAAAAATTCATAGTAGTTAATTGACCCAAACCTCAACCAAAAGTTATGATATCAAGAAGATAATAAAATAATATAAAAACCAATGTTAGAGTGTGACATTAACCTTCATAGGATTATTAATAGATTTAGCTACTGAACATAATTCTCCATGTTATGTCTCTATTGGTTGACCATATCTCTAATTCCTACTTTGTAGAAGTTAACTTCTCAATTAACTTTTTTCCATTGTCCAACAAATTTTATAGTGGAATACTATCACACTATAAACTTTTAATTATATCATTAATTAATAATAAAATAGTATTAAAATGCATTATCCACCATATCAGATATAGAGATACTATTTTGATTAAAGTAGAATCGCTCCCTTAGTTTAATCTATCTTTTAAACCTTCAAACTGGCTTCCTAGAAACTTCTTCAAATCTCCAAAGTCAAATTTCGAAACATATTCACCTATAATATTAACAACTTGATCATACATTTTCCTCTTGAAATTATCAAAATCCCTTCTAGAAATTGAAATTTATTTCAAATTTTGAAGTTGATTCGGAAGATATTCGAATTTTTTTCTTGGAAGTGATGAACTTATCAAATTTTCAATGGTCTTTTCATAATTTTCTAGTTCTTAATTTAATCTCATAGCTTCATCATTCATGTCATTAAAATTTTAAATTGTGTTCATATAAAAGGTGGGATTCTGGTATTTAAAATAATCATCAAAATGAACTGATGAATATTTCTCTAATTTGATAGAAGACTTGTAAACTTCAACTAATTAAAGTGATTATACTTCAAACTCATCCCCATGTTTTTTACAATTAGATTGTACCTGAGTGGTAAAAGTCTCCTACATGGAATCCAAAAGACCTAGGATCAAATTTGAGTAGGGTTGAATATCTAGGTTACTATTGATTTAGAGTATCATTTATTATAGTAGGTATGGTAGTATTTACTAAAGTAACATAAATATTCACCCGATTTGGGCCTACTGACCAAAAAATTGGTCCTTCAGGACATCAATTACCTTCAAGCTAGAGGGCCTCTAGAACACTACAGAACAATAGGAGACACAAAAAGTGACCATTTGAATGGTGTAGTGCATCAGGTAGGCAATGCATCTTGTCTTTAGGAAGCATCGATGGGTTGGAATCTCAAAAGAGTAACTGGTTTATTAGAACCTGCCATATGGCATTCTAAATGCATGGAAAAGTGGGGTGATATTATGTAGCATTACAATGTGATTGGTGAAGACCAAACAGGTGAAGAAACACATATTAGAGGTAGTGTGGCATGAAGATATGCATGCAATACTCGGTTGGAAGCTTAAAAGAGTGATGGGTGCACTAATACCCATCATATGGCCTCTAACCAGACATGGGGTTTCAATAGAATTGATATGCGAATGTCCTCATGGTGGGTCTGTGAAATTAAATATTTCTTGGTAAAGTGGGAATCATAGTGAGAAGAATGGGATCATAATATGAAGCTTGGCTACTCAGATTGGGCATTCAATTCATAGGACCTTCAAGCCATCAAAAATTTTAATGGGTCTCTGACCCACTAGGACTTCAAGTCTTGTAAGGGTTATATCTAAACCCAATTTAATATAGTTTTATATTTCACTAATAAAAAGGTTGTTTTTTCTTATACCAATTTAAAAATACACTTCACCAGTTGGAGAGGGAAACTCTCCATAAAATTTAACATATTTACCAGCCCCAAATTCAACAACCCTTTATAAAGACTCAACAAATGACACTATCTAATACTATATAATTTTTTTTTCTAAAGTTCCACTTACATACTCAATATAATGATATCACTTAGCATGAAATTATTCAATTATTTGATATCCTGAATAATGTGTTGTTTCTTAAACTTATTTTTCTTTACCTTGAACAAACTCTTCTATTATTTTTTCAACTATAGAATTTGAACATATTTTATTAAAATAACTTCATCAACTCTTGTTACAACACTATATTCATATATTATTTCTTTATCAACTGGATTTTATTGATCAACCTCTTCAATCCCATGAACCATAACTTTCTCAAATGGTTCTTCAATTCTTTTTAGTGCTTGAACTAATACATCTCTACCATATTCTCCAAAATGTTCTTCAATAGACCTTGGAAAATATATACCTCCCCTATCCTAAAAGGTATATTATCCTCAATGATATTTCTTCTCTTTCTTCTGATAGGAATTTTGGTTTCTCCAATAGAAAATACTTCCATATTTTCATCCAATTGAGAACCTCCTTCAACTCAAAATTATAAAACCTATTTATCGACTCTTCTCAAAGAACATTATTCTTTAAATCTTCTTTGATCCCCCTAATAATGAGCTCTGTATAGTTCATAATCCTTGACTCCAACATGAACCACCTTACCTTTGGTTGTGCACTAGAAAAAATCAAAACTTTATAAGTATCCCAATAGAGAAAATATTACTATGGTGACATATCAATCCATTCTAAATGTCACAAGTCAATATTTTATTATATAAAACAAGAGAAACTAATATTACATATAAATATAAGAATATTATTTCATAATTTTGGTAGAATTGATGCATGTATCTTTTCATAAACCTATAAAAGTTTAATTTTATTTTTCTCAACATTAAAAACATCACATACATGTTGGAAGTTGAAAATCACCTTCATGGAACACACAATCATGTGGGGAAGTTAGAAATCAGATCAATTTGGATTATATAAAGAAAAAATCATTTATCATTTACATTTGAAGAAATTATATCCTCTATATCTCTAAAATTGAACTGGACATTCTTACACAAATATTTCACTTCTCTTTTGAAGATATACACAATATTTTCTCCATTAAAAAAGTACTCTATACCTTGAAATCATAGGGCTTGATTCAAAAAAATCATATGGAACAACCATTAAAAGTCTACATCCTTTCATTGAAGAACATTTCTTTCAAAATAGGATGGCCTCTGGATTTTTGTTCCCCTTAGTCTATATGTATTGGTTATATTTGTCATGTCCATGGAAATAATCATTTGGTTTAGGGTTTAAAGATTAGGTTTTGATAGAGATAATGATATCTTAGGAGATTTAAAAGGTGAAACATAAAAGGCGGGATAAAGAAGGCTTTCACTCTGATGGTTTTGAGTGTAATTTATTTTTCTTGAACAAAAATTATAGTGTAATCATTTCATATTTTTAAAAATAGAAAGAAAATTTAAAGGAATAATAAGTATATAAATAAAAATTTCAACTAATAAATTTATAAACCAAATAATTAATAGAAATAAATAATATTTAAAATAAAAACTTAGAAAAGAAAACTAAAAAATAAAATGAGATTAAAAAGTGGATTAAATAACTTACTTAAAATTAAATAATCTTAACTCTCCCTGAATAAAATCAAAATAAGCAGTGGGAAGTGGTTTAGTAAAAATATCTACAAATTTATTATCAATATTTAAAAATTCTATATATATCCAAATTTGGACATGATCTCATAGAAAATGATGTCTAATATTAATATTATTTTTCCTCGAGTGGCTAATAAAACATTTTTTAAATATTAATAGCACGAATATTATCAAATAAAATAATAATATTATTAAATTTATGTCCAAAGTCTATAAGTGTATGTTTTATTCACAACACTTTTTTATGGAAACTTCTACTAGAAATATATTTTGACTCTGCTATTGATGATGCAACAAATTTTTCTTTTTACTAGACCAAGAAACTAAGTATTCTCCTAAAAATGGATAAGTACTTATGGTTCTTTTTCTATATAACCAACATCCTCTAAAATCAGCATCTGAATATGAAATTAAATTAAAATTGGAATTTTTTTTGATAAATAAAATATAGAAAATAGTTACATTCAAATAACAAAAAATTCTTTCAACTAAAGTAATATGGGATTCATTTGAATTTGTTTGAAATCTTTTACGAAGAAAAATATAAAATATAATGTTTGGCCTACTAGTTTTAATATATAATAAACTACCATTCATATATCTATATAACTTGTTGTCCACTATTTTGCTAGATTCATCAAAATCAAGTATTACATTAGTACATATGTGAGTTATATAAATATTACTATTTTCTAATCCAAACTTTTTTAGTAAACCAATAACATATTTTATTTTATTCAAAATATTTCTAAATTCTTTTTGATAAATCTAAAAAACAAGAAAGAGTTTAGGTTCTCCCATCATACTCATTTAAAATTCCTTTTGTATAAGTTTTGAAAAAACACTACAAATATTTTTATTAGTTGATCCAAAAAAATAAATCAAACACATAAACTTAGAACTAATAAAATATTAGAAGAATATTTTTTCTTAAAAATAGTAGGATATTCAAACCATACTAAAAATCCATTTTTCAAAATATAAGAGATTGATATTTCATACCAACCCCTTGGTTATTTTTTAGGTCCATAAATATTTTAGGTAAGGTTAAAAATAAAATTTGTTAAATGAGGGTTTTCAAAACCTACAGGTTTCTTACTATAAAATTTCTACACTAAATAACAATTTAATATTGTAGATTTAATATCCATCAGATATAATTTAAAATTCATATGAAATGTATAATCCAATAAGATTCTAATGGATTCCCATCTAGTAAATAGGTAAATGGTTTCTTCATAACCTATTATTTCCTCCTATATATGACTTTTATAAACTAGTCTAGCCTTATTTATAGTGATTATATCTTGATAAGCTTGCTTATTTCTAAAAACTAATTTAGTTCCTACCACTGGATGGTTTGAAGGATTATCAACTAATTTCTAAACTTCATTCATCTTAAATTGGTTTAGTTCTTTCTGCAAGTCTACTATCCATCTTTCATCTTTTAAGTGTTTTTCTATATATTTAAGTTTATATTGGGATAGGAAGGCATATAATACAGCTAGGTATCCTATACTTCTTCTAGTCCTAACTCATTATTCTAATTCTATTATAGTAGTCTTTAAGGGATGGTCCCTTAAGGTTTTAGGCTATAATGGTAAGATACATTTAGGTTTTACAGTCTCATGCTCGTATAAACTGAAATGAATCTAATAATTTTCTAATTAATTAACTAATAAATATTTAGATGATTCAATTCTCAAGTTATTTAATGAATTAGTAACATTATAAATTTTTTGTGATTAAATGGTTCACTTTTATCAACATTCACATCAAAAAATTATTCAACAATCTTTGACATTTTATTAAACACTCTAAAAGTTTTATAAGTAGAGGAATATCCAAAAAAATATATTCCTTCATCAAAATTTGGGTGGATCTTATCAAGGTTCTCCTTATTATTCAAGATATATACCTTAAATACAAATACTTTAAAGTATCCAAATTTAGTTTATTTTTAATTCCACAACTCATAGGATGTAGTTTTAAGAAATCTCCTTATTAAAAATTTATTCAAGGTATGGAAAGTTGTGTTGACAGGTTCTACCTAAAAATATTTATAAATACTATAACAATTCAACATAGTTCTTTCCATTTTTGAATAGTTATATTTATTCTTTATATAATTACATTATGTTGAGGTGTTATAAGAGAAAAAAATTATGTTTAATACTAAATTTTGAGAAAAAATAATTAAACATTGAATTCTCAAACACTCCTCCATGATCACTTCACAATGAAATTATTTTGAAATATTTTTTATTTTGAACAATTTTTAAAAAAACTAATAAAAATAGAAAAATATTCACTTTTAAAATTTAAAAAATAAACCCAAGTAAATATATAAAAATAATTAAATAGAAAAAAAGATAAAGAATCAACCAATCAAGATTTATACTCTTTATGATTCAAAAAAATCAATATGGATAATTTATAAAGGTTTAGGTATAAAGAACTCGTTGATAAATTTAAAAGAGGGATTATTCTACTTTCCAATCAATAATTCATCAAAAACTCAATTTTTTTTTCCTTTTCCTACTATGGTCATTCAAGTCTAATATTCCATATTTTTTTACATCCATAGCACCAAAACTCATTTAATCTATGATATTTCTTTTTGAAATCAAGGGGATACTTATAAAATCCACTTTTATTTTTATATATCTCATTGAAAATTCTATCAAGGTGATCCAATTTTTCTATTTAATTCAAAAAACTAGGATCAATTGTGGATATAACAACCTTCTTAATTTTCTTTTCATTTTTAGGATCAATAACATTTAGGGCATTATTTTCCCTCATGATCACTATATGATATTCTACTTTATCTTAGATTTCAGTTTCATACATCATTAATGTACCAATAAATTCCATCACTATAGAAATTCAGGCTAACCATACATAGATATTACATCATTTTTTATGAATATTCATTAAATTACACAAACAAATTCCAAAGGACCATAACAGAGTATTGCCTTTGGAAACATAGAATCATAAACATTTATTCCATAAGTGTGGTAAGATGTCTCCAACTACATTCTTCATAACTATCAACATATTATAAATATCATATAAAATACATTTACTCATAACCTGGGGAAAGGAAACATTAGAAAGGGTGATCTTAGATTCTTAGTAAGGGTAAAAAAGTGAGATATATCAGCATAACATGATCATAAAATTTTAAAACCATACCATGTATATCACATATCAAAATATTGAATCATGGAATAAATATTGGCACCTAATAAGACATTAATCATGTGATAATATAAGAACATGATCCATGAGAGCATAATATTGGCATATAAAATGGATTTGTGGCATGTTCATAAGCATAGAAAATATTATTTCAATGTTACCCTCCAAGAAATTATTAACATGTTAGGCTTTGATTAACCACCTTTGTTCCTACTTTGGGATTGGGATAACCTCATGTCTACCCTATTTCTGGCTTGTTCAAACCACCTGTGCACCCTCCTTTTCAGGTTTGGGATAACCACCCACATACCCTTTAGTCTCATGGAACATTTATCATTACCCAATTCATTGGAGGGAGACATAGATCTTACCCATTACATAATTAAAATCATATATATTTGTTCTATAATATCATTCCAAATTTATCATATCATAACTAATAAAAATAAATGGGTTTCATAAAACATTTCATTATAGCATAACCCATGGAAAATAGAATAGTGACATAATCATTTCATCAAGTTGTAATTTTTGGAAGAGAAATGTGTTTCATGAAAATATTTCCATAATAGTTCATTCATAGAAAAAATAATAATGGTTTCCTTTGATCATATCCCCATAAAGACATAAGTAACGTCAATGTAATTCATCTTAGCTGAAAAATGACTTTGATCGATCATTTAAAATATTTCTTGAGGAAAATATCATTTCTATATTCAAAAACACTTTTAAAAATTTAAAACATTTTAAAAATAAATTTCATTGAAAATGGAATCATTTAATAAATGTTTGTTCATGAAATTTGGAAACAAGATCATGTCATAAACATTAAAACAAAGATTCCTTTCATATTTTTGGTAAAAATCAAACAGGAATTATTCGGATAACGACATGAAGATTCCTTTAAAAAAAATTTAAAAAGTAAAACATGGGTAAATATGTATTTTCAAAATAATAATAATATAATAATAATAAATTGAAAGTATTTTTATAAAAAAATGGTTTTATAGGAAAATGAATTTCCAACTAAAGAGAGAGACGGAGTTGGATTTTCTAAAAAAATTTAATTATATTGAATTAAAAATAGTATAAAAATGGTAATATTATTTTAAAAAATAATTAATAACCATATTATAAAACAAATCATGAATTTATTTATATATGTATCATAATATTTTATCATCTAAAACATAATCGTAAACAATCATGAAAAATTAAGAGATTATAACAAAAACTTTTTACCACTTTCGTAACTTTGAATAATAATCCCTATGATAGAATAAAATAAAATGGAACTTAAAATAAAATGAAGATAAATAAATTCATGATATTACATGTTAAAGGCTCTTTAAATACACCTCATCAAATAATATTGGTTCATAACATGAATTCTATCTCAAAGAATGAAAATTGAGATAAAAATACCTTACCACATAAGTAATCTTTTGAATCACAATAAACAATGTACAATAATGTCAAATTAAAGTTAAAATATAATTAAAATAACATTATTCAATATATAAAATCTCAAATTCAAAGTATATACACCACAAAGAAAAGAAATGAGTGGTGAATTTTCATATGGCTCACAGGAATAAAAGAGAGGCAAGAAATCTCTTACCTTAAGTATTATCTTCCATTGTACCCATTAAAACCTACTATATAACAAATATAATTTTATTATACATCTATTAAATAACCATATTCATATATATCACATCATATATTATTTCCTATGACTTTTTATTGCTCGTTTATTAAATATTCCATGTTAAATACACGTTTTGAGCATTTAATGCTTTGTTTTCATATATGTTTTAACTTATTATTTCTTGGTCCTATTAGTTTGATCATGGTTTAATCATATTTATAATGTAAACCATGATATAAATATCATAAATATTCATTTTATATGTATTTATAGTAATCCATAAATTTTAGTGATGGGAAATAAAATACATCGTTCATATGGATGGTAGACCGTACTTATCAATGGACGTTGTTTCATTTTCTTATTGAATTGAAAGAAATAAAAGTGATATATATTATCACTATAGAATAATTTTTTTCATATTTGTCACATATTTTTAATAAACACATCCTTAATACCTTCCATGTAATGCTTTAATGAATCGCATCGCTTCGCGTGAAAATAGTTCATCGTACACACGAATGATGTTATCATATTTCCACAAAATAGAAAATACAAAGGTATGTTTGATATATAAACTCTAAAATCATAAAAACATCATATATATCATATATATCATATATAAAAAATAAATATATCATTATGTTCAACCTAGAAGAGTGGTAATGGAGAAATAAATGACATCATTTCGCGAGGCGGTAGTCCGTCACACACACTAATGATGATTTCTTAACCCATTTGATGGAAGAGGGGATGGTTGTAGTTCATGACCTTAACATAACAACATATCAGTTTATTTAAGATAATAATTTTATTATATAATCATTATATAATAGAAATCTATGTATATTGAGGAAGAAATAAAAAACATTCATTGATGAATGTTACCTCTTCTTCGTGTATTCTCCATAAGTTGGCACTAAAATAATTTCTAGGATGGATTTCTATTCAAAATAAGGATTATAGGATGCGGGAACGTAATTTTGGAAGTTATTTTGGTAGGTATGGGTAGATTCAAAATTATTTTAAGCTATTAAGGAGGGAGGATAAGATATTCTCTTTTATAAATGGGTGATAGGACACACTGGGTATTCTTTAAATAAATTGAGTGCCCTCGCATTTTTTATTTTTTAAAAGGGTAAAAATGGACCATTATCAAATAATAAAGGTATAATTTTCTAAATATGTCTATAAAATAATTTTTTGAAATTTTTATAGGTAAATTTAACCCTTATATTTTTAGTTTAACCCTCTAGTAAACCCATTTTTACATTAACCATGGTAATTAATTTTTACTAAATACACTATTCATTTTGGCTAAAAAGTAATTTTAACTTATTAGATAAAATAAATTAGGCTTTTTCTAAATTTGGAATCCATTTTTTTTAAATTCCATTCATATAATTTTAAAAAATCTATTTAAATTAAATCACACAAACACGAGGAGAATGTGGGTTTTTAAATAGAAAATCTTTAAAATATGGAAATGTTTTTATATCAAAAATCATCATTAAATTGATTCAAATTGACAAATTTATATTAATGGATGTGTTATTTAACTAATTTAACTTTAAAATTAATTTAAAATATAATTTAAATTTATAAATAAATTAAACTAAAAGGCATTTTTCAAATAAATTCGGTATTTTTCATTATTCATCAAAAGGAAACGTTTTAGAAAAAACCAAAAATTCACACTGAACGAATTTTGACATTATTATTTCAAGAATTAATTCTTTTTTATCAAATTTATTTTCTACAATCATCCCAAAATAATTTTACTATTTTCCATAAAAAGACATAAAAACATTTTTTTGAGATAATTATATTTTTGAAACATATAAAGACATTACTAAAAAATAAGTATTTATAATCAATATGTTTTCTTTATATAAAACCATTATACATAATATTTAAAAATTAGTTTTTACAATTCATACTTCTACATTTAATGACTATGATATAATTTTCATGTTCGATTAATATTAATAATATATCATGGTTTTGATAAAACTCGATATTGTGTGTGACGTAAGCTAACCCAATGTTGTGTGTAACACAAACATAACTTCATGTCGTACATAGTCCAATATATAGAAGAAATTAAATTTATCCAAAACTAATAATTCATAAAAACTCTCGATATTACATACTAAGCCACTTAAAATGAATTTATCTCTCTAAATTCATCACTCTAATACAAGTAAATTATGATACTTCTACATCATTATATCCTCAAGTTCCCACATAGCTTCCTCAAACTTGTGGGTTTTCTACAAAACTTAAACCAAGTTAGTGGTCTTGTTTTGTAAAAATTTCTATGTATGGTCTATAATATCCAATTAGTGTCCCACATAAAAAATATATTTCTCTAGTGGTATGACTTATGTGTTCAGTACATGTGAAGGGTCAATTATGTACTTCCTAAATAGAGATACATAGAACACATCATGGACTTAAGATAGGTTTAGTGGAAGCGTCGAGTGATAGGCTACATTTCTGAAATGTTCAAGAATTTAAAATTGATTGATATACCAAGGGCCCAGTTTCCCTTAATTCCTGAATATAACAACCTTCTTAAATACAGAAATTCTTACAAATACATTTTCACCAACTTCAAATTAAATATCATGTCAATGATTATTAACATAAATTTTCCTCTAACTCTGATCTCCCTTAATGTGTTGCTGAATAGATCTAACCTTATCTTCCATTTATTCAATTATCTAAGGTCCTAATATCTTTCTTTTTTTTAACTTCATTCCAACATGTTGAAGCTGTACATTTCTTTCTATAGAGATATTCATAAGAATTCATCTGAATGATTGAGTGAAAGCTATTATTGTATGAAAACTAAACTAAAGGAAGGTGTTGATCCCAAAAAACTTTTAAATCAAAATAATAGGATCCTAAAATATCCTATAGGGTTTGAATTTTTTTTAGATTAAACATATATTTTGTGATGATACGTGATGTTGAAAATTAACTTGGAATTAAGATCCTACTAAAGACTATTCCAAAATGTTGAGTTAAACCTCAAATCCTAATCATACATAATGTAATGTTGTCCCCCATGAAAACTTACCAATTTCTTAATGTATATACTAGAAAGTTTATCTAAAGATAAGTCCTCTATGATAGTGATGAGGTGTGTTGACTTATTAAAGTTGTAAATTGCGACACATATAAAATTATTCCCTTTAGAACTTTTGGGGAGTCCAATGACAAAATCCATGGTGATGTTTTCCCATTTCCATTTTTTTAGGGGTAATGGATTTAACATCCCCTTATACATTTGTCTTTGAAACTTATATTGATGATATAGCAAGCACTGAGATAGAAATTATCGGATATCTCCCTTCATTCCATCCTAACATAAGTATTATTTCAAATATCTAAACATATTTATACCTCTATGATGAATAGAGAATGAAGAACTAAGATCTCCCTCCAATAAATCCTTCATGTTTGGTATGGATGGAATGCATACATGGTTCTTAAATATTATCAATCCATCATGATCAAGGTTAAACTCAGGAACATTTATAACCTTCTTTTTTGCTCTACATCTTCCTTCATCACCTATTTAATCTTCAAATAGATATACTGTTGAACATTTAATTGAGAAAGATATTATTTTTCTACTTCCTTTAGGACTTCCACATCAATACTTTAAAAATCTTGAAATATTGGACCTTTTTTAATCCTCATCATGAATAAGCTTGCATGATCCTTTCGACTCAAATCATTTTCCACCTTGTTCACTTTCCTAGGGTGGTAATGTATTGGGTTATTATAATCTTTAATCATCTATAACCATATTATTTAGAACATATTTAACTCCTTATATGTGAATATATAATTTAAAATTTTATGATTTGTATAAATATCAAACTTTTCTATGTAAATATAATGTCTCCATATCATTAAGGAAAAAATTACCACAGCTAACTCTATATCATGAGTTGGGTAATTTTTCTCATGAATATTCAATTTTCATGATGCATAAGATATAAACATGTAATTATGTATAATGACAAATCCCAATCCATTATTAAATGCATCACTATAGATTAAAAATAGTTCTCCACTATAGTGTAATGTAATAACAAGTGTACGGACTAAGATTCTCTTCAGTTCCATAAACGTTTCCTCCCAGTATTCTATCCAGAGGAACATGGATCCATATTGAGTTAAATTGGTCATATTATTATATAATAATGATAAATTATCCAAAAACCATTGATAATATTCCGATAAATTAAGAAAACTATAGATATCAGCCACCGTGGTTGGTATCTCCCAACATTCAACATCCCCTGTCTTTATTGGATATACTTGTATACATGATCTTGAGATTATATGACCCAAAAATGAAACCTTTTGCAGCCAAAATTTACACTTTGAAAAATTTTCATAAATTTTCACTTTACTTAGGGTCTTTAGTACAATTATCAAGTGATATTCATGTCTTCCTAGATATTTTAATAGATAAGAATATCATCTATAAATATTACCATAAACTGATCAAGCTAATCTCTAATGAATCTATTGATTAAATATATGCAGATAATGGTAGAATTAGTAATAAAATAAAGGTATCACTATATATTAATAGTTTCAATACCTTTTATAGAATTATATCTTTGTTATATCATCATTTTTTACCATCAATTGATGATATCCATAACACATTTCACTCTTATAAAATTATTGATCTCTATGTTGTTGATCAAAAAAATCATTAATATGGGAAAGATGGTACTTATTCTTAATTGTGATATTTTTAAACTCATGATCATAAATGCAAAGTCATATTGATATATATTTCCTTTTAACAAAAATAATAGGTGCACCTCAAGGTGACACACTTGGTCGAATGAATCCTTCATCAAGGATTTCCTAGAGTTACTTCTACAATTACAATAACTTAATCAAGGTCATTTTAAAAGGATTATTTAAAATTAGTGGGAACTAGTTATGGGTTCTATTGAGAACATAACATCACGTTTTTGTTTGATACTAGGGAAATATTTCATAAATACATTGAAATATTTTTGAACAATAGGCATTTCATCGATGTCAAGTTTCTGACCAACCATCTCAGATAAACACCCCTTCTAAATGGGAATTAAGACAATAAAATGGATTTTATCTCTATTCTAAGTTATTACTTATAATCACATTGATATATGTTCATAGGTTGGTTTGGAATATAAAATATAACTTCCATTCCTTGAAAATTTATGTGGGATTTATGTAGAGAAATTCAATCCATGCCTAAGAAAACATTGAATTCAACTAGAGGAACAATGACAAGATTTACAGGAAACACATTCCCAAAAACTTTTACCATATAAGAATCACATAATTGAGATGTGATCATCATAAAATTTGGGGTTTTCACTAAAAAATATTCATCTAATAATTTTCATGGAATCATGATACCCTTGGAAAAATCATCATATATGAAAGAATACATTGATCGAGAGTCAAATGATACATTAGAATTTCTAGAGAGGATAATATGTGTAACTTTTACCATTTAGTTTTCATAACCCTAATTAGAAATAGTTATCTCATGATATTTATGCTTTCTTCACGTCTTAAGAGGCTTCTAACATTGATCTCCATTATTAACCATTATATTTGGGCACTTTTTAGCATAATTCCCAAACTCCTTGTAATTGAAACATGGAGAGTGGGTGGTTAATTATGTTGAGATTTCTCATTATTTATATATTTAGCTAACTTATTCCCATATATTTAGAATTAAATTTCCAAATTTCCTCTCTTTCTATACATAAAACATTTAACAATCCTCTAAAGACAATTTCCTCCATGCCTCTTCCCATACATTGAGAACCTTCTTCTCTCTATGGTTCTTGGATTTTACTTTGAGTTTTATCTTTCTTTTCTTGTCAAAACCATAAGATTGATATGTAAATCCAACCTCCATTTCTACCTTTATATCAAAGAGAAAAATATCTTTATAGCTACTGAAGTCTCTTATGAATAATACCCTTCTAAGACTTGGTTTTAACCCACTGAATAATTTATCAAACTTAATTTTAGGTTAGATGATAATACCAGAATCATACCTTGAATGTCTTGTAAAATTTTCATCATAAGTAGTAAACTATTCATCATCCTTTTTATTTAACTCAAGGAACTCCTTATCAATATTCATATGAATAATACATGCAAATTACTTATTAAAAAATAAGTTCTTGAACTCATTCAAATCCATGTGGTAAATTTCATCATTTTTCCTTGTATTCCTAATAAGAGTACACCATTCATCTACTTTACCTTCTAAATAGTAGACATGTAAAATGAATTTTTCATGTTTTGAACACTGTATAATATAAAATATACTTTCTATGGTACTAATCCATTTCTCAGAAACTAGTGGATTAGTGGATCCACTAAAGGAAGAAGGATTTAGTATCAATAAGGACCCAATATAATGTTGTTCCCTTATTTGTTCGTTTAGAATTCTAGTATGATTCATAGATTGAGAAAGTTGTGTGAGCAAAGAAATGATATTTTTCATTCTAGATCCCATAACATTTGGATTTCTAGGAGTAAAATAATTTCATTTTCCATCACACTCATAATTAATGTAGTTTCTTTTATTCTATACATTGAATAAAAATGAAATCATAGTTTAAGAAATAACAATCATTGTGGAGAACCACATAATCATGAAAAATTACTTATAGGGTGTATAAATAATTACACCTTCATCTTTAATATTTCAAACCTTAGGTTTATCCTACATCATTAATAGTCATATTCTATTTAAATTATTCATGATGGTTCATAAAGTGTTTGTGAATTTACAAAGCATATCCTCTGATAGTTTCAAACTAGGTGTGCATTGAGCCACATTTTGGTGCACCGGGTGATGATTGAGTCCAGATCAGTGTTCCCTTTTCAAAGTTATTACCCCAAGGTACCACTGTTCCAAATCCACATCTACTTTTAGTATCTATAAAAGGATTTATTTTCTTATAAACCACTCACCCTATCCTTTACCAAAATTCTATGATATTTACCTATACTTTGTCTCACCATTAAATTTATCATTTAACATATCCTTTGGGGTCTCAATAAGGTTTTCTTATGCTAGTTTTCAAATATTAACTAAATAGGTCCTCAAAAACCAACTATAATTACCTAGGAATATCATTCATAGATATTACATCATGTTTTATTAATATTTATTACATTACAAAAATACATTTCTAAGGACCATAATAGTTTAGTGCCTTTGGAAACATGAAAAAAAATAGAAAAATGGTCCATAAGTGAGCTATGTCATCTCTCACTACATTCTTATAGTTATCACCCTTATCAAACATATCATACATAACAAATTTCTTCATACCTTGGGGAAAAGAAACATAAAAAAGGGTGATCTCAGATTCTTAATGAGGGTAAAAAATGGATTTATATATGCATAATATGAGTATAAGGTTATGAGAATATGAGCATAATATTTGAAAACCATACCCATAATATCAAAGATATTAATATTGAATAATTGAATTAATATTAGAAGTTTAGAATACATTAAGATAATAAAATAACATGATCCATGAGATAATAACATTGGCATAGGATATATATTTGTGGCATATACATAAGCATATAAAATCTTCTATCAAGGATACCCATCAAGAGATTCATAATATGTTAATCTTGGGATAACCATAATTGTACCTACTTCAGGATGATTATAACCTCTTGTATACACACTTTTGGTTTGGGGTAAACCACCCATGTACCCCCCCCCCTTCAGTCTTGGGCGAACCACTCGTATAACCTTTGAGATCATAGAACATTTATCATTAACCAATGCATAGTAGGGGTATATTGGTCCCACCTATCCAATTATAAAAATCATACTTATGTGTGCCAAAAAATAATAAAATATTAATAAAATCACATCCCATAAAAAATGGGTTTTAGAAAATATATCATCATAGCATAACCTATAGAATAGATACGGGTTTCATAATCATTTCATCAAGGTATAACCCATGGATGAGAAATGGGTTTCTTGAACATATTTTCATCATCAACCATTTAGTGAAATAATAATAATATAATCATTGTATCATATCCCTAGTAATTCATAGGTAACATCAATGAATGTCATCTTAAAAGGAAAATGATTTTGTTCGATTATTTAAAATATTTCCTGAGGAAAATATTGTTTTTTCTTTGAAAAACAAATTAAATTATAAAACATCTTGAAAATAATTTTTTTTTAAATTAAAATTGAAAAAATATAATGTAATATTTTAATCAATGGTTTTTCATGATTTCATAAAATATTGTTCGTGTTGTACATGTTAAAACAAAGATTTCTTTCACAATTTTATTAAAAACTGAACTCGCATGGTTTGGAAAATTTGATGAAGTTTCCTTAGAAAATAAAAATTAAAAAATGGATAAAGATATATTTTAAAAATCATATAATAATAATAAAACATTTTCAAAAACATTTTTAGAAAACTTTGTTTTCAAAGAAAATGGATTTTTGACCAAAGAGAGAGATAAAGTCATGTTTTCTTGAAAAACATTTCTTAATTATTAAAAGTAAAAAGAGTGGGAAATGGTTTTATTACTTTAAAATACCATGAATAATCATATTATAAAAAAATTATTTTCTTGAGATATTGATCATAATATTTTATCATTATAAACACAATCAAAAATAATCTCGGTAAATGATGACATTGTAACATTAAATATCTACCACTTTGATATCTTTAAATCATAATCCATAATAAGGAATAATGTAAAATATAAATTAAAAAATAATTAATAATAATAAATTCATTATATCACATGTCAAATGGGTTGTATATAAACCTCGTGAAATAATATATGTGCATAACATGCCATTTGTCTTAAAGAAGTCAAATTGAGATAAAAATCCCTTACCGCTTAAGAATTGTTTTAAATAATAACCACCCTAAATAATATCATAAAATGAAAATTGAAATATCATGAAAATAATGGGATTCATGATATAACATGTAAAATGGTTATTATTGGCACCACATAAAAGAAAATAGTGGTGAATTTGCATATGATTCTCAGAAATAAAAGAGATACTCAAAATCCCTTACCCTTTTTATTGGCTTCTGTCACACTCATTAAAACCTCTGATATAATAAAAATAACTTTATTATAAATTTATTAAAGAATAATATTAATATATATAATATAGTATATGATTTTCTTTTGAATTTTTATTACCCTTTTATTAACAATTCCATGTAAAAGTCATGTTTCAAGCAATAACTACTTTGTTTTTCATATATGTTTCAACTTTTTATTTATTGGTCATCTTAATTTGATCAAAATTTAATAATATCTATAATTTAAACCATGATATAAATATAAAATTTATACATTATATATTTATTTATAGTAATGCATAAAATTTACAAATAAGAAATGAAATACATTGTTCGTGGAGAAGGTAGGTCATACAGAGGCATGAACGTTGTTTCCAATTTCTTATCAAATTGAAAAAAAATTAAGTTATATATAGAATCACTATAGAATCATTTTTGTTTCATATATATCATAAAAGTTAATTAAACCCATCCTTAATACTATCCATATAAAGTGTGAACGGATCACATCGCATCAAGATGTGATAGTCAGTCTTACACACAAATTATAATATCGTATTCCCACAAAAATCGAAAATATGAAGGTATATATGATATAAAAACTAAAAAATAATAATAACATAATAAATATCATATAAATAATATATATAATAATAAATCCATCATTATTTCCAACATGGACATGTGGTAATGGAGAAATGAATGACATTAGTTTATGAGATAGTATCCCACCGTACACACAAATGATGATTTTATAACCCACTACATGAAAGTAGATATGCTTGTAGGTCATGAAATTAACATAAAAACATATTAGGAGATGGAAGATACCGATGTTACTGTATAATAATGGTATAATTATGCCTCTCATAAGGCATCATTGATTTCTTTAATCGTTTATTTGATTATAAATTTATATCCCAAACTACACTCAGCTACTAAGGCATAGTAAGTGGTAGTCCGGAGTCAACACCACAAAGACAGCATGTTAGAAAAGGAACCCATCAGTCACAAACTTCTGATTATTATTCCTCACTTTAACTCTTATTGGTTTTTTTGACTAAAATTAAGTATCTTAGGTCTTAAAATAGAATAAAGGAAGGGTTCGGTGTTAATTTCAGGTTAAAGGAGAAGGGTAACCCAAGATCTAACTTGGTATAGGTCTATGGATTAGGATACAAAGCTATGAAAAAGATACTAATTGATCTTTGTCCAACCAATTTGATTAACCTAAGTTGGTAAATACTTCTTTATCCATAGTAATTGAAAACCTAATCATAGGAATCTTTAATTCTAGGAAGAAAGAATTATAGGCTATCAGTACTAGCCTAATTATCTTCAACTTGGTTATGGTTATTAAATTATCATGTATTATGATAAGGGATAGTGAAAAAGAATGAGATTTAAAAATTTTTAAACCCAGTTACTATCCATAGGGTTACCCATCTTCAATTTTAGATATTCATTAGGTTCAAACCACCACTACTCTCAAACTCTAGCCCTAAAAGGATTATCATGCATGATAGAATAGAATTAATGAAGGGAAAAAGATTGCAATAAGTTTATCAAAACAAACAAATGACTCAATGAAAAGAAATAAAAAACTAAAATCAAGAAAAATCAATTAAATACTAACTTGAATGAAGAATCAATGAAGAACTCAATGGGAATATAAGTTACATGGAAAACATGATTGGAAACAGAATTTTACAGCAAAAATGATCAACAAACACATCTTTGAATTAAAATTAGAAAAATAAAATAATGTATAGAAAAATAAAATAAAGTAGTAAACATAGATGGAATTTAAAACATAAGGAAAATGAAGAATAATAGGGGAAAGAAATATCAATGCCTCGGGCTCTCACTATACGTCGTAGGCGTTGCATATATATAGATGCTGATCAGTTCACGACATGTATAGTATTCATGTTGGGAACATGATTTGAGTTGATTCTTCCTTGAAACTTACATGATTTGTAATTGGTTTTCACATCATGTACTTCAAATATACTAAAGCCTCTGAATATTTTATATCTTTAAGGATTTTTTAGCTTAAATCTATGGAAAAACCAAGGTTCTGTACTTTTTACATTTTTCAATGAGTTCATGCCCTGTAATATTTAGATTTTGACTTCGAAAATTTCATGACGTGTAATTAGTATACACTTTGTGTACTATGGTTCATGCCTTTTGTTTGAGATTCATGGATTTTAATTTAATTGGAAGGTGGTCTTCTTATAGTATACACATCATGTACTTCATATTCACAATGAGTAATGTACTTTTTTTGTTTTTATAGCATTCCTATTTTGAGTCTTGAATTACTAATTCCTAGTAAAACACATCAAACCCTAGTATAACATACAATAAAACATTATTATACATTAATTAAATGTTTCCAAAAGGTATCTATGAATTTGGATTATCAAATTCCCCCACACATGAAAATTTTATTCTCCTGCATAAAAAATAATATCAACAGGGATTCCAAATCAAAAAATATTTAAATAGGAAACATTAATTACAACTAGAAAAATAAAACTAAGTGAAATCATAAAAAGTAAGTCCTTAAACATCTAAATAATTTAATTTATTCCTAAAAGTCAAATTATTTATTCATAATATTTCTTATTTAATTAAAACTTCATAACTGTTCCTCAATATCTATACCCATTTTTCAATTTACCACATAATAAATTTTCCTTCATCACTCAAGGTAAAATAAAACTAGTGTTTTGATTATACCCTAAATACATGTTCCTAACCATAGTATTGAATTGGTTCTAACATATCCACTTTGTAAAGAGAAATATAAAATTAATCATGAGGGATTCAGTAATAAGGTTATAATGTCTCTAAGGATGAGGGGGTGGGGAAATGATAAAAACAATCTCATATAAGAGGGTAAGCTCACAAGTATAATGCATGAAAAAATTTGAATGGTGAAGTTAAGTAACTCCTCTTGGAAAAAAAATGTTCCCATGCTCGAAGCAGCTCAAAGTGGGCTCATAAATCTATTAATTAAATATAAATAATTTTACTTGTTCCTTCCTTTTTCTTTTCCATTGTACTTTGAAAATCATGTTTATGTCAGATCTCACATCGATCACTTAACCACATATTATCCATCACAGGATTCATTGTTCTGGTAATGGAATTTTTTTACCTTCCTAATACACAACCCAATATTTTATTTACTTATTTATATTTATATATAAACGTTTTCAAAGTAATGGTTTAAGTGACAAAAATTCAAAACATAATCAAAAACCACATCATAACAATCTGGTGAAAGTGCCACCATATGTCACCTCTGAATCAACATCCAATTTCCATTAGTAGTGAAAATTCCCCCACACTTGTTCAATGGAAAATTGTTCATCATACAATGATTAGGGTATGAAGGTATAATAGGCTTGAAATTGCTAAAAATAATAAGGATGTTCATGGATACAATAAGAAAATGGAGAAAAGGTGTGCAGGTGGGTATCATGTAAATTTCTCATTAAATATTTCCTTGATCATTTTAATCATGTATTTTTTCAATCATATCCTTAATAAGATCTCAATTCATTTTTCGATAGGTTTACATGGCCCAAATATCACTCAAGAAATATGATCATAAATGAATATGATAATGTAGGTCTAGAATTATCTCAGGAATGGGAGTAAAAAAAATAATTGGAAATAACTCAAGGAATAGTATAAAATAATAAGTCAATCAAAATAAATTATAAGAATATATAATTAGAATTAAAGTACACAAATTAGAAATCATTCTGAAAATCTAAACAAGAATAGAAAAAATATTACCCAAAATGAAATAGTGTCTGCACTATTCTAGAAAGCATCATGGGTGTGAAAGAAATTATATCAAGGGTAAAAATGAAATTGAATTTTAATAATTGAAAATATAGAATTGAGAGATCCTGATTAATCAAAATTCCGGACAAGGGGAAACTTTTTGGATGTTGATCAGAAGTTGTGCTACCTACAGAAATTTCTTGAAAAAAATACCAGATTTAGATAAACCATTAGTTTATAGTGGTTAATTAATTTGTAATTATAATAATGGGTAGGTTCATACAGTAAAAATCAGTATAAAATAACTTAGATAAATTATAAAATTAAATACAATGAATTTTGGGATGATCTATAAATAAACATGAAATATAAAGGAAAAAAGGTCATAAGCACACAACAACAACAAAAGTAAACAAAAAAATTTGATTCCACACACATAGAGATTTATTTATTATCTAGAGATAGACTTGATCTCCTTAGGATGACTTCGAATGTGAGGATACACCCCTTGTGTAACAGTTTTTGAAAACAAAGTGGATAAAATGTGGGATGACATTCCTTGTTAGAGGTTCAGTGTAATTCACCTTCTTGTGAGTACTAGATCTATTTTCAATGGGTAGTAGGGTCATTTCACCATCCTTACTAGTCATTTTACCATATTTATTTTTAGAAATATATATTTCTTGAAAATCCAATGACTTATTGCTTTTATTAGAGGCCTTCACCAAATTAAACACAACATGTATTCTACTAACTGTATATATTAATCATACTTAGTTAACATCAATCAGCATCTATCAAGTGGTAAAAAATCATCACCCTAAAATAAGGGTAATTTCTAATTCTTATCCCATGTCTAGGATGAGTAAATTAGTAGGAAAATTGAATGTTTAAACTTTTACTAAGATTTCCTCAAGAAATACTTGAGTATTCTTCACTGAATAGTCAGCAATTTGGAGTAACACTCTCATTGTTTTTAATTCTACAAGCCTCTAAATCTTAAATTCACTCATAGGAATGATATTTTAACTTTCACTTAGACCGCAAAAACCTTTTTCCAAACTACATGTCCGTATAGTGCAATAAATTGATAAACTTCTAGCGGCTTGAAATTTTGTAGGTTGATTTCTTTGAATAACTACAGAGTATTATTTATTTAGATAAATGACCCATATTTACTCCATAATTCTTTTAATTAAAATAATTTATTTAAAGTATCTTTCATAAATAGTAGATTTAGTAATTTCCTCTACAAAGGTAATGTATATGTGTTATAGTTTAAACATATCTAGGAATTTTTTTATATTTTCACTATTTCATAGATTGTTTCTTCCAATCAAAAAGAGTATATATGGATATTATGGTGGAAATTATACATATAAATTTTCCTTTTCAGGTATTCCTTGTACAGGAGCTTTTTCAATTGATTTTATCTCTTGATTTCTTTCTTGACCATCTTTATTAGGTTCTTTTAAATGATTTTTTTTATCTATATGGATTTTGAAATTTCATTATCTTTCCACTCTTCAGAACTATAGATTTATCATCCTCCCTCATATGAGATTTGGTATTATTGGGAAAAGTAGCTGATAGATGGTCCAATAAGGTCTTTGGTATTTTCGTACTTGATGCTCATGGTTTCACAGGTTAGAATTATGGTTTTTCATTTCAGTTTCTTGGGTTTTCATCCTTTGTTTTTCTTTCTGCATGAAGGTGGTGAGTAGGTTTTCAATATTGGATATAACAGGGTTTTTCTTGTTTTGTTATTCTTAATAGAGATTATTAGAATATTTACTATTGAGCACATGAAAACTATTTGACTTTTGGAAAAGGTTGTTGGAATTATTATTGAGGCTTAGGATATGGACCTTGAGGTGGGTTCCATGGTTCTCCCTAATTCCTTAATTGTTCTTAACCACTCTTATGATAAAAATAAAATTGGTTAGATTATTGTGGTTGTCTGTCTGGACTTTTCAAGTAGTACTTTTTCTAGTACGGTTAGAGATTCTGGTACTACTAATTTAATTGATTGTTATTATTTTACTTGGAATATTGGTTATGGGGTTCCTCTATTCTATCTCTATAATCCTGATAATGGTGAGAGCCTCTACACATCTCGCAAGATTGAATCTCTATGATAGGATCAGGAGGGATAATAGTGAAGTAAGAAGGTGAAATGATTCCATCTTCTTGGTAAGGGCTTCTACTTTGGATGTTAGTCAAGTAGTCTCCTCCACCTGATAGATTTCATACTGGGGCTGTCCTCCCACACTTTTACACAGATTTTAATTGTATGAAATTTCTTCCAATAGAAATATTCTGACTTTATGTGTCTTTATCATGATCTCTCACTCAGTAGTGGTATCAACAATAGTGCACACGTCAGGTTGGAGTCCCTAATAGAAAGGTTTATAATTAAATCCATGCATCTATTATAAGATTTGGGAATTGTGGGTAATCTCTTTAAAGTAGTCTCATGATTCCCATACTGATTATACATCCACCTAATTAAAATTTTCAATCTCATTTCTGAGCTTCTAGGTTTAAATGGTTGGGAAATACTTTTCAAGAAATTTCTTAGCAAGATCATCTCAAGTAATAATGGACTCAGGAGCATGACTTTTTATCTAATCCTTGGCTCTATCATGTAAGAAGAATATGGAATATCTCATTATTGTGGCATCTGATGATATGCCTTGGTTGTGAAAGGTGTTGTAAATCTCTAAAAAAAATATGCTCATAGGGTTCTTCACTTTGAAGTTTACTAAATTTTCCCATGTTATGAATCATATGAATGATTCCAGGATTAATTTTAAATGTGTCTTCCTGAAAATGTGGGCACACAATGTTGGACACAACACCACTAATGGATAGAAAGTTGAAATCCGTTCTGGTGTGCTCTGTAAGTTTTGGTCACTCTCCATAAATTTTATTTGGTGCATACTATGGTCTTTGAATATGTTTCAGCATAATATTGTTGTGTTCCACCATTTTGAAGTGGCAGCATGAAGCTAAATATTGAAAAATCTTGAGATCGAACGGAAATAGTTATAGATATTCAAGTCTCCTAGAGTGGGTCATGGGGACCTAATGCATGAAATAGCTAACAAGAAATTGAAGGATGTTTTAGTCTATTAGTGAAAAATATTGTAAAAAGAAAATGGAATTAAAATAAGAAAGGGTGATGGGTGAGGTAATCTTAGGTTCATATTGAAGGTCATTGTGCCTAATCACAAAAGTATCTGGAAATGGAAATAAAATTTGATATCAACAAGAAGGTGTCATTTATTCCTCCAATAATTTATCAGATTATAAATTTATACCCCAAATTACACTCAGCTACTAAGGCGTAGTAAGTGGGTGTATGGGGTTGAACCGATATTGAAAACTTGTTAGACAAGGAACCCAGTGGTTAGAACCTTTTGAGTTGGATTCCTCACTATAACTCTTCTTGGTTTGGTTTGAATAAAACTAAGTATATTGGGTCTTAAAATAGATTAAAGTAATGGTTAAATTTAATTTCAGGGTGAAGGAAAAGGGTAATCATAAATCTAACTTAGGATGGACCTATGGCATATGCTTTAAAGTGGTGAAAAGGGCACCAATTGATCTTGGTCCAACCAATTGGATCAACCTAAGCTAGAAAATACTTTTTGGTCTATATTACTTAAAAATCTAAGAACTAGAAGCTTGGAATTTAGGAAGAAATAATTATAGGCTATTGGTGCTAGTCCAATATTCCCCAACTAGGTCATGTCCATTCAATTTTCACCTCTAATGTTCAGGGATAGTGAAAAATAATGAGATTGATAATTTTATAAACTTAGTTACAAGACACATGGTTGCCAGTTTTTAATTTTAGATATTCATTATGTTCAAGACACCCATACTCTCGACCCATAACACTGAGAATAACTGTTGTACATTATGGAATTGAATGAAAGTGTGAAAATTGATCGCAACATGCTTGGCATGCCAAATAAACAACTCAAATAAAATAAATCCACAAGTAAATTCATTAAAAAATAAATTAAATACTAACTTGAATGAATAATAAATAAATAGCATAGTATAAATAAATTTTACATGGAAAATGAGATTGAAGATGAAACATTAGAACAACAATAATCAACAAACGTGTCTTTAAATTGAAAATGGAAAAAACAGAATGTGTAAAATAATAAATAAATCCATAGAGACAAACCGAATTAAAAACATAAGGAAAATATAGTAGAACTATAGAAATAAATATGGAATTCATGTTCTTTCACTTCACATTAGGGGCACTGCATATATATTGAGCCTCATCAGTTCACAACCAATATAGTATTCACATTGTGAACATGATTTAAGTTGATTCTTCCTTGAAACTTACACAATGTGTAACTAGTTTTCATGATATGTACTTTAAATCCTACAAATATTATGAATAATTTTTATCTTCATGTATTTTTTAACTTGAATAATTTGTGTAGACTAGGTTTTGAACTTCTCACATCATGCAATGAGTTCACTCCTTGTAATCTTCATATTTGGACTTTAGATCTTTCACAATGTATAATCAGGTTACACATCATGTACATGGTTCATGTCATGTATTTGGGATTCAAAACTTCTAATTCAATTTGTATGTGGTATTCCCAAGTAATAAATGTCATTCAATTCATATTGACGAAGAGTAATGTGCAATTTTTCTGTTTTTCCAACATTCCTCCTTTGAGTCTTGAATTTTTAATTCCATTGAAAAACATAAAAACCCAGTATAATATCAAATAAAACATGATTAATAATTAATTAAATGTATCCAAAATATATCTAAAAATTTTTATTATCTAATAATAGTAATTTAAGGAGATGGATTAAGAAATAAAACAAAAAAACTTATTGATAAATGTTGCATATTCTTCAGGTATCCTCCTTAGGTTTTGCACTAAATGCCTTCCTAGGATAGATTTTTCTAAAAAACTAAGGCTTATAGGATGATAGGATGGAATTTAGGAAGTGATTTTGGTAGATATAAGATTAACCAAAATATTTTTAAGGTGATAATAAGGTAGGATAGGGGTGGCCTTTATAATTGTGGGAGAAGAAACACTTGGTATTTTTCAAAACAATTGAGGTCTCCCAGGATTTTCATATGTCAAAAGGATTCAAAATGGACCATTCTCAAACCTTATAGTTTTAATGGTTTAAATATGGACAAAAATAGTTTTTATACAATTTTAAATGTAAATTTAACCCTTATATTCTTATTTTAACCTCTTGGTAAACTCATTTTTACCATAACTATGGTATTTAATTTTTATTACATTAACTATTCATTTTGGCTAAAAAATAAGTTAAACTTATTAGATAATATAAATTATTCTAATTTCAAATATTTAATCCATTTATTTAAATTTAATTCACATAAGTGGAACATTTTAATTTAAAATTAATCTCACAGATGTGATGAGAAAACAAGTTTATAAAGGGAAAATATTTCAAAGTTTGAAATGTTTTTATATAAACATTCAACATGAAACTGATTAATATGACCTCAATTGGATCAATGGATGTATAATTGAACACATATAACATTAAAATAAATTTAATATATAATTTAACTTTATAAATAAATTTAAAAAAAAGATGGTTTTCAATTAAAATTCAGTATTTTCACTATTCGTCAAAAAAATGAAACTTTTTAGAAAAATACAAAAAATTAAATATAAGATAATTTTGAAATTATAATTTCAAAAATTACTTTTATTTTATAAAATTAATTTTCTTTATTTTTTAAAAAAAAAATTTTTTTATTGTTCATAAATACCTAAAAACATTTTTTTGCAAAAATGGTATTTTTGAAACATATAAAGACGTCATCAAAAATTAAATATTTTTTATCAATTTTTTTTATTTATATAAAACCATTATAACAAATATTTAAAAAATATTTATTACTATTCATACCACTAGTTTTAGTTGTAAGGTTATAAAAATCACGTTTGAATAATATGAATAATATATCATGGTTTTGTTAAAGCTCACTATCGTGTGTAAGGTAAGCTAACCCAGTGTTGCGTGTAGCATGAGATTAAAATGGTGTTTCATATAGTATAATATATCAAGGAAATTTAAATTATTGGAAAATAATAGTTCATAAATAATTTGAGCATTATATTCATTTACAAACATTTAATAGGAGTATAGTTTCTCATAGAAATAGATATTCCATTCCATTTTGTGGGTAAAACTCTAAGAACTTTTAAAGATTAATCTTGTTTGGAAATTGGAGTTCCCAAGGTAGAAAATCCATTGACTATTTCAATCAATATTTTATTTATTTTAGTAATACTTTCTTGATCGTGCATCCCAAAAGTATAATAATTTATATTAATTGTGTTATATGAATTTTTTTTACACTATTAGTTCCTTCATAAGCAATAGCTATTATCTACCAAATTTCATGGGTAGTAATAGACTAATAAGCACAATTAAATTCATCAGAACCAAGTTCAAAATAATAATATTCAAAACACCTGAATTTATATCATATTCAATTTCTATATTAGCATCCCATTTTTATAGTTCTTCAAGGATTTCATAAGGTTTGAAAATTTTCATATCAACTTTTATACTAATATTATTCAAAAGAAATGCCCATTCAATCTTTCCAAAACACATAGTTTTCTCCATTGAAATATGTTTCTCTGTTCATTAACATTATTTTTCTGAGTTTATCCATAGAAATTATTACTTTATATCGACCTTTTACTCAAACTTTCTAGATATTATAAGAAATATTCGTAACAACACTCCTTTAATACCAATTATAAGTTATAAATATATAAATACACAAGAGGGGGGTAAATTTTGTCTTTTCTAAAACACTTGGATAAATTAAAATTAATCCCACTTTGTGATGTGTGGGGGAATTCTTTCCTCAAATAGAATAAGTTGTGAATTAATAAAGAAGGATAAAATTGGAATTTGTTTTATTGGTTTGGGGAATAATGATCCCCTATTCCACTCCACTAATTCTCTCTCTATGTTATTGGTGATTTTCCCTCATTGGGTCAATTTATCTGGAAACTCAAAAACTATGTCTAGTAAATTAACGGCCTATAACCAGTCAATTTATTTTAAATAAAACATCAATATTTATAACTTAGTATGAGTAGATGAAACTCCACCACAATTGAGTAAAATCAATCAAGGCTCTTGTAGAATAAGATAGACTGATTTATGAAAAACAATTTCATCTCATAGTTGTAGAAGTAACTAATATATTAGAGATATTCTTCTTCAAAGATTAAAATCTTCATGTAATTATAGCTCGGAATTGATCCTCATTACAAATGATCTTTAAAGAATAAAAAAACAAAAGAATAAGATTTTATATTAGTTTGATGAAATAACAGTAGTTGATTATAACATTTATGTCTCTAAAGTGTACTCTTAAATAGCTCGGTGAATTAATTCAGATAATTAAAAAGATATCATAGCATCTTTGGTGGATAAAAAAGAAAAAAAATATCCAGTGTAAAAAAGATAAATCTAATGAAAAATAGAGTATGAAATTTGATCATCAAGATTCTTGAAAAAGTATATCGCTGTAATTTTCAGTATAGATGAACTTTAAAATAACATAACATTTTTCAATGACACATGTCAAATAATAAATCTATTGAGAATGAATAATAACTTAGGTTTGATATTGTTAAAATAGATCCATAAATATTACCATATAAATTACGATATTCAACATGATTAGTGCAATTGAAATTTGAATTTAAATTGCCAATAGAAAACATAAATTCATTTATAAGTTGATATGATGAAATATGTTATTAAAGAGATTTTGAATTGGTATTTAATAGAAATTTAATTAGATATTTATTCCATTAAAACTGTTACTGAAATGATATAAAATATTTTTAATTCAAACTCTACAAATGGCTGCCTAAAATGTAGTGGTTGATCTGTATACAGAATCCTCAAATGTAAAATTCAAAAAATACCATCAATTTCAAACACTGGATTCACTAAAAATACATTATATACTTGAACATAGGGTTCCTTATAAAATTATGGTTCCTGGTCCAAATTATTAACTTAAATATAGGGTAAATAATTAGTATTCCTTATTGAAAGTTTAGTTTCCAAACCTAATGTTTTCTGCAAATTTAGGTTTCAGAATAGTGATTCTAAACTCCTTAAAAATTAAAAAAAATACTTAGAAAAACATGAAACCAATTTCTTCTATAATTTCAAAGTAAAATAATAAATATTTTAATAAGTATAAACCTAAAATTCACTTGAAGAAACTTCATTAGTATTTCATATAAGGGTGTTTGTGATCATAAAAATCAAGGAGACAAAATTGAAATTGTTAGATCAAAATTCATATTCCAAACACATACTCATGACCTATCTCTTAGTTTCTAATAGTATTATATTCTATCAACCTTTAATCCCTAATATAATAAGGAAAAACTAGGATCTGATACCATTTTTACATAAACCCAGGACACCCCGAATCCAACCACCTAAGCTGGACTATGGAAAGGTCCAAAAATTGTTTCTAGTCTCGATGGGCTGGAAAATAGTGTCTAGGAATAAAAAATAAATGGGGGGAATTATTTCTATTAATAAAAAATAATATCAAGAAACATTCTTCTGAAATACTGGAATTTCTGCTTTTTATGTTAGATGATCACACAAAAAAAATAAACAGTTTAAAATACAAACCAAACAAAATAACGCATAAGAATATAATATAACCAAAGAATCTCAATATAGAAATATCTAAATTTAAAACAAGAATAAAAAATAAACTAAAAAGAATTAAAATTATTCATTAATATTGAATGAAGAAAATTAAAAAATAAAATAAAGAATATAATAATGTATCTCTAAGTGTTAAAAATTTGTTTCTTTGTTTGGAACTGCCCCACACTCAAACCAAAATCCTGATATTAGCCACTAAATCAAGGCAGAACCTAAATAGAACCTAAAATATATATTCATGATAAACAAATCCTAGAAGGTAATCTCCTAACACCCCATTCATAACCTTTAAAAAGTAAATCCTTTTAATTATAGTTTATAAAAACAAAAATTACCAATGTAAACATTGCATTTTAATTAAAATAAGCCACATGTGTTCATATTTTGGAAAACCACCTGTTTCAGGAAAATCACTTAAAACCCTTTTAAAATTAATCATAGAAAGTATTTTAAAATTATATATGATTAAAAATTTAGAAAAAACCCTATCTTGACTAATTTATTTCCAAGAAAATATTACACCTTGATTTTAAGATGATAAAAAAGGAATGAAACTAAAGACATAAAATTTACATATAAAAAATCCCATAGATAAGAAACTCATACAAAATTACACATAGATATTACTATATAAAATAAAATTAGCCAGTAATTTCATATCACATATTTATAATAATAATAATAGTTAAGAGTAAAAAGAATAGAAATCACTCAAATAAAGTAATATTAATGACTAAATATAAATAGAAATATCAACACTCGTGTTAGTAATATCGATATAAAAAAATATATAAAAACATTTAAATCAAATATTTATAAAAAAACTTAGATAATGGATGCTGTATTAATTCACTAGCCACTCAACTAGTTAAAGGAGTTGTATTTCTTAACTAGTCATGGAAACACATAGAACAACTAGAAAAGAGAAATTTTACTTCACTAATTAGGTAAACAAAATAAACTAGTGGAAATATGAAATATAACTTCACTAATCAATATTACTTACTAAAGTAGTGGAAATATGTTGTATAGATTCTTTAGTTGGTATGACTCATTAGACTGGTGGGAAAAATATATATAACTTCACTACTTAGGAAATTCTCTGAACTAGTGGATAGAAGACATGTTCACTCCATATGTAATAGCCATTTCAAATCCAACACTTTTTATAAATAAAAACCCTTTTGAAATATTAACTTCAATAAAAACTATTTTCATAAATAACTAATGGGGTCTTTGGAAACATATTTTGGAATCCAAGAGATGAAATCATCTCTTAAATATTAAAATATATAAATCCTTTCTAAAGTTTTGACAAATAATCCTTTGAGAATATATATAAGAAAACTATATCAAAATTTCATTCTCAAAAAACTAAACTATGAAACATATTTCTTTTAAAAAACTTTTGGAAACACCATATTCCTTTATAAATTCCACCCAACCACACTCAAATCCAATTACCAATAAAATTTAAATGAATATTCTCTAACAAACATTAAAAAATACAAATTTAGAAAATCAAAACCGAACTCTACATCATAATTAATTTTCTAATAACATGATTTTCTTCCCTTAAAATTTATTATAATCCAAAAAAACCATTTTTAAATTACTATATTTCTTCAGAAATTTCTTTAAGTTGTTTTAACAAACTTCAAAACATACACAACTTAGAAGGAAATAATTTTTTAAAAACCAAAAGTATGAATCAATTTTTTTGTTATCATATAAATGATAATTTGGGAAGAGACCAAGACACTCAAGAAAATATAAGTAGATATATATAGCATAATTTTATTAGAAACCTATTTCAAGGGTTGAAAATAGACAAGAAATCAAGGCTTTAAATTTAAATATTTATGTATATATCCACCTACCTTAACCAATGAACCATAAATCAATGCCAATTTCATAGATACCTCTAATAGGTTCATGAATACCTAACATAACCATAAACTCCCTTAAGTTAAATAATAAAATAATCTAAAACCAAAATATTATATGGAATAATCAATTTCCAACTCACATAATGGAACAGTAGTGTCAACCCATGATTAAAGGAGGTGTGGTGCACTCAAGATACCCACCCAAACCTAATCCACATGAAATATAAAATAAATGACCCCATAAAAATGACTAAATACACCTAAAAACCAAAAACACCTAAAAACTCTATGGGAATATATACTTTAATGAAAATAATCAATAGAGACATGAATATCACTTCATAAGACCTCCTCTATTGGTCAAAAAACAAATCCCCATCAAGAGGAATGATTCCACCATTCCTTCATGTAATCCTCTCCCTAAAACCCTACATGTGAACTAAAACCCATAGGAAACAAAGAAAAAGAAAAATTGAAAGAAAAAGAGATCTATTACCTATAATCCATTTAAAAATCATATCCCAGATGAACCAGATCAAATGGGGTCATGGGGGGAGAAAAGGGGGAGATAAAGAGTTCTCTCCATCCTTTGTACATCTGAGATCAGAGGAATATAAGGGGAGTTCAAAATAGGGATCCCAAGGAAAATACCTTATTTACCTTTTAAAAACACTCCCAAACCCAGTCATAGTTTAATCCCTAATGGTTAAATTATGGAACTCCCTTACTTAGACTATTTTCATTTTAGGCTGTCTAAGTTGTGGTGTGACTACCCCTAGGCTGAGGTTCCTCCCCAAGTATGTAGAGTTATAGTGTGTCCCCCTCTAGGTCACGGTGTGACAATACCCCAATCATAGGGAAAGTCCCTAGACCAACATTCATAATGTGACATATTCTATAGGGCATAGTATATTTCAATCTAAAAATACAATTAGATATTTAGTTTAGAACCATCTTGGTATAGCCCAATGCCTACTATAGAATTCATACACCAATACTCTATGTAAAGAACAAGCATAGAAAACCCCTCCAAAACTGGCACATGAACTAATTCATTACAATCATGAAGGTCATTACTAATTACCATGTGTTGTAGACCTTGACCAAGGAAACAAAAAAAATAAGAAGGAATGGTTTATCCCAACCTGAAGAAAGATGTATGGAAAATATACATATACCCAATAGAAAGGAATAAAATAAGAGAAACAGAAGAAATAAATTCTATAACCAATGGATTGAAAAGGGTAGCAACAAAACTCGAAAGAATCTAAATAAAAATATAAGGGATATGAGTCCGACAACCAAAAACAAGACAACCAAAATAGAGAAACTAATTCTCCATGTGATATGTAGTAAATGTACCACCATCTACCCATACCTAGTAGACAATAAATTCACCACCTCACTACGGTGCCTTGAATGTTCCTAGATCAAAAGACAATACAAGGTCAAAAAACCACCAAAGTGGTGTGCAAGGTTTGATGTAAAAAATATTAGTTGGATCCCACCACAGATGTTTTATATCAAGTATATATAAAAAAGTCCCAATATACTCAATTTATAGAAAAATAAGTCATGATATGTCATAAAATAGTTTTATATCAACAACATGAGAAAATATTCCCCTTTTCAAAATTTTTAAAATAAAATATGTAAAACAATTTCAAAAAAAAAATTCTATAAAAAAATTCATGAATGTATATCATATTAGAATAGAAAAAATCTAAATCAAGGAAAATAAAAAACAAATAATAATGGTTAAATAGGTTAAAGATCACTCAAAATCAAGTTAATTAGTTCATTTATAAATTATTCAGTACTAGTGCACACTACAAGTCCCTAAAAGACATGCAAAAAAGTCCAAGGAATAGAGGAACAAACTAGAAAGTGAACCCTCCTATAATTTTAATATATTCTTCGAGCCAAATGTATCTCGAGCTAGGAATTAGATAACACCTTAAAATGTGAACTCCCTTACAGTATCAAAGTACAAGTCCTACTACTATACCTTACACCTAAGTACCTAATGATCCCATATACTATATTAAAAATCATTTAAAAGGACTTAAATATTTTAAAATATAATTTCAAACACACTTTATCTGTAAAAACCTACTTTTAAAACCATTTCACAATATATTACACATACTTTGAAAATAAATTTTCTTTTTAGAAAATTAGGGTAAAACCATATTTTCTCCAAACTCACTTCATACACACACAAATAAAAAATCATGTTAATTTATTTATAAAATCATTTAATAAATCAAGATTATTCATGGTCCACCCAAAATAGGCTAAATAGGAAACCACCTACCTCAAAATCAAGTCGCTCACCACCCACAAGGGGATCCACACACACCAAAAGGAATGATGAGAAAACCAAGGAGGCCCAAAAAAATCTCACATCTTAAAATAAATTCTATAAATGAAATGGTTAGAAGATTGGATATATTAAAACATACCTAAATGAATAAGAATGGTACACCACAACCAACACAAGGGTTGGCCTCCGAGATAATATCACATAATTCACCTAAAAAGAGAAAATGTATATTAACACATGACTAAAAGATCCCATAAACACAGCCCAATTCAACAGTCACAACTAAGAGCAGCAAAGAAGTAGAAATAACACTCACTAAGAGAGAAGCAATGAAACCTAGATGGAGATCGAGCGCTGAATGAAGGAACTCAGAAGAGAAAAGATCACCCAAAATCTTCTATATAGAAGGTAGGGTTTGATAGATATAGCTACACAAGGAGAGAGGAGAGGGAGTTATGCATGTGGTCAAAAAAATCAACTGTTCAAGATGGTTTTACATCGTAAATCATAGATTTATGGAATAAATTCCCCATATTTCTTGTTCTACCAAAAAATTTCATTTTATGTTAATTTATCCCAAGAATCACATTTATAGTATAAAACACATTTACATCATAAAATAATTTTACACCTTGAACCATTTCTATATATTATGAACAGTAACATATTTATGCTATAAATTTGGGTTTTACATTATAAAAAGCTCTTGTAGCCTGCTTCCATCCTTGATTCTTTAGAAACTCTCAAATTGTCTCCCATGCCCTTTGAACCTAAGGATAAGACCTTAAACATTAAATAGAGTGTAAATTTACCTAGGATGATTCAATCTTCCCACCATTGGACTATCCATCCCTGTAAAGTCACACATAAGAAGGGTGATCTAGACAGAGGTGAGGCCACTTTTCCTTCATTGATGATTCCGGCTCCCAAGTCTCATGAAAATATGATTTGTGTCCCCATAACATTATTAACAAAAGAATAAACTTACTAGGAAAATTTTTTATCTAAGAATCCCTAACCTCCACTGGTTTCTCCAAAATAGAAACATCTAGATCTAAATCAATATCCTCCCAACTCAAACTGTAAGAGGGGTTAGGATGGTATCATCTAAGCTGATATATATAGAAAATATTATGGATACTTTTCAAATGATCTAGTAATGATAAATTATAATAAACCCTCACAAGCCACTAAGTGACCTAAAATGGTCCATTATTTTTAAATCCAACATTCCCTATTTTTCCATATTAGGATAACCCAACCAAAGAAAAAGTTTCAAAAAAAACTCGGTCACCAATGGAAGAATCCAAAGGTTGCCCCTAATTATTTTCATATGATTTATACTAAATATGAACTCTAACCTAACATCAATATATATATTGAATCCTCACTGAAATCTCCAAAATATGACTCGGTCCAATAAGACAGAATTCATCCACCTCTTCCCAAAAAAGAGGTGACCTTTGAAAATGACCATAAAAAAGCCTTATAGGGATTTATTATGATTCAAACCTAATAGATATTATTATAAAAAACTAAACTAGTCTCAGATAGTTGTCCCATGATTCAAAAAATCTAAGACATAGTCACAGAACACATCCTCTAGGATCTAAATGTCATGATTTATCTAACCATCCATCTATGGAGACTCTTCCAGAATCTATTAGTCAACCTTATATCCTAGTCTGAGACAATGACAGAAGGAACACCATGTAATATAGTGATCTATTACACATATATATTACACATATCTTCAACCTTTGTGGTCTCCCTAATCATAATTGAATGAGAATATTTCTTTTACTAATCATTCACCACCTAGATATAATTCTTCCATCAAATATTTAATAGTAATCCTACAAAAAAGTCCATGGAAACCTCATCCAATTTATAAACTACAACTAGAAGATGATGGAGAAAACCAAAAGGTTTTAAGTGTTATACCTTTATATAATGGAAGGTGTAAAAATGGAAAACATAATAACTAATTTTGTGCGTCATACCTAGCCACCAGGGACACCATCTCTTATCATAATACATCTTTATGATTCTATGATGAATAGCCCATAAAGAAGTATGATAACCTGGAAACAATTAACTATTCATAGATAATGGGATGACAAAATGATCCTCGAAGAAAATAATACCATTTAAAGGGAGAGACCAATAATAAATGGTCTCTCTACCTTATAAGGCTTCCACGATTCCTCTAAACTCACCATCATGCTACTGACCCAGCAGAATGTACTCAAGGAGAGATGGTGGTAACTAAAAACCAGTCATAACCATACTTTAACCATCCTCATGCATATATAGATTTAATTTATTGAAAATATGCATCATTTTCCACTCTTCTTTCAAATCCAAAATAGCCTATGGTGGAACTTTCCAACTGAGATCCTCCCTGACAACATTTCCATTCCATGGTTTGTAAGAGATATCAAATTAAAATTTTTGGATGCATTCCACCCATAGAATCTATATGAGATTTAATTCTTTCTGAGAAAATATATATCTAAAAATCTTATGATTATAAAATACCATGAAACTCTCCCCAAAAAGATAGTGTTTCCAATATTTAAGTGCACCCAAAAAAACAAAGATCTATAAATCATAATTGGGGTAATTTGTCTCATGTAAACGAAGTTGAAAAGAACCATAGACCATAAAATAATCATCCTATATAATAAAATATCCTATACCAGCATCATAAGCATCATATTATACCATATACCCCTTACCAGGATTAGGAAATATTAGAATTGGAACAAAATTTATAAGTCATTTAAACTAATCAAAATAAGTATGAAATTTTTAAACCATGTGAATTTCACCCTTTCTTGATGAGAGCGGTCAAGGATGACGCCAACATTGAGAAATGCTTGATGAACCATAGATAGTATACAGAAATACCCAATAATATATAAATCTCAAAACCTTTATGTGGTTCCTACCATGAAAATACATCCTTAACCTCCTCAAGCTCAACTAAGATTCCATGATTTGAAATAAAAATCCCTAAGAACATCACTTCTTAAATCTAGAAATTTCATTTTAAATGCTTATCATAAATTTGGTGGCTCCATGATATTTATAAAAAAAGATTCATGTGGTTCTCATGCTCATGATTGTATCTCGAATAAACCAAAATAACATCCATGAACACAATGAAAAAACTATCAAGATACATTTATAATATTCAGTTCAACACAACTATAAAACTATAGGATCATTTTCAGAACAAAAGTCATCACAAACTATTCATAAGGTTCATAACATTTCCTAAAATAAGTCTTCAGAATATATGACTCTCAAACTCATATTTGATGATAGATCAACCTAATATTTTTTTTAAACCACTTAACCCTCTTTAAATAAGCAAACTATTCATCTCCCTGATGGGAAGGGTACTTATTCTAACAATTCAACTAGTTTAACTTCTGAAAATCCATGCATAAATGAAGCGAACCATTATCCTTATTTGTACAGAACATGGGGTAGCCCAAGATGAAACATATGGGTGAAAAAAATATATCTCCATAAAATCATCCAATTGGATCTTGAGATCTTTCAGCTCAACTAGTGCCTTTTGGTAAAAGGGTATCATGATTTGATGCATAACAATACAAAAAAAAATATAAACTATATCTACCCCTCTAAGATAAGATCATAAAATTTATATGGGAAATCCTTAGGGAAGTTCCAAACAACCAATGGAAGATTAAAATAGGAAGGAACATCATCAAGTTCAAGTACAATAGTAGACAATAAAAACCTGATCTTTGGGCAGGAAGGTCCTGCACAACGAAACCTCAGATCCCACTCTCTCTAAAATACAAGAGAGCACATTTCAAAAGAAAGGAACAAAACACAATGATGATAAAAATCAATCTCATCATGATAATAAACTATCCAATAAATAATGATAATTATTTCAAATAGATCTATATTGAGAACCAATAAATCTCAGACCAACTTTGCATCAACTATCAAAAGAGAACAAGATAGGCATTGAAACCCCTACTCTTTCCTCTTTCTAAGATGTGTCACCATATTCATAAAAAAGGACATAAGATATGTTGTAATTATAATAATATCAATAAAATAGGTAGATATAAATGGTAAGGATTTAATAGTATAAAATAAATCAATTTTTATAGAAGTATTAATAAAATGGTACCTCTTACTATTTTTGGGCATCTGTCAACCCTGGTCAGAAACTCATCAACTATGTGAAGGTGATTCACTCCTAATGTCAATGGATAGTTCCCTATAAAATTTAAATCATATGAATACACCATATTGACCCTTGTAACTGAATATCCCTAGCCATAACTGGGAATAGACATATCCTAGAAGAACCTCGGTATATGGCCTTGGAGGTGACAATCACTGCATACCTTTGTAGTTGCGGGAAAATTTTTCCTAGTGTTCCTTTAATTTCAACACTAATATAAATTTAGGGGAACACTACCAGAGACATATAATGGTGAAAAGAAGGTATGATTTAGAGTAAAACTTCCACCACCCCTGTAGTTATCATACCACTTCCTCTTCTTCCCCTACACACTACTGAAACTACTGGTGGGAAAAATATAATAACAAGAGAAAATATTTCCCACCATATTCATCTCTTCAATAATTTCCCTATATAATATGTTAGAATAAGTGGTATGATTCAGCATATAAACTAATGATCATATATCTAGTCTCAAACACTACAAGTATTTTTGTTCTCTTAGCTGATCATTCATCACCATCTCTGGAGAAAAACTAACCAAATTCAAAAAATGATTAGTGTATTCTGAAACGAAATTATCTCCCACTTGTTAGGAGAGGAACTCTAGTTACATTTCCATTATTAGATACTCTGGATAGAAATTTTGAAAGAAAATAGTCTTGAAACCCATCCAATCCAATCCCATGGGCCAATTCACATAAACCATGAAATACCACCCCCACTTATTAGGAACCTCAAATCTAAACACTATGCAATTAACTTTAGTAGTATTATGTGTTTCTAAGAAGATGAAGATCTGATCGATCTTTTCAATCCATTCCTTCACCTCTTGAGGTTCATTCATACCCTTAAAGAATGGGGTATTCTTATTTAGAAACTCTAGAGATAAATATTTTTCTCCCCTGGCTCCTAGATAGGACTAAACAATGGGGTTATGAACTTGTGGTACATTATAGTGCACTAAATGAACTTTCCAAATGATATCCTAGATAAGAATTTGATCTATAAGAGGATTCCCTTAGAGAGAATCCACAGCACTATTCTATGGAACTCTTTGAATATGTCTTAGAGGAATGTAACTACACACCAAAAATATAATAAAATGATTAGAAATGGGATAATTTCAGTTCAAACTAGAAAACCATAAGTTAAAACTAAGAAAAAGATCAAAAACTCAATACAGGAAATACAAATCCCAATGTCCCATGGTAACTTGAGTCTTGTCATGGAAATATTTGGATTGAAACACACAAAAACCTACCTCTTAAGTTCTTAAAATTCTATATCCTCTTTACAAACTTCCTACTATTGAGAATAACCTGCCTTTGAACCCAATTTTTAACTAACCAGCCAATGAAACCCCGCTAAAATTTTCAATGAAATTAAATCGCTGTTGACATGAAGGAAATTCCCGATCCCTACAGGATTGTGGCAACCATTTGGGTATAAAACATAAATAAGAGGGAATTAATTTTCTCCCAACCTAAAAAAACACACATGGAATATAAACATATACACAATGAAAAGGAATAGTGGGGGAGAAATAAAATAAATATATTCCATAACCAAGGGAGGGAAAACGGTAGCAATATAACTCAAAAGCATATAGAAAACTCCAAGTTATGATTCTAACAACCAAAATAGGGGAAAAACTACTCCATGTGATATGACGGAAATTTCCAACCATCTCACCACTAGTTACCCCTACCCAGTAGACAAAAACCTCACTACCTCACTGTGGCGCCTTTCCTTTTCCTATATCAAAACACAATAAAAGGTTTATACATCAAAGAATGGGTGTGTAGGGATTGAGATAAATAGGCCTACTAGGATCCCACCAAGGTGTTCTATATCAAGTATCTATACAAAAATCCCAGTATGCTCAATTTACAGAAGAAAAAAAAAGGAAAGATAAGAAATAAATTGGTTTTATATCAAAATAATGGGAAAGAATTTCCCTTTTCTATAGTTCTAAAAAATCAGGTAAAATAGTCACAAATAAATTTCAGCTTGGAATGTCAAAGCAGAATAGTATAGATCCAAATTAAGGAAAATAAAAACAAATCACACTGGTAAAATACGCAAAGGATTACCCACGGTCAGTTTATCCAGGTTACTCATACATCAGTCATGAATAGTATGCACTATAAGTCCCTATAACACATGTATCAAGGTCTAGGGAATAAAGGAACACCCTAAAAGTGAACCCACCTACAATTTTAGTCAATTCCTAGAGCCAAATACATCTTGATCTAAGAATAGGATAACACCACAGAAAGTGAACTCTCATACAGTATCAAAATATGATTCCTACTACTACACCATCCACCTATGTACCCAATTCTCCCATCAGCTATATTTTAAATTATTTGAAATGTCTTACACATTTTACAAAACAATTTCTTCCAACCTTTATTCATAAAAACCTACTTTGAAAACCATTTTTCAATCTATTTTACAAGCTTTGAAAATACCTTTTCTTTTTACAAGACAAGGGAAAACAAATTTTCTAAAAACTCACTTCATACAAAAACAAATAAAATAATCATTAAAAATTATCTATAAAATCATTTAACAAATCAATATAATTTAGCATTTACCCACTATATTCTAGATATGAATATAGCTACCTAAAAATTATGTTGTGTACCACTTGTAACTAGATCCAAATCCTAGAATGAATGTTGAGAAAACTATGAAATTCCTAATAAAAACTATGAAATATTAGAATCAATTCTATAAATGTAACTTTTGGTGGCTATGATAAATTAGAACATACATCAAGGAACATGCATACCTCACCACTACCAGTACAAGGGTCATCCTCCAAGAGATAATCACCCAACAGATCAAGAAGATTAAAATTCATATCAACACATGATCAAAAGACTTCATAAACCTATCCCAATGGTACTTCTATAAATAAGAGTAATGAAGAATTAAAAATAAATCACATTGAGAGAGAAGAAATGAAACTAAGCTGGAGATCAAGCACTGAACAAAGAAAATCAAAAGAGTAGAGATCACCCAAAATTACCTAAAAGGAAGGTAGGGTTCAAGACATACATCTTATTAGTAAGAGAGGAGAGGGATTTGTGTGATTAGTGAGAAAAAACCTACTGGGAATGAAATATTTATACTAAAAATCATATATTTATGGTGTAAATTCTCCAAGTTTCATGTTCTTCTAAAAATATGTCACCTTGAGTTAATTTTTCTTAAGTGGCACATTTACAGCATAATAGATTTTTACACCTTAAACCATTTATACAGCTTGTTCCCAGAAATATATCTACATTGTAAATTGATTTTTTTGGAATAAATGTTCCACCATACTACTTCCAACCCAGGTTCTATAGAAACTTCCAAATCAACTCCCACACCCTCCGAACCCAATAACAAGCTCTTAAATATTAAATAGGGCATACCTTTACCCAGGATGCTACACCACAAAACTAAATTTTAGGGTTCTTACATGTGAATAACACTTCCAAAACATCCCAAAAACCATTTAAAACATGTTTAATACTCTCTCTAATTGATCTGAATCAAGAAAATAAAATTTCATTTGACTATCACCAATTTTTATTGACAAGGTTCATTACAAAAAGAGAAAATATCTTAATTTTTTCTAAATTATATTAAAAATTCACCTCAATGATCAAAGGTACATAGGTTCCCTTTTACAGGATTTAGAAAATAGATTTCCCAATCAGTTGACTCATTATTATACTTTAATAGTTAATATAGAGACAAAATCTAGTATAATACACCAATAAATAAGTCAAATCAAAATAAATATAAAAATAAAAATGTTAAATATAAAAATGTGAATCTAAAAACTTATAAACATTAAATTTACACGGTATAAAATACAAAAAATATAAATTTGACATGTTTTATTTGTTCTTATCATTCATAATGAATATAATTTGTGACTTGATCAACACATATAACCTTTAAAAGTAATATAGATCATCAATCATCTTTCCTTCTAATAATTCTTTTCTTACTTCTTAAATTCCATCTATTATTTGATAGTACAAATCATTTTTCTCTAATAATAATGAAATATTATTTAAATACATTAAATTTCTTGATATCTTGAATAATTTCATTTTTCCCCATCATGAATTCTATTATATGTATCATATATGTTCCTATATATCACATACATTTATAGTGACTAGCACATTTTCCCTTAAAAACATGTCATATTTTATCAATCATTTAGATTTTTTTATATAGATTCTTCATGATATTTTATTTCTTTAATAATGGATCATATTCAAAATAAACTTTAGCCAATATTCATTGATAAACTATGATTCTTATAATTATTTTTGGACTATACCTTTAGTCCAATGACCTAGATATAAGTTATATATCATAATAATTCTATTTTTTATTATAATAAGCTCAATATGATCTACCATCACAATAAACTTTGATATAAATTATTTAAAACTTTTTTCACCATCTTTAGAACCCAAATTAGAAATTTTTTGCCTCCTATAACCATATTATTTTGTATTACATGATGTGTTTTTCCCCTTATTTTAGTTTTGGTGGAATAGTGGAGTCATCTTTTAGTTGGGAATTTATTTTATAAAGGAAGTTGTTGGTTGGTTTGGACTATAGAGAGGATTTCTCTCTATAATGGGTGGTAGCTATACTCAATTGTATCTCTTCAGATCTCTTATTCATGTTTTCTATATAATTAACACTAGTAGTTGTAGGGGTTTTATACTTACAATATTTCTATACAGGTTTATTAGTAACTTATTTTATTATTCAATAGTTGTGATGTGGTGGTTGTCTCTGACTCTATAACTTTCTTCCGCTGATGAAATTCCAAGTTAATGTCTTAGTATAGAGGTAGTGCATCCCAATTCATCTAGTGATATCAGTGGTGTGGTATATTTCCATTCTATTTTAATATTTTATCTTCCTTGACTATTTTTTCACATCAAATATTGTGTTTTAAGGGGATCTACATAATCCATATGCTTGGAAATGGGGACTCTATTTTGGGGTGACTAGTATGGTCTGATTGGAAATGTAGTATTGTTATAATGTGTAATGATATATGAATTTAATAGTCGAATCTCATATATCCAGGAATTCATATAACTTAATTATAAGATGTATCTCAACTACCTCGGTAGTATATTAGGGTTTGTTTGGTGGTGGGTACCTAAGTTTCATCATGTCTTCATAACGTTTCAAGGGTTGGATTGTGTTTTGGTGTTGTGTATTAGTAGGACTATTAATATGTGTTTTAGTGTATTTTGTGGAATATTCCAAGAACTTTCATGTTCTTAGTCAAGTTTTCTATGGAAATGAATCTAATTTTAATTGGTCCCTGCTTTTATATGAAAATGGGAACAAATGAAATTATGGAAAGAGATAAAGATAGGGTGAAATTATATGTGGAGTTTATCTTCTAAAATCCTATAAATTATATAAATCCCAATATTAAATATCTCTATAAATCAATAAATTCTTTTAGTTATAATGTTGTATTGTTTATATGAAAGTTAATCATAAGCATTATTATCATATTTTATACCCTATTTGAAAATAGAAATTCTTCCCTTTTTGTTCCATTGATCTTTTTTTCTCTATCAAAAGGACCAGATACTTGAATATTTGGCTGATTTTATTTAGTAAACAACATTTTGATCATATCCGGGTCTATATTTTTATAATATTCCCAAATATTTTTAGATTCCTATAGTATGTATAATATTTGGAAAAATCCCTCAAGGTATCCTCTCAGTGCATTTGGGTGTGTTTTTGTTTATTGAAAAATACAGATGACCATGAATAAGTATGGTTAGTGTTTGTCAAAGTATGTTATTAGGGTGGCATAGTTTCCTAATGTTTGACAAATTTTTAGGATTCAAAATCAGGAATTTTATTTTTTTTCAAAAGGAATATTTCTGCATAAGAGTACTTGGTATGTGGACTGTGAATCATAATTCACAAAATAAAAAATGTGGTACATGGAAAAAAATTTGGAAATCAAAAAATGAAGGATTATGAATAGCAGTGATATGCGGACTACAAAGCACGATACACATACCATATATGAGGAAATATTTATAGGAAGGCTAGAATTATACATAAGACTTGTGGTTCCCAGGATAGTTCATTGTTTGTGGAATGGTGAAAGTGATTTGAGAAGGCGGGAAGGGTGTCATTTGAAAAAAAAGGTGGGTATTTTATCCACCATGAAGGAAGAGAGGATATATGTGGATTTTGTAGGAAAAATGGTTCATGGGATGATTGCAGTTCATAGAAGATGTTTGGTACGTGGTAAAGGGTATGTCGCATTGTTGATTTGGTAAATCTAGGATTAGCGGATTATGTGGATCTATTTTCATATATAAAGAGTGGTAATCCCATCATTACTTAGAGTGATTTTCATAATAAAACACCTTTCCTTTTTGAATTTAGCCATGCCCAAAAAAGGATCACGAGGAGGATTCTGTGAAGGGTGAAGCATTTCACGGAACTGATTTTGTGAAAGGGTGTTTTCAAAGAGTTGTAGTCCTCAAAGGAATAAGTTGGTCCATGGAAGAAGTAGTCTATAGAAGAAGGAATTGCACCGAAGTGGAAGAGGTAAGCAAAAGTGGTATGTGAAAACAGAATAGCTACACAGAAGTTGAAGCAGTACATGGAAGTGGTACACAGTGGTAGAAGCAGAGGCAGTTTGTAGAAGAGGTGTTCTTCGAAGCATATGCACTACGCAATTCATGAAAGATAAAGGCAGTTTTCAGAGGGCTTGAGAAAGTATGAAAATTCCATAAAATAGTTCGTGAATGTAATTTCTGCTAACTAAAAGTACTCAGAAAAGTGGACTTCATATATGGGTGAAAAGGGTACTTCAATGGAGAATCTACCTATAGTTTATAATGCATAATTTCATGTAAATGAGTGGATATATAAGTCCATAAACTGTGAGTAGATATCTTCCAAGAGCAGTGAGCAAAGGAAGAGGAAGATGGTGATCTTTTCCACCAGTAGTGAGCTAGAGGAAGTGAAGTAGGGAGTGACCCATGGGAATGTAGTGAGGTGATCCTAAATCTTGTAAATGTAGTGATCTTTGGAATAGAAGTTATATGGCCTGAACCATGTAATTGGTAGTGAGGTTTAGTGGATTTGGTACACCGGCACATCGTCGTTGTATGATCCTTGGATGTAGCCTAGTGAGGGTGAACCATGTGAAATCATTGTTTCATGTAAATGATTTTATTTCAATTCATATGTTGCTATAGGAGAAAGAAAGAAGTGTGTTTTGTTTAATAACAAAAATATATCTAAAGGGGCGGTTGTTTTAATCTGACATACCCTGATTCACCCCTCCCCCCCTTAGGGTATTTGACCATGTGGACCTAACATCTAAAATATGATTTTAACTACTCTTGAATATCCAATATTCTTATATTTTATATATCTAATTATAAACAAGTGTAGTTTTTTATAAAAAAATTCGGAATCCTTTATAAATATTTTTATATTTCCTCTTTTTGGATTCAACTCTTAATATAGCTCATTATCCACTTGGTTTGCCCAAATTTTAGAAATTGTTTTCTATATTTCTTTATAGTTACCATCTATTTCTATATTTTAGTTCTTTTTAGCCTTACTAGTTCTTATATTTCTATCATAGTAAGTATTGTAATGACCATTCTAGCCTCATTAAAATTATTTTAGACTTTTAGACTAAATATATAATTAATTCAATTATTGATTTTTCAACCTTTTTATTCGATGAACATGTGATGTTTGATTTTTGACCCTTAATAAATAAAGAACATTTTTTTTAAGAAGGCTACTTTTATAATTTATTTCCTTTTCAAGATTCTATAATTTATTTCACATAAAAAACATTTATCATATATTATATAATATAATTCATTACCATGTATTTTTTTATTTAATACACAGTATATCTATATGTATTGAACATATTATAATTCACATAAAACATGGTATCTATATTATATATAATTATATACTACAAAAAACATATTAATATAATACACTTAATGTTAGGTCTAATTAAAATTCTAATAAACCATCATATGTTATGCCTCTGAAAATTATAAGGTGGAAGAAAAGTTCCAAAAAGAACCTATGTTATTGATGCACCAGAACATAAAATAAATGTCACACCAAAGACACCATAACACAATTAACATTTCCAAAACAACCTTGATAATAAATTTTTTGAGGCAATGATTGAAAGAAACATAGTAAAAAAAACAACACATGAATTTACATGGTTCAGGTATTAGTCAGAATCCATGGGATGAATGTTGCAATATCATTTATTAAGCAATGGAAGATGATTGAAATTTAAGATTATCACAATTAAACAAATATAAACACCCTACAACTTAAATTAGAGTCGATACCATTCAAATGGTATTGATATCTTCTAATCTTCATGTGAGTGTGTCTATATAACTCTTATATTCCTGGGAACCCCTCTATTTGGTTAAATAAATTCACTTCCTCGTATCCTCGTATCAATGAATAATTCATGAATCTGAAAAATCCTTGAGTTAACACTTAAGTATCATCCCAAAGATTATTTCATATTTACATAGTTACTTTTATATCATTCCTTTGTGACTCTACACTCCAATTTCATTCTATTTCATGGGGTATCTCTTGCTCACCAACTTCAGACTACCATCAATCAGTTTTCCAATTTCTAGACTTATAGATATTTAGTTTTATGATTCCCTATCTCCATATAATAATCTTTTGTATTCCAAAATCTATTAGTCTATTAGATTCAGTTCCTATCTTGAAAATAGTTTTCACATGGATGAACCTAACGATATTCAACTTGAGAATTGTTTTATAGGTCCACCACTAACTATTTTTTCAGTATCCATAGTCTATATTCTAAAATTTTATTTTCCTTTATGTCCAAATGTTTCCTCCAACATGATTTTTCTCATCCTATCCCAACTGAAACCTAATTAAACCTCAATACATCTTGTATTATAACCATTATCATCTTTTCAACCACATTTAAAACTCTATACACATTCCATATATCCAACACTTTACCATCTAACAGGTTACGACAAAAGTGATATTTCAAAAAAATGTTCTTTCTAAGGGAATGAAATATCTTATTATTAGATAAGGGGATCAAACTCTAAGAATAATTAAACAATGTAACAATATCATACCATCTTTTTAGCTCTTGCAATAGCCTCTTCAACCAAATCAAATCCTTCATAGCTTTTATTAATGAAATACACCCCAATTACATTATTAAAAGTGAAGCTTTTGGTTGAATTTTTTATATCCAACTCATAATCATGCCTTTGAAAGTTAACAAATGGATCATGGTGATCTTATATGTATCTTTGTCTCCTGTAAAGTCTAAGTATACGAACCACTACATTACTTCATCTATCCCTAGAAACATCATATCTTCTAAACCTTTGAGACACTGGAGGATCCACTTTACATCTCCCAGTTCTCCCTTCCAGGTTTCTCCATGAATCTTCTAAATTCTCCAACTCCATGCATAATATCCAATCATGTACAAAAAATACCATGCATAAAGCTTATAAATTGCAATGCATAAGAATATTTTTTCATGTAATTATCCTATAATTTTTTCAAGTTTTCTTCTCTTTACATAAATTGAAATGTTTTATTAGGCGGGTGGTAACTAGTTTCATCTCACTTAATACAAAGTACTCCACCACCTTCTGGATGTAATCAGAATAAATCTTGATCATTGTTCAAAAACATAAGTCCCATATGATCCACATCCACAATATCTATTTAGCTTAACTAAGATACTTTATCTCAAAACTTATGAATAATTAATATTTCATCTCATATATTATTTCCTTTTAGGAACTAGAAGTAATAATTTCATCAACATAGATAAGTAATATGAATAATAACCCATCATAAAATAACTTTAAAAAATAGAAATGACCCGTTTTTCACAAGATGAACTTTAGTCCTACAATAAGTTCATTAAAATTTTACTTCTATTAACTTGGTGTTTTCATAAAATAGTAAAGGATTATCTTTAACTTGAATATAATATTTAGGTTTCCTTTATCCTTAAAACCATCCAGCTACTCAATGTAAATTTCTTCAACTAAATACCTATGAAGAAAATAAGTCTTCAAATCTAATAGTTCTAGATACATTCCTTCTAGGAAAACCATACTGAGTACTATCCAAATAGTCATTTGTTTAACTACCAAAGAAAAGGTTTACGAAAAATATACTCTTTATATTTTTTCAAACCCTTTCCTTATAACAATTTCCTTGTATCTCTATCCCTTGTGGAAAAATATATTTCCACATGAGTTTTTTTTTTACTTTTTAAAAATGGTTTTTAACTAAGTTTTATATAGGATATGTTATAAATAATTGTTTTGAAGTTGGTTTTAATAAAACAAACATCTAAAAATTAACTTAAATAAAATTTAAGGGGTCTTTAAATATCATTTTTTTTTAAAAACATTGACAATACATTTATACAGTGATTTTATATTAGAACTGATGTGGAATGTACCACATAGAAATTTCAATGTTAGTTTTTGGTAAAACCAGTGTTGGAAGTAATGTTATTTTTAATTTGGAAGAATTTTATTAATGATTTATGTGTTAGTTTTTTATAAAAACTAATATTGAAAGTACACCTATAAAAATAACATAAGACTATCAATTTAATTTTTCATAAAATATAGACATTGAAAGTCCAATAATTGTGATTCCATGTCAGTTTATAGAAAACCCAACATGGAAATTTGAAAAATAAAATAAAAAAATACAATAAATTACATGACACAAAATTATTGGAAAACTCACAAAACATAACAAAATATACAGCATAGAAATATCATATACAGCATAGAAAAAACCTATAAAAACATAATTTAGAAACTTAAATCAGAAAAAATATTGTCTATGTAATAATTTTAAACTATAATAAAAATACACAAGCCTGATAATTTGTAATTTAATCATACTTAGTTTTCCTAAGATCATTACTTAGTGATAATTGGGTTGATACATCATTCCAATGAATAAGGTATGAGTTCCCAAATCATTCGGTGAATTTCTAGGATACACCTGGGACATGCATGTCAGTTGTTTACCCAAATGAATGATAAAAATATTACTTTACTTTCAGAATTATTAATGGATGGTTTTTAAATAAATTTTGATATATATAAAAAATTGATTTTTGGAAAAAATGTACCTAAAATGATAATATAGTATGTTGGAATTTAACAAAATAAAACAAGTATTGAATAAAAAAGTTTGTCAAGTTAAAAAATAATTATTCCTCTTACATTTCTTGAACTAATCCAAAAATCTATTGAGAAAACTTCCATTATATTAAAATTTCAATGATGAAACTTCTTATACATTTAAAAAATATTGATATAATGATTTAGAATAATTTCAACCAAACAAAAAAAATTAAAACCACCGCCATGGGATATGTAAACAAAATAACACGGTATTTTTTAAAATGGATAATAATATCAATATTTAAGGGAAGAAATTAGTAATAATGTTTTCATTAATATGTATCAATGTTTATGGTATGTCGATTAAAAAAATTTATTTATAATTAGAAAAAAAAGTTTACAAACCAGTGAGATATCTAAGGAATGCTTGGAATTATTTTATAAACTTACATACATTTATTAAAATATTTAAAATTCATATGTTTCTATCATGATTTATTTTATAAATAAACATTTTTATCATATTTTTTTCATGTCAATGAATGAGTTAAATACATCCAACCTTAGAATTTAGATAACATGGTTTTCATGAAGCGCTGTATTATTCTTATTCCAGATTTCAAAAAGTATGATTTGAAACTATTATATTCAATCAATATATTATTTTATCAAATAAATACAAGAAAATAATAGCAATTTTATAATCAACTGAGAAACCATGCACCCTTTCATAGCTAAAAAGCAATAATAATACATAGGCTAACAAAATATAAACTCAATCCACTAAAAAAACTATTGGGAATATATAAAAGGAAACAAAATCAAAGATGTATAAATTTATGTTTATAATAAAATAATATAGAAAAAATATATTAAAATCAAATTTAGAAATTATAGACAACACATACCTAGGAAAAACATTAGTTCAATGTAGTTGAATATTATAGAAAGAGTATAACTCCACCTTAATTTCTTGAAATCCCTAAAATTTATTTTGGTTATGATCACAAATATATTTGTAGGTTAATTTTAAAAATCAACTGTTAATATCAAAAATGGTTAAAAATTACATGGTAGACCCATGTGAAAGTAGATATTGTTACTAGTCATTTATTTCCCAGTTTTAGAAATAGTTTCTAAATAGATAAGTGACTAAGAAACATAAATGAGAAGTTTGTAACCATATATTTGTATTCAATTAAAAATAAAGACATTACGAAACTGATGAGGTGATATTTTTTTATAAAATATGATTAGTCCATGAGATTAAATAGATAATGATAATATATGAATGTAATTCATTTAAACTAAATAAATGATAGAATAAACTATAGTTAACTTAGATCTAAATTAGAAAATAATTCAGCATTTATACTTAATGGAAAAAAATCAATTCAAAACCTTTAATATTTTCTAGTGAAATAACCTACAGTCAAATCAACTCTAAATTGAAGAACACAACACTTTATTGTATATAAATCAATGTTGAATGACCCACCATATGTAAAACTACTTAATTTCTTCAAGTATCTAAACTTTCACGGAATCAGGAATCTATTCATAGATAATATTAAAGAAAAAAGTATAGAAATTTAATTACATAAAACATCAATATGAGGGTATGACATGCTTCATGCCTTCACATGAAACATACCATATACTATTGGGACTTTAACAGGATAAAAAAAATTAATAGTACAAAAATGAATCCAAACTATAGATGGATAAATAAAATAAATAGGAAAAAACTGAATCCAAGTTGAATATGAGACAATTGGTTTACAATTTGATGAATCCTACCATAATATATCAATGTATGCCATAATTAATGTTAGAGTAACTAATTTATATGAATTTCTATGTATAAACATACAATTTCCACATATTTAGTCCCTTAAATTATGAAATCAAAATGAAATATCTAAAAACATAACTCATGGTTTTCAGATCACAACACTTTATAGCCCTTAAAATAACAACAATGAACTCATTAAAAATACTCATCAAAAATAAAATTTATAAGGATATAATGTTCAACACTCAATTAATACAATATAAAAATCATATATTGAGAAATATAAATGATTTTATCATAGAAAAAATGTTAAAAGAAAGAATCCTCCTATTATTTAAATAGAAGAATTTGTTAAAACATAAAGAGTAAAAATGATATCATCGATAACTTCTTTATAAAATTAATCAAATAGATTAACACTACTACAATGTGAATGGTGATTATTGTAAGAAAAGTAAAAAAAATTGAAAATATATAGATTATAAAATAATATTGTAAAGTTGAAACTCTAGAAAAACAAAATAAAACATACCATAAAAAATCTAATCTGATTTTTCTATGACATAGGATGAGTGATGCCATTTAATACCTAAAAAATAATATATAGATTCATAAATGATTCTAGATTCTAATATCCAAATATATTAAAGTAAAAAAGGAAACAATATTAAGGATTAAAACCAAAAAATTTGAATGTTGGATAAAAATAGATAAACTTAATACTACATCACCTTAGAATTATGCATATCTTGAAAACAAAAAAAATAAAAGGAAACAAATTCAACATAACATTATCAATTAAAATCAAATAAGAATCAATGAATTTTTATAGGAGTAGAAGGAATTTTGAGGATATAATTCATACCAAGAAGAAGTATAATATAGGATTTAAACACCAAGATGATGCATTTGAAGATCTGAATTTCAAACTTCCAAGTCAAAGTATATAAAGAACCTAAAATGCACTAAATGTTAAAAAGACACCAATCAATGGTAATTTTAAAATTTAGAAGTATACAGATTCAATTTATGGTGGTGGATATATTTAAAAATTATAATATCATGAATATGGGTATGTTATTCATTTTTATATGACTTGACATCTTTGAAAATCTTCAATAAAAATGAATATTATAAGATTAAAAAATGGAATATTTTGATAAAACCTAAAATAATTAGTATAACTAACCATATAAAATTTAGTCACCATCTTAGTTGTGATTATCTCAAACATTAATCTTGAAAAAAAAATAACGAGATTCCACCCATCCTTTTTAATGATGACACTACGATTATAAAACATTAACTTTAAAATAAAAACCAACACATATATATTTTTTAAAATAAATATTTTCTAATATAAAATATATTTTCTAATAAATTCACATAGTTTATTTTATTTGGATTATCTATCAGAAATTGATAAATGTTAAACCTTTTCCATGATTTTTATTTTAATATATCAATTATAAACATAAATATAAACAATAATAATTAAGAATAAAGAACTTATAAAAAAGAATAAAACTTACTTGTTTAACAATTTTCTAAAATATTTACATAATCCTCCAAAATCACTAACTTAAAACAAAGAAGAAACACATAAAATAAAACACAATATACCAACTAAAAGTAAAAAACAGTTAGTATAAATACTCATTTGTTTAACTTTAATTAAAATATACATATTTGAAACATCTAAAATATTTAAAAAGAAATGTAATATGAAAACTTTAAGAAAAAAAAGATTATATAATTACTCATTTTTTAAACATAAATTAAAAGATATATAACTGATAATTTAAAATCTAACCAAACATAAAAAATAGTTTACAAACAAGAAACCTCTAAAAAATAAAATTTAAAAACTTTAAGGAAAAAATGGTTGTATTATTACTAATTTTTAAAACTTTAAATAGAAGAGGAATACTTCATTATTTAAATGTTAACCATACTTAAAAAAATAGTTTTCAAACATGAAATATGGATAAGTTCTTCATTTTTATAAGACTCAACATAATTAAAAATTTATAATAATAATGAATGTTATAATATTAAAAAATTAAATATTTTGATATAAAACATAAAAAAATTAATATAACTAAACTTATTAAATTTAGTCGTTATCCAAGTTGTGATTATCTCAAACATGAATCGTAAAACAAAATAACTACATTCCTCCCTTATTTTTTGACAAAAAAAACTATGGTTATGAAATATTAACTTGAAAATAAAATCCAACACGCACATATATATAAGAGAAAACATATATTATATAATATAAAATATATTTACCAAAAACATCATGTACTTTATATTATTTGGATTATGTATCAATAATTGATCATTATAAAACCTTTTTCATGATCTTTATTTTCATATATCAATTGTCAAAACCTGTATAAAAATACAAAGCAATAATAAAGAACATATAAGAAATAAAAAAACTTACATGTTTAACAATTTTCCAAAAGATTTATGTACTACACCTAATAAACTAACTTAAAGAATAGAAAAATTCAGTAAAATAAAACATAATATAGTTACTAAAATCCTAAAAAAATTGGTATAAATTATTATTTATCTAACTTTAATAAAAATATACAAACCTAAAACATCTAAAACCTGAAAAATAAATAAAATATACCAAGTTTAAGAAAAAAACGATTGTCTAATTACTTATTTTTTTAAAAAAATTTAAAAGAGACATACCGGATAATTTAAAATTTAACCAAACTTAGAAAATAGTTTGTAGACAATAAACCTATAAAAACATTATATAACAACTTTAAGAGAAAAATAATAGTCTAATTACTAATTTTTTTAAACTTTTAATAAAAAATACAAACATTATAACTTAAATTTTAACCATACATAAAAAAAATTGTGAAAAAAACATTGAATATGATTAAGTTCTTCATTTATATAAGACTCTAAAATCATTGAAAATCTATAATAAAAATTAATGTTTAAATATTAAAAAATAAAATAGTTTCATATAAAACATTAATAAAAAGTTTCATTTTCAGGAAAATAGAAAAAAAATCATATAAGTGTAAGTAAAACAAGAAGTATAATGTGATTTATCAAAACAATGGATTTGGAAAAAAGATGTTGTTTTTTCTTTGAGTCTAGTGATCCATTAATTATGTTGTTTACTATATTAGATTTTGTGGTTACTAAATGTTATTTAATGGTTAATAGGGTATGTTTGATTTTCCTTAACTCATTACTTGGAGATTATTTGGATGATACAGTTTTACAACGAATAAGTAAGGGAGTATCAAGTTATCAATTGAATTTATAAGTTGCACCTGAAACTTTCCTTCCAGTTTCTTACCAAAATTAATAATAAAAATAAAATTTTAGTTTCAGAATTATTAATGGATGGTTTTAAAATATATTTTGATATAATTAAACTTGTTTTCAAGGATTTTTTAAAGATATTATGTAACTACTTTGTTTTATGTTTCCCTTCTTTAAAAAATATTTTTTTATGGTCTTATGAAAATTAAATTTAATAAAATATTTTCAATATAAATTGAAAATTAATTAAAGGAATGATTGGTTTGATTTTTAGTTTGTTTATATTGATAGATATATACAATCTTGTATGTTTAGTATACAATTTAAATTTGGTAGAGATATGTTTTTCTAAGTTTAATTTGTTTAAGTTGGTTGTTCTGTCAATATTTTTCTATAAAGTTAAGTCGGCAAGTGATATGGTCATAGGTCATCACGGCCTTCAAAATATCATTTATAAACCTACTCTAGCATAGTAGTAAAGGTTAGAACCTAAGGGAAATATATTCATTGTTATAGAGATTCATTTTTTCTTTAACTAATGAAAACTATTAGAAATTCATTTTTTGAAATTATGAGGTCTTGATTTTTATGGGTGAGAATAATTTGTTAATAGAGTCAAACAATGTTTTTAAAGAGTTAGAAAATATATGATGATGTTGGATTGGGGAAATTATACCTATTGTTTTAAAGGGGATTCTTCTTTCACAAATATTTATTGAATTTGTACTCTTCAAAACTTGTTTTAATTAGTTTCTATCACCAAGAGACTAATCTAGAAAAAAATGATTCTTGAAGTTCACCACCTTAAGAACCACTCAAACAGTAATGGAATTGAAGTTGTTGATAATATAAAAAATCTCTCCAAAAGTTTATATAGTTTTGAAATTAGAACTAAAGAAATGTACTCATGATCAATTTCTCTGAAAGATCATGGAGTTCTAAATTAAAGTGTAAGAAGTGAAAAAACAATTTTAATTGAAATTAGAATCAAACTCACTAATAAATTATAATTTCAAGAAAAAATAAGACAGAAAAAAGGAAATATTAAACTAATAAAATAGAAATACCTTCAGTGAATATTACTCAAACTTCATGTTCAAGATAAATAAAAAATGGAAACACACAAAACAACATCAAAGAATAGAAATAGAGAGAGTAAGAATAAGATTATAAGGAAACTAACTCTCCTTTGAAGAGTTTCTTAAACCCCTCTGATCTTCCTTACATTCGTGCTTGAATTCCATAGCTCCTAGGATAGCAATGTTGTGTTGTGGAAGTTAGGTCTCTGTCTCGGTCTCTCCATCCATGGATTGTGATTGTTTTCCAAGTGTTCGAATCCCATGATTATATTTTCGACTTAACCTTTTTAAAATCTTATTTTATCATGTTGTTAGTCACCAGTATTCTTCAAGTACTATCTCATTCTAGTCTTTAGTCCCTGAAGGCCAAGTGGTACTCATCACTAAAAAATAATCACCTACATGTGATCATTGTAGAACCCCTCTAACTGAATCCTCAGAGAGCTCTATCAAGCAAGAACCTAGACTAGATCCCGGTTGGGTTCTCCACAACAAATGAAAACAGGAAATAATAAATTGTTTAAGGTTTAAAATAAATATTTAACTTTTATAAATAAATATTTATTTATTATTAGATTAATGTAAATATAAATTATTAATTTATTTTGGTTTTTAATTATTTGTAATTATTAATATTTATATTTATTTATTTATTATTATTTTAATTGTTTTATTTTATTTAAGACTTGTTTTAGTTGTTATTTTTAATTTAGATTATTTAATCATTATTATTGTTGATATTTTAATTTATTAATAAAAGATAAACATTTTTATTACTTTCTCAATAATAAAATTTTATTATTAATAAATTTATAATTATTTACTTTATTTGATATTTGAATTAATTTTATTATTATTATTTTATTTATTATGTTACATTTATTTTTATTAATTAAATGATTGTAATATAAATATTTATTAAAATTGATTTTACTATAATTATATATTTATAATTAAATTAATGTATACTGTTATAATAAATTATATTATAAAATTTAATTATTTATAATTATTTGAATGATTTAATTATTATTAAACAATTTAATTTAGTTATTAATTATATTAAATAGTATTATTATTATTATTTTTTTATTATTTTATTTTATTTATTTATTTATTTTCATTTTATCTCCCTACATCTGGCTTAAACCCATTATGTGCGGGTTCCTCTGCACTGAAGGGTTAGATTCCTCTATCTTTGTGCCTCCTTCCTCAACCCAACGACAGAGCTCGGCTCACGGTGACTCGTCACCTTCTAACGGTGGTAGCTTCCTTCAGCAAGGAGAACAATGGTGGCTTGAAACAGTGGTTTGGGATTAGTATGTAGTGGCTCGTCAGATAGAGATGACTTTGGTGGCTCAAGTGGCGAGCTTTAGATCCAAGTTGTACGGTGGTGGATCTCCTTTAGTGATGGGTTCTAGATTTATAAATTTTACTTGGATTTTGTTCATTGTCTAGATCTATAAAGATGTGTGGATGTGAGTAAACTCTATCAGAAAATACTGATATGAAGGCACCCATGGATGGGATCGGTGGTGGTCATTATCATGGTTCAAGTTCAGTTGGATCTATAAGCAGTAGTGAGTGTTGAGTCCTCTGATCAATTGTGGAATCACAAAAATAGTGTGTTGAGGTTCTCTTCCAGGTGGTGAGAAATTGATGGTGATAAGTTAATCTGGTCTTCAATGGTAAGAATAATGGCAGTGAGAATTTCAATGGTGGATGGGAGTCAGAGGGAGTGGCAGTGACAAATGCTTCAATGGTAGGTTGAATTTTTGCTGGCTATGAGAATTTTTTATGGTGATGTTAAGGATCGACAGTGAGATAATAGTTTTTTTGGTGGTGAGTCTATTATCTAATGGTGAGAAAATTGTGTAGCTAGAGGTGATAATAAAAGAGTTATGTAGCAATGACTCATTTGGAAAAGAGGCTGGTAGTGATAAGGGACTCACTATTGGGTTTTTCCCAATGGTGAGAAAAAGAAAAATAGAAACAAAATAAATTGAGTCACTATTGAATGGATTTTATCACAAAGGGAGGATGGATTCATCGTTGGAAATATTTTCAATGGTGAGTGATCTAGCGGTCACTTAAGTGACTAGTGGTGACTCACCTGATAGTAGAAAAAATTAAACAAAAAGTTAAATAAAAGTTAAATATTAGAAATTAAATATTAATTAAATCAAAACAAAATAAAATATAAAGAGAAATAAACACAAATACAATCAATTATTTAAATGTTATTTTATTTTAGATTTGAATTAATAAAAACTTACAACAATTGAAAAATTAATAAATTCAAAACATAAAACTAAAAATTAAAAACTAAAAATTAAAAATTAAAAATTAAAAACTAAATAAAACTATAAAGGATAGAATTTAATTAATTTGATATTAGATTTTTAGACTCAAATAAAAAATTAAACATAAAATATATTTTTTAAAAATTAAATTAAATTAAATAGTTACAATGTAATTTAAAGTTAAATTATATTAACAATAAAAAATGAAAGATTAAAAATTAAACAAAGTTTAAATTAATTAAATGAAAATAAGTTGAAGAATTGATTAATTAATAAAAAGAAACAAAATATAAAATTATAATGCTAAGAAGAATTAAAATTTAATATGTATAAATAGAAATAAAATAAATATAAAAACTATAGATAAAATAAATAATTTTAAAAGCTAAATAAAAAATTGATTATAAAAATTGATTAAGTAATGAATTAAAATGTGAAATTATAAAAGTGTAGTTAATGAACAAGGACACCAAAAATAATTAATTAAGTGGTTAAAAACTTAAATAAAAGATGTGGAAAATCAATGCATTTTAAGGCCACATCAAATTTCCCACACTTAATCATTGATTGTCCTCAATCAACACCATGACTTTATCCACGTTGAAAAGCATAAACATGTTTTTTACATAAATCTCAAAATGAATCATGCCAAGCACTTTAAAAGTAGATAAAAAAACTGTGAAATAATGTTTTATTATGAAATGTTCAAATGAGGTCATGCCTAAGTTCATATACTCACTAGGATATCAAGGAATCAAAGAACCATTCACTACTGAGTATGTCATGCCTCATATATAAAGCCACTTTATGGCTTATTTTAATTCAATTTCTAAAACTAAGAGTTATAGAAGGATATATATAAGTGGAAATAAAATCCTAACAAAAGGAACCTTCTAATTCTACTTACTCCTAGGTTCCAAAAAATAAAATAAAAGTTTTTTTTAATCTCTTTATTGATACAACCTAAAATATTTTTACATACGTAAATTATCCCCTTCTTCAACTAGAATTCAGAATCTCCCTCACCTTAATGAACTCATTTTTGGCTACTAAAAACTTATTATTATTATTATTATTATTTGAATTTTTCCAAGCCATGTTACTTGTGCAAGGAACTATGTAGATGCACTTATTAGAAAAGTACATAGGGATTACCCAGACACACATTGTGCCTAATGTCTTAAAGGTTTACTGTGGATTCCCATTTTCCCATTTTACTCCAGATTCAAAAGACACATGATTAAGCTGGCTCCCTAAGGTGATTATTTTTTATTATTAATAAAAATTGAGTCACCTATGTTCAATTTCAAGAATATATATTCCTAAAATTAAGATTATAATTCCATATAAATATATCCTATATAACTCCCATTCTTGGTTCCTAAACATAATATTCATAAAATTAGTAATCATCTTCACTCAAAAATCATTCATCCTCAAAAATCTCATATTCAAAGAAACCCTCAACAACCAGTAAGTTATTATCCATTAGTCGGGATTTATTTTAAAAGTAAAATAAAGCCTAAATAAACACACATTGTGAAAGAAATTTGAAAATTTTGACTATTTTTTACAAAAAGTTTAGAGGAAGTTTTAGGGATTACATTAAAGCAAGGTTTAGCTCAGGATATAAAGATCATCTCCCCCACACTTAAAATCCAACTTTGGCCCAAAACTTAAATTCAAATGTGGAGAAAAAAAATTAAAATTTTAATGCTCAAAATAGGTTTTAAATTTAGTAGTATAGTGATAAGTTCAAGGGTCACATTAAATTTCAATAAATTATAGTTTTCTAAAATAAAAATTTTACAAAATAATCATATGAATTTTCATTAAATCTAATTAATATAATTTTTAAATTAATTTTAAAAATAGTATCAGGTAAAACATTGAAGTACATAGTGAATTGGGTGAATCATATTTAACATATTTATTTCCATAGGATTTCCAACATAACAAAAAAATTGAATTCTAAAAACCCTACAAATTGAAGTAAAACCATTTAAAGATAGGAAACAAGGAGTATTACTCCCCTACACTCAATTCCAAATAGAGAATGAATTTAAAATCAATGCATAAATAATTTCCACTAATAATCCAAAATACACCACATTTTCTAGCATACCAGAACAGACAACAAATAATAAAAAATGTGAAGAATAGTAGAAAAGAGATGAAGAAAATAAAAACTCCCTATTTAAAGAAGTTTTCTCTTCACAGTCAGACCAAAATTAATTCTTCCATATTAGATAAATTAAATCCTCTAATTTATTATATTTCAATTCCTACAAAATGAAATAGATTATAATATGAAATAAATAAATGAAACTCAAATGTAATGAAGACAAAATGGTATGAGTTTAGAGAATTTATTCCAGTGAGACTCCAATATACTGCTTCTTGTGACTTAAGAACAAGAGGGAATTATGTTCTTCTATTGACACTAGAAGCAAACTTCTATAAATACATAGACAAGGAAGACCAAGAACATATATCTAGCAGAATAAAAGAAGATAAAGAAAATGCAAAGCAGCACTTTATTCAAAACAAAACATGAATAAAATTAAAAAAAAAAAGACAAGCCATAGGTTAACTCCCATTAAGCACTAAATTTTAAGTCTTTTGAAATAATTTTTAAGATTCTTTAAATCAAAACAAGAGCAATTTATTTGAAAAAAAAAGTAAATTGTTTTATTGTAAGTAATAAAATCATGGGTTACCTCCCATGCATTTTTGTTTTTAAATTATCCAACCAGAATCTCCTAAAAACTATCTAAAGTCACTATGTGGGTGGGGTTTCCAAAGTAGGAACCACCACATGTGCTTTTTCCAATTATTTTTAATTATAATTTGAGTTTTATGGGGAGACCAACTTCAAAAAACACTATCCACTCTCTTAGAAGGTGAAATATTTCCTAGAAAATACACTTCATAAATAAGGGACTAATCAAAGGATTTTTCAAGTGGAGAAGTAAATTCATCAACAAAACTCTCTTTCTTAATGGATACAAGACATTCAGACTTGAGTGAAAAACAAGAAACTCCCCCAAGAATTTCCAAGAATCTTTTAAACTCAGACACATCAAAGTTACTCTTGGCAGTAGTGTGGTATAATTCTAGATTATGTTCCTATTTGAAAAAATTTAAATTTTTATAAAAGGAAGGGGGTGAACAAGGTGCTTCTAGGGGTGTGGTATTATCCTCACAGCTTTTTTAAAATTTCAACCCCAAAAAATCAAATTCAATGGTGTTTTTAGTTGAGTTCTGACTAATAAGTTCAAGAAGGGTAGTAGTGGTATACTGAATAGAAATAGAAACATTAGAAATAAAGTGATATTCCTATTCTAAACTACTCTTTGTATCTAGATGATATTCTACACCTGACTCAGTTAAGGAAGGGTGTGAAAAATATGGAAGAGTTAATCTTTATCCATCTAAAAAATAAGGTTTCACCATGTTAAAAATCTCTTCCAAAATTTTCTCATCAGAAAATAAAACATTATCATCAACTACTTCAAAAAAAATCAATTCTTCTATAGTCATATAATTTTTATTCAAACTATAATTTTAGTTCACTTTCAATGATTTCATTCTTTCAAAAAATTAGTTGAGTGATGCAATTCAATTATAGAGGGAAATTTTTTCAATTCATATTCAATAAATTTTTATTCTAGAATTTATAAATTTAAGAAATTTTCCCCATATTGATCAATACTATTTTTCATTTCAGTATAAAAATATTCATAAAAATGATTAATGTCAGAATAGGGAAGTGGAATCTCATCATCTAATCTTTCTTTAAATATCATTACCTCATCAACTTCATTAGAGTTAATTTCAATGATTTTTGAGTTTACACTTCCCAAATCAGGAAGATCACATTTATTAATAGTTTCAAAATCATCCCAATCAGCGAATTTGGCATTTTTGTTATCTTCTAGAATATAAAAAATTTTAATTTTAGGTTCATTATTAAAACATTTAGAAAAATAAGATGAATATTTGTTTAAATTAAAATTCTCATTTTCAAAATTCACCTCAACCCAAGTAATGACATTCTCAAAACCCATAGAATAATGAAATTTTTCAAAACTAGGAATCATTTAGAGAATGGGAAACTCTTGTTAAATTTTTTTTAATTATTTCTCAATAATTTTGATGTCATATCCATTTAATTTCTTAATGGGGTCATCAAAATTTATTTCCTCAATTATAGAGTTAGTTATTTTCACATTTTTTTCTTTATCAGTTTCATTTTCTTTAAAATAATATGTTTGTTGCTCAGCTTTATCCTTACACTCCATCTCAATCTCATTGTCAAAATTTCCATGATCATTTAAATCATTACTAAATTAAAGTTGATTTTGATGTTTAATATTTTCCAAGGATTCCCATGATCCAATTTATAATTTCTGCATTTTTTCATTGTGTGCTTTATTAAATTCAAAAAAAAATCAAAAAAAACAAATCATTTGTTTTGGTTTGGAATAATATTGGGGTTTAGGTTCTTGATAGTTAATTTTTACTTCAAATTAAACAGGTTGTTGTAGTATATTATAGACACTTTGCCAAGAAGTGTTCCTATAGTAGCCACAAAAAACACCATAACCTCATTTTTTTTACTCCATCCCCCTTAATATTCCATTTTTTTAAACAGAAATGAAAAATCACAACTTCAATAAATATTTCAAAAAACTCAACGGAAAAATTACCAAAAAATAACATTAGTGAAAAACACTAAAAACATAAACAAAATAAATCATCACTTAAGATTTATATGTTCAATACACAATGGGAAGGTAAAAAATGACAATAAACACAATAAGAAAAAAAAAATATTGTTTGTTTGTTTGTTTTTATTACTATTTTTATTGTTTTAAATTTTATAACCTTATGAAAATTAGCACATTACTTCCTCAAAAATGGCACCAAATTATGATATGACACAACCTTAAAAATATAATTTATAAAACTACACTAGCATAATAGTGAAGGGTCAAACCTAAGGAAAACAGGTTGAATGTTCTAGGGCTTTATTTTTTCTTTAACTAATGAAAACTACAGGAAATTCATTGTTTGAAAGTATGAGGTATTGATTTTTATGGGTGAGAGTAATGTTTTTATGGATTAAAAAATTGTGTTAAGGAGTTGTAAAATATATTATGATGCTGGATATGGGAAATTCTACTTACTAATTAAATGGGTTTCTTATTTCATATAAATTTATTGAATTTAAACTGTTTGAAAATTGGTTCGATTAGTTTCCATAACCAAGAGACTAGCCAATCAGAAGAAATATTCTTGAAGTTCACCACTTCAAGAATCAATCAAATAGAAATGGAATTGAACCGATTGACAAAAAAAATCTCCCCAAAATTTTCTATTATTTTGAAATTAGAACTAAAGAAATGCACCCATGTTCAATTTCACTAAAACACCATAGAGTTTTGAATTAAAGTGCAAGAATGAAAAACAATTTAAATTAAAATCTGAATCGATCTTTCCAATCAATTATTCTTTATGAAATAAATAATGTGAAGAAAATAAAATATTAAACTAATAAAATAGAAATACCTTGGGTGAATATCACTCAAACATCATGTTAAAGAAAAATACAAAATAGAAACGGGGAGAGTAAGAAGAAGAATATAAGGGAAAAAACTCTCCTTTGAAGAGATGCTTGAACCCCTCTAGTTTGCCTCACATTCTCGGTTGATGTCCAAAGCTCCTAGGTTAGCAATGGTGTGTTGTTGTAGTTACGCCTCAGTCTCAGTCTCTCTATCCAAGAATTGTGATTGTTTGCAAAATATTCGAATCCCATGATTCTATTGTTTGTTTCAACTTTTTAAAATCCTTTGTTGTCTTTATTCCAGTCACCAACAGTCTTCAAGTATTAACTCATTATATTGTTTAGTCTTTGACGACCAAGTGGTACTCATCAGTGAGAAATAATCACCTACATGTGATCATTGTAGAACCCCTCTAACAGAATCCTTAGAGAGCTTTGTCCAGCATGAACCTCGACCAGATCCCTGCCGGGTTTTGGACAACAATGTAAACAATAAATAATAAATTATTTAACATTTAAAATAAATATTTATCCTTCATAAATAAATAAATATTTATTTATTTATTTTTATTAATTAGATTAATGAAAATGTTGGATTATTAATTTCTATTTATTTACAATTAATTGTAATTATTATAACTATTATTTTTATTTTATTAGTATTTTAACAGATTATTTTAATTATTTTATTTTATTTAAAACTTTTATTAATTATTTTTATTAATTTAAATTATTTAATTATTTTTATTGTGAATATTTTAATATATTAAAAAAAGATAAACTTTTTTATTAATTTAAAATAATTAAATGTTATTTATAGTAAATTTATAATTATTTATTTCATTTAATATTGGTATTAATGTTATTATTATTTATTTATTTATTATGTTATATTTATTACTATTAATTAGGTGATTGTAATATAAATATTTATTAAAATTGATATTACTATAATTATATATTTATAAGTAAATTAATTTATACTATTATAATAAATTATATTATAAAGTTTATGAATTTATTATTATTTGAGTGATTTAATTGTTATTAAACAATTTAATTTAGATTATTAATTATATTAGATATTATTATTATTATTTTATTGTTTAATTTTATTTATAGATTGTTTTTTTTTATCTCACTTCTTCCTGCTTACCATGTCCGCGCGTGGGTTCATCTCCGCTGAAGGGTCGGCTTCCTCCAGCTTGGTGGCTCCTTCCTCAACCCGACGGTGTAGCTTGGCTCGTGGAGACTCATCGTAATCTGAAGGCAGCGGCTTCCTTCAGTAAGGTGTAGGACAGTGGTGGCTTCGAACAGTGGTTTGGGCTTGGCATGTGGTGACTCTGTAGACGGCGTCGAATTCGGTGGCTCAAGCAGCGAGCTTCAGATCCGAGCAGCATGGCACTAGATCTGATTGAGCAGTGGGTCTGTATTTCCAGATTTGATTTGGATTTTGTTTTATTTGGGCAGATCATGTGGATGAGTGGATGTGAGTAAAATTCAGCGGTAAATATTGATTTTAAGGCACTGGAAAAGAGGTTGACGGTGTCAAGGTTTAGCAGTGAGGCAATTGTTGATAGCGGTGTCAAGGTTCTACCCAATGGTGAGTTAAAGAAAAATGGAAAATTAATAAATTCACTCACTCTTGGTAGGATTTTATCACAAAGGGGGTATGGAGCCACCATTTGAAATATTTCCAATGGTGAGTGATCTAGTAGTGGCTTAAGTGACTGCCAATGACTCACCTGACAGTAGAAAAACTAAAAATAGAAACTTAAACATTAATTAAATCCAAAAAATAAAATATAAAGAGTAATAAAAAATAATTTCAATTATTTAAATGTTATTCTAATTATGATTTGAATTAATAAAAACTTAAAATTAATGAAAAATTAATAAATTCGAAAAATAAAACTAAAAATTAAAAACTAACAAAAAAAATAAAGTAAATCACTTAGTTAATTTGATATGAAATTTTTTATATTGAAATAAAACATTAAACATAAAATATTTAAATTAAATAATTAAATTGAATTAAATACTTACAATTAAAATTAAAGTTAAATTATATTAACAATACAATAGCAAAACATTAAAAATTAAACAATGTTTCAGTTAATTAAATGAAAATAAGTTGAATAATTGATTAATTAATAAAAAGAAACAAAATATAAAATTATAATGTCAATTATAATTAAAATTTAATAATTATAAAGAACAACAAAATAAAGAAAAACAACTACATACAAAAATAAATAATTTTAAAATATAAATCAAAATTAATTATAAATAATGACTAATTAATTAATGGGACTATGAAATTTAAAAAGTGAAATTAATTAATAAAAACACCAAAAATAATTAATTAAATAATTAAAAACTTAATTAAAAGATGTGGAAAATCAAGGCATTTTAATTCCACATCAACATGTTACATTTATTTTGTTCTAGAGTTATATGACTTAAAGGATTTTCATATTAACCTTGAGTTATTGATTTTCTCTCACCCATATGAGTGAATGGTTTAGTTACTCATGTCCTCTAGTATTCATTGTATATATTTTTAAATTAAAGGTTTTTGTACTATGGATATTGTTTTATAAATCCCTAACCATTTATATAATAGATAAAAATCCTATAAAAATAAACATAATATACCAACTTAAAGAAGAAAATTATTATTTAAATACTCATTTTTTAACTTTAATAAAAAGATACATACATGATAATTTAAATTAAAAACATACTTAACAAATAGTATGCAAACAAAATGTAAAGATGGGTAAGTTCTTCATTCATATATGACTCAGAATCATTAAAATTCTACAATTATAATGAATGTTATAGTATTAAAAATAGAATATTTTTATATAAAACATAAAATAATTAATATAACTAACCTTACCAAATTCATTCATTAACCTATATGTGATTATATCATACATGAATCTTAAAACATAATATCCACATTCCACCTTTCCTCTTTGACAATGACATGGTGGTTATAAAACATTAACATGAAAATAAAATCAATATATATATATATATAAACCAAATATTATATAATATAAGATATATTTACCATTACTTCAACATATTGGATTGTATTTTTCTTCTTTATTGACAAGTTATCTTTGTTATACTTTTCCCATGAACTACATTTTCAGGTATATCAACTAGAAGCATGTATGAAAAATAGGAATTAAAACTTAAGAACTTATAAAAAAGAATAAAACATGTTTTTCTAACAAGATTCAAAATTTATTATGAACACCACCTAATAAAAAGTTAAAAAACCAATATAATGTGTATTCATTTGGGCATAATACACCTAACATCCAATGACCTTTATAATATATAAATTTTACAATTAGTGAAATTATAATGAATATTAGTTCATAATTATCTTAGTGTTCTTGCTAATCAAGGAATAGAAAAAAACAGCACCCAGTATTCATATTTAATAATATCTCACATATATATGTAACTCCATAAAAAGTATTCACATATTTCATAACCATTAAAATGTATTCTGGATCTATAAGATAATAATCACCAATGTTCAAATTTTTAATAAGAAGCACGTGTATATACCTAATTAAATAAGTATTATAGTAAGTTACTTGAAATCATCTTTATTTAAAGAAAAAAACTAAAATATAGATTTACTTACACCTAAAACAACTACAACACAAGCATGTTGATCTCATCAAAAACAACCAGATCCTTGATGTCTTTTTTTAAAATTCTCAATGGATAGTATCTTCCACATATATTAGAAGTTGTATGAAACTCATAAATATTATCCAAGTAAAAAGAAACCTAGGATAATCTTTTTAGCCCATTAAAAATCTTATAAGTATCTGAATTTGTTGGTTCTTGAACCTTTTATTTCTTTTTTACTAATTATTTATATTTTAGATACTCCTATATAAATTAAATATCAAAAAACCTAATAAGTAATTTTTAATCAAATGTAAATAATATTTAAAAAAACAACACATACCTTGTATGCCAAATGAGGATAAAGGTTATCCATCCAAAGTAAAAAAATGACTCATATAATCTCAAAATATGGTAACCTCCTTGGTAGGAAATCGCAGTATAATGGTTGGATCATAATATCATGTACTGGTATTCTTAACCGGAGAAAATGCATAGGCAGGTGGTGTAGATAATCCCAAAAAATATGTATGACTTTGAATGATAAAATACATATATGGGGATCCCCAACATACAAATCAAAGTATAATTTTTAGTCTGAATGTGGAGGTCCGGGATCTGAGTAGGTAGGCTAGGTAGGTTGGGGTGGTTGGGCAGGTTGTGTAGGATGTGCAAGTTATTTAGGCTATGATTATCTTATTAATTAGTCAAACATGGGGTGCACAGCTTATTAAAATTGATCTACTATATATTTTATTTTAGGTATTTTATCTTATATTTTAAGAAATCTATTTTTGGCTCTCTTGATTTCATTCTTTGATAACTAAAAATATTCCTAATACTAACACCCACCTCATATACTATTATGTAGTGGGGGTGTTCTGGCTTTCCTAAAGCGGTGCCTAGGATGTCAATTCTACCCTCAGGGATAAAAGTCTCATGTGTGACTTTCTCTTAAAGTTCATCCTGAAATGAAAAATTAAAATGTTATATTAGTGTTGTTAATTTTAAAAAATACAAATATATATTGAAAATAAAAATTAATTTCTTACAATTTCATCAGTTGTTTCCTTAGAATTTTCTATAAGATAATTTTTATTTTTTCTCTTCTCTATATTTTCCATTTTATTATGGAGAGTGCGGGAGATAGAGGACCGAATAGACCTCTTATGAACCAATAATAGATTGAGCTCTTAAGGCATCAAATTTTTCTGCAATCATTTTATCCTCTCATAAACGGTACCCTTCAAATAATAAAGTATGATGGTATAAGTTCTGCAACTGGATCTCTTAATGAGATCTCCTGGAGGCATAGGACATAAAAATAAACAAATAAGTAATCAGGTAATATATAAAAAAATTAAAATATAAAATAATTATCATTCCTTAAATGCTTCATCATTTTGGAAAGTGATAAATTTCTTCCATGTACTTGCATCTAAAACTGCATACTTGTGGCATGGGATTTCATTTTATAACTTCCCAAAAACATAATTTTTTGACAATTTTGTTTTAAAAACTCTCTATCAAACCACTATTAAATAAATAAAGCTACTTTTAATTATTTATTTTCTTCAAAAATTAATGTCATCTATAATTGAATAAAATAAATATTTGTCATTTAAAATTTACAACATTTAAAAAATTAGATAAAAATAAATAAATAAAAGTATTTTACCATTATAGACTCCTTCAAATTCTCTTTCTCCATCTTATCGATGGAATTCCTATCAGGATAAAAACTTCTAATCCTACAATGGCTCTATATGGTGATATAACAAGTAAACGACATTGCATTTGGGTTAGTTGGGTTATTATTATCATCAAAATTAATATTTATTCTATGGTCTCCAAGAGAAAGTGGAAATATTGGTAAATGTGTAATCCCACATGTATCAACTCTAAAAATAAATCTCTCTATAGAATGAGGACAATACTCCTCTATTATAGGTGAATTAGTAGTCTTCCAATTATTTTTTTGTAAATTAAACATTTTATTTCATTAAATAATTATATTATTAAATATTAAATAATATGAAAAAATATATGCACTGAGGTAAATGTTTCTATTCCTCTATGTATATATTTAAAATAAAATAGAATGTTATGAAATTTTGGGAAACAAAATATAAAATTGAATATGTCAAAATAATTATTACAAAAATCTGTAAGTAAAAAAATAGTGTCACATATGTGTAAGTTTCAAAAAAAATAATGATTTCATGATTCATTACCAAAAAATATGCAAGTTAAACCATTAAATATAAAAAATAATTATAAAATGGTAAAAATATTTAAAAATTTTAAATATAATATTTACAAATAAATGTTTTCATATATGTAAATTTAACAAAAACATAATGATGTATATCAAGTTTCTCAATTAAAAAATGTTTAATCATAACTGTTGAATATAAAATTTAACACAAAAAACATATAGATAATCAACATATATATATATAATTAAACATAAAGTAATTAAAAAAAGTGCTTTTACACATGTAATCTTTAAAAAATAAATAAAATATAAATATTGACCTGAATAATTATGAGAATAATTTAATTTCTTCTCACATCCCTTCAACATGATCATTTTGTACAGAATGAACTATGCTTACATTATAGTCATTGTTATCTTGAAAAAATCATGTAATAGATGAATAAGCATTATATAAATTCATAACATCATCATCCTGATCACACAATTGAATTCTTTTCCCTTGTAAAATTAAGGAACATTGGTCATTCGTTGGATCGATGACATAAAATATTTTCTTTTCATGTGTGTCCATGAGAAATGGTTCCTATTTGCAACTAAATATTTTAAAATCAACCAGTCTAAACCCATAATTGTCATGTTTCACACTTCTATTACTATAAACCTAGATACACTTAAACATTCTGACTCAAAATTTAGTATAATCAATATTCTATATATCCTTAAGAACTCTAAAATATTACATTGATGTAGAAATTGAGGTTTTATCTTTTGAACTTGAAAAATGCAGTACTTCAGTGATGACTATTAGCCTAGAATTTTGAATGGTACTCTTATCATCCTAGTATTCTATTTGAAATGAGTACTCATTAATATCAAAACTAGATCATGTGATCATATTAAGAGATGGTCCCCCTACCAACCATTTCAATTTTTCTAATGCAGATATATAAATATATATATATAATGAATTTCTCTTTAAACCATGAAACATATGTGTTTTTATTCTTAATCGTCAAATAATTTTCATTTCTTTTTGGATGTAATTCCTTTAATTTATCAATATGTGATGACACATATGGTTGAAACTCATCTATGTTGTTTAAAATGTATAAATTTTCCTACATCACTTCATCGAATTGAAGGAACTTTACCTTTAACCCTTGAGTCCCTTTACCTTCACTATCAAATGTCATATTTTGGGATATAGGGAGACCAATATGATTCATTTCATACAAATAATCAATAAAAAACCTAATCACCACTTTTGATACGTATTTTTTAAAAATAGATGCCTTTGGTCAATGAGTATTTTTAATATATCCCTTTAAAATTTTAATATATCTTTCAAAATGATAGATAGAATGTAAATAAACAGACTTACATATTCTAATCTCACGCACCATATGAATCACTATATAAACCATTATATCAAAAAAATATAGGTGGAAAACACAATTATAGTTGAAAATTATAATATTAGATTCATTCTATAACACATATAACTAATTTGGATAAACAAATTTACAATAAATGGATTTGGGAAAATTAGATAACCTAATGATAGTATTTATAACATGTGTCGATAATATAACACATAGTATGATTAGTAGCATTTGTTGTATAAATACATAATAGTTATGAGATTTATACCTATCAATTTATAATACTTCAAGGACACCAAATTCTTTACATTTTAAGAATATTCATTGGGTACTTTAATACCATGCAGAACATAATAAAAATTCATCTTCTCACTATTGATTAATATGTCAAAAGATGGCGGTAAATATTTTCTATTTTTTTCATAGTGTAAGCTAACTCCAAACATACTCTCATTGATATCAAGTCCAATCTAGAATAAAATCCATTTATATATTTTATTTGATGTCTAAAATAGTGCCAATGAAACAGTCACATATATTTTTCTCTACATGCATAATGTCAATGTTATGTTTTATCTCTAAAAATATCTAATAAGGTAGCTTGAAAAAGATAGATTGTTTTGTACAGATATTTTTTTTATGATCATAACTTCTTTTCTTTCTAAATGTAAAATCAATATTTTTCACTTGGTCATAATATTATTTAACTAAAAATGGTTGTGGAGAACATTATCTTCCAATAAACCATTAAATTATTATCTTTAAATTGACGATAATTATGTTCAATTCAAAATAAATTTTTATTTTCTATATACACTATCTTTATCTCATTCTACAATTTAAAATATAAATTAACTTCTTCAAAAATTAGATATGATTTGTGTATCTTAAAACTGTATCAAAATAAGTTTCCATGTGCAGTAAATTCATTTATAGTAAACATTATCATAGCATGTAAAATAAAATACTCTTTCTTTTATGCATCAAAAACTATAACAATTGTCTCCCATAGAAGTTTCAAATTTTAAATCAATTGAGAAATATACATATAAATATCATTTCCTATCTATTTTTCTCTAGAAATAATTAATCTCATCATAATTTTTTTTATTCATACATATCCATGGGGATAAATTATAAGATACTAACAAAATAATCCATGAACTATGTTGGCTATTGAGGCTATGATATGGATTCATTAAATCTTTCCACAATCCCATTATGATATTTTTAACTCTAATTAGAAAATTAAGAAATTTTTTATCAAATCTCTTCTACTTTGGTGAATCATTAGGGTGATATAAGTTACCATCAGATATGAGCTCATTTATATGTCATCTTAACCATTTTATATCAATTTAAGTTGAAAATAGATACTTCAATTAAGGAATTGTTGGAATGTACCAAATTTTTTTATATAAGATCCTAGTCTTTCTAGGGATTTATTAGGCTTGTTTATAGGTATTATTTTTCATTGTTTTTTAGTATAACATGTTTGGGTTTTACCTTGGGGTGCGTTTGGGTGAAAATTTGAAATTTTTATAGGAAGTGGGAAAGTGCATGTTTGCGAATAGTTTTCCCTAACCATGCACCTTTGGGCATAAAACTGTGTAACCCTAGATAGAGAGGTATTTCAGGGATGATTCATGTTTTATCAAAACATGTACCTTAAAAGTGAAATCATGCACCCCCTGAAATAGGTGCACAATTAAGGTGCATAGTTAAGAGAAACTATGCACCACTGCCCAGAAAACTATGCGCGGGGATTAAGTTAAACCAAAAGTTAGATTTTTAATTTAATAAACCCCCGTATTAACCAAATATTTACCCCCACTCAACCCCAATAATTATTTCACAATTTTGGATCCTATTAGACAGATTCCAAGACTTTCTTACCTCTATTATTGGAAAATCAAAGGGCGGGTTGAAGATCTGCACCCCTTCTAATAAGAAGATGTTATCTCATTTGATTTCTTTCTACTTTCCTATATCTCCCTCATATTTTATAGGGAATTTATCCTCTTTTTATGGATATAGATCAAATATTTTTTAATCTACATCTAGGATTGGGATATCTTGATTTGTTCGATCTTGATTTAGGGTGTTAGATCTGGATCTCATTATATGTTGTTCTGTTACTCAAATTTTGGGGATTTCTATTGAGTGATTGTTCATCAACAAATTGAGGTAGGTGGTATATTATTAAAATTCCATATTTATAATTATAATTACTTATATATAATTGAATAATTTTTAGGGTTTGATTAGCAATTGTTTTTTTTAATTGAATTAATTAATTTCGTAAATCAATTAATTAAGGGATGGTGAATTGGGAACAATGAATTGTTTGAATTGAGATAATTAATTGTTAAATTAAATATATAGATATTTAATTGTTTTATTTGAGATAATTAATTGTTCATTTAATTATATATGTATTAAATATTTTGAATTGGGATAATTAATTTTTGAATTAATTATAGAGTTATTTAATTTTTAGAATTGGGATAATTAATTATTGAATTAATTATGTTGATATTGAATAGTTTGAGTGGGATAATTAATTATTAAATTAATCATTTTTAATGGTATTATTATGATTAATTAAATTTTGAATTAATTAAATAATTATTGTGATAATTAATGGGATTGAGATGATTAATTAGTTGTTGAGTTAATTAATGAGATTGATAATATTAACTAATTGTTAAATTAGTAATTAGATTGAGATGGAACGATTAATTAGTGAATTAATTGTGGATATTGAGTTGATTAAAGAGTAACAATTAATTGATGAATTAATTAGTGACATAGAATTGATTTAGGTGGAGAAATTAATTAGTGAATTAATTGGAGATATTTAATTTATTAAGGTGGAAAAAATTAATTGATGAATTAATTGGGGTATTGAATTGATTAAGGTGTAAAAATTGATTAATGAATTAATTTGGGATATTGAATTGATTGAAATGGAAAACATGGTTGATGAATTAATTGGGGATATTGAATTGATTGAGATGACATAATTAATTGATAAATTAATTAGGATATTTAATTAATTTAATTGGAATAATTAATTGATGAATTAATTATGGGGTCATTGGGATAGTGGATCTTGTTAATTAATTGATGAATTACTTATATATATTTCTATGATTGGGAATATGATTAATTAATTATATAATTAATTAATAAATTTGACTTGAACAATTAATTGGTGAATTAATTGAAGGGATTGAATATGATTAATTAATTTAGGAATTTATTAATAGATTTGACGTGAAAAATTAAATGGTGAATTAATTTATGGATGTAATACTATGAATTATGATTTGGTGATAATTAATTGTTAATTTAATTATCAAAACATTGAATTGGGATTTTGGGACAATTAATTATTGAGTTAATTATTGGAATATATTAATTATGAATTAAATAATTAATTTTTTAATTAATTAAGGGATAATGGGATTATAAATTGAATAATTAATTGTTTAATTGATTGTGGTATATTGAGTTTATGGATATTAATTAATTAATTGGTGAATTAATTAATGGGGTTGATGTGTTTAATTAATTGGGTAATTAATTAAGGGTATTAATGTGATTAACTAATTGTTGAATTAGTAATGAAAATGAGTTAATTAATATTATTGATGTGATTAGTCAATTTTTGAATTAGCTAAAGTAATTGTTGTGATTAATTAATTGTTGGATTAATTAATGTTATTGATGTGATTAATTAATTATTGAGTTAACTAAAGAAACTTTTGTGATTAATTAATTATTAAATAAATTAATTTTATTGATATGATTAGTTAGTTGTTGAGTTAACTAGAGGAATTTTCATGATTAATTAATTGTTGAATTAATTAATGTTATTAATGTAATTAGATAATTTTTGAGTTAACTAAAGGAATTATTGAGATTAATTAGTTATTAAATTAACTAATTTTATTAATGTGATTAGTTAATTTTTGAATTAACCAAAGGAATTTTTGTGATTGATTAATTATTGAATTAAGTAATATTATTTATGAGGTTTGTTAATTGTTGAATTAATTAGAGGGATTGATGTGATTAATTATTTATTAAATTAATTAATATTATTAATGTGATTACTTAATTGTTTAATTAATAAGAGGAATTGATGTGATTAATTAATTGTTGAATTAATTGATATTTTTGATGTGATTTGTTAATTTTTTAATTAACTTGAGGGATTCATTTAATTAATTAATTGCTAAATTAATTAATATTATTGATCTAATTAGTTAATTATTGAATTAACTAATAGAGTTTTTTGTTTAACTAATTGATGAATTAGTAATAGAATCTATGTGGATAATTAATTGTTGAATTAATTATGTGTTGATGAATGGTCACATGGTCATTCAATTGTGAATTTATGAATTATAACATGGTTATTTAGTTGTGAAATAAAGAATTGGAATATATTTATTCTAATGTGTGAAGTATGAATGGTAACATGGGCATTCATGTATGAATTAAATAATGGGAACATTGTCATTCAATTGTGTGAATTATGAATGGTAACATGTCCATTAAAGTTTGAATTAAATAATGGTAACAATTGAATTCTGAGATGTGATATCCCTTGAACATACTTCAGACTCTAACATGAGTCACAAAAAGTATTGAGGTATGGGTGTCTATGGGAACCTATGGGTTTATGTGGTTAAGTAAATATTAATAGATAATGTAATTTGCTATCTACTTATGAATTGTAATTATTTCTTTATACAAATGCATACATTGTTATTTGACTGGATATTATTTTATACAATGTTGGTGGTGGCCTACTGAGTTGTGCTCACACCCTACTTGGGCTGCATGATCGGTACCCAAATAGATTTCATGGTTGTAGGAAAGGATAAGGGAAGAGGCCCTATATTATGTGGATTATTTGGGATGGGACATGGATGAGGAAATCAGATGTGGTCTGGGACCTACTTGAGAGTCATCAACATCCTTGATTTTGAGTTTTCATTTTGACAATTAGCACGAACAATAGCATGAAATATTTCTAGTTCAGTTTGATATTGTATCTCAATTTTTTGTCATAGTATAATATTGGAATATTTCTAGTTATGGATATATATTTGGTTATTGTTTATTTATTTTCTACTGGTGTCTTACTCTAACAATGAGGGTATAGTCCCTCCATGACTGATATTGTACCATTGCTTCTAGTTGGCATCCTTTGGCATACAGGGAGTTGCACCTGAGGCCATGTGACCAACCAGTTTGGGGAATCAGTGTGTGTCACTCAGGATGGGACGTTACAAAGTGGTATCATATATCAGTTTTCTTTTCTTTTTATTTTTTTTACTGTTTGGGAAGGATAGACATGAGACTAGGAATAGTTGGGTGATGGTTATGTGCTCGTGCATGGGAGTAGCTAACCTGTGTATGGGGGAGAACCCAAGTACCTAGGGTGGGATTATTGTTATTGTTGTTTACTATTATAGTTGAATATAATTTCACCTTGGTTGATGCACTTGAGTTGTGATGTGATTGTTGTTTCAAATATTTGTTGAGATTTGACTTATAGTAAGGTAAGGCATGAGATTTTAGTTTCAATGCATCATTCTAGAAAATCATGATTATAATGATACATGAATCATTTATAGGAATTCATATGAAATCGATATATGGGTCAGTTATTGAACATGAATAGTTTTACTTTCTTGTGAAATTTGATCTGAAAAAGGTTCCTAATGTGTATTTCATAAAGATTGTGAAATGATTCAAGATTAGAATAAATTGTTGTCTAATGAGAAAATTTAACAATGAGAATGAGTTTATCCTTTTTTTAACAATGACCTAAAGGTAGGTTGGTTAAGGGTAGTGATAGTGCCTCAATTTTGATTATGTAGTAGGAAAAAGGAGAAAAGAATTGTTATGGTTTTTTATAAGTACCTCTTGATAATTGTGTTAATGTGGTGAAATGATAATACTATGTGTTGTTTATTTTTCCCTTGATATGGGTGGTTTGGGTAGTGAGAATGTCCTAGTTTTAGAACTTGGTTGTAGATTGTGTGAGGGACCATCTGGTGTTGGACTAAGGTGGTAAGATGTTAGTGGGCAGGGAAGGCTGAGACTTTTGACAGATTAAGGTGTTTCCATAGTGGGAGGAAACATCACTAATAGAGGATTTTAGGTGGTGTTCACTAATGAATTTTTAGCGTACTCTTAATTAGTGACGATCATCTCCTCTACCTTAACATAATATTGGGTATACTGAGAAAGATCTGGCTTTACACCTAGATAATTAAATATTTTATGGTTGGATATGAGGTCTCTTATAGGTTACACTTATTAAGAAGTACATGTGAAGTTGGATGGTGGGAGGCACACCATAGACATTCTATGGATGAGTTTCTCAAGGTGGACCGTAGGTCTATGAATATTGTGGGTTCTACACTCAGAATATGGGAACAGGTAGCAATTGATGTTGTTTTGTTGTCCTGTGAAAGGCTAGAAGGCCACATCCAAGTTTTAGGGTTTAACTTGGAATTGAATCATGGGTCATGGTGGTTGATTTTCTTGAAAAAATAGTTTAAATGATGATCCAAAGGTTGGGAGAGATGTGTCAGTAGCAGGTGAGTAGAGCATGACCATAGGTTGGAGGTGGTGGCATTAGAATTCCAATGAGGAACCAGTAAGGTGAAAGTTTAAATTCCTCGAGGAAAGGATGGGTGGGCCTTGGAGGTGGTGGATGTACGTCCTCTCCAAGAATTTTTTAATGGTAGGGTTTAGGGCTAATGTTGGATGGTGTTTATATGGTTATTGGGCATAGTGATTTGGGAAACATGTTGGGTATGTTCTGACAGTTGATCTCGAGACTAATGGGTCCTTTGAGGAGCATTTTATTGGTGTATTGGATTGTAAGGAGAAGGTGTTGTGGGGAAAGATTTTGTCAACCTGGTCATTTTTAAGAGGAAACACAGAAGAGAAAACTGGATATGAGGTCTCAATGGTCTGATATTTTTAACTCAAAATCTTAGGGATGCATCAGAGTACAGCTCGAGGATAAGCTATTATAAGGTGGGGAGATTGTAAGATCCTGGTCTTTCTAGATATTTCTCACGCTCTTTTAGAGGTATTATTTTTCCTTGTTTTTTAATATAACTTTTTTAGGTTTTACTTTGGGTGTGTTTGGGTGAAAATTTGAAATTTTGGAAGGAAGTGGTCAAGTGCACGGTTGGCGCGCGGTTTTCCCATCCCATGTGCCCCGACCTAGAAAACCATACAACCCTGTACAGAGAGGGATTTCAGGGATGGTTCATCATTTCTAAAACTATGTGCCATAAAAAGAGAAACCATGCACCCCCCCCCCCCCTTGAAAGAGGTGCACAGTTAAATTTCACGATTAGGGAAAATAGTGTGCCCCTGCCCAGCAAACTATGCACGGGGATGAAGTTAACCCGAAAATTTGATTTTAAATTTACTGAACACTCTTATTAACCCAAAATAGACCCCCACTCAACCCTTGTCATTATTTCAGGATTTTTGAGTCTCCTGGACAGATTCTAGGACTTTCTGACCTTCGTTCTTGGAGAATCTAATGGATAATTGAATATCGGAACCCCTCCTGGTGAGAGGATCTTATCTCGTTTGATTTACTTATTCTTTACCATATCTCCCTCATCTTTTAGAGGTAATTTATCATCTATTTTTTTGGAACTAGATCTAGGTTTTTTGGATCTAGATCTAGGATTGTGAGATCTTGATTTAGGGTGTTAGACCTATATCTCGTTCTACGTCATTGTGCCACTCAAATATTTGGGATTTTCATTGGGCGATTGATCATCAATGAATTGAGGTAGGTGGTCTATTATTAAAATATCATATTCATGATTTCAATTACATGTATATAATTATAGAATTGTTAGGGCTCACTTAGAAATTGGATTTTCAAATTGAATTATTTAACAAGGTTAATTAATTAATTTTTGGATTGTGAATGAGGAATAATAAATTATTTGAATTGAGATAATTAATAATTTAATTAATCATAGAGATATTGATTTTTTTGGATTGATATAATTAATTATTGAATTAATTATAGAGATATTGAATTGTCTAAATTGAGATAATTAAATTTTTAATTAATTCTAAAGTTATTGAATTGTTTGAATTAAGATAATTAATTATAGAATTAATTATGGATATATTGAATTATTTTATTGGGATAATTAATTTCTGAATTAATTATTGTTGTAATGGGATTATTGGGATTAATTAATTATTGAATTAAGTAATTAATTAACTATTGAGTTAATTAATGGGATTGAGATGATTAATTAATTGTTGAGTTAATTAATGTGATTGACATGATTAACTAATTGTTAAATTTGTAATGATATTGAGATTGAATAATTAATTACTTAATTAATTGGGTATATTTAAATGATTGGGGTGGAATAATTAATTGATAGATTAATTGGGAATATTTAATTGATTAAAGTGGAAAAATTAATTGATGAGTTAATTGGGGATATTGAGTTGACTGGGGTGTAACAATTAGTTGATGAATAAATTGGGGATATTGAATTGATTGAGAGGGAATAATTAATTGATTAATTAATTAGTGATATTGAATTGATTGAGGTGGAACAATTAATTGATGAATTAATTGGGTATATTGAATTGATTGAAATTGAACAATTAATTGATGAATTAATTGAGATATTTAATTGATTGAGTTGGAATAATTAATTAATGAATTAATTGTGGGATTATTTGGATAGTGGATCTTGAATGATTAATTGATCATTAATTATTAGAATTTTAGTGATTCTGAATCTGATTGATTAATTGTGGAATTAATTAATAAAGTTTACGTGAACAATTAATTGGAGAATTAATTGAAGGGATTGAATGTGATTAATTAATTTCAGAATTAATTAATGTATTTGATGAGAAAAATTAATTAGTTAATTAACTGATGGATTTAATGTATAGAATTATGATTTGTGATAATTAATTATTGAGTTAATTATCAGAATATTGAATTGGGATTTGGGGATAAATAATTGTTGAGCTAATTATCAGAATACTAAATTGTTAATTAAATAATTAATTGTTGAATTAATTATGGGAAAATGATGTTGTGAATTTAATTATTGATTATTGAATTAATTATGGGATATTTTGTTTATGGATACGGATTAATTAATTAGTGAATTAATTAATGGGGTTGATGTGATTAATTAATTTGGTAATTGATTAGTGGGATTGATGTGATGAATAATTTTGGAATTATAAATTAAATTGAGTTAATTAATGTTATTGATGTGATTAGTTAATTGTTTAATTAACTAAATAAATTTTTGTGATAAATTTTTTCTTTAATTAATTAATATTATTGATATGATTAGTTAATTGTTGAGTTAAATAAATGAATTTTTGTGATTAATTAATTTTTTAATTCATTAATGTTAGGAAAGTGATTATCTAATTATTGAGTTAACTAAAGAAATTTTTGTGATTAATTAATTATTGAATTAATTAATGTTATTTATGTGATTGGTTAATTATTGAGTTTACTAAAGGAATTGTTTTTATTTATTAATTTTTGAATTAATTAATGTTATTGATGTGATTAGTTAATTTTCGAATTACCTAAATGAATTTTTGTGATTGATTAATTATTGTATTAATTAATATTATTGATGTGATTTATTAATTTTTGAATTAACTAGAGGTATTTATGTGGTTAATTAATTATCAAATTAATTAATATTATTGATGTGATTAGTTATTTATTGAATTGACTAGAACAATTAATATGATTAATTAATTGTTGAATTAATTATTATTATTTATGTGATTAGTTAATTGTTGAATTAAATTTAGGGACTTATGTGATTAATTAATTGTTGAATTAATTAATATTATTAATGTGAATAGTTAATTATTAAATTAACTAATAAAATTTTTATATTTAACTAATTATCAAGTTAGTAATAGAATTGATGTCGATAATTAATTATTGAATTAATTATGTGTTAATTAATTGTGACATGTTCATTTGATTGTGAAGTTATGTATGGTAACATGGTAATTTAGTTTTGAAATAAAGAATGAGAACATAGCCATTCTAATGTGTGAAGTATGAATGGTAACATGGGAATTCAAGTATAAATTAAAGAATGGGGACATAGTCATTCAATTGTGTAAAGTATGAATGATAACATGTGAATTCAAGTATTAATTAAAGAATAGTAACATTAGAATTTGGAGATATGATATACCTCAAACATACTTTAGGCTCCAGCATGAGCTGTAGAAAGTATTGATGTACGGGTGTCTACGAGAACCCAAGGGGTTTATGTGGCTAAATAAAGGTTAATTAATACTATGATAATTGTTTACTTATTCATTGTCATTATTTATTTATAAAAATTCACCCACTATTATTTGACTGGATATTATTTTAGATGTCATTGGTGGTGGCTTACAGAGTTGTACTCACACCCTAATTGGGTTACTCAATTGGTACCTGAAGATATTTCATGGTTGTATGATAAGATATGGGAAAAGGACCTGTGTTAGGTGGTTGAGATAGGATGATCATGGATGAGGGAACAAAATGTGGTTTGGGACCCACTTGGGTGTCGTCAGTGTCCTTACTTTTGATTTTTTATTTTGACACTTGGCATGTATGTTAGCATAACATATTTTCAGTTCAATTTGACATTGTATCTCTAATTTTGATCATCATCTAATCTTGGCATCTTTTGGGTTATAGATATATATTTGGTTATTATTTATTTATTTTCTTCTGGAGTTTTAATCTCACAAATAGGGTATAGTCTCTCCATATGATTGATATTAGACCCTCGCTGCTAGTCAGCATCCTCTAGCATATGGGGAGGCACATCTGAGGTAATTTGACTGACCGGTTTGGGGCACTGGTGTGTGGCACACAGTCCGGGACATTACAATTTAGCAGGATGTTTTATTTTTTACTTGAGAATGAATCAAAGTTGATTTATTGGAATTAGTAGAAGGAATTATTAGAATGTACCAAATTTCATTAGTAGGGAGTTTTATGCTTATGCCTCAGAATGAATTATTGTTGAATTTTTCATCCATTTTATAGAATGATTTCCCATATTTAGAAAATTTTGATAAAATTTTATAATAACTCATATACAACACACAATCGTTGGGGAACGCATGTAACCTTTTATACCCCAATCCATTTGGTGTAGTATTTTCTTTTCCTCATAATTTGAATTTGATGGCCTCTTTCCTTCTAAATATAACTCTTTTAAAATTTCAAGTAACTCAGAGAAACTTTTATCACTCTGATTATTTCTTTCTTTCAAGTTAATTGATGTCACAACTACTCATAACACTGTATATTTAGTGTAACCTGAGAATAATTATTTCTCATAATCTCTAAACAACTGTTCAATAGTTGTTGTTTTTTCAATGGTTTTAATGCCTACATCATTAATTAATTGTTTGATATGATCCTATATCTCATTCTAAATATTTTCATCAATATTAGATGTTGAAATTTTTATTATTTACCCATGATAGATCCAATGTGTATAATTATAGATAAAACCATATAAAATTATATGATCCTTGATTTCTCTAGAATTTAACTTTCTCATATTCAAACACTTCATGCTTGGAAAGAAAATCAAATCTTTATTTTGAATATTTCTTTTAGAAAATTAAAATAAATAATCAGATCCTTTTTCATATCCATCAGTGGTAATTCATAAATTTATCCAATTATGATCAATTAAATACCTAAGATCATAGTATAAAGGGTGGATATATTAAAACAAATAAACATTTAAAAATATATAAAAAATATATGAATTTTAAATATAAAAACATATAATCAAAAAAATCAATTTTTAAACCATTTGATTATAAAAACAATTAAACATAATGATCAAGACATATTATACATAATTCAATGTTAAAAATAAAAAACATTTATACCAAATTTATCTTCAAAAAATTATACATAATTTATCATCAAAAATAATAAATAACTTACAAACACGTATACATAATTTATAGAACATAAAACCATATAATAAATAATAAAAAACTATCATAACAAAAAATTATACATAATTTATCTAACAAAAAAATTATTATAATGAACAATTAAACAAAACAATTAACTTACAAACAATTATAAAAAATAATTCATCAATTCCAAAAAATTATACAAACAATTATATAAAATAATACACAAAAAAAATATACAAAAATAACTTACAAACAATTATTCACTAAATTATATGATCAATTATAAAAAAATTGTACGTAAATAACTTACATAAAATTATACATATGGTTATAAATAATATCTTTTAAATAATTATTATTACAGAAAACTATCATAAAAAATAGTTAAATATAAAAACATATAATAACGTACAAAAAATTATGATAAAAAACAGTTATATATAATTTATTTTCAAAAAAACTTACAAATTTTGGAGATTTATAATAAAAAAATTCCTCATAAATTCTAATAAACTCAATAAAAGTCTATGGAAATATAGTGAGTGCTACTAGATTAAAGAAAAATGAGTTTAAAAAAGAAGTAAAAAAATAACCAAAAAAAACTCAAATTGTAATTGTGGGTCGGCTGTAATATCTCCAATATCATGAAATAATAATGATATAAGATTCAACAGAAATAATTTGAAAATTTTATGAAAATAGACTGTAATAGATAATTGAAGGTCATCGAGTTTTGTCAAAGTTGTTGGGTGTTGTCGTTGGTTGAGAGTCAGTTGACAGAGAGGGTTTCGATTGAAATAAAAATAAGGCTTTGAGTTGTCAATAGATTTTTTAAAGGAATATTAATTTATGTTTTCTATAAAATCAACATTAAAGAGTTTTTTTAAGGAGTTTTAACATCATTTTTCAAAAAAAGAAACATCAAATAGTTACACTTTAACTTTTTTTTGAAAACTAACATTTAAGTCATTGATGTTAATTTTAACTTTAAATTTCATTAAAAAAATATTTAAAAATAATAATAACTTTTACCATTGGTTTTTATGAAAAACAATGTTAAAACTAATACTAAAGACATTTTAACATGAGTTTTCAAAAAAACAATGTTAAAATTTTCCTATGTTACTTTTATAGTAAGTTTAAAAAAATTGATGTCAAAATACTAACACCAAAGCCTATATTTTTACTAGTGAGTCTATCATATGATTTTTTCTTAAACTAATAAACCCATTTATTATAAATTAATTTCTTCACACTAAATATTCCCATTAGATACCATGTTCTAGACACATTTAAGAAAACCATTTCATACCTCATCACTAACTTCCACCATCACGGGTCTTTTAATCTTGTAGTATTTAGTGAACAATATTCCAACTTTAATATAGGGACTAAATTATTGTCTGAAATCCTACTAATAATTTTTCAACCACTCAAAAAATTAAATTATTGTATAATAAAATTTTTAATCAAATAATAGTTCCAAATTATAAATTCAAAATAAAAAATTAGTATATACTATGGAAAATAACTATCAAAAGTTAAATAATCAGCTGATAAAAACCACAAAATCAAAAATTAAAAATGATCTAGATAAAAGAAAAACATATAGTATTTTATAATAGTAAAAATATTTATATAACGGATATTTATTACCAAAAACATCTATTCAATGGAATTATTCACTTTTAAACAAAAGTGGAAGGTGAATTTGTAAACTGAATCCAAGGTATCAACAAGTTCCAAACACTGAAACATATTTGATTAATATAGTAAGAAGAAATAATTATTTCACCATAAAATTATTTAACATGAACATTAGTAGCATTAATCTCTATCCATAAACACCTCTTTGATCAATGATGATCAGAAACAAGTCCAAGTACTGAGGACTTCATTGAATAAAATTTCAGAAGTAGTAAAATCTTAGACCTAGAGTCTCATCGATCAAAATGATTAGATATAAGAGATTAGTCACTAGAAAATAGTTTATCATGAATATTATAACATGTTATTAAAATAGAAAAACTAAAATACTTTACAATTATTACTCACAAAATAGAAGGGATTTGTAAACAAACTAAAAACGAATACAATTGAAGCTCTCAAAAGCATTTATATGATGTATAATCACTCAATGTAATGAATCAATATATCATCATATGTAATGTTTTAATACACAAATTTCATAGTATAATTTATAAAAATCATTGTAAAAAACATAAATGGTAACATTTTGAGTTTTTTGTCTTTGGTTATGAAAGTAACAAAATATGTAATCCATATTTCAATGAGTGTGATTTTATCTTTTGATAAAGCAGTTCATAATACCTTATCAAAGATCTAGAAATTAGATTGTATTCTTTAATTTAAAAAAACATAGAAAATATAAAGATAATTTTATATAAAAAACCTTTAAGTTATCTCAAATTCAAAGTAAATTGTATTCTGATTTTTAAAACAAGGATTAGAATAGGGATTTGAATCAATAATATCCCCATTTTTTACAAAAAAAATATTCACATTAAAAATCATGAAAATTTAAATTTCATAGGAATTTAAAAATAAAACTCCCTTTAAATTATTATAAATATACCCTTGATATAACATCTAAATAAAATAAAATTTTCTCTTTAAGAAACACACAAGGTTATTAACGAAAAATATCCCCCTTGACAATAACTATTCTCCTTAAACAAAAAATATAAATTGATGAAATTAATATATATCAACTCTTTAAAATTTCTCCCCTTTATTTTTTTGAAAAAGAAAAACACAAAAAAATTTTCATATAAAGTTAAGGAATAAAAGGATATATAGAAGTTAAAATAAATAAGTATATAAAATTTGTGTAATTTCCAAGAAACATAATCCTCTTAAGGTATGTAATGAATGAATGATAGTAACTTTCCATTGAGTACAAATTTTCCCATCATGACTTCCATTTTCTCTCCCTAAGATTTATTTTTATTCCTTAACGAAACAAAATAATCAAAATAAAACCTTTCTCCCCATTATAGGATTAACAAGAAAAACTAAAATGTGATCAATGATAATAATCAATAGATAATAATAATAAAAGATATAAACCTTCCTGAAGTTATCTTCCGGTGCCTTTTAATGATATTATTCTAATAAATATGGTTCCAAAAAGCATATTGGAAATATTTTTATTAGATTCCATAGAAATTTTTTAAAAATAAGAATCTTTGTATAAGAGTTTTAAAGAAAATACTCCCTCTTTTTTGAGGGATTATGAAAAATAGATTATTTTAAAAAATAAAATGTAAAAAAAATTATGTTCATGGGGTTTGATACATAATAAATTTTATATATACGAAATTAAAATCAAATAGACTACTCATTCATAAGAGTAATCTTAGAGAAGTGTCAGAGTAAACTCACCAAAATATAATAGTAAAGATAAGAGAATATAAGAATAAAATCAATACAGTGATCATGTGTAAAAGTAAAAAAGTTCATATTGTAAAATTAAAGTATGTGTTCAAAAAATTAAATCAACATTCATAATGGGAGACTTCATAAAAAAACTCATAATAGAAAAAACATGAAGTAAAATATACCTTCCAAAAGTTAATTACCATTAAATGAAACTATCAAGAGTAAATTTATTTAATCATAGTTTCTAAAAGAATTAAAAATGTACATGTGATAAGTTTTATTTAGTGAACTAACAAAAAATATAAATTTTTTCATAAAATGTTGGCATAGTTCTAAATAATAATTTCCTCCCCCTTTCTCAAGGCGTTTTTCAATATCAGCATATAATAAAATGGTAAATGTAACTTCTAAAAAAATTGCATTAATTAGACTCATATTATATTTAATAAATTAAAATATTTTTAAATTTAATGGTTTATAAAAAATATCTACAAGCTAATTTTCAATTTCTATTAACTAACGAAAAATATATTTTTTTTGTTTAGTCCTAAAGGAAGTGTCTTCTTATATCTATATATTTATATCATTAAGAATTTGTTAGGTTATTAGATAAAGAGATAGAACTTTTGATCTCATAATGAATTATATTTTGATTAAAACACAAGCCAAAATTTTTGAGTGTGTGATGCTTCCCCAACAATTGAGTGCAACAACTTCTAGTTGTTATATATTTGGATTTAATAGTATAAGTATCTTTAAGTACATCCATGAGACCCAAGTTCAAAACCAGGTAGAAGAATATTTCTAGGGGCACTGTAGTAGCACTGTACGGCACTGATGTAGCTATTGTAGTAGGTAATGTAGTAGTATTGTACACTATGCAGGTACTGCAGGAGACTGTACACTGTGTAGGTACTGTAGCAGAACTGTACACTGTCCAGGTACTGTAGCAGGTACAGTTCAGTACTATAGCAGTTGGAACTATTAACCTTGGTCTATTGGTTTGGGCTTAGAGTTCTTAAGTCTTTCGAGCCACCCAGGACTTCTGGTCAATAGGGATTTTGAGCCACCTTTAAGGCCTTCGGGCCACCTCAAAGCCTTCGGGCCAAATGCAGTTGCCCCAGCCAGACTCTACAAAATAGAAGAAGCCTCCTAAGAGGATTCAGAGCAGGGGCACTCACCAGAGTATAGCCAAATGGATTGTCAGAATTATAGGGTATGGCTATGGCATTGAGACCAGGGTTTTCTTGCACGGGAATCCTAGCTATATGGCTATGTGAAGGTGCAGAACTACTATCATGATGCAGATGCTAGGGAGGGGCAGTTCCATATAGATATTCTGGTTGAATTCCCTAAGACCTTTAGGTCATTTAATCTCCTAAGCCTACGGGCCTTATAATCTCTAAGCCTATGGGCCTTGTAAAGTTTCCCCCTCATCCCTTGAAAGGGGCGTTATCAAAAATCAATAATGAAAAAAGAAGGCCTTTGGGACATTCAGACTTATAGTAGAAACTATAATTGGGTTTATCTTTTTTCTGAAACTAAATCTTTAACATGAAAGTTAAAAGATCAAAAATTTATCTTTATTTCCAATCTAAAACCTTCAAAATCAGCATTATAATAACTCTTTAATGTAAAATATGGTCTAGATGAATAAAATTTCAATTTTCAAAGTTACATTAAGGTAATAGAATATCTATTTAACCACATTAAGATAGGATTCCTTGGAATTATCTTTGAACCTTTAAAATATGCTTACATAGTATATAATTTCTGGTTGATAATCTGTAATGTAAAGTAGACGTCTCATCATCTCTCTAAATAATTTCTTATCAAATAATTTTTTGGATTCATTGAAATAAAATTTACAAGAGGTAACTATCGGTGTACTAATACTTATGTCATTTTCAAAAAAAATAATTAAATCTCTTATATACTTATATTAAGTTAAAATATCTCCTTCTGGTCTCTGATTTATTGGAATCCAAGAAAGTAGTTAAGTTCACCCATCATCCTCACATAAAATTCACTTTACATAATTTTTGAAAAACCATCTTCAAGTGTTTTTTGGGATGATCCAAAAAATATTTCATTGATATAAATTTATACAATGATGGTGTAGTCAAAATCATCCCTGATAAAAATAATGGGATATAACTTTATATTAATAAAAATATATTGAAGTAAAAATATTTATATTCTATAATACCAATCTCTTAGTGATTTTTAAGTCCATATAGTGCTTTTTTAAGTTAAAATACATGTTTTAATAAATTAATAACTTCAAAATCATGATTTTTTACAAAATAAGCTTCCTCTGGAACATATATTCTAAGTAAGATACTATTTATATCTATTTGAAATAGATTAAAGTTAATATGATCATTTAAGGCTAATAAAATTCATATTAACTTGATCCTAGATACCAGTGTAAAATTTTATCTATAATTTATGCCATATTCTTGATTATAACCCTTATAAACTAGTCTATCTGTAATATGAATGATTATTTCATTCTAATCACATTTATTTTGAAAGATCTGATTGAATTTTATAATTATAATATATTTTTGTGGTTTTAACAAGGTCTAAATCTTATTTCTCTCAAATTAATTAAGCTCTTCATTCATGGAAATTTTTTGACTCTATTTACCCAATGAATTTTCTACCATTTTAGGTCTATAGTTGAGATATAGAGGTGATGATCATAATTTAATATTAAAGATTTTATTTTCATCTATTTTCAATGTATCCTTGAGAAATAAATTAAGTATGTGTTGATTTTGGGTGATGTGGAAGGAACTAATAAATGAATATGGTATATTGGGTTTATGTTAGTAAAAAACTGATCAAACGATGTTATGTTATTTCTTGTAATAAACAAGTTTTTATTGGGGTTTTTGAATAGATATATTTATAGAGTATCGCTTAAATGACTAATGATTTTTTATCTAATCTTAATGTGTAATACAAATACTATTGATGTGATAAGTATTTTCTACATTAGTTTCATTAGTATGGAAAAGTTGGCTAAGAAAAATAGCTTAAGGATATGTAATTAAAGAAATGTAAAGTAGGTTAAAAGTTAAAGAAACCATTTATGGATAATTGAATTGAAATAGATACTTTGGATAGTGTTTTGAGATGATTATTAGTATTTGAAAAGGCCTATAGTTTGATTATATAATTATTGAACTGATGTGAATAATTCTTGAATTTTAAGTTGGAGCTGAAATTTATCTAAGTACTACATTTTAAACTCATACTAAGTTCATAAGACTCGTCTAGTGTAGCTGATGTTGTGAATTTGAAAAAATCGTGAATTTTAATGATTAACTTAGTACTTTGGAAGAGTATCCAGTGACTTTGGAAGAGTAACCGATGACTTTCTGAGGGTGATAACCAACTTTAGTAGAGTAAATACTGAATTCATAATAGTCATTTCATAATTTAGAATAGTATTTGTGTGACTTGAAAAGAGTAATTGAAAACATTATAATGGTGATCATAAACTTTTTAAGGGTATTTGGATGACTTTTTAAGAGTAAGTGATAAGTTTGTAAGAGTTGTTTTAGCTATTAAAATAAAAATTAAAAAAGTAATTAAAAGTTCTTAGGAGTGAAATGATACTTTATAAGGTTGTTCCTAATATTTGTGAAATATTAGTGAAATGTGAGATTTATGAGGGATAAATTTTTCAGTAATTACATAATGAAATATACTAAAGAAAATTAAATCAGGTTATGTTATATATTGATTATACTTTATTATAAAATAAAATTTACTTAGTTTTATTGTGATTCAAGTTGGGAACTGATTAATTCACCTTTACACTATGGATCATATCACAAATATATATAAGGATGAAGAATAGTTACACACTATAAAGTGAATTTTTATATCATGGAATTGTATGATGTTATGCACAAATGGAAGAAATTTAACCAAATTAAAAGCCCTAGATTTTGTGGAATCTTCTAAAGAATAAAATATATTGAATATATTATAGATTTAAATATAAACATTTAACCAAGATTTTGAGAAATTTTTAATTGGAATTCAAAATTAAAAATATCCACTAGTTTGAGTGAGAAGATCACCTACCTCAAAAAAATTAATGGATTTTAAAATTTCAAATATGGAAACAAATCCCTGAAAATTTTTTGAATATAAAAAGAGGAAAATAAGAATATGGTATTATTGATCAATAGAGTGAAATTGATACTAAATTAAAAAGGATAGAATATTTTTAGTATCCAAGAGGATTTTATTGTATTTAAGGGATGTAACATTTGAATCAAATGAAGAGGAGTAATAAGAGGATAAATAGGAATAGAAGAAGAAGAATAAGAAGAATAAGTCATATGATAAAATTATATCATAGAATATGATTGATATTATAAGGAGACTGACACCACTATTTTTTGTTGAGACTAATGAATTTTCTAAATTACGTTGATTATAAGACCAAGTTTGATGTGCTACTACACCATAAATATTAAAGTATTTGAATTTTCACCCATAGGTTTTTTAGAAGGAGACTTTGAATAACTGAATAGAGAAATTATAAATTAATAGTTATAAGACTAAAGAATAATCTTTTAAAGAGATATCTTAAAATGGAAAGAGATAGTATAAATAACTAGTTGGGAGGTGCTGTGGTATTTTTAGAATATATCCTACAATTTTATTCACAAGTGATCTAGAATTTTGGAAAAAAATTATTAGGATTTTAAAAATATATTTTTTACTAATAATAAGTTATGATTTATATTTAAAATATATATCATGGATCTTGACATGAATATGGTAAGGGGTAGGTTCTTACATTAAGGTTAAACCTTGTAAATACTTGTATACTTTTATATGTTTTTATCTTCTTAAATATGAGAAAGTGAGAGACAAAAAGGTATGAGAGGGTAATTATATTAATTGTTCATTGTGATTTATTTAAAGAAAAAAATCATAAAATAATAGCATCAAAAATTCAAACCTCCCCCACTGAGTGATAAAACTAGAACTGGAAACTTTAAGGGGTATCAGATCCAGGTTCCCTCTAAAAGATTAAAAATTTACTAAAGTTGAACATGTATAGACGAAATGTTTTTTAATGGTAGTGTATTTTCTATATTAAATGGAAATAACTATCACATATGGAAGAATGTTATGGTCCCCTATCTTATTTATCATGTCCTTGGATATATAAATGCATCCACTGAGGGATTTACACTAAGGTAGATATATGATCTTATGACTTTCATACATAAAATAAACTTAAAGGTGGATGGAAATAAAATAATTATATCTTTATGTTTTCTTCTGATAGATTATATAAAAATTTGGCAATACTCCATTATACTAAATAGATTTTTGATAAGGTTGAGAGTGTATTAGAAGGAAATGTAAAATCTAATGAAAAAAATATATTTTGAGGAACAAGTGTAAATATGTGAGAAAGAATAGTGAAAATACTGTTGATAATTACTTTATTAATGATATCATTAATAACATTATATTATTTAGATATACCCTATAATATTCCACAATATTGAAAAAATTAATGATGAATTTACCAAACATGTTCAATGTAAAAGTTTATACACTTGAATATGGATATGACTTATCTCAAGAAGAATTATGAAATATATTTTTTACCTTTGATATGATAAAGGATTTAGTGTTTAAGAAAAATTCCAAGGAGAGAATTTCTTCTAAATACTTAAATAGAATCAAAATTAAGAAGTAATAATTTGGGTCCTCTAATTAGTAAGAGAGTAATGATGAAATAAGTAAGAAGAATAATAAAGTTAATTCATTTATCTCTAAGAACATCAAAAGATGATGAGAAAAATAAAAAGGTATTCCTCTTAAATTCTTTAATTATGGAGGAATTTTCCATTTTTCAATTGATTACCCAAATAGTAAATATTTTGATGCTAAGAGTGATGATGAAAAATAGAAATTCTCTAAAATATTATCTATAATAATTAATAAGAGTGAAATTAAAAACAAGAAAAATACTTCAAAAAAGTTTGAGAAAATCTGATGAGTAAGGAATAAGATGAATACTCATTGACATGGAATGATTCAAAAGGTAAAGGTTCCTAAAAAATCACAGAACCTTTATTACCCAAGTTAAAATTTATAAAGACCCATTAAGTAGTTATGGGGGGAAAGAAGAGAGCTACACTGGGTACATGTTGAGATCTGAACTGGTATCATGTCTTGAGGAAAAAATAGAACTCAAGAAAATATTTGAGCTATTGGAAAATTCAAGAAAAAATAAATTTGATAAGTAAAATTAATTCATTGAGTAAATTAAATTTCTAAAGTTAAATATTGAAAAAATATATAATATACTTAAGGATTCTAAAATAAATACTATTGTAAATGAAAAAGAACTGGGTAAGTCACAATCTAGGTGTCCTAAAGCTTAAAATACCTTAATGTTGGTTAATGGATATTATGAGAGAGTTTAAAAGGTTTAGTTTAAATTATCCAAATATAATGAGAAGACTAGTACAAATAATAATGTAAATGTTATCTCATAATATTCTAACAATGCTAAAATTGTTCCATCTTTCAAAATTGGATCTACTTCCAAAACTGGGATATTTTGGGTTGAATAAAGTTAGAAAAATTTCTCCCCTACATTTAGGATAGATAAAAACGTTTTTATAATAGAAATACTCCCAAGACAAAAGAAGAATAAAAGTTAGAGTTCACCTTGTCAAAAAGTAGGTGTCTATAAATGGACCAACCAATATTATAGAAGTTTTGGTTTCAAATATTTTTGTTTTTTTTATGTAACTTATGGATAAAATCTAATGATTTCTAGTATAATACATTACTTCTATGTAACATACATAATAGCGAAAGTCCACGAAAAAGGATAATTTTCTCTGTAAATAAAATATAAAATATGGTACAAAATTTTGTGGCCAAAAACCAGCAAGGTTATTTACTGAAAAGAAGTATGATTTTTTAGAGTAAAAATATATAATTTGTGAGTAGAAATATATCTATACTGAAAAATGTATAAAATATATTATATGACAAACAATGATTTATTATAAATGTTAGAAAAATCAAAGAAAACAGATGAAACATAACTATCAAGGTCAAAATAGATACTACAAAAATATGATTATGAATAAATCGTAGAGTGTTTATACTAAAGATAGACAAAAGAATTTACATAAATAAGTTGAAGTACATATTACTACATCAAAATTTGATAACCAACGAACTCAAATGATACTGTGTGGAAGATTTTGGCATGTTGGACAAGATTTTATGGATTTCATGGCTATCATACTTTCATAATAATACAAATAGAAGGAAAATACTTTTTTCGTTAAAATATGAATGTAATGTTATGTCTCATACTAAGAAGTAATTCCTATACAATGAGTTTTCTGAAAATATTGAGACTATCATGTTTCATATGAATATTCATGACATAAAATTTAGTAAAGAATGGATACAAATATATTTAAGGGGAAAAGGTAGAATGAGTGGAGGATCTTTGTTGAGAGATGATTCTAAAACATTTTTATATCATTAAATTAAAAATGTAACCCCCTACTTATTCCATTATTTATTTTATTTATACAAACATAAAAGGGATTGAAGGTTAAAATATGAAGGGGGTTTGAATGAGTATTCTAGTAGTTGTACAGAAAGAATAGATATCCAACATGGAACACATTAACTATCTTGATGAATAATGGAGTGAATCCATTTATGAAAAAAAAATATAAATAACATACTTCCAAATATAAGACACTTCATACCAAAATAGAATTTTTAAAAAATATAAAATATATATTGAGGTAAAATAATTACATTCTCATCCTTATTGTGAATTATGTAAAATCTAAAATGGGTATTAATATTATTTAAACATAAATATTTTTGATGTGTTTGTTGAATATGATTGTATGTTATAAAATAAAAGACAAATCAATCTTTACATGACCTAAAATGAGAAAAATGAATTGGTATCGCATGATGGATTATTTATGTCTAGATTTGTGGTCTATGTTAATCACTTTTATTTTCTGCATCAAGTTTCCCCGTAGACATAGAGTAGTTTTACTAATGGTTCATTGTTAAAGAAAAATTTGATGTCAAACTTCTCTCAAAAATTATATCATGTTATAAATTTTAACAATATGATCATAGTAATTTTTTTGGAAATAATAGAAGATATTTAAATATGAGTAAGACCTTTCTTTTCCTTTTTAACTTTCAATTTAATGTCAATAAGTGGGAGAATAACATTTACGTTATAATTTGAAGTGGTATTGATAATTAATACAAAGGAGAAGATTAAATATCCCAAGTGAATATTTAAGATGAGAGTTGTATTTATTTTCAATGTATTTATGATAAATAAAGTTATCAAATAATGATTTTGGGTGATGTGGAAGAACCCAATAAATGAAGATGTTATGATGTGTTATTTAACATACAAAACTAAGAAATGGAAGTTAATGCTTTCTCTTAGAATTAAAAAAAATATTGAAGTTTATAAATACATTGATTTATAGTAATATTCCTTAAATATTTTATGATTGGTGAGATGGTCTTTATGTGGAAGACAAGTACTGGTGATCAGAGAAGTAAAATTTTTAATATTTTCAATAATATAGAGAATTTATCTAATGAAAATAGATTTAAGAGTTATTATTAATGTATTGGAAGGATGGATAAAAGTTGGAGTAACCATCCATGTAGCAGTTAATTAAAGGAGATCCTTTGTATGGCATTTTGATATGATTCAGAATGCTTGAGAAGGCCTATAGTTTAATTATAGAAGTACTAAACTGATGTGAAGAATTAAAAAATTTGAAGTTGTGGTTGAAATATTTCTAATTATTAATTTTTAAGAGTCATATTGAGTTAATAAGAGTCATAATGAGGTTATAAGAGTCATCCAATTTAGCTGAGGTTGTAAACTTAAAGAAGGCATGACTTTGGAAGAGTAACATAGGACTTGAAAAGAGTATCCAATTACTTTGTAAAATTATCAAGTGAATTTGGAAGAGTAACCGGTGAATTTGGAAGGGTGATCACCAACTTTGGATGAGTAAATTACATGTTTTTAATATTCAATGGAGACATCAGAAGAGTATCTACATAATTTTGAAAGAGTAATTGACAACTTTATAAGGGTGATCATAGAAATTATAAGATTAATTGGATGACATTAGAAGAGTAATATTTAGTTCAAGTGTGTCATTTCAACATTTTAATTAAAAATTTTTGAATTACTAAAAATTTCATAGGTTTCATGTGGTAATTCATAAGTATTTTACCTATAGTTGTGAATATCATTGAAATTTAATAATTCTAAAGAAAATATTAATAAATAATTACATAAGTAAATATTATGAAAAAAAATAAATCATATGATGCTATATGTTAATATAAATTGATTAAAACATCACAATTACTTAGATTTATTATGATTCAAGTTTAAAACTGATTGAAATACCTACACACATTGGATCATGTTGCAAAGCTATGTAAGGATGAATAAGAGTTCCACACTGTGAAGTGAATCTCCATGTCATGATGGTGCATAAGGGGATGAACACATGGAATAGTTTTAACTGAATTTAAAATCATGGATTTTGTGGAATCTTTTGAAAATGAAAATATTTTAATTCTCTTTGTGATATAAATGGAAATATTTGAATATAATTTTTGAAAATTCTTAATAGGAATTAAAAATGAAAGATATCTGCTAATTTGAATGACAAGATCACCTGCCACAAATAATAAAGGGAATTCACATATTCAAATTTGGAGACAATATTCATGATAATTTTGTGAATATAAAAGGAGGAAAATAAGAAGGAGGTATTACTGATCAGTATAGGTAACCCGATACTTAATTAAAAATAAGAGAATATTTGGGTATCAAATATTATTTGACAGTATTTAAGAGAAGTAACTTGTGCGTAGAAAAATTAGGAGGAAGAAGAGGAGGATATGGAGGAAGAGAAGATTTCCTAAGATAAAACTATATCATAGAAGTTTATTGAGAAGTGAGGAATAAAAACACAACTATTATTATGTTGAGATTGAAAAATTTTATAAATAATATTAAGTGTAATATAAAATATGCCATGATACTACACTAATAATATTGAATCAATTGAAATATTACTCATAGGTTTTTTAGAAGGATCCTTTGAATAATTGGTGGGATATAATATAAAAAAAAGTCATGAGACTGAATAAGAATCATTAAAAAGGTAGCTTCAACCGGTGGGAGTCAGTATAGAGATCCCATCAAGAGATAGTTTAGGATTTTCATGAGATGTCCTGCCATTGTATTCACTTTTGAACAAGTATTTAAGGATATTTTATGTACTGATTTTTGGTAGATAGTATATATTATAATCACTAGTGATTTATAGTGGAAATATATATTTTGGACCTTGACCCAAACATATCAAGGAGTCGGTTATCACATTGAGTTTAAACCTTGTAAATTTGTGGGTGTGTTTCTATTTTTTTATCCACTTGTATATGAGAAATGGAAATACAAAAGGTATTAGAGGTTTAATATCTTAACCGATTATAGTGTTTGATTTAAAGAATAAAAATTATAAAATAAGGGTGTCACTGATTTAACCCATACCCCTCTTAGTGATACACTTAAACCTAAGAAATTTAGAATGCAATATTATCACATTCATTTCAGGAGAAACTTCAAGTTCAAAATGGTTAACCTACATAACTAATTACATTATCACTAGGTTGATTCCTCAAAATGGATTAATTTCTAGGGAAAAAAGGAATGTTTTTATCATCTAAAAAAGATTAACTTATGTTAAACTTATTTTTGGTAGTCCAGATTCTATTAGCTTAGTTTTTGGAATATTAATTTGTAAAGTATTTGATTTAACTTTTATAAATGAAACAAAAGGGTTCTCAAAAACACAACCAATATTAGATTTATAATATATATGTTTTGACTTCTATAAAGAATAGGTTTCATAAAACATGACATGGGATAATTATTTAATATTATTCTTTCATCTATTTGAAATACAATAGGATTTACTCATAGTGGAATAACCAAAAAAACTTTCTCTAGTTTTTGGATAACATTTATATAAATTATCTTTAGTATTAAAGATGAATACCTTGTATCCAAAAACATTAAAGTAACTAATATTTGGTTTCCTTTTTGTCCACCATTCTTAAGGTATTTTATCAAAACCAAGATGAAATAAAACTTGATTTATAGTATAATAGGAAGTACTAACTTCTTTAGACTAAAAATGTTTACAAACACAATATTTACACAACAAATTCTAGGTAATTTCCTGAATTATACTATTCAATATTTTAACAATATTGTTTTTTATAGAGTTCTTGGTGTTGCAAAATTATAATTAATTCCTTTTTCATTATAAAAAATTAAAAATAATAATTCTAAAAATATTCAACATGATCACTCTAGATAGTGACAATAGGTAGGTTTTTCTCATTATAAAAAAAATAAAATGCATTTTAATATATGAAATCACTTCCAATTTAAGTGAAAGAAAATAAAACCAGGTGTATTTGGTGTAATGATCAACTAAGACATTAATATAGTGTTTTCTACTAATACTTTGAGTTTTTGTAGGACCAAAAAGATACAATGCACTAACTATAAATATTTTGAAGTTATGACTCCACCAATGGATTTAAATCTTGACTTGGGTTAAATAATATATTTTCAAGAGTCAAAAACTCTATAATAATGAAAATTAAGTTATTTTGGATCCTTAAGTAGTCTTATCCTAGAAATTTTAGTTAATTTTTTAACATTAAAGTATCATAACCTTCTATTCTTAATCCAAGAATTTTCCTTAACTGCAATAAGGAAATTTAATTTCCATCAAAAAAGGTCCATCATTCCTATAGTGTAAAAATTATCATGCCTTTTGGAAGATAAAATAAGGTCTCCTTCATAGCTTGTGATGGTACATTTTTCATTCCTAAAGTTTATGAAGTACCCTTCATCATAGAATTGCATAATTTTTATAAGGTTTTTCTTAAATTCTAAGACATAAAGTATAATAGAAGTTAATGAATTATTGAGAAAATAAACGTCGCTAATTTCGAAAAAATATTAGCACGTTGTCTATAAATGTAATATGTTCACTCTTTAATTTTTATAAGTTATAGAAGTTGGACTTATCTCTATTCATGTGATAAGAACAATAATTTTCCATGTACCATTTGTTTTGGATGTTAGTACTCAGTATTCCTTCTTGAAATAATAAAGGCTAAAATTTTGTACCTAGACTTTATTGGGACTATTAATATTAGAAAAAAAATCATTAGCAACCCGCATCTATTTAACGCTAATATGTTTAGTTGTTATGATATCTTTAGAAGCATAATTTTTATTAGTTCCAAATTACTAAACCTTGTTCAAAGAATAGTGTTTTCATCAGTGACCTCTTATTTGAAATTTATTACAAAAATAACACTCTCTATAATTAAATAATTTGACTATAAAATTAACTATATGAAATAAAATTCTATTTTGAGAAGATATACGAGTTGGATTCAACTATCTTAAGATATTATTAAAATTATACCTACTATATGTTAAATTAAATAGAATATTTTTAAGACTAATAACTTCAATTTTGTGTTTTGAAAAAAAAAATTATCATTATTAATTGAAACTATTATATATTTACCATTTAACATGGAAGTGTGTTTAGAGATTTTATCCTAGGAATTAGTAAGATATTCCTTAGACTGGTTATTTTCCTTCATAAAAATTTTATTTTTCTTCACTAGATAAGTCACATATCTATAAATCTCATAAAATTATAGAGAATCATCCTAATAATCCAAAGTAAAATTAAAATCATGATTTAAAGATAAATTTTTAAGAGATTCAGTTGTTACCTTTCCCATAAATCACTTTTCATTTTGAGACTCTTTAGTATAAAATACGGAAATATTTCAATTGTGGGTGTTATTAGAATCAATATAGTTATTAGAAGATGATGGATCCTAATTAACACTCCATGTTTCATTTATGTATCTAAATTCCTTCTTCACTTTTCTTTTATATATTCTTCTTGATTCTATTTCTTTCTTCCTCCAATGGCTTGAAGGCCTTCAATTTTTATTGATTTTTGATAATACACCTTTCAAGGGGTGAGGTGGAACCCTTACAAGGCTCGTAGGTGTAAGTATTACATGGCTCTTAGGCCTTAGAGGAATTCATTTCCCATAGGATTTAAACATTACATACAACCGATACTAAATACTTGGAACCGCTCCTCCTCAGCATCTTTATCGTGAAATCATCTCTTCACCTTTGCATGGTTGTTAATCTAGGCTTTCTTATGCATGAACATGCTTATCCTGATGGTAGGTGTTATACCCTCTCATTCTTGCAATCTGTTTAGCTTCTACTATGGTGAATGCTCCTTGCTCATCCTCCTTCAAGAGCTTGTTTCTTGTAGGTTGTCTGGTTTGCATCTATACTTAATGTGGTCTGAAGGCCTTAAGGTGTCCTGAAGGACTTAAGGTGGCCCTAAGCCCTTTAGGTGGCCTGAAGGCCTTACCGACCCAAAGGCTTGGGTGGCCTGAATGGAATAAAGGACTCGAGGACAAAATCGGTTCCCCAAAGGCCCAAATGGGGGAATAGTCCCAACTGCTATAGTGTCAAACAGTAAATGCTATAGCTCCCGCTATATTACCTGCTACAGTACCCCGAAAATTATGCCTTCTTCTGGATTTGATTCTGGGTCACCTGGATTCACTTAAGGAGTTCTCACCAATCTATATGAGGCTCATGTGCATTCTATTTCATTATTAAATTTTAGATAATCTGGTTGAAAGTGTATAGGATTCTTACACTCATAAAAAATAAATTCCATAGATTCTTTTTTCTTGTAATTCTATTTTATATATTTCAAATGATCTTTATCAAAGACCTTTCTTCCATAAATTTTGTTTACCTACCTTCCAATTTGTACAAGTTCACATTTACTAACATCCAATCAACTACTATCTGAATGGTGCTTTGAATTTATTTTCATAGTAGTAGAATTTGATGTATTAACTCTATAAGTTAAATATCTATAAATTAAGAGAAATGAAACTCCATTTTTTTCTTCTTCTTATTTGTGTCTCACTTTAAAATGTTCTCATACTATATGATATTCTCAATAAGATCATAAATACTAAGATACATAAGATAGTGTCATTAGTCATATTCTTATTGTATTCCCATTTATTTAAAATAATTTAAAAAAAACATCCAAAAGATTTTCATAAATAATTTCGTTATCATCCAAATATTATATTCCATTCACAACTTTCATAAAACATAGGTGCATCTATTCCACTGATTCAACCAGTAAAAAGTAAGAAACCTAATAATGAGTTTAAAGCATCCCTCTAAATGTTTTTAAAATTTTAGATGTTCTAAATTGTGTAATATCTAATTTTCTATAAATTCCAATCATTATTTCATGTGAATAAATTTGAATCTATATATTTCATTTAATTAAGCAAAGAAACGTGTTTAGAACCTTGTAAATAGCTTGATATCAAATTTTCTTCTCAGGTTGAAATTGTAAAATTTCATTCCCTGTGATTTTTTTATTTTGGGTCATCATAAGAAAATTATCAACATCAATGATTATCATATATGTATTTATCTAATCACACTATGTTTTATAGTAATATTCATAAAAAATATAAGGATAAATCAAATTTATATTATTTAATACAATAATGAAGTGAAAAACAACTTTTCACTTCAACATGTCAATTTAAGGAAATGAAAAAACAGCTCAAAACTAAAAGCAAGAATAAGTTATATGAAATAAAAAGGTTAAATTTGATACTAAGTAATGTCCTTGTATATAAAAAATATAGAAACTCTAATAGGAGAGTTTAATTATTGTTTAAAATATAAATAAAAAATATTCTCCCACTCAAAAAGTTTAATAATCATAAGAAATAATTTTCAATCAAATTAGAGTATAAATGTATAAACATGAGATAAAAAAGTCATATACATAGTAGAAAATAAATATAGAAAGTTAAATTTGCATATTAAAAAACAATCCAAATACTCTTATAAAAAATAATAATAGAAAAAAAATCATAATAGAAAAAAATCATGAAGTATTGGATAACAATTCAAATAATCCTATAAATGATATTTATTACGAAACACTTTTAATCACAGAATGTCTTTGAATTTAAACCAAAGTATCAGGTGGATATAAAAACAAAATACAAGGTATAAATAAGTTAAAAACACTAAAATTTTATTTTAATAATACAATTAGTAGTAATAAGTTCCACATTAGTAACTTATTTGATAGAAACGTCAATAATTGCTAGCTCTGCACTCTCACACTTCTTAAATCAAAAATGATTGGATATAATACCAAATACCTTACACTTCATCAAAAAAAATTGAAGTGTTATAATCATAGACCTATAGTACTATAGATCAAAATGATCATATGTAGAAAATATCTCACTAGAATCTCATCGATCATGAAGAATAGAAGATGTGATTACAATAGAAAAACTTATATCTTTTACAATTAGACCTCGCATAATGAAAGATTTTAGTAAACACACCGAAAATAAATATAATTGAAGCTACAAAAAGTAGTGATATTATACAAAATAACTTGATGTAATGAATTAGTGTATCATTATATGTTATGTTTTTATCCTTGAATATTCTTCCCAATTTAAAAGTAACATTGTAACAAACTTCAATTGTAATATTCTGATTACTTTCAGTTTAGTTGTAATAGTATCATAAGTATCACTCTATATTTAAATGAGTGTATCTTTATCTTATGATAAGGAATTTAAACATATCTTAACAAATCTAAAAAAACTAAATTATTCTCTCCAGTTTAGTGGAACATAGATTATCATAAGTTATATATCCATGAAAATAGAATATAACTAAAATCTTTAAGTTAGTTGAAATTCAAATTAAAGGGTTTTTTATTTTAAAACTAAGTATAATAAGATTAATTTGACTCAAAATGCTATTATATTATTATTTTTATCTCCACCATACATGATAAGAAAATAAAAATCAATTACATAACTTTTCACTTGGATCCTAATCATGTTAGACCTCCACAACTATCCATGTGTCTCTACTCCTTCTGAAAATACTAATTTTGTAACTCACCTTCAAAATTTATTCCTTAATATTACACAGTCCTTGATATCCCTAGTACTTATATCCTTTGAAACATCATAAAAACTTGAATATATTCTATAATATCTTCTAGATAGTTTGGTGCCTTTGGTACTTTCATGCTTCCTGAATTCTTTGGAATGTCTTTATTTTCATTATATCAAAACTCGTCATGTGATAATACTTTGATCTCATTAGAAATTTATGCTCTATTTTGATAATTTTAAAATATATTTTTATTAAAGATAGCATTTCATCTTCTAACCAACTTCTAAGAGTTATTATCTCAAAGCCTAAATCTAAAGTCATTATCACCATATCATTAAAAATAGCATGATCAAGACTTGGTATCTAACATTTATATTTTCTTATCCTCAATGTGGAAATTGGTGAGTGGTATAAGGAAAAATATGATTCTACATATTCCTTTAAAAATGGATTTCACCATGTTGGCCACACAATTAATTGCTTCCTCTTAAAAATCCTTTGGAAAAGTAGTGTGAATTATCAAGCTCCTTTCCTCTTATAAAAACATATAATTCATCTTCTACATGAATCCTTTTTTTAGTACTTGGAATGGACTTATAAAACTGTATTAATTTCTATAATTACAATCTCTAAAAGTGCATGCTTCTCTACTCCCCACTATTTTCAAACCTTAAGAATTTCAACTTGAATATGGTTTATTTTTCTATCGTGACTCAACATTAGATAAAGGTTTTTAATACCTCATGGTTTTTCTTAGGAAATAATTCTCACACCTTCCATGTCACATCATAGATAATGGTAACATAGTACAATGACCATCTATTTTAATGAACAAAAGGTAGTCCCTATACATCTATATAAACTGACTCTAAATTTTGGTTCTTTGGTGTTTTACCTTCCATTTAGAATGATCCTTTTATTTCTTCACAAGGATATATTTTTTAGAAGTTTCTTACTTTATTATTATAATATTTATAATTATTTTAGAAGTTATTATTTTTTATCTTTTCCCCACCTAATTAACCCAAAAAGTTATTCTATAACTTAGCTAAGGTTAATTATCCGACATGAAATACACCTTATGAAACTTCTATTAGGAATAATGTTTTATACTTTACTTCTTTAGAAACCACCATAGAACCATGTATAAATTTCGATGCTCCATATACAAGGATTGTAAAAAAACTCACATCATCTAGATATCTAAAAAAATTAAGTCCTTTCTTAACCCTGATATGTACGTCACTCCCTGCAATTATAATAATATTTTATTCCTTTTTTGGATAAAGATTCCACATTTTTGTACAATTATAAATCCACCATCAGTAAGGTGTACCTCTCTGTATCTTATAAATGTATAATTCCATATACTTGTTCTCTCATATTTAGAGTTAAATGAGGATTCCTAGTCTATTATCCAAGAATTAATTGAAATGGAAGCACTTAGTAGAAGTCCACTCATATCTTTCGATATAGGATTTGTGGATTAATTTTCAAAAATTTATCTTCTAGAGTTTACTACCTTCTCACTACAATATTTCTTCAAATATCCTTTCTACCAACAATACGAACACATGTAGCAGCCTTCTTCTAAGCTACTACATATTCAACTTATCCATAATTTTCCTTTATTATGAATTTTCCATGTTATTTAATTTATTATATCTTTCACACTATATGTGTTTCTATTATATTTCTTGATCTCCTTATAATGATTTTATTCATTCAATTTATGATCCTTAATGTATATTAGCACTAAGTTTGTTCTATCACTAGATTTACTCAGTGTGGTAACCCTTTCACACCAAGAATCTGGGAGTGATGAAATTAAAAGTAACATCGAATCTAGATGTCTAAACTAAACCTTCACTGATTCCAACAGATTTATTATCATTTTGAATTTATTAACACGATAAGTCATCGGCTTACCTTATGACATTATCATGTGGAACAACATTTTTAAGAGGAAAACTTTATTTATTACTGTAGGATTATTATATATATTGATGAGAGTCTTCTTAATTTCTAAAAATTCTTTAACCTCTTAGATTTTATAAGATATTTCCTAGATAGTGACATTTTGATCATAGAGAGTAGTTTCTTATATAGCTCTAACAATCTATAGGTTTAAGGGTCATTATTTTTATAGTAAATTTTATTTTTTGTTCCTAGAGTGAAGAACCATAATTGTTAGACATAAATAGGTCACACTAACTATTTAACGTAGATAAAAGGGTTTAGGCTCCATCAAATCACACTTATCTTCTCTAGATATTTCCATGTGTCCCACATTTTAAAAAATCCATTAAAATTTGAATAAATCCCTCACAAATTAGCATATAACACCTCCTCTCAAAATTAGATCACATATGACAGGATTTATAGAATAACCACTTTCATGGTGTGAATATAGTTTCACAATATGAATTAATCTATCATAAAAATAGTAATCATACTCATGACTCTATGTGAATATCTATTCATGGATAGAACTACACAGATAGGTAAAATTCCATTATGTGAATTTTGAACCATGGTGTGAACTATATTCAAACAGAATAACTAATTTTCTTCAATTATACCTAGAATCATCTCATAGTGTGACATAGTATTTTATAGAATAAACTATCTTAAAATAAAATCACTAAATTTTTTTAATTCTACCCAGAAACCTATCATAGTGTGACTCAGTGTTTCACAGTGTGAAACTTGTATATTGATTTTGATCTCTTCTAACCAATTTCAAAAACTAGAATCTTTTATCATGAAATTATCTTACATGATATATATTCCATAAAAACTAGTACAATAATCTTTATAGTTATATCTCATCAAGATATGGTTGTCAACAAATACAACCCAAACTTACCACCAATACCATGGTATGTTTAATCTTTCTAAATAAAAGCCAAAAATCTACAAGGTTATTCAATCTCCCCCTTTGGATTTATAGATAAAAATATGAACATATCTCACTTATAATACCTCAATAACCTCATAATAGAAGAATCATCAAATTCTAGCCAATATAAATTATATGTATCTTGAAACTACATTAAAAGATAATGTTGTTTTTTTATAGATTTATGTCCCTTGGTACAAGAATATTTGGGTTATGGGATTCAAATGACTCTACTTCTCATTCTCAAAGCAGAATATACCCCCAAAAAAACTTACTTCTCTCCCACTTTATCATGGACTTCTATAACGACCCATAATTTACATACATTGTTATTACATCAGAGTTAGAGCATAATTATTACAACATATAACAAAACCATGAAAGGACCGTATAGGTATAGTGTCTTTAGAAACTAGGAAACATAAATAATTGGTTCAAAAAATCAACTACATTGTCTCCCATTTATTTTATCATATCTAGAGTCCCTTTTTGGCATATCCTACTTAATATCCTTCTTCCTGACCTGGGGAAAACAAAACAAACAAAAGGGTGAGCTGAAATGCATAGTAAGGGTAAAAAAAAGAAATATTAGTCATATCATATTCATAAGAACATAACATTTTGAAAATCTTAACCTGCAAAAGAGGTCATAATATCATGTCATGGGATAAATCATAGTAATGAAAAGTAATCCAAAATAATCATAACATAAAACATTAAACTTTGTGTCATACACACATAATCATATAAAATCATTTCATATTAGTCAAGGCTCATTTCCAAGACCATCATAGAGGACAAAGTCCATTACTGAACCGAGTTCACTCCTCGTTCCAGTCCTGTATCACTGAACCGGTTTAACTTTTCATTCCAGCCATGTCTATCTCATGAGATATAAATCTTTACCCAATGCATTGGAGGGAGATATAGGTCTCACCCATCTCATAATTAAACCATTCTTATGTGTGCCACAAAATCATAAATCATACATCATAGCATAACCCATGCCATAAAAATGGGATTCTTAAACATCATTCCATCATAACATAATCCATATAAGATAAAAGGACATCATAAAATTAATTCCATCATAAAACAATCAAATAAATGTAAAAAAATACAGATAGAAACAGAACCCTATTTTATCTTAGATGGAAAATAATTTTGATAAAACACTTGAACTCCATTCTTTAGGAAAATATCCTTTCTACTTCAAAAACATTTTTCCTTTATTAACATTTCCTACAATTTTTAAACTAAAATAAGTTGATTAAAAATAAACTTGAAAACTTTTAAATGAAGCTTCTTGGAAATAATGTTCTAAAAATCCATTCATGCCGTATAAGTTAAAAAACATTCTTCTCGTACTTTGGCCCAAAAATTCAAAAAGTACCTCGAACTAAAAACAACAAAAGATTCCTATCATATCCTTTACTAAAAACTCACCGAAGGGTAAAATTGGATTTAAAAAATAGTAGGAGGATATAAATAATATTAAATATTGAGAAAACATGGATGTGGATGATAAATATTCCCCAGTAATTTCTGAAGTATAAACAATCTCGGATAAAAATGAGATTTCAAGATTTTCCCTTACCTTAGGTCCGATATGCTTCATATGAATCTGAACCTCCTGTAATATGGTTTAAATAATGTAAATTGACTTATTAAAGAATCATATTCATTGTTATGATATCATATATGGTCATATTTGTATCTTCTTGGTAGTAATATTTCATTGCTACTTGTTATTCGGGTGTTTATTACTTTATGTTCTTATGCGTGTTTTGTCGAATAAATTCTTATTACTCTTTATAGGATATAGATATATCATTTACAGAATGTAATTAGTGTAATATATATCATATTAATTCATTCAATTCATTTATATAATCATTATTCAATGAAGATCATATAGAATGAGTCGCATCACATCGTGGAGATGGTAGGTCGTATGTACGCACGAGCGAGGATATCGTTCCCATGATCGTGGAATTGTATTTAAGTGTATGTATAATATTTCAGAATCAATACCACTTTAAAATAATTATATATAGTTATTTATTTACACCATTATACCTATCCAAGTAAGGTGGTGGTGGAAAACATATTACACCACGGTGTGGAGACGGTATTCCGTACGTACGCACGCGCGGTGATTTTGTTTACCGTAGGATGGATAAGAGGTGAAATAGGGTTGTTTAATATTTATAATAATATATAATTATATGAGTGATACTAATGTTATTACCTCATAATGAAATAACTAAAGAAGAGGTAGTATAATAAGAATGGAACTTGAAGAAAATGGTAGAAGGTATTACCTCTTCTTCGAAGTGCCTCCTTTAAACTTTCTCTTAGGGCACTAGATTTGGTCTTTTGAGAAGACTAGTACCTCTAGTAGGTTTATAAGGAAGTGGGTAAATGAAATGGGCAGGGGTTGGCCGAGCTTGAAGGCTCAAAGTGGTGTGACGAGGAGAGGGAGGAGGTGCCCTTTTATAAGGGAGGAGAGGGGCACCTTTGGAAAGTGTGAAAATATTATTTTATTATAAACTTATCTTCGGTTTCAAAAGGTCCAAAAATAATTAAAGATGAATATAAGATGACTCATGGTCGAAATAAAATCATCCAATCAGAATTGGACATGTTTTGGAAAATATTTTAATCATTATAATCTTATTTATTCAAATCATTTATTAATGAGGTAAATACTGCATCATTATTGTGTCATAAATAATTTAATTTATTTGATGTCTAAAAATTATAAAAAAAATACCAAAATTTAGGAAATATTTTTAACTTTCCAATTAATATTTATAGTCGAAAAGATAATTTATATAGCCCCTTATAAAAATTAATTACTAAAGGATTTTTTGTTAATGACAATTTTGTCTTTACAATAAATTAATTAATCTAATGTGTCATTGTCTTTCATAAGTGGCTCCATGGGGTCCCAAAATCGACCCAAGGATGCCCATGGTTGGACATTACTCATCCAATAAGTTTTGGACAAGTGTTAAGGTAATTTTGAATTATTATAATTTTCTTTTAACCTTGAATTACCCTATTTACTTTTAACCGTTGTAAATAAAAGTAAACATTTACTATTCACCAAAAATTATTTTTATCTAATTGAACCACATTTTACTCCTTGATATTAACCATGTCTATCGGATTTTCTAAATTCAACTCATAAAAGCGATAAAATTAAGTTTTATGAACAATTGCAAAAGCTCCTAGGAGGTGGGTAAAAGACGGTGAAAAGTTCAATACAATTTTTTATAAATATAAAATTATTATAAAATGATTCTAATGAATTTAATTGAACTTATATAAGTATTATATATCCATTTTGACCTAAAATAAATTTAAATCAAATAAATGATTATTTAAATAAAAAGTTGGTTTTAACCAAAAACTCAGTGTTTTCACTATTCATCAAAAATTGAAGTTTTTCAGAAAAATACCAAAAATTCAGCCTAAGATATATTTGATATTATGAATTCAAAAATGATGTCTATTTTTTCAAATTCAAAATATATAATTTTCATTAATTAATTTTAAATTTAATTCCCGTTATCAAAACAAATAGCGTGTTTTTAAGAAACAATAACTATCAAAAGATCATCACTTGTTTATCTCCAATTTCAAAGTGAAATTAATTCCAATGACCCACATTGGATTAAATGGTAAAAATATATTATAATTACACTTTAAAACCAATTAAAAATATAATCTATCCATATAAATTATTACGATGAAAAAATTTGTTTTTAATTAAAATATAGCGTGTTTTTACTATTCATCAAAATATGAAAGTTATCAAAATGATATGAAAAATTTTTCCAAAATAAATTTTTATATCCTGATTCCAAATAAGAATTTTATTTTGTCAAATTGAACTTATAAATATGTCAAAAACTATATTTAAAATGTGTGCGCCATTAAAAGGCGGTAAAACTACATTTTTTGAAAAAATACTTCTTTTATCTGAAAAACTGATTTTGTTTTCATACCTCATTCTAGAAAATGTGTAAGATGATTTATAATGTTATAAAATTTAAAATTAAATTAATACTATTCATAACGGCTAGTTCATAATATTATAATAATATATTGTTGTTTAGTGAAACTCGGTATTGTGTACTACACACGCTATCGAGGAAGGTCGTGATTGCGTGTAACGCAAGCCAAGCTAGTGTTATGTGCAGTGAAAAATTCCTTTGCATATAACATAATACATAAAAAAATATACTTCTCATAAAATATCAGGGTGTTACAACTTCTCTCCCACATTGTTAATAAAATCCAAAGGACTTGGGGAAGTCTCAATATAACAAAATCTAAAGTGTATGAGGAATGTTGGACATAAAATTTTATCCTTAACTTCAAGAACCTCTCACATTTCATAACTTTAGTAATGATATACACAAGCTACTATTTATTTCAATAAAAAAGTTTAGATTCACCTGTAGCCACATTTTCTTTGATAAATTCATATTTAATGTTAATAGGTTTAGACAATGAGTATTTAATGATATTTTTAAGAAGATAAATAGCACTTATATTATCACAATTAATATTCAACACTCTTTGAACATTAAACCATAAATCTAAAAGATAAACATGTATCTACAAATCCTATATAACTACATGAGTATCCACCACATACTTTGATTTATCTTTAATTAGGGTCACTAAACACAGATTTTTACTATACGAGTAGACACAACCATCACTAATAAATAACACACCACCTAATGTGGATCTATGTTATGTATAGTCACCTACCCAATCTATATGAATTTAACCAGTAAATTTTATATCCATAAAACACCTCATAGATAAAACTATAGTTCACTATGCCTTTTCTATACCTCAAAATTCTTTAAATTTTAAGCCTGTTTGGATCCTTAATTTCACTTTGATACCAAGAGCATAGAGTCAAAACATAATAAATGTTAGGTTTAGATGTTTTTAGATACAAAAGGATACCAATTATACTTTTAAATTCCTTCTCATCAACCTTGTTTCCTTTTCATCTTTTCTAAACTTTTTTCCAAATGAGATAGGTTTGGAATCATCTTTTTAATCTTCCATTCTAAACTTTTCAATAATTATATGGTATATTTTTTTATGATACAATGATATAGTTTGAATTGTGATCAATATGTAATCCTAGAAAATAGTTTAGTTCTACCAGAATATCCATTTCAAATGGTTTTTACATCTTAGTTGCAAATTCCACGACATAAGAAACTATTATTAATGTAAATAATAATGTCCTTTATTTATACAATGACTATTAATGTGTCTATTAAATCCTTATTCAGGTATAAATTACTATCAACAGTTCCATTTTTAAACCCCATTCTTCACAACCAATATTGAAATTTAGAATACTATTCTCTTAGAGTTTATTTTAATATATGCAAAACTATCTTCGATCTGTAGACTATGTTTCCATCGTTTTTAAGTATTAAACCCTCTAGTTTCTTAACAAGGACTTCTTCTTCAAGGTAACCATTTTGAAAAGTATACTTCGCTTCCATTTGATATATCCTATAATTATTATGTGTTTCCACTACCAATAACATTCTTATTGTATCGATTCTATCAACTAGAGTAAAATTTTATTCGAAATATATTCCTTATATTTGTGAATAGACATTCTAAAATAGATTATTTTTTGTTAATTAAACTTTTTCATTCATTTTTTTCCTAAAAAATCATTTTATTCCAATTACATTATTAGTTTTCAGTCTAGGAACAAGTTCCAATGTAAGGTTTTTCTCAATTTTATTGATTTATTCATTCATATATTACACCCATTCATCATTTTTACTAACCATATCCATATATCTATGTTAAACCTATGATATAAGTGTTGTTTGGTTATAAAATCTTATCCTACTTTTGGTTTGGACTACTATGTTCTGATTTCTATTGATATTCTCAGTTTATAAATGTTTCTTTAACCTCTAAAATTGATATATGTCACAACCATTTGATTCATCATCACCATTGGAACATTTTTTGTTAGGATAAACTATTTATATTCTAATTTGAGCTTCTTTTTAAATCATTTTTTAAAATTATACTCACTATTTCTTATAGTAAACTCAAAATATTAATTTAACTTGATTGGTTTACCCATATTTTCAACAATTTTCATATAAAAATACTCAAAAAAATTATGTAATCTCTTATTCCAATATCTTTATCCATTCCAATTTGATAAATAGGCCATAAATTTTCTATCTCCATCCTTTTATTCAAACATTGTTAACCTTCTCTATTTGATCTTATTGTATAAAAGAATTTACAAAACCTTAAAATATTTCATTATAGAATTATTTTGGTACCATATATCATAAGTTGTAATATGTGTCTCAAGTATCAAAATAAATATATTTTTAATATGTCTACATGACACCTCACTCCAAAATTATTTTGAAACATTATTTTCTACTATCATTGTTATGTCTATGTCTACAATGCTCCCATTATTCCTATATGCAACACCATTCCATTATAGTGTATATGGTGTGAAATACTAGTGCTTCATTCCATGTTTGGAAAGATAAATTTCAAATGAATCAATTATGTAATCATTTCCATTATCATATCTTAGTTTTTTATACATAAACCAAGCTCTATTTCAATCTATATTTTACACATTTTAAAAATCCTAAAATCCTCAAACTTGTGTTTGATAAAAATAAAATTGGTTATATAAGTGAATTAATCTATGAATTTAATAAAATAAATATCACCCTATTTTTATTTCTATCTCATATTCCCATAAAGATCTGTATGGATTAATTCCAATGGTCTTGTATAAGTAATATCCACCTTCTTGTGACTCTTATGAGTTATCTAGAAATTTTGATAGGTTCCATAGATTCCATCTTGATCAATTTTCATCTTAGGTAGATCTCTTACCACTTCATGTTTCACAATATTTCTTAGGATTCTTTGGCCAAGATTTCCAAGTATCATATTCCATAGTATGTTCTCATCTTTCATGATCATGTAACATGTATTCGAAGGATCAAAAATCAAGAATAAATTTCCATTAGTTCTAATACATTTAGAACTAGTTTTTCCATCTATTGAAATTTAAATGATGTTTTTTTTTCTTTAGTGTTACCTCATGCACATATTCACAAAGATAGATAACACTTAATAAGTTTTTTTATCCCTTTAACATAAAAAACACCATCTGATTTCAAATATTCATACTCTATTTGAGGCATTCCAATAACTTGGATCTTTAAGGAAGATCCATTACCAAAAAATACATTACCTCCTTCACATTTCTCAAATGTATTCATAATTATAGTCTCACCATTCATATGAGTGGAATACCCACTATCAAGTATCCAATCCTTATTCTTCTTGTTATCTTTTTGGAGAAAAATTTCCCAAGAATGACTTTTCTTCATTGTGCACTTGAAATTATTTTTCCTTATCTTTAAGTGGTAATTGATTGAGTAATAATTTCATGAATTTATCAACTCTATATAATTTTATATCTCACCTTCCACATAGTACTTCATGACAATTAAACATTTTTTTTGTTTTTAACTTGGAATTAGTTTCCATCTATGTATGTTTTCTTCTAGAATTTTATTCCTTCTCATTTAATCTGATCCCCCTAACTTAATATATTTTTCTAGGTAAATAAATTTTATAGAAACATGTAGATTATTTATTCAAAAACATTACATAGCACCATAAATATTCCAAAAATAAAAATATTCTTAGAAAATAAGTATTGTGTCCAGGTATTTTCTATCTATAAGTTTACATTTAGTAAACTGTTTAGGTTTAATTTTGTATCTAATTTGGAATTAAAGTTTCATTCAAGATTGTTACTTCATTAGTCACTATTCAAAGAAATTTATATCTATTTTCATGGTCCAAATTTGACCAGTATTAAAATTTAAATCTATATTGTTAGTTCTAATAGTTTTGGAAACAAATTTTTCATAAGAGGATTTTACCAGAATTTTATTAGCATTTTTAGATAATTATACTTTCACTTAAATAGATATTTTAAAGTAATTATTCATCTTTTTTAACTATTTCTTATATTTAATAAATTTTTATAACGCCATTAATAATTCTCTATCCTTTAAATAAATATTTTTATCAAGATATTTTATCACTTTATTGTATTAGAAGATTTTATCCTAAATTTTTTACTTTATTCTGTAAGAGTAATCTCCCTTTGAACCTTCTCTCTTTTTTTATCTTTTAAATTCTTTTTCTCATTTACCAACTTCTTTTTCTCTTTCTAGATCACGGTTTTTTTTCTCAAGACATACCTCAATATCATATTTGAGTATGTATTAAAAATTTTAAGGTTATGAATTATCTTCACTACCACTTGATGAAGCAATGGTTTTCTTAACATCAGATACAAAACTTATATAGTTCTCGTAAATTTATTCATTATAATCACTACATACGGTATTAGTAGTTTCCTCTTCTTTACTCAACAAATTTTTTCTTTTGGTCCTCTTAAATATCTTATTTCTTCTTCCTTCCTTTCAAACTTATTTATAATTTTTTATCCACTTTTTCCCTTGATAATTTTCATCATTTTCAGATTCAAAATATTCTCCTTTATTCTATTTACAAGTAACTAAATATCGTACTAGTCTATTACATTTATAGAATCTAGGATAGAATGTACCTTTGTTCTTACTTTTACCCTTATGAAATATTTTGGAAATGAAAGAAATATTTCTTTGTTATTTTTCATCTTAGTTCTCAAAATCAATTGAGTTTGTAATATCTTCATAATTAATAATTTACATCTTCCTACAACTTCAAAATAAATTTCATATTTCACTTTATTTTTGAATACTATGAGATTTGTCATCTCATATGCAATGATAATATTATGTAAATCATCAAGATACGAACCTTCTCTGTCTTCTAAATCTGAAATTTTAAGATCAAATCTATCTGGAAATTTTCTTATTATATTTTTCACAATTTTGTAAAAGTTTCTCACCAAAGCATCATATATTATTCATAATTTCATTTACTTGAGTAAATAAATCATCAATTAATTCATCCTCTTCCATTTTTATTTCTTTAAATTTAATTCCCTAGATTTGTAACATTTCCTCTTTGACATTCACATTTCCATCATAATTACTATCCAACTTGACCCATATTTCTTTTATAGTTTTCAATATGGTAAAATTAGCATATAACTTCTTTTATAATGAAATGAGAATATTATTTTTTGATTTTTTATCCACTTCCATGTTCCTTTTGTAAACAAACTACAAATTATAATCATCTCCAAAGGTTTAAATCCCATTATAGTCACATCATGGAATTTCAATACAAGGGATAAAATATATGTCAACATTTTATTCTTCCATCTGTGATAAGTTTTTCTATATAGTGTTTGTATTCCATTACTGTTTACCAAATTAATATAATATATTCTCTAAGGTTAATAGATTGGATCCTATATAGGTAACTTTATCTAATTCCAATTTAAGTTCCTGGTAGGATTAGTTTTCTCCACTAAGAATGGGGGTGGATTAGTGAGGGTGGGTTTTTTTAAAAAAATTATCTTTATGACTTGTTAGAGTATAATCAACTCAAAAAAAATCTCATTATCACACAATCATGAAAGGAATAATAAATAATAAGGAACACATGATTTTTAAAAGGTTAATATACAATGTGGAATCCAACTCTTTATTGTGGTTGGTTTCTCTCGCTAGCTATGAATTATTTTCACTATAAGCATAAGTGAGTTAAAATTTCATGTATTCATATGTAATCACACAATACATGTTAGGATTCACACACAACATCATAGATTTGCACTATAGGAAAAATATAATAAATAAAAAATGGAGAATATTTCCAATTAAACTAGGTTAGCATTAATTCCTTACATGTGTGGTGGGATTCTATATGAATACTTATAATTGGAAATCACTTGTGATTATAGTGAAAATAATATATGGTTTGTGAGAGCAGTCAACCATCATAAGGAGTAGGATTCCAAACAGGATCAAAACCTCATAAAAAACATGTATTCCTTTTTTTATTTTTTCCTACATGATCATGTAAAAGTGATATAATTTTTTGTTTTTAGTAGAGAAGTATCTAAAAAGTCACATAGGATTTTTTTTAAAATAAATTATAAAAACCACCCTTTACTGTTTCAACTCCCCTTCTCATTAGAGAAAACCAATCCTATTGGGAACTTTATGGAGCAAGTTATATTTCAATAATAGGGGTTTCTATCAGAATTTTGTGGTTTATAATGTCTTAAAGAGTTGTTTTTTAGATTTTATTAGAGACCTAAAGATTTTTTTGGTGCTTGGGTGAGAGTTAAAGAAATTTAAGGGTGACCTTTTACTTATTTTTAGACTATATATGGATCATCACACCATGATAGAGGAAGTTTGTGCCATTATAAGGGATAGTTTAAGATTTATTCTAAGGTTGGTAAGGCACCATGAAATACAGGCAATAGGTCACACCATGAATTATTGGTGTCATAGTGTGGTGGAGGTGTGAAATTAAGGATGAAATCCATAGGAAGAGGTGGTCACACCATGACCCATGGGAGTAATGGCATGGTGGATTTTGTGTGGGTTTTGGAAAAAGAAAATATATAACATATGTGCATTACATTGTGGGTAAGAATGCCACACCATGATGAGTACCCTTACATAATATATTAGAGTCCTTATTTATTAGTTTTGTGCTTTTTGGATGCAGTGTCTTGGACCTCGGGTGGTTTTGGTGGCTCTGTTTTAGATGGTGATGGTTGTGGGTTCATCCAATGAAATTTGGCAGTGTTGGAGGAAGTAAGTGTTGGTGACTAGTGGCATCATCCGGTGATGACCTATGTTGTCATAGGTTTGCTTACCAGTGACCAGGTGGTGTTCTTCAGGGCTCATTGATGTGGTCATTTGACATTTTTTTGAAGGTATTTCCATATATCATTGGATTTGTTAGTCTATTGGGGTGTTTACTTATATGCCTACACCGGTTATCTTCATGTTGCACTTGGATGGTGATGATGTTTTAGGTACCATCGAGTGAGAGGCCTCAAAATAAGGATGGGTATGATGACAGCCATCATTCTACTATCTGTCATCTTTTGATGGAGATTGGGCACCTTGATTTGGACTCCTGCTCAATGTTTTATATTAGGTCTTGCATTGTATTTGGTAGAAATTGTTGTGAGTTTCTTGCATGATCTGTTGGGTGGGCGGATCTAAAGAGAGAAGGGTGTGCCAGCACCCTTCATTAGGCTCTCCTATACATATTTTTGTTGGTTGGATATGTATTGTGACATGTTTTTCTGACTATAATGGTGAAAATTTTTGGAAGAGGGGGAGATTCGTTTTTTGTAATGAACTCATTGTTGTAGTGTCATGCAAGGAGGTGATGAGGATTTTTATGGTTTTTTTATTGATGTTTTATTCACTTTGGACTCACAAATACATTATGACCTTGTGGTATTTTTTAAGGCATTTTTACCTTGATTGTAATGGGTTTCCTCTTTCCTAGGTTTAAAGAGGTCTTCTTCTTATTTTGTTCAATAAAGGGGGTTTGACCCTCAAACTTTTCAAAAACAAATAGAGAAAATTATGGTCGTGACATGACCAAGAGGTTCATGTCGTGATACCTTATTATGAGCAGATTCCATATCATGGAGGTGGAGGCTACATAGTAGAGACTAGGTTCGTAATTGTTTGGTCTGCCTAAGGGGGTTATGCCACAACTTGACCAGAGGGGTCAAGCCGTGAGAGATTAGGTCATAGGTCCTAGTTTTAGTCCAGGTATTTATGTTGCATTGTGACCCAAGGGGAAACACTATGATGGGTGACCATGTGACAACATCATGTTATGAAACTTATGGTTCACTCCATGATGGTGACCCTTTACTATTTTTAAAATATAGGTAGACCTATCATTTTAGTGTTGGCCCCCCTTCAATTTTAGGTTGAGCAGCCAAATAGGGAGTGTTGTTTTTAGCCACCTCTCCCACTCTCATTCCTCCCTCCGATTCCACTTGGCAATAGGAGATTTTTAGATGATTCCACATCATATATTAGGTGATTTATTCATCATTTTACTTCCATTTTTCCATTTCATTAATTAGCCATTGATTTTAGTGTCTTGTACTAGGGTTCAAATGGAAATTTCACTAAATCATAGTGGAAATTGTCACCAACCAGGCCAGCTCGTCATCCGACTCGGTCCGCAACATGTCCCAAAGGGCGTTCCCAATCCCCATGGGCTGGAATAAGTGCTCGGGTATCAAAACAGTACAAGGGAATAATTTACTCGAAAAAGTAAAAACAAAACCACTAACAAGATAAACAAACTAAAATTGTGAACTGACAACCAAACAGACCCTGCAACTAAAATAAAATTTAAATGTTTACAAATTGAACCAACAACTAATATAAAACGACCACAAAAGAAACCAAAACACAAACACAGCCTCCAAGTAACAAGAGAGGTGTAACATCCACAAGCTATAAACACCAACCTGCACGAGAAGACCATCGGTGACCCGAACCATCATCAGTAAGCAGGATGCCGAAACCTTTAATACACAAAGAACAAGGTCTATATACACCCAAAGGAGTATGTAGGGTGTGATCCAAGAGCCCAGTAGGGAATCACCCAACAAAAAGGTTCCACATATAAGCATTAAATGACAAATAAATTTGTAGGCTAAATAAATTAAAGGACACCAAACCTTGAACAGATTTAAAGAAACAATTTCTATAAAGAAAACACCGTCAAAGAAAACAACTTAAATAAAAAACCCTTTCATTTAAGAAAAAACAAACCTTAAAGAAAACCCAAAAGCTACACCATATGCTAACGGTGAGTGTATAGTAGTCTAGGAGCACCAAAAGTGGGATAGTCCCTATCGGTACTTTCAAAAAGAATGGGACCCTAGAACATCATGTCTCGGTGAATAGTAGTATATGAATCACAACAAAATAAATTCTCATGCATGATACACTAGTAGGGAAACACATCCATAACTTAGTGGTCTCCAGTCATCATTCATAGTTTAGTTAGTGTTGTATTCATCAAAGCAGCTAAGTAAAACCAGGACAGAGCCGCTTCTGTATCACTAACATGCTAGATCTAGTCCACCCACCTAGTACATAGGCTTCCCCTTTTGGGCTCAAGATGTTACAATTTCACATTTAATGTCAAACTCATAATAATAAAATAAATACGGTGTTACATAAACCCAATACCACACTTGAAAACACGCAAAAATCCATTTGAAATAGTATGCACAGCTGAAAGACTTTACCCAACTCAATTAAAAAAAATTCATCATTTTATTATTATAGTATATTAAATTCTTTAAAAAGAAACATAACACGGCTTAACACACAAAACCAACTCAGCCCTTATTCATGTCCAAACACACCCAACTCCATGTCAAGAACACAAACCACACTACTCACATCAATTAATAACCCAACTGTATAGTTAAAAGACCCTTTTTCCGATTAAACCAAACACTAAAAATCTTATTAAGCAATTTCAAAATATGACACATGACTTTAAACACCAATAGAGCACTCAAACCCTCTTTTTGGACAAAATTCATATGAAGGCTAAAAAAGGGGAAGCCTGGGTACTAGGTGGAGTGGGTTGTTCAATGTGGGTTTTCACAGCAACAACCCACTCCACCTACACAACACCTTCCCTCATGACCAAACAAATGAAACACCCTATCAAAAACATGTTTAACACCACTTTCACTAATTAAAAACTAACTGTACATATTATTAAACACTAACTATTGAATAAATTAAAGTTTTTAACCAAATAATGCACTCACACCACATGAAAATGCTACCAAACAAATCTAAAACATGGAAAACTCCAAGAAAACACAATCTGCACCCAAAAGAATAAATCAAGGAACATTAAAAATTACTAAGAAAGCAAATTTATTCATTAAATAATGTCTAAATATGGAACCACCTACCTCACATGAAGATCCTTCAGAGAATTGGCGCAAAACACACCTTCACCACATTCAAACCACGAATGAGTAAGAGGAGGCCTAACCAATGAGATTGAATCCAAAACAAATAGTTAAACCTCAAAACTAGTTCCATTTAAAATAAAACACTAGGGTTTAAAGCATCACACTTTAATTTAAATTCACACTTGAAACCTTTGAATAGTACTTGGTGTTTCAAGTGCCACTTGAAAGGGAAAGTAACACTTTTTAGAAAACACTTTAAAAGCCCCAAAGAAACCTTATAAAATCGACCATGCTTCTAAAACTCCATTTGAGCATTTTCTCAACCACATGGTATGCATGGTTTGTTAAAATATATTTAAAACTAAACTTTGAATTTGGATAACCCCTCGCACTCCAAGTATATAGTAATGGAATGAAATTTAGACCTTGATAAACAAAAAATACATGCCATGCCATCATTAGAAAAATCACACATCATTAAAACACCAAGAAGACAATGGTTTTTCGAAATTAAATTAAGGGCATGGGGAGATCCAACCTAGAATAGATGGAAAATGGTCTAGAAAGCAACACATTCAATGGAAAAGGCTCCAACAAGAATAAGAACTACCCTCCTAACCCAATAATCGTGAGGAGATCATGAAGAAATCGCCAAGAACAAGGGTTTAGAAGGGAGTTCATCAGAGATCCAGAGGGGCTCGCCCAAAGGGGAAGGTCATGTGATGCGAATTGGCTAGGGGAGGGGTGCAACGTGATCTAGGTGGGGAGATGGGGAGGGTGGCGAGTCGGCCATGGGGATGAGCAGGTCGGAGTGGCACTGGAGGGAGAGTTGTCAAAGTGGTGCTAGTCAGTAGAGGAAGTTTAGTGGCTGGGAATGCTAGGCAAGAGATCATAGGTGTGGCGCGAAGAGGAGGTCGGCATGAGGCGTTCACTAGATGGGAGGAAGGGGAGGCGATGGCTGGCCGGGGAGGGACCTGCGTAGCAAGCTGAGGGGTGCATCGGCGGGTGTCCGTGCGACTCTGAGCAGAGGCAAAGTGTGATGGGAAGGAGGGACAACCAGTGGTGCGGTGAGATTCCAAAGAGAAGGGGTGGCGTAAGTTATTGTAGGAGGGGAGGAGGAGTGTCACGACCAGGTGTTTAGGGAGGAGGCCCGGTAGTTCTACGTGAAGAAGGGGGGTGCTACACTCACTAAGGGGGAAATCCCTACTCAAAGGAAAGATAAAAAAATATAAAACTAAATAAAACTAAATAAAACTAAAATTGAAACTAATAATAAAAAAGATAAGAATAACCATAATAATAATAATAGGGAGAAGAATAAGAATAAGAATACTACTACTAATAATAATAATATCCTCAAATACTAATATTACTATTAATATTAAAACAATTCATTAAATTTCAATCTAGCTCTTCTTATTTTATTTTATTTTTATTTTACGACTCATTTAATTTTATTTCTTCATAATTAATTTATTTCATTTAATTAGTTGAACATTGGGAAGGCATGCGGAGACCCGGGTGAGGTCATGCGGTGACCCAGGTGAGGTCGCACGGCTTCAACAGTGGTGCGTTGAACATTTTCAAGGCCAACACATGTGTTTTTAAAATAGAGAATTCAAAATATTAAGTTGGGTTTCAACCCGGACTACCCAACACAAAGAAAATTAATAAAATGACTAATTTAAAAATGGAGGGTATGATAATTCTCCCCACTATAAACCTTTCTGTCCCCAGAAAGCCACAACTAAGGTTGAGACTCAAAGAAGAAATTGATACCCCAATAAGTTCCAAATAGGATCCCCACAATCAATAAGAAAAAAGAGGAAAAAACATTGTGCTCAGAGAAAGTTACTCAAATTCAACTTCAATAAATGCGTAAAAAGACTTTTTGATATGTGTCGCCCACCCCAAAGAGCTAGAATGCCTCCAGTTGTTTGATCAAGGAATATAACTCTCGCACCCACAGAACCCAACTTCACAATCCGAAACACCAAAATTACCATAGAACGAAAACCCCACCATTTGTCTAAAAAGAACAAACAAGATCAAACAACATATCAAGAACACTCTTATCACCTACTACCAAATCACCTATAGAAACTGGACCAAAAGCCCAACATTGAAAAATCCTGAAGGGGCTCCCCACCTTTAAAAACCTACTGACGCCTAAGATGAGATTGTAAAACTGACACAGGGAGGCCTGGGCAGATTCCCCACCATGAGAATAGGGTAATATAGCTTTATTTTCGAGGAGTTTCAGTGAGACCCTAAATGGGTCTCCCAACCATTGGCACCAACAAAAACACGAGAACTTAGAGGCTTCCCGACACTAACCCAACAACCCACCAAAAGGGTGGGAAGGGCAGGGCCCAACCATTGGGCGTCTAAACCATAGCCAAAGACAAACCAACATATCAACATCCTTGGATGAGCACCGTTCAACTTTGAGACTAATTCTCAATAACAGACCCCATAAGGACCGACAAAAGTGATTGAATCCAGTGGGACGCAACCCCCAAGACTTTAAGGTAATGAGATGACCATGCCTCCTCATAGCCACGTGAAATCCCACACACACAAACAGGTCATTTAGAATGTAATAGCTACAGGAAATGATCTAAACTAATTTCACTTCCAACACTGATGAAAAAAATAAGGTCAAGGTCTCATACACTCTTGGGGTTCCTGACCATGTTCCAGTATCACTCTAAGGCCTATGGCTGGATCCTTGATGTTTAAAGAATATCTTGACCCGCATTTAGGCATTGAAGACTCTCAAATGGACCTTCTTCTTTCCTAGTGTTGTAAGCAACTATACTGTATTCAAGAAAACTCTATCAGACACAACACACTCAGACATCCAACTACTCCCTCGTGGAACATCCACCAAAACAAGGGTTTTGATGATGCACATGTATCACTTCTTCACCTTAACCAAGAAACTTAAGAAGTAAAGATTCATGAATAACACTACCCTTTGAAAAAGAAAAAAAATAAAACTCCCCTTAGAGGAGGACACACCCCTATGAGAATAGGGATTCCCAAAGGATTATATGAAATTCACCCTTGATCTTCAAGAGGACTCCTGATGTAGACGTCACCAAACATGACCCTTGCAGCCGATGGAAGCACTACAACCCTTTCAAGACATCGGTCAACACAGATAATTCTAAATCACCTTCACCCTTCCCAGCTGGAATTCCTTTCACCATTTCTAGGGGAACCTTCAAACAGAATATTGTCAAACTTTGTACCTGACAACCCACACAACTCAGAGAAATCAAAACTCCCTTCAACTCCCCTCTCATCCATCATCCCGCTATGAGAGGATCTGTTTAGTTTTAAAAAGGATAGGGGATTCAATTATAGAATTCAAGAAGAGATTCCTTTGATCAACTAGAGGTCCAAATAATGGAGAATTTCCCATGGCCACACTTCAATTGCATGTTAATGCTTTATGGGGGAAAACACTAGTCAAGAAATAAAACCATGGACCCAACCAAATTGGTCCAATGGTCAAGACATACCACAAGAAAACACTAAACATGCAGGAGGAACAACTGCAAGGGCTTCCTGAAGCACTTTCAAAAAAATTCATTAACTACATGCTTGCATACCAACTTATAAATAAGAATTCAAACTCATGACACAAATCATTTTTACTTAAAAACTAGATTTCCATGAATCCAAAATAAAGAGACGAGGAATGACGCAAGAGGAGAATACAGTCAGTGGGTGACTAGAACAAATGGTTGGAGGCCATATGCCAATCACGCCACTACAACAGAGGGTATTCTAGGACAGCGTCCCCAGCTCCACATGGCTTTCGAGACCCTGCGAGCTCACTAGGACCACTGACCCTACTACTTTTTCATTTCCCCTAAACAAGACTAACCGCAAGGACCAAAGACTCAGACAACCTCATCTTACTTTGGTAACTCGAGTCCCGACATGAGGTGTGCTGGTCAGGCACCTTACTCGTAGCCAGGACGTCGAGTCCTAACAACCTTAACTCTAGTATACTGTGACTCTGTCCCAAAAGAACACGACCCAAGAGATAAAACCTCCTCTAATACCATTTTGTCACGAACTTAGCTGGGTCGTCGTCTCACCTGGTGCTCGACCCAGTCCGCGACATGGCCCGAAGGGTGTTCCCGATCCCCATGGGCTGGCACAAGTGCCCAGGTATCAAAACAATACTTGGGAACTATTTACCTAAAAAAGTAAACACAAAACCATAGACAAGATAAACAAACTAAAATTGTGAACTGAAAACCAAATAGACCCTCCAACTAAAATCAAATTTAAAGGTTTACAACTTGAACCAACATCCAAAAGAAAACAACAACAAAATAAACCAAAACTCAAAAACAACCTCCAATTTACAAGAGAGGTGTAACATCCACAAGCTATAAACACCAACCTGCACAATAATACCATTGGCAACCCGAACCATCATCAGTAAGCAGGATGCCTCAACCTGGAATAAAAAAATAACAAGGTCTACATACACCCAATGGTGTATGTAGGGTGTGAGCCAACAACCTAGTAGGATGTCACCCAACAAAATGGTTCCATGTATAATCATTAAATTACAAATACATTTGCTAGATAAATAAATGAAAGGACACCAAATCTTGAACAATTTTAAATAAATAGTTTCTATAAAGAAAAAACCTTCAAAGAAAAAAACTTAATTAAAAAAACACCCTTGATTTTAAGAAAACCCAAACCTTCAAGGAAACCCAAAAGCTACACTGTATGCCAATGGTGAGTGTATAGTAGTCCAGGAGTTCTAAAAGTGGGAGAGGCCCTATTGGTACTAGCAAAAAGAATGGGACCCTATAACATCGCGTCTCAATGAATAGTAGTATAGGAATCACAACAAAATGTGTTCTCGTGCACGATCCAATAGTAGGGTAACACATCCATAACATAGTGGTATCTAATCATCATTCATAGTTTAGTTAGTGTTGTAGTCTTCAAATTAGCTAAGTGAAATTGGGGCAGAGGCACTTCTGTATCACTAGCGCGCAAGATGTAGTTTGCCCACCTAATACCTAGGCTTACCCTTTTGTGCTCAAGATGTTCCAATTTCACATTTAATGTCAAATACAGATGAATAAAATAAACAGGGTGTAACCTAAACCAAATGACACACTTTCACATGCACAAAAATCTATTTGAAATAGTACGCACACCCGAAAGACTTTACCCAACTCAATTAAAACAATTTCAGCATTTTATTATTAAAGCATATTAGATTCTTTGTAAACAAATTATTTAAAAAGAAACATAACACGGCTTAACACTAAAAACCAACTCATCCCTCCTTCATGTCCAAACACACCCAATGCCACATCTAGAACACAAACCGAACTAATCACGGTAATTAATAACCCAATCGCACAGTTAAAAGACCCTTTTTCCAATTAAAAAACACTAAAAAATTTATTAAGCAATTTCATAATATGAAACATGACATTAAACACCAGTAGTACACTCAAACCCTCTTTTTGGAAAAAATTCATATGAACACTACACTAGAACATAAACCTCTCACTTTTCGCATTTCACAAAAATAAATGAAAAGTTTCTAAAAACACTAGTAGACTGTTCGATGTGGCTTTTCACAGCAACAACCCACTCCACCCACACAACACCTTCCCTCATGACCAAACACATGAAACACCATGTCAAAAACACATTTAACACTACTTTCGCATATGAAAAACTAACAGCATGTATTATTAAACACTAACTATTGACTAAATGTAAGTTTTCAACTAAATAACTCACTCACACCGCATAAAAATGATACCAAACATATCTAACACATGGAAAACTCTGATAAAACCCAATCCACACCCAAAAAAATAAATCAAGGAACATTAAAAATTACTAAGAAAGTAAATTCATTCATTAAATAATGTCTAAACACGAAACCACCTACCTCAGATGAAGATCCTTCAAATAATTGGTGAAAAACACACCCACACCACATTCGCACCACGAAAGAGTAATAGGAGGCCTAACCAAGGAGATAGAATCCAAAACAAATAGTTCAACCTCAAAACGGGTTCCATTTAAAATAAAACACCAAGTGTTTAAAGCACCACACTTTAATTTAATTTCACACTTGAAACCTTTGAGCAGTACTTGGTATTTTAAGTGCCTCTTGAAAGGGAAAATATCACTTTTGGGAAAACACTTTTAAAGCCCCAAAACAACCTTATAAAATCGACCACACTTCTAAAATTCCATTTTGGAATTTTCTCAACCACATGGTATGCATGGTTTGTTAAAACAGATTTAAAAATAAACTTTGAATTGGGATAACCCCTCGCAATCCAAGTAAACAGTGATGGAATGAAATTTAGACCTTGATAAACAATAAACACATTCCATGCCATCATTAGAAAAATCACACATCATTAAAACACCAAGAAGACTATGGTTTTTCAAAATTAAATTAAGGAAATGGGGAGATCCAACCTATAATCGATGGCGGATGGCCTGGAAAGAGTCGCCTTCAATGGAAAAGGCTCTAACAATATCATGAACCAGGATGGGTTGCTATCCAACCTGGTGCCCGACCCGGTCCACGACATGGCCCAAAGGGCATTCCCGAACCCCACGGGCTGGCACAAGTGCCCGGGTATCAAAATAATAGATGGGAATGATTTACCTGAAATATTAAACACAAACAACCAACAAGATAGATAAACTAAAATTGGAAACTGACAACCACACAGTCCCTTAACTTTGGACCAAACTTAAAGTTTACAATTCAACCCAAAACTCTAAGGAGACTGCTATGGAAAGAAAACTAACACATCAACTCGCACCTTCATGCAATATAAGGATCCATCTCCTCAAACCACCATTGTCAGTCCTGCATGGGAAAACCATCGAAAACTCAAACCACCATTTCTAAGCACCATGCCTCAACCTAGAATTCAAAGAGAACAAGTTCTACATACACTCGAAGGTTTATGTGGGGTGTGATCCAATATCTCAGTAGGACGTCCCCAAATAAAAAGGTTTCATGCATAACTATTAAATGACAAATACATTTGTAATGTTAATTAAAGAAAAGAAGTAAATACTGGAAAAGTTTTAAATAAAATAGGATTAAGGAAAATTGTTTCAAAAGGAACAACTTAAATTAAAACACACACACCCTTACCTTTTTAAAATAACAAAAGTGTCACACCGACAAGCGTAAAGGAACAAATGAGCACTAACATGGGAGAGGCCGAATGGGTGTTTGCTAGCTTGGGTCCCTAGATCTTCGTGTCTCGGTGAAACGTGGCTTAGAAGGCCACAACCCTTAGAAAATGTGTTTTAGAAGGCCACGACCCTCAGAAAATGTAGATTAGAAGGCCACGAACCTCAGAAAAGCATATGTTTATTTAGTGTTTCAATCGTCAGTCCTGCCAGTGAAACTGGGTCGAGACACCTCTGGAACACAAGCCCACTAGTCTAGTCCACCCTCCTAGCTACCCGGGCTTCTCGGTTTGTGCTCACTCAAGTTTCAAGTTCAAGTCACCGATCATAATAATGCATAAACCCCAAACAGGGTGCTTACACACGAGAAAACACAATTTTCACAGCCAAACCCACTTATAAAACCATATGCACACCAAAATATTTTTAAAACTTAATCTACACTACCTACACATTATATTAAACTAGATTAAAAGTTTAACAAAAATGATATGATAATTAAGAAAACCCCTAAGATAACTTAGTAAATAGTATTCAAACATGTCGTTAAACTCTTAAAGGGAAAAAATTCATTCAAAACCCCTTTCCAAAATAAAACATATTTTGACACATGCCAAAATATAAACCACATCATCCACACTCCCTAACTCACACACTGCACAATTTACAAAATAATAATAAAAATTCCCAAGGTAAAATCTTATAAAACAATTGAAAAAAAATCACTTGGCATTAACCACTAAACCCACAAAAAACCCTATTTTATGACTAAACATGCCTGACATCATGCCAAAAATACAATGTTCACCACCTGCACAAAATAATATGCTAACCGAATAATTTGGAAATCACTAACAACTAACTAGATAAAAGTTTGCAATAGAAAACACATACGTAACATAAACATGGTACCAAACAATTTCAACACAAAAAAAACTTCAATGAAAACCAACTTCACACTACACAAAGTAATTAAATAATATGTTAAACAAATTGATCTTGAAAGTAAATTCATCAAATAATAACTTAGACATGGAGCCACCTAACTCGACGTCAAACCCTGAAAATTGATGTGAAATCTTCAAATTCTAGCACGAAACATCAATCGTGCGCCGTTTGCACCGCAAGGAACTTTGCGCAAACTCAAAAACACAAATTCGGATCAAAAAATTCATGTTAGAACCCTAAAATATGAACTCATACCCACTGAAAAAAATGAATCTCAAATACTAAGGTGAGATACTTATCCAAAGGGGGAGTAGGGGAGGTCTGGTGGCTGGACCTAGGTGTCGCGCTACGGGTTGTCTTCTAGGAATAGGCAGGGCACCATGGGAGGGTCCGAGGTGGTCGTCCGGGGGTGTTTCAGTCACCGAAGGGGTCGGATGAGGGTTTTATAGAGGAGAAACTGGAGGGGGTAGCGGGTCACAGTGTCGGAAGAATGAGGCGGTGACGAGAGGTCGAGATAGGGGGATTGGCGTGACAGTATGACGACGCGAGGGGGGCGGCGTAGCAAGCTGATGGTTGTACAGGTGGGGTCTGTGCGATGGTGTGAGGGGGGAGTAGGGGTGTGGTGGTTTGTGGGAAAGAGAAGAAGGGAGGAGGGGCTTGTCGGGCTGGGTAGGGGGCACCGAAAACAAAAAGGGTGAAACCCTAAACAAAGAAAGAAAAATGATAAAATAAAAAAACCAAAATCAAAACTAATAATATTATTAACATTAATAATAATATTATTTTAAACTAAACCTTAAAAACAAGAATAAGAATAATAATAACAATAAAAATAATAGTGTAATAAAATTTATATCCTTAAAATGATATCCTTAATTAAAATTTTAACAATTTTAATGAGAATAATTAAGGATGATGAAAATAATAATTTATGGTGACATTAATAACAATGACATTTATGATATTAATAAAAGTGGTAATAACCTAACATAATATTAACAATAAAAATAATCATAGTTAATGTTAATAATATTAATAATAATGATAATCTTAAAAAAATAATTATGTTATTAATAATAATGATGAGTTAATAATATTAACAATTATATTAATATCCTAACACAAGTAGTAATAATAATAATATTAGTAATAAAAATAATTAAAATGGTAATGATAATATTAATAACTTAATAAAATTTGTATTCCCAAGACTGTAAATAATAACAATAACAATATTCTCAAATAATATTATTTTTAACATCATTAAAATAATTTGTTAAATTTTACCACACTTTTTTTTATTTTATCTACATTTTATTATTCATTTCATTGCCTTTATCTTCCTTAAACACTAGGTAGGGCGTGTGGTGAACTGGGCGAGGTCACGCGGTGACCCGGCCGAGGCCGTGCGGCGTCGACCGCGGTGCGCTGGATGCAGTCAGGGATGAAACGTGCGTTTAAAAAAGAAAAAGAACTCAAAATCTTAAGTTTGCTTTCAACCCAGACCACCCAATGCAAATAAAATTAATAAAATAATTAATTTAGAGATGGTGGATGTGAAAATTCTCCCCACCATAAATCTTTCCATCCCAGGAAAGCCATGGCTAATGTTGAGACTCAAAGAAGAAACTAATGCCACACTAAGGTTCAAAGAGTATCCCCACAATCAACAAGCGAAGAAGAAAAAGCATCGTTCTCAAAGAAAGTGACTCAAAGACATCTTCAAAAAACTCGTAAAAAGACTTTTTTATATGTTTCGTCCATCCCAAAGTCCTAGAACACCTCCAATTGATTGATCAAGGATAGGAACTCTCTCACTCGCGAAAACCAACTTCACAAATCGAAATACCTCATGTACCATAGAACGAAAACCCCACTGTTTGTCTGGAAGGAACAAACAAGATCAAACCACATCCAAGTAACACTCTTATCACCTACCACAAAGTCATTACTAGGAACATAACTTAAAGGCCATTATTGGAAAGCCTGAAGGGCTCCCCACCATTAGAAACCTTCTAACACCCGAGATAAGATTGGAAAACCGACATAGGGAGGCCCGGGCGGACTCTCCACCATAAGAATAGGGTAATATTTGTTTATTTATGGGGAATTTAAGCAAGCCCCCTAATGGTTCTCACAACTGTTGGAACCAATGAAAACACACAAACTTGGAGGCTTCCCAGTACTGACCCAACACCCCACCAAAAGGGCAGGGAGGGCGGGGCCTAACCATCGAGTATCAAAACCAAAGCTCAAGACAAACCAACATCTCAACATCCCTAGATGAACATAGTTCAACTTTGAGACTGATTTTTCTAACAGACCTGCATATGGAGCACTAAAAGCAATTAAATTCAGTGGGACGCAACCACCTGGACTTGAAGGTAACAAGACAAACATGCCTCCACATAGTCACAGAAACCTTATGCAGCTAGAGGGTTTGTTCAGAACAGAACAGACACAGAAAACAATTTAAATTACCTTTACTTACCAGTGACATAAATATAGTCGGGGTCCCTACACTCTTGGGGTTCCTAACCATGCACCAACTTCACTCCAAGGCCTATGGCTGGAGCCTTGATGTTTGAAGCATCTTCTGCCTAACAGTCAGGTATTGAAGACTCCCGAATAGGGCTTCTCCTTCTGGTGTCACACGCAACCACACCACAACCGAGACAACACCAACAAACACAACACATCATGACATACAATTATTCCCAAACCAAACATTTACCAACACAAGAGCTAAAAGGGTGCATGTTCGTCACCCTTTGTCACACTAAATGAGGTCACAACACCAAAAATCATCACTAAACTTGACCATTGCTATTGAGAAAAACATTATACAGAAAAAGACTCCAAACTGAGTCCTAAATGACACGTGATTCCTGCAATCGACCATAGAATCCTCATGTGACTGGGTCTACCACACTGGTGACCTAACATAGACCCTTTCTTAAATGAAACCAACGAAGGGCCAAAGTTCATTTAGAATAGCAACCCGCACTGACAACTCCAGGCTTCTTCCACCTTTCCCCTATGGAATCTCCTTCACCGTTTCCAAATATGCCTTTCAACTGGACAACATCAAACTTAACCCTTGACTATCAAATAACTAAAGGAAACCCAAGTTTCATTCAACCCTTCACACATAACCCTCTCGGTGTGGGAGGATTCGCTTGACCGAAAAGGATGAGGGACAAACTTAGAACTATCACTAAAAAAGGAGAGTCCTTACTTTAATCAACTGGAGGGCCTCCCAACAGCGAATTACCCGTGGCCACACATCAATCGCATGTTAATTATTTATAGGGGCGTACACTAGTCAAGAAAACCATGGACTAAATAAAATTGGTTCAATGGTCAAGACATACCACAAGAAAACACTAGACGTGCAGGGGGAACCACTACAAGGGCTTCCCAAATCACTTTCCAAAAGAATCACTATCCACATACTTTCATACTAACTTACAAATAAAAATTCAAACTCAAGACACAAATCAGTCAGAAAGGTCCCTCAGCTTGAAACACCTCACATGTGGTTTCCCATGTGAACACCAAGGATCAAAACTAGGCCTTTTCCCATTTTTCAAAACCAAACATTCAACCCACACTTTTCTAACCTTACACATCATTTCATTTTTAAATCGCTTCATTTGAAAACATTTTCCAAGACCAAAACATTTTTACTTAAATATCAAATTTCCACAATTTCAAAACAAAGAGATGAGGGACAATGAAAGAAGAAACTAGTGTCAGTGGGTGACTGGTACATATGGTTGGCGGCTATACGCCAATCACGCCATTGCCATAAAGAGTATTCTGGGACAACGTCCCCGACTCCACATGGCTTTACAGACCCTAAGAGCTCATTAGGACCACTGACCCTACTCCCTTTCCATTTCCCCTAAACAAGACTAACCACACGGACAAAAAATTTAAACAAACCTCAAATTACTTTGGTAACTCGAGTCCTTCCATGAGGTGTGTTGGCCAGGCACCTTATTCGTAGCCAGGACGTCGAGTCCCGACCACCTTATCTCCAGTCTACTGTGAATCCATCCCAAAATAACAAGAACCAATATAGAAAACCCCCCTCTAATACCATTTTTTCACGAACCAGGTCGGGTCGCCATCCGACCCGGTCCGTGACATGGACCGAAGGGTGTTATTGATCCCCACGGGCTGGCACAAGTGCCTAGGTATAAAAACAATACATGGGAATGATTAACCTGAAATAGTAAACACAAACAACCAACAAGATAGATAAACTAAAATTGGAAACTAACAACCAAATAGACCCTTAACTTTTGACCAAACTTAAAGTTTACAATTCAACCCAAAAATCTAAGGAGAATGCAATGGAAAGAAAACTAACACATCAACTCACACCTTCATGCAACACAAGGAGCCATCTCTTCAAACCACCATTGTCAGACCTACATGGGAAAACCATCGACAACTCGACCCACCATCGTTGAGCACGATGCCTCAACCTAGAATACACAAAGAACAAGGTCTACATACACCCTAATGTGTATGTTGGATGTGAGCCAAGATCCCGGTGGGACTTCACCAAATAAAAAGGTTCCACGCATAAATATTAAATGAAAAATACATTTGTAATGTTAATTAAAGAAATGAATTAAATGATGGAACAGTTTTAAAGCAAATGGGATTAAGGAAAACAGTTTCAAATGGAATAACTTAAATTAAAACACACACACCCTTACCTTTTTAAAATAACCAAAGTGTCACACCGACGAGTGTAATGTAACCAATGAGAACTAACAGGGGAGAGGCCGCATGAGTGTTATCTATCTTGGGTCCCTAGGTCTATGTGTCTTGGTAAAATGTGGATTAGAAGGCCAAAAACCTCAGAAAACTTGGCTTAGAAGGCCACGAACCTCATAAAACGTGGCTTAGAAGGCAGCGACCCTCAGAAAAGCATATGTTTAGTTAGTGTTTCAATAGTCAGTCCTGCCAGTGAAACCGGGTCAAGTAACCTCTAGAACACTAGACCACTAGTCTAGTCCACCATCCTAGCTACTCGGGCTTCCCAGTTTGTGCTCAATCAAGTTTCAAGTTCAAGTCACATATCACAATAATGCATAAAATCCAAACAGGGTGCTTACACATGCAAAAACACAATTTTCACACCCAAACCCGCTTTTAAAACCATACGCACACCAAACTATTTTTAAAACTTAATATGCACTACCTACACATTAAATTAAACTAGATGCATAGTTTAACAAAAACGTTTTGATAATTAAACAAACACCTAAGAGAACTTAGTAAACAGTTTTCAAACATGTTTCCAAACCCTTAAAGGGAAAAAGTCATTCAAAACCCCTTTCCAAAATAAAATATATTCTGACACACGCCAAAATATAAACTGCATCATCTGCACTCACTAACTCACTCACTGCACAATTTAAAAAACAATAATAAATAGTCCAAAAGTAAAATCTTATAAAACAATTGAAAATAAATCGCTTGGTGTTAACCACTAAACCCACACAAACCCCTCTTTTATGACTAAACATGCCTGACATCATGCCAAAAATACAATGTTAACCACCTGCACAAACTAATAAGCTAACCGCATAATTTAGAAATCACTACCAACTAACTAGATGAAGGTTCACAATAGAAAACACATATGTAACATATACATGGTACCAAACAATTTCAACACAAAACAAACTTCAATGAAAACCTATTTCGCACTACATAAAGTAATTAAATAATATGTTAAAAAAATTAATCTTGCAAATAAATTCATAAAATAATAACTAAGACATGGAACCACATACCTCGCCGTCGAACCCCGAAAATTGATGTGAAATCTTCAAATTCTAGCATGAAACATCAATCGCACACCATTTGCACCGCAAGGAACCTCGCGCGAACTCAAAAAATGAATTCGGATCAAAAACTTCATTTTATAACCCTAAAATATGAACTCATACCCACTAAAAAAAATGAAACTCAAATACTTAGGGGAGATACTTATCTGAAGGGGGGTAGGGGAGTTCTGGTGGCTGGACCTAGGTGCAGCGCTATGGGTTGTCTTCTGGGAACAGGCAGGGCACCATGGGGGCGCAAGGTGGTCGGTCGGGGGTGTTGTAGTCACTTAAGGGGTCGGACAAGGGTTTTCTAGAGGAGGAACTGGAGGGGGGCGAGTCACAGTGCCGGAAGAATGAGGCGGAGACGAGAGTCTGAGATGGGGGGCTTGGCGTGACGGCATGACGACGCGAGGGGGGGGGTAGTGTAGCAAGCCGAGGGTTGCACCGGTGGGGTATGTGCAACGGTGTGAGGGGATAGAAGGGGTGAAGTGGTTCTTCGGAAAGATAAGAAGGGGGAGGGGCTTTCCGGGCTGGGTAGGGGGTGCTAAAAACAAAAAGGGTGAAACCCTAAACAAAGAAAGAAAAATGATAAAATAAAAAAAAATAAAAATAAAAAAATAAAACAAAAACTAATAATATTATTAACATTAATAATAATATTTTTCATAAAATAATCCTTAAAAACAAGAATAATAATAATAATAACAATTAAAATAATAGTATAATAAAAGTAATATCCTTAAAATGATATCGTTAATTAAATTGTTAACAATTTTAATGAGAATAATTAAGGATGATGATAATAATAATTTATGGTGATCATAATAATAATGAAATTTATGATATTAATAAAATTGGTAACAACATAACATAATATTAACAATAATAATAATCATAGTTAATAGTAATAATATTAATAATAATGATAATCTTAAAAAAAATTCTTCATAATAATAATAATGAGATTAATAATATTAACAATTATATTAAAATCCTAACACAAGTAATAATAATAATAAAAATAGTAATAAAAATAATTATAATGATAATTATAATATTAATAACTTAATAAAATTTATATTCCCAACGCTATCACTAATAACCATAATAATATTCTCAAATAATATTATTTTTAACATCATTAAAAGAATTTGTTAAATTTTACCACACTTGTTTTTATTTTATCTACATTTTATTATTAATTGCATTGCATTTATCTACCTTAAACACTGGGCAGGGCATGTGGTGAACTGAGCGAGGTCGCGCGGCGACCCGGGTGAGGCCGTGCAGCTTCGACCGTGGTGTGTTGGATGCGGTTACGGCCAAAACACGTGTTTAGAAAAGAAAAAGAACTCGAAATCTTAAGTCGATTTTCAACCCGGACCACCTGAAGAAAAGAAAAATAATAAAATAATTAATTCAAATATGGTGGGTGTGACAAACAAGCATAATAACAACCCTCCTAACCCAAGAATTGTGAGGAGATCACAAAGAAATCGCCAAGAACAAGGGTCTATAAGGGAGGTCTTCCATGATGTAGAGGGGCTCGGACAAAGGGGAAGGTTGTGTGATGAGGGTCAGCCAGGGGAGGGGTGCGACGTGATCCAGGTGGGGAGAAGGGTAGGGCAGCAAGCTGTCCATGGAGAAGAGCAAACCATAGTGGCGCCAGAGGAAGATTTGCAGAAGTGGTTCTAGTCGACTGAGGAAGGTCAGCGGTTGGGCATCCTAGGCTAGAGATCAAGTGTGCGGTGCAACGAGGAGGCATGCGTGAGGAAGTCACTAAATGGGAGGAAGGGGAGTTGACTACTGGCTGAGGAGGGACCGGTGTTTCAATCTGAGGGTTGTGTTGGTGGGTGTCTGTGCGGGTCCGAGCAGAGGCAAGGTGTGACGGGAAGGGGGGAAACCAGTGGTGTGGTGGGATTCCAAGGAGAAGGGGAGGCATGAGTTAGGGTAGGAGGGGGGAGGAGTGTCACGACCAGGTGTACAAGGAGGAGGCACGGTGGCTCTATGCAAATAAGGGGGCGCTGCACTCACCAAGGGGGGAATCCCTACTCAAAGGAAAGAGAAAAAATATATAAAAACAAATAAATAAAAATGAAACTAATAATAATAAACATAAGAATAACCCTAATAATAATAATAGGGAGAATAATAATAATAATAATAATAATAATATCCACAAATACAAATATTACTACTATTATTAAAACAATTCATTAAATTTTAATTTGGATCTTCTTATTTTATTTTATTTTTATTTTATGACTCATTTAATTTTATTTCTTCATTATTAATTTATTTCATTTAATTAGTCGAACATAGGGCAGGTGTGTGGGGACCCAGGCAAGGCCACACGGTGACCCGGGTGAGGCCACACAGATTCAACAGCAGCAGGCTGAACGCTGTCAAGGCCAACACATGCGTTTTTAAAAGAAAGAACTAAAAATCTTAAGTTGGGTTTTAACCCGGACTACCCGATGCAAAGAAAATTAATAAAATAACTAATTGAAAAATGATGAGTATGATAGAAATCATATCATATGATGATAATTTTAGTAAAATTGGATAGAGGATATCCCATAAGGATAAATACATAATATTTTGTGTGGGTATGGTGGTATAGTGTATCCTAGTGAGTTTTTAGGTGATTATGCCTCTTTAGATTAAGTTGAATAAATAATTATAAATTATTATAATTAATTGTGTGGATGTTATGGATTAATATAGGAAATCAGGTGTTTATGTGAGCATAGAAAAGTCATGGAGGTGCTTATAAGAGGATGAGCAAAGCATCATGAGGACGGTAACATCGTGGTTGAGATGGGTGTTCCCAAAAATACTAAACTATATGCGTATTTTTTCATGATTTTTCAAGTCTACTTTATTTTATGGAACTAGGTAAAAGCGTAGGGATCAAGATCACCATAATTAAAGATATAATATATCCTTTCATGGAAATACTCCTCTTGTGCGATGGGTAACGCTCTCTTGAGGATGGATTATAGTTATGATGAGTGTCATGAGTAGAAAAAAGTCCTCTAGGTCTAGATGTAGTGTGGAATAGAGGTTTTCCTTTTAGATAATGGGTTGTTAGATATCCTAAAGTGATGTGATATGGGACTCGAGCATGGGTGGGGAATGGGTTAGATAACTTGGCACCATGTTTCTAAGTATTTTTGAGAGATATAGTCAAGGATGGTCTACAGTTAGTGAAAACTAATTTTGGTCTAGGATCTGGATGAGGATTTGTACTAACTTATTGATGATAGGGTTTGATATATCCTATTATCTAAGATAAAACTTCTGGGTGTTGAATAATACTTGGTGTTGATGAACAAAGAACAAGATAGATCTAAAAGACCTTAGTGTATAACTCATTATCAATATTGGAATACCAATGGGATCAGTGAGTTTCACCCTATGTGATAAGTTTTGGTATTATAAAAATATTCTACAAGGATAAATGGATGAATAGTCATTATTATAGATGTGGGGATAGGTATTGAGTGACCAACTCCCAAATGATGAACTAGTGATCTTGTGAAACAGGTGAGTATGCTAAGTTTATTATTACTTGTGTGTGTCTGGTGTGTGTGAATGTGTGTGATTATGAGATTAAATGTTAGTATTACCTTGAGTGATAAGTTTAGGATCTAAGATGGTGTGGTGTGACCTCCTCTAAGAGTTCCTATCTTGGGTACATGACATCGATACCCCTGGGTAGGTATAAGATACCTGAGATTCTGGGGAAAGAGTATGCCTCTAGGAATATGATATGTTTCTAGGGTGGGAAACATTTTCCCCTTGATATGATATGTTTCTAAGGTAGGTATTTACTACCCATGGATGTAATATGTTTTATTACAAGGAACTTAACCTAGATGTAATATGTCTTTAGGTGGTGTGCTTATCCCCATGATGATTATATATATGGAGATATACCAAGCAGGGTGTTTACCTCCCCCCCCAGTGATATATATGTGAAGATATACCATGTAGGGAAGTTATCTCTATAATGATTATATATACAAAGATATGGTGAGTGGTGTGCTTATCCCCTCAATTATTATATATAGAGATATACCGGTCATGGTGTTTATCCCTCCAATGATAATATATGGATATATACCGAGCAGGGAACTAATCCCCCTATATAGAGATATACTAGGAGGAATACTTATCCCCCTGATGATTATATATGGAAATATATCAGGCAAGGAATTTATCTCCTAATCATTATATACAATGATAAATTAGGTGGGGTGCGTATACCCCCAATGATGTCACATGAGATTATCTCGAGTGGGCTAATATTCCTCAAGGGTGTTTATACAGGATATTTTAGGGGTGGACCATTTTCCATTTTTTTGTGTACTATACTCAAATAAAATCAGAATTGGATGAATCATGTATGGTTGGGAATAATGGTGGCCTGGTTAACACACGACAACCTGATGCGCATTATTATGTGTTTGATTTTTGTTATTTATTTTCTTTATGCATACACATGGATAGTATGGTGTATATTAGGGGAACTTGGTGAGACCCTATGGAGATGTATTTTTCACACCTATCATGGGAACCTTGGTAAATTTATAAACCTTATTTTTGTTGTATAGTGTTGTGCATGGAATGTGTAGGGAATCAGGGTGGGAAACTTGATAGGATTGGTGATAGGATTGAGGTGAGGCTCGGGGATGGAATTAGATACAATTGTGTATTTATTTATTGGGTTTATTTTTTATAGGTGATCATCCCAGTGGGTGATAAGTTGTGATGTGTTCTTAATGAATTCATTTCATTTTTTATCACATGGATGTGATTTATTGATTTTGTATACTCTGATGTTTTGTTCCAATGATGTTTGATTATTTTTTTGTTATTAACAGTTATAATATGAGGGTATAGTCTATAGATTTGATGTCCTAGAACTAACTTTTTTTACTTTAGATTTCATGTATATTTAAAGAATTGAATATTAATTAAAATATATTATTTTATATCATCCATATTTATTCATGAATTTAATGTAATAATGTTCCATATTATATTTCACATTAAAAAGGGTATATCAGTTTCCCAGTATGATGAGAACCTTAAAATGCTATGGTGAAATTCATAAAACTTGTTTTATGGTCAGATAAAATTTTATGATGTGGAATATAGTATGTTGGATGTTAGGTGAAAGTGCTTATAAGAATATGATACTTTATCTCATGAAGTTTACACTCGATAATCTCCAATATGGGAGATTATGAAAACAAACCCACCTGTAGAAATTCCACAGGTTTTTGTGTCATTGAATATTCTTGTCCATGAGCATGTGTAATGATGCTTGGTCTTTCATATTATTATTAATTTATGTCATGAATCATGCACTTTGATGTATTGTTATAAACTATGATAACATATAATCATGGCGATTATAACACCCCAGGTAAATAAAGAATATGAAATTTTTATATTTATCCATATTTGTGAATAAAATATTAATATTACTTTAAAGGGGACGCTATGCTCGATGGCATACCCAATACGCAACAACGAGTTTCTTGGGAATCTTATGTTGCACTCTAATAATAAAATAATATTATTTTAAATAGTAGTTAACGCCTAGCCATTGTAATGGCGGGAATGAACAGAACTAACTACAAAATGATTATATATGTTTGTCAAATATTTTTACTTTTTACAATAAATGTTAGAGGATTAAAAATGTGAATGAATCCAATTTTAAGCGTAAACATTCTAATATTATTTAAAGGGTCGATAAACCACCTTTTGATGGCGATCCTCTTTTAAATCAACTTTTTGAAAATTTTATGTGTTATATTTGAAAAAATAAAATTCTTCTTTAGAATCAGGACATCAAAATTTACTTTGTGTAAATTTTTGGTATTTTTCTGATAAAGTTCATTTTTTAATGAATAGTGAAAATGTTGTATTTTAATTCAAAACCACTTTTTAATCTAATTTATTTATATGATTAGATTATCTTTTGAATTGGTTTTAATGTGAAATTAGAATATATTTTTACCATTTAATCCAATAGTGTTCGTTGGAATTAATTTCACTTTGAAATTGGACTTAAACTAGTGTCAATCTTTTGATACATTTTGTTTCATAAAAACACGCTATTTGTTTTGACAGCGGGAATTAATTATTAAATTAATTAATGAAAATAATATGTTTTGAATTTTGTAAAATAGACATTATTTTTGAATTTGGAATATCAAATATAGCTTAGGGTGAATTTTTGGTAATTTTCTGAAAAACTTCAATTTTTGATGAATAGTGAAACCACTAAGTGGTACTTATAAAAACTGATTTTCCATTTAAATGAAATTTTTCCACCTTTGTGTTTTGAATTTAAAAAATCGGACATACATGGTTGTCATTAAGAACTAAAATTTGGTTCAATGGGATTAAAATAATTATTTGGTGAATAGTAACTTTTATGTTTTTAATCACGATTAGAGGTAATTAGTGTAGTTTAAGGTAAAAATAATGTTTTAATAATATTAGATGAGCTTTAAACATGTCCTACCCTCATTGGATGTGTCATGGCCAACCAAGAAAATCCATGGGTCAACTTGGGGACCCCATGGAGCCACTTTGGTTGGGAAATGACATAAATAACTTTTTATTTAATGTTAAAGTAAAAATGACACAAACATGAGATGTTTTACTAAAACAATTTTTACATGGGGTTATAAAAGTCATATTTTTATATATAAATATTAATTAGAAATATAAAAATATTTCCTACATAATAGTATTTTATTTATAATTTTTAGACTTTAAATAAATTAAATTATTTATGACATCATGATGATGCAACGATGACTTCATTATTTAACGATTTAAATAAAATGGAAAGATAATGTAAAATCTAAGACCTAAACATGTCCAAAACCTATTTGATGGGTGGATTTAGAACCCTTATCACCTTATCCTCGAAAAACATCAATTTGGGACCTTTAAAATCCGAAAATAATTTGAAAATAAAGTAACCTTTTAGCACTTTCCAAGAGTGCCCCTCCCCTCCTCTTATAAAAGGCCCCCACCTCTACCTCCTTACCCACACATCCAAAGCCTTTGGATCGGCCAATCCCTACCCATTTTTCCTCTCCACATACCTCTCTAACTCTTAGAATCCTCACTTTTGTCATAAGTCTTCCCTATGAAGCCTTTGAGCTCAAACCAAAGGGAGTTACCCGATTTTAAGGTAATGTCTTCACTTGAGTCCTTTTGTTTTATTTTGCTTCTCCAACCCCCTAAACTCTTTTTATTCATTTCTTTTGTAACAACTACAGTATAATAAATATACTAGGATGTTTTTATAAAAATTATTCGAGCTACACTTACACACACCTTCATCTAATGGTTAAATATCATACTGTTTCTGTGGATGATGAATTTCTGCCTCACGAAACGATGATTGTTCAACACTCATATAACACCTTCAAAGGTGGCCATTAATATGTAACTATATTTATATATGATATATAATATGTTTATTTTTTCCTTAAGATTCTGTATTTTTTATTTATGGCATACCTTTATGGATTCCATTATGGGTATACACGATATCTTCATTTTAGGAAGTGTGGACTACCGCCCCCTCAAAGTGATTTGATTCGTTAATGCCATACGTGGGAAGTATAAAGGATGGATTTAAAATTATTATATATGATTTTATACTGGAATTATATTATACCTTTATATCATTATTATTTTCTTTCCATTAAAGTATGAGATATAAATGAAAGTAGCATTCATGCGTACGTACGGCTTACCGTCTCCATGAACGGTGCATTTCATTTCTTACCTCTAAATGATTATGTAATATTATAAATACATGTATATGATGGATATATATGATATATATGATATCCAAATCATTAATATAATTATTTAGATAATTGATATTTGACTACGTGAACAACTTGTAATTATAAAAAAAGTTTATTTTTGACTCAAGTACCAATGATCGTTAAAACGATCGTTATTAACTTAAATAATAACATAGTGTTCATGACATGGTAATAAGTGATATAAAAGGAATAATTAACTTGAAAAAGGTTCTTAATCAATTATAAATTAACTCAAGTTTATTATTCAGGACATTAAAGAACGATCGAGTCAAGTCGGACCCAAGGTAAGGGATCCTACTCTTCTCTTTCTTTTTAAGTACACTCTTTTATGTCATTCCTTTTAAAGCTCATATTTCTTGTTATTGGGATGTTATTTTATATTAATATTACTATAATTTTTATGTTCATATGATGAGAGACCTTATTCTCTCTCATCAATCCATTTTGGAAGTTTTGAGTGGTGCCGTTAGGCTGCCGAATTTTCGTATGAGATCCAACCTCTCTCTTTTTTTAAGTACTCTCCTTTATGTCACTTCTTTTAACCACCTCTTTGATATGTTGGGGGAAGTTCTTTTATATTCCTCCTGATTTACATTTTATTTTAATATGGTGAGATACCCTATTTGATCTCATCAATCCATTTTTGGAAATTTTAAGTGGCGTCGTTAGGCTGCCGAGTTTTCGTAAGGGATTTTTCATCTCACTTTTATTCCCGTGAGATTTATGCTACATTTGCCACAATTTCATTTGAGTGGTGTATGTACTGCCCATTATTTAACTCATTGTGTATTATAATTTCATTTATGAGTATTTACATCAATTTTGTATTTTCCTTCTTTCACGGGGTGTATGTTTCGAAAGATACCCAAGTCGGTAAGGGAACCTTTCACCCTCCTCTTTTTAAAAGACTTATTTTGTTATGTATTTTAATTCACATAATATTATGTTGGGATATGTTCTTATATATCCTTATTGATGTAAATTTTATGACCAAGTGATGAGATACCCTTTTTATCTCTCATCAACTCTTTTTCTGAATTTTTAAGTGACGTTGTTAGACTGTCGAATTTTTGCAAGGGAACTTCTTAACCCAATTTTGATTCTTTGGGATAAACTTGTACACCTTGAATATGTCGTTCTATGATTATGTGTGAATGTCCCCTGATTGTTATACACTTAATACCCACTTATATTTCGTGTATTCATTTGTCACACATAATTATGTAACTGATTTATCCTTAATCCAAGGATACCGTCTTTGTATGGGACTTCGTCTCAATATCCTTTCATTGAGGCATATTTTGTTTTATACACAACTTTATTTTATACGGTGTATAAACCCCTTTGACTTTTACGCTTATTCAAAAGGCATCTTTTTTATACGAAGCGTTTTACTAAACGAAAAAAGGGAATGTTTTTCTTGTCGTATGTATGCGGTGACAATGACTTCTCCGCCGTCGTGACCATTATTTGAGTTTCGGCTTCCTCTACAAGCCATACCTTCTTTTTAAAAGAAAAATAAATACCATGTTTTACTTTTCTTTTATTTTGGTATTGAAAATGGTTTTCATAATGTTTTTATATCAATGTGTTGTATTGATATCTTGTGATTGAAAGGTGGAAATGTTATGTTTCCTTTATGCATGTTTTATGTAATAAGATTATGTTATGGTTCTGGGGCATTGTTATGAATACGGGTGGTTCCATGATAAAATAAGGGTGGGTGAGCCCGATATAACTCTCCAATGAATTGGGTAAAGCGAAGGAGTGAAATGTTAAGGTTTCTCTAAAGAGATTTAGGGAATATACTGTGTTGGGTATTCCAAACGTAACTAAGAGGGTTACTCCCTACGTAAGAATGTTATGAATGCCTCAAGTTACCTTTTATGTCTTATGATTTCTATGATTTATTCATGATTTGATTAGTTATGTTAAAGTGCTTATGTTTTATGGGTAAAGTATGATTTCATTCTTATGTATATATGAACCCATGATTCCCTTCCATATTTCTATAACCCTTACTGATCTTTTTATGCTCATCCCAAGTTTTTTTTTTGAAATGTTTTTCACAAGACATAAAGTTGAATAGGGTCAAGGATGGGATCAAGGAAATGCCAGGCTGTCTAAAACAAGGAACTAGACATGACTCTTTTGTTCAAGAGTTTTTATTTTGTGGAAAAAAATGGAAGCTGAGTAGATGTGTCTACTTTGTAATCTTTGAGATGTAATAGTTATTTCCTAATTCTCTAAAACTCTAAACCTGAAAAGATCTCCAATGTGTAATCTTGTAATAACTCAAGATTAAGTAATGTTTAAGTCTAGGGCCTTATAGCGATGTTGGATATGTAGGGTGTGTCTTGAATGATATGTTAATAATGAATAAGTCGAGGAAATATTTGTCCCTTCCATCTTTATGGAAGTTGATATCTCAATGATTTATTTGAAATGGGACAATCAAAATAAATTTCATATCCCTAGCGATGTAGACATGTTAATTAAAGATAATCAAAGAAATATATGTCAAGAATTAAGGTTGATGACACAAGTATGAAACCTACTTGATGAAATATCATGAAAACGGGATTTTATTACACAATGATCATTCATATGTGGTTTTTTAATTGTGAAATTTCTTATTTATCTGTGGGTTCTTTGACCTATTATTAGATAGTGATATGGGACATTAGTAAATCCCACCTAATTCTATTTAGGAAGATCCTAAAGGATCACACATAAAGTTTTTCTTTAAACCTCAGTTAAATGTTACTTTTAAATTTTATTCTTTAGAAAAATAGTTAATATTTATTAAATATTTATTAAATTATTTTAAATATTAAATAAATATTTATTCCCAATTTATTTATTTAATTATGTGAATATATAATATTTATTATCTATTCTTATTCAAATCATAATAAATAATTATTTCTTTATTAAAAAATATATTTAGTTATCAAAATATTAAATTAAAATTTATTCATCGGTATGTGAATAAAATTTTTATTTATTGAATGAATGAATAAATATTTAGTAATAATATTTATTTGGTCATCCAATAAATGATGAAGATGATGAGGGGTGAGAATAGTTTTGGTGATAAATATTAATTTATAAGATTGTAAAATAATATTTATTGTTGTGATAGTTAGAGAACACAATGAAATAAAATAATATTATTATTTAATTAAAAGGGATAGGGTTTATTAAGGTTTAATATTTTATTAAATGTCCCTTTTTAAATTATTTAAATATTAAACCCCAACCATAGGTCTATATATAGACATCTATCACTTTCTAGAGAAGGTTAATCATTGTGCACAATGGATTCCTCTCAAGATACGTCTCCTCCTCTCATCATCTCAATAATAATAAGACCAAGAGACATGCATTCAATCCCAAAGGAATGTGGAGCGATCAAAGGCAAATATCACAAGATGTCCAATTGGTCGTGCTAGGACCCATTGATTCATCGGTGGTGTTCATAGATCAAAGGATCGTGCATGGGTCACTACAAGAGGGGATCTACTTTGGATCCTCATAATGAAATGACACTATATCGATTAGGGGAGAATGATCAACCAAATCAATGAAGAAAGATCTAAATATTGAGGTAAGCATTCTTATTATGCTTAAAATAATTATAAAATTAGCATGAAAATATTTTCTCTTGGTTTTGTAATTTTATTTTCCAATTTTGTTTTATAAAAAATTTCATTAGTTGTGATTTTTATATCTTTTACATTGAAAATTATCTATCAAAACTGAAAAAATCCTAGTTATCCATTGGCCTAATAGGAACTCTCTCTACATACAAAACCATCAAGTGGTATTAGAGGGGTAATTTTTAAATTTATAATTATTTATTTTATTTTTGAACAATATATATTTAAAAGTTAATTTTAATTTTAAGTTTTATTATTTCTTCTTCCGATCATTGATATATCTTCTTCCTCATATTCATTTCTCACTTAAATAGCCAAGATCATTGAAAAAATTAATAAAGATCACATATAAAGAACTCATCTGGAGGTTTCATGAACTCTGGCCAAATAACATAGTGTTACAAAACATGTACATTTTCACATGTTGTGTATCCTTGTTCATTGAACCACATGGAATTCGGGTCATCATGTAATGAATACATGCCGCATATATCAAATGCACCACATACTAACTTAAAATGGTGGAACATGGTTGTTCCTGACTATACATTGTGTAATTCATGTATGTTCATGTCTGGAAACACGATAACAAGATGTTCTATGTAATTAATACACCACATGTGTTTAATACATGACAAGTACTAGCTGGAATCCTTGCAACTTGAAGTACATGTCGTATATCCATCCTATGTATCATTTACCTCATTAATGTCTTGGATAAGTACATTAAGAGTCCATAGGAATGTACTATGAAAATCCAGTGAATAAAAGTACACATCGTGTGGCTAACCTACACAAGTTGTGTACTTTGCCTATTTATGTATAAATATAAAATTTAATTAGTTGCTTCATTAAACCTCATTGACCTGAGTTCCATGATTCAATAAATTGATAGTACACTATGATCTTTAGGTTTTCTGTTATATTAAATTCTTAATTAATTTCATGTAATATTCAAAATTACAAGTCATGTATTTTCATTTCCTACTAAAGACTCAGTATACATTAAATAATACAATTAATGTAACTTTTATATGTTCCATGTGTCATTAATTTGACAACACATTTCATGAAATTACAACACATGTCATGTTCTCAATTTTTCAGGTGAGTGCATTGTATACAATAAGGAAAATACTGGGTAGTACATACAGTTATTCACCGAGTTTCTTCCAAGTACAAAGTTGTGTACTATTTTATTAAATTTAAAAAAAAATATTTATATTATTTAAAATCATAGTAGATGAGAATCTATAAGACAATTATATGTAATAAGTCAAAAATAATTTATTAATAAGATAATTAGTCATATTAATTTATGTGTGTCTCATCTTATTAAATAATGAATTTAAATGAATACTAGTTATATGTTTTAAATGAATATTTGTTCCATGTGTATGACTGATCATGAGATTTGACCAAACCTATATATGTGTTGGTTTTATTTAATTTAATTTTATTGAATGGGTTTTTAATTATTTATTATTAAATTAAATTTGATGGCTTGTGATACCCCTTAACCAATCCTTTGGTTTCCCTCACCTTCATGTGAGTTATAAAACGTATGCAATAAAATGAGTATCTAAAGGAACATGGATTCATTTAAAAGTGGAACTGAGGTAGAGGTGGTTCAATATGGAACTACGATAAAACCAACCTGGGTGATATATAAGTGGATAGGTAGATTGGGGAAACTCATGTCAAGACTAGAACAGGGATTTTTCTCTAGGTTTGTAGGTTGATTTATTATTCCCTCAATAAATAAAACATTATAAAAGTTCATGGTCCCATAATTTTTATATTTTTTTATTTTTTTCTATGAATGATTTATTTTATGGATGTAATACCATTGTGGTTAGGAAAAAATCCCTCAAGCTAACATTGAATAAATTTTTAGTTGATTATGTTTGTTGACAAAGAGGGTTTCCATGGTCAGTTGTGGTATTCTAGAGATATTGTTGACAACCTGTGTCAACAAAGAACCATGATAGTGGAATGGAAAATCTGAAGGTGGTATAAAAAGAACAGATACAAGGTGGCACCATTTTCAAGTGTTTTCCAAATTTTTGGGCCTCAAAATTGGGAAAATAGGGATATGTGTTTTTGTATAAGTAAGTTCCATGAAAGATTTAAGATAGCATGAAAAAATGTGCGCAAGGCATCTTTCATGATCAGAATTTAAAAAAATAGAAAAGGCATGAAGTGTATGAAAGAATGGGAAATGTGCGCGAAAGATGAGGTTGCATGAAAGAAACTTATGTGCCCAAAGTGATGTCAAATTGATCTTTCTTCACGCATAGGGTATCTTGCATGACATGTTGAATCTTCCACATAGGGGTTATCAATGCCTATAAATAAGAGGTGACCCTCCTCATTCAAAGTATCTCAAAACATAGAGAGAATCCAAGCTTTGAATCGTGTAAGAATATCAAGAAAAGGTATTTGCATGAAATAATTGGAGTTACATGAAATATAAGAAAGTTTTTCATAATATTGGAGTTTTCATAAGATTGAAGTTTCATGTAAGAGGATATTTTGTGTGCAAGTAATAATCTTGGTCTCCAGGAATAGAAAAGTTTGTGCGAAATATTTGGAGTTACCCAGTACATCTTTGGTAAAGTGGTATTCATTAGTGGATGAAAGTGGTACATCAATAGAGAATCTACATACAATGGATGATTCATTCATTTAAAATAATGGACGGACCTAAAACTCTATAAATTGTGAGTGGATCTTCTGAATAAGTAGTGAGCACACTTTAGTTGAGAGAGTAGTGAGCATTCAAATTGTGATTGGTTGTAAACTAGGAGGGATAGTTAGTCCACTATGAACATAGTAAACAATAGTGTGCTTTTAGTGGATTTGGTACATCGACACGTTATCATTATATGCTCCTTGTATGTATCCTACAGAGGCGGAACCAAGTAAAATTTTTTGTGTCTCGCGTATGATTTAATTTCTATTCATACTTTGCTACAGGTTATAGAGATAAGAGAGTTTTATTTAAAAACTAAACAAGATTAAAGGGGGGAGTTGTTTTAATCTATCATACCCTGATTTACCCCCCCCCCCAGGGTATTTTACCTAGTGGACCTAACAATTGGTATCAAAGGAAAATGTTAATATTAGTGTTTCTATCTCTATGGAGGTCATCAATCTCAATGTAATCCCAATCTTAGAAGGGAATAATTTTTATCTATGGAAGAATAAGATGAAACACTACTTCTAATACTTAGGAATGGATGTCTTTATAGTAGTGATGCATGGTATTTCAGCCAATATCAATAGGGGTGCTTTATCATAAATTGAAAGAAGGGAATTGGATGCTGACACCAAAGGAATCAATGCTTTTGGGGATCTCTATACAATGCAATATATATAAAAGTTTTGTCATGTAAAAAATCACATTCCATGTGGGAAAAGATATTGAATATATATGAAGGTGATTAAAATGTGATAAAGGAAAAGATATAGGTTATGTGGAAGAATAATAAATATCTAATAATGAACCTAAATGATTCTTTTGATGCATTATTTGATGAGGTAAATGTTGTAGTGAAAGATATGTGAGGTCCTTGAAAAGTTATTGAAGATATAAATATTGTGAAGTGTATCTTGAGGAAACTTCCACCTTGGTTCAATATGAAAGTTTCAATATTGGAAAATAAATATTGAAAATAGATGACACTAGATAACTTTCATAGTACCCTTGTATCATATAAAATGAGAAATGATGATAATGATGTTGTGGAAATGGGGAAACATAAAGAGGTTCCATTCAAGTCCATAAAGAAGTTCAATATTGAAGATTCTTCTAAATAAGAAGAGGCAGAAGAGGTGATGCCATTCTTTTCTTCAAATATACAAATAGGAAAAGGAAATTTCAATGGGAAACATCCACTTGTTTATTTTAGAGGTGAAAAGGTTGTTCATCTTGTAAAAATGTTCCCTAAGAAGCTCCAAGAAGATAATGAGGATGAATTTGAAATCCTTATGAATAATTATTTAGCCTATGTGAAAGGAAATAAAAATTTTAAGAGAAATTTCTTAAGGAAAAAGAATATTCTTTCACAAGAATGTGACAGTTTAGATGAATAAAAGGATGAAAAGGTCGAAGAGATAGAGAACTGTAAAGATCGTGGAGAAAATGATATGGTGGAGGTTGTTGGTGGTGCTCATAAAAAGGAAGAAATTAAAATTGATGAGGAATAAATTGAAGGAATAATTGATATGGATGCTGAATTAGAATCACATCTTGAGGATATAGATTTTTGGAGATCTAAACTGAAGAAATCCAATAAATTGGTTCATGATAAAAAACTCTACATGCAATAGCAGGATGAATAGAAGTTTGAGTTAATGGAAGAAATTTATAATCTTAAATATTTATATCCAGTGGACTCAAAAATAGTTAGTGAGCACAAAATCAAGGTTGAAGAACAAATAAGGGAGATTGATGGTCTGAATGACATAGTGAAAGATCATATCAAATGCATTAAAGAACTTGAAGAAGAAGTTGTCGGTTTGTGACAAAAAGTTAAGGATAAAAAAACTCATGACCCCTAATGTGACATCAGGAAAGAAAATCATTAAAAATATGGAAAAGTAGGAATTGGAGGATAGAGGCCCTAGAGAATAAAATAAATAGTCAAATCTAAGTGATAAGGCTCATATGGGGCTTGATAAAAAACAGAATGCAGAAATGGTTAAAGTCAGACCATAAGAACCTGCTCCAAGATTAAAAGTTGATTTGGGGATGAATTCAAATCATAATATTCAGATAACCCAAGGTACCCCTATAAGTTTAGAGGTAACACACAGAAATTCACCATACATCAGGTGTTATTTCTGTGGAAATATGGGATATTCAAAAAATGTGTGTTTCAAAGCTAGGAGATATCGAAGGGAACAAGAACAATAGTGGAATTGAAGCATAGATCAATACTCTATAATATATTTTTAGGGAAATGTTTTTGGTGTAGAGGATTTGGGAACATGGATATATATTTTACACCAACCATATAGAGTAATGTTCCAAAGCAGAATCAAAGTAGTCGCAAGTATCAAATCAAAGAATCAACTGGTGAGTTGAAAATGCAGAATAGATTTTTAGCTTTACCGAATAGAGTTATTACATTATATTCTAAATAAGATCAAAGTTTTTAATCTATACTTAGTATTATTTAAAAAACATAGATCAATAAGAAGAGAGATGAGAATGTAGTGGTTGCTAAAATTTCCCTTAAAGCATCAGATCGTTCTGGTGTATGGATCCTTAACAGTGGTTACACATCCCATAAGACAGCGAATACGGATCTTGTTATAGGCATAAAGTATGAAAAATAAGGATTTGTAAAATTTGGAAACAATAAAGGCCTAAAGATAATTGGTTAGGGGAAGGCCAGGTTTGGATCAAATAATTGAGATGTACTGATGTCTTAGTAATAGATGGTCTCAGTCACAACTTGCTTAGCATCAGTAAACTATGTGACTTAGGAAATTTTATAAGATTTATTAAGAATATGTTTATCATAAAAGGAATATATTGTGTGGTTTTTTCTACAATAATAAAGTAAAAGGGGAAATATATACCTTGTAAGTGGGTAAGAATATATATACCTTTTATCTGGAGAGGAAGAAAGAAAGTTGTGGCAATAATGACTTAGTCATCTATGTCAACCATCCTTAGAAGATCTGGTAAAGTTTGATGTAGCTAGAGACCTCATTAAACTATCACTTGATCAAACTCATATGTTTGGTTCATGTCAACAAGGGAAGATCATCAAAAATACATACAAGGAAAAGGAACATAAGTCAATAAGAGTACTTGAATTGGTGCATATAGATGTTTGTGGACCTATCTCACCAAGAGACATTTATGGGAATAGATATTAAATTCTATTCATTGATGATTATAGAAGAATGGCATGGGTATTTGTAATTTCTTGTAAGTCTGATGTGTTCAGTTTCATAAAACATTATCAGGGGGAATCTAAAAGGATTCTTGGAGAGAAAATTCTGATGTTTCATACTGATAATGGTATGAAATTCACAAATAGTCAAGTGGAGGAATATCTTGAGAAACATGGGATAAGGCATCAAGTTTCTTCAATGAGAACTCCTTAATATAATGAAGTGGTTGAGAGGAGAAATAGCATCATCAACAACATGTACAAATGATGCTTATTGAAAAATACCTACCAGATAAATTTTGGAAGGAGTTAGTCTTAACATCAGTCTACATCACTAAAAGGGATATATTATGTCTAATGGAAGTAAAGACTTCATATGAGATGTGGTATGGAAAGAATCCAATGTTAAAATTCTTATAAAAAAATTTGAATGTTTTATTCTAAACAATAAAACACCAGAAATTTGATTAACGTAGAGATGATGGGATATTTCTTGGATACTCGGGAAATCATAGCATATAAATGCTTTAATAATAGTATAGAAAAATTAGTTGAGATAAATTATGTCACTGTTGTGTAAAATGAAGAGAATATTCAACAACACAATAAACATTTTCTTGATAAAAGTGATGAGGAGGAAAGAAACATAGGAGGAGAATACTTGGAAGATACTAATTTAGAGGAAGATAGTTATGATGAACAAGAAGACGTCAAGTCTGTATCTGTGAAGAAGCCAAAGAGTCAAGCTGAAATTGAAAGAAAAAATATCATTGGTGATTAGACAGTTCTTGTTCAAACAAGAATAATGAATTCATTACCACAAGGATATTTCCTATTTGAGGTAGAGCCTAAATTTTTTTGATCCACTTGGAGATGAAAAATGGGTTCATGTAATGAATGATGAGCTAGACTAGATTGAGAATAATCAAACATGGGAGATTGTTTTGATGCCAACAGATAATAATTTCATCAAGACTAAATGGGTCTTTTGCAAAAAGATGAATAAAGATAGTGTAGTGATTCAAAACAAAGCACAACTAGTGTGAAAATGTTACTCCTAGATTGAGGGTATCTATGTTGATGAGATATTTTCACCTATTGCAAGGCTAGATGAAATCATATTATTCTTGTACATTATAGTGCAATGGAAATCCAAATATTTTCAGATGTATGTAAATTCAGTGTTTTTTAATTGTGTTCTGGAAGAAGAATTGTATATCGAGTAGCTAGATGGTTTTCTTATTTGTGAAGATGATAAGTTTTTCAGATAAATAAGGTATTATATGGGTTTAAGAAAGCACAGAGAGCTTTGTATTCAAAACTAGATCAGTATTTGAAAAAGCTTGGTTTTCAATGTGGGAAGTTTGATTACAATATCTATGCCAATAATGATAGTAATCAAAGGATTATGGTACTAGTTTATGTCGATGACATAATATTTAGTGGATCAGATGAAGCACAATGCAGAAAGTTTTCCAAATTCATGAAAAGTGATTTCAAAATTTCAATGATTGGTGAGGTGAATATTTTACTTTGTTTATAGGTAACACAAGGAAAGAATGGAACATTCATTTCACAATCTAAATATTCTAAGGAGGTTTTGATAAGATTTGGAATGGAAAATTACTAGGAGATGATGACTTCGGTGGATGCCTAGATGAAACTATCAATGGATGATGAAGGAAAAGAATTTAATGTCATAGAATAAAGGCAAATCATTGGAAGCATGTTATACTTAACAAAAACATGACTGGATATTGTCTTTTCCACATATCAGGTAGCGCGTTATCAAATAAATCCCAATGAAAGCCACATGATTATAGTTAAAAATAATACCTCAGTATATCAAGGGTATAGTGGACTGCATCTTGATCTATAATGACAAATATCAGCAAGATTTATTGGGATATACATATGAATATTGGTCTGGATCAGAAGATGATATAAAATCAATTTAAGTAGGTGATTTCTATCTTGGTGGAGTGTATATTGCTTGCTTAAGTAAGAAACAAGACTACATTTCATTGAGCACCATAGAAGATGAGTATATTGTAGCCACTCAAGCTTATATCTAGTTATTGTGGATGATGCAGTAGCTTGATGATATGAGAGTTGAAGTGAATCCTATTATCAGAATCAATTGTGATAATTCAAGTTCTATAAATCTTAGAAAAAATATAGTCCACCACTCAAGGATAAAGCACATTTAAATAAAATATCATTTTATCAAGGAAAAGGTGAAGCAAGGGCTTGTGAAGTTGGAGTATGTGCCTACAAAACTATAGGTTACAGACATTCTGATAAAGGCCTTACCTAAAGAAGAATTTGAGAGGCATCGACTGGATCTAAGAGTTCAGTCGACTCTCCTAACATGAAAAATTTTGTATGTGGGATCTCGTTTCCTTGAGGTATGGTGTGTTTTTCCCTAATGTACTGATTGGTGTTCCTTAATCTATTGCAAACTACAAAGCAGTGACCTTTGGGTTTGTTGACAAAGGGGGAGAAAGTGTGACTATTCAATGGGTAGAAATTGTGGCTAAATAAAAGAATATATAAAACATATTTTTCAAAGACACAAGGAGAATATGACAGGTGGAGTAGTGGGATAGGGGGAGCATCAAGATAGGGGAAGTATTAAATCTGACAATTCTAAAAGTGATGGTTCAAATAAGATAAATCATGACAGATGAGGTCTGTGATGAAATTAGTTTTTTGGTTTCAATAATTGGTGTAAGGAATAAAGTGAATCATTTAATAATTGTTGTTAGGGATTAAGTTATTCATTAATGAACTTTTCATTCCACTCTTGTTTCTCACACCGAGCATTTATCATGCAGGTTTGGAGTATGTGTTGAGTAATTTTTTTATCACAATCTAAATTTCATGAAGAGAATGGTGGTAAAATATGTATGAAGCTATAAATAGGTATCATTTTATGAAAGAGTCTCCAACAAACCCAAAGGGGATATTGTTGGGAAAATCTATCAAGCTAACATTGAAGCATTTTTGGGTGGATTTTGTTTGTTGATAAAGAGGGATTCCTTGGTCAATTGTGGTATTCTAGAGATATTGTTGACAAACTATGTTGACAAAGAACCATGATAGAGGAATGGACAATCTAGAAGTGTTAAAAAAGAACAAATACAAGGCAGTGTTGTTTTCTAGTGTTTGCCAAATTTTTGGGCCTCGAAATCGGGAAAATGGATATATGTGTTTTTGGTAAAGGAAGATGCATGCAAGATTGAATATGGTATAGAAACTTTCACACAAGGTATCTTTTTGGATAAAAATGTTGAAAAATGGAAAAGGTGTGAAGTGTGTGAAAGAATGGGAAATGTGCATGAAAGATGAGGTTGTGTGAAAGAACCTTTCACGCCCAATGCGACTTCAAATTAAGATTTTCATATACAGAGGGCATCTTTCACAACATATCGAATCTTCTACATAGGTTTCATTAATTCCTATAAATAAGGGGTAACCCCCCTTATTCGAAGTAGCTAAACACTTATAGATAATTCAAGCTCTATATCACGTAAGAATTTTGTGCAATGGTAGTTGCACAAAACAATTGGAGTTTTTTTCAAGCTAATGAAGTTATGCAAAGTATTTGAGTTGTGGGTAAGATTGAAGTTGCGTGTAAGAGGAGGTTTTGTGTGAAAGGTATAAAACATGTATGCAAGGCACGGTAAAGGTTGTGCAAAAGATTTGGAGTTTCCTAGTACATCTATAGTAAAGTGGTATTCATAAATGTATGAAAGTTGTATATCAATAGAGTATCAAAATATATTACAGGATGCATTCATTTGAGATAATTAAAGGACCTAAAAGTCTATAAATTGTGAGTGGATATTCTAAATAAGTGGTGAGAACACTTTAGTTGAGATAGAAGTGATCTTTCAAATTGTGATTGGTTGTAAACCAGAAGGGATAGTGATTTCACTCTGAACATTGAAAATAAGAGTGCACTATTAGTGGATTTGGTGCATCAAAAAATTGCCATTGTATACTCCTTGGACGTATCTCAGTGAGGGTGAACCAAGTAAAATTTTTTGTGTCACATGCATTCTTTGATTTCTCTTCATACTTTGATATGGAAAATAGAGAGAAGAGAGTTTTTTTTTACAATGAAACAAGATCAGAAGGGGAAGTTGTTTTAATCTATCAACCCCTGATTCACCCCCCGCCCCCATCAGGGTATTTGACCTAGTGGACCTAAAAGTTTCCAGGTAAATAAATGGTTTAATATGAAAATATGGAATTAAAATAAAAGGATTATGCATAAATATTTTATCATTTCATGGTTAATCACCTAAGTAAAATCCACTTAATATTAAAAATACATGTAAAATATAAAATAAGAAAATTTAAGCATAATAAACAAAATCCATCGAGTTAATACTGATTCATTATGCATTCTATTATCTGAATTAAGACAAACCATAGTTAAATTTTGAGTTTAATCCATATTTAGGGGAAATTTTAATTATAGGGGACTCTTAACTAAGATGATGGGTCAATTTAACAAAAATTATATTGAATTTAATGGTCATAGTCTTTTTAATAAGAATTTGGAGGGTAGTATTGAGGAAATCTGAGTCATGGTTTTAAGATTTGGGAGTCAACTCAATTGAAAAAGGAGTTTCGATCACATAGTTGGAAATACCTCCTACATAAACACATAATTGTGATTTTAATGTCCATATTCTAGATCATAAAGAGGGAAATTTGGATCATTTTCACTAGAATATATAAATTATAGTTATTCTGAGTTCAATGGTCATGGTCTTTGAAACTTGATAAAATAGTGGGAGGTTTAATAAAATTAATTATTATTATGTCTCATGTAAATTATAATCAAGAGAAGTATTAATAATCTAATCTATTATTTTAGAATAATGAAAAGTTAATCAACCATCTTATCCATGTGATCAACTTAGGAGAAATAATATCTCCTAACTAGAAATAACTTCTATGAATGGTTCAGATGCATATGGATTGTATTGTGTCATGAATGGAAATCCTATGAGCTAGAATACCTAATCTATGATTTTCCTACTAAGGAGTTGAGTGATGAGGAGTTTTTTTCCTATGAAAAATAATTGAATGATGTGATGTATGTTAAATGTTTCATGTGATCATAAATGTCTAGAGAACTCACAAATCTACATGAGAACATGGATACTTATAGCATACTCCAACATCTCAATGATCTTTATCAGGATAGAGAAAAACATGAATAGTTTGAGATATCCAATGTGTTATTCATGATAAAAATCAAAGAAGGTATTCCAAAGGGGATTCACCTAGTCAAAATTATTTTCTATACTAATCACCTATAGGTTTAAGGGTCTTAATATACCTAAAGAACTATGAACTAATCTCATTATTTCATCACTCCCTCAGAACTTCTTTAGTTTTGTTTTCAATTTCAATATAAATAAAATAGAGAAGTCTCTCCCAAATATTCTCACTCCACTTCACCATATTTATAAGGATATGAAGAATGAAAATCATTATGTCCTTATGGTGAATATAATGAAATTTCGGGTGAAGATCTCCAAGATAAAATCCAATTCTAAAGATTCTTATAAATGTCCTTCTAAGAAGAGGTGGATCAAGGGGAAAGCAAGAGAATAGTATGTTGTCTATTTTTTATGTGTAAATAAGATACACTAGAGACAAAGAATCAAGGGGAAAATTTAGGTGAATTTTTTATCGATTTTAATCTATTTGAATCTATAAATTGGTTACTGGATACAACATGTGGTTCTCGCATATTTATTCAAATAAAGGAACCAAGTAGATTGTGAAAGATTTAATGAGAGGTATATCTAAGATAATCCAATAGATCCAAACTTGTTATTATGGATATTTGGGACTACCACCTCACATTTATAACTAGAATGATCTTGGTCCTAAAATATTGTTATTATGTGCTTTCAGTCACCAAAAACATTATTTATATATCTAGAATTCATACAGATGGATTTATTTTCAAATTTTGAAATAATAATTGTTTCTTTTACTAAGAGATTATTTTATATGGTAATTCATATTTAAATAATGGTCTTTATGTGTTGTAATAAACAAACCAAGTACTAGAAATAGAAAAAAATTACATGACTCATACCACACCCAATTATGGAATCACATACTAGGTCATATAAATGAAAATCATTTCACTAAATTACATCATGATGGATATTTAGATTCATTTGAACTAAAACCACTTAGTGTATGACATGTATGGTTTCAAGGAAAAATAAACAAAACCCCATTTTGTGGAAAAGGAAAAAGAGCCGCTAAGCTTCTTGAGTTGGTTTATTTTAATGTGTGTGAACCTTTTTTTATTTGAATCTAGTGGTGGATACTCATACTTTATAACTTTTACTAATGATTTTAGTAGATATTGATATGTCTACTTAATGAGGTATGAGTAAGATTCCTTTTATAGATTAACAGAATATCAGAATGAATTTGATAACCATCTTAGTTGGAAGATTAAAAAACTACACTTAGATCATGGAGGAGAATGTCTTAATCATGATTTTATTAATTATTTATGAGATTTTGGGATTTTATTCTAAATGAATCATCCTTATGCACCATAATAAAATGGTGTAAGATAAAGGAGGAATTTAATACTATTAAACATGATGAGATCAATGATAAGTCATGAAAGTATTCCATTATCCTTTTAGGTATACACATTGATGAAAACTACACACATACTAAAGTGAGTTCAAACTAAAAAAAACCGGTATTCTATATTAGCTTTCACTAATGGAAAAATATCTTATACCAATGGTTTAGGAAGCCGTTGGCTGATTTGGTGTTGGGATATGTAAATATAAAATAAAATTTACAGTAGAGGGTTGAACCCACGACCTCCATATTATATATCAAACACTTTACCACTATACTAAAATTATATTTTTGAATATATTTGGATAAATATATATATATAAGTAATTTATATATTGATTTATTTGATGTTATTCAACAAAAAATAAGAAAAAATAAGGGTGCATATCCCAATGGTTTTCAAAACCATTGGGATAGGTCCCTTATAAAAATGGTATATCCCAACGGTTTTCCAAAACCGTTGGGATAGGTTTTGTTAAGGTGGTCTATCCCAATATTTTTGGAAAACCATTGGGATAGCCTTACCCTATCCCAATGATTTTTAAGAACCGTTAGGATAGGGGACCTATACCAATGGTTTTTACAAACTGTTGGTATAGGGGCGTTGGTATAGGTAGGATTTCTAGAAGTGTTGGGTATATAATTAAACTTATGTTTTTTCATGTATGAGTGTGGTATGTAAAGAATTTTTTAAGTCTAATTATAGTAACAAACATTCTCCCTGAGGCGTTAAGTGTATCTTTATAGGGTATCCTAAGGAAACTAAAGGATATTACTTGTATGATCCTTCATATAAAAAAGTTATGGATAATAGGTATCCCATATTTCTTGAAAAGGATCACTTATTTTAATGATATATTGGGATTAATATAGACTTTGATGAAGTCAATGATCAAGATACACAAGTGTTGATATAGGAACTGATTCCATAAAGCATCATGGAAGAGGACATTTCAAAGACACAAGTGCTATATAGGGGTATGAGAGAGGTTAAAGAACCCGAAAGATATGGTTTTATAGTCAATGAATATAGTGAATTATTATTAGTTAATGATAATCCTATAAACTATATAAAAGTTGTAAGTGGCATATAAGCTACCAAATAGTAAGAAGCTATGAATTATGAAATAGATTCCATGTACCAGAACTAATTCTATGTTTTAATAGATCTTTCAATGGATTTAAATCTTGTTGGTTGTAAATGGCTATTCGAGAAGAAACTATAAATATATAATCAATTCAGTACCTATAAGGCATGAATGGATGAAAAAGGCTTCAAATGGTTTCAAGGAATAAACTATGATGAAATTTTTTTACCAGTTTCTATGATAAAATCAATCAGAATTATACTTGTCATAACAGCTTACCAAGATTATGAGATTTGAAATATTGATATCAAAATATCTTTCCTTAATGGTAACTTTTAGAAAGATGTTTATATGACACAACGTGAATATTTTGTGACTCCAATAGATACCAAAAAAATTAAAGTTGTTGAGATCCATTTATGGATTAAAGCAAGAATCTAGGTGTTGGAAAATTCAGTTTGATTAGTCCATAAAGGAATTTGGTTTCATAAAGAATAAATGTGAGCATAATTTCTATAAGTAGTTTAGTGGGAGTGTGGTTATTTTTCTAATAGTTTATGTTGATGACATACTACTCATTGGAAATGAAATATAATTTTTATACTTTGTTAAAGCCTGGTTGAATGAATAAATATCCATAAAGGACTTAGGCGAGGTGAAATATAATCTTGGGATCAAGATCTATCATGATAAATCTAATAGGATTCTTAGATTAAGTCAAAGTTCATATATTGATAAGATACTGAAGATATTTGATATGGAACAATCCAATAGGGGATTGTTTCCAGTGTCACATGGAATCTATCATTCTAATAAAATATTTCCTCAGACACATGAGGAAAGAAAAATCGTGGAAATTACGTTGTATGAATCAACTATTGGGTCATTCATGTATGTTATGTTATATAAAATTCTATATTTTACCTATGACTTAAGAATGATAAGAAGATATAAATAAAACCTAGGTGACCACTATTGGATAGAATTAAATACTATATGTAAGTATCTGAGGTGTACTAAGGATATATTCTTATTCTATAAAGGATATATGGAACAATTCATCAGGGAATATATAGATAATAGTTTCAAAACAGATCAAGAAGATATGAAATCACAGTCGGGATACATATTCACTCTCAATAGAGGTGTTGTGAGGTGGAAGAGATTAAAGAAATTAGTGTTCACTAATTCTATAGCATAGTCTAGGTATATTATGGAATTTTAGGTATCTAAATAATTAGTTTGAATATAAAAATTCATACAAGATCTTGATGTGGTTACTAGTATTAAAGGCCTTATCACACACTATTGTGATAATACTACAGTGGTGGATCTTGAAAAGGATCCATGGTCACATTAATGGATAAAGTGAATACTTCAAAAATATCATCTCTTGGGTGATTTTTCTAAGAGATTTGACTCCACTGTGAGTATAATTTACATGGAAGACAACATGGTGGACCCCTTAACTAAAGCCTTAACTCATCATAAACATTGTCATCATGTTGGAGTTGGTTCCCTATAACCAACTTTTTTAGTGATTTATTGAATGTTTTTCTTATTAAATAAATTTTCTTATCACGTCATGATTTTTCTTCTATATAATATTTATATTTGATAATGTCATTAGAATATATGTCTCACTAAAAGGTCCTAGTGGTTCCTAGCTATGATGAGAACCTAGAGGTTCCATGACAATATTCTTGAGCCTTGTTATATGTTCAGATGATATTTCCTAATGAGACATAGACAATATATGCTATCAGGGGTAGGAGGATAATAAGACATTAATACACCTTCTCAAGGTATTTTCCCTTGGTAATCTCCAAGATATAAGGTTATGAGAATAGACTTGTTAATAGGGAATCCACATTTCTATGTGTCCTTGGATGTTCCTATCTGTATATGTGTGTATTGATCCTTAAAATTCAATATTATCATTAATGGATATCATGACTCGTATACATTGATGTATTGATGAAAAACATGATGGAATATGCTCACGATGAAGTATGATGTATTGGATGTGTCACGAGTTATATTACATTAATGGATAATGTGAGAAAGGATTCATACCTTTTTTACATAAATGGAAGTTGATATTTTAGTCCCTTTTATAGGAATGGAACTTCCTGCATAAATCTATGTCCATGGTGTTCAGTGGGTATGTTCATTTCCAAAAATTCAAAGAAAGTGACATCAAACATATAGGCTGATGGTTGGCGTGCAACCTACTTGATTAGAGATATCATGATAAAGGGACTATATTACATAGAAAATTTTCATAGTTTTTTGGACGTTATTTTAGTGTTAACTTCTTTCTCTATGGATTCATTGGTGTGTTTCTAGATGTTAACCTTTTACTTTAGGTAGTTATGCCTAATTCCTCTAAGAAATATGCCTATAGGGTCACACACTAAGTGTATCCAAAGTCTCAATTATATTCTATTAATTGAACTTAACAAATTAGAATAAATAATATTTATTCAAGTTTGGTTGATCACCATAATTTTATCACAAGTTATTAGAAAAATAAGTGATTTTAATAATAATAATGAATGTTTATTTTCAATTTTAGAGAATACATGTCACGAACCAACCTGGGTCGACCCTAAACCGGTCACCCGAGCCGGTCCGCGACATGGCCCGAGAGGCGTTCCTAGTCCTCCCGGGCTGGTGACAAGCACCAGGTAATCAACAGAGGCAGTGGGAATGATTTTTCCCAGTTAAAATAAATAAATAAAGTAGCAGAAATAAAACAGAGTAGCGCAAAAATAAATAAACAACGTAAGGTAACTAAACAAGAACAAAAGAAAATGAAACTAACCAAAAGAGACGACCACTATCTCTATGTGACCTCACGGGTCACTCTCCAACTCACGACCAAACGTCGTGCAAGGCGAACGCACCCAAGCTGCATCCCGCACAAACACTAAAACAGAAAAGAACTATAGGTGTGAGTATTAAAACTCAGTAGGCTAGCACGATATCTATTCCCAATGCACTACCTTTAAATGAATAATTTACCAATTTCAAGTTTGAACTAAATTATATAAAATATTAGTTTCCACACACACTTTCATTTCTAAAATAAGTATCATCCCATTGCCATTTTTAATTTAAAACAAGTTTAATGTTTGAATGGAATAGGTGTATAGCATTTTAAAACATTTCTGCGTGCAATTTAGAAATTCAAATTTCAGTTCTTAGCCAAAAGGGAAACCACAAATAACCCACAACACACCCTAAGGGCAATGGAAAAGGTGGCACGCGGGGGCCAGCTACCGAACTAGACCTCTCAATCATCTTCCACATACAAATAAACACTAAAAGAAACATGGGTCGAACCTAGGAGATCATGAACAATCCAGAACATACTATACATCTGACTCATCCTGAAGGCATGCCCTAACTCGATGACGTCATAACGCCCATACTACTACCCAATATAGCCCTGCATGGCCTAACCGAGGGGCCCAATCCCCATAGCAGCAATAACTCAGTATTCCCCTGCTATGGTGCCACTAGCCAGTGCGTGGTCTAAACTAGTGCAGTAATCGTTCTCAAAAAATTCACTCAATATGCCAGGTTCCCATGTCAACACAAGCAATAAAAAGGGGGTGCGTCCACAATGTAAATTAATCATTCATGATACACAAACATCACATATAGCTCATGAAATCAACGCACAACAAAGATCACCCCCGAGTGGGTTTTACAAAATAATCTATTTTATTAAAGTGTCAAATGGGCCTTCGCCAATTTTAAAGTAAAACCTCATTTCTCAAAAAGCTCAAAACACTTGTTCAGAAGAAATCATTTATCCTTAAAACTAGAAGTACATTTGAAATGCCATGAATTATCTTTAAATTTCAAATAGACATTCTTTCAATACTGGGTGTACACCCGTCAAGAAAATGTTCCAAGTGTTCGGTATAAAATAAACGGCTCTTTTCACACTAAATAATCATATAAAAATTAATTATATTATATTATTTCTGATATATTAAAATTAATAAAACAGCAAGCAATTAATAAATTCTAAATCAAAAGGTAAGTGCAGTGGGGGACCTACCTCGACTCGCGGCTTAGTTACGACGACGATGTGGTACGTCCCAACTCGCGTACAAGCACGTGCCACTTACCGATGACCGTAAAATCACAGAAATACCATGTCAATGCGCTGCAACAATGCCAAGTATCTAAAAACATAGAAACATTGTCTTAAAATAATCTAAAAGAATAAACAGAATAAAACCCACCTTAAAACTGGTGCAGACGAAATGGAACGAACCCAAAACATGCGGTAAAACAATGTATTCCCACAAATAAAGGTGAACAATCCGAAGCAATCTGAATTGCCTCGCCTTCGGCGGTGGCGGACAGAGCGTGGTCTAACGTGACCCGAGACACCCTTTTTGAACCCAGCTAGGGTATTTTCGGCAACGTCGGAGCAACACCCTACAACAATTAAACAACACCCAGAAAAAATTAATGCAGAAGGATCAAAGCACAACCAAAAAGGTATCTGGGACTCACATAAACCAAAAGTAAAGCCAAGAGCACATCTAAACCTTCCCAAAGTATCATTTGCATCACACTCACCAATCATAGAATATGATAAAATAACCAGGCAACCAAAAAAATTTCAACAAACAATAATTATCCATAAAACCACATCATTTCTCCCAAGACAATTATTCTAAAAAAACATACCTAACTAACTAATATTCAAGGGATTTTCAAAATGAATTCAATCAATGTATTTCTAAATTTAAATGGGAAATGCAAAAGGGATTCTATCTCAAAACTATGGCGCAGTGTCGACGCACCACCGAACACTCGACACGTAGGTTCTAAAACCCCAAATCTACCGAGAAAACCCCTTAATGAGCTAAACCCCAAACATAAACGGAGGAGAAATAGAAGAGGGTGGGGGGATTACCGGACGGGAGAGATGCTGCTGGAAGGGAGGGTTGTGCACCGGCTTGAAAGAAGGGAGGCGTGCTGGGTAGAAGGTCGCGCCAGGGGGTAGCAGGACGGAAGAATGTCCGCCAGCAAAGGGTTGGCCGACCGGAGATGGGGAGGTGAAGCCACAGGTCGGCCGTAGAGGAGGGAGGGCATGGTCGCGGGTCGAATGGAGGTCATGCCAGCTAGAGAGGGGTCGGCTGAAGGCGGGATTGCCGGAAAGGAGTAGCATGGCTGGGCAGGAGATCGCCGGAGTTGGGGATGGCCGGAGAGAGGCGCGCTGCATGGGTGGGGGTGCACGTCGAACCAGCAGGAGAGGAAGGGAAAGGGAAGGCGCGGTCAGGTTGCTGCGTAGGGCGGAGGATAGACGGTAGGGCTGGCGGAGGCCAAAAGCAGGCGCTGCAAAAGGTTGAGCCAAACAGGGAGGCGAGGAGGGGAGACCCTGCTGCGGCGCGCAGTGAAAATGAAAGGGGGGAAAGGGCAAAACTACGTGGGAAAAAAATTAAAAGAAACCCTAGGGGTAGAAAATAATAAATAAAAATTAATAAAAATTAAAACCTAACATTATTAATACTAATAATAAGGATAATAATAATAATAATACCAAAATAATAATAATCATAATAATAATAATAACAATAATAATAATAATAATAATAATAATAATGACAATAAAAATAATAACAACAATAGCATTGAGCAATTGCACGACACTAGGGCCGGTTGCGCGACTACCGCCAACCGCGCAGTGATCGCGCACAGGTCCGAAACCCCGTAAAAATATTAAATGTTAACAAATTTGATCTGGGACCCATCTCAGACCTTGGCGAGAGAACCCAGGGCCAAGAATTAAATAAAAAAATTGAATTAAAGGTCGGGATGTGACAATACAATATTTATTATATTTATCTTAGAATATTGAAGTGACATTTATTTATTAAATTTTAATTATTCTAGGATTAGTAAATTTCAATGTGGGAAAGTTAATTGAGTTTAATAGTCTAATTGAAAATGGTATAAATGATATTTATTTTTATTCTTTGTGAATTGAACATTTCAATAATTTAATAATAATATTTATATTATTATTATTGGACATGGGTTCGATTAAGAATTGTGTAATTGGGAAAGGTTTTAGTATGCAATTTTCCAACCCTAAACATTCCATAATAAATATATAATTATATATATTTCCTAAAACACAATTGGTGTGCACAAGAGATAGAGTGGAACTATCTCAATCCATAGAGAGAGATCAAGAGATCTAGAGTGCTCTCTTACCCTCCTCTCTCAAGCCAATAACATATTATCAAGAGTTATTCCTCTCTTAAGAAGAATTATACTATGATCAACCATGAACAATGAAAGAAATTAGGATTGGTCATTATAGAACCCAGTGATTCTATGGTGTCATTTAGAGATTGTAGTACACGTTTGGATCACCACTAGTTGGGTTCTTCACTTGAATCCTACAGAACAATGAAAGTACAATGAGGCCTTGTTAACTGAATCATCAATGAAATAAGAATTAGAAATTGAGGTAATTTTATATCTACTCATAAATTAATTATAAATTACATGTAAAGATCCTTTTTCCTTAGTTTTATCATTTTAATCTAGTTAATTAATATATTGTTTTCATTGGGCATGACCTTTTGATCATGTAAATAAATGATTACATGTGATTTATGACTAAAAGTTGAGATTGTCGTTCTATTAAATTATGTTTCCACTACGCCCAAATATTACAAGTGGTATCAAAGAGATCACATGTTTAATTTATAATTATTCATTATTTGTTGATTATTTTCATGTGTTTTCATTTTATTTTACATAAAGTAATTCATTTTAATTTATGATATATTCATCTCTTATCTTTCATTGTTCTTTATTACATAACCCAAAAATTAGTTAATGATTAATAATGAAGAATCATTTAATTCACACCATCTGGAGGTGTCAAAGGTTATAACTAGACAAAACTAGAGTATATGGCATGTACTTACAGTATACACATTGTGTACTTTTGTTTTCACATGTGTATCACATGACCCCCCATCCAAAGTAAATTTTTATTACATTTTCAAAAATACCACTTGGGGTAAATCATTAGAACTTACAAAAGAAACAAACCACTACAGAAAGAAGCAACCAAAATACAAAAACAAAATCAGACCTCACTGGGTAGGCTTCCCAGCTGGATCAACTCAGTACTTCCATGCTAAGTCTTTGATTTTGGTATCTAGGTGTCAAGTGACAAAACCCTCTAACTTGATTGCAATAAAATCCATCAACTCCAGGAATGAGTCCATATCAACCGGACAGACAAAATTCAAGGAAAAGATGTCAAGTTGAGATGTGTACCATGCCATCAGTTCTAGGATAATATTCTCTAGATACCTCCCCTGCTTGAGTCTCTCCAACTCCTCCGTTGTCAAGGAATCATCCCCAAGTCTTGACCTACTGATCTCTTCTTTTGTATCCTTCCTGAACTTACTGAACTTTGTTATCATCTTGCCATTAATAACTAGGGGTCTCATAGTATCTCCCATATGATCACCTGAAGATACACCCACCTATGAGGGTATGGAGTCTGAGAGAGCTTTTTAAGTAAAGGTTACATCACAAATTTTGCTCATGGCTCCTTGGGAAGTGCCCTTCCTTCCATCTTCTCTGTCAACATTGGTTTAGGATGGTAGAAATAGTCTTTCCTTTTCTTGTTCTTCTCCTTTACAGGTGCTGGAAAGTCCCTAGAATCATGAGTCTTTTTTCCCTTTCTACCTACCTGAGAGAAAAAAAAACCTTCAACAAGGACATATGCTTCCCAGTCAGAAGCCGAAGTATATACTTCATCAATCTCTCTGCCATTAATATAAAACTTTTCAGGAGAAGAAATCTTGAACATCACCTGACATTCTTCAACACCTCCAACTTTCTTTATCTTATTTTTGTATCTACCTGCTATCCAACCACTGTCTTCATTTTAGTTACAGAAAACCTCTCCCTGAGGCCAAAATTGGTTAAATTAGACCACTGAGGTTCCCTCTACTCTCGGTTGCACATTAGGACATATATTTTCTATTCCATTGTTTTCCTATATGTTGGGAGGTCTTAACACCTCCCCTTGGGAGTTTCTTATCTCACCCATAATTTTTGGCACCATATACATACATGTAGGCCTCGCCTAATAATTCCTATTCTTAGACTGCCAATTTTTTCTACCCAAATCTTCTACCTGACCAATAAAAATTCCAGACACCCTAGGTGCCCCTTGCTCATGCTAAGAAGTTGTTTGAATAATTTTCCTACTGATCACCACTCCACTCTATTGTATATCACTACCCACTTGTTGTGGGTTGGAGTCTCCCCACGAACCAAAACAAAACTCAGAATGAAATTCAGTTATAGAGAGATGGGTGTTCAGTTGGGAAGCACCAGAGACATCCCCAACCTCACTGGTAGGCCAACCTCACTGCACTTCCTCCATCTGGGATGCGGCCTGGGGATTACTACAAATCTCCTTGTGGAACATAGAAGTAGTTTGTCCTTTCTAGCAGTAGCATTCACATAAAGGAGGATGCTCTTCATAAATCACATGACAAAGTCAGATGGATCTGGTCCAATCTGATTTAAGATTCAATGAAAGCAGATAAACATGTGGATCCAGAAAGACTGGATCACATCATGTAGAACTACACACCATGTAAGTAGCTTACATTTCATGTAGTCTCTATCTTCTCATGTCCTATAACATGGGGTGTCCTAGCGATTTACGTATCGAATACACAACATGAGGATGGACATGTCATGAAACTATGAGGTTACACTCCATGTATTCCCAATACATTTCACGTACCTAAAACACATCTATAGCAGCAACATGGCCAAGCCCAAATCATGTGTTGCAGACTTTGGCATAATAAAAGTACACACAATTTACTTTTGTACACATCATATAGTTTTCTACTGACTGTGTTCTCAAATTTTCATGTAAAGAATAATTAAATGTATAATTAAACCTATAGATTATGTGTTTTGTGTTCTATGTGTCATTCATTTGAAAGTACATACCATATCATAAGATTAAGAATTATATATTAAATTAATTTCCATATTAAAATTTTGAAAAACACATGAGGTTTTTTCCAAGTACACTTGTTTAATATATAAAATTAAATGAAATAAAAATAAATAAATTATAAATGGTGGTGAGTTGAGGATAGTTAGATAGAATTAAGATAAATTGGATTAATTGTATTAATCTATAGGCATATCATCTTAATTAAATAATTAATCAAAGTAATTAATAAACAATATTATAAATGTATGCCCATTTCTTGATGTGTGGATGATCATGATATTGGAATAGCCCTTGTGTATGATTGGTTTATTTTAATATATTATGGTAAAATTATTATTTATGGCCTATGATTCATCTCATCCTCCTTATTATGTAATGTTTTGTGAGCCTACAGTTTCTTTTATCTTAACCCCCTTTATCCAATCGATTGGATCCTTCCACATTCATATGAGTAAAAGATTATGTAAGGATTGATCTCCCAAGTGAGAAGATGAAGTCTGAGTTAAGGAGCCAAGGTGAATCCAATTGAGGTGATGCATAGGATCCAAGGTGGAATACTATAACATTAACCAAGATATGGTTCAATGTGATTTTCCCTAGGGTCAAGAGTCAGTTTATTATATTCTAGATAAACTAACCACTAGATAAAATCATGATAATTCCATTTATATTTTATCTATAAAATTTGAATGTTTAATCATCTATGATTTTGAATATTGGGAAATCACCAAATAAATGAATTAAAAATCATGCAATATGGAATAAAATATAATCATATTATGCATAATTTTTTTATCAAACATGGTTAATCACTTATGTAAAACCCACTTAATATTAATAAGGCATGTAAAATGGTAAAATGGTATTTACACATAATGATAAAAATCCCTCAATTAAAATATTAAGTTGTATTATCCTTCCACTACTTAACTTATAACTGAACTCATAGTTCAAATTACTTGACCAACCTAAGTTGGGGTGCTTTCAATTATTTTGGAAATTTTAGCTTGAAGTTTTGGCTTGAATTAACTTACTTCAAATCATAGGTTGACTTCCCAATAAAGACTCAGTATAACTAAGAGGAAAAGGTTTAGGAAATATTAAAATATGATTTCAGGGTTGGGGACTCTAGTCAAAATATCAAGGAACTTTGAGTTAATGTTTTTGGAAAGTTATTCCTACTTAAAAACCTTTAAAGAGATTGTCAAGCCCAAGTCAGGGTTTTGAGAAGGGGAATATGGATCCTTTCCACTAGAATATCTAAGTGATAAGATATTCCAAAAATAATAGTGTGGGTATTGGGTTTTTAAATATGGTGTGAGATTAATAAGAATTTAATTAATTTTAAATTTATTAACCTTTTTTTATAATAAAAACAAGTACTAATTATCTAATATTAATTTGTAGAAAATGGAAAATAAAAAACACTTTGACAACATCATTGTGATCCATACTAGAGAAGGATAACCTTCTCACTAGTGTGAATTTTTAAGAATAGTATAGGCACTAACGTGTTATAATACGCTATGAATGGAAATCATATGTTTTGGAAACCCCACATCCAAAGTCACTTGTCAAAGAGGTTAGTGAAGAAAAAGTATCTCTCTATATAAAGTATGTGGATGATGTGATGTATGTCCAATGTTTTATGTTATTATCCATGTAAAATGAGATTTTTGAGGATATGGATGGGTATAACATAGTTTATCACCTTCAGGATTTCTATCAAGGGAAGGAAAGATCATAAAAATATGAGATCTTAAATGCACTTTTCATATGAAATCTTATAGAATTGGGTTCATTTGGGATACATGTATTCATGATTATTGGATACATTAAATGCCTATATATCTTGGGTTTTAACACCCCTAATGATTTACATGAAGATATTATTATGTCCACCCTATCCAAAAAGCTTATCTAGTTTTATTGTGAAATATAATGTGAGAAATAGTGAGAAGACACTATCGAAACTTCTTACTCTTATCCTCCAAGTTGATAAATTCATGGGGAAAGAAAAAATTATTTTCCTTATGGTGAATATGAATAATAGGAACAAGGTAAATAGGTTGAAGATTCATTCCAAGTCTAATGTTTTGGAGCACCATCCCTCTAAGAAAAAGAAGATCAAGAGTTAAAGAAAGGAATAAGATGTGGTATATTTTTCATGTGGCAAGAAGGGCCACTATAAAATGAATTTCACCCAACCAAATAAGAAAGAGGAATATTTAGCTGCACTCATTTTTTAGTGTAACATTTCTATATCTACAAGTTGGGTGTTATATATTGCCTATGGTGATCACATTTTTATCTAAATATAGGAACCAAGTATATTTTAGTAGTTTACTAGAGATGATGTGGATTTATGGGTTTCCAATAGTGTAATGTTGGATGCTCTATCCATTAAACACTACTATATAAAATTTTTTATAGGATTTATTTTAGTTTTAAAGAATTATTATTATGTTCTTAGTGTTACTAAGAACATTATTTCCATTTCTTCTTTATATATTGATGGATTTGTTTTCAGATTTGGAAATAAAGTTTGTTAATTTAAAAAGATAGCATATATTATGGTATGGAATAATTGAATAATGGTCTTTATGTATTAAATTAAAAAACAAATATTAGAAATAGATATTGAAACAAACATGAAGGAATCATATAACACCTAGTTGTGGCATCACCATCTTGGTCACATAAATGAAAAGAGTTTGAAAAACCTCTATCAAGATAGATACTCAGACTCTTTTGATTTTAATCCACTTGAAAGATGGAATTCTTATTTATAAGGTAAGATAACCAAACCACCATTCAATGGTCAAGGTGAAAGGGCCAAAAATATTCTACAATTGGTACACACCGATGTGTGTAGACATTTTCAATTAAAATATAAAGTTGGATTATCATAATTTATTACTTTTACTAAATACTTGAGTAGGTATGGTTATGAATACATGATGAGGTATAAGTATGAATCCTTTGAGAAATTCAAAGAGTTCAAGAATGAGTTTGAGAATCATCTTGGTAAATAGATAAAGAAAATTTGATCAGATCACGGTGGTGAATATCTTAACTAATACTTTATTGACTTTCTATGGGACTATGAGATTTTATCTCAACTTAATCCACCATATATACCACAGTGCAATGGTGTTAGTGAAAGGGGGGACCATACCTTATTGTACATGGTAAGGTAGATGATGATTCACACAAGACTTTCATTATAATTTTATGGATATGCATTATATTCATCATTATACATACAAAACTGAGTACCAACTAAGGCTGAAAATGGTATTCCCTTTGAGTTACGAAGTGAAAAGAAACTAGTTTTTTCACATATTCATATGAGGCGTTGCGAGGCATTTGTTAAGGATAGAACAAACAAAAAACTAGAACCTTGAGGAACAAAGTGTATCATTATATGATATCCCAAGAAAACAAGGGGATACTACCTATACAACCCTTAAAATAAAAAAGTAATTTTCACAAGTCAAGTTCTCTTTATTGAGAGGGATCACATCCTCAAGAAGGATAGTGGGAGAAATATTGCCTTAGATGAAGTTGATGCTTGATATACACAAGATTTGTTATAGGAACTGGTTCCATAGGTCCTCATGGAAGATTTTGTTCCTAAAACACAATTACTGCATAGGAGAACTAGAGAGGTAAGAGAACCCGAAAGATATGGTTTTCTAGTCACTAATGATGTTGAATCATTATTGGTTGACAATAATGATCCTATCTTATATAAGTTGGAATTAGCGATCTCAAAATCTATAAGGTGGAAAGAATCCATCAATTTTGAGATGGATTCCATATATAAAAACCATGTTTGGGTTCTAATCGATCCACCAGTTGAGGTAAAACCAGTTGGGTGTAAATGTGTATTCAAGAGAAATATGGACATCGTAGATAAAGTAAATACCAATAAATAATAACTAGTGGATAAAGGGATTTGACAACATCAATTCATTGACTATGATGAAAACTTTTCTACAACTACCATTTTTAAGTCCATCATAATTCTACTTTCCATAGTAGATTACCATGACTATGATATTTTGAAAATGGATGTCAAAACTACATTACATAATTGGGACCTTCAATAGTATGTTTATATAACACAACTGAAAGGGTTTGTGAATCAAGGAAATGAAAAATAACATATGAAAGTTATAGAGACACATTTATGTATTAAATAAAGCATCCAAATCAAGGAAAATTTGATTCTATGAAGACATAAAATAATTTGGTTTCATTAATAATGAATGTGAGCCATGTTTTTAAAAGTGGTTTAGTGGGAGTATAGTTTTTTCATAGTACTATATGTTGATGACATATTACTAATTAGAAATGATGTCACACCTCGACCTATATTTTATTTTATTTTATAATTTTCTTTAAATTTTAAACTTTTGTTGGGGTCTGGGTTGAGTCCGGGATGAAAAAATTTTGAGTTATGTCAAAAAATGTGGGTTTTTGAGTTGATTTCACTAGGCGCACGGGTGGAGCACATTTTGAAAACCCTGCACGGCTTTGCCTAGGCATCTGCACAGTGTGCCTTCCTTCAGAAAAATTAAAATGGGTAAATATTTTATTGTTGTTAATAATTTTATAATTTTTAAAAATGAAATGATGAATTATTATCATTATCAAAATTATTATTATTAATATCATTTTTGTAAAAGTTATTATTTATTATTACAATTAATAAGTTTAATTATTATTAGTGTTATTATTATTATAGTTTAAATTTATTATTATTATTAGTATTAACTTGTGTATTATTATTAAAATTATTATTATTATTATTATTATTATTATTATTATAAATTTTTATTTGTATTTTTTTATTATGGATTGATGTTTGTTTTATTTTTTTTATTTGGTTATCTTTTTCTTTAAGTTTTTATTATTATTTATTTTTTCCTCCTAACCCTAGCACTTCTCTTGTTTTTTTCCTCTCTTTCCTGTGGCCCAGGCAGTGCTGCCACCCCCCTGTTTTCCCCATAGTGCCCCAGTTCCCTCCTTCTGTGCACCGTCGATTGACCAGCTGCTTGCCCTGCCAGCTCTCCCTCTCCACCCACACAACCAGTCGACTCCTCCTTCCTCCTGGTCCTTGAAGCATGTCATCCTCGCAGTGCACCCCTCCACAGCACCCCCAGCCCCTTCTTCCTACCCTCATCCCGGCTCCCCTGCAACCACTCTGCCACCACACAGCAGCCCCACGCAGCACCTTGTTGCTCCACCTTTATCCCTCGCACCTCTGGCTAGCCTAACCCCTACTGCACGACACCTCCATCCACACGACGAACCCCATGTGGAACCAGCCCTCCACTTTCCCAGCCACTCGCTAGCTCCTTGCACCGCGCGCCCAGTGTCCACGAGCTACCCTTCTGTTTTCTGGCCAGCACCCGCACCACCCATCTAACACCCCACCATCCTTTAGTGATGCTTGACCTCCCGCTCTGCCCTCCATCACTATCTCTTCCGACCAGCAGCAGCACAACAACCCTGACAATCTCTCTTTTTTTCCTAGCCAGTAGCTCCCCTACCAACCACTTTTATGTCTACTGAACCCTTTCCCTATGGATGTCCCTAGATACAACCTCGCAACACCCTAGTGGATTTCTCTAGCGACCATCAGTCATGTTTCCCCTTGTCCGGCATTTTTTTCCTCCTTCCAACATGAACAGCGGCACCACAAGGCCGTTTTCCTTCCCTGACCGTCCACGCACTCCAGTACCACCCCTACCTATAGCACATCTTTGAGCGTGCCCCGACCTCCTCCTACTTGAGCCCACAATGTCTCCTCATTTCTCATCTCTACTGCCAACTCAGGCCCCTGCCTTCATAACCCTCATCGGCAATGCCACCTCCAGCAATAATGTCCTAACCCCTTACCTTGTTCCGGAAAACCAGTAGTAACACAGTTCCCCAACGACATTCCCCATCTCTACACTAGTTGTTGACATCCTTTCAGTATTCGCACACCCATCAGACCTCTGTTCCTATGACCAACCGTGCACATTGTTCTCAATTGGGAACGTGACGACCATCCCCCACCAAAGGCGAGCGGTTTGGGTTCGCTCTGTTTCGCCTCCACTGGGGTTCAGGTGAGGTATGTGTTATCTTTTGATTTGGTTATTTTAAATTAATGTTTATGTTTGTTTTTAGTTATTTTTGAGGTGTTTAATTGTCGAGTTATTTCTGGTTAGTGTTTTTGTGTTTTAGATTATTTTACAATTGTTGCAGCGCTTTGGTGAGGTATTTCTGTGATATTGTGGTCATCATCAATTATGCGTACTTGTGCACAAGTGTGAGATGTGTTGCGTCATCGTAACTGAGATGCAAGTCAAGGTAGGTCCCCCACTGCACTCGCCTTTAAATTCAAAATTTATTAATTACTTTATATTTTTTTTAATATTAATAAATGGGAAATAAGATAAGATAATTAATTTTTAAATGATATTTGGTGTAAAAAGAGCTGTTTATTTTATACACGACACTTGAAATATTTTTTCTGATGAATGGACACCCAGTAGTGAAAGAATTCCCACTTTTCCTTTAAACATAATTCACAAAATTTCAAATGTAGTTTAAATTTATTGATAAATGACTTATTTTGAAGTATGAACAAGTGTTTTGGTTTTCTTGAGAAATGAGGATTTTCTTTAAAATTGGTGAAGGCTTGTTTGGTACTTTAATAAAATAAATTATTTTAGAAAACTCTCTTTGGGGTTACTCGGGGGTGATCTTTGGTGTACGTTGACTGCATGAGTTGTGTGTGATGTTTGTGCTACTTGATTGACTTTGTTGACTCACCCCTTTCCTTTTTATTATACATGTTGACATGGGAAACTGGCATAGTAAGTGAATCTTCTGAGAATGATTACTGCACTAGTTTAGATTACGCACTGGCTAGTGGCCCTTAATACGGATTATACTCTGCCAGGGGATTGGGCCCCTCGGTTAGGCCATGTAGGGAAACACTGAGAATTTGGGAATTATGACGTCATCAAGAGTAGGCATGCCTTCAAGATGAGTCACATTTATGGTACATTATGAATTGTTCACGAGCTCTTAGGTTCTACCCATGTTTTCTTTAGTGTTTATTTGTATGCAGCAGATTATTGAGAGGTCTAGTTCGGTAGCTGGCCCATGTGTGCCACTTTTTCCATTTCCCTTAGTGTGTTGCATGTTGTGCGGTTTTCCTTTTTTACTAACAACTAAAATTTGTATTTCTAAATTTTTTGAAAAAACGTTTTAAATGTGATGCATCTATTCCTTTCAAACATTAAAATTGATTTTAAATTAAAAATGGCAATGGACTGTTACTTATTTTAGAAATGAAAGTGTGTGTGGAAAGTAATATTTTATATACTTTAGTTCAAACCTAGAATTTGTGAATTTCTTTATTTAAAGGTAGTGAATTGGGAATAGTTTATTCGGCATGCCTATTGAGTTTTAATACTCACACCTATAGTGTTTTCATATTTTTAGTTTCTACTGCAGGTTTGACTCGAGCTTGCTCATCATAGGAGAGAGTTGGTTGTGGACTGGTGAGTGACTCTCAGAGTCGTGAGGAGTTTTGGTTGTGGTCAGATTTGTTGGTTTTCACTGATCGTTCTCTCTCTTCAGGATCATTTATTTACTTTGTGTTATTATACTTTTCTTTCTATTGTTTTATTTATTTTCACTAGGTGAAATCATTCCCAATTGTCCTCTATTTATGCTCTGATGCTTGTTGCCAGCCCGAGAGAATCGGGAACACCTCTCAGGTCATGTCACGGACCGGCTCAAGTGATCGGTTCAGGGTCGACCCGGGTTGGTTCGTGACAAAATAGTATCAGAGCAGTCGGATCCTGAGTGGACCTTTTTTTTCAGAGTACTCATCGTTATTTGTGGTTTTCATGGAAGGAGTAGAATTTTCAGAACTTGAGGCGTATGTATGAGAAGGATGTCATGAACCCTTTCTCATTCCAAACCACATGTTACCATGGATTGTTCAAGTTTGTCGATTTCTTTTGATTCTTATGGTTTTTTTGTTATTGGGAAATGAAATGGGAGCCGGGTAGGTGACCTCTGTGAGCTCACATGGTTTGGAAAGCCATATATAGTTGGGGACTTTACCCAAGAATTCTCTTAATGATGATGGTGTGACTGGCATATGGCTGCCAACCATATGTCTGAGTCAGCCATCATCGCTTGTTTTCCCCTAGTGAATCATTTGATTTTTCCTTCATTCTGAAATTTTTTTTGTAAATATTTATTTTGGAGATTGTGAAAAGTTGAATTTGAAATGGAAATGATCATGTTTTGATATCACTTCTTATTTTCTTGTTCCCTAGAGTTCACCCCCAAGAAGGTTCAATGCATGCCCAAGGTGCAGCCTCATGTGGTGAATCCTTAGTAAATCCTCCCGTTGATCAACCTATAAACTATGTTTTGGAGTTCTGGAAGTTTAACCCTCCCCTATTTTATGGTCAAACAGATCCACTTGAGGCGGAGGAGTGGTTGTAGAAGATTGATAGGAAGTTTGGTTTCATTGGATTTCCTGAATCATTAAAGGTGAAGTTGGATACCTTTATGGTTGAAGGTCCAACCTGGAAATAGTGGAAGTCCATGTCTCAGAATAAACCTTGGAAAGATCTAACATGGGAGTTTTTCAAGTCATCGTTCGTCCAACAACACTTCTCTAAGTTGATGAAGCTGAGGAAGAGGATGGAGTTGTGTTGTCTTTAGTAGGGTGTTGAATTGGTACTGGAATTATATCGACATTTCACTGGCCTAGTTTCATATGACCAATGGTTTGTTTCAAATGATCCTGAGAAGGCTTTACAATTTGATTTTGGACTCTGACCTCAACTGCGGTTTAAAGTGGAAGAGATAAACTTAACCACCTTCTCGGATGTTGTGGGGAAAGCCTTTTTGGTATAATCGGGGTTATCCAGAGGACATGAGGTGGCAAATCCCCCCCTGGTCTTGGGAAGCGGTGAAGAGGATAATGATACGAATAATGGGAAGTGACATGATGCTGGTGAGTATACTAGAGGAATTAAGAGGAATTTGGACCAGCAATCAACGCCTTCAGAGCATAATGCCATGATCTGTCATTATTTTGGAAAGAAAGGTCACAAGATGCCAACATGCATGAGTGCTCCAAGACCCTTCCACACCTATGGACCTCTAGGTCACTTATAGCAATTCTGCCATGGTGTTTCCAAGAAGTGTACTGAAAATAGACCTGGCTCGTTGAAGGTCACCTCAGCCCGTCAGCAGGAGTAGGGAGATATTTGGGGACCAGTTTGAGGTTTTCTCTTTCTAATGTTTCTTGGATGTATTAATCATCTCTTCTACATTTTGTGGTATTTATTTTCTTTCAGTTGTAAGAATTGTTTTGGTTGAACCTCTTTGAAACTTTTATTTGAATGCAAGTGTGTTTGGTGAAATTCTGGTTTGTGTGTTATGTTTGGGAATTTTTGAAGCCTGACTGCAAGGAAGGAGATTCTTCAATCATCGGTGCTCCAATCATAGTCCCCAGAGTGAATCTGGAACATAGTCAGGATAACCCCAGCGATGAATAAGGGCATTGGTTTAATCTCAATCCTTAGTGTGACATGTTTTATGTTCTTATGAGGGTGTGATGTTGTTGATATGACGACAGTGGTATTTTTTATGCTCTACTAGTTCGGCCCTTTTATTCCCCCCTCCCCCTTCATGGTTGGGGTTTTTGGTTTGTGCGGAAATATTTCATGTTTGATTAATCTCGTCAGTTCTTATGGTGGGGAGACCCACAATGGGTCTCACAGAGTTACACCTGAAGTAGTTAGTGTTAGCATGATCCTTATGGTGGGGAGTCTATTTGGGCCTCCCCATGTCAGTATTAGAGTTCCTTTTCAAGTGTCGTTTTTGTGGAGGGTGGTCTTGTGTGGAACCAACTAATCCTAGGTTCTTCCTCTTGAGCATACATTGGAATTAGAGTACATTCAGTGGATTCGTCGGACTAAGATTATAATAATGAGTGTCAAAGGTAGTTTAAGTTCATTTTTCCCCAGTTGATATAGATGGTTTGGGTTCTTCTTGGTGATGGTTATAGTGATCGTGTTTTAAGTATGAGTTGTGTGTCATGGGTTTTCGGTGTATGTTTGGATCGATCAACTGGAGGTGTTTAAACTTTTGTAGGTGGGTGACACTTAGTATGTTTTATCTTTGGGTCTAAATCTTGTTGTGTCTTTCCAAGGGTGGAAAGAGTGATGGTGGGGAGAATTTTCACACCCCGACATATCTTTTATTTTATTTTATAATTTTCTTTGACTTTTAAAATTTTGTTGGGGTCCGGGTTGAGTCCGAGATGAAATTTTTTTGAGTTATGTCAAAAAAACGCTGGTTTTTGAGTTGACATCATTGGGTGCATGGGAAGATCATAGTTTGAAAACCCCACGTGGCTCTGCCTAGGCATCTTCACGGTCCGCTTTCCTTTAGAAAAATTAAAATGGGTAAATATTTTATTGTTGTTAATAATTTTATAATTTTTAAAAATGAAATGATGAATTATTATCGTTATCAGTATTATTATTATTATTATCATTTTTGTAGAAGTTATTAATTATTATTACAATTAAGAATTTTAATTATTATTAGTGTCATTATAATTATAGTTTAAATTTATAATTATTATTATTAGTATTAACTTGTGTATTATTATTACAATTATTATTATAATTAATTGAATTATAAATTTTTATTTGTATTTTTTATTATGGATTGATGTTTGTTTTATTTTATTTGTTTTGTTATCTTCTTTCTTTTAGTTTTTTTATTATTTCTTTTTCCCTCCTAACCCTAGCCCTTCTCCTATTTTTTTTTCTTCTCTTTCCTTTGGCCTAGGTAGCGCCACCACCCCCTGTTTTCCTCGCAGCACCCCGGTTCCCTCCTCCTGTGCACCATCGACCGATCAGCCTCTTGCCCTGCCTGATCTCACTCTCCCCCCATGAAACCAATCAGCTCCTCCTTCCTCTTGCTCCTTGCAGTGCGCCAGCCTCGCAACGCACCCCTCTGCAGCTCCCCCAGCCTTTGCTTCCTCCCCTCATCCCAGCTCCCCCGTACCCGCTCTGCCACCGCCCAGCAGCCCCGCGCAGTACCTTGCTACTCCACCTTCATCCCTCACACCTCTAACTAGCCTTTCCCCTACCGCACCACACCTACACTCGCCCGATGAACCCCCTGCGGCACCAGCCCTCCACTCGCCTGGCCACCCGTCGGATCCTTGCACCACGTGCCCGGTGTCCGCCAGCCAGCCTTCTGATGTCCAGCAGGCACCCGCACCACCCATCCAACACCCCACCATCCTGTTGTGATGCCCAACCTCCCCCTCAGCCTTCCATCACTATCTCTTCTGGCCAACTTCAGTATATCATCCCCGACGATCTCTTTTTTTTCTGGCCAACAACTCCCCTTCCGACCACTTTTCAGTCCGACGAACCCTTGCCCTCGGGTTGTCCCCAAATACGACCTCGCAGCACCCCAACAGCTTTCTTCGGTGACCAGTGGTCATGTTTCCCCTTGTCCAGCTTTTTTTCCCTCCTGCCAACATGACCAACGGCACCCCAAGGTTGTTTCCCTTCCATGACCGTCCACGACCTCTGGCGCGCCCCCTACCTATAGCTCACCGTTGGACGCACCCCGACCTCCTCCTGCTTGATCCCACAATGTCTCCTTATTGTGTATCCCTACTGTCAGCTCGGGTCCCTGCCTTCGTAACCCTCATCGGCGTCACCGCCTTCAGCCACAATGTCTTAACCCCTTTCCTTGTTCTGGCAGACCAGCAGTGACACAGTGCCCTGACGACAGTCCCCATCGCTGCACTAGCTGGGGACCTCCTTTCTGTAGCTGCCCACCCATTATACCTCTATTCTTATGACCATCCATGCACATTGTTCTCAATTTGGCACACGATGAGCATCCATCACCAAAGGCGAGCGGTTTGGGTTCACACTTTTTCGGCTGCACTGGGGTTCAGGTGAGGTATGCACTGTCTTTTGTTATTATTATTTTAAATTAATTTTTATGTTTTTTTTTAGTTATTTTTGTGCTGTTTAATTTTTGGGTTATTTATGGTCATTTTTTCTATGTTTTAGATTATTTTACTATTGTTTCAGTGCTTTTTCAAGGTATTTCTGTGATATTGCAGTCGTCAGCAAGTTGTGCATACTTGTGCGCAAGTGCGAGACGTGTCGCGTCGTCATAACTGAGCTGCAAGTCGAGGTAGATCCACCACTACACTCGCCTCTAAATTCAGAATTTATTAATTGCTTGATATTTTATTAATTTTAATAAATGGGAAATAATATATGATAATTAATTTTTAAATGATATTTCATGTAAAAAAGCCGTTTATTTTATACACGACACTTGAAATATTTTTCTGATGAACGGACACCCATTACTGAAAGAATGCCCATTTGTACTTTAAACATAATTCACGGAATTTCAAATGTATTTTTGGTTTATTGATAAATGATTTATTTTGAATTGTGAACAAGTGTTTTGGTTTTCTTGAGAAATGAGGATTTTCTTTAAAATTGGTGAAGGCCTGTTTGGTACTTTAATAAAATAAATTATTTTAGAAAACTCTCTTTGGTGTGACTCAGGAGTGATATTTGGTGTACGTTGACTGCATGAGTTGTGTGTGATGTTTGTGCTACTTGATTAACTTTTTTGACTCACCCCTTTCTTTTTTATTATACATTTTAACATGGGAACCTGGCATAGTAAGTGAATCTTCTAAGAAATATTGTTGCACAAGTTTATATTATGCACTATCTAGTGGCCCTTAGTATGGATTATACTCTACTAGGGGATTGGTCCCCTCAGTTAGGCCAGGTAGGGAAACACCGAGCGTTTGGGCGTTATGACGTCATCGAGAGTAGGCATTCCTTCAGGATGAGTCACATGTATGGTACGTTCTGGATTGTTCATGATCTCCTAGGTTCGACCCATGTTTTCTTTAGTGTTTATTTGTATGTGGCGGATGATTGAGAGGTATAGTTCAGTAGCTGGCCCCTATGTGCCACTTTTTCCATTGCCCTTAGTGTGTTGCGTGTTGTGTGGTTTTTATTTTTTACTAACAACTAAAATTTGGATTTCTAAATTGTTCACAAAAACATTTTAAATACGATGCACATGTTCCTTTCAAATATTAAACTTGATTTTAAATTAAAAAGGGCAATGGACTATTACTTGTTTTAGAAATCAAAGTGTGTGTGGAAACTAATAATTTATATACTTTAGTTCAAACCTAGAATTAGTGAATTTCTTTATTTAAAGGTAGTGAATTGGGAATAGTTTTTTGGGTACGCCTACAGAGTTTTAATACTCGTGCCTATAGTGTTTCCCTATTTTTAGTTTCTGTTGCAGGTTTGACTCAAGATTGCTCTTCGTGGGTGAAAATTGGTTGTGAACTGGTGAGCGACTCTCAGAGTCGTGAGGAGTTTTGGTCATGGTCACGTTAGTTGGTTGTCGTTGATCGTTCTCTCTCTTTAGTGTAATTTATTTACTTTGCATTATTCTACTTTTATTTCCGCTGTTTCATTTATTTTCACTAGGCTAAATCATTCCCAATTGTCCTCTATTGATGCCTTGGAACTTGTCACCATCCCGGGAGGATCGGGAATGCCTCTCGGGTCATGTCGCAAACCGGATCGGGTGATCAGTTCAGGGTCGACCCGGGTTGTTTCTTGAAAAATGATATACCATCCTTACTATATATTAAGGCATGGTTGATCAAGTTCCTATCCATTAAGTAATTCAGTGAAGTTTTCTACATTCTAGGGATCATGATAATGCATGATCGATCTAAGAGGTTTCTTAGACTAAGTAAAGGTACATACATTGACTAAATACTATAGAGTTTTAGTGTAGAATAATCCAAGAGATGATTGGTTTCTGTGTCACATGGTATACATATTTCCAAGAAAATTTTTCCTTAGAAAAAGATAAAATAGATAAAATGAATAAGATCACATAAAATTATGAGATATAATATTTCATGTATTTCATGTCATGTATGAGCCTTGATGTTGCCTTTGCTTTGATCATGGTAAGAAGATATCAAGAAGATCCAGGTGAACGACATTGGACTACTGTTAATGTTATAATTAAGTATCTAAGTAATATTAAGGATATATTCCCAGTGTTTTGAGGAGATAAAGAACTAGTCATCAGGAGTTATACCAATTCTAGTTTTTAGACTGGTAAAATGATTTGAAGTCACAGTCAGGTTATGTATTTTATCTCAATGGAGGATTTGTGAGTTGAAAGAGTTCAAAGAAGCCAGTGGTCACTGATTCAGTAGAAAAATCCAAGTATGTTATGGATTCTGATGTAGCCAAAGAATTATTTTGGATTTGAAAAAATTTCCAAGATCTTGATGTGATACCTAGTAATAAAGATCCTACCATAGTTTACTTTGATAACACTATAGCAGTGACTCTCTCCAAAGAGACAAGGTCACACTAAATGAAAAAACACCTACTTTGGAAGTTTCATATTAGGATGAATTTTTCTCAATGGGGTAAAGTTGTGATGAGCAGAGTATCCATGGAGGAGAACATGGAATTACCCTTATTGAGGGCTTTGTCTTAGAAAAAGTATGAGTATCATGTGAGAATAAGTGGACTGAAATATTATGTCAGTTGGATCTAGTGAAAGTGGGTGTCTGTTGGAGTTGGTGACCTAGAACCAACTTGTTTAGTACTTGATTAAATGTTTTTCTTATTAAATAAATGTTCTTATCATTTCATGACTATTCTTATACATAATATTTTTATGTGATAATGTCCTTAAATATATCTCATGATGAAAGTTCATAGTATTTCCTGTTATAATGAGAACCTAGAGGTATCATGACATTATTATTGAACCTTGTTCTATATCTAGATGATATTTTCTTAAGGGACTTATAAAATATAGGATATCAGGGGAAGGAGGCTCATTAGATAGTGAGACACCTTCTCATGGTGTTCTCCCTTGGTAATATCTAAGATATAATGTTATGAGAATAAACTTGTTAATAGGAAATACACATTTCCATGTGTCATTGGATGTTCTTATATTCAGACATGTATATTGATCTTTAGACTTAAATATTTTCCTTAATTGATATCATGAATCAGATAATTTTATGTATTGATGAAAACCATGATGACATATGTTCACGGTGAACTAGGATACATTGGGTGCGTCATGGGTGAAATTACAGTAATGGATAATGAAAGAGATGATTTATCCCTTTTATCCCAATATGGAAGTTTATATCTCAATCCCTTTGATGGGAATGGAATTGTCTATATAAATCCAGTTCCATGGTTTTTGGTTGGTGATTTCATTTTTAGAAAGTAAAAGAAAGAAACATCAAGCATATAAGTCGATGGCACCGTCATGCAACCTTCTTGATAAGAGATATCATGATAAATGGATTATATTACATAGTTAACATTTAAAAGAGGTTGGACTTCATTTTGGTTTTAAATTCTTTCTTTATAGATTCCTTGACATATTTCTAGATGATAACCTTAGAATTTAGGTGGTTATGACTAATTTCACTAAGAAGGATACCAATAGGGTCACACACTAATTTTATCCTCACTCTCAATTATATTTTAGTAATTGAGGTTCTAAGGATCGAATAACAACTAACAATGGAGGATCGAATTAGTTTTTCACTTTTTATAAGTTTCAAAACTTTAAGAAACTTAACCACGATAACCTATTAAGATTTATTTCCTTATCAATCTTTATCAAGTACTTATTCATGAAATAATGGTAAAGAAAGTAAAGAAAACACAATTTACAAGGTTTGACCTCAATGTGATAACCTATGTCCTATCCATAGCCACTCCCTTGGGTCTATGGAAATCTAATATAATGAAGAAGTGAATACATCTTGTGTCAACTCCCATTAGACACCTTCTATCTCTTGATAGGAAAGATTATACTGAATACCATCAGTTTACAATGTTTTCTTATAGAACAATTGATCGAAACAAAAGAATAAAAACTATTTTGAATATGCTCTACAAATGATTTGTCTGAATCCTTGGTCTAATTTGGCTAGGTTTTGTCTTCTCCGTATGGTAAAGATGATTCTGATTTTCCCTTACTCAAACACTCAAAGAAACCTTATTCAATATGGTGGGAAATTTTCACTCTGAATTCTCCATATATTCTACTTTTTCACCTCTGAAAAAGTTAAAAATAAACAAATAAACTAATCAAATATTTATAGGTAACTTGGAAAACAAAGGTGGAAAACTTGAAAAAATTACCCACTTCCTCAAACCTCAAAAACTCCATAAATCTTTCACATTAAAACATAAAATTTGACTTCATAAAACATCCTCAAATTTCTATAAGATTTATAAAATATTTAACTTCAAGTTTGACTTCATAAACTCTTCAAATATTTCTTAGTATAATAATGCTGAATCTTGGTTCTAGTTTTCCCAGAAACATGCTCAAAAATGTTGTTCATGTTTTTTCAGAAACATGCTCAGAAATGTTGTTCATATTTTTTCAGAAATATTCTTATAAATGTGGTTCAAATTTTCTCATAAAATAGGTTATGATTTTTGTAGGTTCCGGGCGCAGCAGAAGCGCGTTGGTGGGTTTTCCCAACTTTAATTTTAGCGTTAAAAAACGTTCAATCCGAGATTTGTCAGGATATAAAATGCCAGATCTTCAGAATAGAACGAAGAACTAAAAAGAAAAGAAGATTCCTAGAACCATAGAGATAATATCATTATATGTTGGTTATAATTAATATAATTAATTCACAAGAATTACCTTGGTGGAAATCATCCTTCGTTGATGTCTCCGGTCACAATCCTATGATCTGTCATTTCATCGTAGAATCCAAATGTAGGATTCCTCTAGTGGTGATCCACACGTGTGCCACGTATCTCCGGACATCACTGAAGGTATCTCCAGGTGCTAGCGCGGAAGAACCTTCACTTGCAATGTCCTCCTTCAATCTCCTTGGTCTCTCGGTCATAAGAGCATTCTTGGAGGAAGGAGTTCTTTCAGCCTTGAAAGAATTCTCCAGAATTGTTGTGCACAAATATTGGTAGGAAAAGTGTTGGGGTTGTGAGGATATTTATAATCGGGTTTGAGGTTATAGAGTTATGACAATAAATAAATGCGTTACGTGTTTTATTTATTTCATTAAATCTTATTGAAACCCCATGTCAAATTATTAATTCCTTGACATGTGCCCACACTGATTATAATTACTATCATTTAATAAAACAATATTATATCCTCAAAATCCCACCTAGAAAAACTACACGGCGTCTAATCATTAATACACGGCATGTACTCGTTTTCCATAAAACTACACAGCGTGTATATTTAATATACACGACGTGTACTTTTATTTTCACTTTCCTTTATTTCCTCCACCACATTTATTAGTCCTTGAGTAATGGCTATTTATTTCTTAAATAAATGTAACTGCATTACTCAATAATAAATGTATTATTTCACCCACAATATATTCTCTCAAATAACTAGTGTCGAAATAAATGCAATCAGGCATCCTTAAATAATTATTAAACCATAGTCGGTAATAATATTTATTTAACTTGTTAAATTAATATTTAACAGAGATACATGGACACACTTAGTGTGTGACCCTCTAGGCCTCTTTCTCAGTGGAATTAGGCGGAGCCTGCCTAAATTCCAAGGTTAGCATCTAGCAACACGCCAAGGCGCCCATAGAGAAAGAAGTTAACGCCGCAATGACATGTCACCTCATACGAACGCTTATTGTGTGATATAATCCCTTTGTCTCAATATCTCTAATCAAGCGGGTAGCATGCTAGTGCCATCAACCCATGTGCTCGATCATTCTTTCTTTGACTTTTTGGAATTGAACTCGCCCATACCTTACCATGGCCATGGATTTATTTAGGCTATATTAATTCCATCAAAGGGCCTGAGATATCTACTTCCGTTATGGAACAGAATGGAAAAATCATTTCTCGCATTATCTATTAATGCGGTATTACTCGTGACGCACCCAACGTATCCTATCTCACTGCGAACAGTGTTTCGTCACAGTTTTCATCAATACATATAAGTGTGAAAGTTGTAATACCCATTTATAATAATCTTAAAGTCTAAGGACCAATACACATGTTTGTAGATAGGAATATCCAATGACACTTTGAAATTTGGATTTCCTACCTGTGGGTCTCGTTCTCATAATATCCTCCTAGATATTACCAAGGGTGCACACCATGATAAGGTTCCTCAAAGTTTTATGAGTCCTCACCCCTAATGGCCTTTATTATTTGTGTCCCTCAAATAACATCATCCATCCATAGATCATATATTCAAGAACAGTGTTATGGCATTTTTGGGTTCTCATCATAGCAAGGATCCTCTATGACCCATTAATGCAACAGCTGTCCTTAGGAAATTATCACATGCATTGTCACGTAGAAAAACAATCAAGATGTGATATGTCATTTATTAATGAATAAAGTAAAAATTAGTTGGTTATAGGCCACCAACTCCAACAGACTCGCACTTGAACTAGAGATAACTGCTAACAACCTTTAACCCGCTAGCTCTCACATGATATTCATGCTTCTGCTGAGATAGCCCTTTAGTCATGGGGTCTACCACGTTCTCTTCCGTGGACACTCTGATCACTGAAAATTCACCCCTTTGATAGAAATCCCTCAAGAGGTGATACTTCCAGAGTATGTGCTTTGTCCGTTGATGTGACCATGGTTATTTTGCAAGAGCCACCGATGCAGTATTATCACAATACAATGTAATGGGATCTTTACTGCTAGGCACCACATCAAGCTCTAAGACAAAGTTCCAAATCCAGACGACTTCCTTGGCTGCATCAGAAGCTGCTATATATTCGGACTCCATTGTAGAATCGGCAACAACTGGTAGCTTTGAACTCTTCCAACTCACAGCTCCTCCATTGAGACAGAAAACATATCCATATTGTGACTTCAGATCATTCTGATCTGTTTGAAAACCAGCATCAGCATACCCTCTGATGACAAGCTCCTCGTCTCCTCCATACACCAGGAAGATATCCTTAGTTCTTCTCAGATACTTAAGGATATTCATAACAGTAGTCCAATGCTATTCTCCTAGATCTTCTTGATATCTACCTACCATGCTCAGTGCATAGGCAACATCAAGCCTGGTACATAACATGGCATACATGATGGATCCTATAGCCGAAGCATATGGGATCTTACTCATTCTATCTTTCAATTATTGTGTCTCAGGTCATATTTTCTTAGAAAGATGTAGGCCATGTGACACTGGAACCAATACCCTCTTGGATTGTTCTATACTAAAACTCTTTAGTATCTGGTCAATATATGTACTCTGACTTAGTCCAAACAGCCTCTTGGATATATCACGAATGATCTTGATCCCTAGAATGTAGGCTGCTTTACCGAAGTCCTTCATGGAGAAACACTTGTTCAACTAGTCCTTGACTGACTGTAAGACTGGTACATCATTTCCAATAAGTAATATGGAATCAACATATACTACTAGGATAACGATCACATTCCCATTAAACCGTTTATAAACACATGTATCACATTCATTTTTAATGAACCCAAATTCCTTTATGGCTTCATCAAATCAAATGTTCCATGACCTGGATGCTTGATTTAATCCATAAATGGATTTTTGAAACTTGAAAACCCGTTTGGCTTCACCTAGTGTCACAAACCCTTCTAGTTGTGTCATATAGACATCTTCCTGAAGTTTCCCATTAAGGAATGCTGTTTTGACATCCATCTGCCAAACCTCGTAGTCATGGTAAGCTGATATGGAAAGTATAATTCTAATGGATTTAAACATGGAAACTGGCAATAAGGTTTCATCATAGTCAATTCCTTGACGCTGTCTGAACCCTTTAGCCACTAGCCTTGCTTTATAGGTGCTAACTTGACCTTTCATGTACAGCTTTCTCTTGAATACCCATTTGCATCCAACAGGCTTTACATCAACTGGCTCATCGACCAGAACCCAGACTTGGTTATGATACATGGAATCCATCTCATAATTCATAGTTTCTAGCCTTCTTGCAGCTTCTGATATTTCTAATTATTCCTTGTAGGAGAGAGGTTCATCATTATCCAACAATAATGATTCACCATCCTCGGTAACTAGGAAACAAAATCTCTCTAGTTCCCTTACCTCTATTGAGCTCCTACGCAGTACTTGTGTTTCTAGAACCTCTTCCACGAGGACCTGTGGAACTTGTTCTTGTACCAACTCCTTTGTATCTTGAGCATCAACTTTTTCAAATTCAATCTTGCTCCCACTATCCTTCTTGAGGATGTTCTCCCTCTCAAGAAATACGGCTTGTCTGGCGACAGTCACTTTCTTGTCTGAAGGGTTATATAGGTAATATCCTTTCGTTTTCTTGGTATATCCTATAAAGATACACCTCATGACCCGGGGTGCTAGTTTGTTGCCTGAGAAGGCCTTAACAAACATCTCGCATCCCCATACACGTGTGTGCGACAAATTGGGTTTCCTTCCATTCCATAACTCGGATGGAATTCCATTTTCCGCCTTAGTTGGTACTCGGTTTAAAGTGTATGATGTAGTTTGTAATGCATATCCCTAAAATAATAATGGAAGATCTGCATGAATCATCATCGACCTCACCATCTCCAACAAGGTGTGGTTCCTCCTTTCACTAACGCCATTCCACTGTGGTGTATAAGGAGGAGTGAACTGAGATAGAATCACATACTCCCATAGAATATCGATGAACTCTTGGTTCAGATATTCTCCACATCAATCTGATCAAAGTATCTTTATCTTCTTACCAAGATGATTCTCTACTTCATTCTTGAATTCCTTAAATTTCTCTAAGGCCTCTGACTTATACCTCATTAAGTAGACATATCCATATCTACTCAAATCATCAGTAAAAGTAATGAAGTGAGAATATCCACCTCTAGATTCTACTGAAAATGGTCCACACACATCCGTGTGTACCAATCCTAGAATCTCTATGGCCCTTTCATCATGTCCACCAAAAGGTGGCTTTGTCATTTTTCCTTGTAAACAAGTGTGACATCTATCAAGTGGTTTTAGCTTAGTAGTGTCTAAATATCCATCTTGGCAGAGCTTTTTCAAGTGCTTCTCATTTACATGACCGAGACAGTGATTCCACAATTGGGTGATGTATGAGTCATGTCAATTTGTTTCATTGTCGATTTCCAAAACTTGGTTTTCATAATTTAATACATACAAACCATTATTTAAATGTGTCATACCATAGCATACATTGTTCTTATAAAGGAGACAACCCTTATTTCCAAACTTGAAAATAAATCCATCCATATCCAAACAAGATACAAAAATTATGTTCTTGTTAACACTAGGCACATAATAATAGTTATGTAAAACCAAAATCATTCCAGTCGGCAATGAGAGGTGGTAATCGCCAATAGCCAACGCATCCAGCCTTACGCCATTGGAAGCTCGAAGATCCACCTCTCCTCTATAAATCTTTCTAAATCTATTTGGTTCCTGTATTTTAATACAGATGTGATCTCTACAAGCTGTATCTAATACCCAGTGTGTAGAAATAGAAAGATTACACTCAATAACGAATGCACCTTTAGCGTCCTGATGCTTCTAGGTATAGTTCCTCTTCCAGTGGCCTTGCTTTCCACATGCAAAACACACTGCCTCTCATTCCTTGCCCTGCCTTTGGATCATCCCCTTCTTGGAGGGACAGTGCTCGGGGGATTCAGACCATTTATAAGTCTTTGACCCCTTTTCCTTGTCCTTCCTCTTATTCACCATAGGGACTGCGGGTTTGTCACACCCCATGTTCTTATCTACCTAGTGAGTTAAGGGAAAAATTTCCAATCTAGGCGCAATTAGAACAGGCTCTTTTAGCACATACAATTTCTTCTCGTGGCGATGGATAAAGCATAAACACCTATGCCACTCTTGGAAATTGGTACCGGTGAGAAGTTTTTCCTTCTCGAGTATGGTTCGCAATGATATGTTTGAAGTCATTTTCTTACCGTTTCTACAAATTAAGATGAGAAAAGGTTTAGTACTTTATTACAAAACTGATACAAATAAATAAATTAATACTTATTAGTCTCCCACTATTTTATCGAAATACAATAGCTCTCACCATTGACTTTGGATTATTATGTTTCCTGAATATTCTAGTGGAAAGGATCCATATTTCCCTTTACATTACCCCAACTAGCGTTGGTCAAGCAACTTGAAGGATTTTAGGTAGGCATTCCAAATTCCAACTGCATTAACTCGCAGCTCCTTGATCTGCTGAGTGGACTCCCCAATCCTGAAATCCTTTTATTTTGGATTTCCTCAACCTTTTCCACTTGGTCACACCAATTCCTACTATGGTAGTCAACCCTTGATGTGAACCAAGTCAATTCAACCCAAAACATTGAATTATAATTCCATGATAATTTGAAAGCACCCCAACTAGGGTTGGTCAAGCACTTTGAACTATGGTTCGATTCTAACCAAGATTATGGAAGGCTATACCGACTTAATATTTCATTTGAGGGATCTTATCCTTATATGTAAATTTCCATTTTATTATCTTTTATTACATGCTTGTTAATATTAAGTGGGATATACTTAATTGATTCACCATGTCTAAGATAATATTTACATATAAGCCGGTTTTATTTTAGTTCCATATTGCATGCTCATTTAATTCATTAATTGTGTGATCATTGCAACACACCCACAACAAATAAACCACGCAACTGACATAAATACAATAAATGGTATGATCATGAGCTTTTCTATTGGTTAGTTTATCTAGCTATTGATAAACTAACCCAAGACCTAGGGGAGAAACACCTTGAACCTTTCGGGTTCGTGTTTACAGCTTTCCACCTGTCCACCTTTGTATCTCCTTGGATTGGTTTCACCTTGGCTCCTGACTTGAGCCGACTCCACTAGCTTGGGAGCTCCATACATTACATATGCATTTATCTCACATGCAGGTGAGGGGTAAAAATGGGTTTTTACATAAAAGAATCCTTAGGCGCGCAGGCCCTACATATTAAAAAGGAGATGGACCACTGGCCAACAAATTTAATTTAAATAAATAAATTAAAAGAAACTATTCACATACAAAGGTCTTGGTCTAGCTCATGATCATCCATACATGCAACGATATTTACACATAAATAAAACTATCATTCAATTCTTTAATCATTCTTGTTTAAGATAAATCACACTTGAATCAATTAATTATCTTTAATTAATCAATACTTTTATCTTAAACCATTTTCTGAAATTCCTTGAGATTCTCATCATAATTTTAAAAAAATAAATTCATTTAAAATTATCCTTGTACGGAACTTGTACCTTGGAGGCAACCCGGTGAATTCCCATTTATTATGCAGATGTTAAATTAAACACATATATATAAAACATCTATCACGTGTTGTGCCTTAGCTTTAAGCCTGCACTATGGTACACGTCTCAAGGTTTTGTATAATATAATAATAAATTTTAATAAATCTGCGTAATTTGGGTGAGTACACAGCATGTAGTTCCGACTACACGGCATGTACTTTTCTTCACCGTCCATCCGAAGTAAACACCCGGGGACATGGCGTGTTAATGTACTTCGGAAATTTTCGGATTACACATCGTGTATAGTGGGACACACGTCGTGAAGTTTCTGCATTACATGGTTTCCAGCCGAGCAGGCTGTGTACAGGGTACACGGTCCAACCCTAACCCCAAGGGACTACACGTTGTGTTATTTTGGACCACACGGCGTGTAATCTAGAAACCATGTGTCACCTGTTCCTGGTCAACACACGATGTCATAAATGACTTAGATAGGATCAATACATGGCTTGATTTGGCAGTCCAGTCCGATGCATGAACCTAGACTACACGATGTGTAATTCCGAATACACACCGTGTATTCTGGTGTTGTATGGCCAGAAACATTTGGCTCCTCCGGATGAGTTCCATTATTTTATTTTAATCAAAATTAAAAGAAAATTTTGTTTCTGTTAGGTGAATGAGAAATGAGGGAGGAGGAACAGATCTTGAGATTCATATTTACAGAATGATTAAACTTTAATTAAAACAACTAAATTATTAAATGTGTAAAACATCAATGAAAAACTAAATAATTATAATCAACGATATGACCCCTCTGATACCACTTGTAGGTTCTGGGTGCAGCGGAAGCGCATTGGTGGGTTTTCCCAACTTTAATTTTAGTGTTAACCAACGTTCAATCCAAGATATGTCATGATATAAAATGTCGGATCTTCGGAATAGAATGAAGAACGAAAAGGAAAAAGAAGAGTCTCGGAACCATAGAGATAGGATCATCATATGTTGGTTATAATTAATTTAATTAATTCACAAGAATTACCTTGGTGGAATTATTCCTTCATCGATGTCTTCGATCATGATCCTGTGATCCGTCGTTGTGTTATATAATCCAAGTGTAGGATTCTTCTAGCAGTGATCCACAGTTGTGCCACGTATCTCTGGACAACACCGAAGGTATCTCTGGGTTCTAGCACAGAAGAACCTTCGCTTGCAATGTCCGCCTTCGATCGCCTTGGTCTCTCGGTCTTGAGAGCATTCTTGGAGGAATGAGTTCTTTCAGCCTTGAAAGAATTATCTATAATTGTTGTGCACAACGATTGTTAGGAAAATTGTTGGGGTTGTGAGGATATTTATAATCGTTTTTTAGGTTATAAAGTTATGAAAATAAATAAACGTGTTATGTGTTTTATTTATTTAATTAACTCTTATTGAAACCCCATGTCAAATTATTAATTCCTTGACATGTTCTCACACTGATTGTAATTAATATCATTTAATAAAACAATATTATATCCTCAAAATCCCACCTAGAAAAACTACACAGTGTGTAATCATTAATACACGATGTGTACTCGTTTTCCATAAAACTACACAGTGTCTATATTTAATATACACGGCATGCAATTCTATTTTCACCTTCCTTTACTTCCTCCACCACATTTATTAGTCCATGATTAATGGCTATTTATTTCTTAAATAAATGTAACTTCATTACTCGCTAATAAATGTATTATTTCACCCACAATATATTCTCTCGAATAACTAGTGTCGAAATAAATGTGATCAGGCATCCTTAAATAATTATTAAACCACAGTCAGGAATAATATTTATTTAACTTGTTAAAATAATATTTAACTGAGATACATGGACACACTTAGTGTGTGACCATCTAGGCATCTTTCTCTGTGGCATTAGGCGGATCCTGCCTAAAGTACAAGGTTAGCATCTAGCAACACGCCAAGGCACCCATAGAGAAAGAATTTAACGCCGCAATGATGTGGCACCTCATACGAACGCTTACTGTGTAATATAATCCCTTTGTCTCGATATCTCTAATCAAGAGAGTTTCATGCTAGTGTCATCAACCCATGTGCTCAATCATTCTCTCTTTGACTTTCTGGAATTAAACTCACCCATACCTTACCATGGCCATGGATTTATTTAGGCTATATCAATTCCATCAAAGGGCCTGAGATATCTACTTCTGTTATAGAACAGAAGGGACAAATCCTTTCTCGGATTATCTATTAATGCAGTATTACTCATGACGCACCCAACGTGTCCAACCTCACTGTGAACAGTGTGTCGTCACAATTTTTGTCAATGCATATAAGTGCATGAATTGTGATACCCATTAATAATAATCTTAAAGTCTAAGGACCAATACACACGTCTGCAGATAGGAACATCCAATGACACTATGAAATGTGGATTTCCTACTGGTGGGTCTCGTTCTCATAATATCCTCCTGGATATTACCAAGGGTCCACACCATGAGAAAGTGCCTCAAAGTTTTATGGGTCCTCACCCCTAATGGTATGTATTATTTGTGTCCCTAAAATAACATCATCTAGCCATAGAATAGATATTCAAGAATAGTGTTATGGAACTTCCAAGTTCTCATCATAGCAGGGATCCACTATGACCCATTAATGCAACAACTGTCCTTAGGAAATTATCACATGCATTGTCATGCAGAAGAACAATCAAGATGTGATAAGGTATTTATTAATGAATAAAGTAAAAATTAGTTGGTTCTAGTCCACCAACTCTAATAATTTTCTCAAAAATTAGGTTCAGAATTGCTCAAAAATTAGGTTTTGAATTGCTCTGAAATCAGTTTCTAAATTGTTCAGAAATTAGGTTCTGAATTGCTCAAAAATCAAGTTCCAGATTTTTTAGAAATCAAGTTCCAAATTTTTTAGAAATCAGTTTCCAATTTGTTTAGAAATAAGGTTCTAAATTGTTCAAAAATCATATTATAAATTGTTCATAAAATAGGTTTCAAACTACTTAGAAATCTGGTTACGATTTTCACAGAATTGTGGGTTTTTTTAAGAACAATGATGCTGGATATATTTTTCATCTTCCTTTAAGTGATTTTGATTCTTTCAAACTTATCCATAATTTATTGACAATATTTAATCATGAAAGTTTTTAGGATTTATGATAACTTCTTGAGTATAAAAGTATCATCTGATTTTGTTTAGAAATTTGAGAAACTTTATAACTTATGACTTTTCACTCTTCAACAACATTCTGTTTCAAAAATCTTCTGCAATAAAAGGACTTCTTCATTCTGCAACATCTTTCAAACTCATCAACTTTTTTCAAAATCAGAAACTTCTTTAAAACTCAGTAACTTATTTTAAACTCAGCAACTTATTTCTTTCTCTAATTATGACAAATACAATCTTCCAGCAACCAACAACATCATCTTTCTGTATATCTAAAACCTTCTTCAACAAAAAAGGTTAGTTGTTAACAAATACAAAACTTTGATAAAACAAAACACCATAAAGGTTCTTCAATATCCCCCATTGAATTTGTTGACAAATCTTGTTAATAAATCTTACAATTCTCAGAATTTTTTCACAACTCAACTTTTTCACAACTAGAGTTTTTTACATTAATCAAAACATAGCCTTTCTCAAAAGAGAATGTCCTGAAACCAGAAAACTGGTTAAAGTAATGTTTTTGAAGGATTTATATCCCTTAGTGGCAAGAAAATTTTGCATTCATATAAACATAAACTCCACCTTTCTCAAACACCCCCATTAATTTTATCTTTCTATTTATCACTTTTATTTTTCTCTCTCTTTTTTATTTTTCTATCCCCCATTATATGATAACCATAGCTTTAAATTCATAAAATAAAGCTAAGTAAAAAGATTATTACAAAGTAAAAAGTTATTTCTTACTCTCCCCCTTTGTTAACATAATCCAAATCAAGGTGGGGTCATTTTTGATGAGGTTTAAGAAGACATGGGAGGAGTTTGAACAAAAAGTTTCAGCCTCAATTCAACAAATCTTTCCATCAACATTGATTTTTAAAAGATATCAGCAATCTGATAATTTGTTGAAATGTATTCCTGTAAAACATCTCCAGCAGGAACTTTCTCTTTTATAAATTTAAACTGTATATCAATTTGTTTTGATCTTGAATGTTGGGTAGGATTCTTAGAAAGATAAATTGCACTCTAGTTATCACAAATTATCTTCAATAGTTTAGAAACATTTACTTTCAAATCTTCTAACTGAACTTTGATCCATGACATTTGAGTACAATCCTAACTGGATGCAACATATTCGGATTCAGCTATGCTCAAAGTTACTGCACTTTGTTTCTTATTGTGCCAACTCACGCAATATCCACCCAGAAAAAATGTTCCTCCTAAGGTTTACTTTATATCATTATAATATCCATCCCAATCAGCATTAGTATAACCAAGAAACTTCATCTCACTATTTTTTTATAACAACCCATGTGAAGTTTTTCCTTTCACATATCTCAAAATCCTTTTTGCATCCAACATATGTGATTCTTTCAGATTACTTTGATACCTATCATATAAATTCACACGAAAAAAAATATAAGTCCTTGAAGTTGTAAGGTAACGAATACTTCCTATAAACTTTTGAATGTTTTTCTAATTCACACTTATTCCAAATTTATCTTTACTCAAATTTTTACTCACTAAAATAGGAGTATAAACTTATTTGGATTCAACCATCCCAAAATTCTTTAACAATTCCCTGGAATACTTTTCTTAAGATAAGAATATATATTTTTCTTTTTTTTGAACGTGTAATCTATGGAACAAAGTAATTCTCCAAACATTGACATTTCAAAAAAATCTTCATTTCTTTAGAACATTATTCACAAACATTTTCTTCATCCACATCAAAAATTATATCATCCACATAAAAAATTTCAATTAAAGTTATAGAGTCAACATCTTTCATATACAAGTTGCTATCAACTTTTACTTTAAAAATGTCATTATTCTAAAACAATTTTCTAGCTTTGAATACTAAGCACATGGGGCTTATTTCAGCCCATATAAAGCTTTATTCAATTTACAAACTTTTTTTCATCTTCATCAAGTAAAAACCCACAAGGCTACTCAATATAAAAAATTTTCTCAATCTCACCATTTAAGAAAGATTACTTTTCATACATCTAATAAACTTTGTAATTCTAATGAGGAGACACTGCAAGAAACATTCGAACAGTTTCTATCATTACGATGGGGGAAAAGGTTTAATCAAAATCCACACCTTACACCAATGTATATCCTTTACAAACAAGTCTTGTTTTGTTTCTTGAAACTTCTACATGCTCATTCAATTTGTTTCTACAAACCCACTCGGTTTCGATAATATTTTTATTTGTTAGAATTGGAACAATTTCTTAGGTTTTATTCTTCTCAATTTGGTCCAACTCTTCATTAATATCATCCATCCATTCTTTATATTGAATAGACTCTGAAACTGATTCTAGATCAACTTTTGAGATAAGTGAAGTCTGATTTTCTAATCTCAGCATCCTTATAGTCTGAACTGGAGCCTTCTAATTCCCAATAATGTTTTCAGATTCAACATGTTTTCATAAGGTAGTAAATTTTAAAGTTTCTTTCTTATTTGGAGTTTCCTCATCACATGATTCTTCTAAATCCTAACAATAATGTTTTGAATTTCTTTCACTGTTATTTAATATCTACAATTTATCTTCCTTGGATTTCCAAAAAATATTTATTAAGGAACTTTTATTTTCAATTACCTTCACATCATATGATTCCAACAACTTTTTTAAACATTTATTCCAACATTTTTAACTTCTCCCATTTGGTGAATATCCCATGAAAGTTCCTTCCCCATCTTTCTCATCAAACTTTCATAAATTCGAATTTTTAATATTAAGAAAACATGGACTTTCAAAAACTTTAAAGTATTTAAATGAAGGTTTTTTTATACCACATTTCATAAGGAGTATTGTTGGTTTCCGGTCTCAATAAGAATCTATTTTGAACATGTACAGCAATACTAACAACTTCTCTCCAAAATAATTTTGAAATTTTGTATTCTATTAACATACTTCTTCCCATTTCCACCAAGATTCTATTATTTCTTTCTAATACTCTATTTTTTTGTGGAGTATAGGGAGCAATATATTGATTTTTGATACCATGTTTCCTCAAATAATCTTCAAAATCATTATTTATGAATTCAGTACCATTATATGTTCTCAACTTTTTAATGGAAACCCCTAATTCTTTATCAACATCTTTTTTAATGAATTTGAATATTTCAATAGCCTTTAACTTTTTCTTTATGAAAATGATGTTTGTCATCCAAGTGAAATCATTAATAAAAGTGATAAATTATAAGTCTCCTTTTTTTGATTGATATCTCATCGGCCAACATAAATCAAAATGAACAAGCTCAAGTGGTCTTGTAGATTGAATCACAACTCTTTTATGAATTTTTTTGGTCATTTTTCCTTTCTAATAAGTAATAAAAACTTCATTATCTCTTATTTTCAATTCTGGAAAATTTTAGATAGCATAAACTTTAGAAATTTTATTCATGTTTCTCTTCCTAAGGTTTCCAAGTCTTCAGTGCCACAACTTTTTTTCATCTTCAGCACTCAAGTAACATGAGTTATTGAATTTTTCTATTTGAAAGAGATTTCCACTGTTTCTTTCTACTTTTGTAATGAATTTTACATATTTCATACTTTTGATGATATGAGAATATTTTATGAATATTACTTCTTTTACATCATCATAAAGTTGACTTACACTAAGTAAGTTATGTTTTATCCCTTCAAGAAGTAAAAATTTCTTAGATTCTAATTTCTTTGCTTCAATATATGTCGTTCTAATTCCTCTGATTTTTAAGGAACTGTCATTTCCAAATGTAACTGCTCCTCCATCATGACTTTAAACACATTTCAAAAAATTTATATCACCTATCATATGTGAAGAAAAACAACTATTAAGTATCCATGGTTTGTTCCTCTTAATTTTCATCAAATTTGTCTCAACAACAAAATATCTTTCCTCAACCTTCTTCTTTTTATATTTATTTTCTTTTCTATCATAAAAAACTTATTCTGGAAGGAGTGTCATATATCTTTCGTCATGATGACCAGACTGATCACATCTTCTACAAACTTTTTCTAGACATTTAAATTAATTCTTTTTTGGTATGTTTCTAACATCTTGAGAATTCACCTTCTCAACTTCCTATAAGTTAGGAAAGTTACTCATTATTCTTTCAATATTTCTTTCATTTATCTCAAACCTTATTCTGGGTAAATATAAGTTGTGCCAACAATTATAAGCTCTATTTCCATAGATTCCACAACACTAGTAATAGCCATAAAATATAGATTTTCTATTCAATAAAGATATTTCTCTATAGAAACATTATTGAGGTTGGTGACTTCTTTAAATTATAACATGCTCAAGATGTGGACCATTTTTCTTTTGAGTGAGTTTTCTACTTTTTTATAATTAATAGTTTTATCACTTTATTTATACACCCATTCTTTCCCAATAACTTTTTTGAAACCTGAAAAGTTAAAGGAATCAAATGAAACATTATTTTTTATAAGAGAAGATTTCAACTGATTCTCATATTGAGCCTTCTCGGCAACTTTAAAAGTATCATCTTCTACTTATGAAGCTTTGTTGAAGTTTTCATTCATCTTACCCAAGGTACTTTCACATAAAATAAGTTTTTATTGCAACTTGTTAACCTCTAATTCCATAGCTTATAACTTCTTGTTAATATGTTCAATAATCTTTCCATGTTCATTAATTCTAAGTTTGTAACCTAAAATCTCCTGAATGTATTCATCCTCCTGCTTGATGACATTCTTTCTTCCATCAACAACTTCTTCATGATATTTCTTTATTAATCTAATTTCTTTTTTGAGATTTTTTTATAAATACATGAAATGAGTTCAGTTCTAAGATGAAGCTCTCTATAAGATTCTTCACCACCTTTTTTGCTATCTGAGGAATCTTTTTTTTCTCAACTTTTTCAATGAAGGTTCTGAATTTTTTTGAACATTCATCTACAGATGAATTATTATCATTTGAGTATGATTCAACTTTCTTACTCAAAAAACTTATTTTGTTTCCAGTAAACTTTTTCTTGTATCTGTTAAAATATTTTTCTTCTTTATAATTTTTGTTCCACTTCTTCCATTAAGTTTTTTCATCAGAATCATCTCGATATTATCCAACTTTCTTATTAGAGAAATTCATAGCAAAGAGTCTAATTCCACCACACACAAAATGTTTTATTTTAAGTTTACCTCCATACTTTCCTCTTCCTCTTAGATAGTTCTTGGATATTAGAGACTTGATTTTTTTCATTCATCTCATCATCCTATTTATCTTCAGACTCATGCAGATATACTTCTCCAATATCTTGGATTTTCAGCTTTCTCATAGATTCAAAATACATTTCATCTTTCATATTATTTTTAAAAATTAGTGATTTCCTCATTTCATAATAAATAAGAAATTTGTGAAATTCATCAAAAGATAAATCATCCTTATCTTATAAAGAATCAATTTTAGAATCAAAACTATCTAAAAGTTTCTCATAAGTTTCTTCATAATTGTAGAATCTTCCAGGATATCTATGAATCATCTGATATTGCAAACAATTTCATTTACTCTGGTTAAGTATTCATCAATTTTTTCTTCATCCCTCATTCTTATGTATTCATAATTACTATACTATATTTGAATCTTTTCTTCCTTGACTTTAGTATTCCCTATGAAAAAACTTTTCAGCTTATCCCACATACTTTTTGACATTTTGAGCCCCATCACCTTCTGATAAACATTTAATGATAAGGAAATAAGTATTTAATTTATATCCTTTCCATCAACTTCTATATTTATCTTATCAGCAAATGTCATAGGAGCATCTTTATCAATAGGTGGAAAACCAACAGTAGCAGCATCTACAACTTCCAAGCCAAGAGATAAGAGATTAGGAATCATCCTATTTTTCCAACCATAATAATTTTTTCCATAAAATGTTGGAATTCTTCTACTGTTGACAGAATTGATATTATCTATTATAAATATTTAATAAGGGAATATTACTTTGATACCAATTGAAGTTACAATGATCGAATAACAACTGAGAAGGGTGGGTTGAATCAGTTGTTCAATTTTTATAAGTTTCAAAAAATTAGGAAACATAAACCCTACAACTTATTAAGATATATTTTCTTATCAACCTTTATCAAATACTTATGCATGTAAGAATGGTAAAACATGTAAGTCATGCATTATTTACAAGGTTTGTCCTCAGTTTGAGAACCAACATCCTTACCATAGCCACTCCCATGGGTCTATGGAAATCCTCTATAATAAAGAAGTGAATAAAACTTGTGCCAAATCCCGTTAGACACCTTATATATCACAATAGGAAATATTATATTAAATCCCATTATTTTATAATGCTTTATTATAGAACAATTGATCCAAACAAAAAAATAAAAAACTTTTTTGAATCTAATCCACAAATGCTCAGTCTTAATCCTCAGTCTAATTTGGCTAAGTCTGATCTTCTTATTATGGTAAAGACGATTATAATTTTCCCCTACTCAAACACTCAAAGAAACCTTCTTAAATCTAGTGGAAACTTTTCACTTTTAATTATCTAGATCTATGTATTTTTCATGTGTAAAAAAGTTACAAATGAATAAATAATCTGAGCAAATATTTATAGGCAAATCATAAAATAAAGGCAGGAAACTTGAAAAACTTTCTCGCTTCCTCAAATCTAAAAAACTCCATAAATATCTCAAATTAAAACTTTAACATTGACTTAGTCAAACCTCCTTAAATTTCTTTGAGATTTACGCAAGATTTAACTTCAAGTTTGACTTCTTCAACTCTTCAAATCTTTCTCTGTACAAAAATGCTGAATCTTAGTTTTGGTTTGTTCAGAAAAAATCTCAAAAATGTTATCTAAATTTTCTCAGAAACGTTCTTAGAAATTTTGTTCCTATTTTATCAGAAACATGATCAAAAAATTTAGTTCAGATTTTCTCTAAAAAATGATCAAAAATGTGGTTCATATTTTCTCAAAAAACATGTTTTCGTTTGCTTAGAAATTAGGTTCTAAATTATTCAGAAATCTGGTTCTGAATTGCTCAGAAATCAGTTCCGAATTGTTCAAAAATCATGTTCTGAATTGATTAGAAATCAGGTTCTGAATTTTTTAGAAATCAAGTTCCAAATTGTTCAGAAATCATGTTCTGAATTGTTCAAAAATCAGGTTCTGAATTGTTTATAAATCATGTTTCAAATTGATCAAAAATCATGTTCCTATTTTTTCATAATTTTGGTTCTGTTTTTCAAAACAATGATTTTGGATCCATTTTTAGCTTCCTTTAAGGTATTCTTATTCTTTCAAACATCTTCATCATTTCTTAAAAATATTTTATCATGAAATTTTTCATTGTTTTTGATAATTTCTTGATCAAAAAATCATCATCTAATTTTTTTTAGAAAGTTTGAGAAACTTTTTAACTTCTGAATTTTCACTCTTCAACAATATCCACTATCAAAACTCTTCAGGAAAAAAAGGACTTATTCATTCAGTAACATCTTTCAAACTCAGGAACTTCTTTCAAACTTAGTAACTTCTTTCAAAATCAGCAACCTCTTTTAAACTCATACTTATTTAAAACTCAGCAACTTCTTTCTTTCTCTGTTTATGAAAAATACAATCTTCCGGCAACCAACAACTTCATCTTTCTATATATCAAAAACATTCTTCAACAAAAAAGGTTAGTTGTATAAAAATACAAAACAATGTTAAAACAAAAAACCACAAAGGTTCTTCAGTAATTAAATTTAATAAGTTAGAATAAATAATATTTATTTAGGTTTGGTTGAACATTATAATTTAATCATAAGTTATTCGAAAGAATAAGTGAGTTAAATAATAATAGTAAATGTTTATTTATATGTTTTCTGAATATAATATTTATTATATTTATTTTAAAATAATGTAGTGGCATTTATTTATTAAATTGTCATTGTTTTTGGACCGATAAATATCATGAGGGAAAGCAGAACAAGTTTAATAGTCTGATTGGAAATGGTATAAATGATATTTATTTTTATTATTTATTAATTACACATATTAAGAATTTAATAATAATATTTGTATTATTATTATTGGACATGGGGTTAACTAATAATTATGGAATTATGAAAGGGCTTAGTTTTCAATTTTCAAACCCTAAACCTGCCATAATAAATATCTAATTATATCTCATTATTAAAACACAATTGGTGTGTACAATAGATAGAGTGAGACTTTATCAATTCCTAGAGATAGATCAAGATATCTAGAGTTATCTACTCCCCTTATCTCTCAATATAATGAGAGATCATACAGATTTCTTCATATATTGAGAATAATTATGCTACCATCAACCACAAATAACACAAGCGATCAAGATCGGCCATCCTAGAACTCAACGATTCTATAGCATCATTCATAGATTGTGATTCATGTGTGGGTCACTACTAAAGGGGTTCTTCACTTGGATCCTACATTGAAACAATTGTACAATAATGTATTGTTAAATAGATCATAAATGAAAGAATAATTATAATTTGAGGTAATTCTATATCTTATCATAAATTAATTATAAATTACATGTGAAGATCCTTCAATTTTGGTTTCAATGTTTTAATATAGTCAAGCAATCTACTATTTTCATTGGACATGACCTTTTTATCATGTGAAACAATAATTACACATGATTTAAAACTAAAATTTGAGATTTTTATTCCATCAAAGGATGCTTTTATTACACCCAAAACCTACACATCATGTGAGAGCTAACAGAATGAAAGTAATTGTCAATTTCATCTAGTCCAATTGAGAGTCTATTGGAATTTTTTTATAGAATCAACTATTTTTACTTTATATTTCATGTATATTCTAAGAAGTGAATATTAATTATAATATCTTATATCATATAATTCTTATTTTTTATGAATTTAATGTAATAATGTCTCAGAGTATCTATCACATTGAAAAGAGCATAGCAGTTCCCCGATATGATAAGAACCTTGAAATGTTATAACAATATTTATAAAAATAATTCTATAGTCAGATAAAATTCTATGATGGGGCACATAGTATATTGACTATCAGGTGTGAGTGCTTTTAAGTATATGAGACTTCATCTCATGAAGTCCACACTTGGTAATCTTCATGATGTAAGATTATGAGAATAGATCTTCCTGTAGGAATTTCATATGTTTTGTTTCATTAGATATTCTTGTCTATGAGTATGTGTAATAATCCTTAGATTTTAAGATTATTTTTAATTCATTTCATGACTCATTCACTTTGATGTACTATTATAAACAGCGATGAAATATAATCATGTATAAGTTTCATATATTGGGTGTATCATGAATGATATATTATTAATAAATAATTCGATGAAGAATTTTTCCCTCCCATTTTCATGGAAGTTGATATCTCAGCCCTTTGATTAGAATAGAACCATAAAAAAATTCATTTCCATGGTTATGTAGACATGTTCAGTCAAGATAATCAAAGAAATATATGTTAAAAATTAAGGTTAATTACACAAATATGCAACATCCTTGATGATACATCAAAACAAAGTGATTATATTAAATATTTAATGTTCATATATGGTTTTTTTGTGACATATCTTCTTCCTCTATGGGAGCATTGATCTATTTCTAGATAATAATATTATAATTTACACAATATCGCCTAATTCCATTGGGTAATATCCCCAGAGGGTCACACAAAAAATATTTCCTTTTATCTCAGTTAAATATTATTTATTTTTAATAGTTAGAATAAATATTGTTCTCCAAACTTAGAGTTAATATTTATTCTAGATTTATAAAATAATCACAAATATTAAATAAATATTTGTTCATAAAATAATTGTTTAATTACATGAATATATTTATTTATTTATCTCTTATTATTTCAATCATAATAAATAATTATTTATTTATTAAATAAATATTTTCTTTAATTATTTGATTATTAAATAAATATTTATGATCTAGTCTTTGAATAGAATATTTATTTATTGAATGAATGAATAAATGTTTGATAAAAATATTTATTTGAGTATTCAATAAATTTCAAGGTGGATGAGTGGACTATGATTAGTTCTGGTGATAAAAATTAATTTTCAAGACTGTAAAATAATATTTATCATTATATCAGTTAATGCATGTCATAGAATAAAATAATATTATTATTTTATTACATGGGATGGGGTTTCTCGAGGTTTAATATTTTATTAAAGTACCCTTATCCAATTAAATAAATATTAAACCCTAACCCTGGGTCTTTAAAAAGACCACTATTACTTTTTAGAGAAGGTTTATCATTATACACAGAGGATTCCTCTCAATATCCTCCTACTCATCTCACCCTCTAAAGAAAGAGAAGAGAAAGAAACATTCTTTTATGCCTGAAGAAATGTGAAGTGATCATAAATGAATAATTCAAGATGATTAATTGGTCACGTTAGCACCCAACAATTCATTGGAATTGTTTGGAGATTGAAGGAGCATGTGTAGATCACCACTATAGGGATACTACTTTGGGTCATCATAACGCAATGATGTTACACCGATTGGATGAGAATGATCAGAAAATTCAATGAATAATGATCAAAAAAATAAGGTGACATTTCTTAATAGTCATAAATTAATTATAAAATTAATGTGAAAATATATTCTCTTAGTTCTGACATTTTATTTTTCAATAGTCTTTAAAAAATCATTGGTCATGACATTTATGTATTATAAATTTTGAATGATCCATAAAATCTGGAAAAAAAACAAGTTGGATATTATAGAGACCCATGATAAACATGACTTAAATAATATATTGATATCATGATTTAAATAAACCATCTTACAAAAATCCACACTACATAAAGAATAAATGGTTTAGTGTCTTAGAGATTATCAAAATAAACATATTAATATACTACTCTTATGAACATTTCTCCATAATCATTCTCTTATATACTATTTCCTATATATCTCACATGATATAGTCATATTAATAAGCTTGGTAATAAAAACATAATAATGTGTTGAGATCATATGCTCAACAAGGGGGAAAACATATCATAATGTTTCAGATCATAAACATGAAGAATATTAAAAAGATTTAAATATTTTAATATGAGATAATAAGACCATATATGATAATCATAAAACATAATTAAGCAACATAATATCATAAATAGAATTTTAAGGATGTGTAAAAGTTATTAATTTTTTCAAAATACATATCAATAACTAAAAACATGTGATCATGAAATTAAATTGAAAAATAATGTAAAAATATGACCTAATAAATAAAACTTGGCATAACTTAATTATCATTTGAAAATGTGGCACAATCATAAACATATGATTTTGTATCATCTTGGATATGGCTACCCACAAACCTATTCACACATAAACACTCACCCTTTGTGAGCCCAACTACTCACTAGCTTTTTCACATAAAATCTCAATCTCATGAGATATAATCCATTACCCAATGAAATAGAGGAAGATATAGGTCCCACCTATCTCATAATCCATAAATTTGTTTTCCAATTGAAAATAAAACATTCATCATATCATAAAGAACCCATGGAAAATAATGGGTTTCTTAAAACATTCAAAAACATCACATAACATGAACTTAAGAAATAATAGAATATAAAAATTATCATTTTCTAAATATTAACATATAAATGGTGATTGAAAAATCCATTCATGAATATAAAACATTGAGGGTAAATAGAAGTAAAATATAAAAGTTTTTTCAAAACCTTTTAAACATTATCTTAAAATACATTGTGAAAATTACGCTTACATAACACATTTTAAAGAAGTTAAATAGGATAATTTTAAAACAAAACTTATTATAAAGAGTTAAAAATGAATTATAATTGAAAATAAATCAATTTTATCAAAAAGTATAAGTGAAAATACTTTTAAAACTTTTACTCTTAAATGAATAATTAATAACAGTAACTTAAGAATAATATAAAGTTTTTAAAAAGGGGATATGGAAATACTTTGAAAAATTTTACTTTTTAAAATAATACTTAATAATTTAACCAAGAAAATTCATAAATTTTATCAAAAGAAAATGTGGAGTTGATGAAAAAACTTTTATATTTAAAAATGTTTAAAAACCATTTGAACATTTTGAAATAGATTTTGTTTTAAAACACACGTCATTAAAAGGATAATGAAACCTTTTATTTAAGACAAAATAATAGGAATAAATGGATCATTAGAGATAAAAACAATTTGGGTTTCCACTAAATAAACGATAATATTAATTGGAAATAATAATATGTACATGTAAGAAAAATACATTAAAAGTAATGAGAATTATTCTTAAAAAAATTCATTTTAAAGACACATTAAAATCATCGATGAAGATGATTTTGTTGTGAAACAATATTTCCCTAGAGAGAATGTGTAAATAAAACATAACATCATTAATGGTTATAATATACCAATCTTGAAATCTTATAGTTAAAGAAGAGTGATTATGACCCAAGTAAGAGATTTGAGTCACAAAAACCCATTACAAATATTATTAATTTTTCAATCAAAAGTCTTTAGAAGCTTAAAAATATTATGGTTTTATAAATAACATGGATAAAATCATGAAGTAAGTCAAAATAAATTTTTGGGTAGTATATACCCCATAGAAATAAGAAATTGGTGCATAAAATTAAATCATGTATTAATAAATATAAGTTGAAATGAAAACCCCTTACAAATTAAGATACATTATAATAAAACCCCTTGAAAGAGATAAAGGTTGAATTTGAAGTTTAAATGCCATGAATTAATGTCATTCATGATATTTTATATAAAATAGGTAGTATACACATCATTTAAATGCAGTGATGTACATAAAAGAACTTTTTTCTCAAAGAAGTAGGTTTTGAGATAAAACTCTTATCTTGATTCCTTTATTAGTTGATGAAACTCCAACTTCTTATAAAACAAACATAGCTACCATAATCATCTATTCTATAACCTTATTCATATATGTTAACTTTTATATCCCTTATTTATAATTATTTATTATGGTTATATTGGTTAGTTACAAATTATTTGAACCATAAAGTTTTAATAACTTTAACCTTTTTAACACATTTTATATTGATCTTATATTGTTCCATGAGGTTTTTAGTTACACTGTGTGAAAATTAAATCATTTTCGGCTTATTTTAGTCATTTTAGCAAATGAAAAGGATACTTTAATAATAAGTTAAATACTTAATATAATATTCTTAGAACCATATACCAATATTTTTTTGTTTATTAGATTATAATAATAATATTTTTCATGTTACCATAGTCATTTATAATCTGATTTTAAATCATTGTTCATGTAAGTGGTTAAACCGACCCAAACATGAAAATGCTTTAACTCAATTTTTGAGTATGGTTAAGGAGGTGTTTACTTTGACATAATATCATCATAATATAATCATAATGATATTATTTTTATTTTATTATTATGGTTGACTATATTTTAATATGTTTGTATAAATAATTAAAAACTATAATAAAATGAAAAAAATGATTCCTTATGAAGGCGATAGTCCACACACACATGATTGACATTTTTTTTGTTTTTCTAAGTGGATGGAAATTAATAAATAAGGTTTATACCAATAATATAAAAAAATATTTATACACTAATGATACTAAATTTATCATATTATTATAGTTAAAATATATTTAGAAGAGTAATACTAAAAAGATAATTTTGAGAATGAGATAATAATTATGTTGGAGGCTTGATTTTTCCCTTGAAAGTCCCCTATAAATTGAAGGGATTGTGATAAATATGAGTGAACAGGGGATTATGTTATTGGAATATATTTCTAGGAAGAGTAAAATGTTATAGTTTTATTTTGTAATAAAAATAAAATGGTGTATCAGGAATGGGTGGAAGCGTTCCCTACTATAAGTGAATGGAAGGGTGGTTTTGGAAACACCCCTTGCTTCTTTACTTATATTTTTACATTATTCAAGGTAAAAGACTCCAATATTTTGAAAATATAGAGTGTGTTAAATATTTAGGTTGAAAATTCCTCCAATACACTCATTTTTGAGGTATCCTTGAGTGATTTAAGGATTTTCCATTTTACTTTTGTTTTTACCCAAGTGTAGTTTTACCTAGGTAAATTTTCTTTTTACCCATGGTAGTGAATTAAAATAATGAAAATTAAAATTGATATTATCACCTAATTTATATTTATAATACTAAATATGAAAATAATTTTATTAAATAAAATTATTATGGTTAATAAATTTTATTTTCAAAAAAAATACTTAACTCATAAAAACATTTTTTAGGAAAATTGTGCTTTTAAGCTTAAATTTTATGTCTAAGATAAAATTATTACTGTTAATAACTATTATGGAATATATTGACTTATTATAAACCAAAAAAAGTTTATGTAACATTTAAATAAATTCAAAACTGAATTTTTACAAAAATATTACTTAATTAAAAGAAAACGGCTAAAAAAATTTCCTTTTTATATATATTAAAGGAAAATTTTAATTTAGTTATAAAAATATTTGGAATAGGTTTTATATGTATAAATAATATTTAAAAATTAATAATTTTATTCCTTAATTTATTATTTTATTTATTTAATGGTTTTTAAATCTTCTAGTATGCTTACATAGTGATAAAATCTCAGAAATTATAATTTTTTCAAATTTTGTATTTTCTACTAAAAATAAAACTTTTATAAGGTTCTAAAAAATTATTATAATTAAATTTTTATATTATTAATTTCTAAATGAGGTTTAATTTTTATAATTAAAATTTTTAGATTTTTAAATTTATCTTTCATTTAAAAATAAAAAAATTCTTAACTTTAGCGCATAGAACCCATTTTTTAGAAATATTTATTTTTTAAAATAAAGTTTAATTATATGAAAAAATTATCAATGTTATTATTTATAATAATTTTAAAATTATTATAATCTTTTAAATATGAGTTACTTGAAATTAAAATAATTCCAAAACCTAATTTCCTCATGCATAAATTTAATTAAAGAAACAAGCAAAAAATAGTTTTTATAATTTATTACTTTTTTTATAAAGGTAATAACTATTAGTGGTTTACCATATTAATGTTTATTATAGCTTTGTTAATAATGTATTATTAATATGTTATAGTTTTTTTTTATGTTGTGTGTTTCATGTGACATAATTTATAGAATATAATATGAATTTTAAAGGATCCAAAAACTTGGTTCATTACATTATACCCCCTAAAATAGATTATACCCTTATAATTTAATTATCATTTAATTAAAGGAATATTTAAAGGTGTAAAAAATATTAACATTCCTCAATATATTATTTATAATCATATATGATCCTCAATATCACCCCAACCAAATATAAAATTTTATTATTAATCCACTTTAAGGAAAAGTGGGAAACCATAGTTTACAAAACATAGATACCAATACATGCTAAAAGAGCTCAAAAATTGATTAAAAACAATAATATTATTATTTTAATTATACACTATATATAATTCTTAGTGTAGAGTATTAACCTCGGTATCTGGATCCTCGCTGATAATCTTTTTATGGTGGGTATCCATTTTGTCCATTATATGTATGAATTCCTCTGAGTTGATTTTGCATTGGTTAAAGCCCTAGGCTTGGATTTGGTCTTGTTTGTCTAAAAATGCCTCTTTCTCCTCATTATAATCAACTCACAACCTTATTTCATATATCCCATTTATCTCCTCTTTTGAGGCATTGACCCAGACTACTTTTTCATGCATTTATTCCTTGGAATAGAGGATGATCTTCAAAAACTCCCCTTATTTTTCTTACATTGTTCCTACTTTCCCACTTTGTTCTCCAATTTACCTATTCTAGAATGCTTTTCTTTCCTTGTTTCTACCCTTCTCAGTAGACCTAGTTTCCATTGGTTTAGGAAAATGTGAATAATATTTGTGTCCCTTTGGTTTTTTCTCTTTAACCATGATACATTTCCTTGAGTATCAATTTTTTACCTTTCTTCCTTCTAGGTCTATGAATACCATTCCCTTGAATTCATTTCAAACTATAAACTAATAATTGGATATAACTTTTGTCACTTATATCATCCTTCTCTTGAGACAATGTTGGTTCTTGAACATTCACACCTTCAAAATGGTTTCCCAGATAAACCATCAGGCCTTCTTTGTAGGGGATCTACCTGCTTGGAGACTTAACCTTTCCCGCTTTAGCCTCCAATGTAGTTTTATTCCCTAAAATTACATCCTTCAAATGAGATGAGGATTTTTTAATGATACTGTTTGGGTCCAAGGGCCCCAAAACACTCACCTCATCTAGATTTCCTTTTCCTAGTTGTGATTCTGTAACATCCAACAAAGACTCCCCTTGAAATGAATTTCTAGATGGATCAGCCTCCATAATGTTTTCAACCATAGTGGAAGAACTTCTAGGGGGCCCTTGAGTGATTAAATAATTGTCCTTCCTAACTAGAAGAGCATTGACTGAGACATTATGTTCAATACTAATACATCCAGTCTATCCAGGGATATACTCTTTATTAGAACCTAGATCCTACAACTAATTGAGTACACCCAGGTCTTGTTTTAATCGAGTAAACACATCTTCCACCTTTATATTTTCACTCAACATTTTATCTTTTCACTGAATAGAAGCTGATGTATTAGTTATCCCCTGATCCTCCCCCATTGTGGTTTTACTGGTAACCACTTTTCAACACGGTCCAATAGCACCCTCCCCCATATCTAATTGATTAACCTCTATGTCCTTGCATAATGGGACCCTCCCCACCTCCATAATATGGGGAGGATCATTTTGGGAGAAACTAGAGAAGCTTTAACGACATCTATAATCTTCATGACCTAATCGACGACAACTAGAATAGTAAGGGATCCAAAAATCGTAGCATACCTTCTCATGCTAGCATAGATCGCCCTCAATCTCAATGGTGATGGATTCTAGTGGGCCTTTCAATATATCATCTTCAACATAGATCCATGGTGTAACTCGATGGAGAATGGAATTGGTGAGAGAATCTAAATAGAGGTAGAGCCCTAACATATTTCCTATCAACCAGAGGATCATCAGGTTCTATAACGAAAAAGGAATTCCTATTAGGGATATCCAGAGTGTTGTGGTTGGAGGTTCATGCCTCAAATAAAAGTTGAAAGTCCGTCGGAAGAGAGAAAACCTAAATCCCTCCATGGAGAAAGGAAGAAAGGCCCAATTATAAACTAGTTATTCTTCATTTGAGAAATGTATTCGTATATGACTCACATATAAAAGGCCAACAATCACCTGATCCTACAAATTCCAAGAAGAGAACACATACTAGTAGAATGCATCAATAGAGGGATGATTCTTTCTGAATCAGGCTACCAAAGTGAGATCAAATAAATCTAAAGCTTCTATGAAATCTAGAGGAGAAATAGGTACCAAGAGAACTCTATTCGTGAAAGATTAGAAATTATGGATTATTTCGATCAGAGGAAAAAGAGGGAGGGAGGACGGATCCATGAAATGGGGGAAGGGAAAATGGGAAGGGAGTGAGTGCAAAGGAGAAGCTTCATCTCCCCTCCCCGACTGAGGTGGGTCGATGAGGGTAAGCAGTGGCATGGCTATTCCTAATGCCATTAGCAAAGAGAGAATGCGAGAGTAGAGTCGCGAGCTCGGGTATTTTCCAAAATTATCCTCAATATCATATAGAAGACTAGAATATATTTATTTTTTCTAAACCATTACAAGGAAATGTATCTCATAACTAGGTATTAAGGCCCATGTGAAGGATTCAGTTTTATTATTAGATAATTCATAGTTTTACATGTACTAATATATGGTTATAGTTGATTTAGAATGCGTTTTCACTATTCTAAAAATTAATGTGTATTAAAAGTGAAGATATCCATTCTATTTCAAAAATCGAGTTAATTTTTTTTAAATGAGGATATTATGATTTTCAAAAAGTTAATTTCCACAAACATAATAATCATATCACTAAATGTTTTCCTTGAAATACAAATTACTAAGGGTGGTACCTTGATGTTCTTATAAAACACCCTACATATAATATGTTTGAAAGAACTAGAATACATAAGCTAAATTGAGGTGGAGGGTAAGTGAAAACTAATTACCATTATCCTATTCATCAATAATCAATTCATATGTTCTTTATTATTCCATGGGTCTAAGAGGTTGTGGATTACTACTATCCTTAGTAATCCTTGAATTAGGGAATTTACTTGGATAATGCTCAAGTTATCAGGACATAATATATTGAATTTTTAGTGGTTCCCTTGGATGATTACCATATTCTTTCCTCATGTAAACTAAAATCTTTATTTTCCCTAGATAGTTTGGCTCTCGGTGGCCTCATTTACCATAAGTAAATAATCTTCCATCCCCCTTAAAGAAATTAACTTATTTCTTATTCAAAAATTTCTAAAATAAATAAAATTAAATATTTTTCCCTTTATCATCTTTGTTACTTTATCTTTCATGATACTCCATCTTTATATTATTTATTGTGTTTGGGACTTAGACTATGTTCACGTTATTAATCATTTTCCATGATAATTATCTTGGAATTATCATGTGGTTTCTCATTTCAACTTCCATTTGAATGGGTTCTTCATTGAGGTAATCTTCATGTTTTCCTTCGCACCCAAGGTTCCTTATAGTTCCATCCATTACTAAAACCAAAAGGGTTGACATGAGGGATGAAACATTTACAATATGAGGCTATTATCATAATCATAAAAAAGAATTAAACCTTAAAAAGTCTTTTTCTTTCACAATATCACATTGTCCTATAGTTACTTTAGTTTAACCTACATAAATCTTAGTTTGACTTAGGTTACTTCAAAGTAATTAATCCTACACTTATGAATATAATCCTTTAAAGTAACTAGAAGTCAATCCTTTATAGTGGTTCTCAAAGAGAATGTGATCAACCAAATCATATCACCCAGAAGTGTCTCACTGAGTATGTAGTCTTAGGCTCACTCATCGTGCATCAAGGTGATGATCAAGTCAATGCTCAACCAACCATTTTTGGTTTCATTACCCCTATGTTCATCACTACAACAGACACATACACTTGTTAGTATCTAGATGGAGATGTATTTCTAGGAAAACCACTTACTCAAGACTTAAATAATATTTCATAATATCCTCTTATACTTAAACTAATCTCTAGGTTTTTCACTAAGATTATATAAGCCTAACACAAAATGCATCTGAACAAATCTCAAAAAATAACTGAATTAATATCCAAAATAACTAAATCCTGCTCTGATACCAACTATGGAGACCCATGCTAAACATGGATTAAATAATACATTAATATCTTGATTTAAATAGTACATCTCACAATCACACAAACCAGACCTAATGGTTTAGTGCCTTGTAGATTAGATACATAAACAACCTAATATACTACTCTTGTGAACATTTATCCATAATCATGATCCTCTAGAACCTTTACTATATATCTCACATGATATATTCATCTTCATAACATGGGTAATGGAAATATAACAAAGGGGTGAGGTCAGCTGCTTAGTAAGGGGAAAATATATCATGATGTGTCAGATCATAAACATGAATAAGAACATTAAAAAGACTTAAATATCTTAATAAGGGATCATAAGACCACATATATGATATTTCTCAGCCATGATCTAAGTATCACTGATAGGGGGAGGGGTGAGTCAGTTATATATTTTCTTTTAATATTCCTTTCTTTTGAAACAAAATTTTCCTCATGTTAAAGAATTATCACTTTATTGAAAACAAAACTATCACACATCCACAGGAACACAAGTATTTACAAGATTCACTACTCAAAAAGAGTTGCTACATCCTGATTATGGTGTTGAAACAATCTAATACCACACAATCCACTAGAAAACAATCCTTTTGTGTAGATACAACAAGTAGGATATATACTTACACTTGTGTATCACTATGTTCAATACAATAGTGCATGTGCTTAAAGTAGAAAAAAATGATATAATAAAAGTTTTTGTAAAAAAGTTAAGAAGCTTTCACCAATTGATTTAAAACATGTTACTATATTTCCTTGTTAACTTTCAATTATAACCTTCAAAATAATTCTTCACATTCCTACCCAGTAATATGTAAGAACTTATATGGAATTCATAATGATACTCCGTTTGATATCACAGTCTAATTACTCAGTTCAGAAAAAATAAATCTACCAAAATACCACTAAAATAATTCTGAACTGCTTCTGTCTTTGTCCAAAAATCCATGTTTGATTACTCAATCTGATCTGGTAACTACTGAGTACAATCCTTTTTATTCTTCTTCTATCCTGAAAACATCCTCAAGAAAGATCTATCCAAAAACTCCTTCTCTTTAAAACTTCAAAGATTCTCTCTCTTCACCTACATATGAATAGTTTTTAGATCCATCAAAAATTACAGAGTACTCTCCACCTTTTATAGGTGTTCCAAAAATGGTTTAGGTGGGAATATGAAAACTTTTCCCACTTAACAAAATTTCCCAAAAGTTTAATTTCCCTTACATTTCAAAAACATATTTTACTTATTCATCACTTAAATCTTCTTGATTCTTCTTAAACCTTTATATATCTTCTCACATATTCAGTTTTCTTCATACTTTCTTATCATTATTTAGTATGATTCAAATTTTCATTCTCATTTCTTCATTATGATGAAAACATGTGTAAAAGAATAGATTATTCATTATGATAATCTATACCAAATGATTACATAAAAAATAGCTAAATTCTCATTATTAATCTCAATACTGACTGAATGAAATGAAAAATTGACACCATTATACCATAAACATTTTTTCTAATTTCTTTGACTTAGGTTTCCTTTCTTTTTACATAATCATATTCACAATTTCTAAATATTCCTACACTTCCTCAGTAACACTTCATCACCAAATTCAAATTCTATTGATGATACTTTTTCAATATTTTTGCAACTACTTCAAAACATTTCTCTTTTTCCTATTTTCCGTAGATCGATGATCCTGTATTTGATAAAGTCCAACATCTGATGAATTTTATCAGTGTCAGTCTATGCCTGATGTATTGGTCTCCTTTTCATTCTGATTGATTAGCATTACCTCCAGTCTGATACTCAGCACCACATATTATTTGATATCTCTTCACCCAATTTATGAAAAGAAATTAAATCTTTATTATCTCTTATCACAATTGAAACAAAGAAATTCAACCTAAATAAAATGGTTGAATACATTGTTGATTGATCTCTAATACCATTTTTCATCAATCCCAAAAACTTTTACTTTATCATCGGTCTCAAAATTATCCACTTACTGATTTCCATAAAAAAAATCTACCATAGATCCCATTTTTTAACCATCATTTCAACTTATGATCAGTGTTAGGAATACTCTGATGATTGGTGGAACACCGAGTCTGATAAACTGGTTCCAACAATAACTTCTTTTCTAACCAAAAACTTTCTCTGAAGATTTATATCTTATGGTTTATTGGTTTGACTTAAACCCATCATTTTCATCTTCTCACATTCCAAAAAAATTATATCCTTTTAACAATTTTACATCAGGTGATCTCGCACCAATGAATTGAGATCTGAAATATTTGACTTCACAAAGTTTTTTCTCCCACAAACCTCTGCTTGTAATCATTTCTTCCTCATGAATTTGAAAATAATTATGATCGGTATAGAATCTTCATAATTACATTGAAAAGTATCACAACTTATAATCCTTCCAACATCTTCTTTATTTATAGCCAAGCTTCATTCTAATTGGCATCACTTGTTCTCCCCCTTTCCTTCATACGGATTGCATCACAATTTTATCTGACAACTTATGATTTATGAGAAATTCAATATTATTAAAGCATTGTCAGATTTTCATTGAAGCCATTCAGACTCTGATACACTTCTTTATTCTAATTCACACTTTCATTTTGGGCCCAAGGTGAGTCTAATGAACCTTTTATCACAGAAAAATTATTCACAATCCGATAGAATTTCTAAATCATTTTTTTCTATTATTCTAATTATGATGATGAGTATGATCACTAATTATTACAAAGTGAGTTGATTTCTTTGACAATAAAAACAACACTTTCAAGAAAAAATTCTTCCAACTTCTAAACACAACTTACAACTAACTTGGTCCTAACAAGATTTAAAGACCTGGGATTTCCATGTAATTTTTTTTTAAAATAAATGGGAATTTTACGAGTCCTCAAAAATTGACAGCACATGATTCCGAGGCCCGGAGTGCCCGGAATCAATTTCTGAAGTTTTGTTTGGGTACGTTTAGTGAAAGTTCGAGCGGGTTTTTATAACTTTTGAACCAGTGCTCAGAATTGAAATATGAGAGCATCGTTGAACTCGTAGCACCGGTTTTCACTTAATAATACTTTCACCTCAACGGAAGTTGGTTGAGGGTGAAAGTTAGATTTTGGGTTTTTTGTGGAAATAATAAAATAAAATAAGCTCATATTTATTTTATTTTGTTATAACCACCCATGTGGGAGTTGAGGTGTGGGGACCACCCGACCATAACCTACCATGAGAGGTTAAGGAGGTGGGGCCCACCCGATCCTAACCTCCCACAAGAGGTTATGGTGGTGGGGACCACCCAGGACTAAACCCCCCATTTAATTGAGAGAAACTCTCAATTCCCCTCATTAATGAGGGAGAGCCTCTTGACCTCCTCTACCATTAATGGTGCCACCACCTCCCTTAATCTAATTCTGCCAATCCACCCAAATTAATCTTGACAACCTAGGTGTTTAATTAGGATAATTTGAAATTGGTTCCAACTACTTAATAAGATACTTTTATCTATTATCTTTGGCTACCATTTCATTTGGTTGGAAAAGGAGGACTGGGGAGAGGAGGAACTTGGGAGAAAGCGCCCAACGAAGAATGCTCCACTGATGAAGAACACTGATGAGAAACACCTTCGACTATAAAGAACTACCTTGACTACTACTTTCTTCCTCAGAACCTCCTTCGACGTAGGACGTGTTCGTCTACAATGAATCGACATCCGCCTTCTCACACCAACGTCGACGAACAACGAATAAGGTAGGGGTTTATTTTTTATTTGTTTAACACTCCCCATGTTCTCCCCTCTTTTTCCTTTGAATGGTTGGGAATAAAAATTAATGAGGGATTATGGGAATGGAAAATATATTACATGCTCGTTCTTTGTTTATGTTCTTTATGAACTGTTTGCTACCACCCTAAACGTAGAGGGTGCGGGACAAACTAATATGGCCCAACCCCCCTCCATAGTTCTTCTTTATGATGTTCTTCAGAATGGCGATGAAGGCAATGGAGCCACCACCAGCGGCAACCGTGTCCTGCGCCGCCCCCACGGCGCCCTGGCCGAACCAGCTCCGCCACCCCGGGCCGAACCGTGCCGCCCGCCAGCTTCCGAACCGCCCCCGTGGTCTCAGCACTTTTGGCCGAGCCACCCCAGGCTGGTCCAAGCTGCCATGGTCACATCACCCGCCGGTCGAACCGGCCCCAGCCTCCCGCACCCCTCGCAGCGCCCCGGCCGAGCTAGCCTCCCATGCCCCTCGCGGTGCCCCGGCCGAGCCGACCTCTCGCGCCCCTTGCGGCGCCCAGACCGAGCCGGCCTCCTGCGCCCCTCGCGGTGCCCCAACCGAACCGGCCCACACCCTTGCAGCACCCTCCGAGCTGAGTCACACATGCGGTGCCCTCTGGGCCGAACTGCCCTCGCGGCCGGTCCGCGCCCTCGCAACCTTCCGTGAACCCTCATGACCTGCTGGGCTGGGCCCAGTGGGCCAGGCCGAACCCAACGGGTTGGGACAGACCTAACGGGTCGGTCCAGGTCGACCCAAACCAAGTCGGGCAGGATTGATCCGAACTGGGTCGGCCTAGACTGGGTCAGTCTAGGTCGATCCGATCGGGTCAGACCAGACCCGGGCCCACTATAACCCTTAACTTTCTTTTGGCCATATCTTTGGCACCGGACGTCCGTTTGATGAACTGTCAGCGGTGCTGGTAATCTTGGAGAATGAAGGTATCTCTGAGTATACCCCACTAGAGTTTGGGGTATAGTTTAGAAATGATCAGGATAGATCATGCACGAATCCAACCGGGCCCCTATGACTAAAAGGCTAATAACTTATAGACTGGGCGTCCGATTGACGCACCGTCTGTTGCGTTGAGACCCCTATGATGTGGCGGACCTTTGAGATTCTTCTTCCTAAGACTTTAGGACAGTTAGAGCATAAACTAGTAGCTTGTGGAGAAGATCTTCCGAAGACAAGTTAGCTTTTGTGTGGGAACCTAGTAGCTAGCTGAGACTTGATGACTACTGACTGTTTGACTCGAAGTGACTCGACTGGCCCAGTAGGAAGCGCCTGGTTGTGGCGGAAGACCCATGGTGGAGGACCGCACTTGGTGACACGGCAGACCCATGGTACTCAATAAGAGGAGTACCTCTATAGTCTATAAGGGGGGCACCTGGGTGTGGCGGCAGACCCACGGTGGGGAGCGCCTCTGTGTGACGCAGCAGACCCATGATACTTGACAGGAGGAGTACATCAATAGTCCAAGGATAGTGGGAAGCACCTCTATGTGATGCGGTAGGCCCACTGTACTTGATTGAGCAGGAGTTCTCTAGCAACCTAGGTTTCAATAATGTGAATAAAATCCTGGTTGAGCAGAGTCAGTACTTTTGTGTCTTCCTTAGAGAATGATCACTTGATAACTTAGTTATATGTATGGGCATATACCTAAGTAGGGTTATCTATTATTTTATTTCTTTGTGGTTTATCCTTGTTGGATTTTGTGATACCTTGAGGGTATCAGGGTCTATACTGAGTATCGTTATACTCACCCCTGCACAGGCTATGCCCGCACCTTGTTGTGTTGGATACAGATGACGGACAGCGCTGACTGAAGCTGAGAGTACCAGGATTGGATGGTACCTGGAGGTGGACCTTACGACGAGTCAGTACACGGAGGAGAATGATGGACATGGAGTGCTGAGGAGGCTATCTGTACCTACCCTTCATGTAGGAATCTTGGAGGATGACCCAGCAGCTGTTTTTCCTTTCTTCATTTGTACTTGTACTTCCAGTTCCTTGTACTTTATATTTGGGCTTTTATTTTTGACCCCTTTTACTTTTCAGAAATCTTTTGTTATATAGTTTACTTATTGTTTTGTATCTATATGTGTGCTCTGTTGTGTGCGACTATAATTTATAAAGGCAATAACTTCCCAATTTTAGGGAATTATGCCTTTGGTGCAAATCACCATCCCCTGGCCTATGGAAGGAGGGCTTGGGGTAGTTACGGAACAAGCCCTGGGGGATGGGTTGTGACAAATTGGTATCAGAGGAGTCGGTTATATTATAGAACTTAGGACTCTGATCTTTCTTTTCTGTGAATCAATAGTGTTAAGTGTAGTGAGTGCAGTTTTTAGTTCTGGGAGTCCAATGTTGGTTCGGTGACAGATATATCCATACACCAGGACCCTGACTTCTAATTTCTGACTCAGTGCACGAGAACACTGATTTCATTTGTGTTTTTAAAAGTTTTCTTTAAGTCGTCTCAGCCATGTTATCTCACCAGGTATAACATTTTAACCATAGCGCATCGGATAATTTTTAGGATTCCCCCATGTAGACAGTTGCCTAGAGTCCTGATATTTGTACGCACTGATAGCCCACCGAGCGATGAGGTCTCGGTGCAAGGCCCTTTTCCAGTAGAGGCACCAGCGGTACCACTCCCCGTTGGGACATTAATTCCACCAGCCCTAGTAGCAAATGATGCACATCGCTTGAGTGTGTTTCATGAGTTCCAGTGCCAGAGGCCACCCAGGTTCAAGGGAGAGATAGACCCACATGTGGATGAGGATTGGCTGGAGGCTATGTTGAGAGTTTTCCAACTGGTAGGGACACCAGCTGATTTTATGGTGATCTTTGCCGCTATCATTCTACAGGCAGCAGCGGCCAGATGGTGGAGCTTGATGATCCAGGTTCATGATGATATGATGCTTCTCTGGGCAGACTTCGAGAGCCTATTTCGGGTAGAGTTTGTTATAGTGACTCTTCTTACAATGCATATATAGGAGCTACTTCATCTCCAGTAGGGTAGAATTACTGTAGCTTAGTACTCAACGAGGTTCACAGACCTCTCAGGCTACTCCACTGATATGGTGCGGGACCCATTCTTTAGGGCCTGAACTTTTGATCAGGGGCTCAAATGGGAGATTAGAGCTTCGATGGTCTCACTAAACATCCCAATGCAAGCAGGGGTGTTAGAGAGAACCCTCTTGGTGGAGAGTTTCCTTATTGAGCAGTCTCCAACAATGAGATCCACCACCAGTAGACATGTAGCGAAGTCTTCTACAGTAAGCAGCAGACAGATGTCATAGAGGTCTAAGAGGACTAGACCTAAAGGTGGACGATCACATGACTCAGGATCGGTTGTGTGGGGAAACCGAAGTAGAGATAGACATGCCAGGAGCGGGTAGTGTTACTCATGTGGCGGGTAGGGTCACATGGCTCATGACTATCTAACACGGCATATGAATGATTAGCATATGGTTGAAGGACCACCCAGGCAGAAATAGATATTCGATCGAGGCGGTCCATATGGAATTGGTGGACGTGGTAGAGGAGTTGGTCGTGAAACTGGCAGTGGACGACATTTCGAGGTATTTCTACCACTACCAATAGGAGGTCCACCCCAACCGCAGGGAACAGGTAGACAGGGGAGAGCTCTACTCCAGGCAGCTGAGGCTTACAATCATAGAGCTCCAGATATGATTCGAGGTACGATCTGTGTCTACTCCACCATAGCTACAGTACCTATAAACACATGTGTTAGTCACTATTTCATTGCCACTGCCCTCGTTCAGAGTTTGGATATTCTGACGGAGTCGTTGGCTCGATCCTTATGGATAAATACTCCTACGGGAGCAGATTCGATGATTACGCACTGGTGCAGGTAGTGTGAGCTTACTCTAGGAGGCCAGAGTTTTGGCTGGGATCTCCTAGTACTGGCCTTGAGGCCTTACAATTTCATCTTGGGTGTGGACTAGTTAACTACATTCCATGCTCAGGTCGACTATATTAAGTGAAAAGTGTGGTGTGTCTGCATGGATGGGACCAGGTTTACCTTCACCGGCGAGAAGGGAGCCTTTGCAGCACAGATGGACTTTCTCAGAGGAGAGTGCAGCTGATCACTCATCAGTTGGCTAGCCTTACCCTCGGAGCTGTTGATTTGGAGAGTCTGAGCTATCCTATAGTGATGGACCAGTACGTGGATGTATTCCCTAATTATGTTCTATGTCTACCCCCTGGCCAAGAGTTATACTTTTATATTGAATTGTACCCCTGGACAGTACCAATATCTACACCAGCATATCGGAGGGCTCCTGCAGAGCTTCACGAGCTGCGGGTACTACTAGAGGACTTGTAGGGGAAGGGATTCATTCAGAACATTGTTTCTCCTTGAGCAGCCCTGATTCTATTTTCCAAGAAAGTGGATAGGAGCTTGAGGCTTTGTGTTGACTATCAGTGCCTGAACTAGGTGATTGTGTAGAACAAGTACCCACTTTCGAGGATTGAAGATCTCTTTGATCATTTGAGGAGGAGCTTTCCTATCATTTGCAGGTAGTACTAGACACACTCTGAGAGCACTAGCTTTAAGTTAAGCTCTCTAAGTGCTAGTTCTGGATCCAAGAGGTTCACTTCATTGGACATGTCATCTCATAGGTTTGAGTTGTAGTGGATCCAGTGAAGATTGAGGCAGTACTTGCTTGGGATCCACCCAGGAGTGCGACGAAAGTATGGAGTTTCCTGGGTTTGGCTGGATACTACCGTAGATTTGTGCCATATTTCTCCAGAGTTGCACCACTACTCTTAGCCTTGATGAAGAAGGGGAAACCCTTCATGTGGTCGGAGAGATTCCATTAGAGCTTTCTGGAGCTGTGGTTGAGGCTGACTAGTGCCCGCATCTTGAGGCTTCTAAAGGAAGGTGTAGGGTACGTAATCTACTGCGATGCATTAGGGATTGGAATCAGATGTGTCCTGATGCAAGAGAGAGTAGTAATCACTTATGGTTCTCAGTATCTGAGACAACATGAGAAAAATTATGCTACACATGACCTAGAGTTAGAAGCAGTGGTCTTTACCTTGAAGATGTGGTGACACTATCTGATGGGATAGCATTTTACCGTGTACTCTGATCACAAGAGTCTCAGGTATATCTTCTCCCAAAAGGACCTGAACCTGAGACAACGACGTTGGCTTGAGTTCCTCCAGGACTATGACTTAGATATATTCTATATTCCTGTAAATGGATACATTGTTTTAGATGCACTCAGCAAGAGATCTAGTATACAGCTGCTAGGCAAGGCGACAGAGCAGCTGGCTGCTTTACAGATATCCTTTGTGGATAGATATAGAACATCCTTCCTTCAATCTCTTACAGTCACTCCTCCACTTCTTCAGTGGGTCAGGGAGGTGCAGCATGGGGACACTAATTGCGAGACACGACATGCTCAGATATCCACAAGGCAGGCACCTGATGGATTTTATGAAGGTGGGGAGCATGTCATCCTCTTCAGATGACGTACCATGGTACCAGTGTCACTTCAGGAGTAAGTGTTGAGGGAGTTCCACACATCCCCTCTAGCGGTACATCCAGGAGTGGAGAAGATATATCAGGATCTCCAATGATAGTACTGGTGGCCGAGAATAAAGAAAGTAGTTGTTGAGTTTGTCTCTTGATGCCTCACTTGTCAGTAAGTGAAGGCAGAGCATCTGGAACCAGCAGGCTTGGTTTAGCCTTTAGAGGTCCCAGAATAGAAGTGGGATGGGAAATCCATATATTTCTTGAAAATACTTCCATGTACATCAAGAGGTCACAACTCTATCTGGGTGATCATCGATTGACTCACCAAGTCAGCCCACTTCCTACCGATTAGAGAGCAGGGTTCAGTAGAGAGCTTGGGATGCCTCTATGTGTAGGAGGTTGTGTGGATACATGGATTACCTTCGATGATTGTCTCTAATCATGATGAACGCTTTACTTCCTGGCTATGGAAGGGGTTTCAGGAGGCTTTCAGGACGCAGCTTTGTTTGAGCACCACCTTCCATCCTCAGATGGATGGCCAGACTGAGTAGACTATTCAGACCCTCAAGGACATGCTATGTGATTGTGTCCTTGACTTAGATCACAGCTGGTAGGATCACTTACCTTTTGTGTGGTTTGCGTACAACAATAGCTATCACTCTACCATTTAGATGGCACCTTTTGAGGCATTATATGGGTGACCTTGCAGATCAACTTTATGCTGGACAGACCTAGGGGAGTCAGCAATAGTGGGACCAGAGATGGTACGGGCTACCATAGAATAGGTGCAGATCATCCCGGAGTGGATTAAGACTGCAAATAGTAGGCATAAGTCATATGTCGACAGGAGACAGAGACCTCTAGAGTTCAATGATGGTGACCACATCTTTCTATGGGTATCACCTCGATGAGGTTTTCTGAGATTTTTCCAAGGTGGAAAGTTAACTCCAAGGTTCATTGGACCTTTTCAGGTCCTCGGTAGAGTTGGCGAGGTGGCATACCACTTAACTCTTCCACCTCAGTTGCACCGGGTGCACGATGTCTTCCATGTATCCTAGTTGAGGAGATACGTGCACAACTCTTCTCACATTATCGACCAGGGCGAGCTGGATATTGATGATGGGGAAACTTTTACGGAGGTTCCAGTAGAGATTTATAATCGATAGGAGTAGGTCTTAATGGACGATCGATGCCTCTGGTGGACATTCGCTGACAGCATGGGAACCTCGAGAAGAGCACATGGGAGCTAGAGGATCAGATGCGTGCTCAGTACCCCCACTTGTTCCCTCAGTATTAGTTGTGGCTTACAGGGATGTAGATCCCTAAGGTGGGGAGAATTTAAAGACCTGATATTTCCAAGTAAATTTTTTTTAATTAAATTGTAATTTTACGAGTCCGCAAAAATTGACGGCGCGTGATTCTGAGGCCCGGAGTGCCCAGAATCAATTTCTGAAGTTTTGTTCTGGTACGTTCAGTGAAAGTTCGAGCGGGTTTTCATAACATTTAAACTGGTGCTTGGAATTGAAATTTGAGGGCACCTTTGAACTCACAGTGCTGGTTTTCGCTAAAGAAGACTTTTACCTTGACGGCAGTTAGTCGAGGTTGAAAGTTAGATTTTGGGTTTTTTGTGGAAATAATAAAATAAAATTAGCCCATATTTATTTTATTTTGTTGTAACCACCCATGTGGGAGTTGAAGTGTGGGGACCACCTGAACCTAACCTCCCATGAAAGGTTAAGGTGGTGGGGCCCACCTGAACCTAACCTCCAACAAGAGGTTATGGTGGTGGGGACCACCAGGGACTAAACCCCCCCCCCCCCCCATTTAATTGAGAGAAACTCTCAACTCCCCTCATTAATGAGGGAGAGGCTCTTGAACTCCTCTACCATTAATGGTTCCACCACCTCCCTTAATTTAATTCTGCCAATCCACCCTAAATAATCTTGCCAACCTAGGTGTTTAATTAGGCTAATTTGAAATTGGTGCCAACGACTTAATAAGATATTTTTATCTATTATCTTTGGCTACCATTTCATTTGGTTGGCAAAGGAGTATTGGGAAGAGGAGGAACTTTGGTGAAATCTCCCAATGAATAACGCTCCACCGACGAAGAATACCGAAGAGGAACACCTTCGACTACGAAGGATGATCTCAACTACTAATTTCTTCCTCAGAACCTCCTTCGACGTAGGACGTGTTCGTCAATAACGAATTGACATCTACCTTCTCGTGCCAACGTCGACGAACAATGAACAAGGTAGGGGTTTATTCTTTATTTGTTTAACACTCCCCATGTTCTCCCCTATTTTTCCTTTGCAGGGTTCAGAATAGAAATTAACAAGAGATTGTGGGAATTGAAAATATCTTCCATGATCATTCTTTGTTTATGTTTTTGATGAACCGTTTGATACCACCCTAAATGCGGAGGGTGCAGGCCAAACTAACATGGCCTGACCCCCCTCCGCCGTTTTTCTTTATGATTTTCTTCAGAATGGCGATGAAGGCAACGGCGCCGCCACCTGCGTCCACCGCCACCAGCGTTGCCCCCGCGACGCCCCGACCGAACCGGCTCCGCCTCCCCAGGCTGAACCGTGCCACCCTCCAGCTTCCGAACCACCCCTGCAGTCTCCGCCCTTCCGGACGAGCCGCCCCGGGCCAATCTAAGCCACTCGGTCCATGCCGTCTGCTGGCCAAACTAGCCCCGGCCTCCCGCACCCCTCGCAGTGCCCCGACTGAGCGGGCCTCCTGTGCCCCTCGCGGCGCCCTAGCTAAGCTGGCCTCCTGCACCCCTTGCAGCGCCCCGACCGAGCTGGCCTCACACACCCATCGCGACGCCCTGGATGAGCCGGCCTCCCCCGCCCCACGCGGTGCCCCGGCCGAACCGGCCTGTGCCCTCGCGGCACCCACCGGGCCGAGTCACCCAAGCGGCACCTTCCGGGCCAAAATACCCTCGCGGCCAGTCTGCCCCCTTACGGCCAGTCCATGCCCTCACGACCGGTCCACGCCCTCTCGGCCCTCCGCGACCCATCGCGGCCTGCTGGGCTGGACCCAGCAGGCCAGGCCGAACCCAACGGGCTGGCCCGCCCAACGAGCCAAGACAGACCCAACGGGTCAGTCCAAGTTGACCCGAACCGAGTCATCCCAGACTAGGTCAAGCCAGGTCAGTACGACCGAGTCAAGTCGGGTCAGTCCGACCAGGTCGGACCGGACCTGGGCCCACTACGACCCTTTACTTTCTTTTAGCCATATCATTGCCACCAAATGTCTGTTTGAATAACCTTCAATAGCACAAGTAATATTGGAGCACGAAGGTCCCTTTGAGAATACCCCACTGGAGTTTGGGGTACAGTTGAGAAATGGTCAGGATGGATTGTGCACGAATACAACCGGGCCCCTAGGACTAAAAGGCTAATAAATCACAGACCGTGCATCTGATTGACGCACTTTCTGTTGATTTGAGACCCCTATGAGGGGGAAGACCATTGAGATACTTCTTTGTGGTACTTTGGGATAGTTGGAGCATCAACCAGTAGCTTGTGGAGTGGATCTTCTAGAGATGAGAAGGTTTTGTGTGGGAACCTAGTAGCTAGCTGAGACTTGACGACTACTGGCCATTTGACTCAGAGTGACTTGACTGGCCTAGTGGGGAGTGCATGGTTGTGGCAGCAGACCCACGGTGGAGGAGCACGCTTGGTGACACGGCAGACTCATGGTACTCGACAGGAGGAGTACCTTTGTTGGCTATGAGGGGGAGCTTCTGGGTGTGGTGGTAGACCCATAGTGGGGAGCGCCTCTATGTAACATAGCATACCCACGGTACTCGATAGGAGGAGTACCACACCAGTCCAAGGTTAGTGGGAAGCACCTCTGTGTGACGCAGTAGGCCCACTGTACTCGATTGAGAAGGAGTTCTCTAGCAACTGAGGTTTCGATAATGTGAATAAAATCCTGGTTGAGCTGAGTCAGTACTTTTTTGTCTTCCTCATAATAGAGATGGATCACTTGATAACTTAGGTATATGTATGGGCATATACCTAAGTAGATTTATCTGTTATTTTCTTTCTTTTTGGTTTATCCTTGTTGAATTTTGTGATACCTTAAGGGTCTCAGGGTCCCTACTGAGTATCATTATACTCACCCCTGTACGGTCTATGCCCACACCATGTTGTGTTGGATGCAGACGACAGACAGCACTAACTGAGACTGAGAGTATCAAGAGTGGACGGTACCCAGAGGTGGACCTTACGACGATTCGGTACACGGAAGAGACTGAAGGATATGGAGTTCTAAGGAGGCTATCTGTACTAACCCTTCAGGTAGGAATCCTAGAGGATGACCCAGCAGTTGTTTTTCCTTTCTTCAATTGTACTTGTACTTCCAGTTCCTTGTACTTTACAGTTGGGCTTGTATTTCCGGCCCCTTTTACTTTTCAGCACTCTTTTTTTATATAGTTTACTTAGTGTTTTGTATCTAGTTGTGTGATTTTTTGTGTGTGTTTACAATTTATAAAGGCAAAGCCTTCCCAGTTTTAGGGAATTACGCCTTTGGTGCTAGTCGCCAGCCCTTGGCCTATGGAAGGTGGGCTTGGGGTAGTCATAGCATGAGCCCCAGGGGATGGGTTATGACACAAGATGATAAACAAAAAACATGATAAAGAAATATAAAAACATAACTAAAACATTAAGGATGTGTAAAATTTATGACTTGGATCAAAATTTATTTCAATAACAAAAAACATGTGAGCATGACATTTAAGTTTGGAGCACTTTAAAAATATGGTGTAATCATGAAAACTTAGCATAAATTGATAATCACTTGAAAATGGAGCACAATCATAAACATAAGATTACTTATCATCTTGAACCTATCTTCCATCCAACCTTTTCACATATAAAATTGTGAGTATAGCTAAATGTCACCACACTCATCCTTATCCACTCGCTAACCTATTCACATAACATATCTATCTCGTGAGATATAATCTTTTACCCAATGTATTTTATGGAGATGTAGGTCTCACCTTTTTCATAATCCATACATTTATGTGCCACTTCAAAATAAAACATTCATAATCTCATATAGAATCCATGGAAAAAATAATGGATTGCTTAATACATTCAAAAACATCACATGACATGAACTTAAAAAATCAAAGAATATCAAAATTATCATTTTCCAAATAAAAACATATAAAGGTTGATAAAAACATCACTTCATGAAATATAAACCTTGTAGGGTAAATATAACTAAAATACAAGAGTTTTGACAAAACCTTTTAAAAATTGTCTTAAAAGACATAGTGTAAATTACTCCTAAAGAACATATTTTAGAGAGCGGAAAGAGAATACTTTTTTTAAAACCTTATTATAAAGAGTTAAAAATGAATTATCCTTTAAAATACATAAATTTTATCAAAAATTATAAGATAAAATACTTTTAAAACTTTTACTTTTAAAATAATCTTTAATAATGGTTACTTGAGAATGGCATAAAGTTTTAAAAAATGGGGATGTATAAATACTTTGAAAACTTTTACTTTTAAAAAGAATATTTAATAATGGATCCTTGAGAAATAAATAGAGTTTATCAAAAGAAAAATTGGAGTGGATGATAAAACATCATTATTTGAAAGGTTGAAAAAATATTTTGAACATTTTGAAATAGCCTTTGTTTGAAAACCCATATCGTTAAAAAGATAATAAAACCTTTGATTTAAAATGAAATAAAGGGAATAAAAGGATAATTATAGATAAAAAAGTTATATTCCACTATGTGAAGGAGAACATTGGTGGGAAGTAAAAATATGGACATGGAAGAAAAATCTATTAAAATAACTGGAAATTATTCTTGGCAAAAATGAATTTTCACAACACATTAAAGTCATTGATGAAAAATATTTTCTTATGAAACATGATTTCCTAAGAGAGAAAGTGTAAATACAACATAAAATCATAAAAGGATATAATATATCAATATTGAAATATTATATTTAAATAATAGTGATTATTACCCAAGGAAGATATTTGAGTCATGAAAACCCCTTACAACTTTTAGTAATTTTTGAACCAAAAGTAATTGAAAGCTTGAACATCATACGGTTCTATAAATCCCATGGATTAAATCATAGAGTAAATAAAAGTAAATTTTTAGGTAGTATATACCCCATAGAAATAAGAAATTGGTGAATAACATCAAAACATGTCTCAATAAAGAAAAGTGGAGACAAAAAAAACCCTTACAAATTAAGATACATTCTAATAAAACCCCTTGAAAGAGAGAAATATTTCAATTGAAGTTTAAATGGAATGAATAAAGATAATTAATGATATTATATATAAAATGGGTGGTATATGCATCATTTAAATGAAATTAGGTGCATGAAAAACTTGTGTCTCAAAGAAGGAAGTTTTGATATGAAACTAATACCTTGATCCCTTTCTTAGTTGATGACACTCTAAATTACTATAAAACAAACATAGCTAACTTTTATATTCCACATTTATAAATATCTATTGTGGTTATATTGGTTAGTTATAACTTATTTCAACCATATGGTGTTAATAAATTTACCCATTTTTTCACATTTTATAATTCTCTTATATCATTCCATAAATATTTTATTTACACTTCATGAAAATAGAATCATTGTCAGCATATTTCTACGATTTTAGCGAATGAAAAAGATAATTTAATAATAAGTTAAATAATTAATATAATATTTCTAGAACCATATACCAATAATGATTTTCTTATGAGATTATAATAATATTAGTTTTCATATTCTCATATTCATCCATAATATAATTTTAAATCATCATTCATATAGGTGGTTAAACCAATCCAAACTTGAACACGCTTTAACTCAATTGGTGGGTATAATTAAGGAGACGTTTTGTTGACATGATATAATTATAACATAAACATAATGATATTATTTTTATTTTTTATAATGGTGAACCCTATTTGAATATGTTTGGATATATAATGAAAAAATATAAGAAAACAAAAAAAATGATTCCTCGTGGAGATGATACTCCGCACAATGAACGATTGGCATTCCTTTGTTTTTTTATGTGGATGAAAATTAATAAATAATGTTTGTGACACTAATATAAGAAAATATTGATATAATAATGATATTTAAGTCATCATATTATTATGGTGGTGAGATATTTGGAAGATAAATATTATGAAGAAAATCTTAAGGAGGAGATAATACTTATGTTGGAGACTTTATTTTTCCCTTAGAAATCCCCCTTGAAATTAAAGAGATTACGATAACTATGGGTGTCCAGGAGTTTATTTCTATTGGAAAGGTTTCTATGGAGAGTAAAAGGGTAGAGTTTAAAGGGGGAATTCAAAGGATAGGGTTTAGAATAAAGAGGTGGAAGTGTCCACTTTTATAAGTGAAGGGAAGGGTAGTTTTGGATACACCTTTTACTTATTTACTTGTATCTTTACACTATTCAAGGTAAAAGACTCCAATATTTCAAAAATATGGAGTGAAGGATGTGTTGAGGTTGAAAATTCCTCTCATACACTCATTTTGGAGGTATCCTTGAGTTATTTAAGGATTTTTCCCTTTTACTTTTGTGTTTACTAAAGAGTAATTTTACCTAGGTAACTTTTCATTTTACTCATAGTAGTTAACTAAAATAACCAAAATTAAAATTGATCTTATCATCTAATTTGAGAATTATAATACTAAATATAAAAAAAATTATCAAATAAAAACTCTATGGTTAAAAAATATTAGTTTCAAAATAAATTTAATTAATGCATAAAAACAGTTTTTAGGAAAATTATGTTTTTAAACTTAAAATTTCTGTGTGAGATAAAATTATTATTGTTAATAATTTTTATGGCATAGATTGATTTATTATTATAAACCAAAATAAATTTATGTAACTTTTAAACAAGTTATAATCTAATTTTTAACAAAATGTTACTTATTTAAAATAAAAGTCTAAAAATATTTTTCTTTGTTTTTTTTAATATTAAAGTAATATATTTCTTTAGTTCTAAACATGTTTATCATAAGTTTTCTAGGCATAGATAAAATTTCAAAATACATAATGTTATTCCTTAATTTTATATTTAATTTATTTAATGGAATTTATGTTTTCTATTTTATTCCTAAATAGTGATCAAATTATAGAAATTATAATTTTTGTAAAACTCATTTTTTAGAAAAGTGTATTTTTAAGAATAAAGTTTAAATATAGGGAAAATTATCAATGTTATTGATTTTAATAATATTAAAAATATTATAATTGTTTCAAGAAGGTTAATATGAAATTAAAATAATTTCAAATCCTAATTTATTCATGTGTAAATTTAATTAAAGAAACAAACAAAAAATATTTTTCATAAAATATTACTTGTTTTTCTAAAGGTAATAACTATTAATGGTTTTCCATATTAATGTTTATTATAGCTTTATTAATAACATCTTATTAATATGTCTTGGTTTTTTTACATTGTATGTGGCATGTGACATAAGTTATATAACATAATATGTATTTTAAAGGATCCAAAATCTTGGATTGTTACACCCATTGGTCCAATAAATGCTTTGACTTCATCCAGAACCATCATAAACATCACACATTAACATCATACACCATCACTACTAATCGAAAGCCTCTAACATATGGGAAGGAAAACCTGAGGTGTTGTGGGTCACTGATGAGTGGTCTCAAGCAAAATCAGCACACCACCCTCTCACATTCTTCCTTCTTCATCGCTTCCAGCTTGGTACCCATCAATGAAAGGTCAAGATCCTTCTATAGTAAACAATCCTCTATCTATATCTTCTAGAATCCAAAGTACATCCCATAAAAATTCTCCACTTAATCTTTACCCTCATACAACTCCATTACTTCTGGATATTTTGAACTCCCACTAAATTCTAAAACACATAAGAGGGATTGGGAACTGGTTGTAAAAATTCTCTTACAAGGAAAAGGGTAGAATGATGGTGAAAAATCAAACTCTGAAACACCTTCTCAAGGGTCTGCTCATCTGAAGCACTGCACCCAAAGCTCTGATACCACTTGTTGAACCCGATTAAACTTCCTATAAACTTTCTGATGTTATGCATTCACAACTCACAAGGCATAAACAAAGTACTGGAAAGAACCTGCACTATAGAAGTATTGAAACTTAGAAGATACACCAGACCTAAATCACCACACTGAAATGCACACTTTTGAAACAACCCTAAAAATAACTTCCAAAATATTACAATTGAAAAAGGTAAAGGTAAAATAACAACACAAAAATTTACATGTTCGGGCATTAGTCCAAATCCATAAGGGAATGCTATAATCTATTTTATTAAGGAATAGAAGATGATCATAATGCAAGCCCACCTCAATTGAACAAATGTTCACACCCTACTAATTATATTAGTGTCTAACTAGTGTAGTTAGTAGTTTTATCTTCCAATCTTTGATTGATTGTATCCATGTAACTCCTATCATTGAGGGAACTTCTATGTATGGTCAAAGACATCCACTATCTCAACTCCTTATGCCGATGAATAGTGATTGCATATGAAATCTCTGTGAGTTTACTCTTACGTATCGTCCTTTAGACTCTTACATATTCTAAGAGTTTATTTTAAATCATTCTTTTGAGCCTCTATACTCCATATTCATTCTATGTCAAGGTGGTACCTTTTGGTTTTTCGGATTACGATTATCATTATCTAGTTTTCAAGCTTCCAAACTTTCAGACGTTGTAAGTACCACTCCACCATCTTCATTTGAGCATCTGAGGCTAGCCTTACAAAATATCTTTTTTATTAGGTTTAGTTCTAAGTGTAAAATGGTTTTTACACACTTCAACCTAACACATAAAATATTAATATAACATAAATGATGCACATAATAGAATTCACAAAACAAATATTTTTGTGTAGTATATGTTTTATATTATTGTGAACATTTATTAATATAATACAGAACTTACATTGAATTATATGTTTAAATAATACATAGGACACATGTTATGTCTTTTAAATACATTTTATTAATTTTTTTAATGGGATCATGATTAAATATGTTTTTTTTATTTTTTTTAAATGTATAATTGTTTTTTTTTTACATTGAACTATTAATAAATATGTAAATGTTTCTCTTTTTGATGCATAATATTTATTTTTTGAAAAATAACATATATTCTCCATTTATTCATTATTTTATTATTATTTTAATTGTTGTTAGTTTTATATAGGTTTTATTAGAGAAAAATTGAATAAACATTTAGTTTTTTTAACGCATAATATATTTTATGCGTTTTAAAAAATAATTACTATATTTTTAAATAATTAGTGGTTTTTAAATCACATAACATATGATCTATGGGTTTATTTAATTAATTAATTTTTTAATAGCTTCCATTTTATAATTTATTTTGTAAATGGTTTTGTTTTGTTTCTTTGTTTACATTTTCTTGAACATTTAAATGTTAAATTTTACAATTTTTAAATGGTTTCATATTTTTAAAATATGGAATAATCACACTAGAATTTATTATACTTATACATGTAAATTTATAAATAATTTAATGATGTCTTATTTTTAAAAATATGTACATTTATTTTTAATATATATATATATTTGATTTTTTTATTTCATAAAAAACGTGTTGAAGTGATATAAACCCTTGGATTTTTCATTTTAAAATCATATTATATTAGTTCAGTTTATAAAAAAATAGTGTCTCCTTTTAGCATGTCCTTTTAACAAATAGCGTGTCTTTTCATAAGTCAGACCAATCACGGTCTCAGGCTGGCCCGAACTGTCAGGAAAGCCACGGGCTGACCTGATGCGAGATTTTACTATATTTAAAATAATATATATAATTAGTAATTATATCTTAAATTGTTGATTCATATATTTAAAATATATATTATACATAAAAAATCATATTAAACACCCATTACAAATATTAAATTATTTGAGATGGAAAATGTACACAACACTTTCACATTAAGAAAATATATTATTTATTTTTTGTAATAAAAATAAATACAATAAGAAAAATATATTTTATAAAAAAATATATTATACATTTATTCCATTACAAAATCTTATTACATTGATCATAAAAAATCAATCATATAATGTTGGCATGTCTTTGTTAGGGCTTTAACAACATATCGAACTCATTATCGATGTTGAACACATTGATAAATTTTTGTTATCTATCTTTTGTGTACAAATGATCCATTGGACACGTTTATTTTTTTTTAATTGTAGCACTAGATTATTGGGGTGGTGGGAACACTCCTCCAACCCAAATAAGGGGAATTTGTTTTGGTTTTTTTATGTTTTTTTTAATAATTATATTAGGATATTTTAATGTGTTTTGACTAATTTAAAACTAGACTCAATGCCTAAATCAGTTGTTGTAGGAACACCTTTGGAAGTTTGAGGTAGGGAATTAGAGTCTCACCATTAGTAGTTTTTCCCATATATATTTTCTTTTTGGTAGTAGATCATGCAGGCTGGTGGACTGCATTCATTAGGGCTTGAGCCCAACCTAGCCCAAGTCATGCTTTGTTGGTCCAGGTTGGGCGAGATTTCGGGACACCAAGCCAAAATTATACCCTTGAGGTTTATGTTATGTGTAATGATCAATGTCATTAGTTTTAATTTTTGGTTTAAGAGGTTTATTGAAAGGTATAATATATGATCATGAAAAAAATTATCAAATTATTTTTATTTATTTTGAACTGATAAAAAATAATTAGTATTTGAAATTTTCTTGGGAAGTTAAAAAAATTATTATTATATTATTATTATTACTACCATTATTATTATTATTATTATTACAACCATTATTATTATTATCATTATTATTATTATTATTTGTGTCAAAGAAAAATAATGCAAATTTACATGCCTAATTAATAATTATGTCACGGTGGAAATATTGGTTGGGTGAATATTTTATCTGGTTGTGAAATTTATAATTATGATATTATTGACTTTGTTAAATAAATGAATTTGTATGTGATTAATATATATATATATATATATATGAGTTAAATATATGTATGTGTGTGTGTGTGCATATATAATGTGTGTATATATGTATATAGGTTAAATATATGTGTGTGTATCTGTGTGGGTGGGTGCATATGTGTATATTTGGGTATGGGTGTGTATATATAATATGTATATATATGGGTTATATGGGTGTGTGTGTGTGTGTTTTAAAAAATTTGAGATCAAAACATTATTTTATTATGAAAGAAAAAACAATTTTCTATATGGGTAAAGAGAGACTCATTACATAGTTTATAGCCCCAATGCCAAGTGGTCCATAAATATGGCCTGAACCCAAGTGAAACATCATGCCTGAATTATTCTTCTTATGACACAAATTGTTGGCATGATGCATGCATCACCATTTACCTGTTCCATGCATGCATCACTGTCTATGCGTGTCATGTCTGCTTCACTACCTTCCTACATCATTCCCGCATCAGCGCCATCCTACAGCATGTATGCATCATCGCCTACAACATAAATCCCCTAGGCTTGCCAAGATTCAAACCCTGGTCCATTTGGATGCAATATTATGATTTTTACCACTCAGAAACCACCCCAACTACACATGTGTGTGTACACTAGTGTGTGTGTGTGTGAGATGGTGTATATATTTACATGCATGTGTGTGTGTGTATTGTGTATAAATGTGTGTGTGTGTAATGATGAATTTTTATATATATTTAATGAATAATTAAGTGTGTTTTAGAGAGGTTTTTAAAAAAAATGCTATGGGGTGACACATGGATTTAAGAGGATGCAAAATTAAATAAAGTGAAATAAATGAAATAGAATAAATGATAGAAATGTAATTGAAATAAAATAAAATGGTGATATAATTAATTGATAGAACAAAAGGAGGCTTGGGACATGTCATAAACAAACTGGGGATAAATTTAAGTCTCATGAACGTAAAGAATAATGGGATAGGGGAAGTAATAAATGATGGATGTGCATATGTGGTCAGTTAACCAACCCAATATAGTCCAAACATCCTTAAAGACAGAAGTGGATATCTTTATGTAGGGATGTGCATGTGTGGCTGACTGACCGATTTAAAGATGAAACAATCCAAACATCCTTAAATACAGATGTGACTATCTCCATAGAGGGATGTACAGTGCAATGTTATTAATTATGACCATTGTCAAGGTGAGGTGTGAAATGTTACCTTAAAGGTGGTACTTGGTTTGAATTATCTAATATCCTTACCTTCAATGAGTGAAAGTAGGTGGGTTCGAAGTTCATGGTGACTTGGTCACCACACGATAACTTGACACATGTATGATTTTATGATAATTTAATCATTTTTTTATGTCACAAAATATACCATTATATACTATGTGTACTTATGTTAAGGATGTATTGATGGTGTGAGTCATGTACTCACACCCTACTCGAGCATTTCAGTGTGCTTGTAGATTTTATGACCAGAGATTTAGCTAAGGGTAAGGGTCTTATGATGGACAGCTAAGCGTAGGAGTACGAAGCTGGTAGCGGATCAGGATGGACTCAAGAGGACCCCATTTTTTATTATTTATTTACATGATTCCACCTTTACTTGGTTTGTCTTTCCACTTTAGGAGAACGTTTATTTTTTTGTATGATATGTATGTTATCTATTTCTTTCTGCATGATTACTCTTATTATTTATTATCTTGTTTCAAATAACCCATGTAAACCTAATGTCTTATTTATTATCATTTTTATTATTATTATCTTATCAATTATGTGATATTGAGAGTATAATCTCTCTATTGAAAGACTTAGACTCTTATTTATAGTTGAAAGCCTCTTGAATATGGTGTGGTGTGCATCAGGTCATGCGACCCTCCAACTCAGACCTAATGGTACGGGTTGAGATGTTACAAATTCGCATTAGAGAAGGTCTCTTTTTTCTATTTTTGGACCAACTGTGACATGGTAAAAATGATATGGTTGTGTGAGACTTAGGTGGGAGAGTTTCCATGTGCCTAACCAGCACATGTGTAACAAACCTCCAAGTTACCATGGACAAGATTAATGTTATGGTTTTTATGAGATTTGGGATGCGTTCATGCATCATAATTAAAAACATAGGTTCACACGACATATATACTTGTTTATTATGTTAGATAGATCCTAAATAATTAAATGTATTTAAATCATGATATGTGACTAATGTATTATTTATTTCCTTTTTTTATTTGAGTATGTTGTATTATATACTTAAGTGTATATATTTTGTGTTGGCTAATGTGTGGATATTGGTAAAATGGACTTGAGCCTTGAATAAGTGGAAAGTGCTTTGTATTTCCCTTTCTTTGTATGTCATTTTTTGTTGATCTCTCTATGTTTTTTATTTACTAAATTTTTCATATACCAAAAATAATTCAATTTAATAAATAATTTGGAATAAGTTATCTCTTGGTATAATTGGTAGTTTCAACGAGTTTGAATGGAATTAGAATGTATTGATTTCATTTTTTTTAAAAAAATTATCTTAATATGGAAACTCCTATAGTGGGGAGCAGTGAATCCATTATCTGAAGCGCTTCTCAAGGGTGTGAATAATTATGGTGGGAAGATTATAATGACCAATGTCGTTGGTTTTAATTTTCAGATACCGATTAATTTTTATCAATTAAAACAAATCTAAATAATTTGATAAATTTCCTTGCAATCATATATTATGACTTTAAATATATATATATATATGTGTGTGTGTGTGTGTGTGTGTGTGTGTTTGTGTGTGTGTGTGTATGTGGGAAAAATGTGTGTGTGTGTGTGTGTGCGTGTGTGCGTATGTGTTTTCGGGTGTGGGTGTGTGTGTGTGTGCTCGGGTGTGTGTATATATATGTATATGAACCACTCTCTTTGTGGATTCACTAGGGTTTCACCCTTAGCTCCTTTATTGTGGTGACTAATTCCTTTTCCCTCCGTTAGATTTTGGCTGTATCTCCTATTGGATGCTTGCATTTCGCCTTCCCCCATCATCTTACGGTGTTCTATTTTCAGATCTATTCCAAATCTGATGATTCTGACCTAGATTTGGTTGGGTGTTCTTCATCAGGTGATTATGGACATTGTTGGTGGTGATGACTACTTCCTTTTCCCTCTATTGGATTTTGGTTGTCTCTCATGTTGGATGCTTGCATATAGCCTTCCCTCATCAGCTTACGGTGTTCTATTTTCAGATCTGTTCCAAATCTGATGATTATGACCTAGATTTGGTTGGGTGTTCTTCATTGGGAAATGTTGGACATTGTTGGTGGTGACGACATCCTTATGGCATCGATGTAGGAGGGGTGTGATGTCATATGTTTCTTTGGGCGGCGGTGGTGGCATGGCTTCAGTGCTCATGGACAACAGGGAAGTTGATGACATTTGTGGAATCAAGCAGCCACAACTTCATGGTTTTATGTGGCGTTGACAATGTGGCTTTGGCATAGGATGGCTTCAGGGAGGGCGGGAAAGTGGTGGCATCCCCGACATTTGTGGCTTTGGCCAGCGAAGGCGATTTGGACTCAAATCTCGAAGGGGACAAGAACGGAAGTGACGTCTGTGGTTTAGGGTAATGTTGGTGGTATGGATTTAGGCATTGATGATAGCATTACTTTGACATGGGAGGTTATCAGTGAAGGAAGTGGTGAAAAAGTTTTTCTTTAGGTGATGGTGGTCTGATTAGGTTTTTCAAAACCCTTGGTCATTCATGTGTTTTCTTCAGTCTTTAACCATTGGGCCTCCATTACACTATTAGGTCTTCAAGCCATGTATATTTTCTGGGGACTTTGGACTACCGGGCCTACGGGTTATCTTTCAAGGTTGTAGGTGACATGATGAGACCAGTCAAATGACTTGGCGCATTTGGCATGTGGTACAATAATTCATGAAAGTACCATTGGGTGGATGAACTGAAAAGAGGGATGAGTTTGCTGATACCCACCATTCAACCATCTTTCTTCATGGATGAATAAATATCTTGTAATATCTTTTATTTTCTGTGTATTATTTTTGGATATTATATGAATTATTTTCGAAATAATGTGCTGAGACGACGTTCGATTCTGAGGCTCGGTGTACCCAAAATAAATGTTTAAAACATATTAAATATATTAAATAGAAAGAATATGTAGCTTTCTTTAAAAAGTGGAATAAATTTTAAACATATTCCCGAATCATAAATATAAGAGTATCACTGAGTATAGAATGTGAGTTTTTCTCTAGATGTTACTTAACATTATTCAGTGCAGTTCATTTGTGGAAAAGTCATCGTGGGTGTAGAAATGAAAATAATAATCAAATAAAATTATTTTTATATAAAATGTTGATATAACAACTCATTAGTATTTAAATATACTATTTTGTAGAAATATCAGGGTTAGCTTCATAACCTTGGAGCCTTTGGAGAATCATTGGAGAGAGTTGTGGAAAACCCTCTCAGGTGAACTATGTCAAAGTTGCAAATCGAAGATCGACGCACCTCGGATTCGATAAATCTTTTCAACTACAAAGATGATGTATCGTTCTTTATCAGCAATCAAACCGTATTGAGGAAGGGCATATATTTTATTTGTATTTCTTCCCTATTCTTTATTTTTACAATGAACATATTGATTCATGGATCGTGCCTATTATGGAATGAGTTTATATTTTCAGGGTGTTTTTAGAGAATTATCTTTATGATTTCTGATTTCTTTGATTGTCATTCAAATAGCAACAATCTAGGATTATCTTTATCAATTGAGGTCTGTTAATATTGATTAATTATGTACTTTTCTCCCCCATTTCACCGTTTATTACAGACATTCTTCATTGGCCCATGATTCAATGTTTTAGTGTACAATCAATCCTTGCACACTCATTTCTTGACATAATGATCCAGAATTGTAGATCTCGAATCAACATTACATGACTGAGGGCGATGAGGGAGACAAAGCGATTCAGATGACAGTGGATTCTCGAGTTCACATTCTTTGGCACAAAAGTAAGAATGAAAATTTGATCCATTTATTGAGAATATCTAGAAAAAGAATGTTTTGTTCGACAATGACAACGATTGGACGATCTTGGGTCTTTGATTTCATAAGCAGTGATGCTTTTCTGAAAGTAGGGGACATCTCGCTCGAGATTATCTGACCCACCGTATAGCTAACTAAGAAACCGTGTATGGGCCACCAAGGTAGAGACAAAAGTAGAAGTAGGTAGGTTCGCAGGGTAGCAAACATGACATAGAAGATGAGAGAGTAATTTTAGGTGGTCTATGTTTTAACATGTTACCACCACCACCCCTAGGTGGTCCACGTCAAGCTCAAGGAGTTGGACGACAAGGGAAAGAACAACTATAGGCGGTCGAATCTTACAACATGAATATATGGGAATGATTCTAGGTAAAATTTATGTCTTCTCTACTTTAGCTGAAATTTTGATAGACACATATGTTAGTCATTAATTTCTTACCACATATCTTGTTTGATACTTATAGATTCTGGTTGAATTTTTGACTTAACCCATATGCTTAGAGACTTATACCAAAGAAGATTCAGTGATCACACACTTGCGTCGATAGTGTGACCTGACCCTTGAAAGTGAGAGGTTCATTTGGAATCTCTTGGTAGTAGCGTTGAGGCCTTATGATTTCATTCTTGGTATGGATTGGTTATCTATATTCCATGCCCATATTGACTAATTTAGGTGAAGTTTCGTGACCTGCTTTCACCAAGATGTGGGAAGGGACAAAAAACTATCAAATTCTTCCTTCTTCAAGTTAAATGAGAGATAATGACCCCCCGATTCCCACCTTCAATAGGCCCTAGAGTGGCAACTAGAACCAAAGGTAAATAATCACACGTAATATGGAAGGAATTACCCTTTTTATAGAAAATATCAGGAGACAAGATAGTGAATCTCAAACAAATCCAAAAATAGAAAGTAAAAGTAAGCCAAAAACCCTTTTTCCATATTCACGTTCAAAAATAAAGTGCTACGAGGTACAAGAAAACACTAATGAAAAGTACCAAAAGAAAGAAAACAGAAACAACAACTATCCCGACGTCCAATCTAGTAAAGTATGGCAAGATCCTCAAATTCCTCCTAGAAACCTGAAAGTATTTTTATATATGTAGGGTGAGTACACAGGTATACTCAGTAGGGAAAACCAAAAGCTCTCGTGCACAAGTGGGGAGGCAATTTAATGCCCCGTGAGAGATAGAGATAACTAAAACACCTAGCAAGGGAAACTACCCACCCGGCCTCACCAAGGAACACTCCCCAAATAACACAAGTTAGGTAAAGTAGTATTAATATAACATCAATGTTTGGGTACCCCGAACCGCTTTCCCACTGGTTATTGAAGACATCCTATGCGCCAGACCTCCCCCTCCTTTTTCACTACATTCCCACACCCACCCCAAACACAACCTTATGGGCCACCACAACCACGCATCCTATCCACAAACACCTGGGCCACCACAACCCCACATCCCACCCACAGACACCTGGGCCACCACAACTATACGTAACCACACCCATAGACACATGGGCTAGAACAACTACCACCACGCTTGAAGACACTTGGGCCACATCCTGAACATACTTTGGAAACAAACCTACCTGCACACACTTGGGACAACCACCACAACATACCCTACTCAAAGAGTCTTGGGATACAATGGACCTCAGGCCGTCATATCCTGGTCGAAGATTTTTGGGCTACCCGGGAAATAGGGAGAAGAAAATGAGCTAATAACCAGCCACTTGTAGGAGTGTTGGAAAAAACACCCTACCCCATGAAATGGGGGTGTTCAGAACAAGTTGATCAACATGGGTGGGGTGTATATGAGAAAAAAAACTAAACATTTACATCTAGGAAATCAACCACTCTCCCCAACCTAAGGGTTCCAAAACTAGCCCATACACAAACACCCTTGTTACTGTTTATTCATACACAAAAGCACAACAGACACAACTAGAGCACCACCCATTGAACCCATTCTTGTTATCATGTCCAAGTGATTTTGTTAGAATAATTCTCCACTACCGGGCAACTAAGAGGCATATCCAAAAGTCAAAACAACTCTGTACAAAAGAAGAAAATAGTCCAACAACAATTTAAGAATTCACACCTAGTTCTCTTATAAAGTCGCAATAATAAAAGGGATCTGTGATATCCCTCAAAGTACTAGAACAAAACTAATACCCAACATATAGGTACAGATCCACAACGAACAACTTAACAAAAGGAGATACCATCCCCATCCACATCACCCCACAAGCATCAATGAGAGAAACCACACATATTACCAGAACAGAGCAAGGAAGTTTTCAGATTTTTCCACACCATTCATTAAGTTCCTTCCATCCATCTGGTTAATTGGGGTGATCACACAAGGATTAATATTCATTGGAAATCCATTGTATCAACCAAATTTATGTGATTAACCATTTTCCATGTTACATCCATTCAACTACAAGTTTATACATAAAAAACGTAGGTTCATTAGTGCGCAAGAAAAACCACCAACGGTCACTATTTTCAATAGGAAGAAGCCCATACAATTCACAACATATAAGCAAAGATAAAAGAGTATAGTAGAACCACCATCAATCACACTCCTTCATTCCTTAAATTCCATTTATTATCTTCGTTAAGGTTTGGTTTCATCCACATCGCAATGGAAACATTGTCATACCCGCCCTGTATGATACACAGTAAAGAGAGACGAAGGAAAAAAAACCTACCTGGATGATCAAGGATCGATGTTTCTCTAAGAGTGAGCGGGAAAGGCTCTAGAAAGCATGTACCATTATCCTCCTAAAGGGGGTATTATAATGCACCAAGTAAAGGAAAGAGACCAGGGAAGAAGATCTCGGGTGATAAAAGGCTCGATCCTAGAGTTACAGGAGGTGCAATCTAAAAGTGCTTAAAAAACATATCATGGTTTAACCATGCAACTGGAAAATTTAATGGGTTAGAATTTATTTCGATTTAATAATTATCCTCAGATATGGTGGAGATAATGTCTATGAGTTAATGGAGAGAAAATGTAAGAGGGCTAAGCTGGAAACACGGAAAAATTTTGACACAGGATCGCTCTATTGTTATAGGATTTAGGATACTATTTATGGGCTTAAATATCCTTAAACCACTTTAAAGGAGGTAAAAATACTTAAAAGAGGCATTACGGGACAACTAGGGTAAGAAACCCCAAAACTCCATGGTGGCACCATTCGGGTGTGGCACCGATCGGTGAGACCGATCGGTGTCACCAATTGGCGACACCTCAGTGACACCCCTCCACCGACATTAATTCCCTCCTGACTCACCCATGGAATCCACGTCACCCCATACACCAGAATTGAAAAAGTAATAGACCATGTGGGTTTGTGTAATTCCCTAAACCTAGATACCCAGAGTTGGTGCATTATTACATAACATTGTCATGATCACAAGAGATCAAGTCTCAAAATACTGATTAGTTTAGTAGCCTTGGAAGTACTAGATACATACATGAGTTTTACATTACATCATGAAATAAAAAACAAAATTTTGTCCCCTTTGAATGCACTTATATCCTTTAGCCTATCTCTGTAGGTTAATCATAATATACTCATTCGCATCCTGGGAAACATAAAACATAGAAAGGGGTGAGCTCAGATTCTCAAGTAGGATAACAATATAGCAGAAACTATTATAAATAAGCATAAACATTTAAGGTAATGTTCAAGACTAAAACATAATCCATTAAAACTTAAACTTCATCATAATATGTCAAAGATAAATCAAATAATTCCATTTACTTATTCACAAGGATATTCTACTGGTCAAATAATCCCATGAAATACCAATATCCAATTTCATAATGATAGAATGCATAATGTCGGACATCAAAACCACATACACAAGGCCTCATGCCAATACTAAAAATAAGATTTTATCAAGGTATTATGCCAAGACACTAGTTTGTCTCATGAGACCTACCGATGCATCAAGGGGATATTGTGGGCCCCGCCCGTCACTTACTAAGTCCAATGCATTCCTCATATGAAAAGGGTGAAACATAACATAAACATTCATATTAAAACTATCATACGAAATGTCAATACTTTAACCATAAACCGTGAATGGTATAAAAACAACACATCCATAGTCAAACATATCATAAATCATTCAATACAATATATAACATTGTATTATAATAAATAAACCTCAATAATGAATAATATCCAGTAAAGGATGTTGACATAATTGAAAATGATCAGTAAAACTCTTTGAGATAAATATCCATTTTTCATGAAATCATTTAAAAGTCACACAATTTATAAAGGAATACATTTAAAAGACATTTTTTAATCAAAGTTTCCCATACCACTTTGAAACCTTTGAAAGGAATTAACATTTTAAAACATTCATGTCCATATAAATAAATCCTTAAAACAATTTTAAAAACACGGACATTAATGAAAATGATTTAGAAGAATAAATATTCAAACCATTTAAAATGATGTTTTAGTTAAATATTCCCTTAAAAATAATCATTTTAAAAACTCTTTTATGAAACATGGACATAGATAATAAATATGTCCCAGTAAAAACTTACACATAAACAATCTCAGATAATAATGAGATTGAGGAATTAACTTTTACCTTGTACTTTTCCTTAGTCGAGGGTATGTTAACCTCCTGTATAATGGTGAAATAATTGTTATTAAATTATAAAATAACCACATACATAAATATGACATCATATATGATTCTTTAATATTTATTTGTTAACAATTTCATTAGTATTATTGTTTCAGTTGTTAACTGATTCGTTTTCCTTTATATTTTTTGTTATGTAAGTCATGTTTGTTATGAATAGGATGTATTTGATTGATATGAATAATGATATTAAGTTATTAAACATTATTTCTAATCATAAAATGAAAATTATTCTTGAATGGTTACAATGGGGAAATGAATCTCATCGCGTTCGTGGAGACGGTAATCCGTACATATGTACGAGCAACAATACCATTCTATTGATGGTGAAAGTGTATGTAATTAGTTGTTATATCATATATACAGAATAATTAACATGTTATATTTATTATTTACATCAATTATACTCATTATTATACTCATCCAAATAATGAAGTGTTGAATAACAAACTACACCACGACATGGAGACGGTAAGCCGTATGTACACACGTATGGAGATTTTTCATTAATAGGATAGATAGAATAATGAATATGGTTGTAAAATATTTATAATAACATCAAAATTTGTTTAGTATGGAAACAATGAAGAAATAGGAAGTGGAAGAAGAAAATAACTTTGAAAGAGGTGATGAAATAATTACCTTATCTTCAGGTTCTTCCTTTTGATTTGATCAAAAGGTATCCTTAGGTTGGATTTTTGATCAAAGTAAGGCCTCTAGGTTGCATTGAGGGTAGTTGAGAGGATATTTGAGCAGGTTTTGGCCAAGAAAAATTGATTTGGAGGAGTGATTTTGAGAGAAGGAGAAGTACCCTTTTATAAGAGGGGTGATGGTCACTTTAGGAAAAGCTTGAAATATTATTTTATTATAAAAACATATTCAGTTTATAATGGCTCCAAATGGATTTAGTTTGAGGATAAGGTGAGGATGGGTCGAAATCCTCTCAGCCAATAGGTTTTAGAAAAGATTAGGTCACCATTTTAACCTTATCTTTTAGATTTAACTCTTAGTTAAATAGTTTAACTTTTACAATGTCTTCTTGTATTTTTATAATACATGGTTAATAAAATTAATATAAAATTCCAAGAGAACCCCAAGTTGTTAATTAATGACATATATATCATTACACAAGTCTTTTTCCCTAACTTTATAATTTTAGAAATATTATATCATTTAATAATATAGTATTTGTTTTAAAAACTCATTTAGGTCAATTTTGACACTATTTAGTATTTGGTTTTTGTTAAAGTCAAAAAAACTTGATTACTTAAAAAAATAAATCATAAAATTTCATATTAACTTATAAAATTCATGTAATGCATCTGAAGTCTCAATTTAAATTAATTGTTATATTTATAATATCAATTATTTTAATCTTTCATTAATAAGGTAATTACTGCATCATCATTGTGTCATAAATAAATTTAATTATTTAATGTCTAAAAATTATAAATAAAATTCCATGATGTAGGAAATATTTTTATATTTATAATGAATATTTATATCTGAATTTACCTTGTGTATTACCCTATATTAAAAAAGTTTTAGTTATTAAAATTTGAATTTAACACTTTTAACTCTTCTTTAAATAAAATAATAATAAATGTCCTAATCTAATCCAAGTGGATAAAAGAGGATCATATTTTATTCCTAAGGTTAATTTTGTTGGAAAACCACTTATCCAATAGAATTAGGACATGTGTTTGGGTAATTATAATATCATTTTTACCTTTAATTACCCAATTTACTTTTAATTGTGGTAAATAAAATTCCAAAGTTACTATTTATCAAAAATTATTTTCATCTTATTGAACCACATTTTACTTATTTATATCAACCATGTCTCTCAAATTTTTTAAATTCACTTCATAGAAGTGATAAAATTACGTTTTATGCAAATTTTCAAATGCGTCTAGAAGGTGGGTAAAAGACGTTAAAAAGTTCAATAAAATTTTATACATCTAATATTATTATAAAATGACTACAATGAATTAAATTGGACTAATATAGGTATTATGTATCTATTTTTACTTAAATAAATTTAAATAAATTAAATAATTATTTAAATAAAAATTCAGTTTTAAACAATAATGTAGTGTTTTTTACTATTCATCAAAAATTGAAAGTTTTCAAAAAAAATACCAAAAATTCACCCTAATCTAATTTTGATATTCTGAATCCAAAAATGAATTCCATTTTGAAAAAAAAATTATAAAATTTTAAAAATTGGGTATTACTATTCATAATGTCTAGTTTGATTGGTTGTGGTGTGCTAGAACTTGAAGTTGCGTACAACACAATCTATTATATTATTCCAAGAGAGACGTATTGTGGAAGCTTGAGGTGTTACAGTTCAGGCCATTACATTATATACCTCTCAAACTATTCTCACCCTCAATAATTCAGGGGTAAACCCGAAGAAAAGAGAGGGGTCCGAACAACCACCTCACAAGATACCTTTCAGGGACAATCCACTCTAGCGTTGTTTGAAAGCTGGAACAAGCCTCGATACCTAAGAACACCTCTCCCTCGTCTATCTTCTGAACAACTATGGATACACCACCTCTCTTCTCTCCTAAGTAACCACACAAACATTTAAAGGTCACACCATTCAGGCATATGGATTAGGGAGTTCCTTCCTCTATGTCAAGATATTATCCACTTTGGGTGGCACTGGCTTACCCGTATGGGTTTAATCAGATCCACCTTAATGCATCTTGATTAGGTATCAGGCCCTACCCTTAACATAATTAAGACTTTTTATATACATTCAAAGAACAAGGGAAAAATCCTATCTCATAGTTTACAAGGTCAAGCATTACATCACAGCCAAGTATAAAACAACACATAACAAAACACAAAACAGCTCTAGGTACTAGGAATGCATATATTACTCCTATTACTAGGTAATATATTCGAGGCCACCATGCCTCCTTAACACACAAACCAAGGGAATGGTTTGTCCATGAAGCACCTTCTCCTCATGATCCTTGATCCTCATGGGTTGCTCCATGAATATCTCATCATCCTCGATATCCAGCTTTCCTTTGTCAAGAATGTGTGAATCATCATGTAGATACCGACGAAGATAAGGCACATGGAATACGTCATGCACCCTCAGTAGCGGTGATGGTAGCGTTAGCTGATAAGCCACTTCGCAGACCCACCGCAACACCTCGAACGTTCTGACGAACCTAGGAGAGAGCTTACTCCCCCTTTCAAACCTCTATTGCCCATGTTGAGGGGATGCCTTCTAGAACATGTAGTCCCCAACCTATAACTCCAAGGGTCTCCTCTTATGATTGGAATACGACTTCTTCTGGTCCTGAGCCGCCTTCATCCTCTCCTATATAAGATGAACCTTCTCCATCACGCTTTGCACCACCTCCGGGCCAAGAACACCTACTTCCCCAACCTTTGTCCAGCACATGGGTGAACAAAATAGTCTCTGTACAAGGATTTTAATGGATCCATGCCAATGGTAGAGTGATAGCTATTGTTGTAAGCAAAATCTACCAGAGTAAAGTGTTGTACCCATTATCCTTTGAAGTCTAGAACACATTCCCACAGCATGTCCTCCAACTTATGGATGGTCCTCTCTGTCTACACATCTGTCTAGGGTGGAAAGCAGTGTTAAGGCATATTTAAGTGCCAAAAGCATGCTATAATCCTCTCCAAACTCAAGAATTAAACCATGTATCCCAGTCTGAGACTATTGAACTTGGAACTACAAGAAATTGCACCACATAATCTATGTACCTTTGTACTAAGTCATCCACTACACTTGAATCCTTGACTTCTTGGAAGTGAGCTAATTTCATCAACTGGTCCACCACTACCCAGATTACATCATAGCCTCCTTGATCCCTAGGTAGTCCCATGATGAAATCCATTGAGATGTTGTCCCACTTCCACTCGGGGACATTTAAAGGCTGAAACAGACCTCCTAGGATGTGGTGTTCAGCCTTCACCTACTGACCCACAAGGAACTTTTCCACAAACTCTACCATAGCCCACTTCACCCCGGGCCACCAAAACTGACCCCCCAATCCCTAGTACATCTGGGAAACTTCTAGGTGTACCACTAGGGGTGATTTTTGGAACTCACCAAGAACTCTCTCATGCAATTCCACTGGGAAAAACAGCTTTCCATGAAATAGTATTCAATTCTGACCACCTTCTGACCATCCTTTCGGAGCATTGCCCTGGCTAACATGATTGTGCATCACTTCAGCCTCTCATTCTCCCCACTGAGACTCCTTCACCTGTTATTCCAAGGAATACTGCATCGTCATATGAAAAAGATATCCTCTACCATTCTCCACCCTTTCATCTAGGTGCAAGGAAACCAACACCTCCATCACCTTCTAGGCATCTAATGATTCTGAAACCACATCCTTCTGTGACTTCCTACTCAAGGCATCGACCACCATGTTCCCTTTTCCTGAGGTGTAGGAAATCTCGAAGTCATAGTCCTAGAGAAACACCATCCACCTCCACTGTTGCAAGTTCAAGTCTCACTAGGAGAAGACACGCCCCAAGCTATTATGATCTGTGAAGACCATGAAGTGTTCCCCAATGAGGTAATGCTGCCAAAACTTTAGTGCAAACACAACCACTGCAAGCTCCAGATCTTGGGTGGCATAGTTATGCTCATGAGGACGTAACTACCTAGTCACATAAGAGATCACTCCCTACTGCTGCATCAGCACACACCCCAAGCTGAGGCCTAAAGCATCGCAAAACACTTCAAACTTCACCCCTTCCTCCAAAAACCTCATCTCTGGGGCATTGACCAGCTTCCCCTTCAAGTAACTGAAGTCTTCTTGGCACTATTCACTCCAAACAAAAACCTGGTCTTTCTTAGTAAATACTATCAAAGGTGATACAACTTCAGAGAAGTTGGGCATGAACCTCCGACAGTAACCTACTAGACCCAAGAAACTACAAACCTCTTCTACATTCTTGGGTGCTTACCAAGAAACAACCACTTCAACCTTTGACTGGTCTACTGTTATTCCCTTCTAGGATACCACGTGTCCAAGGAAGTGCACCTCTCACATCCAAAACATGCACTTGGACAACTTATTGTAGAGGTGGTGCTGTCAAAGGACCTCTAAAACCATCCTCATATGCTCGACATGATCCTCCTCTGGTCTTGAGTAAATCAGGATGTCATTGATAAACACGACTACGAACCAGTCCAGATACTCACAGAAGATGGAGTCCATGAGCCCCATGAACATGGCTGGTGCATTCATAACACCAAAAGGCATGACCACGAACTCAAAGTTCCTATATATGGACCTGAAGGCATTCTTTGAGATATCACCCTCCTTCACCCTCAACTGGTGATATCTCGACCGCATGTCCATCTTAGAGAACCAACCTTCTCCCTTCTACTGGTCAGAAAGGTCTTCGATCCTCGAGAGGGGGCAACAGTTCTTAACTGTCACCTGATTCAACATTTGGTAGTCTATACACAACCTAATACCACTATATTCCTTCTTTATGAACAAGACTAGATCACCCCATGGTGACATACTTGGTAGGATAAAACCCTTCTTCATCAGGTCATCAACCCAGATCCACAACTCCCACAACTCAGAAGGTGCCATCCAATAGGAAGCCATCAAAATCGTACGGGCACCAAGTTACAAGTCTATCTTGAAATCAACATCACATTGAGGGGGTAGAGTCACTAACTCTCTAGGGAAGACATCTAGGAACTCAATAATGATCCCCAAGACTTCCACTATCTATGTATCTTCTGACTCCACTGATAGTTTAGCTAATCAGGAAAGAAGGGGATCCACTCGTCAGCTGCCCTCCTAGCAACCCTGCTCGCCAAAGAAATTTACACATTGGCCACCCATATCTGAAAACATGAACCTTCTATAGAATAATTCAATAATGGAACACACATAGAACATACATTCGATTCCTAAAATGACATCATATGGTTGTATCTGTAGAAAAATAAGCTCCCCACTGGAATGATGTGGCCCCAACATCAGTCTACATCCAAGGCAAACATAAGACAAGATGGTCTAACCCTTGACTAGTGTACTCAATACCAAGGACATGGGAAGTCTCCTTGCTTCTAGACCTAGAGTGTGGGCTAGACTAGGTGCAACAAAGGAGTTTGGATCTCTTGAATCAAACAAGGCATAGGCAATAGTACTAAACAAGTTGGTCATACCTCGAATGACCTTTGGACCTGCTTGAACTGTTGCCTCTATGATGTGAAAATTCCAATGCCCAGCTCCTCTACCCCTTGGATATCAGTCTCCTCCTAGATCAAGCCCTATTTTAGTTCCCTAAGGAGCGCCCTGAGGCTGACCTCCTCCTACGTCTGCTCTCAGAGGAGCAGGAGCTTGCTGCTCCTGCTGCGGCTGCTGAAAGGGTCTGGCTGGAAACTATTGCTGCTGAGGTGGGCGCTGAACCTACCCACCTCCATTGTACTGCACTTGGTCTGGGCACTAATTCCGAATATGTCCATGGCTACCACAGATAAATCATCTAGGTCCTTGGCCCATAGGGAAAGGGTGAGGACCGGGAGATCAAAACTGGAACTGTTGGGGCCTGCTCCTCATCAGCCAAAACCTAGAAGGCCTTGAGGCTAGAGGCCTACTACAGATGGCCTTCCCCTTCAATGGTCTCAACTAGATTCCCTCAGGTGGCACACCTCCTTGCATGTGCATACTCTCCACCACTTCAGCCTTCTTTTGGACTTCCAAGTACGTAGGTAGAGTAGAGGGAGTAACAGTATACTGAAAAGAAGATCAGAGTGCCTCCTCTAAATGTCTCACCCGAGACTCCTCATCCAGAAAGAGTTCTAGAGAAAAAAAATAAGAATATCCTTGAACTTCGTCACCAACTCCCTCACTGACATACTCTCCTGCTGAAGGGAGAGTATCTCCTCCCTCTTGATCACACTGTGATTCACTGTTTCATTTTTACCCTTACATCATTGTTTTAAACTGAATTTGTATTGTAAATTTAAAATATAATAAAAAATTTAACTTCATATTTGATTAATTGATTTTGTTTTTATCACTTTTAATGTAACAGCCCGAGATTTTATGAAAAATATTCTTTTTAATTTTATTAATGTCTTGTGTTGTACGCTACACCAAAAGGAGCTTGCACAACACGCATCTTTGACTTGCCTTTCATTACATTCAATCGCAACCTTCCTCGATAGCGTGTGTAGTATGCAATACTGGGTTTCACGAAACAACGATATGCTATTAAAATATTATTAAAACTAGTCGTTATGAATAGTAATAACCACTTTTTAAATTTTAGAAATTTTAGCTCTCAAAATGGACTTCATTTTTGGATTCGGAGTATCGAATTTAGCCTAAGGTGAAATTTTGGTACTTTTCGGATAACTTTCATATTCTGATGAATAGTGAAAATTACTAAATTATAATTAAAAACAACTTTTTTAATCGAAATAATTAATAGTGATAAATTATTAATTTGAGTGGTTTTAAAGTATATTTAGAATATATTTTTACAATTTAATACAATGTTGTTCATTGAATGTAATTTCACATTTAAACCAGACATAATCAAGTGTCAATCTTTTGATAGATATTGTTTCTTAAAAACACGCTATTTGTTTTAACAGCGGGATTTAATTATAAAATTAATTAATGCAACTTCTATGTTATGAATTTGGTAAAATAGACTTCATTTTTGAATTCGGAATATGAAATATAGCTTAGGATGAAATTTTGGCATTTTTCTGAAAAACATCAATTTTTGATGAATAGTGAAACTACTAAGTGGTAGTAAAAAACTGAATTTTTCATAAAACTTAATTTTACCACTTCTGTGAATTGAATTTCAAAAAATCCGAGAGACACGGTTGATGTCTGTAAGTAAAATGTGGTTCAATGAGATGAAAATAATTTTTGTTGAATAGTAACTTTTTACTTTTATTTACCACGGTTAAAAGTAAATAGGGTAATTAAGGGTAAGAATGATATTGATATTACCCTAACACATGTCCTAATTCTATTGGACAAGTGTATCTCGACCAAAAATAACCTTAAGTGTAAAATATTATCATTTAGGCCCACTTGGATTAGATTAGGACATTTATTATTATTTAATTCAAAGAAGAGTTAAAAGAGTTAAAATCAAAGTATATTTACTAAAACATTTTTAATATAGGGTTGTACATAAGATAAATTCGATTTTAAATATTCATTATAAAGCTAAAAAGATTTCCTACATAATGGTATTTTATTTGTAATTTTTAGACATTAAATAATTTAATTTATTTATGACATAATGATGATGCAGTAATTATCTTATTAATGAAATATTGACATAATTGATGTTATAAACACCAAAATAAATGTAATTTGAGACTTTTTATGAATTAAACTAATTTTATATGTTACTATGATATATTAGTGTTGATTTAATCAACTTGGTTCGAACATATAATTCTGTTATGACTTTCACAAAAATAATATATCAAATAGTGTCAAAATTGACACAAAATAGTTTTTAAATCAAATATTATATTATTAATTGTTATTTTATTCCTAAAAATCTAAGGTTCAGCCAAATGACTTAGATAAAGATATATATATTAATAATAAACAATTTGGGGTTCGTTTGGCATGTTATAGTAAGTGTATTAACCATATAGTGTAAGAAAACAAAAAGACACGGTAAAAGTTAAATTATTTAACTTAGAGTTAAATCTAATTGATAAGGTTAAAATAATACTCTAAACTTGTCTAAATCCTATTGGATGATAGGATTTCGACCCATCCCCACTTTAGCTTCGAAATAAGACCCTTTGGAACCATTATAAACCGATTTTGACTTTAATATAAAATAATATTTTGAGATATTCCTAAGGTGCCCCTCTCCTCCCTTATAAAAGGGCACCTCCTCCCCCTCCTCCTCACACCAATTTGAGCACTCAAGCTCGGTCAACCCCTGCCATTTTCTCCTCTCCACTTCCCTAGAATAATCCTAGAGGTCCTGGTCTTCTTCAAAGACCAATCTTAGTTCCCTAAGTGGAGGATTCAAAGAGGTGTTCCAAAGAAGAGGAGGTTCGGACACGTACAAAGCAAGTCGGACCTAAGGTAAGGGAAATATCACAATCTCATTTTTATCCGAGATTGTTTATACTTTGGCATTTACTGGGGTGTATTTTATCATCCACATCCATGTTTCATCAATATGTAATATTATTTCCATCCACCTACAATTTTTTAAATCTATTTTTACCCTTCGGTGAGTTTTTAGTAAAAGAAATGAAAGGAATCTTTTGTCGTTTTTCGTACGAGGTACTTTTTGACTTTTCCGACAAAAGTACAAAGAATGTTTTTTTTAACTTATACGGCATGAATGTATTTTTAAAACATTATTTCCAAGAAGCTTCCTTTACAAGTTTTCAAGTTTATTTTTAATCAACTTCTTTTAGTTTTAAATTGTAAGACATGTTAAGAAATGAAAATGTTTTTGAAGTAGAAAGGATATTTTCCTCAAGAATGGATTTCAAGCGTTTTATCAAAATTATTTTCCATCTAAGATAATAAAGGGTTCTGTTTCTATCCCTATTATTACATGGATTTGATTATGTTGTGATGGAAATATTTTTATGAATTCCTTTATCTTATATGAATTGTTTTATGATGTCTTGTTATTTAAGAATCCCATTTTTATTACATGGGTTATGCAATGATGTATGATTTATGATTTTGTGGCACACATAAGAATGGTATCATTATGAGATGGGTGGGACCTATATCTCCCTCCAATGCATTGGGTAAATATTTTATATCTCATGAGATAGACATGGCTGAAATGGTAGGTTATACCGGTTCAGTGAAACAGGACTGAAACGAGGGTTACTCGATTCAGAAAGGGACTTTGTCCACTAAGATAGTCTTGGCAATGAGTATTGACTAACAAGAAATGATTCTCTATGATTATGTGTGTATTCCACAAAGTTTCATTTTTTTTAAGTTATGATTATTGGGATTTCATTTCACTACGATGATTTATCCCATGTTATGAAATTATGCTCTCTTTTGCAGGTTAAGATTTCCAAAAGTTTTGTTCTTATGAATATGATGTGATTGATTTTTCTTTTTTATACCCTTACTGAGAATTTGAGCTCACCCTTTTATGTTTTCTTTTCCCCAGGATATAAAGAAAGGTTTTAGGTAAAAAAAGGGAAGATCTTTATGGGAGATATTGAAGATCTTTCACCATGATTAGAAGATTATGTTCTGAGTTTCCAAAGACATTAAACTATTACGATCCTTGTGTGTGTGTTTTTGTTATGTACTAAATATTCCTCAAAAGTATTGTAATGTCCATGTACGATAAGCTTCGGGTCTCTACAGTTGGTATCAGAGGAAAGGTTTAGTCAACCTTTGGAAACTAGGATGCGAGAACTTTAGTGAGATCCCTAGAGATATTTCTAAGGTATGTCTAGGGATGTCCCTAAGGTTAAGTATACGTATAGGTTATAGTACTAGAATTACGCTAAAGATCATAGAATTAAACCTAAGATGTTAGATATTGAAGGTACTCCCCCTTTATTATGTTGTTTTCCCTAGCATGATTTTTGCCTCTCACACTATTCTTTTTGGGTTTTAGACGATGGCTGGAACCCGAAGGAACCGTGTTGATCTATGCAATGGACAATGAAATGATTGCCCTCCTGAACAAACAAATGTTATGGGAGATGGAGTGAAAAATCTTATTGCTATACTTACACAAGCTATGAATCATTCTGGACTTCCAAATGAGCAGAGAAGGGAACAATATTCTATTGAGTCCTTCATGAGGCAACGTCCACCTTCTTTCAGTGGGTCTTCTGATCCACTTGTTGCTGAACAATGGATCAGTACCACTGAAAAGATATTTTCAGTTCTTCAATGTTCTGAGCATGATAAAGTCATCTTAGCAGTATATCGTTTGGAAGGTGAAGCTGATCAATGGTGGAATCTTATCAAGAATACGAGGCAAAGAGATGAAATTGAGTCCATGGAATGGGACGAGTTCAAGAACTTGTTTTTCAGTAAGTACTTCCCTCGTATTCTTCGAACAAAGATGGAAAAGGAGTTTCTTGAGCTGAAGCAGAAGGATGATGAATCTGTTGGTATATACGAATCAAATTTTACAAGACTTGTAAGGTATGCATCTGGCATTATCATCCAACCTGAAAGTAAAGTTGATCGATTTTTCAGTGGCTTAAAACCAAGTCTTCGAAGGTCATTATCTATAAGAGACTTTAGTAGCTATGAAGAAATTGTGTGTTGTGCTATCAAGGTAGAAATAGAAGTTGGTGTTACATATCAATCTCATGGTTTTGACAAGAAACGAAAGATGGAGTTCAAGGAGAAATCTCAGAATAATGGTGAAAAGAAGATGAATGTTTCCTTATGCACAAAGTGTGGAAAGAAGCATGGTGGAGATTGTCTTAAAGGGACTAGAAAATGTTTTAAGTGTGGAAAAGAAGGTCATCGAGTAGCTGAGTGTCGAAGTAATGGAAAAAGGGATTCTAATGATGTGAATAAAGCAAACACTGCAGAGAACGCACCACCAACACTTCAATGCTTCAAGTGCAAGGAAATGGGGCATTATGCTAATAAATTCCCTAATCCAAGGGTTAGTGATGATCGACATGAGCAACCACTAAAGGCAAAGGACAAAGGGAAGTCACATGCGATCACCATTGGCGATGTTGAATATGATAACGATGTGGTGGAATGATTAAGTGTTTATGTAATGGGATTCCAAAATAATGTTGTATCATAAAGTATTTGAATATTTAGGTATTGGTCTAATGTGGTATTCAAAGTGATTCAAATATTTTTGGAAATAAGATGATATGCACATAATAAAGGGAAAATGAGAAAATGAAATGTTTAACAATATTCATGAGCTCATGATTGATATAAGGACTAAGTGATATCATTGTTTGAGTATATAGAATTTTGAGGATTTTGGTATGTGGAAAGTGTTAAATTTTAACTGCATTCATGTTTTCACTAAGGTTTTCAAGAGAATACATGATTAAGGACTTTGAATGTTTGGAATGTAACCAACAAAACATATCTTATGATATATGGGGATCGACGATGGTGTTAAATCTCTAGTAATCGTTTTCACTGTGTTGTGAGAGTGGATTGTAGATTATGGATAAGCCTAAAGATTGGAATGGATTATGTTGGGCATAGTTTAGTATTGTTTAAGGATAAAAGTTTTTTCGATATTATTGATGGGATGTTATAGTAATATAGTTTTAGAAAAAGGACAACCTGCAGGACGGGTGACAGCCCATCGCGTCGGACAAGGCCGTAGGAATCGAACCCACAACCGAAGTGCGACTGGCCTTTATCGCCTACCACTGGCCTACAGGAAGTCCCTGTTTAGTAGAAACTAGTTTTATTATATTAAGCAGTATGATATATGAATTATAAGTCCATTTTAGGAACCATATATGATTAATCTCACTATAGAATGACTTATGTATATTTAATAACTTTTGTTAACCTTTTGTTTGAGACAGACGGAATGACCTGTCATTCTATCACATGATCTGCTAACACTTCACGAATAACAAATTCAACTTCATTTATTTAAGAGATGAAGTGGAAATTGTTCAAGGCACGAACAACAGTGAGATTGTACCAAAATAAAGTAAGTATTTATTCTAATTCAAATTCTTCAACTTTAGGGAAACGATCTTGAAAACCAAAAATGTTGTCCTAGTGCTCTTATATCTGATTAATCAGATGGTACCTTAGATCGTCACAAATTTATGGATTTGTGATTGTTGGATTTTCCGTAGCCATGTTCTCTACCACTCTCCATCAGAACATGATGGTTAGATTTTTCTTCCATATCCATATTTTCACCTATGTGGAAACCCAGTGATTAGTTTATTTGGGTAACCGTTACGTTTCATACTTTTGTTTTTAAAGATTGGTTTTGATATTCCTTTTTACGATGTGGGTTTCTATTAAATAAACTTTTTAATAGTAAACCATTTATAACCCCAACGAATTTCGAGGGCGAAATTCATTTTAAGGGGGGTAGAATGTAACAGCCCGAGATTTTATGAAAAATATTCTTTTTAATTTTATTAATGTCTTGTGTTGTACGCTACACCAAAAGGAGCTTGCACAACACGCATCTTTGACTTGCCTTGCATTACACGCAATCGCAACCTTCCTCGATAGCGTGTGTAGTACGCAATACTGAGTTTCACGAAACAACGATATGCTATTAAAATATTATTAAAACTAGAAGTTATGAATAGTAATAACCACTTTTTAAATTTTAGAAATTTTAGCTCTCAAAATGGACTTCATTTTTGGATTCGGAGTATCGAATTTAGCCTAAGGTGAAATTTTGGTACTTTTCGGATAACTTTCATATTCTGATGAATAGTGAAAATTACTAAATTATAATTAAAAACAACTTTTTTAATCGAAATAATTAATAGTGATAAATTATTAATTTGAGTGGTTTTAAAGTATATTTAGAATATATTTTTACAATTTAATACAATGTTGGTCATTGAATGTAATTTCACATTTAAACCAGACATAATCAAGTGTCAATCTTTTGATAGATATTGTTTCTTAAAAACACGCTATTTGTTTTAACAGCGGGATTTAATTATAAAATTAATTAATGAAACTTATATGTTATGAATTTGGTAAAATAGACTTAATTTTTGAATTCGGAATATGAAATATAGCTTAGGATGAAATTTTGGCATTTTTCTGAAAAACATCAATTTTTGATGAATAGTGAAACTACTAAGTGGTAGTTAAAAACTGAATTTTTCATAAAACTTAATTTTACCGCTTCTGTGAATGGAATTTCAAAAAATCCAAGAGACACGGTTGATGTCTGTAAGTAAAATGTGGTTCAATGAGATGAAAATAATTTTTGGTGAATAGTAACTTTTTACTTTTATTTACCACGGTTAAAAGTAAATAGGGTAATTAAGGGTAAGAATGATATTGATATTACCCTAACACATGTCCTAATTCTATTGGACAAGTGTATCTCGACCAAAAATAACCTTAAGTGTAAAATATTATCATTTAGGCCCACTTGGATTAGATTAGGACATTTATTATTATTTAATTCAAAGAAGAGTTAAAAGAGTTAAAATCAAAGTATATTTACTAAAACATTTTTAATATAGGGTTGTACATAAGATAAATTCGATTGTAAATATTAATTAGAAAGATAAAAAGATTTCCTACATAATGGTATTTTATTTGTAATTTTTAGACATTAAATAATTTAATTTATTTATGACATAATGATGATGCAGTAATTATCTTATTAATGAAATATTGACATAATTGATGTTATAAACACCAAAATAAATGTAATTTGAGACTTTTTATGAATTCCACTAATTTTATATGTTACTATGATATATTAGTGTTGATTTAATCAACTTGGTTCGAACATATAATTCTGTTATGACTTTCACAAAAATCATATATCAAATAGTGTCAAAATTGACACAAAATAGTTTTTAAATAAAATATTATATTATTAATTGTTATTTTATTCCTAAAAATATAAGGTTCGGACAAATGACTTAGATAAGGATATATATATTAATAATAAACAATTTGGGGTTCTTTTGTCATGTTATATTAAGTGTATTAACCATATAGTGTAAGAAAACAAAAAGACACGGTAAAAGTTAAATTATTTAACTTAGAGTTAAATCTAATTGATAAGGTTAAAATAATACCCTAAACTTGTCTAAATCCTATTGGATGATAGGATTTCGACCCATCCCCACTTTAGCTTCGAAATAAGACCCTTTGTAACCATTATAAACCGATTTTGACTTTAATATAAAATAATATTTTGAGATATTCCTAAGGTGCCCCTCTCCTCCCTTATAAAAGGGCACCTCCTCCCCCTCCTCCTCACACCAATTTGAGCACTCAAGCTCGGCCAACCTCTGCCATTTTCTCCTATCCACTTCCCTAGAATAATCCTAGAGGTCCTGGTATTCTTCAAAGACCAATCTTAGTTCCCTAAGTAGAGGATTCAAAGAGGCGTTCCAAAGAAGAGGAGGTTCGGACACGTACAAAACAAGTCGGACCTAAGGTAAGGGAAATATCACAATCTCATTTTTATCCGAGATTGTTTATACTTTGGCATTTACTGAGGTGTATTTTATCATCCACATCCATGTTTCATCAATATGTAATATTATTTCCATCCACCTACAATTTTTTGAATCCATTTTTACCCTTCGGTGAGTTTTTAGTAAAAGAAATGAAAGGAATATTTTGTCGTTTTTCGTACAAGGTACTTTTTGACTTTTCCGACAAAAGTACAAAGAATTTTTTTTTTAACTTATACGGAATGAATGGATTTTTAAAACATTATTTCCAAGAAGCTTACTTTACAAGTTTTCAAGTTTATTTTTAATCAACTTCTTTTAGTTTTAAATTGTAAGACATGTTAAGAAATGAAAATGTTTTTGAAGTAGAAAGGATATTTTCCTCAAGAATGGATTTCAAGCGTTTTATCAAAATTATTTTCCATCTAAGATAATAAAGGGTTCTGTTTCTATCCCTATTATTACATGGATTTGATTATGTTGTGATGGAAATATTTTTATGAATTCCTTTATCTTATATGAATTGTTTTATGATGTCTTGTTATTTAAGAATCCCATTTTTATTACATGGGTTATGCAATGATGTATGATTTATGATTTTGTGGCACACATAAGAATGGTATCATTATGAGATTGGTGGGACCTATATCTCCCTCCAATGCATTGGGTAAAGATTTTATATCTCATGAGATAGACATGGCTGAAATGGTAGGTTATACCGGTTCAGTGAAACAGGACTGAAACGAGGGTTACTCGATTCAGAAAGGGACTTTGTCCACTAAGATAGTCTTGGAAATGAGTCTTGACTAACAAGAAATGATTCTCTGTGATTATGTGTGTATGCCACAAAGTTTCATTTTTTTAAGTTATGATTATTGGGATTTCATTTCACTACTATGATTTATCCCATGTTATGAAATTATGCTCTCTTTTGCAGGTTAAGATTTCCAAAAGTTATGTTCTTATGAATATGATGTGATTGATTTTTCTTTTGTATACCCTTACTGAGCATTTGAGCTCACCCTTTTATGTTTTCTTTTCCCCAGTATATAAAGAAAAGTTTTAGGTAAAAAAAAAGGGAAGATCTTTATGGGAGATATTGAAGATCTTTCACCACGATTAGAAGATTACGTTCCGAGTTTCCAAAGACACTAAACTATTACGATCCTTGTGTGTGTGTTTTTGTTATGTACTAAGTATTACGCAAAAGTATTTTAATGTACATGTATGATAAGCTTCGGGTCTCTACATTTAAAAAGGGAAATGTTACTTGTTTTGCTGATTCCATTGCAGGAGGAGGTGATTTGGAGGCCCCATATATGATCCAGCAGGAAAATGTGTCAAAACTGCATGGGTTCCATGAACATCAATCCACTATTTTGATCATTAAGATAATTATGTGAATCTAAATGGGATGAAACTTGTTTTTCAACTACAAAACATCCTGGGATACAACTATTATCAAGGAACCTAATCCCAATTCGTCCATTTGGTAGACCGTCCTAACCATTCTGTCCAGGGGATAGAATCTACCCAAATTCAAAAGTTTGGTTCGGTTTTTGGATCATATATCCCAATAAAAATGACTAATGGATACCAAATTGGATAGGAAGACATTTAAGATTCTTTAAAACAACTCTTCTCTTTTGTTCAAGTCATGATATGGATTTATAATATTCCAAAACCAAGACACAAGTGGTATCTCAATAATAGGGTGCTCAAAACCATGTTCCATTTTGGCTATAAAAAGGCACCATGGGAACCTCATTTGTAAGTTTGGACAAGGAGTGAAGTGCTAAAAATTTGGAGTTCCATAGGATTCCTCTCATTATCCCAAAATTTCTGGTGGCCCCTATCCTCATAGGGGGATCAGTAATGAAGAATGAGTTCCACCAGAGCTTCCTCCTCCTGATGTCGAGCTAAACGGTAGACATTCATAGTAAGGGAGCTACACACATTTAAAGGGAGTTCTAGAACTTGTAATACTACTAGTTTGATGTATTTTTGGTTTGAAAACATTTAATTTAGAAGTATATTACTTTTATTTGTCTTTTTTTATTTAACCAAATGAAATGCTCTTTACTTTTAACCGATCAGTGAGAAGTTTTGAGTGTGTGACTTGTATTGTTCCTATTGGACAGCACAAAAATCTTTTTCTTACCCAATTATTTGATATTTCAATTTTTTTGAAGCTATTATACTATTCATGTGATCTAGATCTTGGCTATACGATTGTTATGTTAAGGTTTTTCTTAACATGCTTTGATTTAAGATCTTGGAAAGTAATCGGGGTTCCGATTGATTTCAACCAAAGACTTCCATCAAAACTTAATTAATCTATAAGAATAATGAGATTTAAATGTGTGTAGTAAACTTGCAATGAACCCTTTTATCTTATAATTATAAAACACCACCTTTTCTTTTCAAATATTAAACTCTTTAATTAAGTCAATTTATTTTTTTTAAATTGTTTTCAAAACCACCCTCCTCTTTTAGTAATATTTATTAAAAATACACACTATAAGCTACTAATGCTCCTTGAGAGATGACCTAGGTTATACCCTGGAATACAAAATCTTATTTAAATAACTATAAATTTGACATGTCATGATTGCACGGCCAAATTTTGGCACCGTTTTCGGGGAGCACTTTGGTTTTTAGTGCATGTTTTTTATTACATTTTTGTAATTTTTGGGAACCTTTATTTGTTTTATCTTATACCTTTACCTATATTTTTGTGTTCTGATTTATTTATTATGTGGGTTTTGTGCATAAAGCGTTCTAATCTGAGAGATTTATCACATTTTGAACCCGAACTGGAGAGGATCTTACATCAGTGACCCCGAGACGCACAAGAGAGCCCTTTGAAGGAGGACACACAAGACAGCAACACTCTTCTTGATCCTTCATCTTCTTCTTCTAGAACCAATATTAAAACTAAAATAAAATTTTATAACATGGATGAAAACAATAGAACACTAAAATAACTAACCTCACCTGATGTCGATATCCATCCCACATACATTCAATTACAAGGTGAGGCACCTGATTTTAAACTAAAATCTGGTTTAATTCATCTATTACCAAGATTTCATGGACTCGCAGGAGAAGACATACATAAACATTTAAAAGAATTTCATATTGTATGTTATATATTAAAACCTAAAAATTTTGATGAGGAACAATTAAAACTTAGATCATATCCCTTTTTATTAGAATACACTACAAAGGATTGGCTTTACTGTGTTAATTCACCGATAAGAGGTTGGGCAGACATGAAATGCATTTTTCTTGAAAAATATTTCCCAACCTCTCGAACTGAAACTATAAGGGAAAAAATATGTGGTATAAGGCAATCATAAGGGGAAACATTACATGGATATTAGTAACGCTTTAAAAGGTTATGTTCAAGTTTCCCACACCACCAAATAAGTGATCAACTTTTAATTCAATATTTTTATGAAGGTTTAATTATAATTTATCATAACATGATTGATGCTACTACAGGTGGTGCACTAGTGGATAAAACCCTAATCCCTACAAGGACCCTGATTGAGAACATGGCATAGAACACTTAACAATTCGGTACAAGGTCTATTGTACCCATTTGAGGTGTCCATGAGGTGAAAAGTACTAAATTTAAGAAGAAGGTAGACACAAAGTTTGAAGAGGTAAGTACCCTTCTACGAAAAATCGCTATCTCCCAAGGAAAATCTCAGTCTCCTCCTCCCATAAATTATGGAATCTGCTCTTCTGAAACCCATTATTCTGACCAATGCCCCCAATTGAGAGAAACTTTTGAGAGTTGTGAGGTAATCTTCCCAGGAAGCCCCTATAACCAACCCTTTAGGCAAGAACCACACTATCCATCCAACTCTAGGTGGAGAGAAAACCAAGATTATAGGCAAGGTGTATTCAAACTACCCTCATCAACCATGGAAGCAACAAGGTCAGAGTAGTCATCCACCACCACCACCCAGAAACCCTCAACCACCCCAAAGGACTTTCTAACAAAACCCTCTAAAACTTGATCCTAGCCTAGAAGATATGATGAAACAAATGTCTTACAACAATCTCTAATTCCAAAAAACCACCCAAGCTACCATACAAGACCTCAAAATCCCATTAGGCCAACTAGCTAACTCGGTGGGGGAAATTCAAAGTCATAGGTCAGGTAAACTACCCTCTCAACCAGTAGTTAACCCCAGGGATAAAGGAAATATTTGTTCCATCACCCTTAGGAGTGGAACTCATCTTAAAATCCAAATAACCCCTCCAAAAGATTCATTCCATCCTAAGGAAACCACCATCCCAACCACTGCTAAAAAAGGTCCAAGAGAAGAAAATCCTTATCCTGAGAGAATTCCTTACAAAGGAAAGAGTGTGTATGTCGATGAGTCTCTTATCCTTTCCATTCCTCTTCCATTTCCCCAAAGGTCCACCCAACCAAGAAAACAAAAGGAAAATGATCTTTATAATAAAATATTAGAAACTTTCAAAAAAGTGTAGGTTAATATTCCTTTGATTGATGTCGTGAAGAAAATTCCAAGATACACCAAGTTTCTAAAGGAGATGTGTACACACAGAATGAGACTTTGAGATGATGAGAAGGTAATATTGGGGAGGAATGTATCAAAATTTATATAACTATCACTTCCTACCAAATTCAATGATCCTAAAATCTTCTTGATTCCATGCACCATAGGGGATTATTCATTTTCCAATGTCATGCTTGATTTAGGTGCTTCTATAAATGAGATGCCTCACTCCATTTACTCTACATTTCAAGTAGGGGAACTAAATCCCACAAGAATTGTTGTTCAACTAGCCAACTAGAGTACCACACACCCTTCTGGTGTGTTAGAGGATGTTTTTATGAGGGTGTAGAATTTAATTTTTCCTACTCATTTTTATGTGCTAAAAATGGAAGATGATAGGATGAATGGACATACACTAATTATATTGGGGAGACCCTTCTTAAAAACCACCAAAACCATAATTAATGTCCCTAATGTTACATTATCTATAGAATTTGGTGGTGACATAGTCCATTTCAACATCCTTGATGCCATGAATCACCCCTCATAAGAATATTCTTCTCTCTTTGTTAATTCAATTGATGTACTCCCTACCCCTGAAAAATAACTTTTCTTTTCCCTAAAACCCCTTTTTGAGTTTTATTATTTGATTTAAATGTTATGTAATGAATCATTCATTGAATTTTGTACCAATATAGAAAATTTCTATGCATGTTTCTTAATTGATGACTTCTTGAACATTGAGGATCACATGACCATCGATGATGTTGTTAAGCTTGTAAAAGCTCATTCCTCAACTGAGGATGATACCATTGAGCAGTTAGATGAGATTAGTGACCTCTCACTTTCACACACACTTCCATAAATACAAAATCCACCTGAATTAGAACTGAAACAACTGCCTCAAGATTTAAAATATTCATATCTTGAGAATGGAAACAAGTTGCCTGTCATCATTGCTAGTTCACTCCTTCCTAGGCATGAATTGCATTTGCTTAAACTTTTGAGGGAGTATAAACAATATTTGGGATGGAAACTTGCTACAATTCCTAGAATTGTCCCATAAATTTGCACAAATCATATTTTATTAAAATATGAGGCTAAACCAGTGAGCCAGGAACAACGTCTACTAAACCCAAATCTCCTAAAAGTTGTGAAAAAGGAGGTAAAAAAATTATTGGCTACTGGAATAATTTACCCCATCTCTTACATCCAATGGGTCAGTCCCATTCAAGTAGTTCCTAAAAAACTGGCCTTACAATAATCATAAATTAAAACAATGAATTGGTTCCAACTCATGTGCAGAATAGTTGGTGTGTCTGCATAGATTATCACAGACTAAACCAACACGCTAGGAAGGACCATTTCCCTTTGTCATTTATTGAGAAAATTATAGAGAGGCTAGCGGGTAAGTCCCACTACTATTTCCTTTATGGGTATTCTAGATACTTTTAGATCCATATTTTCCTTGAGGGTTGGGAAAATTCAACCTTCACTTGCCCCTTTGGAACATTTTCATATAGGTAGATGTCATTTGGTCTGTGCAATGCTCCAGGTAATTTACAGTGATGCATGGCTAGTATTTTTATGGATTACCTATAGAATTGCATGGAAGTTTTCATGGATGATTTCATTGTCTATGGATCCTCTTTTGATGAATGTTTAAGTAGTTTAGGTTTAGTCCTACATCATTTTATTGAAAATAATCTCGTATTAAATTATGATAAATGTCATTTTATGGTGTGACAAGGTATAGTTTTGGGGCATGTCATTTATGGGGATGGTATCCAAGTAGATAAATCAAAATTGGATTTCATTTCTTCCCTACCATTCCCAAAAAATGTATGGTATGTGTGGTCATTCCTAGGTCATGCTAGATTTTATCATCTTTTAATTTGTGACTTTAGTAAAATTGCACTCCCCCTCTCTAGATTACTCCAAAAAGAAAAAGAATTTGTTTTTGATAAAGAATGTGAAGAAGCTTTTAAAAAGTTAAAATGGAGTCTCACATCACCCCCAGTAATCCAACCACCTCAGTGGGATTTACCATTTGATCTCATATGTGACACCTCTAACTATGCAGTTGGGGAAGTCTTATCACAAAGGGTCAATCGAGCTCCACATGTCATTGCCTTTTCTTCACGTACAGTGGACCCCGCCCAAGAAAACTATTCCAAAACTGAAAAATAATTCTTTTCCATTGTGTTTTCCTTGGATAAATTCAAGACATATATTTTAGGGTCCAAATTCATTGTGTTCTCAGACCACGCATCCCTCTAGTATCTCCTTAATAAACTGGAATCCAAACCACATCTCATTCATTGGATGCACCTCCTTCAAGAAATCAATATATAAATTAGAGATAAAAAAGGAGTAGAGAATTTGGTGTATGACTATATCAGTAGGATTCCACCATCCTCGAACATTGACTCATCCCCCTGTATTCCTAAAAATGAAATGTTTCCCGATGAGCAATTGTACTAAGTGAAAGATGATATTCCCTGGTATGCTGAAATTGTAAATTATTTGGTATCATCTTGCATTCCTACTGATTTCAACAAAAACCAATCTATTCATATAAAACATGATTCTCATTGGTACATTTGGGATAACCCCTACCTCTGGCGCACATGTAGTGATCAAGTCCTTAGGCGTTGTGTTCCCGATAGCGAGTTTCATTCTCTCCTTAGATTCTTCCACACTCTTGCTTGTGGGGTCCACTTTGGTCCCCAATGGATTGCTCGCAATGTTCTTGATTCCGGTATCTTTTGGACAACACTTTTTTGTGATGCCCATGATTTTTGTAAATCTTTTCCTCATTTTCAAAGAATGGGTAATGTCTCTAAAAGAAATGAAATTACACAACAACCATTTCTCTTTCATGAAATTTTTTATGTTTGGGGTATTGAATTTATGGGTCCATTTCCCAATTAATTTGGAAACTTGTACATTATTTTGGTAGTTGATTATGTGTCAAAATGGGTACAGGCACGAGCTACAAGGACTGATGATTCTAAGACAGTTGTATAATTTTTGAGAACCCAAATATTTTGTAGGTTTGGCTTACCTAGGTTCATCATTAGTGACCAGGGTTCTCATTTCTACAACAGAACAATGCAATCTATTTTGTGTCAGTATGGGGTTGAGCATCGAGTGTCTACTGCTTATCACCCATAGACCAATGGTCAAGACGAGATGTTAAATAGAGAAGTAAAATATATTCTTGAAAAAATGGTTCAACCCAATAGAAAATATTGGAGTCTTAGACTCGATAATTCATTATGGGCTTATTGTACTACTTTAAAAACCTCCATTGGCACGTCACCATATCGGCTAGTGTTTGAAAAGAGTTTTCACCTCCCTGATGAGATTGAGCACTAGGCCTATTGGGCCATCAAACAATGAAATTCTAATCTTTATGGTGCAAGTTCACAAAGGAAGTTGTAGATTCAGGAGATAGAGGAAATGAGAAGAGATGCATATAAGAATTATATGATTTATAAGAAGTGAACCAAATTTTCCCATGACTATCTCATCCTTCATCGTCAATTCCACATTAGGTATAAGGTATTCCTCTATAATTCAAGGCTGAATTTGCATCCAGGTAAGCTTCATTACCATTGTTTTGGACCATACACTATTACTAATGTATCTCTATTTGGTGTTGTTCAGGTTCAAAATGAAGAAACTAATCAAACCTTCACTATCAATGGGTAGTAACTAGAGCACTTCCACAAAGCCCTTATGGAGTTCCCATTGGAGGAACTCCATGTTCAAGAAGCAACATACTAATAACACCCACCAGGTTTTATCCTTCATTCCCACATTCTATTTTATTATAGTGAGGACACTGCACACTCTAGTTGTAGGGGGATGGGTATATTTCTGGGTTAGTTAGTATTTTCATTGTCTTTTTTCTTTCTTCTTTTTTCTCTTCCTTTATGTTATTTTCACTTTTCACCATCTTGTTGAGTTCATTAGGATTTTCATTATCTTTTTTTCTTTCTTCTCTTTTTTTCCTTCTTTATGGTATTTTTACTCCCCCCCCCCCTTATGGTCACCAAATCATGGAACTTACTAAAAATGTATGTTGAAATTTTTGATTCCATGTTGATTTAACATTTGATGAAAACCTGACTCTATTATGGAATGAATGTTTGTATGAATTTAACATTAGGGAGTGTTTTTTAGTGAATTGGTTTTCTTTCAATGATATAAATGGTTGTATCTCTGTGAAACATTTGAGATGATTAATACCAAATGTGTGAGTAATTTTTGGGAAAATTGTGTCACTAATATCTCCACACATTTTTGCACAAAACCACAAAGTGTGAATATTTCTTACTTAATAGAAGGAAAATATATGTTAGTTTAATATTTTTCAGCTCAAAATGATATTTCCATATGTTCGTTCCTTATTCGATCTATTTCATTACTATACCAGATTGACCTATGCATGTGTACCTGATATCCAGCTATTGTACACCCTCAAAAAAATCAAAAAAAAAATGGGTTGTGACTTGGAAAGTTCAAAAACCACTCCTCCTCATCATTTGATCTTGTTATAACTATTATAATTAGTGTCGTGAGGATATCAAACAAGGGTTTAGAGATGAGTGTGAGATTTATTCCAAATTTAACTTATGAAAAAAAATTATAAATGAGGGGAGTGATGAAATATGAAAAATATAGGAATATCTTGGCCATTAGATTATGGTTTGACTTCTGGAAATGCTTAAGTGAGTGGGTCTTGAAATATGATTACAAAGGATGTAAGACAGGTTTGGTGGACAAAATCATTTAAGTTGGAAAATTTTAAAATTACATATATTTATTGGATAGAAAGTTGAAAGAATAGCATGTAATGGTTTTCACACTCACACATGGAGAGTTAGTGGCATGGTTGACTTCTTAATTCCTTTCTCCATTTGGTATCATGAATCTCTTTGAAAATCACTATGATATGATTTATGAGACACATTTTTTCTATTTTCACTTAGAAGAACTCATTGGTGTCATTTGTGAATTGAACACGCTACTTTAATGAATTAAAATTTCCTCAAATGATAAATCTTCATGATGTTGGTAATATCTACATGCATAATTTCTAAAAATTTAACTTTTCCCAGGAGTACAAATGTTTAGGTGTGGGGGTGTGATCGCACCGTGATTCACTATTTCATTTTCACCCTTACACCGTTGTTTTAAACTGAATTTGTATTGTAAATTTAAAATATAATAAAAAAATTTACTTCATTTTTTATTAATTTATTTTTTGTTTATCACTGTTAAAAATGGAAATGTTACTTTTTTTTGTGATTCCATTGTAGGAGGAGGTGATTTGGAGGCCCCAAAGATAATCCAGAAGGAAAATGGGCCAAAACTGCATGGGTTCCATGAACATATTCCCACTGTTATGATCATTAATATAATTTAGTGCATCCAAATGGGATGAAACTTTGTGTTCCTCTCCAAAACATCCTGGTATAAAACTCTTATCAAGGAACCAAAGCCCAATTAGTTCATATGGTGTCCCATCCAAACCATTCTTTCTAGGGGATAGAATCTGCCTGAATTTAAAATATTTGTTAGGTATTTTGACCATATCTCTCAATAAAAATGACTAATGGCCACAAAATTTTACAGGGATACATTTAAGAGGCCTTCTAATAACTATTATCTTTTGTTCAAGTCGTGATATGCCTTTCTACTATTCCGAAACCAAGACACAAGTGGTATCTCAAAAATAGGGTTCTCAAAACCATGTTCCATTTTGGCTATAAAAATACACCATGGGCACCTCATTTTTAAGTTCGGACAAGGAGTGAAGTGCTACCAATTTGGAGTTCTAGAGGATTCCTATCATCATCCTAAAAGTTATAGAGGCCCATATCCTCATTGGGGGATCAAGAATGAAGAAGGAGTTCCACCTGAGATTCCTCATCCTCCCGATGTCAAGCTAAATGGTGAGTGTTCATTGTGGGGGAGATAAACACAAGTTAAAGGGAGTTTCAGAACTTGTACTACTAATGGTTTGATTTATTTTGGGTTTGAAAACATTTTATTCAGAATTATATTACTTTGATATATCTTTTTTTATTTAATTGAATGAAATTCTCTTTACTTTTAACCGATCAGTGTGAAGTTTTGAGTGTGTGACTTGTGTTATTCTGATTGGACAGCACAAGAATCCTTTTATTATCCACTTATTTGAGATTTTAATTTTTTTTTGTAATCTATTATACCATTCATGTGATCTGGACCTTGGATATATGATTTTTATGTTAAGTTTTGGCTCAACGTGCTTTGATATAAGAGCTTGGAAAGTAATCGGGATTCTGATTGATTTCAACCAAAGACTTATATCAAACCTTAATTAATCTCCAAGAACAGTGAGTTTTAAATGTGTGTATTGAACACACAATTAACCCTTTTATATCATAATTATAAAACACCACCTTTCTTTTTCAACTATTAAACTCTTTAATTAATTCATTTTTTTTTAACTGTTTTCAAAACCACCCCCCTATTTTAGTAATCTTTATTAAAAATACACACTATAAGATACCAATGATCCTTGGGAGATGACCTAAGGTCTTACCTAGACTACAAAATATTCTTTAAATAACTATCAATTTGACATGTAACAACTACACATCCACCTATTATCATCTTTCATTGTAGGAGAGAGGAATTCCGCCCGGAACTCCCTCTCGAAGTCTATCCACGAAACCTCAGCTTCTCTCTTCTCCCCAAGGTAGGGAGCCCACCATTGATGCACTAATCCACACATATGGATCATAGAAAAAGGAACCCAGTACTCTGTAAATCTAAAATCTATCACTAGCTCCTCGATCCAACCCTCCATCTCCATTTCTGAGATGCTACCCTCGTACTTCCTGAGGGTCTGCCGCTGAAAGGCACGAAGCATCTTCTACCACTGGTCATCTCCCCCTCTCAATCATCCCTCTTCTGATTATCCAAATCATACTCTTGGGAATCGATTTCCCATACAACTCGTGGTCATAATCTAGGTGTCATAGCTGCATGGTAAACAAGGAAATTCCTAAGCCCAAGTAGTGTAGAGGATTTCTTTAAAAAAATTCTTAAACTTGTTATTAATTTTAAACTCCCCAAACACCGAGAAAACATAAGAACACAAGTCATTATCATGCATTTACCTTTCCTAGGGTATCTACCCTGTAATCAGTGTAGCCTCACTAAGTCATTCGGTAGGCCTAGAGTCCTTACATTGGACCACAGGGGTGTGTCCTAACCAATCTTCCCTAGCCTATTTCATGCACCAAGATTTACTAACATTGTTTCCCTATTATCCCATACAATCCTCACTATACCTAACTCCGAACTCCATCATATCTCTCAACCACCCTTTGATACCATTATATCATGACCCACCTTCACCAAGATGAGGGAAGGGACAGCATACTGCCAGACCCTTCCTTCTTCAAGTTGAAGAAGAGATAATGACCCCCAAGTCTCGCCTTCAATAAGCCCCAAAGTTATTACTAGCACCAAGGGTATATAATCACACATGATATGGAAGGAATTAGCCATTTTATAGAAAATATCAGAAGACAAGATGGTGAATCTCAAAAAACTCCAAAAAAACATAAAATTAAGTGAAAAAACCTTTTTCCATATGCATGTTCAAAAATAAATTGTTATGAGGTACAATAAAAATCTGATGAAAAATTCCAAAAGAAAGAAAATAGAAATGACAATTGTCCCAACGTCTGATCTAGTAAAGTATGGCATGGTCCTCAAAGTCCTCATGTAAACCTGAAATTAGTTTTATATACATAGGGTGAGTACACGGGTATACTCAGTAAGAAAAACCAAAATCTCTTGCGCACAAGTGGGGAGGCATCCCAATGCCCTGTGAGAGATAGAGATAACAAAAACACCTAGAAATGGAAACTACCCACCCTACCTCACTAAGGAACACTCCCCAAATAACATAATTTAGGTAAAGTAATAGTAATAGAACATCGATGTTTGGGTACCCCGCACCGCTTTCCCACTGGTTATTGAAGACATCCTATGCGTCAGACCTCCCATGCCATTTTCACCGAAGTCCCACTATCGCCCCAACAACAACCTTATGAGCCACCACAACCATGCATCCCACTCGTAGACACCTAGGCCACCACAACCATATGTAACCACACCTATAGACAACTAAGCCAGAACAACTACTGCCATGCTCAAAGATACTTTGGCCTCATCCTGAAGACACTTAGGAAACAAACCTTCTTGAACACACTTGGTACAACCACCAAAACATACCCTAACTGGAGATTATTGGGAGATAATGGACCTCAGGTCATCACATCCTACCTGAAGAGTCTTGGGCTACCCAGGAGAGGGATCAGAAAAGGAGCTAATAACCAACCACTCATAGGAGTGTTGGGAAAAACACCCTCCCCCATGAAATGGGGGTTTTCAACATGAAGTGCTCAACATGGGTGTGGTACGTATAAGAAACAAAAAAACTAAACATTTACATATAGGTAATCAACCACTCACCCCAACCTAGGGATTCTGAAACCAGCCCTTACACAAACACCCTCATTACTATTTATACATGCACAAAATCACAACAGCCACAACCAGAGAACCACCCATTGAACCCATTCTTGTCATCTTGTTCAAGTGATTTTGTTAGGATAATTATCCACTACTGAAAAACTATGAGGCACATCCACAAGTCAAAACAACTATTGAATAAATAATAAAACAACCCAACTACAATTTAAGCATTCACACCTGGTTCTCTTGTAAAGTCACAACAATAAATGGGATCCATGAGATCCCTCAAAGTAATGGAACCAAACCAAGACCCAACATATAGGAATAGATCAACAACCAAAAATTGAACTATAGGATATCCCATCCCCATCCACATCACCCCACAAGCATCAATGAGAAAAACCACACATATTACCAGAACAGAGCAAGGGAGTTTCTATATTTTTCTATATCATTCATTAAGTTCCTTCCTACCATTTGGTTAACTGGGGTGATCACACAAGGATTATTATTCATTGGGAATCCATTTTATCAACCAACATTATGTGATTAACCAATTTCCATGTTACATTCATTCAAACACAAGTTTATACAAAAAAACGGAGGTTCATTAATGTGCAATAAAAGACCACCAATGGACACTATTTTTAGTGGGCATAAGCCCATACAATTCACAACATATAAGAGAAGATAAAAGAGTATAGTATAACCACTATAAATCAAATACCTTCATTCTTTAAAGTATATTTATTTTCTTTTTTAAGGTTTGGTTTCATCCACATCCTGAGGGAAACATTGTCATACCTGACCCGCATGATACATAGTAAAGAGAGACGAAGTAAAAAACCCTACCTAGATGATCAATGATTGATGTTTCTCCAAATAGTCTGTAGGAAAGGCTCTATAATGGGTGTACCATTCATATCCTCAAGAGGGTCTCAGAATGCACTAAGGAAAGGAAAGAGACTAGGGAAGAAGAATATATCGAGTGATAAAAGGCCTAATCCTAGAGTTATAGAATGTGAAATATCAAAGTTCTTAAAAATAGGATCATGGTTTAACCACACAATTGGGTAGTTTCATAGGTTATAATTTATTGGTATTTAATAATTATCCTCAGGGATGGTGGAGATAACGGCTGTGAGTTAATGGATATCCTTTAAATGGAGAAAACACGTAAGAGGGCTAAGCTGGAAATGCGTCAAGAGTGTGACACAGGGTCGCTCCACTGTTAGAGTATTTAAGATAATATTTATGGGCATAAATTTCTTTAAACCACTTTAAAGGATGTAATAATACTTAAAAGATGTGTTATGAGAAAAACTAGGGGAAGAAACCCCGATACTCCATGGTGGAGGAGTATGAGGATGTCTTCCTCAAAGATGTTACAGGTTTACCTCCCCACTAAGAGACATACTTTTGAATTGATCTAAACCTCAAGAAGACACTGATATATATTCCATCATATCATATTTCTCTCATAGAGCTTCACAAGATGAGGGTGTAGTTGGAGGACTTGTAAAGGAAGGGATTTATTATACCTAGTGTTTCACCCTGGGCAACCCCAATTTAGCTTTCTAAAAAGGTAGACAGGAGCTTGAGATTGTATGTGGACTACCAGTACTTGAATCAAGTGACCGTGAAGAATAATTATCCACTACCGAGGACTAATGACCTATTTGATCAGTTGATAGGGGTGCGATGGTTCTCGAAGGTTGACCTTAGATCAGATCACCAGTTGCTGGTATGGGATGAGGATATAACAAAGACAACATTCATATGTCGCTATGGTCACTATGAGTACTTTTTCATGCCATTTGGAATGAAGAACTCCCTGGTAGTGTTCATGGGACTCATGATCAGGGTCTTCCAACCTTTTTTAGATCAGTTCGTGGTAGTCTTCATTGATGATATCCTTGTGTACTCAGTGTCTGAGGAATAGCATGTGAGACACTTAAGGATAGTTATGGACATACTCTGAAATCACCATATTTATAGAAAACTCTCAAATTTTTAGTTTTGGATTTAGGTAGTCTACTTTTTGGGACATTTTATCTCAGCAGATAGAGTGGTAGTGGACCTAGACAAGGTCGAGGTAGTGTTAGCATGGGAGCCACCTAAGAATGTGATGGAGGTGTGTAGATTCCTTTATATGGTAGGATATTTCCAGATATTCATACCTTATTTCTCTAAATTATCAACACCCATGAAATCTTTTACTCAAAAGGGTCATCCTTTCATGTGGACAAAAAAGTTTCACCAGGATTTTCCAATAGTTGTGGCAGAGTTTAGCGAGCACTCCCATATAGAGATTTCTAGAGGAAGGTGTTGAGTACATAGTGTTTTGTGATACATATGGAATCGGGATTTTTTTTGTTCTAATGTAGAGTCATGCAGTGCTTTCATATATTTTATTCTAGTTGATATCACATGAGCATAACTACATAACCCATGATCTTGAGTTAGCAGCAGTAGTCTTCACTTTGAAGATGTGACGACACTACTTGATGGGTGAGTAGTTTATCATATACTCAAATCAAAAGAGTCTCAAGTATATATTCTATCATAAGGATCTCAACTTGAGACAGATTTCATGTCTAGAGGTCCTCCAGGATTATAATTTCATAATTTTCTATACTCTTGGGAAGGGGAACATGGTAGCAGATGCTCTCAGCAGAAGATCTTGTTCGCAGTTACTGAATAAGGTATCAGAGTAGTTGGCCTTATTGTGATTATCCTTTATGGATAGAGATGGATCGTATTACCTCTAATCATTGGTCATTACCCCTCCTCTTTTGCAGAGAGTCGGAGAGGCACAAATTGGGTATCTCAACTACGAGACCCTACGTGCTCGTAAATCCACTGAACAAGATCTTGATTGATTTTCTAAAGGTGGGGAGAATATTGTTATTTTTAGAGGATGCACAATGGTACTAGTGACATTGCAGAAGAAGGTTCTGAGAGAGTTTCATACATCTCCTTTGGAATTACATCTAGTTGTAGCAAAGATGTACTAGGACCCCCGATGTTAGTTTTGGTGGCTAGGGATAAAGAAGGGAGTTGCAAATTTTATATCTTGATTCCTTACTTATCAGCAAGTGAAGGCTAAGCACCAAGTTCCTATGGGTTTATCTCAACCCCTTGAGATTAAATAATGGAAGTGGGATGAGATATCAATGGACTTAGTGAAAGTATTACCACATACATCTAGGGGACACAATTCCATCTAGGTGATCATAGAATGACTCACCAAGTCATTCCACTTCCTAGCAATCCAAGAACATAGTTCAATAGAGAGCTTGAGACACTTCTAGGTATAGAAGATAGTTTGAATCCATATAGTTCAATTGATGATTGTTTATGATCATGATGTTCACTTTATATCCCATTTGTGGAAGGAATTACATGAGGTGTTTGGGACTCGGTTACACTTGAGCATAATATTTCACCCCCAAAATGATGGTCAGACTAAGCGGACCATTCGGGTTCTAGATGAAATGTTGAAATCTTACTTTTTGGACTTTGTCCATAGTTGGGATGATTTCCTACCACTAGTGGTGTTTTTTTACAACAATATCTGCAATTACACCATCGGTATGGAACCATTCAAGGCCTTGTACAGGCGACCCTGCAAGTCGCCAATTTGCTGGAATAACCCAGGAGAGTCATAAATCAAGGGACCAAAATTCATGTGAGCTATAATAGATAAGTTGAAGATCATACAAGGGTAGATTAAGAATATATAGATCCATTGGAAGTCTTATAATGACAGGTGACAAAGGCCTTTAGATTTTGAGGAAGGATACCATGTGTTTCTATGGGTTTCACCTAAACATGGATTATGGAGATTTGAACAGGGTGAAAAGCTTCAACAGTCCTTTAGAAATTCTACATAGAGTTGGTGAGGTGGAGTACCACTAATCTCTACCTCAAAAGTTAGATCGATTACGCAACATCTTCCACATGTCATACATGAGGAGGTACAAGAATGACCAATCACACGTTGTTGATTGGGGCGAGTTGGACATCGAAGATGGAGTGACCTTTACTGAGTATCCTATAAAGATTGAGGATCAGTAGGAAAGGATCCTTAATGGGTGATTGATTCAGTTAATGTGTTTTTTATTCTTTTAGTGCATTTTTATGGCATCGTGAGAATCTTCAAGAGAGAACAGTGGAGCAGGAGGCTCAGAAACATGCTCATTACCCACATCTTTTTGAGTAGCCCTTATTTTGGATTTTCAGGGAAGAAAAGTCCCAAGGTGCAGAAAATGTAATGCGTTGTATTTTACATGTATTATTTTTGGATATTATATGGATTATTTTCAAAACTAATTGTTGAGATAGAGTAAAATTCCAAGGCCCGGTGTGCCCGGAATAAATATTTAAAATATATTAAATATATTAAATAGAACATACACATAGTCATCCTATAAAAGTGGAATAAATTCTAAATGGGGGCCCAGATCTTAAATCTAAGGGTAAATTTGAGTTCATAACATGATATTTACCCTAGTCATGACTTTATATTATTTGGTGCACGTTGTTTGTGGAAAATTCATCATAGGCATAAAAATGAAAAAAAAATAATTAAATAAAATTATTTTATTTAAAATGTTGATGCAATGACTGGATAGTCTTTAAATAGAATATTATGAAGAAATCCTAGGGTTATCTTCATAACCTTGGAGCCTTTGGAGGATCTTTGGAGAGATCCATGAAGAATCCTCTCAGGTGAACGACGATGAAGTTGTGAATCGAAGATCGGCGCACCTCGGACTCGATAGATCGTGCCAATGAAGACAAAGAAACATCATTATTCATTAGTGGTCAAACCAAATTGAGGTAGGGAATATATTTTATTTGGATTTTTTCCCTGTTCTTTATTTCTACGATGAACGTGAATCAATCTATGAAAGGATTGATTCACAGATCATGCATATTGCGGGATGAGTTTATATTTGTGGGGTTTTGTTGGTGAATTGTCTTTATGATTTTTGATTTCTTATATTTTAGTTCTAATGGAAATGAACTAGGATATACATGAAAATTGATCAAGGTCTATTCCTCTTGATTGATTATATTATTTTCTCCCTTGTTTCACCATTCATCATGGGTGTTCTTCATTTTCCCACGGTTTAACATTTTACTGAATAATCGATCATTGTGCACTCACTTCTTGGAAAATGGTCTAAAATCATAGATATGGGATCATCACAACATGACTTAGTTGAAATGATGGAGGTATAGAAATTCATATGGTGTTGTATTCTTGAATTTGTGTTCTTCGGTGTTCTTCAGCATAAAACTAAGAATGATGGTTTGATCTGTTTTCTGAGAAGATCTAGGAACGGAACATGTTGTTTGATGATAGAAAGGATTGGATGATCTTGGATCTTCAATTTTGGGACTAAATGATCAATGGATCAAAGACCTGTATTGTAAGAATCATGTGGGATAAACTCTGACGATTCTAGAAAATCCCAAAAAACATGGCATGTAAACTGGATCTATGCGTCGTGTGGCCCCCCTGTGCGGAGGATAGGGTTTCGAAGGAAGTTAAACATCACATGGCATGTGACTTCTATCACATGACATGTGTTCTCTCCATGGATACTTAGCATGCACTTTGGGAAGTGCACAAACATGGGGTGGATTACACGGGATACCTATACGGCGTGTACTCCCCCACATAACACGGGTTAGACCAAGTACATGGGCTAAGTCATGCATTGGTAAATAGACATGGATATACAAGTTGAAGCCATGTACTAGCACATAGGTAGAGTACATAAGGTGCCTACATGGAATGTACTACTACACATACACGGTTTGAATGACATGGTCTATTTACATAGGAAAAACCCATGTTCAAGGGACACGGTGTGTAACCCCTTTACACATAGTGTACTATTTTATACATAGCATATATCTATTTTCTTCCATATCCTGGGAGAAGTTTCATTAGTGTTTGTTCCCCTTATCATTTCCCTAAAGGTAGATATGAATTGTTTCTTACTCATAAGACTATGATCCCATCAGCGGGACTTCCTAGATAGAGTCATTGGAATCCCTCTAAGAGTCCCAAAGTGAGATCCTCTATTCATATATATTATCTAGTTATAGTTATTGGTATCTATGTGACCAACACTACCCATTCATTGATCCCCTACTTAGTAGGGTTAATCTATATTGAGTTGTTGGTATCACCCCATGGACTTAGTAGTGATCCTAATCTATGTATCTTATTCTCTTCAAACATTTTAGCTTGTATTCTCTCTCATGATGAGACCTGATGAGTAGTACCTCATAAATTAATATCATTAGAGCTATCAGACTCAAGATTTTGTTCATCCAGATGAGTGATTTTTTGAATCTTCAAGCTAGAATCCTAAGCTGGTATATTATAGTTATGATTTACCTCTAGAATGTGTGTCTTTGTTGATTATATCTAGATATTATTTTTATATGTATTGTAGACATATACCTATGTAGTGATGACTGTATTTTCCTTTGTTGTATGCTTTTTGTTTTCAGGGTTTTCTACTGAGTATTGTTATACTCACCCCTATACAGGCTTTGCCCATACATATCATGTCTTGTGCAGATGATCGAACTTTTGAAAAAGTATTAGGTGAACTAGGACTAAACAGTGCTTTGTGAGACCAAACATACTGAGGTGTGTTTCAGAGGAATTCATATAGGAGTCCCAATACCTTTACTTTCAGGTTAGACTTATGTCACAAACTATTCACGGTGGGCATGTATTTGATCTTGTTTAATTTTATTTATTTCCCATCGTAATCTGGTTATGGGATATAGATGTATGCATGCATATGGTTGTTTAGTTATTTTTACATTTCAACATTTTGTGGGATTGGAGATGTGTGCATGTGTACAGGTACTTAGGAAATGCCTCCCATGTTAGTGATATGCCTACTCGGTGCTATAGCACCTAACCTATTGGAGGTGGGCATGGGGAGTCACAGAATGGACCCCATTGGGATAGGTTGTGACATACCCAACCACATGACTTTTGTATAATGTTTTAGTTAGATGATGTGGAGCACCAGGTTGATGATGCAACAAGGGCCTTATAAGCATCACCAGTTGGGAATCTCGAAAGATAGATAGGTGTGATGACATCTATCATCTGATCTTCCCTCACATGCCAATGTGGGGTGGAGGGGTATCCTAGCATGTTAACTCATGGTAGGGGGGAGGCACAACATCTTTGATTGGAAGTAAAAGTCATTAGCTCTGGCAGGGGGTGTTGAGATTTCTGAGTGGTGTTTGGCATGAAGCATGTTATCCCTTAGGCATCCAGATCTTCTCATTCATGAGAGGCATATTTTGGTTCTACTATTTGTTGGGTCCTTTGGACCATGTTTGGACCTTTGGGCCATGTATTCATAGGCATGTGTGCCTCCGGGCCTCCGGGCCATGTATGAGGTTCCCTCTTTACAAAGTTTAAAAGGGGTTTTCCTTTCTTGTTTTAATAATAAAGGGTTAGGCCCTTAGCCTATTTAATGTGTGGGGGGGGCTATATATGTGTGTGTGTGTGTGTGAGTGTTAGTGTATGTGTGTGTGTGTAATGTGTATATATATGAGTTATATATATATATACACGTGCATGTATATATATAAATATATAAATGCAGGTGTGTGTATATATAATTCATATATATATGGGTGTGTGTGTGTGTGTACACACACACAAGAATGACTTTTAATATATATTTAATTAATGATTAAGTACATTTTAGAGTGGATTTTAAAAAAACACATGAAGTGTTATGGGGGTGGCACATGGATTTAAGAGGAGAGAGAAATAAATAAAGTGAAATAAATAAGATAGTATAAATGATGGAAATATAATCGAAATAATATAAAATTGTGACATAATTAATTGATGGAAGAGAAGGGGGCTTGGGGAGTGGTATAGAGAAATTGGGGGAAAATTTAAGGCTCATGCCTATAAGGCATGAGGGTAGGAAGTAATAAATGATAAATTGAAAAAAATAAAGAAATTGGTAAAAAAAATTATAAAACATTAGAAGGGGTTCCCCTACCATCTAGGGGAAATTCCCCATGCCCCTCCCCCCTCACACCCCCATCTTCCCCTCTCTCTATTATTCTTTTATTTTATCTTCAAACTTCTTTCTTCAATATCTTCTTCGATCCTGATCAGATTGACACATCATCAATGTCATTGGATTTTTCTCAGAGTATAAATTAAACCCTAAGTTTGTTTCTAAATCCAGTGAGGTATTTTATTCAGATTTATTTTACTTTTTTTACATTTCAAATATATAATATGAAGATAACTCTAATAAAATCTTCATTCACTAGGAAACATTTCTTAGTGGTGCAATCAAACTCAGTTAGCGACCCTTGTCATCCGAACATTGTTGCACATAAGTTAGGACATTTCATTTCATTTTTTGGGCCATGTATGTGAAATTAACATGATATGTTTTTTATGATTGATTAACCCATGATTGTTGTGTGTTTCATTTGGGTGTGTGAGTGTCAATGAGGTTTTCTTGATTATGACCATACAATTATGTGTAGCTCCTGATGTTTGTTATTGATATTCCATACTAATCCTTATTGGTACATGTATTGTTTATTGTGTTTCATAGCATGTAGAATTCTACTTCAGGTATTAATATGATCAGGTGGATCCTTTAGATTGATTAAACCCAATCTAAATGTCCTCAAAGGAAGGCATGCCCATCCTTATAGAGGTATGTGCATAGATAATCGGTTAACCAATCTGACGCATTCCAAATTTCCTTAGAGGTAGGTGTGGCTATCCTAGTAGTGGGATGTGCATATGTGGCTGACTAACTGACTGACATATGATGTGGTCCAAACATCCTTAAAGGTAGGAGTAACTATCCCTATAGAGGGATGCACATAAGTGACTGGTAAGATGATTTTCAGTTGGAAATAAATGTTATTGATGACCACCACCGTCAGGGTGGTGGTATTCAGTGTTACCTTAAAAGTGGTGCTTAGTTTGAATTATTTGATATCCTTATCGGTAAAGAGCCGAAGTAGGTGAGTTTGGGGTTTGGGGTGGCTTGGTTAGTTCATGATAACTCGACACATGTATGATTGTATGTTTATTTGACCATTTACTTATGTAAGGAAATACACTATTATATACTATGTGAACTTATGTTAGACTCATTGGTGGGGTCCTAATGAATTTCATACTCACACCCTACTCAAGAATTTTAGTGTGATTATAGATTTCATGATCAGAGATCTGACGAAGGGTAAGGGCCCTATGGTGGATGGTTGAGCATAAGAGCATAGAGATGGAAGCAGATCAGGTCAGACTCTGTAGGACCCCGCTATTTTTATTTATTTATCTGCTGCTACCTTTACTTGGTTTAGATTTCCACTTTGGGAGTTATCACTTGGAATAAGTGGTGGTTTCAATGAGTTTGAATGGAATCAGCATAGCTCTCCCTCAATCTCAATGGTGATGGATTTCGGGGGGGGATTTCAATATATCAACTTCAATATAGATCCTAGGTGCGACTGGATGGAAAATGTCTTTAGAGTGGGAATACGAATAGAGGTAGAGGCCTAACATATTACCTATTAACCATAATATTTCCAGGTTCTGTGACAATAAAGGAATTCTAGTCAAGGATATACAGAGTGTTGTGGTCAGAGGGTCACTCCTCATATGAAAGTCGAAAGTCCACCGGAAGAGAGAAAACCCAAATCCCTCCATATAGCGTGGATGAAAGGTCCAAGTATAAACTAGTTATTCTTCATTTTAGAAACATATTTGTATATTTCTCACATCTAAAAGGCCAACAATCACCTGATCCTACAAATTCTAAGAAGAGAACACATACTGGTCAAATGCATTAATAAAGGGATGATTCTTTCCAAATCAGGCAACCAAAGTAAGATACAATAAATATAAAGCTTTTGTGAACTATAGAGGAGAAATAGGTACCAAGAGAACTCCATTCATGAATTATTGGACTTTAGATCTTATTTTGATTTGATGGAAAAGAGGGAGGAAGGACGGATTCATGAAAGGGGGGAAAGGGAGAGATTTGAAGGGAGAAAGCATGAAGAAGAAACTTCATCTCCCCTCCCTGGCCAAGGTGAGTCGAGGAGGGGAGACGGTGATGTGTCCATGGCCTAAGCCATCAGCAAAGAGGGAAGGCGAAAGTAGAGTCATGAGCTTGGGTATTTTACAAAACTATTATCAATATCATATGGAAGACTAGAAACCATTTTTTTTCAAACCATTACAATGAAATGTATCTCATAACTAGGTATTAAGGCCCATGTGAAGGATTAGGTTTTATTATTAGATAATTCATAGTTTTAATTGTACTAATAGATGGTCATAGTTGATTTAAAATGTTTTTTTTTCACTATTCTAAAAATTAATGTGGAGTAAAAGTGAAGATATCCATTCTATTTCAAAAATAAAGTTATTTTTTAAGGAGGATATTATGATTTGCACAAAGTTAATTTCCACAAACATAATAATCATATCACTAAATGTTTTCCTTAAAATACAAATCACTAAGGGTGTTACCTTTATGTTCTTATAAAACACCCTAGATATAATAAGTTTTAAATAACTAGAATATATACACTAATTTTAGGTGGAGGGTAAGTGAAACCTAATTTTCACTATCCTCTTCATCATTAGTCATTTCATATGTTCTTCCTTATTCCCTAGGTCTAGGAGGTTGTGGATTCCTACAATCCTTATTAATCCTTGGATTAGGGAATTTACTTGGATAATGATTGAGTTATCCACACATAATACATTGAATTTTTAGTGGTTCCCTTGGATGAGTTCTATCTTTTTTCCTCATGTCAAATGAACACTTCATTTTCCCTAAACAGCTTGACTCTCGATGGACTCATTTACCATAAGTAAATAATCTTCCATCCCCCTTAAGAAAATTTTCTTATTTATTCTTCAAAAAAAATTGAAATAAACTAAATTAAATGTTTTTTTCCTTTATCATATCTGTTACTTGATATTTCATGAGAATCCATCTTTCTATTCTTTATTCTGTTTGGGTCTTAGACAATGTTCACATTATTAATCATGTTCCATGATAATTAGCTTAGAATTATCATATGGTTTCTCATTTCAACTCCCATTTGAATGGGTTGTTCATTGAGGTAACCTTCATGTTGTCCTTCTCACCCAAGGTTCCTTCTAGTTCCATCCATTACTAAAACCAAAAGGGTTGAAATGAGGGATGAAACATTTAAAATATGGATCTATTATCATAAGCATAAAAAAATCATCCTTAAAAATTCTTGTTCTTTCACATTATCACATTGGCCTATAGTTCCTTTAGTTCAACCTATATAAATCTTAGTTTGACTTAGGTTAATTCAAAGTAATTAATCCTACACTTCTGAATATAATCCTTCAAAGTAACTAGAAGTCAATCCTTCATAGTGATTCTTAAAGAGAATGTGATCAACCAAATAATATCACCCAAAAGTGTCTGGTCAGGTGTGTAGTCTTAGGATCACTCATCATGCATCAGGGTGATGATCGAATAAATTCTCAACCAACCCTTTTCAGGTTGATTACCCTTAGGTTCATCAATGCAATAGCCACATGCACTTTTCAGTATCTAGATGGGGATGTATTTCTAGTAAAACCACTTACTTAAGACTTTAATAATATTTCAAAATATCCTCTTATACTTAAACTCATCTATATGGTTTTCACTGAGATTCTATAAACCTAACACCAAAGGCAGTTAAACTAATCACAAAAAATAAATAAATTAATCTCCAAAATAACTAAACCCTACTTTGATACCAACTATGGAGACCCATGTTAAACATGACTTAAATAATACATTAATCTCTTGATTTAAATAATACATCTCACAATCACACAAATAAAAAAAATGAAAGGTTTTATGACAACCCTGCTTTTTATTACAACTTAAGCATGCTTTATTACATAAAACTTCACTTGATACAACAAAGAAGATCGAGAGGTTTAGTGTATTTGGGGCTTAGGATCATTACATAAAAACTTTAAACTTCAAATACAACATATTTATTGAAAACTTCCTTTACATGACCACTACATTCCTTCGTACTTAGCATTTCATGGGATAACCTGAGGACATGCATAAGAAAAGGGTGAGCTATAAAGCCCAGTAAGGGAGTAAACAATGAATAACATGAGGAGTGAAATACATGTTAGGCAATAGGCATATCAATAGAGCATAATAGAAACATGAACATAAAGGCATGATAAAGCATGATAATCATAACATGGAAATGTGGCAACAACACTTAACATTGAATTAGCATGAGCCAAGTCTCATTGCACATGGAGCATGAGTAAACCCTCATTGCACTTGAAGCACGAGTAAACCCTCGTTGCACTTGAATTAGCATGAGTCAAAACTCATTGCACATGATGTATCATGATACTATACTTTACCCAATGCATTGGAGCGCTATAAAGGGTGCACCCTTCTTAAACATTTCATTTCATGCATAAGTGTGCCACATGGATCATAAAACATGGATTCATAAAACATAATCATTTCTTCCACGATAAAGGAAAGTGGAATTCATACATGAAACTTTATAATCAATATGTAAATGTGCATAAAGGTGAATACCCTTGATGGAGAAATGGGCATGGTATTCACTACACAAAGACATTGGCTTAGAAAATCGGTGCGATTTCGGCAGCGTAACGGCGTGACATAAGAATTCATAAAAAAGGTTGATGAGAGAGAAAGGGGTTCCTCATCATATTTACATGTAATGGACAGTAAGGAGATAATATATATACATGTCCCAACAATAGAAATGGAATTTAGATTCATGATACAAAAGTATTTCTTGAATGTAAAAGAAGAGAGAGAAGTTCCTTTCGGAATTTCGGCATAGTAACGGGTGTACATGGGAGGCATTTAATGAGAGAGAAAGGGTTCTCCCATCATTCAAAAAATAATAGGGAAGTATGGGGGAGGTGTGAAACCATACCCCAACATTCATAATTGAAATAAAAAGGGAAATACAACTTAAAGAAAATGGACAAAAAAATGAGAAAGGAAGAAAAAACCCTTACTTGGAAGTGTGCTTCCAAAGGCTAGAGAGAGGCTTGTGAGAGGATTTTTGGGAGCTTGGGGCACCTTTAGAGGATTCTAGAGAGAGTAGGGAAGAGGTTGGACGAACTTAAAGGGCTTTGAGTGAGGAGGAAGTGGGAGCTTGGTTGGGTTTATATAGGAAAGGTGAGAGAATTCTTTATTATTTAGGTTTGGGACCCCTTATATTAAAATAATCCAAACCACAAACCATCCCATGGTATTTGCCCATGGTTTCTGGAAAAGGAAAGAGGAAAACAATATTTTACAAGTCCAAGGTCCGAACTTATTAAAAAATTAGGGTTGCTTATGTGGAGGTGAGTCACACTCCCATGGAAATTAATTTAAAAAGGCAAAGTGTTGAATAAGTCTTGAGGGCTCCATTAATGCTTTGAAAAGTGAGTCAAACAAACCCAAAACCTCATTATTTTAATGATAAAACATATATTTTCCGAACATAAGGATTATGGTATTTTATTACATCACCATTGGGTCATTATGATGTCATAAAACACATTATATATTTAAATGGTATTTAATTTTTACCCAAAAATTTGACTGTCTCAGAAAATTATGAAAAATTCACCGTTGGATAATTTCGACGTCCTGATTCCAAAAATAATATTTATTTTATCTAAATAATTTTCTAAATATGTGAATTTTCACTTTTAAAATAAAAACCGACATTTATAAAAAATTCACGGGTTTTGACAGAAATGGCTTTCAAACCTTAATAAAAATTTTAATTGCATTCATAAAATTATAAGATCATTTATATTTAATAAAAATTAATTTAATATTAATAATAATATTTTATTAAAATATTATTTAATTCAAAAATTCTTTAATTTAATAAAATATAATTCTTAATCAAATAATAACTAAAAACACCATTTGTACTTTAAAAACTAATTACAATGTATCAAAAATGACTAGAAATTATATTCATTATTATATAAAAATAACAAAATAATGTACATGAACATGGTGCTACTTATTTGTTACATAACCCCTTAAAATAGCCGCATAAGACCTAAGGGTAAGGTGTGCGATAGTGACAGACTCTTGGGGTTGCTCAGATAACATCGCTCGAGTGGTAATCTCTATCAACTTCTATTTTTCCCATAGATGATCACGTTCGAGATTGACTTGATGAAGCTCAGCTTGGGCTTGGTCAAGGGCAAAGCCCAAAGACGCCACCTCTTTTCCGAGCTCCGACAAATGGGCTTCGTAAGGAGAAATTCTACTGGATGAGGCCATCGCTTCCTTTGTCTGAGTAGAAAATTGGTTCGTTAAAGCCTTATATTTAAACTACCCAGATGATCACTGTTCAACGGCTATAAAAGTAACGGTCACAAATCTTAAAGTAAAACTAAAAAAGTTGATATCTTATAAAAACATTTTTCATAAAGAAACATTTAACTGGATCAAGAGGGATTTTCCATTAATGAAATTTTGGGTCGTTACAACATTCCCCCATTAAGAAATTTCGCCCTCGAAATTTTCCTTTTCCCACACTAAAACAAATGTGGGTAACTTAGCTTCATCATATCCTCCGACTCCCAAGTTGCTTCTTCAAACTTGTGGTTTCTCCACAACACCTTGACGAGGGGCATTGTCTTATTTCGTAGAACTTTTTCTCTACGATCTAAGATCTTCACTGGTTGCTCCTCATAAGAAAGATCGTCTTCTAATTGTACCACCTCGGAAGAGAGTACATGTGAAGGGTCTGGTATGTACTTCCTTAAGAGGGATACATGGAAGACATCATGCACCTTGGCCATAGTAGGTGGAAGTTCTAGTCGATAGGCCACAGCCCCAACATGATCAAGAATCTCGAAGGGGCCGATGTACCTTGGACTTAACTTCCCTTTCTTTCCAAACCTCATGACCTTCTTCCACGGAGATATGTGTAAAAACACCATGTCTCCGACTTTAAAATCAAGGTCTCGTCGACTATTATCTGCATAACTCTTCTGTCGACTCTGGGCTGCCTTGATATGCTACTGAATGGTTTTCACCGTCTCCACCATTTCTTCGACCATTTCTGGTCCAAGCAGCTTACGTTCACCGACCTCATCCCAACATGCTGGTGTTCTACACCTTTTCCCATACAGGGCTTCATATGGTGCCATTTGGATGCTCGAGTGGAAACTATTATTATAAGAGAGCTCAACTAGAGGAAGATGTTGATCCCATCCTCCTTTAAAGTCCATTGATCACGCTCTCAATATATCCTCAAGTGTTTGGATAGTCCGCTCGGATTGGCCATCAGTTTGAGGATGATAGGCCGTACTGAAGTTCAGTTCAGTATTCAGAGCATGTTGAAGACTCTTCCAAAACTTAGAGGTAAATCTTGGATCTCGGTCAGACACAATAGATAGTGGTACTCCATGCAACCGTATCACTTCCCTGATATATATCCGTGCTAGTTGATCCAAAGAGAAATCCTCTCGAATAGCAATGAAGTGTGCAGTCTTTGTAAGACGATCCACAACAACCCAGATTGCATTGTTGCCTTTGGATGTCCTTGGAAGTCCAGTGACGAAGTCCATGGTGATGTTCTCCCATTTCCATTCTGGTATGGGCAATGGTTGCATCATCCCCTTAGACTTCTGCCTCTCTGCCTTCACTTGCTGACACACCAGGCACTTTGATGTATATTCAGCGATCTCCTTCTTCATATTATCCCACCAAAAGTTTTCTCGGAGATCTCGATACATCTTTGTGCTCCCTGGGTGAATAGAGAAATTTGAACTATGTGCATCATCCAAAAGTTCCTTCTTCAGCTGCGAACTTGATGGAACACATAGTCTTTTCCCAAACCGCACAATTCCTTCTTCATTAACATTAAACTCTGAGGATTTTCCCTTTTTGATAGCTTCCACTTTTTCTTGGATTCCTGCATCATCCTTTTGAGCATCCTTTAACCTTTCCAAAAGAGATGGTTGAGCAATCATTTGTGAAAGGATTTATGATGTTCCCTTCTTTATGATTCCCACGTCCATCTTCATCAAGTATAAGAAGATTGGATCCTTCTCAATTCTCATCATTGATAGAATTGCTGGATCCTTTCTACTTAGGGCATCTGCCACCTTGTTCGCCTTCCCAGGGTGGTAATGTATTGAACAGTCATAATCCTTGATGAGCTCTATCCATCTTCTCTGGTGCATATTAATCTCTTTCTGTGCGAATATATATTTAAGACTCTTGTGGTCAGTATATATCTCACATTTCTCTCCATAGAGATAATGCCGCCAGATTTTCAAGGCAAAGATCACCGCCGCCAACTCCAGATCATGCGTTGGATAGTTTCGCTCATGGATTTTCAACTGCCTTGAGGCATAGGATATCACTTTATCATTCTGCATCAGCACACATCCTAAGCCCTTCTTCAAAGCATCACTGAATACCACAAAAAGCTCCCCACTTGTGGGTAAAGTGAGCACGGGTGCAGTGATAAGCCTCCTTTTCAACTCCTTGAAGCTTTCTTCGCATTCATCACTCCAAGAAAACTTTACTCCCTTTCGAGTTAGCTTGGTAAGAGGGTTGGAAAATTGTGAGAAATTTCTCACAAATCGTCGATAATATCCAGCTAACCCCAAGAAGCTACGGATATCAGTTACCGATGTTGGCCTCGGCCATCCCTCAATTGCATCTGTTTTGGAGGGGTCCACAGATATCCCATTGCTTGTGATGATATGACCCAAGAATGAGACTTCCTTCAACCAAAACTCACACTTGCTGTACTTTGCATAGAGCTTCTCCTTGCGCAAAGTCTCTAGTACAGTTTTTAAATGCTCCTCATGGTCCTCCTTGGTTTTGGAGTATATTAGAATATCATCTATAAAGACTACCACAAATTTGTCTAGGTAATCTCTAAAGACTCTATTCATCAAGTCCATGAATATTGCTGGAGCATTGGTGAGTCCGAAAGGCATTACTATGAATTCATAGTGCCCGTACCTTGTACGAAAAGCAGTCTTGGGGATATCTTCCTTCTTCACCCTTACTTGATAATATCCCGACCGCAAGTCGACCTTGGAGAAGTATTGTGCTCCATGCAGCTGATCAAACAAGTCATCGATTATTGGGAGAGGATACTTGTTCTTTATCGTGATTTTGTTAAGTTCACGATAATCGATGCAAAGCCGCATTGACCCATCCTTCTTCTTGACGAAGAGGACTGGTGCACCCCATGGTGATGCACTTGGGCGTATAAACCCTTTATCCAGATTCTCCTGTAGTTGTTTCTTCAGTTCTTCAAGCTCAACCACAGCCATTCTATATGGAGTCTTGGATATTGGTAGCGCCCCAGGTATAAGTTCAATTGAGAACTCAACATCTCTTCTTGGAGGAAGACCAGGAAGTTCCTCGGGAAATACTTCAGCGAATTCCCTCACAATAGGCATTTCTTCAAGGGAGGTTTCTTCCTTAGACTTAATCATCTGAGCTAGATATGCGTGCTCATAAGGCAGTAATATCCATGCTTGAGATGATGGAGCTAAAGGAGATTCATCTTCCTCCTGACACTTGTAAAGAATCGGGGGTCGATTCTCCATATGGAGTGTGATTTCCCTCTCCCGACAATTTATGTTGGCTCTATATAAGGAAAGCCAATCCATGCCAAGAATTGCATCAAATTCCACCAAAGGGAGTATGACGAGGTTCGCCGGGAAATTCAATCCACAGATTATAACAGGGGAGGACTTATACTCATGGGATGCAATGATTGCCCCATTTTCCGTACTCACCGACATCTTTACTTCCATGATTTGTGGTGGTGCAGGGATTATTCTACTAAACTTTTGAGATATAAAATAATGCGTAGAACCTAAATCAAAAAGTACGTTCGCTATTCTTGAATGAATAACTAGCGTACCTGTCACCACTTCGTTGTCGGGGTTCACTTCTGCAGAAGTGATGGCAAAATCTCTTCCTTGCTGTCTTGGAGGTTGTTGATTGCCTCCGATAACCCTTGGATTAGGGCACTGATTCGCAAAATGACCCGGTTCTTTGCATTTGAAGCATTGAACAACGCGTTGAGGTTCGAACGGAGCGTTCCTCTCCTCTGTCGCAGCCGCGGGTCCTTCTTGCTGACAGTTAACAGCTAGGTGCCCTTCTCTTCCACACTTGAAGCATTTTCTTGTCCCCCTAAGGCAATTTCCAGGGTGCTTCTTTCCACACTTTTGGTAAGTGGGGTGCTGGAATTTCTTAGCGCCATTGGATTTATCCATCGGACCACCAGCATTGAAGTCCACCTTCCGCTTCTTGTCCCCATGATACCCCTGTGATTCTCCGATCTCCATTTCAACCTTGAGGGCACATCGGACAATTTCCTCATAGCTGTCGAAGTCACGGATCGCTAATGCTTTCCGCAATCTAGGCTTCAGCCCACCAAAGAAGCGGTCAACCTTGCATTCGGGGGTAACGACAAAGCCGGAAGCGTATCGTGCAAGCCTTGTGAAGTTTTCCTCGTACGCTCCCACAGATTCCTCATCTTTCTGCTTGAGGGAAAGGAAGTCCCTTTCCATCTTAAGACGGAGGGTGCGTGGAAAATATTTATCGAAAAACATCTTCCGGAATACCTTCCATTCCAAAGCCTCGATCTCCTCCTCAGGCTTCGTATTTTTGATCAACGTCCACCATTGATCAGCTTCACCCTCCATACGATAAGCCGCCAGGAGAACCTTCTCTTTTTCAGAGCATTGGAGGATGGAGAATATCTTCTCAATGGAGTTGATCCATTGTTCAGCGATCGTGGGATCAGATGATCCACTAAAAGTAGGAGGCCTTTGTCTCATGAAGCTTTCAATAGCGACTTGTTCTTTCTTAGGGGGGGTTGAACGTTCCTCTTGACCAGTGTTTCTATTCAAAACTTGAGTTAGCTGAGAGAGAAGCGTGACAAAGTTCGCGATTCCCGCTCCCATTGGATTGGGCATCTCATAAGTACAATCATCACACTGATCTTCACAACGGTTGTTAGCCCGAGTTCTCCTATTACCGGCCATTGGCTGGAATAAAAGAAAGTTAGGGGTAACACATAAAGGTTAATCCAAAGACAAAAGTTGATGACTTATAAATAAACTTTAATCTCTTTAACTCATGAGTCTATAGGATTCAATCCAGGCTTTTCATGATCTTCCTTCTAACATATATTCTTAGGAGCATTTTTCCCTTAATAAGGGTTCATACTAAGATTGTGAATTTATCAAAACATATCCCCCTGGAGTGTCGTAACCAAGAGTGCAGCAAGGCCCGTTGTCGTGCACCAGTTCTCGTTCGAGTCTAGCTCAAAGCGGTGTTTTCGGGTTTTACCCCTAGGATACATCTGTGCCAGAGCTACCTCTACCTGCTCGTATCCAGACAGGGATGTATTTGTTTGATAAACCACTTACTTAGTATTTACCAAAACATAGGGATGTTTTTATTATGCGTAGTCTTGTATCTAAGGCTTTGCTAGGGTTTCCTAATCCCAAAAATAACTAAACCTATCCTCTGATACCAACTATGACAACCCTGCTTTTTATTACAACTTAAGCATGCTTTATTACATAAAACTTCACTTGATACAACAAAGAAGATCGAGAGGTTTAGTGTCTTTGGGGCTTAGGATCATTACATAAAAACTTTAAACTTGAAATACAACATCTTTATTGAAAACTTCCTTTACATGACCACTACATTCCTTCGTACTTAGCATTGCATGGGATAACCTGAGGACATGCATAAGAAAAGGGTGAGCTATAAAGCCCAGTAAGGGAGTAAACAATGAATAACATGAGGAGTGAAATACATTTTAGGCAATAGGAATATCAATAGATCATAATAGAAACATGAACATAAAGCCATGATAAAGCATGATAATCATAACATGGAAATGTGGCAACAACACTTAACATTGAATTAGCATGAGCCAAGGCTCATTGCACATGGAGCATGAGTAAACCCTCATTGCACTTGAAGCACGAGTAAACCCTCGTTTCACTTGAATTAGCATGAGTCAACACTCATTGCACATGACGTATCATGATACTATACTTTACCCAATGCATTGGAGCGCTATAAAGGGCGCACCCTTCTTAAACATTTCATTTCCTGCATAAGTGTGCCACATGGATCATAAAACATGGATTCATAAAACATAATCATTTCATCCACGATAAAGGAAAGTGGAATTCATACATGAAACTTTATAATCAATATGTAAATGTGCATAAAGTTGAATACCCTTGATGGAGAAATGGGCATGGTATTCACTACACAAAGACATTGGCTTAGAAAATCGGTGCGATTTCGGCAGCGTAACGGCGCGACATAAGAATTCATAAAAAAGGTTGATGAGAGATAAAGGGGTTCCTCATAATATTTACATGTAATGGATAGTAAGGAGATCATATATATACATGTCCCAACAATAGAAATGGAATTTAGATTCATGATACAAAAGTATTGCTTGAATGTAAAAGAAGAGAGAGAAGTTCCTTTCGGAATTTCGGCATAGTAACGGGTGTACATGGGAGGCATTTAATGAGAGAGAAAGGGTTCTCCCATCATTAAAACAATAAGAGGGCAGTATGGGGGAGGTGTGAAACCATACCCCAACATTCATAATTGAAATAAAAAGGGAAATACAACTTAAAGAAAATGGACAAAAAAATGAGAAAGGAAGAAAAAACCCTTACTTGGAAGTGTGCTTCCAAATGCTAGAGAGAGGCTTGTGAGAGGCTTCTTGGGAGCTTGGGGCACCTTGAGAGGATTCTAGAGAGAGTAGGGCAGAGGTTGGACGAACTTCAAGGGCTTTGAGTGAGGAGGAAGTGGGAGATTGGGTGGGTTTATATAGGAAAGGTGAGAGAATTCTTTATTATTTAGGTTTGGGACCCCTTATATTAAAATAATCCAAACCACAAACCATCCCATGGTATTTGCCCATGGTTTCTGGAAAAGGAAAGAGGAAAACAATATTTTATAAGTCCAAGGTCCGAACTTATTAAAAAATTAGGGTTGCTTATGTGGAGGTGAGTCACACTCCCATGGAAATTAATTTAAAAAGGCAAAGTGTTGAATAAGTCTTGAGGGCTCCATTAATGCTTTGAAAAGTGAGTCAAATAAACCCAAAACCTCATTATTTTAATGATAAAACATATATTGGCCGAACATAAGGATTATGGTATTTTATTACATCACCATTGGGTCATTATGATGTCATAAAACACATTATATATTTAAATGGTATTTAATTTTTACCCAAAAATTTGACTGTCTCAGAAAATTATGAAAAATTCACCGTTGGATAATTTCGACGTCCTGATTCCAAAAATAATATTTATTTTATCTAAATAATTTTCTAAATATGTGAATTTTCACTTTTAAAATAAAAACCGACATTTATAAAAAATTCACGGGTTTTGACAGAAATGGCTTTCAAACCTTAATAAAAATTTTAATTGCATTCATAAAATTATAAGATCATTTATATTTAATAAAAATTAATTTAATATTAATAATAATATTTTATTAAAATATTATTTAATTCAAAAATCCTTTAATTTAATAAAATATAATTCTTAACCAAATAATAACTAAAAACACCATTTGTACTTTAAAAACTAATTACAATGTATCAAAAATGACTAGAAATTATATTCATTATTATATAAAAATAACAAAATAATGTACATGAACATGGTGCTACTTATTTGTTACATAACCCCTTAAAATAGTCGCATAAGACCTAAGGGTAAGGTGTGCGATGGTGACAGACTCTTGGGGTTGCTCGGATAACATCGCTCGAGTGGTAATCTCTATCAACTTCCATTTTTCCCGTAGACGATCACGTTCGAGCTTGACTTGATGAAGCTCAGCTTGGTCTTGGTCAAGGGCAAAGCCCAAAGACGCCACCTCTTTTCCGAGCTCCGACAAATGGGCTTCGTAAGGGGCAATTCTACTGGATGAGGTCATCGCTTCCTTTGTCTGAGTAGAAAATTGGTTCGTTAAAGCCTTATATTTAAACTACCCAGATGATCACTGTTCAACGGCTATAAAAGTAACGGTCACAAATCTTAAAGTAAAACTAAAAAAGTTGATATCTTATAAAAACATTTTTCATAAAGAAACATTTAACTGGATCAAGAGGGATTTTCCATTAATGAAATTTTGGGTCGTTACAGGTTTAGTGCCTTATAGATTAGCTATATAAATAAATTAATATACTACTCTTGGGAATATTTTTCCATACCTATAGACCCTTTTCTATATATCTCACATGATATAGTTATATTCATAACATGGGGAATAGAAATATAACAAAGTGGTGAGGTTAGATTCTTAGTAAGGGGAAAACATATCATAATGTTTTAGATCATAAACATGAAAGAGAGCATGAAAAAGACTTAAATATCTTAATAATGGATCATAAGACCATATATATGATATTTCCTAGACATGATCTAATTATCACTGATAGGGGGTGAATTAGTGATATCTTTTCTTTTAATATTCCTTTTTTGAAACAATATTTGCCTCATGTTAAAGAATTATCACTTTTTTGAAAAAAAAAACAATCACACATCCATATGAACACAAGTATTTACAAGGTTCGCTACTTCAAAATAGTAGATAAATTCTTGATATGGTTTGGAAACAATACAATACCACATAATCCACTAGAAAACAAACTTTTTGTCTAGATATGACAAGTAGTGTATATATCAGAAGATTCATGAGCAGGCAATCCCACTCCCAGAAATTTTATTAATAAAAAAGTAAATATAGAAAAGTGAAGAAGTAAGGGTTCAATAAATACATGTATACACATCACCACGTGCATCAGCATCCACCAAACCACAACATAAGGTTGGTGTTACAAAGGTCCATAAAGAACTAACCTTCTTAATAGTATGCTTTGAAAGTGCATCAGCAACTTGATTTGTCTCTCTATAAACAATAGTGACAACCAAAAAAAGCTGCTCTGCAAGCATGAGACAGTCATCCCAGGCTTTAAAAGTATTATATATACTTACACTTGTATATTAATATGTTCAATATAATAGTACATGTGCTTCAAGTAGCAAAAAATGATATAATACAAGTTTGTGTAACAAGTTAAGAAAATTTCACCAATTGATTCAAAACATGTTACTATCTTTCCTTGTCAACTTTTAATTATAACATTCAAAATAATTTTTTACATTCCTACCCAGTAGTATATAATAACTTCTATGGAATTCGTAATGATACTCAGTCACATATTGTAGTCTGATTCCTCAGTCTGATTGCTCAATTTAGAAAAAATAAATCTAACAGAATACCACTAAAATAATTTTGAACTAACTTTGTCTCAATCCAAAAAACCATGTTTGATTTCTCAATTTGATATGGTAACTACTGAGTACGATCTTCCTTATTCTTCTTCTATCCTAAAAACTTTCTCAGGAAAGCTCTATCTGGAAACTCCTTCTCTCTAAAACTTCAGATCTTCTCTCTCATCACCTACATGTGAATAGTGTTAACATCCATTAGAAAGTACAAAGTACTCTCCCCCTTTTAGAGGTGTGCCAAAAATGGTTTAGGCTGGAATCTGAAAAGTTTTCCCGTTTAACCAAATTTCCCAAAAATTTAATTTCCCTTACATTTCATAAACATATTTTAATTCTTCATCACTTCTCAAATCTAATTTATTCATCTTAAACCTTCTTGAATCTTATCACATCTTTAGTTTTCTTTAGACTTCCTAACCATTCTTCAGTATGATTCATATTTTAATTATTATTTCTTCATTACGATGAAAAAATATATACAACAATAGATTCTTCATTATGTTGATCCATACCAAATGATTACATAAAAAACATATGAATTATCATTATGATGCTTAGTACCAACTAAAGGACATGAAACATTGAAACCATTCTACCATAAACATAATTTCTAATTTATTAAACTTTGGTTTGCCTTTATTTTTCCATAATCATAGTCACAACTTCTAAAGATTCATTCACTTCCTCAGCAACACTTCAACACCAGCTTTAAACTCTCTTGATAATACTTTTTCAATATTTTTGCAACTGCTTCAATACATTTCTATTTTTTTATTTTCCTCAGATTGATGATCCTGCATTCGATGAAGTCCAATGTCTGATGAATTTTATTGGTGTCATCCTGTGCCTTATATATCGGTCTCTGTTTCATTCTGATTGATCAGTGTCACCTCCAGTCTGATAGTCAACACCACATATTGTTTAATGTATCTTAACCCAATTGATGAAAATAAATTAGATCTTTATTATCTCTTATAAAAATTGAAATAAATCTATTAAACCTGAATAAAATGGTTCACTACATTGTTGATTGATCTCTAATCCCATTTTTCATTGGTCCTAACAACTTTTACTTTCTCATTGGTCTCAACATTCTCCGCTTACATATTTCTATCAAAAAAAATTCTACCTCTAATCCCATTTTGAAACTATCATTGAATCTGATGATCATTGTCAGGATTACTCTGATGATCAGTGGAACACTATGTCTGATGAACCGGTTCCAATAGAAACTCCTTTCCTTACCAACATCTTTCTCTGAATATTGGTATCTTGTGGTTTATTGGTATGACTGAAAACCAATATCTTTATCTTCTAATGTTCCGAACAAAAATTCATAACCTTTTAAAAATTCTACATCTTGGGATATCACACCAATGAACTGATATCAGAAAGATTTGACATCGCAAACTTTCTTCTTCTACAAACATCTACTTATAATCGTGACTTTAGCGTGACTTTGAAAATAATTAGGATCGGTATAGCATCACCTCAATTACATTGGAAAGTATCATAACTTCTCATCCTTCTAGAATCTTCTTTATTTCCAACCAAGCTTCAATCTGATTGGCATCACTTTTTCTCACTATTTCCTTCATAAGGCTTGCATCATAAGTTTCTCTAACAACTTATGATTTATGATAACGTCAATATTATCAAAGCATTGTCTGATTTTCATTGAATCCATTTAGACCTAATACACTTCCTCATTCCAATTCACAGTTTCATTCTGGGCCCAAGGTGAGTTTGATGAACCTTTTATCCTAGAAAACTTATTCAAAAACTGATCAAAATTCCTAATCATTTTGTGTCTAATCTTATGATTACATTGATGAGTCTAATCACCAATTATTATAAAGTGAGGTGATTTCTTTGAAAATAAAAGACAACACTTTCAACACAAACTTCTTTCAACTTCTAAAAATAACTTCTAACCAACTTGGTCCAAACAAGATGATAAACATAAAACATGATAAGGTAATATAAAAACATAACTAAAACATTAAGGATGTGTAAAATTTATTACTTGGATCAAAATTTATATTAATAACCAAAAACATTTGAGCATGAAACTTAAGTTTGGAATACATTAAAAATAGAGTGTAATCATGAAAACTTGGCATAACTTGATAATCAGTTGAAAATGTGGCATAATCACAAACATAGGATTTATTATCATCTTGAACCTAACTACCACACAACCTATTCACATATAAAATTGTGAGTATATCTAAACCCCATCACACTCATACTTAGCCACTCGTTAACCTATTCACATAACATATCTTTCTCATGAGATATAATATTTTACCCAATTCATTAGATGGAGATATAGGTATCACATGTCTCATAATCTATACATTTTTTTGCCACTTGAAAATAAAACATTCATCATCTCATAGAGAAACCATGGAAAAAAATAATGGGTTTCTTAAAACATTCAAAAAAATCACATAATATGAAATTAAAAAATCATAGAATATCAAAATTCTCATTTTCCAAATAATAACATATAAAGGGTGATCAAAACATCACTTGATAAAATATAAACCTTGGAGGGTAAATAGAACTGAAATATGAGAGTTTTAACAAAACATTTTAAACATTCTCTTAAAATACATGGTGTAAATTACTCTTAAAGAACACATTTTAGAGAGTGGAAAGAGAATAATTTTTTGAAAACCTTATTATAAATATTTCTAAATGAATTATCCTTTAAAATACATAAATTTTATCAAAAATTAGAAGTGAAAATACTTTGAAAACTTTAACTCTTAAAATAATCTTTAATAATGGTAACTTAAGAATTACATAAAGCTTACAAAAATGGGGATGTGAAAATAATTTGAAAACTTTTACTTTCAAAAAGGAATATTTAATAATGGATCCTTGAGAAAGAAATAGATTTTAACAAAATAAAATGTGGATTAGATGATAAAACATCATTATTTGAAAGGCTGTAAAAATATTTTGAACATTTTGAAATATCCTTTGTTTGAAAACCCACATCGTTAAAAAGATAATGAAACCTTTGCTTTAAAATGAAATAAAGGGAATAAAGGTTAATTAGAGATAAAAAATTTATTTTACACTAGGTAAAGGAGAACATTGGTGGTAAGTAATAATATAGACATGGAAGATAAATCTATTAAAATAAATGGAAATTATTCTTGACAAAAATGCATTTTAATGACACATTAAAACCATCGATGAAAAATATTTTATTGTGAAACATGATTTCCCCAGAGAAAAAGTTTAAATACAACATAACATCATAAAAGGCTATAATAGATCAATATTGAAATATTATAGTTAAATAATAGTGATTATGACCCAAGGAAGATATTTGAGTAATGAAAACCCTTTACGACTTTTAGTAATTTTGAACCAAAAGTCGTTGAAATCTTGAAAATCATACGGTTCTATAAATACCATGGATTAAATCATAGAGTAATTAAAAATAAATTTTTGGGTAGTATATACCCCATATAAATAATAAATTGGTGCATAACATTAAAACATGTCTCAGTAAAGATAAGTTTAGTTGAAAAACCCTTACAAATTAATATACATTCTAATAAAACCTCTTGAAAGAGAGAAAGCTTTCATTTGAAGTTTAAATTGAATTAATAAAGATAATTAATGATATTATATATCAAATGGGTGGTATATATATCATTTAAATTAAATTAGGTGCATAAAAAACTTGTGTCTCAAATAAGGAAGTTTTGAGATGAAACTCATACCTTAATCCCTTTTTTAGTGGATGACACTCTAAATTACTATAAAATAAACTTAGCTACCTTAATCATCTATTTCATAACCTTATTCATATATTTTACCTTTTATATTACACATTTATAATTATTTATTGTGGGTATATTGGTTAGTTATAACATATTTCAACCACATGGTGTTAATAACTTTAACCATTTTTTCACATTTTATAATGCTCTTATATCCTTCCATAAAAATTTTAGTTACACTACATTAAAATAGAATCATTGTTAGTATATTTCGACAATTTTAGCGAATGAAAAATATAATTTAATAATAAGTTAAATACTTGATATAAAATTTCTAAAACCATATACTAATAATGGTTTTATTATTATATTATAATAATATTAGATTTCATGTTCTCATATTCATCCATAATATAATTTTAAAGAATCATTCATGTAGGTGGTTAAACCAATCCAAACTTTAACACGCTTTAACTCGATTGGTGAGTATGATTAAGGAGATGTTTTGTTGAAATAATATCATTATAACAGAAACATAATGATATTATTTTGATTTTTTTATGATGGTGAACCTGATTTCAATATGTTTGTATAAAGAATAAAAAATTTGGAGAAAAGAAAAAAAATGATTCCTCGTGGAGGCGGTACTCCAAACACATGAACGATTGGCGTTCCTTTGTTATTCTAAGTGGATTAAAATTAATAAATAAGGTTTGTGACACTAATATAACAACATATAAATATAATAATGATATTGAAGTAGTCATATTATTATGGTGGTGAGATATTTGGAAGAGTAATATTATGAAGAAAAGCTTAAGAATGGGATAATACTTACATTGGAGACTTGATTTTTTCCTTAGAACTCCCCTTGAAATTGAAGAGATTAGGGTAACTATGAGTGTCTAGGGAATTATTTATTTGGGAGAGGATTCTAGTTAGATTAAAATGGTAGAGTTTCAAGGGCTAATTCAAAGGAGAGGGTTTAGAATGAAGAGGTGTAAGTGTCCACTTTTATAAGTGAAGGGAAGGATAGTTTTGGAAACACCCTTTACTTATTCACTTGTATCTTTACCTAGGTAACTTTTCATTTTACTCATGGTGTTTAATTAAAATAACCAAAATTAAAATTGATTTTATCACCTAATTTTAGAATTATAATACAAAATATAAAAATAAATTTATCAAATAAATTTACTATGGTTAAAAAATGTTAGTTTCAAAATAAAATTACTTAATTCATAAAAATAGTTTTTAGGAAAATTGTGTTTTTAAGCTTAAAATTTTTTTGTGAGATAAAATTATTATTGTTAATAATTTTTATGAAATAAATTTATTTAGTATTATAAACCAAAATAAAGTTATGTAACTTTGAAATTAATGCATAACCGAATTTTTAACAAAATGTTACTTAATTAAAAGAAAAGTCTAAAAACATTTTCTTCGTTTCTTTAATATTAAAGTAACATTTTTATTTAATTTTAAACATGTTTAGCATAGGTTATCTATGCATAGAGAATATTTCAAAATACATAATGTTATTCCTTAATTTTATATTTGATTTGTTTAATGATATTTATGTCTTCTATGTTATCCTTAAACAGTGATAAAATCATGGAAATTATAATTTTTGTAAATCCCGCTTTTTTCGACTAAAAATCATCTTTTTTAAAAAATGATCAAAAATTAATAATAAGTAAATTTTGATGTTATAATTAAAAAATGGGGTTACTTTTTGGATTAAAATTATAAATTTTTTTAATTTATATTTTAATGAAAAAATTAAAAAAAATACTTCCTAACGTTAGCACTTAAAACCTGTTTTTTAGAAAAATGTATTTTTAAGCATTAAGTTTAAATATAGAGAAAAATTATTAATTTTATTGATTTTAATAATATTAAGAAGATTATAATTGTTTAAAGAAGAGTTATATGAAATAAAAATAATTTCCAAACCTAATTTCTTCATGTGTAAATTTAATTAAAGAAACAGACAAAAAAATATTTTTCATAAAATATTACTTGTTTTTTGAAAGGTATTACCTATTAATGGTTTACTATATTAATGTTTATTATAGATTCATTAATAACATCTTATTAACATGTTGTGGTTTTATTTACATTGGTTGTGGCATGTGGCATAAGTTATATAACATAGTATATATATTAAAGGATCCAAAATCTTGGGTTATTACATCCATTGGTTCAATAAATGCTCTCACTACGTCTATAACCATCATAAACTTCAACTACTGGAAAAATACCCTATACCAACGGTTTGGAATCATTGTTATAGGCCTTAAAACTATTGTTCTAGGCTATACCAACGGTTTGGAGAACCATTGCCAAGTAAGCCATGAGGATAGGTCTATACCAACGGTTTTGGAAAAACTGTTGGTATAAGTAATATGAAAATCTATACCAACAGTTCCATAAACTGTTGGTATATGTAATTCAAAAAATAATAATCCAGTTGGTTTTGATCCCAACACCTCTCGTTTGTGATTGAATGACCTAACCACTAACCTAACTTACTTTTTTGAACATAATTTTATAAATATATATATTTATTATCATAAGTATTTTAAATTTTGATTTATTTAATGTCCGCTATAATAAGATTCCATTAAAAATATATGTACCTATACCAAAGGTTCTAAAAACTGTTGGTATAGACCTATACCAATGGTTTTGAGAACTGTTGGTATAGGTTATTTTATTTTGGGACTTATACCAACGGTTCTCTCAAAACCGTTAGTATAGATCATATTTCCAGTAGTGTTCACACAGTAACACCATACACCCTCGCTATTAATCGACAGCCTCTAACATAAGGGAAGGAAAAACTAAGGTGTTGTGCATCACTAATGAGTGGTCTTGAGCAAAACAATCACAACACCATCTCACATTCTTCCTTCTTCATCATTTCCAGCTTGGCACCCTGTCAACGATAGGTCAAGATCCTTCTATAGTAAACAATCCTATATTTGTATCTTCTAGAATCCAAAGTCCTTCCCGTAAAACTTCTCCACTTGAACTTTACCCTCATCCAATTTCATTACTTCTAGAGATTGTGAACTCCCAATAAATTCAGAAACACATAAGAGGGATTGGGAACTGCTTATCAAAATTCTCCTACAAGGCAAAGGGTAGAATGATGGTGCAAAACCGAACATTGAAACACCTCTGTTAGGGTCTGCTCATCTAAAGCACTGCATGTAACATCCTAAGTAAATAAAGAATAATAAATTTTCATATTTATTAATATTTTTGAATTAAATATTGATTTTACTTTAAATGGGATGCTATGTTCGATGGTGTACCCGATAGGCAACAACGGGTTTCTTTGAAATCTTATGTTGCACACAATGTTGAGTCATACTGAAAAATAATAATATAATATTATTTTAAATGGTAGTTAACGCCTAGCCGTTGTATTGGAGGGAATGAATATAACTAACTAAAATATTATTATACATGTTTGTTAAATGTTTTTACATTTATCCAATAAAAGTTATAGGCTTAAAATGTGAATGAATTTAATTTTAAGCACAAACAGTCTAATATTCTTAAAAAGGTCGATTTACCGCCATTTGATGGGGAACCATTTTTAAATCTAGTTTATTTCACTTTTATATGTTCTATTTTACAAAATAAAATTCTTTTTTAGAATTGGGATATCAAAATTTACTTTAGGTAAATATTTGGTATTAATCTGATAAAATTCATTTTTTAATGAATAGTGAAAAATATTGTACTTTAATTCAAAACTGCCTTTTAATCTAATTTACTTATATGGTTAGATTATCTTTTTAATTGGTTTTAAAGTTTAATTAGATTATATTTTTACCATTTAATCCAATTTTGGTCATTGGAAGTAATTTCACTTTGAAATTGGACATAAACAAGTGTCAATCATTTGATAGTTATTATTTCTTAAAAACACGCTTTTTGTTTTGACAACGGGAATTCATTTTAAATTAATTAATACAAATTCTATGTTTTGAATTTGTAAAAAAATAGAAATAATTTTTTAATTCAGAATATCAAATATATTAGGCATAATTTTTTGTATTTTTCTGAAAACCTTCAATTTTTTATGAATAGTGAAAACTCTGAGTGGTAGTTAAAAAACTGACTTTTTCATTTAAATGAAATTTTACCACTTATGTGAATTGAATTTTGGAAATCCGACATACATGATTGTTATCAGTAAGTAAAATGTTGTTCAATAAGATGAAAATAATTTTTGGTGAATAGTAACTTTTGACTTTTATTTACCGTGGTTAAAGGTAAATAGGGTAATTTAAGGTAAAAATAATATTATAATAATATAAAATTACCCTAAAATATGTTCTAATCATATTGGTTGATACATGCCTGACCATGGGCATCCTTGGGTCGATTTTGGGACCCCATAGAGCCACTTAAGAGTGATAATAATACTTTATATTAATTAATTTAAAGTAAAGACAAAAATGACATAAACATATATCTTTTAGTAAATCAATTTTTACATGGGGTTATATAAGTTATCTATTTGACTATAAATATTAGTTTAAAATCTAGAAATATTTCCTACATCATGGTATTTTTTTTATAATTTTTAGACATCAAATAAATAATATTATTTATGACACAATAATGATGTGGTGTTTACCTCATTAATAAATGATTTAAATAAATAAGATTGTAAAGATTAAAAAAATATCCAAAACCTATCCAATTATTATTTAATGATTTTATTTTGAACAAGAGTCATCTTATATTTGACTTTAATAAGTTTTGGACCTTTAGAAACCGAAAATCATTATATAATAAAATAATATTTTCAAACTTTCCTAAAGAGCTCCTCCTCCCCCTTATAAAAAGACCTCACCTCTAACCCATTACTCACACCTCTAAAGACTCTTGGATAATCCAACCTCTATCCAAATAATCTCTCAAGATACCTCTCTTCCACCTAGAATCCTTACCTTAGGAAGAAGACACTTCAAGAAATCCTTTTGGTTCAAACCAAAAGGAGTTACCCGATTTAAAGGTAACGTCTTCTCTTAAGTTCTTTTATTTTATTTTACTTCTACAACCCCCTAAAATATTTTTATTACTTTATTTTATAATAAAACCAGTATCCTAAATATACTAGGTTGTTGATATGATAAGTATTCAAACTACATTTACACACAACTCCATCAAATGGGTAAAGAACATACTGTTTTTATGGATGGCGAACTACTGCCTCACGAAACGATGATTGTTCAATATTCTACTACCACCTATTATAGTGGTAATTATGATGGAAATTTATTTATATGTGATATATATTATATTTATATTGTCTATATTCTTATGTATTTTTCATTTATATCATAGCTTTATTGTTTCTGTAATGGGTAAATGCGATAATTTCATTTGAGGAAGTGTGGACTACCACCCCCTCAAAGTGATATGACTCGTTCATGCCATACGTGTGACATATAAAGGATGGAGTTAATGAAATTATATATGATATTATACTGGAATTATAATATACCTATGCATCATTAAGTTTTCATTCCATTAAAATATGAAATAGAAATGAAAGTAGCGTTCATGCGTACGTACGGCTTACCGTCTCTATGAACGGTGCATTCCATTTCTTACCTCCAAATGTTATGTAATATTATAAAAACATATATATAATCGATATATATTATTTATATGATATCTAAATCATGAATATCATTCTATAGATAATGTAATTTTTACCACATGAATAACTTGTAATTATAAGAAGTTCATTTTTGACTCAAGTACCAAATATCGAAAAAATGACCATTATTAACTTAAATGATTACATAATGTTTATAACATTGTAATAAGTGATATAAAAGGAATAATAAATATGAATAATATTCTTAAGCAAGTATAAATTAACTTTAGTTTCTTATTCAGGATATTAAAGAACAAACGGATCAATTCAGACACGATATAAGGGACTTCATCTCAATCTCCTTTCATTGAGAAATATTTTGTTTTATACATGAATTTCTTTTATACAGTTTGTAAAAACCTTTGACTTTTCATTTCATTCAAAAGTAATATTTTTCTATGAATAATTTTACTAAATGAAAAAAAAAGAATGTTTCTTTTAACATAAGCGGTGACGGCGACCTTTTCTGTCGCTGTGAGTCTTATTTGATCTTTGGATTCCTTAACAAGCTGAAATGTTTTTAAAAGTAAAATAAATACCATATACTCTTTTACATATTTTGGTATTGAAAATGGTTTTTTTATATCAATATATTTAAATGATATATTGTGATTGAAATGTGGAAATTTTATCTTTCCTTTATGTTTGTTTTATGTGTTGTGAATATGTTATGGTTCTTGGGAATTGTTTACGTATATGGGTGGTTCCATGATAAACCTAGGGTAGGTGAGCCCAAGATATCTCTCTAATGCATTGGGTAATGTGACGGAGGTAAACGTGAATGTTTCTCCTAAGAGATTTAGGAAATATGCTATGATGGGTATTTCAAATGTAACTCCCTACATGGCTGTGAAAGCTACAATGTAAGTATGTTATGGATGCCACAAGTTACCTTTATGATTTATGATTACTATATGTTATTCATAAATATTATGATTTCATGAGGTATGTTAAAAATCTTATGTTTTTATAGACTAATGTTTTCTTTATTTATTTTATAACCCTTACTGAGCTTTTTATGCTCATCCCAAGTTTTGATATATTTTTCACAGGACTTAAAGATGAATAGGGTCGAGGATGGGATCAAGTAAAAGTCATGTTATCTAAAACATGGAACTAAACATGACTCTTTTTTTGAAAAGTTTTTATTTTATAAAAAAATGTAAACTGAGTAGAAGTGTCTACTTTGTAATTTTTGAGATGTAATGTAATAGTTATGGTCTAATTATCTAAAACTCTAAACCTTGAAATATACTCAATGTGAATTATCCATTTAATTAAATATTATGTAATGTTTTAAGGCCAGTTCCTTATAGTTAGTATCATATGGAGGTTTAGATAAATTTTGGAGTTAGGATATTATTAAATTAATATCCATAAATTAATTTATGTTAATATTGAAATGATATAGCATTTACATATTACCATGTTGCTTCGTCTAAGATATGTCTGTGTTAAGAATGATTTTTTGAAGAGGAAACATAGAAAATTTTCTGGGAAGGCATACAGAGGGAAATGACCCTCCAAATCAGCATCCTGAGATAGTCAGAATCAGAATTGAATAGTTTGTTACAGTGATGGCTCAGTTGACTTAGGTGATAAGTTTGTGGTCATGTTTAGTGATGATATTTTGGTTTATTCTAAAAGAAAATAGGATCATGAAAGTCATCTAAGGGTTGTATTGAAAACCTTAAAAGGAAAGAAACTATTTGGGAAATTCACCAAGTGTGAGTTTTGGTTACAAAAAATTTCATTCATTGGTCGCATTGTTTCAAAAAATGGCATAAATGTTTATCTTTCTAAAACAAAAGTTGTTGAATAATGTCCAAGACTAACCAATATCACAGATATTCTTAGTTTTCTTAGTTTAGTAGGTTATTACCAGAGGTTTGTTGAAAATTTTTTACGGTTATCTAGCCCAATGACTAAGTTAACTCGAAAAGGTGTTAAGTTCATCTGGAAAAAAGAATGTGATGATTGTTTTCAGGAATTGAAAAGAAGATTAGTGAATTCTCCAGTTTTGGCACTGCCTTCCAGAAATGGTGAGTTTGTTATCTACAGTGATTCTTTGTTGAAAGGACTTGGTTGTGTCATAATGCAGAATGATCAGGTAATTGCTTATACTTCACACCAGTTGAAACCTCATGAGTTAAATTACCCTACACATGATTTGGAATTAGATGCTGTTGTTTTTGCTTTAAAAATTTGGAGGCATCATTTGTATGGAGTAAAGTATGAAATATATACTGATCAAAAAAGTTTGAAGTATATATTCACTCAGAAATAATTGAACATGAGACAGAGGAGATGGCTAGAATTAATCAAGGATTATGATTTCACAATCCATTACCATCTAGGAAAGGTAAATAAAGTGGCTGATGATTTGAGTCGAAAGAGTAATGCTACATTAACCATGTTATGGTTGGAACAAGATCCTTTGATTAATAATTTGATGAACTTTGGAATAGAAGTTATTGGTGCAGGAAATTACTCTGTTTTGTTTTAGGTGTCAGTGAAATCATCTCTACCATACAGAATTAAGAAAACACATAAGGAAGATAGTGAGTTACATAAAAAGGTAGAGTTGGTTCAGAAGGGTAAGTTACCTGAGTTTAATATTGATATAGATTGTGTTTTGAGGTTTGAGAAGAGATTATGTGTGCCTTGTGATTCACATTTGAAGAAAGATTTGTTATTTGAAGCTCATAGTTCTCTGTTTTCAGTTCATCTCAGAAGTATTAAGATGTACAGAGATCTTCGGGAGTATTACTGGTGGGGTGGAATGAAAAGAGATATTGCTGACTTTACTGTGAAGTGTTTGACTTTTCAGCAGGTTAAAGCAGAGCGGAAGTTACTGAAAGGGATACTTCAGTATTTACCGGTTCTAGAGTGGAAATGGGAAAATATATCAATGGACTTCATTATGGGATTACCAAAGACATCTCGAGGTAATAATACAATATGGGTTATTGTTGATCGACTGACTAAATCTGCTCATTTCCTTCTTATTCGAGATACTTTGACTCTAGATCAACTTTCTCGGTTGTATGTTAAAGAGATAGTTAGGTTGCATGGAGTTCCCCTCTCCATTGTATCTGATCATGATCCCAGGTTTACTTATAACTTTTGGAAAGGCCTTCAGAAGTCATTGGGTACTGAATTAAATTTTATTACATCTTTTTATCCTCAATCAGATGGGGAGACAGAATGAAAAATTCAGACCTTTGAGGATATGTTACATGCTTGCTCAATGGATTGTCAGGGAAGTTGGGACCAACATCTTTCTTTGGTTGAATTTTATTATAATAACATTTTTCATTCCAGTATACTGATGGCTCCATTTGAGGCATTATATGGGAAGCGGTGTCAAACTCCATCTTTTTGGGAAGTTGATAGGACCAGAATTGGTAAAAGAGATGGTAGAAAAGGTTCAGTTAATTCAGAAGCACATGAGAACAGCTTAAAGCAGGCAGAAAAGTTATGCGGATAACCATAGGAAGGATCTATCTATCGAGGTTGGTGATCATGTCTTTCTCAAAGTTTAACCATGTAAAAGTGTGATGCATTTTGGTAAGAAGGGAAAGCTAAGTCTGAGGTTCATTAGACCCTATGAAATCCTGGAAAAAGTTGGATCAGTTGCCTACAGAGTGGCTTTACCTCCAAGTTTATCCTAGGTACACGATTTTTTTCATGTTTCAATGTTGAGAAAATATATGCCAGATCTATCTCATGTTTTGAGCCCATAGGTAGTTCATTTGGAAGAGAATCTCTCTTTTAAGGAACAACCAGTCCAGATTCTTGACCAAACAGAGCAAGTATTGCGGAATAAGGTAATTCATCAGGTAAAGGTTTTGTGGAAAAACCATATGGTTGAAGAGGCAGCATGGGAATCTAAAAATTATATAAGGGATAAATACCCCCAATTATTTGATAAGTGAATAAAAATTGCGAGGGCATAATTTCCAAAAGGGGGGAAGGATGTAACATCCTAGGTAAATAAAGAATAATAAATTTTCATATTTATTAATATTTGTGAATTAAATATTGATTTTACTTTAAAGGGGATGCTATGTTTTATGGAGTGCCCAATACGCAACAATGGGTTTCTTTGAAATCTTATGTTGCACGCAATGTTGAGTCATACTGAAAAATAATAATATAATATTATTTTAAATGGTAGTTAACGGCTTTCCGTTGTATTGGAGGAAATGAATAGAACTAACTAAAATATGATTATACATGATTTTTAAATGTTTTTACCTTTATCTAATAAAAGTTAGAGGCTTAAAATGTGAATGAATCTAATTTTAAGCACAAATAGTTTAATATTCTTTAAAAGGTCGATTTACTACCTTTTGATGATGAAATATTTTTAAATCTATTTTTTGTCACTTTTATATGTTATATTTGACAAAATAAAATTATTCTTTAGAATTGAGACATCAAAATTTACTTTGGGTAAATTTTTGCTATTTTTCTGATAAAATTCATTTTTTAATGAATAGTGAAAAATATTGTATTTTAATTCAAAACTGCCTTTTAATCTAATTTATTTATATAGTTAGATTATATTTTTAATTAGTTTTAAAGTGTAATTAGATTATATTTTTACCATTTAATCCAATTTTGGTCATTGGAAGTAATTTCACTTTGAAATTGGACATAAACAAGTGTCAATCTTTTGATAGTTATTATTACTTAAAAACACGCTTTTTGTTTTGACAATGGGAATTAATTTTAAATTAATTAATGAAACTTATATGTTTTAAATTTGGTAAAATAGATATCATTTTTTGAATTCGTATTATCAAATATAGCTTAGGATGAATTTTTGGTATTGTTCTGAAAACCTTCAATTTTTGATGAATAGTGAAAACACTGAGTGGTGGTTAAAAAACCGATTTTTTCATTTAAATGAATTTTTAATTTTCTTGTGAATTGAATTTAGAAAATCCTACATACATGGTTGTTATTATTAATTAAAATTTGGTTCATTAAGATGAAAATAATTTTTGGTGAATAGTAACTTTTGACTTTTATTTACCGCGGTTAAAGGTAAATAGGGTGATTCAAGGTAAAAATAATATTATAATAATAAAAAATTACCCTAACATGTGTCCAAATCATATTGGTTGATACATGTTAGACCATGGGCATCCTTGGGTTGATTTTGGGACCTCATGGAGCCACTTAAGAGTGATAATGACACTTTATATTAATTAATTTAAAGTAAAGACAAAAATGACATAAACATATATCTTTTAGTAAATCAATTTTTACATGAGGTTATATAAGTTATATCTTAAACTATAAATATTAATTTGAAAGCCAAAAATATTTTCTACATCATGGTATTTTTTATAATTTTTAGACATCAAATAAATAAAATTATTTATGACACAATAATGATGCAGTGTTTACCTCATTAATAAATGATTTAAATAAATAAGATTATAAAGATTAAAACAATATCCAAAACCTATCCAATTCTTATTGGATGATTTTATTTTGAACAAGAGTCATATTATATTCTACTTTAATAATTTTTGGACCTTTAGAAACCGAAAATCATTATATAATAAAATAATATTTTCAAACTTTCCTAAAGAGTCCATCCTCCCCCTTATAAAAAGCCCTCACCTCTAACACATTACTCACACCTCTCATGCCCCTTTACTTGTCCAAACTCTACCCAAATAATCTCTAAAGATACCTATCTTACACCTAGAATTCTTACCTTAGTCATAAGTCACTTCAAGAAATCCTTTTGGTTCAAACCAAAGGGAGTTACCCGATTTAAAGGTAACGTCTTCTCTTAAATTATTTTATTTTATTTTAATTATCCAACCCCCTAAACTCTTTTTATTCATTTATTTTATAAAAAAACCAGTATCACCAATATACTAGGTTTTTTTTATGATAAGTATTAAAATTACACTTACACACACCTCCATCTAATGGGTAAAGAACATACTATTTTTGTGGATTGCGAACTACTGCCTCACAAAACGATGATTGTTCAATCTTCTCCTACCACCTCTTATGGTGTCCATTGTGATAGTATTGTATTTATATGTGATATATATTATATTTATATTATCTCTATGCTTATTTATTTTTCATTTATATCATACCTTTATTGTTTCTATAATGGGTAAATGTGATAATTTCATCTAAGGAAGTGCGGACTATTGCCCCCTCAAAGTGATATGACTCGTGTAGGTTCTGGGCACAGCGGAAGAGCATTGGTGGGTGTACCTAACTTTAATTTTAGCATTAACAACAATCAATCTGAGATCCTTCACGATAATAAAACATTAGATCTTCGGAATAAAATGAATAATGAAAAAGAAAGAGGGGAGTCCTGGAACCATAGATAGGATCAACATATGTTGGTTATAATTAATTTAATTAGTTGACAAGAATTGCCTTGATGGAATCATTTCATCATTGATGTTTTTGGTCATGATCTAATTTTGATCTGTCATTGCATCATAGAATACAAGTGTAGTATTCCTCTAGCAGTGATCCACACATGCTCCACGTATCTCTGGACGTTACCGAAGGGATCTCCAGGGGCTTGCGCGGAAGAGCCTTTGCTTGCGATGTCCGCCTTCGATCACCTTGATCTGATGGAGGAGGATCTCTCTCTCGTAGCTTGAGAGCATTATTGGAATAAAATAATTATCTCTTGGCTTGAGAGCTTTCTCTATATCCTTTGTGCACAACCCCCCAAAATGGCTAGGATAATTATAATTATATAATTGGGATTTTAATTGCATAGAATAATAAAAGGAATTAATTACCTGAAAGCATTTATTCATTTCATTTAATTCTTAGTAATACTCCATGTCTAATAATAACAGCTGACTATTATTATTACTTGACATGCTCCCAGCGAATTACACCTAATATTATTTAATTAAATAAATAATATTATTTCTCATAAATTCTCAGAAAAAATACACAGCGTGTATATTTAATATACACATAGTGTACTTTTGTTTTTACATTTTTCTTTATTTCCTCCACATTTATTAGACCTTGAATAATGGATATTTATTTCTCAAATAAATATCACTTCATTAATCACTAATAAATATATTATTTCACCTACAATTATTCTCTCGAATAACTAGTGTCGAAATAAATGCGATCAGGCATCCTTAAATAAATAATTATTAAACCACAATCGAGAATAATCTTTATTCAACCTTTTAAATTAATATTTAACTAAGATACTTGGACACACTTAGTGTGTGACCCTCTAGACCTCTTTCTCAGTGGCATTAGGTAGAGCCTACCTAAAGTTCAAGGTTAGCGTCTAGCAACACGCCAAGGCACCCATAGAGAAAGAAGTTAACACTGTGATGACATGTCACCTCCTATGAATGCTTACCTTGTAATGTAATCCCTTTGTCTCGATATCTCGAATCAAGCGGGTTGCATACTAATTCCATCAACTCATGTGCTCGATTATTATTTCTTTGACTTTTTGGAATTTAACTTGCTCATTCCTCACTATGGCCATGGATTTATTTAGGCTATATAAATTCCATCAAAGGGACTGAGATATCTACTTTTTTTATGGAAGAGAAGGGACAAATCCTTTCTCACATTATCTATTAATGCAGTATTACTCGTGACGCACCCAACATATCCTACATCACTGTGAATAGTGTGTCGTCATAGTTTTCACCAATACATCTAAGTGTGTGAGTTGTAATACCCATTAATAATAATCTTAAAGTCTAAGGACCAATACACATGTTCGCAGATAGAAACATCCAATGACACTATGAAATGTGGATTTACTACTAGAAAGTCTCATTATCATAATATCCTTCTAGATATTACCAAGGGTGCACACCATGAGAAGGTGCCTCAAAGTTTTATGAGTCCTCACCCCTAATGGCCTGTATTATTTATGTCCCTCAAATAACATCATCTATCCATAGAACATATATTCAAGAATAGTGTTATGTCACTTCCAGGTTCTCATCATAGTAGAGATCTACTCTGACCATTTAATGCAACAGCTATCCTTAGGATATTATCACATGCATTGTGACGTAGAAGAACAATCAAGATGTGATAAGGTATTTATTAATGAATAAAGTAAAAAGTAGTTGGTTCTAGGCCACCAACTCCAACAGACTCCCACTTGGATTAGATCCAACTGCTAACTACCTTTAATCTGCTATCTCTCACATGATATTCATGCTTATGCTGAGATAGGATTTTAGTCATGGGGTCTACCATGTTCTCTTCCATAGAAATTATGCTCACTACAACTTCACCCCTTTGATAAAAATCCCTCAAGAGGTGATACTTCTAGAGTATGTGTTGTGTCCATTGATGTGACATTTGTTCTTTTAAAATAGCCATCACTATAGTATTATCACAATATAATGTGATAGGATATTTACTACTAGGCACTACATCAAACTCCTGGAAAAAGTTCCGAATCCATATGGCTTCCTTGGCTGCATCAGAAGCCGCTATATATTCAGACTCCACTGTAGAATTGGTGGCAACTGTTTGCTTTGAACTCTTCCAGCTCATAGATCCTCCATTAGGACTGAAAACATATCCAGATTGCAACTTTAGATCATTCTAATCTATCTAAAAACCAGCATCATCATACCCTATGATGACAAGCTCCTCGTCTCCTCCATATACTAGGAACATATCCTTAGTTCTTCTTAGATACTTAAGGATAGTCTTTACAACAGTGCAATTTTGTTCTCCTAGATTAGCTTGATATCTTCTTACCATGATCAGTGCATAGGCAACATTAAGCCTTGTACATAACATGGCATACATGATGGATCCTATAGCCAAAGCGTATGGGATATTACCCATTATATCTTTCTCTTTTTGTGTCTGAGGACACATTTTCTTAGAAAGATATAGGCCACGTGACACTAGAACCAATCCCATCTTGGATTGTTCTATACTAAATCTCTTTAGTATCTGGTCAATATATGTACCCTTACTTAGTCCAAGCAGCATCTTGGATCTATCACGAATAATCTTGATCCCTAGAATGTAGGTTGCTTCACCCAAGTCCTTCATGGAGAAACACTTGTTCAACCAGTCCTTAACTAACTATAAGACTAGTACATCATTTTCCATAAGAAATATGTCATCAACATATACTACTAGGATAATGACTGCATTCCCATTAAACCACTTATAAACACATGTCTCACATTCGTTCTTAATGAAACCAAATTCATTTATGGCTTCATCAAATTGAATGTTTCATGGTCTGGATGCTTTCTTTAATCCATAAATGGATTTCTACAACTTGAAAACCCGTTTGGCTTCACCTGGTGTCACAAACCCTTCTGGTTGTGTCATATAGACATCTTCCTAAAGATTCCCATTAAAGAATGTTGTTTTGAAATCCATTTTCCAAATCTTGTAGTCATGGTAAGCTGATATGGCAAGTATGATTCTTGTGGATTTAAACATAGAAACTGGTGAGAAGGTTTCATCATAGTCAATTCCTTGACATTGTCTGAATCCTTTATCCACTAGCCTTGCTTTATAGGTGCTAACTTGACCTTCCATGTCTCTTTTCTTTTGAATACCCATTTGCATCCAACAGACTGTACATCAACTGGATCATCGACAAAAACCTGGACTTGGTTCTGATACATGGAATCCATCTCATAATTCATAGCTTCTAACCATCTTGCAGCTTTTGAGATTTCTACTACTTACTTATAGGAGAGAGGTTCATAATTGTCCAACAATAATGATTCACCATTCTCGCTGACTAGGAAACCAAATCTCTCTGGTTCTCTTACCTCTCTTGAGCTCTTACGCAGTACTTGTGTTTCTGGAACCTCTTCCATGGGGAACTATAGAACTTGTTCCTGTACCAACTATTATGTATCTTGAGCATCAACTTCATCAAATTCAATATTACTCCCACTATCCTTTTTGAGGATGTGCTCCCTCTCAGGAAAGACAGCTTGTCTGGCGATAGTCACTTTCTTGTCTAAAGGGTTATATAGGTAATATCTTTTCGTTTCCTTGGGATATCCTATAAAGATACACCTCATGCCCCGGGGTGCTAGTTTGTTGCCTGAGAAGGACTTAACAAATGTCTCGCATCCCCATACACATGTGTGTGACAAAATGGGTTTCTTTCCATTCCATAACTCAGAGAGAATTCCATTTTCCATCTTAGTTGGTACTCAGTTTAATGTGTATCCTGCAGTTTGTAATGCATATTCCCAAAAGGATAATGTAAGATCTGCATGACTCATCATCAACCTCACTGTGTCCAGCAAGGTAAAGTCCCTCCTTTCATTAACACTATTCCACTATGGTGTATAAGGAGGAGTGGTCTGAGATAGAATTCCAGACTCCCATAGAATATTGATGAACTTGTGGTTAAGATATTCTCCACCTCGATCAGATCGAAGTTTCTTTATCATTTTACCAATTTGATTCTCTACTTCATTCTTGAATTCCTTAAATTTATCTAAGGACTCTAACTTATACCTCATTAAGTAGATATATCCATATCTAATCAAATCATCAATAAAAGTAATGAAGTAAGAATATCCACCTCTAGCTTCTACTGGAAATGGTCCACACACATCCATGTGCACCAATCCTAGAAGCTTTGTGTCCCTTTCTCCCTAGCCATTGAAAGGTGGCTTGGTCATTTTACCTTGTGAAAAAGTGTGACATCTATCAAGTGGTTTTATCTCAATAGAGTCTAAATAGCCATCTTGGTAGAGATTTTTCAAGCTTTTTCTTGTTTACATGAGCGAGATGGTGATGTCACAACTGGGTGATGTATGAGTCATGTTAGTTTGTTTCGTTATTGATTTCCAACACTTGGTTTTCATAATTTAATACATACAAACCATTATTTAAATGCTCCATACCATAACATACGTTGTTCTTATAAAATAAGAATCCCTTATTTCCAAACTTGAAAATAAATCCATCCATATCCAAACATGATACAGAAAATATGTTGTTGGTAACACTAGGAACATAATAACAGTTATGTAGAACCAAAATCATCTTAGTTAGTAATGAGAGGTGGTAATCACCAATGGACAACACATCCAGCCTCGCGCCATTGGAATCTCTAAGATCCACCACTCCTCGGGTAATCTTTCTAAATCTACTTGGTTCCTGCATTTGAATACTGATGTGAGCCCCAAAATCTATATCTAATACTCAATGTGTAGAAATGGAAATATTACACTCGATAATGAATGCACCTTTAGCATCCCCACGCTTCTTGGTGCAGTTCCTCTTCTAGTGGCCTGGCTTGCCGCATGAAAAACATACTACCTCCCATTCCTTGCCCTACCTATGGATATTCCCCTTCTTGGAGAGATGATGCTTGGGGGCTTCATACCGTTTATAATTCCTTGGCCCCTTTGCTTTGTCCTTCCTTTTCTTATTCACCATAAGGACTGCAGGCTTGTCACGCCTCATGTCCTTATCTACCTGGAAAATTAAGGTCATAAGTTCTGATAGACTCTTCTCATTTTTTCTCATGTTATAGTTGGTAATGAAGATATAGAAGGTCTTGGTCAGTGATGATAGGATGATATTTGTACGCAACTCATCTGGTAACTTAATCCCTAAGATGTTCAGACATTCAATGTAGCTAATAAGCTTGACTACATGAGGCCCAGCTGGCATAGACTCTCCAAGATTAGTTGTAAACAAAGCATTGGAGATCTCATATCTCTCCTGTCTCACCTTCTCTTGGTAGAGATCCTTAAGGTGATACATCGTGTTATACACGTCCATGTTTTCATGTTACTTCAAGAGATCATTATACATGACTGATAGCATGAAACATTGGGCATTTGTGGCATCATCCATATGTTTCATATAGAGATATAATTCCTCATCACTGGCCTATTTCATAGGCGCAACTGGAACAAGATCTTCCAGAACATATAATTTCCTCTCGTGGCAAAGGATGATGCGTAAATTCCTCTACCACTCTTGGAAATTGGTGGTGGTGAGAAGGTTTTCCTTCTCAAGTATGGTTCACAATGATATGTTTGAAGTCATTTTTCTTTCCGTTTCTAAAAATTAATATGAGAAAAGGTTTAGTACTTTATTATAATAAAACTAAGACAAATAAATTAATTAATACTTATTAGTCTCCCACTATTTTATTGAAATCCAATAGCTCTAACCATTGACTTTGGAATATTATGTTTTCTGAATATTCTGGTGGCAAGGATCCATATTGCCCTTCGCATTACCCCAACTAGGGTTGGTCAAGCAACTTTAAGGGTTTTAGGTAGGCATTCTAAATACCAACTGCATTAACTCGTGGCTCCTTGATCTACTAAGTGGACTCCCCAATCTTGAAATCCTTTTATTTTGGATTTCCTCAACCTTTTCCTCTTGGTCACACCAATTCCTGTTGTGGTAGTCAACCCTTGATGCAAACCAATTCAATTCAACTCAAAACCTTGAATTATAATTCCCCGATAATTGAAATCACCCCAACTTGGGTTGGTCAAGCACTTTGAACTATAGTTCGATTCTAACCAAGATTGTGGAAGGATATACCGACTTAAAATTTCTTTGAGGGATTTAATCATTATATGTAAATTTCCATTTTATTATCTTTGATTACATGCTTGTTAATATTAATTGGGATATAATTAAGTGATTAACCATGTCTAAGATAATATTTTACACATAATCCGAACTTATTTTAGTTATATCTTGCATGCTTGTTTAATTCATTAATTGTGTGATCATGACAACACACCCACAATAAATAAACCATGCAACTGACAGAAATAAAATAAATGGTATGATCATGAGCTTGTTCTATTGGTTATTTTATCTAGTAGTTGATAAACTAACCCAATACCTATGGGAGAAACACATTGAACCTTTTAGGTTCATGTTTACAGTTTTCCACCTATTCACCTTTGTATCTCCTTGGATTGGTTTCACCTCGGCTCCTAACTTGATCCGATTCCACCAGCTTTGGAGCTCCATCCATTACATATGATTTTATCTTACATGCAGGTGTGGGGTAAAATGGGGTTTTATATAAAAGAAACCTTGGGAACGCAAGCCCTACATATTAATGAGGAGAAGGCTCGCAGACCAACAAATTTAATTAAAATAAATTAATTAAAAGAAATCATTCACATACAAAGGTTTTGGTCTAGCTCATTATCATCCATGCATGCAATGCTATTTACGCATAAATAAAACTAGAATTCAATTCTTTAATCGTTCTTGTTTAAGATAAATCACGCTCTAATCAATTAATTATCTTTAATTAATCAATCCTTTTATCTTAAACCCTTTTTTGAATTTCCTTTAGATTCTCATCCATCATAATTTTAAACAAATAAATTCATTTAAAATTATCTTTGTACATAACTTTTACCTTTGAGGAAACCCGGTGAATTCTCATTCATAACTATCCAATGAGTAGAAATGAACATTATGCAGATGTTAAATTAAACACATATATATATATAAAACACCTATCATGTGTTGTGCCTTAGCTTTATTCCTGCACTATGGTACACGTCTCAAGGGTTTGAATAATATAATAATAAATTTTAATAAATCTGCATAATTTGGATGAGTACACGGTGTGTAGTTCTGACTACACAGCGTGTACTTTTGTTCACCATCCATCTGAAGTACACGCCTAGGGACATGGCATGTAGATGTACTTCAGAAATTTTTTTCGGAGTACATGGTGTGTTCAGTGGGACACACGCTGTGTAGTATCTGTGTTACACAATTTCCATCCGACTAAGCTGTGTACGGGGTACACGGTCCAACCCTAACCTGAAGGGACTACACGTCTTGTTCAATGATCCACATGGAATGTAATCTGGAAACTATGTGCCACCTGTTCCTGGTCAACACATGGACTCATTTAAGATTTAGAAATACACCAACACACTGCCTAATTTGGCGGACCAGTACGATGCATTGAATCTTGATTACACGGTGTGTACTTTTGAATACAGGCCGTGTATTCTGGTTCTGTATAGCCAGGAATGTTTGGAACCTCCAGATTAGATCCTCTATTTTATTTTAATCAAAAATTAAAAGAAAAAATTGATTCTGTAAGGTGAATGAGAAACGATAGAGGATGAAGAGATCTTGAGATTCATATTTAAATAATGATTAACTTGAATTGAAACAACTAAATTATTAAATGTGTAAATCACCAATGAAAAACTAAATAATTGTAATCAACGATATGACCCCTCTAATACCACTTGTAGGTTCTGGGTATAGAGGAAGCGTGTTGGTGGGTGTACCCAACTTAAATTTTAGTGTTAACAACGATCAATTGGAGATCCATCACGATAATAAAATGCCAGATCTTCAGAATAGAACAAAGAACAAAAAAGAAATAGGGGAGTCCCGGAACCATAGATAGGATATTCATATGTTGGTTATAATTAATTTAATTAATTGACAAGAATTACCTTGATGGAATTATTTATTCGTTGATGTTTTTGATTATGATCTAATTTTGATCTGTCGTTGTGTTGTATAATCCAAGTGTAGGATTCCTCTAGTGGTAATCCACACATGCTACACGTATCTATGGACATTGCTAAAGGGATCTCTAAGTGCTAGCGTGTAAGATTCTTCGCTTGCAATGTCTACCTTCGATCTCCTTGATCTGGTGGAGGAGGATCTCTCTCTCGTAGCTTGAGAGCGTTCTTGGAAGAAAAGAATTCTCTCTTGGGTTGAGAGATTTCTCTAGATACGTTGTGCACAACCCCCAAAAAATGGCTAGGATAATGAGAATTATATAATTGGGATTTTAATTACATAGAATAATAAAATGAATTAATTACCCAAAATCATTTATTCATTTCATTTAATTCTTAGTAATACCCCATGTCTAATAATAATAGTTGACTATTATTATTACTTGACATGCACCCAGTGAATTACACTTAATGTTATTTAATTAAATAAGTAATATTATTTCTCATAAATTCCCAGAAAAAATACATAGTGTGTATATTTAATATAAATGGCATGTACTTTTGTTTTTCCATTTTTCTTTATTTCCTCCACCACATTTATTAGACCTTGAATAATAGTTATTTATTTCTCAAATAAATATCACTGCATTACTCGCTAATAAATATATTATTTCACCCACAATATATTCTCTCAAATAACTAGTGTCTAAATAAATATGATCAGGCATCCTTAAATAAATAATTATTAAACCACGATTGGGAATAATCTTTATCCAACTTGTTAAATTAATATTTAACTGAGATACTTGGACACACTTAGTGTATGACCCTCAAGTCCTCTTTCTCAGTGGCATTAGGCAGAGCCTACCTAAAGTCCAAGGTTAGCATCTAGTAACATGCCAAGGAACCCATAAAGAAAAAATTTAATGTTGTAGTGATGTGTCACCTCCTATGAACTCTTACCGTGTAATGTAATCTCTTTGTCTTGATATCTCGAATCAAGCAGGTTGCATGCTAGTGTCATCAACCCATGTGCTCGATTATTCTTTTTTTAACTTCCCATAATTGAACTTGCTCATTCCTCGCCATGGCCATGGATTTATTTAGGCTATATCAATTCCATCAAAGAGCCTGAGATATCTACTTTTGTTATGGAAGAGAAGGGACAAATCCTTTCTCGCATTATCTATTAATGAAGTATTACTTGTGACACACCCAACATATCCTACCTCAATGCGAATAGTGTGTCATCATAGTTTTATTCAATACATCTAAGTGCATGAGTTGTAATACCCATTAATAATAATCTTAAAGTCTAAGGACCAATACACACGTCCACAGATAGGAACATCCAATGACACTATGAAATGTGGATTTCCTACTGGTGGGTCTCATTCTCATAATATCCTCCTAGATATTACCAAGGGTTCACACCATTAGAAGGTGCCTCAAAGTCTTATGATTCCTCACCCCTAATGGCCTGTATTATTTGTGTCCCTCAAATACCATCATCCGGCCATAGAACATATATTCAAAAATAGTGTTATGGAACTTCTGAGTTCTCTTCATAGCAGGGATCCGCTGTGACCCTTTAATGAAATAGCTATCCTTAGGAAATCATCACATGCATTTTCATGTAGAAGAATAATTGAGATGTGATAAGGTATTTATTAATGAATAAAGTACAAAGCAGTTGGTTCTGGGCCTCTAACTCCAACAAATCATTCATGTCATACGTGGGACATATAAAGGATGAAGTTAATAATATTATATATGATATTATACTAAAATTATAATATACCTATGTATCATTAAGTTTTCATTCCATTAAAATACAAAATAGAAATGAAAGTAGCATTCATACGTACGTACGGCTTATCGTCTTCATGAACGGTGCATTTCATTTCTTACCTCCAAATGTTATTTACTATTATAAAAACATATATATAATGGATATATATGATATATATGATATCTAAATCATGAATATTATTCTGTAGATAATGGACTATTGACCACATAAACAACTTGTAATTATAAGAAGTTCATTTTTGACTCAAGTACCAAATATCGACAAAACGACCATTATTAACTTAAATGATTACATAATGTTTATAACATGGTAATAAGTGATATAAAAGTAATAATGAACATGAAAAATATTTTTAAGTAGAAATTAGTTTTATTTTATTATTCAGTAGCTTAAATAACGAACGGGTTAAGTCAGACACGATGTAAGGGACTTCGTCTCAATATCCTTTCATTGAGACATATTTTTGTTTTATACATGACTTTATTTTATACGATGTATAAACACCTTTTATTTTTCATTTCATTCAAATGAAATCTTTTTCTATGAGGCGTTTTACTAAATGACAAAAAAGAACGTTTCTTTTAACGTAAGCCGTGACAATAACCTTTTCCACCGCCATGAGTATTATTTGATCTTTGGCTTCCTTAACAAGCTGAAATGTTTTTAAAAGGAAAATAAATATCATATACTCTTTTACGTATTTTGGTATTGAAAATGGTTTTTTTATGTCAATATATTTAAATGATATATTGTGATTGAAATGTGGAAATGTTATCTTTACTTTATGTTTGTTTTATGTGTTGTGAATATGTTATGGTTCTTGGGAATTTTTTACGTATACGGGTGGTTCTATGATAAACCTAGGGCGGGTGATCTTGAGATAGCTCTCCAATGCATTGGGTAACGTGATAGAGATAAACATAAATGTTTCTCCTAAGAGATTTAGGAAATATACTGTGATGGGTATTCCAAATGTAACTCTCTACGTGACTATGAAAATTACAATGTAAGTATGTTATGGATGCCACAAGTTACCTTTGTGATTTTTGATTACTATGTGTTATTCATAAATCTTATGATTTAATGAGGTATGTTAAAAATCTTATGTTTTGATGGACTAATGTTTTCTTTATTTATTTTATAACTCTTATTGAGCTTTTTATGCTCATCCAAAGTTTTGAAATGTTTTTCACCGGATTTAAAGATGAATAGGGTCAAGGATGGGATCAAGGAAAAGACATGTTGTCTAAAACATGAATCTAGACATGACTCTTTTTTTTCAAGAGTTTTTATTTTATGATAAAAGTGGAAACTGAGTAGAAGTGTCTACATTGTAATTTTTGAGATGTAATGTAATGGTTATGGCCTAATTCTCTAAAACTCTAAATATGAAAAGATACTCAATGTGAATTATCCATTTAATCCAAGATTATGTAATGTTTTAAGGTCGGGTCCTTATACTGTACCCAAATCTCTGATACCACTTGTTGAGTCCGATGAAACTGCCTATAAACTATCTGGTGTTATGCATTCACAACTCACAAGGCCTAAACAAAGTACTAGAAAGAACCTGCATTGTTGAAGTAATATAACTTAGAAGACACACCGCACCTAAATCACCACACTACAATGCACACTTTCGTAACAACCCAGACAATAACTTCTAAAATACAACAATTTAAAGAGGTAAAGGCAAAAGAACAATTCAAAAATTTACATTTTTGGTCATTAGTCCTAATCCACTGGGGAATTTTATAATCTCTTTTATTAAGTAACAAAAGATTATCACAATGTAATCTCACCTCAATTGAACAAATGTTCACACCCTACTACTTAAATTAGAGTCCAACCGGTGCAGTCGATAGTGTCATCTTCCAATGTTCACGTGAGTGTATCCACGTAACTCCTATATCGAGGGCACTTCTATGTTTGGTCAAAGACACCCACCATCTCAAATCGTTATGTCGATGAACAGTGTGTGCATCTGGAAGCTCTGTGAGTTTACTCTTACATATCGTCTTTTAGACTCTTACATATTCTCAGAGTTGCTTTTACATCATCCTTTTGCACCTCTACACTCCATATTAATTCTAAGTAAAGGGATTACCTTCCGGTTTCCTGCTTGTGACTGTCTTCATCTCATTTGTCGGCTTCTGAAATTTCAGACGTTGTAGGTGCCTCTCCACCATCTTCATTTGAGCATCGGAGGTTAACCTTCTGGAATCTCTTTTTTATTAGGTTTATTTCTAAGTGTAAAAATGGTTTTTACACACTTGAACCTAACACATAACATATTAATATAACATAAATAATGCACATAATAGAATGCACAAAACAAATATTTTGTGTAGTATATATTTCATATTATTGTGAAAAATTATTAATATAATACAGAACTTATGTTGAATTGTATGTTTATATAATACATAGGACATAAGTTATGTATTTTAAATACATTTTCTTAATTTGTTTAATGGGTTCTTGATTAAAAAAAATTTGAATTTTAAAAAAATATATATAGTTGTTTTTTTTACATTGAACTATTAAAAAATATTTAAATGTTTTGATTTTTGACACAAAATATTTATTTTTTGACACACAGCATATGTTCTCCATTTATTCATCATTTTATTTTTTTAATAGTTGTTAGTTTTATATTGGTTTTATTAGGGAAAATTTTGTTTAAACGCTGAGTTTTTTTAACGCATAATATATTTTATGTACTTTAAAAAATTATTACTAAATTTTTAAAGCATTAGTTGTTTTTAAATCACATAGCATATGATCTATGGGTTTAATTAATTAATTAATTTTTTAATAGCTTCCATTTTATAATTTCTTTTGAAAATGGTTTTGTTTTTTTTCTTTGTTTACATTTTTTTGATCATTTAAATGTTAAATTTTACAATTTTTAAATGGTTTCACATTTTGAAAATATGACATAATCACGCTAGAATTTATTATACTTATACATGTAAATTTATATGGAATTTAATGATGTCTTATTTTTTAAAATACGTACATTTTTTTAATATATATATATATGATTTTATTTATTTCATAAAAAACGTGGTGAAGTGATATAAACCCTTGAATTTTTCATTTTAAAATCCTATTATATTAGTTGAATTATAAACAAATAGCGTGTCCTTTTACCAAAATTGATTCCTATCATTGGGAAAAATTTTCCATGATAAACGCCAAAAATCTATTATAAGATTTATTCATAAATTTTCCAATTTTTATGACCTTTAATTTTTTTTATTTTAATACAGTAATTCTGTATAATTATGTTTTTATAAAATGCTATAGATTTATATTGTTTTAAAACTTTAACAATTGCATAGGTTTGTTTTTCAATAAAGGCACCGCTAAAACCGAGGAAGACCAAAAATTCATCGAGGTTAACAAAACTATTAAGTTTTTTCCACGCAAACTATTTTCCACCCATCATTTTATTAGTGCAGAAATCATTTAAAAAAACATCGCTATTAAATATATGAAATATATATGGTTTATGTAACCGTGTAAATTAGGTCCAGCCCCACCCAGACATCACCATGGCCAAAATTTTCCATGATAAATTCCAAAAAGCTATTATAAGATTTATTCATAATTTTTTTTTGACATTTAACTTTTTTATTATTTTGATACATTAATGCTGCATAATTATGTTATTATAAAATGCTAGAGATTTTATACTATTTTAATCCTTTAAAACACTGCTATTAAATATATGAAATATATATGGTTTATGTAACCATGTAAATTAGGTCTGGCCCCACCCGAACATCACCATAAGTCGGACCAGTCACGGTCTCAGGCTGGCCTTAACTGTCAGGCAAGCCATTGGCTGACCCAATGTGAGATTTTACTATTTTTAAAATAATATATATAATTAGTAGTTATATCTTAAATTGTTGATATATATATTGAAAATATATATTATACATAAAAATTTATATTAAACACCCATTACAAAAATTATATTATTTGAGATGGAAAAAGCACACAACACTTGCACATTAAGAAATTATATTATTTATTTGTGGTAATAAAAATAAATACTATAGGAAAAATATATTTGATAAAAAAATATATTATACATTTATTCCATTACAAAATTGCATTATATTGATCATAGAAAAAACAATCATATGATGTTGGCGTGTCTTTGTTAGGGCTTTAACAACATGTCGAACTCATTATCGATGTTGAACACATTGATAAAAAAAATTATCGACTTTATGTGCAAATGATCCATTGGACTCATTTATTTATTTATTTTGATTTTAGCACTAGATTATTGGGGAGGTGGGCACACTCCTCCAACCCAAATAATGGGGATTTGTTTTTGTTTTTTTTAATGTTTTTTTAATAATTATATTTAGATATTTTAATGCGTTTTAACTAATTTAAAACTAGACTCAATGCCTAAATCGGTTGTTGTAGGCACACCCTTGGAAGTTTGAGGTAGGGCATTGAATTCTCCCCATTAGTAGTCCCCCCCTGTTTTTTGGTAGCAGATCATGCGGGTTAGTGGACTGCCTTCATTAGGGCTCGAGCCCAACCTAGCCCAAGTCATGCTTTATTGGGCCAGTTTGGGTGGGTTTTTAGGCCACCAAGCCAAAATTATACCCTTGAGGTTTATGTTATGTGTAAGGATCAATGTCATTAATTTTAATTTTCGGTTTAAGAGATTTATTGAAAGGAATAATATATGATCGTGAAAAAATTTGTCAAATTATTTTGATTTATTTTGAACTGATAAAAATTAATCGGTATTTGAAATTTTCTTGGGCAGTTAAAAATAATAATAATAATTGTATTATTATTACTACCATTATTATTATTATTATTATTATTATTATTACTACCATTATTATTATTGTTGTTGTTATTGTTATTATTACTACTACCATTATTATTATTATTATTATTATTGTTATTGTTATTATTGTTATTTGTGTCAAAGAAAAATAATGAAAATTTACATGCGTAATTAATAATTATGTTACGGTCGAAATATTGGTTGGGTGAATATTTTATCTGGTTGTCAAATTAATAATTATGATATTATTAACTATTAAATAAATGCATTTTTATGTGATTAATATATATATATACATATATATATATGAGTTAAATATATGTGTGTGTACATATATAATGTGTATATATATGTATATAAGTTAAATATATGTGTATATGTGTGTGTGCGGGTGTATATATGTATGTGTGTGTGTGTGTGTAATGTGTATATATGAGTTATATGTGTGTGCGCGTGTGTGTTTTTTAAAAAGTTGAGATCAAAACATTATTTTATTATGCAAAAACCATTTTCTATCAGGGTAGAGAGAGACTCATTACATAGTATGTAGCCCTAATGCTAATTGGTCCATGAATATGGCCCGAAGCCCAAGTGCAACCTCATGCCTGAATCATTCTGTCTCTGTCACCGCTTGTCGGCATGATGCTTGCGTCGCCGTCTGCCTACGTCGTGTTTGTGTCACCGTGTGCACGCGTCATGTTTGTGTCACCGCCTTCCTACGCCATGCCTGCGTCACCGCCTGCACGCATCATGTCTGCATCACCGCCTTCCTGCGTCATGTATGTGTCACCACTTGCGATGTAAATCCCCCGTGCTTGCCAAGATTTGAACCCCGGTCCTTTTGGATACAGGATTATGATGTTTACCACTCAGACACCACCTCAACTACACATATGTGTGTATGCTAGTGTGTGTGTGTGTGATGGTGTATATTTTTTTTGAAGAAGAGATAAAAGATGTATTAATGATCAATCAAACCAGACCTACAAATCCAATAAGGGAAAGAGTCCACCCAACAATTATCACCTCATGATTTCCCAAAGCAAGTTAGACGATGGGCAGCCAGATTGCCTCCTTATCTGATGAAAGCAAATTTGCATTCAGCGAAGCATTCGATCAAGGACCATATTTTTCTCAAAATAAGGCCAAAAAGGCTGGGAGTCCTCTGATAAAGCAGTAATAACTTCAAGACAATCAGATTCCACCAAAAAATTGGTCCAAACCTTTGAGCGAGTAAGAAGGATCCCCTGGAGAATGACATATGCCCCTGCCACCACTGCGCTCCAAGAGCCTTGAACAGTCCTATAATGAGCTTCCACAACCTTACCATTACTATCATGGGTAATAAAACCAATACCAACCCTAGAATTAATAGAGACGATCGCATCTGTGTTAATTTTAAAAAAACCCTCTGGGAGGGGGGAGACCAATAGGGAGATTTCTACCGAATGAAACCCAAAGAAAGCACAACATCATCAACTTTCCAACAATTCATCTATTCTCCGGCCCTCTCAACCCAAATACAATATGAGGTCAACTTATTATGGAAAATGAATTCATTTCTTCTAGTCCAAACCAACCAAGCAATCGTGCAAATAAGCCCCACAACTCTTGATTCCAACGAATACACCCATTTAATGAGGTTTTGGACCAACCTAATAGATGGATCAAAGTACTTTTTAAAATCCAGTGCACATTCCTTCCACACCCCTTCCACCCCATGACGTAAGAGAATTGCACGCAAAGGAGATTCAACATCTTGAAGGCACAACAGACAACTAGCATCCTCTGCAAGATGACGTCTCACTAGAAGATCGCAGGTTGGAAGTACACCAGAGTAGACCTACCATCAAAAAAATTTAACCTTGGGTGGAGAAGTGAGCAGACCTGCCACCAGTGATGGTGTATATGTGTATATGCATGTGTGTGTGTGTATTATGTATAAATGTGTGAGTGTGTGTGTAGTGATAAATTTTTATACATATTTAATGAATAATTAAGTGTGTTTTAGAGAGGTTTTTTTAAATGATATGGGGTGACACATGGATTTAAGAGGATAGAAAAATAAACAAAGTGAGATAAATGAGATAGAATAAATGATGGAAATATAATTGAAATACAATAAAATGGTGACATAATTAATTGATGGAACAATAGGAGGTTTGAGGCATGTCATAAAGAAACTTGGGATAAATTTAAGTCTCATGAACGTAAAGCATGAGGGGAGAGGGGAAGTAATAAATGATGGATGTGAATATGTGGTCAATTAACCAACCCAACGCAGTCCAAACATCCTTAAATTCAGGCATGACTATCTCTGTGTAGGTATGTGCATGTGTGACTAACTGACCGATTTAAAGATGACACGGTCCAAACATCCTTAAAGACGGACGTGACTATCTCTGTAGAGGGATGTGCAGTGCGATGTTACTAATGATAACCACTGTCAATGTGAGGTGTGCAATGTTACCTTAAAGGTGGTACTTGGTTGGACTTATCTAATATCCTTACCTACAACAAGTGAAAGCTGGTGGGGTTGGAGTTCATGGAAGCTTGGCCAGCACATGATAACTCGACACATGTATGATTTTATGATAATTTAAGCATTTTCTTATGTCACAACATACACCGTTATATACCATGTGTACTTACGTTAAGGATGAATTGATGGTGTGAGTCTTGCACTCACACCCTACTCGATCATTTCAGAGTGCTTGTCGATTTTATGACCAGAGATCTGGCGAAGGGTAAGGGTCCTATGATGGACGGTTGAACGTAAGAGTACGAAGCTGGTAGCAGACCGAGATGGACTCTAGAGGACCCCATTTTTTATTATTTATTTATATGCTACCACCTTTACTTGGTTTGGCTTGCCACTTTAGGAGCACATTTATTTCTTTGTATGACAAGTATGTTAGCTATTTGTTTCCTCATGATTACTCTAATTATTTATTATCTTGTTTATTATTATTATCTTCTCAATGGCGTGATATTGAGAGTATAATCTCTCTATTGGAAAACATAGACTCTTGTTGCTAGTTCAAAGTCTCTTACATATGGTGTGGCGCGCATTAGGCCATGTGACCCTCTGGCTCTGACCTAATGGTACAGGTCAAGATGTTACAAATTGGTATCAGAGACATAGACTCTCTATTGGAAAACATAGACTCTTGTTTCTTCTTTCTTTTTTTGGACTAACTAGGGACATAGTATAAATGAGATGATTGTGTGAGACTCAGGTGAGAGAGTTTCCATGTGCCTAACCAACACATGTGTAACGAACCTCCAAGTTACCATGAATGAGATTTATGTTACAGTTTTTATGAGATTTGGGATGCGTTCATGCATCATAATTAAACACATAGGTCTACATGACATATATACTTGTTGCTTGTGTTAGATAGATCCCAAATAATTAAATGCCTATTGAAATCGTGATATGTGTCTCGTGTATTATTTCTTTCCTTTTTTTATTTGAGTATTTTGTATTCTATACTTGAGCATATATATGTGGTGTTGGCTAATGTGTGGATGTTGGTAATATGGGCTTGAGCCTTGAATAAGTGGCAAGTGTTTTGTATGTTTCTTTCTTTGCATGTCATTTTTTTGACCTCTATATGTGTTTTATTTACTAAATTGTGCATATACCTGAAACTCATTGAATTTAATAAATAATTTGGAATGAGTTAGTAGTTTCAATGAGTTCGAATGAAATTAAAATGTACTAATTTCATATATATTTTTAAAAAGTTATTATCTTAATATGGAAACTCCTATAGTGGGGAGCAGTGACTCCATTATCTGAAGTGCTTCTCGAGGGCGTGAAGAATTATGGTGGGAATATTGTGACGACTAGTGTCGTTGGTTTTAATTTTCAGATACCGATTAATTTTTATAAATTCAATCAAATCTAAATAATTTGATAAATTTCCTCATAATCACATATTATGCCTTTTAATATATATATATATATAAGAAAAATATATGTGAGTGTGTGTGCGTGTGTGTGTGTGTGCGGGTTTGTGTATATATATGTATACACGACCTGCTCTCCTTATGGATTTTCTAGGGTTTCCCCCTTAGCTCCTTTATAATGGAGACTACTTCCTTTTCCCTCTATTGGCTTTTGGTTGTCTCTCATGTTGGATGCTTGCATCTCACCTTCCCTTATCGGCTTACGGTGTGTTGTTTTCAGATCTGTTCCAGATCTGATGATTCTAACCTAGATTTGGTTGGGAGTTCTTCATTGGGAGATGTTGGACATTGTTGGTGGTGACGACGTCGTCATGGCATCGGTGTAAGAGGGGGTCGATGTTTTCTGTTGCTTTGGGCAGCGACGACGACGTGGCTTTGGTGCTTGTGGACGACAGGGAAGTTGATAACATTTGTGGCATCAAGCGGCCACAACTGCATGGTTTTAGGTGGCATTGACAATGTGGCTTTGTCCTAGGAGGGCTTCAAGGTGGGCAGTGGTATCCCCAACATTTGTGGCTTCATCCGGAAAAGTTGATGTGGACTCGGATCTCGAAGGGGACAAGAAAAGTGGTGACGTCTGTGTTTTTAGGCAACGTTGGTGGTGCGACTTCGGGCAGCGACGATAGCGTTACTTCGACATAGGAGGTTATCAGGGAAGGTAGTGGTGACGAGGTTTTTCTCCAGGTGATGGTGGTCTGATTAGGTTTTTCAAAACTCTTGATCCTTCATGTCTTTTCTTCGGTCTTTAACCATTGGGCATCCATGCCACCATTGGGTCTTCAAGCCATGTATATTTTCTAGGGACTTTGGGCTATCGAACCTATGGGTTATCTTTCAAGGTTGCAGGTGACATGATGAGACCGGTTAAATGACTCCACACATTTGGCATGCGGTACAACAATTCATGCAAGTACCGCCAAGTGGACGACCTCAAAAGAGGGATGAGTGTGGTGCTACCCATCGTTCAACCATCTTTCTTCAGAGATGAATAAGCACCTTGTAATATCTCAGATTTTTTGTGTATTATTTTTGGATATTATATGAATTATTTTCAAAACCAGGTGCTGAGACGATGTGTGTCTGAGTCCCGGTGTGCCCGAAATAAATGTTTGAAACATATTAAATATATTAATTAGAAAGCATACATAGTTTTCTTGAAAAATTGAAATTACTTTTAAACGGGTTTCCAAATCATAAATCTGAGGGTACCGTTGAGTTCAGAACATGAGGTTTTTCCTAAGCACGACTTAACATTAGTCGGCGCGGGTCGTTTGTGGAAAAGTAATCATGGGCGCATAAATGAAAAAATAATCAAATAAAATTATTTTTATTTCAAATGTTGACATCAGTCTTTAAATAGACTATTATGCAGAAATCTCGGGGTTTGCCACATAACCTTGGAGCCTTTGGAGGATCATTGGAGAGAGCTATGGAAAACCCTCTTAGGCGAACCACGTCGAAGTTGCGAATCAAAGATCGACACACCTCAGATTCAACGAATCTTGCCAACTACGACGATGATGCATCGTTCTTCGTCAATGATCAAACTGAATCGAGGAAGGGTGTATGTTTTATTTGGATTTCTTCCCCATTATTTATTTCTACAACAAACGAATTGATTCATGGATCGTGCGTATTGTGGAATGAGTTTATATTTGCGGGGTTTTGTTGGAGAATTATCTTTATGATTTTTTATTTCTTTGATTTTCATTCAAACAACAACAATCCGGGATCGAAAAAGTATCAATCGAGGTCCATTCCTCTTGATTGATTATGTGCTTTTCTCCCCCATTTCACCATTCATCGTGGAAATTCTTCATTGGCCCACAGTTCAACGTTTTACCGAACAATCGATCGCTGCACACTCGTTTCTTGGCACAACGATCTAGAATCGTAGATCTGGGATCAACATGACACGATTGAGGTGCGATGATAGAGATGAAGTGATTCGGACAACAGTGGATTCCCAAATTCACGTTCTTCGATGCAAAATGAGGAATGAAGATTTGATCCATTTTCCAAGAAGATCTGGAAACGGAACATGTTGTTCGACAACGACGATGATTGGATGAGCTTGGATCTTCGATTTTGTAACGAAACAATCACCAGATTGAAGACTGACAGCGGAGGAAGTGCATGGGAGAAACTCCAGCAATTCTAGAAAATCCCAAACAACACGGTGTGTAAACTGGATCTACACGCTATGTGCCCCCCCGAGCGACGACTAGGGTTCTGGAAGAAGTTAAACATCACACAACATGTGACCCCTATCACACAACATGTGGTCCCTCCCCAGATATTTGGCGTGTACTTTGGGAAGTACACGGACATGGGGTGGAGTACACGGGTTACCTACACGACATGTACTCCCCCATACGACACTGGTTGGACCAAGTACACGGGCCAAGCCGTGTACTGGCACATGAACATAGGTACACGGGCTGAAGCCATGTACTGGCACACAGGTAGAGTATATGGGGTGCCTACACTACGTGTACTACTACACGAACACAGTTTGAATGACACAGGCCGTTTACACGGACAAAACCTAGGGTCAAGGGACATGGCGTGTGATAAGGTCGAAGGTCGCTACGACCCTCAGAATTACATTTATTAACCTACACTAGCACAATGGTGCATAGTCGATCCAAAGAGAAGGCGGGTGATTGATCTAAAGCTTATTCAAATCAAACCCCACTGTTGTCAGGAGTGGGGTAAACATTCTTTTTTTTAATTTTTTTTTACTTTTTATATTTTTTTATGATTTTCTTTAGCTAACAGAAATGTGAACAAAAGAATTTGTCTAAGAAACTAGATCTACCACTAAATCTTACACTAATCCTACACTAAGTACAGATAAAAGTGAAAGTAATATAAAAAAACAAAATACTAAAATAAGGCAACAAGGCCGAAGGAGCAGAGATCAAGTAAGACACTCAAGATTTCTAAACTTACTAGTTAAAAAGATAACTTCTCCACTGAAATTTATTGATTCACACCTTAAGACAAGATTGATATATCTTCCTCGCCAGAAGACACATCAAATAGAGGTATGACTTTTGGAGTTTACCACTCCAAAATTTATCTACTATTAAAAATTTGAAAGAGAATACAGTTGAAATAAAACTTGCCTTAAAACACCAACTGTAATGACATTAACGCTTCAAAAAGAAGATGTTCAAGTTCAATCTCGCCGAATGAACTTGAAGCTTTGAAGATTTTTTAACAAGAAGGTGTGAACAAATAAGTCGATCATCAGAGGTGATCTCGCCAATCAACTCTGATGTCAAAAAAGATAAAGTGAAGAATTTAAAGGATAAACCAACCAAGATTAAAAATTCAAGAGCAAGACAATTCAACCTATGATCATATTGATTACAACATTGAAAAATGTCCGATTACAGAGTATTGAAACATGAGTACAAGGGAAAGAAGGACTCCCCAAGTGTTGCACTGCTCTCGGGCTCCTTCACCTTCAAGTCTGCTTATGTGTTGCTCCTAAGAGTCTCCTCAGGTCTGATCTCAAAAAGATCGTGTCGTGGAATCGAATAAGAGAGTCCTTGATGGCATCATCCCCCCCAATTCCGCTGCTTGCTCTACTTCAATATCCACTGTCTTCTGCTGCTCGTCATTACATGTTTCCACCGACATACTTTGGTTCTTTAACCTTTGACTACACACATGCGTTTTTTCACTTAACACAAGTCACTTTAAAATCTCCTTTGTAACTAACTCCCCGCAAGTTAGTTGAATGTATCTGGACAGAGTTTCGACTCTTGAATGAACCTACACAAGAAAGACAAAACAAAACAGTTAAAAACATGAAGGAAATAAATAAATAAATATTTATAATTAAAGTTATCAGTTTATTTAAAAATCTTTAATAGAATTAATAAGATTTTAAATTAGATATTATTTAATAAGTTATTTTATTAGCATTATTATTTACTAGTAATTATATTTTAAAATTAGATTTTTATTAATTAAAATGAAATATTATTATTATTAACATAGTTATTATTATAAAAGTTAAGTTATAATAATTCAACTAAATATTTAAGTATTATTAAGTTAATTAAATTAATAATTCTGTTTTATAAATTAATTATTATTATTATTATTTAAGTTTAGTTATTATCATTGTTTTTTTTTTAAATTAAGTTTTAATTTATTTTTTTAATAAAAATCTTCTTCCCCAATTCGGCGCAACCCTAGTGGGGATCTGTCTTCTTTGGCGCCGACGACAAGTGAGGGGAGGGGTTCGACTTCCTCCAGAACAGGTCTCTCGACTCAGGCGACTCCTCCTCCTCCTCCTCCGGCGCGACGGACTCCTCTCTTCTGGTCAACAGTGGTTCGGTTCGACAAACCTCCCCAAGAACATCGACACACAGAGATGTTCTTCAACCCAGTAGCCACGAATCGCGCACAGCGGTGGCTCTCTCTCCTGGTCAGCGACAGCGCAACTCCTCTGCTCACGATGGCGCATAGCGGTTCCTCCTCGGATGCGGCGCGACAGCGATCTGTGAATGGGGGCAAACTTAAGTAGAGTTTTTTAGATCTGAACTGGTTTGCGAATTAATTGGTTCTTTGGTTGAAATTTGAATCTGATTTGTGTGTTTGATTCTGTGGAGTTTGTGGTTGACAGAGCGAAAAATTCTGATTTGAATGTGTTGCGGTGAAACCTTCACCGACACAGGGTGGATTTGAGAAGAACAAGAAGTAGAAGACACCGATGCGGCATCGGTGTCTCGTGAGGAGGATGGGGAAGAATCGGTAGGATGAGGGAACTGTCGGTGAGCCGCTGTGGACGAGCGTAGGTGGAACCGACGAGGGAGATCGGTCTATCGGCATCAGTGTGAAGAGAATGATGCCGAAGTGTCAGTGTGAGGATGTTGGGACTGATAGGTGAATTGGTATGAGGGAGAGAGACTGATGGTGTGAAGAGGATGAAGCTGGAAGCAAAAACAGGGGATTGAGGAAGGTGAAGGATCGGTGAGTGAGGGCCAGAGGAGGGACAGATGGAAGAAGAAATGGATCATGGCAGAGAGACACCGATAATTTAAAAAAAATAAAAAATTAAGTCACCGATAGTTAAAAAAAAAAAAAAACAAGACACCGACGGGTAATCGGTGAGCCGGTTCACGGATAAAAGTTGATTAATTAATAAATTTCATTATGAAAATACCAAAGTATGCATAATTATAAAAAAGTGTAAAATTAATTAATTAAATTGTTAAAAATTAAATAAAAAGATGTGGAAAACTGTATAAAAATAAGGCCACATCAGCATGTAACCCCTTTACACGGCAAGTAATCTTTTATACATGGCATAGATCTCTTGTCCTTCGTATCTTGCACAAGTTTCATTAGGGTTTGTTCCCCTTATTCTTTCCCTGAAGGTAGGTATGAATCGTTTCATACTCATAGTACTATGATCCGTTTAGCGGGCTTCCTGGATAGAGTAATTGGAATCCCTCCGAGAGGCTCGAAGTGAGATCCTCTATTCATCTCTATGCCTTAGGTGGAGTTCTTGGTATCTATGTTACCAACACTACCCAAACACCAATCCTCTACTTAATAGGGTTAATCCATACTGAGTTGTTGCTATCACCCAATGGCCTTAGCAGTGATCCTCATATGTGTATCATATTCTCTTCTAATCTTTCAGCATGTATTCTCTCTTATGATGAGACCCGACGAGCAATACCTCTCGGACAAATGTCATCAGTGCTATCAGACTCAGGAGTGTGTTCTCCTAGATGAGTGCTTTGTGGAATCTTCGAGCTAAAATCCTAGGCTGGTATACTATAGTTGTGACTTGCCTCTAGACTGCGTGTCTTTGTTGAGTATATTTGAATATTCTTGTTACATATATTGTAGACATATACCTGTGTAGAGTTGAATTTATTTTCCTTTTTTGTATGCTTTGTGGTTTTAGGGTGTCCTACTAAGTATTGTTATACTTACCCCTGTACGGGTTTTTCCTGCATGTGTCATGTCTTGTGCAGATGATCGACCTTTTGAAAGAGTCCTAGGTGGATCAGGACTAGCCGATACTTTGTGAGACCGAACAGACCGAGATGTGTTCCTATGACATTTAGACAGTAGTCTCAGTTTCTTTACTTTCAGGTTGGATTTGCATTACAGACTCTTTGTGGTGGGCTTGTATTTGGCCTTGTTTACTTTCCTTTACTTCCTGTCGTACTATGGTTGTGGGATATGGATGTATGCATGCATTTGGTTGTTCAATTATTTTTACATTTCACCATTTTATAGGCTTGGAGATGTGTGTGTGTGTGTGTGTGTGTGTGTGTATAGGTACTTAGGCAATGCCTACCATGTTAGTGATATATCTATTCAGTGCTAGTCACCAGCCCATGGCCTATTGAAGGTGGGCTTGGGGAGTTGCAGCAAGGGCCCCACTGGGATGGTTCGTGATAGAGTGGTATCAGAGGTGGTTGGTTATACCTTAGGATCGAGAGTCCGTGAGATTGGTTTGGGGCAATGGTGTTAAGTGTTTCGAGTTTGAATTTCAGGCCAAAGACTCTAGTGTTGGTGCGAAAGATGACATATCCCAACACTAGCACTCTAATAACCTACTTTTCGACTCGGTACATGAGAACACTAGTTACAGGTAAAACAATGGTACTTGCATCATATAGGAATGGATTATGGTTCCATGTCCTTCATAAGTCATCTCTCTAGATATACTCATTGACTGTGGTTCATCTTGTTTGTTTCAGGATGCCTCCACAACGTATACCAGCTAGGATTCAGTAGCACAATCATAAGGATGATCCCTTCAGCGATGAGGCTTCAATATAGGGATTAGTTCCTGAGATGTTAACTCTAGGTGATGCACCATCCATACCACCACCTATGGAGCAACATGTGGTACCCGCAGTACCAGTGGATGAGGAGTGTAGGCTGAGCACACTTCATGAGTTTCAGTGGAAGAGACCCCTAAGGTTTCAAGACAAGCCTAACACATAGGTGGCTAAGGACTAGCTTGAGGTAGTGACCCGAGTCTTCCATCTAGTCAGGACACCAACAAATTAGATGGTGGCCCTGGCAGTGAGCCTTCTTCTTGGCTCAGTAGGGTGATGGTGGGGTTTAGTTGCCCTGTCTTATGACGAGGTGACTCTTTTATGGATAGAGTTCAAGTATCTCTTCAGAGAGGAGTTCTCACTAGCGACGCTGAGGGGTGTACATATTCAGGAGCTTCTACAACTCAAGCAGGGAAACATGACAGTAACTGAGTATTCATTGAGGTTTACCAACCTCTCCAGATACTCAATGAATATGGTTTGAGATCATTTTTTCAGGGTTCAGATATTCAAGCAGGGTCTGTATAGAGACATCTGATCCAACATTATCCCTCTATGAATTTATACTTATGCTGGGGTGCTAGACCGAGCTTTGGTGGATGAGAGTTTCTTGGCTGAGCATATACAACGTGTAGTTTTCATCAGTGGGAAAGCAGAAGCAAATACCTCAATAGCAGGGATTCGATATCAGTATCAAAGATCTGGATGTGGGATTTGTTTCAGGAGGTGGTATCTGGAAATAAGATATGCAATACAAGCCTCACAGGTTGGGTCTAGTCAGCCCAGAGATAAGCGGTGCTACTCGTGTGATGGCAGGGGACATCTTCCTTGAGATTGTTTGACACGTCGTATAGCTAACAGAGAAACCGTGGATGTGACACCAAGGTAGAGACAACAGCAAGAGAAAGTAAGTTCCCAGGGCATCAGACATGACAAAGGATATGAGATAGTAGTTGGAGGTGGTTGACGTTTTGACATGTTACCACCACCACTACCCACAAGTGGTCCACGTCAAGCTCAGGGAGCTGGAGGAAAAGGGCAAGAACAACTGCAGGTGGTCGAAGCTTACGACCTGAGGATATGAGAATGATTCGAGGTATGATTTATGTCTTTTCTACTTTATCTACATTATTGATACACACAGGTTCTAGTCATTCCTTTCTCACCACATATCATGTTCGATACTTAGAGATTCCGGTTGAAACGTTGACTTGACCCACACACTTGGAGACTCATACTGGAGAAGACTCAGCGATCACTCACTTGTGCCGATAGTGTGACTTGACCCTTGGAGGTGAGAGTTTCATTTAAAATCTCTTGGTAGTAGTGTCAAGACCTTAAAATGTAATTCTTGGTATGAATTGGTTATCTATAGTCTATGCCCATATTGAGTATTTTAGGTTAATGGTGTGGTGTGTCCACAGTGACAGAACTAGGTTTTCTTTTTGTTGGTGAAAAGGAAACCTAGGAAACATAGGATGGACTCGTGCATAGGAGGGTGAAACTAATTACTCTTCGTGAGTTGAGGGTGTAGTTTGAGGACTTGCAAAGGAAGGGATTTGTTAGACCTAGTGTTTCACCCTAGGTATCCCCAGTTTAGTTTTCCAAAAAGGTAGACAGAAATTTGAGGTTGTGTGTGGACTACCAGTGCTTGAATTAGGCGACCATGGAGAACAAGTATCCACTACCGAGGAAAAATGACCTATTTGATCAGTTGATAGGGGCACGATGGTTCTAGAAGGTTAACCTTAGATCAAGCTATCATTAGTTGCGAGTATGGGATGGGTATATAACAAAGACAACATTCATATGTCTCTAGAATCACTATGAGTACTTAGTTATGCCCTTTGTTATGACGAACTCCCTGGTAGTGTTCATGGGAATCATGATCGGGATCTTCCATCCTTTCTTAAATTGGTTCATGGTAGTCTTCATTGATGATATAATTGTGTACTCGTTGTCCAAGGAGGAGCATGCGAGACACTTAAGGATAGTTATGGATGTAATCTGGAAGCACCATATTTATGGAAAACTCTCAAAGTGTCAGTTCTAGATTTAGGAAGTCCACTTTCTGGGATACATTATCTCAGCAGATAGAGTGGTAGTGGACCCAACCAAGGTCGAGGTAGTGTTAACATGGGATCCACCTAAGAACATGATGGAGGTATGAAGCTTCCTTGGGTTGGAAGGCTATTACCAGAGATTCATACCTGATTTATCTAGAGTATCAACACCCATGACATCTTTGACTCGAAAGGGGAAGCCTTTCATGTGGACAAAAAAGTGTCACCAGGCTTTTCTAACAGTTGTGGTAGAGTTTAAAGATCACTCCCATCTTGAGATTTCCAGAGGAAGGTGTTTAGTACATAGTGTTCTATGATGCATCTAGAATTAGGGTTGGTTGTGTTCTAATACAGAGGAAAAAGGTGATTGTATTTAGTTTATGCTAGTTGAGACCAAATGAGAATAACTATGTGGCCCACGATCTTGAGCTAGCAGCAACAATATTCAATTTGAAGATGTGGTGACACTACCTGATGGGCGAGAAGTTTATCATCTATTCCGATCACAAGAGTCTCAAGTATATATTCTCTCAGAAGGATCTCAACTTGAGACAGAGGTGATGGCTAGATCTCCTCTAAGATTATAATTTCAAAATTGTGCATACTCATGGGAAGAAGAACGCGGTAGAAAATGCTCTTAGTAGTAGATCTTGTTCACAATTACTGAACGAGGCATCAAAGTAGTTGGACTCATTGAAGTTATCCTTTATGGATAGAGCTGGAGCATCTTACCTCCAGTCGATAGAGCTGGAGCATCTTACATCGGTGAGACCGATGGTCAAAAATTAAAAAGTGACTTAAATTATTAGAACTGGATAAATAAAACTAAAAAATTAAAAAGAAAGGTTTTAAACAATCTAAACTAATTAATTAAATAGCTAAAAGAATACTTAAAAATTAAAACACACTGTTTTAACAAATTAGACTTAAATTGTTGATTAAAATTAATTGACAAAATAATTAAATTCATAATGTAAAGTTATTTTAATCAATCTAATCTACAACATATAATATTAAATTAAAAACTAGTTAATTAATACACAAATAAGATGACTAAATGATTATTTATTATAAGAATCAATTTAAAAAGTGAGAAAATTAACATAACTAATTATGAAATAATTGTATTAGGTAAGTTAGTTAGATTAAATTAATATTTTTAAAGATTAAAATTACACAATTTGATATAAACTTTTATTAATTAATAAATTTCATTATGAAAATACCAGAGTATGAATAATTATCAAAAAGTATAAAATTAATTGATTAAATTGTTAAAAATTAAATAAAAATATGTGGAAAACTATGTAAAAATAAGGCCACATCAGCGTGTAACCCCTTTACACGTCATGTAGTCTTTTATACATGGCATAGATCTCTTTTCCTCCGTATCTTGTACAAGTTTCATTAGGGTTCGTTCCCCTTATCCTTTCCCCGAGGTAGGTATGAATCATTTTGTAACGCCCTGACCCTAGAAGCCTAGAGTCGGTGCATTATTTTATTACATTGGCATGATACAAGGAATCAAGTCCAAAATGACCGATCAGTTTAGCAGTCTTGGAAAATAGATTACATACATGAAAGTTACATTACACATTAGAAAATAAAACACAACATAAATGATCCTTTGAGAACACCATTAATCCCCTAGATTAACCCTGCTTATCAATCATAATACACTTCTTGGAATCCTAGGGAAATAAAACATAATAAAGGGGTGAGATCAAATGCTTAGTAAGGGTAAACAATACAACGAAAGATAACATAAACATTAAGCATGATGAGTAATTTAAAACACATGCATTTACAAATAATAAACATGAACACTTTATGGCAGGAATATGATATGAGTAAATAATGCCATAATAAAACATAGTCATGGGTATTCTACTAGTCAAATAACCACATGAACCATCAATAATATTTTCATAATGAGGAAATGTATTATGCCGGACTTTCTGAAACATCTTGTCAAGGCCTCGGCCGAGAAGTCTGAAAATGATTTTGGCCTCGACCAAAACCATATATCAAATTGGGAAAGGCCTCAGCCAATTCCACATCTAATTGTATCATGAGACCTACTAATGCACCGAGGATCTATAGCGGGCTCCACCCGTAACTTACTAAGTCCAATACATTCCTCATATAAAAATGTTGAAACATAACATAAACATTCGTATTAAAACTATCATATGAAATGTTAATACTTTAACCCTAAACCATGAATGGTATAAAAATAACACATCCACCGTCAAATATATCACAAAACCTTCAATACAATATGAAATATTTGTATCATACCAAATCAACCTTGATCAAGAATAATATACCGTAAAGGATGTTGACATAGTTGAAAATGATCAGTAAAAATCTTTGAGAGAAATATATCTTTTTCATGAAATCATTTAAAAGTCACATAATTTATAAAGGAATACATTTAAAATATAGTTTTGAATCAAAGTGTCACATACCACTTTGAAACTTTTAAAAGGAATTAACATTTTAAAACATTCATGTCCATATAAATAAATCCTTAAAACCATTTTGAAAACATGGACATTAATGAGAAAGGTTTAGAAGAATAAATCTTTAAAACATTTAAAATGATGTTTTAGTAAAAAAGTCCCTTAAAAATAATCTCTTTGAAAACTCTTTTATGAAACATGTATATGGATGATAAATATGTCCCAGTACATACTTATGTAAAAACAACCTCGGATAATAAAGGGATTGTGAAATTAACCCTTACCTTGTACTTTTCTTTTGTCGAGGGTACGTTAACCTCCTGTAAAATAGATAAATCATTGTTATTAAATTATACAAGAACCATATACGTAAATATTATATCATATATGATCTTCTAATATTGCTTTGTTAATAATATTTTAGTAGTATCATCGTTTCGGGTGTTAACTGATTCATTTTCCTTTATATGCTTAGTTACGTAAGCCATGTTTGTTATGAATAGGATGTGTTTGATTAATATATAGAATTATATTATGTTCATAAAAATTATTTTGAATCATAAAATGAAAATTATTCTTGAATGATTACGATGGGGAATGAATCTCATTGCGTTCATGGAGACGGTAATCCGTACGTACGCACGAGCGACAATATCATTATATTGATGGAAAAATCATATGTAATTGGATGATATATCATATATACAGAATCAATAACATTTTATATTTATTATTTACATCATTTATACTCTTTATTATACCCATACAAATAATGAAGTGTTTGAATAACAAACTACACCACGACATGGAGACGGTAATCCGTACGTACACACGTATGGTGAATTTTTCATTTATAGGATGGATAGAATAATGAATATGGTTGTACCAAATTTATAATAACATAAAAATATGTATAAGGTACTGGATTTATTATTTTAGTATGGAATCAACACTGAAAGATGAAGTGGAAGAAGAAAAGAACTTGAAAGAGGGTGGTGAAATTATTACCTCTACTTCTGGTGTTTTATTTTCAGTTGATCAAAAGGTATCCTTAGGTTGGCTTTATGATCAAATTAAGGCCTCTATGTAGAACTAAGGGAAGTTGTGAGGATATTTGGTTAGGGTTTGGCCAAGCTAAATGGCTTTGTAGGTGTGATTTTGAGTGAAGGGGAAGTTCCCTTTTATAAGAGGGGTGAGAGTCACTTTAAGAAAAAATTAAAATATTAATTTATTATACAATGATATTCGGTTTATAATGGATCAAAATAAATATATTTCTATCATTAGGTGGTTATGGGTTGAAATAATTTCAACCAATAGGTTTTAGAAAAATTTAGGTTACTATTTTAACCTTATTTTTTATATTTAACTCTTAGTTAAATAGTTTAACTTTTACCGTATCTTCTTGTATTCTTACACTATATGGTTAATAAACTTACTATAAACTTCTAAGAGAACCTCAAGTGGTTAATTAATGACATATATAATATTATTTAATCCATTTGTCTAAAACTTATATTTTTAGGAATATTATACCAACCTATAATATAGTATTTGTTTTAAAAATTAATTTATGCCAATTTCAACATTATTTGGTATTTGGTTTTTGTGAAAGTCATCAAAACTTGATTAATTCAAACAAGATATATTGAATCAACCATAACATTTCATATTCACCTATAAAATTCATGTATGTCATAAAAACTTTGAAATTATATTTATTTTAATATTTATAATACCATTTATTTGATTCTTTCATTAATAAGATAATTACTATATCATCATTGTGTCATAAATAAATTTATTTATTTAATGTCTAAAAATTATAAATAAAATATCATTATTTAGGAAACCTTTTTATATTTCTAATGAATATTTATAGTCAAATTTATCTTATGTATAACCCTATATAAAAAATGTTTTAGTTATGAAAACTTGAGTTTAACACTTTTAACTCTTCTTTAAATTAAATAATATTAAATGTCCTAATCTAATCCAAGTGGACCAAAATGATCATATTTTATTCCTAAGGTTGTTTTTGGTTGAATTAAACTTATTCAATATAATTAGGACATGTTTTAGGATAATAATAATATCATTTTTACCTTTAATTACCCTATTTACTTTTAACCGTTGTAAATAAAAGTTAAAAGTTACTATTCACCAAAAATTATTTTCATCTTATTGAACCACATTTTACTTACTGATATCAACCGTGTCTCTCGGAGTTTTTAAATTCAATTCATAGAAGCGGTAAAATTAAGTTTTATGCAAATTTTCAAATGCTCATAGGAGGTGGGTAAAATACGGTAAAAAGTTCATTAAAATATTTATATATCTAAACTTATTATAAAATGACTCCAATGAATTAAATTTAACTTATATAGGTATTATGTATCTATTTTGACCTAAAATAAATTTAAATAAAATAAATAATTATTTAAATAAAAATTCGGTTTTAACCAATAACGCAGTATGTTTCACTATTCATCAAAAATTGAAAGTTTTCAGGAAAATACCAAAAATTCACCCTAAGCTAATTTTGATATTCAGAATTAAAAAATGAATTCTATTTTACCAAATTAAAAACATATAAGTTTCATTAATTAATTTAAAATTAATTCCCGTTGTCAAAACCAAAAAACAAGTTTTTTAAAAAGTAAAAACTATCAAAAGATTGACATGTGTTTATGTCAAATTTAAATGTTAAATTACTTATAATGACCTATATTATATTAAATGATAAAAATATAATCTAATTATAATTCCAAAACATTCAAATTTATAATTGAACACTATGAATTATTTTGATTAAAAAAGTTATTTTCAATTAAAATTTAGTATTTTTCACTATTCACCCAAATATGACAGTTATCATAAAAACACCAAAAATTTATCAAAACTAAATTTTTATGTCCCGATTCTAAAGAAGAAGTTTATTTTGTCAAATTGAATATATAAAAGTGTCAAATATTGGATTTAAAAAGGGTTCTCCATTAAAAGGCTATAAAATTGCATTTTCTGAAAAATACTTCCTTTATCTGAAAAAATGAATTTATTCTTATATTATGTCTAAGAAACACATAATATGGATGTTAAAATTTATATGGAATATATAAAATTTAAAATTCAGATAATACTATTCATAACCGCTTTTGAACAACTAGTTTGTTAAGTTGTAGTGCGCTCAAACTCGGTGTTGCGTGTAGCGCAAGTTATTGAATTACTTTGAAGAAATAACATACTATGAAATATTGGGGTGTTACATGTTTCCTACTCATAGTAATATGATCCCTTTAGCAGGACTTCCTGTATAGAGTCATTGGAATCCCTCTGAGAGGTTTGAAGTGAGACCCTCTATTCATCTCTATGCCCTAGGTGGAGTTCTTGGTATCGATGTGACCAACAATACCCAGATGCCAATCCTCTACTTAGTAGGGTTAATCCATACTGAGTTGTTGGTATCACCCAATGGACATTTCAGTGATCCTCATATGTGTATCATATTATCTTAATATTTCTCAGCATGTATTCTCTCTTATGATGAGACCCGACGAGCAATACCTCTTGGACAAATGTCATCAGTGTTATCAGACTCAGGAGTGTGTTCTCCCAGATGAGTGCTTTGTGGAATCATTGAGCTAAAATCCTAGGCTGGTATACTATAGTTTTGACTTACCTCTAGACTGCGTGTCTTTGTTGATTATATTTGAATATTCTTGTTATATGTATTGTAGACATATACCTGTGTAGAGTTGAATTTATTTTCATTTTTTTGTATGATTTATGGTTTTAGGGTGTCCTACGGAGTATTGTTAAACTCACCCCTACACGGGATTTTCCCGCATTTGTCATGTCTTGTGCAGATGATTGACCTTTTGAAAGAGTCCTAGGTGGACCAGGACTAGCTGATACTTTGTGAGACCGAACAGACCGAGGTGTGTTCTTGTGGCATTTAGATAGTAGTCACAGTACCTTTACTTTCAGGTTGGATTTTCATTATAGACTCTTTGTGGTGGGCTTGTATTTGGACTTGTTTACTTTCCTTTACTTCCGGTCGTACTATGGTTGTGGGATATAGATGTATGCATGCATTTGTTTGTTCAGTTATTTTTACATTTCAACATTTTATGGGCTTAGAGATGTGTGTGTGTGTATAGGTACTTAGGTAATGTCTACCATGTTAGTGATATGTCTACTCAGTGCTAGTCACCAACCCTTGGCCTATTGAAGGTGAGCTTGGGGAGTTGTGGCAGGGCTCCCACTGGGACAGTTTGTGATAGGTTGGTATCAGAGGTGGTTGGTTCTACTTAGGATCAAGAGTCTATGAGATTGGTTTGGGGAAATGGTGTTAAGTGTTTCGAGTTTGGATTTCAGGCTAGAGACTCTAGTGTTGGTGCGGAAGCTGACATATCCCAACACCAGGACTCCAATAACCTACTTTTTGACTCGGTACATGAGAACACTGGTTATAGGTAAAAAAATGGTACTTACATCATATAGGAATGGATTGTGGTTCCATGTCCTTCCTGATTTATCTCTCTAGATATACTGATTGACTGTGTTACATCTTGTTTCTTTCAGGATGCCTCCGCAATGCATACCAGCTAGGATTCAACAAAATGACCATAAGGATGATCCCTTCAGTCAAGAGGCTTCAATATAGGGACTAGTTCCTGAGATGTTACCTCTAGGTGCTGCACCATCCACACCACCACCTATAGATCAGCATGTGATACCTGCAGTACTAGTGAATGAGGAGCACATACTGAGCACACTTCACAAGTTTCAGTGGAAGAGACCCCTCAGGTTTCAAGACAAGCCCGATGCACAGGTGGCTAAGGACTGGCTTGAGGTGGTGACCCGAGTCTTCTGTCTAGTTAGGTTACCAACAGATTAGATGGTGGTCTTGGAAGTGAGACTTCTTCTTGGCTCAGTAGGGTGATGGTGGGGTTTAGTTTCCCTATCTTATGACGAGGTGACTCTTTTGTGGATAGAGTTAAAGTATCTCTTCAGAGAGGAGTTCTCACCAGCAACACTGAAGTATGTACATATCTAGGAGCTTCTACAACTCCAACAGGGCAGCATGACAGTAATTGAGTATTCATTGAGGTTTACCAACCTCTCCAAGTACTCAATGAATATGGTTTGAGATCATTTCTTCAGGGCTCAGATATTCAAGCGAGGTCTGCATAGAGACATCTGATCCAATTTTATCCCTCTATGAATTTATACATATACTGGAGTGCTAGGCCAAGCTTTGGTGGTCGAGAGTTTCTTGGCTGAGAAGATACAATTGGTAGTTGTCATCAGTGGGAAAACAAGAGCAAATACCTCAGTAGTATGGAGCCGATATCAACATCAAAGATCTGGATGTGGGATTTGTTTCAGGAGGAGTTCTCTGGAAATAAGATTTGAAATACATGCCTTATTGGTTGGGTCCAGTCATCCCAAAGATAAGAGGTGCTACTCATGTGACGGTAAGGGACATCTTGCTCGAGATTGTCTAACCCACCATACAACTAACAGAGAATCCATGGATGGGACACCAACATAGAGACAGAAATAGGATAACTTAAGTTCCCAGGGAATCAAACACGATAGAGGATATGGGAGAGCAGTTGGAGGTGGTCAACTTTTTGACATGTTACCACCACCACCCCCAAGTGGTCCACGTCAAGCTCAAGGAGCTGGAGGACTAGGGAAAGAACAACTGCAGGTGGTCGAAGCTTACGACTTGAGGATATGGGAATGATTCGATGTATGATTTATGTCTTTTCTACTTTATCTATAGTACTAATATGCACAGTTTCTAGTCATTACTTTCTCACCACATATCTTGTTTGATACTTAGAGATTCTGGTTAAACCGTTGACTTGACCCATATGCTTGGAGACTCATACCGGAGAAGACTCAACGATCATTCACTTGTGCCGATAGTGTGACCTGAACCTTGGAGGTAAGAGTTTCATTTGGTATCTCTTGGTAGTAGCATCAAGACCTTATGATGTCATTGTCTATATGGATTGGTTATCTATACTCCATTCCCATATTTACTATTTTAGGTGAATGGTGTGGTGTTTCCATAGTGACATAACTAGGTTTTATTTTTGTTTGTGAAAAGGAAACTTGGGAAATATAGGATGGACTCGTGTATAGGAGGGTGCAACAAATTACTCATAAGTTAAATAGCCTAACCCTTGGTGTAGTGGGTGTTATAAGTTTCCAATTTCCTATAGTGGTGGAGGAGTACGAGGATGTATTCCTAAAATATGTTTGAGGTTTACCTCCCCACTGAGAGACACACTTCTTCATTGATCTACACCCCAGGATAACACCAATATCTATGCCAGCATACCAGATGGCTCCCGTAGAGCTTCATGAAATGAGGGTATAGTTGGAGAACTTGCAAAGGAAGGGATTTTTTAGACCTAGCGTTTCACTCTAGGTAGCCCTAGTTTAGTTTCCAAAAAGGTAGACAAGAATTTTAGGTTGTGTGTGGACTACCAGTGCTTGAATCAAGTGACCATGAAGAACCAGTATCCACTGCCGTGGACCAATGACCTATTTGATCATTTGATAGGGGCATGATAGTTCTCGAAGGTTGAACTTAGATCAAAATATCACTAGTTTCAAGTATGGGATGGGGATATAACAAAGATAACATTAATATGTCTCTACGATAACTATGAGTACTTATTGATGCCCTTTTTATGATGAACTCCCCAGTAGTGTTCATGGGAATCATGATCAGGATCTTTCAGCCTTTCTTAGATCGGTTCATGGTAGTCTTCATCGATGATATCCTTGTGTACTTGGTGTCCAAGGAGGAGCATGTGAGACACTTAAGATAGTTATGGACATAATCTGGAAGCACCATCTTTATGGAAAACTCTCAAAGTGTCAGTTCTAGATTCATGAAGTCCACTTTCTAGGACACGTTATCTCATCAGATAGAGTGGTAGTGTACCCAGCCAAGGTTGAGGTAGTGTTAACATGGGATCCACCTAAGAACATGATAGAGGTACGAAGCTTCCTTGGGATGGAAGGCTATTACAAGAGATTCATACCTGATTTATCCAAAGTATCATCACCCATGAAATCTTTGACTTGAAAGGGGTAGCCTTTCATGTGGACAAAAAAGTGTCACCAAGCTTTTCTAACAGTTGTGTTAGAGTTTAAATATCACTCCCATCTTGAGATTTCTAGAGGAAGGTGTTTAGTACATAGTGTTCTGCGATGCATCTGGAATCAGGCTTGGTTGTGTTCTAATGCAGAGGCAAGAGGTGATTGCATATGGTTTATTCTAGTTGAGACCACATGAGCATAACTACGCGACCCACGATCTTGAGTTTGCATCAACAGTCTGCACATTGAAGATGTGGTGACACTACCTGATGAGTGAGCAATTTATCATCTACTACGATCACAAGAGTCTCAATTATATATTTTCTCAGAAGGATCTCAACTTGAGACAGAGGTGATGGCTAGAGCTCCTCCAAGATTATAATTTCAAAATTTTCTATACTCATGGGAAGGGGAACGTGGTAGCAGATGCCCTTTGCAGTAGATCTTGTTCGTAGTTACTGAACGAGGAATCAAATTAGTTTCAATCATTGTAGTTATCCTTTATGGATGGATCTGGAGCATCTTACCTCCATTCGATAGTTGTTACCCCTTCGCTTTTGCAGAGAGTTGGGGAGGCACATCTTGGGGATGTTGACTACAAGATCCTACATGCTCGTATATCCACTAGACATGCACCTGATTAATTTTATAAAGGTGGGGATTATATCATCCCTTTTATAGAATGCACGATGGTACCAATGACGTTTTTAGGTTCCGGGCGCAGAGGAAGCATAGTTGGGCCGAAACCCAACTTTAATTTTTACCATGATAAAAGATTATTCCAGGATCAATACAACGATGAACACCAATCTCCACGGAATATAATAAAATATTTATATAAATAAGGAAGAGGGACAAAGCCTTTAGATAGGATCTTTGACATCATGTTTATAATTAATTTAATTAATGTTATAAAGAAAAGAATACCTGGATCTTTAGTATTTTATTCGTTGATGATGTTGATCATTCGGAATGACCCTTTCAGATTATCTCATTGCGCTTGTGAGTATCCAAACTATAATCCCTCTAGCGGTGATCCACATGTGCTCCGATGGACTCTGATAGACACCACTCGTTCTACGGTTGTTAGTGCGGTGAAACGAGTGTCTTGTGTCAGTCGTTCTTGATCGCTTGTTGTTTGGCCTTGAAGAATGTCTATCATTATTGAGAGGGGCGGGAAGTGGATTAGAGAGAGAAATTGTAGAGACCCAAAGCTTGACGTACATGGACATTACATTACTTTTTCAGAATACTTAATACATGAAAAAAACAGACGCCCAAAGACCGTATTAGTTTAGTGTCTTTGGAAACTCAGAACGTAATCTTCTAATCATGGTGAAAGATCTTCAACATCTCCCATAAAGATCTTCCCCTTTTGGTTTTCTTACCTAAAACCTTTCTTTATATCCTAGGGAAAATAAAACATAAAAATGGTGAGCTCAAATTCTTAGTAAGGGTAAACATAGAGAACATAAAACAATCCATAAACATTTGAATGAAAAAATTTGAACATAAAATCTAAACATCAAAATCTTGAGTGAAGACATAAATCTTGGAAGTACGTAAGACATATATCATAATGGAACATCAATCATGATGAAATAGCATGGGAATAAAACATGTAATTGTGTAAAACCATTAAGTACATGATATGATTTCCATAGTAGCCAAGGCATTGCTGCCAAGACCATCTTAGTGGACAAATTCCCTTTCTGAATCGAGTTCACTCCTCATTCCAGTCCTGTAACACTGAACCAGATTAACTTACTGTTCTAGCCATGTCTATATCATGAGATATAAATCTTTAACCAATGCACTGGAGGGAGATATAGGTCACACCCATCTCATAATAAAATCATTCTTTCGTGTGCCAAAAAATCATAAATCATATATCATAGCATAACCCATGTAATAGAATGGGATTCTTAAACATCATGCCATCATAACATAATCCATATAAAAAAATGGATGTCATTCCATCATAAGAAAAATCAAGCCATGTAAATAATGGAGACATTATACTTGAAACATAAAAATATTTAATAATTTCATTTTAGATGGAAAATAGTTTTGATAAAACACTTGAAATGAATTCTTGAGGAAAATATCCTTTCTTCTTCAAAATCATTTTCTTTTCACAAAATTCCATGCAATTTCAAAAGAAAAGGGTTTTGTTGAAAATAGTCATGAAATCTTTTAGAGTAAGCTTCTTGAAAATAAGGAGTTATGAAACCGTAAAAATCCGTTCATGCTATATAAGTTAAAAAAACATTATTCTTGTACTTTTGTTGAAAAAGTAAAAAAGTACCTTGTGTGATAAACAAAAGAAAGATTCCTTCCACAACACAACGTAAAAGTCAAAGAGGGGTAAAAATGACTTTAAACATACATGGAAGAATATTAAAAACTTTATGAAATTTTTTTTTATGGACATGGATGAAAAATATAACCCCAGTAAATACTTACGTATAAGCAATCTCGAATAAAAATGAGATTGAAAAATTATCCCTTACCTTAGGTCCGATATGCTTCGTACGTATCCGAACCTCCTCTTCCTCGACGCACCTCCTTTAAACTTCTTCTTAGGGTACTAGAGTTGGTATTTTGAGAAGACCAGAACCTATATGATATAAATAAAGAGGTTGAGAAGAGAAATTGCTAGGGGTTTTCCGAGCTTCAAGGCTCAAAAGGGTGTGAAGAGAAAAGGGAAGGGGTGACCTTTTTATAAGGGATGAGAGGGGCACCTTTGAAAAAACTTAAAATATTATTTTATAATAAAGTCATGTTCAATTTATAATAGCTACAAATTAATTTATTTCGAATATAAAGTGGGGATGGGTCGAAATCCTCTCAACCAATAGGTTTTAGATAAGTTTAGGTTACTATTTTAACCTTATCTTTTAGATTTAGCTCTAAGTTAAATAATTTAACTTCTACCGTGTCTTCTTGTTTTCTTACACTATATGGTTAATAAACTTACTATAACAAGCCAAACAAACCCCAAGTTGTTCATTATTAATATATATAACCTTATCTAAGTCATTTTTTCGAACCTTATATTTTTTGAAATATTATAACAATTAATAATATAATATTTGTTTTAAAAACTATTTTATGTCAATTTTGACACTATTTGGTAATTGATTTTTGTGAAAATAATAACAGCATGATTAGTTCAAAAAACGTTAATTAAATCAATACTAACATGTCATATTAACCTAGAAAATTAGTGTAATTCATAAAAAGTCTCAAATTACATTTATTTGGGTATTTATAATATCAATTATTTTAATATTTCATTATTTAGGTAATTACTGCATCAACATTGTGTCATAAATAAATTAAATTATTTAATGTATAAAAAATATAAATAAAATACCATTAGGTAGGAAATCGTTTTAGCTTTATAATGAATATTTAAAGTTTAATTTATCTTATGAAAAACCCTATATTAAAAACGTTTTAGTTATTAAACTTTGATTTTAACTATTTTAACCCTTTTTTGAATAAAATAATAATAAATATCCTAATCTAATCCAAGTGGAACTAAATTATAATATTATATTCATAAGATTGTTTTTGGTCTAATTATACTTATCCAATAGAATTAGAACATGTGTTAGGTTAATAATAATATCATTTTACCCTTAATTACCCTATTTACTTTTAACTGTGGTAAATAAAAGTAAAAAGTTACTATTCACCAAAAAATATTTTTATCTTATTGAACCATATTTTACTCCTTTATATTAACTGTGTCTTTCAGATTTTCGAAATTCCACTCACAGAAGCGGTAAAATTAATTTTTATGTAAATTTTCAAATTCTCCTAGGAGGTGGGTAAAAGACGGTGAAAAGTTCAATAAAATTTTTATATATATAAAATTATTATAAAATGACTCCAATGAATTAAATTGAACTTATATAGGTATTATGTATCAATTTTTACCTAAAATAAATTTAAATAAAATAAATAATTATTTAAATAAAAAGTCGGTTTTTAAATAGTAACCCAGTGTTTTCACTATTCATCAAAAATTGAAAGTTTTCAGAAAAATAAAAAAAATTCACCCTAGGAAAATTTCGATATTCAATTTCTAAAAATGAAGTCCATTTTGAAAGATAAAATTTATAAAATTTCAAAAAGTGGGTATTACTATTCATAACGGCTAGTTTATATAATATTTTAATAACATATCGTTGTTTAGTGAAACTCGGTATTGCGTACAACACACGCTATCATGGAAGGTCGCGATTGCGTATAATGTAAGACAAGTCAGGGTTTTGTGTAGTGCAAGACTCCTTTGTTGTTGCGTATATCATAATCCAACCATATTTCATTTATACATTAAATATATATATATATACACTCAATATTGCGTAGAATAACTACTATCAAACGAACTTGAAATTGTATGTAACATGATCCAAGAATAGTGTTGTGTATACTGCAAGCTAATACGGTATTGCGTATATCGAAAGATAATCTTGGTGTATCTTACAACAGAAGATATGAAAGAAATTAAAAAGAATAAATCTCATAAAATCTCCGGGTATTACATTCTACCCCCCTTAAAATGGATTTCACCCTCAAAATTCATCGGGGTTATAAATGGTTTATCACATGAGAGTTTCTTTCCTAGAAACCCACATTGTAAAAAGGATTACCAAAACTTATCTTTAAAAAACTAAAGTATGAAACGTAATAGTTACCCAAATTAACTAATAACTGGGTTTCCACATAGGATAACATAGGTGAAAATATAGATATGGAAGAGAAATCTAACCATCAAGTTCTGATAGAGGGTGGTAGAGGACATGGCTATGATAAAGAAAACAGTCACAAAGCCATAAATTTGTGATGATCTAAGGTACCATATGATTCATCAGATATGAGGGCACTAGGATGACATTTTTGGTTTTCAAGATCATTTACCTAATGTTGAATATTTTTTGAATTAAAAGAAATACTTACTTGATTTTGGTACAATCTCACTGTTGTTTGTGCCTCGAACAATTTCCACTTCATCTCTTAAAGAAATGAAGTTGAATTTGTCTTCCGTGAAGTATTAGCAGATCATGCAATGGAATGATAGGTCATTCCATCTATCTCAAACATAAGGTTTGAACAAGTTATCAAATATACATAAGTCCATCTATAGTGAGATTAATCGTATATGGTTCCTAAAATGGACTTATACTTCATATATCATACCGCTTAATATAATAAAACTAGTTTCTACTAACTAGGGACTTTCTGTAGGCCAATGGTATGTGATAAAGGCCTATCACACTTCAGTTGTGGGTTCGATTCCCACATCCTTGTCCGACGCGACGAGTTGTCGCTCGTCCTATGGGTTGTCCTTTTTCTAAAACTATACTATTATAACATTCCAGAAATAATATCGAAAAACAAGTTCTATCCTTAAACAATACTATCTGATGTCTAACATAATCCATTACAATATTTAGGCTTATCCAAAATACATCTGTCCAATCTCATAGTATAAAGAAAACGATTACTGAAAAGGTCACATAACAAGCACGTGAATACCATCATTTATCCCCCATATATCATAAGATATATCTTGTTGATCTCATTCTAAATATTTGAATACCTTAATCATGTATTCTCTTGAAACATAAATTACCATAGATACTTAGTCAAAACATGAATTCTGTCAAAAGTTAACTCATTCCACATACCAAAATCCCAAAACTTCTATATACTCAAACCATGATATCACTTTGTCCTTATATCAGTCATGAGCTCATGAATACTATCAAAATTTCATTTTCTATTTATCCCTTCATTATGTGCATATCATCTTATTTCCAAAAATATCTGAATAACCTTTCATGGTTACCAGTACCATTCAACATATACTTTCAAATACTTTAGGAAAAAAATAGTGTAAAAATCCTTAGATGTTTCTTTATTCCATAGTACCATTAAATTACCTATACAACATAACTCTTGATAAACATACAATCATCCCACTACCTTTTTAAACCATTGACCATGATTCAACACTTCTTTCATCTCATATATCATTTGTAGTCTCCTCATCATCATCCACATAAATACTACCCATATGACCATGCTGATTCTCTTCATGAGATTTTCCCTTATGGCATTGGTTTGCATATTGCCCATACATTCCACATTTAAAATATCTAATCATTGTTGATGTCGTAGCAATACCATTATCCTTCTCCATGGTGTTAACTAAACCTTTTCCTTTGCACTTACTGGATTTGTGTCCTTCTTTTCCACACCCAAAGCATCTTCCTGTTCATTTGAAACATTCTCCTTGATGCCTCTTCCCACATGATTTACATGAGAGAAATTGAACTTTCTTTCCTCTATTATCATCATGAAACTCCATCTTTCTCTTATTAGCTGAGTCGGGAAACTTACCAAAGTTGAGATTATTGATCATATTATGAGATTGCTGATTAGGCATAATAAAGATGTTTGGACTTCCAAATCCTGTTTCATTTGGTTGATCATGAAGAATATCATTCCATTGTCCATCATATCATCCATTATCATGAATCTTCCTGTTTCTAGCCATTTTCTAAAACCCAAAAAGAATAGTGTGAGAGGAAAAAATCATGCTAGGGAAAACTACATAATAAAGGGGGAGTACCGTAAATATCTAACATCTTAGGTTAAATTATAAGATCATTACCGTAATTCTAGGACTATAACCTATACATATACTTATCCTTAGGGACATCCCTAGACATACCTTAGAAATATCTCTAGGGATTTCGCTAAAGTTTTCGCATCCTAGTTTCCAAAGGTTAACTAAACCTTCACTCTGATACCAACTATAGAGACCCAAATCTTGATGTACATGTACATTACATTACTTTTTCAGAATACTTAATACATGAAAAAAACAGACACCCAAAGACCGTATTAGTTTAGTGTCTTTGGAAACTCGGAACGTAATCTTCTAATCACGGTGAAAGATCTTCAACATCTCCCATAAAGATCATCCCCTTTTGGTTTTCTTACCTAAAACCTTTCTTTATATCCTAGGGAAAAGAAAACATAAAAATGGTGAGCTCAAATGCTCAGTAAGGGTAAACATAGAGAATATAAAACAATCTATAAACATTTTAATGCAAAAACTTGAACATAAAATCTAAACATCAAAATCTTGAGCAAAGACATAAATCCTGGAAGTACGTATGACATATATCATAATGGAACATCAATCATGATAAAATAGCATGGGAATAAAACATGTAATTTTGAAAAACCATTAAGCACATGATATGATTTCCATAGTATCCAAGACCTTATTGCCAAGACCATCTTAGTGGACAAAGTCCCTTTCTGAATTGAGTTCACTCCTCGTTCCAGTCCTGTAACACTGAACCAGATTAACTTACCGTTCAATCCATGTCTATCTTATGAGATATAAATCTTTACCCAATGCATTGGAGGGAGATATAGGTCCCACCCATCTCATAATGAAATCATTCTTTCATGTTCCACAAAATCATAAATCATATATCATAGCATAACCCATGTAATAGAATGAGATTATTAAACATCATGCCATCATAACATAATCCATATAAAAAAATGGATGTCATTCCATCATAATAAAAATCAAGCGATGTAAATAATGGAGACATTATACTTGAAACATAAACATATTTAATAATGTCATTTTAGATGGAAAATAGTTTTGATAAAACACTTGAAATTAATTCTTGAGGAAAATATCCTTTCTTCTTCAAAATCATTTTCTTTTCACAAAATTCCATGCAATTTCAAAAGAAAAGGGTTTTGTTGAAAATAGTCATGAAATATTGTAGAGTAAGCTTCTTGAAAATAAGGAGTTATGAAACCGTAAAAATCCGTTCATGCTGTATAAGTTTTAAAAAAACATTCTTCTCGTACTTTTGTCGGAAAAGTAAAAAAGTACCTTGTATGGTAAACAAAAGAAATATTCCTTCCATAACACAACGTAAAAGTCAAAGAGGGGTAAAAATGACTTTAAACATACATGGAAGAATATTAAACACTTTATGAAAAACATTTTTATGGATATGGATGAAAAATATAACCCCAGTAAATACTTACGTATAAGAAATCTTGAATAAAAATTAGATTGAAAAATTATCCCTTACCTTAGGTCCGATATGCTTCGTACGTATCCAAACCTCCTCTTCCTCGACACACCTCCTTTAAACTTCTTCTTAGGGCACTAGAGTTGGTCTTTTGAGAAGACCAGAACCTCTATGATATAACTAGAGATTTTGAGAAGAGGAATTGGCAGGGGTTGGTCGAGCTTCAAGGCTCAAAAGGGTGTTAAGAGAAAAGGGAAGGGGTGCCCTTTTTGTAAGGGAGGAGGGTGGCACCTTTGAAAAAACATAAAATATTATTTTATAATAAAGTCATATTCAGTTTATAATAGATCCAAATTGATTTATTTCAAAGATAAAGTGGGGATGGGTCGAAATCCTTTCAACCAATAGGTTTTAGACGAGTTTAGGTTACTATTTTAACATTATCTTTTAGATTTAACTCTAAGTTAAATAATTTAACTTTTACCTTGTCTTCTTGTTTTATTAAACTATATGGTTAATAAACTTACTATAACAAGACAAAAGAATCCCAAGTTGTTCATTATGAATATATATAACCTTATCTAAGTCATTTGGACGAACCTTAGATTTTTTGGAATATTATAACAATTAATAATATAATATTTTTTTAAAAAACTATTTTATGTCAATTTTGACACTATTTGGTAATTGATTTTTTTGAAAATTATAACAGCATTATTAGTTCGAACAAAGTTAATTAAATCAATACTAACATGTCATATTAACCTATAAAATTAGTGGAATTCATAAAAAGTCTCAAATTACATTTATTTGGGTATTTATAATATCAATTATTTTAATATTTCATTATTTAGGTAATTAATGTATCACCATTGTGTCATAAATAAATTAAATTATTCAATGTATAAAAATTATAAATAAAATACCATTAGGTAGTAAATATTTTTATATTTCTAATGAATATTTACAGTCAAATTTATCTTATGTATAACCCTATATTAAAAATGTTTTAGTTATTAAACTTTGATTTTAACTATTTTAACTCCTTTTTAAATAAAATAATAATAAATGTCCTAATCTAATCCAAGTGGACCTAAATGATAATATTATATTCCTAAGGTTCCTTTTGGATGAATTATACTTATCAAATAGAATTAGAACATGTGTTAGGGTAATAATAATATCATTTTTACCCTTAATTACCCTATTTACTTTTAACCGTGGTAAATAAAAGTAAAATGTTACTATTTACAAAAAATTATTTTTATCTTATTGAACCACATTTTACTCCTTGATATTAACCGTGTCTCTCATATTTTTAAAATTCCACTCACAGAAGTGGTAAAATTAAGTTTTATGTAAATTTTCAAATTCTCCTAGGAGGTGGGTAAAAGACGGTGAAAAGTTCAATAAAACTTTTATATATCTAAAATTATTATAAAATGAATCCAACGAATTACATTGAACTTATATAGGTATTATGTATCAATTTTGACCTAAAATAAATTTAAATAAAATATATAATTATTTAAATAAAAATTCGGTTTTTAAATAGTAACCTAGTGTTTTCACTATTCATCAAAAATTGAAAGTTTTCAGAAAAATACAAAAAATTCACCCTAGGCTAATTTCGATATTCAGAATCTAAAAATGAAGTCTATTTTGAAAGATAAAATTTATAAAATTTCAAAAATTGGGTATTACTATTCATAACGACTAGTTTATATAATATTTTAATAACATATCGTTTTTTAGTGAAACTCGGTATTGCATACAACACACACTATCGTGGAAGGTCGCGATTGCGTGTAATATAAGCCAAGTTATGGTTTAGTGTAGTGAAAAACTCCTATGTTTTTGCGTATAACATAATACAACCATATTTCATTTATACATTGAATATATATATAAATATATATATACACTCAATGTTGCGTAGAATAACTACTATCGAACGAACTTGAAATTGTATGTAACATGATCTAAGAATAGTGTTGTGTATACTGCAAGCTAATACAGTGTTGCATATAGAGAAAGATAATCTTGGTGTAGCATACAACAGAATATATGAAAGAAATTAAAAAGAAAAAATCTCATAAAATATCAGGGTGTTACAGAAATTGTTTAGCTCAACAAGTCTCAATTCACCAAGCGTACGGTGTGTTCTCTATGGCACAATAGACGTACTTGTCTATTTATATGTATGGAACTCAAGTTAAAATATTTAATTGCATAATATAAATTAAATACATTCATGAACATAGAGTGATCCCATGCTCATAATAATAATACCGCGTCATTATTTATGGCGCACCAACTTGCGCAAAATGGAATTATGAATAAAATTACACGTCACAAGATAATAACAGCGTCATTATTTTTTTAACTTGTGCCAACTAATAATTATTTACCATCTTGCAAATAATTATTTTACTTATGGACCGGTCTTGGTCCACTTGAACTCCACTTCCATTTATTGAACACCCGAATAAATAAATAAATAATTTATTCTCTTAAATAAATATTTTATTTACAAACTAGCAAATAAATATTTATTAAATGTTCAATAAAATAAATAAATATATTTTAGTTAATTTATGCGATCATCTTAACTTGAATAAAATTATTCAACGGTCTTGAGAATAATATTTATTTCATTAATTAAATTCAAATAGAATTTAACTGAGATCCCCAAAAACACCTAGTGTGTGACCCTCTAGGATTCTTTCTCGCTGGCATTAGGTAGACTTGCCTAAAGTCCAAGAGTATTGTCTAGAAACGGGTCATGACACCCAAGATAAAGAATGTAAAGTCGCAACAATGACAACCACATACGAATGCTCACTGTGTAATATAATCACTTTTTCATAATATCTTATCAAGCAGGTTTTATGATAGTGTCATCAAATTTTATGCTTGATACGTTGTTGTTTGACTACATGAAATAAACTCATCTTTACACCATGGCCTTATAATTTCACGCGACGGTTCTATTTCAATGAAAAGGACAACATATTAACTTATATAAATAGAAGGGACAAATACTTCCTCGACTTATCCATTAATAACATGCCACTTGTGACACACCCAACATACCCTACTTCCTGCCAACTGTCTATGTGATGGTTTTCGTCAATAAATCAAAGTGCGTGAGTCATGACATATATTAATTATAATCTTAAAGGCTAAGGATCATTACACATGCTCGCATATACAAATATCAGATGACACCAAAACATGTTGAATTCCTATTGGCGGGTTTGTTCTCGTAATATCTTGTCTTGGAGATTACCAAGTGCAAAATTTATGAGAGGAAGTCTCATATACTTATGAGTAATCACACCTGATGATCTTCATGCTATGTATCCCATCATAGTATATCATACAACCGTATAACTATATTTAAGAATATTTTTATAGCATTTCAAGGTTTTCATCATAGCGGGGAACTGCCATGACCTTATAAATACAATAAATACTCTAGGACATTATTACATCATAGTCATGCAGAACAATGAACAATATGTAATAGGATGTTTAATATTTAAATAAATTAAATGTTCATGTAATCAAAGTACAACCAGTTGGTTCCAGGACACCAAATATTACAAACTCCCAGTTGGACTAGATCCAAATTCCTATGACGTTCAGTCCGCTAGACCTCACATGGTGATCATGTTTCTACTAAGTCAAGGATTTAGTCACGGGGTCTGCCGCATTGTCTTCCATGGAAATACTGCTCACTGCAACTTCAACTCTCTGAGAAAAATCCCTCAAGAGATGATACTTCCGAATTATGTGCTTCGTTCACTGATGTGACCTTGGCTCTTTTGAAAGAGGCACCACTACAGTATTATCACAGTACAACGTGATAGGATCTTTACTGCTAGGTATCACATCCAGGTCTTGGACAATGCTTCACATCCAAACTGCTTCTTTAGCTACCTCAGAAGATATGATATACTCAGACTCAACTGTAGAATCTACGACCACACTCTTCTTTTAGCTCTTCCAGCTCACTGCACCTCCATTCAAAGTGAAGATGTATCTAATTTGCGACTTCATGTAATCCTGATCAGTTTGGAAACTAGCATCTGCATATCCTCTAATGAATTGTTCTTCATCTCCTCCATAAACCAGGAACATATCCTTAGTATGACTCATATACATTAAGATAGTCTTCATTGCCATCCAATGGAGGTCACCTGGGTCAGCTTGATATCTTCCTACCGCACTGAATGCATAGACGACATCCAGCCTAGTACATAGCATGGCACACATGACTGACCCAATCACTGATGTGTGTAGAGTCCTTACCATTATCTTTCTTTCCTCATGTGTCTGATGACACATTTTCTTGTAAATATTAATGCCATGTGATTTTGGCAATAATCCCCTCTTGGATTGTTCCATACTAAATCTCTTCAGTATCTTATCGATGTATTTAATTTTACATAGGACCAACAATCTCTTAGATCTATCATGACGGATCTTGATCCCAAGAATATATGCTGCCTCTCCCAAGTCCTTCATGGAGAAGTATTGATTCAACCATGCCTTAATAGACTGTAAAACTGGTATCTTGTTTCTAATAAGAACCATGTCATAAACATATACTATTAGGAAAATGACTGCACTCCCACTAAACCATTTGTAGACACAAGGCTCACATTCGTTCTTAATAAAACCAAATTTAGTTATGTCTTCATCAAAACAAATGCTCCATGACCTAGATGCTTGCATTAATCCATAAATGGATTTATGAAACTTTCATAATTTATTGGCATCCTTTGGAGTCATAAACCCTTCAGGTTGTGTCATGTAGACATCTTCTTGAAGGTTCTCATTAAGGAAGGTTGTTTTGACATCCATTTTCCAAATCTCATAGTCATGGTAAGAAGTAATGTCCAATATAATTATGATGGATTTCATCATTGCAACTGGTGAAAATGTTTCATCGTAATCAATTCCTTGATGCTATTTGAACCCTTTTGCAACCATTCATTCCTTATAGGTTCTGACTTGTCCTTCCATGTCTAGTTTCTTCTTGAATAACTATTTGCAACCAATAGGATTTACATCAACTGGAGGATCTTCCAAAATCTAGACTTGGTTTTGGTACATGGAATCCATTTCAGAATTTATGGCTTCTTGCCACTTGGAAACATCTGTTCCATTTATTGCTTCCTTGTAGGTTAGAGGATCATTATTATCAACTAATAATGAGTCACCATCCTCAGTAACTAGAAAACTATACCGTTCTGGTTCTCTAACCTCTCTTGTAATCCTACGAAGATCTTGTGTCTCTGGAACAGTTCTTTCTTCCACGAGGCTTTGTGGAATCTGTTCCTATACCAATTCTTGTATACCTTGAGCCTCAACTTCATCGAAGTTTATCTCGTTCCCACTATCTCTTTTAGATATGTGATCCCTCTCAAGTAATATAGAATTTCTTTCCACTATAAACTTTTTATATGAGGGTTTGTATAGGTAATATCCCCTTGTTTCCTTAGGGTATCCTATAAAGGTACACTTTGTTCCTTGAGGTGTGAGTTTGTAACCTGAAGAGGCCTTAACAAATGCATCACTTCCCTACACATGTAAATTCGATAATATGGATTTCATTCCACTCTAGAACTTTTATAGAATACCATTTATTGATTTAGTTATTACTTGGTTTAGTATGTTCACTTCTATTTGTAACGCATATCCCCAACAGGATAATGGAAGACTCACATGACTCATCATTGATCTCACCATGTCCAACAAGATGTGGTTCCTCATTTTGCTCACACCATTCCACTGGGACGGGTATGGAGGAGTGAGTTGGGATAGAATCTAAAACTACCATAAGTAATCAATTAAGTCTTGATTAAGATATTTTCCAGCTCGATCTGAGCATAGCTTCTTAATATTCTTACCAAGCTGGTTCTTAACTTCATTCTTATATTCTTTGAACTTATCAAAAGAATCCAACTTATACCTCATTAAGTATATATATCCATATCTACTAAAATCATCAGTAAAATTTATAAAGTATGAGTACCCTCCCCTTTCTTCAACTAGAAATGGTCCACACACATTGGTATGAACCAATTCAAGAATTTATTTAGCCCTTTCACCTTTCCCAATAAATGGGGATTTGGTAAATTTTCCTTGTAAACATGCATGACATACACTGAGTGGTTTTAGTTCAAAAGAATCTAAATATCCATCTTGATGTAACTTTGTCAAGAATTTCTTGTTTACATGACCTATCTGGTGATGCCAAAGTTGGGTGTGGTATGATTCATGTGAATTATCTCTGTTATCTATTTCCATTACTTGGTTTGTGTAATCTAAAATGTAAATACCATTGTATAAATGTGCCCTACCAAAACAAATTCTATCTTTGTAAAATAAGAAACATTCATTTCCAAACTTGAAAAAAAATCCATCTGTATCTAATCTGGATACAGAAATAACGTTTTTAGAAATATAAGGCACATAATAACAACCCTTTAATAGCAAGATCATCCTAGTTGGCAACGTTAGGTGGTAGTCCTCAACAGCTAAAGCAGCCAATTCTGGCTCCGTTGGCTACTTGTAGATCTACCTCCCCTCAATCAATCTTCTTGAATCTACTTAGTTACTATATTTGGATACATATGTGAGAACCACAAGTTGTATCCAATAGCCAATTTGTAGAAACAAATAGATTGCATTCAATAACAAACGCACCTGAAGCTTCCCCTTGCTTCTTAGACTGGGTGCAGTTCTTCTTCCAGTGGACCTTCTTGCCACATGTGAAACAAATAGTCTCATATTCCTTTGACTCCCCTTTAATCTTCCTTTTCTTGGAAGGCCATGAAGAATCTTTGGGCTTAAATCTATTTTACTTCCCTTTCCTCTTATTCACCATAAAGGCATAAGGCTTTTCACACTTCATATCTTTGTCCACTTGGAGAATGAGGATAAGAAGATCAGATAGATACTTTTCAATGTTGTTCATATTGAAATTGATAAAAAATTTAGGGAAGCTCTAAGGGAGTGATGCGAGAATGAGATTGGTGCCCAGTTCTTTGGGGAGTTTAAAACCTAGAACCTCTAGGTGATCAATGTATCCAATGAGATTGATCACATGAGGCCCAACTAGGGCACCTTCTCCAAGATTACTCTGAAAGAGTGCCTTAGAGATCTCAAACCTTTCCCATATTTCTCTCTCCTGGTAAAGACCACATAGGTTCTCAAGCATGCTATAATCATCCATGTTTTCATGAGACTTCATGATCTCACTAGACATTGATGATAGAATCAAATATTGAACGTCGACAGAAATGTTCATATGTTTCTCATAGACCAAGAAATCCTCATCACTCACCTCTTTGGTAGGAGGATCAGGTAATGCTGACTCCAGCACAGAATACTTCTGTTCATGGCATAGGATAACCTGAAGGCATCTAAACCATTCCTAGAAGTTACTACTGGTGAGGATGTTGTCTTTATCCAGAATTGATTGCTGGGATAGTGTGGTTGACGAGCTTGTCATTTTTATTCTAAAATTAAAAGAGTAGATCATTAGAACCTTCTTGATTACATTTTATGAGAAATAATAATTTTTTCATTAAGTCTCCCAATATGTTATCAAGTACTAATGTCCCTCACCACTAAAAACAGAATGTCCAGTTTCCATGACATTCTAGTGGCAAGGATCCATATTTCACTTTTCATAAACCCAAAAGGGTTGGTCAATCTATTAGAAGGTATTTAGGTAGGAAGGTCTTTGCCAACTATGGTCTTGCAGCTCCTTGATCTATTGAGTGAACTCTCCAATCTTGAAATCATGACTTTTGGATTTCCTCAACTCTTGACTCTAATATTACACCAAGTCTAGCAAGGGATACTCCTCTTGATGTAATATGGTTAAGTCAACCCGAAACCTTTCATAAGGGATTCCTGTATAAATGTATGTGTCCCAAAAAGGGTTGGTCAAACACATAGTTTTGTTGAGTTTTTCCCTTAATCAAGTAACAGAAGGCTTCGTCTGAATTAATATTTTATTTGAGGTATTTTTTATCTCTTATGCGTGAATTAATTATTATCATTATCACATTCTTGTTAATATTAAGTGGAACTTACTTAAGTGATTAACCATGTCTTAATAATATTTACACATAATTATAGTTTATTTTAGTTCCATCTTGCTTAATTGTTTAATTCATTTATTATGTGATCGTGGCAACACATCCATAATGATAAACCATGGAACTGACAGAAATAAAATAAAGGGCATGATCATGAGCTTATCTAATGGTTAGTTTATCTAGCAGTTAATAAAATAACCCCGACCTAGGGGAGAAACATCTTGAAACTTTTGGGTTCATGTTTATAGCTTTCCACCTGTCCACCTCTGTATCTCCTAGGATTGGTTTTTTCATGAATCCAGCTTGATCCGCCTCCACTAGATTGGGAGTTCCATCCATTACATATGAATTTTTTAAAACTCACATGCAGGTGAGGGGTAAAAAAGGGGTTTTACATAAAAAAAATTTGGGCACACAGGCCCTACATATTAATGAGGAGAAGCCTCGCAGTCCAACAAATATAATTAAAATAAATAAATTAAAAGAAACCATCCACATACAAAGGTATTGGTATAGCTCATGATCATCTATGCATGTAAAGATATTTACACACAAATAAAACTAGCATTCAATTTTTTAATCGTTATTATTTAAGATAAATCATGCTCGAATCAATTAAATATCATCTTTAATTAATTAATCCTTTTATCTTAAACCCTGTTATGAATTTTCTTGAGATTCTCATCCATCATAATTTTAAACAAATAAATTCATTTAAAATTATCTTTCTACCTAACTTGTACCTTGGAGGAAACCCAATGAATTCCTGTTCATAACTACCCAATGAGTAGAAATGGACATTACACAGATGTTATATTAAACACATATATATAAAACACCTATAACGTGTTGTGTCTTAGCTTTACACCTGCACTATGGTACACGTCTCAAGGGATTGTATAATATAATAATAAAATTTAATAAATCCACGTAATTTGGATGAGTACATGGAATGTAGTTCTGACTACACAGCGTGTACTATCATTCACTGTCCATCTGAAGTAAACGCCTGGGGACATGGCGTGTAGATGTACTTTGGAAATATTCAGAGTTCACGACATGTTAAGTGGGCTACACACTGTGTAGTATCTGTGTAACATGGTTTCTAGCTGGGCAAGTCATGTATGGGGCACACGGTCCAACCCTAACCTGAAGGGACTACACACTGTGTCCATTGGACTACACAACGTGTAATCTGGAAACCACATGCCACCTGTTCCTGGTCAACACACAGAATCATTTAAGACTTAGAAAGACCTCAACACAAGTATTGGTTTGGAAAACCAGTCTGATGCATTGAATCTTAACTACATGATGTGTACTATAAAATACATGCTGTGTGTTCTGGTGTTGTACGACTAGTAAGCTTTGACACCTTCAGATGAGATCCTCTATTTTATTTTAATCAAAATTAAAAAAAATTGTTTCTGTAAGGCGAATGAGAAACGAAAGAGGAGAAACATATCTCGAGATTCAGATTTGAAGAATGATTAACTTGAATTGAAACAACTAAATTATTAAATGTGTAAATCATCAACAAAATATTTAAATAATTATAAACTATGATGTAACCACTCTGATACCACTTTTATGTTCCGGGAACAACAGAATCATGGTTGGGATGGCACCCAAATTTAATTTTTACCATGATCAATGATTATTCTGGGGTCAATACGATGATGAATTCCAATCTCCATATAATAGAATCAAAGATTTAGATAAAGAAGGAAGAGGCTCGAAACCTTTAGAGAGGATCTTTCACATCATGTTTATAATTAATTTAATTAATTTCATAAAGAAAAGAATACCTAGATATTCAATATTTTCTTTTTTGATGATGTTGATCATTCAGAATGACCCTTCCAGATTATCTCATTGTGCTTGCGAGGATCCAAACTAGAATCCCTCTAGGCATGATCCACACGTGCTCTGATGGCCTCCAATCGCACCACTCGTTCTCCAGGTGCTAGCGTGGCGAAGTCAGTGTCTTGTGTCAGTCGTTCTTGATAGATTTTTCTTTAGCCTTGAAGAACCTCTCTCATTCTTGAGAGGGATGGGAAGAGGATTCGAGAGAGAAATTTTTTAGCTAAACAATTCTCAATTCACCAAGCGTGTAGTGTGTTTTCTATGACACAATAGTTTTACTTGTCTATTTATATACATGGAACTTTAGTTAAAATATTTAATTACATAACAATAATTAAATACATTCATGAACTTAGAGAAAACCCATGCTCATAATAATAATACAGCGTCATTATTTATGGTGTTCCAACTTGTGCAAAATGGAATTATGAATAAAATTCTACGTCACAAAATAATAGCAGCATCATTATTATTTTAACTTGTGTCAACTAATAATTATTTACCATATTTCAAATAATTATTTTACTATCAGACCGGCCATGATCTGCTCAAAATCCACATCCATTTGTTGAACACCCCAATAAATAAATAAATAATTTATTCTCTTAAATAAATGTTTTATTTACAAACTAGCAAATAAATATTTATTAAATGTTCAATAAAATAAATAAATAAATTTTATTTAATTTATGCGATCATCTTAACTTGAATAAAATTATTCCATGGTCTTGAGAATAATATTTATTTCATTAATTAATTTCATATAGAATTTAACTGAGACCACCAAAAACACTTAGTGTGTGACCCTCTAATTTTTTTTATCATTGGCATTAGGAAGACTTGCCTAAAGTCCAAGAGTACTGTCTTGCAACGGGTCAAGACACCCAAAAGAAATAACGTAAAGTCACAAAAATGACATCCACATATGAACACTCACTGTGTAATATAATCCCTTTGTTGCAATATCTCATCAAGTAGGTTTCATGATAGTGTCTTCAACTATTATGCTTGATACGTCATTCTTTGACTACATAAAATAAACTCATCATTACACCATGGCTATGGAATTTTGTGATATGGTTCTATTTCAATCAAAGGACCGAGATATCAACTTCCATAAATGAAAGGGACAAATCCTTCCTCAACTTATCCATTAATAACATGGCACTCATGACATACCCAACATACCCTACTTCCCGCTAACTATCTATGTAACTATTTTCATTAGTAAATCAAAGTGTGCGAGTCAAGAAATGTATTAATGATAATATTAAATTATAAGGATCATTGCACACACTCACATATAGAAATATATGATGACACCAAAACATATGGAATTCCTACTAGTGGGTCTATTCTCATAATCTCCTGTCTTGGAGATTACCAAGTTCGAACTTCATGAGAGGAAGTCTCATCTGCTTACGAGTACTCACACCTGACGATCTTCATGCTATGTGTCCCATCATAATATGTCATCCAACCATAGAACTATATTTAAGAATATTGTTATAGAATTTAAAGGTTCTCATCATAGTGGCAAACTACCATGACCTTATCAATACAACAAATACTCTAGGTCATTATTATATCATAGTCATACAGAACAATGAACAATATGTAATAAGATGTTTAATATTTAAATACATTAAATTTCCATGTAATCAAAGTAAAACCAGTTGGTTCTTGGACACCAACTATTACAACGTTGCAGGAGGAGGTTCTGATAGAGTTTCATACATCTCCTTTGGTAGTACATCTAGTTGAAGTAATGATGTACTAGGACCTCCAATGTCAATTTTGGTGTCCAGGGATGAAGAGGGGAGTTGTAAACTTTGTCTCTAGATGTCTTACTTATCAGAAAGTGAAGGCTGAGAACCAAGTTCCAGTGGGTTTAGCTCAACCCCTTGAGGTGCTATAATGGAAGTTTTATGGGATATATATGGACTTTGTGACAGGCTTACCACATACATCTAGGGGACACGATTCCATCTAGATGATCATAGAATGGATCACCAAGTCGTTCTAATTCCTATAAATCCAAGAACATAGTTCAATAGAGAGATTGAGACAGCTCTACATACATGAGATAGTTCAAATCCATGAGGTTCCATTGATGATTGTCTCTGATCTTGATGCTCACTTTATATCCTATTTGTGGAATGGATTACATGAGGTTTTTGGGACCCGATTACACTTAAGCATAACATTTCACCCCTAAACTGATGGCTAGACTAAGTGGACGATTCAGGTTGTGGAGGAAATTTTGAAATCTTTCATGTTAGACTTTGGCCGTAGTTTGGAGGATTTCCTACCACTGGTGGAGTTTTTGTACAACAACATCTACCATTCCACCATCAATATAAAAATATATGAGGCCTTGTACGGGTGACCCTAAAGGTCACCAATTTGTTGGAGTAACCTAGGAGAGTTAGAACTCATGGATCCAAAATCAGTGTTAGATATAATAGAGAAGATGAAGATCATCCAAGGGTAGATGAAGACTACATAGATTCGTCAGAAGACTTATGATGATAGGAGACAGAGGCCTTTAGAGTTTGAGGAAGGAGACCATGTGTTCCTACAGGTTTCACCTCGACATGAATTATAGAGATTTGACTAGGGAAGAAAGATATATATAAGGTTCATTGGTCTTTTATAAATACTATGTAGAGTTAGTGAGGTTGTGTGTTGCTTAGATATAACTCCGAAGTTAGACTAGGTACACAATGACTTCCTCGTGTTGGAGATGAGGAGGTACAAGCATGACTAATCACACCTTATCGATTTGGGAGAGCTGGAAATTGAAGATGGAGTGACCTTTATGAAGTATCCTATAGTGATCGATGATTGGAAGGAGAGGATCCTTCATGGGTGATCGATTCCTTTAGTTTGTGTTTAATGGTATCACAAGAATATTCAAGAGAGCACATGAGAGCGAGAGGCTTAAATTCACGATCAGTACCCACATCTTTTTGAGTAGACCTTATTTTGAATTTTTGGGGAAGTAAAGCCCCAAGGTGGGGAGAATATAATGTTTAGGATTTTCAATGTATTATTTTTGAATATTATATGGAACATTTTCCAAACTATTCACCAAGATGATGTGTAATTCTGAGGCCTAGTGTGCCTGGAATAAATGTTTGAAATATATTAAATATATTAAATAGAATGTGCACATAGTTTTCCTAAAAAAGTGGAATAAATTCTAAATGGGTGTCTAGATCATAACTTTGAGGGTACTATTGAGTTCATAACATGAGATTTACTCTAGGCGTGAGTTAACATTAGTTGAAACATGTTGTTTGTGGAAAATTCATTGTAGGCGTAGAAATGAAAAAAATAATTAAATAAAATTATTTTATTTCAAATGTTGATGAAATGAATTTTTAGTCTTTAAATAGAATATTATGAAGAAATACTATGGTTAGATAAATAACCCTAGAGACTTTGGAGGATATTTGGATAGATCCTTGGAGAATACTCTTAGGCGAACGATGAAGAAGTTGTGAATCAAAGATCAATGCACCTTGGACTTGGAATATCCTTCCAATGATGAAGATGAAACATCATTCTTCATCAATGGTCAAACCAAATCTAGGTAGGGCATATATTTTATTTTTATTTTCCCCATTATTTATTTCTATGATGAATGCAAATCAATTGATGAAAGGATTGATTCACGGATCATGCATATTACAGGATGAGTTTATATTTGTAGGGTTTTGTTGGAGATTTATATTTATGATTTTTGATTTCTTATATTTTTGTTCCAAAGAAAATAAACTAGGATCGACATGAACATAGATCAAGGTCCATTCCTATTGATTTATTATATAATTTTCTCCCTCGTTTCACCATTCATTATGTGAATTCTTCGTTGGACCACAGTTCAATGTTTTACTGAACAATCGATCATTGCACACTCGTTTTTTGGTGAAATGATCCAAAATCATAGATATTTGATCATCACGACATGATAAAGGTGTAATGATAGAGGTATATTGATTCAGATGATGGTGGATTCCTGAATTCGTGTTCTTCAGCAAAAAATGAAGAATGATGGTATGATATGTTTTCTGAGCAGATATAGAAATGGAACATGTTGTTTGATGATGACAAGGATTATATGATCTTGGATATTCTATTTTGTGAATAATTTATCACCGAATCGAAGACCAGTAATGGAGGAAGTTTGTGGGAGAAACTTTGACAATTCTGGAAAATCCAAAAAAAACACAGCGTGTAAACTGGATCTACGCACCGTGTAGGCCCCCCTAAGTGGAAGCTAGGGTTATGAAGGAAGTTAAACATAAAACAACGTGTGAAACTTATCACATGACATGTGGTCCCACCCCAGATACTCAGTGTGTACTTTGGGAAGTACACAGACACGGGGTGGAGTACACAGGTTGCCTATAAGGCGTGTACTCCCCCACATGACACGAGTTGGACCAAGTACATGGGATAAGATGTGTATGGGTACACATACATGGATTCAAGGTCTAAAACCATGTAATGGAACATAGGTAGTGTACACGGGGTGCCTACATGTCATGTACTACTACACATACACAGTTTGAATGACACGGGCTGTTTACACGGGCAGAACCCAGGGTCAAGGGACACGACCTGTAACCCCATTACATGTAGTGTACTATTTTATATATAGAATTTATCTCTTGTACTCCATATATTGGATAAGTTTCATTTGTGTTCTTTCCCCTTATCCTTTCTCTAATTGTAGGTATGAATTTTTTTCTACTCATAGGACTACTATCCCTTCAGCAGGACTTCCTAGATAGTCATTATAATCCCTTCGAGAAGCCCATAGTGAGATACTCTATTCATCTCTATTTCCTAGGTGGAGTTCTTGGTATCTATGTGACCAACACTACCTGGGCACTGATCCTATACTTAGTAGGGTTAATGTAGATTGAGTTTTTGGTATCACCCCTTGGACTTGGTTGTGATCCTCATCCGTGTATCTTACTCTTAAAATATTTTAATGTTTATTCTCTCTCATGATGATACCCAATGAGTAGTACCTATCAGATGAATACCATCAGTGCTATTAGACTCAGGGGTGTGTTCATCCGAATGAGTGCTTTGTGGAATCTTCAAGCTAGAATCCTAGACTGGTATATTATGGTTGTGATTTACCTCTAGAATGTGTGTATTTGTTGATTATATCTGTATATTATTTTTATATGTATTGTATAAATATACCTATGTATATATGACTTTATTTTTCTTTGTTGCATGCTTTTTAGTTTTAGGGTTTCCTACCGAGTATTGTTATACTCACCCCTACCCAGGATTTTCCCGCACATGTTGTGTCTTATGTAGATGATCAAAATTTTGACAGATTCCTAGGAAAACCAGGACCAAATGGTTCTTTGTGAGACTAGACAGACTGAGGTGTGTTTTAGTGGCATTTAGATAGTAGTCCCAATACCTTTACTTTAATGTTGGACTTATGTCACAAAATTCTTGTGGTGGGCTTGTATTTGGACCAATTTACTTTCCATTTCTTCCTGTCATACTATTTGTTATGGGATATATATGTATTCATGCATTTTTTTGTTTAGTTGTTTTTACATTTAAACATTTTGTGGGCTTGGAGATGTGTGCATGTGTACAGGTACTTAGGAAATGCCTTCCATGTTAATGATATGCCTACTCGGTGCTAGTCACTAGCCCCTAACCTATTAGAGGTGGGCACGTGGAGTCACAGAATGGACCCCATTGGGACGGGTCATGACATACCCAACCACATGACTTTTTGTACAGTGTTTCAATCAGATGATGTGGAGCACCAGGTTGACGATGCAACGAGGGCCTCACAAGCATCATTGGGTGGGAAGCTCGAAAGAGAGATAGGTGTGATGAAACCTATCATTAACTCCTCCATCACATGCCAATGTGGGATGGAAGGGTATCCTTCCATGTTGTATCAGACCATCACAACATAACTCATGGTAGGGGGGAGGCACAATATCTTTGATTGGTAGAACGGGTGTAGTAGCTCTGGAATTGGGGTGAAGAGACATCTGAGTGGTGCTTGGCATGAAGCATGCTATCCCTTAGGCCTCTAGGTATTGTCCTTCATGAGAGGTATATTTTGGGCCTACTAGTCATTAGTTCCTTTAGACCATGTTTGGGCCTTCGGGCCATGTATTCACATGCCCATGTGCCTCCGGGCCTCCTGGCTATGTATCAGGTTCCCTCTTTACCAAGTTTAAATGGGGATTTCCTTTCTTGTTTTAATAATAAAGGGCTAGGCCCTTAGTTTGTTTAATATATATATATATATATATATATATATGTGTGTGTGTGTGTGTGTGTGTGTGTGTGTGTGTGTATGTGTGTGCATGTATGTGGGTGTATATATGCATATATGAGTGTGTATATATATAATGTGTATATATATGAGTTATATATACACACGTGCATGTGTATGTCTATATATATATATGAAAGTGTGTGTATATATAATGAAAATATATATATATATATATATGTGTGTTTGTAGACACACACACACAAGAATGAATTTTAATATATATTTAACGAATGATTAATTATGTTTTAGAGAGGCTTTTAAAAAAACACATGAAGTGTTATGGGGGTGGCACATGGATTTAAGAGAGACACTACTACAACTTGGCCTTTTATCAGTGATAAAAACGGTCATTAACAGTGCTAAAAAAGCGCTGTTAATGCCGGCGTAGATAAGGGGGGGGGGGGGTCCCCTTTATCAGTGCTTTGGAAAGCGCTGATAAAGGCAACCTTTATCAGCTCTAAAAAGAGCACTGATAAAGGGGGTCCTTTATCAGCGCTTTTCAGAGCGCTGATAAAGGGGACCCCCCTTTATCTATGCCGGAATTAACAATGCTTTTATAGCATAGATAAAGGGGTGCCTTTATCAGCGCTACCTTGAGCGCTAATAATAGGTCCCTTTATCAGCGCTCTTTTAGCGCTATTAAAGGTGTCCTTTATTAGCGCTCAAAAAAGCACTGATAAAGCCACCTTCCCCTGCACCAGCAGAACCAGCACCTGCACACCTCAACACCTACACAAACCAGCACACCTGCACAAAATAGCACCTGCACACCTACACAAAATAGCACTCGCACACAATATTTTGACAAACAATGCTATATACATTTACTTAACATCATGAATACAAAAAAACGCATTGCTATATACATTTCAAACAATATTTTACATGGTTACAATTACAATTATCCAACAACAGTTATAAACATTAATGTTTCATCCTTTGATATCTGTGATCCTCTCTCAAAAATTGTCATCCACGGTATTTGTTGCCGAACAAAGCATCCGAACTCAAGGAAAAAAAGTCACCTATATAAGAAAATAAATATTATGTTAGTAATACAATAATGAAATAAATTAAAACATTAATATGAAAGAATAAATTAATAGGGAAATTTTAAACTAAAATATGGAAATGATAAACTCAAATGTTTTCATTCTGATAACAATGAAAGAGAATAATGTAAAATCAATATGTTTTTGGATGATTTATCTCATTTAATAAATACTGATTCTTTATCTAATGAAAAGCTTTACTGGTCACACCATGCATTGGATTGAGGTGAGGTCAATTCGTACACATCAAAAATGACTCATGGATCGTTTTCCTAAAGTATCAAAACAATCCGAACTCGTTTGCTCAGTATTCCGTATGTCAGTAGTTTTGTTTTCTAAAGTTAATGTCAATTTCAAACTGATATCAGACACTTTTAGACATACCGATCACACTGTGCGTTGGATTGAGATATGGTCGATTATTACACTTCAAAAATGACTCATGGATCATTTTCATAAAGTATCAAAACAATCCGAATGCATTTGCTCACTATTCTGTATGTCAATAGTGTTGTTTTCTAAAGTTAATGTTAATTTCAAAATAATATCAGACACTTTTAGACATACTGGTCACACCGTGCATCGGATTGAGGTGTGGTCAATTCATAAACATTAAAAATGACTCATGGATCATTTTCCTAAAGTTTCAAAACAATAATAACGTGTTTTCTTGGTATTCTGTATGTCATTAGTGTTGTTTTCTAAAGTTTATGTCAATTTGAAACTGATATAAGACACTTTTAGCCATACCGGTCACACCATGTGTCGTATTGAGGTGTGGTTGATTCGTAAACATTAAAAATGACTCATGGATCATTGTACTAAAGTATCAAAACAATCTGAAAGTGTTTTCTCGGTATTCTATATGTCAGTAGTGTTGTTTTCTAAAGTTTATGTCAATTTGAAACTGATATCAGACACTTTTAGCCATACCGGTCACACCATGCATCAGATTGAGGTGCGATCAATTCATACACATCACAAATGACTCACGGATCATTTTACTAAAGTATCAAAACAATACGAACGCATTTTCTCGGTATTCCATATGTCACTTGTGTTGTTTTCTAAAATTAATGTCAATTTGAAACTAATATCAGACACTTTTAGCCATACCGGTCACACCATGCGTCAGATTGAGGTGTGGTTGATTCTTACACCTCAAAAATGACTCATGTATTGTTTTACTAAAGTATCAAAACAATCATAATGCGTTTTCTTGGTATTCCATATGTCAGTAGTGTTGTTTTCTAAAGTTAATGTCAATTTCAAACTGATATCAGACACTTTTAGCTATACCGGTCACACCATGCATCGGATTGAGGTGAGGTTAATTCGTACATGTCAAAAATGACTCATGGATTTTTGTCATAAAGTATCAAAACAATACAAATGTGTTTTCTCAGTATTCCGTATGTCACTTGTGTTGTTTTATAAAGTTAATGTCAATTTCAAACTGATATCATACAATTTTAGCCATACTGGTTACACCGTGCGTCAGATTGAGGTGTGGTTGATTTGTACATGTAAAAAATGACTCATGGATCATTTTTATAAAGTATAAAAATAATAAGAATGCGTTTTCTTGGTTTTCCATATGTCACTTGTGTTGTTTTATAAAGTTTATGTCAATTTGAAACTGATATCAGACACTTTTAGCCATACCAGTTACACCGTACGTCGGATTAAGGTGAAATCAATTTTTACACATCAAAAATGACTCATGTATCGTTGTCCTAAAGTATCAAAACAATCCAAATGTGTTTTCTTGGTATTCAGTATGTCAATAGTATTGTTTTCTAAAGTTTATGTCAATTTGAAACTGATATCAGACTCTTTTAGCCATACCGGTCACACCGTGCATCAGATTGAGGTGAGGTTGATTCATACATGTTAAAAATGACTCATGGATCGTTGTAATAAAGTATCAAAAAAATACAAATGCATTTTCTCAGTTTTCCGTATGTCACTTGTGTTGTTTTCTAAATTTTATGTCAATTTGAAACTGATATCAGACACTTTTAGCCATACCGGTCACACCGTGCACCGGATTGAGGTGCAGTCAATTCATACACATCAAAAATGACTCATGGATCATTTTCCTAAAGTATAAAAACAATCTGAACACCTTTTCTTGGTATTCCATATGTCAATTGTGTTGTTTTCTAATGTTAATGTCAATTTGAAACTGATATCAAACACTTTTAGCCATACCGGTCACACCGTGCGTCGGATTGAGGTGTGGTCGATTCGTACACCTCAAAAATGACTCATGGATCATTTTCATAAAGTATAAAAACAATAAAAATTCGTTTTCTCAGTATTCCATATGTCACTTGTGTTTTTTTCTAAAGTTAATGTCAATTTCAAACTGATATCAGACACTTTTAGGCATACCGGTCACACCATGCGTCAGATTGAGGTGCGGTCGATTTGTATACCTCACAAATGACTCATGGATCGTTCTACTAAAGTATAAAAACAATATGAATGCATTTTCTAGGTATTTTACATGTCACTTGTGTTGTTTTATAGCATCCTGCCTTTTTATAACATAACTTTTCATTACATTTTACAAAACCGAGGATCTTTAAGGTTTAGTGTATTGGAAACCAGGAACTTAAAACATGAAAACATAAAAAATTCTTCTTAAACACTTGAAAGGATTCTCCTTATATTTATCCTAGGTTCATTACTGCATCTCATAACTTGGGGACATACATCAAAAGAAAGGGGTGAGCAGAAGGCCCAGTAAGGGAAACAAGGGGAAACATTTAACATGTGAACTTGAGATACACCAATAAAGTCATGAAAAAGAACTTTAAGTCATGAGAAAGAAATCATGAGGCATATCATAATAAAAATAACTTATTTCATAACTTGAATATGTGGCTAAAAAATTTAACTTAGAAAATCATGAACATATCACCAAGGTCCATCCCCAAGGTTTCATTTGAAAATTACCAAGGTTATTCACCATGGTATCGTTAAAATTGTAATCTCTAGTGGTTACATCATTACCCAATGCATTGGAGTGCTATCGGGGTGCACCCTTAAATTTGTCTTTATAATCATGTGATACACATATATAATAATAAAAAATTTCATAAATAACCCATATAGCATAAAAGAAATGGGTTTCATTTCATAATCATAACATTTTAAAAACTGCTTTTAAGACATGATCTTTATGTCATTTTAAACCCACAGAAAAAGGAAAGTGGTTTTCATGTATGTAAGTCCCAGAATTAAAATAGAACATTTTGATATATATGTGAATACCCATATAGAAGAAATATCTTTGATTATTCACTTAATAAAATAATATAATTTGAGAAAAAGAGAAAGAAATTTTGAGACGAAAATTCTGCAGCATAACGACTATGTTTTGGGGTTTTAGAAAACATTGAAAAGAGAGGGGATATGGGTCAACCACTCATAAATGATCCATAAAACAGTATAGGGACAGAATATAATGGATATAAGAACATGGTAATGGAATTTTAAAGACATACCATATGAAATGAAAAACATTGAAGGAAGACAAAAATAAGATTTCTCTTATGAAAATTCGGCAGCCTAACAGCGTCATTTAAAACTTCAAAAAAATGAATTGACGAGATCAAATAGGGTCTCTCATAATATGAACATAAAATATTAGTATGATTGATATAGATATCATACCCCAACATAATAAAAAGGAACTTTAAATACTTGACATCAAAATAGATCTTGAAAACGAGAAGGGTGAAAGAATCCCTTAAAAATTCGGCAACCTGACGGCGCCCATTAAACATTCTTAAAATGAATTGATGAGAGAAAGATGGTGAATATCATCATATGAAATTAAAAAGGAAATTAGGATGAATATAAAATAACATCCCCAACATAAGAACTTTGGGCTTAAGAGAAATGACATAAACGAGAGTACTTGAAAAGGAAAGAGAGAGGTATGATCCCTTTCCTTAAAACGTAACTCTTAAAACTAAAAGGTTGGGACCTTGAGGGATTGGGGGAACCTTGGGAGGAATATTTGGGAGGTAATGAGACCAGATATTCTTTGGGGGAGAGTTGGGAGTGAAAAATAAAGGAGTAAAGGGTGGGTATTTATAGGGAAAGTGAGGGGACAAGGCATTAATGGCCAAGGGACACCTCATTGGTGGTTTTGGAAAAACCATGGGCTTGCCCATGGTATTTTCCCATGGTTTTATCTACATGGGACCCCTCATAAAATAATTCATCCCCTTTAGTTGGCCATCCATTAAAATATCTCATCACATCATCATGATGCAGTTATGATGTCATTAAACACCCGTAACGTAAAAACCGTATTTTCACTATTCATCGAAAATTCAACTTTCTCAGAAAAATCCAGAAATTTCACCTTAACCAAATATTGATGCTATGATTTCAAAAATAAACTCCATTTTATAAAAATAATTTTCTAAATATTTTTAATTAAATTTTTAATTAAAAAACACTATTCACCCGAAAAAAACTAATACTTGACTAATAATTTATGAAACCGTTATTTAACCATTTTATTGAATCACATTACTTAATAAAGGTTCCTAAATTATATTAATACTTTCTTTAAGTGAGATTACTAATCCATTTGGTCCCATTACTAATCCTAAGTGTAAAATCACTATTCATAATTTACTATTCATCAAAAATTAAGTTGATCTTATTAGACTCTAAATTTCTTACTAAACATAATTATAGAAGACCATTTTTTGAAAATCATTACACATAATTAATTATTTAAGGTTTACATAAATATTTTCAAATATCTTTTTTCTAGAATTCATCAAAAATTTACATCCTAAAATTATCAGGACATTTGAAAATTCACAACTTCACTAAAGGAAGAAATCACAATTTTATTTATCCCAAAGGATTACACAAAGAAGCTACGGTCTCGTTACATAGCCCCTTATAACACCAGCATATGAACTAAGTGTAAGGTGTGCTATGGTGAGAGAATCTGAGGGAGGCTCAGATAACATTTCCCTAGTAGTAATCTCCACTAACTTGAACTTCTCCCGTAGGCGGTTCCGTTCAAGCTTGACACGCTAGAGTTAGGCTTGGGCTTGGTCCAAAGCGAAGCCCAAATCTACCACCTCCTTCCCAAGCTCTGATAAGTGGGCTTTATAAGGTTCGAGTCTACTGGATGAAGCCATCGACTCTTCTTTCTGCATTAACCATTAACATCTCTATTAAATCATTTAAGAGTAAATTAAAATACTATTCAAAAAGTTTGGGTCATTACATTCTTCCCCCCTTAAGAAATTTCGCCCCCAAAATTTTAAACCAAAGGCCTAGTCGAAAAGGTGAGGGTACTTTTGCTTCATTGTCTCCTCAGGCTCCCACGTTGCTTCTTCATACTTATGATTCCTCCAAAACACTTTCACAAGGTGGGCATTCTTGTTTCATAGAACCTTGTATTTATGGTCTAAGATTTCCACTGGATGCTCCTCATAAGAGAGGTCATGTTCTAGTTGTACCACCTCTGGGTTCAGTACATGCGAAGCGTCAGGTATGTACTTTTTCAAGAGAGATAAATGGAATACATCGTGAACTTGAGTTAGGTTCGGTGAAAGTGCTAAACGATAGGCCACTCCTCCTATACGATCAAGGATTTCATAGGGGCCAATGTACCTAGGGATGAGCTTCCCTTTCTTTCCAAACCGCATGACTCTCTTCTATGGATAAATTTGAAGGAAGACTTTGTCGCCAACACCAAACTCCAAGTCCCTTCGACGGTTGTCAACATAGCTCTTCTGCCGACTCTAAGTATCCTTTAAATGTTTTTGGATGGCATGAACCTTTTCTGTCATATCTTGCACAAGATCAGGCCCAAGAAGATTTCTCTCACCAGCTTCATCCCAACAAGTAGGAGTTATACATCACTTTCCATATAGAGATTCATAGGGTTCCATTTGAATACTCGAATGAAAGTTGTTGTTGTATGAGAACTAAACTAATGGGAGGTGTTGATCCCATCCACCTTTAAATTCCATTGATCATAATCTCAACATGTCCTCAAGTGTCTGAATAGTCCTTTCAGATTGGCCATCATTTTGAGGATGATATGCCATACTAAAATTCAATTCAGTATTCAGAGCATGTTGAAGACTTCTCCAAAATTTTGATGTGAATCTTGAATCACGATCAGATATGATGGATAGTGGTACCCCATGCAGCCTTACCACTTCCTTCACGTATATCTTGGCAAGTTGATCCAAAGAGAAATCTTCCCGAATGGAGATTAAATGGGCATTCTTGGTGAGATGGTCCACAATAATCCATATCGCATTGTTTCCTTTGGAAGTTTTTAGGAGACCAGTGACAAAGTCCATAGTGATATTATCCTACTTCCATGCTGGTATGGGTAGCGGTTGTAATACCCCCTTAGGAAGTTGTCGTTCTGCCTTTACTTGTTGACACACCAAGCACCTTATAGTATAATCAGCAATCTCCCTATTCATGTTATCCCACCAATAATTATCATGAAGGTCTCTATACATTTTAGTGCTTCCTGGATGTATAGAGAAGGTAGAGCTATGGGCTTCATCCATCAGTTCTTTCTTTATCTCTGGAATAGATGGAACACATAGTCTTGTACGAAATTTCAGTACACCTTCTTAATAAATATTGAAATCAGGAAACTTCCCATCCTTCACAGCCTCAAACTTCTCCTGCAACAAAAGATCTTCTTTTTGAGCCTTCTTGATCCTCTCTAGTAATGAAGGTTGATAAATCATTTGGGATAGGGTTGATGATGTCCCTTCCCTTACAATTCCCATGTCCATCTTTACTAGATACTTAATCAAGGGATCTCCTAGGATCCTTATTGTTGCCAGAACAATAGGGTCTTTCCTGCTTAATGCATCTACGACTTTGTTTAATCTTCTAGGGTGATAATTAATTGAACAATCATAGTCTTTAATAAGCTCTAACCATCTCCTTTGTCTCATGTTCAATTCTTTCTGCGTGAAAATATACTTTAAACTTTGGTGGTAGGTGTATATATCACATTTCTCCCCATAAAGATAGTGCCTTCATATCTTTAGAGAAAAAACAACTGCCGATAGCTCTAGATCATGCGTAGGATAATTCTGCTCATGAATCTTCAACTGTCGACATGCATAAGCAATGACCTTGTCATTTTTCATGAGGACGCACCCAATCCCTTTTAGAGATGCATCGCTAAAAATAACAAATACTTCTCCGATAGAGGGTAGTGTTAACACAGGTGCAGTAACCAATCTCTTCTTTAGCTCCTGGAAACTTTCCTCACATTCCTTTGTCCAGATGAATTTAACCCCTTTTCGAGTCAACTTGTTTAGTGGATTAGAAAGCCATGAAAAGTTTTTCACAAACCTCCTATAATATCCTGCTAAACTAAGGAAATTACAAATCTCAGTTACTGTTGTGGGTTGAGGACACTCCTCCACAACCATTGTCTTTGCAGGGTCAACCGAGATTCCTTCATTGGTTACTATGTGCCCCAAGAAATCCACTTGTTGTAACCAAAACTCACACTTTCTGAACTTTCCAAAGAGCCTCTCCTTCTGAAGAGCTTTCAAAATGACCCTCAGATGATCTTCATGCTCCTCACGACTTTTTGAATATATCAAAATATCATCAATAAAAAGTACCACAAAGTTATCAAGGTAGTCCTTAAAGACTCTATTCATCAAATCCATGAAAATAGCAGGAGCATTAGTCAAGCCGAAGGGAATAACAGTAAAATCATAATGCCTATATCTTGATTGGAAGGTAGTCTTTGGAATATCTCCCTTCTTCACCTTCAGTTGATGATAACCAGATCGAAGATCAATCTTGGAGAAGAATTAAGCCCCACGAAGTTGGTCAAATAAATCATCAATTCTTGGAAGATGGTATTTGTTCTTTACTGTGATCCCATTACATTCTCTATAATCAATGCATAACAGCATTGATCCATCCTTCTTCCTCACAAAGAGAACTGGTGATCCCCAAGGATACAGACTCGGTCGGATAAACCCCTTCTCCAACAAGTCTTGGAGTTGTTTCTTTAACTCCTCTAGCTACAAATTTTCCATTATATATGGGGTCTTTGATATCAGTTGAGATCCAGGTATGAGTTCAATGGAGAACTCTACCTCTCTTTCTGGGGGAGGTCCAGGTAACTCCTCAGGAAATACGTCCAGGTATTCTTGAACAATCGGAACATCTTCTATTTGTATACTCCCTTTTCCTTCTTCATCCTCACCGATTAACTCCATAAATAAGGCTATAGGAGGTTCTTCTAGACAAGGATCAGGTTGGGATATCTCTCCTTGGAAGATAATTGTAGGTTGTTCATTCAAGACTACTGAGATTTCCGTACTTATGCATTTGATCTTAGCATTATAATTTGATAGCCAATCCATCCCTAGTATAACGTCGAATTCCAACATGGGAATGACTACTAGATTTGTGATAAGATTGTGCTCACTAAAGTAAAAACTAGAGTCTCTAAACATTATTGATGCATGGATAATCCCACTTAGAGTCTTGACTGAAAACTCTACCTCTAGCAGCCCGGGGATTGATTCTATATTCTTTGCAAACTTGGAGGAAATAAAGGAATGCGTAGAACCAGAATCAAACAAAGTACTTGCTAGTTTTGAGAGGACAACAAGAGTACCTGCTACCACGTCATTCGGAGCTTCAACTTCAGTTGTTGTGATAGCAAAAGCATGACCTTTCTCCCTTGGACTTTGCTGAGGTTGATGGTGATTCCCCTCCACTGCCCTCAGATTTGGACAGTGATTAGAAAAGTGTCTAAGTTGTCCATACTTAAAGCATTGGACTTCGGGTAGGGCCAGAACCATCTTTCCTCTATCGTTAGTGTTGGGGAGTTGAGGCTTCACATCACAATGACAATTCCGAGCAATATGGCCTTCTCTTACACACTTATAACACTTACCACTTCCGATCAAGAAGTTCCCCAAATGTTTCTTCCCACATTTATTTCATGTGGCATGTTGCATTTGTTTTCCACCTCTTTCCTGATCAAAACTTATTCCCAGGATTGGTTCTAGAGCTCTCTTCTTCTCATTAGATTTGTGAGACCACTGTGCCCCACCAAACTCCAGTTTGACTTTCATAGCACTTCAAACTATTTCTTCATAGCTATCATAGTCCCTGTTGGCTAGATTCTTCCGCAGATGAGGTCGTAGTCCACCAAAGAATCTATCAACCTTCCCATTAGGGTCTATGAAAAATCTTGAGGTATAACGGGAAATCCTTGTGAAGTTCATCTCATAGATTCCAATAGATTCATTCTCCTTCTTCTTCAGCTCGAGAAATTATTTCTCCATTCTCGTTCTCATCGAACGAGGGAAATACTTATTGAAGAATATTCCCCTAAACTCTTCCCACTCCATGGCTTCCATTTCTCCTCTTGGATTCGTGTTTTTGATCAGTGACCACCACTGATCAACTTCCCCCTCTAGGCGGTAAACAAAAAGGGTGACTTTTTCTTGTTCCAAACAATGAAGTACAGAAAAGATCTTTTCAATGGAGCTTATCCATTGTTCCACAACCAATGGGTTAGTAGATCCACTGAATTTTGGTGGTTGTTGACGCATGAAGGACTCAACAGAATATTGTTCCCTTCATGGTGAGATTGGACTCTCATCTTGATTCAAGTTATTACTCATAACTTGAGTCAGTTGGTTCATCATTCGCATGAATGTTTCCATTCCAGCTTCCATCGGAGGGCCGTTAGTGCATGGTCCATTACGGTCACTATTTGCATGGTTCCTCCTATTGGCTGCCATTTTATAAAAGAATAAAATCATAGTGAGAAACTTGTATCATTTATGAATCTTTTAACTATATAGAATTCTACGTCTTAAAACTTCATTCTTAAACAATTATATTTCTCTATAATTCCTTCAAAATGATTCATAAAAAGCTTGCGATTAACCAAACATATCCCCCGGGAGTGTCGTAACCACGAGTGCAGCAAGACCCGTTATCGTGCACCAGTTCCCATTCGAGTCTAGCTCAAAGCAGTGTTTTTGGGTTTTACCCCTATGTATATCTGTCCCAGAGCCGCCTCTACCTGCTCGTATCTAGACAGGGATGTATTTGTTTGATAAACCACTAACTCAATACTCACCAAAATACCAGGAAGATTTACTATATTTAAACATTTATATAGGGATCTTACTAAAGTTTTCATATCCTAATTTCCACAAATAACTAAACCATCCTTTGATACCAACTATAGAATCCCGCATTTTTATAACATAACTTTTCATTACATTTTACAAAACTGAGGATCTTTAAGGTTTAATGTCTTGGAAACCAGGAACTTAAAACATGAAAACATAAAACATTCTTCTTAAACACTTTAAAGGCTTCTCCTTATGTTCATCCTAGGTTCATTACTGCATCTCATAACCTGGGGAAATACATCAAAAGAAAGGGGTGAGCAGAAGGCCCAGTAAGTGAAACAGGGAGAAACATTTAACACGTGAACTTGAGATACATCAATAAAGTCATGAAAAAGAACTTTAAGGCATGAGAAAGAAATCATGAGGCATATCATAATAAAAATAACATATTTCATAACTTGAAGATGTGGATACAACATGTAACTTAGAAAATCATGAACATATCACCAAGGTCCATCCCCAAGGTGTCATTTGAAAATTACCAAGGTTAGTCACTAAGGTATCGTTAAAATTGTAATCTCTAGTGGTTACATCATTAACCAATGCATTGGAGCGCTATCAGGGTGCACCCTTAAATTTGTCTTTATCATCATGTGATACACATATATCATCATCAAACATTTCATAAATAACCCATATAGCATAAAATAAATGGGTTTCATTTCATAATCATAACGTTTTAAAAACTGCTTTTAAGACATGATCTTTATGTCATTTTAAACCCACGGAAAAAGGAAAGTGGATTTCATGTATGTAAGTCTCAGAATTAAAATAGAACATTTTGATATATATGTGAATACCCATATAGAATAAAGATATTTGAGTATTCACTTAATAAAATAATAGAATTTGAGAAAAAGAGAAAGACATTTTGAGGTGAAAATTCTGCAGCATAACGACTATGTTTCGGGGTTATAGAAAACATTGAAAAGAGAGGGTACATGGGTCACCCACTCATAAATGATCCATAAAACAGTATAGGTATAGAATATAATGGATATAAGAACATGGTAATGAAATTTGAAAGACATACTGTTGGGCAAAAATCCCTCAAGGTAACATTGCAGTATTTTTGGGTTGATTGTGTTTGTTGACAAAGTAGGTTTCCCTGAAGAAATTGTCGAGTTCCAGAGAAGTTGTTGACAATCAATGTTTAAAAAAAGAACGATGAAAAAGGAAAGGACAATCTGGAGGCGGTACAAAAAGAGCAGTATAAGGTGGCGCCGTTTTCCAGTGTTTGCCAAATTTTTGGGGTCCAAAATTTGGAGGTTGGTGAGCTTCGCAAAAAGTAGATTTCCCTGAAGATCATAATTAAATATGGAAAAGGCATGAATTTCGTGAAGTGAAGCTTCATGGTTTGGATTTCGCGAAGACTAGAATAATGGAGGTGGTGATTCTTCATGATTACAATAAGTTTCGCGAATGACAGAGGATGAAGAGTATCGCGGCGGTGAAGGGCTTTGCAAGGGAGCTTCGTGGCGATGAGGGGCATTGCGAGGGAGCTTCGCGGAGAAGGCGCGAAGGAATGTTGATGGTGATCCTCCGTGATTACGACAAGCTCCGTGATCGGAAAAATTCCATGGTTCTTCGCGATTTTGAGAGAATTCCGGCGGGAACATCGGAGCTTCGTGATTTGAGCTGACGTGGCGTTGACTTTGCGTGGAAAGTTGGAGGGTCGGTGGAATTGCCTATAAATAGAGGTCGACCCCCTCGAGTGAAGTAGAGAGAATTTTCAGAGAAAATATTTTGCTCTCGTATTACAAAGGTGGTTCGCGGAGCTAGTGTGCTTCGCGAAAGAGGAGCTTCGCGGCAGCTATTGTAGTTCTGTGAAAGTCGTGAGCTCCGCGTTGGCTCAGTGAGCTTCATGAAGAAAGTTGCTCTGCAACGACTTAAGCTTCGTGGAAGTGCTTCGCAAGAGTGCTTCACGAGAGATCTTCGCGAAAAGGTAGGATCTTCGCAAAAGATTGTTTGAGCATCGCGAAATTGGGATGAAGTAGAGTGCTCTACGAAGGTACTTTCCAAAGGTAGTTGCCCAGTGGTCAGAGGAAAAGGGGTATTCATCAATGGATGAAAGTTGGACTTAAACAGAGCATCTATCAACAGTTGAATATGCATTATTTCATGCAAATGAATAGACCTATAGATCTATAAACTGTGAGTGATTCCCTTCCAAGTGTAGTGATCATAGGAAGAGGAAAAAGGTGATCCTCTCCACCGGTAGTGATCTAGAGAGAGATAAATAGGGAGTGACCCTTGGGAAAGCAGTGAGCTGACCCTAATCTTTGTAAAGGCAGTGAGCCTGGGCTTAGAAGTGATCTATCTCGAACCTTGTAATCCACAACTAGTGAAGTTTAGTGGAATTGGTATGACCGGAAACCTGTCGGCGTAAGCTCCTTGGACGTAGCCCTTAGTGGTGAAACAAGTAAATTTGCTGTGTCCTGTGCTTGCTTTACTTTCTGTTTATATTGTGCAGCAAGAAAGGGAGAGAAGGGTATTTTTATTAACAACGAAACAAGATCAGAACGGGATTTAAGTTTAAATTAGTCATACCCTGATTCACCCCCCCTCTTAGGGTATTCAGATTTGTGGACCTAACACATACCATATGAAATGAAAAACATTGAAGGAAGACAAAAATAAGATTTCTCTTATGAAAATTTGGCAGCCTAACGACATCATTTAAAACTTCAAAAAAATGAATTGACGAGATCAAATAGGGTCTCTCATCATATGAAAATAAAATATTAGTATGATTGATATAGAGATCATACCCCAACATAATAAAAAGTAACTTGAAAGACTTGACATGAAAATATATCTTGAAAACGAGAAGGGTGAAAGAATCCCTTAAAAATTCAGCAGCCTGACAGCGCCCATTAAACATTATTAAAATGAATTGATGAGAGAAAGAGGGGTACTCTCATCATATAAACATTAAAAGAACAGTAGGATGAATATAAAAGAACATCCCCAACATAAGAACTTGGGGCTTAAGAGAAATGACATAAACAAGAGTACTTGAAAAGGAAAGAGAGAGGTAGGATCCCTTACCTTAAAACGTAACTCTTAAAACTAAAAGGTTGGGACCTTGAGGGCTTGGGGGCACCTTGGGAGGACTCTTTGGGAGGTAATGAGACCAGAGCTTTATTGGGGGAGAGTTGAGAGTGAAAACTAAAGGAGAAAAGGGTTGGTATTTATAGGTAAAGTGAGGGGACAAGGCATTAATGGCCAAGGGACACCTCATTGGTGGTTTTGGAAAAACCATGGGCTTACCCATGGTATTTGCCCATGGTTTTAGCCACATGGGACCCATAATACAATAATTCATCCCCTTTAGTCGGACATACCTTAAAATATCTCATCACATCATTATGATGCAGTTATGATGTCATTAAACACCCGTAACTTAAAAACCGTATTTTCACTATTCATAAAAAATTCAACTTTCTCAGAAAAATCCCAAAATTTCACCCTAACCAAATATAGATGCTCTAATTTCAAAAATGAACTCCATTTTATAAAAATAATTTTATAAATATTTTTAATTAAAAAACACTATTCACCCAAAAAAAACTAATACTTGACTAATAATTTATGAAACCGTTATTTAACCATTTTATTGAATCACATTACTTAATAAAGGTGCCTAAATTATATTAATACTTTCTTTAAGTGAGATTACTAATCCATTTGGTCACATTACTAATCCTAAGCGTAAAATCACTATTCATAATTTACTATTCATCAAAAATTAAGTTGATCTTATTAGACTCTAAATTTCTTACTGAACATAATTATAGAAGACCATTTTTTGAAAATCATTACACATAATTAATTATTTAATGTTTACATAAATATTTTCAAATATCTTTTTTCTAGAATTCATCAAAAATTTACATCCTAAAATTATCCGGACATTTGAAAATTCACAACTTCACTAAAGGAAGAGATTACAATTTTATTTATCCCAAAGGATTACACAAAGAAGCTACGGTCTCGTCACATAGCCCCTTATAACATCATCATATGACCTAAGTGTAAGGTGTGCTATGATGGGAGAATCTGAGGGAGGCTCAGATAACATTGCCCTAGTTGTAATCTCCACTAACTTGAACTTCTCCCATAGGCGGTTCTGTTCTAGCTTGACACGCTGGAGTTCAGCTTGGGCTTGGTCCAAAGCGAAGCCCAAATATGCCACCTCCTTCCCAAGCTCTGATAAGTGGGATTTATAAGGTTCGAGTCTACTGGATGAAGCCATCAACTCTTATTTCTGAATTAACCATTAACATCTCTATTAAATCGTTTAAGAGTAAATTAAAATACTATTCAATAAGTTTGGGTCGTTACATGTTTTCTAAAGTTAATGTCAATTTCAAACTGATATGAGACACTTTTAGCCATACCAGTCACACCGTGCATCAGATTGAGGTGCGGTTGATTCATACATGTTACAAATGACTCATGGATCATTTTCCTAAAGTATCAAAACAATCCTAATGCATTTGATCTATTTTCCATAGGTCACTTGTGTTGTTTTCTAAAGTTTATGTCAATTTGAAACTGATATCAGACACTTTTAGCCATACCGGCCACACCGTGAGTCATATTGAGGTGCGGTCGATTCTTAAACATCCAAAATGACTCATGGATCATTGACCTAAAGAATAAAAACAATATGAATGTGTTTTCTCAGTATTCCATATGTCACTTGTATTTTTTTCTAAAGTTAATGTCAATTTGGAACTGATATCAGACACTTTTAGCCATACCGGTCACACCGTGTGTCGGATTGAGGTGCGATTGATTCATACACCTCAAAAATGAATCATGGATCGTTTTCATAAAGTATAAAAACAATCCGAACTTGATTTATAAGTATTCTATATGTCACTTGTGTTGTTTTCTAAAGTTAAAGTCAATTTGAAACTGATATCAAACATGTTTAGTTATACCGGTCACACCGTGCATCAGATTGAGGTGCGGTCGATTCGTACCCCTCAAAAATGACTCATGGATCATTTTAATAAATTATCAAAACAATCCGAATGTGTTTTCTTAGTATTTTGTATGACAGTAATGTTGTTTTCTAAAGTTTATGTCAATTTGAAACTCATATCAGACACTTTTAGCCATACCGGTCACACCGTGCATTGGATTGAGGTATGGTCGATTCGTACACCTCAAAAATGACTCATGGATCATTTTTCTAAAGTATCAAAACAATCTGAACGCATTTTCCTGGTTTTTCGTATGTCAGTAGTGTTGTTTTCTAAAGTTTATATCAATTTGAAACTGATATCAGACACTTTTAGCCACAACGGTCACAAAATGTGTCAGATTGAGGTGCAGTCGATTTATACACCTCAAAAATGACTCATGGATCGTTTTCCAAAAGTAAAAAAACAATAAAAACGAATTTTCTTAGTTTTCCATATGTCACTTGTGTTGTTTTCTAAAGTTAATGTCAATTTCAAATTGATATCAGACACTTTTAGCCATACCAGTCACATCGTGCATTAGATTAAGGTGCGGTCAATTCATATACATCAAAAATGACTCATGGATCGTTGTCCTAAAGTATAAAAACAATCCAAATGCATTTTATCAGTTATCCGTATGTCAGTAGTGTTGTTTTCTAAAGTTAATATCAATTTCAAACTAATATCAGACACTTTTAGCCATACCGGTCACACCGTGCGTCAGATTGAGGTTTGGTCAATTCATACACCTCAAAAATGACTCATGGATTATTCTCGTAAAGTAACAAAACAATTTGAATGCGTTTTCTCAGTTTTCCATATGTCAGTAGTTCATAAGAGTCTCTCATTAATTTATTCTTTACTAGAAACTCAAATCATTTCTAAAACCATTTTTCTTAATCTAAGGATATAAAACATAAGAAAGGGTGATCATAGATGCTTAATAAGTGTAAAAAATGGATATATCAATGATCATATAAAGATAAAATAAGTAGTAGGAATTCACCTTCATTGTCCTGTTTGTTTACATTCTTCCATTAGGTACGCTGCCCATTCATTTCTAAACACATCTATATCATCTTGTGAATATGAGTTTTTGCGATAGTCATAGTAGTACTGAAAAAATATAAATACACAAAGGATTAATAAATATTTTAAATGAACTAGTAATTATTTTCAAAAATACCTCTTTGGGATGCTAGTTTGTTCATGAAATATGATCTCTTTCATAAATTTACAAACATAATAACCACAATCCTTTCTGTTTGTTTGTTTCGGACACTACAGAAACATCGAGAAAAATAAGTAATCTATTTTGATATGTATTTGGATAGTGTAGTATAATTATATATACCCTGATACTTGTCCATTTGTAGATCTCATGCACCTTGTCGTCCTTAGACCCTGGATTCATTCTAGCCTTTAGATGATATTCATACACCACCATATCATAACAGAATCCTCATTAAAATATAATATAAAGTATATAACTAGATATTTAGTTATAAAATATTTGATCTAGTGTATTAAAAATTGACAATCACCATCATGTGTGGTCGGTTTGTTGGATATCCATGCAGTTAATCTAGAAAATAAATCTTTGGAGTATCCAAATTCACTGCAATGAGCATCCAATGCTACCTAAAAACACAAAAAGGAATAAGTAATGATAGAAATGAAAATATAATTTATATGATTAAAATGTATAGTTTTACCCCTGTAATGTTGGTATTAAAAAGATCCTGTCAGTCGTAATTTTGCATTGAAAAGTTTTGAGCAAGTTTGACATTAATTCAACCTGAAAATCAGAATCTATTTATTTTTGTTGTGTATACATGGTGTGAGGACTAATGAGTCCAAATTTGTATTCACAGGAAAATCCATTCAATTGTTTTTCATATATACGCCTGCGAAAAATATGAAATTTATTTAGCCATAATTATCATAGTATATCATCTTCTGTAAAATCAAATCATGAAAACATACCTCATGTATACATTTATAACTGAGGTGCCTAGATAGTCGTATGTGATGATTTCAGCTAAAACGTCAGCACTAAAGAAATCTAATCTTTCCTCTCCGTACATATCTTTTTCACAAAAAATTGCGTGATTATTTCCATCTTTCATTTTCGTATCCACATGAGCTTGCTATGAAATTAAATGTGGATATAGAATGGGCGGTGTGAAGGTGCCCTAAGTAGATCATTTTGATCAGTTGGTTGATCCTTTTGAGCTGTTATTTCATTTTAGCTCATTCCTTTTGTCATTCTGTAATAACATTCATCGGTTCAGCCTTTTTCTAATTAAATGTTAAAGGTTCTGCTTGAAAACTTAACTGGAAATGAATACCTTCTGGTCAACATGTTTTTTTACAAGATTCAACAACAATGAAACTAATGTTATAACAGCTTTTTCCACCGTATGAATTTCGTCATCGTCATTTGGAATGGGTATCTCAGTGCTCGTCTCATGAGCTATATTAATTGAAACTTTGACATGACTGGTTGGAAGTGGTCTGTAGTGTAGCGTGTCATTCTGCATATTGAACACCATAGCCCTCGCTACAAGGCAATGGGTGGGAGTTGAAAGATATAAATCATAGTCATTTTAACCCTGTAGAATATCATTACAAGAAAGGTATCAGTGTCTATGTGATTCACATTTCACAGAAACAAATATTAAAACATTAATTACCTCAGTTAAGTCAGGCATTTGAGGGGAATAGCTCACCTCAAAGCTGGTGGGGGTGGGGTGGGTTGTTCATGAGTTGTTTCTTCTCTTTTCCTCTCCCCCATCAAAGTTTCTAGCAACTCTCCCTGACTTTGGAATTTTTCTTCAAGGGTAGCTAGTCTAACTCTCATCATTTGCATTTATCTAGTTTGTTCCTCCTCTTGTTTTTTTTCTAAAAATATGCCCAAGGTGTCACCCCAAAACCCACACCTCTAACATGGCCATACTGTTCTAGCTGTTTCAAGGCTGCTGAAAGTATGTCCGCATATGGTGCGGGTGTTATTGATTCCTGTGACTATGTCAAATAGAAAATATGGAAAAATAAGTAATTATCGTGATGTAATAGTGATTTAAAGCAAAACAAATTTATATTATGTCATACTTACACATGTTTCCCACACTTTTTGTGTGTTTTCATCTACCAGTTTCCCCTCTTTATTAACACGAGCCTCTTTCCATAGAACATGGCATGGGATGGAAGTGTCTTGGGATTTAGATTCATCAATCTGCATATAAACAGAGAAATATGGTTATAGTGTTGTTTTATGTCACATAAAAACATTACAGTACTTTTAAAATACGTACCAATTGTTTTTCAATTAAAGCGTACCCCAGCCTTGCTTTACAGTAGGGGTACACTGGTTTTACTGCCCGTTCTTTATTTTCAGTACTCAGTTGCTATTTCATAAATAAAAAACTATCATTCAAAGTGATGAATACAAGAAACGTTAAACAACGTGTTACCAAACACAATGTACCTGAAAATTCTGCTCCACACGATGGTTGTAATATGCATCCCACGCTCCTTGGGATACCAAGTGTGCATAAAGAGGAGGTGGGTACAACTTGATTTTCCCTTCATCATCTTTTATATGAAATTTTGTTAAAATGGTTCGAAATCCTCTATGAACCCTTCTTTCTAGTCTTAATACATATTCTTTGTGCGATACATCTACTATAAATGCACTCTGCAAGAGATGATGTAGAGTTAGTCAATATTTCAATATTTTATTTTATTTTATTTTAATAAATTAAATAAATGATATCGTAATGTTATTGTAATCTCTTCCCACATTAATGTTTTCAGCCCGTTGACAACATGGTGCCATGACTCTATGTCAATCAGCATGCATTTCCGAGTGACAATTCCAATGTAGCTACTAAACATGGCTTTGTTGGGGTTTACATGCTGGCCTTGCTTATTCCATCCCACCTCATATTTGACACCTTTTTCTTTTTTCCTTAAGGATTTTGGCTAAAATTTTCAAACTAAGGCACGCCTGTTTTTTTTGTGCCATCAGGGTTTTATTTCCTACCATTTCCTCAGTTTCTAAATCATCATTATGTTCCTCTGAAGTGCTAGCATCAGCACTGGGACCAACAACAACAGGTTGATAAACCTGTTGTACCTCAGCAGTGGGACCAGTAGAAATAGGTTGAGAGACCTATTGTACCTCAGTAGTGGGACCAGCTGCAACAGGTTGAGAAACCTATTGTGTCTCAGGATTGGGTGCATCAACAGGTGCATAAGTCATTATCTGCATAAGTGGTTTAACATTTAATTTAGATCACATAAAATCAGTAGTGAATCGATAATATGTCATGACCCTTCCTCGGGGCCCATGCCGTGACTACCCCAAGCCCGCCTTCCATAGGCCAGGGGCTGGCGACTAGCACCAAAGGCATAAATACCGATAAAAGGGAATACATTGACTTTATATAAGTAAACAACACAACAGAGTACACAAGTTGAAGAAAAAACTAAGTAAAATGAGTACAAAAGTAAGTTATGGAATGTAAATGGGCTAGAATACAAACCCAACTAAAAGTACAATACAACAGTAAAGAAAGAACAACTGCAGTAAAGTAAACCAGCAACCACTGAGTCATCCTCCAGATATCCCACCTGAAGGGTGGGTACATATGGTCTCCTCAGTTCCTCGGGTCTGGCCGTCTGCTCTGTGTACGTCCCACCAAGTGGTCCACCTCCAGGTACCGTCCTGCTCCACAAGATTCCACATCAATCAGTACTGTCTGTCGTATGCATCCAATACAATGTAGTACGGGCATAGCCCGTGTAGGGGTGAGTATACGATACTCAGTAAGGACCCCGAGACTCCCGAAGGTCTCCCTGAATCCACAAAGGATATACCACAAAGGAATGATATAAACATGAAGTATCAACCAATTCTACTTAGGTATATTCCAATACATATACCTAAGTCATCAATTCCAGTTCAACTCCAACTCAAGAGCCCAAGTACAACCCAGTCCACACATGAAAGCACAACCCAGTCCACACAGGAATGTAAGTCAAACATATCGATGATATTGATTGAAAGTCAATACTCAGATCACACAGGTATACTACTCATGAAGAGGGGTGGAGATGATAGATTTATCCTCTGAATCATCTCCCCTACCGAACCCAGGTAGGATTCTAGTACAGAAGTCGTCGCTGCCGAACCCACGTAGGATCCTAGTACAGTAATCATCGCTGTCGAACCCACGTAGGATCTAAGTACAGTCGTCATTGCTGCCGAACCCACAGAGGATCCAAGTACAGTCGTCCTCGCTGCCGAACCCACGTAGGATCCAAGTACAGTCATCATCATCATCACAGTCGCAGCCAGCTCTAGGGTTCCTGCACACAACACGCTCAATTCCAGGAGGATCCACTCCACGAGCCATGTGAGTTGATACATCAACTGTCACGAAGTCCATAGTTTATGTATCCCAAAGTTCCGTCTCGTCAATAGGAACTCAACGTGACAGACGACGCGTCAATCGGACGCCCGGTCTGAGAGATATAGGCTTTTCCGTCCCAGGGACCCGGTTAGAAATATGCTCGTTTCTAACCCGGATGATATCGAAAGCTATCCAAAACTCACTCAGAGTATCACAAAAGTACCGTCTTGTCTAAATAGTCCCAGTGCCACAGACGGCGCGTCGATCGGATGCGCGGCCCTAGAGTTATTCCTGTTTAAGTGATTAACAGGCCCGACCAGTTTAGCCCAGTGGGCCGACGGGTCAGGTTAACCCAATTTGACGGGTCACAGCCAACAGAGGTGTCAGACTAGTCCAAAGGAATACACAACATGGCCTGAAGGGGCGCGGCCCGGCCCAAAGCGGCGCGGCCCGACCTGAAGTGGCGCGGACCGGCTGGCTCAGCCTAAGACGAGCAGGTTCCGGGGGGGGGGGGGGGTTGGTTTTCTGCACCGGTGGTGCCAGGCGGCGCCGCCCATCCCCAAACCGTCTGGTCTTCTGCGCACGCGGCCCGTATGGGTGGGCCGCCGGTTTTCCAGCGGGGCGCCCTCCTGGCGCCGCGGTCCAGCTCTGCCCGCCCCGGCCGGCCGACGGGCCGGCCGGTCCTCTAATGGGGCGCCCTTCTGGCGCCGCAGCTCCTCTACACCCAGCCGGCCGATGGGCCGGCTGGTTCTTCCATCGAAGCGGCCCGTGTAGTGGGCCACGGTTCTTCCATCACAACCGGCGCGATGAAACCGGCCTCCTTTGTTGCGTTCTTGACACCGCGCGACTGCTTCATGCCTCCTCCGCCTTTTCTTTACAATTCTAATTAAAATAAACAAGTTCAACGGAGGGTTGTTAGGCCATGTTCGTTCAGCCCACGCCCTCCGCGTAAAATGATAGCAAATGGCCGAGGTAAACAAGATGCTCAACGACAAACCAAAGCACAATTTTAATCTATTAAAATTGAACTTAAACCCTACCTCGATAATCGATGTCATTCAATGGGCATCGCGGGGCGAGGTTTCGCAAGCGACGTCGGAGTGCGCCTGAGGAGGAAGCAGCGTCTCCCCTTTTTTCACGTAGAGAAGAAGAGGATTGTGCATCGTTGTTCTTCGTGGAGTCGGTGTTATACATCGAAGAGGTGACATTCTTCGCGGGAGGATGATGTTTTTCAAAAGAGGAACTTCCTTCTTCTTTTACACAAGAGCTTCCACAAAATTCTTCCAACCCAACATGTGCTAAAGTAAAATAATAGGCTTATGCTATTATTTTATTAACACAAGCAATTTGAATTCAAAATTCAAAATACTCAATTCATTTAATTGAAGTAGTTGAATTCCTTAAATTTATGGGTTGGAAAGTGTTAAAGAGGGAGAGATAAGGAGGTGAGAGGTCTCACATTTAAGTGGAGTTAACAAAATAAAGTAGGGGGAGTTTATGAGAGTTATGGGGGGTTTTAAGGGGGTTATGGGAGATGAATGGTTTGGATCGCGTGGGCCCCAACTCCCACATAACCACACATGGGAAGTTGGGTGATTGTGGGTCCCACCATCAACTTCCCATGGGGGTTTAACTTCCAAGGATAATAAAATAAAATTGTACACACAATTTTATTTACTTCTTATTTAAACCCCAAAATTTAACTTCTTAATCCAAGAAAACGCAAATACAGTAAAGGTACACCTAAGTAATTACCGGCGTTGTGAGTTCATCGGTGCCCTCAGATTTCAATTCCAAGCACCAGTTCAAAAGATAGAAAAACCCGGTCATTCATTTACCGAACGTACCCGAGCTAAACTTCAGAAATTTATTCCGGGCACACCGGGCATCAGAATCAAGTGACGTCAAAAGCCACAGACTCAAATAATTACCAAGTATTTAAGAAAAAATTTTCCTTGAAATTTCTGGGTCTTTACATTAATCCCACCTCTGGGATTTATGTCCCCGTAAAGCTACATCATAAACTAGAGAAACAAATGTGAGAACTGTGCACACATCTGATCCCCCCGCTCCCTTGTGCTCTCCTGGAGGTTCTCGTGCTACCAAAAAATGCGCACTAGAGGAATCAACCGTCCATATAGGACCCACTCCTATCGATCCTCGATCTCCATCGGAAATTCCGCAAATGTCGCCCCATCAACGATGTCCAGCTCCCTGTGATCAATGATATATGTCGGGTCGTGCACGTATCTCCTCAGCTGAGATACTTGGAAGATGTCATGCACCCGGTGCAACTGAGGTGGAAGGGCCAGACGATAATCCACCTCGCCTACCCTGCTGAGAACCTGGAATGGTCCGATAAAGCACAGATATAACTTGCCGCCCTGACAAAATCTCCGTAATCCACGTCGAGGTGAAACCCGTAAGAAAACTTGGTAGCCATCTTCGAACTCTAGTGGTCTCCGCCTCCTATCAGCATAGGACTTCTGTCTGCTCTGTGCAGTCCTCATCCGCTCCTGGATGATATGCACCTTCTCCATCATAGCCTGGACCATCTCTGGTCCTACAAGTGCTAACTCCCCAGGGTCAGTCCAGGACATAGGTGATCTGCATGGTCGGCCATACAATGCCTCGTATGGTGCCATTCCGATGGTGGAGTGGTAGCTTTTGTTTTACACAAACTCCACCAAAGGTAGGTGATCCTCCTAGCTATGACCAAAGTCAAGGACACATGCACAGAGCATATCCTCAAGTGTCTGAATGGTCCTCTCCGTCTGGACATCCGTCTAAGGATGAAAGACGGTTCTCAGGCGTAGCTGCGTCCCAAATGCCTCATACAACCCCTTCCAAAGACATGAAGTAAAGAGATCATCTCGATCGGAGATGATAGATGATGGCACACCATGAAGCCGTATGATCTCCTGAACGTAGAGGCGTCCCAAGATCTCTACTGATCCCTGCTCTCTTATAGGTAGGAAGTGGGCCGACTTGGTGAGTCGGTTAACAATCACCCAGATGGAGTCGTGTCCTCTGGAAGTACGTGGAAGCCCCATCATGAAATCCATAGATATCCCATCCCACTTCCACTCCAGGACCTATAAGGGCTGCAACAAGCCTGCCGGTACCTAGTGCTCCGCCTTCACCTGCTGGAAGGCGAGGCATCAAGAAATGAACTCTGCCACAACCTTCTTCATACCCAGCCACCAGTGTTGTCGTCTGAGATCCTGGTAAATCTTCGCCACTCCTGGATGTATCGTAAGAGGGGAAGTGTGAAACTCCCTCAGCACTTCCTCCTACAGTGCAATTGGTACCATGGTACGTCCCATGAAGATGATGACATGCTCTGCTCCTTCAGAAAATCCATCAGGCGCCTACCCTATGGAAATCTGAGTACGTCGCGTCTCACAGTCAACATCCCCACACTGTGCCTCTCTAACTCGCTGAAGTAGTGGAGGAGTGAATGTGAGTGACTGTAGAAAGGTTTCTCCATCTCTATCTATGAAGGATATATGCAATGTGGATAATTTCTCCATCCCCTCTCCAAGTAGCTGAATGCCCGATCTCCTACTAAGAGCATCAGCTACCACGTTCCCTTTCCTAGGAGTATAGACTATCTCAAAGTCATAGTCCTGGAGGAACTCAATCCATCACCACTTTCTCAGGTTCAGGTACTTCTACAAGAAGATGTACCTGAGAATCTGGTGGTCAGAGTAGACTGTAAATCACTCGCCCATCAGATAGTGCCACCACATCTTCAAGGCGAAGACCACTACTGCTAACTCTAGGTCACGGGTAGCATAGTTCTTCTCATACTGCCTCAATTGTCATGAACCATAAGCGATCACTGCCCGCTCTTGCATTAGGACACACCTGATTCTGGTCCCTGATGCATCGTAGTAAACTACGTACCCTACACCCTCCTCTGGTAGCATCAAAATGGGTGCACTGGTCAATCTCTGCCTCAGCTCCTGGAAGCTTTGCTGACATCTATCTGACCATATGAAGGGTTTCCCCTTATTTGTAAAATATGAAAGTGGTGCTGCAACTCTGGAAAAGTTTGGCACAAACCCCTGATAGTATCCAGCCAGACCTAGGAAACTCCGCACCTCTATTATACTCCTGGGTGGCTCCCAAGCAAGTACTGCCTTGATCTTCGCAGGATCCACTGCAACTCCCACCTCAGAGATGACGTGCCCCAAGAAGTGGACCTCTCGAATCCAGAACTGACACTTCAAGAGCTTACCATAAAGCTGGTGCTCTCGAAGTGTGTCCAGTACAACCCGTAAGTGGTAGGCGTGCTCCTCCTTAGTGGTCGAGTAAATCAATATGTCGTCGATGAAGACTACAACAAACCGATCGAGGTAAGGCTAAAAGATCCTATTCATGAGACTCATAAAAACTTCTGGAGCATTGGTTATTCCAAAATTCATAACCAATAACTCATAGTGGCCATACCGACACTTGAAGGCCATCTTCTGCACATCCTCGTCTCGAAATCTGAGCTGATGAGAGCCTGCCCTGAGGTCTATCTTTGAGAACCATTGTGCTCCCTTGAGCTGATAAAAGAGGTTGTATATCCTAGGGAGTGGATACTTGTTCTTTATGGTCACCTAATTTAGGTGACGGTAGTCGACACATAGTCGTAAGCTCCCATCTGCCTTCTTGGCGAATAAAATCGGAGAAGCCTAGGGTGATACACTGGGTCGGATGAATCCCTTGCCCTGCAAGTCCTCCAGCTATACCCGTAGCTCAAAAAGCTCAGCGGGATCCATATGATACGATTGAGTAGATATCGGGGCTATCCCAGGGTACAGGTAAATGTAGAAGTCTACCTCTCTACGAGGAGGTAGTCCTGGAATGTCGTCAGGAAAAACATCCGCAAACTATTCCATCACAACAGGAAAACTCTAACTCCGCACATTAACCACTCCAAGAATGAGACTTGCCAACTGATGTGTGATCGGCTTACCTCTCCTCTGCATAAGTCCATCCTGTGCTGTAAAGGATCCATTCTCGCCGGTGAAGGTGAACCTACTCCCATCTGTGCGAACACACCACACTTTGCGCCTAAAACAGTCGATCTGAGCATGGAATGTATATAACCAATCCATGACCAAGATGATGTAATAAGGCCTCGATGCTGCTACAAGAAGATCCCAGCCAAAGACCTCTCCTCCTAGAGTAAGATCACACTGCCGGCACCAGTGTGTAATCATCGAGTCTACTCTCGTAGGAGTCTCTAGCCATAAGGATTGAGCCAACGGCTCCGTCATAATCTCCGAGCATCGAACAAGGGCAGCGAAAATAAAATAATGACTCGCTCCTGTGTCTATAAGAACTACAAAAAGGGTGGAGTAGACAAATATAGTACCTCGAATCATCTCAGGTGTGCCGTGGTCATAGGCCTCGACTGCCTGGAGCTAAGCCTGCCCCTGTCTGCCAGCTCCCTGTGGTCGGGGTGGTCGTCCTGGTGGTGGTGGGGGTAGAGCCTTGAAGCGTCATCCACCACCTGCTTCTCGGCCAGCTCCTCTGCCTCGTCTGCTAGCTCCCTGTGAACCGCCACGGTCAAGCCTCTGCCTTTGCCTGGGTGGTCCCTCAACCGTATGCTGCTCCTCTGCATGGCGGGTCGGGCAGTTACAATCCATGTGGCCCTACCCGCAGCATGCATAACACTGCCTGCCTCTCGTATGACTGGCTCTACTGCGTGTTCCCTGCACATCCGAACTAGTATCCTGAGGTCGCCCACCTAATGGCCTGGTCTTCTTGGACCTCTGCGACATCTGTCTACTGCCGGCTGCAGAAGACTCTGCTACGTGTCGCCCTACGGTAGGCCTCACTACTGGCGTAGGCTCAGTAGGGAAGCTCTTCACAAGAAGGGCTCGCTCCAGTACTCCTGCCTACATCGGAATGCTGAAGGAGATCATCGAAGCCCTAATCTCATGCCTCAGTCCCTGCTCGAAGGTCGGAGCCTGGAAGAATGGGTCCCGCACAATGTCTGTGGAGTAGCGCAAGAGGTCGGTAAACCTCTCCGACTACTGGGCTACTGTCATGCTTCCCTGCCACAGTTGTAGTAACTCCTGGATGCACACCGCATGGAGGGTGGCTAGAACGAACTCCGAGAAAAAGAGGCTCTCGAAGTCCGTCCAAAGTAGAGATGTCTCGTCGTGCACCAGGAGAATCAAGCTCCACCATCTACCTGCTGCTGCGTGCAGGAGACTCGTCGCAAGGATCACCATAAGATCTGATGGTGTCCCTACCAATCTGAAGACTCGGATGATATCCTCTAGCCAATCCTTAGCTGCCTGAGGGTCTGTCTCTCCACAGAAATTGGGAGGCCTCTGTTGCTGAAACTCATGTAGCACACTCAGGTGGCGTGCACTCTCCGCTGCTGGGGCTGGTGGTATCGGTGGCCCAGCGGGTAGAGGTACCGCTAGTGCCTTTACTATAATGGGTCCCTACACCGAGGTCTCGTCGCTCGGTGGACAACCATCTCGCACGTAACCGGGAACCCTAGCTGGATGCCGTCATGGGGCTATCCTAAAAAGAAATAGGCATGCCATGGTTAATACAGTATAACTGGTGAGCTTACACAAATTAATCACTATAAAAACTTTTGAAACACACACGCAGTCAATGTTTTCGTGCACTGAGTCGGAAATCAAAAGTTAGGGTCCTGGTGTATGGATACATCGACCGCCACACTAACACTGGACTCCCTGGATTGTTAACCACACTCAATACGCTTAGCACTATTTCTTAATAGAAAGAAATTATCAGAGTCCTGAGTTCTACAGTAGAACCGACACCTCTGATACCAATTTTTCACGAACCGTCCTCGGGGTCCATGCCATGACTACCCCAAGCCTTCCTTCCATAGGCCAGGGGCTGGCGACTAGAACCAAAGGCGTAAATACCGATAAAAGGGAAGACATTGCCTTTATATAAGTAAACAACACAACAGAGTACACAAGATGAAGTAAACACTAAGTAAACTGAGTCCAAAAGTAAGTGCTGGAAAGTAAATGGGCAAGAATACAAACCCAACTGAAAGTACAGTACAACAGTAAAGAAAGAACAACTATCGTAAAGTAAACCAGCAACCATGAAGTCATCCTCCGGATATCCCACCTGAAGGGTGGGTATAAATGGTCTCCTCAGCTCCTTGGGTCTGGCCGTCCGCTCTGTGTACATCCCACCAAGTGGTCCACCTCCAGGTACCGTCCCACTCCATAAGAATCCACCTCGATCAGTACTGTCTGTCGTCTACATCCAACACAACGTAGTGCGAGCATAGCCCGTGTAGGGGTGAGTATACGATACTCAGTAGGGACCCCAAGACTCCCGAAGGTCTCCCAGAATCCACAAAGGATATACCACAAAGGATATACCACAAAGGAAATATATAAACACGAAGTATCAACTAACTCTACTTTGGTATATGCACATACATATACCTAAGTCATCAATTCGAGTTCAGCTTCACCTCAAGAGCCCAAGTACAACCCAATCCACACAGGAAAGTAAGTCAAAAATATCAATGATATTGATTGAAAGTCAAGACTCTGATCACATAGATATACTACTCATGAAGAGGGGTGGAGATGATAGATGTAGCCTCTGAATCATCTCCCCTGCCGAACCTAGGTAGGATCCAAGTACAGAAGTCGTCGTTGCTGAGCCCACGTATGACCCTAGTACAATAATCATCACTACCGAACCCACGTAGGATCTAAGTACAGTCGTCATTGCTGCTGAACCCATGGAAGATCCAAGTACAGTCGTCCTTGCTACCGAACCCACGTAGGATCCAAGTACAGTCGTCATCGTCGTCACAGTCGCAACCAGCTCTAGGGTTTCCGCACATAGCACGCTCGATTCTGGGAGGATCCGCTCCACGAGCCAAGGGGTTCGATACATCAACTTTCACGAAGTCTAGAGTTGATGTATCCCAAAGTTACATCTCGTCAATAGGAACTCAACGCGATAGACGACGAGTCAATCGGAAGCCCGGTCTGAGAGATATAGGCTTTTCCGTCCCAAGGGCCCGGTTAGAAATATGCTCATTTCTAACCCGGACGATATCCAAATCTATCCAAATCTCACTCAGAGTATCTCAAAAGGACTATCTCGTTGAAATAGTCCCAGTTCCGTAGACGATGCGTCGATCGGACATGCGGTCCTAGAGTTATTCCCGTTTAAGTGATTAACATGCCCGACCCGTTTAGCCCAGTGGGCTAACGGGTCGGGTTAACCCAGTTTGATGGGTCCGACCCAGCGAGGATGTCGGACCGGTCCGAAGGAATATACAACACGGCGCAAAGGGGTGTGGCCCGACCCAAAGTGGCATGGCCCGGCCCGACGAAGCGCGGCCCGACCCGACCTGGCGCGGCCCGGCCCAGAGGGGCGCTGCCCGGCCGGACCTAGCGTGGCCCAGCCCGGCGGGACGCGGCCCAGCCATACCTGGTGCGGCCCAGCCTGGCGGGGCACGGCTCGACCCGACCTGGTGTGGCCTGGCCCGGCGAGGCGCGGCCCGACCTGACCTGGTGCGGCCCGGCCCGGCGTGGCCTAGCTCGCCCCGGCCTGGAGCGGCCCGACCCGGCGTGGCCCGGCTCGGCCGAATCTGAGCGGGTTCCATGGGGGGGGGGGGTAGCCCCCCCTGTTTTCCACACCGGCGGCACCGCCCTTCCCCAAACCGGCTGGCTAGACCGGCCGGTCTTCTGTACACGCAGCCTGCATGGGTAGGCCTCCGGTCTTCCAGTGCGGTGCCCTCCTGGCACCGCGGTCTAGCTCTGCCCGGCCAGTCGATGGGCCGGCCGGTCATTTAGCACAACGCTCTCCTAGCGCTGCAGCTCCTCTTCGCCTAGCCGGCCAATGGGCCGGCCGATTCTTCTACCGAAGCGGCCCATGTAGCGGGCTGCGGTTCTTCCCGCACAACTGGTACGATGGTGCCAACCTCCTTTTTCGTATTCCCGGCACGGCACGACGGTGTCGTGCCTCCTCCGCCTTTGGTTGCCAATTCTAATTAAAATAAACAAGTTCAATGGAGGGTCATCGGGCCATGTTCGTTCGGCCCGTGCCCTCCGCGTAAAGTGATAGAAAATGGCCGAGGTAAACAAGATGCTCAATGAAAAACCAAAGCACAATTTTAATCCATTAAAATTGAACTTAACCCCTACCTTGATAGTTGATGTCGTTCGCCGGGCATCACGGGGCGAGGTTTCGCAAGCGTTGTCGGAGTGCACCTGAGGAGGAAACGACGTCTCCCCTTTTATCACGTAGAGAAGAAGAGGATTGTGCGTCATTGTTCTTTGTGGAGTTAGTGCTCTACGTTGAAGAGGCGATGTTCTTCGCGGGAGGATGATGTTCTTCAAAAGAGGAACTTACTTTTTCATTTACACAAGAGATTCCACCAAATTCTTCCAACCCAACATGCGCTAAAGTAAAATAATAGGCTTATGCTATTATTTTATTAACACAAGCAATTTAAATTCAAAATTCAAAACACTTAATTCATTTAATTGAAGTGGTTGAATTCATTAAATTTATGGGTTGGCAAGTGTTAAAGAGGGAGAGAGGAGGAGGTGAGAGGTCTCACATTTAAGAGGAGTTAACAAAATAAAGTAGGGAGAGTTTATGAGAGTTATGGGGGGTTTTAAGGGGGTTATGGGAGATGAATTGTTTGGCTCGTGTGGGCCCCACCTCCCACATAACCACACATGGGAAGTTGGGTGATTGTGGGTCCCACCATCAACTTCCCATGGGGGGTTTAATTTCCAAGGATAATAAAATAAAATTCTACACACAATTTTATTTACTTATTATTTAAACCCTAAAATTTAACTTCTTAATCCGAGAAAACACAACTACGGTAAAGGTCCCCCTAAGAAATTACCGGCATTGCGAGTTCATCGGTGTCCTCGGATTTCAATTCTATGCACCAGTTCAAAAGATAGAAAAACCCGCTCGTTCATTCACTGAACATACCCAAGCTAAACTTTGGAAATTGATTCCAGGCACACCGGGCCTCGGAATCAAGTGCCGTCAGAAGTCACAGACTCGTAAAATTACAAAGTATTTAAGAAAACATTTTCCTTGAAATTTCCATGTCTTTAAATAATAACATAATGTAACACAATATATATTATAATAAAAAAATAACCTGATTATTGAACTCTTTTTTTTAAAGGCTGAAGAGATTTGACCCCTTTATCAACTATATATATCCCTTCATTGTGGTCTCCTTTGACATACAAAACATCATCTACATTGGGACCACTACGAAATGATTGCAAATTCACCATGAAAGGGTCATTCTCCATTGAATTTTCATCTAAACCTTCAGTTGTTTTGGTCGATAACAGAACAATTGACCAGTTTCAGTTTGCGGGATCGGGAACATAAAATACTTGCACTTTCTGTGATACCATTATAAACGGTTCATCTTTCTCCCCTACTTACTAAAATCAACTTTCACGAATCCCAATTCATCTATTTTAACAGCACTCTTATTATCAACCCACTTGCATTGAAAAATCAGAACTTGGAATTCTGTATAATCCAACTCCCATATTTGTTTGATGATGCCAAAGTATGACATATTCACATAAATTGGATTCCTATTCGTTAGCACCAGAAACATGCATCGCTTCAGCCACAAGTGTAACCCCACTATTCTGCATGGTACTGTCTTCATCATTTTCATTAGTATAAAATGTATAACCATTAACTACATAAGCATTGTAAGATAATACATACACATTTGGTCCTCCGACTAGCCATTGAAGTCGGTCTGAAATTGACTCTGGATTTTCATCTGACTTCTTAAAAATATGGTCCCAAAACCATCCTATAAACTGTCGATTATGTGTATCTGATATCCATTTTTCATCCCTAGATGTATTCAAATGCCTAATAATTTCATTGTGGGTTTCAACATATGGGTCAATGTCGAAATTGTTATGAAAAACATAAAGGTGGGCCTACTCCTGATCTGTAATATTGATTGTGACAACCTGTCTTCCAGAAATTCCTTCACCCTCAAGCTGCCCAGTGTGATAAGATTTCGATAGGCCAATGCTTTCCACACCAAACAGGTAGTCGGTACATTATTCAACCACTTCCTCAACAATATATCACTTCGTAATACAACCCTCTAGCTGACTTCGATTTTCAACATACCCTTTTAAAATCTTTATATACCGTTCAATGGGGTACATCCATCTGTAATGTATAGGACCACATAGTTTAATTTCTCTCACAAATTGGACAATCAAATGAACCATCATATCAAAAAATGAAGGTGGTAAGAACATTTATAATTCATATAATATGATGGCAATTTCTCTTTCCATAGTTGGCAATTTCGCCAGGTCTATAACTTTGATGCATATAGCTTTGAAGAAGAAATGCAATTTCATTAATGTATGGAGGACATTCTTGGAAAAAATGAAACATAAAGCAATAGGAATGAGATCTTGCATCAAAACATGACAGTCATGTGATTTCAGACCTTTTAACTTCAAATCTCTCTTTGACACGAGGTTCCTGATATTTGACGAATACCCCTCTGGAACCTTTACATCATTCAAGAAGTTGCAAAACTGATATCTCTCCTACCTGAAAAGAGTGTAAGCAGCAGGAGGAAGAAATGTTCTTTTTTCACCCTTCACTGGTGCCAACTATTCTCGTATTCTCATCTCAACCATGTCCAACCTAGCCTTAATTCCATATTTTGTTTTTCCAGGTGTATTTAGAAATGTGCCGATGACACTATCAAATACATTTTTCTCTACATGCATAACATCAAGAAAATTTCTGACATACAGACAATTCCAGTATGGTAATTCAAAAAAATTGATCTCTTTTTCCAACCGATTTTAGTAAGGTTTTTTGAAGTTGGTTTACCAAAATTAGTGTCCACATTTTTAACTTTCTCAAACAATTGATTTCCTATTAGTAGAGACGGTGTTGTATGTTATTCTGAACTTCCATCGAATGATGTCGTCCAAGATCGGTACTTATGTTATCGGGGTAGAAATCTGCGATGTCCTAGAAACAAGGTTTTTGATGAATGTTTCAACCTAATTTATTGTGTACCTTGTTCTCAAACGGGACACCCTTGAGTTCCTTTAATGCTATATCCTGAAAAATTTCCATAAGTAGGGAAGTCATTTATCATCCCGTACAACATGGCTCTCAAAGTGAAATCTTCTTTTTTGTAAGTATCATACAATGTAACACCTAAATCCCACAATAATTTCAAATCTTCGATCAATGGAGCTAAATAAACATGAATATCATTACCCGGTTGTTTTGGTCCTGATATAAGCATAGATAACATGATGTATTTTCATTTCATGCATAACCATGGTGGTAAGTTATAATTTACCAACATAACCGGCCATGTACTATAACTATTGCTTTGAAAACCAAAAGGATTCACTCCATCTGTAGATAACACAAGACAAATGTTTCTCGACTCATTTCCAAATTTAGGATACTCATGATCAATTCTCTTCCACTAAGGAGAGTCTGCCGGGTGACGTAGTATCCCATCTTTAATTCTTGTATTTTCATGCCATGTCAATTGTCCTGTAGTATCTTCACTTCTATATAGGTGCCTAAACCTTGGAATGATTAGAAAGTACCATACAACTTTAGTAGGATTGGATTTATCTTTCTTGTATCTAGAAGAACCACAATTTGGGAATTCTTTAAGTGATTTGTGGTCCTTGAGAAACAGTATACAATCATTCAGGTAGGTGTGTATTCTTGTAGAGATCATACCCATCGAGCTTAGCATTTGTTTGGCGTTGTATGTTCGGATCGGGAGATCATTATCTTCTGGGATCATGTCATTCAGGAGAGAAAGTAGTTCTGTAAAACTGGCGTCACTCCACTCGTTGTCTGGTTTCAAATTATACAACTTCAGTACGGCTGAAAATACTGTATATTTAGTACAACCAACATAAAATGGCATCTTTGCACAACTTTTTAACTTCACAAACAAATTTGGGCAATCACGAAGTTCATCTTTGATGGTCCTTGTCATTTCCTCAATACGATCTTCATCATCATTCACACCTATAATCACATCCTCCATACAATCATCTTCATTGTTCATACTTGTAATCATATCAGATGATCCATAAAATGCAATGTTATCATAGCCACTACCTACATTCGTTGTTTCCTCATGTTTATTCTAACATTTATAACTATGATCTATTCCATGACAGATCAAGTGTTCTTCCAACTCCTCTGGACTAATTTGTTTTGAATAACAACAGAATAAACATGGACAAAGGATTTGAGAAGGGTCATATGCATGATCTTTTGCAAACTTGATAAACTCATTCACGCCTTCTTCATACTCTTTTGTCAACTGATTAGAATTCATCCATTCTTTATTTATATTCATCCTATTTTAAATTCAAAGGATGAGCATATAGGTTAGGGGAGAAGGAATATGAGTATAATTTAGATAAAAAACTAGATACTTCAAAAATGGTGGGGGGGCATGCTCATTAATAGTCTTGGTTGAGGATGAGTATAGCCTAGTTAGGTTTTCTAAGGCTATTTGAGTAGGCATTAGAGTCTTAGGCCTAAATAAGATGGATAATATAGTTTTATATATCACGTATGATGGGGAACACCCTCTTAAGAATATATAAGAGTCACAATGTGTGTGATGAGTAGGATATTCCATATAGGGATTGATGAAGTGTTACATAGAGGATTTCCTCCTTATAATTGGATTAAGATATCTCCAAGGGGAGATATGATATAAGTGAGGGTCACGGTAATAGTCTGGATGACTTAGCATAGGGTATCCAATGCCCACCTAGGAATTTTATACATAATACCATCAACCTACTCTTGTATGATCACTTATAATATGTGGTAAGAATCATTAATCTTATATAAGGTCCATACATACACTAATGATCTCATGTAGGTTAAATGATAAAATATTAGTAGGAAACCAATAATGGGGAACCTAATATAAATCATAATATACAAGGTTTATCTATATGAATGCAAATAAATAAACAACACACATTATGAAAGAAATAAAGTAAGATTGTTGTAAGGTAACTAATAAAAAAACAAAAAACAAATAACACTATATTCAGTGAGGATCAATACATTAAACCATGGGTTCCAAAAAAAATCTTATCTCCTAATAAAACCATACCACATACATCATAGACATTTTCTAAAACCCAAACATACCCAAACCTTGGGAACTATGCATCCCATACGGACTGATAAGAAACTGATACACATGAACCATGTATCCTATTTAGGAATCTAAAAACCCATACCTTGAGGACCATGGATCTTATATAGACACCTAAAATCCAGACACCTTAGTCGCCATGGATCCTTTCTTGTCTCCTAACATACCACAACATTGGGAACCATGGATCTAGTTTGTGACCCAAACATACCAATACCATTATCACTATTAATCAAGTCTATACTCCTAATATACCAATACAATGGTCACCATTGGTATAATCCATGACCGTAGTGTACATATAATGGGAACATGGATCATGATTATCCCTTAGAATATGAACCCACTTAAATAGAGAAACGTCACCTTATAAGCATGTTGTATTATCATGGCCTGATGAAAAACCATCACACATATAAGACATACACAAACCCTTTCCTAGATCTCCACTAGAAATTTTTAATCTTCCTTTTATTGTTTTTAGACACATACACTATAATATAGTCACTCCTAAAATATACCTTTATATATAAAACACAACCGATCACTTACTAATCCATATATTCCATCTCCACTATAAAACAAACAAACAAACAAACTAGTTAAACTGAAATGGTTAGAAATCTCATCACGTTAATGGGAATGAATTCCAAATTCTTCCCTAGAAAATCTATTGGGTTTTTACTTGTGTATGTCCACCCATATCCATCATATATTTTATAATCTCATATCCTATAAGCTTTACCTGATTCGATCTCAATACAAAAATTCAAATTCCACCTTCGAAATACTATCACTTTTATTATGGCCATTATACCCTATGACCATTTCACAAACAAATCACGAAGAAGTCATAATGGTGAACACATAATAATTACAACCACCCAACTACAACTAGGAAGGATAGTTACCCACACATACAAGCGAAAAGACAAGGTGTGAGTAAAAAAATACTTAAAGGTGGGGGTGAATCAATGGTTATGAAAAACTCATAATCTAAACGCATTTTCGAATACTGATTAGTGAAAAAAGGATATTGATAGTGATAATAAAATGATGATAGTAATTCAATGAAATAACTCACATGGATCAAGGGATAATTACATGGTCCACAAACTATTGTTATAAATTTTCTTATCCTTATTGTTCATGATGTCCTGAATCTTGTTCTTGATTTATTATCAATAAGAATAATGAACAGAGTAAGGATATAACCATATAGTCCCATATACACAATATAATTATCTAAATCTATAAGTTCATCAATTTCCCCTTCATCAACCACAAGTGCCTATAGAATTTGGATTATGTGTGCACCCCTATTTTTCTCCTCAAATGTTAACTAAACCATCTTTGGAACAATACATGGATTGAATGGTTGGGTAACTGAAGGATTCTTCATTGAAACCAAATCATTAATTCAGGTCATGTAACACTATATTTATAGAGATTAAATGTTCTTTTATGTGAATTATTTCCATAGGGAATGAATCCTAATTCCAAATGACTTAGAAACTAAATCCCAAAGATCCTTCACCACCTTTATGTCCTAACATAACATATCATGAAATGTGATTCATGTCTTCTCATATTTACCACTAACTATAGAATACCATTCATGGTGTGACCCTTATAGTTGTGGCATGGTTTTAAATGTCCCTTTAAATAATGATACACCAATTAATAATGAACAAAATACTATAGTATGAAATAAAACTATTATAGTGTGAGCCTTTTCATTACATAATAATACCATTGGACCCCCAAACCAGTGCAACATTTATTTTCATGAGGTAGGTATCCCAATGAAATTATCTCTTCATATTCCTTTAGAGACATCCATTATAGTTAAATGTTCCATATTACAATATGCCTCTCCTACATCTCAAACCCTTCATAGTTACACCATCCCTACTATGGTGTGATATCTTACACTAGAGTGAACATCGTCATTTGGAACACTCCCATAAAAGTGTAATCACGTTCTCCTTGTTCTGGGACACTTTTTATCCATAAAAAACATAAATGTTTCATATTTTCTCACCTGTAATGATCCTCTAAATCATATATGATAATGTTTTCAATAAATATATTGGTAAAATACATCTAATACCCATGACTAAATTTCCTTTTTAATCTAGTAATAATATGTTCCCAATGGACCCTCAACCGACCTATATAAGTCATTCACTTAAGTCATATCTCTTTTGGATCATAGGATGTACCTCTAAATGGTTCCTCTATCTCTTTAACCATAAACTTTTACTCATCAATTAATAAAACCCATGAGGCAGAACTATATTTTATCATTAACCAACCAAACACCTAGATATGTTATTTTAGGTTGTAGTAATCAAATCCATATATAAAATATAAATACACCCCTTACTCCAAGGTTATCAATGGTTAAAAACATACCAAATGCAACAAATTATAATGAAATGATCCATTAAAAACATTATACCACATAATATGTCATCCTCTATAAGATTTCATAAATATTTCCTCACATTTGTTATATCCAAGGAATCTAATTACACTGATCATTTAGGATTCTATAAAGGTAATAGTCATATGGTTTACACCCCAAATCCTGATGAATTGTCACACACACAAGCATCACACACAAGAATCACGCCAAATCATAATTAATATCAATATTGACGATAAATGAAAACATAATTAATTCATGAAAATTAAATTTTACTCACCTTAAGGATGAGTACCTGGTGGCGGAGGAGGAGGAGGTGTCGACAACGGACGCAATGGAGGCAGCAGACGCAGCGCAGAGGCAGCACGGAGTCAGCACGGAGGCAGCACGGAGGTAGTGCAGAGGCAGCACGGAGGCAGCGCAGAGGGAGCGCGGAGGCAGCAGAGGCAGCTTGGAGGAAGTAGAGGTAGTAGAGGCAGTGGAGTAGATGGAGGAGGAGGAGGAGGAGAAGGAGGAGGAGGAGGAAGAGGAGGAGGAGGCGCCGGTGGAGGAGGAGGAGGAGGCCGTGGTGGAGGAGGAGGAGGAGGAGGAGCCGCGGTGGAGGAGGAGGAGGAGGAGGAGCCGCGACAGAGGAGGAGGAAGAGAGGTAGGCACCGGAGGAGGAGGAGGAGGCGACAGTTGCGGAGGAGGAGGAGGAGAAGGAGGCGGTGGCCGCAGTGGAGAGGAGGCAACGACGGAGAGGAGGCAATGGAACAGGGTATGGATTCTGTGAAATCTTGGCAAGGTGTATGAAGGAGGAGGAGGACCCGGTGAATTTTATAAATCCCACATGGACCTTTATCAGTGATAGTAAAAAGTGCTGATAAAGGGGGTCTTTATCAGCACTTTTGTAGTGCTGATAAAGACATATTTTATCAGCGCTAATAAAAGAGCTGATAAATGTATAATAATTTGTTTATATTATTATATATTTATTTAAAATGATATTTATGATAAATATATATATATATATATATATTAATAATTATAACTCTAAATAAATATATCTTTATTTATACTTATAAAATTATTTGAAAGGTATATTTATATATATATCATTGAAAATATAATAAAATATATATTTATTATTTAAATATAATTTAATTTTAATTATAAGTGTACATTTTTTAGAACATATATATTATATGGGTAACATAATGAAATATAAATCAATAACACATCAATGTGATATGTAATTATAATCTACAAATGAACATTATTCATGCACATATATATACGCATGTATGATTGATATATTCATTGACCCCAATTCATTAGAAAACACACATATATTCAATAATTTTAATTATACATATATATTAAAAAGTATTATATATTTATAAATAAAACAAATACATTAAATATAAACAAATATAATAAATATATATATTAAATATAATGAATTAATAAATCTAATAAATATAATTAATTAATAAATCTAATAAATCTAATAAATATATTTATTATTAATCTTATAATTATTTAATTATATATATAAATATATATTTAGTTATAACATGTGTTTTTTATTTAATGTATACAATAAATATTATCAGTGCTAATAAAAGTGCTGATAAATGTAACCTTTACCAGCACTAAGAAAAGCACTGATAAAGGGATATTTAAAGCGCTGATAAATTTACTCTTTATTCGCGCTAAAAAAAGCGCTGATAAAGGGTAAACCTTTATCAGTGCTTGTTTTAGCACTGATAAAGGGTACATTTATCAGCTCTTTTTTTTAGCGCAGATAAAATCCTACCCCTTTATCAGCGCTTTTCCATTAGCGCTGATAAAGGCAGGCGCCTGCCTTGCCCAGTTTTGTGGTAGTGAGAGAAATAAATAAAGTGAAATAAATAAGATAGTATAAATTATGGAAATATAATGGAAATAATATAAAATTGTGACATAATTAATTGATGTAAGAGAATGGGAATTGGGGAGTGGCATAGAGAAATTGGGGGAAATTTTAAGGCTTGTGCCTATAAGGCATGAGGGTAGGAAGTAATAAATGATAAATTAAAAATAAATAAATAAAATGGTAAAAAAACTATAAAAAATTGGAAGCATTTCCCCTATCATATATGAGAAATTTCCCATTCCTTGACCCTCTCACACCTCCATCTCCCCCTCTCTCTATTATTCTTTTAGTTTAACTTCAAACTTCTCTCTTCACTATCTTCTTCGATTCTGATCAGATTGACACGTCATCAATGTCATTGGGTTTTTATCAATGAGTATAAATTGAACCCTAAGTTTGTTTCTAAATCAAGTGAGGTATTTTATTCAGATTTAATTTACTTTTTTTCACATTTCAAATATATAATATATAGATAATTCTAATAAAAGCTTCATTCACTTGGAAACATCTCTTAGTGGGGCAATCAAACTCGGTTAGCGACCCTTGTAATCCGAACATAATTTCACATAAGTTAGGAAATTCCTTATCATTTTTGGGACATATATGTGAAATTAACATGATATGTTTTTATGATTGATTAACCCATTCTTGTTATATGTTTCATGTGGGTGTGTGAGTTTATATGTGGTTTTCTTGATTATGACCATGCAATTATGTGTTTCTCCTAACGTTTGTTATTGATATTCCATGTTGTTCCTTATTAGGAAATGTATTGTTTATTATGTTTCATAGAATATAGAATTGTGATTCAGGTATTAATATGATCTGGTGGATCCTTGAGTTGATTATACTTGATCTAAATGTCCTCAAAGGCAGGCATGACCATCCTTGTAGAGGGATGTGCATAGATGACCGGTTAACTAACCTAACACATTCCAAATTTACTTAAAGGAATACATGGCTATCCTAGTAGAGGGATGTGCATATGTGGCTAGCTGAATGAATGACATTTGAGGTGGTCCAAATGTCCTTAAAGGTAGGAGTGACTGTCCCTATAGAGGGATGCACATAAGTGGCTGGTTGGATGATTTTCAGTTGCCATGAAATGTTATTGATGACCACCACCATCAGGGTACATGTGTTCAGTGCTACCTTAAAAGCGGTACTTGGTTTGAATTATCTGATATCCTTATCGGTATAGAGCTAAAGTAGGTGGGGCTGGGCTTCTTGGTGGCTTTGTTAGTGCACAATAAATTGACACATGTATGATTGTATGTTTATTTGATCATTTACTTATGTTAGGACATACACTATTACATACTATGTGAACTTGTGTTAGAATCATTGATGGGGTCCTAATGACTTCTATACTCACACCCTACTCAAGAATTTTTTTTGTGCTTATATATTTCATGATCATAGATTCAATGAAGGGTAAGGTCTCTATGGTGGATGGTTGAGCATAGGAGCACAAAGCTGGTAGCGATTCAGGATTAACTCTGGAGGAATCTGCTATTTATTATTTATTTATCTACAGTTACCTTTACTTGGTTTAGATTTTTACTTCGGGAGCCAATTTATTTCTTTATATGACATGTATGCTATATATTTTTTTTCTTCATAATTATATGATTATTTACTATCTTGTTTATTATTATTATCTACTTGATGATTTTATATTTTGGGTATAGTCTCCCCACTAACATAATTGGACCCTCCTTGCTATTCAGTATACTCTTGCCTATAGAGAGGTGCATATGAGGTCATGTGAACCTCCAGCTCAGACCCGGTGACTCAGGTTGGGATGTTAAAAAATGGTATCAGAGGTAGTTTCTTCGTTATTATTGTGGACTAACATGAGACATGGTAAAAAGGAGATAGATATGTGGGACTCTACTAGGGGAGTTTTGATGTGCCTAGACATCACACGTGTAATAGAACTCCATGTTACCATGGAAGATATTACTATTATAATTTTTATGAGATTTGGGATGTGTTCATGCATCATGATTAGGCCCATAGGTTCACATGTCATATATATTTGTTTCTTGCATTAGATAGATACCAAATAATTAAATGCTAGTTGAAATTGTGATGTGTTAGGTGAATTATTTATTTAATTTTTTCATTTGATATTATTGTATTCAATGCTTGAGAGTATATATGTGGTAATGAATAATGTGTAGATGTTGGTAATATGGACTTGATCCTTGAATAAGTGTTAAGTGTTTTGCATGTTCCTTTCATTGCATGCAATTTTTTGTTGATATCTTTATGTGTTTGTACATATACCTAAAATTAATTGGTTTTAATAAATAATTTATATCTAGTTATCACTTAGAATAAGTTATGGTTTCAATGAGTTCGAATGGAATTAGAATGTATTGATTTCATTTTTTTGAAAAAAATGTTCTAATCTTAATATGGAAACTATTATGGTGGGGAGTAGTGTCTCCATGATCATAAGCACTTCTCAAGGATGAGATGAATTATGGTGGGGAGATTGTAATTATCCATGTAATTAGTTTTATTTTTTGGTTTAAAATATTTATTAAAATCCAGAATAAATTACAGTGAATAAATTTATCAAATTATTTTGATTTTTTTGAACTAATAAAAATTAATCAGTATCTGAAATTTTATTGGGTAGTTTAAAATAATAATAATAATAATTTTATTATTATTATTATTTGTGTTAAAGAAAAATAATGAAAATTTATATGTTTAATTAATTATTATGTTATGATGGATTGGTTGGGTGAATATTTTCTTTGGTGGTCAAAGTAATAATGGTGATATTATTACTTATTCTATATAAATGCATTTGTGTGTGATTAATAATAATTTATATATGTTTGTGTTAAATTTATATGTATATATATTCAGGTGTGTGTATATATATATAATGTGTATATATATATGTATATGGGTTAAATATGTATGTATATATATATGTGTGTGTGTTTGTGAGCGTATATATGTATATGTGGGTGTGTGTATATATATAATTTGCACATATATATTGGTTATATATATATATATGTGTGTGGGAATGTTTATATATATACGTATGACTTTTAATATATATTTTATAAATGACTCAGTGTCTTTTAAAGTGGTTTTAAAAAAATGCATGAAGTGTTATGGGGGTGGCATGTGGATTTAATAGGAGATAGAAAAAACTAAAGTGAAATAAATGAGATACAGTAAATGATAGAAATATATTGGAAATAAAATAAAATGGTCACATAATTAATTTTTGGATGAGAAGGGGGCTTGGGGAATGACATTTAGAAATTGGGTGAAAATTTAAGGTTCATGCATGTAAGGCATGAGGGGAGAGAGGAAGAAATAAATGATGAATTAAAGAAAAGAAATGGTAAAAATATTATAAAAAGTTGGAAGGGGTGAACCTATCATCCAGGAGAAATTCATCACACCTCATGCCTCTCCCATCCCCCTCACGTCTCCCTCCTATTCTCTATATTATTCTTTTATTGTATCTTTAAACTTCTCCCTTTGATATCTTCTATGACATTGATCAGATTGATGTGTCGTCGGTGCCATTGGGTTCATCTCAAGGAGTAGGAATTAAACCTCAAGTGTATTTCTAAAGTAAGTGAGTTATTTCATTTATATTTAATGTAATTTAATTTTTTTACATTTTAAATATAAAATATGGAGATAATTATAATAAAATATTCTTTCAATAGGCAACATCTCTTAGTGGTACAATTAGAGTTGGTTAGTGTAGAAACATGTGTCTTGTACTCGATGATTTTTTATAAGGGTTTTTGAACTTTTGGAAACTACTGAACAAGCCTAATTTAAATCCAATTATTAGAACATTTTTTTGAGAGCCGGAACACAGTAATGTATGTCTTTATTTAAAGAATTTAAATTAATTAAATTAAAAATTAAAAAGTAAAAAAAGTTAAATGAAAATTAAGTGGGAAAATAATAATAAATAAATGTTTTAATAAATGATAAAAATAATAATATTTTTTTTTTATGATGATGATAATAATAATAATAATTATTATTATGAGTTTAATTTGAGGTTTTAAGAAAACCCAAGGGAATGCTTCCCTTTCCTCCAAACCAGGAGTGACACCTAGCTCCCCCTACTCCCTCATGAGGCGTGACCCAAGCTCCCTCTACCTCTCCATGGATGCACCCCTCATAGCTGTGACCTACCTATAGTGCGCCCCTCTTGACCACAATATCCAATAGGAGTGACACTGTAAGAACCCAGATCTTTGTTTCAGGTATGTTTTTCTATTTCTGGTCGTTTTTGAGAAAAATAAGAAAATCTAGAAATTTTTTAAGTACATGCTGTGTAATTTTCTCCCGTGTGAGGCCGTGTGCTGGCTGTGTCTAGGCCACACACATGGTGTGTAGCGGTGATGTGGATGCCGCTTAATGCGGTGTATGGAAAGGGAGAGTACATGTCGTGTACTCCTGAAGTACACACCGTGTACTTTTCTTTTTATTTCATTAATCGGATCGGGGTCACGTCTTAAACCTATTTTCATCTTCATCTTCACCTAATTATGACCAGAGTGTTCGAGGAGGCAGAATCTTCTATGAGCCACTGATCCATCATTGGTTATCTGAATCGAACACCATCGGTTGCAATAGAATCGCAGCGGTGAGTTCTTGGTTATTCTTTGGCCACATTTCTTGATTCCTTCTCTTGTGAGAGTTATCTGAGGTTGAATGTTTTAGAAATTTTTGCAAATATTATCCATTCTAGGATGATTCATAGGCCAAGGTTCAAGTATATCGATCTCCTAGGATTGAGGTAGTTGGTTTCTTTCCCTATGTTGAATGTCTTTGGGTTTTTGGTGCAAAAGTGCCAGATATCCATGTATCGGGTATCTCGGGTTAGGGTTTTGATCCTGTATTGTTATCTGCCTTAGATTTCATGTATGCTTGAGGTTATTAGATGATTGATAATTTCTTGTTAGCATGTTTGAGGATCACCCCATTGGTGTTCCCCCTGTTTTGGCTGTTTATCACCGTTTGGCTTAGGATGCCTGTGAGGCATACCTTGTTGCATTGTTTACCTACCTTGGTATAATTTATTGCATGTATTACCTGATGTTTATATGATTTTGATGCATTTTAGATATTAGAAAAGTAGTTGTTAAACTTACTTAGGGCTGCTGACAGTTGATTACACACGACTAGAATACTCAGGGCTGTGTGAACCTGGTGCGGTAGACTAAAGAGGGAATTGTTGATTAAGGGATTCCCTAGAGAGTCTGTTATAAATTAGTATCATTCACAGGACCTATAGTAATTTTACTTTGTGCTTACTTAGAGTTTCCTTAGTTATGTATTGAGACTATAGGGGGAATTATACGTAAGTACTTCCTTAGAGAGTCTATAGTTATCACTGCAAGACCACAGGGGAATTGACAGTGAGAGCTTCCCAGAGTGTCTGTGCCCTTGTATGATTACTTGACTATAGGGGTCTGCCAGTATGAGCCACCCAGAGAGTCAGTGTGAATATTGTTTGGTTGGTTGTGATGAGTCCACCAAGCCAAAGAACAAGCTTGTGTTTTGTACTGCTTGTAGTTTATATAGTCTGCTGAGATACCTATTGTGTTACTTGCTATGCCTTGAGAATATAGATATGTTTTCTAGATTCCTTGGTTGATAATTTAATGAGTGAATTAAATTAATAAATAAATGTGAATGGAGATTGGTAGGAATTTTTACTTTAGAGTACTCCTATTTCTCTACTGCATTTATTTCCTTTACTTTTTCTATATTTCTCACTGACAGTAGGGCAGAGATATTGTGGTGATTGCCTATTGGGATTAGTCTCACACCCTATTTGGGTCTTGCTTTTCAGCCCAAACAGGTTATATGGTTTCAGGTGTGGATAGGGATTGTGGCCCTTCTACTTTAGGTACATGATTGCTGGTTGGAGCTGGAGAGCATAAGACCGAGCTTAGGCTTGCGATGCTGCTGGAGTTGCTGTTTACTTTTAGTGATTTGTTCTCAGTTGTATTTCATCATTTTGTTGTGTTTGATGATTTACTTAGATACATGCACCATGATGCATCATTATTATATTATACATTGCTTTTTCTGTTTAGTTTCAGTTATTGTATGCTGTTTACTGCTTCCGCTATTGACTGTTATTTCCTGTACCTTGTATACCTTACCAAATGAGGGCATAGTTTCCCCAATAACTTACCAAGGCCCTCACTGCTAGTCAGCAGCCTCTAGTGTTTGGGGAAATGTGCTTGAGGTCATGTGGTGAACCGGGCATAGGGCACCAGTTGAGGGGCTCCAGATTCGGGTCATTACAAAGTGGTATCAGTGGAGTTTCTTTCATTTTTTATTGACTTAATGTTTAGCGACATTAGATAGGGATAGGACAAAATAGGTAAATGGTAAATAGTTGTGCCCAGGAATTCTAGAACCTTTGCATAGGGAAAAATCCAGATTACCTCTAATATTTCGATTTTCAAGTTTTTTCAAATGTTACAATTTAATTGATTTCACCGTTGGGTGGTGCACTTGTTTTGTGCTATTACTGTTGTATGATTGTGGTTCTATTTTTTTGCAACCTGATGAGATGAGGGTATGCCATCTCATGCATCATATAGTCACTTGTTAGAAAATCACATGTCATTCATTTTACCATGCCATATAGATTGCATTAGAATTTGCATGCTGTTGTGATAGCTGTTGTGATAGAATACCTACTATGTTGATAGGGTATCATTTGTTTAGAGCTTCTTTATCATGGATGCCAAACTTTGGTCTTAGAGGTGTTATGGGCCCTTGAGGATCGAAATTTGGTGGATCGTGAGTTGTTAAACTTTTTACTTGTTATATCCATTGTTATGATGCCAAGATTTGATTTGCGGGGAGTATGAGCCCCCACGGATCGGAATTTGGAACCTTAACACTTGTTTTCTGTGTTTTCTGGGCTCTAGTGCAGTTCTGAGGATACTATTTGGAAAAAACCAGAATACAAGGCATGTACTTTATGCATGCACACAGTGTAGTTTTTAGCCTTGTCCCTGACTGTGTTGGGCAGAGACACAGGGTTGTAAAGTTTCCTGTAGGAACATGCCGTGTACTAGCTTAGCACGCCGTGTAGTCTGGAATAGGTATCCGGCCATGTCACGAACAACATGGGCTGAGGTTTTCCTTCAAGTGCATGCTATGTCCCTTGGGAACACGTCGTGTATAGTTGACCATGTAGCCGACCATGTATCCAATAACACAGGTTAGTGTTATCCTTCTGCGTACACGCCGTGTCCGTATGGAACACGCTGTGTAGTGTCGACCGTGTGTCAGGTCGTGTCACTAACAACACAAGACAGGTAAGGCATGTCAAGTACACGCCGTGTATCCCTTGACATGCCGTGTAGTAGTGGTCTGTGTAACAGTCCGTGTGACTAACGACACGGACATGGGAGAGATCTTAAGGACACACCGTGTAGTGGACAAGCACGCCGTGTAGTTTCCTGCTGGGACAGTCCGTGTTCCCAGCTGTGTAGGAGTGAACGGGTAAGGAGGAAAAGGATGAGTACACACTATGTAGTTTAAGAACACGCCGTGTAGCCGGGTGGTTTACATAGCCATGTATGGCCAAGGTACACGCCCAGGGTAAACTTTTAAGAAACACGCTGTATAGTAGTACTACACGCCGTGTAGTCATGTTTTCCCAAAATTTTAAAGTTTTCCTTTCTTGTTCTGTTTCTCTCTCTTAAGTTTAATCTGTGTTCATACCTTTCAAGAGATATGGCACCAAGACGTCCTCCCATTGCACGTCAGGAACCAGGCAATGGCCGTACTCCTGATACAGAAGATCAGGGACTACCAGTAGTTCTGCCTATCATTCCGGACATGGCACCTGCAGTGATTCCAGACACTGGTGATGATACTCAGTTCAGAGAGGGTTTCATGAGATTCATGCAGACCTTCTAGGGAGCTCAACATCCTACCCCGTCTATGGAAGAGTTGACGCGGGTTTTTCAGTAGCAGTACCCTCCCACGTTCACAGGGGATGGAGGACCATAGGCTACGGAGTCATGGCTAGAAGCCTTGCTGTCCATCTTCAAGATTTTGGAGACACCTTCGAAGAGGATAGTGAAGCTCACGAATTATATTCTGCAAAATTCCGCCAAGAGATGGTGGGATGTGGTTTCGCAGACAGGGCGCCAACAGGCTATGGCTTGGGATGAGTTTCAGCGTACGTTCTATGACTACGTCTACTCGGCGACGCTGAGGGATGACAGAGCCAGAGAGTTAATGAACCTATAGTAGGGTACTCTCACAGTTATGGATTATTCCTCCATCTTTAAAGAGTTACAGTGTTTCACTCCCATTCTGGGAAATGACGAGCTGTTTTTGGTGAGAAAGTTTGAGGAAGGCCTCAGACCGGACATTATGTCACAGGTGAATGTCTTTTAGTTGACTTATATCACTCTGATAGTCAACCAAGCGCTTATTATGGAGAGAAAACTGAGGGAGTCTGGAGCTTTGGACCAGGGTGGTTCAACATCCAGGGCTGATTCTCTCCAGACAGACAGTAGGAAGCGCCACCGAGAGTCTACATGAGGTGACTCGAGGAAGCGAGGTATTCCTTCTGGTAGACGAGGTCTTCCCTCTAGCAACCAAGTGGTGTGTTATCAGTGTGGAAGAAATGGGCATAAGAGGCCCCAGTGCTCAAGGGACCCAGTAGAGTGCCGATCTTGCGGCAAGATGGGTCATCTGCAGTGCTTCTGCAAGGTTCTTCTGCCAGTGGCTAGTGAGGGAGGATCGATTTCGACTCTGCGTACATGATCAAGATTACCAGTTCCTTAGAAGACTGGGGGATGGAGTTCTTCAGGTCATTCATGCCAGGGTAGAGGCTATGGACGTAGTGGTCATGCTCGGGGAGGAGCAACATAGGGATATCAGGCTGATACGCAAGGCCGCGTTACAGGCCAGACTTTTGGTGTAGAGCAGATTCATCAAGAGCAGGATCCTGGACCTTCTACAGTTCGAGGTATGATTTTAGTAGCCTCAGTTTTATCCTCTGCAATTTTTGATACAGGATATTCTCATAGATTTATTTCTATGCATACTGTGGAAAGCCTTAGAATTACTATTTATACTTCTGAGTATATGATGACGCTAGACACTCCATTGGGAATTAGAACTGCTAGCGTGCGCCAGTGCTTAGACTTCCCCCTCAAGGTTGGTGGGTGTCATTTTTCATGGAGTCTCTATGTTTTGGATATGGCAGGCTATGATGTCATTCTTGGGATGGACTGGTTAGTTCCCTTCCAGGCCTTTGTCGATTGCTATCACTGCAAGGTGAGTTTCACATCATCAGAGGGCGGATCCTTTCTTCATAAGGGCGAATGGGATGTCTAGGAAAGAAGAGATAGACTAGAGCATCATGGGTTGGGCAGTGTTATGACCTAGATTTCTAGCTTATATCTTTATGACCATGGGACTTATCAGGTAAATTTTCCTCTAGTGGTTGATCGATTTCCAGATGTCTTTCCAGAAGAGTTTTCAGGTTTGCCTCCGGAGTGAGAGGTAGACTTCTCTATTGAGATTTTTCCAGGAGTGGCACCGGTTTCCATTACTCCTTATAGGATAGCTACACCTAAGTTGAAGGAGCTCAAGAAGTAGTTGGAGGAGTTGCAGATGAGGGGTTTCATCCGACCCAGTACTTCTCCTTGGGGTTCACCTGTCCTATTTGCAAAGAAGGAAGACCACACCCTTAGGCTTTGTGTGAATTATCAGAAGCTGAACCAGTTGACGGTCAAGAACTGATATCCATTTCCATAGATAGATGGTCTCTTTGATCAGCTTTGAGGAGCCAGAGTGTTCTCGAAGATCGACTTGAGATCTGGCTACCATCAGTTGCGTGTCAGACCATGTGATATACCTCTTACAACCTTCCGGAGAAGATATGGTCTGTATGAGTATTTGGTTATACCGTTTGGCCCCACAAACGCACCAGTAGTTTTCATGGCACTGATGAATAGAGTTTTCCATACTTACTTGTATTCCTTTGTGGTGGTTTTCATGGACGAAATCTTGGTGTACTCCTACACTCGACACGACCATGCTACCCATCTTGAGATCATTTTGAGTACACTGAGGGAGCATCAGTTATATGATAATATCTCAAAGTGCCACATTTGGATGGATGAGGTTCACTTCCTGGGTCTTGTCATCTAAGATACATGAGTATCAGTTGAACCAGAGAAGGTGAGAGCAGTAGTCACCTGGGAGCAGCCAAAGAACATCTTCGAGGTACAAAGTTTATTAGGGTTGGCTGGTTACTACAGGTAGTTTATACAGGACTTCTCATGCCCATAAGTTCCATTGACAAGCTTTAATAATAAAGGGGTGAAGTATGTTTGGTCAGAAGCCTGCGTTTCAGCCTTCCAGGAGCTGAAAGGGAGATTGACTTCAACACCGATTCTAGTTTTTCCAGAGTCGGGCAAGAGTTATATAGTTTTCTGTGATGCATCTGGCATCAGGCTTGGAGTAGTGATTATGCATGAGGATCGTTTTGTTGTGTACGGATCTCGGTAGTTGAGGCCACATGAGAGGAACTATCCTACGCACGACTTGGAGTTGGATGCAGTTGTTCATGCCTTGCATTGTTGGAGACATTATCTTCTGGGAGAGCATTTTGTGGTGTATACTGACCACAAGAGCCTCAAGTACATATTCACATAGCATGAATTGAATCTAAGATAGTGGAGGTGGGTTGAGTACCTGCAGTCTTTCGATTTCGAGCTTTCCTATACGCCTGGGAAAGGAAATGCTGTAGAGACCCGAAGCCTGACGTACATGGACATTACATTACTTTTGTGGAATACTTAGTACATAACAAAAACACACACACAAGGATCGTAATAGTTTAGTGTCTTTGGAAACTCGGAACGTAATCTTCTAATCGTGGTGAAAGATCTTTAATATCTCCCATAAAGATCTTCCCTTTTTTTTACCTAAAAACCTTTCTTTATATCCTGGGGAAAAGAAAACATAAAAAGGTGAGCTCAAATGCTCAGTAAGGGTAAACAAAAGAAAAATCAATCACATCATATTCATAAGAACATAACTTTTGGAAATCTTAACCTGCAAAAGAGAGCATAATTTCATAACATGGGATAAATCATAATAGTGAAATGAAATCCCAATAAGCATAACATAAAACATGAAACTTGGTGGCATACACACATAATCATAGAGAATCATTTCTTTTTAGTCATGACTCATTGCCAAGACTATCTTAGTGGACAAAGTCCCTTTCTGAATCGAGTCACCCTCATTTCAGTCCTGTTTCACTGAACCGGTATAACCTACCATTCCAGCCATGTCTATCTCATGAGATATGAAATCTTTACCCAATGCATTGGAGGGAGATATAGATCCCACCCATCTTATAATGATACCATTCTTATGTGTGCCACAAAATCATAAATCATACATCATTTCATAACCCATGTAATAAAAAACGGGATTCTTAAACATCATAAAACAATTCATATAAGATAAAGAAATTCATAAAAATATAATTCCATCAAAACATAATCAAATCAATGTAATAATAGGTATAAAAACAGAACCCTTTATTATTTTAGACGGAAAATAATTTTGATAAAACACTTGAACTCCATTCTTGAGGAAAATATCCTTTCTGCTTCAAAAACACTTTTCCTTTCTTAAAATGTTGTACAATTATAAATTAAAAGAAGTTGATTAAAAATAATCTTCAAAACTTGTAAAGGAAGCTTCTTGGAAATAATGTTTTAAAAATCCATTCATGCCGTATAAGTTAAAAAAAAACATTCTTCGTACTTTTGTCGGAAAAGACAAAAAGTACCTCGTACGAAAAACGACAAAAGATTCCTTTCATTTCTTTTACTAAAAACTCACCGAAGGGTAAAATTGGATTTAAACAATTGTAGGTGGATGTAAATAACATTACATATTGAGGAAACATGGATGTGGATGATAAAATATACCCCAGTAAATTTCAAAGTACAAACAATCTCGGATAAAAATGAGATTGCGATATTTCCCTTACCTTAGGTCCGATTTGCTTCGTATGTGTCCGAACCTCATGTATAATGATTTAAATAATGTCATTGACTTATTACAGAATCATATTCATTGTTATGATATCATATATGGTTCACTTATGACTTTATATTACCCGTTCTTTTGTAAATTTCATGTTAAAGAAGCGTTTTTGGTAAAATCGTTTCATTTATCGTAGGTGTTTTGACTTGTTGTTCTTGACATTATTATTACTTATATCATGATTTAATTACTTCCAGAATATAAAATATGATTTATATATCATATATATTTAGTATATATATATATATAATAGATAGATAAATGAAATGAAAAACACCGTTCATGGAGACGGTAGTCCGTACGTACGCATGAACGCCGTTTTCCTTTCCTTATTGTCTTGAATGGAAGTAAGTAGATGACATACATATATACATAAATCAAGTAGATTTATAATGTCATATATTTCATTATTATTTCTTATATATACTTTTTAATCATTCTTAAATGGTTAACATGGAGAATGAATCTCATCGCGTCGTGGAGACGGTAGTCCGTACGTACGCACGAGCGATGATATCGTTCCCATGGTCGTGGAATTGTGTTGAAGTGTATGTATACTATTTCAGTATCAATATAACTTTATAATAATTATATATAGTTACTCATTACACCATTATACCAATCCAATTATGGTGGTGACGTAAAATATATTACACCACGGCGTGGAGACGGTATTCCGTACGTACGCACGCGCGGTGATTTCATTTTTCTGTATGATGGATAGACGGTGAATTAGAGTTGTTTCATATTTATAATAACATATCAGTATATAAGGAATACTTATGTTATTACTTTATCATGAAACAACTAAAGAATAAGAAGTTGAAGAAGAAAGAAATTGAAAAGATCGGTAATGGATATTACCTCTTCTTTGAAACGCCTCTTTGAATCCTCCACTTAGGGAACTAAGATTGGTCTTTGAAGAAGACCAGGACCTCTAGGATTATTCTAGGGAAGTTTAGAAGGGATTTTGGCAGGGGTTGGCCGAGCTTGAGTGCTCAAATTGGTGTGAGGAGGAGGGGGAGGAGGTACCCTTTTATAAGGGAGGAGAGGGGCACCTTAGGAATATCTCAAAATATTATTTTATATTAAAGTCAAAATCGGTTTATAATGGTTCCAAAGGGTCTTATTTAGAAGCTAAAGTGGGGATGGGTCGAAATCCTATCATACAATAGGATTTAGACAAGTTTAGGGTATTATTTTAACCTTATCAATTAGATTTAACTCTAAGTTAAATAATTTAACTTTTACCGTGTCTTTTTGTTTTCTTACACTATATGGTTAATACACTTACTATAACATGCCAAACGAACCCAAAATTATTTATTATTAATATATATATCCTTATCTAAGTCATTTGGCCGAACCTTAGATTTTTAGGAATAAAATAACAATTAATAATATAATATTTGATTTAAAAACTATTTTGTGTCAATTTTGACACTATTTGATTTATGATTTTTGTGAAAGTCATAACAGAATTATATGTTCGCACCAAGTTGATTAAATCAACACTAATATATCATAGTAACCTATAAAATTAGTTTAATTCATAAAAAGTCTCAAATTACATTTATTTTGGTGTTTATAACATCAATTATGTCAATATTTCATTAATAATATAATTACTGCATCATCATTGTGTCATAAATAAATTAAATTATTTAATGTCTAAAAATTAAAAATAAAATACCATTATATAGGAAATCTTTTTAGCTTTCTAATGAATATTTATAGTCGAATTTATCTTATGTATAACCCCATATTAAAAATGTTTTAGTAAATAAACTTTGATTTTAACTCTTTTAACCCTTCTTTAAATAAATTAATAATAAATGTCCTAATCTAATCCAAGTGGGCCTAAATGGTCATATTTTATTCCTAAGTTTGTTTTTGGTCGAATTACACTTGTCCAATAGAATTAGGACATGTGTTAGGGTAATAATAATATCATTTCTACCCTTAATTAACCTATTTACTTTTAACCGTGGTAAAAAAAAGTAAAAAGTTACTATTCACCAAAAATTATTTTCATCTCATTGAACCATATTTTACTTACTGACATCAACCGTGTCTCTCGGATTTTTGAAATTCCATTCACATAAGCGGTAAAATTAAGATTTATGAAGAAATTAATTTTTTTAACTACCACTTAGTAGTTTCACTATTTATCAAAAATTGATGTTTTTCAGAACAATGCCAAAATTTTATCCTAAGCTATATTTCATATTCCGAATTCAAAAATGAAGTCTATTTTACCAAATTCATAACATAGAAGTTGCATTAATTAATTTTATAATTAAATCCCGCTGTTAAAACAAATAGCGTGTTTTTAAGAAACAATATCTATCAAAAGATTGACACTTGTTTATGTCTGGTTTAAATGTGAAATTACATCCAATGACCAACATTGTATTAAATTGTAAAAATATATTCTAAATATACTTTAAAACCACTCAAATTAATAGTTTATCACTATTAATTATTTCGATTGAAAAAGTTGTTTTTAACTAAAATTTAGTAATTTTCACTATTCATCAAAATATGAAAGTTATCCGAAAAGTACCAAAATTTCACCTTAGGCTAAATTTGATACTACGAATCCAAAAATGAAGTCCATTTTGAGAGCTAAAATTTCTAAAATTTTAAAAGGTGGTTATTACTATTCATAACGGCTAGTTATAATAATATTTTAATAGCATATCGTTGTTTAGTGAAACTCAGTATTGCGTACTACACACGCTATCGAGGAAGGTTGCGATTGCGTGTAATGCAAGGCAAGTCAAAGATGCGTGTTGTGCAAGCTCCTTTTGGTGTAGCATACAACACAAGACATTAATAAAATTAAAAAGAATATTTTTCATAAAATATCGGGCTGTTACAAATGCAGTGGCTAATGCACTGAGTAGGAGGACTCAGATACAGGCAGTTCAGGAGGCCAGCAGTGAGTGGCAGCTTATGACTCTATTCTCTGAGATGCATTTGGAGGTGCATGACATACAGGGGCAGACTTTCCTATCTTCTGTAGCTGTTACCTATATGCTTCTCGACCGAGTTCGAATGAGGCAGTTATTAGATTCTAAAGGCCTAGTTCTACAGGAAAGCGTGTCAGGAGAGGACCTTCTTCCTGGATGTACCATAAGCGAGGATGATATCATGCGTTTCTAGGGACATGTATGGGTGCCAGTAGATATATGTGAGGAGATGATGCAAGACTTTCATTCCTCAGTCTGGGAAGTTCATCCTGGCGTTACCAAGATGTATCGTGATCTACATCACCAGTATTGGTGGCCAGGTATGAAGAGAGATGTTGCTGGTTTTGTCATGAGATGTTCCACTTGTCAGCAGGTGAAGGCAGAGCACCAGCGACTGGAAAGGATTTTAAAACAGCTACCCATTCCTGAGTGGAAGTGGAATGATGTCGTGATGGACTTCGTGATAGGGTTAACGAGATCACCTTGAGGGAATTACGCGGTATGGGTTGTCATTTATAGGCTCACAAAGGTTTATCACTTCTTGCAAATTAAGGAGACCTTCCGTGTTGATGATCTTGGATGGTTGTACATTCGTGAGATTATACGCTTGCATGGGGTTCTGAGTACTATCATTTCAGAGAGGGACGCCCGCTTCATGTTGCATTTATGGCAAGGGCTATAGAGGGCTTTGGGTACACAGGTACTTCTGAGTATAGCTTACCATCCCTAGATAGATGGCCAGTTAGAGCGCATGATTCAGGTGCTATAGGACATGCTAAGAGCATGTGTCCTTGATTTTGGAATCCCTGGGAGAGACATATACCTCTAGTGAAGTTTTCTTATAATAATAGTTTTCAAGAAACCATTCAGATGGCACCTTAAGAGGCTTTGTATGTTAGGCCGTGCCGATCACCCTTGTGTTGGTTGGAGGAAGGAGAGACAGCTATGCTGGGACCTCGACCTGTTCAGGAGACCACAAATCAGGTGGAGTTGATTCGAAAAAGGATGGATACTACACAGTATCGGCAGAAATCTTATGCTAATCAGCAGATATGACCTTTAGAGTTTAAGGTCAGGGATCAGGTTTTTCTACGTGGTGTATCGAGGTTGGGACACAAGAGGATCAGGAGAAAGGGTAAGCTTTCACTGAGATATGTCGGGCTGTTTGAGGTTCTGGAGAGAGTCGGGCTGGTTGCTTATAGGTTGCAGTTGCCTCAGAGGTACCAGGCTATGCACGACGTCTTCCATGTTTCTCAGCTTTGCTGCTATTTCTCAGAACGGTCTCATGTTTTTCAACTTGAGGAGGTTAAGCTAGAGCAGGATGCATCATTCAAGGAGCATCATATCAGGATTTTTGATCATAGTGTAAAGATACTCCATGGCTAGTCTGTTCCTCTGGTGCGGGTGCTATGGTAGCACGAATGTGTACAGAATGAGACTTGGGAGAGGGAGGACGATATGCGATCACAGTGGCCAGAGCTGTTCGATGTTTCTTCTTCGCCATGAAGTTAGGGAAATTCAGGGACAAATTTCTTTAAGGGGGGAAGTTTGTAGGAATCCAGATCTTCGTTTTAGTTATGTTTTTCCATTTCTGGTCATTTTTGAGAAAAATGAAGAAAATCTGGAAATTTTCTAAGTACACACCGTGTACTTTATGAGTACACACCGTGTACTTTTCTCCCGTGCGAGGCCGTGTGCTGTTTGTGTCCGGGCCACACACACAGTGTGTAGCGGTGATGTGGAGGCTGCTTAATGCAGTGTACGGAAAGGGCGTGTACACACCATGTACTTTTCTTTTTATTTCATTAATCGGACCGGGGTTGCATCTTAAACCTATTTTCAACTTCTTCTCCGACTAATTACATCCAGAGAATCCAAGGAGGCCAAATCTTCTCCGAGCCACCGATTCGTCACTTTTTATCTGAATCGAACGTCGTCAGTTGCAATAGAATCAAATCGGTGAGTTCTTAGTTCTTCTTTGGCCACATTTCCTGATTCCTTCTCTTGTGAGAGTTATCTGAGGTTGAATGTTTTAGACTTTTTTGCAGATCTTCTCCGTTCTAGGCTAATTCACAGGCCGAGGTTCAAGTATATCGATATCCTAGGATTAAGGTAGGTGGTTTGTTTCCCTACGTTGAATGTCTTTGACTTTTTGGTGCAAAAGTGTCAGATACCCATGTATCGGGTATCTCAGGTTAGGGTTTTGATCTTGTAGTGTTTTCTTCCTTAGATTTCATGTATGCTTGAGGTTATTAGATGATTGATAATTGCTTGTTATCATGTTTGAGGATTACCCCATGGGTGTTCCCCCTATTTTGGCTGTTTATCACCGTTTGGCTTAGGATGCCTATGAGGCATACCTTGTTGCATTGTTTTCTTTTCTTGGTATAATTGATTGCATGTATTGCCTGCTGTTTATATTCTTTTGATGCATTGTATCTATTATCCAAGTAGTTTTTGAACTTACTTAGGGATGTTGATAGTCGATTACGCATGAATAGACAGCTCAGGGCTATGTGAACCTGGTGCGGTAGACTAAAGAGGGAATAAACGATTAAGGGCTTCCCTAGAGAGTCTGTTATAAATTAGTATCATTCACAGGACCTAGAGGAATTGGACTTTGTGCTTCCTTAGAGTGTCCTTAGTTACGTATAGAGACTATAGGGGGAATTAGATGTAAGTTATTCCTTATAGAGTCTATAGTTATCGTTGAAAGACCACAGTGGAATTGACGGTGAGAGCTTCCTAGAGTGTCTGTTCCCTTGTATGATTACTTGACTATAGGGGTCTGCCAGTATGATCCACCTAGATAGTTAGTGTGAATATTGTTTGGTTGGTTGTGACGAGTCCACCAAGCCAAAGAACAAGCTTTTGTTTTGTACCACTTGTAGTTTAGGCAGTCTGCTGAGATACCTGTTGTGTTACTTGCTATGCCTTGAGAATATAGAGCTGTTTGCTAGATTCATTGGTTGATAATTTAATGAGTGAATTAAATTAATAAATAAATGTGAATGGAGATTGGTAGGATTGTTTACTTTAGAGTACTCCTATTTCTCTATTGCATTTATTTCCTTTACTTTTGCTATATTGCTCACTGATAGTAGGGCACAGATATTATGGTGATTGCCTACTGGGATTAGTCTCACACCCTGTTTGGGTCCTGCTTTTTGGCCCAAATAGGTTATATGGTTGCAGGTGTGGATAGGTATTGTGGCCCTTCTACTTCAGGTACACGATTGCTGGTTAGAGCTGGAGAGCATAGGACCGAGCTTAGGCTTGCGATGCTGCTGAAGTTTCTGTTTACTTTTAGTGCTTTGTTCTCAGTTGTATTCCAGCATGTTGTTGTCTTTACTGCTTTCCTTAGATACATGTACCATTCTAGATCATTATTATATTATACATTGCTTCTGCTATTTAGTTTCAGTTGTTGTATGCTGTTTACTACTTCCGCTATTGACTGTTATTTCCTGTACCTTGTATACCTTACCAAATGAGGGAATAGTTTCCCCAATAACTTACCAAGGCCATCACTACTAGTCGGAAGCCTCTAGCGTTTGGGGAAATGCGCTTGAGGTCATGTGGCGAACCAGGCATGGGGAACCAGTTTAGGGGCTCTAGATTTGGGTCGTTACAGACACACCCCCTGGATGAAACCCTACAGCACACGACCCCCTCTATGGATACCTCTCTGATCGATCTCCTTCCCAGATCTCTTCACAATTTATCACCAAATCGATGAGGTATGGTCCTCTCTCCCTTATCCATCCAATTTATGACTGTGATTTGGTCTGTCCGTTGCCTTATGGAGTTTGTCCAAACCTAGGGTTTGAGGGGTTGACCTTATTTTTGTCTTCTTTTGGTTTAGGGTTGTGCGAATGGTCTCTCGGGACCAATTCTTATGGATTCCATCAACCGATACCAAATCTGATGTGGTTTGGCACGATTTGGTTCACCACCAATGGTTTAAGGTTATTTTTACCTTTTTTCTTCAATACCACTTAGATTATATTTGGGGGTTTTGTGATATATGAGTTCTTGGTAAATTATTAGAGGTGCGTTGGTCCTTACTGCATCAATTTTGGGTTCCTATTGATGTTATAGTGGGTTTTGATCAATGATTAAGGGCGTGCATACATGTACGTAAGGAATGTATATATATATATATAGAATATATATATCCTCCATGTATATATTCCCTCATGGAATCGAGAATACATGCATTAGATTAAGGATGTATATATATATAGACATGTGTGCATGCGAGCAGGTGGCTGTTTAAGTTAGAAAGCATCAGCTTGGCCATTCTTTGAGGTAGGGTCCTCAACCTTGCCTTTAATTTTAAAATGTAGTAGTTGATTATTTACTAACTTTGATAAATTGGATTGAAATTATAGAATGAACTTACTATTTGTACTAAATGATTATTAGAGTATAAAAATCATGTTTTTGTAATAAAACCCCTCCATAATAGGTGTGTTACCTTTAAGCTAAAAACATAGTGAGTAGAATATTATGTTTGACCGACATGATGATATGTGGTTTTCCTACAATTTCCTAGTTAGAGGAAGTTGTTTTAAATTAAAGGCATGTGGTCTGCTTAGTTTAGAGATGTTTTTCCTCCCTTTCATGTTGATTCTCTTAGGTTAAATGGTTCTATTGAACTTAGATGTGATTAATGGGTGGGTATACCCATGTAAAATAAATAAAAGTGAATGGTAATAAATGGGTGGGTATACCCATGTGATAATATTTAAATGTAGTTTTACTAAAATTAAATTACCACAGTTGTGATTTTGATTATGTATATAAAATATAGAATTTATAGATTTTTTTAGAAATTGGACTTCCAAATTGAATTAATTAATTTGAAAAATTAATTAATGATGGATTGTTATGGAATTGTGGGACTTTCAAACTGATGAACAAGATAATCAATTTGAGAATTAATTATAGGATTTTGGAAATTGATGATTTGGGAATTAATTGATTAATTAATTATCGAGGCTTGAATTGGGGAAATGTGGTTGTGATTGAATATTGAGAATTTTGAATTTAGGATAATTAATTGACATTTTAATTATCGAAATATGAATTCAAAGTTGGAAATAATTAATTAGTAGATTAATTATTACATGTTAATTATGTGAATATTTAATCAATTGATGAATTGGTTAAAAGTGATGTGATTAATTAATTAATTGTTGAATTAATTATTGGGTTTGGATTAATTAATTTTTGAATTAATTAATGGTTTTTATGGATTAGTTGCTTGACATGACATTCTAGGCCGGTGATTATATACATACATGGTTGAATGAGGGATAGAAATGAAATTATATTCTAGAGATAGATCTATCAGGTTTTTGGGGTGTTAGACATGATGTTCTACACTGGTGACTGCATGTGCACAAATGTGACTGTGTGTGCAAAAATATTATTTGGGTGTTAGACATGACGTTCTACACTGGTGACTACGTGTGCACAAATGTGACTGCGTTTGCACAAATGATTTTTGGGTGTTAGACATGGCATTCTAAACTAGATGTATGTATAAAATAGTGACTGTGTGCACACAAATGGGTTTTGGGGTGATAGACATGATGTTCTACACCCATGATATGCATGTAATATTGATTTATGTGGGACTGTGTGAGCCTTCTAATGTTCTATGCCACAAAGTACTTTAGAATATGGCCTCACATGAGAATAATTTAAAACTCCATCATGAGTCAAATTAGGTGCTGAGATATCATATCTGTAACACCCCAAGATTTCATATTACATTATCTCTTTAAAGTAAATAGCTTATATTGAATGCAACACCGACTTGTCTTGCGTTATATGCAAGATTGAGTTTCTGCAAAACAACACATTAGTTATTTAAATGATATATTTATTTATCAATTAAATATTGTAATATGAATAGTAATAAATAAATTTTAAACTTTATCTATAATTTTTTTAATAAATAAAACACATTTATAATTAAATGTATAAGTTTTGTTAAAATAGCTATATATTTAGGAAAACTATTTTCTTAATAGAACTAATTTTATGTCCTTTTATGAATGATAACAAAATTAATTTTAGACACTCATAAAAATTAAAATTGTTAAAATAGACCTCATTCTTGGATTCAAAATATCAAAATTATCTTATGGTGAATTTTTGGTATTTTTCTGAAAACATTCAATTTTTTATGAATAGTGAAAAACACCATATTATTGTTTAAAACTGACATTTTATTTAAATAATTATTCTTAAATTTAAATTTATTTTAAAGTCAAAATAGATATATAATACCTATATTAATCCAATGTAATTAATTGGAGTCATTTTATAATAAGATTAGATATATAAAATTTTATTGAACTTTTTAACGTCTTTTACCCATCTTTTAGGCACATTTGAAAATCTACATAAAAAGTAATTTTACCGCTTCAGTGAATTTAATTTAAAAAATATGAGAGACACGGTTTACATCAGTAAGTAAAATGTGTTTCAATAGGATGAAAATAATTTTTGGTGAATAGTAACTTTTGAATTTAATTTACCATGGTTAAAAGTAAATAGGGTAATTAAAGGTAAAATTAATGTTATAATTACCCAAAAATATGTCCTAATTCTATTGGATAAATTTTTTTCAGAAAAAAACAACCTTAGGGAAAAAATAATATCTTTTTTGATTCATTTGAGTTTGATTAGGACATTTATTATATTTTATTTAAAGAAGAGTTAAAAGTGTTAAATTTAATGTTTAATAACTATACCATTTTTAATATAGGGTTACACATAAGTTAAATACGACTATAAATATTCATTATAAAAATAAAAATATTTCCTAAATCATGGTATTTTATTTATAATTTTTAGACATTAAATAATTAAATTTATGTATGACACAATGATGATGCAGTAATTACCTTATTAATGAAAGATTAAAATAATTGATATTATAAATATTATAAATATTAAAATAAATATAAATTGAAACTTTTGATTCCATCCATAAATTTTATAGAAAAATATGACATGTTATGGTTGATTAAATGTATTTTTTTCTAAGTAATAATATTTTTATGACTTTCACAAAAACCAAATACTAAATAGTGTTAAAACTGAAATAAATGAGTTTTTAAAAAAAATACTCTATTATTAAATGATATAATATTCCTAAAAATCTAAAATTCAGAAAAAGGACTTATATAATGTTATATATGTCATTAATGAACCACTTTATGCTCTCTTGGCATTTTATAGTAACTATATTAACCATGTGATATAAAAATACAAGAAGACATGGTAAAAGTTAAACTATTTAACTAAGAGTTAAATCTAAAAGATAAGGTTAATATGTTGACCTAAACTTGTATAAAACCGATTGGTTTAGAGTATTTAGACCCATAATGACATTATACTCTAAATTAATCTATTTGGAGGTATTAGAAACCGAAAATTATTTTATAATAAATTAATATTTCAAGCTTTTCCTAAAGCGCCACTCACCTCTCTTAAAAAAGGGTACTTCCCCTTCTCTTAAACTCACACCTCCAAATCCATTTGGATCAGACAAAACCCACTCAAATATCCTAAAAAATACCCTTAATTCAATCTATAGGCCTTAATTTTATCACAAATCCAACCTAAGGAGCCCTTTTGTTCAAATCAAAAGGAAGAACCCGAAGAAGAGGTAATTATTTCATCACCTCTTCCAAAGTTCTTTTCTTCTTACACTTCCTCTTTCTTTGTTTTTTCCGTACCAAAATGATAACTCCAGTAACTTCTACATAATGAGATGTTATTATAAATATGTTACAACCATACACATTATTATATCCATACTATGAATGATAAAGTCACCATATGCGCGTACGTACGACATATCGTCACCACATCATGGTGTAGTTTGTTATTCAACACTTCATTATTTGGATGGGTATAATAATGAGTATAATTGATGTAAATAAAAAATATAACATTTTAATGATTATTTATATATAATATACCATCCAATTACATATTATTTCACCATCAATATAATTATTTCATCGCTTGTGTGTACATACGGCTCACCGTCTCCACAATGCGATGAGATTCATTTCCACATTCACCATTCAACGATGTTTATAAAAATATATATTATTAATAATTATGTAATATATGAAATAATAATTATACTGAATATATATATATATATATATGCGTGTGTGTGTGTGTGTGTGTGTGTGTTTGTGTGTGTGTGTGTTTGTGTGTGTATGTGTGTATTTACATATATCTCATTCACTTACTTTCTTTCAATAAAATATGAAAATAGAAAGAGAGTTTATGCGTACGTACGACTTACCGTATCTATAAACGCTGTTTTCCATTTCATATATCTATATATTATACATATTTATATTATGAATATATATGATACATAAATAATGTTTTATATTCTAGAAGTAATTAAATATTTATATAAGTGATATGATCAAGAATAAAAAGTTAAAACACGTATGATGAAGAAAGCGATTATCACCCAAAATGTTATTTTAACATAGAAATTATTATTAAATAAGTATTATAAAGTTTTAAATGAATCAATTATGTTATCATAAATATGAATATGGTTCTGGTATAATTTAATAACATACTATGGTCATTATACATGTGGTCAAATGTACCCTCGACCAAAGGAATGTACAAGGTAAGGGTTAATTCCTCAATCTCATTATTATCTGAGATTGTTTATGTGTAAGTATTTACTGGGACATATTTACCATCCAAGTCCATGTTTCGTAAAAATGTTTTCAAAAGGAATATTTTAAGGTTTTTTGGAATTGACTCTTTTTCAAGATCATTATTTTAAATGTTTTAATTATTTATTTTTTTAAATACTTTTAATTAATGTCCATGTTTTCAAAATGATTTTAAGGATTTATTTATATGGTCATGATTGTTTTAAAATTTTAATTATCCAAGAGTTTTACCAATAATTTTCAACTATTTCAACATCCATTACTAGATATTATTCTTTATTGAGGTTGATTTATTATAATAAAATCTTCCATATTGTATTGAATGAGTTATGATATGTTTGAATATGGATGGGATATTTTTATACCATTCATGGTTTATGGTTAAAGTATTGAAATTTCATATGCTAGTTTTAATATGAATGCTTATGTTATGTTTCAACATTTTCATATGAGGAATGCATTGGACTTAGAAAGTGATAGAAGAGGCCCGCTATAACCCCATGATGAATTGGTAGGTATCTTGAGACAAACTAATGTCTTGGAACAAGGTATTGAAAAAATTTATTTTTAGGTTCTTGGTACGAGGCCTTGACTTTGTGGTTAAGATGTATGACCTTATGCATTCCATCATTATGAGATTAGTTATTAATGTTAAATGTTATTATTCAACGAGTAGAATATCCATGTGAATAAGTAAATGACATTATTTTATTTATCTTTTCCATATTATGCTGAAGTTTATATTTAAAGGGATTGTGTTTCAATTTTATACCTTCCCATAAAAGTTTATGATTATTTAAGATAGCTTCCACTATATTGTTTATCCTTATTGAGCATTTGATCTCACCCCTTTCTTATGTTTTATTTTCCCAGGATTCCAAGAATAATATTATGATTTATATGTAGTTTAAGGTAAGGTAATAATGGCATTCTAAAATGATTATTTATAATGTATTTTTTGTTTGAAAATTTATTGTAAAGTTCATATATGTAATATATTTTCCAAGACTGCTATACTGATTGTTCCTTCAGGACTTGATTCCTTGTAATTGTGTCAATGTATTAAAATAATGCACCTGATCTGGGCTTCTGGGGTGAGGATGTTATAGTTGGTATCATAGCAAGTTTATCAACAACCTTGGAAATAGATTTAGATAAACTCTAATTAGGAAACATTACCCTAAGATATAATTTGAGGATTAGTATAGAAGAACATCCAAAATTTTTGTTAATGTAGATATTATGTGGATTTTCTAATAAATACATCCCTTTCTAGATACTACAAGTGGACGTGGTTATAGCATAGATGTACCTAGTAGTGAAAACCTTGACAAGGAGTTTTGGTCTTGACTTGGGGTATCCTGGTACATGACAACGGGACTTACTGTGCACATGGTTTGAAACTCCCTGAGGATATGCTTAAGATAATTCAAATTTTCTTTACAAACCATTATGAAAGATTTATGTGTAAATATGTCCACAAAGAAACTTTTTTTAGGATTATGAGACTATATGTGTGAAAATATTCAATTAATACTAACAATTTTTCTAGTTTTTGGATTATACATTATGATATGATATAACCTTGTGTATGTCATCATTTAGAAATGGTGTCCAATAGAAGGAATGAGAACTACATCAATACGCATGATCCATAGAGTAAGAAGGATAATATATTTCATGGTCTTAAGACAACATTTAGAAGGGAAATAGTCTCCTCTATATCCGCATCATATGAAGAAATAATATTACATGTTAATAAGGTAAGTAAATAATTCTATGAGTCCTATGGCTTTGAAGGGAATCAATAAAATAAGAGTATGAAAAAAAGATGGATAAATGGAAGAAGGGAAATAAGGATTTTCCCACATGTGATAATTGTGGAAAGAAAAAACATGGTAAATTCTTCAAGGGAATGAGAGTATGTTATAAGTGTGGAGAAAAAGGACACCACATTTTTGATTTCAAGGGTAAGAAAAATATTTCAAATGTACAATGCTTCATCTACAAGGAGTTTGGACACTATGCAAATCAATGTACAAATCATCAGATTATTCCCCAAATGATGCTATGGGATAATAATCAAGTTACGATACTGACACAGATGAAGAGGAATAAATAGTGTTTTTTTGTTATTATTAAAGAGTTGAGTAATTTGAGTATTGTATTAATGATGAAAAATTTATAATAATTATAGAGTATATAAGGATTTTACTACAGTACTATTTCATTAAGAATTTGAGATTTTATGGTACCAAGTAAAGTGACACAGTTTCACGTTTAACATTTTGGAAAATATATTGTTGGGGGAAATATAACCCTTAATATGTTTTTGAAACTAAGATAATGATTTCAGAATAAGAGATAATTGATTTGTATAAAGTAAATTGGATATTATTTACATCCTTGGAACTAATTAATAATTTTTATATTCCATCATTGTAGGAGTTTACAACATTTATGGATTTAAGGTGTATATCCAGTATTCTCTATTTTTTCGATGGAATAAGTAAGTATATACATATTAAAATAAGGTTTTATGGTAATTCAAGTTGTTACCATGTTTTAATAAAATACATGATTAAGGTATTAACATGTTGATCTTCATTATGTTATGTTGAACTTCCTTATCAATTTTTGGACTGTGAGTTTGGATACAAGTATTTTGGATAAGTCTAAACGATTGGAATGGAGTAAGTTGAACACTTGATATTTTGTTTGTGGTTAAAGTATAATTTGTTGGATACTATGACCTAAAAATTGGGATTTATGTAAACATATAGAGGATTAAGGAAATACATGTGAACTTTATTATTTATCAAATATGCTTCAGGCATAAAAAACATCATTTTTGAAAATTCATTTCCTAGTGTAAGGGATGAACTGAAATAGATCGAAGCACAACCAAATGATGAGATTATGATTATGACAGGTAATGAAATAAAGTATTTTTTTAATGAGTTCCTATCTTGAAAGTAAATTAATCCCTCCTATTCAAAAAAAAGTATCAATTTTTTTTGTTATCCTAATACCTTATGTTTTGTTGAACCAATGACACTTTAAATCATCATAGATTGATGGCTTTGAGGCCCTCAATTTTACATTTATTGTTCACTTTTTTGGGATTGATGACCTCAGTCACTCCTTATAAATATTTACGTTTTCCCTCTAATTATGTGTCACTAATTTCCACCGATGATCTCCTATTCAAAATCGTAATTTGGTGGTGACTTTTTCATTTCCCTTTCCCTTTTATTAGGACTAAATTTTATTAACCCTTTTTTCGATGTGGGCTTTCCATGAAAATATTTTCTATTTCAACCTTTTATTTTTGATGAACAATTTCTAATTAGGAGGACACAATTTATTGAAGGAGGGGAGAATGTAACACCCCAATATTTCATATTACTTTATATCTTTAAAGTAAATAGCATATATTGCACACAACACCGACTTGGATTGCATTATACGCAAGATTGAGTTTTTGCGAAACAACACATTTGTTATTTAAAAAATATATTTATTTATCAATAAAATATTGTAATATTAATACTAGTAAATAATTTTTAAATTTTATTTATATTTTTTTTAATAAATAAAACATATTTATAATGAAATATATAAGTTTTGTTAAAATAGTTATATATTTAGGAAAACTATTTTTTTAAAAGAACTACATTTATGTCCTTTTGTGAACAATAATAAAAGTAATTTTAGACACTCCTAAAAATTGAATTTGGTAAAATATACTTCATTTTTGGATTCAGAATATCAAAATTAGCTTAGGGTGAATTTTTGTATTTTTCTAAAAACTTCTAATTTTTTTATGAATTGTGAAAACACCGCGTTATTGTTTAAAACTGACTTTTTATTTAAATAATTATTTTTAAATTTAAATTTATTTTAAAGTCAAAATAGATACATAATACCAATATTAATCCAATGTAATTAATTGGAGTCATTTTATAATAAGATTAAATATATAAAATTTTATGGAACTTTTTAACGTCTTTTACCCAACTTCTAGGCACATTTGAAAATCTACATAAAACATAATTATACTACTTCAGTGAATTGAATTTAAAAAATCTAAGAGACACGATTGACATTAGTAAATAAAATTTTGTTCAATAGGATGAAAATAATTTTTGGTGATTAATAACTTTTGAATTTTATTTTCAATGGTTAAAAGTAAATAGGGTAATTAAAGGTAAAATTAATGTTGTAATTACCCCAAAATATGTACTAATTCTTTTGGATAAGTGTTTTTATACCAAAATCAACCTTAGTACAAATATAATATCTTTTTTGATACATTTGTGTTATATTAGGAAATTTATTATATTTTATTTAAAGAAGAGTTAAGTGTTAAATTCATAGCTTAATAACTAAACAATTTTTAATATAGGGTTACATATATGTTAAATTTGACTATAAATATTCATTAGAAATCTAAAAATATTTCCTAAATCATGGTATTTTATTTATAATTTTTAGACATTAAATAATTAAATTTATTCATGACACATTGATGATGCACTAATTACCTTATTAATGAATGATTAAAATAATTGATGTTATAAATATTAAAATAAATGTAAATTTAAACTTTGGATGACATAAATGAATTTTATAGGATAATATGACATGTTAGGTTTGATTAAATGTATTTTTTTCTAAGTAATAATGTTGTTACGACTTTCAGAAATACCAAATACTAAATAGTGTAAAAACTGAAATAAATGGGTTTTTAAAACAAATACTCTATTATTAAATGATATAATATTCCTAAAAATATAATATTTGAAAAAAGGACTTATATAATGTTATATATGTCATTAATGAACCACTTTAGGCTCTATTATAATTTTATAGTAATTATATTTACCATGTAATATAAAAATACAAGAATACATGTTAAAAATTAAACTATTTAACTAAGAGTTAAAGCTAGAAGATAAGGTTAATATGGTGACCTAAACATATATAAAACTAATTGGTTGAGAGTATTTAGAACCATACTTACATTAAACTCTAAATAAATCCTTTTTTATGTATTAGAAACTGAAAATAATTTTATAATAAATTAATATTTCAAGCTTTTCCTAAAGTGCCCTTCATCTCTCTAATAAAAGGGTACATCCCCTTCTCTTAAATTCACAACTCCAAATCCATTTGGATCAGACAAAACCTGCTAATATATCATCCCAAATACCCTTAATTCAACTTAGAGTACTTAATTTCATCATAAAGCCAACTTAAGGAGCCCTTTTGTTCAAATCAAAATGAAGAACCCGAAGATGAGGTAATTATTTCATCACCGCTTTCAAAGTTCATTTCTTCTTCCACTTATCTTTCATTTTTTTCCATACCAAAATAATAAATCTAGTACCTTATACATACTGAGATGTTATTATAAATATGATACAACCATATTAATTATTCTATCCATCTTATTAATGATAAAGTCACCATACGTGTGTACGTACGGCTTACCGTCTTCACGTCGTGGTGTAGTTTGTTATTCAATGCATCGTTATTTGGATGGGTATAATAATGAGTATAATTGATTTAAATAAAAAAATATAACATTTTAATTATTTTTTATATATAATATACTTTACAATTACATTCTATTTCACCATAAATAGAATGATATCGTCGCTTGAGCGTACGTACGGATTACCATCTCCACGACGTGATGAGATTCATTTCCACGTTCACCATTAAACGATGCTTATAAAAATATATATTATTAATAAGTATGTAATATATGAAATAATAATGCTACTGGATATATATATATATATATATTTGTGTGTGTTCCTGAGTGTATTTATAATATATCTCATTCACTTACTTCTGTTCAACACAATATGAAAACAGAAAGAGCATTTATGCGTACGTACGACCTACCGTCTCTATAAATGGTGTTTTCCATTTCATATATATATATATATATATATTATACATATTTATATTATGAATATATATTATACATAAATAATGTTTTATATTTCGTAAGAAATTAAATCATTATATATGTTATATGATCAAGAATAAAGTTAAAACATATACGATAAAGAAAGCGATTATTACCCAAAATGTTATTTTAACATGGAAATTATTATTAAATAAGTAGTATAAAGCTTTAAATGAATTAATTATGTTATCATAAATATGAATATGGTTCTGGTATAATTTAATAACATACTATGGTCATTATACATGTGGTTAAATGTTCCATCCACCAAAGGAAAGTACAAGGTAAGGGTTAATTTCTCAATCTAATTATTATCCGAGATTGTTTTTGTGTAACTATTTACTGGGACATATTTATCATCCATGTCCATGTTTCATAAAAATGGTTTCAAAAATAATATTTTAAGGTTTTTTTTGGAATGGTCACTTTGTCAAGATTATCATTTTAAATGTTTTAATGATTTAATTTTCAAAATATTTTAAATTAATGTCCATGTTTTCAAAATGATTTTAAGGATTTATTTATATGGAAATGATTGATTTAAAATGTTAATTAATTTTAAAGTTTCAAATTGGTATGAGAAACTTTGATTAAAAAATCTCTTTCAAATGACTTCTTATATAAAAGTGACTTTTAAATTATTTCACAAAAATGGATATTTATCTCCAAGAGTTTTACTGATCATTTTCAACTATGTTAACTTCATTTACTGGATATTATTCTTGAATGAGGTTGATTTATTATAATAAAATCTTCCATATTGTTTATAATGAGTTATGATATGTTTGATTGTGGATGTGATATTTTTATACCATTCATCATTTAGGGTTAAAGTATTGAAATTTCATATGCTAGTTTTAATACGAATGTTTATGTTATGTTTCAACATTTTCATATGAGGAATGAATTTCAATTATTAAGTGAAATATGGGGCCCTCTATATACCCTTGATTCATCGGTAGGTCTCAAGAGACAAACTAATGTCTTGGCACAAGGACTTGTCAAAATTTATATTTAGGGTCTTGGCACAAGGCCTTGACTTTGTGATTAAGATGTACGAAATTATGCATTCCATCATTATGAGATTAGTTATTAATGTTACATATGATTATTCAATTAATATAATATCCATTTGAATAAGTAAATGACATTATTTTATTTATATTTCTATATTATGCTGAAGTTTATGTTTAAAGGGATTGTGTTTCAATTTTATACCTTCCCATTAAAGTTTATGATTATTTATGATAGCTTCCGCTATATTGTTTATCCTTACTGAGCATCTATGCTCACCCCTTTCTTATGTTTTATTTTCCGAGGATGCCAAGAAGTTTATTATGATTTATATGTAGTTTTAAGATAAGTGAATAATGGCGTTCTCAAAGGATTATTTATACTATATTTTTTTTTATAAATTTTAATGTAAAGTTCATGTATATAATCTATTTTCCAAGAATGATATAATGATTTGTCCTTCAGGACTTGATTCCTTACAATCATGTCAATGTATTAAAATATTGAACCTGTTCTGGGCTTCTGTGGTCGGGGCATTACAGTTGGTATCATAGAAAGTTTAGCAACAATCTTGGAAGAATATTTAGATAAAATTTGATTACGAAACATTACCCTAAGATTGACTTTGAGGATTAATATAGAAGAACATCCAAAATTTTTGGTAATGTAGATATTATGTGGGTTTTCTAAGAAATACATCCCTATCTAGATAGTAAAAGTGGATTTGGATTTAGCATATATGTAACTAGGATTGAAAACTCTGACAAGAAGTTTTGGGCTTGACCTGGGGTATCCTCGTACATGATAATGGGCATTACCCCGTACCTAGTGTGACACTCCCGGGGGATATGCTTAAGATAATTCAAATTATCTTTACAAACCATTATGAAGGATTTTTGTGTAAATATTTCGAAAATGAAACCATTTTTATGATTATGAGACTAGATTTGTGTAATTATTCAATTAATACTAATAATTTTTCTAGTTTTTGGATTATAATTTATGATATGATCTGACCTAGTGTATGTCATTATTTAGAAATGGCATCCTGTAGAAGGAATGATAAATCCAGGAATGCACAAGATCCAAAGAGTAAGAAGGATCATATCTTTCATGGTCTTAAGACAACATTTAGAAGGGAAATAATCTCCTCTGTATCCACATCATATGAAGAAATAATATTATGTGTTAATAAGGTAAGTAAAGAATTCTATGAGTCCTATGGATTTGAAGGGAATCAAGAAAAGAAGAGGATGAAAAAAAGATGGATAAAGGGAAAAAGGGAAATAAGGATTTTCCCACATGTGATAACTATGGAAATAAACAACATGGTAAATGCTTGAAGGGAATGGGAGTATGTTATAAGTGTGGAGAAAAAGGACACTACATTTTTTATTTAAAGGGTTTGAAAAAGATATCAAATGAAAAATGATTTATCTATAAGGAGATGAGACACTACACAAATCAATGTCCAAATTATCAGAGTATTCCCTAAATGATGCTATGGGATAATAATCAAGTTATGATACTAATGTAGATGAAGAGGAATGACTAGTGCTCTTATGTTGTTATTAAATAATTGTGTCATTTGAGTATTGTATTAATGATGGAAAAGATATAATAATTATAGAGTATATAAGGATTGTACTGCAGTACTATTTAATTAAGAATTTGAGATTGTATGGTACCAAGTAAAGTGACACAGTTTCAAGTTAAACATTTTGGAAAACATATGGTTGGGGGAAATATAACCCTTAATATGTTTTTGAAACTATGATAATGATTTCGAAATAAGAGATAATTGATTTAGATAAAGTAGATTGGATATTATTTACATCCTTGGAACTGATTATTGATTTGTATATTCCATCATTGTTGGAGTTTAAAAACTTTATATATTTAAGGATTATATCCATCATTCTGTGTTTTTCCAAAGGAATAAGGAAGTACATGCATATTCAAATAAGGTTTTATGGTAATTCAGGTTGTTACCATGTTTTAATAAAATACATGATAAAGGTATTCACATGTTTTTATTCATTATGTTATGTTGACCTTCCTTATCAATTTTTGGACTATGAGTTTGGACATAAGTATTTTAGATAAGTCTAATGGATTGGAATGGAGTTGAACACTTAATATTTTGTTTGAGGTTAAAGTATAATTTATTGGATACTCTGACCTAACATTTTGGATTTCTATAAACATATAGAGGATTAATGAAATACTTGTGGACCTTACGATTAATCAAATGCGCTTCAGAAATAAAAAAAATCCTTTTTGAAAATTCATTTCCTAGTGTAAGGGATGAGGTGAAAATAGATCGAAGCACAACTAAATGATGACATTTTGATTATGATAGGTAATGAAATCATGTATGTTTTCATAAGTTCTTATCTTGATAGTAAATTAATCCCTCATATTCAAAAAAATTATCAAATTTTTTTATCCTAATAACTTATGTTTTGTTGAACTGATGATACTTTAAATCATCATAGATTGATGGATTTGAGGCCCTCAATTTTACATTTATTGTTAACTTATTTGTGATTAATGACCTCAATCACTCCTTACAAATATTTACATTTTCCTCTAATTATGTGTATCTAATTGCCACCAATGTTCTCCTATTCAAAATCCTAATTTGATGGTGACTTTTTCATTTCCCTTTTCCTCTTATTGAGACTAAATTTTATTAACCCTATTTCTGTTGTGGGTTTTCTACAAAAGTATTTTCTATTTTCAACCTTTTATTTTGGAAGAAAAATTTCAAATTACTAGGACACAATTTATTGAAGGAGGGGAGAATGTAACACCCCAAGATTTCATATTATGTTATCTCTTTAAATTAAATACCTTATATTGCATGCAACACTGACTTGGCTTGCGTTATACACAAGATTGAGTTTCTGTAAAACAAAACATTAGTTATTTAAATGATATATTTATTTATCAATTAAATATTGTAATATGAATAGTAATAAATAAATTTTAAATGTTATTTGTAATTTTTTAATAAATAAAACATATTTATAATGAAATGTGTAAGTTTTGTTAAAATAATTATATATTTAGGATGTAAGACCTCAAGATTCCTCGGTATTCTTCTCTTTGAATAATACAGTATCATGTGTAGTACGCAACTTCGAGTTCTAACACACCACAACCAATCAAACTAGCCGTTATGAATAGTAATACATAATTTTTGAAATTTTATTAATTTTTTCTTTTAAAATGGACTTCATTTTTGGATTTGGAATATCGAAACTAGATTAGGGTGAATTTTAGGTATTTTTATGAAAACTTTAAATTTTTGATGAATAGTGAAAAACACTGAGTTATAGTTTAAAACCAAATTTTCATTTAAATAATTATTTATTTTATTTAAATTTATTTTCGGTAAAAATAGATACATAATACCTATATAAGTTCAATGAAATTAATTGGAGTCAGTTTATAATAATTTTAGATATATAAAAATTTTATTGAACTTTTCACCGTCTTTTACCCACCTCCTAGGAGAATTTGCAAATTCATATAAAACTTAATTTTACTGCTTCTATGAGTGGAATTTAAAAAATCTGAGAGACACAGTTAATATCAAGGAGTAAAATGTGGTTCAATAAGATAAAAATAATTTTTGGTGAATAGTAACTTTTTTACTTTTATTTACCACAGTTAAAAGTAAATAGGGTAATTAAGGGTCCAAATGATATTATTATTACCCTAACACATGTCCTAATTCTATTGGATAAGTATAGTTCGACCAAAAAAAACATTAGGAATAAAATATGAACCTTTTTGGTACACTTGGATTAGATTAGGACATTTATTATTATTTAATTCAAAGGAGAGTTAAAAGAGTTAAAATCAAAGTTTAAGAACTAAAACATTTTTAATATAGGGTTATACATAAGATAAATTCAATTATAAATATTCATTAGAAATCTAAAAATATTTCCTACATAATTTTTATTTATTTATAATTTTAGACATTAAATAATTTAATTTATTTATGACACAATGGTGATGCAGTAATTACCTAATTAATAAAATATTAAAATAATTGATATTATAAATATTCAAATAAATGTAATTTGATACTTTTTATGAATTCAACTAATTTTATAGGTTAATATGAAATATTAGGGCTTGTTAGATGAATTTTTTTCGAAGTAATAATGTTGTTATGAATTTAGCAAAAACAAAATACCAAATGGTTTCAAAATTGACATAAAAAAGTTTTTAAAACAAATATTATATTATTAATTGATATTCTATTCATAAAAATATAAGGTTCAGGAAAATGACTTATATAATGATAGGTGCATCATTAATGAACCACTTGGGGTTTGCTGGGAAGTATATAGTAAGTTTATTAACCATATAATATAAAAATACAAATAGACATGGTAAATGTAAAGCTATTTAACTAAGTGTTAAATCTAAAACATAAAGTTAATATAGTGACCCAAACCTGTCTAAAACCTATTGGTTGAGTGGTTTTAGACCCATCCCCACCTTATCCTTTAAATAATCCTTTTTGGAGCCAATTGAAACTGAAAATTATTTTATTATAAAATTATATTTCTAGCTTTTCCTGAGGTGCCCCTCACCCTCTTATAAAAGGGAAATCCCCCTTCTCTCTAATTCACACCTTCAAATCCTTTTGGCTCAGACAACCCCTACCCAAATATCCTATAAACTTCCATCAATTCATGTTATAGGACTTACTTTAGTCATAAAGCCAACTTAAGGAGCCCTTTTGATCAAATCAAAAGGAAGAACCCGAAGAAGAGGTAAATATCTCACCACCTCTTTCAAGTTACTTTATTCTTCCACTTCCTATTTCTTTGTTGTTTACATTATAAAATAATAAATCCAATATCTTCTATATACTGTGATGTTATTATGAATATGGTACAATCATATTCATTATTCTATCCATCCTTTGAATGATATTTCACTATACGTGCGTACGTACGGACTACCGTCTCTACGTCGTAATGTAATTGTTATTCAATACATTATTATTTGGATGGGTATAATAATGATGTGTAATTGATGTAAATAATAAATATAACATGATAATGATTATGAATATATTATATAACATCCAATTATATATTATTTTAATATCAAAAGAATGATATTGTCACTCGTGCGTACGTACGAATTACCATCTCCACAAACACGATAAGATTCATTCCCCATCGTATCCATTCAAGACTAAATTTCATTTTATGATTAAAAATAATTTTTAGAGACATGATATAATTCTGTATATAAATAATATGCATCCCATCCATAACACATATTACTCACATAACAAATAATATAAGGGAAAATGAATCTGTTAACACCCGAAACAACAATAATACTAAGATATTATTAACAAAGCAATGTTAAAAGATCATATATGATATCATATTGATGTATATGATTATTTTATAATTTAATAATAATTATTTCACCATTTTACAGGAGGATAACCTACCCTAGACCAAGTAAAAGTACAATGTAAGGGGTTTCTTATCTCACTTTTAAATCCGTGAGATTTCCATTGTTTACCACTTATTTATTAAATATGGTGTATTATGTACTATCATTTGATATATATATTATCATTATTCTCTTTATATTCATGGAATTATGTGATTCATTTGGTTTTTATTAACCTTTGGCTATACGACTTGATTTATTACAACGAAGTAAGGGTTTTCATCTCATTTCCTATTTCCATGAGATTTATGCCATACTGCCACTATTTCCTTTTGGTTGGTGCATGTAATGCCCAATGATTGTATTATTTGTGTAATATAATTTTATTTATGAGTAATTACATCTTCATTTTATTATCCATCTTTCATGGGATGTATGTTTCGTAATTTACCAAATCGATAAGGGAATTTGAATTTTCAATTTCCACTCATTCTTCTTTACGCATACTTCATTGATTATTTTAATCCAAGATTATGTGTAGAATCACTATTCATTTGCTTATGTCATAATTTCCACTCCCCTTTCTGTGGATATAATTTTGATACACATAATCACTCCATTGATAAATTCTTAAGTCATCGATATGAACTTGATAAGAGTAATTTTAACTCAATCTCCATTTATTGAGTTAAATATCTAATTCATTGGTGTTGTTTTTATAAGAATATGTGTGAATTTACTATGATTTATTTACAATGAATATTTAATAACATTGAGTTTATTTATATTTTTCACACATAATTATGTCGTTGATTTATCCTTAACCTAAGGATACGGTCTTTATAAGAGATTTCATCTCAATTTACATTCCATTGAGACTTCTTTGTTGTTATACACAAAATCACTTTTATATGGTGTATATAATGTACTTTGACAAAGTATATCATGAATCCCTTTATTCTCATGATATTATAAATTTTTGATTACCTCAATTTTTTTTATTCAAGTGTATCTCTTTTGGTTAGTAACTCTAACTAAAATATCATTTTAAATGTTTTAAAGATTTATTATTCTAAATCTTTCTCATTAATGTCAATGTTTTAAAAATGGTTTAAGGATTTATTTTTATGGACATTAATGTTTTGAAATTAAAATTCCTTTTAAAAGTTTCAAAGTGGTATGGGACACTTTGATTCAAAAATCTATTTTAAATGGATTCTTGACAAATAGTGTGATTTTTAAATGTTTTCAAGAAAAAGGCGGATATTTCTCTCAAATAGTTTTGATGATTATTTTCATCTATGTCAATATCCTTCATTATTATCGATTGAGGTTAATCTGCTATAATACAATCTTCCACATTGTATTAAATGAGTTATGTTTTACTGTGGATGTGCTATTTTTACACCATTCATGGTTTGTGGATAATGTATTGACATTTTGTATGATAGTTTTAATACAAATGTTTATGTTATGTTTCAAACTTTTCATATGAGAAATTCATTGGACTTAGTAAGTGATGGGTGGAGCCCTCTATAGCTGCTCGATGCATCGGTAGGTCTCATGAGACTAGCTAGTGTCTTGGCACAAGGCCTTGACAAAATCTTATTTGTAGTTTTGGCACAAGGACTTGACTTTGTGGTTATGAAAGTATGATATTATGCATTATATCATTATGAAAGTGACTATTCATACTGCATGTGATTATTCGACTAGTAGAATATCCATGTGAATAAGTAAATGGAATTATTTGATTTTATCTTGGACATATTATATTAAAGTTCAAGTTTAAAAGGCTTTTGTTTTAGTCTTATACATTTCCTTAAATTTTTATGCTTATTTATGAAAGTTTCCACTACAGTGTTGTCCTTACTGAGCATCTGAGATCACACCTTTCTATGTTTTATTTTTACCAAGATACAAAGAAGTATATTATTACTGACCTGTTGGGATAGTCTATGGGATCTCAGTGTCATCTATGGAAACAATATTGTTGTAGTTTTCCATTTTATGTTGTAATGTAAACCTTATGAATGTATGTAGTAATTCAAAGTCTACTAAACTAATTGGTTTTTCGAGACTTGATATATTGTGATCATGATAATGTTATGTAATAATGAACTGACTCTGGGCTTCTGGGGTTGGGGAATTACAGTTGGTATTAGAGAAAGTTTAGTACACACCTTGGAAACTAGATTTAGGTAAACCATGATTAGAGAACATAGCCCTAAGATAGACTTTGAGGATTAGTATAGAGGAACTTCCTAAAATTTTGGTATTGTAGTGATTATGTGAGTTTTCCAAGAAATACATCCCTGTATGGATACGAGTAGGTAGAGGCATCTCTGGAACAGATGTACCTAGGTGTAAAACCCAAAACACCGCTTTGAGCTAGACTCGAACGAGAACTAGTGCACGACAACGGGCCTTGCTGCACTCTTTGTTACGACACTCCTGAAGGATATGATTAGGATAATTTAAATTTTCTTTACAAACCGATTTGAAGTATTTTAATATAAGATGAGAATAAACGACCTTGGTTAATCCTAAGGTGTTTCAAATTGAAAATATGGTGTCATGATATTCTATAAATGATTTTATGACTACTGTTACTCACACAATGCTTTCTGGTTTTAGTCAATGGATGGATTCCAAGGAAGTCATAGTAACTTTGAGAATTATGTACAAGGTGGGAACGATGGGGGAAATGAGCAAGAAAATAGAATGTTGATAGGCTTAAAATATATCATATTCATTAAAAATCAGTTTTCCAAAAATATGATCAACAACATATATATTAACCAACTCCCAAACTCAACAAAGAAGAGAAAGGTGATTAATGATAAGAACTCTAGTAGTGGATACCATGGAGAAAAGAATCCTCAATTTCCATCATGCAGGAAATGTAAAAGGAGACACCCAGGAAAGGGTCTCAATGGAACAAAGAAATGATTTACATGTGGGAAAGGACATAAAGTGAAGAATTTCTGAGAAAAAATAAAGAGTACTAAGGAAGAAAATAAAAATTGTCCCAAGAATTCATTTACAGTAATTTGCCATAAATTTAGGAGACCTGGCCATTACCCGAGTGAATTCCCTATTCTATAGGATATTTTCTTGGTCAAAGAAGAAGCTATATGGAAAAAAATGGTTGGATAAATGTTTAAAAGTATTATTTCTCCTTGTTGATGGGATTACTTTGGAATAATTTTCTCTTGTATTTGTAACTCTGTAGTTTGTCATGTGAAAATGATATTTGAGGAAGACTTATCTTTTCTCTTATGGTTATAGTTATAAATAACCATTTGGTTTTATATGATCATTGGGTTTGAGACAATTACAAGTTATTATATTTTGGGATGAAAATGCAAGGTATGAGATAACATTTGTGGTTAAATTATGTTATGGTTATTTTGAGGAATTTATCTCATTTTGGTAATGTTATAATATATAGTTTTTGAAAAAGCACAACATAAAGACCATGTGACAACCCGTCACGTCGGACAAAGCTGTGGGAATCGAACCCACAACCAGAGTGTAATTGGGATTTATCGCCTACCATTGACTATGTGAAGTCCCTGGTTAGTGTGACTAATTATTTTTAGTTAAATGATTTTATTGATCAATAATAAGTTGACTTAGGATCTTATGTCTTATCAAATGAATACCCTTAGTATAGAAAAATGATTTGGTGATTAAGTGATAAATGTTATTTTGGAAGACGTTCACTCTGTTAGGAACACTATATGCCTAAGAAAAATAGAATACTATGAGATTTCATTTGAGAAGTAATGGTGGATTTTTATCTATGTTTTTATTGTGGATTTATAGTGTTTTGGGTTATTTATGGAAATGATTAACCTATAATAGAGAATATGTGATTAGGTTAATTATTTTTAAGTATGTGACTTGAAGAGTAGTCAATGTAATTTGGAGATATAATTTAACGTGGAAGACTACATAACCAAATTCTTCTATGTTTTGGGTTTAAATATTAGTTTGGATTATATTGAAGGATTTTAAGGACAATTGTTTATTTAATGGTATTTATATAACTTTGGGGTATTGTTGGTTTAATTTTAGAAATTAAGATTACTTTTTCTTTCTCTAATGGAATATCCTTTTAGGGGATAATTTGATCTTGTACTAACCATTTTGGTTTTTATTAATCTCTAAAGACAAGGTAAATATATAGTTTATCCTTTGTGAATCATGTGATTCTCTAGAAGTTGATTTTAGCTCTTCTGGTGTGACTAAGTCATCTTGAATACTCATCTTTTAAAAAAAATGAGTTTGTAGTAGAAATTTATTAAAGAATGAAGCTCTATATAAAAATTAGGTATATCTCTTTATGTTCTTGTTCAATCTCATAAATAAATTCTTCATATTTATGAAATGTAACTTAAAAAAAACGTTGCTCATTTACTTTTCGTACTGGGAAAATAATGACCATTTGTTACATCACAAGTTCGTGGTTTTCTTGTTGTTAACTTTCTCCTGATCATGTTTTCTATCCCTCTACATCATAAATTGAAACTTAGTTTATCTTACATATCTATGTTTTCCTATATGGAATCCTAGTATGGGTTATCTCGGGTGACCTTTATACTTCTCTTTCCTTCTTTTAAAGCGATAGTTTTTTGACTCTTTTTCTGATGTGGGACGTTCAATTATATTTCCAAGTCCAATTTTAAAAATTGCGAGGACACAATTTATTGAACAAGGGATGAATGTAACACCCCAAGCTTCCATAGTATGCTTCTCTTTAAATAATACTATAGCGTGTGTTGTACGCAACTTCGAGTTTTAACACACCAAAACCAATCAAACTAGCCGTTATGAATAGTAATACCCAATTTTTGAAATTTTATAAATTTTATCTTCCAAAATGGACTTCATTTTTAGATTAAGAATATCAAAATTATCTTAGGGTAAATTTTTGGTATTTTTCTAAAAACTTTCATTTTTTGATGAATAGTGAAAAACACTGAGTTATGTTTAAAACCAAATTTTTATTTAAATAATTATTAAATTTATTTAAATTTATTTTAGGTCAAAATAGATATATAATACCAATATATGTTAAATTTAATTCATTAGAGTCAGTTTATAATAATTTTAGATATATAAAAATTTTATTGAACTTTTAACCGTCTTTTACCCACCTCCTAGGAGAATTTCCAAATTCACATAAAACTTAATTTTACCGCTTATGTTAGTGGAATTTAAAAAATCCAAGATACATGGTTAATATCAAGGAGTAAAATTTGGTTCAATAAGATAAAAATAATTTTTGGTGAATATAAACTTTTTACTTTTATTTACCACGATTAAAAGTAAATAGGGAAATTAAGGGTAAAAATGATATTATTATTACCCTAACACATGTACTAATTCTATTGGATAAGTATAGTTCAACCAAAAAAATCCTTATGAATAAAATATGAACCTCTTTGGTCCACTTGGATTAGATTAGGACATTTATTATTATTTAATTCAAAGGAGAGTTAAAAGAGTTAAAATCAAAGTTTAATAACTAAAACATTTTAAATATAAAGTTATACATAAGATAAATCCGATTATAAATATTCATTAGAAATATAAAAATATTTCCTACATAATTTTAATTTATTTATAATTTTTATACATTAAATAATTTAATTTATTTATGACACAATGGTGATGCAGTAATTACCTAATTAATGAAATATTAAAATAATTGATATTATAAATATTCAAATAAATGTAATTTGAGACTTTTTATGAATTAAAATAATTTTATAGGTTAATATGAAATATTAGGGTTTGTTAGATGAATTTTTTTAGAAGTAATAATGCTGTTATGAATTAAGAAAAAACAAAATATCAAATAGTGTCAAAATTGACATAAAAAAGTTTTTAAAAAAAATATTATATTATTAATTGATATTATATTCCTAAAAATATAAGGTTATGCAAAAAGACTTATATAATGATAGGTGTATAATTAATTAACCACTTGGGGTTTTCTGGGAAGTATATAGTATGTTTATTAACCATATTATATAAAAATACAAAGAGACATGGTAAATGTCAAACTATTTAACTAAGAGTTAAATCTAAAAGATAAAGTTAATATATTGACCCAAACCTGTCTAAAACCTATTGGTTGAGTGGTTATGCAACCCATACCCACCTTAGACTTTAAATAATCTATTTTTTATCCATTTGAAACCTAAAATGATTTTATTATAAAATAATATTCTTAGCTTTTCCTAAGGTGCCCCTCACCACTCTTATAAAAGGGCACTCCCCCTTCTCTCTAATTCACACCTTCAAAACCTTTTGGATCAGACAAAACCTGCCCAAATATCCTCTAATATTCCCTCATTTCATCCTAAATTCCTTATTTTAGTCATAAAGCCAACTTAAGGAGCCCTTTTGATCAAATCAAAAGGAAGAACCCGAAGAAGAGGTAAATATCTCACCACCTCTTTCAAGTTCCTTTCTTCTTCCACTTCCTCATTATTTGTTGTTTCCATTATAAAATAATAACTCTAATATATTATATATAATATGATGTTATTAAAAATATGTTACAACCATATTCATTATTCTATCCATCCATTGAATGACATGTCACCATACGTGTGTACGTACAGACTGCCGTCTCTACTTCATAGTGTAATTGTTATTCAATACATTATTATTTGGATGGGTATAATAAAGACGTTTAATTAATGAAAATAATAAATATAACATGATAATTATTCTGAATATATGATATACCATCCAATTATATATTATTTTAATATCAAAAGAATGATATTGTCGCTCGTGCGTACGTACGGATTACCGTCTCCACAAACACGATGAGATTCATTCCTCCTCATATCCATTCAAGAATAAATTTCATTTGATGATTAAAAATAATGTTTAGAGACATGATATCATTCTGTATATGAATAATATAAATCCCATATATAACACATATGACTCACATAACAAATAATATAAAGGAAAACGAATCCGTTAACACCCGGAATGATGATAATACTAAGATATTATTAACAAAGCAACGTTAAAAGATCATATATGATATCATATTAATGTATATTATTCTTGAATAATTTAATAACAATTATTTCACCATTATATAGGAGTATAAACTACCCTAGAACAAGGAAATGTACAATGTAAGGGGTTTCTTATTTCACTTTTTAATTCTGTGATATTTCCATTGTTCGCCACATATTTATTAAATGTGATGTATTGTGTACTGTCATTTGATATATATATATATATATATATATATTATCATGATTCTCTTTATATTCATGGAATTATGTGATTCATTTTTTTGTTATTAACCTTTGGACATACGACTTGATTTATTACAACGAAGTAAGGGTTTTCATCTTACTTCCTATTTTTGTGAGATTTATTCCATACTGCCACTATTTCCTTTTGTGTGGTGTATGTAATGCCCAATGATTGTATTATTTGTGTAATATACTTTTATTTATGATTAATTACATCTTCATTTTATTATCCATCTTTCATGGGATGTATGTTTCGTAAGTTACCAAATCGATAAGGGAATTTAAATTTTCAATTTCCACTCATTCAACTTTACACATACTTCATTGATTATTTTAATCCAAGATTATGTGTGAAATCACTATTCATTTTCTTATTTCATAGTTTCCACTCCCCTTTATGTGGATATACTTTTGATACACATAATAACTCCATTGATAAATTCTCAAGTCATCGATATGAACTTGATAAGAGTAATTTTAACTCAATCTCCATTTGTTGAGTTAAATATCCAAATAATTGATGTTGTTTTTACAAGAATATGTGTGAATATCCTCTGATTGATTTGCACTGAATATTAAATCATATTGAGTTTATTTATATTTGTCACACAGAATTATGTCGTTGATTTATCCTTAACCTAAGGATACAGTCTTTATAAGAGATTTCATCTCAATTTACATTCCATTGAGACTTCTTTGTTGTTATACCCCAAATCACTTTTATATGGTGTATATAATGTACTTTGACAAAGTATATCATGAATACATTTATTCTCATGATATTATAAAGTTTTTATTACCTCAATTATTTATATTCATGTGTCTCTATTTTGGTTAGGAACTCTAACTAAAATATCATTTTAAATGTTTTAAAGATTTTTTTTAATTTTTTCTCATTAATGTCCATGTTTTAAAAATGGTTTTAAGGATTTATTTTTATAGACATTAATGTTTTAAAATTAAAATTCCTTTTAAATTTTTCAAAGTGGTATGTGACACTTTGATTAAAAAATCTATTTTTAAATGGCTTCTTGACAAATAGTGTGATTTTTAAATGTTTTCAAGAAAAAGGGGGATATTTCTCTCAAACAGTTTTGATGATTATTTTCATCTATGTCAATATCCTTCATTATTATCGATTGATGTTAATCTGCTACAATAAAATCTTCCACATTGTGTTGAATGAGTTATGTTTGACCGTGGATGTGCTATTTTTATACCATTCATGGTTTGTAGATAAAGTATTGACATTTCTTATTCTAGTTTTAATATGAATGTTTATGTTATGTTTTAAGCTTTTCATATGAGGAATGAATTGGACTTAGTAAGTGACAGGTGGAGATCACTATAGCTCCTCGATGCATCGGTAGGCCTCATGAGACAAACTAGTGTCTTGGCACAAGGCCTTGACCAAATCTTATTTGTAGTCTTGGCACAAGGCCTTGACTATGTGGTTATGAAAGTCTGGCATTATGAATTCCATCATTATGAAAGTGGCTATTGATATTTCATGTGATTATTCAACTAGTATAATATCCATGTGAATAATTAAATGGAATTATTTGATTTTGTCTTTTCCATATTATGCTGAAGTCCAAGTTTAAAAGGATTTTTTTAGTCTTATACATTGCCTTAAATGTTTATGCTTATTTATGAAAGTTTCCACTATAATGTTATCCTTACTGAGTATCTGAGATCACACCGTTCTATGTTTTATTTTTCCCAGGATGCAAATAATTATATTATGACTTACCTGCAGGGATAGTCTATGGGATCTCAGTGTCGTCTATGGAAACAATGTTTGTGTATTTTTCCATTTTATGATGTAATGTAAACCTTATGAATTTATCTAGTACTTCCAAGGCTACTAAACTAATCAGTCTTTAGAGAATTTATCTTTTGTGATCATGCTAATGTTATGTAATAATGCATCGACTCTAGGCTTCTGGGGTCGGGGCATCACATAGGAAAACTATTTTCTTAAATGAACTACTTTTATGTCCTTTTGTGAACGATAATAAAATTAATTTTAGAAACTCATAAAAATTTAATTTGGTAAAATAGACTTTATTCTTGGATTCAAAATATCAAAATTAGCTCAGGATGATTTTTTGGTTTTTTTCTGAAAACTTTCAATGTTTGATGAATAGTAAAAAACACCACATTATTGTTTAAAACTGAATTTTTATTTAAATAATTATTTTTAAATTTAAAATTATTTTAACATCAAGATAGATATATAATACCTATATTAATCCAATTTAATCCATTAGATTCATTTTATAAGAAGATTAGATATATAAATTTTTATTAAACTTTTTAACGTCTTTTAGCCACCTTCTAGGCACATTTGCAAATCTATATAAAACATAATTTTACCTTTTTTTTTTAAGTTAATATCAAAGATATAGGAGACATGGTTGACATAATTAAGTAAAATGTGGTTAAATAGGATGAAAATATTGGTGAATAATAACTTTTGAATTTTATTTACCACTGTAAAAAGTAAATAGGGTAATTAAAGGTAAAATTAAGGTTATAATTACCCCAACACATGTCCTAATTATATTAGATAAGTGTTTTTCGACCAAAACCAAACATAGGATAAAAATAATATCCTTTCTTATCCATTTGGGTTAGATTAGGTCATTTATTATATTTTATTTAAAGAAGAGTGAAAGTGTTAAATTCAATGTTTAATAACTAAACCATTTTTAATATAGTGTTACACATAAGATAAATTCAACTGTAAATATTAATTATAAAGCTATAAATATTTCATAACTCATGGTATTTTATTTTAATTTTTATACATTAAATAATTAAATTTATTTATGACACAACGATAATGCATTAACTACCCTATTAATGAAAGATTAAAATAATTGATGTTATAAATATTAAAATAAATGTGAATTAAAAATTTTGATGCCATAAACTAATTTTATAGGTTAATATTAAATTTTAGGGTTGATTAAATGTATTTGTTTGAATTAATCATGTTTTTATGACATTCAAAAAAACTAAATACTAAATAGTGTTAAAATTGAAATTAATGAGTTTTTAAAACAAATACAATATTATTAAATGTTATAATATTCCTAAAAATCTAAGATTTAGAAAAAGGACTTATATAATGTTTTTTTGTCATTAATTAACCACTTCAGTTTCTCTTGGAATGTTATAGTAAGTATATTAACCTTTTAATATAAACATACAAGAAGACATGGTAAAAGTTAAACTATTTAACTAAATCTAAAAGATAAGGTTAATATATTGACCTAAACTTGTCTAAAACCAATTGGTTGATAATATTTAGAAACATAATTACCTTATATTCTAAATAAATCCATTTTTAGGTATTAGAAACCGAAATATATTTTATAATAAATTAATATTTCATGCTTTTCCTAATGTGCCCCTCACCTCTCCTATAAAAGGGTACTTCCCCTTATCTTTAAATCACACCTCCAAATCCATTTGTCTTTGCCAACCCATGATCAAATATCCTACCAAATACCCCTAATTAAACCTATAGGCCTTAATTTGATCATAAATCCAAATTTTTAAGCCCTTTTGTTCAAATCAAAAGGAAGAACCCGAAGAAGAGGTAATTATTTAATTACCTCTTTCAAAGTTCTTTTCTTCTTCCACTTCCTCTTTCTTTGTTTTCTCCATAACAAAATAATAAATCTAGTACCTTATACATACTGATATGTTATTATAAATATGGTACAACCATATTAATTATTCTATCCATCCTATGAATGACAAAGTCACCATACATGCGTACGTACGACTTACCGTCTCCACATCGTGGTGTAGTTTGTTATTCAACGCTTCATTATTTAGATGGGTATAATAATGAGTATAATTGATGTAAATAATAAATATAAAATTTTAATTATTATATATATAATATACCATTAAATTAAATACTATTTCATCATCAATATATTGATATCGTCACTCGTGCGTACGTACGACTTACCGTCTCCACGACACGATGAGATTCATTTCCACGTTAACTATTCAATGATGATTATAAAAATATATATTATTAATAAGTATGTAATATATGACATAATAATGCTACTATAAATATATATATATATATATGTGTGTGTGTGTGTGTGTGTGTTTGTTTACATATATCTCATTCACTTACTTCCGTTCAATACGATATGAAAACGAAAACATCGTTTATGCATACGTATGGCCTACCGTCTCCATAAACTGTGTTATACATTTAATATATATATCTATTATACATATTTATATTATTAATATATATGATACATAAATAATTTTTTATATTCAATAAGCAATTAAATCATGATATAAGTGATATGATCAAGAATAACAAGTTAAAACACGTACGATAAAGAAAACAATTACTACCCGAAATGATATTTTAACATGGAAAAAATTATTAAAGAAGTAGTATAAATCCATAAATGAATCAAGTATGATATCATAAATATGCATATGGTTCTGGTATAATTTAATAACATACTATGGTCATTATATATGAGGTTAAACGTACCCTTGACCAAAGGAAAGTACAAGGTAAGGGTTAATTCATCAATCTCATTATTATCTGAGATTATTTATGTGTACGTATTTACAGAGACATATTTATCATCCATATACAAGTTTCATAATTTTTTTTGAAAAGGAATATTTTAAGTTTTTTTTTGGAATGGAATCTTTTTCAATATCATCTTTTTAAATGTTTTATCAATTTATTTTTCTAAATGTTTTTAATTAATATCCATGTTTTCAAAATGATTTTAAGGATTTATTTATATGGACATGATTTTTTTAAAAAGTTAATTTATTTCAAAAGTTTCAAAGTGGTATAGGACACTTTTATTCAAAAATCTCTTTTAAATAACTTCCTTTATAAATGTGTGAATTTTAAATGATTTTACAAAAAAAGATATTTCTCTCCAAGAGTTTTACTAATCATTTTCAACTATGTGAACATCCTTTACTGGATATTATTCTTCAATGAGGTTGATTTATTATAATAAAATCTTCCATATGATATTGAATGAGTTATGACATGTTTGACTGTAGATGTGCATTGTTATACCATTCATGGTTTATGGTTAAAGTATTGACATTTCGTTTGATAGTTTTAATATGAATATTTATGTTATGTTTCATCATTTTCATATGAGGAATGCATTGGACTTGGTAAGTGATGATCGGGGCCCAAAATAGCCCCTCGATGCATTGGTAGGTATCATGAGACAAACTAGTGTCTTGGAACAAGGCCTTGACAACAATTATATTTAGGGTCTTGGAACGAGGCCTTGACTTTTTGGTTAAATGTCTGACATTATTCATTCCATCATTATGAGGTGAGTTATTAATGATAAATATGATTATTCGACTAGTATAATATCCATGTAAATAAGTAAATCACATTATTTTATTTATATTTTCCATATTATGCTAAAGTTTATGTTTAAAGGGCTTGTGTTTCAATTTTATACCTTCCCATAAAAGTTTTTGATTATTTATGACAACTTTTGCTATAATGTTTATCCTTATTGAGCATCTGAGATCACCCCTTTATTATGTTTTATTTTCTAAGGATTCCAAGAAGTATATTGTTATTTATATGTAGGTTTAAGATAAGGGAATAATGGATTTCACAAAGTATTATTTATTCTTTATTTTATGTGATAAATTTTAATGTAAAGTTCATGTATGTAATCTATTTTCCAAGACTGCTAAACTGATTGGTAATTCGGGACTTGATTCCTTGTAATCATGCCAATGTATTAAAATAATGCACTGGATCCGTGCTTCTGGGGTCAGGGTGTTAAAATATCACCTTTGAATACTTTCAGCTACATCATGAATCAAATCAGGTATTATGATATGATATTACCTAGGGAACACTTCAGGCTCTGGTATAAAAAGAAGTTAGTATTGAGGTACTGGTGTCCCCAGGAACCCTGGAGTTATGAAATGATTAAGTAATGAATAAATTAAAATGTGATAATAGCTATTTATGCATTATATATATATAATTTCTATTCAGACTCTTGTTCTGGATACAAGCCGAAACAAGTATCGCCGTCAGGTGTCCCTTAGGAACCTGGATGGGTTTTTGTTTATTTAGTCAATTCTATTATTACTTCACTACACCTGCACATTGATTAATTATTGTTCACTGCCTAGTTTGGGCTAGACACCATTGGGTGCCTATATACTGATATTTTATCTCACACCCTTCTCGGATACACTTGGTACCTGATTAGACCATTTATTGATAGGATCTAGGTTGATTTCTATATTAGATTGTACCGAGAGTTAGGAGTAAGAGACTGAGCTGGAGCTCGGGATGCTCATGGAGATCGCCCGTGGGGATTTTCTATCTTTTCTTATTTTTTTATTTTATTATAAATAAAGTTGTTTTTTTAATACTTTTAGATATGTATCATCATATGGAATTCATGCATTGTAAAAATGGCATTTTCCTTTTTCTATATTTAGTTGTTATTATAATTATCCTATGTTTCTTTAGTTATTTACTTATACTTATCTGCTGTTTTTTGAGTTTTAATATCCATTTACCACTATTCACTCTGAGATTGAGGGTATAATATCCCCATTGAACTACCTATACACCCTCTCTACTAGTCGGCAACCTCTACTGTACAAGGAGATGCGCTTGAGTTTATGTGGCGATTGGTCCAGCTATCAGTTTGATGGAAAGATGGGTCGGGATGTTACAATGTGGTATCAAAGGGTATTTTTTTTCCTTTGTCTTACTATTTTGGTTGGTAGATAGGACATTAGGAATGTATTGGTGCTTGGTTAATATCCATTCTTGGTACTGATTACCCCACATATGGGAAATGACCAAGTGGCCAGGGTTAGGAATTGTTGTTTATATTGTTCAATTTTAGAGTTGATATGGTTTCAAATGGGATGACTGGTGTATTTTCCACTACTTATTAATCATACAAATTTTGTAATTTTTCCCTTGGCTTGGTATGGGGGGGGGGGATGGAGCATTACATCAATCATATTAGGAACTTATAAATTCATGTGCCATGCATATGGATTTCCATATATATGACATGCCATGTAGTTTCATTAGTTGGATGCCTGCTAATTTTGATTGTGTTATTTGGGTGTAATGCCATGTTTTTTATTTTCTTTAGAATTCCATCTTTTATAACATTTTTAGATGATTATATTCCATGATTTTGTGTTATATCATGTTTCTGTGTTACTTCATATGATAAAATGCTAGAGATGTTTTGATGTGTAAATGGATTCATGGGTGGAAATTGATTGGTTGCGTTTACGATGAGAGCCAATTTCAGTTGTAAGGTGTATGAGTACCTTACAACTAGGAAAAGGGTAACTTGGGTATTTGAATCATTTAAAAAGGGATGATAAAGTTAAAATGTTAGAAAGGAATTAATTTGATTAAATGGGAGCCAAATGACAACTATAATGTGTATGGGAACTTTATGGACTTGTATATGGCCACTCATATCACTGGACCATTAAGCATATGAGCATGTTTTATGGAATAACCTTTTGAGGGTGTTTTAAAGCATTTGATGTTTAACAACTGCAAGTGGGGTAACTTTTTGAAAAACTTAGTATGGATTAATGGGACCCTCAGTATAACGACCCATACTTTACATACATTAATAATACTTCAAAATTGAAGCACACTTATTACAACATATTACAAAACCACAAAGGACCGTATAGGTATAGTGTCTTTAGAAACTGGGAAACATAAACAACTGGTTCATAAATCTTCTACAGTGTCTCCCATTTATTTCATCATATCTAGGGTCCCTTTTAGTATATTCTACTTAATATCCATCTTCCTGACCTGGGGAAAAGAAAACATAAAAGGGTGATCTCAAATGCTCAGCAAGGGCAAATAAAGGAAATAAAAATCATATCATATCTTTTTGAAAATCATAACCTGCAAAAGAGATCATAAAATCTTAACATGGAATAAATCATAGAAGTGAAAATGGGATCCCCATAATCATAACATGAAACTTGAAACTTTGTGGTATGCACACATAATCATGGAAAATCATTTCTTGTTAGTCATGACTCATTGCCAAGACTATCTTAGTGGACAAAGTCCCTTTCTAAACTGAGTCACCCTCGTTCCAGTCCTGTTTCACTGAACCGGTATAACCTACCGTTCCAGCCATGTCTATCTCATGAGATATAAAATCTTTACCCAATGCATTGGAGGGAGATATAGGTCCCACCCATCTTATAATGAATCCTTTCTTATGTGTGCCACATAATCATAAATCATACATCATCGCATAACACATGTAACAAAAATGAGATTCTTGAAACATCATGATATCATAAATCAATTCATATAAGATAAAGGAATTCATAAAAATAATTCCATCACAACATGATCAAATCAATGTAATAATAGGGATAAAAACAGAACCCTTTATTATCTTAGATGGAAAATAATTTTGATAAAACACTTGAACTCCATTCTTGAGGAAAATATTTTTTCTTCTTCAAAAACATTTTGCCTTTCTTAACATGTCAAACAACTTTAAACTAAAAGAAGTTGATTAAAAATAAACTTGAAAACTTGTAAAGGAATCTTCTTGGAAATAATGTATTAAAAATCCATTCATGTCGTATAAGTTAAAAAAAACATTCTTTCGTACTTTTGTCGGAAAAGTCAAAAAGTACCTCATACGAAAAACGACAAAAGATTCCTTTCTTATTCTTTACTAAAAACTCACCGAAGGGTAAAATTGGATTTAAAATATTGTAAGTGGATGGAAATAATATTACATATTGAGGAAACATGGATGTGGATGATAAAATACACCCCAGTAAATACTTACGAATAAACAATCTCGGATAAAAATGAGATTGTGATATTTCCCTTACCTTAGGTCTGATTTGCTTTGTACGTGTCCGAAGATCCTGTATAATGGTTTAAATAATGTTATTGACTTATTCCAGAATCATACATATTGATATGATATCATATATGGTCATATTCTTAGCTTCTTGTTAGTAATATTTCATTGTTACTTGTTACTCGGGTCTTTATTGCCTTTTGTTCTTATGCGTGTTTTTCCGAATAAATTCTTATTCTTCTTTTAAGGTTATAGATACCTTATATCCAGAATGGTATTAGTGTAACATATATCATATTTATTCATTCAATTCATTTATATAATTACTATGTAATGATGATCATGTAGAACGAGTCACATCACATCGTGGAGACGGTATTCCGTACGTACGCACGAGTGATGATATCGTTCCTATGATCGTGGAACTGTATTGGAGTATATATATATTATTTCAGTATCAATATTAATTTATAATAATCATAAATAGTTACTCATTACACCATTATACCCATCCTTGTAAAGTGATTGTGGAAAAATAGATTACACCACGGCGTGGAGACGGTATTCCGTACTTACGCACGCGCGGGGATTTCATTTTTCCGTAGGATGGATAGAAGGTGAATTAGGGTTGTTTCATATTTATAATAACATATCAGTATGTAAGTAATACTGATGTTATTACTTCATCATGAAACAACTAAAGAAGAAGAAGTTGAAGAAGAAAGAAATTGAAAAGATCGGTAATGGATATTACCTCTTCTTTGGAACGCCTCTTTGAATCCTCCACTTAGGGAACTAAGATTGGTCTTTGAAGAAGACCAGGACCTATAGGATTATTCTAGGTAAGTGGAGAGGAGAAAATGGCAGGGTTTGGCCGAGCTTGAGTGCTCAAATTGGTGTGAGGAGGAGGGGGAGGAGGTGCCCTTTTATAAGGGAGGAGAGGGGCACCTTAGGAATATCTCAAAATATTATTTTATATTAAAGTCAAAATCGGTTTATAATGGTTCCAAAGGGTCTTATTTCGAAGCTAAAGTGGGGATGGGTCGAAATCCTATCAACCAATAGGATTTAGACAAGTTTAGGGTATTATTTTAACCTTATCAATTAGATTTAACTCTAAGTTAAATAATTTAACTTTTACCGTGTCTTTTTGTTTTCTTTCACTATATGGTTAATACACTTACTATAACATGCCAAACGAACCCCAAATTGTTTATTATTAATATATATATCCTTATCTAAGTCATTTGGCAGAACCTTAGATTTTTAGGAATAAAATAACAATTAATAATATAATATTTGATTTAAAAACTATTTTGTGTCAATTTTGACACTATTTGATATATGATTTTTGTGAAAGTCATAACAGAATTATATGTTCGAATAAAGTTGATTAAATCAACAATAATATATCATAGTAACCTAGAAAATTAGTGTAATTCATAAAAAGTCTCAAATGACATTTATTTTGGTGTTTATAACACCAATTATGTGAATATTTCATTAATAAGATAATTACTGCATCATCATTGTGTCATAAATAAATTAAATTATTTAATGTCTAAAAATTATAAATAAAATACCATTATGTAGGAAATCATTTTATATTTCTAATGAATATTTATAGTCTAATTTATCTTATGTATAACCCCATATTAAAAATGATTTACTTATTAAACTTTGATTTTAACTATTTTAACCCTTCTTTAAATAAATTAATAATAAATGTCCTAATCTAATCCAAGTGGACCTAAATGGTCATATTTTATTCCTAAGTTTGTTTTTGGTCGAATTACACTTGTCCAATAGAATTAGGACATGTGTTAGGGTAATATTAATATCATATTTACCCTTAGTTACCCTATTTACTATTAACCGCGGTAAAAAAAGTAAAAATTACTATTCACCAAAAAATTATTTTTATCTCATTGAACCACATTTTACTTACTGATATCAACTGTGTCTGTTGTATTTTTGAAATTCCATTCAAAAAAGCGGTAAAATTAAGTTTTATGTAAAATTCAGTTTTTAACCTACCACTTAGTGGTTTCACTATTCATCAAAAATTGAAAGTTTTCAGAAAAATACCAAAATTTCACCCTAGGCTAATTTCGATATTCTGAGTCCAAAAATGAAGTCCATTTTGAAAAATAAAATTTATAAAATTTCAAAAAGTGGTTATTACTATTCATAACGGCTAGTTTTAATAGCATATTGTTGTTTAGTGAAACTCGGTATTGCGTACGATGCAAGCTATCGAGGAAGGTCGCGATTGCGTGTAAAGCAAGCCAAGCAAGTGTTTGTAGAAAAAGATTCCTTTGATGATTTATATAACATAAAAGTCTTGGGTAAAGAATTTCGCCCTCGAAATTCGTCACTTTGTAACAAACAGATGAGGATACTTCTCCCTCATCATATCCTCAAGCTCCCATGTAGCTTCTTCAAGTTGGTGGTTCCTCTATAAAACTTTTACCAATCGAGTGGTCTTATTTCGTAGGACTTTTTCGCTACGATCCAGAATCCCTATAGGCTATTCTTCATAAGAAAGATCTTGCTCCAGCGGTACAACTTCTGAGCTAAGTACATGTGAAGGATCTGGTATGTACTTTCTCAGAAGAGATACATGGAACACATCGTGAACTTGAGAGAGATTCGGTGGAAGCGCCAATCGGTAAGCTACCTTCCCAACACGATCCAGTATTTCGAAAGGACCGATATATCTAGGGATCAACTTCCCCTTCTTTCCAAATCTCATAACCCTCTTCCAGGGAGATATTCGTAAGAACACTTTATCACCCACTTCAAACTCTAGGTCTTTTCTTCGGTTGTCGGCATAACTTTTCTGTCGACTCTGAGCTGCTCTTATGTGTTGTTGAATAGATCTGACCTTTTCTGCCATTTCATCAACGAGATCAGGTCCTAATAGCTTTCTTTCCCCAACTTTATCCCAGCAAGTTGGAGTCCTGCATTTCTTTCCATAGAGAGCTTCATAAGGAGCCATATGAATACTGGAGTGAAAGCTATTATTATAAGAAAATTCCACCAAAGGTAGGTGTTGATCCCAACCTCCTTTGAAATCCATAGAGCAAGCTCTCAACATATCTTCTAGGGTTTGAATTGTTCTCTCAGACTGACCGTCTGTCTGGGGATGATAAGCAGTGCTGAAACTCAACTCTGTATCCAGAGTATGCTGAAGACTTCTCCAGAACTTCGAGGTAAATCTCGGATCCCGATCAGATATAATAGAAAGTGGTACTCCATGCAATCTTACCACTTCCTTTACATATATCCTGGCAAGCTGATCTAGAGAGAAATCCTCTCTAATAGCAATGAAGTGTGCAGACTTTGTAAGACGATCAACTATGACCCAAATAGCATTATTGCCTTTGGATGTTTTAGGAAGTCCGGTGACAAAGTCCATAGTGATGTTTTCCCATTTCCATTCGGGCATGGGTAATGGTTGTAACATCCCCTTAGACTTCTGTCTCTCAGCTTTAACTTGTTGACAAACCAAGCATCGAGAGACATATTCAACAACATCTATTTTCATGCCATCCCACCAGAAGTACTCTTTCAGGTCCCTATACATCTTCGTGCTTCCGGGATGAATAGAGAATGATGAACTATGAGCCTCATCCAGCAGCTCCTTCTTTAATTCGGGGATGGAAGGAACACAAACCCGATTCCTGAACTTTATTATCCCATCACAATCAAGGTTGAATTCAGGAACATTTCTCACCTTCTTTTTTAACTCAACATCTTCTTTCTGTGCCTCTTTAATCTTCACATGTATAGATGGTTGAACATTCATTTGAGAAAGATAAGATTTTCCCCTTCCATTATAATTCCAAGATCCATCCTTTGTAAATCCACAAATATTGGATCTTTTGTGATCCTCATCATGGATAAACTAGCATGGTCTTGTCGACTTAATGCATCTGCCACCTTGTTTGCTTTCCCAGGGTGGTAATGGATTGAGCAGTCATAATCCTTAATCAGCTCCAACCATCTTCTTTGGCGCATATTCAGCTCCTTTTGTGTGAAAATATACTTTAAACTTTTATGATCAGTATAAATATCACACCTTTCACCATAAAGGTAATGCCTCCAAATCTTTAATGCAAATATTACCACAGCCAACTCCAAATCATGTGTTGGGTAATTTTTCTCATGGATTTTCAACTGTCGTGAGGCATAAGCTATCACCATATCATTTTGCAAAAGAACACACCCCAATCCCTTCTTGGATGCATCACTGTAGATCACAAACCTTTCTCCACTACAAGGCAGTGTGAGCACAGGTGCACTGGATAACCTTCTTTTCAACTCCTTGAAATTCTCTTCACATTCCTCTGTCCAGACAAACTTAACTCCTTTCCGAGTCAACTTGGTGAGTGGATTAGATAATCATGAAAAATCTTTTACAAAACGTCGATAATATCCAGCCAAACCAAGAAAAATTCGGATCTCAGTTACTGTTGTTGGTCTCAACCATCTTTTGATAACCTCTGTTTTTGCTGGATCCACAGATATCCCCTCTTTTGAGATTATATGACCCAAAATGCAACTTTTTGAAGCCAAAATTCACACTTGGTAAATTTGGCATAAAGCTTCTCCTTTCTCAAGGTCTTCAATATAATTCTCAAGTGATCTTCATGCTCTTCCTTGCTCTTTGAATAGACAAGAATATCGTCTATAAAGACTACCACAAATTGATCAAGATAGTCTCTAAAGACTCTATTCATTAGATCCATGAAGATAGCAGGGGAATTAGTAAGACCAAATGGCATCACTATAAATTCATAGTGTACATACCTTGTACGGAAAGCCGTATTTGGTATATCCTCCCTTTTGACCCTTAATTGATGATACCCTGAATGAAGATCAATCTTGGAAAAGTATTGAGCTCCGCGTAGTTGGTCAAATAAGTCATCAATGCGCGGGAGAGGATATTTGTTCTTGATAGTGATCTTGTTAAGTTCTCGATAATCAATGCAGAGTCTCATTGATCCATCTTTCTTCTTAACAAATAGAACAGGTGCTCCCCAAGGTGACGCACTAGGGCATATGAATCCCTTATCAAGATTCTCTTGGAGTTGCTTCTTTAATTCCTGCAACTCAATTGGGGCCATTCTATAAGGTGTCTTTGAAATAGGCAAAGCACCCGGTACGAGTTCTATTGAAAACTCAACTTCACGATTTGGTGGAAGACCCGGTAATTCCTCCGGAAAGACATCATCAAACTCTCGTACAATGGGCATATTCTTAATCGTGAGTTTCTCACCAACCATTTGAGATAAATAACCTTCATTTAGTGGAATCAAGACCCATAAGATGGAAGGAATTTCCACTGGAAGGTTATGTTCATCCTTGCATTGATAGACGATCGTAGATTGATCTGGAATATGAAATGTGACTTCCCTTCTTTGGAAATTGATATGAGCTCCATGTAGAGAAAGCCAATCCATGCCAAGAATCACATCAAATTCCACTAAAGGAAGGATCACAAGATTTTATGGAAGCACTTTCCCACAAACTTCGATCGGAGAAGAATTATAAACTTTTGATGCGACTGTTGTGCCATTAGGTGCTGTCACAGCTAACTCAACATCTAATTGTTGAGGTAATACGGTGATACCCTTAGAAAATTCTTTAGAAATAAAAGAGTGGGTGGATCCAGAATCAAATAAAACATTTGCTACTTGAAAGTGCGGCCGATTGTCGCCTATCGACCGTTCAAGGTTCCGGTGCTCTGCTAATGTGTATAGCAGCACTCGGGTCGAATCCTCGGCGATGATACTTTGTAGTAGTCGTTTGTTTTTAGTTGATTGTATTTTGATTAGGGGGGTTTGTTTGCAGAGCTTAATTGAAATGATTTATGGATGATGTTTGATTTACCAAATTGATAAATATTGGGGTGAGTTCATCATTAGGTTAGTTAAGCTTGTGATATCCTCGAGCTTTGCTTTATATTGCATTTAAATTAACACCCATGTCACAAGATGATGTTGATTGGAATTCCTAAGTGTGAAGGCTTTAATCCAAGCCTTAACTTAACTTAGGGTTCTAATCTCAATCAAAACTTATTTATGGTAGTGTATTTATGGTTCCAATAATCCATGGAAACCACTTGTTAAACAAAACATATCATTAATCCATGACATATTAAGTTTAACATACACAATATTAATTTAAAGAATACTCATCGAGCAAAACTCTCAATCAATTAACATCCCCAAATTATAACTCACCCCAATGAGAGATTTACTCAGCCATTTGGATGTTTAATAATCTGGTAATATATGTTTATGGTGATGAATTATAAAGAGAAGAAAAAGAAAGGGACAAGATAAGAGTAGTGTGCCGAACACACACACGAAATAATTTAAGAATCAAAAATGGAATTTCGATTGAATGAGGAAGCTTAAGAAGGGAAGGGGATTGAACTGAATTTAAACTATTTTAAGAACATTAATATTAAAATACAAAAGGTGTAAGATAATAAGAGATATTGAAGAAGTAACTTGCATTAAAACAGAATTACAAAGAAAGGGAATTACAAGATTACAAAAATGAAGAACACAAAAGTAAGTGAAAAGAAAGAGAGGAGGAAAGGTCTCTCAAGTGAAAACTTGAGTTTGGCAGGTCCTCCCAAGCCTTTGGCAAAGCTTTGGTCGTGCCAATATGATCTCCTCTCTTCTGAAATGCCAACCCCTCTCAAGGAGAGAAGGGGAGAGTATTTATAGCCCAAGGAGTGGACTGTTTGCATTCCCAATCTGTCCCTCCACTTGCTTCGCCAATTGAGCTATACAGACAGCCGAATCTTCAAATAAATCCTTCTTCAAAGTTGTAGACAATAATGTTGGCCGACTACTCTCAAAATTTGGAGGCATTTGGACAATTGGAGCCAAAGTTATGGCCGGTTGATTAAACAAAGGTAAACTGTCCATTTCTATCCATTCTTTTTCGATGGCCAAAATGTGAATGGATTTTTGAACAGGAAGATGCCTTAAAATTTGAATGACTTCTTCAACAAAGTCTGCCACCTATATCTCCTCTTTCACACTGCAAAATCTCAGCTCGATTGGATGCTTACATCAGGAGATATGTTATGCATACTATACTGATTTTAATTCTCGTCCAGAATGGTGGGCTGGACTTCAAAGGTTTATTTGGGCCCCTTGTACTTGGATTTGGGCCATGAAATTTTTATCCAAGATGCAATGTAGTGTCCCCCGAATTATGGTGGAGATTGAAGGTCTTTGGACTTCTCGATTGAACCCAGTAAATCAAACTTCAAGGATGGTCCAGTTTGTTCACAGATTCTTTGGTCTTGTTTGTGAGGACCATATGACCCTTCAAATGGAAGAATTGGATCATGGTTCCTTCTAATGAAATGTTGTATATTGAACGTAGAATCATACAAAACAAGAACCACACAATTTGGATCAGTATAGTGATAGTTATAATTAAAACATTAAACTGACTCAATTTGACTACTTCTAAAAATGCTCAAATATTATACTTAATATTAAAACATTAATATTTCACACAAATTATGCACATTTCATATAAAATAAGTAAAGGGGGAATATAATAAGTTGTGAAAATATTAATAACATCAACTCCCCCACACTTAGATTTGCGCGTGTCCTCATGTGCAACAAATATAAAAACATGACAAAATCATTTTCACTCACCAACAAATATTAAAATTTTGTTTTCTCCAATCAGGGGAGGTTTAGACTATTTCACTCATCCATATTGAATTCCATCACAAATTTGGTTCACAATAATGCATCATAAACAATTCATTTTTTCATGTTCAAGGTTTGAATTGGAAAATGTAGGCACTCCAAACTTACTCCTCTCAAGATGATAAAAATGTATTTTAGGAGGTTCACTCATTCACCAAAAAAAAGTGAAAATCAAGAGTTTGTAAGAGCTCTCAGCTTCCATTCCCAAATCTAATGTGTACAATAATCAAGAGGTCTTTTAAGGGGTTTTTCAGTGGCTATGGGACGGTAGGTATATAATGTCCAAAGGAAAAGAGGGGTTAAAAACACCAACATGGAAAAATCAATGCACATTTTTTTTTGAAATTTGATTTGAAAGGAAATAGAAACACATATTTACAAGGGCATGAATGTGTGATGAATGAAAAGTGATGGAGATAGAAAATGGAATAGGGTGAGATGATGGAATATGTACAACATGGAAGACTTCCAATAATGACACAATACAAGATGATTCAAGTGTTCTTTTTTTTTCTCTTTTTTTTTTCTTTTCTTTTTTTTTTTTTGCTTTTTTTTTTCGAAAGTTGTGCTTGAAACAAGTCTCACAGTCATCTCCCAACCCATGTTTGATCTTCTCATGGAACTAATTTTAGTAGTTATAACACGATCAAAGGTTGATGATGAATGATTTTTGACCCACCCAAGACACAACCCATTTCTTTTTTTTTATTTTTCATTTTTTTTTATAATTTTTTTTCTTTTTTTTTTTGAACACTTTTCAATGACTTTTGTACAAATGACAATTACACATATACAACCCAAAGCTCACAGAATTACAACCTCTCCCCCACACTTGAATGGAAGCTTGCCCTCAAGCATATGATGACACATTGGAAATCAATGAAAGTACGCCCAAAAATGAAGTCCATTCCCCCCACACTTAAATTTCAATAAATTGTACAATGAAAATCCATGAAGATGTTGGGTGGGACAAGGTATTAGGCTTGTAATGTGGCTATCAAAAGAAAGGGTTTCATAGGCTCAAAGGGGCTTTCAAAAGTAGGATCAATGTAAGGGTAACGGGAGGCTATTTGGCTATTCTGATTCTCATGTGGCTTAGAAAATGCCTCTATCATATTAATGCACACAAAAGATGGAAATTCAGCTCGAAGGTCCACAAACTCAAGACTCACAATCAGTGGTGAAGACACACAATGAAAAAGATGGCCATAGATGACCTTGTCATGAAGGCTAATGTTATTCCTCGCGGTAGGGGAGAATCATTTTCCACCAAAAAATTGTTCATTCAAAATGTTTGTTATTGACACAAAATTGTTTACCCAAGTTTGAGATAAAAATTCAATATATTTGAGTTTAAAACAAGCCTTTTGACTCCCCAAAATGGTTGGACAAAATTTCAAAACTAGATGGTGAGTAAGCATGACTCTTTTTTTGTAATTTTTTTTAAGTAATTGTGTTTTTTGTTTTTTTAGTTTTTAAGGTTTTTTTAAATACACACCCACACAAGAAAGATAAAAAGAAAGGGTTTGATGAATAAAGTGGTAACAAAACGAAAGAGAGAGGAAGAAGAAGAAAGAGGTAGAGAGAGGAAGAGATAGAGAGAGAGTTAAAGGGAAAGAGGTGCCCCCTGGTTTGGATTTGGTGGGTCGCCATTTCCATCTAGTGGTGGGTCAATGGAAGTCGATGTGGAACCTGAAGTGAATGGCCTCTCATGGTGATGCTTTAACCGATGTCCATTTACCGTGAATGTTCTTTTTGAAGAAGGGTCTTCGACTTGCACTGCACCAAATGGGTAAACATTAGTAATAATAAAAGGTCCATCCCAACGAGAATTGAGCTTACCTGGGTGAAGTCGAAATCGAGAATTGAAGAGCATTACCTTTTCACCTTCATGAAATACCTTTCGAAGAATGTGCTTGTCATGGAGTGACTTTGCCTTTTCTTTGTAGAGAATGGAGTTCTCATATGAATCGAGTCGAAGCTCCTCCAATTCAGTCAACTGCAGCAATCTTTCTTCACCAGATTTTTCACAATCAAAATTACATGTTTTGACAGCCCAAAATGACTTATGTTGGATTTCAACTGGTAAATGACAGGCTTTACCAAAGACTAGCCTAAATGGAGACATCCCAATTAGTGTCTTATAGGCTGTTCGATAGGCCCAAAGTACTTCACCAAGTCTATCGGGCCAGTCTTTTCTTGTGGGCTTAACAATTCTTTCAAGCACTCTTTTCACTTCTCTATTAGAAAGTTCAGCCATTCCATTTGTTTGAGGGTGATATGCAGTGGATGTTTTATGTACAACCCCATTCTTTTTCAAAAGTGACTCCATGGTTCTATTACAGAAATGAGTTCCTAAGTCACTTATCAAAGCACGTGGTGTTCCGAATCGATGGAAGATATGGGTTTTGAGGAACTCACTCACAGTTTGAGCATCATCTTTCCTAGTGGGTTTGGCCTCAACCCACCTAGAAACATAATCGACCGCAAGAAGAATGTAGGATAATCCATTGGAAGGGGGAAAAGGTCCCATGAAATCGATGCCCCAAACATCGAAAAGATCACAGAAGATTAATGGCTTTTGAGGCATTTCGTTTCTTTTGGAAATTGTGCCAAACTTTTGGCAAGTGGGACATGATTGACAGAACTCATGTGAGTCCTTGAAGAGTGAAGGCCAAAAGAATCCAGAATCTAGGACCTTTCGAGAAGTCCTTTGTGGTCCAAAGTGGCCACCTCCAGGCAATGAGTGGCAGAATTCCAAGATGGAGGATTGTTCAGTTTCATCAACACATCTCCTGATTACCATGTCAGCCCCGGTTTTCCAAAGTTTATTATCTTCCCAAAAATAATGCTTTGAATCACTTTTCATCTTTTCTTTTTGTTCTTTTGAAAAATATTCAGGGAAAACACCAGAAACCAAGTAATTGACAATTGGGGCATACCATGGTAACTTTGGAGTAAGAGATGAGAGGTGTTCAGTTGGAAATTCAGGATCAATTATTTCAGAATGAGAAGAATTAGAAATTCTACTCAGGTGGTCAGCCACAGGGTTTTCTTTTCCAGGTTTATCTTTTATCACAAGGTCAAACTCTTGGAGCATTAAAATCCATCTTATTAGCCTTGGTTTGGAATCACTTTTCTTAAGTAAGAACTTTAATGCTGAGTGGTCCGTGAAGATGATGATTTTGGAACCTAAGAGATAGGGCCGGAATTTATCCAAGGCAAAAACCACAGCTAAAAGTTCTTTTTCAGTCACAGTGTAGTGTGATTGAGTTTCATCCAATGTTTTTGAGGCATAAAAGATGACATGAGGAATGTTTTCTCTTCTTTGACCAAGAACAGCCCCAATGGCCCTATCAGAAGCATCACACATCAATTCAAATGGTAAGGACCAATCTGGGGGTTGGATTATTGGAGCAGATGTGAGAGCAGATTTGAGTTCAATGAAGGCTCTCTTGCAAGCCTCGTCAAAATTGAATGTGACATCATTTTGAAGTAAACGAGTGAGTGGGAGGGAAATCTTGCTGAAGTTCTGAATGAATCGCCGATAGAAACCGGCATGACCAAGGAAGGACCGAATGTCTCGAACTGATTTGGGTTCAGGAAGTGATTGGATCACCTCAATTTTGGCTGGATCAACTTGGATACCCTCTTGAGAAATTATGTGCCCTAGAACAATCCCATTTGAAACCATGAAGTGACATTTTTCAAAATTCAGCACAAGGTTGCACTTGACACACTTTTGAAGGACCAAAGAGAGTGAATGTAAGCAAGATTCAAATGACTCGCCATAAATGGTAAAGTCATCCATGAATACCTCCATGCAATTCTCAATGAATTCAGAAAAGATACTCATCATACACCGCTGGAATGTTGCAGGAGCATTACAAAGGCCAAAAGGCATTCGCCTATAGGCATAGGTTCCAAAGGGGCAAGTGAATGTGGTCTTTTCTTGGTCTTGAGGTGCGATTGGAATTTGGAAGTAGCCGGTGTAACCATCAAGAAAGCAATAGTGTGACTTTCCGGCCAATCTCTCAAGCATTTGGTCAAGGAAAGGAAGTGGGTAGTGATCTTTTCGTGTTTCAGCATTCAATTTGCGATAATCGATGCACACACGCCATTTGTTTTTCACCCGAGTTGTGACCACTTCTCCATGTTCATTTGTGACAACTGTTATCCCGCCCTTCTTAGGAACGACTTGAATTGGACTAACCCATTCACTATCAGAAATTGGGTAGATAATACCAGCTTGAAGAAGCTTGGTAATCTCTTCCCTAACTACCTCAAGTATGAGTGGATTGAGTCTTCTTTGAGGTTGCCTAATTGGTTTGGATGATTCCTCTAGATGGATGTGATGCATGCAAAGGGCAGGGTTGATTCCTGGAATATCCTCTAGGGTCCAACCTAAGGCATTTTTGTTTTCCTCTAACACTTGAACAAGTTGGGACTCCTCAGTTTCAGAAAGTGCAGCAGAGATAATGACAGGGTAGGAGGGATCATGGAAAAGGAATGCATACTTGAGGTGTGAAGGAAGTGGTTTTAGATCAGTTTCAGCCTTTATTGGAGAGCTAGACAAGTTAGGAGTAGGAGAAGGGATTCTAGATGGGTTTGGATCATTTTCCTCAACACTGTCCAAGGTGGAGCAGTAGAGATCAGAGTTGATGTGGGATTCAAGAGAGTTTTCAAGTTCCTCTAGATTGATGGAGTCTATGAATGAGAGGTCCACATCAACTTCACCATTTATGACTTTGTTAATCATGGTGCAGATTTCACAAGATCCTTTATCATTAGAACATGAAGAACATGGTGGATTGGGGTTCAATTGAATCTTAGAAGTGTCCTCAAAAGCATGGATTGAGAATGCAGAGTGATCCTCAGATGGATATCGCATGGCTTGGAAAATGTTGAACTTGACCAGTTGGTCACCGAATTCCATGGATAAGATGCCTGAGTGGACATCAATCTTGGTTCTCGCAGTCATGAGGAATGGTCTTCCTAGAATTAGGGGAGATCGAGAAGAGGTCGTCTCACCTTCCATGTCAAGGACATAGAAATCAGCTGGGAAGATAAGATCATTGACCCGAACAAGAACATCCTCAATTATCCCCTCAGGACTGGCAGTGCTTCGATTGGCTAATTGAATGACAATACCCGTTGGGTGCAAGGGACCTAGACCAAGGTTGGAGAAAATGGATTTGGGCATGACATTAATTGAGGCTCCTAGGTCTATGAGTGCATCATTAAAGTTGGAACTCCCTATTTGACATGGAACCGTGAAGGTCCCTGGATCTTTGCACTTCATGGGAATGGACTGTTGAGTTGAAACATTTTCAATGTTCCTAAGTTGCCTCTTATGGGTGCACAATTCCTTAAGAAACTTGGCATACTTAGGGATTTGTTTGATGGCATCTAAGAGGGGGATGTTCACTTCAACACGTCTAAACATGTCAAGCATTTCAGGATCAGGTTCAAAGGACTTCTTAGGCTTGGAGATGGCTTGAGGAAAAGGAATTGGGTTCCTAAGTGGAATGGAAGAAGGTGAAGGAGTGGATTCAAGTTCCTTTTCCAGCTTTTTGTTCTTTTCATTTTCTAGATCAACATCGAAAGGGGGGTTTGAGGATTTATCTTGAGGCATAGCAAGTTGCTTTCCTGATCTAAGTGCAATTGCACTTACATTACCCTTGGGGTTGGGTAATGGTTGAGCTGGGAGTTGGGATGAATTGGATGGTTGTTGCTGGCTAAGGTGGGATGCAAGTTGACCTATTTGGGTTTCAATGTTCTTTAGGCTAGAACGGGTGAAGGAAGCAAGATCCTCTACAGCACTTTCCCATGGTTGTTTAGAAGAAGAGGCATGTCCCAAATTGGGTTGGCCTTGATTTTGGTTCTTGGGAAAGCGATTGTATTGGGTGGGGAATTGGGAAGGCTCGTTAGGATAGTGGAATCCAGGAGGAGGATTGTTCCTTTGAGGTTGAGGAACAAAAGGATAAGGTTGATGGAAGTTACCACCACCTTGACCATATTGGAATTGGTTTGGGTTTTGAGGAGGGAATTGAGGAGGATGAGAAATGGGATTACCATACCTCAGAGGTGGGTTAAAGGTAGAAGAGAAGGGCTCAGAGTGGGGTTGGTTGAAGTTTCTAACAAACTGACCTGATTGTTGAGGGTTGAAGTTTTGCTGAGCATATGCCGCATTGAGCTCCATTGGACTAGATGAATCAGATGGATCATCTTGAAGTTGTGGACATGTGTCAGTTGGATGAGATGGAGAGTTGCAGATTCCACAATTCTTGATAGGTCCAGGGAATAGTGACTGTGGAGAAGATGAGGTTGGGGCTTTGGTAGCCACCGCTAGTTGACGCACAAGACCTGTAAGTTCACTCATCCACTCAGTCATCTTGTTGGGCTCTATGGATTGATTATCTTGGGCTTGTTTCACTTGAGCATGTGCTCGAGTATGGAATTGCTGCGTGTTTGCAGCCATGTTGCTTATGAGTTCTCGTGCAGCTGCAGGAGTTTTGTCAACAAGAGCACCGCCACTTGCGGCATCAATGAGAGTTCGCTCCATAGCCAATAACCCCTCATAGAAGTATTGGATCAGGAGTTGGTCAGGGATTTGATGGTGTGGACAAGTTGCCACAAGCCTTTTGAACCTCTCCCAATACTCATGGAGTGATTCATTAGGGAATTGACGGATGCCGCTTATTTCCTTTCGGATAGAAGCTGTTCGGGAAGCGGGAAAGAACTTCTCAAGGAAAAGTCTCTTCATGTCAACCCATGAGTTTATGGAACCAGGTGGGAGGTAGTAGAGCCAAGACTTGGCAGAATCCTCTAGGGAAAAGGGGAAAGCTCTAAGCTTGATTTGTTCTTCAGAAACCCCTTGAGGTTTCATGGTTGAGCAGACCACTTGGAACTCTTTGAGGTGAAGATGAGGATCCTCACCAGCTAGACCATGGAAATGAGGAAGAAGATGAATCAAACCCGACTTGAGTTCGAAGTCAGCCTCTATGTTTGGATATTGAATACCAAGAGGTTGGTAATTCATATCAGGGGCAGCAAGTTCTTTCAATGTTTGTTCCCTAGGATTGGCCATATCTAATTCAATTGGTAGGGCAATGATTGGTTCTTGGGTGATTTGGTTATCCCTAATGGTCCTCCTAATTCGACGAAGAGTTCTATCAATTTCAGGGTCAAACAAATCCGAGGGATTGTTTGGAAGGCTACGGGGAATTCAGAGAGATTTTGGAAGAAATAGGAAGATGGGTTTTTCTTTGTATTTTTTTCAATTTATGATTTTTAAGAGGAAGACGGGTTTTTCTTTGTGTTTTTTTTTCAATTTTTTTTTAAAAAATTTGTTTTTTTTTGTGTTTTCTTGACAATAACCAGAAACTAATGACTACTTAAAGCACCATCCCCGGCAACGGCGCCATTTGAAAGTGCGGCCGATTGTCGCCTATCGACCGTTCAAGGTTCCGGTGCTCTGCTAATGTGTATAGCAGCACTCGGGTCGAATCCTCGGCGATGATACTTTGTAGTAGTCGTTTGTTTTTAGTTGATTGTATTTTGATTAGGGGGGTTTGTTTGCAGAGCTTAATTGAAATGATTTATGGATGATGTTTGATTTACCAAATTGATAAATATTGGGGTGAGTTCATCATTAGGTTAGTTAAGCTTGTGATATCCTCGAGCTTTGCTTTATATTGCATTTAAATTAACACCCATGTCACAAGATGATGTTGATTGGAATTCCTAAGTGTGAAGGCTTTAATCCAAGCCTTAACTTAACTTAGGGTTCTAATCTCAATCAAAACTTATTTATGGTAGTGTATTTATGGTTCCAATAATCCATGGAAACCACTTGTTAAACAAAACATATCATTAATCCATGACATATTAAGTTTAACATACACAATATTAATTTAAAGAATACTCATCGAGCAAAACTCTCAATCAATTAACATCCTCAAATTATAACTCACCCCAATGAGAGATTTACTCAGCCATTTGGATGTTTAATAATCTGGTAATATATGTTTATGGTGATGAATTATAAAGAGAAGAAAAAGAAAGGGACAAGATAAGAGTAGTGTGCCGAACACACACACGAAATAATTTAAGAATCAAAAATGGAATTTCGATTGAATGAGGAAGCTTAAGAAGGGAAGGGGATTGAACTGAATTTAAACTATTTTAAGAACATTAATATTAAAATACAGAAGGTGGAAGATAATAAGAGATATTGAAGAAGTAACTTGCATTAAAACAGAATTACAAAGAAAGGGAATTACAAGATTACAAAAATGAAGAACACAAAAGTAAGTGAAAAGAAAGAGAGGAGGAAAGGTCTCTCAAGTGAAAACTTGAGTTTGGCAGGTCCTCCCAAGCCTTTGGCAAAGCTTTGGTCGTGCCAATATGATCTCCTCTCTTCTGAAATGCCAACCCCTCTCAAGGAGAGAAGGGGAGAGTATTTATAGCCCAAGGAGTGGACTGTTTGCATTCCCAATCTGTCCCTCCACTTTCTTCGCCAATTGAGCTATACAGACAGCCGAATCTTCAAATAAATCCTTCTTCAAAGTTGTAGACAATAATGTTGGCCGACTACTCTCAAAATTTGGAGGCATTTGGACAATTGGAGCCAAAGTTATGGCCGGTTGATTAAACAAAGGTAAACTGTCCATTTCTATCCATTCTTTTTCGATGGCCAAAATGTGAATGGATTTTTGAACAGGAAGATGCCTTCAAATTTGAATGACTTCTTCAACAAAGTCGGCCGCCTATATCTCCTCTTTCACACTGCAAAATCTCAGCTCGATTGGATGCTTACATCAGGAGATATGTCATGCATACTATACTGATTTTAATTCTCGGCCAGAATGGTGGGCTGGACTTCAAAGGTTTATTTGGGCCCCTTGTACTTGGATTTGGGCCATGAAATTTTTATCCAAGATGCAATGTAGTGTCCCCCGAATTATGGTGGATATTGAAGGTCTTTGGACTTCTCGATTGAACCCAGTAAATCAAACTTCAAGGATGGTCCAGTTTGTTCACAGATTCTTTGGTCTTGTTTGTGAGGACCATATGACCCTTCAAATGGAAGAATTGGATCATGGTTCCTTCTAATGAAATGTTGTATATTGAACGTAGAATCCTACAAAACAAGAACCACACAAGTTGGATCAGTATAGTGATAGTTATAATTAAAACATTAAACTGACTCAATTTGACTACTTCTAAAAATGCTCAAATATTATACTTAATATTAAAACATTAATATTTCACACAAATTATGCACATTTCATATAAAATAAGTAAAGGGGGAATATAATAAGTTGTGAAAATATTAATAACATCACTACTTTAGAGTGGACGGTAAGTGTACCTTTCACCACTTCGTTATCGTACTCCACATCGCTGATAGAAATTGCATGTGACTTTCCTTTGTCTTTAGCCTTAAGATTTTGTTGACGTCGACCATCATCATCAACCCTTGGATTTGGGAATTGATTGGCATAATGCCCCATCTCCTTGCACTTGAAACATTGAAGTATAGTAGGTTCATTCTGTGTATCCCTTCCTTTGTTTGCATCATTAGACATCTTCTTCCCATTATCGCGGCATTCAAATGCCCGATGACCTTCCTTTCCACATTTAAAACATTTACTTGTCCCTTTAAGACAACTCCCTCCATGTTTCTTTCCACACTTTGAGCATAAGGAAAAGCTCATCTTCTTTTCCGTGTGCTCTTTAGATTTTTCTTTGAATTCCATCTTCCTCTTCTTATCAAACCCATGTGACTGATGGGTTACTCCAATCTCCATCTCGACTTTGAGAGCACATCGAACGATTTCCTCGTAGCTATTGAAGTCCCTTATGGCTAACGTCCTTCGAAGACTTGGTTTTAAGCCACTAAAGAATCGATCGATCTTACTCTCAGGTTGGATAATAATACCAGAAGCGTACCTTGCAAGTCTTGTAAAATTTACTTCATAGGTACCAACAGATTCATCATCCCTTTGCTTCAGTTCAAGAAACTCTTTCTCCATCTTTGTTCAGAGAATACGAGGGAAGTACTTATTGAAAAATAAGTTCTTGAACTCGTCCCATTCCATAGACTCAATTTCATCCCTTTGCCTCATATTCTTAATAAGATTCCACCATTGATCAACATCTCCTTCCAAACGATACACTGCTAGGATGACTTTATCATGTTCAGAACATTGAAGAACTAAAAATATCTTTTCAGTAGTACTAATCCATTGTTCAGCAACTAATGGATCAGTAGACCCGCTGAAAGAAGGTGGATGCTGCCTCATGAAGGATTCAACAGAATGTTGCTCCTTCCTTTGCTAGTTTGGAAGTCCTGCATGATTCATAGCTTGAGAAAGTTGTGTGAGCATGGCTACAAGATTTTGCATTCCAACTCCCATATCGTTTGGTTGCTCAGGGGGACAATCATTGCATTGCCCATCGCATTCTGCATTAACACGGTTCCTTCGGGTTCCAGCCATTGACTAAAACCAAGAAGAATAGTGTGAGAAACACTAATTATAATAGGAAAACCACATAATTCAAGAATAAAATTTTCATGCTTAAGGTCTTATCCTAGGTTATTAATGGCCATTTCTAAAACACTAAGATTGTGTTCTATGCTTAGACTTATCCTTAGGGTTCTTACTAAGGCTTTCACATCCTAGTTTCCAAAGGTTGACTATACCTTTCCTCTGATACCAACTATAACGACCCATACTTTACATACATTGTTAATACTTCAAAATTGAAGCACACTTATTACAACATATGACAAAACCACAAAGGACCGTATAGGTATAGTGTCTTTATAAACTGGGAAACATAAACAACTGGTTCATAAATCTTCTACAGTGTCTCCCATTTATTTCATCATATCTAGGGTCCCTTTTAGCATATTCTACTTAATATCCATCTTCCTGACCTGGGGAAAAGAAAACATAAAAGGGTGAGCTAAAATGCTCAGCAAGGGCAAATAAAGGAAATAAAAATCATATCATATCTTTTTGAAAATAATAACCTGCAAAAGAGATCATAAAATCTTAACATGGAATAAATCATAGAAGTGAAAATGGGATCCCCATAATCATAACATGAAACTTGAAACTTTGTGGCATGCACACATAATCATGGAAAATCATTTCTTGTTAGTCATGACTCACTGCCAAGACTATCTTAGTGGACAAAGTCCCTTTCTGAACCGAGTCACCCTCGTTCCAGTCCGGTTTCACTGAACCGGTATAACCTACCGTTCCAGCCATGTCTATCTCATGAGATATAAAATCTTTACCCAATGCATTGGAGGGAGATATAGGTCCCACCCATCTTATAATGAATCCTTTCTTATGTGTGCCACATAATCATAAATCATACATCATCTCATAACACATGTAACAAAAATGGGATTCTTGAAACATCATGATATCATAAATCAATTAATATAAGATAAAAGAATTCATAAAAATAATTCCATCACAACATGATCAAATCAATGTAATAATAGGGATAAAAACAGAACCCTTTATTATCTTAGATGGAAAATAATTTTGATAAAACAGTTGAACTCCATTCTTGAGGAAAATATCCTTTCTTCTTCAAAAACATTTTGCCTTTCTTAACATGTAAAACAACTTTAAACTAAAAGAAGTTGATTAAAAATAAACTTGAAAACTTGTAAAGGAATCTTCTTGTAAATAATGTATTAAAAATCCATTCATGCCGTATAAGTTAAAAAAAACATTTTTCGTACTTTTGTCGGAAAAGTCAAAAAGTACCTCGTACGAAAAACGACAAAAGATTGCTTTCTTATTCTTTACTAAAAACTCACCGAAGGGTAAAATTGGATTTAAAATATTGTAAGTGGATGGAAATAATATTACATATTGAGGAAACATGGACGTGGATGATAAAATACACCCCAGTAAATACTTACGAATAAACAATCTCGGATAAAAATGAGATTGTGATATTTCCCTTACCTTAGGTCCGATTTGCTTTTTACATGTTCGAAGATCCTGTATAATGGTTTAAATAATGTTATTGACTTATTCCAGAATCATACATATTGATATGATATCATATATGGTCATATTCTTAGCTTCTTGTTAGTAATATTTCATTGTTACTTGTTACTCGGGTCTTTATTGCCTTTTGTTCTTATGCGTGTTTTGCCGAATAAATTCTTATTCTTCTTTTAAGGTTATAGATAACTTATATCCAGAATGGTATTAGTGTAACATATATCATATTTATTCATTCAATTCATTTATATAATTACTATGTAATGATGATCATGTAGAACGAGTCACATCACATCGTGGAGACGGTATTCCGTACGTACGCACGAGTGATGATATCATTCCTATGATCGTGGAACTGTATTGGAGTATATATATATTATTTCAGTATCAATATTAATTTATAATAATCATAAATAGTTACTCATTACACCATTATACCCATCCTTGTAAAGTGATGGTGGAAAAATAGATTACACCACGGCGTGGAGACGGTATTCCGTACGTACGCACGCGCGGTGATTTCATTTTTCCGTAGGATGGATAGAAGGTGAATTAGAGTTGTTTCATATTTATAATAACATATCAGTATGTAAGTAATACTGATGTTATTACTTCATCATTAAACAACTAAAGAAGAAGAAGTTGAAGAAGAAAGAAATTGAAAAGATCGGTAATGGATATTACCTCTTCTTTGGAACGCCTCTTTGAATCCTCCACTTAGGGAACTAAGATTGGTCTTTGAAGAATACCAGGACCTATAGGATTATTCTAGGGAAGTGGAGAGGAGAAAATGGCAGGGGTTGGCTGAGCTTGAGTGCTCAAATTGGTGTTAGGAGGAGGGGGAGGAGGTGCCCTTTTATAGGGGAGGAGAGGGGCACCTTAGGAATATCTCAAAATATTATTTTATATTAAAGTCAAAATCGGTTTATAATGGTTCCAAAGGGTCTTATTTAGAATCTAAAGTGGGGATGGGTAGAAATCCTATCAACCAACAGGATTTAGACAAGTTTAGGGTATTATTTTAACCTTATCAATTAGATTTAACTCTAAGTTAAATAATTTAACTTTTACCGTGTCTTTTTGTTTTCTTTCACTATATGGTTAATAAACTTACTATAACATGCCAAACGAACCCCACATTGTTTATTATTAATATATATATCCTTATCTAAGTCATTTGGCCGAACCTTAGATTTTTTGGAATAAAATAACAATTAATAATATAATATTTTATTTAAAAACTATTTTGTGTCAATTTTGACACTATTTGATATATGATTTTTGTGAAAGTCATAAAAGAATTATATGTTCGAATAAAGTTGATTAAATCAACACTAATATATCATAGTAACCTATAAAATTAGTGTAATTCATAAAAAGTCTCAAATGACATTTATTTTGGTGTTTATAACACCAATTATGTGAATATTTCATTAATAAGATAATTACTGCATCATCATTGTGTCATAAATAAATTAAATTATTTAATATCTAAAAATTATAAATAAAATACCATTATGTAGGAAATCTTTTTATATTTCTAATGAATATTTATAGTCTAATTTATCTTATGTATAACCCCATATTAAAAATGATTTACTTATTAAACTTTGATTTTAACTATTTTAACCCTTCTTTAAATAAATTAATAATAAATGTCCTAATCTAATCCAAGTAGACCTAAATGGTCATATTTTATTCCTAAGTTTGTTTTTGGTCGAATTAAACTTGTCCAATAGAATTAGGACATGTGTTAGGGTAATATAAATATCATATTTACCCTTAGTTACCCTATTTACTATTAACCGCGGTAAATAAAGTAAAAAGTTACTATTCACCAAAAAATTATTTTTATCTCATTGAACCACATTTTACTTACTGATATCAACCGTGTCTGTCGGATTTTTGAAATTCCATTCACAGAAGTGGTAAAATTAAGTTTTATGCGAAATTCAGTTTTTAACCTACCACTTAGTGGTTTCACTATTCATCAAAAATTGAAAGTTTTCAGAAAAATACCAAAATTTCACCCTAGGCTAATTTCGATATTCTGAGTCCAAAAATGAAGTGCATTTTGAAAAATAAAATTTATAAAATTTCAAAAAGTGGTTATTACTATTCATAACGGCTAGTTTTAATAGCATATTGTTGTTTAGTGAAACTCGGTATTGCGTACGACGCAAGCTATCGAGGAAGGTCACGATTGCGTGTAAAGCAAGCCAAGCAAGTGTTGTGTAGAAAAAGATTTCTTTGATGATTTATATAACATAAAAGTCTCGGGTGTTACACTCAGAGGTTTAATTTTTTCTTAAAAAGGAATTTAGATGCTAAATTTCTTACTTATGATGGAATTTCATAGAATGTTAAATGTTTTAAGATGATGTTTGATATATCTTTCCTATTTTTCCTATGGGGAATTGATCAAAAACCACGTGAATTGTTATGAAATGGTACTTGTGGGTTGTTAAAATTCTTTGAAATGTTTAAAGGTTGAAATGAATTAATGAAATGGATTAAAAATGGTACATGAAGTGGTGTCCTTCAATTAAACCATCATGGAAGGGTAGTTTTAAATGTTTCCTATAGTATGCCTTGGAATGTGGTTGTGAGTGTTTATCCATAGGTCGTTTCTTTTAGAAATAACTTAAATGAAACAGGGGCTCTTGAACCTAGTGAATCTATTTTTCATGACCTACTGATAGGGTTGATGTGTATGATTCATATGGGGCTAGCCCATGGTAGGTAGCACCTTTAGAGCTTGATATTCCTTGCTTCCACTGTGATCTTTTTGACGTTGGTTCCATTTGGGTGTCGTTGTTCCTAGTAGGACTTTTGGGTTTTAAAAAATACACCTTTTTTTGGATGGGTGGTCGTTGTATCTTGACCCTTGATATGGGAATAAACATTTTGGAATTCTTGGTTTAGCAGATTAGACATGGATCAGACATGGTCAACTATTTATGAGGCCATGTGAACCTCTTTTTTTATTCAGCGATGGTTGACTCGGTGTGTCTTCATCTGATTTAATTGTTTTAGGAGATGATGTTCTATTGGATTTTGTGAACTTGGGGTTATATGTGTTGACATATGTGGTACCCACTGAGTGTTTAGTGATTTAATGAAAAAGTTGAGTTTAGTGAGACTGTTGAGATTTGTGATGTTGAGGGAATTCTTGGGTCAACTTCAAAGTGGAGTGACTGGGGCGTTAAGGTAATTTTGTCCCACTACTCGGGAGGACTTTTCAGGACTCGAGTGTTTTGACACGCCAGTCAGTTTAAATTTTGGATTTCATGCCAGATGTTTTGATGTGGTGATTGTGGTTCATGGGACGTCATGCATGAATTTAATGTGTTTATGAAATAGTGCTCTTGAGACCGGAAAGTCTTTCCTTTCAATGACATGGACACTCCTAGGGTGGGGAGCGTCACATCAGTTCTGGTATACGTGTCAGTGCATGCTTGGAAACACAACATTGATGAGGTTGGAGGTATATGAAACCCTTTAGAAACTAGATTAGTCCGGGAAGAGGTTCAGTGGAAAGGTTTGAAAGAACAAGATTACCTCAGGTGGGATAGGCATCAAGGTTTGGTTGATGACACATTAGAAGGTGAAGCTGATATTTTTGTAAATAGTCAACTAGAAATAGTTCGAATAATCTTCTTAGTGATATTTGGTTTACTCTTAGTGTGCTCTTCTAAATTAGATGAGCATTTCCCCTATCTAGATGTCATCATGGATACACTAAGAGAGCATCGGTCCTACGCCGCACTATTGTTTTAAAGGCTGTTGGGATTGATGCATGGTTCTTTGGGTTATGACTTTATTTATGCCGAGGCGCGATAGTTTTTAAAAATAGACTAGCGATGTCTTGAACTAAGAATGTCACCGTAAGTCAGGTAAGGACATAGTTGTACATGATTGTGTTAGCTAATGAATGCCTTGGGGAGGAAGTATTTGTGGATCTGTTTGGGATGTGTCGACCATCTAATCCTGGCATCTTCACGAATGGTTAGACTGACGTGGCTCAGTTTTTTTCCCTTTTTTTCTTGTGGTATAAAATTGGTGATGGAATCATTTTAAAGGCATGCCACCATTTTAAGGTTGAGTGTAGTTTATGGGTTGATGATGTCTTTTGAGGAAAGCATACATGGCCAGTTTTAGTTGGATGATTGAGTTTCGACCTTTCTTTCGATGAGGTCCTTATTATGGACTCAGATGTAATCGAGTTCTCCAGTTAAAGAAGTCATGCGAGAAGTTTCTCTAGGATTCCTATAACATACCCACTTTGGAAATTCCAATTGGGGAAGAATTATGGTTTGGAATTGGCCGTTAAAATTGGTGGAAAGCACCAAGAGGCGAATTGTGTCTCTATTTGTGTAAGCTTGGTTAAACGCCACTTCGATGTTTGAATTGGATTTTGAGATTTGGCTTGGGTTTTAAAGTCTTAATACCTTGGGCTTGTGAAATGGTCAAGGGTGCGGTTGGTGTTTGGAAACACAATGTGATCATTCAAATGAGACTTCATGATCTTGGTAGGTTGGGTGATGTCTTTGTAGTTCCTAAAGGCTTATCAGGGATGAGAAGTTTTAAGGTGGGTAGATTATAGAAACCCATGTTTTGGACCGGGTAATTGTTATGAGGGTTTTTGAACTATTGGAAATTACTGAATGGGACAAATTTAAAACTGTGTATCAGAACATTTTTTTAAGACCAAGAACACTGCTATGTGTGTCTTTATTTAATGAAATTAAATTAATTAAATTAATAATTAAAAATTAAAACAAATTAAATGATAATTTATTGGGAAAATAATAATAAAGAAATGTTTTCATAAATTATAATAACAATAACATAATTGTTATTATTATTATTATGATGATGATTATTATTAATAATATTATTATTATGAGTTTAATTTTGGGTTTTAAGAAAACATAAGGGAATATTTCCCTTTTCTCCCTACTAGGTGTGATTCCCAACTCCCCTTCTCCCTCATGAGGCCCAACCCCAGCTCCCTCTCCCTCTCCCTGGCCACACCCCTCTTGGTTGCAACCTACCTGCTTCGTGTCCCTCTTGGACAAGATCTCTAGAAAGCGCGATGAACCCCCTTGTCTAAAACCCTACAGTGCATGTGAAGGACCCCGGGACACCCTGAGAGGGGAGGGGTGAATCAGGGTGACAAATTTTTCTTTTAAAGTGGTGGATCTTTTTCCCACGTTGGTAGGAACTCGTTGAACCTGTATGATGATTATGATTAGAAAGCAAACATTCACATGCACAGAGAGGACACAACACTTTTTACTTGGTTCACCACTAAGGGCTACTTCCAAGGAGCATACGCCGACAAGTTTCCGGTCGTACCAAAATCCACTAATCTTCACAAGTTGTGGATTATAATTGTTCGGGCACAGTCACTCTGTCCCAGGCTAACTGCCTTTACAAAGGTTTAGGGATAGCTCACTGCTTCCCTCGGGTCACTCCCGTTGACTCCCCATGGATCACTGCCATTGGTGATGAGTCACTCAGTTTATAGACGTGAAGGTCTCTTCAATAGATTTGCATTGAAGTCTTTGCCTCTGCTCAGCACGAGACTCTACTTGCATCGAAGTCTGAAAAAGATGCACTAGAACGCACAGAACCACTGAACCGGATAACCAGAACGTGCAGACAAACCTTACTGACAATTGCGCGCAACACCAACCCTTTGCGCGCAAAACCTTCCTATTGCGTGCAAAATTTACTTTTCACGCGGACAAATATTTCGCGCAAGCCCCTTTACACTATCCTTTCACGCATCAGACCTCAGATCTTCTCTAAGTCTTCCACACAGACAAATGAAGGAGGTTACCTCATATTTATAGGCGATTGAGACCCCCGTGCGCAAAATCCTCTTCAGCGCAGAAAACCTCTCATCTGGCGCGTAATATTTCGTGCAAGTATCGTTTTCCGCGCACCTCTCCAGATATTTCGCGCAACCCATGCCTTTGCCATTTTTCGACGGTGTGATTCCGAAACACTATTTGCGCGAAAAACTTTGCTCCTCTATTTCGCGCACCACGCTGTTTTTCGCGCCCAGTTCAAGTATTTTGCGCACAACCCTTATTTTCCGCACAGCCCATGCCTTTGCCATTTTTCAGCAATCTGATTTCGAAACACTATTTGCGCGAAAAACCTCAATCCAATATTTCTCGCATCCTGCTGTTTTCCGTGCCCAACTTAAGTATTGCGCGCAAGCCTCTTATATTTTTCACACCACTTCCTTTTTGTGCGAACTTCCTTTTGCAGACAATCCATGTCTTCATTTTCCGATTTTGAGGCCCAAAAATTTGGCAAACACTGGGAAACAGTGCCAACTTCAATACTATTGTCTGCTTGAACTGTATGATCACTTTGCTGGCACACATTCGGAACTTCCACTGAGGATTGAAAACAAACACAAACCAAACTCCAATTCCTGCATAGAACAGCCATGGTTCCAACAATCTCCCCCTTTGGGTTTGTTGGAAATCACCAAATAAATTCAATATATCACCATCCACATGCATACCAAAAAATGCAAGGAGCAACTCAGCCAACACTCTAAGTCCACGTGAGCAATGCTCGGTGTAGAAAACAAGAGAGGAAGCTTGAATTGGGTTCCCGTGTTCTGGATTGCTCAAAGGCACTCAAGAAATTTTCTTACACTGAATTCTCATCGTGTCACAGAAGCATTACATGTCCACAGAAAATCCTGAAATCCCGTGTTTTGGATTGATCAAAGGCGCTCAAGAATTTTCTTACACTGAATTCTCATCGTTTCACAGAAGCATTACATGTCCATAGACAATCCTGAAATCCTGAATTTATTCCTTTCCATTCTCCCCCACTGACAATAAACCCAAAGGCTGGTAAATTAATCAATGTTCAGCTCAAACCATACTCCCCCTGGATAGTATCTCCCTCATAAACCTGCATCACAGCCATAAATAGATAGAAAGAATTACCATAAACGGGGAGAGGGGGTCTCCATAACCTTCTTATGCACTGGGAGGTGGATGAACACCGAGGTTCAACCGATGCTTCTCAAACACAGCCGCTGACAGTGGCTTTGTCAGGATATCAACTACTTGTTCATCAGTTCCCACATGGTCCATTCTAATCACCCCTTGCTCAACTTTTTCTTTGAGAAAGTGATACCTAATTTCAATATGTTTTGTACGAGAATGCTAAATAGGATTTTTTGTAAGATCAATTGCACTCTTGTTATCACAGTAAATCACCACTGGTTGCTTTACCTCATCACCAATATCTGTTAATTGTTGCTTCATCCATAGCAGTTGAGTGCATGCCTTTGTGGCGGATATATACTCAAATTCAGCAGTACTAAGAGAAGTACTTTCTTGTTTCTTGCTCAACCATCCAACACAGTTATTCCCAATAAAGAATTCTCCCCCACTGGTGGACTTTCTGTCCACAACATCGCCAGCCGAGTCAGCATCGGAAAATGCTGATAATTCAAAGTCCCTTCCTGCAGCAAAGTATAATCCATAATTATGAGTACCTTGAATATATCTCATGATTCTTTTTACTGCTGCCAAATGTTCCTCCTTTGGATTACTCTGAAAGCGGGCTGCAAGACATGTGGCAAAGACAATATCTGTTCGTGTCGCTGTCAGGTACAATAGGCTCCCAATGATCCTCCTATACATGGTGGGATCTACAGATTTCTCATTCTCATGCTTTCCATGTTTGGTTCCAACTGCAATAGGAGATGACATTAGTTTGGAGTCTTGCATATTAAACTTCTTCAGCAGCTCTCTTGCATACTTTTCCTGAGAGATAAAAGTGTAGTCTTTCCTTTGAGTCACCTGCAGTCCCAAGAAATATGTGAGATCCCCAATCATTGACATTTCAAATTCTGATTTCATATGATTTACAAATTCATCCACTGATTTCTGCCTGCTGCCACCAAATATAATGTCATCGATGTAAACGAGAACCATGAACTGTTCTTTTGGAGAATTATTCACATAGACATTGTGATCTACTCCTCCTCTTTTGAATTCCAGCTTCTTGAGATAAGAATATAGTCTAGAGTACCACGCCCGTGATGCCTGTTTCAAGCCATAAAGTGCTTTCTTTAGCTTGCATACCTTTGATTCATCAGCACCAAGAAGAAAACCCATTGGTTGTTCAATGTAGACTTCTTCTTCGAGTACACCATTTAAAAAAGCAGTCTTGACATCCATTTGATATACTTTATATCCTCTCTAGAGAGCCATGGAAAGGAACAACCTGATTGATTCCAGTCTAGCCACTGGAGCAAAGGTTTCTTCAACATCAACACCTTCAATCTGAGAATACCCATTACATACTAGTTGAGCCTTGTTTCTGATAACACTTCCATGCTCATCAAACTTGTTCTTGAATATCCATTTTGTTCCAATCACATTGTGACCTTTGGGTCTCTGGAAAAGATCCCATGTCTGATTCTTATCAATCTGATCGAACTCTTCATTCATGGATTTCACCCAGGATTCATCCTTTGCAGCTTCTTCAAATGAGGATGGCTCCACAACTGAAAGAAATGTAGAAGGTGTGTTATTCCTCATCCTCCTTGTCTGTGTGGTTGCATTCCTATCTCCAATTATGTTAGATGGATCAATCTCTGCTCTTCGATTTCTCCTGTGAGGTTCAGTCACATTCTCATCATCCAAGATTTCCTCTTCAGATTCTTCGTCTGAGTTAACATCATGATGTGACTGCTGAGTGTTTTGAACAACTTCTTCTATTTCTGCATTTTTATTTTCTTCCCATTCACTTTCTTCCTGACTTTCTATCATATCAGTATATGACGTCCTTGAAGCATTTGTGGTTTTCTCTTCAATTATCTTAACATCACTACTTTCCACAATCCTTCCCAAATGCTTGTTGAAACATTTGTAGGCTTTGCTGTTCATTGAGTAACCGAGGAAAATTCCTTCATCTGCATTGTCACCATATTTCCCTTGATTTCCTTCTTTGTTCCTGATAAAGCATTTACTTCCAAAGACACGAAAGTATTTTAGATAAGGCTTCCGTCCATGCCACAATTCATATGGTGTCTTCGTCTCACCCATATAATGTCCTGTTCGATTCTGAATGTACACTGCAACTTGAACAACCTCTTTCCAGTAATGTCGTGGAATACGACTCTCGATCAGCATAGTTCGGTCCATGTTGTTCACCTGTCGATTCCTCCGTTCAACAACTCCATTTTGTTATAGAGTTCTCACAACAGCTACCTCATGCTGTATCCCATGCTTCTCCAGATAATTCTCGAATTCAATGGACATGTATTCTCCTCCATTGTCAGATCGCAACACTTTGATTGTTCGTCCAGTATCATTCTCGGCGATTCGCCGATATGTTTTCATGCAGTCAAGGACTTGTAGTTTTCTGTGAATGACCATAACACATGCCATTCTACTGTAATCATCTATGAAAAGGACAAATTACCTTTCTCCATGAGTTCCGGCAACATTTATTAGCCCAAAACATCTGTATGAATCAGATCAAGAAGGTGAGATGCCCTTTTCTTCTTTGGCCGATATGAACTGCAGACTAGCTTCCCACGAATACAAGCATCACAAGATTTTTCACGCTCACGCTTCAGGTTGGGAATGTCCATGACAATTCTTAATTTTGATATTTTCTCCATGTCTTGTTGATTGATGTGTCCCAGTATCCGATGCCACAAATTGTTTTCTTCTTCAACAGTCATGTAACATACATTTTCTTCACTATCAACCTGATATAAGTTGCCTTCTGTTATGCATCCCTTCATAATTGAATTGCCAGTCTTTCCCTTGATAGTGAAGCCTTTCTGATTAAACGTAACTATAAGTCCTGAGTCACAGAGTTGACTCACGCTGAGGAGATTATGATATAGGCCATCTACGTAAAGGACTTCAGTATTCTTTAGTTCTCCATTAGCTAATTCGGTACTTCCACTCCCTTTGATTTTCAGAGCCCCATCATTACCAAATCTTACTGTACCATCGACATTCCTTATGATATTCATTAGTAGGCCGGCATTACCTGTCATATGAGATGAACAACCGCTATCCAGAATCCAGGTACTATTGTTCTTTGTAGCTTTGAGGGCCACCTCTGCAAGGTTGGATTTATCAAACTTCTTCCTTTCCTTCCATGAGACATTAGATCGAGTATAAAGAACTGATGGGCTTTCAATTATCTCTTCCGCATACCCAGGTTCTTCATAGTCAAAGTCTTCTTTGAGAGGTGAAAACCTGTTTGAAAGAGAAACACTGTCTTGCTGACGAGACTTGACTTATATTGAACTTCGGTATGAGGTGTCCATGTCCCTTCTCTACCTGCAATTATCGGCCTTATGACCAAAGTTAGAAAAAAAAACAATATCCAAAGAAATTATTTATTCTATAAGAATTAGGATATGAAATTATTCTCCTTTGTTGAGCTTCTATATCTTCTCCATTCAGATAGCTTCTTTCCTCTTCACAATAAGACATGGTATGACCCAGATAGCCACAGAACTGACACTTCATGAGAGGAAATGTCTTCTCACTTGAATTTCTCCTCATACCTTCTTCCTTGGGAGAATAGTAAGACTGTCTGTCATTTCTGAATGTTTGAGTATAATTTTCAGGTCTCCTTTTAGTTTGGATTGAGGGTCCCTTTTTCGGCACTCTAGGTAACGTTTCAATATGTTCAACTTTCATCTTATCTTTCTTTTGGATCTTTTCACCTCCAGCTATTGATGTCTCAGCCTCACAGCAAATTCCACTCTTTCCCATGCAAGAGGGTCTTTGATCACTCAAGATTTTTCCAACCTAATCTGAACCACACTTGGCTCTTGCTAGTAATTCTGCATCTGAGAATCTTCCAAACTGTATTTTCGTCCTTGATTCTTTTGAACATGATTCAGTCTCAAGTTTAATCCTAAGAGTAACAACTTACTCCTCAAGACCCTCAGCAGTCTTGGACTTTTCTTCCAGTCTTGATGTGAGGTCATTGATGACCTTTCCCTGCTCTTCAATTCTCAGATTTAGATCCACTATATCACCATTGCTTTCAAGGATTTTAGACTGAACTTTCACAAATTCTTCCAGACGTTCAATTTCAGCTTCAAGTTTATCATCATATTCTGATGATTCTTCCACCATTTTCTTCCACTTATTACATCTCTTACATTTATTCTCAAGCTTGGAGAAGGCATCCTTAATTTGAATATTTGGATTACCAATAGCAGTAGTCTGATTATCTCTGCCTTCATTAATTGAGGATTCTGATATTTCAGTGGTATCCATCATGGAAGCATGGTTTCCGGTTTTAAATTCTGGTTCTTCTTCCTCACAAAATTCAATATCATCATCTTCTTCTTCACAGACAAAACTATTCCTCTGCATTTTCTTTCTAGATTTGAATTCACCCTTTTTTAAAAACCTTTTCCGAGGCTTCTCAATGTCTTCATCTTCGCTCTCATCATCATCTAACTTTATTTTGCACTGAGAGTCAATTTTCCCAACTCTTCCACAACAGAAACATGCAAGAGGTAACTTTCCTCTAAATTTACCTTTCCCCTTTCAACTTCTTGGAGATTAGAGAAAGAATTTATTTTTCTTCGTCATCTTCACCACCACTGTCTTATGACATTTTCAATTTGTCCATGGCTTTGAATGCCATTTCCTTACTCACGTGAGTCGTGGCATCTTCGGGTTTTACTCTCATCTCATATGCCACTAAACTACTTAACAAATCATCCAGAGATAGTTTAGATAGATCTCTTTCTTCAAGGGATGACACCTTTGCATTGTACATGGGAGGAAGTCTTCTCAAGATTTTCTTTACGATATCAATGTATTTGATTTCTTCTCCAAGACCTCGAATTGCTCCCACTACTTCAGTAATTCGATTAAAAAATGAATCTGCATTCTCATTCGGATGCATCTTTAGATCGTCAAACCTGTTGTGTAAAACCTGAAGTTTTACCTCCTTTACCTTGCTATATTCTTCATAAATGTTTTCAAGTTTATCCTACATCGACTTTGCTGAAGTGAAACTCATCACATTTAGATAGATCTGATCAGAAAGGGCTGCAGTGAGTGCATTTTGTGCTTTAGCATCTGCATCAAGAATTTTCCTGTCTGTGTCGGTCATAGCCAGGCCTTTTGGATCAGTGACTTGTATTCCTTGCACAGTAGAAAACAAAACTTCCATTCCAAGAGACCTTAGATGAGATATCATCCTGTTCTTACAGATCTGAAAATTACTTCCATCGAAGAGAGGGAATCCCCTAGCATTGACTGCATTCTCCATGGTGACAAAGGACAGATTCAACGCCAAAAACCTTTACCCTCTGATACCACTTGAAGGACCCCGGGACACCCTGAGAGGGGAGGGGTGAATCAGGGTGACAAATTTTTCTTTTAAAGTGGTGGATCTTGTTCCCACGTTGGTAGGAACTCGTTGAACCTGTATGATGATTATGATTAGAAAGCAAACATTCACATGCACAGAGAGGACACAACACTCTTTACTTGGTTCACCACTAAGGGATACGTCCAAGGAGCATATGCCGACAAGTTGCCGGTCGTACCAAAATCCACTAATCTTCACAAGTTGTGGATTATAATTGTTCGGGCCCAGTCACTCTGTCCCAGGCTCACTGCCTTTACAAAGGTTCAGGGATAGCTCACTGCTTCCCTCGGGTCACTCCCGTTGACTCCCCCTGGCTCACTACCGTTGGTGATGAGTCACTCAGTTTATAGACGTGAAGGTCTCTTAAATATATTTGCATTGAAGTCTTTGCCTCTGCTCAGCACGAGACTCTGCTTGCATCGAAGTCTGAAAAAATGCACTAGAACGCACAGAACCACTGAACCGGATAACCAGAACGTGCAGACAAACCTTACTGACAATTGCACGCAACACCAACCCTTTGCGCGCAAAACCTTCATATTGTGTGCAAAATTTAATTTTCGCGTGGACAAATATTTCGCGAAAAAATCCCATTTTTTGCACAACGCTGAATATTTCACGCAAGCCCCTTTACACTATCCTTTCGCGCATCAGACCTCGGATCTTCTCTAAGTCTTCCACACAGAAGAATGAAGGGGGTCACCTCATATTTATAGGCGATTGAGACCCCCACGCGCAAAATCCCCTTCAGCGCAGAAAACCTCTCATCTGGCGCGTAATATTTCGCGCAGGTATCGTTTTCTGCGCACCTCTCCAGATATTTCACGCAACCCATGCCTTTGCCATTTTTCAACGGTATGATTCCGAAACACTATTTTCATGAAAAACTTCACTCCGCTATTTAGCGCACCATGCTGTTTTTCGCGCCTAGTTCAAGTATTTCGTGCACAACCCTTATTTTCCGTGCAGCCCATGCCTTTTCCATTTTTCAGCAATCTGATTTCAAAACACTATTTGCGCGAAAAACCTCAATCCAATATTTCGCGCATCCCGCTGTTTTCTGCGCCCAACTTAAGTATTGTGCGCAAGCCTCTTATATTTTGCGCACCACTTCCTTTTTGTGCAAACTTCCTTTTGCAGACAATCCATGTCTTCATTTTCCAATTTTGAGGCCCAAAAATTTGGCAAACACTGGGAAACAACGCCACCTTCAATACTATTGTCTGCTTGAACTGTATGATCACTTTGTTGGCACACATTCGGAACTTCCACTGAGGATTGACAACAAACACAAACCAAAATCCAATTCCTGCATAGAACATCCATGGTTCGAACAACATAATCCTTTCTATATGTCTCCCACTTCGATCGACCTCCTTCTTGGATTTTTTGTATGATTTCTCACCGAATTGATGAGGTATGGTCCTCTCTCCCTTCTCCTTCCAATTTCAGACCATGATTTGGTCTCTCTGTCACCCTAAAGAGTACAATAAAACCTAGGTGAGGGGTTGACCTGATTTTAGTTTTATTTTGGTCTAGGGTTGTGCGAATGGTCTCTTGGGATCTATTCTTTTTGATTCCGTCATCCACCGCCAAAGGTGATGCGGGTCGGCTCGATTTGGTTTGCCGCTAAGGATTTAAGGTGAGTTTTACCATCATTATTTGATACCACATAGATTATATTTGGGGGTTTTGTGATATTTGAGTCCCTTATAAATTATTATACGTGCGTTGGTCCTTTCCATCTTAATTTTTGGTTCCTATTGATTTTATAATGGGGTTTGATCCATGATTGAGGGTGCACATGCATGTACTTAAGGTATGTATATATATATAATATGTTCTCCATGTACGTATTCCCTCATGGCACAGAGAATACATGCGTTTAATTAAGGATTTATATATATATATATATATGGAAGTGTGTACATGTGATCAAGTGGCTATTTGAGTTAGAAAGCGTTGGATTGACCATTATTTGAGGTAGGGTCCTCAACCTTGCCTTTAATTTAAAAATGTAGTAGTTTTTTATTTACTACCTTTGATAAATTGGACTTCAATTCTTGAATGAACTGCATATTTGTGCTAAACGATTATTATAGAACAAAAATCATGTTTTTTAATAAAATCCCTCCATCGATGGTGCGATACATTCAAGATAAAAACATAGTGAGTATACTATTGTGTTTGCTTGGCATGATGATATGTGTTTTTCCTATGATGTCCTAGTTAGAGGAATATGTTTTAAATTAAAGGAATGTGGTCTCCTTAGTTTATTGATGTTTTTCCTCCCTTTTATGTTGATTCTCTTGGGTTAAATGGTTCTATTGAACTTAGATGATATTAATGGGTGGGTACAACCATATGAAATAAATAAAATTAAAAGGTAATAAATTGGCGGGTATAACCATGTGATGAGATTTAAATGTATGTGGTCTAAAATTCAATTCCCATAGTTGTAATTTTGATTATATATATGCAATATAGAATTGATAGATTTGTTTAGAAATTGGATTTCCAAATACAATTAATTAATTTTATGAATTAATTATTGATGGATCATTATCGAATTGTGGGAATTTGGAACTGATGAATAAGATAATTAATTTAAGAATTAATTATGGGATTTTGGGAATTGATGATTTGGGAATTAATTGATGAATTGATTATCAAGGCTTGAATTGGGGAAATGTGGTTGTGATTGAATATTGAGAATTTTGAATTTAGGATAATTACATAACTTTTTAATTATCAAAAGATGAATTGAAAATTGGTAATAATTAATTGGTAGATTAATTACTACAAGTTAATTATGTGAATGGTTAATCAATTACTGAATTGGTTAAAAGTGATGTAATTAATTAATCAATTGTTGAATTAATTATTGGGATTGGATTAATTAATATTTGAATTAATTAATGGTTGTGATTGTTTGGGTGCTATACATGATGTTATAGGATGGAAATGATATACATACATGGTTGAATTAGGGATAGACATGACATTCTATGCTAGTGATAGATCTATCAAGTTTTTGGAGTATTAGATGTGACGTTTTACACTAGTGACTGCGGGTTCACAAATGTGACTGCATGCACACAAATTATTTTTGGGTGTTAGACATGATGTCCTACACTGGGGATTGCATGTGCACAATTGTGACTATGTGTTAACAAATGATTTTTGGGTGTTAGAAATTGTGTTATACACTAGATGTATCTATACACTAGTGACTGTGTGTGCACAAATGGATTTTGGGGTGATAGACATGATGTTCTACACCCATGATATTCATGTAATATTGATTTATGAGGGACCGTGTGAGCCTTCTGACATTCTACACCACAAAGTACTCCAAAATATTTCCTCACTTGAGAATAATTTCGAACTCTGACATGAGTTGAATTAGGTGTTGAGATATCATATCACCTTTTAATACTTTAAGCTCCAGCATGAGTCGAAGTAGGTATTAAGATATGATATTACCTAGGGAATACTTCAGGCTCTGGTATGAGAAGAAGATAGTATTGAGGTATGGGTGTCCATGAGAACCCTAGAGTTAAGAAATGATTAAATAAAGAGTAAATGAAAACGTGATAACAATTATTTATGAATTATATATATAGTTACTATTTAGAATCTTATTTCAGTTACGATCCGAAGCAGGTATCTCTATTAGGTGTCCCTTTGGAACATGGATGAGTTGATGTTTATTTATTCAATTATATTATTACTTTGCTATACCTGCGCACTACTTAATTATTGTTCACTACCTAGTTTAGGCTAGACACCGGTAGGTGCTAGACTACTAATATTTTTCTCACACCATACTCGAGTACCCTTGGTACCTGAGTAGACCATTTATTTATAGGATCTAGGTTTATTTTTGTATTAACTTGTAACAGGGAGTTAGGAGAAAGGGACTGAGCTGAAGCTCAGGATGCTCATGGAGATCTCCTGTAGGGATTTGCTATCTTTTCTTATTTTTGTATTGTATTTTAAAGAATGTTTGTTTACTACTTTCAGATATGTATCATCATATATAATGCATGCATTGTAAAATTGGCATTGGCCCTTTTCTATATTGAGTTGTTATTTCAATTTTCTTCCACAACTTTAGTTATTTCTTTATACTACTTCCATTGATTTCTGAGTTTTACTATCCATTTAACACTGTGCACTCTAATATTTAGGGTATAATCTCCCCACCAAACTACCTTTACATCCTCGCTACTAGTAGGAAACCTCTAGCATATTAGATTATGTGCTTGAGATCATCTGGTGACTAGTACAACTACCAGTTAAATGGTAATCCAGTTTGAGACATTACAGTTAGTGACCCATGTCATCAGAACAACATTATACTTAAGGTAAGAAGTTACTTATCATTTTTTGTTCATGTATATGATGTTGACATGTTATATTTTTTTATTCTTGATTAACACATGATTTTTATATGTTACATGTGGGTGTGTGAGTGGACATGAGGTTTTCTTTATTATGACCATGTGATTATGTGTATTTATTTGTGTTTGTTCTTGACATGCCTTGATGTTCCTTTTTATGACATGTGTTTCTTGTTGTGTTGAATTTCATGTGGAACTATGCTTTAGGTATTGATATGATCATGTAGATCCATGAGGTTAGATAGATACGGTCCAAACATCTTTAAAGGTGCATGTGGCTATCCCTGTATAGGGATGTGGATAGATGACTGATTTACCAACCTAACATAGTCCAAACATCCTTAATGGCGAGTGTGGCTATCCCTATTGAGGGATGTGCATATAAGACTGACTAGCCGACCAATCGATGAAATGGTTCAAATGCCTTTAAAGGAGGGAATATCTATCCCTGTAGAGGTATGTGCATAAGTGAATGGATGGAATATTTTCAGTTGGTGTGACATGTTTCTGATAACGACCACTATCAGGATAGTTTGTGATGTATTACCTTAAAGTAATACTTATTTTAACTTATTTGATATCCTTACCGGCAATGAGACAAATCACGTGGGTCCGAGATTTGTAGAGGCTTGGCTAGTGCATGATAAATTGATACATTTATGATTATATGATTATTTGATCATTTAATTATGTCATACTATGTGAACTTTTGTTAAGGATGAATTAGTGGTGTCCTACCGAATCTTACAATTACACCATACTTGAGAATTTCAGTGCACTTATAGATTTCATGGCTATAGATCTAGTGAAGGGAATGAGACCTATGGTGGATGGCTGAGTATAAAAGTACATAGCTTGCAGCGAACCAGGATAGATTCCGGAGGACCCCACTACTTATTATTTATTTATCTTTTCCTACCTTTACATGGTTTGAATTGCCACTCTAGGATCCATTTTATTTCATTGTATGAAATGTATGTTATTTATATGTTTTCACATGATTACTTTGATTATTTATTATATTTATTATTATTATCATCTTAATGACATGATAATAAAGGTATAATCTCCCCATTAATGGACTTAGACCCTCGTTTCTAGTCGGTATCATCTTGAGTATGAGGAGGCACACATGAGGTCATCTAACCCTCCATCTCAGACTCGGTGGTTTAGGTTGGTGTGATACATTCTGAGACCAATCGAAACCCTATCTAAATCCATATTTTATATAGTAGATACAACAGAATATATAAATAATAATAGAGGTAAAATTAATATTTTATCATCATGTTAACATATATATTGGATACATGTAGATATTATTATTGGTCTTGAGTGACCTTTATATTTTATTTCAAATCCAAGGGTTTAAATATTATATATGTGTAAATTTAAAAAGTAAGAATATCAAAGTATGGGGTTGAAAATTTATGTCCCCTAGAGTTATAAAATTTAGAAAATTATGACATTCAAACTTATTACTCATCACTAATACTCTCCCTTATATGTCATAAATTTCATGGAATCTTATAAACCTTCCTTAAAAAAATTCCATATTGGAAAATCAAGTAAAAACAAAATATTTGAATTTCATGCCAACATTAAGGAGTCTCCTTAAAAACCATATCAGGATAATTAATTGGTAAGAAAACTAATGAATGGAAAATAGTGAAACATTCTCAACTCCCTCTCATTAAATTACTATACATTTTATAGTCTTCAAATTCTAATTTAATAAATAAACTTCCCAAATGTTGGATTTTGTAATGTATTTGTGAATAAATATTCAAAATTACAACACAAATTTAGATGGATATTAATCACACCATTATTTTTAAGATTATGGGTATTTTTTTAGAAGACATGTTTTGTCTTATCACCTTTGATACACTTACCCTTCAATTTTGTTATAAAAACAACATTATAATTATGTAAACCAGTTGGGATATCATTATTCAACATCAATATAGAATTATTTATGATATGATAATAACTAATTTCAACCAAACACTTTATCAAATTTTCTCATGAATTTAAATCTACTCAATATGATTTAAGAAAGTAGTTAAAATGAGTTTTTATTCAATTTCATTATATGTGAATAAATACACTATTTGAGATCTACCTTTTTATGGATTATAAAACTATCCATTACCTATATAACAAAAAAAATTTGATTCTAAATTTTGTAAAAATTAATTATTTATACCCTTTAAATATCCTTGAGATGATGAGTTTTTCAAGATCATATCATGTGAAATATAGCAGAAGAAACCTAATAAGTGACCTCATCTATCTTCACTGAATCAATATGTGAATGAAGAACATAAACAGAAACAAGTATACCTATTTTCTAGTATGCTTCATCCCTGACGATCTTGATAGATTATGTTTGATGGAGATCACCAACTGATAACTAAAGGACTCTTACCTCCACTAGTAGTACATTGGTCACTATAATCCTTGTTTTCTACAAGGGGATCCACCAAATTCTAAATGTGTGCTAGAATATTCTCCCTAAAGATAAATTTATAAAAAGGTAAGAATATAGATTTGTCTTTTCAAGACAGCATCACACATAAATGTTTCAGGCATAGTGGATACAGTTGGTGGGAAAATTAACCAATAAGGTTTTTTAGGATTTGATGGATTATTCACCAATTGTGGAAGATGTAAACGTCATAACCAATGAAATTTTTAATCCAATATTGACATTGAGAAGCCCAAAACCGAAAGGGGATATTTTAAACATTAAATTTATAATAAATTTAAAAAATATATAAATAAATGATAAATCATATTTGGATCTTTATTCAAAGGTGTTATTGATCATCTGAGAAACCCTCTTCAGATTCCTGTTATTACATTGGTAGGATCCCAGTGTAGAATCCATCTAAAAGTGATCCACACATGCTCCTTTGATATCCAAGAAAAATCAACAGAACCTTGGGAGCTAGCATGGAAAATTTATCATCATGTGTTACTCATATTGATCACTTCTAATTCTTTTAGGCTTAAAGGATTCTCTCTTATTCTTCTCATTCTTGAGAGGATGATAGAAGGAGAAATATGAGAGATAAATATATTGTGTCCAATGATTCTCAATTCTTTATTATCCCTACACAATAAATATAACCATCTATTAATAGAGTTAGGGTTTAAGTTAAAATATTATTTAATTACATAATGGCCCTTAAAAAATATAATAAAAATAATCTTACCTCATTTGGTTTGAAAATTAATATTTATTATCAAGAAGGATCTTGGTCTGCTCGTCTTCCCTAACATTTATTGAATTCCTGAATAAATATTTAATTTAATATTTTATTCATAAATAAATATTTTATTCACAAACTAAAAAACAAATATTTATTAAATATTTATTTATCAAAATAAATATTTTATTCACAATCTGGTGAATTAATATATATTTAATATTTTCAATCGATAAAACATGAATAAAATTATTCTTCAGTATTTAGAATAATATTTATTTCATTAATTAAATTCAAATAGAATTTAATTGAGATCAATGAAAACACTTAGTGTATGACCCTCTATGATTCGATCTATTTGGAATTAGGCAGCCTTGCCTAAAGTCTAAGATTACTATCTATAAATGTGTTAAGACCCCAAAGAAAAGTATCTTAATGTCATAATATCAAAAACCACGTAAAAACAATCACTGTGTAATATAATCCTTTATCTCGATATCACATCAAGAAGGATGCTCATCTGTGTCATCATCCTATTTGCATGATATGTATTTCTTTGAATATTTGAAATAAACATATTGTTACACCATAACCATGGAATATAAGGTTATGGTTTCATTCCAATTAAAGATTTTAGATATCAAATTCCATAAATTTAGAAGTGAAAAATCCTTCATCAACTTATCCATCAATAACATGTCATTTGTGATGCACTCAACATGGACTACTTGCCACAAATATATTATCTCATGATTTCAGTTAGTAAATATATATACATGAGTGATGAAATGTATTAATGATAATATTAAAGTCTAAGGACCATTACAAACACATGAAAATATGAATATTTGATGAAAAAACATGCATAATTCCTATTGGTGAGTTTGTTCTCATAATATCCCATTTTGGAGATTACTAAGTGAGAACTTCCTGAGATAAAGTCTCATCCACTTATGAGTACTTGTACTTAACATTCAGCATACCATGTTCTCCATCATAGAATATTATCTGGCTGCAAAACTAGATTTAAGAACATCATTATGGAATTTCAAGGTTCTTATTATAGTAGAGAACTGCTATGCACTTTTCAACGCCATATATACTATAGAACATTATTACATCAAAGTCATACAGAATAATGAAAAATATTAAATAAGGTATTTTTTTAATATTAAAATTATTGAATATAAGTGTGATCCAAAGTATAAATAGTTGGTTCTAGAACACCATATCCAACAATACACACCTAATTAGAGGATGCAATCTCTCCATATAGGCTATTGGGTTTATAGGAGTGTTGAATACTTAATCAATATGACATAAATTTTTTAGAAACCATAAATCCTAAGGACACCATGCATTGAATCAAACACCATATATACTATGAATTAAGAATTCATACCTTACATTATAGATCATCACTACTATCACCTTCAATCTATACTCGATGAAGAAAAATAAGATAAACCAACAAACTCTTCCCTTTAAAGAGTAACCTTGAGTTGAACTAAATCACCTAAAAATATTGGGTAGGACCCTCCTACATTCCATGATATGATACTATCATATGATATAAAGGAAGGAGGAAGAAGATATAGCTTCAAAAGGAAGAATATTGATCGACATCTTTCTTCAGGAATGGATGCACCAATCCTCATGGGAAATTATTCTTTAAATAGGCTTTGAGGAAACTCCCTGAAACCCATGTATTTACTTGTATTGTTTATAAGCATATGAGTAAATTTATTTAGTTACAGTTCTTATAATATTTTCCTGTTTTAAAACTCTCATATATTTCATACAATAATAATATCTATTCTGGAAGATAATTTTAATGTTAACATTTAATGCTTGGTTTTCTAAATTTATTATACAATATGATTAATATAAATAAAAACTCTTGTGACATGGATATATCATACCTTACGATATGGTTTTAATGCAATATCAATATATCATTATATCTTTCCTTATGATATCCCAAACCAATACCATATGACATCCTTTCATTTCATCCATGTCATACCATACGACATATATATCATCTTCTATGATATAGTATAAATGTGTTACATGAATATAATATTTAGGTAATATATTATTTATATACAATATTAATTAATTACATAAGATTAAGCATCAGATTCTAATTCTTGACGACAGACTTGTGTTAACATAACACATGCCTATTTGAATGTTTATGATCAGTGAACATTTCAAAAATAATAACCTGTTTTCATACCATAAATGAAAAATATCAATTATTAATAAAAAAATAAAATAATTTAGAACACATGGAAGAATAAAATTCACCCAATATCAAATATATAAAATCAAATTGTATGTTATAATATATCCATCACATTCCTGCAAAGATATCACTATATTATTTTCTGTGATATCCATCATATGCATATTACAAGTTACAACCCATGGTATATCTTATAATGCTATGTAATAGTTTTAATCTCTTAAGGCCTTTAATTAAATTACATAAATATTTTTTAATCCATCCAAAATTCATTGGATATAGTTCATCAAACTCTCTTCATTTTGGAAAAAACACTTTGTCCAAAATTTAATCTTTATTATAATGTCTAATTTTATGACCCTATGGGACTTTGTAGAATTAAAAATAAATATGACTTCCTTAATTTATAGATTTATGCAAATATAATCCTCTAGAACAATATTAGTTCTACGCCAACTATAAAGGGGTCTAGTCCAATCTTGATCAAACACACTCATATCTCTATATGAACATGCCCACCACAAAATGCTTCATATACTTCATATATATACTTACGTAATCCATTTATCCATAAATTTGAGTGAATAATAGATATAAAACATATCAATATAGTATATTCCATCTAATATATTAATAATTCTCTAAAATATATTGACCAGTTTGAATGAATACATCACATGTCATTCATCCAAGTAGTCAGGCACAACACATGGAACTCAAATAAGCACGACCATGAATTTACTTAGTCTAATTCAATCATGGAATAAAATTTCTTTTCTTATTATAACAGTATACAAATCGCATCTTGGTTGAAAAAAAATAATGAAATTATTTTTAACATAACCAACCTCATCCTAATTCTCTTAGTCTCAAGGATGACATATGAAAGGTATCAAAATATTAAGTTTCACATGACAAGTATCTTTTTAGACTTTAGTAATGGGGATTTATAACAATCATACACCCTTAAGTATATCAATGACCATATTAAATTCCATGTCATATAATTTTATGGTTTAGTCAAGATAATAAGTTTTGAATTATTATCTCATGAGTTTATTATTTAATTCACATATAAATTCTTATATCACATATATGATTGTACTCATATTAATCTTAACATATCAACACAAACCATAATATTTGTCATGATAATATATTATGGATAACTGAATGATTTAAATTGTGGCGATTTAATCATTATACTATTTATATAATATAAATGGAACACACATGAATGAATAATAAATTGATATTGATTTTTTTATAAAATCATGATACATTTTAGAACCAATACATGTAATCTATCATGTATCTACTAACAAGATATTAAACATGTCCCTCATGATTTTTCCACACTAATGGTTTCACTAAATGATTTTATACATTATCATATGTGTCCACCAAAATGGTGTTTATATTACCCCTCTCAATAATCTCTCAAATGAGATTATATTTATAAAGGACGTGTTTACTTATTTAATGAGATTGAGGTTACTTGGCCTGAGAAATAGCTACATTGTTTTCATAGTAAATCTCAATTTATTCCTCAATGATAAGTACCATTTGAGGAAATCTAGACCTGTACTCTCAAATTTGGTTATAAAAGAAAATAATTTAATTTCTGTCTTTGATACCAAGTGAGACAAATCAATCCAAACTTATATATATATTTCCTTAATATAAATACTAAATCTCAGCAATGATCACACAATCCTAGAACCCAATGGTTTGCTGTCATTGTAGATTAGCTACATAAACATACTATTGTTAACATTTCTACATAATCACACTATACTAGATCCCCTTCTAGAAATTTTCTAGGTTATACTCATCTTCATAACCTAGGGAATGGAAAACATAAGAGTGGGGTGAGATAAAATTCTCCCTAAGGGAAACACTTACCAAAGTGTCATAAAGGGTAAGATTATAAGCATGTGAGAAACATGAACATGAGAGAATAATATGATTAAAATGAACATGAGATAATAATATTTCTCTATATAATAGTACATGTGATATTAAATAATCAAACACATACCATGAAATAAGTGTATAGAATCATGAGAAAAATAATCACATTTCATGAGAATAAAAAATGCATATAAAATATAAAATTTTCAAATGTAACGCCTCTACCTAGGACCCATTAATCTGGTGCCCTGATTCAATTCACCAAATACAATCAAGCATGCCTCCCCATATGCCAAAGGTTGTCACCTAGAAGTGAATGTCTAATAGTGGTATAGTGGGGAAACTATAACCTATAGAACATTACTAAATATAGTGAAAGAAATAATAAATAAAGAAGTTGTTGAAGTTAATGATAAATAAAGGGCATCTTAATAGAAGAATAAAACTATAGAAGAAACTCACCCCATTAGAAATAAATAGCCAAAATCCACTACCAGTATCATGTACAAATGATGGGGACAATATGATGTACAAAAAGAAACATTCATACAATAAACAACATGGTGTAAAAAAGTAAACAAAAGAAAACAAATAAACTCCACTAGCATCATGATCACTAGCTCAATACTCTACTCTCATACTCCATCTTAGTATAGAAGACCAATCATCCATAATTGGGAGTATGCCCTGATCCACACCCGCATGTATGATATCTATGTGGGTATCCAACAATGGAACAAAAAGAGTGTAATTAAAAATCAATTGGACACCACAAATGCTGTCTAATGAACATATATTTTGTGAGTATAAAATTATGTAGTGTTCAGGTATAATAATAATCCATTAAAAGAATAAAATATGACACATTTCAGCTCAAGTTCTCTATGGAACACCGACAAACTACACCCACTTCAGCCCAAGCCAGAATATCTCTATAAATGAAATTACACACACACACACAGATGTATATACAAATATATATACTAGTGAAGACATAAGACTTAATACTTAGGTGTACACAAAAGTATATCATACAAGTGTCATACTTTAAATAAGGGATGTCATGATAGACAATCTCAAATGAATGATAAGGGTTGTCATGGCCAAAAATTTCATATGATTGATAAGGGACATCATTCCCAATTATTTAAACTAAGGGGGTGTCATTATCAACAAATATAACTAAAATATACAAGAACCATTCCCATAATTTATAAAATAATATGGGAAATTCCATGTTCTGTAATTGCATTTCAATGATATGGAACACTATGCCCCACAATTTATAATCATATGTAAGGAACATCATGTCCAATGAATTTAATCAGTAATGAGGAATGTCATGTTTGAAAAATCTAATGGTAATAAGGAATGCCTTTTCCAACCACTTTTAATAATATTAAAGAGTGACATTTCCAAATTTCAATATATAATGAGGAACATCTTGTTCAATAATTTAATAACAGATGAGGAGCATTAGTTCCAACATGAATAAACCATTTAATATTAAAATTCATGGTCCAACCACAATATGTATCTTAAATTTAGTCAATAATAATAGGACATGAACTACACATTCCTAAATTAATAATTCAAGGCCGATGGATGAAATATATGAAAAATATCAATTCAATTTATACAATTTATGTTGGTCCATCATAATAGTCAAGGACCATGGGGTTTTTACAACCTAAAAAATAATTCATTTCATTCTATTCATCGCCTAACTTGATTCCATTTATTAGTCCCATTAGAAAGTGATAAACAACACACCTCAAAGGTGGTTCAATTTCAAGCCAAGATTTTCGGGTCATTGATATATAAGAAACACACCCCAAAGGGGGATGGTTTGATTTGAGGTATTCCACCCTCAAAGATTAAATTAGGTATTTGAGGAATATCCAATTCAAGGTATCAATAATTTAATAAATTAATTTCACATTTAAGAAGAAAACACAAAGAAAGTCCAACACGTGGAATAATGATGCATAATACAATCAATGATAATTTTAGGGAGAAGTCATAGAAAACCTACCATATAATAAGGAATCATCACTCAACCATTATCAACCTTTAAGTATATATGAATATAAATAAATTAAATAAACAAATGAACAACCTACAAATATGGAATATCACCTCACACAATGATAAAAAACTAAGGATGAAGAAAGCAAAAAAATGAAGCAAGTGGAGTTAAAAACTCACCATTACACATCCAATGCACCAAAAAATATTTGATTAAGAAAAATAATGAGGGAGAATTGTTCCATGGAGTTGGATAGGGAGGAGGCATGCATGGAGGGAGTTCCTGGATAAATGGGGGGAAGAAATAGGGTTAAAACCCTTTTAATTTTAGAGGGAAAAAATGGTATTTTCACTTTTCTAATAGGCGCACGGTTATGTCACACAGTTAGTAAACCTATACGTGAACCCTATAGTTACACTATATAAATCACCCATAATCATTATGGTTTCTTTTCACGATTTAAAAACCATTCTCCAAGCATATGAAATTACTGCTCCCAAGCACTCCTACCTCGCACAGTTGCAGTGCATGGATAAATAAACCATGCACTATCTCTGTGAGTCTCCAAACACCTATATTCTATTTTACATGGTTTTCTAGGATACCTTGTATGGTTAACCAAATTGTGTGACCCTAAAAAATAGGTCACAGGGTCATTCTGTATGGTTAGTACTAACCGTGCACCTAGGATATCTTTTAAAAAACTTCTATTTCATGTCCCAAACCATTGAGAAACCTCTAAAATCTCTAATACACCTTACACGACTCATTTAATTTCTAAAAAAACACTTTTAAGTGTTCTAACACTCAAAATTTTATTCCAAATCTCGATTTATGTTTTGGCCCATCCACTAAATGAAAAACTCAATCTCCATTGGAATTTTTCATCCCTTAAAAAATGTGGGACATTAAAACTTCCCCACATTATAACCTCTCATCCCTGATAAGTTTTAGTAGATATATAAATGAACTTCCCAACATACTCGGTTCAAAAACTCACATTCAAATGGTTATGTTTCATTTGAAATTTCCAAACACACATCACTTTAATCACATTCTATATATCCCATTAAAAATCAAGAAAACACTCATAACCAACATTGAAACACTAAGATGGTGCTTATGTGATCCCGTCTATCATGAGACATGATCACATAATAGTCCCATTCAAAAACTGACCTATGGAACTTCTCACCATAGGTTCTAGTCTTAAACAACCAATTTCAAGTCATCGTACTTCAATCGTTAGTATTGACTATTGAATCAATCCCTCAGTGTCCTAATGAGACTCCCGACATTTTTAACAAATACACATGATAACATTACCCTCTTTCCTTGATTTGATCAAAATGGTCAAACTTCAATCAACCAATATCATACTGGTTGCACCATATTTTCCATTAAAATATCCCTCCAACCTTTAGAATGAACCTATCTCATCACAACTTCTAGCTCGATGAAGTTCCTCATCGACCACATCCAACTGCTTGAGAGAACTCTTGTTGAACTGCCTCAGTCTGAATATTTTCTAAAACACTCAACTAAAACAACTGATGCATCACCAAAACTAGATCTAAAATCCTTTATCCCAAGTAATATTGAGATCATTCCGAGCACATTCACCAAAGCCTATAGCTAACTCTCAATTGAGTCTCCTCGTTGAACCACCCCTATTCAAAACCAACACTGTGATATAACGTAAGCATTGACACATCCCTAATCCAACATCCATGGCTCTTTATAATCTACTCTGAGATTAATCCATGCACTCAAAATCCACTGATTTTATATTCAAAACAATACTTGATATTTAGTGATAAATCCATCTACACATTACTTTATTTATCTAACAATATATGAATGAAAAAATGACCATCACACAAATAGTCTTAAAATATCACGACCCTTCCCACATGAGGGTTATAAGCTGGCAGCCAACGTATGCTCCCTACCTTAGGAGAATCATTATTGTCACACCAATGAAAATAATTTCAAAAAATCACAACCCATGCCCCGTCTATCCCTAGACATAACTAATAGAATGGATATGAACCCACTCACTATCAAGTGATAATATAAGAAACACCCATCGCTCATTATCGCTTATCGATAATTGTTCCTAGGGTATTTAATAATCTTAAAAACATAACAAGGGTCACCACCCTTAAACAACCAATGGTGTACTATGCACCTTAAGGCTAACCTTTAAACCACTCCTCGAGTGAAAATCCCTAGTATTCTCTCTATTAAACCATATAATATATTTAAGACAGATCAATGTATAGAAAATTATCTCCCAACATACTCAGGATGTTACAAAGATATGGGTCATGATCGGCTCTAATCCTAGAGTACACTAGGATTCCCTCGACATGCATGTATAAATCTCTCTGAGCCATGATCAAATTAAAATATAAAATAATTACCATTTAACAAATCCTGACACCACATATCTTTACCAAGTATTTACAGGTACAACCCTGGGTCAACCATCTCACAACACCCAATTTAATTACAAATCATCCCTCATCATAGGGGAACTTCCTTTAAATTTACCCAAATCTCTGGGAAACCATGCAGAAAATCAATAAATTTTAAACTATTGATTATCAGACTGTATTCGACCACTCATTAACGTTCCATATTAACTATTTACCATGACCATCTGTCACAAACTAAAAATTCCATACACAGTGGGTGTACATCCCATACCACTCGATTCAATACCCGACTCACACTCTTGTGAGTCTTTCATCAACAAGGACAAGATGACCGTGCTACCTGAAATGTCAGTTTCATAATATTGTAATTCCCCTTGGAACTCCTCTTCAAAATTTTACACCTCACTTATAAAATGATTTACCAAAAAATCACCCAAATCATGAAATCATTTCAGAAATTGGAGAATCATCTACACAACCACTATTCAACTAGTCTAAGAACATGAACAATACTTCCCATCAAATCCAGTCTTAATATGAAAGCACCTAGGTGCTTCCTCAAAAATCATAGGCATCATTGTGCCTATGTTGCAAAACATGATCAACTTCAATGCATAGATCTTGCACAAGAATAAAAACAATCCCATCATCTCAAAGAAAAATGTAAACCATAGGCCAACCTCTCTCACAGGTTTCATCCATAAAACCAAAGGTCACTAATCTACTAGGGCCTGATTTAAATCCAAGGGACACTAGGTATTTCCTTATATCCCTAAGGTATCTAGAATGAGAACCATATCCCACATAAGGTATTATATTAAACAACATCCAACATGCCTATAAACTCTCCTTATAATGGTAGAGCTGAAGGAAGGTAAAAATATAATTGAACTATGAGGGAAAAACTGGTTAAAATAAGCATAATAAATAACTTGCCCAGAATTTGACTATCGGGACCTGATTCTCTCCGAGAATCCTCATAAGGAACTACTCCCTAGAGGTTCACGATATGAGAAAAAAAGGGATAAATTTTTGAAACTCACATGATATTTTTATATAGAAATATACCCTCGAGTTTCAACTTACTAGATAACCACTGACCTACTTGGGGTATTATTTCATCAACTATGAGTCTTACCTAACTCAACAATCAAATAAAGACACTTAAAATTTTTAAGGACAGATCTCAAAATTCTACCAACTTCTAATTACAAAGGAAACAATCATAATTGTTATAGACTCTATTTTAACACAAGGCATAAAATATTATTCTAGAGTCACACCTAAATAGTTATCTAGGCTCTACTAACTATTCCTTAGATCATTAAAACATAGAAATGCAACTAAAACCTACATGAAACATCCATGTTATTGTTTAAAACATCTCTCAAAGAAATATTATAACTTACCCCTATATGAGGGTTATTTACTACTACCATAACCAAAGGTTTTAAATTTATCCATTTTTATCAATTTACATGTATTATAAACATTCAGGAGGCTCAGTTATATCATTTAAAAAGTACCAGTTACAAAGAAAAAATGTCTTAAAACCGTACTTAACACTTTATTAAGTTGACTCCATGCAACATTATAGGAAAATTATCTCATATTTTAATTTTAAAACATTATTTAACCATATTTTCTCACATCTGGGCTCAATAAAGAAAATGTCAATTTCAATCTATAGAGGAAAATACCCTTTATGTTGTAATTAGAATTTTAATTAATTGAACCCTTATAATAATAAAGTTCAAAAGAAAAAATAGGTATTTATCAATTATAGTGGATAGGTTCAGTAAGATACCATGATAAATTTATATGAAACACCGAATAAGTGGATATTGAAACTTTAAATTACCCTCCCATATGACATGAATATACTCCCATAGTGTTAAGTACTAAATCCCAAAAAAGAAGGAAAAGAGACCTATTAGGATCCTATCACATCAAACTGGGTTCAGTTATACCAAAAACATTCCCAATTTATAGAGTCAATAATCTATAAATTACAATTGGAATCCCATTTAAATTCAAGTCATAATAGTTTATATTTCAAAACACCCTTAGTGGGTTTAAATTATATAAGCCTTATGCCACAACTGACCTACTTGGGACCAATTGTTCATTTAGGGATTCAGTTATGCGGGTCACCATTCCCAAGTAATAATGGTACACAACATTTATAAGTTGCAATTGTCACACCAATTAATTATCATCCACATGTAATAACTTTAATTTATGAAAAAAATGAAAAATTCTTTACCATTTTCAGGATTCACTTCCCAAATCACTTCATTTAATTAATTAATTATAGTTTAATTAAATAGAATTCCACTTTCCTGAAAATTAAATTTATTATTATTATAAAAGCATAAAAACACATCTACACCCACTCATGAGGGCCAAAAATAATAAATCCTAAGAGAATCAACCTTAACAATGATCTAACACTCCTTAGGTAATAACCTAGTCTAAGTGTAAATGATAATATTATCAACTAGATTTTCTTTGCTAGATGACACATCATCTGTGAAGTTATATTATCTACAAGTGTGGATAATATTGAATCCTTTATTGACATACATTTTTCATTTCCTGATTAAGTATGCCAGCTCCCAAGGATACCTATCCTTCCCCTGAATAAACCCAATGAGTAGAGCTGAATCAGATTCAATTTCTATAGCCTGAATATTTAACAACCTACAAAGCATGATGCCTATACCCAAGGCTCACATCTCTACCTCCATTAATGTCCCTACACCATGAAAGGATTTGAAACCTAGAAGATATTACACTCTTATATATCTCACCAAGTCACCTTCTCTCATTTTTCATACTAAATTAGATCCATCCACATTCAGTTTCATACCAATTTTATGAAAATTCCACATAATCCACCTTCCTTTATGGGTGATTTCGGTTCCCAAATTCTCCTAAAACCTTGGAAAAATCATCCTTATGTAAGGAAAATAAATCCCATCATGAATCAAGCCATAAAGATCCACCATCATAATCTTTAATTGAACCTGAAATAAAATTTACGAGAACCTCCTACCATCAAAATATTTATTTCAGGCATCCCATGAAATACAACATGCAATAGAAAACACAACTGCATGCTATTTTTTCTCCATGCCCTATATATCATATCCATGAATCCAGTTAGTGATGATGTCTTTTATGTCAATCCCTAAGGCCTGATAATCCAGTTTGATCACAAATAATTTCAATAAATTGGTCTCCCAATCTCCCTTGAAAAATAGATGAAATAAAGATTCCTGTTGTGGTGAAGAGCATCATCAACATATTGATACTAATGTGACTCCATTCTTCTTTAAGTTATCATTAGTTAGAGGGGATTCATTCCTCATCCTTCAAATTAGAAGATTAATTTTTCATGGTAACTCTTTGCACCATATATTTTCTTCCCAGATATCCATTACACTTCTCATTCACATCATCTTCCTATATTCCCTACTCGAAAACTCCCCATAATTTGAGCTTGTGAAGTCAAAAAAATCAGCTTCCTCATTAAAGAAAATATCATCATACCAAATTTTATATTATTGATTGATAATTTCATTAACGAAAACCATATAGTAGCTTGTTTCCTTGAAAGATATATTGAGATATAGACATCCTAGAAAATACAAAAAATATCCATCCCAATTTGACTTCCAAAAGTTATTCTCCTCACAGCCTACAATCCACCAAGACTTACTTTACAGAATCTCTATATGGGATAAAAATATTTAGGTTGTTGTAGACAATTTATTTAACAAACATTACATCATAACCATATCATATAAGCTATCACAATAGCAAAAAAATATATGTAGAGATAACAACAATCATGGAAGCATGATATACTAATAATAATTATGGCACATAATCACTAAAGCATGGTATATAGATAAGCATGCTAATGACATGTGAATCCTATGTGCTTGAAATGATGCATGAACACACCTATTTTCTTACCTTAATAGGCCAATAAGTAAACCCCATAAATCCACAAATCAGTAATTATTGGAATTACTACAATCATTGAAGGTGAAATAATAATCAACTATAATAACAAACCAACATGAACATCTGTACCATCCTAGAAAACTTGACCTTTCCCTCATGCATGGGTTGTATAGACCTAAAAATGAGCTATTTACCTAGTGATGAAAAACTTCTAGTATCATGTATACCATCCCAAAACAGTAAGACAAAGGAAAAAGAGAGACTTTCATACCATGTTTTGACACCTCCACCTGGGAGTCACTAATCTGGTTCCCTGAGCCAGTTTTCCACATGGCCTCAAGAGAGACTCCCTATATTCGAGAGGTTTTTGGCTAGTAGTGAGGGTATAATGATGGTATAGTGGTAAGAATATACCATATAGAATAGTATTAAATATAGAGGAAGAAATAATAAAAAAATAAGAAGGAGAAGATACTGATAAATAAAGGGTAGGAAAATAGAATAATAAAACAATGGAAGCAACTCATCCCACTAGAAATAAATGGCCAAAATACACTACTAGTATAATGTAAAAATGATGATAAAAATATACTGTATATAAGTAAACAACCATACAATAAAACACATGGTGTAAAAAATAAAACAAAAGAAAATAACTAAACTTCACTAGTACCATGAACACTTTCTTGTCCCTCTGATTCCACACTCCATTCTAGTATATAAGACCAATCATCCATAGTTAAGAGTATACCCCACTCCACACATGCATGTATGATATCTATCTGGTTACCTAATGGAAGCCCAAAAATGGTGTGTGTCAAACTCAATAGTCCAACACCAATGAATTATAATACAAATTAGTCAATAATTATAACATGAAGAAGTATATAGATATAACAATAAGTTATTAAAAGAATAAAATATTACACATGTCGGCTCATGTTCTCCATGGAACACCTAGAAAACTATACATTCTTTAACCCAATATAGAATATCTATAGACATGTCACCACACACACACACACATGCATATATAGATATATGTACTAGTTAGTAGCCAAGAATTCACATAAGGATATCATAAAAGTCTCATACTTTAAATAATGGACATTGTGCCCAAAGATCTCAAATGAATGATAAGGGTCATCATGCACAATAGTTTTAAATGAATAATAAGGGATTTCATGCCTAAGTATTTAAAATATGTGGGTATCATGGTCAATAAATATAACTAAAATACGGAAGAACCATGTTCACAATTTATAGAAAAAGCTGTGAAATATCATGTCCCGTAATTACATTTTAATGATATGGATCACAATTCCTAAAAATTTCTAATAATAATTAAGTAAAATCATGTACAACGAATTTGATAAGTAATGAGAACCATCAGGTCTAAAAAATACAATGGTAATAAGGAACACATTATCCAACCACTTTTAATAATAGTAAAGAGTGACATGTCCAAATTTCAGTATTGAACAAGGAACATCTTATCCAATAATTTAATAACGGATAAGGAACATTAAGTCCAACATTGATAAACCATTTAGTATTCAAATTCAAGGTCCAAAAAAATTGGCACCTTACATTTAATCGATAATCATAATCTATGAGCTACGCATGCCTAAATTTACAATTCAAGGCCAAGGAATGCAATCCATGCTAATTTTAAATTAAAATTATACAATTTAAGTCGGTCCATCATAACAATCAAGGAACAAGGGGTTTTTACAAACTGAACAATGATTTAATACATTATATTCATCACATCACATGATTCCATTTGTTATCCCCATTATAAAGGGATAAAAAATACACCTCAAAGGTGTTCAATTTCATGATAAGGTTTAGGGGTCATTGGTATACAAGAAACACACCCCAAAGGGGGTAGTTCAATTCATGGTAGTCCACATTCCAAGATGAAATTAGGTGCATGAGGACTATCCAATTAAAGGTATTAAGAATTTAATAGATTGATTTAATATTTAAAATGGTGATATATGGAAAGTTCGGTGAGCAACACAACAAGACATGATATAATCAATGAGACTTTTATGGAGTAAGGAAAGAACACCAACCTTATACTAAGGAATATTTACTTATCTGTTATTAGCATTTGATTTGAACTCAAAGGAGAGAAATCGAAAAAATAGATGAACTACCTATAAATAGATATATTAGCTCGCACAATGATAAAAAAAATAAGGATGACAAAAGTATTGAAATAAAGAAATAGGAGTTTTAGACACACCTTTTTACTTCCAATACACCTAATTACATTATATTGAGACCAAGAATGAGGGAAAATAATCCATCAGAGGAGGAGAGGGAGTAGGTGCATGTGGTGGGAGGTCGAATATGAATGAGGGAAAAAATAGGGATAAAATCCTTTTAAAGTCAGAGGGAAAAAATGATAATTTTTCCCTTTTTAAGAGGTACATAGTTAGGTTTCATGGTTAGTAAAATTATACATAAAACATGTGGTTTCACTATCAAAAGGGCCTCCAAGATACATGATTACCTTACATGGTTTACAAACCATTTTCCAACTATGTGGAGCTACTTCCCCCAAGAACTCCTACCTCACACGGCTATAACTCACGGTTAGACAAACCATGCATCAATAATGTGAGTCACTCAATACCTCTGCACCAATTCTCATGGTTGTATAGGCCACCTCTCTTGGTTAACCAAACTGTGTGCCCTAAAAAATAGTCTTCTTGATTATGCTGCAGAGTTAGTACAAACCATGTGTTAACCGTCCGCCAAGGGTTTATTTCCCAAAACATCCATTTCAGGTATCGAACCCTCAAAATTCTTCCAAGACCTATAATACACATTTTATGCCTCATTTCACATCTAAAAAATGATTGTAAGTGTTTCAACTCTCATTATTCCATCCCGAAGCTTGGTTTATGTTTTGGCCTTCCCACCAAACAAAAAACTCAAACTCCCTTGGAAATTTTCAACCCGTAAAAAACACGGGACATTTCAACCATTATCATAAACATATAAAATCATGAAATTGTGGATATAATTACTTACAATTATGTACAAAACGTAGTTTTTTGAACATAACTAAACATGATCACACCTACACACAATTTTTATAAACATAGTTAAACTCCATAAAATCCACACAAAAATCATGTGAATATAGCTAATTACAATCAAGTCCATAATGGAATCTTGTGAATGTAGATAACCATAAACATGTTCAATCAAAAATATTATAAACATAGCTAATGAAAATCATGTCCATGCATAATTCATTATCCCTTGAGATGTACAACCTCAACCAATTCATTGGGGCCTATATAATTTTGGTCCCACCTACCACATAATAATAGTCCATACACATGTGTGCCACAAAAAATCAACCACACATCATATAATATAGAAACCATGGAAATAAAATGATTTTTTTCAACACTTCTAAATGGTATCACATAAAATGAAATGAAGAGTTGGTTTGTTTGATACAAAAAAATCAATCACCTGAAGAGGGGTATCTCATAAGGGCCTTTAGAGAGTATTTCATCAAAAATAACTATAAAGGTGATAAATATTTTAACAAAATCAGGTAATTTTAACTGTAAATAAATTTCAAGAAATATTAATTTTAATTAATTAGATTTTATAGAGTAATATTCTTTATAATAATATTAAGTAGATTTTTAATCATAAAGGGAATAATATTATTCTTGTTAAATTCATTTTCATGTATTATAATGTTTTATTTAAAATATTAATTTATATATTTTTGAATTTTAATTTGAAAAAATAAAGTTAATTTTTTAATTAACCATATCGAAAATTAACTAAGGGTGAAATTTTGATATTTTTCTGAAAGGATTTATTTTTCATTGAATTGTAAAAAAATACACCTTTTATGAAATACAATATCATGTATGATATCGATAAGAAATAAATATGTTATAAATATTTATTAAACACATGAAATAAATAATTTATTATAATATAATACAAATATCATACAAAAATAATTGAAAACACCTAAATTAGAATTTATTTCATTATAAATATGGAAATCATTTTTAGTTTTGACATAGTTCTTGCGCAATACTTGAAATGTAAAATGTGGTGTTATAAATATAATATTTGAGAAGTAATAAGTTTTTTATTAAATTGGTTAATAAATATAAATTAATATTGATTATTTTTATGGATAGATATAAATTTTGGTGTTATATAACAAGTGAATTATCCAAATTCTTCTACAATTATTTCATAAGGATAGAAAATTCAAAATAACATATCAAATCACTTTTCACGACATAGATTTGAGTAAATATACATATTAAATGAATATAAAATTTTAGATTATGGGATGTTGGGATAGATTTTTTGGTATCTTGGGCCATCCATTTTTATCCTTCAGGTCCTGGCACTTTGGGTTTTATTCCACTAGCCTTTGGGATTTTGTTTTTCGGTAGTTAGCCACTAGGCCTTTGGACCACGTTTTTAGTGATGCACCAATGGGTTCTTGGGATATGACCTTTGATTAATCTATATTTGGGTTTGATTAAATGTAGTTGGTTACCCCTTCACCCTCATAAAATGGAATTTTTTTTCTTTTTTAATAAAGGGTATCATCCCCAACATGTTTCAATGACTTGAAATGCTTATGCTATGCCAACACAATGATTGTGAAAATAGTATAAAAACCAAATAAATGATTTCAAAAACTTTTGAAGTAAATTTTAAGGTGAGTTAAAGTGTTCCTTGAATTTTTAGGTAAATATAACATATTAAGGATTTGTGAAAGGTCTATATTTTAATTCCACCACTATCTTGTTGACTAAAGCAAATGAATAATTCCAAAAATGACATTAATGATATTTTATAATAATTTTTTATTAAATTTTATAAAAAAATTATCTCTTAAGAAAATTGAATGAGATATTATTGATAATATCATCCAAGGTCCATTTGTGGTACACTTTACCTTTTATAGTAACTTTATTGTCTCCTATAGTGTAATTTTTTTTAATACCACTATAATCATCAAAAGGGTTAATAGGGGACTAAAACGAATAGATATGGGTGAAAACAAAACCTGAACTTGTCCAAATTTTATTAGATTAAAGTATTTATACTAAAAAATATCTTATATTAGTAATATATCAATTGTTTTAATTTTTACATGAAAATTAATTTATATTAATTTAATACATTAAAAAATTCCAAGAGTGACCCCCCTCTCACTTGTAAAAGGTAACCTACTCTCTACTATTCCTCAAACATTTTAAGAATTATATTTTAGAAAAAACCTACCAAAATATATTTCTTACATAAATTAATATACATTATGATCCCTATTTTGATCATAATACCATCTTAGGAAGGCTTTATTTATAAACCTAAAAGGTTGTCTGAAGAAGGGGCATAGTTATTAATGGAGCACTTTCATTTTATTTCTTATTATACCTCCTTAAAATATTATTAAAACTTGATAAAATAATAATATAAATATAATAAATATAAAAATATATTTTTATGTTAATTTCATAGCATATATCTACCTATTTCATTTGTTAAATATGAAATGAAACCATTATTTGTGTGTATGGAGGACTACCGCCTCACAAACCGATGCAATTCATAATCTATCACCACCTATATTGATTGGTTATAATGATGTATTTAATATATATATATATATATATATATATATGATATTCATGACATATTTATAATTTTTATCGATATCATATCATCTACTTTCTTACCTTTCAATCCATTAATAAATGGAAACGTTACTCATACGTTCGTATGAACTACCGTCTCCATGTTGTAATGTAATTCATTTTTCATAACCATATTTCATGGTTAGTTTTAAAAATACAATTAATGTATAAAAATTATAATTGTTTCATGATTATTATTCAAGATATTATTTTATAATGATCAATTTTATCATAGTCAACTTACCAAATTCATTTTGGATATATGAACCGAATGTCATCAAAACATCCAACGTGAACTTAATTGATTAAGTAATTGTATTTAACATGGTAATAAATAAAATAAAAGGAATAATATACTTTAAAAAGGTTATTAATAAAGTGAATAAGTAACATAATTTTATTATTCAAGAAGATAAATAACGTACATAATGAGGCAAACTCAAGGTAAGGGACACTTTACCTTAAAAAACCCATTTTAAGTGTTTTAAAGATTTATTTTATAAATATTTTTCATCCATGTACATATTATTAAAAATAATTTTTATATGTATTTATATTACATAAATGAATTATAAAGTAAATTTATGTCACTTTTTTTATTTCTTTCATAGGTTTTAAATGGAATATTTTTACAAAACGTTTTAACTTTCTTTAGAAAAGGAAAATGATTGTTCTATTTTAATGTATACGGTGTTAATATATTTCCCCAAAAAAATAACCAATATTTGAAATTTGGATTCCTTTATAATATTTTATTTTTTATAAGAAAAACACCCCTTCCATTTTTTTCTAAGTATCTTCAAAAATGGTTTTTAATGGAATGGATATTTCAATATCCAAAAATGTTTTTCTTATGGGTGAAAATGATATTTTTATGAGTATGATGATGGAAATTCAATATTTCATGTATTATGATTATTTTATGTTTTTTTCCATTTTTTATGATTATGGGTGAGCTCGATATAGCTCATGTGATGGGTGATCCTGATATAGCTCTCCAATGCATTAGGTAAAGGGACAAAGTCAACTAGTTAGGTTTCTATAAAGAGACTATTAGAATTTACCAGGCCGGTTATTCCATTTGTAAGAGTGATATAAAAATTATTTTCCAAGTTACCTATATTATTTATCTATAATTTCTATAGTGTTTTCAAAGAAATATTATGGTTTCACAAGGTAAGACAATGATATTTTGTTTAAAATAAATCTTATGCTACCTCTTAAGGGTGGAATGTATAAATTTGTGAAAAAGTTTATATACCTTTCTAATGATTGAAAATAAAAATTTATGTGTATTATTTTACCTTTAAGTTTTATTACTAATTTTTTTATTAAAATATTTAAGTAGATAATTTATTTTGTAATGTTTTGGGTGTAGTATAAGCACCTTTAGAGGGTAATATATTATTATTTTTTAACACAGAGTTGCTTAAAATCCTAATGGAGGATATTTTCATGTTAAATTTATAATTAATTTATTTAATATTAGAATATGTGGTTTCCTATTCTTAGGAACTTTCTCAGAAGAATATGTTGTTGATCATATGAAAACTATTTTCTGAATTTCCTTCATTGCACTTGGAGGATTTATTTGTAGAATTAATCTAGTAGTGATCCACATGTGAGCATTTGATCTCTATGCTATTCCAATTCATTTATAGGTGATAGCGTTACTAATAAATTGTCTTTAATTTCTTGACTTCATCGCTCTAAGATCCTTCAAGCTTTAATGAGTTATTCTCATTATTTAGAAGGTGAGAGGAGGTGTTTGAGGGAGAAGTGTGTTGTGTGTAATGCTTCTTAATTTTTGATTAACCTTACACAATATACATAAACTTCTATTTAAAAAGTTAGGGTCTAGGTTAAAAATATTATTTAATATCATACTGGCCCATAAATAATGTTACAATCTTTAATAAACCCCATTACATATAATAATAGTAATATTATTATTATTTTATGATATGCATTAACTTTCGTGCTGATAAATATTATTTTATTTAATGATAAATTAAAATTCATTTCCAGACATGATCTTGGTACCCTTGAACACCTTAATATTTATTAAATACCCAAATAAATATTTTATTCACTTAAATAAATATTTTATTCACAATATAGTGTATTATTATTTATTAAATATTCAATAAATAAAAAAAATATTTTATTTAAAAATCCATGAATAAATATTTATAAAATATTCACATAATCTAATAAATTATTTATTAACAAATATATAATTATTTATCACATTTTGAATATTAGATATCAATAGAACTTGAATAAAATTATTCCCCTATCTTGAGAATAATATTTATTCAATTAATTGAATTAAAATAGAATTTAATCAAGATCAATAGAAATTATTAGTGTGTTATCCTCTAGAATTATTTCTAACTGGCATTATAAAAACTTTCTTAATGTCAAAGATTACTATCTATAAATGGGTCAAGGAACCTAAGAGAAAGAACTTAATGTTGCAACATTGAAAACCATATACAAACACTCATTGTGTAATATAATACATTTGTCTCAATATCTCATCAAGAAGGTTTCACATATGATTCTTTAACCCATATGATTGAAATATATTTCTTTGACTATCTAAAATAAACATTATTTTACCATGGAAACAGAATTTATGCAATAATTATATTTTAATCAAAGTTCCAAGATATCAACTTCTATAAAGATGGAAAAAATCCTTCCTCACCTTATCCATTAATGAAATTTCATTTGTGATGCACCAAACATACTCTACTACCCAAAAAATACTAAAAAACTAGGTTTTTCTAGTGCTAGTGCTTTAACAGTGCTATCTAAAACTGCTGTTAAAGACCCCCTTTGTTAGTGGTAGAAAGAGCACTATTAAAGGGGGTATTTAGCAAAGCTTTTTTAGCGCTATTAAAGACCCACCTTTATTAGTACATTTTTACTAACACTAATAAATACCCAACCTATATTAGAACTTTTAAAAAATCATTGAGAAATGGGGTCTTTTATCAGTGCTTGTAAAAAAGTGCTAATAAGGGGGGGGGGGGGGTGGGGGTTATTTGCACTTTTTTTAGAAGTACTGATAAAGAACCCCTTTATCAGCCCGTTTTTTACAAGCACTGATAATAGTATACTTAAAAAATTATTCTTTATTAAAAATAATATATTAATATATAAATATAAATATATTTATATAAATTTAATATATATTTTTTGAAATATGTTTTAAATAAGGTAAATAGGCATTTACACTTAATATATAAGATATTTAGTGAAAATGGCTTATAAAATAGATAAATAAATATTTTTAATTAATTATTTGATTACTATTACTGAGTAATATTCATTTAATATCAATTTGAAGATAAAAAAATAAAAAAATATCTAACATAAGTTGAAAACGTAACTCAAAAATCAAACGACCATAACTTTTGATATACGTGTGTGTTTGGGCTCTACCACATATCAAATCAAAGCATGAAAAAATATAGACACCCTTGATCATAGAGATAAATCTCTATCACATTTTTCAAGGTCATAAAAGGCCCATAAGACCTCTAAAACCGAGTTTTTATTTGGGGTACCCTAATTTTTTAACATTTGATGGATTTTCAGCCTCATTTAAAGGGAAATTTTTCCCTTTTTTAATGAGGACTAAATTTATTCCTAGGTTTTACATTCATATTGATATTATGGTTTTTAAATTTTATCATTTTTCACAACATAATTTTTTTTAATTAAATATATGCATTTTTTCCTATATTTACTTATAATAAATAACTCATATAAATACATATATCAACATATTTACATAAAAATGTATATTCTAATATATCTAAATAAATAAATATTATAAAAATATATTTTAAAAAATATCTAATAATTTTTTTACATTATAAAAATATATTTATAATGTTTATATATACATATGTGTGTGTATTAATAAACATATATATATATATATATATATTATAATCTAATATATGTAAATGAATATAATATATAATATATTTAAATAAATATAATATATATCATGTACACACATATATTGTATACATGTATTTAATAATAATTATATAAATTCATCTAAATATATATGTATATATATATATAAATAAATAGAAATATCATTAAATAGACAGAAAAACCACATGATGTAGTGGTAAAGACATTACATCATTGAAGGAGAGATGGAGGGTTTGAATCCAGGTGGGCGCAGATGAGGCTGGAAATTTTCAAAGCACTGATAAAAGGGGTGGTGGGGTGAAAGCACTGATAAAGGGGGCATGGAGTGCTGTTAAAGGGATCATGGAAGCACTGATAAAGGGGTCAGGTGCATAGGTCTCTGATTTTTTCACCTCCTTTAACAGAGTTTAATTTATCAGTGATAACAAAATGTTGTTAATGGATTCCTTTAACAATGCTAAAAATGTGCTGTTAAAAGTGCCCTTTAACAATTCTTTTTACACCTGATAAATGTTTCATGCTTTTAACCGTGCTTCGATTATCTGCACATTTTTTGGCACTGATAAAGGTCTTTTCTAGCACTTTTAAAGGAATTTTTTGTAGCAGGGAAAACAAGTAGTGTGACATTTTTTGTTAATAAATCTAAGTTTGTGAGTCATGACATGAATAAATGATAATATTAAATTATAAGGACCATTCCAAACATTCGTATATAGGAATATCCCATGACACCAAAACATAAAGAATTCTTATTGGTGGGTACATTCTAATAATCTTCTATCTTAGAGATTACCAAGTGTGAAATTCATGAGAATAAGACTCATCCACTTATGAGTACTTACACCAAACAATATATATATTTTGGGCCCTATAATAACATGTTATCCAATCGTAGAATTATATTTAAGAATATCATCATAGAATTTCAATGAATAATTGTAGTGGAGAACTACTATGACCTTATCAATGAAACAAATACTATAGGACTTTATCACATCAATGTTATGTAAAAGAATAAACAACATGTGATAAGATATTGTATTAATATCCACTTATTCGAATGTACATGTAATCTAAAGTACAAAGTAACTGGTTCCAGGGTACCAAATCCAAAAAAATCCTAGTTTCACCAGATCCAAATGCTAATGAATTTTTTTTCCCCACATGAAATTATTATTCTATTGAATATGGATCAATCTTCTAGGCCTATGAAGTTTTCATATCAAGGGTCAGGAGAGCCATGCATTTTTATAGAAAATTTGTTTACTATAACATTTCTATCTTGATAAAATCCCTAAAGTAGTGATACAATTGAGTATCCACCTCTAGTTCCCATGTCAAAATCTTTATATCTTGACTAAATCTATAGTTATTGATTATCATAAAATGATAAATCTATTTCTTTTAGTATAACCCAAAATTAGAACATGACATTGCTAAAACTACTTCTTAAGCTACCTCAAAAGCTGCAACATACTTAAATATTGTAAATTTGAAAACCACTAGATGTATTAATTTTTTATTGAATATAACTTTATCAGTTTTTGTGGTACTAAATTAAATTTAACAAATGTAAATAAGTGTTTAATTCCATTGATTACTAGTATTGTCACTTCTCCAGACACCAAGAACTCATCCAGTTTTACTTTTCAAAGTACTATCATATAGTTTTAACTATAAGTCTATAAAATTATGTTGGATCTTTTTGATATTCACCTATTATGATTTATGAAATAGTAATATAAAACATTAGTGCATATCATGGAACATGAGATGAATTCCTAGCACTTAATCTCGTGAGATTATTTTAATATCCATAATCTATTCTCATGACCATGAATGTTCTACTTGAAGGATTATATGAGAACAAAAATCTATTTTTGAATTGTTTCATCTATTTTTTTCAATACTATGTTAATAAATGTACTATGATTAGATTTATAAAACTCATAGATCCATTTTTTAGGCCTTGTTACCCAAAATATAGTTGCTAATTTAAGTGAAACTTGGAGAAATTTCTTTCCTTTTATTAACAAACTTTCAACACACAACAATTGTTTTCATATGTTATCAACATATTTATCATGAAAAATTATATCACCCCCACTAAATAGTTAGATACATATGTCACTCATTCATTTCCAAATGAATATTCTATGATCATAATGTATGATTTGTTTATAAATGAATTTACGTAATCTACTTATCTTATTGGAATTTATTGATGTCACTGACCCTTTTAGTTATTACTTATAGACATATAGTATAGGGTTTCCTTTGGTCATTTCATATAGATATCTATCATGAGGATTCCTCTAAATGAGGTGGCCTTGATAATCAATAGAACAATATGATGATCGTATAAATAGACTTTGAAAAAGTAAAATTCAAATTGATTTTAGTCATGATTATTGAAGTATAGGTCTTGTTAAAGAGTAGAACTTTCATTAATCAATATTTTTATTGGTACCATCTTATACCATCCATGTTAAGTTTCTATTGAATAATCACAAGTATTATCAATTCTTAGAAACATTCAACATATGGAATCCTAAAATTTTGATACATGGATTCTATTACTTGAATTTATACATACTTTTAAACCCTATAATATTGCCATTTACTACTACATTATAATAATATTTATTCTAGCAGAATAAAATACATGTATAACCCATCACGATGAATATAAACCATCTCTTCGGTTATTAGTTCCTTCGTAATATGTGTCTCTAAAACTAATCCTCCCACCCAGTTTAGTGGATTACATTATTTCTATACCAAGACATATGCATCCTGAGCCTTAACCCAAAAATGTTACTTATTCTCCCACTCTCTTCAAAAATATAGGATTACTTTATAGAAATATAGTCAACCTTGACTATATGTTAATATCCTTAATGGATATAGGATCATTAACGTAGATGCACCTTGGTGTTTTAATGTTCGTTTGTATCTAAGGACAACTTTTAACAAAAGGTTCACAACAAAAACATTTTGTAGTCTTCTAATAGATTATTATCATATCATAATAGATATTATATCCCTTAGAAAATATAGTTGGCATATGGTAAGTTATTTCACTAATATTTTCAAAACATATCTTGGAAGGAATGATGGAATATTTACAATATATATAAGACTCATCATTAATATTTCTTTTAATACCATCATGATATTGATTCATATAAGGAAATGTGAGTTACGAATGACCATTACTCTATACATATGACCAATGATTACTTGGATAAGATGTTTTCTAGAAATACAAATTGAAGTTTACTGAATTTTTACCATTTTCAATAATTTACTTCTATTAGAGATTCTAAAATTTCTTAAAGAAATATCATGAAGTATATGAAGTTACCTTTAGCTTCAAAATAGATCACATGGACATGTTGAACTAACTCTATTTTTTTTGAAAAACCATTATGCATAAAGGTTTATTTATCTAAAACATGATAATTAGTTTGTTTATATATCCATTATCTTAGCTCAATTAAGACTAAATAACTTTTATGGGTATAAGCATTTCAAATAATTTTAGTTTTTTTAGAAAAGAATTATCTTTCCACAATCAGGTAAGAGTCATATATTTTATATTTATCATTCATTATAATGGATATTTGTGATTCAAGTGTTACTAAACCATTAGTTTATTATTTAAGTACCATAACAAAATTCATTCCAAAAATGAAATAATGTATCATTGTGTCAAGATGGATAATGAGATAAATTTGTTGGTCACAATTATTACAAAATTTAATCAATCCAATATAGAAATGAGAAATAGTAATATCCCCTTGGTTAAAATAGGAATCACCCTTTCTTATCTCCTTTTGAGTTCACTTTACAACTTTTCTATTTTTGATCATTTCCTATATTTAAATACATGTATTTTTTAAGCATATTGTATTTAATACACAATAGGTGAATATAAACTTGATGAATATACCTGAAGTGGATGCAACCACTTTCCTCTTAAATTCATTTCAATTTCTTTTCTAGTTTATATTCTTTCTGCATAAGAATAAAATAACATGTGGTTCATTATTCTAATTTTTAATCATTTGTATCTTTAAAGGAGGATGTAAAGGATATGTTGGATTTAGATTCCCCATGGTATATTCATCCATGTCTTTTAAAAAACTTTCACCATAAGGGGTGTAGAAATTGGTTTTATCCGATCTTTATCTACTTGGTGAAGTATGGAAAAAGGTTTCTAAGTAATTTATCTATTTCTCTTATCCAAGATTGAAATAATAAGTCTAACCTTGATGATAAGGATAATAATATAATATTAATGGATAATTTATTATCCAAGTAGAAGATAAATTTCACTAAATGATTAATATAACCCCAATATTTTGAAACCACAGTCATTAGCTAGATTGTATTATTCTATTTTACACTAATATAATACATTGGCAATATTATTTATTTCAATCCTTTTATTATCTTTCTCAAGAGAAAGAATATGAGATATTATGGTATAAGTATCCATTTATTTATGTTGTATCATAAATTATACAAAAATAGTTGATATCAAAATATAAAGGATAGAAAAATAATCCACAAAATATCTATAATAGGCATCCTTTTCACCTTATCTCACTCACTGGGGTGGAAGAACAAAAGTAAGGGATTCGAACACATAATAAAAACTTTATGATAATAATTCATCGTATTAATGATTGTACCATATCTAAAAATTTGTAATTGTAAGGACATACCCTGATTTAAGTAATGTTAATAATTTTTTATGGTTTTCATTCCAATATTATATAATAATTAAAATAGATGATCAGTACTTTACTTCATTACAAATTTTGTGAGAAATAATAATTAATTTTATTAACTATCCCACTATTTTATCAAGTTAAAATATTTCTAACCATTGAACTCAAAATGTATAGTTTCAAGTACATTCTAGTGGAAAGGATCCATATGCCCCTTCACATAAACCCAATGAGGGTTGGTCAAGCTACTTGAAGGTATTTAGTTTAGAAGGTATTTTCCAATCATGGGTTTGCATCTCCTTGATACCTTGAGTGGACTCCCTAATCCTGAAATCTTGACTTAGATTTCCTCAAACCCTGTCTCCAAGTTACATCAAATCTAGCGAGGAATAAATCTCTTGATGTGAGATGGTTAATTCAACCCATTTCCTTCATAATAACTCCATGTTAAAAGTAAGTTTCCCAATAAGGGTTGGCTTAACACTTAGTTATAAGTCTTTCATTCCCAATTAAGTAATGGAAGGTCAAGTCTAAATTAATATTTATTTGAAGAATTTTAATTTATTATGCATAAATTTTATCTTATTTTATATTTTACATTATTGTTAATATTAAGTGGATTTTATTAATTAATTAACCATGCTAGATAAAACATTTATGCATAATCGATTTATTTAAATGATGTATTTTTACATTAATTAATTTATTTATGTTATGGCAGTATTGAATCCATAAATTAAATAATTCATATAAATAAATAAATAAATAAATAAATGATCCAATCACATGATTATCTAATGGTTGATTTATTGAGTGGATAATAAATCAACCTATAACATTGGGGTTTCCATGGGGTGTTAGCCAGGTGGTACCCGCTGGTTGTACCCCTTGCTCTCTATGGGAAGAGGCATATGCTCAAGCCCCGCTAGACTCAAACACTATGAATTTTATGAATAGAGAGATTCAAATACATTTTCCTAGCTAGGGAACATGCATAATTCTCTCATCCTATAGGTTCCCCTAGTGGGAGGAGAGAATTACCCTTTTACACATTTTCCCATGGGGTGTTACCCGAGTAGTACCCATTAGTTATACCCCTCGCTCTCTGTGGGAACTGGCGTAGGCTCGAGTCTCGCCATACATGGACACAGTGAATATTATGAAAAAGGTGATTCAAATCCATTTTCCTAGATAGGGAATGTGAGGTGCACTCTAGGTCTGGAGGGGCCCCCCAGTTGAAGGTGAGTGTTACACTTTCACACATTTGGCCACTTTAGTGGAGAGGTAGTGGTGAATGTGAGTGCAATAACAATGACATTGTTTGGGAGGTGTAGGGTTTGATTCTTGGGATTCCACGATTGGGTAAATTTCTGCCTCCCTTGGGGTCCACTCATCTTTTCAGGCCATCCGGTTCCTAACTCGGTGGGTGAAATGAGGTAAACCCCACCCAAACTAACAGATTGTTGTGTTGAACCATCACCAATTATATTTTCACCCTCTATGATACTATAACATCTCAAATAGCAATGAATTATTTTCTTCTGGGGCTATCTCTAGAGTAATATCTTCATGGTGAGGGGGTTTCACTGTGTGAAGAGTTCAAAAATCCAACACATGTGGATTCCATTTTTAAGAAAAAAAACTACGACCTAGGGTAATAAATACTTATGATGGTCTTGGGAATGTGTTTTGGAATTCCCTCTATCCACCTATGTATCATCAGGGTTTTCAACATTATGGTTCCTTCTTGAACCACCTACACTCACTTTGGGTCACTATATTAATTACATATATTTATAACTTACATGTAGGTGATGGGAACCAAAGTATTGGTTAAGTTGAATTGCATAAATAACCTCAAAAATGTAGGTCCTAAATAATAATGGGGGTAGGGATGTATCACAAGCCATCAAATTTTATTTAATATTAAATAATTGAAAAACCATGTAATAAATTAAATTAAAATAACCAATGCATACATAGGTGTAATGTCCTGGACCTCTCCGGTCCATTACTTTGTGAAAATGAGGTGTTTGAGGTGTTCCGAGAGGTTAATGTGACTTATACCCAGTAATTTATTTCCAAATTTCCAATTCTATAAACATATCCCTAAGTGAATTGTGTTCTATCAGTGATGATTTAGTGAACAGTGTTCTACCAGTGAGGTTCTAACAACGGACTTTTAACAGCAGACTTCTAACAGTGGACTTCTAACAGTGGACTTCTAATAGAGGACTTCTAACAGCGGACTTCTAACAACAGACTTCTAACAGCGGACTTCTAACATTGGACATCTAACACCGGACTTCAAACATCGGACTTCTAACAGTGGACTTCTAACAACAGACTTCTAACAGTGGACTTCTAACAGCGGACTTCTAATAGTGGACTTCTAACAGCTGACTTCTAACAGCGGAATTCTAACATCGGACTTCTAACAACGGACTTCTAACAACCCACTTCTAACAGCAGAATTCTAATAGAAGAATTCTAACAGCGGACTTATAACAGTGGACTTCAAACAGCGGACTTCTTACATCGGACTTTTAACAGCGGACTTCTAACAACAGACTTCTAACAACAGACTTCTAACAGTGGACTTTGAACACTGTTTCCAGCTTCCTATAGTTTCACCCCTTTGACATTTCCTTTGACGTAAAATACATTTAAAGCCTTATTTTAAGAACTCTTAAGGCCTATTAAAAGACCATAAATCTTATATTAATTATTCCTATGGCTTGGGATTTTTTTACTTGGTCAAACCACGTGGGTTAATGCGATCTTCTTTTAATGGGGAATTAAGTGCATCTTAAACCGTCACCCCATTAAATCTTCAAAAGGGACAAGATATCATCTTCCCTTGTTCTTCCTCTTTGGTCTCGGCTATGAGATGCTAGAACCTTTCAATCCTTCCCATAGGAGTTGCAAAATCAAACTTTACTCCTTGGATTGGTTCCGCTCTATTTTGATGAAACCGAGCTACATCGGTCAATATTTGATATAAGGTATGTTTTATAGTCATTCATTTTGGGATCATCTCCTCTTGTTTATCCTTTTCATGTTATATTATGTAATCTCCATGCTTCTAATGGGGTTTTTCTTGGGGTTTGGTTGGTGCTGTCGTACCTTGGCATCCTCGGGTGGATGAAGTTGTCACGAGAGGAGGATTGTGACCCGTTGTGTGGATAAAGAATGTGAGGAATTGTTTGAGGTAGGGGATTCATTGATTCTCTTTATTTTACGTGCAAATATATTATTATCATTTTTAATCCCACTGGATGACAATGGAATTGACATAATAAATATTTTAACTGGATAAATAAATTAATATCGATGGTATGTTATTGCCTCTTATTTTGCTAGATAGTGTGATATCTATGCTTGATTTGCTTAGCTGTTTGTTCTTGATGGAAATTGGTAAAGAACGTAAACTGGGATTAATTGATAATTGTTGGATAAAGATAAAGAGGCATGAAAACGAATCTGGTTCTTGTTGTAATTTCATGTTAGTCAAATTAGTGCAGTAAGCATGTTTATTTATTTGTGATAACTTACTGGTTAGGTTTCTTGAATTTGTAACCAATGAATAATAAATCGGTTAACCTAAGATGGAATATAGAACTGGTGGTTTTTAAAATATAATTGCTTGTAGGGTTCTAAGTTACCCTCTTGTTTGTTTAAGGGCCAAGCACCCAATTGTGAAGATGTTTGTTTTACTACTACTTGTGTTTTAATGTGAGCCTGGATGGTTGTGGTAATATGTGGAGGCATGGAGGCCCTTTTGGTTGTGGCAGCAGATAACGCCTACAGTTGCGATATGCATCAGTTTATGCATGTGGGTGTTAGGGAGGACACCATGTATGATGGAATCGAGTGGATGTGATTGTTGGATGCTTGTTAATTTTGATTGGTTGTTTATCTACTTTACTTTTCCCCACTGCACAAGGCAGTTGGTCTTACTTACCCTTTTTCCGAAAGAGATGAAGACACATAGGGTATGCCACGTTCTTTCTATGTTTAGCTTCTCAAGGAAGGATGAATATATGCTCTTTCTATAAGTGGAAAATACTTGATGGGTAGTACATCTACTCACAGTGTTGAGCCCCCTTGTGTTTAGTAGCATATAATTATTTTCTAGAATGACTGCGAATGTGGGAAAGTATTTCTATAATGAATAATTGAATAAATGGTGTTAACCCATGGGTATGTAGATGCTAAAACATAATGATGAGGTTGTGATTTTTGAAGAAACAATTAACTTCGGGTGTGATGCTAATGAGATTTAATGTGGAATTCTTCATGGTTAATTAATGTTTAAAGAATTAATTAATGTATAGTGGAACTAATAAAAAGGGAATGAAGTAATCTAATAAAGCTTTTTAAATGGTTGTGTGCCTATAGGACACCTAGTCTTAGAAGTAGAAGCTTGGAGTTTGAGAGACGTTAGCTGCAGTTGTGTCTAAGACTAGGTAATGCCCATAGTGTGGTTGTGATATATAATATATTCTGTACTTTTTGTGTTTCTATATGATACTCTACCCTGTGAGTAAGGGAAAATGACACCTCGGGGATTCTGAGCCCTGGGGGGGGGGGGGGTGGGGTGTTTTCCCCAACATTCTGGTAGGAGGATGGATGGATGACTACCCCCTTTGGCCCCACTCTCTTCTCTTGGAAGTTACTTGTGCTGGCAGACACATTGTTTAGTTTTCCCTATATATGTGTGTAGAGGGATATAATGGATTGTGGTTGTTCACACACACATATATTCAGGATATAGTTTTCTATGGATTACTATAGGTGTAACGCGTATAGGCTGTGATGGCTTGAGGATCCTACTGAGTATACTTTTATACTCACCCTATGTATATATAAACTGTTTTTCAGGTCACCTGGAGTAGGTTGGAGATCAAGATGTTTTTTATGAGCTTGGGGCTACAGGAGATGTTCAGGATTATGGTTGCTGCTATTTTTTACTTTCTTTTGGCTACTTGTAGTTTTTCCCTTTCAGTTGTAGTACTTTTTCATGGAATTTCATATGTGTACTTGGGTTTTTGTTTATATTGCAATCTGAGTTGGATTTGATTGGTGTCTATCTTATCCATATCTTATGAATGTGTTCTCTTAGAGGGTAATGCCTCCCATTTGTGTGTTTATTATACCCTCAGTGCTAGTCGCCAACCTAGGGCCTACTGCAGGTGGGACTTGGGGGTCATTATCTCCCTTTTCACATTGCCAACCCAGGAGGGATACACTTTGCGGGGAGGGGGTCGTGACAAAGTGGTATCAGAGGTCTGGTTGAGGGATAGGATAGAGTTTGAAGTTAGGCATAGGTGAGGTTTCATGGGTTGGTAGGGAAACTGTGTCATTCATGTTTAGCAAGTGAGGTAAACACTGGAGACTGGATGAGACATAGGTGTTTAGGGCCCCCTATGATCTGATGTACGGACCTTTAAATTTACAATGGCTATTAAACAAGGTAATACTAGTTGCAGGGTAGAGACCTCGGAAAGGATCATGTATCATTCTTCTTTGTTACTATGTTTTAATGGGTAGAACTTGGGATAGTTTAACCTAAAATGAATAAAAGAAAATAATTAATTAATTAATGTCGAGTCTTCCATATTCTAGGTTTAGGAACTCTAATGGTTTTTATTTTACAGGTACGGATCTAGGTCGACATCCTCATCAGGTTTTCGTAGAAAATTTCCAGTAGGCTGTTCCAGCAGATCTCCATAGGGTAGAGGTTGAAGACTACAAAACTTGGAGGGAGACACTCTGAGAGATTCAGTGCCAGAGTCTGTAGAAGTACGAGGGCTCCGTTTCAGATATAGTCATGGAAGACTGGTTAGAGGAGGTCAAGATAGGCTTCAGTTTGATTTGTGCTCGGAAGGATCACTGTGTTTCCTTGGATGTGACGATGCTGCGTGGAGCAGCAAGGCAGTGGTGGTTCTTGTTCCTTGGTGATCGTGAGGAGTTAGCGATCTCATGGGAGAAGTTCTAAGACAGGTTTAGAGTCAAGTTTCTTTCTTCGACTATGAAGGCATCCGGTCACCAGGAGATTCTTACCCTTCGACAGGGGATCTTCAGTGTTCAAGAGTTTGGAATCCGTTTTAGGAACCTATTATGACATGCTTCAGACCTACTGGCAGATGAGGAGGCCAGGGCGAGGCATTTGGAGGAGGCTTTGCATCCAGAGATCCAGTGCCAGGTAACCCCATTTATGCGGAAAACTTATCTTGAGGTACTGGTGAGGGAAGAGGCTGTTGATAGGACTTTTTCTAGGACAATATCATAAAGAGATGGGAATCGGCATGATTCCTCACGAAGCAGAGCTGTGGTTCGGGGTTCTCGGTTTTCAGGGCAGAAAAGTTTTTGTTTAGCCGGGGGTAGGTCCCAACCCTTCACATCTTGTTTCTCTAGAGGTAAAAACTCTCAGGACTATGCCAAGGGATCATGAGATTGTTTTTCTTATGGTGGTCATGGTCATCAACAGCAGGAGTGCCTGACCTTTCAGAGCTGCCATTGTGCACCAGTCGCTACGCTCTAGGTTCCTCCGTTGAGGCAGTTCCAGCCGAGGCAGCAACAGCCAGTTGCACCAACTTTAGATCAACAGAGGGTAGATGGGGCAAGTAGAGGATATCCCCATGACACTCCCCATCCTCAGAGAGCTGATCACAACAGTGGTGGTGGTCTTCATCAGGGTCAGAGAGCCTGTGGAGGAGGTCATGTTTAGCTTCATGCTCTAGCGTTGCCAGATCGAGGAGAGCCTGACGTTGTTTGAGGTACCCTTTGCTTGTTTTCTACCTTGGTGTATGACTTGTTTAATTCAGGAGAGACATAATCCTTCATATCACCTACCCTTTTTCATGATTTGGGACTTGATATAGAGAGGTTTCCAGTGCCCTTGGTGTTGACTATGCCAGTTGGAGGTCGAGCTAACTTGGTTGAAGTATGTAGAGTCTATGAGCTAGTGTTGGGGAAACACCACTCTTGGGGAGATTTTCGATTTTTACAAATAAAACCATATGATGTCATCCTCAGGATGGATTTTTTGTATTCTGTGCAGGCTATCATGGATTGCTTCAGAAAAAAGGTTGTCTTCATTGGTGCATATGGAGAGAAAGTGGTGTTTGTTGGTGAGTGAGATCCTCAGATGGGTCATATGCGCGTTCCATCCTTATCATCCATGATGGCTGAGATGATGTTGAGTTCTTCAGAGGTTCAACAGTTGTCATTTCCTAGGGTCTTAGAGGAGTACCCTGATGTCTTTCCAGAAGAGGTTGTAGCATTACCCCCTTGATGAGAGATCGAGTTTGGGATCAAGCTACAGCCAGAAGCATCTCCTATCTCTATGTATACATATAGGATGTCCCCTTATGAGTTACAAGATCTATGTATATAGCTTGATGGTCTGTTGTATTGTGGTTTTTTTCAGCCAAGTGTGTCACCTTGGGGTGCACTAGTTTTGTTTGTAAAGAAGGCCGACGACAGTTTGCGGTTGTGTGTTGATTATCATTGCTTAAAAAAAGTGACAATAAAGAATCACTATCCTCTTTATTTAATTGATGATTTATTTGATCAACTGAAGGGTTCAAGTTGGTTCTCAAAGATCGACTTGCGGTCAGGATATCATCGGATGCGTGTGAAGGATGAGGATATCCCGAAGACTGCTTTCCGTTGTCATCATGGGCATTATGAGTTCATTGTAATTCCATTTGGCATGACGAATGCTCCATCTGTATTCATGGGATTGATGAATGCTGTGTTTCATGAGTTCCTCGACAAGTTCATGGTAGTTTTCATCGACGACATCCTTTTCTACTCCACATCTGAAGAGGAGCATACAGAGCATCTACGAGCCATTTTGGGAGTTCTTCGCCAACATCAACTGATTAGGAAGTTGTATAAGTGTGAGTTTTGGGCTTGAGAAGTCCGTTTCTTGGGGAATGTTGTGTTCCAATAGGGATTATATGTGGGTCCATTGAAGATAGAAGCAGTTGTGTCTTGGGAAGCCCCCAAGATAGTGTTAGAGGTGAAAAGTTTCATTGGTCTCACAGGCTACTACAAAAGGTACGTAGCCAATTTCTCATGAGTTGAGACTCCTCTAACAACTTTGACTAGGAAGGATCATGAATTTATATGGGCTGATCAATGTCAGGCAACATTCGAGTATCTAAAGGAGAAGTTAGTAAGTGCTTCAGTACTTTGTCTTCCAGCTGAGGGAGTCCAGTTTGATGTTTTCTACGATGCTTCACATCTGAGGTTAGGCTGTGTTCTCATGCAGTAGAGGCCAGTTGTTTCTTATGGGTCTCAGTAGTTGCATCCCCATGAATGAAACTATTCCACCCGTGATCTTGAGTTGGCAGCCGTGGTGTTTGCTTTGATGTTTTGGAGACATTACCTCATTGGTGAGATCTTTGTGATTTTCACTGATCATAAGAGTTTGAGGTATGTTTTCTAACAACATGACTTGAACTTACAAAAACTTCATTGGATGGAGTTCTTACTGGAATAAAACTTCAAAATATCATATACCCATGGAAAAGGGAATGTTGTAGCTAATGCGCTGAGCTGAAAGTCATGTACTGATGCTATGCGTGAATCCGGTTTTTCCTGGAGAGAAATAGAAGAACTATCAGCATTGCATCCTGATATGGGAGAATTTGGGGGTAGAGGTTGTCTTTTTCAGATGATGGTATAGTTATCCCTGGTGCAGAAGGTGGAAGAGTCGCAGTTGGGGGATGTTGAGGTGGAGTTCTGGAGAGACCGAGTTGTTTGTGGTGAGGCACCTGATGGTTGGTCGGAGGATGAACAACACCGAGTGTTTTATCATGAAAGGCTTTTGGTTCCCTTTATGATGCACGAGATGGTTCTCCAAGAGTTCCATAGTTCTCCATTAGTAGTATATCCTGGCATGAAAAAGATTCACCGATCCTTAAGGAGTCAGTTTTGGTGGCCTGGGAAAAAGCGTGCGGTTGCTGAGTTTGTGTCTCAATGTTTAGTCTTCCAGAAGGTGAAGGTTGAACACCGTGTTCCTGGTGGTCTTCTCCAGCCATTATAGATTCCTCAATGGAAGTGGGAGGACATCTCAATGGACTTTGTTATAGGTTTACCTCGATATCCAGGAGGACATGATGCTATTTGGGTGGTAGTGGATCGTTTAACAAAATCGGCCCACTTCATAGCGATCAATGAGTCGAGATCTGTGGAAGTTTTGTCAAGGAAATATTTAGAGGAGGTGGTGATACTTCATTAAGTCCCTAGGATGATCATTTCTAATTGAGATCCTAGTTTTACCTCTAGGGTGTGAACAGATCTCCAACATGCTTTTTGTTCTCAACTATTCCTTAGCACTGCTTTTCATCCTCAAACGAATGGTCAGACAGAGTGAACCATTCAAACACTTGAAGACATGTTACGCTCTTGTGTTCTTGATTTTTGAGGTTCATGGATGAGGCACTTACCCTTGATGGAGTTCACTTACAATAATAGTTTTCACTCCACCATTGGTATGGCGCCGTTTGAAGCCTTGTATGGCCAACCTTTCCGTTCTCCATTATGATGGACTGGGGTCAGAGAGTCAGCAATTCTCAGACCAGAACTAGTGCAGAATACAACAGAGATGGTTCAGGTGATTTGTGATAGGATGGAGACAGTGAGAGATCGTCAGAAATCATATGCTGATCAAAGAAGGAGGCCCTTAGAGTTTAATGTTGGGGATCATGTGTTTCTGAAGGTGACTCCCCGTCGTGGGTAGCAAAGGTTTGGTTGTGGAAGTAAACTTTCTCCCTGGGTTTTTGGGCCTTTCGAGGTGTTAGCTCATGTTGGAGTTGCAGCGTATCAAGTAGCACTTCCCCCAAACATGAGTCAGATACATGATCTTTTCCATGTATCAATGCTCCGTCATTATCTTCATGATGACTCTGAAATCATCAATTGGGGAGAGATTGATGCTGATGATGATGCAACCTTTGAGGAGCGACCTATGGAGATCCAAGACCGCAATGATAAGGTGTTGCATGGGCATTATATCCCCTTAGTTCATGTCTTGTGGTAACATGGTGGCATGGAGGAGAGTACCTGGTAACGTGAGTCACAAATACATGCTCAGTACCCAGAGTTTTTTGATGTTTAACTCTTTTCATGTAATGATGTTCCCTTTGTGGTTATAACTTTCATGTTTTACTTATGAATTTATTTTGTTGCTTTTGTGGATTGATCTCTTTTGAGAGGTATCTCGATGGGTGGTTTTTCAGACCCTCTTTCTCTTTTGTCTCTATAGGTTGGTTTTGAATTCTTTAGGAAGAAAATGTTTTGAGAGGTATCTGTGTAATGTCACAGACCTCTCCGGTCCATTACTTTGTGTAAATGAGGTGTTTGATGTGCTCCAGGAGGTTAAGGTGACTTATCCCCTGTATTTTTTTTCCAAATATCCAATTCTATGAACAGTTCCCTTAGTGAATAGTGTTCTATCAGTGAGGATTTAGTGAACAGTGTTCTACCGGTGAGGTTCTAATAGCGGACTTCTAACATCAGACTTCTAACAGCGGACTTCTAACAGCGGGCTTCTAACAGCGGACTTCTAACAGTGGACTTCTAATAGAAGACTTATAACAAAAAACTTCTAATAACAGAATTCTAACAGTGGACTTCTAACAGAAGACTTCTAACAGCAGACTTCTAACAGAGGAATTCTAATAGAAGACATCTAACATCAGACTTCTAAGAGAAGAATTCTAACAGTGGACTTTTAACAGTGTACTTCTAACAACATACTTCTAACAACAGACTTATAACAGCAGACTTCTAACAGCAGACTTCTAACAGCAGACTTCTATCAGCAGAATTCTAACAGCGGACTTCTAACAGTGGACTTCTAATGGCAGACTTCTAACAATGGACTTCTAATAGCGGACTTCTAACAGCAGACTTTAAACAGTGTTTCCAGCTTCCTACAGTTTCACCCCTTTGACATTTCCTTTGACGTAAAATACATTTAAAGCCTTATTTTAAGGAATCTTAAGGCCGATTCAAAGAACATAAATCCCATATTAATTATTCCTATGGCTCAGTATTTTTTTACTTTGTCAAACCATGTGGGTTAATGCGATCCGCTTTTAATGGGGAATTAAGAGTATCTTAAACCGTCACCCCATTAAATCTTCAAAAGGGACAAGATATCATCCTCCCTTGTTATTCCTCTTTGTTCTCAGCTATGATACACTAGAAACTTTCAATCCTTCCCGTAGGAGTTGCACAATCAAAATTTACTCCTCGGATTGGTTCTTCTCTATTTTGATGCAACCGAACTATATCGGTCAATCTTCGATATAAGGTATGTTTTATAGTCATTCCTTTAGGGATCATCTCCTCCTGTTTCTCCTTTCCATGTTATAGCATGTAATCTCCATGATTCTAATGGGGTTTTTCTTAGGGTTTGGTTGGTGCTGTCATACCATGGCATCCTCGGGTGGATGCAGTTGTCACGAGAGGAGGATCATAATCCGTTGTGTGGATAAAGAATGTGAGGAATTATTTGAGGTAGAGGATTTGTTGCTTCCCTTTCTTTTATGTGCAACTATATTGTTAACATGTTTAATCCCACTGGATGACAATGGAATTGACATAATAAATATTTTAACCGGATAAATAAATTGATATTGATCATATGTTATTGCCTCTTGTTTTTCTAGATAGTGTGATATCTATGCTTGCTTTGCTTAGCTGTTTGTTCTTGATGGAAATCAGTAAAGAACGTAAACCAATATTAATTGATAATTGTTGGATAAAGATAAAGAGGCATGAAAATGAATCTGGTTCTTGTTGTAATTTTATGTTAATCAAATTAGTGTAGTAATCATGTTTATTTATTTGAGATAACTTACTGGTTAGGTTTCCCAAATTTGGAAGAAAAGAATAATAAATCTGTTAACCCAATATGGATTAAAGAACTGGTGGTTGTTAAAAGATAATTGCTTGTAGGGTTCTGAGTTACCCACTTGTTTGTTTAAGGGCTAAGAGCCCAATTGTGAAGATGATTGTTTTACTGCTGCATGTGTTTTAATGTGAGCCTGGATGGTTGTGGTAATATGTGGAGGCATGGAGGCCCTTTTGTTTGTGGAAACAGATGATTCCTAGAGTGGTGAGATGCATCAGTTTATGCATGTGGGTGTCAAGGAGGACACCAGGGATGATGGAATGGAGTGAATGTGATTGTTAGATGCTTGGTAATTTTGATTGGTTGTTTATCTACTTTACTTTTCCCCACTGCTCAAGGTATCTAGTCTTACTTACCCTTCTTCCGAAAGAGGTGAAGACACGCGGGGTATGCCACGTGCTTTCCATGTTTTTCTTCTCAAGGAAGGATGGTTATATACTCTTGATATAAGCGGAAAATACTCGACGGGTAGTACATCTACTCACTGTGTTGACCCCCCTTGTGTTTAGTAGCATATATTGTTTTTCTATAATGCTTGGTAATGTGGGAAAGTATTTCTATAATGAATAATTGAATAAATGGTGTTAACCCATGGGGATGGAGATTCTGGAACATAATGATGAGGTTGTAATTTTTGAAGGAACAATTAACTTTGGGTGTGATGCTAATGAAATTTAATGTGGAATTGTTCATGGTTAATTAATGTTTATTGAATTAATTAACGTACAGTGAAACTGATAAAAAGGGAATGTAGTAATCTAATAAATCTATTTAAATGGTTGTGTGCTTATAGGGCACCTAGTCTTAGAAGTAGTAGCCCATAGTCTGAGAGACGTTAGATACAGTTGTGTCTAAGACTAAGTGATGCCCATAGTGTGGTTGCGAGATATAATATATGATGATTTTTTTTGTTTCTATACGCTACTCCACCCTGTTAGTAAGGGAAACTAACACCCCGAGGATTCTGAGCCATGGGGGGTGTTTTCCCCAACATTCTGGTGAGAGGATGGATGGCTGAATACCCCCTTTGGCCCCACTCTCTTCTATTGGTAGTTATATGTGCTGGTAGGCACATTGGTTAGTTTTCCCCATATATGTGTGTAGAGGGATGTAATGGCTTGTGGTTGTTCACACACATATATTCTGGATATAGTTTTCTATAGATTACTATAGGTGTAACATGTATAGGCTGTGATGACTTGAGGATCCTTCTGAGTATACTGTTATGTAAACTGTTTTTCAAGTCACTTGGAGCAATTTGGAGATCAAGCTGTTTTCTACTAGTTTGGGGTTTCCGGAGTTGTTCGGGCTTGTGTTTACGACTGTTTTTACTTTCTTTTGGGTACTTGTAGTTTTTTCCTTTCAATTGTAGTACTTTTTCATGTCATTTCATATGTGTACTTGGGTTTTCATTTATATTGCAGTCTGAGTTGGAGCTGATTGGTGTCTATCTTATCTCTCTCTTCCGCATGTGTTCTCTTAGAGGGTAATGCCTCTCATTTGTGTGTTTATTATACCCTCAGTGCTAGTTTCCAACCTGGGGCCTACTATAGGTGGGACTTGGGGTTCATTATCTCTCTTTTCACATTTCCGACCTAGGAGGGGTACACTTAGTGGGGAGGGGGTTGTGACAATAGGTCTTGTTCAAGCTCATGAACAATAATATATGCAAATAATATACAAAAGTAAAATTGGTTAAAATTCATTTTTTAGTAGTTCTTTATTATTAATATAAATAAAATTACATTAATTAATTAATTTATTCCCTTTAATCTTAATGACCATATGAATTATCTTAGAGATACCCATCATAAATGCATTCATGGAAAATAAATGGTAAAACCAATAATTACATATTATTATAATAAATTAATTGAGAAATTAAAATTATTTTAAACCATTATTAAATTTTTAAACACGATAATTTCAAATCAATATAATAAGGTTTTAATGATTAAATTAGAAATTTAATGTAATTTTAATTCCATCCTTTATTGGGAGACTACATGGTGTATACTCTCTTGTTACATGCTATGTATCTCAGTTTCTGTGTATCCCAGGTACACGATTAGGTATTTGGGGTGTTCCTTGAATGTAATAAATAGAGTTTACTAACCAAATACATACCATGTGTTCCTCTTTCAGTGTTTTTGTGTGACCCACAGAAAAACTTGGTGTGTTTATTGGAGGTGGGACAACACAATGTGTAAAATCCAGCTACACGCCATTTATCTCGCAATCTCTGTGTCCACATAACTCACCAAGGAACTTGGTGTGCATTTAAAACATGGTTATTAATGAAATAAACATTGTTTAAATTTTCTACATGTCATGTACTTTATTAATGTCCCAAACTATTAGTATCATGCTGTTTTGACCATGTATTTGACTATAAGGTTTTCAAGAATTTCATTGCTAAACCATGTAGACTACACAATGTTCATGCCAATTACGTGCCATGTAATCCAAAATTCCATGTTCCAAGTTGGCATGGTATATATGTGGTGTTAAATAAATGAACTATGTGTAATTAATTCTTATCGCATCATGTATCTCACAACAAGGTTAGGTGTAGAGCACTTGGGTACATAACATGTACTATGACTACAAGCCGTGTAATCCCATGCTATCCTAAAATATTCCTCAACAATTTTTGATCGCATGTCTTGTCATTCATTATCTATTCTTAGTCTTAAGAAATATTGAATATTGAATGAAGAAAATAAAATTTCAAAGGTGTGTTAAGTTAAACAATTATATTAAAGAATGAATAATACTTGAACTGAAAATTTAACCACTATTTTTCATATAGATTAAAAATAAAATAAATAATTATAAATTTAAAATATGTCCCCTCTAATACCACTGAAAGGTTTTGGGTGTTGTAGATGTGCCTTTGGTGGGTGATATGTTGAAATTTATTTTAATATAATTTTTCCAAAAACCCCAATAGAGGATATTTTCATGTTAAATTTATAATTAATTTTTTTTAGGATGTGAAGAAGTGGTTACCTCATCTTAGGAAATTTATCTAAAAAATATGTTGTTGAACATTTGAAAACCCTTTTCCAATTTTTTTTCAGTTCACATGGAGGATTCATGTGTAGAATCCCTCTAATATTGATCCACACATTCTCCTTTGATCTACGAGTGATTTGAATTGATTTCTGTGTCCTAGCGTGACAAATCAATTATCTTGCATTATTTGAATTGGTCCCTCTATGATCTTTTAGACTTGAATGATTTCTTCTAATTCATGACAATATGAGAGGTGGTTTTTGAGGGAGAATTGTTTTGTGCACAGTGCTTCTCAATTCTCGATTAACCATAAACAATAGACTTAACCACCTATTTATAGAGACAGGGTTTAGGGTAAAAATATTATTTAATTTTGTACCGACCCCTAAATAATATTATAATATTTAATAAACCCCAATCTATATAATATTATTATTATTTTATATTGTGTGCTAACTTGCACGATGATAAATATTATTTTACCAACTTGTAAATTAATATTTGTCCCTAGACAGGATCATAGCCAACTAGAACTCTATGGAATTTATTGAATAGATAAATAAATTATTCATTTGATTAAATAAATATTTTATTCACAATATAAAAAATAAATATTTATTAAATATTCAATAAATGAAATAAATATTTTATCCACAAACTTGTAGATAAATATTTTTTATATATTCACATAATAAAATAAATTATTTATTAAAAAAATAAAAAATTACTTATCACCTTGTGAATACTAGTGATACATTTAAATTGAATAAAATTATTACTTAGTCTTGAGAATAATATTTATTCTATTAATTAATTTCAAATATAATTTAATCAAGAACAATAGGAACACTTATTGTGTGACCCTCTTGGATTCTTTCTTGTTGGAATTAGGAAGGCTTGCCTAAAGTCCAAGATTACTATTTAACAATAGGTCAAGGAACTCAAGATAAATAACTTAATGTCACAACATCTATAACCACATATGAATTCTCACAATGAAATATAACACCTTTGTCTTAATATCTCATCAAGTAGGTTTCACATCTGGGTCATCAACCTATATGCCTGATACGTCATTATTTGATTATCTGAAATAAATTTCATTACACCATGTCCATGAAATTTATGAGACAATTATATTTCAATCAAAGGGAAGATATATAAACTTCTATAAAGATGTAAGTGACAAATCCTTTATCGACATAACCATTAATAATGTGTCATTCATGATGCACCCAAAATACCCTACTTCCCGCCAATATATGGTGTGATGGTTTTTGTTAGTAAATATAAGTACATGAGTAATGACATGAATTAATTGTAATCTTTAAGTCCAAGTACCATTACACATGATCATAGATAGGAATATCTTATGACACTAAAACATACAGAATTTCTATTGCCAGATATGTTCTCACAATCTCCCATCTTGTAAATTACCAAGTGAAAAATTCATGAGAAAAATACTCATCCTCATATGAGTACTATCACCTGAAAATATATAAATTATGTTACATATCATAATATGTTATCCAACTATAGAACTATATTTAAGAATATCATTATAGTATTTCAAGTTTCTCATCATAGAGGGGAACTACTATAACCTTATCAATGTGATAGATACTCTAGGACATTATCACATCAATTTATGCAGAAGAATAAACAATATGTAATAAGATATTTATATTAATATTCACTTATTTTAATATAAATATAATCTAATGTAAAAATTATTTGGTTATTGGTAATCAACTCCAACAATTTCTTGGGTAATAAAATTTTAATTTTCAGCTCCATGTTTATTTTGGAAAAGAAAATTTTAATGAGTATTCATGGAATAACAAGTTTATTTACTTTTTTTATATGTCCCTTATTATGATTTTTCTACCCATCCTACATTTTAAAATTTTTTCATAGGGCTTTAAGGATGATAATTTATTAGGATCAGGTTTAGATGAAAATTATGAATAGATTTCATAAAAAGAAAAATTATTATATCTTAAAATTTGTGTATTGTAGAAAAAATAAATACTAATTGGAAGTCTATAATTTGTGATATAATATTTTTTATACGGTTGATTACATAATTCACTAAAACTCTAAACCTAAAAGATATTCAAGAATGAAATAAAGTGAATTATTATCTAAAGAATTTTTTTATGGATTATTTAATGTCATGTCTTTATAGTTGATATCATAGGAGAGTTTTAGATAATTTAGTTGTTAGGATAGTGTATATAATTAACCTTGAGAAATTATAATTTATGGTTATCATGATATATAATTTTAAAATTCCCGTGTTACTTAATTTAAACTATGTGTGTTCAGAATGGTTTTTGATAGAGAAAATAGGGGAACTAAAGTAGGTAGATACTAAGAGTATAATAAACATACAAATTAGATAACTAAAAAGGTTGGAATTAGAATATATTAATTTTTTTGTTATGATGGATCAACTCATATAGGATATAAATGGTGTTGGAATGCATTCTAGAAAAAAACACGTTCTACCACAGAGGAACATGTCAATAGTGAAGCATTTTATGAGACAACACACCCCATAATTCAGTGGATATTTTAACTCTATGTTATTTGAGGGTTTGATTAAAGCCCTAAAAAAGATATTTTATTTCTTGGGTTATTCAGATCATTAAAAGGAAACTATTTTTATTTATCATTTTAAAGGTGAATCCGATCAATGAAAGTCAGTGGTTAAGAACACTAGTGAAAGAGAAGAGATCGACTCTATGAAATGTGACACATTTAATAATATTTTTCTTGAGAAATATTTTCATAATATTTATTAAAATAGTTTAGAAAATAAATTCTTGGAATTGAGTTAGAAGGAGGATGATTCAGTGGCTATGTATGATGAAAAATTCACCTGATTGGAAAAGTATGCACAAAAATTTATCCATGATCTTGATAGAAAAATTAATCTATTTTACTCAAAATTTAAGACAAGATATCAAAGGTCATTGAATTATCATGAATTAAAAAATTATGAGGAACTTGTTTGTTTTTCTATGAAGGTAAAAATAGATATTTTTCACTACTGGAAATAGAGGATTTCCCAACGGTTTAGAACCGTTGGGAAAGGCCTGGGAACCGTTGGTATATGTTATACCAACGGTTCTGCCAACCGTTGGCAAGTAAGCCGTTGGGAAAAACTTTCCCCAACGGTTTACATTGAACCGTTGTTATAGGTGGAGAAAAATACTAAAAAACATTCCCAACGGTTGACAACCGTTGGCAAAACTCAGAACACTGTTTTTCCCAACGGTTTTGAAAACCGTTGGGAAAAACCAATAGTTTTGATGAACTCTTTCCCAACGGTTCTAAACCGTTGGGAAAAGAGTTATTACCAACGGTTCATAGAACCGTTGGTAAAAACATATTTTTAAGATTCTATGCCAACGGTTTAAAACCGTTGGCATACCCTAGGCTGCAAATTGCAGCAGCCTGCAATTTGCACAGCGCTCTGTACATCAGCCACCTCTCATCTCATCAGGCCTCATTCTCACCTCATTTTCGATTTGTACCTGTAATAAACTAAAACATACATATACAATTACGAACAAATTCATACACATTTAACATATAATGGATCCTGAAACTATACACATCCATAATTAATTTACAATTCATAAACATACATAATTCATATATAATTCAATTTAAAATTTAGATGACAATTATATGTGGAATCCGATTGAGACAGGGATGATTGGTACACGTCACATATGAACCATGGATCGTTATCCTAAAGTTTCAATGGAAACCGAATGCGTTTGGTCGGTTTTGCGTATGCCAGTTCTTTTCACTTATAATACTACCCATTTTAAACAAAACAGACACAGTTAGAGAGGTGTTGGCCACACCGCGCCTCGGATTGAGTCGGGGATGACTCGTACACCTCACATATGACCCATGGATCGTTCTCCTAAAGTTTCAACAGAAACCGAATGCGTTTGGTCGGTTTTCCGTATGTACTTAAAATGATGTCCATTTTAATCAAAAGAGATCCACTTAGACTGATCCCGGCCACACCGCGACACGGATTGAGCCCGAGTGGGCTCGTACATGTCACATATGACTGATGGATCGTTGTGATAAATTATCAACAGATTCGGAATGCGTTTGGTCGGTTTTGCGTATGCCAGTTGTTTATTTCACTTATAATCATGTCCATTTTAAACAAAAGATACACAGTTAGAACGGTGTCGGCCACACCGCTCCTCGGATTGAGCCGGGATTGACTCGTACACATCACATACGACCCATGGATCCTTGTGCTAAAGTATCGACACAGTCCGAATGCCTTTGGTCGGTTTTTCGTATGTCACTTGATGATTTTCACTTAAAATGACGTCTTTTTGAAACAAAAGACCGACACTTTGAGTGGTGTTGGCCACACCGCGTCTCCGATTGTGGCGGGGTTGATTCGTACACGTCACATATGACCCATGGATCGTTCTCCTAAAGTTTCAATGGAAACCGAATCCGTTTGCTCGTTTTTCCGTATGTACTTAAAATGGTGTTCATTTTAAACAAAAGAGAGCCACTTAGACTTATCCCGGCCACACCGCGACTCGGATTCATCCCGGGTTGGCTCGTACACGTCACATATGACCCATGGATTGTTGGGATAAATTATCAACAGATTCGGAATGCGTTTGGTCGGTTTTCCGTATGTCAGTTGATGCTTTTCACTTAAAATGACGTCCTTTTGAAACAAAAGACGGACACTTTGAGTGGTGCCGGCCACACCGCGTCTCCGGATTGAGATGAAACCACCGTGCAACATTCTAATTATTATTCGTGACGTGTACGCGCAGACGACACGTCAATCGGACGTGCCGTCTGCCCGCGGTGACCGACATCGCAGTTCTGGTGTCATAAACGGCCAAAACGGGCGTCCAACGGTCAAATTCATAGCGGACGACCTCGGATTGAGCTGAAACCACCGAGAAACATTCAAATTATTATTCGTGACATGCACGCGCAGACGGCACGTCAATCGGACGTGCGGTTTGCCCGGTACGGCTCAATATTCTTGTTTTAAGTGATGCGCGCGCTTCGTAAACGCGCGTGAGGGGGGTCCAAACGGGCCGAACGATGTCGGAATGGCCTGAAATCAGACGACAAATACGGGTGAGTGATTTCTGAAGTGGTCGAGCAGACGGCACATCAATCGGGCATGACCTGTGCCCGCGGTGGCCGAGAACGCAGTTCGGGTGTCATAAACGGCCAAAACGGGCGTTAAATGGTCAAATTCATAGCGGACGACCAGAGATTCACCCGAAACCACCGTGCAACATTCTAATTATTATTTGTGACGTGTACGCGTAGACGGAATGTCAATCGGACGTGCGGTTTGCCCGGTACAGCTCAATATTCGTGTTTTAAGTGATGCGCACGCTTCGAAACGCGCGTGAGGGGGGTCCAAACGGGCCGAACGATGTCGGAATGGCCTGAAATCAGACGACAAATACGGGTGAGTGATTTATGAAGTGGTTGAGCAGATGGCACGTCAATCGGACGTGCCGTGTGCCCGCGGTGACCGACAACGCAGTTATGGTGTCATAAACGGCCAAAACGGGCGTCCAACGGTCAAATTCATAGCGGACGACCACGGATTCACCCGAAACCACCGTGAAACATTCTAATTATTATTCGTGACGTGTACGCGCAGACGGCACGTCAATCGGACATGCGGTTTGCACGGTACGGCTCAATATTCGTGTTTTAAGTAATGCGCGCGCTTCGTAAACGCGCGTGAGGGGGGTCCAAACGGGCCGAACGATGTCGGAATGGCCTGAAATCAGACGACAAGTACGGGTGAGTGATTTATGAAGTGGTCGAGTATACGGCACATCAATCGGACTTGTCGTGTGCCCGCGGTGACCGACAACGCAGTTATGGTGTCATAAACGGCCAAAACGGGCGTCCAACGGTCAAATTCATAGCGGACGACCACAGATTCACCCGAAACCACCGTGAAACATTCTAATTATTATTCGTGAGGTGTAAGCGCAGACGGCACGTCAATCGGACGTGCCGTGTGCCCGCGGTGACCGACAACGCAGTTATGGTGTCATAAACGACCAAAACGGGCGTCCAACGGTCAAATTCATAGCGGACGACCTCGGATTGAGCTGAAACCACCGAGAAAAATTCTAATTATTATTCGTGACGGGTACGCGCAGACGGAACGTCAATCGGACGTTCGGTTTGCCCGGTACGGCTCAATATTCTTGTTTTAAGTGATGCGCGCGCTTCGTAAACGCGCGTGAGGGGGGTCCAAACGGGCCTAACGATGTCGGAATGGCCTGAAATCAGACGACAAATACGGGTGAGTGATTTCTGAAGTGGTCGAGCAGACGGCACATCAATCGGACATGACCTGTGCCCGCGGTGACCGAGAACGCAGTTCGGGTGTCATAAACGGCCAAAACGGGCGTTAAACGGTCAAATTCATAGCGGACGACCAGAGATTCACCCGAAACCACCGTGCAACATTCTAATTATTATTTGTGACGTGTACGCGCAGACGGCACGTCAATCGGACGTGCGGTTTTCCCGGTACGGCTCAATATTCGTGTTTTAAGTGATGCGCACGCTTCGAAACGCGCGTGAGGGGGGTCCAAACGGGCCGAACGATGTCGGAATGGCCTGAAATCAGACGACAAATACGGGTGAGTGATTTATGAAGTGGTCGAGCAGACGGCGCGTCAATCGGACGTGCCGTGTGCCCGCGGTGACCGACAACGCAGTTATGGTGTCATAAACGGCCAAAACGGGCGTCCAACGGTCAAATTCATAGCGGACGACCACGGATTCACCCGAAACCACCGTGAAACATTCTAATTATTATTCGTGATGTGTACGCGCAGACGGCACGTCAATCAGACATGCGGTTTGCACGGTACGACTCAATATTCGTGTTTTAAGTGATGCGCGCTCTTCGTAAACGCGCGTGAGGGGGGTCCAAACGGGCCGAACGATGTCGGAATCGCCTGAAATCAGACAAAAAATACGGGTGAGTGATTTCTGAAGTGGTCGAGCAGACGACACGTCAATCGGACTTGTCGTGTGCCCGCGGTGACCGACAACGCAGTTATGGTGTCATAAACGGCCAAAACGGGCGTCCAACGATCAAATTCATAGCGCACGACCTCGGATTGAGCTGAAACCACCGTGAAACATTCTAATTATTATCCGTGACGTGTACGCGCAGACGGCACGTCAATCGGATGTGCCGTGTGCCCGCGGTGACCGACAACGCAGTTATGGTGTCATAAACGGCCAAAACGGGCGTCCAACGGTCAAATTCATAGCGGACGACCACGGATTCACCCGAAAACACCGTGAAACATTCTAATTATTATTTGTGACGTGTACGCGCAGACGGCACGTCAATCGGACGTGCGGTTTGCCCGGTACGGCTCAATATTCTTGTTTTAAGTGATGCGCGCGCTTCGTAAACGCGCGTGAGGGGGGTCCAAACGGGCCGAACGATGTCGGAATGGCCTGAAATCAGACGACAAATACGGGTGAGTGATTTCTGAAGTGGTCGAGCAGACGGCACGTCAATCGGACGTGCCGTGTGCCCGCGGTGACCGACAACGCAGTTATGGTGTCATAAACGGCCAAAACGGGCGTCCAACGGTCAAATTCATAGCGGACGACCACGGATTCACCCGAAACCACCGTGAAACATTCTAACTATTATTCGTGACGTGTACGCGCAGACGGCACGTCAATCGGACATGCGGTTTGCACGGTACGACTCAATATTCGTGTTTTAAGTGATGCGCGCGCTTCGTAAACGCGCGTGAGGGGGGTCCAAACAGGCCGAACGATGTCGGAATCGCCTGAAATCAGACGACAAATACGGGTGAGTGATTTATGAAGTGGTCGAGCAGACGGCACGTCAATCGGACTTGTCGTGTGCCCGCGGTGACCGACAACGCAGTTATGGTGTCATAAACGGCCAAAACGGGCGTCCAACGGTCAAATTCATAGCGGACGACCACGGATTCACCCGAAACCACCGTGAAACATTCTAACTATTATTCGTGACGTGTACGCGCAGACGGTTTCAACACAATCCGAATGCGTTTGGCCAGTTTTCCGTATGCCAGTTGATGGTTTTCACTTAAAATGATGTCCTTTTGAAACAAAAGACATACACTTTGAGTTGTTCCGACCACACCGCGCCTTGGATTGAGGCGGGGATGACTCGTACACGTCACATATGACCCATGGATCGTTGTCCTAAAGCATCAACACATTTCGAATGCGTTTGGTCAGTTTTTCGTATGTCACTTTTTGTTTTCACTTAAAATCTTATGGAAATTCATATAGAATATTTTTATATCATATTTAGTATGGATTAGATTTTAGTTGATCGTGCTATGAAACATTTCAGAGCTAATGAAATTAAGGAAGGTGGAGGGGCTGTCCGGGGGGCTGTCCGGGGGGGCTGTCCGGTGGGTGTCCGGGGGGCTGTCCGGGGACCAAGGAGGAGGGTGGGGGGGCTGTGCGGGGTCTGTCCGGGGGGTGTTTGGGAGTTGTTCAGGGGGTTGTCCGGGGTTGTTCAGGGGGCTGTCCGGGGGTTGTTCATGGGGTTGTCCGGGGGTGTTCAGGGGGCTGTCCGGGGGGTGTTTGGGGGGTTGTCCGGGGTCCAAGGGGGGGGGGGGGGGGGGTTGTCCGGGGTCCAGGGGGGGGGGGGGGTGGGGGGGTTGTCCGGGGGGCTGTCCGGGGGGCTATCCGGGGTCCAGGGTGGAGGGTTGGGGGCTGTACGGGGGGCTGTCCAGGGGGCTGTCCGGGGGGGCTGTCCGGGGGTTGTTCAGGGGGTTGTCCGGGGTTGTTCAGGGGGTTGTCCGGGGGGTGTTTGGGGGGTTGTCCGGGGTCTAAGGGGGAGGGTGGGGGGGTTGTCCGGGGGGCTGTCCGGGGGGCTATCCGGGGTCCAGGGTGGAGGGCTGGGGGCTGTACGGGGGGCTGTCCAGGGGGCTGTCCAGGGGGCTGTCCAGGGGGCTGTCCGCGGGGCTGTCCGGGGGGTGTTTGGGGGGTGTTCGGGGTCCAAGGGGGAGGGGGGGTTGTCCAGGGTCCAAGAATGAGGGGGGTTGTCCAGGGAGTTCTCAAACACACAACCACTAAAAGACAACAACATCCATAAAAACAGACAATATATAAAAATAACTCAACTCCAATACTATACTACGAGTCTAGATAAAACCAACAACTAGAATAGATTAAACATCAAATCTCAAGTCAAAAATGTAACGGATCAATATGTCCCACATCAGCATCACCATCTCCATCATCATCATCATCATCGCCCTCGTCATCGTCCTCCTCATCATCCTCACCCTCCACAGCGCCTTCCTCCTCGCCTTCTCCCTCCTCCTCGCCCTCCTCATCTCCCTCCTCTTCCGCATCAGACTGCTCGCCATCATCATCTTCAAGCTGGACATCGGCCTGACCACCACTGGAACTGCCACCTGGTGCACCATATATAGAATGTATCGACGACATGTATTCATCAATCGCTGGGCTGGCCTCTGCTGGAAGTGTTGGACGTAGAACTTCAATAAATTTCATAAATGCACTGTTTGCCCTAGCAGACTGTTCTGCCGTCTCTGTGGCCCTTTTCTCAGCCTGTTCTGCCTGTGCCCTAACTTGCTGCAGCTCGGTGGCACTACAACTCGTACCTGAGGCAGGCCAATACCTCGTCGGGGCTATCCTAGGTCGGCAGCGTACTCTGCCAGAATGATCCTCTCCCAACACCTGATGTAAGTGATCAGATGGCCCAAAATTGTCTGCTTCTTGGGCATCGAGGGCCTCTAAAGCATCCTGTTACAAATATAAATATAATATTAAGTTACGAAATATATATTAAAATATAAAATCAACAGATTAAAACTTACAATCTGCTGCTGAGCCGCTTCGTTGACAGCACGTCCATCCTTTTTTCGTCTACTCGAGCAAAACAGTTTTGCTCGAGGCACACGTCCTTCAATATTTTGTACTTGCCTCTACAATGACATTGAAAACAAAATTTATATAAAGACTTCAGAAAATAATTGAATAATTGAGGAAACAAAAGAAAATGTAAGTCGTAAAGAAAACTTATAAACAATTGTCATACCTGCTGCCTCTCATGATCCGGCATCGTCGTGCGTCCTAGTGTATGGAGGTATTTTTTTGCATCAATGTTTTTTTTGTTTTTCCCAGATGATTCCTAAATAAAATTCGATAATGCAAAGGATAATATTAATGCAAAACTTGAAAGTTATTATTTAAATACCTCAAATGTAATTCATACCTTAAACTGGGTACTCGTCCAATGAGTAATCATCTGACGATACTGCTCTATAGGACAATCATCCACGACTGGTACCGCCTCTAACTCAGTGCCAACTCTAGCACGCCAGCCAATATACAGCTCATGCTTGTAGGCTCTCCAAAGCTCGCCTAAATCCTTTAGACGTTCCAGTCGTGCACCCTCACCATCAGGAAAATTAAATCGAAGCTGAAATGAAAATATTAATTTATATAAATACAAAAAAAATTCATGGCATTAAATACAACAGATTTTTTTACCCATATCTCTGCCCAAGCTCTATCTTTGACCTCATGTGGCAAATGTCTCCACGACAGCGGGCTGACGGGAATGATGTCGGAGTATTTGGCAAGCGTCGCCATAAAACTCCGACATTGCTTCCCTGTTTTCTCAACCATCTGATTGTCTTCATTATATTCCACCATAACCTGTGTGCGACGGTTCCACACCGAACACATGCGTGTACGGCCCCGCCCCCGCCTCCTGTCAGTAGATGTATCTGTCATGAAAGAAAAACAAATATTTTATCAAAACATGTTATAATGAAAATAAATATTGCTATAAAAATTTGATAGGGTTTTATAAATATACCTGTGCTAGTCTGATCAATGAGTGGCGCCGGATCCACAGAACCTGATGGAACACCCTCTGGTGGAACAGGAGTCGAAGACGATGGAATATAAAAGCTCGGAGAGACAGAAGTAGAAGGAAAAGAAGATGGAACAACTGTATGACCTGTTGCTGACTGGGGAGTGGGAATCATCATGGGATGTGAAAATGATGGGGCAGAAGATGCAGAAGGTAGCGAAAACATGGGAGGTCTAAATATCCCGTGTGTCCCTAACGACACACCGGGATCAGAATGTGGGAAGGCTGAAATGTCAGTGGGAGGGGCAGGGTCTAGTCGGGCACGCGCAGCTCTATGTCCACCTCTGGTACGAACCCTCCTCGTACCACCGGCCTGAGTACTAGGACCAGTACTAGGCTCCTCGTCGAATAACTGTCGACGTAATGGTGGATCCTACAAAAAAGTTTACAAAAAAATTAATCACATGTCATTATTTATTCTGTAAATATATATATATATTTGAAATAAAGTACTCACTGTAGGCACTAATGGTGGAATGCCCATCTCCTCCATCCGACGATTGTTCTCCGCCATTTTTTTCTTCGTCTCTCTTCAATTGGCTTCATTTCCTGCATTGGAAAACAAATATGTAATTAATTAGAAAAAGAAAATTAATGTGTAAACCAAAAAACTAAATATATGAGGGAATGAGGGGATTCATTGGTAATTTAGCTATCAATTGTTTTAGAAGAGCTTGAATGAATTTAATAAAACATACAAGTTGTAATGTTCACCAAGTTAGAAATATTGTTTGATTTGGTTTGAATACAGTTCAATTCCAAATTAGAAAATGCAATTCAAATAAAACAGCAACCAACCTTAACAACCCAACTCGAGGTAAACCAAAAGAATTGAGAACATGGATGAATGATTCTATATATTTCCAACCACAACTTCAGGTTCACAATCAACTCTGACAATTGAGCTATTGGAGTCATCAAAAGAAATAAATGGATTGGTTCCAATGGCAATAGGGACAGTGTCAATTCCATCATCAGCATCATCAAAAATATTTCTTGGAATTACTTCAACTACGACACCAAATTCTGGTTGAAGTTGATCTTTGACATAAAAAACTTGTTTAGCCATTGATGCCAACACATATGGTTCTTCAGTTGCAAGAGTGAGGGTCATATTAATTACTCGAAATCCACAATCATCAATAAATGTGCCATGTCTCGTCATCGAATCAAACCAATGGCATTTCATCATTGTGACTCGTCCATGAGAGTAATAATCCAATATTATTATTTTCTCAACGACTCCATAATAACCCACATTTTCAAGTCGCGGTCTACTATCTGATGCACTGGCATAACAATCTGTTGTGGCAGTAACCATAATACCATCATGTTGTGTTCTCATGTTTTTGGCTCGTTCAGTGACAATAAATCTGTACCCATTGATAACAATTGATTTACAGTCACGAACCACGGTATTAGGACCAAAAGCCAAAGCTCTTATTTCCTCAGAGACAAAGTCAGCAGACAAACTCAATACCTGCAATATAAATGACAGTTAAACTTAAGTAAATATTGAAATAATTAATTTAAACAGTAATATTTTTACCTTCAATTTTAACCAAGCAGAAAACTCTTTGCTATGCAAAGTCTCTCTCCTTCTCAAAGATAAAGAACGATGCTTCCTATTTATCATTGTTTTATGTTCCCTGTAGATAAAAAAATATGAATAGTTTAATAGATATATATGTAAGATATATACATATTCAATTTTGTTACCTGATATAGTCATCGAACAAATCACAGTTGAACAAAACTGTGCGATGTGCCATCTCCCGCTCTTCATGGCTTAATGTCTTCAATGTATATGATCCAGGAATTCCTCCTGTTTGAGGAAGTGATGGAAAACTGGGTTCAATTTTCTCATATTGTTCTTCTTCATTTCTCATTGGTCTGTTCATTCTTGTAGTAAGATCAGACAAATACATTGAACAGAAATCCATACATTCTTGAGCTAAGTAACCGTTCACGATAGAACCTTCGGGATGATTCTTGTTTCGAACATAAGACTTTAATGTGAACATATTTCTTTCAGTTGGATACATCCAACGAAAAGAAACAGGTCCTCCGAGAAGTATTTCAGTTGGAATATGGACAGTCAGATGCAGCATGCATGTGAAAAATGATGGGGGAAATATTTTCTCCAACTCACACAAAATTAATGGGGCATCTGTCAACATTTTTTGCAAGAAAGACTTGGACAACTTCTTAGCACAAAGATCTCTAAACAAATGGCACAACCGAATAACACCCACCCTTACATTATTGGACAAAAGATGACGGATTGCTATTGGAAGCAACTCATGCAGTAGAACGTGATAATCATGAGTCTTCAAAGATTTTAGCTTCAACTCTCTTCTATTGACCCGTTTAGATATGTTGCTTGAATAGCCATCAGGAACTCTAATAGTCTCTAATACTTCCAAAAATTGTTTTTTTTCAGTAGGTGTCATCACATAAGAAGCACATGGAAGTTGCCATTTATTTTCACTAATACGCACAGGATGCAATTCTGGTCTGATGCCCCAATCCACCAAGTCACGTCGAGATCGTAAATCATCTTTTGTCTTCCCCTTGACATTTAGAAGAACTGAAAGCAACATTTCACATATATTCTTTTCAATATGCATTACGTCTAAGCAATGACGTAGCAAATTGGTTGACCAATAAGGCAAATCAAAAAAGATACTCCTCTTCCTCCAATTGTAACAGGTTTCTGTGGAAACATTCTTTCTCTTTCCAGATTTCATTTGACCCTTCCCAAACGAAAAACTGAAATCTTTCAATTCATTAAGCACATCAGTTCCAGACATACGCTGAGGTGGATCATCGGTCTCTATAGTATTATCAAATCTTCGACGATTCATTCTATATGGATGATCCTTTGGCAAAAATCGTCGATGTCCCATAAAACTGAAACTACAACGATGTTTCAGTCTTCTGGATCGTGTATTCTTCATACAAACTGGACATGACAGTTTCCCCTTCGTGCTCCATCCAGACATCATTGCATAAGCCGGAAAATCATTGATTGTCCACATAAGCGCAGCGCGCATCTGAAATATGTCTTTCGAACATGCATCGTATGTGCGCACACCCACATCCCAAAGAAGCTTCAACTCTTTTATTAAAGGTTGCATGTATACATCAATATCAATGCCGGGATCAGAAGGACCAGATATGAGTATACTCATGAAAGTGAAAGATTTTTTCATACACAACCATGGGGGAAGATTATAAATGTGCATAAAAACGGGCCATGTGCTGTGCGAAGTAAGCATCTGCCCAAACGGATTAAAACCGTCGCATGAAAGACCCAGCCTCACATTACGCACGTCAGCTGCAAAATCAGGATGTCGAGCATCAAATCTCTTCCATGCAAATCCATCTGCAGGATGAACCAACTCATCATCATTCTTCTTTCTCTCGGTATCATGCCATCTCATTTTTATTGATATGTCATCAGACATAAAAAGATTCTGGAGTCTGGGGATCAATGGAAAGTGCCACATTACTTTCTGTGGAACGCGGGATGGTGTTCCATCAGATTTTGACTTCCAGCGGGACGTGCCACATTTTATACATTCATTTCGTTCAGCGGTTTCCTCCCAGAATAAACTGCAATCTTTCGGGCAAGCATGAATTTTGTTTCTTGAAAATCCAAGTTCCTCAACTAACTTCCATGCCATATAGTGGTTTGAGGGAATATCTGCATCATCTGGAAGTAAATCCTTCAAGAGGGTAAGAATGTAATCGATTGCTGTATTAGAAATCCCATACATAGTTTTCCCATGAAATAATCGGATTAAAAATTCCAGCTTTTTCATTTTATCGCATTGTCGATATACTGGAGTCGTGGCAGCATCATTCAATTTTTTCACCCTATCAATATCATCATTTTCACTAGATGCATCAGCTGTCCTCATATCGAAGTCTTCTTGAGTCGAAATCCTTTCTTTTTCATGATGACGAATAAACGGAAACCGATCATCTAACAAATTCTCCATTCCAGTCTTTTCATTTCGATCATCACCAATTTGAGATTTCGTTTTCTCCCCATTGTGATACCACAGAAAGTAGTTTGCTTGAAACCCATTTTTGGTTATGTGGTAGCTGACTTCTTCACGGCTCAACCAAGGTCTACCAACACAATTGGAACATGGGCAGTGTATGCGACCACTATCTGAAGCATTGTGAAATGCAAAATCTATAAAGCTCTCCAAATTGTTTTGAAAATCGTCTGAGATCCGATCGGTTTCATACATCCAACTTCTGTCCATTCTGTAAAAAGAATTTATATAAGTCATTTTGTCATAAACAATTCAATAGGCATTAACTATAATAGAAAATACATTTAAGTAAACGATAAAGGAAGAAAATAATCAAGGTATCAACTACACATGTCAAAAAAACATACAAATGTGTTATTGAAAAAATGTAAAACCAACAAGAACTTAATGTATTATATCACATAACAGCATGACTCATCCCATAACCATATTAGTAGGGTATCATGAACATGAATAACATCAACCTTGTGCCATCCTCCTACCCTACATGACCCCAACCACATGCCACATCTTATTATAGCCTTATCACATCACACCTCACCGAAAAACACTAGGGAAATCATAGTACATCTCACCTGAAGACACATGGAAAATCACATCGCATCTTGCCTAAAAACACATGGTCAATCACTTTTTAAGGAAGAGTAGGGAAGACATGGTAGCTATCCAAACATATAACCACCATCCTAGATATTAGAAAAAATACCCATAACTCAAAACCTCTGATCGTTGGTAAGTTTATCCAACTCTGGTTGGGAATGTGTAGAAATAACATAAAAATACATGATATATAGATAGCACAAAATACTCAACCTATGGGTTCACATTAACTACATAATCACACACTTCACTACTACCATAAAACACATAAACCACACCACCACCACACAAGACGCATATCATAGGAATATAATTCTACATTCAATAAGTCTATCTATGAAATTATCATAAGAATCCATGTATCAATTGGAATATAATTCTACATTCAATAAGTCTATCTATGGAATCCCTCCCTTGGATCCATGTATCACCAATGGCTTAATCAATATTCAAAGAAATGAGTCTATCCGTGGAATTCCACTGTGAATCCATTTATCACATAAAGCATATAAGTTAATAGAAACAAGATTATATACCTGACATCCTAATAGAATCCATGTATCACTATTTACTATTAATCATTTAATGAATTTCATTTCATTTAAACAATTCATTAAACATACCAAGGTCAAAAACAAAGGTATTTAATACAACTCACCTCAAAATGGCGACTCAATCAAATAAAATTCAACCACTCACATGGGAATTTTTAATATAACACTCCTAACAAGACTATAAAGATATCACATGCATTAGTTATAATATATCTAACATGGTAACATAAAATATAAGTGTTAAAGGGGAATGCAAACCATAAAATACCCTTAATTAATTTAATTTACAATTCAATTCATAAATCGAACAATCAATTCGATTTATATAACCTTTCACAAATGACATCCCATGTTCAAAGGGTAAAATCCAAAAAGGAATTTTCAAGAAAACTCACCCTTAGGCGCCGGCAGTAGCTCCAAAATCGTCTAAACTGAAGGGAAAAATAAAAATAAGTTTCAATACTATCCAAACATTTGAATACCTTTTGAGATAAAGAAGAAGAATAACCTGAAGAAGAGCTTCAAGGTCCGGCCGGCAGTACTCCAAAATCGCCTGCTGCTGCTCCCGTTAGGGCTCTGTAACGCGAATGGGGGAGAGAACGGGCCGCTGGTGATTTGGGGAAAACCTTTGCCAACGGTTTTTTAAAACCGTTGGCATATCTCCCCGAAACAAGGCCTATCCCAACGGTTCCATAGAACCGTTGGGAAACACTCCCAAAACAAGGTTTTTCCCAACGGTTCCTAAGGAACCGTTGGGAAAAACTGGCCTACCCCAACGGTTCTAAGGAACCGTTGGGAAAAACTCCTCAAAACTAGGCCTATCCCAACGGTTCCCTAGAACCGTTGGGAAAAACTCCCCAAAACCAATCTACCCCAACGGTTCTAAGAAACCGTTGGGAAAAAACTCTATTTTTATCATTTACCAACGGTTTGATAGAACCGTTGGTATGTAACCGTGGGGAAAAACCCACATTCCAGTAGTGTTTTGGTGAACATGTTTTCTATGATAATAAAATTAAAATGGGGTCCTAGTGGTAGGAAATGAGAAATAATCCATCAAAGAATTATAATAGTAAGAAAATAATTTTTCTAGTTTTTTGTAGATGTGGTAAAAATCACCATGGGGAATGTTTTATGAAATCTAGGAAGTGCTTATGATTTGGTAGGTTTGGGAATATAGCATGTGATTGTAATTAAAAATATATTAGTAGTGGTATGAAAAAATTTGATAAGCAGTAAGTAAGGTGTTTTTAGTATAATGAGATGGTTTATTATGTGGATTAATGTTATAAGAAGAGAAAACAATTATGGGAAACAATAAGAATATAAGTTTAAGGGTGTGGTGAAATCCATTATAACTATTTAGATATTTGTTGGGACAAAGAAAGAAGTGGTAACAAAAAACTACTTGTTTATTCATATTATGATAATTTATAATTTGATTTGGGGTCTATACAATCTTTCATTTTAATGATTTTGTAGGTAAAATGAAAATTTTACCTAAATAAATGATGTCAATAATTTTGGTGAAAACACCCATGGATAGTATTAAATAAACAAGGATTTAAAAAGATATTATTGTTACCATCCATGGAAGTATTTTCCTTAAAAATCTAGTTTTATTGACCATTATAGAGTTTTTTGTTATTCTATGTATGGGTTGGATTTCAGTTTTTCATGCTAAGATAGTATACAGAGCCAAAAAGTAATTTTTCAAAACAATTTTCAGTTTTTATAAAATAATGAATTCATACCTTTGATAACATATCAAGAATCTGAGAAAATTTTAAAAGATAAAAATAAAATATATCTTGATCATGTTGTTGAAATTAATGAAATTATTTAGATTTATAATGTAGTAGTTGTAAAAGAATATCTAGATGTTTTTCCTTCAGTTTTTCTATGTGTTATTTATGATTGCGATGTTTAGTTTACTATTGAATTAATGCCTGATGATAATACAATTTCAAAAACCCTTATTTAATGGTTGATATAGAACTTATAGAATTTAAAAATTAATTATAAGAGATGATTAATAAAGGTTTCATTCATCCTATCACTTCACCGTGGGGTGCACTACTTTTATTTTTTAAGAATAAATATGGTTCTTAGTGGATTTTAATCAATTATAGAGCATTGAATAATATCAGTATTAATAATAAGTACTCATTACCTTATATAGATGACTGGTTTGATCACCTTCAAGAGATCAATATTTTTCAAAGGTTGATCTATTTTTCGAGTTCCATTTATTGATGGTGAATGAGGATGATATCCATAAGACAATGTTTCATACTAGGTATGAGAATTATGAGTTTGTGGTTTTTCCCTATGGGTTGAAAAATGATCCAGCTATATTTATGGACCTTATTAATAGAGTTATCCAAGATTTCATGGATAAGTTTTTAGTTGTGTTTATTGATGATATCCTGATATATTCTAAATGTCATTATGATCATTGATAATATTTAAGGGTTGTTTTTCAAAACATAAAAGATGATAAGTTATATAAATTTTTTATTAAATGTGAATTCTTATTGTAATAGATTTAATTACTTGAAATTTCATAAATAAATATTTCATAACTGTTAATGTAATATCCCCTATATTTTAAAATAATAACATTATGTTCGATAATGTATTCGACATGAAACACTGAGCTTAAACAACCTGTGAAATATATAACCATTATAACATAGATGTTAAATTGGTAGGTATGAATAGTATTATATAATTTATATATATATATATATATAAATTTACTACTCAACATATATATATTTATTTATAATTTTTTTGTAATTAATCAATCATCTTTTATTAAATTTGTTTTACTCATGAAAATATGTTTTCTTCAAAAATGATTTTATTTCTTTTTGTGAGAAAATATTATAATTTTTGGAAATTTTCAATTTTTTTGATAAAATAAGATTCATTTATGAAATCTAAAAAAATTAACCCAGGGATAAATATTGGTATTTTTTTGGAAAATATTTATTTTTCAGTGAATAGTGAAAATACCGATTTTTGTAAAAGTCACTTATTTCCAATAAATTAAATAATTTGAAAAATAAAACCATGTTTTTAATATGATATAAAGTAACATAAGTATTATTTAGTTATATTTAATACACTTAATTAAATTTTAAACCTATTTATATTGGATTTTAATATAAGTTTATTTTTGGGTTTAAAAATTATATTTTTTTGAAAACTATTTTAAAGTGTGTAATGTTTATCATTTTTAATTAATTTAAACAAACCCTAATTAATAGTGATTTAAATGAAATTTATAGATTATATATCATTAAATATAATTTTTTATTCATAAAATTATTATTATTAGTCATAGAGTTAATATAAAATCATATTTTCTTGAAAAATACACGTCTTAAAAACCCACTTTTTATCACGTCTGTGGGTTTAATTTTAATTTATATTTTTCTAATTCTATGAATTTAATTTGGTAAAATAGATTTCATATTTATAATCATCATAATTTATATTTTTTTAAAAGTCCAAATTATTTTTTTACAATAATTAATAGTGAAAATATTAAAAATTAATTACCATAGTTAGGGTGAAAATGGGTTTATCAGGGGTCAAACTAAAAAGATAAGTGTTAAAATGACCTAAAACTTGTCTAAAATATATTTTTTGGGAATATTTAGAGCATATAATTTATAGGGTTCTATACTGGTCCATTTTTAATATTTGTGTCATGTAAAAAAGATGGGTATCACCTTTTCTTTTCCAAAATTACAAGTGTGCCACTCACCTCACTTATAAAAGGAACCCCCCTATACTCTTCTATTCATATCATAAATTTTTTTTAGAAAATTGTAACGTCTTGGATCTGAGTGCCACTCAACGGGTTCCCCGAACCTGGTTGGTCACATGACCTCAAGCACATTTTCCCAAATGCTATAGGTTGCTGACTAGCAGCGAGGGCCTAGGTCTGATAGTGGGGAAACTATGACCTCATTTTTCAAAGTGTAACACAGTAGAAAAAAGTACAAGCATACATAAGTAGAAGTAGTAAACAATACCAATGCTGAAATGGACACAGTATTGAAGTAAAGAAAAGACCAATAGTCATATATAATGATGAAATATGTCCCTAAGTCTAAGAAAGTAACCAACACATGATACACTGTAATCTGAAACAATAGAATATAAGGGAAAAATATAGAAAAGCAAAGAAAAATAGCACAACAGGAACTCAACAACATCGCAAGCCTACGCTCGGTCCTATGCTCTCCTACTCCTCTGCAACATCAAGTACCTGTATAGTTACTCTTGCCCTTATCTACACCTGCAACAATTTAATATGTTTGAGCCCAAAACATAACCCAAATAGGGTTTTAGAAATAAATCCCAGTGGGCAACCACTAAAGGCCCATGCCCAAATGTCAGGGAACTTGTGCAACAACAATGTGCATTAATGAAAATGTATTAAACTAGGAAGTACTCAAAAACAACCAATCCTACCAGTTCAATTTCCATTAATCATTATTTAACAATTAAAAATAACTGAATTAGAAGTTCTCGAGAATCATCCGCAGCCAAAATACTCTTACACAGTGCCGTAGTATAAACTATAACAAGATATCTAACAAGTACAAGGTAAACAATACCAAGCCTGTGCTTCAGCTTGGCAGATATAACACGTGAAATCACCACAGTGAATATGAAAAGTAAACAGAGTCCTCATACATGAAAAACCTTACCCTCAGGTAATCATAACCATGCCCTTAGGATAATCAGAATTGAAACCCTCAAGTGATTGCCCTCAGGCATAACGAATATTTCCCTCATCCATACAAGATAATTCCCTCAGGCACGGAAACAACTGCCCATAGGCATATAAAACATTGCCCTCAGGATAAATGAAACACCTGACCTCAGGCTAAACAAACACTTTCCCTCAGGATAAATAAAACAATACCCTCAGGCTAATAAAGTAACCAGGCCGATCCCAACACATATCAATCAATTATATACATTTTCTCTCAAGAAAACTCAAAGCATGATAAATCACGACATACCCTCGGGTATCCTGGACAAATGTCTTAACAAGAGAACGCCCCCATGATGTGGCCCTGGATCAAGGAAATAATCCCAAAAAATAGTTATAAATATTCATTAAATTACATATACAATTCTAGGTATTTAATTAATCAAGGCCTCAGCCATACGACACACCAACATGGACGCATAACACAAAGGTACACAAAAACCCCATGACAGTTGGAATCAAACATCATACCACCTACCTTGATCTCCTCTAATCAATATACGTGAATGATGCCTTCTAAAACTTCCAAGAATGACATAGATCTGGGATAAATGAAAATGTGTTCAAACCCAAATTACTTCCCCTCAGGAAATAATTAGAAGGAAGGGTTCGAGAAGAGTGAAGAACTCACCCGCGCAGTTCAATCGAGACCATCGGCGAAGGAATCCGAGTTCTGGTGTCACGACCCCCTTCCATCAAAGATGCCCCTCCTAAGTTGGCAATGGTGAAAGGGAGATAATGACCCCCGAGTCCCGCCTCCAGTAGGATCCGGGGTGGCGACTAGCACCAAGGGTATGAGTTTTCACAAATATGGGAAGCATTACCCTTTTTATTATTTAAGATCGGGAAATAGGATGAGTCAACCAACAAAAAGAAAAGGAAATGAAAGACAAGTTAATAACTCAAACCAATCCCACATGCATGTTTAAATAGTTCTGAATCAAGGTACAAGTACAAGAAATCTCAAAAGTACAATACCAAAAGAAACAAAAGTACAACAACTACAACAACTACAACTGTCCCGACTAGTAGGGTCCCAGACGGCCCTGGTAGTCCTACTGGAAACCTGAAAGTAAATGTAGGGTGAGCATACAAGTATACTCAGTAGGGAAACCTAATGATCTCGTACACAAGTGGGGAGACATCCTAATGTCCCGTGAGAACAACAGAAGAAACCTAGCAAGGAATTCTCTCCACCCAACCTCACCAGCCACACTCACCAAAAAACACAATCACAACAGGTAGTAGTATATAAGAACAAGAGTATTGGGTACCCCGCACCATTTCCCATTAGTTAGCTACTCTTCCTAATAAAGAATGTCCTGATGCTACCACACTCTTCCTGCCCGCACACACCTGGGCCTCAAGAACCGCATATCCAGCCCACACACACCTGGGCCTCACAACCACACATCCCGCCCGTACACACCTGGGCCTCACAACCACATATCCCGCCCGCAAACACCTAGGCCTTATTCCGAAGATTCATGGGAAAACAAACCTTCCCGAAGAGTCTTGGGCCAAAACGACCCCAATCGAAACCTACCTAAAGGCTCTTAGGTGTAAGGTCACCTCAAGCCATCACAGCCTAGAGAAGAAGGAGCAGGAAGGAGCTAGTAACTAAGGGGAAAAACACCCTCTCCCATGAAATGGGAGTGTTCAGCACTAAGTGCTCAACATGGGTGGGGTGCGATAAAACACAAAAGATACAGATACATATATGTATACCAAACACACAGCCCAACCTATGGCTTCTAAACAGAGAAACTGAGCACGTGCCTCGACACTGTTACTACGAAGCATGCATACAAAAAACAACCCCAACCCCATTTAGGTTTTCACATTTCAGAAGAATTTGTTTCTTTAGCCCCTTATCTACTGGGAAAACAAACACAACCAACCATATCAATCGTTCATGAAACATATCCCTGCCATCCACAAATCAAGTTAGGAAAACACAAGCAGCACAACAAGTCCCTTCTTATTAACCAACCAACCCATTGATTATTATTCCCGTTCCATTACCATGACCCACCATTTATTAAATCTTCCACTTTTTATTTATTATTCACAACCCATAGTTCGTTCACATTCAAGCCCATCCCTGCAGTCCCACTGCCAACCACCATAACCACAATTACACCAAAAACTGTACATCATTATCCCTTTAATACCATTTATCACAGCCCCGCTGCCCATCACCAACATAGCATTCACACCAACCCACAACCAAGCCAACCTCAGCCTCAATGCTCACCTGATCCACAACAACCCACAAATAACCCCCATCACATGCCACGTATCCAAGCCAACACCCACATATTATTTATTCCATTTTGTTCAACTGGGGTGATCACACAAGGGTTCCAGATTTTAAATCAGCCAACTTTACTTGATTAACCAAAATTCCACATTCAACAAAGTTCCATTCACAAAAACAGTCTAGAAAGATAGGGCAACATTTAATTGCGCAAGAAAAGGCCCCCAACGACCGTGATTTTCAGTAGGCATAAACCTATTCAATTCACAACATAATATCACAGGATATAAAATAATGTAACAATAATCAAAAACTTCCCAACCCCGTTATATAAGACAGTTATTATCTTAATTAAACCAGTTCAAAAAGTGTTTCATGTAAACAAGAGGACACCCACCCCACATGTTGCACAAATTAGAGAGACGAAGGTAATATCACTACCTCAATAGGTTCTGATCACACAGCTCCCCCGAATCAACCTTAGAAGACATCCGTCGGCATCCTTTGCCTCTGGAAAAACCTGGAAGAACCTCCTCGGGTGGAAGCTAGGAAGGAAAGGCCAAAAGGAAAGCAAAAAAGCCAAGATCAGAAGTTTTTCCTCGTCGTTACGATCCCGTGGCCGCTGATAGATCGTAAATCAGAGCTCGGACGAAGAAGTTATGGATGAAAGGAGCCTTAGAGTCTCGTGGGAGAGCTATACTCAAGGGAATGAGGATGAGAGGAGTGAGTTGAAAAGGAGGAGGGGACCCCTCCTTTTATAGGCAAGAAAAAAAAGTACACGGTGTGTACTTTATGGTACACGGAGTGTACTTGGCCATTTCACACAGTCACCACGCGGCTTCCAACACGGCCTTCAACGTGGCACGCGACCGTTGACTGGTCAACACACGATTTGAGGGTAATGCATACATGGGGAGGGACTACATGGTGTGTAGTATAGGGTACACAGTGTGTACCCATTTATTTCACACGGCAAGGACATGGCTCCAACATGGCACACGACCGTTGACTGGTCAACACACTTTTTGAGGGTAACGCATACGTGGGGAGGGACTACACGGCATGTAGTATGGGGTACACAGTGTGTACCCATTTATTTCACATGGCAAGGATATGGACTTCAACACGGGGTATACCCGGAGATGGGGTACACGGAATGTACTCACACTACACGACGTGTAGTTTCAAAATTCTGAAAAGTGTGGGAAAAGTCCATTTTACCCTCTAGAACACTTCATGACCCTCTTTTTGAAAAAGGAATGGGCCGGAGAGGTTCGGGCCATTACATCAGATACCTCTTAAAACATTCTCGTCCTTGATAATTCAAAATCTAACCCAGAGGAACCCAACAAGATACCTCTTAGGGCCCTCGTTATAACAGGAACCCATCCAACAACCCTAATCATATGTATTATGAATTACTTCTCCTATGTCGAGATATTTTCTGCTTTAGGCGGCACTGAATCGCCTGCATGGGTTTAATCGCATCCTCATTAATGCATCTCGATTAAGATTTGGGTCTTTCCACTTTCATACATTATGATTTTTCAACTTGCACTACCCGCAACACCACACAACCAACACACTGCCCGAACATGTTTTTTGGGGAAATTCCTTCTCCTATGTCGAGATATTATCCGCTTTATGAGGCACTGACTCGCCCGCACAGATTCAATCGCATCCGCATTAATGCATATTGATTAAGGATCATGTTTTTCTCTTTTTCCCACACATCTGGACATGCTATACACTTCCAGAGAACAAGGAAACAAAAGGTCTCATAACTGACAAGCCAAGCATTCCATATATCAAAGGTATATAGTATAACATCAAAACAAAGCTCAGAAGAACAAAGAAAACACAAGTGAGAACAACTCTGGGTACTGAGCATGCATCTGAGCCTCTCGCTCCCAAGTTATCTCCTCAAGGCCGCCATGCCTCCACTACACATGAACCAATGGAATGGTTCGTCCATGGAGCACCTTCTCTTTACGATCCTTGATTCTAACTGGTCGTTCCTCGAAGGTCCCATAGTCTCCCATATCTAACTCTCCCCAGTCGATAATGTGAGAGTCTTCATGTAAGTATCAATGTAGCAGGGAGACGTGGAAGACATCATGAGCCTTCTCCAACTGAGGTGACAGGGCTAGCTGATATGCCACCTTGCCGACTCACCTCAGCACCTCAAAAGGTCCGATGAACCTAGGTGAGAGCTTTCTCACTTTACCAAACCTCCGCTACCCCCGTCGAGGGGCAACCTTCAAGAACACATGATCTCCCACCTCGAACTCCAAGGGCATCCTCCGATGATCAACATAAGACTTCTGTCGGTCCTGGGCTACTTTCATCCTCTCACGTACAAGATAGACTTTCTCTATGGTGCTATGCACTACCTCTGGCCCAAGAGCACCTGTCTCACCAACCTCTGCCCAAAAAATGGGTGAACAACATGGTTTTCCATACAAAGCCTCAAACGGTTCCATGCCAATAGTAGAGTGGAAGCTCTTGATGTAGGCAAACTCAACTAAAGGCAAGTGCCGTACCCATGATCCTCTGAAATCCAGAACACATGCCCGCAACATGTCCTCCAATGTCTGGATAGTCCGCTCTGTCTTCCCATCGGTCTGGGGGAGAAAGTAGTGATAAGGTGTAGCTGGGTGCCAAAAGCATGCTGTAACCCCCTCCAGACTCGTGAGGTAAACCGAGTATCCCTATCTGAGATGATAGTCTTCGGAACTCCATGAAAACAAACCACCTCATCTATGTACCTCTGTGCTAAGGTACTCACCGGGCCCGACTCCTTAATTGCTAAGAACTGAGCTTATTTTGTCAGTCGATCCACCACTACCCAGATAGCATCATAACCACCATGAGATTTGGGTAGTCCTGTGACGAAGTCCATTGAGATTTCATCCCACTTCCACTCGGGGACATCTAAAGGATGCAACAAACCACTGGGAACACAGTGTTCAGCCTTCACTTACTAACACACTAGGCATTTAGCCACAAACTCTGCCATTTCCCATTTCACCCCGGGACACCAAAACTGTTCCCTCAGGCCTCGGTACATTTTTAAACTCCCGGATGTACCGACAAGGCTGAGATATGGAACTCACGAAGAACTCCCTCACACATCGCCTCTGGAAAAAACAACCTTCCATGAAAAAGCATTCGATGTCGGCTGTCTTCTAACCATACTTCTGGAGCATTCCTCTGATTGATACGATCCCCCATCACTTCTACCTCGGAGTCCCCCCACTGAGACTCTTCCACTTGATGCAACAAGGAGGACTACACCGTCATCTGAAACAAGCAGCCTCTAACACCTTCTACCCTGGCATCCAAGTGCAAGGCAACCAATTCTCCCATTGCTTTCCAAGCATTAGCAGATTCCCAAACCACTTCCTTATATGACTTCCTACTCAGGGCATCAGCCACAACATTTCCCTTACCTTCAGTGTAATAGATCTTGAAGTCATAGTCTTGGAGGAACTCGACCCATCTCCACTGCCATAAGTTCAGGTCACATTGGGAGAAGATATAACGCAGGCTCTTGTGATCTGATAAGACCACAAAGTGTTCCCCAAAGAGTTAATGTCACCACAAATTCAATGTGAACACTACTGCTACAAGCTCTAGGTCATGGGTGGCATAGTTACGCTCGTGAGGGCGTAACTACCTAGACCCATAACAGATCACTCCCTTCTTCTGCATCATCACACACCCCAGACCAAGTCAAGAAGCATCACAAAACACATCATACAACAACCCTTCCTCTAGAAACCTGAGTATGGGAGCACTGACCAACTTCTCCTTCAGGTAGTCGAAATATTTATGCTCTATTGGAAGACTTGGTTCTTCCTAGTCAAAGCTCTCATTGGAGTAGAAACTTGAGAGATGTTTGAAATGAACCTCTGATAGTAACCTCCTAACCCCAAGAAACTATGAAATTCTGCCACGCTCTTGGGTGCCGCCCAAGAAACAACTGCCTCCACCTTCGATGGGTCCACTGACACTCCATTCTGAGACACTACGTGCCCAAGGAAGTGTAATTATTGGGTCAAGAACTTACTCTTTGACAATTTTAAGTAAATCTGGTGGTGTCGAAGGACTTCTAAGACTGCCCTGAGATGCTCAACGTGCTCCTCCTCTGATCTTGAGTATATCAGGATGTCATCGATAAACACAATGATGAACCTGTCCAGAAACTCTCATAAGACAATGTTCATAAGTCCCATGAACACAGTTGGTGCATTCTTAACTCCAAACAGCATCACTACAAACTTGAAGTGCCCATACCTGCACCTAAAAGCCATCTTCGAGATTTCACTATCCTTCACCCTCAGCTGATGATATCCAGATCGTAGATCAATCTTAGAAAACCAACCTGCTCCCCTCAACTGGTCAAAGAGATCATCTATCCTTGGAAGGGGGTAACGGTTCTTGACCATTACCTGATTCAACCTTCGGTAGTCTATGAATAACCTGAGACTACCATCTGCCTTCTTCACGAACAAAACTGGAGCACCCCATGGTGACACGCTGGGTCAAACAAAACCCTTCTCCATCAGATCTTCAATATGAATCCGCAACTCCCGCAACTCTGAAGGTTCCATCCGATAAGGGGCCATCGAAATCAGATGGGCACTAGGCTGTAAGTCTATCCCGAACTCAACGTCATGTTGGGGGGGGGGGGGGGGTAGAGTCACAACCTCCTCAGGAAAAACATCGAGGAATTTCCCAACAACCTCTGGGACATCCATCATCTCTACATCAGCTGAAACCACTAATAACCTGCCTAACAAGGAAAGGAGAGGCTTCACATGCCGACTTCCCACTTGATAGATCCTCTCGCCAACAAAAGATACACACTGACCGTTCACGTCGGAGAAAATGACTCTTCTTCGGAAGCAGTCGATAATGAAACTAACAGAAAACAAACAGTCAATGCCTAGGATAACATCATACAGGTGCATCTGTAGAAAAAGAAGATCCCCACTAGATTGATGCAGTCCCAACGTCAGCCCACATCCTTGGAAAACACAAGATACGCTGGTCTGGCCTCCAACTGGTGTACTCAGCACTAGGGGTACGGAAAGTATCTCTACATCTAGACCCAAAGCATGGGCTAGATCGGGTGCAACAAAGGAGTGCGAAGCTCATGAATCAAACAAAGAAGAAATGAGAGTGCTGAACAAACAAATCATAACTCGAACCACCTCTGGTCTTACTAGAGATTCCAGCTCTGCTGCGTTCAACTGTCCACGCCCATCTCCTCTGCCTATATGATGTCATCCACCTCTCCGACCATACCCTGGTCAAGGTCCCTGAGGAGCACCCTGAGGTCAGCCTCCTCCAGCAAATTCTGCCCTTGGAGGATCATGGTCCTGCTGCTGCTAGAAGGGCCTCACCGGCAACTGGTGCTGCTGAGGCGGGCGATGAACCTGCCCAACTCCACCGTACTGAGATCGGGTCGGGCACCGACTCTGAATGTGCCTTAAATCTCCATAAGAAAAACACTTTGGTCCTGGGCTCATGAAAAATGTACGAGGACCTGAAGATCTAAACTGGAACTGCTGGGGCCTGCTCCCCACTGGCCTGAACCTGGAAGGTCCCATCACAGGAGACCTTCCGCTGACTACCTTCCCCTTCGACTAACCTAGATGGATTCCCTCACATGGTGCACCTCCCATGCGATTGAATCCTCTCTACAACCTCTTCCTCATTTTGTACTGCCAAGTATGTTAGAAGGGTGAAGGGGGTGACAACATACTGGAGCGAAGGAGGAAGTGCCTCCTCCAAACGTCTCGCCTGAGACTCCTCATCTGGAAAGAAATCCAGAGCAAAGAGTAGGAGATCTTTGAACTTGATCTCCAACTCTCATACTGACATACTTCCCTGCTGGAGGGAGAGTAACTCCTGCCACTTCTCCGCCTTGATCATGGAAGAAAGGAATTCCTCTTGGAATTCCTTCTCAAATTCAGCCCAAAGAACCTCTTTCTCTATCATCTCTCTGAGGTAGAGCATCCACCACTGTCGCGCCGCACCTCTCAGCTGACTGACTGCTAGGGGAACCCAGTACTCCCTCGGAGCACAGATCAAGGTAAAAGCGATCCCTAACTCCTCAAGCCACCCCTCCATCTCCATATCCAAAGTATTACCCTCGTACTTCTTGAGGGTTTGCTGCTGGAAAGAATAGAGAGTCATCTGTCACTTTCTATCTTCCTTCTCTCGGTCAATCCTCATCTGATCGACTGCCTGAATCTGCTGGGCCTCGATCGTCTGAGTCACCCAGGGACGATGTCCAGGTGCCATAGCTATAAGGTAAACAAGGATCGCCTAAGCCCAAGTATCAAGGAATTTCTCAAGGTTTTATTTTATTATTTTATTCAATTTCTTTCTTAGAACACCCAAATCAAGTAAAACACAATCATGGTGATGCATGTACCTTCCCTAAGGTCTCAACCCTGCAATCAATGTAGTCTCACTTGGTCATTCGGTTGGCTCAGAGTCCTTGCATTGGATCACGAGGGGCCCTAAAATCCTATGTCCTAGCTGGTCTTCCCTGGCCCATGTCACGCACCAAGATTAACCAACACTATTTCCCTACCATCCCATGGAACCCTCACTGTGACTAACTCCAGACTCCATCCTATCTCTCAACCATCAGCCTATGATACCATTCTGTCACAACCCCCTTCCATCAAAGATGACCCTCCTGAGCTGGAAATCATGAAAGGGAGATAATGACCCCCGAGTCCCGCCTTCAGTAGGCCCTGGGGTGGCGACTAGCACCAAGGGTATGAGTTTTCACAAATATGGGAGGCATTACCCTTTTTATTATTTAATATTTGGAAATAGGATGAGTCAACCACCAAAAAGAAAAGGAAAGGAAAGACAATTAAATAACCCAAACCAATCCCACATGCATGTTTAAATAGTTTTTAAACAAGGTACAAGTACAAGAAAGCTCAAAAGTACAATACCAAAAGAAACAAGAGTACAACAACTGCAACAACTCTAACTGTCCCAACTAGTAGGGTCCCGCACAGCCCTGGTAGTCCTCCTAGAAACCTGAAAGTAAACATAGGGTGAGCATAAAAGTATAATTAATAGAGAAACCTAAAGCTCTCACGCACAAGTGGGGAGACATACTAATGTCCTGTGAGAACAACAGAAGAAACCTAGCCAGGAATTCTATCCACCCAACCTCCCCAGCCAAACTCACCAAAAAACACAATCACAAGAGGTAGTAGTATATAAGAACAAGAGTATTGGGTACCCCACACCATTTCCCATTAGTTAGCTACTATTCCAAACGGTGAACGTCCTGACGCTACCACACTCTTCCCGCCCACACACACCTGGGCCTCAAGAACCGCATATGCCGCCCGCAAACACCTGGGCCTCACAACCACACATCCCGCCCGCACACACCTGGGCCTCACAACCACGTATCCCTCCCCCACACATCTGTGCCTCACAACCACGTATCCGGCCCGCACACACCTGGGCCTCACAACCACGTATCCCGCCCGCACACACTTGGGCCTCATCCCGAATATTCTTGGGAAAACAAACCTGCCTGAAGAATCTTGGTCCAAAACCACCCCAATCGAAACCTACCTGAAGGGTCTTAGGTGTAAGGTCGCCTCAAGCCATCATAGCCTAGGGAAGAAGAAGTAGGAAGGAGCTAGTAACTAAGGGGGAAAACACCCTCTCCCTTGAAATGGGAGTGTTCGACACTAAGTGCCCAACATGGGTGGGGTGAGATAAAACACAAAAGATATAGATATATATATATGTATACCAAACACGCAGCCCACCCTATGGATTCTAAACAGAGAAACTGAGCACGTGCCTTGGCACTGCTACTACGAAGAATGCATACAACAAACAACTCCAACCACATTTAGGTTTTCATGTTTCAGCAGAATTTGTTTATTTAGTCCCTTATCTACTGGGAAAACAACCGCAACCAACCATATCAATCGTTTGTGAAACATATCCCTGCCATCAACAAATCAAGTTAGGAAAACACAAGCAGCACAACAAGTCCCTTCTTATTAACCAACCAACCCATTGATTATTATTCCCATTCCATTACCATGCCCCACCATTTATTAACTCTTCAACTTTTTATTTATTATTCACAACCCATAGTTCGTTGACATTCAAGCCCATCCCTGCAGCCCCGCTGCCAACCACCATAACCACAATTACACCGAATCCCATACATCATTATCCATTTAATACCATTTATCACAGCCCCGCTTCCCATCACCAACATAGCATTCACACCAACCCAAAACCAAGCCAACCGTAGCCCCACTGCTCACCCGATCCACAACAACCCACAAATCACCCCCATCACATGCCACGTATCCAAGCCAACACCCACATGTTCATTATTCCATTTTGTTCAACCAGGGTGATCACATAAGGGTTCCGGATTTTAAATCAGCCAACTTTACATGATTAACCAAAATTCCACATTCAACAAAGTTCCATTCACAAAAACAGTCTAGAAAGATAGGGCAACATTTAATTGTGCAAGAAAAGGCCCCGAACGACCGTGATTTTCAGTAGACATAAACCTATTGAATTCACAACATAATATCATAGGATATAAAATAATGTAACAGTAATCACAAACTTCCCAACCCCGTTATATAAGACAGTTATTATATTCATTAAACGGGTTCAAAAAGTGTTTCACGTAAACAAGAGGACACCCACCCTACATGTTGCACATATTAGAGAGACGAAGGTAATATCTCTACCTCAACAGGTTCTGATCACAACGCTCCCCCGGATAAACTTTAGAAGACGTCCGTCAGCATCTGTTGCCTCTAGAAAAACCCGAAAAAACCTCCTCGGGTGGAAGTTGGGACGGAAAGGCCGAAAGGAAAGCAAAAAATCCAAGCTTAGAAGTTCCACCTCGTCGTTACGATCCCATGGCCACTGATGGATCGTAAATCTGAGCTCGGAAAAAGAAGTTATGGATGAAAGGAGCCTTCGAATCTCTTGGGAGAGCTCTGCACGAGGGAATGGGGAGGAGAGGAGTGAGTTGAAAAGGAGGAGGGGACCCCTCCTTTTATAGTCGAGAAAAACAAAAGTACACGGCGTGTACTTTATGGTACACGGTGTGTACTCGACCATTTCACACAGTCACCACACGCGTTCCAACATAGACTTCAACGCGGCACGCGGCCGTTGACTGGTCAACACACGATTTGAGGGTAACACATACGTGGGGAGGGACTACACAACGTGTATTATGGGGTACACAGCATGTACCCATTTATTTCACATGGCAAGGACACCACTCCAACATGGAACACGACCATTGACTGGTCAACACACAGTATGATGGTAACAAATATGCGGGGAGGGACTACACGATGTGTAGTATGGGGTACACGGCGTGTACCCATTTATTTCACAAGGCAAGGACATGACCTTCAACACGGGGTATACCCAGCGAGGTGGTACACGATGTGTACTCACACTACACAGTGTGTAGTTTTAAAATTTTGAAAAGTGTGTGAAAAGTCCATTTTACCCTCCAGAACACTTCATGACCCTCTTTTTGACAAAGGAATGGGCCGGAGAGGTCCGGGCCATTACATCTGGTGTGTGTTCAGGAGCTCCTCCAAGCTTCGACCTTCTCTCTCAGAGCTCCAAACGTGTTGAGTACCTCCTCTTCTGAAAGAGGAGGCTACAACTTGTTTTAGGCAAAAAAAAATCAAACTACACAACGTGTACTTTTCATTTTTTAATTGTTCCTCCGACGAATAATTTTCACCATCACACTGTTCACCCATCGACATGATTACACGATGTGTATTTCTGAGGACACGACATGTACGACCATTCCGTTGGTGGCTACTTCCACTGACTTACTGTTCACCTACCGACTGATTACCCGGTGTGTATATACCCAGTACACAACATGTAGTCAGTTTTTACACCCTTCATCACCGAAAGGCTTACACGCCATCTATACTCATCCCACATGGCCAAAGTACATGGCGTGTGGAAAAGTAAATGGTGTATACACCCAAAATTTAAGATTTTCCCCATTTTCCTTATTTTCTCAAAAAAACTTAAGGAAAAAGGAAAAGAAGAGACCCGTACCTCAAGAATAAGAACCGAGTTATTACAAACTTCACCCTTTAAAGCAATTCATCCCCAAATTGCCCCTCCAAGGGTGGTGAAGATAAAGCTCAAAACAAATCTGGACACTGAGCACATACGGTGGTCTCCCGCTCCCAAGTTTCATGCTGAACTCAGCCATACTGCCATAGCACCTGTACGAGAGGAACTGACCGGCCTCGAAAAACCTTTGTGCTCCTATCAACAATAAAAATCAGATGCTCGTCAAAGGACGCATTAGCCTAAAGCTCAAACTCCTCGGGCTGAAAGATGTGAGGTGGGTTTGAGTGATAACGATGCATCTGAGATACATGGAAGACTTCATGCATGGCCCAATACCTCTATGGTAACTGCAACGGATAGGCAACTGACCTGACTCTCTCTAGAATCTCAAACGGCCCCACATACCTTGGTGAGAGTTTACCTTATCTCCTGATCCACCTGTGTACCAACCTCGGTGAGAGTTTACCATATCCCCAACCACGAACTCCAAAGGTCATCTGTGGCGATCAACATAAGATTTCTGATGAGACTGTGCGGTAGCCATCCAATTCTGAATCAACTAGACCTGCTCTGAAGTCTCCTACACGAGACGTGGTCCCAGTAAAGCTGCCTCACCTACCTCCAATCCGCACAAGGGTGATCTGCATGGCCTACCATATAAATCCTCATAATGTTCCATCTCAATAGTTTCCTGAAAACTATTATTATAGGAAAACTAGAACAAGGGTATATGCACTAACAAAAAAACAGTTTTTCACAGCGCCCCCCCTTTATCAGCGCTAACGAAAAAGCACTGATAAAGGGACCCCCTTTATCAGCGCTTGTTTAATAGCGCTGATAAAGGGGGGGACCTTTATCAGTGTTTTTTTAAAAGCGCTGATAAAGGGTCAGCTTCAATTTTTTTTAAAAAATATATTAATATATTAATATATAAATATAGTTATATTGATATATAAATATAATATATAAATTTTAAATATATTTTAGATAACTATAAATGTACATTTACACTTATTATACATAATATATAAGATATTTAGTGAAAATGGCTTCTTAAAAAATTTAAAAAATATTTTTAATTAATAATTTTCTAATCATTATGAAGTAATAGTCATTTAATAACAATTTGAAGACTAAAAAAATTAAAAAAATTAAAAAAAGATCCAAAATATGTTGAAAACGCAACTCAAACTTCAAACGACCATAACTTTTGATCCGGGTATCCGTTTGAGCTCTACCACATATCAAATCGAAGCCTGCGACGAGATCTACGTCGCTGTGACCTCGGGGACCCCGGTCAAGGGATTTTCGAGGCCAAAAGATGCCCAGAAGGCCTCCAAAACTGAGTTTTAGTCGGGGTACCCCGATTTTTTTAACATTTTGCGGACTTTCACCCTCGTTTAAGGGGGTATTATAGGATTTTTTTGGTGGGGTATCAATTTATTCCAAGGTATTACATTCATATTGATATTATGCCTTTGAAATTTCATCATTTTTTATGATACACTGCTATTTATAATCAAATATATAACAATATATTCATATTTTTTAAATATTCACATCTAAAAATTTAATTATAAATATAAATAATAAAATATATTTACATATAAAATATATTATCTTTATCTAAATAATAACTAACATCCATTTTATTTAAAATAAAATGAATATTTATATACCTATATATAAATCTAACTATATATATATATATTAATCTAACTATATATATATTAATCTAACTATATATATATTAATCTAATTACTATATATATATATATTAATATAACTACATATATATATTAGTATTACTATAAATATATATATTAATATCACCATAAATATATATATTAATATCACTATATATATATTAATATAACTATATATATATATATATTCATATAACTATATATATGTTAATATAACTATATATATGTTAATATAACTATATATATATATATTAATATAAATATATATTATTATATGAATAAATATAACTAAATATATATATATAGATATAGATATATATTAATATCACTATATATATATATATTAATATTACTATATATATTATAATATAACTATATATATATATTATAATATAACTATATATATATTAATATAAATATATATTACTATACGAATAAATATAACTAAATATATATATATATATATATAGATATAGATATATATTAATACCACTATATATATATATTAATATTACTATATATATAATAATATAACTATATATATATATATTATAATATAACTATATATATATATATTATAATATAACTATATATATATATTAATATAAATATATATTACTATATGAATAAATATAACTAAATATATAAATATATATATATAGAGATATCATGTATTGGAAAGAAAATCAAAATAGAGTAGTGGTAAGGGCTTAGGCGCACAGGGGGGAGGTCTCGAGTTCAAATCCTGGTGGAGGCAGGGGTGCGCGCACATGAGGAAAATTGGAGCAAGCGCTGTTAAAGGGTGGAGGGGGTGTGTGGGGTGCGCGGGGTGCTGTATAGGGGCCGAAAAGTGCTGTAAAAGGGGGGGCTCAAGCGCTATAAATCCCCCCCGATTGGCAGTATTTTTTAAATTTTTTTAAATTTTTTTAACTTTTATCAGCGTTTTTTTAAAAGCGCTGATAAAAGTGTCCTTTATCAGCACTAAAACGAAAGCGCTGATAAAGAAAGCGCTGATATAGGACCCCTTTATCAGTGCTAAAAAAGCGCTGATAAAGGGGTACTTTTATCAGTGCTTTTTTTAGCGCTGATAAAAGGGGTCTTTATCAGCACTTTTCGGAGCGCTGATAAAGGGGACCCCCCCTTTATCTTCGCTGGCTTTATCAGCACTTTTCTAGCACTGATAAAGGCCATTTTTAGCACTGATAAAGGCTGTATTTGAAATAGTGATGCTTCTTCCAAGAGCCCCCAAAGTCCAGGATGCATGCACACAACATGTCCTCTAGCACTTGTATCGTACGCTCTAATTGGACATCGGTCTGAGGGTGGTAATCTGTGCTCAGAATCACCTGTGTAACCAGTGAACTCTGAAAACTCTTCCAGAAATGAGATGTAAAATGGGAATCACTATATGAAACAATAGAACGAGGAACCCCATGAAGGCGTACTACCTCTCAGATATACAAAATTCCGAGCTCGTCAACATCGAAGGTCTCCTTGATCGGAAAAAGTGAGACACCTTAGTAAGTCTGTCCACAACAACCCACACAACATCACTTCCTTGAGGTGACCTCAAAAACCTGATCACGAATTCCATCGTGACATCATCCCATTTCCACTTTGTAATGGGTAACTGTTGTAACAGTTCGGCTGGCCTCTGATTCTCCGCCTTCACCTGCTGACAGGTGGAACATCTCGCAACAAAACCAACTACTTCTTGTTTCATACCTAGCCACCAATACTGACGTCTCAAGTCATGGTACATATTGGTAACTTAGGGATTCACTGCCCAAGCTGAAGCATGAAAATCCTGAATCATCTCCTCACGTATATCCCCTGGAACCCATACTAATCCATGGACATGTAGTAACTCATCACCATCTATCGTCCAACCGAGAGGAGTGTCCTCACTTTCCCCCCAACTCCCATAGAACTAGGCCTTCTGAATCTGATATTTGTTTCATCCACACTCTATCTAGGAGGGTAGAAGTCACAACTAAGGAAGAAATATAGGCTCTCCCTTGACTATCGTGCACCTCCAAATGCATCTCAGAGAACAAATCCAAAAGCTTACACTCACCACTGGCCTCCTGTACTACCTGTAACTGAGTCCTCCTACTCAGTGCATCAGCAACTGCGTTACCCTTACCAGGTGTATAGGCAAGCTCAAAGTCAAAGGACTGTAGGTATTACACCCACCTTTTCTGTCTCAAATTCATGTCACACTGGGTAAAGATGTATTTCAGAATTTTGTGGTCTGTAAACACCAAAACATGATATCCCAAGAGATAATGTCTCCAACAGTGCAACACATGAACAAATGAAACCAACTCGAGATCAGGCATCGAGTAATTCCTCTCATGTGTCCTCAACTACTAAGACCCATACGCAACTACTAGATCTCTCTACATCAACAATACTCCCATAACAATACCTGATGCATCACATTAAACTGTATAGCTCTTCCCTTGCACTAGAAGTATCAAGACTGGTGCTGATGTCAACATTCCCTTCAGCTCCTAAAAGGATGTCTAGAAATCTTCTGACCAAAAGAAATTCACACCCTTCTTAGTCAATCCCGTCAACAGTGATGCTAAGTAGGATAAGTTCTGTATAAAGTGCCTGTAGTAACCAACCGGCCCCAAGAAACTCCGTATCTCAAACACCTTCTTAGGATTCTCCCAGGAAACTACTTCCCTCACTTTCTCTGGGTCCACTACTACTCCTTCCTCTGAGATAATATGACCCAGGAAGTGAATCTGGTCCATTCAAAAGTGTCACTTTGAGAGCTTAGCATATAATTGATGCCCTCTCAGTGTACTCAGTACGATCTTGAGATGAGTGACATGGTCGTGTCGAGTGTGAGAGTACACCAAGATATCTTACACAAAGACTTCCACAAAAGAACACTAATATTGGTGGAACACATGATTCATCAGATCCATAAATACTGCTGGTGTGTTCGTGAGTTCGAATGGCTCGACCAAGTACTCATACAAACCATATCTACTCCAAAAAACTGTAAGCGGTATGTACGATGGTCTAACATGAAACTAATGATATCCAGATCTCAAATAAATATTCAAGAACACTCGTGCTCCTCAAAGCTGATAAAAAAGATCATCAATCCTTGTAAAGGGGTATCAGTTCTTAACCGTCAACTGGTTCAGCTTCCGATAATCCACACAGAGTCTGAGGGTACCGTCTGCCTTCTTTAAAAACAAGACAGGTGAACCCCAAGGAGATGTAATGGGTCAGATGAAAACCATTTATCATAACTCCTCTAACTTCCTCTTTAGCTATTGTAATTCATGCGTAGCCATCCTATAAGGAGAAATGGACACCGGTGCCACTCTTGGCACAAGATCAATATAGAAATCCACCTCTCTCTAGGGAGGTAAACCTGAAAAGTCATCTAGGAATACGTCCCTGAAACGATCAACCACTGGAGGGAAATCCTTCTAACATGTTCCCCATTCACCCAGATAGGAACTCACAATCTGGGCTGTCACTCCACCTCGCCCATGATGCTCGGGTCTATCTCGGCTCTCCTGGACATCCCATTCTCCCTTTTTATAGAAACTCTCCACCTTCTGGTGATGTGAAACTCACTCTATGACGATAGAAATATAAAATGGTTCTAAAGGGTACTAACCAGTCCATCCTAAGAATGATTTCATAGCTCATCATCTCTAATACATAGATGTCCCATAGAAAGTGACACCCACCAAACTCTAGGGGGAACTCCCTGCACTGACGCACACTAGCCGTTCTAGTCCCCAATGGAGTGTATAATGTCATAACATCAAAAGAAGAAGAAACACAGTGCCCAAGGCTCTCCACAACGGGCATAGATAGAAAGATATGTGTAGCACTAGTATCGAAAAGTAATGAAGAAAAAATAGAAGCAACTAGAATAGTATCTCTGACAGTGGAAGGTTTGGGATCCTGCTTCTGTTGGGTCTGTTGCACTCCATATTCCTATCTAGTGCTGTGACCCAGCGAAACAACCTAGATACCCTGAGCTAAGCCACCCTACTATCTCTGAGATCCTAGTGTCTGGCTACCATGGCCACGACCACCACCTTAGCCTGAACATCCCGACGTATCCCAATTCCCCAACTCGTGAGAAGCTGTGTGCCCTGCTCCCGCACGCAGAGTCTGCAAAAAACCCCTCTCACTAGCCACTGGTGGAAATTCCATACAAAAGTGCTACAGATGACCCATATTGCCTCAAGATTGACACTCCATTGGGTCACGTGGACACTACGATCTCTTGTTCCCCTCTTTACCGCACTGGTAGCACATCACCAGGCCACCTGAAGAAATATTCTGACTAGTACTGCCACCATGAGAGAAATTCATCTGAATCATCCTCTTACCGGTAGAAATAGTACCAGAAACTGGTGCCAAACCGCCCTGGCCTACACCACTAGCTTCCCATAGGCTCCACTCAGTACTCAGTGTCTGGTTCACAATAACATGCATTGTAGGAAACTTGAAAATATTCACCAATGCTCAGCTATCATATCGAAGACCATCCTCAAATCATCAAGCCCTAAACGTCTCATATCCCACCAGAACAGGTGCAATGATTTGTAGCTCAGTGAAGTGGGAAGAATAGTCCATCACTGACATAACGCCCTGCTGCAGATTCATGAACTCTCAAGCTCGATCTACCCTCAACATCTCTGGGAAGAAAAAGTCAGAGAAGACTGCCTAAATATCTTCCCATGCCATGTCTCTATGATTCTCAGACTAGGTGGTAACATCCCACCATCTCTTGGTAGAATCACGCTGCATTTACGTAGCGAACTTGACCCTCCGTCCTGGAGGAGTCTCCAGTTTCTCGAAGATAGTCTGCTTAGAACCTAGCCAAGACTCCGCAGCCTGTGGTCCACCATACTCTAAGAACGTAGGCGGATGCTGCTACTAGAATATATGAGTCAGCTCTTCCATAAATGTGGAATCCGGCGGTGCTCCTTGTAAGGTTTGAATAAATTGCATGAAGCCTTCATGGAACTGCATCTGCACTCATGTGTCAGGTATAATGGCTGGTGCCACATCTGGCTATGCAGGAGGATTCATCGGTAGCCTGTGGCCTACCGTCTCTAGAGTATACTCATTGCCGCTATCCTGGAGAACAAATTGTGGTCGTCTCAGTGACATGACTCTACAAGGTCAAACACACATGTTAAATCAAGATTATCAAGGACTAAGAACTGAAAGCATAAGGAGGGAAAAAGGAAAAGAAAACTTTCAAGTTTTTCAAAACAAGACTATATGGAGTGTATAATAACTACACCGCGTGTTTCCTCATGTATTTCACCTGGGCATGTGCTCTGCCAGAACTTGTCATGTAACACCCCAAACACACGGCGTGTTGTCCACACACACAACATGTACTTGAATTTTATTCCCCTGCTCGAGTCCTTCTACCCGGATTAGCCACATGTCTCTCCTTTAAATGAGACTATGTGGCGTGTATAAGATATACTTGGTGTGTACTAGATAAGCTTCACTGATCCGTTTTTTCTGCTACACGGCCGGGTACACAACTCATACTACAGAGTGTGTTCCATATGAAAATGGTGTGTACGGATTAGATTCCAACTGTGCATGTTGTTAGGGACACGAACAGCTACTCGACTAACACTACACGGCGTGTTACACTCTCACACGGCGTGTACACCACCATATTTCCTCATCCACATAGCTGAGTCGACACATTCTCTCATCGATAAAGACTACACAACATGTCCCACAGGTACACAGTGTGTTAAAGAAAAGGTAACACCGAACCGTGTTTGTTAGTGACACGGCCAGATCCCCAGGTCAAACTACACGACCTGTTCATTATTGACATGGCGTGTATAAGCTCAAGTTTTTTTCTCCATCCGTTTTGTTAGTTACACGACGAACACATGGTCAACTTTCATGGTGTGTACAATCGGTACACGGTGTGTTCCCTCTAGAACTTCCCCATCCCATGTCTCTACCCACATGGCCTATGACACGGTTAGAGACTACACGACGTGTACTTATGGAACATGGCATGTACTTAGGGTACACGGCGTGTACATAATTATTTTTCTTTTCTTCCCGAACCGATGAGTACATGGAGTGTAGTCAAAACTACACGACGGGTATTTTGGGTTTTCTGGATAGTAAGCCTTAGAAACTACCCCTGGGTCCCAGAAAAACATGGAAACCAACACCTAAGTTCCAAATTCTGATCCGTGAGGGGTCATACTCCCTGCGAATCAAAGCTTGGAATCTTATACGTGTTATAATAAGGAAAAATAAGTCGATGATCCACCAAATTTCGATTGTTGAAGGCCCATAATCCTCAAAAACCAAAGTTTGGCATTCATTCACAGAACCTTACCTAACAATACACTATCAAATAACAGTTATTTTATTAAGGCATCTATCACAACAACATGAATTTTCTAGCACAACATATACCACAACAACAAGCAATTTCTAATGCACCTATATGGCATGGAAACTATGCATGGCATGTGATTCTAACATGTGCCTAAATGATGCATGAGATGGCATACCCTCATGTCATCAGGTTGCAACTACATAGAACCCAGATATAAAAATATAAATAGCACACCAAAAGTGCATCACCCAATGGTGAAAATTAAATCAATTGTAATAATCATAAACAGAAAACCACAATTTAATTCAAGGCAATCCGGCCTTTACCTATACATGAGGTAGATACTACCAGGCCCATTTATTACCGAATCCCTTAACAATATATCTCTTTCCATCATCGCCAAATAATAAAATAAATTAGAGAAATGAAAAGTCCTCTGATACCACTTTGTAACATCCTAGATCCAAGTGCCACTCAACGGGTGCCCTGAACCTAGTTGGTACCATGACCTCAGGCACATTTCCCCAAATTCTTGAGGCTGTCGACTAGCAGTGAGGGCCTAGGTCTGATAGTTGGGAAACTATTCCCTCTTTTATCAAAGTGCAACGCATCGGAACAAAGTACAAGAATACAAAATTGGAAGCAGTAAACAATACAAATGCTGAAATTGACACAATAATGAAGTAAAGAGAAGAACATCAATCATATATAATGATGAAATATGTCTCTAAGTATAAGAAAGTAGCCAAAACAATATAAATTTCAATCTGAAATAATACAACACAAGGGAAAAATACAACAAAATAAAAAAAATAGCACAACAAGAACTCAGCAGCATCGCAAGCCTAAGCTCGGCCCCACGCTCTCCTACTCCTCTGCAACATTAAGTACCTGTATAGGGACTCTTTCCCTTATATACACCTACATAAATTTAATCTATTTGAGCCCAAGACATGACCCAAACAGGGTGTGATAAATAAATCCCAATAGGCAAACACTAAAGGACCGTGCCCAACTATTAGTGAACTTGTGCAACAATAGTGTGCAATAATGAAAATGTAGTAAACAAGGACGTAATCAAAAGAAGCTACTCCTTCCAGTTCCATTTCCATTAATAATTATTTAAAAATTAAAAATAACTGAATTATAAGTTCTCAAGACTCAGCCTCAGCCAGCAGTCTCCTATACAATGCCGCATCAAAAACTACAACAAGATATCTAACAAGTACAAGGTAAACAATATCAAGCCTGTGATTTAGATTGGCAGATATAACATGTGAAATCACCACAGTGAATATGCAAAGTAAATAGAGTCCTCAGACATGAAAAACCTTACCCTCAGGTAATCAGAACCATGCCCTTAGGCTAATCAGAATCGAAACCCTCAGGTGATTGCCCTAAGGCATAAGGTAAATTGCCCTCAGGCATATGAGATAATTCCCTCAGGCACAGAAGCAACTGCCCTTAGGCATATGAAACATTGCCATCAGGCTAAATGAAATAGTTGCCCTCAGGCTAAACAAACACTTGCCCTTAGGCTAAACAAAACACTACCCTCAGGATAAGTAAGTAACCGATCTGAGCCCAACACATAGCAGGAAATTATATACATTTTCTCTCAAGAAAACTCAAAGCATTCTAAATCATGGCATACCCTCGGGTATCCTGGCCAAACGGATAAATAAGGGAATGCTCCCACGGGGTGGCCCTGCATCAAGGAAATGATCCCAAAAATCATTTATACATATTCATTAAATTAACTATACAATTCTAGGTATTTAATTAATCATGGCCTCATCCAAACGGCATCCCAACATCGGCTCATAAGACAACGATACACAATAACTGCATGACAGTTGGAATTAAACATCAAACAACCTACATTGATCTCATATGATCAATATACATGAACGACGCCTTCTGAAATGTCTGAGAACGATGTAGATCTGGGATAAATGAAAACACGTTCAAACCCAAATAACTTCCCCTTGTGAAAGAATTGGAAGGAAGGTTTCAAGAAGAGTGAAGAACTCACCCATGTGGTTCAATCAAGACCATCGGCGAAGGAATCTCAGTTTCAGTGTGCGGTGAGGAGCTCCTCTAAGCCCCAGACTTCTCTCTCGGTGCTCTAAACGCGTCCACTACCTCCTCTGCCGAAAGAGGAGGATACTGCCTGTTTTAAGTGAAAAAAACTACATGGTGTGTACTCTCAAGTACACGGGGTGTACTTTTCATTTTTTAACTGTTCCTATGATGAATACTTTTCACCACCATAGTGTTCATTAGTCGACATGATTACGTAATGTGTATTTCTGAGGACATGACGTGTACTACCGTTCCACTGGCGGATAATTCAACCACCTTAATGTTCACCTGCCCACTGATTACACAGCGTGTATATACCAAGTACATGACGTGTTGTCAATTTTTACACCCTTCATCACCAACAGGCCTACACGCCCTATGTACTAATCCCACACGACCAATATACACGGCATGTGGAAAATTACACAGCGTGTACCCACAAAATTTGGGATATATTTCTTCTTCAACACCTTAAATATTCTTAAATTATTCTGATATAATAACAATATTATCTAAAAAATATATATTTTATTATGTTAATGTAATAACCTAAATCCATCTCCTTTTCTATAAAATGATACACAAAATCATTATTCATGTGGATGATAGACTGTCGCCTTACGATCTGATGTCATTCATTTTCTATAATTGCCTTTAAAATAATGTTATAATGATATATTTAAAGTATATATATGATATATGTATCATATATATACTTATTGAGTTATTAAATCACATATAAATTCTTAATTTCTATTCCTTGGGGGATATAATAATGTTGCTTGTGTGTACGACAGGCTACCTCCTCACAAAGCGATGTGATTTATTTTTTACTAATTTTTTACATAGAAGTTAGTAAGGATAAATTTAATAATTATATGTGATATAAATGGTATAATTATAATATTAATTATATATTTTTCATTCTTAAAAGATAATATATAATTTTATTCTTTATATTTCTACTCACTGAAAAATGATAACGTCGTTCGTGCGTACGTGTGGACTAGCACCTCCACTAAGCGATGTGATTCTTTTTTCATACCGTAATCACATGGATGATATATATAAGTATATTTTAAGGAAAAATATGGAATTTATTATATTATTATAATTATTTAAATATAAAATAGTATATACATTTTTTTCATAATGATCTTTGAAAAATGAAAATGTTACCCATGCATACGTACGACCAATCATTTCCATGATCATAATGTAGTTCATTTTTCATAACCATATTTAATGATTGGTTTTAAAAATAAAATTTATCTATAAAAATGATAATTATTTCATGATTATTATTCTTTAGATGTTGAAATAATTACCTCCTTGACCAAAGTCAACACACCAAAACCATTTTTAAACAATGAACTGGATGTCTTCAAAACACCCAATATGGAATTAACTTATTATATATTTAAATATTTTATTAAAAATAAATAAAATAAATTATTTAAGTATAAGGTATTAAACCAAAAAAAATTTCTTAAAAAATAAAATAATTGATATACTCTTACTATATAGGAGTTAAAAGACAGACATGGAAATTTCGGACTCAAGGTAAGGGTTTCTTGTCTTACATTTATTTTTGTGAGATATATGCCATATTTATCACTTATTTATATTTTATGGTGTATATAATTCCAATTTTAAAATTTATATCATGAATAATTAATAATTAATGATATTTTAAGTTTAATTTTTAATTATTTTATCCATGGGGATTTTAATTGAAAGTTGCCAAGTGGTAAAGAATTTGCATAACACAATTTCTTTTCATTGAGTTATATTAATTATTTATTGTATTTAATATTCTAAGATTATGTGTGAAATGAATTTTTATTATATTATGTTTTATTTATACTTGTTTTTTTATTTAAATTTGATACACATAATCTATTCATTGATTAATTCTCACTTCAATGTTATGATCATTGTAAGGGTTACTCGTCTCAAATTATCTTCATTGGGACATATATTATGTTATACACCCATATTATTTTATGAGGAGTATATACTAACACTTTTAAATATTATATCGTGAAATGTTTTACGCTTATTATATTTAAAGTATCATTTGAAGTTATTCTTTCATGGGGCTTACGATTGAAGAGTTACCAAAGTGGAAAATACTTTATGTTACAATCTCTATTCGTTCAGGATTGTTTATATTCATGGTTCATTTGAATGAAATAATATGATATTATTTTCTTATATCAAATATATTTATTATTAATTGGTTATTAATGTGGTTTAAATGTTTTATTTTCATTTTCTTCCATATTTATTGATGAAATATCATGAAGGTTGTTTTTAAGTGATATTGATCTTGTATCATTCTTTTAGACCAAGAATATTTCACTTCAATATAAATGTTTTATAAAATATTTTTGAATGTTTTATTTTCTAAATATAAATTATTTTTAAATATATTTTTCATGATCTTATTTTAAAATGTTTTAAAAATGAAATTTCTAAATGTTTTCCAAATGAGTAACTTTTGACTCCTTTTATAAAATGTTTGAAAACAATGTTTTTTAACATTTATGACATGAATATATTTCCTGACCATTACATCCATTATATTTCCTTGAATTTTCATTAATATGTTTTCATGTTTTTTAATGTAAATTATTTTCATTTTTTAATTTTTAGTTTCTAAAGAGGTTTTTAAAATAAAAATGTTATTTTCATCAAAAATATTTTTAATGATCTTTTAATGGTATTTCTATGAATCAATGACAAAAAACCTTGATTTTACTTATAACCCACTAGGGATATTCTGTAATAATACCATCCTCATTATTTCTCTATATTGGTTAAATTTTTTTCAAAGATATTTATATGTAACCTGTTTCTTTTCCATAGGTTAATCATGTTCTGAAAAGAATAAAGGTTTTTTCAATGAGTTTTTCATGAAATAAATTATATATGTACTTTATTCTTGATAAAACTATTATAAATTGTTTATAATGATGTGTGGTTCCATTATAAATTGTTGAAATATTGTTCTGTTATAAACCAAGGATGGGTGGTTACGTTACTATCCAAGGACAGGTGGTTCCATGATAAACCTAAGATGGGTGGGTCTATGATATCTATCCAATTCATTGGGTACTTCATATATGGAAGTGTATCATATTAGGTATTTCATTTTTATTAAGTAATATAAAGATAATATCCCAAGATGCCAATACATTTCCATTATGCTTTCTATTTTTATAACTGTTTCCTTTTATCAAGATTGATATCGCATTACCCACGATTATTGATTATAATGACTATTACTATTGTGAAATCCTTATGACATGTTTCCATGTTTTATGATCCAAGTATTGAATGTTATTAATAGTATTATTTTATGATTATTCACTTTGATTATTTAATCACACCCTTATTATCTTCTTTTTCTCATTGATGAAATTAAATTGTTAATGCATATGTTTACCCTTACTGATCATTTTATCTCACCCTTATCATGTTTCATTTTCCCCAGTTTATCAAGAATAATGTTGAATAAATTATTTATAGAATGGTTTTATATGAATGATGATGATGACATAATTTGAAATAAGAAAATATGGTTTAAAAGGCAAAAATTCTCATTTAAAGACATGAGTATTATTTATGTAAGTGTATATCCTAATTCTCTAATACTATAAACCTAAAATGTCCTTGATAATATAAGTAATCCAATATTTCCTTCTGATTTTATAAGTTTTTGATAGATAAAATTGGGCCACCTTCATCAGTATCATATACAAAAAATGTAATGTCTATGTTTTTAGAAATGGATCTGGTAGTTCAGGTTTGGGGATATTATAGTTTGTATTAGAGTAAAGGTTTAGATAAATTTAGATATTAGGATGTTTTCATGTGAGTTTATATTAAGAGTTATGGATAATTTCATAGTTATATAAGATTAATTATAATCATAAGTTCATATTCTTAGTCACCCTTTGAGGTTTTAGGAAACAATATCTTAAAGTGATTAGTAACATTTTAGGAGTTGTTTTATCAGGTTTAAGTATATGTAATGCTTTATTCTAATGTAAATAATTACTTTACATTTTTACATAGTTTTTAAGGTATTGATAATATTTTAGGTTTATATAGTCTTGGATATTAAGGTAATTATGAGAATACAATTTTTATCATGTAGATAAACATGGATTGAAAAGTGATTTGGTGGCAAAGTGATTAATGTTATTTTGGAACAAGATCGCTATATTTTTTTTGGGATTATAAGCTGAAATGTATGATATAATCTTTTAGTTTAAAGGGTTATTTAATTTCAAATTTATTTAGGTTATTTGGGATATAGGTTCATTTATATATGGAATGATTTATTTTTAACTTTGGGTATTACTATTGAATTTAGAGATTAATATAGTATTTCTTTATATGAAGGTTTACTCATTTTGGGAATTATCTTATCATGTGATAAATTTTTGGTTTTGGTTAATTTATAAATATAAGAGGAATATATTTTTATCCCTTATTTGGATATGTGATCCTTTAAAATTTTATTTTTAGTCATTTAGAAAAAACATCATGATAACTCATTATTTGAAGAAAAAATGAGATTGCCATGGAAATTGATTAAAGAATGAGATTCTACTAATCAAACAAGTATATTTCCTTATGCACTTAGTATATATGGTAAAATAATTCCTCAACTCTTGGAAAAGGATTTTAAAACACAATTTTGTCCAATTTCCATCATTTATGATGATATCGTTGATCTTTTTTCACACCTCATTAGTTTATGGTTTTGTGGTTGTTGACTTTCTCATGATCATTCACTTTATTCTGATCATTGATCTCTATCAATATCCATCATTATTTGGAAATCAAAATTTCCTTCCATGTACAAATTTTCACTTCCCACATATGTTATACTATTTGTAAACCTATTATGTGTTATTCCATATGACCCTCATACCGCCTTTTCTCTCTTATCAGTAGGATGTTTTATTAACCCTTTTTATGATGTGGTTTTCCAACATAAGTATTTTGTTTTCAAATTTTAACCCTGTGATTACTAATTTAAAGTTAAAATTATATGGAAAAAATTTATTAAATGGGGGATTATGTAACACCCGAAGATTTTAAAAGAAGAACATTACGTCCGATAGCGTATTTGTCACGCAACACTGAGCTTAAATGACCTATGAAATATAGAACCGTTATAACCTAGATATTAAATCGGTGGGTATGAATAATATTAAATAATTTAATATATATATATATATATACTAAAATGTATTAATTTATGGATAAATTCTTAGTAATTAATCAATCAATTTTTATTAGTCATTTTATTCATCAAAATATGTTTTTTTCAAAAACAATTTTATTGATTTTTGTAAGAAAATATTATATTTTTTAGGATTTTATAAATTTTATTTTATAAAATTAAATTAATTTTTGAAATAATTATATCAAAATAAACTTAGGTAGAATTTTTTAGATTTTTTAGAAAATATTTTTTTTCAGTGAATAATAAAGAATACTGATTTTTGTTAAAAAAGTCATTTATTTTCAATAAGTTATGAAATTTAAAAAGTACAATTATGTTTTTAATATAATTTAAAGTAAAATATGTATTATTTATTTATATTTAATGTACTTAATTATATTTTAATAATATTTTTATTGGATTACAATATAAGTTTATTTTTTTTGTTTAGAAACAAGATTTTTCTTGAAAACTATTTTAAAGTGCATAATAAATCTCATTTATAATTGACTAGAAAAAAACCCATAATTAATAATTAATTAAATTAAATTTATAGATTATATATCAATAAATATCAATTTATATTCGTATAAGGATTATTATTAGTAATAGAGTTATTATAAAATCATATTTTTTCTTGAAAAATACACTTCTTGAAAACCCGCTTTTTCATCACGTCTATGGGTTTAATTTTAAAGTAAAATTTTCTAATTATATGAATTGAAATTGGTATAATGGATTCTATATTATTAATAATTACAATTTATATTATATTATAATTTCAACTTAATTTTAGACCATAATGATTAGTGAAAAGAGTAAAAATTAATTACCATATTTAAGGTGAAAACGGATTTATCGGGAGATTGACTTTAAAATATAAGGGTAAAAATGAAATAAAACTTTTATAAAATATATTTCATAGACATATTTTTACCCTATAATGTATAATTCTAGAAAATGGTACTTTTTGGAGCCTTGAGGTATGTTAAAAACATGGGTATTACCTAATCTTTTTAAACATTTCAAGTGTGCCACTCACTTCACTTATAAAAGGCCACCCAATCCTCTCCTCTATACACCTTCAAATCACTTTATATTGGAAAATAAATAAAAAAATATATTCATTAATTAAATACCATGAACTATATCCCATATTTTTATTATAAATCTAACTTAATAATTATTTTGGTGTTAACCTAAGGAGGTTGTCCAAAGAAGAGGAATCATGCCCAATCGAGTGTTTTTTTATTTTATTTCTGCATTAAACGCCTTAAAATATTATTCAACTAGTATTATATAATAAAAAAATTATATAAAATAAAATTAAATTTTATTACATTAATTTAATAATAAAAATCCATCTCCTCTTCCATCAAAATAGATACAAAATAATCATTCATGTGTATGATGAACTGCTGCCTCGCGAATCGATGCCATTAGTTTTCCGTAATCACCTCTCATGGATTGTTATAATCATAGATATAAAGTATATATATTATATTTGTAACATATTTATAATTATGTAGTTATTATATCACATATACCTTAATAATTCCCATTATGTTGGGGATATAATAATGTTTCTCATGTGTATTGTGGACTACGACCTCACGAATTGATGTGATTTGTTTTTCCCAAATGATTTACATGAAAGATAATAAGGATAAATTTATTTAATATATATGATATAAATGAAATAATTATGATATTAATAAAAGATTTATCATTATTAAAAGATAATATGTCATTTTATTTTTTACCTTTCCACTCACTAAAAAATAAAAACGTCGTTCGTGCGTACGTGTGAACTACCACCTCCATGAAGTGATGTGATTATTTTTTCATCACCACATACCTTAGATGATATATATAAGTATGTTTTAAGAAAAAATATTGTATTTATGATATTATTATAATTATTTAATGATAAAATAATGCAAAATTTCTTTCCATAATGATAATTTAAAAATGGAAATGTTACACATGCGTACGTAGGACCTACCATCTCCATGATCGTAACGTAGTTTATTTTTCATAAAAATATTTCACTATTGGGTTTAAAAGTACAATTTATGTATAAAAATGATAATTATGTCATCATTATTATTATTTAAATGATTAAATAATACTCTTTGACCATAATCAACACACCAAATCTTTTTCGAAGCAATGAACTGAACATCCCCAAAACACCTGACATGGACATAAATGAATACATATTTAAATATTTCATCAAAAATAAATAAAATAAATGATTTAAGAATAAGGTATTAAACTTATTTAATGTTATTAATAAATAAAATAATTTATATTATATTACTATACCGTAGTTAAAGTATACAAATGGAAAGTCTGGAGTTGAGGTTAGGGTTTCTCATCTTAATTTTATTTATGTGAGATATATGCCATATTAACCACTTATTTATATTGTGTGGTGTATATAATTACCCTTTTACTTGTTATATCATGAATAATTCATAATTCATGGTATTTTATGTTTCAATTTTAATTATTTCATCTAAGGGGATTTGACTTTAAAATTACCAAGTATTAATGATTTTCCGTAACCCAATTTCTTTTCAGTGGGTTATATTACTTTTTCATTGTCTTTGACATTATATGATTATGTGTTTAATGAAATTTTATTATCTTATGATGTAATTAAAATTATATATATATATATATATATTTTCATTTGATATACACAATTGATTCATTGATTAATTCTCACTTTGACGTTATGATCATTTTAAGGGTTTCTCGTCACAAATTATCTTATTTGGGACATATATTATGTTATACACCTATATTATTTTATTAGGAGTATATACTACCCATTTGAAAAATTATATCAATAAAATTCTTATTTTATTGATATTTAAAGTATCATTTGAAGTTATTATTTCATGGGGATTATGATTGAAGAGTTACCAAAGTGGAAAAGGCTTTATGTTACAATATCCTTTTTTTCAGGATTACTTATGTTTAAGGTTCCTTTGGAGAAAATCATATGAACATAATTTCTTGAACCAAATATATTTATTATTCACTTGTTATTAATTTGGTTAACATGTTTTATTTCTATTTCCTCCCTTATTTATGGAATAAATATTAAGAATTTTTTTATAAGTACTGATCATGTATCTTTCTTTTAGATTTGGAATCTTTCTATTCCATATCAATATTTTCTAAAATGTTTTAAAAAGTGTTATTTTCTAAAAATAAATGATTCTAAAGTTATTTTTCATGATAGTATTTTAAAAGGTTTTAAAAATAAAATTTCTAAATGTTATCTAAATGAGTCTCTTTTTAATACTTTTATAAATGTCTGAAAATAATGATTATTTTTAATATTTATGATATGAATGGATTTTACCTTAATTATTTCAAATATTTTGACATGAATTTTACTTTATATTTTCCAAGGTTTTTTTAAAGAAAATTATTTTTACAATATTTTTTATTTTTTTAGTTTTTAAAAGTGATTTTAAAAATGAAAAGGTTATTTTCCTCAAAAATGTTTTTAATAACCTTTTAATGGTATTTCCATTCAGAAATGACAAAAACCCTTGATATTAATTATGATACAATTTGTATATTTTGTAATGATACCATCCTAATTCTTTCCCTAGATGGATTAATATGGTTTAAAATATATTTTTATAAAACCTTTTTCTTTTCCTTAGTTTAATCATGTTTTGAAAATAATAAAGGCTATTTCAATGATTCTATGATTAAGTAAATTATTTATGTAATTTATTCATGATATTGTTGTTGGAAATTGTCTATAAATATGGGTAGTTATATTATAAAAACAAGTATGGATAGTTCCATTATAATCCAAGGATGAGTGGTTAATTTATTAACCAAGGAAGGGTGTTTCCTTGATAAACCATAGACGACTGTGTCCGTGATAGCCCTCTAATGAATTGGGTACTCTAAGTATGAGATTTTACTATATTGGTTATTTTATTTTTAAGAAGTGATATGAAGATAATTTTCCAAGAGACCAATACATTTTCATTATGATTTTTATGGTTTTAAATGTTTCATTTGATTAATATTAATATCACATGGATCATGATTATTGATTTTGATGACTCTTACCATTATGAAATACTTAGGTCATGTTTTAATGCTTTATGATATTGGTATAGATGGGTATGAATATTATTATGTTATGCTCATGCACTTTGATTAAGTCATCTTATCATTATGGCCTTATTATGATCATTAATTAAATTCAATTGTTAAATCATAGGTTTACCTTTACTGATCATTTGATCTCACACTTTTTATACTTCTTTTCCCCTAGGTTTTCAAGAATGATGTTGAATGAATTATTTCTATAAGGGTTTTTATTTGATTGATAATGATGAATTAATGTGAAATAAGAAAAGATGAGTTATGTGGGAGAAATAATCATTTAAATACATGGGTATTGTTTATGTAAGAGTTTTTCCTAATTCTCAAAAACTATAAACCTAAAAGTTCATTGAGAATATAAGTGATTCAATATTTCCTTTTGATGTTGTAGGTTTTGGATAGAAAAAATTGGTTTACCTTAATCAATATCAAATATGGAAGTATAATTTTTATATTTTTATCACCAGATCATGGAGTATAGGTTCTGGGCTATTATAGTTAATCCCAACAAGAAAAAAGTGGTTGATGAATGAAAAAAACCTAAAAATGTTGCTGATATTTATATTTTTATTGGATTATAAGGTTATTATCTATGTTTTTTTGAAAAATTTTCATGGTTATCAAGTACACTAACCATGTTAACATGAAAATGAGTTAGGTTCATCTAAATAAAGGAATATAATGTTTTATTTATATGAATTGAGAAGAAAATTTCTGCATGGTCCAATTTTGGATCTATCTTTTAGAAATAGTGTATTTTTCTATCAACAATGATTCTTATTTAAGGAATCGAGGTTGAGTTTTAATATATAATGATCAGATAATTACTTATGATTCACTTTAATTAAAAATAGATGAGAAAAATTATCCTACACATGACCTTGAACTATAATTAATTAAGTTTAATTTTAAAATTTTGAGACATCATTTATATAGAGAAAAGTGTGAAATGTATAAAAATCATAAGATTTCGAAGTATATATTCACTTGAAAAGAGTTAAAAATGGGACATATGTTATAGATAGAATTTATAAATACTTATGACTACAAAATTTATTAGCATCTAGGTAAAGGAAAATAGAGTAGATAATGTTTTGAGTTAGAAAGATAATGATACATTAACTATGTTACATTTGTAACATGAACCTTTGGTTAATGTTTTGTGGAATTTTTCCTTAAAAATTGTGCATACAGAAACTCCCTCTGTTTTTTAGGTGTTAGTACAATCATATTTTTTATAAAAAATTAAGCAATCTTAGAAGGAGAATCATATTTTATAGGAAAAGGTTGAATCTATTAAGAATGGTAAATTGATAGAGTTTAATATTATCAAATAATCTGTTATTAGATTTTGAAATAGGTTATGTGTGCCAAGTGATTTCTATTTTATAGAAATAATTGTTGAATGAAGCCCATAGCTCTTTATTTTCCATTTATCCTCATATAACTAAGATGTATAGAGACCTTTAGGAGTATTACTAGTAGGATATAATGAAAATATATATTACTGACATTATGTAATGAACGAACCTGATTTACACTCAAACGATACACCAAAACCGTTCCATCACATACTCGAATGGCCTTCCCGATACCGATATGCTGGCGAAAATTGCTCGGACATCAAAATAAAAACCAAATAGAATGATTTCTACCAAACTTAACAAACCCATAGATTATATATAAACGGATCATGAAGGAACAACGAAAGGATAGTAAATATATCCTATAATAGTATGAAGATATCAAAAATAAAACAACTATAAAAGTAACCAAAATCCCCAAGAGATAAGTCCAACTGTAAAAGACTGAAACCAATCAACTATTTCATGTGATAGAGTAGAAAAACTACCACCATGCCACCACCAGTTACCCAACTTAGCTGATATAAAACCTCACCACCTCTCTACGACACCTTTCATTTCCCTGAATTGAAAGACATACATAGGTCTACATACCATCGAAGAGGTGCGTAGGGTGTGAGCTAATGAGCTCAATAAGATCCCACCCTGGTGTTCCATAAAAACTCTTTATATAACAATTCCTGTATTCTGATTTTAAATAAAATAAGGAATGACAAGCAGTAAAGTAGTTTTTATCAAAAACATGGTAAACATTTCCCTTTTTCATAGTTCTAAAACAAAGGAAAGTATGTCAATTTAAAATCACAATTTTCATTTCATTTATCATAAGAATAAGCATGCATATTAATATTAGAACAAAAAATATATGCAACACAAAATAGAATCACATGTATTAACAATAAGGATCAATATAGATCAGGATAGCAAACCACTCATAAAAAATCAATCAAGTGCACAATATGGTTCCTAGAACATAGGCATAAGAAGTAGAGGAACACCCCATTAGTAACCCACCTAAAAATGTAAATATCAATCCCCTAGAACAGCGATCCTAGAAAATAGAGGAAGTCCCCTTAAGAAAACCTCCTGATAATTACCGAAATGGATTATGGAATCAAGATTAACCTTACAAATAAGTACCCAAGGTAACCCATGTGATCATTTTCAAAAATCATTCTTATGATTTGAAAACCATTCCACAAACATTTCACAAATCCATTTAAATACTTTGAAAAATACCCATTTTCTTTCTAATTATCAATAACCAGGGAAAAACCATTTCTCTTTAAAAAATATTTTTAACAAACAAAAAACAATCATTCCAATTCCATGTATAAATCTGTTTATAAAATAGGAACAATGAGGTTCATCAACATAGTCCATAGATGGAACCACCTAACATAAAACTTGGGTTTCACATGCCTTCAATGGGATCCCCCAACAATGAAAACTAAAAGATGTCAATAAAGGCCCTAGAATCTAGTCCACACATTATAGAATTGATCTAATTGAGAAAGATGGTCAACAGAAAAGAGGAACACCACATACCTCAAGAATGAACACCCGCCACACAATAATTAACAAAGGAATAACCTCTAGAATGAGCTCACACAATAGATCTGGAAGAATACAAGATGAAACACCATTTCAAACCAATGAATCTGATAACATAATGGAAGGGTGTTACGATGATCAATGACAATGAAGAAGTAGAAATGTCACTCACCTGGAGAGATGCACTTCAACCACAACAAATATCGAATGCTAAATGGAAAGATCTGGAAGAAACATAGTATCCCAAAATCACCAGAGAGGAACCCATGGTCAAGAGAGATGGAGATCCGATAGCTGAATGGAGACTCAAACCCCATATAGCACCCTAAAAATCTCTACTTAGTGAATTAAATGACATGAAATACCATTACACATTGTGAAATCCATGATGTCTAAATACACTGAAAAACGTGTCTCCATGGATCAAAGATACAATCTTTAATTAACTCACAATGTTTAAAACTTTTCACATCATTTATCCTTTCATGGTGTGAATACTTATTACAGCATGAACCTAGTATCCATTACATTCTGTGTAACTAAGTGACAGGATATGTAAATCTCTTGAAACTTATAGAAGATCCAAAAACCAACATTTAAAAATTCATGCCAAAAAGGGAACTTGGGGAGAGAGAAAAACGTTCCTAATCAAGGTAACAAGATGTTACCAACTCCCAAACATAATGACTTTTTTTCCTGGTGAAGTCATATGGAAGATGTAACCCCTAGAAAAAGATGAAGCCACTACTTCCTCATCAACAACTCACATTCCTAAGTCCAATGAGAATCTGATTCGTGTTTCTATAAAACTATAACCAACTGAATCGACTTCCCACACAATAATTTCACTTGAGAGTCAAATATCTCAACTAGTTTCTCCAAAATAGAAACATATAGCTCTAAATAAATTTTTTCCCTACTCAAAGCATGAGTGGGATCAGGATAATACTTCATGAGTTGAGATATGAGGAAAATATATTGAATAACTTCCAATTGAATTAGAAATGCTAAATAATAAGCAACTTAGCCAAGCCACACATTGACCGAAAAAAGTCCAAAATATCGTGGAGATAAATTTACTTATTTTCCAATCTTATGGAGACCCAATAAAGGAGAAAATTTCAAGAAAACCCAATCAATAATGGAAAACTCTAAAGGAAACTGCCACCGATATATATACAATTTTTATCAACTCTAGACTATAAACAAACGTCACTGTACATCCCACATCTTTTCTGATGTCTCCTAAACCAAACTTGGTACAATCAAAGATATTTCACTCACCTCATCCCAACAATGAGGTGACATGTAGAGGGAACCATACAACACATCAAAGGGATCCACTCTAATCGATGACTAATAACTATTTTTATAAACAAACTCAACCAGTCCCAAATGGTTATCCCATGATCCACTAAAATTTAAGACACATGAACGAAGCATATCCTCTAGGATCTGAATCACATGCTCTGTCTGAATTTTTGTCTACGGATGGTAAGCTATGCTCAGTTTGACTTGAGTTCCCAACTCCTCTTAGAGACTCCTACATAACATCCAGGTAAACCCATGATCCCCCCTAAAACAATGGTAGAAGGAATCCCATGTAACCTTAAAATCTTCTGCACATATAGCTTACCCAGATCTTCAACCTTAGTGGTATCCTTGATTGGAATGAAAAAAGAATACATAGTTAACTGATTAACAACTACTCAGATATAATTCCTCCCTCGGGGAGTCTATGGTAATCCATCTACAAAATCCATAGATACCTAGTCCCATTTATAGAATGAAACCAAAAGATACTGAAGAAAAACAGATTGTTTAAAGTGATATTCATTGATCTATTGGTAGGTTTAACTATGGGACACATAATCCACAATGCCACACTTCATATCCAAACACTAGAATTATAATATCATGTCATAATACATATTTTTAGTGCTTGGATGAATGGCCCATGAAGATTAGTAATAATTAAATAAGGCTGAACTCCTCACAAATGATGGTATGAAAAACTTATTTTTAAAGTGGAACATACCATCTAAAGAGAGATAGAGACCAATTGAGAATGGTCTCCCCACCATAAAGGCTTTCTCGAATTTTATTAAACTCACCATCCTTCTACTGACTGTACAAAATATACTCTAAGAGAGATGATGCTAACTGAACACTAGTTAGAACCACACCTGAAATGTCATCATGAGTATCCATATGAAACTAATTGAAAGTCCCTATAAGGTTCTAATCCTCCTTAGAATATAGAATATCCTAGGATGGTACTTTTATTCTAAGAGAATTCTCAATGATACTCTCCTTCCCTGAGGTGTTAGTGATATTGAAGTCAAACATCTGAAGGTATTATACCCATCATATCTATATGAGATTCAATTCTTTCTAAGAAAATATATAACTCAAACTCTTATGATCAGAAAATACTATGAACCTCTACCCAAAAAGACAGTGCTATCAACATTTAAGCGCATGCATAACTATAAAAAGCTCTAAATCATGAGTGGGGTAATTATTATCATGTAGCCAAAGTTAAAGAGATCCGTAAGTTACAACATGATCATCCTACATAAGAATACATCCCAAAATAGCACCAGAAGCATAAAAAACACCACATACCCCTCAATGGGCTCAGGTAAGATCAAAATATTATACAATTTTATAAGTTATTTCAGTTCATCGAAGGAAGAATGACACTTTTCATCCCATGTGTGTTTTACCACTTTCCTTGTAAGAACAGTCAATGGTGACACCATATTGGATAAATCCTCAACAAACCATCAGTAGTATCCAACAAGGCCAATGAATCTATTTATCTCAAAGACATACTATGGTTATTTCAATGACAATAAAACATTCACCATCTCATAATAAAATGATAATCCATATTCAGAAATATATTTCCCTAAGAAAATCACTTATTGAATCTAGAAACAACATTTCAAAATATTTCTATACAAATAGTGAATTATAAGAATTTCAAAAACCAAACATAGATGGTGCTCATGCTCATGCTCAAATTTCTAATAAATTAGAATATCATCCATGCAAAATACCACAAAAGTGTCAAGATATTTACGGAATATCCGATTCATAAAATCTATAAAAACTACAGGAGTATTAGTCATACCAAAAGGCATCACAAGATATTCATAATGGCCATACCTTCTCCTAAAAGATATCTTCAGTATATCATACTTCCGAACTCTGAGTTGATGATAACCCAACCAAAGATCAATCTTTGAAAACCACTTTTACCCCTTTAACTAATCAATCAAATCATCTATCGGAGGTAAAGGATACTTTAACTTAACTGTTACCTAGTTTAGATTTTGACAGTCTACAAACAACCAAATTGAACCATATACCTTCTTGGAAAATAAACTAACGGCTTCCCTTTGAGAAACAATAGGGGTGAAAAAACCCTTTTCAATTGGTTATCCACCTGAATATAAAGCTCTTTCAGCTCTGCTAGTTCCATATGATAAGATGGTATCGATACGGGATGCGTCATTGAGACCAAGTCAACAGTAAACTCTACCTCTCTCTATGGAGGAAGACCAAATATGTATTATGATAAAACATTAGAAAAGTATCAAAAAACAATGGGAAGATCAAAACAGAGTAGATATCATCAAGATCAATTGAAAAAGAAGGAAAAACTCTCCAATGATTTGGGTGGGAAGGCCCTACACAACTATACCTTGGGTCCCACTCCCCTGAAACACATGGGAGTTCCCATTAATAGAAAGAAAAAAAATACACCTATGATTACAATCAACCTTAACTCGATAAGTGACTAGCCAATCCATACCGATGATGAAGTAAAATAGATCCAAATCAAGAATAAAAAAAATCCCAAACCAACTATATATCAGCTATCATTAATGAAAAAGAAGGAAATTGAAACCCCTACTCTTTCATCTTACTAAGAGGCATCACTAAATCCATTAAAAAGTACATAATTTTTATTGTAAGATTAATAATATCAATAAAATGTGTAGATATAAATGATTTTGAGGCACTAGTATTAAATATAATAATCACTATGGAAGATGTAATAAAGATATTACCTATCACTTTCACCGAAACTGTATCAAATTCTAATGGACAATCATTTATTGTGTGAAAGTGCTTCACTCCTAAGGCTTATGGCTAGATCTCTTTAGTCCTTGAATCACATGACTGCCCGTAGTAGCCTTTGGAGATGATGAATCTAGATTATAATGAGGGGTAGTAATAGCCTGATAGAATCACTGTTAGTAACCAATGTGTCCACAACTATTTCACATCATTGCAGGAATAGGACAGGAATGTATTATGTGTTTGACCTTACCACATTGATAGAAATTTAGAGGCACATTTCCAGATGTAGTAGATAATGTAGAGAATAATTGTTGCTGAGACCCACCTCCACCACTATTTCGATGATATTTCCACTTCCTCTTCTTCCCATGTGCACCACTGAAGCTGCCATTGGATGGAAGAGAAGAGGTAGAAAATCCAACCTTGCCTACTATATTCATATCTTCCATCATATCTTAGTCTACCATATACACATAGGTGGAAATATTTAACATAAATAACTACAATCTGATATTTGGTCCCAAACCCTATAGGTACTTATGAGACTTCAACTGGTCATTATTTAACACGTATGAAGCAAAAAGGAAAACCTCAACAAGCCAGTTAGTATATGCTGACATAAAATTCTCTCCCTAATACAAAGAGAGGAACTCTAGATTTTTCTATCATCAACGAATATGGAAAAAAATATTAGAAAAATAAGGTTTTGAAACCCTTTCAATCCAAGTCTACGTGTATTTCTGGCTGAAATATAGAATCCCACCATCACTTACTGAAACCCTCAAGAATAAATGCTACAAACTTTATCTTAATATTTTCAGATGTTTCTTGAATTTTGAAGATTTGATCGATCCTATACAACTATTCCTATACTTCTTGAGGTTCCTTTGTTCCTTAAAAGGACTGTGTCTTCTCACACAAGAATTATAACTACCGATATCTCTCTCCTCCACCTCATGGATGTACTACAACAATTGCATTCTAAACTGGTGGTACATTATAATCAACAAAAAGAATTTTATATACAATTTCCTTGATGATATTATTATCTATAAGAGAATTCCCTTGAATAGAATCTGCTGCACTCTTGTGGAAGACATGTCATAGGCATACCATTGCAAACCAAAATTGGAGGAATGATTAGACAATAGAGTAAATTTCAGTTCAATCTGGAAAACCCATAAACAGAAAATGGGATTTAAAAAAACCCAATACTAGAGATACATATCACAAAATCCTATGGAAACTTGACTTTCGTCACAAAAAGATCTATATAGGCACTCATCACAACATACCTCTCAAGTCCCAATGATACTATCTCCAATATAATAGAGACAAAGATTCTTGAGGACAGACCACCTATAATGCCATTTTGTAATGAACTGACCCAAGTTACCCTTAATCCTGGATCCTGACCCATTTCATCATATACTAGATGGGTGTTTCCAATCCCCACGGGTTGGCGACAAGCACCCAGGAATTTAAACCAAAATCAAAGGGAAAAATCTCACCCAACTTGAATAAATAGATAAAATATATATATATGGAGTAAGAGGGAAAAATAGAAGGCCAATAAATATATACCATAACAGTAAGACAATAGAGAAAACAAAAAAATTATAAAAGTATCTAAAATATCATAGAGACAAGTCCAACTACAAAGGAACAAAACCAAACTACTACTCCATGTGATAGCATAGATGAACTCCCACATTATCACCACCATCTAGTCAACTCAGATGACACAAAACCTCACTGCCTCCCTGCAGAGCCTTGCCTGTCCCTTCATTGGAAGACATTCATAGGTCAATGCATCTCCGAATAGGTATGTAGGGTGTGACGTAATAGGCTCAATAGGATCCCACACTGGTGTTCCATAACAAGTCTCTGTATAATGATTCATGTATGCTAATTTTAAATAAAACATGGAATGAGATGTAGTAAAGTCATTTTTTATCAAAAACATGGTAAAAGTTTCCCTTTTTCATAGTTTTAAATAAAGGTACGTGTTTCAATTTCAAAATTTTTTTTATTTCATTTATCGTAAGCATAAACATGTATATCAAGGCTAGAAAAACAAAGCTATGTAACAAAAAATAGAAGCATAGGTATCAACACCAAGGATCACTATAGACCAGGATAACATATTACTCATACCAAAATCAATCAAGTGCACAATCTGATTCCTAGAACACAAGCCTAGGAAGTAGAGGAATACCCGATCAGTAAACCCCCTTACAATGTCAATATTATTCCCCTAGAACAATGGGACTAGGAAACAGAGGAAATCCAAATGATCAAACCTCCCAATAATCATAGAAATTGACAATAGCCTCAAGGTAAACCTTCCACCTAAGTACAAAAGGTAACCCATGTGATAATTTTCACAATTCATTCTAATTCTTTAAAAACCATTTCAAAACCATTTTAAAAATCCATTTCAATTCTTTAAAAAATATGCCTTTTCTTTCCATTTGTCAACTACTATGGAAACACTATTTGTCTTTAAAAACTCTTTTAAACACACAAAAAATAGTCATTCCAATTCCATGTATAAATTAGTTTATAAAATATGAACAATAAGGTTCATCAACATTTGCTAGAGATGGAACCTCCTACCTCAAAACTTGGGTCGCACATGCCCTCAATGGGATTCACCAACAATGAATACTCAAAGATGTCAACAAAAACCCATGAACCTAGTCCAAAAATCTTAGAATTGATCCAATTGAGAAAGAGGGTTGGAAGAGAAGAGGAACACCACATACCTCTAGAAAAAACACCCACCACACTACAACTAACAAAGGAATGAACTCTGAAACAAGAAAGCACATAGATCTGGAAGAATACAAGAAAAAACACCATTTCAAACCGACAAATCCAATAACACAATGCAAGGTAATTATCATGATTAATGGAAATGAAGAATTAGAAAGGTCACTCAGTCAGAGAGACTAACCACAATTGCAATGAAGATTTAATGGTAAACAGATTGATTTGAAAGGAATGAAGTCTCCCAAAATTGCCATAGAGGAACGCTTGGTTAATAAAAAAGGATAACCAGAAGGTGAATGGAGACTCAAACCACATATGATTCCCTAAAAATAAATTCTCATGGAATTAACTGACGTGTAGTACCTTTATAAATTGTGAAATCCAAGATGTCCTAATATTCCCAAAAACCCATTCCCATGGATTAAAAACCATATATTTAATTAACTCATGCTGTGTAAAAATCGTCACATCCTGTAACCTTTTACAGTGTGAATCCATCTTATGGAATGTACCCAATTGACATTACATGTCGTGTAACATAGTTACACGACATGTAAATCTCATGAAACCTATAGAAGAACCAGAAACCAATATATAAAACTTCATGCCAAAATGGGAACCTAGGGAGATGGGAAAATGTGCCCGATCAAGGTAATAAGATGTTATAATTTACCATGAAAATTTAAATTGTCAATAGGTTAAAAAATAATAAAAATTACCTATGGGGATGCTTCAACATTTTGTAGTTCCATAGTATAAATGGGAAAATATATCCATGGATTTCATGGTGGGATTGACAAAGACAACTTGATGTAATAATGTGATTTGGGTTATTATTTATTGATTAACTAAATATGTGAATTTACTTTATATTTTAGATACTAAGTATTTAGATCAATTTTCTAAACTACATACCATGGATATAATCAGGTTATATGGTGTTCCTCTCTCTATTTTATCTAACCAAAATCCTAGATTTACTTCTATTTTTTGGAAAAGTCTTCAGAATTTGTAGGTATTTAATTAAATTTCAATACAACTTTTCATCCAAAATTTGATGGATGGTTAGGGAGAATGATTCATAATTTTAAAGAAATTATTAAATCTTATTTAATGTATTACCAATGAATTTGGGATTGACATTTTCATTAGTTTAATTTTCTTATTATAACAGTTCTCATTCTAATATAAATATGGCTCCTTCTGAAGCATTATATAGAAAGTGGTGTTGGATTTTTTCTTATTTCGGTGAAGCTAGGGAAAGAAATATTTTTGGAACCATAATTGGTTGAAGAAATAGTTGAGAAGGTTAGTATGATTCAAAAACACATGAGGATGGGTTAGAGTTGGTAGAAAAGTTAGGAAGATAACTAGAGGAAATATCTTTCATTCGAGGTAGGTGATCATGTTTTTCTTTATGTTCTCGAGGGAAAATTATTATGTGTTATGGTAATCAAAGAAAGTCAAGTCAGAATATCATTGGACTATATGAAATCATGGATAACGTTGATCTATGTCCTAATGAGTGGACTTGAATAAAATTTTAACATAAATACATGACATATTTCATGTGTCATTATTAAAAAATATGTGTTGGAAGCATCTCATGTTTTGAGCCCTGAGGTAGTTCAGTTGGAAGAAGAAATTTCTTATAAAGAACATCCCGTACATATTATTTACCTTAGAGAATTTTTTTGAATACGGTAATTCATAAAGTTACGGTTTTTTGGAAAAATCATATTGTTAAAGAAGAAACATGAGAATCTGAAAATTCTATGAAGGAAAATTATCTCCACTCATTTAAGTAATGAATAAAATTATGATAATGCAATTTTAAAAAGGGGAAGAATGTAATAACCTAGGTATTATTAGTAGTAAAAAAATTTCATAGCTTATTAATTTTCATTAATTATATTTTATATATTTATATTAATTAAAATAATATTAACCAAATTTTCAATTTTTAAGGGGATAAATTTATTTTTATTAAATTCGTTTTCATGTATTATAATGTTTTATTTATAAAATTAATTTCTAAATTTAAAAATTTTAATTTTAAAAAATGAAATTTATTTTTGAAAAAATTATATCAATATTATCTCAGGGTGAAATTTTGGGATTTTTTTTGAAAAGATTTATTTTTCCGTGAATAGTAAAAAATACAGTTTTTTTGAAATATGATATCATTTATGATATCCAAAAAACATAAATATTATATAAAAGACTATTAAACTTATGGAAAGAATAATTTATGATAATATAATACAAATATGATACAAAAATAATTTAAAATATATAAATTAAAATTTATTCCATGTCAAGTATAAAAATCATTTTCAGTGCTAACCCAGCGCTTTCACAATATTGGATAAGTCAAATTTAGAGTCCTAAAGGTAATATTTGAGAATTAGGAATTAATATATCAACTTGGTTAATAAATATGAACTATTATTTATGTATATATATATATATATGAATTTTGGATTTATATAACAAGTTACTTATCAGAATGCTCATACAATGTTTGAGTAAGGAAAGAAAAGTTAAAATATCATATTAAATAGGTTTTAATGACATATATGTGAGTAAATATACATATTTAATAAATATAAAATTTTATATTTAAATTAATTTATTCAATTTTATGATGTAAATTAATTTTTAATTTTAGTGATGAAATAAATAACTTAAATGCTTACACAATATCGACACAATGCTTTTGAAAATAGTAGAAAAATCATGTAAATGATTTTAAAAACTATAAAAGTAATTTTTTTGGATGATTTATAGTATCCCAATATTTTTCTAGAAAAATATAACATATTATTAATTTTTTAAATGTTTATACTCATATTGTATTCTTATATTAATAATTTTAAAGTCACTGTAAATTAATTTTTTCAAAACATACATCAATTATATTTTCTAATAAATAATACTTTTTAAATGTTTTAAAATTAATAAAAATTACATATTCACCCAAATAAATATTATATGGTTTATAATATCGACTATGGTCCATTTATGGGATAATTTTCCTTTTATAGTAACCCTCTTGGCTCTTATAGTGTAAAAAACTTTGATACCACAATAATCATCAAAAGGTCTAATAGGGGGTTAAAACTAAGAGATATGAGTGACAAATTCACCTAAAATTTACTAAATTTTATTTTATGAGAGGAATTAGACTCATACTTATCCAATATTAAATATATTTCATTTATTTCAATTTCTATATTAAAATTATTTTATATTAATTTAGTACTTTTTGTAATTCCAAGAGTTCACCTCTCCTCCATTAGAAAAGGGAACCTCTTCTCTTCTCTTTATCACACCTTTTCTGTAATCTAGTTTAGAAAATCCTTTACCAAATCACTTAATTGAATCCCTAAACACATCCTAGATTCTATAGTTTTATCATAAAAATTTCTAGGAAGGCATTAGATATAAACCTAAAGAGGTTGTCCGAAGAATAGGTGTAGTTCTTAACAAAGAATTTTCATTTTATTTATACTTTACCTTAAAGTATTATTAAAACATGAATAAATAATAAGAAATTATATTAAATATACTAATATGTTTTTTTATTTCATAACCTATGTATATCTCTCTTTTCCATAAAATTGGAATAAAACCATCATTCGTGTGTATTGAAGACTTCTGCCTCACGAACTGATGTAATTTGTTTTCCCTCACCACCTATCACTGATGATTATAATGATAGATTTAATATATATATTATATTCATGAAATATTTATAATTATTTAAATATAATATATCATATTCATTATTAACATTCCATCCATTGATAAATGGAAACATTACTCATACGTACATATGAAGTACCGTCTCCATGTTGTAACATAATTCATTTTTAATAGCCATATTTCATGGTTAGTTTTAATTGTATAATTAATTTATAAAAATTATAATTATTTAATGATGATTATTATTAATATAATGTAATTTTTAAATCTTTAAAAATATTCAACTTACCAAATCATTTAGGATATATGAGCCGAATATCATCAAAACATCCTATGTGAACTTAGTTGATTAAGTAATTTTATCTAACATGGTAATAAATAAAATAAAATAAAATTTAAAATTTTAAAAGGTTTTTAATAAAATAATTAATTAATATAATTTTATTATCTAGGAATATAAAAATTCATGTGATGAGGAAAACTTGAGGTAAGGGACATTATTCATTAAAAACCACATTTAAAATGTTTGAATGATTTAGTTTATAAATCCATTACCTCAATGTAAATATTATTAAAAATCCTTTTTATATGTATTTATATATATATAAATGAATTATAATGGTAATTTTTTCCTCTTTTTTCTTTCTTTCATGGTCTTTTAAAGGGAATCATTTTATGGAACATTTTTACTTTGTTTAAAAAAGGAAAAAGGAATATTCTATTTTAATATATACAACATCAATGACTTTTCCCACTACCATAATCAATATTTTATTTTTTGATTACTTTGTAATATTTCATTTTTAATCAAATAAAAACCCCCATTACCATTTTTTCATGATTTTTTAAAAAGGGTTTTAAATTGAATGGATATTTAAATATCCATAAATGATTTTTTATTGGGTAAAAATAATATTTTTATGAGTATGATAATGACAATGAAATATTTCATGTATTATGACTATGTTATGGTTATTGGGAATTTTCTATGATGAAGGGTTCGCCCAATATAGGTTATGATGATGGGTGATCCTGATATATCTCTCAAATACATGGAGTAAAGAAACATAGTTTACTGGTTAAGTTTCTCCTTAGATATTATTGTAATTTACTGAGTTGATTATTCCATTTCTAAGAGTGATTATTAGAGTGATATGAAACTTATGTGCCAATTCAACTATATGATTTATCTAAAATTTATATATGTTTTCATGGTAATATAATGATTTCACGTGGAAAACTAATTATATTGTGTTTAATAGGAAGTTTATTCTGTTTCTTAAGGAAAAAATGTATAACTTTGTGAAAAGGTTTTCATAATATTATTATGATTGAAAAGAAACATTTAAGAGTTTTATTTTTTCCTTTATGTTTTATTATGAACTATGTTTTGAAAAAAATTGGGAAAAAATTTGATTTGTTTAGTAATAAAATGTTTATTTTGAGCACATTTCTTTTAAAGTAAAATATTTATGAGTATTCATAGACTGTTGAGTTTCTTTGCATCTTTTTATATGTCCCTTACTATGAATTTTTTGCTCATACCATGATTTCAAATGTTCTTCACAAGGTTTTAAGGATGATAAGGGGCTAGGATGAGGTCAAGATGAAAATTATGAAGATATGTCCTAAACATAAAACATGTTATATCTTAAAAGTTTTGTATTGTTTGAAAAATGGATACTAAGTGGAAGTGTCCAATTTATGATGTAATTTTTTATTTTTTATTTGTGATGACCTAATTATCTAAAACTCTAAAACTAAAATATCTCTAAGAAAGAAATAAAATGAATTGTTATCTAAATAATCATTTTAATGGGGTTTTAAGGCTGGTTCATTATAGATGTTTTAAGGAGTAAAATATAAAAAAAATTATAAAAACTGATTTCATAAAACATTTTTAACCTTTTCGTAAAAATACAAAGTTACAAGTCACTTTAAAAAATTGTTTTCAAGAAGGTTCTTGGAATATTCTTTTTCAATAATAATTTAGAAGTAATTCCTAATAATATATCCTTGAAAAAAATATATAAATATTATTTGTATGAAATTTGGAGTGGAATATATAACACAAAAACTTGAAATGAAAATAATTTTCAATATTTTATAATACCATTATTGAAACCCACATCAAAAAAGGATAATAAAACCTTATTTTAAAAAGTGGTAAAGATAAATAAGGAGATAAAATGAGATAATAAATATTTGGGTTCCACAATCATATAAGAAACTATTTTTTTAAATAAAGAATATGAACATGGATTTTAAATAGACATAAAAGAGGATGGTGATTATTCTTAATAATGATGCATTTATATGAAGAAAGAAGTCCACCAATAAAGAATAATTGAGGTAATAACCCTTTAAAAAAGTGTTCATGAGAAATAAATTTAAATCCCCAGAAACATGAGATGAATTACAATATAATGTAATCATAGGGTATATTTTATGTAACTTATAAGATTAAATTTCAATAATAATGATCATAACTCAATGAACAAAATCTGAGTTAACAAAATCCATTACGAATTTAGTAAATATTTAGTAAAATAAATTTGAAATAGAGAAATTGAAATAGATATTTAAATAACATAAATATAATTAGAATCATGATATAATGTTTTAAATAGGTAGTGTATGAAACATATTAAATAAAATAGGTGCATAATACAAAACATATCTCAAAGGGAATTTTGAGATGAAAAACCCTTACCATGGATTCATGCTTATTTAGACATGCTCTAAACTTATGTATAATAAACATATTAATATTAATAAATTATTTAATTAAATTATTTTTATCTATTTCATTTTGTAAAATTAATTTATAATCATTTTACACACATATATTAGTTAGTTATATTTTGTTTTCATCATTGGATTTTAATAATTTTATTTATTTCGTATGATTTTCATAATGGAAATATAGATCCTTGTTCTTTGGTAAAAGTTTAAATATTTTAAGATTATTCAATGTAATAGAATAAAATTTAAATAATTATTTTTAAATTTCCAATATTTTTACATGTGTGTTTTAGTTATGATTCGTGAAAATGAAATTGGTGATGAGCTTATTTTAGGTAATTTACTAATATTAATGGATTAATTTATAATAATCATTTATTTATATGTTATAATTTAAAACCATACTCATGATAAATATATTAATCCTTAATATCATATATATTCATCAAATAAAATTTTATAACTAACCATTAAGGCTATGGTGAAAATGAAGCACATCGTCTATGGAGGAGGTAGTCAGCGCATACACTTGATCGATATTTTAATTTTTTAATGAATGGGATAGGGTATATAATTATTTATAAAAAATAATATTCATTATTTCATAAATATCATATTTATTTATTAAATAAATTATTATAACCATATATGTGAGGTGGTGATGAAAAATGAAATATGTCATTTATGAAGATAGTAGTCCAAACGTATATACGAGCAACTTTTTCATTTCTCAAATAGTTGGGATATAGGTAGAAATGGTTATAAAATAAAAAATTATTGTATAGATATTATATTTATGTAATTATGATTTCATGGGTAGAATATATTTGGATGAGGTAGAATAAGGAAGGAAAGAATAGAAATAAAAAAGGACTGATTATGATTGTTTACCTTACTCCTTGGAAAAAATATTTAGAAAATTAGGTTAAGCCTTTGAAGGGTGGTATTATGATTAAAAATGAAACTTTTGAATATTTAATTGAGATTTAAGGTGCAATTTTGGAAGAGTTTTTTTTGAACCAAGAGGCTAAATTTGTGAGGAGAAGTGGGGTGATGAGTGATTCCTTTTATAATTGAGAGGAATGATTTTTTTTGTAATAATAAATGCATTATTCAAGGAATATACCTCCAAATGTGGAAAGTAATTCTGATATGATAAAACTTTCTCGATAAAACTCTCATACATAGAAATAATTGATAAGGTTTTTGATATTTTTGGTCTTTTACCCTTGATTTAACCTTTTACCATACTTTAATTTTACCATGACAACTTATTTTTTTACTTAGTAGCTTATTTTTATGAAAAAAATAAAAAAACATATTAAATAATTTGAATATTATTATTACATATAAGAAAACCATTTTATAATATTCAATTTATAGATGTGGTAAAAAATAATTTTAATAAATTTATTCTTAATGCAACATAAATATATTTTAGAAAAAATTAACTTAGATTCTAAAATGTAAATCATTTATTTCTAAATTAAACGTAATATTTTAAAATGTATAATTTTATATATTAAAAAAATATTTGGTTATGAAAATGGTTTAATAAATTTTTAAATCCTATTTATATAATGATGATGTTATAAAAGTTATGGTATTTTTAGAAATTATATTTTTAACTATTCATCCTAAAATCATCCTTTTTAGAAAAATACAAAAAATTCACCCTAAGATAATATTCTCACATTGAATCAAAAATTAATGTTAATTATTTAAAATTAAAGTTCCAAAATTTAAGAATTTAACTTTTAAATATTGATATAAAATATAATTAAAAACTGATTTATGGGAAAATGAATTTTTAAAATATTAATTGTTCTTATTCTTATTTCATATCTTTTACAAATTAAATTTGTGTTAATATATTTTTCATATTAAAAATATTCTCTATGAACATTTAATAATTATAAAGTTTCATAAAATAAAAAGTCATATCCCATAAAAAACAAGTTTTTAGAAAATTACTTTAATAAGAATAAAATGAATTTATTCTTATTAATTTCCTAGCAATGTAACATCCTTCTACCCCAAACCAATCAACAGTTCCCAGATTGGTGATTTATATATGATCTTAGGCATTCCTCCTCATATTCCAGAAGCCAAAAACTAATAGCAAGGGTATAGGGTGTTACTATAGGAAGGCTATACCCCCATATAAAAGTTCACAATAATAGATAAAAATAAAAAAACATAAACCATTGATAACCATCAATATATATGGAAGAAAATAAATAAAAAATTTAAATAAAATGAAATGTATTAGGTATTCATATGGACTCATGGTCATGCCAGTACACAACACAGACCATCTACCATGATGGTTGAATATACTAGAAGAAAAAAGAATAAAATACATAGAGGCTATATTTCTATCCCTGAGCCTCAACTTGTACCAATATATGACCCCTTTTGAGATATCCCACATGATCATGCTATACCAAGCCTCTCACCAACCAAAACCTACAACAAGTGAAGTATGCTTAGGTACCCAAGTACTATAGCTGCTCGATCAGGGTGTGAGTAAAATTTATTAGGGAACCACCAATATGGTCTCATACATAACTTGTAAATGTAGTGTACACATGTGATAAGTTTCAAATCATAAAATAAATAAATAGTGAATAAGTATAAATAAATCACCACTATAGATCCTTAGTCTCTAACATCACACCCGATATCAACCTAATCCATATTTTTTAGTGATGTAGTGTCTTTGCGCATTTCATATAACCATTCTAGCTAATATTAGGTCTATGGATGATTCCTAGAGCAAGTCCTGGGTAATCGATTAACATCTTGAACAATAGCAAATTCCTTGGGGAATGTCCTAGGAAATCCAAAATGATGCCCATAGGATATATGGAATGGTTTTATAAACTACATCGGATTCCATGGTATGAGTCCAAGGTAATCAAAACCAAGCATAGAGGCCACATGGGAGAGTCCATTCCCAATCCAAAATTCCAAGGAGTATTTCCAATGTAATCCAACCCATATAACATCTGAACTTATAGAGAATGTACAAGGTAATATAAAATGATATCAGAAAAGGGTCAGATCCAAGTATCATACACAAGGAATCTCATGTCTATAAGTATATATCAATGAGAGGTGTTTCACATCTGAATCATCTCAATTATTCATCTCATTAGGGTTGACTATCTTCTCAAACCATCCTCACAAGTTTGAGGTCAACCACTCAAGTGCACCACCTATCGTTCTCACAACACACTCTCTCTCTAGGGGTAACATGTAACTGGGGAACCCATTATGTCCCTTGTAGTCTCAACATAAGCAAGACATATCACCTTGGTTCCCTTAACCCACTTCCATCCTTTGGGCCGTCACCCAATACTTGGAGGTCATAGAATCCCTCAGCATCACCAAAGTCTAAACAAGGCATAATTGGACTCATAAACTATATTATATCAATGTAATGAAAGGGATATGATCTCAATACTATTCCCTTAACAAGTCACCCTAATCCATTCATCACACCCAAACTATCCAAAATTTACCCAGGGAATACCCTCATAGGTACTCAAATCCCAGTGAGAGAGGAGCACTCACCCGGTGATCATCACAACTAGCTCGAAGACTTCAAGTCACTAAAATGTTCTTACCTGGTCCATCACTAAGCCATTCATATTAATTAAATACTCACCATTACTTATTGTTCACTAAGGAAACCTACCAATAGGGTATCTATATTTCATTCATTCCATTTTATTTGGTTTACAATCCTCAAGTTCCATACACCGCAAGGAATATATTTGTAACCAAGCCTTTGACCATCAATAACCAAGGAATCATGAAAATGAATACGGTCTATCATGTATATTTCAAATTTTTTATTCCATATATAGAAATTTAATTTTAATTAACAATAATTCATTTAATAAAAAAGGTCAATCCTCCTCAATGGTGAGACCACACATCACATGATATATGTAAAAAATGTAAAACCCTGAGATTTTGGAAAATATTTTTTTAATAAATTTAATATTTATGATATTTTGAGTTATACACAAAATAGAGTTTAGATATCCTTACACACAATATTTATTTTATCTTATGTTACAAACAACACTAAGTTTGGTCTGCGTTACACACAACACCGTGTTTAAACAAAACGTGACATAATATTAATATATTATTATTCAATATGGTATTTATTAACTAGATATTGGAATGGTGGGTATGAATAGGATTAACCAAATTATAAAAATATATTGTTTAAACATGTATATATAATTAATAAATTGGTTTCCATTTAATTATAAATTAAAATAAAAACTATTTGAAAATAGAGACATTTTTTTCTTCTAAAAAACATTTTTTTATACAAAAAAAATATTTTTATCAATTGATTAAATAAATAAATTTTTTGTGAATTATTTTAATGAAATTTATATATTATATATTCAATCAAATTTTTAACATTTCTCTTATGTGTTTTCTAGACAAGAGATAAAAATAAATTCAATTTTACACTTAATAATTTTTTTTAAAAAGTAGTTTTGTCGCCTTTTGTAAAATTATTTTGAAAATATTTTTTAAAAATTTGAAAAAATTTATTTGAAAAAATGAAATTAATTTTCTAAATAATTCTTTCAAAATTATCTTAGGGTGGATTTTTTATATTTTCTAAGAAGATATTTTTTCAATGAATAGTGGAAAATACTGGTTTTATTAAAAATTTTCATTTATTCTAAAGAATTTAAATACCTAAAAAATCTTTTAATACAGTATTAAAGGTAAAATTACTTAAATTATATATCAATTAGTATAATTTTTCTCATTGTAATCAATTTCATATTTATTTTTTATTTAATAACTTTTTAAACTTTTGAACATTTACTCTTTAGAAAACTACTTTCTCATCTCATCTGTGGGGTTAATTTTGAATTAAATTTTAACACTTTTGTGAATGAAATTTTTAAAAATTTATTACATACTTATAATAATCATAATTTATATTATATAACAATTTGAAATTAATTTTTTACCATAATGAATAGTGAAAGAATTAATAATTGTTTACCACAGTTAAGGTAAAAATGAATTTTATGGGGGGGGGGGGGTTAAACTAAAAAGATAAGGGTTAAAAATGGACTAAAACATGTATAACACTCATTTTATGGTTATATTTAGACATTTTCATTATAGGGTCAATAATTTTTGATTTTGGATCCTTTTTTCTTGTGAAAAAGTAAGTACATACTTTTCATTTAAAAAATTACAAGTGTGCCACTCACCTCACCTATAAAAGGATACCAATATAATCTCCTAATCACACTTAAATTTTTTTTTAGGAAAAAATATAACCAAATTAAATAATTAATTCCACCCTTTAATCATATAATCCTTATTTTTGTCATAAATCCAACCTAAGAATCATTTGAGGAAAACCAAAAGAATTTGTTCGAAGAAGTGGTAACATCCCAACCAAAGAATTTTATTTTATTTCTTTCTCCACCTCATTAAATTATTATTTAAAAATTATTATATAGTAACATTAGTATCTTAAATAAAATAAGATTTTTTTATTTAATAACCTAAATCCTTCACCTCTTCTATCAAATGGGTTACAAAATCATAATTCATATGTACAATGGACTACCACCTCGTAAATTGATGTTATTTGTTTTCCATCACCACCTCTCATGAAAGGATATCATAATGGATTTATTTTTTATATATTAAATCTATGAAATTATTATAATTCTGTAATCATAATATCACATATTACTTCTTACCTTCTATTCCATGAGAATATGATAATGTCATTCGTGTGTATGGGAGACTACAACCTCACGAAGAGATGTGATTTGTTAATGATTTACATAGAAGGTAATAAGGATAGTTTTGATGAAAATATGTGATATATATAACATACAAATTATTCTTTAATGGTAATACATTATTTAACTTTCATTATTTCTTTCCTTCAGGAAGATGGAAACAACGTTCATACGTACGTACGACGTACCGTCTCTATGAATGGTGTATTTCATTTTCTCTATATAAATTTTATGGATCACTCTAAATAAAAATATAATGAATATATATGGTATTTATATCAGGTTTAACATTATGGATATGATTTAACCATGATCAAATTAAGAGGACCAAAAATAAAAAATTAAAACATACATGAAAAACTATACAGTAATTTCTCAAAACACGACTTTAACATGGAATTATTAATAGACTTGTAATAAAATGTATTAATTAAATAATTTATGGAATTATGTATATAATTATGGTTTTTTAATAGATTTCTAACAAACTTATATTTATTATATAGGATTTTCTAACATATGTGAAGGAAGTTAAGACTTATGGTAAGGGATTTCCATCTCACATTTATTTTCAGCGGGTCACATGCCTTATTCACTATGTGTTTATTTTATGTGTTGTATATAATAATATTAATGTATTTTATAATTCCTCTCCTGAAAATTTTTGGGATTTAAATATCTATTTGAGTATAACTCTTTCATGGGGTTTACTGTAAAAAAGTTACCAAAGTTTAAGGGTTTTATGAAACAATCTCATCGTTTATCAAGATTGTTTGTGTTCATGATTATGATGATTTAATAATATGAAAAATATATAAATAAAAACATTAAATTTCTTATCCTATGGTTATTTTATGAAAATACATGGGTTATATTTATTTTCATCTCTTTAGGTACTCAAGAGTTTAAAATATTTGTTTAATGAAAACCGAATTGATTTCTCTTTTTGGTCAAAAATACTTTTCCATCCAAAATAATGTTTTTTAAAAATGTTTTCAAAAATTTATTTAAATCCCTTAAATTATTTATCAAAGAACCAATGTTTAAATGTTTTATAATTTCTTTGAATTAAATATTCATGTCATTTTACAAATAATTCCCAATTTTATTTTATCGAAAATATGAAAGGAATATTTGTTTTAACATGTATAACATGAATGGCATTTTCCATTATCATGATAAAATCATTTATATAAAAATTAATTTATATGTTTCATAGTTTACTTTAAAATAAAACTATTTATATAGTGTTATATGAATTTTTAGTTTTAAAAATTAATTTTTAAAATAGAAAGGGTATTTTTCTTAAGAAATTTTTAAAATGATTCCTTTATAAGTTTCCATGGTTATTTTTTAAAAAAAGGATTTTGAAAAAAATATTATCTTTGAAAAAGTGTTTTAAAAAGTGTAAAGACTATATTTCTCAAGAAATGTTCCAAGTGATCTTTCAATATCATTTTCCATCTAATATGACATGCTTTGATGTAACTTAAGAATTAATGGGTTTAAGATTAAATGATAAAATACTTATTATTTATATGTATGGTTAATATTTATATTGATTAAATGTTTATGAAACCCATTTTTTGTGGTTTATTCTATGGAAAATTGAAGAAATGTTTATAAAACTTATTTAATTTACACGAGTTATGATGTGATGATATGATTAATTTTTAATGATAATACAACACACATAAGTGTAGTTTTAATTATAAGATGGGTGAAACCTATATATACCTCCCATTTATTGGGTAAATATTTATATATGATTAGATAATAATGGGAAACAAGTTTATGGGATTTATTTAATATAGAAAATTGGTGTGTTATGATCCACTATGGGAATAGGTTCATCCTAATCCACAATGGGAATCATGTGATATGTCCTAATCCTTTATGTTGGTGGTATTAGTGGTTAACCTTGAAATATGATTATTTTTATATATTTATGATGGTGAGACACTTTTATGAAATGAGATTATGGTTAATGATTATTTTATGATGATTTCCCACTCTTATGAATTATTTTTTCTTTAATTTTACCATTTTATACCATGAACCATGTTTATGTTCTTTGAAATATTGTGTATAAAATTCCTAAGTAATATTCATGATCACATAAAATTATTCTTATCTTATGATTTCATATGATCATATATTTATATCCCCCATGTTTACCCTTACTAATCATTTAAGATCAATATTTATTATGTTTTCTTCCCATGGTTATAAAGAAAGGTTTAGGTAGAGTGTGCCTAAGTGGAGTACTATATGAGAAGATATTTGTGAGATATATGGAAGATATTTCCTAAAATAATAAGATTTTGTTTCTAGTCTCAAAATACACTAAACTATTACAGTCATCAGGTGTGTTTTTAGGAAAAATATTTAATATTCATTTAAGAATATGTGATATTTATATATAAAATATAAGGTCACTATTGTTGGTATGAGATTAAAGTTTTAGTCAATATTTGGATATTAGGATCAGAAAAATTTTACTGAGATCCCTAGGGATATGCTTATGTTTATATATAGGGATATGTATCAGGATATATCTAAGGATAAATCTAAGGATAATTATAAGTATAGGAAAATATTTTGTAATTTAAATAAAGGGTAGAGAACAGTGCTTCTAAGAAATTACATACCTATCTGGATATTACAAGTGGATGTGGATCTGGTATAGAGTTACCCAGGTAAATAAATATAAAAAGGTCACATTAATCTTGACTCGATCGTCTCCTGGTGCCCAACAATGGGCCTTGCTACAAACCTAGTTTGAAACACCCATTGGACATGATTTTGAAATTAAAAAACTCTTTATGAAACAACATTAAGGATTTAAATAATTACCATTAATTACATCAGTTGAGCCTAAGTTTTAATATATTAAAAGTAAGGTGTCATGATTTAGATAACTTATAAATTATTTTTCATTATTTTGGTGGTTCTACACTTTGATTGGTGTTTTTCATGATATTATTTCTAATTTTAGTCAAGGGATGGAACCTAAAGGAAGCGTGTTAATGATGAATGTGATGAGAAATGAAATGGTTGTACTTATGATCAACCAATATTTATGGGATATGGAATGTATAATATTTTTCTACGTGAACAAAATTTCTCATGAAAAAAATCATACTGAATTTTAAAATTAGCAAAGGGGGTAACAACATTATATTGAGTACTAATGAGGCAATGTACACATTATATTAGTGCTTCCACTAATCAATTAGTTACGAAGAAATGGACCAGTACCAATAAAAACATATTTTCCATTCTGTAGTGGTTAAAGAATGATAAATTCATTTTATATGTTTATTATTTGGATGGAAAATAAAATTAATGGTAGAATATTATTAAGAACATGAGGTAACAATAATAAATTTAATATATTGAATAGAAGAGTTTAAGGGTATATTTATTAGTAAGTACTTCCCTTATATTTTACAAACAAAAATGAAGAATGAATTCCTTGTGTTTAAGCAAAATGTGATGAATCTATTGGTACCTATAAAACTAATTTAACAAGACTTATAAGGTATACTTCTAGTTTAATCATAGCCCCTAAAAGAAAAATTGATCAATTATTTGGTGGACTAAAACCAAGTATTTGAAAGGCCTTGGATATAAGATACTTTAGCATCTATGAAAAATTAGTCTAATGTTCACTGAATGTAGAAATATAAATTGGATATCTCCACCATTACAATGGTTTTTATAAGAAAAGGAAGATCTAATATCATGAAAACTCAAATAGTGGAAAGAAATTACATAAATTTTCATGCCAGAAATGTGGGAAGGAGAATCTAGGGAATTTATTGAATAGAACTAGTAGGTGATTTAAATATGTAAAGGTAGGTCATAAAGGCCATGAATTTATAAATGTAATTAATGGATCAGTTAATTCAATGGTGGAGTAATGAATGACAACTAATTCTCCACCCATACTCTGGTGTTTCAAGTGTGAGGAGTTTGGGAATTATGCAAATCAATGACCCAATACAAGGGTTAATGTGGATGATAAGACACAATAACCTCTGAAGATAAATAGAAAAGGGAAAACTTATGTAGTCACAATGAATAATGTGGATCATGATTATTATGGCACACTTATCCTCCCCTCAGTTGGGAATTTCATGTTTGATTTTGTATGAATGATCCCTATGAAAATCTTATTGTTGATACTTTAGTGAAATTAAATTTTATTATATCCCTCTAAATGGATTCAATAATACTGAAATCACATTTTATATTCTATTTATATAATGAGGAACCTAAGGTTATAATGAAAATGTTTTTGTATAAGATAAGATATTATATGAGGAATAAATAATTAATTAAGTTTTGTATGTGTATATGTATCCATGTATTATTAACTTAAGAGTTTTAGATACCATTATGGGGTTAGGAGTTTAAGGTTTATCATAAGTTCAAAGCCATTGAAATCTATTTTGAGGCTTTATGTGATGAGATTTTATCCAGATTAAGGATATTTTAAGAGACATTGATGGAAATACATACCTATAGTTTTGAAAATGTTTTAGTTAATAAGTTATTTAAGGATTAATGCCATTAAACTTTTTTGGAAATATGATTAAAGGTATTAGTAACCTTTAGGGTTTATCATATATTTTATTTTGAGGTAATTATGGGTTATAGCTGAATACCTTAAAAAGTTAGCTAACTTCATTTCTAACAGAGTAAATATGTCTCTAGATCCTCTTGATATAATATACATTAAGTAATTATCAAGGTTTCATGGACTACCACATTCAGTTTTATCTGATTTGGATTTGAAGTTTACCTTGAAGTTTTGGAGAATTATTTAGTAAGATCTTGATACAAAGTTGAGTTTTAGCACAACATATCATCCTTAGATAGATAGTCAGTCTGAGAGAACAATTAGAACCCTATAGGATATATTAAGATATTGTTCTATGGATTTAAATGATGGTTTGGATAAAATAATTCATCTAATTGAGTTTTATTTCAATAATAGCTTTCACTCGATCATTTATATGAATCCTTATGAATCCCTTTAGGGAAAGAAGTGTAGAATTCCAATGTACTAGAATGAAGTTGCATAAAGAAATCTATTATTATTATTTTTAAACCCTTACAAGGCCCATAGGCATAAGTATTACATGGACCATAGGCCTTAGAGGAATTCATTTCCCATAGGATTAAAACGTTATATACAACCAAGAATAACTACTTGGAACTGCTCTTCCCCTAAATCTTCATTTTGAAATTAGCTCTCCACCTTTTCATGGCTGTTTGGCTAGGATTTTCTATACATGAAGAGGCTTCTCCCGATGTAAAGCTCCATACCCCTTTATTCTTGCAATCTGGTTAACTTCTGCAACGGTGAAAGCTCCTTGATCATCCTCCTTCTAGAGCTTTTTCCTTGTAGGTTGTTTAGTTTTCATTTGCACTTGAGGTGGCCTGAAGGCCTTAAGGTGGTACGAAGGCCTTACTGACCCAAAGTACTGGGTGGATTGAAGGCCTTAGAGGACTTGGGGACCAAATCGATGGCCTGAAGGCCCAAATAAAGGAATAGTCCCAACTTCTACAGTGCCAAATAGTACTTACTATAGTTCCCACTACTGTACCTGATACAGAACTACTACATGTCCCACTACAGTACCTGCTACAGTACTACTATAGTACCTACTATAGTACTGCTATAGGTCTCACTAAAGTACCTTCTATAATACTACTACAATCCTGCTATAGTACCTGCTACAGTACCTACTACAATACCCTCTATAGTACTGCTATAATATTGTAAACTGAGGAAGATGATGGGATGAAATAGAATGTTATGTCCATTTAGAAACACGTAAGGAAAATAAAAAGATTAAAAAAATATTATGTTGATAATCATCCACATGATCTATAATTTGAAGTTGGTGAGAAGTTATTTCTATGAATTTATCCATAGAATAAACAAGGGAAAACTATGCCCTTGGTATATCTGTCCCTTTGAAACACTTAACCATATTGGGATAATAGATTATCATTGAGAGCTTCCAATGAACCTCTATTAGGTTTACAAGGTATTCCATGTGCCTCCCCTAAGGAATTAAATACCTAATCCTTTACAAGTACTAAACTCAATGGTCATACCACTGGAGCATGTTCTTTTTTATAAGGGATAATCAGTTGAGATTTTGGATTATATAGAGAAAGTGTTAGGAAACAAGACCAATAACTTAGTCAAAGATTTTTTTGACAAAACCAACAGATTGAATAGACCCATGGAAAATTGAGGATATAATTAGGCAAGTGTATCCTCTATTTTTGGTACTAAAGTGACTAATTTTTAGGGTGAAATTCCTTTTAAGGGGGGTAAAATGTAACACCCCAATATTTTGGGAAATATTTTTTTTTTCAAATAAATTTAATCTTTTCAAAATTTTTTTACACAAAACACTAATTTTATCTTGATTTATACGCAACACACAATTTATATTGCATTACACACAACCCTAAGTTTATCCTATGTTACATGCAACTCTAAGTTGAAACGAAACACACCATACTATTAAAATAGTATTATTTAATATAATAATTATCAACTAGTCATTGAAATGGTGGTTATGAATAGTATTTAATAAATTATGAAAATATATGTTTTAAAAATCTATATATAATTGATTATTTAGTGACCAATTAATTATAAATGGAAATAAAAACCATTTAAAATAAAGGGAATATTTTTCTAAAAAACTATTTTTATACCCACAAAAATGTTTTATCTTAATACATTAAATAAGTAACATTAAGTGAATGATTTTAATTAAATTTATGTACTATATATTCAATATTTTTTTAACATTTATCTTATGTGTTTTCTATAAAATATATAATAATAAATCTAATTTTATGCTTAAAAAATGTATTTTTCTAAAAAACAATATTGTAGCCTTTTGCACACAAATTTAATTTTTTTTCTGCTTTAAGAAAATTTATTTTAAAAAATTAAATTAATTTTTGAGATCATTATATCAATATTACATTAGAGTGAATTTTTTATAATTTTCTAAGAAGATAATTTTTTTGATGAATAGTGAAAAACCAGTTTTTATTAACAATTGTCATTTCTTTTAAAGCATTTAAAAACTTACAAATTATTTTAAGATGGTTTTGAAGCTAAAATTAGTTTAATAATATAATTATATATATTAATATAATTAATTTCATTTGAATAAATTTCATATTGAATTTTGATATAATAACTTTTTAAACTTTTGAACATTTTATCTTTGGAAAACCGTTTTTTCATCGCCTATGCGGGGTTAATTTTAAATTAAAATTTTCTAATTATTTGAGTGAAATTTTTAAAAATTTATTCCATATTTAGAATTAGAACAATTTATATTATCTAATAAGGTGAAATTTAATTTTTTCTATAATGAATAGTAAAATAGTAAAAATTATTTACCATGGTTAAGGTAAAATTGAGTTTTATGGGGGTTAAAATAAAAATATAATGGTTAAAAATGATCCAAAATATATCAAAAACCCATTTTATAGATATATTTTTATCGTATCTATTTTAGGTTTGATAATAGACAATTTTTGAACCTTTTTGAATGTGAAAAACATGATTACACCTTTTTCTTTTCAAAAATTACAAGTGTGCCACTCACCTCACTTATAAAATGCCACTACTCTCCTCTCTGATTCACACTTTCAAAACCATTGGTTTTGGAAAATTACCAGCCAAATAATTTTATTACTTTTCTAATATCATTCTAGAAGCCTTATTTTGTTCATAAATATATCCTAAGAATCCTTTTGGTGAAAACCAAAAGAAGTTTTCTAAAGAAGTGGTAAACATCCCAAACTGATCATTTTATTTTATTTATTCCTCCACCTAATTCAATTATTATTAAACCATTATTATATAATAAAATAAGTATATTCTATATACCAATATACTATTATTTTAATTTAATTACCTAAATTCTTCTCATCATCCATCAAATGGGTTATGAAATCATTATTTGTATGTACGACTGACTACCTCCTCAAGAACCGAGGTTATTCATTTTCCATCACCACATCTCAAGGATTGTTATAATGATGGATTTATTTTTTATATATTATATTTATGATATTATTATGCTTATGGAATCATGATATCATATTTTCCTTCTTACCTTACATTCTATGGGAATACAATAACACTATTCATGTGTACGACAAACTACCGCTTCACGAAGTGATGTGATTTTTTACACTTTACATGTAAGGTAATAAGGATAGGTTTAATGAAAATATGTTATATATATGAAATATAAATTATAATTTATTTTTAATATATTATTTATTTTTCTTTTGTTATTTCTATTGGTAAAATGGAAACAACGTTCATGCATACATGCGACCTTCTGTATCCATGAATAGTGTATTTAATTTTCTATATCGAACTTTCATAGATCAATATAAACAGATATATAATTAATATATATGATATTTATATCATGTTTAATTTTGTTATATTATTAAACCATGATCAAAGTAATATCTAAAAAATAAAAAATCAAAACATACACAAAAAACAATGCTGTTATTGCCCAAAATGAGCATTTAATATGTAATTGTTTACAAATAGGTTATAAAAGATGATAAGTAAATAATATATGGTATTATATATATAATTATAGTTATTTAATATATTTATAATAAAATTTTGTTTATTATACATGAGTTTTGAATGTTTATGAAGGATGTTGAGACTTATATTAAGGGAAATCTGTCTCATTTTTATTTTCTATGAGTCACATGCTATATTCCCCACGTGTTTCTTTTATGAGGTGTATATAAAACACACGAATGTATTTTATGATGATTCACTTGAAATTTATTAGTATTTAAATATCAATTTCCTGATATCTCTTTTATGGGGGTTATGTTATAAAATTTACCAAAGAGTAAGGGTTTTATGATAAAATCTCATCATTTATTAGGATTGTTTATGTTTATTATTCTGATGATGAAATATTATGATAAATATATCAATAAACACATGAAATTTTTTATACTTTGGTTATTTCCTGAGAATACATTTCTGTATTCATTTTAATCGCTTTATATACTCAAGAGTTCAAAACAATGATTTTAAAGAAAACTAAATTTTTTTCTCTCTTCAGCCAAAAATACATTTTATTCCAAAATAATGTTTCTAAAAATGTTTTAAAAAATGTTTTTAAATACTAAAAAAGATTTATTAAATACATTTTTAACCATTTTGACCCTTTTTCTAATTTTTTTAAAGGAATCTTTTATATGTTTTCCAAACAATACCCATTTGTATTTTACTAAAACTGTAAAAGGAATCTTTGTTTTCTTATGTATGAAATGAATGGTATTTTACATTATCATGACCTAATAGTTATTTTGAGTATTCATTTATAATTTTCAAAGTTTATTTTCAATGGAAATGATCTTCATAATCTTTTATGATTTTTTAGTTTTAAAAATTTATTTACAAAATGGAAAGTTTATTTTACTCAAGAAATGTTTTAACTAATTTTTAATGATTAATTTATAAATTTTAAAGGTTATTTTAAAGAAAAAAGAGTTTGAAAATGTATTTTGTTTTAAAAAGTGTTTTTTAAAGTGGAAAGGCTATATTCCTTAATAAATTTTCTAAGTGATCTTGCAAAATCATTTTCCATCTAAGATAAAATCTATTGATGTTACTTATGATTTACTGGGGATAATATTGAATGAAACCATCCTTATTATTTATTAGGATGGATAATGTTTATATTGATGAAATTTTTATAAAACCCATTTTTTATCATGGTTTATGCTATGGTGAATTGATGAAATGTTTACGAAACCCATTTTCTTTACATGAGTTATGATGTGATGATAAAATGATTGTTTTATGATATTATGACAAATATAAGTATGCTTTTAATTATGAAATGGGTGGGAAATATATCTCCATCGAATGAATTGGTAAAATTTTTATATCTCATGAGATAATAATGGGAAAAAATTGATTGTATTGATCCAATATAAGAAACAAGTGCGTCCTAATCCACTATGGGAAATAGGTGCATCCCGATACACAATGGGAAACATGTGATAAGTCCTAATACACTATGTTGATGGTCTTGATAGTTAAACTTGATATATTAAATGGGTTTTTATATATTTATAATGGTTTTACACTTTTATGAAACAAGATTATGGATAATGATTGATTTATAATGATTTATCACTCTTATGGGACATGTTTATTAAAATGATAAATTTTTATTCCATGAATCATGTCTATGATCTATGATAGGTTGGGTATGAAATTACTAAGTTATATTCATTATCACATACACTTATTTTTATATTATTATTTCATATGATCATAGATTGATATTTCCCATGTTTACCCTTACTGAGCATTTAAAATCACCCATTATTATGTTTCCTTGCCAAAGTTATAGAGAATGGTTTATATGGGGTATTCCTAAGAGGATTTATATATGAGAATATATTTGTGAGGTATGTTGAATATATTTCATTAAATAAGAAGATTTCATTTTTAGTCTCAAAATACACTTAACTATTATGGTCCTTGGGTATTTGTTTATAAAATTTATTGAATATTCATATAAAAGGATGTGATATTTATGTATTAAAGTATGGGTATCTATAAAAAGAATAATCCCAGAGGAAATGTATTGGTAACACATACCCAAACTCAATGTTATTCACTTTTTAATTCTCCATTTTTACTATCACTACCTAGGCTCATACAAGCTCACATCAATATCCTGTTAACCTATCTTAAGGCACAATACCCAATAGTTTATTATAAATGATTTATAATTAATTATTCATTTAATTTATAATAATTAAAATTAATTAAAATGTTTAATTAAATTATTTATAATGCTTAAAATCTTACTAGAAATAAATCACTCTCCAAAACCATGGGCAATACGGTTCAAACCATTATTAGCACAATCTAAAACCTAAGACACAAAAAATCCTTAATAATTCAATTCAATTCAATTTATCATTTAATTTAATTTTATAAAAATCCTTAAAAAACCATACAATGGTGTATCTTCATAAATAAAAATGAAAATACCATCTCAGAATGTCCTCCAGATAATTTATAAAAAATACCCATTTTTATCATTCGATTACACCATTCCCTAGTTGAACCGACTTCAATACACTAATTAGAATTTTCCAAATCATAGAATAATGTAAGAGAAATAAATAATTAATGAAAAGTTGGGATATCACCTTGAAACGATGAATAAATCATTTGAAAACCCCATCCAAAACCATGGGAATCAAAGAAGACTAGGGGTTGAGACCCTTCTTGTCCAAGCATGCATGGGGAAGGAAGATGGAGGGAAAGATCTTAAATCCAAAAGCGGTATTTTAGTAAACCCCCCAACAAATTTAGTAGGATAAATGGTTTGGCTACATGGTTTTCCAAATAGCGTTCCAACCATGTGGATGAAACTGTCTTAAGAAATACAAATTACATAGTTTTCCAAACCATACGCCAACCGTTCAAAATGATTTTTCTCCCCATAAAATTTTTTTCACACAATTTTTCTACAACTGTGCAAAAATTGTGTGATGATCCATAAGTAAAAACCAAGATGCATGGTTTAACTTGTAATATTCATGATTACCCATAATCATTCTAAACATGTTGACTAACTATTCAATTTAGAAAATGAAATGGAAAGGTCCCCACTCTTAGGATGTTTCATGGATTCCCTAAAACCATGCATACCGAACTACGCACCCTGGGTAGAATCCTTAAAAAACTAACAAAACTTAACTTGATGCTCTCATGATTATACCAAGTTCCCGAGGGACCTCTTGGTACTCAAAAAGAATCTAAAAACATCAACTTTGGCCACTCCAATTGTTGGAAGTTTTATCAAAATATCAAATTAAAAACAATTTCTACTCCAGAATTCCAAAATTTTAAATTCCCACTAAAGACCATATCTCACAAAGGAGCCATGTTTTATAACCTCCACACCATATCACTTATCATACCCAATAATAATTAGTGGTCTTTAACCATAAGTTTCAACCTAACTAGGTCCCCAATTCATCACCATCTTACCGCATTCCATCTCCGAACGCCAAACACACATCCACTACCGAAATCCAAACATAGAGAACTCTATTTATAAAGAGATGGTCCACCACTTTTCATTTCAAAAGAAACACTGGGATGGAGTTTACCAATGCTTGTCTATATCAAGACACGACAATGTCATTGGTCAATTCATATATAGTTTTATGGCCATCCCAACCAGAAGACTCAGCTCACAGGATCCAATTTTTATCGATGATGCTCTCCACCAACAGAATTGACTATCAAAACACATTATAAGTGGTCCATTGACCCAATTAGCACAATTTTTGTCATAGAAACCAATTGTATATGAAAAAACTAGCCCAAATCGAAAACCAAATCTTGTTTCCAATTCTGAACTGGGATGACCTTGTGTCCATTGTCCAAGCATAAGGCCTGAATACCTCATATTTTCTGAAAAAATACTTGATCAATTCTCAAAACATGACCATCATATACATAAGGAAGTTATAAGTGGATTTTATAAACCAATATATCCAATTATAGAAAAACACACTAGTTGGGCCTCCTATAGTAGACTATACTAAAAAATACTCAACTTCACCCACCGACCTATTGTCTTATTGCCTAATTACGAAAAATATACTTTAAACAGAATCACTAGACCATACAAGCACCCACAACAAATTCTAAAGACAACCCCCACTGTAATTTCTTGGTTGGATCCCTAACCAACCAAATCAATCACCGTGATATCACCCAGGCACCAACACAAAATTGATTTGAACCACCTTAAGATCACATCAAAACCATCTCGAGCCCGATTCCAACACACAGACTCTTTCCAGAATCACATATTATACCCCAATCCACTATATAATATAAGAATAAATAAATTATATTCTATTTCTCACTAGAATCCAAATGTAAACTTAACCATTTAATGACTAGTCCCAAGCATCTAGGACCCTAAACTCATAGGGTAATTTCTCCATGACCCACACTCCATAAACTACCACATGTAGTGAATATACATGGTCATATCACTAATTCCCTATAAAAAATATGAAAAAACAAATGCTAACCATTATTGGATGATGATAATTTCATTCGTAATATCCATAGAATTTTCATTCATAATGAGGTCCACACCCTATATTGGTTAATGGTGTACTCACACCATACTACATTACTTATAACACTCCTCTAGTTCCTCTTTAATAAGATCCATCATCATGCATGTGTCACTCATTAAAATTCATGCTAATATTCATTGTCATATCCTAACAACACATCATATACAATGTCATCATTATCATCATCATTGAAGAGAAACTCCCCATTTTTATTAAAAACACAGGCTTCCCTTCCCCTAGATACTCTATGAAATCCATCATTCCTCAGCTTACTTATGACTACTCACCAATTCAAAACTCAACAACTCCACACCTAACCAGTGAACACCACCTCAATCTCATCCATACGTAATAAAAATACTCTCCAATATAGTTCATTCACATAACCCACCATCCAATCTCATGAGTCACATCTCATCAAACGTAGATCCACACACTGAAAAAGATGACCAAACCACACTATATTTCAGTTTTATCTATATAGTATCACCCTAAATACTTTTCTTCAAAATCTAGGCATTTTACCTTTGCTAAATCATATTTATCGATCACCCACCAAACAATACCATCTCAAAGTCATAAACATATACCCACACTCTATCCACTCTAGATCTTCCCATCTTTGATAAACATCTATAATCTCTTAAAGAATCATACTCAATGTCACTAGGGATATGAATCATACTAATCCCAACATTTTAAATCCCCCTTAATACTAAAATCACCTAAATTTATTTTTATCAGACAATCGAAGGCATATTCTCTCCTATACCACATACCTGGTAGCACCTCACACGAATCATACTCATAACCCAAAAATTTTACCCATGGTTTGCACCACTAAAGCATAAAAAAACCTTATATTACTCCTATATTGGATATATTCACATATTATGGACAATATCGGTGATATTACCTAGCTACCAATATCCTAAACCACATATTTAGGAAACAAGATACCCCACCTTGCTCAAAAACCATGTTTCCTATAATTCACAACTCATAGGTAACAACTCTCTATTCTAATTTCCAACATCACATAATAAATCACAATATAAAATGACCTTTTTGGGGTCTCACACACATCATGAATCACATACAAACTCATTAGTCTACCCATGAGCACTATTTATTAAAGGAAATTTCCATATGAGACTACCCCCTCGAGAATCACAGTCTCAGGTTGATCCTTATAGGGCCACTGCATATGGAATCCACCTCCTAAAGGATCACATTATCATACATCAATACATGTTAAAATGGATTATAGGTAGGTTGTGATTACATAGAAGTATAGGGATACCTAGTACATTTGAATGTGTACAGTGGTTGGGGATTTAAGATCTAGGGTGGGTCTCAATCAACATTTTTTCCTAGTTTTTGTCAACTTGGGACATTTTTTCAGGTTGAGAATGTATTTTTGCCCTTTACTATTTAGATTTCTCTACCAAACACGTTTTTATTACATATAGGTTGTTATATGAATGGTATTTAATCTAAATGTTACAGACTTTTATTTTTTATTCCTCAGCACTTCTGTATGGAGATAGTTCGATGCATGCATACAATTTCTTTAGTAAAAGTCCTCCCATTTTAATTATGCGTTTCAGTAACGGTTGCTATCCCCGAGCTAATGGTGGTGGTATTGGGGTAGTTATGACTGGGTCTTCCATCAGCAAGGAAATATCTAGTGGATTGAGTCATAACACAATTAAATTTATTCTTTAATAGCTCTTATGATTCAAAGTTACCAAAGCGGAAAGGGTTTTATGTTACAATCTCATCACTTATCAGGATTTGTCATGATAATACATAAGATTTTGAAATATTATGATATATATCTCAAGAAACTCATGTATTTTATTATCCTATGGTTATTTTTATAGAATTCATGTTTCCATTTCATTTTCCACTCTTAATGTTCTCAATAGTTCAAAATAATGTTTTTAAGAAAAGTAATCTTTATTTGTATATTTGGTTAAAAACACTTTTTCTTACAAAATATATATTTTTTTTAAAAACGTTTTAAAATTATTAAAATGATTTATTGAATAAAGTTTTACCCATGTTTTACTTTTTACAAAATGTTTTGAAAGTAATATTCTTGTTTTTTTCAAATTAATTCCTATTTATATTTTACCAAAAATGTGAAAGGAATATTTTTTTTAATGTGTATGGTAAGAATGGAATTTTGGACCATCTGTAAAATTATTTGATTTGAAGATTCCTTTTTTAACTTTTCAAGTTTATTTTCAAAGAAAATAATATCAAGTTTTTTATATGTTTTATTTTTTTTTCAATGTGGAATTGATATTTTCATCAAGAAATGTTTTAAATGATTTTTAAAGTCTATTTTATATTTATTCATGTTTATTTTCAAAGAAAATTATTTCCAAAGTATTTTATGAATATTTTGGTTTAAAATGAGATTTTTAAAGAAATGTTATTTTTTTAAAGAAATTTTTTAAATTATTTTTAAATCCTCCTTTTTATGTTTTCAAATTTATTTTCAAAAAAAAAAGATTCAAAATGATTTTATGAATTTTTTGTTTTAAATAGTGACTTTTAAGAAAAATAATTTTCCCCCAGAAATGATCCAAGTGTCTTTTCAAAATCGTTTTTCATATAAGATGAAATCCATTGATTTTAACTATGAATTAATTGGGATATGTTCCAAGGATACTGTTATCATTATTTCTCTAAATGGATTATTTTTTTGATTGCATAATGTTTATTAAAACAACATCTATTAATGGGTTATGCTATGATGAAATGATGAAATGATTATGAAACTTTTATATTTTTCATAGGTTATGATATGATGTAATGTTTATGAAAATCATTTTATTTCTTGGTTTATGATATGATAAAGGTTTTATGATCTTGTGGAAAACACATATATGATTTTCTTTACACGATGGGTGGGATTTATATCTACATGCAATGCATTGGGTAAAGATTTATATCTGATGATATAGATAGTACAATAATAGGGAGTGAACATAGTTTAGTAAGAGACACTATGTCATATGATGGTATTGGGAGTGAAACACGAAAACTATGATTTTTTTAGAGTGAACCCATTCTAATTTGATAGACTTAATAGTGATCTATTACTACTTTGGAAATGATTTTCTATGCTTATGTGTATGCTACTATTCCATGCCTTATTCCAATGTTACACACTCATGGATCATGTTCTTTAATTCCCATATAATATATGTCTTATGAACTACCAATATTAATTCCATGAAATATGATTATAATATTTGATATGTAGGGTACTATTCTCAAATGTTATTCTCACGTTCTCATACCATTATATTGTTGTTAGGATTACATTTGTCCATTGTTTACCCTTATTGAGCATCTGAGATCACCCTTTATTATGTTTTTTCTCTCCAGGTGATGAATAACGGTTTTAATTAGGTTATGTCTATAAGTATTTCTATATTGAAATATATTTATGGGATATGTTGAATATCTTTCATGAAAAAAGATGATTTTTGTGTCTAGTCTCCAAAGGTACTATACATTTATGATCCTTAGGTGTGTGTTTGTGTATTGTAATTAATATTCATCTAAAAATATGTAATATCTATGTATGAGAAGTCTGGGTTACTATAAAAACCCCTCATGGTCTATACATCAAGGAATACATTTGAAACCAAGGCCCAATCCTTCTGCAGATGAGGCATTAAGACTATGCATATGATCCATTATGGCCTTTTAACTTTATTCATTCCATACAAAGTTATTTAATTTTAATTAAGAAAAATAATTTAATAAAAATTATTGATCTTCCTTGGTGAAGAGACCAGACATTACATGTCATATATCAAAACTATAAATCAAAGGGAAAAGAATAGGTACCACCTTCCTCAATTCAAAGTTATTATCTTTTTAATTTCACAACCCAACCATCTCTGTATATTCTCTTACATTATTGAAACAACATCCTTATAATCTATCTCCAGGAAAACACACAATAATTAATTATAAATGATTTATAATTATTTATTCAATTGATTTATAATGATTTATAATAAATAACGTATTTAATTTAGTTAGTAATAACGCATAGAATATCATCAAACATCAACCACTCACAGAAACAACATGCAATGGGGAAGTGGATCATTCCCAACACACCCCAAACCTAGGCTACAAAAAATCCACAACGATTATCTTCAATTAAAATTTAATTTAATTTAATTTATAACAAAACCCTTGAAAAATACACAAGGTGATGTACTTTCATCAAAAATTCATGTGACAACACGAAAATACCATCTTGGGATGTCATCTAGACAGTCCATATGAAGAACCCATCATTATCAGCTGATTCTACCTAGTACTGAGGGAATCATCACCGAAAACCTAAAATGAGTTTTCTAAATGATAGAAGAAATCAAAAGGAGTCATGAATCGATGAAAAATCAGGGATAACACCTTGAAATGATGAAGAAATTGAACCAAAAATCCACCCAAAACCATGGGAACCAAAGGATAAAAGGAAGTAGGAGACCTTTTGAGACCATGTGGGGGGGGATGGAGGGAGAGGGAATAAATATCGATGGTGGTATTTTGGTAAAATCTCCCTTTTTAACAAAACTTTATAGTTATCATGGTTTATATCCATTGTTTTACAAATTTTACACGAATCGTGTAGATAAAAATTTCTCAAGAAAAACATTTCACATAGTTTTTCAGCATAGTTTTCCATACCGTGTTCCAACCATGAAAAACATATCTCTACCCCATCTTTAACTTTTTGTATAGTTTTTCTATAATTGTGAGATAACCCTACACTAGTCCCCATTTCTAAAACAATCCACAAATTTTACCTTGGAATATACATGGTTACCCATGAAGAACATTACAACCCTGAAGAATAACTGTCTGTATTAAAAAATGAACTAGAAAGTTCCCATGCTCTGGTTTTCGTATGGTTTCCCCTAAAACATGCTCACTAAAATTTTCACATAGGGAGGAATCATACAAAAAATCATGAAACTTAACCTGAAGATCCTAAGATTCACCCGAGTTTCTATGAAACCTCTCAGGATTCAAACCACATCCAAAAAACATCAACTTAAGATGATTCAACTATCCAAATCCTGACCGAAATCTCATTTTTTAAAATAATCCCTCATATAGAATTCAAAATATTAAAATTCCAACTAAAACCAAAACTCACGATGAATAATAGTTTCAAAATTAATAGTTACTAGATTAATATTAATGTATTTTTCTTATAAATATTACTAATAAATTTCATTAAAATCATTATTTATTCAAAACTAATTAAAAGTATAAAACACTTTTAAATAATAGTTTTTTAAAAAGATATTTTTTATATTAAATTATATTTACCAAACACCATTAAAATTAATTTTCTATATTATAAAATTTTAATTTTTATAATCTATTGATGTTATTATAAAATTTATAATAATAATATTTGATGTATAAAACTATGTATATTTTGTAATAAAAATTCTTAATTATATATTTTTTTGTTTCATTATTTTCTCTTTATAATGTATTAATTTTTATCTTATATTATTTTATCTCAATAAAATATGTCACAATTTTTTAGTTCATTGTTTTTTTGATTCAATCTATGCAATAAAGTATTTAATTAAAAATAAATGAATCCAAAAATCTCATAGTATCACACACCCCAAGTTTGGTGGTGTACTTGTTTATCTAAACAACTTTCATCATTACATATGATGCATTGATGTGCTCAGCCTCAATTGACAATTTCACTATTGTGGCTTGTTAGGAACTCTTTCAACTAATTGATCCACTATTTAAGAAGAACCTAAATTTAAATTTAGACCCCATATCATCTTTTTTGAATTGGAAACTAGAATTAATGTAACCCCATTCAGTGTGCTCATCATATCCACTAAAGAGCAAGAAAATATCCATAATTATTCCTAAGTACTTATGGATATTCTTGAAAAATATCCAATAAATCTCACCTTGAATGAATTTGTTTACATTTTTTCCATTAATTTTAACAGATAATGATCCAAGTATATATCTTGTAATTTATGATAGATCATATAGTATACACATAATAAATCCCATATATCCTTTATAACTCTTTAAAGGAATCTTTAATACTCATAATATTTGGGTCATGCAACACTCATAAATACCCCATTTTGGAGTTCTTTCTAGTAATTTTTTATCACTTTACTAGTATATGTGTTTTGATATTTTTCAAATAACATATTTAATATATATTAATATATTTATATACATAATATGTAGGATCCTTCACCTTTTTATTTCATAAATAATAATTTTCCTAACCACACATTTATAGAATAAGAAGTGAGGATACAATTTTTATGAGGTACCCACATACAATACTAGAAATATTGAAAAACTCTCACTAAACCAACTATATAAAAAATAATCATATGAATTTTATATGAAACCAAATTTTTTATTCTAGTATCAAATAAGATGTTCTAGCTCTGAGAATCATGATTCAATCCATAAACTGGAAATATTCACTTTTAAACTCTTGAATTTTAATTTACTATTTTAATATCTTTGGGATATATCATATACATACCTCAACTAATGTATAATTAAGGTAAGTGGATTTGATATCTATTTTATATATCACATAATCATAAATAATTATTATGTTGAGAAATATCTGAATGGAATTTATCCTTGTGATTAGTGAAAATTTTTCTTCATATGAATTTTTCTATAACACTTTACCACCTGATGAGATTTCTAGGTATACACTATGTCATCTATATAGGTTTTATTTTGTAAAAAACACTTTCAAACTATGGGTTTCACCCCTTAAAGTGCATCCACCAAGTTCGAAACATGATTAGTGCACATGGAATCTATCTCATATTTTATAACATTTAACTATTTCTCAGAATTAAAACTCACAATGGACTCTAAGTAGGTAATAAGTTTATCATCTATGAAAATTAAATCATTATAATTTTTATTAAGATATCCATATCTCATAGGTTCCTAAAAAATCCTACCATACATATGAGGTTCTTGTGTAACATGAGTCGATTCTTATTCTATCACTCTTTATCGAACTGGTTTAATATCAATTTGAGGAGCAGTAACATCACACTATTTTATTATATATTTTCCTTTAAATTATTCATTGAGTAGATTATTTCACATGAAATAATGAACTAAGACGAACCATGATATATTTTATTTGGATAAAACATTATAATGAAAGATAAACATTAATACATTATGATGATATAACATAAAATATAATTAAGCTAACTAAAAGTGGAATAAAGTCATAAGTAAATAAAAATATCATGAACATGAAACCTTTATCCACATAGTTTTCCATGAAGATTATACCTAGGATTATAAGTATAGAAACAAAAAAAAACCATTATAAATATAATAAATTTTTTGAGAATAAAGTAAATAAATGGAATAAATGATTCTAGAGGTGTATTTATGACTATATAAAATAATGAAATATAACCATTATATATATGGTTGTTGGATATATGGATTTTAAAAAAATGTTCATTGGTTATATGGTCATTGAATATATGGTCATTGGGTATATATATACCCAATGAGTAAATTGAAGTCCTGTATTTGTTTATAACAAATTAAATTTAACATTATACATAAATAATATAGAATCCTTGAATGAAATAAAATTATAAAATTTAATTAAAATATGATATTATTTTTATTCATTACACATTATTATTATTAAAAAAATGATTTAGTGCATTTATAAAATTAAATGGAAAATTATAATACTATTTAATTTATAAAATTTAATTATTAGAAGATAAAAAATTAATTTTAATTGGAAGTTATTAAATCATTTATTGTTTAAAGTGGATATTTTCTATAGTATAGTTTTTTAATGTTTTGTATTTTTATCTTAAAAAAATAAATTTTTCAATTTTCAAAGATTACTATATTAAAATTATTCAATGTATAAAAAAATAGATTTAAAATCATTCAATTAGTAATTAATATTGAATTGGATTAATAACACTTAAATTTTATATAGTGATTTTTTTATAATCATAAATTATTCAATATAATTTATATTTTCATTTAAAATTTAAATTAATGTAATTTATAAATTGAATTAGATTAAATTGAGTCCAAATTTTTGATTAGAACATACAAATTGGGTAATAAGTTCAATTTTATTTTTAGTAATAAAAATAAGTTACTAAGGTAAAAATAGAGTTACCATGGTAAAGGTGAAATGGGGTATATAGTTTTTTAATAAGTGGTAAATCTATAAATTGTATAAATGAGGGCCTATTATTTATCCACTTTGGATCCACTTTCCTTTTAAAATGACAAGCTCATATATTATGTAGTGAATATTTATTGAAATGCCACTCAAAATATAGCTATAAAAGGACCCATAATCTACCTATAACACCCTTATATTTTTATGATATATTTTTCTTTAAATAATTTAATTTTTCGGTAGCATGTTTTTCATGAAACACCGATTTTAAATGAACCCCGATATACTATTAAAATATTATTATCTTAACACTACTGTTATAACCTAGACCTTGAATTTGAGGGTATGAATAGTAATAACAATATTATTAAAATATTAATGGTTAAGAAATAAATACTTAATTTTTAATAAAGTCATTTTATTTTCCAAAAATATTCTCTTTTTGAAAAAATAATTTTATTATTTTCTATGAAAAAAAAAATAAATTAAAATTTGAACCTATTGGAAAATTTATTTGAAAAAATAAATTTCATTTTTGAATTTATAATTTTAGTATTATCTTATGATGGTTTTTTGGTAATTTTATAAAAAGGTTGAAATTTTAATAAAGAACGAAGAATAATGATTTACATTTAAAGCTATATATTCTTTCAAAACATTTACAAAGTAAATTATATTTTGGTGTATGCTGATGATATTTTGTTGCTTGGTTAGGCCTCAAAGAGAACCATATCCTCTATTAAATCCCTCTTCAATCATTATGAATAGGTGTCTAGTTAGACAATTAGCTGGGACAAGGCCTTTATTGTTTTTGGAAATGGAATTCTAGCTGGAAATAGGAACTAAATTGTTATTTATCTTGGGGTGAAGAGAAGATTATTTCCCTTATAGCATATTAGTGTCCCCTTGTTGTAGGGGAAAGTGAAGAGGCAATACATGGTGGGTATATATGAAAGTATCTTTTATCAACTTGCTGGTTGGAAAGGGAAATCCATGTCCATGGCTGGGAGGGTTTGTCTTGTGAACTAAATGATCACATCCAAATTTGTCTATTCCTTCTCTCTCTACAGATAGCATAAAGGCCTTATCAAAGAGTTTCAAAGAATGATATACAACTTTATCTGGATAGGGTCAACATATTATAGGAAGTTGGTCACCATTTCCTAGAAATAATTCATTAAGCCAGTTAAATTTGGAGGTCAAGGAATCAAAGGCCTTAGAACCTTAAATGATAGCCAGATTGAGAAACTCACATGGGGCCAGATATCTAATTATTTCTCTAATTACTTCCTTGGAAAACAGATTCAAAATAAGGCTGTTTAATGGATATAAGTATTACACTGCCTCATCATGTTTGGTAATCTCTTAATAACTCCTTTATGAAGATCATATATGAAACAAAATGGATGGTTTGTAAGAGTTCCACTCTCAACTGTTGGTGCACAAAATGGCTTGAACACCCTCTTTAGGAGAGCATGGTTGTCCCCCAGGAAGTAGAACACCTCTACATCTCATAACTTCTCTAAATAATGTATTCTTATTATATAATGATTCCCCCCCAATTAGAGATTGAAATACAAGAATACACGTTCGTGGACTGTGACCCCCTACTTTGGTGGAATAACATGAATGGTCAGTTCAACTATAAAGAATATTATTATATTGAATGTGGGGGCCTCTCCCACCATCCAGCCTGGATAATGAAATTTAGAACCAAATTCATCCAGCCTTCTAGATTCATCATGCTTTGGAGGATATGGAAAATCTATATCCAACTTTATGAACAACTCAAACAAGGTGGTTTTTACTTGGTTTCAGTCTATCCTCTATGTATGTGTGCTAAAGAAACCATGAAGCACCTGTTATTGGAATGTGACCAAGACAAATATCTCTAGTAATATGTTGGTTTTTTGTTTAGGATGAACTTTGATACTTTAACTTTGTTTACCAATCAGTTAACAAAGCTGCCTTATGCTCGCTATAGTGAACAAATTAAACACTTCCTACTAGTCACTACTGCTGTAACCATTGTATATATCTAGGAGTCTCATAATGCTTCACTTTTTGATAGTGATTTCAATTTTTTATAGCAAGTAATAGAGTCCACACACATGGAGGTTTATGTTGTTTTATTTGTCCAAGAAGGTACAATGTTTAATAATGTTTCTAACAAGTAGACTCTTATATTGATTGGGGTTTATGGTCAACTGTGAAAGCCCTAGATTCTCAAATACATTCGATGGATACCTCTGATGGCACCATGCCTCAAGGTGAATGTTGACAGAGCTTCCTCAAGAGCACCAGGTCCATCAGGTTTTGGTTGGTTGTTTATCACTTACTGTGGGTTTGTTAAAGGATGATCCTACCATTTAACTGGTGTTGATAATGCCTATAAATCCGAATTATGGGAAATAATTCATGCAATCTGGTACACTATCCATTACAGTTGGAACATGATATGGATAGAATCATATTCTCAGCTTGTGGTTCATGCCATGTAAACAAGGATGTGTAATTTCCCTTGGAGAGTGTTACCTCATTGGGTAGATTTCATTGATAAGATTACTAAAATCAATTTGGTTGCATCATATAACTATAAAGAGGCCAATCAGGTTGTGAATTCTCTAAAAAAGAAGATGATCACTACAATGGACATGATTTGATCTTTTATGGCCCTAGAATAATGCACCTCATTGGTAGAGGTAGATATATATGGTGCCACTCACTTTCATTTTTGTAATAACCCCTTATATGCCTGACTCTTTATCATATTGTATTTAATAATTTCTCAGTGTCAGCTTCCACTGGATCCTGGAATTTTGGGTAAATTATATTTTAGATAAGTTTTAAACATTAATTGGTTATTTTTTATTAAAAATAATATAATTTTAGTCTTTTAAATTAATTTTATACATAAATTTAGTATAAAAACATTTTATACATAAAAAGAGAATTTTTCAGAAAAAATGTTTTTCACTGCATTTTAGAGGTTTAATTTTAAATTAAAATATGAAACTTATGTGTTTTACATTTTGAAAAATTGATTTCATATTCTTAATTGGGATGTTCAAATTTAGTAAATATACTACTTTTATTATTGGTTAATATGAATAATAACTGTGGTAAAATGTATCATATCGTTAATGGGTAAATTAAGTTAATCTAGATTAGAAATAAGTGATAATGGAATAAGATTTCATAAAAAAATTTATTTGATGATTTAAATAATACCTTTAACTCTTAAGGGTTTAAATCAAGTTATTTAATGTACACTTGTCACTGAAAATTACTTAGATATTATTAAACTTAAAGAATGTGAAAAAATATCACAATCTTAATTTTAGTAAAGATAATATTTTTAATATGGGGTTTACTAGAAGATATAACCAAATATAAATATTATTTGTAAATATAAAATATTTATTTTCATTATGTTAATATATTTAAAATTTTTAGGAATTAAGTAATTATACTAAATGCTTATACAACACTCAAGAAATAATTATTCGATTAACAAAAAAATTAAATAAATAATAATAAAAATAATAAAAGTAACATAATTTTAGATATTTAAAGTGATCCAAAAAATTTATAAATTACCATAAAATATTTAGGATAAAATATTTTTTTAATTATTTTTTTGTCTTGATGTTTTTAAATGTCAAAGTAGTGAATAGTATCAAAATTTACAATAATGCTATTTTTATTTTATTGAATTATTTTGAAATCATAAAAATATTTTAAAAAACCTAATGTAATTATTATATGATCTAAAATGTAATAAATTTTATATTTTTGGTCAAATTTAATCCATATAAATAAAAATTATAACCTTTTAATTTTGAAAGAGTTGTTACCGTAGTTAAAATTAAAATAGGCTAACTAACTTTTAATCAAACAGATAAGGTTTAAAATAAAACCAAAACCTGTAAGAATTTAATTATTTTATGATATTAAAACAATATATTATATTATATTATAATTCATGGAAATTTGTTGGTATTTTTATAGAAAATTAATTTATTATAATTTAATATTTTTAGAAATTTCAAAAAAAACCGCTCTACTCCTTTATAAATACCACCCCACACAATCCCTTTTCCCTCACAACTTCCAAGCCTTAAAGATTTAAAAATATCTACCAAAAAATATCCTCCCCACTATAAACATCTTTAAATTGCTTCTAGACTTACTAAAATACCAGTTTCATATTTCTCAAGGGGTCTTTCAATGTGGTCATATTCAAGAGGTAACATTCTCAAATTATCTCTTTTAATTTATTTTCTTCTTCTACCTTCCCCTATCCCAATTCATACATCAAAGAATAATAATTAAATTATCAAATATAATATAATTTTATGTTTCTAAAGGAATAATTTCTAACTAGACCCTTTTTCTCAACCCCTCTTATTCAAACAAGGAAACTATTGTCTAAATTATGGTGATTAACCATCTCTATGGATAATGAGTTTTTATTTTTCATTACCACCTTCAATAATGGTTATAAAACTATTATTATGGTTAAATTATATTTTATTAAGTATATTATAACTTATAAAATGTTTTGGAACTAATATGTAGACCCAATATTAAATAAAACAAAACCAGTTCTTGATGGACAAAAACTGCCAAAATAAACTAAACATTTATCATTAATGTTTTATCAAATTAATCACCTCATTTCAGAAAAGAAAATTTTATATTCTAAATTTTAAAATTATTTAAGTGTATTTATAACATTTCATTTCACTTCTAGAATAGTAATCCCATTCAATAATAACTTCAATAATTATACACAGTTGAAACCACCATGAAACTGTGAAATGAATACTCCTTGAATGATGAAATTGAACCTTATAACTCATAGTTTGACTATAAATTAACTCAATAAACTATAATAAATCAAATAAATATGGAAAAGGTTATTAATTATATAATTAATGAATCTAATTTTATTATCCCATAAGTAAAGTGTAAGTGCAGAACACAATCAGACATAATGTAAGGGATCTCTCTGAACCTCTATATTACCTTTTTGGTTGAACTTTCTCTGTCTTTTCCTAAATTTACCCCTTCATTATTCATATATAATTACACTATATTGTTTTTATATGTACCAAAAAAAGGTATGTATCTCAATTCATATTTCTTTTATGTAGAATTACATTTTTCATAAGGTCCCCTTCTCAATTCCTTTCGATAAGAAATATTGATTAAAGGGAACTTCTCTTTTTTTACCCATTTTCAAGTACAATTCACAAACTATTTTAAGAATAAAATATTTTTCTAAAATAACTTAATTTATCATGAAAATATATTTTAATTAATTTTTGGATTTATTAAAATAATTATACCTTTATCCTCTATAAATAATCATTATTCTTTTCCTTAAAACTGTGCTTAAGTGGCGTATTTCTAAAGCTACCTAACCACTCTTTTTAATGATTTCACCTCAGTTAGACTTCATTATTCATGATATATTCATAAATTTCTTTTAATAATGTCAAATAATGATTTCAATCCCTTATTTCATGGATACCATTGTTATAAATTCTTTGGTTATGCCTTTTAGGATGATTACAATACCCATTTTTCCATGGGTAACCCTTATGTTTAATCCTTATGGCTGATTATTTATATGGAACATATATAAATGAACATGTTATGATGGATTCACCAAGATAGCACTCCAATTAATTTAATTATGTTTTAGCCTCACTAGTTTTTATATATGTGATTATGGAGTAAACAAAATCCATTATGGGACTTTATCAACCATATGATATATTCTTAGCAGTTAGCCTTGAATCATGTTTTTGTCATGATATATATTGCTACCACTTTCCTATGTTTCCATGATTATATGATTCCATGTTCTATATTTTATGATTCCATATATTTTTTCATGATCTATGCCTTTTATATTACCATATTATGCCTTCTAACTCATGTGCTATGCTTCAGTCCCATGTTTATTCCCTAACTAGTATTTTTAGGTCATCCATTTTATCTATGTATTCCCTAGGTTATACTATGTAGTTGTAAGAGATCAAAAAGAGTTAGGAGGTTGTTATGGAGATAAATAATAACATGTTTTATTTTAGTTTCATGTTTTCTAATTATGTGCCTAATATTCAAATACATTAGGATTTTAAATCCTTAGATTATATTTCATGGATATTTTTATTTAAAATCATGTAATTAGATGTGAAAAAGGATTAGGTTACTATAGTTTGTATCAAACCATAGTCTAGTTATTTTTAGGTATTCATACTATAAAACTTTATTAGAAACCCTAGGGAAATTTTTATCACCATTGATAACATAGATTGAAACTTAGGGAATAAACAATTAGGATTTTTTTAGTTAATGGATAGAAATATGATAACCCATGATAAAAACCAATGTGACAGGCAATATTATGATCTCACTAATGATATTCCAAACCTGTTGGGAATGGGACATCATAAATTCATGAAAGTACTCGTTCAACTAGCTCAAGTTATGAATAATATCTTGAATCATGTTGTATACCCTCTTTCTTCAAATAAAGAACTATTTGTGGTCAAATATTCTTTGTGAAAAAGTCCTCCTATCATTAGTGGATCTTATTATCCCCTTATCATAGAGCAATAGATTAACTCAATTGATAAAATATTATCTATCCTCTAGTTTTAAGAAGAATAGAAAGTTGTGATGGAGATCTATCAATATGATAGGAAAGTTGATCAGTGGTAGAGACTGATAAATAACTTATAGGATAAAAATTAAATTGATTCCATGAAATAGGAAGCATCCAAGAAAATATTTTTAAATAAATATTTTCCCTAAACTCTCCATCTTAAGATAGAAAGGTATTTACTTGGATCGAAGATAAAGGAAGATGAGTCTATCAGAGCATACATGGGGATATTTAGAAGGATTTACCGATATGCCTTCATATGTTTCATGTATATATAAAGAAAGTTTTATCATTTATTTAGTGAATTAAATATAAGATTATGAAAAACAATTGGAGATTCAAGACTTTGAAAGATATGAGGAGATTGTAAATTATGAATTTAAGGTTGAGATGGTGATTAGAGACTCTCAGTGGTCTCAAGGGTTCAAAGATAAAAAGAGGTAGATTGAGTTTAACATGGGAGGATCAATATATAAATCTCATAGAGAAAAGAAAACCCAATATACCACATGTTAAAAGTTTGGAGAGAAGCATCTCGATAACTATCTAAAGGGAACCAAGACATGCTTCCAATTTGGAAAATAGGGACATGAGGATAATCATTTCCAAAGGGATATGATGAATCCCACTAGCGTGTAAGAAGAATGTAATGTTCATATCAACACTCATCCTATAGTATAGTGTTTAAACTTAAAGGAACATTGGAATTATGTGAGTCAGTTTCCTAATACAAGGCTTGTTAAATAAAATAAATGACAACAACCTAAAAGGAATCTAGTGATGGTATGTGTTATCACTATTTTTTAGGTGGAGCTTAATAATGATGCAGTGATAGGTAAACTGGTTATTTTTTCATAAATAGATAACATACTCTTTGATTATAGTTTTATTAATTCTTTCATATATTTCAAGTTTAGTATAACTATTCAAACACCACATCAAAATATGGAGGTTGAGTTATCTATGAGAAAAGAGTATGGGGAAATTATTGCATCTAAAGTATATAAATCCTCCCTAATAAATTTTTTTGTGGAATAAACCTCTTAAAAAATATCACCTTACTTCATTTGGTTGAATTTGATTCTATATTGGGAATGTATTGACTACCTTTATACAATGCCAACATCAACAATTAGGAGGGGAAGATCACTCTTCACATCCCAAGGAATCCTCCAATTTTGTAAAAGTTAAGTAATATGATGAATCTAATTAATAATCATCAACTAAAGGGTGTATATTATTACCTTTTGAGAAATCATATCCAACTCAAATGGTTTAGAAAAAGGAGAGGATCATTATTGAAGACATTCCCACTATGAGGTACTACACTAATATGCTCCCTGAAGAGTTTCCCAGTCTTCCTCCTCACTGATAGGTTGAGTTCTCAATTGAACTTATGTTTGGATCTTTACCCATATTAAAGAAACCTTATATAATGACCACCACTGTGTTGGAATAATTTAAGAAGCGGTTACAAGAATCTAGCTAAGGTTTTCACATGCCTGAGTGAATCACCATGGGGTGCGTCAATCCCATTTTTCAAGAAGAAAGATAGATTAATGTACCTATAAAATTATTATCATGAGATCCAAAAATAATGATAAATAACAAGTATCCCCTTTCATAGATAGATGAATTTTTTGATCAACTACATGGGGATAAGTATTTCTCTAAGGTGGACCTTCACCCGGGATGTCACCAATTAAAGGTGAAGAAGGAAGATATTCCCAAAAATTCCTTTTGGATGAGGTATGGACACTATGAGTTCATAGTAATTCCCTTTTGAATCACTAATTCTCAAAAAATACTCTTGTACTCAATTAATGGAGTCTTAATATATTACATCTACAATTTTTTGGTAGTCTTTATATATGATATTCTGATATACACTAAGAGTAAGGTGGAGTATGAGGATTATTTGAATACTATGCTAATGACTTTAAAAATGGAGAAATTGTATTCAGATTATAGTAAATGTGAGTTTATTATGGAGGACATATCATTCTTGGGATATGTTATCACTAATAAAGGGATATCTGTGGGCACATCTAAGAAAAAGGAAATTAAGGAGTGGCCTAGAATATTATCTATAATTGAGATCCATAGTTTCCTTGGTACAACTATTTATTACTAATGATTTGTAAAGAAATTAGAATGATTATAAATCCCACTAACAAAGATGAATTTAAATAGATTGAAGTTTATCTGGACCAGTGAATACAAAGACTGCTTAAAAAGTTGAAAAAGAGGCTTATCATTGCACCAATACACACACTACCCATAACTAAAGAACCTTATGATATATAGAGATTCATAAAAGAAGGTATTGGGATATCTAATGATGTCAAACGATAAATTATTTTCCTATACCTCATGGAATTTGAAATTTAATGAGAATAACTATCCCACACATGATCTGGAGTTGTTGGTTATGATCTTTGCATTAAAAATATGGTGGAATTATATCTATGGGGAGAAGTGTGTGATATATAATAATTATAAGAGCATGGAATATATATTTACATAGAATTAGATTATTATAAACTAGTGAATACGATTATAACTCATCAAGGATTATGCCTGGTCAATCCACCATTATCCTGGTAAAGCAAATACAGTGGTAGACTCTCTAAGTAGAAATGATCCAACAACTATATCAATGATGAGAATTGAGAATAATCCAATATTATTAGACTTATAAAGTATGTAAATGAGAATTATAATGGATGTAACATCATAATTAATTTCTAGAATTATTACTCAACCATACTTATAGAGAAGATAAAGGATTCTCAAAGAAATGATATGAAAATTCCGAATAAGTTGGAAGCTATCAGAAATGGGAAATCCTCAGAGTTAAAAGTTGACGAGGAAGGATTCAAAAGATTTATTTCATGAATATTTATACCATCAAATACTAAGATAAATAGGGATATTTTTAATAATTTTCATAGTTTTATCTTCTCCATCCACCCAGGGAGATCAAAGATGTATCAAGATCTATAAGATCATTGTTGGTGGGATAATATGAAGAAGGAGATCACTGAATATGCATCAAAGTTCCTAGTATGTAAGTTAGTGAAGTTTGAATAGGAAAATTATATAGGGATGATGAAACCATTACCTATAACTATATATAAATGATAAAAAATTACCATGGACTTTTTCATTGGACTTCTGAAGACATCCCTAAGAAATAATGCAATATGGGCTGTTGTGGACCATCTTACAAAGAAAATTCACTTGAAATTTTAGAGGACTTATCAACCAATGAACTTATATAGATATACATTAGGGAAGTGTTGAGACTACATGGAGTAAAATTAATAATTGTATCTAATCATGATTTGAGATTTACCTCTATGTTCTGGAAAAGCCGCCAACATGCTATAAAAACTGAACTAAACTTTAGTACAACCTATCACCATCAAACTGAATTCCCATATAAGTGGACCATATAAAAATTGGAATAAATGTTGAGATCATTATAAATAGATGTTAATGTAGGATGTTATTAACATATTCTATTGGTCAAGTTATCTTACAACAATAGTTTATACTCAATAATCCAAATGGATCCATATATATCCCTTTATGGGAGAACATGTAGAACAACTTCATGCTGGGATGAGGCTAGTAAATGTAAGAACATTAGACCTAAAATAGTTGAGGAAATGATAGAATATTTTAATAATATTTTGGATCACATCAGGGCTCCCCAAAGTTGAGAGAATAGCTATGCATACAATCATTGATAGGGCTTAGAGTTTGAGGTTGGAGATAAAGAATTACTCTATATATCTCCATAGAAGAGAGTATTGATATTTTGGAAGAAGGGAAATATAATTGATAGGTACATTATCTACTTTGAGATTCTTGATCACATCGGATATATGACATATCAACTAGCACTTTGAACAATAATGTATTATGTACACGATGTATTCCAAATATCCCTCTAAAGAAAGTACATGCCAGATCCCTCACATGTACTGAATTCAGAGGATGTATAACTAGAAAATTATTTATCTTATGAGGATCATCTAGTTAAGATCTTGGACCATAGATATAAATTTATAAGAAAAATACCACCCACCTGGTTAAAGTACTATAGAGGAACCACAAATACAAAGAGGCGACATGGGAATCAGAGGAAGTGATAAAGGATAAGTACCCTCACATATTTTCAACTTAGTATTTTAAAAAAAATTTAAGGGAGAAATTTCATAAGGGGGGATGTAGCACCCTGATATTTTTATGACATAATTCTCTTTAAATAATTTAATTTCTCCCGTATCTTGTGTTTCACGCAACATGAAGTTTAAACGAAGAATAATATACCATTAAAATATTATTATTTTAACACTGCCATTATAACCTAGCTGTTGAATTGTTTGATATGAATAAGAATAACCATATTATTAAATATATTAATTTTGAGTAAATAAACACTTAATGTTTAATGAAGTAATTTTATTCCTTAGAAATATGGTTTCTTAAAAAAATGATTTCATTGTTTTCTTTGATAAAATAAATATATTATTTTTTATACTATTAGAAAATTAATTTGAAAAAATAAACTTCATTTTTTAAATTCATAATCTCAAAAGTATCTTATAATGAATTTTTTATAAATTTTTTTAAAATTCTAAAATTTTAATAAATAGTAAAAAATACTGATTTATATAGAAAACAATATATTATTTTAATAAATTTTAAACGTTAAATTATATTTATTTTAGTTTTAAACTTTTTTTAGTTAATTATTATTTTAAATAATCAAATTTTGATATTTTAAAATAATTTTATACATTAATATATTATAAAAATATTTTATACTTGAAAGGGAATTTTTCAGAAACATTGTTTTTCTTGGGATTTTTCCAATTTTGTTTTAAATTAAATTCTAAAACTTATTTGTTTTTAATTTTAAAAAATTGATTCCATATTTTTAATTAGGAGGTAAAAATTTAGTAAATATACCTTCTTCATTTTTTCTCAATATAAATATTAACTATGGTAAAATTTATCATCTCAGAAAAGGGTAAATCAGGTTAATCTAGACTACAAATATGTGATAAGGGAATAAGTTTTAATAAAAAATTGTGGGATAAATTAAATTATTCATTTAACACATAAGGTTTTCAATTAAGTTATTTAATGGACACATTTCTATGAAAATGAATTATACATTATTAAAATCACAGAAAGTGATGAAATGTCACAATATTATTTTTTAACAGAGGAGTTGGGGGAAAGAAATTTTATTAAAAAGAGAAAAAGTGTAACGCCCTGACCCCAGTTAGCCAAAGTCGGTACATTATTACATAACATTGACATGATAAAAAAAGATCAAGTCTCAAGAGGCTGATTAGTTTAGTAGCCTTGGAATCACTAGATACATTCATATGTCTTACATTACATGATAAAATGAAAAACTATAACAACATATTGTATCCATAGACCACACTCATATCCCCTCATACTATCCATGCAGGTCATTCATAAAATACCTCTTAACATCCTGGGAAAAATAAAACATAGAAAGGGGTGAGCTCAGATGCTCAGTAAGGATAACAATATAGTAGAAACTTTCATAAACAAGCATAAACATTTAAGGCAATTGTATAACTAAAACAAAATCCTTTTAAACTTTAACTTCATAATAACATGGAAAAATAAAATGAAATAATGCCATTTACTTATTCACATGGATATTCTACTATTTGAAAAATCACATGCAATATTAATAACCACTTTCATAATGATGGAATGCATAATGCCAGACTATCATAACCACATAGCCAAGGCCTTGTGCCAAGACTACAAATAAGATTTTTTCAAGGCCTTGTGACAAGAAACTAGTTTGTCTTATGAGACATACCGATTCATCGAGGAGCTATATAGGGCTCCACCCATCACTTATTAAGTCCAATGCATTCCTCATATGAACAGGTCTAAACATAACATAAACATTCGTATTAAAACTAGCATACGAAATGTCAGTACTTTCTTCATAAACCACGAATGGTATAAAAATAACACATCCATAGTCAAACATATCACAAAACCATCAATACAATATGGAAGTATTTTATCATAATAAATCAACATCAAATAAGCTTAAAATCCATCAAAGTATGTTGACATAGATGAAATCAAAACTATTTGAGAGAAATATCTCTATTTTTTTGAAATTATTTAAAAGTCACATAATTATAAAAGAAAACATTTACTTTGAAAATATTATTATAATCTTGTAAGGGAAGCCTCAACAATTTTATAACAGCGGAAAATAGCCGCACCCACTGTATAAGTTAAAAAAGACATTCTTACCTTAATTTTGTCGAGAAGGTTAAAAAGGACCTTGTTTGGAAAACAACAGAAAGATTCCTTTATAAACTTCTTATAAAAAGTTAAATAAGGGAATAAATGAATTTAACCCATATTCTATAAAATAGTATGAATATTTTGAAATAAATTTTTAAGAAACATGGACGTGGATGATAAAGAGGTCCCAATAGATAATTACACATAAACAACCTCAGATAATGAAGAGATTGTGAAATAAACCCTTAGTTCATGTCTGACTTGACTCAATCGTTATTTAATCTCCTGAATAATAAACTAGATTTAATATATAGTTGATTAAGTACTTATTTCAAGTTCATTATTCCTTTTATATCACTTATTACCATGTTATGAACATTATGTAGTCATTTAAGTTAATAACGGTCGTTTTGTTGATCTTTGGTACTTGAGTCAAAAATAAACTTCTTATAATTACAAGTTGTTCCTGTGGTAAAATATCCAAAATATCCAGAATTATATTCATGATGTAGATATTATATATATCATATATATCCAGTATATACATGCACTTATAATATTACATAACATTTAGAGGTAAGAAATGAAATGCACCGTTCATGGAGATGGTAAGCCGTACGTACGCATGAACACTACTTTCATTTCTATTTCATATTTGATGGAATGAAATAATAATTATATAAAGGTATATTATAATTATAGTATAATATCATATATAATATGATTAACTCCATTATTTATATGTCCCACATATGGCATTAACGATTCAAATCACTTTGAGGGGGTGATAGTCCGCACTTCCTAAAATGAAGATATCGCATTTACCCAAAATGGAAACTATAATGGTATGCCATAAATGAAGAATACAGAAGCATAAGGAAAACATAAACATAATATATATCATATATAAATAGATTTATACCTTAATGTCCACCATGAAAGATGTTAAAATAATATTGAACAATCATCATTTCGTGAGGCAGTAATTCACCACTCAGAGAAACAGTATGTTTTTTAACCATTATACGGAGGTGTGTGTAAGTGTAAATCAAATAATTCTCATAAAAAAATACTAGTATATTGAAGATTATGTTTTTGTTACAAAAGAGAGGAATAAAAAGAGTTTATGGGGTTGGAGAATCAAAATAATACAAAATAACATAAGAGAAGACATTACCTTTAAATCGGGTAACTCCCCTTGGTTTGAACCAAAATGGTTTCTTGAAGAGATTTATGCCTAAGGTAAGCCTTATATGATGAATTGATGGATGTGGAGAGATAAAATTAGTAGATTTTGGCAGAGACAATGGCTTGAGAGATTTGGGTAAGGTGGTAGAGGTGGGGGCCTTTTATAAGAGGAGAGGAGGGGCTCTTTTGGAAAGACTGAAATGTTACTTTATTATGAAATTATTTTCGGATTTTAAAGGTCCCACAATGATATATTGAGAGGATAAGGTGATAAGGGTTCTAAATACACCCATCCAATAGGTTTTAGACAAGTTTAAGTCTTATATTTTACCTTATCATTTCATTTTATTTAAATCATTCATTAATGAGGTAATCACTGCATCATCATGGTGTCATAAATAAATTTATTTATTTAGTGTCTAAAAATTATAAAAAAAACATCATGATTTAGGAAATATTTTTAGGTTTCCAATGATTACTTATAGTCTAATATATCATTTATGTATACAAAATTAAAATTATTTTACTAAGGTTTTATATACATTTGTTATATTTTCCTTTCTTTAAAAAATAAAATGATAAAATGTCACTATCACACAAAAGTGATTCCATGGGGTCCCTAAGTTGGAACAAGGCATCCCATGGTAGGCCATGAAACCACCAATAGCATTAGGACACATGTTGGGGTCATTTTTTTTATTTTTATGATATTATTTTATTACCCTTAACTACCCAATTACTAATTTATCATGTTAGTTAAAGATAATTGTCATCGTTACTATTCATAATGTCCAAAAACAAAAGAGTCTTAATTAAATAATTTGGAACTTATGATTAAAAATATTGAATCTATTTTACCAAATTCAAAACACAAAAATTTTAGTAACTAATTTAAAAATAATTCCGGTTGTCAAAACCAAAGACGAGTTTTTAAGAAGTAAAATCTATCAAAAGATTGACTTGTTTTTACGTCCAATTGAAATGTGAAATTACTTCCAATGAAAAAAATTGTATTAAGTGATAAAAAAGTAATTAAATTATACTTTAAAACCAATTAAAATAAAAATATAACTATATAAATAAATTGGATGAAGAGGCAGTTTTGAATTAAATACAACTTTTTTCACTATTCATTAAAAATGAACATTATCAGAAAAATACAAAAATTCACCCTATTATATATTTGATATTCCAAATTAAAAAAGGATTTCCATTTTTCCAAATTCAAAAAATATATGTTTTATTGATAAATTATATAGTTAATTCCCACTGTCCAATAAAATAGCGTGTTTTTAAGAAACAATATTTATCAAAAGATTGATAATTGTTTAATGTCCAATTTCAAAGTGAAATTAATTATAATGACCACCATTGGATAAAATGGTAAAAGTGTATTATAATTATACTTTAAAACCAATCAATAGTATAATTTATCACTATAAATTATTTTTATTAAAAAAGATGTTTTTAAGTATCTTTTACTATTCATCAAAAATTGGATGTTCTCAGAAAAATACCAAAAAGTCAACTTATGATAATTTCGATATTCTGAATCCAAAAATGAAGTCCATTTTAAAATATAAAATTTATATAATTTCAAAAAGTGGGTATTACTATTCGTAACATCTACTTTGATTGGTCGTAGTGTGTTAGAATCTCGAACTTGCGTATAATGCAAGCTATTGCTTTATTGAAAGAGAAACGTATAGTGGAAGCTTGGGGTGTTAAATTCTCCCCTCATTCAATAAATTGAACCCTCTCAATTTGAAATTGTTCTTCTAAAATAAAAGGTTGAAAGTAGAAAATACCTTTGTGGAAAACCCACATCAGAAATAGGGTTAATAAAAATATAACTTTAAAGGAAAGAAAGAGAAGTACAAAGGTCACCCGAGATAGAAAATACTAGGATTCTATGAAGACATGGATATGGAGGAGAAACAAACCATCAAGGTCTGACGGAGAATTGTAGAAAAATGGATTAGGAGGAAGTTAACTACAAGAAAATCACAAACTTATGATTGGTTAAACAGTCTTTGATTCCCCAATAGGAAAAGTTAACCGAAAATGTTTTTGTTTCAAGTTACCTTTCATAAAGTTGAAGAATTTATTTATGATATTTACAAAGAACAAAAGGAAATATACTTACTTGTCATGTAGACATTCATTCCTTACTAATTTTTTACCACAAACACATATTTCACTCCAAAAGGTAATAGAACTCAAAAATATTATATTTATCCTAATCATACAAGGTTACAAATATTAAAAAATACCATTTGGATTAGGAAAACTATTTCTTAATAACAGGGACTTCCTGTAGGCTAGTGGTAGGTGACAAATCCGAATCGCACTATGTTTGTGGGTTTGATTCCCACAACTTTTTCCAACACAACATGTTATCACATGGTCTCCGTGTTGTCCTTTTTATAAATATCAAAAAATAACCTTAACAATAGTATCCAATATAATCCATTCCAACCTTTATAGTTATCCAAAATACCTCTGTCCAGACTTTCTCTAAAAGGTCTCTAAATTACAAAATCAATTGTAACATCAGATTCCCCAAACAAAGTAAAGTTTCTATTATTATCACATACTAAAAATATGATTACCTTCATCATATTAAAACCTTAATAAAAAAAAGTACTACAGTACAATCCTTATATATATCACATTATTCTTATAACCATAATCTAGTTCTTGAGTCCAAAAACACAAATAAAATAATTATTCAACTTCATCTATAGTAATATCATAAGCTTGGGCTTGCTCTCTTGGCCTTTTCTGAGGTAAGTTTTCTTGGAGATTAGGGCATTCATTTGCATAATGCCCCATTTCTCTACAATTGTAGCATTCAACATTGACAGCCTATTTCTTTCCCTTGCAATCACGAGTCTGGTGACCTTTTTCTCCCCATTTGCAACAAACTCCCATTCCTTTTAGGTAAGTAACGGGGTGTTTCATACCAAAATTATCACATAATGGAAAATCCTTCTTTCCCTTTTTCCCTTTATCTGTCTCTTGATCCACCGTTATCTTCTTCTCTTGATTTATTTTATTGTCATAAGACTTAGAGAATTAATTTTCTGTCTTGATAGCACACGAGACAATGTATTCATATGATGATAAGGATTCTAAGACCAATGCTTGATGGAAAAATGGTTTTAACCCATCAAAGACAAGATCAATATTACTTCTTGGGTGATGTATATAATATGTAGCATACCTCGCTAACCTTGTAAAGTTAGCCTCATTCTTTGCGACATTATTATCCTCCTTTTGTCTTACACTCAAAAATTACCTTTCCATATCTGCTCGATGGTCACGAGGAAAGTATTTTTATAAGAAACGATCATTGAACTCCCTCCATTCCATATTTGATACTTCATCATCTTCCTTTGTGTTTTGAATCAATTTCCACCATTTATCAACATCTCTAGTGAGGCGGTAAACTGCCATGATAACCTTTTCCCTTTCACTACTCCCCAAGGCATAGAATATTTTATCTAAGGAATTTATCCATTGCTCAGATACTAAGGTATTTGTACTCACATTGAATGTTGGTGGTTGTTGACTCATTAAGAGGTCTAAAATTGATCCTCCACATTGCGGATCAGGGTGTTCTATACGAGTAAGGTTATTATTCATAACCTGAGTGAGTTTTCCCAGTATAGTGATAATATGATCATCACCAATTGTATCACCAGCTCCACTATAATTATCTTGAGCAGGAGGGAAATCCCTAAATAGAGTGCATGCATTGATACAATTTCTATTCCTTCCACTAGGAGCCATTTCGAAACAATGTTATAAACTAGATTAGTTTATGAATCAAAATACATAATAACAAACTTACAAAACACCTAACATAAATTGAACAGTTTATGGATATTATCCATAAACATAAAAATATTTTCTTTGATGAATTATATACTCATAAACCCTTAATAATGTTTTGTAAAGAAATCATGAATTATCATAAGCATATCCCCTGGGAGTGTCGTAACCAAGAGTGCAGCAAGGCCCATTTTCGTGCACCAGTTCCCGTTCGAGTCTAGCTCAAAGCGGTGTTTTCAGGTTTTACCCCTAGGTACATTTGTGCCAGAGCCAACTCTACCTGCTCGTATCCAGACATGGATGTATTGCTTGGAAAATATACAAAATCTATACTTTACCAAAATTCTAGGATGTTCTTCTATACTAATCCTCAAAGTCTATCTTAGGGCTATGTGCTCTAATCAGAGTTTATCTAAATCTAGTTTCCAAGGTTAGTACTAAACTTCCTCTGATACCAACTGTAACACCCTGACCCTAGTTACCCAGAGTTGGTGCATTATTACATAACATTGGCATGATCAGAAAAGATCAAGTCTTGAAAGACCGATTAGTTTAGTAGCCTTGGAATCACTAGATACATTTATATGTCTTACATTACATGATAAAATAAAAAAATACAACAACATATTTTCTCCATAGATCACACTCATATCCCCTCATAATATCCCTACAGGTCATTCATAAAATACTTCTTCATATCCTGGGAAAAATAAAACATAGAAAGGGGTGAGCTCAGATTCTCACTAAGGATAAAAATATAGCAGAAACTTTCATAAACAAGCATAAACATTTAAGGCAATTGTATAACTAAAACAAAATCCTTTTAAACTTGAACTTCAGAATAACATGGAAAAATAAAATGAAATAATTCCATTTTATTATTCACATGGATATTCTACTAGTCTAATAATCACACGCAATGCCAATAACCACTTTCATAACGATGGAATGCATAATGCCAGACGATCATAACCACATAGCCAAGGCCTTGTGCCAAGACTACAAATAAGATTTTTTCAAGACCTTATACCAAGACACTAGTTTGTCGCATAATATGTACTGATGCATCAAGGAGATATAGCGGGCTTCACCCGTCACTTATTAAGTCCAATGCATTCCTCATATGAAAAGGTCTAAACATAACATAAACATTCGTATTAAAACTAGAATACGAAATGTCAGTACTTTCTTCATAAACCATGAATGGTATAAAAATAACACATACATAGTCAAACATATCACAAAACCCTTAATACAATATGGATGTATTTTATCATAATAAATCAACTTCAAATAAGCTTAAAATCCATCAAACGATGTTGATATAGATGAAATCAAAACTATTTGAGAGAAATATCTTTTTTTTCTTAAATCATTTAAAAGTCACATAATTATAAAATAAAACATTTACTTTGAAAAAATTATTATAAGATTGTAAGGGAAGCTTAAACAATTTTATAATGGTGGAAAATAGCCGCACCCGCCATATAAGTTAAAAAATACATTCTTACCTTAATTTTGTCGGAAAGGTTAAAAATAACCTTGTTCGGAAAACGACAGAAAGATTTCTTTGTAAACTTATTATAAAAATTAAAATAAGGCTATTAATGACTTTTATCCATATTCTGTTAAATAGTATGAATGTTTTGAAATACATATTTAAGAAACATGGATGTGGATGATAAAGAGGTCCCAGTAGATAATTACATATAAACAACCTCGGATAATGATGAGATTGTGAAATAAACCCTTAACTCGTGTCTGACTTGACTCGATCGTTCTTTAATCTCCTGAATAATAAACTAGATTTAATAAATACTTTCTTAATAACCTTTTTAAAGTTCATTATTCCTTTTATATCACTTATTACCATGTTTTAAACATTATGTAGTCATTTAAGTTAATAATGGTCGTTTTGTCGATCTTTGGTACTTGAGTTAAAAATAAACTTCTTATAATTAAAAGTTGTTCATGCGGTAAAATATCCATTATAACCAGAATTATATTCATGATGTAGATATAATATATATCATATATATTTAGTATATACATGCATTTATAATATTACATAACATTTAGAGTTAAGAAATGAATTGCACCGTTCATGGAGACGATTAGCCGTACGTACGCATGAACGATACTTTCATTTATATTTCTTTTTTAATGGAATTTAATAATAATTATATAAAGTTATATTATAATTATAGTATAATATCATATATAATATCATTAACTCCATCCTTTATAAGTCCCACATATGGCATTAACGATTCAAATCACTTTGAGGGGGTGGTAGTCCACATTTCCTAAAATGAAGATATCGCGTTTACCCATAGTGGAAACAATAAAGGTATGCCATAAATGAAGAATAAATAAGCATAAGGAAAACATAAAAATAATATATGTCATATAAAAATATATTTACAACTTAATGGCCACCATGAAAGGTGTTAAAAGAATATTGAACAATCATCGTTTCATGAGACATTAATTCGCCACTCACAGAAACATTATGTTCTTTAACCATTAGACTGAGGTGTGTGTAAGTGTAAATAAAATCCTTCTCATAAAAACATCCTAGTATATTTAAGATTATGGTTTTGTTACAAAATAGAGGAATAAAAAGAGTTTATGGGGTTGGAGAAGCAAAATAATACAAAACAACATAAGAGAAGACATTACCTTTAAATCGGGTAACTCCCCTTGGTCTGAACCAAAATGGTTTCTTGAAGAGATTTCTTACTAAGGTAAGGATTATATGATTAAGAGATAGATGTGTATAGATAAAATGAGCAGATTTTGGCCGAACCAATGTCTTGAGAGGTGTGGGTACGGTGGTAGAGGTGGGGGCCTTTTATAAGAGGAGAGGAGGGGCTCTTTTGGAAAGATTGAAATGTTACTTTATTATGAAATGATTTTAGAATTTTAAAGGTCCCACAATGATATATTTTGAGGATAAGGTGATAGGGTTTCAAAATACACCCATCTAATAGGCTTTATAAAAGTGTAATTCTTAGATTTTACCTTATATTTTCATTTTATTTAAATCGTTCATTAATGAGGTAATCACTACATCACCATGGGGTCATAAATAAATTTATTTATTTAGTTCCTAAAAATTATAAAAAATATCATGATGTAGGAAATATTTTTAGATTTAAAATGACTATTTATAGTCTAAGAGATCATTTATTTATACAAAATTATTATTTTTTTACTTAGGTGTTACATACTTTTGTTATATTTTCCTTTCTTTAAAAAATAAATGATAAAATGTCACTGTCACACAAAAGTGATTCCATGGGGTCCCTAAATTGGAACAAGGCATCCCATGGTCGGCCATGACACCAATAATATCATTAGGACACATGTTGGGGTCATTGTTTTATTTTTATGATATTATTTTATTACCCTTAACTACCCGATTACTAATTAATCATGTTAATTAAAGATAATTGTCGTCATTACTATTCATAATGTCCGAAAACAAAAGAGTCTTAATTACATAATTTGGACCTTATTATTCTAAATATGGAATATATTTTACCAAATTACAAACACAAAAATTGCAGTAATTAATTTAAAAATAATTCCTGTTGTCAAAACCAAAGACGGGTTTTTAAGAAGTAAAATCTATCAAAAGATTGACTTGTTTTTACGTCCAATTGAAATGTGAAATTACTTCCAATGAAAAAAATTGTATTAAGTGATAAAAAAATAATTCAATTATACTTTAAAACCAATTAAAATGAATATCTAACTATATAAATAAATTGGATGAAAAGGAAGTTTTGAATTAAAATACAACATTTTTCACTATTCATTAAAAATGAACATTATTGGAAAAATACCAAAAATTTACCCTATGCTATATTTGATATTCAAAACTCAAAAATGATGTCCATTTTACCAAATTAAAAAAATAGATTTTTTATTAATAAATTATATAGTTAATTCCCGCTATCCAAACAAATAGCGTGTTTTTAAGAAACAATATCTATCAAAAGATTAACAATTGTTTATGTCCAATTTCAAAGTGAAATTAATTATAATGACCACCATTGTATAAAATGGTAAAAGTGTATTATAATTATACTTTAAAACCACTAAATAGTATAATTTATCATTATAAATTATTTTGATTCAAAAAGTTGTTTTTAAGTATCTTTCACTATTCATCGAAAATTGGATGTTCGCAGAAAAATACCAAAAATTCTACTTAGGCTAATTTCGATATTTCAAATCCAAAAATGAAGTCTATTTTAAAATATAAAATTTATATAATTTCAAAAAGTGGGTATTACTATTCGTAACTGCTACTTTTATTGGTCGTGGTGTGTTATAATCTCGAACTTGCGTACAATGCAAGCTATTGCATTATTGAAAGAGAAGCATACCGTGGAAGCTTGGGGTATTACAAAAATAGGACATAAACCATATTGAACTGGGTAATGGAAACTCATTACAGGTTCATAGGCCTAGAGGGATAAAACCCACTAAAAAATCCTGTATAACCAATTATAGTGGCCCGAAAACCTAGAGGGAAAAAATGGCCCAAGGCCTAGAGAATAGCCGAGCTTCCACCCGCAACTGAACTGCCATAACCAGATCAGTGCAACCCACCATTTCCAGTTGCTGAATCTGGACCCACCACCAACCATAGCTTGAATCTGACCAACACCATAGGCATATCTCATCCTCCATCCAGATCCGACCGTACTACAAATAGCATCACTATAGATCACCACCACAACCATATTTGACCAGATCTGGGTTTTCATCCCACTTTCTACCAATAAGGATCACCACAGATCGCTAACTGCCCACTACAATCACCATAGACTCCACAAGTAGCACAACCGAATCCATCGTTTGGTTCTTCATCCACATTTGCCTGCATGCCGATGCGGCGCAAATACCCCCAACAAAATTCAACCAGCACCACATAAAATCAAGGCCAAATTTCTAACAATCGAAGCTATGAAACCACTATCCATCACCATTGAAGATCCAACCATGAGAAAAGTCAGAAGCCCGCGCCGCCAGGAAACTTGTGATGGAACTGAATGTAACTAGAACCGGCCATGACTAAAGAAGATCTATATTGATTCCACCGAAAACACCACAAGGCCCATGAGATGCCCTGGAAACCTGAAAGAGTCAAATCTGAGTTATAATCCATCATACCTATAGGACCTGACCCTGGATACTGAAGATAGACACACCACAATGAGGAGATTTCAATCCATAGCCAAGGGTAATCTACCAATGCACTTGGAGAATATGGACCTGTGGTCGAAGCTGTGGGGGGAGAGTCATATACAATCATTAATAAGTATAATATTTTTTATATGGGACTAAATAGAATACATCATTAAATATAAATATTATTTGGAAATATAAAATAATTTTTTCATCATGGTAATTTATTTAAAAATTTTAGGAATTAAATAAATACCATAAATACTTATACAACACTTATGTAGTAATTATTGAATTTACATAAAAATTAAATAAATGATAATAAAAATATTAAAAGTAATACAATTTAATATTTTTAACATGATCGAATAATTTTCTACATGACCATGAAATTTTTAGTATATATTAAAATATTTGGTTCAAAATTGACTTGTTGTCTTGATGTTTTTAAATGTCATTGTAGTGAATAGTATGAAAATTGATAATAATGATATTCTTATTTTATTAAATTATGTTAAAAAAATAGAAATATTTGAAAAATACAAATTAATTAATATATGATCTAAAATTTAATAAATTGGACATTTATGGTCTAATTAACACCATATAAGTAATAATTAAAACCTTTTAATATTGAAATATATGTTACTGTAGTTAAAATTAAAATAGTTTAACTAAGGTTTAATCAAAATGATATATTTTAAAATAAAAACAAAAAATATCTCAATTTTATTGTTTGATGATATTAAAACCTCATATTATCTTATATTCAATCCATGGAAATTTCTTGGAATTAGTATAGAAAATTATTTTATTATTATTTAATATTTTTGATAAATTTCAAAAACAAACCTCTCCTCCCTTATAAATACCACCCCTCACAACCCCCTTTTACCCAAACCATTAAATCCTTGAAGATTTCCAAATTTGTATAAAAAAACTCTCGTACCCACTCTCCCTAGGTACAATTGTCACTGGTATCACTAAAAGACCAATTATAAGTTCCTCAAGGGGTCCTTAATGGAGATGATATTCAAGAGGTAACATTCTCAAACTACATGTTTTAGTTTATTTTCTTATTCTACCTTTTACACACCTAATTCATCCATCAAATAATAATAAATCAAGTACCATGTATATAATAAAATTTTATATTTCTAATCAAATAATTTCTATATATACCTTTTTTCCCACCCCATCTTATTCAATGAAAGGAAACAATTTTCCAAATTTTGGTGATTAACCATCACCGGGGATAATGAGTTTTTGTTTTTCATTATTTCCCTAAATACTAGTTATTAAAATATTATTATCGTTAAATTATAGTGTAATAAGTATCATATAACTTATTTTATATTATGTAACTAATATATATACATAATATTAAATAAAAAAACTAGTTTGTGATAGGCAAAAAAACACCAAAATAAACTAAACATTTTTCATTAATGTTTTATAAAATGAATCATCCTCATGTAAGAAAATAAAATTATATATGGGACCATTTAAACTTATATAATTATGTGTATAGAATTTAATTTCACTTCTATAATATAAATACCATAAAAATAATAACATACATATTTATACACATGTGAAACGATCCTGAAACCATGAAACGAACACTCCTGGAATGAAGAAATTGAATCTTATAACTCATAAAAATGTCAATAAATGATATTAATTAAATTATCATAAATAAAATAAATTTTTAATGGGTTATTAATAAAGAAATTAATAAATCTAATTTTATTATCTAGTAAATTTAGTGAATATTCATAATTCATTCATACATAAGGTAAGGGATCTCTCCGAACCTGCATATTACCTTTGGGTTATGATTTTTCTTTATTTGAATCAATTTATAAATTAATTATACTTATATAATTATCCTATATTATTTTTATATGCTCCAAAAATATTTATTTAGCTCAATTAATCTTTCTTTTATGGGTAATTACATGTTTTATAAGTTTCCCTTCTCAATTCCTCACGATAAGGAGACCCAATTAAATGGGAGCATCTCAATTTCTGACCCATATTAAATTATAATCCATAAACTATTTCAAGGATACAATATTTTTTAAAAATCACTCATTTTATCATGAAAAAATATTATAATTTATTTTTGTTTCTATGTAAATATTTTTTCCCTTATCCACCTTTAAGATTATTTATTCTTTTCCTTAAAACCACACTTAAGTGGAACATTTCTAAAGTTAACTAACCACTTTTTTAATGTTTTAACTTCAGTTGGAATTTATTATTTAAGATGTATTCTCATATTTCCCTTATTAACATCTAATAATTATTTTAATCCCTTTATTTATTTATATAATTTTTATACGACCTTTGGTTATGCATTATAACTTGATTACAACACCACATTTTTCCCATGCACAACCCTTATGTTTATTCCTTATGATTGATTCCTTATGTGGTACATATATAAATGAAAATATTATGTTTGGTGCACCCAGATAACACTCAAATTTATTTGGTAATGTTTTAGTCTCATTATTCAATATGTATGGGGTTAGAGAGTAAACTTAATTCATTATGGGACTTTGTCCAACATTGGAACAGTTGTACCTTGTGGTCTCAATACACACCCTAAAAGTGGGTGGGTGTGAATTAGGGTGAATTTTAAATTATTATTAAATTTAAACCAATTTTTATCATGTGTAAAATTTGTAGGGTACACATTTAATATGTTTTATAGGCATAATCAAATCCAAAAACAATAAAGAACAAGAACAAATTTTTTTACTTGGTTTACTCCCAGTATGATGTATCTAATGAGAATATATCAATTATATTTTTATATTATGATTGTCTAATTACTAACTATTATATGATTGAAAGGTATATAATTATATCAAATCTCATCCAACATCCAAACAGTTTTCCTCTTTTACACTCACAATTTTCCAGAGGGATAAAACGTTTATTATTCACACACAAGTCAATTTCAAAAGATAAAAATCAAAAGAATCAACACAAAACTACAAGGTTTTTCCCCATGTTTCTCTAAGTGACACTTAAAAAATATCAATGATATTAAAAATAGATTAATCAACCAATAATGGTATTTAATAAAACATATATTGATCACACTTCACTTCTCAATGTCAAATTTTGTCACCCATACTTGCACTACCAGATACGATGCTAAATGAAATACTTGATTTTTTTGGCTATGATACCAAGTTAGAGTACTTGAGCTAAACATACATATATTTCCAAAAATATAAATATTTCATCTCAAAAATTATTTCAAAATAATAAACCTATAGTTTAGTGTCTTTTCAAGTTATCTACATAAAAATATTATTATGAATAAAACTTAATAATCACACTATACTAGATACGCTTCTAGATGACTCCAAGTTTATATTCATTTTATTAACCTGTGGAATAGAAAAAATAATAACGGGGTGAGATAAAATAATCAACAAGGGAAAAATATCAAATATTCATCATGGGATAGATAATTATCATGTGAGAATTAAGATAATGAGAGTAAAATATGATTAAAATGAATGTGAAACAATAAGATTTTTCCATATAAAATGACAAAATATGATCTGAAATAATCTAACACAAACCATGGAATATGAGTATAAAATCACGAGACAAATAATAAAATTCCATTAGTATAGAAAAAAATATAACATTTAAATGTAGAAATAAGTATAAACATATGAAATTATAACATTTTAAACATAGCTACCCACAATCATGTCCACACACGGTCTTTTAAACATAGAAAAAACCAATCAAATCCTTGCACAATTCATGTGAATATAGATAACTACAACCACATAAATAAACAATTTTTTTGAATATATATAACAAAAATTATATCCATGCACAAATATTTGGAATATAGCTAACTGAAATCACATCCACACAAAAATCTTATGAATTTTGTTAACCATAATCACATCCAAACATGATTCATTATCCCATGAGATATAAAATCATAACAAATGCATTTGGGGATATATAATTTCAGCCCAAACCATCACATAATGATAATAAATATGCATATTTTCCATAAAAATCAATCATATGTCATCCATGGAAATTTAATGTATTTCAAAATACTTCTAAATGGTATCACATAAAATATCCATAAGAGATATATTGTTTGATACCAAAAATTAAATCACCCAAAGAGGTGTATTTTATAAGATATTTTAGAGTGTATTTAGTGAAAAATAACTCTATAATATATATATATATATATATATATATATATTTTAGATATAAATATTAATATAGTCGTAAAATCATAAAATTCGATTTCATTAAACATTTTTTACCTTATTGTGAAAATCTGAATTTATGAGCCTTTTTAAAAAATAATTTTCTAGAAGATGATTGAAAAAAGTCATTTTCAAACATAATTTCTAACTTATCCTCACATCATTCATCCATAAAAGAATAATAACTATGTTATCATGTATATTTTGGAATATTATAAATCTTATTTAATATTTTCTATTTATCCATTTTTTCTCACCCCATCTTATTTAAAGAATGGAAACCATTATCCAAATTATGGAAATTAACCATCTCTATGGATAATGAGTTTTTTTATTATCACCTATAAGAGTGGTTATAAACTATTATTATGGTTAAATTAGAGTGTAATTGTTATATTATAACATATTACATGTTTTGTAACACGTATATTGATATAATATTAAATAAAAAAACCAGTTCGTGATGGATGGAAAAACTACAAAATTAAACTAAAAATTTATCATTAATGTTTTATAAAATAAATCATCATCTTGTCAATAAATAAATTGATATATTGGACTATTTAAACTTATGTAATTGTATGTATACCATTCAATTTTACTTTTATAATAGTATTCCCATTAAAAAATAACTTTCATAATTATACACAAGTGAAATGACCACGAAAACATGTAATGAACACTCCAAAAACAATGAAATTGAATCTTATAACCCATCAAAATGGCCATAAATTAAATTAATTAAATTATAATAAATAAAATACATGTGTAATGGGTTATTAATTAGGAAATTAATTAATTAAATTTGATTATAAATAATTTATGTGAAAGTGCATAACTCATTCATACATAAGGTAAGAGATCTCTCCGAACATCCATATTAACTTTGGGTAAAGCTTTCTCTATATTTGACTTAATTTAACCATTCATTTTAATTATATAATTCTCCTATATTATGTTTATATATACTATACATATTAATATATCTCGATTTATCTTTCTTTGATAGGGGATTACATGTTTTAAAAGGTTCCCTTCTCAATTACCATTGATAAGAAGACCCGATTAAAGGGAACTTATCTTTTTAATTACCAATTTTAAAGTAAAATCAATAAAAAATTTTAAGCCGCCAATATTTTTCTAAATTCACTGAATTTATCATGAAAAAATATTTTAATTCATTTATTATTTTAAGGAAATAATTTTTCCATTGTCCACTTTAATGAATATTTATTCTTTTTCTTAAAACCACACTTAAGTAGCACATTTATAAAGTTACCTAACCACTATTTTTAATGTTTTCACTTTTGATGGAATTAATTATTCATGATATATTCTTATATTTCATTTATTAATATTCTATAATGATTTAAATTCATTATTTTATGGATACCATCATTATATAGCCTTTGGTTATACCTTATGAAATGATTATTATACCCATTTATTTCCATGGAAAGCCCTTATATTTATTCTTAATCCCAGTTAGATGTTTGGTTGCCTATGGTCTTATGAAGGAACCCTAAATTGTTCATTTTGAAGGAAACCATTTTCAAAAGGAGACAATTCATCAAAGTACCTGATTATTCACCATATTTTTGAATTACCTTCTCATATAAAGTCTTTCCAAATCTAATAATCCAATATAATTATGTTCTATTAATATAATTATTATTCTATTAAAATTATTCTACTATTATATAATTATGATATATTACTCATTAGCTAGTATAACATGTTCTTGCTTTGGTTGGTTCAACTACCAACATGAATGATACAATACCAACATCATAATTTTTATCATGAATAAGTATAAATACAATAATACTAGCTATATTACATTTTAAGGAGTAATTTACATCACGAATATTATTCTATAATAATGAAAAAAATTATTGATCATTAAAAGCTAACACATTATTATCGGTAAATTACAAAGAATATGTTCATCATGAATTCTTTTATTTCACCCATAAATTCCATAAAATTATCATGGGAAAACAGAAATAATTTAAATACAATGTTTCCACTAACTTTAATATTCTATGAATGATGAAATTTTTATCAAATAATTAGGATCGAAAACACCATTGTGAAACTAGTACGAAAAAATCAAAATCACCAACATCCAATGATGAAAATAAACAATGACTAACTAGTATATTTGTAATAAATTATTTTAATTTAAGATTAAAATAGTTAATATATATAAATAAAGTTTTTAAATAATTGATTAATATGGTAATGTTTATTATAAATGAGGTTAAACCCCCTTCATGGAAATGAGGTGAAAATGTAAGCGTTTCTTTTTAAATCTCTCTTTGAAATAGAAATTTTCTACGTTTAAATTTTATTTTGGGAAAATTTAATGTTATTTATCTCTAAAAACCCTCTATTTTCTTATATTCTTGTTACTTTTTTGGTTTTAATATCTTCATAATGTTTCACTTTTCATCGGTTCATATTTTAATTTAAAGGATTCCAATAAGTAGAACCAACCTTATCTCTTCTTTTGAGGAAGAATATTTCTCCACTATATCCATTATATTTATTTTGTTTAATAGATGTCCTTATATCCAATAATATAATTTCCTAAGGTCATTTTACATCCAATTTAGATTATTTTCAAAATTAATCTTCTTTTAATTTTTTGAACGATCATTTTCTCACAAACTTTACCTTCTTTACAAAGGGTTGAAGGAAATATATTCTAAAAATGATTACTAAAAAAATAAAATTTCACCAACATATTCTTTAATTTCATTCATGAATAATAATCTATAATTTTTAATGGTATTCCATAAAAATATCTATACCCATTATTTTATAGATAATTTTATTTTAAAAATAAAAGTTATAAAAAATGTAAAGGGTATTTCTTCTTATTTTTCAAAGTAATTTTCTAATACTTTTATTTTGTTTTTTTATTTATTTTAACATTATTTAATATTTATTATTTTTCAATGGGGATATGATCTAGTGATTTCATTCATCATATATCTCAAGAAGAATTATTATTATTCCTTATGTAAACCATCATGAAATTCAACTATTTTAAGGGTCACTTATGGTGTGATGGAATATTTTCATGTTTAAGTGGCATACGTATTTATGGTTTTTAATTGTTTAATGAGTGGATGTATAATTATATAGTTTTATAATGCATTGGGTAAAGATGTATATCTCGTGATATAACATTTATGAGAATGAGAAATGAACTCAATCCGTTATGGGACTCTGCCCACTATGCGATGATGGTATTTGTAGCAAGCCTTGGCATAGGAAATGATTTTATATGCTTATGTATATGACAAATTCTTGTTCCTATATTATGTCTTCATGGTCATGATTATTAACTCATTCCCACACACTCCTATTACTCATTTCTTATTAAATGCTAAAATCCTTGTGCCATGACTCAGGATTTAGGATCTATGATTTATTATAAATTTTTATCTTATTTTATATTAATGAACCTTGTTATTATCTCATACGGAATGATTATTTTATTTTCACTTATTATCATTGATTATTTTTGTTCATATTTAACCTTACTGAGCTTCTAAGAGCACCCTTTTTCATATTTTCATTCCTTAGGGTATGAAGAATAATATTATGTATGCCATATAAAAAGGGTATAATATGAGAATACAATTTGTTTGTGATATTGATGGTGCTTTAAAACAATTTGGTAATGAATATAATTGTCAAATTTACTAAAACTATTGGTTTTTGGGTGTGTTTTGTTGTGATACATATTGTTTAAATTATGTAAATGATGTATTGTGTTTATATGTTGTGCGCCAGTTATCTCAGTTGGTATCAGATTATGGTTTATTTTTAATTGAGGATTATTATATGAATAATAAGAGGATAAAATCTAAAATAACATATTATTAACAAAAAGAGTTGTAGGAAGAACCAAAAAATGTCATAGGTTGAAATGAAGGATTAATAATTTAAAACATATTGGGATTGATTTTCATTATCATATGATTATTTAATCTAATTATTATTTGATATCTTAATATCCTTTTTGATTTTAGTAAATGGTTAAGAAAAAGAAATCATGTTAATAATGAGTGTGATGAATAGTGAAATTATTTTCCCAATGAGAAACTAAATGGTATGAAAGATTTTGTACAAAATCTCATGGATATACTCATCCAACTCTCTTAATCTGGGAATAATAACACAAATCATGACAAATTTTCAAACACGAAAAGGAAGGAACAAATCTTTATTGATTCTACCATGTGGAAATAAACCCCCTACTTTAGTGGGGTTTCTGACCCAATAATTACCAAGAAAGAAATCAATATAATAGAAATGATACTTTTGGTTCTCCAGTGATCAAAACATAATATGTTTATTTTAGTTGTTTATTATTTAAAAGGTGAACTGATTAATGGTTGAATCTCATTAATAATACAAGGTAAGATAAAGAAATAAAATCCCTGGAAAAGGAAGAGTTTAAGAAGATATTTTTCAATTAACATTTACCCTGAACTGTTCACACTAAAATAGAGAGATCATTCCTTTATTTGAAGAAAAAAGGATAAATCCATTAATAAAGTTGTACCTTATGGTCTCACTATACTCTCTAAAAGGTGGTGGGAGTGAATTAAGGTTATTTTAAAATTATTCTTATATTTTAAAAAATTGGATCAGGTATTAACATTTGAAAGGACATATTAAAATGTTTTATATTTATAATAAAATCAAAATATAATAAAGACCATGGAAAAATTATTTTACTTGGTTTACCCCTAATCGGCTGCATCTAAGGATGACATATCAATGATTTGATGATATTCAGATCAACCACTTATTTACTAATATATTATTTTAAGATTTAGGAATATCTAAATTCTCATCCATGGTTTAAAAACTTTTCCTCTTTTACACCTACAAATTTCAATATAGATAAAAATTCTATAGTTGACACACCAGTTAATTTCAAAAGATAAAAATTAAAAGAATCAACACCAAACAGAAAGGCTGTTCCCCATGTTCCTCCAATTGACAGTTAATTTTTTTAATGATTTGAAAAATATATTTATAATCCAAGCCTGCACTTTAACACAATATATATTGATCACACTTCACTTATCAATGTCAGACCGAGTCACGCAGACCCGCACTACCAGATCCGGTGCTAAAATTAAATACTTTAATTTTTAGATTTGATACCATGTAAGAATAATCTTGCTAAACTTACATATATTTACACAATATAAAAATTTTATATCACAAGTTATTTCACAATAATTAACCCAAAGGTTTAGTTTATTTAACATTTATCTACATAAAAATATTATTATGAATATTTCTTAATAATCACACCATACTAGATACCTTTCTAAATATCTCTAAGTTTATAAACCTTCTCATAACCTCAGGAATTGAAAACATAAGATATGGGTGTGATCAAATGATTATAATAAAATAATCATCAAGGGAAATATAATAATCATGTAAGAAATATGAGAAATGGAGGATAACCTGATTGAAATGAACATGGAACAATAAGATTTTTCCATATAATAGAAGGACATGTGATCTAAAAAAATAAAACACAAGACACAAAATATGAGTATAAAATCATGATAAAAATAATAACATTCTATGAGCATAAAAAAAGTATATAACATTGAAATTTGAAAATAAGTATAAGAATATGAAATCATAATGTTGTTAACAGAGCTAACCAAAATCATGTACACACACGGTCTTTTGAAAATAGCTAAACCCAATCACATACACACCCAATTATTGTGAACATAGACAAATGAAATCACATACACAAACATATATTTTGAATATATATAATTAAAATCATATAAATTCAGAAATATTAGGAACAGAGCTAATTAAAATCATCTCCACACATAAATCTTATGAATATAGCTAACCACAGTCATGTCCATGCATGATTCATTATCACATGAGATATAAAATCATAACCAATGCATTTGGGGATATATAATTCTGGTCCCACCTATCACATAAAATGACCACAAGATATATATTGGTTAATATCAAACATTAAATCTCTCAAAGAGGTGTATTTTATAAGTTATTTTAGAGGGTATAACTTGAAAAATAACTATAAAGTAGATATTTATTTTATATATAAATAGGAATAAATAATTAAAATAATAAAATGTGATTTCATTAATCATTTTTACCTTATTGAAAAAATTTGAAGTTATGAGCCACTTTCAAAAATCATTTTCAAGAATATTATTATAAAAATCCTTTTCAAACATAATTTATAAATAATTTAAAATAATAGAGTGTTTAATAAGGGATAAATGTTATTTGGAGTAAATTTGTAGTGGAATATATAACATAAGATTGTGAAATTATTTTTTAATATTGTGAAATACCTTTATTGAAACCCACATCATAAAAAGCATAATAAAAGTTTATTTAAAAAATAGGTAAAGATAAATAATAAGTATAAATAAGATAATACATATTGAGGTTTTAAAATTATAAAATAATTTTTTTTGTAAAAAAATAATATGGACATGGAATATTAACAACATTGAGAATTATTCTTAACAATGTTTCTTTTTTTTTTGAAAAAAGAAGTATGTCAATGAAGAAGAATTGTGGTAATAAACTTTTGAAAAAGAGTTTATGGGAAAGAAATGTAAATCCACACAAAATATGAATAATTAAAATATAATTCAATCATCATTTAAATTTTACCAAACATATATGAATAAAGTTCAATAAGAATGATCATAACTCAATGAACAAAAATCGAGTTAACAAAAAATCCTCACGAATTTTGTAAACTTTTAATCAAATGATCCTGAAGGATAGAAATAGAAATAGATATTTAGATAAAATGTATATAAATAGAATAATTATATAATATTTAAAGTATCAATTATATACATTATATAAAAGAAAATATGTGCATAATACTAATCACGTCTCAAACAAGGATATTTTATGATGAGAAACCCTTACCTTGGATTTTGGTTGGTCGAACATGCTCTAACATCTTGTATAATAAAAATAACTATATTAATCACCTTTTAAATATATTTTTTAATATAAAATACCTTTTATCATTTTAATTTATAATAATTTCCTACACATACATTAGTTATCCATTGTTTATTTTCATAATGTTAATAATTTCATTTTTTTCGTACAAGTTTCATAATAGTGACATTGGTTCTTATTTATTAATACACATTGTATAATTTCTAGATAATTATATGTAATTTAGTATTAATTTAATAAATTTTCATTATTTTAAAATTTTTTTCCATTGGAGTTTTGAGGTACGGTTCTTAAAGGTGAAAACCGTAACAAGCTTGTTTTGGATTTTTTATTAATAAAACATGGAATATTAATAATTAGTTAAATATTAATATTAAATTTATAGAAAAAATAAATTATTTAATTATTAATATAATATATTACCATTAATGTTTTTCTATAACCATCCATGAGAAAACTTATATCATCATTAATTTAGGTGGTTATATCGACCATATAAGAACATGCTATAATAAACTTATTAGTATGATTAGGAAGTGATTGTAATATTATATTTCTTAGATTATAAATTTTATTTAAATATTTGTTAAATGATTTATGAAATAAAATATTCATTTGATGGAAACTATGGGCATGTTTCACGAGAATGGTATTAATGAAGAGCTTGTTTTTGGTAATTTACAGATATTAAGAGATTAATTTATAATGATCATTGATTTTTTTTGTTATAATTTAAGAACCAAATTTATGAAATATATTAATAATTAATATAATATATATTAATAAGATATAATTGAGAACTATTCATGTAATTCAATGATGAATAATGAAATATATTATTCCGGGAGAAGGTAACCATCATGTATCAGAGACTGCATTTTCATTTTCTAATGAATGAGATTATTAATAGTATAATGTGTATTTATAAAATATTAATAGTGTAATAAATTTCATATTTATTATTTAAATTCATTCTTAAAACCGTCCATGTATGGTAGTTATGAAAATCAAAACATGTCTTCTATGGAGGTGTTAGTCCCCATGTAACACGGACAACATTTTATTTTTTCTAATGAATGTGAAGGTGGTAGAAATTGGAAATTGTATCAAGATTATAGTGTTTAAATATAATTATGATATAAATTAAAATAATTTTATAATGGGTATAAAATATTTGGATGAGGTATAAGAATAAATAAAGTAAAATAAATGAAAATAAAGTGATTGGGGAGTTTTTATCTTACTATTTTAAACAAATACTTAAGCCTTCTTGAAATGATCTTTTAGTGAGAGAAGAATCTATTATACTTGAAAATGAGGATTTTAAATTTATTTTTATATAGTTTTGTTTATCTAAAGATTTCATGGTGTGAGGATACATCACATCCCATTATTTATTTTATGTATGAAATATTTTTTTTCTTTATTTTCTATCTCTTGTTGACTCAGTCCACATTTTTGGAGTTTTAACACTTTGAACGAGATGCAACACTACTACTATATTGGTTAATATCTTGAAAAAAAACTCATGATATGAATTTATTATAGTGGAGATATAGTTTTCTATAACTATGGTGCAAAATATGAACCACTGGTTAATATAAAAAATGGGTTGAGTTGAAGGGATTAATTGTGTGAATATTTTTTCACACCATGAACTTGTCAGCCCATCTCGTAAAATTTAAATCTTCTTTACTTTCCATTAGTTAAATTTAGCCCTATTCCCCCATGAATTTTCTTAGTCTTGAAACTAATCCTATCTCTATAATATGGAATTATTCTCTCTAATGTATTTTGTGTGATTTTGGTGGGAATTACCCCAAGATCTTCAAGTATCATCACAAAAAGTGGGCTTAATAATCTTCCACTTGTCTTTCATCCTTCTATCCAATGTTTTTCATCCACAGAAAGGATATAGTGTCCTAGAGTTTGTTTTATATAAATTTATTAATTATTAATTTTTTCTAAGGGTTCTTTCTATCCTCCTAGGGTCTCTTATCTCTTTATCTTCTGGATTTCATCTAGTTATTATCAATTTAGATGTTTGAGGTAAGTGGTTTCATAACATGAATTTATCATTTGAACCTTGGTTGCTTGTTCTTATTGAAACTAGTTTGTATATTTTTTAAAGTCGTGGATTTTATTATTGGAATACTTTTTTGAATATTCGAAATGATTTTATTCAAAAATTTATTTTTGAGTCATGGTTATGACTGATTTGGGGGGGGGGGGTTGTATTGTATATGATGAATTTATATAATTATTGAGGAAAAACCCCTTAAAATTGGTTTTAATTATGAAAATGGCGCCTCTTTGAGAGGGGGAAAACCTATGGGATCCTAGGTATTAGATGGGTAATCTAGTATATACACAAATAGGTATAGTTAGCCTCCCTAGAATTGGATATACACTATGACTATAACTAAAAAATTAGTAAGGTAGGGTGACACATATTGGTGATCTCTAATTCGTAGGCCTAAGTTAGAGTGATGTGTGCATATTTGGTTTTATTGTCTTGGTCATTAATATAGGAGGACCCCAAATTTCACTAAACCGATATACCTTATTACTCCTTACCATGGTGGTGATTTTGTTTTTCAAATTGGTTATTTATTCATGAAATTATTTAATACTTTTTCAAAGTGGTTGTCCTATCTATTTTGTTAAATTTTTTGAAAATCATATCTCCTCCTATTTTATATCATGACATTAACCATAATTGATTTATTTAACAAAATCTTCTTAGGGTACCCTTGGTGGGATATTTCTAGGCTTATGGATCTCAAACCCTGTATACACCAAATTTGTGTATGTAGACTTTGTTATGTCTAATGTAGGTAAGTGAAAAGAACCACGTAGAGGTGGTGGGTTCTAATGCTATATGGGTATGAGTTACAGGGGTTTGATGGTGGTATATTAACATACATATCATGAATATATGTGTTGTAGTATCTTATTTTATTTAGTTTTATCTCTTGGACCAATACTTTTATTGCCATAGTGGTCCTCCTATCGGTTATTATTTTTGTATATGGATCTGTCTTATCATGGTGTATAATTGTTAATTGTTTTTATTTATTTATTATATATTATGGAGTGTTTTTAATCATTTTTTCCTTGATATATCCAATTTTTTATTGTTATTATGGGATACATCATTAAAAAGGTAGTTATAGATGCCTAATCTCTTATCATTAGCACGTGAGGATCAAAACTCCCTTTGAGACTTTCCATAGGACTACTTGGGTATTCAGTTTCGGGCTGTACCAAGTTGGTTTATGATAAATTAATATCAAACGATGGTTTTCAATTTGTGTGATTTGTGTCGTTATGGTAGTAAAGTGTTTGGATTTACATATTAAGAGGGTAGGCTTCAAGTGATTACCACTCCATTTATCATCAAGATGAGCCTTAAGTTATCATAGGGTGTTCAGAAATGGGTGTTTTGGGTTATTTTTCATTTATATCATATTTCATTGAGGTTTTTAATAATTCTATGATTTGTATAGATTATATTTACATGTTTAATGATTTTACCTTTTCTATGAGGTTTTCTAGTAACATTACCCTGATATGACTTCTAGCACATACATAGGAGCGTGTTGCAGATAATATTCCATAGGAAAATCCTTTAGTTGATCAGAATATATTCAAGGAAGAAGTTTACATTGTCTATTCTATGTAGAAATGTGAAGTTACAGTACCTACTCAAGATACAAAAGTTTCTCTAAAGAAGTTTGGACATAAGAAAAGATCCCAAAATTTCTACAGTGGAATCCATGATTCTTTTAGGGGACTAATTATCCTCAGGAAGTAGAGGACTGTTTAGAAAAAATAGAAAGCATCTTTTACTTCTTGTAAAATTCAAATTATATTATGGTGAAGTGTATTATTGTTGATATTAAATTATATAGTAAAATATGGTTGGATTTAGTCTTTCTAGAAAATAATCATGATGGTTTGGAGTAGAAAGGATTTGAAACCATCTTTACTCAATATTTTTACCTTGAAATGATGATTTTGACTAAGTATATAGAGTTATTCACCCTTTAAAAAGGTTACCAAATAAAAAATGGATCCTACAAACTATTTCCACAAATTTTACCTTTTCTCACCTAAGGTTTCATATAATTAGAAGCTAAAGTCCCAAATTTTTGAGATGTGTTTTCAGGAAATAAATCCATTATTATGTCTTTACACTAAAACATTCCACTGATGCTGAGGTTTTGGACATGGAACCGAGGAAATAAATTTATTAGGATGATAATTCAATATTTATTGGGATTATTCCCACATATGGTGGTAGTTATAACATCCCTTTCAAAAAATAAAAGGTAGTGTAATGAGGGTAGTAGAGGAATTGGTAGTGGATTTTGGCAATAGAATAATTTTGTGACCTTTTCTATGGCTAGTAGTGGTCCTCTAACTTGCTACTAATGTCAAAACATAGGTTATACATGATTCTATTTCTCAGAATCTTTGAATTTTTTACTCTCAAATGGAAATTTGTGTCATTTTCAATGATTATATTAATTATTCTCTTCCCATTGAAGTGGTTTAAGATCTCCATAACTTAGGGGGTCTATATTGAAATCTAATGCTTCCATAGAAATAGGTTTCCAACCAAAAGGTTATGGAGGAAAGGATGACTCATCTCATAGATAGAGTAATATAATGGTAGACTCTTAGGTTGGTAGTAAATAATAATCATCTTATTAGGGTGTTGCAGTTGCATGAAATAGGATAATCTTGAGTGGAAATTTAGGTAGGCCATATGATTATGAGAGGTAGTATTTTCAATACTTCATCTATAGAGATTGAATTTTTAAATATGTTTCTTATAAATCCTTTATATTAACCCAATTTTGGAATATTTTAAATCTTATAAAGGAATTGATTTTATATGTTATGGAGTTATCAATTCCTATAAGAAAGAAAAGGCAGTAAGGATTTTGATTCCCCTCACAAACCTTTTCCATATATGTGGTTGAGTTGTCTTTGGATTTATTTTTTCTTGAATTTGATCTCTTTGATATTATTATTGGGATGGAATGGATGGTTTCCTATAAAGAAAAAATTATTTTTTATCATCCCAGGGTGTCGTTTACCACCCTTGATGGGAAATCCTAGACGTTTCAAACAGATTGGGATATAAGGTCCAGTAGAGAAGAGCCTCCTCTATGAATCTTGGTAAATTTATGTCCTCATTTTTGATTGAGATTGAAGAACAAAACTCTGGTTTTTAACTTTCCCCAATGAACAAGGTGTTTAATAAAGTGTTTCTAATTTTATTTCACTACCTTCCACTAAAAATATAAGTGGAGTTCTTGATAGAAATGTTTTGTGGGACATAGACAATATCTATACCATCATACCATATGGAACCAGCCAAATTGAAGGATTTAAAATTTTATTTGGATTATTTGGAATAAAAGGTATTCATATATGTGAGTGTATAATTTTGGGGAGTTCCATTAAAGTTTTCCAAGAAGGAAATGGAACTACCCATTTATACATCTACTATCAAAAGCTCAACCAGTTGAAAATAAAGAATCAGTACCTTTTGAACAGAATCAACAACTTGTTTGATCAATTAATAGTTGAAATTTGGTTATTTAAAATTGATATTCAATCTAGATACCACCAAATCATATTTAAGGAGATCGATATTCCAAAGACTAAGGTTAGGGGAAAGTATGATCACTTTGAGAAACTTTTGATGTCGTTTGGCCTGAATAATTCTCTTGTAGTCTTAATGGCGCTGATTATATGAATATTTCAAGAGTACCTATATTCTTTAATTGTTATAATCATGGATTATGACATATATTATTAAATAACCTATGAAAAACATTATCTTCCCATATAATCTATTTTTGGAACCATAAGAGACCACTTTCTTTATGAAAAGTTATCAAAGTTTCATTTTTGAAGGTTCTAAGCACAATGGAAGTACCAGATGGGGTATGCCCAACTAATATATTTTTTCATAATTGATGATTAATCTAAGATATACATTGATTATAAATAACATAACTGATAGAATTGAATCAAATATTAATTAACTATTGAACACAAGAACCAAAACATTGGATCATATCATATTATTTATAATTAATTTAAACAATGAAATAATTTCCTTGCGATAAATTATTTTTTCATTGATGAATGTGAAAATATCTATAAATTCCACCATCATCGAATTGTAGGAATCAGGAGTATATTCCCTCCAATTAGGATCCAAAAGTTCTCCACAAACCTCCAAACATCCCCATAGGAATCTAGGGGTGCTGACATGGTATATCTTAAGGCTTGCATCATTCATCATTGATCATCCTAAGAGTCTATTCAATGAAGGGTTCTATGTGATCTCTCTAGACTTTAGGGTGGATATAGAGGATGATTTATCGCCGTTATAGAGAGCATTATTAGAGATGGATCTATCTAGGTATTCAAAATAATTTTCTTCAGGTGTTGTTGCCCATAAAAATAAAATGAAAAACCTAAAAGAAATAATATAATTGTTTTTATATAGTACTTGGTTTAGAAAATAATTATTTCACATGCACCCTTATTATTTTTTATGTCACCCCTAGAACTCCATGTATATAATAATAAAAATAATAATATTACTTCTTGACATGTTAGACTAAAAAATTATTTAAATATTATTTTTTAAAATAATATTCAATATATATTATTTCTCATTGAACCATAACAACTAGTTATTCATTCATCAACAATATTTATCAAACCTTTAACAGTTATTTTTTTAATAAATAAATATTACTACATTAATAAATAAATAAATATTATACTCACTAAATGGTAGATAAATATTTATTAAATATTATTCTGACACAATATCTTCTTTAATAACCAGTGATTGAATATTTGTGATCATGAAAACATGAATTATTTTTATACTACATGTGAGGATAATATTTATTCTTAATTTTAAATAAAAAATAAAAATATTATTTAACTGAGGTTTTTGATACACTTAGTGTGTGACCCTCTAGGACTCTTTCTGAGTGACATGAGGAAAAGTTTCCCAAAGTCCAAGATTGGGATATAAAAATATGCCAAGACACCGATAGAGAAATAAGTAAATGTTTAAATGAACTAAAACCACATATGAATGCAAACTATGTAATATAATCCCTTAATCCTGATATCTCTAATCAAGCAGGTTTCATGTTGGTGCCATCAACCCATGTGATCAGTGTATCTTTCTTTAACTTTCACTAAATTGAACCTACCAATAGAAAACCCTGAAAATGGTTTTATTTTGAATATAACATTTCCATAAAATGGATTGAGATATCGAATTCTGTTAAATTAGAGAAAAATTCTTTATCACATTATCCATTAATGAAATATTACCTATGATTTATCCAACATATCCTACATCACTGGGAATATATGTTGTCACAGTTTTCATCAACAAATCAAAGTATATGACTTATAACATTCATTAACAAAAATATTAAAGTCTAAGTACCAATACACACATCCAAAGATATAGATATTTAACAACACATATAAATGTGGATTTCCTACTGGAAGGTATTGTTCTCATTACCTTCTACATAAGAAATTATTAAGGGCATACAACATGAGAAGGTGCCTCAAAGTCTTATGAGTCACCACCCCTGATATCCTATATAATTTATGTAATTCAAATGATTTCATCTGGCTATAAAATATATATTTAAGAATATTTTTATGGAACTTTTGGATTCTTATCATAGCTAGGAACTACTATGACCTATCAATGTGAAAACTACTCTTAGGACATTATCACATGGTATGTCACACACAATAACAACTATGATGTGATAAAAAGTTCATTGATAATGAAAATAATGAATATAGGTTATCGTAAAGTAAAAATAAATTAGTTCTAGGGCCTCAACTCTAATAGACTCTCACATTCTATAGATTCAACTTCTAATAACCTTTAGTTCACTATCTCTCACATGATAGTCAATCTTTAGCTGAGATATTTATTTAGTAAAAGGGTCTACCATATTTTCTTTTATGGTATCTCTACTTACTTCAAATTATCCTCTTTGATAAAAATCCATTAAGAGGTGATACTTCATGCATAAGTGATTTTTCCATTGGTGTTCCCTTGGACCTTTTTCAAGATCCACCAATATAGTATTATTACAATATAATTGGATAGGGTATTTACTATTAGGCATGAAATCAAGCTTCTAGACAATGTTTCAAATCCAAATAGATTATTTTGATGCATAAGAAGAAACTATAAACTTAGACTACATTGTATAATTAGAAAAAACTAGCTTCTTTTAACTCTTCTAAATCACAAATCCTCTATTGAGATTAAAAATATACATTACTATGAATTCATATCATTATAATTTTTTTAAACTAGCATCAATATAATCACTAATGACTTACTCCTCATCTTATTCCTATAGTAGGAACATATCCTTAGTTCTTCATAGATACTTAAGTATTTCCTTAATAGCAGAAATGATGTTCTCATGGATCAATATGATATCTTCCTACCATGATCAATTTGTAGGAAACATCATGTCTAATATAAAACATGTAATACATGATTGATCCCATCATTGAATCATATGTGATATTACTCATTTTCTTTTTCTGTTGTTGTGTCTAAGGACACATTTTATTGAAAAAATGTATACCATGTGACAATGCAACCAATACCATCTTGGATTATTCCATACTAAATCACCTTAGTATCTCATCAATGTATGTACCTCAAGTTAGTTCAATCAAACTTTTGGATCTATCATGAATGATCTAGATCACTAGAATGTAGGCTGCTTCACCTAATTCTTTCATAGAGAAACACTTGTTTAACCAGTCCTTAACTGACTGTATGACCGATATGTCATTTCCAGTAAGTAATATGTCATCAACATATATTAATAAGATAATAATTACATTTCTACTATAATTCTTGTAACACATGGCTCAAATTCACATGAAACCTAAATATTTTATTGCTTCATTAAACTGAATTTTCCATGAATTGGATGATTTCTTAAATATATAAATTGATATATGAAAATTACATATCTTTTTGGAATTATATAGAGTCACAAAACCATATGAAGGTTCCCGTTATGGAAATATGTTTTCAAATCATTCTTCCATATTTCATAGTCATGGTAATATGCTATAACAAGTGGAATTACTAATTATTTAAACATGGATACTAGAGAAATGGTTTTATCGTAGCCAATGTCTTGACCCTTTTTAAAATCTTTATCCACTTTCCTTACTTTTTATGTACTTTATTTACCTTCTCGGTCTATTTTATATTGAATACCCATTTTCAACCAATATGGTTTTCATCAACTAGTAGATTGACCAAAACAAAAACTTGGATATGATAAGTGGAATCCATTTCAAAATTCATGGAATATTTATATATTTCATCTTATGAGATCATTACTAACAGTTTTTAGGAGAGAGTTTCATTATTTTCAATAAATAAAGAGTCACCATATTTAATGACTAGAAAAGATACCTATCTAGTTCTCTTATCTCTATGGTCATCCTATGTAGAACTAATGTTTCTATAGAAAATTCTTCTATAAGGACCCATGAAATATTTTCTTATACCAACTCATGTGTATCTTGAGAATCAAATTTATCAAATTCAATATTTCTCCCACTATCATTCTTGAGGATGTTCTACCTCTCAATAAATATATTTTTTCAACAATCACATTATTTCATGAGTGGATGTATTGGTAGTATCACTTTGTTTCCTTAAGATAAAAAATAAAGATACAATTTTTTCCCTGGGGTGCTAGTTTTTTTGAGAAGGCCATAAAACATGTTACAACCCCATACACATTTATGTGAAAAAATGAATTTCTTTCCACTCCATTACTTCAAGGGAATTCTATTTTACAATTTAGTTAGTTCTCATTTTAGTGTGTATGTTGTAGTTTTTAATGCATATACCTTCAATGATAATAGAAGATATGTATGAATAATCATAAACCTTACTATGTCTATCAAGGTATGTTTACTCCTTTCACTAACACCATTATACTATGGTGTGTAAGGTGTTGTGAGTTGAGATAGAATCCCAAAATCCTATTGAATGTTGATGAACTCTTGGTTAATATATTTACTACCTCGATCAGATTGAAGACTATTTATCTTATATCCAATTTTATTCTCTAATTAATTCTTTAGTTATTTTAATTTCTTAAATGAGTCATACTTCTACCTTAACAAGTAGATATTTTCATATCTACTCATGTCATCAGTAAAAGTTATGAAATAATAATACCCACATCTATATTTCACTGAAAATATCCCACACACATTTGTGTGCACCAATCCTAGATGCTCTGTGACTCTTTCACCATGTCCATTGAATTTTAGTTTGGTTATTTTTTCTTGTAATTAGGAATGACGTCTTTTAAGTGATTTTAGCTCCAAAAGGGTCAAAATAACCGTCTTGATAGATATTTTTCAAAAAATTCTCATTTATATGACCAAAATGGTAATGCCATAAATGGGTATTATATGATTCATGCGAACATGATTCATTATAAATATCTAATACTTACCATTCATAATTTCATTCTTAAATACCATTATTTAGATGTGCCATACCATAACACATGTTGTATTTATATAAAATAACTTTTATTTACAAATTTTAAAATAAATCCATATGTATCTAGGAAAGAAACATAAATTATGATCTTGGTAATAGTCAATACATAATAAAAATCCATTAAAACTAATATCATTCTTGTTGGAAATGAAAGGTGGTAATATCTATTGTCTAGAAAATACATCCTCACACCCTTAGAAACTTGTATGCCCATATCTTCTTTGGGAATATTTTAGAATATACTTGGTTCCTATATTCAGTTATAGATGTGAGAACCATAATCCGTATCTAATAGTAAATGTATAAATATTGAAAGATTACACTTGATAATGAATGCGCCATTATATTCCAATTTCTTCTGAGTGGATTTTCTCTTCTTGTGCCCTTTCTTGCCACATGAAAAACATACTGATTACTTTTCCTTTCTTTGCCTCTATATATTCCTCTTCTTGGATGGATAGTTATTGAGATATTTATATTTTTTATGAGTCCTGGGCCCAATTTCATTGTTCTTAATTTTATTTTTCACCATATGGACGGTAGTTTTGTCACACCCTATTTCCTTGTTCACTTAGATAATTTGATCAAGAAGTTCCAAAAGACTTTTTTCATTATTTATCATGTTATAGTTACCAATAAAACTAGAGGAGGACTTGGGTATTGAGCAAATTTTTAGACATGTGTTCAACTCATCTAGGAATCTAATCCCCAATATGTATAAGCATTCAATGTATCTAATAATATTGATGTCACGAGGCCCAACTAGAAATTAATCTCCAATTATGATTGAAAATAGATCATTATAGATCTTACATCACCATTTTCTATCCATATCTAGATATAGATCTCAATGGAAAGACATCATGCTATATGTTTCCATATCCTCATGTTGCTTTAGAATCTCATTTGTTATAGATGATAAAATGACATAGTATAAATTTTTGGAATCAACCAAATTATTCTTATATAGAGATAACTCTTCCTAACTATCCTCTTGGCCATGTGCTTCAGAAATAGGTTTTTCTAGAACATATAATTTCTTTTTAGGGTGTAGGATAATACCCAAGTTCCTTTTCCATTATTATAAATTATTACATGTAAGAAAGTTATCCTTTTAAAGTATGGATCATTGTGAAATATTTGAATTCATATTTATTACCATTTCTATAAATAAGTAGAGAATAATTTTAGTACTTTATTTGATAAAAGTAGTTAAATAAATTAATATTATATTTTTTAATTTCCCATTATTTTATCAAAACCCAATTTCCTTTAATATTTTCTTCAAAACATCCCATTCCAGGTAAATTTTAGTGTAAAGGGACCATATTCCTCTTCTCATAATGTTGAATTTGGCCAGTCAAGAAATTCTAATGGTTTTTTGTAGGAATAAAATTTCCAACTACATTTACTCATAGTTCCATGATCTTTTGGATGGACACCTCAATCCTAAAATCTATAAATTGAATTTATTTAAACTTTTCCTCTTATTCAAACCAGGTCATGATTTTGAAGTCAATCCTTGATGTAAACGATTTTAAGGAAACCCAAAACTTCATGTTATAATTCTACAACAATTTAAAACATCTTAACTTTTTTCTAGTCAAGCACTTTGAACCAATATTCAATTTTAACTTAAGTAGGGGAAGGATATACTGAATTAATATATATAATTGATTTATTTTTATCATTATGAATAAGTTAACCATTTTATTTTTATTACATGATTGTTAATATTAAGTGGTTATACTTAAGTGATTAACCATGTATTATATAAAATTTACGTATAATCCAATTTTTTAGTTCTATCCTGCATGCTTGTTAATTAATTAATTAATGTGATAATGAATATACATCCATAATGAAATAATCATGAAACTTGATAGAAATAAAATAATAAAATGGTGTGATCATGATATTTTACTAGTGGATAGCTTATCTAGAAGATTATAGACTAACCTTTGACCTTAGGTAAAAACACACTTAACCATTATTTGGTTCATGTTTTAGCATTCAACCTTTCCACCTATATATCATTCTTGGATTGGTTTCACCTCAATTATGAATTTGATCTAGCTTCACCAGTTTGGGAGATCTATACATTAAATATTCTTTTACACACTCACAGGGGCGAGGAACCATATGACTGGTTAAGATGTATACATAAATGAAACCATGGGCTCGTAGGACTTTACATAACGAGAGAATGGTTGATGAACAAAAAATAAATTTAATTTAATAAAAAATTAAAAGGAAACCAATCACATATAAAGGCTTGGTCTATGCTCATGATCATTCAAACACATTCAATAATTTATGAAATTAATAAAATTAGCATTCAATTCTAATTATTATTGTTTATGATAAATCATGCTTGTGTTAATTAAATATATTATTTAATTATTGAATTATTCTATATTAATTAACATAAAATATTTCTCAATATTCTCTTCTATCATATTTTTTTAAAATTAAATATATATTTTTTTGTTTAAAATCAACTATATACAAACTTGTACCTTGGAGGAAACACAATGAGTACCCATCCGAACTGCCCTACATGTATTATATCCATATACTATTTACTATGTTGAATGTGGTATACATGAATTATCACATAATTTCGTGGATTTTATATAGTCAAATAAATCACACACACAAAAGTGGTATTTATTTAGTGTTTTATGTTTCAATGCACATAGAGAAATAATTATATTACGAATTATACATGATATATAATTCCAAAAATTATGCATAAATTAATAATACATTTAATATATACATATATACAGAATACCCATCACATGGTATGTACATAGTCAAATAAATGACACACAAAACACACGTTGATAAGGTTTAGTAGTATAATAAATTAATTCTAATTATCTATAATTTGGTAATATATAGGGAACACATTATCTAGCTAAACAACATGTATATTTCTCACCATCTATCCACATAACATTTCTAGGTACTTGGTGTGTAATTGTGAAATGTAATATAATGAAGTAAAAATCATGTGTATGGGCTACACAATGTGTTTTCTGGGAGTTATATGGTTAATAGTCTTGTAGTCCATGTAAGAGAACACACAACCTGTATTTGATTAGTGGACTGTAGGTTGTGTGAGAATGTTACACAATGCGTAGTCTGATTTCCTACAAGCCAACCTAGTTTGGTCAATATACGATGTATTTAAATACACACTCTGTGTAATAAATTCACATGACTCGAATTAATTCCAAATTTATTATTGGTTAATTTAACACGGGTACACAAAATGTACCAATGGGCTACACAACATGTACCAACAAGATACATGGCAAGTAATCTTGTGCTACCCATCCAAAACCCTCAGCACCTCTGGATGAGTTCTTCAAATAATTTTTTATTTATAAAATTAATCAAATTTGAATATATTTATGATAACCAAGAAGAATAAGAGAATTTCTCATGATTTAGGTTAAAGAATGATGAAAATGAAAATGAAATATAATTATAAATGCGTAAATAATTAAATAATATTTAAATAATTATAAATAGTTATACAACTGCTCTAATACCACTTAAAGGTTTTTGGTGCAGGATAAGTATCAGATGGGGTATGCTCAAATCATATTTTTTAATTGATTTTTAATCCGAGATATACATTTATGATAAACATTGTGACCAAAAAATTTTAATCAAATATTATTTTATGATTGAATACCAGAACCAAAGTACATGATCATCACATGTTATTTATAATTAATTTAAATAGTTACAGAATTACCTTGTAGTGAATTATTTATTAATTTATTAATATGAAAATGTCTATACACCACACCATTTTTGTGTTGTAGGAATCATGATTAGATTCTATAGTTTTGATCCACATGTACTCCAAGGACCTCTGAACATCACCGTATGAATCATATTGTTCTATGTTGGTAGATCCTAATGATTATGTCATTAGTATTTGATCGCATTGAAAATATCATTATGGAGAAGTTAACTTTGATTTATCTAGACTTTTGAGTGGTGGGGGTGGAGGATCACTCTTTTTTCTAGAGAGAATTATTGGAGTGGGAACTATCTAGGGCTTCTAAATAATTCTCTCTAGGTGTCACTATCTAAAACAAATGAAATGGAAACACTAAAAGAAATTATTTAATTGGGTTTATATACTGATAGGTTTAGAAAATAATAATTGAACATGCACTATTATTATTTCTTTAATCCCCTCTGATCCTCATGTTTATAATAATAATAATAATAATAATAATAATAATAATACTGTTATTTCATGACATGTGCTAAAATAATGAATGAATTAAATATTATTTATTAAAATAATATTCAATATATATTATTTCTAACCAGACGATAAAAACTGATTCTCTATTCCTCCGCAATATTTATCAAACCTTGAATAATGAGTATTTATTTAATAAATAAATATCCCCATATTATTCAACAACACATAAATAAATATTATATTCACCAAACACCAAATAAATATTTATTTAATATTTTTCTCACAAAATATTCTCTCGAATAACTACTGATAGAATATATATTATCAAGAAAATATGAATAATTATAAAACCAAACATGGGAATATTATTTACTCAATATTTTAAATAATAAATAATATTATTATTTATCTAAGGTTTTGGATACACTTAGTGTGTGGCCCTCTAGGCCTCTTTCGTTATGGTATTACGGGAAGCAACCCAATGTCCAAGGTTAGAATATAAAAACATTCCAAGACACCCATAGATAAAGTAGTTAATGTCATAAAAACATAAAACCACATACAAATGCTAACTATGTAATATAAAACCATTATCATGATATCTATAATCAAGCATGTTTCATGCTGGTGCCATCAACCCATGTGATTGATCTTGCCTCCATTGACTTTACAGAAATTGAACATACCTAAAGAACACCATGGATATGGATTTATTTAAGATATATCATTTCCATTAAAGGGACTAAGATATAAAATTCTATTAGAGAAGGGAAAAATACTTTCTAGCATTATTCATTAATGAAATATTACCCAAGATGCACCCAAAATATCCTACTTTTCTAGGAACATATTTCATCATGGTTTTCATCCACACATGAAAGTACACAACTCATAACATCCATTAATTACAATGTTAAAGTCTAGGGACCAATACACACATCCATAGATAGAAATATCTATTGATACATATAAATCTCAATTTCCCCCAGTGATTCTCTTTCTCATAATCACCTAAACTAGAAATTACCAAGGCTATAAAGCATAATAAGTTTCCTCAAAGTCCTATGAGTATGTAACCATAACTTCCTATATAATTCATATCCCTCAAATGATTTCATCCACATATAGAACATATATTTAAGAATACTATCATTGCCCTTCATTGTTCTCATTATAGTGGAGAAATACAATGAACATTCTATGAGACAACCACTATTAGAACATTATCACATACAATGTCATATTAAGGAAAAATCATGTTGTGATAAGAAGTTTATTAATATTCAAAACAAAGAATATAGGTTATCATAAAGTACACATAATTTGGTTTTAGGAAACAAACATAAAAAATTTCCATATCTTAAAGGTTAAATTTTTAGGACATGTGGTTTAAAAAAAATTATTATATATTAATATTAAAAATATCAAGGATTTCATGTCATGGGAAGAATGGTGAAATGTTTTTTTGATTCTATGTTTCTTAGGTCTGGTAGGGTATTACCTGTAAGAACCCAACTTTTTTATGAGGCACATAACCCTTTGTTTTCAGTTTAATTATTTAATTTTATCCTTATAAATGTGACCTATTTCCTAAGGAAGGTATCAGGGGAATATGTTGATTGTTTGGATCCTAAATATTCATGTTATGAAAAAAAGACTTGGTGCACGGTTTGACCAAAATGTGCAATGGGAGTTTCACTGTTTGGAAAAACCATATGGGGTGATGCAGGGATCCATAAATGGGAGTGTATGATTAGAGAATAGTTATAAAAACAACTATTTAAATTCATATGGGCCATTATAATTGGATAATATATGGCACATGGTTTTTCCAACCTTGTGTCCAATCTGTGCACCTCTAAAAAAAACGACTGAAATGAAAATTTTCCTTCAATTATTTTAAAATGGATAAAATATTTTTAATTTTCCTCCAATGAACAGTAGGAACCTCTCTTCAATTGAAGGTCCTATACTTCTAACCTACTATTTGAAACAAATTCTCCATTTGGACTCTGATTTGAGTGTTATCTATCATATTGGATAGCTACCGTTATGATCTTCATTACTCTTCCACCTTTCATTGTTTATCTTTATATCTATGAAGTTATTACTGCATGAAATTATATGACCTATTTTCAGTGTTTTTGTTTATTTACTTGTTTTATTCCATTTTATTCTTGATTAAATTCCAAAAATAGACGAGCGGTCGATTACTAAGCTAAGATAGGTGGTCTTGTTCCTTTCCCTTATTACCTCGATTTTTTTGTATCATGTTGTTGTGCCACACATTATATTTCTTGAGTGACTCTTATTAAATGAAATTATTCTTAAATTAAAGGAATAGGATTGACCTATATGACCCAAGAGAACTATTTATATACCATTGGAAGTTATGGACCTAGAATTGAACCACGCCTTGGGCATGCTAGTAAATTGAATAAAACCACCATGTGTGGTCTATGAAATTGATTAACCTCTTAAGGTGTGTTATTTAACCCTTTTTTGGATGTTAAGTGAATTTATTGATGTGTAAATTTAATTAAATAAAATAGGGAATGAAATAAAATGTACCTACACCATTGGACATTATCCCTTCTTTCTTAGGCTTGACATGTTCTTTAAAACCAAAATGACCAATTGAGATAAATGAGAGGATTAATGGGATTCTAGGTCTTCTAAGAATAAGTTATGATTTGAGACACCTTTTGAGATGATTTAATTAATTATATAAATTTTATGGAAAAATAAATTTAAATGTGAACTTAAATATTATGGTTAAAATTCTGGCCCATGATTATTAATATTTGTAGGCCAAGAGTGATACTTGTGTTCTGACTCAAAATGCCATGAACATACTCATCTTGCTTATTTAATTAAATCAATTATAATGAAATTACTATGTGTTGTGTGTGAAACATGGTTAGTCAAATGAACACCATAGATGCGCTCACTTAGAATATGGATTATATATTCTTGATTGATACTTAGACTACCTATGTGGAATGTGATGGACAAAATCAGAGGAAAGATCATAATATACACAACGAGTGATACAAGGAGTCCCTATGTATACTGTCAAGGATGTAATCAGAGGGAAGACCTATATATACTCCATGAGTGATACATGGGCTCTCTTGGTGGAATTTCAATGATAGACTCAGATGGTGGTGACTCTATACCACAACTAGAGTGATACTAGTGTTCTAATAAAGAATGCATAGGAATGGATTGTATGGTGATGGGTTCATGTTATGTTTGGAGTGATACATAGGGTTCAAATTAAGAAAACCAAGGACATGATCATGTTTACTTCTAATTAAGTAATAAATTAATTATAGGTTGTGTCTTCCAAGTCAAATAACATGCATGGATTTGGTCAGAGCCTTACATTTTATTGATGGTATTATTACACACATATTTAAAAGATATGATTCAAGGGGGATACATAAGATTTCAGATAGTTTATAAAAATTTATTATAAATTAAATATTAATAAATGTTAATTAAGATACATTATTGCTAAGTTTGAAGCAGGTAGAAGAGGAAAATCATTTCATGGGAAGCCTGATCTATGTGGGTTATTTATTTATTTTATTTCCTTTATAGTTTTAGTATTATCTACACACTACTTGTTATATATTCATGAACTGGATAAAATTAGATACTGTTAGTGGTGTCCTACTAAGTGTATCTCACACCCTCTTTAGGCCACTGATTAGTACTTGGATAGACTTTGTTGATGAAATTAGGGACATGAGAATGTTTCTGGTTGTTGATGGATGATTGATTTTAGTGTGGAATCAGGAGATCACTGGACTGAACTATGTATTATGATGCTATCTGGATATATAATTTTGGTATTTTTGTTTCCTTTGGTATACCTATATATATGAACTCTTGCTAGAATGTATGTGAGCCTTTTTTTCTAGATATTACATCATTCTTTATATGATACTAGATATCAATGAAGATGATTATTTTATTTGATGTGGAAAATTTATCTTCCACTTTTTGTAGATATTACACTTCCACTATTTACTTTTTTTTATATTATTGTGCTACTTTGATCGGGAGGGTATAGTCTCACATTTTTTTAGTAGGGATCCTCCCTGCTAGTTGGTAGCCTTTGGAAAACTAGGAGGCACGCTTGTGGTCATGTGGTCAACCTGGTTCAATTACTTTTGAGTGAACCTTGTTCTGGATTTCACAAAGTGGTATTATAGGTATTTATTTATTTTTTCTTTTCCTTATTTTAGTAATTAGGATGGAAGAAAGGAGAAATATGATGTGTCTATATTTGGTCATGAGCCTATGCTAAGGAGTATCTATACCACATATAGTGAAAATAAAAATTACTTGGGATAGGATATGTTGTTCTAGATTATTCTTATTACAGTTTTCTTGACTTCACCATTGGGTGATGCACTTTATGTTTGATGTTCCTTATGATTTTATATTTTTACCCTTGTCCTAATATGGAAAAGATGTATTGAATCATGCATCATTATAAGAACTTCTATATTTATTTGTCATGTATATTCAATTCCATGTTTATATTACCACTTGCATTGCTTAAAACATGTTTTGGCTCCTTGATTGATATGTCCATGTAATTGGGATGAAATTTCATTTAGGGATCAGATAGATAACTTTTTGTGATTAAATAGACACTACACTTCTGTTTATAAAGTGTATGGGCCTTCATAAAATGAAAATAGTGATTTATAAAATTAATATTTTTTAAATATTCTCTATATAATTGAGTATGAACAAAAAATAAGTTGAATTTTGAAATGAACTAGTAACTGTTAAATGGGGATTCCAATTACAACTCAAAGGGTGACTTCCTTTATAACATGCAATTGAAACTTTGTATATTGGTACCTTTGACTTCTAGAAGAGGAATTAACTCTAACCTGGACTTAGTAGTGGGTAGTTGGTAGAGTGTCTTATGGTTTTTATGATCAGAATATCAACCATACCTAGATTTAGAAGTACGTAGATGGGTGTGGATTTAATATTGGAGAGCTTGTACCTATCCTATTTATATATATGTGATTCTAGTGGGTATCAAATCCTGTATTGAAGTGTTTTTTTTGGAATTTTTAGAGACATGTAACAATGAAAGACTCAAGTGATCCTCCAAGAGGTTGGTTAAGACCATGATTTATAGGTGGTGGGTCTAGGGACACTAGTAGAACCTTTAGTAGTTTTAATTTAGGCACCTCTAGTTATACCTAATATGGGAATTGATGACTAGTTTTGAGAGGATTTTCTACACTTTATATAGAATATTTTGGTATCCCCCCAATTTCCCTTACTATTGAAGAGTTGTTTCATGATTTATAGAAGAAGAATCTACCCATGTTTTTGGGGGATGGTGGACCATAGGCTACAAAGTCATGGATAGAGGCCATGTTGTTGATTTTTGGGTATATCAAGACACCTCCTAAGAGAAGATTGAATCTTTCTATATATATGTTTATTTTTGTTTTTCCAAGATATTTTGGGATTTTATTAACAATATATATCATTAGGATATTTATTAGAGGGATTTTTAGATGGAATTATATGATTATTTATATTTTGAGACATTGAGGGCTGATAGAGCCATAGAGTTTATGCATTTAAAGCAGGTGCTTTATCAGTTATGGAATGTTCTTCCCATTCCAAGGTACTAAAACGTTTCATACCTATTCTTTAAGGTGAATAATTATCAAAATATAATCCATTTTAGGATGGTATCAAGTATTAAATTTTAATAAAGGTAAATATATTTCAGCTTAATACCATTTCATGAATATTGAATTATGTGATTATCACTGAGCGTAACACAAGAGATGTTGGGGGTATGAGATAGGGTGGTTTGACACATTGATATAGAAATACATTGAACAATAGTCAGAAGCCTCATTTGAAGCATCCACATGGTCATATTAATAATTAGGGTGCACACTCAGGTAGCTAGATGAGATGCCATCAGTGTGGTAGTTTGGGACATATGAAACACCAATGTACTGAGGATCTATTCAAGTGCCATTAATATAGAAAGGCATATCATATTTAGTGATTTAATAGAGATTTTCCTCCACTATCTAGTGAGATATGGTTTTAACCGACTCCACATCTAAGAGTGGGGTCATAAAATCCTCATCTATTAGGGAGATGGAGTTTGACTAAATGATTTGGCCGAGGTGGTGGTTGTGGCTGGGGTATCCAGAAACCAGTCATACAGTGCCAGCAGATCAGGTCTACTCAAGGTATCTTGGCTATATCTTAGTGCTAGAGATAAGGCTAGATATTTTGTAGCATGACTATTACTTGAGGAGAAGAGTGCCAGAACTTCTACAGTTTGAGATACTATTCACGTAGTGTCTACTTTATTATCTTCTCTTTTTGATATAGGTGCTTCCCATTCCATCATATTGTTTCCTATTATGGAGATCATTGGTCTCACTATTAAATTATATTATATCATGTTGAAAATCAATAATTATTTTGTAAATTCGATTTGAGAGTGTACACCAGTGCAAGGAGTGCACCCTTGAGATAGGCGGGTGTCACTTAGTATAGGACCACTTTTTTTCCTTAAGATGTCAAGGTTTGAAATCATTATCAGGATGGACTCGTTGGTACCCTATTATGATTAAATTGATTTATATTACCATAGGGTGTATTTCACATCACCATAGGGAAAGAATTTTATTCAATAACGTGAATGGGATTTCTATGAAATACATGATAGTCCTGAGCTTCATGGGCTGTGTAGGATGGGAACTTAGTTTTTTAGTTTGTGTCTTCATGATCATGGAATGAATAAAGTGTATTTACCTATAGTGGAAGATCATTTATAGTTGTTTTTGGATGAATTTTTAGGGACAAATCTTGGGATAGGTATAGTTTTCTATCGAGCAAGTTCCAAGAGCTTCATTGGTATCTATTCCTCCATACATGATGGTTACTACCGAGTTGTGGGAGCTCAATAGGTAGCTAGAGGATTTGGATGACAAGGGATTTATATTCCCTAGTTATTTTCCATGGAGTTCACCGATCCTTTTATACTAGAAGGCATATGGTAGCCTTTGTATTTTCTTATATTACTATCAGTTGAACTTAATTATGATTAAGAACCGATATCCATTTTCTCATATAGATGATCTCTTTGAACAACTCCAGGGATAATCGTTTTTCTATAAATTTGATCTGAAATTGGGTTATCATCATGTGTATGTAGACCATTATATATACCACATAAAAAGTTCCATAGTTTATATAGCTTGTACGAGTTTTTGTTCATGCTTTTCAGTATCATGAACATACCTGTAGATTTCATGGAACTGATGAATTGGGTTTTAAAACCTTATCTAGATTCACTTGTTATGGTTTTCATGGATGATATATTAGTATATTATTACACTTTAAATGAACATAACAAACATGTTGAGTTCATATTGAGTGCACTGATAAAACATTATTTATATTCTATGCTCATAAAATGCCACATTTGGATGAATAATGTTCACTTCTAGGGTCACATTATCTCAGAGATAGGAGTATCAGTTGACCCAAAGAAAGTGAGAGCTATAGTTTCCTAGTATTATCCCAAGAACATACTTTTTATAAGGATTTTATTATGGTTAGATAATTATTATAGGTTCATCATTCAAAATATTTCACACCAAGAAGAACCTCTTACAAGCTTGACTAAGAAGGGTTTAAAGTTCATATGGTCAGAAGCCCGTGAGAAATACTTTCAAGAGTTGAAAGGGAGACTGAATTCAGCTCTGATCCTGATTCTTCCATAGCTAGGAAGAATCTATATAGTTTTTAGTGATGCATTAGATATTAATAAAGGACTAGTTTTTATGTAAGAATATCAAGTCAGGGTGTACGAGTCTCATCATTTGAGGCCACAGGTGGGGAACTACATGATGCAGAATCCTAAGTTGGTATATATGGATCATTCCTTGTGTTTTTGGAGGAATTAATTTCTTATAGAGTATTTTATTGGTATATACTGACAAAAAATTCTTCAAGTAGAAATTTACATAGTGTGACTTGAATATTAGGAAATAAAGGTGGCTTTAATTACTATACTATTTTGACTTAGAGCTTACCTATACCCCTAGTAGAAGAATTGAAGTCATTGATTATCTGAGTAGAAAGACTTAGAGACATGCAGTTTAGGGGGCCAATAGAGAGTGGAAGCTTGTGGACCTATTTTATAAGATGTACTTGGAGGTTCATGACCATCCTGGGTAATTTGTACTTAAATCATTATCATATACCTCTTTACTTCTTTAGAGAGTTAGGATGAGGTAGCTATCAAAACATGAGTACTTCATCCTACATGAGATTATTATTGGTTATGATCAACCACATGGTTGGGTCATTGATGATAATGAGATATTGTTCATTCAGGGATGCATTTGGGTTCCTACAAACATCTGAGAGGAGATTATGTAAGAGTCTCATGCCTCTATAAGGGCAGTAAATCCCATTCTTTCCAAAATGTATCATGATTTACAAAGATAATACTGGTGTTAGAGGATGAAAATGGAGATAGATGGGTTTGTTACTTAGTGTTTGACCTATCAGTAGGTGAAATCAAAACACCAATGACTAGTAAGGATTATATAATTATTACATGTTCTTGAGTGGAAGTGGGATGATGTCACCAAGGATTTTGTGATGGGATTTCTGAAATTACTTTAGGGTGGTGATGTTTTATGGGTGATCATAGATAGATTGATAAAGGCTTCCCATTTATCACCTATTCGGGATGATTTTTTAGTTTATGAGCTTGGTAGGCTCAACATTTGTGAGATTATACACCTCTACAGAGTTCTATGTTCTATCCTATCAACAAAAAAATTCTCGATTTACATTGTGGTTCTTGTAGGGGTTTCAGAAGGAACAGGATTCACAGGTATTATTGAGTATAACCAATGGCCCACATACTAATGGTCATCCTAAGAGTATGATACAAGTTCTAAAGGATATGATTTCAAGCATTTTTTCTTGATTTCAAATGTTCTTGGGAGAAATATTACCTCTCACCAAGTTCTCTTAAAATAATAGCTTTCGTATGACTATAAATATGGATTTTTATGAATCCCTAAAAAATAGTCCATGTCATTCACCCTTGTATTGGTTAGAGGTAGGGGAGGTAACACTACTAGGTCCTTATCTCATTTCAGAGACTTTAGAGCTAGTTCAACTTATTAGGAAGTGTATGTCTACTTATTTGTCTAGGAAGAAGTCATATTCCAATATTCGCCATAGAACACTAGAGTTTGAGGTGGTAAGTTAGGTTTTATTATGAATTTCCCATAGTAGGGGGCATAAAATGTTAGAAAAAAAGTGAATATGTCACCTCATTATGTCAAGACCTTCGAGATTCTGGGGAGATTTAGGCCTATAGCCTATTGGTTGTAGTTACCTCAGAGGTATTGGTATATGCATAAAATCTTCCATGTTTCTCAGATTCATCAATATCATTATGATCCATCTCTTATTATTCAGCCCAATGAGTTTGAATTGGAGGTTGATGCATCTTTGAGGAGCACCCTATCCATACTCTTGATTTGAAAATGATGGTTCTTCTAGGGCATTCAGTTCCTCTAGAGAGGGTGCAATGGAAGTATGACCATGAAGAGGACAAGACATGGGAGTGGGAGTAAAATGTACACGCCTAGTGGCTAGATTTATTCTCAGATGATACATCATCACCCTTGTAATGGAAACTCAAGGATGCGTTACTTGGGGGGGGGGGTATATTGTAAGAACCTAGATTTTATTCATGGTATGGGACCTTTTGTTTTTAGTTTAATTATTTAATTTTATCCTTATAAATGTTCCCTATGCCCCAAGAAAGGTCCCAGGAGTGCCTAGAGCTTGATCAGAGCTTGGAGCTCATTGTTATAGAGGAAAAGGCCTATCGCACAATTTGACCAAACTATGCACTAGTGGTCAAATGGTTTGGAGAATGTATATAGGGTGATGTAGGGATCCACAGAGGGAAGAACATGGGTAGATAATTTTTAGAAAACCATGATCCCCATTTGTGTGTGCCACTATCCTTGGATAGTAATCAGTGAATGGTTTGCGCATGGTTTGGCCAAACGTGCGACTAAACTATGCACCTCTTAAAAAGTGGGTGAAATAACATTTTTCCCTATGTTATTTTAAAATGTATAACCCACTTTTAATTTTCCTACAATGAATAGTAGATCCCTATCCTACATTTAATATCCTTCATGCCTAACCTAGGATTTGAAGCAATTTCTCCCCCTAAACTCTGATTCAAATGTGATTTATCATATTGGATACCTGGTGATAATCTATTAATTACTCTTACAACTTTAACCATTTATCTAGTTATTGTTGGAGTTATTTTGGTTCAAGATCATATGCCCTATTTTTTGGGAGTATTTCTATTTACTCAAATTCTTCCATTTGATCCTGAATTAGAGGGAAACAATGAATAAGGTGCTGACTACAAAGCTATGGTAGGTGGTCTCATGATTTTCCATTAATGTTTTAGTGTTTATGTCTGCATATTATATTTTTGATCATTGATTATTAAATATAATTATTCTTAAATGAAATGAATTGGATTTACCTATATAACCCACAAGACCCAAATATGTTCCATTGGAGGTTTAAGGGATTTAATTGAACATTCCCTTGGGTTTCATGTTAAATTGAATAAAATCACCATGGGTGGTCTATGAAATTGATTAACCTCTTATCGTTTTTTCTTTACCTCTTTTTTGGGATGTAAAATGAATTTATTAAAGTGTAAATTTAATTCAATAAAATAGGGTATGCTAGAACATGTACCAATTCCATTGGACTTTGTCCGTTCTCTCTTAGGCTTGAGAAGTTATTTAAAACCAAAATTCCCAATTGATATGTATCTGAGGATTCAAGGGATTCTAGGACTTTTAAGACTAAGATATGATTTGAGACACCTTTTTAGGTTTGTTAATTTATTATATAAATTTTATGTAAAAATTAGTTTAAATGTGTACTTAAAAGTTATGGTTATACTTCTAGACCATTACCATTCGTATTCAAATGCCAAGAGTGATACATGGGTTCCGATTTGAAATGATGTAAACAAACTTGATAGAATTATTTAATTAAATCAATTATGATTAAATTATTATGTGTTGTGGATGAACAATGGTTTCTTTTTTGAATGACATGGAAATACTCACTTGGAAGCTGGATTATATATGCCTGAGTGATACATGGACTCTTGATGTGGACTACTAAGGGTGGAATCATAAGGCTGATCATTATTCACATCACGAGTGATACCTAGACTCCCTATATAGACCTCCAAAGATGAAATCAATGGGAAAATATTTATATAATCTATGATAGAAACTTGTTCTACCTTTTTAGACTTCCATGGATAAACTTAGAGGGCGGTGACTCTATACCACACTAAGAGTGATACCAAGGTTTATATTAGGAATTCCTAGGATGGGCTATTAATGTGATGAGTTCATGTTATTCCTAGATAAATACTTGGGTTCCAAATTAGGAACACCAAGTATGGATTTTTTCCTTCAAATTAAGTAATAAATTAATTATATGACACATATTTCCAGATTAAGATTATGATTGGATTTGGTCGAAGCCTTAACATTTTATTTGTGGTTTTATAATACATATGTTGCTTAAATGTGGTTTATAGGGGACACATGAGCTATGATCCAAGTCATGGGACTTTGTTATAAATTAAATCATGACTGAATGTTTATTTAGAAACATTATAGCTGAGTCCGAAGCAGGAAACATATGAAAAACATTACATGGTTACCCAATCCTATGTGGGTTATTTATTTAATGCATTTATTTTATATCTTTACTATTACTTTCACACTTCTTATTATATATTCATTGACTATAAGGAATTGTAAAACATTGGTGGTGGAGTACTAGGTATATCTCACACCATGTTTGTGATGCTTTTTGGTACCTACAAAGACTTTATGGATGCAAGTAAGGACATGGGAAAGCACCCAATTGTCAACGCTTGATTGATCGCATCATAGAAACGGGAGATCACATGACCGATCTAGGGATCACTATTCTATCTAGAGTTAATATTTTAGTGTTTTTTTTATTTTGGTATACATATATGCATGTGTTATTGCTTCTAGGTATTCCTAACTTTTTATTTAGATACATGAAATTACATCATTATGTATATGGCACTGGATATCACTATTGATTATAATTTATTATATATAGATGATTTATCAGCCACTGTCAATTGATATTATGCTTCAAATATTTATTAATATATTATACCACTGTGTTACTATAACCATGAGGGTATAGTCTCCCCACTGTTCCACCGTGGACCCTCTCTGCTAGCTGGTAGCCTCTAGTATATGGGAAGGCATGCTTGAGGTCATTTGGCCAACTGGGTTTATTTACTTTTGAGTGAACCAGGTCCATGAATTCACTTTACTAAATACTTTTAATGGAATTCTTAAAGATGGCATCACCATTTACTACTATCACTAGGAAGGGAGTGCAATTGTTTTGGTATTTGTAATTTTAAGCTTCCATTAATGAATTGAAATGAAGTTTGACCTATGCTCCAAACCCTATTTTAAAAAAAGGTTGGATATGGATATGTGGTGTATTTTTATTATAGAGGAATAGGTTTGATTTGTTTTATTAATTAATGGGAATACATGATGGTGTATGACTCTCATATACTTCAGCTACATGAGAACAACTACCCCACTGATGACCTAGAACTTACAGTGTTCATGGACACCCTTAAGAGTTGGTGACATTACCTTTTTAGTGAAAGGTTCATCATTTATTATGATCATAAAATTTTGAGTTATATATTTTATTATAAAGAATTTATCTTCTGGAAGAGGTGGTGGGTGGATTAACTCAAGTCATTTAGCATTAACATCAATTACAGTTAGTGAAAGAGGAATGTTATTATTGAATTCTTTAATAAGTAGTTGCCATCTCATGTTGTGGCGGAGTTAAAGGAAGAATGTAACCTAATGATACTCTTTACTGACATTCAAATAAATAGAAATAATAAGGAAATAGTTTTTCTATAGTGACAATTCAGCTGAGACCATCTCTTATTATGTTAGTTTTCTAAGATAAATAACGAGTTGATGAATTCACAAGTATCAGTTATTCTTTATATGGTGGGGAGACTAACAAAAAGTGGTATCTCCCATAGAGGATGTTATTTGTTTCAAAAGATGATATGTATTTCCTTTGACTACGTTTAAGGTTATTCTTGAATATTATCATTTCTCCTAATGGGGGTTTCAACTAGGAAAAACTAAGATGTATTATATCATGAAGTATTAGTTATGGTTCCCTAATTTGAAGTGTGATACAGGAAATTTCATATATTATTGCTGTACGTGCTAGTAGATTAATGTCAAAAGCCAAAAATTGTTTTTTATCATTAAAATTATCCTTATGTTGATATGGAAATGGGATGAGGTTTCCATGGATTTCATCATCGGACCACCATGGAATCCATAAGAAAATAATTTTATATGGGTGATGATTGATTGATTAGCCAAGTTATCTAATTTTATTCCTGTTCATGATACCCTCAAAGTTGAAGAGATGGGGAAGATTTTTTTTATAAAAGGTTGTGGGGTTACATAGATACCATAAATTTTCATTTAAGAATGGACCCATAATTTACCTCTCAGTTTTGGGAATGGATTAATGAGGTGATGAGATATAAAGTTAGGATGAAAAAAACCTACCATTATTATATGAAGGAAAAAATAGAGTGAGTAATTTAGATTTTAAAGGATATTCTATGTTCATTTTTCTTGTACTTTAATGGTTCTTGGGATTATTATTTGGGGATGGTTTAATTTTATTGTAATAATAGTTACATTTCATTCATTATAATGGATCCCTTTAAATACATGTATGACCAGCCTTACGAATTACCATTTTTTTATCAAAATTATATAAAACGTTTTTGGTTGGGATGAGTCTTTTTCAAAAGGTAATGAAAAATATATATACTATTCATCAATAGACAGTGGTGCCTAAAATTTAATAAAAATATTAAGAAGATTATTGAAATCATCCTTTGTAATTTTCTCTTAGTGAGTAGGAATTCTTGAATGTTTCACCTCGTTTGGGTAACTGGCTTCTTGGAAAAGAAGGAAAATTAGCTATGAGATATGTGGGTCCTTTTGAGATCATTGATTATATTATAAATGTGAATTATAAATTGGATTTACCAACTAATATTACTTTTATCAACAATGTATTCCATGTGTCTCATCTTAATAAAAACCATCTTAATCCTTCTCACATTCTATATTGGTAGGAGCTCAACCTGGAGCTAGATATAGAGGTTTTCAATCTACCATTTTATATTGTTTATTATCAAGAAAATATCATGCAATTAAACTATATTCCATTTATCTAAGTGAAATATTTTCACAAGAATTATTCTCATGGAGAATGGAAGTGAGAATTGAATATAAGTCAATAATAACCTCACCGATTCTTGGAAAAACCTTCTTCAACATGCCTTTTTAGGGGATAAAAGTGATATGGTTGTGAGAATTTCCACACCCTAGTATTTATTTCAAGTATGAAATATTTTCTTGTATTTATTTTCTTTCTATTTCAATTCCATTCTATATTTTTTTGTTTTAACCCTTTGAAATAGTTTCAATACTATGACTATAGTGGTTTATGATGTGATCATATCATTTATACTGTTAATGTATCGAGGTGAGAATTTTGATTTGTATAATTATGAATCACGACATGAACCTAATATTCATGACATGAACTATATTATTTTATGGGATTCATGTTGTGAATTTAGGTTCATGCCAGGAAACCATTAGACAAAATATTAAAATATTTATATTTCTTCATTTTATCATGGTTCTATTTAACCCTATTCTTCCATTCCTTTTTCCAACCTCAATCCTAGTCATATCTCTCTCATATTAACATTTTATCAACTTTTATATTAGTGAAATTTCAGTGAAAATTCACCCCATATCGTCACAAATAATTATGGTAGATTCTTTTACTTATAAAAAACCATCCCAATCTAAGCCTTTGTTGGTTTCCTAAACCAGCTTATGATGTACCTAAGTGGCATCCCCAATTACCTAGGACTATAATAAGCATAAAAGGAATTTAAAAAAACCATTGGTGTTTATTTTTACCATATTAATAAATTGTTCTAATAATATAAAATCCACCATGGCCACTCTGTACATCAATGATCCATGTGATACCATGAACTAAACAACAATAATATAAAGAAGTAAAATAATCTAAATAAATAAAATAACTAAATACATATGATCACCCCTAACCCCCTCACCAATTGGTAGTTTGGATTTACAATATGACTTCCATAGATATAATACACCACCAATTAACCACAACAGAAATCAGGAAAATGCATAGTTTGTGGATTCAAGAAAGTAAACTAAAAAAACCAAGATACCTCCTTGTGAATTTACAATTCACCATCCAATACTAAAATCCCCATGCTCCAAGTGCGGTGATATAAAATCTATAAATTGAAACTAAAATGATGATATAGAAATGAGAAATAAGATCATTAAGCATGGAATGTAAACCACACCACACACACTATATTTAAATAAATGTTAAATTATTTATAGTTTTAATTACATAAATAAAATATAGGGTTGTTATTCTTAAATTATATTTAAATCTAATAATAAACGAAATGGTTTTATAAAATTTTCATTTTATTTTTCTTAAATAAAAATTGTCAATTTAAAATAAGTTTTAGGATGAAGCTGCTTTTATTTAAAATACACATTTAAATAATAAATTTTAAATGAAATTTTAAATATATTCTTTTCTATTCATTTTAGATAGTCAATTTACTAAAGTTAACTCAAGATTTATAAATAGCAACAAAAAAGTAAAATATAAATAAAGTGAAGGTAGAACCATACAAATAATATTCTAAAGAAAAAGCATAATGGGAAAACACCTAAAGGTCATTTGGGTTATTGTCACTTATAATATAATTTTCTAGTTTTAAGTAATAAATTTAATAACATGTCACCAGATAGTGGAAAAGAACATACTTCACTAGTATAGTTAGTAGAAGTGGATCCAATCCCATTTATGTAACCTACCCAAGTATCTGGGGTTACTATTAGTTTTTAATAGTATCATCCATAAGAAATACTACACCACATCACTAAGTGATTTCATAAGCACCACAAACATGTAAAATAATTAAATTCCCATGTTTATATTTAAATTAAACATCTAATTCCTAAAAATTTAATTTCCAAAAAGCTCATAGTTGTACCATTGAACATCAAATAAACATTTTAACATTTATTTTAATTATAACAACTAGGATCCACAGTGGGCCTTTAAGAACTATAAATTTTAGAAATAGTGTAAAACCAATTTTGGCAATTAAGTAAGAACTAGTGTATAAAATATCTGAAAATATTTAATATATTTCAATACTTCTTATTAAAAGACAACTGTACAATTAATTAAGAACCATGTGTGTGATACTTAATTTAATATTTTTTTGGAACTTATGTTTGATAAATCCTTTAAATTGAAATGAAAGTCATGTAAAACTTGATTATCCATTCAAATGACCCTTAAAAATATTTTTTACAATCAATAAACCCCAAAAAAATTAATTTAAAATTCATGTAATTTGTTTTCTTGAATTAATATACAAATACGATGGGAAACCTACCTCAAGTTGAGCACAGATTATGCCATGCCTTTAATATGGGTTAAATAGGACATGAAATTGGGGTCTTACACCCTATAAGTAAGAAAATTCCAAAAACTGGTCAAGATTGACACCCCAACGGTTCTTCTAAATATGAAATTACATGGGGGTAGGGGAGAAATTATAAGGGAATGAAGTCATACGTGGATGATATGACTCTAAAATTAAGTGAAACCACATGAAATCACAAATATAGGAGGAATAATGGAAGAGGGGAATGTTTCTAGGAAGGAATTTTTGGACATGTCACATAAGGGGGATGAAGGAAGGGTGAAGAGCTCAAATTATTTAAAAAAATATGGGTAATTTTGTAAAAACCAAAATTTTAACTCCATAGGTGTATTGAAAGGTTTGGCCGCACTGTTGGCTAATCTGTGTGCAAACCAAAAATTCCATACTTGAGGGTCTTGAATAATTATCATTGGTAGTACACTTGTCCAGACTAACCATGCAGAAATAGTGTGATTAGATCTGCTAAAAACTATATGCCCATCACATAGGTTCATCATGGTTATTAATAATTGTGTGCCAAAACCGTGCGACATGTCCCACACTTCCAAAAACATTAAAAGTTAATGAAAATGAATTCAGGAAGAAATATAAATCAATAACACTAATAAATAAATAAAATAAATGAGGGAAATCAAGGTATGGGTGTTATAATTATCCCTGCCATAACATTTTCCTTTCTAAAAATCCTTTAAATGAAATGATTATCTCAAAAAGAAATGAATGTAACCCTCATACTAAGGAAATGATCTTGGAAAGATGAAAATCGACTAAAAATACCTCTAATGAGTGATGATGTCATCGTCAATATGGAAATGAAATTTACCACAATTGTTTAATTCCCACATAATAGAAAATTATAAAAGATTCTAAAATAATTAACTAAGGACTCCAAATAACTGAAGGGATATTTAAGGAATGAGAATGGTTGATTCTATAAAGAGAACCCTCAAAACCATAGTAATAACTTAACTAAAAATAGGAATATCAAGAAGTACTAAAAAAATTTGATCATGGATTCAGAGGAAACTCCCCAAGCACTAGAAACAATCGACCAATAATACTCTACCTCAAGTTATCAACTAACACCACCATTTTCTTACAAGATAAAAGGAACATGTTTAGTCAAATTGTATACCCTAAAAAAGGATCAATTATATTAAAAAAACAACTATGGTGGCCTGATAACCATATTAATAACCTCACTAATACACTAACTCTCATAGGAAACCACTCACTCTAGGAAGCAAGAAAGTTAAAAATCAAAATAAGTGAAGGAGGATTTTCAATCGATACAATAGAATTTACAAACATTATAACAATAAATAATATCTAATATATATAAAATTATCACCTAATATTATGTTCTTATGATATGAATCAATTAAAAAAATAAATATAGACAAAAAAATGAAATAAGACAAATCATGACTAGAATTACCACCAACAAGATGTTCCTGAACAATAATGGCCAATGATAACCTTAAAACAATTGTAAAAGATGAAGAAACATAGGGTGTCACACACATAACACCAAAACCTAGGTGAACCCATACAAATAATCAAGGCCCCAACCAAAGGTTTATATATAGTGAAAATTCCCTATGGTGGAATAACCATAACAAGTTATTTAGATTTGATAAATCATTATCTAATTGTGAAATACATAGACATCACGACCAATGAATTTTTTCCATTGAATATTTACATGGGGAATATTGGAACCCAGATATGATCTTTTTTACATTATATTTTTAATTAATTTCAATCAGATCTAACAAAATGATACCCCTTCTTAGGATATTTCTTCAAAGGTGCTATTGATTTTCCAAAAACAAAATCCATATTACCATCATTGTGATAGTAGGATCCATGCGTATAATCCATTTATTGGTAATATAAACATTCTCTATTGATCTATGAGATACACCAATAAAATTTTGGGTGTTAGCACAGTGGATCTATCATCTTGGCGACTTCTAGTTCCTTAAAGCTTAAAATATTCTCTATTATTCATCTCTTTCTTGAGAGGTGGAGATAATGGTGAATTCAAGAGATAAAGTCCCATATATTTTTTGAGTACTCACAATATATAGTCAAAATACTATATTCCCCATCATATAATGTTATCTAACTATAGAACTATGTTTAATAATATTAAAATGTCATTTCAATGTTCTTATCATATAGTGGAACTACTATGAAATTTTAATGCGATAGATACTCAAGGAAATGATTACATTAAATTCATATAAAACAATGAAAAATATTTAATAAGTTATTTTATTATTATTAAAATATTTTAAAATACATGTAAGCCAAAGTAAAAATAATGGTTTCTAGATTACCAACTTCAACAGACTACCACATAGACTAAATCCATCTACCTACAAATTTCAGTCCACTAGACCTCACATGATGATCATATTTTTGTGGATTCATGGATTGAGTCAAGGGACCCACCATGTTATCTTTTATAGTTATTCTACTCAGTAAAACATTACCTCTATGAGAAAAATCCCCCAAGAGATGATGCTTCCATAGTATGGGATTCTTCCACTAATGTGACCTTGGATCCTTAGAGAGAGTCAAAACTACAATATTATCACAATAGAGTGTGATAAGGTCTTTACTTTTGGATACCACATAGAAAGAATGCATAAATTTCAATATCCAAACTACTTTATATTCTACCTCAGAAGCTAAAATATACTCATATTATGTAGTAGAATCTACAACCATAACATATTTTGAGATCTTCTTTCTCACATCACATCCATTGAGTGTGAATGTTTATCCCTTATGCAATTTTAGATCATCGTGATATATTTGTAAAGTAGAATATGCATATCCTGTTAGGACAAGTTCATCATCTCTTCTTTTGACAAGAAAAATATCCTTAGTACACCTTAGATACTCAAAGATGGTCTTGAATACCATCCAATGGTAGTCACTAGGGTCTTCTTCATATCTCACCACTATACTCAAGGTGTAAGCGACATCTATCCTAGAATATAGTATAACATGCATAATCGGCCAAATCGTAGATTCATATAGAATCCTTTCCATCCTCTATCTTTTTTCATGAGTTTGAGGACACATTTTCCTTGAAAGGAGAACTCCATGTGTCATTAGAAACAATACCATATTGGATTTATCCATAATAAATATCTTTAGTATCTTGTCAATATATGTACCCGGACTTTGGGTGAGTAGCCTCTTTGATCTAAAATGATGGATCGTGATCCCACAAATATATGAAAGCTTTCCTAAGTACTTTATGGAGAATAATTTTTTCATCCATGATTTATATAACTTAATACATTTATAATAAGTGATATATAAGAAACATATACTATTAATAAAACAACTGAACTTCCACTAAACATCTCATAGACTTAAGGTTGGTATTCATTATTTATGAAGAAAAATAGAATTATGGCATCATCAAATAGAATGCTCCATGACCTAAATGATTTCTTTAATCAATAAATCGATCTGTACAATTTTCTTACCTTGTTATCATCCTTTGGAGTCACAAACTATTTAGGTTGTATTACAATGAAATATTCCTATTGGTTCCCATTAAGGAAGGAAATTTTGAAATCCATTTTCTAAATCTCTTAGTCATGGAAACCTAGAATAGTAGGTAGAATTATGATGGATTTAAACATTATAACTTTTGAAAAGATTTCATTATAGTCTATCATCTAATGTTGTTTGAAACCTTTTTCAAATAGTCATGCCTTATAAGTAAAGACTGTTCCATCGATGTCTAGTATCTTTATGAATATTCATTTGTAACAAACAATCTTTAGATCCATTAGAGGATCTACTAAAATCCAAACTTGTTTTTGGAACATGGAATGTATTTCGTATTTCTAAGCATCTTTCCAATTGCAATAATCTATGTAAATTAATTATTCCTTATAGGTTATAAGATTTTATTATCTACTAATAATGATTCACCGCCCCCAATTACTAGAAATACAGACCGTTTTGATTCTCTAACCTTTCGGGTATTCCTACACAGTACTTGTGTATCTAGAACTACTTATTGCATGAGGATTTGTGAAATTGTTTTCTATAAAAAATATTTTGTACCTTGAGCCTAGACTTCCTCAAATACTATCTCAATCCCACTATCTCTTTTATATATGTGCTATATATCAATGAATATATTGTTTCTTTCATCAATTATATATTTTTTCTGAGGGATCGTATAGTTAATATCCTCTATTTACTTATGGAATTTTATAAAGGTATACTTTGTTCCCCTATGTGAAAGTTTGTTACCTGAAGATGCCTTAGAAAATTCTTCATAACCTCACACATATAAGCATGGAAAAAATGTTTCTTTACACTCCAAAATTGGTATGGTATACCATCTTTCGCTTTATATGGAACTTGGTTTAGTATTTTTGTGGCTGTTTGAAACAAAAATCCCTAAAAGGATAAAGGAATAATCACATGATTCCTTATTGATATCACCATGTACAACATGTTGTGATTCCTCCGTTCTCTTACACCATATCACCGAGGTGTATATGGAGTGAGTTGAGATAGAATCCCAAACTCTCATAAAAAATCAGTGAATTATCAATTAAGATATTCTCCACCAGGGTTTAAGTTAAGTTTCTTAATCTTATTTCAAAGTAGTTTCTCAAATTTTTCTATTATTACTTGAATATATTAAAGTATTCCAACTTATAACTCATCAAGTAGACATATAAATATCTTTTAAAATCTTTATAAAAATCTACGAAGCATGAATTTGACCCTTTCTTTAATAGAAAATGGTCTACACATATCTGTATTAGCTAATTCAAATAGATCCTTGTCCATTTCTCCTATTCCACTAAATGATGATTTAGTAATTTTTCCTTGTAAAAATTCATGACATACGCAAATTAGTTTCAGATAAAAATATTCTAAATATCCATCTTGTTGTAATTTTTTAAAATTAACATGAATTAGCTGGTGATTCCATAGTTGGGTGTGGTATGAGTCATGTGAAGTAATTTAATAATCGATAGATATTAATTGATTCATGTAATCTAACACATAAAGACTATTATTTAAATATTTATTACCATAAGAAATGTTATCTTATAAAAGAAGAAACATTTATTATGGAACATGAAAATAAAATCATGCTTCTCTAATATGGACATAGAAATAATGTTTTTAAAAATAGATGAATGTTAATAATAATATTTTAAAACTAAGATCCTTAATTTTGGAAATGTAATGTTGTAGTTCCTAATATCCACAACAACAAGATTGGCCCCTTTATCATCTCATATATCTTACTCCCCTTAATCAATCTTCCTAAATATACATATTTCATATATTTTTAAACACATTCGATCACCACATACTATATCTAATATATAATTTTTAGAATTATAAAAATTCACTCAATAACAAAATTACATTAATATTATCGTTTATTCTTTACATGAGTGTAGTTTTTCTCCCAATGGCCCTTATTTCTATATGTGAATTAGAAATCACCATGTTCCCTTTCAATTTCTTATTCCTTGATCCTTATCTTCTTTAAACTTGTTGTGAATAAGATTTAAAGTTAAATATATTTTACTAATAATACCTTTTGTTCACCATAATGAGGGAATGATTTTCATGCTTCATATCCTTATAAACTCGGAAAAATAATGTGAGAAAATTTGGAAGAGGATTCTCAATGTTGTTAAAATTACAATTAATAAAACAAAGATAGATAATCTCCAAGGGTGTGGTGCAAGAATAAGATCAGTGCAATTTTTTAGGGAGTTTAAACCCTAGAACCTCTAGGAGGTAAATTTTTCGGTTGATTTTGACAACATGAGGCCCAGATGGCGCACCCTCTCTAAGATTACTCTGAAAGAGTGCCTTAGAAATCTTAAACCATTCCAGTATAGGTTTCTCTAGATATAGAGAAAATACATGTTGTATAATTATATAATAATTCATGTCTTAATGATACTTTATGTGTTCAATAGACATGGATTTAATCATTAAACATTGTATGTCGACTGCATCACTCAAGTGTTTATCATAGACAAAAAAATATTTATCACTCACCTTTTTAGAAAGTGGATCAGGCAGTGAAGAATCTATCATGTAAAATTTCTATTCTTTTTGGAACACCAACTAAATGAATCTGAACCATTTATAGACGTTACTTCCTATAAGAATATGGTATTTCCACAATATTTGGTATAGTGATAATGTGGTTTACAAACTTTTCATTTATTCTACCATTATAAAAGGATATATTATTAGTTGTTCACTTTATTATAATTTAGGTGATATATAATAAATTTAATTCTTTTAAGTTTCCCACTATTTTATCAAGTCCCAAAATCCCTCACAATTGAATCTCATAATGACTAATTTCTTTGACATTCTAATTTCAAGGATCTATATGCCGCTTCTCAAAAGTCAAGTGAAGGATCAGTCAATTACTTGAAGGTATTTTTAGTTGGATGGTCTTTGACAACTATAGACTAGAAACTCCTTGGTCCATCGAGTGGACTCCCCCATCCAGAAGCACTTACTCATATTTCCTCAACACTTTCCTCTAAATTACATTAATTCTAGAGAGGTTAAATTATATTTAGGTAAGTTAGTTAATTCAACCAAAATTTTTCATATTAACTACAAAAATAAAAGTAAGTATCCCAATGAGGGTTGTTCAAAAACCTAGTTCAATGGATTTCATTCCTAATCAAGTATTGGAATTATTATTGTGAATTAATATTAAGTTAAGGGATTTTATTTTATTTTGTTTAAATATATCTTGCTTTGTCCTTTACATATTTAGTTAATATTATAGAGATTTTACATAATTGATCAACCATGTTTTTATGAAAATGATTTGTATAATCCATTTATTTAAACTCCCACTTTTCATATTATTCCATTTATTTATGTGATCATGGTCTTTCATTAATAAATCAAATATTATATAAGAAATAAATAAATAAGTAAATAAATTACATAAATATGAGTTTATATAATAGTTTATTTATTATGTAGAAAATAATAAATCTATTACTTACATGAAAAATCATTGTTCTAGTCTTAGAATGAGTTATAACATTCCAACTATCCACCAATGTTTCACCTGGGTTGGTACCATCTTGGTTTTGTCTTAAAAGTTTTCTATGTGCCTTAAGATACTCTTTTTATTATATGAATATATATATAACTCATATGTGAAGGGGAAAAAGGATTTGTTGAGTGGAATTACAGAAATAATCTTAGACATATGGGTCCTATATAAAAAGGATGGTTGTATGACATGAAGTTTACTATATTTTAATTAATATTAAATAATTTTCAAAACCATGCAATAAATAAAATAAAATAAAACTAACACATACATAAGTCTTCTTCAAGATCATTATCAGTCATATACATGTAATGAATATGAAAAAGTACACTAGTTAACATTCATTTATATTCATTATTTATTTATATGATAAACTTACTTGCATTAATTAGTTAATCAATCATTTAATTAAATATATTCTATATTAATTACCATATTAATTCTCTTGGTGATACCCATAAATAATTCATTCATGGAAAATAAAGAGCATGAACAATAATTATAGATAATTATAATAAATATATTGACTATTTTTAATTCCCATAATCTTAATTAAGTTGTAAAATATATCAAGTGACAATCAATGTAATAAGGTTTTAATAATTTAAATAATTAGGTTAATGTAATTTAATTTTTTTTATTGAGAGACTACCCATCATTTACTAACAAGGTACACAATTTGTTCCCCAATTATAATTTATCTATGATTAAAACCCAAGGCTTCAAAATGTATTTCGGAAGAACTAAATGGTGTGTACTAACTAGATAAAAGCCATGTATCAAACTTTATGTGTGTATATGAATCCTGACAGGTGAATAAATGTGTTCTTTGGATGCAAGACTTCATGGAATATACTAACAAGATAAACACTATGTATCTCCCTTGTTGTATGTCCCCATAACCCACCAAATAACTCAATGTATATTTTAGACTTGGGAATTAATGAACTAAATGTCATGTACACTGGATACACAACATGTGTTTTATTAAATACACTTGATATCTATCTTATGCAGTTAGTAACTGTGTATTTGAATACATTTTTAGTGTATATTTCTTCTCTAAATCATGTATACTACATGAATTGTATTCCGACTACACGCTGTGTAATTTGAAAAGATGTGTGTCAGGTTGGAGCAGTGTAAAAATGATGTGATATAAATGCACCATGTGTAATAACTTCCCAATGTGTTGTGTATCCTGTTACACTTCCAGGTGAGTTGTGCTTGAGTACACAGTGTGTACACTAGCTATACACCCTATAACCTAGTCTCACCAAATAGAATCCTTATCACTCCTAGATGAAATCTATGACCATTCTTAATTTTTTCTTAGACCATTAAGAAAATATGAATATTGAATGAAATAATTAAAATGTCAAAATAATGTTAATTAAAACTCATATTAAAGAATTTTTTTATAGAAATGAAATATATTACCACTATTGCACACAATAAATCAATAACCAATTAAGTAATTATAAATTTAAAACTTGGACCCTTTGATACTGCTTGATGGTTCCAGACATAATATATGTGACTTATGGATGAATAAATATTAAGGTTTCGTTAGATGTGATATATAATTATCCAATTATTCAATATGGAAATGTCATGACCAAATAATTTTTTCTATCGAATATTAACATACAAAATCCTAGATCCTATAGAGGGTGTTTTTCACATTAAATTTATAATTAATTTAAACCATATTTTAAGAAATAATTCATTGTCTTAGGATATTTTTTTGAAGGTGTTATTAATCACCCAAAAAAGCCTTTTTGGAATATCTTTATTTCTCTTGAAATATCCAAGTGTGGAATCACTATAGAAATAATACAGATGTGCACCTTTTATCACTAAGAAACACCAACAAGACTTTGAGTGAAATCATAGGAGTTATATCATCTTTTCTATTCATCTTGTTTGATAGTACATTCAGGCTTAAATAATTATCCCTCGTTCTTATAATTCATGAGGGGAGGAGATAAAGTGGAATTCAAGAGAGAATTATTTTGTGCGAAATAATTAAAAATTTGCAATTAACCCAACACAATTGACACAACCATCTATTTATAGAGTTAGGGTTTAGCTTAAAATATTATTTAATTGTGCAATGACCCCTAAATAAAACAATATACCTAATATTACCCCATTCCATATAAAAATAATAATAAAATCATTTTATGGTGTGTACTAACTAGTGTGATGATAAATATTATTTTACCATCTTAGAAATTAATATTTATCACCACACATGATCTTGGTCTGCTTGTCTTCATATAAATTTATTGGATACATAAATAAATATTTAATTAAATATTTTATTCAAAATCTAGTGAATTGTTTTATTAAATATTAAATAAATAAAATAAATATTATATTCACAGTCTAAAGAATAAATAAATATTTAATATTTTTGATTGAGAAAACATGGATAAAAATATTCCAAAGTCTTGATAATAAAATTTATTCCATTAATTAAATTCAAGTATAATTTAATTGAGATCAAAATAAATAGTACTATATAACCCTCTAGGATTCTATCTCATTGGCCTTAGGCAATATTTCCTAAAGTCCCAGATTACTATCTTGGAACAAGTCAATGTATCCAAGAGAAAGAACTTAATGCTGCAATGTCGACAACCAAATATAAGCATTCGCTATGTAATATAATCCCCTTATCTCAATATCTTATTAAGCATGTCTCAAAATTATGTAATCAACCTATATTATGGATACATATTTCTTTGACCACATTAAATAAACACGTTATTACACCATGGACATAAAATTTAAGGTGATGATTCTATTCCGATGAAAGGGCCAAGACATCAACTTTCATAAACATGGAAGGGAAAAATATTTCATTTAATTATCCATTAATATCATGTCATTTGTGACACACCCTACATACCATACGTCCCATGAATATTTGGTGTATTAGTTTTAGTTTGTAAATCTATGTTTGTGAGTCATAACGTGCATTAAAGATAATATTAAAGTCTAAGGACCATTACACAGACTAACATAAAAGAATATCCTATGTCATAAAAATATGTAGAATTCATAATGGAGGGAATATTCTCATAATATCCCCAATTATAGATTACCAAGTGTGAATTTCATGAGATTAAGTCTCATCTGCTTATGAGTACTTAGTCCTGATTGTAAACATATTATATTCCCCATCATAGAATGTTATCTATTTGTAGAAATTAATTTAAAAATACATTTTTGGTATTTCAAGGTTCCCACTATAGAGAGTGATTTCTATGACCTTTTCAATGAAAAAAATACTCTAGGATATTATTACCTCAAATCACTATAGAATAATGAAATTTATGTAAGATGATAATTTACTTATTTTTAAATATTTGAAAAAGTATATAACCTAATGTAAAAATATTTAGTACTAGAGCACAAACTCTAACACCATCTAGGGTATATCCTATGTTGGGGGTAACACCCATCCCAATTTCCCATGAACGCACTCAATAATTCCATAATCCCATCCCTTTTTAAATGGTTAAACAATAAGGAAAACATCTGTATGAGATAAAAGTGAACCATTGATCACCAAAGAAAGAATATGTTTGAGTCTCTCAATATCCCATCAAAGGAAAACCCAAAGAGAGAAATTGATCAATAATTTACATGGAAAGTCCACCCAATCTTTGATTAGTAAGATAAAGTATAGAAATATAAAACTATCTCCAAAACAAATGTTATAAGACTAGACAATAAAAAAAGACATCATATGAATCAATCTAAAAGTGGAAATCCACCCCCTTTTATCTAGACCATTCTTGGAGGCAAAAGTAAAGTAACCCAAGGAATAAGCCTAAATAAGACATACCTTCCAAATTAATCCAAAATAAAATAAATCAAACAATTCCAACAACACCAAGAAACTTGTACAAAATAAATATAATCAAATTAACACATCTTTAGAAAATATTATTTTCCATTTTAAAACTCACTAATTTTCATTTAAAAATTTAAAACTTGTTTTATAAAATAAATCATACCATAAAAACTTTTCCCACCATTTAAAATGACATAATGAACCTAAAAAACTCTTTTCCTCATGTATAAAACCAAGAAAAATTTCATCTCTAAAGATATATTTTTTCTTAAAATATTACGCAAAAATTTCTTTTCTAAATTTCACATGGTAATTTAAAATATTCTCCAATACATTTACGAAATAAACATGTGATAACATTCAAAACCATTGAATCCCATTTTAAAATACATTAAAAGTTACTCTGAAATGTTTTAATACACAACTGTTGTGAAATTATTACAATTTTGAAATGATTTGATAAAACCAAATGCATTTCATTATAAAACATCACACAAATCATCTTAAAAATTAATACAACATAATTGAAAATTCCTTAAAACATTTTAAAACTAAAAAATATATATTATTTCAAAACAAAATCATATTTTATTTCTAAAACATTTGAAAAATAATCCATTTTTTTCTTCAAATTTCCACTGCTTAAGAATACCCATTTTTTCAAAAACACATAAATTGAAATTCAATAACCACCTTTTTCATTAATTCAATTTGGAAAAATCATTTATCATTTTTGAAAAATAAAAGCATTCCAACTGAAACTGTGATTTAAACTTTTAAAACCAATATTTTAAAATCTAAAACTTAAGTTTCACCCCAAAAACTCAAATATAACATTATTTAAAAAAATGAATTGAAAATTAATGAAATACAAATGAATAATTTAAAAAGGTAACTAGTGTTTGTGTGATGTGTGGTTGCATGGCTTGGAATACTATGAATTAACTTAATATTTGGAACTAAGAGTCACCACAAACCATGCAATTGGGTTCCACATGGATTCTCAAGCATTGTAAGCTCACTGATTACCCCCAAAATCAATCTCCTTTCCATCTATCAAAACAAAAAATAATTAAATGGATCATATATCAAAAGTAAATAATAACAATTCAAAAGACTAAACTCAAAGAATAACTTCTCTTGATGTCTTAAAATAAAAAAATGGGTTAGATAATTTTTTTTGGCCACCACCTACCGAGTCCTGATATTATTATTTGAAATCTACCATTAATCCACAAATAGGAAAGTGAATTATGAAATCTAATCCCTCTAAAAAGATTGGATTTGATACCATTTATGAAAAATAAACCAGATATGTCTCTATTTTAGATTACTAAACTTGCCAATGACATACCCAAGGGGTGTCTCTAATTCTGTTAGGTTGATGAAAATTATCCTAGGAATCTAAATTAATTATTGGTGATGATTTTTCCTAGATTAATAAATTGAACTAATTGTAGAAAATCATGAACAACCACTCATTAAATTTGAGGTATACACACCATTAATAAATAAATAAAAGAACTATATAGTATTAAAACAAATAAAATAAAGTTACAAATAAAATTTATCTCCTCAACATCTACTCCCTAAACAGTAGTATAACAGCCTGAGACACATAATCCAGGATCTGATTGTAACAATCCTAATTTTTATCAATGGAATCTACATTCTTATAATTATAATATATAGTATAAAACACATAAATCACATATATAACCCAATATAAACATCATTCACATAAATAAATAATAAAATAAGTTTCATTTATAGGAATTGAGGAATATATATCATTGTAATAGTTACTTGATCAATGATATTATAATATGACCATTAGGAATAGTAATCCGGCCAATAGAATAGTAAATTTACATATTAAAGTATTAAAAAAATTTAGGCATCTTATAAATGAAAATATGATATAACTATATCATGGTATAAGTAAATACATTTTTTAGAAAATGATAAATTAAGTGTTGTTTTTTTGTAAAACATAAATGATTATTTACAATATTTTAATTAATATAATGATTTAAGAGAAAATATATTTTAATAAAATAGATTCATAAATTAATTATTTTATATTATAAATATAAGATAATTTTATAAGACCTTAATTAATTTTTCAGTGTCCTAAAATCTGTTATAATATTAAAATCAATATTTTTTGAATAAATGATTATTTTAATTAATATTAAATTTGTCGAATTTATAAAATTATTTTCATATAATGGAATCCTTTTTTGAAAAATACACATTGAAAAATGGTTATGTTAAATTTTTGTGATTTTTTTAAAATATTTGAATTTTTAATGAACAGTGAAATACAGTAATGTATAGTATTTAACATTTTAAGCCAAATACATGAATGTTTTGTGTCATGAATGATGTAATAAAACATTATTTCAAACCCACATGCACATGTTACTATACGTAGTCACAATAATCAATACTAACGATAATCTTTTTCCAAAATAATAAACTAATGAATAAAATAATCCAAAAACACCCTCTCCTCCCCTATAAATATCACCCCTAGAACCTCTTGTCCTCACACCTTATAATCCGTTTATATTGTCGAAATTAATCCCAATTCCCTTCCTAATCATTTTCCCTATGTCTAATATCTTATGGCATCAACAAAAGACCAAACCTAAGTTCCTTAAGGAGGTTCTCAATGAGACAACATTTAATAGGTAAAATCCTTAATACCTTTGTTTTAATTTCCTTTATTTTCTTATCCTCTCGTTACCTATCCTATAGAAAGTAGAATGGTAACTCAAGTATACTATATATAATATAATTTTATCATTTTAATGTAATATCTATCATAAAATATCATATCTTATCCTTTCATTCTAAAAATGAAAACATCATCCCTGACATGTCGATTTATCACCTTCGTGGATGTCAAGTTTTCATTTTCCTTTATCTCCTTAAAGGATGGTCATAAAACCATTATTATCGTTAAATAATATTTTTATATAAATATTATAACCCGAAAAATTTTCTTCAACCATTATATAAACCTAATATTAAATAAAATTATACATGTTCGTGATTGTCGTAAAAACTGCCAAAATAAATTAATACACTTTCATCAACATTTTATATAATGCATCATCATTATACTATATAACCAAATGATATATGAGACCATTTAAACTTTTAGAAGTAAATTAATAAAAACTAATTTTACTTTTGGATAAGTTATTCCCATTTTAAAAGAACTCCCATATTTATATTCCAGGGAGCAAACCACAAACCATGAAACAAATACTCCTGAAATACATGCATAAGGTATTCAGACATAAGGTAAGGGGGTTCTCGAACCAAACTCCCTTTATTTTGTTTATACCTATTTAATAAAAAATTTTAGTGTGTATATTCCTTTAATGTTACTTAAATATAATTTCTTTGTTCTTAACTTTTTATTTTTGAGGATATACATGTTTCCTACATGGTTTTATAACAAAAATAAAGATTTTCCAAAAGAAATATTCATAACAATTCACATATTGAACCACATTGATATTGTTTCTTCCTCACTAAAGTGTGATGATTATATGTTCTTCCCTTTCTCATTTTTTAACCCAAAGTCCATTCATGAATTTATTATTTATGAAATTATCATGAAACCCATTTCATTTCCATGGGTTATTTTATGACTAGGATTGTTATATATTCTATGTGGAATTCATGATTATATAAATTCTTTGATGTTATGGGTGTACCCAAAGTTATATATACCTATAATTAAATGGTTAATGTGATTTAACTCATAAGATGATGTTTATTATGGGTGAAAATGATGCTAGATTTGTTTACAATAATGATTTTATGATTATTCACATATGTTATTCATGAAAATGATGTTATCTATGTTCAAAACTATGTGTGGTATTTGACCACTAAGACATGATGTTTCATTTTTATACATTGAAACATTTGATTCATATATCTAATTATTCCTATCATGATTATGATGATAAAAAAATGATTATGTTAGGAAAATTATGGTTATTATCACCCATTTTACATTGATTAATGCCCCTTATTCATCCTCTTACTGGTATTTTAGCTCACACATTTTATTTGATGTATATACTCAGATGACTACATGTATTATGGAGAATATGAGCTCTAGAAGGATAAATATAAAGATTTAAAATAATTTTTTTATGTTTCATTAGGCATAAGTGATGCATAGTCCTAATTTTCCCATGATACTGAAAATTTGGATCCTCGTTTTATAATGCTATTATGATGTTTATCTTTAAAATGATGTAATAGTTTTGTTAGAAAAATTAGGGTCAATATACCGATGAAAAAAATATAAACTTTAAATTTATGGATTTGATACTGAGAAATTTGGCCCAATTTTTTCCATAAAAACATACAACTTGAAAAGGAAATATTGGATCTCTTAAATAACCAAGAATATTTTAGGTTTATTGTTTTAGAGATTTAGTAAAAAATATTAAAAAATTAGGTTTATAACCAACTAGTTCATAAATATCAAAATAATATCCCAATATAACCATATTTTCTTATTCCATATTAAGTATTAAACATCTTCAATAAAATTTCTTCACATATGAAACCATTATTATCAAAAATAATTTAACATCATTTTCAAAACCTAGGAAAATGAAACATAAGAAAGGGTGAGATTAGATGGCCAGGAATGGAAATCATGGGAGATATAAATCTAGGATAATATAAAAGAATAAGATAATCATAAGGGTTTTATATCCTAACCATAACATAAAATTGTCATTCCCAATTATAAAAAGATCATAAACATGATTTATGGAATAAAACATTATCATTTTAAGAGAATTTAATCATAATAATGATAAATCAACATAACAAAATCATGAAAAATATATTCATTTCATAAATTTGTGTGCCATAATCACAATAATAAAAAATATATCATATGTCAATGTTAAATAAAAAGACAAATGGATGAGGATTTAATTTTTTCCCCATTTTAGATCAAGAACATCATATTTTCTCACATACTAGTTCAAACACTGCAACTTGTTTCCCATAACATATCAAGAAATTTGACTTGTTGCATAAAATTATTGCATGAGATATAATATTTTACTCAATTTATTGGAGGGTGATATAGGTCCCACCCACCAGATAAAAAAAATCATACATATGTGTTCCAAAATACCTTAAATCATTAATTATTTCAGAAAACATGATTGAAATGGATTTTATAAACATTTCATCATAAAATAAATGATGGAAAAGAAATTGGTTTTGTAAAAATTTTATCTTTTTATCACAAACACAAATCATCTAAAAAAATAATAAGGATGGTATCCTTGGATTATATCTCTAGTTAACACCAAGTACCATAAAAGGATTTCATTTTAGAAGGAAAATTATTTTGAAAGATAACTTTGAAAAAATCTTAAAGAAAATCAATTTTCCATTTTAAAATTTATTATCTTTTTTAAAAAATTCACACTTATAACTGAAAAGATTTTCTTTGAAAATAAATATATAATCTTTTAAAGGTAGCTTCAAGGATTCATTTAAAAACATTTTCTAAAAAGTAAAATATGGATAAAAATAATTTTAAACAATTTTTATAGAATAATAAAAACTTCTGAAAAACATTATTAGTAGATAGGGACATGTAAGATAAATATTAATCATTGAAGACGTAAATATATATATTCTAAAATAATAATGAGATTATGAAAAAAATGTTACCACTTTTGTAACTTTTGAATTAAAAGCCGTTAGAAAGAACAAACTTTTAATGGATATATGTATAGCACAATTTTCATGTCAATAATCATTAAATACATTCATGGATAGTATATACACCAGAAAAAATATAGAATTTGTTTATAAGACATGTGTCCCATATAAAAAAACATGAGATGAAAATCTATTACCTTGGGTCCAAGTCATCATGTACTTTATCTTCATGAAAAAAAAACTTTGGTTAATTATTTACATTCTAAAGATAATTTTTCATTTTTATTATTCCTTTTATCTCACATATTTTAATGTTATAACAATTACTTAATAATTTATGTTCAAATCATATTTTTCAGTGATATTTTTTAAATAAGTCCAAAATGAATTCAGTAGGTTAAATATGGTCAAAGTGGTCATTATTCTATAATATCATGAATAATAATCATGAAAAAATTATAATTTTTATAAATGAATAATTAATTTAAATCAAACCATTATAAATGGTTATGAAAGATTAAGTAATCATGGAGATAGAACTAAAAAAAAGGGAATTAGTAGCTATTTTTTTATTGACTAGTAGTAGTTTAAACTACTTCTTAATAATATAGCAGTAGTTATTAGAACTGCCATGTATTACATAATCGCTAGAAATTTAGTGGCAGTTTCTTTAATTTCTTGGCATCTTTGTTATGTTTTTTCTTTTTAGAATTTGACATATTCTTCATATTTATTTAGTAGAATTTATTTTATTTAAAAAAAATCTTGTAGAAATATAAATAAAATGTAACTAACCACCACTGAACATATGAGTGGTGATTTGTTTTAGTGGCAGTTAATCATAACAATAGAGAAATGTATTTTATTTAATGTATTTAGCTGTGGTTACTAAAAACCACCGCTAAATCAGATTTAAAAAAATATTTAATACAAAAATATAAATATAAAAAAATAACATGTAATAAACTAAGACATGAATATATTATTAACATATAATACATACATCATACATCCACAATGATATATACAAATATCCACAATCATCATAACCTCATTCTCAGTCAACCAATACATCTGTCAACCAATACCTTGGTCATAAATATATTTATATGAAATATGTCCTCCAACCCCTGCCCAATTTACATCCACATCATGACCTCCACTACATCTGTCTTCACCCACATCATCTCATATACTAAAATCAACCACGTCATCTCATCGACTATACTAAAAATAATAAAATAAAACTGAACATTATAATTAAGAATTAAAATAGAATAATTGATAAAATTTTAGCATACCATGGAAACTAAGAGACATAATGAATTCCTTCTAAAGAATTTCATGGATCAGAATGGACAACCTCTTACCTAGTGCCAAAATCTTCCACTTACAATGAAAACTAGATCATTTGAGAAAATATATGTGAAAGTGAAAGACATAATATATTTAGAATGTTTCACATAATTTTTTATATTTTTTTAATCAAACTCAATAAATTTTAACATAAAAAAATAATATATAATGAAATAAACTTTGGAAACAAAAAATTAGCTATTTATGATAATATTTTACACATGGAACTGAACAGGTATGAGTAAATATTCTAATTTATTTTTAAAGCGACATGTGGTGTGCTATAAATTTACATAATAAATAAATATTAAAGGCTTTGATACCAAAGAATGTACTATATTTGAAAAAAAAATCCGAAGGAGTTATCCCATTATTCCACATCAATATGAGGTCATTTTCTATGGGTTGGTCCATTCCACACATAGTTTAGTGTTTTAAAATAATAAAAATGAATTTATGTCCATCCTAAAGAAAATCATAATTTAGAATGATGGTACGTAAGTTCGTACATTTTAAAATTCAATATATAGTAATTTTCATCTTATTTTAGAATAATTAGACATTGTTTTGCTAGTTTTGACTCCCCTAAAACCTGTTCTTAAAGGCTTTTAGAACTTTAAGAATTGTTTTGATGAGTAATTCCAACCACACTGCACATCATATTAATATTTTGTCTAAATGTACACATCAAAATTAACTCATATATGTTCGTATCAATATTTCACATCAATATGAGGTTTTTTATATGATTTTGACTATTCCACTTATATTTTAGTGTTTTAAAACACTAAAAATGAATTTTTGGCCATCCAGAGAAAACCGTAATTCTAAATGATGTGCAGATAGTTCCTATATTTCACATTTAAAAATATAGTCCTTGTGCCCTAATTTTAGGGCAATCCAATGTTTTTTTCTAGTGTTGAACCGCTAACACTTGTTTTTATAGGCTTTTATACCTTTAATAAGTATTTTATGAGTAATTCTGACCACAAAACACATCATATTGACATGTTTTCTTCATGTAAACATAAAAAATAACTTATAAGAGGTTGTACAATGATTTAAGTTCAACATGAGGTTGTTTTATATGGTTTTATAGTTACACACACATTTTAGTATTCCAAAACACTAATAATGCCTTTACAATCATCCTGAGAAAGTTGTAATTCCGAATAACTTATCACACACATTTTAGGCTTTTTAACCTTTCAGAAGTGTTTATTGAGTAATTTCGACCACACTGCACATTGAATTGAAGTTTTTTCTATTCATCCACATCTAAATTAACTAAATGGTTTTTGTAACTTGATTTCACATAAATTTAAGGTCATTTTATATTCTTTAGCCCGTTTCACGTACATTTTAGTGTTTTAAAACAAAAAAACACGTTTACAGCCATCCTAGGTGAAATGTAATTCAGAATGACATGATGTTAGTTCCAATATTTAAAAATTAAATCTAAGAGCATTTTAACTTGATTTTAGGGAAATACTATGTTTTATCCAACTTTTTACCCCCCAATACTTGTTTTTAAAGGCTTTTGTACCTTTAAGAAGTGTTTACCGAGTAATTATGAACACACCCAATGTTTAACTGGCATGTTATCTATGTGTACACATCTAAAACTAATCAAATGTGGTTTTAAAAAACCTAAAAATCGAATTGAGGATGTTTTCTATGTCTTGGACAATTCCACACAAGATTTAGTGTTTTAAAACACTAAAAACACATTTAAAACCATTCTAGAAAAACCATAATCCGGAATGATATATTGTTCATAACTACATTTTAAAATTCAATATATAGTCACTATCCATTGATTTTAACGAAATATGATTGTAACAGCCCGAGATTTTATGAAAACTATTCTTTTTAATTTTATTAATGTCTTGTGTTTTACGCTACACCAAAAAGAGCTTGCACAACATGCATCCTTGACTTGCCTTGAATTACACGCAATCGCAACCATCCTCGATAGCGTGTGTAGTACGCAATACTGAGTTTCACGAAACAACAATATGCTATTAAAACATTATTAAAACTAGCCATTATGAATAGTAATAACCACTTTTTAAAATTTTAGAAATTTTTGCTCTCAAAATGGACTTCATTTTTGGATTCGTAATATCGAAATTAGCTTAGGGTGAAATTTTGGTACTTTTCGGATAACTTTCATTTTCTAATGAATAGTGAAAATTACTAAATTTTAATTAAAAACAACTTTTTTTATCGAAATAATTAATAGTGATAAATTATTAATTTGAGTGTTTTTAAAGTATATTTAGAATATATTTTTACAATTTAATACAATGTTGGTCATTGGATGTAATTTGACATTTAAACCAGACATAAACAAGTGTCAATCTTTTGATAGATATTGTTTCTTAAAAACACGCTTTTTGTTTTAACAGCGGGATTTAATTATAAAATTAATTAATGAAACTTCTATGTTATGAATTTAGTAAAATAGTCTTCATTTTTGAATTCGGAATATGAAATATAGCTTAGGATGAAATTTTGGCATTGTTCTGAAAAACATCAATTTTTGATGAATAGTGAAACTACTAAGTGGTAGTTAAAAAAAACTGAATTTTTCATAAAAATTAATTTTAATGCTTCTGTGAATGGAATTTCAAAAATCCGAGAGACACGGTTGATGTCAGTAAGTAAAATGTGGTTCAATGAGATGAAAATAATTTTTGGTGAATAGTAACTTTTTACTGTTATTTACCACGGTTAAAAGTAAATAGGGTAATTAAGGGTAAGAATGATATTAATATTACCCTAACACATGTCCTAATTCTATTGGACAAGTGTATCTAGACCAAAAACAACCTTAAGTGTAAAATATTATCATTTAGGCCCACTTGGATTAGATTAGGACATTTATTATTATTTAATTCAAAGAAGAGTTAAAAGAGTTAAAATCAAAGTTTATTTACTAAAACATTTTTAATATAGGGTTATACATAAGATAAATTTGACTGTAAATATTCATTAGAAATATAAAAATATTTACTACCTAATGGTATTTTATTTATAATTTTTATACATTGAATAATTTAATTTATTTATGACACAATGGTGATACATTAATTACCTAAATAATGAAATATTGACATAATTGATGTTATAAACACCAAAATAAATGTAATTTGAGACTTTTTATGAATTACACTAATTTTCTAGGTTACTATGATATATTAGTGTTGATTTAATCAACTTGGTTTGAACATATAATTCTGTTATGACTTTCACAAAAATCATATATCAAATAGTTTCAAAATTGACACAAAATAGTTTTTAAAGAAAATATTATATTATTAATTGTTATTTTATTCCTAAAAATCTACGGTTCGGCCAAAGGACTTAGATAAGGATATATATATTAATAATAAACAATTTGGGGTTCGTTTGGCATGTTATATTAAGTGTATTAACCATATTGTGAAAGAAAACAAAAAGACACGGTAAAAGTTAAATTATTTAACTTAGAGTTAAATCTAATTGATAAGGTTAAAATAATAACCTAAACTTGTCTAAATCCTATTGGATGATAGGATTTCGACCCATCCCCACTTTATCTTCGAAATAAGACCATTTGGAACCATTATAAACCGAATTTGACCATAATATAAAATAATATGTTGAGATATTCCCAAGGTGTCCCACTCCTCCCTTATAAAAGGGCACCTCCTCCCCCTACTCCTCACACCAAATTGAGCACTCAAGCTCAGAAAACCCCTGCCAAAATACCTTCTCCACTTCCCTAGAATAATCCTAGAGGTCCTGGTCTTCTTCAAAGACAAATCTTAGTTCCCTAAGTGGAGGATTCAAAGAGGCGTTCCAAAGAAGAGGTAATATCCATTACCGATCTTTTCAATTTATTTCTTCTTCAACTTCTTCTTCTTTAGTTGTTTCATGATAAAGTAATAACATCAGTATTACTTACATACTGATATGTTATTATAAATATGAAACAACCCTAATTAACCTTCTATCCATCCTACGGAAAATGAAATCACCGCGCGTGCGTACGTACGGAATACCGTCTCCACGCCGTGGTGAAATCTATTTTCCACCACCACCTTACTTGGATCAGTATAATGGTGTAAATAATGACCATATATGACTATTATAAAGTGATATTGATTCTGATATATTGTATCATCCACTCTAATTCAATTAAATAATTATTGAAATGATATCATCGCTCGTGCGTACGTACGGACTACCGTCTCCACGACGCGATGAGATTCATTCTCAATGATTAACCATTGATGAATGATTATAAAGTATATATAATAAGTACTAATGAAATATATGACCTAATAATGATACTGGAATTATTTATATTTATATGTATGTCATCTACTTAATTCCATTCTATTCAATAAGGAAACGAAAACAGCGTTCATGCGTACATACGGACTACCGTCTCCATGAACGGTGTATTTCTTTCCATTTACTGATTTATTATATATGTATATTCTGAATATATATATATATATCATGTTTTATATTCTGGAATTAAGTAATCATGATCTAAGTAATCATATGAATAATTACAAGTTAAAAACACGAACGACAAATGAGGCGATTTTACCCAAAACGCTACTTTAACATGAATTTACAAAAGAACGGGTAATATAAAGTCATAAGTGGACCATATATGATATAATAACAATGAATATGATTCTGGAATAAGTCAATAACATTATTTAAATCATTATACAGGAGGTTCGGACACTTACAAAGCAAGTCGGACCTAAGGTAAGGGAAATATCACAATCTCATTTTTATTCGAGATTGTTTATACTTTGGTATTTACTAGGGTGTATTTTATCATCCACATCCATGTTCCCTCAATATGTAATATTGTTTCCATCCACTTACAATAGTTTAAATCCAATTTTACCCTTCGGTGAGTTTTTAGTAAAGAATATGAAAGGAATCTTTTGTCGTTTTTTCATACGAGGTACTTTTTGACTTTTCCGACAAAAGTACGAAGAATGTTTTTTTTAACTTATACGGCATGAATGGATTTTTAAAACATTATTTCCAGGAATATTCCTTTACAAGGTTTCTAGTTTATTTTTAATCAACTTCTTTTATTTTATAATTGTATGACATGTTAAGAAAAGAAAAGTGTTTTTGAAGAAGAAAGGATATTTTCCTCAAGAATGGAGTTCAAATGTTTTACAAAAATTATTTTACATATAAGATAATATAGGGTTATGTTTTTATCCCTATTATTACATTGATTTGATTATGTTGTGAGGGAATTATTTTTATGAAGTCATTTACCTTATATGGTTTGTTTTATTATGTCATGATGTTTCAAGAATCCCATTTTTGTTACATGTGTTATGCGATGATGTATGATTTATGATTATGTGGCACACATAAGAAAGGATTCATTATAAGATGGGTGGGACCTATATCTCCCTACAATGCATTGGGTAAAGATTTTATATCTCATGAGATAGACATGACTGGAACGGTAGGTTATACCGGTTCAGTGAAACAGGACTGGAACGAGGGTGACTCGATTCAGAAAGGGACTTTGTCCACTAAGATAGTCTTGGAAATGAGTCTTGACTAACAAGAAATGATTCTCTATGATTATGTGTGTATGCCACAAAGTTTCATGTTTTAAGTGATGATTATTGGGATTTCATTTCACTACTATGATTTATCCCATGATATGAAATTATGCTCTCTTTTTCAGGTTAAGATTTCCAAAAGTTATGTTCTTATGAATATGATGTGATTGATTTTTCTTTTGCTTACCCTTACTGAGCATTTGAGCTCACCCTTTTATGTTTTCTTTTCCCCAGGATATAAAGAATGGTTTTAGGTAGGAAAAAAAGGGAATATATTTATGGGAGATATTGAAGATCTTTCACCACGATTAGAAGATTACGTTCCGAGTTTCCAAAGACACTAAACTATTGCGATTCTTGTGTGTGTGTTTTTGTTATGTATTAAGTATTCCGCAAAAGTAATGTAATGTCCATGTACGTCAGGCTTTGGGTCTCTACAGTTGGTATCAGAGGAAACGTTTAGTCAACCTTTGGAAACTAGGATGTGAGAACGTTAGTGAGATCCCTAGAGATATTTATAAGGTATGTATAGGGATGTCCCTAAGGATAAGTATACGTATAAGATACAGTCCTAGAACTATGGTAACGATCATAGAATTTAACCTAAGAAGTTAGATATTGAGGATACTCCCCCTTTATAATGTTGTTTTCCCTAGCATGATTTTTGCCTCTCACACTATTCCTTTTGGGTTTTAGATGATGGCTGGAACCCGAAGGAACCGTGATGATCAATGCAATGGACAATGCAATGATTGTCCTCATGAACAAACAAATGTTATGGGAGATGGAGTGAAAAATCTTATTTCTATACTTACACAATCTATGAATCATTCTGGACTTCCAAATGAGCAGAGAAGGGAACAATATTCTATTGAGTCCTTCATGAGGCAATGTCCACCTTCTTTCAGTGGGATTTCCGATCCACTTGTTGCTGAACAATGGATCAGTACCACTGAAAAGATATTTTCAGTTGTTCAATGTTCTGAGCATGATAAAGTCATCTTAGCAGTATATCGTTTGGAAGGTGAAGCTGATCAATGGTGGAATCTTATCAAGAATACGAGGCAAAGAGATGAAATTGAGTCCATGGAATGGGACGAGTTCAAGAACTTGTTTTTCAGTAAGTACTTACCTCATATTCTTCGAACAAAGATGGAAAAGGAGTTTATTGAGATGAAGCAGAAGGATGATGAATCTGTTGGTATATATGAAGAAAATTTTACAAGACTTGCAAGGTATGCATCTGGCATTATCATCCAACCTGAAAGTAAAGTTGATCGATTTTTCAGTGGCTTAAAACCAAGTCTTCGAAGGGCATTAGCTATAAGAGACTTCAGTAGCTATGAAGAAATTGTGTGTTGTGCTATCAAGGTAGAAATGGAAGTTGGTGTTACATATCCGTCTCATGGTTTTGATAAGAAACAAATGATGGAGTTCAAGGAGAAATCTTAGAATAATGGTGAAAAGAAGATGAATGTTTCCTTATGCACAAATTGTGGAAAGAAGCATGGTTGAGATTGTCTTAAAGGGACTAGAAAATGTTTTAAGTGTGTAAAAGAAGGTCATCGAGCAGCTGAGTGTCGAAGTAATGGAAAAGGGATTCTAATGATGTAAATAAAGCAAACACTGCAGAAAACACACCCCCAACACTTCAATGCTTCAAGTGCAAGGAAATGGGGCATTATGCTAATAAATGCCCTAATCCAAGGGTTAGTGATGATCGACATGAGCAACCGCTTAAGGCAAATGACAAACGGAAGTCACATGCGATCACTATTGGCAATGTTGAATATGACAACGATGTGGTAGAATGATTAAGTGTTTATGTAATGGGATTCCAAAATAGTATTGTATATAGTATCGTGGAATATTGGAATATTTATGTATTGGTCTATTGTGGTTTTCAATAATTTTATGGTACCAGTAACCATGGAAAGTGATTGAGATATTTTTGGAAAAAGAATGATATGCGCATAATGAAGGGAAAACGAGAAAATTAAATATTTGACAGTATTCATGAGCTCATGATTGATATAAGGACTAAGTGATATCATGGTTTGAGTATATAGAATTCTGAGGATTTTGGTATGTGGAAAGTGTTAAATTTTAACTGCATTCATAAAGGTTTGATGGGTATTCAAGAGAATACATGATTAAGGCCTTTGAATGTTTGGAATGTGACCAACAAAACATATCTTATGATATATGGGAATCAACGATGGTATTAAATCTCTGGTAATCGTTTTCACTATGTTATGAGAGTGGACTGCAGTATTATGGATAAGCCTAAAGATTGAAATAGATTATGTTGGACATAAGTGAGTATTGTTTAAGGATAGAATTTTTTTTCGATATTATTGATGGGATGTTATAGTAATGTAGTTTTAGAAAAAGGACAACCTGCAGGACGGGCGACAACCCATCGCTTCGGACAAGGCTGTGGGAATCGAACCCACAACCGAAGTGCGACTGGCCTTTATCGCCTACCACTGGCCTAGAGGAAGTCCCTGTTTAGTAGAAACTAGTTTTATTATATTATACAGTATGATATATGAAGTATAAGTCCATTTTAGGAACCATATATGATTAATCTCACTATAGATCGACTTATGTATATAATTTTTGCTAACCTTTTGTTTGAGATAGATGGAATGACCCGTCATTCTATCACATGATCTGCTAACACTTCACGAATAACAAATTCAACTTCATTTATTTAAGAGATGAAGTGGAAATTGTTCAAGGCACGAACAATAGTGAGATTATACCAAAATAAAGTAAGTATTTATTCTAATTCAAATTTTCAACTTTAGGGAAATGATCTTGAAAACCAAAAATGTTTTCCTAGTGATCTTATACCTGATGAATCATATGGTACCTTATATCATCACAAATCTATGGATTTGTGATTACTGTCTTTTCCATAGCCATGTTCTCTACCACTCTCTATCAGAACATGATGGTTAGATTTCTCTTCCATATCCATATTTTCACCTATGTGGAAACCCAGTGATTAGTTTATTTGGGTAATCGTTACATTTCATACTTTAGTTTTTAAAGCCAAGTTTTGGTATTCCTTTTTACGGTGTGGTTTTCTATTAAAGAAACTTTTGAATAGTAAACTATTTATAACCCTGACGAATTTCGAGGGCAAAATTCATTTTAAGGGGGGTAGAATGTAACAACCCGAGATTTTATGAAAACTATTCTTTTTAATTTTATTAATGTCTTGTGTTGTAAGCTACACCAAAAAGATCTTGCACAACACGCATCCTTGACTTTCCTTGAATTACACGCAATCGCAACCTTCCTCGATAGCGTGTGTAGTACGCAATACTGAGTTTCACGAAACAACAATATGCTATTAAAACATTATTAAAACTAGCCGTTATGAATAGTAATAACCACTTTTTAAAATTTTAGAAATTTTAGCTCTCAAAATGGACTTCATTTTTGGATTCGTAATATCGAAATTAGCTTAGGGTGAAATTTTGGTACTTTTCGGATAACTTTCATTTTCTAATGAATAGTGAAAATTACTAAATTTTAATTAAAAACAACTTTTTTTTATCGAAATAATTAATAGTGATAAATTATTAATTTGAGTGGTTTTAAAGTATATTTAGAATATATTTTTACAATTTAATACAATGTTGGTCATTGGATGTAATTTCACATTTAAACCAGACATAAACAAGTGTCAATCTTTTGATAGATATTGTTTCTTAAAAACACGCTTTTTGTTTTAACAGCGGGATTTAATTATAAAATTAATTAATGAAACTTCTATGTTATGAATTTGGTAAAATAGAATTCATTTTTGAATTCGGAATATGAAATATAGCTCAGGATGAAATTTTGGCATTGTTCTGAAAAACATCAATTTTTGATGAATAGTGAAACTACTAAGTGGTAGTTAAAAAAAACTGAATTTTTCATAAAAATTAATTTTACCGCTTCTGTGAATGGAATTTCAAAAATCCGAGAGACACGGTTGATGTCAGTAAGTAAAATGTGGTTCAATGAGATGAAAATAATTTTTGGTGAATAGTAACGTTTTACTGTTATTTACCACGATTAAAAGTAAATAGGGTAATTAAGAGTAAGAATGATATTAATATTACTCTAACACATGTCATAATTCTATTGGAAAAGTGTATCTAGACCAAAAACAACCTTAAGTGTAAAATATTATCATTTAGGCCCACTTGGATTAGATTAGGACATTTATTATTATTTAATTCAAAGAAGAGTTAAAAGAGTTAAAATCAAAGTTTATTTACTAAATCATTTTTAATATAGGGTTATACATAAGATAAATTCTATTGTAAATATTCATTAGAAAGATAACAAGATTTCCTAAATAATTGTATTTTATTTAAAATTTTTAGACATTAAATAATTTAATTTATTTATGACACAGTGATGATGCAGTAATTATCGTATTAATGAAATATTGACATAATTGATGTTATAAACACCAAAATAAATGTAATTTGAGACTTTTTATGAATTACACTAATTTTATAGGTTACTAAGATATATTAGTGTTGATTTAATCAACTTGGTTCGAACATATAATTCTGTTATGACTTTCACAAAAATCATATATCAAATAGTGTCAAAATTGACACAAAATAGTTTTTAAAGAAAATATTATATTATTAATTGTTATTTTATTCCTAAAAATCTAAGGTTCGGCCAAAGGACTTAGATAAGGATATATATATTAATAATAAACAATTTGTGGTTCGTTTGGCATGTTATATTAAGTGTATTAACCATATAGTGAAAGAAAACAAAAAGACACGGTAAAAGTTAAATTATTTAACTTAGAGTTAAATCTAATTGATAAGGTTAAAATAATAACCTAAACTTGTTTAAATCCTATTTGATGATAGGATTTCAACCCATCCCCACTTTATCTTCTAAATAAGACCATTTGGAACCATTATAAACCGAATTTGACTTTAATATAAAATAATATTTTGAGATATTCCTAAGGTGCCCCTCTCCTCCCTTATAAAAGGGCACCTCCTCCCCCTCCTCCTCACACCAAATTGAGCACTCAATCTCGGCCAACCCCTGCCCAAATCCCTTATCCACTTCCCTAGAATAATCCTAGAGGTCCTGGTCTTCTTCAAAGACAAATCTTAGTTCCCTAAGTGGAGGATTCAAAGAGGCGTTCCAAAGAAGAGGTAATATCCATTACCGATCTTTTCAATTTCTTTCTTCTTCAACTTCTTCTTCTTTAGTTGTTTCATGATAAAGTAATAACATCAGTATTACTTACATACTGATATGTTATTATAAATATGAAACAACCCTAATTCACCTTCTATCCATCCTACGGAAAATGAAATCACCGCGCGTGCGTACGTACGGAATACCGTCTCCATGCCGTGGTGAAATCTATTTTCCACCACCACCTTACTTGGATCAGTATAATGGTGTAAATAATGACCATATATGACTATTATAAAGTAATATTGATTCTGATATATTGTATCATCCACTCTAATTCAATTCAATAATTATGGAAATGATATCATCGCTCGTGCGTACGTACGGACTACCGTCTCCACGACGCGATGAGATTCATTCTCAATGATTAACCATTAATGAATGATTATAAAGTATATATAATAAGTACTAATGAAATATATGACCTAATAATGATACTGGAATTATTTATATTTATATGTATGTCATCTACTTTATTCCATTCAATTCAATAAGGAAACGAAAACAGCGTTCATGCGTACATACGGACTACCGTCTCCATGAACGATGTATTTCATTCCATTTACTGATTTATTATATATGTATATTATGAATATATATATATATATATATATATCATGTTTTATATTCTGGAATTAAGTAATCATGATCTAAGTAATCATATGAATAATTACAAGTTAAAAACACGAACGACAAATGAGGCGATTTTACCCAAAACGCTACTTTAACATGAATTTACAAAAGAACGGGTAATATAAAGTCATAAGTGGACCATATATGATATAATAACAATGAATATGATTCTGTAATAAGTCAATAAAATTATTTAAATCATTATACATGAGGTTCAGACACTTACAAAGCAAGTCGGACCTAAGGTAAGGGAAATATCACAATCTCATTTTTATTCGAGATTGTTTATACTTTGGTATTTACTGGGGTGTATTTTATCATCCACATCCATGTTCCCTCAATATGTAATATTGTTTCCATCCACTTACAATAGTTTAAATCCAATTTTACCCTTCGGTGAGTTTTTAGTAAGGAATATGAAAGGAATCTTTTGTCATTTTTTCGTACGAGGTACTTTTTGACTTTTCTGACAAAAGTACGAAGAATGTTTTTTTTAACTTATACGGCATGAATGGATTTTTAAAACATTATTTCCAAGACTATTCCTTTACAAGTTTTCAAGTTTATTTTTAATCAATTTCTTTTAGTTTATAATTGTATGACATGTTAAGAAAAGAAAAGTATTTTTGAAGAAGAAAGGATATTTTCCTCCAGAATGGAGTTCAATTGTTTTATCAAAATTATTTTCCATATAAGATAATATAGGGTTCTGTTTTTATCCCTATTATTACATTGATTTGATTATGTTGTGAGGGAATTATTTTTATGAAGTCATTTACCTTATATGGTTTGTTTTATGATGTCATGATGTTTCAAGAATCCCATTTTTGTTACATGTGTTATGCGATGATGTATGATTTATGATTATGTGGCACGCAAAAGAAAGGATTCATTATAAGATGGGTGGGAACTATATCTCCCACCAATGCATTGGGTAAAGATTTTATAACTCATGAGATAGACATGGCTGGAACGGTAGGTTATACCGGTTCAGTGAAACAGGACTGGAACTAGGGTGACTTGATTCAGAAAGGGACGTTGTCCACTAAGATAGTCTTGGAAATGAGTCTTGACTAACAAGAAATGATTCTCTATGATTATGTGTGTATGCCACAAAGTTTCATGTTTTAAGTGATGATTATTGGGATTTCATTTCACTACTATGATTTATCCCATGATATGAAATTATGCTCTCTTTTGCAGGTTATGATTTCCAAAAGTTATGTTCTTATGAATATGATGTGATTGATTTTTCTTTTGCTTACCCTTAATAAGAATTTGAGCTCACCCTTTTATGTTTTCTTTTCCCTAGGATATAAAGAATGGTTTTAGGTAGGAAAAAAGGGAAGATCTTTATGGGAGATATTGAATATCTTTCACCACGATTAGAAGATTACGTTCCGAGTTTCCAAAGACACTAAACTATTGCGATCCTTGTGTGTGTGTTTTTGTTATGTATTAAGTATTCCGCAAAAGTAATGTAATGCCCATGTACGTCAGGCTTTGGGTCTCTAAAATGATGTCATTTACTAGTTTTGACCTCCTAATACTTGTTTTTAAAGGCTTTTATACCTTTATGAAGTGTTTAATGAGTAATTATGAGCACAAAAATTGACATTTTGTATGTGTGTACATGTAAAAATTAACTCCCCAGTGGTTTTACCAAAATTACACATCAATTTGAGGTCATTTTCTATGATTTTTACCATTCCATGCATGTTTTAGCATTTTAAAACACTAATTTTTTTTACATATATTCTAGGAAAACCATAATTCTGAATGTCATGTCGTTGATTACAACATTTTAAAAGTAAATATATAGTAATTTACCCCCAATTTCAGGGTAATATGACATTGTTTTCCTTATTTTAAGCCCCCACTACTTGTTTTTTATAGCTTTTGCACCTTTATAAAGTGTTTAATAAGTAATTCCAAACACACTACATGTTATATTGATGTTTTTTCTTTGCATACACATTAAAAATTACTCAAATGTGGGTTTTTAATAATTGAAAATCAATATGAGGCTGTTTTATGTGGTTTTGACCATTCCATGCATATTTCAGTGTTTTAAATTACTAAAAATGCGTTTACGACCATGATTGGAAAATCACAATTAGAAATGACATTCCCTTAGTTCCAACATTTTTAAATTTAATCTATGGTCATTTCCCTTGAATTTTAGGGAAGTTTGATGTCATTTTCCTTATTTTGATCATCTGGTACTCGTTTTTAAATGTTTTTGTACCTTTACGAACTGTTTACCGAGTAATTCCAACCGCACCGTATGTTAGATTTATGTTTTGTCCACACATACATGTAAAATTTTACTCATAAGTTGTTTTCAAATTATTTCACAATAATTTAATGTCTTTTTCTATAGTTTTGACTATTCTATGAATGTATAAGTGTTTTAAAACATTAAAAATTTATTTTTGGACATCCTAGTAAGACCATAATTTTAAATTATATGTTGTTGATTCCTACATTTAAAAATTCAATCTAGATCCACTGTCCCATGATTTCCTAGAAATTTGATGTCATTTGTTCTGTTTTAACCCCCCAACGCTTGTTTTTAAAGGCTGTTGTACCTTTAATTATGGTTATTAAGTAACTTTGACCAAAACAAAAATAAAATTGACATGTTTTCTATGAGTACATGTCAAACACAATTCAGCGGTGGTTTTACAATGATTCAACATCAATTTGAGGTCATTTTCTTTGATTTTGACTATTCCAAGCACATTTTAGTGATTTAAAACATAGAAAACATGTTTATGACCATCTAGGGAAAACCATAATTTTTAACAATGTTCTGTCAGTTCCTACATTTAAAATTTAAATCTATAGTACATATAACCTAATTTTAGGGAAACCTGACATTGTTTTCTTTGTTTTGAACCCCAACACTTTTTAATGGCTTTTGTACCTTTAATAAGTGTTTACCAAGTCAAAATGAGAAACAAATATCATATTGTTTTCAAAATTATGGATAATGACCTATAATTCATTTTGGATATTGAGGAATAGACCACATGTCAATCGATCACAATATGTAGTCGATATGACTCAAAATGCATGTTTTCTATATAAAAGTGTCATTTTAGTTTTATTTCTTCATGTTGTATGTGTTCATTAAAAATGTGTGAATGAACTATAGAATTTATAATTTTTATCAGTTGGATGAGCTATACGGTTGGAAATTTCCTTAAAGATCATGTTGTTCATCCACTAAAATACAAAAACTAAAGCAAGTTCTATTTATGACTACCACTGATCCTATATTTTTCTATAAGAGTCTTGTTCTTGTTTTTTTTATTTCAATCTTGCAATTTATCTTTTTGATTTCCAATCTATGAAACAACTAAAACCCCCACCAGGTGTAGCTGTAATGGACGATGCTGACCTACCAAAGACAACTGATGGAGTAGGCCCATAACCCATCCCTCATACATATTTGGGATGCACTTTCCCTAAAAAAATTCCAATAGTATCATTCTAGGAAATTGATGATCATTGTGAAGGGTTTACCCCCCAAGATTCTTAAATTATAACTTTTTAAATATAGAAAATATTATCCATGATTTTTTAAAATATCCAAACTTAATAATATTATCTAATTAAAAATATGAAATTGTAATGAAAATTACTCACTCCAATGTCTCTGGTAGGGTTATTTAAAAAAATATCATTGAGTTTCCTGTAAACTATAAACCAAATTTTTTTTCATCCAATAGAGTAACCAACTTAATTTCCCTTTATAAAAAATATAAAAAGTGAGAAAAAAACCTATACTTATCATGAAATTAGATAAATAATAATGGATAAAATGTAAACCAAATTGTTCTTTTTATTAGAAAACCTTAAGACCTAGTGATGTTATTAATTAATTACTTCTAACTATTCAAATTATTTGTTTTACATAATCTCTAAAAAATAGAAACAATATTAAGAATTATAATTTTATTGTGTTTATGTTATTAAGATACTGTAAAATATGCAACTACATCATGAGATGTATCTCAATTGATATCAACAAAGAGCTTATGGCGCTCATGATAAATGCATGAGGCATTTTATCATTCATTTATCATGATCTTAGAGAAGTTTCATTAAACTCATTACATAATCTCCATTTAAAATATCTCAATTTCTTTCCCAAATGTTTCAAAGTCTATGGACATAAAATGGATTCAGGGAAATCAAAATGAAAAATCATTTAGAAATAAAAAAACATAACACTTAATAAGTACATTATAAAATTTTAATTATATATTTTAAATAAGTTATCAAGTAATATTAAATTAATAATACCTTTAATTGAGTATCAAAGAACTCATTTTTCTTAGATGTAGGAATATGACTCCAATATTTATAATTAATTAGAAGGCTCATCATCTCACAAGCAAGCTACCCAATATTCTTACCATAGATTCCAACAACATCATCGATAGGAAACCTGAAATCATTAAATGGGATGATAATCATTATTTACTTTAGTCCCCTTACATATACTATTTTCATATTTATATCCCTTATATGGTTGAATTTATCATTTTGAAAAAATCATTAAACAATCAATAAATGATAAGGTTTTTTGAAAAATGGCATAGATACCTATAGCAGTAACTTGTCAAAATCCCTATATGGAGGGGTAAACAACTACTCCATCACTGGAGGTGAATCATGAGGTGGGATACCAAAGACATCTAGGGAAAACATTGGCTCTCTAGTAGTCTTGGGTATAATATAATCCCTAGGATCCACAGAATATGATAGTAGTGGTGGTGTGATCCAAGATACTAATCGACCGGGATCTTGATTTTTTCTCTCATCATTCATGAATTTAAAATGGTTAAGGTATATTAAATTTATAAAAAATTCAAAAAATAAATGTTTTTTACAAAAAAAGAAAAAACTAGAATAATATTTATATGTATGAAACACTATCAATGATAAATTTTAATATATTTTCATTACCAATTTACACATTAAATTATCTTCATCTTTATTATCTTTATTGTTATCAACCTCTATTGCAATGAGCCCTTCATTTTCAAACTTCATATAAAGTTCTACTATTTCAAAATTTTATTTAAAAAACTATTCAATGATTTGTGGTTTATGAGGTTTACTTTCACAAAGCAGTAATTGATATTCATCACCCATATCACATAAGTCACTTTTCTTTTAGTGTACAACAACACTTAAACCTTCATGCATTTCGTCATGCACATAATAAATCATCTTCTCTATTGGATCCATGATAAATGTAGCATGCACTACTCACTCACCTATATCCACCAAGTGAGATAAGTTTATTGAAGTAAAATGTAACAAATATTTCGTTATACCCCTATCAATTTTTACCCACTTGAATTTTAATAAGACAACTGAAAACTCACCAAGATAGTTTAATTAAATCATATCATTCAACTTACCGTAGCATCCCACCTCTTCCAGTGTAAATACACCACTCTTTTTATTTTTTAAGTCTTCTTCATGAAAAATTGTATGAAACCTAAAGCCATGAATATTGTAGGCATAAAATATATTAGTTTTACTTAGAGGGCCTCAAGAAAAAATGTTTAAATCATTCAATATTTCAGCTCAATTTTCAACATTAATTATCTATAAAAAAGATATAAGGTGTTATTTTTAACATAGAAAAATAACTATTTTCCAATAATATGAATATGGTTACAAACTTACACGATGGGTGAACCATTCGACAAGCTCATTATTAATTTTTTTGTTAATTATTGCTCATTTTGAGCTTGAACTCTTTGTAATCTCTTTGTTTTCAGTGAAAATTCTTCAATAAATGGATCTGAAATAACACTGTTGATTAGAACATATCAATGTTCTTGTAGAAAATCCAATTTAGTCTTTGTATAATTTGAACACTTTTTAATTGGTAGTCCAATAGTTAGAAATATTGATAACTAATTTTTAGAATGAGATTTAGTGGAGATGTCATCAGTACATCCAACATGATTTAATCTAGTCTCAATCCCAAACAAATACCAAGAACAAAACAATACAAAAAAACCAATATATACCCAAAGTTTTAAATAGTGAGTATGACCCCTAAAATCGCGGGTATAGGGAATTCCCATGGTTTTAAAAAACATGGATGATGGAGGCATGGGTATAGACTTATACTCATAGTTTTTATACAAACAATGGCTATATTCCCTAGATATTCTATAATTCCCTTGGATTAACTAAAACCATGGGTATATATCTATACCCATGGTTTGGAAAACCATGGGAATAACTTATCCCAAAAGGGAACATATACCCACGGTTCTACAAACAATGGGTATAGGTATTTCTCCCCATTTGGCAGAAACAATAGAAAAAACTCTTCCACAAGATCTTGAACCTATAAATCAAATAAAAAACACAATACACATTCAATTTAATACAAATATTTTTTATCAATTATTCAAATAGCTAATTTTAGTAATTTTCAAACCATTTAAAATACTAAAAAAATATATATACATCGATATAACCAATCAATTAAAGTCATTAAAAAGTTTTACATGTCTCATTACTACTAATTAAAAAATAGAGGGTATAAATATCCCCCATAAAAAACATCATAATCACCAATAATATCATCTGGAGCAACAACAACATAATCACCATTAAAATGATCATCAATATCATCATCATCACCACCATCAGACCGATGACCACTAGGACCATCCTTAACATCACTCGTGGCATCATTTAAAGAGATCATTGATTCTATATAAGAATCAATAGTAGTATAATCATATGATAGAAGTGATTGACTTATAACTGATATAGATTTTAGGAAGTTTTCATTGATAAAATTGCTTCTTTCACATTCCTATTTACTTATTTTACACTCCTATAAAGCTATTTTTTTACCACATCTACATCTGCATGAGCACTTTGCATCTCGGGGATCTGAGAGGTTTGACAGGATCCCGAGGAGGACTAATGCCTAGAGGGGATTATGTTTTTATTTTTCCTACCTCGGATGATCCCCTTGTTCTCTTCACCCAATACCTGACTCAAATGATCATTTTTACCGAATTTGTCAAATTCTTTATGATCGAGGGCATCTATGGTAGACTATTGAGAATATAAACAAGATATTTAATTATTTATTTCATTTAAATATTTTAAATACAAATAAAAACATTTACAATATTTTCTTGTGTTTTTTCTTTTACTTAACTTTTATAATTTTTCATCCTAATCGAGAAGAAATAATTTTTCACTAGGAACACAACCTTTGATGCCTAATACCACTTGAAGAAAATTAAATTGATTAGTATAAAAATATTCAAAATATAAATATTTATTAATATTGAATAATAATAAAATGGAATAACTTTTAACTGAATTAACAATTAATAAATTTAAACTTGTGATAAAAATTGATGATAAATTCCTAAATAAAAGCTAATCATAAACACTATATAATTTGAGCTACTCATTATGAAAATTCCATAAATATCATCTATTATTTAGTAATGAAAATGGAAATAAAATCCAAGTGAATACTACCAACATTCATTGAAAATGAATATTACCATAATAGAATAATTTTTGAAGAGATTTATAGTCTCTTGTTTTCTACAATACTAAATTGATATTTCAATAATGTGATGGAATCCCCGAATACAAATCCACAGCCTCAGTGAGATGTTGAAGTTGAAAAGGATGACTAAATTTCATTCATTTCTGGTACATAAAATATATGTTAAATCATTTAATTATATATTTTTAGATATATAAAGATGAATAAAAAAGATAATGAATCACACACCATGAAAACTCATAATTAAGAACTCAAATAGAAGAAAGAATAGATTATGATTAATGATATTTTCATAGCATATCCCAACTGTAAAATGGAATACATGTACCTATCATGTGTTTATTCCTTCCTAATTTGATGTATATGGATTATTTAGAAAAAATGTGCTTCTATATGTATAAGAAGTTGTTCATTAATATAATATTCTAAACTATACTGTCTATATTATCTATATTAATTAATGAAAAATCTAGGGAATCGTTTAATGAAAAATTTCACTATGTATCTATATAATGATAAAGATTTATGGGAGTATATTCTATTTCCCCTTATGGTGTAAAAAGTCAGGGAGAAGGCTTTAAATCATATTATATGTTCATATTCAATTAGGAATTCTCAACATCTATAAAAGAGGTAAGTGATTCGAAGGGAGAAAAATAAGTAAGAGGCTTTCTGAACAACATTAGGAAAGAAAGGTTACTTTGAAGATAAATTACAATGATTTTAAGAAGAAGAAATCATAGTATAATATATATAATATGTTCACAATTTCATGTAATTATTAAACATAAAATAATTAATATTGGAGATAATATGTAACTCATTGTGTCGAATATGAATATAAAAACCAAATATTTCTATTCATATTATAGTACACATCCCATATCATTCTCATGAATTATAGTGCACCCCAAGGCATACAGAGATGCCGTTGAATATTTTTTCTCTTTTTCAAAATGCATCTTAAAAAATAAAAATTCAATACAAGTAATAAGAATTAAATTTTTCATGCACCCCATTAAAGAATATGAATACATTAAAAGCATCAAGCTTCTAATATGCGGTCATTTTTTGATATTGTGTTTTTATAAAATTGGTGAATATGTGTACACCCTCTATATTATAACCAACTCTACCCCTCCAACGGATATATATCCCATTCTTTTATGATCTCCATAACTCCTCAAGATCCGTCAACCATGAAAACTAAGAAGCTTCACCATAAAGGAAGTTAAAAAATAATCTTCAATGAACATGTTAATTCATATAAGTACAATAATAATATATATATAAATTTATTAAATTTTCATACAGGTATATGTAACCATGATTTTTCCTTGATTTCATTATGCAGATGTCTCAATGAGACCAGTTCCATCGGAATGATATCATGGTACTTGGATAATGTGGCCATGAAACTTATACACTGTCTAACAATGTTACCTAAAATACGATTTTCTTCATTTTAATCAATCATTATTTGTGTTTATAAATTCTAGGATTCCTACATATGGGTGTGACCATGTCACCTACTAGAAGATCCCACTGAATAAGATAAAAGGGAAAAAAGTAAAATAATTAAGTCAGATAAAACTGGGAAAAAATGAATTGGTATAATTTTACATAGTTATAATAGAAAAAACATAATGTAGGATGCTTAATAGGCTCTGATGGATCTAAGGGTTGTCCTAGATCAGTAGCCTCTAAAGGATGTGTTTTTTATAATGCATGCTCTGGGTGATATGTATGCATTGGTGTAAGAGATGAAGGAAATGAATCACTAGATCTTGGATGGATCATAGAAAATGGTGGTGACATATACATGGTAGGATTTGGGTAGCAGGGTTGGGGATACAAAAAAGGATTTGAATATGGTAAAGGTGGGAACATACCTAGAGGTGGCGTAGACATGGTATGGGAAGAAGAGGCTAAATGAGATGATTAGGGATGCATGAGTGGGAACATCCCTGGAGGAGGTGTATATGTGGTATGGGAATAAGAGGCAAAATGAGATGATGATGGAATCATGGATAGAAAAATCCATGGAGGATAAAGCGAAGGATGTAAAGGTGTGGTTAATGGGGTGTAAATTGGCAGGTCAAGATGTGAATGGGTACGAGAGGTGATCCATCTAAGTCTATAAGTATCCTCGCTCAGACTCATACTAGTAGGATGAGGAGGATTAAACTCTAGTAGAATTGAATATACTTAAAATAGTTTGATATAGAATATGAATATGAAATTATATGCAATGGAGAAGAAAAATATTATAATTATTGTACCCCTAAATAAATTTGAGGAGGCAACCCATGATCATTCATCTATCGATCAATATCAAATAATTACTTCGTTATAACTTTTAAAGTATTTTTAATAATCTACAAAATAATGGAATATACATTTTTTAGATATATTTTTTACAAATTATGCATACAACATAGAATTAAAATAAGTCATAAAAATCATGTAACATGTTTTAGTCACAATAGTTTAAAACCATGTTATAAATTTTTCAAAAACACATTTTAATCAAAGTTTTTTAATTGAAATAAATCTAATTAAATGTAATGAAACAAAAAATAATAAAACAAAAACATCATTCCAAACTGAAAGTAAATTAATACAATTATAATAATACCAACATGAGAAACTAATTTCAAGGTAAAGTAAATGAACTATGAATTTAAATGGTTTCTTTTAAATATTACCTAGAACTACTTTACGTTAAACATCAACTATCATAATGGGAAAATTTGAGACATCCAAAGAAATATTTTGGTCACCACCAATGGGGGATTTATGACAACCCTTATCTTCTATTACAATCTTAAACATGATTTATTACATAAATTTCACTTGATAAAACATAGAATATCAAGAGGTCTAGTGTCTTCAGGGCTTAATATCATTACATAACAACCTAAAACATGAAATACAACATCTTTATTGAAAACATCCTTCCATCATACTTAGCATTTCATGGGATAACCTGAGGACATGCATAAGAAAACAGTAAGCTATAAAGCCCAGTAAGGGAATTATCATGGAATAACATGAGGAATACAATAAATGTTAGACAATAGGCATATCAATAGATCACAAGAGAAGCATAAACATAAATTCATGATAAATCATGTTAATCATTACATGGAAATGTGTTAGCAACACTTAACAGGGAATTTACATGAGCCAAGTCTCATTGCACATGGAGCATGTGTGAACCCTCATTACACATGAAGCACAAGTAAAAAATCGTTGAAATTGAATTAGAATGAGTAAACACCCATTTCACATTATTTATCATGATACTATACTTTACCCAATGCATTAGAGTGCTATAAGGGTTTATCCTTCTTAAACATTTCATTTCATGTATAAGTGTGCCATATGGATCATATAACATGGATTCATAAAACATCATCATTTATTACAAGATAAAGAAATGTGGAATTCATACTAGAAACTTTATAATCAATAAGTAAATGTGCACAAAGGTTAATACCCTTGATAGAGATATAGGCATGGTATTCACTACACAATGACATTGGCTTGGAAAATCGGTGCAGTTCCGACAGCAGAACGACGTGATGTTAGAATTCATAAAAATGGTTGATAAGAGATAAATGGGTGTCTCATCATATTAACATGAAATGGACAGTAAGGGTGTCATATAGAATATATTTCCCAAAAATTGTTATGGAATTTAGATTCATGATACAAAATAATTGGTTGAATGTAAGTGAGGAGAGATAAATTCCTTTTGGAATTTTGGCATAGTAATAGGTGTACATGGGAGGAATTTATTGAGAGAGAAAGAGGAATATCATAATTAAAAAATAAATAGGGAAGTATGGGGGAGGTTTGAAACCATACCCCATTATTTTATATTGAAATTGAAGGTCATAACAACATTAATAAAATTGGACAAAAATGAGAAAGGAAGAAAAAACCTTACTTGGAAGTGTGCTTCCAAAGGATTAAGAGAGGATCGAGAGAGGATTATTGGGTTCTTGGGATACCTTGAGAGGATTATAGAGAGAGGATGACAGAGTTTGGATGAACTCCAAAGTCTTTGATTTAGGAGGAAGTGGGAGCTTGGGGGGTTTTATAAAGGAAAGGTGAGGGAATTATTTATTATTTAGGTTTGGGACCCCTCACATTAAACTAATCCAAACCAAAAACCAGACCATGATTTTTGCCAATGGTTTTTGGAAAAGTGAAGTGGAAAAAATTATTTTATATGGAAAATGACCTAAATTATTAAAAAAAATGAGGTTTCTTATGTGGGGGTGAGTCACAATCCCAAGAAAAACATTTTTGAAAGAGAAAATGTTTAATATGTTTTGAAGGCTACAATAATGCTTTGTAAAAAGATAAAACTTACCCAAAATCACATTATTTTAATGGTAAAACAAATATTGTCTGAACATAAAGTTTATAGTATTTTATTACATCACTATTGGGTCATTATGATGTCATAAAACACATTATATATTAAAATGGTATTTAATTTTTACCCAAAAATTTGATTGTCTCAGAAAATTATAAAGATTTCACCATAGGATAATTTGGATATCCTGGTTCTAGAAATAATATTCATTTTTTCTAAATAATTTTCTAAATATGTTAATTTTCACTTTTAAAATAAAAACTGACATTTATCGAAAATTCATTGGTTTTGACCAAAATGGCTTTAAAACCATAATTAAAATTACAATTGCATTCATAAAATTATATGATGATTTTTATTTAATTAATTGTAATTTAATAATAATAACTATATCTTATTAAAATATTATTTAACTCAAAAATTCATTAATTCATCAAAATAGATTTCTTAGTTGATCATTAACTAAAAATATTATTTGTGCTTTACAAACTATTTACAAGGTAACAATAATAAAATGAAAGTATATTCATTATTATATACAATAATAATGTACATAACCATAGTGCTAAGGTCTTATTACAATACCCCTTATAACACCCACATAAGACCGAAGAGTAAGGTGTGCGATGGTTACAAACTCTTGGGGTGGCTCAGATAACATTGCTCGGGTGGTAATTTCTGTCAACTTTCTCTTCTCTCATAGGCAGTCCCACTCGAGCTTAACATATTCAAGCTCAGCTTGGGCTTGGTCAAGAGTGAAGACTAAAGACAAAACCTCCTTTCCATGCACTGAAAAATGGGTTTTATATGGGGCACGTCTACTGGATGAGGCCATCGCTTATTTTGTCTGAGTAAATTGGATTTTTTAAAAACCTATATTTATACTAATCATGTGATCACAATTCAATGACTATATTAGAAATGGTCACAATTCTTAATATAAAACCAAAAAATTTAGAATTTTATATAAACAATTTGTATAAAGGGACATTTAATTAGATCAAGAGAGATTTCCATTAATGAAAGTTTGGGTCGTTACAATCTTCCCCCCTTAAGAAATTTATCCCTCTAAATTTCCTTTTCCCACACTAAAATAGATTTGGGTAACTCTGCTTTATCATTTCCTCCGATTCCCATGTTGCTTCTTCCAACTTGTGGTTTTTCGACAACACCTTGATGAGGGGCATTGTCATATTTTTTTGAACTTTTTTTCTACAATCTTAGATCTTCACTGGTTTTTTCTCATAGGAAAGATCATCCTCTAATTGTACCACCTCTGAAGATAGTACATGTGAAGGGTCTGGTATTTACTTTCTTAAGAGGGATACATGAAATAAATCATGTACTTTGGACATGGTAGGTGGAGGTGCTTGTCGATAGGTCACACCCCCAACATGATCAAGAATATCAAAGCGTCCGAAGTACCTTGGACTTAACTTCCCTTTCTTTCAAAACCTCATGAACTTATTCCATGGAGATATGCATAGAAATACCATGTCTCTAACTTTAAACTCAAGGTCTCATTGACAGTTATCAGTATAACTCTTTTGTTGACTCTGGGCTTCCTTGATATGCTGCTGAATGGTTTTCACCTTCTCCACCATTTTTTCGACCATTTCTAGTCCAAGCAGCTCACGCTCACTAACCTCATCCCAACATGCAGGTGTTATACACCTCTTACCATACATGGCTTTATATGGTGCCATTTGGATGCTCGAGTGGAAACTATTATTATAAGAGGACTCAACCAGTGGAAAATGTTGATCCCATCATCCTTTAAAGTCCATTGAGCATGATCTCGACATTTCCTCAAGTGTTTATATAGTCCCATTGGATTGGACATCAGCTAGAGGATGATAGGCTGTACTGAATTTTAGTTAAGTATTCAGAGCATGTTGAAGACTCTTCCTAAACATATAGCTAAATCGTGGATCTCGATTGGACACAATCGATACTGGTAATCCATGTAGTCTTACCACTTCCCTGATATTTTTCCATGCCATTTGATCTATTGAGAAATCCTCCCAAATAGTAATGAAGTGTGCAACCTTTGTAAGACGATCCATAGCAACCAAGATTGAATTGTTTCCTTTGGATGTCTTCGGAAGTCCGGTGACAAATCCCATGGTGATGTTCTCCCATTTCTATTTTGGTATGGGAAATGGTTGCATCATCCCCTTAGACTTCTGCCTCTCTGCCTACATATGCTGACACACAAGGAAATTTAATGTATATTCAACAATATACTTTTTCATATTACCCCACAAATAATTCTCTCAGAGATCTCGATACATCTTTGTGTTTCTTGGGTGAATAGAGAAATTTGAACTATGTGCATCACTCAAAAGTTCTTTCTTCAGCTCTGCACCTGTTGGAACACATAGTATTTTCCAAAATCTCATAATTCTTTCTTCATTAAATTTAAACTCTGAGGATTTTACTTTTTCTATCGCTTCCACTTTTTCCTAAATTCCCACATCAACTTTTTGAGAATCTTTTAACCTTTCCAAAAGTGACGGTTGAGAAATCACTTTTGAAAGGATTAATGATTTCCCTTCTTTATGATTACCATGTCCATATTCAACAAATCTAAGAAGATTGGATCCTTTTCAATTTTTATCAATGATAGAATCATTGGGTTCTTTCTACTTAGGGAATTCTCCGCCTTGTTCGCTTTCCCAGGGTGGTAATAGATTGAGAAGTCATAGTATTTGATCAGTTCTAACCATTTTCATTGGTTCATGTTCCACTATTTCTATGTGAATATATACTTGAGGCTTTTGTGGCTTGTATATATTTCACACTTCTCCCTGAAGAGATAATGATTCCAAATTTCCAAAGTGAAGATCACTGCAGCCAACTCGAGGTCATGTGTTGGACAGTTCTGTTCATGAACTTTCAATTTCCTTGAAGCATAGGTAATGACTTTTTCATATTTCATCAACACACATCCCATGACCTTCTTTTAAGAATCACTGAATACCACAAAAAGTTATCCTCTTGTGGGTAAAGTTAGCACAAACACAATGATAATCCTCTTTTTCAACACCTTGAAGCTTTATTTGAATTCATTACTCCAAGAAAACTTTACTTCCTTCCAAGATAGATTGGTAAGAGGGTTAGAAAATCATGAGAAATTTCTCACAAATCATTGATAATATCTAGCTAACCCCAAGAAGCTATAGATATCCATTATCAATGTTGGCCTCGACAATCCCTCAATTTCATCTGTTTTGGAGGAATCTATAGATACCCCATTTCTTGAGATGATATGGCCAAATAATGAGACATCATTAAACTAGAAATCACACTAGCTATACATTATATAGAGATTATACTTCCACAAGGTCTCTAGTACAGTTCTTAGATGCTCCTCATGATCCTCCTTGGTTTTGGAGTATATCAGAATATCATCTATATAGACTACCAAATGTTTTTAAGGTAATCTATAAAGACTCTATTCATCAAATCCATGAAGATTTCTGGATCATTAGTGATTCCGAAAGGCATTACTATGAATTCATAGTTCCCATATATTCTACAAATATGAGTCTTGGGGAAATCTTCCTTCTTCACCCTTACTTGATAATATCTCGACCAAAAATCCACCTTGGAGAAGTATTGTGCTACCCGGAGCTGATCGAAAAAGTTATCAATTCGTGGGAAAGGATACTTGTTCTTTATCGTGATTTTTTAAGCACACAATAATTGATGCAAAGGCACATTGACCCATCCTTCTTCTTGAAAAAGAGGACTGGTACACCCCATGGCGAAGCACTTGGGCATATTAACCCTTTATCCAGATTCTCATTTAGTTGTTTCTTCATCTCCTCAAGATCCACAATAGCCATTTTATATGAAGTCTTGGATATTGGAAATGCTCGAGGTATAATATCAATTGAGAATTCAACATTTCTTCTAGGAGGAAGACCAAAAAATTCCTCAAGAAATACTTCAGCGAATTCCCTCACAATAGGCATGTATTCTAGGATGGTTGCCTCCTTAGACTCAATCATCTAATCCAGATACATGTGCTCATAGCGCAATAATATCCACACTTGAGATGATGGATCTAAATAAGATTCATCTTCCTCATTGCACTTGTAAAGAATCGGGGGTTGATTCTCCACATGGAGAGTGATTTCCCTCTCACGATAATTTATGTTGGATCTATATAAGGAAAGACAATCCATGCCAATAATTTCATCAAATTACCCCAAATATAGTATGAAGACATTTGACGGGAAGTTCAATCCATAGATTATGATAGGGGAGGAGTTATATTCCTGGGATACAATGATTTCCCAATTTTCCATACTCACCGACATCTTCACTTCCATGATTTTTGGTGGGACTGGGATTGTTCTACTAAAATTTCAAGATATAAATGAATGCATAGAACCAGAATCAAAAAGTATGTTCTCTATTCTTGAATGAATAACAAGCTTACCTATCACCACTTTGTTGTCAGGGTTCACTTCAGTAGTAGTGATGGAAAAAGCTCACCCTTTCTACCATGGAGGTTGTTGTTTGCCTCCGAAAACCCTTGGCTTAGGGCATTGATTTGCAATATTCCCTGGTTCTTTGCAGTTGTAGCAATGAACCATGTGTTGTGGTTTGAACAAAGAATTCCTATCCTCTGTCGCAGCTGTATGTTTTTCTTTCCAACCATTAATATCTAAGTGACCTTCTCTTCCACACCTAAAGCATTTTCTCGTTTCCTTCAAGCGATTTCCAGGGTGGTTATATCCACACATTTGGTAAGTGGGGTGTTGGATCTTCTTATCACTGTTGGATTTATCCATCAGACCACAAACATTGAAGTCCGCCCTATGATTCTTATCCCCATGATACCCCTGAGATTCTCTGATCTCTATTTCTACCTTAAGGACACATCAGGGAATTTCTTCGTAGCTGTTGAAGTCACGGATCGCCAGCGCCTTCTGCAGGCTAGGTTTCAGGCCACCAAAGAAGCAGTCAACCTTGCATTCAGGTGTAATGTCAAAGATGGAGGTGTATCGTGCAAGCCTTGTGAAGTTTTCCTCGTACTCTCCAACAGATTCATCATGTTTTCTTTTTGAGGTCAAGGATGTCACTTTCCATCTTAAGTCGGAGGGTGTGCTGAAAATATTTATCAAAAAACATCTTCCAGAAATCCTTCCATTCCAATGCCCCGATCTCCTCCTCAGGATTCATATTTTTGATAAATGTCTACCATTGATTAGCTTCATGCTCCATACGATAAGCAGCCCAAAGAACCTTATCTTATTCAGAACATTTAAGGATGTATAATATCTTTTCAATGGAGTTGATCCATTGTTCAGCGATTGAGGGATCATATGAGCCATTAAAAGTAGGAGGCCTTTATCTCATGAATCTCTCAATAGAGACTTGTTCTTTCTTAGGGGGGGGGGTTGAACGTTCCTCTTGACCCATGTCTCTATTCAAAGCATGAGTTATCTGAGAGATAAGAGTGACAAAGTTCACGATTCCCACTCCCATTGGATTGAGAATCTCATTAGTAATGTCATCACATTGATCTTCACGTCGGTTGTTAGCCCAAGTACTCCTATTACTAGACATTGGATGGAATAAAAGGAATGTTAGGGGTACACATAAAGGGTAATTCAAGGACAAAACTAATGACTTATTAATAACTTTTATTTCCTTAACATAAGAATCTATTGGCTTTAGTCTATGTTATCCATGATCTACTTTGTAACATTTATTCTTAGGGAATTTTTTTGTCCCTTAATAATGGTTTATACTAAACTTTTGAATTTACCAAATCATATTCCCCAGGAGTGTCGTAACAAAGAGTGTAGCAAGGATAGTTGTTTTGCACCAGTTCCCATTCAAGTCTTTCTCAAAGCGGTGTTTTCAAGTTTTACCCCTATGATACATCTGTGCCAGAGCTACCTTTACCTACTCGTATCCAGTCAGGGATGTATTTGCTTGATAAACCATTTACTCAATACTCACCAAAAATTAGGGATGTTTTTATTATACTTAGTCTTTTCTCTAAGGATTTACTAGGCTTTTCTAATCCTAATCTCACAAATAATTAAACTTATCCTCTAATACCAACTATGAGAACCATGATCTTTTATTACAAACTTAAACATGGTTTATTACATAAACATCACTTTATACAACAAAGAATACCAAGAGGTATAGTGTCTTTGGGGATTAGGATCATTACATAACAACTTAAAACATGAAATACAACATCTTTATTGAAAACTTCCCTTAAATGACCACTACATTCCCTTGTACTTAGCATTGCATGGGATTACCTAAGGACATGCATAAGAAAAGGGTGAGCTATAAAGCCCAGTAATGGAATAATCACCGAATAACATGAGGAATACAATAAATGTTAGACAATAGGCATATAAATAGAGAACTAGAGAATCATAAACATAAATTAATGATAAAGTATGATAATCATAACATGGAAATGTGGCAACTACACTTAACATGGAATTAGCATGATCCAAGGCTCATTGCACATGGATCATGAGTAAGCCCTCATTGCACATGAACCACGAGTAGACCCTTGTTCCACTTGAATTAGCATGAGTAAACACCCATTTCACATGACATATCATGATACTATACTTTACCCAATGAATTGGAGTGCTATAAGGGCACACCCTTCTTAAACATTTCATTTCATGCATAAGTGTGCCACATGGATCATATAACATAGATTCATAAAACATCATCATTTATTCCACGATAAAGGAATATGAAATAAATATATGAAACTTTATAATAAATAAGTAAATGTTCATAAAGGTGAATACCCTTGATAGAGAAATAGGCATGGTATTCACTGTATAATGACATTGGCTTGGAAAATCTGTGCAGTTTCGGCAGCGTAACATAGTGATGAAAGAATTCATAAAAATGGTTGATGAGAGAGAAAGGGGTGTCTCATAATATATATATGAAATGGATAGTAAGTGGGTCATATAGATACAGGTCCCAACAATTTTAATGGAGTATACATTCACGATACAAAAGAATTTCTTGAATGTAAGTGAGGAGAGATAAATTGCTTTCAGAATTTTGGCATAGTAATGGGTGTACATGGGAGGAATTTATTGAGGGATAAAGGAGTCCCTCATAATTAAAAACATAAATAGGTAAGTATGGGGGAGGTGTGAAACCATACCCCAATATTTACAATTTAAATTAAAAGGAAAAAACAACATTAATAAAATTGGACAAAAATGAGAAAGGAAGAAAAAACTTTACTTAAAAATGTGCTTCCAAAGGCTTGAGAGAGGCTTGAGAGAGGATTCTTGGGAGCTTGGGACCATGGGAGGATTCTAGAGAGGGGAGGGTAGAGGTTGGATTAACTTCAAATGATTTGAGTGAGGTGGAAGTGGGAGCTTGGTTTGGTTTATATAGGAAAGGTGATTGAATTCTTTATTATTTAGGTTTGGGACCCCTCACATTAAACTAATCCAAAGAAGCCCATGGTTTTTGCCAATGGTTTTTAGAAAAGGGAAGTGGAAAACAATATTTTATAATTCCAAAGTATTAAATACTTAAAATAATGTGGTTGCTTATGTGGGGGTGTGTCACACTCCCAAGGAAAATAATTTAAAAAGAAAAAACGTTTAATAAGTCTTGAAGTGTCCACTAAAGCTTTGTAAAATAAATCAAACAAACCCAAAATCGCATTATTTGAACGTTAAAACATATATTGGCCTAACATAATGTTTATAGTATTTTATTACATCACTATTGGGTCATTATTATGTCATAAAATACATTATATATTTAAATGGTATTTAATTTTTACCCAAAAATTCGACAGTATCAGAAAATTATGAAAAATTAACCATTGGATAATTTTTACATCCTGATTCAAAAATAATATTAATTTTATCTAAATAATTTTCTAAATATGTTAATTTTCAGTTTTGAAATAAAAACTAACATTTATTGAAAATTCTTGTGTTTTGACAAAAATGGCTTTCAAACCTTAATAAAAATTACAATTGAATTCATAAAATTATACAATCATTTATACTTAATAAAATTTAATTTAATAATAATAATAATATTTTATTAAAATATTATTTAATTCAAAAATTTGTTAATTCATCAAAGGATATTTCTTTGTTGAACATTAACTAAAAATACTATCTATGCTTTAAAAACTATTTAAAAATTAACAATAATAAAATGCTAGTATATTAATTATTATATACAATTATAATGTACATAACCATAGTGCTAAGGTCTTATTACATAACCCCTTGTAACACTCACATAATATCGAAGATCATGGTGTGTGATGGTGACAGACTCTTGGGGTGGCTCGAATAACATTTCTCAAGTGGTAATCTCTATTATCTTTCACTTCTATCGTAGGCGGTCCCGCTCGAACTTAACATATTCAAGCTCAGATTGGGCTTGGTCCAGAGTGAAGCCCAAAGACTCAACCTACTTTCTGAGCTCTAACAAGTGGGCTTTGTATGAGTCATGTCTATTGGATAAGGCCATCACTTCCTTTGTCTGAGTAAATTGGATTTGTTAAAACCCTATATTTATACTAATCATGTGATCACTGTTCAACGACTATATTATAAAAGGTCACAATTCATAACATAAAACCAAATAAGTTGACATTTTAAATAAACATTTTACATAAAGATACATTTAATTAGATCCAGATGGATTTCCATTAAGGAAAGTTTGGGTCTTTTCAGGATTCAATTGTGTAAATTTCTTCCTCAACATCATGAAATAAATGTCTTGGTATTACATTATTAATGAAACTATATTTAGGTCTTAAATGGTCTTTCAAATAAAACACTTGTTTTTCCATTGATTAAAAAATGTTCGGTTCATCGATACCCAGGAATCATCTCATGTCAATAACTCCAAATTCACAATCATAAATAAATGTTCCATGAAAAATCATTAAATCAAACCATTTACATTTCATCATAGTGACTTGACCTTGAGAGTAGTAATACAACAAGAATATTTTCTCAACAAATATGTAATAATACAAATATTTATATCAGGGATGACTATCTGATTAATTGGCATAACAGTCTGTTGTAGAATTTAACATAATTCCATCATGATGTTTTATAATTTTCACCAGATGATCTTTTGTAACAAATTTATACCCATTCATTATTAAATATTTTCATTCACGAACCAAATAATTAGGACCAAAAGACAACTCTCTTAATTCTTGAGAGACAAATTCAATAGGTAAACTCAATACCTAGAATATATATGAATAATAAAATTAAATGAATATTTATATTTTAGGTTAATTATAGTAATGATTGTACCTTTGATTTCGACCATGTATAAAACACTAGGCCATGAAATGACTCTCTACTTCTCAAAGACAAAGTTCAATGATATGTAATTATAGTTTCTTTATGTTCTATAAATAAAATGATAATAAAATGATAAGTTACATGTGAAATGACAAAGTATGAGATAACATATAAATATCTAAATTACTTACTTGATATAGTCATAAAAAAACCACAATTAAATAAGATTGTGCGATGTTTCGTATCCCTCTCTTCAAGGCTCAATGTAGAAAATTTATATGACCTGTTAATTCATCTATTTTTGGGAAGAGATGGAAATGAGGGATAAATTTCCCCATACTGCTCATTTTCATTTATCATTTCCCGGTTTTTGTCTTATGCTTACATCAGATAAATATATTGAACAAAAATATATACATTCTTGAGCCAGATAACCTCTCAAAATGGAACCTTCAGGATGATTTTTTTACAAAATAAGATTTCATTGTGTATATATTTATTTCAGTAGGATACATCCATCTAAAAGAAATGAGTCCCCAAGAAGTGTTTCAATTGGAAGATGAACTGTTAAATGTAGCATGCAATTTAAAAATGACAGAGTAATTTTTTTTCCAACTAACACAAAATTAATGGTGCATCATACTATATTTTTATCAATAATTAATTGGATAACCTCTAAAAATAAACTTTTCTAAAAAATGGCACTAGTAAATCACTTTCACCGTTACATTATCGGATAAAAAACAAAGGGTTTCTATTGGAAGAAATTAAAGAAGAAGATTTTATAATCATGAGTTTTTAGGAATTTTAGTTTCAAATCCCTTATGTTGACTCATTTATATATGATTCTAGAATAGACCTTAGGAACCTTGATATTCTCCAATACTTCCAAAAATTTATTTTTCTCTAACGGTGTCATCACATAAAAAGCATAAATAACTTTCCATTTTTTCACCAATACACACGTGATGTTGTTATAGTCAAATACCCTAATCCAATAAGTCCTAATGAGATCAGAAGACATATTTGGTCTTTTACTTAATATTTAGAATAATTGAGATAAAAATTTCACATATATTTTTATTAATTTGTGTTATGACTAAACAATGTCTTAACAAATGGGTAGACCAATATGGATACTCAAAAAACATAATTATCTTTTTACAATTGCAATTGGATTCAGTTTCAAAATTCTTTCTATTTTTAAATTTCATTTGACCTTTCTATGATGAAAAATGAAATCTTTCAATTCATTATGAACATTAGTTCCTGACATACATTGAGGTGGCTATTTATTGTCAATAGTATTATCAAGCCTCTATCAATTATTCTTGTTTTGATGATCTGTTAAAAAGAATCGTTGATCCCCATGAAACTGAAACTATGATTATTTTAAAGCCTTATCGATCATGTATTCTTCATATAAATGGGAACAATAGTTTTTCTTTTAGATGCTTTTAGAAATCATTTTATTATAAGGGAAGTAATCTATAGTCCATAGAAGGGCAACACACATCTGATATTTTTTTTTGAAGAATTAAATGTGTGAACACCCATATCCCAAAGATTATTCAACTCTATTATTAAACATACAAGTTGAAGTCTATATCTTTTCCAGGATCAGAAGTTCTAGATATTTGTATACTCAAGAAATTGAATAGTTATTTCATAAAAATCCACAGAGGAAATTGTAAACATGAATAAAAACATTACACCTGATATAAGCAGTAAGCATCTAACCAAACAAATTAAAACCATCACAGGGTAGACCCAACCTGACATTACACACCTTATCTATAAAATTAGGATATTGTGCATCAATGAACACAATGCTAATCCATTGGAAAGACGAACAAACTCATCATTACCTTTACTTATCTCAACATCATTCCATTATATATTTACTGACATTTATGAATACATGAATATATTTTGATGATTGGGAATCAATGGAAAGTGCCACATGAATTTCTGTGGAATATGAGATTGTGTTCCAAATGCTTTTTACTTCCATTGAGATATTCCACATTCTTTATAGTCTTTAAGGTGAGATGTTTCTTCCATAATAAACTGTAATCTTTTGGATAAGCATGAAATTTACTATTTGAAAATTTAAGATGGTTAATTAACATCCTTGCCTTATAACGATTTGAAGGAATATCGGTACCATCATGATACAAGTCCTTAAAAAATACAGGAATATAAGAAATGGTGATATTAGAAATTTCATACATGAATTTTCCTTGATATAACTGGATTAAAAATTCAGAATTGTTTATTTTATTAGATTAGTGATATACTAGAGTTATGGCATCATCCTTTAATTTTTTTACTCTCTCAACAGCATCATCTTTAGACTTTTCCCTATGTGTATTGATATCATTGACTTATTTCATTGGAATACTATATCTTTCATGATGATGAATAAATGGAAACCAATCAAATATCAAATTATCCATACCAATTTTTTTATTTTGCTTCATGAATAGTATAATTTTCTCTCATCACTCCATGGAGATACTAAACATAATAATTTATTTGAAATCCATGTTTCGTTATCTGGTACCTAAATTCTTTCCATATTAACCATCTTCTTCCAAAATAATTATATTATGAAAACTATACACAACCACCATATGAAGCATTGTTAAATGGAAAATCTAAAAAAATACAAATTCTTTTGAAACTTGGTTGAAATCCAATTGGTTTTATACATCTAGCTTCTATCCATTCTATTATAGGGGAAAAATATTTATATTTTAATAAAAAATATAAAACATAATTAAAAAATTCATTATAACCAATTATAATATGAAAGTCATAAAATCATACCAGTATCTAGAAAAATAAAGAACAAGAGAAATAAAATATTCCATAATAAATGACTAAAAATAATGAACCAAGGAGGGTATACCTAAAATTTAATAATTCACTATCATGGATGATAAATTCAATATATTTGAGTCAATAAAATCAATATTATATCTTTATAATCACTTATTTTTCAATAAACCAACCCTATATACCTATCCATATACTTGATCTGGTCTACCATAAGGCTTAAATTTCATTCTGGAGATACAGAGGATAGTAAAAAGTTCTAATGACATCACTTTACACAATGGAAATTATTTCACCTGAATAAAAATAAAACTAAAAAAATAATTCCACTGGGGAACCTTGGATGAAAATTTATTTATTTTTCATTAATACATATGAAATACAGGGTTTACAAATTAAAAACATTCAAACATAGAATAATAACACAATGAGATATTAATTGTATTATAAAACATAAAGATATAAAATATAAACATAATCACTTTGTAAAAAAAATCTCTCAAGGTTGAAATTTTTCAGTACATTCATGAAATACATCGTAGTCTATACACACACAAATTGTGTATAAAGGTTTTTAAAATTGAATTCCCTTTGTATTATACCAAATTATCTATGAACAACATTTAGGAGTAAATTAGGACCTTATATTTAGAAATTTATATATTAAAAGAAACTATTTAATTACATGAAATAAAAGTAAAAAAATAAAATCAAATATAAATCATATTTACTTAAAATTTAGATTTATATAAATACATTTATAAATAGAATAATTATATTAAATAATTTATTCCTAGAAATCATCATTGATTAACCACCAAGACAATGAAAGGATTTTTATGATTCTATTAGTCAACACAAAAACTAAATATAGTCTTCTAACCAAAGAATAATCCCACACTACATGCGATGTAACTATCTAGTGTATAATATAAACTAGTGAGAGTTTACTAAAAGTAATTAACCAAATCAAAATCCCAAACTAGTCCATCCTTGTGTGAGTGTAATTAAAACTATGGAAAATTTATGTATTGTGCAACTTAACTTAGAAAGTGTACTAATTTCTAGAACCTCCTCAGTATATAAGTATGTTCTATGATATTTTCTAGATAGATTCATCAATAAATACAATAAAAAAATTTAAAAATCAATCACATCATCTCTAATAACCCTTCAATTAAATAGACCATTATGATATTTAGATCCAGTAATAGTTTGTATAACACTATTTTTTATCTTGATAAATTATATCATAAAAGGGGAAGCAATATAAAGGAAGTGAATCGTGGAATTAAAACTCTCTTGAAACAAGAGAAAACAACCTCATAGAGTTGTTCAACATTTATTAAACAATTGTGTTGAATTTTAATAATTATTATTTACTCATTCCATAAATATAATATTAATTATTTCATGATAACCCAATATTAACATTTCATCAAACACATAGTAGATTACATTTACTTGAAATAGAATTTATAATTGACCATATATTTTGAACATATTTTTTCAGTATTCTTAAGATAAATATATATAAAAAACAGCAAAAAATACAGAGATCTACTGTGTTTAAGAAATTTGGAATATAATACATCACTTTTTGGGGTTTAGTGGGAACCCAAACAGTGGTAAAGAAACAATAACTTCCAACCAAAATCTAAAAAAAATAAAACACAATACAGGAAGCATACTTATACTCAAATAGATACACACACTAACACTCCAAGTAGTCGTGAAAAAAATAATATCTATAATGCTATAAAATATAGTGAAACCATAAAAAGTCACGAAAAAAAAAGAAAATCAATAAAAATCCAAAAAAAAACTAAAAGAGTTTCAATGGTTTACTCATTATCATGAATGAAATCCAATAATTCCTAGAATGTAAAAACATGAAACAAAAATAACTAAATATATATTCAACTAGTATGAAAGGAATGGTTTTCTTTGATTGATCACATAATAACATAGATTAAAATGAAAATAATACTAAGTAGAAGAGAATAAAGATTCAAGACAAACTTATTTTATTTTTAGGAAGATTTAAATAAAAATATGATTGAAATATAGGAGATTTTTAGTTGATATTGGAGGTCTCCACTCAATTGGGTGGTTTCTATCTCAGATGATAGGAAAATTAGGTCATGGGAGGGGAGGATGCTAAATATCACCTAAGGAGGGAGGGGGAGGCTGGAGATATCTCGAGGAGGGGAGTGGGGATTCAAATAATGAGGGGGAGGATGAACTTAAGAGAGGATCCCTAACAAAAAATCTTCCAATTTTGTGTTCCATCATCTTTGGATACTGTACCTCTCACCATTTTCCTCTTATTTGAACTTATGACATTTTCTAATTTTTCAGTGACATTCATTAATTATCCTAGGATTTATGAACCATATAACACCTTCAGTGATAATAAAACTTCAATATCTCCATTTAATAAAGTATTATTAAACCTTAATTTATGAAAAACATAAAGAAATCGATGATAACACATAAAATACAATTCTTTACTATGAGTTAATCATTGAGGTTCAAAATCAAAATTAAAAACTGGACAAGCCAAAACAAAATGAGTGTTCCCAACATATAATTTTCTAGTAGAGGAATGTCACTAATTATCTACATTTAAAAAATATTCATTTAAAATAGTTATCTCACTGAAGCATTATCTGTTTCAACACCATCATACCATAATTATCCAAAGTCTTTGATTATAGGTTAAAGGTATACATCAGTGTCATTTCTAGAAATATTATTTCTAGGACTAATCAATGAAATAATTAATGAAATCTTATTCATACACATCCATGGATGTAGATTATAGGGGATGAAAACAACTGGCCAAATTCTATAATTAATACTTAAATTACAAGAAGGGTAAAAACAATACGAAGACAATCCGAAACATACATTCCTATGATTTGAATAAAAACATGAATATAGTGAATAAAACATCTTCCAAGTTTTTTAATCCTTTGTATGTATCATCCAACCATCACTAATATCATAAGAATTCCACTTCATGTTGTATGAATTATTAGACAATATGAATAATGTTTTAAAGAGTGGTTTCAGTGGAAAGTAACACAATACCTTTGTAGGAGTTTTATTCTTCTATTTATTCCCAGGGTTTCACTCATTTATAGGTTCATTATTATTCATTGTCTTCCATCCTCCTGTATGACATCTTTTTCATTCTTCTTTATGGTACTCTTCTACCCAGTAAATCATGAAATCATTAGGTCATTCCTTTATCTTTGTATAATCAAGTCCAAGTTTTTTGGTGACCTTATTTATCTCAATAAATGATACAAGTATCTTAGCTTCACTAAATACATAATGAGGAAACTATAAAATCATGAAAATTTCTTTTTTAGTAATTCCACAAAGACACATTATATGATACAACTTAAGTAAAAAAGTCATTTTCTAATACTAGGAAAACTCTTCATACAGTTATTCCTATCTATATTAAATAATTAATAAAAACCATTTTATCGGTCACTAAAGTTCTAAGGAATATTAACTTTTTAGGATCAACTGAAGGTTTTTTTGGTCTTTTGAAATCCTGGATATTATATTCTAAAAAACCAAACAATTCATCTAAAAAATTTAAATTTGAATTCTCCTCTACTGAGTCACATTGTATTTCACTGATAGCATTATCATTGTTTTGAATATACATAGCATTTGATTATCCATGCCAAACTAACATACATATCGAGAAGAAAACTATTTCAATATCAAATGATCATATACTTTGTTTTTATTCAACCACTGATTGAATTTATAAATAGGACAAAAATATTTTATTATAGAATCCAATTATTGGTTTGAATTTTCATAATCTAATAATTATTCAAAACCCTGTGCATAACAAGGTGTGTTTTGAGGTAAATCAATCCAAATATTATCCATAGGCATTGGATTGTATTTTCCTATTACAATTAGATATAAAGATATAAATATTTAATAAAACTTGTATAATAAAAATTAAATATCACCCAACTTCACTATTTTCTCTTTCATAACAACTATAAAGGAGAATGAGATGAATCAAATAATGAAAATTTTCTTACTAAACTTATAATATAAAAGCCATAATTAAATATATTATTATTTATGAAAAAAATAAATGAAAAATGACATAAATTATATTATCACCACATTTTAGTGCAAATGAAACCCGTGAATATTCTAAAAGATATTAAATATGTCTTCCTAAATTGATATTTGGAAGACGAAGTGTCTTTTACAGTAAACATAAAATTATTTGTTATTATATATTTACTCATTAATTTTTTTTACTATGGTAACATGCTTTTAACTTTATAAATTATATTTTACTAATCATATAAAACAACCCCTTTAACTAATTTTTTGTCTTTTTGGGAAAAATGAGATCATCGGGTATTATTATAAAAAACATATAAAGTTACACCAAATGAAAAGAGTGGATTTTACATTTTTATTTTGGTTGAATAGATAGAATAACAGGAGGGAGTGTATCAGCATGAAAGTAGGCATCTTTCACAAATTATTTGTTTGTAAGAGCATTGATAAGAGTATTAGCTTCAAAAAATGAATGAGTGATTATGTAGTTCACTATAACAAACTTGGTAAAGAATGAATACTATATTGTTGTGATATTCAATGAAAAATAAATATTACTAGTCCTTACTGCTTGCAGTACAATGGTTGAGTCATGTTCGAACCAAACCTCATTCTAATTATGATTCTTATCCATGTGAACAAAATTAATGAATGAAATAATTTCAGCATCAATGGAAGTGTAGTGTCCACAAGTCCCATAAATACCATAAATGAAATCTCCCTTATGATCCCTGGTGATGGCCCAAAATCCAGATAAATGAGAATTGCCTTTGGAAACTCCATATTTGTTTGACTTTAGGAAACCAAAAAATAGAGGAATCAAAATCACTTCAAGAATTCCATATATTTAGAGAGAAGATACCTATAATGTTTAGGAATTTGAGTGGAGAAAAGTCACTAATAGTGTTATTGCAAAACCTTTTTTGAGTTTATTTGCATTTTGTGTAACCATTTTAATATATGAACCTGCAGACTATAGGATAAATAGTGCATGGGCATGAATTAACCTATATATCCCATTCCATATCACATGTAGAAGCTCTGCAAAGGTGACAGTTAGAAGGTTTTGTAATTTCTCGAAAATCTTCAGATTCATTACTTCTTATAGGAGAATGTCAATTTTTTTGTTTGGAGGAGGTGGATGTCAAATTGATTGAACAATGTTTTCCATAAGTCTGAATCATTTTTTCAGAATAATAAAATAAGGTCAACATATTCTACGTGTTGGTGACATAGGACACACCAAGAGAAATGGGTGATACCTCTATGTTGTAGGCATGCATCAACTAGAACACATCAGAAATCAATTCTATAATAGAGAGAGAAGTGGGAGGGTTGAATCCACCAGTTATTGAAGTCACTAATCAAACTATGATTACCTTACATCACATAAGTGTTAAAGGATTTGGAATCCAGGAATCCATTTGGGGTTGGTTCCCAAATTAGGATGACATATATTGTCCTAAAGACCAGGTTTGAAATAATATCTTTAATGTCATCCAAAAGAGTCTCCATGTTTCCCAGATAGTCTTTGATTGTGATATTAGGATCATTTGTTCAGTTTATAGGACTGGATGTATCTAGAAAAGTAGTCCCCATCCAATTTTCCTTCCAAAAGATGAGATTTGAGTTGGCTTTATACATCCAGTGGGATTGTCTATACACCTTAGTAAACACAAAATTCAGTCTAGGACAAATTGAAGATTCAATTTAATGAAGTTTTCCATATTTATGATGATCCATTAATATGGGCTGAATCAGTTCTAGGGACTTGAATTTTTTTTATCTGACTTTCATATGAATTTTGCTTTAAGATCTTGATTGAACATTTATAGCATTTTGATTCCTAGTCCCTAAGGTTGTATGGTTTATAGTATTGATTACAATTAACAATGATGACTTTCCTCTATGAGATGCTACCACTCTAGATGATGTTCCTCATCAATGTGTTGACGATTTTAAGAAATGAGGGTAGCCATAAGTACACCATAAAGGTGTAAACAAGATTATATATCATAATGTGGTTTCTAATAAAGATTCTACCTTCTATTGAGAGAGATTTGAATTTATATTAGGAAAAGGTTCTTCTAACATGGCTCAATATGTAAGTAAAGTAGGGTACTTTGGCTCTTCCATAAAAAAGGAAATACTAAGTATTTGAATAGAAGATCACTCCCACTTATACCCAAGGTATTAATAAGTTGCACTATTCTAACGGGATTAAGGTTTTTTTTCCAATGTGGATGAAGGATTCTCCCTAGTTGTTTTCTTATCCCAATACACTTTCATAGTTAAGAAGATAATTTTTTATATTTTTGATATTCTTCCTATCCTCTTAGATGAAAACAATAATTTCATCAGCAAATAAAATAAGGCAGGGCATAGAGGTAACTCAAGCAGCTTTAATAGTCTTCAAATCACATTTTTTTCCATTTGAATAAAAATTATACTAATATAGTCTTTATTAATGAAAAAAATGATCATAGAGGGGGGGGGGGTCCCCTTTGATATTCCCCCTTGAGAAAGTGAAATATCCTTATATTGATCCATTTATGAGAATAGATAAATTAGAAAAGCTGAGAAGTTATTTAACCCATCAAATAAATTTCAGGTTGAAGAAAAAGCAGTGTAACACATTACCGATGAAGTTCCAATCCATTGTATCAGCATCTTTTTTGATATCTAGTTTGAGAGCAGTGTGAACTCCCCTGGTTGGAATCCTAATAAGGTTTACACATTCTAAGGCAATGATTAAACAATATTGAATATCCCTTACCTTGATAAATAAGAATTAATTCCAACAAACAATTTTGTCAGAAATTCTAGAAATCATGTGGGATAAGATTTTGGTAACCCCTTTATGAATGGTATTGACCAACTTTACTAGCCAAAATTGGATGATGCCACTGCTATTATCTACTTCAGTTATTATGGTCAGAAATATATCATTTGTTCCATACATTAGAGATATATTATTGAATAATTACATGACCATATTGCAAACATCCTACTGAATGACATCCTTGTATTCTTGAAATAAGTTATTGGTAAATCCACCCAGGCTAAGGTATATCCCTTTGTTCAAAACAAACACTGCATCATTAATTTCAGATTCAGTAGGGGAATATGTGAGCATTAATTTATCCTCTTTAGTGATGAGTTTAGTAATGATAACTTTAATGAGAGATGAATTTTTTGGGTGGGGCATTGAAAAGGTTCATATAATAATAATATTTTTTTCTTGTAGATAGCTTTCTTATACTTAGAAATTTGATCACCATCCTTGAGAAGAGAAAGGGTCTAGTTAACCCTTCTAGTTATCTGAAGGGCATTGAAATATTTGGTGTTTTGTTCCCCTTCAATTAGCCATCTATCTCTGAAGATATCACTTTGAATACTCTCTTTTAGGATGAGAAGATTTTGTAGCTTTGTAGACATTTTAGTTTCATGAGTAAAATTCCAGGTGAAAACATTTTTGGTAATGGGATATTGAAGAGAGTTTAGAGAACATTTAAGGGATTAAATTTCTCCATCCATGAAGTTTATTTTTTTCTAACTCCATTCCTTCAATTTTTATTTGAGTATTTTATTCTATGAGATACTTGCCTTGGGGTTATTATTTCCACAAAAATATTCCCAAGTTTCATTAATAATTTTATTTCATTTTTAATGTGCAGAACATGCATTGTTAATTCTGAAGGGAAGATGATTCCTTTATTCCTTTTGAAGGTAGTTCACAATAATTGGATGGTAGTTAGTTTTTTTATCAAGTGTGTAACATGATAAGGATCTACATTTACAAAGATAGAAATCATTGAAAAAAAATCTGTCAATTCTACTAGACTTTACTCTATTGAGGAACCTATTATACCAAGGGAATTTCCCCAATAAAAGATTGATCTCAGTAAGAATTTATTCTTTAATTCATTCCATGAAAACTTTGATAGAGATAGAGTGTGGAAATTTTCCATGGTTATCGTCTATTTTTAGTATAGAGTAGAAATTTCCAATGACATTCCATGGATCCTGAATAGTGCTTGAAAGATGTTTAAAATGTGACCATAGTGATCTCCTATCAATATTGGAGTTGAAGGAATAGACCTCTGATTAAAAGACCATATTTCCAGCATCATATAAGCTACAGGTTATGGACTACTCATCAGTAGTGACCGTTAAAGTATCAACCACATCCTTGTGTACCATGATCCAATGCCTATTAGTGTTGTTGTTGCTCTAATTTTTTCCAAGTAAGATATAACCCTACCATTCCATATAGTTGTTATGATCAGGTATATTTTTCTTTGGCTTAGAGGGTCTAGTTATTGGGGGAATATAATTTCCTACCATGAGCCTAAGGGAAGGCGCAATTTCAGGGTTGTCTATTCCTTAACATTTCTAGATTGAAATCCATAATTTAATCTAGTTTTTGAGGGGAAACCCCCTTTCTTGGCTTCTATACACTTTGGATTTTATATTTCCTAGAGGGTTCAAATTTTTATTTCTATTGGGGGAATACTAATTTCTTTTATGGTAGTAAAAAGGATATTTGGTAAGAAAAGTATCCCTTTACTATATTGGTTGTCAATATTCCCTATGAGTTTTGAATTTGAATTGTATGAAGCTTCTATTAAGGTACTATAACATGTTGTATCCCAGTGAAATTATTTGTCTATATTTAGTGTTCAAAATGTATATCTTTATCTAATTCCTTAGAGATAAACTAAAACTAAAACTATTTATATTTCAATGAGATTTTCAAATGAAATATATCAGAGAAAATCTCCACCAAGTAATCATATTCATCCTTTAAAGGAGTATCCAAATTTAGATAGGTATCCTTAGCCTTAGTAGGATAAGTGAGGGGGTCCCCTTATTCAAAATAGTCTACCCATTTGGTGCCCATGTTAGACACTCCATTGTATTGACCTAATGCTACACCAGTCCCAAATTATGGGTTAATACTCTTCTTTCCCTTTTGAATGTCTTTAAATTCCATTTCACATTATCTAGGTATAAGTTGATTATGAACAAATCTACACTTCTCTATTGAGTGCCTAACCATTTTGTATTACTCACAGTATGGGGATAGGTATTCTTTTTTTATCTTAATATCAACCAAATTCCCATTATCAATGGGGGATATTTGATCCCATGTTGGGTGATCTATGTAAAAATCAATTAGAACTATTACAAAGGGACATATATCTACATTGAGTTTGTGTTGTTCAATATTTAGAGGTGTACCAATTCCTACTACTAAATAATTTAGAATAGTGGTATTCCAATAAACCCAAGGAATACTATGCATCTAAACCCATTCCAGATCATTAGAGTTCTACTGGTTAAAGGGATTTAAGTTTGTATCCCATTCCAAAATTGATAGGAAGAATAATTTTAGTTTTATGTTGCCACTTTTCCATGCTGTATTGATGTATTTCTAACTTAAAAAAATTATTTGGAAATATCCCTTCCATATTACGATCAATCTCTATTTTGTGAAGCTCCAACTGTGAGAAATTCTCACTTTCATATCTATGTATGACTAGGGTTTATCACATTTCATGTAGGATACTCTTATGAGGATTGAAATTTTGCAAAGTTCAGACATGTTTTCCAATTATTCTAGACCCAAAACCACTGAAACTGCTCCATCCTTCAAATTTTTTATGATTTTAGTTTTATATGTTCCTTCTTAGTAGGAACCAAACAAGAAATCGATTATGTGAAATAAATTCCTTTACGAAGTCTGTTTGTCGGGTTGGACTCATTCCAAAATCCATGACCAATATTTCCTTCCTACTTGCTAAATGAAGGTGGAAAATTCATCTTGGTGTCAATATGATTCAGGGTGTATGATTAGAGATTCAGTCCATGTAGATAATTTAGGGTGAACAAGTCACCAAGTTTATATAAGAAAGATCTTTCCTCTTCCATCATCATCCATTTTAAAGAAAATTTTTACTAATTTTTGTGTGTGTTCATGATTTGTTTTTTATGAATTTAATGTAATAAAATTCATAATCACTATACACAAAAATTTAAAATATTACATTTTGTATATTGAAAAACTATTTTCTGTCGAAAAATGATATTTTTACAATTATTTTTTCTTATTGTTATAATGCATTGATTACTAATAGAATGTTTGTTAATATAATAATATATGTCTGTAAACATCATTATAGTGTCATTATATTAAATAGATAGATCTAATTTATCAGTTAAATGTTACAAAACATTAATAAAACAATTTTTTGACAATAATAGTTTTATCATTGTCATGATCATCAACCTTAATCATTGTAATTTTAAATTTATTCCCAAAAAAGAAAAAATAATTTTTTCATAATATGATAATATTGATCTAAAATAAAGTGTATATTTTATGTATATAATTGAAATAGGTGAATAAAACTAATTTTTTAATTTATTTGAATAAATTAGTATTTTGATTAAAATATTAAATATGTTTGAAAAATTATATACAAGTGTTTTATAAATTTAAAAAGTATACTTTTTGATTTATTATATATATATATTATAATATAAGACATATTCTAGAAAATTTAATCCATTCTTCCATTATAGAAATGTAATGAAAGTAAATTTTTTAAAAAAATTGGTATTTTTTGCCTATTTATCTACAAAACATTTATGTATGAAAAGTATGAAAATATTATTCATAAGATAATATTGAAATGTGGAATAAAAAATGATGTTTATTTTTTAAAATTAAAATTAATAATATTAATAACAAAATAATTATATATATAATGAAATGTGTTTTTATAGGAAAATTACTATTACAAAAATTTCCAACACTATATGAGCTCACAATATGTCATGCGTACCGAAAATATTCATCTATATATGTATACCATGGCTTTTATAGATAACACACCCCCTTATAGCATTATAGAGGATTCACCCTAGAGAACACCATCTATTCAGGCTACACATAGGGTTTCTATTTCCAATTTTAAAGATTCTATGGATTCATTAGAATAATTATGATGAAATAATGATGAGTTATAATTAATGAGAAAGGGGTAAATTATATTGGGCCTAAAATATTAGATATTTATTAATACTATATTTTTATAATCAAAATTTTTCTCTATTTTATGGAAGAATAAATCAAATTATTTTTATCCAGTTAATACAAGGATTGAATGACCTATAAGTGCGCTAACCCAAGCCATAGCTATAATAGCTTTAGCCCTATACACTATTATGTATGGAAATAAAATCACTATGAGGGAGTTTTTTTTTGAGAAAATACAAACAGAAAGAACGAGAATTGCTTATTAACTAACCAATAAAGGGTAATATGATACTATTTATACACAAAATCAGAACTATGGAGATAAATTATATTTAAAAACGACATTGAGGATTAATAGATTTAGGGAGAGTATGGGGAGGATGATGAAACATTTAGGGGGGGGGGGTTTGCATTGCCACCATGGAGGGGATATAAGATGGGTAGAGGGAGGTTGGAGGGGTGGGGTCCACATTGTATTAGAGGAGTGGAACTAAGCTGGGGAAGGGAGGTCATTGTAGGTAGGGGGAGTCCACATCGCCGCTGAGGAGGGTAACCGAGAGTGAGGTTCGTGGGGGTAAGAGTCACCAACAAGGCTGGAGGTTTATCAGAGTGGTGGGGGGAATGGGGGCCACTAATTAAGTAGAGGGTTCAGGGTCCCTACTATGGCGGGGTGAGGAGGAGGTTAGGGTGGGGGATAGTTTTTGGGGTCATGTAGAGGGAGGGTGGGTGTGGGCAGAGTTATGGAATTTTTTATAACAATTAGCAGTGGTCCAATTAAAACTACCGAAAATTTCTTAACTAATAAAATATATATATGGTTTGATTAAAAAACCACTAGATTATATTTTTTTAACCAGATTTATTTTTTGGTGATTACTAGAATCCTCACTAATAAACTACCACTAATTAGTGTTTTTGTAGTATTGTAAGGCGTATGTATGCATGAGTAACATTTCCACTTTCTAATGATCATTATGGAAATATGGTAGGAATTATTTTATCTTTTTATAATGATGATGATATAATATATATCATATAAATTCATCAAATATGTTTATATATATCATCCATGTGATGTAGTGATGAAAAATGAATCACATCACTTCTTTGAGGTGGTAGTGTACTTGTATTGAAGAACGAAGTTATCATTTTTTGTTGCATAGAATGGAAATAATTTTAGTGATATATTATATTTTTATAATGATAAAAATTTCATGAATATAATATATAAGAATTAATAATATCATTATTACCATTCATGAGAGATACTGATGAAAAATTAATTACATTGGTTTGTGAGGCTGTAGTCCTTTGTACACATGAATGATGAATTTATTTCCAATTTGATGGATGTTGGAGATGGATATAGGTTATTACATTAAGATAATAACATATAAGTATATATATGATACTATTTTTGTTGTTTTATCACGGTTTAATAATCTTTTAAGGAGGTGTAAGAAGAAATAAAACAGAAACACTTAATTAAAAACTACACCACTTCATTGGACAACCAGATTTTCTTATCACCTTATGTCCACTAAGATTAGTTTTATGATGAAAAAAAGAAATAAATAATTATGGTATGGATTCAAATAAGGTATTTGGGTCAGTATTGGATGAATAAAATTGGGTTTTATATGCGATTTAAAGTGAATAAGATGTGCCCTTTTGCAAGAGAGGGGTGAAGCACTCTTGGAATTTCTAAAATTATTAAATTAATATATATTAATTTTCAATTCAAAATGGATCCAAACACATTTATTTATTATAATGTATTATTATAGGTTGAAATAATCTCATTAAATAATTTTTAGAAAAGTATATGTCACTTTTTTGACCTTATCACTTGGTTCTAACCCCTCGTTAACCCTTTTTAGACTTATCATGACGACAAGGATTTTTACTCTTTGAGGGTCAATATTTATTATAAATTGAAAAAAATCCCATAAATGGAATATGGTTGATATTAATAATAATATACAAATTAATTTCCCAAATATAATATTTTTAGGTATTTTATATCTTTTAATTAATTTTTTTTATTTTAAAATAGCAATAATGACAATTTTTAAAAGTATTCATTACATTTACTTTAATAATTTCATGATAACACTCAAAATTAGAAAAAATTATTTTAATAAATATCTAAACTTTCAAGTTAATCTATTAATTTTTTTATTACATTAATTCCGTAAAATTATAACACTTTTAATATTTTTAATATCATTTATTTAAATTTTCTATGAATTAAACAATTACTACTTCAACGTTGTGAAAGAATTTATATGAATTATTTATTCACTAAAAAGTTAAAATAAATCACCACTATGAAGAAGAATATTTTATATTTCAAAATAATATTTATACTTTAACTTACCCTTTATATTACCCCATATGAATATTATAGTTATTGCAAACAAGAGTGTGGGATGTTTGACTTCTCTTGAAATAAAATTCTAAAAAGTTTATAATCTTATTAAAATGGTAAAAAATTCAATATAATAGAATAATTTATGAATATTGATGAAATAGACTCATATAATAAAATCAAGGAATATTTTTGGGTTTTTTTATAATCCTCATCATTTTATTTTTAACTTTAATTTCTCAATTTACCCATTACTGTGGTAGAAATAATAATACTACTAATCATATTGACCAAAAGTAAAAGAGAACTATTTAATAAATTTAGACCTTCTGTTTCCAAATATATATTCCATATTTAGAAGTTCAAATCACATTATTTGAATTATTTAATTTAAAATAAAAATGTTAAAACATGATGAAAAACATTTTTTCAGACAAATACCCTTTAAAAAATATAAAACATTTATATGCTAAATTAAAGTATAAAATTCCATCTCAAAAAACATAATTGAATTATTGTAAATAAAAAGGAACTAATAAAATTTTAATACTAATCTAAAATATTATATTAATTTTTAAATACTTTAAAAGAAAAATATTTTTTTTCAATAAGAATCATTATTTTTCACTATTCAATGAAAAAGGAAACATTTTAGAAAATTCTCAAAAATTTATTTTAAGATAATTTTTAAATTATAAATTTAAAAATAAATTTATTTTTTAAAATATAGTTTCTATGATCTATATAAATAAATTATAATATTCACTCATAAAAATGAAGAAAACCCATTTTTGAAGAAAATGTATTTTTTGAAGAATAAATTGACTTTACTAAAAAATACACAATTATTTCCTAATAATTATTAAATTAATTTATATTGATTTATAACTTTATATTTATTCCATAAATCATTTAATCTTATTAGTAACTATAAATTTAATGTCTAGGTTATAACATGCACATTTAAATATTAATATTTCGGTGCTCATTTAAGATTAGTGTTTCCAATCATGTACGCTATAATTTTTTTTTAAAATAATAGGATATTAAATCCTCAACCCTTTAATAAATTTAATACTCTCAATTTTAAAATGATATTGATAACATGGGTTTTACTTTTCAAAATACCTTTTTTGAAATCCCAAATTCTAAAAAGGGTCAATAAAACTTCTACTTAAAAATAGATAAAGTGAAGTGTGAAGGCCACCTAGAGTAAAACCTATGAGTTTTTCATATATAAAAATAGTGGTGTAAATTTAAAAAAAGATATAAAAGAAAAACCTAACTTTTAATGATTAATATACATTAATAGAAAAAATTATTTGGAGAACGTTAACCACCACAAAACTGTAAATATATGATGGCTTAAAAAACCAATGATTTCTCAGTAATAAAAGTAAATGAATAATGTTTTGGTTTCAAAATTATTTTCTTAAAGTAAAGGAATTATTTTACTGTCTATACTGAGAAAATAATGAAATCTAATTACTTGAAAAGTTCTATCCATTAATCAATTGCCACCACAATCTTTTCTTTTTCTTCAAACAATGAGTATTTAAGATGAATTTTTCTTTCCCATAGAACTAAAATAAAATTATAATGGATCTAATAATCCAAAAAATGATAAAAATATAATCCTCATATACTTAGGAATTTAAAAAAACAAAAATATTTCGCACATGATAAGTTTATTTTCTTGAATGAATAAAACATCACACGAAGAAAAACTACCTTAATCTCCTAAATTAAAAAGTAATACCCAAATTTCAAATTAGATCATTCAATAAATAACAATCCTTAAAATTTATCAAAATATTACAAATTTATATTGAATCCAAAAAATCAAAAGGTTATGATCACATACTCTTATATGTTTAATTTAGTATTTATCTCCCTAAATGTACATTCCATAAACATATAATCCCCAAGACACACTAACCATTTCCATGAATAAAATGAATCACTATAAATCCATAATAAAATAATATATTCCTCCAAAAAACAATTCTTGATTTATTTCTTAAATTAAATTCCATAAAATTCGATTTACCTTAATTATATAGGGTTTCCAAAGTAGTGAACATTTTCAAAAATAATATTAATCACTTAACACCAAATCAATTTCCAATCCCATGTTTATCTATTTGATAAAACATATATCCCCAAAATGAAATTAATTTTTATATATCTGATTTTTTTAAATATATAAAAATGATTTCACATTAACTATGAAATCACATAGTCCAGTTGTAGGTGATTAAACCTTTTTCCCTTCAGTTGTGGGTTCAACCTTCGCGGCCATTCGGGATGAGATGGGTTATCATCCAACTTACGATTTGTATTTTTTTATTTTAAAACTATATTAATATAATCCTTATAGAATTCCTAGAAATATAATAAATATACTTAAACATAACCTTAATATATTGAACATTAAATAAAAGTTTTAACCATATAGGTTATTTTATACCTTTCATTTTGCATCCAAAAAACTTTATAACCCATACTTAACTCAAAATCAAAGATAATATAAACCATAAAGTTTATAAAAAACATTAAATTTGTAACCAAAAAGTTGAAATGTATTCTTCCTCAAATAACAATTCAAGTTATTACCAAGGGTATATGTACTTGTCCCAAAATATCATTAGACTCTTTAAAATTCCATCACTTAAAATCTCAAAAGAGTTGTCTATGACTCTGAAATTATGGCCAAACTAAAATTTATATACCGATGATAGTATCCATAACTCTTAAAATAACCTATCATGAAAACTTCATAATTCCAAAATTTGTCTAAACCCTACCATGATACCAACTATAACTGTCTGCGAGCCACACACCTAAATCTATTGCAAAAAACACAAACTTTACATTTCTATCTTATATACCGATAAATGTGGTCAAATTTTTTCCATCAAAGACATTAAACATCAAAAGGAAATATTTTATTACTTACATACCCTAGGAAATTTTAGGTTTTTAGTTTTAGAGATTTAGGAAAAACTCTTAACAAGTTGGGTTTATAAAAAACTGGTTCATAAAGATCAATATCATATCCCACTACACATATCTTTTAATATTCCATGTTTTTCCTTTGATAAATTCCATAAAATTACTCATATATGAAGCCATTATAAACATAAATCATATAGAGCCATTCTTTAGGACATAGTAATAAGAAACATAAGAAAGGGTTAGCTTAGATAATTATTAAGGGTAAATATGGGAGATATCAATCGATGATCATATAAAATAATTATATAATCATAAGTTTATAAAATCAGTAAAATAACTTAAAAATATCAATAAAAATCCGAAAAAGACCATAAAATTGAGTTATTTATTAAAATTTAGCATTTTAGGAGACATGAATCCTAATAATGAGAAATCACCATAAATAAATTATGAGTGATAAGTTCATGTCATAAATGTGTATGGAATCTTCATATGTATAAAAACTATGTTTATATGTCATGGTTAGCAACCCAAACCATTGTATCAAGAATTAAAACTTCTTTCCCATTGTATATCAAGTACACCAAATTGGTTCCCATAAAAGATCAGGAAATTCAACCAATTTCCCATAATGGATCAAGCACTTCAACTTATTTCCCATAAATATATCATGAGATATGATAATTTACACAATATATTATAGGGTTATATAGGTCCCACCCATCAAATAATAAAAATTATACATATTTTTCTATAATATCCTAAATCATTCATCATATCAGTACTCATGAAGGAAATGGATTTCATAAACATTTCCACAAAACACGACCCATGAAAAATAAAGGGGTTTAATAAAAATAATAATGATGGTATCCATGGATAATACCACCAGTAAATATTAAACATCATAAATTGATGTCATCTTAGATGAAAAATGATTTTGAATGATCACTTGAAAAAATTCAAGCGTAAAATAACTTTTCTACTTTAAAAACACTTCTATTTTAAAAAATATGTGTACTTATAAATTAAAAAATTATCATTGAAAATAAAGATATAAAAATATAAAGGAATCTTCAAATCATTTAGGATTCATAATAATATGAAAATCCACTCATTCCTTTCTTATTTTTTTTCCAAAAAAGTGACAAAAGCACATCATTAAAAAAAAGAAAAAAATATTCATTTCAAACCATTTTATAAAAAGTAATAAAAGTGTAAAAATTATTTTAAACAATTTTAGTAAAATATAAAAAACATTTTTTATATTTTTTATAAAATAAGGACATGGAAGATAAATATTCCTCATAGGAGACTTAAACATAAACAATCACAAATAATGATGAGATTGTGAAATAAACCCTTAACACTATGGAAAATTCTAAATCATAAGTCCTAGTGAAGAAAGAAATTCATATTGAAATATATATCCATTAATTTTCATGAGAATAATAATGAAAATAATTCATGGGTAGTATATACACCGAAAGAAATTAACAGGTAGTGTATAAGTAATGTGTCCCCTAGAAATAAAAGTCAGATAAACTCTATAATTTTGAGTTCAACTGATCACGTACATTCTTTATATCATTAAATAATAAACCTACTTTATTTTTTCTGTTATTAATAACCATTTTCAAGTTTATTTTTTTATTTTATGACACCTATTACCATGTTATGACTATTAATTAATAATTAATGTTCACATATTATGTTTTGGTGACATTTAGTACATAAGTCCAAAATGATTTCAGTAAGTTGACTATGATTAGATAGGTCACTATTAAATCATATAAAAAATAAAAATAATGAAATAATTATATTTTATATACATAAACTATATTTTTAAACGTAACCATTAAATATGGTTATAAAAAATGAACTACGTTACAATCATGGAGATGAAATGCCATACAAATGCCTGAGTAACTTTTCCATTTTCCATCAATCATTTTGGAAAGAAGGTAAGTATTATTTTATATTTAAAAAATTATCATTATATAATATATATAATATTATTTATTCAAATATAATTATAATTATATATATATATATCATTTATGTGATGTAGTGATGAAAAACATCACATCGCTTCATGGAGGTAGCAGCCCAAACGTACGTGCAAACGATGTAATAAATTTTTAAAGAATCGAATAGTAAGAAGGTAAATGATAAATATATTTATATAATTATAAATATTGAATTAAGATCATAATAAATATTATTCTATTATTATAACCTATCATGAGAGATAGTGAAGGAAAAAAAATTTCTTCAGTTCACGAGGTAGTAGTCCTTCAGAAACATGAAAGATGAATTCATTTCCAATTTGATGAATTTTGGATATGGATATATGTTATAACATTAACATAATATCATTTATGTAATTCTATTATATATATTTTTATTATTTTATCATGGTTGATGATTTTTTTTAGGATTTTGAAGATGAAATAAAACAGAAAAACTTGATTAAAAAAATGATACCCTTTCTTTAGACAACCTCCATTGATTATCACACTAAGATCACTAAGATTGGTGTTATTACAAAAAAAATACATATATAATAAGGTAATGGATTATAAAAGTGATTTTGGATTGGAATATCAGTACAAAATAGGTTTTTAAGTGTGATGTAATGAGAAGAAGAGGTTACCTTTTACAAAACATGGGAGAGACAATCTTGGAATTTCCTAAAATGTTAAACTAATATAAATTAATAATAAATTAAAAATGAATCCAAAATAATTTATTTTGGACATAGGATTATTATGGGTAGCAATATTATCATACAATAATTTTTTTAATAGTTTAGTTCACATTTTTTCCTCTTTGTTTGGTTTAAACCCCTTGTTATGCCTTTTTAAATTTACCATGACAAAAGGAATTCTACTCTTTGAGTGTCAATATAATTACAATAAATAGAGAAATTTCACATAAATAGAAAATGTATGGTATTATAAAACATATTATAATCAATTTTATAAATCTAATATTTTTATGAATTTGTATCATTTAATAAAATACTATTTATTTTAAAATATCAATAACGTAAATTTTTAGAACTATTAATTACTTTGAATTTAATAATATCACGATAACACTTATAATTATAAATTTTTTTAATACATCCCTAAAATGTAAATTTAATCTATAAAATTTGTGAAATACGTTATGTGTCCCAAATTATAATACTTTTAATATTTTTAATATCTTTTATTTAATATATCAATTTATTAAATAATTATTGTGTTAGTGTTGTGGAAACATTCAAAGTAAGTATTTATTCACTAAAAATAAAAATAATTATCATTATAAATAGAAATAATTTTTACTTAAAAATAATATTTATTTTCAATGATATACTCTTGATAAAACCATATTAAAAATATTATATTTATTAAAATAATGAGTGTGACATGTTTGACTTTTCTAGAATTAAAATACAATTAGGGTTATAATCAAATCAAAATGGCCAAAAAATGCCATATTAGAAAATATTGGATGAATGTTTATGAAACAGACTCATATAATAAAATCAAGGTAAGTGTTGGGGTCATTTTATTGTCTTTATAATTTTATTTTTATGCTTAATTTCTTGATTTACCCTTTTCTATGGTAACAATAATTTCAAAGGTTACTATTCATATTTATAAAAACATAAAAGGCTCATATTTACTAAATTATTACATACTAATGAAAGTATGAAATCTATTTTTAAAAATTATAAACAAATAATTAGTTTCATTTAATTTAATATTAAATCTATAAAACACGATGAATGATAGATTTTTCAAAAAAAATGCCACTTTTAAAATTTTAAATGTTTTTTGGATAAATTAAAGAATCAATTTCATTTAAAAAAACATATTTTAATTATTTTATATAAAAATTAACTAATTATATTTTAATACTTATCCAAAATATAACTTTAATTTTTAAATAATTTAAAATAAAAATACAATTTTCAATAAAAATCCATATTTTCATTTTTCATTGAAAAATAAATATTTTCATAAAATTCTCAAAAATATATTTTAAGATAATTTTTACATGATTAATTTAAAAATTAAATTCATTTTTTCAAATAAATTTCTATAAATTATACAAATTATTTATAATATTAACTCATAAAAAGGAAGAAAACCCATTTTTGAAGATAACATATTTTTTTAATAATAAAATGATTTTACTAAAATTTTTGTGATTACTTGGTAATTATTTTTTAGAACATCTATTTTGATGTTAAAATTATATTTATTTTACAGATAATTTAATACTTTTTTATAACCATAAATTTAAGGACTACGTTATAACAATCACATTTAAATAAGAATATTTCGGGGTTCACTTAATCTTGGTGTTATATATATTGTATATTGGAGGTTTTATTATTAAAATCTTGGTTTATTACAAGAATCCATATATGAGTCCCACTAATACCTCTACAGATATAATTCATGAACAATTAATTATAACTGAAATCAATAAACTCTCTACTTGTTCGATGCTACAATGTAATGTAAATAAAATAGAAACAACCCACATACATCCATGTGACTTTATAAGTCACCGTCCAATTCTAAAATCTCAACACTCGAGGAGCGGTGATAAAAGTTCCAGAACGTGAAAAATGAAATGATAATTTACGCATGAGAAATAATATTATTAGAAATGTTATGTAAATAAAACCCCATACACTGTCTTGAAATAAAATATCCATTCATTCGAGTTTTAATTACATTAATAAAATTTATTTTTTTAATTATTAAAATAAATTTAAATATTATAACACTTCAAAATGGTTAAATAATATTTTGTTTTATATTTATCAAATTAAAATAATCCCTTTAAATTAATTTTAAGGACAGAAACTCCTTTATTTAAAACACCCAATTGAATACTGATTTTTAAAGATATGGTTTTCAATACATTTTTAGAAATTCTCTTTACTAAAGGCAACTAAAGATCAAGAAAAAACAATATAAAATTGAAATATATATAAAAAAAGGAGGAACCATGTAATAAATATTATAATAAACAAACACCTTGGTATAATACCCTAATGTCACTAGTTTTAGGGGAACCATGATTATACTTCATTATAATATATAATAAAATGTAGCAACACATCACAGACTAGGAGAAAAGAACATTCTATACATGTATAAATAGTGGAAAGAGAGGCTGTCTCGTGTAAGTTTACTCACACAAATAATCTAGGTTCCCATGATTTTTGAATAATAAAAACCAAAAGAAATAATGCACCACATCATTAAGTGATTTCATAAGAACTACAATCATTTAAAATAAATAAACACCTATGATCATATTTATATCGCACAACCAATTTACTCAAAATTTGATTTCTAAGAAAAACCCATAGAGCTTCCATTGAATATCAAATAAGGGATTAAAATTTTATTTTAAAGGGTAAAACCAATCCAAAAAAATAATAATTATAAATTATTAAACCAATTTAAAACACATTTCATGGTTTTATATAATATACCAAAGTATTTATTATATTTTAAAATCCCATTATTAAAATCCAATTAGTAAATTTATCAAGCACCAGATTTTTGATATTTAATGAAATAGATTTTTTTGAATGTTTATATTGGGATAGCCTTTAAATCGAAATGAAATTCGTGTGAAATTAGGATTTTATTTCAAATAAACCTTATAAATATGTTATACCATCAATAAATAGTGAAACAAGGCTTTGAAATTCTTAAAATCTGGACTCTTGAATTTTAAGATAAATTCAGGGGTAAAACTATATAAAATTTATAAAAGATGATGTGAATCCTTGAATATGGGTTAAATAATTCCCAAAGTATGAGAAACACACACTAGAATTAAGAAAACTCAAAAAATAGGTCAATTATAACACCCCTAGGGTTTGTATGAATGTGAGACGGAAAAGAAGGAAGGATGAAACTAGAGGAGTGGACAAATAGAATGGGAAGAAAACCATAACTTATAGATATAACCCTAAAATGAAAAGAAACCAACCTAAATCATCAAGAGGTATGAAAAAAAAAACGATTCATGTACACATGGTGGGGGATGCTTGTCTGTGTTACATGATCAAGGAGTATGAGTGAGTTTATCAATATAGGTAAATAAAAATAGATGGGTAGTTTTTTAAAAGCCAAAATTTTAACTCATTCAATAAATTGCACATATTGGTCACATGGTTTTCAAAACCATATTCCAACCATGACAGCCTCACTGGAGGGTCTATATTATATTGCATAGTCTAGACATAGTATTATACTAACCATGCACTAACCCTGCAATCGACACTACTAAAAAGTGAAGGCTTGTCACATTGGTTCCACAAATTTATTACTTACCCTACCCCTAAACCGTATGACATAAAGCAAACCTTTAAAGACCTTATAATTCAAGGTAAGTTGGATCAGGAAGATAATAAAATCAAGAAAACAAAAAAATAAATTAATAAAATGTGTAAAACTAAGGTTAGGTTGCGATAATTCTCCCCACCATAATACATTATACCCTTTGAAATCCTTTGGATTAAATAGTTGGCCAAAAAAGAAATAGGATCAACCATTTTACTAAGGAAATGATATTGGAAATATTAAAATAGGTTGAAATTACTACTAATTACTAAAAACATCATCCTTAATATTAAAATAGATTATATGATAATTTTTCAATTCCCTCCTCAAAGAAAATTATAATGGATTCTAAAATAATTCTCTATGGACTCAAAAAAACTGAAGGAGAAATTAAGGAAATAAAAAGGTTGGATCCATAAAAAAACCTCAAAATCAAGTGAACACCTTGAAAAAAGAGGTTAATGATGAGAATGTCTAAAGAAATATGATCATGGATTCTAAGGAAATATCCCAAACACCGACAATGATCAATAAAGAATACTCTACCTAACATAAAAAACAACACAACAACTTCCTCATAATACAAAAGGCACAATATCGGTCTATTAAAAGACCCAAAAGGATCATTTCTATAAAAACTCATATACGGTGGCCTCCAAATAATATTAAGATCCTCACTAATGTACTAACACTCCAATGAATCCACTCACTCTAGGAAGAAAGAAAGATCAAAATCACTACAAGGGAAGTCACATTTTCATGAGATACAATGAAATTTAGAAAAAAATAATAACAAAACATATAAAAAATATTTTTAATTGTTACCTAATAATAATATATCAAAATTGGAATCACCTCAAATAATTTGAAGCCTTTAAATTCAAATAAAAAAAATACAAAACATAAATTTAATTAACTCAAAAAAGATATTATTGAATAAGAATACATAATACTAGCCTTAAAATAATGGCTTAAGAGGAAGAAACTTAGGGCATCACACCCAAAACACCAAAACCCTAATAAACCCATTAGAAAAATAAAGTCACCAGTTATGGTACAACCTAATCTATGGGTAACTCCCATATGAATATTCTATTTACGTATAGAATACTTTAACTTTCCCCACCCATAAAACAAGGTCAAATAATAAATTGAGAATTTAGGTATGATAAAATAGAACCATTGATCACTTAATAGTGAATATCTCTATGTCTACATGATCCCATAATTTCTAGGTAAATCTCTATTTGAGTTTTTGGGGAACTAATTTTAGTTGGGTTCTTATTCTTTTAAATCTTTGTGGTTGAACCTTTTTTTTGGTGGATAGATATATTTTGTTGGGGAAAATGAACTAAAGTATGGAGATGCATATATTTTTCAATTAATAATATCTAGGTATAAAAGTGAATTTTTTTAATAGCATATCTTTTTGGGGTCTGGGTTCACCTAGGTATTTTTCTAATTGTTTCGGCAGAATTTTCTTGCAAGGAACTTTCACTATGCGAACTGGTGACATGATGTAAAACCTTTACCAAGAAGATGTTTTGAACTAGTATAAATAATGAATCGTTTACATATTAGGAAATTGATTCCAATTATTAAAATTTCCAATAAATGTTAATTTAACCTGAGGTGATACGTTTTATTACATTTCTCATTAGTCATGAAATTCATCCTATGAAAGGATTCCATGTCATGAATGTTTTAGAATAATTGGTTTTAAACTATAGTGAATATATGTTTTATTTTAATTTCATGGTGCAACCTCCTCTCTTGAACCCAAGGGTTACTTATGAAATTTTAGGTGACTCTATCAATCCCAACTGTTCTATTATATCATTTTATCACTAATGAGTTCCTACTATTTGGTTTCTCATTTATTCCTCTATCCTCCATTATAACGGTGTGATCTATTGAAATTCATTTAATCGAGGTTTTATCTTGATTTTTGTGTGATATAGGTTTTCCTTGTGATATCATTTATTTTTTTATTCATTAGAGTTCCCTATTGATAGTGTTTCTTTGTTCACAGAATAAAGGTTGGTGATTTAGAACAAATCCGTATGGTTTGTTTCTGTTGGTTTTAGTATGTGTGAAACTCTATTAGATTGTGCCTAATTTTTTTAAATTAAAACATGAAAAAATGGGTGTTTATAATCATGTGATTTGACTACTCATTGGATCCATTTTGATCCCATAGCATTGAGACCTTGATTTATTCTTCCCATTGGGTGATCCTACCCTTGAATAATAACGAAATGAATATTGGTTTGAAACATGAATTAGCTTGACATGAGATATTATGCGATTTGTTTTGATAGGATCACTTTGGAAAATTTATTACTTATTTATTGAAATGACTTTTGATACTTTAATATTAGATGGATTTGTATAATGAAATCATAATGTCTCAACAACCAACTTGATGAATGAATGATTAATTGAAAGATAAAAGGTAATTGACTGAATTGATCTTTGTGGGTTATGATGTTATGTTGTTTTATTATCTCCATTATGGATTATGTTGTATAGTGTTGCTAAAATTACTATACATAGGGCACGATCCAGTTATAATGAAATGATTATACAGAGGGATTTTCCTGAATATGCTGAAATGCTTATATAGAGGGAGTTGCCAAATTATGCTAAAATTATTATTTTGAGGGTTTGGCCTAGTTATGTTGAAATGATTATATAGAAGGTGTGGATTGGTTGTGTTGAAATTATTATATAAATGTATTGGATTTATTATTATAAAATTATTAAATAAAGGGCTTGTCCTGGTTATGCTGAAATGCTTACATAGTGGTATTTTCCTAGTTATGTGATTATGCTATGGACTTGTGGACACAGTTGATATTGTGATGCTACATACTTAGAGTTATTTTTTTTCATAGTTCCAAAACAAGTTAATTATTATATTGTATTAATTGATTAATTAATACTCCTATTTATCATAATATTTCATACACATACTATTAGATTATATTTTTTAGACATGGTGATGTTGACTAACTGAGATTTATTGACACCCAATTGAGGCCACTATTTAGTACCAAAGTAGATTACATATATGCTGGTTTGAACAAGGGTAAAGGACTAAATTATTGATTATAGCTTACTGGATGGGTTGAAGCTTGAAGACGAGATCGATGTGGGGATTGAGATTGGGGTCTTTGATGTATTTTTTAATATTTTTCATTTATCTATTTTATATTCATCTTGACACATATTTTTATTCCACCATATCATTATATTATTTTTCATATTATTGGTTGGATTAGTTGCCTTTACTATTTTGTTTTTTTGTTGTTTTTTGATATTTTCTATATTTTTTTACTTTGATATTTATTATACTGTTATTGAAAATCAATAATTGAGGGTATAGTCTCCCCAGTCTATTATTTACACCCCCTCAACTAGTTAGCTTCCTCTGGTGTATGTCGAGGCATGCTTGAGGTCTTGTAACCAACCTTGTTTAGATATGTGAGATATTTCTAGAATATGGGATGTTATAAAATGGTATTAAAGGATTCATGTTTTACTTTTCTATTTATTTATTATTTTGGAAAGGTGGGAAGGAGAATAGAATCATGTTAGGATATAGTAATAATATTGTGCATGTGAGTATATAACTTGTGTATGGGGGAAAAACCAAGTACCCTGGGTTGAGATTGATGTTCATGTTGTTCATTTTTTATATTTGATATTATTTCAACATTTATTAATCACATTTTGTGTGATGTCATTATTTCTTGATATTTATACTCATTGACCATTATGGAATGAGATGAATATTCATGCATCATGATATACAAGCAAGGATATGTATTAACAACCATTATTCAAGAATATTACTCATTCATTGATTCTGATATATTTTACTATATGAACAAGGAAATGATGTAACTACTATATTAAAAGGGAATAAATGAACTATTATTTCATGCTAATTTACTTGTTAAGTCAAATTTAGAGAGACCATGAGCCAGTGGTTCTCTGTTGTTATCAACTGTTAAAGTTGAATTTGATGTTTATCCAGTGTTCTAGGAAGTGTGTTTTTCTTATTGATAAAATCACTCAATTTCATCTTAAAATTGATAATCAGGAGAGTGGAAATCTGCATTCTCCTAACTCAGTTGATCTAGATATTCCTTTAGCTCCTAGTAATCAGAAGGGTATTTAGCTTTGCGAAAACTTCCAGATGGTCATGCAATCCATGGAAAGGGATATTATTCTAAATTTACCTTCAATATCTAGGTGGAAAAGATATTTTAAGCTGTATCATACACCTATATTCAATAGAGAGGGACACCCCCAAGAAGTCGAGTTATGGAGTGAGTTATTATATATGATATTTAGGCACCTAGAGACACCTGTAGATAGTAGGGTGGATATTGTTGTATACATGATTTTTGGACCCACATAGCGTTGGTGGGACATTCCAAAGAATTATGGGAAACAAGTGGATTTATCCTGAAGGGACATAGTAATAAAGCTCCTTAGAAACTTCTACTTAGAAATTTCGTGTCATGGGATGGTTTGCGACTTCATGTACCTCATATAGGAGGGAATACTAGTGATAAACTATTTTGAACACTTTTTTGACATGCATCGCTTTTCACTATATTTAGTATATTATGACATTTCATGGGTGAGGCTTTTCATGAATGAGATTCTATATGATATTAGGTCATATTTGAACATTTTTCACTTGACTATAATTTCATAAGTAATGAATTAGGCTCTTATCATAGAGGGTAATATGAGAGAGGCCCAAAAAATGGACATCCTTTTTAGCAGGGTGAACCAAGAGCTATTCTTATAGTGTATAAAAGTTATACTATGATAGATATCACTATGGAAATATTATGAAGATTATCTTGGGAAAATGGAAACCATATTAAGACCATGTTCTATTTTAGTGCTAATAGTGTGGAAAATTTATCCACAAGACACCTTAGTGTTTGTAGCCTATATTGTTGTGTCATGGTTGTGGTAGGATAAGAAACATGCATATCTTTTTTTGGGGCATAAACATTATAGAAGTGGTAGGAGATCAGGGTAGGTACTAGAGTCGTGGAAGAAATTATTTACCCCACAACATATTGGTAACTGGAGTTCCATTGGATGTTTAGGTCAATGCAGGGGACATGGTACCCCAATACAAAAGTGACAGTAACATCAAGAAGAATTATCACCGAGGAGTCATACTAAATGCCAGGGTAAAGGTGCAAGTCAGCTGCTCACTATGTAGCCAACTATTACTAGTTTTGATATAGTACCTCCAACCATTAGATGTAAAATTATTATATCTTCTGCCCTTGATTTTAGTTTTTTGATATAGGAGCATCACATTCCTTTATATATTCAATTTTTGAAATTTTTTTGAACTTGGTTGTGTAATGATTCGACGATTTCTTAATCATTAACACACCATTGGGAGTGCAGTTAGAGAATATCATAGATTCAAATGCATGTTATCTAAAAATTAGTATCTACCATTTATTTTGGGAATCTTTTATAATAGAATTGATAGGTTTCATTTTTATTTAGGTATGTATTAGGTATTTCATTTCTAGGCTCACAGTGTTTGTCACCTTAAGAGAGTTACCTTTCTATATTTAGAAGGAGGTAGCTATTTTCACAAGGGTGAGTGAGATGTTGATGAAGGCAATAAAAGGAAAATTTAGTTCATATTGGATTTTATTGAGGCTCAGATAGTAGGTATTTATCTACATTATGGTGTAATATAGTAGGAATATTTCCCTCCAGTGGTCAACCATTTTTCGGATGTTTTCCCTAAATATTTCTATGGCTGACCACCTAAGTGGGAGATCGAGTTCAAAATCTTGTTGGTTCTAGTAGTAGAGCTAATTTTTGTTCATGCTTACTGAATGGATCCAAAATAGAGTTATTAATTTAAAGTTCAGTTGGAAGATATAGAAGCTAAGGGTTTCATATGACCTAGTAAATCACCATGGGGTTATACCATGCATTTCTTTAAGAAGGTTGATGAGACTGAACTAGTGTGTGGGATATTGGAGACATAACCAGATGACGGTCAAGAACTAATAACCCTTCTACACATCGATGATCTCTTTGGTTATCTAAGAGGTGCACAATTTTTTTGTAAGATTAAATTGAGATTAGGGCATCGTCATTTGATAGTGATACCGTCAGACATGCCTTGGAATTATTTTAGGAGTATGTATAGATTGTATAGGTTTATGATTATAATGTTTGATCTGAAAAACATATCTACAATTGTCATGGACTTTATGAAAAAAATCTTTCATCATTTTATAGATTATTTTTTGTAGTTTTTTAAAAGACATCCTAGTGTACTCCCAGTCTACAGAAGATCATGCCGAATATTTTGACATTATTCTAAGTACATTGAGATCATATCGACTTTACACCAAGATAACCAAATATAGTTTATGGATTGATAAAATGAACATACTGTGTCAAGTTATCTTATAGGAAGGAGTGGAAATATACACTAATAAGGTTTTATTTGTATTATAAGGAGAGTGACCCAATAATTTCTTTGAGATGCAAAGTTTTCTTAGTCTAATAGGGTATTATTGATGTTTTATCTTGGAATTATAACAACTTGCATAAAAAATGTCTAAATTGAGTAATAAATATGTTAATTTTATTTGATTAGATGTTTGGGATAGTTTTTTCTAGGAGATAAATAGAATTATGACCTTTACAACTATTCTCAATTTACATCGGTTGAGAAAGGATTTTCCTCTGTATTGTGACACATCAATATTTTCGCTTGGAGGTGTTATGATATAGGATCATCAAGTGGTTTCTTACGAATCTATAAAAATTATAATACATGATACGAATTACACTATTCATGATATGGAGTTAATATGTAGTGATATATTCCATGAGATGCCTGAGACACAATCTTTTAGATGACAGGTTTTTGGTGTACATGGAACACAAGATACTTAGGTGTATCATTTATCAGTGGGACCTGAACCTTAAAAATTGATGGTGGGTCGAGTATCAATAGTCTTTAATCTTTGAGAAGGCTTATACATTGGGTAAAGGCAATGTCACTGCTGATGCCCTAAGCTAGAAGATGTTGACATAGGAAGTATAAGAGTCATGTGATGAGTGGAGGATGATAGAACTATTTAAGGATTTACATCTAGATATTTAGGAATCTTAGTGATAGGTACCTCTAACCTCCACATTTGTTTTAACAATTATTTTTGACTGGATCCATACTATACCATTATCTGATCTAGAGGGATTAGTTCTGAGGGCAAAATTATATGATGGGAGGCACCAATAGGATGGTCTCTTGGTAACTAAAATTATCTTATTTTCCATAAAATAGTATGGGTTCCAGTAGGATTGTGTTATGAGATAACGAGAGAGTTTATTGCTTCTAGATGGGTGGTACACCTAGGATTGTCACAGTTATAAATTTTTCTCTATAAAAATCACCAGTTTGTAGGATTGAATAAATAGATAATGGGATTAAGGGCCAAATGTTTCACCTTTTAGTAGTTGAAGCCTGAGCATCAGAGGCCATGTGGTATATTATAACCTTTACTTCTTCTAGGATGGAAATGGGATAAAGTATCTATGTACTTCTTAATAGGATTACCCAAGACACCTCATTAGAATGATGCAGTATGAGTGATCATAGATCAACTAACGAATGTATTTCACCTCTTTCACATCAGGGAGACCTTCACCATTGATGATCTGTATAGTTTCTATGTGTGGGAGATAATTAAAATGGCTTGTGTTCTAAGGAAATTCATTTCCATGAGAGATCCTTAATTGAAATATCGATTCTAGAAGGTTCTTTAGAAGGCTCTAGGATAATAGGTTCTCTTAGATACATCCTACCATCCTTATAATAGAATCCAAACAGAATAAACAATTCATATTCTGGAGGATATTTTACAAGAATGTGTGATGGATTTCAGTGGTTCATGGGAGAATCATATGATAATTATAGAGCTTTGATGTAAAAAACCATCCAAGAATCAATCTAGATGTCAACTTTTAAGGCTTTGTATGGAATTATATTTTTTTCCTCTTTATTGGTCAGATGTAGGTGAGTCTACACATTATGGACCAAGTCTCTTATATGATATGACTAATAAGGTTTAGTTGTTTTTGCAGTAGTTGGTGACCATGAAGATAAGGAAGAAATATTATGTTGGCCAGCAGAGATGACCTTTGGAGTTTTAAGTGGGTCATAGCATTTTCCTTTGGGTGTCTCCCACGTTGGGATAATTCCAAATATAGAAACTTGGAAAGTTACTGCCCATTTATTTTAGTTATTTTGAGATAATGGAATGGTTAGGTCCATTGGCATAACAATTGGCACATCCACAATGCTAAAATTTCATGCATGAATTATTTCATGTATAACAGATTTGGAAATATGATCCTGACCCTTATCACATGATAGATGTTGATGAAATTCATCTTGGTGTAGATTCATACTTGGAGGACAATCCGATATGGACTGTGGACTATAGTGAGATGTATCTATGAGGAAATATGTGTTTAAGAGAACACATGGGAGAGGGAGACTAATGCGTGAGCACAGTGTCTGTACTTGTTCATTGAAAACCCATAGTGATTAATGGAGGAGCTTAGAGACAATCCATTATATGGTGGGGGTGGTTGTAAGATCCTATATTTTCTATGTACATCCCTCTTTGTGTTTTGGTGTAACTTCTTTTAGTTTGGTTCTTCTTCTTTAAAATATTAGTGTTTGAACCGTTTCTTTGGGGGTAAAAATAATTTTATGAGGAAAATTACAAAAATTCTATGGTTGATTATTTGTTTAAATAAAGTGTATCTTGGTATTAATATGAAAAACAATTAAGAATATGTTTTTTGGGGGTCCAGGTTGCCCTAGATATTTTTCTATGTGTTTCTACAAAATATTCCTGTTGGAAATTTTGGTTTCATGAACTGGTTATGTGATGTGAATCCTTTATTGGGAATATTATGTGAACTGATACAACTTGTGAAAAGTCTACACACCATGAAAATCATCAATTATTGTTAATTTCACTCATAATTATCTTTTTTTGTCAGTAATGAAATTTATTCCATAAATGTAGTTCACATAATAAATGTTTTAAAATTAGTAGTTTTACACAATGTTTTAGGAATGATTTATTTTTATTTGAATTTACAACCACCTCTATCAAAACCTAAGGTAACTCCAAGAAATTTTGGGGTGATTCCTTTCCCTTGGACATCCTATTATAGCATTTGATCATCGGTGAGTTCCATCACTTTTATTTTATCATTTTTATTCTATGTTTCATTATAAGGGTGTGATCTCTTTACCACCAGTGAATTGGGTTTTTATATTGAAGAATAGGTGATATATGTTTTCCTTGTCATCTCCTTTACCTTCATTATTCATTAGAATTCCCTATTGAGTGTGTTTATTTGATGACCAGATAATATTAGGTGGTCTTGAATAATACAATGTGATCTGTTTTTATTTTTTTAAGACTATGTACAATACTATTTGATTGTTCCTAAAAAACATGCATGTTAATAAACAAAATAATGGGTGATGATAATCATGTGTTAAGAATACTCCTTGGATCTGTTTGGATTCAATAGTATTGAGACTTGGCTTACGGAGACCTATTTGGTGATCCTAACCTTGAATGATAATGAAATGGATATTGGTTAGAAACATGAATTAGCATTACATGAGACCATATGTGATTGCTTGTGGTAGGATCACTTTGGAAAATGGATTACCAAATTATTTAAATGATTGATGATATTTTGATATGAGATAGATGTGTAAACTATCATGATAACAACTTAATACTTAACTCAATGAATGAAAGGGTAATTAAAAGATAAAAGATAATTATCTAAATTTAACTTTGTGTCTTATGATGTTATGGTGTGTTATTCTTACTGTTATGTCATGTGTTGTATGGTTATGCTGAAATGATTACATATAGGGCAAGTCTTGGTTATACTAAAATTCTTATATAGATCTGTTAGACTAGCTGTGCTAAAATTCTTACATAGAGGGACTAGCATGGTAATGCTGAAATGCTCATATAGATGTCTTTTTCTAGTTATACTAAAATTTTTATATAGAGGGAATAAACCGGTTATGCTGAAATTATTATTTAAAGTTCTTGGAATGGTTATGCTGAAATTTTTATATTATTTTCTTGGTCTAGTTATGTTGAAATGACTATATAGAGGGGTTTTCACAGTTATATGATTATTCCATGAACTTGTGGTCATGATTAACATGGGGATGCTACATTATTATAATTTTTTTGACATGGTTCCAAAGAAGGTTAATTGTTATATTAAATTATTTGATTAATTAATACTCATGTTCATCACTTTATTGGTTGTACTTACTATCAGATAGGTTTTGTATTGAGGTTGTTGGGTCGACCTATTGAGTTTTTACAGCACCCTATTCAGGTCACTATTTGGTACCTGAGGAGATTAAAAGGATGATAGTTTAGACAAGGGAAAATTACATAGTTGTTGATTGTTGATTACTGGATGGGTTAGAGTTTGAAGAGAGGGCCGACATGGAAATTAGGACTAGTGGTTTTAGTGTATTCTTTGATTTGTTTTTTTATTTATCGGTTTTACATTCATCTTGTCACTTAGATATATTGTAACATATCATTACATTATTTTTTCTTATTATTGGTTTGATCAGTTTCCTTCACTATTTGGTTTATCTCCAGTCATTATATTAATATGGCTATTTCCATTACTTTGAAATTTATTCTACTGTTATTATGAAACAATACTTGGGGGTATAGTCTCCCCACTATGTTATTTACATCTCCACTACTAGTATCCATTATTTGGCGTATAAGGAGGCATGCTCGAGGTCTAGTAACTAACAAAGATTTTCCATGTGAGAGAGTGACATATCAAGGAATCTTATAGATCTTAGATTATTAAGAACAAGTACCAAAATAAAATAAGCATTACGGAACTGAAATATCTATTCCTAGACCACAAAAAAATTAATCCTTTAAATCAATCCAAAGGCAGGATTCCACCACTTTAATCTAGAAATTTTTTGGAGGCCAAAGAAATTTTATACAAGGCATAATCATAAATAATGTACACATTCCAACTCATTCTAAACAAATTTCAATAAAAACATTCCAAATAAACCAAGAGACAAGCCCAAAATACGACTCATCAAATTGAAACACATTTACAAAATTTTCATTTACATCATATAAACCAATAATTTATAGTCAAACATTTTAAATATGTTTCATAAAATCAAGTACACTATAAATACATTTTCCCCCATTTTAAAAGAACAAAAAATCCATAAAAATTCTTTTCCTCATTTAGAAAACCAATTAAAATTTCATTTATAAAGACATATTTTTTTCTTGAAATATTTCGCAAACCTTGTTTTTTAAATTACCCTTTTTCATTTCAAATATTTTGCAAAACATTTTCAAACAAAAATTCTGATGAAAATAAAAAATATTGGTAACACATTTTACAATTTAGGAAAAGCAACTTTCAAGAGTTTTAAAACATCAAACTTTTGAAATAATTAAAATTTTGAAATGATTTAAGAAAAACAAACGAGTTTCATTATAATAAATCACAATAAATACTCATAAAACAATTAACACAATTTTTTTAACCCATCAAAACATTTTAAAATGAAAAAATATATATTATTTTGAAACAAAATACAGTGTTATTCTAAAACATGAATTATTTTTTTCCCTAAATTTAAATTTTATTAATAAATCCCATTTATAAAAAGTACTTAAATTGAAATTCAATCACCAAGTTTAAATTTAATTAATTTGGGAACACTCATTTATCATTTTCAAATACTAAAACATTATCATTTGAAAATAATATTTAAACTTTTAAAACCATGATTTTAAAATACATAATCCATGTTTCACTGATACAACATGAACATAAAATGATTGAAAAAATAGAATTAAAATTAAATAAATTCATGAATACAATTTAAAATGGGAATTAGTCTCTAGGTACGGCCTAGCTCCATTGCTTGGGGGACCATGATCCAACTGCATAACTGGAACTGAGAGTGATTACGATTTGTGTAGTCAGGCTCCACATGTCATTATAGGCTCTGCGAGCTCACCAATTACCCCTAGTTTACTATACTTTTCATCCCACATAAAAAAATAATATATTAAAATATAATAGTCACAATTCAAAACCCAAAACTCAAATAAATACTTCCCATGGAAACTTGTGACTCCAAATGTGAGCTAGATAGTTAAACTCATTATGCCTGTACATATCGAGTACTAAAATTCTAATCTCTACTATACCATTAATTCCTAAATAGAAATCAGACATTTTAAACAAATTCCATATTAAGAACTTTGGCCCTAATACCATTTTTCATAAACCATCCCCATTCATCCCTCTATTAAATATCTGAGCTAGCCCTTGGTATACCTGAGGGGTATCGACGATTCACTTATAGTGATGATAAGAATTAAAGGAATCTAATGAAATAATTGGGTATGATTTTAACAAGATTAATAAATTGAAATAACTATAAAAAATTAGGCACAACCACTCAATACATCTAAGTTTTATGTTCTATTTGGAATGAAATAATTACAAGATAAAGCAGTAAACCAATTCAGACAAAGAATCTAAAGAATTCCCTCTTCTCACACTTACTCCATCAACTAAAGCTATCTTAGAATAGCCTTACATGCTTCAAAAATATAATAAACCACCAATTAAATATAATTAAAATTCGTAAAATGATTACTTGGTTAATACAAATTATTAAACCAAATAAAAAAAACAAGTAGCATACCTCCTTATGACTTTACTAATCACTATTTAATACTAAAATCTTAGTGCTCTAATAGAAATGATAAAACACACAACCTAATACTAAATTTATTATATATGAATAAGAAATAATATCTATAGTAATTCAATGTACACCACACCCCATGCACCATTTTTAAAAAATCATCAATTCATGATAGTTTGAATTACAATACTGAAATACAAGTTTTTTTATTGTTAAATTACATTTAAAGGGTCCTGTATTGGGATTGGTAAGAGGTTCAGGATGGAGAACGCGGCGCATGCACCTCCTATTTTTTCAAATCTCCCTACCGTTACGGCAGCATCGGAATGACCGGTGGCCCCCGTTCTGGCGTCGACCCCTCTTCTCCCTGGATCTACCTGTGGCCCCTCTTCCTCGTCCTCTGGTTTGGAGGTGGCGTTGCTTCCTGGTGCTCTCGGTGCCCGACCCTCTTTCCGAGATGCTCTCTGCGACTCTTCCGGTAACCTACCCGGCTTACCGGTAGTCTCCTATGCAGTTTCCAGCTCGTCACGAGTTGGATCTTGGATGAGTCTTGATGTTCCTGCTGCGGCGTTTTCTGAGGCCTCAGAACACCTGCAGTTTACTCTGGTTGCCCGGTTTGGCGTATCCAAGCCCTCTATGGCGGTGTTTCAGCGCTTTTTGGGCACCTAGGGTCTCCGTCTTCCGTCTCAGGTCTCTGTGCTTCATCACATTTCCTTCTGTATTGTCCTTGCTTCGCATGAGGACTTTCTTCAGGCGTGGTGTATGGATCCTCGCTCTTGGGATCATTGGAGCTTCAATCTTTCTCAATGGTCTTTGGATGCTCACCGGGGACGTGAATCTCCCCTTGCTGCGATGTGGGTTAGCCTTCCAGGTATCCCTTTACCTTTCCAAAACTACGGTCTTCTCAGACCATTGGAGATTCACTCGGTGGCTTTCTGTGCTCCGATCTTCGTACCAGATGCTGCGCAGAGGTGGCCATGGCCCGCATCTGTGTTGAAATGGATCTCTCTCTCCCTATTCCAGATAATCTTGATCTTCGGGTGGCGGGCTCGCCCTGTTGGTCTCATGTTCTCTCTTATCATGTTTTCCCAAGATTCTGCTCCCACTGCAGCCTTCAGGGTCATTCCTTGCATGTATGCCGTCGTCTTCGGAAGGGTGGGCATAGCGGCCCGCACAGACCCTCAGGTGTGGGGGATTCTTCTCCCTCCCCGCCCCTTCCTAGTGGGTCAGTGGATGTGGCTCCAGTACTAGAGGTCGGTTTGGAGTGTCTTCAGGAGGCAGCGGATTTCGGGAGCAATTGCGAGGATAAGCTGAAATCAGTCAGTGGACCTTGCAGAGCCTTGGTGCCTTTTGTTCCGAGAGGTATAGCTCAATCGGTTAGTACCTTTTTATCCTCCTTTACTCTTCCCTTAGGATTGTCTTATCCTCTTCCCCTCTTCCATTTGGACCCCCTGCCATCTCGGTGTACCTTTGGACGGGCTGGCCGTTCTCTGGAAATGGTTCCTTTTGGTTTTTCCTTCGAGAGTTCTATGCCTGCCTTGGGCTTTGATTTTTCCCCAGATTTTCCAAAGGATGCTGCCTCGCGGTCGGAGGACAGGCAGGTGAGGCTGAGTAATTCTCTCCCAGCAAGAAATCACAAATCACACCCGTTGTCTTCTGCTGCGGATAGGCCTTCTAGTATACCCAATACTAACATATCTGACGTTTTCACTCGAGCTCAATACTGGAAGCTACTGGGGGGAGTACCCTCCCATTTTGACAAGGCCATGCACTTTGGGTTCAGTCCCAGAATCCTCTTTTCCCAATGATGTCGATGTTCATCTGGAATATTCAGGGAACTGGATCTCATATTAAATCCGACTTCGTTTCCTCGGAGGTCTCCAAACACAGAGTCTCTCTCGTTGGCCTTCTTGAGCACAAACAACCGTCTGATAAAATCAATGTTTTTTCAAGGAAGATTAAAACGCAAGAGTGTATGCATGCTGAGCCGGTTAAGAAGCACATATGGATCTTTTGGAACCGAGGCACCTAAGTTATCCTTTCTTGGGACATGGACCAGTTCATCACGGTGGCGGTGTCTCAGGGAATACACTCCTTTTTCGCTATGTTCATCTATGCAAGTTGAGACCCTCACCAAAGGGAAGTACTGTGGGGGGAGCTTAACGCTTTTGATCCCGAGAATCACCCTTGGTTTGTTGTAGGGGATTTTAATGTTGTTGCTGATCTAGAGGAGAGGAAGGGGTGAGGGCCTTTTAACATGCAATCAAGTCGTTCCTTCTCCCAGTTCATGGCGGGTAAGGGGCTTCTGGACCTTGGGTTTGCAGGCGATTTGTTCATGTGGTGTAATAATCAACAGGGAAACCGGTGATCGTGGAGTCGCCTGGACCGTGGCTTAGCCAATGTGCATGCTTTATCTTACTATCCTAACTCCAAGGTAACACACCTGGCACGGGGGATCTCTGACCATTCTCCTCTCCATCTTTCAATCTACAATGGGCATGAGATTACTGCTCATTTTCGTTTCTACCCTCACTGGGCGAACCTCCCTAGGTATAATGAGCTGTTGCGTGACTCTTGAAATGAACCAGTAACTGGCCATACTTAGACTGCCTTTCATAGAAAACTACATCATCTCATATCAAAGCTCCAGATATGGTCGAGGGACAAGTGCCTGTCTGACAGTGATGTGGACCTGGTTATGCTTGAAGTTGATTTTCTTGAAAGACAACTAGAATCAGATTGGAATGAATGTATATTTGAGGATCTTTCCAATAGAAAAGAAGAATTTAGGGATATACATCTTAGACAAGAATGTCAAGTAAGAGAGGACGCACGTATAAAATGGCTTAAGGAGGGGGACAAGAACACCGTGTACTTCCATGATTGTATCCAGGAGAAGAAGAGGTGGGTGTGCCCAAGAATCGATCTTGAGGATGGGTCATTTTCTAAAGACAGGAATACGATTGGGGAGCTTGCATGCGGCCATTTTCAAAACCTCCTTGCTAGTCCTCATGAATCTTCCCCGCCTGGATACCCTGAAGATGTTTTTGGCTTCTTTGATATTGTACAGTCTACATATACTGATCGGGACAACGTGTTTCTGAGTGTCATTCCTCATGAGGCGGAAATTCACGAGGACATGCAGAAGCTTGACCCTGATAGCACGGCTGGGCCGGATGGGTTTCCTGAAGTGTTTTATAGATCAGCATGGGAGACAGTGAAAGGAGATCTCATTGAGGTGATTCAGGACTTCTTTCGTGGAGGTCTGCTGCCTTGAGCGGCCTTCACTACTTCTGTAGTGCTTATTCCGAAATCTAAAGCCCCCTCCTCCATTGAGAACTTTCACCCGATCAACATGTGCAATATGCCTTATAAAATCCTCTCCAGTATCCTCAACACCCGCCTTGCCATGCATCTCCCTATCTGCATCTTGCCCGAGCAGCACGATTTCGTTTGGGGCCAATCTATTCAGGGGTCTATAGCCCTTTCACATGAATTAATCAGAGATATTAATCGGAATACCCATGGGTCTAACATGGTTGTCAAGTTAGACATGAGTAAGGTATATGATCGAGTCGAATGGGCCTTCATCATCAAAGTTCTGGCTGGTATGGGTCTGTCCACATGGAATATTGATCTGATTTTTCGTTGTTTCAGTTCAACATGGATGTCGTTAATCTTCAAGGGAAAATCCTTCTGATTCTTCAAAACGTCTCATGGTATTCGACAGGGAGATCCCATCTCACCAACTATTTTTATCATCACCCAGAACATTCTTAGCTGCCTTATTCAGCAAAACACCAGAAGCGGGGGTATTCTATCTTTTTATAGAAGAATGAATCTTCAGCAGGTATCTCATCTCATGTGTGCGGACGACTCTATCATTTTCTTTAATGCATCAAAAAGGTCGGTAAGGGCTTTCAATAGGGTTTTGGAGGTGTATAGCAAGTGGAGTTGACAAGTCATCAAACGAAGCAAGATTAGTTTCTTCATTTCGAGCAGATGCTCGGATGTTCGGATCCTCACTGTAATCAACATTCTGGGAATCCAAAAGACTGAGTTTCCTATAAACTAATTGGGAGCCCCTCCGTCTCCAAAATCCCTTCGCATCCACGACTTTGATCCCCTCGTAAGCAGATTCCCTAAGAAAATTATCAACTGGAAAAACAAGTATCTTTCCATCGGGGGGAGGATCACGTCGGTCAATAGTGTACTCATTTCCACCCTGATGCACGTAATATCTACCATCAAAGCTCCTAAGGGAGTTGTCCAGAGCCTGGATAAAATTCTTGCAGGTTTCATATGGGATCCCCATTTCAAAGGCAAACGACACTGGGTTTCTTAGGATAGGATGGCGAGGCCTAGTAGTGATGTGGGGATTAATATACACAGTCTTTAGGTAACCATTGCATGCATGCATGCAAAAATTGCTTGGGAAGTGCTGGAGAAGCGCTCTTTGTGGGGAACTTCCATGTATGAATGCTATAGTAAAGAGGAAAGCTCGACTGTGTCTCAATCCTCTAACCTCTGGAAGGCGGTTGCTACGCGAATCAGATCCATCTCATCTCAGGTTCATTGGATTATTGGTATAGGCGACATATCCTTCTGGCATGACAACTGGAGCGACACGATCATCAGATTTCTGGGATGACCTGCTATGAACATTACTTTCAAGGAGGCTTCATGCTATCCTTCTTTCATTAAAATTATTTTGGACCGAGATCAGTAGGAGATTTTTCATCTCATCGAACTTTCAACTTATCCCGACAAATGTGTGTTCACCCCATCCTCTTCAGGGGCTTTCTCTACCAAGGAATACCGACGCACAATTTCATATCCTGATGCAGGTGACCCCTGGAACAATACTCTATGGGATAACCTCATTCCTTCAAAGTTCAATTTTCTGGTCTGGAGAGTTCGAAACAGAGCACTCCCCACTGATGAAAACATTAGAAGATGTGGCGTGCAATGGCTTCCAGGTGCGTCTGTTGTAAGGGGAAGCCGGAGGAGACGTCGAGGAACCTATTTTTTGATAGTGAGTGGGAATTGGAAGTTTGGTCATTTTTTGGTGAATTCATGACAATCTCTATTCCACATATAAGAGATGATACTTTCATGGTCCACTATTTTTACGGCTCGAATGCGGAGAGCTCTGAAAGAAAAGCACGGAACATTATACTGCAGGCTGGATGCTGGTGGTTATGGAAAGCACGAAACAAAAACATTTTCGAAGGGGTGGTGTCATCCGGCCGTGAGATTATCTCCAAACCCCTTTCTCTCCTCCTAGACATGATTAGGACTCTCAGGTTTTGTAGGGAGACTCCTATATTGCAACGTATTAAGTGTATATCCCATAACCCAACTGCCTCCACTAATCAGTCTTTAGGCAATTGGGTAAGGTGGATTCCTCCGGATCGGGGGCTGAAACTTAATATCGATGGTTCATGCAAATCTGGAGTAATGACTGGAGGTGGTATTGTACATGATTTCTCCAGTTCGGTTCTCTTGGCTTTCTCTACCCGGTTGGGGCATGGTACCTCCCTTGTGGCAGAGGCAAAGATAATGTACATAGGGCTCTCTGTGTGTAGGCAGCGCAACCTTCATATCATGGAATCCGAAACTGACTCCTTAATGGTCCAAAATTCTATTCAGGACATGGGACCTACTCCTTGGTCGATTGAATATTTCATTTGTAAATGTCTTTCCCTCCTCAGCACTCATACGAAGCTATCTCACACTTGGCGGGAAGGCAATAGGGTGGCTGACTATTTGGCATCTCTGGATTTTCCTGGAACAGAGTACGTATATTTTCATGACCTCCAGAGCTTGAAACCAACATGGGTTAACATTCTAAGAGGGGATTCTTTAGGTCTTCATTATTTTAGAACCTCATAGCTACATGTCTCTCTGCCCTCCCTCCTTGTGGATTGGGTTGTCGTTCATGTTTTTTCCTGTTGTACTCTTTTTATTATATTTAAATTGATGATGATGATGATAATAACACATCGAAATGATTTTATAAAAATTTATTTTTATTTCTATAAAATGGAAACATTAAATCTAAAATAATTTTTAGGAGGAAGTATGTAACAACCAAATATTTTATGTTATTCATATTTCTAAATTCAATCTCTTTAATAGATTATGATACACAGACGATCGAGTTTAAACAAATGATTAAATAGTATTATTTGAATGTAAAAGTTATCACAAATCCATTGGAATTCTAGGAATAAATAAGATTAAATAAATTATGAAATATATATTAATTTTTTTTATAAAATTATTTCATTAGTTACCAAATAATTACAAATTAAAATAAAATTCAATTGAACATAAAGGATGTGTTTTTGAAACAACTTTTTTTTATGCCTATAATAAAATTTTATCTTAATAAATTAAATTAATCAATATTAGTGAAAGTTATTAATGAAAAATACATGTTACATATTCAATAATTTTTTTAATTCATTTAATAAATTTGATAGACATAAGATAAGAATAAATTCCATTTTATGCATTTAATGCTAAATTTTTCAAAAAGGAAATTTTTTCTCCTTTTAATAGCACTCCTATTTTAAAACTAAATTTTTAAAATTTTATAAATTTAATTAGAGAAAATAAATTTCATTTTTGAAATTGTAATATCAAAATCTTCTTGGGGTGGTTTTTGTCATTTTTCTGAGAAGTTTCATTTTATGATGAATAATGAATATAATGAATTTTAATAGAAAACTGATTATTCATATAAATAATTTATAAAGATAAACTATATTTTTAATTAGTTTTAAAGTAAAATTAGACTAATTATATTTCAATAAATCAAATTTAGGACATTTTAATCAATTTCACTTTAAAATTAGATATAAAATAATTTCATACTTTTGAACATTTTCTTTTTAAAATCCCGTCTGGTCATGTCATCTACAAGATAAATTTTGAATATATTTTTTATAATTATGTGAATTCAATTTGGTAAAATGGATACCATATTTGGAATAATAAAGTAAAATTTTTGATGTGAGGTTAATTTAATTTTTAGGAAAAAATATTTTTCAAGTTAAAAACAAAAATTTACCACAGTATGGTTAAGAAAATCAAATCGGTTAAAGTCAAAATTAAATGGCTTAAAATACCTAGAAAATATAACATTTAATGGGTTGTTGAGGTATTTAACAACCTTGACCACCCTTTACAAAATTAATCCTCATAATAATTCATTAGAATTAATTCTACCCAAATTTTATTGGGTTTAAACATAAAATAATTATTTTCAATCATTTAAAACCACTCACCCTCAAGAATAAAAACCACCCTCAACAAAACATTTATCCTCATAAGCCTTTAAGATCCTCAAATATTTCTAATCCCACTCTACCACAATATCCCCAAAAAAGAGGGATTATGGTCTCACCCAAAGACAAATTCTTTGGTCTTTATGTGATCCTTCAATAAGGTCATATTAAATATGTTATTATCTCAAAGCACCTCCCATATTTTCTTTTATTCATATATTTTCTCCTCAAATAATTCATACATAAAGATATTAAAACTCAAAAATCATATATATACTGAAGTTTTATATTTCTAATAGAATATATAAAATCCATTTCATTTCCCATCTCCTCTTATTCAAAGAAACTATACCATTGTCTAAATTATGCCAGATAATTACCTCTATGAATAATGATTTTGTTTGTCTTCCATTATTATCTCCATGAATGGTCATAAAACAATTATTATTGATAAATAAGATTTTAATAAGTGTAATATTACTTATTTAACATTATGTAAATAATATATACATTATATTAAATAAAAAACTCACTCATGATGTTTGTAAAAGACCATAAAAAATAAACTAAACATTTACCACTATCATTTTATCAAATGAATCATCATAATGTATGGATGTAAAATGACATATGGGAAAATTTAAACTTATGGAAGTTAATGAATACCATTTTTTTTCACTTATAATGTTATGTTTCCATTTGATATGAAAATCCATAATTACATGCAACTGAACCAACCATGAAACTGTGAAAAAAACACACTCGAAACAATGAAAATAATGAAATATTAAAGAAAAAGTCGAAAGATGTTATCAAATTCCCAAATGAGGTATTAAAAATATGCATATTTTCTTATAATTAATCAATTTAATTATTTAAAACATTATATAAGAGTTTAAATAATGATACACTAAAGGAAAGCACTGAATAAGGTTTTTCTCATCTCACTTTTACGCCTGTTAGATATAATCCATATTCACCACTTATTTTTTATGTCTAGTGTTTATACTACCATTTGATATATCATATATTGAATATCATTATCTTCATGATATTAATTTTTTCATAAGATAATTCTTACTTTTTTGGGGCATATGATTCGACTAATTTCAAAGATATATGTTCTTTCTTAACTCAATTTTTCCAAAATCAATATTTTATTTTCAGAAAATAGAGAGATATCAATTTTTTAGTGGAGTGAGAACCCCAAAAATGAAACTATACCAAACCACACCAACATTACATTATAATATCATTAAACCCCCCCACAAACCATTCCCAAAACACTTAAACATTGTAAGAGATCACAAACTTATTAAATTAATATTTAAGTCTATTAGAAGGTTTATCTCTATATGGTTCGAGTGTAGAGAAATTACATTTTTATAGGCCATAGTTAATGATGTATTAAAGTTGGTAGGAAAAATTTCCCCACATTTGAATAAAATAATCCAAATTTAATTTACTTTCATTGAACCCTCTTGTAAAAATACATTCTTGTTTACAGAACCACCCCTACTGCTCATCATTGGTATCGACTAGATGCATTCTCCTGACTAACTTGTCTACATATTCTTGGGTGGCATGAATAAAAATTACATCCTCTAACATATCTTACCCTAAATGAAAATATAGGACCCATGTATTTCAATTGGTTTCCAACTCACCATCCCTTACCTTGTGATTGTTATTTTTTGTAGACCATATATCTTTTAGTTTTGTCAAGTAGGAATAGTCCTTCTTCCCTTTGGATTTGTTACCTTATTTTAAGATACAAATCTATGATTCATGGTTTATTTTATGACCTTTCTTCCTTCTTAGGTAATTAATTACTATACTATGTCTCTCCTCTATACTATATTCAAAAAATAATATATAAGACTTATAACCTATCTCTACTCTATGTATTCCATAGTCCTTGTTGAAATGCTCTAATAATATCGAAACTCACTATTCCTGCCCTACCCCTCAATTAAAATTAATTTAAAATGATTACCTAGTTTAATATTATCCATATTACTTATGTGATAACTTATTTATTGTTATCTTATATAGTTTTTACAATTTATTTCTATATATTTATAGTTAATTAAAATTAGCAATTCATTTGATTAATTATCACTTCCAGGATATGATATTTTCAAGGGATAATCTTTTAAAAATCTCCAATAAATGTTCCATTTCAAAAATAAAGTTTTTACATATATATCATTAACAAAATTCCACCATTTAATGTCACTATAATGTTTTGACTATTCATTCAAGAGTTTACACAATTATTTTGAATGGAAATGTTTTCTTTTTATAATTGTATAAAATTTTAAAAATAAATTATTTTTAAAGTGAAAAGGGTATTTTCATCAATAAGTTTTCAGTGATCTTAATAATTTGTTTTCATATATATCTATGTCCTTGGTTAAATCTTGTGTTTCATTGAGGAAGATCTTTTGTGATACCATTTTCCATAGTTTATTAAATGGTTATTGATTAGTTTGTACTATTTTAACACCATTAACCATATTACTCAAGATGGTTTATGATTATGTTTACTTAATAGGGAATGTTATTTACATTTTTATTCCAGTTTAAATATAAATTTATACATTGATTATGTTTCACCCCTTTCATATGTGGAATTTTTTGGACATAGTATGTTATCGGAATGGCATACTATATCCCACAGATGCATTGTTAGGTCTCACGAGACAAGATATAATGAGTTTTGGTCAAGGCCTTACTAATTTATTAGATTCTTGGTACGAATCCTTGATAATATTAGATTCTTGGGATAATGACTTGATAATATTATATTCTTGGTATAAATCCTTGGTGGTTTTTAGATGTATGGGATTATGAATTCTATAATTATGAAACTAATTATTAATTACCATGTGATTACTCGATTAGTATAATATTAACAGTTTCATTTTATAACTCGTTTGATTATTTAGATGGTATTATTTTCTCATATTTTATTCTATACATATTATGATCATGTTCTTGATTAAATGGGATGTATTTTTAGTTATTTACCTTCCCAAATTGACTATGCTTATTGATTTATGTTAGCTTCTGCTATATTTAACCCTGACTGAGCATTTGACCTCACCCATTTCTTATGTTTTATTTTTCCCTAAGTTCTATGAAGTATATTATGATTTATGTTTATGTTTACACTAAGGTGAATAATGGTGCTCTCAAATAAAATACCTTTCTCTATTCTATGTCTAAAATGTAATCTGAATTTTAAATATTTATCTAGTTTACCAAGAATGAAAAACCATTTGGTCCTTTCGGATATGATTTCTTGTATCTTATGCCAATGTAATAAATTATGGAACTAGATCTTGGATACCGGGGTTAGTTTCATTATAGTTGGTATCTAATAAAGTTTAGTAGAAACCTTAGGAACTATATTTTGAAAAACATAGATTATGAAATATAACCCTATGAATGACTTTGAGTATAAGTCAGTGTATAGGATATCATACTATATTTTTGGTAATGAAAATGGATAAACTACTTTAAAAATAAGGATTTATATATTGATATAGTTTCATGATTTATTCATCCTAGAAATTATTCTTTATCACAATGTGATTTATCTCTAAGATTATTGTCTCTCACAATGTAATTTTGGTTTTATTCAATGGATGGAACTAGAAAGAACTCGGTAAATGTTGAATATAGTAGAAACTTTTTCGATGAGAAACCAAATGGGAATATGAATTGGGTGAAGGATATTGTGATCACAATATTTTATTAACAACTTACACATTAACCAACTCTCAAACTCACTAATGAAGATAATGATAGAGTGTGTTGAGGCCTCGGGTGGTAGAAACCTTATAGGGATAAATATTAAGTTTTATATATGTAAATAAAAAGAGAATGAAAACCCAAGTGAATTTATTAGTTGAAAAAAACTATATTTTTTGGAGTTGAAAAAAGGATATAAAGAAAGTAATTTCCAAGTAGAAATTGAAATTTTGGAATAATGGTCTCCTAATGGTATTACCAATGGTTGACTATTTTAAATGTAGAGAATATGAGCATTATGAAAATATTTTTCCTAGAGGGAAAAATAATGTAGATAATCATAAAGTTTATACATGATATGGTTATACTACTAATTATGAAGATACAAAAAATGGAAAAAGAAAGGAAGGGGGTACTATGGAATAAGATGATGATGAGTAATTAATGGTTTAAGAAGGAATTACAACGATTAATGTTATTTTGTATTTGGATTCAAGAATAATATTATCAAGGATTCTCTTGATATAAGAATCAAGAGATATATAATTATTGTACTTTAGTAGTTCTTCTTTAAGGATTTGGAAGCATGTGATGAATAGTACCAATAACCAATAGAATTTATTCTTTAGCAAGTTGATCTTTGGGGAAACACATTATTTGTGGATTATTGCCTTAATATGAGATTGATGTTGAGATAATAATGAAAAAGAGATGTTTATGGGATAGTATTGGTGACTATGAAAGTGGTTAATGATTTTATGGTTTATTTATCTTTGTGGGGTTTACTACATGTTGGGATTTATGAAATATATTCTATGACCTATGATCTTATTTTTAGAAGAATTATTGTTTTAATTAATGTTTAAAGGTTATAAATATATTAATAAATTTGGCATGTGACCAGAATATCTACATTATTTTGATAGGAAAATATGATTTAATGTTTATTTTGTAAATTTAGTGACCTTACTTCTAAATTTGTGGTCTTTAAATTTAAACAAACATATTTTGGATGAGTCTTAAGATTAACTACTTATGGAATGGATAAAGTTGAACTTTGGATATTATTGTTTCATGTTAAAGTATGATTTATCATATTGGAAAACATTTACTAACCAGTTTTCTTTTGTATGTATTTAAAGTCCAATGGATTCACTCATGTATCTTTTGATAATGATGGTACAAACATAACAATTAATCTTGAATATTCATATCATAGTTTAATAAATGATGTGTATATAAATATAAGAACAATCAATGTTTTAAATTTTACATATGTGATGAAATTAAGAAATTATATCTTCTCAAATGATTACGAAATAATATTTTATCCTATTAAAATCATTTTTGATGATATTAATGACCATTTTCTAACCTATTTGGTCTGTGGTTTTGTGGTCATTAACCTTCTAATGATCATTCTCTCTATCATTCTCTATGAAAAATTAATAGCTATATTTCTATTAAGTGTATAGGTTTTCAATTACTACTAATGTCATACTATTCACGTGCATATTTTTTGAGGACCTTCACATTTCCCTTTCCTTATTTTTAGGAGTTTTTTTACTAACCTTATATATGATGGGGGTTTCCCATAAAGGAATTTTCAAGTATCAACCATCAATTTTCAGAGTGAAATTTAAAATTTCAAGGAATTTTTTTTTGAAGGAGTGGACAATGTAATACCCAAATATTTTATAGTGTGTATCTATTTAAATTCAATATATTGGATACCATATGTTACACGAAACACTGATCTTAAAAAATGAATAAAAAATATAATTTAATTATGTTAGTTTTAACCTATCTATTTAAATGGAGAGAATAAATGATATTGAATAAATTATGAAAATATATATTACACATTTTTAAAAAATTAATTCATTTGTTACCGATTAATTATAAATTAATATAAAACCCAATTTATCATAAAAGATGTGTTTTATATAAAACTAATTTTTTTGCCCATAATGGAACATTATTTTAAAAAATTCAATTAAGCACTATATATGAAAGATAGTAGTGAAATTATATGTTTTATATTTAATAAATTTTTTCCTATATTCATCTAATAACTTTGTTAAACTTTAGATAAGAATAATTCACATTTTATGCATAAAAAGCTATATTGTTTTTAAAGGCAATTTTTCTACATTTTGACGATGCACCTATTTTAAAACAAAATTTTGGAAATTTTATAAATATAATTTTAAAAAAAAATTATTTTTAATATATGGATTACAAAATTTATCTAGGGTGAATTTTTGTTATTTTTAGGAGAAGTTTCAAATTTTAATGAATAGTGAAAAATATAGAATTTTAATTATAAATTGACTTTTCATCTAAATAATTTATAGGGATGAATTATAATTTAAAATTTTTTTAAAGTAAAATTATATAAATTATACATAAATAAATATAATTTATTTCATTTTAATAAATTTTAAATTGAAATTCGATAAAAAAACAATTCAATCTTTTGAACATTTTCTGTTTAAATACCTGCTTTATCGTCTCATCTGCTGGATTAATTTTAAATATAATTTTAATAATTCTCTAAACTGAATTTTTTAAAATGTATACCATATTTGGATTAATATGTTTTAAATTAGTTTTTAGGTTCATTTTTAATTTTAAACATAAAATGTTTCCATGGTAAAAATAAATATTTTCCGCGGTATAGGTAAAAAAAGGAAACAAGTTAAAATCAATTGGTAATGGATTAAAATTTCTAAAAACAATAAGATTTAGTGGGAGGTTGAGTTATTTTTATAAATTATCCATAATTTAAAAAATTAATCATCTAAATAATTCTTTGGAATAAATTAAAATCAAATGTGGTTAGCTTTAGACCTAAAATAATCATTATTTAATCAGTTCAAACCACCCCTCCTAACATATAAATACCACTACTCACCACCCAATTTCCCTTAAAAATCCTTAAAGAGACTAAAATATATGAAAATAACTATACTCCACACTCTAAACATGTACAAGTTATTCTTTTCTCACCCAAATACCAATTCTGAGGTCTTTAAGGGATCCTTCCAGGAGGTGATATTAAAGAGGTAGTTTTCTCAAAGAACATATCTTATTTTATTTACTTCTTCTATTTTCTCACCACCTATTTCATCTAGGAAGGAATGAAAAATATAGAAACATTTAAATAATTTAGTTTTATTTTTCTAATGTAATATATTATATCTATTTCATTTATTATCACCTCTTATTCAAAGAAATGAAACTATTGTCTAAATTATGCACGTTAATCGCCTCTGTGAATAATGATTTTTTTCATTTTCCATTACCACCTCTAGGGATAATCATAAAAATATTTTTATGGAAAAATAATATTTTAATAAATATATTATATATTTTTCCTTGTATGTTAACTAATTTATACATAACAATAAATAAAACTAAACATGCTTATGATGTTTGAAAAAAACTGGAAAAAATAAACTAAACATTCATGAATTACATTTTATCAAATGAATCATAATAATGAATGAAAGAAAAATGTTATATGGAACAAATAAATCTTATTAAATTTTACTAATACCATTTCATTTCACTTATTAATTTTTTTTCCAATTTTAAAATAAAATCCCTAATTATATGTAAATGAACCGAGCATGAAACCATGAAATAAACACACTCAAAAAATGGAAATAATGAACTATTAATTAACGAGTGGTAATATGTTATAAAATAAAAATATAAGATATTATAAATAATAATATTGTTCTGAAATTAATTAATAAAATTCATTTAACCATTATACATGAGGATAAGAAACACTACACTAAAGATAATCGCAAAGTAAGAGTTTTCCCATCTCACTTTTACTTCTATGAGATATAAGACTTGTTCATCACATATTTATTATGTGTGGTGTATATAATACTATTTGATATATAATATTAGGAATCTCATTATATTCATCATATTAAATGTTTCATTTGATAATTATTTCTTTTATAGGGAATATGATTCAACTAATTAGAAACTTGTAAGTGATTTCTTAACTCAATTTCTATTCATTGGGTTAAACTTATACTTATTTATTATTTCATGATAAGATTATATTAGAAATGAATTTTGGTTTTCTTATGTGTTATTTCCACTTATTTATGTGGATTTATAGCTAATACATATAATCTATTCATTTGATTAATATTGACTTCAATGATATGATATTTGTAAGGTAATCTCTTTTAAATATCATTTTTAAAGTTACTTTTAAAAAAATAATATTTTTTACATATATAGAATGAAAATAATTCCCAATTTCATGTAACCTAAATGTTTTGAAGATTTATTTAAAATATTAAACAATTATTTTGAATGAAATGTATTTATTTTATAATTGTACAATGTTTTAAAAATAAATGATTTCAAATTGAAAATTGAATTTTCCTCAAGAAATTATCAATGATAATAATAATTTATTTTCATCTATATCAACATCCATTATTTAATATTATGATTTATTGAGGATGATATATTATTATTAAATTATCCATATTTTATTAAATGGTTATTGATTAGTTTGTATTATTTTGATATCATTCAAAATATTAATCTAGATGGTTAGTGATTATATTTACATAATGAGGAATGTTACATAAATTTTGTATGATAGTTTAAATAAAATTGTATATATTTATTATGTTTCATGACTTTCATCTAATGAATTTATCGGAATTATAAATTTATTGGAGTGGATAGATTAATCCCCTTGATGCATAAGTAGTTCTCATAAGACAAGTAAGATTGGGTTTTGTCTAATGCGTTACCCACTTATTAGATTCAAAGAATGTAGCCTTGATAATTTTAGACTCTTGGAATAAATCATTGGGAGTATTAGATTGTTGTAACAAATCCTTGATGTCATTATTCCAATGTACCACAATATTCATTCCATTATTATGAAACCAGTAATTAATTTCCATGCGATTATTAAATTTTTAGAATACCCATGGTTAATTTTTCTAGCTCATCAGATTATTTATATGGTATTATTTGATCACCTTTTATTCCAGAAATATTATTCTCAAGTTATTGATTAAATGGAACTTATGTTCAATTATTTATATTTAATTTTTTATGCTTATTGAATCATGTTTTCTTCCACTGTACTTACCCCTTACTGATAATTTTAGATAACCCCCATTCTTATGTTTTCTTTTTCCCCAGGCCACCAAGAAGTATACTATGATTAATGTACATGGTTATGCTAAATTGAATAATGGTGTTCTCAAAGATTTTTTTTTTCTATTTTATGTATAAAAAATAATTATAATTTCAAATATTTATCCATTTTTCCAAGACTACTAAAATATTTGTTCCTTTGGGATGTAATTTCTTGTATCTTATGCCAATGTAATAAAGTAAGGCACTAGATCTGGGTTACTCAGGTTGATGTTTTTATAAAGGATCCCTTATTAAAAACTACTATTTGAATATTACTTTTCAAATAACTTTTAATGATATGATTTTCAATACATTTTTAGAGTAACAAATTACTAAAGGGAACTGAAGCTCAATAAAGAATAATATAAAAGAGGAAGATAAATAGAGGTAAGGTGGAACCAAAAAAAGAATATTCTAATAAAAACACATAGTGGTAAAATTCCCTCAGACCACTAGGGTTAAGAAATAATAAAATATACTTTAATATCATACAGTGGAAAGGGTAATAACACATTACTAAACAGAGAGGAATACATACTTCATTAGCATAGTTAGTGGAATGGGAGCATGTCTTGTTTATGTTCACCTATCCATGTACTGACGTTCCTGATAGTTTTGAATAATAGTAGCCATAATAAATATTGTAGAAAAACACTAACTAATTTCACAAACACCAATATAATTTAAAATCAATAAACCCTTTGAACATATTTTAATTGCACACCTAATTTCCTCAAAATTTAATTTCCATGCAATATATGCACAACTTCCAAAAAATTTCAATTTTTTTAACATTTTTTTGAAGGTTCCAACTAGGCCACACAACATAAAATTAAGAATTATAAATGTTTGAACTAGTGTAAAATATTTAATTGATTTATAAAATATCATAAAATATAAAATAGATTTTAACACACATTTTCAAAGCCAACTAGGTAATTTATCAGGCACTAGACATGTGTTGTTTAATGAAACATTTTTTTTTCAAAAACTTATAATTGGTAAAAAATTTAAATTGAATTTAAATTAAATTGACCCTTGAATTTACATTCAAATAATCCTTATAAATCTTCTATAACACCAATTAACACCAGAAATATTAATTTAAAATGAAACCAATTGTGTTTCTTGAATTTAAAGACAGATTTGTGGGGAAAACTACTTCAAATCCTGAAAAAATAACAAAGCACTGAATATTTGTTAAACATGAAATGGAAGAGGGCCCTAACACCATATAAGAAATAAAAATAAAAAAAACATCCAAGACCCACACCCCTACGATTCTACTAAGATGATACATGGGGGTTGGGAATTAGAGGAAGAGATAAATATAAGGTGAATGAATCCATAACTTTAATGTTAAAACCTAAAATATATAAAAACCACCTTGAATCACCAATATTAGAGGAATAAAAGAGGAGGTGTGAACACCAATTTTGGGATCCTTGGATATGTCCTGCGATTTGGAGGGAGAAGGGTTGAAGGGCTCAAATTAGGTAAAAAATGGTGGTGTGACTTTATAAAAACCAAAATTTTAATTCCATGGGTGAATATCATATTTTTTCTAGAAAATGGACCAAAACATGTGATAAATATATGTTCCTTACTATATGATATAGAGTATATCACGTGATCATTCTACACTGTTTTAATAACCATGTTCAAATAATGTGATTGGCTCTCCTAAAAACTATAGGCATGTCACACGGGTTCCACATTATTAGTGCTAACCATGAACCAAAACTGCGTGACATACACCACACCCCCAAAACTCTAAAATTCATATAAAATTGGTCTGATAAGAAATAGAAAAAAGGGAAATAAAAATTAATAAAATAAACGATCAAAATCATGGTTAGTGTGTAACATTCCTCTTATTTCTTTGGTATTTCACAATTCTATCATGTGTGTCCCTTAAACATGAAGGCTATGGTTGATTAAGGGTTTTTATATATGATTGTTTTTGAAAATTATTTTTGGTTTAGTGTTCTCTATTTACTCTAAAGAATATATTATATCTTTGTATTGTGTATTCTATTTGGTTTTTTTGTAAGTTTCAAGTGTTTTTGGTATGTGATTTCAACATATGACTTTATCATCTGAACCTTTGTTTCTTACACATGTTTAAACTAGTTATTTTTTTTAATGTCATGTATTTAATTACTAATTTTTTTAAAGATATAAATTATTTTATGCTAAAATTGATTTACAAGAAACGTTTATTCTTGGTTTTGGGAGTTTTTGTAATATATTTTTTAAATCAATGAAATTGTTTCTAACTGTGAAAATGGTGGCTTCTTGAGAAGGCTAAAACACTTGGGATATTAGGTATTTAGTGGTTACTCTAAGGAAAAAATAGATAGTTATGTTTATCCACCATGGAATAGGATATATGATACATATTTAACAAAAACATTAGCAATAATAGAATACACATGTTGGTGATCTCCAATCACTAGGTTCATGTTCCAAAAATTTGTGCACACTTGGTTTTATAAACTTTTTTAAAGTATGAGTGAAGATACAAGCTCCCTTTGACCTAATATACCTTAGTAATCCTTACCATGGAGATAAATTGTTTTGTTTTCAAATTTATTATATTATTCATACCTTTCTTTAATGATGTTGCAAAGTGGTTAACCTATTTTTTTATTTAAATTTATGAAAATATAATATCCTTATATTTTATTTCCTAAAATTAATAATAATTGGTTTATTTAATATAGACTTCTTATTGAACACTTGGTGGGTCCTTATTGTGCTTGTTGATATCACACTCTACATACACCCAATGTTTGTATGTAGAATTTGTTATGTATGATGAATGTAAGAGAAAGGAACCGGTCAAAGGAAGTGAATTCTCCTGATAGTTTGGTATGATTTATGGTGGTATCATGGTGGTATATTGACCCACATATCACATATAGATGCATTTTAGTCTTTTTGTTTATTCAGTTTTTTCCATTGGAGCAGTAATTGTATTATCTCAGTGACACTATTGTCATTTATTATTTTATTATCTGGATATATGTGGTAGTGATGTTTACAGGTTAGGTGTTTTTATTTATTTATGATATAAGATATAGTTTTGTTTTATTCCTTATTTATTTATAGAACTTAGTTCTATTATCTTTATGATTTAATTGTTTCCTAAAGTATGTTCAAGATTCCCAATAACTACTTTCGAGTTCATGGGGATTGGGAACACCCTAAAACACTACCTACATGTTTACATGGTTGTTCTGTTTATGGATATCTCAAGTTTGTTCATTATAGGAGAAGTGGGGTCATGAAAACTCCTTTTATAAGTGATCGAGGTGACACTTTTGTAAATATTCATAATATTATATTAAAGGCATGTCCTTTTTAAAGGAACGTGTCTCTAAAATTAGAAAATATTAGGGATAGGTTTAGTTGTGGGAAATCCTCCTCTCATCCACATAAATTAGAGTTATTATTTGAGATATTTTATACATTTCCCCTTAAAATTTATCCCTTTACCCCATTTTAGTTTCACTATGGTAACTCATTTTTTAACCTCGATAACATAATTTCTTTTCCAAAAATTTACTATCCCTTATTATATGATGATTTTAAATATTTAATCTATTTTAAAATATTAAATTTTCAAAAATGATAAAAATGAATTCTAAACTGATAAATTTGTTATGAAAAAAAATTTAGTCACATTTATATGATGATAAATATATAATTTTACTTTCTAAATTCATATTTGTTAAATTATATGGTGTTAATTTTTTTAGTCACATTTATATGATGATGATGTCATAAAAGTTATGGTATTTATAAAAATAGTATTTTATACTATTCACATAAAAATTATTCTTTTTGAAATATCCCAAAAATTCTACCTGAAACTTATTTTGATATGATTAATCCACAAAAGAATTTGATTTTGTTAAAATTTAAAATCTATCATTTAGGAATTTAACATTTAAATGGAAATATAAAATATACGGAAAACTATTATTATAAGAAATTGATTTTTTTAAAATATTAACTATTTTTATTCTTATTTTCTATCAACTACTAATTATATTAGTGCTAAAATATTATTCATATCAATGATGTACTTTATTATAATTTAAACATAATATATTTTGTTTCTAAAAAAATTTATATTGCATAAAAGGCAATATTTTGTGAAATATATCTATAGACATAAAATGATTTTTTTAATTTCCTAGTGATAACTATTAGATTTATGTTAATTTATTTTATTGTAAAAAGTATTTACAAATTTATTTAAAATCAATCATTATTCAAGAGTATTTAAAATCACACTACACTTTAAATAAATACAGATATTTATAAATAGTAATTTTATGTTAAATAATATTTATCAAATACCATAAAAATTTATATTCTAAAAATTTATCATTCCTAATCAATTTACATTAAAATATTAATTTAGATTTTATAAATATATAAAATAATAATAATTTGTGCTGAATAAAATGTATATTTTTTAAAATAAAATATTTTAATTAAATATTATCTTTTTGTTTCATTTTTTCATTTTTATAATGTATTAATTTTTATCTAATAATGTATTATTTTTTTTAATAAAATGCATCGCAGTTTGTTTTTATTCAGCATGACATGCGAAACAATCTATTCAACATAATATTTATTTAAAATAAAATTCATACAAAATTTCAGGTTGTTATACATATATTAACTGAACATCACTACTGATCCCCTATTTCTTGATCTTTAATATTCACCATTATTTTCTTCTAAATTAGATAACATTTTCCTATAAAATAAGATCCACTATATATAGATACTATTGGAATTTAAAATTTTTAATTCAAAGGATTAGTAATTTCCATATTCCATTATTCAAATATTTTCATTAACTCAATCCCCTACAAGACTACAGTATTAAATTCAAATAGGTAGTAATCAGTTTCTCAAATAACCACACAACCATCATGAGACTTTCATATATTCATCTATGTTCAAATTATTTAGATAACATGAATCAAAAAATGAAATACTTCTTCATGGTGTAATGGGATAGTTTCTTCCTTAACTATCATCAACCACCAGACGGGTCATGACATGATGCAATGCTTCATTGAAATATTTATCTGACAATTGAAAGGTAACTTTGCCTCCAAAATAATAACCTTGTATATTTTTATAGAGGTTCTTTTCACTATAAAATCATCAAATTGTATTTTGAAATTAATATTTTCATGGAATGAAAATTCCTTTCATTGCATAAGATTTTTCAAATAAAATCACTGAAAAATTACCTGAGATAGTTCATAGTGTGAAAAAACATATTAAATTTTAACATCTATTTCTATTATAACTAAAAATAAACCTTGAATCCTTTATAATGCTATATTCATGTCAGGGTGTGTAGCTTGATAACAAAAAATTTCACAAAAAAAAGATCCTTATAAACTCAGGTGAATAAACCATACATATATGTCCTGAATGAAAAATTATCTATATCATGTCATGAATGAATCTTATGACGTTCCAATGATAGTAATGAAACACATCTTCATGGCCTGATAAATTTGGCCACAATATGATCTTTTGTTTTCTGTAACTTCTAAAATCAACTATAGATTCATCAACCTCCTTTAAAAAACATACAAACAAATTATTTTTTACAAGAAATCCAATATAACAACATATGGTTACAAAAAATACCCCCACTAATATTTAATCAATATATAACTCTAAATATTGATATGTACCATCAATCATGCCACAAATATCATATGACTCTTAATCCTGATATTTCTCTTATAATTCCCTATATTCTCCCAATGTTACGCCCCTTTAATAATAAATTTCAAACTGTTTTTCGACATCAAATTCTTATCATGTTTTCACCTTTATTCTAAATCATAGTAAATAACATTTAACTAAATATCTAGGACTATCCAATTGAAATAACATTTTATAAAATAAGAGAAATAATTGAGTGATGTAATATTTTCTAATTGGAAATAGACTAATAAAATATATAAAATTATTCTAAGTCCCCGTTGATAGTGTCCACCATATATTTTTACCTCTATTAAAAGAAAATACCATGAAAATGACATAGTAACCAAATATTAAAATATATACAATGTAAAGAGGAGAATTTTCCATACGTTCTATGGTAGATGAATTTGGTTTAACTCCAAGGTTCAACCTGTGCTTCTCAAATATTGATTCATTAAATGATTTGGTAAAAATATTTTTCCACTAAATATTGTGTCCTAATAAATTATATCTTCAAAATTTTCATCTACACCTTCTCATTTATGAAATGATATCGTATTTCAATATTATTTGTATGTGATTATTGAATAAGATTCTTTATTTATTTTATTTCACTTTTCTTATCACATAAAATCATTAGGTGCCGTTTCACTACTTTACTAATATATTCTAATTATTTTATTATAACACTATGATATTTAAGTATCAATTTAAATAATATAAATATTATTTTGAATATCTCATTTCACATGAAAAAAATAATAGAAACAAAATTTGATATATCGTATTAAGGTAAAATATCAGAATGAAAGTTATACATTAATACATCATGAGAATGCAATAATAAAATAATAATATAACATTTAATTAAGTTATTATATAAAAAAGTTATAAATATATTTTTATGAATCATATATTATAATTATATGATGTATTTATAACCATTAATGTTATATTTTAATATCAATAGATTGGTAGATTTTAATTTTTCTTAGTATAAATAATTAATTTAAATAGTATTTGGTGAAGATTATTTAATATTAAAGTAATATTTGTGTCAAAGAACTATTTTCTAAAGTGTTGTGTATTTTAATTAACTATGGAAAAAGAATTATTTTAATAAATTTTATAGATAATATTTATAATTTCAAAAAATAAAAATTGATCAGATAGTTATTACTAGTCATGTAATAAGGATAAATTCATTTTATGCTTAAAAATATATTTTACAAAAAATTATATATTTATGTGATATGGATTTTTATCTCAGTAAACTAAATATATTATGGTTAAATAATATTAAAATATACTTTTATATGAAAATATATAATAGAATTAATTAAAAATTGATAGGAAATAAGAATAAGAACAATTGATATTAAAAAAGCCGTTTTCTATAAAAATAGCTTTCATTATATTTTTTGTTTCTCTTTAAAAGTTAAATTATTAAATTTTTTAATTTTCATTTGATAAAATGAAATTTATTTTTGGTCTCAACCTAAAAATACTATTTTGTGATTTTTTTTTGATTTTTCTGAAAAATTGGATTTTTAGATGAAGATTATAAGATACTATTTTTACTAGAATTCTAAATTTTATTATATAATTATGATATAAGAGTGAAATAAAAATTTATGAATCCATTTTTTTAATAAAATATGTATTTAAAAATTAAAATTATACATTTAAAATATTTTTTTTAATTTATAAATCAAAAAATTTATATTTTAGAACCTGAGTAGTATTTTTACAAAAAATATTTTTATTCATTATATTTTTTGAAGCTAATATTATTCAAATTTATAAATTAAATATTTTATATATTTTATATTTATAATCATAATTTTCAAATTAGGTAATAAGGGTAATTTCATTTTTGGAAATAAAAATAATTTACCAAAGTTAAAAAAATAATAACCATGGTAAAAATTAGTTATAGTAAAAATTAAAATTAAGGGTGAAATGACTAGATAAATAAAAACCTTATCCTTTATTGGTGTGGATGAGATTTGGAATAAAAAGGAATCACATCCTCTCTATTATTATATACTTAAGTTCCACCTTTATTTGAAAATAAAACACCTTTAATAAAAAGAAATTAATATTTAAAATATTTTTATTGTCTTCACTTATAATAGATTCATCACACCACACTAACAAAGATACTCAAAAAATTCTAATTTACCCCTATAATTTTCCAATTTTCCTTCCTGAATAATATTATCACCTATTGTTGATATTTTTGTCCCTTAATAATTCCTGAACCCCTTCTAAATCAAGAATTTTTACTAAAAGAAATCAAAATTTTCTACATAATTATTTTCTCCACTATAATCATTTTTCCAATTATTATTATTCTACCTATTATTAAATATTTTTTAGTAATTATAAAATTATAAAATAAGTATCATTATAATTTTTTTTTATATTAATAGAATAAATATTAATTCCCTATCCTTTTTCTTTAGAAAACCGTAACATCTTTTGTTTTATGTGTGGCCTATTGCAATTATGAATATCATGTTTTATTTTTCAACACTGCAATACATGGATGGTTAAAAATTAGTATATGAGGAATAAATATGATATTTATTAAATTATTAATAATATAATAAGATAAATCAATTTTTATTTTTTTTGTTCTATGAAAGATGAAAACATCATTCATGTGTACATGTGGATTACCACCTCCCTAAAAAGATAAATTTCATTTTTCATAATCAACAAACATAGAAGATTATGAGAATTTATTGAACAATTAAAATTATTTTTATGACATGATTACACCTCTTGAGAACTTATATTAATTTTTAATTCAATATTAATATACTAATTTTTTTTAAAAAAAAATACAGAAACAAACTCATCCATGATTCCGTCTTCATGAATCATGAATAAAATATCATGGATTGAAATTAGAAAATTATACATCATTATAACGAATAAATTTTGGTAACATGGATAATAAATTAATTATTAAATTGATATCAATAGATGAGTATCAATATCTACATTGTAAATTAGGTTCAAAACAATCAAAATCACTAACATATAATAATGAAAATAAATTATAACTTACTAATAGATGTATAATAAATTATTATAATTGAAGGATATATATTTTATTACATATTAATAATGTTATTAAATAGGATATTAATATGGTTATGTTTATTATGGTGGAAGTTAAAAAATCCTTATAGAACTTGAGAGAAAATGTAATCATTTTTATCGTCTTGATTTTCTTTCTTGAAGACGTATGCCATATTCAATAATTTTTTTTATTTTTTTTATTTTTATAGTTTCCTATTTATGATTTTTACTATATATTTATTAAAATTATATATATTTTAACATCAATCAAATATTCTATTTTACATGATTTTTTTTATTTCAAGTCTTTCTAAATCTGTATGGAGTTTTCTTAACTCAACTTATTTTCTTGAGTAAAAATTATTTCACTATGACTATGGATATAAAAAATATTTATGTTTTATACTATAATGATATTATATTACCTTTAATTTTTAATTTTTTCTTAATTACATTTCTGAATCAAACATATCCTCTTTGTTGGATTTATTTATTCAAAAAATTTGATGATGTTAAGAATAATTCCCAACCTCTTTAAATAAGCACATTTTCTTCTATGTACATATTAACTATTACATCCAATGTTCTACTTTATCATTTATAAGTCAATTTTTTTCTCATGATCTAAAAATTTATCTTTATATATTTTAAATGGAATATTTATCACTCTTTTTATGTCATGGGTTTCAGTTAAGATATTTTTAATATTGAATGTTTTTTCTTTCATGATTGTATATTTTATCATCCACCTCAAATTTCCTTTTGAAAAATGTCATGTACTTTTTAATGAAGTTTTATTGAAATTTATGGTTAATTAATACTTGAAAAATTCTTCATGGAAAATTCTAAAAAATGACTCCTAAGTTCATCTATTTATGTTGATGTTAAAAAATATTTCCTAAAGACCATTTTTAAAATTTTCCTATCCAATTATCCAATTTAAATCTTATTGATATATTTTCCATGGAGTTATGATTCATAAATCACCATGTAAATTATGTTATGAAATAATTCTATTTGGTAACTAAATTTATGGGATCAATCATTCTAATATTGGAATTCATTTTATGTGATACCCTTTGGAAATGTTATAAAACCCGTTTTCATTCCATTGGTTATTTACAATAGGATGAGTGATTACTTTCATATGGAATACATATATATGGATCATGATGGGCGGGGTCCTATATCACCCTCAAGTTTATATGTTAAGGTTTTATATCTAATGAGATAACAAATAATGGGATTGATTGTATTTATTCACAAATTAAAGTATGTAAAAGATTAAATTTATTCACAATATAAATGGATAATTTCTTAGATTTATTCACAACATAAAGGGGGGAATGATTATGTTTTCTCATGATGTGATGTTTTCCAATTCTTATGTTTGTTTTATAGTTCCCTATTATTATATATATTAATGACATGCAATCTTTTTTTTGTTATATGCATACAATTCTACTCAATGGATTGTATTTATTATCTCACAATCTTATTCCATGGTGTATGTTTATTTATTTGACATCACTTGTCTAACTATAAATACTTTAAAAAAAATACTATTATTCCATATTCTTTTTAAAAATATATTTCTCAGATGCTCATGTTTTCTTATATGTTTATGTTCTAACCCTTGATGAAATATTGATGTGTTTTTCCATTACTGAGAATTTGAGCTCACCAATTTCTTACATTTTCATTCCCGAGGTTATGAAGATGAGAATAACACATGAAAATTCTATAATGGTTATACTGTGGTTTTATTATGAATTAATTTTCACAATTATAGTAAAATAAGTTTCTTAGGTAGTTGATACTTAAGAAAATTGACCCTTTAGTTCTTCGTATTGTGATATTATTTATGATGTGTAATATTTACCTTATGGAAATGATGAAAATTAAAGAAATTTGTAGCTTGTGTTTCCTCAGTTGGTATCAAATCAAGTGTTTAAAGAATATTTTTTAGCACCATATCTGAGAGTACGGGTTTGTGGAATCTAAATTGATATTAAAGGTTGTCTGTAAAGTATGTGTTTAAGAATGAAACATTGTAATATGGGTATAGAGTTACTCTAATGAAATTAAAAAAATTATTGGAAGAATATTTTTTAGTATTGAATTTGGGAGTGCTAGTTTGAGGCATATCAATTTGTATCAATGCATGGTTTAGTAATTTTTGTGGATTAGGACTAGAGAGAGTTCTTGAAAATAATAAGGATAATCCTAAATGTAGGTTAATATCTTGTAATTTTGGTAATGTAGATATTATTTGGTTTCCCCTAAATGAAAGTTATGTTATAATATAAAAAATTAGATACAGGCTTCGACATGGATACACCTAGAGGTAATAATCATAGAAAGGCTAGTTGGGTATTAACTCTATCTTCATTTTTTGAATAATAAGGTGGACTAACTGCATCCCCAGTTTTAAGGTTTTAACTGTGATTATTTCAACAGATTAAAAACACTTTAACAAGATGAAAGGAATAAAATATGTTAAAAATATATTATCCCTTAATTTAATTTCAATAATTATTGAAAATTATACTTCAAGGGTAATACCCTATGATTTTAGAAAAGAAAACTATGTTAGAAAGAATACAAGATACACAACACCAAACATAAATGAATGACAAAATATTTTTACTTCAACATGACCATTACATCATAGAAATTAAATTTGTTTGTATTAATAGTAATAATAATTTATGAGACAAACACAGAAAAATATATATATATGAATTTATTAATAAATATAAATATTTTTGATAAATTTTTAAATAACAATCAATGGATTTTTAGTAAAGTAATTTTATTATTCAAAAATATGTTTTATTAAAAATGATTTTAATTTCATTATATGGGAAAAAAATATAATTAATTTTTAAATATTTTATAAAATGTGTTTTATAATATGAAATTAATTTCTTAAATTAAAAATTAAAAATTAACTTATGGAAAATTTCTGTGATTTTTCAGAAAATATTGAATTTTCAACGAATGGTAAACAATATCAATTTTTCAAATATGTTCATTTATTTTCAATAAATTAAGTTATTTAAATGTACCATTATGTGTTTAATTTGATTAAAAAAAACATAAGTATTGTTTTTTTATATTTTATCAAATTGAATTCAATTTTATCATATTTATACTATATTTTCTTATAAGTTTATTTTTGTTCATAAAAACACATTTATCTAAAAACTGTTTTAAAGTGCATAATATTTCCCCATTTTAATTAATAAATTCATCCCCTAATGTTGAATTAATTAATTTGTTTTATATATTATATATATATTAATTAAAATTCAAATAATTATTACTAATAGTCATAGAGTTAATATAAAATCATATTATTCTTCAAAAATACGCTTCTTGAAAAACCTCATTTTCATTACTTCCAGGAGTTTAATTTTGGATTAAATTAGGAATATTATATGAATTGAATTTGTTAAAAGGTATTGAATATTTTGAGTAAGAATAATTTATATTATATAATATGATAATCTTTGTTTTTAGTCATAATAAATTATAAAAAGGGTAAAAATAGTAAACCACGGTTACGGGGAAAATGAGTTTATCGGGGGTTAAACTAAAAGGATAAGGGTTAGAATGTCCTAAAAATTTTCTAAAAATTTTTTTGAATGAGAAAATTTAAAAATTATATCATATAATTATTGGTAATGGTCCATTTTAGAGCCTTTTAGAATTTGAAAAATGAGGGCACAACTTATTATTTTCTAAAATATCAACTGTGTCCTCTCCTCCACTTATAAAAGCCTCCCCTCTCCCTCATTTTGACACATTAAAAGATTTTTGGTTCAAAAAATAACCATAAAAATACCTTTATTAATTCCTTATACACAACCTAGAATCCCGTTTTGATTATAAATCCAACCAATTAAGACTTTTCGTGCTAACCTATGAGGATTTTTGAAGATGAGGTATCAGGCTTAATTGAGTGTTTTGATTTTATTTCTTCTTCCACCTCTTTAAAATATTACCAAATTATGATAAACAATTATATTACATATAATTAGAAGTTATTATATTAAATTAATAACATAAATAAATCTCCTATTCCACAAAATGAGAAATAAATCATCATTCGTGTGCAGGATGGACTACCGCCTTGTGAACCAATATAATTCATTTTTCATCATCGCCTCTTTGAGCTTGTTATAATGATATATTTAAAGTATATATATATATATATGATAGTTGTAAAATAATTATACTTATATATTTAATATATCAAAAATACCAACTTACTTTTCATTCTGTGGTAGCTATGATATTATCACTCGTGTGTACGATGAACTATCAACTCGCGAAGCAATGTGATTCATTTTTCCCTTTCGCTTTTCATGGAAGGTAATAACGAAAAGGGTTATAAAAATATTATATATATTACACCATTGGAATTTAAATGAAATATTTATAATTCGGAAATTATATTATATCATTTACTTCTTACTATTCCATTCATTGAGAAATGAAAATGTCGTTCATGTGTACATGTGGACCACCACCTCCATGAAGCGATATGATTATATTTCCATTACCACATCAAATGGATAATATATATAAATATATTTTATAAAATTTTATGGTATTTATGATATTATGATAATTATATAAAGGTAAAATAATAATTATTTTCTTTTGGTAATGATCATTGAAAAATGGAAGCGTTACTCATGCACACGTATGAGCTACCATCTCCATGATCGCAACAAAGTTCATTTTTCAAAACCATATTTAATTATTGATTATTAAAGTATAATTCTTGTAAAAATATGATATCTATAACATTATTATTATTATTTATATGTTTTAATAATTACCTCTTTTACTATAGTCAACCTACCATATTCATTTCTGTCATAAAATTTTAATACCGTCAAAACTTACAAAGTGAGCTTAATTGATTAACTAATTGTATATAGCATGGTAAGAGATAAAACAAAAGTAATAATGAATTATAATTTTTTAATCAACTAAATAAATTAAATAAGTTTATTATTTTATAATATTAAAAACATGTGAGATAATTTGGAATCAAGTTAAAGGGAAATTTACCTAAAAACTTTTTTTTAAAAGTTTTAATGATTTATTTTCTAAATATTTTTATTCAATTTCTATACCCCTTAAATTATTTTATTTTTACTTTTATATAGAAATAAATTAACTATATATGTTATTTCAATGTCACTTTTTACTTTCTTTCAATGGTTTTCCAAACAAAGTCTTTTACGGAATGTATTGCTTTATTTACAAAATAAAGAAGAAATATTTTATTTTAATGTATATGATTACAATGAATTTTTATAATGTCATAATAACTTTATTATTATTTATTTCATATAAAATATTACATGTTTTATTAAAATAAAAAACCTATTTCATTTTATTCTATAAATTTTATTTTTGAAAAATTGGTTTTAATGAAAATGGATATATCAGTATCTGAATATGGTTTCTTATGGGTGAAAATAATTTTTTTATAATGCATGATTTTATGTGTTATGATTATGTTATGGTTAACGGGAATTTTTAATGATGATTGGTTGTTCTATTATAATATAAGTATGGGTAATTATGTTATAAACCAATGATGATTGGTAACATTATTAACCACAGATGGGTGGTTTTGTGATAACTCAAGCATGGGTGGGTCTGTGATAACCCTCTATTTCATTGGGTATAGAAGTGGACCGTATTCTTATTACATTTATAAGAGTTATATTAAGAGTGATATGGAAACTATTTCCCAATATAACTATATTTTTTATTTTATTATTTCTATGGGGTTTTACAGAAATCTTATTATTTATCATAATATGTTAACGATCTATGGTTTAAAGGAATGTGTTTGTTACTTTTATGGGTGAAAAATATAAATTTGTGAAAAGTAATTTTATGAGTTATTATTATTGAAAATAATACTTAATGAGTTTTATTTTTCACTTTTAGTTTTATTGTAAAATGTTTTATGAAAATATTTAGGCATCGAAATAGATTTCTTAGGTAAGAAAATGTTTATTTTGTGTGAAATGGTTTATTTGAAAAATGATTATTTTTATAAGTTTTAATTGACTATCATGTTTATTTCATTCTTCTTCTTTAGGTACCTAATTGGGATTTTTGTTCTCATGAGATATTTTGATTTTTTTTCATAGGGTTTAAGGATGAGAATAAACAAAGAAGAAGTCAAGTTGAAATTCATATTGATTTTTCATGAAAAGAAAATGAATTTATTTTTAAAAGTTTTATATTATGGACAAAATGGATACAGATTATAAGTTTCCACTTTGTAAAATTAGGATTTTTTTATTTTTGATTTATGTACTAATTATCTAAAAATATAAACCAGAAAAGATCTTTAAAATTAAAGAAAGTGGATTCTTGAATAAAATGAAATATTATGTTATATTTAAGTCTAGGTGTTTATAGTTTTACTAGAGGAGAGGTTTAGATAAATTTATATGTTAGGCTGTTATTTGAACATAAGTTAAATGTTAAATATAATCACAAAGGATAGTATGTTTGGGATAATTATGGTTATTTTGGATAAATAAAAATAATTAAAGATACCTTGTTTGATGATATATTTGTTTTTATCCATATCATATAATGGTTTATTGTGATTTTATTAATATTATCATACTAAACATTCTGGTTTTAGTACATAGATAAATCCAATAGGAACTAAATTAATTATAGATTTGATGAAAAATTTAATGCTTGTATGAATGAGAAATTGAATAGAATTGGTGATTGAGTGACAACCATTATGGTTATTCTTAACCAGATATCTACAGTTATGAGTTATAACATGAACCAAGGTGAGTTTCATATTAGACAAAATAATATAGAAATAAATATATATGTTTGTTTGGGTGATAATCATAACAATAAAACAATCTAATCACCTATATGTTAATAATTTTGGAAGAATCCCTGAGGAAAATTCATTAAGATAAAAAGAAGATTGTTTGTATGTGGAAACTGAGGGAATTAAGAAATATACTTCCATAGAAATGGGAAGAATTTAATTAATTAAATTAATTATAATAATATTATTCATTGTGAATCAATTGAATGTTTTATATGGGTAGTGTTTTTCAATTATTAAAATCAATGTACTATTGGGAATGATCTAGAATTGGATCAGAAAGACTATACCAATAAATTTCTAGAAATTACTAATTCCATTACCTATGAAGACTATAAAACTAAAAATAGTATATGAAAGTTATGGATTATATCTTGGATTAAATTTTAAAATTTTTTAATCTTAGGTCCTGATTCATATTTTAGATTATAGAAAATATTTATTAAGGAATAAGATGAAATTTAATGGTTAATGGAATATAAAGAATGTTGAGTGATTGAGGTTTCTAAATATAGGAATTCATACTTTTTTTATTCTGGTAGATTTAACTATGATCATAAGAAAAAATTAATTAATAATATTTCGATGTTTTATGTGATGTGAGTACTTTTGGAGACATTTATTGTGTGTTAATAGATGTTTAAGGTATATATAACTCTGAATATAACATGTGAAAATGTTATTTCAGAGAGAATTATATTTAGTTTTGTGGACATAAGTTTAAATATATTGATAAATTTTAGGGTTTATATTATCATTGAGGATTAAAATTATTTTTTAGGATGTTAATAATATTTATGGGAATGTTATTAGAATTATACTATTATAATTTTAGAAAAAAGAAAACCAGTCACATTTGATAAGGCTATGGTGATTAAACCCAAAAATAAATGAAGAAAGGGTTAAGCTACTACCACAAGCATATGTGATATTCTAGGTAGTAAGAAATATCTCATTTACTTGGATGGTTGAAAATATAATGGTCATTTTGATTTTTGAAACATATGTTTTATCGTATCGATAACCATGTGAATGAAAAGTGATTTGGTGATTAATGTTCTTTTGGAAAGAGTTCATGATCTTGGGAAACTTATATTAATAAGGTAGACCCAACATTATTTGATTTTACTTCATTAATAATGTTTTTATTATCCAATGGAAACATATGTCATTTTATAATAGATTTATATAGATTTAAGTTATTTATGTAAATGATTGATATATCTTGGAGATAATATGATTATATAATATAATTTTTTTTATCAATGATACTTTTAAGTGATTGTGTTATTTAGAGATAAACTTTAAAACAATATTAGAAGAATATGTGATCAAATACTTATGATCTTTAGGTTTCAAAATTTGTTCGGAATATTTTGATGGATTATAAGGGTAGTTTTTTACTCAATTATCTAAGATAAACTTTGGTAGTTACTATTGAATAATTTTAGGTTAATGTTGTATTTAAACAGATGATTGTTTATTAATTTTGGGAATTATTTTACTTTTTGGTAACTATTTTAGTTTTTGTTAATTTCTAAAAACACGTGAAATTGATTTTTATCATTTTTTTGAATTTTTATATATATTATAAGTGTAGTTTACTATTTCAAGCATAGAGAAATTTTTACATTAAATAATCTTTATTTGGAGAAAAAGTAGAGATTGCGGAGGAAAATTATTAATGGATGAGATTATACTTATTAATTAAGAATATTTATTTTTTATTTTCATGGTATAGATGGTAAATAAATTACTTAAATTTTAGAAAAGGATCCCAATATTAAAATGGTAACTATATTCTATAAATTTATGGTTTACCATCTCTCTATAAAAAAATCAAAATGTTATCTCCAAAACAACTTTTAAATTAAAATCATTATTTTCAATTGCCACCAGTTTTTCCAATATTTAAAACTTGTTATGTGTTATTCCAGGTGAAAATTATATTTACTTATCTCTATTATAAATAGGATTTTTTAGTAACCCGTTTTATGATGTGTAATTTTATGAAATATATATTCAAATGTAAAACCTTTTATTTTTGAGATCAAGCTAAAAATGAAATGAAATAATTCATTAAGGGGTGGGGGGATTTAACACCCTATAACTTTATAAAATAAAACCTTTTTAGATAACTTATAAGATACAAAATACCAAACTTAAATAGGCCACTAAAAATTATTATTTAAATATGACTATTAGAACCTATCCATTAAATTGGAGATTATTAATAGTATTTTCTAGTTTATGATATCTACAATTTTTTATTTCTTTTTGTGAGAAAATATTAGAAATAATTTATATAGATGTAAGAAAATTTATATGATAAAATTAAATTACTATTTCAAATCATCATTTAAAAATTAACTCAGGGTACTTTTTTTTATTTTTCAGAAAATAATAATTTTTCAGTGAAAAGTGAAAAATACTGTTTTTTCAAATACGATCATTTATTTTAGATAAATTAATAAATTTAAAAGTATCATTAAAATTTGTAATTTATTTTATGATAAATATGTATTATTTAGTAATATTTAGTCAAATTAGTTATATTTGAATCACATCTATTAAAAATTTTTAGTATAAGTTTATTTTTAGTCATAAAACATATTTTTTTGAAAAGTCATTTAATGTGAACTTTTTTCTCCATTTTAATTAATAAAAAAACATAATAAGTATTTATTTAAATTATTTTTTAATATTATATATCTATAAATATCACTTAAAATTCATCTGATGATTTTTACTAGTATAGAGTTAATATAAAATCATCCTATGTTTGAGGAATAGGTTTCTTGAACAACCACTTTTTCATCGTGTCAATTGGTTTAATTTTAACTTAAATTATTCCAATCATGTGAATATAATTTCATAAAATAGAATATATATTTCCAATAATCATAATTTATTTTATATAATAAGTTCAAATTATTTTTTTCATAATTAATTGTGAAAATACTAAAAAAATATTTAGCGTAGTAAAGATGAAAACGGGTTTACTAGGGCATTAAAATCAAAATATATGGGCTAAAATAACATTAATACATTTCTAAATTATATTGGATAGACATATTTCGACCTTTTATAATATAAATTTTAATAATGGTTCATTTTGGATACTTTTTTCTTTTGAAAAATGTCTTTACATATTTTTCCTCTTGAAACTTCTAAGTGTCTCATCTCCCCCACTTATAAATGGTCACCCTCTCCTATACTCCTCACACCTTAAAATAAATTTTTTTGGAAAAATACTTAAAAAAATAAATTCTTTAATTCCATACCCACATAATATAATAATTGGTTTTATCATAAATGCATCCTAAGAAGGATTTTGGGGCTAACCTAAGGTGGTTTACTGAATAAAAGGTATGATGCTTAACTAAGCATTTTTATTTTATTTATTTTTCCACCTCATAAAAATATAAATAAATTATGATGATATAATAAAAATATTATATACCATATTATTATAATTTATTGTGTTAAATTAATAACCTAAATCCATATCCTATTTTGTAAAATGGGAAATGAAACCACCATTAGTGTGTGTGAAGAACAACTACCTTATGAACCGATGTAATTCATTTTTATCATTGTCTCTAATGGTTTTTTATAATGGTTGATATAAGTATATATATTAAAATTTTAATATAATTATACTTATTTAATTATAATATCACATATAAATTCTTTCTTTCCATTCCATTTTGGATATGATAACATCACTCATATGTATGGCACACTAATGCCTCACAAAGCCATGCAATTCGTTTTCGCTAACAATTTTAATGAAAGATAATAAGTGTAAATTTAATTTATATATGTGATATTTATTTCATAATTTTAATATTAATGACATATTTATCATCCTTAAATTATAAAATATCATTTAATTTTTACCCTTCCATTCACTACGAAATGATAACATTATTCATGTGTACGTATGGACAACTGCTTACATAAAGCGATGTGATTATTTTTTCGTCACCACATCGAAAGGATAATATATATAAGTATATTTTATGAAATAATATTTTATTTATGATATTATGGTAGTTATTTAAGGACAAAATAATACTTATCTCATTTATAAAACTTTTGTTGAAAAATGGGAACACTACTCATGAATACGTAAATCATACCATCTCCATAATTGTAAAGTAGTAAATTTTTCATCACCATAATTAATGATTGGTTTTAAAATATTAATTTATGTATAAATATAATAAAAAAATTTATTCTTATTTTTCTATATATATTTAGATAATGACCACTTTCACCATATTCAACCCACTTAAGTCATTTTTGATTTATAAGATAAATACCAACAAAATGTTTGAGGTGAACATAAATGATTATCTAATTTTGTATATCATGAAAAATGATAAAAGAAAAAGAATAATAAAATATAAAAAATTTATTAATAAATTAAATATTTATCAAATTTTTATGATAAATAAATATAAATAACGTATTAGATGATTTGGACTCTAGGTAAGGGACACTTTAACCAAAATCCTTATAATAAAAAACTTAATGATTATATTTATAAATATTTTCCTTCAATTTCTATATAATTTGAATTATTTTATTAATTATTTTATATGGAAAAAAATAAATAATAAAATAAATTTTTATTTAACTTTTTTTAGATTCTTTAAATGGTTTTCGAAAAAGAATCATTTATAGAACATTAGAATTTTTCTATGAAAGACAAAAGGAATGTTATATTTTATCATATACGAAGACAAAAAATTTTCCTTCCACCATAACAATTATTTTATTCTTTTTATTAATTTATATTATTATATGTTTTCTTAAAATAAAAACAATATTTACATTTTTGTTAAAATATTAATTTTGAAATATGTGTTTTAAACAAAAGGTGTATGTAAATATCATAAAATACTTTCTTGTGGGTGGAAATAATGTTTTCATGACGAAATATTTTATGTGTTATGATTATGTTATGGTTATTTATAATTGTATATTATGATGGTTAGTTTTATTATAATATAATTATGGGGGGTTATATTATAAACCAAGTATGGATGGTTACATTTTTAACCAAGGATGGGTGGTTCTGGGTTAAACCAAGGAAGGGTGGGTCTGTGATAGCCCTCCTGTGCATTGGGTATGAATGTTAACCGTATATTTATTCCTTTTGTAAAAGTTTCTGTCAGAGGGATATATAAATGTTTTATCATGTTACCTACAAATTTTATATATGATTTAAATAGGATTTCATAGGGATATTATTACTTCTCAATGTTATATAATGATCTAATGTTTAAAGGAAAATATATTCTACTTTTAAGGCATAAAAGTATACCTTTGCAATAAATTTTTTATGAGTTTTATTGATTACAAAGAAACTATTATGATTTTTTACTTTTTTTTATATTTATTATCACTTTCTTAGGAAATATTTGAGTAGAAAAGATGATTTCTTGGGTAAAAAAATATTTATTTCGAGATTAATGATTATTTTAAAAAGGTAAATTTTTATAATTTCTCATGGGGTAACATGTTTCATTCTTTCTTTTTTATTCCCCTTATATAGCTTTTTATTCTCATACAAAATTTTAATGTTATTTTCATAGGGTTTACTGATGGTTAATAACAAATAAAAAGTCACGTTGAAATTCATTAAGATTTTTCATCAAAAGGAAACATGTTTATTTTTAAAAGTTTTATATTTTAGAAAAAATAGATACCAATTAGAAATTTATACTTTCTAAAATTATGGTTTTTTCAGTATGAGTTATTACTTAATTATCTAAAAAACTAAACTAAAAAAGATCATCAAGATGAAATAAATTGAATTCTTAACTAATACTCAGTATTATGTTATCATTAAGGTCAAGTCCATATACCATGTGACCCTAAATTTATTAAAATAATTGAACTTACTTGTAAGTTACTTAATTACATATCCAGTAATCCTATTATTATTTTATATAATGATAGGAATTTTATAAATTTCTGTCAAATTTTAAAGACACAACATTCCGATGTTACTCAGTTTGAAAATTACCATATGTCACTTTATCAATTTATCACAATGTCACAAACAAAAAATGTTAGTTTATACCTTTATATAGATGTAGAGAAGGGTGGTATCTCAGAAGTATATATCTATATTGTTTTAAAATCTAGAGTATGTTTTATATATATTTTTAACCATGAATTTTTTCACAAATTCCTCTTGGATCATGTCCGAATGTTCTATGGAAGACAAACCTAAAATGAAATTTCAATACTATATGTTCAAAATAAAAAATCACGTATAAATATTTATCATTTCTAAAACTCATTTAGAAAATTTTTCCTGAACTATTTGACATTAATTCATGGATGAAACAATTTAGAGAATTTAGAAACCTTATGATGCACTATGTTAACTCATGGATGCAGTCTACTACTCCCTTGAGCCTCTAAAAGTGAAAATAGAATTGGATTACCAGGTGATATTCATTTTAAAAGTCATGTATAAACATATTTATGTATTTTTTAATTTTAAATTTAAAATCATGAAGATATAATTTATTTACATTTGGAGAATGTGACACCTCATGATTTTAATATCAATTTCCTTTTAAATATTTTTTTTTGAATTACCTGTTTCACACACAACATGGAATTAAATGTCAAAAACTATCCTAGATACCCTTATACCCTGATACCTAATATGATACCGACATCGATCAAAGGGATTTATCGATCCCCATGGGCTGGATACTAACACCTGGAATCATAAAATATATAATTTGGAATGAATTTTCCACAAATATAATAGAAGAATCAGTTATAATTAAATATTCTCAAATCTCTATAGGGAGAAAGTACCAGAAACTAAATATGTAAATCAGAAAACTAAAACTGAATATCATTAATGTACTCAAAATAGGAATGATAAAATCAAAATACCGAAGGAAACATCACACTAAACCCAATGGATCAAAAAAATACACGCCATTCAAGAGGAATTTTGCCTTTTCTTGGAAGACTATGAAAAAATATAAAATTGTTTAAAGAAAAACATAGGGTGTGGGCTAAAAATACAAGTAGATCCTCACTAAGTGTTCCAAAGAAATATTTTATAATAAAATACCCAACCATGCCATCAATATAAATAGAATAGAGTTTGGAAATATAGTTTCATATTTAGAACAAAACATTATTTTATTATACAAGGTTGGAAAAACATTTCATCCATGTATTAAATAATTATTTTATATGAAACAATTTATATAAATACATTGGGATGAATGAAAAATATTTATAATAAATGGAATATACATGAGAGTATTCAGAAAAAGAACCATGTTCATCTTCCCTATAGAACAATAGTTCATAGTTATATGATGCTCACGCAAATCATATCAGTGATCCTAGAAATATGTTCACACACAGCCCTTAGGGTCAGGTTGAATAAGAATCATCAACATACCGTCAGGGATAGGATCTACCTAATTAGGATTTAATTAGAGTTTTAATCATCAATTCATTGCTATATAATTACCATCCCAGCATGATTTTCTCCAATAACCCACTAAATACCCAGGATATCTTGTGCCCAATCAATCAATAGATATAGATAAATTTATTTCATTTGAAATCAATCATTATTCACAATTCAATTTCCAAATTTTCTTCCTCAATATGACAATTAAATTTAAAAACAAAATCATGGTTTTTTTGATAAATTCATTCATTTTTAATAAAATAATCGTTGTTTTTATCAATTCAATTTAATCAATTTTTAAAAATCAATTCCTAAATAAATAATAAATTCCATCAATTTCCAAAATATGGCCCAAATTCTAAATCCATTAGAATTGGGGGATTTCCTAAAATTTCCATTCCAATTTAAATCAAAATCAAAATTTATATATAATTTGGGTTTCACAAAAATATTTAAATAATTTTAAATCAAATTCATCAAATTAGGGTTTAATTATATAGTATAACTCTAACAAAACCACTAACCTTTAATCACAGAACAAAAACTCAACCCCCACAGCTAGTTTAACCAAGGAAGAATGATGAAAATGGATATCGACAAATAAAACCTAGATTCAATATTAAATTAAACATAATTTATATCCATAAAACATATTCTGATCAAATAATCTCTATGGAAGAAAGAAATTTATTGTTGGATAGAAATAATGGGAGGATAACCACTTACTAAAGAGTGATCATATCTTGCACTATAATTTCTATTCAACAAATATTGGGGTTTACTTATCCAAAAAAGGTTTTTGAGAGCTTAATGTACCTAGTAATTCGATATATTTTTAGTTAGGTTCTAGTAGAGATGAAAACTAGGGTTTGAGGAATTTTAAAATAATTTTTGACATTTAAATGTCTTGTGTGCACAATTAACTAGGCATGACTCCTTGGTTAGAAAAATTATACACCATAACTATATAACCATCTATTTGGGTGTATAGTTTCTACTAGGTTGGCCCATGTTTTTTCAAACCATGTGCCAACTATGAAGATACCCATTATCCTGGTTTCTGTAGTTTTCACTCAGAGGATGTATGGTTTGTGAAACTCATACGCTGACTATGCATAATCTAAAACTACCAACAATTTCCAAAATTTTACAGGAAGAACCCCTAAAAAAGGTAGAACCAAAGCATGATAAAAAAGAGGAACGAGAAGTAACGAAAAACTAGAAACAAGTTGTTACAATCTCACCACCATAGAAACTTTTAGCACCATATCTGAGAGTGTGGGTTTGGGTCATCTCAATTGATATTAAAGGTTGTGTGTAAAGTATGTGTTTAATAATCAAACATTGTAATATGGGTATAGAGTTACTCTATTGAAATTGAAGAACTTAATGGAAGAATATTTTTTAGTATACAATTTGGGAGTGCTTGTTTGAGGCATCTCAATTTGTATCAGAGCATGGTTTAGTTATTTTTATGGATTATGACTAGAGAAAATCCGTAAAAACAACAAGGATAATCCTAAATATAGGTTAATATATTTAATGTTTTATAATGCATATATTATTTGGTTTACCCAAAATAAAATTTATGTTATAATATAAAAAATTAGATACAGGCTCTGGCATCGATGTGCCTAGAGGTAATAAACCTAGAAAGGCTAGTTGGGTATTAGCTCTATCTTCATTTGGTGCATGATATGGTGGAATAACTGTATCCCTAGTTTTATGATCTTGAGGGATATGTTTTGGCGATTCTTACACTATTTATGAACCATTATGTTTTATTTGAAATTATTTTCATTGGTGAACCTAATAGGGAAATGACCTTGAACAATGAATATAGAATCCAAGAGATTTAAAAGTTAAGGTATATAAATTATTAAAAAGTTATTTACTTCAATCATATAGGCTTCCATTTTCAAATTTGTTTAAATATTGAAATTATTTAATTTCCTCTATTTTAGCAAATCATTATAAATATTATGTAATTTATCCTGTTATAATTTATTAAATTATAATTCATTTACGGTTTTAACTATGATAATTTTAATATATTAAAAATACTTTAACAGGATGAAAGGAAGAAAATATGTTAAAATTATCTTATCCCTTGATTTAATTTCAATAATTATTTAAAATTATACTTCAAGTGTAACACCCTATGATTTTAGAAAAGAAAACTAGGTTAGAAAGAATACAAGATAAAAAACACCAAACATAAATGAACAACAAAATATTTTTACTTTAACATGAACATTACATCATAGAAATTAAATTGGTGTGTATTAACAGTAAAAATAATTTATGAAACAAACATAGTAAAAAATATATATATGAATTTATTAATGAATATAAATGTTTTGATAAATTTCAAAAAAATAATCCATCGATTTTTTGTAAAGAAATTTTATTATTCAAAAATACATTTTCATAAAAATGATTTTAATTGCATTATATGGGAAAAAATTATAAATAATTTTTAAATTTTTTATAAAATGTGTTTTATAATATGAAATTAATTTTTTCAATCAAAAATTAAAAATTAACTTATGGTAAATTTCTGTGATTTTTCAGAAAATATTTATTTTTCAATGAATGGTAAACAATATCGATTTTTCAAATATGATCATTTATTTTCAATAAATTAAGTTATTTAAAAGTACCATTATCAGTTTAATTTCATTTGAAAAAACATAAGTATTTTTTTTATTTTATCAAATTATATTCATTTTTATCTTATTTATGCTATATTTTCTTATAAGTTTATTTTTGGTCATGAAAACAAATTTATCTAAAAACTATTTTAAAGTGCATAATATTTCTTTATTTTAATTAATTAATACATCCCCTAAGGATGAATTAATAAAATTTTTTAGAGATTGTATATATATATATTAATTAAAATTCATATAATTATTATTAATAGTCATATAGTTAATAAAAAATCATCTTATGCTTCAAAAATATGCTTCTTGAAAAACCCCGTTTTCGTTATGTCCGCGAGTTTAATTTATGATTAAATTATAAAGATTATATGAATTGAATTTATTAAAATGGATTGAATATTTTGAGTAAGAATAATTTATATTATATAATATGTTAATCATTGTTTATAGTCATAATAAATTATGAAAATGGTAAAAATATTTTACCACGGTTAAGGGGAAAATGAGTTTATCAAGGGTTAGACTAAAAGGATAATGGTTAGAATGTCCTAAATATTTTATATAAATTTTGTTTAATGAGAAAATTTCAAACATATATAATATAATTCTTGATAATGGTCCATTTTAGAGCCTTTTGTCATGTGAAAAATGAGGGCACAACTTTTTATTTTCTAAAATATCAAATCTGTCCACTCCTCCACTTATAAAAGCCTTCCCTATACCTCCTTTTGACACATTAAAACCATTTTGGTTCAAAAAATAACTATAAAAATACCTTTATTAATTCCTTATACACAACCTAGAATTCCAGTTTGATCATAAATCCAACCTATTAAGACTTTTGGTGCTAACCTATGAGGTTTTTTGTAGATGTGTTATCTCAGTTAATCGAGTGTTTTGATTTTATTTCTTCTTACAACTCTATAAAATATTCCCAAATTATGATAAAATACTATCTTAAATATAATTAGAAGTTATTATATTATTTTAATAACATAAATAATTGCCATATTCCAAAAAATGAGAAATAAATCATTATTCGTGTGCACGATGGACTACCGCCTTGTGAACCAATATAATTCATTTTTCATCATCGCCTCTCTCAGCCTGTCAGAATGCTATATTTAAAGTATATATATATATGATAGTTGTAAAATAATTATAATTATATATTTAATATATCACATATACCTACTTAATTTTAATTCTGCGGTAGCTATGATATTATCACTCATGTGTACGATGAACTATCAACTCGCTATGAAATGTGATTCTTTTTTCCCTCACGCTTTTCATGTAAGGTAATAAAAAAATTGTTCATGAAAATATTATATATAGTAAACCATTAGTATTAAAATGAAATATTTATAATTCTGAAATTATAATATATCATTTACTTCTTACAATTCCATTCATTGAGAAATGAAATTGTCATTCATGTGTACATGTGGAGTACCACCTCCATGAAGTGATATGATTATTTTTACATTACCACATCACATGGATAATATCCATAAATATATTTTATTAAATTATATGGTATTTATGATAATACAGTAATTATATAAAGGTAAAGTAATAATTATTTTCTTTTTTTAACGATTATTGAAAAATGGAAACGTTACTCATGCGTACGTATGACCTACCATCTCCATGATCATAACATAGTTCATTTTTCAAAACCATATTTCATTATTGATTTTTAAATTATATGTTTTGTAAAAATATGATATCAATAACATTATTATTATTCTTCATATGTTTTAATAATGACCTCTTTGACCATAATTAACCTTCTATAGTCATTTTTAACATTAAATCCTAATACCGTCAAAACTTCCAAAGTGAACTTAATTGATTAAATAATTGTATATATCATGGTAAGAGATAAAAAATATAATAAAGAAAAATAATTTTTTAATCAAGTAAATAAATAACATAATTTTATTATTTATAAATATTAATAACGTGTGAGATTATTTAGAATCAAGTAAAAGGGAAATTTACCTAAATTTTTTATTTAAAATTTTTAATGATTTATTTTCTATATATTTTTATTCAATTTCCATATCATTTATATTACTTTATGTATACTTTTATATAGAAATTAATTAACCATAAAATTCATTTATATTTCACTTTTTACTTTCTTTCATTGGTTTTTGAAAAGAAATCTTTTATGGAATGTTTTGATTTCTTCACAAAATACAGAAGAAATGTTATATTTTAAGGTATGTGATTACAATGCATTTTCCAAATGTCATAATTTTTTTTTATTTTTTAATTCATTTACAAGATCCCATGTTTTATTAAAATAAAAAACCTATTTCATTTTATTCTATAAATTTTGTTTTTGAAAAATGGGTTTTAATGAAAATGGATATATCAATATATGAATATGATTTCTTGTGGGTGAAAAGAATTTTTTTATAACGCATGATTTTATGTGTTATGATTATGTTATGGTTAATGAGAATTTTTAATGATTATTGGTTGTTCTATTATAATATAAGTATTGGTAATTACATTATAAACCCACGATGAGTGGTTACATTATTAACAAAGGATGGTTGGTTTTGTGATAACTCAAGGATGGGTGGGTCTATGATAGCCCTCTACTACATTGGGTATAGAAGTGGACCATATTCTTATTAGATTTATAAGAATTACTTTAAGAGTGATATGGGAACTATTTCATAATATTACTATATTTTTTATTCTACTATTTCTATAAGGTATTACAGAAATCTTATTATTTATCATAATATATTAATGGTCTACTGTTTAAAGGAATGTATATGTTACTTTTAAGGGTGAAAAATATAAATTTGTGAAAAATAATTTTATGAGTTATCATTATTGAAAATAATCTTTAATGAGTTTTATTTTTCACTTTTAGTTTTATTGTAAAATGTTTTATGAAAATATTTAGGTATTGAAATAGATTTCTTAGGTAAGAAAATGTTTATTTTGTGCCAAAAGGTTTATTTAAAAAATAAATATTTTGATAAGTTTTAATTGACTATCATTTTTATTTCATTCTTCTTCTTTATGTACCTTATTGGGATTTTTTTTCTCATGATATATTTTGATTTATTTCATAGGGTTTAAGGATGAGAATGAACAAATAAGAAGTCAAGTTGAAATTCATATAGATTTCTCATGAAAATAAAATGAATTTTTTTTAAAAGTTTTATATTATGGACAAAATGGACACTAATTATAAGTTTCTAATTTGAAAAATTATGTTTTTTTTTATTTTTGATTTATGTACTAATTATCTAAAAATATAAACCAGAAAAGATCTTTAAAATTAACGAAAATGGATTCTTGAATAAAATGAAATATTATGTTATATTTAAGTCTGTGTGTTTATAGTTTTTCTAGAGGAGAGGATTAGATAAATTTATATGTTAGGTTGTTATTTGAACATAAGTTAAATGTTAAATATAATCACAAAGGATAGTATGTTTGGGATAATTATGGTTATTTTGGATAAATAAAAAGAATTAAAGATACCTTGTTTGATGATATATTTGTTTTTATCCTTATCATATAATAGTTTATTATGATTTTATTAATATTATCATACTAAACTTTCTGGTTTTAGTAAATGGATAAATACACTAGGAAGTAAATTAATAATGGATGTGATGAAAAATTTAATGCTTGTATGAATGAGAAATTGAACAGAATTGGTGATGAAGTGACAACCATTCTGGTTATTCTTAACCAGCTCTCTGGAGTTATGAGTAATAACATGAACCAAGGTGAGTTTCATATTACACCAAATAATATAGAAATAAATCTATATGGTTGTTTGGGTGATAATCATAATAATAAAAAAATCTAATAGCCTATATGTTAAGAATGTGGGAAGAATCCTTGAGGAAAATGCATGAAGATAAAAAAAAGATTGTTTGTATGTGCAAATTGAGGGAATTAAGAAATAGTCTTACATAGAAATGGGAAGAAATTAATTAATTTAATTAATTATAATAATATTATTCATTGTGAATCAATTGAATGTTTTATATGTGTTGAGTTTTTCAATTATGAAAATCAATGTCTTATTGGGAATGATCTAGAATTAGATCAGAAAGACTATACCAATAATAGTCTAGAAATTCCTAATTCCATTACCTATGAAGACTATAAAACTAATAATAGAATATGAATGTTATGAATTATATCTTGGATTCCTTTTTTAAATTGTTTAATCTTAGGTCCTGATTCATATTTTTGATTATAGAATATATGTATTATGGAATAAGATTGAAATTCATGGTTAATGGAATATAAATAATTTTGAGTGATTGAGGTTTCTAAATATATGGATTCATACGTTTTTTATACTAGTAGATTTAACGATGATTATAAGATAAAATTAATTAATATTTTTTTAATGTTTTATGCAATGTGATTACTTTTGGAGACATTTATTATTTGTTAATAGATGTTTAAGGTATATATAACCCTGAATAAAACATGTGAAAATGTAATTTCAGAGAGAATTATATTTTAGTTTTGTGGACATAAGTTTAAATGTATTGGTAAATTTTAGGGTTTATATTATCTTTGATGATTAAAATTATTTTTAGGATATTAATAATATTTATGGTAATTTTATTAGAATTATATTAATATAATTTTAGAAAAAATAAAACCAGTCACATCTGATAAGGCTATGGTGATTGAACCCAAAAATGAATGGAAAAAGGGTGAAGTGACTACCACAAGCATATGTGATGTCTTAGTTAGTACGAAATATATCGTTTACTTGGATGGTTGTAAATATAATGGTCATTTTTATTTTTAAAACATATGTTTTATCGTATCGATAACCATGTGATTGAAAAGTGATTTGGTGATTAATGTTCTTTTGGAAATAGTTCATGATCTTGGGAAACTTATATTACTAAGGTAGACTGAACATTATTTTATTTTAATTAATTAATAAAGGATGAATTATCTAATAGAAACATTGTTCATTTTATGATGGATTTATATATATTTATGTTATTTATGTAAATGATTAATACATCTTGGAGATTATATGATTATGTAATATAATTTTTTTTATCAATGATACTTTTAAGTGATTGATGTTATTTAGAGATAAACGTTAATATAATATTATAAGAATATGTGATCAAATCCTTATGATCTTTAGGTTTCAAAATTTGTCTGGAATATTTTGATGAATTCTAACGGTAGTTTTTTATTTAATTATCTGTGATAAACTTTGGTAGTTATTATTGAATAATTTAAGATTAATGTTGTATTTAAACATATTATTGTTTATTAATTTTTTGGAATTATCATACTTTTTGGTAACAATTTTGGTTTTGGTTAATTTCTAAAAACATGTGAAATTTATTTTATTCCTTTTGTTGAATTTTGTTATATATTAGAAGTTTAGTTAACTGTTTCACGCATAGAATTTTTTTTCTTTAAATAATCTTCATTTGGAGAAAAAGTAGAGATTGTAGAGGAAATTTATTAATGGATGAGATTATACTTATTAATTAAGATTTTTTTTATATTCATGGTCTAGATGGTAAATAAATTACTTAAATTTTAGAAAATAATCCTAATATTAAAATGGTAACCATATTCTATAAATTGATGGTCTATTATCTCTATATAAAAAAATAAAAAATGTTATCTCCTAAATAACTCTTAATTTAAAATCATTATTTTCAATTTCCACTAGTTTTTTTCAACATTTAAACCATGTTATGTTTTATTCTAGGTGAACGTTATATTTCCTTTTCTCTATTATAAATATGATTCTTTAGTAACCCCTTTTATGATTAGTAATTTTAAGGAATATATATTCAAATGTAAAACTTTTGATTTTTGAGATCATTCTAAAAATGAAATGAAATAATTCATTATGGGGTGGGGGGGATTTGACACCCTAGGACTTTAAAATAAATCCATTTTATATAATTTATAAGATACAAAACACCGAACTTAAATTGAACACTAAATAATATTATTTAAATATTACTATTAGAACCTAGCTATTAAATTGGATATTATTAACAGTATTTTCTAGTTTATGATATCTACGTTTTTTATTTCTTTTTGTGAGAAAATATTCTAAATAATTTATATATATTTAAGAAAATTTATTTGATAAAATTAAATTCTTATTTGAAATCATCATTAAAAAACACATAATAAAGACTTATTTAAATTAAATTTTAATATTATATATCTATAAATATCAATTAAAATTCATCTGATGATTTTTACTAGTTTTAGAGTTAATATAAAATCATCCTATGTATGAAGAATAGGTTTCTTGAACAACCGCTTTTCATCATGTCAATATGATTAAGTTTAACTTAAATTATTCCAATTATGTGAATATAATTTGATAAAGTGGAATAAATGTTTCTAATAATCATAATTTATATTATATAATAAGTTCAAAACAATTTGTTTCATAATTAATTGTGAAAATATTATAAAATATTTACCGCAGTTAAGATGATAATGGGTTTACTAGGGCATTAAAATCAAAATATATGGTCTAAAATAACCTTAATACTTATATAAATTATATTTTATGGACATATTTCGGAATTATATCTTATAAATTATAATAAAGGTTCATTTTGGATACTTTTTTCTTTGAAAAAATGTGGTTACATATTTTTCCTCTTGAAACTTGTAAGTGTCTCATCTCCCCCACTTATAAATGGTCACCCCTCTTCTCTAATATTCACACCTCAAAAGATTTTTTTTGGGAAAATACAAAAACAAATACCTTCTTTAATTCCATACCCACATACTATAGTAATTGGTTTTATCATAAATGAATCCTAAGAAGGATTTTGGTGCTAATCTAAGGTGGTTTACTGAAGAAAAGGTACGATTCTTAACTAAGCATTTTTATTTTATTTCTTTTTCCAACCCATAAAAATATAAATAAATTATGATGATATATTAAAAATATTATATAACATATTCTTATAATTTATTATGTTAACTTAATAACCTAAATCCATCTTATATTTTGTAAAATGGGAAATGAAACTATCATTAGTGTGTACGGAGAACAACCACCCTGTGAACTGATGTAATTCATTTTTATCATCGCCTCTCATGGGTTTTTTATAATAGAGGATATAAAGTATATATATGAAAGTTTTTAAAATAATTATAGTTATTTAATTATAATTTAACATTTAACTTCTTTATTTCTATTCCATTTTGGATATGATAACATCAGTCATATGTATGACCCACTACCTCTTTACAAAGCCATGTAATTAGTTATCACTAACTATTTTAATGGAAGACAATAAGTGTAAATTTAATTTATATATGTGACATATATTTAATAATTATCATATTAATGACATATTTATCATCCTTAAATTATAATATATCATTTACTTTTTACCCTTCCATTCACTGAGAAATGATAACATTATTTGTGTGTACGGGTGGACTACTGCTTACATAAAGCGATGTGATTCTTTTTTCATCACCACATCAAAAGGATAACATATATAAGTATATTTTATGAAATAATATTTTATTTACGATATTATGGTAATTATTTAAGGAAAAAATAATACTTATCTCCTTTATAAAACTTTTTTTGAAAAATGGGAACACTACTCATGCATACGTATTACTTACCATCTCCATAATTGTAAAGTAGTAAATTTTTCATCACCTTAATTAATAATTGGTTTTAAAATATTAATTTATGTATAAATATAATAAAATGTTTATTATTATTTTTCTATATATATTTATATATTGACCACTTTCAGCATATTCAACCCACTTAAGTCATTTTAGATTTATAAGCTGAATACCATCAAAACGTTTGAAGTGAACTTAAATGATTATCTAATTCTGTACAGCATGGAAAGTGTTAAAATAATAGGAATAATAAAATATAAAATAGTAATTAATAAATTAAATATTTAACATATGTTTATTATAAATAAATATAATTAACGTATCAGATGATGTGGACTCTAGGTAAGGGACACTTTAACCAAAATCCATATAATAAATAATTTAATGATTCTATTTCTAACTATGAATTTTTTCACAAATTCGTCTTGTATCATGTTCTAAAGTTATATGGAAGACAAACATAAAATGAAATTTGAATACTATATGTTCAAAATAAAAAATCACATATAAATATTTATCATTTTTAAAATTCATTTAGAAAATTTTTCCTGAAATATTTCAACTTTATACATGGATAAAATAATTTAGACAATTTAGAAACCTTATGATGCAGTATGTTAACTCATCAATGCAGTCTGCTATACCCTTGAGCCTCCAAAAGTGAGAATAAAATTGGATTACTAGGTGATATTTATTTTAAAAGGCATGTATGAATATATTTATGTATTTTTTAATTGTAAAATTAAAATCACGAAGATGAAATATATTTACGATTGGAGAATGTGACACCTCATGATTTTAATATCAATTTCCTTATAAATAAATATTATTTTGAATTTCTTGTTTCACACACAATATGGAATTAAATTTCAAAAACTATCCTAGATACCCATATACCATGATACCAAATATGAGACTATATGGATCAAATGGATTTATTGATCCCCATGGGTTGGAGACTAACACCAGAAATCATTAAATATATAAGATGGAATGAATTTTCCATAAATATAATAGAAGAAACAGATATAATTAAATATTCTCAAATATTCATTAGGATAATGTACCAGAAATGAAATAGGTAAATCAAAAACCTAAAATCAAATATCATTAATGCACTCAAAATAGGAAATATGAAATCAACAGAATGAAGAAAACATCTCACTAAACCCAAAGGATCAAAAAAATACACCACATTCAAGATGATCTTTGATTTTTCCTTGAAGAGTGAGAAGAAAATATAAAATTATTTGAAGAAAAAAATAGGGTGTGGCTTAAAAATAGAAGTAAATCCTCGCTAAGTGTTCCAAAAAAATATTATATAATAATAAAACAAACCATGCTTTCAATATGAATAAAATAGTGGTTGGAAATATAGTTTAATATTTAGAAAAAAAACATGATTTCATTATACAAGGTTGGAAAACATTTCATCCATGTATTAAATAATAATTTTATATAAAATAGTTTATATAAATCCATTAGGATGAATGAAACATATTCATAATCAATGGAATATACATAAAAGTAATCAAGAAAAGAACCATGATCATCTTCCCTATAGAATAATAGTTCCTAGTTATATGATCCTAAAAAAAATTATACCAGTGATCCTGGAAATATGTTCACACATAGCCCTTAGGCTCAGGATGATTAAGACTCATCAACATCCCATCAGGGATAGGATCTTCTTAACTAGGATTTTTTTAGAGTTTTAATCATCAATTCATTGCTAGATAATTACCATCCTAGCATGATTTTCTCTAATAACCCACTAAATACCAATGATATCTTGTGCTCAATCAATAAATAGATATAAAGAAATTTATTTTATTTGAAATCAATCAATATTCACAATTCGATTTCCAAATTTTCTTCTTCAACATGACAATTCAATTTCAAAACAAAAGCATGGGTTTTTTTGATAAATTCATTCCTTTTTAATAAAATAATCATTGTTTTTTATCAATTAAATTTAATCCATTTTCAAAAATCAATTCTTAAATAAATAATAAAATCCAATTAATTTCCAAAATATGACCCAAATTCCAATTCCATTGGAATTGGGGGTTTTCCCCAAATTTCCAATCAAATTTAAATCAATATTGAAATTCATATCTAATTTTGGTTTCATAAATAAATTTAAATCATTTTAAATTAAATAGATCAAATCAGGGTTTAGTTATATAGAATAACTCTAACAAAACCACGACCCTTTAATCATCGAACCAAAACTCAACCGCCACAGCTAGATTAACCATGGAAGAATGATGAAAATGGATATCCATAAATAAAACCTAGATTCAATATTAAATTAAACAAAATATATATCTATAAAACCTGTTATGATAAAAAAAACTCTATGGAGGAATGAAATGGATATTTGGATAGAAATAATGGGAGGATAACCACTTACCAAATAGTGATCATATCTTTCACTAGAATATCTATTCATCAAATATTGGGTTTTACTTATCCAAAAAAGGTTCTTGAGAGATTAATGTATCTAGTAATTAGATATATTTTTAGTTAGGTTATAGTAGAGATAAAAACTAGGGTGTGAGGAAAATTAATTTGTTTTTGACATTTAAATGTATTATGGGCACAATTAAATAGGCAGGACAGCTCGGTTAGAAAAATTATACACCCTAACTATATGACCCTCTGTTGGGGTGTATAGTTTCAACTAAGTTGGACCATGTTTTTTAAACCATGTGCCAACAATAAAAATCCCCACTATCCTAGTTTTAGTAGTTTTCACTTAGAGGATGCATGGTTTTTGAAACTCATAATCCAACAACGCACAATCTAAAACTTCAAAAAATTTCTAAAATTTTACCTGAAGAACCCCTAAAAAAGGTACAATCAAAGCATGATGAAAAAGAGGGTTGGGAAGTAACTAAAAACTAGTAACAATTTGTTAAAAAACCACCACCATAGAATCTTTCTATCCCCAAAATTCTTCTTAAGAATTATCCATATCAAAAGGATAAGTCTACTAATATCTCCCCAGTGCCTCCCTTTCCAAAGTCTCATGCATACCAGAACCATGATTCTATATAAAATAGAACAATGTTATTAAATTCCCCTGATGTAAATTTCTTCTTAGAGTTAACTATCATGATAGGATTCTTAATTATAGATAAACCAAACTCGATTTCAAGATCAATCCAGCTCAAAACTTGTGATGGATCAGAAATATTCCTTCACAAATGAGAGACATATAACACATCGTGTATCAATTTCAACTCTGAAGGAAGTAATAAATTGTAATTTAATTTCCCCACCTATTTAAAAACATAAAAATGTCCAATGAAATAAGCAGAAAGATTCCCTTTCCCCTAATATTTCAATGACTTAAATGAGTGAAAACTTTGATGAACACCTCGTCACTAACTTAAAACAGCAATGATATATGATGAAGATCGGTATAAGATTTATACCAGCACTATGGAATAAAAATTTTCTAATTGGTCAATTTAATCTATGATATTGTCTCTTGGACCAAGCTCATTCAAAAAAATTAACTTTCACCAATATCTAACCAACTTAACTGATATTTATGAGTCTAACTATACAAGTGATGTGGTGAATACAAATTATAGACCTCGCTTTGTGGAGGTGATAGTTCATACGTATGCACGAATGATATTATCATTTTCTATGCATTAAAAATAAGCACTTAATTGATATATTTTTATCTTATAATGATAAATATGTCATTATTATCATATATAAACATTAATTCCATCATTACGATCAGTCTTGAGCAGTGGTAATAAAAAATGAACTATATCAGTTCGCGAGGTGGTAGTCCACCATACACACAAATGAATAGTTCATTTCCCATTTGATGGAATTGGGGAAGGATTTAGGTGATTATATTAAAATAATAAAATCTGAGTATATTAAATATACATTAGTTTTTATATAATCAATGTTGGAGGATATTTGAATAAAGTGGAAGAAGAAATAAAATAGAAATACATAACGAAAATGATAACTCTTCTTTGGATTATCACCTTTGAAAATTGACATAACACCTATAAAGAGTGTGTTATGACTAAAACAAGGATTCAAGAATATGGTAGGGATTATAGAAAGGGGTTTGATAAGATATTAGACTATATAAAAGGTTTTGGAAGAGTAATTAATAGAGAAAAATTAGTGCCTTTTTATAGGAGAGGGGAGGGGAAGCCTTAAAATTATTAAAAGTATTAAGTTAATAAAAATTAAATTTTGATTAAAAATGGTCCCAAAATTATTTATTTAGAATATATAATGATTTTGGGTTGAATAATTAAATCCATTTAAAATTATATAATTATTGAATATTTTTTAATCCTTATCTTTTTTTGCCGTTATTTTTCACTTTTTAATCTTACTGTGATATCATGTTATTTACAATTTATAGGTTAATTTAATTACCATAACATGTAAAAAGGTAAAAAAAGTTTCATTTATAAAATATTAGGACTTATAATACCCATTTGATTGGAACTTATATTTTTTGTAATTTTATAACATTTAATAAACAGTTTTATATTTTAAAATACCAATAGTGAAAATTCTAACACTATTCATTAGTTCACTATTAAAACAATATCATAACTACAATATAAGTTCAAAAAACTATTTCAGATCATCACCAACATAACAAATATTTTCATAAAAATCTTGGATTAAATAAATTAAGTCATATAATATTTATTTTAATATTTATAAAATCATTTATTGGATTATTTCATTAATTAAGAAATTATTACATCATCTTTATGTGATAATAAAATTTAATTATTTAATTTATAAAAATTATAAATAAATTACCATGATTTAGGTAATAATTTTATATTTCTAAGGAAAAATTATAGTCAAATATATACCTTTTTAACTCTATATCAAAATAATTAACTTTGTTAAAAAAATGTGTTACAAAAATGATTGTTCCTTGAATATAATATTGTAAATGTATTAAAGTCATACAAGTGGATCCATGTTTTCCTAAAATTGACTCAAGGATGATTATGTTTTGAATACACTCATACAATTTAATGAGGAGAAGTTTTAGGGTAGTTATTTGTTAGTATAATATTTTTTACCTTTAATTACAAAATTTACCTTTAACCGTGGTAATAAAATTTACCACTAAAGTTATTATTCATAGTGTAAAAAAATAAAAGGAACATATTTAAATAATTTTTAACTTATTATTTAAAATATTGAATTCATTTTTTTAAATTTAAAAAAATTGAATTTTTATAAATTAATTAAAAAATTAATCTCGTTGAGGGAATAAGAAAACAAGTTTTTTAAGTAAAAAGTTTAAAAGTTAAAATAGTTTTTCTAATTAATTTTAATTTGAAAAATAATTAAATGTAATAAATTGTATTAAGTCATAAAAACATAATCTAATTATACCTTAATACCATGTAAATGGATAATATAGAAATGTAAATAAATTAAATGAAAAAGAAATTTTAAATTAAAATGCATTATTTTAACTATTGTTTAAAATATGAAAGCTATCAGAAAAATACCAAAAATTTATCCAAAATAACATTTGGTGTCATAATTCCTAAGAAGAAGTTTATTTTTTCAAACATAACATATAAAATTTTAATTAACTATATTTAAACTGGGTTCACCATCAAAAAATGGTAAAACTCTATTTTAAGAAAAACACTCATTTTATAAATAAATATGTATTTGTTCTTATATAATATCAAGAAAACATATAATATTAATTTTTAACATAATATTTAATTTATATTTCATTAATATAATCAAAAAAATTATTTTATTATTTTTTAAACATAATTAATTTCGCGTAAATAATTTTTCATAAAAACACATCCTTTATATTCATGTGTTTTTTATTTTCCTTTCGATTTAATTTTCGAACCAGTGAATATTTATATAATCATATTTAAAACCTATTTTAATAATTTAGTTAATATAATTAATTCTCTCCATTCTAATTTCTATGAGATAACTACAACTTAAAATAATAATATTAATAATATATTATATTTCGATATAACTTTCTCTAGTTTGCAACGTAAGATTTTAAAGAATCCTATTGTTCTGTGTCAGGTACACTATCATAAATAGAATCCCTTTTAATGTAAAATTATTATCTAATTCATAAATATAATTAAATATATAAATGTATTTTTATATTATTACCTAGGTTGTTACATCCTTCCCCCTTTTGGATAATAGACTTGGTATGACGTCAGTAGTCCATGTTGTCATAAGTCCATCATCTCTAAAAAAATATTCATTAAATAATAATATATTTTATATATCAATTATAATTTTAAATCCATTCATTAAATATGGATATGAAAAATTAATAACATCATAGAGATGGTAATCTGTACGTATGCATGAGTAACAATTTCATTTATCATTAATCATTATGGAAATGAGGTAATTATTATTTTATACTCAGTAAGATCATAATATTATTAATATCATAATAATCATTTATATATACTTATATAGATTATACATGTTATGGGGTGAATAAAAAAGATTCACATCACTTTGTGGAGGTGAAAGTTCACACGTACGCACGAACGACGTTATCATTTTTAGGTGTATGGATGTTAAGAACATAATTGATATATTATTCACTTATAATGATAAATATGTCATTTAAATCATATACAAATATTTATTCCATCATTATGATCAGTCTTGAGGGATGTTAATGAAAAATGAACTATATGGTTTCGTGAGGTGGTAATCCTTCGTACAAACGAATGAAAAGATCATTTTCCATTTGATGTAATTGGATATGGATTTATCTGTTGGTATTAAAATAATAACATCTCATTATATAAAGGAAACTGTAATTACTATATCATCATGTTTGGAGGATATTTGAAGGTAGTGTAAGAAGAAATAAAAAAGAAATACTTAAAGAATATGATACCTCTTGTTCAATTTATCACCATTGAAAAACACCTTAACACCTATAAGGATGGTGTTATTCCAAAATAAAGGCTTCAATAATGTGAGGAGTGATTATAAGAAGGGTTTTGGGAAGATATTGGTCAAACCAAAATATTTTGGAAGTGAGAGTAATATAGAGGAATGGTGACGAGATGATTTATTTTGAATATAGGATGGATTTTTTTTCGAATAGTCACAATTCAATTAAAATTAGGCATTATATGAATATTTTTTAATCCTTATCTTTTTTAAACCCTTATTTTACCCTTTTTAATCTTATCGTGATATCATGTTATTTACACTTTATATCTTAATGTAATTACCGTAACATGTAAAATGACCGAAAAAAGTTTCATTTCTGATATATAAGGACTTACCATAACCATTTGGACAAATATTATATTTTTTGGATTTTTATAACATTTAATAAACTAGTTAATATTTTAAAATAGAAATAGTGTCAGTACTGACATTATTCATTACTTGAATTTAAAAAAAACATCATAACAAGAATTTAACTTCAATCCAAGTCCTTTAAATCATCACCAACATGTAAAATATATTAAAAAAATATGTAGATGGTGTAAATTATGTCATAATATTTATAATATCATTTATTTGATTCTTTCATTAGTTAAGAAATTACTACATCATATTTGTGTCATAATTATATTTAATTATTTAATTCCTGAAAATTATAATTAAATTTCCATGATATAGGTAATCATTTTAGATTTCTAAATACTATATATATTCAAATAATTACCCTATATAACTCAATACTAAAATACTTTAATTTTTAATAATAAAAAATGTAACAAAAATTACCATTCACTGAATATAATATTATAATTGAATTAAAGTCATCCAAGTGGCTTCATGTTGTCCTAAAATCTACCCAAGGATGATCTTGGAAAGAATAAACTCATGAAATTAAATTTGGACAAGTGTTAGTGTAGTTTTATATTATTATAATATTATATTTTAGCTTAATTACCCAATTTACCTTTAACCGTGGTAAGAAAATTTGTTACTAAATTTACTATTCATAATTTCAAAAAATAAAAGGCACCTATTTACATAATCTTTACCTTATGATTAAAAATATTTAATCAATTTTTCCTAATTAAAAACACATAATTTTCCTTAATTAATTAAAAAATTAATATTTCTAACAAAATAAAAATTCGAGTTTTTTAAGTAAAATGTTCAAAATTTCACATAGTTTGTATATTTAATTTTAATTTGAAAAAGAATCCAATGAAATAAATTCGATTAAATTATAAAAAATTCATTTAATTGTACCTTAAAAACATGTTAAATTATTATATATAAATATAAATAAATTTGAGGAAAAAGTAGTTTCAAATTAAAATGCAGTATTTTTAATAAATTATTAAAATATGAAAGTTTTCAAAAAAATAACAAAAATTTATATAAAATAAATTCTGATGTCCCAATTCTATATAAGAAGATTATTTTTTAAAATATAAAATATAAAAGTGTCAAAAAACTATATATAAAATGGGTTCTCCATGAAAAGGTGGTAAAAATGAATTTTTAGAAAAACACTTTTTTTTGTAAAATTGTATCTATTCTTATATAATGTCTATAAAACATATAATATAAATTTTAAACATCATATTTAATTTATATTTCATTAATATCATCCAACCAGAGTTATTTTATTATTTTAGAAACATAATTATTCACACTTAAATAGTCTTTCTTAGAAACACACCCTTTATTTTCAATTGATTTTTAATTTCATTCTTAATTAATTTTGTAACCAATGAATCATTATATAAAAATGTGTAAAACCTATTTTAATAATTCAATAAATATAATTCATTGCTTCCAGTCCAACATATATTTGATAACTACAACATAAAATATTAATATTATATTATATTATTTTTCTCTATAACACAGTCTCTTACAAAACATAAGATTTCTGAAAAACATATTGTTGTGTGTTTGGAACGCTATCATACATAACATCCATTTTAAAGTAACATTACTATATAATTCATAAATATTAATAAATAAGAAAAATTATTATTCTATAATGACATGGGATAATACAATAAAAAATATTTGAGGTTCCTAGGTACACTGTACACTTAGAGTTATGGAAACCCCCATCACGTCTTTCCTCAAACAAAAAAGCACAAAAAACCGATTATGAAAACATTGAATACAATTGTTGGTGAATGACTACTAAAAAATGGTATCCCCACCATAAAAATAGTCGCTTATTATATAGAATTCATCATCCATTGGGGTTTCCTTAAGAATCATCTCTGGAAGAACTAAGGTTAACTGAATACTGGACAAGACAACCCGACCTGTATTTTCCGAAGTCCTATATGTTAATAAGAAAAAATATCCACCAAGTTCCACTCTTTTGATTATTCTTCCAAATATTGTTTCAAAAGTTTCCTACGCAATACATATATAACGACATTCTCTTTCTCCGGGGTATTAGTGATATTGAAATCAAAATATAGAAGGTACTCCACCCAATGCCACTGATATAGATTCAAATATTTTGGAAGGAAGATATAAAGCAAGCTCTGGTGGTCAAAAATATGGTAAAAATTTCATTTAAAAGGTAATTCCACCAAATATAAAGTGATTCATCATATCTATAAGTTCAAGGTCATGTGTCAGATAAATCTTCTCATGTAGCATCATATACCAAGATTAATCGAAAAATACATTGTCACACTTCATATGAACACAACTGAAACCTGAACCTGATGCGTTATAGAACACCATACATCCCTACCAAGACTCTGAAAGAGTCAACAATAATATAAAAGTTAAAATACTTTTTATGTCAATAAAATAAATATGAAATTTCTCATTCGAAGAAATCTACACACCCTTATGAGTGAGAGTGGTCATCAGAGAATCTAAATTTGATAAATCCTTTATGAACTAGTAGTAATTTCATGCTAGACCCAAGAAGCTATGAATTATAAAAAATTATTTTCTCCCATGTCATAATAGCTTTCACCTTCTCAAGATCAAATGAGATACCATGTTCTTACACTACATGTTCTAATAACTTCCCCTCTCGAATCCATAAATCACATTTCGATAGCTTGGCATAAAGTTTGTGATTTTTCAGTAAATCCAAAATTGCTCTCAAATGACACACATTATCTTTCTCATAAATAGTGTAAACTAAGATTTCATCCATAAAGGCCACCTCAAACATATCAATATACTTCTGAAATATCCTATTAATGAAATACATAAGGACTGTGGGAGTATTGGTTTAACCAAATAGCATGAAAATATATTGATAATGTCCATACCTATTACAAAAATGGTTCTTCTAAATGTAAGATTCTTTTATTATAAACTGGTGATAACCAGATAAAAAATAAATCTTTTAGAATGACTTCACCCATTTTAATTAGTCAAATAGATCATCAATCATCAGTAATATATAATTTTTCTTTACAGTAACTCTGTTGAATTTTTTATGATCAACACATAGTAGAACTATTCCGTTGGATTTATTATCTAAAAGAGTAAAAGCTAACCACAATGACATAGTAGAGTGTTTAAATCCTTTTTTTAAAAGATCATATAATTGAGTCTTCACCTTTTTCATTCTAACTAGTTCCATATAGTAAAAATGAATAGATACTGGCTTATTACCTTGCACTAAATAAATTTTAAACTCTACATCTATTACCAGTGAAAATCTAGATAAGTCAAAAGAACAAATTTTGGGGGAGTTGACAAAAACTAGGGGGAGATCTTGAATCAATTATTCTCACTCAAGATTAATCCCTAACTCTATACAAGAAGGTCCATCTCTAGTCAACCTTAGGTCCCACTATCCTTGAAAGATAGGGAACACTCCACTAGGTGTGAAAAAAGATACCCTTCAAAGATATAAATAAATTTACACTTTATTAGAAATGAGGAAATCCATATCAAAAATAAAATCAGGAGTTTTCATGTTGAGAACCAAAAAATACAAAGAATGCTCAATTTTTGATAAAGAGAAAACACAAGTAGGACAACAAAGAACCAACTCTCTATTCGTTCTCAGGGTTGTAGTTATATCCATCACATAAGATAAAATATCCAAATCAATATTTAAAAGATTCACAACATGAGTTGATATTAATGAATAAGACACACCAATATCAAATAAATTTGTCACCAAATATGAATCTATAGTGATGGTACCTCTCAAAGTCACTGAACTGATATCAACCTTCTCTAGAGACTTTTCCACTATGTGAAGAAACTTCATTCCAGATGCATGTGACTGGAAGCCATTTGATTATGAAACATATATTTTCACACTAGCAATTGTTAGTACTGATGATCCAGTTCCACTTTGTGAAGTGAGGAAGATAAAATTAATTTATTCACATGACCTAAACATCCATAAGAGATGGAAATATTGGGTACCTTTGTGAAAACCCATTTCAAATGCCCAAGATTTTAACACTAGAAGATATTCAAAGGGCCTCTTCCATGCATTACAAGTGGTATTGATGAACCCTACTATCGAGAACCAACACAATACTTATCATTATTTATATTTCCATTATAGTAGCTCATAGAACTACCACTAGGAGAAAAAGAAAATCTTTTCAACCTTGACATTCCATCTAGATCAAGTTCACCAATTAACACCCTATCCAACAAATCTTCATAAGAAGAGATATTCAGTAGTAAAACCTAATAAAAAGTTTAATTGAATACCCATATCAAACTTTCAATTATTAATCTTCTCATTCGATACAATCTCAGGTGAAAACTACACAAAATCTGTAAAGTGGTTTGCATATTCCATCATGGTCCAGTCATGTTGCTCGATTTTGAAAAACTCCATAGCCTTAGAAAACATAATAAAATAATAATAGAACTATTCATTTAGAAAAAAATTAAATTCACTGAACTCTAATCCTTCATGATTTTTCACTACCACCATCATGTCCGACCATATCCTTCAAGGACCCTATAGCTTAATGGTAATACACTTTAACTTGATAGCTTCAAGAGTTTCAAAGAATAAAAGATAATTTAAATATTTCTCAACCAGTCCTCAGTCTCTTACGGATTATTAGATACTTGCAAAGAAGGTGGGTTTTAATGAATGTACTCTTGAACATGATTTCGAGATTCATCCCCATGAGGTTTTTAAGATGGAGAGTGAATGAGAATGCTTGAAGGTGCATGTCCTAGATCTTGGACATAACTCACAATAATCTCAATGGGATTCTGGTGCATGGGAGTATTTTATAATTATGGCTCATCAGAATCTTCCTCCTAGAGAATACTCACTTGTCTTCTAAGAGGCATGATGCTAAAAAATATAATCAAACAACATAGAATACATAAAAAGGATACCTAGATCAATGACTCAAACAATAGAAAAGTGAAAATTAATCCCATGGATAAGCTACAATATTTTAATTTCATCTATCCAAATAAAATATAGTGAAATGATATAATTGGAACAAATTATTCCTTAAGAGGCCTTTCCCAAACTGACCATGGACACTTAAGGATCATTGTGATGAGAACTAATGAGGAAATCACCCACAACTACCTCCTATGACCCCAAAAAGATATTCCAAACTATATACTCACATCAAGGAATGTTTCATACCTTACACCTTTGATACCACTTTTTCACAAAGAATCCCAGATACCCTAATACCCAAACACCTAATCTTATCATGACATATCCTGAAGGGTGTTTCTGATCCCCACAAGTTGGAAACTAGGACCTGACATCATAAAATATAAAATTTGGATTTTATTTTCCATAAATCATCAGAATAAATAGACACAAGATGGTATTATAAAATCTTCACAAGGAGAAAGTAACAGAAACCAAATGGGTATATCAAAAAACTGAAACCATGCATCATTAATGTTGTTAAAATAAACAAGATAAAATCAACGCATCGAAGGACACATTATTACAGTATAATGGATAAATAACATCCACCTCCTCTAAGAGGGGTTTTCACTTTAATCAGATCTATAATAAGAAAATTTTTAATTTTTCAAAGGAAAAGGAATGGTGTGAGGTAAATATAATGATATAGTCTGACCAATTAATATATAAAAATATTACATAATAATGAACCAAATTATTCTTAAAATTTAAATAAAATAGAGTATATAAATACAGTTTCATATTTGAAACAAAACATTATTTCTTTTCACAAGTATGGAAAACATTTCATTCATGGATTAACTGATTTTTTATATAAATTGGTTTATATATATTAACTGTAATAAATAAAATAGTTTCATAATCAATATAATATACATCAAAATAATCACAATAAGCACCATGGTCATCTTCCCCATGGTATGAATGTTATCAGTTAGAGGATCCTCAAACATCTCATATCAAGGATCATGGAAATATTTTTACACACAACCTTTAGGCTCATTCCAAATAGAATCCATCATCATACTATTATGTATAAGATATGAATAACTAGGTTTTTGTTAGAGTTCTCATCATCAATCCCTTGCTAGGGAATTACCATAAAATCATGCTAGTCCCAGATGACCAACTAACAAACCTAACTCACATGTTTTTAATTAATAAATAAAAAATTTAAAATCATTTCCCATCAAATAAATCATTATATAAAATTAAATTCCCTAATTTTACTTTTCAAAAATCCAATTCACTTTCAAAAACAAAGCATGGGGTTTTCATAAATTTATTCTATTAAAATAAAAAACCAACCATAGTTTTTCTCAATTTATTTCAATTCATTTTCTAAAATCAATTGTTAAATAATTTCAAAATTTATATCTATTTCCAAAATACATCCCAAGTTCCAATTCCATTAGAATTGGTAGTTTTCCCCAAATATACATGCTAATTCAAATAAAAATTTCAATTCATCATGATTTGAGTTTTCATAAATCATGTGAAATCAATTTGAATCAAATCCGTCCAATTAGGGATTAATTATATGCCTCAAATCAAATTGAACCACATACCTTTAATAATAGACCCCAAAATCAGGACCCACAATAGAATTTTCCAATAAATAATGAAGGAATGTGAGATTAAGAAATAAATAAAACATTAAAGACTCAATTTCACAGTGTTAAATCCATCAAACATGTGATGGTCTAACAAACTATATGGACTAAATAGAGAGAGAGAGAGAGAGTGAGATAAGGAATGAGAGTAGATCCACCTACATAGGAGGGATCAGATCTTCCACCAATGATTTGATTCATCAAATATTAGTTTTAAAGGAGCCAAAATTGGTTCTTGGTAGCCTCAATGATCTAGGAATCAAAGATATGTCGTGTTAGGTTTGAGAGGAGAATTAATTGGGGGTTCATAAAGCTTTATAATATTTTTTGGTAGTAAAAAGTATCATGTGCATGGTCAACTGGGCGAGGCTACATGGTTAGACAAACTGCACACCACTCAAACGAGGTGCATAATATTTATTAGGTGGATGCAAGGTTGTTCAGACCATGCACCAACAGTGAAAACAACCATTGTCCTAGATTTTAACGTTTTCACTCAGAGGGTGCACGGTTTGCTAAAACTGTGCACCAACCCTGCACAACGAAGAAACTTTCAAAATTTTCCAAAATTTCATTCAATGCATCCCTTAATAAGGTCCAACCAAATATTGATCAAAATGAGGGTCAAGAAGTACTTAAAATCTAGTAAAAAGATGTTACACTAAAAAAACATGATACATCTTATTACGATAAAATATAACAATGAAAGATAAACATTAATACATTATGGAAATATAGTAATGAAATAAAAATATAACATTTAAGTAAGATACTTTATAAAAATGTATATATTTTAATGAACCACATATTATTGTTATATGATATATTCATAAAATTTAAATAAATATTTTAATATCAATGCATTGGAAAAGTTTTTTTTAATAATATAATTAAATAATTTTAATTTTATTTGGTGAAGATTATTTAATATAAAAGTAATATTTTTTTTGATGAACTGTTTTTTAATATGTTTATTTATTTTAATTAAACATTAAGAAAGAATGGTTTTAATCAATTTTATTGAAAATATTTATAAGAAAAATAAATTAACATCCATCCAATATTTCTTAATAGGCATGTAACAAAGATAAATTCATTATATGCCTAAAATGTATTTTACTAAAATTTATTTATTTTTGTGATTTGAATTTTAATTTCAAAAATATAATTATAATATAATTATATGATAAAAAATATTTTTTTAATATGAAAAAATATTAAAAATATTTATATATTTCAATGAAATAATAATTGTAACAGTAAATATTTAAAAAATTCTTTTTTTCTATAAAAATTGTTATCATTTTATTTTTGGTTTTAATTCCAAAGTTAAATTATGAAATTATTTTAATTTAAATTTTTTAAAATGAACATAATTATTTAATTATTAATAATAATATTATCTTAGTGTAAATTTGTAAAATTTTTATAATTTTTTTTATTTTTATACGAATAATACAAAATAACATTTTTATAAATGCCACAACTTTCATTACATAATTAGGATATAAGAATGAATTGAAAATTTATGAAATATTTTTCTTAATAAAATATGCACATAAGAAGTAAAATTCATCATTAAAAATTTTCATTGAAATAAGTAATCCTATAAATTGTTATTTTGGTATCTAAGTAATGTTTTTTCAAAAACTATTTTTACGCGTTATATGTTTAATATTTTAAAATTAAAATTTATACATTTTATATATTTGATATTATAAATTTCTTTCCTATTTGGAATAATTATATTCAAATTAGGTTATAATGTTAATTTAATTTTTTTCATAAAAAATTAGTTACCAAGGTTAAAAAAAATAGTTACCATAATAGATGCAAATTATGGTAAAAAGTTAAATTTGTGATAAAATTTCACAATATTTCAAAATAATATCCCTTATTTTTTTATGAGAGGTGTATTGACAAATAATAATAACCTCTATATTATTTTCCCATTTTGGAGTGACTTTCCTTTGAAAATGACATGCATTCAACAAAAATTTGTGAATATTCACAAAAATGTTATTCCTTTCACTAATAAAAGAAGCATATCACTACTTATTAAAAGTTAAAAAATAGAATTAAACCCTATATTAGTCCCCATTTACTTATCATATAATAATTCCCCAAAATATAGACATTATGGTCTATATATATTTCCCAAACCCCTTCAAAATCAAGAAGTTTTCCAAGAAGAAATAAAATTCCTCTACATTAGTATTTTATCTTCTATACTAATTTATCCATTTATTATTATTATCCCACTTATTAAATAAATATCACCCATTAATATATAATTAAATAATAAAAATTATTATACTTATGTTTTATATATTATTTTAATAACCATTAATTACCTTTCTCCTTTTTCCATAGAAAAAGAAATATGTTATCCATGTTACATGTAGACCACCACTTCCATAAATGACATGTTTTAATTTTCATCAAAACCTTACATGGGTAGTTTAAAATTTTTCTTTATTGAATAAATATTATATTTATAACATTATTAATATTCTTAAAATTTAAATCAATTTCTACAATCTTTTTTGTTCTATGGAAAACAAAAACATCATTCATTTATACAAACAAACTACTACCTCCATTGAATGACATATTTAATTTCTCATCCCCACCATAATTGTATGATTTTTAAAATGTATTTAATTAATTAAAATTATTTTTGTAAAATGATTAAGGTTCTGGAGAAGTTATATTAATATTTATCTCCTTATTACACTACCAACTTTTTTTTTGTAAAAAAATTCAAGAACAAGCTCACCACTGATTCTGTCTTCATTAATCTTGATTAAAAAACTCATATAATGAAAATATAACCATATAAATAATTATAATTAATCCATATTATTAAATTTTATAATTTAATAATTTTTATAATTTTTTCAATAATTGTGGATCAATATCAAAATTTTTAAGTATGCATGAACAATCAAACTTTTTAGCATCTTGTGATGAAAGTACACAGTAATTAACTAATAAATGTATAATAAAGGATTATAATTGAAAGATATTTAGGTTAATATATATAAATAAAATTCTAATATATGATATTAATATAGTATTTTCAATTTAATAGGATGTTAAAGATCCTTCATAGAATTCAATAACAATGGTATGTGTTTTTTTCATCTTAATTTTCATTCTTTGAGACATATTCCATATTCACTAATTTTTTATTTTTTCTGGTGTATATAATTCTCTATCAGTGATTTTAATCATAAATTCAAAAACTTTAAAGGTATATATATATATATATATAAATATATCAATGTACTATTTTTCATGATTTTTTCATTTCAAGTGTTATTCATGCCATAAGTGGTTTTCTTGAGTCAAATTATTTTCTTGATTAATAATTATTCCTATTTGATTATAGTTAGTAAAAAATATTTTAATATATTATATCATAATAATATATTTAATTTCCATCTTATTTCATTAGGAAATATATTTTCAAATCAAATATATCTTCTTTGATGGATTAATTTCTTCATAAAATATAAATATGTTAAGAATAATTTCCAACCATTATAAATTAGAAAATTTTATTCCATTTAAATATTCACTATTAATTCCATTATTCTCTAATAATATTTTAAAATAATTTTTTTTTTGTTTATAGTGATCTTCAATTTCCCCTTTAACTCCTTTTCTATTGAATAATTGAAAATATTTTTATGATGTGTGTTTCAATTAAAGTATTTTAAATATTGAAAATGTTTTTATTTTTCCAATTATATATTTTATCTTCACTCAAAACATCCACTTTAAAATATTTATATTTTTTCAAGGATGTCCTATTGATATTTTTTCAGATAATTTTTGTGAAATTTTTCAATAAATTTTTTAAAAATTGACTCATAAGTTCATCACTCTATGGCAAGGTTAAAAAATGTTTCCTAAATACTATTTTTATTGTTTTCATCCATTTTTAACATCTAACTCCAATAGATATATCTCTTATGGAGTTATGTTTTATGAATTACCCAATATATTCCTTTATAAAATAATCTATTCTGGTAACTGAATTTTTTATATCAATCGATGTAATCCTTGAAGTCATTTTATATAGCACCTTGAACTCACACTCCCAAATCAGGTGATATAAAAATATAATTTACATAATGGATTTGATACAAACTATATACTTTTGTAAATAAATATCTCATAATTACTTGACTAAAAGAAAATATTCCATTACATACATTCCCAAGACCTTTTAGGTTTTGAGATTTAATGATTTGTGTAAAACATAATCTATAAAAACCAATGTTTTTATATACTATTGGATATTGTTTCCACTATATTAAGAAATTATTAATCCATAATAATTCATAAACATATCCCAAATAATATTCACACAACTATCCAATTAGAATTATCAAGTGTAATGTATTTTGTCATAACTCGGGGAAATGGAGACATAATATGGGGTGATAAAAAATGATCAGTATGTGAATCATTAAACTGAGAAAATCATGGAATAAATATTATTGGATGAATAAGTTATAATCATAATAAAATAATAAACAAGAGTTTAGAGAATGATATATACATGGATTTTTGTTAAAATAAATATTTCATATCAATAATAAAAATTAAATTCATGGTGGTGGGATGTATAATTCTAGAAATATTGATCTTACCATTAGGGACTCAACCCAGATATCATTATTTTTTTCAAGACTATAGTCAAGTCAAATTTATGAATTGATATTTCATACACCAAATAACCAAACATGTTTTTATTATGATACCCCACTCATAACTAGGGTAATTAAAATTCATTCATCATATGAGATAATGAATAAATAATAAGTAATTAACTTTTATAATAATCGATCATATTATAATAAGAACATACAAAAAGAAAAATAATTTTCTCCATGAAAATATTAGAGATAATATGATCACAATCCATAAAAATTATAAAGGTGTATGGTTAAATAATACATAATCAAATTTCTTGATAAATCAATAAACATCCATATTTGAATAAAAATTTAGGGATTTTCAATAATACCCCAATCAATAAATTGAATATCTTTCTTTGTAAGCATCCCTCAATCTAAAATAATATGGAGAGATTGTGGATATTTAAGTTAATAATTTCCTGAATCAGTCTATATATAGAATTTAGTTGAACACCCATCAGTCAAAGGAATGGAAAATGTGTTTTTCACAAAGAAAATTCATTAGAATAAATGTTATACCTATTCATGGGGGGGGGGGGGTTAGGAAAGATAAAGGTTGTGATAGATCATATATTTGATAGAAAAAAACATTAAACAATCCATCTATCAAAAAAATATGGATGGTTAAAAAAATATAATACCCCTTGTTAAACAAAGGAAACTCAAAACAATTTTAACATAAATAAAAATAATCCTTATAAAATAATACTTAGAAAGACATCACAAAATAGCTCATCAATAATCGAATTGTATGATTCCATGATTTCAATATGCAAAAATATGAATATGTATATATATATTAATGAATAAATCATGTCATATAAAACCAATGAGTATAAATCCTTTTGAAAATGAAAAGTAAAATTGAGGTGAAAACTTAAAAGATCTTAAAACAATATTTTTCACACTGATGTAAAATATAAACATTCATATCACTAAAAAAGTAACATTTAAAAAGTTTAAGTGAAATATTTTTCAAACATTTAATTTTAAAAATAATATCTAATATGGATCCTTTAAAATAAAATTATATTTTCTATTGTAAATATGGATCCAAAGATAATAAATTTGAATTTGAGAGGAACATTTATAATACTTTGAAATCACCCTTTTTGAAAACCAATTTTTTTTTAAAGAGAAGTAAAACCGTTTTGTATTAAAAATTAATTTTACAAAAGTTGACTATAAAATACTATATTATAAAATATTAGGGTGGGATACCCCATTAAATTAAAATCAAGTTCAATATGAAACCATATAATTGAAGGAAATGAGATTTGGGTTATAAATATCCCTTATGGGAATCATACTCTACGAAGCATAAAATATTTAAAAAGAATTTTATGTGTTAAAAATTTAAAAAATGAGAAAGTAAAATATAATATAATAAAAGGTTTGTTTCTCTCAGAATTTGGGTATGACCTCCTTGATTGAAGGTTCAAACATTCCAATCGGTTTCTAACGGGTTTGTTCATAGAACTGGAAACATCCAATGATTCCACATCCATTTGGACATCCTTTCCAAAGGTAGGTGTTCATTAGTTTGTGGACTGATGGGGATTAGGAATTTTCATTGGTCAAGAGGATGGGAGGTCTGACTCATCACACCTTTTTGAGGGGAATTATTTTCTAATCCGGGACTCTCTTTATATATTTAAGTTATGTTCATGAATCCTTATTATATTTCCAAGTATAGAATGAGCTGTCCTTCAAATCTGACAATCAATGATTAAATATGTTGGAAATTTAGAGAATATTTTATTTGTATTCTAGGTTCTTCATCGATAGAGAATCATCTGTATTTATTATAGATTCTTGGTCAATGGTATCCTTCGACAAATTTATATAAAAGTATATCGTTCATTATGATGACATACTGGTTTTAAATATACTCAGTGGGGAACTTGAAGTTTATTATCATTCAGAAGGACATGGATTATTTTAGAGTTGGGATAAAACCTGCAGATGGGCTACCTACATATCCTTTGTTTAGAAAAGGAATCATAACCCACGTAGTTTGAGTAAGGGAGTATGATTCTAATGTCTGATTGATGGCTCAAAGAAAGAAGTCATGATTACTCTTACACTCTAAGCTCATGTGAGTCATGCTCGGTGTGAGAAACAAGAGGTATTGGTGAAACCAGACAATTGTGCCATGAAATATGCAATTATGTGGGGCTCATGTGTTTATGAATGCCCAAAATAGATGTGGATTAAGATTTACCTCAGAGAAGAAATCTAAGAACAGGGTGCATAAAGGTATATGTACTTTATGGAGATTTGGATACTCTAATGTTGGGGCTTACTCCTAAGGAAGACACCCAAGTTCGTAGGGGACTTATGATTGGGTTTTACTCCTGAGAAAGAAACCCCAAATCAAAAGTAAATTAGAACTGGTTAAGAGAAATTAAGGCTGGGGCTTACTCTTGAGAAGGAGGCCCAAGTTAAGGGTCTTGAAAAATTAAGGGACTTGGGGCTTTCTCATAAGAGGAGGCCCATATTTGAGACTGGGGCTTATTCATGAAAAGGAATCCTAGGTTAATAGAATTATGGTTGGGGCTTACTCCTGAGGAGGATGCCCATATTTGAGAATTTAATACTGGGGCTTACTCCTAAGGAGGATGCCCATAATTTGGGGAATTATGACCGGGGCTTATTCCTAAAAAGGAGGCCCAAGTTAGGGGATCTGGGGCTCACTCGTGAAAAGGAGTCCCGTGATTTAGAATTATGACTGGGGCTTATTCCTAAAAAGGAGGCCCATTTTTGTGTTCTATCATCTAAAAGTATGAGGTTGAATGAATGAAATCTCAATCATTAGTAACATAAAGATGTGTAAATCTCTAGATTTTGAGAGATGTTCCCTGGAGTTCCTTTCTGATAAGGAATTAAAATCAAGAAATCATGCCATAAATGGCTTTGAAGAGTGTCTTGAAGACTGGATCTTGAATTGGAGATGTGGAATGGCATAAGATGGGAGAAATGGGCAAGAAGGGAACCCAAAAAGGAAGGGGCACGCAAGTCCTGGCAGGCATGCAGGTACTGCATGGGCACGCATGTCCTAGTCGCGCAGGTATACCTTCGCAACACATGGGTACTTGCACATTTGTAAACCATCATGGTAATACTTGGGCGATCTTTGACCAATGCCTTTAGAATATCCTGAGGTACTTCCAGAAGAGAGGCACACGTGTTTTGGTGAGGATGTAGGGCGGCGCGCAAGTATGTTCATTTCCCTTAAGGGTAAAACACCTTAGGTGCACATGTGTTAGTTAATTATAACACTTAGACCTTACTCCTCTTGTTTAGACCTTCCATCCTAGGTAAATAATTACCTTATAAGTGTTCAGAAGACCTGAAGAAGAGAATTTGGCGTTTAGAGATCTAAATCTGAATTCGGGAAAATAATTCCTCCTGAATGGGGAGACCACAGGGTCTATTTATAGGCTGAAGAAGACCCCGGGCGGTTATCCTTTAGGGTGCACAAGTCACTTGCGTGACCATTAGGCGTCGTGCAAGTGGACTTGCACGACGGTGATGGAACTTGCACGACACATTTGCTTTTGAAGCTTTGTTCATGCCTTTGTTGATTTTTGATGTTTTCTTCAAAGGATGAATTAATTTGTGCTAAGTCATTTCCCTTTACATTATTTTTAGACAATGTGATGAAAAAAGAGCGTCAAAAAAATTCCCCCCTAAGAGTTGGATCCGAAAGAAATGTGGGTGTGACTCTGAGGAAAAGAATAAAACCAAAGGAAAGATGGCGCAAAAGACTTTCAGTGCGCAACACTTGGCACGTAGGTTTGAGTTGCGCAGGGCTTGAACACACTAGATGGAACACGCATGGTGTAGGCGCACAGGTGGGCCACCTGACCTATAAATATGCAGTCATTTTCCGTGCCTAGCATCTGATTTTGAATTCTCGAGCTCTCGTCGTGCAGGTCCCCTTCGCTGTGCAAGTTTCTCATTTTCTGCTGTTTCTTCGTTTTTGCGCTGTTGTCAAGGTAATAGGACTTGCGTGGTGATACTTGCGGGCCAAAACCTTGTGCGACACATTAATACTTTCACGACACATCCATACTTGCGCGCCTTAATGCCTTAGCCATTTTTCTGAAATTCCTTAACAAAGTTTATGAAAAATCAACTTACTTAAAACTAAATTTATTCAACTTTCATGCATAATGAATGGATTTTAGAACCATAATAGTTGATGAACTGGATAGAAAGTGGATTGATGATATGATGAACATCATTGGCCACGATTATTATACCATCAAAGATAGTACTCTTCCAGATTTGGCTAAGTATCTGAAGAAATATCATCGCGACTTCCCCCAAAGCACCTATTTGACTTTGTTTGGCTATGGTCATCTGCGAGAAGTCAATATTCTATAAGCAAAGAACTATCTTCTATTTTCATGGTTTCAAAATTACACCAACTTTGCTTTAGCAAATATCTCATGTGGAGGGGGATTTATAATTGCTGGACCAACAGAGAAGGCCCACATGATGCATCATAGCCCTTGTACACCCGATTTAAAACCTCATACGCCCGAGCTGCAACCACATTGTCATCCTTCAATCTTCCGAAACGCTCAGATGGATCAATCCAAAGGGTAGAAGAAAAGTTGGGACTTCCATCCTGGGGGAGGTGTGAAGCCAACTTTGATGTGGGCATACTGGGTGCGACAAACCTGTTCAGAGATTGTTGAGGATCTGAAAGGAGTGGCGATATACGAAGCTGTTTGGGTTGGGAAAACATATGTTTACAGACATGATAACTTCATGCCAGATATACTCAGCCACTGGAGCTCAGAAACTAATTCTTTCCATATGACTCATGGGGATGTAGGTATCAGTCTGTGGGATATCCACAAGATGTCAGGGGCTCCAATTTTGGGTGATATGCATGATGAATTCATTCCTCCCAAGGTGACTTGGAATGATTCAGAGAAGACTCCTGCTTTAGCTTGGGAATTATTTAAGATCTTCCATAGGCTCAAGATTTCAGAAACCTCGTTAACTCATTCTAGAAAGGATATTAATCCGGAGGAGTGGATGAATATATTTCTTATTGAGAAGAAAGAGAAGGAGCCAAAGGAGAAGGTGCCGAAGGAGAAAGGATCCAAGAAAAAGAAATCCAAGGATAAGAGCCCCAAATGTCCTACCACCTGCCCAAAACCTGAGAAGAGGGGGCTCCTGGCACATTCTTGCCAACTCTAGAAGCAGGAGAGTTTGAGAAATGGGGATATGAGGTGAATCAAAAGATCCCAAAAAAGACTCACCTGGCGGGCTTCTTGGCATTGTGGATTAGAATTTATCTCTTGCCAGTCAGGGATTCAAAGGTAGGCGTCAGGCTAGGGACCTTCGTCATTGCGGAAAAGTTAGTTGAGGAAAAAATGGTTGGGTTGGCTACCCCCATTTTAGAAAAGATTCACAGGAGTTTACTTCATGTCTTAATGGGTAAATCTCATTTAATAATAGTGGGACCATTCCATGTTTTATGGGGATGGATTGCCACTCACTTCATGACATACAATGTACAGAATAGATTACAAATTCCTGGATGTTCTTTCAGGCCGTCAGTGCAAGAATTCTCTAGAGTTTCTCTATTAGATGTTAATTCCTATGACATGAAAGTGAGGCTGAGCATGTTTAAGAAATTCAACTTCTTTCCCAATGGAAATCCGCCAAACGGGTGGTTTTTTGATGATGAAACAACCCATTTGGATTTGAGGGCATACATGCTTGCTTGCAGGGATGGTGTAGAAACTTCCAGGATTGACAGAGAAATTATATGCGAGGCCTATGCGCCATATAAATTTTCATGTCAATTCAATTGTCTGCAATAGATTACTGTATCTCCTCCAGTACATGTTAGGTTAGAGAAACTTCCGATGGTTGCTCGTCAACTATGGTTGCTGACGTCAAGGGAGAAGACTGGGGCGGTATTTGATCTACCAGTTGAAAAAGTGGCATATAACATGACTACATATTATGCCGAGCACTGGATAGCATCATACCCAAAAGGGGTATTGAATCACCCAGTTTATCAGGTGGGGAAAAGGAAGAGGACTATAGAGAAAGAAACCCTTCCTCATGAAGGTGATTCTTTCCTACCTGAAGCTGATTTGCCAGAATCCTCCTCTAGGACTGATTCAACGGATTCCCATGATGGGGATGATGAGGCACAACAAGTGGAAAAGCAGCCTCGTGCCCGATATAATCCTCCGGTCAGAATCAAGAGACCTACTCCATCAACTCCTGGTGAGTTACTTCATTGTGGTAATTTAATCACTGCTACTTTATAAAGCAATAAGTCTTATTTTCTTATTCTCTATCTACAGTTGTAGGAGCTGGAAAGATATTGTAGTCAAAGATTGTAGGACCTTCCTTGTAGCCTTCATATATAAGACCAGAGGCTGTCCAGTTATGGAAGAGTTTGTACTGTGGTACTGAGACCACCTGACTGGATTTATGTGAGGGCCTACAACTTCCTGGAATAGGGAATCTTCTGGCTTCTACAGATATCCAATACGAGGATAACCCCAATGAAGTGCGGGATTACATCAGAGAGCTAGAAATTCTCATATATGCCAATGATGAGTCCATTCCTTTCACTAGGTGGGTGAAGTAAATGCTTTATCATGGCGCCCCTGAGGGGGTTGGTGGTTCTGGAGACAAGGAGTGTCATGATTATGTGGCTCTTGAAGATGTATGTTTTCTTTCCTTATTTGCTTTTCAACTTTATTCCAGTCTAAGCTTTGTTACTTAATGATGTTATTTTATTCATCTTGTAGCTATCAAAGAAAGGAACTAAGGTTCCTTTTCCACAGTATATCCTTGGTGGTACAACCATCGGGGCTACTGCTAATTTTCCTCGTGAATCGAGTGAGATATATCCAGGCCAACAGGCCATGAATGAGGCGTTGGACATAGCCTTCCATTCGCCAATCCAAGTGTGAATAAGGGAGACTACCGATACTCCCAAAAAACCAAAGAAGTAAAGGAAATAAAGTAGGAAGTCCACAACTAAACACTTTATTAGCAGCGGTAAGTCCTTCAGGTAATCATGAGTCTATACCCATGAAAGGGTTACTCATATTTCGGGGGATTGTAGTGGCTTCTTCAATTTCCCCCCTGAGGGAATGGACTGATCCTTCTTCAAGGACCATAGAGGGTGATGTGGAACAATCACAGATTCAAGCTGACTTGGTTTCTCTTGGAGAAGAGCTAGAATCTATTCTCAGTATCGCTCCTACTGCTGTTGCAAGAAGAGAAGAACCTTTTTTTGGTAAGTCAACAATGCTTCATAAAAATTTTGAACCAAACACCGACTGACTTCCATTCAAAGATACTTCAGGTTCAACTCCTACATTAGAGCTTCTGGAGGCTGTTGAAACTGATGCCGTGATTTTATCTGAAGATGCTGTCTAGGGTTAGGGGATGCATGACGTAAGTCGTCAATAAGACACATCAAACGCTCCCACTGGTGAGACTAACCAGGATTTTGAAATATCATTGGATGAAATGATGAATCGTGGCATGTCTTTCTATAAATTTTATGATCATGCTAAGTTGTCATGTGATTTAGAAGACCTTGGGCTTGAGTGTTATCCTTCACCTAGTAAATTTCAATATAATTTACACTTCTAATCATGACTGAAAATAATATGCAGTTCCATCCATAGATGCTACTGAAATGCCAATGCCTGAAGAGGGTGTGGACATTGATGTCAACCCTACCATTGTAGAAACATTAGCTCAAGTAGAGATAAACCTAGTAAACCCTCTTGAGACCCATCTTGATGATCCTGTTGAAACTGGGAAAGATGGGGATGAGTCTTCTCAGGTTGTTGATCCATCTTTGGGTAAGGGATAACAATATTTGTGATTGTATTAAATTTGCAAGACAATCGATTCTTTTGTTATCCTTTGAAGCTAACCAAATCTTTCAATTAATCATGTAGGGCCATCAACTACAGTGGCTAGATCTGGAGGTGAGGCCTCAGCCTCTGACCCAACGGGAATTGAAAGAGAAGAAGCAGAAGTCAGGGGGGAATAGGCAGAACATGGTACTTCCTTAAGTGTATTAATCCCAGATTACATTCCCCCTGTGATGATGATGTTGAATCAGACCTAGAGGTGCTTAAAGAGTTCAACTTTTCATGACGCAATGCATTGAACAACATATGGAAAATCATATCTGAGTTTCCTTTAGAATAACTATCATCATAGATCCCTCGATTTTCATCCTAGTTTGACATGCTAGGACTTGGAGGTTTTGGATATGAAAAGATCCATGCCGCGGTGAAACAGGTCATCTTCAAGAGGGAGTAGGAGCAAAAGTGTCACGAAGATCTGCCAGGGTGAAACTGTCAGTTAACATCGGCGAATTTGAGGCTACGGTATCTCGAGCTGAAGCTGATTATGCTGCCAAGATGATAGAGATGAAGCATAAAATCAAAGAAAAATTCGTCCAGCAGGTGCAGCTCCATCAATAGTTAGATGTTGTTACTGGGGAACTTGATCATCTCAATAATTCATTGGAGGGAGCTCAAACGAATGGTATTAAAGCCATTACATATGCTAAGAAGGCACTTCATCAAGCTGATAAGAGTGAAGCTGGTCGAGTGCATGAGCTTCAAGTAGCTGCTGATGATGTTCGGGATGTTGTACATCAAGTGAAGACTTATGTTGACAGTCTTTTGTAATCTCCTGAAAAAAAGAAGATGCTCTAATCTGTTGATGTCCCTCTAATTATTGTGCATCAATGAAGAGTACTTTTATCTTCAACCATTTATGCTTGTATTATTTTGCTACATGCTTTAAATTTTACTGAAACCAATGGGCCTAGTAAGCATAGTTTGATTTTTACTAGGATTATTATAAATAACCCTAGAATATTTGAATCTTTTAATTGCTCAATATTACCTAAATCATAAAAAATGTATGTTTAGTGAGATGCAACTTGACTTTTATTTAGAGTTCCTTTGTCTTTTTATGGGAAGTTTAATGTCATGCACGTCGGACATACAAAGGATAATGTTTAAGGTCAAAAATAGATTTGATCGAATGAATTATAATTGAATCAATTCTTTGACAATTTATCTTAAAAACATATTACCATACTCAAGTATGAGGGAAAAAATGTAAACTATGGCTTATGAATATTTGAATCTGAGGAATGATATGAAAAGAGCTAAAAGGAATCAGAAGAAGTAGTTTCCAAGAATGATGTTACTATTATTTAACAAACCTGTTAGGGGGTTGAATTATGCAGGGCCACCTAAGTGAATTGGTTGCATAGTCAAATAAATAGCAACTTTTGGCTAACAAGTCTGTTATGTAGACTGTTTATGCAAGGCCTCCTAAGGGAACGTGCTGCATATTCAGGCAAAAGAACTCTCGGAATTTTACCTTCCTAGTGCTAAAAAGCCAATGAAAGTTTTTGGAGATTCAAATTTTCCAAATTATAGAGTTTTCTCTATTTAAAGAGGTACTTGAATATAGAGAAGATATTTCTAAACAAGATTATCGACGAACTGGATGGATATCACTCCTACGAAAGTCTGACCCAAACATAGGGAAGGAGAATATAAACCATAGACTTGAATACTTTTAGATCATGAAAAAGGATATGGGACAAATATGTTAAGGATGGATATTTTTTGCAGATCCCTACATACTTTCAATTAAGACCAAAAAGGAAAAAAGAGGCTTTCGTCCCAAGAATGAAGTTACCAATATCTGAAAAACCCGTTAGGGGGTTGAATTATGTAGGACCACCTAAGGGAATTAGCTGCATAGTCAGATAATAGTATCTTTTGGCTGAAAAATATGTTATGGAGACTGTTTATGCAAGGCCACCTAAGGGCACGTACTGCATAGTCAGGTGAAAGAACTCTAAAAAATTTGACATTTTTGTGACTAAAAGTGAAGAAAAGGGTTATAAAGATCTAAAAATATTTAAGGTTAGGATTATGACACATAAAGATGGGTATTGTCTATTGTATACAAAGATACACAGATCAATGCTAACCCTAATCATGTTGTGGCTGGGTTCTGAATGGAAATGTTGGACTTCACTACGTGGCCTATATGGATGGGAATCAAGCCATACGTAGTTCTTGAACTACAGTTTAACGTTATGTGGGACAAAAGGATTGGAGATCTTAGTTTAGGGTCATAGAGCTTAGACCATTGTAAGAAATACACAGTGTGTGTTTTCATGGGGACTTTTCAGCCAAGGGACTGGATGTGGAATTTTGGGTTAGGCCCAAAAGACTTGGGTCAAGATTCGAGGGACACTCGAACGTTTCTACGTATCCCATGAGGATGGGAATCAAGCCCATGTAGTTCTAGAAATACCCTCTGTACAAATTTGGTTCGTACATGTGAAGGGTGAAAGGGGACTTTTGTACAATGATGGTTTAACCCAAGATAAAAGGTTTGGGCATTGCCATGTATGCACGTAGTTTTTGAAATGAAACATGATTGAAAAATCAATAAAAATAATGCTTCCCTCTCAGGTGAGGTTATCAAAGAATATTGTAGTTTATTGTCATACTGGACAAAAGTGTTGTATAATTTAATGTCATATAACAAGGATGAAAGTGAACCAATGTAAATATATTTATTCTAGGGGTGGTTTCACGAATCAACATCATATGATATGGAGGGGAACCGGTGTGAGGAGATTGGTTTTGGGTTTAAACCTTGGGAGGTTGCCTACATACCTATCCTGGAAGGAAAGGATAAAAGTCCGCGTAGTTCAATTAAATAATGAATTAATGATCAAGTTGTTCTTGGGGACAACGACCTAAATAATAAAAAAAATGATGTTGGGACTTACGCATGGTTAGCGGCCCAGAGAGGGTATTATGGTGGAAGTTTTCTCTAAGATCACGTGAGTCATACTCAGTGTGAGAAATAAGAGGTAGCAACAACCCTAACGATGCATAGTTTAATTTCATGTAGGAAATATGAAGGGACTATGCAGTTTTAAGGTCTTGCAGTTAGGACTATTTGTGCTGCATAGTTTAATGTCATATAGCAGGGACAAAGTAAAGTTTAATGTCTTGTTGGACGTATTAAAGGATTTTCTGCACAGTTTAGCATCATGTAGTTAGGACGATGGTGAAAATACACTTTAACATCATGTTGGACGTATTTGGGACTTTTTCACAGTTTAACCTCATGTTTGATGAAAGCGCGAATAGTTTAATGTCATATGCATGGACCATGGATGGTGTAGTTTAACGTCATGCTGGACGAAAGGGGGACTATGCAGTTTAACGTCATGCAGTGAGGAAAAATTAGTGATTTTTTTCTCCCACAGTTTAACATCGTGTGGGACAAAATTAATACAAATAGTTTAAGGTCATATGTATGGACCCTGGATGATGCAGTTTAACGTCTTGCTGGATGTAAGAGACTTGCAAATAGTTTAGGGTCATATGCATGGACCGTTTATGATGCAGTTTAACATCTTGCAGGACGGTGGTGTAGTTTAAGGTCATACCAGACCATTTTAATTTATTTTGTGTTTATACAAAATACTTATTCGAAAATCTGGAATTGGTTGGAGTAGTGATGAGTTCTCTATCCATTGAGATTAAAGAATAAGCTCCATTGCAGTAGACCCTATGTATTGAGTAAGGTCCTTCCCATTTTCGCTCAAGCTTGGGAGGTTTCTTTCCTGGGATCATTGGAGTTCTGAGAACTAATACCAATTCTCCCTAAGTGAATGAACGAAGACAGACTTTTTTGTTAAAATCTCATGCTATTCGATTCTGATAGACTTCCATGTGGTGCAAATTACAGAATCTTTTCCCATCTAACCATTCCAATTCATTCAACTGCTTTTGAGATTGTTCATCTGTAGATGATTGATCACTAATGGAAACTCTGAGCAATGGTAGTTGAACTTCAATTGGAAAGACTACTTCTGTTTCATATACCAAGGAATATGGAGTTGACCGAGTTGCAGTGCAGGTGGTAGTCCGATAAGCCCATAAAGCAAGAAAGAGTTTATCAGGCCATGATTTCTTATCTTTATTAACCATCTTTTGCAGTATATTTTAAAGAGTCTTGTTGAAGGCTTCTATCTAGCCATTGGCCGCTACATAATACCAAGATGAATGGTTGGACTTGATGTTGTATTCTTGATACAAATTCTTCACCTCAGATGAACATAAGTTGTTGCCATTGTCCGTCAATATGGTATGAGGGACACCAAATCTGGTAATGATGTTAGACTTGATGAAGCTAACAACGCATTTAGAACTGACTTCTTTGAGAGGTATTTCCTCTACCCATTTGGAAAAGAAGTCAGTAGTAGTAAGAATGTACTTAAACTTCTTGGCCGTAGCCGAAGGGTAAGGTCCCACCACATCCATTCCCCATGTGGAAAATGGCCATGAGTATTTAGCTATATGAAGTAACTCTGGAGGTTGATGAATGAAGTTGGCATGTACTTGGCATGAATGACACTTGTTTGTGAAATCAACACAATATTGTATCATTGAAGGCCAAAAGTATCCAAGCCTTCGAATCTGATCAAACAGTCTATGTCCAGACTGGTGGGCACCACAGACTCCTGCATGCACTTCTTTCATGACAGCCATTGTCTCTTCACCATCAATGCATCTGAAGAGAACTCAATCAAAACCACGTTTGTAGAGAATTTTCTCTTGGTGATCTGGGCTATCATAAAGAGTAAAATTGACCACACGTCACCGAATTTGTTCTTTCTTGGCTCTATCAGGTGGAAGTGTTCCATTTTGAAGGTATTCCCTGATAGGTGACATCCATCCTGTAGTATAACCATACAGTTCAAGAATGGGACTAATTTCATTAATTTACTATATTCTGATTTGAACATAAGGTGAAATTGCACGACAGTGGGAAATACTGATGGTTGTCTCTTCCCAATTTGGATCTTCCAAAGCTCTGGCTATATTAGCCAGTACATCAGCTTAAGCATTTTGTGATCTTGGGACATAAGAAAATGTCGATTCCAAAGGGAAATCCACCATAAACTATCTTACATAATCATACAAAGGGATTATTTCTTCTTTTCTAATGGAATAATACCCATTGACTTCATTGATTACCAGGTCTGAATCACGTTTCACCTTTAAGTGATTCACTTGTGCTTGAAGCGCTAATTCCAAGCCTTCGATGAGATCTTGGTATTCTACTTCATTATTGGTTACACCTTCCCACAATAAGTGGGAATAAGGTAACACTTCCTTTTATGGAGAAATGAGCACAATTCCTAAGCCAAATTTGTTGAATTTAGGATTTTCCATTTTCCTCCCTATTGGACTTCTGGAAGCACCATCAAAATACATTTCCCATTACTGAGGAATTTCTTGAATAGAGAAGACTTCCTCATCAAGGAGTTCAATATCTGAAGATGTGTCTTCCACTGAAGGGTGTTCAGCCAGGAAATCAGCTAGAGCTTGGCCCTTTATTGCCTTTTGAGACACATACTGAATGTCGAATTGCTGCAAAATAACTGCCCACCTTGCCAGATGTCCTGTAAGCATTGGACGATTAAGGATGAATTTGAGCGGGTTATTCCGAGATACCAATTGGACCTCGTGATGTTGCAGGTAGTGTCTCAACTTCTGAACCACAATGATTAATGCCAGGAAGCACTCCTCAATACTTGAATAACGAGTTTCTGCTTTAAGTATAGTTTGACTGAGATAGTAGAGGCTGTTTTCATTCCTAGCATCATTCTTCTGAGCAGGAAAGGCACCAAATGATCGCTCTAGAGCTGTCATGTAGAGGATAAGTGGTCTTCCTTCAACATGTGGCATGAGTACTGGTGGACTCAAGAGGTATTTCTTGAGAATATCAAATGATTTTTGACATTCTTCATTCCACTGGTAAGTGACTCCCTTCTTCATCAATTTGGTGAAGGGTAAACTTTTGCCTTCCAAATTGGTGATGAAACTCCGAATATAGGCTAAGTGTCCTTGAAGTCTTCTTAATTATTTAAAATTTTGAGGAGGTGACATACTAAGGGTTGACTTGGTCTTCTCAGGATCGACTTCAATACCACGATGGCGTACAACAAAGTTGGGAATTTTTTCTTATGTTACCCCAAAATCACATTTTAAGGGGTTCATTTCCAAATTATGTTTTCGAGGATTGCAGAATATGACTTCCAAATCAGCCAAGTGATTAGAATGTTGTTTGGATTTAACCACCAAATCGTCTACATAACACTCAACAAACATCCCAAAGAAGGGTTTGAAGATACGATCCATGGCACGCTGATATGTTGCACCTGCATTCTTTAAGCCAAAGGGCATTACCCGGTAGCGAAACACACCCCGATGGGCTCTGAAGGCTGTGGATTCCTTGTCTTGTGGGGACATTTGGATCTGATTCTATCCAAAATATCCATCCATGAAGGAAAGTGCTTTATAGCCAGCTGTTGCATCAATTAAATGTTCTGTAATCGGAAATGGGAAATCATCCTTAGGACAATGCCGATTAAGATCGATGAAATCGATGAAAACTCTAATTTGTCCATTCTTCTTCTTTACTGGGACAATATTATCCAACCACTTGGGATATTGAACTTCTCTAATGAAGTTAGCTTTGATAAGCTTATCCAATTCAGCCTCAATTTTAGAAGCATAAGTTTGGTGTGTTCTTCTCACGGATTGCTTGAATCCTCAATGTTCTTCTGGTAAACCCAAATGATGAGTAGCAACATCAGGATCAAGCCCGGGCATTTCTGTATAGTTCCAACCAAATATATCTCTTTTTCTCTTTAGAAAATAAATATACATCTCTTGGTCTTCAAGAGTCATGGCCGCACTAATTAAAGTGGGGCGTTGATCTTCTTTTGTACCCAGATTTATTTCTCTGAGTTCATCCGCAGTGGTAGAGATACCCTCTTCAAATGACGGAGGAGCATCTCTGAGATCTTCCTCTTCTCCTTCATCATGTGTTATTTCTTCCATTTCAACTTACATAGTAGATGATAAAGATGAATTTTCATGATCAGAAGAGATGTCAAAATTTTCACATCTTGAAGCAGAAGATTCCATTTCCGACCCGATTGATGATAGGGTCTTATTTGGGTAATAAAGAGGAGATAATGGATTGATAATCGACATCATTGTTCACCTCCGATGTTGCAATAACTTCTTCTGGAATAATTGGTGAAGTATAGACTTGTTGGATTTCAGCAGATGAAATGAAGATGTCACCATTTGTGCTTTCATCACTGCTTGGTGGGTTACCAATTTCTCCCATGTTGTCTTGCTCGATTGCCGTAATTTACAATATGGATCTTTCCATAAGAGTATTTTGATTTGGATCTATCATGTCAATTTGACTAATAGGAAGCACATAATCTGTACTCACATGTGTAAATGGATTTACTAGAATCTTCTCTAGACCATATGGAGCACTAACTTTGGTAATCTCCTTTGTTGTGGATTTCTTCCTTCCCTTCATGTGATAGAATTCCACCTCAATGTATTGAGACTCACATGTCTTGAATGGGGCCTTATCACCATAAAATGTCCCAACTTGACCATCAAAACAATATTTGAGACATTGATGGTATGATGAAGGGATAACCACATGTGGATGTAGCCAGGGTCATCCAAGCAAGATGTTGAAAGCTGAGTCTTGATCAACAACCATGAAATCCGAATTGGATACAAGATCTTCAAACTGAGTTCTAAGTGTTAATTTTCCCAGTGGTTGTTGTTCATTTTTATCATATCTGTGTAACATCATGGTAGAAGAAGATAAATCAGATTCCGTGAGGCCTAATCGATGAAGTGTACGAATGAGCATGAGGTTGACTCTTGAACCGTTGTCAATGAAAGCTCTTCAGACGTCTACGCCATTGACCTTGCTAGATAAGTACAAAGGTCTAATATGCCCATGCACAACATCATATTCCTCTTAATTAGTAAAAGATATTATTACATTTCATTCTGTAGGATTATTCTCTATGTGATAGACTTTAGCAGCAGTAATTTCAGTTTCAAACTCTTGAGGACTTGACAAAGCCTCGATGACTGCTTCCTGAAGATCTTTTGATAGATTCAAAGCATCCATAATTGATAACTTGGATGGTACATGGGCCATGTGTTTCAATACATCATACTTTTGATCCAGAGGTATGCGTTTCCCAATAGGAATATGTGGTTTAGCAGGTACCTTGGAAGCAAATGCATTGGAAGTTGATGCATCTTGTATTAGGATAGGAGTTGGAAGTATTCTTGGTTTTGGAAGATTATACCGATTAGATCCATTTACTTGCTGAGAGGAAGAAGATGGAACCTTCAACCGGTCTTCCAAAATAATTATGCCAGGACTGAATTTGCTATTGGTACAAAAAATTTCTTGTTCTTATTGAGCTCGCTGAAGGGCTCTACCACGATTTTCTACTGCGTACACAGTTCTAGAAGGGGTAGAATTAGAATAGAGGCTTCTAAAAGATCCACGTATTCCCCTGTATCTTAAGCCTCTGAAACTTCCATTGATTCCCCTATTTGATATAGGGAATTCAGGTTCATTGAAATCAAAAATGTGACTGGCATATGGATCTGTTAATTGAATCATATTAACAGAACCGAAGATTAACTCTTAGTTTGATGAAGGCTTTTCCTGATTAGCCTGTTTAGGCTATGCCGTTTGGTGGGGCGGTGCCCGTGGCATTGAAGTAGATGGTATGAAGTCTGCCGGAGTCAAAGATAACTTAGGCTTTGACAACATACTCATCTTCTTCTAATTCATTTTCTTTCTCTGAATCATGCCATTTCTTTGAGGACTTTACCGCTAATGAAGAGGATTTTTCCGCAACATTCATGGAAGAAGACACAATCAGTTTCTTTAATTCTGTTCGCAAAGTAGCATGAGTATGGTTGATTATATTTCTAACCATCCAATAATCATACTTTTGTGCATTTTTTCTTTTGAATTCTTACCATTCGCCTTCCTCCTCGGGAACTGTAGCAGTAACACATGCTACCTGAGCTGAAGAACCATTCAGTTTGACTTGTCCCAAGTCGACCAGCTTTTGTATGAGGTCTTTGAAGACAAAACACTCTTAGATGGGATGTCCCAACATTTCATGAAAAGGGAAATAATTGGGACAGTCTTCATCTCCTTCCTTGTTTGACCTCTTAGGCCTTGGCAATTGAACCAGATTATTCTCTAGGGAAAAAATGAAGTAACTAGGAACTTGTTCATTTCGGAAAGGGTATGTTTTACTCTTCAAATCCTCAAATTGTTTTCAGATTTGATCTTTTTGATCATCTGGACAAAACGGCCTTTGTTGTTGGTGCTCAGGGGATGGATCCCTACAAGAAGATGATGGTTTTGAAGTAGAAATAAGTACAGGTGATTGTTTATGCATAACTGTAGCACTTTCTGCTTTACCCATTCTCCTTCCTGGAGCTGATGGAATTACACGAGATTTAGCCTTAACCTGTATAAAGGAATCTTAAATCTGCTGAGCGATTGAAGTAAGGTCTCGAAACCCTCCAGTGTATATCACATGGATCAACAGCGTGTGTAATTTTTCACACAGACTTGCCACATAGATTGGCAACAATTCCTCTTAAGGGACTGCCAAGCTTAGGGAATATGTTAATCCCTTCCAGCAAGCAATGAAATCTGGGATGCTTTCATTCTCGCTGTTCTTATAGTTTGTAAGATCGAAAAATATTATCTTTGTCAAAGTTGAGCTGAACTGAAGAAGGAATTTTTGTCAAAGATCCTCCCATCTGGTAATTGATCGGGATTGCAAGCTTGTATACTAGACAAAGGCTAGTCCTTAAAAGGTCCGTACGAAGCATCTTAGTTTTACTGCTTATTGATGCTCTAGAGTTCCCATAATAGGATCACAACAAGACACGTAATGCATAAAATGATGTTCAGGGTTGCCTGATCTATTGAAAATAGGGAATACAGGGTTTCCAAAACTGGATGGAGGAGAGATTGAATCTACCCATTCAGGGTAAACTTTCTTTTCTGGTTGAACCTGTGCATGTTTCCCTTCCATAATTTCTAACCGAGATGTTAATGAATCAATGGTAGATATTAAATTTTGAGAAACATCTGGTTGAACTTGGACTTGGGTAGGTGCAATGACTGGAGCTTGGACATATGTGGTGTTTGGTGCTGCAACTGATGATAGCACTTCCAACTGTTGTTGCACTTGACCCGTAGGATTAGACCTATGAGGGTGTACTGATAGAGGAGGATATTCTTGATCCATATCAGTAGATAAAACAAATTCCTTTGGCTGATTGACTCCAACACGCTTAGGAAGAATACTACCCTGAAGTATTTCTGCATTAAACCTTCTTAATTCCTTCATTTCTTCCTCCTGTTGTGCAAACCTTTTCTCTAGTGAGAGCGATTGGTCTTCTCCAGAGGAAGGATATGTAACTTAATTATTTCCTCTCCCTTTGTTGGATCCTTTTTGGAGAGGGGAAGTGGGTTATTTTAAGGATTACCTAGGTTCTGAGTAATACTTTGATTTCGTGTATGCACACATTCTTCATTTGTGTCGGTGCATACATCTTCTTGAGCAGGAACCTCTTCATCTGAGTCCCCTGAGTGAGCCTCATCTGGTGGATCAAAAAAATTGACATTGATGACATTGATTGATGTATAACGCATCACATCCCTTCTATCATCATTTCTGTGATATTGTCTTATTCCATGTCTTTGATGAGACATTTCCTTTTTTTGATTCGATCCCTCAATAAAATCTTGATGAACCGTAATTTAGAGGGAATATCCTGATAATTTGGCTCTTCATTCCTCTTGAGGCTTCTTCCCCAATCGAGAAAAGACTGACTTTCTCTGAGAAGGGGATTGATGATTTGAAAAAGTCCCCAGTCCAGTGGACTAGGACTGTTCCTGCTTAACTCCTCGAATCCTATTTGTTGATTCCAAGGGTTGGTTTAAAAGAGTCCACAGTCTGGAAATATGGGGTGGATCTTGACATGATATGTCTGAGACATTATTAAAATCTCTTCTGATCTTGCGAACCTTAGTCTGGAAATTAGCTGGATGCATTAAACTGTATCCACTTTTATCACCTGGTTTAAAAGACCATTGGATGATTTCTGACACTTCTGTCACTTGATGATGTGCTTTCTCCATACGAGAGGCCGGTTCAATATTCTCATTTGCTTGATGCAAGATTAATTCAATAAATTGTTCTCTGTATGCTTGATTTTGAGATGAACTAGTTGAAGCCTGTTCTTCGGCAAGATTTTGATTACAAACAAAGCCCATTGACTTTGGTCAGCCATGGGCAATAACATTGCATGAGACCATTTTTGGCAGGCTTTGCTGACTGGAGGGCACAGTGAAATGTAGTGCTCCGTGAACACCCCATCCACTGACATGAATACCAGATGGGGCATTGGAAATTAACTAACGCAATCTTCTTAGTGCGCCAAGGCATGAATATTGAAGGGATCTCTGGTGCTTTTCAGCCTTCAAGTATCAAGAGACTAATAGAGATGCCAAATCAATCTGACCTTGTAACCCTTCTGTTATCTTAAGATGATTTTCATATTCATCATAAGATAATACTTTCTTCTTAAACTGACAAAGAGTTTTACATATGTTGAGACGAATATCATGAATTCCATCTTCCATCAACATCTTTGGAATGTCATACTAAGAGTCAGCCAGAGGACAAAACATGACTAGTACTTCACCTTTTTCCAATTGTTTTCTCATGTTCAACATTTCCTCTTTATCATTAAATGAAGATTCTTCTACCTGATTTGACCAGAGCTGGTTCTTCCTTGTTACTTCATTGGATTCAACAAGATTGATAGAATGATCATTGATTAAACTAGAAGATGCAAGACTTAGGGGTGGTTTAGAGAATGAACTACACCCTGAGCTATCTTTTGATTTAGAAAGTATTTCACCTGCTAGAGATGAAGCATCAGACATGACTGGTTTTGCATTTGCAAGTGCCTCATGATAAGAGGGCGTTATCGGCACTACATTGTCCACTGGAGAATTTTCCGAGCAATGTGCATCACTACTGTGGAGAGGACTTTCGTAGAGAAATTCATCATCATGGGGAGGACCACCATGGTGGGTTACAATAAAAGATGAGATCTCTTGATTCTTGGTCTCCTGGCCACATAGAAAGTTATTGTAGCTCTCATTTGAAGATGAAACTTTCAGATCGAATGAATTGTCATGAAGCAAGGCTTCATAAGGAAGTTTCTATTGAAGAACTTCAGAATTAATATTCCCACTATTGGGAAATGAGGGAGTAGAATCTTGAATTCCAACAGATAACTATCTGAGGGCTTCAAGAACTCCATCATCGAGCAAGGCCTTGTTACAAATTGGCTCTTGATATCCTGACTATGCTGGGTGGGTCTTCTTCTTATACGCCTTCTTACTCACCTTGGAAACCACTTGTTGTCGAATGTGGCTGCTCTAAGCAGGTGTATGTGCCTGATCAGAAAATATGGCCAGGTTAGGCTGACGATCTTCACTCAAATCAGGTGTATGTGCCTAACTTGGTTGTCCGTATGATATGGGGAAGTATTCCCCATAACCCTCATGGACTAGAACAGATGTGTGTGTCTGTTCCAGAGTGAACTGTTGATGTGTCACTCCATTGGTAGGGACATATTTATGTGTCTTTCCATGAGATGCTGCTGAAGCTGTTATAATATCCTGGCAAGCATCCAGAATATGAGCAGAGATTTGCTTCTTCTCTTTCACCATTAATAGAATATGCTTGGTGACTTCAGCTGTCGGAACAGGGATATACGTCCATTCCGTGCTTGGAGTAGGTGTATGTGCCTGCTCTTGTCCTCCTTTTACTGTAAGTGAATCCTGACGGTACTCAAGTGTGGGGGCATAGCGTTGAGTCTGCCTCCTATTTGTTGCCAGGGATTTCCAACCAACTTCTTCGAATGCTACCAAGAGGGATTTTTGGTAGGCTAAATTAATACTAGTAGGTGTATGTGCCTGCTGATTTCCCTTCACCAAACGTGGTTGATGAGCACCATTATATGTAGTTAGACGAGCCTACTGACTAGCTAATGATGTATAAACAAGTGTATGTTCCTACCTATAGTACCATGCCATAATTTCCTAGCGGGATTGGCGGGATGCTGCCAGACGAGTCTGCTAGACAACGGAATTAAAACGGGCAGGTGTGTGTGCCCGCTCGTTGCTTGCCACCAAGTTAGGTTGGTGGACTTCTCTAGAGATGGCAGAGATGAGAACCTGCTCACTGTTAACTAGATTTCGCCTCTGGCAATTCGTCTTGCTTGCTCGGGTTTGAGGAACCTGAGCCGAATGCCTGGAGTCTACACCCTCATCATGTTGAGGGCGCACTGCCACACGAGTCTGGCGGTGATTGTTGATGGGAGCCCTTCTGAATGAATCCTTCTTCCTTGAATTAAGGCACTGAGGGACCTGCACATTCACCTCCCCAGAATATGGGAGTGAATGGTGATTGCGTTCCGGGGATAACGACCCGAAATGGTTGGAGACGGTGGTTAGCACCGCCTGCTTCTTGATCACTGGTCGTCGTTGTTCGGATGACCAGTGTGAGCTGTTCACTTGGAGGGCTTATCGGGTAGCCTCCTGAGTTGGGATGGTACCATGTTGACGGTACTCCTTAACCAGCGCATTTGATAGCCAGCGTTGAAGATGCTGAGTAGGTGATTTCATCCATAGAGCGGATGCCGATCTAGCAAGAGTAGCAGCAGTGGCATTTGCAGCAGTAGTATTCACAGGTGTGAACTTGAGAGCAGCCATTCTAGAAATGCAGAAGATCTTGGAAAAGAGTGTCTGTTTGATATAATAGGCTTAATCAAGATAAATTTAGCCACTATATATTTTGGATGATTACATATTTCAATGATTGTTTCTGTTGGCCCTCTCATTGAGTTTTAAATAGGGGCCAAACAGATAGGTAAAACATCATTTTAACTTGGTTAAGGATTCACGTAGGGTTCACCATTTTTTGTTTCTCTCAGAATTTGGGGATGACCTCCTTGATTGAAGGTTCAAACATTCCAATCGGTTTATAACGGGTTTGTTCGTAGAACCAGAAACATCCAATGATTTCACATCCATTTGGACCTACTTTCAAAAGGTATGCACTCATTAGTTTGTGGAATGATGAGGCTTAGGAATTTTCATTGGTTGAGAGGATGAGAGGTCGGACTCATCACACCTTTTTGAGGGGAATTATTGTGTACTTTGGGACTCTTTTTATAGATTTAAGTTATGTTCGTGAATCCTTACTACATTACCAAGTATAAAATGAGATTTCCTTCAGATATGACAATCAATGATTAAATATGTAGTAAATTATAGAATCATTTATATGTATTGTAGGTTCTTCATTGATAGATAATCATCTGTATTTATTAGAAATTCTTGGACAATGGTATCCTTCAACACATTTATATAGAAGTATCTCAGTCATTATGATGACCATGCTGGTTTTAAAGCCACTTAGTGGGGCACTTGATGTTTATTGTCATTCATAAGGACATGGATTATTTCAGAGTTGGGATCGAACCCGCAGATGGGCTACCAACGAATCCTTTTTTTAGAAAAGTAATCAGAACCCACATAGTTTGAGTGAGGGAATATGATGGTTATGCATTATTGATGGCTCAAAGAAAGAAGTCATGATTAGTTTTACACTCTAATCTCACGTGTGTCATGCTCGGTGTGAGAAACAAGAGGTATTGGTGAAACCAGACAATTGTGCCACGAAGGATGCAATAATGTGGGGATTATGTGTTTATGACTGCCCAAAATAGGTGAGTATTAAGATTTACTTTAGGGAAGAAATCCAGGAACAAGGTCCATAAAGGTATATGTACTTTATGGAGATTTGGATACTCTAATCTTGGGGATAACTCCTAAGGAAGACACCCAAGTTAGGAGGGGACTTATAATTGGGTTTTACTCTTGAGAAAGAAACCCCAAATCAAAAGTAAATTAGAATTGGTTAAGAGAAATTTAGACCAAGGTTAATTCTGAGAAGGAGGACCAGGTTAAGGGACTTGAACAATTAAGGGACTTGGGGCTTACTCCTAAGGAGGAGGCCCATATTTGAGACTGGGGATTATTCTTGAAAAGGAAGCCCAGGTTAAGGGAATTATGGTTAGGGCATACTTCTGAGGAGGATGCCCATATTTGAGACTTTAAGACTGGGGCTTACTCCTAAGGAGGATACCCATAATTTGGGGAATTATGACTGGGGATTATTCCTGAAAAGGAGGCCCAAATTAGAGGATCTGGGGCTTACTCCTGAAAAGGAGGCTCAGGTTTAAGAATTATGACTGGGTCTTATTCCTGAAAAGGAGGCACATATTTGTGTTCTCTCATCTTAAAGGATGAGGTTGAATGAATGAAATCTCATTCTTTAGTGACATAAAGATGTGTAAATCACTATATTTTGAGAGATGTTCCATGAAGTTCATTTCAGATAAGGAAGTCAAATTAGGAAATCATGCCATAAATGGCTTTGAAGAGTGTCTTGAAGAATGAATCTTGAATAGGAGAGGTGGAATGGCATAAGAGGGGTGAAATGGGAAAGAAGGGCACCCAAAAAGGCAGGGGCACGCAAGTCCTGGAAGGTGCGCATGTACTGCATGAGCGCGTAGTCTTGGTCGCGTAGGTATACCTGCACGACACATGGGTACTTGTGCGTTTTTAAACCAGTATGTTAATACATGGGCGATCCTTGACCAATGCCTTTAGAATTATCTGGAGGGACTTCCAGAAGAGAGGCGCACAAGTTTTGGTGAGAAAGAAGGGCGGTGCGGATGTATGTTCATTTACTTTAAGGGCAAAACACCTTAGGCATGCAAGTGTTAGTGAATTCTAACACTTAGACCCTACTCCTCTTTTTTAGACCTTCCATTATATGTAAAGAATTGCCTTAGAAGTGTTCAGAAGACCTGAAGAGGATAATTGGGCGTTCAGAGCTCTAAATCTGAATTCTGGAAAAAATTCCTCCTGAATGGGGGGCCCACATGGTCTATTTATAGGCTGAAGAAGACCCCGGACGGTTATCCTTTAGGGTGCACAAGTCACTTGCGCGACCATTAGTCATCGCGCAAGTGGACTTGTGCGACAGTGATGGAACTTGCTCGACACATGTGCTTTTGAAGCTTTGTTCATGCCTTTGAGGATTTTTGATGTTCTCTTCAAAGGATGAATCAATTTGTGCTAAGTCATTTCCCTTTACATTATTTTTAGACAATGTGACGAAAAACGAGCGTCAACAATCCAACTTATAAGAAATAATTTAAGGATAATGATCAGAACTCAATGAATGAAAATTAAGTTTCCAAAAAGGCATATGACTAGGTTAACACTTGAGTCAAAAGGAATTTTAAGAAAACAACATGATTTGGATTCATAGATCCTAATAATACTAAATAAATAAATTATATAACATTCATGGGATAGTAAATCAATAGAAAAACAAAAAAAGGACACATGGTGCATTACATGTAATATGAATCAAAGAATAAGAAATAAGACCCAGAAAACCTATACCTTTTATCATGGCTTCTATGAAGCACTCTAAACTATTTTTGTAACACCCCAAGTTTATATGGTACGTTTCCCTTTGAATAATTCAATAGCTTGCACTATACGCAACTTCGAGTTCTAGCACACCACAACCAACCAGACTAGACGTTATGAATTGTAATACCCAATTATTGAAACTTTATAAATTTTATTTTTCAAAATGGACTTTATTTTTGGATTCAGAATATGAAAATTAGCTTAGGGTGAATTTTTTGTATTTTTATGAAAACTCTCAATTTTTTATGAATAATGAAAAACACAAAGTTGTTGTTTATAAATGACTTTTTATTTAAATAATTATATAATTTATTTAAATTTATTTTAAGTAAAAATATATATATAATAACTATATCATTTCAATGTAATTCTTTGGAGTTATTTTATAATAAAATTAGATATATAAAATTTTATTGAACTTTTTATCATCTTTTACCACCTTCTTGGCACGTTAAAAAATTTGAATAAAACATTTTTTTACCACATATATCATTTGAATTTCAAAAATACGAGAGAAATTATTGATATCAGTAAGTAAAATTTGGTTTAATAATATGAAAATAATTTTTTGTGAATAGAAACTTTTGACTTTTCATTACCACAGTTAAAATAAATTGCGTAATTAAAAGTAACAATGATATTATTATTACCCCAACACATGACATAATTCTATTGGATAAGTTTATTTAAACAAAAAACAACATTAGGAAAAGAAATATGATCCTTTGTTCCACTTGTATTAGATTAGGACATTTGTTATTATTTTATTTAAAGAAGAGTTAAAAGTGTTAAATTAAATGTTTCATAACTACAAATTTTATACTATAGGGTTACAAATACGATAAATTCAACTATAAATTTTAATTAGAGAGATAAAAATATTTTCTACACAATTTAATTTTAGAAATAATTTTTAGAAATTATATAATTAAATATATATATGACACAATGATGATACAGTAATTACCTTATTAATGAAAGATTAAAATAATTGATTTTATAAATATCCAAATAAATGTAAATTGAGACTTTTGATGAATTAAAGGAATTTTATAGGTTAATATGACATGTTAGGGTGGATTAAATAATTTTTTTTCTATGTAATAATGTTTTTAATACTTTAACAAAAATCAAATACTAAATAGTGTTAAAAATGATATAAATGAGTTTTTAAAATAAATACTATATTATTAAATGATATAATAGTTTTAAAAATATAAGGTTCACATAAAGGAATTATATAATAATATATATGTAAATAATTAACCACTATGAATTTTATTGTAATTTTTAGTATGTTTATTAACCATATAATATAAAAATACAAGGAGACATGGTAAATGTTGAACTATTTAACCAAGAGATAAATCTATAAGATAAGGTAAATATAGTGACCTAAACTTGTCTAAAACCTTTTGGTTGAGATTTGTTAGACCCATCCCCACTGTAGTCCTGAAATAAATCATTTTTGAGCCATTATGAGCTGAATATGATTATATAATAAAATAATATTTAACAGTTTTCCTAAAGCGACCCTCACCTCTCTTATAAAAGGGTACTTTCCCTTCTCCTAATTTCACACCTCAAAATCCATTTGGATCTTCCAAAAACTACCCAAATATCCTCCCAACTTCCCTATATTTGACATATAGGCGTTAATTGTATCAGAAATTCAACTTAAGGATCCCTTTTGATCAACTCAAAAAGAAACACCTCAAGAAGAGGTAATAATTTCACCACCTCTTTCAATTATCTTTTATTCTTCCACTTACTATTTCTTTGTTGTTTCCATACCAAAATAGTAACCGCAGTACCTTATACACACTGTGATGTTATTACAAATATGCTACAATAATATTAATTATACTATCCATCCTATGAATGACAAGTCCTCATACGTGCGTACGTACGACTTACTCTGTCCACGTCGTAGTGTAGTTTATTATTCAAACACTTCATTATTTTGATGGAAATAATAATGAGTATAATTGATGTAAATAATAAATTTAAAATTTTAATTATACTGTATATATGATATACCATCCAATGACATATGATTCCACTATCAATAGAATGGTATTGTCGCTCGTGCGTACATACAGATTACCATCTCCACGAACACGATGATGATCATTCCCCATCATAACCATTCAAGAATAAGTATCATTTTATGATTAAAAAAGAATGTTTAAGAACTTAATATCATTATGGATATGAATAAAATACATCTTATCCATAAAAACATGACTTATATAACAAGAAATATAAAGGAAAATGAATTATTTAACACCTGAAACGATGATACTACTAAAATATTATTAAAAAGAAATATTTGAAGATCATATATGATATCATATTTATGTATACGATTCTTGTATAATTTATTAAAAATTATTTAACTATTATATAGGAGTTTAACATACCCTTGACCAAGGAAAAATACATGGTAAGGGTTAATTATACAATCTCTTCATTATCCGAGGTTGTTTATATGCGAGTATCTTCTGGGACCTCTTTATCATCCACATCCATTTTTCTTAAAAATGAATTTTAAGACATTTTTACTATTTACTAGACTATGGATTAATGTGATTTATACCATTTATTGAGTTATTATATAATGTTTATAAAGTAATCATTCCATCATTTTCCAAATAAGGTCCTTTGCAACCTTTTCATCAAAATTAAGGAAAGAATTTTTTTAACTTATATGGCGAGTACAACTATTTTCTGCCATTATAACCCCTTTGAAGCTTCCCATAAAAGATTATATTAATATTTTCAAAATAATTTTTTCCTTTTTGAATTATGTGAACTTTAAATGATTTCAAAATAGAAAGAGATATTTATCTCATAGAGTTTTGATTTCATCCACGTCAACATCCTTTGATGGATTTTACGCTTGTTTGATATTGATTTATTTTGATACAATCTTGCATATTTTATTGAATGTTTTGTGATATGTTTGAATGTGTATGTATTATTTTTATAGCATCCATGGTTTATGTTTAAAGTATTAACATTTCATATGCTAGTTATAATATGAATTTCTATGTTTTTTAAACCTTTTCATCCGAGGAATGCATTGAACATAGTAAGTGACTGGTAGAGCCCGCTATAGCTCCTCGATATATCGGTTGGTCTCATGAGACAAACTAGTGTCTTGGAAGAAGGCCTTGACAAGTTCTTATTTATAGTCATGGAAGAGGCCTTTACTATGTTTTTATAATGTCCTACATTATGAATTCCATCATTATGAAATTTGCTACTGATATTTCATGTGATTATTCGACTAGTTGAATATCCATGTGAATAAGTAAATGGAATTATTCGATTTATATTTTCCATATTATATTGTATTTTATGTTTAAAAGGATTATGTTTTATTATTATACATCTCCTTAAATGTTTATATTTATTTATGAATGATTCCGCTATTTTATTATCCTTTCTGAGCATATGATCTAACCCCTTTCTATGTATTATTTTTCCCTGAATGTGAAGAAGTATTTTATAGTTGACTTGGACGGTTATGATAAGGGATATAAGTGTGTTCAAAGGGGAGAAAATTTTGTTTTTGTTTTTATCTCATGATGTAATGCAAAATTTATTTATGTATCTAGTACTTCCAAAGCAACTAAACTAATTGGTCTTTCAAGACATGATCTCTAATGATCATGTTAATGTTATGTAATAAAGCACCGAATCTGGGTAACTAGGGTCGGGGAATTACAATTATATAACAAAAATATATATCTATATAAATTATTTCACATCCTTAACAATATATTTTCCATTTATATTCTTCATTTATAACCATTATCTATATAAAATCTAGTTATTTATTATCTATTTTGTATATCCGGTTTGTGTCATCTTGAATTATTTGAACTATTTTTATAAAAATGGTGTTGGTATTCATTATTTGTAAAAACTACATCAATAAAAGAAAATTAAAATCACTATAATATAATTATAATGATATTTATAAATGGATAATTTTATTCCATCATATTTTTGATCATAGACCATGAAGTTGAATTCAATGATGATCATGTTTTGATGATTCTTAATGAAGGAAATGTGTTTTATTAATTTATGAGTTTAATAATACTATTAAATTTATAAAACAAAAACAAATAATGATTTAATTATTTATAATCTATATTAATATAAATTAAATTTTCATAGTCATCCATGATATAAATTCATAGCATTGTTCAAGTAGATGGTTACACCAACCCAAACAAGAACCTACCATAATTAATGGATGGTTATGAACTGATTTAATTGGAATATCAATATAATAAAAGAATAATGATCATATTTATTGTTTATTAGTGTGATATATCAAAATTTTAAACAACTATAACATAAATATAATCTATTTAAATTTATTTTATATTACGAAAAAATCATATTTTTTCTTAGAATGTTCTTTTGGATGGTGGGATTTACCATGTTTTTTACTCATATTCTTAATAGGTTTTCCAATATTTCTTTAAAAAACATAATAATAATAATAATAATATGTATCCATTAAAACTATTCCCATAACCATCTATTTATGGCGGTGATAAAAAATAGAAATAAATTATTCTATAGGGGTGGTAGTCCACATCTACACATGTCTGCTAATTTCATTTTCTATAGAATGTGAAAAATGAGTAATATGTATTATCATTTAATAATATAAAATATTTATTAAATATCATAATTATATATTAAAATCCCTATTATGATCATCCTTGTATGGTATCTAAGTAAAAAAAACATGTTGCATGGTGGAGGCAGTAATACACACGACACATGAATCACACTTTTATTTTTCTTAATTGAAAATGGAAAGGTTTTTAATCATTGTACCATAATAATAAAAATATAATTTTATAATAATTATACAAATTTTATAATTTTAGTATAGTTTAACAATTTTTTTTAGAATACGTGCACATAAAAATTGAAAAGATAAAGGGGTGGTTCGAAATTTATTCCTCACTTCTTTGATAATATGATTTTCAAATAGGGCTAAGCCTTTAAAGGATTATATTAAGAGAATAGAAAAACCGATTTAAGGTATCTAGGAATGTTGAGGATGATTGTGGGTACGGTTTTGGCTTAACAATGTGGGTTTTGGTGTGAGGGGAAGTGAGTATAGGTGTTCCACTTTTATAAGTGAAAATGGATGAAATTTTTGTAAATAACCGAAATGATTTAATAATGGGAAGTCACTCCTAAGGAAATTGAATTGAACATTGATAAATAATGGATATTATAAGATATAATTTTCTTCAATTCTGTATACTACCATTCCTAAACATTCTTTAATGATGTTTTCAACTCATTACCAATATATTCTTTACATTTACCCATTCAGTTTTTAACATTGTAACTAGTTTTTACCTATGATAAATTAGATTTTATGCCAAAGAATTAAATCAAACCTATTAAATACTTAGTTCCAATTGATTCCAAATTTTTAAAAAAATATATATTTTTTTAATTTATAAATGTTATAAAAAATTAATTTTTATATACTAAATGTGTAATGTATTAAAAACATTTTTTAGAAAAATATAAATCTTTTTCTAAAATGTTAATAATATTTTTGTAAACTAAATTATATATATTTAAATTTATAATTTCAGAAATAAAAAACATATTTTTTCAAAATAATGGTTTTTATAAATTTCCTAGTCAAACTTATAAAGTAGTAATGCCATAAAAGTCACAATATTTTTGAAAATGGTATATTTCACTATTCAACTTAAAAACATTATCTATAGAAAAATCCATAAAATAAATATTATGATAATACAAAAATGATAAGAAAAAAAACTAATTTAATTTTTTTAAATTAAATTTATAAAAATTACAAATTTAACTTTTAATTAAAAATATGAGATATAATGAAATACTGTTTTTATGAGGAATTTTCATTTTAGAATATTAACCATTCACATTTATATCTCCTATAATTTTGAAATTAAATTAGATTTAACCTATTATTAATATAAAATATATTTTATCATCATTAACTTTATGTTTCTTGTAATGGAAATTCATATCACATTAAAAAGAAATAATTAGAAAAAAAAAAATTTAGGCAAAAAATTATTGTATTAGTTGTTTTAGCTGTATCAGTTTAATTTAATAGGGACTTAAAATAATCATTATAATCATTTAGATAATTATTTTATAAATAGGATAATCTTATTTATTCTAAATAATTTTATGGAAATATTTTAATGGCCATACATAATATATATATATTTTATTTAAATATATTGTAGTTTTATTTAAGTTTGGTGTTCCATGTAGAGTAAGATATCAAGCACATTGAATTATTTAAAGGATAATAATTTATTTAAATATTGTAGTTTTACTTTCTCCCCATATTAAATAAATTACATACTCTCTATTTTAATTATTACTCACTAATGATAGTTGGTGATGGTATTCATAGAATATTTATCATTTAGGATATACCTTATTACATGACCTCCAACATACAATATCAGGAAAGATTAGGTTATCTATATTTCTTAAAAAAATTAATATTTCAAATAATCATATACACATGTATGTTTATAACGCAATTATATATTCTCCATAACATGTCTTTCGCAAAACCATTTGATTCTCCAATACAAAAAACCATAGAGAAATAACATATTCCCCCAAAAATTTAATATATCTTTAACCCTTAAAGGAATTAACCAGTAGTTTATAAATCCAAACACCATTCCTTATATATCATTATCCTATAAATGAGATAAGAATCACTAAAAAATATCACAGATCTCCTTTTTTGGGAAAAATCCCTCAAGGCGTTCTACCAGAATGTTTTGGTGTGATTGAATCTGTGGACAATGAAAAATGACCGCAAATCAGTATGGATGGTGTTTTCCAAAGACATGTTTTTAAGGTGGTGTAGTTTCCTAGTGTTTTCCAAATTTTGGGGCTTCAAAATCAGGAATTTGTGTGAATAATGGCGAACAAAAATGACAAAATAAGAGGAATGGAGATCCAGAGATATGGATTGTGTACCATGTCTGGGAATTTTACGTGACCGCTTACCAAGTAGTAGGAATGGTACATGGATGCGGTTCAAAAAATCGAAAATGGTTCACGGTGGATGGTGGTGCGGTACGCAGAAGGGATGAAGTAGGTGGAGGAAATCGACTGTGTAGGAGAAATGGCGGGGCACAGAACGCGTCAGGAAATAGTTCACAGACGACTTGCTATTCACTGTGGCAGAAGATTCAGTACATGGTGGGGGCTGTATCGAATCAAGATCCAGTAAATCTTGATTTAGAGGATTATGCATGTATCTTTTCCTATATATATAATTCTAATCTCATCGACTATAGCAGAGATTGAAAATTATTATCGAATACATTTTGCTCCGGGAATTTGGAAAAGTCAGAAAGTGGTTCACGCTGAAGGAATTTGCAGGAATTCATAAACTGCAAAGGAAGTCTGGTATGTGAAAGTATTTTACTCAGTACATGGAATATTAATCTCTAGTATGTGATAGGGAGAGTTCCGTAAGTTTTATGTGGAGGAAAAGCTTCGGTAAGTGGAAGTGAAGGTAGTCTGTGAATAGAGAATAGTTCTCAGACAGGAGGGGTTTCACAAAGGAGGTTCGCAGAATCTGTATGCTGCAGCGGTACGCCATCGCGAAGGTAGAGGCAGACTGTGAACAAAGGGTGGTTCATAAAAGTAGTAGTGGTTCGTGAATAAGGTGTCCCATTTACCAAACTGGATAATCTATATGCATGAGGATCATGTGGTTCACGATTTGTATAAGGAAGCTTGCAAAAGCTTCAAAAAAGTTTGCGAAGGAATTTTCTGGCACCTAGTAGTACCTAGGAATGTGGACTTCATATATGGGTAAAAAAGGAACATCAACAGAGCATCTACCTATAGTTGAGGATGTAGGAATTCATGAAAATGAAAGGACCTACATGTCCATAAATTGTGTTTGACCTATATGTCAATAAAATGTGAGTGGATTTATTTCTAAGAGAAGTGAAAGAAGGAAGGGGAAGACAGTGACCCTTTCCACCGATAGTGAGCCATTGAAAGAGACAAAGGGAGAGACCCTTGGGAGTACAATTATCAGACCCTAATCCTTGTAAATGCAGTGAGCCTTGTCATAGAAGATCTATCCTGAACTTTGTACAAATTATTGGCCGTAAGACTTAGTGAATTTGGTACATCAGCACATTGTCGTTGTATGCTCATTAGATGTATCCCAGTGAGGGTGAACCAAGTAAAAATTTATATATATCCTGTTCATGATTTAATATCAGTCTGTATGTTATCACGGGAGGAAGAGAGAATTATATTTTTTCTAAAAATGAATCAATATCCAAATGGGAGAACGTTTTAATCTACCATACCTCGATTTACCCCCCTCTTAGGGTATTCAACAGAGTTGACCTAATAATTAATATCAGAGGGAAAGGATTAAAGTTAGTGTTTCTCTATCAGAAGAATAAATAAAGGTGGTAAATCCAAAAGGAATTCCGATCTTTGAATGAAATAATTTTTAACTATGGAAGAATCGAATGCAACACTACTTTTCATATTATGGGATGGATGTCTTCACATTAGCTATGCATGAAATATCAACTGACATTAGGAGTGGTGCTTTATCGAAATCTGAAAGAATAGAATAGGATGCTGATGCTAAAAGGATCAATGCTTTAGGGGAGTCCTATAAAATTAAATTTACACGAAGGTGATGTTCTATAAAATATCACATCCATTATGGGAAAAATTATTAAACATTTATGAGGGTGACACAAAAGTCTGAGAAGAAAAGCTGTAGGTTTTATGGAACAAGTCTGAGGGTATAAGAATAAATCTCAATGAGACTTTTGATGCATTATTTAACTGAATATATAATATTTTGGAATAAAAGTGGGGTCTTGGAGAAGCCATTGAAGATATAATGATTATAAAATGAATCTTGAGGAAACTTCCATAATGGTTTATTACGAAAGTTTCAGTGTATGAAGAAAATGACCCAAAAGAGCTGATATTAGATATCCTATATAGTAACCTTGTAGAATATGAAATGAGAAAAGATGACATTGATGTAGTGGATAAGGGGACTTTAAAGGATGTAGAGTTCAAAGCCATGAAGAATCTCTTCGTTGAAGATAGTCTGGAGGAAGACATTATAGATGATTTCATGTCATTTTTATCCTATAATCTGCAAAGAGGAAATGGAAGGTTCAATGGTAAACCTACATTTGCATTCTTTCAATGTGGTAATTTTGGGAATTTTGAATAAAAGTGTCATAATATGTTTGATGATGAAAATGTAGAAAATAATGAAATTCCACAAAAGAAGTATTCATCAAATGAGAAAGGAAGGAGAAGTACTAGGATAAAGTTATTTAAAAAGAAGAATCTGATTTCAAGAGTGGATAAAAGTTTAGAATAATATGAGGATAAGAGTTGGAGGACTACACGGATCATAAAGTAGATGTTTTGGTGGAAATTGCTAAAAATTATTTATCATGATAAGAAAGTGACAATGACGAAGGAGAAATTAAAGGTAGAGTTTATCTTCAGGCTGAATTATAAGCTTCCCCTGGATAGGTAAACATTTTGAGAGCCAAAATGAAGAAATATAATGATGTTTTACGTGATTCCAAACTGTTTATGAAATAGTAGGAAGAAGATAATTCTGAGTTGAAGGAAGAAATTGAAATGCTAAGGTCTTCGATGCCAGAAAGCTTCAAAAAGGTGGTTGAGTACAAACTCAAAAATAAAGAATAGAAAAGTGAAATAGATAGTTTGACTGAAAGTAGAAAAGATCAAATCAAATGTATCGAGCATCTTGAAGAAGAGTTCATCAGTCTACAATGAACAATTTAAGATCAAGATAAACTACTAATTCTCGGTTCGACATAAGGAATGAAGATCATAGAGGCAACATATAAGATGATATTTGAGCGGAATGGTCCATCCAAAAAAAAGTGATTGATCTAAAATAGGAATCAGTTATGGTTCAAGTCAGAGCATAGACACCCACTCCAGGATTGATGACTAATTTGGGAACAAAGGAGAATCCGAAGATTCAGAGAACCCAAGGCACAACTAATGGTGCGTCATTACCACACATGAATGTACCTCACATAAGATAATATTGTTGTGGTAAAATGGGACATTCTGAAAATTTATGTTCTGTAGAAAAGAGGTACCAATGGAAAAAAGAACAATAGAGGTGTTTATACAGATAATAAAATTACAAGTCATAATTTGATGGTCATTATTTCAGGTGTAATGGTCCCAGACATGTGGGAAGATATATCACATTATCAATCTAGAGGAATGTGCTAAGGAAAACTGAATTTGTTCCTAAGAAAATTCCAAAAGTATCTTCAGGTGTGAAGAAAATTTAAAATTGATTTGCAGCTCTACAGGCTGAAGCTAACCAATCATATACTAATGAAGATCGAGATTATCATTCCATGTCGGTTATGAATTCAAATGATTGGGTCAAAAAAAAGGTCCGAGCTGGATGTGGTTGCCAAAATTACGTTCAAGGCATCAAATCACACCGGGATATAGGTAATTGACAATGTATGCACTTACAATATGATGTGAAATAAGAATCTTGTAATCGGAATCATGTATGATAAATTATGTACGGTAAGATTCAGTTATGAGGAGGGATTGAAAATTATTGGTTCAGGAAAATCCATGTTTGGAGGAAACGGCATGATACGAGTAGATGTCTTGGTTGTTGAGGGGCTTAGTCACAACTTTCATAGTTTTATTCAATTTTTTGACTCATGAAATGTCATAAGTTTTTCGAAGAAATTATGTATCATCAATGAAAAGGATGGTGCAGTTTTGTTGTAAGGAAAGCGTACGAAAGTGAATCTCTATCTAGTGAATGGAGAATAAGATATGTGCTTTCTGTCTAAGGATGAAGAAAACAAGTTATGGAATAAGCATCTTGGGAACATAAGCCATAGTTCCTTGGAAGATCTGGTAAGATATGATGAAGGTAAAAATATCCCTAGATTGTCAGGTGATCGTACTCATATGTGTGATGCATGTCAATAGGGGAAGGTCATTCGAAATACATTTAAGCAAAAGGAGAAAAAGTAAATGAGACTGCTTGAGTTGGTGCATATTGATGTGTGTTGGCTAATTTCTCCATGGGATATTAATGGGATGATTTATTATATTCTATTCATCGATGACTATAGCAGAATGGAATGGGTTTCAATAATCACCCACAAATCTGAAGTGTTCGGTTTCCTTACAAGATATCAACGAGAATGTGAAAACAAGCTTGGTCAGAAAATCCGAACGATTCAAACATATAATGGAACTGAGTTCAAAAACAGTAATGTGGAGGATTATCTAGAAAAAGATGGGATAAGACATCATGTTTTAGTAGTAAGAACTCTACAGCAGAATGTAGTAGTTGAGAGAAGAAATTAGATTATAAACAACAAGGCCAGAACAATGCTCATTGAGAAAGACCTTCCAAATAAATTTGGAAAGAAGCAGTGATTCCAATATTATACAATTAAAATAGAGATTTACTTTTTAAAAAAAAGGATAAGACTCCTAATGAGTTATGGTATGGAAAGAAACCATCATTAATGTACTTTCGAATATTTCGAAGCAAATGTTTCTTTCTCAATAAGGAGAAATATAGAAAATTTGAGTCCCATGGGGATTAAGGGATATTTCATGGATACTCAAAGAAAATAAAAGCATATTAATGCTTCAATAAGCAATTGGGAAAGATAGTTGAAAGTCAGGATGTAAATATTGTATAAAATGAATATAATATTCAGAAAATTCATGATCAGACTCAGGAGGATAGTGATTCAGAGATAAGATGTTTAAGAGACGCTGTAGATATATAGATTGATTTAGAAGAAGACTCAGATTATAAGAATAAATCAGTATATTCCCAAAGACCAGCAAGAGGAGTAGAATTTGATAGGAAGAACATAATTGGTGATCAGAAATCCCCAGTGCAAACAAGAAGGGTGAAGTTTCTACATAAAGAATCATACTTATCACAAGTGGGGCCGCAATTCTTTGATGAATCAGCTAGAGATGAGAATTGATTTCAGGAAATGAATGAAGAGCTTGACCAAATTGGGAATAATCAAATGTTGGAAATAGTTTCGATACTAGAGGACAAGTATGTCTTAGGGAAAAAGTGGGTCTTTAAAAACAAAATAAATAAATAAGGTGTTGTGATTCAAAAAAAAGGATGGATTATGTGGAAAGGGTATTCCAATATAGAGGGTATTGATGTCGATGAATCATTTTCACCTGTTTCAAGGATGGAGGCAATTAGATTGTTTTTGGCCATAGCTGTGTGGTGAATGTTTAATGTTTTCTAAATGGATGTCAAGTTAGAATTTCTAAATGGAGTTCATGAAGAAGATGTCTACATTGAGAAACCAGATGGTTTTATCATTCATGAAGATGAGAACAGAGTTTTTCAACTGAATAAGGATTTATATCGTTTAAAGCAAGAACTAAGATCTTGGTATTCAAGGCTTGAGTAGTTTCTAAAGAATCTTGGTTTCCAGCGTGGTGGTGTTTATTACAATTTGTATAACAACAATGGAAGAAATCAAAGGACTATGGTGCTGGTTTATGCCGATGACATAATCTTTGGTGGATCAGATGAAGCCCAATGCAAAAAAAATTCTGAATTCATGAAAAGTGAGTTCAAAATGTCGATGATTGGAGAGATGAAATTTTTCTTGGATTATAGGTGACACAAAGAAGGAATGAAACTTATATTTCCCAATATAAATATTCAAAGGATGTTTTGAGAAGGTTTGGAATGGATAATTTCAAATAGATGCAGACTCTAGTTTCTACCCAATTGAAATTGTCACAAGATGATTAAGGCAAGCTAGTTTATATCACAGAGTAAATGAAAATCATTGGACGTCTGTTGTACCTGATAGTGACAAGGCCTGATATTGTATTTTCCATATGCCAAGAAGCGAGGTATTAATGCTATCCCTTGGAGAGCCACAATATTTCAGTAAAAAAGAATTGTTTTTTATATCAATGGCACATTGGATTTTGGCCTAATGTATAATGAAAAATCTCAGACAAAGTTATTGGGATATACAAATGCATATTGGGATGGTTCAACAGATGATAGGAAATGAATGTTAGGAAGTTCCTTTTATCATGGAGGGTTGTGTATTTCTTGGTTAAGAAAGAAACAATATTGAATTTCATTAAGCACCTAAGAAGCTGAATACATTGTAGCTACTTAAGCTTGCACACATCTATTTTGGGTAAAGAAAAAACTTGAAGATATAGGAATTGAAGTGAAATCTCCAATCAGAATTCATTGTGATAATTCAAGTGCTATAAATATGAGCAAAAATCAAGTCCACCACTCAGGAAAAAAGTACATCGAAATCAAATATCATTTTATCAAGGAGAAGGTGGAGCAAGGGCTTGTGAAGTTAGAGTATGTGATTATAGAACAATATGTTGAAGACATTCTGACAAAGGCCTTACCCAAAGAAGTATTTGAAAGGCATCGACTGGCTCTAGGATACTAGTAACTTCTGGAACTGGAAAAAGTGTGTATGTGGTTCCCCCTCTCCTCGAGGTATGGTTTGTCTTTCCCTAATGGTTTAATATGTGTTATTTACCGGGTTTTAGAAAATCTTGATGTTCCCTTCAGTTTCTTTGACAGAGGGGGAGAAAGTGTTACTTCTCGGGGAGAAAATACACAGGGAGAAGTTGTTAATTGGAGCAGCGAGTTAGGGGGAGTTGAAGATGAGATGAAGCTATTTGGAATTGCTATGATATAGGGGGAGCATTAAATCTGACGATGCTAGAAGTGATCAATCAAATAATAGACATCACGATATATGAGGATCGTGATAAAAGTAGAAGAGTGGTGTTGGAATGATGTTAGAAGGCTTACAAAAATCAGCAATTGGTATCAGTTTGGTATAGGAAATTGGCTTCAAAAATGAAGTGATTCTTTTATAAAATTTTTATTTACACTTGTTTTTCACACTGAGCATGGCTCATGCAGGCATAGAGTATGTGTTGAGTAAATCCTTGATCAATATCTTAATAGCATGAAACAAATGATGGTTGAAGTTGGGAGGAGCTATAATGAGATATCAAAGTGTATAGAATTTTTATATGAAGAATTTTCAACAAACCCAAAGGGGGAGATTGTGGGAAACAAATCCCTTAAGGTGTCCTCTCAGAATGTTTTGGGTGTGATTGTGTTTGTTGACAAAGCCAAATGACTGCAAGTGAGTTTGACTGGTGTTCGTCAAAGACAGGTTTTTAAGGTGGGGATATTTCTCAGTGCTTGACAAATTTTGGGGCCTCAAAATTTGGAAATTTTTTGAATAATGGAAAATAAAATTAGAAAAGGAAGAGAAATGAGGATCCTGGGACATGAATCCCATACCATGTCCGAGAGGGGTACGTGGCCACGTACCAGGTAGTGGGAATGGTATGCGGATGTCGTTCATGAAACTGAAAATGGTTCTTAGTGGATAGAGGTGCAGTATGAAGATGGGATGAATTTTACAAATGCAATCTACAGCGTAGGAGAAAAGGCGGTATGTGGAGCATGTAAGAACATGGTTCGTGGATGGCCTGTGGTTTGCGGTGGTAGAAGATTCGATATGCGGTGGGGGCCGTATCATATCAAGATTTGGTAAATCATGATTTAGCGAATAAGAGATTATCTTTTCATATATAAGAAAAGCTAATCCCACTGATTACTGTCGAGATTGACATTTATTAGGGAATATATTTTTCTCAAGGAATTCGGCAAAGTCCGAAAGTTTTTTTCACTGAAGGTGTTTGAATGAATTCATAACCCATAAAGTAAGTTTGGTGTGCAGAAGGATTTTACTCAGTACGCAGAGGAGTAATCTCTAGTATGCGAGTGGGAGAGTTATACAATTTGTATGCGGAGGAGGAGCTATGGTTTTCAGAAGCAAAGGTAGTTTGTGAATAAAGAACAATTCGCGGACAAGAGGAGTTTCACAAAGAAGGTTCGCGGAATCTGTACGCAGCAGCTGTACGCAATCACGAAGGTGGAGGAAGTCCACAGATGAAGGGAGGATCACGAAAGTTGAAGTGGTTCAGGAAGAAGTTTTCCCACATACCAAACTTGGTACTCAGTACGCGGGAGGATCAAGGGGTTCACGATTTGCATAAGGAAGATTTCAAAGCTTCAAATCAGTTTGTGATGAATTTTTTTGGTAACTAGCAGTACCCGGGAAGGCGGACATCATATAAAGTTGAAAAATGAACTTCCAAAAAGCATCTACCTATAGTTTAGGATGAAAAAATTCATGAAAATGAAGGGACCTACATATCCATAAACTGTGTTTGACCTAAAAGTCGATAAACTATGAGTGGATTCCTTTCCAAGAGAAGTGAGAAAAATAAGAGGAAGACAGTAACCCTTTCCATTGGCTGTGAGCCAGAGAAAGTGGAATAGGGAGTGACCCTTGGGAATGTAGCGAGTAGACCCTAAACCTTGTACAGGTAGTGTGCCTATGCATAGAAGATCTAGCCCAAACATTGTACTAAATATTGGCTGTAATCCTTAGTGATTTTGGTATATTGAAACATTGTCATTGTATGCTCCTTGTACATATCCCAGTGAGGGTGAACCAAGTAAAAATTATTGTGTCCTATGCATGATTTTAAATTAGTTTGTATATTGTCATGGGAGGAATAAAGAATGAAGTTCTGTCTAACAAAGAAATAAGATCCAAAAGTAAGAAATTTTTTATCTACTATACCCTGATTCACCCCCCCTCTCAGGGTATTAGGCCTAGTGGAGCTATCAATTGATATCATAAATAAAGGTTAAAAGTTTGTAGTTCTCTATCAGAAGATGAAATAGAGGAGGTCAATCATAGTGGAATTCCTATCTTTGTTGGAAATAATTTTCAGCTATGGAAGAATCGAATGCATCACTACTTCTATCAGTTGGTATAGATGTCTTTATAGCTGATATGCATGTAATAACAGTTGACATTAATAGTGGTACTTTATCTGATGCTGAAAGAAGTGAATTGGATGCTGATGCTAAAGGTATCAATGTTTTAGGGGGAGCCCTATCAAATGAAATTTACAAGAAGGTGATGTCCTGTAAAATATCACATGGAATGTGGGAAAAATTGATAAACATTTATGAGGGTCACACAAAAGTCCGAGAAACAAAGATCCATGTTATATGGAAAAAGTATGAGGATATCATAAAGAATACCAATGAGACTATTGATGCATTATTCAATAGGATAAACATTATTGTGGAAGACATGCAGGGGCTTGGAGAAGTCATTGAAGATATTAATATTTTGAAACGAATCTTGAGAAATATTCGATCATGTTTCAATCCAAAAGTTTTAGTGTTGGAATACAAATACCCAAAAGATATGACACTAGATAACATGTATAGTACCCTTGTATCATATGAAATGAGAAATGATGCAGTGGAAAAGGAGAAATCAACAGAAGTGGCATTTAAGTCCATGAAGAATCTCTCTGTTGAAGATAGTCTGGTGGAAGACAATATGGATGATGTCATTTCATTTCTACCCTCAAATTTGAAAATAAGAAAAGGTAAGTTCAAAGGTAAACATCCATTTTCATGATTTCGATGTTGAAATATTGGGAATTTTTCATCAATGTGTCCTAAGAAGTTTGATGATGAAAATGAAGAAAATGATGAAATTGCCCAAAATAAGTATTCATAAAATGATAAAGGGAGTAGATGTAATAGGATAAGGTTATTCAAAAAGAAGAATCTTCTTTTAGGAGAGGATGAAAGTTCAGAAGAATCTGAGGCAGAAGAGTTGGAGGACTTAACGAATCATAAAGTAGATGATTTGGTGGAAGTTACTAGAAATTATCTAACAAGTGAAGAAAGTGACTATGAAAAAGGAGAAATTGATGGAAGAGTTGATCTTTAGGATGAATTATAAGATTCCTTTTAATAGGTAGATATTTTAAGATCCAAAATGAAGAAATATATCAAATTTATTTTTGATTCCATACTCTTTATGCAACAACACTAAGAAGAGAATTCTAAGTTGAATGAAGAAATTGAAAAGATGAGGTCTTCAATGCGAGAAGGCTCCAAAAAAGGTGGTTGAGTAAAAAATAAAAATTTAAGAACAAAAAAATGAAATTAATAGTTTTACTGAAACTAGAGAATATCAAATCAAACATATCAAGCATATAGGAGAAAAGGTTGTTAGTCTGTGATGAACAATTGATGATCAAGAGTAATTTCTAAATATTGGTTCAACATCAGGAAAGTGGATCATACATTCAACATATAAGGTGATATTTGAGAGGAATGGTCCATCCGAACAAAATGTGCTTGATCTAAAACATGAATAAATTATGGTTCAAGTCTTACCACTAGAACCCACTCCACGATTGAATACTGATTTGTGTACAAAGCAGAATTAAACGATTCTGAGAACCCAAGGAACAACTAATGGTGCATAATTACCACACAAGTATCTACCTCACAGAAGATGCTATTTTTGTGGTAAAATGGGACATTCTAAAATTATATGTTCCATAACAAAGAGGTACCAATGGGAACAATAACAACATAGGTGTTTTTATATAGTTCAAAATTATTGGTTATCATTTGATGGTCATTGTTTCAGGTGTAAAGGTCTCGGACATGTGGAAAGATATTGCACATCAACAATGTAGAGGAATGTGCAGAGGAAAACTGAATTTGTTCCTAAAAAGAATCCAAAAGTATCTTCAAGTGAGATGAAAATTAAAAATTGATTTGTATCTCTGTAGGTTGAATTTGACCCATTATATACTAAAGAAGATCAAGATTATCATTCCATATCGGTTATGAATTCAATGGCTTAGGTAAAAATAAATGTTCTGAGCAGGCTGTGGTTGCAAAAATTGGGTTAAAGACATCAAATCACATAGGGATATAGATAATTAACAGTGTATGCACTTCCCATATGATAGGAAATAATAATCTAGCAACCAGAATAAAGTATGATAAAGTAGGTATTGTATGATTTGATAATGATGAGGGCTTGAAAATTATTGGTTCAGGAGAAGACAAGTTTAGAGGAAAAGACATGAGATGAGCAGATATCTTGGTTGTTGAGGGGTTAGTCACAAAATTATTAGTGTTAGTCAATTGTTTGACTCAGGACATGCCATAAGTTTTTCCAAGAAATTATGTATCATCAAGGTAGAGGATGGTGCTTCTGTGCTACAAAGAAAGTGTACGAAAGGGAATCTCTACCTCGTGAGTGGAGAAGAAGATATGTGCTTTCTGTCTAAGGATGAGGAAAACAAGTTATGGCATAAACTTCTTGGGCACGTAAGACAAGGTTCCTTGGAAGATCTGGTAAGATATGATTCATCTCAAAATCTCCCTAGATTATCCCACAATCGTACTCATATTTGTGATGCATGCTAACAAGGGAAAATCATTCGAACGACATATAAGTAAAAGGATAAAAAGTCAATGAGACTACTTGAGTTGGTGCATATTGATGTGTTTGGGCCAAATTCCACAAGGGATATTGATGTGATGAGATATTATGTTCTAATAATTGAAGACTATATTATAATGGAATGTGGTTCAATAATCAACCACAAATCTGAATTGTTCAGTTTCATTACAAGATATTGGTGGGAAAGTGAAAACATGCTTGGTTAGAAAATCCAAAATATTTGAACAGATAATGGAATTGAGTTCACAAATAGCCAAGTGGAGGATTATCTCAAAAAACATGGGATACATCATCATGTTTTAGCAGTAAGAACTCCACAGAAGAATGGAGTAGTTGAGAGAAGAAATTGGATTTTCAACAATATGGTCAGAACAATGCTCATTGAGAAAGACCTTCTGGAGAAATTTTGTAAAGAAGAAGTGATGACAGTATTATACAACTCAATTAGATATTTATCTTTTCAAAAATAGGATAATACTCCATATGAGTTATGGTATGGAAATAATCCATCATTAAAGTACTTTCAAATATTCAGAAGTAAATCTTTCATTCTCAATAAGGAGAAACATAGGAAATTTGAATCTCTTGGGGATGAAGGGATATTTCATGGTTACTCAAAGAAAAGAAAAGAGTATAAATTCTTCAATAAATGATTGGTAAAGATAGTTTAAAGTCATTATGTAACTATTTAAGAAAATGAATAGACTATTTAGAAAATACATGATCAAACTTTGGAGGATAGCTATGAAGAGATAAATTGGCCAGGATATGCTCTATCTCTAGAGATTGATTCAGAAGAAGACTCAGATGATGCGAATAAATCAGTATCTTCTCGGAGACCATCAAGAAGTGATGAAATTGATAGGTATAACATAATTGGTGATCAGAAAGTACCAGAGTAGGAAAGAAAGATAAAGTGTCTACATAAATCATCATACTTATCACAAGTGGAGCCTAAATTCTTTGATGAAGCATCTAGAGATGAGAATTAGGTTCAAGAAATAAATGAAGAGCTTGGAAAATTTGAGAAGAATCAAATGTGGGAAATTGTTTTGATACCATGAGACAAAAATATTATAGGGACAAAGTGGGTAATTCACAACAAAATTAACGAATATGGTGTTGTGATTCGAACCAAAGAACGACTTGTGGGTAAAGGGTACTCCAAGATAGAGGGTATAGATATCGATGAAAAATTTTCACATATTGCAAGGATAGAGAAAATTATATTATTCTTGGACATAGCTGTGCATTGAAAATTTAATGTTTTCTAGATGGATGTCATGTCTTAATTTCGAAATGGAGTTCTGGAAGAAGAAGTATACATTGAAAAACCAAATTTTTTTCTCATTCATGAAGATGAGAATAGAGTTTGTAAAATGATGAATGATTTATATGGTTTGATGCAAGCACCAAGAGCATGGTATTCAAGGCTTGATCAGTTTATAAAGAAGCTCAGTTTTCAGTGTGGTGGAGTTATTTACACTTTCTATTACAAAAATGGAAACAATCAAAGAATGATGGTGCTGGTTTAAGTCAATGAAATAATACTTGGTGAATCTGATGAAGCATAATGCAGCCAATTTTCTAAATTCATTAAAACTGAGTTCTAAATTTTGATGATTGGAGAGATGACATTTTTCCTTGGATTATAGGTGACCCAAGGAAAGAATGAAACTTTTGTTTCTTAATCTAAATATTACAAGGAGGATTTGATATGTTTTGAAATGGATAATTCCAAAGAGTTGAAGAATACTATTGATATCTGATTAAAATAGTCATGATATGTTAAAGGAAAGCAAGTTAATATCATAGAGTACATGCAAATCATTGGAAGATTGTTATTCCTGACAATGAAAAGGCATGATATTGTATTTTCCACATGCTAAAAAGCGAGGTATAAAAACTATCCCAAGGGGATCCAAATGATTGTAGTGAAAACAATTCATTGGTATATAAAGGGCACATTGGATTTTGCCGAATGTATAATGAAAAATCATAGCCAGTGTTATTGGTATATATAGATGCGGATTTGGCTGGTTCAACAGATGGTAGGAAGTCAATGTCAGGAGGTTCCTTTTATCTTGGAACTTTGTGAATTTTTAGGTTAAGCAAGAAAAAAATATTAATTTTCATTAAGAACCATAGAATATGAAAACATTGTGGCTCATTAATCTTGCACAAAACTATTTTGGATGAAGTAAAAACTTTAATAGATGGTAATTGAAGTGAGATCTCCGATTAGAAATCATTGTGGTAATTCCAATGCTATAAATTTGAGAAAAAATTTGGTCCTTCACTCTAGGAAAATGTACATTGAAATGAAATATCATTTTATATAGGAGAATGTGGATCAAGGGATTTTTAAGTTGGAGTATGTGCCTAAAGAAAACAGGTTGCAGATATTCTGAAAAAGGCCTTACCCAAAGAAGATTTTGAAAGGCTTCGACTGGATCTGGGAGTCTAGTCAACTTCTTTCCCTTAAAAATTTGTGTATGTGGATTCGCCTCTCCCCAAGGTATTGTGTGTATTTCTCTAATGTGCTGATATGTGTTATTTACCCTATTGTAGACAACCTTGAATTCCCCTTCGGGTTTGTAAAAAAGGGGGAGAAAGAGGGAATTCTAGGGGGAGAAAAGACACAAGGAGAACCTATTAAGTGGTGCAGCGAGTTAGGGCGGTTTGAAGTTGAACTAAAGCTATTTGTAAGAGCAATGAGGTAGAGGGAAAATTAAATTTGACTATGATATAAGTGATCGATCAAGGAATAAATATCACGATTGATGAGGATCATGATAAAAGCAGAAGAGTGGTGTTGGAATGATGTCAGAAAGCTTCTAACACTCAGTAATAAGTATTAATTTGGTATCGACAATTGGTTTCAGAAATTAAGTGATTCATTGATAAATGTTTCATTTATCTTGTTTCTCATACCGATCATTGCTCATGTGGGCTTAGAGTATGTGTTGAGTAAATCCTTGATCACTAACTTAATCGCATGAAGCGAATGATGGTTGAAGATGGGGGGAGATCTAATGAGATATCAAAGTGTATAGATTTTTTATAAGAATAATTTTCAAAAAAACCCACTGGGGGAGATTTTTGGGCAAAAATCCCTTAAGGAATCCTCTCGGAATGTTTTGGGTGTGATTTTGTTTGTTGAAAATGCCAAATGACGGTAAGTCTGTATGGATGGTGTTTATCATAGACATGTTTTTAAGGTGGTGCAGTTTTCTAGTGTTTTACAAATTTTGGGGCCTCAAAATTGATAATTAGCGTGCATAATGGAAAAAAAAATCAGAAAAGGAAGAGAAATGAGGAGCCCAGAACATATATCTTGTACCATGTCTGGGAAGGGTACGCGACAGCGTACCAACCAGCGGGAACGATACACGGATGTGGTTCGTGAAACTAAAAAATGGTTCATGTTGGATGGCAGTGCGATACACAGATGGGATGAAGTCAGAAAAGGAAATAGATCATGTAGGAGTAAAGGTGGTATATGGAGATCATAGGAAAATGGTTCGTGGATGGCTTGCATTTCGCGGTGGTAGAAGATTTGGTACGCAGTGGGGGATGTATCGATTCAAGATTTGGTAAACCTTGATTTAGCAGATTAAACATGAATCTTTTCTTATATAAGAAAATATAATCCAACCAATTATTGTGGATATTGAACATTATTAGGGAATACATTTTGCTCAGGGAATACATCAATGCTCAAAAGAGGTTCACGTTAAAGGTGTTTTCAAGAATTCATAACCTGTAAATGAAGTCCGATATGAGGAAGGAGTTTACTCGGTACACGGAGGAGTAATCTCCAGTACCTGGGAGAGAGAGTTACACAAGTTTTATGCGTAGAAGGAGCACTGGTACACGGAATTTAAGGCATTATGAAAATAGAGAATAGTTATCGAAAAAAAGGGGTTTTGTAAAGGAGGTTCCCAAAATATTTACACGGTAGTGGTGCATGATCGTGAAGGTGGAGGCAGTCCACAGATGAAGGGTGGTTCGGGTAGTAGCAGTGGTTCTCAAAGAAGGTTTCCCACATACCAAACCCGGTACTAACTACGTGGGAGGACTAGGTGGTTCACGATTTTCATAAGGAAGTTTTCAAATGATTCAAATCAGTTTGTGAAGGAATTGTTTAGTACCTATAAGTACCCAGGAAGGTGGAATTCATGTACCTGTGAAAAAGGAACTTCAATAGAAAATTTACATATAGTTGAGGATGTAGGAATTCATGAAAATGAAAGGACATACATGTCCATATACTATTTCTGGCCTATAAGTTGATAAACTGTGAGTGGATTCCTATCTAAGAGCAGTGAGCAAAGAATAGGAAGACGATGACCCCTTCCACCGGTAGTGAGCCAGAGAAAGAGGCATAGGGAGTGACCCATGGGAATGCAGTGAGAAGAACCTAAACCTTGTATAGGTAGTGAGCCTAGACATAGAAGATATTTCCTGAACATTGTACTCATTATTGGCTGTAAGCCTTAGTGAATTTGGTACTTCGACACATTGTTGTTGTATTCTTATTGGACGTAGCCCATTGACGGTGAACCAAGTAAAAATCGTTGTGTCCTATGCAAAATTTCATATCAGTCTGTATATTGTCATGGGAAAAAGAGAGAATTAAGTTTTGTCTAATAACGAAACAAGATCCAAAAGGGAGAAAATTTTAATCTACCATACCATGATTCACCCCCCTCTTAGGGTATTTGAAAAAGTGTACCTAACACATTTTCTGGAAACTAATAATTAATTCTGAGTCTATCGAAACTATCTATCATAGTTTTCTAAAAATCAATCAAACCTTTATTACATCAATATGAATACTTACAAGTTATCCGTCCCTCAATCTTTTTTTGTCAAACAATTATCCCCAAAATAGAATCTTTTTATGAAATTAATTTTCATACCTGTTGATACCATTTATTATATGTTTCCAAACAATTAAAGAAGAACTAATGAATACAAATCCTTACATGTTTCACATAATCCTCAATACTTTTAAAATATACCAGAATATAATCAATAAATATAACTAATTAGTGTAAATATCTAAATGTATCTATATTTAATTTATATTAAGTTATCAAACTCAATGCCTTAGGTAAGAAAAAGAATTAAAATTTCTGTAAAGACCCAGAAATTCTGTAGGAATTTTCTTTAATACATGGAAATTTTACGAGTCAGCGAAAATTAACGGCACATTATTCAGAGCCCCGGTGTGCCTAGACTCAATTTCTATAGTTTTTTTCGGCTACGTTCAGTAAATGTACGAGCGTGTTCTAATAACATTTGAACCGGTTCTCGGAATTGAAATCCGAGGACACCGTTGAACTCACAACGCCAATATACACTTAAAATGACTATCACCTCGATGATAGTGAGTCGAGATTAAAAGATAGTTTTTGGGTTTTTAGAGAATGAATTAAATAAAAATAAAGTGTGGGGCTTAATTATCATTTGTTGGTTAAAACCTCCTCATGAAAGTTGGAGGTGGGACCACCACACCTAAACCTCCCATGAAAGGTTATAGTGGTGGGGCCCACCCTAACCTAACCTCCCGTGAGAGGTTATGAAATGGGGACCACACGGGACTAAAACCTCTATTAATGGAAGGAGAGTAAAACCTCTCAAATCTCCCTCATTAATGAGGGAGAGCCTCTTGACTCCTCTATCTTTAATATTTGCAACACACCATCCTTAATACGCCAACCTATGTAATTAATTTCTCCAATTTGAATACTTTTCCAACAATTAAATTGGGGAAATAATATAACCTTTGGATTGGAATCTGCAATTTGGTGGAAGCTTTGGGAAGAGGAGAGCTTGGGAGAAAGCTTCAAACAAAGAATGACGAATGTGTTCTTCCAACGAAGATTACCGGAAATGGTCTTCTTCGACTTCCTTCCTCGGATCCTACCGACGTGGGACATCTTCAACCGACCTACCCTCCACGTCGTCATCAACAAGCCAATGCAACTCTAGATTAGAAGTGTGTGGTGGACACAACGAACGATGATCTCCTTCATCTTCTTTCCACAACTTCATCGTCGATCAATGGACAAAGGTATGGGGTTTATTTGTGTATTATTCCTTTTCTTTTTCTCATCCTTGGTTGGAAAGGAATAAATGTGTATATTATAAAATCATTGTAGTTCATCGTACTTCTTGATGAGACAACTATTACAACCATAAACACGGAGGGTGCGGGCTAAACCAACATGGCCCGACCCCTCCGCCGTTATTTTTTGTGATGAACTTCAGTAAGAGGATGAGGCAACAGAACAACGAAGGCGGTGATGAAAAAGGTCGTGCTACCTGTGGCCTCCGTGAACCGCGCCGCCCACATGGCACTCCAGTGCTCTAGGCCGAACTGCGGCCCTCCGGCCGAGCCGCCCCAGCTACGTCATCTGCCAGCCAAATCAGCCGAGCAACCTCGGTCGCACTACTGCCGGCCCGCACCACCTAGCTTCGGGCCACCTGCACCATCTATGTTCATCAACCAAAAGCACTGGCCTGCGCTGGCCCGAGCCATGTCGAACCACACTGGCCCAACATCCTAGCTTTCCGACAACCCATGCCTCCCGTGCGCCCTGGCCAAACCCGCCCTCCCGCGCCGGCCGGGCCGCCAACAGGCCGCCCACCGGCCTACCTGCCGGCCTGCCTGTCCGCCTGCCAGCCTTCCTGGCCGCCTGCTAGCTCTCCTGCTGGCCTGCCTGGTGCCCAGGCTGCACTGAAATTCTGAGACGTCCTGCGTCCCCCTCACATCACCCTGGACAAACCGGCCCTGCTGTGCCCGCTGGGCCAAGCCGCGTTGGGCCGCAGCCTCATGACGCATTGGGCTGAACTGGCCCCGAGCCCGGGCCGATCCGCCCATGCAGCTTGCTGTGCTGGGCCCAGCAGGCCGGGCCAAACCTAACTCACTGCCCACCCAAAGGGCATGGCTAGACCCAACAGGTCTGACCAGTTTCGAACCAGACCGGGTCGGCTTAGACTAGGTCGGGCGGGGTTGGTTCAACCAGGTCGGACCAGACCCGGGCCCACTACTGACCATTTACTTTCTTTAGCCATATCTTTGGCACTAGATGACCATTTAACAAACCATAAGCAGTGCTGGTTTTCTTCGAGTGTGAAGATCCTATTGAGTATACCCCACTGAAGTTCGAGATAATGTTGAGATACGGGCTGGTTAGATCATACATGAATCCAACCGGAGACAAGCAAGTATTTGTCCGAGAACCTAGCAGCTGGATGAGACCTAACGACTGCTGAACGTTTGACTTAGAGTGACTCTACTAGCCCAGTGGGGAGCACCTTGTTGTCTCGGCAGACCCACAGTGGGGAGCTCCTTGGTGACGCAGGAGACCCACTGTACTTTACAGGAGGTGTACCTCAGCATGCTATGAGGGGGAGTGCCTCTATGTGACATGGAAGACTCATGGTGGGGAGAGCCTCTGTGTGACATGGAAAACCCACGGTACTCAACAAGAGGAGCACCTCAGAAGTCCAAGGATAGTGTGAAGTGCCTCTGTGTGACGCTGCAGGCCCACTCTACTAGATAGAGGAGGATTTCTCCAGCAGCCAAGGGTTCAGATTGATAGTATCCCTAGAATAAAAATCCATGTTGAGAAGAGTCAGTAACTTTTCCTGTTTACCTCATGATTGAGATGGATTACTTGATAACATAGGTATATGTATGTGCATATACCTATATGCGGTTATCTGTTGATTTCATACATTTTGATTTATCCTTGTTATATTTTGTGAGACCTTGAGGGTCTCGGGGTGCCTACTGAGTATCATTATACTCACCCCTGCATGGGATTTACCTGCACCTCATTGTGTTGGATGTAGACGACGGATAACACCGACAGAATATCAGAGTATTGGGACTGGACGATACCTAGATGTGGAAATTACGATGTGTCAGTACTCCAAGGAGACTGAAGGATGTGGAGTGATGAGGAGGCTATATGTACCTACCCTTCAGATAGAAATCCCGGAGGATGACCTAGTAGCTGCTTTACTTTTCTTCAGTTGTACTTGTTTTTTAGTTGTACATGTACCTTCCTGTTGGTCTTATATTATGGTCCCTTTACTTTTAGTACACTTAGTTTTATAGTTTTACTTAGTTTTTTGCTTACAGCATGTACCCAGTTTCGTGTGTTTACTCTTTATAAAGGAAATTCCTTCCCAGTTTTAGGGATTTACTCCTTTGGTGCGAGTCTCCATCCCCTAGACAATGGAATTCAGGCTTGGGGTAGTCACAACATGGTCTTTGAGGGATGGGTCATGAAAAATTGGTATCAGAGGAGTCAGTTCTACTATAGAACTTATGACTTTGATCTTTTCAGTGAATGAATAGTGTTAAGGATACTGAGTGTGGTTTTCAGTTCAGGGAGTCCAGTGTTGGTGTGGCGACCGGAATATCCATACACTAGGACCATGACTTCTGATTTCTGACTCAGTGCATGAAAACAATGATCTCCTGTGTGTTTTCAAAGTTTTCTTTAAGTTAGATCAACCAGGTCAGCTCACTATGTATAACCTTTTAACCGTATCACAACTATTTTCTTTTTAGGATACCTCCACGCAGACAGCCATCTAGAGTTCTGAGATACACACTAATAGCCCACTGATAGACGAGGCTCCAGTGTAGGACCCTCTTACTATATTGGCACCTTCAGGTGGTGTACTAGCAACACCACCACCCGTTGGGTAGCAGATACCACTAGCCACACTGGTGGATGTTGCACACTATCTGAGCACATTTCATGAGTTCCAGCAGTAGTAGCCTCTAAGGTTTCGAGGTGATATAGTTTCCCACACAGTTGAGGGCTCGCTAGAAGTGATTTCTAGAGTTTACCGTCTATTTGAGACACCAGTAGAGTAGATGATGATCTTAGATACAAGTCTTTTTTCAGTGAGTGACCATGAGTATGGTCTTCTTAGTGATGACGATTTGATATGTGGACCGTTACCCGAGATAGTACCTTTGGGTAGTGTGTCAGATATATCACTACATGTTGGTCAGCAGTTACAACCGGCGGTACCAGTGTAGGACACATGTAGGCTTAGTACCTTACACGTGTTTCAGCATCAGATTCCCCTCATTTTCCAAGGTGTGTCTGACTCATAGGCGGCTGAGGATTGGCTCAAGGAGGTGGCTGAGTGTTCTTTAGAACTTCTATAGCTTCAGCAAGACAACATTTCGGTAGCTGAGTATTCATCGAGGCCTATCGATCTTTCCTTGTACTTGATGAAGACGATACGATCAGTGCCTCAGGGCTCAAACATCCAAGCGAGGTGTGTTTAATGGACATACAAGACAAAACTATTCCTTTATACATTCATACTTATGCTAGGGTGTTAGAGAGGACCTTTGTTATTGAATGTTTTTTGGATGAACGGATACATCCAGTGAATGTTAGCAGTGGGAAAACAAAGAACTGGTTCCAGGATCAGAGACATGGGCATGTAAAATGTTTCAAGAAGTGGATGTGTTAGGGATAGATGAATCTGTAGGGTAGTAGATGTGGAAGCAGTGCAAGGAGAGCAGCATGTGGTGATGTACTTTTAAACATGTTACAACCACCCCCTATTTGTGGACCCCACTAGGCTTAGAAATGTAGAGGAAAAGGAAAGATAGTTGTTGCAAGCATTTAAGGAATTTGAACCAAGGGATCTAGGAATGATTTGAGGTACAATATATGTCTACTACTAGCTACTGGATCGATAGGAATAGGTACCAATCATTCCTTCCTTCCAAAAATCTCGTCCAGGACATATAGTTTCCGGTTAAACCATTGACTTGACCCTCATGTCTAGAGATACCTTTGGGAGGAGACTCAATAATCACAATTACACAGATGGTTTTATATGACCCTTGAGGTGAGTGTTTCGGTTAGAACCTCTTAGCGACAGCGTCGAGGACTTATGAAGTTAGTTTGGGTTTGGACTTGACATCCACAGTTCACACTCAGATTGACTATATTAGGAAAAACTAATGTGGTTTATCTAGTGTTGGGATGAGGTTTTCCTTAGTAAGTGAAAAAGGATACCCAGGAAGCATAGGATAAACTTCTGCATTGGAGGGTGTGACTGATCACGCGTGAGTCGTCCAGCCTCACACTTGTGGTGGCAGAATTTTTCAGTTTTCAGTTCCAAATAAGAGTTGCTAGAGTTCCTCCAGGATTATGAGTTAAAGATAGTGTATACCCCTGGGAAGGGGAACATGGTAGAAGATGCACTCAGCAAGAGGTCTGGCCTGCAGCTGTTGAGTGAGGTGGAAAAGTAGCTAGCTACTTGCAGATATCCTTTTTGGATTGAGATGGAGAAATTTTTCTTCAGTCTCTTATAGTCACTCCCTCACTTCTTCAGTGAGTTAGGGAGATGTAGTGTGGGGAAACTGACTGCGAGAATCGATGAACTCAGATATCTATAGGACTGGCACATGATGGATTTTCTAATGGTGGAGAGTACATCATCCTCTTCATAAGAAGTACCATAGTTCCAGTGTCACTTCTGGAGGAAGTGTTGTGGGAGTACCACACTTCCCCTCAAGTGGTACATCTAGGAGTGGCAAAGATGTACCAAGATCTTTGACGACAGCAGTGGGGTTCGGGAATGAAGAAAGCAGTTTCCGAGTTTGTGTCTCGGTGCCTCACTTATTAGTAAATGAAGGCAAAGCATCAGGTACCAGCAGGCTTAGTTCAGCCTTTAGAGGTACCAGACTGGATGTGGGATGGGATATCAATGGACTTCATGACCATACATCCATGTACATCTTGGGGACATGAATCATTTTGTGTGATCTCCGACCAACTCACAAAGTCCGCCCACTTCCTACCGATCAGAGAGCAGGGTTCAGTAGAGAGATTGGGGCGCCTCTATGTGTAGGATATTGTGTGGTTACATGGAGTACCCTCGAAGATTGTCTCCAATCATGATGCACGTTTTACTTCCCAGCTATAGAAGGGGTTGCAGGAGGATTTCGGGATGCAGCTTCGTTTGAGCACCGCCTTCCATCCTCGGACGGATGGTCAGAAAGAGTGGACCATTCAAACTCACAAGGACATGCTCCGTGCAGGTGTCCTTGACATTGGTCATAAATGGGAGGATAACTTTACTTTTTTATAGTTTTCATACAATAAAATCTATCACTCCACCATAGGGATGACACCTTTCGAGGCGTTGTACGGGTGACCTTACAAATCACACTTATGCTGGACTGACCTAGGGGAGTCAGCACTGGTGGGACCAGAGATGGTACGGGCTACCACAGATAAGGTGAAGATCATCTAGGAGAGAATAAAGACTGCATAGAGCAAGCAGAATTCATATGCTGACAAGAGATAGAGACCTGTGGAGTTCGAGGATAGAAACCATGTTTTACTATGGGTCTCACCCGGATGTGGTCTATAGAGATTTGGCCGAGGCGGAAAATATATCTGAGATTCATCGGACCTTTTAAAGTCCTCACCAGAGTTGGAAAGGTGTCTTACCACTTAGCTCTTCCACCTTAGTTGCACCGGGTGCACGACGTCTTCCCCGTATCACATCTGAGGAGATACATGCATGACCCTTCTCACATCATCAACCTTGGAGAGCTGGACATAGATGATGGGGAATAATTTACAAAGGTTCCAGTGGATATTGAGGATCGATAGGAGTGAGTCCTACGTGGATGGTGGATACCTCTAGTGCGCATCCGCTGGCCACACGGTAACCTCCAGGAGAGCACATGGGAGCGGGAGGCTCAGATGCGTGCTCAGTACCCCCACTTGTTGCCATAGTTCGAGTTATTTCTTAAAAGGATGTAAAGCCCTGAGGTGGGGATAATGTAAAGACCTAGAAATTCCGAGGAAATATTTTTTCTTAAATACATGGTAATTTTAAGACTCCATGAAAATTGACGGTGCATGATTCTGAAACTCGGTGTGCCTAGAATCAATTTTTGATATTTTTTTTGGGTACGTTTAGTAAATGTATGAGCGGGGTTTATAATTTTTGAACCGAAGCTTGGAATTAAAATCCGAGGACCTCATTGAACTCACAGTGCCGATATTCTCTTAATAAGACTATCACATCAAAGGCAGTGAGTCGAGATTAAAAGATAGTTTTGGGTTTTTAGAGAATGAATTAAATAAAAATAAAGTGTTTGGCTTAATTTTTATTTGATGGATAAAACCTCCTCATGGATGTTGGTGGTGGGACCACCACACCTTAAACTCCCCTAAGAGGTTATGGTGGTGGGGCCCACCCAAACCTAACCTTCCGTAGGAGGTTACGACATGGGGACCAGACGAGACTAAACCCCCTATTAATGGGAGGAGAGGAAAGCCTCTCAACTCTCCCTCTTTAATGATGAGAGCCTCTTGAATCCTCTAACTTTAATGTTTCCAACAAACCATCCTTAATAACCCAACATACATAATTAATTTCCCCAGTTTGAATATTGTGCCAACAATTAAATTTGGGAAATAAAATCACTTTTGTATTGGAATTTACAATTTGGTGGAAGCTTTGGTAAGATGAGAGCTTGAGATAAAACTTCCAACGAAGAACGAAGAACACATTCTTCCAAAGAAGAACACTGAAAATGATCTTATTAAACTTTCTTCCTCCGATCCTACTGATATGGGACGTCTTCAACCGACCTACCATCCACATCATCATCAACATGCCGATGGAGCTCGAGATTGGAAGTGTGCGGTGGATGTGACGAATGGTGATATCCTTCATCTTCTTTCCACGACTTCATCATCTATCAACGAGAAAAGGTAGGGGTTTATTTGTGCATTATTCCATTTATTTTTCTAATATTTGGTCGGAAAGGAATCCATGTGGAGATTGTAAAATAATTGTTGTTCAACTTTCTTCTTGATGAACCAATTGTTACCACCCCAAACGCGGAGGCTGTGGGCCAAATCAACATGACTCGACCCCTACGCCGTTCTAGTTTGTGAGTAACTTCAGCATTGCGATGAGGTGATAGAACAACGAAGGCAACGACGACAAAGGCCACGCTACCCGTGGCCTCCGAAGACGATGCCACCCTTGAGGTGCTCTGGGCCGAACTGTGACCCTTCGGCCAAGCCGCCCTGGCCGCACCGTCCGCCGGCCGAATCGGCCGAGCCACCCCGACCGCACCGCCACCAGCCCAAACTACCCATCTCCCTGCCGCCAAATCCATTAGTGCACCTGGATGATCACACCGGCTTGCGCTGGCCCGAGCCACACTGATTCACGCAGGCCCGACCTCCCAAACTCTCAGCCATCCGTGCCTCCCGTCCACCCTTGCCAAACCCGCTGGACCACGCTGGTCGGGCCGCCGCCCAGCCGCCTGCTGACATGCTAGCCTGCCCGTCCGCTCGCCTGCCAGCCTCCTCGGCTGCCCACCTGCCGGCCTCCCCAGCCGCCCGCCTGCGGGACTGTTCGGTGCCCTGGTCGCGCAGGCCTCCTGAGCCAGCCCGTGACCCCCCTCATGTCACCTTGGATGAACCAGCATGGCCGCACCCTCCTGGCCGAGCTGCGCTGGGCCACACCCACGTGACGCACCAGGCCGAACCGACCCTGAGCTCAGGACGAACTGCCCACGCGGCCTACTGGGTGGGGCCAGGTGGGTCGTGCCAAACCTAACAGGCTGGCCTATCCAAATGGTCGGGCCAGTCCCAACATGTCTTACCGGGGTCGACCCGGACCAGGTCGGCCTAGACTGGGTCGGGCCAGGTCAGTCCAACTGGGTCAGACCGGACCCGGGCCTACTACTGACACTTTACTTTCTTTGGCCATATCTTTGGCACCAAACAACCATTTGACGAACCGTCAGTGGTTCCTTTTTTCTTCAAGTGAGATGGTCCCTTGGAGTATACCCCACTAAATTTTGGGGTAATGTTGAGATACAGTCAGGTTGGATCCTACACAAATCCAACTGGGCCCCTGGGACTAGAAGTATAATAACTCAGAAACCGAGTGTCTGATTGACGCGATGTCTGTTGTGTTGAGACCCCTATGACATGGCAGACCATTGAGATAATTCTTCGTGGGACTTAATGGTAGTTGGAGAATCAACCAGTAGCTTATGGAGCATATCTTTCAGAGATGAGCGATCATTTGTATGGGAACCTAGTAGTTGGACGATACCTGATGACTGCTGACCGTTTGACTCAGAGTGGCTCTACTGGCCCAGTGGGGAGAACCTTGGTGTCATGGCTGACTCATAGTGGGGAGCGCCTTGGTAACACAGCAAAACCACGGTACTCCACAAGAGGAGTACCTCAATAGTCTATGAGGGGGAACACCTCTGTGTGACGTGGCAGACCCATGGTGGGGAACACCTCTATGTGTCAAGACAAACCCATGGTACTCAACAGGAGGAGTACCTCAGCAGTCCAATGTTTGTGGGAAGCACCTCTGTGTGACATGACAGGCGCACTGTACTCGATAAAGTAGGATTTCTCTAGTAGCTGAGGGTTCATATTGATACTATCCCTAGAATAAAATACTGGTTGAGCTGAGTTAGAAACTTTTTGTTTTTACCTCATGATTGGGATAGATTACTTGATAACGTAGATATGTATGTGAATATACCTAAGTGGGTTTATCTGTTGATTTAATTCTTTTTTATTTATCTTTGTTGGATTTTGAGATATCTTGACGATCTCGAGGTCCCTACAGAGTATCGTTATAGTCACCCCTTCACAGGCTATGCCTGCACCTTCTTGTGTTGGTTGCAGACGACAAAGAATGCTGACTGAGGATCAGAGTAGCGGGATTGGACGATACCCAGAGGTGGATCTTACAACGAGTCGTTACACGGAGGATACTGACAGACTTGGAGTGTTGAGGAGGCTATTTTTACCTACCCTTCAGGTAAGAATCCTCAGAAGATGACCCAGTAGATGCATTAATTTTCTTTAGTTTCACATGTTTTTAAATTTTCATGTACCTTCATGTGGGGTTTGTATTTCGGCCCCTTTACATTCAGTACACTTTGATATATAGTTTTTATTATTATTTTTCTTCCAGCTTGTACCCTGTTTTGTGTGTTTACTCTTTATAAAAGAAATTCTTTCCCAGTTTTAGGGATTTATGCCTTTGGTGCTAGTCGCCTGCCCCTGGCCTATAGAAGGCGGGTTTGGGGTAGTCACGACATGACCCCTGAGGGAAAGGTTGTGAAAATTTCCATCATAATAGACATATAATAAAATTATAAAACACTTAAGTATAATATTTTATTTGGTTGTAAGACAATTGGTTTCATGATACATACCTTTCATAACATAATTTTCATGATAATATTAAATCCATATTTTGAGACAAAAATAATATGATAATATTCAAAATGTGATTATGAAAACTATAATATAAATATTTCCTCCCCTATGAAACCTTTATTTTTAAAATGTGAAACTTTTAGTTAAACCTATGAACCTATTTGTTCAATCCTAGGTTTTCAATTTTTTTTTATTAGGGTCTCTAAACGAATTAGTTAACATAATAATTAAATCAATTTATTGAAATATAAATAGATAATTATTTACCAAATCATATCCTTTATGAGTATCATACCAAATGTATAGTTAGACCTTTACTTTTCACTGGGTGATGATTGAGTTAATACTAAAGCCACCATTTTTAAAGTTATTGCTTCTCTATACATATTTTCTAAAGACAAAATCCACTTGTAATAACTAGACATGGATTAATTGACTAGGATAATAACAAAATCATTGCTTTACCAAAACTTTGGGATGTTATCATATACTTATAATCCTCACTTATACTTATCCCTGTGTTTTTTTCTAAATTTATCTTATCCTAATCCAAAAATAAAATATGAATTATAAAATTAATATTAAATCATATACTATACTGAAGGGTAATATATTACTTTGATATTGTGATAAAAAATAACTTAACAACCCTTAAATTATTCTTATCAAACGACATAATCTCTAAATTTATATAAAAAATTCTTTGATACCAACTATAATGCCCCTAACCCACACTGCCTAATCCAGTTCCATAAACACATAATTTATATATTGGGTTGGATAACAACTATAGATTCTTGAAAAAACCTATCCCATAATAACATGACTTAAATAAAATATTACCTTACATACATTCACAATTCATTTTTGGTTTAGAGATTTATAGAATTAGAAAACAATTTAGATTAAAAAAACCCTTTTATTTCTCTACTAAGGGATATTTTTTCCTCTATATAATAAATTACATAATCCATAATAATTTCTCAATATATATCTTAAATTATTCACACTACATAACAATAAAAAATATTAAGTGTAATAAATTTCTTCATAAACTAGGGAAATGTAAAAATAATAATGGGTGTGGTATAATGCTCAGTAAGAAAAAACATAAAATAGAGGAAATCATGACATAAACATGGAATAAATATTATTTAATGAATTAGTAATAATTATAGCATCATAATAAATTGAAATCGAGAGAATAATATATCCATGGATAGTAATGAAAAATAGACCACATGGATAATAAAAATATAATTCATGGTGATGTAATTTGTAATTCTATATATCTTGATTTAACCATAAAGTCCTCAGCCAAAACATCAATCTTTACATCAAGAACTCAGTCAACAGATCTTTCTAAATTGGGTAGACATACACCAAATACCCAGACATATTTGTCTCATGAGACCTACTAATTCATTGAGGGGATATATAATTTTTCCCCCATTTATCACTTGTTTTAGTCTATTACTTTCATTATTTTATATAATGAGTATAAAATACATAATCAACTTTTCCAACAATCATCTATATTGGAATAACAATATACATAACACCAATAATTTTCTCCATGTTAATAAAAGAGATAACATGATCATAACACATATAGAGTAAGAAGGTGGATTGTTAAACATTTCTTATCCCACTTTCCTAATTAATAAATAAATATTCATACCAGAAAAAATATGTTTTTTAATAATTCACTAATCAATAAAATGAATATATTTATATGTAAGTATCCATAAAACTAAAATTGTGTATGGGTAATAGTATACAGTTAAGTAAATAATTTCCCAATTAAATCAATTTATATAATATAGGTGATCACCCTTTAATAAATGGAATTGAAGAAAGGCTATTCACAATGTAATGGAATTAGAAGAACATTTATGATTATTTATAATGAATGGTTAATTAGGATAAATGATTTTAGGGAGTATATTTTTAGTAGAAAAGTTCATTACAAGAGCTATCTTGAGAATGAATGTGTTTGGATTATTAAGAACCTATCCCTAGTGTAACACTGGAAGCATTGAAGGATGCCAACATTTATGAAAACCATTCTTAAAAAAAATTCTTCAAATGGTATCACATAATAATGGATCAATTTTTTTTTGATATTGTGATCTAAATTCCCCAATGTAAAAATATAAATATTTAATATAATTAATTATCTAAGATAAATCACATGAGTGAAATTCCATTTTAATATGAAAAGGAAAATAGAGGTGAAAACCTAAAATATATTTTAGAAGTTGTTTTAACTTTAATATAAAAAAAATTTACATGTCACTTTTAAAAGTAAATTTCTAAAATGTAAAGTGAAATATTTTGAAAACATTTAATTTTAAAATGAATATAGAATAATATATCCTTGAAAATTATATATTGTTTTCTATAGTAAACGTGGAGCAAAATATAATACGTTTTATTATGAAAGGAACCATTTTAATAGATTTAAATTAACTTTATTGAAAAATAATATTATTAAAAGAGTAATAAAATATTTTTTTATTGAAACCTCATTTTCTCAAAGAGGATTATAAAATACCATTAATAAAATATTAGGGTGGAAGAATGGAAGCATGGAAAATAAAGGCTCAAGATGAATCATTATAACTCAAGTAAACATGAGAGAAGATATCAATATATCTTTCAATAAACATACTCCATGAAACATGGAATATTTCAAAAATAGTTTATGTGTTAAAAATGTAAAAAACGATACAAATTAAACATGACACATAGCATGTAACATTTCTTAAAGAAGAATAATTGACAGAGAAAAAACTCTTAAATTTTATTCTAGCTTCCATAACACTCTATAATATACATTATAACAAACATAAATTTCTAAATATCTTATTTCATAACCTTACTCATATATTTTAAATTTATATTCTTCATTGATAATCATTCTCACTATTAAAGGAAATCAGTTATTACCTTTTTCCAATATTTGGTGTATGTAATCTTGATCATTTTGAACTAGTTTCATAAAAACAATTTTGGTATTCATTATTGTTACAAATATCATCATTTTAAGATAATTAAAGGTATTGGACTAGATGTTCCATGGTAATTATATGGATATTATTTCTTTCCAAGGTATTTTGGTTACAAATAGTAAACATGGAACCAATGATGTTCTTGTTTCAGTGATTCATAATGAACGAACGATGTTTTATTATTTAATGAGTTTAATAATATTATTACTATTCAAGAATTTTTTTACCTATTTATATAAATATTACATGAAATTAAATTCCCATAGTCATCTATGATATAATTTTTTTCATTGTTAATGTAGGTGGTAAAACCAACCTAAAAAGAGAATACCATAATTAATAGATGATTTTGAAGTGATTTAGTTGTAATATTATTATAATAGAAGAATTATTATATTATTTAATGTTTTTTATTTTGATATATCATAATTGGAAATAATTTGGAAAATAATATAACCACAAAAAAGAAATTTCATAGTATGAAAAAAGCATTTTTTTTCTCCAAGAACACTTCTTTGGATGGTTGAATTTACCACAATTTTTTTGTTGCTCATATTGTAAATAGTTTTTTCAATTAGTTTTTATTAAACCCTAATAATTTAATAATATCCATATTTATATATTAAAATAATTATCATGACTATCCATATAATTTAGTGATGAATATAAAGTTGTAAATCAGTCATTCAATGGAGGAAGTACTATACATGTACTCATGGATAATGATTTCATTTTCCATAGAATTGGTAAATGTTGAAATATGATTTATCATTTAAGAATATAAAATATTTCATAAATATAATTATTATATATAAAATTATTTATCAGGACCATCCTTTTAAGAAGGTGAAAGAAAAAGTAACATACTACGCCGTGGTGGTGATTTTCCACACAATGCACAAATAACAGTTTTATTTTTGTTAATAAAAAGTTTAAGGTTGTTAATTATTATACCATAATTTTGAAAGCATAAAAATATACTAATAACACTAATTTTATAATTTCATGATTTTCAATGGAAATTTTCAAAGGTTAACTGTACATAAATATATTAAAATGAGAAAGGAGTAGTTACAAATTTATACCACATTTCATGGATTTTCTTCTTTGAAAGGAAGATTAATCCTTTAAGGAATTGTCTTTTTAGAAGATTAGAAAATCCTCAATGTGGATATGAATTTTGAGAATTTTTTTCATTGTTTTTTAAACAATAATTGGGTTTTTGTATGAGGGAAAGTGAGGATAAGAGTACCACTTTTATAATTGAAGAGGGATAATAATTTTAAAGATATCCAAAACAAATTAATAATGATAAGTCACTCTCAAGATATTTATCTCATGCTCATGTTTTCTCATATTATTATTATATAACCATTGAACCCATGTTGATTAGTTTTTCCTTTAATATCATTTTGTGCTCTCTATTTTCTTATCTTATAATTTCCTAGGTTATTAAGATGTATATAACTTATAATAATTCAATAAGGTGTTCCAATGTGGTTCGATTAAGGAGAAATGTTCACAAGTTCGGTAAAATAAGTTTCTTGTGTAGTTCATCCTAAAAGAAACTAAATATTTGGTTATTGGGTTTTTTATATTATTTGCGATATGTAATGTTTAACTTGTTGAAATTATTTAGAATAAATATATGTTTATATTGGGTCACCATAGTTGGTATCACTAAAACTATTTAAGGATTGTGTTTTTAGCACCAAACTCGAGAGTGATGGTTGGGGGAATATCGGTTGGTATCAATGATGGAATATAATGTTTTTGTTTTAGCACTATACAGAAGAGTGTAGGTCTATGTAGTGTCAGTTTGTATCAATTTTTTTTATTTAAAGAATTTATTTTTAGCATAATATCTAGGAGTGTGGGTCTAGGGAACCATATATTTCACCTATATAAGCTATATTCAAGCCCTAATGACTGAATATTCTTTTCTCCAATTATTCTAAAAGTAAAATAATATTATTTTTTACTTAGCCAACCATAAAAATTTATTCCTATGTAAAATACTATAACACATTATTATTTTTCCTATACAATTTCATTTTCCTAATTAAAAACTGAAAACACTATTTTTTTATCTTTTCCATCCTTGAGCACTAAACTATAATTTAGGTTTCATTGAACATATCTTATTATTATTTTAACTTATAAGATATTCCCTTTCTAATTAAAACTTTTGAATCATACTACCAATCATGGAGAAAAGAAAATTTCTATACCGGTCAATGTAAGATAGATTAAATTCATAATTATTATTATATATACTGTTTAATATACTTCCTCTATGTACTCATGATTTCAAAATTTATTTCTAACTTCTATCTGGGTTGAAATTGGGTTTCAATATTCTATTCTAGATTTACTAAATATTAATTTAATAGATTTAACCATTAATGTGATTATACTACTTCCATTTTGATATATTCATATCCACTAAAAGTAATTAGATTCCCCAATAAATGACATCCAATTTCATAATCATCAATTGAGAAATTTTTTTAACTGAATTATAATTGATTACTCTAAATATGATTTCATCCACATACTCAATGGACATATATTTTTACTCTTATAATTTTTTCACATAGAGTGTATGATCAACCCATCATCTCTTAAACTCCAACTTACTCAATAAAATATCTAATCTTGAATACCAAGCATTAGGTTCTGGTTTTTTGATATAAAAATACATTATCAACTAGAAAACTTTTAAATCATCAATAAATTTTAAAAATATAATTGGATATTCTATGTGTACCTATTTATTCAACACTCCATTTAGAAATACTATCTTCATATCCATCTAGAATAAATTGATTTTGTTTTGAATGACAACTACTAAAAAAATTATAATGGACTCCATTATATATACTGGTAAAAATATTTGTTTAATATAAATACCTTCAACATATGAATAAACCTTACATACCATCCTTACTCTATTTTATTAACTATTACATATTTATTCAACTTGTTCTTGAAAACCAAATTTATACTAATCACATTATGGTATCTTGATCTATCTACTAGATCCAATGTTTATTTTTTTTCAATACAATCCAATTATTTATCTGTCTAATTTATCCATGAAAAAACCTCTAATTACTTTCTAAAAGAATTCATTTTTACATTTGATTATAGAGTAGTGTGCTCTATTCTCTTGATCCTCTTATTTTGTGATAGAGTAGATTTATCTCTAATAATATTACTCAAATTAACCAAAAGTATTTTACTTATTATTTGATTTATAGGTGGGATCTCTAATTGAAATTGTTTTTATATTTATTCTACTTTATAATCTTCATCGACCTGAATGTTTTGAGATTCTACTGAATCTATGTTAATCTAATTATCTCTTCTAAGGACTTATTTAAGAATTATTCATCCAAAATTTTCTTTGGATTCATTGTCCACAACATTTACAACACTTCACCAAAAAAACTTGTTGAATTTTTTTATTATGACACTTACAAGTCATTCTCTTTTAAAAGTCTCCTAAGAATAATATTTTATGAACTCAATAAATATATATTACATGATTTTATTACTTATTTTTAATTTAACATTTACGTTAAAATATCCAAAGATGTATCAATGATTCATTCCTTCAATTCCACATTTCATATCGAATATTTTCTAATTTTGGATAGAGTAATGCTATATTCTAAGTATACAGAGCAATTCATGTAATTTCATTCTAGGTGATGAAACTTTCTATTAGTATATCAATTTCAATGTTATTCACCATAAAATTACATCATTATATATTCCCATTTTGTTGCAGAATTGTCATGAAAGATACTTCCTACTTAATACTTTACTTTAAAATTTATATTTCAACCTTATAAAATGTGTAATGTATTTTATTATTTTATAATTGATTCTTTATAGTTATTCTACTCTCATTTAATCCTCTTCTTGAAATTTTTTTTATGAAATCAATAACTTATCTCTTTGATTTCAAGAAAAAATTCATCCCATACACCTATAATTATTCAAAAATAATATTAATTACTTCTCACCATAAATATTTACTTGACTAATTATTCTACAAACATCATTTTAGACCAAATTCTGTAAAACTAATTTCCTTTTCTTCTTTGGATGATAATAATTTATCAATACCTTTACTTTCATCAAGTATTCACAAAAATTATCTATGTTTATTTAAAAAAAAGGAAAATCAATAATATCCTTCAACTTTGAAAAATATCAATTTCCAATTGAAATATAATTAAAAGGATCTAATATCATAAACTATTTTATTCTTACACTCTTATAAAATGAATTCTATTTTTTATCTACGTAATATATATTATTTTTTTATCTAGTATTTTATAATATAATTACCAGTCTTACCTGGGATATTTTATCCTTTCAGATTGAATGTGACTTCCAAAACTGAGTTACAAAGATAACTAACACTCAAAAGGTTCTGATGAAGAACATCAATTTAAATTACATCAACATTCTTTTATTATTCATCAACCAACATAGTCTTTACACTACCACTAATATTTAATGATAAATAATTTCCTAAACAAACTATTACATAAACTATATCCTTTAAATTCATTAATAGATTTATATTAATTACCATATAATTTGAATAAATTCTCTCTAGAATTTAGGTGATAATCTTATTTAATTATTTTAAGGAAATTTTAAAAAAAAATTTCTTCTCATTATTTTTCATTTTATTCCTATATATTTTAGAATTAGTTGGTATTTTTTTTATCACATATTATTTTATACATTGTATTCCATTAGATTAAATAAAATTACCATATCAGAATACATATGGAAACAAAGTTACATAACCAAAGGAATCAAAAGATAACAAAACCCAAAGAAACCAATTACATACTAACAGAAATTCCCAACCTACTCTAAGATACAACTTGAAATTAAACACCCAAATTATCAATATGTATAACTAAATTAAAAATATACATTTCTTTTACATTTGTCTTAATAGATGGAATCAATAAACAAAATATAGTTCCCAAACTAGGGGAGATTATAAACTCATTAGGAGTTACCTAATGAATTCCAAACTCACACCACCCAGATAAGAACTAGTAGCACAAGTTTTAAGAAAAAAGTTTAAATAGTCTGTATATTTTACATCAAACCCAAAATATATTTCCATGGGAAACATAAAACAAGACATTAAAAATTTTCTCATTCAATTCGAAGTACTCATTCCCAACTTCTACACATTGAAACATTTATTACTTGGTGACAGTTACATAGTCATGAATGGTCACTCATTGATCTACCAAGTTATTAAAAGGTAACTAATATGAGGTTATCCAATGGAAAACAAACCTTCCATAGGGTTATGTATAATATAAATGAACCCACAACAACCATGTATGCCAAAATTCATGCCAATGAATTTCGCATAAAACCTTTATTTCTTTAAAAAAATTTAACTACAATTTTCTATGTATCAAATCAAAACCATAATTTTAAAATCGCAATTTTTAAATTATATTCAAAGAGAATTTCCCAAAAAACATAAAATTTACACAATTTATCAAAACCATCCATAAAATGTTTCTAACTATTCAACCATCATTCAGAGTTATTTTTCCTCTTTCCACAAGCCACAAAATGTTCTAGATGGGGTGCCTGTTTTGTACTAACTATAATCAAACCATAAACCCTACAAAAGCATACAAAGCATGCCCAAAATCCCTTTAAACCTCCCAAGACATAACTCGATCATTATATATACATGAGACACATAAATAAATGGTATATTAATTGAAAATAGGGGTGCTAAATTCTCCCTACCGTTTTCCTTTTTCCCCAATACGTGGAAAAGAAGATATGTATAGAAACAGTTCAAGAAACTACTCCAACATTTAACTTTTCATGCTCCCATGTTTCATCCCGAATTAGTCCATGTTTCCATAAAACATTCACTAGACCAATGCATATTCCATACAAGAATTTATCTTACATTTATAAAATTCATACTTGCACATTAATCAATGTAGAATTCAGATCTAGGTCAATGTGCTCCCATTGAATCACATGGTTAGGAACAGGTTTTTACTTCTTCAATTAATATACATGAAATAAATTATGAACTGAACTAAAACTTGGGGAAATATCCAACTGATATTTCATCTCATTATCTTGTTCAGGTATCTCAAAAGGTCTCATGTACCGAGGGAAAAACTTTACGTTATCACCAAAGAAATGTTTTCTAAGCCCTAAAGAGATTTTAAAAAACATTTGATCACTCTCATAAAATGAGAAATGTCATCAATGATGATCTTTATTTGATTTATAATAACTTTATGTCATCTCTATTTTATTTTATGTTCAATTGAATCATTTATATCTTACATAATTCTAGGTTTAACCAATGAAGTATCACATGATTCTACCCAAAAAAGTTTGTAAAGAAAAGTGAACTCATAAAATTCTTCAAATGGATCCATATGTATTGAATTTTGAGAAATGTTATTTACAAGAACTCTATTAATAATATGTTTTCCTCCCATGAGGCACTAAAATATACTACAATACACATAAGAATATCTCAAATGTTTGTATTATCCTTTCTGATTGAACATCTGTTTGAGGACGATATGCTATGTTTATAGTCCACTGAGTCCTAAGGGATTGGTGTATGGATTAAAAAATGAGACATTAACATGGGGTCTCTATCTGATAAAATCACGATTGGAACACCATGAAGCTTCATAACTTATTGGATACGGATTTTGGACAAGCACTTCACTGTATTGGATTCAAAAATAGGGATACAATTAGCCAAATTCATGAGCTATTCCAAAATAACCCATATAGATTCATGTTTCCTCACTATTCTGGGTAAAAATGTAACAAAATCCATGGTTATCTACTAACGCATGGGAATGTGCAAAGACTCCAACATGACATATGGACATTGAGGCCCTTCTATGACATTATAATAGGTGAGTCATCTCAAGAGATACTTGTCTAAGTCTATTTTCTTCCCAACCCAGAAAAATAAAACTTTCAATGCTTTATACATTTTATGAATCCCAGGGCGAACATCCCTTCTCAAAATGTGTTACCCACTAAGAATTTGTTCTTAAAAAGCCAATGGTATGACTATATGATATTTAAACCTAAAAAATTCTCCTATTCAACTTCCATCCCTAAATAGTCTCCCTACCATTGATTTTTACCATATGGGAACACATTTAGAATTAGATATTTGAGTAATTCTAACTTTCTCAACCTAATTAGTAACAAAACAAACTCAGAATAATACTACAACATCACCCTAGTTTGTAAAATCTCAATTTCTGTCTGTCATGACCAACATCAGTTTCCACTGGTCCAAATATTCTTTATCCAACTAATCATATGACATTATGCAAAATGTATATTCCACAAAGATCACTTTACCTGTTGTATACATCAAATCAAATTTGAGTATTTGAAGGTATTCCATTTATCTTGGAATCTTAATGTTAAAATATCTCTGTGAGAAAATGTTTTTCAATGTTCTAAGATCTAAAACAAAACCATCAATTACTTTCAAAAAATATAATAATTCCCAATCTTTAAACAATAGACTACAAAACCTAATTTCATTTCATGTGTGGCATATTTATTTTCATGCAACCATTAATATCATGATGGATAAGAAACAACATGATATCCAACCATATGAACACATCCAAACATAGATTCCAATTCATTATAATAGACTACATATCCTTGTTCAAACTCTAGAAATATGATAATGGGTGCTGACGTAAGTCTAAACATAAGCTGTTGAAAAGATTTATGAAATTCCGTGTTCCAATGTAAAAGAACACCATTCCTCTTAAAAGTTGTCATAAATGATTCAAAAAAAAAATAATTTACAAAATGTATGTAGTATCTCGATAATCCTAGAAAACTACATATATCAATGAAATTATTCAATATTTTTGAAGGGATAATAGATTATACCTTTTCTAGATCGTGAGAAATTCCATTTCTTTGAAATGACATGCTAATTAAATATACCTATTGTATCCAAAAATCAAACTTTGATAACTTGTAATACTGAAAATGCTCTTTCAAGTTACCCAAAACTCTATCCATGTGTTTATCATGATGTTATTTTGTCCCAGCATACATTAGTATATGAAAAAAAACTTCACCACAATGGAATCTGGCTACCTTAGAAATATCTGATTCATCATTTATATAAATACTGATGGTTCATTTATAAAATCAAAAGGAATTACAAAAAATTCATAATGGATATATCTGATTATGAAATCTATCATCATAATATCATTTTTTTTTGAATTTTCAATTAGTGTTATCCTAAACACAAGTTAGTTTTATAGAACCAATTGGTTTTCCAAAATTGATTGAGTAGATCATCAATGCATGGGAGTTGATACCAATTATTTATCATAACTTGGTTAATATTATAGTAGTCTACCCAAATCCTAATATTTTCATCCACCTTATTCATAAAAATAACTAATAATTTCAATAAAGACATACTTATTTAGATGAACCCTTTAATTTCCAACTCTTTCAAATTATCCTTCAATTAACTCAATTCTACTGGTTCTATATGATAATATGGAAGCGAAATTGGAATTATCCCTAATATGAGATCAATAGTAAACTAAAATTCTCTATTTGGTAGAAACCCTGAGAAAAATTCAGGAAACAGATCAAGGAACCGGTCCATGATAGTTTGAACATATGTGTCTCTAATCACATACAAAAATGATAAGGTAATTGATACCAACTGAAAAGTGATGGTTCCAACCTTAAATTCCCAGAGTCTTTCTCTGTTATCATCCATTTCCTAATTTTCAATAAACTCATGTCTAATATCATGAAAATAATTAGAACCTGCCTTCCATGCATAATAATCAATATGGGCCTCTATCTTTTTTTATCCAATCCATTCCCAGAATCAAGTCATATAAGTCCATATCTATCATAGATAAATCTCATACTAATTTAGTCCCATCAATTATTATCGAAAAAACTGAGCTTTTCAAGGATGGAAACTCTCATTGTCCCAATGGTTTTTCAATTCTCAAAATATAAGTAATCAACTCATCATGTAAACCCATCAGATCAATTACACAAGAAGAAATAAATAAATGGGTTGCAACTGTATCAAACAATTCTTCTGTAATGTATGAATTCAAAAGAATCATACCTATCAATATCGAAGGTCCTAATTGATCATCCAACATTACTTGGTCTACTACATATAGTTTCTTACTTGATAAAATTTTATCTTTATTACCTTATTGATATTTTATAGGTTGAGGAGTCATGGTGTTCCTAGGATCACCTTTTCTCGCTCTATTAAAATGACAAGGATTATTCCAAATGCACTCGTACTGTCAAAGAATAAGACACCTAAAAACATGGGATATACCTCTATCACCTAACCATGGAGCACTATGATAATAGCATAGAATATGTCCCATCTAGTTGCAATTGTGAAATGATCAAGTTGGTTCTATACTATCTCACTTAACATGGTCAAAATAATCACACTAAAAACAACAAGATTACTCATCCTTCAGGGAGAAAATTTGACGAATCCCATAATATGATTCTGAGATATTCCACCCCTTATGAATAGGTGTGCCTACTCAGCTTATTTCAATCATTTGAGTTCCCACATATCCCTATAAGAATAAAATTTCTTACTCAGACCGTGTTTCATGAGATGTATCTTTCTATCATTATCGCTCAATTGACCACTTCTGTATAATATGAAATAAATAGGAGAACCATATTTTTGTGAATTTATAGTCTCAACCCTGACTCAAAAATAAAATACATCATGGATACACTTACCAAATATTTCAATGAAATTTTGGATGGGTTCAAAAATTTAACCGCATACTCTACTACATATATATTATCCTATATCAAACTAAATAAGTGTCTTGTTCTTACAATTTTGAATGTGTGAGGATATAATTATTTTTTGAACAATTAATCAATATCCACTCATGCTTTGAAGTGGCCCAATTTAGTATCATATGCTAAATCCCAATACTAGAGTGATTCATTCTCAAATATACACATTTATAAATTCATTTTTGATTGGCTAGGGTGTTTAAGAAATAAAATATTTGATTCATCCAATTCATCAAAACATCTGATTTTTCTATCTTTGAATCACCCCAAAAGATGGGTGAATTATACTTTTGGAACTATACCAAATTATCCACTTATCTTTGTTCATCCTTTTTGTTCGATTTATCCATGGCCTAAAAATCCTAAAAAATACTTTGAAAAAACATTGGGTTCACTAGTGGCTCAGATGAAACCACATTATCATTAGCGATTTCCAATTAGTTCTTAAGGTGCCTACCCAGTGTCATTCTCTATAACTAAAACAAACACTATTTAATCTCACTCTCTACAAACATAAGTCTTAGATATTTCCAATTACCATTTCAATAAGATCCATAATTATGTTATTCACAATAAACTATTATAACCATTTTCAAAATACCACAATCAATCATTTTAAAAATCTCATTTTTTTAAAAAATTTCGACCATTTTACTAAAAGAATTATGTTTTACCATTTCCATAAATTATAAAATCAATAATCAATAATGCATTCCCAATGAGAATTCATAGTATCAATGCATTTCGTGAAACTCTTATCTGGTAAAACCTTGAAGATGAGGTGGATACTCACCTAGAAGTGTCTTAAAAACTTATGTACACAAACATCCTGGTAACTTGGAGCTCAGAATAAAGAGGTTAACTACATATTTTTATTCTCTTGATTTAATGTTCTAAAAATGAATTTACCCTGATAAAATCTTAGGAAATAGTTGAAATTATCAAGATTAATACAACTTCAAACTCCAGGATTGAACATAACTAATACAAAATGATAAAAAAGTAGCACCATATATAATATCCCACTCCTGACCCATTATATTTGGAATCATTTGTGGTGTTCCTAGGCCTTTGGTGACATCCCCAGGACACCAAAGCCTGGATATAAATGTCAAGGGCCTCAAGAACATTTGTGGGATGAGTTTCCCATTTTAGGATAAATATCGAAACCATAAGAATATAATAAAGAAACCACTTTATGATGCATGGTTACAAAAATACAATGGAATGCATAACCAACGCAATAACTATATCAAAGTACTAACACAAAACAAGTGACATAACCAAAGGAATAAAAAGAAAAGATAATCCAAATACACCAAATACGCCCAACCAGTAACTCCCAACCTTCTTCATGTTCTATCTTAACATCCATGCTCACAGTATGAAGTAGAATCACTAAAGAACTGAGATACCATACCTTAGAAGGTGCATCAATAGATGAAATATGAAAACGCACAACCATTCAAAAGAAAGGGGTGAGTCCAATATCAATTGTATTTCTCCAATGACTTCCTAACCCATGGTACTAGGTCAACAAATGTTTATAATAATTTATAGTAAATAGTTTAGAATAGTAAAAATTGTATACATCAAATATAAATAAGTTTTCCGTGGAAAGAAATAAAAGAAGACCTTAAAACCTTTATAATTCCATTAGTAAACCCATTCCTTAAATCCACACATAGACACATTCATTCCCATATGATAGTTTTATACTCATGAGATATATCTCATAAATCTATCAAGTCATCCCAGGGTAAGCAATACCAGGTTCCCTAATGGAACACACCCCTTCCATAGGACCATACCTAATTCAAATAAATCCACACAAAAATGTAATCCATGATCTATGCCAAGTCATTCTGTAAAAAACATATTTATTTAAAACATTTCGACAACTGTTCAAAACCATAATTTTTAAATTTACATTTGAAGAATCATCACCAAAGATCATTTTCTACAAAAAATCCAATTTACAAAATTTCTAAAACCCATAACATAAAATTATTCCAAAAAGAAGCAAAAAATAATTTAATATTAATTTATAGAAAAAAATTTATTCCAAGCTAAGCATGAAAGTTCTAATAATGTTTATTCAAATGTGAATCCACCTACCACACAATGGTTCGTAAAAGTAAATAATGAAACTGTGATCCTTTAGAATTGGTCTTGGATTTTTCATTACATAAATAGATCTAGTCATAAAACATTAAAATTCCCATAAAGGAACATAGAAATATCCATAACATGTTAGATCTTTGGTTTTGAGAAATATTAGGAGAATAGATCATAGAATAATTACCAAGTATGAATACTTACCAGTGAATCTTGATATCCAACAGACTTTGAATCTCTTAAAACATACTCATGGGTCGAAGGGTGATATATCTTAATTATTGGGAAAAAATGAGTTTGGTAGTATGAAATATCTATCGATTAAGAGGGGATATGAGACTAAATTTTAATTAGATCCACATATTTTATATTTATAACTGTACACTTCATGTTTTTGAAAATCATGTTCTAATTAATTGTGGAGATACTATCCCACCTTCCAAAATCCACATGGTTTTTTGGATGGGGTGCACAGTTTATACGAACCAAAAACCTCTATAAAAGCTTCCAAATCATACCAAGACCCCTTCAAACCTCCCAAAACATATCCAGATCATTATATATACATAAAATACATAAATAAGGGGTTATGTACTTGAAATTTAAGGTGCTAAAAATTCTTCTTTTTCATTATTATTAAATCAATTTTTCAAAGTTATTGAATTATATTTCCATACATAAATTCTTTTTTAAATTCCATAAGAAGGTCTTTTTATTTTATTCCTATAATATACTAATTCATGACCAAATTTTGAGAAATTAAAATAGTAATCATAGAAATATTATTTATAGTAAGATTAATTTCAAAATATCCTTTTCAAAATTAAAATTGGTTCACCTCTTAGCTAAATTTTAGTATCACCATAATAAGAGATTTATAGCCATTGAAACCAAAAAATATATAATTCATCAATAGAGAGTTATTTTTATAATTATTTATTTCTCTCTCTATATCCATGTTTTGAATACCTCCATAATAGTTGGCAAGTTCCCAATGATTGAGAACATTATATCTTCATTTTATTACATGATTGGTATGTTCCCAATGAATTGTACGTTCTAAATTATTTTCATTTTTCTATTCTTTTACTTTGACATTTCATGGTAAAAAAAATTAAATTTTCCTATACAACTCAGTTTTTCGGTATATATTATTTCCCCAAAAGTTTTTATTCCTTGAACATCCTTTTTCTCTAGAAATTCAAATCATAATTTTCCAAAATAAATTTTCTTTTTTGAACTATATAATTTAATCTTTGATTCAATCTTCCTTCCCATGGATATGATTTTTTTCTCAAGTGTTTTGATTTTGTGAACATTCTGAGAAATATATATATATATATTAATATCAACAATGATATTAGTATATTATTTAATTTTAAATCTATAATTCACAATTTATTCATATTTCAAATACTTCTACACACATTATTATAGTAAATTTTTATGATGGCAAGCTTTTTCTTTATGTTAAAAAATAAAACTCAAATACACCAAAAAAATCAATTTTTTCCATTATTCTTTATTTGTAAATAAATTTACCCAATATCCCCATCTAATTATACATTGAGGTTTATAAAACCCCATTATTGGTCATTGTATTCAACTTCAATTTCATAATATTTTACTAAAGCCATCATTTAACTTCAATAATTGCATAAAGATTAGTACCAATTCCTTACAATAGATTTTAAACAATATCCTCTTCTTATTTTATAACCAAAAATTTTAATTGTAACTTCTACCTACTAGGAGTTATAAAATTGAAATTTCATATAAGGGGAACCTTTTTCTTATAATTTTGGGGAGAATTGAAACTCCCCATACTCTCCATTATACTTTTTTAGACATCTAGTCGTGATTTTTCTTACATTTACACAATAAAATTAATCTAATGGTAACTTAACTTCAAATACCCACCTTCTGATTTTGAACTTTCTCACCATAAGTGATAAGAAATCATTTCATATATCTTATTTAGTTCTAGAATCCTGAAACTCTTTATTCTAAACTAAATTGAATGTTGTCTGTTTAAATTAATGTTATATGAATATCTTCAGCTTCTTCCTCATTTCATTTTCCACTAAATTACTGTGTAAGTCATCAAATGATAAATATCCAAGATTTATTTCTTAAAGTTTTAGCATATTTGGGTTGTAGGTATGTAGAAACCTTCTGATAATTTTCTTCATAATATTATAATCCTTGATCTCATCTCCAAGTACACACAATGCACTGATAACTTCAGTGATAAAATTAACAAACCCAACAAAATACATTTTTTTTGAAAAATATTTCACCTTTATATAAATTTGATTAGATAAATTTTCTCAAAATCCATTTTGATGATTTGCATCACCATCCAAAAACTTTTTATCACCTTCCATCAATGATATCATGATGAAATAATTTACGTGGATTCCGTGTACTACTACTTATTAAACATTTATACCAATAGATTATAAATTTTATCTCATCATATTTTTCTAAATGTTATAGTTTCACACACCAAATAAGGGAACTCCCTTATAATTAATAATATTATACATGATTGAAACTCTTTATTTATAGATTGAATAAACAATTAGAGTAAACAATAAAAATAGTTGTACCTTATGCTCCCACTACACTCCCTATAAGGTGGGGGGGGGGATTTCAGTGAATTTAAAATTATTATTATCGTTAAACCAATTTTAATTTGATAATCACATTGGTAAATATAAATTGGATATATTTTTTAGGTACAATCAAATATAATAACATTAAAAAATATTTACAATTTTGTTTACTTGGTTCACCATTAATGGGGTATATCCAATGGGAACATACTAATGTTGTGTTGATATCAGAATTTACTACTACGTAAATAGTATGTTATTACAATTTTATGTATAAATCACTACTTCTCCAAGGTCCATGACCACTTCCTCTCTTCTAATAAATACTTTTAAGATGGGTACATAGTTTATAGTTGAAATACAAGTCAAAATAAAAATATTGTAATAAAAGTAATCAACACTAATAGTAAATGGTGCTCTGCATATTTTTACAATATTCACTTCCATACTTTCAATGATATGGACCAAAAATTAATCTTCCAAGACAAATATTCAATGAAACTCAGATTGACCGCACTACACTTCTCTATATTATATAATCAATATGATTCCATATTTACCCACTATTTCTAGATATTAAATATTAATATGTCTCTTTTTTGTGTGTGTGTGAATATATTTTTCAATATAACAAGATATTTTATATCTTGGGAATGTTTGGATTTCAAATTATAAATTAAAATAATAACTAAATCAGAAAATATTTTATTTTAAATAAATCCATCAAATTTACTCCAATCCAAAACCCACCATTGAATTTGAATTTTTAGTAATCAATTACTCAAATAAACACCCAAACATTTAAATACTTACACATATTAAATTCTATTAAAATTATCTAGATAACAAATATAATGGTGTAGAATCCTTCTTTGTGTGAAGTTAATTTAGTTTCTTACTTTACTATTTTTACCTATTAGATGGGTCATGGAGTCACACAACACTTCATTTTGTGATCTTCCAAAACGTATCAATGAAATAAAAGACTCCAAAATCATATACCTATGGATTTTCATGGTGTGTGTTTTCAATGCGAACTCTTTAAATAGTATTTTATGATTTAGCATGTTATTGGGTACAAATTCCATTCCAAGCATTAGATTCTTCAAAAATATTCACTGAAAAATCAGCTAAAACCCATTACAATGTGGATAATCATATAAAAAAATGACTACTCATTATATCATCAATAAAAGTAATCCATTCACCCTTTATGGTGTAATATATGTGTTGTAAATTTCAGATTAAAATCTTGAAATTTTAAAAGGAAAAGATCATTACAAACTCGGTTGAAGGATACTTACACAAACATCATTTGCGGGGTGTTCTATATTTCATAGAATGAATTAATATTATAGATTTATAATGAGCCTTATAAAAAATATCCTTCTGGTGATATACATAGGGTCACATAATTATCTACCCTTTTCCTATAACTTTTATAATCTACTCTAAATTTTTAGTTCTCCTTCACCAAACTTATATAAATTATTACTGTAAAACTATCCAACACTATAACATACAGTCTCCACATGTATCTATAAAGAAAAATTCACATGACTTTAGAGGTATGCTTTAGATTTTATCATTGACCTTAAAAGAAAAATAGGTCATTTAATTGGTGTCTTAAAACCGATTCTTTAAGAGGATTAGTTATAAGATATTTTTGTTGCTAGGAAGAAAATTTTCACTGTTCTCTTAAGGAAGAAATGGAGATTGGAGACTCCCATTATTATCAAGGTTTTTGGAATAAGAATAAAAATAATTAGTTTCAAGGAAAATCTAATGATAAATCCCATGTAGGAAAAAAAATAATCTTTTTATGTGCCACAAATTTGTGAAAAGGCATCAAGTAAATTTCCCTAAAGATATAGTTAAATGATTTGAGTGTGTAAGATAAGGATAATAAGAAAATTAATGTTGATTACATATGAAGATTCTATCTAATGAAATTGAAAAAAAGATAAACCCAATTCAACACCTAATATATAATGATTTAATTTTAATAATTATGTAAAATATACAAATCAATGTACCAATCAATGGTTTAAAGATTAAAATCAATATCAAAACACCAAAAAACCAAGGATGTAAGTTAAATCCATTGATTTCACAAGTAAGAAGTGTGACACAAAAATGAAGTGGTAAAAGGTACACTCGTCAACCATTATAGAACTTTAGATGTCTTATTTGATTCAAGATATACCGACTCCTTCATATCTAGGATGTTTTTAAGAGCATAAAATATCCACCAAAATGGCTAGATAATGAATTATTGAAGAAAATTCTTAGTGGTTTGATGATTACATATTAAATTTTTAAATCCTCTCTAATAGAGTTTTGTGGAAATATTATTCTTACAAATCTTATTATTCCTACTTTAGTGGAATATTATACTATTTTTGGAATGGATTATTTATATATACTTAAAGACCATATACATTTTTAGGATAGGGAAGTGAAATTTTATATCTCAAATGTACCTTTGATCATATATCAGTGCAAGGATAAAAATGAAAACATTTTGAATGTAAATCCTAATATATGGGTATTAATACCCAATAATTAGTGGTGTTTAGTTCAAATGATTGGGAAAAAATTGATATTGAAGATATTCCTATTATTCAGAAATGTGCCGATATCTTTCCTGAAGATTTTCTTATTCTTCCCACATATAATGAGTTTTATTTATTAATAGAACTCATACCTGGTGTTATTATAATATCAAATAATCATTATAACATATCCCCAATTCAATTAGAGGAATTTAAATAGAAACTACATGAGATACTAAATACGTCATTTATCTACACAAGTGCTTCACCATGGGGTTCACTAGTTCCTTTTTTCATGAAGAAATATGGATCAATGCATCTCTACATTAAATATCAAAAACATCAAAAAATAAAAATCAGAAAATATTATCCTATAAAACATATTGAGTACCTTTTTTATCAGTTATAAGTGGATCAATACTTCTTAAATATCAACCTTCGATAAGAATATCATCAACTGATGGTGAAAAAGAGGCTTCGACCAAGACATTTTTTTGTAGAAGATAAGGAATCTATGAATTCATACGAATTACTTGTAAAATTATAAATTCAACTAATATATTAATGGTTTGATAAATAGAGTCTTTATAGATTACCTTTATCAATTTTTGGTAATCTTTATAGATGAAATTCCTATATATTCCAAGATAAAGGAAGAGCATAAATATTATTTGAGGATGGTGCTAACAACCTTGAGTAAGGAGGAAATTTATTGCAAATTTAACAAGTCTAAATTATATCTACTGAAAGTATCATTTTTGAGTTACATAATAACAAGAATGGGTATATCTATGGATCCTTTAAATATAGAGGTAATTGAAGAATGTTCTAGGAAAGCCACTATAATAGAGATCTATAGTTTTCTTAGGTCGGCTAGTTACTATCAAATTTTTTTGAAAATTTTATCATGAATATAAATCCACTAACTCGAAAAAATCAAAGGGACACATGTTCCTATAGGCATATAAATGTGAATAAAATTTAAAATATCTTAAGAGAATATTGTTCACTGAAGCTATACTAACACAAATCTATAATATAGAAGGGTTTTTAATATACACTGGTGATTAAATGAAGGGATTAAGATGTGTCATCATGAAAATTAAATAGAGGTATCTTATTACTCATTTTAGTTAAAGGTCCATTAGAAAAATAACTAGATTCATGATTTGGAGAAATCTGTGTTAATAGTTTCAAAAAATATAAGGAGACATTATCACTATTGTAAAAAGTTTTAAATATATACCCAAAATAAGATATTAAAGTATTCATTCGCAAAAAGGACCTGAACATGTTCCAAAAGAGATGTTTGGATTATATTTAATATTATGATAGATCGATTCAGTACCCCATGAGAAGATGAACAAGGTGGTTGATACTAAGAGTATAAAGGATTATGTTACCTTATCCATACTGAGAATTGAATAGAACCAAATACTCACGTATTTAGAATAAATAGACCCTGAATTCATATGGTAAGTACAGAAGTACTATCTTTCCCAAATGACTGCTCAAACATTCATCCATTTAAAAATCAAGGAAGAACAAAAATAGTATATAGAACTATAGAAGAAGGTTGAAATATTCTGTATTTTAATATTGATTTCAATAGAGTTATAATATTTAGAACCCAAATATGTGTCACATCCAAACCCGAATTGAGGAAGGAGATAATAGACGATGCACATAGCCCATCCTTCTATATTCACCAAGATTGTGAAATGATCTATACAAATCATAAACAACGCATTAGGTGGGATAATATGAAGAGATATATTTCAGAGTATATATCCTGAATCTTGGTATGATAGAATGTTATTTTAGAATGATATATGTATAAGGAGATGTTTAAATCATTACCCATACCTAAATTAAAATAGGATAACATCACCATAGATTTAATTGTGTGACTTCTTGAGAATTATAAATCCTATAATTTCATTTAGGATATAGTAACTCACCATATTAAATTAGTGAATTTCATTTGTATTTGATAAGAATTATCACTAAATCAACTTTATAAGATATACATAAATGTAGTGGTGTAGCTTCATGAAGTACCACATTCCATTGTATCTAGTTGAGATATGAGGTTTACCTTGAATTTTTAGAGATTTAATTAATAATAATATAATATTGAGTTTATCATCAGTGATTTTTGTTATCATCAGACTAATGGTTAATCTAAATGGACCATTCAAACTATAGAGGATATGTTGAGTCAATATTCAATGGATTTTTGTGATAGAGTTGTCATTATACTATTCATATGGAACCATATTAGGATCTATATATGCCGAGGTAAGTAACATTGACATGATTGGATTAAGTTAGATAAAGTAAGCAATTGGTATAAGATCTTGATCAAGAGATGATAGAGAATATTCGAACCAATCAATGAAACATTAAAAATTACCAAATTTAATAAAAAGAACTTAAATAATAATCATCAATTAGATATAGATATCGAATTCATAGAAAATTTATTCCTTTGATTATCATTTGGGAATATTCTTATGAGATTATCAAAAAAAGTAAAATTTTACCCCTACATACATTTGATCATTCAAAATCTTCAATTATGTGGGGTTGGAAGCCTATCATCATGCACTTCCACCAAACCTATCCCATGTGCCTGTGGTGTTCCATGTTCTAAATTTGACGAATTGTATACCTGACCCTTATCATGTTCCAAACTCATAGGCAATATTGCTTAAAAAAATATATCTTATGAGAAATAACCAGTAGAAATATTGTATCAAAGAGATAAATTACTATGAAACAAAAAAACTCACCTACATTTATATTTCTATAAGAATCATAAGGTTGAGGAATATATTTTTTAACTTGATTAATTCATGTGTCACAAGTACCAATTTTTTAACCAGTGTATTAAAATTTTGATGGATAATTTATTTAAAGGGGGTAGAATGTAACAACTTATGATTTTATTACATGGTTTATTTTGAATTCTATATTGAACTGCTTGTTTCATATGTAACAGCTAATTAAAAACAACCAAAATATTTTTTATTGAGATAAAACATGTCAATGTAAGAAAAACATCAATAGATCATGTGAATACGATATGAAACATCATAAAAAACTACAAGTGGAATAAAAAAATTAAATAATGTTCATGAAAATGAAATATTTTTCCCTGTGATTATATATGGAGATCATACCTACGATTATAACTATGGAAAGAAATAATACTTTATATATAAAAAAAATTGGCGAGGTTGAAGTAAATGAATAAGAGTAAGTATTATAGAGGTTAATGTAAGTCCATATATAGGACTGAATTACAGCCCACATATATATGGTCGTTGGTTATATGGTTATTAGATATATGGTTGTTGGGTATAAATATATCTAATAGATACATAGATGATGTGTAATAATTATTAAAAAATTAATGGTAATATAATTCAAAAATAATAAATAACATTGGGATAAAATAAAAAAATAATTTTTAGTTATATTTTTTATTGATTTTAGTCCTCCCATATTATAATTATGTTTTTATTATGATTTTCAAAAATGATTTCATGTGTTTATAAAATTAAAATAAAGAATATAATACCAATGTATTGATAAAATTTAATGGTTTGAGGATAAATAATTAATTTTAAGGTGATGTTATTAAAATCATTTATTGTTAAATGGGGTTATTTTTCAAAAATAGATTTTTAATTATTATATACTTTTATATTAAAAAAATAAATTTATCCCTTTTAATGTATTATTATTATAAAAATTTTCAATTTATAAAAAAATATATCTACCCTCAATTAATTAGAAATTTATATTTTTGAACTAATAGTTTTAATGATCATGAATCCATGTTTTAATAATAGTAATGAATTTCATGTTTTCTTGTAAGAAATATATATTCTATTAAAAAGTGATAATTATTTCTAAGTATGAGACATCGTTGAGTGAAACACCATTGTCCATGACACACTACCAGCTTAAAAATACCCATGTATGAGATGCTGCCTGAATATCAGACAAACAGACCATCATACCACTGTACAGAAGATTTGGACAATATGAGACACTGTTAGATGACACACTGCCAGGATGACATACCACCAGACAGAAAATGTGGCTATGTTTTAGATACTACTAGATAAGTAACCGTGAATCTCACATTTCCATAATCATACCTCCAATACTAAAAAATTACCTATGTTCAAGACACCATCAGAATATACACTGCTAGTTGAGGCATCACCATCATAATGGAATGTTGGATAACTCTAGGACCCCACCTAGGTATTAATGCCAAAGAAACGTATAACTAGAAAGAAACACCATCAGAATCATACTGTCAATAAAGTCATCATAGGATCCTAAGGCACTGTCACTATTTTTATTACTTTTCTTATTTTGAATTACTTTATTCTAATGGATATAGTCATCAATTTTAATTCCATTTACTATTTTAATGATTGTATCATAAATTTTTTACAAAAAAGTGTGTTTAGATGTCTAGTTTGAGGTAGCAGCTGATTCAAATGTCCTTGATGCTTCTAAAAAAATTTGGGCACACCCCCTCATGAAAAATAGAATTATAGAGAAATAAATACAGAAAAAGGACTTAAAAAAACTATTGATCGAAGGATATCATGATTTAAAAAATATCCAAGTGAAAAAGTGCTAAAAATGATTGAAACACATGAAGATCTCATGTAATATGAAAAATTGACTGAGGAATCCAAAGAATCATCACATCCAGTGCTTTTCTGAAGTCATGAAACAAGAGTTTTCAACATACTATTTTTCCTAATGATTTCAAGGAACCTAACACAAGATTTATTGCTGATTCAAATTAAGAGTATCAAGATGTATTACAGTAGACCGAGGAATTATAAAAAATAAAATCTTATATTGCATGATTCTTTTTGGTTTTATTACATTTTTGAGCAGTGTGTGTTCTTACTCTGCTTTACTAAAAGAAAAATGTCTCCTGCACTAAATAGGATGATAATCGATATCTTCTAAATCACTTTTCGTATTTGTTTCTCCCACTAATATGAGTGGTAGTGGTCCCTGTGTGTCCTGTTTATTTTTACTCCTATGTATAGATGTGGAAGAGGTTGTGTGTGACCTAGACAGTTGCAAACTCTTGTATAAACTCAATCCAGGTTGTAGATCATCTTGTTTATATTATATAAAATTCTTGGTGGTAGGTGATCACCATGTCAGGATGACTAAGTCTCAATCTGATACTAAACCTATTTTATACATTTTTCAACTATGTGTTTGAATTTTTATTTATTATATTTCCACTTTAAAAGTAAAAAATATTTTAAACTATAAAAAAAATTCATAATTTGACAGTGTTTCTTAATCTGTGTTCATATAGTATTTTGATCTAGTAAATTTATTTCAAAGTATTCAATAATATTATATATATTATTCATTTGATACCTAATCAATATTTAGATAAATATTTAGAAAGATAAATATATATATCATAGTACTTATTTTGATAATCCTTTACATATTTAAAAATTTGGGGGATTTCAAAATAATCCATTTTTAACAGAAATTTTATTAGGTACTCAATTTACCCCCCTCTTGAGATACTCACTTAGGCTAAAATTTGATATCGTAGGTTTTATCTTTATTTGGTATTAAAGTTTTCAAAAAAAAAACAGTGATTTTAGTTATACATTAACGATCTTAAATTTTAGTTAGTTCTAAATTTTTTTTCTTTAAGATGGATAATAGTCAAGAAGGTTCATGTATCAACATAACTCATGTCTTTAATGGAACAATTTATTTCCAATGAAAAATAAATATGAAAATACACATAAAGACCATAGGTTTTTATTTTTTTTCTTCAATAGAAGATGAATCTGTAATACCTAATACTAATAAAAGCACTTGGGATGATGAAACAATATTAAAATACATTTTTATCTATAAATATATGAATTCCCTATACTATTCCATTTTTGATGATGATATTAATATTATTTAAACTTGTAAAACTACTTTTGAAATTTGGGGACAGTTTTCCTTTTTCCCATGATGAAACTTAAAATGTTATAGAAATGAGGATTAATACACATACTATTAAAAAGGATAATTTAAAGATAAAACCTTATGAACCCGTTTATGATATGTATCTATGTTTTAATGATATTTTCAATACCATAAGATCACTAGGAAAGTTTGTATCTAACAATGATCAGATAATGAGATTACTGAGATGCCTATAAAAAAGATGGATATGCACTTCAATGTCAATTTGAGAATAAGAGGATATTAGTAAACTATTTTTGAATGAGTTGATTGGAAAACTTATGATATACAAGGAAAAGTAAAAGGTAAACATAGAAGAGGATGATGAGCCCAAAAATAAATGAGTATATTTCAATACTACTTCCCCAAAATAATAAAAGGAAAAAGAAAAATAGAAATCCCACACTATAGATTCCAGTGATTTTGAATCTATCTCTAACAATGATGAAGAAGTGGATCACCTGGATTGATGGTTTAAGAAGTTCTATAGAAAGAATTTTTTTTCCAAAAACAAAACTATAAATAAAAATATTATAATAGAAAAAATTGTAAGAGAATGGTTGATCCAAAGAAATTTATCTACTATGAATTCAAAAGAAAATGTTACATAAAATCTAACTTTCTTAAGACGAAATTTAAAATGAAATGTGAAGTTAAGTATTTATTATACCATAATGCTATAAAATCCACCTGGAGTTCAATTGAGGATAACTCTAATAACTTAGATTATTCACCTGAGTAAAAACTAGACATAGACAATACGAGCTTTATGACCAAAATCAATGAAGTATCTACTTTACCTACTATTTCTATTGTTCTACCTATGCATAAGTTTGACGAATCTTATAATTATGACAATGAAAAACATGATGATGATAATATGTAAAATTAATATTTATTTGACTATTGAAATGTTCTATAAGACACCTTTAATGAGTTAAAGGATAAATATAATGTTTTGAAAAGACAACGTGATCTAACTGTAAATTGTAAATTTCAGCTTTCTAACGAATAGGAGAAAAATGTTCAACTACTGAAAGAAAAAAATAAACATAAAATTTTAAATGATAAATTGAAGAAAGACCCCAAAAATTTATAAATGGTAGGGAGACATTGAAAAAAATTTCTAAAATAATTTTTCTCCAAAATTTGTCACTAGAATAAGATATGAACATGGATAGAGGATAATAAATATGAAAAATTTTGTTCCTAAATCTTGAATTGAAGGCTCTAATGCTAAATTGTTTTTAAAAGGAACCAAAAAATATTTATTTCTATGAGCCTACAATTATTTATAGGAAACCAATATGGAAAATGTGGGTTATGAAATCCTTTATTACTAACATTTATAGACCCAAACAGATATGGGTGCCAAACACATTTCTTTTTTAAATCTTATTTGGTAGGAATAATTCTTGTAGACTTCTAGTAGAAATATATATCACTTCGAATGTTGTTATTCAAGAAATATTATATAATATTACTCTTTCTTCAAGATACTTATCATGGTTGATGGTGGCCATGTCACCTTTGGTGATAATGAAAAAGGAAAATATCTTTGTCCTGGGTGAGATTGGTAACAAAAACTCAGTTTTGATTTAAAAAGTTCTATATATTGAAGGTTGAAAATATATTTTACTTTGAATTTATTAGTTATTTTATGACTATTTTTATGTAAAGTTTTAAAATGTTTCATGTAATGTTTTTGATGCAATAAATGATCTTATTTTTACTAATTTCTAAAATTATAATGTTTATGATGTAGATTTAGATTCTTTAGTTTATCAGAATGTTTCATGATAATGTTCCATTAATAATGAATCTTTGATTTGGTATTATAGACTAGGCCATTGATACATTCAATATTTTAGTGAGATAATTAGGAAAGGGTTAGTTAGGGATATACCTTAAATTGAGTTGCCAACTGATAAAGTCTGTAACCCCAATCAAAAAGGGAAAAAACACAAGGTTTCTATTAAAATAAATAAATAAGTGTTAACTTCTAAACAAATTGTGTTGGTTCACATGGATTTTTTTGGGCCTTCTTGAGTTTTAATTCTTAATGGAAAACAATATTTTTATGTTATAGTAGATGAATATTCTAGGTTTACTTTGGTATATTTTCAACCCCCAAAAAGTGATGGTTGATATTACATTACCATGTATTATATATCTAAAGAAAATCTTAGGGGACTTAGGATTAAGACCATAATGAGTGATAATGTCTGTGAGTTCGAAAATCAGGATTTTGAATCATTTTTCTCACAAAATGGCTACACTCATAGCTTCTATACTCCTAGTACACCAAAAAATGGAGTTTTAAAGAAGAAATATAACCTTACAAGAGATATCATAGACCATATTAAATAATTATGACCTACATATCAATTTTTGGGTAGAAGATTTCAATACGACTTGCTATATTATCAATAGAGTCTTAATTAGACCTATTATTAAGATGAACCATTATGAGTTGTGGAATAATAGGAATCCTAAGGTTAATTACATTAGTGTTTTTGGTTTCAAAGTATATATTCTCAACACTAAGTATAATTTGGGAAAAATTTCTTCCAAAAGCGCAGAATGAATTTTCCTTGGTTACCCAGTCTCAAGCAAAGTATATAGAGTGTTCACTAAGAAGAAAAAAATGTGGAAGAATTAGTTAATGTAAAATTTGATAAACTGATACAAATGATCCTAATACATATTTTAAAAACCTTGAGGATGATTTATCTTCTTTGAACATAAATTACAAGTATTTAGATTCTACTATAAAATAAGAAGGAAAATAATCCAGTTCTAAATAATTTCCAGAACTTCTATAACCTAAACCTACCAATCTAGAAGTGAATGATCCCTCTTTCCCTGTAGATGTTTGAACTATTAAGTACCATCCTTTAGATTGTGTTTTTAGTGATCTAAATAGAGGAAATAAAACAATATCTTCTGATATAAATTAGGATGAACATCAATATTTCATGTCTCAACTTGAACCTAATAACATCAATGAAACTATTAATGACGAATTCTGGGAAATAGAAATATAAAAAATAGTTAAATTAGTTTAAAATAAATAATGTTTGGAACATATTGATATACCCCAAGAGGCCTTGAATATTGTTACTAAATGGGTGTTTAGGAATACAATTTATGAGTTAGGCAATATAGTTAGAAATAAATCTAGACCAGTTGGACATGATCATAGTCTGGAAGAAGGGATTGACAATGAGTAACCATTGCACTTGTAGCCAGACATGAATAAATAAGAATCATGCCTGATTATTCATATCATCTATATTTCAAACGTTATAATATAGATTTTAAGAGTGAATTATTAAATGGTTTTATAAATGTGGATGTTTTTGTGGAACAACCCCTAGTTTTCAAAATAACCACTTTAAAATCATATTTTTAAATTAACTAAAGATTTAAATTGTTTAAAAAATCTCATAGAGATTAATTTGATTATACCAACAATTTTATGACATTAAAAAATTTCTCAAAAGGAATAGATGACACTACAATTTTCATGAAATGAATTTCAAAATATGTGTTATTAGTACAATTATATATTGATGACATTATTTTTGGATCTTCAAAAAATTATTTATGTACTATTTTATAAAAATGATGAAAATTGAATATGAAGCGATTTTAATTGGTGAACTCAAATTATTTATTGGATGTCATACATTTTAAGACAAAAAAGGTATTATTTTGAATCACATTTAATATAAACAAATATCATGAAAAATGTTTTAACCTCAATAGCACTAAAATTAGTGATACTTATCTGAGTATCACTTGTAAATTGGATATTAATAAAACTGGGAAAATTCAAGATTTCTTTACCCTATAGGACAAGAATTTAATTTAATTAGTTATTCTGATACTAATTTTGGTGGATGAAAGTTAGATAAAAAATTCACATCTTGAATGTGTCACTTTTTAGGCATGTATCTAGTTTCATGGTGTAGGGAAAAAAATTACATTGCATTGTCTACTATTGAAGCTATGTATGCAAATACAGGTAGTTTTTCTGCACAAATGTTTTAGATAAAACATACACTAATAAATTATGGATATCAGTTCTGAAATGTACCCAAAAACTGTGACAATACACATCAAATAAACATATCTATGATTAATATTTCTCATTAATGAAAAAAAAAACATTAATATAATACATGTCTTTTGGGAGATCATTTTCAAAAGGGATATATTACTCATGATTTTATTGGAAAATATCATTAGTTAACTGATATATTCACCAATTATTTTAATTATAAAGGAATTAATTATATCAAAAAATGAATTAGGAATAATAAATTTTGGATAATCATAATGACACACCATTGGGTTTTCATACTATTGGTTTTTCATAGAATTGTCTTATCATACCATCAGTTTTCCATGTTGTTGGTCTCTTATGTCATTGTTCTATCATGTCTTTGGATTGTCATTCCATTGGCCTGCCATGCTGTTGGTTTATCACACCTTCGATTTTTATGCCATTTCCTCTCATTCTTTTGATTTTTTTGTCGTTTTCACATTATTTTAGAACCACCAGTTTATTTATTAATTTATTTAATTTATTAAAACCTTATATATGTTTTTTTATCAATTTTAAGTTTTATTTAATGTATAATTTTGATTTTAGTATAGCTAATATCCCAAATGATATTAAATTATCACAATGTCTATTCCCAATATACCATGATCCTTGAACGATACTCATTTATCTCGCTCAAAATCATAGTGCAACCCTTTCATAACTCGCTATTCAAACATTATACTTACTCTTAATTGAGCCTTCAGAGCTGATATGAATACCCAAAATAAAGTGTGCTTTTTTATTTTCTCCATCTACGTTATAATCTTTTAAGAAGAAAAAGAACAAGGGGAGTGAACCTGCACCAGTTGTTTCAGTTAATCTGGATCTTGTAAACCAAGTTATTTTTATAGAAAAGGAAGTTAACTTGGAGTGTATATTGTCGAGTAATTCTTTGGTACTTAAAATTCTCCCGAACCAAGGGTGGTTGGAGTGGTTTTCATCACATAAAAGGCCTTTCTACCCAATTCTAGTATTTGAGTTTTATTAGAACATAATGTTTGATTTTAATAAAGATAGTCAAAATTTGATTTAAAGTCATGTCAACGGATATGTGTTTGGTTATTCTTCAAGAAAATGGGCTAAGTATTCGAGTGAACATTATGATATAGTCATTGATGATTACTAAGGTAGTATTCCAGAAGCTAGTTATATGTGTATGTATGAGGATGTCCAGGATGTGCTAATAGGAGATGGGATAATAAGAAGGCCTATTACCTCCGACTTGGATGGGGAATGTAGGTTTCTCTTTTGGTTCATACAACATATTCTTTTTAAGAAAAGGGATTTTAAAAACATAATATATAAATATGTTTATCTCATATTTCTTATGACAAAATTTCATAAGATAAATATATGTAGATATCAAATGGTACATATGTGTGACATGATCATGCCATCCTCCAGATCAAACTCATTGTTCTACACAAATATGATTTATTCAATGTTAAAGACCAAGGGACTAGTTCATGATGATTAATAATTTTTTATAGACTATGGATGTTTCTTTATAATAAGTGTAACATCTTCAAGAATGATTTTAAGATGGAACCCATTAAAGAAAAAATGGGTTGGTGATAGAGAGGAGTTGTACGATGAACATAATATGGTTGATAATATAAAATGACATAAAAATGACGTTGATCTAGGCTTGGAGGCTAATGAAGTTTTGTAATACTAAGATGAGGAAGAAGATGATGGTTAAGAATTGAAAAAGTAGAAATCTCTTAATATAGGGAGTGACCCTGACATTTTCTCTAAAGCCTGTCTCATTACCTTTGGAGTTCCTATACCACCTATGAGGTCACCATAAAGAGATAAGTTAGATAAGAGTGATTATGAAGATACTGAGGTGTCTGGATATGATCAATGTAAGAATTCCAAATCCAATGATGATGATAATGATGAGGAAGAATTTAGAAATAAATAGATAACTTTTTTAGATGTTCATATGTCTCATGTGGATGAAAATATTTAAGGTGAATCCATTAATGTAAATTCCTAAAAGGATGTTGAGATAAAAGATGCAAAAAATGTTATAAAAAAGTTGGAAGTCATGTCTTCTAGTGTTGAAGAAATAGTGGCTGCTCAAAGTATAACTGTTGAAGAAATATTAAATTTTTAGTTGTTTCTTATAGCGTGGTACCTCCAGCCACAATATTTTTTTTTTCAAATTCTTTGTTAGACATATTGAAATATGAGAGGGTAAAATAATCTAATTTTATAAGAATCCCTCTAAAAATTGATAAACCTAATGTTAAGGATAAAGTTGATCCTAATGGATCCTTGATAGCCCATGTTTATCTTGAAGTTCTGCTTGAGAAGTTTTGTTCTGTGATACCTCCTATACCTGAACCTACTCCATATCTTCTAGTTGTTCTAATGTATATAGGCACTCAAGCTGACTTGAATGTTTTTGGTGAAAAGACGATGCTAATGTTTCACAAATGTGTATGGAATTAATACCCTATTTTGAAAAAGCATAGTGAAAAAATGTCAGGTATTTATTTGAGTTGATTATCTAGAATATCCAACCAAAAATGATTCATCACATACATGATATGGAAATTGAGAATAAGTGGATAAGTGGTGAATTGGAAATGCTCAAATATTTTTTTGAGGAAATTAAATCTGTGTTTAAGGCTTCCTTGGCTGGTATCTTTAAAAGTCTTGAGGATACATTCTTATATTCTTTAGAAGCTGCTATTCCTTATTTTATAGTGTTTGATGTTGATCAGTTGAGATCAGTTGTGAGAGAGGACGTTGTAGCTGCCTCCAGTGGTCCCACTAGTTGAGATGTTATAATTCATTTTGAAATTACATGTATGTTTAGAGAGTAACTTTGTATGATCACATGATGATCAAGAAGTATTCGAAATATATTAATGTTAACTGAGAAACCATAACCAAGTCCATCAAGTTATTTCTCTCTCGAATCTATAAATTGACTGAAATGGACACCAATTTGAAGTTGTTAGATGAGAATTTGAGAATGCCTCCTGTAACCCAAGCATTCAAAGAGCAAGCTAGATAGATGGATGAGATAACCCCAGTCATGAACCATTTTATGGAAGATATGTCCGATTTATTTAATGTAATGGAAATGGGTGGCCCAATTATAATGGATTTAATCAATATCATGTAGTCATTTCTTAATGTACATGTCCAATTAGTGGTTTATTAATAAGTTTTTCCTATTACTCCCCAAATGTCTCTCATACATAGAGTTTCTCAAGACACTTTATCACCTTTACCTACTTGTTTCCATCTTGTCATAATGTTTACTAGTCGTTCTTTGAGACAACTCCATCCAGTCATTATTATGGAAGACCATCATCAGAATATACCTAGAATCTCCTTTGGTGTTCCATATATTCTACCTTTGGCTAATCCTGCTACCTCAGATAAGGAGTAAGAGAAATTCATGGATAAAGGGCAATAACTGATGGACCCCTCTACCAAACCTTAACCTTCTAATTTTGTTAGATTAGACTATACTATCTGTGATATGACCTGTATTATAATAACTTTGTACTCATAATATTTAAAGTATTTCTTACCTCTTATTCTATCTTTTTTACTTTTATCTACCATTCAAATCTTTTTCATTCTACATGAAAATTATCTTTATTTTAATAATTTTTACCTTTCTGATAATCGAAATAGGGGTAGAAATTTTGTGGGATATTTGTTTTGAATAATTTTATGTAATTTTGTTTCAATGTTATCTAAACTTTTTAACTTTGATATTATCTATTTTGAATCCTTATATCTTTGAAATATGTTCTTACCTTTGAAACTTATTTTGATACTTACTAGTTTTCCTATCATTTTCCATGATACCATCTACATATATAATTAATTATATGTCTTGATTTATGTTTGGATCTTACCTTGGATATCATGTTTAAACTATTTTAATGTCTTTGATTACATGTTTTTACATTAATATTATTCTTTTCATTCCATGATTTGTGATCATCAAAAAGGTGGAGATTGTTGGACTCATAGTATTAAAAATAAAAAAACCATATTTTCAATAATACTGATCTATTTAATGTTTTCTTATAATAAATCTATATTATAATAAAAGGTGATAAATCTATGTAATTATGAGACATTGTTGAGTCAGACACCATTATACCTAACATATCACAAACATAAAAATATCATAGCCTGAGATACAACCAGGATATCACAACATCAATCTATTATACCATTGGTATAAACATTGGAAAAATTATGAGACACCTTTAGATGACACACTGCCATGATGACATATCATTTTACTAAAAATGTGGCTATATATAAGATACCACTAGACGAGGCACTGTCAGAGTCATACAGCTAGGATCATACCACCAACATTGAAAAATTACCTATTCCTAACACACTGTCAGACCATACACCACTTAACAAGACATCAGAAGAATACTAAATACATGAATAAATCTAAGACACAGCTAGTGTCATACCACCTGAGAAACACAAAACCCGCATCATACCGTGAACAGAGACACCACCAAACCCTAATACACCATCACTATTTTTTTACTTTACATTTTTGAATTAAATTACTATAATAGCTATATTAATTTAATTTAATACCATTTACTATATTAATGATTATATCTTACATTTTCAACATAAATCATGTAAGAATGTGTAGTATGAGGTAGAATCTGATTCAGCTATTCCTGGTGCTATCAAAAAAAGTAGAGCACAATCCCTCAAGTAGAATAGACGAATAGAGAAAACAATGTTCATGAAATATATAAAAATGCCTTTGGATAGAAAGAACTCTCGATTTTATGAATATCTGAGAGTAAAATAGATAAAACTATTTGTAAACACAAATATCTCACATGCTTTGAACACTCTAATGATGAAGCCAAATCATGATCACATCCTTTTCTTTCCTCAAGTCAGGAAACAAGAGTTTGCGACACACTGCTTCTCTGAAATATTTCAGCGTACCTGACTTATGTTTCACTAATGATTCAACTTAAGAGTCTCATGCATTATTACAACAGATCGAGAAATTCTACACTCTATACTACTATATTTCTCGATTCTGTTTAGTTTTTTAAATTTTTTATTAGTGTGTGTGATTAATCTACTTTACCACACCAACACTATCTCCTGCAATGAACTTTAAGATACTCGATATCTTCTCAACCACTTTTATAACATATTTCTCCCTTAGATAGGAGTAGTAGAGGTCCCTGTGTGGCATGTTTATTTTTATTCCCATGCATTACTATAGAATAGGTCATGTGCGACCTTGATAATTATAAACTATTGTATAAACTTGATCCAAGTTGTGGATCATATAGTTTATTTTATATAAAATGTATGGTGGTATGTGATCACCATGTGGTGAGGAATATGTCTTTACTTGAGACCAAACCTCTTGTATCCATTTTTTTATAGTGTTTTAATTTGGTTTTATTTTTTCCTCTTTAAAACTAAAAAATAATTTAACTGTAAAAAAACCATACTTTGATAATTTATCTTAATTCATGTTCATATAGTATTTTGATCAAGTAAAATGATTTCAAAGGGTTTAATAATAATATATATATTATTCATTCGAGATCTAGACAATATATAAGGAAGAATTTAGAATGATTAAGTTATATATCGTACTAATTATTTTGATATACATTCCTATGTTTAAAACTTTCGGGGTTTTCATGATAATCCATTTTAACTGAAATTTTATTAGGTACACAATTTACCCCCTCTTTAGATACTCAGTTTGAATAACATATATGAAATTATATTAAGAATATTTATTGTTTTTAAAGCATTATTAATATTAAATAATTTTTTATATATATTTTATAAATTAATTAAATATTTAAATTTTCACTATTTAATAACTTAATTAAATTAAATGGATTCAAAAAACATACTCAACATTTCAAAATTTGGTGTAATGGTCAATTTCATTTTTAGTGATAAAATTAAGTTGTTGATACAAATATTGAGTTACCACAGTAAAGGTAATTTGAAGTTAAAAGAGTTAAAATAAGTGGTAAAGACTTTGACTATCATGAATCCTTATTTATAAATTGTGTGCATGAAGGGAGTTTTGACCCAAATCAATTATCTTTTCACATTGGGCCAACTTTAGTTTTAAAATTAAATCCATATAGATTAAGGAATGAATATTTAAAAATATTATAGTAAAAAATTACATATAAATGGACCCATACTATTTACCTTACAAACCACTATTTTCCTTTTGTCATCTCTATAATAAAAACATATTTTACCCCCAAAAAATCATTCTTATATTTTGGTCCCAATAATTAATCCTAAATCCTTCATTTGAAAGGAACCCATTTTGAGAAGAACAGAATTCAATAATGTATCTTATTATTCACCATATTCTTCAATTATCTACTTAGATCCAATCTCTCTAAATATTATTCTACACTTAAATTTTCTTTTATTGACATAATCTTTTGTATGTGAATTTCATAAAACTATTATATAACACTAAAATATTACTCAATCACTGGTATACAATGTTCTAGTTTGGGTCAGTTCAACCACCTACATGAAAAATTCTATTCCAACATCATCATTTTTATAATGAATAATTTTCAAGAAATTAATAATAGTAATATATGATTATAAAGATTAATTTATTTCAATAATATGATTATAAAATTATTTCAAAAAAATGAATGATCATTATATGATAACTCATTTCCATCGGTAAATTTCCAAAAACATGTTTATCATGGATTCCATTATGAGGAACCATACCCATAAAATCCATAAAATAAACATAGGACTACAGAAATAATTTAAAACAATATTTACTCTAAATTAAAAAATATGGGAATGAATAACTTGGTATCAAATATTGAGGATCAACATCTCTATTACTAAAGTTGTATGAAATAATCAAAATTCCAAACATCTAATGATGAAAAAAATTAATAACTTGTACATGTTTAAAAAATAATTATAATTGAAATGTTTAAAAGGTGAAAAATTTGAATATGGTCACATAAATAAGTGATCAATATAGTTCTGTTTTTTATATATGAGGTTAAACCACATTCATATAAAATGAGATTAAATGTATGGGTTTCTTTTCTAATCTCACTTTGAAATCAATATTATCTATGTCAGAATTCTTATTTGGGAAAATAGTATGTTATTTCTCTAAAAAAATAAATCTGTTTTTTATAATCTGGTTATTTCTAGGGTTTAAATGTATTCTTAGAATTTCACTTTCCTTTGGTTCACAATTTAACCAAAAGGATAAATATAAGTGAAACCAACCTTATTTATTCTTTCAGTGACTAATAATTCTCTTAAATACCCATATTATTTATATTTTTTATGTATGTATTTATATTTAATCATAGGATTTGTGAATATATTTTTATATTTACATCGTTTAAAAAAAATCTTCTTTTAAAATTTTATGGGCATTTTCTACCGATATTGACATTCTATATAATAATGTGAAAGGAATCCCTTTTTAAAACATTTACTACATAATCAAAATTTCCTTCCTTATTAATTAGTTTTGTTTAAAAATATTTTTCTCTATGTTGTTATGGATTTACAAAATAATTTCTATACCCATTTTTTTAAAAATAATTTTCTTCTAAAAATAAATGTTATCAAAAATGAAAAGGGCGTTCGTTCTAATTTCTCAAAGTAATTTTCTAATAATATTATATTTTTTCTATATATTTATGTATCCTTTAATATTTCTTTTTCTTGAATTGATATTTGATCTAATGATATAATACATATTCTTTATTTGGATTATTTTTTATCATTATTTATGGAAATGTTCACAAATCTCATTTTTTTTCATAGGATAATTAATCTACGATGAAATAATTTCATATTTATTTCTAAAAAATATGTATCGTTTTTCAATATGTTATTAGTGAACCTAGAAATATATATCCATAAAATATATTGCAAAAATATTTATACCACATAAATAGACATTTCTGGGTTTTGGGAGTGAAAAAATCCAATATGGGACCCTTCCCACTTTGTGATGATGGTACTCACAATGAGATTTGATATAGGAAATAAGTTTATATACTTATGTATGTGCCATATTTTTATTCCTATGTTATGTTTTCATGGATCATGATTATTGAACCATGTTATAAAAAACTTATTACTCATTCCTAATTTAATTCTAAATGCCTTATTCTATGACTCATAATTGATTACCTATGATTTATTTGGTATGATTAGAATATGTTATGTTTATATAAATCGATGATGTTCTCATAAACACATGAAAAACTTTTCCTCACTTAATATATTATATTTTTATAAAATTTTTATCCATAATAATTATCTAATACTGAAAATTTTCATGTTTCCATTCCCCAACCCATGAATAATAATATTGTGTATGATATGTCTAAAACAATGTCTTGTGAAAAGAAAATTTGTTTCAGATGTTGACTATGATTTAAAAAATATATATTTTATATAAAATCTAAATACACCAAACCTATATATTCTTGGGTGTAATTATTTATGAATTTAAATGTTTAAATTATGGAAATAATTTTTATGTTTATTTGTTTCACTCAATTTTTCTTGGGAACACCACTTATTTTTTGCATTTTAACTTTTTAAATTACAACATTCCTCCAATCGACTCTTCAATTCATGTGATGCCTATCAAGTAAAACACCATACTATTTCAAAAATACTTTATGATAGTTAGTATTATAAATAAAACATATCATAGTTTCAATGAGATAAACAACACAAAAAAATTTATCTAAATTATGTTAATGTTTATAAGAATCCAAACACTATATGTATGATTCAAAACCCCAAATATTTATAAAAATAAATATCAGGAAGTTTCCAAGAATATATTTGATATGATGAATTTATGAATACTTTAGATTAAAAATGATTAATTAAGAGTGTAGCAGTTTCCAGAGTATATCATTATAAAGAAATATGGGCACACTGACCCTTCATCAATCATATAACCTCCAAAATAGTATAGTTTATCCTCTTAGAAAAAACATTCCAATATGGTGCTCCAAGAGTAGTGAGTTTTGAAAAAATTACACAATCTATTAGATGAAAAATGAATAATTATTTCAGGTATTCAACACCTTGATCTTTTTATATAATCTTTATACTTTTAGATAGACAATTCCTTACTTTTTTCAAAAACAATTTGTACTTTTCCAATGTTTCAAACTTCTGTCTCATTAGAAATCCAAAACCATACCCACTAAATTCATCAAAAAATTTATCTATAATAAACTAGACTATCTGATATGATATTTTCCTTCAGAATATATAGGTGTTCTCTAGTTAAGTATATGATATAGAATAAAGAAATTTAACATGCAATGAAATCAACACCATTTCATTACATCAAAACAGGGAAATTACATACTAAGGATACATATACCCCATAAAAATAAATATCGTAAATTGGAAAAAAAAACACTGAAAAATAAAATAAAAAATTATGATATTATATAACATCAAGGTCCCTTAGAATTTTCATGGTCACAAACAAAAATATAAAAAAGAAACAAATCATTAGTAATATAATAATAATTTTAAAAAAATATGAATAAAAATGCTTCAAAATAATTGATGTGAATTATTAATGAAGTAAATGTACGATATTTGTAGGATTTATAAAAATAAAATGACCTTTGGAATATTAACGAGACCATTAACACAGTAACTTGACCATTAAAGTAGTAAAATGATTTGTAAATAATATTTAATTTTAATAAAATAGGTAAATATACATTTTTTGGAGTAATAAAATAATTATTCAAATTAGGAAACATAAAATAATGTATAAGTACATTTATAATAAAGTATATTTTTTATATTTGAAAGAGAAATTATTATTTTTATTAAATATAAAAATTTATGAAGTAATAATACTATTATTACTTAAAATAGAGGATTTTTTGGAATCAACACAATGAAATATTCTAAGAGTTATTTTAAGGTAATTTTTTCAAAAATATACATTTTCAAGTCAATAGTAAAAATAGAATTATTCAAAATATTGATGTTTTACGATGTAATAAGGATGTAATAATGACATTAAAATCATAAAATGGTTAGATAAAGTAAGAATATATTTTATTATAAAAATAATACATTTTAAAATAATAAAATTAATTTCAAAATCTAAAACGTTATTTCTGAAGTCATAAAAGATAAGATATATCAAAAAACCATTTTTTTTATTTTTTAACTTTTTTATGTAAACAAATAAATTCATAGGTTAAATTGTTTAAAAGTAAATAATTAATTTTATTTTTTTCAAATATGATATATAATTTCAAATATGTCCACCATTTTTTTGTTTTACTTTAGAATAATAATTCATTTAATATTTTAACCAAAAACTCACTCTTAGTTCAAGTACAAATACTTCTATTCCATGCCCTTAGAATATTACTTCTAAATAAATTATATTTGGAAATATCAATGAAATTTATTCCTTATAACTCTTATTAGAAACCTAAGGACATTCTAGTTTCATGAAACTCCATGTCTCTAAGGAATTAGGGACTTAAAAAGTGATCAAACATTTAGGAAGAGGTAATATTTTCTCTTTTTTCATTTCATTTTTCATCATCCATTATTTTTTTATCCTATCCCTATGAAAAATTATCCACCTAAAAAAATAAATCATTATTTTTACATGATATTATTTTAATATTTTATTATAAAATAATTATAATGTATATATTATATATGCATATATATTCTCCCCATTTTTTTGAAATGTATTGTTATTGGCTGGTTCAATTCCTACAAGGATGATGTCAATTATTTATGTATCATTGACTACATTATATAATCCCAATAATTTTATACATATTATTATATTATTATTAACATAGAAAAAATTAATTAAAACCCAAACATCATAAGGCTTAATGTCTTTGGAATAGAATGGTCATAATAAATCCAAGTGAGAGTAAAAATAAAACTTCTTTATTTTTTTCTCCATAATGAGTTCTTAAATACTTGTAAGATATTAAGACTATGAGGGATATCATGCATGATTACATATAAATAAGGTGTGATATAGAAATATCAATCATGGAATAAACATGAAGGGAAAACTGAACGGGTGAGTCAATTTTATAACATGATATCATAAAAGAAAAGGGTAAAGGGTAATCACATGGGAGAATAACATAATGAGAATGGTATAATAATATCATGGAGTCTTAATAATTATGGAAGAAATATATAAAATAAAATAAACATGAGTCAATGATAACAACCTAGATAACATCAAATGGTGGAAAAATTCCAAAAATGGATTAGGTTTTCTCCACAGTCCCATATATGATGTCTCATGAGAGTAAAACATTACCTAATACATTGGAGAATTATCTTGGAACACCAATAATAACAGGTTAATAATTTATGTCTACCAAAAAAAAGGAAATCATTCATAATTCATAAATACAATAATTATCTGGGAAGAGAAAAGGGGTTGCATAATCTTGTCTTATATCATAATCAAAGGAAGTTTCATAAAGAAGTAATTTATGAGAAAAACATAAGGCATATAATACCAATCAAATTAATTTAGAATATATTAAGTATATATGTGAGATGAAAATATTCAAATTTTTTTTATAAATACCTAACATAAATTAAGCTTTATTTTATGAAAATTTATATAAAATACTATATGGAGTATTTCTTGATAAAAATACCCACTTCACATTGAAATCACTTCTTCAAAATTGATAAATTTTCTAAATATTATAGAAAATAATTTACTTACAAATAAACATGGAAAATTAAAATGTAATATTTAAATAATTGAGTAATTATGAGGGAGGGTAATTCCATACAAGCCATATAAGTTAAAAACATTCCTTTTAACCTATTGTGAAAAGGTTAAAAATTACATTGTCTGAAAAAACAAGAATATTAATTTCAATTAGTTTGGTAAAAAATAAAACATTGGTAAAAATATAATTACTAATTCATGGGATAATGTTAAAAAATATCTTGAACATATTTTTAGAAAATATGGATATTAAAGAAAATAGATTTTTCAGCAAAGAGAAAAATAATATTGTCATTTCTTGAAAAACATTTCTCTATAATTTTAAGAGAAAAAGAGAGAAAAATGGGGATATTATTTTAAATTTCATGAATATATATATGAGAATAGAATAATTTTTTTAAGATAAAATCATCAAAAAAATATTCCATGGGAGGTTTAAACATAAACAATCCTAAATAATTATGAGATTGTGAAATAAACCCATACCACTTTGGTTACATTTGAATCACTACCCCCATAAATGAAGTAAAAAAAATTAAACTTTAAATATCATGAAGATAAATAAATTAATTATAAAACATTAAAAGTGGAATTATATACATATCACCAAAAAAATAAGTTGTGAAAGTTTCAAATGTCTCATAGAAGTATAAGTTATATGAGAAGTATCTTATTATGAGTCCAAACTTGTCATGTATTTCTGTTTTCTCTTAGATAGTAAACTTATATCAATTAATTATTTTATTAAGAGCCTTTTATATTTTTAATATCTTATAATTAAAAAATTTATTTCATTTATATCAATAAAATAATTAATTACTTAATCAATTACATCCACATTTGGTTTTTTGAGGATATTCAGTTCATAAATTCAAAATGGCATTAGTGTATTGAAAATGTTCAAAGGGTTCATTTTTACGTCATTTAATAAATAATTATCAAGAAATAATTATCATATTTATAAAATATATTGAATGTTAAAAAAGGAATATGATATATTAATTTTATAGAATTATTATTATATAATGAATATAATATATAAACATTAAATTCATTTTCATGAGTATCCATGAGAGTTGATGATGGAAAAAAAACTTACATTGGTTTATAAGGTGGTAGAATCCCATACACATGAACAATGGTTGGGAAATATTTTAAAGAGGTGGAAGAATTAATAAAATAAATATCCTTGGTTAATAATGATGCCTCTTCTTCAAACCACCTCTTTAGGATTATAAGTAAAGCCTACCTAGATTGGATTTATGATTAAAACATAGACTATAGTACATGGTGAGTGAAGTAAGTAGTTTATTTTGATAGGTATTAACCAAAACAAAAGTTTTTATAGGTGTAATGATAAGATGAGAGTGGGTACCCTTTTATAAGTGGAAGACATGGCACATTAGGAATTTTCAAAAAATAATTTATGACCAAAATGGATAATTATTGAAAATTATAATATATAAGTTTAAAATATATTCATAAAATGTGATTTAAACAACTTTTTAGGGAATTATTACCATTATTTTTTTAGTTTATCCCCTTTGGAAACTCATTTTAACATTAACTAGAACAATTAATTTATACTATTTTTACAATTAATTATAACAAAAAATTAAGTTGACCGTATTATATAATATGAATTTTTATTATTACAAATATTGAATCAATTTTCCCAAATTAAATTCACATATGTGATATAATTTAATAGAAATTAAACCCACGGGCGAGATAAAACAAATTATTTTCCAAAGAAAAAAGTTTTCATAATTATAAAATATTTGTATAAAAACATTCAACATTAAATTTATTAAAATTAGATAAATAAGATTAATAATAACAAAATTTAACTAATTTAACTCTTAAACCATTTCAAAACACAATATAACATTTTAAATGATTTAAAATAAAATCAATGTTTCTGATAAAAACTAGTATTTTTCATTATTCATTAAAAATGTATACTTTTTAGAAAAAATGAAAAATTTCATCCTAAGATAATTTTTTCATATTGATTCTAAAAATTAAGTTCATTTTACCAAATATATTTTCTATAACTAAAAAATAATAAATTTTCTATTTTTTCACAGAAAGCTTTAAATATCATTTTTTTGGGGAAAAAGTATTTTTAAATCCTATAAATACTTTTACAAAAAGTTATTACTTATTTATCAATATATTTATTTCTTAATTAACACTTAAATTTAAAGAATTGAATGTTACTATTAATACCATCAAATTTAATGTCTTTTTTATTAAGGTTATCTTTAAATAATAATATTTTAATAGTATATCAGAGTTCATTTAAACACGATGTTGCGTATTGTATACAATTTAAAAGATAATGTTTTTTAAAACAAATAGGTTTTAAATTCTACACCCTTAAATAAATTTAATTATCATAATTTGAATATATAATCAATAATCAAGGGTTTTACACTCAAGAATTCCTTTGTGGAAGACCCACATCATAAAAATGGATAATAAAACTTAGTTTTATAAAGAGTGAAAAAGAATTACCATGGTTATCAGAAAAAAAAAACATAACTAGGTGTTATCTAAATGAGAACACTTTTGGGAAGTTGAAACATGTATTTGGAAATAAGATAAATTTTGGATATAATTCTATACCTTTTTTAAGAGAGAAGAGAACATATATTTATAAAAAATTAATAACATTTTTTTGTGGATCCTTTTTCTAATGTTTATGGATCCATTTACCAACTTGATTAAGAACATAAGTAAATATACTTACATGAAAAGTATAGTTTAATCCTTTAATAAATTTTTAACACAATATTATAAATTCCTCAACAATATGAGTATTAAATGTTATTTTTTTTCACTTGAAGCACTAAAAATTACTTATAATGGATCATAACATCCATAAAAGTGTAACATGATATTACTACTATATTTATTAAAACAAATAGTTATCACAAAGTAATATAATATCCAAAATGAATACAACTTCTTATTAATCTCAAAATCTAATGTTCAATTTAAATCAGGTCAAAACTAAATAACTCTACATCTCAAATACCCCAAGTAACATTAAAATAAAATGTGGTTTTAAACTAAAAGGTTATATCATACTTTTAAAATTCCATATATGAAAACATAATAGCATTCTATCTAAATAATTATTTATTTTAAACCTAAAGGTCATATATATATCTTAACCAAATAAAAATTTCCAAAAATATAATTAATTGACTCATAATCCTTAAAATTCAAAAATATTTTATCCTCTATAATATTTTGAAAAACCAAATAAATATTTATCCAATAAATTGTTTATGTAAAAAAAATCATAATACTTAGTATATTACATAGGCATGTGGTAGGTGTTTCACCCTTATCACCCTTTAATTATGTGTTCAAGCTTCATAGCCTTTATGAATGTGATATGTTTTCACTTGGCTTGTGGGTTTTGTGTTTTCTAAAATTATATTAATATAATTAATGTAACATTCCAAAAAATATGATTAATATCCTCAAAATAACAGTAATTGTCAAATAACTCTTTAACTACTGAAATGATTTATATAGCTTATTTTCCACAAAATTGAATTATCTAAATTGACTATAATTAAATAAACATCAAGAATATTTCAAATATTATCCTTTCCATAATCATGTGTTTTTTCATAAAATATCACATTACTATGAAATCATCTTTCTATGCCATTTGTTTCCTTTAATGTATTCTTGAAAATCATTAATGAAAAACTATTATAGAATAATCCTTATAAGTTTCATCATTCTTATAGCCCATTCAATTTTTTTTTATTATTGTAGAGAATAGAAACAAAAACCTCAGCTTATGGGGGATGAAAATGATGAATCGCTAAGGCGTTATTTCTAACAATGAGGATAAAATCATTTGGTAAGGACTTATTGTAATAATACACCATAATTCCTTCCCTTGGATTCCCTTTTCTAGACAAAATTCCTACCATGTAATTTCATTATCTCTATGTGTGACCATCTGTGATACCTGAAAATATGAGCTTATTGTACTTTATCACCAAATAAGAAAGGTCATAAGGCCACCTATCCTCGCCCCAAAGCAGCCCAACCTGGATGATTGAGTCTGAATCCACCTATACAATATCAAAATTATAGATATTATAGAGAGATAGACCCATGGAAATCACAATGACCTCTTCCCCTAGAGAATAACATGCACCACATTTGTCACAAAATCCCTAGATCACCAAACTTCTATTGTCCCACATGATACCACCCCTCTCATATCCCTCAAAGAACATGATCTACCCACATTCAGTTTTAGTCCTTTACAATTCGGTATCAATTTTACCCATTTCCCTATGCTTCATCAAACCCTATCATCTATATTAGAGAAAACTGTATTTAGAATTTTTCTAAGTCTTATAGATGATTCCCCACCCTTGATGTGCGTACCAAGATCCACCACACAAGACTTCATGAAAACCTAAAAGAACACACAAGATCTACTTTTCTCCTTCTCTTAATTTTTCCTCCCTTACCGAATAATCTAGCACACCATAATGAATATCAGTCTATGTACCTTGATATCCACCCCCATATGCTCTTCCCCCTTGAACCATCCCTCTAGGAAATGATTTATTGATTCAACAATTCTAGTTAAACCCACCTCTTATCCCATGTAGTTTGATATGCCTCTCACCCTATCACTTTTTATAAACATGTTCCAACTAGTTTCTAAACAAAAAAGGTGCAATATCAACATTTAAAATACAGGGAAATAATTTTTCACTATACATTGTTATTAGTGCTAAGTGATTGTTTCCTCATATTCCAAACCAAGAAATTCATCTTAACTGAATTCTACCTTCCCTATATTTTTGGTCTGCATTCATCTAAATCATTGTTTCTATGAAACATATATTGAATTCCTCAAATGTTTAATATCACCATAGATGTTTTTTATAAAAAAATAGACTTATTAGGTTTATCATTAATGATAATAATATCATGGATGTTTATCTAATTTTGGAAGATAAGGGATTTCATAAAACCTATAAAGTGACTCGCTTGTATGAACATAATGTATGGGGCTAGGAATCCTAGAAATAATAACACCACACCATCCAAGTTCAATAACCAGTTATTGATATCTACAAAACCCACCTCCCATAAAACCTCATAATTTATTAGCTCTAAATTATTGATCATGCATTGATCATGTTTTGATGTTCTACCATTATATTCTATGCACAGATTCCATTGATTTGTATATCTATTATCATTAATTTCTCCAATAGTGAATTTAATTCAATAATGTACCTGTATATTCTTTATTTTAAGGAATTTATGGTCTCTAAAATGATAGGTATATTTACCCCACCTTCCGTGATTAGTTTGGAAATCCTCTTCCATTACACCTAAAGGAACATCCCTGAAAGATTAGAAACCAATATAATAGCTATTTTTATATTTTCAATCCTATGTATTATTCCCTTCAGTGATTTCAAAATTGACAGCACATGCATAGGGAAAGATGATAGAACACTATTTTCCAATTCTATTCACCATACAAAAAAATAAAATCATTCATCTTATTACATATCCTCCTAGTGATCTGGGCGATAATGTCTTCAAATAACACTTTTTAATCCTTTATTATGATATAAGAGCTCCAATTTTCACCAATGGAATATTGATCCTCTACATTCATAATTTTCCATTGATTATTATAATGTTCTTTCTGGAAATTTTTTTTGAGATAGACACATTACTCTTCCTTTGGTTGATTCATTGATCACTCTATTTTCAGTGAAAAACCATTATTTTTTGAAACCCACTTATAGATTTTTTCATTCCATTAATAAACAAAACAATTTATTTGACAAACATGAGATGAGAAACTAGTTCATTCTTGAAACTATGTCTATAATTCATAATTTATCTTTCCTTTGAAATGCATTTAATATTCCTTATAAGAGCTTCCTATGCAAGAATAAAGAGATTTGTTCACATAGGGTCTCCCTTCCTTTGACCACTAACACTTTTGAAGAAACCAAATACCCTTCACATCATAAAAGATTAAATACATGGGGAATCAAAAAATATAAAAAAATGTCACAAACCCATTTACTCAAACAAGACCCCCTCATGACACTAAATATGAAACTCCATTTTATCCGATCGTATGACTTGTTCTTATCTACTTTTATCATGATTTTTGTTCCAATATTTTTCTCATTAATATCATCCACCATCTAATTATATATTCATATTTACACTACAATGGTCCTCCCTTACAGTAAACCATATTTTTCATTCAAAACCAAACATTGAATTACATGGTTTAGCCTTATATTGATAAAGAAAGAAACTTATAGGAAAAATTTCAAAGAAAAATCACACTGTAATGATTGTGTGTAGATGGAATCTTACACATCAAGATTATAACCTCCTTAGAAGCTCACAAAATTTTTAATACCTCCTCCTCTAAAATAATACCTTAATACTTCCCCCACTTGGAACATGATGATTTACCTACATCAAAATAAAAGGAATAGGAAAGGCCATCTATGCGAGCAACACTCTCCAGATTTATACTGTGTGTTGCCTCCTTGATCTCCCCATAATCCAGAATAACCTCGAGCATAAATTTATCCACAGATTCAAACAAACATAAAATTCTAGTTAATAAGGACTTCTCTCTACCTAACGTTGTAGAGCCTTCACCATCAAAAGAGTTATCTCCTACCAGTAATCCCATGAAGTGGTCGAGTGCTATTTTCCCCACCACCTCAATGTCTTTTGTATAGGATCAATTATTGAAATTTAAATTGATCTTCATAGACATCATATTTTTTTCCCAAAATGATGAAAAAAATGAATAGTTACGATCCCCCTATTTTATCCAAAGGGCCTTGGATTTTTCACTCCATATTCTTTCCAATTCTTGTAACCCTTCGGCTAGGGTGTTTTGTTTATCGTCCCTATTCCCAAAAGTATCATCATCGCAGTTATCCTGAAGATTCTCTTCAAAAAACTCAATTTATTCATTAATACCCTATATGATGGTCCATTACTCTATATTACTGCCATCAAATTTTTAATATCTGTCCTCAAGCCTTGAAAGAGATGGGTGAAACCCTTTTACACATTACCCATCTCCGACTTGTACCAATACTATTTTATCATTTGCAGAATTCCATCTATTTGGTTCTAGTTACATGAGTAGAAAAATAAAATCCCATTATTATTCCACTTTCCTTGATACAACAATATCTACACTTAGTCTGATATAGTCCTAGTGATATGGATACCTAAAGTATTTATTCTTTTTGATGTCTTATACATTCGATAGAGTTAATACAACCTATACTGGATTCTCATATTCCATTTCCTATTTTTAAACCATGTGAAACTTCTACCTAAGAATAGAAATTCCATAAAACCTTTATCAATCATAATGTTTTGGAATTCATTCATTTTTACCATTTATACAGTCATTCATATATTTTTTTAAAGCCTCTACTATGGTATTGAAGTCCACCATGAAAAAACAAGGAAAAGTCCCTAGTTAAAACATTGCTAGTTGATTCCATATATCCCTTATCTCTGACAAATAATACCTAAAATAATTTAATAAAAATAAAAAATCTACTCTGGTTGAATTAATTTTCATGGGAATGTGCTGATAAGAATCTTATACAAAATGAACTAAAACTCTTATTTTCTTGATAATCCCAATGTGGATGTTGCATGGATATGCATGCATGCATTCAGAGAAACCCATACTTCTGAAAAAAGAAGAAAAGGGATACCCATTATATTTTTTTATAGATAAATAAAAATTGAGTCCTGTAGCTACATCAACTTGGTACGAATTTATGCACTTTTAATTCAACTACACAATCCCAAAACACTCTAGATGATAAACAAATTATATAATAACAAAAATGATGGCCTTGTTTCCTGATGAAAATCATGATTTAACGACTGGGTTGTTGGACAAAATTCCTTTAACTATAATTCTATTTATATGTGTTCTCTTTATATAATTAAACACGATCTCTACATATTTACCTAATAAGAAACCATATAAAAAATTGACTCCCATGACTCCAGAAGCTCCCTAAGAACATAAAAAATGTTACAAGAGCTCTGTGTTTTAACTATATACACTACTGAATAAAGATAAGCCAATGAATTATACTTATGAGGAAACCTTTACTCGATGTATTCCTTAAATACTCCCTTTGGGGATACAAGAATCAAAAACAAAGAACAAACTATAATAGTTAGACACACCATGAGCTCCTTTTAATGTGATGGAATATTTTTTCATCAATATTTGGTACAGAGCAAGATCAAAACACATAATATATTGTAGGATGAGACCAGTTTAGATGGGATGGTAACCTGGACATATGTTCCAACATATCCACTACCAGGATCACCGTATTTTCAGTTCTTATGATAAGTACTTAACTCATGTGGGATGTGATAGGAACCACTAAATAAGAAATTGGGATAAGAACCATTCTATAGGTAAGAACATGATGCGAACATGCTAATTTTGAAAATAATTCTCCCTTGATCGATGAAACAAAAAATCTCAGGGATGAGGATTAGGGTTTTGGCAGGTATGGAACCTACAAACCATACTACTAAGGCCTAGATGAATTGTGATGTGTATACTCAACGAATGGAAGGGGAACCTACTAACATCCACAAAATATGACAAACAATGTTCATGTATATGAAAATGTCTAGATAATTCCCTTAAATATGGTATCCTATACATAATTGGGGTAACTCCTAATAAAGGATGTTCTCCAACTAAGTAAACCCATCATCAACCCGAATGATGATATTAAGTGGGAGCTTCTTCAAAAGATCCATCTCAATGAAAATGTGAGGGAAATATTCCGATTGTAAGAACCTTGTTCTTTCATCTAAGAAATTAGAAAAACCCAATGAGTTTACCACTGATTAAAGGACTAAGGGATTATAAAGTGGAAGTGGCAGTCCCGATAGAAAAACCCAGACCACCTTTTTTCTCTCTTATTTACTATAGTGCTCATTCGGAATTATCATAAGATATCTAACTTTCTCTTATGTTAGTTTCGAAATCTCTTTATGGAAGTCATTATATTTACCATCACAATGTCTGTTGGAATGATTTATCCTATTTACTATCATTAACTAAAAATAATAACAGAAACAAGATGAGAATGTATTAAAATACAATATAGGAAACATATTAACCAAAAATGAATCACTTATAAATGAAAATTATATCATGACTTATGAGTCTCTATGTTTTAATCAAGGTTATCCATGGTATTGTTTTTATTATGTCTTATAACCTAATAATTTGTTCAATTTTATCATAATGGTTTGTAAAGTGTTTGTGATTTTCCAAATCATATCCACTGGAGGTGTCAAACTAGGAGTGCATCAAGGACCAATTTTGTTCCCTTAGTTACAAATGTGCTAGAGACAAATCTACTAGTAGTATCAAGACATGGATGTAATTTCTTATAACTCACAAGCTCTCTAATTCACAAAAATTCTAGGATACTATAAATTAATTTGTATTTTTTTATACTTATACCTATAATTACCACAAAATTATTCTATTCATAATCCTAAAAAAAACAAGACCTTTCTTTGATACCAAATATAGTGACTCAATCCTTTTACACAAATTATTACATGATCTTTAATATAAATAATCATTAATTACAATCCAAATATCGCGAGTCATAGTTTCATTCGAAGATTAGGTTCATAATACATCAACTCATGAGTGAAAAATAAAATGTTATTTTTTTATTCTCCAGAATGATTTCTAAAATCCTTTATAGTTCCAAAAACTACGTGGAATACACGAGTGAATACATTTACAAAAGGGTTGTGATAAAAATACCTATAAGGGAATAAACATGACAAGAACAAATAATGTGTGAGTCAAAGTTATGACATTATATTATAAAAGAGAAGGATCAAGAGTAATCTCACAGGATCATAACATAAATAACATGGCATCCTAATATCAATGGAATCATTGGAAATATGGTAGAAACTTATAACCTGAAATAAAATTATTCAAGGCTAACATCTAATATAGTATCACCTTTGGAAAAAATTCCTCTAATTGATTTGGTTAGCTCCCCAATAAAATACAAGAGGTCTCATGAAACTAAAGCTTTACCCAATGTATTATAGTGCTATCTGGGTTCCCCTATCATAACACGTTCAATATTTATGTGTGAAAAAAAATAAAATCAATAAATTTGAATTAATATAATAATTTACCAAGGATAAAAATGGATTACATAATCTTTTCTTATATCCAAATAAAAGAAAATTTCAGAGTGAAGACATTTGAGAGTCAAACCTAAGGAATTTTTTAACACCTAAATTTATGAAAAAATAAGACAGTTATATATTATATATATATATATATAGAATTTAGAATAAATCCCTAACATAATTATTGTCATTCTTGATGAAAATGGCCTTAAAATATTACACTGAATATTTCTTGAGGAAATTCCCTTTCAACTTTGAAATCACTTATTCAAAATCTATTTTTTAAAAATATTATAAAAATAGTTTTATTTAAAACTAGACATGGATATTTATAAAAAATCATAAAATAATTGTGTGATAATGATAGTGGAGAATTTTTTACATGTCATATAATTAAAAAACATTCATTCTACATAGCTGTAAAAAGGTTAAAAAGTACTACATTTGGAAAATGATTATAAGATTTATTTAATTTTTTTTAAAAATTAGAACATGCATAACATGGTTTTTAATAAATAATTTGGATAATGTTAAAAGCATTCTTGAAATTATTTTAGGAAAACATGAATATGGAAGAAAAATGATTTTTGACCAAGAGATAAATAAAGTCATATTTTCTTAAAAAAACTCTCTATAATTTTAAGTAAAAAAGAGAGAGAAATGGTAATAATAACTCAAAATTTCATAAATAGCCAATGGATAAGACATTATATATATTTTAATATATAAATAGAAAACAATTCCACCATGGGTGGATTGAACACAAACAATTATGAATTAGGATGAGATTGTGAAATAAAACCTTATCACTTAGGTAACATTTGAATCACAACCCAAATTAAATATGTAACTTAAAAAGAAACATTAAATACAATAAATATAAATATATTCATGATATAACACTCAAATGGTATTTATATTCACCACAATAAAGAAATATGTGGTGAACATGGAATATGTCTCACAGAAGTGAGACAAGAAATATCTTACCTCAAGTCCAGATATCTCATGGATGTCTTTTATATAATGTACTATAAAATTATATAAATTACTTTTTCTATTATGAAAATTTTTTAGGTATAATAAATTATAATTAAAGCATTTAATTCATTTATTTTATTAACTTATTTAATGTAACAACCTAAATTATTATAATCAAATTCCACTTACATTTTTATGAAATGCCTTAATATATAGTAGGGATAGAGAAAATACATTCACTAATTTTATCTTATTATTCCAATTTTATTTTTAATAATGTTACGTATCATTTCCATTGATAATATAGCAGTTGAATAGTGAATACATGGTTAGTATAAATATAGGGTTTTAACCAATCCAATTGTCACAAACAAAGGATGTGATGGCCTCAACCAGTAGGATCATACCCTATGAAGCCCATTTATCAGAGCTTCTAAGGGAGATATAATTTATGGTATTTTCTTTTGAATAATGAAATGCTAAAATCCAAAAACATTTATTTGAATGAAACTATTTACAGGAGAACATTAATATTTTTGAGGTCCCAACCCAAGCCATCTTCACAGAATGGCCCCTTCAATGTAACACCACCACAGACTTTACCCTTAGAGAATTTGATGGTGTATTATAGGGATATGTAATAAGACCATATCAATATGAGTATTTATATTCTTTTTATATAATAATGAATATATTTCAATTGTATTATTATTACTTTACAATTTTTTATTTATTTTGATTGAATAAAACACAAATATTATTTTTGGTTAATATTCAAATCCAATTAAGAAATCAATTTTAATAAATTAATAGATCTTTTAAATAAATGTTATTTTAAAAAAATATTATTATCAAAAAAATATTATGAAATATAAATGATCATATAATTTTTATGAATTCAATTGTAATTTTTATAATGGTATAAACAATATTATTGTAAAAAACCAGCCATTTTCCACAAATGACATTTTTTATCTTAAAAATGAAAAAGTAAATATTTAGATAATTATTTTGATTAAAAGATTTTATTTGAAATTAGGAAGTCAAAATTATCTAACTGTTAATTTTTAAAATTTTTCTAAGAAAGATGAATTTTCGAGTAAAAATTAAATACTGTATAAACAAACTTTGTGTTTAATGACATCACAATGACCCAAAAGGGATGTAATAAGTAATATAAATAGGATCCCTGACTTGATAAATTTTTTTACTTTAAAATAATTTGATTTTAAATTTTTATTAATTTATTTAATAAATCCATTATGAATCCTCTAGGACTTGTAATATATTTTAAGATTTTAAAATCATTTCATTAAGAGTGTGACTCACCTCCACATAACCAAAGGAATTTTTTTAATAATTTCGGCTCCAAGAATTAAAAAATAATAAAAACCTCTACCCATTGTCAGAAATCATGGGAAAAACCATGGGATGGTTTTTGGTTTTGGATATTTAATTATATTGAATCCAAAATCAAAATAATAAATAAATCTCCCTCTTTTCCTATATAAACCCACCTAATCTTACATTTCTCTTCACTAAAACTTCATGGATCATGTGATTAATCTTCCGTACACTCTCTATAGTCTTATAAAGGTACCACTAAGATTCCAAGAATCTCCACCCAATCCTTTGGTGTCACACAGTCATGTAACAAATCTTTCACTCTCCTCTATTATGAAGCACTACTTTTATGTTATGTCTTTTAATTTTTATTTTCTTAATATAGGATATTATATTCCATATTCCCCTTAATTTCTATTTGATTTATAAATTATGATATCTTTCTTTCTATTTCATTAATACTCCAATGATATTTTATGTACACCGATTACAATTCAAAATTTTCATACGGATTATTTTCTCTATTCATGTTTATTAATTAACTTATGTCTTATAATTACAAATTTCTAATGTTGGGAAAAAGTTTTAAATTTCACTATTAATTACCATTTTAATTCCAAATAACTATATACCTCTTTTAATCTCATTAACTATTTTATGAATTTTTATGTAACAATGTTATGCTACCAAAATTTCACCATGATTTTCCATGCCAAAACAATTGTGTACTGAATACCGTGTTCATTAATCAATCAAGGGTATTCAAAATCATGCACATATACATATTTATTGGGGACTTTTATTTTTATATTCCACATTACATGATTATGTAATAAATTATGGTGATGAATGAATCTATTTCATATGATCTATGTGGAACACTTAATCATGTGAATGAAATGATTGTGATGTGTGTGCCTAGATAGAGCTCCAATGCATTATGTATGGTTTAGTATCATGATATGTCATGTTGAGACATGGGTGCACATAATTAAATTTTAGTATTTTTTATTCAATTAATTCATAGTGGTTTATCCTTGTCATATGTTCTTTATTTAGTGTTTTATGTTATTGCCACATTTCCCATGTTATTATTATAATGGTATATCATGTATCATTGTACATGTTTATGATTCATACTATTTTTATACCTAATTGATATGCCGATTTTTTAACATGTATTATATTATTAATGTTATTCCATTTTTATTCCCTTACCTGGATTTATATCTCACTCCATTTTTATGTATTTCCCTTGGATATGCCATGCAGTTTCATGTTTGATGGTGTATTTTGAGCAATTTAAAGATGTTTTTGATAAAGATGTTGTATTCGATATTTAATGTTGTTATCTAATGTACCTAATTACCAATGATACTAGAATTATCAATCATCTAGGCTGTATTAAGATTATTATTATTATGTAATAAATCATGTATTAATGTTAAATAAATATCAAGGTTATTATAATTGGTATCATAGGAATTTTTGTTTTTTGTATTGATTTCGATTAGATAACTATAGAGAAATACTTAGGGATAATACTATGTATAAGGAAACATCCATAAATCTGGGTGAGTGTAGATTAATTAGTTTATCAATAAAATATATTACTTTCTTGATACTACAAGTGGATGTGGTTAAAACACATATTTACCTAGGAGTAATAATTTTGACAAGGTGTTCCAGGCCTTACACAGGGTAACCTGGTACACGACAATGAGCCTTACTGCGGAATTAGTTTGACACTACCTAAGGATAGGATTTGATAAATTCATAATCTAATCATAAATTACTATTTAGGTACTGAATAAAATTCCCATAATAATAAATGTTTGGAAATAGATCATGGATAACATATATTTAATCCTAGAAACTCATAATTTTATGATATAAATGTAATTTATAACTAGTACATTTAATTTCATTGTATTTTACTTTATGTGTTTAAATTTATAAGTACTCATCACTAATTTTTCTTTTATTCTATCCAATGGCCCAAAAAAGGATAACCCGGGTAAACAATCAATGTTGTGGGCAATGTGATGACTACCCTAATGAGAGACCTAATAATATTGGAGAAAGAATCGAATTTGTTTTCACCATACTCTCTCAAATGACTTTGGTTCTGAATAAAAACCTTGATTAGTTGGATTTACCAAACCCCCCTTAATAAAGAACAAGTTACAATATATAGATTCATGCGACAAAGACCTCATACTTTCAATGGATCATCTGATCCATTAATCGCAGAAAAATGGATCAAATACATTAAGAATATGTTCTATATCCTTCAATGTTCTGAGAAAGAGAAGGTTATACTACCTGTTTATCATATGGAGCTGAAGCTGATTAGTGGTGTACATTGATCAAGAATATAAAGCTGGAGGATTTGATCAATGTGATGTAGTAGAAGGAATGATATAATTTATTTTGACAACTATTTTCATCACACTATCCAACACAAAAATGAAATGGATTTACTCGCCCTCAGGAAAAAAGACAAAGAATCTATCAAGAGGTAAAAATAAAACTTCACAATATATTAATGATATGCCTTCAAATTTTTTGTTACCCTTGAATGTATGTTTGACAGTCCTTCGGTGGGAAAAAACCTTATCTTTGAAAACCCTCAAAATCCATGACTTTGAGGGTTGTGAGGAAATTGAACGATGTGCAGTCAAATTTGAAATAGAGATCAGATAATCCTAAGGGTATTATGGGGATAATTAGCAAAAATTAGGTTATAATTCTGATTATCTGAAGGATAAATCTAATGGTTATAGAAAATTTCAGCATCCTGCTTACCAACTGTGTTGAAAGAAGAACCCTATAAATTTCCTAAATGGGATGAATAAATGATTTAGGTGTGGAAAGGAAGGACACCTCGATAATGCCTTACAATAGAAGAAACATTCAAATGTGATGGATTTAGGGAATGATCCATTCAAGCCTCAATGTATTTTTCATTTATTCAACTGAAAATAACCATGGGAATTTTTAAATCCATTCCCTAAGATAAGGGTTTTCGGAGATAACCAACAACTTCTAAAGTAGAAAGGGAGAGATTTTTCCATCACAACTACTGATGTGGATCTCAAAAATGATTTGGTGATTGGTATGATAGTTATTAATTCCAAAATAGTGAATTTAATTTTTAATTCTGCTTCTTCACATTCCTTTATATCATAAAATTTTAGTATGACTATTCCAACACAACCACAAATCATGGAAATAGAGCTATTAGTGAAAATTAAAAGTGGGAAAATAATTGCATACTAACTATATAAATCTTCCATAATCATAATTTTGTGATTAACATCCAAACAAAACATATTATACTACATTTGGTGTCATTTTATGTAATTATAGGAAGAAATTATATTTCCTTATATAGAACCAACATAAATTACCCTGAGAAGTAAATCACTCTTCATATGAAAGATCAACACCTAATTTGATAAAAGTGAAATGAAGGGGATGAGTCTTATTTAGAACCAAATTCTCAAGAATGGATAATATTTCCCTTTTGGAAAGATATCATTATAAAATGATTATGTCTATGGAATGAATCATCCTCAAAGACAAGCCCATTGTGAAGGAATATGATGATGTGTTTATTAAGGAATTTCCTCATCTTCCTCCTAGTAGGGATGCTGAATTTTCAATCAAGATTATACTTGGGGTGTTGAAAATATATAATATTCCTTATAATATAGATGTTATGGAACTAGGGGAGATAAATAAACAACTACAAGAGTATTTGTATAAAGGGTTTATACACCTAAGTGCTTCACTATAGGGTTCACCTATCCTCTTCGTTAACAAGAAGGATGGTTCGATTGGAATTTTCATTGACTATCCTCAGCTCAGAAATATACTGATATAGGAAAAGTATCATCTTCCATGGATTGATGACCTGTTCTATCTACTACATGGAGCACAATACTTCTCCCATGTGGATCATCAGTTGGGATATTATCATGTAAGGGTGAATAATGAAGATATCCCTAAGGACTCTTTTCATACATGGCACAGAAACTACGAGCTCATAATGATTCCATTAAGACTAACTAATTCTAAATCAATATTCATGGATTTTATGAATAGATTATGTATGGATTACATCACCAAATTTGTGATAGGCCTTATATATGATATTATAATATTCTCCAAAACAATAGAGGAGCATGATGAGCATCTGAACACCACACTGACAAACTTGTAAAAGGAGAAGTATAATGACAATTATGGAAAATATGAGTTTTGGATGAAGGAAGTCTTATTCTTGATGAATATAATCAAAATTAAAGGGATATCTGTGGATCCCTCAAGAACAAAAGTAATTGAAAATGGCCAAGGCCATCATCCATGATATATTTCTATAGTTTCTTGGGGTTAATTGGATATTATTTCCAATTTATGAGAAATTTATCACGATTTTCAAAACATATTACCAAGATAACTCAGAAGCGAGTCAAGGTTTCATGGAATGATGAATGTGAAGAAATATTCACATATTATAAAAGGAGGCTTATCACATTGAGAATTTTAATTCCATACTTTCTTTCAAATCTACTTTTGGTTCTCATCTTTCTCTTAGTTTCTGGGTGTTCTAGGTTTAAATTTTTGGCGTCTCTTGTGTTTTGGATCTTTTAACATAGTCTTGGGGGTAATTTATGGTCCTTGGACGCATATTTTGTTAATGGTATTGTTTGATGTTGAGGTGGTTTGGAGTTTTATTTGTGACACTTCACATGGAGCCTCTTGTGGGGTATGTTGTTGGGGTAGTTTATACCCTGATTTGGACGAGTCTTGGGGTGAAAGGGTGGTTTTATATTGGGTATTATTCCCCTATATACTTATCCAATCATCCCTTGGTTTCCACTTGGATCCCCATGAAATTGGTGGGAACTGGCATGGTTTTGGGTGGAAAGAACTGGCTGTGCGGTTTGGCTGCACAGTTTACTAAACTATGTAGCCAAACCGTGAAAGGTGTCCATGTCATTGAAAATATTTTTAAAATTCCAATTTACCCTCCCATAAAGAAATATAATCCTCCCCATTCTTCCCCCATTTGACCGTATCATCCATGGGAGGCCTCCAATCTCCCTCCATCTCCCATGAGACTCATTTTTGAGGGAGGATTTGATTGAAAAACCTCAAGATCTTTCACGTTAGTCAATTCATTCGTGGTTTGTTCTATATTACCTTGGTTATTATTCTTCTTTAATAAAGTTATACAGTTTCAATCATCTACGGTTCGTATCTAGGGTTTAACCTTGAGTATTTTTGGTGAAATTTGCGGTCTAGGGCTCGATTTGTCTTCTTTGTGGTGCGACGGTGGTGATGTTGAAGTTTCACAGAAAGGATTCAAAGTTTTAACATTTTTTGTAGGTGATTCCATGTGTATGAAATTCATGTGACTTATATTTGTTTATTTATAACATTTTCATGTTTATTTAGTTTTATTATTGGTGAGAAAATTTGTTTTAGTGATATTTGTAATGAAAATGAAGTTTATGTTCTATTTTTATGTGAAATTAAGGATTTTTCATAAAAATATCTTATTGGTATATTTGGGGATGCCCTGTAACTACTTACTTTATTTTATTGAATTGTACTAGGGCTTAAAATCATGTTTTTATTTGTCATCTCCTTTGGTTGTTTCTGTGAAGATTTGATTTATTGGTGTTTCTGAAGCATATGAACTTTATGTGACATGTTTGTGTGAAAATGGATGTTTTAAAAAGTTGTAACTTCTTGGTTCATATGGGGATTCCATATAAATTATTTTTTGGTTTAATTGGAATGTATTGGGATGAATGTTTGGTTTTAGTGAATATGGGTATTCTCATGGTGTTCAAAGTAGGATTTTAATGGGATTTTGGTAAATTGGGTACACATTTTCTATTAAATTTGGTGTTTTACGTGTCTATTTTATGCTTTTCCAATTAGGTTGTTTTAAAAATAATGTAATGTGTTTAAAGAAATTCTTTGGGTGGTGAAAATTCATTTTTTATGAATATATGTATGCAAATGTTGTTCAAAGTGGGGTTTTTAAGTGAGTTTGTGTTCAAAACATTGTTATGTTTTGTAAAGTTATTTTATTGAAATTATAAAGTTTCTTTTGAGTGGTGTAAGTGGTGAAAAACATGTTCAGATATTGTTTTTATTTTATTATGACCATAATAGTTGTGTTTATGTGATAATGGATTTTGGTATCATGAGATAATGGTTTGAGCACAAAGGGGGAAGCCCGAGTACATAGGAGGGAAGATATGTATTAGTACGCTAGTGATCTGCATGGATTTTTCCCTATTTCACTGAGAAAAATCTATAAAAACAACACTAAAAAAAACTATATTGCTGATTTTTTTGGACCAATATGATATGGGTATGTTCCATAATAGTTCCTTCTGTAAGAGAACATATTTTTATATGGTTATTTTACACCGAGGTACGAGGTACATAGGGCCTGAGACTATCTAGTGCCCAGGGGAGTTCCAGGTTATGGTAATCATTGGCTTTGTTGTATTTAACCATGTATTATGATTTATATGGAAGTTCATTATAGTAGATAACATGTTTTATTCAATTTTTTTAAACTCTGAATGTTTTATTTTGAAAATTGTTTATAATTGAATGTTACATTTCATTGAATTTATTGCCACTTTTCCTCACATATTAAAGTTGTGTTCTTTTTCACCTTGTATTGAATACTCTTTGGAATATTTTTTTGTTATCCTATTGTCCTTAGGATAACACCCTACCTACACCCCTTTGGTATAAGTAGACTTGGTCATGTTTTACACAAAAAAGGAAAGACTTTGGGTGATGGTGATCCAGGGTGTTAGTTACTATCCATGGTGCGGCGTTGTGGAGAAGAATTGTGGGTAATGACCCTTTGCCATGTGAAGTCCTTGGGGATGTTTTTATATGATTTATATGTCTCTTTGGGAAACTTTTATCACGTTTATATCTATGTATTCAGTTCAATTTTTTTTAAATCTTGTTTGGTATGAATTTTTTCAGATTCAATTTATTGATTGGTTTTGATGTTTTATGATTCCATATTTGGGTAAATTATTCCCAAAACAAAATATATGATACATGGGAACTTGTGACACCCTTGGAGATAAGTAACTCCATTTAGGCATAGTCACAGGCTGTTTTTGGTTCCAGTTTCGATGGCGAACTGATTCAGTTCGTGACAAAATGGTATCAGCTGAGGTTTACTCTTTAGGTCATGTTATTTAGGGAAGAGTCGGGATAGTGAGGAGATAGGATTGTCGCAAATTTATATACTAGTTATGGGTAGTGTTCAGGGCCAGAACACATCATGATGGGATTCATGTATCTATGCGATTTTCGGTTTTATCTGAGTTCTTTATTTCTCATGGTTCATTGATGATTGGGGGAAATGAAAAGACAGTTGGGATAATGGTCTTAGTGAGCTCGCAGGGTTTGGAAAGCCATGTTGGGCCAGAGATATTTCCCAAAAAAACTCTATGTGATTGTGTAGTGATAGGAATATGGACTATAACCATATGTCAAAGTCTTCCATCGACACTTGTTTCCTCTCACATTGTCTTTTGTCTCTTTGTTTTGGAATCTTGGAAACTTATTTTTTTAATGGAAAACCGAATTGAATTTAAGGAATGTGTTTTTTTTGTGAAATTATTTTATAGTAAATATAATATGTTTTTATTTCTAAAATTATATAAATGGAATATTAGATTTATTTTGAGAGGGTATATTATTTCTTTACACCTCTTTTGAAAGTATAAATTATGTTAAAGGGGGTATTGAAAATTCATTTCTAGTAGAATTTTTTAATCCATGGAAATTTTTTTATGAATTTTATTAAGTGTTATAGAATTTAGGTGTGGGGGATTAAGATGGATTTTTATTTGGTAACTACTAAGAATTTTAGTGTTTTTATGATATCTTAGAATATTGTGTTTAAATGAAAAGAGTTGGGTTCTTAATTAAATGGATATTTATGAAATGGTGTTTTCATGAAATTAGAAGTGTTTTGAAATGGGTTGAAATGTTTTTAAATTGTTTTGAAAGGCATGAAAGTGATTATTATTGAATTATGGGTGTTTTTCTAAATTGGTTTGTAAGATTTAATTTTCATTTTGATTTTATGGATAGCGGTTTTGAGAAAGAGAAAGTGTGGTTAAAAAGGTTTTGATTTTGAAAAGAGGTGAGGTTTGGTTTTGGTCGTTGGTGTTCTCGAGGGAGACAAAATTCTTGGGTTAATATGAGAATATGGATGTTTAATGGCACTAATGGATGAGTGTCAGGATGGATATGAGGTGGCTGCCCGATGTGGCATGTAAACATTCATGTGAGAGGCTCATGAGAAACGATTTGTAAATGCACAAGCCACCAATACTATTTTTTAAGAATTATTTTGAAGGAATGTGTCATGTTTTTATAATGTGTGGTTATGAGGTGTGTCTTATGTGTTTTTTGGATTTTTATTGTTGAATGTTTCGAGTTCAAGAACCCATCTTGTTTAAACAATGTTTTGGGTTGGCATTTCCTCGGTTAGTTGGAATGAAGTGTTGGTCAGTGGCCTCCTTTGAGGAATATTTTGGGAGGCCAATGTGGTGGCTACCCTCATGTGTTTGGTTTAGGTTTTTCATATGTTGTGAAACAATGACTAGATTCGTTTGGTACTTGGGTTTTCTTGTAGTCTCGGGTATACCTATAAAAAGAGTTAATGTATGACTCATGTGTGTCCCATAGTGAATCGTCATTGGATGATCCTCTAGTTCATCAACATAAAGACTTTCTTATTGAGCTTTGGTGATTGAGTTTACTCATATTATTTTTCAGTTATGTGGATCCCCTTGTAGAGGGAGAGTGGTTGTGGGAGGTTATAATAGACAGTAGTTTCTTATCTTTCCTGAGTCATCAAAGGTGAATGCAGTTCAAGGTTGTTAGTGTAGAATGATTCCTTAAAGGGCCTGTGGGACTTTTTTCAGTCTCATCGATGCAATATTTCATGTAAGGAAACTAGTGTAGAAAATATTTCCAGGAGTGGCTATTATGGATGATTGCTAGAATCGTGATCTATTTGGGACTTGGCATAAGGTCCCTCTCATTGTGTTTTTTAGCCACAATAGTCAGGTTCATTGATGCCTTGTGATGTCGTGTGTTCATTTGACTATAAGGGTCAATGTTTGCAATCTTATGAGTGTCTCTACTTTTTCGGATGTGTGTCTCCCTTCAAGGAATTATGAAATCCAATGTCCTAGAGCAAGGTGTTTTTATATGCCCTTTCATTATAATGTTTCCCATATGAAGAAACATGGGATTACGTCTATGCATCTTTTAATCCCCTGTTTTGGTAAAATGATGGCTTGGGGTAAAATGGGTTTGAAGTGTGTCATGTCTCATTGAGACTATATTAGATCACAGTGTAATTGTTTGTGGCACTGAAAGAAGATGTTCTGTTCGGTGGTTTCTAATACCTGACTACGAGGTAGGAGATGCTTCAATCATCTGAGCTCTAGACATAGGTCCCGAAGTGATGTTGGCGCATAGTCAAGGGAAAACCAGGAGTCGTTCAAACCATTGGTCAATGTCCTATCCATAGAATGAAAGATAGGAATAGTTAACTCTCTATTGTCATCGTCTTATTCCAGTGTTTTCACCTTCAGTGGTAGAGGTGGTAGGACCTTGTTTCTAGGTTATACCTTGAGATCATGTAATTCCCTTAGGTTACATTTGTTTTTTTAGAAAAAATAATGAAATTTGGGATATGAATTTTAAAGAGAACTGTTTTCACATGGTTAGTAGTTACCATGTACCAACCTAGGAAAACTTATTATGAGAGAAAGAAGCTACCACTCTATTGTGCACCATGGCCCATGTAACCATTCGAAATTCCCCTTCGAACATAATTATTTTCCCGGTTAGAGCATTATTTCATAAAATGTGCGGACTAACCATGTGGTTGTGCCAACTCTTTCAATTTTTTGGGTCTTTTCATGTCAACCCATGATGGTTAGTTAAGATGGTTAGTCCTTATGGTGGGGAGTCCCATAATGGGTCTCATGTAAGTTTATTTGGAAAAAGATTAATGTTAGTTTACCCCCTATACTGGAGAGACCATTCGAGCCTCCCCCAATTGGTATCCTATTTTTTCCTCTGAAATTAAATTGTCCCTTATGGTGGGAATTACATTTGGGTCACCATGTATCAGTGACTGAGTTTTCTCCTTGGTGTTCTCTTTGTAGGATGTAGTCTCATTAGAAGCTATCTAGCCATGAATTTATTACTTGGGTTAATGTGGGATGGGAGCATACCCAACGGTTTTATTTAAGTAAGGTTGTGGTAGCATTATTCAGGTTCATTGTTCAATTCAAGTGGATTGCTTGAGCTTCATCTGGTAGTGTTTAAGGTGTTTTTTTTGGGTTTTAGTTTGAATATGTTTGATCATTTCAGGTACGTGGGGTATGTTTTGTGTTAGTGAGAGTATTCTCTTCCATTGTTTGATCAACTGGATGTGTTTGACCTCTTTGGAGGTGGGTGAAAATGTGGGAAGGGATTCTGTCTTGATCAATAATTTGATATTTTTTACATATGGTGTTGTTGGGGATTTCTTGGTACAAAAATATTTATGGTGGGGATAATTTCAAACCCGAAATTTTAATTTCATGCTTTCTTTCAAATCCACTTTTGGTTCTTAGCTTTCTCTTAGTTTCTGGGTGGTTTGGGTTCAAATTTTTGTCATCTCCTATGTTTTTGAGATATGAACTTCGTCTTTGGGGTCTTGTATGGTACGTGACCTCTTCTTTTTTCAAAGGTATGGTATGAGGTTGAGGTGGTTTGGATTTGGATTTGTGACATTTCTAGTGGCCCCTCATGTGGGATATGTTGTTAAGGTGGTTTATACCCTAGATTTGATTAGTCTTATGGTGAAAGGGTGGTTTTATTTTGGGTATTATTTCTACCTATCCATTTCCTAACATTCCACCTAGGTTTCCCTATTGGAGCCCCTATAGATTTGAGGTGAATGGCATGTTTTTGGGTGGCCAAAACTTTCCACACGGTTTGGCCAAACAATTTACTAAACAGTGTAGCCAAACTGTGCAAGGTGTCCAGGACATTTAAAATATTATTTAAATTCCATTTTTTCCTCCTATAAATAAATTTAATCCTCCCCATTCTTCCCCCAATCGATCCTAGCATCCATGGGAGGCTTCCAAGCACCCTCCAGATCCTATAGAACTCATATTTGTTGGAGGATTTGGTGGAGAAACATCAAGATCTTTCACGATAGTAAAATACTTATTGGTTTCTTCCATTTCCCTTGGTATTAATTATTCTTTCATGAAGTTATAAAGTTTCCATCATCTATGGTTCTTACCTAGGGTTTATGATTGAAATTTTTTGGTGAAATTTTCTGGTCTAGGGATTGATTTTTCTTCCTTGTGGTGCGACCGTGGTGTAATTGATTTTTCGCACAAAGGATTCAATGTTTTAACAATTTTGGTAGGTGATTCCATGTGTATACAATACTTGTGACTTAACATGTTGTGTTTATAAAATTTTAATGTCTATCTCTTTTTATTATTGGTGTAAATATTGGTTTTAGTGGTATTTGTAATGAAAATGAAGTTTAAGTGCCATTTTTATTTGAAATTGGGGGGTTTTCATATAAATATCATATTGGCACTTTGGGGGGTTTGCTCTAACTACATAGTTGATTTTATTGAAATATAATATGGATGAAAATCATGTTTTTATTGTTTATCTACTTTTATTGTTTCTACAAATTTTTTTAATGTTGTTTCAGATGCATATGAACATTAAGTGCAATTTTTGTGTGAAAATGGAGGTTTTACAAAGAGATCACTTCTTGGTTCATATTGGGATGACATATATCTGATTTTTGGTTTCATTTTAATTAATTGGTTTTCCAATCTTGTTTTTGTGAATATGGATATGCCAATGGTGTTCAAAGTGGGATTTTAAAGGGATTTTGGTAAATTGGGTACCAATTTTGTGTTAAATTGGGTGTTTTACATGTCTATTTAATGTTATGACAATGAGGTTGTTTTATTAATCATGTAATGGATTTATAGAAATGATTTGGGTTCTGAAAATTCTATTTTTATTAATATGGGTACGCACATGGTGTTCAAAGTAGGGTTTTTAAGGGAGTTTGTGTGCAAAACGTTGTTATGTTTTGTGAAGTTATTTTATTGAAATCCTAAAGGTTCTTTTGTGTGGTGTAAGTGGTGAAAAAATTTTCAGATATTGTTTTGAGTTGATTATGACCATAACAGATACGTTTATGTGATAATGGATTTTGGTATAATGAGATAATGTTTTGAGCACAAAGGGGGAAGACCAATTATATAGGAGGGTGGATATGTACTAGTACGCTAGTAATGCAGATGAGTCTTGTCCCTATATCACCGAGAAAAATGGATAACAAAAACACTAAAAAAATATATTTATGATTATTGTGGTCCAATAGGTTATGTTTATGTTACCTACTAGTGTCTCGTTCATGATAACAAATTTTTCTTTGGTTATTCTACACCGAGTTACGAGGTAAATAGGGCCCGAGAGTATCAACTGCCTAGAGGTGTTCCCAGTTTTGGTGCTCATTGGAATTGTGGTATATAAACTTTTATTAGGGTGTGTTTGGCTATAAATTATAGTATCTAACATGTGTTTTTCAAATTCATTAACATTATGAATGTTTTTTTGAAAACTGTTTATAATTGAAAGTTTCATTTCTTGGAATTTATCGCCGCTTTTCCTCACATATTAATACCGCGTTCTTTTTAACCATGTGTTTCATAATTTTTCGAATATTTGGGTGGTATACTATTGGGATTAGTCTCAAACCCTACTTAAACCCCTTTTGTGTAATTACACTTGGTCATGTTTGACATAGGAAAAGTAATGGATTTTGGTGATGGGGGTTCAGGGTGTTTGTTCCAATCCATGGTGTTGTGTTGTGAGGATGACTTGTTGATGTTCACTCCTTGTCAGGTGAATTCCTTTCGGATATTTTTCTTATGTTTATTTGTGTATTTGGACCTCTTTTATCATGTTTAGACCTATGAATTTAGTCCAGTATTTTGTTTAAATCTTGTTTGGTATGAATTTTTTTAGATTTAATTTGTTGATTGGTTTGGATGTTTTATGTTTGTATATTCGGGTGAATCATTCCGAAACTAAAATATATGAAACCTTGGAACTTTTTCCATACCGTTCCAATAGGGAACTCCCTTTGGACCTTGTCACAGGCCGGGTTTGGTGCCAGTTTTTATGGAGACCATATTGGGTTCGTGACAAGGATTATCACTACCCTTGTACTCAAACTACCTACAAGTGAATAACTTTTTTTAGTATTCAATGATTCTTTGAAGAAGGGATTGGGATATTTATAAAATAATAATTATTAAGTAATTTCCTACACCTTAAGGAAGTTTAAAGTTCTTGAGAAAAATATCCCACACATGATCTGAAGTTGGCAGTAGAGATCTTATCTTTGAAAATAGTACTACATTATCTCTTTGGATAGAAGTGTGAAATATATATGGATCACAAAAGTCCCTAATATATATTAATATAGAAAGTGTTGAATATTCACCAAAAAATATTTTTAGAGCTAATCAAGTAAAAATAATACTAAATTCACTACCATCCGGGTAAAGAAAATAATGTGTTTTTTTCTCTATATAGAAAGGAAACAACAATTTAATCCTGATGTGAATCGAGAGGGATCCGATATTCTTATAATTGGAGAGTATTGACATGGTAATCATAAAATAAGGAACATCATAAATAATTTCACTAATTTTTTCTCAATAGTGTCTTTTTGTGTGGTTAAAATTATGATAAAAAATGTGACATGTGAATTCAAAATAAGTCTGAAACTATAATAAATTGGAAATCCTTGGAGTTCAATGTTAATGAAGATGTAATTGCATGATTTGGGTCAAAAAAACGTGTTCTATAAAATACTAAGTGAATAAAGGTACCATATAATTATTCCAATAATTTAATTTTCTCCACAAACCCATGATAGAAAAAGGTGTATAAAGATATCTGAGAGAACTATTGGAAGGACAACATGAATAAAGAGATCACTAAATGTACATAAAAGTGCGTAGTATTTTAGCAAGTTAATGTTGAAAGGGTGAAGTATAAGAGGATGATGTAACCATTACCCATACAAATAGGAAAATGGGGAAACATCACCTAGGCTTTTTCATTTAAATTTCAAAGACATCCAAAGGAAGCAATGCTATCTAGATTTTTTTTGGATTTTATTAAAAATACTACACACTTGATTGTGATTTGAGAGAATTTTTCACTATATCAACATTCATAGATATAAATTAGTGAAGTGGTGAGGTAGTGTAGAGACCCAAATCTTGACGTACATAGAAATTACATTACTTTTTAGGAATACTTAATACATGACAAAAAGTGACGCCCAAAGACCGTATTAGTTTAGTGTCTTTGGAAACTCGGAACATAATCTTCTAATCATGTTGAAAGATCTTCAACATCTCCCATAACGATCTTCCCCTTTTTTTGCTACCTAAAACCATTCTTTAAATACTTGGGAAAGAAAAAAAATAAAGGGTGAGCTCAAATGCCCATTAAAGGGAAAACATGGACAACATAATACAACCCATAAACATTTAAACATAAAACCATGAACATAAAACATCAAAATCATGAGTAATGACATAAATCTTGGCAGTACATAAGGAATAGATCATAAAGGAACATTAACCAAGATAAAATAGCAAGGTAATAACCATGTAAATATGGAAACCATTAAGAACATGTTATGGTTTACATAGTAGCCAAGACATTTATTCCAAGACCATCATAGTGGACAAAGCCCATTACTGAACTGGGTTTACTTGCTGTTCCAGCCTTGTATTACTGAACCAGATTCACTTTTCGTTCCAGCCATGTCTATATCGTGAGATATAAATAATTACCCAATGAATTGGAGGGAGATATAGGTCCCACCCATCTCATAATGAAATCATTCTTTCATGTGAAACAAAATAAAAATAAATCATTCATTATATCCCAATGAATAAAATTGGTTTCATAAACATCATCCCATTAAATAATAATCCATATTAAAAAATGGATATCCTTTCATCATAAGAAGAATCAAACCATGTAAATAATAGAGACATTATACTAAAAAAATAAACATATTAAATAATTTCATCTTAGATGGAAAATTGTTTTGATAAAACACTTGAAATGAATTCTTGAGGAAAATACCATTTCTTCTTCAAAATCATTTTCTTTTCACAAAATTCCATGAAATTTTAAAGGAAAAATATTTTGTTGAAAATAATCATGAAATATTTTAGATTAAGATTCATGAAAATAAGGTGTTATAAAGCCATAAATTTTTTTTCAAGATGTATAAAAAACATTCTCCCCGTACTGTTGCCGGGAAAGTCAAAAAGTTCCTTGTATGGTAAACAAAAGAAATATTTCTTCCATAAAACAGTGTAAATGTAAAATAGAGATAAAAATGAATTTAAATATACATGGAATATTATTAAACACTTTATTAGAAAAAATTTTTATGGACATGGATGAAAAATATAACCCCAGTAAATACTTACATATAAGAAATCTCAGATACAAACAAGATTTTCAAAATTATCCCTTGGCTTATGTCCAATTTCTTCTGTATGTGTCCAAGACTCTTATATAGTGGGTTTAAACATATTATTAACTTTTAAAATAACCATAATAATATTTATGATATCATATATGAATCACTTATGACCATATATTACCCGTTCTTCTGTAAATTACATGATAAATTAGCGTTTTGGATAAAATCGTATCATTTATCTTACGTGTTTCGGCTTGTTTTTCTTGATATTATTACTTATACCATGATTTACTAAATTACATAATATAAGACATTATTTATATATAATATATATTCCGTACATAAATGTATATGATAGATCAATAAATGGAATTAAATACACCGTTCTTGGAGACAGTAGGTCGTACGTACGTATAAACGCTGTTTTCGTTTCTTTATTGAATTGAATAGAATTAATTAAATGAAACATATATGTACATAAATAAAGTATCATTATTAGTAAATATAAATCATGATTATTTATTATATATACTTTATAATCATACTTAAATGGTTAATCATGGAAAATGAATATCATCGCGTTCGTGGAGACGGTAGTCCGAACGTACGCACAAGCAGTGATTTCATTTTTCATAGGATGGATAGATGGTGAAATAGGGTAGTTTCATATTTATAATAAAATATAATTATATAAGTAATAATGGTGTTATGATTTTATAATGAAACAACTAAAAAAGAGGAAGTAGAAGAAGAAAGAAACTTGAATGAATCGGTAGAAGAGATTACCTCTTCTTCAACATGCCTCTTTTAAACTTCCTCTTAGGGAACTAGTGATGGTCTTTTGAGAAGAATAGAACCTCTATGATATAAATATAGAGGTTGATAAGAGAAATTTTCAGGGGTTTTATGATCTTGAAGGCCCAAAATTGTGTAAAGAGGAGAGGGAGGAGGTGCCCTTTTATAAGGGAGGAGAGGGGCACCTTTGGAAACCTCAAAAATATTAAGTTATAAGAAATTCAAACCCCACTTAAAAACCTTAAAAAATGACTCAATTCGAAAATAAAATTATATAGGGTTTAAATATAATCAACCAATAAAATTTAGAAATGTTTTATGTTTAATTTAAACCTTATCAACTTGATTTATCTTTATTTAATCTACTTAATTTTATTTGTAGTAATACTATTCTAAATTTTAAATTGTTATAAATAATTAATTATGTGTTGTAAATTGTCTATAATTGGATACTTTATGACATTTTAGACCAAATAAATTTCAATTTATAATTTTTAAATATTTTTGTGATTTTTAAACAATTTTATAATATGTTATTTTTAAAAAATAACAGTAGTGTCAATTTTGAAACTATTCAATTATTTGAATTTAAATAAAATCCACATAGAGTATATATTAGAAAAAAATATTTAATAGACTTATAAAATGTCATATTAATCTAGGATTGTTTTTGAAAACATTAATTAGGTCATATAATATTCATTTTCATATTTTTAATACCATTATTTTGATATTTATCTTTGTGAAATAATTATAACAACATTTTTGTATTATTATTTAATATACTTATTTGTTGGATAAAAATTAAAAATAAAATACTATGATGAAGTTAAATATATTATATTTTATAATAAAACTTTTACTCGAATTTATCATCTTAAGGTAACAATATATAAATTTTTATATTTATTAAATTATGAAGGTGACAACTTCGACATCATTTAAAATAAAATAATATAAATGTCCTAATCTCTTTTATATGGCTCCAAATGGTCTCCAAGTCGTCCCTTGGAATATTATTCTATAGATATACTCGACCAATAAGTTTTGGGCATGTTTTTGTGACTTTTTATGGGTATTGTAACTTTAATAAAAACTATATTATTGATTTTTTACTAAGTAAATAATTTATACATTATTATTGTATAAGATATTAAGGTTATTAAATATTTCCTAAAAATTACAAATAAATTACCATAACAAATAAAAACATTTTATCTTTCAAATGAGTATTTATAATCTAATTTATATTTTGGATAAACTTTTATTAAAATTATATTAATATTTAATGTTTGAGTGAGACATATTTCACTTTCCTTTAAATAAAATAAATTGAAGGTCTTAATCACATTCAAGTGGGTTAAAATAGATTCATTTTTGGCCCAAGTATGTTTTAGGAGGAAATATAATCATCCAATTATATTAATAAAAGTTTTAGAGTAATTTTATAATATTATATTTACCCTTAATTACCTGATTTACCTTTAACTATGGTGAATAAAATTTACCATAGATACTATTCATAGTGCCCAAAAATAAAAAGTAGCCTATTAACATAATTTGAACCTACTGATTCCAAATATGGATTCCATTTTACCAAATTCCAATCACAAAAGTTTCAGAAATTAATTTAAAATTAATCTCATTATTAAGAAAATGAGTTTTAAAATTTAAAACATTGCAAAAGATTGAAATGATTTTAACTATGAATTCAATGTAAAATAAATTCTAATGACATAAATTATATTAAATGGTAAAAATATATTCTATTTATACTTTAAAACAATTCAATATTATAATTTAATCATATATATTATTACTATGAAAAAAGTTGTTTTTAATTAAAATACATTTTGTTTTTACTATTCATTAAAATATGAAAGTTATCAGAATAATATGAAAAATTTATCCAAAGTATATTTTTATATCCGGATTCCAAATAGGAATTTTATTTTTTCAAATTGAACATATAAACATGTCAGAAACTATATTTAATGTGGGTACGCCATCAAAAGGCGGGAAAACTGCATTTTTTGAAAAATACTTATTTTACCCAAAAATTTTATTTTGATCTCATAACTTGTTATAGAAAATGTTTAAGATGAATAATAATTTTATAAAATTAAGAATGTATTTAATACTATTCATAACAGCTAGTTCATAATAATATTATAACAATATATCATTGTTTTGTGAAACCCGGTATTGCGTATTACACATGCTATCAAGGAAGGTCACGATTGCGTGTAATGCAAGCCAAGTCAAGGATGATTGTAGTGAAATATCCCTTTGGTGTTTTGTATAACAAGATCAAAACTTATTTCATTTATACATTAAACAAAATCTATAATTAATTTTGCGTTTTATAATTTCCACAAAACAAACTTGAAATTGTGTGTAACACGAGCCAAGAATAGTGTTGTGTATACTGCAAGCTAATACAGTGTTGTGTATAGTACAAGAAAATATTGGTTTGGTGTACAATATATGAAAGTAAAGAAATTAAAAAGAATATATCTCATAAAATCTCGGGGTGTTACATTCTACCACTCTTAAAATGAATTTCAACCTCGAAATTCATCGGGATTATAAATCCTTTACAACATGAAAGTTTCTTTCATAGAAACCCACATTGTAAAAAGGAATACTAAAAATTAATTTTAAAAAGTGAAGTATGAAATATAACGGTTACCCAAATTAACTCAATAATGGGTTTCCACATAGGAGAACATAGGTGAAAATATGGATATGGAAGAGAAAAATAACCATCAACTTCTGATGAAGAGTGGTAGAGGACATGGCTATGAAAAATTCAACAATCACAAAGCCATAAAGTTTTGATGATCTAAGGTATCATCTGATTCATCAGATATAAGGGCACAAGGACAATTTTTTTGGTTTTCAAGATCATATCCCAAATGTTGAAGAATTTTTGAATTAAAACAAAAATTTACTTGATTTTGGTACAATCTCACCATTGCTCGTGCCTTGAACAATTTACACTTTATATCTTAATGAAATGAAGTTGACCTTTTCTTTCATGATGTGTTAAAAGATGATGCGATAGAATTATAGGTCATTCCATCCGTCTCAATCATACAGTTAGAAAAATGTATATACATAAGTCCATCTAAGGTGAGATTAATCGTATATGGTTCCAAAAATGGTTTTATACTTCATCTATCATCCTTCTTAATAAAATAAAACTTGTTTTCTACTAACCAAGGAATTCCTGTAGGCCAGAGGTAGGCGATAAAGGCCTGTCGCACTTCGGTTGTGGGTTCAATTCCCACAACCTTGTCCGATGCGACAGGTTTTCACCCATCCTATAGGTTGTCTTTTTTATAAACTATACTATTAAAATATTCCAAAAATAATATAAAAAATTTATAGCCATAAAAAATAATATCTGATGTCCAAATTAATTCATTCCAACCTTTAGGCTTATCGAAAATACTTCTGTCCAATCTCATAGTATAAAGATAACGACTACTAGAAAGGTCATCTACCAAGCATGTCAATACCATCATTTTTCCTCATATATCACAATATATATCTTGTTGGTCACATTCCAAACATGTGATTACCTTAATCATGTATTCTCTTAAAACATGAGTTACCATAGAACCTTAGTGAAAACATGAATGCTGTCAAAAGTAAACTCTTTTCACATACCAAAATCCCAAAAATTCTATATACGCAAACCATGACATCACTTTGTCTTTATATCATTCATGAGCACATTAATACTATCAAAAATATTATCTTCTCCTTTTCTATTCATTATTCGCAAATCATCAGCTTTTCAAAAATATTTCAATCACTTTTCATGGTTTCTAGTACCATTCACCATATACATTCAAATACTCAAAGAAAGAAAAAAGTGTAACAATCTATATATTTTTCTTTATTCCATAGTACCATACATTATTCTTGATAATAATTCAATCATTCCACAACCTTTTCAAACCATTGACCGAGCTTCATCATTTTATTCTTCAACACTTCTTTCATCTCATATAGCATTTGTAGTTTATTCATCATCATCAACATAAATACTACCTATATGACTGTTCTGATTATCTTCATGAGATTTTTCCCTTAGGTAATTGGTTTTAATTATGACCATACATTCCATATTTAAAACATTTAACCATTGTTGTTGTCGTAGCAATACCATTATCCTTGTCCATTGTGTTAATTGAACGTTTTACTTTGCAATTAATAGCTTTGTGTCCTTCATTTCCACACCCAAAGCATCTTGCAGTTCCTTTGAGACATTCAACTTTATGCCTCTTCCCATATGACATACATGAGTGAAATCGAACATTATTTCCTCTATGATCATCATGAGACTCTATCGTTCTATTATTAGCTGAGTCAGAAATCTTACCAAAGTTGAGATTATTGATAATATTATGAGATTTCTGATTAGGCATAATAAGAATGTTTCGCCTTCCAAATACTATTTTATTTGGTAGCTCATGAAGAATATCATTCCATTTCCATCAAATTTTCCATTAACATGAATCTTCCTGTTTCCAGCCACTTTCTAAAACCCAAAAAGAATAGTGTGATAGAAAACACTCATGCAAGGAAAACAACATAATAAAAGGGGGTGTACCTTAAATATATAATATCATAGGTTTAATTTTAAGACTGTTAACATAATTATAGGACTATAAACTATACTCACACTTAACCTTAGAGTTATCCCCAAACATAAATTAGAGATATCTCTTGGGATCTCACTAAAATTATCTTATCCTAGTTTCCAAACGTTGACTAAACCTTCGCTCTGATACCAACTGTAGATACCCAAATCTTGATGTACATATAGATTAAATTAATTTTGAGAAATACTAAATACATGAAAAAAATAGATGACAAAAGACAGTATTAGTTTAGTGTCTTTGGAAACTCGGAACATAATCTTCTAATCATGATGAAAGATCTTCAACATCTCCCATAACGATCTTACCCTTTTTATTTCCTACCAAAACCCATTCTTTAAATACTAGGGAAATAAAACATATAAAATGTGATCTCAAATGCTTATTAAGGGTAAACATGGATAACATAAAACAACCCATAAACACTTGAAATTAAAACCATGAACCTAAAACATCAAAATCATGAGAAATGACATAAATGATGGCAGTACATAAGGTATATATCATAATGGAACATTAACCATGATAAAATATCATGGAAAAAACATGTAATTGTGGAAAACATTAAGAACATGTTATGATTTTCATAGTATCCAAGGCATTGCTTCCAAGACCATTATAGTGGACAAAGTCCATTACTGAACCGCGTTTACTTGTTGTTCAAGCCCTGTATTACTAAACCAGATTCAATTTCCATTCCAGCCGTGTCTATATCATGAGATATAAATCTTTACCCAAATGAATTGGAGGTAGATATAGGTACCACCCATCTCATAATGAAATCATTCTTTCGTGTGACACAAAATAAAAATAAATCATTCATCATAACCCAATGAATAAAATGGGTTTCATAAACATCATCCCATCATAACATAATCTAGCTAAAATAAATGGATATCATTTCATCAAAATAAGAATAAAACCATGTAAATAATAGAGACATTATAATTGAAACATAAACTTATTAAATAATTTTATATTAGATGTTAAATAGTATTGATAAAACACATGAAATGAATTCTTGAGTAAAATATCATTTCTTCTTCAAAATCATTTTCTTTTCACAAAATGCCATGAAATTTAGAAGAAAAATATTTTGTTGAAAATAATCCTGAAATCTTGTAGTTTAATATTCATTAAAATAAGGTGTTATAAAATTGTAAAAATATGTTCACGCCGTATAAAAAAAATTCTCCTCATACTTTTGCCGGAAAAATCAAAAAGTTCCTCGTATTGTAAACAAAAGAAATATTCCTTCCGTAAAACAATGTAAAAGTAAAATAGGGGTAAAAATGACATTAAAAATACATGGATTAATATTAATAACTTTATGAAAAAGATTTTTTATGGACATGGATGAAAAATATAACCGCATTAAATACTTACGTATAAGCAATCTCAGATAAAAATGAGATTTTCAAAATTATCCCTTACCTAATGTCCAATTTCTTCCGTATGTATCCGAGAATCCATTATAGTGGGTTTAAAAATTTTATTAACGTGTAACATAACCATAATAATATTTATGATATCATATATGATTCACTTCTGACCATATATTACCCATTCTTTTGTAAATTCCATGTTAAAGCAGCGTTTTGGGTAAAATCGTTTCATCTATCGTACGTGTTTCGACTTGTTGTTCTTGATATTATTACTTGTACTCGGATTTAATTCATTAAAGAATTTAAAAAATGATTTATATATAATATATATTCATAATATAAATATATATGATATATCGATAAATGGAATGAAATACACCATTCATGAAGATGGTAGGCCGTACGTACGCACAAACGCTGTTTTTGTTTACTTATTGAATTGAATGGAATTAAGTAAATGAAACATATATGTACATAAATTAAGTATCATTATTATGTAATATATTTCAGGATTATTTATTATAAATACTTTGTAATCATACATGAAGGGTTAATCATGGAAAATGAATCTTATCGCGTTTGAGGAGATGGTAGTCCGTATGTACGCACAGGCGGTGATTTCGTTTTTCATAGGATGGATAGAAGGTGAAATAAGGTTGTTTCATATTTATAATAATATATCAGTATATATGTAATACTAATGTTATTACTTTATAATGAAACAACTTAAGAAGAGGAATTATAAGAAGAATGAAACTTGAAAGAATTAGTAGAAGAGATTACCTCTTCTTCGACGTGCCTCTTTTAAAGTTTTCTTAGGGAACTAGAGTTGGCCTTTTAAGAAGACCAGAACATCAATGATATAACTATAGAGGTTTATAAGAGAAATTTTTTGGGTTTTTCTGAGCATGAAGGCTCAAAAATGTTTAAATAGGAGAGGGAGGAGGTTCTCTTTTATAAGGGAGGAGAGGGGCACCTTTGGAAACCTCAAAAATATTAATTTATAATAAATTCAAACCCCACTTAAGAACCTCTAAAAATGACTAAATTCGGATATGATATGATATAAGTTTTAAATACCATCAAAAAATAAAATGTCTACATGTTTTAAGTTTATTTTAAACCTTATCAACTTGATTTATCTTTATTTAATCTATTTAATATTATTTGTGGTAATAATATTCTAAATTTTAAATTGTTATATATAATTCCTTATGTATTAATAATTGTCCCTAGTTAGATACTTTATTACATTTTAGACCATATAAATTTTAATTTATAATTTTTATATATTTTTGTGATTTTTAATTTTTTTATAATATGTTATTTTTATAAAACAACAAGTGTCAATTTTGACATTATTAATTTATTTGAATTTAAATAAAATATACTCAGAGGATATATTCGAACCAAAATATTAAATAGACTTCTAACATGTCATATTAATCTATAAAATTTGTGGAAAACATTAATTAGTTTATATAATATTTATTTTAATATTTTTAAAACCATTTGTTTGATATTTCTCTTAATGAAATAATTAATACAACATTTTTGTAAAATTATTTAATATACTTATTTTTTGAATAAAAATAAAAAAAAATACTATTATTAAGATAAATATAATATATTTTATAATAATCCTTTATGCTAATTTATCATCTTAAAATTACAACATATAAATTGTTATATTTATTAAATTATGAAGGTGGCAACTTTGACATCATTTAAAATAAAATAGTATAAATGTCCTAATCTCTTTTATACGGATCCAAATGGTCCCCAAGTGGACCCTTTAATTATTATGGTATAATTATACTCTACCAATAAGTTTTGGTCAAGTTTTTGGGCCTTTTTATGGGTATTAATAATTTAATAAAAAATATATTATTTACTTTTCACTAAGTAAATAATTTCTGCATCATTAATGTATAAGATATTAAGGTAATCAAATATTTCTTAAAAATTACTAATAAATTACCATAAAAAATAAAAACATTTTATCTATCAAATTAGTTTTTATAATCTAATTTTTATTTTGAATAACCTTATATTAAAAATAATTTAATTATTAAAGTTTGAGTGAGACATATTTCACTTTCCTTAAAATAAAATAAATTAAATGTCTTAATCACGTCCAAGTGGGTTACAATAGATTCCATTTCGACCCAAGTATGTTTTGGGACGAAATATAATCATCCAATTATATTAAGATTTGTTTTAGGGTAATTTTATAAAATTATATTTACCCTTAATTACCCAATTTATCTTTAACTAGGGTAAATAAAATTTACCGTACTTACTATTCATAGTGCCCAAAAATAAAAAGTAGCCTATTAACATAATTTTGACCTAATGATTCAAAATATGGAATCCGTTTTTCCAAATTAAAATCATAGAAGTTGCAGAAATTAATTTAAATTAACCTCATTGGTAAGAAAATGATTTTTAAAAGTTAAAACATTGCAAAAGATTGAAATGCTTTTACCTATGTATTTAGTGTAAAATCAATGATAATGACATAAATTATCTTAAATGGTAAAAATATATTCTATTTATACTTTAAAACCATTCAATATTATAATTTAACCATATAAATTATTACGATGAAAAAAGTTGTATTTAATTAAAATATAGCATGTTTTTACTATTCATTAAAATAAGAAAGTTATCGGAATAATATGAAAAATTTATCCAAAGTAAATTATAATATCCTAATTCCAAAGAAGAATTTTATTTTGTCATATTGAACTTATAAACATATCAAAAACAAGATTTAAAGTGGGTGCGCCATCAAAAGGCAGAAAAACTGCATTGTTTCAAAAAAAACTTATTTTACCTAAAAAATTTATTTTGTTATCATACCAAGTTCTAGATAATGTGTAAGATGAATAATAATGTTATAAAATTCAAAATGTAGTTAGTACTATTCATAACAGATAGTTCATAATAATATTATAAAATTATATTGTTGTTTAGTGAAACCCAGTATTGCGTACTACACACGCTATCGAGGAAGGTCACAATTGCGTGTAATGCAAGCCAAGTCTGGGATGCATGTAGTGAATGATCCCTTTGGTGTTTTGTATAACATAATAAAAAAATATTTCATTAATACATTAAACAAAATCTATACTTAATCTTGCGTATAATAATTTCAACAAAACGAACTTGAAATTGTGTGTAACACGAGCCAAGAATAGTGTTGCATATATTGAAAGATAATACAGTGTTGAGTATAGTAAAACCTAATATTGGTGTAGTGTACAATAGAATAAATTAAATAAATTAAAAAGAATATATCTCATAAAATTTGGGGGGCTACAGGTAGCATGGAGTACCACTATCGATTATGTCAAATTGTGTTCCAATATTCACCTCTATGTTTTGGAAGAGTATCCAGCATGCTCTAAAAATTTATTTGAACTTCAGTATGAATATCACCCTCAAAATGATTGTAATTATGAATTGGATTTCCAAACACTTTAGTAAATATAGAGAGAATTCTATATTGAATTAAAATGAGGATGATGACAAAATCTTCTTCTGGTCATGTTCTCTTGGAGAAATAGTTTCCACTCAGGCATCCAAATGGCTGCCTATGAAGCCCATAACGGGAAGAGCTACATAACACTGAAATGTTGGGATGAAATTTTGGAAATGAAAAATTCTTGGTCCTAAAATTTTAAAAGAAATAATGGAGATTTTTAAGAAAATTCAGTATCACATCAAGGATACTCAGAATCAAAAGAAGAGCTATTGAGACAATTGTTGAAGGGAACTAGAGATTGATGATTGAGACATGGTATTCCTCCTCATATCTTAATTGAATAATGTGTTGAGATTTGGGATGAATAGAATGATTAGTCCAAGATACATTGTTCTATTTGAGATCCTTGAGCGCATTAGAGCAGTGACCTACTAACTGAAACTATGACCGAACCTATCTAAAGTACATGATGTATTCCATTTATCCCACTTGGGGAAGTAAATACCATACCCTTCACATGTAATCAATAAAGAGGCCATAAAATTGGAGAATGACATTTCCTATGAGGAGCATCTAGTGATGATATTAGATTTTAGAGAAAATGTTCTTTGAAATCAGTGAATAACCCTAGTCAAAGTGTTGTAGAGAAACAAAAAATCTGAATAAGAAACATGGGAACTGAATTAAGTGATGAATAATAGTTACCATCATATGTTTTAGTGTGGGGAAAGAAAATTTAGATGGTGGAATTTATTATGGGGGATGATTTTAATAACCCAAACTATTATAAATGAAATTCCCCATATATTTTTATTAAATGTATTATTATATAATATGGTTATAAAAAATACATGAACCTCTTTTTTCTTATTATTAAAATTTGATTTTAAATAACAATATGTTAAATTATAATTGATAATATAGTTTTTTAATAGTGAATAAATGATTTTTATAAATATTGGGTTTTAACAAATCCAATTGTCACTGAAAAAGGAAGTGATCGCCTCATCTAGTAGGATTGTACTATATAAAGGATATTTACCAGGGAATCTGAGGGAGGTATAATTTCTTGGAATTTCCAGTGAAAGAACCTAAAATGAGATACAATAACTTAATAAAGAGTGAAACCATTTATGGGAGATGTTCAAGCTCATTGAGATCATGGGGAAATTGAGTTTTCCGAACCACCCCATGAAAGTCCTATAATCATACACATTACTCTTTGGGTGTTTTCTAGTGTATTAAAGGGTTATGTAACAATACCCAAGAAATATTATTATGTATAATATTTTTTAAAGAATAATAAATATATTTCTATCCAATTATTAATACTTCATCAATTTTTTTATTTCGATTCAAAAAAATATTAATAATATTTTTGGTTAATATGAAAATTCAATTAAGAAAAATATTTTGAATAATAAATGGATCATTGAAATAAATAAAATTATAATAAAAAATTGTTATTAAATAAATTTTATTAAATAAAAATTATCATATAATTTTTATGAAGTCAAATGTAATTTTAATAAGGGTTCAAAATTTTTTATTGTAACAGACCCCATAATTTTCAATATATTTTAGTTTTAATTTTAATAGTGAAAATTCACATATTTAGAAACATATTTTTATAAAATTAATATTATTTTTGGATTAAGGATACATAATTATCTTGTGGTTAATTTTTCATAATTTTTTGATATAATTTAATTTTTGGGTAAAAATTAAATATCAGATAAATATACTTTGTGTTTTATGACATCAAAATGACCCAAGAGTTATGTAATAATTAATATAAATAGTATATATGACCAAAAATATTTTTACATCAAAAATGAATTTATTTTAAATTTATTTTATTTATTTTTTGAAATCGTTATGAGTCCTCTAAGACTTACAATATTTTTAAGATTTTAAAATCGTTTCTTTAGGTGTGTGACTCACCCCCACTAAGAAAGGGAATCATTTTAATATGTTCCAACATTGAAATTATAAAACAATAAAAATCACTCCCCAAGGTAGAAACCCTAGAAAAACAATGGGGTGGTTTGTGGTTTTGGATATTTTATTATGTAGAAGCCAAAACCAAAATAATAAAGAAATCTCCCTATTTTCATATATGGACCTACCCAAGGTTTCATTTATATTCACTTAAAATCATGGAATTATGTCCTTACTCTTCCCAAAAAACTTATAGATTCCTACCATGGAACCCCAAAGATTTTATAAATTCCCTCCCAATCAGTTGGATCATACAATTAGTAAGGGATCTACCACTCTACTCTTTTGTGAAGCACTCCTTTTATGTTAGTGTTTTACTATTCATTTTCTTATGATGGAATATGATATTAAATATTACCCTTATAGAAAATTTTATTTATAAATTATGAGATATTATTTTCACTCTCATTATGTATTCTAGGATCCTTTATGTACACCTGTTACCATGGCAAAATTTCATAAGTATTATTTTCTCTATTAATTTTTCTTCATTACCTTTGCATTCTATTACCCAATTTCTATTGTTGAGATATGATTTTACATGTCCACATTAATTCCAATTTTATATAAAAATAATTATAGATCTATTTCTCTCTCATAAACCATTTTAATGATTGTATGTAATGTTGTTATGCTTTCTAAATTTCACCGCTTCTCTATGCCAAAACAATTTTTTAGTGAATACCATACCCATTATTCAATCAAGGGTATTAACCTTTTATGAAAATGTAATTATATATTTGGGAATTACATATATGTATTAAACGTTACATGGTTTTTTAATACATTATGATGAGGAATGAATCCTTGTTTTATTATCTATGTTGTACACTTAAGTAGGAGGATAAAGTGATTTGGATGGGAGAACCCAGATAGTGAACCAATTTATTAGGTAATGTTTATTATCATGATACGTCATGTTGGGAAAGGGGTTTACTTTATTACATTTTCAGAATTTTTCAATGATTAATTATTGGTGTTTTAGCCTTGACTTCTATTCATGATTCAATATTTTAAGTTCTTTCCTTGTTTTACATGTTATGATTATCATGCTATATCATGTCTCTTTGTTCATGTTTAGTATTCCTACTCTTTTTATACCTAATTTATACGCCTATTGTTCAAAATTTATTATACCATTCATGTAATAAAATTTTTATTACCTTACTAGGATTTATTTATCAATGATTTATTATGTATATCCCCAGGTTATTATATTCTTTTTTGTGTTCAAGGATGTTTTTTGAGCATGCTAAATTAGTTTTTAACAAATATGTTGTATTCAATATTTTATGTTGTTATGTGATGTACCTAATCCCCAAAGACACTAAATTTCTTGATCATATAGATTTTATTAAGTGTAATCTTATTTAATAAATTAATTATTAATTTTAAATAAAGATAATTTTTTTATATTTTATTTTTAACCAGTTATGTCCATGTCAGGTGTTTTGAGTACGTTCCATATGTAAATTCAAAATGGAAGAAATGTGTTGACCTTGGTCAAATGGGTCATTATTTTACCATATATTGAATAAAAATCATGAAATAATTATAATTTATATATATAAATAAAAATATAAAAACCAACTATGAAATATGGTTATGAAAAATTAATTATGTTATAATCATGGAGACAGTAGGCCGTACGCATGCATGAGTAACATTTCCATTTTTTAGTTATCATTAATGAAAGAATATATGTTTTATTTTATATTACCATAATGAAAAATATATCATAAATATCATATTACTTATTTTAATAAAATTTTATATACCATTAATGTGATTTTATAATAAAAAATGAATCATATCTCTTCATGAGGTGGTAGTTGTCCATACACAAGAATGACATAATCAGTATAAAATGGATGGTATGGTTAAAAAATATATTATATATTAAATTTTCAATATTATTAAGATGTAAATAATATAATATATAAAAATTTAATCCATCATCATTTACAGTAGTGAGAGGTGATGGTGGAAAACAAATTACATTGGTTCACTAAGTAGTTGTCCACCGAACACAGAACTGATGGTTTTGTCTCCCAATTGATGAAGGATGAGATGGATTAATGTTTTTAAATTAACATAATAAAATATTAGTATTTTTTAGATACATATTTTATTATATAATCATGATTTAATAATATTTTAAGGATGTGGAAGAAGAAAGAAACCAATGATTCTCAGTTAGGAAAGATACATCTTCTTCAGACCTCCTATTTGGATTACAACTAAAACCACCCTAGATTGGATTTATTATAAGAAAAGGAGTCTATTATTGAGGGTTAAATTAAGGAAGGTATTTTGGAATTTATCTTCTTTAATAAAAATGTTTTAGAGGTGTAAATTTGAGATTAGAGTGGCTTCCCTTTTATAAATAGGAGAGAGAGAACGCATAGAATTTATGAGAAAAAAAGTAATAGTCATGTATTAATCATGTCACAAGGATAAAAAATGGACAAATATATAAAATTTTATGATATAATTTCAAAATATGTCCACAAAATTGGTTTTTTACAATTTTAGGTCATTTTTACCCTAACCTTTTTAGTTTAATCCCCCAGTAAAACTGTTTTAACCTTAACGGTGGCAATTAATTTTAATGTTTTCACTATTCATTATTTTAGAAAAATAAGTTGAAATTATTATATAAAATTAATTATTATGATTTAAAATATTTAAAATATTTTTAAAAATTCAATTAACATAAGTAGAAGAATTTAATTTAAAATTAAACCCACTAACATGACGAAAAAATGATTTTACCAATAATTATTTTTTTCATAAGTATAAAAGTTTTTATAAAAAAATTCAACATCAAATTGATTCATATAGACTAAATCTTATATATCATAACATAATTTAACTAATTTTAATAATCAACCATTTTAATACAATATATAACTTTGTGAATTATTTAAATGAAAAACAAGTTTTTGATAAAAATTATTATTTGTAATATCCATTAAAAAATAATATTTTTAGAAAAGTACCAAAAAAATATCCCTAAATAATTTTTACAATTTTTATTTAATAAATTAGGTTAATTTTTAAAATATATTTTTTAAAATTGGAAAATAAAATATTTTTTTTATTTTTATAACAATAATCAATAAAAATTATTTTTAGAAAAAAGTATTTTCCAAAACTACAAATACTTAACTGAAAATTAAGTACTTATTCATACATATATTTTTTTTATCATTAAAAATTAATTTTTAAAAGGTGGTTGTTAATATTTTTACCTTGAAATTTAATGGCTACATTATAATGGTCAAATTTAGATAATAATATAATAATAGTATATGATGGTTTGTTTAAACTCAGTGTTGTATGTTGTATATGCTATTAAACATAGTATTAATTTAAAATAAGAAGGTGTTACATATATAGATGTTTAGAGTAGATTATATTTCTATAAATTTTATTATTCTTCTATATTATCATTATGAAACTATATATAATGTATAAGTATTACCTCTTTTTCCCTCTTTTAACACATCCCTTTAGTGGTCAGTTAACCAACTAGGAGGACTTTGTAAATTATCTACTTATAACCACCATCATAGAATGTTATAATAGATTAATTATAATGTATAATTGTGTAATTTAATATATTTTTAATCTTTATATTTAATTTGGATTATGTAAATATAATAATTAATTAAAATAATGAAATCTAATCAAAATGGTAAAATTTCAAGACACATGTTATTGAACCATTTATCCTTTAATAAAAAAATTTAAAAAAAGTATGCTGATTATTATTGATAAATAGTGATATAAAAGAATCTAATTCACTTTTATATTCAGGTTTTAAGAAACATAATTTTATTATATATGATCTATAAACCTCAAGAAATAAAATGAGACATAAGGTAAGGGGACACTTGAACTCATATCTTTCTTTTGTGTTCATACTCTTCTGATATATATTTTCACAATGTTTCTTATAAAAAAATTTATTAATGCATTCTATTTAAATTTCCATTTTTATTTTTTTGATGATATTCATGTATTCATTATTTTGGGATGCAATCATAGCCACTTTTGGGATTTTGATCAAGACTTTATCTCAGAATATCTTATTGATTCGTATAGTATTTATTCTAATACATTATATGAAATATGATTTTTTATTTGTTAATTATGGCCTTTACTCTCTAAAATAATTAATTACCTTATTATTTTATTAATGCCAAATTTTAAATACCACTATACGATTCATAACACAATTACAAAACTCATTCTTTTCTCATGGATTTATTTTTTTTATTGATATATGTTCTATTTCTATATGGATTTCATGATTATGAGAACATTATTATGTTTTGGGTGGAAATGTAATTATATATACCTATTTTATAGTAGATAAAGTGATATATTTCATGAGATTACTATTTTTAGTGAACATGATGTTGTATTTATTCACATATTATGAAGTGATATTTTGTACAAATAAGTTATTGGTGAACATGATTATAGATTTCATCACATTATATGTTTTGGAGTTGTCCAAAATGATATGACTTTTCATTAATATTAATACATAATATTCCATGTATCCATAAAATAATTACCATATAGTTCTCATTCTGTGGTTATAATATGTTGATGATGATTATCATCACCCATGTTCTCAAGTTATTTCATGTTTCATGTTTCTCCAAACTACCCCCATACTAGGATTTTATATCACCATTTATTGAATGTATGTCCACAAATGATTAACTATTTATATAACAATTTAAGGTATTTTTAATAACAATAATAATAATTATAATAAAAATTACAACTGGAAGGGGATCCTCAGGTGATTACATATAATTAGATGAATATTGTAGTATCAACAAAACAATGAATAAAGCTTTAAATAAAATATATAATTTTATTTTTATTCATGTTGTATAACTATAATTTTCCCAATAAACTAGAATAATCAATTTTGAAATATGTTTTTATTTGGTTTTTTATCTTAAACAATTTTATAATAATCATGTTTTTAAAATGCATGTCACTATAATTGGTATTAGAGAATGTTTTAGTCAATTTTTTAGTTAGACTAGTACATGATAACCTCGGTTATGAATTATTTTCCTCATAATTTAAGACTTATAATTCTGTTACACATGTCAATAAGTTATTTACCGATACTTTATTAACTAATGTTTTTCTCAAACCATTTCTTTTAGAAAAATAGTGGGAATCCAAATTAAAAAAATAAAATGGTGAATGGAATAAATACTATGTAATCATGAACAATTATATTTTTATTTGATTCAAATTATAAATAATAATTTATATCCATTATGTTTTCCAAAACTATTAAATATCCTTCATGATACCTTGAAATAGACATATCTATGAAAAATTCATGTGGTGTTGTCATTATAACCAAAGTATTAGACTCTTTCCCCATTAGGATATGTGGGAAGATTCTCCTTTTAAATCTTATAATACCTACTTTATTATAATTTAATGTCATTATGGGAATGGGTATAATCTCATTATATATATCTCCAACAAACTGCCAGAAAAATGAAATTTATTTCTATATCTTGAACCATCTTATGATTCAATAAATATTCAATGAATATTATGAGTCTTCATTAGAAAATCCATCAAAGGTTTGAGTATTGATAACTAATAAAGAATAATATCTTGATCAAATGGTTGATATAAAGAAAGGAATCAAAATTAGTGACATTATAATGTAAGGGAATATACTAACATATTATAAAATTATTTTTTGGCCTTCCCCAAGATAATGAGGTAGATTTACCAAATAAAACTCTTACGTGAAGCGACACCTCTTTCCAAGAGACCATAGGATATGGTATTGATAATATTTAAGGATTTAAATAATAAATTGAAAGTGTATTTTCATCAAAAGCTTATATTCCCAAGTGAATCTCCTTAGGGTGAACCAGTTCTCTTGGTTAAGAAGAAGGATGTGACAATGTGGTTTTTCATCGTCTACTAAGAGCTGAACAAGATAACTTTAAGGAATAAGTCTCCACTACCATGGCTTGATGAATTATTAAATAAAATTTGAGGAGATAAATACATCACAAAAGTATATATTTATTCTGTATGTCCTCAAATAAATTTAAATATAGAATCTATTCAGAAGACAACATTTATTATAAGATATAAACATGAAAAAGTTCATAGTGATGTGAGTTAGAAATAAAGAACCCCCATAATCACCCCTGACTTAATGAATATAGACTTTAAATACTAATTTGATAAATTTTTAGTGGTATTAATTGTTGTTATTTTGACAAACTTCAATATCATTTAAAAATACGAGGATAATCTAAGGATAGTTATTAATACTTTAAGAAAGATTAATTTGTATTCAATGTTTAAAAAATATGAATTTTGGATGAAAATGTCACAATCTTTGTTAATGTTATCATAATTTAGGGAATATCAATACATCATTTAATGATATAGAATATTTTTGAATTTAATAGTTCAATAAGGGCCACAAATAGGTATATTTTTATTGAATTATCTGGGTAATACTGATGCATTATGAGAAATTTCTCATGATTTTGTATTGTTATAAAAAATATAACATGAAATTTGGTAAATTATATCAATATTGAATAATGTAAATTAATATTTAAGGATATTAATAACATGTTAATAATTTTTTCATATACTCAGACTACCATCAAATGAAGAATGTTTTGTCGTATACACTGATGCTTTAAAGAAAATGTAGGCTTGTTTACTCATGAAAACATGATAAATTGATATCCTATGACCCATGAAATTTTAATATCCATGAGAAGAAATAACTGAAATATGATTTGGATTTAGTATTTGAAATATTTTAGTTAATGATATGTAGGCACTACCTCTATAGATAGAGGTGAAGTTCCATGGTTCTATCTAGATCATCGACTGAGGAGTGGGTGAATGTGTTATCCCTTTATACAAATTCTTATTTTCCATTCAATAACTATGATAGGTTAATATATTTACAATATTATAATTATTTCTCAAAGACAGACCCATATAATTTAATAAATAAAGGGACAAAGAAAAATAATTTACAAGGTTAGATCGTAATTTGAGATCTATCTCATTTCCATGTTTGGGAAAATTTATAAGTCAAGGTTATTTCACTATAAATCACTATGATTACAGGTGAAAGATATATCCTAAACAATCTTGATTAAAAAATATCATAAAATTACTAGTTACTAAGTAAAGATATTGGCCACCTCCCAAATATTTCTTTATTTTAGCTCCCATTATTGCGAGATAACTCACATAAATACCTACTCATATCCAAATGATGTCTTTATAACCCCCAAGAGTTATTCAAGCTAACCTTCCAGAAAACCTCAAATATTTGTTTGAATCCATTTATAATTTTTTTATTTAGTGAGTTGGACTTATTATCTTTAAATTTCATACATCCCTATATTATTTAAGGGTCAATGGAATTTATTATTATTATTATTATTATTATTCTTCATTGCATATAATGATCCTAGATGTAGTTGGATTCATTATTCTTAGATACACATGTTATTTTAAATTGAATTACTACTATTAGGTTTCAATTTGATACAAGGATATATTTCCCTTTTAGAATAGTGTATTGGATTCTCAGTTCATTTCTCTATGAGAGAATTACTGATTCTATAAAGAGGTTGTCTTATGAAAATCTATTATTCTTTATAAGCGTCTCAATTTTATTATCATTATTCTTCTCAAAATTTCATATTATTGTATCACCAAATAATAATCCCTATATTAATAATATATATTTTCTTCTCCATAATTCATTATATCGATATATACGTTCACTTTTTCTTAAACTTCTTTTAAATTGGGGTCTCTCAGGATAAAAAATATTCCCTTCTTCTTTAAAACAATATCCAATGTTAAATAAAATTGATACCCTTTTTATTTTCCATTCTCAATTTATCCTGATGAATATTTTTGCCTTTAATCCATGTAGCAGTCTTGAGAATATTCTTCTTATAATATCACATGAATATCCATAGGAATAATCAATATTACTATAAGAATATAAAATAGCATAATCATATTGGGGTGTGGAAACATCCTTCATGTCATAATTACATTTGAAAATAAAAGTGTACTTTAGCTTTATTCACAAACAAAATCTTTTCCCAATCCCCTCAATTTATAACATTAATCACAAATCGGTCTGTGATAATTAATATATTGAAGAACAATACAAGATTCATCACATTTTCACTTCCAAATATATTTGTCCTTTTAGATCCAAAATTAATCTACATTCATTAATAGAAAATATCTATTAGGTTTGATATTATTTTCTACAAAAATGAAATTTATTTTCCCAGTAACTTTATATTAAATCAAAATTCATTTGCGATATTTAAAAAATAGTAATGATCAGTTCTGGAATATTTATGTTTTTTTTATATTTTGATTAGCAATACTATATTTAAAATATACTCATCTAAAAATCTTGTAATTAATTAATAGTGATCACCTCACTCTACTGTCATTTCATCTTCCTAACATCAATTTTTTAATCATGTAGTGTCAAAGTATCATGATTTTTATTCTTAATAAACTAGTTTAACCATCGTCTGATTTATGGTCTTATCACCAAGTAAAATTTTTTTTGTCCAAAATTTTCATTATAGGAATATTCATTTTCATATTAAATGAAAAATAGGTTCAGGATTATTTACACATAAATACATGGTCTATAGATTTATATTTTTGTCTTTGTTTATTCTTAGTCAATCCACAAAATCTAAAGATATACTCATTGAAAAAATAATTATTCACATACTTTTAAAGATAAATATAACTAATAAAAACCTTTAGTCACGTGAATATACACCTGTAGTGTTTTTATCAATAATACTAACTTATTAACACAAATGAATTTAAATATATCATATATAAATCCTAGTTTTCTTTCACCTCATTACTGAAAATAAAATTAAAGGGTGGAGGTTTTCTTCCTGTAATTCATATAATATGTATAATGGAAATTATTCTCATACCATCTAAATTTTAGAAACTATATTATCACCATTTTTCATACACCTTTTTTATTATCCTCTTTATTAAGAGAATCAGTCAATTTCTTCTGAGAGAAGGGTGGTTCCACATTTTACCTGAAAATTATCCTTAAATTAATCAACTCTAAGTCTACATGGGATATCCCAGTGTAGGAAAAAAGAGTGGTCTATTTATACAATTAATGTTTTCCATATACAGACTATAGTGTGATGCTATGTCAAGAATCACTTCTTAAGTGTTTCTAAAATAGATTCTCAATGATTTTTAAGAATGTGTACTAAAATTAGGAAAACACTTTAAAAAAATTAATTGTAAGAATGAATTTTACCCTTTTTATTTTTGTTAGACAACCAAATCCCCTTAATTACAATATTAAATGTATATTAAAAGAGAATTTAGAAATTTAAAATCATACCTTAACCATATGTTTTTTACGGACTCTCTTAAACTCAATATTTTACCTGAAATAATAATTTTCTAGTAGAATTATCTTCTAAGATCCCCTTTAAGATATAATATTAAATAGTATTTATCATAGCTGGTTTTCTCTAGAAATAACCAATTGAGATTCTCCATGATGTTAGTTCTTCTTACTCTATAATAATCACAACATACACTAGTATTCTCCTTGATTATCATTAAATTCCAAGTACAATATTAAAAAACAAAAATTTTCTGAATAATGTGAGTCTCCATAAACTCATCAACATGATAAAAAAGGATAATAGTAGAATGTTAACACAGAAACTCCCTTTATTAATGGTACATAATTTCAATAACTCTTCATTATTTCTTCACCCATGAATTTCCAATTATACGCATAACTGGAAAGTAGGGATTTATTATCTTTATTTAAAACATTAATTTTTAATGGAACAACATTATTTAATTTATATAGTTGAGAACATTCATTTTTTTATTTTTCATGATATTCTTGGTCATTTTGAACTATTTAGAACATAGGATTTGACAATATTTGTATGCATAATCAGCCTTATTACTGTGCGCTTCCTCTAAATTTATAGGATAAATTTTTGATATTTAAGGTCCTATGTGTATTAGATTTATTCTTAAATAGTCCAAAATTTTTTCAAACCAATGTCATATAATTTAAATATATACGTCAATAATATTTTCACTTTCCAAGAAAATAAATAGTATCATTTATATTACAATTTTTGGGTAACCATTCCAATTATTTATCAAAACATATACACCACCAAACTAATCTAATATTCTATCTGTTATACTGATTCCTTCCATGTTGATTTCAGTTTTATTTCTTATTTCTTCAAGTAAAAATAACTTTTTAGGGATCTAGAATACGCCTTTTTCTTCTATAGTAGAAGAATCTTCTCAAGATTTTGATATCCTTTTCATCATTCTTAATTGACTTCTTAGGAGTGGTTTGAACAACTTTATTCTTCTTTTACTCCTCATGGTTGACTTATCTTCCTTCTTAACCTGCTTCCTTTACTATTATAGTCTTATAATAAATTCATAAGAAGAGTTGAAAATGATTGGTATATAACAACATCCATTATAGAAGTGACCACTTGCGTTACAATAATAATTTAAAATTTTGAGTGAATCAAATATTTTTTTTGATAAAATAGATTATTATTTTTCTATAAATTATACAAAATTTAAGTATTTTTTAATTTTATCACACCCAAATTATAAAATTATAATATTTTATTCAATTTAGTATTTCACCCACAACATTGAGGATAAATGACCCATAATATATATTAATTTAAATATAGTATCTATTATATCAGGTGGATAAGATAACCCTATGTAACACCCCAATCTTCCATGGTACTCTTCTCTTTGAATAATACAATAGCATGTGTTGTACGCAACTTTGAGTTCTAACACACCACAACCAATCAAACAAGCCGTTATGAATAGTATTACCCACTTTTTCAAATTTTCAAAATCGTATCATTCAAAATGGACTTCATTTTTTGGATTCGGAATATAAAAATTATCATAGGGTGAATTTTTAGTATTTTTCTGAAAACATTCAATTATTAATGAATAGTAAAAACAATAAGTTATAGTTTAAAATCGAATTTTTATTTAAATAATTATTTATTTTATTTATATTTATTTTAGGTAAAAATAGATAAATAATACCTATATAAGTTCAATTTAATTCATTGGAGTCAGTTTATAATAATTTTAGATATATAAAACTTTTATTGAACTATTTACCATCTTTAACCCACCTCCTAGAAGCATTTGAAAATACACATAAAATAAAATTTTACCGCTTCTGTGAGTTGAATTTCAAAAATCCGAGAGACACGGTTGATTTTAGTAAGTAAAATGTGGTACAATAAGATGAAAATAATTTTTGGTGAATAGTAACGTTTTACTTTTATTTACCATGGTTAAAAGTAAATATAGAAATTAAGGGTAAAAATGATATTTTTATTATCCTAACACATGATCTAATTATATTGAATAAGTATAATTAGACCAAAAAATACCTTATAAATAAAATATGATCCTTTAGGTCCAATTGGATATGATTAGGACATTTATTATCATTTAATTCAAAGAAGAGTTAAAAGAGTTAAAATCAAAGTTTAATAATTACAAAATTTTTAATATAGTGTTACACATAATATAAATTTGACTGTAAATATTCATTATAAAGGTAAAAATATTTCATACATAATGGTATTTTATTTATATTTTTTAGACATTAAATAATTTAATTTATTTGTGACACAATGATGATACAGTAATTACCCAATTAATAAAATATTAAATTAATTGATATTATAAATGTACAAATAAATGATATTTGATAATTATTAGGAATTATACAAATTTTCTAGGTTAATATGAAATATTAGAGTTGGTTAGATAAATTTGGTTTGAAGTAATAATGTTGTTATGAATTTAGAAAAAACAAGACGCCAAATAGTGTCAAAATTGAAATAAAAGAGTTTTTAAAACAAAAATTATATTATTAATTGATATTATATTACTAAAAATCTAAGGATCAGAAAAAATAATTATATAATTATAGGAGTATCATTAATGAACCACTTTGGGTTCTCTTGGAGGTATATAGTATGCTTATTAACAATATAATATAAAAATACAAAGAGACATGGTATATGCCAAACTATTTAACTAAGAGTTAAATATAAAAGATAAGGTTAATATAGTGACCCAAACTAGTCTAAAACCAATTTTTTGAGTGGTTTTCGACCCATCCTCACCTTATTGGTTAAATAATCTATTTTAAAGCCATTAAAAATTGAAAAGTATTTTATTATAAAATAATATTGTAGATTTTCCTAAGGTGCCCCTCACCCCTCTTATAAAAGGGAACTCCCACTTCTCTCTAATTCACACCATCAAAGCCATTTGGGCCATTAAAACCCTACATAAATTCCCTATCAAATATCCTCCCTTCATCCTAGAGGCCTTCCTTTAGTCAGAAATCCATCCTAAAGAGCCATTTTGATCAAATCAAAATGAAGAACCCGAAGAAGAGATAAATATCTCAACACCTCTTTCAAGTTCCTTTATTCTTCCACTTCTGTTTTATTTGTCGTTTCCATTATAAAATAGTAACTCTAGAATATTATATATACTGTGATGTCATTATAAATATGGTACAACCAAATTCATTATTCTATCTATCCTTTGAATGACATGTCACCATATGTGCGTACGCACGGCTTACCATCTCCACGTTGTGGGGTAATTGTTATTCAATACATTATTATCTGAATGAGTATAATAATTATATGTAATTGATTTAAATAATAAATATAAAATGATAATTATTATTTATATATGATATAATATCCTGTTATATATTATTTTAACATCAAAATAATGATATTGTCGATAGTGCGTACGTACAGATTACAATCTCCACGAACATGATTAGATTCATTCCCCATCATATCCATTCAAGACTAAAATTCATTAGTTGATTAAAAATAATGTTTAATGAAATGATATCATTCAGAATATTAATAATATACATCCCATCCATAACAAATATGACTCACATAACAAATAATACAAAGGAAAATGAATCCGTTAACACCCGAAAAAACGATAATACTAAAATATTATTAACAAAGCAATGTTAAAAGATCATATATGATATGATATTAATTTATATTATTCCAGTATAATTTAATATCAATTATTTTACCATTATACAAGAGGTTAAATTACCCCCACCCAAATTAAAGTACAAGGTAAGGGCTATTTCTACAATCAATTCATTATCAGAGGTTGTTTATACGTAATTATCTTCTAAGACCTCTTTATCACCCACATCCTTGTTTCTTAAAAATGTATTTCAAAACATTATTACTATTTTTTAGAATATGGGTTAATGTAATTTATTACTTTTTTTAAATTTATAAGATGTTCATTAAGTAATCATTTCTTCATTTTCCAAACAAGGTACTTTTTGACCTTTTCTACTAATTTAAGGTAAGAATGTTTTTAACTTATATGACAGGTGTGATTATTTTCCATCGTTATTACATCGTCGAAGCTTCCCATATAAAATTTTAATAATATTTCCTAAATAATTTTTTCTTTTATAATTATATAAATTTTAAATTATTTCAAAATAGAAAGAGATATTTCTCTAAAAATAGATTTTAATTTTATCCATGTCAACATCCTTTGATGGATTTTTGGTTTATTTGATGTTGATTTATTATGATAAAAAACATCCATATTGTATTGAAGGTTTTGGGATGCGTTTGAATGTGGAGGTGATATTTATATACCATTCATGGTTTATGGATAAAGTATTGGCATTTGATATGCTAGTTTTAATATGAATGTTTCTATTAGGTTTAAACTTTTTCATATGAGGAATGAATTGTACTTAGTATGTAATGGGTAGATCATTATATAGCTTCTCGATGCATCGGTAGGTCTCATGAGACAAACTAGTGTCTTGGCTCAAGTCCTTGAAAAAATATTATTTGTAGTCTTAGCAAAAGGCCTTGACTATGTGGTTATGAAAGTCTGACTTTATGAATTCCATCATTATGAAAGTGGCTATTGATATTGCATGTGATTATTGAACTTGTAGAATATCCATGTGAGCAAGTGAATAGAATTATTCTGATTTTATCTTTTCCATATTATACTGAATTACAAGTTTAAAAGTATTTTGTTTTAGTCTTATACATATCCTTAAATGTTTATACTAATTTATGAAAGTTTCTGCTATATTGTTATCCTTACTAAGCATATGAGCTCACCCCTTTCTATGTTTTATTTTTCCTAGGATGCAAAGAAGTATATTTTTACTGAATTTAAGGGATATTATATGGGATCTTAGTGTTGTCTATGGAAATAATGTTGTTGTAGTTTTCCATTTTATGATGTAATGTAATCCTTTTGAATGTATCTAGTACTCCCAAGTCTACTAAACTAATCGGCCTTTTGAGTCTTGACATTTTGTGATCATACAAATGTTTTGTAATAATTATCTAACTCTGGGTAACTGGTGTCTTGGCTTTACATTTGGTTTCATAGAATGTTTAATACAAACCTTGGAATCCAGATTTAGATAAACTCTGATTAGAGCACATAGCCCTAAGATAGACTTTGAGGATTAGTATAGAAGAAATTCCTAGAATTTTGGTATTATAGAGATTTTTGGAGTTTTCCAAGAAATACATCCCTATCTCGATATGAGCAGGTAGAGGCGGCTTTGGACCAGATGTACCTAGTGGTAAAACCCAAAAACATCTCTTTGAGCTAGACTCAAACGGGATCTGGTGCATGACAAAGGTCCTTGCAGTACTCTTGGTTACGACACTCCTGGGGGAAATGTTTAGGATAATTCTCATTTTCTTTAAAACCATTATGAAGGGTTTATAAGTATATACTTCCTCAAAAAAACATTTTTATGATTTTGGATTATATCCGTAAACTTTCAATTTATGTTAAGTGTTTTACAAGGTTGGGATTATGTATTTCGATTCATAAAGTAATCTAGTTTATGCCATTGTTTAGAAATGGAGCTTAGTGGAAAGAATGGAAACATTATCAATGAACAAAATCCATGTAGGAATTTACCTCCAACTCATGATAATTATAGTGGAGATGGTGATGAAACTCATGTTGATCTTCTAATCACCATACTAGGATAACTTACTCAGGTTATGAATAATAACCTTACCCGTATGGAGCACCCTGATCCACAACAAGGAGGTTCAATGTACGATCGATTTATGAGGAAACAACCACTAACATTCAATTGGGGTACAAATCCATTAGTAGATGAGAAATGGATAAATTCATTAAATAAAATATTCCATGCCTTAGGGAGTAGTGAAAGGGAAAATGTTGTCATGGGAGTTCACTGCCCCACTGGAGATGTTTATCAATGGTGGTCATTGATTCAAAACAAAAAGGAAGATGATAAAGTATCAAATATGGAATAGAGGGAGTTTAAAGGGATTTAATTAGAAAAATAATTTCATCATGACCATCGAGCAGATATGGAAAGACAATTTTTAAGTCTGAGGAAACAAGAGGATGAGAATTTTACAAAGTACGAAGCTAACTTTACAGGGTTAGTGGGTCATGTTGTAGATTATATACGAACCCAAAAAGTAATATTGATAATTTCATTGATGGATTAATACCATTTTTCCATCAAGAATTAGTCTCATAATCCTTCTCATCGTGTGAAGATATTATCTCATGTGTTATCAAGATAGAAAAGTAAATCTCTTTGTCATATAACTTTAAAGAAAATAAAGAGAAGAGGAGATCTGATGTAGACTCTGGAAGTGAAAATAAGGGGAATAAGGGAAATGTTGAATATCTATCCTATAACACCCGAGATTTTTATGAGAAATGTTTTTTTATGTTATATACATCATCAAAGGAACCTTTAACTACACAAAACACTATCTTCGCTTGCTTTACACGCAACCACGACCTTCCTCGATAGCTTGCGTCGTACGCAATACCAAGTTTCACTAAACAACGATATGCTATTAAAATATTATTAAAACTAGTGGTAATGAATAGTAATAAAAACTTTGTGAATTTTTTTAAATTTAATCTATCAAAATGGACTTCATTTTTGGATTCGGAATATCGAAATTAGCCTAGGGTAAAATTTTTGTTATTTTCTTGAAAACTTTCAATTTTTGATGAACAGTGAAAACACTAGGTTAGTATTTAAAAACTGACTATTTATTTAAATAATTATTTATTTTATTTAAATTTATTTTAGTTCAAAATTGATACATAATACCTATATAAGTTCAAAGTAATTCAATGGATTCATTTTATAATAATTTTAGATATATTAAACTTTTATTGAACTTTTCACCGTCTTTTACCCACCTCCTAGGAGAATTTGCTAATTCACATAAAACTTAATTTTACCACTTCAGTGAGTGGAATTTCAAAAAGACGAGAGACACGGTAAATATCAAGGACTAAAATGTGGTTCAATGAAATGAATATAATTTTTGGTGAATAGTAACTTTTTACTTTTTTTTACCACGGTTAAAAGTAAATAGGGTAATTAAGGGTAAAAATGATAATATTATGACCCTAACACATGTCTTAATTCTATTGGATATGTGTAATTCGACAAAAAAAAACTTTAGGAATACAATATGACCATTTAGGCCCACTTCGATTAGATTAGGACATTTAATATTATGTTATTTAAAGAATAGTTAAAATAGTTAAAATCAATGTTTAATAACTAAAATATTTTTGATATAGAGTTATAAATAAGATAAATTATACTATAAATATTCATTAGAAATAAAATGATTTCCTAAATAATGGTATTTTATTTAAATTTTTTAGAAATTATATAATTTAATTTATTTATGACACAATGATGTTGCAATAATTATCTTATTAATGAAATATTAACATAATTGATGACATAAGTACTCAAATAAATGTGATTTGAGTCTTTTTATGAATTATAATATTTTTATAGGTCAATATGACATGTTAGTATTGATTTAATTAACGTTTTGCGAACTAATCATTCTGTTATTATTTTCACAAAAATCAATTACCAAATAGTGTCAAAATTGACATAAAATAGTTTTTAAAACAAATATTATATTATTAATTGTGATTTTATTAATAAAAATATAAGGTTCCACCAAAATACTTAGATAAGGTTATATATATTAATAATATAAAACTTGGGGGTCGTTTGGATTGTTATAGTAAGTTTACTAACATTATAGTGTAAGAAAACAAGAAGACACGGTAAAAGTTAAATTAGCTAACTAAAAGTTAAATCTAAATGATAAGGTTAAAATAGAGACCTAAACTTGTCTAAATTCTATTCGATGGGTGGATTTAGACCTATACCCACCTTATCCTCGAAATAAATCAATTTTAAGCTATTAAAAACCAAATATGAATTTATAATAAAATAATATTTTTTGTTTTTCCAATGGTTCCCCTCTCCTCCCTTATAAAAGGGCACCTCCTCCCTCTCATCCTCACACCACTTTGAGCCTTCAAGCTCAGAAAAACCCTAAATTTCTCCACTCCACTTCCCTAGAAACATCCTAGAGGTTCTGGTCTTCTTCAAGGACCATATTTAATGCCCAAAGATGAGGTTAAGAAGAGGCGCTTCAAAGAAGAGGTAATGGTCGTTACTGATTCTTTCAACTTTATTTCTTATTATACTTCTTCTTATTTAGTTATTTCATTATGAAGTAACAAAATAAGTATCACTAAGATACATATATGTTATTATAAATATGAAACAAACCTATTTCACCTTCTATCCATCCTATGGAAAATGAAATCACCGAGCGTGCGCACGTACGGAATACCGTCTCCACGCCGTGGTGTAATCTGTTTTCCATCCCCACCTTACTTTTCTGGGTATTATGGTGTAGAGAATAACTATATATGATTAATTTAAAGTGATATTGATTCTGAAATAGTATACATACACTCCAATACAAGTCCATGATCATGGGAACGATATCATCGCTTGTGCGTACATACGGAATACCGTCTCCACGATGTGACGCGACTCGTTCTGAATGATCTTCATTGCATAATGATTATATAAATGAATTGAATCAATAAATATGATATATATTACACTAATACTATTCTGTAAATGAGGTATCTATAACCAAAAAATAATAATATGAATTTATTCGACAAAACACGCATAAGAAAAAAAGTAATAAACACCCGAATAACAAGTAGAAATGAAATATTACTAATAAGAAGCTATGAATATGATAATATATGATATCATAACAATAATTATGATTCTAGAATAAGTCAATGGAATTATTTAAATCATTATACAGGAGTTTTGGACACTTACGAAGCAAATCAGACTTAAAGTTAGGGAAAATATCACAATCTCAATTTTTATCCGAGATTGTCTTTACTTTAGAATTTACTGGGGAATATTTATCATCCATATCCATGTTTCATCAATATTTAATATTATTTATATCCTACTACAATTTTTTAAATATAATTTTACCCTTCGGTGAGTTTTTAATAAAAGATATGAAAAGAATCTTTTGTGGTTTTTCGTACGAGACACTTTTTGACTTTTCCGGCCAAATTACGAGAAGAATGTTTTTTATCTTATACGCCATGAATGGATTTTTAGGAAATTATTTCCATTAAGATTCCTTTAAAAGTTTTCATGTTTATTTTTAATCAAATTCTTTTAGTTTAAAATTATATGACATGTTAAGAAGGGAAAAATGTTTTTTAAGTCGAAAGGATATTTTCCTCAAGAATGAAGTTCAATTATTTTATCAAAATTATTTTCCATATAAGATAATATATGGTTATGTTTCTATCCATATTTTTACATTGATTTGATTATGTTATTATGGAATTATTTTTATGAAGTCCTTTTATCTTATATGATATATGTTATGATGGCATGATGTTTAAGAATCCCATTTTTATTACATGGGTTATGTTATGATGTATGATTTATGATTTTGTGGCACACATAAGAAAGGTTTCATTATGAGATGGGTGGGACCTAAATATCCCTCCAATGAATTGGGTAAAGATTTATATCTCATGATATAGACATGGCTGGAATGGCAGGTTAATCCGGTTCAGTGAAACAGGATGGAAACGAGGAGTGAACTCGGTTCAGAAATGGACTTTGTCCACTAAGATAGTCTTGGCAATGAGTCTAGACTAATAAGAAAAGATTCTCTATGATTATGTGTGTATGGAACAAAGTTTCATGTTTTAAGTTATGAGTATTTGGATTACATTTCACTATTATGATTGATCCCATGTCATTATATTATGACCTCTTTTGCAGGACAAAATTTTCAAAATGTTATGTTCTTAAGAATATGATATGATTGATATTTATTTTAATTACCCATACTAAGCATTTAAGCTCACCCTTTTGTATGTTTTATTTTCCCCAGGTCCAGAATAAGGGTATTAAGTAGAATATGCCAAAAGGGACTCTAGATATGATGAAATAAAAGGAAGACAATGCAGATTATTTATGAACAAGTTGTTTATGTTTCCTAGTTTATAAAGACACTATACCTATATGGTCCTTTCATGGTTTTGTTATATGTTGTAATAATCGTGCTTCAATTTTGAAGCAATAACAAAGTACGTAAAGTATGGGTCATTAAAGTTGATATCAGAGGAAAGGTATAGTCAACATTTGGAAACTAGGATGTGAAAGCCTTAGTAATAACCCTAAGGATATATCCAAGCATAGAACACAATCTTAGTGTTTTAGAAATGGCCATGAATAACCTAATATAGGACCTTAAGTGTAAAATGTTTTTCTTGATTATGTGGTTTTTGTATTATAAATATATTTTATCACACTATTCTTCTTGGTTTTAGTCAATGGCTAGAACTTGAAGGAACCGTGTTAACGTAGAATGCGACGGGAAATGCAATGATTTCCCCCTTAGCAATAAAACATTATGGGAGATGGAATGAAAAATCTTGTATCCATGATCACACAACTTTCTCAAGCTATGAATCATGCAGGTCTTCCAAAGGAGCAAAGGAAGGAGCAACATTCTGTTGAATCCTTCATGAGGTAGCGTCCACCCTCATTCAGCGGGTCTACTGATCCATTAGAAGCTGAAAAATGGATCAGTACTACAGAAAAGATATTTTCAGTTCTTCAATGTTCTGAAAATGATAAAGTCATCCTAGTAGTATATCGTTTGGAAGGTTAAGCTGATCAATGGTGGAATCTTATCAACAATATGAGGCAAAGAGATGAAATTGAGTCCATGGAATGGGACAAGTTCAAGAACTTATTTTTAAATAAGTACTTCCCTCGTATTCTTCGAACAATGATGGAGAAGGAGTTTCTTGAACTAAACAAAAAGGATGATGAATCTGTTGGTACCTATGAAGAAAATTTTACAAGACTTGCAAGGTACGCTTCTAGGATTATTATCCAACCTGAGAGTAAGATCAATCGATTCTTTAGTGGCTTAAAACCAAGTCATCGAAGGGCGTTAGCCATAAGGGACTTCAATAGCTACGAGGAAATCATTCGATGTGATTTCAAAGTTGAGATGAAGATTGGAGTAACCCATCAATCATATGGGTTTGATAAGAAGAGGAAAATGTAATTCAAAGGAAAATCTAAAGACCACACTGAAAAGAATATGAGTTTTCCCTTATTCTCAAAGTGTGGAAAGAAACATGGAGGGAGTTGTCTTAAAGGGACAAGTAAATGTTTCAAATGTGGAAAAGAAGGTCATCGAGAATTTAAATGCCACAATGATGGGAAGAAGATGTCTAGTGATGTGAAGAAAGAAAATTCTATACAGGTTACACCTCCTACACTTCAATGTTACAAGTGCAAGGAAATAGGTCATTATGCCAATCAATGCCCTAATCCAAGGGTTGTTGAAGATGATTGATGTCAACAAACTCTTAAGGCTAAAGATAAAATAATGTCACATGCAATTTCTATCAGTGATGTGGAGTATGATAACAAAGTGGTGAAAGGTACACTTACCATCAACTCTATAGTAGCAAATGTTTTCTTTCATTCTGGATCAACCTACTATTTTAATTCTGAGGAATTTTCTAAGGTTATAGCCGTATTACCTCAACAATTAGATATTGAGTTAGCTGTGACAACCCCTAATCACACAATAGTTGTATTAAAAGTTTATAATTCTTATCTGATTGAAGTTTGTGGGAATATGCTTCCTGCAAATCTTGTGATCCTTCCTATAGTGGAATTTGATGTGATTCATGGAATGGATTGGATTTCCTTATATGGAGCTCATATAAATTTCAAAAGAAGGGAAGTCACATTTCATATTCCATATCAATCTATGATCATCTATCGATGCAAGGATGAATATAAACTTCCAGTGGAAATTTCTTCCATCTTATGGGTCTTGATTCCTCTAAATTAATGTTATTTATATTAAATGGTTGGTGAGAAACACACGATTAAGAATATTCCCATTGTATGGGATTTTTATGATGTCTTTCCAAAGGAATTGCCTGGTCTTCCACCAAATCGTGAATTTGAGTTTTCAATAGAATTGCCTGGTCTTCCACCAATTGAGTTGCAGGAATTGAAGAAGCATCTCCAAGAGAATCTTGATAAGGGATTCATATGCCCCAGTGAGTCACCTTGCGGAGCACCAATTCTGTTTGTTAAGAAGAAAGATGGATCAATGAGAATCTACATTGATTATTGAGAACTTAACGAGATCACTATCAAGAAAAAATATCCTCTCCCATACATTGATGACTTATTTGAACAACTACGCAGAGCTCAATACTTTTCCAAGATTGATCTTCGTTCAGGGTATCATCAACTAAGGTTCAAAAGGGAGGATATACCAAAAACGGCTTTCCATACAAGGTGTAGACACTATGAATTTATAGTGATGCCATTTGGTCTTACTAATGCCCCTGATATCTTCATCGATCTAATGAACAGAGTCTTTGGAGACTATCTTGATCACTTTGTGGTAGTCTTTATAGATGATATTCTTGTCTATTAAAAGAGAAAGGAAGAACATGAAGATCACTTGAGAATTGTATGGAAGACCCTAAGAAAGGAGAAGATTTATGCCAATTTTACTATGTGTGAATTTTGTCTTCAAAAAGTTGCATTTTTGGGTCAGATAATCTCAAAATAGGGGATATTTGTAGATCCGGCAAAGATAGAGGTTATTTAAAGATGGACAAGACCAACAACAGTAGCTGAGATTTGAAGTTTTCTTGGTTTGTCTGGATATTATCGACGTTTTTTGAAATATTTTTCATGATTATCTAATCCAATCACTAGGTTGACTCAAGAAGGAGTTAAGTTCATGTGGATGGAGGAATGTGAGGGGAATTTCAAGGAGTTGAAAAGAAGGTTATCCAGTGCACTTGTACTCACACTTCCTTGTAGTGGAGAAAGGTTTGTGATCTACAGTGATGCATCCAAGAAGGGGGTGGGGTGTGTTCTTATGCAAAATGATATGATGATAGCTTATGCCTCACGACAGTTGAAAATCCATGAGCAAAATTACCCAACTCATGATTTGGAGTTAGCTACATTAATCTTTGCATTAACGATTTGGAGGCATTATATTTATGGTGAATGGTGTGATATTTATACTGATCATAAAAGTTTAATGTATATTTTCACACAAAAGGAGCTGGATATGTGCCAAAGAAGATGGTTGGAGTTGATTAAGGATTACGACTGCTCAATTCATTATCACCCTGGGAAAGAAAACAAGGTTGTGGATGCATTAATTCAACAAGACCATGCTAGCGTATCCATGATGAGGATCACAAAAGATCCAATATTTATGGATTTACAAAGGATGGATCTTGGAATTATAATAGAAGGGAAAAAATCTTATCTTTCTCAAATGAATGATCAACCATCTATACATGTGAAGATTAAAGAGGCACAGAAAGAAGATGTAGAGTTACAAAAGAAGTTGAGAAATATTCCTGAATTAAACCTTCATTGTGATGGGATAATAAAGTTTCAAAATCGGGTTTGTGTTCCTACCATCCAAGAATTAAAGAAGGAGCTGCTGGATGAGGCTCATAGTTCTTCATTCTCTTTTCATACTGGAATCACAAAAATGTATAGGGACCTGAAAGAGTACTTCTGGTGGGATGACATGAAAAGAGATGTTTCTGAATATGTCTCTCGATGCTTGGTTTTTCCGTAAGTTAAAGCTGAGGGACATAAGTCTAAGGGGATGTTACAACCATTACCCATACCCGATTGGAAATGGGAAAACATCACTATGGACTTTGTCACCGGACTTCCTAAAACGTCCAAATGCAATAACGCTATCTGGGTCATAGTTGATCTTCTTACAAAGTCTGAACACTTCATTGCTATTAGAGAGGATTTATCTCTGGATCAGATTTCTAGGATATATGTAAAGGAAGTGGTAAAATTGCATGGAGTGCCACTTTCCATTATATCTGATCAGGATTTGAGGTTTAACTCAAAGTTTTGGTGAAGTCTTCAGCTTACTCTGGATACAGATTTGAGTTTCAGCACTTCTTATCATCATCAGACAGACGGTCAGTCTGAGAGGACAATTCAAACTCTAGATGATATGTTGAGATCTTTCTCTATGGATTTCAAAGGTGGTTGCGATCAACACCTACCTTTGGTGAAATTTTCATATAATAATAGCTTTTACTTTAGTATTCAGATGGCTCTTTATGAAGCACTCTATGGAAAGAAATGCAGGACTCTAACTTGCTGGGATGAAGTTGGGGAATGAAAACAATTTGGACCGGATCTTGTTGATGAGATGGTAGAAAAGGTCCGATCTATTCAACAACACATAAGAGCAGCTCAGAGTCGACAAAAAAGTTATGCCGATAACCGAAGAAAAGACGTAGAGTTTGAAGTGGGTGATAAATTATTCTATGAATATCTCCTTGGAATAGAGTAATGAGATTATGAAATAAGGAAAAACTGAGCCATAGGTATATCGATCCTTTCGAAATAATGGATCGTGTTGGGAAGGTAGCTTACTAATTGGAACTTCCACCGAATCTCTCTCATGTTCATGTTGTGTTCTATTTATCTCTCCTGAGAAAGTACATACCCAATACTTCACATGTACTCAGCTCAGAAGTTATACTGCTGGAGCAAGATCTTTCTTATGAAGAACAGCCAATAGAGATTCTGGATCGTAGTGAAAAAGATCTTCGGAACAAGACCACTCGCTTAGTGAAAGATTTATGGAGGAACCACCAATTAGAAGAAGCTACATGGGAGCTTGAGGATATTATGAGGGAAAGGTATCCTTATCTATTTGTTATGAAGTGATGAATTTCGAGGGATAAATTCATTTTATGGGGGGTAGAATGTAACACCCGATATTTTTATGAGAAATGTTTTGTTTTTATGTTATATACATCTTCAAATAAATCTTTCACTAAACACAACACTAACTTGGCCTGCTTTACATGCAATCGCAACATTCTTCGATAGCTTTCATTCTTGAAATAACGTTATATAGAATGATAGTACATTCCCTATGTTAATAAAATTAAAATATTTCTTATTGAAAATATTTTAATACTATTTATTAACTATGTACGTTCAGACCATATTGAACAATGATTATACAGCTATGACTATTATATAATAGAATGTCCATAATCCATTCTGAGAAATAATAGGGTTGGTTTTAGAAAGCATATCCCAATAAGTGTTAAACAAATATTAAATGTTCTATGTGGAATAATTATATTTTCCCAAAAAATAATCAGATTAAACCACATAATAAAAATAATGGAATAGGTATCAAACATATGTGAATCAAGTTTATGATAATTATTTTAACTCAAGGAATGAATTTTTAGTTTCCAAAAAATATTAATATTGGGAAAACTACATAATAATTAACCACATGAATAATGAAAGATGGTTTTTATAAAAAATCCCATTAAATAAAACTAGATTTATAAAAAAATTCATTTGTTATTAAATAAAAAATAAAATTAAAACATGTTTTAGAAATTATATTTTGCCTAGATGAATTAGAATTTAGACCATGAATACCCACAAATTTTTAGTAACTCTTTAAAACCCACTTAAAATTGTTTTCTTGTAATTAAACATAAAATTATATGATTAAAATACAATTCATTATATCAATTTTTATGTAACTAGTACATGAATAAAAAATATAATTAGGTGCAAAACACCTAATATATCTCAAAGATAGAGATTTTAGTCAAAACCAATTAAAACCTCTCGAATGTTGGAACAAAAATACCATGATAAACAAAACATTAAATGGAAAATTGAATATCACAAATTATAAAATGATAATGTTTTAAATTTTATTCTGTGGTGGTATGTACACCGTATAAAATCCATCATGGTGTATAAATAAATTTCTTGATGAATGAAATTGAATCTCAAACCCTTAACAATTAACTTAAATTCCATAATCATACTTTATCCTCATTTATCAAAGGCATATTTTTCTAAATCACATAAATCATATACTTAATCATACACATTTTCAGTCATATCCTTCATAAATAGTCTGTCTTTAAAGGATTTATTCATATTTTTGACATCGTGAGTTTATAGAATAGACCATTTGTACTTCTTTAAAAATAGGGATGAATGATTTTAATATTAATTGAAATTTCAACATTAATTTAGCATGAAAAATATATTAATGATTTTTTAATATATATTATAAATAAATAATGTAATTTATGATTTTTTTGCATAAAAACCATGATAATTAAATCGACGGTGATCTTGTCATAGTGATTCATAATGAACATTAGGTGATTACTTAATTAATGGTCTAAATGATCAAATAAAATTTCTATGACTAAAAAATAATAATTATATACTAATTTATATCATATATTACACTAAATTTGTTCTTTTAGTCTTTTATTTCACAAACTCATATTATTTTCTAATTATGTGGTTTAACAAACCCAAACAAGAACATGTAGTGATTTAATAAAATATTATGAGGTGGATTAGTTGAAATATAATTATAATAGAAGAATAATTAAATTTATTTCCTTATTAGTTTGATATATGATAATTTTTTTTTGTTTTTATGGTATGATTTAATGGGTATGAAAATAGTACATAATTTTATGATAATTTGATCAGCTTACCATAACTTTTTTAATATATTAAAATAAAAATGATCCCTTATTGCACAAATAATAATTGGATATATAATATGTATTAATATATCCATAATTATATCAAAAATAACATATTTTTAATTTAATACTATCCTTATATCCAACCTACTGAGATGGAAAAGGAAAATCAAACATGTTACGACATGGAGGCGGATATTCGCACAATGCAAGAACGACCATTTTGTTTCATTTAATGGGTGAGTTATATGAATAAATTGTTAAAGTAAAAATTATTTATAAACATTATATTATATAAATGAATTTTAAATTAGTATATTATTGTTTGTATAATTTTTTTAATGAAAAAATATAAGAAGGTAAATAAATATTGGATGACACTCATGTCATGGACATGTTTTTCCTTGGATATCTACTAGATCTTGAAGGAATAATGGTTACTACTACAAACCAAGGGATCCTTTTTTGGTATAATGTTATATGGAGAGTTTAATGGGTTATTTTTAATGGGACATCTTAGGGTATAGTGTTCCACGAATCGGTGATGATGTTACCCTCTTAAAATTGAATGAAATGATTGTTTTGGGAACATCGTTACATTTTTAAAAACCTTAATGACACCATTCAAGGTTTAATGTATCATAAGATTAATAAATTATAGGGGAAACATTTAATGGTACACAAAAATATAAAAAATTCTTTTACTAGGTTATTTTTTAATTTTTTTGGTTTTTACACTATAATAATCTATTTTTACCCACTTTTACTTATAACTTGTTAATTGATATCTAAAATTAATAAATAATTTTTATTAATAAAATTTATATTGAACTCCTTACCTTATTTTACACATATAATTTAAAATTTTAAATCATTTTATCAAAGAAAATTTATATAATATTGAAATTTTAATATTAAAATAATAACACATAATTTTTTTAAAAAATCATTTATAAGAAATAGTATTTTGAATATTTATGTTTAAATATAAGTTAAATTTTTCATGGATACTAATTGGAATGAAATAAAGTGATTTATTAGAGAGAAAATAATTTATATGAGACATTCAAGGAAATATAATATCGATTCTATCTTGAAAATAAATAAATTTGGAGAAACATTTCAAAAATATTTTCAATATTAATGTAACATTTAAATTAATTATAAAAATGTTGTAAAGATGTTTTATATATACAAAAAATATTAAAAAATGTACAATTTCAATACTTAATTTCATATCTAACAAATTTAATGTTTTTTAACTCTAATTGGTTATGAAAACACATTTATAAAATCATAAAGATTAAAATTTTCATAAATCCTTCATTTTTAAAAAAAAATATACCTTTTTTAAAATTTATCAAATATTTAAACTATGTCATGAATTATATTATGAATCAAAAAATGAATTTGATTATATTAACTTAAAATTCAAAATTTTAAAAATTATTTTTTGAATAAAGTCATAAAATATAATTAAACATAATTTTTAATAGAATGAAACATATTAAAATATTAAATAGTATTATTATTACTTTAAATATTTTACTATTTAAATTGGTCTTACCAATTATTAATATCCTAAATAAATTATGATAAATCATTTTATTCTTAATATAGATATTTGAATCACATAGAAGAAGGTTTAAAAAAAATTAATATTCCGTATAATAAATGATAATTTTTTTTAATATAGGTAACATAATTTAATTTTATTCATTTTAAAATTATTTTTTTATAGGTAGATTACATAAATTAATTACTCTTATTAATTACATCTAATTCAATGGCTAGGTTTTACTAACATTTTTGATCAATTATATTTTATGAAAATATAATTTTATTTCCATTTATGTTCTGTGTTACAAATCTAGAATGAAATAAAATTATTATACATAATTAAAAGTAATAATTTAAAAAAAATTGGGGTGTTTTGACCAATTTGGATTATTTATTAGAGATAGTTTATTTGAAGAACATGATCATTTAATGTTGAGCCATCCATGTCATGTGTGTCCTTTAGAAGCACAAGAATCTCCATGGGATCCCCTAAGAGAGTGAGATACGAAAACAGTCATAATATTATCACATTTTCATGCATTTTATATTTTTTTGGTTGAATATCGTTTAAGGACTGTATAAACCAATGAATCAAATTTTTACGAATTTTAATACGTAATATTTTTATAATATATTTGTGAGTTATTTATAGAGTTATAAAATAGATTCAAGAATCATGAATCCCTATTATTATAATATATAATGTAATATATTATCATTACCTTCTCATGAATGTATTTGTGAATTATTAATTTTCTCCTTAATGGTGTATTGTTTGGGTAAAAATATTGTGAAGTTGAGACTGGAAAGTAGGTTTTACCCCATGTGCGATGTAATTATAATTGAAATTGAGTTCCATGATGGTTTAAATCCTTGGATGCATTTAAAGGTTTTTAATTAAAATATTAAATTAGTAATTTAATATTCATTGTAATATAATAATCCAATATTTAATAATATCTAACCCAAATTCATAGAGATAACTTCATAACTTGAGGGGTTGGGTGGAGATAATTAGAGGTATTCTTTACCGATCGATTGTAGAGTAATTCTTGTATTTAATGATGAGTGTAGTATAATTAAAAAATACATTCTCATGAGTATCCATAACCAATGATTAATCTATTGAAAAGATAGATTTTTTAGTTAGGATTAAAAATATTTTTCATATTTTCCGAGTCGCGATTTATGTTCACATATTAGAATTTTCAACCAGAGAATGAACTAATTAAATTATTTAATTTTTATATTAATATACTGAATTATATTACCATAATCTTATGAAATATTCTAATTTCTCATGTTGGTTTATACTTTCTAATCTAATGGTTGAGTAAACAATGACCATTATGAATATTCAATTTTTTGTTTTTTTGGAAATATCAATATTTATTTATTTTTAATTACGTGCATTGATTTGGTCAGTGGTTTTATAAATTATGTTTTTAGTATAAGTTCAAATCCAACATGAAATCATGATTTTGTTGTTATAAAAGGTAATAGAGACTATGTAGTGGCGTGATGATTAAAAAACATTTGTGGATTTTCAATTGATGATGACATAGGATTGACTACAAAGAGGTAGTGATGAGGTTTTGATGTGTGCCTATATTTCAATGGCCAATGGTATTAAACCAATCAATGAAGTAAGTTCTTCAATTAATGATGTAGTCAATAGATATATGGATTAATTTGGTAGGTTTATCAGTGGTAATGGACAAGATTTTGGGATACAACTTGAATCTATGTTGAAAAAATATATAACATGTATCAAATTTTGGAATAATAAATGTAATGAACATCATAAACATTGGAATCCACCGTTTTGGTCCAAGATAAAAATAAAATTTCAATTGATTGACTTAAACAACATGTATGACTATATAAAATGATGTCTAATACTAGAAATGGATTCATAAGATGTCATTTGGCACTAAAATACTTGTGGGATAGGACAACACAACTTAAACTAAGGTTTCCACGATATAAGAATTTCTGCAATATGTTTAGTACCAATCAAAAAACAATATATCATGTACTCTACTTGAAAAATATTTTACTTGTATTTTTTCATTCCATGTCGGTTCCTATACATTCCCTGGGCAATTAAAATTAATTATACAATATGTAACCGATTTTACACATCCTTAACCCTATAGGGAATGCAATTCACTATTTCATAACTGACATTCTAGTGTCATCCCTCTATTTCGACATGTTTTATCTCAATTGTGTAGTATATATTATGTGTTTTTTGTGTTATTATATAGTTTCCATTACATAAATATCCATTACGTTTAATAAGGTGATATGAATATGGTTGACCCCTTCATCTTTTGGTAGCTTGTGATAGGGATAGAGAGAAATATCAACTTCATTTCCCGTTGATTCTAAACCATATTGTGTAAAAAGTGATATTGGGATAATGGTAAAACTCATAATATTCTGAAATGGTTTTTATTTTATCCATCAAGACGTGGGGTCAGAATCCATTAATTTTAGATTAGTTATATTCGCTTATTAACACACTTAAATGAAACACATAACCTTTTTTCTAGATTTCCTATTTTAGCCATAGAAAAAATTAGGTTGGATATGGAACCTCCATTGGAGTCATCTTTTCGGATCAAAAACCATATGTCGTGGGATTTATTATATTTTCAATGGAGTGGATTTATTTTTTATTAAACTATTGGTCAGTTCATAATTCTAGCATTATGAGTAGAAATTCCACCTTCTATTGGCTGTTATGACCTAAAAATATTTATTTGTCCCGGGTCCATCACATTTATGTATATTTGGGATAATCATTATCGTTACCCACCTAATTTATGATTATTAGATAACTAGTTTTGATATTTATTTATATATTATAGGGATACCTAAACAGTATGTACATACTGACCATTTTTTGTGAATATTTTTCAAATGTGTCATTTGCTATTAAAACAATAGGTAGATCATGGAAGACATGGGTTGAAAAGGGGTTTGCATATCATTGGGGTATTTGCTGGTAGTGATTGAAGTTAGTTTCTTGAAATGGGTAACATGTTAAAGGGACATCCTTTATTAATTTATTTAACTTTATTTTAAATTTTAATTTAATGGGAATTTATTTTCTGACATCCCAATTTTTTAATGTATTTTATTCACTGTATGGGATCTTTTTATGTTTTTCATGAATATGATTACTATTTTATTATTTCAGTTATTATATTTCTTATTATTTTGGTCATGGTTCAATTGGTCCCCTATGATATAATATGTACACCAAATTAGAATGATTGTTGTAACCTGGCCCTCTAGGGCCAACTAGTGGCCCTATAGACACTTGGTTCATCATTGGGAACCACAAATGTTCCCTATCAGATCATCATACTAATGAATATCCATATAATAAAAAACAAATTATTTATGTGTAATTTTTAATCACCCATAAACTCACTTGGAAATATCCCCATAGGTTTCCCATTATGACACCAATCCCTACCACACTCACTTCACAATGGATTTAAAAACAGGTATGCTCTTAAAATGGAAGCTAAACTATACAGATGTGGGAAATAAAATTTTCTATTTTATGAATTATTCTTTCTAATAAGTTACATTCTCCCCCAAATAATAGAAATTAGCTTCCTTATTGAGCATACTAAATTTAAACCATCAATGTTTAATTATACATTTAAATTGATACTTTATAGGATACAAATGTAAATTATGGGCCCCACTCATATTATAGGCATCCATCATTAACATGACCGTTAGTTCCTACCCAAAAACCACAACCTATTCCCCCCTATGCACTCGGTTTCCTCTCTAGATCCCACCTATATACATGAATTTATTATTATACAAATTACTTTCCACATAAGATGATACATGTTCTATTATCATGCTTTTTCCCCATTCACACAAACCATGGAAAACATCCCACAAAGTTACTCATCATAAGTCAACCCTTTGACACTCTAACATAACTACAGAGTTCAAATTAGATAGGATATAAAAAAAGATCCTTATTTACATGTTTATTTACATTTATTAATTTATTCCTATAACATTATTGGTTGTTATTTTTTATTTGATACGTGTGTTTGGTGGTTCTAGATTAGGATAATGCTTCTTATTTTTTTCTTATTCCTTCTCAATGATATTCATCAACCCCTCGCACTTTGAAAGATATATAGGTGTTCCGAAATATGAAAATTTATCCCCTAGTGGTGCTTGGTGAGTTTTTTCTTGTATACCGATATTAATTTATCCATATATAACAAAATATAAGAGCACACTACTTTGGAAGGACCTAAAAATTTGGATTCTTGGGGTATTGATAATTATTTTCTTTTGTAGTAATATGATTCTTAATATTATATTAATGTTATTTAAACTCAATATCATTCTCATATATCACTATTACATGTATAAAATTTTCAAATTATTATGTTTATAATTCATATTCTATATAATAAATTAATTATTTCAACCCATATTTATTTTTTAACTAATTAAAAACTCAATAACAATATAAAATTTATCTAGAAGAAAAGTAAATCAATTATAAAAAATATAATGTGACTTATTGAATTCATATATGGATATTATTGAAAATAATTTAAATAATTTATACTCCACATTAATAAAACATAATATGTATATCAAATAATAGAGTTGAGAATCAACAAAATAAATAAAAATTTAATATTTTTAGAAATGATATAATCCTTTATGAATATTGGACAATTATATTACAAACATTTTATATTTTGAGTTAAAATAAATGGAATAATTCACCTCAATCAAATATGAATATTTTAAATTATCATTTATTATGTTTTAATATGAACTATTTCATATTTTAAAAAATTTATAATTATGAATACTTTTATTATTAGATAATTTAAATTTGATGAAATATGGGTCCATTAATATAAATAATCCACTATTTCAAGTAGAGTTACAAATATTGAACTTTTGTATATATATTTGTGATCTTATAAAAAATAAACATACACATTGTAAATTGTTGTCATATTTTTGGAAACATAGTGTTCATGAAACAAAGATAAAATCTCTGAAAATTATTTTGTTATTATTTAAATCCCCCCAAAATTTTTAGTGTAGACCAGGATGTGTTTGCGATTTTATCTCAACATTTTTTTAAATAATAATAAAAATATTAATTTATTTAATGAGTCATAAACAATTCATATTTACTTTTAAACAATTTATAATTAATATTTTTTTTAAAAAAATTAATAAAAAAATTTCAATATAATTTTCTATTGTTTATAGTAATTTCATTAATTATATATATGAATTAATATATAATTTTTTTAAAAATATTTCTTATATATCATATTTAATGATATAATATTCATTTTAGGATACATTTTACACAAGTTTTCTTTATAATAAATGAATAACGATTCTTAACTATGAAATTAACCGTAGTGTATGAGATTTCATTCATTATGATATCTCCTATGTCTTAATCATGACATGATGAAATGTTTTACAACATCATGTAATCTCTACCATCTATAACAAAATCACATATAGAATAATATGATATATTTAAATGTAGAAGGATTACAAAGTTTTGTAATTTATTATACCACATATCATATAAAATGAAAATATCATTTGTTATGATAACATATATCATAAATCAATACATAATAAAAAAAATATATATTACTATTTTCAATAAGAATTACCATATACTACATTCATTAAGTTATTCTACCTCGGATTCATTGATTAAAATAAGATATAAAATTAATATTCCTTTGCTGAAATTCATACATGAATAAAGATGAATGTTTGGTAACTAATACCACTGGTGTGAGGACCTTATTGGATGGAGAAGGAAGTTAGAATATTTTTCTGTTACGGAGTGTTGTCTTTTGTTTTCAAATAAGATAAATCAATTCAATTTCTAATGGACATGAAAACTAGATGATGCATTGTTGAACTGCATTTTCCCAAATTTTATAATATGGAGATCATGTGATTCATATATTGTGTACGAAATGGGTAGAAATGTTGATGACAATCATATTCAATTTTGAATGAAAAGAATCAAGCTTTTGGAAGACAGGGAAGTTGAAATACATTCTGTTGAAAACCTAACAAAGCTGAATGTGTTCGATTAAAGAATATATATCATGGTAGATATTGTTTTTGATAAATTTAGTTTCCTTTTTAATAATATATATGAAAATAAAGCATAATTGGTGTTCTTGATTGATATGTTGCACCCATGTGGAGCTCCAATATCTGAACATAAAAACTTTTAAAAGGAAATTTTTGTACGAATGATTGGTTTTTTTCACCTATGATTGATGGGAGTTTGGAATGTTATGAATGTCATGATTAAAGGTCAGAACATAAAAAAATGTAAAATTAATTATTTGAGTGAATTATATAATAATCGCACAAAAAATTAGATTGGTGCAAAAGAGTCTTACATGCTCAATGAAATATCAAATGGGGTTTTGTGTGACGTGTTAGAATCTAGCGTAACACGTCAGGTTTTTTACACGTAGGGGTGAGCGATGCACATAAATGAGAGTTGACCCCTATCATTTTAGAAGCAGGACACTTATCAAAATCTATAGCTCATAAGAGTGGAATAATTTTATATTAGGGGAGTTTCATAATATAAATAGAGTTCCATGTAAGAAGGAGAGGTTTCTCACAAGAAGAGAGTGGCGTGAAAGATTGATGTTTCTCACAAGAGCTGTATCATGAAAAAAGTAAAATCTTATGCATGTGGCATAAATGTTGTGCACAATACACCTAAATGGGTGTGCGAAAGATTTGAGATTAGAAAAATTAGTATGTTGTGTGTAAGGTAGTTTTTACCAACCCCTGGGTTGAAAAAAGAAGAATTGTTTTGAATTATTAAACTGTGAAAGCTGGTTAAGAAGCAATGAAAATTTGTTTTTTTACTATTTGTGCTAAGAGGGTGGACACACACCTGATGATTTTTTTGAATGTGCTACACGAGTGTAATGGTATATCCAACTCATTGTAATCCATACCAAAAGATTGTTTTCTAGTTTATTGGGTGGTACTGGATTATTTTCGTACCATAATAAGGACATATCTACTCTTGTTGGGAACTGAACCTTGTAAATATTGTGTTCATGTGGTTATGTGCCCTCAGAAAGGAAATAAATCATTAATAAGAGGTGAAGGATGTTTAAAAAATAACAGAAATATAAAAGAAAAAGACTACACTGATTCACCCCTCCCCCTCTCATGGATACTTTGATCTAGTTGGGTAGCATCAAATAGAAATGTTAAACGAATCAAATTAAACATACGAAATATACTAGAATATTTTCTTAACATCCTTTCCAAAGATAAATGTTCTATGTTTAATAAAAACCATGTATATAAAAAGTGAACAACATGTACTTTTCCCCAATGATTTTATATTTTATTTCCTTCAATAATATTCATTATGATGATTACATCAAAGGAATAATATGGTTCATTCTACATGATGTATCAATAGGTTGAATTCATCAACCATTGTATTCAAAATACCTTCTATATAACCATGATATTATTATATCACTCGAGGGAAAGCTATATGGGTGAATAGAGGATTCGAATGTATATTGATATTTAAAAACCCATTCTTATGGTAACAACCGGTTTTTGAATACCTTTAGACAATCATTATCCCTTTATGATATTTCGTCTACCACTTCATATCTCTTTTTTAATTGTATACATATATAATGTTCTTAAATTTTTAATAATGATCTTAAATTTTATGGGTAATTTATCTACAATATGCTTCATGTAATTAAAAATTTATAATTAATAATAATTTTTTTAATCAATTATTCATAAATGGTAGTTATTAAAATTAAAAATCCATACTCAACCATTTGTTGTAATATTATTTGTATAATATGAATAAATTATATCAGGACATCCTATAATTGTATAATATTAATAGAGAAGACAGAGGTATGATATATATATATATATTATTCCTTATGATACCATCAATCCCAAGGCATATAATTTTACATTTCATATATTCATTTCATAATTTATGACATGATCTTATCATACTATATGATACTAACAAAACCATTTATTGTTTTTATTGTAATTAACACATAAACCTATCACAACATTCATGATATATCATTCTAAAAGTTAATATATGATTACTAACTACAATGTGTTATGTTCCCATAAACAATGCACAATATTTACAAGAATGTATAATTTGGTGATATCTCAGAGTGAAGATCCTGAGGTATGACATGCTAGTCCAAATTATATGTATCATTAGTCATTGAATGTCTCATTATATGAGTTTGTGTAATATTTCATAGACATGAGATCAATATAAATGTATATAACAAATCATGTATTTTGATCCATTAAGAATCCAATGAAATATATGATTATTATGAAGTAGGTTATGTTGGGTGGATCGTGAGTGTATGAAATTAATTAATCAATGAGTATATGATTTAAATCATCTAGGTTTTGGAGGATATTATATCTACACCATTCATTGTGATCACATTCATTTTTTTCATATTATATCAATGATATATAGACAAATACTTAAGGTATGTAGATTCACATATGTCTCATAAATTATGAGATATTAGCAGATAAATTTGTTATATTACATATTTTGAATTTGTAGGAAGGTTTTAATTTATTAGAATCTTCTATTTCCCTTTAGTAGCTAGGACTTTTTACTAGATACAATAATGGTGAAATTATATCAAATCCAAAATATTCTGAAGGAATCATAGTAGTCCATATACTATATGTATCCAAAATTTCATCATGTTCAAATGAATTTTATTTATAGAATGTAATAAATATTAGTTTGACTATTGATGTAAATTTTTTATGTCAATCATAATTACATGTCCTGTAATTATGGATTTGTAATTATGGGATTTAGATATTAATTTCTTATATAATTATTAAAAAATTGATTGAGGTAATAAAGAAGTGTATATATAGTAACTTTTCCGTAAAAAGATATTTCATATCATGAAAATGGTCTATGTATATGTAATAAATTAATTTTATTTAAAATTACATGTAAATTATTTTATTTCATATAATTAAATATATTTTTGAAAATTGAATATTAAATAATTAATATATTTAGTGAAATTTTATTTATTTATTAGTTAAATTATCAGTATAATTATTTATGCATAACATAATTTGTCATCGATTGAAAGGGATTAGTTTAAGGATAGGAAAAAGCTGAAGGAACTTTTTATAAATTCAAAATTGTAAACACAAGATATATTATGTCATTTATGATGATAAATTATGTTTTATATAAAATAATCATATTCTATTTTCTACAATGATTTGATAAATCTCTCTTTCCCTCCCTTAACCTCTAAATCCCTATAGATATTTAGAAATATTCATCAATGGTAAACATAAGGATGTTCATGTGATATTGGTTATTTGATCCATCATTATATAAATTGTAACCAACATCTCGGGATACATGTAATATGTATTGATTTCACTAGAGAAATTATTTTCTTAGAAATGTGAATTGATGGAAACAAAATCGTGGGAGAACAAAATCATGTGAAAATAATCTAACATAATTTTTTTGATTTTAATATTAAATTACTGATTAATATGAAAATATACTTCATTGTGTTAATGAATCAAAAGTGTTCATTAATTTTTAAATATTTCACCCATGACATCCTAATTTAATTACACCAAAATAATATTGATTTTAAATTATATAAATATTATGAATACCACTTTTTGACATTTATATAATTAAAAATGATTAAATAATCTAAAAACAAATTTTATTAGAAAGTGTGTGATCCTTTGTAGGAATGAAATTTCACCTATACATATTACATATATTTTTTTATTTCTTCATTTGTATAAAAATCATGTTTTTCATATCATTTATTACACCATTTTTCTTCCAAAAAAACATAGTTATTTGTCAATTTAAATCACATAAATTTTCTAAACATTCATGATGTATATAAAATATTTAATATATAATTTATTCCATTAATGTAGTAAAATAAAAATTATTATTTTTAACCAATTATCAAAATGTTTCTATAGAAAATCTTACAAAACAAAATGACAACATCCTGTAACATATTAATTAGTCTCTTTCCTATTAATAGATAATGTAAAAAACATACATTAGGGTACATGTTGCATATTTTTTCCGCAATTGGTGTATATGTAATTAATGTAAAAGAACCTAGGGTTTCGTAAGAATATAATATTAATACTATGATTTAACAGTGTTTAATATGTACATTTATTACACACAGGACACCATAACTGTCATGTAATTTAATGCATTAACAAATTAATGTAAGTAAGAATTTCATTTATCATTCAAATCATCATTGATCACGAGGATAATTATTTTTTGTTTTGAGTATTAAACATCAAAACACATATACCATCAACTAGTTTAAATTCATTAATACAAGGAGAAAAATAAATTTCAATATCATTACCAGGTATTTTTCAAAATGAAATAAGAAATGAAAAAAGTAATTTACTAATATTTTATTCTTTATAAAGGTGGGAAAATAATTTTATAAAGTAAGAAAACATTTCCAATCAGGAATGATTTGATTAAAACTTGGATTAATTCTATTTTTATAACATTGGATGAATTTTTTACATCTCATACCCAAAAAACAAGATGTTTACTATCAATTTCATCCCACCATGAAAAATCTACTAATAGTAAATTTATAAAATTTAAATATAATATTTGATGGTACTATTTATCTTAGTATACCAAGATTGATCACATAAAAATAAATATTATTGGGATTAATAAATGTTTCTATATAATATAATATTATTGGGGATATCATGTAATTTTTCACAAGTAATATCCTTTGGACATCATATTATTGTAGCATATTATTTTCGAAACGGGGGTTAATTATTATCATGTCAATGGAAATTAAAAAATAAAATTTACTCTTTAATATTGATATAATTTAATATAATCTCATATTTCATGTTATAAAAATTTAGAATAATGGATAGGGATTCATATTTCCTTGAACTACTATATTATAGAATCTCTAGAGATAATATTAATTAATAATCACTCAATTAATTCTCAACCTCCCTTTTCATTTACCTAAAAGAATATACATTATCGTATGAAATTAAACTATTGAAAAATGATTCAAAAAAAGTAAAATTCAGTTCACTAAATTTAATAATTTTATTGTTATTCATATTTTATACAATGATTATAACTAATCACTTACGTAATAGTTTATTTCATGATTAAATTCAACAAGACCAAATGAAATCGAATAAGAAAATAATTTCCACTAACACCTAATTTTAGAATGGTCATTCACATGGACCATTGATAAATTTATAAAATCAGTAATATAGTCAATATAAAAATATTTCATATGATTACAATCCTACCATTTTTATCCACAATCCTTTTATTTTACTTAATAAATTATAAAAGATTATAATACCAATAAAATATTATATATTAATGTTATAAATATAATATTTGTTTATATGTGTGAAAAAAATATTTTTATAATAGAAATGAAAATACTAGGTATGAAAGATATATATATATATATTTCATTTTTAGAAATTATAAATATTTCATAATAAATATTTATAAATATTACTTACATGATAATACTGTAAATAATATATATATATATATCCAAACATACATAAAATAAATCATTTGAATATATATAAATATTTATAAAATTATAAAAAATAGAAATATATATAGAAACACATATATGTGGATATATATATATGATTAAAATATGTATAACATATAAGAAAAATCCATATATGTTATCCATGTATATATTTATATTGTAAACTAAATATATAACCATAACAAATATCAAACTGATATATATATAAACAAATCAATTATATATATAATTTATATATATCCATTTTAATCTATATCAGTTAACAATATATATATATATATAAGTAAATTATAATGAGTAAGATTTTTCGAAACATATTCATTATCATATCCTTAGCGCTGAGGGAGTATGATGAATTTAGTGTTAATTATGTGGGTTGAGGGAATGTACATATTGATGAAGCTAATATTTTAGTCAGAAGTGGTTTTTCACAACATGGCCATATGTATCATATTATGATTGGGATATTTGGATGTCTGATCATAGTGTGGTTGATTCGATCAAGGAGTGAATGCTCTTAAAGGAAATTTTTTTGAAAGTGAAAATAATATATATAAAACCAATATAATATGTATATATATCAATTATATTGTTTATTTCATGATAGACTTTTATATACATTCCATGAATATTTTTTGTCACTCCATAGGTACAAAGAGTTTGATTTCATTTTTTCTTCCACTGGTAGAGTCATTGTGTTGTAGTGTATATGATTCATTGAGGTTTTAGAAAGAGGTTGACCAGGATGAGCAAGAAGGTTGGGAGTCACTTTATGATATATATGGGTTTTAGTTTTATGGTCTGACACCATTTTTCATGTTAGGAAATTTTTTATTCTCATTTACATAAGAGTCATTGTATTAGAGATTAAAGGGGAGATATTTTTGAGATCACTTCATGATATAGGAATCAAGGACAATTGTATCTTACTGAATCCCCATAAACCAATGACACATTATTTTCAAGGATTATTTTATATATAATGTGCAACTCAAACTCATTATGTTTTTATCTTATCCTATTGAGCCTTAGGTGGGTTTGGTACCAATTTGTATGATATGATGCCTTAATGATTTATTCATAAACCATTATTTTGTATAAATACTTCATTTGTTCCATGGTATCACACACTACCACATTCTTAATTCATTATATTACAATTCATTATATTCAAATCGTTTATGAGATATCCTCTATATTAATAGAAACTACTAAAAATACAGCTATTATCAGTGGTAAAAATGGGATTTAATAGGAACAGAAAAGAGATATAAATTCCAGAGAAGATGAAGGGGGGTCCCCTTTATCAGCACTCCCAAAAGCGCTGATAAAGACCCATTTTATCAGTGCTAAAGAAAGCACTGATTAAAAGGGTATTTTATCTGTGCTAAAACCAAGTGCTGATAAAAGGATCCTATATCAGTACTTTCTTTTTAGAGATGATAAAAGACCCCTTTCATCAGCGTTTTTTTGAGCGCTGATAAAAGTTAACAAAATATAAAATAAAAAAATTAAAAAAATCCTGCAAATCGGGGGGGGGGGGGCTTTTAGAGCGCTTGAGACCCCGTTTTACTTCGCTTTTCCACCCCCCTCTGGCGCTCGCACGAACCCATAAACCCTCTAACAGCGCTAGCCCCAGATTCACCCATGCGCGCGCGTCCCTGTATCTACCCGAATTTGATCTCAAGACCTCCCCCTTACGCGCCTAAAGCCATTGCAACTCCCCTATATTGATTTGCTCTCCTATTAGTGATATATATATTTATTTATATTTGTATATTTAGTTATATTTATTCGTATAGTAATATATATTTATATTAATATAGTTATATAGTTATATTAATAAAAATATATAGTTATATTAATATAAATATATAGTTATATTAATATATATATTTATAGTGATATTAGTATATATATTTATAGTTATATCAATATATATATGTAGTTATATTAATATATATATATATATATATTTAAGTTAATATATAGGTATATAAATATTCATATATTTGAATTTTAAATAAAATGGATTTTAGTTTTTATTTAGATAAATATAATATATTTTATATGTAAATATATTTTATTATTTATATTATGAATTAAATTTTTAGGTGTGAATATAAAAAAAATATGTACATATAGTTATATATTTGATTATAAATAGCTGTGAATTATAAAAAATGATAAAATTTCATAGGAATAATATCAATATGAACGTAATACCGTGGAATAAATTCATTCGCCACCAAAAAAGCCAATAATACCCCCTTAAACGAGGCTGAAAATCCACAAAATGTTAAAAAATTGGGGTTCCCTGAATAAAAACTCAATTTTGGAGGCCTTCTGGGCCTTTTTTGGCCCCATAAAGACTTTTAATGGTGTCCCCCCATATCACATTAATGTAGAGCTCGTCGCAGGATTCAATTTGATATGTTGTAGAGCTCAAACGGACACCCAGATCCAAACTTATGGCCGTTTGAAGATTGAGGTTCGTTTTCAACATATTTTGGATCTTTTTTAATTTTATTTATTTTTTTAGTCCTCAAATTGTTATTAAATAAAAATTACTCAATAATAATTAGAAAATTATTAATTATAAATATTATTTTATTTTTTTTTAAAATCCATTTTCACTAAATATCTTATATATTATGTGTAATTGTATATTTATACTTATCAAAAATATATTAAAAATTATATTTAAAAAATATATATTATATTTATATCAATATAACTATATCTATATATTTAAATATTAATAAATTTTTTTAATAAATTTTTTGGAAGTATAACCTTTATCAACGCTTTAAAAAAAGCGCTGATAATGACCCCCCTTTATCAGTGCTACTAAAAAAGCGCTGATAAATAGGTACCCTTTAACAGCGCTAAAAAAAGAACAATTAAAAGGGGTAACTTTATCAAAACTTTTTTTACCACTGATAAAGGTACTCCCCCTTTATCAGCGATTTTCCTTAGCGTTGATAAAGGGTGGCACTGGCCTTGCCCAGTTTTGTGGTAGTGAGGGAATAATATTGGCCATTATTAGTGGATTCATAACTGGATGATGTCTCTAGGGTATATGTGTTCATGATGAGGATTTATTTCATTGTCCTTAATCCATAATCTTGGTCTAATTTACAAATAATTAAATCCTCTTATTTTAGTTGGGGATTCTAGAAATATATTATATAATTATTTTTTAATGTTGGAATATCACGGTTTGGTTTTTAATGACTAAAATTATGAGTTTGAATTAAATAATCCAATGATAAAAAATTATATAATTGCAAGGATTTTGGTGTATAATCACATGATATTATTGAAATTCATCATGTTATTACTACATAACATCTCATAGGTAGTGTGATATAATATTTATATGATTATAATTGTTCTCATTTTTATTTAACATGTCTAAAAGTATTCAAAAAAATTAATGTTGGTAACATATTGATGAAACACAATGAGGCATTCATTGACGTTTGAATATTTCCACAGAAATGAATGACATGATAAATAATTACATGAGAATATTATTTGGGTGATTATTTCTTATACTAGTTACTGTTATTTTTAGTTAGTAACAAGATGAAACCCTCTCCATAATTAATTGATTATAATAATAAGGTAAATGATTATTATAACTTCTTTAATTTTTACAAGAGGATGACTTTGTTTTTTAATTATTGGATATAAGAATGAAACCATTTATTGGTGTGAGGTCAATTCATAGTTTATATTTATAGTAATAGAATTTTTATTTTAATCCATATATATATATATATATAAAGGATAATATAAATCCATTTCTATGATTTAAATGAAAACATCATTCAAAGGGTTAATATTAAAAGGGAGAAGTTGTGTTGGTATGTTTGTGGTGGATGCATGATTCTAATGTTATTGTGATAGTAAGGATGGTATAGAATGTTGTTATGGATGGGGATGGGTTTGTTGGCTCAGTTTAAGATCCATTCATTGATATTATATTCATATTTATTACTATTGATTACTTATTCTTTTGTAGAATATCCTTCCTTGATGATTACATATTTATGATTTAATACATGGAATTTTAGATGGTAACAATCGATTAATAAATTAAGAGGGGTATGGATATAAAGCACATAATTATAATAATGATGACTAATTAATTACTAATAATAGATTATGATAGTTAATGAAAGCATGGTTATAAAAATATGAATTATAATTCCAAATAACAAAACCTTGGATTTAGATATATAATGTGAATATTAATCAATAATTGAAGATAAGATATTCTATAAGATATTTTTTTAATTAAAAATTAATTATTAGTGGCTTTATTTAAAATTGACGATTGGGTTTCTAGAATGTATTTTCATCCCCGTCTTTTGTTATAAAATATTCAATTATTATATGATATACTAGTTACCATTCGATAAATATTTGGTAAAGAAAACCTCATAAAAGTGTTGTGATATAATAGTTTTAATGTTTTTCTATTTCCTATATACCACCACCATTTTCAGATAATAGAAATGATTCCCATATTTCTCCTTTGGGGTTGGGTGTAGTTCCAATATCTAGGTTGTTGAGGATATTGATGTATAAATAAAGATCGTACCATTCTATATCCTCCGAGTATAGTATTTGATGTTGAACAATTATGGATATGGTAACTTATATTCATAGGATATGTTTCAATTTTGGATATGGTGGATAACAAATATGATAAAACTTTAATATGTGGGTTGTGGTCACTAAATTTATAGTGTATATATGTTTTCTCAATGTAACATATTAGAGTTATTAAATATATAATTTTTCAATGGTTTTAATGGATTAAGTTATTGTTCATATTTACCTCGGATATAATTTCTCTTAATATAATTAATATTTTATGGTTGCTTGAACAAAATATGGTAGTGATATATCTTCATGAATGAGCTATGTGAATTATAGAGGGAATGAATGTCCTAAGATGTAGTACATAGATGTTTAAGGTGTTTGGTTTAGTACAAAAAGGGATTATGTATACCTTTCCCATATATATGATGTAGATAATTTATTAGCAACATTTTTGTGTTACATGGTGTGTGATACATTGTGAGATTAAGAATATAGTTTCATGAATTTTAGTTAAGGGTTGATCTCACTATTTAATCATTGGGGCTTTATAATTATTTTAACACATTTGTAGTAGTGGTTTTAGTGGGGATTATTCATAATATACAAATAGTCTTATATATATTATCATTAAAGTATAATTTTCACAAATAAATGAGAAATTACATAATCATCGAGGTTGATTAAGGCTTATTGATGTTCGTTGGTTAGTTTCAAAGTTATTTCACATGGTATATTTCCATTTTAGCATTTCATTGTAAGACATTAAACATATTGGGTTGGTTTTTGTGTTGATAGGTTTGGTTTTTATCTTTAATAGTTAATATTGTGGGAAATTCATCCCATATTTGGGTGTTCTATACCACCACTGGTAGATATAGACCCTTGTTATTTTTACAGAATGTTTCTAGATTCACCATTATCTTACATAATGTTTCATGAGGGGACTCATTGGGGAAGATCAAAAAATAGGCATATCATTTATTTTAGTTTTGAAATTAGAATGATCTTATAGATAGGTGAAAATTATGATTTTATGGATAGGATGGGAATAAATTACATTTTAACATAGAATATGATGTAATAATGGGAGATTAGTAAGAAAATAAGAAAATATTGAACCACTTGATCCGACACATGGACAATAAGATTACAAACCATACAATTTGATGTGATGATACTTTCATTATGGATACCTATATAAGAATCATGTATCATTATAGACTTCATATGTTATATAATTAAATAGATGATATAAAATAAGATAAATATTAATTAATAAATGTCATGGAATCAAAATTCTGAGTTCATGAATTACCTAATTTTTTCAATTTTTTTGTATATATGTCACACAATTAATGAACCCATTAGGATCATACTCTTCATTTTCAGAAATATAAATCCACGGAACATTAAATACAAGATGATGATAAAGATGATGGTTTCTATGTGGGGGTTCATGAGTTCTTAATAATAGGGTATACAAATGTATGAGATATGTTTTTTATCTAATAAGGATACCTCTACTTTTCCATAGAAGGTAGAGATAATTTTAAATTTTTTGTGTTATGGGAATGAGCCCTGGAATACATTTTTATAAGTATATTGTGGGGTGAATCTTCACAATGGTGGGTTTTTTCCTCAGTGATTTCATAGAGTCATAAGTTTTTTGGGACAATTTATGACTTAATTTTTTGGATGATTTACATTTTTATCATACAAATACAAAAATATTTCTGTAAATTCATTGTCTTATAAAATAAATTTTATGCATTCGTTAGTTTTGGACTCAGTTCTAGAACCACTTATAATATTGTTAATATATGCTATCCAATAATGATGTCAGAGTCATCATATTTTAGGGGTTATTTCTTTTAAATATGACACTAGACATGTATATTATACTCAATGAGGTTATAGTGAGTGAAGAAGTTATTTATAGGATATTCAATTAGACACTTTTTTTGGAAAATGGATTCATTACGTAGTACCTTACAACCAATAATGATAAATGGTTCATAACTTCAAGGTCAAGTTATATTTTTTTAAAACATGTAGTTAGCTTCAATATTCTTCTTCTCATTTCAAATAAGCCAGATATTGATATATTTTAATAGAGATTATATGGTGTATTATTATATTATAGTTTTTATAACCATTGAATTCATGAGTTCATAAAATTCAAAATTAGTTTTTGTGGATATAGAAACACACATTAGTTTCAATAATTGGAAAAGATTTATCTTAGGATGCAGTAGAACCATGTTTCTCAATGAATTAGTTAATAGTGAAGACACTATTCATAAATATTATAGCCGTATTATTTCTATTACATACCTACACATTATGTTGTCAATTTTCCTAGATTAGATGATATAATATCTAGAGAGGTCATGTAGTAGGACCCAAAACCTAATACATTATATTTCCCATACCAAGGCGTTATAGGCATTGTGTAAGGTAACACTTATCCGTATTTAACATATTTTTTTATTTATTCAGTTCATGAGCTATGCACTTCTATCTTTCCCTATATCATTTCATGTCACTATGAAATGAGTTATATAGGGTAATATTACTTTTTTCATTGACTATATGAGTAAGAGTTGAAGTGAATTTATTTGATTTACGTAAGGATTGAGAGATGATGTTTGGGGTACATCAATATTTATGATACTTCTAACAATTTAATACAAAAAATATGACATCATACTCTTTATTGGATGGTAATGTTAAATTTATAATATATTTGATTACATTAGGAGGAGTAATTTTATATTATGTTTATAATGATCATGAATTTTTCATTGGTGTGTGGGACCATCAGATAGTTATGAGACCTATCAGGCCCTTTTCTTTTATGTTTTATGAGTCATTTTTGCGTTTCATAGATATTCAACTAGTTCTTTTCTCATTGTTCATAGAAGATTAACCTAATGAATTTAATAAAGATTTCGTAATTCTATCCTCTTACCTTGATATCAGGTTTCAGATAGATTTGTCATCATGATTCTCATTGATTTGGATTTCTACATATAGGATGGAAAATTTTTAGTTGTGGAAGATATGTCTATATATTTATGATATAATATATATAGGATTTATTTAACTGAGTGTGTCACTATATAGTGATTTCGTCTCGTTCATGAAATTAATGGGTGATAATTTGTGGCTGTGTATTAATCACCATCCCTTGAATCTAGTTATAGTAAAGAATTATTATCTTAATTTATGATTTAATTATATGTTGAATCATATGAATAGAGATAAATAGTTCTCAATGATTAATTTGTTTAATTGAAATTAAAATAAATTGGTGAATAACATTTATATTCTAATGTCAAACATCAATAGAGGTTCTGGGATGTGTGATTTTGTAACGAATTTCATAGATATCATCATTGGAGTGATGAAATATATTATTAATTAGCTTATTTACCATATTTTGGTGGTTGTAATTGATAAACCTCATGTATTATAAATCTATGGAGGATAATGATGTGAATAAATTATCTATTTTATAATTTCACTGACATTATTAGCAAGGTAGAATGTTTTAAGTGAATATTCTTGACAAGTGTGGTATATTTATTATGGAATATAACATCTCAATTAGAAAATGTTATTGATCTTTCAAGGATTAAGGTGGGGTTTAATTGGGAATACCTAATAAAGCTTATAGTGGTTTGGAGTTCCTTAATATCACTTGATAAGACAAGATATTTTTTCTTGATTATTATTAGATTTATCCCACATAATAAATTGAAAAGGGTGGATCATGTAATTAGATAGATTGATCTATTTTATGTTTATTATTGTATTATACAGAAGTTGTTTGATATTTATATTCTCTATCATTTAAAATATGGTTATATATTTTTTTCCTAATTTTGATGCTTCACATAATGGATTGTCATGAGTTTTGATGAAACTAAATGTAACAATATCCTATGGGTCTTAACAGTTACATCATGATTAAAAAAATGCAAGCAATGAACAATATATTCCTACCGTCCTGTTTTTCATAATGTCTTGTTAGCCCTTTCTCATCATCGATTACATATTGTTCTTCAAGAATCAAATTATATTGAGATATGTCTTCTTTATTAATAAATTAAACATCAATAATTAGTAATTATTGGATTTCTTTATAGATTCCAACATTTTCATTTTCTATAAACTAAAGAAAGGAAATTTTGATGTTGATGAACATAATAAGAAATTAAATTGTTATTCTACACTGGATATTGGGATGATTGGGCTGAGATATAGAATCTTTCAGATATTCTTATTGATAATTATAATTTTTATGGTAGATGGGTTTTCTATAAAATGAATTTGTACTCATCTTTGGTGTATCTATTTTAATAATCTCAAATGGGAAATTCTGAATAATATGTTCATAAATATCACGTTTTATATGGTAATGAATATTTTAACCCCAAGTACCACCTTCAAAGATCCAAAGAAAAAAACATTAAATTTAAATTTTTGTATTGACACTAAAAAGATGAACCGATTTTAACACTTAAAAACATATAACCCCAAAATTAAATTTCATACCACTTATATTCCTAAGGATACTTTAGGTTAGGGTTTATATATTATGAATCCTTAATACATATTATAATTTATGTAAAAGTATATGAACAATTATATAGAATCAGTTGAGATAAACTATCAAGAATGACAATTAACAAATATTCTTCTACTCAACACTATACCTAAGAAAAAAATTTAATAGTTTGGGTGAGCATAAAATTTATCTGTAAGGTGAGTTAAAATATGAAGTCAAATATTTTCTATATTTTAAAACTAAAAAACTCATTGAAAACACTTTCATTTTATATGAAATATTTTGAGGAAAATAAAAAATTTCATAAAACCATAATATCCCCTAAATAAAATTTTATGGTTTTCAAAATTCATATTATGAGATACTTAAAAATTTTAAAAGACATATTATTTTTAAAAAATAATTTAAAAATATAATATCATTTGAAATAATTTTTGATTTATCTTATGTTACATTAAAACATTACATTTGAAAATAATATATTTTTTGAAATATAATTATAGATGGATAACATTATGAAAATCATGTGTGCTCGAGGATTATTGAGTGTCGAAAAAATACATTTAGAAAATTAAACCTTTGTAGTCATGGGTTAATTCCATGTTCCACATCACAGTAATGAATTACCAAGGGAAAATATTTTAAATAACCCTTTTTATTGATTTTCTATGTTTTTATAAATCCATTAACAATAATCTCTCATTATTTCCACTCTGATATAATATTTTCATCAAATTATAAAATAATTACATATATAATAAACATATCCAATTTTCAAATAATAGAAATATGTGCTTTTATAATGATTATAAGTAATATGAAATTGATGTGTAACACTTGTATATTAAATATAAAAAAATGATTTTCAAAACATAAATGGAATTCCAATAAGAAATATATTTCATGTCTATAAAATAAATAGAATATGGAATTTATTCCAAAAAATTAATAGATAATTTCATAGTGAAATTTCTAATTTTAAATCATTATAAAAATTATTGAAATTAGAGATATTTTTAAATCAGTATTCCCCTAAGAAAAACATTGTATAATTTTTGTTATTTTTTTAAAAAATAAACTTCTTTGAAAACCCAAAAATTTCATTTTTCTAAATGAATACATTATATATTATGGTATTTTAAAAAATAAATACAATAAAATAATTTTTCATTTAGAATGTCACTTGAGAAAATAAATGCATAATAGAAAAATTTGTACACCATGGATTCTACATGTAAGATTAATTATTTTACGGATCACATCACAAGAGACTCTAAAACTACACTTAAGTAACATTCCACATTTGAAGAATTTTTTATTTTCAACATTAAGGGAATTTTATTCTTTTATATTCTAACTTAAACTATATAATTAAATTTAAATATTAGGTAAATTAAAATTAAAATACCTCTTCCATAAATATCATTTACAATAAGGTTTATATTAAATATAATTTGTATTATTTTCCTACCATTACACATGAACACAAACTACCACTATAGATCATCTTATCCAATTAATATTCAATAATCCTTAAAACCAGATGCTTTAATAGAAGGCATTTTCCATATTACATATAATGTTAGAAAATGTTACTAATTGTTGGAGAGAGATGAAAATATTCTATAAATGATTATGTTATAGTTTTTATAAGGTTTATATATTATTTATATTCTTTTTTGGTGGAAATATAAATTAAACAAATATAATAATTAAATATTAAATACATAATTTCATGAAACATCTTGGTTACCAGGGTACATTGACACATAATCTGATACTACATGGCCTAAAGGGTAATCCTGATCAACATAGAATACTGGTTAACACCTGGAATCATAAAAACATCATAGGTAATAGATTTAATTAATTAATAATCAACAGCGGAAGATAAAATAAAATATATCAATATTCCCATGACACCTCATTTCTAATAGTACCCAAACGTCATATATGGAAAAGAAAAAACAAAATCCGAAGACAAGATATGAAACTCATCATTTAACAAGTAGACCATATCTCCACCAACAACCATCATCACTCAAGTCACCCATGAATCTATAAAATTGTCTACCTAAAAGTGGGTTTTTCTAGTTTTATAGACCTTCCATAATATGATTTATAAATTCCTAAAGGAAAATGTAGACTGAAAGCTAATCGAGAGAGTAGTGTCTCAAAAAGTGTTCTATAAGAAATTAAAATACAACAAAACCGTATATGATTAAATTTAAATTAATATAATATCTTATAAAATCATTTAAATACATTTATTCCATAATTATTATAAAATAAATGGGTTGATAATATATCAAAACATGATTAAACTAACATTTTCTTTTAAATTTGAAGGACATGAAAAAAACAAGTCTATAATCTCTTTTATATAATAATAAAATAAAATCATCTCATAAAACATATTATTAATCCATATTGTTTGTTATTTTATTGATCTTGGATCCTCACACATATCAATTAGTGACCATGAATCATGTACGCATGTGTGTCTCGACTCATGCAAGTGGGACCAACTCCACATTAGGGTTTAATCATGCCTTCTATATTTTTGTTAGATTTGTCACTATCAATCTTTTCAAGTGGTTCATAGTCATAAAAATCCTTTTATATTCCCCTAATAACTATCTAGGATCGGATTTGTTTTTATAAACAAATCCAACATGGAAAAATCATTCATTTCAAAAAAGTACATCATTCCGAATTCAATTACCCTTTTTTCATATTTGAACGTTCCATTTCAATATTAAAAATAATTATGGTTTTAAAAAATATAATTCCATTAAAAATAAACATTAATTTTATGTCATTTTCTTAAATATAATCATTGAAACTCTTTCATTTAATATTTATCAATACAATTAATTATTAATAAAGATCCATAAATTTCTCTTAAACGACCGGGAAAGTGTTTTCTTTAATAAAATCATGAATTTATAAAAAAAGTCATTTTTCATAAATTTATTGAAAAAACACATTAATAGATCAAGAATTATAGGTTTAATATGATTGTTATAGCCTAGTACAACTACATACCTTTTATCATAGGATGAAATTATCAAATTCTATAATAGTAAATCTAATAATGTTTTGTGGATACATAAGATGAAAAAGGAATCTGTAGAAACATACCCTATTAGATAAGCATTCAAATCCTTTAATAAAATGATGGTTCAAATATATTATAGGAGAGAATAAAAAAATGTGGATTCCAAGAATGGAAGAGGACTCCCATAAAGGAGAGGAATCACAATAATCCATAAGTGCGTCAATATGATACGGAAGGATTTTAGAGGATTTAACCTGCAACATGGGGGCCTTCAAAATTGAAAATGAAGAATGAGGTTCATCAGGATGTGATTTGGATTATAACATATGATCTCTAATTTAATCTTATTACAACACATTCTATACGACCACCTCAGATGGACATGGAACATAAGGGTGAAAAATACCCTATCTCGTGATGTATCCACCTCGTACGACCCTAATCTCCCTCTTAGCTGACCGACATCCTAAAATCACATCACATACCTCACCTAGATACTCTTCACATTGTATAATCTTATAATGTATCCTAAGATCCACTATGAATACACATTCAAATGGTGATGTATCTCATGATCATTATGCCTTAACTGACTCCCACTACATCGTTGGGTAAACTACCATATGAGGACTGTTGGAAAACCAAATCACTATGGGGTAACTATTATAAAATTGGAATTATCATTAAAATATGGTCTTTAGGTCACCATGATGCATTAAAACCGGTACTCTTCATCTCTTAATGAAAATAAGTTCCCTTATATTACAGTATGACATTCCTCAATGATTCCCCTCATACACCACACTACAACCCAACCACCACATTGCAACATAATGTATTAAACCTATATTTTTTTACATAAACTTCATAATAAACTGAAGTAACATTAATAAAGGAAAAAAAGCGAATTATAATGAAGAGGGTAAGTAGTACAAGAATGTGGTAATGATATGTTACAAACTCTCTATTATAAACTATTTCTCACCAAAAAATCAAATAAATAAGACACTATATTGATGATATGAAGCCACAACTCCGTTGCAATGCCCTAAAAGCAGAATCTCAGAGAAGGTGACTACTACCAAATAAATTGGCATGATTACTAGGAATCAAATATTGATGGACTGATAGTTTGGTACAGTTGGTAAAACAAATACATAAATGAGTCTAGTATTATTAATAAATACTCTAATTAATGCATAATTATTTTTATTCTTTCAAAATAAATTAATATGAGAATATATTTATTCCATATTTTAAATATTTATATATCATTCATAGTACTCTTCTTGGATTCCAATGAAATGAAACAAAATAATGGTGATATGAGATGATGTGTAATATAAAAATATACTAGAATAAATAATGAGTCAATGTGAATAATAATTATGACATTGAAAATAACCGAACTTACATGATATATAATAAATAAACTATAAGGGAACTGAATTAATAATATGGAAAGGTAAATAAATCATTATTCATTTTATTAACATAATTATATAAGGAAAATTTTATATTGAAAGGTAAGAAATTTAAAAAGATACCATTTAATCAATGAACTAGTTGTTAAGTGAATCCATAAATATAGAAATTCAAAATCTCAGAGAAAAATAATAACTGAGAATAAATGAATGAAATGATTAATTTTTGGAATCTAGGATCATATGTACAAAGAACCGTTATCGTTAAGAACTTTAAAAAGAAATTTTATCACATCATGTGAAAACACATCCAAAGAATCTGGCAAAATAAATCATCTCATTATACTATAGATGAATTCAGTGGCTATCTATAATCGGTCCCCACCCATTTCATACTAATCCAAAAAATTTCTCATATGGAATAATAGAAATAAATAATATAACTTGTCATTTAACCATATTGAATAAAGAATAAAAAGTTATAATATTTCCTCAAATAATGAAATAACAGTCAACGTATACACATTATGTAAAATGGTATATAGTTTCGACAATAATAATATCAATGAAAAATGATATGGATAATTATAGAAAATTTAATTATCATTGGAGATAGAAAATTTCAATGTGATTTCAATGATGGATAAATGATATGAATATGAATAATATTCTTGACACAATCATTCAAAAACCATCTTGAGGAAGGATACAGATGGTATTAATACAACATACCCCAAGTTGATTTAAATAAATAGATGTTTTAGTTAATGAGTGTTAATATTATAAAATTATATTTTAAAAAAACATGATGTAAATATGATTTTATCATGAAAATTATTTTGGAATATTTAAAAATAAATAAATTTTAAAAACATTTACAAACAAAATATCCATTTAAACATTCAATGGAAACTTTGAAGGGATGACGGGGGGTAAATCTGTACATGTCGTATAAATAAGAATGAACATTCCTTTAGTATGGTAAAATTTTAGAAAAATGCCATGTTCAGAATGTGACTAGAAGAATCCGTTGAAAATATTTGTAAAATAGAAAAATGGGTAAAATTATATTTTCCAAATCATTCAAAAAAGTTTTTTAAAATACATTAATAAAACGTCATTTTTAGACAAAATCATCTTCTCCTACTGAAGAGAGAAATAAATATCAGTTTCTTTAAAAAAAATTACAATACTCCTTAAAGACGAAAGAGTGGAAAAAATATACTAATACATGATAAAGTTTCAAAATAACCATATATGTAGAAAATCAATGGTTTTATTTAACAATGGTTATAAAATTTACCTGAATGGAATCAAATAATCAATAAACTTTTTTGAGAGGAAAATAATCAATAAACATTCCAAAGCACCCCATCCACTTTGATAAAATTTAAATCAAATGACTCATGATAGAATACATTTTAATGTGAGTTATAATATCTTGAGAGTAATTATATTCATGATATTAAATGAAAAAGTGAATTACATGCACTATATAAATGAAACTAGGAGCGTAATTGTAAATAAGTCTTAATAAATTGTAAATTGAGATGAAATCCATTATATTGAATTTACATTCAAGTGAACATCCTTGAACATCTTATGTAATAAAAATATGTTAGTTATCTAAATGATATAGATGATTTTTCATATTTATGTTTACTTTTATTTCACTTATTACCAAGTTGAAGAAACCACTTATATAAAAATGTTTACATCGATTGTTTTGACTAAACTTGGTTTATGTGTGATAAAATAATTGGTAGGTAAAAAATGGGAAAGTGGGACATTATATAATATCTACAAAATAATAATTACTTTATTTTTAACATATTTAAAAATCAATTATACGTTTTAACAGATCAATAAATATGGTTATGAAAATGAATCAATGTTACTATCCACGGGGTGGTATGCTGTACGTACGCTTGATTAATGTTCCAATTTTTCGAAGATCGTTAGAAAAAGAAGGTAAGTATTATTATATATTTTGACACTACTAATTATATAAGAAGTAATATATTTTTTTAAACATATATACTTATATTTATAATTCTTGTGATATAAAAGGAATCACATCATGCCGAGGAGGTGGTTGTCTAAACCTCCACGAATGACGTTACCACTCTTTATTTTTGTGAATGGGTAATAAATAAAATGATATATAATATAATTTTGGAATTTTAATTATGTAATTAATATTATATGGGTGTTATTTATATCAAATATTTTTTATTAAAACAATTTTCTATACATTCCGTTAATAGCGTGAATGAATCACATTGCATTGAGGGGGCGCTAGACCACGCTTCCACAAATGATGTTATAATATTTTAAAAAAATCAACAGTATAAGGGTTTGTGTTATAAAATAATCAAGGAAGAATAAATTCATAATAAACCTCATATATAACATATATAAGTAGAGTTTCCATCATAATTTACACAATGATAGGTGGTAATAAAAAATACACATTCGTCATTTTCTCGGGTAGTAGTTCGACGTATACAGAAACAATATGCCCATCACCCATTAAATGGAGGTGTGTTTATGTGTATCTATAAAAATTAATAAAAAAACATAAAATTATATTTATCATTATATTTTCATTATATAATATTTATTTTAAAATAATTTATTGGGTATAGGAGTAAATAGAGTAGAATAGATCATTTCAAAGCATTACCTTAAAAATCAGCTAACTCCAATTGAGTAAGCCAAAGGATTCCATAGAATGTTTTATTCCCTAAGGGGGGATTCAATATAAAGGGGAGGTATTTTGGGAAGATATTTTATGAGATCACGTAAGAACCTATGTTGTTAGATATGTGTATGTAAGGAGGAAAAGTGTTTCCTTTTATAGTGGAGGAGGAGTCACAGTCTTGTAATATTTTTAAAATAAAATTTTTACCACGTTTTTATTATTGAAAATGGATATAATAATAGACCCCAATCAATAAAATCTCTTATAGGGTTGATATATATCCATTCAATAGCTCTTAAAAATGTTTATATGTCATTTTGGGCATTACATTTAAGGTTTAGTCTGTAATTAAGCTAAATTTAACATTAATCGTAGTAATTATTTTTAATTACATTCATTAAAATTTTTGTTCAAAAACTAATTTATCCTTATTATAAATTATAATTTTTTATTCAAAATATGGAATACATTTTTTAAAATTCCAATAATTTAAGTGGCATAAATTAATATGAATTTTGCCTCCTAGATGAGATGCCAAATCATGTTTTTAATGTGAAATCGTTCAAATTTTTACTATAATTATATAGTAAATTTCAATATTAAATATATTTCAGTGAACAAAATTGGATAATTTTTTTTAGAATTTATAAAATTTTAATTATAATACAATTCAAAAAAATATGACACTCTAAAAAATTAGACAGAAAATAAATTTGGAATTACAATTCTGTGTTTTTAGTTATTTAATAAAAAATGAAATACATTAGAAAAAATTAAAAAAATGAAACTATCATAATTATTATGTTTCTATTATAAATATTATTTGTATTTTAAGATATTAAATCAATTAATGTTTCAATATTCATATTTAATATGGGTTTTCTATTAAAATGTGGTAAAATTACCTTTATAAAAATATAAGGGTTTAGGTGTAAAATAGAGTTTGTTCTTATCTTATGTATATCAAACCTAATTGATGAATACGAAATATTTTATTGAATATATAACACACATATATTTTTAAAAAATTACTATATAATTTTTATTAATATGTTAATTAAGAAAAAATACATTTGGTTGCATACAAATAATAATATTACTTTTTATATCTAATTTGATCTTATTTTAATTTTCCATTAACTGGTAACTAATGAATTCATTTTATATTTATGAAACCCATAAATATTCATAATTTATAAAATTCTATTAATAATTTCTAATATAATTTCTATGTAATATCAAATTATATTAAATAATAATAGTTTAATACTATATTGTTATTTCGTGAATCTTGGTCTTGCATGTAATAGATGATATCTTAGAAGGTCTCCTTTGTGTGTAACACGTGCTAACTCAATGTATCTTTCATTAAAAAATATTGAATAAAATGTATTTATTTAAGAGATTATTTATATTAATGTGAGCCTGGTTAATGTATTCAATTTTTATACATGGTGTTGTGTGTAATACATGATATTGAATAAAAAGTTGTAATTTAGAATTCCAGGGTGTTACATTCTCCCCAAGTTTATTAAATTTCATCCTTCCAATTTATACTCAAAAAAATTATCTAGAAATGAGAGAATGAGAAGAAAAATGGTCACAAATAATACCATGTAACTTGGTACCAAAGTAGGAGAACAATAGTGGCATGTGAAAATACATAAAAGAATTAAAGAATAAATATTTATAGTGGTGAATTGTGTCATACATCAAAATATAGTGAATGAAAAATATAAATTTGAGGGAAAAAAGCCATAAATCATTGGTGACTTGGAAGACCATCAACTCAACCAAAATTATGGTATTAATAAAACATTTTAGTTTAGAGATACTTTTCATAATATTGAGGAATTATTTTACAACCTTTGTATATATACATGATATATTTATATAAACCAAAATTTATATTTGAGTTTTTCCATTATAAAATTCAAATTTATCTATTAATTTAAGAAACGGATATCCAAAAATTTACTTTGATGCTTAATGAACCAAAATACCCTCTTAACAAATCATAAGGCCCATTAAAGAGTGATAGGTCTATCAATTTGTATCAATGTTTTACCAAAACTACTATGGTTGATAAATTAATCTCTAAAACTAAAATGTTAATGTACTAGTGGATCATTAATATTTTTTCATCAAAGTTATTAACTATGAAAATGAACTTTTAACAAGGACATTTCATAGGTCAGTAGTGGGTGGGAATCCTTATCATCCTTTACTCATGAATTCAAGACCTGCGGCTTTCCCGGATTTGATTGGTTGTCACCTCACAAATATTTTTCCTTGTTATAAAAAAATATTAATATAAGTTCCATAATAAATATGATTATAAAGACCCGGTAATTTCAAGGAACATTTTTTTATTATCTTTGGAATTCTATGAGTCCACGGTTTCTGACGGCGCCTGATTCTGAGACCCCGTGTCCCCGGAATCAATTTATGAAGTTTTGTTTGGGTATATACAGTAAACGTACGTGCAGAGTTTTTTATATTTTGAACCACTGCTCGGAATTGAAATCCGATGACACCGATGAACTCATAATGCCGATGTTCGCTTCAGGGGACCTTTACAGCAGTTTCATTTGGTCGAGAGAGGGAGTCAATTTATGGTATTTTATAATAAATTAAATGAAATTGTAGTGTACACAATTTTATTGTTAAGGGGTGGTTATTTCCTCCAAGGAGGAGTTGGAGGTGGGCCCCACATCCCACATAACCTCCCATGGGAGAATAATGTATGTGGGGCCCACATGAGTTTAACCCCTCAACTCTGCCTTTAACTCCCTTAAACGTCTCTCTTAACCTTTGATCTTCCACATAACAGTGGATCCTTCCCACCCTCCTCTCATGAATGTGCCAAGACACATTCAATTAATGAACAATTAATATTGGATCCCCGAATTTTTGAATTAATTTGAAAATCATGTAAGGATAAAATAATAGCCTACGCTATTATTTTTGGTTGGCACTTGTTGTGTTGAGAGTGATTTGGGAGAAACTCTTGGTGGAATTTCCTTCTCTCAACGAAGAACATCTCCGACGTAGAACACGAAGAACTTCTCTTCCTTCTCCTTCCTCATTGGACGCACCTCGACATCAATGTAATCGACGTCCATCATCCGCGATGCCCCACTTTTGTGACATCGTCTTCCATGACTCATCGATGTGCAACATACCTTGAATTGAGGTAGGGGTTTGTCTTGTTTAAATTAAATCCCCATTCCTTGTTTTCATATGGTTTGATGTTGGAATCTTGGTTCAACCTTACGAGGAGGGTGGAGGCCAAACAAACACAACCAAATGACCCTCCATTGATTCTCTTGTGTTGATGACGGTGGCAGAACCGATAGGGAACGATGCCGTCACACTGTGCTGGAGGAAGGAAGGGGACCGCGGCCATACGGGCCGTGGCGGATGGATGAAGCAGCATTCTTGTGTCGGCATCATGAAGGAGAACTGCGACCCGTACCCACGGGCCGCTTGTTGGTTGAACCGACCGACTAGGATGGCCGGGAAGAATACCGTGATGCCATTCAGTGCCGCGCAGAAGAGGAACTGCGACCCTCTCTTCATGGGCTGCTTCGGTAGGCGAACCAGCTGGCCCCCTGCCGGTCGCGTTGAAGGAAGTCGTGGAACTCTAAGGTGATGCATGGGAGGATTGCGGGCCATTGTACGAGCTACTCGTGCTAGAAGAGATTTCGGCTTCAGGCGACCAGGCAGGAGAGTTGACACCGCTCAGTGCCACTGTTACAAGGAACAGGGGGGCCGTGCCCCCCGCTCCGCAGGACCAGATGGCCGAGCCACGGAACACCGCGGGAAGGGCCATCCTTGCACGGGCCAGGCCACCTACCTCTGGGCCGAGCCATGTCCCGCCGGTCCGGGTCGGCCCCCCAACTGGGTTAGACCCATCGAGCCAGGACGGGCCGACCTGCCAGCCCACCGGGCTTGATGGGCTGGGCCTGTTATGCTTAAACATGAATAACTTATAGACCTTGCATCTGATTGACATGCCATCGGCGACACTGGGACCCTCGTGATGAAGATTTACTTTTACTATAATCTAAGTCTGTTATAGATGAAATTTGAAAATGGTCGAGTTTGGAACGAGTGTAATTCCAACTGGGCCCTGGGAACAGAAAATCCAATACCTCTGAGGTCTGGCGTCCGATTGATGCGCCGTCTGTCGCATTGCGTTACTTTTGATGAGACAGAACATTGGGATACAACAACTCGATACTTTTTGATAGCTGATAATTGGAACCCTTTTCTCTAGGAGCGTACCCTCCCAGAATCGAGAGTGCTGTGTGCGAGAACCCTTGAGCTGGCTACGACTGCAACAACTATCGTACTGGAATCATTCGTGGGTTCGATGACGATGGATAATGTACTAGAACCCTTCGTGGGTTCGACAGTGATGACTACTGTTCTGGTATCCTAAGTGGGTCCGACAGAGTGGCTGGTCTTATATCCTATGTGAGTCTGACAGCTTAGCTGGTCTAGTATCCTATGTGTGTCTGACAGCTTAGATGAGTCAATGACTACATCTTATCATCTCTATCACTATACGAAAGACTTTTACCTGTGTGAGGTGAGTCTTGACTTTCAATCATTATCATTGATAAGATTGACTTACATTCCTGTGTGTACTGGGTTGTTCTTGGGCTCGAGGGTTGGAGCCGAACTATGATTGATGTCATACGTATATGTATGGGCATATACCTAAGGAGAGTTGGTTAATACTTCGTGATCGTATCATTCATATATGGTTTATTCTTGGTGGATTCTGGGTGACCGTCAGGGGTCTCGGGGTCCCTACTAAGTATCGTATAGTCACCCCTGCATGGGCTATGCCCACACTATGTTGTGTTGGATGCAGATGAAGGACAACAATGATTGAGGTAGTGACTTGTAGGGCTGGACGATACCCAAAGGTGGGCCCCTTGGAGAGACGTACACAGAGTAGAAGGAAAGAACCAAGGTGTTGAAGAGGCCATCTGTACACAACCTTCAGGTGGGATTCCCGAAGAACGACTCAGCAGTTGCTGTTATACTTTACTGTGGTTGTATTAGCTTTTCAGTTGTAATGTACTTATTATTGGTCTTGAATTTCTAGACCCTTTCCTTTCAGTACTTACTTTTGTATACAATATTACTTAGTGCTTACTTTAGTTGTGTACTATGTTTTTTGTTTACTTTTATAATGGAAATTCTTTCCCAGTATAGAGATTTACGCCTTCGGTGCTAGTCTCTAGCCCCTAGCCTATGGATGGCGGGTTTTGGGTTGTCATGGCTCGGGCCCCAAGGATAGGTCATGACAAATTGGTATCAGAGGAGTCGGTTCCACCATAGAACTCAGGACTCTGATCATTATTTTCTGTGAAGAAATATTTTTAAGTGTCTTGAGTGTGGTTTTAAGTACCAGGGAATCCTGTGTCGGTGCGGTGACTAACATATCCATACACCAAGAGCCTAACCTCTAATTTCTGACTCAGTGCCTGAAAACACTAATTTCATGTGTGTTTCAATAGTTTTCTTTTTTATTACATTGAGTCAGCTCACCAGGTATACATTTTGACCATTGCACACCTCTTTCTTTTCAGGATGGCCGCTTGATATTAGCCAAATAGGGTTCTGAGTTACGTATGAGATGGTAGACCACCGAGCGAGAGGCCTCAGTGCAAGGCCCCATCACATCGGAGGCACCGATAGTACCACTACCCTCTGGGTCACCAATACCACCAGTCCTAGTAGTAGAGAGTGGACGCCACCTGAGTGCGTTACACAAGTTCCAGCGAAAGAGGTTGCCCAGGTTCCGTGGAGAGATGGACCCACAGGTAGCTAAGTATTGGCTGGAGGTTGTAGTCAGAGTTTTCAGATTGGTAGGGACAACAACCAGCATTATTATGATCCTTGTCATGAGTCTCCTGCTCGCAGCTGTATGTAGATGGTGGAGCCTAATGCTCTAGGGTAATGATGAGGCATGTTTTCTGTGGACGGACATCGAGAGTCTCTTCCGCTTAGTGTTTGTTCCAGCCACCCTTCGTGCGGTGAAGATTCATGAGTTACATCATCTGCAGCAAGGCAGCATGACAGTACATCAGTACTCATTGAGGTTCACTAACCTCTCATGCTACTCCACTGATATAGTGTGGGACCTATTCTTTAGGGCCCGAAACATAGAACAGGGACTCAGGCATGAGATCAGGGCTTTGAAAATTCCTCTCAGAATCCCGACGCAGGAGGGGGGTGCTAGAGCGAGCCCTTCTAGTGGAGAGTTTTATCGATGATTAGTCACTACCAGCAAGACCCACCATAGGGAGACACGTAGCAGAGTCTTTTGCAGCTGGTAGTAGACAGATATCGCAGAGTTCCAATCAGAACATGCCATCAGGTGGGTGATATCAGAATAAAGGTTCGGTTTTATGGGTCACACGAACCAAAGCCAGTGATACGAGGAGCAGACAGTGCTATAAATGCAGCGGGCAGGGTCACATGGCTCGAGACTGCCCGACCCGCCATGCAGATGAGCAGTCGACGGTAGAGGGAACTCCCTGTAAGTGACAGAGGTTCGACCGTGGTGGTTTTTCAGGAGCAAGTAGACAATTAAGAGGAGTTGGATGAGTAGAGGGTGGTGGATGACGTTTTGAGACTCTACCACCACCACCTCCACGAGGAGGTCCACCCCGACCACATGGAGCTGGAAGATAGTGGTAGGCTCAACTCTAGATAGTTGAGGCCTATGACCATGACACACCTGAGTTGATTCGAGGTACTATCTATGTCTACTCTACCCTTGATGCAGTACTTATAGACACAGGTGAGAGTCGTTATTTTATTTCTGTTGCCCTAGTTCGGAGCTCGAAAATTCCGATGGTGCTGCTGGCTCGATCCTAACGGCTAGAGACTCTTACGGGAGTAGACCCGAAAATTACTCAATAGTTCTAGCAGTGCGAGCTTACTCTAGGAGGTGGGAGCTTCAGCTGGGAACTTCTTGTAGCAGCGTCGAGGCCTTACGACCTCATCTTGGGTATGTACTGTTTATCTATAGTCCATGCTCAGATCGACCGTATTAGGTACAATGTGCGGTGTGTCCTCACTGATGAGACCAGGTTCACCTTCACCAGCGAGAAGGGAGCCTTTGTAGCGTAGGATGGACATACACAGAGGAGAGGGAAGCCGATCACACATCAGTTGGCTACGCTCATCCTCGGAGTGGTTGATTTGCAGAGTTGAAGTTTTCCAATTGTGGTGGATCAATATGATGATGTTTTTCTTTACGACGTTCCAGGACTACCTCCTCACAAAGAGGTAGAATTATATATAAAAATCTACACCGGGACATCACCGATATCTACTCCAGCATATTGTACGTCTCCCGGTATGCTCCGTGAGATGCTGGTACAACTGGAGAACTTATAGGGGAAGGGATTCATCCGACCCAGTGTTTCAGCCTGGTCATCCCCAATTTTGTTGTCCAAGAAGGCGGATGGGAACTTACGACGGTGTGTCGACTACCGTCGCCTGAATCAGGTGACCATGAAGAACAAGTACCCACTACTGAAGATAGAATACCTCTTTGATCAGCTCAAGGGAGCACAATGGTTCTTGAAGATAGACCTCAGGTGAGGCTATCTCCAACACAGTGTACGAGATGAGGATGTGCAAGAGGACAACCTTCAGGTGTCGGTAAGGCCACTATGAGTTCTTGGTTATGCCCTTCAGCATATCCAATGCACTAGCAGTGTTCATGAGTTTCTTGAAAAGGATCTTTCAACCTTACCTCGATCGTTTTGTCATAGTCTTTATCGATGATATATTGATTTACTCAAATACTGAGGAGGAGCAAGCCTACCACATGAGGGTTGTACTGGATACACTCTGAGAGTACTAGCTTTATGGTAAGCTCTAGAAGTGCCATTTGTTGATTTGAGAGGTTCACTTTCTGGGACATGTCATCTTAGAGGCTAGAGTTGCAGTCGACCTAGCGAAGATCTAGTCAGTACATCCTTGGGACCACCCAAGAGTGTGACAGGGGTGTAGAGTTTCTTGGGTCTGGCTAGGTACTATCAAAGGTTTGTGCCAGACTTCTCCAAAGTTACAGCACTGATTTCATATTTGATGAAGAAGGGGAAACCCTTCGTGTGGATAGAGAGATGCCAGCAGATCTTTCAGTAACTAAGGTAGAGGTTGGCCAGTGCACCCATCTTGGGGCTACCAGAGGAGGGCGTTGGGTACGTATTTTACTACTACGCTTCAGGGACCAGACTCGAGTGGTTCCGGATGATGGAGTGAGTAGTGATTGTGTATGGTTCACATCAGTTGAGGCAACATGAGAAGAACTACGCTACCCATGTCCTGAAGTTAGCAGTAGCGGTCTTCATCTTCAAGATGTGGCAACCCTATCTGATGGGTGAGCATTTTACAGTCTACTCTAACCACCAGAGTCTCATGTATATCTTCTGGAAGAAGGACCTGAACCTGAGACATTAGCGATGGCTCGAGTACCTCAAATACTTTGACTTTTTGATAGTATATACTCCAGGTAAGGGGAACATTGTAGCAGATGTTCTTAGTAGGAGATTAGGCATTCAGCTGCTAAGAGAGGTGACAAAGCAACTAGCCGCGTTGCAGATATCCTTTGTGGATAGAGATGGAGCAGCCTTTCGGAAGTCCCTCACAGTCACTCCTCTACTACTTCAGTGAGTTAGAGAGGAACATAGTGGGGACGTTGACTGTGAGATGCAACGTGCTCAGATAACCTCAGTGCAGGAACCTGATGGGTTTTCTGAGTGAGGGGAACATGTCATCCTCTCCAGAAGACGTACCATGGTACCATTTTCACTATAGGAGGAGGTGTTGAGGGAGTTCCACACTTCCGCTCTAGCGGTGCAGCTAGGAGTTGCGACGATGTATCAGGACCTCATACAATAACACTGGTGTCCGGGTATGAAGAAGGCTATAGAAGAGTCTGCATCGTGATTCCTCACTTGTCATTATGTGAAGGTGGGGCACCGGGTTCCAGCAGGCTTGGTTCATCCCTTAGTTGTCTCATAGAGGTTGTGGGATGGGATATCTATGGATTTTGTGATGTGACATCCACGTACATCCATAGGACATGGCTCTATCTGGGTGATCATAGACCGACTCACCGTGTTGGCCCAATTCCTACCAATCAGAGAGTGGGGCTCAGTAGAAATCATGGGAAACCTCTAAATTCAAGAGATCGTATGGATTCATGGTATGCCATCAACTATCGTCTCTGATCGTGATGCTCGTTTCACTTCCCAGCTATGGAAGGGAATACATGAGGCTTTTGGGACGCAGCTTTTCTTGAGCACCGCTTTCCATCATAAGACATATGGTGAGACTATGAAGACCATTCAAACTCTAGAGGACATGCTTCGTGCATGTTTCCTCAGCTTTGGTCGCATCTAGGAGGATCACCTACCCTTGGTGGGGTTTTCGTACAACAACAGCTACCACTCCACCATCGGGATGGCCCCTTACAAGGCACTATTCGGCTGGCCTTGCGGATCACCTCTCTGCTAGACTGACCCTTGGGAGTCAGCACTTGTAGGACCAGAGATGGTGTAGGCTACGGCAGAGAAGGTGCAGATCATCCAGGAGCAGATGAAGACTACACAGAGTAGACAGAAGTCCTATGCTGATAGGAGATGGAGACCACTGGTGTTCAAAGATGGCGACAACGTCTTCCTATGAGTCTCACCTCAACGAGGTCTATAGAGATTTGGAAAGGGAGGCACGTTATCTCCATGATTCATCGGACCTTTCCAGGTCCTCATTAGAGTAGGTGAGGTGGCTTACCGCCTGGCCCTTCCACCTTAGTTGCACTGGGTGCTCAATGGATTCCACGTATCTCGGCTGAGGAGATACATGCATGACCCATCCTACATCATCGACCATGGGGAGATGGACATCGATGACATAGTCACATTCAGAGAGATCCTAGTGTAGATAGAGGATCGACATGATTGAGTCTTATGTGGATAGTCATTTCCTATGGTTCACATTCATGGGTAGCACAAGAATCTCTAGGAGAGCACATGTGAGCGGGAGGCTCAGATGCATGCTCAATACCCCCATTTGTTTCTCTAGTTCATGTTGTAGCTTTACAGGGATGTAAAGCCTTGAGATGGTGGTAATGTAATGACCCAGAACTTTCAAGGGAATTTTATTTCTTAATTTCTTTGGAATTATATGAGTCCGTAGTTTCTAATAGTGCCTAATTCTGAGGCCCGTTGTGTCTGGAATCAATTTCTGATGTTATATTCAGGTACGTTCAGTAAACGTATGTGCGGGTTTTTCTATCTATTAAACCATTGCTCAGAATTGAAATCTGAGGACACTGATGAAATTGTAGTGCCAGTATTCGCATAAGTGGACCATTACCGCAGTTGTGTTTGGTCAAGAGCGGGAGTTAATTTTTGTGATTTTACAATAAATTAAATAAACTTTTTGTGTACACAATTTTATTGTTAAGGGGGGGGGGGGGGGGTTATTTCCTCCAAGGAGGAGCTGGAGGTGGGGCCCACATCCCACATAACCTACCACTGGAGAATAATGTGTGTGGGTCCCACACGATTATAACCTCTCAACCCCCCTTTAACTCCCTTAAACCTCTATCTCATTCGTTGAACATCCACATTATGGTGGAGCCTTCCCACCCTCCTCTCATGAATGAGCTAACACACATTCAATTAATGAAAAACTAATTTTGGCTCATCTACATTTTGAATTAATTTGATAATCCTGTGTGGATAAAATAATAGCCTAAGCTATTATTTTTGGGTTGGAACTTGTTGTGTTGGGAGAGTTTTGGGGGAAACTCTATGTGGGATTTCATTCTCTCAACGAAGAACATCTCCGATGAAGAATGTGAATAACTTCTCTTCCTTCTCCTTCCTCATTTGATGCACCTCGACGTCAATGGAATCAGCGTCCATCTTCCGTGATGCCCCACTTCTGCGACATTTTTTTTCATGGCTCGTCGACATTCAACATACCTTGTATCAAGGAGGGGTTTCTCTTGTTTAAATTTAATCCTCGTTCCTTGTTTTTATCTAGTTCAACGTTGGCTTCTTGTTACCACTTTACATGGAGGGCGCAAGCTGAAGAAACATGGCCCGACGACCCTCTTTTGATTCTATTATGTTGATGACAGTGGAAGAACCAGTAGGGAGTAGTGTAGTTGCACCGATCTAGAAAATGGAAGGGGGCCGTGACCATGTGGGCCGCAATAAACAGAAGAAGCGGTAGCTGTGCACCAGCCGCATGAAGGAGAACCGCGACCAGAACCCACAGGGCGCTTGTTGGACGAACAGGTCGGCTAGGCCAGCCGGGCCTAAGACCGCGACACCTCTAGGCACCACACTGCGGAGGAACTGTGGCCCGCGATCCACAGGGTACTTCGGTGGGCGAACCAGCCGGCCTCCTGCTGGCCGCGTTGAAGGAAGCCGCGACACCCGAAGGTTCCGTGTGGGAGGACAACAACCCGTTGTGTGGGGAAATCGTGCTAGAAAATCCAGTGGGCTTTGGCCGGCTGAGAAGGAGATTCAGCGCCGCTCGGTGCCACCATTACAAGGAATTGGGCTTCCCCCCCCCGCTCCGCTCAGCCTGCTGTAGTCTGGGCCGCCCATGCTCAGGCCGAGCCGCCTGCCGCCGGGAAGGGCCATGCCCCGCTGTGTTGGGCCGCACCCCTCTGGGCCGAGTAGTACCCCACCGGGCTAGGACAACCCCCAGCCGGGTTGAACTCACCGAGCCAGGAAGGGTCGACCCGCCAGCCCACCAGGCTTGACGGGTCAGACCCGTTATGCTTAAATGTGAATAACATCTTGACCGCACGTCCGATTGATGCGCCATCTATGACACTAGGATCCCCACGACGAAGCAGTCCTTTTTGATACTCTATGTGGGTTTTGGATGACTTTATAAAACGACCTAGTTTAGAATGAGCATAATTCCAACATAGCCCTTGGAATGGAAAAGCCAATAACCTTCAGACCGGGAATCAGATTGAAGCGTCGTCTACCTATTTGGGTTCCTTTTGATGAGAGAGAACTTTGGGATACATCAACTCGGTAATTCTTTATAGTTGATATATCGACCCCTTTTCTCGAGGATCGGACCCTCCCGGAATCGTGCGTGCTGTGTGCGGGAACCCTAGTGCTGCCTACGACGACGATGACTATTGTACTGTAATCCTCCGTGGGTTCGACGACGATGGCTAATGTACTGGAATCCTATGTGGGTTTGAAAACCAAAACTATTGTTATTTTATCCTTAGTGGGTCTGAAAGAGTAGCTAGTATTGTATCCTATGTGGGTCTGAAAGCTTAGTAGGTCTAGTATCCTATGTGGGTCCGAAATCATAGATGAATCAGTGACTACATCTGATCATATCTATTAGTATACGAAAGATATTTACCTATGTGTGTTGAGTCTTGAATTTCAATCATTATCATCGATGTGATTGACTTACTTTCCTGTGTGGACTGGGTTGTGCTTGGGCTCCATAGTTGGGGCCAAAATCTGATTGATGACTTAAGTATATGTATGGGAATATATCTATGTATAGTTGGTGAATACTTCGTGATCGTATCATTATTATGTGGTTTATTCTTCGTGGATTCTAGGAGACCTTCGGGAGTCTCAGGGTCTCTCCTGAGTATCGTATACTCACCCCTGCATGGGCTATACCCACACTACGTTGTGTTGGATGCAGATGACAGACAACACTGATTGAGGTACATACTTGTAGAGATAGGTGTTACCCGAAGGTGGACCACTTGGCGAGGCATACACAGAGCATACAGACGTACTCGAGGTGCTGAGGAGGCCATTTGTAACCACCCATCTGTTGGGATTCCTAGAGGATGATTTAGTAGTAGCTGTTTTTCATTACTACAGTTGTACTAGTTTTTAGTTGTACTTTACTTACTATTGGGCTTTTATTTCCGGCCCCTTTCTTTTCTGCACTTACTTTTGTATACATTATTACTTATTTCTTACTTCATTTGCGTACTTTATTGTGTTTGTTTACTTTTATAAAGGAAATTCCTTCCCAGTATAGGGATTTATGCCTTTGGTGCTCGTTGCTAGCCCCTAGCCAATGAAAGGAGTGCATGGGGTAGTCACGACATATGCCCTGAGGACGGGTCGTGACAATTATGTACATAATTGAAATATGATTAATCACTAAATAAAATTTTAAATATGTTTTTAACATAAACTAAATATATAAATAATTATCCATATATTTCCACATATGTCCTTCCATGTTCTAGGTGTTTTCAATAACATCATTTATAGGATTTTTGAATCATGACAATTTATCATCAATCTAAAAACCATTGGTTTAATATATTTTATTCACTGTTAAAATCATTCATAGTGGTTTTATATAAAAGGTGAATTTTCCTAAACATATACCCTGGGAGTGTTAAAACAGGTGCATAGTAAGGCTCGTTGTCATGTACCATGTTACCCAGATTTTGTATCGAAACTCCTTGTCAGTGTTATAACTTTTAGGTACATCTGTTCTAAAACCACATTAGCCTGTAGTATCTATACATGGATGCATTTAAAGGAAAATTATATAATCTATAACTCAAACATGAGGATGTTCTTAAATATTTATCCCCAAATTCAACCATAGGTATATGTTCTTAAATCTATTTTTACCTTATATTTACTTCCCAATCTTACTACTAAACATCTTTTGATACAAGCATAAGCAACCCAACCTTAGATTTTTGTAGCTATTGTCTGCTATCAATTACATAGTCATCATTGGAAGGAATCAATTATCAAAAGGCCAACAGTTTAGTAGTCTAAGAAAACTAGATACATAATTGAGTCATGTGTTACAATGAATACACTAATTAAAACACAATATTTTTCAAATTTCAAAAAAAAATTGAGAATAACATTATTCCATCTCATAAATACCCCTATATAATTCACTGTACACTTCATTGATCTTTTGGGAAAGAAAACTAATATGGGGGAGCTCAAATGTTTAATAATGTAAAACTATATAGAAAGAAATATTCAATTAATAAGTGAAATTTTTATGAAATGGTATGTAACTAAAATCACATGTTTTATAATCAATAAATAGAGAGGGAGGTGCATAAAAAATATGTAAATGTAAATACGTAATAACAAATTCCATTCAAATTACTAGAAAAAGAAAATTCAACATGGAAATGCATGTTATTGAAGCACATGCCAATAAATAAATGAACTGAAAATTAAATATGTCCATAGATATGTCCAAAAAAAATATCATTGATAAATAAAAACTAAAAATAAATGATGGAAATGATTAATTATTGTATGACATTTTTCATAGGTACATGGAACGATTACCCGGAAAACCTTTCATAATACAGTTTATCATATCAGGTAAAAACCAATCTAAAGAGGATATCAAAAAAATGACCCATTAGACTACTAATACATTAAGTAGTTATCTATAATTGGGACTTACCCTTGTTGTGCCAGTCCGAAATATTCCTCACATTGAATAATAGAAATATGGAATATTATATATCAAATAACAATATTAAATAAATATTAAAGAATTTCAAATATTTTACCAAATAATAAAATAACTATCAATATAGATACCATATGTAAAATAGTATATGGTTTAGGAAATAGTAATAACTATGATAAATGATATAGATAGTTAAGTGGAATTCAATGATCCAATAATATTTAATACTTCAATGGGATTTGAAAGGTGAACGAAGGAAGTGAATATAAATTTCATCCTTGACCAAATAAATCAAAAATTATATGGGGGAAATATTATGATTATGTGGAAACATCATATACCATGTATAGTAAAATGAATTATTGTTTTCATTGATTGGTGTAAAAATTATAAAAATATATTTTAGAAACATTCTCGAGGTAAATGTCCTTTTATTACGAAAAACCTTATGAAAAACCATATCATTGAAAATCAAATTTTAAAATATTTTCATAAATAATTAACCATTTAAACATGTAAGGGAAAATTATACAGAATAATGGTAGGTAAATCCCTACATTTTATGCAAGGTAAAAAAAATATTCCATATGTATGGTAAAAGTTTAGAAAAATGCATTATTTGCAATGTGTTAAGAATATTCCGTTGAAAACATTGGTAGAAGATAAAAATATGTATTTATTTTTACCAAATAATTTAATACAAATTTTTTAAAATACATTAACAAAACTTGGTTTTGTTTAAAAAAAATATGTACTCTGATTAAAGAGAGAAATAATGTGATGTTTTATTAAAAGAATTTTCCAAAATACCATTAGTACCAAAGAGTGGAAAAAAGTAACTAATACATGAAAAAGTTCTTGAATTACCAATAAAGATGAAAATTAATGTTTATATTGATAAATTGTCATATTATTTCAGTGAATTGAAATGACTGATCAGAAAAATTATTCATTATTTATCATTAATCATTCCAAAGTATCTTATACCACATTGATACATTTTAAAAAATAATTCCCATGATAGAATAAAATTTAGTGAATGTTGTAATATAATGAGAGTAAGTATTTTCAATATATTTAATGGAATAGGGTAGTAAATACAATATATAAAGAAAACTTTTTTAACAATAATAAATAAGTCTCTATGAGATGTAAATTGAGACCGAATCACATACCTTGTGTTTCATTTAAGATGGACATTATTTAACATCCTATATAATAAACTAATGTAAATTATATACATTCTTCAAAACCATTATCATGGTTATCATTTCTTTTTTTCCAATTCTTACCATGTTGTGTACAACTACATAAACAAATATGTTTACTCTAGTTGTACTGGCCAAATTAAATTTATGTGTGAAAAACAACATTGGAAAGTCAACTATGTTAAAAGGGGTTATTATAGTACATTTCTAGAAAAATAATAATTAAATAATTATAAAAATTATATATTAATTATTCTTATAAATATATACATTAAATATAGTTATGAAAAATTAATGAATTTTACAATTTAAGAGATGGTAGGTCGTACGTATACGTGAGTAATGTTTTCATTTATTGATGATCATTATGGGAAGAAGTTAAGTAGAATTATTTATATCCATAATGACAATTATTTCACAAATATAAAATTATTTAATAATATATACCTATATATTTAATTCTTATGATGGAAAAGTAATCACAACATGTCTTATAGGCGGAAGTCCACACGTCAACGAATGATGTTATCAATATTTAACGGGGTGAAAGGTTAATAAAGAAATTAAAATAGATTAAATTCTAAAAATGTTATTATTTAATGAATATAATATATATTTATTTATATCATATTTTTTTTAATTATAACCAACCTTTATATGTTCCATGTATAGTGTAATTGAATCACATTACTTTGAGGGAGCTGTAGTCCACACATCCATAGATAATGTTTTCACATTTATAAAAAATTAAGGTACAAGGGTATGTGTTACAAAATAATTCTAGAATCATAAATACATATTAAATATAATATATAGAATATATAAATATATTTTACATCATAATTTTTACCATGGTATGTGGTAATGGAAATTGGGTTATAATAATTTCATGAGGCTGTAGTTTTCTATACACATAAACAGTATGTTCGTCACCCATTTGATGTAGGTGTGTATAATTTTAAATATAATAATTAATAAAATATCGAAAATTATACTGATAATATTATTTTCATTATATAAATATTTTTTTAAATAATTGAAGTGGTGGATGAGTAAATAAATGATAAAAGATCGCATGGAATCATTCCCTTAAAAATCAGGTAACTCCATTTGGTTTATGCAAAAAGTCTTTCTTGGAATGATTTATTCCCAATGAGAGGCTTAAAATTTTTGAGGAGGTATTTTTGGAATATATTTTGGCCGATATAGTCCAATCATATATGGTTTGAGAGGTATGAAAAATGAGCATAAGTGGTGTCCTTTTATAGTTGAGTAGGAGTGGCACTGTTGTAATATTTTGAAAATGGAATAATTACCACGTTTTTTGTGTTACCATTGGATCAAATAATATAAATAAATATATAAAATAGTGTTTAGGGTAGATATATGACCAGACTATAAATTTTGTACAAGTTTATATATTGTTTTAGGACTTGAGGATAACATTTAGTGTCTTATTAAGTTTAATTTAACATGAAATGTTGTAATAAATTTAAATTATATTCACGTATATTTTTGTTCAAAAACTAATTTGACCTTATTATAAATTATAAATAATTATGATTGGATATATATAATCCATTTTTAAAATTTCAATCAGTGAAGTGGATGAAATTAATTTCAATTTAATCCCAGAGATGAGACGACACAACATGAATTTGAAGTAAAAATAGTAGATAGTTTACTATGTTTCTAAAGTCAATTACAAAGATAAATTAATTAAAATGACATAAAATTGATAGATTGTGGGATATTTGATATTATATGACATTAAAATTGATTATAAGATTAATTTTTCACCACAAATAAATTAGAGGAAAAATAAATATTTAATAAAAATTTATCATTTTTTACTATTAATTAAAAACATAAATGTCTTAGATATATATAAAAACATAAAACTAACATAATTATTATATTAATATTAAAAATATTATCTTTATTTTGAAATATTAAATAAAATAAATATTTAAAAATTAGATTTAAAATGGGTTCTACATTAAAAGGCAGTAATATTGCTTTTTTAAAAAATAGGTTATTACATTTAAAACATGGTTTGTTCTTATATTATGCAAATAAAAAGAAATGAAAGATTGAAAAAAATATTTTATTGAATATATTAAACAAATATTTCATTAAAATCCTTATCTGAGGGTAATTAATTACATTTATTAAGACAGAAATCCTTTTAAAGCGTAAAAAAATAATCATTCATTTTATATCCAACTGGTTCTTATTTTCATTTCTCATTAATTTGTAACCAATGAATTCATTTTATATTTTTATAAAAAATGTATTTTTCAAACATAGTTAATATTATTCATATACTCTTTCATAAATACTTTCTTTTATCATATTATATTATATAATAATATTCAAATAATAAATTGTTATTCGGTGAATCTCAGTCCTGCATGTAACTCAAGCTGTCATGGAAAGTATATATTGTGGATAATTAAAGATAACATAGTGTTTTATGAATCAAAATATCTAGAATATATAATATTTATGTATGATAGTAGTTTTTTTAATTTATTGAGGTTATATATTCTTTTTTTACAATTGGTGTTGTGTTTCATACATACTATTGAATACATACATGCACTTTAGAATTTTGAGGTGTTACATCTCTCATTAGTGCCCAATTATACCAAGTATCATGTGAATCAGAACTATTATCACATATAACATGATCCAAATAGTATATATATCCCATATATAATATTTATATATGAATTAATTATTTAAACTAACTACTAAGACATGGATATGTCTGGAACAAAATAATGGTCCTCTTAGCTCAAAACATGAGATGGGTAAGAGAGACAGATATGAATCCGTGATACAATAACATGAATTAATATAGACTGTGGTGGAAATTCCAAGTAGTATTCCAACATTCCAATATTCTCGGTATCCTAAAATTGTCTCACATATCTCAGTGTATAAACATCATATTTCCCAAGCCTTTGATGACGCGACTAAGGGGAAACTATCTAAAACACATAGTCACCAAATAAAACCCATGCATAGTGTACTGTGATCCTAATATTATTTATAATTTTTTTGTTCCATAAAGAATAATGGATGAATTAACTAAATTTTTGATGTTTTCTCTTATGAGGTAATCCTAAGATCCATAAAAGTATGTAAGACATGCTCCACACATGTATTCCAAATCCGTATAGCTCAGTCTATATTATCATCCATCGACAGAGGACAGGTTTTTCGTAATATCACATTGGATAAATATGGATCTTAATGTCCTCTAAAAATATTATTCTAATCACAGATCTATTTCATAAAATATGATGGATAGAGCTCCATGAATCTAGCTAATATCTCTAACATAATGATCTCATAAGTCCTCAACATTGGTTTAATCTTGAGTGGGTATAAAGTTATTGGATTAGGTTAGAAGATGAATCACCAACTATATTGTATAATTCCATCAAGGGGTATGAAACAACCCATCCAATAATTTTATATCATTCTTCTCTCACTACCATATCAGTAAATGAAGTGGCTGAAGAAAATCATTCGTTCTTTTGGGTTTCATCATTGACCTGATGAGAGGAATTAAAATGAGAATAAAAATTATTAATTTATCATCTGATTCTTATAAAAAATCATTGATTCATATAATAGAAAATATTTTTCGAACGTAGGTTCAGCACACACATGAAATAATGATATTCCCTCATAACATCTCTCCTCACAAAATATAGTATAAGGGTCACATTTTGAAACTATAGGATTACTTTCAAGTAAAAGAAAAACAGTCACTGATAGCCTTAAAAACATAATGAGATTCCAAAAATATCACAAATCACATCCTTAATGAGGTTATCCTAAATAATCATCATTATTGCATAGGTTATAAATAATACATTTTTCAGATGAATCTCAGTCACAAATAAATATTGAGAAAATGAATTAAAAAATATTTAAAAGATATCTTAAATTTCTCATACCACATGAACTTCATTCCATTTAGAGTGACTGTGGTAATTAGAGATGAAAATATTGATAAATATTTAACAAATCAACTGAAATATTCCAATACTCCAATGATGTTCTAAAGATCATTAACTTTATGTGGTTGATACCAAGTAATAATATACCTCACCATATAATGATCGACTAAAATACCTTATTAATAGACTTTGTGACCCAAGAACTTATCTACAAAAATTCAGAAATTAAATTTCTATTTCTTCAAATAATGTTGGTGATTTCTCAATATTTTGATAAAATATATTAAATGATTCACATAGTTTTACTTAGTTTTTTAGTAAACCAAAATTCCATCCAAAAATACTAACACGAATGATTCGAGGTAATTTTTGAATACATTGTTCATCAATGAAATAATGATTTATGTAATAATAGTTAGACCAAAAGGCATAACAAGTTAGTAATAGTGGATGATCCCACAATTTAATGTGTCCATTGAGATTTCAAATTCATTAACACTCAACTGGCGATAACTAGATTGATGATTGTTCCATAAGAACCACAAAATTCCTTTTAACCAATAAAAATTACCAGCAATCCATGGAAACAAATACCTGTTCTTTACTGTAAATCAATTTTGATTTAGTTTTCATCCCAAAAAAATGGGTACCATCAACATTATTTATAAATATAAATAACATGTCCCAATGTGAAAAATTTTGTGTATAAATAATATTTCTAATTAATCAACCATTTATATCTTAAACTCCTTAATTTATACTAGTGACATTTGGTTTGCAGAAATATACACTGTATTTGTACGAGGTACCAAATCAATGGTATATATCCATTACTCGTGTTATACAAGAAAATTTAGATGGAAATATGCCAAGAAAAATGATGTCATGTAGGTGGAGATCACCACCCATGAATTAATATTTCAAATAAAAATCAAGCATTGATATTACCCTATCCAAAAATAAATAATGTGGTCTTACTATAAACAAACTCATGTCCGATTGTCCTTAAAAAACACAGCACACCCCATAGGGTGTACTAGAGGATACCGTCTAAATATAAAAAGAAATATGGTCATTATGAATAATAAATCAAATCTATCCAAATAATTAAATAAATAGGTTTCATGTCAAGAACTATAAAATTAAAAGTGATCTCAATATATGATATAGTGAAAATGAAAGGCATTCATCAAAGATCCAGTTACCTATTTATAATCATTAGAGTAATAATATCAATCCCATAATAAAAAAATCCTAGGAAGATTTAGACAATTCACAAAATTAGTTTATGTGAGTGAGTGAGATTACCAAATATCAATTAAAAAAGTAACTAAATATAAATCTACAGTGATTGTATATCTCACAACTTTAGGACACATATCAGATTCCTCTAGAGAATTCCAAACTGTATGATGAAGCATCATTTAAAATATTTTTGTTTAGTACCCCTCAGTTCATGAATCATATTATTGAACTATACAATTTTTGGATATAATGAGACTGTTCCGTTATGTGAAGCAAAAAATAAATGATAAAACCTATACTTATGGATAATATGATCACAGAAACCAAAAATATTTTGTGCATCAATACGATCTCTACATTAATGCATGACCATGCCACACTGGAAGTAGGTCAAAGGGACACTTCGACAAACATAGATTTTATCCATGAAGCCTACTGAGGAAAACCAATATGATACCCATAAAACCATTTATTTCCATTAAATGGATGATTATAACTACCACTATGATTAATAATGACTCCCATAAACCCTGAAATACTATCCATATCAACTTCATCAATAAACATTTTATTTATAAAAATACTATAAGAATCGGGATTCTACATGAAAACATTTGATTATATTTCAGATAAATGATACATATGAAATATTAACGACTTATGTTTCTTATTCTTCCCTACCTTACTGAAAAACTGAGTTATTTTAACAAATAAATTCACAAACTAAGTCATGGTCCTTTCACCCAATTGGTGAATAATAAAATATATATATATATGGACATTATCATCGATTATGGATATAAGTACAGAGGAAAAAAATTATTTTTCATTCCACTCTAAAACCTCCTGTTTATTACCTATATAACTTAAATCCCAATATATCCTCATAGTCCCTTCATGCATAAAGGTGTCACAGGTCACCATTATTATATTATGTGTATCCATTATTATTAAAACTAGCATTATATTATTCAACAAATCCTCAGCCTCGAGTGAATCATTCAATCCCCAAAAATATTATCATTTCAATGAAATAAAATATTGACAATGACATATATATTAAAATATTTTGGTTCATCAACTAATGACTGAATAGAAACATTTGTATCTACCTAACCGAGATCATGGGAATAACACAACACTATCTTAATATGATTTTCATCAACTATAATATTCTCTTATTGTTGTTCACTACAAAATTCTACCACAGTCTATTAAAAGTAGTTCACATTATTATAAACCTGAAAAAAATCAATAAAATTAACTGAAGTTTTCATAAGGATACTCAAATAAATTTTAGGAAGAATACTAGAACTAGATAAATTTATTCCATTTTGACACTTTTCACCACCACCCATGATGACATATTGATCATTACAATGATGGATGGAAAGGTACAAACTCATATATATAGCTCAATTATTGATAATCCTACACAAGTCTATTATGAAATTCCACACTACATAATAAAATGATGAAAAGATTTACCTCTTTCACTTCTTATACAACATTTTTCCAAGAAAAACCCCAGTTACCGTAGTACACAATCACATATGCCAGTCCTCACAAGGTCATTCCCATTCCCTTATGGTTGGAAACTAGAACCTAAAATCATACAAACATTAAATGGAATGTTTTTCAAGAAATATTAATCCTAAATGGAATATAAAATAATACAAATTAATTATGTTAAACACTGATACATGAGAAATTACCACTAACAGTCATATATCAAAATGCAATGACAACATTAAAAGATAAGATATGAGAATACATATGTAAAAAGTGGACCATTACCTTAATAGTAACCATCATGACTGTAGGACCTCATGATTCAAGCACACCACCATCTCTATGTAACATTTTCCATTCTCTAAGAATTTTCATAACAAAATCAACAAACATTGATAGGTAATGGAATGGAATGAGTTAAGCATCATAGTAACGTCTCACTGTGTGTTCTGTAAGAAACAAGAAGAAAAATAAATAGTATAATAAAAAAGTTTAAATAAATACATGTAATGGAAAGTAATTTTATTACTTTTATTGAAAATTGTTTTCATATAAAAACATATAAGATAAACAAGAAATTGATTATATGAAATTTTATCACAATTTAGATTAGAAATGATTAAAATATCTCCATAATCAAAGGTATATAATCATCTAATAAAAACATATCACAAACCCATTTCATCAACCCTAAAATCAATAGATTATAATTTAAGAATGCTCAAAAATTTCAATAAGTGATCACGAATCATGATTACACATATCGCTTGGCTCATGAAAACAACACAAACACCCCATTGGGGAAAATCATACGATATAGTTTTTATTAAAATTTTCAATGCCCATCAAGTTTTTTGGGATTAAAGTAGTAACAATATTATTTAATTCACCTACCAATAACCCATGCTTTGATGTTCTTAAAACAACAAATAAATCATGGGAAAATAATTCATTTAAATACAATTAATCATTTGAAATTCAATTTCCATGTTTCCATGTTTCAACACACCTCTTTAATTAAAAAAATCACTGTTTTCTTCAATTTAATGTATTTTTTTAAAAAATACTTACAAAAAACATTTTCAAGGATCAATACTGAAATCATTTCATCCATTAATTTCCCAATACAATACATCTATCATAAAATTATATTAAATTTTTAAAAACTACTGAAAAATGGGTTTATTTCACTAAATCATTTCATTCAATAAAAACAAATTCTAGGTTCATATATCAATTAAAAATAATATTAATTAATAACAAAGCTAAGGAATAATTTGAATTGAAAATACTTATGGGACCACCAAATTTTTATCGTGAGATAAAATCATCATCATCGAAAATGGGAATGCCAATAGTGATTCCTATTCTCATCTGATCAACACAGAATACCCAGAAAAATATCCCATTATAACTAGATTTAAATAAATCAATAAAAAGATTATTTAATATTCTAAAAGGAGAGAAGAGAATAATAAATGATTTGAATAAAATAAGTGTTTTCACTTATCAGATATAGTTATTAATCATCTACTGGTTCTACAATATGAGAATAAATTTTAATTAGGGAGTCAAAAAGCCACATGGGTTACTTAAGTCCAAAAAGATGAATTATGTTTAAAGGGAATGATGTTGGAATGTAAACATGGGTATATAATTTATGTCTATAAAAAATAATATTGCATCATCACTAGGACATGATGTATATGTGTAAAAAAACATGAGACTATGGAATAACATCTGAAAACCCATGTTGTAGCCCCTCCTAGTCAATAGGTTTCCTTGAAACATGCTGGAGACCTCACCTAGATCCCCATAAAGTGGGAGAATTCTAGGGTGTTTCCAAATCACCATAACATAGCCACTCTATAAAATGCATTGAATCTCAAAACATCAACAAAATAGATCACTCTAATGATTTAATTTTGTTAAACCATTAGTAGAGGGATACAATGAAACCTAATCTCCCTGACATAGCTTTTCAAAAATATGTAATAACTATGAAATCTTGTATTTAAGGATCTATGGTATAGCCAAAAAAAGATGCAGTCGGACATACCATCCTCAGACTAACTTGAACCATAGTATTATTGTTGAAATTCATGATGTCATAGTTAATATATTTTATAAGACATATTTTTTTGAAAATAATTATTTTAAAAAATATAATATCTATCCATAAAAATATATATTTCTCCATTCATATTTCAAACAGTATTTATGAAAAATATATTTTTTATGGAATATAATTAAATTCATCTTATATTGAGATTATTTTATTACCAATATGAATATTGATTCTATAAAAAAAAATTTAAGGATAATGACTGTCACACCCGGACTCTGCACTATGGAAATGACTTTTAATTTTATTCTTATTCTATAATTTTTATTTGGCATTAATTTTGTTATGTCGAGATGCGTGATGGACTCGACTTGAGTTTTGCGTTGCTGATAAATGTGCGTATTGACTAAGCAATGCCTGATACTTTATTTTAATTATTTTGGGTCTCGTTTTTAAATTTTGCAGTTTGAACCAGTTTATATATATATATATACATACTTGGGTTGTTATATGGCGCGTAGCTGTGTGCGTGACCCTGCGTAGTGTCCATCCATGGTAAGAAAATGTTTTTGAATTAAATTTGTTAGTTTTTTTGAGAGTGTGGCTAGGAGAGCGACCGCGTACGTGACCATGTGTGGTGTCTAACATTAATGAATAATATAATATTATTTTGTTATTATTAATTAGGAATTTGTTTATTCTTTCAGATTTCATTTATTTATTTTATTTCATTTTATTCATTTTATTAATTTATATTTATTTCTATTTCATTTTATTAATTTATTTTTATTTCATTTTATTAATTTATTTTTATTTAATTTTATTTATTTCATTTTATTTCATTTTATTTATTTCATTTTATTTCATTTTAATTCATTTCATTTTCTTTTATTTTTTTTTATATTTTTTCCTTCCTCCCTCACCCTCTCTCACTCGCACCTCTCCCCTATTCCCCCGTCGCGCTACCCCCTTCCCCCCAGCGCTGAACCCTAAACCCCCCCTCCTCTCTTATCACGACCCGCGACGCCACCCCCCACCGGCGAGCCCTCCGGCGCGCCTCACCTCCTCCTTGCCGCGCGACCTCCTCCCTCTCTGGCTACCGCCCTCGCTGCACCCCCTCACTTTCCGGCCGCCACCCTCGCCGTGCCTCTTCCCTCTCCGCACTGCTAGCCTCCCTTCTGACTCCCCCTCCTCCCGGCTGGCACCCGACCGCCGTCGGCCGCACCTCCCGGCCAGCTCCGCCCGTGCTCCTCCTTCCCCGGCTGTTCGCCGCTGCCCGAAACCCCCTCCCTAGCTTGATCTCCCCTGTTCTGGCGCCGTCCCGCTACCCTACACCCGCCTAGCACCCGCTGTCCGAACCTGACCCCCTTTCCGGCGCGATTCCGGTGAGTCCAGCCCCCTTTCCAGCGCGATTCCGGCGAGTCCATCCCCCTTTCCGGCGCATTTCCAGCGACCAAGACATTTTTTGGTGCCTCCGCGTTGCTCCGGTGGGCCCAAGAATTCCCTCGTTGGGTTTGCGAAGGGTTTCCCGTGTCATGTCGGAATGCATCCCGTCCACTGCCGCCGAAGGCAAAGCGAGTCAGATCATTTTGGTCTGCTCGCCGATTTTTGGGTAAGAATATATTTATGCATTTTCATATATTTTTACACCACGTTAAAAATATGAATTTGAGTCTGCAGACCCTTGGGGTCTTTATCTTGTCCAGATTCGGCTTCTGGTTTACATCTTCTTGCGTCTACAATGTTTTTCTTGGTTAATTAATATAAGATATTCTTTAATTAACTTGTTGAGTGCGAATTGTGTTTATGTGGTGAATTATGTTTACTTTCTTAAATAAATTTGGTGTGCTATGTTTTATCTGTTTGGTGTGAAACTAGTTTTTAAAATAATTTAGTTTGCGTTTGTTTTGTTTGGCAGTGTGTGATTATGGTATGGGTGTGTTTCTGTTGAGAACTTTGTATCTGGTCAATTTATAGTGTTTTGTAAGTTGTGTAGTCAGTTTATTATTTTGTATAAATGGTAAATATTGTGTTCTTAATGTGGCATTGTGTGCATCTGGTAATGAAAGAAGGTTGAAGTTGGTTTTGTGTGCAAAGATGTGTTATACTCTTTAAAAATTGGTTTATGAAAAATTTAGAACGATACCGTAAATAATTTTTAAGGATGAGAAATTGTTTTAATTAAATTGTGTAAAGGTTTTTAGTGTGCGTTTGTTTCTAAAGAGGGAATTTTTGGTATTTTCTCAGTGTGAGGCAGTGAGGTGTTTCCTTGGGTTGTTTTATAAATGGCATAATAGTTTATTATGTTGTTTGGATGGTGAAAAACTTGTTTTGGAAATGGTTTAAATAATGGAATTCATGTTTCAGAATTGACTCCGGTTTATGTGACGATTTGAAATTGCCTTTGGAAATGGTTAGATTGTTTTTGTGCTTTTCTTTTAATATTTTCAATGAGTTTTACGAGTTATGTAAGAGGCGCGTCGTTGGTGAAAACCCTTGATGTGTTAATTTGAAACACTTTAGGGATTTTTTTAAGTGTTTAATGGCTTTATTAAATTATATATGTAGTGTGTTGCGCCTTGCTTCGTTGGTTTTGGGCTGCGCATGTCGAGACATCCTACATGTACATGCATAGGGTAAGACATATATATATATATGTGCCCTCTTTGTACATATTCCCTCATGGCACATGGAATATGTGCAATGTAGCTAGGGGTGTGTATATATATATATGTATAAATGCATGTGCGTGTGCGCGCCAAGTATCGGTTCGAGTGGCCATCGACAGACAGCGACAAGTTTGAGGTAGGTCCCCTATGCCTATGCTTTTAATTTGAAATTCAAAATTTCATGATTGCTTTAAAAAAATATGTTGTACACTATGCTATATACACATTCTATAGAATCTGTTTGTTGTTGCTAGAAACTATTATGCCCTTGTTTTGGAAATTGAAATGTATTTCAAAGCTGTTGGTCTTAAGAGACGTTTCTTGAAAAATTGATTTCTTAAGTGGTTTTGAATTAGTAAGGTGTACTTTCAAAGGTGTTTGGACTTTTGGCCGGTCGATTGTAAAAAGTGTTCCCTTTATGTAATTACGCATGTCTGGCATCTTAAGAATGTTTTATGAAATAGAAAAAAACCTCTATTGAGGCCTATTTGGCACATTATGATTTGGTTTGCGAAAATAGAAAACCCTTTTGAGTCATTCCCCTAAATTTGAAAATAAAATGTGGTGCAAGTGTTTATGAGCGGTTTGTGATATATGTGCCTAGTGTAAAGGCTTGTGCATGATTGTGTGATGTAAAGAGGGGGAATTCACTTAAGTAGGGAGAGCAGTGGTGAATGGTTGAATGAGTTTTAGATAAATAAAGTGTAATGTACTTGTTTGATTGCTTAATAAAGAAAACTCACAACCATTTGAAATAGAGAACAATGGGAAACCCGGGTATCTAGGTGGGTGACCAGGAATAGTACGCTAGATGACACGGTAGAGGTTCGCCCTGGTTTTTCTAGTAGGATTGACGCAACAACACTAACTAAACATATGAATTTCTAAGGGTTGTGGTCTTCTAAGCCACGTTTTCTGAGGGTCGTGGCCTTTTAAGCCACGTTTTCTGAGGGTCGTGGTCTTCTAAGACACGTTTCACCGAGGTACGAGGTCTCTAGGTTCCCACTTGTTCTAGATACCTATAGGGATTACCCATAGTGCTCATTTGTGACATGCTTCTTGTGATGTAACGTTCTTTTCAGTTGTTTCATATATGGTGTCTTGTTTTTAAAAATCACATTTTCATCCAAACTGGTTTCTTTTCATTTAGAAATGTTAATGCATGCTTGGAACCTATTTTGAAAATGTAGTAAGAGTGAAATGATTTATTTTAAAATGAAAACTCATTAATTGAATTTTAAAAGAAGGGAAACCATTATTTTATTATATCTTATTTTTAAACTGGCATGGTTGGATTTCTTAATAAAGGCCGAGGCATAAGACGTGGTTATATTTTGGCTTTCCTACTGAGCATCCCGGTGCTCACGCCTACATTACTTTTCAGTTGCAGGTTTCAGTCTTGGATTGCTTTTGGGAGTGAGTGTGGTTGTCATACCGTGGTGATCCACGGGGTCACCTGAGGTATTTCACGTCTTTTGTTCATTCCTTTTTTTGCTGCCACGTTCTTCAGGTTATTTTCCTTTATTTATCTGCGTGTTCAGTTTATGTCTATTTATCTTTGTCATGGGCCAAACCATTCCCAACTTGTTTGTTTTGATGTCCGACACTAGTTGCCAGCCCGTGGGGATCGGGAACGCCCTTTGGGCCATGTCGCGGACTTGGTCGGGCGCTGGGTCATCATCCGACCCGGCATGGATTGTGACCAAATGGTATCAGAGGTGCCCTTGTTATTTGGTGTGTCAAGTAGCTTGGTGATTAAGTGTGTCGGGACTCAAGAGGTAGGTGTGGGAAGGACGTCATGAACCCTTGCCCGTCCCGAGACTTGAGTTTCCAAGGGTAGTCCGGGATTTGAATTCTCTTCTTTGGATTGGTATGTGTGGATGAGGGATGACGAAGGAAGTGTGCCAGTGTTACGCGATGGGCCTGCATGGATTAGCGACCCATGTAAGGCCCGAGTGAACGGTTCAAGATGCTTCTTATGGTTGATGCTCACTTAGAGCATGGCCTGCTAAGCCATGTTACCGGATTGGTGTAACCACTAGTCCCTTATTTTTATATGTTTTAATGTGAGGTATGTTTAACCTTCATTTTTATTGCTGTGAGTACATCTCAAAAATGAAAACGGATTTTTGTGATGGTGGTTTCAAATGGGAATGTGGTGTTAGAGTGGAAAAGTGGTTTTGAAATGGAAATTGTTTTCTTTTAATGAATGTGTGGTTTCAAAAGGGAAAAATGGGAGGTGTTTTGGAAGTTGTTTTGGAATCTCAGTAACACTTTTTGGAATGTGAATTGTAAAATGTTTTTGAAATTGGAAATGTACTGCTTTGATGATAAGTTACTTTTTCAAATTGGTTGGGAATTTGTGCTTTATGATGAATGATCTGTTTTGAAAATGAGAAGTGTCTTGGATTGACCCTTGGTATTCCTATGAGTGATCACATACATTGAGGTGCGCATGTGGAAAGTGGGGAAATAGGTGATGTGATTGGATGGGTGCTTGAGCTAGAACATGGATATGTATGTGTGAGACTTCATGGGATATCAATGGTGGATATTTAAGTTGTTCTGTTTGATGAAAGATGGTTTTCAAAAAGGTTTTTTCACGTGTTTAGAAAAGTGGGTGAGAAATTGTTTACCGTTCTCTTTTCATGTTGGGTATTTCTTTTCGTGAGTTCTTGGTTTTTACGTACTGAATTGTGGTTGGAATAGTGATTTGAGTTTGAGCTTTTGTTTGTGATTGTGGTTGGGAATTTTGATTTGTGATGAGTTTTGATTCGAATTTGTGCCTCTTGTTTTTGAGTATGGTGCCCAAAATAGTCCCAGAAGTTCCTAGTGAACCTCTTCTAGTTGTTGGTTCTAACCAGACTCTTAGAAGAGTGGTGGAATTGAATTCTTTTCGGTTTTTTTCCAGCTACCATGGTGATCGTGATCTATCGATGGTCGCAGACTAGCTTGGTGATGTCGTGGGTGCTTTCAGGTTATTGGGAACTCCCAAAGTTATGAGAGTCCGTGTTGGTTTGGGTCCGTTTGAAGGTGAAACATGGGATTGGTGGAGGAAATAATCCCAGCGTTGTTGCATGATGGTGCGTCTTGGAAGGTGTATAAGGCGACGCTCGTCCGATGGTTTATACCCGAGGAAGTAAAGATGAGGAAAGTGGTAGAACTAGTGTGTGTCGAGTAAGGCCAACAAGCAGTGAAGGCCTACGTGGGACATGCCAAGGGGTTGATTCCATTTTCTCAAGAGGTAGCGTCATGGAATCAATTAAAGTTTCTCTTGTGTGGGGTTTTCATCCAGGGTTCCAGGACTGTTTCTTTTCGGTGCTCGGGAAAGTTCCCCATCTGGTGATGGGAGAGAATCAGAGGAACCTATCTCAGACAAGTCTGCTTGTCAATTCCATCTTCTATTAGTCGGTCCACTCTCTTGTTTTCTTCTTTTGTGGCTGGTTTGGGTACTTTAAGTCACCTCATCATTCTCTGAAGGCTTGCCTTCAGTGTGGCCATTTGGGAAAATTGGAGAGGTTCCACTAGCGGCATCGTCAATCGGAGTCTCCACCTAAGGATGTCAGCTCCTGAATGCGGGGCAACAGATGCTTCAAGACATCATATCTCCAGCCACAGGTCTCAGAGTGAAGCCTTTCACGCAGTCCGGAATCATTGGGGATGGAGCACCATGGTCTAATTTTTGTCTCCAATGCTGAAATGGGGACGGTCTGAATTTCCCTGTTGTAGATCTCCCGTCTTTGGAGGTTCTATTTTGCTGTAAGAGGCGTAAATGTCTCTTTTTCTCATTTCAGTCTTTGTTCTTTGGATACCCCACCATGGTTGTAATAAGGCGTGGTGATCTCTTTTTCTTGTAATTCTAGTAGTTGTGCCTCCTCAAATATGAGTTTTGAAGTTTGTCTCTCTCATGTGGCTAGCTCCATTGGTAACCCGTTCTTGTTTTAGGATGTGCTTGTTTTGGTGACATATGCGTCTTGGGAGATAATGAAAAGGGGTTTGGTCCGCTACTCGGTTTGGGGTCTTTCGTCGATGACCCCATGTGGTGGGGGTCTATTTTATGCAGAGAGTTCATGAGTCAGTTTGTGCTGGGTTTCTCGTATTAGTCTGTGCTAATTGGCTTTAGCTGGTCAGTTCTTAAATGGTGGGGAGACCCACCAGGAATATTGTCGTGCCCTTTTTGAGGTTTGGTCTGTGTGGCGGTTCCCTCATGGATCAAGTTAGCAGTTCCAGAGTTAGTTCATTATATGAGTCTCAATGTCGATTGTGCTAGTCGGGTTCTTATGGTGGGGAGAACCGTCCTCTTTTCCTGATGGTTCTTCTCTTCTCAGTTGCCATTAGATTTGGTCGGGTGTGACTGATGGAGTGAAAAGTCATACCATGTTCGTGATTTTGTTGGCCTCGTCCAATTTCAAACTCGAGTGTGATTCCTCATTGGGCTGGGTGACTTTCTGGGGGCAGAAAATGTCATGGTGGGGAGAATTGTCACACCCGGACTCCGCACTATGGCAATGACTTTTAATTTTATTCATATTCTATAATTTTATTTGGCATTAATTTTGTTATGTCGAGATGCGTGATGGACTCAACATGAGTTTTGCATTGCTGATAAATGTGCATATTGACTTAGTAATTCCTGATACTTTATTTTAATTTTTTGGGTCTTGTTTTTAAATTTTGCAGTTTGGACCGGTTTATATATATATATATACACACTTGGGTTGTTATATGGCGCACGACTGTGTGCGTGACCGTGTGTAGTGTCCATCCTTGGTAAGAAAATGTTTTTGAATTAAATTTGTTAGTTTTTTGAGAGCGTGGCTAGGCGAGCGACCGCATACGTGACCATGTGTGGTGTCTAACATTAATGAATAATATAATATTATTTTGTTATTATTAATTAGGAATTTTTTTATTCTTTCAGATTTCATTTATTTATTTTATTTCATTTTATTCATTTTATTTATTTATTTTTATTTCTATTTAAATTTATTTAATTATTTTTATTTCATTTTATTTATTTATTTTTATTTTATTTTATTAATTTATTTTTATTTCATTTTTTTTATTTTTTTTATTTTATTTTAATTCATTTAATTTTCTTTTATTTTCTTTTTCTTTATTTTTCTTTTTTTCCTTCCTCCCTCACCCTATCTCGCTCGCGCCTCTCCCCTATTCCCCCGTCGCGCTACCCCCTTCCCCCCAGCGCTGAACCCTAAACCCCCCTCATCTCTTCTCACGACCCACGATGCCAACCCCTGCCGGGGAGCCCTCCGGCGTGCCTCACCTCCTCCTTGCCGCGCCGACTCCTCCCTCTCCAGCTGCCGCCCTCACCGCGCCCCCTCCCTTTCCGGCCGCCGCCCTCGCCGCGCCTCCTCCCTCTCCACACCGCCGGCCTCCCTTCCGACTCCCCCCTCTCCCGGCCGGCACCCGACCACCATCGGCCGCACCTCCCGGCCAGCTCTGCCTGTACTCCTCCTTCCCCGACTATTCGCCGCCACCCAAAACCCTCTCCCTAGCCGGATCTCCCCTGTTCCGGCGCCGTCCCGCTGCCCTACACCCGCCTAGCACCCGCTGTCCGAACTCGACCCCCTTTCCGGCGCGATTTCGGCGAGTCTAGCCCCCTTTCCGGCGCGATTCTGGCGAGTCCACCCCCGTTTCCGGCGTCTTTCCGGTGAACACGACATTTTTCGGTGCCTCCACGTTGCTCCGGTGTGCCCAAGAATTACCTCGTTGGGTTTGCGAAGGGTTTCCCGGGTCATGCCGGACTGCATCCCGTCCACTGCCGCCGAAGGCAAAGCGAGTCGGATCATTTCGGTCTGCTCGCCGATTTCTGGGTAAGAATATATTTATGCGTTTTCATATATTTTTACGCCACGTTAAAAATATGAATTTGAGTCTGTGGATCCTTGGGGTCTTTATCTGGTCCAGAGTCGGTTTCTGGTTTATGTCTTCTTGCGTCTACAATGATTTTATTGTTTAATTAATTTAAGATGTTCTTTAATTAACTTGTTGAGTGCGACTTGTGTTTATGTGGTGAATTATGTTTACTTCCTTAAATAAATTTGGTGTGCTATGTTTTATCTGCTTGGTGTGAAAGTAGTTTTTAAAATAATTTAGTTTGCGTTTGTTTTTTTGGCGGTGTGTTATTATGGTATGGGTGTGTTTCTATTGAGAACTTTGTATCTGGTCAATTTATAATGTTTTGTAAGTTGTGTAGTTAGTTTATTATTTTGTATAAATGGTAAATATTGTGTTCTTAATGTGTCGTTGTGTGCATCTAGTAATGAAAGAAGGTTGAAGTTGGTTTTGTGTGAAAAGCTGTGTTATACTCTTTAAAAATTGGTTTATGAAAAATTTAGAATAATACCTTAAATAATTTTTAAGGATGAAAAATTGTTTTAATTAAATTGTGTAAAGGTTTTTAGTGTGCGTTTGTTTCTAAAGAGGGGATTTTGGGTATTTTCTCGGTGTGAGGCAGTGAGGTGTTTCCTTGGGTTGTTTTATAAATTCCATAATGGTTTATTTAAGTTGTTTGGATGGTGAAAAACATGTTTTGGAAATTGTTTAAACAATGAAATGCATGTTTTAGAATTTACTCCGGTTTATGTGACGATTTGAAATGGCCTTTGGAAATGGTTAGATTGTTTTTGTGCTTTTCTTTTAATATTTTCAATGAGTTCTATGAGTTATGTAAGCAGCGCGTCGTTGGTGAAAACCCTTGGTGTGTTAATTTGAAACACATTAGGGATTTTTTAAGTATTTAATGGTTTTATTAAATTATAGGTGTAGTGCGTTGTGCCTTGCTTCGTTGGTTTTGGGCCGCGCATGTCGAGACATCCTACATGTACATGCATAGGGTAAGACATATATATATATATATATATATATATATATATATATGTGCCCTCTTTGTACATATTCCCTCATGGCGCAGGGAATATGTACAATGCAGCTAGGGGTGTGTATATATATATGTATAAATGCATGTGCGTGTCGCGCCAAGTATCGGTTCGAGTGGCCATCGACAGATAGCGACAAGTTTGAGGTAGGTCCCCAATGCCTATGATTTTAATTTGAAATTCGAAACTGCTTGATTTCTTTAAAAAAATATGTTCTACACTATGCTATATACACATGCTATGGAATCTGTTTGCAGTTGCTAGAAACTATTATGCCCTTGTTTTGGAAATTGAAATGTATTTCAAAGCTGTTGTCCTTAAGTGACTTTTCTGGAAAAAATTATTTCTTAAGTGGTTTTGAATTGGTAAGGGGTACTTCCAAAGTTGATTGGCCTTTTAACCAGTCTTTTGTAAAAAGTGATCCCTTTATGTAATTACGCATTTTTGGCATCTTAATAATGTTTTATGAAATAGAAAAAAACCTCTATTGAGGCCCGTTTCTCACTTTATGATTTGGTTTGCGAAAATAGAAAACCCCTTTTGTGTCATTCCCCTATATTTGAAAATAAAAATTGGTGCATGTGTTTATGAGAAGTTTGTGATATATGTGCCTAGTGTAAAGGCTTGTGCGTGATTGTGTGATGTAAAGATGGGGAATGCACTTATGTAGGGAGAGCGGTGGTGAAAGGATGAATGAGTTTTAGATAAAGAATGTTTAATGTACTTGTTTGATTTCTTGATAAAGAAAACTCACCACCATTTGAAATAGAGCACAATGGGAAACCCGGGTATCTAGGTGGGTGACCAGAACTAGTACGCTAGATGACACGGCAGAGGTTCGTCCCGGTTTTTCTAGCAGGATTGACGCAACAACACTAACTAAACATATGAATTTCTGAGGGTCGTGGTCTTCTAAGCCACGTTTTCTGAGAGTCGTGGCCTTCTAAGAGACGTTTTCTGAGGGTCGTGGCCGTCTAAGAGACGTTTTCTAAGGGTTGTGGTCTTCTATGCCACATTTCACCGAGGTACGAGGTCTCTAGGATCCCACTTTTTCTAGCTACCTATAGGGATTACTCATAGTTCTCATTTGTGACATGCTTCTTGTGATGTAAATTTCTTTTCAGTTGTTTCATATATGGTGTCTTGTTTGTAAAAATCACATTTTCTTCCAAACTGGTTTCTTTTCATTTTGAAATGTTAATGCATGCTTGGAATCTATTTTGAAAATATAGTAAGAGTGAAATTATTTATTTGAAAATGCAAACTCATTACTTGAATTTGAAAAGAAGGGAAACCATTATTTTATTATATCTTATTTTCAAACTGGCATGGTTGGATTTCTTAATAAAGGCTGAGGCATCGGACGTGGTTATATTTTGGCTTTCCTACTGAGCATCCCGGTGCTCACGCCTACATTACTTTTCAGTTGAAGGTTTTAGTCTTGGATCGCTTTTGGGAGCGAGTGTGGTTGTCGTACCATGGTGATCCACGGGGTCACCTGAGGTATGTCACGTCTTTTGTTCATTCCTTTTTCTGCTGCCATGTTGTTCAGGTTATTTTCCTTTAATTATCTGCCTTTTCAGTTTATGTCTATTTATCTTTGTCATGGGACAAACCGTTACCAACTAGTTTGTTTTGATGCCCGACACTGGTTGCCAGCCCGTGGGGATCGGGAACGCCCTTTGGGCCATGTCGCGGAAAAATATTGATTTAATAAAATTATTAAATATATTATATCACATAATAGTGGATTTTTTTTTGAAATAATGTTACAACTGCCGAATGGATCCTTGGATCAAAAAAGATTCCACATTTAAATTTAAAATAAATGTTTTACTATAAAAACACTATAGTCATTTCTGATGTCCAGTGTTTCTATAATGAGTAATTATGGGAGAATTAATAAATAGATGAATTAATTAGTTAATTTATTTATTATATAGTTTTCAAGACCTATCCCACTCTATATAATCCCCATTATGAAATAACCCTACGATAAGATGCATAACCCTAGTGATTGATGATAATACTATAGGATAATAATTAATGAATGATCACTGATGTATTTTGGAGTGGAAATCATTGTGCAAATCAGATATTGTTCAAGTTACCAATGATTGGGTTTTGGAGTCATACTTTATCAGTGGTCAATTCAAATCTCAGTTTGGAATTTTTTTAAAGGAATTAGTAATGGTTTTTTAATTCCATGATCGATATGAATCAAATAAGCTACCTTATTTTTTCATTGGTTGATCATGATTTCTAGGTTATGGTTTATCATCCTATGATTTGGTAACTGATATTGTTTGATTCTTGTTATTTTTTCATCATTTTAACAAAACCGATTGAGTCCAACACAAACTATAGAATAGGTTAATTCACATATTTGTGTGTTAGGAATTTTTTCTAATGTTTTTCTCTTGTTCATCCGAGTTATTATCATTGGATAGCAGTATAAAAAATACCCAGTAATCTATCATGTCACAATAACTATTTGAAATAATGGATCAATAATTTGGGATATGTTTGATGATTGATCATGTGAACAAGGTATGATTACAATCAAAATTAATTTAGTGATGGATTGAGGATTTTCTAATTATGTGATTCAAATTTGGTAGTGATCTGGAATCTTTGTGTGACATGAGTTGATTGTTGAGAATTTAGGATGGATGGAATAAATAAAAATACAATGTAAATGTTCAATCAATATTCAATCCATGATAGAAAGGTGATATTAGTTATTGGATGAATGGAGGTGGCTGAATGAGTGGAATTATGTCAAAACACAAGTTTTTATAAAAACTTAGACTATTGTGATTGTATTATAAAGCACATATTTCTTATTGGACCATCGATATATAATATAGGTTTCATGAGAAAAGAAAATATCACATTCTATATCGTACCCACTTGAAGCCATGTCACTTGTTGCCAACATCCTAATGTATACCCTATGGGAACACATGAATGGACACAACCTAGTAAATAGTCACAATCAGAGTATAATGGAACAACCTGATACATAAACATAAATAGAGTACATGGACATGGTTAGGTATATGGGCAGGTCAATAGTACATGGGCATAACATGGATTACATAGGCATGAGATAACTTTCGATGGTATATATAGAAGTACATGAGTAGTCCCCAGGTAGAAAGGAAATTTTTTGTACCCCTAGTACAAAACACATACATTTTATATGGATGGTTGTGACCCTCTATCTGTTCAATATATACCTATATCAGTTGGGTATGTCCCAGTGGTACAAAACTATATGGGGAAATTGAATCACTATATCATGAGAATATGATTGTGATCCACTCTTCATAATTATTCTGTAAAATATATTTAGAATCCCATCTAACAACATGATGTTTAATCCTCTATCATTCATTCTCCTTCCCTAGTTGGGGTTTTAGTGGTCAACATGATCAACATACAGAAGTGTAAAATTCCCTACACAGTAAGGATTTCTAGGTTGGATATTACATACCCTATAGACATTATCTGATGTACACTAATTATGTATTGAGATATTTAGAGTTCTAAAACTAACTTATTCATTGAAATTCTCAGGGACTATAGACTCATAGATGATTTCCACTAAAGATTCCATGAATCGTGAAGTTAGTTCTCTTAAATTAGTGTTACCGTATAACCTCAACCAAAATCATGTAGATGGAAGTAAGTTTGTGAACCCCTAAATCTAATTTCCCTTCATGATTATATATGGTATATAGTCCTTGTGTCTCATAGTTAGATTTAAATTCTCTTATAATTATGAGATTACTAATATCTGGATTATTTATATTTGGTGAATAAGTGGTGTATTGTAAAGTATTTTAATACTCACACCTACATGGGTTCTTCCCACACATTTTTTTTCTCATTAAAGTAGAATTCTTTTCTTAAGAGTACTGAGTGGACTATGTGGAGGAGTAGAATTGTTGGGATAGTGATACCATGTTTCATACCAATCATGGAATTTCCCAATAGTATACTTCTTTATACTATGTTGGGAACTTTTACAATTTTTGTGTGATTTTATTTGGCCCTTTATTATTCACATAACATTATTAAAACTCATATTATGGTATATTCATGTATGCATTAATTCTATTATTAGTTGAATTTTATCTATGAAACTTGTTTTGTGGGTTAGACATGTGTGAGTGCTTACAATGATTAAGTAAAATCCCTCTCAATTGTGTGATATTCATACTCGTTTCTTGTCATTATCCCATGACCTATAAGAGAAAGGCTTGGGGTGTCACACTAAACTTACCACTAGCTAGATGACCATCAATGGGTCAGGTATAATAATTTTTTTTAAAGGTGTATTTATCATGGGACCAAGGCTTTTAGATTTTATGACATTAAGGTTTTATTTGGGAAGTAAGAAAATAGTATTATGGTTGTCTGAGTTCATCAATCAGGCCAAATAACCTAGTATTTGTGTGGCGGATGACATATCCATTCACAAGGACATTGATAACATAATTACTGAATTGGTACTATAGTTATCTATTTATTCGAAAAAATTATTGATTAATCATATGATATAGGTTGTTGTTTCCATATCATTCTTAAATAATCTAACCATATATAATCTTCAACCGTGTAATTCCTTAATTAATATAGTTTCCCGTGGTATTGAATATTAGCAAGGATTACCTAGTATGAACATGATGATTGTATGCTAGGTAAATAATATTTATTTGAGCATACATTATAAAAGGTATTGACAAAGGGAGGTTTTCCAGTAGTTCAACCTCAAAATCGGTTGTAGTATTTTCTTTCCTGTATTAAATGGTTTTTTTGGGAGAGGTAGTATCTAGGATTTTCAAAGGAAGAGAACCATATGGTCTCTAGGTATGATCGAACCCTATACAATTTAGGTTTTTTCATGATTGGGTTATATGAGTTCTTTTCCTTTTGAGGAAACCTATAGATTATATGGTTGATAGAGAAGGGAATGTTAAATAGATATATTCTTGGATAATGTCGGATTCTGGTAGCTCAGATTCATGAAGAGATATCCCACTCATTGAAATACTTTTACTTATATTCAATGAGATTTTCTATCTCATAACATTGATCATAGTGAACGTCTAGATGATTTCAAAAATTCATCAGGGTATCAACACTGTGGAATCATATTCATCAAGGTTCACCAACCTATCATGATAAACTATGCATATGGTATGATATCCATATATATGATAGAGTGCCTTAGAGATAGGTATATGTTAAGAAATAAGTTTTGGAGTTATATAAATGGAAATTTCTACCTATGTTGTATTTGTAGAGAATGCTTTGGTAGTGGAGAAATATTTGGTCGATCATGCAATGAAAATTAGTTTAAGTAGTGGGGAAAAATGAGTTTGGACATTGGAATCTTATATAAGATGTCATGTGTAAATATTCATGCATGTGATATTCCTTAGTAGAGAGTAATATGACATAAGTTCAATTGTTTAGGGTTTTCATAATGGTTCTAGTTCTGTGAGAAATAGAATGTAATTTTATTTTGTCAATAAAGGAAATCTCATTTATGATAGAATAAACTAACATGTGGCTAATAGACATATGTTTTATGGAATTCCAAAGAATATATGGTGGTATGATAAGGGAGATAAGTATTTTTTGCAGGCATTGTAGATGAAAATAGAGAGAACTCTGAGGTGGAAGAATATTTTTCCAATTGCCACAATCATCCCAAGGTAGTAGAAAAAAATCCGTTGGATACAGTGGTTTGGGGAGAGGATATATTTATGTAGTGGAAACATATAATCTTATAATTATAGGGGTGATTGTTTCTCTAAACCATGTATTTTATATATCATCAAGAATATTGATATACATGTGTACATGACATTGTTTTACTTATAATTTCCTAACATGAGACATTGATGTTTTGGCTAATCCCCTATAATGACCCATGTTCTTGGAGACTCATACCAGAGAGGATTTACTGATCACACACTTTTGATAAAGGTGTATCCTATTTGTTGGAGTAGATTTATTATTATGGAATCTATTTTAGGAAACAATAAGACATTATAACATGATTTTAGTTATAGACTGGTAGTGAAATTGTTTCGGAATATATTTTATATTTAGTGAGCTAGATATTGTGGGTCAATAGTGAGGGGACAAATTTTTCCTTCATCAGGAATATGGGTACCCATGTAGATAATGGCGTGATCATAGACAATAGGATATTGATGATTAATCAATTGATGGATAATATTAACCATAGAGTAGTTGATTTAATGGGCTATAGGTTTCATTCATTGGTGGAAGAGTATAAGTAAATAAATCTTGAATATTTGATTGGATTACCACTCCCCTGAGTGTTAGAATTATTAATAAAAATTCACCAATGAAAAGAACAATATATATTTGAACATTTCATATGGATCCAATAGAGATTCACATGTTAAATTTCCAGTTAAAGGATTCACAGAAGAAATGTTTTCTTCAAACCGAGTGTGTCAACCTAGGAAACCCAAATGTTATTTGGAAAGGAGGAAAGTATCTTGAGGGTCTGTGTGGATTACAGTCAGCTAAATGAGGGGAATGTGATGAATATCTATCCAATAACAAGGATATATGGCCACTTTGTCAATATGAGAGAGGTGTGATGGTTTTCAAATACATTCATTGTCTGGGGTTATCACTGGAACCTTATTCCAGACATGGATATATCAGAGAAGGAATTATGGAGTCAATAATATAATAATGAGTACATAGGAATTAATTTCAACATGATAAACACTAAATATCTGTTCATTTGGATCATGAATTATATATTATATCCTTTCTTGCCCCATATTTCAGTGATATTTGATAATGAAATCAATATTCACACTGTAACAACCAATTAGCAAGATAGATATTTAGGGATGGTTCTAGACATATTCTAACAACACCAAAATTATTGGAAGCCTTCGATGTATCATTTCTAGATTAGATAGTTACACTTTGAAGGACAGGTAATCTCAAATGAGGGCATGGATATAGACCTAGAAAAGGTTTTTTAAGTGCTATATTAGGATCCACACAAGAGTATGGCGAAGGTATAAATCAAACATGGGATAGAATGATTCAATATAATATTTCTGATCGATTTCTCTGGGATATCAGTTCCCTTGAAAAATATGACATAAATAGGGAATCCTTTTTAGATGGATAAGTTCTTGTAGACATTTAATCAGTTGTGGATGAGGTAGAAGAGCATCCCCATATAGATACATCTAAATGAGAGTGTTCAGTAAGTAATGTCCTCCAATAATAAATGGATGGGAATGAATTTATTTTTAATACGATGTAGTTGATGTTGGCTTTTAGGCCCTGAATGAAGAGATTTCATGATATGAATTACATGAATCATGTTCTTGAGTTGGTTATAGTGGTCTTCACCCTTAATATATAGTGACAATACCATATGGTTCAGAAATTTATCATCTATTCATGAAATAAAGAGTCTCAAGTATATCTTCTCACAGAAGGATAATTTGAGATTGAGTTGATTGATCATGTTCCTTTATTATTTCAAATTCATGATACTCTATACTCCCAAAATGGGGAACATGGGGGAAAATGTTCTTATCAAGAGATCATTCTCATAATATTTGAGTGGGGAATTAGGGAATTTTTCCACATATATGTTGTCTGTAGTGGACATGAATGGTATCAATTACAAATAATTTATGGATTTTTCCAACACATTTATCGATAGTTATGTCATATCATCATATATATATATACTAACTATGAGATCTTATATAACTACATATCCACTGTATGTGCTCTGGGTAGATTTCTATAATTTTTAGATCACAACATTCGTTTCTAATGGAGGATGGTATTAGAAGTGATATTGTCTGAGGAGGTCCATATGATGTTTCATGCATCTTATTTAGTGGTAAATTCAATTTTTGTGAAGATTTAGTCGGACCCTTGGTGTATGTTTTGGTAGTAAAGAATTTGGTTTTGTGTAGCATAGTTTCTCTCAACTCCTCAATTGTTATAATGTGAAGGATGAGAACTATTTTCTAGTAGGTTTGAATCAACACTTTAATGTGGAAAAGAATAATTTTTATGGTATATATATGGAAGTCATTATGGTGATACCATTATTGTATATATGAAATGTTGTCATCTGGGGATAGTAAAACAAGAATAAGTTGTCCCACATCATAGCTATCTGGTAGTAGTGTTCAATAGAGTGTTTGGGAATCCATTATATGTACTAGATCGTCAAGATTCATGAAGTTCCCTCGAATATTGTTTCATAATATGATTCTCACATTACATCCCTATTATGGATAGGATAATAGGAGGCATGTGGGACTGAATTTCATATGAACATAGTGTTCCACCACAAGATTGTGGGACATATTATTTGGACAATTTAGGTTCTATATGACATTAAAATGTCTTTAGTTTTTTATTGATTCTATATTCAGAAAGGTCACCTATAATTTGATGAGATTTTTTAAAAAAATATCTTATATTTCCCCAGCATTATAGAATAATTTCAGGTCTTTTATAGGATCTTTTAGGTCCCCACTATTATGGAATGGACCATGGGAGTCAACATTCATTGTCCTAGAGTGCGGGTGAGTGATTATTGATATGTTCAGGTTCTTCCAAGTTAGGATTGGGACTTCTTATTTCCATCCCAATTCATATAAATAATGGCGATGAAGAATTTTTTATTACATGGATAGGTAATATGTGTTCTTAATGTTCTAACCTTGACATTTATTTTAGACATTTTTTCATATACGAAAGTTATCTTTGAGATTCATTGAACATTATCAGAGAAAATGTAGGGTAAATGAAGTGGCATACATGTTCTCCCTAAAAATATAGTTGAACCATGTACTTGATGTCATCCATGTATTATTCCTCGTTATCTATGTGTGATACCTGTCACATGTTATCCACTTCATAGATATGAAAATTGATGATGGTGATACCTTCCTAGAGCACTAGGTAGATATCATTGATCAGTAAGAGATGTTTCTATGTCAGAGTGATATTACATTGTTTCATGTTTAGTGTCAGCATGAGAATATTTTGGAGAGAACTAGGGATAATTAAAAATATATACGATCTTAGTACATTTCTCTTTTTTATGTATCCATTTTTCTTTTTAGGGATGAAAATCAAATAGGTGTTTAGAAATAAAAGAGTATATTTTTATATTTTCATTGTATAGACTATTTGAAATATTATTTTTTGAGATATGAATTGAGACTACATCACATTATAGGGAATATAGTAGTTTGATACTGATATAATAAATATTTGAAACATATCATATCAAACACAAATAGAGTGCATAAAATAATTTAATAACTTATTAATAGAAAGTCAATTTAGAAATATGTTATGACCATTAAACCAAAAATTTGTTATTTACACTAGGATAAACATAATCATTTCTAATGATGGTTTTTTATTATAAGAGATCTTGGTATTATTTATAAAAATTAAATTTATTTAATTATTTACATATTATTTTATATGTTAGAATAGACGTCATATACATATTCTCCATTATCAAAACATCTTAGTGTTAGCCATATAACCCTTTTGATTATGTGATGATCATTAATGGAGATTTCTAGAGAAATCAATGACATAAAATTTAATGGAAATAAATTTGTATATATGATCTTTTGTTTGAGGACATGTGTTTTTTGTTGGTTTAATACCTATATTTTCATCCCATGACATATGTTAATAAAAAACACAAATTCATTTATTTGCTGGTTGATATTTCTTGTCATTATCGGTTTATCATCCTAAAATTTGGGAATTTATATTCTCTAGTTATTTTTATTCATTAGTAATTATATAGACAATGAAATGAGGCAAAACAAATAAATTTTCAATGTTATTTCAACAATTTGGGTTTTATTAATTCCTCCAATGTTCATTACATGATCATCATCAAAATTTTAATGATCTTTTGGTTTGAAAGAAACATGGTAATGGATCATTTGACTATATTTATTCATAATAATGGATCAATATCATGTTCTTATTATCAATAATAGTTATGTTTTATAGGTACAACACCAAAACCAATGGGTGATCTAGTTGTCGAATAATGAATGCTGAATCACATGAATTGTGTTTGGAAGTGCCATTGAAGTTTGGTGTAATTGAATGTTATTTCCAAGATATTTAGATGGAATGAATAAATATTCTACAAATGAAATGTTAATATTAATTATATATACATGATTTCTAGGAAGTAAAATTATTTGGGTCGAAGTAGGATGATGTGCAAAAAGAATCTCATAGAAAATAAGAGTTTTTTATTCCAAACTACACTACTTAGCATATGAAGAAAAATATATGTATGGGAACCATGGTGACTTAGAGAATAAAACTCATCATGTATATTACAGGTACATGGGAACTAAGACATCAATGTATAACGGAATGACACAGTACTCAAACATGGCCAGAGTACAAAAAATGGTCATGTATACAGGCACAATCATAGTATGTGGGAATGGATAGATGTACTTGATAATGGCATGATGTATATTAGCATGTGTGGAATTACACAAGATTCCCAATGGTAGAGAAGAAATTATGTGAACCTATATTAAATATGAAGTACATTCCATGGGGACAATATATGGCTTCCATCTAATTTGTATAGAGAAGTATCAATTAGGTTCCTACCCATTGTCTATCCCTATGAGGTTTTATAGAGGCATAAAATCTTGAAAATATGGTTATGAAAACCATTGAAAGATACCTCTTAGAAATAGTTTATAAATACTTATGTGTGTCATGGGGTGTGATCATCTATCATTTTTTATCCTTCACTAGGTGGGTTTTGGGAAAAAAATGTGACCAATATACATGACCATACAAGCCGCTATATAGTGTGGTTTTGAAAGTAGGGAACTATAATCCCCATACGAAACTAGTGATATCCCTTATCCACATATTGAGATATTAATATTTCTTGTGCTTACTTCATGCCAAGGCCTAAGAAGCATGAACTATTCAATGAGAACCAAAAAAATATATCTTGGCTCTTGGAGTGAGTTCTCATTGGTTATAATTATAGCGAATCATTGAGAGGAATCATATGGCATGAAGTATAATTTTTACCACATTGAAACTATGTGTCCATCATGAGTATATCTGAGTTATTATTATTTCAAATTGTATTTAAATTGAAATTTCCTTGCGCAGATGAGATAAAAAAACTATCTTAATATTTTATTTTTTGTAATTTTATGGTGTCCTATTGGGTATGATTATTCTCAACCCTATATGGGATGAACCCACACATGTAATGTATTATGTAGAAGAAATTCCACTTGACATAGTCTTATGTGGAAGCGGTATAGGTGGACTATGGTTGGGAAAATCATATTGTGGTACATACCATGATTTTCATTTGAATGTAGTCCCCACATTCATAGTAGGTGGAAAAATTTTATAGTTTTTATGGATTGTTTTTATACATATATTAATTATAGTTTCTTTATCACACTTTGGTTTAATGGTATAGATATATGGAAAATTTTTGGAGTGTTATATTAACATTTAAGATAGTAATGTTTACTTTAGATGTGTTCATGCATACACGAACCATATTCGAAGGCCTCCCATCTGTGAGATATTTCTAATTAATTCTTTTCCATATCCCTTGGCATGTTCGAGGTGAGATTTTTGTGTCACTATCAACATAACATAGAACATGAGGTTCTCATTTGGTTGGGTAATGATAATATCCTATTTTTTAATTGTGAAACAATACATTTGATATAAATTTATTTAAATAATTTTTATGCTAGAATACATTGGGTATTACAATAATATTAGGGGATGGTCAAAGGATGGTCAATTGTTTGTGTCATTATTGTAGAGTCTCTCATTTTAATATATGATACATTACTTTTTTTCATGAACTTAATAGCTCACCATTATAAATGTTTCAATATTAAGGCCAAAAATTGTGTTCATGAGGGGTTTCATAAAATTAAAAATGACTAACAATGGAGCTAGGAGGGAATCTCAATAATATGGGTGGTCAATTTACATGAACACCATAGTTTTTAGTATTCTATATAAGATATCACTAATTATTTGATATATGTTTACCGTTTTTTAATGACTATAGACTCAAGCCAACTGATATCCTATTGAGGTTTTATTTTGAGGAGATTGTTTATCCACATGGATCCAAGGATGACAATCATATATCATGATCTAGTATTAACCTTATGAGAATTGAAAGGTCAACTGTTTTCATTTTTTAATTAGTTATACCTCAATATAGAATTTCTCCCTTATATAGATGATTTTTTAGTGCAGACTACCAGAATTTTTGATGATATCAATTTTCCATGCATTCAGTATTTTGGATATATTTTGTTGACACATCTATGAATAGATAAAATTATTAAGAATAATTGATATTATTCAATCATGGTTATGGAAATTTTTAATTTACTATATATAATAAAATCCATATTACTAGTTTTATCAATCGACTCTAGAGAATCATCAATTTTTTATTAAATTTTTTGTAGAGTATTGTAGAGAATATGTGATTATTTTCCAAGATGTTAAAGATCACATAGGATCCTCAATACTAAAATTTTTAGCATAAATGGATTACAATATAGTATTACATTAGTAATTATGTGTTCTTCAATATATACAGTAATCTTCGATTTTAGTGTTTTTTTCAAGTGACTAAGCTTCCCCTTAATTATTAATCCATTAAAGGAATAAGAGCAAGTTGGTGATGTTTTTTATCGATTGGATATTCCATGATAGTTGTATTGGATCTGTTATGTTTATTTTTTACATCATTTTTGGTCTTTTCATGATGAATTCCATGCTATTAACTTTATTAATTTTGATTTTTATGATGGTTGAATGTTTTTTGAACATAGTATTGAAATTTTGGTCCATTAGGAGATGGTATGTCATGGTCATTTTATCCTAGTAGTTTGTTTATTGTGGATGTAAGGTATTATAGATGACTGTAATTTGGAATATCATTCTAGATGCATTACAAATATCACTAGTTTTAAAATGAATTATTTCACAAATATGGTATGTATTACCTTGGATTGCTTGATTAGATATTGATGATGTGTTGTGATTTTGTGCCCTATATTATGTTGAGATGATTTTGATTTAATATATTGAGATCATAGAAAATTACCATTAGTGTAATTATATTTATAACTACCTTATTTTTATTTTATATTTTCAATTTTTGATTCTTGACGATGAAATATACTTTAGTTGTATCTAATTTAAGGAAATTATTCTTTGGAATACATCCTTTGTCATATATTTAGTGAAGAGGGAGTTTAGGGATTTATAGTGGTAGTCATATTTTTTTTGGGATGAGATTTATTAGTAAATATATGATAATATTTATAATAAGAAAAATTATATAATAGTAGCGTTCATCACACATTGTGTGGTCTGTATGGAATTTTAACTGACACACAGTTAGTTTGATCTCCTCATGAATGATCATGAATAGAATTTTGGCACCATGGAATTAATCATATATTAATGTTAATAATTAAATATAAATTATTTCAGATATATATTTCCTTTTCAAATTTCATATTCACATCCTAATAAATATATTCCACACCACTAAAATTGGATTTTGAGTTCCTTAGTTCTTCCTCTTAGTAGTTGTCATGTCATAGTGTACAAGCCTTGAAATGGTGGTAGTCATGTGTTGATATGGATAAGAAATAATTTTTGGTGTGGTGTAACACTTTTTATGCGTTTAAATATTATTTCATTGAACCATTAAAAATTTAATGATCCTATTTATTCTCACCGATGTAATTCTCATTAATTATAAAATAATAATTGATTTGGGTGGGGAGATCACATAGTTATAAATGTATCTTATCCCAAACTGATGTAATAATTCTTTATCAGGATGTAACATTTTTTTCCACTAATATTTTTATATTCAATGCTCTATTAAAATTTATTGTATTTCTTCTACATTTCAAAAATCTAATGTATGTTTTTGGAGAATTTTCAATTATCCTAGACATCTGTGATTTATCCTTATAACATTTCATTATGCATAAATTTCCTTTGATCAATGGAATCAGTCTATACCTATTTATCCCTTTTATTGTTATCATTACACATCTTACCAATCCATGGAAGATATATTCTCCAACATTTTAGGGTATCAAGTCAATAATTGATAATGAATTCTTGAAGGGATGGGGTTTTAGGGTCTATGGGTCCATCATTTGGTTTTATATCTATGTTCTTAACCCATTATCATGGAAACTTTTCGTGTATTTGAAGATTTATATTATATTAAGGGATTCAATATGTCTCTTATTTATTTATGTGTAAATGTGGGATTTTTATTAAATGGGGTGTACTGAGTAAGATGATGATATCTTCTTAAAGATTAAAATAATACTAAAAAGAAAAACTAAATGGATAGTTGTTTAATTTCTCATAATATTCATAGTATTGTTCATTTTATTACCAATTTATTTTTTAATAATTTTATATAAACTATTTCTATGACTATAAATACATTGTTTCTATATTTTAATTTCTTTATTTGATTAAATAATTTAATAACTTCAATTCTTAGATGAGTTTCAATGAGGTATTCATTGATGTTAACAAAATTTTCCATGAAATTGTTAAAATGATACGTCATTACATGGAACATGTTATTCGGATAGAGACTACTTGTAGAATTAGTTGTCATATTAGAAGGCATTTCATGCCTAAATCCTTCTCATAATGAATTCGTTTGTTTTAATGGAAACCTAGTATGGTTTATTAATATAGAGAGGGTGGATTTGAGATATGGATTTTGTAGTGGTGACTTGATTTTGTTGATTATGGGAGTTTATACAAAATGTGGAATGGATTTGGATATGATAATATGATATATGGACAACCTAGTGATCCCTCTCTAGTTTTTGAATGCATATTTATTAACTTTAATTTTTTATTTTATTTGGGTATATCATTCCACGAATAAGGTATAGTTTTTTATTTCCTTGGATCATATATTATATAATTGATGAATTAATCAAGGAGAGGATGGTTCTATATTACTTAATTATGATAATGATATGGTACGAAGTTATATACATTAATATCTCAAATGATTGAAATAATTGATGTGAATTCTAGAAATATAATTTTGAATAAAAAACCATGGGATCAGATGTTTAATGTGAATATGAATACAAAATTTATGATTATATGTTATATAATAATTAGTAATAAAAAAATTAATTATGATAGTATTTATATATTATTATTATTTTCATTAAAATTCATAGTTCCATAGTTCATAGTGATAGAGAATTGGTTCTTATATGGAATGAGGTTATCTTGTGTTTCTTATGTATGAGAGTTTTCCACTGAATAGATATATTCTATAATATTTAATATGTTTTTATATTTCTTATGATCAACCACTTGAGTAATGTACTGTGTATTATTCCCATATTTGGCTTTAGTTTCCATATTTTTCCAAATATTTTGGTTTTGATGATATGAATGGATGATAGCTCCCATACCTTTCTATCTCTCTATATCTCTATCTTAATGGTATAGTATTTTTTGGGGGATTATATGTACTATGGTTGATTATGCTTATAGTCTATTTACTCATATGACTAGTGTTGTCCCATTATTTTGATATACTTTTATAAGTGGGTTGTATAGACTTATGGTTAAAACTATATATACACCTTGGCTATGAAGCCTTATAGTTATTACATGTTTAATTTTCCATGGGTATTAATAGAATATGGTGAATCTAGAATTTATATGGATTATAATGGTTGAAATAAAATGTATAATTATTATGGTCTTAGGGTGAAGTGGTTATGATGTGATGGACCATACATTCAACATGACTTATGGATTTTGTGGGAGTATGATTAAAAAATATGTTAGTGTTTTTGGTGACTCATTTAGTGGGAAAGGTGAATTGGGGTACATTTATACTATATATTCATTTGAAATTATGTTACATTGTTTTGTGAATTATTTTTTTTGTCAAACGTTTTGATGAATGGAATATAGTTCACTTGATTTTTATAATGAGATGATTTCCATAATTATTTATTGGGTATTTATCATGGTTAATTAATATTTTAACAATTTTTTTGGGAAGGATCATAGTTAATATACCTTTGAGATAACTACAATATATACAGTGATCAAGCTTGGTGGAACTAGTATTTAGTTGTTTTTTAAAGGTTCATGGTGATTCTAGGTCATTATCATTTGTATGACTTGAGGTATATTACAATTTCAGTCTCATATTGTAAAACAATACACATATTGGAATTGTTTTATTTCTAATTATAGAGATTATTTGTTTGTTTTTTATATTTTCCATGAAATATTATTGGTATTTATTCATATATATATATATATATGTGTGTGTATTTTACTTATTCTATTATATTCATCGATTAATGGAATAATGAAGGCTGTCATTGTGGTCCACTGAAACATCATTATCAGTCAGGTAGGGGTACCATTAGGGGCTATATTTAAAACTATTTGGTTTTAGTAAGTCTACATATAATCATACATTATTCTAAAATTCTCTCATTAAATTATATTCTATTATTAAATAGTCCCTAATTTTGAATTTTTTCATATATTTCTTAGTTTCCTCAATTTTTAGATAAATCATTTGGTTGTATTCAATAAGAAAGATCCTACTAGAAATTAGTAGGTAGTCCCTCACTTTAAAGATGTAATGTTCATTTCCCACATGCATTTTATATAATGTAGGAAAAGTCTCTTTTTAGTGAATGTAAATGATCAAATTTAAATAAACATCATCAACTCTCTATGATATGACTAGGATCATTTAGTCTATTTTTGGCCTATGTAAGGTTTACCGGATGACCATTATCCACTAATAACCGATGAACTCAGAATTCATATTAGTTTACCAAGATTATGATCCTAGAAAAAGAAATTTTATGAAGAATTGAATGTATGATCCCAAGGGAGGTCCCCAATGTACTCTTTAGAGGGAAATTTACAGGGTATGTTATATTCTATAGACTGTATAACCAAGGAACATGAATTTATCATGGGTTTATGTCCTAAGAGTGTAACCATTGATATTTTAATTATTGATAATTGAATTATTCATGAATTTACATGATTTTCTATTTATTTATATTATTTTAATGGTGATATATAAAACACTTGTAATTATAAATTTGGGACACACTGTTTTCATTATTGAGATGAAAAATGAGTCCCATTTAATAGAGTTATATGTTATTGATATGTCCACTATGGTATTTTTGGAACATGTTGGCACATCTACCACCAATGATAGGTTTACAAGACATCATACACTTTTTCCATTTAAGTAGTTGATACACATTTCAAGGTGTGATGTTGGAATCTATGATATATCCAATATATGAGATTGTAAACAAGTGAAGCATCATCAACTAATGTGAGTTGTATCAATTTTAAAGCAGCCCCTTGAAGATATATCCAAGTGTAATTTCTTTCACATAATACCAGTAATAGATGTTCTATCAACCAAAATAGGTGAGGGGATATTGGTATATTTTACACCTATAGTGTTTTATTATTTGATCATATTCACACATATACGTAGTACTAGTTTTAAATTCACCACATAAATTTTTATCATAGAGGATATCTATATAGTTACTAAATAAGGTGTAATTACATCAAACAAGGGAATTATTTATATTGAAGTGTTAATGTATTATGTACCTTGGATTATTTATTAATAGTTCAATAGAAATTAACTTTTTTCTTAAAAATTATAACAATAATAGATTATTCACCTGAATAACATGTGGTGGTTATAGCTCATTTATCTAGTGATACAAGATGGTGGCAGATCATTCACATTTTTTATCATAAGTGACGTCATATATCATTAATGATTATGGTTTTTACTTATATTTTGTTTATATCATCAAATTTAAAGAATATATAAAGTAGTTATGATAAAACATTTTTCAAAATGATCACTCCTAGGGATATAAGTTATTTATGTCATATTTGTTTACCTTACTATAATTACTAATCATGAATGAACTTATACTTACTTGATTTTCATGGGAAAAATTATTAGTAGACTCTAATTAATATTCACTTCCCTATCAAGTACCCTAATATATGTGAATTCAGTATGTTTTAATACCCTGTTTTGGATAAGGTCTATACAAATTTATATATCGTAGATTATAAATCATGTTGGGAGCCATGAGTTATATCTAAGATATGGAATATATATATTTTTACGTGTATAAATTAACTACTATATAATTTAAAATACTTTTTCTTTATTTAAAAATGGAAGAACCTTCAACACATATTAGAAATTAAAGATATGTACTTTCAAAATGTATTGATATTTAAATTTTTATGGGTTTTCTTTATGATGTAATTTTTAAAACATCTATAATATGATTGTTGATTTCTGATATTTAAAATAAAATGTTAATGGTTATCTATACCTGAGGTTATTATAACACCTCAAATCATGTAACTGAGAGTCAATGGTTATCTGACTACACTGGCATGATATATAAGAGATCACATCATGAAGTTTTGAATAAATCTCACATCATGTAAAACAAAATACATAAATGATTGTCACATTACATTTAAAAACAGGAAATAATTCATAAATTTCTAATGAGAACATTATTATTTATTCTATTATATTCATGGAATAATTGATACATCCCTTCTTGTTATCTTTGGTAATTAAACAATAATAACGGGGGATCTTAAATTCATAATAAGGTATAGAATACAATAGAGTATATCAATGAATAACTAAAGAAGGATAAGTACAGTATATATAATAAATAATCAACTACTATATATAAATAATATCAGTAAAGGGGCATATATACATGGCTGATATAAAAACATAAATAATCATGTGTGAAACAATAACTAGTTTAATAATGATGGAATTCTTAATATCTAAGAACATAATATTACAGTAATTGTTCCATTCCAAGAAACCATATATAAATAGGAATAGATTACTATAAATAGAAATTCTAGTCTACCTCCTAAGTCCTACAAATTCATTAAGTGGATATAATAAGCCTTGTCTGTCACATATAATGTTAAATTTAATAACCACATTAATTCGAACAATTTTACCTCAATACATAATCATGTAAATTTTTTTTTATTGAAATACCATCCTATAAAATGATAATATTTTCCTCATTTAATAAATTAAAAATCATATTGATTATTCATCCAGAGAAGTATAGTGAGTGGTGTCATTAGAGTATATACACAATGAAGAATAAATATATTTAATCGAAGCTGATATAGGACTAGAATAATTTTTATGAAGTAAATAGAAATTCTATTTGAAAATATGAATAAATATATTTTTCCATTTAAGTCTTTAAAAAATTTATATATTATTGATAAAATTAATTTCATTATAAAAAACCATGAAAACTTGTATGGGAATCTACAAATCAAATAATGTTTATGGTGGATGAAAAATCAATTTATATAGTAAAAAATTAAAAAATGATTTTATACTTATTTCCCATAAAAATAAAAAACAAAACATTATTTGAAAAGTACAATGAAATATATTTTGATCCTTTTTGTATAAATTTATAAAATTGGTAGGAATAGATTTAAAAAATCATTGGATAATAGTAATAAAAAACATTTAAATTATTTTAATGAAAATATGAACATTAAAAATTACCTTTCCAAATATATAATTTTTTTATTTCTTAAAAACAATATTTTATTTTTTTATCATTTAGACAGATATAAGTGAAAGGAAAACTTATAATTTAAATATAAAACTAGATGAAAATTAAATTTATGGGTTATAAGTTAAAAATATCATATAATTCCTCAAAAAATATCAAACATAATCAACCTAGAATAATGATGTGTTTGTGATAAACCCAAAAAACATTAATCATATTTCTATCAAAACTACATAAATGATAAATGTTTTATATAAACTGAAAATACCATTAATTTAGTGTACTTAATACTATAGTATTTAATGTGGTTTTTATATTCACCGTAAAGTGGAAATTTTGAGGATCATATAATATAAGACACAAGTTAATAAAATTGGGACGAAAAACTATTCTCTCTTTGGTAACATTTGAATCATAATCCTTGTGAAAGAAATATCATAAAATTAGGAATTAAATATCATTAAATTAAATATAAATATGATATAACATTTCAATGGTGAAACATATATACAACATGATGGAAGAAACTGATAAATATGGTATATGTCCCACAAAAACAAAATTGAGAAAAGAAACCTTGTCCTCATGTTAAATATTAATCATAAGTTATGTGAACATATTTTATGATAAAAATATAATAATTATTTCATTCCATACGAATCTTTTTAGGTATACTTAATTATCATTATCTTATATATTTTATTTATCATTATGAAATATTTAATTACATAATGGTTAAATTCACATCATCTGTTTTGAGGGCTTTCTATTTAAAAATTTAGAATGAATTTTATAGGTTAACCACTTTAAAAGGGTCATTAATATTAATGATTTGGAATAGTAATCAATATATTATTTTCATATTTATTTATCAAATACAATTTTAGATTAATCCAAAAATATGTGACTTGAAAAACAAAATACATCATCTCATGGGGTGGTTGTTTGCTTATATACTTGATAGAAAATTTTAATTTTCATTGGATGAAAAATATATAAATAAAATATAATATTATCTTTGAATAATCATAATAAATTCATAAATATAAGATAATTTTATTATATCAATCCCCATTATCATCTTTCAGAGGTATTTTTTCAAAAAATCAAACACATTGCTATGTAGAAAGGGTAGTCCATACAAATGCACAAGGGTAAATTATCATTTTTAAATTTAAATTTTATAAATATTAATGATATGTTATATTTAATAAATCATAAATATATATTTATTATTATATATATATATAATATTATAATAAAAAACCATTAAAAGAAGTGATAATTAATAAAATACATTAGTTCGTGAGGTGGTAGTCTTCATGTACACACAAAATATTCTCACATTTCATATTTGATAGATATATGAGATGAACAAGGTTTTTATGTTAACATTGAAATATTAAATATATGATGTAAATATATATATATGTTACTATATTTGAATGTTTAGGAAATAATTTATTGTGGTATTGGATAAATTAAAATGAAATCGATCATTTAAGATGATTACAACCTCTTTAAAAATCATCCTTTGTAACTCCAATTAATGACTATATATATGGTCTTTTGTTTGGATGTAAGACCAAATAACCTTATCTGATAAATTTTTTATAGGTTTATGTGATTTTTTATCCCTAATCACTTGGTTTTATCCCATCTTTACACACAGTTAAAAATTAACATGATATAGAGATTTATACACATTAAGTGTAATGAAATTTAATATAAAAAATGACAACCATAAGTGGTAAATTTAAGATTCTATTGGACATATCACATTATTTAGGCATATGATAACATTTTAATGAATTTTTATCACTTGATAAACTATTATTTTATATATGATTCCATTGATGTCATATTTTATACTATTCATATAGTTGAAATTTAATAATATCATTACTATTATGTTGTTAAAATATAAACTATTAAATCATTAATAATAAATTACCGTTATCTAAAAAAATCATTGAACATCATAACTCACCCAAATATATTTCATTTATAGTTTTTTAAAATCATTTACAAGATTCTTATATATCATTATCAACCGTTATGTTGGCGTTGATTAATCATTTAATGTAAATTATTCATCAGTAAAAATTAAAAATAAATTATAATAATAAAAAATATTCACATATAAAATAATTTTTTATAACAGTTTAGTAATTTTCAATATCCTTGTAAAAAACTATTTGACAAATTTTAGTTCTTAAAGGTAATACTCTTGGAACTATTTCTTATAAAACAATATAAATTTTACAATTTAAAAAAATAGAACCATAATTAAATATTTTATAATATTATAAGGTTTGATAGATCTAAAATAGTCAAAAATAATATAATAAAGCTTTAAAATTATTTTAAATCATTTCAACATTAATTTTTACCTTAGTAAACATAATTTACTCTTTAGTGTTTTGATGATTCTTCGAATCCCTATAATTTATTTTGACCAAAATGAAGAAAAAACATTTAATAAAAAAATCATAAATATTGAAAAACATTAATACCTTTTATCAAATTCAATTCATATATGTTTTATAAATTATTTTTCAAATGAACCCTCAAGCAGTGATGAAAAAAAATTTCCTGAAAAATAAAATTTCAAGTATAAAATTATTTTTAGAACATAATTAATAATAATTTCAATTCCATTGAGTTTTATATTATATATTAAAAAATGTGATTAAATCTTAATGTAAATTAGAAAATTTGGTTCCCTATAAAAAATTTAGAAATTGTTTTCTATAAAATTATTTCTATTTATTTACTCACTGAAAAAAAAATTCTTCTAAAAAAATATCAAAATTTTGTACTATCAATATTGTTTTACAGATTAAAAAAAATATACAATAATTTTAAGGTATAATTTCTAAAAATTTATAAAATTAATTATAATATTCGCTTAAAATTTTAACAAATTCCATTTTTCATGCAAATAGATTTTTGACGTATAAAATTATTTTAGTAAAAATTGAGTTTTAGTTATCAAACAATTAATCAATACATCTTTTTGATTAGAAAATTTATTTATTTTTACATAAATTGGAAATTAATATTCACATAACCAATTTATTGACAAGTAAATAATGGTAATTATTAATTAATAATATTTTTATAGTATATTTTAGTTCAATTAATTTTCGGGGTCACATTTCAAGACAAGTATCGAATTTATTAATATTTTGCACTAAAATTTAAATGTCCTAAATTCAAAAAACCCTTATTCAAATTACATATTGTAAAAAAATTTATCTCTAAAATCAAGTTTAAATTTATTGAAGATACATTTTTTAAAAACCTTAACTAGAGAAAGATATAAAAAAACATTTAGTTAGGGCATATAGGATAGATAATGTATTCGAAAAAGATATAACATAAGTGGGTTCTTAGATGAGTATAACAATAGAGGTATATGAAAATATAGTCATGGATGAGAAAAAATATCATCCTAACTATAATAGTGTTTTATATATTTCATGATTGTGAAAAGCATAATAATCATAATCAATAAATCACCATATGAAAAAGAAGACCATCAATCCACTTAAAATGAATCTAATATGATAATATATTTATTTAAAGATATATTAAATGACGTTAGAATGATTATTTTACAATTATGATAGAGACCATGAGAAAATATACTCACTCTTTTATTTTTATTTCATAAGAACAATTTGACCCTTCAATTATTCATTGATTGATTTTACATATATATCATATCTTACTCTTTGATATAAATATTCATCATGTATTTTTAATGAATAATACACTAAATTTTTGTTATAGTGAATTATAATATCTCTTAATGTATAACATGTAGTCTCATGGATCTATATTCAAAAAAATTATTATCACATGTTGAGATTTTATATAAAATTATTAAACATTCATATGAAGAAATAATACATGAATATAAAAAACCTCAAAAACAACAACCAAATATTATCTTAATTAATTACATAAATAACTCACCATTAAACACTTTATACTATACCAGAAAAATTGAATCTCAAAAATTATAATGGTTTGATAATTTTTTATATCATGACCATATTAACATTAATCTCCAATAAATATAACATGATTATACATAACACACATGTATTTTAACTAAACATATAATCAAAAAATTATGCTCATTATTTACTTAAATATCCCAAATCACAATAATTCGATAACGAAACAATATATCATTGCATATGATAATTCAACCTTCATTCCTCAAATTAGAACACATATTAACAAAAAATAATTCAATTTTCATGAATCCTATAATTTTCTGAACAAGGTAAAATTCATTAAAAATAACATTAACCACATATAATCCAAATATCTTATCATTATAGTTGTTATCTATATGATTAAACAAGTTTTCCCAAAACATAATAACAAATTCATATCAATTATCAATTATAACAATAAAGACCATATTAAATCAAATAGTCATCAATACAATTGAACTTAATTTTGAAAAATATAAAAGTTCTCTTTATCAAATATTCTTTCAACAATAATAGATAATAAATCAAAGGGTTTAATTCAATTAATCTCTATGAGTATATCTTTAATCAAATTAATTTATCATCACATAAAACATCAAATGGTGAATCTATGGATTAATACTTATAATCAAAAATAGAATTATCAACCCTTGATAAATGGGATTATTCTATATCATTATAGAATATTAATTGTATCAATAGGTTTTATACTCTCATTAAATGCAATGGTTCATTATGTAAAAGTGAATTAACCCAATAATAACACATAGGAGTGTCTCTCCATATGTACAGTATTAGGACCACTTAATATACACCATTCATAATTTATTAATTCCCAATATTCCACATTATGATTTTCTACACCTATGTTAATCTATATCACATCTGAATGAACCATTTAGTATCTGGAAAAGAATTCATTCCAATGTAATACAACACAATCTCTTTATCACCAAATATTCTAGATATTACACTATTCATAGAGTTATCCCTTAAATTTATTATTGAGTTATGTTATATAATATATTTTCTCCAAAATATACTTCCCATGGGTCTTATTAAAAATTTTATGATATGAAATATAACACCCTATCTCCAATAACCAATATTTGGTGGTTATTTTAGTATACTCTCAAATGTAGGATCCTTAAAAACAATAGAAGGACTATTAAATTTTTCTTAAATATTATATTAGAAATTTGAGTAACTAGATTGAGGAATAATAATAAAAATATTATAATTTTTTGAATCAATAAGATATGAATAAGATTTATTAGGATTAATAAAAAAAAATGATATTTTTCATTTAAGGTAATCTTAATCATAAACAATTCCAAATAATGTTTAGATTTTAAAATAATCATACACAGAATTAATAAATCCTAAATAAAACCAAATTAAAAGAGATTATTTGAATATAAAATTAAATTTTTTTAAAAAAAGAATTTATAATATTATATATCATGGTATGTATATAATCATCATCAACGAAATATGTGGTTAATATGTAAGATATCATAAGAAAATAAAACTTAGAAATGAACCCCTTACCCAAAGATAGAATTTCTTCATGTGATCAATTATGAATTTGAAAAATAATCATTTTTTTCAGAACCATTTATATGTTTATTAATTTATTAATATACCATACATTTAATGTATATGTACAATTATGTAATCTATTATGTTCACATTGGTGGTTTTGGGAATAATTGGTTCATAATTGAGAAAAAAATTGGATGGATGGAAATATAAAAATTGGTAATTTTTTCATCATATTCAAAATAATAAACCTTAGATTATTATCATTTTTATGCATAATGTAAAATTTTAGAGTCATTAATGAAAGTATATTATGAAATAAAATATTAGCTCGTGAAGACGTTTTCCTTATGTATACATGATTTAAGTTTCTATGTATTATTGTATAAAAAATAAAAAAATCCTAAAATATTTTTTTACAGAATCAAAATAATGTTATAAAAAATAACTTCATTAAATCCACCCATATGAACATACATAATATGAAGTGTTTTGATAAATTATTTATAACTGTACGTGGAGATGGAAGATCATACCGGCATATTTAAAAAGGTATTTAAAAAAAAATAGAATTGATGGAATATATATAATTTATTATAACTAATGAATCATATTGTTCTGATGAATACAATATACATACAATATTTATTCATAAAAACTGTACATTAAATGCGTGGATTAAAAATGAAATACTTCAATTGGTGGGATAATATTCTGCATGTATACATGAATGATTTTTAATTTTCCCACATGATGGAAAAAGGAGATGAATAAGGTTATTCTATTAATAATATAATTGAAACTAATATGATTGGAACTGTGATATTATTTAGAAATGATTGGGACAAAATTGAAGGAGGTATAAGAGGTGAAATGAAAACTATCAGTTATGATGACTAGTTGATTATTGAAGAACCTCTTTTCGATGTATTCTTAAATATCCAAGAGTAGATAATTTAATAGAAAAATTACCGACATAATATATATAATGAATTAAATAATTGTTTTGTGATTTTTGTAGAGCTAAGTGGCCAATGAAGCATGTGTAAGAGAGGAAATGTAATGTATTTTTATAATCAAGGGTTGCAGAATCGTCAAAAATTTACAATGTAATAAATTAATATAAATTATTGTTCATTTTAATGTTAAAATATGGATATATTTAAAATCTAAAATGTTTTTAATGGGGAAAAATCACAAAAATTAAATTTACACTCATTTAGTTGACTACTTAATAATTTTATATTAGATTAAACTCCATGTTAACTATATTGAATGATTTCCAAAAAAACTATTTTTAAACATTAAATGTTATGAAATATATTATAAAACATGTCATGATATTAATTTATTATGAATATTAGATTTTTAAAAATCAATAATACATTTAATTTATCAAAAAAAATTCATGATACATCATATTTGACTTAAGAAAATATTACATCGTATGTCTTTAAAATAATTTTCTTGATTATTATACTTCATTAGAAATCATAATGTTTGTGTTGTTTATGTATTTAACGTATCTATTTTACCACTAAATATTAACAATAATCTAAAATTATAATAAAAATAATTTTATTTAAAATAACCATTTTTATCTTCATAATATTTGTTAACATACTAGAGACATTAAAATCATGAATGTGACATTTTGAAATTTTTCTTTACATAAAATAATATAATTGTGTTTATCAATGTAAAATGGAACCAAAATATCATATTATGGAATATATAAAAAAAATTTAAAAAATAACCTCATAAAAAATATTAAAATTAATATTTTTAAATACTTTAAAAGAAATGGTAGTTTTTAATAAAATAAATATTTTATCACTAATCATTGAAAAAATAGACATTTAAAAATATAATCTAAATTTATTGAAAAGAAAAATTCATTTGATGGTTAGAAAAATGATATAATTTTTATCAAATATAATTTAAAAAAAAGTGATGTTAATTATTATATATTTTTTTAAATCTAATGAAATCCTTTTTTGAAGATAACATATTTGGTATAAATAATATTAATTTACTAAAAATGAGTTTGTATTTAATATTAATTAATTATAAATATTTAATTGATTAAAACCATTATAAATTTTTATCATAATTTTTTTATTCATATTCATACAACCAATTTAATGGCTTGGTTATAATGGTAACATTAAAATAATAATATATTTATTTTATATCATAGTTTTCTAAATGATCACCATTACATGTCACTATAGAAATAAAATATTTTTTTTTAAAATAAAAATTAATCATTCTAATCTTATAATCTCTAAAGATAATATATTTTCTTTCTCGCCACTACTTAGTAATATTTGGCATACATAGAGAATTTCTCAAGGTCTACAGTGCTCAGATAAATTACATCAGAGATAAAATTGGTAAAGGATGTTATAATATAGAATTAAATCATGAATTTATATTTTTATTAAAATTATTGTTATGGTGAATTTGTTAAAAGTGTTAATTTTTTCGTATTATTGACATTCTATGTTCAATCAGTTTACCCACATATGATGAAAGACCATGGTACTTAGTATGTGGATGTTAATCATTGTTTTCTCTTTTATAATTGGTTTAATACCCAAATATAAAACATTGTGATATATAAAATTGGTTAGTATTATTAGAGAATTATTATAGAAGAGAGTGTTATAATGACTCATTTTCATAATTTGGGACTCAAATGAAAATCTCATACTATCATTTATGTTATGTTTGGGTTAAAATTCATGAATATCTAATTTAAGGTTTAAAAAAACATATAAATATCTTTCCAATGTAACAACATGGTGGAACTCAACATGACTAAGAAATGATTACATCTTAATATTTTTTGATATGATAGGAGGGTTTTGTGGCCCTTTCTACAATATATATTACCTAAGAAATATTAGGTTATGCTAATCTGTAAACATTTTTATATAGATCCCAATATTGTAGAGTATGAATATGTGGTAAATAATCATGTACATAATAATCCTTAACATAAAATATTATAAATGAATATATTACAAAAAAATTTCTTAGTTGTTCGATTGAAATTATATAAATATGTAATGAAGTTCCCCCCACATAAGGATTAGGATGGGTGGGGTGAACATGGTTCCCCATTGGTGGCGCTAGTGACACATAATGAAACTGTTTATATTACTAATTAATATTTCAGAGAGATTATGATTCGGTTTTCTCAGTTTATGGACATTTGAATTCATTGGGATAGTCAAACCCTATCATGTATGGACCGAATGATCTTGCAACATCATCCAATACTCTCTACATACATGTGTGGATCAAATGTTATAAAATTATGGATTCTATATATAAAATCAATATTTTACATATTGATACACCCCATAATATGATGCTGAAGCATTATATTTATATAGTTTTGGATCTAGTGAAAAACTAATCAGATGTTTAGTTCTAGGAAGACAACTATATGGGGCGGTTCTGGAAGGCCTTTCAAGAATGGTTTTTTCATGATCTACCTCCCAGAGGCCCTTAGGGATTACATAACTTGGGATCCATTAAATATATCAGAGGTGGAATGTCAATGATGGATTTATTAGATTAATTTAATAATTTTTATTCTCAAAAACATTAAATGATAATTGGACTAATACAATCATGAATTTGGAGGATGAATTGAGGAATTATATACTATTCCCACTAAATATAGTTTAGTTGAAATATTTTTTCGAATTTAATGAATTTGGACATGATTACAGATTATTATTATATTGAGGATATGTTAATTGGGTATTATTTTTCACATATAGGTGTTAGGAATGGGTATTTTTATAGTAAAGAGTGGATGTTTAGCCAATATGACATGGAAGGTGTCATAAATATTTTTCATAGATGTCGTACTTCACTTTGATTAATAGGGTGGTACTTAGTAGACATGTATCAGTTTATCAAATATGGGTATGTTTTGATATATTGTGATAGGGAATAAAATTATTGTAACTTTTAAATTGTATAATTGTATCAAAAAGGATTTTTTGGTATCACACAATGGCTTACTAGAAAGAACATTTCTAGTTAGATCCTGAGTATAAGGGAATTTATTCATGTTCAATATTGATTGTATAGATGAGGATCTTGTTTAGATTTGGTTCGTTGAGGAGGTCCTTGTTCTTTGAGTTTGGGTTAACATAACCTACTCATTGAGAATCCTAAGGGTTTTCTGGGATTTAGATGTTAATAATGAGGATTCGGACAACTACATGGTAATAAGTTGAATTCATCCATTTACATTGGGAATTTAGTTAATATTTGAAGAATGATCTTAGTGGCATATTCTATAGTTTTTATTTTAATTTATAGTGTCATGTTGGACTCATTAATATCTATGATGATATATATTGGTTTGGAGAATGATGTTATGTACATATATGGGGTTTTGTATACTGAAATTCCAATAGGGTTGCAATAATATGGTATTTAGATATATAAATTGATTGATATAGTGATAAATGTATATTGGATTTTATAATACATTCTCATGTTGTGGATGAATTTTTTTTATTTGATCCTCTAAATGGATTTGAAGACTCACTATCGAGTATGAGTCCACTATTAACACATGTACCTATCTTTACAGATACTAGTATAATTTTTATACCAACATACATGATTAGGATATTTATGAAATCCATTTGGGACCTAGACTTGATTAATTGGGGGTGATCATTTCACAATTATAATGTGATACTTTAATATATCATGAGAAGTTAATTTTTATGTCCTTATATTGTTTGTTAATTCAATGATGTGTTTCCTAATGATTTTTCATGGTATCCACCTATTTGTGAGTTCAAGGATATAATTGATATTATTTATTTATTAAACCCTTTATTTTTTCGGAATTACAAGATATATGATATTTAATATCAAGAGTTATAGGTGTAGATAGATAATTTGGACATTAAAGGGGTTTATTGAACCATGGATGTCTAATTCGAATGGTCCTACTTTTTCAAGTAGGTTAATCGATCATTGCATTTATTTGTGAACTAATGGAGGCCTAACAAATTTATGTTTCATAATTTTTTAAACAATCCTTCTATTCATGATAGTTTAATAATTTAATTGAATCATTTTTGTTCTATATAATTGAATTGAGCATTTTTATCATCAAATAAGGGTAGGGCATTATGATTTAATTTATGATACTTTCCGGAGTTAGTATGGGATATAAAAATATATTATTACATAATTTAACTTATCGAACATTATAAATGTGTTTAGGTCCCGGATATATTGGGTTTTCAATCCATATTTTGATTCTTTCATGGATGAATTCTTCAATGAAATTCTTGTATACTTCAATTTGAGGGTGGATCACACCTGGTATCTAGAGGCTATTCTAGGTACCATAAATGAACATTGAATATATAACTTTTTATAATGGGGGTTTATTGGACCATTTATGTGTGATTATTAGGGACTGTGGTATCAGTGGTTGATAAATTACTGGGAAAAATGAATTTTGAGGTTTTTATTTATTGGGATTAACATGAGAAAATCATTAACATTCACATTGTTTTGGGTTTTATAGGCTACAAAAAATAGTTTATATAGGGAATATCCAAATTGGATGTGTTAATGATGAAATATTATAACAACGGGTATAATTCATGTCATTGGAAACATATAAAATTTCGTTTTATAGGCTGAATGGGTTGTTAATGTCTACACAGAAATGAATATTTCATGATTTGGGAAAGGCATATATGATATATTTTAATGCATAGGGTTTCGTGTTTTGGATAGTTTTGATGTAGTATAAGAATTTGGTCACTTATATGTGTTCCAAATTGAGGATATAAAAGAATAAATACTCGATGCATGTTTTAGTGTTGGATACAGAAGTTCACACAAGAATGTGTTGTAATCACAACCTTCTATGTGGAAGGTTTAGGGTGTATTACAAACAAAATATCCCTTGTTATATATTTTTCATAAAGGGAAATGATCCATTTAATAAGGAAGTATATGATTAACATAAAATCCTTATATTTTTAGATGGTGTATAAAATCAAATGGTCAACATCTTGGTTGATTCACTATGTAGTAAAACATGGGATCAATTGGTTTATGTGGAAAATAGTGTGTGGAAGATGATATTACTATTATTCTAGATGCATATGAACATTATATTGTATCAAGTTATATTGACCCATAACTTTTTAGAGATTACTAACTCACTACTCGATATGGTAAAGGAAAAAAAATTATTGGATTATATTTCCTAATATTGAAGGACAATATATAGGGTGGGAAGACTCTAAATAAAAGAACTCCTGGATTGAACAAATTCCACAATTTGTGGGTCATATTGTAGTATCTTGAACCATGAATGAAAAGACGACGTGGGATTTAAATATCATATGATAGGGTGTTCACTAGGAAATTAAAAATAAGTATCATGGAATTTTGATATTATACCACAATGATATTACAATGAAGGATTCATCAGGGATTGTTTAATGATTCTTTAGCTAAAAAAAGATAATGGTCGAGCATCAGTAAACCTATAGGATTGTTTCTGTATTTTCCAATTCGTAAATTGAAGTGTGTGATTTTAATATAGTTTTCATGTTATTTTAATGAGATTATCTTAGGGTAGTGTTTATGGGTAATTATGTGTAACACCCTGACCATAGTTACCCAAAGTCGGTGCATTATTACATAACATTGGCATGATCACAAAATTTTATGTCTCCAATGACCGATTAGATTAGTATCCATGGATGAACTAGATACATTAATAATGATTACATTACATCATAAAAAAACTACAACAAAATTGTTTCCATAGTCCACACTAATATCCCCTCAGACTATCCCTATAGGTCAGTTATAAAATAGTTCTTCACATCATGGAAAAAATAAAAGATAAGGAGGGGTGAGCTCAGATACACAATAATGATAACATTATTGAGTAAACTTTCATAAATAAGCATAAAAATTTAAGGAAATGTATAAGACTAAATAAAGACCTTTTAAACATTAACTTCAATATATTATGGCAAAGATAAAATCAAATAATTCCATTTACTTACTCAAATGGATATTCTACTAGTCAAATAATCACATGCAATATAAATAGCCAATTTTATAATGATGGAATGCATATTTCCAGACTATCATAACCACATAGTCAAGGCCTTTTGAAAATATTACAAATATGTTTTTTTAAAGGCCTATTTCCAAGACACTATTTTGTCTCATGAGACCTATCGATGCATCGAGGAGCTACAGAGGCCTCCACCCATCACATACTATGTCCATTTCATTCCTCATATGAAAAGGTTTAAACATAAAGTTAACATTCGTATTAAAACTATCATACGAAATTTCAATACATTATCCATAAAACTTTAATGGTATAAAAATAACAAATCCATAGTCAATCATATCATAAAGAATTAAATACAATATGGACATTGTGTATCATAATAAATCAACTTCAAATAAACTTAAAATCCTTCAAAAGATGTTGACATAGATGAAATCAAAACCATTTTTAGATAAACATCTCATTCTATTTTGAAATAAATTAAAATTTATATCTTTATAAAAGAAAACATTTATTTGGGAAATATTATAATAATCTTATAAGGGAAGTTATGATGATTTTATAATGGAGGAAAATAGCCGCACCCGACGTATATGTTAAGAAAACAAAATACCGTAAATTTTTCAAAAAGGTCAAAAAGTACATTTCTTTGAAAATGATGGAAATATTCCTTTATAAAAATATTATAAAATTCAATCAAGGGTATAAATTAATTTAAACCATAGTATATAATATAGGAATAATGTTTTGAAATACATTTTTATGATACACATATGTGGATGAAAAAGAGATCCCAGTAGATACTTACATAAAAACAACCTCGAATAATAATGAGATTTTGAAATTAACCCTTACCTTTTAAATTTCCTTGGTCGAGTTTAGGTTAAAATCCTGTATAATGTTGTAATTATTGTTTTTAAATTATACAGTAATCATATACATTAATATGATATCATATATGATCTTTTAACATAGCTTTGTTAATAATATCTTAGTACTTGTTTCGGGTGTTAACAGATTCATTTTCCTTTATATTCATTGTTATATGAGTCATATGTTTTATGGATATGATGTATCTTATTCATATACAGAATGAAATAAAGTATTTAAACATTATTTTTTATCATCTAATTAAAATTATTCTTGAATGGATACGATGGGGAATGAATCTAATCGCGTTCATGGAGAAAGTAATCTGTATGTACGCATGAGCGACAATATCATTATTTTGATATTAAAAAAATAAATAATTGGTTCGTATATCATATATACAGAATCATTATAATGTTATTTAATTGTTTACATCAATTAAACATCATTATTATAACCATCCAAATAATAATCTATTGAATAACAATTACACCACGACGTGGAGACGGTAAGACGTACGTACGCACGTATGGTGACTTTTCATTCAAACGACGGATAGAATAATGAATTTGGTAGTAAAATATTTATAAAAACATCATAGTATATATAAGACACTTGATTTATTATTTTATAATGGAAACAACAAATAAAAATGAATTGGAAGAAGAGAGGAAGTTGAAAGCGGTAAGGAAATATTTACCTCTTCTTTGGGTTCTTCCTTTTGATTTGATCAAAATGCTTCCATATGATGGAATTATAACTAAATGAAGGTCTCTAGAAGGAATTTATGATATTTGAGAGGGTATTTGGGTAGGGTTTGGTCGATCCAAAAGGCTTTGAATGTGTGAATTAGAGAGAAGGGGGGTCCCCTTTTGTTAGAGGGGTGAGGGGCACCTTAGAAAAGGCTAGACATATTATTTTATAATAAAATCAATTTCGGTTTCTAATGGCTCCAAAATAAATTATTTGAATTCTAAGGTGGGGATGGATCTAAAAACACTCAAAAAATAGGTTTTAGAATGGTTTGGGTCAATATATTAACTTTATCTTTTAGATTTATCTCTTTGTTAAAAAGTTTGGCATTTACCTCGTCTCTTTGTATTTTTATATTATATGGTTAATACACATACTATATACATCCAATAAAAACCCAAGTTGTTACGTAATGATACACCTATGATTATATATGTCATTTGGTCAAACCTTAGATTTTTAAGAATAGAATATCAATTAATAATATAATATTTGTTTTAAAAACACTTTTATGTCAATTTTGACATATTTGGCATTGTTTTTCTGAATTTATAACATCATTATTACATAAAAAAAATTATCTAACCAACCCTAATATGTCATATTAACCTAGAAAATTTTCACAATTCCTAAAAATCCTGAAATTACATTTATTTGGATATTTATAATATCAATTATTTTAATATTTTATTAATTAGGTAAATATTGAACCATCATTGTGCCATTATTAAATTAAATTATTTAATGTCTAAAAAATATAAATAAAATACCATTACGTAGTAAATTTTTTTATAATTTTAATGAATATTTATAGTTCAATTTATCCTATATATAATCCAATATTAAAAATATTTTAATTATTAAACTTTGATTATTACTCTTTTATCTCTTCTTTAAATAAAAAAATAATAAGGGTCTTAATCTAATTCACGTGGACCAAATTGGTTCATATTTTATTTATCATGTTGTTTTTGGTAGAATTATACTTATCCAATTGAATTAGGACATGTGTTAGGCAAATAATAAAATCATTTTACCCTTAAATACTCAATTTATTTTTAACCGTGATAAATAAAAGTAAAAAGTTACTATTCACCAAAAATTATTTTCATCTTATTGAACCACATTTTTCTAAATGATATCAACCATGTCTTTCAGATTTTTTAAATTACAATCACAGAATTAGTAAAATTATGTTTTATGTAAATTTGTTAATTCTCCTATGAGGTGGGTAAAAGACGGTGAAAGGTCAAATAAATTTTTTATATATCTAAAATTATTATAAACTGAATCCAATGAATTACATTGAACATATATAGGTATTCTGTATCTATTTTGACATAAAATAAATTTAAAATAAATAAATAATTATTTTAATTAAAATTTGGTTTTAAACTATGACTCAGTGTTTTTCACTATTAATCAAAAATTGAATGTTTTAAGAAAAATACCAAAAATTCACCCTATACTAATTTCAATAATCTGAATCTAAAACTGAATTCTATTTTGAATGATAAAATTTATAAAATTTCAAAAAGTGTGTATTTCTATTCATAATGACTAGTTTTATTGGTTGTGGTGTGTTAGAACTCGATGTTGCGTACAACACACGTTATTGTATTATTCAAAGAGAAGCGTACCGTGGATGCTTGGGGTGTTACATTATCCCCACATTCAAATAATTTTGTCCTCAAAATTTCTATAGTATTACTGTTTAAAAGGACTTGGGTGGTTCTTCATCATATGTTCCTCAGGTTCGGACGTTTCCTCTTCAATCTCATGGTTTTTCCATATAACTTTTAATAGAAGAGTCATAGAGTTTCTCAGCACTTGTTCTCTTATATCAAGAACCTTGACAAGATCTTTGTAATAAGACAGATCAGGTTCCAGCTCTAATTCCTCATATGTTAGTACATGCATTGGGTCAAGCATGTATTTTCTCAACAGTGATACATGGAACACATTGTGAACATTGGAGAGATTTGGCGGCATTAACAACCAGTTAGCTACGACCCCAATTCGTTCTAGAATTTTTAAAGAGAAAATGTACCTAGGACATAATTTTCACTTTTTACAGAAACATATAACACCCTTCCATAGAGATACCTTCAAGAAAACATGGTCTCCTACCTGAAATTCTAAATCCTTCCTTCAGTTATCAGCATATCTCTTCTGCCTACTTTGAGATGCTTTGATGTGGGTTTGGATTATCATCACCTTTTCAATCATTTCCTCCACATATTCTGGGACAAGGAGTTTTCTTTCTCCAACATCATCAGAACAGGTTGGTGTGAGACATCTATTACCATATAATGCTTCATATGGTGCAATAGGATTACTTTAATGGATATTATTGTTATAGGAATATTCCACCAGAGGTAAATATTGATCCTATATACCATGAAAGTCAAGTGAGCATGATCTCAACAAGTCTTCTAAGGTTTGGATAGTTTGTTCTGATTTTCAATCAGTTTGAGGGTGGTATGAAGTGCTCAAACAAAGTTTAGCATCCAGAGATTTTTGAAGACTTTTCTAGAATATTGATGTAAATGGTGGATCAGGATCAGAAATAATTGATAGTGGTACTCCATGAAGTCTTTCAACTTCATTAATATATAGTATTTCCAATCGTTCAAGTGGTAAATCTTGTCTTATAGTAAGAAAATGTGCTGACTTGGTAAGACGATCAACAATGAGCCATATTGCATCATTCTTTCTAGGAGTATTTGGTAGTCCCATGACAATTTCCATCATAATACTATCCCATTTTCACTATGGTATGGAAAGAGGTTGCATGACTCCTCCAGGATGTTGCCTTCCAACTTTCACTTTTGGACAAACCATACATTTTGACACAAAATCAGTAATCTCCCTCTTCATGTTCTCTCACCGAAAATTTTCCTTGATCTCTATATACATCTTAGTGCTTCCATGGTGTATAGAGAAGTTGGAACTATGACCGTCATCCAACAATTCCCTTTTTATATAAGGTATATCGTGAAAACAAAATATCATCCCAAATTTCAAAATTCCATCTTCATACACAAAGTCACTCAAACTACCATCATTCAATGCATTAATATTCTTTTGAAACTATTCATCACTGGTCTCAAAACACTTTATCCTTTGTAGTAAAGATGATTTTGCAACCATTTGTAAAAGCATTGATGTTTCACCTTCTAGGGTTACTCCCATATCCATCATTACTAGATACATGTATATAGAATCCTTTTCAACTGTCATCTTGTCCAAAACTCCATGATCCTTTATAATAAAAGCATATACCACCTTATTTTCCATCCCTAGGTGGAAGTGTATCGGGAAATCATATCCTTGAGTAGTTCAAGCCATATAATTTTCCCCATGTTGAGTTCTTTCTGTGAGAAAATATACTTCAAACTCCTGTTTTCAATATAAATATCACATTTTCACCATAGAGATATTGTCTCCAAATCTTCAATGCAATGATTACAGCTTCTAACTCCAGATCATGTATATGATAGTTTTTCTCATGAATTTTTAGTTGTTGTGATGCATAGTCAATAACTCTATCATCTGCATAAGGACACAACCATGTCCTTTCTTTGATGCATCACTTTAAATAACAAACAAATCATTCCACGATTGTAGAGTCAATATAAGAGCATTGACTAATCTTCTTTTCAGTTTTATAAAACATTCTTCGTGATATTTTGTCCAAAAAAATTTAAGCCCTTTTTGTTTGAAATTTTTTAATTGGTTAGCCAGCCGAGAAAAATTATGGACAAAACATCAATAATATCCGGATAAACCAATAAAACTACATACCTCATTTGTACTCATCGGTGCTGGCCATTCTTGGATTTCCATGGTCTTAGAAGAATCAACATATATTCCATCCTAGTAGAAAATATGGCCAAGAAAAGAATTATCTTGATGCCAGATTTCACACTTGCTAAACATCCCAAATAATTAATGTCTTCTTATAGTCTTCAGGGCAAGGCACAAGTGTTTTTCATGATCTTCATAGGTTTTGTATTATAACAAGATATCAAAAATAAATACCACTACAATGTCATCAAGATATTCCTTGAAATATCAATTCATTATTTCCATGAATATAGAGGGTGCATTAGCCAATCTAGAAGGCTTTACTGTAAACTTGTATTGCATGTACCTAGTTCGAAATGCTATTTTTGGAATGTATACCTTCTTTATAGACAAATGATGATATCCGGATTGATGGAAAATCTATGAAAAGTACCGATCTCCTTGAAGTAGGTCAAATAAATCATCAATGTGAGGTATGGTATAATTGTTCTTTATTGTTATAGCATTGATCTCCCTATAGTCAATGCACAACCTCATAGATCCATATTTATTCTTAACAAAAAGGAAAGGGGATCCCCCTGGAGAAATAAGGGGGAAAATAAATCACTTATTACTCAATTTCTTTAGTTGTTTCTTAGGTTCCAATAATTCCATAGTGTCCATTCAATAAGGGGTCTTTGATATGGGCCTTGAACAAAGAATTAAATCAATGGAAAAATCAATTTCTTGTTCTAGAGTATGTCCTGGTAAATACTGTAGAAATAAATCAACATACTCTTACAAAATAGGTACATATTCTATTTGAACATTCTTTTTCTCACCCACAGTTTCTTCATTGTCTCCCTCCACAATAATAGAATTTGGTTGAGCTACTAAGGGTGGATCTAGATAAATATTAGCTAGTGACGATTCCTCTTTAAAGAGAAGGTGTTATTTATAATCATCATAAAAAATTGTATCCTCTTTCTTCATACAAAAAATATTCGAATAATTGTCCGAAAGCCAATCCATACGAAGTGTTATATCAAATTAACCAATGGGTATAATGATGAGATCAGTAGATAAAGAACATTTATATAGTCTAATGGGAACTGATTTACAAAACATTATTGTGATGATACTTCCCTTATAGGTTTTGGCAAAAATCTCCCTTGTTCAATCTAATTGGAAATATCTAATTTTTATAGGAAACAGGGAAGATATGAAATAATTCAATGATATAGAATCAAATAAATCATTTTCTAATCTTGAGGAAACCATTAAATCACTTGCCACTACGTCTTTTGGAGCTTCAACCTCAGAAATAGTGATGGCATATGATTTTCCTTGATCCCTTGGAAGTTTCTAATGTTAGTTCCCATAACACATATGAAATTCATTCACATAATTCCCCCTTTCTCTAAAATTGTAGCATTCAACATCGACTACCTCTTTTTTCCCGTTACAATCACTAGCTTGGTGGCCTTTTTCTCCACACTTGTAACAGACTCCCATTACATTCAAGAAAGTACTAGGGTATTTCTTCCCACATTTATAGCAATATGGATATTCAAGTTTTCCCGTCTTCCCCGTATTTCCATTTCTAGATGGTTCAGTAGATCTCTTCTTCCCTTTATTTGCATTAATGTTGTAAGACTTAGGGAATTATTTTTCTTCTTAATAGCACATGAGACAATATCTTCATACGATGAGAAGTATAGTTAGACTAACGTTTGATAGAAAAATGGTTTCAACCCATCAATGAAACGATCAATCTTACTTATTGGTTTATGTATATAATCTACACCATGCCTCACTAACCTTGTAAAGTTATCCTCATACGTTGCCACATTATTATCCTCATTTTGCATCATACTCAGAAATTACCTTTCCATATCTGATCGATGGTCACGAGGAAATTATTTTTCTAATAAAATCACTTTATACTCCCTCAATTCCATATTTGATACTTCATCATCTTCCTTTGTGTTTTTAATCAATGAGCATCATTGATCAGCATCTCCAATGGGCGGTAAATTTCAATGAAAACTTTTTCGCTTTCGCTACTCCCAAGGCATGAAATATTTTCTCTAACAAATTTATCCCTTCCTAAAATAATAATGGATTTTTACTTCCATTTAGTGTTGGTGGCTGTTGGCTCATGAATCATTCTAACATTGATCCTCTAGGTTGTGGATCGGGGTGCTCTATACGGTAAGGTTATTATTCATAACCTGAGTGAGTTGTCCCAGTATAGTGATAAGCTGATCGGCACCCATTGTATCACCAAATCTACTATAATTATCTTGAGAAGGAGGTAAATCCCTATATATAGTGCATGCATTGATACAGTTTCCTTTCCTTCCACTAGGCTCCATTTTTAAACAATGGCATAAACTAGATTACTTTATGAATCCAAAAACATAATTCCAAACTTGTAAAATACAAAACATAAATTGAAAAGTTTATGGATATAATCCATAATCAAATAAAATGTTTTCCTTATAGAAGAATATACTCATAAACCCTTCAAAATGGTTTGAAAAGAAAATGAGAATTATCCCAAGCATATCCCCGGGGAGTGTCGTAACCAAGAGTACAACAAGGACCATTGTTGTCCACCAATTCCCGTTCGAGTCTAGATCAAAGCAGTGTTTTCAGGTTTTACCCCAAGGTACATCTGTGCTAGAGCCTCCTCTACCTGCTCGTATCCAGACATGGTTGTATTGCTTGGAAAACTCACAAAATCTTTACAATACCAAAATTCTAGGAAGTTCTTATATAATAATCCTCAAAGTCTATCTTAGGGCCATGTGTGCTAATCAGATATTATCTAAATCTAGTTTCCACGGTTTTTACTAAAATTCCTATGATACAATCTCTAACGCCCTGACCCCAGTTACCTAGAGTTGGTGCATTATTACATAACATTTTCATGATCACAAAAGATCAAGTCTCGAATGACCGATTAGTTTAGTAGTCTAGGAAGTACTAGATACATTCATAAGGTTTACATTACATAATAAAATGAAAAACTACAACAAAATTGTTTCCATAGACCACACTCATATCCCCTCAAACTATCCTTGTAGGTCAGTAATAAAATAATTCTTCTCATCCAGGGAAAAAACATAGAAAGGGGTGAGCTCATATGCTCAGTAAAGATAACAATATAGCAGAAACATTCATAAATAATTATAAATTTTTAAGGGAATGTGTAAGACTAAAACAAAATCCTTTTAAACATAAACATAAACATAATATGGAAAAGATAAAATAAAATAAATCCATTTACTTACTCACATGGATATTCTAATAGTCGAATAATCACATGCAATATCAATAGCCACATTCATAATTATGGAATAAATACTGCCAGAAATTCATAACCACATAGTCAAGGCCTTATTCCAAGATTGAAAATAATATGTTGTCAAGGCCTAGTGCCAAATCACAATTTGGTCTCATAATACATAACGATGCATCGAGGAGAAATAGCTGGCTCCACCCGTAGCATACTATGTCCAATTCATTCCTCATATGACAAGGTTTAATCATAACGTAAACATTCATATTAAAACTTGCATATGAAATGTCAATACTACATCCATAAGCCATTAATGGTATAAAAATAACACATTGAAAGTCAAACATATCAAAAAACATTCAATACAATATAGATGTATTGTATAATAATAAATCACCTTCAAATAAACTTAAAATACTTCAAAGGATATTGACATAGATGAAATTAAAACATTTTTTAGAGAAATATCTCTTTATATTTTGAAATCATTTAAAATTAATATATTTATAAAAGAAAACATATATTTGTAAATATTCTTATAATCTTGTAAGGGAAGATTTGATGATTTTATAATGGTGGAAAATAGCCACACCCTCTGTATAATTTAAAAAACACATTCTTACCTTAATATTGTCCAAAAGGTCAAAAAGTACCTTTCATGGAAAAAGATGGAAAGATTCCTTTATACACATATCTTAAAAGTAAAACAAGTGTATAAATTTCATTAAATCATTGTATATAAAATAGTAATAATGTTTTGAAATTAATTTTATAAAAAACTTGGATGTGGATGATAAAGTGGTCCTAGTAGATACTTACGTAAAACAACCTCGGATAATAAAGAGATTGTAAAATTAACCCTTTAATTGTACTTTTCCTTGGTCGAGGGTAGGTTAAACTCCTATATAATGGTGAAATAATTGTGATTAAATTATAAAATAATCATATACATTAATATGATATCATATATGATCTTTTAACATTTCTTTATTAATAATATCTTAGTATTTTTTTCGGGTGTTAACCGATTCGTTTTCTTTTATATTCATTGTTATGTGAGTCATATTTGTTATATATGGGATGTATATTATTCATATCAAGAATGATATCATGTATTTTAACATTTTTTATAATCATCTATAGAAAAGTAGTCTTGAATAGATACGATGGGGAATGAATCTCATCGCGTTCATGGAGACAGTAATCTATACGTATGCATGAGCTACAATATCATTATTTTGATATTAAAATAATATATAATTGGATGTTATATCATATATACAGAATAATTTTCATGTAATATTTATTATTTACATCAATTACACATCATTATTATTTTTATCTAAATAATAATGTATTGAAAGACAATTACACGACGACGTGGATACGGTAGGCTGTACGTATGCACATATGGTGACATGTCATTAAAAGGATGGATAGAATGTTGAATTTTGTTGTACCATATTTATAATAACCTCATAGTATATATAAGATACTGTATTTATTATTTTATAATGTAATCAACTAAGAAAAATTAAGTGGAAGGAGAATGGAACATGAAAGAGGTGATGAAATATTTACCTCTTCTCTGGGTTCTTCCTGCTTATTTGATCTAAAGGCCACCTTAGGTTGGATTTCTAACTAAAGGAAGGAATTTAGGAAGTAGGGAGGATACTTCAGAGGGTATTTGGGTATGGTTTGGAAGATCCAAAAGGCTTTAAAGGTGTGAATTAGGGAGAAAGGGGGAGCCCTTTTATTAGAGGGGTGATAGGCACCTTAGGAAATGCTAGAAATATTATTTTATAATAAAATAATTTTCTATTTCTAATATCACAAAAATGAATTATTAAAATTTTAATGTGGGTATTGGTCACAAACCACTCATCCAATATGTTTTAGACCAGTTTTTGTCACTATACTAATTTTATCTTATAGATTTTACTCTTAGTTAAATATCTTGATATTTACCTTGTCTCTTTGTATTTTGATATTATATAGTTAATAAAATTTTTATATATTTCCAAGAGAACCCCAAGTAGTTCATAAATAATACACTTATGAATATATAAGTCACTTGGTCTAACCATAGATTTTTAGGAATCGAATATCATTTAATAATATAATATTTGTTTTAAAAACTATTTTATGTCAATTTAGACACTATTTGGTATTTTGTTTTTGCTAAATTTATAACAGCATTATTACTTTGATCAAAATTCATATAACCAACCCTAACATGTCATATTAACCTATAAAATCAGTACAATTCATAAAAAGTCTGAAATTATATTAATTTGGATATTTATAATATCAATTATTTTAATAATTCATTAATTAGGTAATTATTGCATCATCATTGTGTCATAATTAAATTAAATTATTTAATGTATAAAAAATATTAAATAAATACCATTATGTAGGAAATATTTTTATATATCTAATTAATACTTATAGTCCAGTTTACCTTATGTATAACCCAAGATTTAAAAATCATTTAGTTATTAAACTTTGATTTTAACTCTTTTATCTCTTCTTTAAATAAAATAATAATAAGTGTACTAATCTAATCCATGTGGACCAAATAGGTTAATATTTTATTTCTATGTTTTGTTTTGTTGAAATATACATATCTAATAGAATTAGGACATGTTCTAGGGTAAAAATAATATCATTTTTACCCTTAAATACCCTATTTACTTTTAACTGTGGTAAATAAACTTAAAAAGTTACTATTCACCAAAAATTATTTTCATCTTATTGAACCAAATTTTTCAAACATATATCAACCGGGTCTCTCAGAGTTTTGATATTTCACTCAAAATAGTATTAAAATTATGTTTTCTGTGAATTTACAAATTTTCCTAGAATGTGGGTAAAAGACGGTGAAAGGTTCAATAAAATTTTTGTATATCTAGAATTATTATAAACATACTCAATGAATTACATTAAACATATATAAGTATTATGTATCTATATTAACAAAAAATAAATTTAAATAAAATACATATTTATTTTAATAAAAAATTAGTTTTAAAATATAACTCAGTGTTTTTCACTTTTCATCAAAAATTGAATGTTTTCAGAAAAATGCCAAAAATTATCCTAAAGATAATTTTGATATTTAGAATCCAAAAATGAAATCCATTTTTAATGATAAAATATATTAAATTTCAAAAAGTGGGTATTACTATTCATAACGTCTAGTTTAATTTGTTGTAATGTGTTAGAACTCGAAGTTGCGTACAACACCCAATATTGTATTATTCAAAGAGAATCTTACCATGGAAGCTTGGGGTGTTACATTAGGGAATAATTAACTATTTTCATAAATTTTATAATAATACATAAGAATTATTCTATTGATGAGCTATGCTGATTATTTTTCTAGTTGATATTTTGATATTAGGGGTTTCGTAGAAGAATTATTTCTAATTAGGATAATAATTTCAAATATAGATTACAATAAAGGATAATGTTGGTTTATAAAATATAGATATATTTGAGAATTGAATACATTAAATAGAATGATTGTATTTTTTTTGAATACCATCGTAATAGTGGAGGACATCTTATGGGAATGAATCCTTGTTTTTAGTCCTTCATGGGAGATCGTACATATAATTATCATCTTTTCCTAAAACAATATTTATCAAGAATAAATTTAGAGTGATAAATTTTAGGTATTACAATTTAGGATATTATAATAACCTTTATAATGGATAGAAACTGGGGGATTAATGATTTTTATGAAGATTCCTAGGAAGGAGTCATCAGAGAATATTTAACTCACCTATATTTGAATAATAATAACACATAAAAGTTAGTTATTGAATGTTAATTATATATATTTAACCATAGTGATTGAGGGGAGTAACTGGATGATTTTATGACTGATTACTTAATTGATAAACTATCATATTATGAGAGTGGGAAAGTTGGTTTATAATATTCGGACAATTTTGTGGGTATCCAAAACATCATTACATGATTATATTATTTAGATTTTCAGAATATAATATAGTTCAATAAATATTGTATTAAATGTATCATAGATTAATTATTTTCATCCCAATATATCTAAGGATTTCAGTATCGATGACGTCAAGATATATCTAGATTCCAAAATTGAGAAATGACATGTTCATATAGTGGATCATAGTGGGAAAACATTTTATAATTATATGTTTCCTATTCAATGAGTGCACTAAAATTTATTTTTATCCAGAATGTAATGAAATTGTGGGTGTCTAAAATGTTATTAAAGTTGTTATATGTTATCATTGATGATGATTAGAAATGATTAATGGATCTAGTAGCGGAGAATGTTTTATATTATTTGTTATTTGTGAAAACCAATATCTCTATAATTTATGATTTGGAATAAATTTTCAACTAACCTAAAGCATTTATGAGTATTTGAGGTGTTACTGTGGGTCCTAGATGATTTTTTGATAGGTCCTAGGAGTGTTGATGATACTTATTTCTATGTGAAAAAATCCAATAGGTTACTATGGTGATGGTACATTGAATCAAATGTAGACCCCATGTGAGGAGGAAACACTAAGAGGACAATCAAGTGACTTTTTCACCTAGGGGACTACCTGATTCCCACTAAGAACTTGGTAATTAGAAAATGGGTAGAAACATGTTAATAGTATATTTCATTAATTAAAATTTAAATTAATTAGTGAATTTAATGTTAAATTCAATTAAAATGATATTTTCATCAAATATACTCCCCTGGTATAAGATGATCTCACATTGGAATATTCATTTTCTTATTCCCCTAAAATAACTATATCTCTTCTATGAAACCTAAATTTAACAAGTTGTTCATCATATAAGTTCAGTAAATGTAATATTATAACTCCTCTTCCCCTAGAATTTCACTTTTCCTTTATCTATGTATCATGAAATGAACTCTAATTTAGGTGTTTTCTTATTATAATTTATTTCATTTTTTTAAGAATGAAATAATGATTGAATATTTTTTAAAATACCCCAACCATCGTACAATGGTTGTCCCTTTCTATATAAATTGGTTTAACATTCCATTCATCTATCATATAGAATGATCAAAACATTTCATTGTTCTATATTTCCTACAACTGATTTTAATTCTTATCTTCTATTCCATTAAATTTGCTTTGTACTCATTATTTAATGAGTTTTTTGTATAATGTGTTCCTTTAAAATAATTTTTTCCATTTAAAACATAAAAATTATCTTAAGAAACTTGGCCCAATGTAATAATATAGTTTTATTGACATGGACCAAACATCACCAATTAGAAATTTTTTTGACCATATTTTCAATGAAATTTTTAAATGAAATTGATCATGTTTGATTTTTATGTGAATGATTTTTGTTTACATTTACCTATTTGAATTACTTAATTACTAAATATTTCTACCCTATTAAGATTATAACACCATGTTTTTCTTAGAACATGTCTAAACCATCTTAATATTATCTCAAAAATGTTCTCATAATTCTAGGATACTCAAATTGTATCTCAAATACATTTATTTATAATTGTATCTATCATAGTATGTATACCAATCAGTATTAAATTTTTTATTAAGGCTTCACATTATTTGTATATTATGTCTCATCAAATTCCAACACTCACTACCAAATAGTATAGTGGGTCTAATTAAAGCCATATAAAATTTAACCAAAATTTTTAATGGATGTTTATAATGAAAAACATTCCATGAATTATTTCTATGTTTTATCTTTGTAGTTTTAATACTATGATATAATTAAACATTAATAACACTATCATATTATATAAATTAGTAAAAATAAAAAAATTAATTAACTTTTCAAAAATGTTTTCTTCCAATACCAGATCTATAAAATTACAAGTCTATTCTTTTCTAAATCAATAGTCAATTTTTAGTGGATGTTTATGATGAAAAACATGCCTAGAATTATTTCTATCTTTTATCATTGTAGTTTTAATACTATGATATAATTAAACATTAATAACACTATTATATTTTATAAATTAGTAAAAATAAAAAAATTAAATAACTTTTAAAAAATGTTCTCTTCCAATATAAGATTAATAAAATTATAAGTCTATTCTTTTCAAAATCAATAGTCATTTTTTTATTATACCTATTAATATAAAAAAAGTGATTCAAAGTCCAGGTAAAATTATTTAACTATAAATTTATAGTACCTCATTATTCTACGTTGAGAAACATCTCTTCTATGAATATCAATTAATTAGGAATTGAATCCTGAATATTCATTATAAATTGGTATATGAAAAATTAAAAAAGAGGAATATGCCAGAATAAAATCCTCAATGCAGTCACAATGAGAAAAGAATGTATGAAGTATCACCTAATGTAGTTCAAACACGAGTTAAAATTCCTTCATACACATTTTGTATCTATTTAATATAGGACACTGACACACAATTTCCTTCAAAATCATTCTATCAAACCTCTATAGAAACTTCAAAATATAATATTTACATATTAATGAATTCCATAAGAATATTTTGTCAAATTTAAATCATATTAAATTAATTATATAATAAAACTAATTTTTATTGTTTGAGTGTCCATGAATTAAACTAAATAATTAATTACATTGATTATTTTCATTTTGAGTACAATCATCAATAAGCCTCTCCAAAAGTTTTATGTTTTGATTCAAATGAATAATGAATCCATAATTACAACACCGTATAATGTATTTATTATTTTTATATATCATTATTGACAATTCATTCCTCAATTCGTTATTTATTTTTTTAGATATCCAAATTTCATAAAATATCTGGGTGATATAATTTATTTCATAATCTAAAAAATGTGGAAACCCAACCATGTAAAAATTATCTAGAAAAATTGATTTTACATTTTTCAACATTCTTATAGATTCATTAACCTCAAAAGGATTACATTCTTGATATTATCTGTAATTTAATTCCTCTATACTAGTATATAAATTTTTAGTTTTTAATATACAAATATTCTTTTCAATTAAGATATTATTAATGTACCCCCATAAGAAATTATAAATTTCTTTATTCACAAAAAATATATGTCTATCATTTGGTTTTATGAACATAATTTTATTTTGTATCTTGATTTTCTCACTCTACCTATAGCTAATCTATATAATTCTATTTCACCATTAAATTTATGTGAAAATGGTATATATCCTCAAAGACATGAGATTTATCCATGTTGGATTCTTCTATAGCCTCTCTATAAGAAATAGAAGATATAGCCCAAGTATAATCACAAATAAAATGGTGTAAGGCTTAAAAATCGTATCATTTCACATTAAATTTATGTGGAACATTCTAATTATAAAATAATGATTATTTTAAATTAGGAAAAAATCATTTAGATTCACCTAGAATATATGCATATATTTTTTAAAAAATATTATGCACCTCAAACAACATGTAATCGATGAATCCTTAATCTTCAAAAATAGGACTACATCATGATAAATATTATGAATATGTGAATTTAATCTTGGGATGGATTATATGATTAGTAAAAGACCATCATGAAATAATAATTGGGATCTAGTGTAAAATTAAATTTCATATATCATCGTTATGTGTTGTGCTATATGATTTAATACCTATACATGTGGATTTATCATAGGTTTACAACATGAAAGGGTAACCCATGATATGTTTTCTATTTATAAATGTTTTTCTATGGAATTTAATGTATATATGACCGATTTTTATTATATTATTTTTTATATAAATACATGGTCTAACTAATGTGTGATGCATCATTCAATGAAATTAGATAACTATTGATGTCTTTCTCACTATTACAATACTTTTTTTGTTCGATAAAGAAAATTTTAGAACTATTATTTACATCATTCACACTTATTAGGTTGGTTTTACATTATCCAACCTGGAAACTTGATTAGTTGATTCATCATTTACCATGGGATGTTGATGTGATGGGTAAATAAACCAGTTTAGGATGAATATCATTATAGTATCATCCACTTGAGTATGTTTTTTCTACTATGAGTCCTCTACATGAGGACATATACTATTGATATTAAATCAAATTAAGACATTTCACCATTGGTGCATCAGACACATGTATTGTTACCTTAGTGGTACATCATCAAATGTGATGGTAGTATTGATAATTAATCATAAAAATATATATGGTATTTGTGTTTTATTATGTATATATGGATATCGTCATAGTGCTGCATCATCAACAAGGGAAATTGAGATAGTGGTCAGTCATACACCTTAAAATACAAATAGTGGTATATCATGTATCTTAATTTGTTATATTGCTTGTTCCTCACCCTCCATAGTTGTCTATAGTTGAATATCTTATGTTTTATTATATACGAGGTAATTTATAATCAACATGAGATTGTTTATTCCCAAATAAATTTAAATGAAACGTTATCCTTGGTATTTAAATAGTGGTTAACCATTCATCTAAGTGACTTATTGTGATGATAAATTTTTCACATCATAATATTTGATAGTGGTAGATCATTCCCCATGGTTATTATACATGTAGTGATATACCATTTATCTACATGGGGTTTTATCAAATTATTACAATATTACCCTATTTTTTCCAGAATAGAAGTATATATGGAAATCAATGGATAAGGGAGAGTAGTACATGAGGTAAAAAGTAACTTTTGATTTTTTTAATAGTTGATTGGAATTCAATATTGAGAATCCAACTGTATTTAATATATTTTATTGATATTATAATTTTTTATTCCTAAAGAGTTGTATTCACACCCTTCTCTAATTTTCTGACACTCTGGATGGATTTGTAGCTCATTTCCCATGTAAGGGATAAGGTGATGCCTCTATGGATTGTTGAGATCATTGAGAAATGTGGGAGACATGAGATAGGACAGAAACAGAACAATGATCCATTTGTGTGTAACATCAATTTTTTATTTAGAATAATTTTATATGATATATCTATTCGAGATCCTATTAAACCTCTATGACATGTATGGAATTTATTGTAGGTAATTTTCTAAATTAAATAATCATAATTACATTCATCTATAGTTTCAATATGATTTATATTTTAACAACTATTATATATTCATTATTAATTATTTCTATTTATTTTATCATATTTAGGGGTACCATTAACTGTGGGTATACACTATATACAATATATATATCAACTATCACTACTATTTGGATACCACTAGATTATAGGGATTAATTACTGATATTCATAGAAATTTGATCTGTCATGGTGGAGGTAATCCATGTAAGTGATATTACACTCTTATATTACATTACATACCATCTAACCAAAAAATAATAAAAAATATCCACATAAGAGAAATTATCAAGCATTAAAACTGAATAACAAAGAATAATCTGATTGATTTTTTTTCAAAAAATAATGTGAAAAAAATTCACAGTATTTTTTTTGTTTATGAATTTAATCCCAACTCAATGTCCATGATTTATATGAAAACTTTGAACAATCTTCAAGCAAAATACATTATTCCATCCTAAATACATAACACTACAATATTTTTAATTCCCCCAATTTTTTGAGCGAAAAATGTATTTCCAAAAAATAATATTAAACTATATATAAGAAAGGAATTCAAAATTGAAAAAAATATTATGACACTAAATATAACATAGAAACACACATAATATAGAAATTCATAATATATATGGGAAAATATAAGTGTAACATTATGTAATATAGTTATGCAGTCTATCCCGCTGGATAAGACAAAACCACACACTAAACTCTCCCTCTCTCTTCAATACATGGAGAAAACACATCACAAACATAAAAACTCAAAACTAATGGGATATATAATGATCTCTAATAATAAAGAACAAGAGGAGGCCTTACCCATTTTTTGCCTATCATCTCACCAATCATCCCCAAAACAACTATTGTATTATGGGTTTAGGTGACCCTCTACTACATTCCGACATATACAATCTTGATAATTTTTTGGACCCTATATTATATAATGTAAAAAATAGTGTAGTATTAATGTATCTATCATTATATAACCCATATAAATATATTATTATAAACAAATCACATCTCCAAAAATAATTTATAGATTCAAAACTTCCCTCCCATAGTTCTATGGGATCTATTGACTGTATTAAAATTTTATACCTATCTAATTTGTTAACCATTTTCACACTAACAAATTTTTTCATTAATTAATTTTAATATATATCTTAAATTCCATCCCTTATCAAATATCATAAAAAGGGATTAATTACTCTAATTATATTTTTATATAATAAAAAATTGATTCCCTAGAATATGTATGTTATGCTAACTATAAATAAAATTAATATACACATTTATATTAATATGTTTTCTAAATATTTCTTATCAAAGTCACATTTTCATAGGCCTTTGTAGATTCCATGTATTTTTTCCTCTTTCACATATAAAACAACAATAAATATTCTATTTGAAAACCAACTTGACATTCCTTTGGTAAATTTATACAAATAGAAATGATATATTTCACATGATAATACATTCTTAAAATCATAAGAAAACACACAATATCATAGTAAATATAATTCCACCATAACATTATTCAATATTTACAATTTTTTATTTATGTTACGTTCTTCTTCACAATGCTTCATTACTCTAAATCATAATTCTTTCGTAACTAAAAAATATATCCCACTATATTCTCAATGTTTAGTATAATAAAAAAAATGAAGAACATCATAATCACAACAACTAATGCATATGTTACTCAAGAAAAATCAAACCTCTCTCTAAATATTATTTTGATTCATCAATGTTATTTTCATGAAACAAATGTGATGATGAATTTATTTTGAATAATTCAATTTCATAATGAATCATTTAAATAAATCTTAATAGAACATATATTATTTAATTGATATTCCATGTATTAATATCTTTGTAAATCTATATCCCTTGAATGTTATTCCCCAGCTTCCACATATCAAAATTTTTATCCAACAAAACCATTGACATTTGAATTTGATCATTGATATGGGAAATAACAAACACGTCATTGATATGCAATAATATATTGATAAAGTCATCACCATATGAATCTATGAAATATGAAAAAGTATTTGAATGAAATATTTCATATCCAATGATAATAAAAATGAAATCAAATTTGTTATGCAAATAACATTTTTCCTATATTTAACTATATAATGGTTTTTTACGTGAAAATCATATTCCCATTTAATTATTTGATTTAATATTCTCAATGAACTGTATAGAATTTTTGAACAATATCTACATGAAAAAATTTCTCTTAAGTTTTAGTAACTCTATATATAATTTATATCTCTCACACATTAGTTCAATTACCAAAATAGTTTTTATTCTAACAAGATGAGTAAATAATTAATTTAAATCAAGGCAAAAAACAAGAGAGTATGGTCAACCACCAATCCTATATGATAAATTTCAATTAGATCATTTATATTTTAGATGTTATTAAAGTCACATTTTTTACTAATGGGCTTCATTTTAGGATGAAACAAATCAAGATCCAGTGTTTTCTTCTTATATATGACTTTATTATCATCCTACATTACCTTCATCAATGAAAATATCTCTTGAATACATTTAACCACTATAAATGAAGATGTGTATTGATCCTCTTTATTTAAGAAATGTATAATATTTCTCTCAATGAAATAACATGTGTACAATACTAGTGATATATTCATGTAATTTTATAGTATTAGTATATATTAAATATATACCATATCATTATTCTCTTAAATATTTTCTGAGGAAATTGGTTCCCCCTTCATTTTATCCCATACCTTGACTATAGTTGGTTTAATTACAATTTTTCAATTTTACCAGAAACCATTACTTAATATTTATCTTCTGTAAAAATGAAATTTGTGTATATGACATGTTTTTGGGAATTATGCTACCTCAAATAATACCCATTCACATAATAAGTATATCCGAATAAGATATATTTTTTATCCTTTAACTCTATCATCGATCAATATTGGCCATCAAATTGTGCATATATTGGATTTTGAAAATATATAAATGAGAATAATTAGTAGGTTTAATTGTACACATCCCACCTTAGTGTATTTATTTCAATATTGAATGAATGATATTTATTTGAAACATAAATAGTGGTCTTAAATTCTTTTAGTAGAATCTTATTAGAAAATCATGTAGACATCAAAATCACCTATGAAAAATCCAATAAGGTATGGTTGATCCAACCCACCTCTCTATTTTATCAAAAAGTGTTTGACAATGAAAAATATATCTTTATGGATTATTTATTATAGAATATTTTATTCTTAAAATTTAAATATTTCAAATAATTTTTAATTCTTAAAAACATTTTATTTATTCTAGTTTTATGCTGAGTACACGTCGTAGATATTTTAATGTAATAAAAAATGCAGCCTATATCAAAATTGTGGGAATTAAAAATCTCCTTAAATAAACAACAATTAATGAAAAAATGTTCATTTTTACTCTAAGATAAATGAGTAGTTCCTCATAAATGATATAATACACCATCAATAAATAATTTTTTATTCCATTAATTTTCGTTCTAAACATAAACTTGTGTAAATTTACAAAAAACAAAACATTAATAAACTGGTAATCAAACTAGTGTAAGTCTATGAAGAATATTCTAATCAATGTGAATCATCAACAATATTTGAAACATATAACTATTAATTTGATTACATGCAAAAAATAATTCGTCTTTTGTGGTAGTTGATGTAAAAACAATGTATCCCTCCTTGTAAATTAAACCAATAATCATGTAGGAGTTCATTGAGACCATACATTATATTATATTCAAATAAATTCCCATAAAAATTTTAATTCAGACTTTATCATTGTGGTTATTTCACTTGATATCAAATAAACATACCATAAAACTATTAATCTTCACCCTCTTAACAATGAATTTTGCATGGATGGTTCCTATCATACCATCATTCTTCTTCAATTTGATTGTATTGAATCAAAAAATATTAATTGTGTAAAAATTCTCTATGTACAAAAGGCATCTAATATATGTTCATATAAATGAAAACATTACCTTTGAGACATTAAATTCGATGATAATGTAAATTTTATTGTCAATACAATATTAATATTTTACTAACCTCTAATAGATATAAAAAATTTATGGATTCATATAACCTCATCATTAGAATATCTTACAATGTTTCCATTGTAATTTTATTCCTCCAATATTATTCTTATAAAATTATTTCTTATTGCGTTCCTTGTTGATATAATTATAACATGTAATTTTCTTTTCCATACCCCTTGACATGAAACATCTATTTTCATTCTCCTAAAAAAGCCATGTTATGTTTCCCTTCTCTTCTCGATTGGCAGAGCCTCCACATATTGTGATGTTATCCATTTACCCCTCGTTATTACACTGGAATTCATAATTAAGAATTAATTACCAAGAATATATGAAGAGTAACATATATTTAAAGACATATTTTGAGGATGATGATGATTTGATTATATAAATAAAAAAAGTCTATCTTAGAATCTTTTTATGTTCAACGTAACTAATTTTATTACACATCTTCACGAGATGGGGGAATAAGGTATTTTAGGGTGTCGATGTGGGTAGTCACTATTTATTACTCACTAATTAAATGAATGTACAATTTTCTACAAAGTATAATTATGTATCATAGGGGAATCCCAATGTATAATAACATAAAATTATACCAAATTTCCTTCAAATCCATTTTCTCTTCCATCATTATAAATACCCCATTAAAAAAATTGATGTTAGTAATATCCAAACAATTAGTGACTTTACATTTCCCTCCATTACACAATTCAGGAATTAATATATTTTTTTATTCATTTATCAATATAAAAAATCCCATTTATCTACTTTTTAAATAAAAATACATGTTTCTATTTGTGTTTTTAAACAAAAAATTAACTATTATATAGACATGTTATTAGTAATGAAACAATACTTTCAATAGATGGTTTATTTAATTATCATAATAAAATAATTCTAATGTGAATGACATACCATATCGATAACAATAAATCATATTCATATTTTTTTGTAATTATTTAAATGCAAAAAACGAACTATATATCCAAAATCAATCAATGGTTTGGCATCATAAAACCAAAACTGATTTTTCACATGAATGAAGAAATAATATTTAATTAATAAAAAGTACATAATTTGTAAATTAATATGGCACTCGATATAATGTAAAAAAATTACATATATGGATTAGTGATAAAAATCTAGAAAATATAAGGATTATTATTGGTTATATGGGTAAATGACTATTTTTCTAATATAAGGATTGAACCTCAGAAATCAATCTATATTATAAAAGTGTAGAAAACACCAAAAACACACACTCACATTAGATGAACTAATATGATATCTTATGAAAATTGACAATGAAAAATAGGATGTGGGATTTACATTTTATATATATCCTTTTCGGTTTTATACACATAACCTACTTGTGACTGATGGGAATTATCCACCCACCACTATCTTCCACAAATATCCCCCATCAAACATTTTTAGGAATTTAATGAAAATGATAAGAACAAGTTAAATATATAATGTTTATATTATCATGAATTAAATCCTCTTTACTTGAACATTGAATGAAATGATCAAATTTTCACTGACAAAATTCCCAGATGAGATATTTCATGAACAATAGTTTTTATAATTCCATTCCATCTGAATCATTAGAATTAATGATAGATAGGATCATATAGTGAGGATGAAGATTTTATATACTATAACTGATAGTTTTGAGTAAGTTTCAAGGTTTTCTTATGCACATATATGTTTTATTGTCATAAAAATGAAAAATATGAAATTAATACATGTGAAATAATGGATTTGAGGACCCCACCCGAGTTAACACTAGGGAATTTCAAAGACAATGAGAGAACAAAATTTACAAGAGAGAGATAAAAACATTTCATCACTCTCTTGACTATAAGATCATGGAAAATTATAATATCGAAAATTTGAATAATTATTATAGAGTAAAAAAATGTCAAAATACCCTCAATTTTATTTTATTTTCTATTAATCCTAATTAATTTTTCCAGTAGTGTAGGGAACATTTTATAGTGACAGTAATATTTTATGGACTTGGAATCCTCTAACATATTTTTGTTATTGACCTATGTATGTTTAGGGAGTATATCACGTATAACTCAATGTATCTAGGGAAGAAGGGTTACCTACTCAAAAATTATGATGTAAAAACAAGTAACAAATTATTCCATCTAATGAATTGAAATGGGTAAATCAAAGAAAAATCATATTCTCTTAATTATTTGATTATATCTTAATTGTATATTTTTATTCTACATTAACCGACTACAAATTTAATTCTACCATTTTGGTAGATAGTAATGGCACATGATATGTATGAGACATTTTTAGAATTGTGAAAAACATTATTATCATATCCTACTGATAAGAGTAAATCCAATCCCACTGAAATATTTTCTATAAAGATTTAATTATATATTAGTATTAAAATCCCACTATAAGTTTTGTTTTATATACTTAACCCAACTTATTTTCATTGATTGGAACATAATACCACTGAAAATTGGTGCAACCCTAGGACACCAAAGCCTAGAATTAAATTATATGTGTATATAATTTCATTGAGGTAATATTAACTCATTTTCCCAACACTTCCTATAGCAATTAAATATATTGGAAAAACATAAAAATGATTCATGATATAAAACCAATAAAACACCAATAAATTTTAAATAATAATAATCAAATTCACAGTAACTAATAATATAAATTATTAATATAAAAAATACAAATTTTCTGAAATCATTTAGTGTGACAATGGTGTAACTGCACCGAGATCCATTAATTCATCATGTTCATTCCCCATGAACTATCAACCATGATCGCATCATCATTGTTCTCTACTATAAATGTAATAAATCTTTCGAATATATATATCATGATAAATAATCTATACATATAGACTTGATTAAAAAATATGGGTGAGTATAATACCTTGTCGGTAATACCCCATTATATCCCATAAATAATAAAAAAGAATAAACATGGTTGCTGAAATATTTTATAAATACAAAAATGTAGAAAAAATGAATGTATAGGGGATCTAAGTAACCAATTTAAATAACCAAAACACCCTTCCAAAGAACCCATCATTCCTAATTGGGACCCATGTACCCAAATTAATGAAACTCTCTAAAGTGGATCTAATTAATAAATGAATATTTTGAGAAAAACTTCATCCTCATAACCCATGTCTTTACATTGATGTACAATTATTCATTCTATCATAATTTGGGTAGGAATGTATATTTTTTCTAAAAAGTACCTATCAAAAAAATAATGAAAAAAACTCACCCATTACCAATATATATTCATACACACTTGATATTTTTTAAAACATTATTTCTATATATAATCAAATATGATGTGGGTATCACCCACATACATTATTTTTAAAATATATATAAATAAAAGGATAATACTTAAAAATTAATTTTTATAGGATTTAAAATAATCATTAATAGATATGTGATTTTAACTTGATATGACTTAATACTTTATCATAATTGGTTAATAAGAGTTACTAGGAGGTAAACTACATTAAAGAGGGTAATCATGGTTAAAAATCCAACTATATTTTTAGATATATATTCTAAAACCCTATTAATATATCATGGTAAAACCATAAAAATATATAAGGGAGGATCACCAATGTGATGGTAATTTCGAAAATACCACAAGGAGATCTCATGACCGAGACCCCCAAAAAATTGGAGTGAAAATAAGGATTTTTAGGGAAAATATGATATGAAAACTGAATTCTTTATAAATTATAATTAACACACATATCTGGTGTAAAAATATTTCCTCCAAATATAAAAATGTTTGTTTTATCTATTTTAAAATAATACAGTTGACAAACACCATAATGTGTTGGTTCCTAATAATTCCACCATTCCTTCAAAAACCATTCCATATAGAGAATAATCATGATGTAGATTATTCTCCCATAATATTTTGAACACAATAAAACCAATAAAAAACAAGTAGTCTTCCTACTAATTTGAAACTCACCCATTAAATACAATTTAACTAAAATTAACACCATTATAAAAAAAGGATATTTAATTTTACATGATTCTTATAATGAGTAGATCCATGATCCAGAACAATAAATAGGAATTTTCCATACTTAATGGTTTCCAAGTATCTTATAGGACCCACCAAGACATCATATACTCCATAATAGATATTTAACATCAATCGTTTTACCATGAATTATAAAATCCTTCTCTGCTAACAACAACATCAAAAAACCCTAGAATATAGCCTTTACCATAGCTATAACACTGTTCATTTTGAATATTAAAAAAAATATCATTTACAAACTTGTATCATTTATAAATACAATGAAAAACTAATAAAACCCTGTTGAAATTCTGTAAAAAAAAATTAAAAAATATAAACTGAAAAAACATAATAATATTGTTAAAAAATATAATATATATTTGATATATTATCCCCAACATTGGGAAATCCATATTTATAGAGATAATGATTCGTTATGTTTTGGAAAATAAATGTCCATTTCTCTTTATGAAAAATAACACATTCTTAAAAATCATTAGGAATTTGTCCTTGAGTTTTTGATTCTCACACAAGAGAGGTGCTTCTTCCCATCAAATTAGTGTCATTATTAATGAAATATTGAAATTTTTGTGTGAATGAAGATATAGTTTGGATCATGTCTAATATGATCCCAATTAATAATATACGCGGGGTTTGACCAACACATTTTCAGTTGAGGTATGTAGAAAATATTATAAGTTGAACTATATAGGGGTAATATGTATGGTTGATAAATATTTTTGTTTATTCACTTGATAATATCAATATTCCCATCATATTAAATGCCTTATTTCCCTTATTAACCAAGAAAATTATTACCTTAACTTATAAACACTCACATAATTATCTGATTAACCAGATTATGTATATGGGAAAATATATATGGTCCACATATAAATTTATCAGATATGAGATATTACCATGTATTGGTTTATCATCTAGATTTTCTCTATTGTCTTGTACACAAGTCAATGTCTAATCAGTAATGTATCCTCTACATTTCATTAAACATTTGAGGGGAGAGTATATAGAAATAGAATGATTTTATAAGATCTCTATATAGTTCCCTAATAACTATTGTCATATGATATATCTACCTCAAGAAATATCCCACTTATGACCAATAAATGATTATAAAACTTGATATTTTTATATCTTCTAATGTCAATATTGTATACTCACAATTTCCAACCATTGGAGGATCTAAAATCACTGATAATGGTAAATAAATTACAAATAATGTATTAAAATGATCCCAAAATATAATAGGTAAATCTTGGATCATAGTTAGAAAAATATAATGTTGGATTCTTGTGGAACTTCACCACTTGTTTTATATAAAACATAATTAAATTATTTTCTTCCCTCATATCCATGAGAGGGATGATGTGTGTAAAATTGGTGAGTCAGACCATAATAATCCAAATGGTATAATGCTTATACAAAGTTTTCCATAGAGATATGACAATGTGTTCTAAAATTTTCAACCATATTCATATGTTAATAGTTAATTATTTTAACATTCAATATGGATTATATTTTTCATCATTAACAGATAATCATTTTATACATTATAAGACACAATTATCAAGATTCTAAATTATACATGAACCCCAAAAATGGATATCTATAGACTAAAACATTTTATTAATACCTACATGGAAATCCTTCATCTAATTATGATAATAATAATGATCTAGTTCCTAGAATAAATGAGGATCTATAATTTTATATAAAAAATAAATTAAATAATTATAATATTTTGTTCATAAGACAATGTTATGATCATCATAAAGATTTATCCAAATGATAATGAATGTAGGAATATATTTTTATCATCTGTTTATTTTTTATAAATTAAGGAATAAGGCTAACCAAAATGACAATGTTTATCAAATTATACTCACTACAGTCCATGCTTGTGTAGGAAATTTCCAAATTATTTTTCATTAATCTAAAAAATTTATGTCCTCTTTATTAAACAATTTTCACTCAATCCATTAGCCATAAAAGTTCCACATTTTGAAATATACACAATGTAAATATTAAATATATTGACTTAATCCATCAAAAACCATGGACACCAGTTCATGTGAGAAGTTATATATATAGTTTTATGATTAAATAGCACTGTGAACTTCTCACCAAATAGATAGTGGATCCCCATTTTTAATTCATGTAACAAAAACCTAATTATTTATTATTCGTCAAAGATGAAATTTCACATTATTATATCTATGATGATAAATATTTAAAAACCTGTACTCCTCTAATAGAAACAAAACCATATATAAATAAATTTGAATACTAATATAACATGTATTCATTAGATATAATTGTAATGATAATTAAATTTTTTAATGAGAAGTAATCTGTAATCTCATAGAGTTTTTATTTTAACCCATTTATATAATATAATAGAGTGCCCTATCCTATTGATACAATCATATGGGATTCTAGATATGAAAAATTAAAGAGAAATTGGTGATAATAACACATAATTCCAAGGAATTTTCATATCTCAAATACATTCATATGTAGTTTTAATGAAATGAATACTTAATTTATTCAGGTTCAACTAATAAGATTTTCAATTTAAATATAATTTATAATGAATTTAGTATCTTCTATCATGATATCAGATATAGAGAATTTTTCATTTATATGGTTTTCAACTAATGTGGTTAATAAAATCATCATGTTCCTTTCTTGGTCTTACTAAGTGTTAGAGTACCCCAATATGTCACCAAAAATACAATAATAAAAGCATAAATGTACTCATTGAAGATAATGATTATCAATTATATGAAATCCAATAATGTATTTGTTTGATCAAAAGAATGAGATAATTTTTTTAATTAGTAATATCATATTCTAAAATATGTATTAATAGAATCTTCTAATAAAAATTTTAATTATTTGTACCTATATCCTTGATAAATTTTAGAGAAAGACCTGGATGCAGTTGATTGATAAAAAATATTATCAAGTTTGGGATGGTTATATTTGATTTTTTATCATAACTTTATTATGTAGATGATAATAAAATATTACTAGAAATTCATTTTTTTTATTCAGTTTTCCAAAAAGATGCTTTATAGTGGAACAGTAACCACAACTTCCATTGGGATAGAACATCAATGTATACATAGTTTGAAATAAAATTTTCATAAAATGATACCATATTATAAATTCAAAATTCCTAAAATACATTAGAATCATAGAAGCATAAGGATCATGATCTATGGATTTCATACATTTGTTGAGTCATGTTCCCTGAAAATATCAACGTTTAACAGAATATTGTCGTCGATGTTCAATTACTACTTTAATGGACCCTATCTAAATAATACAGTGGTAATCTAGAGACCATTAGAGACTATTTATCCTCCATAAAACAAAAAAACCATGTTGTCTACATCGCGTAAAAAAATATTTCTCCATAAAGTCCATCAAAACAACAGAAAAAAACATTATAAGATGAATGACATATATATTTACATGTAAAAAAAGAGTATCCTAATGTGATTTACATTTTCAATAAAGTCTTTGATTTTTAACTCTTCCAGTTAGAACAAAAATATACATAAATTTATTTGTGAAATTCCATTTCATAATATATAAACAAGGTTTATTCTAGGATATATGTCAATATTGAATTATATTTCTCTTTTATGTGGTTATCTAGAGAAATAGAATTGAAATTCATTAGGGCATTAATCAACTATGTAAGGAATAAAAATTTCCTTAGCAACAAAAATAGTTACGAAGGATAAATATTCTAATTGATAAGATATGTTTATGAATACTGCTATTATATTCTATCATCTATCAAGCATTAGGTCTCATTCCTCTTTCAAAAGATATAAAAATCCTTTATAAGACATCAAAGTACCCCACAAACAACAGTAGTTAATTTGGGACATTAATTCTACAAAATAGTATAACCCAATGAATAGTGAATTTTTTTATCTTTATAGTAGGGATCTCCAAGAAAATCTAGAATGAATTGGTGGTAATAGAATAAGATGAATTGAAAAATACCATGCGCTCCTACTTCCTAAGAGCCATTATTATTAAAAGGTCGGGATAATCCACTTCCATATAAATCCAAATTTTATTTACCACATAATAAGGAATTAATTATAATGATTTATTATTTTGAAAAAAATACATTAATGTTGAATTGATATGAATTATACCTATAACCAGTAAGATCCATGGAACATCCTTTATGAGTGAATATTTTCTATAAAAACGTTTCCTGTTAGTACATATTGGATAATTCATACCCTTATTCTGAAATAGATATTGTTTTGATGTTAACCGGTTCATCGAATCACATTGTCTATATTAAGTCAATGTGTGGGAACTAACTAGATGAGATCATCCATTTTATTCTTGAGTGGCCTTAGTTAGAGTAAAACCATCATCTCTCTAATACATCATAGGATTATTTAAAAACATTTTTTGTGACCATATATAGCTATAGTTTTTACAATCCTGAGGTGGTTTTACATTTTCATATATTATTTATCTATTAAACTAACATGGGTGTAATTTTAACTTCTCTTCATATATCCACTATTAGGGTATCCCCCTATTCCTAAATGGATATAAGTACTTCCATGGATATAATTCAAAAATATTTATTTCTATTCAACCATAGCCTTATTTAGAAATTCATTATAATTTTCAATACATACAATCACCAAAATATAGAAAACTTTTCCCATATTAACAATATAAAGATGGGTATTTTAGAGATTAAATAGTTTTCACATCAAGTGAAATATGATTAAACATTGTTAATATTGTTCTGCACTCCATGACAAAGGGATATCCATTCATAAGGTCGATTATATTTTTATATGCATTAATCAGATGGTATATGGATATGAATATATGGTAATAAATTCCTCATATCCGAACCCATGATCCCATTATCAAGATAACCTTTAAAAGTAAACTACTCCATATTAACTTCATGTAATTAATCATCTAGATTGATTGATTTACCATTAATTCAATTCCAGTTCCATAAAAATTGAAAACATCATTCAACCAACTAGGAAATAACTTACCAAAATTAGGTCCATATTCAATATAAATTAATGATGGGGTTTCCATTGAAAATCCAATATACAATCCATATAGGCCAGATCCTTGGTTTTAGTTCACTTTTCTGGATCATGAACTATTTTCAAAATTATGATAGTATATTACAAATTTACATGTAGTTTGGGTAAAAAGTTATTTTAATTGGAACCCTCTTATAGATTTCTATATCTTTTAACTAGTGACATTTTTCTATTTACATATTAAAAACCACCCCGAAAACCTCTAGTAATTGGTTTTATAGTATACTATATCAGAAAAAATATAAGATCTTGATATCAAAATTAATAATCATTTATAATAAATTATTATACGAATAATGATGTCCCAATGGGAAAACACCTTAATAAATCATTATTCATAACTCTTATTAGATTGAACCCTAATTAATAGTTGATGACATGCCAAAACTTATTTAAGGACACTCATTGCAATATAACCACCATATTATGATTAATTGTTTGAATAAACATGGTAGTCTAATTTTTTCCCTATATATGATATTAAGAAAAATATTATCCCTACAAAAACATTTTGACAGATGAAACATACCCAAATAACCTCATTTGTTACATTCTAACCCCATCTCACTGTCATAGGAAAGAGTAGAAATCCAATAACCTTATGTGTAGACCATGAACACCAAATGCTAGTAATAATGACTACGGCTGTATAATATTTTTTGAGGCATGATTTTAAATTTATTATAATTAATCATTTAGAATTTAACTATAGTAACACAATATATATAAAATAAAATATGGAAAAACAACCTAGTAAAAAAATATTAATATGATTCTTCATAGAATAAATCCAAATCATTGATAAATATCAAATAGTAATAATCCATGTCACATTAACCTACAATCTGACACATATTTCAATAACATCCTTAATATCGAAAAGAATGTATGGTGAAATATGTGGAACTATGAGAAATTCCACAAACATACAACCTCATATAAAAGGACTCTTACATAAATGATCACGTGATCAGAATTATCTTCTAAAAATTAAATAAGTATTACCCATACCCACATCATTATAAACAATGTTTACATATCCACTAGAGTATATATTAATGGTTGTGTATACAACCCAACATATAATCCCCAAAATCAACCCATACCTGATTCTATTGAATGAAAATATTTAAAACCACACATTTAAATAATAATTAATTAGGTAGTACGTCAAATAAAAATATATAAGTTTTTAATGTAAATAAAAAACACACCCATACAATGAACCAACCACCCAATCAAAGAGACAAGTACCGAACCCAGTGTAACCACAATAAAATAGGTCTAATTAACTACAAAAACATTGTAGTGGAAGATTTTCACCCCTATACCAAGTCATAAATTTTTGGTATAATACATTATTCCCACCTAAACATAAGTAATAGCCGTATCTATACTAATATGTAAAAATGTAAATGAATCATGAAAAGTCACAACCGATTAGTAATCCCTGATTACCAAAATCTATTTTTCAAACATTGTTAAATGAATACATTATTATTACATTTATATAATTATATTTTGGGAATCATTCACCACAATTCTATCGAAAAAGACCACTAACATAGAGAGAATACTTCAACAATTAAAAAACATTGGACTTGATAATTTTTCATTGGAAACCATAATAATTCATATTTTTATAATTATGAGTGATATCAAGAATCCACCAACCACATGGAGGGTAATTTTAAAGTAAAATCACACATTAACTTATAAAACCAGTAATTTATATTCACCCATAGATATCTAGGTCAAACCTACAATAATCATGAATATAAAGTCTCATATTGTGACCCTGGGTTAATAGGAGATAAATAATTCATTAATCACAAAATTTTAATAACAGATCTCCCTATATTTTCCCAATAGTGGACCAAAAGGAATACAATATTATATATTAGTTATATAAACATAAATTTTATTATAGTTGTGAGATATTCAATATAATAATCCTCTAGTAGTCTATTTTCTAAATATCTAATGTTATATAATATACTTCATAAACTAGGGAATTGAAAACATAATAAATGGGTGAGAATAAGCACATATTAAGGTAAAAACATAACATAACATGGATGAAAAATGGAAGAACACATAAATATCAGAAGAAATTATAAAAATACATTAGATGATAAGAATTAAACATTTTAGAGTATCATAAATAATAAAAAGATCATTAATGAGGAGTAAAAGAGATGAAGTTGATAAAAATATCTCAATATTCATATAACATGTGGGAATGACAAAAAATACTCTAATAATTAAAAAGGAAGGTATAATCTTTAAAAACATGCATTTTATTAAAATAAATCATTAATATTTATAAAATCACGATAAATAAAAAATAATTGTTTCATAATAAAATTATAGAAAATCCTTTGTGACTGAACTAGTTTTTCCTATTCATATGTGAAAACAAAAATTATATTTTGAAAAAAATTGATTATATTATAAATTGATTAGAATTGCATATTTATATGACTATTTCTTGAAGAAATAAATAATTAATTGAACATTAAAAAATATAAATTATAATGTTTTTAAAATTTAAATTTTTAAGAAAAATATGTAATATAATGAAAGTGGATTTTACCAAAAATATCCTATTTAATATTTGCTCATATTAAATTTTTACCTTATATATGTAAAAACCATTAATGGTTTACCATCATAGTGTTTATGATAACTATATTTATAATATATTCATAATAGTTTTGTATTTGTTTATGTTGTGTGTAGCATGTTACAATAGTTTTTAACATAGTATGTATTTTAAAGGATCCAAAATCGTGGGAAATTACATTATACCCCCAATAAATGCATTGTGCCATCAAAATGTTGTTATCATTTTGTTGTAAAAATATATAAAGGTGAAATAAATGATTGGCATGTTTCAAGATATTACATTAAATAAGATATGATATTCAATATCATTGGGAATACTCGAAAAAATATTTTTTTCCCAACAATTTCAACAAAATGTATCTCATATCTATCTATAATGGCCACTATTAATGAATTATTTTTATTCTTAGATAGTTTATATATGAGCTAGAACTAATATACATTTTTGATTGATTTTAAAATTATTTTTCCAAATTCTATAAATTAATGTTGATTCAAAGTTAAAAGTTAATATTCTATTTAAAAAAACATGTCAATCATGTTTTAATGGTGATATTATAATATTCATAAAACATATTTTCATGTTTATAATAATCATATGACTAAATATTTTCCTTGAAATTAAAATAATTTTGGGTGATTACATTAGATTCATATAAAACACACTAGTATCAATTTTCATTATTGAACTAAAATTCATCCAAAGTGTTTCAAGAAAGTGTAATTTAAATATTATTACCACAATAACATACATATATAGTAAATTCATTGATTTTTTCATTTCATCATGAGTATAAATTATTATAGATTCAAAAATCTCAAAAAAAATCCATATAATAGGAAATTATCTTGTATAATGTATGAGTTCTCTTAAAGTAAGACAATGAATTATTTATGGTGTTGTGAGATATGTTATATTTTATTTCATAATGTTTACAGAACTGTTAATTTCCACCCAATAGTCTGATCTTTGAGGACATAATTTTACTAATAAAACTATATTCTAGTTCCCATGAAAATATTTTGTTGGTTCTTCTTTAAAATTTTTTGACATATATAAAATTTATCATTTTTCATTCATCATTCATGTCACATTATCCTTCATGAGACTATATATTTATCTTCATTATAATTTTTTTCTCTTTGACTATATACACATTTTTATTAATGATTTGGTTTATTATTTTTATCATAATAATAATTTGTCTCATTCATGCCCTTATTATAATATGATTTTTCTCTTGTAAATATCCACATGTTCTCTCACACTAACAATTCCTTCCAGTTCTAGACATTACTAAAACCATAATGGTGGACATGATTGATGAAAATTTTAAAATACAATAATATTATCATAATATTATACATGAATTACACCTAAAATATTCTTTTAATTTAAAATTTACTTTTAGACTCTTAGTTACTTTAGTTTACAAATATAGTAGTCTTAGTAAAATACTTTACATTTGGACATAATATGATTTACAACCTAATCTCTTTGAGTAGCATGGTATGAAATCCCTCATAGAATTTTATAAAAATAAAATGACGAAAAAATTAATATCACACTAGATATTCACATGAGGAGCATAGTAAGAGCTAGTTAACTACTAACCAAAATAATGACCGACATATAATCGACGAGATCCTTCTTGGGATATTGCCCCTAATATCATTTGAATGAAATCAATAACTCCTTATAACATCTAGATAAGGATTTTTTTTTGGAAAACCTGATAATAAAATAAATTTAGAGTATTTCATGATATCATATCATATATAGGCATAATACTTGGGTTTTTACTAAGCTTCTATAACCATAATACCAAAGGTAACAATACTTATCACTAAAATAATCTAATGAAATAATCAAAAAAATTAAATTCTTATCTTGTACAAAATATATTGAACTGTGAATAAAATGAAATATATTACATTAGAAATATTATTTAAATAATTCAAATAAAAATAGTGGTAAAACCATGGAGCGAAATTTTTAGTTAATTTTAGATTAGTTTCAAAGAAATATTATTTTATTATTCATGTGAACATTTATCTATAATGATGCTCATATAAACTATCTTATTCATATATAACATGATATGATAATCATAATAACCTATGTATTTGAAACCATTTGAAATAGGTGAGATAAAATACATTGTAAAGGAAAAAACATATAAAAACCAGATAAAAAATATTATGAAATAAATATAAAAAAAAATTCAAAATACTATATATACTAATCATATATCATGTTAGGTTGAAAAAATATTATAAAATATCATCATGGAATCATACATGATATGACCTTTCTAAAATAAATGAATAGTCATATATCTTATAATAATGAAATAAAAGAGAGGAATATATTAAAATAATGTTATAATATTCAAAATATGTTTATTCATGGAAATGTAATGCATTATTAAAATTTATCATTACATGTTGAATACCATGGAAATTAGGGAGAACCAGAAATATAAGAAAATCTATGTGAGAAAACTATTTATTACCATGGTAATGTGAATAAATTTATTATGCCTATGTATAAAAATGTGTCAAACCAATCATTCCCACACATGATTGAAAAAAATCAGCATTTTCATGCATGAATATTTCATGAGATATAAAGATTAAAAAATATGTTAGAGCTAAATATAGGATATCACACATCACCAAACATTCAAATGTTTTCCACATAAATTCAATCCTTATCATATATTAGTGAACACATGGGAATGAATTGGTTTCTTAAACATCCATTTGTAAATAATTCTACATTCATAAATAACCCATGGAAATAAACATGTTTCATAAGACCTCTAAATAGAATAATATATATTCATGATCTAAGTAGAATTATCATAAAAAATAATCACCCAAATAATCAACTAATACAATTATATATATGGTGAAACATGAAACAAAACACTATTTGATATGTATCATGCAATTTATGGGGAATGAAATGAAAAAAAAATCACAAAATACCGTTCATGAAAACATTTTTAATAAATTGATGTAATATTCAGAGTTTTGAGTTTGCTCTTAATTTTTTCAATGTTTTCTTGAAAAATTGTTAAAAAAAATTATTCACAATTCATCATTTCTAAATAAAAACATTCTTCCCTAGAAAAATATTACATAGTTCCAAATCATTATCATTAAAATTTTATTACCCACTAGTTTCTTTTATATAAACCTTTCATGATTATTTTTATTTTTATAGTGATTATTGGGTAAGGATGGGATAGTTTGGACAACTTTCTATATGTTTTTGTGCCTATGGAGTGGAGGATTGGTTGCGCATGGTTTGTCCAAACCATGTGGAATGCCTAGAATAAACACAGAGAGTTTTTAGATTCTATATAGTATCTTCAGGATAGGGTTTTCATGGTTTGATATACTATCCAAGGGGGCCATTAAGGGTGATCTATATGGAAGTATCAAATGCACGTGTAGTGCACTGTTAACTTAACCATGCTTACTCACTATGTATGGGTGAAAAAAATACTTAAAAGTGGATCTAGGTCTAACATTCCTTTAATCTACTCTTTTATTCAACTAAAATTCTCTAACTCTATATTTTTCTCCTCAAAATGCCAAATAATGTTCTCTCATCAATTCAGAGGAAATCTGAATGCTTCCCTTTCTTATTCATAGCCAGATTCTTAGGGTATGTGTTTTTCCTTCATCTTTCTTAATCAGTTACATATATCAACTTCTCTTATCCTCTTAGTTTCATAGATATAAATATTTTATGTGTATATAAATGAAATTGAATTCCAAATATGGTAATATTTGGTATTTATATTGTAGGAGAAGCAAAGTAAGGCGGATTCATGCCAAATCAAACCAGTTTTCTGGTTTTTTCTTCATCTATTTTCTTTTTCATCAATACCTTTGATGTTGGTGGATTCACTATCGAATCCTCATAGTAGAACTGAAATTCATATCATCAAATTCATTGTTTTCTGAGTAATTCATTTGGAGTTGTCTACTTTATTATTGATTAAATATCTTTTTCATGATGGTCGTAAAAATCTACAAAATTGGTGCTTGTGAATGATGTGTTTTATTAATGATTTCAAATGATGTTTTGAAATGGGATTTTGAAAGAATTATGACAAATGGAGTTGATTTAGTGGTTCATAATGAAGGTAATGGTTTTAGTAAAATTTAATTGTTGATTATAATTTGTTTTTGTAATGGGTTTCAATAAAAGAATGATTTTATTAAATTTGATAAAATTCAGTTATTTGATTGGTTTTGGAATATATGTGTTTTGTGAGTTCATGCTTAGCTCTCCCATCAATATTGGATTTGTACCTTTGGAGCTCATGGTTCATAACATTGTATTGTGGGTGTGTGCCATTGGGGCACAAGGTAATTAGGAGAGAGACTGTACATGATTATAGAAATGTCAAATTAAGCATGCATGTGTGTGTTTGTTGTGACCCATGCAACATATATGTCAAAAGGATATTGAGAAAGTGTTTTTAATACCTATAATGGTGGATTTTTTATATTTTTGACTTACTGGAAATTGGATGAAAATATAACTTTGTTACTCTTGGTAACAAAAGGTCTTAATTTTTGATAAATTTTAGAGATCATTTTTATTGGAAAATTCATTTTTATAAATCCATTTATATAAATATTACTATCCTTTAAATTCTAGTGGCATGAGTATGGATGTTTTTGGGGAAAACCTAAAGAGTTTTATGGAAAATACTTATTTAACACATTTTTGCTTTTGAAAATGTTATCTTTCGTGACATGGATAGATGTTATGTATTATATGTATTTAGCACCACCTCATGATACTTGGGATGTTTGGTAATTATGGAGAATAGAGCTTAAAAGCAAGGAGTCTTTTAGTCACCGTGGATTCTTTATTTTCTCTTACACCATTTACCCTATTTTTTGTTTGTCTTTGTTGTAGCATAATTTTGTATGGTTTTGTTTTAAAGACGATGGTTGAGTTTTCTTGATTTTTAATGCATAATATTGTGTTTATATGGTTATGGTTGTTTGGTTAGTGGTTTATTTTTAAATGTTAAATCATCACCCACAAGAAGTTGAAACCCTAAAAAACTTTTCCCAGCCTTTACTATATTTGGGATGTCTCTTAATGCCATGTATAATCTCACCACCCTCTCAACTAAATGAGATTGGGAAGGATGTTACAAATGGTCTCTATTCATTCAATCCAAAATATTGTTTAGGATCATTTGTATTAGCATGTTCCTTTCATTTTGGATAGTAGACATCAATATTATTGGTCTTTGAGTTGAAATTTGTTATTTTTGTTCCTTTTGTGGTGACCTTAAAAGGATAGGATTTTTGGGACTTGAACATATAGCATAAAATGACATATCTATGAACTTTTTTTGTTAAACATCATGTTATTATATAGTCTGGTACATAAGTGTTATGGAGACCCTTATAGGATATGGAATCTCATTGTCATTGGGTTATCCAATGAGAAGATCCCAAAAATCATTGTAGAGGAATAACTTCCCCCAAGGATGTCATATATCATTTGGTTTAATAATTTATGATATAATATAAAGGTGTAAATTTTTGATTATATGGAAATTGTTTTCAAATGAATGACATTAAAAAATAATGGTTGATGTGCTTTGAAAATGGGTTTATATTCAAAAGAATGAATAGATTTTTTTATAAATTATTGAACAGATAAACGATTTACTTTGGAATGAAATGTTTTGAATGTTTATGTGATTGAATTTAAAAAAATAATATATGAGTTACTAGAGAATGAGACTTAAATAGTTAGTTGTTTTTATTACATGGCACCCGATATGAATTGTAGAAACAAACTAGAATAATCTTCAGAGAATATGGTAGCAACTGAGCGACTGGTTAACCAAGAGATGGTCATGAGTATTGTAAAAGAATTATAAGATTTGGAAATAGAAATGTGTAGGGATAAACCATGACATTTGAATCCTTCCACCCAATTCATGAAGCAGAATCAACCCATTTTTTACAGGGTCTAAATATGATAAATCATATTTTTTATTTCCTCATAATACATGTTTAGGGAGAAGTCAAACTACAAACTAATATTTTCGAGGATCTAAAAAGCTAGTGGCGGGAACTAGTGTTGCATGTCAAACATGATCATGGCCTGAGTTTAATATATTTTAAATAATTGACCATTAAAAAATTATATCCTCACACGTTCAAGATACATATAATGATATATTTATTTCTACAAAATAAATAAGATATATATTTCATAGAATATGTGGGTAAATTCATAAATTTAGTTCACCTTTCATTATAGGTTATGGCTAGTGCATCCTTGATGGAATGAATCTTTGAATCATGGATAAGGAAGGATTTTAAACCAAAGATTGTGGTGTTGTGTATTACGGATTATACATAAATAGTTAACAGAGAAACATTGTATAAGAATGATATCTAAATATATATGGGAGGAGGATGTATAATGATAACAATGGGAAATGGTGGGAACTCAAAACTTGGGAAAAATAAGAATAGGGACACATATTTCCATGGTAGAAGTGGGAATCAAATTTTTAATGCTAGATCAGTGAACATTAATCCCTGAATGATGAGAAATGTGGGATGCATTGAATGTTTTTCACTTGGACACATAAAATATGAGTGTAAAACTCAACCTATAGAAAGACATTACTATATGTAGATGGGGCTGATTTAGTTTTTTATCATAGTGATTTGAGTTCAATTTCCTGAGACACTTGTCAGGTGTCTCATGCATTGTATTCTTTGATAGGATGTGGGAACCAAAATGTGCCTCATCCATTGATAAGATATATCCATGGTGATTCTAGGAGAAATATGAATCCTCATCAAGGAAAAAAAGAGTAGAGTGAATAGACAATGTAATTATATGGAGATGAACAGGTGATTGTGGATGATCAAGATGGTCTATTTATGGTGAGAGGTACAATTATCTTGAACTCTATAATTATAAATGTGTTTTTTAATTCCAGTGCATCAAATTCCATCATTAATTTATGTGAAAATAATTTTTTCTGTTTAAAACATATGATGATTCCTCTGATTTTAAAACACAAAACATATCTCGATAAATGAGAATATTGAGATATTGTGTTTCTATCATGTTTCATAACAATTGATGGAGATGAGATGATCTAGGACATCCTTATATTGGAAATGGATGTATATTATGTTTTCATGGGAATGAATAGCTAGAAAATATTTATGTCTCAGATCAACTATTATAGAGTAATTCTTAGATTCACAAATAAGGACGATGTTGATAATCTCTTTCGAGGAAAAAGGGTTGTAAAGACATGTGCAATGAGCATGTTTGCTCTAGTAGTGTGAACTATATCATACCATTGGGTGGAATTGATTTTATAATTTATGGAAGAGATTAATTATATCAATTTTCTAATATTCGTGGATGAATTTTAATTTTTTTTCCAATAAACATCTTAGGGGTTACCACCGATTTTTAAATTATAGTTTACAATTGATATCCTCCTAGGGACTAGTCTGATTTATCATAAATATTATATGATGGAACCATTATATTTAAGGGTTTTGAATTTTTTTGTTTTAAGAAATAGAATGAAATTTTTTCCTACGGAAGAGAATGTCTCCCTTGGTAGCACCAATCCTGTTTTTGAAGAAATAAGACCGAAATCTAAGGCAGTGTGTGGATTATCGTAAACATAACCACAATACAATCATGAATCGGTATCCACATTCATGAATTGATGACCTTTTTGAAAAATTTAGTGGATCCCAGTGGTTCCCTAAAAATTAATTTCAATTAGGATATCAATAATTACATTTTCAAAAGGAAGATATTTCGATGACATCATTCAGAAGCAGATATGGCCACTATGAATATGTAGTCATTCCTTTGAGTCTGAAAAATGCAGCAACAATATTTATGGCACTGATGAATCATATATTTATTAGATATTTATATTCATTGTTTTGGTGTTTGTGGATGACATATTGGTTTATTCATGTAAAATGTTGGATCATGATAAAAACCTGACGATAATGTGGGAAATCTTGAGATATCATTGTTTATATGACAAACTAACAAAGTGTGTTTTTTGGATACAAGGTTTTTGCTTTCTTGTCCTTTAAAATTCATAAAAAATTGTTTATGTTGATTAATATGTTATTGAAGATATTATCTCATTGAAGACACAAAAAAATCCTTTTAGATACGATGTTTTCTAGGTCTACATGGATGATACTGACAATTTTTGTGTTACTTCTTAGGACTACCCTTGCTAATGAATGTTTTCACAAATAATAATTATCCATTCCAATGGATTAAATAATATGATAAGCAATTTAATGATCTAAATATTCTTTTAACATCAACATACATATATATTATTCCATAATTAAAATAGAGTTACATGTTGTATTATGATGCATTAAGATCTTGGTTATAATGTGCTATCATGATATAATACAATGTGGTTGCTTATGATTTAAGGTAGTTGATATTTAATGAGAAGAATTACCAAAAACATGATTTTTAGTTAGTTTTGGTCGTATATTAATTAGAGAAATGGATTTATTGTATCTTTGGTGATAGATTTATTGCATTGACAGAGCATAAAAGGTTGAAACAAATTTTCTTATAGTGGGATTAAAATTTAAGGAAAATGAGATGGATGGTGTATATCTAGATGAGTGAATTTGACTTGATTTATACACTGGGTAATGGAAATATGATTTTAGATGCAATATAAATAATTTCATATTATCAGTTGAAAGAAATATTCATATGAGTGATAGTTCATCTCTGTCCTCGATTACATGCATGTGGAATATGAGGACCAAAATAATGATGTAGTTTTCTTTTCAGTTTCAGTGGATCATGAATGGGTAAATATGGTCATAGAGGTAAAAAAATGAAATGGAAAATTATTGGTTATGGTTTCAAAACTCAAGGATGTGGATACCATTAAGGGAAAGAAACTCGATGAGATATCATTTTTTTGGTTACAATGATCGGTTGGTTGTACCTATTGCTTGTTAGGATCAACTTCTACATGCATACAACCATTACAGATGAGTTTTTCATCAAATAATATAGAGTATGTATAAGCCCATGAATGCATTGTTCTGGTGGATTGGTATGACATAAATAGTGGATGAGTTCATTACATGGTTCTTAACTTGTCAGCAAGTTAAAGAAGAACATCAACAATCAGTAAGTACGTTTGAGACTTTATCATTCCCAGTGTCAAAATGGGAGGAACTTGCGATGGATTTTTTATAGGTATTCAATGAACTATCCGAAAACAAAATTCCATATGGGTGATAGTGGATCAACTTACATTGTTGGGCCATTTCCTTCCTATTCATAAAACTCATACAGTGGAGGATATATACAAAATCTATATCCAATAATTTTTAAAGAAACATGGAGTACCAGATTTTATAATCTCAAATAGACATCCAAGGATCACGTCTATATTATTGGAATCCTTACAGAAAACCCTTAGGAATCAGTTGACTCTATGTATGATGTATCATCCTCAGATAGATGGGAAATTAGAAACTATGATATAAACATTGGAAGATATGTTGAGGGATTTTCTAATATATTTTGGTGGCTCATGTGAATATCATATACATTTTTTGGAGTTATCAGAAAATAACAGATATCAGACCTCAATACATATGTCTCCTTTTGAAGAATTGTATTGGCGTCCATGTCATTCTCTAGTTTGTTGGGTGGAAACATGTGACACATCATTAGATGGGATGATCCTTTTATGGGAAACAATGGAGAAGATCCATTTGATTAGGAAAATGAGGAACATGGCTCATAATCATTAGAAAATTTATCTGTTTCCCTAAAAAAGAATGTTGTCTTTTGTGGGGGGTGATCATGTGTTCTTGAGGATCTCTCTATGGCTTGGACATAATCGTTTTAGGATGTAAGGAATGTTATCTCCTCGATATATAGCCCATGGTTAAATTGTATAATGGGTTGGAGTGGTTTCATATTAGTTAGAATTTCTACAAATTTTTTTTACGCACGATTTGCTTAATATATAGTTGTTGTAAAAGTATCAACCTAAACATTACCATGTAAAAATATGTGATCACCTTGACCAAGATTTGGATGCTTCATTAGTACATATCTTGTTATAGATTATGGATAGGAAAGAGAACATTTGGAAAGAAACAATAATTGAATTAGTGTGATTTTTATGGAAACATTGTTAGATTGAGAATGAGGCTTGGGAACACGAGAAGGAAAAAAAGACAAATGGCTAAAAATATTTCAGGGAAGTGATTGCTTTCTACATTCCACAGACATAAAGAAAAATGGTGGGGCAGATGAAGTACCCCCAGATTCTTGTATGTGACCCTTTATTTCTTAGTTTTTTGTTTATAATGAGTAATGGTTATGGAATGTAGATTTATGAGAACTATCAATATGTTTTTGGGGCCAAAGGATTGGTTCATGGTCTGCACATGGTTTTTCCAAACTATGTAGACATCCTAGTAGAAAATATGAAATGTTTCAGATATTGGATAGTATATTTGGAATGATATGCATATTTTTAGGGATACTATGCAAAGAGGCAGTGTAGGGTGATCTATAAGTAAGTATCTAATGCATGGATAGCGCACCGTTTTCCTAACTGGGTAGGATAATCGTACATGGGTTAAAATACACCTCATTAAAAAGTGGATCTAGGTTAGCCTTTCCTTTAATCCAATATTATTTGACCCAAACTAGATAAAACACAGGATTTCACTTTTAAAAATTCCCAATAAGGTTCTCCCATTTATCTGATGGTAATCCTATGGCTTACCATTGTATTTCGAAGCCGTATTCCTGAGGTATATGATCGTTCTTCATCGTTATTGATAAGTTTTTTAGATCTACTTAGATCTACTTCATATCTCCTAGTAGTTTCTTAAATCTATGTTCGTTATGGGTAGATATTAAATATTTATTTCCAAATATGATATTATATGTTTTTTTATTTCTAGAATAAAAGATCTACTTTGGTTTTGTGGAGAATGAACCTGATTTTTTATTATTCTTCGTCCTTTTTAGGTTTTTGTAAACCCTTTGAGGTATGTTGGATTACTCTTGTATTATCTTAGTAGATCTTAATATATTGATTTCAAATTTATTTTTTTCTGTAAATATTATTGTGAATTGGATACTTTAGGATTGATTGAAACCCTTTTTGTTGTTGGTTGTCGAATTCTGGAAAAATTTTACTTGTGAATATAATGTTTGATTCTTGATTTTAAAATGATGTTTAAAAAAGTGATATTTCTAAAATGAGGATAAATGGATTGGGTGAAAGGAGTTTAAATTATGGTAATAGTTTTATTGAAATTGAATTGTTGATTAGAATTGGTTTTTAAATGTTTTTCTATAAAATTATGGTTTTATTGAAATTGTATGAATTGGGTTATTTGATTGGTATTGGAATATATTTGTTGTTTGAGTTCATGCTTGACGTGCCCCAGAATAAGTGACATGTATCATTGGGGTACAATGTATGTGAACCTGGATCAATGGAATGTGTAAATTGGGATGTATAGTAATTTTAGGATAGATCTTCCATTAGTGTATAACTATCAATCAAATCATGTGTGTGTGTGTGTTTTGTGAACCATGGAATGGTTATGCCAAGATTATAAAGTGAAATTTATTTTATCGCCTTATTTGGTTGATTTTATAGAAGTATGGAAAGCTAGAAATTTGTTGAAAATAACACTTGTTTTCTATTGCTTACAAATGATTTTAGAACTTGTCTATATTTTGTTACAAATAATATTGGGAAATTGTTTTATATGAACTATTTTATTTAAATGTCGTTAATTTTTTTATCCTTGTGGAGTAAGAAGTGAATTCATTAGGGGAAACATACTGAGTTTTACACTCTTCCCTTATTTGGTACTTAGGTTCTTCTACAAGATGTTATATTATGAGACATAGGAAAAGGAAAAGTATCACACATATATAGCACCACGTCATGGTACTAGGGTTGTATACTAATGTTGGTGAATGTAGATGTGGAGTAAGGAGACTTTTGGTCTTCATGGAGTCTTTATTTGTTCTTCTATTATTTACTTTGTTTTTTGGTTTGGATTCATCCCTAGCATACATTTGTTTTTTATTTTAAAAAATATGATGGTTGAATTATCTTTTTTTTATAATTCATCAAATAGTGGTTGTTTCTTTATGTTTGTTTGGTTAGTGGTTTATTTCTTATAGGGTAAATAATCCCCCATTGCATTTGAATCCCATAGGAATTTATTTCCAGCATTTGGCATCAAGGGGATGTCTTTTAAGGCCAAGTTCCATCTCATCACCATCTTAGGACAATGAGATGGTGAGTGATTTTATAGAAATCATATTCAATAAGAATATTTATAACTCAATGAATGGGTTTGGGTTTCCATTTCCCTTATTGAATAAGAAATATTCTAATAAAAACCACTTCAAAATTATATATTGTAAATTTGAGGTTAAAATTCCCTGATAAATATAATTCATGATATTATATAACCAATAGGTATTATAGAAACCATTTATATTCAATTATATGCATGAAATAAACTAGGTCTCAAAGAAGGTGAATTTGATGGAAAACCCTTACATTGTTTCCTTTTAAAAATGTCCACACTCTTTCCCCTTATAGAACCAAAAAATATAATTTAATATCATACTTCAAAACCATACACATAAAAATTCTACTTTTATAATCTGTATTATCATTTTTTTATCATAAATACATTTAATAGTAAAAACATATTATGACCATCGAGTGTTAATAAAATTATCTTTTTTAGAATGTTTTATAATTTACTTTTAATTAATATTAATTTTCAACCATGTTCATTGTTGATATATAATTTAATATTCTATAATATATAATTAAATGGTTGTATAAATTTTTTTATTCATTACATATTTATTTGGTTTATGTTATGTTAAAATGGAAAATATAGTGACTTATATTGGAAATTTTAGCGAACAAAAATGTTACAGTAATAATAGGTAAAATGCCTAATATAATATTACCAAAACCATATGTTGTTACTAATTTTAAAAATTTACAATAAAAATATTATGTTTAATGATCCCATTGTCATCCATAATTATATTTTAAATCATTGTTCACATAGGTTATTAAATCAATCCAAATTTGAACATAATATATTTCTATTGGTAGGTATGGGTCACGAGAAGTTGATTTTGACATGAAATAACTATAATCATCACAAAATTATATCATTTTTATATTTTGATCACAATTGACCATATTTTTTGGATGTTGTATTAACAATGCAAATATAAAAAAGAAAAAGTTATTTTTCATTGAGGTGGTAGTCTACACAATCATGAATGATGTTTTGTTGTTTTTTACTGATATAAAGGAAGAAATAATTGAGTTTATATGAAAAAATAAACCATAATATTATATCAATGATATGTATTTTTTATATAATTATGATGGTATGATATTTGAGAAATTATTATTAGGAATAATAACAAATATAGGATAAAATAAGGACTTTGGAGACATGATCATTCCGTGGAATAATCCTATGAGATGATGGGATTTTGATTTATTTGTGTGGCCAGGTTTTCTATTATGATAGTGGAAACCAATGAAAGTAAAATAGTATATTATAAAGGATTAATTCAATGTTTATGTTAATCTATGGAAGGTGTAATTACTAAACTTTTAAAATAGAAAACAAATTAGGTATCTTAGAAACAATAATCATTTTTCAATATTGAAATGATATTGTTTAAGGGTTAATAGATTACGAAAGGTAAAAATATTAGTGTGTGGTATGGTTTTTTCATTAAAGTCTCAATGAAGAATTTTTTTCAGATGTTTTAAATAAGTTATAGGGTTTTTACCTTTTTTCATTTTACTCTGTTAAATTTAAACTAATTAACTATTTTTAATAAAATATACATTATTTGTTATTCATCACAAACCATAATCCATATATCAAATTGGATTTATGGAAATATATTTAACATATATTTGATAAAAAATAATTTTATAAATATTTTATGAATAACAATTTTATTATTATAGAAAATGTGTAGAAAAAAAATTTATGTTGAGAAATGAAATTTTTACCATTATGAATTCTAAATTTTATTTATTATTTACGAAAAATTAAACGTGTGTTAAAATAATTATTAATGTGTTTATTCATCATATTATATGAATTATTTAAATAATTTAAATTTAATTTATTTGGTATAAACTCTTTGATAAATTTTAAACAATAATTTTAATATAAATATTTCACCTTCATCGTGGTAATTAGCATTAAACCTGAAAAACATCATTTTATACTAAAAATTAAATAGGACATGTTAGATAAAATAAAAATTATATTATTTTATATTAGAATTTATTTATCAAATAATATTATATTATTAATGAAATTATTATTATAATTAGTGCATGTAATGCGGAAAACCCCCTTTTATGAAGAATATATTTTTATGCATAATTTATATGTATAATATGAAATTAATAAAAAAAATTAATTAAATTGATAAGTTTAATTTTTAAGAAATAAAATATTTTGGAAATAAAATTAAATACAAACCATAATTTAAACATCAATATATTTATTCAATAAAAATGGAGAATTAGAGTTCGCATAAAATATTATTTGGCATTCTAAAATGTTATTAAAGGGTCTTATAAATTAACAAGTTCTTTTTAAATTTAGTATTTCATATTATAAATAACAATTTTTTTTAATATATTCCTAAAATTAAATTATCTTTTAAGAATACCAAAAATACATCCAATGATAATTTTGTCATTATGAATTTAATTTTTTTTGTTTATCAAAATTAAATTATAAAATTGGAAATGTTTAATTATACAAAAAATATATATAATATAATGAAAATTTATTTTAATTCATATAAAAAATTTCATCTTAATTCATATTTGTTATTCAAATTATAATATTAAAAATAATTAATTTTTTACAACCAATGTGGTATATATATCTTTATTAATGGGTTCTTATTAATATTTATTTGTTTTTTTAATAATGGATGAAGCACAAAATAGATTATATAGAAAAAATTTATATTTTTAATGATCCAAAAGAACATTTACTAATGGTTTTGATTAAATAGGAATCAATTAATCACTCAAGGTATGTGTCTTAGTTTATAATCTTTTCTAATAGGTGTTAAAATATAGGTTTCACAGAAAATGGTCTTTAAACCTAAATTTTAAAAATTGTTCAAATGAATTATTAAACTTATGGTAAAATACTTACCCTAGGCCCCATGAACCATTTTAATTATTTTAAAGAAAATGAAACCAATGAGCATTATAGTGTGTTTCCACCTAACCCTTCTAGAGTTCTTATAATTATGACTCCCTTTATAGACTCATCTAGACACCAACTAATTTCAAATGTCATGTGGAAAACATGACAGTAGTGATCATACCATGAAATATCTATTATTGAGGTTTCAAACTCCCTAATGAATCTTATTAATTCCATGAATAAACACCACCATGTCCAAAAAATAGTGATTTAAAACACTTTATTTCCACATAGGAAAATCTCCATGAATGATGTGAAAAATAACAATTTTTTCCATCACATTGTTTACTATGATCTCACCATACCCACTACAATTTTTTAATTTTCACATCATGTGCTCTATAAGCATCACAAATGACATATACCTTATGAAAATAGATAAAAAATACTTAGAAAATTTGCTTCACCACTGGTTAAACTATATCTATTTTGAATAAAATAGTCAAAAAATTGAATTATGCAACAAATAACCCTTTTGATCCCATCAAATTCTTATAAAAAAATATGGAACATCATAGAAGAAATAAAAAAAACCACATAACTCAAAAATATATAAAAATTGATGAAATAATTTTAAAAAAGGGTTTTATAATGTTTTCTTGTTATATGACCAAGAGGATGGTTATTTAATGTGTGAATCCATGAATTTTATATTTGTATTTTAGGAAGATAAACTAAAAAGTGCAATAAGGGGGACAATAAACATTAGGGTGTTTGAGGATATTAGATTTATCATGGAAGAAATTAAATAATTAGTTTTATTTGTAAGATATATATCTCAAAAAAATGAATTATACATATACTATAATGATCACCTTGTGACTATGTTCAAGTCATTCATAGAGTAATTCATATTACGTGTGATAACAATATATATAATTTTATTTCAAATACATATAATTTTTACCCTATGATATAGAAGGATTTCACTATGAATGTATAATATTTGAATAGAATTATATCCAATAAATTTTTTGAATACTGGTAATTATATTTGAAATTATCTTGAATATCTATTTAGTGGTAAAAAAATAGGAGGAACACATTAAAATATACTAAAAGTGGCATTGATGGTGATATGAGTTGTAGATATGAAGATAGAATAAACCAAAAACCAATATAAATATGTTCATTATGTCCCTTGAAAAATATTTACATTACCTTCTACAAAGAATCTTACATCTTAGTGTCTTGGTGAATTAATGATTTTTATATTAATAATTTTTTTATTTAAATTATAAATAGGTTTAGTTTTAAAAAAATTAAATAAGAGTAAGAAAATTAATTTAATCAAACTATGCATTTCCATAGATTCAAAAGTTTAGAGGGATAAAACGAATTTCATTCTATATCAAAATAGAATATATCATTAACACTAAAACATTCTTATAAAAATATTTTGAAAATAATTTAATTTATAATAGTAGAAATTGTAATGATGGAAAATTATTGACATAATTGTTTTTAATATATAAATATTTATATTTATTTATTTAAATATTTTAAATTAACAATGTCAATATAATTTTATTTCAAATAAATTCTTAACAATTAATAATTATAGTAAATATAAAATTATATATTTATATATAATCACGAATAATTATATTTTGTATTATTAAAATTTTAATTTATAAAAATATATTTGATACATGTAATTAGTTGGATTGTGTCTGTGAGGTAAATTAATAATTTTAAATAATATATAATTATTAATGAAATACTGATATACTTCAAGGAATAATAATTATTAATTTATAAATTTTATGAAATATAATTAGTGTATATGATAGGATGTTATCCCTCTTGTCGAGAGTGTGAATATCATGCTCGTGTCAACTCGATCGACCTCACTAATTGGGATTTTTATAATGAAATATTTCGATATCTACCTATTGTAAAAGATTATCATATTTTGGTATTGTCTATATATATAATTAATTGTGAATTGGTTTATATGATATATTATGATTTAATAATGGTCCACTATATCCTTCTACCTCCATCATAGTGTAAGAAATAAAATATTACACTCCTAATTAATATATTGACTGTTGTGAAATACCATACCCAATCCATTTAATCAATGTAATTTAAATTTAACATTTGATGAAATAAGAATTTATAATAGTCGTATAATAAGTTATAATATAAATGGTTGATACTAATAAGATTTTAATTGGAAATATAGAACACATGTATACTGATACACATAAGGTTTAACATATCTATCAAATATAAATGGCTATTCTTCTACAAATTGGTTAAGATAGATTATATGAGGGGTTCAACGTGTTTTTTTCACACCATAAAATCTATTCAACATAAAAATATAATAGATGATGTTACTATAGGGGGATAATTTTTTCAAACCAATTCATTTATCCCTTTCGGTGATTTAATGTTTCCATGAGAAGAATAGATAAGGGAGAGATCTACTAGTGTAATAATTCTTGATATAATATGTAATTTAGTGTTATTGTATTGTGTACAGCATGGAGTAATTTTAGTGAGATTATTCAGTTTCTATGAAATCCCTTTTTGTTGTGTAGGAATGTTAAACATTTAATACATCCATGAGAGATGGTATGTATGTTGTTACATTTTGGATACCATTGTTTTTTATATGATAAAACATGGATCATAGGGTTTATGTTTCATATCAATTGTTCCCTATGGGTTCATATACAATGGTTCTTATGGATTCTTCGTGGAGTATTAGAGGCTAAAAACCTTATTTCTACCAATTTTGGACTAGTGATACATGGATTTTTGGTTTCACCCTAACATTGAGTTGGGATTATAGGATAATGTGTTTGATATGGAATTCAATGGTGTATTTGGGGGGATTTTCAATATAATATTTGGATTATAGGTTGAAAAGAACCGAATTATACATCGAAACATGTACTATGATGTAGTTTTAGTGAAAAATATAACAATTTGTCCCATTTTGATTTATAGTGGCATCGTTTAAAAAATATAGAATATTTAAATTTGGAATAACAAATCAAATGTATATTACTTATTCAATATTAAATTGAACCCTAGGAAACTATATGTTCCATTTTAAGATTCTCTTGATCCCCTACAGATGGATTTATACCCTACTCTATAGATATAAATATAAATGTCATATGAGGTGATTTTCCATCATCCAAATTATTCATTTTTCTCCTCTATTCTCTCATGATTTGTAATTTATTCCTTATTTTAAAAAATTAATTTCATATTTATATTTAGGTTTAATTGTATATTTGGTGTGAATGGAATCCATAAGAATCATTGGCTCCACACAGGAGAGGTGATTGGATATCTTATACTCTTTTTTAGTTCATGTTCTGGAACACTAAGAAAATTATATTAGTATAAGGGATTCATGATTTATTTTTTTGGTGAATGTGTTATATTAAAAATAGTAATATTTAATTAGTTAATGATTAAGATCAAACATATTATTGATAATTAATCTAAAGTATGTGATTTATAAATTAAATGAGTGTCACGATTTCCATGCCCTTATACTATAAAAATGATTAATTTATTATTATATATTATAGGTAGTGTGATTTTATTAATGATATTACCATTATTCCTTATTACTTTTACCAGTTTTGAAATTACTATAATAACATAAATCATATATGATTATGTAATGATTAAAAAGAAATTAGAATTTAAATTTTTTATACTAAAACTACTTGATTTGAAATGTTTTTTTTTTTGAAATTTAATGATATAATAACACTATTTTTATCTTCTTAATTTAGTCTTCAGGTTGGTCAAACTGTCTCAAAACTAATAAATTTCTTTAATATATTAATAAGACAAGGTTTGATAGATGTTATAGTTCATGGAGTTACAATTATGGTAGTTTTATTAGTTTGTTCTATTATTTTGTTATACATATTATCCACTTTAATTTTTCTATTAATATATTTATATTCATTTCTAGTTTTAGTCCATAGTTTGAAATATCCCTTGATGACTTTTACATTGAGACATAGTATTTTTGTGATACTAATAGAGATAATGGATAGGGTTTCCCTCATTATATCACTGTATTGCTGTCACATACTATCCCAAAATTTACATTATATTTTTTAGTAATTATTTTTATATTTTTAACTTTTTCATTTATGGTTTACAGACATTTTAGAAGATATGGGAGAGGCTACACTGATGAAAACATTAGACATCAATAGTTCACACTGTGAGAGATGTATTAATATTTTGAACTACTCGTACACATATATGGTCATTATAATCTAATAATATACTCATATCTATGTATAATCTATTTAAATTGTGAAAGTTTATTTTATTTTATGATTATTTGAAGAAAAAATCTGTTGACGTTGTGAATGGTGTTTCACATAATGAATGTAATTCTCCTAGTTCTAATAGCATGTTTTTACCACTTTTTCCATACATATTTTTTTCAATTTTTTGGGAACCTCATTAAATGATTCAAAACCTTTGACTCTCAGTAGAATATATCTTTTTTCCTTATCCGTGTAGGAACCTTTATTTTCCATTAATTATATATGTTTTTTCTTCAATGTATGAATTCCACATGCCTTATCTCTAATGCATCTATCATCATTAACATAAAAAATCCATGGAGGATAAATATGAGATCTAGGATTTTTTATTATTACTGTATTTTGGTGAATAATGGTTTATTTAGATCCCTCCTGGTTTAATATATATGTTTTATATGATTTTTTGGTTGATTACCCCCTATCTATGAAATGAACCAAGATTGATGGTTGAACTCCCATAAATCACTCAATTAAATAAAATATATTATTTATTTCTCTTTCAAAACTAGTTTTAAAATTCTATTAATGTTTTACTTTACACACTCATAGTTATATAAATGGATTCTACCATTATTGTTTTTTCAAAAAAAAATTTGAAATTTAAATTTTTCTGTAAATTGATCCTTAAATCTAATTAGTATTTTAAAAAATATTTTTGAATCTAAAATACCATATTTTCTCTTTGATTTTTGCAAAAATAAAATATATACAATGTTGATTTCCAAAGTGATGGAAAAGAATTTGTTTTTCTAATTCTCGAGTAGGTTTTAATTTTTTTTATAAGTTCTCAAAAAAAAATAATTTCATTTGGTTAGTTGAATGGATTATAAATAATTTTAAAAACCTTATTTAGTGAGGATTTCATGGTAGGATTAGATATAATTCATAACAATTTATTATCATCCTTACATTATTTGGAAATCAGTGGTTATTTAATACCATGTTATAATTAACAAATATTATGTTATCATAGAAAATGGATTTGTCAAATTAATATTTCATTATTTTCTTTTTTAGTGAAAGGTATAAAATTGTTTAAAAGCATGTTATATATTTATTTAAAACAACATTATTTATTTTAAAAGATTCAATGATTTAAAATTATTTTAATTTATATTTATATATTTATTAAGATTTTTTTTAATTCATTTGAAAAAATAATAATATTATTGATAAAATACAACTTGTAAAGATTTTAAATTTATAATGTGGGCCTCATATAGAGAGTTATATCCAATGGAACCGTATGTTTTAGTTGGGTAGTATTTCACATAGAAAATATAATATAAAAATAATCTATTTAATGATATATTCAAAAATAAAAACCGTTAATTGTTAATGAATAGAAACACATGTTTGTGATATCTAATTCTATGTCATGAGTTATGGGGATTGTGTGTACTCACCTAGTTATTCATCCATGATTATTTGAGGTTAGTGGATCCAAGGTAAACTTGTCCTGATATATCTAAGTAATATATACAATGATAATATATTGTTTTATTACCAATATTGTATATTTATTAATATTTTTAAAATTCATTAGATATGTGTGCAATATAGACTATTATATGTACTTTTAAAACTAGTATGTATTGGATTATTTCCATATTTTTTTAAATATAGAAAATATGATCTCATGAATTTATTGTAAATCATTTTGAATGTCAACATATTTTATATTTTATGTAAAATAATAAATAACATGTTTCCCTAGAGAATGTAAGATTTCATGATGATAAAATATTTCCCGAAGTATGGATATATGTTGTTTTTGAAATAATAATAAAATCTCATTGAATGATTTAATTATAACATTTTCAAAAGAAAATTATAAATTTTTTTGGTAGTAATTTTATTTATTGTTTTACAAGTAAGAATTATAGATTACTGAAAATAGGGTGTTCTAATGAAAACACATAAATAATTTCATTAAAGGAGAAAACCCAAAAACAACTTTTCTGTCGTTATTTACAATCTATCATGTGATAGATTTTCTCTAAATCATTTTTCATTGGGTCAACCGGTGGATTCCTACTATGATACAAATACCATGCCTATATAATTATAGGATTAAAAAGTACCTCCACTATAGTGGATAATCCTTGATAACAAGGATCATTTTTCTATGGTGGTATATATAATGTTTTCCCACTTCAAAATGGTGACTTGGTTGAAATGGTTAGCCTCATTTATTTCATTATTTATTATCCAAATTTTTGGATACTCTATACTTACATAGAATTAATAATATATTTTACCTTATTTTATATCTTGATACTTTTTTTATGTACTAGACATTTTTGGGATATGATTATATTTATAATATATCTTTAGTTTCATTTATTACCCACTATTGATATATTGTTATTTTGTTTGAATAATTATCCTAGAGCTATTTATTTATTTCCCACACTACTGTCTCCCAATAATAATGATCAAAGAAAAATTATTGGATCTTTCCATGGACAATTTTAGGTGCCTTGTTTAGAGATGAATTGGGTTTGATAAGGAAAAATTATTATCATATAAATTTTTTTTATGTTATTTGGTAATTTTGGGTAAAACAGATATAGATATGAGGGTCACACCCCCCAACCAACCAGGTCTTGAAGACGCCACTGTCAGCAGCCTCATTTCTGACCAGGGAACTGGGCGGTGTCTGGAAAAGATTCATAATTGGTTTAATGAAAGAGACCAAAGATTCATATTAAGCATTCCCTGGGTTCTGGTGCAGGCCCAAACCTTCTCTTCTAGATCAATGTCATTTCATGTGAGTATACGGTGAGATATGGGTATAGATTCTCTCTAGGAAACCACTCAGTCGTCCAGGTGGAGGGGCCTTGGAATTCTATTTGGATGCCCAACATCCCCCCAAAAGTTCCCCAATTCTGGTGGAAGGTGTGCATGGGTACCCTCCGAACTATGATCCTTCTCACCTACCGACATATGGCAAGTGCCGATTTCTTCCCTTTTTACCCGCATATTTTAGAAAACCCTTTGCACGCCATCATTCACTATACAAGAGATAGGGAAATTTAGATTAAATGGGGTATGGCGCCAGGCCCACCACTGGCCACGGTCACCGACCTAACCGATCTTCTGATGCATTGGTGCTCCTCCCTATCACCAGCTAACACATGCTCACTTTTCACCCTATCCTAGATTATTTATGTCCAACACAATGATGCTATTTTTCATCACGTTCATAACCCTCCCGAATTTTGGATTGAACGTGACACCTCATGGATTGAGGGATTAATGGACCAAAATGGACAATATACGCTAGGGGTTACCCGCTCATACCCCTCTAATTGGAATCCTCCAACTGAAGGAATTATTAATATCAACGTGGACGCATATCTCCTCAAGGATGGGCTCGTTGCCCATGCCCTCCTAGCCCGAAACCACTTGGGGAAATCATTGCAGCAAAATACAAACCACACTATACATTCTGGGAACCTTCTATGGCTAAGGCCACTACCATACTTTCTAGTATGGTGCTCGATATAGACCATGAGTGGGTTTATATCATCATTCAGTCTGACTGCCTCACCGCAATCGATGCTATTAATCATAAAGATGTTGGACTCCAGTCCATTGGCCTCATTATCAGAATAATTATCACACATTTCCAATGCATCTCTTCTTGCACCTTCTCCTTCACCAAAATGGAAGGGAACAATGTGGCCCATCAACTAACGGCCTCAGGCCCACTCGATGCCAACCAACTCTAGCTGGACAACTTTTATTCATGGCTTTGCACTTGTATGTCTGCCGACCATCGTCATCAATGATATCTATCATTTTTCAAAAATATATATATATAGGTATTATGTAATTTTAGAGGTATATTATGAGTATATTCTTGATCTCCATCTTACATGAAGAGACATGAGTTTATAGGGTTGTCTAGTTGTGTCTATCTTACGATCGAGCTCAATGTTCAATTATTTTAGAATTTTGGCGATTAATGATATAGAGATTTATGAGATATAATAGAAATAAGGAGAAACATATGGTTATTGGATTCATTTTTTTGGTTAAATATCCTATATAATGATCATGTGACCTAATTGACATTATTTGGGCATTATATGGTAAAATTTTGTTATTATGAACTTTTTTTTAATTCATGTATTACCACGAGTTTTTTATCGTGAAATATTTATCTTAATTATGGATTATGAGCTATTCAAAACATAATTATGATTTTATTATATTAGAATATAGGGTTTTGTTAGTGTTTTTTATTATTTTTAGTTGAAATGAATAGATAATTTAAATGATTTATGTGGAAATTTTTTCCCCTAAAAGAGTGGGGTATTTCATGAATTTATATATACTTTAATAGTGTTTTGAATTCCAAATTACGCTAGGAATCATAAATGATTATAAAATATATTTGATTCAAATCAATTGATGGGTTTTGAAAAATTTATTAATACGATTGGAGTATGGGTTTTTGATAATCAATTTCACGGGTTTATTTGGATATTTTGTAAGATTAACTAGAATCAATTAATGATAATATTTTTGGGATATATTAAAATAAAATATTTTTAATTTTTTTATTACTACAATTTTTAATTTTTTTCATGAGTTTTAAAAAAGTAGATAAAATAATAAATGTTATTTCAGTTGTGTTGTTTTGAAATTTCATCATGTCATTATTGGATTATATATTGGGTATGTAAGGATAAAATATTAATGTCATATCACATGACATTTAACTTCAAGTGAATAACTAAAATATAATTAAATAATTGTTATGAGTTTAAATATGTTGGTTAATACTAAAAAGATTGTAAAATATATAGATACCCTAGGATATTAAAATAATTGGGAGGTTTACATTTTAATTTTTTCTTTATATTCTTCTCTTGAAAATACCATATGGGATGTTATTTGTTCTAGAAATAATTATCACTTTTCATTTTTTTTCTCTCTCCACTGATAAAAATGTGGGGTTTTTTGGAAAATGGATATTCAATGGTTTTTCAAAAATAATACAGGCAATGTGTTAGAGTGGCTAGGAGCCATTATTGGTTATACTTATTTTTTTGATTCCCTATGATTTGGGGTACTAGATGAATGGACTTGGATTTACATATCATGATATAAGTCAATGCTATGTGATTGAAATTGTGTCATAATTTATTATGAGTCTTTTCTGATTATTAATTTTTTTCTCTTATATGACTAATATCTGGTTCATTACTTCCGTTGGTAATCATTTTGGATCTCTCATAACAATGTTAAATTTTAATATTGTCATGTTTGTAGGGTTTGTGTTAAAACAATGATATCATGGAAACATTATTTGGATAATAATGATGATATGTTATTAAATCCTAATTATATTCTCCATACACATAATTTGTTTTTCCCCATTTTGTTTCTTTGAGGGAGGTAAGCAATTTTTGGGGAACATATTATTTGTTCAATTTTAATTTTGAAGACAAAAAACCATTAGTTATTCTCTTACATCAATGATTTATCTCACTGAATTTCTTGATGATCAATGATTATATTTTAGTACACCCAAAAGTGAATCATTGATTTAGTTATCATTGCACATTACATCATTTTTTTTCCAAATCATGTTGTGATGTTTTTTCATAAAAATGTTATTTTCCATAATCCATGGATCTTAGTGTATCTCAATTTTTTGTTTATTTTTATGGATTAAATAATTTTTCATTTCATTCATTAGTGATTTTAATAGCTAGACTCATATTTTATTTGGTTGAGTTTTTAATATATATCAATTTATATATTATTTGTTTGATTTTTTGGATTTTAATAAGTATTTTTACTAGTCTTTAAATATGAATTTCAATTCATGGTAGAAATTTTTTCTAATTCAGGTATTTTATGCATCTTCATTATAAACTATTATCCTTGAGACTTTATGATGATAAATATATATATATAGTATGGAAAATTTTAAAATCTCAACCATTCACTTATATTGTGAATAATTATTTATTGTTTTTTTCCATAAAACCCACCGGTGTTTTGGTTTCCATGAATTTTGAGGACCCATGAATGGTTTTATTCCAATATAATTCATAAAAAGGTAATTCAATCTATAAATGAAGATTTAATGGAATAAAAAAAATTTATTTTTCCATCATTAATCATATCTTAGATTCTTCATATATTTGGTAGATTACATTAATGCTATGAAAGTGGATTGTAGTATATTATCATTTAAAATTAATTTTCATTTACACCAAGAATGGTGATTCACACCTATAATATTTTCAACCCAGTTTTAATAGAAGTGGTTTACTTATTTTTATCTATACATGGTTAACACTTTTTTGGTTCTTCTATTTCTCATTATATAAGAATTATAATGTTACAAATTTATGTTATATTTTGGACATAGTAATAAATGAATTTGCATTACATACTATAATGATGATGGGTAGAATTTTATAGTTTTAGTGGCTTTGAGAATGTGGATATTGAAATAAATGGTTCATAAGTTAACTACCTCATCTCCCACTATGTTCTTCATAAATATCACAATTCATAGAAATTTCATACATCAAACCATTATTCATAACAAGAGATAATGAAACATATGAAAGAGTTATATAAAATTATAAATAATAGTAAAATGAATATATATCAACATAACATGAGCCTAAGGGTATGTGAACAATAAAATAAATTTTAAAAAAAACACCTATCAATGCACATAATCATAAACACGAGTCCTAGAATAAATCATTTCCATTCCAATGGCATAAATAATAATTGAATAAAAAAATGATACATGAGAGAATAATATTTCCATATTTCAATGATTTTGGGAATAAATATAAACATAATAATTCATTTATAATGTATTAAAGTTTCATTTATAAAAAAATAATAGTGGAATAGTTTCATTACCCAAATCATCATAGTAGTCACGTTTACTCCCAAGACTACCATTGTAGACAGAGTCCCATAAAAAACTAGTTCCACTACCCATTATAGTCATATTTATCTCATGATACATAAATCACTACCCAATTCATTGGATGGAGATATAGGTCCTACCCTTCTAGTTTTATAATTTAACCACTTTTCCTTGCTTATTGTTTAATCATCATCCATTGTTATAACATAACCACAAAGCATGGTTTATAACCAAACAACATATCACATAATAAAAATCATGTTTATCCATTCTAAAATATTATTGAAAATTCATCATATCATATTATATAAAAATTAATCATTTTTAAAATCATTTCATTATCTCATGACCTATAGAAATGAAAATGGATTCAAAAACATTTCATCATTTCATCATAGAATAACCAGTGGAAAAGTAATGAGTATAATAAATATAATATCTCCATAATAATAATAAATTATTATAAATAATAAGGATGATATTATTTGATTATATCCACAAAAATACTTATTTAACAATAATTTATTATATCATAATTATAAAAATATATTAAAACATCACTTGGAAACATTTTTGCGATAAAATATATGTTCTATTTTGAAATCATTTCATTAAAATCAAAAAACATATGAAATATTAAAGAAAACATTTTCATATCAATTATCATTGGAAAAATCTAATTGATTCCATAAATCAATGAGTGGTCATGATGGTGTAATGTAGTGTTCATGTTGTATATGGTAAAAATAAATATTTTATTCAAATTTTTAATAAAGACTCAAATGATCCTTGTTTATAAAGAAACATGGAGATTCGATTTAAACTATTTATAATATGTAAAATAGTGTTTAAAATTTCTTCAAAAAAAGATCGTAATTTTGAAATGATAATTATTAACGGTTTTGGAAATCATGGGGATCTATAAAAAAATGGGGTTTTAATGAATAGAAAAATAATGTTGGGTTTCATAAAAAATGCACATTTAAAGTATTTGGTTCATAAAGATGGGAAAAGGATTGAAAAATAATTATTTTATTTACATATATATAGGATAATAATTTTGATGATTTTAGTGAGAGTTAAATCCTATGATTTATCATTTAGATGTGAAATCATAAATAGTCTTGATAAAAATGGGATTGTAACATAAAACCCTTACAATACTGGGATCTTTTGAATCACAATCCCCACAAAGTAGTTACATTAATTGAGACATTAAATTCCATTTGCTTAAATACATTCATGATACAAGATGTAAAAGTCTCTATCTATATGCCTTATAAAAGAAGATAGGTTCATAGAATAACATATTTCCCCAAATATAACAAATTGTAAAGAAATACCCTTACCTTATCTCTAGATTTCCTTTATAGATGATAGAAACTTTCATTCTTCAGAGAAACTCATTATGATTAAAAATAAATCCATATAAAGATGGTTTAATTATAATACTGATGAATCTATGATGTGTGGATGTAATTAATGATCATATTTGGGTATGGCTTTTATGATCCAATGTTGTTTTTGATTATGAAGAGTATAAGTGAAGGGATGCCCATTAATATGATGGGGAATGTATATACATTGAATTTTTAAAAGAATGATGTTTAAAAACATATCAAAACATTCCAAAAGGCTAAAAAATGAATTTTTATCAAATATTTGATGATATAAGGTCCTCATATGGATATCTATAAAGAATTGGACAAGTATTTAGTTCATTTCAACACATATCATTTTTGTTTGACTACTGGTAAACCATTTTTCACTTTAACAACCATGATTTATTTATAATTATTTGACTATTAATTTGACCAAAAATTTTATTGAAATATTTTTATTTTTTTAATGATTTTAATTCAAATATGATATAAATATTTCCAAAATCAATTCATAGAATTGAAAAAATTATATATAAAATTAAACCCATCAACATAAAGAAGAAATAATTTGTGTAACCAAAAATATTACATATGTAAAGAATATTTTAATAAATAAAAATTATATTTGAATTTAATTCCAATGAAAAAACATCATTAATAATAAGAAAATTAATTTTTAAAATTAATTTTAAATAATGTTTTACATAATATATTATTCAAATATAAAATATTTTTTTAATAAAAAATATTATTTTTCAGTATTTATTGATAAATTAACAATTTAATAAAATTTCAAAATACAACGATATTATTATATTAGATATTTTATAACAATAAATGATTTCTGTTTTGTGAAATAAATTTTTGAAATCTTTAATAAATATATTAATTTATTTTTTCAAAAAATAAATATTTTTTTAGAAATTAGTATTGTGGAAACATATAAATAGATTACTAAAAATTTAATATTTTAATATTTATATGTTTTCTTCATATAAAAAAATTATAAATATTTTCTCATAATTTTATATTCTAATTTTGACCACATAATTAAATATAAAGTTTATCACGACCATGTTTATGTAATAATATTAGTATATTCTCAAGATTTGTTAAATCCCAATATTGAAACTGATGCATAATATCAAATAAATTGTTATTTTTTTTTAAAAAATTCTCATAATATTGGGATATTATTGTTGGTCGGAGTGGATACTCAAAGGGGGGTGGGGGTGAATTGAGTTCCAATTAAAAATTTTGTTTAATATATTTCTATAAAAAAAACCCAATTTAAATAAGAAGGTAAACTGTAGTTAATTTGTAATATATAAAGGTTCAGTTAGGTTCTCAAGAGATTTATTATTTCGTAGTTAATCTAATCTAAAGATTTGATTAGCTTTTGAAACTAACCTACTGGGTTACAATAAATACAAACACTTTCTAGTTTAACTATCAGAGTAACTTTAAAATAGATTTTGTTTTAAATACTTAGTAGAGGAATATTCAATAAATTTTTATCCAAAATAAACGAGAATAGTAGTTTTAACCAATAGGTTCAGTATCAAGGTGTGACTTAGTCCTCACAAAACAATTTATATAAGAAATGATCCACACCCTAGATTGGGGTTTTACAACAGTACACAGACCGTCCCGGTTCTTAGACCTCTACCACAGTTCTACGTGGGAAAACTAAATAATAGTACACAGGCTATCCAAGTCACTCTTAACCTCTACCACTATCCACAATGTTATGGAAGAGTGTAAGATAAATATTGAGTGAGGATATAAAAATAATTCATTTCAGCATAGGAGATAGTGTGTGCTTAAAATACAGAGTAGACAGACTCCTAAAAATGTAAATAGAGGAAACACAATAGAGATAAACAAATAGAGATGAGTATAGAATGTTCTATTTGTTATGAGTGAAGCTCTGTACTTTTTGGATTGAATACAGATGAAGATTTGAGTCCCTCTCTGGTTTTAGTCAATAAAAACAGAGTGTGGTTTTTGTATTTGACTTCTAGGCCTAGGTTGATCAGCATGATCAGCTTCAGTTTATGTGAATTCATTGAAGCCGTTTTCTCCTTGAATGTTTAGGTTCTACATATTCAGTTTGTATTCTTCCTTCTTCGTCTACACATGTATGTACTTGTGCATATTTTGAATATTGTTTCGTATGTGCATGTAGAAAACTAATCAACTCTTGTACAACCCTATTGTATTCTAGGTTTCCACTTATATATATATCCTTATCTCTAATAATGGGAATGATTATCTTTTTTCAGGCACGAGGTATGGTTTCCTGACATGCCAAAAACAATCATTAATTAATAGTAGATGCATTAAAAACATCAAATATGACTATTTCTAAAAAAATAAATAAAAATACAGTTTAGAGAAATAGTTACTGGAATCCATCAGTAGATCATAGTATGAGTGAGCTTATATTAGTGGATGTGTAATGGTAGGTCTTCCATCAGTAATTGTTTGTCTCTGTATTGGTAGCTCACTTGAATCGGTATCTCCTTCTATCAATAGCTCCTTCCATCGGTGGCTCCTTATGTTGGTAGCTCCTATCGGTGACTCTCCTTGTATCAGAGACTCTCCTTGTATCAGTAGCTCTTCTTGTATTGGTGGCTCTTCTATCGGTAACTCATCCATATTGGTGTCTCTTCTATCGATAACTCATCTGTCTCGATTGACACTTGTATCGATGACTCTGTCTATTTGTATTAGTGAACTTTGATTATCGGTAGGTCTGTATCAGTGACTATGTATCTGTAAGGTTGTATCGGTGACTCAATATTTATCTGTTCTATGCAAATCATATCCATATTGAGTTATTATTATTTCAAGACATAGATAAAAATAGATAAACATTGATTAAAATATTCCAATATTTATTTTGATATATATTTCAACTCAATAATAGGAGGAAATAATTTAACAGAAAGATAGGATTATCAAACATATAAAAACATAATTGAGATTATCAAAATAGGTTACGTCAACAATCTCCCACTTTTTGATAATAAAAAATTATGGTATTATAATCCGAAATAATCATTAATATAAAAGTATAAAAATACATTAGGTTTCACTCAGTGTGAGGAATGACGGTTTAAAATATATCACAAAGAAGAGTAGTGCATGAAAATGTATCAGAGGTATGAAACCACTATATCAGAGGTAGAATTAAAAAAATGTACCAGAGTCATAATAGATTAAGCTCATAATTCCCCCCTTTTGTGATTAAAAAAATTAGCAAACAAAGGTTGAAATAATTAACAGAAGGTAAAAGAGAACAAGATCAAATATATTTCTTGGGGAAAAAGTACAGATAAATACTAAATTGAGGGAAAAATAGTACAAGTGATTCCTATCAAATGTCTTAGACACTATTCAATCCACTTCCTCAGCATGTCTTTTGGATTTTCCCATGGAATCAGAAGGGGATTCAGGCTGGGTAGATGCAGGTGGAGGCTTGCGAACACACATAATAATCAAAGGAGGATGAGCTACTAATACAATGCCTAGAATATAATGTGTAGCTCTCTGGGTGATCATAGGAGAGAGACACTTGATTTCTTGAGCTGGTGTCATCTAAGGAATCGAGGCAGACAAAGATGAGGTAGGTAGAGCTGGAGGTACAATGATAGGAGTACTGTCTATATAAAAAAATGACAGCAACAGATTCCAAAATTCCATAATTATTCCTCATCCTCTTTCTATGGTATAGATAAATTCATCCTTGTTTTCCATAAACTTGTCTATAGCAGGAGTCAAATCCCTGAGCTTGCTCACTTGTTCTTTGAAATCTTGAGTAACGGGGGTTAATTTCATGTTTTATAACAAAATCATGAAATAGTTGTTGAGCTGATGCTTGGTATAAACTTTTTGAAAGTAGAGATCAATTTTATCTTTGATTTATTTTTGGGAAGCAGTAGCATCCCTCATATTCTCCTGAAAGATTTTTCTGATATCTCATGAGGTAGCCAGCACCTGATAGTCAGCTGAGCTACTGGTACTAGCCTGACCAAGCTCCTCCTTCAGCATAGTTCTTATATGATCAAAATTGACTGATGAACTGGATAAACCAAGAGGTTTGACAGTGAAGGCAATAGTTTCCTTAAAAGATTTGGTCAAACTACTGATCAAATTCTTGAAAACCAAATCCTGTGTATTGACATGCCCTTTTAAATTATTCTTAAAGCCTTTAAACACATCCACAAACTGCATTACTACACTCTTTATATAATTTACGTCAGCTGCAACTTGGGTTTTAGAACAAACCAAGGTATTGAAAGAATCAACAGATTCTTTCAAAGCAATAACTACCTCTATCCATGTTCCAATCTGTGTATGGAAAACCTTGACTTCATTCATCAACTCTTCCACATTGGTTGACACAAAACATCCAAGAGAGAGTTCAAAGTATTTTTCCATTTTTCTTATCTCTTCAAAAAAATAGCTCTTTAAGTCTGCAACCGATGCAGTCCATGTCTCCTTCATCTCATACTTTAAAGATTCAAGGCCAGCCTTAGTAACCATATTTTCAGGCACAACTACAGGTGCTATTTTAGACACAAGACTTTCCATAGAGTCATTCATAACAGATTGAATGGATGATATGAACGATGTTTCCATTATTCTCATCTCTTCCACAAATGAGGTCTTATGATCAGAATTCACCTGGTCCAGATCAAATTTTAATACCACATCCTCATGTAGAAACTCAGAAAGGATATTATAGTTAACTTTTGGTTAACTAATGGATGCCTCATTTTTAGAATCATGATAGTCCAACACATATACTAAAAAACCTAGGTCTTCTTCCCAGTCTTTAATCTCATTTTCTACTGAAACAGTACCATGTCTGGTGGGATGCTCCCCCTCAGTTTGTTCATTCTTCTGTATAGGAATGGAAATAGCACCCTCAAGATCCATGTCTTCCTCAGAATAATCCTCAACAACCATCTCCATTTCTCCAACAGGAGGCACATCAGGAATGGGTGCAGGTTTTTTATTCTCAACCGGGACACCCTCTGCAGCCCCAACAAAACATCCAATTAAAGGACTCAAACTCAAGGTTATCTCATCTAAGCTATCAGAAAAATGTTCTTCAGCTTCATATAATTCTTCCATATCATCATCACTACTAATGTAATCTATAGTGGTCTCCTCAAGATCTTATATAGGCATGTCTTCCTCCACTGTACATGTTTACTCAATCTCACTATCTCTTAACAGTTCTTCTCTACTTGGTAAAGGTGCTGGAGGACTGGCTTCCCTATTTGATATGGAATGAGCATCAGTGCTTTGTGGATAGTCAGAATCACCTCTGTCATCCACCAAAGTGTCCTCTTCATCATTATCCTCATTTATATATGCAGGTTCATCTTCATCAGGTCGTAGACCTGGATCCCTCGCATCCTTAGGTCTTGAAGGATGATCCACATGATAAAATTTATTATATAGCTTCACTTCATCACTAAACCATTCTCTTTTCCACAGATTCCAATTAATCTTCACATATTTAAAAATAGTTTTGGTTATAAAAAATTTTTCTTTCATAACCACAGTCTCATCCTAAGACTTAGCCACACCTCTTACCTTGATCATTAATGAAATCAGCTTTACAAATAATAGAGCATTTTTTTCATTCGGGCATGGTCATATCATTAATTTGAATCATCCAAATCCTATAAATGTTTAATTTGACACTATTCCTCAGCAAATGAATCAAATAAATATCTTGGTATCTCAGATTTGCAAATTCTCCTCTTCTTGGACTTAGCACATGCTGAATGAACTTGAACAACAGCTGATTCCCTCCATTCATTTTTAAGCCTTTAATTTTCTTTGTGTACCATTTCTAGTTAATTATTTCAAAGAATATTCATACTAAAAGATGTCACTGGTAGGAGGTTCTGATTTTGAATAATATCTGAACTCTCCTTCTTCTGTAACTTTCAATCACTCATCCCATTCAATAGATAAAAAGATATTATCTTTCCATTCACTGTTGATACCATTCTGTTCGCATATTCTGATTTCTCCAAATGAACAAACTCATAGAACTCTTTAACCATCTTTGGATAATAAGGAACATTGTTATTCGAGAACCATTCAACCCATTTATGCTCTTCAAGCACTTTTAGAACTAAAGACTTACAGGTCATCAACCATTCCACACATATCTCTTTATCAACAAATATTTCACTTTTCATTAGATGCTTATTTGTCGGTTTCTTCACTTCACTGTCACTACTAGACTCTCCTTTGAGCCTCTTGTAATTTGGATCATCATCCATCTCGATGACTAATAGTATCTCTACACTTTCCATTCTGGGAATCGTGAGGGTTGGGGATTGAGAGGAGGAACGATTTGGGAGCTAAGCTTGAAGGTAAAGGGTTTTAGGTAGATTGGGAGAGGTTAATACTTATGTTTTTATCATTTAGTAATAAAAAAACAAATAAATAAAATATAGTAAGTATAATAAAAATTATATATATTCCGGAGGCTAATGTTATTAAGTTTAAAACAACGCAACATAATGGAAAAACATACCATTGAGGATTTCAAATGGTGAGGTTTTATTATCAGCGAGGTCCACTAACAGTGAGGTATGATGGTGAGGTTCATACCTGTGAGGTATAATAGTGAGGTTTCTAGCAGTGAGGTTTCAAACGGCGAGTTTTCTAGTGGTGAGGTTTCTAGCGGTGAGGTTTTGGCAAACAGTGAAGATTTGGCTAAGGGTGAGGATTTGGTTCTACAAAGTATAACATTCCTAACTCATGTCTAATGTAACTTGTCCTTTCTGAAAAAAAAAGTTTGTTGAAAATGTCAGTTAATTGATGTTTAGTACCTATAAATTCAAGAGTAATATCACCCTTTCGGTAATGATCTCTCAAAAAGTGGTTCCATATATCAATGTGTTCAGTCCTAGAGTGAGATATAGGATTCTTAGAGATATTGATGGTAATAGTGTTATCACAGTTAATAGATACATGTATAAACTGATATTTGTAGACCAATAATGTATGTTTCATACACTTAATTTGTGAATAGGAACTACCTACAATAATATATTCTCCTTCAGTAGTAGACAATGCAATATAATTCTACTTTTTACTACAACAAGATATTAGGGACATACATAGAATATGACATGTTCCTGAAGTGATCTTTCTATCTATCTTTCAACCATCAATGTCAGCATCAGAATAACTTATCCAATCGAATGATTGTCCTTTTGGATAAAATAATCAAAAGTTAATAGTATGTTTATGATATTTGAAAATTCTTTTAACAGCAAGCAAGTTTGATGATTTTGGATTAGCTGGAAATATTGTACACATACACACACAAAACATAATATTTGGTCGACTAGTAGTAAAATAGAGAAGACTCCCTATCATACCTCTGTAGTTTGTTTGATCCACTTGTTTTCTAGTGTCATCGGCATCCATCTTACAATTGATACTCATGGGTGTTTCATTAAACTTACTACTATCCCATCCAAAACAATTTAAGAGATCCGTTGTATATTTACTTTTATTTAAAATAATTATATTTTCATTTTAAAAAACATGAAATCCAAGGAAATATTTGAGTTCTCCCATTAAACTCATTTCAAATTCATTTTTCATACTCTTTGAATAAATCAATACACAAATCATTTTTAGAAGATCCAAAAATAACATCATCAACATAGAATAGTACTATAAAAAAATATTTGGAAATTCTATTAATAAAATGATTTGGAGCAGCAATCCCTTTAGAAAAACATTTTGAAATAAGAAAACTACAAATTCTATCATACCAAGCACGTGAGGCTTGTTTTAAACCATATAATGCTTTAGAATGCATAAAAACCCAATTTGGAAAATGTGGATTATTAAATCCTGGTAGTTGTTCAACAAAAAACATCTTCAATTATAAAACCATTTAGAAGATCACTTTTAACATCCATTTGATATAACTTGAAATTCAGATGAGCAGCATAGGAAAGTAGAATCCTAATAGCCTCTAATCTAGCTACAGGTGTAAAGGTTTCTTCATAGACTATTTTTTCCTATTGATTATATCCTTGTCCAACTAGTCTTGCCTTGTTTCTAATGATATTTCCTGATTCATCAACATTATTTATAAAAACCAATTTAGTGCCTATGGAGAAAGTGTCTTTAGGTTTGTCAACTAATTCATAGATTTTTTTTCTTTCAAATTGATTTAATTATTCTTGCATAGAAAGTAATCAAAATTCATCATTGATTGCATCATTGATATTTTTAGGTTCTAACTGTAAATGAAAGGCTTAATGGTCAACATGGTTTCTTAGAGAAGCTCTAGTCAGTGTCCCTCTATCATTATTAGCTACAACTGCATCTAAATGATGATTCTTTAGAATCATAGTAGATCTATTTAAGGTAGGAAAAGAATATAGGTTCCTCTCTATGTTTAGGTTCACTGGAAGAAGATTTTGGAACATTTCTAGAACGGGTTGTATTTACAACCGGTTCACTGATTTTATCATTGTGGTCCAAAATAGACAGATTTTCTTCAATATTTTCCAGAGAAAACATAGGTTCCATCTGATCAGTTTAATCAAATTAGATGTGTACTAATTCCTCCACACATTTGGTTCTTTTATAAAAGATTATATAAGATTTACTGGTAAGAGAGTAACGTAGAAATATTCCCTCATCACTTTTAGAATCAAACATGTCAAGGTTATCCTTAGTATTGAGAATAAATACATTTCAACAAAAAACTCTGAAGTAACATACTTTAGGCTTCCAATTATTCCATAGTTCATAAGGGGTCTTTTTAAGAACTGGTCTAATCAAGACTATATTTATAATATAACATGCTTTATTCATAGCTTCAGCCAAAAAATAGAAAGGAAAATCATACTCATTAAGCATAGTTCTTGCAATTTTCTGAAGTGTTATATTTTTTCTTTCTACTACACCATTCTGTTGACATGTCCTAGGGGCAGAAAAATTGGGACTATAGCCATTGTGTGAGCAGTAAGATTCAAAATAATGATTTTCAAACTCATGACCATGGTCACTTCTCAAGGTCTTAATTTTATGTCCACATAGGTTTTCTACAGACTGGGAATTTTTCATAAAATAAGAACAAGCTTCTCTTTTGTGAGCAAGGAAGTATACACAAGTGTATCTAGAAAATTCATCTACTAATACATAAACATACTGCTTCCCAATTAAACTAGAAACTCTAGAAGGTCCAAACAAGTCCATGTGAACCAACTCAAGAGGTTGAGACGTTGAAACTTCTTTCTTTATTTAAAAATAAACTTGATGTTTCTTTCCCTTATGTTAGGGAGTACAATCTTTATCTGATGGGAATCAATGTTTAGGTAGGTCTCTATCAAAATTTTTCCTAGTCAGTTTCTCAAGTGAATGAACATTGCAATGTTCTAATATTCTGTGCTAATTCCAAGAAACTTCATGAAAATCATTTAATCAAGAAACCTTTTTTTATATAAAGAAATTATGTCTACAACATAGAAATTTTCATTTCTCAATTCATTAAATACCAAAGAATTTTTAGAATCAAATACATTCAAAGAATCATTTTCAAACATAACATTGAAACCATCATCACAAAACTGAGAAATGCTTAACTGGTTATATTTTAATCCATCTACAAATAATACTTTAGAAATTAATATTGAATCAGTGTTACCAATTTGGCCTAAGCTGATGATTATTCCTTTTGAATTATCACCAAAGGTGACATGTCCTCCATCTACCTTGATTAAACTTTTGAAGAAAGAATAATATCCAGTAATATGACTCGAACATCCACTATCCTTGTAACATATATTTATATAGGAACTCATCAAGAAAGTCTCCTCAGATGTATTTATCATGAAACACATATCATCTTTCAGATATTTTTCATCCTGAGTAGAATCAGAATTACTTGAAATATCTTATGAAGCAATCCAAGTTACATTCATAGCTTTCTTATATTTGTTATCCTTGTACTCATATTTCTTCTTATATTTTAATTTTGGACAGTCAAAGTTCACATGTCATTTCCTCTTACATTCATATAAGACTATCTCATCACTTTTAACAGTCCTTTTCCAATCTTTCTTCCAATGACCATTATTGTCATACTTTCCTTTATAATTGGATTTTGTAAAAAACTTCTTCTTCCTATAGAAATTTTTAAATCGTTTGGATATCTGATCCATTTCAGCATCACTGTCTAATGCACATTCATCACAGCTTAATCTATTACTTTCAGCTTTAATTTTCCCTTAGTCCTTTTTATTGAATCAGAGTTCTTGAAGGCTATTGATTTTTTTCTTGGTTCATAATATTCTTCCTTGTTGTCTTTCAGTTCATCTTCATATATCATTAACATACTAATCAGCTCCATAAAAGGTAGTTAATTTATGTCACGCGATTCTCTTATTTAGACTGATGTGCCTCTCCATCTGTCTAGATGACATCTGATTAACCTCATGATTGGTTGTTTTACTGGAACAACCATTCCAAATGAACTCATTGTATTAACTATCTCATTGATCTTGAGATACATGTCATAAATAGGTTTACCAAGTTTCATTTTAAAATTTTCATATTTAATAGTTTATGTATTTAGTCTCATTTCCATAACATTTGTTGTTCGCTCCTAAGAAACACCCAAGGTATCCAAAATTTCATAAACAGATTTACAAGAAGATATTTGATTAAATTCATCATCTCCTAAATAACAATACTGGTCATTCATTTCTTTACAATTATTATTGTAAGATGTTTTAGTAGGTTCATCCCAATTAGTTCCTTCACTTTTTGGAATATTATACTAAGTCTCTATAGTATTCTAGATGTCAAATCCCATACATTCTAAATGGATTTTCATTTTTAGTTTCCATTGGGAATAATTAACACCATTAATGAAAGGTGGCATGTTGGTAGCATAACCTTCTAATATATTATCCATAATTAGATTTTAGAAAACATCTTTAATGTGATAAAATTTAGAACTAACAAAAATTTATGATCTTGAAGATACAACTAAAATAAATGTTGAAAAAGAGAGTGTTTGAAAATTCGGTAATAATAACAACCTCCGATACCAAATGTTGGTCAGAGTGGATATTCAAAAAGGGGTGTGTGAATTGAGTTCCAATTAAATTTTTTGTGCAAAAGATTTGTATTTAAATCTCCCAATTTATATAACAAGCTAAACTATAGTGAATTTGTAATATATTAATGGTTTAATTAGTTTCTCAAGAGTTTGATTAGTTCTCAGTTAATCTAACTTTGAAGATTATATTATCTTTTGAAACTAACCTACTGGGTTACAATAAATACAAACACTTGCTAGTTTAACTATCATAGTAACTTTAAAATAGATCTGTATTTAAAATACATAGTAGAGGAATATTCAATAATGTTTTATCCAAAATAAACAACCACAATAGTTTTAACCACGAGGTTCAGTCTCAAGTTGATACTGAGTCCTCTAAAAAAAATGTATATAAGAAATGATCCACACTGGATTCGGGTTTTACAACAGTACACAAATTTTCCAACTCCTAAGACCTCAACCACAGTTCTATGTGGGAAAACTAAACAATAGCACATAGGCTGTTTAACTCACACTTTAACTCTACCACTATCCACATTGGGATGAAAGAGTGTAAGATAAACATTGAGTGAGGATATATAGATCCATCATTTTAGCACAAGAGACAGTGTGTGCTTAAAATACAGAGCACATACACTTCTCAAAATGTAAATAAATGAAACACAATAGAGCTAAACAAATATGGATGAGTTTAGAATTCTCAATGTGTTTTTAGTGAAGCTCTAGACTCCTTGGATTGAATGTAGATGAATCTTTGAGTCCCCTTATAGTTTTAGTCAATAAAATAAGATTGTGATATTTGTATTTGACTTATAGGTCCAGGTTGATCAGCCTGATCATATTGAGAGTATGTGAAGTCATTGAAGATATTTACTCCATGAATGATCAGGTTCATTAGATTTAGTATGTATGATTCATTCTTCATCTATGCATGTATGTCCTTGTGTATCTCCAGAAGATTTTTTTGTATGTCCATGGAAAAAACTGATCGACTCTTATACTACCATGTTTTTTTGAGGTTCCCTCTTAAATATATATCCTCATCTCTGGAAATAAGAATGATTACCTTTTTACAAGTAAGAGGTATAGTTTCTTGACATGCCAAAAACTATCATTAATTAATAGAAGATGCATTAAAAACATCAACTATTACTGTTGCTAAATAAATAAATTGAAATAGAGTTTAGAAAAGATGTGACTGGTTTCCATCAGAAGCTCTTAGTATCAGTGATCTTGTAGCGGGGTACTTATAACAGTAGGTCTTGCATCAGAAACTGTTAGTCTCTATAATGGTAGCTTTCTTGAATCAGTAGCTCATTATATTGGTAGATCCATCCATCAGTGGCTCCTTCTTTCATTAGATCCTTCTATCGGTGTCTCTCCTTGTATCGATAGCTCTTATTGTATCGTTGGCTCTTTTATCAGTAACTCATCTGTATCAGTGGCTCTAATATCGGTAACTCATCTGTATCGGTAGATACTTTTATCAGTGACTCTATCTATTCATCTCAGTGAACTTTTCTTATCAGTAGCTCTATATTAGTGACTATGTATTGGTAAGGTTGTATCAGGGACAATGTATCGGTAAGGTTATATTAGTGACTATGTATCAATAAGGTTGTATCAGGGACTCAATACTTATCTGTTCTATGAAAATCATATACAAGTTGAGTTAGAATTATTTCAAAACATAGATAAACATAAATAAATATTGATTAACATATTCCAATGATTATTTTTATATATTTTTCAACTCAATAAAAAGATGACATAATTTAACATAAAGATTAGATTATCAAACATATTAATACATAATTGATATTATCAAAACATGTGAGATCAATAGTTATATTATACATGATTAAAATTTATTTCACCGATAAAATTTAAACACTTTTTTAAAAGAAATGAGGGATACTTCTACCAAATTACCTCCCTAGATTCTCTTGTGGCTTCCTCAAGTTAATGGCTTCTCCACAAAACAATGTCTCAGTGAGAGGTCTAGTTTAATAAAAAAAATTGTTCTATGTAGAATCTAAAGAGGTTGTTCCTCTTAATAAATACAAATATCATGTGGTGAACCTCTAATTTTAGTACATGTGATTGATCAGTTTTATACTTAATCAAGAGAGATACATGTTAGTAGAAGCTATATATGATATGATAAGATCCCAATAAGATAAATAATCACAAATAGAACAATATACCCATAGGTTAGTTTTCCTTTATTTCCATATATAATTAACCTCTTCCTTGCATAAATTATTTGAAACACCTTATCACCATCTTCATATTCATGATGATGTCATAAATTGTCTGGTTAAATTTTTATACCAACATTGTAATTTCTTTATGTGTTACTAGATTTATATTACCATCTAATACATTTCATCTTCTAACTCTAGACCATTTAAATTTACATCTCCAACTTAATTGTAGAACATTGGATTTATAGACTTCTATCCCTTGAGGGTTTTATATGGAGTCATCTAAATGCTTGAGTGAAAGCTATTATTATATGAAATCTAAACTAGAGGATTTTTTTGATTCCAAAAAATATGAAATAATTATAGTAAGGACTCAAAATATGGTCTAGGTTTTTAATTTTTCTCCAAAATTAAACATAGATGATGATATTAAGTATTCACATGAAACACTTCATAATGGTCGTTCTGAATACATCACTACAACCATGTGGTAAACCTAAAATAATGATCAAATACCACAGAATTAGGTACAACATTAAACCCTAACACTACAATAATGTATATCCATAAAATATGATCTTGATAGAAATATTATCTAATAGTGATGACACGAGCTATCTTATTAATGCTATATACTAAACCCCATATTACATTATACCCTTTAGATGTTTTGGGGTGTTTGATGAAAAAATCCATCATGTGGATTTACCATTTCTATTATATTATGGGTAATGGTATTAATAACCAATTATAATTTTTTCTCTCAACCTTAACATTATGGAATTCCAAGAACCAATATATAAAATCTTCAATATCACTCTTCATTCCATCTTAAGAAACTCTATTTGGAATTTCTTTACATCTTTGTACTTCCAGTATGAATTAAGACTGCTCAAATATGTTCCTCCTGTAATAGATAAGTATTCGAAACTAGTATATAGGGTACAAAAATATGGTTCTTGATCCTTATTACTTCCTCATTATGATTGATAAACTTCTGAAAACATTTCTCCAAATTCTTTTACTTAACATATTAGTTATGAGCTGCCACGACCCGTCCTCAGGGCCCGTGTCGTGACTACCCCAAGCCCGTCTTCCATAGGCCAGGGGCTGGCGACTAGCACCAAAGGCATAAATCCCAACCAAAAAAGGGAAGGAATTGCCTTTATGAATCGAAAACACACACAAACAGAGTACAAGAAGAAGCTACACTAAGTAGGCAGTAAAACAAACGTGCTGAAAAGTACAAGAGGCCGGAAATACAAGCCCAAAAGAAAGGTACAACTACAACTGAAAGTAAAGTACAACTCAAAGGACAACAGCTGAAAGGTGACAACCAGCTCCTGGATCATCCTCCGGGTTCCTAACTAAAGGGTAGGTACATATGTCCTCCTCAACACTCCACGTCCGTCCGTCTCCTCTAGGTACCGACTCATTGTGAGATCCACCTATGGGTACCGACTCGTCATGAGATCCACCTCTGGGTACCGTCTCGTCGTGAGATCCTCCTCTGGGTACCATCTCATCGTGAGATCCACCTCCGCGTACCGTTCATCTCTACAAGCCTCAACCACGATCAGTGATGTCCGTCGTCGGCAACCAACACCATAAGGTGCGGACAAAGCCCGTGTATGGGTGATTATACGATACTTAGTAGGGACCCCGAGACCCTCAAGGTCTCAATAAATCCAACAAGGATAATCATAAAGAAATTTCCCAACAGATAACCCTTACTTAGGTATAAGACTATACTTATACCTAAGTTACCAAGTAACCCATCTCAGCCATGAGGTATCACACAGATATGAAGTCTACAGATAACCACTAATTAGGTATTTACCCATACATATACGAAAGTTATCTAGTAACCCATCTCAATCATGAGGAAAAAAAAGGCCATTGACTCAGCTCAAACCAGGATTTTCATCATCAAAACTGTAACTGCGGAGGAGCTATGTCTCTGAATAGTACAGTGATCCTATCACGACTCCGAGGTACAACTCACTAACCTAAGACTGCTGAGGTACACCTCTTGTCAAGTACTGCAAGTCATCCAACCAAACACAGTAGTGCTCCCCGCCGGGGTCTACCACCCAAACACAGTAGTGCACCCCTGCCCCCTAATAGCCTACAGAAGTACTCCTCCTGTCGAGTACCACGAGTCTTCCACCCAAACAAAGTAGTTCTCCTAGCCGTGGGTCTTCCACCCAAACACTGTAGTGCTCCCCACTGGGCTAAACAAGTCTCTCTGACTCGAATCGGACATGCAGTCTTCAGGTTCCAGCCAGCTACACTGTCTCCGTACTTCGTACACTCATCTCTGGGAGGGTCTGCTCCACAAGCTACTGGTCGATACTCCAAGTATCAAAAAGTCCCATGAAGAAGTATCTCAAAGGACTGCCTCATCTAGGGGTCTCAAATAAACAGACGACGCGTCAATCAGACGCCCGACCAGTGAGTTATTAGCCTTTTGATTCCCAGGGGCCCGGTTGGTTTCATGTACGAACCAACCCGACCGTATCAAAACTGTACCCCTAATTCAAATAGGGTATACTCATAGAGACCTATTCTCAACGTGATCACCAACTCCACTGACGGTTCGTCAAACGGATGCACGGTCTGAAAGTTATCAGCTTTTCCGTTCCAGGGTCCCTGTTGGATTTTGGGTACAATCCAATCTGGTCATACTCCAACTATGAACAAACCTTTGGTGAAGTATGCCAAAAGTTCCGCCTCATCAAGAGGAATCTAGAAAAGTCAACGAAACGTCAATCAGACATCCAGAGCTCAAGATATAAGCGTTTCTGCTCCGAGGGCCCGGTTGGCTTCGTGTTCGAACCAACCAAGCCATACCCAATGCTCTCTGAAACGTTGAGTATAAAATACCGAAACGACCGTATCGATCCAAGGATCGCATCACAACTGATGGTGCGTCGATCAGAGGTTCGTATCCCATGTTATGGGCATTTGAACCAACCTATCTGGTTTTAGGAGGGTTTGGGCCCGGACCGACCAGGCCTAGAACCCCCTGGGTCGGCCTGAACCGGGTCGACCCAACCCGGGTCCAGGTCCGGCCCAATAGGACGCGGCCCAGCCCGTCCCAGCAGGAGTGGCCCGGCCCAGCGCGGGGGTCCGGCCCGACGCAGCCGACCCGGCCCGCGTGTTGAGCTGCTCGGCCGCTTCGGCCGAGCGGGATGCAGTGGGGGGTGCTGTCCCCCCTTGATGGTGTAATGGCCGGCCCGCCCGGCCGCTCCCTCCTGAACTGTCGCAACCATAGGGTCGCATCTCTTGATGCTCCGACGGCCGGAATGTTCAGCTTCCCCCTATTGTTGATCGTCGCGGCCTTAGACCGCGACCCTCCTTCGACCGGCGCGGCGCGTTGACGCAGCGTCCCTCCACCGTGGCCCGCACCGGCCATAGCCCTCAATGATTCTCTGGCGCGGCGCGACAACGCCTCACCCCTCCACCGCGACCTGACTCCCATCGCGGCTTCATTCGGCCTCAAGAGCACGACGTGATGGCTTCGCGCTCCTTCACTGCATATTATTCCTCCTTCCCGCGTGGTGTCGTTGCACCGTGCCACCTCGTTACAAACCATAACGAAAAATCAACAAAATGGGGAGGAGGTTCGGCCGTGTTCGTGCGGTCCGACCTCCTCCCGTTATTTTGATAACAGACGGCATAATAAACAACAACGGGGAATGTAAATTTAAGCATGAACGTAAAACAAAACCATATGTTTTTCCCCGTAATCAAATATTCCCAACCCCCAACATATTCTTTTGCGGATCAACTTTATATTGAGTTGATCCGCATTCTTTGTTTTCGAAGGAAATAAACATGGGTTTATTAACATTCACAAATTAATCCCCTACCTCGATAATGAGTTGATTATCGGTGAGTGTTGTGGAAAACAACGTTGCGGGGAGAGGCTCTGTACACGTTGACGGAGATCGTCCGAGGTGGGGCGGCATCTCACACCGACTGCAGAGAGGAGGTGAAGGCACGACGATCGCTCCTTGCGGTGACGTCATTCTTCATCGAGGTCTTCACATTCATCGCGTTCTCCAACAAAGAAGATGATGACACCTCAATATTTGAGTATTATCAGTAAATTCCAATCACACAAAAACCCCCAAAATAAAAATAAGGTTCACCCTTATTTATTAATTCTAAGACATGAATTCCCAAGAATTAAAAATTTAACTCTTAATTAAATTCATTGAATAACTTAATCAAATCATTTAATGAGAAGGTTGACTGGTAATTTAGAAGAGTAGAGGGTGAGTCACACATTAAATCTAGGCAGTGTTTAAGTTATTCAATGAATTTAATTTAGAGTTGAATTTTGAATTCTTGGGAATTCATGGCCTGGGATTAATAACTAAGGGTGAACCTTATTTTTATTTTGGGGGTTGTCGTGTGAGAGGAATTGGGAGAGAATACTCAAATCTTGAAGAGTCATTATCTTCTTTGTTGGAGAACGTGAAGAACATCAAGATATCGATGAAGAACATTGTCACCTCAAGGAGAGATCATTGAGCCTTTCACCTCCTCTCTGTAGCCGGTGTGAGATGTTGCCCCACCTCGGACGATCTCCGTCAATGTGTATGAAGCCTCTCTCTGCGACATCATTTTCCACAACACTCACTGATTGTCAACTCATTATCAAGGTAGGGGATTAATTTGTGAATGTTAATAAACCCATGTTTATTTCTTTTGAAAACAAAGAATGCGGATCAACTCAACATTAAGTTGATCTGTGAAAGAATATGTTGGGGGTTGGGAATATTTGATTGCGTGGGGAAACGTAGGGATTTCTTTTACATTCAAGGTTAAATTTACGTCCCTCGTTGTTGTTTATTATGCCGCCTGTTATCAAGATAACGAGAGGATGTCAGACCACCTGAACATGGGCGAACCTCATCCCCAATTTTTTGATTTTTCATTATGGTTTGGAACGATGCGGCGCGGTGCAACGGTACCACGCGAGAACGAGGAATAACATGCGGAGAAGGAGCACGGTGCCATAGGACCATGCCGTTGAGGCCGAAAGAAGCCACATCAGGATTCGGGCCATAGTGGTGGGGCATGGTGCCGTCGTGCCGCGCTGGAGAACCATTGAGATCCTCGGCCAGGGTGGTCCACGACGGAGGGGCTTGGCGTCAACGCGCCACGCCGATTGAAGGAAGGCCCTGACCTAGGGCCGCGGAAGTCAGCAACATGGGGAGGCTGGACTTTCTGGCTGCCGGATCATCAAGAGCTGCGACCCTTTGGCAGCGGCCGTTCGGTAGGGAGTGGCCTGTCGGGCCAGCCGCTGAAGCCAGATGGGGTGGGACACATCGGGTCCCGCGGGCTCGCTAAAGGCCGGTCATAAATGGCCGGCCGTTATACCATCAAGGGGTGGCAGCACCCCCCCCCCCCCACATCCCGCTCGGCCAAAGCGGCTAAGCCGCTCAATACGCGGGCCAGGCCGCCTGCACTGGGCCAGGCCACCCGTGCTGGGACGGACCCCCGCGCCATGCCAGGCCGCACCATTCTGGTCGGGCCACGCCCTATTGGGCCGTACGGGGACCTGGGTCGGGTCGAACAAGTTCGGGCCGACCCAGGGGGGTTTTGGGTTGGGTCGGTCCGGGCCCAAACCCCCTAAAACCGGACAGGTTTGTTCAAAAGCACGTAACTTGGTATACGGGCCTCCGATCGATGTACTGTCTGTTCCGATGTGATACTTGGATTGATACAAACGTTTGATTTTATTATATTCAAGGTTTTGAAGAGCATTGGGTATGGTCGTGTTGGTTCTAACATGAAGGCAACCAGGCCCTCAGAGCGGAAATGCTTATATCTTGAGCTCTGGAAGTCCGATTGACGTGCCGTAAATATTGTTGGATTACTATTGATTAGATGGAACATTTTCAATACTTCAATAGAGGTTTGGGAATAGTTGGAGTAGGACTGGACTGGATTGTACCCGAAATCCAACTAGGCCCCTAGAACGGAAAAGCCGATAACTTTCAGACCGGGCGTCCGTTTGACAAACCGTCAGCGGAGTTGGTGATCACATTGAGAATAGGTCCCTATGAGTTTACCCTATGTGATTTCGGGGAACAGTTGAGATATGTTCAGGTTGGTTTGTACACAATACCAACAGGTCCCCTGGGACGAAATGACTAATAACTCATAGGTCGGGCGTCCGATTGACGCGACGTCTATTGCTTTGAGCCCCATATGACGAGGCGGTCCTTTGAGGTACTTCATCGTGGTGCTTTGTGATACTTGGTGTATCGACCAGTAGGTCGTAGAGTGGACCCTCCTAGAGATGAGCGTACGGAGTATAGAGTCCGTGTAGCTGGATGAAACTGGGAGACTGCTTGTCTGATTCGAGTCGGAGAGACTTGTTTTTCCTAGTGGTGAGCACTACTGTGTTTGGGTGGCAGACCCACGATGGGGAGCACTACTGTGTTTGGGTGGAAGTCTCGTGGTACTCGACAGGAGGAGTACCTCTTTTGGATATTAGGGGGGGGGTGCACTACTGTGCTTGGGTGGCAGACCCCGAAGGGGGGCACTACTGTGTTTGGGTGGCTGACCAACGGCACTTGACGGGAGGAGTACCTCAATAGTCTTAGGTTAGTGAGAAGTACCTCAGAGTCGTGACAAGATCACTGTACTCGTCAGAGACGGAGCTCTTCAGCAGTTACAGTTTCGATAATGAAAATCCTGGATTGAGCTAAGTCAATGACCTTTGTGTTTTCCTCATAATTGAGACGGGTTACTAGATAAATTACATATATGTATGGGCATATACTTAAGTAGTGGTTATCCGTCGACTTCATATCTGTGTGATACCTTGTGGATGAGATGGGTTACTTGGTAACTTAGGTATAAGTATAGGCTTATACCTAAGTAAGGGATATCTGTTGAGAACATTCTTTGTTATTATCCTTGTTGGATTTAGTGAGACATTGAGGGTCTCGGGGTCCTTACTGAGTATCGTATACTCACCCCTGCAAGGGATTTTCCCGCACCTCATTTTATTGGTTGCAGATGATGGATATCACTGATCGTGGTTGAGGCTTGTAGAGATGAACGGTACCTGGAGGTGGATCTCACGATGAGACGGTACCCAGAGGTGGATCTCATGATGAGACGGTACCCGGAGGTGGATCTCACGACTATTTGGTACCCGGAGGTGGATCTCACGACGAGTCGGTACCCGGAGGTGATAGACGGGTGTGGAGTGCTGAGGAGTACATCTGTACCTACCCTTCAGGTAGGAACCCAGAGGATGATCCAGGAGATTCTTGTCACCTTTCACCTATTGTCCTTTGAGTTGTACTTTACTTTCAGTTGTAGCTGTACCTTTCTTTTGGGCTTGTATATCCGGCCCCTTGTACTTTTCAGCACGTTTGTTTTACTGCTTACTTAGTGTATCTTATTCTTGTACTCTGTTTGTGTGTGTTTTCATTTCATAATGACAATGCCTTCCCTTTTGTGGTTTGGATTTATGCCTTCGGGGCTAGTCTCCAGCCCCTGGCCTATGGAAGGAGGGCTTGGGGTAGTCATGGCACGGGCCCCGAGGACGGGTCGTGACAAATTGTTATCAGAGAAGTTGATTCTACCGCATAACTTATAACTCTGATATTTCATTTCTATGAGGCAATAGTGTTAAGAGTACTGAGTGCGGTTTTTAGTTCAGGGAGTCCTGTGTTGGTACGGGCGGCCGACGTATCCATACACTAGGACCCTGACTACTGATTTCCGACTCAGTGCACGAAAACACTAATTGCATGTGTGTTTTAAAAGGTTCTCCCTTAAAACAGCTCAAACCGGGTCAGCTCACCAGGTATAATCGTTTGACTGTGTCACCTCTGATACCAAATTTGACAACTGGATCCCGGTGACAGCACAACCACCCCGCCTTAATAAGGTCATTGGGTCCTGTCCCACCAGGTCCCTCCAGTTGCCATGCTGGGTGGGACCCCGCGCCTGGCCAGGCCACGCCAGCCGGTCTGGGCCACTCACTATTAGTCTGGACCCGGATCTGGGTCGGGTCAACCTGGTTCGGGCTGACCCAGGGGGTTCTGGGCTGGGTCAGTACAGGCCCAAACCCCCCTAAAACCAGACAGGTTCATTCAAACGCCTATAAATTAGGCTACGGACCTCCGATCAACGCACCATCAGTTGTGATGTGATCCTTGGATCGATAAGGTCATTTAGATTTATTATTCTCAAGGTTTATAAGAGCTTTGGGTATGACTGGGTTGGTTCGAACACGAAGCCAACCAGACCCTCGGAGCGGAAACGCTTATATCTTGAGCTCCGAAAGTCCGATTGATGTGTCATCGACTTCATTGGATTCCTCTTGATGAGATGGATCTTTTGGCATACTTAACCTAAGGTTTGGGAGCAGTTGGAGTATGGCCGGATTGGATTGTTCCTGAAATCCAACCGGGCCCCTAGAACGGAAAAGCCAGTAACTTTCAGACTGGGCGTCCGTTTGACGAACCTTCAGCGACATTTGTGATCACGATGAGAATCGGTCCCTTTGAGTATACCTTATGTGGGGTACAGTTGAGATACGGTCAGGCTGATTCGTACATGAAACCAACCGGGCCCCTGGGACGAAAAGGATAATAACTCACAGGTCGGGCGTCCGATTGACGCACCGTCTATTTCTTTGAGACCCCAATGATGAGGCGGTCCTTTGAGATACTTCTTTGTGGGACTTTGTGATACTTGGAGTAACGACCAGTAGCTTGTGGAGCGGACCCTCCTAGAGACGAGAATACGGAGTACAGAGACTGTGTAGCTGGATGAAACCTGAAGACAGCTTGTCTGATTCGAGTTGGAGAGACTTGTTTTGCCCAGTGGGGAGCACTAATGTGTATTGGTGGCAGACCCACGGCGGGGAGCACTACTGTGTGTGGGTGGAAGACCCGTGGTACTCGAAAGGAGGAGTACCTCTGCAGGCTATTAGGGGGGGGTGCACTACTGTGTTTGGGTGGCAGACCTCGGCGGGGAGCACTGCCGTGTTTGAGTGGCTGACCCGCGCTACTAGACAGAAGGAGTACCTCAGCAGTCTTAGGTTAGTGAGAAGTACCTCGGAGTTGTAACAGGATCATTGTACTCGTTAGAGACGGAGCTCTTCAGCAATTACAGTTTCAATAATGAAAATCCTAGTTTGAGCTGAGTCAATGACCTTTGTGTTTTCCTCATGATTGAGATGGGTTACTAGATAACTTAGGAATATGTATGGGCATATACCTAAGTAGTGGTTATCCATCAACTTCATATCTATGTGATACCTCGTGGCTGAGATGGGTTACTTTGTAACCTAGGTATATGTATGGGCTTATACCTAAGTAAGAGTTATCTATTGAGAACTTTCTTTGTGATTATCCTTGTTGGATTTAGTGAGACCTTGAGGGTCTAAGGGTCCCTACTGAGTATCGTATACTCACCCCTGTACGGGATTTTCCCACACCACGTTGTGTTGGTTGTAGATGACGGACATCACTGACCGTGGTTGAGGCTTTAGATGGTACCCGGAGGTGGATCTCACGACGAGACGGTACCCAGAGGTGGATCTCACTATGATATGGTACCTGGAGGTTAATCTCATAATGAGTTGGTACCCGGAGGTGGATCTCACAATGAGTCGGTACTCGGAGGAGACAGATGGACGTGGAGTGCTGAAGAGTACATCTATACCTACCCTTATGGTAGGAACCCGGAGGACGATCCAGGAGCTGCTTTTCACCTTTCAGTTATTGTCCTTTGAGTTGTACTTTACTTTCATTTGTAGTTGAACCTTTCTTTTGGTCTTGTATTTCCGTTCCCTTGTACTTTTCAGCACATTTGTTTTTATGCTTACTTAGTGTAGCTTCTGCTTGTACTCTGTTTTTGTGTGTTTTCATTTCATAAAGGCAATGCCTTCCCTTTTTTGGTTGGGATTTATGCCTTTGGGGCTAGTCGCCAGACCCTAGCCTATGGAAGGCGGGCTTGGGGTAGTCACGACACGGGCCCCAAGGACGGGTCGTGAAAAATTTGTATCAGAGCAATCGGTTCTACCGCAGAACTTATAACTTTGATATTTCCTTTCTGTGAGGTAATATTATTAAGCGTACCGAGTTTGGTTTTCATTTTAGGGAGTCTAGTGTTGGTGTGGGCGGTCGACGTATCCATACACCCGGACCCTGACTACAAATTTCCGACTTAGTGCACGAAAACACTAATTGCGTGTGTGTTTTCAAAGGTTATCCCTTCAAATAGATCAAACTATGTCAGCTCACCAGGTATAATCATTTGACCGTGTCACCTCTGATACCAAATCTGACAATCGAGTCTCGGTGACAGCACAACCACCCCGCCTTAATAAGGACGTTGGGTCCTGGACCACCAGGTACCTCTAGTTGCCCCGCAGACATGTGGGGCCCACTGTAGGGTCCACCCACATGCCCGAACAGGTCATCTGACTAATGATAGTCCCCACAAGCCAACACATTTCCTTTCTAGTGTGCTTTGTACTCACTCACACACACCCTGGGAAGCTTCCCAGAAGGTCACCCATCCTGATCACTACTCCAAGCCAAGCACACATAACTGTGGAATTCTAATCAGACAGGCTACCGAAAAGGAAGGTGCACCTTGTTAATATGAGTCATATCATTTATTCATTTAAACCTTTATCATTTGGGGGTGTTACAATCACCCCCCCCCCTAGAGAACAACGTCCTGGTTGTGGGCCCTACATCCCAACCCAGTTAGTGCACCAAACTTAAGGTTGGGTACCACCTCTGTTACCAAATGCGACAACCGGGTCCCGGTGACAGCACAAACACCCCGCCTTAACAAGGCCACCGGGTCTTGGCCCACCAGGTACCTCCAGTTTCCCCGTAGACATGTGGGGCCCACCCCAGGTTCCACCCACATGCCCAAACGGGTCATCTGACTAATGATAGTCCTCACAGACCAACACATGTCCTTTATAGTGTGCTTTGTCCTCACTCACACACATGTTGGGAAACTTCCCAGAAGGTCACCCATCCTAATCACTACTCCAATCCAATCATGCATAACTGTGGAGTTCTAATCAGACAGGATCCCGAAAAGGAAGGTGAACCTTGTTGACATGAGTCATATAATTTAGTCATTTATCCATTTATCACTTGGGGGTGTTACATGAACCTCAATAATCATAACTTAGATTTATTGTGGAACATTATTCTGAGAAAGAAACAAATTATCAATTTCCATTGAGAATTACAAAAAAATCCCTTTTAAATACATAAATATTGTACTTTTGAGATCCTAATCATATATAATCATTAATTATCCTTTTGTCTTGAAGCATCAGCTATATTGGTCGCCTTCCCATTGTGGTAATGTATCAAGAAGTCCTAATAATTAGACATTTTGAATCAAATTCACTAGAAAGTATTCCACTCCATTAGTGTGAATATAATCCTTTAAACTTTATGGTGTGTATATATGTCACTAATTTCTGCATAATGATAATTCCAGAATGTTATTATTGGAAAAATTACAACAATTATCTTCAGATCAACTATTGGGTATTTTTTTGGTTAAACATTCAATTGTCATTAGGCATAATCTATAACCATATAATTTTTAAATACCATGGGTTTCTCTATGATAAAACACATTGTAAAAAATCATCTTATTCTTAATATTTCACTTAATTTATTTGAACCAAGACATTAAACATTCTTGTGGATGGTGTTTCACCTTCTCACCCCTTAGTTTTGAGTTCGAGCCCTACACCCTTGCTAGATGTGATATGCTTTCATTTTTACAAAACAATATTAATAAAATTTTTATAACACCTCCCTAAAATATTTTGAATATATATAAAAATAACCTTTTTCTTCCATGGTTATAGAAAACATGAAGTCTATAGATACATTTAATCTTATGAAAAGATCATTATTCATTAAATAATACTTCATGTTGAAACTAAGAGATATATTTGACATATTCAAAAAAAAAATATCCCAAAATATAACTAATCTATATAAAACCCATAAACATGAATTTAAATTGGTGCATCAACAAATTTAAACTTACTATCGACCTTAAACTCATAAACTAATAATGGTAACAATAATAATTATTTTCATCAAGTTTGAAGACATATATGATTCCAATATTTTCACAATCTATATATGTATCCATATTATTTTAACAAAAATTACATTTTTAAAAATAGTTACATGTAATAATTCTAGAAACCAAATACATAAATACTTTAATCAATTAATTCCATTCTTAAATATTAATCTATGATTCATCATATTATTCATGGAAACCTCCTTATTTTTTTATTTCATTTTATGTCTCTTCAAAATCAATAAAGAAACCATTACTCATCTAACCATTATCACATTTAAGAAATTCCCATTGGGTATAGATTTAAATAATTCATATACAATCGTCATTTATTACACACCACCATTTATGATACGTTTTGAAATCTATTTTTTCGTTCATAATGTTAAATAAAAAATAACTTTTTCATTGGAATTTTCTTACTCTTTACCCTTATTATCACACCATAAGTCATATTATCATCCAATTGAGACAATTACATGAGTTTTTATTCCAAAATTATAAACTTTTGTGAAACTAAATATTATTTTCCTTGTGGACCCCATTACTGAGATCTTAGAAAACCTTGAAAATCAAAACATTGTTGAGACTGGATGTTGGTTGATGAGAATGTAGTTAGTCATATATCATGATAAATAATTTTTTATAATCAAAATATCATACACACCCGTAATAACACAATTTTGTACCTCATCAAAAAAAATTATATTAAATTCATCATTGACCAAGTTCCTGATGCTTCTCCCCATTTAAAAAAAATCTTAATATGATTAAAAAATCATAGTGGGACATCACATAATCCTGAATTGTCATTTATAACATGTATAACTCATGACCCATTAATTTAAATATTTGAAACCTTTGGTTTGTCTTTGTTTATTCATGGTCATCATCTATTCCAATATATCATGATTATTTTTGAAATGTTATTGAATCTCCGAAAAATATCACCCAGTATTTTCAATTCGGGTGTGTAGCAACGCTCATTATAGTCCACTAGTTGAAGATAGAGTCCATATCAATGTTTCATTTTCATAGTTATTATCCCTATTTATAACTATTCCAGAGAAATATCCACTTGTGGTATCCTGAAAATTATATTTCTTTAGGAGTAATCCACACCATTCATTACTGTATCAAAGTAGGTTCTCTTATACATAGGATTATTATATTATTTCTCCCAAATGATTTCCCATATTAGTATCTATAGGTTAATTAATACTTTCTATGATACTAACATTAATGACCCAAATTTATAATAAATATATTTTACATCATAATATATTAACAATAATAAAATAACATGATGATCCATTCCTAAATAATATTGGTTTAACACCATTTTTGTAATGGGAACGACCTCTCTGGTCCATTTCTTTGCGAATGTCATGTGTATGAGGTGATTTTGGGTGGTCAATGATATATATCTCCAACATTTTTCCAATTTTCTAGTTTGGGGAATTGTTCCAACGATAGATAGCATTGAGGAGGGCAATAGTAACCTTCTATGAATAGTAGATCTGTGACCATAGGTGAACAGTGTCATTGTTAACCTTCTGTGAACAGGGTCATCGGTGACCCTTGGTGAACAGTGTCATCGGTAACCTTCTATGAAGAGTCCCATCAGTGAAAATTTATATCAGTAAACTCTAACTGTAACCACTTGTTCCTTTTAGAAATTTTCAATTCTATGAATAGTTCCATTGATGAATAGTTATATCAGTAACCTCTAACGGTATACTGTAATTCTTTTTCCAAATTTCAAATTCTATGAACAATTCCATCAATGAACAGTTTTATTAGTAACCTCTAATAGTAACCTCTCTTTAAATTTCCTAAATTCCAATTCTATGAACATTTCCACTGGTCAATAGTTCTATCGGTAACCTCAAATGGTAACCTCTCTTTCATTTTCCTAATTTCCAAATCAATGAACAGTTCCATCAGTGAACAGTTCTATCTGAAACATGTAAGGGTAACCTATACTTCCTTTTCCAAATTTTGAGTTCATAAATATTGTTTCTAGAATAGTGAGGTATAACAGTAACCTCTATTTTCTTTTACTAATTGTGATTTTGTGAACAATGTTTCCAGAATGGTGGGGTCTATTGTTAACCACTATTTCATTTTCCAAATTATGAGTTCATGAATAGACCTTCCAGAACGGTGAGGTCTATTAGTAACCTCTATCTTTTCTCCAAATTTTGAGTTCATGAACAGTGTTTATAGAACGGTGAGGTCTATTGGTAACCTCTATTTCAATTGACAAATTTTGAGTTCATGAACATTGTTTCCAGAATGGTGAGGTCTATCGGTAACCTCTATTTCTTTTACCAAATTACGAGTTTGTGAATAGTGTTTCTAGCTTCCTACAGTTTCACCCCTTTAACATTTCCATTGATGTAAAATACATTTAAAGCCTCATTTTAAGGACATTAAAGATGATTCAAAGGCTATAGATATTATATTAATAATTCATGAGGATTGGGTTTTATTACATGGACAAACCCCGTGGTTTAATACGATCCTCTTTTAATGGGAAATTAAGCGTATCTTAAAAGGTCGCTCTGTTAAATCTTCAATAGGGACAAGATATCTTCCTCCCTTTTTGTTACTCCCAGCTCATTAGTGATAGATTATCTAACATTTCCTTCCTTCTCATAGGAATCGTGAGATCAAATGTTTCACCATGGATTGGATTCCCCTTAAAGTTCTTCATACTGCATGTGCACCCTCTACATTGGTGCAAGTGGCAAGGGTCGACCCTTAATTGAAATAAGGTTTGGTTTTTCATGGTTATTTTAGGTTTGTCTCCTTCTATTTCTCCGATCCTTATTATAGCATGTAATATCCATGCTTTTAATGAAGTTTTCATGGGTTTTGGTTGGTTCGGTCGTACCATGGCATACTCGGGTGGATGCAGTTGGCGCGAGAGGAGGCTCTCATGACCCGTTGTGTGGAAAGTTCTGATATAAAGAATGTCAAGAACTGTTTGAGGTAGGGGATTCATTGATTCTCTTTTATTTTATGTGAAACTGTATAATTAGCATGTTTTATCCCACAAGATCACAATGGAATTGACATAGTAAATATTTGAACCAGATAAATATATTGATATCGATCGTATGTTATTGCCTCTTGTTTTCTAGATAGTGTGATATCTATGATTTCTAGGTATAGATATTAGTTCTTAATAGAAATTGGTAATGAACTTAAATCAGAGTTAATTGATAATTTATTGGATGTAGATAAAAAGGTATGCAAATGAATATGGTTCTTCTTGTTGTAATTTGTGTTAATGAAAATGGGGCATTAAGCATGTTTCATTATTTTTGATAGCTTACAATTTAGGTTTCTAGAATATAGAACATATGAATAATAATCGGTTAATCTAAGATACATTAAAGGGATAGTTGTTGGATAAAAGACAACTCCTTGTATGGTCCAAAGTTACCTGATTAATTTTTAAAGGGACAAGATCCTAATTGTTAAAATGATTGTTTTCCGGTTTCTTGTGTTGTGATGTAATCCTGAATTGTAGTTGCGATATGTGGGGGCATGGAGGAATTTTGGCTGTGGTAGTTGATGACACCTATAGTGGCGAGATGCATCAGTTTATGCATGTGGGCGTTAGGGAGGACACCAGGGATGGCGGAATAGGATGGATGTGACTGTTTGATGCTTGCTATTTTTGTAGTTGATTACCTATTTTACATTTCCCAACAGCCTATTGCTACTGGTCATGCTTACCGTTCATTCAGAATGAGTTGAAGACGCATGGGGTATGCCACGTGCTTTCCGTGTTTAGCCACTCAAGGGAGGATGGGTCAACACTCTTGCTATATGCGGCAATGACTTGGCGGGTAGTACATCTACTCACCATGTTGACCCCCCTTGTGTTTAGTAGCATAGAATATTTTTCTAAAATTCTTGGGATTCTGGGATAGTAATTCGGTAATGAAAAATTGAATTAATGTTATTAACTCATGCAGTTGTATTTTTCTAGAACATAACTATGAGGATGTAATTTTAAAAGGGTAGTGGACTTGGGGTGTGATGCTAATGAAATTTAATGTGGAATTTTAAATGGTTAATTAATGTTTAAATAATTTATTATCATAAAGTTGAAATGATAAATAGGTAATTAAGTAAGGAATTAAATCATTTTTAAATGGTTGTGTACATATATGATACATAGTATTAGAAGTGGAAGTTGGGAGATTGAGAGACATTGGCTGCAGTTGAGTCTATGACTAGGTTGTGCCCAAAGTGTGGTTGTGATCTATAATATATTCTATATTTTTGTGTTTCTAAATGCTACACCACCCTGTCAGTAGGGGAAAGTGACACCACAGGGATTCTGCGCACAGGGGGGGTGTTTTCCCTAACATTCTAGTGGGAGGATGGATGGCCGACTACCCCCTTTTGCCCCGCTCTCCTCTCTTGGTAGATACTAGTACTGGTAGGCATAGTGGTCAGTTTTCCCCATATTTTTGGGTAGAGAGTTGTAATGGCTTGTGGTTATTAATAGACATAAAGTCTAGATATGGTATCCTATAGACTACAATAGGTGTAACGTGTATAGGCTGTGATGGATTGGGGATACTTTCTCAGTGTATGGGATGTAATTACTTGAGGTATAATACCAAAGGTATGGAACAGATTATGTGAGATGTGGTGGCTTCTGGATACTACATAGTTACTTTCTTGTGTTAATGTGGTTATTTGGTTGCATCAGGTGCATGTTGTGGTGCATCGATCATGTTTCTGCAGGCAAGAATTTTTGGAGTCAAATGCTTAGGATGTGCGACATTGGTGCAACGTGGAAAAAAAGTGGGGAAGTAGTAGTGGGGTACCATTGATATTCTTTATTATATTATATACACTTGTATGAATTACTTTGTGAGAGTATCCATGGTGTGCTTGGGAACATAGTATAACTAATTAGGTGACATTTTAGTTTAACATGTTGTTCACTATGCTTTAGCATGCTTTCTTTACTTTTTCACGATAGCCTTCAGGGAGGATCCTACTAAGTATACTGTTATACTCACCCTATGTTTATATAAACTATTTTTCAGGTCACATTGAGTAGGATGAAGACCTATCTGGTTTCTACTAGCTTGGGGTTGCAGGATCTGTCCGGGCTTGTGTTTGCTACGATTATTAATTTATTTTCGGTAATTGCAGTTTTTTCCGTATCAGTTGTAGTAGTTTTGCATGAGATTACATATGGTACTTTAGATTTCATTTGTATATTTGTCTGAGTTGGAGTTGGTTGTTGTCTATCTAATCTATCACTTCCGCATGTTTTCTATTAGAGAGTAATTCCTCCCATCTTTGTGTTTATTATATCATCGGTTCTAGTCACCAACTCGGGGCCTACTAGAGGCAGGACTCAGGGGTCATTATCACCCTTCTTACATTCATAGTCCAGGAGGGATACACATTATGGGGAAGGGGTAGGGATTGAGTGGTATTATAGGTCCAGTTGACGGATAACATAGATTTTGGAGTTAGACACATGTGAGGATGCATGGGTTGGTAGGGCAATAGTGTCATTCATGTTTATCAAGTGATGTAAAAACTAGAGACTGGGTGATACATATGCGTTTAGGGCCACCTATGATCTGATGTATGAACCTTTAATGTTTACAATACCTACTAAATGAGTTGTTACTAGTTTTAGGGTAGAGACATAGGAAAGGATCATGCATCATTCATCATTGTGCATGTGTTTGAATGGGTAGACCTAGAGATAGGTTATTCTGAAATAAATAAATTAAAAAAATAATTATTTAATTTTGAGTCTTCCATATTCTAGATGTAGGAGCCCTAACTGTTTTTTATTTTATATGTATGACTCCAGGTATATTTCCTCGTCCGGATCGCATAGAAGATGTCCAGCTAGCTGTTCCAGCAACTTGTTATAGGGTAGAGCATGACGGCAATGACACTAATTGGAGGACACTCCAATAGTTTTAGTGCCAAAGTATTCCTAAGTACGAGGGCTCCATTTCAGATACAGTCACGGAACACTGGTTAGAAGAGGTAGATATTGGCTTTATTTTTATCCGTGCTCGGGAGGACCACTGGGTGTCCTTTGATGTGACGATGTTGTGTGGAGCAGTGAGTAAGTGGTGGTTCTTGCTCATTGGGTATCAGAAGGATTCGAAGATCTCACGGGAGGAGTTCTGAGACAATTTTGGGGTCGAGTTTTTTCTTTGACTACGAAGGTGTCTAGTCGACATGAGCTTCTTACACTTTTATAGGGGTGCCCCATTGTGAAGGAGTTTGGAATCCATTTAGGGAACCATTTACTATATGCTTTGGACCTGTTTTCAGATGAGGAGGCCAGGGCCAGGCATTTCGAGGAGACTTTGTATCCATAGATCCTGTGCCAGGTCACCCCATTTTTGCTAAAGTCATTTATTTAGGTGGTGGTAAGGTTAGAAGTCATCAAGATGACTTTGTCTAGGACTCAATCATCATGAGAGGGGTGTCATCATGATTCCTCACAATGTCGAGCTATGGTTCGAGGTTCTTGGTTTTCAGGACAGAAGAGTTTCCCTTCTATCGGGGTAGGTTCCAGCCCACAGAATATCATTTCTCTGGGGTCAGCAGCTCTTAGGCCTAAGCCAAAGGACCAGGCATATTTTTATCTTGTGGTTGTCGAGGTCATCAGCTGCGAGAGTGCCCAACCTTTCCGAGCAGTCATCGTTCATTAGTTTTTCCGCACCACGTTCCTCCATTAAAGCAGTTCCAACTGAGGCTACAACAGCTGTTTTCACCAGCTATAGATCAATAGTGGGTAGATGGGGTAGGTATAGGATAGCTCAGTGATGCTCCCCATCCTTAGACAGTAGAGCATGTATGTGGTACTGGTTGTTATCCGTGTGAGAAAGGTCGTGGAGGTGGTCGTGGTCAACTTCATGCTTTAGCGTTGATAGCACCAGGCGAGCCAGATGTCGGTCGAGATACCATTTTCTTGTTTTCTACGATGCTGTATGCATTGTTTGATTTTGGAGTGACACACTCCTGCATATCACCTACCATTGTCTATGCTTTGGGACTTGAGGTAGAGAGTCTTCCAGTGCCCTTGGTGTTGACTACGCCAATTGGAGGTCAAGCAGACTTGTTTGAAGTATATAGAAACTATGAGCTAGTGTTGGAGAATCACTTCTCATGGGGACATTTCCTATGTTTACGAATACAACCATATGATGTCTTCCATGGAATGGATTGTTTGTATTCGGTGTAGTCTATCATGGATTGCTTCTAGATGAAGATCATTTTCTTTTGTGTCGATTGATAGCCAATGGTGTTTGATGGTGAACAAGATCCTTGGATGGGTCATAGGAGCATTCCATCCCTATAATCCATGATGGCTGAGATGGTGTTGAGTTCATCAAAGGTTTAGTAGTTGGAATTTTCTATGGTCTTAGAAGAGTACCGAGATGTTTTTCATAAGAGGTGGTAGCATTACCCCCTTGATGACTGATTGAGTTTGGGATCGAGCTACAACCAGGAGAGTCTCCAATATTTATTTCCCCATATAGTATGGCCCCTTCAGAGTTAATTTAACTAGGTATACAACTTGATGGTATGGTATAGTGTGGTTTCGTACAGCTAATTGTGAAAATGTGGGGTGCTTTAGTTTTGTTCTTGAAGAAGGTCGACGATATTTTTTGGTTGTGTGTTGATTATCATCACTTAAACCAAGTAACAATAATGAATTAATATCATATTACATTGATTGATCATTTATTCGATCAACTGAAGGGTGAAAGTTGGTTCTCAACGATCAACATGTGGTCAGGATATCATCAGATGTGTGTGAAGGATGAGGATATCCCAAAGACTACATTCTGTTGTCGTCATGAGCATTATGAGTTCGTTGTAATGTTGTTTAGTGTAACAAATGCTCTAGCTATGTTCCTAGGATTGATGAATGCTATGTTCCATGTGTTTCTGGACGTGTTCATGGTGGTTTTCATTAACAACATCCTTGTATACTCCACGTCCGAGGAGGATCATGCAAAGCATTTACACTATGTTTTGGGAGTTCTTCGTCAACATCAATTGTTTGGGAAGTTAATGATGTGTGAGTTTTGTGTTCAGGATGTCAGTTTCATGGGGTATATGTGTCCCAGCCAGGAGTAGTTGTGGATCAATTAAAGATAGAATCAGTTGTGTCATGGGAAGCCCCCAAGAAAGTGTCGGAGGTGCGAAGTTTCCTTAGTCTCGCAGGCTACTAAAGGAGGTTCGTAGCTAATTTCTCACGAGTTGTGAATCCTCTGACCGCTTTGACCAGGAAGGATCAATATATCATATGGACTAGTCTGTGTCAGGTAGTGGTCAAGTGTCTAAAGGAGATATTAGTATGTGATCCAGTTCATTGCCTTCCAGCAGAGGGAGTTCAGTTTTTTGTTTTCTACGATGCTTCACATATGGGTTTGGGCTATGTTCTGGTGCAGAAAAGATCAGCTTTTTCTTATTGTCTCAGAAGTTACGTCCCCATGAACGTAAAAATGTCACAAACAATCTTGAGTTGGAATCCATGGTTTTTTCTCTGATGTTTTTGATACATTACCTAATTGGTGAGCTCTTTGTGGTTTTCAACGATCATAAGAGTTTGAGGTATGTTTTCTCCCAGTGTGACTGGAACTTACGAAAATGTCGATGGATGGAGTTCTTACAAAAATATGACTTCGAAATATTGTATACACATGGAAAGGGGAATGTTGTAGCTGATGCACTGAGTCTGAAGTCACATAGTAGAGTAGTGATTGAATCTGGTGACTTCAAGAGAGTAATGAAATAACTTTTAGCACGACATCTGGTTATGGGAGAATTTGGGGGAATAGGTTGTCTTTTTCAGACTATGGTGCAGTTATCTCTCATGAAGAAAGTTGAATATTCATCAGTATAAGTGGTAAAACATATCAATGGAATTTATTACTGGTTTACCTCAAACTCTGGGAGAACATGATTTTATTTGGGTTATAGTGGATCATTTAACAATATCGGCCCACTTTATAGCAATCGAGGTGTTGAGATCTATTGATGTTTTGTCAAGGAAGAATCTAGAGGAGGTGGTGAGACTTCATGGAGTCCCAAGGATGATCATTTCTGATCGAGATCCTCACTTTACTTGTAGAGTGTGGAGAGGTCTCCAGAAAGCTTTTGGTTCTTAGCAACGCCTTAGAACTTATTTTCTTCCTCAAAAGAATGTTAAAAAAAGCGAACCATCCAGACTCTTGAAGACATGTTACGGTCTTGTGTTCTTGATTTTGGATGTTTGTGGATGAGGAAGTTACCCCTGGTGGAGTTTTTTTTACAATAATAGTTTTCACTCCACCAGTGGTATGTATCCATTTGAAGCCTTGTATGGCCAACCATTCCATTCTCCATTGTGGTATACTGGGGTCAGAGAGTTAGCAATTCTTGGACCGGAACAAGTGTAGAATACCACAAAGACCATCTAGGTTATTCGTGAGAGGATGAAGATAGCACAAGATCATCAGAAATCATATGCAGATCAAAGTAGCAGATCCTTAGAGTTTAATTTTGTTGATCATGTGTTTCTGAAGGTGACTCTCAATCATGGGTAGTGAATGTTTTTTCATGAGAGTATGCTATATCCATTATTTTTTGGGCCTTTCTAGATGTTTTCTCATGTTGGAGATGTGGCGTATCGAGTAGCACTTCCCCCGCAGTTGAGTTAGATACATGATTTTTTCCATGTATGACAACTCCATCGATATCTTCATGATGACTCTCACATCATCGATTGGGTAGAGATCGATATTGAAGATGATGAAACATGAGGGGAGAACTGTGGAGATCCAATATTACAAGGAGAAGGTGTTAAGTTGGCGTTCTACCCCATTGGTTCATGTCTTATGGCGACACGGTGGCTTGGAGGAATGTTCCTATGAATTTGAGTCACATATACATGCTCAGGACCCATAGTTGTTTGATTTTTAACTCTATTCATGTATCGATGTGGCCTTTGTGGTAATAAAACATTCATGATTATGAGATGGTTACCTTTTGTTGTTTTGTGGATTTCTGTCTTTTGAGAGAAATCTCAATGGGTGGTTTATCAGACACCATTTTGTTTTCACATTAGGTGGGTTTGGAATTCTTGAGGGCAAGAATGTTTTGAGAGGTATCTGATTTAAGGGTCTATACCTCTCTGGTCCATTTCTTTGCAAATATTAGGTGTATGAGGTGATTTGGGAGGTCATGTTTACTTATCCCTAACTCTTTTCTAATTTTATAGTTTGGTGAGTAGCTCCAATGGTAGACAGTTGTGAGCAGTGCAATGGCAACCTTCTATGAATAGTGCTTCAGTGACCTTAGGTGAATAGTATCATCGGTATCCTTCTGTGAACAGTGTCATCAGTGACCCTTGGTGAACCGTATCATCAGTAACCTTCTATGGATAGTTCCATCGGTGAACAGTTCTATCAGTAACCTCTAATGGTAACCTCTCTTTCCTTTTCCAAATTTCTAATTCTATGAATAGTTCCATTGGTGAACAGTTCCATTGGTAACCTCAAATAGTAACATTTCATTCCTTCTCCAAATTTCAAATTATATGAACAGTTCCATCAGTGAACAATTCTTTAGGTAACCTCTAACGGTAACCTCTCTTTCCTTTTCCATATTTCCAATTCTATGAGCAGTTCCATTGGTGAACATCTCTATCATTAACCTCTATTGGTAACCTCTCTTTCCTTTTCCAAATTTCCAATTCTATGAACAGTACCATCAGTGAATAGTTCTATCGGTAACCTCTAACTGTGACCTCTATTTTTGTTGCCAAAATTTTGAGTTCATGAACAGTGTTTCTAGAATGGTGTGGTCTTTTAGTAACCTATGTTTCCTTTCCCAAATTTTGAGTTCTTAAACAGTGTTTTTAGAATGGTGAGGTCTATCAGTGACCTCTATTTCCTTTTCCAAATTTTGAGTTCATGAATAGTGTTTCCAGAATGTTGAGGTCTATCGATAACCTCTAATTTTTTTGGTAAATTTTGAGTTTCTGAATAGTGTTTCCAGAATGGTGAGGTCTATTAGTAACCTCTATTTCCTTTGCGAAATTTGAGTTCATGAACAGTGTTACCAGAATTGTGAGGTCTATCGGTAATCTCTATTTCCTTTTCCAAATTTCAAGTTCATGAAGAGTGTTTCCAACTTCCTACTGTTTCACCCCATTAGCATTTTCTTTGACATAAAATACATATAAAATCTCCTTTTATGGAATTTAAGGCCGATTCAATGGCCATAACTCCTATATTAATTACTTTTATGGCTCATGAGGTTTTTACTTGGTCAAACAGTGTGGTTTAATACGATCTGATTTTAATGGAAAAATATGTGTATCTTAAACCGTTGCTCCATTAAATATTCAAAAGGGACAAGATATCATCCTCCCATGTTCTTCCTCCTTGTATTATGGTGCTAGACACTCAAAAATTTTCTTCCTTCCCGTAGGAATCGTGAGATCAAACTTTTCCCCATGTATTGGATTCCCCATTATGTTCTTCCAACTACATTTGAACCCCCTACATTGGTGCATGCATCAAGGGTCAATCCATCATAAAAATAATGACTTTTTTATTGTGGTTCTTTTGGGATTGCCTCCTTCTATTTCTCTTTCCTCTGTTATAACATGTTATCTCCATGATTCTAATGGAGTTTTCATGGGTTTCAGTTGATGCGATCATACTGTGGCATACTCGGGTGGATGCAATTGTCGTGCGAGGAGGCTATCATGACCAGTTGGGTGGACTATTCTCAACATGATAAATTATTTTATATCGATCATTTTTTCTTTCCATTTGTATTTATAGTTAGTGTGATATTTATGATTTCTTCGTATATCTATTTGTTCTTGATGGAAATTGGTAAATAACGTAAATCAGAGTTAATTGAAAAAAGTTTGGCTAAAGATAAAGAGGCATGCAAATGAATCTGGTTCTTCTTAATGTAATTTTATGTTTACAAAAATGCATAAATAAGCATGTTAAATTATTTGTGACTACATACTATTTAGGTTTCTAGAATATGGAACCTATGAATATTAATCGGTTAATCGTATATGGATTAAAGAACTGATTTTTTGATAAAAGATCACTCCTTGTAGGGTCATGAATTACACTATTGTTTGTTAAAGGGCCAAGAGCCCAATTGTTAAAATGTTTTTTTCCTATTTCTTATTCTATGATGTGATAATGGATGGCTATTGTGATATGTGGGGGCCTGGAGGCCTTTTGGTTGTAGCAACAGATTGCAGCTAGAGTGGCGAGATGCATCAGCATATGCATGTGGGTGTCAGGGTGACACTAGGGATGATGGAACTAGATGGATGTGATTGTTGGATGATTCCTATTTCTTTTTGGTTGATTACCTATTTTAATTTTCCCCACTACCTGAGGTAGAAAGTCATCCTTACCCTTTTTCTGAAAGATGTGAATACACGATGGTTATGCCACGTGCTTTCCATGTTTAGCCTCTCAAGAGAGGATGGGTCTACGCTCTGGCTATAGGCAGCAATGACTCGACGGGTAGTACATCTACTCACAGTGTTGATCACCATTGTGTTTAGTAACATAGATTGTTCTTCTATAATTCCTCGTATTGTGAAAATGTAATTTTGTAAGGAATAATTAACTAAATGGTGTTTACCCATGTGGTTGGAGTTTGCTGGAACATAACGACGAGGTTGTAATTTTAAAAGGGGTAGTTGACTTGGGTTGTCATTCTAATGAAATTTAATGAGGAATTATAAGTGGTTAATTAATTTTTAATGAATTAATTAATGGAAATGTTGAACTGCTAAAATGGGAATGAAGTAAGGAATTAATGCTTTTTTAAATGGTTGTGTGCTTATAGGATACCTAGTCTTAGAAGTGGCAGTCAAGAGTCCTAGATAAGTTAGATGTATTTGATTCTAAGACTTGGTTATTCCCCAAGTGTGGTTGTGAGCTATAGTATATTCAATATTTTTTTTGTTTCTAAATTTTACTCCACCCTGTTCGTATGGTAAAATCACACCCTAGGGATTCTAATCCCCTGGTGGTGTTTTCCCCATCATTCCGGTTGGAGGATGGATGGATGACAACCCCCTTTGGCCCCTCTCTCTTCTCTTGGTAGATAATTTTACTTTTAGGAAAAGTGGTTGGTTTTCCCCATATATGTGTGTAGAGGGTTGTAATGGCTTGTGGTTATCCACATACATATATTCTGTATATAGTATCATATGGACTACTATAAGGGTAATGTGTATATGTTGTGATGGCATGAGGGTCCTTACTCAGTGTATGGGCTGTAATGGCTTGAGGTATAATTCCCGACGTATGATACATGTCATGTGATCTGTGTTGGCTCCCAAAAACTACATGGTTACTTTCATGAATAGATGTGGTGGTTTTTTTTGCACGAGGTGCATGTTGTGGTGCATCGCCCTGGTGTCTGTGGGAAAGCCTTCTTGGAGAGAGATGATTAGGACATGCAACATTGGGGTGAAGCGACAAACTAGTAGTGAATTAGTAACAAGGTACCCTTGATATTAATTATTATATTATATACTCTTATATGTGTTACTTGGTGAGAGTATCCATGGTACGGTTGGGATCTTATTATACCTATTTAGGTGGCGAGTTATTTTCACTAGTTCTTTAATTTTCTTTAGAATGATTTCACTAATTTTTCACGAGTGGATTCAGGGAGGATCCTACTGAATATACTTTTATACTCACCCTATGTCTATATAAAATATTATTCTGATCACATGGAGTAGGTCGGATATCGAGTTGGATTCTACTAGATAGGGGTTGCTGGATCTGTTTGGGATTGTGGTTACTACTATTTTTACCTTATATTGGGTACATTTTGTTTTTTCTCTTTTATTTGTATTAGTTTTTCATGATGTTACATATGGGTACATTGGATTTCATTTATATTTCTATCTGAGTTGGAGTTGGTTGGTGTCTATCTTATCTCTCTATTCCACATGTGTTCTCTTAGAGGGCAATGCCTCTCATCTGTGTGTTCACTATACACTCAGTGCTAATCGCTAACCCGGGGCTTACTGGAGGTGGGACATGGGGGTCATTATCTCACTTCTCACATTGTTGACCCAAGAGGGGTACAGATTGTGGGGAGGGGGTCGTGACAATTGTAAACCTAGATAATAAATTATTGGTTCTAGGTGAACTATATCATCTTCCACTATGTCCTTCATAACTATCACCCTTAATATATATATCATTATTAATACTTTTATTTGTAATTGGGGAAAAAGAATTGTAATAAAGAGATAGATTAGATAGTCATTAAGGTTAAATAATGAAGAATTCCAAAAAAAACCTGGGCATATGTGTATGAGAACAGGATGCTATCATTTTAAAACAATACCATGCATATCATAGAATCATAAACATGAGTTATGGAATAAATATTAGTATTTCATAAGCGATGAATAATAATGGAATAAAATAACATGATCTATGAGAGTAGAAAATATGCATAAGACATTGATTTATTCCATACAAATAAGTACAAAAAATAATTTCCTCAAAATTCATGTCTCATTTAAAAAACATTCATAGTGGTATGGGTTCACTTCCCAAACCATTATAGTATCCAGATTTCACTCCTGGGACTAGCATAGTGGACATAATACTATATTTATCTAGGTTACCTCCCCCTTATATTCTAACTTATCTCATGAGATATAACTATTTATATAATCCATTATAGGGATATATCGGTCCCTCGCATCATGGTTTATAACAAAACAACTCATAATTGTTATTACTCAACCTCCGTCGATGGTTCTAATGTAACCATTACCCTTAGATTATAAAAGGACCGCACATCCCCTAATGAAAATCATAAATTTGTCTACTAGATTATTAAAAAATATTTATCATAGAATAAATAATTAAAATAAACGGGGTTTATAAACATTTAAACAAATAATAACCCATGGAAAATAAATGGTTTTCCCAAACATTCAATTATATCACTATTGAATGACACATGGAAGAGTAACTAATTTCATTAACATTATGTCATCATAAACCTATAAAATTAAAAATAAAGACTAATGATTTAATTATATGATCATATACTAAGTAAATCATATGTATCATCAAAGTATGACATCTTAGATGAATAATATGTTTTATTGATAACATGGAACGATTTTTTTATGAAAATAAAAATTCTCTAATGAAATTACTTCCTTAAAATATGAAAAAATCCAAATAATCAATAATATTTTTAAATTGAATATAACATTAGAAACTTATATTTTGTTCTTTAAATTATTTATTGTTCATTGTAATGGAAAATAACATTCATGCATTACACATTAATTATAATGATTCTATTAAAATTTTCAATAAAAAGTCAAATATCCTTTTTTTTGAATAAAATAAAAATATTCCTATTAATTATTTTTTAGAAAAGTAAATCATTGGTAAAAATATCTTTACACAATTATTGGATAATTTTAAAATATTTTCATAATGAATGTTTAAAAATCATTGGAATTGAAGTACAAAAAATTATGATATAAGAGAGAAATAATTTCATTTTTCCATAAAAACAATCATTTAAAATCCTGAGTTAAAAAAGTAGGAACAATGATGGGAAAGAATGTACATTAATATATTATCCAAAAAATAATAAAACTCATCAGTTTCTTGAGATATAATTACTATTATTTTATCATTATAAAAATAATAATGAAAAATTACAATAAACAATGTGATTTTAATGTAAAACCATTAGTACATCGATATCTTCTGAATCATAAGCCCTGGAATGTGTAACATTAAATATAACATTAAATATATTAATAATAATAATAAAATTAAATTTATAACATGTCAATAGACTATTATATAGAACTCTAAGAATAATATTAGTTCATAACATCAAATATGTACAAAAAATAAAATATGAGCGAAATTTCCTTACCGTAATTCTCAACTTCCTTCACACATTCAATATTTATTATTTTCTGTGGCCCTCAGTATTTTTAAACACAATTGATTATTAGGAGGGTTTTATAATAAAATTATGGACTCTTTGATGTAAGGATGGAATTATTGTAGATATTTTGTTATATATTGGTTGATTTAATGTTCTTTTTGGTGTGTTAAGAGGAGATGAGAGGGTTTTCCTTTTATTTGTAGGGGAAAGGGAAAAGGTGGAATTTTAAATATAAAAATGTGTATCTATTTTTTAAGAAAGGATACAGACTCCAAAATATTCTTTTATTGAACCTTATAAGGTCTAAACATTTTCATAATTTTATATAATATTAATTATTTTGATTAAAATATTGAATTCATTTTTTTAAATTTAGTAATAATTGTAAAAAAATATATTTAAAATTATACCCATAGAAATGTGAAAATGTTTATTCTAAAGATAAAATTTTCATAAGTATAAAATATTTTAAAATAAAAAGATAATATAAGATTTATTCCAATTAACTAAACTGGTTAAATAAAAAATATAACTAAAAAAAATATTAATTTAAAAACTTTTTTAAAAAATATATATCATTGTTAATTTTGTGAATGAAGTATAATTTTTAATAACAATTTGTATTTTTCCACCTGTCACTATAAAATTAACCATTAAAAAAATTAATAATTTAAATAAACATAATTATGATATTTTTATTCAAAATATTATGATTTCTTTTTGAAATAAATTTTTATAATTTGTAAAAAAAAAAATTTTTATTTTGGTGCAAAAATTATTTTTTAGAACATAGATTTTTTGAAACATATAATGTATTTTATAAAAACTTATCAATTTTTTAAATATATTTTAATAATATACGAATTTTTACTAAAACCTTATAATTTGGTTATTACATTTCATATAATATTTTATAATGGCTAGGTTATAAAAATCGTATATACACTATAATAATAGTAGTGTATTGTTGTTTGTTAAAACCTGGTGTTATAGGCAACACAAGATATCTAAGAAATTAAATTTATTGGAAATAAATATTTTATAAATTCTTGTGGTGTAACACCTATGACTCTTGGAAGTTCATTATTGGTTTCCCTCATCCTCCATGGTAGATAAATTGTGTCTTTTCAATTTGTATGGTTTCTTATCCAATGTATTATCTCCTCATTACTTTCCTCTTATAAATATTTCTACCAAAACCCTAAAAATAAAACTAGATAAATATAAGATCTTTGGTATTTCTTAATTTTCTGATTTTGATGTCATAATTATTTTTGGATACCTATTTGTTTTATAATGGCTACTTGGATTGTATCATGGTGGATCACCTACATGATCCCTGAAATTGGTTATATTAGATGTATTGTTCCCAGGAATCTATCGTTATAGATAAATATATTTTTTCTTCTATATTCAAGAGGGGTTTTAAAGGAAGTTCAATTATTTATCTTGTATTTTTATATTAATATTACATTATTATTTTCATTATTTTGTTTTAAGGAAATTAAGATACTATGGTTTTCATGTTAATTGGCCTTAAAACCAATTATAATAGTTCATGCCTTATTTAGTTTGTTTAAATGCCCAATCGGTTCTTCCATGTTTAAATATTCATATTTCATATGATGATTATATAAAAAGTGGCGGTTAAGTGTTCATGTCTAATTACAAGGCTTTTTACCCCTTTTTGAAAAATTCCTTGAAAAAATATACCTTTTAATTTAAATTAATAAATATTAATATATTAGAATTTCATTATTTTGGGTTTAATTTGGAAGGTCCCGGTAGAAAAATTTCATAGTTTTATGGATTGGAAAACACATAAGTTATTTTTTCTACATGTTTTGGAAGTTAATGGTTGCTGAAATACACAAAATATGTACCCCATTTTAGGTGGTTTCATTAATACTATTCCTTATATGAATATTTCATTATTTTTTTAATGTGGTTTTAAATTTTCTGAAGGATTGGTTTTGATTTCTTGGAAACAATTTTTATTTTTGAAACGGATTTGATGATAAAAATTATTTTCATTATCTTTTATTCTTTATTTGAGGCCATTTTTATTGATTTGATAAATCTTTATTTTGATTGATAACACACCCATTTAGATTGATTATAATTATAAAAATACTTCCCTCTAGGTAGAGGGATATCCCATGGGATGCTAGGTATTAGGTGTGTATTCCTAGAAAAGAACCACTATGTGTGGTTATCCTCCATAATATTAGATATATATGACAAATATTTCTAAAAATAGTTAATTTAGGTAGACATATTTTATTCTTCAATACTTACACCTAGGTTATTGGGATATGTGATTGAACCTAACTATTTTTCATTATTCATTTGATGTGTGATGTTCTTAGATATCCCTCACCCGATATATGTTATGACCTCTTACCAGGATGTTATTGTTTTTTTGAATTGAAAAAATATATTGATTCAAATTTTCAAAAATGTTGAAAAATATGATCATTTTATACTATTATATGCGTTCTTCAAAAATTTATGGAAATAATAAAATTAATATTTTATTTTTAAATTATGATAAAATTATATACTGGCTTTAGTTTATAGTTTTTGAAAGGAATCCATACATCCACTTGTCTGCATAACTATTAAAATGTTATTCTCATTAAGAAAAATGGTTTTCAGGACGATAATAGGTTTTACAAAGTATGTTTCTATCTAATTGGTGAAATAATATTCCAATTTAATTTAATGATTTCTTTAAAAATATTTAAATGTAATTTATGAAATATCCCATTCAAGAAAAATAAATTCTTTTTTTACATGGAAAAAAAATTTTAATTTGTGAAATATGGTACTTTTTTGAAAAATTATTATAACATGTTTTTAAGTATAAAGAATAAAATCCTATTTTATATTCATGTTTTCAAACTAACATGTTTTATCATTTCTTTTTAAGTATTATTCATCTAGTAAGTGGGTGCAAACCTATTAGGCTACATATATCATACCTATATAATTATAAGTTTAGAAGGTCGATAGTCTATTGTGTATGATATTCGATATCTTAGTCATAATTTTTTATTTGTGTGTGTTTATTCCTGACATTCACATAGATATTTGTAGAAATTGTTTTACATATTTCATTCATCTTTTCAGTGTAATTATTCTTCAATATATTTATACTTATTCAACGAAAACCCTTCAATTTAAATAATTTTTTAATATATATATATATTCATATAGTGTATATTTTTTAGATATTCATTTATTTCTGATAAAGAATCATTGTTCTTTATTACTTATAATTGGTAGATCATTGTTTTTATATTTTTTTTGTGCTGAAATCATTCTTAGAGGATCATCTTTGATTATCAAGTGCCTTTTGCATTCTCTTTGAGATCATGAATTCACTTTATTCATTTCCATATTTTTATATAGGTTTCCAATTCCTTAGTGACCTTGGTTTAATTGTTAAATTTTGTGTCAGTGATGATACCAAAAAATTGAACATATATGTTGTGATAAATGATTAAATGTTCATTGATATGCAGTGTTGGTGTTTTATGGGATGAAAGTCACGTGTTGAAATCTATTCTATCCTATTTTTCTATTTCTATGTCCTTAGTTGGATTATGTGATTATTTTTCTATTTTATTTGATTCTCTTATTCCTTTAGTAATTATCACCTTATGAGATGGTTTTGGATAACATATATAATAATTTGAATTTATAATTTAAAATAAATTATATATAAACACCCGAAATGGGTTTTAATTATATTAATTATTAATTAATTTAAATACAAATAATTGGTTTGTTATAAATCAGCTGATGGTCTGGGATAGAAATATAGAATTCAATTAAAGTATTACACAAGAAAATTATTTTTTATGGTCTGAGTAATTAAAATAGAACAGATGATTGTGTTTGATAAATGAATATTAATTTCTAATTGACAATAAATTTTGTTAAATTTTTACATATATACTTATATACATATGTGATATCTATCTCCTCAACCATTATTGGTCTTTTCCAAATAGTCATGTGAGTAAATAGATTTAGTTCAGGTATATGTATAGGCAATTTCACTAAATCATGTTTAGTATGACATACGTATATATATATATATTACATATGTTTAATAAACAAACAAGATTTACCGACCAAGTTTGTAGGGGGATTGATGAAAAATTATTTTTTGTTCTAGGTGTTTTATCAAAACCAATGTCAATGATGAAATCATGGGTTTACTGTTCTCCCATCCCTGATTTACATTTTTATGTAGCTTGATATATGGGTTTATCCTTGTTTTGGTGACTTAAGGTGTTGAGTATGTGGTAATAGGAGAAGTGACGGTTCTTAATTTCGTCATACTCTTATGTGTGGGATGTATTTCTATGAGGTTTTAGAATATACATGTATTGTAGTTTTCGTGATTGAGGTTACCATATGTTTATTGTAATGGTCATTAATGTAATGATGTATTGCTGAAGATTCATGGGCCATGATTTCATTCATACTTACAACACGATTGATGATGTGACTATAAGTGTTTCATATATGTCTAAATGAGGTATGGCATGAGGTCAATATATAGTTGTGATATGGTGTCCTTGGTGGGCATAAAGACTTATATAAGGGACTGAATCAATAGATTTTTAACATTTCTAATTATGACTTAAAAAACAATGGGGATGTGTAGGTGTGGCTCACTTATAATATAGATTATTTTTATATTTATAAATATGGTTTTTATTAGTACATTTTGAGTGAGCCTCAGTGTGTATAGGATTTATTTTTACTTATTTGGAACGTAGATGGTTTCCCCTATTTATTCCAAAGGATTTAGCATGAATCATTCACATTGGAATATGTGTTTTTCTGATTAATCATATATAATACAAATTTATTCCAACAATATATATATATATATATAAATATTATTTGGAGTTTTTAAATGAATTAATTGGATATTAATTGCCCCTTTATTTTTTCTAAATTAAAAATGAGTTCATAGTTTCTACATAAAATATATTCTTGGTATTATAATTTTTACTGCTACAAAAAAATAACTTTTCCACTAATGGGATGGTTTATCTAATTATTAGTCTAGTTAAGTTTATTAGAGAATATGATATCTTGTCAGAGATTTAATTTATTTGTGGTGACGCCTCACATTTATACATTTTCTACACTCAATTATAGTAATGAAGATGATTAAAATTGGGGGTGGCATTCTAGGTTCTTAATTACTAAAATATAAGGAGGGGTACCAGGGGAGGGGGGAATGAAAATTTTGTATCAATAACGATGGAAAATTTATTAGAAGGGTTAATTTGATAGGAACTATTTTCGATTTTCTATGTAGGAAGAGAATCTCTATCCATTGAGCCTAACACATGAAATATGTAAGGGAGACCGACCATGTCAATTTAAATTTTGGGCCTCCAATGCATGTATAATACATTTTCTGAGCATACCAAGATATGTGATGATTCTTTCTAGAAAAAAACATAGTTTAGGATATGATATAGTAATTATATGTTCAAATTATTGAATTGGGTATGTTATGGTTATTGGGATAAATATTAATAAATTAGTTTTAATTATTTTATATTATGGGCTAAGGGAGTCACTACATTGTTGTTATTTTATAGTTAAAGATTCTTTTCGACATCATACTCTTGTAAAAATTAAATATACAGAGAATGAGTTTCCATCAGACTACTAAAATTTTGATATCACTGGTGAAGGTCCTCAAAGAAAGATTTTATATGTGTTTCAGCTCTATAGGCCTCATAAGTACGAGGGGCTAATTTCAAATTGATATACTTGTGATTTGTTTGGAGTATTTAGAAAAAAAATTCCTCACAATTTGTTCTTAGAGGTAGTATTGGAATCAATTAGATATCATTACATTGCATTAATCTTAATGAATGTGATGGGCTATGATACCTATGGATTGTGAGAGGATGGGTATTTCATGGGAGTTTATTTGTGATCAATTTTAGACCATATCACATATTTAACAATGAGCGTGGTCTAAAAAAATATAATCACACACCTCTAATTAAGAAACAATGTATTGGTGTTCTATATTTTTTTATAAGAACCTATTTAATAATTATTTGTACATTATACAGGAGGATTATGATATGATGAATTATTTTGGGAAGGATTTTTGTTCCATGATATTGCTCTATGTCACACTATAAATTTTGATGATGTGTATTCTTGTGAAGGTGAAGGACATCCAAAAAATAATGGCTAGGTATATATTTTCATAGGAGGGGAGTCTTTTGGACAATACATTGAGAAACATTATGACTAAAAGATCCCATTTTACTGGTCAAATGAAGTATTAGATACCAAGGAGTCAATACATTATTAATTTATCCCATTTCATTTGTGTTAGAATACCTTGGGAAAATAACAGTAGAACTATTTAAATTTTTTTTATGTGCAGGTGTTGGAAATAAAAACCAAAAGTGTACACCACTTAATTATAGTCAGTGTGATGATGGAATACATCATCATGGTTTTTATATTAAGTGGTATGCTATAAGAAAACAATAGTTGGGATTTATGGATTTTCAAAAGTAGAAATGGGACTTGGAAGGCAACAGAAGATTTTTTGATCCCTTCAAATACATAGTGATGTAAAGAAGAGAATAGTAATGGAGAAATTATCCATCATGTTTAGATATAAAATGGAGTATGAAATAGTTATATTAATTTCATAATGATTAATGTGTTGGGATAGAATGATATTATATGAGGTATTATCCATTTATTTTTTAATTGGTTATATAATTTGATTGGTTCATATGCTTCTCACTAATTCTTTGAAGAAACTCATATCCATGTTTTTATAAATTAAGTGGGGCGGATTTTATTACCCTTATTTTTAATGATACCAATTAGATCCCAGTATATCATTTAATATTTTTGAAAATAATGTTATATAATGCCAGTACTACATCACTCTTTTCAAGATTTCCTACATATATATATATATCTCCATATGACATTATCCTTTAAATTGACATGTTTTCTTTTTTCTAGGATATATATGATTCATTAATGAGTAAGTATATTATTTAGATTGTTAAAAGATATAATATTTTGATTTGGTAATAAATTAACATTGAATAAGTCAGAGGCATATCAAGGTCATTATTTAATTGATGGTTGATATGAAGTTGATTTTTGTTGAGGATCATCTTATGATTCTTCATAGAGTTTGGAAGTGTAACATAATATTTTTCTAATAGAGGTTGTGATACTACCCCCTTGAAATTAAATCATGTTTGTGATAAAGCTAATGTTTGGGGTCACTCTGATATCAATTTCATATTACAGGATAAAACATTCCATGTTGTTGGAGCTATAGACTCATATTAATTAACTTCTGTAGAGACAATTTATTTGGTGTAATGTGACAACGTAAGATTTATTTGTCTTTACTATACGAAAGGAATATAAAATTATATGTTTTTGAATTAATTATCATTCATCATCTATGTGATAGTGAAATATCATTGTCCACTTCTATGTACTGATGAGTTATTTGATATAGTGAAGGGTTTATGATGCTTCTTAATATAAATTCCAATTTTGGAAATCATATGATGTGGGTGATTTTTGAGTACATTCCAAAGGCTAATTTAAAATATAATTATCTACATTATGATCTTAATTTAATTTTTTCAATGATAATAAATCTCTTTCCATCTTCACAAGATTGATGAATTTAATTTTATATGAAATTATTTATCAATTAATATTGGTGTTGATTAATGAAATCTTTTTTAGTTTGTTTTATTGGGAGATAATGTACAATATATCAGAGCTATATTGGTAATTCATAATCATTATTAGTTACATTGGAATATATCGATGTATATGCTGTAGTCATGTGAGTTTCACTTCATGATACATTTCTTGGTGTCAACATGGAGTATCATGAGAAGCTTCAAATAATAATGTGGTTCTTTCGTAGGCTTCCCCCATAATTTTTATGATGTTATAGATTTTTCATGGACTTATACATTATTATTGATGTATCATACATAAAAAATAATGAATTTAAACTTCTCAAATAGATTTGACCAATGATTCAAATGTTTTTTTACATAGAATGACCGTTTCTATGATATTTTTGATTATTTAATGGAGGTGTTTATCTGTTCTCATGTTCATTTTCTAATGAGGGAGGTTGTTTGCTTTGATTTTAATTTTTATTATTCCCATCTTTTATTTATTGGTGTTTTGATACAATATAAATATGCCATATCATATTATTCTTATTAGTTATAGACTCACAAATGTCTATATATTGATAATAATCTACAACACTTTATAACAATGAGTTTTTAGTCAAATTACCACAATTTTGAGAACTTTATAGTCTTTTTAGATAATAAGAGACATACATATATATAATTCCAATGGGATATAACTTTAGATCATTGAATTTATATGGAATTGTTATAGAATTAGAATGTCAGGATTTCAAATACACTATAAAAACATGATTTCATGGTTGTTTCACTCATAAAAAAGTCATGTTGTGTTGTTTTGTAGGTAATAGGTTATTCTTATTGAGTGGTGTATAAGAAATTTTTTATCCATGTTTTTATGGGATATGGTGGTGGGGAAGCATGATGTCACACCCCAAACTGACACTTTTGTGTTATTTTATTTATTTATTAATCAATTTTTAATTATTAAATTAAAGAAATTAATCTTATGTCAAAAAATTAAGAAAATCAAAATCAAAATTTAATTGACAAAAACTGAAACTAATCCCCCTCCCCACCCCTTTGTTTACTGCTTCCCTTCCTCCATTACCTCATGATGTGGATTCCCCCTCCCTTCCTATTGTCTTACAATGCTGACGCCCACCCCCTCACGGACCTCTGACCGTGCTCCCTCCTCCCCAAGAACCTGCCTCTCAATGGTCTCTCCCTCTGGAAGCTTCTTCTCCCTTGTGTAACCTCGCTGATTCCTCCTTCAATAGGTATCTTCTTCGGTTTTGTCTCGGCTAAACACTAGTTCATGGGATGACTAGTTTTTGGTAATCTCTTCCATTTTTAGGGTGTGCGGTGGGTCTCCCTGGTCTTCCTCGTGAAGGGTTAATCATCCTCCGCTAATGGTGAGGAACTTCGGACCATTTTGGTTCATCCTCCATCGTTTGAGGTTGATTTCTTTTACCCTTTTAAATGATTAGATAATTTTATTGTTTTCTAAATTTTTTTGGGTAGTGCGAGGTGTTCTTTTGTAATGTTATAACATGATTATGAGTTATAAATTTGTTTTTACAAAATAAATGGATATGTGTTTTTGTTATTGGATCGTAGTATTCTCTGAAAAGTATTTTATATATTTTTTTAATGTGCGATTAATGTTTTCAAAGGAACTTGAGCAGATTTTTTTTTTGAAATGGTCTTTTATTGAATAATGGAGTTCTGTTGGCATATAGTACATGTTGTGAATTTTTAAGAATGAATTGTATATTTTTTAATCATAAAAAGGAATGATTTGGAAATTATTTTGGGTTGTGGTTTGATTTATAAAAAGGGGATTTTGGGGAATCAGTTGAGAAAGTGTATGTCTTTCTTGGGTATCTCAAAGGTAAATTTATAAATTTAGTAATTGATGTTAAAAAAATTTAAATGAATTTTTGGTGTGACTAAAATGAAATGAATAAATTTTTCTTGGAACATAGGTATTTTTGTGTACTTTTTTATGAGTTGTTAATTATATAAATAATGGGAAGATATTTACTGAAATCAACTTATTTTGTTTGTGGGTTCCCTATAGGTTAATTAAATTGTTCAGTGTCTCCTCGAAGGGTTGTACATACATATATAGGTAGGTATATCAGTATATATATATATATATATATACATATTCTCCTACACATATTCCTTCATGGTATAAGGAATATGTGTATTGGATTAATGGGTATATATATAGGTGTGTATGTGTGCACAATTGTGGGGCGATATTTGTCAAATTCATCGGGTTCTATATTTTTCTTCTTGGCCCACTCCCATTTTGATGTAGGTATCCTTATGAATTGAAATTTAAATATAAATAAATATTTATTTATTCTGAAACATTATTTAATGTTTGTTAGTAGCGTATTATATTTATAATAAATGTTTATTTAGAAATTGAGTGATTCAACCTCTTTAAACGAATTGAATGAAATAGTATTTTAATTGAGCATATTAACTTCTAAGGGGAATTCCCCATTGGCCTTTATAAATGAGTGATTTATTTAAAAGGGTGACTTGGGATTTTAAAGGAGTTTTATCTAGATTTTGGTTTAGGAATATGGCATGTGTTTCTACATTTAGAAACAATGTAGTGTTAAATGGTAGCATGAGAACCATTTGATGCTTTTGTAAAATTAATTACACTGAAACCCATATTTGGGATGAATCAAATTTTATATTGGATGTTAATGGTATTGGGTGGTCCTCATGTAGTGCTTCTATTATGTGTTGGTGGCCGTGATTCGAGGGTGATTTTGTTGTGTGTGTGTTGATGGTGAAAGATGAAAATGAATGTGTTTTATTTCATGGTTGGTATTTTTTGACTAACTCCCTTTTTAGTTTGAACATGGGAACCAAGAATAGCATGGGACTTTTTATTTAATGACTACTGTACATGATTAGATTACGCTAGTGGCCCATAGTAGTGGTTATTTTTTATCATTTCTATGGGATTAGGACCCTTGATCTATCCACGGAGGGTAAAGGTCAGGAATATTGGGAATTATGATTTTATTGGGTAGGGCATGCCTTCTTGATGAGTCACATGTATTGTATATTCTAGACTATTCATGAGCTCCTAGTGTAACAACCATAGATTTTATGAGAATTATTATTTTTTAATTTCTTTGAAGTCTTTTATTGTACGCTATGCCAATATTATCTTTCGCAATACACAACACCATATTATCTTGTATTATATACAACACTATTCTTCCCTTGCGTTACATACAAAAGCAACCTTCCTATATATCTTACGTTGTACGCAATACAAAGTTTCACTAAACAACGATATGTTGTTAAAATATTATATAAACTAGTATTTATGAATAGTAATACCCACTTTTGGAATTTTTAGAAATTTTATCTTTCAAAATGGACTTCATTTTTGGTTTTGGAAAATCATAATTAACCTAGGGTGAATTTTTTGTATTTTTTTGAATACATTCAATTTTTGTTGAATAGTGAAAATAGCATTGAGTTATAGTTTAAAACCGAATTTTTATTTAAATAATTATTTATTTTATTTAAATTTATTTTATGTCATAATATACACATAAAACCTATATAAGTTCAATGTAATTCATTGGAGTCAATTTATAATAATTTTATATATATATAAATTTTATAGAACTTTTCACCGTGTTTTACCAACCTCCTAGGAGAACTCGCAAATTTACATAAAACATAATTTTACCAGTTTTGTGAGTTAAATTTCAAAAATCCGAGATATACAGCTAATATGAAGGATTAAAATGTGGTTCAATAAGATAAAAATATTTTTGGTGAATAGTAACTTTTTACTCTTATTTATAGCAATTAAAAGTAAATAGGGAAATTAAGGGTAAAAGTAAAATTATTATTACCCTAACACATTTACTAATTCTATTGGATAAGTGTAATTCGACCCAAAACAGCCTTAGAAATAAGATATGACAATTTAAGTCCACTTAGATTAGATTAAGACATTTATTATAATTTAATTCAAAGAAGAGTTAAAATAATTAAAATCAAAGTTTAATAAGTAAAACATTTTTAATATAGGGTTATAAATAAGATAAATTGGACTATAAATATTAATTAGATATCCAAAATTATTTACTACATAATGGTATTTTATTTAAAATTTTCAGACATTAAATAATTTAATTTATTTATGACACAATGATGAAGAAGTAATTACCTTTTTAATGAAATATTAACATAACTGATATTATAAATACCCAAATAAATGTAATTTGAGAATTTTTATGAATTAAAATAATTATATAGGTTAATAAAACATATTAGGGTTTTTTAAATGAATTTATTCTGAATTAATTACGATGATATGAATTTATAGAAAAGAAATACCAAATAGTGTCAGAATTCACATAAAAGAGTTAAAAAAAATATATTATATTATTAATCTAAATAATGGTACTAAAATATACGGTTCTACCAAAAGTATTTTATAATAATATATATGACATTAATGATCCAATTGGGGTTCAATGTTTAGTTTATTGTATGTTTAGTAACCATATAGTGTAAGAATACAAGAATACACTGTAAAAGTTAAATTATTTAACTTTGAGTTAAATCAAAATGATAAGTTTAAAATGATTACCTAAAATTATCTAAAATCTATTGGTTGAGAGGATTTATACCCCTACCCACCCTATCCTCAATATAAGTTACTTTGGAGCCATTATAAACCAAATATTAAATTATTATGAAATAATATTTTATGTTTTTTCTAAGGTGCCTCTCACCTCCGTTATAAAAGGGCACCCCCCCTTATCCTCTTTACACAATTTTGATCCTTTAAACTCGGCCATACCCTACCAATTTCTTTTCAAAAACTCTTTAATTATATAATAGAGGTTCTGGCCTTCTCAAAAAAATAACTCTAGTTCCCCAAGAGGATGTTTAAAAGAGGCATGTCGAAGAAGAGGTAATCTCTTCTACCGATTATTTCATGTTTCGTTCTTCTTATACATCCTCTTATTTAGTTGTTTCATTAAAAAATTATAACATAAGTATTAATTATATACTTATATGTTATTTAAAATATGAAACAACCCTATTTCACCTCTTATATATCCTACGAAAAATGAAATCACTGCGCATGCATACGTACGAAATACTCTCTCCACACCATGGTGTAATATGTTTTTCTACCACCACCTTACATGGATGGGTACAATGGTGTAAAGAATAAATAAGTATGATTATTATAACATGATACTAATTCTGAGATATTATATCATCCACTCCAATTCCATTCAATAATTATGGGAACGATATCATCACTCGTGTGTATGCCCGGATTACCATCTCCACGATGCGAAGAGATTCATTATCCATGTTAACCATTAAAGAATGATTAAAAAGAATAAAGAATAAATAATAATGAGATATATAATATAATAAAGCTATTGTATTTATGTGTTTATATATATATATCATTTACTTACTTCCATTCAATCCAACAAGGAAAGGAAAACTACATTCATGAGTAAGGGCGGCCTACCGTCTCCATGAAGGGTGTATTTCATTTCATTTATCTATATATTATTTATATATACAGAATATATATGATATATAAATCATCATTTACATTTATGAGGTAAGTAAATCTTGATATAAGTAATAATAATATCATGAACAACAAGTCCAAACACGTATGATAAATGAAACAATTTTACCCAAAACACTTCTTTAACATTGAATTGACAAATGAACAGTTAATATAAGGCCATAAGTGAATCATATATGATATCATAAAAATTATTATGATTATGTTACAAGATAATAATAGTTTTATACTCACTATAAAGGATTCTCAGACACATACGGTTGAAATTGAACATAAGGTAAGGGATTATTTTGTCTCACTTTTATTTTCGTGAGACATTTGCCTTAATCACCAACAATTTATTTTGTATGGTGTTTATGCTTCCCCGGAATGTTTTATTATTTTTATTATGAGGGATATGATATTTAAATATTAATATAATTTTCCTTATTTTATGAAACATATGATTTCACCGATTATAAATGATAATGGATAATTATTCAAATATCATTCTTATCTGTGATAGTTTATTCGTAAGTATTTAATGGGGTTATGTTTATCATCCATGTCCATGTGTTCTCAATATGTTTTCATAAAATGTTAAACTTTCTTCCATTTTTTAAAGTGATTTTTACCCTTTTTTTACTTTTAAGACATCGTATAGAAGGAATAATTCTTTTGTTTACCATACGAGGTACATTTTGACACTTATGACAAAAGTATGAGAAGAAGGTATTTTAACTTATACTTCATGAACAAATTTTTACAGGTTCATAACGCCTAATTTACATGAAGCATACTCAACATGATTTCATGATTATTTTCCACAAAATCCTTATATTTTAAAATTGCATGTCATTTTGTGAAAATAAAATGATTTTGAAGAAGAAATGATATTTTCCCCAAGAATTCATTTCATGTGTTTTGTCAAAACTATTTTCCATCTAAGATGACATTATTTAGTATGATTATGTTTAAAGAATATTGTCACTATTATTTACATGGTTTGATTCTTCTTATGATGAAATGATATCCATTTATTTTATATGGATTATGTTATGATGAGATGATGTTTATGAAACCCATTTTATTCTTTTGAATATGATGAATGAATTATGTTTATTTTGTGGAAAAGTGAAAATGTTTTCATTATGAGATTGGTGGGAACTATAAATCCATAAAATGTATTGGATAAAGATTTATATCTCATGAGATAGAGATAGTTGTAACATAAAGTAAATCCACTACAGTAATACAGGGCTGGAACAACAGATAAACTGAATTCAGTAATAGACTTTGTCCACTTTGATGGACTTGGTAGCAATGCCATGGCTACAATAAAAATCATATCATGTGTTTAATGGTTTCCTAAATTACATGATTTATTCTCAAGTTATTTTATTATTATTACGGTTCCTTTATGATCAATTATTTATGTACTTATGAGAATAATGTCATTACTCCTGATTTTAATGTTTTATGTTCATGTTTTTACATTCAAATGTTTATGGGTTGTTTATATGTTCTCAATGTTTACCCTTACTAAGAATTTGAGGACACCCTTTTATATGTTTTCTTTTCTCGAGGTCAGGAAGACTATTATTAAGTAGGATATCCCAAAAGGGACTCCAGATCTGATGAAATAAATGGGAGACAATTTAGATGCTTTATGAACCAGTTGTTTATGTTTCCCATTTTCTAAAGACACTATACCTATATAGTCTTATCGGGGTTTTGGTATATGTTATAATATGTATGATTCAATTATGATGTAATAACAATGTATGTAAAGTATGGGTCGTTATAGTTGGTATGAGAAGAAAGGTTTTGTTAACCTTTGGAAACTAGGATGTGAAATCATTAGTGAGATCCCTAGAGATATTTCTAAGGTATGACTAGGGATTTCCCTAAGGTTAAGTATAAGTATAGGTTATAGTCTTAGAATTACGGTAACGATCATATAATTAAACCAAAGATGTTAGAGATTGCAAGTACTCCCCCTTGATTATGTTGTTTTTCTAGTAAGAGTTTTTCATCTCATACTATTCTTTTTGGTTATTATAAAATGGCAGGAAACAGGGGGATTCATGTTAATGGAGATTATGATGAACAATGGAATAATATTATTCATACGAAACCAAATGAAATAGGATTTGGATGTCCATACATTGTTATTATTCCTATTCAGCAATCACATAATATGATCAATAATCTCAACTTTGGTAAGTTTCCTAAGTCATATAATAATAGAAAGATGGAGATTCATGATGATCATAGAGGAATGAATGTTCAATTTCCCTCACGTAAATAATGTGGTAATAGGCATCAAGGAGAATGTTTCAAAGGAACTGGAAGATGCTTTGGGTGAGGAAAAGAAGAACACAAAGCCAGTAATTTCAAAGGAAAAGGTTCATTTATCACCATAGACAAGGATAATGGTATTGAAAATACATCAACAATGGTTAAATGTTTTAAATGTTGAATGCACGAGAATTATGCAAACCAATGCTCTAAGGGAAACTTTCATGAAGAGAATCAGCATGGTCTTATGGGTAGTATTTATGTTTCTGATGATGAAGAGACTACTAATGATATATGGGATGAATGAAGTGTTGAGGAATAAAATGATAAATCCTGGTCAATGGTTTAAGAAGGTAGTGGAATTATTGTATGTTAATCAATAGTTATGTGGTATTGGTAATTTAATGGTACTATGGAATAACGAAACATATAAGTATTGTTACACTATTATTTTTTCTAATGTATTTGAAAGTATATGTTAAATGGTACCGCTAAACATGACTAATTATTCAAATATTTTTGGAAATAAGATGATATGCTCATAAATAAGGGATAAAGAGATAATGAAATGTTTGGTAGTATTAAAGAGATCGTGACTAATATAACGACAAAGTGATATCATGGTTTTAGTATATTGAAATTTTGGGATTTTGGTATGTGGAAAGAGTTAAATTTTGACAGAATTCATGTTTTCACTAAGGTTCATTTTTTAGGAGAGTACATGATTAAGATATTCACATGTATGGAATGTGACTAACAAGATATATCTTATGATATATGGGAGATAAATGATGGTATTCTTGTGATTGTTATGTGACCATTCAATTAGTCATTTTATTTTTATTATGATCTTGGACTAAAGTATTTTTGATAAGCCTAAATATTAGAATGAATTAAGTTATACATAAGATAGTATTGTTTAAGGAAAGAACATTTTTCGATATTATTACATGAATTTTATAATAATATAAAAAGTGACAACCTACAGGACAGGTGACAACCCATCCCGTCAAACAAGGTTGCGGGTATCGAACTCACAACCGAAGTGTGCAGGCCTTTATCACCTACTTTTGGCCTATAAGAAGTACCTGGTTATTAGAAACATGTTTTATTTAATTATGCTATATGATAGATAAATTATAATTCCATTTTTGAAGTCATATACGATTAACCTCACCATATATGGACTTATGTATATTTGATAACTTTTTCTAACCTTTTGTTTGAGACAGATGGAATGAACCATCATTCAATCACATGATCTGCTAACTCTTCACGAATGACAAATTCAACATCATTTCTTTATGATATGAAGTGGAAATTGTTCATGGAACTTCCAACGGTGAGATTGTACCAAAGTCAAGTATGTATTTCTTCTAATTCATATTTTTCTACATTAGGGAAATGATATTGAAAACCAAAAATGTTGTCCTAGTACTCTCATATCCGATAAATCGAACGATACCATAGATCATCAAAAATTTATGGCTATGTGATTGTTTGATTTTTCGTAGCCATGTTCTCTACCACTATAAGGCCCTAGTCTTATACATTACTTAATCCTGAATTAAATGAATAATTCACATAGAGGATCTTTTCAGGTTTAGAGTTTTAGAGAATTAGGTCATAACTATTACATCTCAAAATATTGCATAGTAGACACTTCTACTAAGTTTCGATAAAATAAAAAAACACTTTAAAAGAAACGTGTCTAGTTCCATGTTTTATATAGAATGTCTTTCCTTGATCCCATCCTTGAACCTATTGATCTTAAAGTCCTATGGAAGACATTTCAAAAACTTGGGATGAGCTTAAAAAGCCTAGTAAAGGATACACAAAGAACGAAAACTGTTAGTTTTTCAAAACAAAAAGTAAACCATGATTACATTACCAAAGTAATACTTCTCACCTTTATGAAGTATTAAAAATTCTTCACTGAATAAAAGACCATTACATACCCTTTTGTAACCAAAAGATTACCATAAAACCCATATAAAGAACACATAACATATAAATGGGAACATGAGACATAAACATACTTAAATGGAATAACCATACGGTCAACATCCACACATTCATAATGGAATAGCCATATGGCCGACTTCCATACCCAATGAATTGGTGGTTATAACGTAACCACCCATCCTGGTATTCACAACCCCACCCGTCATATGGTTTATCACATAACCACCCATCAAATGTCCAAGCACCATTATAAAATCATAATACATAAAACAATTATAATGGAAAGGAAACATTTCCACATTTTAAGAACAATATATCACTTAAATATATTGACATAAAAAATCTATTTTCAAAACCATTTTCAATACCAAAAAAGATTATATTGTAGTTATTTACTTTTAAAAATATAACGGCTTGTTGAGGAAGCCAAAGGTCAAATAATACGCGCGGTGGTAGAAAGGTCATTGTCACCGTGTATGTTAAAAAGAAACATACTTTTTGTCATTTAGTAAAACTCTTCATATAGAAATGATTACTATCGAGAAAAAGTATAATTCAAAGGGGTTAATATACTGTATAAAATAAGGCCTTGTATTAGAACAAAAATACGCCTTAGTGAAAGGATATCGTGACGAAGTCACTTACAAAGACGGTATCCTAGGATTAAGGATAAATCAATTACATAATTATCTGTGAAAAATGAATACATAATATATTATTGGATATTAAGTGTAAAAAATCAAAGGTTATTTAATCATATTCATAGAACAACATATTCAATGAGTACAAGTTTATCCCACAGAATCAAAATTGGGTTAAGAAGTTCCCTTGCAAAAATTTGAAAGCCTAATGGCGTCACATCAATATTCAAAAAATGAGTTGATGAGAGATAAAAAAGTTGTATCTCATCACTTGGACATAAAATTTATAGAAATAAGGATATATAAGAACATATCCCATCATAATAAGATTAAAAGACCTAAAAAAGAAGTCTTTTAAAATGAGGAGGGTGAAAGGTTCCATTACCGACTTGGGTATCTTTCAAAACATACACCCCATGAAAGAAGGACAATACCAAATTGATGTAAATACTCATAAAAGAAATTATATTACCCAAAGTGTATAATAATGTGCAGTACATATACCACTCAAAGGAAATGGTGGCAAATGTAGCATAAATCTCAGAGGAATAAAAGTGAGATGAAAAATCCCTTACAAAAACTCGGCAGCCTAACGGAGCCACTTAAAACTTCAAAAAATGGATTGATGAGATCAAATCGGGTCTCCCATTATATTAACATAAAATTTACAGAAAGAGTAATATAAAATATCATCCCCCAAAATAAAAAATATTAGCTTAAAAGAAGTGACATAAAGGAGAGTACTTAAAAAGAAAGATAGAGGTTGGATCTCTTATGAAAATTCGGCAGCCTAACGGCGCCAATCAAAACATCCAAAATTGATTGATGAGAGAAAATAGGGTCTCTCATAATATGAACATAAAAATTAAAGTAAGAGTAATATAAAATAATATCCCAATCATAAGAAAGATGAGCTTAAAAGTAATGACATAAAAGAGTGTACTTAAAAAGAAAGAGAGGGGTTAGATCCCTTACCTCAAGTCTGACTTGTCTTGTTTGTTTCGTTATATTCCTGAATAATAAAATTTGGCCAATTTATAATTTCTTAAGGACCTCTTTTAAAGATTGTTATTCAGTTCATATCACATATTATAATGTTATAATAATTGGTTAATAATGTGAGTTCATATCAGACGTTTTTGTCGATGTTTGGTACATGAGTCAAAAATGAACTTGTTTGAAAATGATTGTCCATGTAGTTATAAGTAAATCATCTCCTGAATAGTATTAATGATTTAAATATCATATATATCCAGTAAATAATCATTTCATACTACTCCATAACATTTGGAGATAAAAATAAATGAAATACACCGTTTATGGAGACCGTAGTTCGTACGTACGCATGAACGCTACTTTCATTTCTTTGTCATATTAATGGAATTAAAAATAATTGACAGATATATATATTATAATTCCTGTATAATATATATGTTATATATGTCACATATTTTTATTAATTTCATTCTTTATACATTCCAAGTATTGCATTAACGAGTCACATCACTTGAGGGGGTAGTAGTCCACACTTCCTCGTATGAAATTATTGCATTTCCACAACATGAAAAGCATAAAGGAATGTTTTAAATATAAAATTCAGAAGCATATAGAAAACATAAATACCATATATACCATATATAAAATATAGTGACATCATAATGGCCACCATGAAAGGTGTTAAGAGAAGATTTAACAATTATCATTTCATGAGGCATAAATTTGCCATCCATAGAAACAATATGTTCTTTAACCATTAGACGAAGGTGTGTGTAAGTGTTGCTCTAATCCGTCACATAACAACATCCTAGTATATTGAAGATAGTGGTGTTGTTACAAAAGAAATGAATAAAAAGAGTTTAGGGGGTTGGAGAAGAAAAATAAAACAAAAGAACATTAAAGAATACTTTAGCTTTAAATCATGTAACTCTCTTTGGTTTGAACCAAAAGGGTTCCTTGAAGAGATTTATGCCCAAGGTGAGGCTTCAATGATGAATAGATGGATGTGGAGAGATTTAATGGGCAGGGGTTGGCTGAGCCAAAGGTTTGAGAGGTGTGGGTAAGGAGGTAGAGGTGGGGGCCTTTTATAAGAAGAGAGGAGGGGCACTCTTGGAAAGTCAAAAAAGGATACATTATTTTTAAATGAGTTTTGGATTTTAAGGGTCACACATTGATATATTTAGAGGATAAGGTGATAAGGGTTCTAAATCCACCCATATAATAGGTTTTTTAAATGGTAAGGTCTTAGATGTTACATTATCCTTTCATTTTATTTAAATCGTTAAATAATGAGGTAATCGCTGCATCATCATGATGTCATAAATAAATTAATTTATTTAATGTATAAAAATTATAAAAAATACAATGATGTAGGAAATATTTTTATCTTTCCAATTACTATTTATAGTTAAAATATTTACTTGTATAACACCATATAAAAATTGTTTTAGTAAAACAATACATGTTTGTGTTATTTTTACTTTTACTTTAATTAAAAGGCATTAATGTAATTATCTTACCCATGTGGCTACAAGGGTTCCCAAAAATCAACCCATGGGTTGTCTTGGTCGGCCATGACTCATCCAATTGGGTTAGGACAACTGTCAAGATATTTTCATTTTATTATAATCTCATTTTTACCTAAAATCACACTAATTACCTTTAATCGTGATTAATAAAACACAAAAGTTACTATTCACCAAAAATTATTTTAATCTCATTGAACACCATTTTACTTCTTGTTGAAAACCATGTTTTTCAGGTTTTTGAAAATAAAATCACAGAAGTGGTAAGGATTTATTTAAACGAAAAATCAGTTTCCTTAACTACCACTTAGTGGTTTTAGTATTCATCAAAAATTGATGTTTTTCAAAAAAATACCAAAAATTCACCCTAAGCTATATTTGATACTCCAAATTAAAAAATGATGTCTATTTTAAAAAATTCAAAACATATAAGTTGCATTAATTAATTTAATAATTAATTTTCGCTATCAAAACAAATAGCGTGTTTTTAAGAAACAATATCTATTAAAAGATTAACACTAGTTTAAGTCCAATTCAAAGTAAAATTAATTCCAATCACCACCATTGTATTAAATGGTAAAAATATATTCTAAATACACTTTAATATCAATTAAAAATATATTCTATCCATATAAATATAACATATTAAAAAGAGGTTTTGAATTAAAATTCAACATTTTCACTAAAAATGATCTTTATCGGAAAAATAACAAAAATTTACACAAAGTAAATTTTGATGTCCAGATTCTAAAGAAAGATTTTATATTGACAAATAAAACATATAAAATTGTGAAATGTATATTTAGAAAGGGTTCTACATCAAAAGGTGGTCAATTGACCTTTTAAAGAATATTAGAAGATTTATGCTTAAAATTGGATTCATTTTCATTTTACACCACTAACATTTATTGGATAAAAGTAAAAATATTAGACAAAAATATATAATCATTTTGTAGTTATTTCCATGATTTCCCATAATTACAATGGCTAGGCATTAACTACCATTTAAAATAATATTATTTTATTATTCTAGTGCAATTTAAGATTTCAAAGGAACTCGTTGTCGCGTATTGGGTACGCCATCGAGCATAGCGTTCCCTTTAAAGTATTATTATCATTTTATTCAAAAATATTGATAAAAATTAGAATGTAATATTATTTATTTTCCTGGGATGTTACAACCACTCTTCATCAGAATATGATGGTTAGATTTCTCTTCCATATCCATATTTTTAACTATGTTATCCTATATGGAGACCCAGTGATGAGTTAACTTGGGTAACTGTTATGTTTCTTACTTTACATTTTAACATTACGTTTTAAAATTCATTTTTACGATGTGGGTTTCTATGAAAGAGACTTACAAGTTGTAAACCATTTATAACCATGATGAATTTTGAGGGAGAAATTCATTTTAAAGGGGGGTAGAATGTAACACCCAGATATTTTATGAGAAAAATTATTTTAATTTATTTGATGTATTTTTTTTATACTACACCAAGATTATCTTGCACTATATGAAACATTTTATTAGCTTTTATTATATGAAACACTATTCTTCACTTTCATTACACGCAAGAGCGACCTTCCTCGATAGCTTTCCTTTTACGTAATACCAAGTTTCACTAAACAATGATATGGTATTAAAATATTATATAAACTAGTCATTATGAATAGTAATACCAACTTTTTGAAATTTTTATAAATTTCATCATTAAAAATGGACTTAAGTTTTGGATTCAAAATATCAAAATTAGCCTAGGGTGATTTTTTGTTATTTTTCTGAAAAATGTCAAATTTTGATGAATAGTGAAAAAACACTGAGTAAAAGTTTGAAACCAAATTTTTATTTAAATAACTATTTATTTTATTTAAATTTATTTTAGGTCAATATAGTCACATAATACCAATATATATACAATGTAATTCATTGGAGTCAATTTATAAAAATTTTAGATATATAAAAATTTTATAGAACTTTTCACCGTCTATTACCCACCTCCTAGGAGAATTTGAAAATTTACATAAACATAATTTTACCACTTCTGTGAGATGAATTTCAAAAATCTAAGAGACATGGTTAATTTCAAGGATTACAATGTGGTTCAATAAGATAAAAATAATTTTTGGTGAATAATAACTTTTTACTTTTATTTACCACATTTGATAGTAAATATGGTAATTAAGGGTAAAAGTGATATTATTAATACCCTAATACGTGTCCTAATTTTATTGGATAAGTTTAATTCAACCCAAAAAAATATTAATAAAAAACTATTACCATATAGGTCCACTTGGATTAGATTAGGACTTATATTATTAATTAATTCAAAGAAGAGTTAAAAGAATTAAAATCAATGTTTAATAACTAAAACATTTTTAATATAGGGTTATACATAAGATAAATTCTATTATAAAATTTCATTAGAAATCTAAAAAGATTTCCTACATAATTTTATTTTATTTTTAATTATTATGCATTATATAATATAATATATTTATGACACAATGATGATGAAGTAATTACCCTATTAATGAAATATTAACATAATTGATATTATAAATACCCAAATAAATGTAATTTTAAACTTTTTATGCATTAAACTAATTTTATGGGTTAATATGACATATTATGGTTGGTTATATAAATTTATTTCTAAGTAATAATGCTGTAATGAATTTATATAAAACAAAATAACAAATAGGGTCAAAATTATCATAAAAGTGTTTTTAAAACAAATATTATATTTTTAATTGATATAATAGTCCTAAAATATAAGGATCGGAAAAGGACTTATATAATAATATATATGATATTAATTAAACAATTGGGGTAAGATTGTCAGTTTATAGTTTCATTATTAACCATATATTGTAAGAATACAAGATGATACGGTAAAAGTTAAATTATTTTACTTAGAGTTAAATCTAAATGATAAGGTCAAAATAGAAACCTAAACTTGTCTAAAATATATTGGTTGAGTTTATTTCGACCCATACACACCCTATACTTTAAATAAGTCACTTTGGAGCCATTATAAATGGAATATTAATTTATTATAAAATAATATTTTAAGTTTTTCATATGTTGCCCCTCTCCTCCCTTATAAAAGGGAACCTACTCCCTCTGTTCTTTACACAATTTTGAGCATTCATGCTCAGCCAACCCCTGCCAATTTATCTTCTCAACCTCTCTATTTATTTCATAGAAGTTTTGGTATTCTCAAAAGACCAACTCTAGTTTATTAAGAGAAAGTTTAAAAGAGGCACATCGAAGAAGAGGTAATCTCTTCTACCGATTCATTCAAGTTTCTTTCTTATTCTACTTCCTATTCATTAGTTGTTTCATTATAGAGTAATAACATCAGTATTAATTATATACTGATATGTTATTATAAATACAAAACAACCCTATTTCACCTTCTATCGATCCTATGAAAAATGAAATCACCGCACGTGCGTACGTACAGAATACCGTCTCTACGTCATGGTGTAATATGTTTTTATACCACCACCTTACTTGGATGAGTTTAATGGTGTAAAGAATAACTATATATTATTATTATAACATGATACTAATTCATATATATTATATCGTCCACTACAATTCCATTCAATAATTATGGGAATGATATCATCGCTCGTGTGTATGCACGGATTACCGTCTCCACGACGTGATGATATTAATTATCCATGTTAACCATTCATGAATGATTATAAAGTATATATAATGAATAATAATGATATATATGACCTAATAAATCTATTGTATTTATATATATATATATTTCATCTTCATACTCCAATTCAAATCAATAAGGAATGGAAAACAACGTTCATGCGTACGTACGACCTACCGTCTCCATAAACGGTGTATTTCATTACATTTATCTATATAATATGTATATATATATATATATTGAATATATATGATATATAAATCATGATTTAAATTTTGGATGTAACTAAATAATTATATAAGTAATAATAATATCAAGAACAACAATTCCAAACACGTATGATAAATGAAACGATTTTACCCAAAACACTTCATTAACATGAAATTGACAAATGAACAGTTATTATAAAGTCATAAGTGAGTCATCTATGATATCATAAATATTATTATGATTTTTTTACAAGATAATAATATAATTAAACCTACTATACAGGAGTCTCTGACACATATGAAAGAAATTGGACATAATGTAAGGGATTATTTCGTCTCACTTTTATTTTCATGAGACATATTCCTTAATCACCAGTTATTTATTTTGTATTGTGCTTATGCTTCCCATGAATGTTTTATGATTTTTATTATGAATGATATGATACTTACATATGAATGTAATTTTCCTTATTTTATGACACGTATGATTTCACCGATTATAAAAGTTAATGGATAATTATTCTAATCTCATTCTTATCTGAGATTGTTTATTCATAAGTATTTATTGGGGTTATGTTTATCATCAATGTCCATATGTTCTAATAATGTTTTCATAAAATTTTTACTTTTCTTCCATATGTGTTTAAGGTCTTTTTACCCCTTTTTGACTTTTACAACATCATATGGAAGGAATCATTCTTTTGTTTACATACAAGGTACTTTTTGACTTTTCCGACAAATGTACGAGAAGAATGTTTTTTAAAATATATGGCATGAAAGGATTTTCACGGTTTCATAATGCATAATTTTCATGAAGCTTACTCTGCACAATTTTATGATTATTTTCAACAAAATACTTATCTTTTAATATTTCATGGCATTTTGTGAAGAGAAAATGATTTTGATAAGGAAATGATATTTTCCTCAAGAATTCATTTCATGGGTTTTGTCAAAACAATTTTCCATATAAGATGACATTATTTAGAATGATTATGTTTCAAGTATAATGTCTCTATTATTTACATGGTTTGATTCTTCTTATGATGAAATGATATGCATTTGTTATATATGGATTATTTTATGATTTGATGATTTTTATGAAACCAATTTCATTCTTTGGTTTATGATGAATTATATATGTTTACATTGTGGAACAAGTAAAAAAATTTTGATTATGATATTGGTAAAACCTATATCTCCCACCAATTCATTTTGTAAAGATTTATATATCATGAGATAGACATGGCAGTAACGGAAAGAAAATCTGGAATAGTAATACAGGTCTAGAACGGTAGGTAAACCGATTCAGTAATTGACTTTTCCCACTATGATAGTTTTGGCAGCAATTCCTTGGCTACTATGGAAATCATATCATGTGCTTAATGTTTGCCAAAATTACATGTTTTATTCCTGTTCTATTTTATCAAGATTAATGTTCCTTTATGATCAATTCTTTATGTACTAAAATGAATTATGTCATTACTCCTGATTTTAATGTTTTATGTTCATGTTTTTACATTGAAATATTTATAGATTGTTTATATGTTCTGAAAGTTTGCACTTTTTGAGCATTCCCGCTCACCCCTTTTTTATTTTTTTCCCTTGATATAAATATAGGATTTAGGTAAGAAAAAAATAAGATCTTTATGGGAGATGATGATGATACTTCTCCATGATTAGAAGATTATGTTCAATGTTTCCAAAGACACTAAACTATTACGGTCCTTGGATGTCAGTTTTTGTTATGTATTATGTATTCTGAAAATGTAATGTAATGTCCAAGTAAGTCAAGATTTTGGTCTATACACCTAGGTTAATCCTATGACTGCGGGCTCAAATGTTTTGATTCCTTGTTGTCCAGATACTCTTTTGTGTTATTTTTCGTTTCCCTTATTGAATTATTTTTTAGATTTCTTCTGTAATAGTGTGGATTATAGGTAAAATGATAAGGTGTTTTCAAATGGTTATAGAAAATGGCTTTAGAAATGTTTTATACTCACTCAATCCTTTATATTTAAAATTTCATATCACATATAAAATATATATGGTTTCTTATTGGGAGCAAATATGTTTTTGAAAGTGAAATGAACTAGGATTTTATTTAAATGAAAAAAATGTGGGAAACCATACATTTACATATTGTAGTTCAAACAATAAATTGATAATTATTTTGTTTGAAGGAAATGCATCTGCGATTAGATTAATTTGGTACACATACTATGTTTTAATACTCACTCCAATACTTCATTCTTGTTTTTAGTCTCTAGTGTAGGTTTCAGTTTTATCTCGATTTCCGTGGGTGTTGTTGAGTCTTGGGATCGGAGAGTGACCCGTGAGGTCACATGGAGTTTAGTTATCGTCAGGTATGGTAATTTTTTCTTTCCCATTCATTATTAATTGTTTTGTTCAGTATATTTATTTTTGGGATACCTTATTAATATTACACTGCTTCTGTTTATTTATATTTGGAGAAATCATTCCCATTATCACCTAATTGATGACCTTTGTGCTTGTCTCCATCTCGGGTGGATCGAGAATGCCTCTCTGGCAATGACTCGGGATGACCTGGGAGGCCGATTTAATGTTGTCTCAGGATGATTCATGATATATATAATTAGTATTTAATGATGGATTCTTCTTTTTAGCAGCCACTGGAGGTGTTGTAGTTGGTGTAATTTAAGGATGATAATTATAGTGATTAATTTTTCTATCCTGATTCTCCTAAGGGATGGTCAAAAAATGAACAACAATAATTATAGTTCAAGGGAAGGCTCTATAATCCTTCTTCAATGTGTGTTGTGGTTATCCATGTGTTCAAATGATTTCTTTGGGATGTAAAAACTCTCTGTCTAGGATGTATCATACCCTAAGAGTTATGTTTTATTATTCTAGGCTTAATGGTTACGTTATAGTGTTTGTGTCTTTATGTTTTATTTCCTGATGGGTGAAAAGTAATGATCTTGTAAATAGTCTCTAGTTTCATATACAAGATGTTCCCTCGACAATATCTGTGGATATCCATATGGAATTCATCATAATTTCATCTCAATCATAAAGAGAATGTAATGCTATATGGGTCTTTTTGGATATCTTTATGAAGTTATGTTTCCTTTATTAATTAATGAGTCGATCATGGTGAATGATTTATAGATAAAGTATTTGAAGAAGGATGCGAGGAATTATGTGATTATAATGATGGTTTTCAATTATTATGATCTGAATTTCTCCTCCAATGTTTAAAGAGGTATTCAATGTTCTTTCAGATATTAGTTATATGTTGGCCACATTTTCAATCCAAAAATAAACATGCACCCAAATATGATTATTTAGTCTTTAGATGGAATGTTACATGAAATATATCTATATTTTTAAGGCTCATAGGTGAGTCACATTCACGTGGTGGAATTTTCAAATAAAAATATTTATCACTATAATCATTTGTATGGATGCATTTGAATCATTGTAATGTCAAACGTTTCAATTTCCCATGTGATTGATAATTTTAGAGATTTATCTATTCTATGATTGGAATTAGTGTAGATAACAACATGTGGGTTATCAGTAAACCAATAATGGATAAATATATCATAAGATTACATTTTTTAATGATTTAAATACCTCATGGACAATATAGGATCAATCATGGGGGTATTATTTCTCCATGATATTTTGGTGCTTTTGAATTAATGGAATTTGTTGGAGCTATTTCATATTTTTTATAACATCCCTCTTATATGTACAAGACATTGGTTTCTTTTTTGTTTTTTATATTATCTATTAAAAGTATGATGATTTTGATTTATTTTATTTGAGAAAATGATTTTGAATGTAATCCATCTATCAAGGATCACTGTGTAAAAATTTATTATTGTTAGGATATGTTGTCGTGTGGGCATGATATTTCTTGTTTTGGAATTTGGTGTCACACTAGAATGGAGAAGTATACTTGGGATCATTTTTTTGAAATGAAAAATCATATCATGTGTTAATCAATGTTTTATTTTCATGACTATAAATGTATGATCTTTCTGGACTAATGAAGAGAATGTCATCATTTTGTTTTCATATGAAATTTTTCTTAATGAGTCGGTGATGTTTCTATTATATTTTTATCTCACAAGGGTTTTTCATGGAGGGTTGGGTGTGTCCCCTTTTTCATTCCATCATATTTTCTGTTAAAAATTATCAATAATGGGAAATTTTTCATTGGTATCTGATGTATAGAAATTGTTTTTCTGAATCCTATTAACTATTTTATATGGTTATTGGAGGTCTATGGAGGAATAATGGATGACTGAGGGTTCTATCGGATATAGAATTACATCATAAGGTGGAATTTTAGTGTTCTAGGTCAGGTTTTCTAATGGAGAGTTTTCATTTAGTTTTTTGAATCTATACCAATTACCACTTTTTGAAAAATATATGGTGTTCTTGGTTAAGATAACCTTGTGGCCTCTTTGGTGAATCTACCATTTGGGAGACCTGTAACATCCCAAGTAAATAAAGAATAATACATTTTCATATTTATTAATATTAGGGAATTAAATATTTATTTTACTTTAAATGGGTTTTTATGTTCGATAGCGTACCCGATACGCAAGAAAGAGTTTCTTTGAAATCTTACATTGCACACTAGTAATAAAATAATATTATTTTAAATGTTAGTTAACATGTAGCTGTTGTATTGGCATGAATGAATAGAAATAACTAAAATATGATTATATATGTTTGTTAAATGTTTTTACATTTATCCAATAAATGATAAAGTCTTAAAATAAGAAAAGAATTTAATTTTAAGGCATGTATACTCTATTTTGCACTAAAAGGTCGAACTATCGCCTTTTGATGGAGAACCCTCCTAAAATAAAGTTTTGTTCACTCTTATACATTTTATTGGACCAAATAAAACTCTTCTTTAGAATTAGGACATCAAAGTTTACTTTGTGAGAATTTTTGGTATTTTTCTGATAAAGTTAATTTTTTAATGAATAGTGAAAAATGTTGTATTTTAATTAAAACCCACTTTTTAATCTAATTTATTAAGATAATTAGATAATCTTTTGAAGTTGTTTTAATGTTAAATTGGAATATATTTTTACAATTTAATCCAATAGTGGTCGTTGTAATTAATTTCACTTTGAAATTGGACTTAAACTAGTGTCAATCTTTTGATATTTATTGATTCATAAAAACACGCTATTTATTTTGACTGCGGGAATTAATTATTAAATTAATTAATTCAACTTATATTTTTTTAATTTTTTAAAATAGACATCATTTTTGAATTCAAAATATCAAATATTGTTTAGGATGAATGTTTTGTATTTTTCTGAAAAACTTCAATTTTTGATGAATAGTGAAACCACTTAGTGGTAGTTAAAGAAACTAATTTTTCGTTTAAATGAAACTTTTCCACATATGTGTTTTGATTATAAAAAATCAAACATACATGGTTTTCATTAACAATCAAAATTTGGTACAATGAGATTAAAATAATTTTTGGTGAATAGTAACATTCATGTTTTATTAATCGCGATTAAAGGTAATTAGTGTAATTTAAGGTAAAAATAATGTTTTAATAATATGAAATGACCTAGACACATGTCCTAACTTCATTGGATGTGTCATTTCCGACCATGAAAATCTATGGTTCAACTTGGGGACCCCATGGAGCCACTTTGGTAGGAAAATGACATAAATAACTTTTTATTTAAAGTTAAAATAAAAATGTCAAAATCATGAGTTGTTTTTACTAAAACAATATTTAAATGCGGTTATACAAGTCATATTATTTACTATAAATAGTAATTCGAAAGCTAAAATGTTTACCTACATCATAGTAGTTTTTTTATAATTTTTAGACATTAAATAAATTAAATTATTATTACATCATGATGATGCAACGATTACCTCATTATTTAACAATTTAAATAAAATGGAAAGATAATGTAAAATATGAGACCTAAATATTTCAAAAACCTATGGGATGGGTTTATTTAGAACCCTTATCACCTTATCCTAGAAAAACAACAATTTGGGACCATTAAAATCCGAAAATTATTATAAAATAAAGTAACATTTCCTTACTTTCCAAGAGTGCCTCTCCTATCCTCTTATAAAAGGCCCCCACCTCTACCTGCTTACCCACATATCTCAAGCCTTTGGCTCGGCTAAACTCTACCCATTTTGTCTCTACACATCCATCTCTTACTCCTAGAATCCTCACTTTTGGCAGAAGTCTTCCCAAGGAAGCCTTTGAGCTCAAATCAATGAGAGTTACCCTATTTTTAAGGTAATGTCTTCATTTGTGTTCTTTTGTTTTATTTTGCTTTTCCAACCCCCTAAACTATTTTTATTCATTTCTATTGTAACAAATCCAGTATATTAAATATACTAGGATGTTTTTATAATAATTAATCGAGGTACACTTACACACAACTTCATCTAATGGTTAAAGAACAAACTGTTTCTGTGGATGGTGAATTTCGGCCTAACGAAACAATGATTGTTCAACACTCATATAACACCTTCAAAGGTGGCCATTAAGATGACACTATATTTATATATGATATATAGTATTTTCATGTTTTACTTAATCTTCTGTATTTTTCATATATGGCATACCTTTATGTCTTCCATTATGGGTATACACGATATCTTCATTTTAGGAAGCGCAGACTACCGCCCCCTAAAAGTGATTTGATTCGTTAATGCCATATGTGGGATGTATAAAGGATGGATTTAAATTTATTATATATGATTTTATATTGGAATTATAATATACCATTATATAATTATTATTTTCCTTCCATTAAAGTATGAGATAGAAATGAAAGTAGCGTTCATGCGTACGTACAGCTTACCGTCTCCAGGAACGGTGCATTTCATTTCTTATCCCCAAATGTAATGTACTATTATAAGTACATATATACAATGGATATATATGATTTATGTTACATCTAAATTATTAATAGAATTCTGGAATTAAAATATAATGTTATATATGATATCCAAATCATGAATATCATTCCGGATACAATGAACTTTTGACCACACGAACAACATGTAATTGTAAGAAGACCACTTTCGACTTAAGAACCAAATATCGAAAAACACACATTATTAAATTAAATGATTACATAATGTTTATAACATGGTAATAAGTGATATAAAAGTAATAATGAACTTTAAAAATGTTCTTAAGAATGTCTAAATTAACACTAGTTTATTATTCAGGAGATTAAAGAGCAACCGAGTCACATCAGACACGAGGTAAGGGACTTCATCTCAATATCCTTTCATTGAGGCATATTTCGTTTTATACACAAATTTATTTTATATGGTGTATAAAACCCTTTGACTTTTACTTTTATACAAAAGGAATCTATTTTCTACGAAACATTTTACTAAATGACAAAAAGGAATGTTTCTTTTAACGTACGCAGGGACAATGACCTTTTCCGCCGCCACGAGTATTATATGGTCTTTGGCTTCCTCAAAAATCCGTAATGTTTTTTTTTAAATGAAACAAATAACATATAATCTTCTTTGTATTTTGGTATTGAAAATGTTTTTTATAATGGATTTGTTATGTCAATATATTTATGTGATATATTGTGATCAGAATGTGGGATTGTTTTCTTTCCATTATGTTTGTTTTATATCTTATGATTTTATAATGGTACTTGGACATTTGATGGGTGGTTACGTGATAAACCATATGGCGGGTGGTTCTGTGAATACTGGGATGGGTGGTTACGTTATAACCTCCAATGCATTAGATATGGAAGTCGGCCGTATGGCTATTCCATTAAGTGATCTGTATAGAAGTCGGTCGTATGGCTATTCCATTAAGTGATATGTGTGGAAGTAGACCTTATGGTTACTCCACTTAAGTATGTTTATGTCCCATGTTACCTTTATATGTTATGTGTTCTTTATATGGGTTTTATGTAATATTTTGGTTACAAAAGGGTAAGTAATGATATTTTATTCAGTGAAGAGTATTTACTACTTCATAAAGGTGAAGGTATTACATTGATAAAGTATACATGGTTTACTTGATGTTTGAAAAACTAACAGTTTTCATTCTTTCTATATCCCTTACCGAGCTTTTTATTCTCACCCCATGTTTTTCTGAAATTTTTTTCACAGGACGTAATGTGGAATAGGGTCAAGGATGGGATCAATGGAAATTCATGCTATCTAAAACATGGAACTAGACATGTTTCTTTTTAAGAGTTTTTTTATTTTATGGAAACTTAGTAAAAGTGTCTACTTTGTTATTTTTTGAGATGTAATTGTTATGTCCTAATTATCTAAAACTCTAAACCTGAAAAGATACTCAATGTGAATTATTCATTTAATTCAATTATTATGTAAGGTTGAAGTCCGGGGCCTTATAGTTGGTATCAGAGGTCGGTTTAGATAACATTAGGAGTTAGAATTATATTAAATGATTATCCACAAATATTTTTTTATGGTCAAATTGAAGTGATATAGCATTTGAAGATTACCATGTTGCTTCATCTAATAAATGTATGTTAAGAATGGTTTTTCATAGAGGAAACAGAACAGTTTTTCTGGGAAGGCATACAGAGGGAAATGACCTTTCAAATCAGTATCTTGAGATGTTCAGAATCAGAACTAAACTGTTTGTTGTAGTGATGGCTCAGTTGACTCAGGTGAAAAATTTTGTTTATATTTATTGATGATATTTTGGTGTTTTCTAAAAGTAAAGAGGAGCATGAAAGTCATTTTCGGGTTATTTTCAAAACCATAAAAGAAAAGAAATTGTATGGGAAATTCAGCATGTGTGAGTTTTTGTTGCAACAAATTTCTTTCCTTGGTCTTATTGTTTCTAAAGACGGGGTAACTGTTGATCCTGAAAAAAAAATGGTTGTTGAAGAATGGCCAAGACCCACAAATGTAACCGAGATCCGTAGTTTCCTTCGTTTGGAAGTTTACTACCGAAGTTATGTTGATAATTTATTAAGGTCATCTAGTCTAATGACTATGCTAACTCGGAAGGGTGTTATGTTTATCTAGAAAAAAGAATGTGATGATTGTTTTCAGGAATTGAAATGAAGTTTGGTGAATTCTCCAGTCTTGGCACTTCCTTCCAAGAATGGTGAGTTTTTTATATACAGTGATGCTTCGTTGAAGGGACTTGGTTGTGTCCATATTCATAATGATCAGGTAATTGCATATGCTTCATGTCAGTTGAAAACTCATGAGGAAAATTACCCTACACATGATTTGGAATTAGTTGCTGTTGTTTTTGCTCTAAAAATTTGGAGGCATCATTTGTATGGAGTAAAGTGTGAAATATATACTGATCAAAAAAGTTTAAAGTATATATTCACTCAGAAATAATTGAACATGAGACAGAGGAGATGGCTAGAATTAATCAAAGATTATGATTGTACAATTCATTACCATCCGGGAAAAGAAAATAATGTGGCTGATGCATTGAGTTAAAAAAGTAATGCTTCATTAACCATGCTACGTTTGGAACAAGATCCTTTGGTTTTTGATTTGATGAACATTGGCATGGAAGTTGTTTGTGCCAAAAGTTCTTCTGTTTTGTTTCAGGTATCAATGAAATATTCCCTATCAGATAGAATTAAGAAAGCACAAAAGCAAGATAGTGAGTTGCAGAAAAAGGTAGAGCTGGTTCAGAATGGTAAGTTGTCTGAATTCAACATTGATAATGATTGTGTTTTGAGGTTTGGGAAGAGATTATGTGTGCCTTTTGATTCATAGTTGAAGAATTAGTTGTTATGTGAGGCTCATAGTTCCTCGTTTTCAGTTCATCCTAGCAGTACTAAGATGTACAGAGATCTACAGGAGTATTACTGGTGGGATGGAATGAAAAGGGATATTGTTGATTTTACTGTGAAGTGTTTGACTTGTCAGCAGGTTAAAGCAGAGCGGAAATTACCGAAAGGGATTCTTCAGCCTTTACCAGTGCTACAGTGGAAATGGGAAAATATATCCATGGACTTTGTTGTGGGATTACTGAAGACATCTATAGGTAATAATGCAATCTGGGTTATTGTTGATCGATTGACTAAATCTTTTCATTTCCTTCCTATTAGAGATACCTTATCTCTAGATAAACATTATTGATTGTATCTTAAAGATACAGTCAAGTTTCATGGTTCTCCCCTCTCCATTGTATCTGATCGTGATCCCATGTTTACTTCTAACTTTTGGAATGGCCTTCAAAAGTTGTTGGGTACTGAATTAAATTTTAGTACAGCTTTTCATCCTCAATCAGATGGGCAGTCAGAACGAAAAATTCAGACTTTGGAAGATATGCTACATGCTTGCCTTATGGATTATCAGGGATGTTGGGACCAACATCTTTCTTTGGTTGCGTTTTCATATAATAACAGTTTTCATTCCAGTATACAGATGGATCCGTTTAAAGCATTATATAGTAAACAGTGTCGAACTGCAGCTTTTTGGGATGAAGTGGGTGAAAGGAAGCTGATGGGACCAGAATTGGTAGAAGAGATGGCTGAAAATGTTCAGTTGATTCAGAAACACATGACAACAGCTCAGAGAAGACAGAAAAGTTATGCAGATAACCAGAGGAAGGATTTATCTTTCGAGGTATGTGATCATGTTTTTCTCAAAGTTTCACCATGGAAAGTGTAATGTGATTCGGTAAGAATGGAATGTTGAGTCCAAGGCTCATTGGACCATATGATATTCTGTAGAATGTCAGATTAGTTTCTTGCTGAGTGGCTTTACCTCAGAGTTTATCTCAGGTACACAATGTTTTTCATATTTCAATGTTGAGAAAGTATATGCCAGATCCATCTCATCTATTGAGCCTGGAGGTAGTTCAGTTGGAAGAGAATATCCCTTTTGAAGAACAAACAGTCCAGATTCTTGACCGAAGAGAGAAAGTGTTGCGAAATAAGGTAATTCACCAGGTAAAGGTTTTTTTGGAAAAACCATATGGTTGAAGAGGCAACATGGGAATTTGAAAATTCTATGAGGGATAAATACCCCCACTTATTTTGATAAGTGAATAAAATTGCGAGGACAAAATTCCCAAAAGGGGGGATGGATGTAACATCCCAAGTAAATAAAGAATAATACATTTTAATATTTATTAATATTTGTGAATTAAATATTAATTTTACTTTTAATGGGTTTCTATGTTCGATAGCGTACCCGATACGCAACAAAGAGTTTCTTTGAAATCTTACATTGCACACTAGTAATAAAATAATATTATTTTAAATTTTAGATAGCATGTAGCCGTTGTATTGGCGGTAATGAATAGAAATAACTAAAATATGATTACATATGTTTGTTAATTGTTTTTACATTTATCCAATAAATGATAAAGGCTTAAAATAATAAAAGAATTCAATTTTAAGGCATGTATACTCTATTTTGCACTAAAAGGTCGAACTATCACCTTTTGATGGAGAATTCTCCTTAAATAAAGTTTTGGTCACTTTTATACATTATATTTGACCAAATAAAACTCTTCTTTAGAATCAGGACATCAAAGTTTACTTTGTGTAAATTTTTGTTATTTTTCCGATAAAGTTAATTTTTTAATGAATAGTGAAAAATGTTGTATTTTAATTCAAAACCACTTTTTAATCTAATTTATTAAGATGATTAGATAATCTTTTGAAGTGGTTTGAAAGTGAAATTATAATATATTTTTACCATTTAATCCAATAGTGGTCGTTGGAATTAATTTCACTTTGAAATTGGATTTAAACTAGTGTCAATCTTTTGATAATTATTGTTTCATAAAAACACTCAATTTGATTTGACAACGGGAATTAATTATTAAATTAATTAATTCAACTTATATATTTTGATTTTTTTAAAATAGACAAATTTTTTGAATTCGGAATATCAAATATAGTTTTGGGTGATTTTTTGGTATTTTTCTGAAAAACATCAATTTTTGATGAATAGTGAAACCACTAAGTGATAGTTAAATAAACTGATTTTTCGTTTAAATGAAACTTTGCTACTTCTGTGTTTTGATTTTCAAAAATCCAACATACATGTTTGTCATTATGAAGTAAAATGTGGTACAATGAGATTAAAATAATTTTTTGGTGAATAGTAACGTTCAAGTTTTATTAATCACAATTAAAGGTAATTAGTGTAATTTAAGGTAAAAATAATGTTTTAATAATATAGAATGACCTAGACACATGTCCTACCCTCATTTTATGTGTCATGGCCGACCAAGAAAATATATAGGTCAACTTGGTGACCCCATGGAGCCACTTTGGGAGGAAAATGACATAAATAACATTTTATTTAAAGTTAAAATAAAAATTTCACAATCATGAGTTGTTTTACTAAAACAATTTTTAAATGCGGTTATACAAGTCATATTTTTGACTATAAATAGTCATTGGAAAGATAAAAATCGTTCGTAAATCATAGTTTTTTTATAATTTTTAGACATTAAATAAATTAAATTATTTATGACATCATGATTATGTAGTGATTACCTCATTATTTAACGATTTAAATAAAATGGAAAGATAATGTAAAATCTAATACCTAAACATGTCAAAACCCTATTGTATGGGTGGATTTCGTACCATTATCACCTTATCCTCGAAACACATCAATGTGGGACCATTAAAATCCGAAACTCATTCTAAAATAAAGTAACATTTCCTTACTTTCCTAGAGTGCCCCTCCTCTCCTCTTATAAAAGGCCCCCAACTCTACCTCCTTACCCACACCTCTCAAGCCTTTGGCTCGGCCAAACCCTGCCCATTTTGTCTCTCCACATCCCTATATTACTCCTAGAAGCCTCACTTTTGGAAGAAGTCTTCCCAAGGAAGCCTTTGAGCTCAAATCAAAGAGAGTTACCTGATTTTTTAGGTAATGTCTTCATTTGTTTTCTTTTGTTTTATTTTGCTTCTCCAACCCCTTAAATATTTTTATTCATTTCTTTTGTAACACATCCAGTATCTTCAATATACTAGGATGTTTTTATAAGAATTAATCCAGCTACACTTACACAAAACTTCATCTAATGGTTAAAGAACATACTGTTTCTGTGGATGGTGAATTTCGGCCTCACGAAACGATGATTGTTCAACACTCATATAACACCTTAAAAGTTGGAAATTAAGATGAAACTATATTTATATATGATATATAATATGTTTATGTTTTACTTAATCTTCTGTATTTTACATATATGGAATACCTTTATGGCTTCCATTATGGGTATACGCGATATCTTCATTTTAGGAAGTGCGGACTACCGCCCCCTCAAAGTGATTTGATTCGTTAATGCCATATGTGGGACGTATAAAGGATGGATTTAAAGTTATTATATATGATGTTATATGGAAATTATAATATTACTTTATATCATTATTATTTTCTTTCCATTAAAGTATGAGATAAAAATGAAAGGAGTGTTCCTGCGTACGTACGGCTTACCGTCTCTATGAACGGTGCATTTCATTTGTTATCCCCAAATGTAATGTACTATTATAAGTACATATATATAATGGATATATATGATGTATTTTACATATAAATGATTAATATAATTCTGGAATTAAAATATACATATCTCTCATTTAGTTTTAATTCCATTAATATGACATAGAAATGAAAGTAGCGTTCATGCGTACGTACGGCTTATCGTCTCCATGAACGGTGCATTTCATTTCATACCTCTATGTGATTATGTAATATTATAAATACATGTATATTCTGGATATATATGATATATATGATATATATGATATCCAGATCATGAATATAATTCTGGATATAATGAACCTTTGACCATAGGAACAACATGTAATTGTAAGAAGACCACTTTCGACTAAAGAACCAAATATCGACAAAACAAACATTATTAACTTAAATGATAACATAACATTTATAACATGTTAATAAGTGATATAAAAGTAATAATTAACTTTCAAAAAGGTTCTTAATAATGTTGAAATTAACACTAGTTTATTATTCAGGAGATTAAAGAGAAATCGAGTCACGTCGGACATGAGGTAAGGGACTTCATCTCAATCACCTTTCATTGAGGCATATTTTGTTTTATACACAAATTTCTTTTATACGGTGTATAAACCCCTTTTAGTTTTACTTTTATACAAAAGGAATCTATTTTCTACGAAGCGTTTTACTAAATGACAAAAATGAATGTTTCTTTTAATGTACGCGGTGACAACGACCTTTTCCACCGCCGTGAGTATTATATGGTCTTTGGCTTCCTCAACAAGCCGTAATGTTTTTTAAATGAAATAAATACCATATTCTCATTTATGTATTTTGGTATTGAAATTTTTTTTAATAATGGATTTGTTATTTCAAAATATTTATGTGATATATTGTGATCAAAATATGGAAATATTTTCTTTCCATTATGTTTGTTTTATGTCTTATGATTTTATAATGGTACTTGGACATTTGACGGGTGGTTATGAGATAAACCATATGATGGGTGGTTCCGTGAATACCAGGACGGGTGGTTACGTTATAACCTCCAATGCATTGGGTATGGAAGTCAGCCGTATGACTATTCCATTAAGTTATATTTATGGAATTCGGTGATATGTGTGGAAGTAGACCGTATGGTCATTCCACTTAAGTATGTTTATGTCCCAAGATACCTTTATATGTTATGTTTTCTTTATATGGGGTTTATGGTAATATTTTGGTTACAAAAGGGTATGTAATGATATTTTATTCAGTGAAGAGTTTTTACTACTTCATAAAGGTGAAGGTATTACTTTGATAAAGTATACATGGTTTACTTGATGTTTGAAAAACTAACAGTTTTGATTCTTTGTGTATCCCTTACTGAGATATTTATGCTCACCCAAAGTATTTTTTGAAATTTTTATCACAGGAATTAATGTAGAATAGGGTCAAGGATGGGTTCAAGGTAAATTCATGCTATCTAAAACATGGAACAAGACATGTTTCTTTTTAAGAGTTTTTATTTTAATTTATGGAAAATTAGTAGAAGTGTCTAGTTTGTTATCTTTTGAGATGTAATTGATATGTCATAATTATATAAAACTCCAAACCTAAAATTATCCTCAATGTGAATTATTCATTTAATTCAATTATTAAGTAATGTTTAAGGCCGTGGACTTATAATACCCCTATCTCATGGTGCTTGAAGATGCATGATGGATCACATGAGATCTGTTTTTGGTCTCCACATACATGAGGTCTCTACAAAGTGGTTAATGAGGTTGAACCATAATGTCTCTATGACAGAAACACTAACATATTCAGTTGTTTGGGAATTTTTTTAGTATTGTTTTGGAATCATTGAGACATATACCTATGTTTAACGCATCTAGATTTTGACTTGGACTTCATTTAGGTAAGATAAGTGGGTATTTAATCGGTGGTTTATAGGGTATAATTTTAATCATAACCATTGTAGATTCAAAACCATTGATACAAAATGGTTTAACAAAAATAATAACCATTTCCATAGAATCATTGTTTCTACAATGGTGGGACATTTAAAATCTATTCTGTTTAAATTTTCAAAAATTAAAAATTATATATACTTTCCAAAAAGTTATCTTATTTCCTAGGAAAAATAGAGGTTTCCTTTTAAGAAACGCTATATCCTTTTTTCTTGAATTTATCCCACACCCACTAGATATTAATTTTTGGGTGATTTAAGGTGTGTTTCCTTCATTCTTGTGAGTTCTTATTTTATTAGATTATTTTAAGGCATTTTATGGTAGCACAGTTTCCATCAATTATAGGGTTTTCAAGTTGATGTTTTGTGGTTGATTCACTATTAATGTCATCCTTGGTAATCCTGAGGACTATGCATGAGTGAAGATTAGAGACATATGATCATTCAACCTTTCTTGTTTGAGAAGTTCAAAAAACATTATATTGAGGGAGGGGAATCATGATATTTTTATTATTTAAAAATTTTGGTACAATAATTATTTTAATTCAATTGTTTAATTTTTGAGATCAACCATAATAATTCTATATCAGAAAATAAAATTGAACTTGATGATTTCGATGGGATCCATGATTCAAAGGTGTTTATATTTTAACCTTGATTAATGGCTCATGATATTTTATAGATAGATTAATTTAATTTAAATTATTATTGTTACTATATATGATGCTTAATAAGATTGAATTTTTTTAAACAACATAAATTCAATACGAAAATGTAAATTATGAACAATGAATATTAATTTCACTAAACATCATACTTAAAACAACTTCTTATCAATACAATTTCAATGATAATGTTTATAGTAGAATCATATGTATATACAGATATTAAATTTTGGATTCATGCATATTCAGTAATAATAATTGAATCTATTAATTAAAAAGTGTAATAAGATGTAATTTTTTGGAATTTAAAGTGTTTGGGTGTTGTTATAAGCCATGTTTTTTTTTCATATCCATTATTCTTTTCTGTAACAGACTATTTTTCACATTTAATTGTTATACTCAAAATATGTTAAATTACTACTTTATGCCATAGGTTGGAAGATTCCATGTGATTAACCTTCATAAGTATTGGTATGGTTCATTAATAATTTGTGTTAACTTGTTAGTTGTCAAAAATTATTTCATTGGTTGGGAGTCAGTGATGGTGGGATGTAATTGATGTCACATGTTGAGAGTTTGTTTTGCCTATTTGTTGGTTAGTATTTTGGGGTGTTTGATGGGATAGATATGATGGGAAAATATATAGGCTTTCCCATTTTTATTTTGTTTACTTCTTTGTATCCAACTATTAATAATTTCTTACTTGATATAGTTTACCTATTCCTTTTGGAATTATTTCTCAATAAGATAGGTTTAATTGTGCCATAGAATAAATATAAATAAGAAATTTATAACTATATTTAACTTAAATCTTGGTAATGTGTGTGGGTAAATATAATGATTCATTGATCCGAACCATATAATTAGATGGTTTAAATAATAAAAAGTTCATTGAATATAAATCAAGAATTAAAATGATAACTTACATAAGAACTTTAGATTTTGATATTATAAATTGATTTACCTAAAAGGAATTTTTCTGTTCGATAAATTATTAATAATTGATAATTACTAAATAATTTTTTTAACGTTAGACCTTCATTCTTGTGTTCTTATATGTGATAATGGTTATTAAACTATAGTGATGGTCACCATTATGCCATGTGGGCCGATTATTGTAGTTCACGTTAATGATAATAATATTCCCCTTGTTATATTGTCTATTATATATATACATATATATTAAAAAAATTTAATGATTTCATTACATCCTCCACTAATTTTTTTAGGGAAACTGATTCCCAAAAGCATGGGGTTCTATATGTTTTCCCAAATATATATAAAGGTAAGGAATAGATTGGTGACTAGTACTTCTTCCCAAATTACTCTTCATATACAGCAGGATGTGTAGGTGTATCTATGCAACAGTTTTTTAAGTGACATTATATATTATCACACTTCCTACTATGGATCTCAGTTTTACCAAAAATATATGTATGGGTTATATCATCTTGAGGTTAACTAATATACATGTATTGATACTTTAATACCTAAAATTATTGTATTTGTACATGTATGGATGTGGTGGATTGGGGTATAACACATGATGTATTTGTGGCGACCCATTTAAGAATTTATTTTTATGGATGTAATTTGTTGTAGTTGAGATATTTGTGCATGGTGTTTAGAATAAAGTTATGATATGACTAGGATATCATTGCTCCAAAGGGATGGATGACTTATATTAGTGATTTATATACATGACGTATAGTCATGCAGATTAATAGAAACTAAAGAGTGTGAATGTTTAGGGAGGGTACCATAATTATTTATATGTTATTAATATTATGATTCCAACTTTTTATTGTTACTTTGTGATTGATTTCTAGAGATGAATGGTTACACCATTTTTTACTACGTAACAACATGGATTTCATTGATTATTCAAAGTTACATAGTATACATGTTTAAATTTTAAATGATATATTTTAGGATCTATATTACCCATATATTCCAACTCCTAATATATATATATATATATATATATATATTTCGATTATACATATTCTATTTTACAAATGTATGAGGTTTTTCTAGGTCATGGAGTTTCTCAGAGTCCATTAGAGTTCGTGGTCTCTACATCAGAAGTATTCATGATATTTATAGTTTATCTCTTTTTTAACATTAAATTATATTTAATGGGATGAATTAACCATTTATTTATTTGGATTTCAATTTTTTTGCTTCATGTCTCCCATTTTTTATTTTATTCCATCAGTGATATTCTCTAACAGATGAACTGTTGGAGGTTGGATTCGGGAATCATTTTTGTAATCACATTAAAACTAGGATGGGTAACAGTGGTTAAGGATCATGATAGTACCAAATTTTGCGAATCATCATTTATATGTATATGAGAAATTATATTTCAATATATATCAATGAGAATCATAATGTGCTCTTTGATGAATTATGATATGTTACAAGATAGAATACCACAACGAATAAATAATAATATAGTTGGATAATTTAATGCCCAAAATTAGATATTCAATAAATAGTTGTTAGAGTAAAAAATGATTCTAAAAATATAGTGTAATATAATATTGTTATATTTCATAATATCTAATCCCCTTATAATGCTTGATAAAATTCATTATAAATTTTAATGAATACCATAGATCACACTCAACTGAAAATGATAAATATAATTGTAATATACGTATCCGATCTTAATGAAATATCAATATTGTTTCCCACTTTTAATCATACTCTTCTTGAAAGAGCCTCCAATTGACATTATAACTCCATGACTACTTTATGAATTAAATACCTATTACCTATCATGATGTTAATGAAATATTTTGGGAATATTGATAATTCTATATAAAAATCAGTTATGAACCCTAAATAATATTGATGATTATAGGAAGTAAAAAAACAATATTTCACTCTATAAGATGTGTAGTATCCATGAAACTAGTCAATGTGATAAAAAATGTTAGCCATGAAATATAAAAATATAAATTAAAATATTTAAAAAAAGATAATAATACATTTTAAAAAACAACACAATTTCAACAATTAATGTAATAAAATTTTGATATTTATATATTTCATCTTGTAATTGACTATATTATAAGAGATATCGTGTTGAAAAATTATTTCATTATGTAATTAAATAATTGTGTGGCTGAATCTACCTATAATAGAAAATATTGGATGGTTAATTAATATAAAATTGTGAGTAATATTATTTATTATAACATGAGAAACCATTAAAGATGTGTGATAATGCCAATTACCACATTGAGCTTCATGATGAACTTCAATTGGATATTTAGGACAAAAAATAATATCATCTAGAAAAGGGATTTCATCATATGAACACATCTACAATGGTATGATCAATCCCAAAATATAAAAATTTTGTTATATTGATGTCATGTAAAATAATCTATCCATGTATATTAGGAATTATGAAGTCAAAATTAATCAACTTACCTAATCAATAGTCTACAGTGACCCAAGATAATTCACATTTAAATACATGCTCCAGTGATCGGAACACACTATTCTTTTAAAATCCTATAATATATATCCATGTGTGTGTCAAATAATATCATCTTCATTAAAATAATCATGTAAATTAAAAATTTCTATTCAACCCTATACCCAATTGTGTAATTTACAATTTCTGGAATTATCATATTCTGTAATGTATTAGAAATACAAATGGAGGACATGGTCACTTATGAATTCACATATGGATAACATAAATATAAAAATATAAATAGGAGGACCCAGTAAAAATTCACCCTATATCAATGTGATGGTGATCTACAAATTTGTTAGGTGGAATGTTTGAGTCTGAACTATCATTATTTCGATGTGGGAGGATAAAAGGAAAGTAATTTTGACTGTAAAACAAATAATTAGGTGACCTTAAAAACAAACATAGTTTTGATATGGGATTATAATAGGGGATATGAAATGTGATGGTAATGGTATTCCATTATCACTATAGTATATCAGAATTTACTCCCAATTATGACATCAGATGAAACAAAAATTCCTTACTCAATGAGTACCATATCAACATCAATATTTATATATAAAGATGTTATAATTTTATAGAAAGTGAATAAAATGTTTTTTACTATAGAATACATAATAAAAAGTATGATATGGATATTTTGGTAATGTAGTAGTAAGTGTTGGTCTGGGGAATTTTAATTATGCGGTTGATTTTATATAAGATCTTACAGTTCTTTTCTTACTTACATTATATGGGGAATTATATAATATATTGATATATATTTATTATTAACTAAAAATTATTTTTTTAATACATATTTTTACACTAATGGAATAAAAAAGTGCGTCAATATCCTTTATAATCTGAATACAATATATGAATGTTTGGAAATAGCACCGTATTGTGACCTTATCTAGTAGAGATACACAATTATAAACCATAACATTGTTTTTAAGACTATTTAATCCCATAATGTATTTTGATAGACTATAATAATCCGTACAATTACAAACAACTGATTATAGGTTTCAATGAGGATGATCTCTAGGTAAAAAGAATTGTAAAATCTCATATAAAAGCTTCAATGGTGAATTAAAGAAATTCAATGAAAAATTACCCAATAAAGTAAATTATTATATTATTATCTAGATATATTAATCAATTTGAATATTTTAATGGAAATTCCACATTAATCCCAAAATTATTGATTGTTTATATAGTTGAATTTACTTTTATCCAATAATACCACAAACAATTGCCCATTTTTGTAGGTATTGGGTCATAAAAATCAATCACATTAAATTTAGTAACAACTCTGTTTAATAATCACATTCAGAATGTGAAATTTTCCTCAATGATTCTATAAATTACCCCTTGAAATTTTCATCCAACCAATATCCCCAAGTGAATCCATTTATACATATAAATCCCCTATTTAATTAATTACATTACTCAATGATAAATTTTTTGCTGAACTAAGGAAATTATATATAAATTGTGTATCCCATTGATGATTTCATTGATGAACTAAATAATATTTAATACATCTGTATACACCTCATTACACATTATATATGAAAATACATTTATCTTTTTTAATTTCTATTGTGTTGGTATAACCCACCATTTTATCCTTATGAATTTATTTTTTTGTCTCTTCAATCCTTATCAATATCAGCTAATATGATATTAATAATGATAAAATTAAATTGATGAGTAATTTCATAAGTATAACGATGATATAAATAATCATAGATAACATATTCACTATCTATGTCCATGTATTTATTCATCTTTTCAACATGAAAATTAATTCATACATTTTTTAACATACCTAAATGTTAGACTCTCTCACGTAGACCAGAATTTTAGGTTTCTAGACTATAGGAGCCCCTAACAATATGACAGAGGCCACTAACAAGCATTTGGAGTGTAATGGATATAGTTGTGAAACTATAACCCCGTTTAGAAATTTAAAATACCTCATATATAAACTATAATAAATATCATAGAAATGAATATTTCAGAATTAATACAAAATTGAACTCAAATGTTATGGATGGATACAAAAACAAAAAATTAGTTAAATATTTAATTTCATACTGAAATATAACTAAATTAAATGTTGGAAGAAAAATAAAAAAGAAAAAGATGACACATATGAACCCAAATACCCAAGATTGAAAAAACTTCTTTGTCCTATCTCAAAACTCCTGCCCAGCCAAGAAGAAAAGGTGAACAATAAGGTCCCTTGCCATTTCCCAATCCCAAATTCATGTAAACATCTTTGGTTTGAAAAGGTGGAGTGAATAGGGTGTGAGTAAAACTCAATAGTTCAACACCACCATGTCTAAAAAAATAATTTTGTTAAATAAGTTCTGAAATAAATTGATAATAGATGAATTAATTAAGCAAAATTATGAATATATAAAAATCATATTGACTTATCACAATCGTAGAATATTTTTGAGAATGTTCAAAATCAATTACCAAAATAATAAAAATTAATGGAATAATCATTTAATCTGGAATCTCCCCACGTATAAGAATTCCAATATCATGTCCAAGCCCTATGTATAATATTTTCTACATAAATGATAAAATCCCTCTATATTGAGTTTTTAGTATATAGGCCAAGACCTATACAAAAATATTTCAACATCATCGACAATATCAATATATATAACTATTTCATCATCACAATGCTCATCCCTCTATATAAGAATTTCAGCATCAACGAGCATAGTCATCTATATAAGAATTATTGCATCAATCACAACACATGTCATAATAGTAGGGATACGATATAACAATAACACAATCCATAATTGTTAACTATGTAAATTTCAAATTGCCTTTCAAATATCTATTCATTCATTTAATTATATCTTATTTCAGTTTCCTGCCAAATTCTATTTCCATTTCATATCAATAATCATTAGTCAATTAAGGATCCTCATAGACAATTTTGAAGGTTAATTTATCGTAATAAATCTCATAAGACATCATGTCAGGATAATTAATTAATTTTTTAGTTCATTATTATTCTTTCGAAGGATCTCCCAATGGGTAGCAACATGCCATGTCTCAACACCACTGAATCCAATGGAATCTAATGAATATAACCACCCATGATTTATCCTCATTCATTATTCAAATTATTAATTAACATTTTTGTCTCCCCTATTACAATATTTTTCATACATAACAACAAAATATACTATAGGGATATGCTTTAGACAGTCCACCTTTAACAATTGATCAAAAAAATACTTCCAAAAGGTAATAAAAATAAAATATTAATGAGATGAAGATTCCAAGAGAATCCTACATCACATATGATCAATATTAAAAAAATAATAATCACAGTCAATATTTTCCATTGATACAAAGAGACCATTGGAAGAGAGGGGAAAACTAAAAAAACTAATGACAGATCAAATGTGTTATCTAAATTCCTATAATGGGATAAAGAACTTAAAAGTCACCAATAATTTTCCATGGGCGTCAGTTAAAAGAGGATGAATATAGGTGGAATGAAAACATAAAAACATCATGCATCTTTAATTTTTCATACAGTGAATTACATATACTTTAAAATTTACACTGCCTGTAATTCTCGATTTATGTGTTTTACCAAAGAATTCCATATTGTCATGTACCATGTCATGATATTTTAAGTAAAATTGGGTATTTTTTAATTTTGTATTCTCAAGTGGATTTCAAGGTGAAAAATCATAATTTAATACATCATTATATTTTATTTAAATTTTATTACAACTCATTCTGTCTCCAAATTAGTTGTTTTCCATTACAAAAGTGTTTCGTGAAATTTTAAGCCCTAGAAATTTTGGAATAATATTTAATAATTATTTATTATATTTTAATATATTATCACATGTTTATTATTTTATATATTCAATTTAGATCATTGGATCTGAAATATAACATCTTCATTGAGTCCATAATAGATTTATTTTTTATGTAGGGCATAATCTTACTTCAGGTGCTGGGTCTCGGCCATGCCCCATTTTCTTCTCTCCCCTTGTTTTCTTTTCCTTTTATATTCTATCTTTTACCATTTTTGATATATTTTTAATTTCCTCCACTACAGTTTCATGTATTCCCCTATTATTTATTCATTAAGATGATATATATGAGAGGGATATGAGAGGGAGAGAATAGAGAGAGAGGGAGATAGAGGTGCCACTATACAGCTCATGTTGCGCCAGATCGTTGTGAGGGTGCCACAAAATAGAAATAAAGTTTATGCTTTGGTGATTTGTTCTTGGTGGTAGCCCTTTTTTAAATTTTTTATATTAAATCCTACTATTTTTGGTTTTCCTATGTTTAGATGTTGATTTTTTGTGTCTGGGGCCCCTTAGAGTGATGATCTAGTGGTTGTTGGGTGAATCGAGGTATATCGGGGTGTTCAAAGGAATTTCTATTTGATAAATCTCAATCACACAACATGTGATATAATGAAATATCACAATCTCTTATTCAAGTTTAGGGATGTTTAATTTTTTTGAATTAAATTAATTTTACATTAATTGATGTTGTGTATAACCACATGGCCATGTACGTGGCCATGTGGTCGGGTGCATGGGCAGTTGGAGTTTGAGATGTACTGATAGTGTAATATGCGTACACCCCATGCTATATTATATGGACATGTGTATATTTTCTCTATAATAATCCCCTTAAATTAGTACATATACATATCTCATGTCCAATATAGAACTATTAAATTACTTGACCATGAGTAGTTTTGAGACTGCACAACATCTTTCCATAATTACGTTGTGTATACATTTATAGAAAATGGGTTTTGGGTGTCTTTGTTTAAAGAAGTTAAATATTTGAATTGTGATTATTCCATTTTGATTGTTTTTTTGTAGATCATATTGGTCGAATCATTTTGTGTTTTAGAGGATGTCTTAGTGGTGTTTTGGACTCACATAATATTTCGTGAGGATTCCTATGAGGTTGTTCTTATAGAATCTTTTTGGGCAATGTGTTGTGAGTTGTAAGGATCATTTTAGTGGTTTTTCTCATTAATCACATATTATTGATGATTCTATGTTATTTTTCTTGACGTTGTTCATATTGAATATGGGAGATGGAATCATGCGTCTTTTAAGACAATATCATCAGTTTGGTTGATCTAGGTTTTGGTCCAGTTTCCGAGGCTTGGGACTGATAGGATTAGTTGAGGTGCTTCACCATCATTGGATATCAGGTAATGCTGAGTGATATTTGTAATAGTGTTATATTTTTATGAAGTATTTGTTCTAGGGAATTCCCTTTTGTGAGAATTGTTTCTTGAGTTTTCCGTGTTGGGAGGGAATTTGAAGGGTTTGAGATGGGTGTCTAGCCAAGGTTCCATTTGGTGGGAATGGTATAATATTTTGTTTTTTTGTAGGATACCCTTTTATTTTTTCTTACATATGTGGTGTGTTTCTGGAGGATAATCATGTAGTGTGTCTTGTTGTGATGAGGTTTTGGGAACTTTGGTGGGAGGAGTATGTCTGGTTGGCCAGTGAGATGTACGATCCTGATTGAGTGGTTTCAGTTTGTGGGGGTGGGTGTTAGACAGAACTAGTGTTTCAGCTATGTATCATAGGTTTTATGATGTTATTTATCGTTAATATATAGAATATGAGACCTATTCTGTATCATGGGATATGGTGTAGACCCTAATATTAACTACAGATTATCTCCCCTACTAAATGGTTACTATGAGGTGGGGCTAGGGAGTTAATGGAAGCTCTAGGTGAGTGAAATACCCTTATATTGGATATTATATAAGGAATAGGGATAGTTTAATGTAGATTATATTTCACTCTTAGGTCCCAGTTTATAGGTTTTGGTCCTGTTCAGGTACAATGATGATGCATTGATAGGTTGTCTCACTAGTTTGTTCTATAGGATATTTGGGAATGGTAGTGTGCCCTACGGATGATAGGGAATATCTACCACTATATCATATCATTCCACTATATTCCTTCATTATTAGTAAGTGATTGTCTTGTTTTGACAAATATTATGAGATCCTTGCTTCTAGTAGGTGTTCTTTTACATGCATTGTGCTTTGGATTTCTAAATTGATTATATGGACATGAATGATGTTTTTGCTATGAAATCCATGTTTCAGAATCACTATAGTTGAATCTATTAAAAGGGAATATTTTTCTAGGGTTTATTTACTATTATGGATTATAGTATCTTCTAAAACATTACCTTTACTAGGCATGTAATAATTATTAAAATCAAATGACTATCGGTACTTCAACCACCTGTGCGAGAAAAGATTACAAATATAATGTGTGAATATGTACTTAAGTAATTTGTGATAGGTCAATATTAGAAAACTATTTACAATTATATAATTTATCCCACATCATAGAAAATGAACTATATTAGTGAGCTCAAGTTAATGTGTCGGCCAATTCCACTTGTGAGGCCTCAACAGATGAGACTGAAACACAATGACCTATTAGAATTACATTAGAACATCTCCATGCCCAATACATGATGCATCGCAATAGATTGTATAGATTTTCCTTTTATTTATAATAATCAACATCAAAATGGAATTCAATATTCCATTCATATACTGAAATAATTATTTTCACGATTTGGATCATATGAATATCACACCATTCCTTATCAAGATCGTAAACCACTCTGTATGGTTTTAGAAGACCTCAATGAAGTGTCTATAATATCTGGTTTTCCCCATCAAACACATGTTTTCAATGAAATTATTGGGCTACTCCCCAAAATCTATATCTTTCATTTTCTCTTTTTCTACTAAATATCATGACTCAAACATGATATGACTTAGGAAGTGGACTTCGTCATTCCAAAACTAGTATTTCATATTCTTTAATAAAGATAGTTCTCTCTTAATATATAAAAAATGATCTCATAATGGTTCAGATTTTTGTGTCAGGAATGATACCGTAGTAATATATCATCACGAAAAATAACATTAATGAATCTAGATATGGGGGTTAAACCCAATTCAAAAGGGCCATGAAAATTGTAGGTGAGTTCAAGAGTCCAAATGACATAAACGAGAACTCATATTGGCAATTCGAACTCCTAAAAGATTTGTGAGGTATGTTTGATGACAAAAAATGAACATGATGATATCACAGACTCAAATATATCAATAAATATTTTTTACTCCCTTAATATATGATTGGAGATGTCAATTTTTTTAGGAAATAAATAATTATATTTTACCATGAATAAGTTCAAGTGATGGTTATCCATGAAATGTATATGGGTATTGCTAGCCTTTTTAAAGGAAAGGACCCGTGATCCCCATAGGTAATTTATGAGGAGTATAAGTCCTTTAGTTTATGAATCCTTTAACTACTTCTTGGATTAGAAAATATCCATAGGATCCATCTTATAAAGAGGAATGGTCATTGATGGTTCTCCTAAAACAGGATCAAATATCAAGTATACCACTCATAATAGAGGTATACTATAATAGTGGTCAGGGAAAATATCCCCATAATTATAAACTTCACAAGTGTAAACATCATTTCATAACCCCTGATCATAAAGGAAGATATTGGAAATTTGGGCTTTCACACTACCTAGCCTCTGCTGCTCGGGTCGGACGTGAGTTGAAAGATCATCCCATTATCCCTAATATTCATACCTACTAGCCTCTGTTGATTTTAATTTCACCATCCCATGATAGCAATATATATGGGATAAATTGAGAACTACCTAACCCATCCCAATGATTACATCTAATCTAGTCTTTTTGAGTATAAATTGATTCCAAATGAATTGGTTTGAACCTATATGAAGGGTAAAATCCATACAAATGAGAACACCCACTGATCGGATACATAACGGGGTATCAAGAAACAAAACCCCACAAAAGTATTTCGTCTTGAGGCCTAGACTCCCTATAATAGTCTCATATATAAAACATTGAGATAAGAATGTTTCAAATAATTATTATAGTAATGAGGAAGATAATAGAAAAAAACCCTGAAATATAAAATTCCTAATGATATTCTCTTCTATTATATGTTATATTACGAATAACTAGAATATACCAAGACACAATTTCATAGCCAAATTTCCCTGAGTAAGATGACTATGCAGATATTGAATATCTAGAGTCTATCCACCTCTAACATGACCACTACCATGACCTATGAAGTTAGACGTCTTAAAGCTTCATTATTAGGGATACTAAATATGCCCTCCTCTAGAATGTGGTGTAAAAGTAGATACTTACTTGATATGAACAAATTAAAATTTCATGTAGAAGCACGTGATATTCCATATCCTTCCACAGCGTCCTTTACTCGAACCTATTTAGGGTGTGGATCTATGAAATGCCTCAGCAACACGTACTCCTCTTTGCAAAAATATGGAAGATGGAAAAATTATTGTTGAATCCAACCCTGATGCTCTCCAACAACGGTCACAAATGTGTACATTTTCAATCATGGGGAGGATATTGTATATCAAAGGAGATAATCCCTATTTCAATCCGATACTCAAAGAAACAATAGCCTACAGTGGGGGATTCACCGATTGGAAGCTGGTTTCAATCGGTCAAGGCTATTTCCACATGCTTTTAAAGATGAAAGATGCTCTCAACTGAATTTGGAGATTAGAAAATTAATAACTAAAGCTTGGAATCCTTCTCATATCAGACTGGTACTATGACTTCATCCCTAACATTGAAAGAAACTCCATGTTACTGATCTGGGTGCGATTACATAGACTCAGATGGTATTTTTTTCCTCCAAAAATCCTCAAGGACATTGCTTCTATCTTAGGTACGCCTCTTAAAATCGATAAATATACGTTGAATGCTTATATCGGGTCTTTATGCGTGGGTTTTGGTAGAAGTTGATATATCTTCCAAGCTCACAGATGTCATTGTGTTCACTGTGAATGATTTAAAAACCAAGATTCGTAGTGAATATTAAAAAATGCCACCATTTTGTGGGTTATATAAAATCATTGTACATTCTCTTTTAAAATATCATGTTGTGCAATTTCAGGTTGCTTAGCCTGTTGACAATGGATGGATGAAGATAAAGTGTAAGAGGAAAAATAATGTTATGGATCCATCCATTATTGATCCTCGCAATATGCACTAAGAGGTTTGGGTCAACAAGTTTAATCTCCCAGTTGAGAGCTCGGGTGCCACGTTGGTAGACCGAGTCGAGGCAGAAGATGACGCTGATATTGATCTTTCTATCTTGGAAGACAATCAACAGATGGTTCTGGATGACTTTGAATGTCCTCTGAATTTTTCATCAAAGGATGACTCAGTTCCTCTAGTTATAGAAAACTATGATCCCCTAGTATCTGGAAAGGATGGTCCTGCCAAGAGACTTCTTAGATGAATATTTCAAACCCACTATCTCATACAGTTGTAGGCACCACGCATTTTTGCTTGTATCCCTGGTGGAAGCAGTGTCAAGGGTTACTGATCATACAGGACGCATAGTCACTCACACTTTCTAGGTTTCCACTCATGGTATGACTTATACTCTGGCTTCAGTTCCCCTTATTTATTAATCCATTCCATCATTCAATGATTATGATTCTGGTATTTACTCTGACTATCAAAAATGAACTTTTTTTGTTAAATTGATTGAATCATCTGATATAGATCCATATTTACAATTGTCTGGGATAATAGATATATCAGACTCACTTTTTCTTGTCTAATTTTCAGACTCCATTCTATCATATTGGGCCTATTTTCATTTCTATCTCCTCACATATAGCTCTTAATCCACCCAAAAAAATGAATGAAACTGTTATCTCAGATGCTACTAAAACTTTTTCTGACTCCCCTATGAGCACACATGTTTTGTAGACTACTCTAGCCTCTTCTTAAAATCATTGGAGATCGAAGGGGAACAAAGGCTCAAGTGGATCTATGAAGAAAGAAAGGATCCCCTTCTCTAAACATAGGTTTTAATTGATGTTATCTTTTGGAATTGTTAGGTTATAACCAACTCGGACACTATTTCTATTATTAAAATAACTATTTTGATGAATAAACGTAAAATTTTTACTCTTAATGAACCTAAAGTTAATTTTTATTTAAAATTTATGCACTTTTCTACCTCTGTTTATAATTTTTTAGGTTCTTTCATTAATATTAGTGTGGTAGAAAACATATGTATTTTTTTACCACACTTCCCTGAAAGACGTCAATGTTCCCAATATCTCTGATCAAATGTTCACTTGTGACTTTATTCGTAATGAACTTCATATGTACTTCTCCCTTTTTTATGCAAAGAATAGATATCAGGCTCATAGACCTCTCTGGAATGACCTGTCTCACTTATAAAATTCCATCTCCGACCCTTGGTTGGTGATTGGAGATTTCAATACTATTCTTTCCCCTAGTGAAAAACATGGTCCTTCCCATTCTCATATTTCTTCGAGGGAGTATAAAACCTTAATAGGAGACATTAATCTAGTTGATGATAATTTAGATGCTACTAATATTACATGGTACCAAAGGAATTACAATTGGATGGTCTCTAGTAAACATGATAGGGCCCTTGTGAATGTCTCCGTTATAGATTCTTAGGAAACCATATCTAGAATTACCTTACATAGGCTTAGCACAATTCACCATCATATTTTGGTTAGTTTACATTCCAAGTGTAGCTAGCCCACTATTCCATTCAAATTTAACAGTGCCTGGTCAGAGGACATAGACAACTCTAATATTATCAGAATTGTTGGAATTCTATGAGTCATCACATGGATTCCTTTGCTTGTATTATAAAGCTCAGGAATCTCAAACATTGTCTCAAGGGTTTGTGTAGCACTAAATTGAAATGACTCGATAATTACTTATCCTTTCTTTAGAATTACCTCAATCAAATTCAAAATAATGCCACTCATTCTGACTTCTCCTCTGACCATCAAAATGATGTCATCATTTATGTGAATCTCATCTCCCTTTTTATTATTGAGGATAACATCTGAAAAAAAAGTCTTCAAAATTAAATGGCTCAGTGACAATGACAGAAACACCAATATCTACATTGCTCTGGAAAGAATTAAAAAATTCTATCATCCCCTTTATTTTCTTAAGTACAATGACATACTCTATGATTCTGAGGCCTCCATTGTAAATCATGTTGTCTCTTATTTTGAAAATATCTTCAAAGGGACTTGTATTAATAAGGACCTTCTCCAAAGGATCATCTCATCATTTTTACAAGAGGAAGACAACATTTTTCTCTTGATCACTCCACTAGATCATGAGATAAAAGACACTATCTTTAGTCCCAACCCTAACAGTGTTCCTGGACCTGACGATTTCAATAATGGTTTCTTTCAGCACCATTTGGATGTAATCCACATCGATGTTTGTAATCTTATCAATACCATCTTTTCAAATGGTCTCCTTCTACATGGTCTCAATTCCCAATTCATACCCTAATTCCTATGGTGGCCAATGCCTCTGAAATTCACTTGTATATACATATTTCTCTTATCAAATCCCTCTATAAAATCATTACCAAGCTCATGGATAACAAGATATCCTCTCTGTGTAACGAAATTATATCTTGGAACCAATATGGGATCATCAATGGTAAGTCAATTCAAGACTACATCTTCCTGGCTTCAGAATCCACCAACACACTCAATAAAACATCTCTATATTTCCACATTGCTATTAATATTGACATCAAGAATGATTTTGACACAATATAAAGAAGTTTAATTTTCAACATTCTTCAGGGTTTTTGGATTCAATGATGTTTTCACAAGAAGAATCAACTCCCATTTCAACTCATCCTATATCTCCATCCATATTAATGACTCTCCAAAGAGTTATTTCAAATGTTCTAAGGGAGTATGACTAGGTGATCCCCTCTCTGCTATCCTCTTTTCCATCGCAGATGACTATCTTTGCCACCTCCTCAGCTCCCTGGTTCACCAAAAACAAAATTATGCTCATCCAAGATGCCCAAAACCTTAATGTTCTGACCCATTGTTTTACACGGATGACATAATTCATTTCCTAAATTGTAGACAATCCAACAACTATAATCTCAACGCATACTTATTTCACTATGAAGACATCTTGGGCCAATCCATTATTTGGAGTAAATCATTTATTTTCATTGGTAAATGTTTTCCCACTTCTAGGAAAAATTACATCTTTGGGAGTCTTAGTATCAATGAAGGGCCCCATACTTTTACATACATGGAAGTTCCTCTCTTTTTGGGGAACCATAGATCATTCTATATTAATATTATCACTAACTAAATCATTAATCACCTTGATTATTGTAAAGGAAAATCCCTTTCTATGGCTGGTAGGATCTACCTTGTGAAATGATATATTGTTTCCAAAATGGATTATTCACTGATGATTTACAGGTGGCCTACCAATCTCTTTAATAAAATCAATTCCTACATTATGAACTTTGTTTGGACAAGGGGTATCCTTGATGGTAAGCAAGTAACCATTCCCTGGTCTACCTATTGTAAACCCCTCGATAAAGGAAGGCTCAGAATCAAAAGCCTCTTGCTCTTTAATGAATCCCTCTAAACCAGACTCAATTGGAATTTAATAAAAAAAAGTCTCATTCAATTTCTTTTCGTAAAATTCATTTCCTAGAGAAATATAAAAATCGAAATTTGTATCATGTCAATTATACTCTATGGTAATCTATTATAAATTCCTTTATCAATATCATGCATAAATCCAAATGGATGGTTATCCCTAAATACAACATAATGTTATGGCCTGACAACTTGATCGGTGCTCCTCTCAATTGTATGTTTTATTCTCATACCTCCACAGATTATATAAGTTGCACCATAATGGAGGTGATTAAATCTACTAAATTATATCTCCCTGATCATTTAAAAAATATTGTTGACGGCTACACTTTTTCAAATGATGATGAATTTCTTATTTGGTAACCATCCCACAATGGTATTTTTGAGTCTAAAACATATTACAACCACTTTTTTTCTTCTTCTAAAAAGAATTTCACTTGGATGAAACCATTTGATAAACCATGGATCAAATATTCTAGACATAATATTATCTGGTGTATTGCTCATAATCGTATTCCTACCGAGGTTTGTCTCCAGTCCTTTGGTATCAAACATTGTTCGAGATGTCACCTATGACATCAACATAGGGAGTGCATCAATCATTTATTTTAATATTATGCCACAACCACTACACTTTGGAATTATTTTACTAACATATTTGCTGAAGATGTTTATTTTCTAAATCTGTTTGCTCTAAAATCAAATTTTGTGTTGTGCTAGACATTTCGCAAAAAATCAGAAATATTTTTATTTCCGAAGTTGCAGAGCTCCTCCACATTATATGGTATGATAGAAATTCCATTATTCACAACAATTACCCATTAAATATTAATACAGGTGGGGAGAGAATTTTTATTTCTATTAAAGATTGTTCTATGCTTCAAAAATCCCAATGCGATAACTCGGTTGCTGACTTAGTGATTCTTCAACGGCTTAGAATCAAAGTGATCTACAAGCAGTCGAATCTATTTTTTGATGTCTTATGAAAATCCCCAATTCTTGTATGGATAGAAATAAATGTTGATGGCGCTTCCAAAGTAAATCCAGGCCCTGCAGGCTATGGGGACTTTTTTAGGGACACTCTTGGGAGTTCTCATGGCTGATTTTTTGGCGGTTGTGGGTTTGCCTCTTTCTTGGAGGCTGAGATGATGGTAGTGATTCAGGAGTTCAACCTTGATAAGCTAAGAGGATGGAATAACATTTGTATAGAAAGTGACCCGACCTCCATTATCCAAGCTCTCTGGAATTGTGTGGGTCACCTTGTGGGGTCTCTCACAACGCGTTAGAGGAAATGTCTTAACTCGCTTCTGGAGAATAGATACATTTCAACTCACACCTATCGGGAAGAAAACATGGTGGCAGATGGTCATGAAAACTTGGGAATTAACCAGGACATCACATGGAGTGATGGCCTATATATTGAGCTCTACCCATTATATGAGAAAGATAGTAATAAAATTTCCTCTTTCAAGCTCATGTAATATTCCCTTTCATTTTTTATAATATTTTTTGTCTTTGTCATTGAGTAAGGAATTGCATTAAAAAAATGAAAATACCAGTATGAGTGGACTAAATTATACTACCCTCATGAATAAACATGAACTGACACTTACATCATCTAGAAGAACCACTAACAGATTTTGGTACTAAAACCCCCTGACCTGCAACCTCAACATCCCTCAAATTTCACATTGTAATGTCTGGATGGTTGATGATTTCAGAAATAGTTGGAAACCTGAATACATTGTCCTATTATGAGATAGAGTATACCATCCCATCATCAAATCACTTTATAGTCATGATATCTTCACTCACTACAATGGGTGTTAACAACTGCCTCTTAGTAAATTGAGATAAATTCTCTATGAAAGGCCTATCTCATTGCTACTTGTACATAAACACTATTTCCCAGTCATCAATAATAGTATATGGATAGAATAAGTATTAGAATATAGTGTAAAATTCCTCTCTCACCATAATATAATAACAATCTTCATAGGGAATAACATCACACCATATCCTGTAAATATTGAGTAGTACTAAAGCTACATGCTTGACCCTGTACTCCAGAGGTGTCTCTAGATGCTCGAATAAAGAAATAATATCTTTGATTTTATTAATTGAATCATGTGTTCTACCAACCCCTGAAATGGTGGGAGAATACTGATTCTAGAACTCTCAAGTCAACTCTTACATAAATTATTAATGTTTAACAATTCATTACATTGATACATCATATTTAAAATGCCTTCTCAGAACTAAGAATCATGACCCATATTATGAATAAAAAGAGGTTCTATAAGTGTAACTCATAGAGGAGAAAATAAAATCGCAAGTCTCTCCTCCTATGGTGAATGGTCATCAGCACCTTTATGATGTTTGACCAGAGGAATTCATAGAGGCATGAAGAGACAATACAAAACACATTCCTCAAAAAAAAAATTACAATTAAAAAATTATGTAAGAATATTATGACATGTATATAGCCTTCCAATAAAGAGGTCATACCATTCAACCTAATCCAAAAGCCAATTCAACATGGTAGAAATGATCATTACCTTTTATATGAGTTTATGAGATACACTATTACCTAGTAAATTGTTTGGGTTCATGTCTAGGTAACGTTTTCACATATATTAGATAAGAATTTAATTATAAAAGTGATACTCATTTTTATCTTTTTACTAATTATGAATATAAATATCAGTAAATGGTTTAATTTAATAGATCACTATTCCTGGTCCATAAGAGTCCATATTCATCATGTGACGAAAAATGGAATCTACATAATCTATATCATAACACATTCCATCCAATAATACCGATGGCACATAGCTCAATGTGTCATAATTGGATACATAAGGTCTCTGTTTTATGCTATTTTGTAATAAAATGTTAGGTTAAGGTGGGAACATTAATTGTCTGCTATTTTTTCCAATCCCTTTGCTGGAATGTCTATTAATTTTAATAAATATTAAAATCACTAATAAATAGAAAATTTTAAAAGCACATAAAAAGTGGATGTGGAATTAAATAATTCAGGAAAAATAAATCATATTCTCCCGATAAAGATGCATGTAATGAAAAACCATCATTTCTTTTGGAAAATGTACAAGATAAATCATTTACATAATATGAATATAAATTACATCATATGAAATGTGTGTCACCCAACATTTAAGTTATTTCAACCATAATTGGTGTAATCTATAAAACAATTCTCATCTGAAGTTATTTGGGGTTCCCCTAAAGATTAGTGAGCTACATCCAAGATAATGGTCCCTTCTAAATTAATTTATCTTCTAGTATCCTTCATAATTCAAAAACATTAAGTGAATGGAAAAATAATTTTATCATACCATATTGTATCACTCCAAATTAGAGTCCACTTAACTAGGTCCTTGTAATGGTGGGGGACATGGCCTCATGCATGCCTCCTTATATTTTATAGGATGTTTACTAAATGTTAGGGTGTAATGGTGGTACAATGTGGACAATATACCCGCATATCAGAGTGTTTTAGTGGAGAAAAATAACAATCATATAATCTTGAAATCATGATATATACCAGAAATAATTGTCTATACTAGTAACATGATAAAATGGATTGACATATAGTAGATAAAATATAACAATTTTGAAGAATAAATAAACAAACTAATATATAGTAATATCAAAATCCACTAGCTAGTTTAAAATACATGGATTCATGGAATGATGTTATACAAAGAGAGAACATGTGAAATGTATATAATAAATGCTAGGAAAATTAAAAAATATCAGAAGGATAATCCACTAGAATTTTGATCATATGATTGGTCCTATGCCCTTATGCTCCATCTATAAGTAATGGATATCAAATAAATTTCATAGGGTTACTTTACTTATCCATAGAAACTCAAAAATAAACTACATGGGTACCAAAGGTTGCCTGAGTAAGGTGTGAGATAAAATCCATGATGGAAACCACCAATGATGTATATAAGTAATCCCACAAGTGTACATAACTACAAAATAGTGTGCACGTATAAATGAAATTTTAGACAGTGTTGAATAATAAGTATCATCATGGTCAGGAACCTAAAGGACCCCAAGTTTCTCTACATAATTCATCTCATGGGCGAAATGAGAGTCTAAATAGTAAATTTAAATATATTAATCATATATAAATAGTAATGTTATATATTTCATCCACCTTATGGATAAATATGTATGGAGTTATGTAGCCATATACAAGTAATATGAGGTTCTAGATTGACTAGGGCATAGCTTAGCCATCCATATCTACTCTAAACAAGCCTATAAGCTCTATAAAAAGTGCACATGCCCTAAATCCAATGATGAATAAGACACTTCATGATCATAACTCTAAATTATGGGTGTGTCATCATGCCTATTACCAAAACAACGTACATGGTGTGTCATTCACACCACCCAAATAGTGTCAATGGCGTGAGATGTCATTCTAAACAGCTGATGTATGGGAGAGTGAATCATCATGATCAACTATTACCATAAAAATCATTCAAAACAAACAATGTTAATGGAATAAACATAATAATAATAATAATAATAATTGATGTGATTCATTAACTCCAATTCATTATGATGATTATTCCCAATTATAAACGAGGGCATTAAAATTCATATAAGAGCATTTACATATGAATTTATCGATAATTATTGTCATTCCTCCCTTTATGAGCCTTTAAAAACATACTATTTACCTCATTTAAGGAACTAAAACCACCATGACTCAATCCATTAAATATAATCTATCCAATTAATTATTTAGAACATGGAAACTAATTTTATAATCCTTAATTAAGTACATAAGATATTCCAATGTTAATTGGGTAGTTACCTACAGGGTCAATTAAATTACTAAGATAGAGAAAAAACATAAGAGTTTCTTGGGTATAATAAAAATGTTCATTGAAGTGGGAATGTCCAATTAAAACACATTAATAACAATGGATAGACATTTAGAACATTTAAAACCATTACATATAAAGGGGAACATCCAGATGGAGCGCCCAAAGGGTGTCAGCGATAGAGGTAGAAATCGTCTATTTACAAAATGGATATCATTAAGAGTATAACATGGTTCATATATCAATTTTGAATTTAGATATAAATTTTAAGGAAATGAACAACAAAGTATGGTATGTGGTATAATGACACAACTATGGAAGCGCTATAAATATTGTGGAAATGAAGAGAGCACCTACCATAGGGTCATTGTCTCCTCCTGCGCCTCCTCTGATGGAAGCCTCATATTTAATGTGTGTTAGGAGAAATTGGATAAACCATCCAAAAAAATGAAAATAGTATAAAATATCATGCACTGAAATAGCGTGATAGATGGAAAGAGAAACTCATAATAGAAGGAAGGGGACTCAAGTTCTTACATCATGATATCCAATGATTATGATGGATATTGGTTTAAAGTATGGATAATCTAAAAAAAGGTGATTTATATAATAGATTGAGGATTTTTCATATGATAGGAGAAACCAAGATTCATACACATTAATTAGATTATAAGTGTGGTTGGATTATTGTTAGTTTTATTTAGTGAAATTTGAAAATTTCATTCTAAAAATACAGGTGCACAAATTGGATACATGATTTGGAAAATCAAGTGCCAACCATGGGAAAGGCCTCAATTTTAGAGGTCTAAAATCATGCATAGTCATGAACATGGGGTTTCATGGTTGTAGAAAACCCATTCGACCCTCAATTATACCATGTATCACCCAACATGGTATGAAGAGATCATGTGGGATGGATGGAACAATTTCTACTAAATGTGAGTCCATTTATGCTTCCCAAATTCAAGAGGAATCATGATCCGAACAAGCATGGAAACCCCCATAAACCCTTTTATTCTATTGGGTAACATCATATGGGATGTTTAATGGAATTTAACTCAAAAAATGAGAAATACCATCTTGAAAAGAGGTGTTATTAAATGTAAACCCCATAATAAACTTCATTAATAGTAGATATATATGTTTTCATCCAATAATAGTAGGTATTTAAACCTGATAAGAGAAGAGGGTCATATATTTGTCTACAAGTTCTCTAAATCCTATAACATAACCTATTTAATCAAAATAATTTAAATTAATATCTCTTTCCTCAGATATTCTTAACAAAATAAGTAGTAGGTATTTATCACCTCAATTCCTTTATTTGAAGATAGGAAGTCAATTTTATTATCCTAAGAACATATTTGGTAATTTATTATTTTAAATATATAATTAATATATATATAGTTGTTTTACAATTTAACAATAGAGAACATAAAAACTATGATATCAATGAAGGGTCATTTAAATTGAAGAGTACTCAATTGTATACTTTTTTATCTACTCTCAAAAGTTCATTAGTTAATATAATAATTTCATTATATAATACAATGATTATATTTGCTAGTTTTAACTAAATCTCTTGTATCTTAATGAAGACACAAGTCACTCTTACTACTTAACATACTCCTTAACTACACCAATTCATTTATACATTGTGTAACGTCCTGGTTCTGGAAGACACCTAGGGGAACCCCGTACAAGGTTGGTCACATGTCCTGAAGCGCATTTCCATGAATACCAGGGGTTTTTGACTAGCAACGAGGGAATTGGATGTGATAGTGTTGAAACTATGCCTTCATTGGTAGAGTACACAACTGATGTAAACAAATACACACAATAGTGGAAGTAGTAAATATCCAACAATAGTAAAAAGTGGAAGATTGGTATAATAAACAAGTGGAGGACACACATATTTATATATAATTATGCATGATAAATATGTCTAGGAAAATAGCCAAACAATTGACAATCATAGAATATAAACAGTACTAAACCAAAGTTCAAAATAAAATATAATCAGCTCCCCAGAATTGCAAGAATATGCTTGGTCCCTTGCTCTCATGATTCTCTACAACTCAAGAACCTGAAGTAGTAGGGTGCTTGAATTTATATATACCTACAAAAATATAATATGTTTGGGCCAAAAAGCATGCCCTATATAGGGTGTGAGACAAAATCCTAGTAGGAAACCACCAAAATAATTTTTCCTAACAGTTAGGGAATATACGGCAGATAAAAATATAAGATGCAGTAAACAAGAAAGTGCTCTGCCACAAACAGTTCCACAAGTCAAACAATCAATCATGTATAGTAACCCTCTAGGATGTTCACAATGACTATCCTCTCTGATTCAGTATATTTGGACTCTGTGAGGAAGCACTCACAGTCAATTCCCTTTATAGTCTAAGGTAGTCTGTAACTCTCTGAGGAAGCTCACGTGGTCAATTCCTCTTATAGCCCAAAGGTCAAGGAATCTTTGTGGAATCTCACTCGTTCAATTCACCTAATATCCCAGGTCGTTCATAGACTGATTGAGGAAGCACTCACCGTCAATTCCCATTATAGTCTAAACAATTCAAGAATAAAAACAAAGACTCTCTGAGGAAGCTCATGCGGTCAATCCCCTTATAGTCTAAATCTATCAAGGACTCTCTGAGGAAGCTCACCCAGTCAATTCCCCTTATAGGCCTAAGTGGTTCTTTCCTGTTTGAGTATTCTCGCCCAGTCAATCCCTCTTATAGCCAAAATTGCCTCAAGACTCTTTGAGGAATCTCACAAAGTTTATTCTCTTTATAGTCAACTACACCATGTTCTCACGGCCCTATGTAGGTCAATGAGCATAACCGTTTAATATGGCCAATTAAACCTACAAGACTACTTGGATAACAGTATACAGTGTTAGAAGCATTTCGGAATACAAACTCTCGATTATACAGCAACAGGCAGGGAAAACAAGAAAGACATCCAAACTGGCTAAAACCGGACAAACTAGCCGTAAACAGAACATGCAAGGGAAAGACATCCAAAGCATAGAAATAAAACAAATTCAAATCCAAATTACATCTACACATGAATATAATCATGGCCTAAAAACAACAGAGGTGAAACAGTAAAAAGGTAATACCTCGTTCAAGGGTATTGGTGGAATTTGCACATAATACTCAAAAAAGTCATTGAATGGAAAGAAAAAAACCACGTACCTCAGAGTTATGAGATCACTATATGTGAATGTCAAAGCTTTGTTCTCTTTAGATCATCATATATCTTTGAAAATTTATAAAACGTTCAACAGACTATAACTTGGAAAAGTGGGTGAATTGGAAAATGATTCTCTTAGAGTAGGAAGAACTCACAAATGTGATTACAATGCAACCGATGCTGTTTGATTCACAGGATAGAAATAGGCTCGGGGGTTCATCAAAGATCCATAGTCAACCCTCACTCTTGGATGAACCAGACCTAGAAGGTTTTAGTTCTGTCCGTCAGATGCAACCCCAGGGCGTTTAATGAAAAAAAACAAAATACACAGTGTGTACTTTTGAAGTACACGGCGTGTACTCTCCTTTTTCGTAATCTTCTTCAAGCGGCCACCAAGTCACTCCCACATGGATGAGTGTGTGGATACTACACAACCAGCACACTACCTCTTGCGTCAAGTCAGTACTCGGCGTGTACTCAGAAAGTACATGGCATGTACTTAGAAAATTTCAAGAAAACCCTCTTTTTCCAAAAAATGACTAGAAAAAGAATACATACGTGAAAAAAATTATGGGTTCATACAAATTATACCCCTAATAAAGAAATTAATCCCTGCATTTCCCTAGCCTGGTGTAGAAGATGAAACCCTGAATAGTTCAGGAAACAATGCCAGTACATTGGTATCCCTCTCCCATGTCTCATCCTGCGCCAACCCATGCTACCATAGCACTCGTACCAGATGAACAGACCGGCCACATAGAACCATTATACTAAGATCCATAGTATAGATATGATTCTCTTCAAACAACACATCCACTTTGAGCTCAACCTCCTCAGGTTGGAGAACATGAGATGGGTCAAAAAAGTTACATCAGAGTTGAGAAATGTGAAAAACATCATGAACATCTCAGTACCTATGAGGTAACTGCACTCGATAGGCAACCAAACCAACTTTCTCCAACACCTTAAATGACCAGATGTACCTCGGTGAAAGATTAAACTATCTCTTAATCCTCTTCTGTCACATCCTTAGTGTGACACACTGGAAAACCTGATCCCCATCCTCGAACTGCAGAGGTCATCACCGCTGATTCGCATAAGACTTCTGTTGAAACTGTGCAGTAGCCATCCTCTTCTGGATCAACTCTATCTGCTCTGTGGTCTTCTAAACAAGATGAGGTCCCAGCAAAGCTGCCTCTCCTGCCTCTATCCAACATATGGGTGATCGGCATGGCCTACCGTACAAGGCCTCATAAGGTGACATCTGAATAGTCTCTTGAAATATATTATTGTTGGAAAACATCTCAAGAGGTATATGCTTCTCCCAAGAACCTCCAAAATCTAGGATGCATGCTCGGAGCATGTCCCCAATCACATTAATGTTATGCTTGAACTGGGAATCTATCTGGGGGTGGTAATTTGTACTCAAAAGTACATGTGTACCCAAAACATTTTAAAACCCCTGCCAGACTCGAGAAGTAAAACGTGCATCCCTATCTGAAAAAATGGATTTTGGAACTCCATGAAGGCATACAATCTGTCAGACATAAAACCATCCCAGCTCATCAACACTGTTGGTCTTATTGATCGACAATAAGTGAGCTACCATCTTGAGTCTGTCAATGATAACCCAAACCGCATCATTCCCTTGAGGCAACCTCAGAAAACCAGTCACGAAGTCTATCATGACGTCATTCCACTTACACTCGGGAAAGGGTAACTGTTGTAAAAGCCCTGCTGGTTGCTGATGCTCCGACTTCACCTACTGAAAAGTGTAAAACCTCATCAAGAAACCAGCAACATCTCTCTTTATACATGGCCACCGAAACTGACGGTGGAGATCATGAATTATCTTGGTGATTCCAGGATGAACTTTCCACACTAAGGTGTGAAAATCCCGCATCAGCTCATCGCCAATGTCTGCTGGCACCCATACGCACCCTTGGAAATGAAAGATCTCATACTCTCCCATAGTTCACCTAGTCATAGGTTCCTCTCCTAACACACTCTACTTAGGACTAGGATTTCAGAACCCAATAGATGCCTCATTCAAACCGAATCAAGAAGAGTATAGATATCATCTACAGAAGATAGAAAAGTCTACCCCTATCTGTCGTGCACCTTCAAATGCATCGTACAGAACTAAGCCATACACTATCACTCACTACTGGACTTCTGAAATTCTTGTATCTGAGTCCTCCTTCTCAATGCATCATTCACCGTGTTTCCCTTCCAAGTCATATAGGCAAGATCATAGTCAAAATACTGAAGGTACTCAACCCCCCTTCGCTGCCTCAAATTCAAGTCACGCTAGGTGAAGATGTACATGAGATTTTTTTGGTCAGTGAAAACCAAAAAATGATCTCCTAGATGATAATGTCTCCAAAAGCATAATGCATGGACAATAGTAGACAACTCTAGATCATGTGTCGAGTAATTATTCTCATGTGGCCTCAACTGCTAAGACCCGTACGCAATGACTCCATCACCCTGCATAAGCACAACTTCCACCACAATAACTGACGCATCCTTGTAAATAGTATATCTCTTGCATTGCTCTGGAAGGACTAGTATTAGTGCTGAATTCAACATCCCTTTCAGCTCCTGAGAGGTTGACTGACAAGAATATGACCACAAGAACTTTGCACCCTTCTTAGTAAGACCTGTCAGCGGTGCTGCCAAGCATGAAAAGTCTTATATGAAGCACCTGTAGTATCCATCCTGCCCTAGAAAACTCTGAACCTCCAAGATGTTCTTCGTCAGCCCCCAAGAAACTACCTCTCTCCCTTTCTCTAGGTCTAATTATATTCTTTTCTCAGAGAAAACATGACCCGGGAAGTGAATTTGATCCATCCCAAAGTGGCAATTTGAGAGCTTAAAATATAACTAATGCTCCCTCATTAAACTAAAACCGATCTCATGATGGGTAGCATGGTCATGTCTAGTGTGAGAGTACACCAAGATATCTTCCCCGGAGCAACCATGAAATAATATAAGTATGGATGTAACACTCAATTCATCAGTGCCATAAAAACTACTGGTGTGTTCATGAGACCGAACGACATAACCTTATTCTCGTATAGACCATACCTACTTTGGAAGGCTACGATAGGTATATCAGATGGTCTAACATGAAACTAATGAGAACTGGACCTCAAGTCAATCTTCGAGAACAACCAGGATCCTCGAAACTAATCAAAGAGATCATCAATCCTAGGCAAGAGATATCGGTTCTTTACCCTCAACTGGTTCAGCTTCTGATAATCCACAAAAGGCTGATGGTACCATCTACCTTCTTCACAAACAGGACATGCAACCCCAAGGATAAATACTGGGTCAGATAATACCCTTTTCCTACAACTCCTCCAACTGCTTCATGAGCACTAGAAACGCTATTGTAGCTATCCTATAATGAGGAATGGACACCAGTACCACTCCCAGCACAAGATCAAAAGAACACTCTACCTCACGCTCTAGAACGATACCTATAAAATCCTCTATAAAGAGATCTCTAAAACAATCCAATACTAGAGGAATGTCTAAGTATGACTTCCCTAGTCATATAGATATAGACTAGCAATTTGGGTTGTATCTCGTCACATCCCATGATTCTCTGGACCCGCTCTGCTCGCCTGGACATCCCATTTTCCCCTGTGAAGAAAGGATCCACCCTATGGTGATACAAAACTCACTCTAGGACGTTAAAAATCAACATCCTCCTGGAATGGAACTAGCCATTCTATTTTGAGAATGACATCATAGCTAGTCATCTCATAAACATGGAGGTCCCACAAAAAGATACATACACCAAACCGTAGAGGTAAATATCTTCACTGACGTACACTATCTATTCTAGTACCCAACTGAGTATCTAGGATCAACATATCAGCAGATGAAAAGATGCAGAGGCAAAGGATATACACAACAGCAACAGATATAAAGCTATGGGAAGACCTTGTATCAAAAAGAGAAGAAGCGAAAACCAAGGCTACTAAGATCAAACCACGAACTGTAGAGGGTCCGGGATCCTGCTCAAGATGGGTCTGCTCCACTACATTGGAATGTCATGTCCTGTGGCCCTATGACCTTGCCTGACCACTCTGATCTGATCCAACTGGATTTCGCTGAATTACTGTTGATTTAATACCATGTCCATGACCTCCACCTCATCCTAAATGGCTGGAAGAACTCCAGTTCCTAGACTGGTGGGAAACTGGTGGAACTGGTCCTAAACACAGAGTCATAGAAGTACCCCTGTCACTATCTTATGGTGAGAAAAACATACAAAATCACTGAAGATGGCCATATTTTCACAAGATCTATACTCCATTGGGTCTCTAGGGAAACATGGAGTTGTATCCCGCTTCTCCCACATTTATAGCACACCACCTGGCTACCAGAAGATGCATCCCACCTACTCTAATCACCTCATGTAGCCTCCCTATTGTAATTCGTGTTATCAGCTAGCGGAGTGCTAACTCTAGATGCTGAACCGCCCTGGTTCACAACTCCAGAATCCCTCAGATTGCACTCTATGATCACCGCCTGGTTGATGATAGGAGATACAAATTTCAAACTGAATATGTTTACCTATGATATGATGTTGTGACTCAGACCATCCATGAACATTAATTCAAGGAACAACTCATCACCACCTGGAATAGGCGTGAAATGCTGCTTCTCTTTGAAGCAAGAGGAATACTCCATAACAAAAAGAGTACCCTGCTCCAACTCATGAACTCTCGGGCTCGATCAGCCCTCAAGGGACCCAGTTAGAAGTAATCATAGAAGATGCGCTGAAACACATCCCAATACATATTATGTTGGAGTCCTGCCTGTGAGATCACATCCCACCACCTCTTGGAGGAATCTCAAAGAATGTAGGTTGTGAGCTTCACCCTCTTCTTTGGAGGTGTGTCCAGATGAACGAAAATGGCCAGTGTGGCTTCTAGCCATGACTCTACATCCTGAGGTCCTCCATCCCCTAAGTAAGTAGGATGTTACTGCTGCTGGAATAACCACGACTAATTATCCATATAATGGGAAGGAGAAGGTGCTACCTGAAAGGTATACATCATCCCCGGAAATAGCTCCTGGAATTGTGCATCAGAACCTACGTCAGGTACAATGGTTGGTGCCGAGGCTGGTACGACAGCAAGATCTGCAGGTAGTCCCTGATCGGCTATATCTGGTGTCTGATCACAGTCTGGGGACTGGCACAAAACCAGAGGAAACCTCGGTGGCATGAATATTCAAGGCCAAGCACACATTATATCAAGATTATCAATCACTTAAAACAAGGTTTCTATGAATGTATCAGGATAATGAAAGCATTCATGTTTTAAAAAACATGACTACAAAGCTTGTATAATTACTACAAGGCGTGTCCCCGGAAGCCATTTACAAAGGCATGTACTACGGAATAAACACGTCATTTGACACCCCAAACACATGGCGTGTTGTCTTAACACATTGCGTGTACTTGAATCTGCTTCCCCTTCCAGTGTCCATATACACGGTCCACACAACTCTGCTAAGACAAGACTACATGGAGTGTTCCCGATAGACATGACATGTAATCAACTAGCTTCACCTGGCCCGTGTTTTTAGTGACACGACCCGTGTAACTAGATTACACTACATAGAGTGTTCCAGACAGACACGACGTATACTAAGCTATCCCAATCAACCATGTTGTTAGATACATGGCCAGGTACACGACTGACACAACATGGCGTGTTCCACACAGACACGACATGAACAGGAAAAGAAAACACAGACCCGTTTTGTTCGTGACACGGACGGGGACCTGGGTCAGACTACATGGTGTGTTCAATGTGGAAACAACATGTATAGCTTAAGGTCTTATTAGTTTGTGTTTTCGTTTGCACGGGAGTACATCGGGTCGACACTACACTACGTGTTCTTCTAGAACACACCATGTTCACTGTGGATTTTCCCCATACTGTGTCTTTTCCCACATGACCTTCAACACAGTCAGAGACTACATGGAGTGTACATAATTTACACAGCATGTACTTGAGAAAAAAAATTTGTTCCTGAACATAAGAACACATGGCATGTAGATAACACAACATGGCATGTCTTCTATGTTTTTCCAGACAGTAATCCTTAGAAACTACTCTGAGACCTAGAGAACACTGAAACGAATAAAGAAAGTTCAAAATTCTGATCCGTGAGAGCCCATACTCCCCTCGAATCAATGTTTGGCATATTGTACAAGCTATAAGTATGCAAAAAAGTAATAATCCACCAAATTCTAGTCCATGAGGACCCATAAAACCTCAAGAACCAATGTTTGGAATCCATTCAAGAAAATCTCTACACAAACAATACCCTATCAAAAAGATAGTATTTATTTCAAGGAAAATATCGCAACAACATTCATATAGTACACATCAACTATCACAACAACATGCAATCGCTAATTCATCCTTCATATAATGTCATGAATGCATGACATGAGATTTCTAGCATGTTCCTATATGATGTAAGAGATGGAATACCCTCATCTCATCAGGTTGCGACAGAAATAGAATCTCATTAAAATCAATGATAACAGCACAATACATGTGAGTCACCCAACGGTGAAAATCAAATGAACCGTAAAATTTAAAAACCAGAAATTTTTTCAATAAATGAGTTAGATTGTCTTTTCTCTATACACGTGTTAGCTACTACCGAGAACAACTTATTACCAAGTACCTATTCCTTCAATTCACTATCTAAATGCTCCCAACAGTAATTCAAGAGAAAATAAATCCTCTCATACCCCATTGTAATACCCTGGTTGCTAAAGCAAAACAAGGAGCGCCCCGTACCTGGTTGGTCACATGGCCTCAAGCACATTTCCCTGAATGCCATAGGCTGCAAACTAGCAATGAGGGCCTTGGGTGTGATATTGGAGAAACTATGCCCTCATTGGCCGAGTAAACAACGGAAGTAAACAAATACATTAAATAGAAGAAGTAGTAAATATCGAGTAGAAGTAACCAATAGAAGACTGGAACAATAAATAACCAGAGGACATATATATATATATATATATATATATATAATGATGCATGATACATATGTCTAGCAAAACAGGCTAACAAGTCGCAATGCTCGAATACAAAGAGTACTAGACCAATGTACAAAATAAAAGATAAACAGATCCTCAACATCGCAAGCATATGCTTGGTCCCATTCTCTCTATCTCCATAGCAAGTCAAGTACCTGAAGTAGAAGGGAACTTTCCATTATCTATACCTGTAGAAATATTATATATTTGGCCCCAAAAGCATGTCCCAAATAGGGTGTGGGGATAAATCCCAGTAGGCAACCCCCAATGATTTGTGCCTAACAGTCAGTAAATATATTGCAGGTAAAATTATAAGCAACTGTAAAGAGGAAAGTTCCTAGAAGTAAATATTTCACCAATTCAGACAATCAATAAAGAATAGTAACCCTCGAAGAAGTTCACACAACCTATACTCTATAGTTGAGTTTACTAAGAATCTCTGAGGAAGCACTCATAGTCAATTCCTCTTATAGACTACGGTAGTCCAAAACTCTCTAAGGAAGCAGACATGGTCAATTCTTCTTATATCTGCAAGGTTAAGGAATATCTGAGGAAGCTCACTCGGTAAATTCACCTTATATACTAGGTCATTCATAGACTCTTTGAGGAAGCACTAACTTACAATTCCCCTTATAGTCTAAATAGTTCATGAAAAAAAACAAAGACTCTCTGAGGAAGCTCACGTGGTCAATACCCTGATAGTCAAAAGCAATCAAGGACTATCTGAGGAAGCTCACTCAGTCAATTCCCCTTATAACCCCAAGTGGTTCTAGGCTCTTCGAGGATTCTCACTCGGTCAATCCCCCTTACAGCCAAAAGTGCTCCCAGACTCTCTGAGGAAGCTCACCCTGTCAATTCCCCTTATAGTCTACTACACAAGGTTCTCACGGCCCTGTGTAGGTCAACGAGAATAATAGTGTAATATGGACAAGTAAACCTATTGAACTACTTGTCTAACAATCTATAACATTACCATCATGTCAGAATACAAACTCCATATCATTGAGAAACATCCGTGGAAAACATTCAAGGGATCCAAACAAACTAAAATAGGACCAACCTCTCACAAATAGAACATGAAAGGGAAAAACATCCAAAACATAGAAATCAACCCAATTCATATCCAAATTACCTCTACAGAATTAAACAGTCTTGGAAGGAAATCAACATGGGGAAAATGGTAAACTCGCAATACCCCGTTCAAGGATATAAGTTGAATTTGCAAATAATACTCAAACAATTTGAATGGAAATGCACAAACCACCTACCAAGGTGTTAGGATATCACTTTACATGAACCTCAAAGCTTAAATCTCATTAAAACATCATAGATCTATGAAAACATGTAAAACATTCAACCAATGATAACATGGGAAAGGGGAGGAATTGGAAAACGATGCTCCAGGAGAAGGAAGAACTCACCGATTCAATTCCAACACAACCAACAGTGTTTGATTCGTAGGATGGATGGAGGCTCGGGGGTTCGCCGAAGATCCACAGTCATACCCTCGCTCTTGACGAACCAGACCTAGAATAGTCAGTTCTATCTGTCAAACATTCCCCTTGTGAATTTAATGGAAAAAAATATATGTCGTGTACTCTCCTTTTCTGTACTCATATTTAAGCAACCTTCAATTCACTCACACACTACCATGTGTGTGGCTACTACACAGCCAACACATGACCTCTTGCAGCAAGGCAGTACAGTGAGTGTATTCCAAATGTGAATGACTTGAACATAATTTTTTTTTTCATCAGAAAACCCTATTTTTCAAAAAACCGGCTAGAAAAGGAAAAATTACCTATAATGAAGTCCCGGGTTCTTACACATTGTTTATGTGATATCGTAATTATTTATAATAAAATTAATTTTTTAAAAATTTAATTAATTATAAAATTTTTAATAATAAAACATTAATAATATATAATTAAAAAATATAATAAACTATGTGTGTTCTGATTTATAGAGAAGAGGAATAAACATTATCCTCACAGAAAAATAAGACAATGAACTCACCTTTTTTAATAAGTCAATATATAATAGGTAATTTTGGATAATGAAACATGAAATAAAAAATTCTTCACTGATAATTATCATATAGAATATACATTTGGAAAACATTATCACACTCCTAGTACTAAAAAAATGATATGTATAATAAAACATCACATTACTTGTGTTTTTAGAAAAGAAACCAAATTAGAAAAATATATAAATTTAAAATGTATAATAAAAAAATTTTCAAAAAATTCTCTGATGAAATAATTTGGATGAAAATTAAATACTAGATTAATTTATTCCAATAGATTACTTAATTTATTTTGATAATATATTGTATGATATGATATGTATATTCTGATTTATATATTAGAAATTAATACTTAGACAAATATCTACCAGTAGCCATCTTTAAATAATTTTATTATAAATGATGATATTAGATCTTGATATTTCTATCATCCATATATCAATTCATTTTCATAACATTTTAGATGTCTTAGAAATGTTCATCTATACAGTCAAATATTTATATATATAAATTGGAATTTTATATTGATTATTTTCTAATTTGATTCAATCAATTAGATGAAACTACACTAATCATTCTAGATACATAGTCAGATATTCAAATATAGATGAATAAACACCCCATTTTACTTTTGATTATTTTATAATTCTTATTGAATATATCCTTATCTAGATGTCAAAACCAATTGTAAAATTTATAGATTAAAACAAACAAATTTTTGATCGATTCATGTATATGGATTAATTTCAAAGTATTATTTATTGTTACTGGTTAAGATTATAAAATACATACTAGTTTTATTTGTTACATACCCCTTATTTTCATGGTAAATTTTATTAAATACGTATAATATTTTGAATGAACTTATCAACGTGGATAAAGTAATATTATTATTCTATTTGAACTTCATAATCATTATACTTTTCAATTATAAAATTATCATCCTATATGGATGATGATTTAAATTTTTATTTTAATCATTATTTTATAGTACTTAATAAAATGAATTATTTTATTTAGACACCTAATATATTTGGTATTTGTTATAATTATGCGTACATTTTTTGATGAGTATCTTCAGGATGATGCTGCTTTTATTGTAAAGTTTTCTAATGATGAAAAATATAAGGATACTTTATGAGGGTAACCTTATATATACATGGATTCCAAAAATACTATTTTATTCTATTTATCTGACATTCCATATCAATGTGATGATAATGATTTATAAGAGAAAAAAATCATACTTCTATAACATTACTCTTACATATACTTATGAGATAAGAGAAGTGTACATTTTAAAAAATAGTTATCTTCCCCCTTGGCGGCCTCTCTAATGACCATAAAATATTGAATCATTATTAAACACCATTTATATAATAACGATTTCAATTATTTTCCCATTTTTTTATTTTATATATATTTTCACAACCTCTACATTATTGAATCCAAAAAATTAGATTTACCTTCATGTTTCAATATTTTTTTCACTAGATCAACCTTGTTTTTCTAAAACTCTTCTTAGAACACAAACATAAATATTTATGCCTTATCAAATTATTATTTTAAACAATATTCATTCGAATATTTAACAATTAAAACATGAAATTTCCCACCATCTTTCCTATACCATGTTAGAAGGTTTGCTTTCTCTTTTTTAGAATTACTTTTCAATGATTTTTTACCCATTGATCTGCCTTTATATACATATATGGGAAAAAAATCTTTATATATATTTATTCTATATTCAATATTTTAACTAGTTCTTAATTTTTTATACTTTTCATTAACATTGATGTATTTAAAATAATATTCCTCATATTTTAATTTCTGATTTTATACATATTATTTAGGATACATAAGCATATAGATAACATTAATTTTACTATTCCAAAATTAACGAGTCAGATACATTCCAACATGATTTAAAATTATTGAAATTTTCTCATATGAAAAATAATAATCTATGATTTATATTTTTTTTATTCCTTACCCATGTATTTGTCTCCCATTCTCAGAAGGTAACATTTTCAGATCTGTTGATAAAATTAATTCATTGATTTCTAAATTTCCCATCATGTGTAATCAATCCTATGTTAGGAAATAATAATTTATTGGTGTATAATTTGTAGTTTTTTTAATATCAGGAGAACAAGGAGATATTATTCATCATGTGTAATTACAATTTCATCTTTAAATTTCATTAATATGATAACAAGTTCATGATTTTGAATTTTTAGCCTATACCCTTTATAAACACTGAAAAATTTATATGATTGTGTATCATAAAAATGTTGAATAATGAAAGGATAAAATAATTTAATGTTCATACATAGATGGGTTATATTATCTTCTTTTTATAAGTGGATAAATCCATTTATTAACTAAAAATATCAATGTAGATATAATTTCGGTTCCATCCATCAATAGGATTTATGAATTCCAAAAAAAAATTTAAAGAACAATACGATAATAAAAGATCATAGAAATTCAGTGTAAAAATGATTTTAATGAATTGAAGTGGAAAATCCTATTTGTATAAAATATTAATGATTATGAGTCTTTTATCTCATAATGATTGATTGGTTGGTTCCTAACTTATCCCAATAATATTAATCATCAAATATATTTACAATTATAAATTATATATTTTAAAATTATAAATTTTTTTAATGATCACAATAAAAATAAAAATCTTCAGGATAAATTATGTAACTATAAGATATGAGTTTCAAAAATACCACTCTTGAATTCGATACCAAATGATTGGATAATTGAAATTTTTAGTAATGTAGAAACCCAAAATTTGTTTGATGTTTCAGTTTCCAAATTTTTTTGAGTTTTTTTGATTGAGTGAGCCTTAATGGTATATATCATTTTCAGATGTTCCACTTATTTAGAAATAAATTCTACATAAATAAATATTTTATTTGTAGAACCCAAAAATTATACCCTTTTGTAATCAATTATTTCTATATATAAATATTACGTAAATAAAATGTTAAATTTTCATATAAATTTTATCATATAAATATTATGATTTATATACTAAAATCATTAAAAATGTAATAGTTTTGTAAATATATCAATTATCTATTTTCAATAAAAATATATTAATTAATATTTTCTCCTTTTATAAGATTATCTCTAATTATGTGTCTTCTTATATATATATATGAATTTTACATGTGAGTGTTGTGTTGAATTATATGATAAATAATAATGAACTAAAATTATTATATAAAATCAATTATTTAGTCAAACTAAGTCTAAATTTATTGACTATGTATTTCATCCAAAGTAATAGGGTTCAAAAAACACCCAACTACTTGACATTATATAGTAGTAGTATGAAGTGCTACTAAATGTTGTATCTTTATAGACATAGAATAAAAAGATGCACTAATTAGGTTAAATGTTTTGGAAATAATTTTATCTACTATAAATAATATAAAATTACTATAAGTATAAAATATAAAAATATAAAGGGGACTATCCATCAATCACCACCACTTAAGTGAAGCACACTATTAATAGTGTGGAACAAACCATGATGTCTTTAGATCACCGAGCACTAGTAGAACTTGAAAATAATAATTATGTGAACCCACACCACCACAAGTATTATATTGGGGGTGTATATATATGTGCAATGATGAATACTGCAATTATAACTATATTCCTATGATATGAGATAGTATCCCAAGGATCTATCCAATAAATTTGCATGGTTGAAGACATATTCCATCAACTAATGCATACAAAGTAGATGTGGGGATTCATGATCTACTATTATATTAGAGTACATATGAATTCTTGCATGGTTCATGTTGAATGAGTGAACCCAATTCCCAAAAAAACAAGACCTGTATTGGCTGATTAACATGCTGATGGCCATGATGACGGATATCGATAATGAGCGACTATAAGATTAAAATATTACTCAAATGGATAAAGATATATGGTCACACCATTGATAGTAATTCTACACCTATTTATTTAGTTGTAATGTCCCTCCTATAGCATATTTTTTATAGTATATGGAGGGACAAAAAAATGAAAACCATAAAGATTTAATATGATATAGAGTGATCAATTTTATTACTTGTATATGTGAATCCCTAATATTTTTTCATGATATTATTAACTAAATAAATTAGATAACATGGAATTTGGTTATTTAGTAAAAAATTAATGTAATCTTTTGATCATTAAAATATAAAGTTTTTGATCATTTGGATTCTTATAATCATCACGATGAAGCTGATAATTGTTTCTTATTAGATTATTAATACATGAATAATTATCAAAACAAAATAAGTTAATTAATTCCTTGATATTATATTATTGAGATAAAATTATTCTGTTTTTGTTTTGGAGATATTTGTAATACAAAAACAAATTATGTTCTCTTATAATACACATCTCAAATTCACATATATTATATTTCTAAAAACTATCTCCAGGTTAATTTATAGTGTATGTGAAACATATTTCGTCAATATGACTTTAAAGGATTCTAGTTTTATAAATAAATTTTAAAAAAATATTTGGATCCATTAGCCCTTCAAAAATTCATTTCAAGATAAAAAACAAAAAAAAAATGTCATATAATGGCCTTAAATATTGGTTAATTAAATGATGTGCCTTATTATATTTATATACTTGTACTGGGATATATTTATCGTCAAAACCAAGAGTTTGTTCAATGTATAACACATCTTAAGAATATATAATAATTAAGTGATTATTTATATACATTTGGTAGAATTTTGATTTTATATATGTAGTAAGGGACATTATAATTATGATAAACTCAAATATAACTACCAGAGTAATATTTTATTCATATTCTATACCATCATATCGATTATACACTTTTTAAACAAGAAAAAAACATATTGTGAACTATGGTTCCCATATAATCACATAAAATCTTAGAAAACATTTTTAGTGGCTACAATGAAATATTTGTTAGTCCATTGAACCAATATATATAAATTTTTCAATTCAAAATGATTAAATCCTTATTTTATAGATATTATATAAAATTACCTTTCCCATGAATCATATAACATTTTTTTTAAAATTGAGATAAAAATGAATCATACTCACTTTTATTTTATTTAGAGAATCATGTTTTTTTTATATTAACCAACCACACTAATAACATTAATAATGGGATAGTTCCTTAACCATATCTAGTTTCTAGGAAAAGGGTTCATTTTTTCCTTGGATATTACGTTATTAATATTTTTTTATCAATTAGTTACCAAATTTGGTTCAGGTTTATATTTCAAATTTAAAATAAAAGGGGTTTTAAAAAACTATTCAAATCACTTACATTATATAGAATTTTATAAAATAGATTTAAAAAATTATCTATTCTATAAAATATGAAACGTGTCATTTTGTAAACTATTTGACACCATTTAAAGAAAACAAGATAAACTATAGTTTGAGGAAAATATTCAATAGAAATTCTGTCATATGATTTCATATTGAAATTATGAGGATTATCTTTATCATATAGAATGAATACATGGTATAAAATACACTGTGTTAGCTATCTTTTTATATCATACCATTTAAAAATTTATTATTTCTTATGTATTGTGCCAAATGAAGAAAAATATAATTTTTAGTGTATTTTAAAATAAAAAAACATTATCACAAAATAGATTTGAACTATTATATTAAAATAAATAAACTAAGTAATACCTTGAAGTGTTATATTTCTCTATTCCACAAAACCAATTTCTTGTATAGTTTTAGTGATTTTTTATGCCTTTTTCACTATTACATGATTATAAATAGGATTATGAAACAATCTAGCAAGATCACTATGGATATTGATAATGGTAATATTTTCACATTTTTATATGGGAATGCAAAAATTTTAAATTGGTTGAGTGATTCGGATTTATGTAAGTTAAAGAAGTCACATTCATGACCTTTGTAATCATCAATGATGATATCAATTGAGTGTTTTTTCAAACACAAAAAATTAATAATATTATAAAAGTTCCATATATACTAAATGTGGTGTTATAAAAACTATAATTTCAATTACATGAATAAATGATGACAAAACATTATTTTTAAATTTGAAATAATAATAAATAATAGAAGAAATAAAATTATGATATAAATGGTAAATTATATTTTCCTCCAATGAATTATAAGCTATCATTCATGTATTTTAGTGTCCTTATATTATTTGAAAAGGTTAATACATGTCTGCAATAACACTGATATTTTTTGGAGAGTTAGGTTTTCTAGGTTAATTGGATAAAAATAATAAATTTTATAATTAGATATATTGTGAAATTATTACAAATAAGGGATGGTAAATTTATTATCCCCCAAAATAATGGATCAACAATTATCCAATAGTTAACTAATAATTATTATTTTTGTAAACCTTAAATCATAGAAAATGATTCAGAGTTTATGTAACAACACTTTTAATTACACAACATAACTAATTATTTGATCTTAAAAGCTTCATACATCAATAGCTTTTCAATGTTTAATGTTTTTTAACTTTGAAAATATTTACATGTTTATTTTCATGTGTTAAGAGAATATGATATCCATGATCCCTGTTCTTCCATTATTGGCGCCCTTGAATTTCTCTTAAATGCCAGGAAAATATTATTTTGTTACCCAAACATGATTTTATCTAAAAAAACCATAATACAAGAATTTATGAACCAAAGTAATCAATGCTATTTTGTGGTAAATATCTATTTTTTTTAAAAATACGATCATTAGTTTTCTGAAATATTAGTTATTCCATAAACAATATAAATTATTATATTGATATACATTTTAAAATTTAATATAAAAATGATCAAGTTTAAATATAAAATAATTTAAATAACAATTTCATGACCTAGTAGATGAATAAACAATACTGATATAATACTTAGTGGTTTATAACATGATATGATTTTGATAAATGTTATTCCTTTTTTATGTAATTTTTTGTTTGAAACTCCTTCATATTTTGTTTTTCGTGAAAACATTTTCTAACGTCACTATGACCATCATATGTTTGAAATCATAAACTATTTTTATTTCAATTTGAAAGTTAATTCAGAAAACAATCTTGTCACCTTTATCCAGATCATTAATATAGTGATTTTATTTCATAAAAATTATATTATTTTCCACATCTAATTAAATAATGTATTATTTTATTTCATTTATATATGTAGATCTTTCTTAAAATTCATTGGAATATTAAATAGAAAATAAAATCATAGTATAAATATATTCACTCCCCATTACCATTATGATTTTTTATTTTAGAGGAAATATTTTGATGTCTCTAGAAATAATTTTTCTCAAGTTGATATCTAAAATAGTTTTGGAGTAAGAGTGTCCACTACGAAATCAAGTATTATGGAAATCCAGTAATGTCATTTTATTAGACATAAGGAATCTTTCGTAATCAATATATTTTCACTTCAATCATGTTTAATTTTGTTAGATTTTTCATATTTTAATATATTCATTAATAAGAACATTGTAATACTCAGGGATATCATTACCCCTTATGAATTTTTTATATCCTTCCATTTTAAATATACAATTAATTTTTGATCAATTTTATTATATTTGAGGCATTTTATTGATTGTGTAGAAAATATATGAAAAACCATTCTCTAATAAAGAAAAATTTATTTCATTCAATTTGTTGTTTTGATGATGATTTTAATGTATAATTTATATTATGTTTATTGATATATTTATTAGAAAAAACGTAATATTGTTTTATATTAATATATATCATCAGAAAATTATCATATTTCATTAATTTTATGAGATTTGAATCAAAAATCAAACTATTAAACCCTATACTATATTTTTAAATTATCCTCTATGTATCCAAATATATTATAAGTATATCAATGATCTTCATAGTTATATGATTATTTTTAATATCTGAATCACAAGGAGGATTAATATTATAGATAATATTCATAATCCACTTAGAGATATATGTGAAAAAATCATCACATTGAAAATAGTATACTTGATAATAGACAGAAAGATTTCCTATTTTGTTTTATAAAAATTTAGATGTTATGAAATGTGTATATTCATATTCCATGAAATTTATTTTAGTTTCATTGAAAAAATATATCCTACTATTGAAATTTTGCTTCCCAAATTTAACTGATTATTCAAAAAAATCAACAAATATTTTAATTTCTTTCAAATCACATATTAATAAAAATTGTTCTCATTTTTTATCGCTAGTATCAATAATTGAAAAAATTAAATATATGTTGACTATATTGATTCAAATTATTTAATTTTAATGTTTAATTTTTCCTACTATTGGAAATATTTACTATACCATACATTAGTATAAGGGACAATAGAGACATCCAATCACAGGAAAACATTTCGTAGTACAAAACAATCATTGGTATTTTCATTAAAACAATTATAAAGTTATACAAGTATTCCAACTTTTAGAAAACACTGTTTTGGAAAAATAAGTAAGTTCTATTCTAAAAAAAATTAAAATAAACTGAATATATTATGATTATATACAATTAAAAATTATTCCACATTTAATAAAAATAAAAAATTTATAGAATTTAAAAACAATGAAAAATCTCACATTGTTCAAGATCATATAAAATTAAAATAATTAATTATAAATAGAAAATTAAAAAGAAAAAGTTCAAAACTAAATAAATGAAATAATTTTCAAATTAAAAATATATAAACACCTGAATAAATTGTCACGAACCATCCTTGGGGCCCGTTCCGTGACTACCCAAAGCCCGCCTTCCCTAGGCCAGGGGCTGGCGAATAGCACCAAAGGTGAATACCTGATAAAAAGGGAAGGCATTGCCTTTTAACCTGTAACGCACACTGTCTGAAAAAAATCTGTAGAGGAAACAAGTTATAAAATAGAAAATTAAGGTGTGCTGATAGAATGTTGGCCAATATACAAACCCAACTAAGCAACAAGTACAAGTACAAGTAAAAAGGGGAAACACCTCCTGGATCATCCACCTAGAAATACTACCAGAAGGGTAGGTACAAAACTCAAACAACTCATTCCTTCAGTACTTCTCGTCTAGTCCCGCTCTGAGTAGCCTCTATCTGCCTCCCTCAGACTCGATCACAGGTGTATGTCGTCTATAGAGAACACAATAAGGTGTGGGTGAATCTCGTGCAGGGGTGAGGATAACAATACTCAGTTGGGAACCCTGAGATTATCGAATTTCTTCCAGAATCCACAAAGGATAAACCACAGTAGAAAGATACAATCATGTAGTTACAACCTACCCTACTTTGGTATATTCATATACATTTACCTAAGTTACTAGTCACAGTCTGACTCCAACTCTCGATCCCAAACACAACCCAGTCCACAAAGGAATTAAAGTCAACCACATCGATGATAATGATTGAAAGACAAGACTCAGATCACATAGGTATACATCTTTTGTAGATTGATAATGGTGATCAGATAAAGTCACTGATTCATCTAAACTGTCAAACCCACACATAATACAAGGCCAGCTATGTTGTCAGACCCACATACGATACAAGACCAGCTATTTTGTCAAACCCACACAGGATACATGAACAGAAGTCAAAACTGTCAAACCCACATAATATTCTGGTACAGTAGTCATAGTTGTCGAACCCATGTAGGATTATGGTTCTGTAGTCGTCAATGTCAAACCCACGGAGGATTCTGGTTCAGTATTCATCACTATCGAACCCACAGAGGATTTCAGTTCATTAGTCATCGCTGTCGCAGCCAGGTCTAGGGTCAACACACACACCACACTCAATTCCGGGAGGGTCTTCTCCTCGAGCCAAGTGTTGAAACATCAACTATCACAAACTTCCTAAGATGATGTATACCGTAGTTCTATATCATCAAAAATAAACTCAATGCGACAGACGGTGGGTCAATAAGATACCAGGTCTGATAGTTATTGGCATTTTCATCCTAGGGGCCCTGTTGGATTTACGCTTGATCAAAACCCAGATGTTTTCCAAATTTGTCCAAAACTCACTTTGAGTTTCAAAAAAGGACCACCTTGTTGTGAGGGTCCCATTACCACAGACGACACATCGATCATACACACGATCTATGAGTTATTCATATCTAAGAAAAGACGGGCCCAGCCCATCAACCCCAGTGGGCTGGGGGGTCGGCCGGACCAGGCTCGGCAGGTCCGACCCGGCTGGGGGTTCGACCTGGCCCTGTGGGGTACATCCCACCTAAAGACCCGGTCTACGCTGTACCCGGTCCGGTTCACTCGGAGGCGCCAATCGGAACCCCATCTTCTATACAAGGCCGGCAGTAGCCGGCCGGTTCTGCCAGGCGCACGAGGCCCACATAGCGGGCCGAGGTTATTTCCACACAGCGCCTGCGGTTACCGGGATACTCCAACCTAGGTGGCCATAGATGACCGGTTCACCTAGCCAAGTAGCCCGCAGTTGCGGGCCGCGGTCTCCCTTCATGTGGCACCAGCAGGGGCCACAGTCTTCCATCAGGACAACCGGTCGTCCCGTGGTCTTGCTCCACAACGGCCTGCTAGACCGGCTGGCTCCGCACCTCCACCATGGTGTGATGGCGCCGCTAACCTACTACCCTCCACAGGGCTCGACAGTGCCTCGCCATATCCACCATGGCCCGACATGGTCGTGGCCATTGGTACCTCCGCACAGCGCAATGCTGTCGTGCTTCTTCATCCACCGTGGCCCTCCCAACTGCGGTTCCTCTTTTGCCACCACTGATTTTCTCCAGCACGGTGCGATGACACCATTCCCTTTCGACTCCGCCTCCAACATCAATAAACAAGTACCAATGGAGGGGCATCGGGATGTGTTGGTTCGGCCCGCACCCTCTACATTAGGAAGTAACATGTGGACATCATCGATCCCAAAACAAACAACAAGGAATGAGGGTATACGTAATGGACCAGGTTCTGTGGGGATCCTTTACTTTGTGAAAATATCGTGTTGGGTTTTCTAGTTTGGGAATCATGGTGGTGTAGGCCTAACCTGTAGCCTTAGCCTACCGGTAGCAGGCATACCGGTAGCTTGGCCTACCGGTAGCCTTGGCCTACCGGTAGCCTTGGCCTACTGGTAGCCATCGCGTACCAATAGCCTTGGACTACCGGTATCGTTTGCCTACCAGTAGCATTGGCCTACCTGTTTCCTTTGCCTACCGGTTGCCTTGGCCTGCCGGTGGCCTTGGCCAACCGGTCGCCTTTGCCTACCGGTAGCCTTAGCCTACCGGTAGCTGCAGCCTACCGGTAGCTCGGCCACCGGTAGCCGTCACCCACCGGTAGCCCTCAGCCACCGGTTGCTCTGGCCTAACCCCCCCCCCCCCCCCCGTGGGTTCCTTCTAGTGGTGTTCCTTGTTGAGCAATTAGGGTTTTAAACCCTATTTTGACCTATTTGATCATGTTTTAAAATCCCATAACGCCCATTAGAGTTTTAATTTAATACTTAATGGGTTAATGAGATGGTTTAAACCACCCAACCCCCTATAATGACCTTTAATAACGAGTGGGGCCGCATGGTCAACCCACGACCCCCGCTCCATATGCCGTTTCACGTTCTTATCTCAACCGTCTGCAGGCCTTGTAAACTAAAGGGTTAGGCATGGTTTCTTTATTCCTCGATCGCGGCTTTTCATGAACAGCTTTTGGTGCATCTGGCGAGCCTCATCGTTATCCGTAATGTTCTACGCCCGGCCTAAGCGTCGATCGTCTATCAACAAGTATGGAATTTCTCCTTCATCTCTCGCTCTTTTGAGTGTATCATGCGGGGTGGGCGTGCTTATGTTTCTATAGAATTGGATAAACCAGTCCTAAATAAAGATAATGAAATGGGTTCTATAAAGAAAGAAGGGGGGCTGTGATTGTTGATGTTGTTATATTATGATCATCTTTCAGACTTGTGCTGGCTTATGCCTTCTGAAAATCATGGCCATTGGTGGTCTTTCTCTGTGCACTAATGAACCCCTCCTGATGTTTTAAATGGCTTGTTTGTAATTGTAAACACTTACTATGAAAAGTAAACTGGTTAATCACCTATACACGGCTGAATAAATTGAAAGCACCAGGATCAACCCTTCTGTGATAACTTCCGGTTAAAGCACACAGAAATTGAAGTCATGGAGTGTGTAAAATCATTTAAATCTGAAATTACCGGTGTGGCCATGCTTTGTGTCGGTGGTAGTGGAAAGGTTGTTTTATTTTTCAGGAGGATTTCTAGAGATGTGGGAGGGGATGGGATCCCTTTTTTTATACTCTCAGTGGTTGTGGATTCAGTGATGGGATCCCCTATTGTTTTGGATTTTGTAGTTGCGAGTTTTATGACTGGGAGGTTACCTTGTTTATATCACGAATTGGGGTGGGATCCTCTGTTGTTAAGAACCGGGTGTGGGTGTTATGGTTGATGCATGACTAGATACTTTCCTGGACTTGTGCCTACGTTTACGAGTATCCCAAGTAGGTGTAGGACTTAATTAAATATTGCTACTGAACATTAAACAAGAATGAGACAAAGGGGTTTTGTTGGCAAGAGTGGTGTCTCGAACTTGAGCGATGTTGTGATCTGTAGACTGTCTGAAGAAAAACCTAACCTTGGGTGAGTTCTTGTTACCTAAATATATATATATATATATATATAGTTTAATGTTTCTTATTTGCGCCCCATCCAAGTTGAGCACTTAGTGCTGAACACCTCCATTTTATGGGGGAGGGTGTTTTCCCCAACACTATTATAAGTGGATGGTTATTACCTCCTTTTCTGCCTCCTTTCCTGAATAGACCAAGTATCTGCGGGCAGGCTGTGAAGACCTGAGGTCCATTATAAGCCCAAGAATCTTCGGGCGGGGTAGTGTGGTGGTTGGCCAGGTGTGTGTAGTAGGTGGTTTCCCAAGTGTCTTCGGGACGAGGCCTAGGTGTCTTCAAGCGTGGTAGTGGATCTTCTCGCCCAGGTGTCTTCGTGCGTGGTGGTGGTTGTTCTAGCCTAGGTGTTGTCAGGCGTGGTTATGTGTGACAGTTGTGGCCCTGGTGTTTGCGGGCAGGTTTTGACAGTGGGACTGCGTGTGGTTGGGGCCCAAGTGTGTGCGGGCGTGTGTGGCAGTGAGACTGCGGTGAGAATGGCGAGATTGGTTCGATGCGTAGGATGTTTCAATAACCAGTGGGAAAGTAGCACGGGGTACCCAAACATTGATGTGCACTTATTATATATATTACATGACTTGCATTATTTGGGGAGTGTGCCCTGGTGAGGCTTGGGTGGATAATTTATCTTGATAGGCGTTTGGTTTACTCCTTTTCTCACAGAACATTAGTACGTTCCCCCACTTGTGCACGAGAGTATTTGTTCTTCCCTACTGAGTGTACTTGTATGCTCACCCTACGTATATAAATCTGCTTTCAGGTTTCCGGGAGGACTTTGGGGATCGGACATGACTATACTAGCTTGGACCTTTGGGGCTGTTGTAGTTGCTACATTACTTCTATGGTACTTTCCTTTGTAATCACCTTTTGTACGTGTGGTTTTTACTTTTGGAACATGCATGTTGTAATGGTTTACTTTTGGCTTTACTCTTCTTTTACCTTGGTGTTGTTGAGTTTCATCATCTTATCTCATGATCCTATAAAACAAAAAAAGGGGGGGTAATGCTTTCTTTTTGTGAGAAATTTCTATACCCTTGTTGCCAGTCACCACTCCAGGACCTATTGAAGGTGGGTCTCAGGGTTCATTATCTCTCCTTCGACTTAAAAAAGGAAGGGCCTGAAAATCTGCTGACCCTTCCCTCCTTTTTGGTGAAGGCAGGTCGTGACAGAATGATATTAGAGGTGATGATTGAGGGATAGGATGGAGTCTGGAGTTAGGCATAGTGAGGAATTCATGGGATGGTAGGGAAACAGTGTTGGGTGACCTCAGTGCGTGAATTAGGCCAGGGAATACCGGCTAGGACATGGGATTTTAGGGCCCCCCTGTGATCTGACACAAGGAGTCTGGACCTACCGAAAGACCAAGAAATGCCGCGCTAATTGCAGGGTAGAGACCCTAGGAAGGGTACATGCATCATAATGACTTGTGTTCTCGTGTTTATGGGATGTTTTGGGAATTAAGAATGAACGAAAGTTTTAGAAGTTTTAAAGACAATGATCTACACTACTCGGGCTTAGGAATTCCTTGTTTACCTTGCAACAATGGAACCTGGAAGGCAACCGCGTGTGGTACAGACGATCGAGGCCCCACAGACTACCTTGGGAAATCAGCTGAGGGCTGACCAAGAAGAGGAGGATGACCAGGGGCAGAGGAATCTCATGGCCTTCCAGCGACAGACCCTTGAGAATTACGAGGGCAGTACCTCTGACATGAAGACGGAAGGCTGGCTGGAGGAGCTAGTTATAGCTTTTGGCCTGATTTGAGACCCGATCGAGTACTGGGTTCCTCTGGCCATCATCTAAATGTAGGGAATGGCGCGTCAGTGGTGGACGCATTACCTGGGGGAGATGAGAACGACTGAGGTGGCTTGGATGGATTTCGAGAGGGAGTTCCAGGCGGAATTCCTCTCTTCGACGATGAAGGAGGAAAAGAGACAGGAGCTACTCTCCCTCCAATAGGGGAGACTATCTGTGAGGGAGATAGGGATCATGTTCTAGGACCTCCTACATTTTTCTCCGGACCATTTTCCTGATGAGGAGTCTCGGGAAAGACATTTGGAGGAGGCGCTCTGACCCTCCCTCCAGTATGCCGTTACCCCGGTTACCCTACTGACGTACTTGGAGATCAAGAGGAAGGACGAAGTGGTGAAGAGAATGCACAATCTAGGAGGTGTGTCATGAGAGGGGATCCATCTGGGGAAATCTAAGGGGAAGGCCGTCAGCAACATGGCTCCAGTGTCGGGACCCTCCAGGTTCCGACCGACATGGAGCAGGCCGTAGCAGTTTTAGTTTTGGTCCCCTTGTCCTCGCCCCTTTTCTTCGGGCCCAGGGACGCGGTGCTTCATTTGTGGGAGCCCTGGACATCTCCGGAGTTAGTGCCCGGACTGGGTGCAGTATGGCAGTGGAAGACATCCCCAGCACCCGCCCAAGCAGCAGCTTACAGCCAGGCCTTTCCTGCTGCAGTAGGGATAGCGAGCTTCCGCTCCTTCGAGGGAAGACGTAGGAGGAGGAAGCCGACCTCAGGGTACTCCACAGTGACCTCTATCAGGGTTTGGTCGGGGGGGGGGTGGCTGATAGCCTAGGGCAGAGGAGATGGGCGTGGACAGCTACACACCGTAGAGGTAGCAGTTCCAGCAGGGCCGGAGGTTGTTTGAGGTACGATCAGTTTGTTTAGCACACTTGCTTATGCCTTGTTCGATACTGGAGCTTCGCACTCCTTTGTTTCACCCATTCTAGCCCGTGCCTTGGTTATAGATACTGAGAGACTTCCAGTGCCCCTGGTGTTGAGCACACCAGTCGGAGGTCAGACTGACTTGTTGTTTGTTTGTCGAGGATGTAGACTGATGATAGGGCCACATCAGTCAGTTAAGGATCTTCTTCTGCTACAGATACAACCATATGATATCATCCTAGGAATCGACTGGCTATTCTCTGTGTGTGCCGTCATTGACTGTTTCCGATGAAGGGTAGTGTTCTCAGCCTTGGATGGCTAGCGTGTTGTTTTCACCGGCGATCAGAGAAGTTAGAAGGGAAACAGGCATGAGGAACCCCTCCTCTCCTTGCTAGCTAAGCTATCAGTAGAGTCAGTAGATGCTGAAATAGTGGAAGTGCCAGAGATCGTTTATGGGTTTATGAATGTCTTCCCTGAGGAGGTGACAACTCTACCCCCTCGACGTGATATCAAGTTCGGGATAGACCTGCATCCCGACACTCGTCCGATCTTGATGGCTCCTTACTGGATGGAACCTTCAGAGCTACGGGAGTTGTGGATTCAGATTGACGATCTGATAAAGAGGGGTTATGTTCGCCCGAGTGTGTCACCGTGGGGAACTCCATTCATGTTAAAAAGAAGGCAGATGGTGGCCTCTGGTTGTGCATAGACTACAGGAGGCTGAATCAGGTGATGATCAAGAATCGCTACCATCTTCCAAGGATAGATGATATTTTCGACCAGTAGAAGGCGGCAGGATGGTTGTCAAAGATCGACCTACAGTCTAGGTACCACCAGCTAAGAGTGAAGGAGAGAGACATCTTGAAGATGGCGTTCAGATGTAGGTATGGACACTTCGAGTTCATGGTTATGCCCTTCGGTGTTACGAATGCCCCAACCGTGTTCATGGGGCTTATGAACTCCATCTTCCGGGAGTACCTAGATCGGTTCATAGTTGTGTTCGTCGATGACATCCTGGTATACTCTAGATCAGAGGAGGACCATGCAGAGCACCAGAGGATAGTTTTAGAGGTCCTCTGACAGCATCAGCTCTATGGAAAGTTATCAAAATGCAAGTTCTAGACACGAAAAGTGCACTTCCTCGGGCATGTGCTGTCTGAGTAAGGGGTAGTGGTGGACCCATAAAAGGTTGAGACCGTTGTTTCATGGGAGGCACCCAAGAATGTGGCGGAATTCCGAAGTTTCCTCGGGTTGGCAGGTTACTATTGGAGATTCGTACCCAAATTCTCCTGAGTAGTATCCCCTTTGACGGCTCTGACCAAGAAAGACCAGGATTTCATGTGGAGTGAGCAGTGTGAGTGAGCCTTCAGTTATCTGAATGAGAAGTTGGTCAGTGCCCCAGTGCTGAGATTACTATAAGAAGGGGCGTATTATGAAGTGTTCTGTGATGCTTCAGGATATGGACTGGGATGTGTGTTGATGCAGCGACAAGGGGTGATCTCTTATGGGTCTAGATAACTATGGCCCCCATGAGCGTAGTTATGCCACCCACAACCTGGAGCTTGCAGTGGTCGTTTTTGTGCAAATGTTACGGTGAAACTACCTCATCGGAAAATGCTTTGTGGTCTTCAAAGATCACAAAACCTTGAGTTATATCTTCTCCCAGTGGGACTTCAACTTGCGATAGTGGAGATGGGTGGACTTCCTCCAGGATTATGACTTCGAGATCTCTTATACTGATGTCAAGGGCAATGTAGTGGCTGATGCCTTGATTAGGAGGATGCAGAAGGATGCGGTTCGAGAGTCTGCGGATGCCTAGGAGGCAATGGAGGAATTATCTTCCTTACACCTGGATGTGAGGATGGATGGTGGTAGGGGTCGCCTATATCATATAACAGTGCTGTCATCTATGTTGCAACAAGTAGAGGAGTCTCAGTGGGTAGACCCAGAGTGTGAAGTGATGCGTGAAAGAGTTGACTAGGGCAATGCTCCAGAAGGATGGACATAGGATGGTAAGAACCAGATGCTTTTCTATGGATGTTTGTTTGTTCTGGAGGTGATGCGCGACAAGGTTCTCAGTGAGTTCCACAACTCACCCCGGGCGGTACACCCATGAGTTTCCATGATTTACCTGGGACGGAATAGGCCGTTTAGGTGGCACAGAGTTAAGCGAGCGGTGGTAGAGTTTGTGGCCAAGTGCTTGGTATGTCAGCAAGTGAAGGCTGAACACCGAGTTCCCGGCGGCCTACTGCAGCCACTAGTTGTCCCCGAGTGTAAGCGGTATGACATCTCAATGGATTTCGTCATGGGACTACCCAAGTTCCAAGCGAGATACGACGCCATCTGGGGGTAGTGGACATGTTGACTAAATCATCCCACTTTCTGGCGATCAGGGAGTCGAGTACTGTGGATGCTTTGGTACAAAATTACGTGGATGAGGTGGTGCAGTTGCATGGAGTCTCGAGGTCAATAGTCTCATATAGGGATGCACAGTTTACCTAATGGGTCTAGAAAGGATTGCAACATGATTTTGGAACACAGTTACACCTTAGCACTACTTTCCATTCCCAGACGGATGGACAAATAGAGCGCACCATCCAGACCTTGGAGGATATGCTGCGAGCATGTTTTCTGGACTCAGTAGGATCATGGGTGCTACAGTTTCCCCTAGTAGAGTTCGCCTACAATAATAGCTATCACTCTACCACCGATATGGCCCCGTTTGAAGCTTTGTACGGGAGGCCATGCCGTTCGCCTGTGTGTTGGACCGAAGTAGGAGAGGCAGGCATCCTTGGCCCAGAGGTGGTACAGAGCAGAACAGAGAAGGTTCAGCTCATATGGGAAAGGATGAAGGGAGCCTAGGACCGACAGAAGTCGTATGCTGATACGAGGAGGAAGCCCTTGGAGTTTGAGGTTGGAGACCACATGTTTTTGAAGGTCTCCTCTCGGCGTGGGCAGCGAAGGTTCGAGAAAGGGAGTAAGCTTTCTCCCAGGTTCATCAGACCCTTTGAAGTGTTGCGGTGGGTCAGCGAAGTGGATTATCAGCTAGCGTTACCACTTCTGCTACTAAGGATAAATTATGTCTTTCATCTGTCCCAGATTCGTCGGTTTCTGCACGATGATTCACACGTCCTTTATTGGGGTGAACTGGACATCGAGGACGACGTGACCTTTGTGGAGAGACCAGTGATGATTGAGGATTGCAAGGATAAGGTGATTCATGGGACAACCATTACCTTGGTTTGTGTGTTGTGGAGAGATGGTGGTCTTGAGGAGAGTACGTGTGAGAGGGAAGCACAGATGCGTAACCAGTACCCCGATTTGTTTTGATTTTTGTTCCGTGTTGTCCTGTTATGGTAGACCTTTTTTATGTCTTTTGTCTATGAAATGTACTGGTTTTCTTTCCTCTGAATGTGTGTGAAGAGCCCTGGCTATGGGGGAGGAGAGACCCCCCCCCAATCAAGATGCATTAAGGTGGATGAGATTAAACCCATGCGGGTGAGTCAGTGCCGCCCAAAGCAGATAATATCTTGACATGGGGGGAGGAGACTCCCCAACCCACATGCCTGGGTAGTTTTCCATGGTATGTTTCTTGGTTCTTGACAGGGAAGTGTTTTTAGTTAGCACTGGTTCACTCTTAAGAGGTATCTTTCGAGGTGGTTGTTCAGACCCTCCCTTTCCTTCTGGTTTGTTTTGAATCTTGGGGACGAGAATCGTTTAAGAGGTATCTGATATAATGGCCCGAGTTTTGGGGGGATCCTTTACTTTGGGAAAATTTCGTATTGGGTTTTCTGGTGTGAGAATCATGGAGGTGTAGGCCTATTAGTAGCCTTAGCCTACCGGTAGCTCGGGCTATCGGTAGCCTTGGCCTACCGGTAGCCTTGGCCTACCGGTAGCATTGTCCTACCGGTAGATTTGGCCCACCGGTAGCATTGTCTTACTGTTAGCCTTGGCCCACTAGTAGCCTTGTCCTACCGGTCCCCTTCACCTACCGGTAGCCTTCGCCTACGGGTAGCCTTGGCCTACCGGTAGCCTTCGCCTACCGGTGGCCTTGGCCTGCTGTTGGCCTTCGCCGACCGGTAGCCTCTGCCTACCGGTGGCCTTCGCCCACAGGTAGCCTTGGCCTATCGGTAGTCGTCACCCACCAGTAGCCCTCAACCACTGGTGGCTCTGGCCTAACCCCCCCCCCCCCACACGGGTTCTTTCCAGTGGCGTTCCTTCTTACACAATTAGGGTTTTGAACCCTATTTTGACCTATATGAGCGTGTTTTAAAAACCTGTAACGCCCATGACAGTTTTAATTAAATATTTAATGAATTAATGAGTCAGTTTAAACCACCCAACCCCCTTTAATGACCTTTTATTATGAGTGGGGCCGCATGGTCAACCCACGACCCCCACTCCTTACACTGTTTTGCGTTCTTATCTCTTCCATCCATGGGCCTTATAAACTAAAGGGTTAGGCATGGTATCTTATTTCCTCGATCACAAATTTTCACAAACAGCTTTTGGTGCATTGGGCGGGCCGTATCGTTATTCGTAACGTTCTATTCCTGGCCTAAGCGTTGATCATCTATCAAATAGAAGGGAATTTCTCCTTCATCTCACTCTCTTTTGAGTCTATCATGTGGGGTGGGCGTAATTCTGTTTCTGTAGAATTGGATAAACCATACCTAAATAAAGATAATTAAATGGGTTCAATAATGAAAGAAGGGCGGATGTGATTGTTGATGCTGTTATATTGTGATCATCTTTCAGAGTTGTGCTGGCTTATGCCTTCTAAAAATCATGGTCGTTGGTGGTATTTCTCTGTGCACTAATGAACCCCTCGTGATGTTTTAAATGGCTTGTTTGTAATTGTAAACTCGTGTTGTGAAAAGTAAATTGGTTAATCACGTATACCCAGATGAATAAATTGGAATCTCCATGATCAACCCTTCTGTGATAACTCTCAGTTAATGAACAATTAAATCGAAGTCATGGAGTTCGTTAAATCATTTAATTCTGAACATACCGGTGTGGCCCGGCTTTGTGTCGGTGGTAGTGGCTTGGATTTTTCCTTTTTCAGGCCAATTTCTAGAGATGTGGGAGGGGATGTGATCCCCTATTTTTATACTCTCGGTGGTTGTGGAATCAGGTATGGGATCCCCTGTTGTTGTGGATTTAGTGGTTGTGAGTTTTATGACCGGGTGGTTACCTTGTTTATATCACGAATTGGGGTGGGATCCTCTGTTGTTAAGAACCGGGTGTGGGTGTTATGGTTGATGCTTGACTGGATACTTTTCTGGAATTGTCCTTATGTTTACTAGTTTCCCATGTAGGTGCAAAACATAATTAAATATTTCTACTGAACATGAAACAAGAATGAGACAAATAGTTTTTGTTGGTGAGAGTGGTGTCTCGGACATGAGCGCTATTGTGATCTGTAGGCTATCTGAAGAAAAACCTAACCTTGGGTGAGTGATTGTTACCTATATATATATATATTTATATATATATATATTTGTAGTTTTATGTTTCCTATTCTTTCCCCATCCAAGTTGAGCACTTAGTGCCAAACGCCTCCATTTTATGGGGGAGGGTGTTTTTCCCAACACTATTATAGGTGGAAGGTTATTAGCTCCTTTTCTGCTCCCTTTCCAAAATAGCCCAGGTATCTTTGGGCAGGCTGTGATGGCCTGAGGTCCATTATTACCCCAAGGACCTTCAGGCGGGGTAGTGTGGTGGTTTTCTAGGTGTGTGCGGTAGGTGGTTTCCCAAGTGTCTTCGGGATGAGGCCCAGGTGTCTTCGGGCGTGGCAGTGGATCTTCTCGCCTAGGTGTCTTTAGGCGTGGTGGTGGTTGTTCTAGCCTAGGTGTTTTTAGGCATGGTTTCGTGTGACAGTTGTGGCGAAGGTGTTTGCAGGTGTGTTTCGGTAGTGGGACTGCGTGTGGTTGTGGCTGAGGTGTGTGCGGGCAGGTGTGGCAGTGGGACTACGGTGATAATGGTGGGATTGGTTCGATGAGTAGGATGTCTCAATAACCAGTGGGAAAGTGGCACGGTGTACCCAAACATCTATGTGCTCATATTATATATATTACTTGACTTTCATTATTTCGGGAGTCTGGTATGGTGAGGCTTGGGTGGATAATTTACCTTGATAGGCATTTGGTTTACTCCTTTTCTCACTAGACATTAGTACGTTCCCCCACTTGTGCACGAGAGTCTTTGGTTTTCCCTAATGAGTGTACTTGTATGCTCACCCTATGTATATAAAACTACTTTAAGGTTTCTAGGAGGACTTCGGGGATCGCTCAGGATCATACTATCTCGGACCTTTGGGGCAGTTGCAGTTGCTACTTTTCTTCTTTGGTACTTACCTTTGTAGTCACCTTTTGTACTTGTGGTTTTTACTTCTAGAACATGCATGTGTGAATGGTTTACTTTTGGATTTACTCTTCTTTTACCTTGGTGTTGTTGAGTTTCATCATATTATCTCCCGATATTATAAAACAAAAAAGGGGTAATGCCTTCAATTTGTGAGAAATTTCTATACCCTTGGTGCTAGTCGCCACTTCGGGACCTATTGAATGTGGTTCTCGGGGGTTATTATCTCTCCTTAAACTTGAAGAAGGAAGGGCCTGGAAATCTACTGACCCTTCCCACCTTTTCGGTGAAGGCGGGTCATGACAGTATAATATTAATCATGAAAAACCCCTAACTCGATACAAAGTACGTTTTCGAAGTCGCAGAAGATGGGCATCACGGAAGACGGACGTCATTCGGTCAACATCAGAGGGAGTTGATCTCGACAAAGTCAAGTCGAGATGACACCCTCAGTGTACATCATGGTGACGATGATTCCCTTCCTTGTACCAGTTGAAGAAGATTGAAGATTTTTCTTCACTTTCTTCGGTGAAGTTGAGCATTATTCATCTAGAGGGAGGTTTTATTTACAATAGTTCTCCCAAACTCTACAACGATTATGCCAAACCCAAAATAAAAGATTATGTTCACTTATTTTAATATTGGAATTATGAATTCAAAAGAATTCAAACAGTACAATTAATTAATTATGTTTGATCACATAATTGAATGTACAGAGTTGGTAAGAATTCTAAGGTGTTCAATTAATTAAATACAAGGTTGTGTTGGCATATTAATGGGTAGTCCAAGAGTTTGATAGGGGTTCAAGGGGAGTTGAGGAGTTTGAGCTCGTTTGGGCCCCACCACATAATGTCCTCCCATGGGAGGTAATGTGTGGGTGGGCCCCGCATCCAACTTCTCATTGAAGGATAAAACCACCACTTAGATAAAAATTATGTCACACATAATTTTTAATTAATTTATAAATAATCCCTAAAAATTAACTTCCACTCCTGATAAAACGCAACTGCGGTAAAGGTCTACCTAAGTGAATACTGACACTACGAGTTCATCGGTGTCCTCAGATGTCAATTACAAGCACCGGTTCAAATGATATAAAATCCCGCACTTAAGTTTACTAAATGTACGTGAACAAAACATCAATAATTGATTCCGGGCACACCGGGACTCGGAATCAAGCAATGTCAGAAACAACGGACTCGTAAAATTTCTATGTATTTAAGAAAAAATTTCCATGGGATTTCTGGGTCATTAAATTCTCTCCACCTCAGGGATTTACATCCCCATAAGCTACATCACACATTAAGGGAACAAATGGGGGTACTGATCATGCATCTGATCCTCCAGTTCGCATGTCCCCTCTTGGAGGTTCTCGTGCTGCCGAAGAATGCACACCATAGGAATCGACCGTCCACATAGGAACCACTTCTATCGATCCTCAATCTCCAATAGAACCTCCCTAAATGTCTCTCCATCATCGAGTTCTTTCTCCCCATGGACGGTGATGTGGGACAGGTCATGCACGTATCACTTCAGTTGAGATACATGGTAGACGTTATGAACCCGATGAAACTGAGGTGGAAGGGTAAGGCAGAATGCAACTTGGACTACTTAGCCGAGGACCTAAAAATGTCTGATTAATCACGAATATAACTTTACTTCTCATTTAAATCTCCATTGGTCTCATCGAGGTGAGACTCATAGGAATACATGGTCTCCATCCTCGAACTACTGTGGTCTTCGTCTATAGTCAGCATAGAATTTCTGTCTTCTCTGTGCAGTCTTCATCCGCTCCAGGATGATCTGCACCTTCTCCGTCGTAGCTTACACCATCTCTAGTACTACATGTGATAACTCCCCTGGGTTACTCCTACACAGAGGCGATCTTCATGGTCGGCGATACAGTGCATCGTAAGGTGTCATCCCAATGGTAGAGAGGTAGTTGTTGTTATAAGCAAACACAACCAAGGGAATGTGATCCTCCCAACTGTGACCAAAGTCGAGGACACATGCACAGAGCATATCCTAGAGATTTTGAATGGTCCTCTTAGTCTGTCCATCCATCCGAGTATGGAAGGAAGTGCTCAAGCGAAGCTGCGTCCCAAAATCCTCATGAATCCCCTTCCATAGCCGGGAAGTGAAATGAGAATCCCGATTGGAGACGATCGTCGATGGAACACCATGAAGCCATATGATCTTTGGTACATAGAAGTGTCCTAATATCTCTGTCTAGCCCTTCTATCTGATCAGTAGGATGTGGGCCGATAAGGTGAGTCAACCAACAATCATCTAGATAGATTTGTGTCCTCTGGATGTATGTTGATGTCCTATCAAGAAATCCATTGAGATCCCATCCCACTTCCACTCTGGGACCTCTATGGGCTGAACCAAGCCTGATAGAACCTCTTGCTCTACCTTCACTTACTGACAAGTGAAGCATCGTGAGACAAACTCTGCTACTGCATTCTTAATACATGGCCACCAGTGCTATCGTCTGAGGTACTGATACATCTTCACCACTCCTGGATGTGCCGCTAGAGGGGAAGTGTGGAACACCCTCAACACCTACTCATGTATTGAAAATTGTAACATGGTACATCCTCTAAAGAGGATGATGTGCTAACCACCTTCTAAAAACCCATCAGGTGCTTTCCCTGAGGATATCTGAGCTCGTCATGTCTCACAGTCAATGTCCCCGTGTTGTTCCCATCTGAATCGCAAAAGAAGTTGAGGAGTGACTGTGAGATGCTATAGAAAGGCTGCTCCATCTCTATCCACAATGTATATCTATAACACAACCAACTGCAATGTCGCCTCTCCGGGCAGGTGAATGCCTGATCTCCTGCTAAGTGAATCTTCTACAAAGTTCCCCTTCCCTGGAGTATAGACTATCTCGGAGTAATAGTCATAGAGGAACTCAAGTAATCATCACTGTCTGAGGTTCAGATCCTTCTGCGAGAAGGTATACCTGGGAATCATGTGGTCAGAGTAGACTGTAAAATGGTCTCCCATTAGATAGTGCCTCCACATATTCAATGCGAACACCACTACTGCTAACTCTAAGTCATGGGTAGGATAGTTATGTTTATGTTGTCTTTACTACCGTGAACCATATGCAATCACTCCTCGCTCTTGCATAAGGACACACCCCAGTCCATCCGCTGATGTGTTGCAGTAAACTACATACCCTACACCCTCCTTTGGTAGCCTAAAGATGGGCACACTTGTCATCCTCTACCTCAGCTATTGAATGCTCTAATGGCATCTATCTGACCACACGAAGGGTTTCCCCTTCTTCGTTAATGATGGAAGCGGTGATGTAACCCTGGAGAAGTCTGGGACAAATCTCCGATAGTACCCTGCCAGTCCCGGGAAACTCTGTACCTATGTCACACTCCATGGTGGCTCCCAAGAAAGCATTGAATCAATCTTCGCTAGATCCATTGCAACTCTAGCCTCTGATATGATGTGTCCCAGAAAGTGATCCTCTAGAATCAATAAATAGCACTTTGAGAGCTTACTAAATAGATGGTGGTGTCAGAGTGAATCTAGTACTACCTGCAAAATGTAGGAATGATCCTCCTCAGTAGTCAAGTAAAACATAATGTCATTGATGAATACTATGACAAAGCGATCAAGGTAAGGCTGGAATATATGGTTTATGTGACACATGAACAATACATGAGCATTAGATACACTGAAGGGAAAAACCAAGAACTCATAGTGACCATACCAAATCCTGAATGCCGTCATCTACACATCCTCATCTCGAACACTAAACTGGTGATATCCTGACCTGGGGTCTATCTTAGAGAACCATCGTGCTCCTTTGAGCTGATCAAGGAGGTCGTCAATCCTTAGGAGTGGATAATTTCTCTTCACAGTCACCGGATTCTGGCGATGATAGTTCACACATAGTCGCAAGCTCCCATCTGCATTCTTGGAGAACAAAATCAGAGATACCCAGGGTGAAACACTGGGTCAGATAAATATCTTCCCCTGCAAGTCCACCAGCTATACCCGCAGCCCACGAATCTTAGCGAGAGCCATCCGATATACTGGAGTAGATATCGGTGATGCACCAGGGTACAGGTCAATGTAGAAGTCTACCTCTCTGCGAGGAGGTAGTCCTGGAATGTCATCAGGGAAGACACCCACAAACTGATCCCCCACAATAGGAAAACTTAGACTCCGCACATCAACTGCTCCAAGGATGAGACTACTCAAATGATGTGTGATCGGCAGCCCCCTCCTCTGCGTAAGTCCGTCTTGTGCTGCAAAGGCTCCCTTCATACCATTAAAGGTGAACCTGGCCCCATCTGTGTAGATACACGGCACTTTGCGCCTAATGCAATAAATATGAGCATAAATTTTGGAAAACCAGTCCATAACCAAGATGAAGTCATTAAGCCTCAATGCCGCTACAAGAATATGAAAAACAAAGCTCTCACCTCCTAGATATGCTCACACAACCGGAACCAGTGCTTAATCATTGAGTCTTCTCCCAAAGTAGTCTCTAACTGTAAGGATCAAGCTAATGGCTCTGTCAGAATCACTGAGCTACAAATGAGGGTAGTGGCAATAAAATAATGACTCAGACCTGTGTCTATAAGTACTATAGCATGTGTGGAGTAGACACAAATAGTAACTCAAATCATTTCATGTGCACCGTGGTTGTAGGCCTCGACTTCCTGGAGCAGAGCTCGCCTCTGTCCGCTAGCTCCCTATGGTCGGGGTGGACCTCCTGGTGGTAGTGGTGGTAGAGCCTTGAATCATTGTCCACCACCCGCTGCTCGAAAAGATCCTCTACCACGTCTGCCTTCTCCCGATTGACCTCCACTGTCGAACCTCTACCTCAACCTTGGAGGTCCCTCTACTATCTGCTGCTCATCTGCATGGTGGGTCGGATAGTCATCATCCATGCGGCCCTGCCCGCCACATGTATTGTACTGTATGATCCTCATATAGCTGTCTCTATCTCATGTTCCCAGCAAAACAAAACTTGTATCCAGGGGTCTCCGACATAATGGAATGGTCCGCTTGGAACTCGGTGTCATCTATCTACTACAGGATGTATAGGACTCTGCTACGTGTCGCCCTATGGTGGGTCTCGCTGCTGGTGATTGCTCAGCGAGAAAACTCTTTACCAGAAGGGCTCGTTCCAGCACATCTGACAGCGTCAGTGTAGAGACCCGTATCTTGACGTACATGGACATTACATTACATTTGCGGAATACTTAGTACATAACAAAAACACACACACAAGGACCATAATAGTTTAGTGTCTTTGGAAACTCAGAATATAATCTTCTAATCGTGGTGAAAGATCTTCAACATCTCCCATAAAGATCTTCTTTTTTTTATACCTAAAACCTTTCTTTATATCCTGGGGAAAAGAAAACATAAAAGGGTGAGCTCAAATGCTCAGTAAGGGTAAACAAAAGAAATATCAATCACATCATATACATAAGCACATAACTTTTGGAAATCTTAACCTGCAAAAGAGATCATAATTTCATAACATGGGCTAAATCCTGGCAGTGAAATGTAATCACAATAATCATAACGTAAAACATGAAACTTTGTGGCATTCACACATAATCATTGAGAATCATTTCTTGTTAGTCAAGACTCATTGCCAAGACTATCTTAGTGGACAAAGTCCTTTTCTGAATCGAGTAACCCTCATTTCAGTCCTGTTTCACTGAACCGGTATAACCTACCATTCCAGCCATGTCTATCTCATGAGATATAAAATCATTACCCAATGCATTGGAGGGAGATATAGGTCCCACCCATCTCATAATGATACCATTCTTATGTGTGCCACAAAATCATAAATCATACATCATTTCATAACCCATGTAATAAAATGGGATTCTTAAACATCATGCCATCATAATCCATAAACAATTGATATCATTTCATCATAAGAAAACTGAAACCATTTAAATCATAGAGACATTTTACTTGAAACATACATATCAAATAACGTCATCTTAGATGGAAAAATAGTTTTAAAAAAAACACTTGAAATGAATTCTTGAGGAAAATATCCTTTCTTCTTTAAAAACATTTTTCCTTTCTTAACATGTCATAAAACTTTAAACTAAAAGAAGTTGATTAAAAATAAACTTGAAAACTTGTAAATTAAGATTCTTGGAAATAATGTTTTAAAAATCCACTCATGCCGTATACGTTAAAAAAACATTCTTCATACTTTTGTCGGAAAAGTCAAAAAATCACCTCGTACGAAAAAGCGACAACAGATTCCTTTCATATTCTTTACTAAAAACTCACCGAAGGGTAAAAATGGATTTAAAAAATTGTAGGTGGATTGAAATAATATTGCATATAGATGAAACATGGATGTGGATGATAAAATACACCCCAGTAAATACTTACGAATAAACAATCTCGGATAAAAATGAGATTGTGATATTTCCCTTACCATAGGTCCGATTTGCTTCGTATGTGTCCGAACCTCCTGTATAATGATTTAAATAATGTCATTGACTTATTATAGAATCATATTCATTGTTATGATATCATATATGGTTCACTTATGACATTATATTACCCGTTCTTTTGTAAATTCCATGTTAAAGAAGCGTTTTGGGTAAAATCGTTTCATTTATCGTAGGTGTTTTGACTTGTTGTTCTTGACATTATTATTACTTATATCATGATTTACTTACTTCCAGAATATAAAATTTGATTTATATATCATATATATTCAGTATATATATATATATAATAGATAGATAAATAAAATAAAAAACACCGTTCATGGAGACGGTAGTCCGTACGTACGCATGAACGCTGTTTTCCATTCCTTATTGTCTTGAAATGGAAGTAAGTAGATGACATACATATATTTATATATACATAATCCAGTAGCTTTATAATGTCATATATTTCATTATTATTTCTTATATATACTTTATAATCATTCTTAAATGGTTAACATGGAGAATGAATCTCATCGCGTCGTGGAGACGGTAGTCCGTACGTACGCACGAGCGATGATATCATTTTCATAAATATTGAATTGAATCGGAGTGGATTATAAAATATATCAGAATCAATATGATGTTGTAATAACTATGTATAGTTATTCTTTACACCATTATACCCATCCATGTAAGGTGGTGGTGGAAAATAGATTACACCACGGCGTGGAGACGGTATTCCGTACGTACGCACGCGCAGTGATTTCTTTTTCCGTAGGATGGATAGATGGTGAAATAGGGTTGTTTCATACTTATAATAAAATATCAGTATATGAGTGATACTGATGTTATTACTTCATAATGAAACAACCTAAGAAGAAGAAGTGGAAGAAGAAATAATGATGAAAGAATTGGTAACGGTAATTACCTCTTCTTTGAAGCGCCTTTTGGAGACCTCCTCTTAGGGAACTAAAATTGGTCTTTGAGGAAGACCAGAACCTCTAGGATGTTCCTAGGGAAGTGGAGAAGAGATTTTGGCAGGGGTTGGCCGAGCTTGAGTGCTCAAATTGGTGTGAGGAGGAGGGGGAGGAGGTGTCCTTTTATAAGGGAGGAGAGGGGCACCTTAGGAATATCTCAAAATATTATATTATATTAAAGACAAAATCGGTTTATAATGGTTCCAAAGGGTCTTATTTCTAAGCTAAAGTGGGGATGGGTCGAAATAATATCAACCAATAGGATTTATACAAGTTTAGGTTCTTATTTTAACCTTATCAATTAGATTTAACTCTAAGTTAAATAATTTAACTTTTACCGTGTCTTTTTGTTTTCTTTCACTATATGGTTAATATACTTACTATAACATGCCAAACGAACCCCAAATTGTTTATTATTAATATATATATCCTTATATAAGTCATTTGGCCGAACCTTAGATTTTTAGGAATAAAATAACAATTAATAATATAATATTTGATTTAAAAACTATTTTGTGTCAATTTTGACACTATTTGATATATGATTTTTGTGGAAGTCATAACAGAATTATATGTTCGAACCAAGTTGATTAAATCAACACTAATATATCATAGTAACCTAGAAAATTAGTGGAATTCATAAAAAGTCTTAAATTTCATTCATTTGAGAATTTATAACATCAATTAATGTAATATTTTCTTAAAAGGGTAATTACTGCATCATCGTTGTATCATAAATAAAATAATTTATTTAAAGTATAAAAATTATAAATAAAATATCATTATATAGGAAATCTTTTTATATTTCTAATGAATATTTATAGTCGAATTTATCTAATGTATATCCCCATATTAAAAATGTTTTAGTGAATAAACTTTGATTTTAACTCTTATAACTCTTCTTTGAATTAAATAATAATAAATGTCATAATCTAATCCAAGTGGGCCTAAATGATAATATTTTACACTTAAGGTTGTTTTTGGTCGAGATACACTTGTCCAATAGAATTTGGACATGTGTTAGGGTAATATTAATATCATTATTACCCTTAATTACCCTATTTACTTTTAACCGTGGTAAATAAAAGTAAAAAGTTACCATTCACCAAAAATTATTTTCATCTCATTGAACCACATTTTACTTACTGAAATCAACCGTGTCTCTCTGATTTTTGAAATTCCATTCACAGAAGCGGTAAAATTAAGTTTTATGAAAAATTCAGTTTTTTAACTACCACTTAGTAGTTTCACTATTCATCAAAAAATGAAGGTTTTCAGAAAAATGCCAAAATTTCATCCTAAGCTATATTTCATATTCCGAATTCAAAAATGAAATCTGTTTTAAAAAATTCATAACATAGAAGTTGCATTAATTAATTTTATTATTAAATCCCGCTGTTAAAATAAATAGCGTGTTTTTAGGAAATAAAATATATCAAAAGATTGACACTTGATTATGTCTGGTTTAAATGTGAAATTACAACCAATGACCAACATTGTATTAAATTGTAAAAATATATTCTAAATATACATTAAAACTACTCCAATTAATAATTTATCACTATTAATTATTTCGATTAAAAAAGTTGTTTTTTAATTATAATTTAGTAATTTTCACTATTCATCAGAATATGAAAGTTATCCCAAATGTACCAAAATTTCACCTTAGGCTAAATTCGATACTCCGAATCCAAAAATTAAGTTCATTTTGAAAAATAAGATTTACAGAATTTTAAAAAGTGGTTATTACTATTCATACCGGCTAGTTTTAATAATATTTTAATAGCATATCGTTGTTTAGTGAAACTCGGTATTGCGTATTACACACGCTATCGAGGAAGGTCGTGATTGCGTGTAATGCAAGGCAAGTCAAGGATGCATGTTGTGAAAGCTCCTTTTGGTGTAGCGTACAACACAAGACTTTAATAAAATTAAAAAGAATATATTTTTTTATAATATCTTGGGCTGTTACAGTCGGGATGTGGATGGGAATCTTCAAAGCCATGATCTCATGCCTGAGTCCCTGCTCGAAGGTCCGAGTCCTAAAGAATGGGTCCCGTACCATATCTGAGGAGTATCGTGAGAGGTCGGTGAACCACTCTGAGTACTGAGATACTGTCATGCTGCCCTACTACAGATGAAGTAACTCCTAAATCTGCATCGCACGAAGGGTGGATGAAACAAAATTTGAGCGGAAGAGACTCTCAAAGTCTGTCCAGAGTAATGATGCCTCGTCATGCATCTAGAGAATCGGGCTCCACCATCTACCTGCTGCTGAATGCAAGAGACTCACGACAAAGATCACCATGAGGTTGGTTGGTGTTCCTACCTATATGAAAACCCTAACGACTACCTCCAGCATATCCTCAGATGCCTGTGGGTCCATCTCTCCCCTGAACCTAGGCGGCCTCTTGTACTGGAACACGTGCAACACACTTAGGCGGTGTGCACTCTCTTCTACTAGAGTTGGTGGTATCGATGGACCAGCAAGAAGTGGTACCACTGGTACCTTCGTTGTGATGGGTCCCTACACCGAGGGCTTGTCACTCGGCGGGCTTCCATCTCATACAAATCTCGAAAGCCTAGCTGGTTTCCTTCATGGGGACATCCTGAAAAGAAATAGGTGCTCCACGGTTAAAATATTATACTTGGTGAGCTGACACAAAGCAATCATGAAGGGAACTTTTTTAGAGTAAACACACAAGAAATCAGTGTTTTCATTTATTTAGTCAGAGATCAGAATCAGATTCCTAGTGTATGGATACATCAACCACCACACCGACACCGGTTTCCATAATCTGATAACCACACCCAAAACACTTAACACTATTACTGTTAAAAGAATCAATGTCCAAGATTTGTGGTAGAACCGACTCCTCTGATACCAAATTGTCACAACCCGTCCTCAGGGCCCATGTCATGACTACCCCAAGCCCACCTTCCATAGGCCAAGGGCTGGCGACTGGCACCAAAGGTGAATCGCTAATAAAAAGGGAAGGCATTCCCTTTTCTGATGTAACACACACATAGTCTGAACACAAGCAGTATAGGTAGAAAGTACTAAAATATAAAATTAAGGTGTACTGGAAGTAAGTGGGCCAGTATACAAACCCAACTGAATAACAAGTACAAGTACATGTAAAAAGTGAAAACAACTCCTGGATCATCCACCGGGATTCCTACCTGAAGGGTAGGTACATAACTCAAACAACTCATCCCTATGGTACATCCCATCTAGTCCGGCTCCAAGTAGCCACCATCCATCACCCTCAGCCTCGATCACTACTATCCGTCATCTGCACAGAACACAACACGGTGTGGGTGAAGCCCGTGCAGGGGTGATTATAACAATACTTATTAGGGGACCCCAAGACCCCCAAAGTTCTCCTAGATTCCACAAAGTAGAATCCAAAGGAGAAAGATACAATCATGAACTATCAACCAACCCTACATAGGTATATTCCTATACATTTAACAAAGTTACTAATCACAGTCTGGCTCCAAATCTCGAGCCCAAACACAACCCTGCCAACAAAGGAAGAAAATTCAATCACATCGATGATAATGATTGAAAGACAAGACTCAGCTCACATAGATATACATCTTTTGTAGAGTGCTAGAGATGATTAGATGTATTCATTGATTCATCTAAGCTATCAGAACCAAAAAGGATACAGGACCAGCAAAGCTATCAGACCCACACAGGATACAAGACCAGCTATTCTGTCAGACCCACAGAGGATACAGGAATAGAAGTCAGAATAGTTGAACACACATAGGATTCTGGTACAGTAGTCATCGCTGTCGAACCCACAAAGGATTCATGTTCAGTAGTCATCACAGTCGAACCCACTGAGGATTCTTGTTCAATAGTCATCACTGTCGAACCCATGAAGGTTTCATGTTCAGTAGTCATTGATGTCACAACAACCCCAAGGGTTCCCACACACAACACACTTGATTCCGGGAGGGTCTGCTTTTCGAGCCAAGTGTACATACATTAACTATCACAATTTCCTAAGATGATGTATCTCGTAGTTCTATGTCATCAAAAGGTACTCAACGTGATAGACGGCGCGTCAATCGGACGCCCGGTCTTAGAGTTATTGACATTTCCGTTTGAGGGGCCCAGTTTGATTTAGGCTCGATACAAACCTGTCCATTTTCCAAATTTGTCCAAAACTCAATTTGACTATTGAAAAAGTACCGTCTCTTCATGAAGTTCCCAGTGCCATAGACGGCGCGCCGATCGGACGCGAGATCGAGGAGTTAATCGTATCTAAGCGAGGACGTGCCTGGCCCATCAAGCCTAGTGGACTGGCGGGTCGGCCCAACCCAGCTCGATGGGTCCGACCCGGTTGGGGGGTCAGCCAGGCCCAGTGGGGCGCAGTCCACCTACGGTCCCTGCCCAAGCTACGAGCCGGTGATCTTCGCTTGATGGTGCCAAGCGGCACCGCCTCTCCCCTGCACGGCCGGCCGTAGCCGGCCCTAACCATCTGGTTCTGCCTGGTGCACGCGGCCCGCACAGTAGGCAATGGTTCTTCCCACAGACATCCTACGGGAACCACGATTCTTTATCCTGGGAGGTGGTAGCTGACCGGTTTGCCTAGTCGGGTGGCCCACGGTTGTGGGCCGCGGTCTCCCACGACGGGGCTCCTGCGGGCGCCATAGTCTTCCAGCGGGCTGGCCGGTCGACTGACCGATCATCCCGTGGTCTGGCTCCACGTCGGCCGGATCGACCATCCACCTCCACACCTCTATCGTGGCATGATGATGTCGCAAACTTGCTACCCTCGGTGTGGCACGACAGCGTCGCGCCACCTACTCTGTGGCCCGACGTGGCCACGACCTTTGGATCCACCGCGCGACGTGATAGTGCGATACTTCTCCATCCTCCGCGGACCTCCCAGACATGGTTCCGCATTCGTTGCCCTGGGTCTTTTCTGATGTGGTGCGACGACACTGTGCCCTTTTGAATTTTCCTTAACGTCAAACCACAAGAACCAATGGAGGGGCATCGGGCCTTGTCGGTTTGGCTCATGCCCTCCACATTAGGTGATAACACGTGGCCATCATGAATCCCAAAACAAACATCAAGGAACAAGGGTACAATTTTAATCAAGACAAACCCCTACCATGATTCAACGTATCTTTTAAAAGTTGCGGAAGATGGGTGTCACGGAATACGGACATCATTCCATTAATGTAGGAGGGAGTAGGGCTCGGTGAAGTTGAGTCGAGATGACGCCCTCAGTGTAGTTCGTTGTGGCAATGCTTCCCTTCCTTACTCTGGTTGAAGAAGATAGAAGATTTTTCTTTAAGTTCATCTATGACATGGAGCATTCTTCATCGAGAGGACAATGTTCCTTCCTAGAGTTATCCCAAAATCTACAACAATTATGCCAAACCCAAAATAAAATATTATGTTCACTTATTTAAATGTTGGAATAATGAATTCAAAAGAATTCAAAAAATCTAATTAATTAATTAAGTTGGTTAACATAATTGAATGCATGGATTTGGCATGAATTATAAGGGATTCAATTAATTAAATTAAAAGGGTGTGTTGGCATATTAATGGGATGTCCAAGAGATTAATGAGGGTTCAAGGGGAGTTGAGGGGTTTGAGCTCGTGTGGGCCCCAACACATAATATCCTCCCATGAGAGGTTATGTGGTGGTGGGACCCACCTACAAATTCCCCTTGGAAGATAAAACCACTACTTAGATAAAAATTATGTTGCACATAATTTTTATTTAATTTATTTAGAATCCCCAAAAATTAACTGTCACTCCTGATAAAACACAACTGTGGTAAATGTCTCCATAAGAGAATACCGGTGCTGAGTGTTCATATATGTCCTCAGATTTCAATTTCGAGCACCAATTCAAAAGATATAAAAACCCTCATGTACGTTTACTAATCATACCTGAACAAAAATTCAGAAATTGATTCCGGGCACACTGGGCCTTGGAATCAAGCGCCGTCGGAAACTGAAGACTCATAAAATTCCGATGTATTTAAGAAAAAAATCTCCCACAAGATTTCTGGGTAATTACACAAAAATTACAAGATAATGTATTTATGTTTATTTCTAGAGAACTAAATTAATTTTAACCCAATGAAATCAATGTATGAATAACCTAATTAGTATGTACACTATCCTCTAGAAAAAAATATTTAATCAAATTTAACTAAATAAAAATATACAATATTTTTTTTGAATACGAGGACATTAAGTCATACCCTATGAATTCAACTGCCATATTATTTGAAGAAAAAGTTCAATATATATGAACTTCATAAATTAAAAATTGTAAAGGGATTATTTTTACATAAATTAATTTATTTCATTAATAGTAAATACTTACTTAATGGAGGATATTTGATAATAATTGATGAAAAAATAGAAGCACACTCAATCACATGGGTTGTGATAATCCCTAAAAAAGCTCATCAATTATCGTATGGTCCATAAGTCCTAGTAATTTATGTTTCTGTATAAATTTTAAAGAGAAATCTAAGTTATTTAGTGTTACATGTGTCACTATATCAATATCCGATCAATCTCTAGAACACACATCCATTTGATAATTTTATTTGTGAGTTTTTATAAAATATGAAAGACCATGATTTATATCAAAAATATTGTAATTGAGGAAAAATTAATAAAAAAAAACAAAATCTAAAAAACATTAAGTAAAAAAAGAAATTTTTTTTAGTTTTTTTTCTTTTTCAGAGAATGGATTTGAAAGAATTCATTTACGAAAATTACTAAACCATTAACAGTTAAAATAAATTCTTCAACATAATTTTACATCACTCATATAAATTAAAATAAATATTTTAAGTAAATATTTATTCAATATTTTACAATAACCCTTAATTAAGATCAACTTAATCTCATTATGTGTATATAATAATATTTACGTATGAAACCCGACCCCAGTAACTTGAATATGATGTCATGATTTTTTAAATTGGGAAAACATACACTAAATCTCATCCCTATAGAATGAATAGTTTTGTAGTTTTGGTAAACAAGTAAAATACAATATTAACATATTAAAATTGAAATCACAATTCACAAATTTCTTTTACAATATCATTATTCCATCTAGAATATCCTTCAATTTCATCAATGTAAACAACATTATTTTTTTGGGGAAGTAAATAACATATGGCTATGATAAAATTCTCAGTAAAGGTTATGTAGAGGGGTAGTAAACTGGAAACTACAAGAAAAATCAACATAGATAAGTAAATATCTTAACATAAATTATATTTAAATAACTAGACTATCATAATCAGTATTGAATGGTAAATTATATAAATTTATTCTATTTAATCAATATCATGATTATCATAACTGGATAAGGCATAATAAATATTGAAAGGTAAATAACTAATAATCAATAAACTAACAAGGAAAATTATCCAAAATTTGAATCATTGTAAAAATATCATTGATAATAATAATTAAACTACCAATGAATGAAAAGATTAATTTTTTGAGGCCATGATCTTTGAAAATATGAAAAACTCTACACTAAAGACCATCGTCAATATATTTTTAATATCGATGGGTTGGTATACATGAGAAATAAATATTATAATGCCTAGATAAAAAATTCATCTCATAAGATTACCAATTTATTATGGGGATATCTATAACCATGCCTATCCTATATCTACATGTCCGAATTATTTATCATATATAGGATCAAAAATTTAATTCAACGAAAATATTACATATCATTAAATATATATATTGAAGATAGAGTAGTGATTATAAAAATTTCCCGAATGAATCAATTAATTATGAATGAAAAACATCATATATTGTAATGAAACGTCCCCCGGGGCTCGTATTGTGACTACCCCAAGCCCTCCTTCTATAGGCATATGGCTGGCGACTAGAACCAAAGGCGTAACTCTCTAAAAAATGGGAAGGCGTTCCCTTTATAAAATGCTAACACACACAACCAAAGTACTAGAGGAAGAAAAAAATAAGTAAAGTAGTATAACAAGTGTGTTGAAAGTACAAAGGGTGCACAAATAAATGCCCAATGGAAATGTACTGCTACGACTGAAAGAAAATACAACTGAAAAGACAAACAACAGAATGGTGATGTAGCTCCTGGATCGTCCTCTGTGTTCCTACCTGAAGGGTAGGTACAAATGTCTTCATCAGCACTCTGCATACATCAGTACGCTCTGTGTGACATCACACTATGTGGCCACCTCTGGGTACTGTCTAGTCCTCATATACTCTGCCTCAGTCAGTGTTGTCTGTCATCTACATCCAATACAACGAGGTGCGGGCATAGACCGTGCAGGGGTGAGTATAACGATACTAAGTAGGGACCCTGAGACCCTCAAGGTCTCACTACATTCAAAAAGGATAAACCAAAAAGAAAGATATCAACTGATAACCTTTACTTAGATATATGCCCATACATATACCAAAGTTTTCAAGTAAGCCATCTCAATAATGAGGAAAACAAAAAGGTCATTAACACAGATCAAAACAATATTTTCAATAATGAAACCACAAATAAAGGAGAACTCCTCCTGTGTCGAGTAAAATGGCCCTGTTGCGACTCCGAGGCACTACTAACTAACCTTAGACTGGTGAGGTACTCCTCCTGTCGAGTACCGCAGGTCTGTTGCGTAACCGAGCGGTCCTCCACTACGGATCTGCCGCCAAACTGGGCGCTCCCCCTAATAGCCATCAAAGGTAGTCCTCCTGTAGAGTGATGTGGGTCTTCTTCCAATCCAGGTGCTCCGTCCACCATGGGTCTACCACCAAACTGTGCTCTCAGTCCATTGGGCTAGTCGAATCACTCCGTGTCGAATTCATCAAGCAGTTGTCAGGTCTACAACTACTAGGTCTCCGCACTCCGCACGCTCGTCTTCGGGAGAATCTGCTCCACGAGCTACTTGTAGATACTCCAAGTGTCACAAAGTCTCACATATAAGTATCAGAATGGACTGCCTCATCATATGGGTCTCAATGCAACAGACGGCACATCAATCGAACACCAAGTCGATGAGTTATTAGCCTTTTTGTCCCGGGGACCCGGTTGGTTTTGTGTACGAACCAACCTGTCTATACTCCAATCTCATATTAATCCCACGTGGAGTATTCCAAAAGAACTTTCTCATCAAAAGGAAACCAAATTAGTTGAAGACACATCAATCAGGCATCTAATCCTTAAGTTATAAGCGTTTCCACTCCAAGGGTCCGGTTGGTTTCGGTTTCGAACCAACCCGACCATAAACAAACATGACCAAAACCTTGAGTGTAATATACTGAAACAACCGACTATATCCGAGGAATCCTACACAACTGACGATGTGTCGATCGGAGGTCCATAGCTCATGTTATGTGTGTTTAACCGAAGAAGGTCCCAAAAAGGTGGTCTGGGCCCGGTCCAACCCGGCCTGACCGCCCTGGGTTGACCCGACCTAGGTCTAGGTCCCACCCAGCCTGGCTGGGCATGGGCCAGCCCGCAGCTAGCCGTGGCTCATCTAAGCTAGCAGAGTGGGGGGGGGGGGACGCTTGCCCCCGCTTCCGCGTAACGGCGGCGCCATGCTGGCGCCGCCTCCCTCCCCGGATCCCGCGCAGCGTAGGATCTATTCCACGCTTCCAAGGCCGGTGTCATGGAAGACTCCAGCTGGAAGTGCACTAGGGTACCGCCTCCTCCAGGCGGTCAGCCAGCACCAGCCGCCACCTCCGGTCGCTGGCACCGTTGCGCCAGAGACCCGCACCACCGCGGTCTTCCTTGGGCCACCAGAATTGTTCTAGTGGTTCGTTTTACCTCATGTCTGCGCCTGCAGCCCACTCAGGTTTTTTTCCACATTACAATACCCTCAAAATGCCACTTCCCTTCCATTCACCAATCTTCAACCAATCTGCAAATCAAGAACGATATGGTGGTGAGTCCGAACTTGTTCGTTATCCCGTATCGACCGCGTTAGAGGCTCAAAGAATTATTCCACAAATAATCACCTATGTTTGTGGGTATAAATTACATAAATGAAAAATTTACAGAAATCCCCTTACCTCGAAAAGATGTCACACATCATCAAGCCATGGAAGACGAACGTTGTGGTAGTCAGGCATGGCAGAAGAATGGTGTTGATTCCATTGATGTCGGTGTGCACCCGATGAAGAAGCATCATTGGCGACTTCACATTCTTCGAATCATAGAGCATTATTCATTGAGGAAGAAAGACGTTCATCATCGGAGGTGTTTTTCATCGAGAGAAGAACACCTTTCATTCTAATCCTCCAGAGGTTCCGCCCCAAAACATTTTACAAGAAAATATTATATTAAGGCTCCCCTCTTTTAATAAACATGACATGCATTTTCAAAATGATTCAAATCCTCCCAAAGTAAATAATTAATTTTGTGGAGTACAAAATAATTGATTCAAGGTGTTGTCATAAGAATGACCAAGTGGAAGGTGGAAAGTTTAGCGATTAAAGAGGGGAGTTTTCATGAATTAAACAAGGGGGTTTAAGGGAGTTTAGGGGAAGTTATGGGAGTTTAAGCGTTAGGGGTTCGTGCGGGCCCCACCACCATTAGTCATATCCTCCAATGGGAAGTTAGATGGGGTGTGGGCCCACGTCCAACATCCATTTGGAGGAATTAACTTAAACATAAAATAAATTGAAACACAAAAATGTATTTATTTCCTAACGAATCCCAAAATTTTAACTACCTCATACGACAAAACGCAACTGCGGTAAAGGTCCCCTTATACGAATACCGGCACTGCAAGTTCATCGGTGTCCTTGGATTTCAATTCTGAGCTACGGTTCAACAGATAGAAAAAACAAGCATTTACGTTTACTGAACATAGCCGAATAAAACTTCAGAAAATGATTCTGGGCACACCGAGCCTTGGAATCAGGCACCGTCAGAAACTGCAGACTCGTAAAATTTCAAATAAACTATGAAAAAATTTTCCTTGAAATTTCCTTATCATTACATAATTAGAAATGAGATATGTATTATGAAATATTAATATCCCTAAAAATTTATTTTTATTTTAATATCATATTTAATATCCATTTATCATAAGAATTTGAATAATTCAAGTGAATGATAGTGACGATAAACATGAATCGAAGAAGTTAATGTCAAAACTGTACTCGGTCAAAATAATCATAGACCATCCAGATGAAGAATAATAATGGTATTGATACAACATATACCTGGTGGAGTATATGTTAAATAAAGGGTTGTTGTCAGTGGAAAATATTAATAATAGAAAAGAACTTAGGAAACATTCTTGATAAAAATATAATTTTCATTTTGAAAATCCTTTTTTAAAACTAATAGTTCACAAAATTATTTTCAAAATACTTTTGATAAAACCTTTTAATATTAATATGGTATATTTATAAAATTTAGTGATCTTGATGATATGAAATTTCATAAATGTCATATATGTTAAAATAATCATTCCTTTCACTTTTTCATTAAAATCCCGACGTGAATCCTTTGTAAATCTGCATGAATAATGATATAAATATTTTAAAAAATTAAAGAATTGTAAAAATTATTTTAAAAAATTATTTTTAATAATGATAAAAGAATTTCTATTTTTTAGAAAACATGGTTTCAAATGAAAAATTAATTTCTAAAAAAGATAAAAATGATTTGGGATTTTATTGAATGAGTTATAATAATAATTTTATGTTACAATGAGTGCGAAATGGATCTTTTTTAGGGAAAATCATTAACAACCTCTAATTGAATAAATTTAAAGGGTTTTATAAGAAAACATCCAAATAAATTACATTATGGAAAATCAATCAAAAATAATTCCAATAAAAATGAGATTGTGAAATTAGCCATTACCAAGATCATAACATTGAAGTGTGAGTTTACTAATGAATAATTTATGTATAAAAAATGTATATACAGAGAAAATAGGTGTATATACAGCATAATATATTCAAAAGTCAACACACACATAAAAAACAATATTAAAAACAACAAATAATTATTATAAACTAATGTGATTAAAATGATTTTTTTTAAAAACATGGTAATTTTTTATTCAAATTTCCATAGATGAGATAATTCCAAATGAAACTAAAAATAACTTGATTAGTGAATGAATCCTAATATTACATTTCAAATGGTAATTACATAAATTGTAAAATATAAATTATGTGATTATCATTTCAATATGCATCAATAAAGGCAAATTGAGACGATGTCCCTTATGATATGTCTTGAATGTAATGTTTGTTATATATATATATGCCTCAATAATAATTTTAATTAAATTATTAAACTTCATGAGAAACATTTTCTGGGTTCTAATCCTTTTACTAATTTATTACAATGTTATATAAAATAACATATTCAATTATGATTATGTCGTGTGTCTAGCCTATATATGACTTATGTCTCAAAAATTACATTCATAGGTTGATAATTGGTTTATGAGATTTTTATTTAAAAATTTACATGTTAATAATAAAGATAAATTCCAATATATATACTGTAATTATACATTCAAAACTAATCACTAAATATGGTTTTGTGGAATGAAGTATATTTCGATGAGAGAGATGGATGATAATATGAATGAATTTGTAACTTTTCAATTTTTCAATGATAAATATTGAAAGGAGGTATGTAATATTTTATATTTTCAAAATTATCTTAATAATATAATTAATATATTATTTATTTAATTAATCTTATATATATCATCAAACTGGTTTGCAGATGAAAATAGAGTCTCATCAATTTCTGAAGGCGATAGTACACACATACACAAACTTTGCTGTCATATATCAATGTTTTAAATGGTAAGAAAAAAAATGATACATAGTTTTTTCATAATGATAAATATTTTATTAATATCTTAATTATATCATTAATTTCATAAATATTTATTAAAAATATCTTTACTTCCATCTATATAAAGAATTAGTAAAAATGGAATCACACAGCTTCCCGAGGTTGTAGTCCGTTGTACACATGAGTGATGTGATCGTATACCATATGAAAAATAATGTAAAAAGGTATATATGATATTATGAATTAAAAGATATGATCATGTTATAAATATCATATATATACTTTAGATCTTTCATCCTTCTCATCCATGATAGGTGTTGAAGGAAATCATACCACATCAAATCAGAAGTCGGTATTTTCCCATACACACGAGAGATGTTATCATTTCCTATATGAGGGAAGATGATATAGAAATAAGACATAAAAATAAGATAATAAAATTTCACTCTATGAGAATAATTTTTGTTATTATTAAATCCAAACTGAATAATATTTGATGTTTTTATATGATGACATAAACTAAAAACCCCTCTTTAGGAAACTTTACTCTTCTCAAACATCCTCTTTAGGATTACACATAAAATTATTGAGAATTTATTTATAAAATAAGTCATCTAGATGGAAGGTATAAAATTTATGGAATGATATTTAATGTGATATTGTGAATCACATGGGTTTGACAGTTTTAATTTGATATTAGGTGGTGGCAATTTATATGTGACCAATGAGGAACACATATAATTTTAAAAAATAAAAAGATGTACCAATATTTTTTATATGATAAATGTATCCAAATAGAATATAATATATCCTAAAACATGAATATATGTATATATATATCCATAGAATATATTTTAAACAATTTTTTGCTAATTTTTACCAAAATCTTCTTTGTTTAAGCCCCCAATATACATATTTTTACCTTAATCTCAGTATTTAATTTTAACTATTTTCACTATTTATTGTTATCAAAAAATAATTTTCCATATTATAAAATATAAATTATTATATTTCAAAAATATTTAATGCATTTTAAAAATTCAATTCAATGAGAAATTAATATTAAATTTAATGATAATCTTAGAGACACGATGAAAAATTGGGGTTTCAAAGAAAAAAATTCATAAGTATGAAATGTAATAATATCATAATTCAACATAAAATTAATAAAAAACAATTAAATTAGTATAATTTAAATTTAAATAGATTAAATATTACATTTTAAATAAATAAAATTTATTTTTAATTTTTAAATAATGTATAAAATTGTTGTTTTCAATAAGAATCATTATTTTTCACTATTCCTCGAAAAATGATTTTTTTAGGAAAAATAAAAAATTTCAGCATAAGATAATTTTGATATTATAATTTAAAATATGAAGCTAATTTTTTTCAAATAATTTTTCTAATAATTTCATGAATTAATTTTATCATTAGTTCAAATAAAGAAATGAAAGTGTTTTCAATTAAAAAATTATTTTATTTTAGAAAAATCAAATTCTACCCTTTGTCAAATAATTCGTATTTTTTTATAATATATTGAAATCCATTTAATTAAATTTATACTTTTATAAACTAAATAATTTTTTTAATTTAGTTTTTAACAATCATACACTCCAATTTAAAGTCATGTTTATAATTTTTTACTATATTAATGTTCATATAATATTGGGGTTGCATGTTCAGCATGCTATCATGATATTAAATTAAATGGAATGTATTTTTTGAGTTATTTATTCTCAGTGTTTCCTTATGCATATTATATTGAATAAAGTTTTATTATTTTATAATTTTTAGGTGTTACATTCAACCCATTATAAATTAATTATTTCCTTATAATTTTATCTTGGGCTCATAAATCATGGGGTTGATATTTGGATATTAATTTGTTGAATACCACCTCATTAAAAGAGTAATTAAAATAAAATATTAGTATATTATAAAGGGATGTAAAATTTTTATTTGGAATAACACATAATTATGTTTCGTAGGTAAGGGAATTTTTTTTGAATGTGATGATATGAATATGGAATAAAAACCAAAATCATTATAGATAATGAAAGATAGAATTGATAAAAATAATGTGAATGATTAATAGAATGTTAAAGAGATAAAATAAATAAAACATTGATGATTTAATAGTTTATTTTTTTCATCGGATATTAATATTATTGGATAACTTCTTTGAATCAAGATCCCTTCCTAAAGCTATAAAATTATTTTACAATCTATGAATGTTACGAAATAATGCTACTTGATATTTTTATATTTCATGATACATTTTTTATCAAGTTTTTAACCTCAATACATTTCAAATTTATCACTTTATCCATGGAATGAATATATAAAAATGGTTTTTTATTCGTAAAGAAAAAAATAAAATTGAAAAAGATTGTATTTTCCATAAAATTGTGACATTTCATTCAATATTTATCTAACTATTTTACTAAACTAATATGTATAGTATCAATTATATATTATAATATATTAATCAGTAAGCCACAAAATTTAGGCCACTTATTCAACATTGATATTTATTTTTCAATTAATTTAACCAAAAAAATTAAATTTTATCCAAGATATCATATAGGCTAGTGGAATGATGTAAAACAAATTATACTTCTGTTGTGGGTTCAAGCCCTCTGTCCTTTACTGATGCGATGGGTTGTCACCCAACATGTGCTTTGTCCTTATTCACTGTCCATAATAATATATGTCTTATATAATTCTCAACGATTAATAGTTCATAATTACCCCTAAATAAATGATAATAAAATAATAAAATGTTACCAGTAAATTTAAACATATTACCATAATAGTAATGAAATTATCCCATGAATAACATTTTCACTAAAACATATGCTAAACTAATGTGTTGTATTTGAATGAAAGTCTCCTGAAATATGCTTAATCTTTTTAAACACCCATAACATATAACATAAAAGGTACATATTTAAGACATTAATCTAATGAAAATCCTTAAATTCATAAAACCCTTATGGTATGTATAAAGAATAAGTTAATTAAGTTATAAATTATTTTATAATTTAACAAAATCCTCAAATGATATGATATTTTTATTACCAAACTACCATTGGTAAAAATATTTCTAAATTTAATTCTATATTTCTAATATATAAAAAGTTCTAAAATTTTGTTTCAATATAGGTACTTATTTTTCCTTTGGGTCAACCTATAGTAGAGGTAATTAATTGAGATAATTCCTAGGTTCATCACATTTAGGACAATAATCTATTAATTGATCAATATGATGTAATTTATTTTCTTCCATCATACTCTTCATTTTTCATCAACACTTATTTTTTTTATACCGTTCTTCTCAATTAATTTTTTTAAATTCCATTCATACAAATTTATTGGATTCAATTTCCCTAGATATCACATGGTTTAAATTGACTTTTTTCCTCCATGGTCTCCACACCTCAATCTCTTAGAAAACAACATGCTTCTCATAATTTTTGACTATGAGTTTTAGATATGTTATAGGTTTTTAATATTATTTTGAGTTGATATATTTTTCATAAACATAATATCATTCGCACAGATCATATGATCTTTTATTTTCCCATAGTTCCCATGTTTTCTATAATTTTTAATGTTATCATGATTCTTCCGGTTCAGGACATTGACTAAAACAATAAAGAATAGTGTAAGAAAAATAATCATAGTAGAAACCACATAAACATTATGATTTTTTTAAGAGATGTCTAAATCATGACACTATATATTTAATATAATACACCATAGGTTTATCTAAGATAATTTATTTTCATCATCTATTAAAATTCCAGAAAATGGGTTGTGATGAAAATGTATAATATCTGATCAATATCCCATAGGAGTGTTAATCCTAGTGTTTAGTATACCCCAATAGTTATATACCAGGTGATAGTATATTAAATCCCATTGCATGGTTTCTAGAGTTATATCCCATAGGAATATAAATTCGAGAATAACATCCTCATTTAATGTATAGACATGGATTAATTACATAAAACCCATAGAATTTATAGCACAATAAAACATATGGTCACCATCCTATACATATCCACAATTTTATCATGGGGTAATGTTACATAAAATAATTTTAAAAGCACTAGTTCTAATGATTTATAATAAAACAAATTTAATAAAAACTATAACAACCATATATCGATTAACCTAGACCCATTGTACTATATTATTACGCTGGTATAAGTGACAAGTATTGAAATCTTGTCAGATCAAATAGTTTTTAATCATGGTAAACTAGATTAATATATGAATCCCATATTACAATTGAAAACCAAGATAAAAAGATATTTTTTTTTTGTAGAATATCATTATTAGCTTTATAATATCTATATATGTAATCAATTAACATTTCATGGATTCCTTTGAAATCAGAAGAAATAAGGTTGAGCACAAATTCTCAGTGAATGGTACAAATATAATAAGCTATCGATGATCAATTAGAATAATAAACAAAGAATTATAGATAACTAAACAAATATTTAATATTAATAACTTAACATTCATACTGAATATGGAAAGGTAGATAAATAAAATCCCATGATGTGGTATCAATATTATTACTATCATACATAGAAAATGAATAATAAATATGGAATTTAAATAACTGAAGACACATTCCATTTAATTAAAAAAATATTGAAATGAATACAAAGAGAAATTTATTGTGAAAATATCATAGATAATTACATAATCAAAATTATTAGTGGAGAAAAGGATTAATTATTAGATTTCCTGACCAAAATATTCATGAAAACTTATACATTAGACACCTTCCTAATGATAGTTTACATATTATTGGTAGGTATACACTAAAACCCCAATAATCTTAATATAATAATCTTATTCACCCCATGAGACTACAAATTAATCATGGGGATATCTATAACTGGGTCCCACCCATATTGGTATATCCAAATCATTACTCGTGTATCAAATAATTGATTTAACTCATGAAGAATATTAATTACAATTAAAACTTTTTGTACTAAAGACAGAATAATGATTATAATTATTTACTATGTCAATTAAATAACATTAAAATTATAACACTCTACATAGAATTGATAAATATTTTAAAAAATTAACAAATCAATGATATATTAATATGGATTATAAGGGCAGTTTTGTTTCTAATGAGAATTGGAAAGTGAATAATTAATGTCAATGTTAATTAAAAATGAATAATGTAATTGAATGTAATTAGTATCATTGGTAAAATTAATCGTAGAACATACATAAGAAGAAAAATGATAGTATTACTAAATCATAATCACATTGGATTATTTCTAAAATAAATTATTTTTTTAATCGATGAATTATAATATCATAAAAATCATTAAAAACAATCTTGAGGTAATAATACTTTAATGTTGAAATTAATCTCTTAAATCTGAAAGATCACCAAAAAATATAAAATATATTTATTTAAATTTGAACCCTGAAAATTATATTGGAATAAATTAATTGATGAGTGTTCATGAATATAGGAAATATTTTACATTCCACAAACATAAAAAAAATATTATTTTTAATATTTTGATAAATTCAAATGAATATTTTTTTTGAAAAATTACAAAATGATTCCTTAAAAATAACTTGTTATATAGTCAATAATGGGTAAAATTCTCATTAATAATACATATAATTAATATTGAAAATTTTATTTAATTCATTTTTAGAAAACATATTTTTTGATGATATTGGATTATAGACTGGGGAGAGAAATGGAGTTGAATTTTGTAAAAACATTTACTCAATCATTCAAGGTATAAATGTGTGGGAAAATGGTTCTTTTACACTAATTAATTAGGAATAACTACATGCAAATAAAATAAAATAAAATTATTATCCAATGATAAAATAATTTTATTTAACAAAAATTCATGCATGAACATTCCTAATTAAATTGAGATTATGGAATAAACTCTTATAAGTATCCGAAAATTGATGTGATAATTAACCAATGAATCGATTATGTTTTTAAAATGTAAATTTACTTTTAAATGTGGATATGAAATATAATAAATATAAAATATAATCAATTAGTAATATATGATAGTCCAATGAAATTTAAATATTAAATTTTTAACCACTAGGAAATTTTCAAGGTAAATCCCCATACATGATGTATTTCAATCTCAAGAATACAATTACATAAATTATTAATGAATTAATTTATAACACATAAAGGCATTATTATACAGACCATATAAAATAAATTTGGTTCATAACATTTCAATATAGCACAATAATGGGAAATTAAGACAATGTAACATAGAATGAGTCTGAATCATCAAGTATGTTATTTATTATCCTAAAAAAATATTTATTTAATACTTAGAGAACCCTTTTCATGTTTTTATTTCTTTTATTTAACTTTTTACCATGTTATAAACAATTTCATAACCAATTATATTTAGGATTGTTGAGTCAATGATTTTAAAATTATGAATCCAATGTTACATTTACTGGATGACTACTAGTTTATTAGATAATAATCTAAACATATTTATAATAACATTGGGGATATATTTTCCAAATTTATAAGTTAATTATACTTTATGACTAATACTTTTTTTTCATTTGATAAATGATGTATATTATAATATTAGAGATGGTTGGACATAAATATGATTGAGTACTTGTCACATACATGACTTATTTTGAAGTTAAATTTCATTTATTTTCTTTTTATTCTTTTTTAGGATTGTTTCCAAAGGTTTTATGGAGAAATATATGAGTTTTCATGAATTGGGCCAAACCGTGAGCCCAATTCCAGATTTAAAAATAATTTTGGTTTCCCTTATAAATTTTTCATTTTTTTAATATTTTTTCGTCATTCCAATTCCTAAATGGTCTCCTCTGACCTATTAACACCAAAATATAAATTTTGATCCTTTATAAATCCATAATCATGGTGGATATGGGTTTTTATTTAAGATATTGGAACTACCCGAAGGCCCATTTCCTACATTAAAAATAATTTTTAATATTTTAATATCTCCTTCACTATTTGTGTTGTTTCGGTGATTCCACCTCCCCCTTGACACTAAGAAACCCAGAGCGCTCCCATTGCCTTTCCCCCCTCCTTGGAGCTCTTTGAAATCGCGAATTAGGGCTTATCTTCATAGGGTGTCTCAAATCAGACCGAATTGAAGAGGTAACTTCATCCCTTCATAACTCTCTCAATTCTTACTATTTTCCCTCCATTCCAGTTCCTAAATTACTTCCTAAATCTTGTTAGAATAATCCCTGAATTTTAGATTTTTTAAATTTAAGAAACTATTGTTTTTGGAGTTATTAATTCAGGATACTTCAAGTAGGTGAGTCTATTTCTAACCTCTTTCAAATTGCATAGGGAATCTTCCCTAATTCTAGAATTATAAAAATTCCAGAAGTTAGGGTTCGTGACTAGGTTCTAAATTACTGTATTTTGGGTGAAATATTGAGGTTTTAGGTTTCTTTTAACTTTCTTGAGGTGCGGCGGTCGTGCGTTTGATGTTTCGCCCCAATATTTGAGGGTTTCTACACATTCGGTAGGTGATTCCGTGGGTAACCATTTAATGATGAGTTAGTTTTCTTGATTAAATAATTTTACACATTCCTTATGTGTTTTGAATTATGAGAAAACAATTTTTGGTAGTAATAGTAAAGCATTTGTTTGTAATGTTACATTTTTTCTTGAAGTGTGTATTTTTCAAATGTATTTCATGTGTTATCTCTTGTGGTAGTTTTGTAAAATGTGGTAGTGATTTATTATTTGTTGAAAGGGGATGACAATTATGGTTGGGTAATGATATATTCCCATGTGGTCCTAAAAAGGGGGTGTATTTGAATGGTTTTATTTGTATAACCTTGTTATACTCCTTGAAAGTGTTTTATGGATTTGTGTGTTCTCATGGGTATCTTTTGTGATATTATTCAAGGTGATTATATAACATTTGAAAGTGGATTATTACATGTTTATTGGGCTTCCAATTATGTTTTGGTAGGGTCTTGGTGTGATTTTGGCTTAAAAAGAGGTTTTTGAAATGGATTTTATGTGCAAAGTTTGGGTATACTCTTTATAATTGTTTTATGAAAGTTTTGAATGGTTTATTGGGTTGTGTAATAGGTGATACTATATCAGAAAGCTGTTTTGGTAGGAGTAAATTTTTAAAAGGTCCATTTAATTTGTGAAAAGGCTGTTCTGTGATATGTATCATCTTGGAAATATTTTATTAAATTGTTTGATGGAGATATTGAGGAGTGAAAGTTATATGAAAGTGATGTGGAGTGTTTTGTGTGAGTGTGATGTGAAAAATTGAATTTTTGATTATGAAAGAAGTGTTATTTTCCATGTGTCTGGGCTGTTATATGAGTTTAAATATCTGATAATTGTTTTATAAAATTGTTTAATGGTTTTGTGGAAGTTTTGAAGAAATGTGAAATGTGTTGTGGGCTATTTTGGTGTGATTCGGATTTCAAAATCATTTTGAATGAAAAATGGATTTTTGTGACTTGTGTGGAATACATATGGGCTGTTTGGTGAATTTCTGATGTCTAAATGATATTTTCATGTTCAATGTATATTTCTTGACTTGTTGAACTTTTTTGAGCACAAGGGGAAAACCTGGGTATCTAGGTGGGTGGACGTGTACAAGTATGCTAGTGAATCCGTGGGGTTTGGCCTCAGTTTCACTTAACTTGATTGACGCTTACAACTCCAACTAAACTATGATGATGATGAATGGGGACCACTAGTTTATGGGTATGTTCCCTACTAGTGGCTCGTGCACGAGAATGGATATTTGTGATGGTTACTCTCACCGAGATACGAGGTACCAGGGACCCACAGCTAGCCAGTGCCTAGGGGTTATTTCCTATTTCTTGTGCTCATTATTTAATTTGTACATACCGTCGGCATAGGGTATAGTTGGCTGGAAATTTCACTATTGTTGACATTATTTTTAAATGTTTTGATTCTTAATGATAGCCCACTTGAAAACTATTTTTATTCAAAGTTGCATCTTTTATAAGTTGTAACTAGCTTTTCATGTTTTTGAAAACATACATGCTTTTTATCTTTAAATGTTTATCACATGGAATCTATTAGTGGTGGTATCCTACTGGGCATTGGCTCAAAACCTACTTACACCCTTGGGTGAAAGTAGACTTGGTTATTTTTGTTGTCACAGGTTGGGTACAGTTTTTTTTTGTTCCAGTGGTTTGGGTTTCTAGCAGGTCCTTGGTGGTGAAGTCTTGTGGAGGTGGCTTGAGGGCAGTGCCTTTGCCATGAGGGTTCTTGGGATGTCCTTATTTGGTTTTTTACCTTTGGTATAGACCTTTTGAGTTGTTTTAAGCTATAGTTCTGAATTTTTTTAAAAGATTTTTTGGTTCGAAAAATCCAGATTTGTTTCATTGGATTATTTTGTTGTTTTATGTTTATAAACTAGGGTAAATCATTCCCAATTTTCATTTTATGATGCCCAGGAACTTGTGCCAGACCGTGGGCATCGGGAACGCCCTTCGGGCCTTGTCACGGGCTGGGTATGGTGCCATTTTTGGTGGCGATCGATTCGGTTCGTCACAAAATGGTATCAGAGGAGGTTCAGGTTAACTCTTTGGGTCATGTTATTTGGGGAAGAGTCCGGATAGTCTGGAAATAGGATTGTTGGGACATGGAATTATAGTAATGGGTAGTGTGCCTGATCACCACACCTCATAATGGGATTCAAGTTTCCATGAGAAGTCTGGATTTATCTAATTCCTTCGGTTTTCTTGGTTTGATGATGATTAAGGGAAATGAAAAGAGAGTTGGGTTAATGGTCCTAGTGAGCTCGCAGGGCCTGGCAAGCCATGTGGAGACAAGGATATTCCCTAGAACACTCTCTGTGATAGTGAAGTGATTGTAATATGGTCGCCAACCATATTTCCAAGTCACCCATTGAAACTAGTTTCCTCTCGCACTGTTTTGTGCTTAGGTTTTGAAATCTTGGCACTTTGGTTTTAAGAAGTGTAAAGTTTTTGTGAAATGATTCTCAAATATAGAGGGAATGGTTTGGTTTATGAAATGGCGGAACATTATTTTCAGAATTGTTTTCAAATGTAAAATGGGGCGCTTAGACATCTTTGAAAGCAGAAACTATATTGAAGTTGGTTTTGAAAAGTGTTTCTAATAGAGTTTTCTAAACAATCCGAGTGTGTTTTAATGGGATGAGAGGTTTTGAAATTGATGTGAATATCTTGAAAGTGAGTTATTTTCTAAATTTTTGTGACTTTCAGAAAATTTTTGTAAGATTTGAGTTGGGATTTTGATCTCGTGGTTAGCGGTTATGAGAAAAAAGGATGTGTTGGTTAACCGTTTTGGTTTTGAAAAGTGGAACAAATTTTTGTTTTAACCTTTGGTATTTCTATTAGAGACCACATGCATGGATTTATATGGGATGATGGATGGTTGATGGCATGAATGGATGAGTACCGAGACACATATGAGGAGAGTGTCTGGTGTGGCACAAAAACATGCATGTGTGAGGCACATGGGCTACCATTGGTGGATACACTTACTGCTAAACTGTTTGTTCTCAAAGAATTACTTTTAAAGAAAAACATGATGTCTTGATGAATAGTTTTTTATGGTTTGTATTATGGATTTTTGAAAATGTTGATGTTGTGGGATGTTTTGATTCCAAGAACCCCTTCTGTTTAAACTGTGTTTTGGGTTTGTGTTTGGTCGGTAAGTTGTGTTGTAGGGATAGTTATTGGTCTCTTTTGAAAAATGTTATGGGATGCCTTTACAGTGGTTCCCTTCATGTGTTTGGAGCTGTTTTATGGCTTGTTTTGACCAATGGACCAGATTGGTTGGGTCCTTGGGTTCTCTCGTTGGATAAGATACGCCCCCATTAAAGGTTAATGCATAACTGAAGCGCAACCCAGATTGTTTCTCCATTGGAAAATCCTCTAGTTGATCAATATGAGGAATCTATTTCTTGATCTTTTTAGATTGAGTATACTCCCTTTCCTTTATTGGTTTTGTGTATCCTCTTATAGTGGGAGATTGATTATGGATGGTTTAAAGTGACCTTAGCCTCTTAAGATTCCTAATTTTTCAAAGGTGTAAGTGTTCTGGGGTTGTTAGCATGGATGAGTATTTGGATAGTGTCTAAGAGGAACTCTCAGTCCTTCATTGTCTCTTTGAAGAAGGAGTTCATGTTAAACAACTAGTGTGGGACATCTGGTCATGAGAGGATATTATGGCCACTTTCTAGAATTGTGTGTTGTTTTGGGATGTTGTACAAGTTCCCTCTCTTTTCATTATTTATATTAGTCACAATGGTCATGTTCAGTGATTCCTTGTGACGTCATGTGCTCGATTGACTGTAAAGGTGAAAGTTGGGCAATCATCTGAGAGTCTCTATTATGTTGGGAGAATGTCTCCCTTGAAAAAAAACATATAAAAATATTCAATTTTAGAGGAAGGTGAGTATAAGTGTTCTTTACTTCTATTGTTTCTCACCCGAACAAAAAAGGTGTGATGTGTGTACATCTTCTAATCCCTTGTTTCAGTGAAATATTGATTTAGGGTAAAGTTAGTTTGGAATGTGTTATGTCTTGGAAAAACTTATCGGGGATTGCAGTGTAGTTTTTGTTTGCAATGAAAGAAGAATTCTCATTCTTGTGGTTTCCAAAGCCTAACTACGAGGCCGAAGATGCTTCAATATTTTGACCTCCAGCCATAGGTCTCAGAGAGAAGCTGGCGCGTAGTCAGGGGAAACCCCAGTGTCATTTAAACCCTTGTGAAAAGTCCTATCCTCAATATGAAAGATAAGAAGAGTTTAAACCTATGGTGTCATCATATTTCTTCTACTGTTCATGTTCAGTGGAAATAGGTGGTTGGGCCTTGTACCCATGTCATCCCCCAATGTTATTCCCTCCCCCTTTGGTTTCCATTGAATCTTTAGAGAAAGGTATGAAGTTTGGCTAGACAGGATGACCACACGGTTTGCACTTGGTTAGTAGTGACCATGCAAAAAAAAAACAATGTAGATAGAAGAATCTCCACTGTTAGTTCATGGTTTCCCAAACCATGATGACTAACCATGTGGTCATCCCAACACTTTATATTTTGGGGTCTTTCTATACCGGCCCATGCTGGTCGATTAAGATTGTTGGTTCTTATGGTGGGGAGCCTATTTTTTCCCCCCGTACCAATAACTTAGACTTATCCATGGTCAAGGATTGGTGGTAGGTAGTCTCACTCGGATCTATCAAGCTACCTAAATCTTCCTTGGGTAACCATTGAGATTGCAGAGTGCCCAATGGTTTTGTTATAGCAAGGTATGTGTAACCTTGTTCGATGCTTTTGTTCGTTTGAGGGAATTGTTTGAGTCTTGTTCGGATAGTGTTTTAGGAGTTTTCCTTTGGGATAAAGCCTGAATGTGATTGATTGTATCGGGAAAGTGGTGTATGATTTTTCTGTGAAGTATTCCTTCCTTAATTGATCAATGGAGGTGTTTTGGCCTTTAGGGGAGAAACCTGGAAAGGGAGTACATCTTGGTTTATCAGTTGGGTTTGGATTTCATATCTGGCCTTTCTGTAGCTTTTCGGGGACGGAATGTTTTCATGGTGGTGATAATTGTCACATAAATGACTTATTTTGAAGTTAAATTTCATTTATTTTCCTTTCATTCTTTGTTTTGGATGGTTTCCAAAGGTTTTATAGTGAAATAGATGAGTTTTCATGAATTGGGCCAAACCGTGAGTCCAATTCCAGATTTAAAAATATTTTTTGTTTCCTTTATAAATTTTTCATTTTTTAATATTTTTCCCTCATTACAATTCTTAAATGGTCTCCTCTGACCTATTAACACCAAAATATAAATTTGGATCCTTTATAAATCCATAATCATGGTGGATATGGGTTTTTATTTAAGATATTGGGCCTGCCCGAAGGCCCATTTCCTGCATTAAAAATAATTTTTAATATTTTAATATCTACTTCACTATTTGCGTTGTTTCGGTGATTCCACTTCCCCCTCGACCCTAAGAAACCCCGAAGCGCTCCCATTTCCTTTCCCCCCTCCTTGGAGCTCTTTCAAATCTAGAATTATGGCTTATCTTCATAGGGTGTCTCAAATCGGCCAAAATTGAAGAGGTAACTTCATCCCTTCTTAACTCTCTCAATTATTACTCTTTTCCCTCCATTCCTGTTCCTAAATTACCTCCTAAATCTGGTTAGAACAATACCTGAATTTTGGCTGTTTTAAATTTCAGAAACTATTGTTTTTTGAGTGATTAATTCAGGATACTTCAAGTAGGTGAGTCTATTTCTTTCCTCTTTCAAATTGCTTAGGCTTTCTTCCCTAATTCTTGAATTATAAAAACTCCAGAAGTTAGGGTTCGTTCCTAGGTTCTAAATTACTGTATTTTTGGTGAAATATTGAGGTTTTAGGTTTCTTTTAACTTCCTTGAGGTGCGGCGGTCGTGCAGTTGATGTTTCGCCCCAATATTTGAGTGTTTCGACACATTCGGTAGGTGATTCTATGGGTAACCATTTAATGACGAGTTAGTTTTCTTGATTAAATAATTTTACATGTTCCTTATGTGCTTTGAATTATGAGAAAACCATTTTTGGTTGAAATAGTAAAGCATTTGTTTTTAAAGTTACATTTTTTTTGAAGTGTGTATTTTTCAAATGTATTTCATGTGTTATCTCTTGTGGTAGTTTTGTAAAACTGGGAAGTGATTTATTAGTTGTTGAAAGGGGATTCCAATTATGGTTGGGTAATGATATATTCTCATTTGGGCCTAAAAATGGGGTGTATTTCAATGGTTTTATTTGTATAACCTTGTTATACTCCTTGAAAGTGTTTTAGGGATTTGTGTGTTCTCATGGGTATCTTTTGTGATATTATTCAAGGTGATTATATAACATTTGAAATTGGATTATTACATGTTGATTGGGCTACAAATTCTGTTTTGGTAGGGTCCTGGTGTGCTTTTGGCTTAAAAAGAGGTTTTTGAAATGGATTTTATGTGCAAAGTTTGGGTATACTCTTTATAATTGTTTTATAAATGTTTTGAATGGTTTATTGGGTTGTGTCATAGGTGAAACTATATCAGAAAAATGTTTTGGTAGGATTATATTTTTAAAAGGTCCATGTATTTTGTGAAAAGGCTGTTATGTGATATGTATCATCTTGGAAATATTTTATTAAATTGATTGAAGGAGATATTGAGGAGTAAAAGTGATGTGAAAGTTATGTGGAGTGTTTTGTGTGAGTGTGATGTGAAAAATTGATTTATTGATTATCAAAAAAGTGTTATTTTCCATGTGTGTGGGATGTTATATGTGTTTAAATATCTTATAATTGTTTTATAAAATTGTTTAATGGTTTTGTGGAAGTGTTGAAGAAATGTGAAATGTGTTGTGGGCTATTTTGGTGTGATTCAGATTTCAAAATCATTTTGAATGAAAAATGGATTTTTGTGACTTGTGTGGTATACATATGGGATTTTTGGTGACTTTTTGATGTAGAAATGATATTTTCATGTTCAATTTATATTTCTTGACTTGTTTAACTTGATTGAGCACAAGGGAAAACCTGGGTATCTAGGTGGGTGGACGTGTACTCGTATGCTAGTGAATCCGTGGGGTTTGGCCTCAGTTTCACTTAGCAAGATTGACGCTTACAACTCTAACTAAACTATGATGATGATGATTGGGGACCACTAGGTTATGGGTATGTTCCCTACTAGTGGATCTTGCATGAGAATGGATATTTGTGATGGTTTCTCTCACCGAGATACGAGGTACCTGGGACCCACAACTAGCTAGTGACTAGGGGTTATTTCCTATTTCTTGTGCTCATTATTTATTTTGTACTTACCGTTGGCATAAAGTATAGTTGGATGGATTAATTCACTACTGTTGACATTATTTTTAAAAGTGTTAATTCTTAATGATATCCCACTTGAAAACTATTTTTATTCGAAGTTGCATCTTTTATAAATTTTAACTAGCTTTTCATGTTTTTGAAAACATGCATGCTTTTTGTCTTTAAATGCTTATAACATGGAATTTATTAGTGGTGGTATCCTACTGGGCATTGTCTCACACCCTACTTACACCCTTGGGTGTAAGTAGACTTGGTTATTTTTGTTGTCGCAAGTTGGGTATAGTTTTTTTTGTTCCAGTGGTTCGGGTTTCTAGCAGGTCCTTGGTGGTGAAGTCTTGTGGAGGTGGCTTGAGGGTTGTGCCCTTGCCATGAGGGTTCTTGGGCTGTCCTTAATTGGTTTTTTACCTTTGGTATAGACCTTTTCAGTTGTTTTAAGATATGTAATTCAGTTCTGAATTTTTGTAAAAGATTGTTTTGTTTGAAAAATCCAGATTTGTTTCATTGGATTCTTTTGTTGTTTTATGTTTATAAACTCGGGTAAATTGTTCCCAATTATAATTTTATGATACCGAGGCACTTGTTCCAGCCCGTGGGGATCGAGAACGTCCTTCGGGCCTTGTCACGGGCTGGGTTTGGTGCCATTTTTGGTGACGATCGATTCGGTTCATGATAGTACTGTGTTTATTTTCACATATCATTATGTAATGGAGGTATGTAATATGTGATTTTTAAAACATTTAAATAATATCATAAACATAATATTTTTATTTAAATATTATCATATATATATCATCTATATGTTTTGGTAATGAAGATAATGTTAAATTTCTTCAGGAATGATGTAATACATATGCGCATGTATGATGTTATCAGCGTTTAGTGAGTGTAAAAATGAAAAAAAATGAAATCTTATCTTATAAGAATGATAAATATTCCATGCAGGTAATTTATATTTCATTTATATAACATATATTTATTAAAATTTAAATTATTTCCTTCCATTTAATGTGTTATTGAAAATTGAATCAAAACGTTTCGTGTGGCGGTAGTATGTCATACACAAGAGAAATGTTATCATATCCCATACAGAAAAGAATATAAAGAAATCTTGTATGATATAATTACTCAATAGGTTTAAATATGTTATAAATTATATATAAATATACATATTAGCCATCATCATAACCAACTATTACAGTTGTTGATGGAAAATGATTTACATTAGTTCGCGAGGAAGTAGTCCACTATACACATAAGTGACATTATCATTACCCTGTTAAATAAATATGATATGATGATCAGTCATTATGTTAACATAATAAAATATTAATATATAATAGAGACTGATTTGATAATATAATTATAAATAAATAAAATTTTAAGGAGTAGGATAAAGAAAGGAAAAAATTCATAGTGAGGAATTTTACCTCTTCTATAACCACGCCTTTAGGATTATACCTCAGTAATCCTGAAATGGGATTCAAAAAAACATGGATTCATGTATGAGGAGATGGATGTGTGGAAGTTTTTTTATTCAGGGACTGGCCAATCTAGAAGGGATTGACGGTGTGATTAATAAAGGATATGGCGTGACATTCTATTAGTGAGGTGAGTGACATAGTATTTATTATTTTAAACAAAAATTTGTACCCATGTATTTGAAATTACACTAGAGACTAAAATGGACTATAATTGATATTTAGGTATGATTATGTCGATATATTTCATTATAATATATTTTTAAATTGTTTTTTAAAAATATTATCCTTTTTTAGTTTATCCCTAGGTAATGTCACAATTACGATAACCATGTTAATTATTTTTTTACTCTTTTAACAATTCACTGTAGTATGAACACATTTTGACCATATTATAAAATAAATATGATTATAATTCTAAATATAGATATTTTTTCAAAATCAATTCATATTAGTAGAAAATGTAAATTTAAAATAAAACCCATAGACAATGTGAAAAATTGGTTTTTAAAAATGAAATTTTCATATGAATGAAAATATTATATAAAACAATTCAACATAAAATTGATCGAAATGACCATTAATGAGTAAATTGAAACATTGTTGTTCATTATTTTTCATTAAAACCAATTTAAAATTTAATTGTACTCTATGAATAGATTAAACCAAAAAGGTTGTTTTTAATAAAAATTATTATTTTTCAATATTAATCGCAAAATAAAACACATTAGATATATCAGAATACATACCCCTAAGAAAATTTATATATTATTATATTGGAAATAAATTTATATTTAAAAAATAAATATTCTACATGTTTCAAAAAAAAATCTTATATTTAAAAGAAGCTATAAAACAATTTCAATTTAAAAAAAATACATTTTCAGAAATTATATCATTTCTTTATCAAATGATAAATATTTTTTATCTAATCAATAGATATCCATTTTATTTTTATATTAAATTATATATCATGAAATTTCCAAAAAAAAATTTAATATTAATTCTACCCAATTTAGCTACAAGGTTATAATGATATATAATAATATAGTATATTTAGAATCGGGGTTTCGTGTTCTACAATATATTAAAGTGATTAATTTCAACGAAATATATTCTACTAGTTGATGAGGATTGGTGTTCCATATCTCATTTGAAATAGAATACAATTTTATTAATTTTTAATTTCAATTTCTTCTAATTTACACATAATTTATGCAAATCAATATTAACAATATATGATACTTTTTAATAATTTATTAGAAATTTCATTTAATTTGAATATTTCGATTCTATTTAAGATTAAATAATATTTTTTACACTTCAATAGATTTTGTTAATAATAATTAACTTTTATATGAATGCAATTATTTCTAATTAAAAATTTACATATATATATATATATATTTATAATTGTATATAAAAAATTATGCATCATTAAAAGAAATAAAATAATAGTTTATGTTAATTATTAATAATTTTATAAAAAATAATATCAATTCAATTCAACAATGATAAATTAATTAATATTACTCATAAATACAATACATAAATTAGTTAATATTAAATATCATTTATTACTATATATTTATAATTTTCTATTCTTAATTATTAACTAATTATTATAATAATAAATTATATTTAATTAATTATTTTTTAATTAAAAATAATTTAAAAATAAGGTCAGATAATGCATGATCTAAATTCTTCACTTATTTGAATCCATCAATGAAAATTTGTCACTCACTGAAAGTCATTATAAAAAAATAATAGGTGATGTGAGATAGAAATAATATGGGAGGGGTGAAAATGAAGAGGGAAGAGGGGCATGATCTGCGTAGGTCTATAAAAAATAATTTATATTGGTGATACTAACTCTAATAACAATTAATGAGATTGGATATGTTATTGACATGATTTTTGGTATCCTATAGTATTGTACTCACACATTAATAATGTTACCATAAACACTTGAGATTAATTCATTACTGTAGGACTAAGTAAAAAAATGTTCACAATATACGACATATGATTTTAACTCCTATAATGGAGAAAGGGAGTTCAGAATATCTAATTTCTAGTCATCTTGTATTTTTGATATTTTTCATTAGGATAATTGTGGGTTTTTATTTTTATCTTTGTTTGATTGAAATGTGTAACTCATTAATATTACATTAGAATTATTTATTTATTTTCCACTTCCTTGTTATCAAATTAAAAAATTTATCAAGATAGTATATATAATTTTAATAATGTATGATCATATTTTACTCTGATAATGATTTTCTAGTCTCTACACCATACCATCCAATACCCTCACTCCAATTTGGAACCCTATAGAATATGGGGAATCAAGAATAATGCCATTTAGTTACTTAATTCTGTTACCTGACTGAGCTAGATATGATACATTGCAATGTTGTATAAGTGGAATTCCACTATCCGTTGTTAAGATTTGGGACATTGTAAAATAATTATTTGATGGTTAGAAGAAAATAACGCTAATGTTTTTATAGTTCTCATATAAAAGACCTCTGAGTTACTATGGAGGTTGAATTGATGTTTCTATTTTTGCTTTCTATTGATGATTGATTATCACAAAGAGTGATGCAAAAGATTTTTATCATTCGATTCATGATATTTAGGGTTGAGTGAATGCTTTATAGATAGTCACATATGTTCATTTAACATGTTCTAGATGGATTTCAGTCAATAATGGTTTGAATTAACATAATATATATGACAATAGATTTTGTAAAAAATATATTATTGAATATAAATTACATTAACATCCATAATCTTTAAGGATAATTTGATTAAATTCTCTAATAGTAAATATAGTTGTGTATACTTCTAAATTTTCTTAATTATATGAATAATTTTTTTTTTCAATTTAGAACAATGATATTTTGAATAGTATGTATTAATTTTAACATTAGAATAATAAATTATTGTATTTTATTGTTCTATATATGAGAATGGGTATAAATATGTGATTGCCATATGAAATCATACTAATTGTAAAACACGTTTCCTATCAATCACAACGCATAGGCATAATGATATGTCATAGAATAAATATGTTTTCTTAATTTATATGATCAATTTATTAATAAATGTGTTGAATATAATGCATGAAAATTTTCATGTAATGTTGAATGGGGGAACTTGATGGATTTCATTTTTGATTGGTTATAGCGGGTTGATGAATAGAGATTAAAATTACTCATTATTGAATTATTATTTTATATATGGGAGATATTAGTGGTGATACTAGTAATAGACAAGTAGGTGGTTGTGTTTTTTATTAAAATGATTATTTTTTACAATATTAATATTTTGTTTAAAATATTGAACAAATTTTTTATTTCATTGATTTAATTTTTTATATTATTACAATAAAAATGATATATTTGATGAAAATGAAGGTATGATAACATATTATGATATGTAACATCCCAAAATTCCCCATTAGATTGCATCATGGTGGGGGTGCTACATGGACATAAGTGATATCACAAACATGCAAAAAAGACAGGAGGTAAATGCCAAGGTTTTCATTAACAAGTGGGGTCGATTTTCGATTTTATAAATAAAATAAACAAAAAATAAATAAAATTACAAGAAAACAAATAACATGATGTGTGAACCCAATATATACAACTCAAAATAAATCCATGATACAACAATTATAACTACATTAATACAAAACCATACAAATTCCATATCAGATTAACATGTTGAAGAATAACATAGAAAACTCAAAGAAATTGTGACATAAATATATTGCACCATCCCAGCAGTATGAAACAACTCCACAATAGCCCTAAAATCACAAAGCACCACTAAAGAACTAATATTACATACTTTTACTTATGTCAAGATGTAAAACATATAAAAAATCACCCAAGTTCCAAATTATGGGGTGAGTAATATTACTCAGTATGATTTTACCAAATAACTTCTCTACTCCTACCACTCAGATAAAACATGTTAAAACATTTGTATAAAATAATTTATAACACAATATTTCAAGAAAGATAGAATTTACCTCAATCCTAACACATCCATAAACAAACATTTTACCCAAAAAACACATTTTTAGGAAATTCAATCAAACATGTCTTCAACACTTTTTTATATTTTATTTTGTCGTATCATAATTCATCTCACGTGGTCACATACATTTTACATCCATACACACAACCCAAACACAAAATATATGTTTTATAATTTATGGTAGAAATTAATGTCCAACCCCATCCAATTTTTGTTTTCGTACATTATGCCACATTCCAATCTATTGATGGTGGTACTTCACACCCATTATCCATCATTTCCAACTCATTTGTAACCACATAATCCAAAAACCTTAAAATTAAATTTTCCCAAACATATGGACCAATATTTTACAAAAAAATAATAAACCCTATAATTCAAATAACATTTCCATCACACATGCAAAAACCACTTCAACAAAATCAACAATTTATTGAAAATTCCCATATTCCAAAACTACGAAAAACTTCATTTCTACCCAAATCCTATTTATTCCTAAAATCATTTCAAATAAAAAACATATTTGTTGAATCACATTTTCATAAATAAATTACATGATTCAATCCAATTATGTGATTTTTAAATAATCATTTTAACATAAAACAACCAAGACCAATGAAAAACTATATCACATTTTCCCCGAATCCACAAATCATAAGGAAATGGTTTTATACCATGATTCGAAGAATAATTTCATAAATAATTTCATGAAAAAATAATTTGAAATAATGCCTTCTAATTTTATATCGAGGAGATGATAGTGAAGCCTCCAAACATTAGGGTTTAGACCAAATTGAAGAATTACACAAAAAGAACAAAAAACCGGATTAAAAACCAACAGAACTGCCTTAGATCATTTCACTTAACATAAAATTAGCCAAATATAACCATTTTCGGTAAAAAATACATTTTATCTACCAGAAGAAAAACTATATATAAGATATTCACAGAGGGAGATGATTAAATGTAATAAAAACCATTAAAACTATCAAAATATAGACATACCAAGGATGATCAGTCTTTATTATAGGAGTAAAACCCATTGTCTTTCTTCCAAAATGAGCAGTAGGGGTTTTCTATCCATATTGTGAAAGAAATCCAGAGTGAGGGTATAAATGGGGATGAAATGAGGGTTTTAGTTTTAAAATACAATTATATCCTTTTTTTTAAATCCACCTTTTTTACCATTTTTAATTATCTACAACTTTAAAAAAACAATTCACTAACAGCACACCTACTACATCCACTAGAGGTTTCTACACATGATTATCCTGCACGGTTAGACAAAACATGCACTAATCATACAAAAAACAATAACCCAATAGATATGGTTAACCTTGGGAGGTAGCATTATTTGGAAAACATTACGCTTGTTAGGAAACATCAATGATTCCTTTCCCTTAATGTGTATGGTTTCTTAGAGAAGCATCACAACTTATACTAACCTTGCTCAAATTGTAAACCCTTAGAAGAGCCCTAAAACCATTTGAAAATCCATGTAAAATCTATCAAAACTTACACGACCATATTATACACTTAAAAAGGCATAAATAATGGTTTCATAAATCAATCCTATGGTGATACAATCTTCAATCAACAATGGACATTCTATCATTGAAAAGTAGAAAACCATCAAATTCAAACAATAGATCGGGCCATGGCGTGACATTTCATTCTCCATTTCCCATGTTTTATCTTGAATATGACCATGTTTCCACAAAACCCAGACAATATGGCTACATTTACAATGAAAAACACTATCTTTCTTATCAATAAGTTGCAATTCGACATGCATCAACAAAGCATCTGACTCTAACTCAACATGATCCCATCAAATCACATTTTCAAGCCCATACATAAACTTTTTGAGCTGAGATACATAAAACACATTATGTACCTCACTAAACCATGCTGGAAAATCAAACCAATATGCCCCCTTCCAAAACATCTAAATTATATAAAAAGGCACAATATATCTCAATGATATCATTCTATGATTCTCAAAAAGATGATGTTCCCTGCTTACAGAGGTTCTCAGGAACACATGATCACCTGTGTTTAACATCAACTATCATCAATGATTTTTCAAATACATAAATAGAAGAATCCTATCTATATCCACTGTATTTTGTATCATCATAATCTTCTTCGTAGTTTATTGGAAAACGCATGGAACAACCATGTAATTCACACCTATATCAACAAAATAATGTATAAAATTACATAAACTCCCATACAACGTTTAAAATATGACCACATGTATCAAGTCATGATGACTATTATTATTTCAGAACACTACCAAGGGTGTGAACTCATCCTATGTGCCACCAAAATCTATCCCTCAATCCCACAACATATCTCCCATCATTTTTATTATTATCTCAATTTTACCATCTGTTCGATGATGATACACCGTACTCATAGTCAACTATGTATGAAGGGATTTCTGTTATAATTTACAAAAAAATTCATGAACCAAAGAACTATATCTAATACATTCAAAATTGATTACCTATTCATATTCACCACATAAAAAATATAGATTTAGGAATGATTATCCAATATAAGATATTCACAAATATGAATGAAATGGGCTATCATTGTAAGTCGTTCCAAAATCATCCATATGAAATCATGTTTCATAACCATTTTTGGGATACTTATAACAAAATCCATGGCTATCTGATCCCAGTTTCACATAACGTTATGTAAATATTGTAGAATTCTTTATAGTCACTGATTCAATGACTTGACATGTAGAAAATTCATAAGTATTAATAAAAACTCAGCCATATTCCTATTCATACCAACCCACCACAATTTTGCTTTTAATGAATTATAAATTTTCTGAATTTTCTAATTTTAAAAAATCATAATTGATCAAATTCACTAAGAATATGTTTTTGAGAATCCACCAGTACTACCATAATATTTCAAAACCAAAAAATAAGAATTCTAGTCTAGTTTCCTTCCCTTAACTTATTGAACATTTCAAAAATTTAGAGGAGTGAATATTTATTCTTTAACATATGTTTCTTAATAATACAACAATCGATAATGAGATGAAAAAATAAATTCTACTTTTTAACAAATAGGACTAGTGTAGTTAGTGGAGATATTCCCATCTATATGAACAATTTATTTTTAAGCTCCTCTAATAGCACATTTAATTCCCTCAATTCTAATAGTTTTGTTAGGTAAGATCGATGTGAGATAGCACTAGTCACCAGAATTAGAAAAATCATAATATCAGCATCTCTTATAGGTGGACACCCTAAAAAATAATCAGGAAATAAATATAGAAAATGATCCAAAACCACTAGAAACATTAATTTCCCATGCTATTACATCTATTCCAAATAAAAAGCCTCTAAATAATATGATTTCATCCCAAATTATAGTACCAACATGCTCGTTGAACCCACCATAAATTTTCTCTCTCCTTTAATGAGATGCTCGATGCCATCATCAATAGTGAAACAATTCATTCATAGATAATATTAAATGTGGTCTGAAAATGTAACACCCAGGGTAAATAAAGAATATGACATTTTTATACTTATCCATATTTGAGAATAAAATATTAATATTACTTTAAAGGGGACGCTATGCTCGATGGCATACCCAATACGCAACAACAAGTTTCTTGGGAATCTTACGTTGCACTCTAATAATAAAATAATATCATTTTATATGGTAGTTAACGCCTAGCCGTTGTAATGGATAGAATGAACATAACTAACTAGAAAATGATTATATATGTTTGTCCAATATTTTTACTCTTTACAATAAAAGTTAGTGGATTAAAAATGCGAATGAATCCAATTTTAAGCATAAACATTCTAATATTCTTTAAAAGGTCGATTAACTGCCTTTTGATGGCGAACCTCTTTTAAATCCACCATTTGACAATTTTATGTGTTATATTTGACAAAATAAAATTCTTCTTTAGAATCGGGACATCAAAATTTACTTTGTGTAAATTTTTGGTATTTTTCCGATAAAGTTCATTTTTTAATGAATAGTAAAAAATGTTGTATTTTAATTCAAAACCTCTTTTTAATCTAATTTTTTAATATGATTAGATTGTCTTTTGAAGTGGTATTAAAGTGAAATTATAATATATTTTGACCATTGAATCTAATAGTGGTTGATGGAATTAATTTCACTTTGAAATCAGACTTAAACTAGTGTCAATCTTTTGATACATTTTGTTTCATAAAAACACGCTATTTGCTCTGACAGCGGGAATTAATTATTAAATTAATTAATTCAACTCATATTTTATGAATTTTTTAAAATAGACATCATTTTTAAATTCAGAATATCAAATATAGCTTAGGCTTAATTTTTGGTAATTTTATGAAAAATATCAATTTTTGATGAATAGTGAATCCACTAAGTGGTACTTATAACAACTGATTTTCTGCTTAAATGAAATTTTTCCTTATTTGTGTTTTGAATTTCAAAACTCCTACATACATGGTTGTCATTAAGAAGTAAAATTTTGTTCAATGGGATTAAAATAATTTTTTTGGTGAATAGTAACTTATTAAGTTTTTAATCGCGATTAGAGGTAATTAGTGTAGTTTAAGGTAAAAATAATGTTCTAATTATATGAGATGAGCTTGACACATGTCCTACACACATTGGATGTGTCATGGCCGACCAAGACAATCCATGGGTCAACTTGGGGACCCTATGGAGCCACTTTGGTTGGGAAATGACCTAAATAACTTTTTATTTATTTTTAAAGTAAAAATGACCCAAACATGAAATTTTTTACTATAACAATTTTTAAATGTGGTTATACAAGTCAGATTTTTGACTATAAATATTAATTGGAAAGAAAAAATATATCCAACGTTATAGTATTTTTTTATAATTTTTAGACATTAAATAAATTAAATTATTTATGACATCATGATGATGCAGCAATGACCTCATTATTTAACGATTTAAATAAAATGGAAAGATAATGTAAAATATGAGACCTACACATGTCCAAAACCTATTGGATGGGTGGATTTCGAACCCGTATCACCTTATCCTTGAAAATAATCAATGTGGGACCATTAAAATCCGAAAAGCATTCTAAAATAAAGTAACATATCCTTACTTTCCAAGAGTTCCCCTCCTATCATCTTATAAAATGCCCCCACCTCTACCTCCTTACCCACACTTCCGAAGCATTTGGCTCGGCCAAAACCTGCCCATTTTGTCTCTCCACATCCCTCTCTAACTTTTTGAAGCCTCACATTGGTCAGAACGCTTCCTAAGGAAGCCTTTTAGATCAAACCAAAGGGAGTTACCCGATTTTAAGGTAATGTCTTCACCTGAGTCCTTTTGTTTTATTTTGCTTCTCCAACCCCCTAAACTCTTTTTATTCATTTATTTTGTAACAAATCAAGTATATTCAATATACTAGGATGTTTTTATAAGAAGGATTCGAGCTACACTTACACACACCTACATCTAATGGTTAAATAACATACTGTTTCCGTGGATGGTGAATTTCTGCCTCACAAAACGATGATTGTTCAATATGATTATAACACCTTCAAAGGTGGCCATTAAGATGTCAATATATTTATATATGATATATGATATGTTTATGTTTTCCTTAAGCTTCTGTATTTTTCATTTATGGAATACCTTTATGGCTTCCATTATGGGTATACGCGATATCTTCATTTTAGGAAGTGCGAACTACCGCCCCCTCTAATTGAGTTGATTCATTAATACCATATATGGTACGTATAAAGGATATATTTAGTGATATTATATATCATACCATACTGGAATTAAAATAATATTATGTGTCATTATGTTTTAATTTCATTAAATATGAAATAGAAATGGAAGTAGCGTTCATGCGTACGTACGACTTACCATCTCCATGAACAGTGCATTTCATTTCATACCTCTAAATGTTATGTAATATTATAAATACATGAATATAATGGATATATATGATATATATGATATATACATCTTGAATAAAATTCTGGATATAATGGATATTTTACCACATGAACAACTTGTAATTATAAAGAGTTTATTTTTGACTCAAGTATCAATGATCGTTAAAACGACCTTTATTAACTTAAATAATAACATAGTGTTCATGAAATGGTAATAAGTGATATAAAAGGAATAATGAACTTGAAAAAAGTTCTTAAGTAAGTAGAAATTAACTCTTGTTTATTATTCAGGAGATTAAAGAACGATCGAGTCAAATCGGACCCGAGGTAAGGGATCCAACCTCTCTCTTTCTTTTATGTAGTCTCTTTTATGTCATTTCTTTTAATCTAATATTTCTTATGTTTGGGGATGTTCTTTTATATTCCTCATACTGTAATTTTTATGTTCATATTATGAGAGAACCTATTTGATCTCATAAATCAATTTTTGGATGTTTTAAGTGGCGCCGTTAGGCTGCCGAGTTTTCGTAAGGGATTTTTGATCTCACTTTTGTTCCCATGACATTTATGCTACGTTTTCCACTATGTACATTGAGTGGTGTATGTACTACCAATTATTATACTATTTGTGAAATATAATTTCATTTTTGGGTATTTACATCTTTATTGTATGACCCTTCTTTCATGGGGTGTACGTTTTGAAAGATACCAAACTCGGTAAGGGGACCTTTCACCCTCCTCTTTTTAAAAGACTTCTTTTGTTATTTCTTTTAATTCACATACTATTATGTTGGGATATGTTCTTCTATATCCTTATTTATGTAAATTTTATGTCCAAGTGATGAGATACCCTTTTTAACTCTCATCAACTCTTTTTCTGAATATAGAAGTGACACCGTTAGGCTGTCGAATTTTTTCAAGGGAACTTCTTAACCCAATTTTGATTCTTTGGGATAAACATTTACACCTTGAATATGTCGTTCTATGATTATGTGTGAATTTACTCTGATTGTTTTACACTTAATACCCACTTATATTTTGTGTATTCGTTTGTCACACATAATTATGTAACTGATTTATCCTTAATCCAAGGATACCATCTTTGTATGGTACTTCGTCTCAATATCCTTTCATTGAGATATATTTTTTTATACACAACATTCATTTATATGGTGTATAAACCCCTTTGAATTTTACGTTTATCCAAAAGGAATCTTTTTTATATGAAGCGTTTTACAAAATGACAAAAGGGAATGTTTTTGTCGTACGTATGCGGCGACAACGACTTCTCCACCGTTGTGACCATTATTTGGGTTTCGACATCCTCTATAAGCCATAAATTCTTTTTAAAAGAAAAATAAATACCATGTTTTACTTTTATTTTATTTTGGTATTGAATATGGTTTTCATAATGTTTTTATATCGATGTTTTGTATTGAAATCTTTTGATTGAAGGGTGGAAATGTTATGTTTCTTTATGCCTGTTTTATGTGATAAGATTATGTTGTGGTTCTTGGGCATTATTATTAAGATGGGTGGTTCCGTGATAAACTAAGGGTGGGTGAGCCCGATATAGTTCTCCAATGCATTGGGTAACGCGAAGGAGTGAAACGTTAAGGTTTCTCCGAAGAGATTTAGGGAATATACTGTGGTGGGTATTCCAATTGTAACCAAGAGGGTTACTCCCTACGTAAGAATGATATGAATGCCTCAAGTTACCTTTGATGTCTTATGATTTCTATGATTTATTCATGATTTGATGAGGTATGATAAAGTGCCTATGTTTTATGGGTAAAGTATGATTTCATTCTTATGTATATATGAACTCATGTTTCCTTTCCATACTTTTATAATCCTTACTGAGCTTTTTATGCTCATCCCATGTTTTTTTTGAAATGTTTTTCATAGGTTAAGGGAAAGGTACATGTTCTGATGATAGTGTCAAGGAAGTATCAAGAAATAATCCATGATTTATTTTTAAATATGTTTCCATTGATGGAAAAAAATGAATACTATATTTTATGTAACCACTTTGTGAAAATGTGGAATGTAATGCAAGTGTTATGATCTATTTCTCTAAAACTCTAAACCTGAAAAGATCCTCAATGTGTAATCTTGTAATAACTCAAGATTAAGTAAGGTTTAAGGCTAGGGCGTTATAGTTGGTATCAGAGGTCATTTTAGATAAATTTAGAGGTTAGGGTATTCTTTAATCATAAGTGACATTACCATAATGGTTAGGATTTCGGAAAGAGTCCTAGTTTTAGATAATGTGAATGAGTAAATATAACTTAGTGTTTATCTTCCTCATTAGTACATTATGGTTTTGTTCATATACTCACATTGACATTTTTGGTTTTAGTAAATGGCTGGATCTAGTAGGCACCAAAGTAACGGTGGATGTGAAGGAAACTGTGACAGTTTTCTGAGCGAGCAACAATATGTTATGAGAGCTGCAATGAGAACTCCTATGTTTATCCTCAACCAACTATCTGGAGTCATGATTGACCACCTAAACCTGGGTGGTTTCTATAAGGCATCATATATGTGAGAAACAATTCCTTATGGAACTACAGGTAATCACCATAAAGGTAAGTGTGTTCAAAAACCTATTTGTCAAATATGTGGAAAGAAACACCTAGGAAAATGTTTCAAAGGGACAGAAATATGCTATAGATGTGGAAATGAAGGTCATAAAGAATGAACCTGCCATGGAAAAAGGAAGCATCCAGTTGACTCGAGTAATGGGAAAGAAGTTCTTTCTAAGGGATCAATTGAATGTTTTAAATGTGGTGTGCATGGTCATTATGCAATCACATTCCCTATGAAGATGTTTTGTGATGGGATCACCAAGATCGTACAAACACTCGTTTACCAATACCTAATGCCATTCCGATTGAGGATAAAGAAACTGAAAATGACCAATCAAAGGTATGAATTATTTCTTAACTTTTTTTTTCCTATTTTGGAATCTTAGGATATGATTCATGATTTTGTATTTAGGAAAGAGGTATTTCAGAATGAGTTGGTTAATGGATCATTATGAATATTGAATGAGTAAGAAGTCAACATATAAGGGCATCAAGAGTTATAGTGAAATTCTTAAGAGTATTAAGTCTCTTTTGGTGATGAGGTTACATTAGAAGATGTTTTATAGTATGTGTAATCCTGATGTTTAATATATGAAAATTTTATTCAAGGAATAGTTATCTGTTCTTTTGTGGACATAGTTATAAATAACCATTTGGGTTTATATGATCCTTACTTTTGAGGTAATTATGGGTTACTATATATTATGATGGAAGTGAAATGCATGAGATAAAATCAAGGTTAAATTATGTTATGGATATTTTTGATGATTTTATCTCTTTTTGGGGAATGATTTGTGAATTATATAGTTTTGGAAAAAGGACAACACATAGACCGTGTGACAACCTGTCGCGTCAGAAAAAGCTGCAGGAATCGAACCCACAACCAAAGTGCAACTAGTGTTTATCGCCTACCACTGGACTACGTGTAGTCCCTGGTTAATTTGACTGATTCTTTTTTAGTTAGATGATTTTATGAATTATGTGTAAGTTGATTTTGGGTTATCTATTGAAATATATTAACCTATCTTGGAGGATATGTGATTAGGTTAATTACTTTTCAACACGAGACTTTTAGAGCAACTGATGTTATTTGAAGATAAGTGTTAATTTGTACCTTGGAAGACTATGTGACTAAATCCTTCAAATATTTGGGTTTCAATCTTATGTCGGTTTACTTTGAAGAATTTTATGGACAAATTTTTTATCAAATGGTCATCGTTGAACTTTGGGTTTTTTGTGAAAAAATTTGGAGATTAAGAATAGGTTTTCTTTTTATAAAGGATTATACTTTTCAGGATTATCTGATCTTGTACTAACCTTTTTGGTTTTGGTTTTGGTTAGAGTCTAAAGACATGGGAAGTGTATAGTCCTCTTTTGTGGATTAGGTGATTCTCTAGAAGTTGATTATAGTACTCTTAATGCGAACAAGACTTCCTAAACACTCGTCTTTGGGAGAAAATATGAGTTTGATTAAGGAATCTAATAAAAGTTGAAAGTCAACATGATAAGTAATTATGATTCCTTATGAATAAATTCCTCAATAAAAAGTAACATAAAACAAAAATGTTGTCTATTAACTTTTCCTACTTGGGAATTGAATACCATTTAACCCATCACAAGTTTGTCATTTTCTTATTGTTAACTTTCTCCTAAACATGTTTTCTATCACTCTCAATCAGAAAATGACCCTTTGGTTTCTCCTCCATATCCATGTTTTCCTACATGGAGTCCTAGTATGGGTTAACTCGGGTGACCTCTGTATCTATCTTTCTTTATTTTAAAGTGATTGTTTTACCGACTCTTATTCGGATGTGGGACTTTCAAGGATGTTTCCAAGCCCAATTTTAAAATTGTGAGCACGCAATTCCCAAAAGGGGGGAAGGATGTAACACACCAGGTAAATAAAGAATATGAAATTTTTATAGTTATCCATATTTGGGAACAAAATATTAATATTACTTTAAAGGGGACGCTATGCTCGATGGCATACCCAATACACAACAACGAGTTTCCTGGGAATCTTACGTTGCACTCTAATAATAAAATATTATTATTTTAAATGATAGTTATCGCCTTGCCATTGTAATGGAGGGAATGAACAGAACTAACTATAATATTATTATATATGTTTTTCAAATATTTTTACTCTTTACAATAAATTTTAGTGGATTAAAAATGCGAATGAATCCAATTTTAAGCGTAAACATTCTAATATTCATTAAAAGGTCGATTAACCGCCTTCTGATGGAGAACCTCTTTTAAATCCACCCTTTGAAAATTTTATGTGTTATATTTGACAAAATAAAATTCTTCTTTAGAATTGGGACATCAAAATTTACTTTGTGTAAATTTTTGGTATTTTTCTGATAAAGGTCATTTTTTAATGAATATTGAAAAATGTTGTATTTTAATTCAAAGCCTATTTTTAATCTAATTTTTTTAATATTATTAGATTATCTTTTGAAGTGGTTTTAAATTGAAATTAGAATATATTTTTACCATTTAATCTAATAGTGGTCTTTGGAATTAATTTCACTTTGAAATCGGACTTAAACTAGTGTCAATCTTTTGATACATTTTGTTTCATAAAAACACGCTATTTGCTCTGACAGTGGGAATTAATTATTAAATTAATTAAATCAACTCATATGTTTTGAATTTTTTAAAATAGATATAATTTCTGAATTCAGAATATCAAATATAGCTTAGGGTTAATTTTTTGTAATTTTCTGAAAAACTTCAATTTTTGATGAATAGTGAAACCACTAAGTGGTACTTATAAAAACTGATTTTCCGCTTAAATGAAATTTTTCCATATTTGTGTTTTGAATTTCAAAAATCCGACATACATGGTTGTCATTAAGAAGTAAAATGTGGTTCAATGGGATTAAAATAACTTTTTTGGTGAATAGTACCTTATTAAGTTTTTAATCGCGATTAGAGGTAATTAGTGTAGTTTAAGGTAAAAATGATGTTCTAATAATATGAGATGAGTTTTACACATATCCTACACTCATTGGATGTGTCATGGCCGACCAAGACAATCCATGGGTCAACTTGGGGACCCCATGGAGCCACTTTGGTTGGGAAATGACATAAATCACTATTTATTTAATGTTAAAGTATAAATGACACAAACATGAATGTTTTACTATAACAATTTTCAAATGGGGTTATACAAGTCATATTTTTTACTATAAATATTCATTGGAAAGATAACAATATATTCTACATCATAGTATTTTTTTATAATTTTTAGACATGTCATAAATTAAATTATTTATGACATAATGATGATGCAGCAATGACCTCATTATTTAACGATTTAAATAAAAAAAAAGATAATGTAAAATATGAGACCTAAACATGTGAAAAAACCTATTTTATGGGTGTATTTAGAACCCTTATCACCTTATCCTCGAAACAAATCAATGTGGGACCATTAAAATCCGAAAATCATTCTAAAATAAAGTAAAATGTCCTTACTTTCCAAGAGTGCCCCTCCTCTCCTCTTGTAAAAGGCCCCCACCTCTACCTCCTAACCCACACATCCAAAGCCATTGGATCGGACAAACCCTGCCCATTTTGTATCTCCAAATCCCTATCTAACTCCTTGAAGCCTCACATTGGGAAGAACTCTTCCGAAGAAATCCTTTGAGCTCAAACCAAAGGGAGTTACCCGATTTTAAGGTAATGTCTTCACTTGAGTCCTTTTGTTTTATTTTGCTTCTACAACCCACTAAACTCTTTTTATTAATTTCTTTTGTAACAACTCCAGTATCTTCAATATACTAGTATGTTGTTATATTAATGATTCAGGCTACACTTACACACACCTACATCTAATGGTTAAAGAACATACTGTTTCCGTGGATGGCGAATTTCTGCCTCATGAAATGATGATTGGTAAATATGCTTCTAGCACCTTCAAAGGTGGCCATTAAGATGTCACTATATATATATATGATATATAATATGTTTATGTTTTCCTTAAGCTTATGTATTTTTCATTTATGGCATACCTTTATGGCTTCCATTATGGGTATACGTGATATCTTCATTTTAGGAAGTACGGACTACCGCCCCCTCAAAGTGATTGGTTCGTTAATACCATATGTGGTACGTATAAAGGATATATTTAATGATATTATATATGATACAATTCTGAAATTAAAATACTATTATATATCATTATGTTTTAATTCCATTAAATATGAAATAAAAATGGAAGTTCTGTTCATGCGTACGTACGGCTTACTGTCTCCATGAACGGTGCATTTCATTTCTTACCTCTAAATGTTATGTAATATTATAAATACATGAATATACTAGATATATATGATATATATGATATATAAATCATGAATAAAATTCTGGATATAATGGATATTTTACCACATGAACAACTTGTAATTATAAAGAGTTTATTTTTGACTCAAGTACCAATGATCATTAAAACGACCGTTATTAACTTAAATAATAACATAATGTTCAGGAAATGGTAATAAGTGATATAAAAGGAATAATGAAATTGAAAAAAGTTCTTAAGGAATTAGAAATTAACTCAAGTTTATTATCCATGAGATTAAAGAATGATCGAGTCAAGTCGGACATGAGGTAAGGGATCCAACCTCTATTTGTTTTAATTACTCGCTTTTATGTCATTTCTTTTAATATCATGTTACTTATGTTTGGGGATGTTCTTTTATATTACTCATACTGTATTTTTTATGTTCATATTATGAGATACCCTATTTTATCTCATAAATCCATTTTTGGAAGTTTTAAATGGCGCCGTTAGGCTGTCGAGTTTTCATAAGGGATTTTTCATCTCAATTTTGTTCTCGTGACATTTATGCTACGTTTTCCACTATTTACGTTGAGTGGTGTATGTACTGTTAATTATTATACTATTTGTGAAATATAATTTCATTTATGGGTATTTACATATTCATTGTATGACCCTTCTTTATTGGGGTCTACGTTTCGAAAGTTACCCAACTCGGTAAGGGGACCTTTCACCCTCCTCTTTTTAAAAGGATTCTTTTGTTATGTCTTTTAATTCAGATACTATTATGTTGGGATATGTTCTTCTATATTCTTATTTATGTAAATTTTATGTCCAGGTGATGTGATACCCTTTTTATCTCTCATAAACTCCTTTTCTGAATTTGGATGTGATGCCATTAGGCTGTCGAATTTTTGCAAGGGAACTTCTTAACCTAATTTTGATTCTTTGGGATAAACATATACACCTTGAATATGTTGTTCTATGATTATGTGTGAATTTCCTCTGATTTGTTTACACTTAATACCCACTTATATTTTGTGTATTCGTTTTTCACACATAATTATATAACTGATTTATCCTTAATACAAGGATACCGTCTTTGTATGGGACTTCGTCTCAATCTCCTTTCATTGAGGCATATTTTGTTTTATACACAACTTTCATTTATACAGTGTATAAACCCCTTTGACTTTTACGTTTATCCAAAATGAATCTTTTTTATACGATGTGTTTTACATAACGACAAAAGGGGATGTTTTTGTCGTACGTATGCGGCAACAACGACTTCTCCGCCACCGTGACCATTATTAGGGTTTCGGCTTCCTCTACAAGCCATACCTTCTTTTTAAAAGAAAAATAAATACCATGTTTTACTTTTATTTTATTTTGGTATAGAATATGGTTTTAATAATGTTTTTATATCGATGTGTTGTATTGAAATCTTTTGATTGAAAGGTGGAAATGTTATGTTTCCATTATTCATGTTTTATGTGATAAGATTATGTTCTGGTTCTTGGGCATTATTATGAATATGGGTGGTTCCATGATAAACTAAGGGCGGGTGAGCCCGATATAGCTCTCCAATGCATTGGGTAACGCGAAGGAGTGAAACATTAAGGTTTCTCCGAAGAGATTTAGGGAATATACTGTGGTGGGTATTCCAAACGTAACCAAGAGGGTTACTCCCTATGTAAGAATGTTATGAATTCCTCATGTTACCTTTGATGTCTTATGATTTCTATGATTTATTCATGATTTTATGAGGTATGATAAAGTGCCTATGTTTTATGGGTAAAGAATGATTTCATTCTTATGTATATATGAACTCATGTTTCCTTTCCATATTTTTATAACCCTTACTGATGTTTTTATGCTCATCCAAAGTTTTTTTGGAAATGTTTTTCATAGGTCATGGGAAAGGTACATGTTATGATGATATTGTCAAGGAAGTATCAAGAAAGAATCCATGCTTTATTTTTAAATATGTTTCCGTTGAATGAAAAAAATGAATACTATCTTTTATATAACCACTTTGTGAAAATGTGGAATGTAATGCAAGTGTTATGATCCAATTCTCTAAAACTCTAAACCTGAAAAGATTCTCAATGTGTAATCTTGTAATAACTCAAGATTAAGTAAGGTTTAAGGCTGGGGCTTTATACAAAACATTGTCAACCATTTTATATCCACAATTATATCATAAAGAATCATGACAATTACTGAGAAGCCCCACATTAACTCAAATCTCATCGATTATTTCACAACATGCCAGACACAAAATGCCTCAAAACACTCAATCATTGGCCTATATAATTTTTATGATTCAATACAGATGGAGTCGTTTATACATTGAAACCAAGCATGTAAAAAAATGAATCAATGATATAATGAGATGAAGCTATATCAAAAACTTATTTCATAAAGGTATAATTTTAATGAATCATAACTCTCACTATGTTTTGTCATAACTGATCATCCAACCAATCCTTCTAGGAACCATAAAACATCCTACTTTCCAGACTCTACTATTTCTTTAACTGCTAGAATTTCCCCTAGTAAGGATTTATGGTGATCCCTGAATAACCTTTTATAACACAATTATACTGATTAGGGTATGTTGTTTCCATATCCTTTTGAATTAAAACATACAGGTGACCCCGGATGAGTATCACAAACACCTAACCTTAATGTACTATGAGAATAGTGCTGAAGATGAAAATTTAATTACAATTTTTTTCATTATCTAGGTTTCATAGAGAGATACATTGTAAAAAATCTTCCATCCTCTCATATTTCAGAGGATGATTCCCTAATCTTTCAATTTAATTCGGATCCATAGTCCCACCATAGATTTAAGTGTCCCTCTTCTACATGTTTCCAGAATTAGAGTTACCACCATTTCATGTGGGTATCAACATACCTCTTTGACCTACTTCTCACATTATATCTATTTCATCAACTGTTGGTCAGTTAAGTATTTATATAGGCTATGAAATAACATTAATTAATTAATCACATTTTTAGGCCTCTACAAAATATAAAATTGGATGAAATAATACGTTTATATAATACTATACCACCCAAAACATCAATATCTCAATAAAGGTGACACTCTGTGGAATAATCATAAACCAAACATTGATTACAATGGATGAAAATTACGATCATCATATGTTTTTTGGTGACTATGAGATGCCTTTAACTATCTCTTGATAAATTCCATAACATCTATCATCCCTTAAAATATTTATAATATAAACAACGATTTCTATCTAATATATTAACAAAAATGAAGTGATCATTAAGGACTCTCACACAACATAGTCAATGGTGTCATCCTTAAAACATACCTCTGCAACTAATTGTCTTGAGAATAAATATAATTCTAGTAGACATATGAGACATCTCTATTACACTAAAGTATTTAATTAATGAAAATAACTTAAGAAAATATTAGGGGATATTTTCATATTTATGTTAAAAAAACTAATGAAATAAAATATAAAGATAAAATCCACCTTTTTAATGTGTATGGGAAATGAATGAATGATTATAAATAAAAGTAACAACAATTTCGGAGTGAAAACAGAACATGAGATATAATTTTAAAAAATAAAATGGCCAAAAGTCTCAAAAACATCTGTAAATCAAGATGCAAAAAACACATGATCCATCTCCAATCTCCGAAAACAGATTCCATGCCCATGTTTTAAAGATACATCACTCGATAAAGAATACATTATCACCTCCCATATATCACAGAATATGAAATCATAAAACATACTAATGTGACTAAATAGGGTCTGAGTATAAAATTTTATGGAATTCCCTAGGGAATTTAAAACAGTCACCACTATGAGAAGATCTATTTTTTACATTTTATATAAAAAGATTAATATATCATAAATATTATATATAAATCATTACTAGAAAATATTCTAAGAATAATCATAAACAAGATAATTTATATCAATTCATAATAAGAATAACCATTCCCATATTCAAACACACACACCCATACACCCATACACATAGATATTGTCATAAAAATTCACAAAAAAAAGCTCAATCATACTTTATATTTCCATTAACGATGGACCACCATGACTGTAATTTGTATTTTCTTGATGGTGGAAAATTTGACCCCAACTATCCACATGAAAACATGAAAAACAACTTATTGAAAATTAAATGCTTATAAATTTCATCTTAATCTATTCTTATAATAATATAATATCATAAAACACATTTCTTTAATAAAACCTATAACATAATTATAATATTTTCATTTTAAGCTTCTATGAAAATAGAATTTTCAAAAATATTACTAGTTTTATCGATTTATAAAACAAAATTCCAAAGTTAATCCTTCCTGATACCGTAATTTTTTTATACTAAATACAAAAAAAAATGTTACAAATAACTAATCCAAAATATTTTAATTTAGTGAATATGAGAGTGATGTCCCATACACCAAACCAAACAGAGAAATTGAATAACAAAACATATAAATTTATCATTCAAACTCAAAAGTCCCCATATTCAAAATATATTCAACATAACATCAATATTAATATCATAACTCATATATCTATTCATAATAGAGTATACCTATATCACTAAGAGAGAGGTTACGAATAGTTATAAGATAAAAATTAAAGAACAAGAGAGAAAATGTTCTAATAGATGATTATGGAGATACAATTAACTATGATTCTCCCAACATTCACATATATAAAAACATGAATTTTCATGGATGATTATAAGATGAAGAGAGTTTGAGATCCTAGAAGATTAGATGACTCATAAGGGTCTCCAGACCATAATTAAAATTTAACCATTGTTTTTATAGAATTACATATAGGTCACATGATTAAGCCATATGGATCGTCAAAATGTGCACTAATTGTGAGCCTAATATGTGAATTAATATATGTGTATTCATATTCTATCCAAATATTTTGATAAAGCATGTGCCAACCATGTGGTTATACTCTATGAAGTGAAACACCTCACATAGTTAGATCTTATGTTTTAAAATAACATGACCCATTTATACACCCCACAGTTACTATCTCATGGTTTCTCTTAGCATGTTAATGTTTTGGACAATCCTTGATCCAACCATGTTCATACCTTGTGTGAAATACTATCACTATGACCAGATTCCTAGAGATGGTGACTGATTTCTACTACCCGTGATCAAAATGTTATCCTCGTGAAAATTGAGTAAAACACCATAAACCAATCCAAAAACACATGAAACATCAATTTAGTAATAAATAAACATAAAATACATAATAAAGGGTATTGTAGATGAAATTGGAGGTGTTATATTCTTCATAAAAATATTTCTTTCATACTCATAATTTAGAAAACTAGTGCTATTTCTTAATAGCTTAGGATATTAATCCATCATATCCTTCTCACAGTAACATGTGTCTCACTAAATGTGACCATGAATCCATAAAACACCTAATAATACAATAAGTTTTCTAGAAATTATATTATCATGCCAATTATTAATTTTTATTGGTAGATGAATCAACATATCATCTAATTCAAGATCCAAATTTAAGTATCAAATCACATGTTCCTGATTAGGTTGTCACATATGCAATTAATTTAGATAAAATATAGTATGCATATACCTAAACATCGATGGTAATAAACAGAAACAATAAATATCACCCATTTATTCATGTATCTCAATAGTTCTAATATGCCATGGAGAAAACATGTTTTAACAAATGATTATTCCCTATCCGTGGAGAGATTTTGCATCGTCATCATATCTATTTAATTTTCAACATTTGTCCTAAGATCATATAATACAAAAAGAAGATGATAACGATAGATAATAGAAAATTATTGGAAGACTAAATTAATGTAAACTATGTCAGTCCCCTCTCCCAAGGTCTGACCCCTCACATGGAATATCAATAGTTCTAGTAAATAACACAATATCAGTTATTTGATCCTCCATTAATGTTAAAAGTTTGGCTACTTTATTACCCTCTGGAAAGGTTTTTAAGAAACTCATCTGTATATGGATTAAACATCAACACTATCAAGTGGCATATTAAATTGATCAAGGGATATTACCTAATCAATGGAGGGACATGTACATTATTGGGGAATTTGTTTTAACTAACGCCTTACTGATATTATTAAATCTTCATAAGATTATACTTGCATCCTATTCAATATATTATGCCAATAGAGAGTCCTAGTTGCCAATGTATGTAGTAAAATTAAAAAAAAAATAACATCTCCCCATGGGTCCCTAACCACTCCACCTTCACTCATAAAACTAATGAAATATGAACCATCCATATTCAATTTAATATTCGGGCTATGAGGATTACATATTAGAGAGATTGTGTTGAAATCGCAATCCTCTACCTCAAAAGATAAAAATAATAAATTTCTATCCACATATGAGTTTTTAAAACAATAATCCATCAGAATCCTACATGTGATTGATATAATATTATATATAGTATATTTCATAAGAACATGTATGATATGTGAAGACTCACATCTTTCTTACTATTAATGTGTGAAATAATTTGGATGAAAATAAAATCCATCGAAAAGAGCCATATGTATCTAGAAGAAATAATTTTTATTTTAAGAGAACTATAAAATTTGTATATGATACTCCCATAATCTTCCAAAATCCATTACAAAAAATCTAAAAATTTATTTCGTTGTTTTTATCATATGTTCAGATTAAAAATCGATTTGATAATGAAAATCTATGATAAGGGTTATTTAAGTTCCAATCGGTTGATTCAAGAACATCTAGAAGTATGATGTAACGTTGTGGTCCTTATAAGATAAAATAAAAAATTGACTTCCATCTATCCTTACAATAATCTAAATGTGGAGTATAGAATTTTTTCCCCTATATTAGAATCATGAATAGATATGATGTGAGCCAGGGTCATTAGCCGATCCCAAATCACCAATATGAAATCATTTTTTTGTCATTTCATTATAGACCTATAAAAAAATCCATTTTTATCTAAACCCATTTCAAAATAAGAATTCATAAGGAATGTAACATTTTAGTTGGTTCTGCATGCTCCACCTTTTCCAAAATTTGTGTGAGGCTTCTCAAGAAAAATTATACCACATTATAATTCATCCTATCCCACCAATAGTTTATATTAATCTCCTTATACATTTTCACGAATATGTTATAAGCATCCCACATGGAAAGGTGGTATGAAAAAATAAGTTCGTTCTAAATATGTGGAATGTACAACAATATGATATACAAACTATAAACAAAATTCATATCTATATTCCATCATTCAATGGTCTGCATGGTATTTAGTATTGATCATAATGTATTTTTTTTGGATCTTATGTCTGAGAATATATAACACTATCAACTAAATCAGGACTAATAAATCCAAAAAAATCTATATCTCCACCAAGAAAAAAACATTCTAGATGCATATCATCTGTGACCAAAATTTACACCCCTTGATTTGATGACATTGTTTACAACTAATTATATGAATTACTCATCAATGTATCATCTATATAATTTCATTTCCATGCTTTATAAATCATGATTAATTCATACATTTAATGATATTTTAACCATATAAATTACCATAGATATATAAATGTGGAATAATATTTGGGATTTTATGATTCAGAAAAACAAAAATAATCATGAAAATAAATTATATTTTTATTTTTTTAAGGAATGAACTACAACATATAATTACAATTCCTATGTTAGAAATTTATTCTGATATATTGATAATTATTGTGATCCATAAGAAAAATAATTATTTCAAATCCTGAAAACACAACCAATACTACATAATAAGGCATTATAATTGAACATATATATACACACATACCTATCTTGATTCTGGAAATGTAATGATTTGATTTGACTTAATATAAACAATATGTACCTAGAAAATCTTATATCACTCATTACACAATATAAAGTGAAATAATTTCCAAATAAATGAATCCATAAATGAGGAAATTCTTGGGAAATCATGATTAAATAATGGGATATTATAATATGATTCTACGGAAAATGCATATCTCAAAAACATTCTTCAGTGGTTTACAACAGATAATGGAAAATTCATTTTTAGGATCTACATAATCTATTTTTCTTGAAATTACCTAACAAAGGAAATGTCCATCTTGTTTCTATAAATCATACATTAAATGTCTATACAAAAATTTATATTTCCACAAGAAACCCATAAATATCAATATTTTTTATTGATGATCGAATCCCGAGAATGAAACAAAATCTCATCAAAACACACTAAATCTAAGGAATATAAATACCATTTACCTATTAAATTCATCAATATCAATAAAATTGGTGATGAAGTAATAATATTTATGGGAAAAACATATTCATAAGTCTCATATTATCTTCTGAAGGCTATTTTCAAGAATATACACCTTCTGAACTCACAGTTAGTGATATACTAATTGTATATCAATTTTAGAAAACCCCTAGTCTCCCCTAAAATGATAAAATAGATTATTGATTCATGTAAGAGGATACTAATTCATTAGCATAACTCAAATTAGATTTTTATATTCTACAAAAATAATAAGAGTTCCATCATCCATTTTTTAAAAATGAACTAGAGCTTCCTATAAGGTTATTACCAGTGAAATGAACACTATATTTTAAAAATAATCTAACTAGACATTAAATTCCACTAATTCATGTCTAATAAAACATATAAAACCATATAAAAATTTGTTTTCTCCTTGTTATGTTATCAATCATAAATCCCACTTCTCTTTTGGGTAGAAACCTAATGAATTTTTATGGAAAGACAACTAGAAATTGGTTATCAATTGTTTTGAAGTAATTATTTTCAATCAAATCAATGGATTTAAATTATATTTATTTCAAATTATAAGAAATTTTTCCAACCACTAGTATGAATTATAATGAACTTCTTGTTTTCCTAACCTTAACATCTTTAATGAGATAGTGAATGTGATCAATATATGTGAGGCTGGTTTGTTAGGTATAACAAATGTCATGGACATTGAATGATTTCAACCAATCCATTCCCAAAATAGGATCATATATATCTATATCATTAATATTTAAATTATATACCGATTTATCCAAATCAATTTTTATACACCATGATGCACACTTAATTGCTCGACACCCCCATTGTAATAGTGGTGTATGAATATTTATGAAATAATTAATAATATCAACATGTAAACACATATTATCCACAGTAAAATAAGAAATAAATTATTATGATACATAAATAGCTGTTAAGTATTTTATAAGGATATAATACAATAGTATCAAACAACATATTGTCTAAAAATAGGATGATATTCCCTGATCATCTACATAGCATCATAATTATTCTTAGTAGCTCCTTCCTGATCCTTGATTCATTGTGGAGTGTCTTAAAATTGGGATTCAATGTGTTTATAGAATAATTTTTAATTACTCATCACTATGGATGATAATTATTCTGATCAAATGACCCATCAAATAATATGATATCTTTAACCCATGAGACTCATTTAACGCACAAGACATAGATGAACTATGAAAATATTGATAGAGATTTTCCATCAGATTAGATTATTTATGTGCTTCTAGAGGTTTCATATAGTCATTCTTCCTAGGAGAAGTAGAGAAACATTGAAAATATCTAGGATTTTTATTATTTCATAGAGTTAAAATAACCAATCCTATATTTTGAATCCATGATACTCCACCATTATGGATGTTAGTTCCCCACTTTGAAATAGTCCAATAATTTGAGTTCCCATATTTCCTCATTGTGATGAACATACAACGTCTAGTTAAATTAGAAAAACTATTTTCTCCATCATCATTCTTTTTACCATGTCCATATAGTCTGTAATAAAAATAAATGCTATTTTATAGTGAATATATATTTATAATAAATACTTAGTGATTCATGCCACTATAAACAAAAAAGAAAAAACATTCCTATAATAGTTGACTAAATTCATAAATATGGATGCATTCTTTTTGATTGATGTATTATATTTTTTCACACTGAATAAGAATTTTTTTCATACAATTCTAAATTACAGATAATATAATTTTTTTAATCAATTCCTCAAATTCATCAGATATAATTCCTTGGTCTTCATTATCTTGGAAAAATAAATTCCACAATTTTAATAAAATATTATTGGCATATAATTATATATACATAATGTAAAATCTTCTTCTAAACTAATGAATGATATGATTTAGTTCATCCAATTCAGCCACACCACCACTTAATCTTGTTCAAAATCTCCATGTTTGATTATAGGATTATAATTGTAAAACTGAACCATGTGTTCCACCTATCTAGAATTATCATCCATATTTCCACAATTTAGGGAATGAAATCCTAAATTGTGATTTGGACTAGTATTTAGTATAACTATGGATCAGAAAAAAAAATTATCATCTGTATCTTCATACTTATTGACATGATTTCTATTCAGTTATATCCATTTTGAACTAAAGAAAACACAATTTAGACATATATCAATATAATATAAAGGATTAAAATGTATTATATAATCATACTAAATATTAATTAAAAACATGAATTTAATAACTCAAACATATTACACATTCATAGAAATAATTAATATTAAAAAATGTTATGTAGCACTTTTGGTAAAACACAATAATAATGAATTCTAAAAAACATTCATTGAATAAACCCATGATGATGAGATGAAAACATATAGAAAGTATTTAAATAAAATCATATGTATACCAACTTAGTGAAATTAACATTAGAATAAAAAGGATAGATACAAATTTTTAACTTATATATTTCATGTTCTAACATTCTTAACACCTTTCTACCATCCCAAGAGTTATAAAAACCATCCACAAATAACACAATTTATAATATCCCTCCCTACTAATTAGCTTAATATCAGTTAGAATTCCACTAACCATAGGTGAAATCCCAATATAACAAAGACTATAAATAAATGTAATTTTATTGAGAAAAATATTTCTCTCTATTTTACCTTTTAATATAAAAAACATATCAAAAGAAAATATAAAAGGAAAATAATTCTATATGATGTATGAGTTTGAGAAATAAAACCTAGATAAAAAAAATATGAAAATAATATTAGAGTGACAATTGACCATTGAATTAATATTGTAAAAATAAAACATAAATGAAGACTAAAAGTCATCAATTTGAAAATATCCCAACGACACATAAACTAGCTCCAAGATCAATCAATATCTCTCTATCCTAGCGTATCAAGGTGAATCATTATGGAAATACCACACCATTCCCTTACACGTATCTCAGTATTTTATATCAGTAAATTCTATAAGGTTACATGGTAAGTGGTGATTATGACCTTGATATGTATTCTTATGATAAAAAAACACATCCACCTTTGATAAGTAACTATAGGAAAAGTTTATATAAAATAGTTGAAATGTAGTGAATCATTTTGTATAAAAAAAATATAAATAAATGTGGGTAAAACATAAAACAATATATTTTCAAACTATTTATATTTTGGGTATCCTTTCTTGTATTCACTCATAAATAACCACACATAAAGAAAAACTCATCCCTATACACACAAGAACTCAAATATGGTGTTACAATAGATTATGGTACTCCCAAACTATAATATTACCTACCATGATGGTGTAACATCTATTCATAACTCAACCACTTGAACACACACCAAAAAAATATAAAATTGATATAAAAAAATTTCACATGAAAATACTTCATTTAAAAACATTTCAACATTCATATTAAATTGATCAAAACCATAACACAATTATATAATCACATCATTAAAATTTTATGTAAAGGGAGTTTTACAAAATACTACCAATTTTATATATTATAAGAACAAAAACTTGTATAGTTTATTTCATGAAATCATACATTGTATCAAATATAATTCCCATGATAAAATTTAATCAAAACTAATCGTTAATGATCAAGAAAAATAGAGATGAGAGTGAATACAAAAACATATCAATGAATGGTAAAATCTAACAATAGAACTTAAAATATATTTATATGGACTCATAACACCATCCTTTAAATTCAACAATAATGATCACATCACTATTCACATAAGATTATACAGATCTAATGAACTAGATCTATTGCATTTAGGAAGAGGAGATGAGTAAAACAAAAAAGAAAATTGAGAATAAGGAATTATCAATGTTTTTAGATATCCAAAACACACTTATTCACAGACATGTATCTTAAAGATCAAAGTGAATTATTTTCAGAGCCTATGGAAAGGAGTTCATGATCAATGAATATTAGAAGAGAAAACGGGTCTCATTGATTCTTAATCTGATTTAAATCAATATTTTTAGATAATTAACTGTGCATCACATGGTAATAGTGTAATTTTTTTCAAATTGGGAGAAACCCATGCATCAAATTCTGAAAATAATTATCATGGATTATATATACTATAAACTACTTGTTGAAGTTGTAATGGGTCCTTTTCATAAGAGCACATATCACCACCCCTAACTCAATATAATGAATAGGGATTTAACATTCATGATGGTGTATCTAGTGTGTTCTATAAGATACCACATTTCTCCCTTTTAGTAGAAAACATCCTAAAACCCTACTTGAAGCATTTTACATGACATCATAGCCAATCCCTAAATCAAGAAGGATCAATAATGGAGATGATTTAATATTACTTTTAACTCCTCGGAAGATCAATAGATATGATATATCCTAAAAAACACAAAATGGTTACTATGTAACTCTTCAATAGGAAATAAAACCATATAGATGCCCTAAATTAATAACCTATAATAAACATTTAATCTTCAGAAACTAAATATCAGAAGATCATTCCTCAACATCTAATAACGAATCATTCCTTGAATCATCTTAGGATTCATAGAGACACATTTCTAAAAAATTACATATCCGATATATATTACCTCCTAAAAATAAATTAATACATGAAAATATTCCCATACTGATGATTTGATAACAAAATTCCATAGAAGATATTCAAATTCAATGAATAATACTTATATTATTGGGAATAAAAAGGATATCAAGAAAAAAAACCAAGAAATATTCCCCAAAATAATAGATGATTCAGTTCAATACATTCATTAAAATTGTAGGAGCTTTAATAAGGTAAAATATTTTAACCGAATACTCATGATTATTATGCATGATCGAAAATTTCATATAAAAAATATATTCTCCTCATACTCTATATTGATAACAACTCAATATAAGATCGATTTCTAAAAAAAAAGATATACATTAATCTAATTGAAATGATAATAAATCATTGAAATGAGTTATTTCTCTTAATAATCAGATGATTTAGTTTCTAGTAATAATCACATAGTCAGAGACTCACATCATACATTGTAGAGTGTATTAGTTATTCCCATGGTGAAATTTAGGGATAAAAAACACATTGCCTATAAATGATAATTTATATAATTTAAATCATTTATTTATATGGTTCCCAAATGTTTTAGAGGGAATTAAGTATGAACATCTACAAATGTATGTTTTAAAAAATCCCAACACCCCTTTGAGTTGGATACACAAATAAATCGTTTATAAAATCCCCTAGATACTCACTTGGAACTATATGTGTAGATCCAAAATGATGTAGATCATTGTTATCATGAATGATTTCTAAAACTATTATGTGTTATTAAAAACACTATGGAAAACAAGAAATCCTATCTCAGATTTAGGAACCCACATATATTGGAAGACATGAGTGATTCCATCAGATGAACAAAACAACACCTGATAGTGATAAAAATCTATATATTATTTATATATTATTTTCTAATACATATCAATGTTCAGATCAATGATGTCCACATAATGAACAAGGATATACATTATGGTTCTAGGGTTTAAAAAGATCATGCAACACTCTTAATATATAAAGACATATATTGATATATTTCCAAATGGAGTGGAATGATTCATCATGAAAGGCTTAAGATTTTAACACAATGAAAAATCATTAACATTAATGTATGAGATAATTTATTTTGTTAAAATAGTATCAAATAATTCTATAAAAATATATTATATAATAAACATGATACCTTTCATGGTATTAATTCCTACCACAAGCACCACTTGTGCACAGTCTTCTTTATAGATACGTCCGACAACATTATTTCATTTTATCATAACATGATCATCACCATCAGTGTGAGTTTAATATACCCCCTCTTTTCTATATCGGATCAAAATTAAGAGTGTTACAAAAATCTGTATCTAGATCTACTAATGTAGAAAAACTATCGTAGATGTGATGAAGATAACCAAATTTTCCACATTCATTATACACCATTGTATCAAGATTACAAGTTTTTTTAAGTTTAATATTTTATTCATATTTAGAATAGACCATATGTATTGGATCGTCATATGCATCATAGTCATCCCACCATGTCGAGGATGGTCTCTAGAATACCTCTTATTTATAGAAGATGAACTCTAGAAACCTCTTACTATCGTTGAATCTGTAATTATTATTGCCATTCATGCTATGTTTGTCTCATCAATATCTAAATAGTCTATAACTAAATATTAGGGTTTATATGATCTTATAAATTAGAAATATCTGAATATATAGCTTCAAAATAATATAAAAACTTTTCACATTGGTGTAGTCATTAAGGACATGATTTAGAAATATGGGAACCATAAATATTAAATTAGATGAATATTTAATTATAGAAAAGTATGCATACTCTAAAATAATGAAATTTTATCACCCTCCACTCACACGTTATTCGGATAGAACATTCAAATGATGGATTTATTAACTGCACTATAATAAATATCTTCATGAAACATGGATTTTTATATTTGTTATTCCCAATTTCATATCAACTCACCATAATTATTTTTGGTGAAAGAACTTGGATTATTTAGGAGTTTTTAGGAGGTGGATATATTTTCTCAGTCCTCCTAATCAATTGAAACGACTCCAATAGTCCCTTGTTACCTTACTAGATTGGTGGATGATTCATAGAGAATTCTAAAACATGGACCACCTTATATTCTACTTTAATAGTAGCTATATGCATGATGGAATGGATCATTTATACTATCATTTCTACAAAACAATATGTGATTTATAGAATTCACAAGGTTGTCACCCTCAAAAAAATCGTATCTATCATTTAAAGGTGGATTTCGTAATGTAGAAAGGTTATAAAAATCAGAATGAAATAAATCAAAAAAAAATATAATTAATCATCCATAATACCAATTTTTTTATAAAAATATACAAAAGGATAAGAATATAAAAAGTAAGTCCAGATAACCATAAGATTCTCATGGTAACTCTTGTTTTCTCATGAAATTTAGTTGAAAAAACACAATCCCACACTACCACATGAGTTATGACTGTCTTAAATGAAATTTATTGAAACCCCAAACACATAAGTGGCTGATAAAAACACATGAAATTACTATTTAACTATAATGTGCAGCTATGATACTAGATTTTTTTTCAAAAAACCAAGTACAACCCATAACATCATTTTACTTTTCCTAAAACAAGGAACCATGTTAATTACCACTATGGTGAGGCTATAAATAATGAACTATGTATAATATAAAGAAATGTTTTGGTGATTTACGCCTCTAACATGAATATGATATGAAAAAATAAGAAAAATAATTTAAGCATGTTGTTGAAATGCATCATTTTTTTAAAATACCACACCATAAAGGAAACACCCAAAAACTATATTACAATGTTTATATAAAAAATTTATGAACAAAAACCTACAATCTAATGAATCACATGGTTCCATTTCCATCTGATATTATTTCTATACCATCCCATCACACTAAAAAGAATTATTTTCAAAGAGATCCAACTTCTGTATTATTCTCTTTTTAATTTATGCATACAACAAAACCAAGTCTACAAATTCACAAGGGAAAATGGTATGGAGGGAAAACTAAATCCCAATATCATACCACTATATAATCTATAAAATTTTTATCCACATTCATATATTAGTTCATAAATATAATATATTTCATAACACTATAATATATATATTTTTCGTATTAAATGATCATTATATATTTATTTTCAAAAATTAATTTTATAATAATCAATGTAAAATGAAATCAAATATATGAGTTAGACATAAGTATATAAATAAAAAAGGATTTATTACATCAATATCAATATTTAGCATTCAAATAAGAATAAAATATTCACATTAACGTAATGTATCTAAAACTCATAAAGGGAAATCCATAACATGAGGTTTTACAAAAAAAATACACACCATGGAACACTAACTATTATACCCTATGATTTTAAAATAAAATTCTATTTTATAGCATAAACAACATGATGAATTGAGCACAGATGAGACTATAACACATAGAGTAATTATGATATATTTATTTTTACAAAATGAAATCTCATAAATGGATTGTGGTAGACATAACCATAATATATTTATCTTTAATATAATATTCAACACACAATGCTGAATTTAAACAACCCATGATATATATTATTATTAAAACCAAATCATTAAATAAGTATTTATAAATAGTATTAAGTAAATTATAAATTATATAAATAAATATTCAAATTTATTAAAAAATATAAATTATTTATAAATATTTAATATATAATTAATCTTTTTTAAGTAATTTGATTTTTTAATAAAAAAATTGTTTTTTTTCAAAAATGTTTTTAATTAATTTTCATGAAATAAATATTATAATAAAATTTTAAACATATAAAAAATATAGTTTATAAAATTAAATTCCTATTAGTAATTTTTATATGAAAAGTTACATGGTGTAATATTTGGGAAATTTTTAGAAAATATTGATTTTAAAAAAAATAGTGAAAATACCAATTTTTGAAATAGTTATTCTCTATTCAATATAATAAGTAATTGAAAAAGCCGAAATATTTTTTTAAATATTTTTTCGGGTATCTTATGCTATATTTATTCCAAATAATCACATTGAATCAACTTTATATTAGTTATAATGGTAATTTTATTTTCATATATAAAAATGGGTTTTTTCAAAAAACTCTTCAAAAATACATAATGTTACTTCGTTTTAATTTATAAGGGAAGGTGTATATTTTAATTGAAATTTATAAAATAAATTTCAGTATATATTATATTATATTAAAAAATTATTATTATTATTCCTATATTTTATATATGATAATCTTTTTCTAGAAAAATATTTCTATTAAAAGACTGATGTCTAACCACGCAAACAAGATTAATGTTTTATCATATTTTCCACTTATGTTAAATGGGTTTTGAAAACTAGATAACATATTTGGAATATGAATAATTTATATAATCTAATATGGTAATTTAGGTTTTTTTACTTTTGAATATTGTTAAAATTAATTACCACAGTTGACGTAAAAATTGAATTACGGGGTGGGGTAGTAGAATGATAAGGGTGAAAATGAGGTGAAATATAATATTAAACATATAAAGATTTTTCAGACCACATGAATAATTTTATATAATATGTGAAAATTAATTCCCCCTTTCTATTGATTATGACTCATATAAAATGTTCTATATATGAAAAAATAATTTATGTTACTCTATTTCTATTAAATTTCAACAATTCTTTTTTTTATTGAAAAAACCTAGACTTGTTAGGATGTAGATATTAATATTAATTATAAATTACAGTTTATTATAATAAAAATTTATCATTATGTTCAAGTTAATACAGAATTACATAAAATGATTACGAAATTCCATCATGATAATTATTTAGGTAGTAATTAAATAATATAAATAAAACTATCAAAATTAAAATTGATGAAAATTTAGTAAATTATTATGTTAAATTATTTTTGATATATATATATATATTAAACTTATTTTGAATAATATATTTGAATTCCATTATCTTATTGATATTTGTAATGTCAAATTAGACAGATAATGTCAACATTTTCAATAATGCAATTTTATAAAAAAAAAATTTTTATGAAAAGATTTATAATTACTAAAAATACCATTATATTAAAATTTATTTCAATATATTAATAAGTATCATCTACGAACCATTAAGGTACAATTTTTCATTATAATGAACATATTTACACCATAATTGGTAAAAAATCATTCAGTGCGTTTAATGTTAAATTGGTGTTTCACACATTACATGTGCTTATGTTAAAATTATTTTTCAAAAAACATAATATTGTAAACCGAAAATTTTGGTTTCATAATTTTAATATATTGGTCAAAATTATATAATATGTGTCACTTTAATTTTTTTAATGGATAAATTACCTAGGTTTGAAATCTAGTTACCCTAGTGGAGACAAAAAATGGTATAAATAAGGAAACATAGATGTTAAGGAACAAAATGTTTTTTTAAATGTTACATTGACAAATTCCTTGAACATATATATTCTAAATTACTTTAAATTTAAATTTATATCAACTTAAGGAAATATTTATATCCAAATAGTGAATTCTTTTTAGTATTTATAATAATTCCACTCCTTCTTAATTATAATGGGGCACTCAATATATCTAATTATTCACACCTCCAAATATATTTTTCAAAAACATTATAAATTATATAAATGAATCAAACTCATAATAAAAAATTAATTATTTTAGGAATAAATATAGCATTTAACGGATTCAGTGCAAACTATTGTAGGTTAATTGAAGAAGATGTAATGTTCTTCAATAAACAACTTTATTTTAGTTCTTCCTCTACCAATTTAAATTATATTTACACAATTATGATATAATATCCTAATTACATTAATTATAAATATAAAATTTAGGGTTACAGGTATTTTATACGACCATACAAAACTACATCAAAATTTTTATGAAATAAACATTCGTGCGTATGGTAACCTACCACCTCCCAAAATGATGTCATTCAGTTTTCCATTACAACCTCTCAAATTGGGATATTGTGATGGTTCCAAAATATATATTTTACAATAAAAAATAATTATATATATATATTGATACTATATCATATTAACTCTTTTATATTCAATTCCAAAATTGATATGATAATATCACTCATGTGTATGGAGGACTACAGCCTCATGAAGCAATCCGATTCACTTTTCACTTAAGTGTTACATGAAAGGTAAAAAAAGTAATAATAATAAATATATATGATATAAATGAAATATATATGATATTTATGAAGTATTTATCATTATGGAAATACAATATATACTTTTGTTTTTTTACATTGTATTTAATAAAAAAAATTATAACATGGTTCATGGACTTGGGGACTACCTCCTCCTCAAGGTGATATGATTCCTTAATTATTCATAAAAAAAAAATAATGATACATATAACTATATTTGACTAACAAATATGTTATTTATAGTTTAATAATAATTATGTAATTTTAAATTTAATTTACCTTGTTTCCATAATGGCCGATGAAAAATGAAAATATTTCTCTTGTGTAGTTACAACATATCATCAACATGATCGCAACATTAGTTCATTCCACATATACATATATAATGATTGGTTTTAAAAGAATAATTGATATATATATATATAAATATTATTTCACTAAAATTATTCTATTTACATTTAAATAATGATCTATTTTTCCATATGAAAACTACCAATGAAATTTATTGACACTTATGACAAATATGTTCAAAACAATTGACAAAAACATAATTGGTTACGAAATAAAATATTACTTGTTTATAATTAAATTTAAATCATTAATAACAATTTTAATGGTCCTAAAGAATGTAAATAATTAATTTATGTTAATTACATTGGATGAAATTGACACATGTTACTAGTTAGACTCCATTAAATGTTTTTTATTGTCTAACATTAATTTCATTGAGATATATGCCATATAACCAAGATATCATTATGGTATAAATAATTTGAATGGATTTATTCATTTATTCATATAATTAAACATATTTTCATTTATATACGCATTTTAGTATCTCTCTTTTATAGGGTTTATGGTTTCAATGTTACCAGATCGGTAATCGAATTTGTCAAAATTTCATTTCTTTGAGACTTATGTCGTGTTATAAACCTGTCATTTTTAATGAGTTGTTTATACATAAAATATTTCATGTAAAAACATATATTTATATTTTCTCATTTTGTTTTTACTTTAATTTAATGTAATCAATTTATGGGGCTTTTAATTACATGATATTAATGTGGTAAGAGTTTTATTTTATAATATCATTTTTTATAATGATTGTTTATGATAATGATTCTAATTATAAGATATTGTAATCCATATCTCAATAAAATAAGTATATTTATTTCCCTACAATTATTAACTATATTTATAAGTGATATTCACCTTTTAATCTCTTTTTTAAATAAAATTGATCTATGAATATTTTTTTGGAAAATCTAATTTTATTTACTCTTCCATCGAAATATGTTTTCTCCCAAAACAATATTTTAAAAATATTTTTCATTTTTTTACATTATTCAAAATAATTTTTCTTGTTTTTGAATTATAATATTTTCTTAAAGGAAAAATCAATTTATATTCTAAAAAGGCACAGTTCATACTTTTTTTTGGCAAAAAGTAATGTTCATTAGGACATGTATAAAATTACTAACCAATATTACCTTTTTTCTTTAAAGAACCATCTGAATGATTAAAAGATTATTTTTAATGAAATTTTTTTCTTAATATTCTAATAATAATTATTATTTATAAATTAATTTCAACCAAAAGGGTGTTATAAAATTTTTATGTCTTAATAAATAAATTTTAAAATGAAATGGATATTTTAATAAGAAATGTTTTATTTGTTATTTTATTGGTATTTTAATTCATCAATACCAACAACCCATATTTTTACATATCCTCTACTAGTGATACTTCATATTAATACAATCCTTATTTATTATATGGATGGTATAAGATTTATTGTTGTGACTATTACAAAAACTCGTTATATTTAGAAGATTAATCACATTTGAAATAGAATTTTGTAAAACCAACATCCTTTCAATAGGTTAATAATGTTTAAAATAGATTGATATGAAACCTAGTTGTTTAAACTGGGATAAACATGTTATAAATAGAATCATGAGTTTTTCAATGAGATTTATAATGAAATGAATGATATATATACTATATACATTTAGGTGTTCTTGGACATTATATATGCTAGATGTGAGTATATTGCTCAAGGTGTTCTTATTATACATAGACGAAGAGTTCACTGAGGAAACTCTCCAATGAATTGGATAATGAATTTCTTCCCTTGAGAATTTTGGGGATGTTGGATATAAAGTTATTCCAATTTTTAATGGTTTTATAATTATTCTATGAAATGATGTTCCTTGATACCGATATTTTATTCCATTCATGAAAAGGTTTGATGATGTTTCTTTTGATCTGGATTGATATCTCATGGCTCATGATTATAGATTCTTATTAATAATCCCTTTATTATATAATTATTCCATATTTTCATGTTTTACGGTCTATGTATTTTTGGCTATGAATATTATTATTTTTATACTCATTATATTTGATTATGTATTCATAACATTATGCACTAACTATACACTCAAATGATATTTATTTGTAAAATATTATGTTTTCCCTTACTAATCATTTGATATCACCATTCTTATGTTTCCTTTTACCTATTTTATAATGATATTCCTGATCAAGTTATACATAAAACTTATTTTATATCGATGATTATGATGTTTTAATTTAAAATAAAATTGTGGGTTAAATGGCTGAAATTATCTTTTAATTTCAGGTGAATTGTTCTTGTAATATTTTTTATTAAATATAGAAAAATATAATAATAAAAGGTCCTTGAAGATATTAGTGTAAAAATATATCTTATTTATGGTATAAAATATTCAATGGAAAAATAGAGTAACAATTATTAGAATAAATGATGAAAATTTAGAGTTTATGATTTCATTTTTGAATTCAATAATGCATGTTTGAGGTAGTTATCGTTGGTATCAAAGATAAATTTAGTTAACATTAGATATTAGGATATTATCATTTGAGGTTATATTAAGTGGTATGGATACCATCATAGGTTTATATGATTATGATTTATGAAAACATAATATAATTAGAAACCCATTTTGATGTTTTAAATGATGGGATCTTAATTTGATCAACAACACATTAGGAGATGACTTATGTGGTTGAAGAGTTTGTGAAGCATTTATTTAATATGAAGTAATCCAATAATTTTTAGGAATATTATTTATGATATTGATAACATTTATTGTTAATATAATCTTATATTTTGAGGTAATTACGGGAAAAACTTTTTATCATGTAGTTAACCACATGACTGAAATGTGATTTGGTGAAAAAGTGATCAATGATTTTTATAAAAAATTGATATTTATGGATATTTTTTGATTGGAAGATGGAAGGTATGTGATAAATTTTTTGGGCAACACGCCCTTTGATATTGATGTTTTTTGGAATGATTTGGTTTGATATTTGTGTATTACACTTTAATTTTGAATGTTAATGAATCATATGAGGGTTTAATCAAATTGGGAATTATTTTTCTATGTTATAACAATTTTGGGTTTTGATAATGTCATAGGACAAATGGAATAACATCATATTCCTGTTACGGTTATATAATCCTCTAAAAGAAGGATTTATTGCTTGATTTCTGAAAACATTATCCTGAATATCCATTATTTAGTGAAAAAGATGATATTTTCAAAGTTATTGGTTAAAGCTGAATTCTCCTAACCATGTTTGTGTACATAGAAATTCTCTTAGTCAATATGCTAATGGATTTACAAAACTCTAGGAAAATGATCTTTAACAACAATTCGATTCGAGTACCTAAAATTATATAGAAATAAAGAAATATTTATCCATTATAGATTTATTTCTTGATGAAATTAATATTCCAATGATAATACACATTATTATGATTAATTAACTCAAAAACTCTCTATAGTTATTTACGCATTCCTCTATTTTTATTGGGGTTATCTCTACTCGAAACCGTGTTATGTGTTATTACATATAACATTTTTTACATACAAGTCTATATTATTATGAGGTTGTTTTTTTAATCTTTTCATTATGTCGGTTTACTAAGAAAAATATTTTAAAATTTTAATCCATTATATACCGAGATATATTTTATATTTTAATGACACAAGGTATTAAATAGTGGATGATTTAACACCTAGAGATTTTCAATGTATAAAATTATAGTCCATTGAATAAGGAAATGAAACACATAACAAAAACGAGAATGTAAAATTATTAAACTTTATGATATATTTATCTTCTAGAAAAAATATTCTCTTTTATAGACAATGGTATGCAATACCTCTATATTTGAATGTACAATATCATATTCAATATGCATCTCTGATCATAAAAGACCCATGATATGTATTATTGATCAAAAATAGCCATTAAATTGGTGGGTATCAATAGTATTAACTAATTTATTAAACATATATTTAATAATCAATAAAAATTATTGATTAATTTTTAGTAAATAATCCATAATTTTTTAGAAAATTGTTTTCAATCATTAAAAATATTATATAATCAAAATTTTTTTATAGCATTTGATGATAAATAGTAAAATAATTTTTTTGATAATTTCTAAACATTTATTTGAAAAAAATAACATTCATTCTTGGAATTATAATGATATAATTTTATTAGGTGAAATGTTTTGAATTTTAATAAAATATTTATTTTATGTAAATGGAGAAAAGTACTGTTTTTTGTAAAACACCTTTTCATTTCAATAAATTAGGAAATTTAAATGTAAAGATATGTTTTGAATATTTTAACATGTACACTAAATTATATTTTATTCCCTTAATTAAATTCATTATCATTATTTATTTTATTTAGTATAAATTTGTTTTTTTGATTTAAAAATGGGGTTTTCTAAATAGTGTTTTAAAAAAACATAACATTTCCCCATTTTAGTTAATTAATAACGAGGATTGTTTTTAATGAAATTTATATGTTATATATCATTAAATATTAATATAATTTCATAAAAATATTAGTTATAAATTTAATATATAATCATCTATTTCTAAAAAATTCTCATCTTAAAAACTTGTTGTCTCACTACCAATGTCAGATACTTTTAAAATAAAAATTTCCAATATAATGAATTGAATTTATAAGAATTGATTCAATATTTTAAAATAATAATAAATTATAAATTAAAATAAAGTAATATAATTTTTTACAATGATTACCTGGGAATATAATAATTACTAATTACCATTTTTATGGTAAATATTTATTTTTCCAGGGGCTAAACTAGAATGATTAGAGTGAAAATGACCTAAAATATTATTTTTATTTTATTGAATGAGTTTATTTAGGAATTGGGAATAATATTGTCTAAAAATTTAAAATTGCATGCCACTTTATTTTGAATATGAACCATATAATTAATTAAGTAATGAAAAATAAAAAAAAGATACTTTCTTTTAATTTCTATAAAAAAATTTAATAGGAAAAAACTTGGGTTCAGTTATATATATTTTTTAAATGGGGATTTTGGTTTTTTTCATCATAATAACCAATCATTAATTTTTAGTGGTGAAATAACTACGTTGAATTCTTGGGAAATGAAAATATAGTTATTAATTTGTTAGTAATTAAATAAAAAATGATACTAAAAATACAAAAAGTGTGATTATTTTATTTACTTACAATGTTAAATTAATTTTATAGATGAATATATATTTTTAAACATCTGTGAGAATAATATTGTTGAATTATATTATTTTATTGATATTCATTCATTCAATTTAACTGAAAAATGTCAATATTGACTTTTTTGAAATTTTATAATAAGTTATATTTTATAAACTGCTTAAAATTACTAAAATTTTTATATTATGATTATTGATTATTATTTTTTAGTAAATATTATGTATTATGAATTTATTGATTTTTTATAATTATTATATTGACCATTATTTATTAAAACCACTCTTTTAGTGCAGTAAATGTTAAAAGGATTAATTTTCACGTTAGGTATCCTTGTATTAAAAATTAATATCAACACACATAATATTATCATTTGATAAATTTTATTTCATATTTATAGTTAGTGGGTATAAATCTCCCAATAATTATATCATTAATTTACTATTAATGGATATAGTACCTAGGTTATTAAACTAATTACTGTAAAGAAAACAAAGAATGGTAAAAATAAGGGAACATTGAATTGATAAATTTTTTTCTCAAAAATGTATTTAAATTTGAGGAGGAGGTATGTTTCGACTATAATCATATTTGGATCCACTTTATGTAATATTGACCTCCCAATGGTGAATAATTTTGAGTATTTACAAGAATGTCATTCCTCATCAACTGTAATTGGGAACTCGCCTTCCCCCATATTCAAACATAACTAGACATTTGGAAACTAAAAAACAATACCAAATCACTAAACAAATTCCCACCTCATTATTGAAATATTTCTTTTGGATTGAATCCAAACATTCAATGATTTTATGAAAACCCGAGGATAATACCCAATGAAGAGGTATTGTTCTTCAATTAGTATCATTATTTTACTTCTTTATCGACCATATTCAATTATTTTTATACCCTGATTATATAATAACAAAATAATCATTCATATACTAGGTATTTTTCATGTTATGTTAATAACCTCCAGTCACACACACTTCGATACAATTAATTACCAAATCATCATTTGTATGTGCACAAAAAAATACCTCATGAAACTATGTAATTTATTTATTCCATTACCACATATCATGGTTCCAAAGAAAGTAAATAATGAGTATAATTTTTTTATTCAGGATGATAAAGACATAGGTGATATTTAATACTTATGGTAAGGACTTTTCTTATCATTATTTTATTTCTGTAACATATATGTCATAATCCCCACTAATTTTTTGTTTGGTGTACAAAAATCCTATTAATTTATTTTTTAAATTTATCCGTAAATATATAGGAATTTATATATCTATTTTCTATATTTCATTCACGAGGGTTATTATTTAAAATATAAAAAGGTGGTAATGAATTTTTATCACAAATTTGATACTTTTAGTCATGTGTAATTCTATGTAACTATCATATTTTATGATTTGTATTTACATCCCCTAAAACATATATTAAACTGATTTTAATAATTATCATGGTATTTTATGTTTCATGTATTGTTATATTATCATGTGTATAATTATTCAATTATTCCAAAGTGGAATGATTTTTCTATTATAATATCTCCTATTATCAATATTCATTATGATTATGATCACAATAATGAGATATTATGGATAAAATCACAAAAAACCCTTGACTTTTATTCACCTATAGTTATTAAAAATATTTAAAAGTTATAAAATGATTTTTTTACTCATTGGTAAATTAATTTTCTGAGAAAATGGTTTTTAGAAAAATCAAAAAATATTTCTCATTTTGTTTCTAATATTTTTTTTCATTCAATATATTTTATAAAAATATTAAAAATTGTTATTAATATTTTAAAAATTATTTTTACCTATTTTATGTTTTAATAAGAATTTGAATTGAATAATCATATCACATTCCAAGACTTCACTTTTCTATCACATTTTCAATGAAGAAGTAATGTTATTTTTGGTATGAATAGAATTATCGATCGAGATGACTATTATTTATTTGATGCTTCAATAGAAAATTTACATGGTTATTTTTAATAAATAAATATTATAAATATTCTTGAAATTCATTTTTTATAAAATTGAGTTTCTTATAAAAGTATTTCCATTATGTTTAATGTTTTAAAAAAAAATTAAAAAAAAATTGATATTTTCCTCAAGAATTATTTAATTATATTTTATTGTTATTTCCCTTAATGATATCCATAACCATTGTTTCATACATTTCATTCACTAGGGATATTTATTATAGATTCCATCCTCATTATTCATATGGAAGCAATAATATTTATTCAAAAATATTTTTGTGAATCTGGTTTCTCTTCCATTTGATAATCATGTTTCAAATTTATTGTTATGGAACCCGTTTCTTATCGATATAATATTCATTTTTCATTGATATTTACATGAAACTGTGCATTTTTCATGGGAAAATAATTGTATAAATGGAATTATTAATGTATATAATAGATTTTTGATTAATTAAAACTCCTATATAAATTTTTCCTATAGTATTTCATGGAGATTATATATGTCAGGTTCACTCTAATAGCCAATGGTGAGCCTGTTATAGCTTAATGGATGGGGGCCCACTAATAACGATCCATTTAATTAGGTAATCATTATGTTATATTGATAATTATATTTGATGCTGGTCAAATAGTCCTTCCAATTTATAAGGGATCATTATATGTTTTTCACTGTTATATTATATGATGTTCTAAGATACCGTTATGTTTAATTTAATCCTGACATTATTTTATAATGATTCAATTGATCAAGATTGCTATCACAAATCTCATGATTATTTATTCTTTCAAAAATTTCATTTTCAATGTCTTATAACATGTTTCCATATTTAATGATCCATTTATTGATGGGTACTAATAATTTAATGTTTTCCTCACCCACTTTGACTTTGTCATCATATCCTTAACCTCCCTTTATTCTCATTGATGACATCAATTTTTTAATTATAATGTTTTACTTTGCTTATAATTTTATCTCATCTTTATTTTGTTTTTTCCCAGTTTATAAAGTATGAGGTTGTATAATTATCAGATTGTAAAACCCTGAGATTTTATGAGAAATATTTTTTTTATGTCTTATGTTATACGCAACAACAAAGGAATCTTTCACAATACACAATACTGTCTTGTCTTGCACTACATGCAATCGCGACCTTCCTCGATAGAGTGTGTAGTACGCAACACCGAGGTTCACTAAACAACAATATATTATTATGGACTAGACGTTATGAATATTATTAACAAAATTTTGAATTTTATAACATTATTATTCATCTTATACATTTTCTATAACATGGTAAGAGAACAAAATAAATATTTCGGGTAAAATAAGTATTTTTAAAAAAATGCAGTTTTTCCGTCTTTTGATGGCGCACCCACATTAAATCTATTTTTTGACATGTTTATAAGTTAAATTTTACAAAATAAAATCCTTATTTGGAATGAGTATATAAAAATTTACTTAGGATAAATTTTTTATATTTTTCTGAAAACTTTCATATTTTGATGAATAGTAAAAATACGCTAATTTTTAATTAAAAACGAGTTATTTCATTGAGATAATTTATATGGTTAAATTATAATAATGAATGGTTTTAAAGTAGAAATAGAATATATTTTTACCATTTAATATAATACATGTCATTAGCATTAATTTCACATTGAATTCATAGGTAAAAACATTTCAATCTTTGGCAATGTTTTAACTTCTAAAACGCATTTTCTTAACAAAGAGATTAATTTTGAATTAATAACTACAACTTATGTGTTTTGAATTTTGAAAAATTGATTCGATATTTGGAATCCGTGGGTCCAAATTATGTTAATAGTGTAAATTTTTTGGGCATTATGAATAGTAACTATGGTAAAATTTATTTACCAGAGTTAAAGATAAATCTTGTAATTTAGGGTAAATATAAGATTATAAAATTACCCTAAAACCTGGAAAAATACTATTGGATGACTAAAAGTAGACCCATATCACCTGAGGGTAAGATTAGATTAATTTAATGGACTTTTGTCCCTGAAAATAATTTAATTATTATTAAAACCAAAGAAAGTGACAACATGTCACTTTCTTAAATCTCATAAGTATAATAATTTTAATTTAGTGATAAACTTAATGAAACTTTGAACATTAATAGTCTCCAGAAATATAATACAATTATCTACATCATATGAATTTATTTATAACTTTTATGAACTAAATACTTATCAATAATTATGACACAATAGAGATGTTGAAATTATTTTATTAATTAAAATATCAAATAAATTGTTTTAAAAATATTAAAATAAATATTATATGAACTATTTAATGTGATCCACTAATTTTATAGAAACATATGACATTTTATGAATCTATTAAAGCTTATAGTTCGAATATATCATCTGCGTATATTTTATTTAAATTCAAATAAATTAATAGCGTCAAAATTGACACTATTGTTATTTTATAAAAATAACACATTATAAAATTGTTTAAAAATCACAAAAATATTTAATAATTATAAATTAAAATTTATATAGTCTAAAATGTCATAAAGTGTCAAATTATTGAAAATTCACAACACATATGTAATTATTTACAATAATTTAAAATTTAGAATCTTATTACCACAAATAAAATTAAATTGGTAAATAAAGATAAATCAAGTTTATAATGTTTAAAATAAATTTCTAACATGTCTAAATTTTATTGTTTGATGATATTACAACCCTATCCAATCTAATATTCGGATATGAGTCATTTTGGAAGTTTTTATGTGGGTTTCGGTTTTAATATAAACTAATATTTCTTAAATTTCCAAAGGTGCTCCTCTCCTCCCTTATAAAAGGGAACCTCCTCCCTATCCTCCTCACACCATTTTTAGCCTTCATTCTTGGCCAAAACCTGCCCATTTCACTTCCCCAATTCCCTAGAAACATCTTATAGGTCCTGGTCTTCTTCAAAGGCCAATTTTAGTGCCCTAAGAGGAGGTCTCAAAGAGGCTCTTCAAAGAAGAGGTAATGTCCGTTACCGATTCTTTCAACTTTATTTCTTCTTCTACTTCTTCTTATTTAGTTGTTTCATTATGATGTAATAAAATAAGTATCAATAATATACTGATATATTATTATAAGTATTAAAGAACCATATTTCGCCATCTATCCACCCTACAGAAAACGAAATCACCGCGCGTGCATACGTACAGAATACCATCTGCACGTCGTGGTGTAATCTATTTTCCACCACCACCTTACTTGGATGGGTATAATGGTGTAAATAATAACTATATATAATTATTTTAAAGTTATATTTATTCTGAAATAGTATACATACACTCCAATACAATTCCACAATCACGGGAATGATATCATCGCTCGTGCGTGCTTACGGAATATTGTCTCCACGATGTGATGCGACTCGTTCTACATGATCTTCATTTCATAATGATTATATAAATAAATTGAATGAATAAATATGATATATATTACACTAATACCATTTTGTGAATGATGTGTCTAAAACCTAAAAAGAGGAATAAGAATTTATTCGACAAAACACACATACGAATATTAAGTAATAAACACCCGAATAACAAGTAGCAATGAAATATTACTATTAAGAAGCTAAGAATATGACCATATATGACATAATAAAAATAATTATTATTCTAGAATAAGTCGATGACATTATTTAAATCTTTATACAGGATGTTCAAACACTTACGAAGAAAATCGAACCTAAGGTAAGGGAAAATCTCACAATCCCAATTTTATCTGAGATTGTTTATACTACAAACGTTACTGGGGAATATTTATCACCCACATCCATGTTTACTCAATATGTAATATTTATTACATACACATAAAATTGTTTAAATGCAATATTACCCTTTGCTGAGTTTTTAGTAAAAGATATGAAATGAATCTTTTGTCGTTTTTTGTATGAGGTACTTTTTGATTTTTCCTACCAAAGTACAGGAAGAATGTTTTTTTAACTTATACGGAATGAATGTATTTTTAGAACATTATTTACATGAAGCTTACTTTAGAAGTTTTCAAGATTATTTTTAATCAACTTCTTTTAGTTCAAAATTATATTACATGTTAATAAAAGAAAATGGTTTTTAAGTAGAAAGGATATTTTCCTCAAGAATGGAGTTCAAGTGTTTTTCCAAATTATTCTCCATATAAGATAATACAGGGTTCTATTTATATCCATATTTTTACATTGATTTGATTATTTTATAATGGATATTATTACGATATCCTTTTATGGATTATGTTATGATGACGTGATGTTTAAGAATCCAATTTTTATTACATGGGTTATGCTATGCTGTATGGTTTATGATTTTGTGGCACACATAAGAATGGAATCATTATGAGATGGGTGGGACCTATATATCCCTACAATGCATTGGGTGAAGATTTATATCTCATGAGATAGACATGGCTAGAATGGTTGGTTAAACCGGTTCAGTAAACCAAGACTGAAACGAGGAGTGAACTCGGTTCAGAAAAGGACTTTGTCCGCTAAGATAGTCTTGGCAATGAGTGTTAACTAATAAGAAATGATTTTCTTTGATTATGTGTGTATTTCACAAAGCCTCATGTTTTATGTTATGATTATTGGAATTATATTTCACTTCTATCATTTATCCCATGTTATGATCTCTTTTGCAGGATAATATTTTCAAATATTTATGTTCTTATAAATATGATATGTTTGATATTTCTTTTGATTACACTTACTGAGAATTTGAGCTCACCCTTTTGTATTTTTTCTTTTCCCCAAGTTAGTAAGAAGGATATTAAGTAGGATATTCCAAAAGGGACTCTAGATATGATGAAATAAATGGGAGACAAAGTAGATGATTTATGATCCAGTTGTTTATGTTTCCCAGTTTCTAAAGACACTATACCTATATAGTATTTTCTTGGTTTTGTTATATGTTGTAATAATTATGCTTCAATTTTGAAGTAATAAACTTGTATTTAAAGTATGGGTTATTATAGTTGGTATCAGAGGGAGGTTATAGTCAACCTTTGGAAACTAGGATGTGAAAGCCTTAGTAAAAAAACTACGGATATGTCTAAGCATAGAGCACAATATTAGTGTTTTGGAAATGGCCATAAACAACCAATGATAAGACCTTAAGTGTGAAATTTTATTCTTGATTATGTTTTTTCCTATTATAATTATTGTCGATCACACTATTCTTCTAGGTTTTAGTCAATGGATGGAACCCGAAGGAACTGTGTTAATGAAGAATGCGATGGGCAATGCAATGATTTTCTCCCTAAGCAACCAAACATTATGGGAGATAGAATGAAAAATATTGTATCCATTCTCACATAACTTTCTCAAGACATGAATCATGTAGGACTTCCAAACGAGCAAAGGAAAGAGAAACATTCTGTTGAATCCTTCATGAGGCAGCGTCCACCATCATTCAGTGGGTCTTCTGATCTTTTAGTGGATGAACAATGGATCAGTACCACTGAAAAGATATTTTCAGTTCTCCAATGTTCTAAACATGATAATGTCGTCTTAGCATTATATCGTTTGGAAGGTGATGCTGATCAATGGTGGAATCTTATTAAGAATACGAGGCAAAGGGATGAAATTGAGTCCATGGAATGGGATAAGTTCAAGAACATATTATTCAATAAGTATTTCCATCGTATTCTTCAAACAAATATGGAGAAGTATTTTCTTGAACTGATGAAAAAGGATGAAGAATCCGTTGGTACCTATGAAACAAATTTAACAAGACTGGCAAGGTATGCTTCCAGAATTATTATCCAACCTGAGAGTAAGATCGATCGATTCATTAGTGGTTTAAAACCAAGTCTTTAAATGGCATTAGCCATAAAGGACTTCAATAGCTATGAGGAAATTGTTCAATGTGCTCTCAAGGTTGATATGGAGATTGGTGTAACCCATCAGTCACATGGGTTTGATAAGAAGAGGAGGAAGGAATTCAAAGGAAAATCTAAAGACCACACTAAAAAGAAGATGAGTTTTCTCTTATGCTAAAAGTGTGGAAAAAAATATGGAGTAAATTGTCTTAAGGGAACAAGAAAATGTTATAAGTGTGGAAAAGAAGGTTATCGGGTAATTGAATGTCGATATAATGGGAAGAAGATGTCTAATGATGCAAAAAAGGAAGGGATACACAGAATGAACCTATTACACTTCAATTTTTCAAGTGCAATGAGATGGGGCATTATGCCAATCATTGCCCAAATCCAAGGGTTGATGATGATGATCGATGTTTACAAACTCTTAAGGCCAAATACAAAGGAATGTCACATGAAATTATTATCAGTGATGTGGAGTACGACAACGAAGTGGTGAGAGGTACACTTACCATCCACTCTAAAGTAGAAAATGTTTTATTTGATTCTGGATCTAATGAATCTGTGATTACTGAAGAACTTTTTTAAGGTATCATCGTATTACCTAAACAATTAGATGTTGAGTTGGCTGTGACAAATCCTAATGGTACAACAGTTGCATCAAAATTTTACAATTCTTCTCTGATTGAAGTTTGTGGGAAAGTGCTTCCTGCAAATCATATGATCCTTCATATAGTAGAATTTGATGTGATTCTGGGCATGGATTGGCTTTTTTATACGGAGCTCATATCAATTTCCAAAGAAGGGAGGTCACATTTCATATTCCAGATCAATCTATTATCGTCTATTGATGCAAGGATGAACATAACCTTCTAGTGGAAATTTCTTCCATTTTATGGGTCTTGATTTCACTAAATGAAGGTTATTTATCTCAAATGGCTGGAGAGAAACTCACGATTAATAATATACCCATTGTATGGAAGTTTTACGACATCTTTCTGGAGGAATTGCCAGGTCTTCCACCAAATCATGAAGTTGAGATTTCAATAGAACTCGTACTGGGTGCTTTGCCTATTTCAAAGACCACTTATAGAATGGCCCCAATTGAGTTGCAAGAATTGAAGAAGCAACTCCAAAGAATCTTGATAAAGGATTCATATTCCCTAGTGTGTCACCTTGGGGAGCACCTGTTCTGTTTTTTAAGAAGAAAGATGGATCAATTAGACTATGCATTGAGTATCGAGAACTTAACAAGATCACTATCAAGAAAAAATATCCTCTCCCACGCATTGATGACTTATTTGGCCAACTACACGGAGCTCAATAATTTTCCATGATTGATCTTCATTCAAGGTATCATCAATTAAGGGTCAAAAGGGAGGATATACCATAGACGAATTTTCATACAAGGTATGGACACTATGAATTTATAGTGATGCCATTTGGTCTTACTAATGCCTCTGCTATCTGCATGGATCCGATGAATAGAGTATTTAGAGACTATATTGATCAGTTTGTGGTAGTATTTATTGATAATATTCTGGTCTATTCAAAGATCAAGGAAGAACATGAAGATCACTTGAGAATTGTATTAAATACCCTAAGAAAGGAGAAGCTTTATGCCAAATTTAACAAGTGTGAATTTTGGATTCAAAAAGTTGCATTTTTGGGTCACATAATCTCAAAAGAGGGGATATCTATGGATCCAGCAAAAACAGAGGTTATCGAAAGATAGTCAAGACCAACAACAGTAACTGAGATCTAATGTTTTCTTGGTTTGGCTGGATATTACCGAAGTTTTGTGAATGATTTTTCAAGGTTATCTAACCCACTCACCAAGTTGACTCGGAAATGAGTTATGATTGTTTGGATGGAGGAATGTGAAGAGAATTTCAAAGAGCTAAAAATAAGGTTAGCCAGTGCACCTGTGCTCACACTACCATGTAGTGGAGAAAGGTTTTTGATCTATAGTGATGCATCCAAGAAGTGAATGGGGTGTGTTCTCATGCAAAATGATATGGTGATAGCTTATGCCTCACGACAGTTGAAAATCCATGAGCAAAATTACCCAACTCATGGTTTGGAGTTAGCTGCGGTAATCTTTGCATTAATGATTTAGAGGCATTACCTTTATGGTAAATGGTGTGATATTTATACTGATAATAAAAGTTTAAATTATATTTTCACACAAAAGGAGCTGAATATCCGTCAAAGAAGATGGTTGGAGCTGATTAAGGATTACGACTGCTCACTTCATTACCACCCTGGGAAAGCAAACAAGGTAGTAGACACATTAAGTCGACAAGACCATGCTAGATTATCCATGATGAGGATCACAAAAGATCCAATATTTATGGATTTACAAAGGATGGATCTTAGAATTATAATGGAAAGGGAAAAATATTATCTTTATTAAATTAATGTTCAGCCATCTATACATGTGAAGATTAAAGAGGCATAGAAAGAAGATGTAGAGTTACAAAAAAAGGTGAGAAATGTTCCTGAATTCAACCTTGATTGTGATGGGTTAATAAGGTTCAGGAATCAGGATTTTGTTCCTCCAATTCCAGAATTAAAGAAGGATCTACTGGATGAGGCTCATAGTTCATCATTTTCTATTCATCGTAGAAGTATAAATATGTATAGGGACCTAATAGAGTACTTCTGGTGGGATGGAACGAAAAGAGATGTTGCTGAATATGTATCTTGATGCTTGGTTTGTTAGCAAGTTAAAGCTGAGAGACAAAAGTTTAAGGGGTTGTTACAACCATTACCCATACCTAAATGGAAATTCCAAAACATCACTATGCACTTTGTCATTGGACTTCATAAAACATCCAAAGGCAATAATGCTATCTGGGTTAAAGTTGATCATCTTACGAAGTCGGCACACTTCGTTGCTATTAGAGATGATTTTTTCTCTTGATCATCTTGCCAGGATATATGTAAAGGAAGTGGTAAGATTTCATGGAGTACCACTTTCCATTATATCTGATCGGGTTTCGAGGTTTACCTCAAAATTCTGGAGAAGCCTTCAGCATGCTCTACATACATAGTTGAGTTTTAGAGCTGCCTACCATCCTCAGACAAACGATCAGTTTGAGAGGACAATTCAAACTCTAGAAGACATGTTGAGAGATTTCTCTATGGATTTCAAAGTTGGTTTGTATCAACACCTATCTTTGGTGGAATATTCTTAGAATAATATATTTCACTCCAGTATTCAGACGGCTCCTTATGAAGCCCTCTATGGAAAGAAATGCAGAACTCCAACTTACTGGGATGAAGTTGGGGAAAGAAAGCTATTAGGACCTGATCTTGTTGATGAGATGGCAGAAAAGGTTAGATATATTCAACAACACATAAGAGCATCTCAGAGTCGACAGAAAAGTTATGCCGAAAACCGATGAAAAGACCTAGAGTTTGAAGTGGGTGTTAAAGTGTTCTTACAAATATCTCCCTGAAAGAGGATCATGAGATTTGGAATGAAGGGAAAGTTGATCCCTCGATATATCAATCCTTTTAAAATTCTAGATCTTGTTGGGATGGTAGCTTACCGATTGGCGCTTCCACCGAGTCTATCTCAAGTTCATGATGTATTCCATGTATCACTCTTGAGAAAGTACATACCCGATCCTCCACATGTACCCATCTCATAAGTTGTACCGCTGGAGCAAGATATTTATTATTAAGAACATCCAATAAAGATTCTTGATCGTAGAGAAAAAGTCCTACGGAACAAGACCACTCGCTTGGTGAATGTTCTATAGAGGAACCACCAATTAGAGGAAGCTACATGGGAACATGAGGATATGATGAGGGAGAGGTATCCTCATCTGTTTGTAATGAAGTGACAAATTTCGGGGGTGATATTCATTTTAAGGGGGGTAAAATATAACACCCTGATATTTTATGAGAAGTATTTTTTTATGTCTTATGTTATACACAACAATAAAGGAATCTTTCACAACACACAATACTGACTTGGCTTGCATTACACACAATCGCGACCTTCCTCGATAGCGTGTGTAATACGCAATACCAGGTTTCACTAAACAACAATATATTATTATGGACTAGATTTTTTGAATTGTATTGACTACATTTTGAATTTTATAACATTATTATTCATCTTACACATTTTCTAGAACATGGTAAGAGAACAAAATATCTTTTTCAGGTAAAATAAGTATTTTTCAAAAAATGAAGTTTTGCGACCTTTTGATGGTGCACCAACATTAAATGTAGTTTTCGACATGTTTATAAGTTCAATTTGACCAAATAAAATTCTTCTTTGGAATAAGTATATTAAAATTTAGATTGGATAAATTTTTGATATAGTTCTAAAAACTTTCATATTTTGATGAATTGTAAAAATACAATAATTATTAATTAAAAACAACTTTTTTCATTGAGATAATTTATATGGTTAAATTATAATATTTAATGTTTTTAAAGTATAAAAAAAGTATTTTTAATATTTAATATAATATATTTCATTAGAAATAATTTCACATTGAATTCATAGGTAAAAACATTTCAATCATTGGCAATGTTTTAACTTCTAAAACCCGTTTTCTTAACAATGGGATTAATTTTAAATTAATTACTACAACTTATGTGTTTATAATTTTGAAAAAAGGATTCTATATTTGAAATCAGTGGGTCCATATTATGTTAATAGGATATTTTTTATTTTTGAGCATTATGAATAGTAACTACGGTAAATTTTATTTACCATAGTTAAAGCTAAATCGTGTAATTAAGGGTAAATATAAGATTATAAAATTACCCTAACACCGGCCAAAATCCTATTGAATGGATAAACATCGACCCATATCACCTAATAGTCGTATTATATTCATTTAAATGATTTTTTTCCATGAAAATAATTTAATTATTCTTAAAACCAGAGAAAGTGACAACATGTAACTTTCTTAAATTTTATAAGTATAATAATTTTAATTTAGTGATAAACTTAATGAAACTTTAAACATTAATAGTCTCACTAAATATAATACAATTATCTACATCATATGAATTTATTTATTATTTTTAGTGATTAAATAATTATAATTAATTATGACACAATAGTGATGTTAAAATTATATTATTAATTAAAATATCAAATAAACAGTTTTAAAAATATTAAAATAAATATTATTTGAACTATTTAATGTGCTCCCTTAATTTTATAGATACATATGACATTTAATGAATCTATTAAATCTTTTAGTTCGAACGTATCTTTTGTATATATTTTATTTAAATTCAAATAATTGAATAGTGTCAAAATTGACACAATTTTTATTTTAAAAAAATAACATAATATAAAATTGTCTAAAAATCACAAAAATATTTAAAAATTATAATTTAAAATTTAATGGTCGACAATGTCATAATGTGTAAAATTATGGAAAATTCACAACACATATGTAATTATTTATAATAATTTAAAATTTAGAATATTATTACTATAAATAAAATTAAATTGGTAAATACAGATAAATCAAGTTGATAATGTTTAAAATAAATTACTAACATGTCTAAATTATATTTTTGGATGATATTACAACCCTATAACATATTATATTTGGAGATGAGTCATTTTATAAGTTTTTTAGTGGGATTGAGATTTAATATAAACAAATATTTCTTATATTTCTAAAGGTGCCCCTCTCCTCCCTTATAAAAGGGCACCTCATCCCTCTCCTCCTCACACCAAATTGAGTGTTAAATCTCGGCCAAAACTTTCCCATTTCCCTTCCCCACTTCCCTAGAAACATCCTAGAGGTCCTGGTCTTCTTCAAAGACTAATTTTAGTGCCATAATAGGAGGAATCAAAGAGGCACTTCAAAGAAGAGGTAATGTCCGTTACCGATTCGTTCAACTTTATTTCTTATTCTATATCTTTTTTATTATTTGTTTCATTATGAAGTAATAACATCGGTATAACTCATATACTGATATGTTATTATAATTATTAAACAACCCTATTTCACCATCTATCCATCCTATGAATAACAAAATCACCGCGCTTGCGTATGTACAGAATACCGTCTCCACACCGTGGTGTAACCTATTTTCCACCACCAACATACATTGATGGGTATAATGGTGTAAATAATGAATATATATGATTATTGTAAATTTATATTTATTCTGAAATTGTATACATACACTCCAATACAATTACACAATCATGGGATTGATATCATCGCTTGTGCGTACATATGGAATACCGTCTCCATGATGTGATGTGACTCGTTCTACATGATCTTCATTGCATAATGATTATATAAATGAAATGAATTAATAAATATGATATATATTACACTAATAACATTCTATAAATTAGGAGTCTATATTCTAAAAAGAAAAATAATAATTTATTCGACAAAACACACATACGAACATAAAGCAATAAACACCCGAATAACAAGTAGCAATGAAATATTATTATTAAGAAGCTAAGAATATGACCATATATGATATCATAAAAATAAGTATGATTATGGAATAATTAAATGACATTATTTATATTATTATACAGGAGGTTTAGACCCTTAAAATCAAATCAGACCTAAGGTAAGTGAAAATCTCACAGTCACACTTTTATCCGAGACTGTTTATACGTCAGAATTTACTGGGGAATATTTATCATCCACATCAATGTTTCCTCAATATGTAATATTATTTCCATACAACTACAATGGTTTAAATCCAATTTTACCCTTCGGTGAGTTTTTAGTAAAATATATGAAAGGAATCTTTTGTCATTTTTCGTATGAGGTACTTTTTGACTTTTCTGGCCAATGTATACGAAGAATGTTTTTTTAAAAAATATATGACATGAATGGATTTTTAGAACATTATTTCCATGAATATTCCTTTACAAGATTTCATGTCTATTTTTAATCAAATTCTTTTAGTTTAAAATTATATGACATGTTAATAAAGGTAAATGTTTTTGAAGTAGAAAGGATATTTTCCTTAATAATGGAGTTCAAGTGTTTTATAAAAATTATTTTTCATCTAAGATAATATAGGGTTCTATTTATATCTGTATTTTTACATTGATTTGATTATGTTATGATGGAATTATTTTTATAATATCATTTTATGTATTATGTTATGATGATGTGATGTTTAAGAATCCAATTTTTATTAAATGGGTTATGCTATGATGTATGTTTTATGATTTTGTGGCAAACATAAGAATGGAATCATTATGAGATGGGTGGGAAATATATCTCCCTCTAATGAATTGGGTAAAGATTTATATCTCATGAGATAGACATGGCTAGAATGGCAGGTTAAACTGGTTTAGTAAAACAGGACTGAAACGAGGAGTGAACTCGATCTAGAAAAGGAATTTTTCTCCTAAGATAGTCATGGCAATGAGTCTTGACTACTAAGAAAATATTTTCTATGATTATGTGTGTATGACACAAATCCTCATGTTTTATGTAATGATTATTGGAATAACATTTCACTTCTATGATTTATCCCATGTTATGATCTCTTTTGCAGGATAATATTTCCAAAATGTTATGTTCTTATAAATATGATATGTTTGATATTTCTTTTGTTTACCCTTACTGAACATTTGAGCTCACCCTTTTTTATGTTTTCTTTTCCCCAGGTCAGGAAGAAGGACATTAAGTAGGATATGTGAAAATGGACTCTAGATATGGTGAAATAAATGGGAGACAACGTAGATGATTTATGGGCAATTTGTTTATGTTTCCCAGTTTCTAAAGACACTATACCTATATGGACCTTTCATTGTTTTGTTATATTTTGTAATAATTATGCTTCAATGTTTACGTAATAACATTGTATGTAAAGTATGGGTAATTATACACAATTATAATGATTATTTCTGAATGTGAAAATGAAAAATATTAGAAAAATTGGTAAAAATCTCATTTAATGTTAAATAAAATTCCTATATAAGATTTTTTCCTAATTATCTAAAACATTAATCATAAAAGTTATATGATTATGCATATGATACATTTATTCCCTTTGTTGTTGTATGGTTTGGATGTAAAAAATTGGGACACAATTACGAGCATCAAAGCATTAAGTTTAAATATTACAATTTTAGAATTGGACTTTGGAAGGATTGATTAGGGATATTATATAATCTACAACATTTCAATCCTAATTTCTAGGAACCTCTTATCCCTAAAAAAATTACCCACTACAAAACATGGCATCATAGAAACCTCCCGGAGTTATGGCATACTCCACTAAAGATCAAATATATTTGATTTTTTCTCATACCATAGGGGCCCAATGTGCTATATATCATCATTATTTTTCATGAAAACAAACCATAAATTTCATAAATCAATGTCTATTATTATTTAACACATATTGCTTTAATTTTTTTTCATTTTCAAATCCTTATTTGAGGCATTTTAACAAACACATCATTTTCATAAAATATAACTTCCAATAAAAATCCATTTTTAAATGTATTTCTATTTCCAACAAATTTCATAAACAAAAATCATTAATATCAAGAAAAAATATATTTAATAAATAAAAATAATTAGAAGAAATAAGATTCAAATAATGACTCTAAAATGGTAGACTATAGGGTAGATGCACCTTTATTCAAAATAATGAAATCTTATTTACATCCATGATCGGTTATAGGAATGGAAGATATTTTGTACAATAGAACCCATATCTGATAAAAATTATTTAAATTATCAATATATATACTAAATATAGTGATCTAGTCTCATAAAAACTCAAATAGGTACAAAAGAATAATATGGAGCATATTCGTATTGATCTAGATAAATGGGTTATAGTCCACGGGGATCAAAACAGTTAATTAAAAAAATTATCCAATAAAATATTGATGGAGAGAACCAAAATAATCACAAAAGATAATTTCAAACAATTATAGTCTAAATATTATAAATAGGTCATATTAGATTAGTTAATTTTTATATCTGTAATAAATTAAATTATGGTGCTTAATTAATGTAATTTTAAGAGGCATAACCAGATAGCAACTGGGTAACCACTGGCTAGTATGTGGGACCAAGAAGTGTTCTTGTAGTAATAGGAATCCCCTAATCAACTGATAGTAGTATGATAGCTATCTTTTGGAAGAAAAAGACATATTGGTGTTCTATAAACCAACCCAGGCGAGTCTATGGACCTTCACTATGAAGTAGGTGGAATTCAGTTTCCACAAACTTATAGACATTCTTCTCCATACCTTAGGACAACATCATAAACAATATTATAAGGAAAAAAATGGATTTAACCATGATTCTACATGTTTTTGTGTAAAATTAATTGTCAAAATCCTTGAATGAAATTATTACGGTGTATCATTAATTTTTTATAATTTTTATTTTTAATTTACAATATTTGTTGTGACATTTTTTAAAATCATTCATGAGGGTATATAGATTTATAGTTTTGGAGATATTATTCAGTTGTTGATGTGTTTTACACTATTCAGTATGTTATATTTTTATGAAAATTTAACTGTATGCTATGAATTTTTTGGTTGATGGTTATTAATTTAAAGAATGTTTTTTTTATAATTAGAAATTTAAAAATTTCATGAAAATAACGAATTGTTTATAAAATTGGTAATTTATTTCAAATAAATAAATAAATAAATAAATAAATGACTATAATTATAAAAATATATATTTAGGAATTATATGAATTATTTACCAATTTTTGAGTAGTAATGTGTATTCTTATATTTAATTGTTAATATGTAATGTACAATAGAGGTGAGTAATGGTTTGATTATTATAAATGATCTTTTGTAAAGATAATAACTATGGTGTCGAAATTTTAACTATCTAATTTGTTCATTTTTACTTTTCAATTTTTGTGACATATTGAATGGAATAATATAAATTTTTGACGAAATAAATAAATTAATTTTTTATTCATTTAATTGATAAGTAAAATTTCATCTTCTGTGAATATTTAATGTGTGGTAATAAACATAAATGGTTATATAATATGTGTTAGTTAAATGATAGTGTGTAATTAATTTTTTTAATAACATTATTTCAATTTAATGAATGTTTATTACTAATATTTTATGGTGGAAATATTACTTGGGAATTAAAAATAATAATTGTTATAATTATTATATTTAATATTTAGAAACTATATTTTTATATAGAGAATTGTGTCTCTATATATATTTTTTTCCTTTTACATATAAACATTGACACCTAGAAAGATATTATATAATAGTGATGGGTTAATTCATTATATCGATATATATTGAAATAAAAATATAATATTGAAATAAATAAAAATAGATTAGTAAAGGGAATAAATTTATTTATGTGCGGCTAGTTCACAACATTTTTTGTGATTGTATAAAATATATAAATACATGTTGGGGGTGTGGAATACAAAATAAGATGTGGAAATAAAAAAAATAAAACAAATAGTTATTTATGTAAAGGGGTCATGAGGTTCAAAACCGTGATATTATGAGCATTCAATTTGTTCAGGTGTAAAAAATTTACGAAGGGCTAAAATAATAATAAATTATAAAATTAATGAATAAAATTCAAAACAATTAGTAAGAAGGTGCTGGGGTAGGTGTAATGTTGTTTGAATGAATGGGGGTATATGGAAAAATTTTATCATCACACCATATCTCCCTTATCCCTTATTATCTCTACCATCTATTCTAAATTCGCTCTGAAAAATTATCATAAATTTAGTCTTTGATATCTCAATCAATATTGAATGGATTGAAACAAAATTTGAATCATTGGATTTTTCCATATTAGAAGAATAAATGTGTTTTATTTTTTATAAACATTCTACCATTTCCTAAAAAGTTAATTAAATATGAATTTCACATTTAAAATATTGATGATTAAATTATTATTTTTAATGATTCATTGGGAGTCATCTCTTTTTGGTGAATCATAAATTAGTTTGGAAGTTCACCAATTTTATGTTTGTGTTATCATTTTATCCTTTGATATCATAATAATTTCCCATGTTTGATTTATTTATAGTAGGGATGAAATAAAGTATATTTGGAATTATAAAATTAATAGTTGATTTGTAACCCCTACATAAATTTATGGACCATTTTTGGGATCTTGGATGTCTATTGGGATGTGTTCATTCCTGGACTTGTTCTACCACACTAGGTCTAATAGAATTAAAAAATTAAATGAAAATTAAAATGTGATTAATCTATGAGATCATTTTACTTATTTAATGAATAATATAGTTTGAAAATTGCATAATAAATACCTTACATTCCAATACATTTATTAAATGAGAATCTATTGACTATGTAATTTTATTAAAAGGATTATTGATGTATGTAATTTATTAATTGTTAAAATTATGTGGTAAAATGATTATAGGATTTATTGATAAAATATACAAACAAAATGGTGTATTGATATGATTTAATGATGAAATGATTTAATAATAATCTCTGGTTTAAATTTTTATTTGAGTAACTCTTATTGAATTGAGTTTTATGGGGAATCACCTTAGGGAATATAAAACAAATTATTACTAAATTTGTTATATGATTAGTGTTATTATATATATACGATTTGGTTAAAATAAAAGAAGTTCTTTAAATATGGTGTTCTATTGTTATTTTTACTATTTTTAGACCATTATATAATTCCATGGACCCAATATACATGTTATTATTATTATTATTATTTATGTAACTTGATGTGATCCCATGGTTTCGATATTGTTTTTATTTTGATTATTACTATTTAAAAACATTAATTGGATTCAAATTAACACTTATGTTCATTATTATGAAAATTAGTGTGTGGGGTCCATGGTGTGATTCCAAGGATCTGTTGTGCATTTCATTAATACTACTATAGTTTCAGGTCCATGTACTCCGTTCACAAGATCTATTATTCCCATATACATATAATCCTGAAAATATTACCCGAGGAAGATACAATGAATAATTTCTTACGTAGATATGCTTGACCTAGTGTGTCACCCTTGATTATAGATTTGATAGTATATATATATATTATTCATTGTAACATTACACATTGTTTTCCATACATGAACATAACTATATACTACTCTCAAACATGATATGATTTATGAGATATTGGTGGTGGCCAACAAAATTTTACTCAGACCTACATTAGGTCACCATTGGTACCCATGTAGACTTCATAGTTTCAATTAAAATAAAATTTCCCTTGGATTGAGGCATTATATTAGTGCTCAGGATGGATATAACTAGTTTATGACCCTTTATTTAGTGTTTTCTTGTTTTTTTATTTTATTCATTGTGTAATTTTTGTATTTTGATTTTTTGTCTATTTCTCATGTATACATGATTAATTTTTTTAGAAATATTTAATTATTGGTACATACCAAATTATCCATTTTATTAATTTATCTAAATCATTTTATTTTATTGTACATAATTTTGATGATATTGTACTATAATATTTAGATATAAATATCCAGATTTTAACAATGTAGATTTTCACTACATGTCATAACCCTTTGGTTTAAGGGGAGGCCTTCTTGATGCCATTTATGATCTAAATTATGTTTCTTATTAGTGATCTGGGAGGAAGAAGTTACATATATAGTATGGTTTATCATTATATTTAATTAGTTAAATATATTCAAAAAAATTATATTTAATTATATTAATATAAATATTCAAGACTATATATATATATAGTGAAAATATTTCATTATCTGTTTAATTTATAATATTTTTTAGATAAAAGTTTTAGTATTTAAAAAAAATTAAGATTTTAGAAGAATTTTCTATATTATATTTTTAATATTTTATAAATTTATACACTTATAAATTATTTTATATTTATGTTTTTTTAAATTTATATATATATATATTAAAATAATTATTAATATATTATTAAAAATACACAGATATATATATATGTGTGAAAATAATTTCAAAAAAATAATTAATCATATTAATATATAATTAATAATGAATAATTCATTTTATAAATATATAATAAAATATATATACACATAATACCAACTAACATAGTGAATTTTACTAAATAAGGGTAGACAAGAGTATACATCCATGGGGATGATAGAAATAGAGACCAAGAGCATCCCTGATGAAATGAGAAATCACAACATAATGAAAGGATCAAGGGGAGAAAAATTACATGAGGGGACAGTCATAGGTATCCAATGAGGAAAAGAAATCTGACACATGATTTCCTTCATGCTAGATGTGTGAAATATATGTACCAGTATATAAAGGTGCCCTGAATTCACGGATCAGGTACGTGATGGGCTAGGGAGTGATTAATCACACATGGGAGAGCTTGAAATGATCTAGGAATCTAATTACACTGAGGAAAGGGAGATATTCATTAAATTTCATAAAGACAATCCACTATGCATTTCCTTAGCCTCTACCTTGAAAGAATCATCAGGAACCACTTTATTATATTAAATAAGTGTAAATATATTTATATAATTTTAAATTAGTGTATCTATTATAATTATTTGGATACAATAATTTTTATAAAACTATATGTACTTCCCGATATCACAAAATATGTATATTAGTATAAAATATTAATTAAAAATTTAAATAATTTTATTCGATGATCATAAATGGTCGATCAGAATATCCTTAAAATTCTAAGATCCAAAATAGTGATTCATACACCAACTGTCTCCAAACACCTTTTTATTTTATTTAGTATTTATAATATCCTTTATAATATACGATAAATATAAATATTTGGGCTCTAAATGTTTTGCAGATAATGACTGATCATTATCAATGCTAAAAATAGCACTCAAAAAAGGTTAATTTATCATCTTATTTATTTTTACCATAGATAAAGGTAAATATTATTAGAATTTTTAAGTAAGAGATGATAACACATTTTTACACCTTCTTAAATAATTATAAATATATCACTACTCAAATCCTCCATTTAATAAATATTGGATATAAACTTGTACTAATCTATCTACGTATCATTTTGGATATATAAACTTCTAAAATTATTGGTATGCATTTCAAAATATATTTGTATGATTATCATAATCCGTAAAGAATTATTCATCAGAGTTTATAATTATTATCCATATACATTGATCATCTGTATGTCTAAATATGTATTGAAAATAAATTTTAAGATAGTAAATATATTGTTTGAGTATATAGTTATATATATATATATAAACATTTGTTTACATATATGAGTTGGTGGTTTGGTGTATATTTCTGTCTTTGTGCATTTATATATATTTGTGTATGGGTTGTCTCTGTGTTTTTAATCTATTTATGTGTTTGTGTACCCTTGAATATATATATATATATATTGTCTATATATATGTATTTATATATTCATATAAATATATTTATATTTATATGTAACTACATAAATGTATTAGATTTTAATGGTATAATTCCTTATACAGAATTTAAATTTGAAATACATTGAGAAATCTAGGTAATAAAATATACCTATGAACTGGATAAGGATTTATGATCATCCATCCATTTATCAATCACTGGAATGAATGTGGTGAGAATTGTGGTGAGTCTGTCATCGGGTATCTGTTATTCAGGATATTGGAAGGAATGGTATTATTGAATGTATTTCTCTTTAGTATCACATAGTTCAACATCTTGGAATTCTTCAAATATTTCATATACATCATCATCAAATCAGAATGTATTTATTTTATAAACTATCAGATGGATAAAAATCAAAATCAAAATTCCTTGTTCAAGGTGAGTAGTCAATTCTCTACAATCATTATGTTCAACCTCATTATATTCCATCATGTTGTCCATCACATCAATTATTTGACTGAAAAATCTGGTTAGTCTTTTAAATTGATGATGCCATTGAGTTTGCTAAAAATTAAAGTAATAATGTATGTAATGCTTAGCCATGCAATTGTCATGGTATCCTTGATACCCAAGGGCTCCTACATCTGGCTGATAGCGTGTTCTATTCCACCATGGTGGCTGGAATTTTTCTTACTCAGTAGAATATATATCATTCCAAACACAGTTCTTCTATGTCCACACTTCTAAATTTAGTGCTTCTCATATGATTGGATACTCTAAATGTTCATTATCATCTGTTGAGGTAAGAGAATATGGGTGATATCACATGTAATTAATGATATAAAATAACCAAAACTACCATGCATATGTTATTTAAAAAAAATAAAGTAAAAACCATATACTAAAATAAGTAAATATGAATATGATATGTAATGCCTTTAACATAATAAAATTGTCTCGAATAAACCACCATGGTCATCTTCTCCCAAGCACCATAGTCAATATTTGATTCACCATAAAGGTATTGTAGATTCCTCTGGGCATGAATCAAAATTGAGATTTATATTACCACAAACCATACAAACTAAAAAGCACAGTATAGAAGAAATGTGGTGTTGAGCCCATAGAGTGTGGAGATAATGATGATGAAAATGCTAGAATAATTATTAGTTCACAAAAATACTAGATTTAATTTATTAAAATAATTATCAAAATTGGAATAAGTGAATTGAAATAGAGAAATATAAGATATAAGAATCATTTTATAGGGGTACTTATCAAAATTAAATCATCATTACTTTAACAGTAATTAGTTTAAACAGTTGCACAACAAAAAAAATTCATCAATAGAATAAATGAATATATCTAATAAAAAAAGCCTAGAATTCTAACTCTACTTGGTTAGATGAATCCAAATACTGAAATTGCATTTATTTTATACTACAAAAATTATACCTGTAATTCAATTGAATGATCCTGACCAATTTATGTCAATTATATTTGGGTTTATTCATTATTGAAAATATATATCCAATGAATCAATTTAGAATAAAATATAAGTGAATAAAAAACATGACACTATCATATAAAATTATTTTTAGAGGTATAGGAAAATCAAAAAATAATGATATACACCCCCTTTTAATGATTCCTCTCTCTCCTATGGGTTTTGTCCAACCATCGACGGGTGATCATAAACGATCATTAAAACCAAATCTATAAGGAATAAATTAAGAAAGAATTTATGTAAAGAGGATTAATAAAATTATTAGATTTGAATTCAACTTATTAGAATTCAATATTACCTGGAAGATGAAGAATGAGAAAAACAAGTGAAAAAACCTATCTACTGCAGCCTCCCAATGGTCGAACCTCTAATTTCAAATGGAATTACACAATCACATTGAATACCGACCAATTTATAACCCATTTATTCATTAACAGATTCCCCATGTAAAAAATTTGTTCTAATGGCCAGTTGGGTCAAAGGAAGTCTTAAAATCCAGCCAATGATTCGTTGGAAATACATATCTTTTTTCATTGTCGGGCTATTAGATTAGGTGTAATATGATTACATGTCATGTAATCCTCATGAATGTTTCCTACATAACATGAACTGTAATATTCTGTTGAAATATACATTATCAAAATGTGTATAAAAATTACATGACTACTAACATCTACTTGAATTTCCAAAATCCATGTTTCATCCTCCTTCTTCAGTTTCGTATCTTGGATATACTCCATGATCTTCTTTAAAAATATGCTGGCATGCCTCTTTGATTCACTCACGAAGCAAATTATAATTTTTTTCACCAATTCCAATATTATCCTAGGTATTTTTCGAAATGAAGGTCCTTCATAAGAATACAAAAAACATTAATATTCGAAGTAGAACTTATATTAAATAAATTATTATTTAATGAATTCATACATAAAAACACATCAAAATATTTATATTGAATAGAGATATTAAATACCCCCATACTCAAATATATACAAGTCCTGAAGTAAAATCTCGACCTCAAATCAATAAGGGTCTATACCTTAAAAATGGAATTTTAAAATTATGATATAAACATATTATAAATATGTATTTTTAATCCACAATGGTGAGCCTATGAAGAATACCCAAAATCATGGTTCATTTAAAATTTGAAATTTAAAAAATTTATAACTTTTCATACACATTTATCAACATTTTATCAACCACCATGCCATTCATAATTACGTAACCATTTAATTTTTCAACTCATCACTAAATGTAATAATTGTAGGGACTTATTCACATACCTCAAGTATTTTATCCTAACTATAGCCATGCATTGAATCTAAATTATCCACCGAGTAATGACAAATATCATAATTAATCATGAGGGATTTCAAGTAAGGATCATAAGAATCAATGTATTAAGGTAGTTAGGTAAAATATTGAAAATGAAATAAGGCTCAATAGAATGATTTAATATAATGTATAATTCATGATATTAAAAAGACAAGATCAATTAAATTCTCATAACTGAATTATAATGTCATTTAAAAATACCCTAATATATGCAGTTAAAATTCATAGAAAATGTAATCATAATTAAAATTAATCATCTATTATTGTTCTTTTTTAATGTTTTGAGTGGAGTAAACCTTAATTGCACCACCTAACCACATATGATACAAATCATTAGTCTCAAAAATTTCTATTTTTGGTTCTCCCAATTTTCATTCCAATTTTCATTCAAATTTTTTATTTTTGGAAGCTAAAAAAGGAAATGTACAAATCTCACATCTTACTAAATATGATTATGTGTACATTGTTCAGGAAATGGTGATTTTGGCCTTGCAAAAGGAACAAACCAATTTTTTATTAATTTTTTTAACAACAAGGTCGATATAAAAAATAATATAATAACTATAAATATGAACCTTCCACAAAATCCCATCGAAACACCACACAATCTCCTATAATGAACAGTATCCCATATCCAACATGGAAAACTTATCCCACACACTCATTCAATTTAATATCATAAATAATAAAAAGTGTTGTGTAGGAAATGAAAAATTGGCTTGTAACATGTAATAATCCTAAGAAGGTCTTCCATGGATACTACAGGCTAATGGTGGATCAATGTAAATGTGGATGTCAAGATAAATTTGTCCATAAACAAAATTCCCCAGTAATTTCAAAACATATTTTTTTCAATCATAACACTGATATTATATCAGATCATGTTCTATTCTGTGTACATGCCCTATGTTTCACACAAGAGTTATGCTCAAAAAATAGAAAATATTTGGATCAAAATCTAAATAGTAATAAAAATATAATATCTTTCAATTAGGTCTTAGAATGAAAATAAATAACCAGTTTTTTCAATTAATGCTTCTAGGAGTCAATATGAAGAAAAATAATCATATCAACAGACATTTTCATGAAATTCAAAATTAAAGTAAGAAATTAACATTAAAAATTTTCAATTATTAATTATTAATTTATGGGCATCATATCTCATATTTTCAAATACAATAAAATATGTCTCATCCGTATTGATGTATCATAGATAAGCGATTCCATGAGAAACACTTAATGCACATTTTTGGTGAATTTCAATCAATTCATATCTTGAAAAGTTTCAATTCATTTTTTTCAAATAATGTTATATAAAAGAATAGGGTGAAATGATATAAAGAAAGTAGAAATAGTACTCCCCTTTAATTGATGCTTCTGAATGATTCTCATAGGTTCTTTCTATCTAGGTTCAGGATGTGTAATCTGATTACGTGATTTGTAATGTATTTAATCTCCACAATTGCTTCTTTATTCATACTTCAAGGGGAATGAAAGATGAAAATAAACAATGAAAGAACACACCATCTAAAATTTGAAATATATAGATCATATAGTTATTGAGGCCAACCACATAGATATTTATTTAAACAAATAAAATAAAATAAATATAATCCATAGAAAGAAATTTTAATATATGGGTTACCTCACAATATCATCTATTTTTATGGTTTTTCAGCTGAACATTTACATCCTCTAGCTAATTGTAACATTATATAGTACTTTCCTTCTTCGATTTACCCACAACAAACTCTATTATTCTTAATGGGTATATTTTTGTTGGTTCATAAATTTTTTTTTCATATATAGTGTTGTGATTCATTATAATGTGTGATGTAGTAAAAATAAAAAGAAATTGAAATCTAACAAGAGTTTGTAGTTCTCCTGGTCCACTGCTACTTCCTCATTTTCATCCATGGATTTAGTTTGTTGAATGGTTTCTTTAGTAGGATTGTATGTGTTATTCTATTCATCATGAAATTTTAAAAGGGAGACCCAATTATCCTTTGTCTCGGGAATACATGTGAAGACGATGTATATTTTTTAATTGTCCCATTTATTTATTTTTTCTTCTCCCATCATAAATTCACTAGATTGTACCTCTTTTACCTCTTTCACGTATTCACTTACCATTATTGTTTCTTCTAATCCTATAGATTATATTTTTTTTATCCTCCTCCTATTATTCCTCTTAAACTATCTAATTTATAATTTATATCTAATTTCTTTCCTCTTATACATATAGTTGTAAAAGGATTTCTCGTAATTTGTATTTTTCTTGTTTGTATCTACATACGGGACCCTTCAAGTTATGATATTTCTTCTAAATCCAAAGGTTTTCCTATTTCAATATTTCCAACATACTATAGGTAATATTCTTTATTATTATCATCTAATTATTCATAATTTTTTTCTGTATTATTGACATAATCTTCCTTTGGATATTATTCATCTTCGAACCTAGAAATCCATTTATAAGCTTTTAGTAGTAAGTTACATACCGAAGAATTTAAATTCGACATAAATTGGGAGTGGTGAGTAATCAATGCTTCTTGTTAATGGAGTTGTGATTATTGATCATCAATCCAATTATCCAACACTAGAATAAACATGGTGTGCAATGTGGCTAGTATTCCTTATGAGGCCTGTTCATATAAGTTTTTCAAGGAATGTTATTCATGTATTTAATTATCCAGATGTTATTTTGTTTTAAAAAATTGTACTATCTTATCTCCTTGATATACATCATCACAAAAACAAAATGTATCATTATCAGATACTATTGGAGGGTGAGAATTAAAATTTGAAATGATTTGGGTAAGGTGAGTAGTCATTTCACCATGCACACTAAGTGAAAACTGATTATTGCTAGTCCTATTATACATCTAATCAATTCTCTAAGTGATAAATCTAGTTTTTCTTTCATCTTGATGATTCTATAGAGGTTTCTGAAATTAGGAGTTCTAATGAATGTAATGCTCATCCCTATAATTGCCTTCATATCCTTGATAGTCAGTAGATCCTCTATAGGGTTGTTAGTAGGTTTCATTACACTATGGGGGTTGGAATTCATCATACCCAATAGAATATGAATCATTCTGACCATCCATCTACAATGTCCACCCATCTAAATTTAGTGCTTTCCATAAATTCAGATACTACCAATATTCATTGTCTTCTGATGGTGTAATGGAATTTCAGTGATATGACCTGAAATTCATCCTTAAAAACACCAAAAACTACCAGAAATGTAATGTTTTAAAATAAAAAAAAATAAAAATATTGAATGAAAAAACCTAGACTAAAATCAGTAATAAAAAAAAGATAATCAAAGTATTTATCCTATGAAATTGGCCTCAATTATTCTAAAATTCTCAAATAATCCTAGACACCGACACCATAATTTGACATTCTCGAAAGGTGTCATTGATTCCTTTAGGTTCGGGTAAAATTAAAAAATTATATTATCCGGAATCGTACTAACAATTACATATTAGTATAGTAGAATTGAGGGGTCAAACACATAGAGATCGATGAACATGATGATGTGGACACTAGAATAATGGTTAGGTCACTCCAGTTGTAGTGTGAATTTATAAATCTAATGATGAAAATTGATATAAATAAATTTAAATATATAAACAAAAGAGGGGGGTATCAGTTTCCAGTGGAGATCTTTCTAAATTAATTAATCATTACTCGAAAAATAATTATAACATATAGTTATTCAAAATAAGTCATCAATATAATAAATTTTCATTTCCTATAAGACTACCAAATTATTACAATGTTCTTATCATGGTCAGATGAATCAAAATATTTAGTGTTCATTTTTCTATAATTCTAAAAGAAGAGGAGTAATTAAATACAATGTTCATCACCAAATTATCTCAATCATATTGGGGTTTGTTCATTATTGAAAAAATATGGTCAATGAATCAATGAATAATAAATTATAAGTGAATTAAAAACATTATACTATCACAATAGATCATCATTATAAGTAGAGAAACATCAAAAAATTATGGTATGTACCACCAATTATGAATACTTTTATCCGCTATGGGTATTCCCAACCATCATTAGGTGAAGACTAATAATGATTAAAAAAATCCATATGGAATTGATTCAAAAAGAATGAATTAGTAAAAATAACAAAATAAATGAGACTGGAATTAAAAGAATTAGAATTAAAAATTACATGGAAGAAGATGAAATAAAAACAAAAATCAAAATAAAAAACCTATCTATGGTAGCCTCCCAATGGACACACCTCAAGTGTCTAATGGTATTACTAAATCCCATGGCTGGAATCAAAATTATTAATCCCTTCGGTCATTAATGGCTTCACCCAATTAAAAAATTTATTTTAATGGGTGGTCAAGTCAAAATGAATCTTAAAAAACAATCAATAATATCATTAAAATCAATATATTTTTTCATTTTCTAACTATTTCATGATGTGTAATATGATTACACATCGTGTAATCCTCAGGAATGTTTAAAAGTTATCAAAACTAGTTATATAATCATGACATGGGCATTTACAGATATTGTATATGATTTACACAACTAGTTACTTCAACATCCAGTACAAGAATCCTTGTTTCATCCTTCTTCTCCAATTGTGTGCCTAGGATACACTTCATGAACATCTTAAATACATTTGTGTCATGCCTCTTTGCTTCTCTCACAATGAAAATTGTATTTTTTGTTCCTCAATTCAAATGTTTTTCATTTGTATTTCTCCAAATGATGGACATTTATATGAATACACAATATAATATTATCATTAATTGATCCTATATTTATCAAATTATTATACAATGAATTCATACATAAAAACACATGGAAATATGTATAAATTATAGGAATATAAAAATTATAATAGCTTACCATCCCCAAAATAATTGTTTTTATTTGATATTAGACTTTACATGTCCACAAGATAAAAATTATATACACTATCGAGAATAGGATATCAAGGAGGGCTATACATGACTAGATTATTAGTTTCATGGGGAGCTCACCACCCATGTGGTGAGTATGTTTCTAGATTGTTGGGGTTTGAAAGATGATTTTCCCTACATAGTGGTCTGGTTAAGAAGATGTGTTTTCTACAGTATTATTCGGTTTTCCAACTAAAAGAGATGTAGAATTTATGGTTGAGATGATCATGTGGGATGATTCAGTTTTTAGTACACATTATAGAATAGAACAAACACAGCTTCAATAGATCATGACTTGGTTATATGTGTTTATGGATAAGGGGTATAACCATCTGAGTACATTTCCATCAGGTTATGTAGTGTTTTTAACAATGAAGGATGACATGAGTTTGTTTGTTTTATTTATTTCCGAAAGTCGAAGACGATGAACATAATAAACTACTATAATTTTTCTATATATCAGCAACTTGTTAGAGTATTTGATGGTAAATTGTGTTTTTTTCCAAGATTGAAATCATATCATGGTACCACTAGTTGATAGTTTGACCATCTAACATTTCATGAACATCATAGAGAAATATGTATAACAAATATAATCTCATCTTGATTCCTTTTGTTTTGTTAAAATCCACAACAGTGTTTATGGCCTTGATGAACTAAATATTCCACCTATACCAAGATCATTTTTTGTGGGTTTTGTGGATGACATATTCATATACTACAAGACTCATGAAGATTTTTTTCGAACATCCTGAAATTATACTATGTACACTAAGAAAGGATATACTATAAAACAAGATATTGTAATGATAGTTTTAGTGTGATAAGGTGCATTTTTTCGACACATTATCTTAGAGGAAGGTAAGTCAATAGACCCAAAGAATGTCCATGAAGTGATTTCATAGAAGCATACCAAGACTGTCTCTGAAATCATCATTTGTACTTGGGAAGCTGGGTTTTTATCAGTTCTTCATTTAGTATTTTTTTTTTCATATTTTGACCTCCTATTTTTATCATAGCCAATATGGCAGATAATATTAAATCAATGGGAGAATGTGAGAATTTATTACATCAGTTGAATATAATCGTGACTACGACACCAATCTGGATCCTAATAGAGCCAAATAAAGAGTATATGGTATTTTTTGATGCTTCTGAGATCAATCTTGGAGTGGAAATGGCATAAATATAACTAGTGGAGCTGAATGTGTCTCGGATGTATAGGACAATGTAATGGAACAAACCAATTAATGAAATTGAATTAGATAATGGGTTTTATGATTTAATATTTTTATGACAATATTTTTTGGGTAAAATTTTCACAATGTATACTGATCATAAAAGTTTTATTTATAACTTTTCCTAATGATTTTTGAATCATTGAAATCATAGGTTGGATAATTATATAAAGACATTTTATTTTTTGGTAGATTATATGCCTGAGAAGGGAAACAATGTTACTGACATTCTATATATGAAAACTACATTTTAGGTAGTTTATGAGTCTAGTTAGGAGTGGTAGATGATGATTGTACCAGATGAGATGTATGTTGTGGCTCTAAAGTGTTTGGAGAAGATGACTGTCATATCAGTTTTAGTGTATCCTACAATTTTTATTCTATCATGGAATGGAACGATGATGATTTTGAATTTTTATCCTTGAGGGAAATACATGACAGTGGGGGGAGAAAATTATATTTAACTATAAATAATGATGATACAATACCTATTGGTAACACTGTTCTTGTGGCTATATGTTTTTTAGAAGATGATATGTGAAATTCATTCCTTGATGTCGAAAGTAAAATTATTCTTGAAAAAAAAATTATCATGTCCTATTTTGGAAATATTATTTGTCTATTATGAAAAAGGATATTGAAAGGTTTTGGAAACGATGCTATACTTTTCAATAGGTGAAGGATAGGAATCATTGCATTAGTGTTTTACTAAATGTTTTTCCCATTTCAAAATGGAATTTTTATGACGTTACCATGGATTATTTGGTTGGTATCATGAAGAAACAATATAATAATGGCACTATTTGTGTTGTTATGGACCATTTTTCTATGGTCACATATGTCATGCATGTATGACACGCTTATTAAATGGATCAGTTGAAAGACAAGTACATTCATGTGATAGTCCATCTACATAGGGTTTCAGAGATTATAGTTTCAAACCATTACTCATATTTTACATATCACTATGAGAATGTCTTATAAGTGGAACTTAGTAAAAACATATTTATGCATATTCAATTCTACCCACATATAAATTGGGAATCCTAACATAATATAAATTATCATGAGGATATTATATGACTATTTTTAAAGACCATTGTGGGTCCTAGGAGAATAATCAATCACATTGGATGTTCTCCTATAACAACATTTACTAGTAAAATATTCAGATGGCACAATATGAGTATCTTTTTGGTAAGCCATGCATATCAACTCTATGTAGGATGTAGGATGGTGAGTCATATTTTTTGGCACCGAGTATCCTTTAGGATAAATCCGATAAGGCTAATCTAATTAGGAAATTCAAGGTGATGGATCTAAGTTAATAGATGTCATAAGTTGATACACATAAAAGACCATGTGAGTTTATAATGGGTGATCATGTTTTCCTTTTGTTAATTCCTATATTGGGTTACCATAGAATCCAAATACAGTGCAAGTTGTAGCCCATGTCTGTTGGACCATTTGGGGTCGTGGAGAAAAACATGCTGGTGGAATACCAATTGGATCTTCAACAAAGGTATAGTTCCATTAATGATGTTTTCAGGTGTCACAACATCAGAAATATCACATAGACTATTCTCATGTGATCGATGTGGGTTATGTTGAGCATGATACTGAAGTGTCCTTTGAGGAGAATCTGATATGTGAATTGGGTAACTCTGAGTTGGTGTTGTAGGGAAAGATCATACTGATAGTTCATATATTGAGGAAAAATTGGAATTCTTATAAGGATTCATTGTATAACGAAATAGATATAAAGGTTAGGTGGCCTATTCTTTTTAACCTCATCATATTAGAGATTATTTTAGAGTAAATTAGTACGATGTGTTTTTATAAGGTGGTGAGATTGTAAGTTCATGTTCATTTATAGATATGTATTGAGATTATTTTAGGTACTACCTTTCTTTTAATTTATTAAATCTTGTTTTTGTTTTAAGTTGGGTGTGTTTGGTTGAAATTTGGATGTTTTTGAGTGGTTTTGTGCAGTGTATAGTTGGATCATGGTTTTCCCAAACTATGCACCCAACCACCACAAGTCGTGCAACCCAAAGAAGAGGGATAAAAAATGGTTTGCACACAATTCGAAAAACTTTTCACCCACTTAGTAGTATCTATGAACACTCATGGGAGGAGGCACAAGGATAGTTGTATTTTTTGTGTAAACTATACTCCCCGAGATAGAAATAGTGTGCTCTGAATATTGTACCCTTGTAAATTTAAAATAATTTCATGAACCCCCTAGTATTTATCCCTAATCAACCCCACGAAAACCTTAACAAATTCCTAGTAATTTTAGATACTCATTGATATGTTCCATGACTTTATTTATTATATTCATAATGAATCAATGGTCTATTGACACATCTACACATATTTCTGTTATATGATCTCTTACTGATTGGTTTCCTCTCACCATCCAATCATTATATCATACTATTAAGGGATGTTTTCATCCATTGGAAATGGATCTAGTTAATTGTTTACATGGATCTAATCTGTTTGGTCTTGGATTTGGGTTTTGTATCTAGATCTCATTCTTCATCGTGGTATTTGTTGATCTTCTTAAAATGGGGATTCCTGTTAGTGATATTCTGTCAATGATCTTGAGGCACATTTTCTAAATTCTATTACAAAATCATTGAATTCCATTTCCATGTTGAAGTGCATTGTGTTGCATTTGTTGTCAATGAGGCATGAAGTTGTCTTGGAATGAATGGAAGTCAAGGATTGTCAAGATGTGAATGACAAAGGTTGTGATGGTGTTGGTGGTGAAGGAGAATGGTCATGGAACTTAGAGGAATGTCACTTAGGAGATTCACTAAGTGGCATTGGAGAATATGGTTGAAACATTCTCCATGAAAATCTGACGATTGTTGAGCTGATCTTTAAGTTCATAGAACTTGTATCATGATGATACAATGTCACAACATTGTTTGAAGACCATGCATTGTACTGCCAATGCATGAGGAGATGAAAGAAGATCCATCCACAACTTCTAAGTGGGTGAAGTGGTTTAATGAAGTCCATGCACTAACACTTAGTGCATGTGAATCTGAAGAAGTCCCAATTTGATCTCTGATTAGATCAACGAAGACATTGAAGATTATATGTGATTAAGGAGCTCAGTTGAAGATGAAGACCCTTCGGGAATTCCCTCCTAAGTGAAGATTATTTGTTTAAGAAGAATGGAGGAATTCTAATGAAGAAGAAGAATAGAAATGTGGGAGAAGAGGAAAAATGTAGAAGAAGAATGGCTTAGAGGAAGATGGCTTGGGATTTAGAATTGGCATTTTCTTTTATGGAGGACTTTGTTTTTAACAAAGTCTTATTCTGTCCACTTGCCAAAAAAGTAGCCAACCCGTGAGCACCTTGTGGGTTCAACCCCAAGGCTCATGTGGGCCTAAGGCGCCACGCCCAAGGGGGAACCCATGGGGCGAGCTCAGGGCGGCAGGGGCGCACCCGCAGACACCACAGAGGCGCTGGGGCACGCCCGGAGGAGCGCAGGGGGCCGTGTATAAGCCCCCGAGGGCACGCGGTGGTGAAACCCGCGCGCCGGAGGAGCATAGTGGGCGCTAGAGCGCGCCCGCGGGAGCAAGAGTGGGCGCAGAGCGCGCCCGCAGGGAGAACACGATGCGGGGCGGCACCGTGGAGGGAGAAGATGCAACTGAGGAGTTGTGGGCAGCGGCAGGGTAATAAACCGGGGAAAAATCCCGCGGCGTTTCGATGTGGGACGCGCAAATTCCACCGGGAGCGAATCCCAGCCGCTCATCTGATCTCGCGGACGATCGGCGCTGCTCATCTAATCTGCCGCGCGCCGCGATCGATCCAGCCGTCCGATGTCTTTCGATCAACTGATCCGACGGCTGCCGCTTCATCCTCAACCTCGAGCTCGGCCGAGGCAACTCCCGCGACGCCGCTGAACCAGAGGTCTCCCGAGCACCTGTTTTTGAGATTCCGGCCACCTCTGAACAAACCGAAGGCTCCATTGAGCTCGTCTCGCCCGTACGAACAGGACCATGCATAAAAGTAGGCATGCATGCAATGAGAGGATAATTCGAAGCAATGCCGAGGCAAACGAAGTTGCCGAGGCTTCTTGGGTTCGTGCCTTTGCATGGAATGGGTTTAAACAGAAGCTTTGCATGCATGGGATAGAAGAGGCGAAGGCCGTGCATGCGTTATAAATCGCATGCACGAGGAGAAGAGAAAATAAAAGATCCCGCGTGAAACAGAGGATAAAAATCAAGATTTGAAGATTTTAAAGATCCGAAGATCTCGGGTGTTTGAAGTTTTTCTCACGCGGATGAACCGAGGCTCTCCTTGCCTATAAAAAGAAGACCCGAGGCGCTGGAGAAGCTTGCTGATGCGCTGAAGTATTATTGAAAATCCGAGTCCCGTGAGAGCTCTGCCTCGCGAAGAACAGCCCTGCGCGCACACTTGCGCGGCAGTGAAGCCCGGAGCATTCCTTGCTCCGAGAGGTTCCTTTTGCGCACCTCTTGCGCGAAAGAAGAATTGAGAGGTCTCCTGCGCGCCTCCCTTGCGCGACAGGAAGACCCGTGGCCGCAACATCTTGCGCGCCCACGGTTGAAGCACGAGGTGCCTTGCACCCGTGGCTTGCGCGGCCCGTGTGGTGTGAGGCTTGCGCGGTAGTATTGAGGAAGAGAGGCCGTGGTTCATACCTTGTGCAGCTATTGGAGAAGAAGTTGGCCGCGGCTCAAGCAGACCCTTGCGCGCCTTGTTTGTGTTCGGGTTGAACACACCTTGTCCGAGACATACACTGTGTGTGTGCAATTAAAGAAGAGGTAGTAGGGTGTGTGCAAGAAGAGAAGGAAGGCCGAGCCCTTGTGTTTGTGTACCAAGAAGACAAGAAGGCCCTACGGGCAGTATCTTGTGCAAAGAGGGAGAACCCAAGGCTTAGTGCCTTGTGTGCAAGGTGAACAAGGGAGGCCGTAGCCTTTGGTGTGTGCAAAGTGAACATGAGTTGGCCGTAGCCTTGTGTGTGTGCATAAGGAGGAAGACCACACTATTTGTGTGTGTGCACCAAGTGGAAGACCACACTATTTGTGTGTGTGCACCAAGTGGAAGACCACACTTTGTGTGTGAGAGGTGAAGAAGGAAGGCCGAGGCCTTTGTGCCTTTGTGTGCAAAAAGAACAAGAGAAGGCCGTAGCCCTTGTGTGTGAAAAATGAAGAACCAAGTGTGTGCATAAGTGAAGTGCACACTTTGAAGAAGATTATAAGAACAAGGAAGTGAGTGTGCTTTGCAAGTGAAGTAGGCCAAGATCAAGTGTGTGCAAAATGAAGAATTTGTGTGTGCTTAACAAGTGACAAGTGAAGGCCGAACCTAGTGTGTGCACTAAGAAGTGTGTATACACATAGAAGAAGAAAAGGGAGGACTCACACTAGAGTACAACACACTTCTAAGTGTGTAACCAAATTGAATAAAGTGTGTGAAGTTCAAGGAGTTGGTGTGTGCTTAAAGTGTTACACCCTTTTAGGGTTTACTGCACCAAGAGGAAGAAAAGGAGAGTGCATGCATGCATGCATGTACGTGCACACGTGAACAGTGCTAAATCAGTGGTGTGCATCTGAGGAGTCCAAGACTTGAAGATCTTGAAGAGTTGCCATGCACTCAGTGCATGATGTTGAAGTGAAGTGAGACTGGACCAGACCGAAGATAAAGATATTATTTGTCTGAGCATTCAGTAGTTGGAAAGAAACCAGGTCATCCTTAGAAGAAGGAGATAAATCCTGAGCAAGGCGAGAAGACCTGATCATCACAAGTGATCAGAGGTACAGAGCAAGGCCAGCAGTCTTTATCCCAGGCTGCTGAAGTTACTTGAAGACCTTAAAGTGAAGAAGAGCTACTCGTGTGACTCGAGGAGCCAGGAGAAGACCCTGTGGGACTCAGGGAGAAGAAGTCTTCAGTGGGATTCTGGAGCAGGCCAGTGGGACTCTGGTAACACTGTGTGAAGCAGTATAAATACCCTCCTGTGGGACTCAGGAGAGATACGGTGGGAAGATGTATCGACCATTTTAATACTAACCGATTATAATGGGAGAATCCATGCTGGGAGAGCATGGCAAGGATGTAGGCCTTTGGTGGCGAACCTTGTAAATCCTTGTGTCTTGTGCCTTTTCATTACTGCATTATCCGGGAAAGGTTGAGAGATACAAGAAGAGTGGATCGAGGCTTTAACCAGCCATAGAGGTTTAATTGATTAAGAATCAATTAGTAAAAAGTTTTAAGGGATCACTGATTCACCCCCTCCCCCTCTCAGTGATTCACACTGATCTGGGAACTTCAATTGGTATCAAAGGGAGGTTGCGTCTAAAAGATCCAAGAGAGTCTATATGGAGTGCAGATTTGAGGAAATGAAAGAACAACCTCAAATGGAGATATCTGCCAAGACTCTGAAAAACAGAATGAAGAAACAGGCAAAGAAGATGAGAAAGAAGGTTGCTGCAATCAGAGAAACTCCTTCTATGGAAAGAAATGTGAAAGTCACATCAGATGACAATTCCTTTTATCATTCTTCTGATGAAGCCTGTCCTAGCTGTGATGAAGATGGAAGAAACAATGACCTTCTAAATGCAATCATATATCTTCAGAAGACAGTCCCCAAGGAAGTGGCAATGTGTATAGCTACAGGCATCCTTGATCTTCAAGAAGAAAAATCACAGTTAGAAGAATAAGCCAATGCAATGGAAGATCAATTGGCAAAAAGGGTTGGCATAACCAACACTCTCAGAAAGCTGGTGAAGGCTAAAGATGAAACCGTTTCTCTTTGCAATGAAAGATATGAAGACACTGCTGAAGAATTGCAGAGAAGCCTTTCTGAGAAAGAAATCTTTAAAGTAATAATCAAAGATATTTACCATGCACTGGAAAAGAGGCACAAAGTGTCAATGAATGTCAGAGATGCTCAACTCGAAGAAAAAGTCAAATTGGTGAAGGAGCTGGACAATTCATTGCAAGAATTAAAGAAGGTGCATGAAGACCAGATGAAACAACTGGTGGAGAAATGGGAAGGTAGGCTAAGATTCATTGTGGATGAGAAGAACTCCCTCAATATGAAATGCTTAGAACTAGAGGTGATATTGAAAAATCTGCAATCACCCAAAGCTGAATCCTCCCAGTCAGCTGAAAGGAGAAATGTTGCTACTCAAGTATGCTTTGAGCAGGATGATTCTAAGAGAAAGACATCCTCTAATAAAAGTGCAACATCTTCTAGAAAGAAGGTACCATCCATACCATCTTGTACTGATGCTTCTAATTGTGTTTCCACAAAAAGTGCAGGATGGAAGAATGAATCCAAACAAGTATGGATGAAGACATTAAAGAAGCAGAGCTCTCCTGAAGGAGCACAAAAAATCAAGAAGAGTACCCAGCAATCAGAAGTACACAAGAGGTCAAGATTTGTGGGTCAATATTGGTGTTGTAATAAGTATGGGCACTGTGCAAATGATTGTTGGCACAATCCACTGAATGTCAAAGCACAAAGGAAGCCCATGCCAAGGGGGAGCAAGCCAGAAGGAAGGAAGCAACATCCACAGGTCCAGAGACATCTGTTTACTGCAAATAGATTTGGATTACTTGACAACCTCTGGGATGATTGCAAAAGTGGTCAAATAGATACATGTCAATCTCCAACTGTATCCAGAGCTCAAAAGAAGAAAAGATCACTGAACCTGGCTAAGAGAGATTCCTTGGGAAGCAAGCAGAAGAAAGTGGAAGATGCTCCCAAGAAGAGTTTGAAGAATGAAGAGAAGTCCTTGGAATTCAAATCCAAGAAGGGTGATGCATCCAGAAGGACCACCAAGAAATGCTTCTACTGTGGGAAGAAAGGTCATATCATGGATCTTTGTAAAGAAGCCATGAAATTCAATAGAGGCAGACTGAACTCAAACAGACAATCAATTCAGAAGAAGCAGAAGGGATTGGTTGAAAACAAGTTGCCTAAGAAAGGTAGCTTGACAGCATCAAAAGAACCATGTGGAACTTCCAGAACTGGGGCCACTCTTCCAAATGATTTACTAGTCATATGGCCAAATCAGTTGCAACTTGCCAAAGATCTGCAGAGAGCTGAAGATGAAGTTCTGGCAATTGCTAAGGAAAAAGGGAAGAATAAGGTTTCACATGAAGATGTTTTGAGAATCACACCAGCACAATCATCAATGAAGATCAAACGTGCAAGTGTGAAGAATGGTGAAAATGGGACATCTCGGTTGAGAGAATCTTCTCAACCTTGTTGTTCACATTGATGAACCAAGGAGGTTCCATCTTATTCCCTTATACATTGGTATTCACATGTGCTAACAATGCAGGGAATTGAAGATGATGATCATTCTCAGCTGGAGGATGGTTTTGATTGAATGGAGTGCACCCCTTGAGGGGGAGCCAATCTGGAGAAGATGGCATTCTTAGATTAATACCATATTGAGAAAAGTGAAGGTATTCCAATCATACTTTCATCCCTTGTTTCTTAATTGAGTTTATCTTGTCAATTAAGGGGGAGTATGGATTGAAGACAAATGGATGAAAGGGGGAGCTTTATCTTTGCACCTGAACTTTCTAATGAGTTTTGTGAAGTTGTGCAGGATTTAGCAAATTCATTGTTATATCTGAAAAATTTCAATCCCCTAAGCATGATCTCACATGTATAGTGAATGTTGGACAGCATTGAGTTCCTTGGTTACATCACTCTTGTTTTCTACACCGGGTTAGCCCAAGTAGACTTAGAGTTGATCAACTAAAGGTTCTTTGCTAAAGAAGAACATGTGACATCATCCCTCTCTCAGTGTTTTTCAAGAAAATACTTTTCAAAGGGAGGAAGAGATTTTTTTTTGAAAGTGAACCACACCACACCTTTGCATTTGATTGCCAATAAGGGGGAGAAAATATTGTCACACATATTGACCCATTCATATGTGCTGAAGTGGTGTATTGACAACAAATACAAAGGGGGAGATTGAAGTGCATTGTGTTGCATTTGTTGTCAATGAGGCATGAAGTTGTCTTGGAATGAATGGAAGTCAAGGATTGTCAAGATGTGAATGACAAAGGTTGTGATGGTTTTGGTGGTGAAGGGGAATGGCCATGGAACTTAGAGGAATGTCACTTAGGAGATTCACTAAGTGGCATTGGAGAATATGGTTGAAACATTCTCCATGAAAATCTGACGATTGTTGAGCTGATCTTTAAGTTCATAGAACTTGTATCATGATGATACAATGTCACAACATTGTTTGAAGACCATGCATTGTACTGACAATGCATGAGGAGATGAAAGAAGATCCATCCACAACTTCTAAGTGGGTGAAGTGGTTTAATGAATTCCATGCACTAACACTTAGTGCATGTGAATCTGAAGAAGTCCCAATTTGATCTCTGATTAGATCAACGAAGACATTGAAGATTATATGTGATTAAGGAGCTCAGTTGAAGATGAAGACCCTTCGGGAATTCCCTCCTAAGTGAAGATTATTTGTTTAAGAAGAATGGAGGAATTCTAATGAAGAAGAAGAATAGAAATGTGGGAGAAGAGGAAAAATGTAGAAGAAGAATGGCTTAGAGGAAGATGGCTTGGGATTTAGAATTGGCATTTTCTTTTATGGAGGACTTTGTTTTTAACAAAGTCTTATTCTGTCCACTTTCCAAAAAAGTAGCCAACCCGTGAGCACCTTGTGGGTTCAACCCCAAGGCTCATGTGGGCCTAAGGCGCCACGCCCAAGGGGGAACCCATGGGGCGAGCTCAGGGCGGCAGGGGCGCACCCGCAGACACCACAGAGGCGCTGGGGCACGCCCGGAGGACCGCAGGGGGCCGTGTATAAGCCCCCGAGGGCACGCGGTGGTGAAACCCGCGCACCGGAGGAGCATAGTGGGCGCTAGAGCGCGCCCGCGGGAGCAAGAGTGGGCGCAGAGCGCGCCCGCAGGGAGAACACGGTGCGGGGCGGCACCGTGGAGGGAGAAGATGCAACTGAGGAGTTGCGGGCAGCGGCAGGGTAATAAACCGGGGAAAAATCCCGCGGCGTTTCGATGTGGGACGCGCAAATTCCACCGGGAGCGAATCCCAGCCGCTCATCTGATCTCGCGGACGATCGGCGCCGCTCATCTAATCTGCCGCGCGCCGCGATCGATCCAGCCGTCCGATGTCTTTCGATCAACTGATCCGACGGCTGCCGCTTCATCCTCAACCTCGAGCTCGGCCGTGGCAACTCCCGCGACGCCGCTGAACCAGAGGCCTCCCGAGCACCTGTTTTTGAGATTCCGGCCACCTATGAACAAACCGAAGGCTCCATTGAGCTCGTCTCGCCCGTACGAACAGGACCATGCATAAAAGTAGGCATGCATGCGATGAGAGGATAATTCGAAGCAATGCCGAGGCAAACGAAGTTGCCGAGGCTTCTTGGGTTCGTGCCTTTGCATGGAATGGGTTTAAACAGAAGCTTTGCATGCATGGGATAGAAGAGGCGAAGGCCGTGCATGCGTTATAAATCGCATGCACGAGGAGAAGAGAAAATAAAAGATCACGCATGAAACAGAGGATAAAAATCAAGATTTGAAGATTTTAAAGATCCGAAGATCTCGGGTGTTTGAAGTTTTTCTCACGCAGATGAACCGAGGCTCTCCTCGCCTATAAAAAGAAGACCCGAGGCGCTGGAGAAGCTTGCTGATGCGCTGAAGTATTCTTGAAAATCCGAGTCCCGTGAGAGCTCTGCCTCGCGAAGAACAGCCCTGCGCGTACACTTGCGCGGCAGTGAATCCCGGAGCATTCCTTGCTCCGAGAGGTTCCTTTTGCGCACCTCTTGCGCGAAAGAAGAATTGAGAGGTCTCCTGCGCGCCTCCCTTGCGCGACAGGAAGACCCGTGGCCGCAACATCTTGCGCGCCCACGGTTGAAGCACGAGGTGCCTTGCACCCGTGGCTTGCGCGGCCCGTGTGGTGTGAGGCTTGCGCGGCAGTATTGAGGAAGAGAGGCCGTGGTTCATACCTTGTGCAGCTGTTGGAGAAGAAGTTGGCCGCGGCTCAAGCAGACCCTTGCGCGCCTTGTTTGTGTTCGGGTTGAACACACCTTGTCCGAGACATACACTGTGTGTGTGCAATTAAAGAAGAGGTAGTAGGGTGTGTGCAAGAAGAGAAGGAAGGCCAAGCCCTTGTGTTTGTGTACCAAGAAGACATGAAGGCCCTACGGGCAGTATCTTGTGCAAAGAGGGAGAACCCAAGGCTTAGTGCCTTGTGTGCAAGGTGAACAAGGGAGGCCGTAGCCTTTGGTGTGTGCAAAGTGAACATGAGTTGGCCGTAGCCTTGTGTGTGTGCATAAGGAGGAAGACCACACTATTTGTGTGTGTGCACCAAGTGGAAGACCACACTATTTGTGTGTGTGCACCAAGTGGAAGACCACACTTTGTGTGTGAGAGGTGAAGAAGGAAGGCCGAGGCCTTTGTGCCTTTGTGTGCAAAAAGAACAAGAGAAGGCCGTAGCCCTTGTGTGTGAAAAATGAAGAACCAAGTGTGTGAATAAGTGAAGTGCACACTTTGAAGAAGATTATAAGAACAAGGAAGTGAGTGTGCTTTGCAAGTGAAGTAGGCCAAGATCAAGTGTGTGCAAAATGAAGAATTTGTGTGTGCTTAACAAGTGACAAGTGAAGGCCGAACCTAGTGTGTGCACTAAGAAGTGTGTATACACATAGAAGAAGAAAAGGGAGGACTCACACTAGAGTACAACACACTTCTAAGTGTGTAACCAAATTGAATAAAGTGTGTGAAGTTCAAGGAGTTGGTGTGTGCTTAAAGTGTTACACCCTTTTAGGGTTTACTGCACCAAGAGGAACAAAAGGAGAGTGCATGCATGCATGCATGTACGTGCACACGTGAACAGTGCTAAATCAGTGGTGTGCATCTGAGGAGTCCAAGACTTGAAGATCTTGAAGAGTTTCCATGCACTCAGTGCATGATGTTGAAGTGAAGTGAGACTGGACCAGACCGAAGATAAAGATATTATTTGTCTGAGCATTCAGTAGTTGGAAAGAAACCAGGTCATCCTTAGAAGAAGGAGATAAATCCTGAGCAAGGCGAGAAGACCTGATCATCACAAGTGATCAGAGGTACAGAGCAAGGCCAGCAGTCTTTATCCCAGGCTGCTGAAGTTACTTGAAGACCTTAAAGTGAAGAAGAGATACTCGTGTGACTCGAGGAGCCAGGAGAAGACCCTGTGGGACTCAGGGAGAAGAAGTCTTCAGTGGGATTCTGGAGCAGGCCAGTGGGACTCTGGTAACACTGTGTGAAGCAGTATAAAGACCCTCCTGTGGGACTCAGGAGAGATACGGTGGGAAGATGTATCGACCATTGTAATACTAACCGATTATAATGGGAGAATCCATGCTGGGAGAGCATGGCAAGGATGTAGGCCTTTGGTGCCGAACCTTGTAAATCCTTGTGTCCTGTGCCTTTTCATTACTGCATTATCCGGGAAAGGTTGAGAGATACAAGAAGAGTGGATCGAGGCTTTAACCAGCCATAGAGGTTTAATTGATTAAGAATCAATTAGTAAAAAGTTTTAAGGGATCACTGATTCACCCCCTCCCCCTCTCAGTGATTCACACTGATCTGGGCACTTCACATGTATATAATGTTAAATTTTATTAGTCCCATTTAAATATTGAATATTGAATATAATAAATTAATTTATTGATTTATTTTTGAAATCGTGGTTTTGATTAATTGATTTTCTAGGTGGTTATAAAATAAGTGGAACATGAAAAAATTTAATTAGTTAATTATGATCAAGGAAATGATCAATAATGGGACATTAAATATATTGATTATAGAGGTAATAAAAATTAATCAATTAATGGGATTTATTTTTTTTTAAATTGATGTGATTGTGGAATTTTTTGATTAATTGAATGATTAATTGGATGAGTAATGGGAGTAAAGTGATATTTGGATCCACATTGAAGGGTTAATGAATTTATTGAATATATGTTTATTAATAGATTAAAAGGGAATTTTTTATATTGTGCCATGTTATTAAAGTATTTAACCATGTTTATTTAAAATACAAATGATATAACATGATTAAAATAGTTATGAATGGGTTGAAATTGATTAACCTTGTTAAATAAAATACATATGATTATCGATAAACTATTTTTGTGAATTGGATTAAGGATTCAAATACCCATGAGGTTCTAGACATTTTATTATAGAAACAAATAGATATAGGTGATTATTTTTACTTTGGATATGGATTAAGGATTCGAAAAACTCATTTGTGATAGGATGTATGGGATAGGGACCGAGGCTCTAAATACCAATGTGAAAATGAGGTGTGGGATAGGGAAATAGGCACCAGATAACCATGGGGTGTTACTAATGATATTATAAACCCATGAAATTAGAATTGGACTATAGTTCCAATGAGACATGATATGGATTTAAATGAAATGAAAAATTATGACCATGTTATTGTGATATGTGTTATCCATTGGGGATAGTTCAAACTCTTTAATGGGTTAATGTTTTTATTGATAGTATGTGCCTAATCGTAAACTTGAGGACTTATGTGGTTAGATAAATAATAATGAAATGTAATTTTTGTTTACATTATCCAAAGTAGACAAATCTTCAAAAAAACTTCCAATTCTATTATTACCTGGATATTTTTTATATTTATTTGTGGTGTCCTATTGGATACATGCTTCTCGATTTTTATGTTCAGTACCCAAAAAACATTATTTTTCCATTGTAGGATAAGTGCAAGATTCTAACATTAGATGGTTGATGTGGGATGGATAATGGATGATGGAACCACACATGTTTTTGGAACCTATATTTAGTTTTTAGTATCATTAGTTGTGGATGTTTCATTAGACACATTACCCCTATTATCACATTTCATAGCTACTATTAGTCATGGTTATTGTGTTTATGATCTAGACATTATGTTATAATAGTTTGACATGGTATTAGTCATATAATTTACTTAATATTGATTTATTTTTTGCCTAGTGTTACTATGATAAAGAGGCTATAGTCTCACATTGTTTTATATTAGACACTATATAATAGTTAAAAGCCTGTGGAGTACGTGGATGCAATTATGAGGTTATTTAACCAATGGAATCGGGGCCCCAGTGTATTGTACCTAGGATAAAATGTTACACATATAATTTAGTAGTGGTCTTATGATTATTTAGTAATTATAATAATTCTAAATGGTTGATATAAAACCATTCAGTCTCCCACTATTTAGATTTTTTTGGATGATTGAGGATGATTATGATTTATTATTATTCTCAGTGTTGGTGGATTTTAGTGGTTTCTTGAAATTTTAAGATTGTAGGGTGTCTAACTTCCGGATGTATAAGAGTTTGATGCCTTAACAAATATTATAGAATTTTTTGGGGTCAAAAGTTATACTGTGGGGATTTTTTTATAACTTCCATGTAATAATGTAATTAGTTAATTAATTAAATTAATTAACTTTATGCTATTGTAGATTCTGGATAAATCATGATGAAATTTAAAAAAAAAACTAAAACAGTTGCTGGCAACAATTTTCCTACATTTAAGAAAATTTCCCCGAATAAATTTTAGGGGTTGGAACCTTATATTTTTGTTCCACAATGTTTGATCATTATTATATAAATCATATGAATGGATTATAAGTAACCCTCAGGGATCCTTATCCTTGTTGGGTAAGTACAGCACAACTGTTGTAAAAATTGGTCAACTATGGACCTAAATTGTGCACAACCCCCAGAATGTAAAAAAATTGTCATTCCTTAAGATTTTTCAGTTCTGTGTTTCAAGAAATTTGTTCATGCACTTCTAAAGATTGGCCGATTTAGAACATTTTTCATTGAAAACCTCTATTTTGAGGGAGGTCTATCTATAAAACAATTTTTTTGAAATGGTATATTTTTTTTGGTATATTTAAAAATATATATATTTAAATTATATGAATTCTTTTATTATGTATTAGTCATATTTGATTTATTATTATATTTTTTCCTTCAATTAGTCTTAAGATAACTGAAAAGTACATGTGAAAATTCATGAATGACCCATTAATATTGTTAATGTAGTTTATAATGATATTCCTCAATTTATAATTCACTATAATATATTTTGTATTTTTACATCAGATATTAGCTATTTAAAAATACATGGCATGGAGTTTAGTCAAATTCCATGTGGTTGTTAGTAAAGATTTTACATTGGAAAATGGATTTAACGATTATGAACATTGGTTTAATGGTGGTTCCTTTTTTGAAAATCAGTGCATTTATTTTTTTAATGATTTTATTAAAAAAATAATGCAGTTTAACTTATTTTGGAATAATTTTGAGGCTAGGGGTGTCATGTTATTTTGAAAATTGTATTTAATGGACACTTTGTTCTTGTAAAAAGGTTGCATAGCACCATTATAATTCACTAAAGGTAGCACATTTATTTTTAATATGGAATTCACAAAAAGAGTGGTAGTTTTTAATGGGTTTCAATGTGTGGTGTCTTAATTTGGATTTCAAAGGTTTTTTATATATTGGATTTCAACATTGTATCCAATTTTATTTATGGAAAATGATTTTAATGTGACCGTGTCCTTTTTTTTGAATTGATTGATTTTAAATGAAATTTAAAATTTGATTTGAAATTAATTGATTAATGTGTTATGTGGCTTAGTATCTAGAATGATTTATTTTAAAGGATAGTTTGTCACTTTAAAATTTCATTAAAAAAGTTTATGTCCTATGTGATCACAATTTGATTATGTTTATATTTTTTGGATTTTTACCCAAAGGGGGTGCTTTTTATTAACATGAATATTTTGATCCATGTATTTGGGTATTATTTTAGGATGCACTTTTGTGGAGGTGTGGGTGGTGTGGGGAAGGTTATTTCTAAAAAAATTACATTTAGTGCATGATATTCTTGATTTCTAAATGACGTATCTTGATATTATTTACCCACATAATTTCATTAATTTAATTTTTTTTAAATTTGAATGTTTTGTTTTAATTTTATTATTTATAGATTATGTTAATTTTGAGTTAAATTAATAAATATATTAACTATTTTTTATTTAATGTCTTATATTTATTGATTATAAATTGTTTAAGCATTATTTTTATTATTCAATTTTCAAGGTTCTTAAAAAAATAATTTTTCGGATTTTTTAATTTTCTAATCGAATAATTAAACTAATTTTTCCTTGTTTCATATATAGTTAATTAATTGAAATTTATTATTTAGTTTTTTATTTAAATATATTTATAATTAATGACATGGAATTATATTTTAATTATTTTATAATATTATTTATAATTTTTTATTTTTTATAATGAATTAATAAATTATTTTTTTCAATTTTTATAATTAATATTAATGAATTATCTAAATAAAATAAATATTTTGGATTTCATTATATATATAGATTGATTCATTAATAATTATTTTACAATTATAATTTTATTTTTCATTTTAACATGACTTTTTTATTTAGTAATTTAATTATGTCTTCAATTATTTTAGTATTTAGGTTCTAGAAGTTAAAAATGGTTTTGGTAAGTTCAAGTCTAATGTTTTTACAGCTAAAATTGATGATCTTTGACAAAACAATTTTTTAGAAGTTCTTATCACTTGATTTAAAGGAACCATGTAGTATATTTTCCAGTTTGTCAAGTTGATGGGGGAATCCATCGATCTACCTAAATTTACTTATCCTCTTTATTAATTACATATACTCATGTGTTTGACTAACTAATCGATCCTACAGCCAGGTAGTTGTTGTCTCGGTACTACTTGATATAAATAGGGATTACCTAGTGGCTCATTCTATATTTAATTTGGTGCTGAAGAATATGATATAATTATGAAGAGTTATCAATATTATGAAACTATGTTAACTAAATTTTCAACTTAATGATATCCTATTTATGATCTTGTTGACCTTTTTAATGAACGGAATGTAACACCCGAGACTTTTATGTTATATAAATCATCAATGGAATCTTTTTTTACACAAAACTTGCTTGGCTTGCTTTACACGCAATCGCGACCTTCCTCGATAGCTTGCGTCGTACGCAATACCGAGTTTCACTAAACAACAATATGCTATTAAAACTAGCTGTTATGAATAGTAATAACCACTTTTTGAAATTTTATAAATTTTATTTTTCAAAATGGACTTTATTTTTGGACTCAGAATATCGAAATTAGCCTAGGGTGAAATTTTGGTATTTTTCTGAAAACTTTCAATTTTTGATGAATACTGAAACCACTAAGTGGTAGGTTAAAAACTGAATTTTGCATAAAACTTAATTTTACCGCTTCTGTGAATGGAATTTCAAAAATCCGAGAGACACGGTTAATATCAAGGACTAAAATGTGGTTCAATGAGATGAAAATAATTTTTTGGTGAATAGTAACTTTTTACTATTTTTACCGCGGTTAATAGTAAATAGGGTAACTAAGGGTAAATATGATATTAATATTACCGTAACACATGTCCTAATTCTATTGGACAAGTGTAATTCGACCAAAAACAAACTTAGGGATAAAATATGACCATTTAGGCCCACTTGGATTAGATTAGGACATTTATTATTAATTTATTTAAAGAAGGGTTAAAATAGTTAAAATCAAAGTTTAATAAGTAAATCATTTTTAATATAGGGTTATACATAAGATAAATTCGATTGTAAATATTCATTAGAAATCTAAAAAGATTTCCTACATGATGGTATTTTATTTGTAATTTTTAGACATCAAATAATTTAATTTATTTATGACACAAAGATGATGCAGTAATTATCTTATTAATGAAATATTGACAAAATTGATAATATAAATACCAAAATAAATGTAATTTGAGACTTTTTATGAATTCCACTAATTTTCTAGGTTACTATGATATATTAGTGGTTATTTAATCAACTTGGTTCGAACATATAATTCTGTTATGACTTTCAAACAAATCATATATCAAATAGTGTCAAAATTGACACAAAATAGTTTTTAAATCAAATATTATATTATTAATTGTTATTTTATTCCTAAAAATCTAAGGTTCGGACAAATGACTTAGATAAGGATATATATATTAATAATAAACAATTTGGGGTTCGTTTGGCATGTTATAGTAAGTGTATTAACCATATAGTGAAAGAAAACAAAAAGACACGGTAAAAGTTAAATTAATTAACTTAGAGTTAAATCTAATTGATAAGGTTACAATAATACCCTAAACTTGTCTAAATCCTATTGGTTGATATGATTTCGACCCATCCCCACTTTAGCTTCGAAATAATACCCTTTGGAACCATTATAAACCGATTTTGACTTTAATATAAAATAATATTTTGAGATATTCCTAAGGTGCCCCTCTCCTCCCTTATAAAAGGGCACCTCCTCCCCCTCCTCCTCACACCAATTTGAGCACTCAAGCTCGGCCAACCCCTGCCATTTTCTCCTCTCCACTTCCCTAGAATAATCCTAGAGGTCCTGGTCTTCTCCAAAGACCAATCTTAGTTCCTTAAGTGGAGGATTCAAAGAGGCGTTTCAAAGAAGAGGTAATATCCATTACCGATCTTTTCAATTTCTTTCTTCTTCAACTTTTTCTTCTTTAGTTGTTTCATGATAAAGTAATAACATCAGTATTACTTACATACTGATATGTTATTATAAATATGAAACAACCCTAATTCACCTTCTATCCATCCTACGGAAAAATGAAATCACCGCGCGTGCGTACGTACGGAATACCGTCTCCACGCCGTGGTGTAATCTATTTTCCACCATCACCTTACAAGGATGGGTATAATGGTGTAATGAGTAACTATATATGATTATTATTAAGTAATATTGATACTGAAATAATATATATATATACTCCAATACAATTCCACGATCATAGGAACGATATCATCACTCGTGCGTACATACAGAATACCGTCTCCACGATGTGATGCGACTCGTTCTACATGATCTTCATTTCATAATGATTATATAAATGAATTGAATGAATGAATATGGTATATACTACACTAATACCATTCTGGAAATGAATTATCTATAACCTAAAGATAAGAATAAGAATTTATTCGACAAAACACGAGAACAAAAAGTTATAAAGACCCGAGTAACAAGTAACAATGAAATATTACTAACAAGATGCTAATAATATGACCATATATGATATCATATCAATATGTATGATTCTGGAATAAGTCAATAACATTATTTAAACCATTATACAGGAGCTTCGGACACGAACAAAGCAAATCAGACCTAAGGTAAGGGAAATATCACAATCTCATTTTTATCCGAGATTGTTTATTCGTAAGTATTTACTGGGGTGTATTTTATCATCCACATCCATGTTCCCTCAATATGTAATATTGTTTCCATCCACTTGAAATAGTTTAAATCCAATTTTACCCTTAGGTGAGTTTTTAGTAAAGAATATGAAAGGAATCTTTTGTCGTTTTTCCGTACGAGGTGCTTTTTGACTTTTCCGACAAAAGTACGAAGAATGTTTTTTTTAACTTATACGGCATGAATGGATTTTTAAAACATTACTTCAAAGAAGCTTCCTTTACAAGTTTTCATGTTTATTTTTAATCAACTTCTTTTATTTTAAAGTTGTATTACATGTTATGAAAGGAAAAATGTTTTTTAAGAAGAAAGGATATTTTCCTCAAGAATTCAATTCAAGTGTTTTATCAAAATTATTTTCCATCTAAGATAATAAAGGGTTCTGTTTCTATCCATATTTTTACATTGATTTTACTATGTTGTGATGGAATTATGTTTATGAATTCCTTTATCTTATATGAATTGATTTATGATGTCATGATGTTTCAAGAATCCCATTTTTGTTACATGTGTTATGCGATGATGTATGTTTTATGATTATGGGGCACACATAAGAAAGGATTCATTATAAGATGGGTGGGACCTATATCTCCCTCCAATGCATTGGGTAATGATTTTATATCTCATGAGATAGACATGGCTGGAACGGAAGGTTATTTCGGTTCCGTGATACAGGACTGAAACGAGGAGTGAACTCGATTCAGGAAGGGACTTTGTCCACTAAGATAGTCTTGGCAATGAGTCATGACTAACAAGAAATGATTTTCCATGATTATGTGTGCATGCCACAAAGTTTCAAGTTTTATGTTATGATTATGGGGATCTCATTTTCACTTCTATGATTTATTCCATGTTAAGATATTATGATCTTTTTTGCAGGTTTTGATTTTCATAAAGATATGATATGATTTTTATTTCCTTTATTTGCCCTTGCTGAGCATTTGAGCTCACCCTTTTATGTTTTCTTTTCCCCAGGTCAGGAAGATGGATATTAAGTAGAATATGCTAAAAGGGACCCTAGATATGATGAAATAAATGGGAGACACTATAGAAGATTTATGAACCAGTTGTTTATGTTTCCCAGTTTCTAAAGACACTATACCTATACGGTCCTTTGTGGTTTTGTCATATGTTGTAATCAGTGTGCTTCAATTTCGAAGTATTAACAATGTATGTAAAGTGTGGGTCATTATAGTTGGTATCAGAGGCAAAGGAGGTAGGAATGTATCCGATCCTTGGGAACTCTCACATGTGAGCGTTGGACGAAGCATGGCTCTCCGCCCAAGGGCTTCATGAGGAAATGGCTGCCACTGGGGATGGTGGTGTGTCCCGCCCAGGGGGTGTAGCCGCCCATGGAGTGCCCTGATAGGTATCAACTATAGTCCACTGGAAGTAATTCCAGACCATTATAGTTGGTATCAGAGGAAAGGTATAGTCAACCTTTGGAAACTAGGATGTGAAAGCCTTAGTAAGAACCCTAAGGATAAGTATAAGCATAGAACACAATCTTAGAAATGGCCATGAATAACCTAGGATAAGACCATAAGCATGAAAATTTTATTCTTGAATTATGTGGTTTCCTATTATAATTAGTGTTGCTCACACTATTCTTCTTGGTTTTAGTCAATGGCTGGAACCCGAAGGAACCGTGTTAATGCGGAATGCGATGGGCAATGCAATGATTGTCCCCCTGAGCAACCAAACGATATGGGAGATGGAATGCAAAATCTTGTAGCCATGCTCACACAACTTTCTCAAGCTATGAATCATGCGGGATTTCCAAACGAACAAAGGAGGGAGCAACATTCTGTTGAATCCTTCATGAGGCAGCGTCCACCATCTTTCAGCGGGTCTACTGATCCATTAGTTGCTGAACAATGGATTAGTACTACTGAAAAGATATTTTCAGTTCTTCAATGTTCTGAGCATGATAAAGTCATCCTAGCAGTGTATCGTTTGGAAGGAGATGCGGATCAATGGTGGAATCTTGTTAAGAATATGAGGCAAAGGGATGAAATTGAGTCTATGGAATGGGACGAGTTCAAGAACTTATTTTTCAATTAGTACTTCCCTCGTATTCTCCGAACAAAGATGGAGAAAGAGTTCCTTGAACTGAAGCAAAGGGATGATGAATCTGTTAGTACCTATGAAGCAAATTTTACAAGACTTTCAAGGTACACTTCTGGTATTATTATCCAACCTGAGAGTAAGGTCGATCGATTCTTTAGTGGCTTAAAACCAAGTCTTCGAAGGGCGTTAGCCATAAGGGACTTCAATAGCTATGAAGAAATCGTTCGATGTGCTCTCAAAGTCGAGATGGAGATTGGAGTAACCCATCAGTCACATGGGTTTGATAAGAAGAGGAAGATGGAATTCAAAGAAAAATCTAAAGAGCACACGGAAAAGAAGATGAACTTCCCTTTATGCTCAAAGTGTGGAAAGAAACATGGAGGGAGTTGTCTTAAATGGACAAGTAAATGTTTTAAATGTGGAAAGGAAGGTCATCGGGCATTTGAATGCCGTGATAATGGGAAGAAGATGTCTAATGATGCAAACAAAGGAAGGGATACACAGAATGAACCTGCTACACTTCAATGTTTCAAGTGCAAGGAGATGGGGCATTATGCCAATCAATGCCCAAATCCAAGGGTTGATGATGATGGTCGACGTCAACAAACTCTTAAGGCTAAAGACAAAGGAAAGTCACATGCAATTTCTATCAGCGAGGTGGAGTACGATAACGATGTGGTGAAAGGTACACTTACCATCCACTCTAAAGTAGCAAATGTTTTATTTGATTCTGGATCCACCCACTCTTTTATTTCTGAAAAATTTTCTAAGGGTATCACCGTATTACCTCAACAATTAGATGTTGAGTTAGCTGTGACAACACCTAATGGCACATCAATCGCATCAGAAGTTTATAATTCTTCTCCGATCGAAGTTTGTGGGAAAGTGCTTCCTGCAAATCTTGTGATCCTTCCTTTAGTGGAATCTGATGTGATTCTTGGCATGGATTGGCTTTATCTACATGGAGCTCATATCAATTGCCAAAGAAGGGAAGTCACATTTCATATTCCAGATCAACCTACGATCGTCTATCAATGCAAGGATGAACATAACCTTCCAGTGGAAATTTCTTCCATCTTATGGGTATTGATTCCACTAAATGAAGGTTATTTATCTCAAATAGTTGGTGAGAAACTCACGATTAAGAATATGCCCATTGTACGGGAGTTTGATGATGTCTTTCCGGAGGAATTGCCGGGTCTTCCACCAAATCGTGAAGTTGAGTTTTCAATAGAACTCGTACCGGGTGCTTTGCCTATTTCAAAGACACCTTATAGAATGGCGCCAATTGAGTTGCAGGAATTGAAGAAGCAACTCCAAGAGAATCTTGATAAGGGATTCATACGCCCTAGTGCGTCACCTTGGGGAGCACCTGTTCTATTTGTTAAGAAGACAGATGGATCAATGAGACTCTGCATTGATTATCGAGAACTTAACAAGATCACTATCAAGAAAAAATATCCTCTCCCACGCATTGATGACTTATTTTACCAACTATGCGGAGCTCAATACTTTTCCAAGATTGATCTTCATTCAGGGTATCATCAATTAAGGGTCAAAAGGGAGGATATAACAAAGACGACTTTCCGTACAAGGTATGGACACTATGAATTTATAGTGATGCCATTTGGTCTTACTAATGCCCCTGCTATCTTCATGGATCTAATGAATAGAGTCTTTAGAGACTATCTTGATCAATTTGTGGTAGTCTTTATAGACGATATTCTTGTCTATTCAAAGAGCAAGGAAGAGCATGAAGATCACTTGAGAATTATATTAATGACCCTGAGAAAGGAGAAGCTTTATGCCAAATTTACCAAGTGTGAATTTTGGCTTCAAAAAGTTGCATTTTTGGGTCACATAATCTCAAAAGAGGGGATATCTGTGGATCCAGAAAAAACAGAGGTTATCGAAAGATGGTCAAGACCAACAACAGTAACTGAGATCCGAAGTTTTCTTGGTTTGGCTGGATATTATCGACGTTTTGTAAAAGATTTTTCCCGATTATCTAATCCACTCACCAAGTTGACTCGGAAAGGAGTTAAGTTTGTCCGGACAGAGGAATGTGAAGAGAATTTCAAGGAGTTGAAAAGAAGGTTATCCAGTGCACCTGTGCTCACACTGCCTTGTAGTGGAGAAAGGTTTGTGCTCTACGGTGATGCATCCAAGAAGGGATTGGGGTGTGTTCTTATGCAAAATGATATGGTGATAGCTTATGCCTCACGACAGTTGAAAATCCATGAGCAAAATTACCCAACACATGATTTGGAGTTGGCTGCGGTAATCTTTGCATTAAAGATTTGGAGGCATTACCTTTATGGTGAAAGGTGTGATATTTATACTGATCATAAAAGTTTAAAGTATATTTTCACACAAAAGGAGTTGAATATGCGTCAAAGAAGATGGTTGGAGCTGATTAAGGATTATGACTGCTCAATCCATTACCACCCTGGAAAAGCAAACAAGGTGGAAGATGCATTAAGTCGACAAGACCATGCTAGTTTATCCATGATGAGGATCACAAAAGATCCAATATTTATGGATTTACAAAGGATGGATCTTGGAATTATAATGGAAGGGGAAAAATCTTATCTTTCTCAAATGAATGTTCAACCATCTATACATGTGAAGATTAAAGAGGCACAGAAAGAAGATGTCGAGTTACAAAAGAAGGTGAGAAATGTTCCTGAATTCAACCTTGATTGTGATGGGATAATAAAGTTCAGGAATCGGGTTTGTGTTCCTTCCATCCCCGAATTAAAGAAAGAGCTGCTGGATGAGGCTCATAGTTCTTCATTCTCTATTCATCCTGGAAGCACGAAGATGTATAGGGACCTGAAAGAGTACTTCTGGTGGGATGGCATGAAAAGAGATGTTGCTGAATATGTCTCTCGATGCTTGGTTTGTCAACAAGTTAAAGCTGAGAGACAGAAGTCTAAGGGGATGTTACAACCATTACCCATACCCGAATGGAAATGGGAAAACATCACTATGGACTTTGTCACAGGACTTCCTAAAACATCCAAAGGCAATAATGCTATCTGGGTCATAGTTGATCGTCTTACAAAGTCTGCACACTTCATTGCTATTAGAGAGGATTTCTCTCTAGATCAGCTTGCCAGGATATATATAAAGGAAGTGGTAAGATTGCATGGAGTACCACTTTCTATTATATCTGATCGAGATCCGAGATTTACCTCGAAGTTCTGGCGAAGTCTTCAGCATACTCTGGATACAGAGTTGAGTTTCAGCACTGCTTATCATCCCCAGACAGATGGTCAGTCTGAGAGAACAATTCAAACCCTAGAAGATATGTTGAGAGCTTTCTCTATGGATTTCAAAGGAGGTTGGGATCAACACCTACCTTTGGTGGAATTTTCTTATAATAATAGCTTTCACTCAGGTATTCAAATGGCTCCTTATGAAGCTCTCTATGGAAAGAAATGCAGGACTCCAACTTGCTGGGATGAAGTTGGGGAAAGAAAGCTATTAGGACCTGATCTCGTTGATGAAATGGCAGAAAAGGTCAGATCTATTCAACAACACATAAGAGCAGCTCAGAGCCGACAGAAAAGTTATGCCGACAACCGAAGAAAAGACCTAGAGTTTGAAGTAGGCGATAAAGTGTTCTTACGAATATCTCCCTGGAAGAGGGTTATGAGATTTGGAAAGAAGGGGAAGTTGAGCCCTAGATATATTGGTCCTTTTGAAATACTGGATCGTGTTGGCAAGGTAGCTTACCGATTGGCGCTTCCACCGAATCTCTCTAAAGTTCACGATGTGTTACATGTATCTCTCCTGAGAAAGTACATACCAGATCCTTCACATGTACTCAGCTCAGAAGTTGTACCGCTGGAGCAAGATCTTTCTTATGAAGAACAACCGATAGAGATTCTGGATCGTAGCGAAAAAGTCCTACGAAACAAGACCACTCGCTTGGTGAAAGTTTTATGGAGAAACCACCAACTTGAAGAAGCTACATGGGAGCTTGAGGATATGATGAGGGAGAAGTATCCTCATTTGTTTGTTGCAAAGTGACGAATTTCGAGGGCGAAATTCTTTTTAAGGGGGGTAGAATGTAACACCCGAGACTTTTATGTTATATAAATCATCAAAGGAATCTTTTTTTTACACAACACTTGCTTGGCTTGCTTTACACGCAATCACGACCTTCCTCGATAGCTTGTGTCGTACGCAATACCGAGTTTCACTAAACAACAATATGCTATTAAAACTAGCCGTTATGAATAGTAATAACCACTTTTTGAAATTTTATAAAATTTATTTTTCAAAATGGACTTCATTTTTGGACTCAGAATATCGAAATTAGCCTAGGGTGAAATTTTGGTATTTTTCTGAAAACTTTCAATTTTTGATGAATAGTGAAACCACTAAGTGGTAGGTTAAAAACTGAATTTTGTATAAAACTTAATTTTACCGCTTCTGTGAATGGAAATTCAAAAATCCGAGAGACACGGTTAATATCAAGGACTAAAATGTGGTTCAATGAGATGAAAATAATTTTTTGGTGAATAGTAACTTTTTACTATTTTTACCGCGGTTAATAGTAAATAGGGTAACTAAGGGTAAATATGATATTAATATTACCCTAACACATGTCCTAATTCTATTGGACAAGTGTAATTCGACCAAAAACAAACTTAGGAATAAAATATGACCATTTAGGCCCACTTGGATTAGATTAGGACATTTATTATTAATTTATTTAAAGAAGGGTTAAAATAGTTAAAATCAAAGTTTAATAAGTAAATCATTTTTAATATAGGGTTATACATAAGATAAATTCGATTGTAAATATTAATTAGAAAGCTAAAAAGATTTCCTACATGATGGTATTTTATTTGTAATTTTTAGACATCAAATAATTTAATTTATTTATGACACAAAGATGATGCAGTAATTATCTTATTAATGAAATATTGACAAAATTGATAATATAAATACCAAAATAAATGTAATTTGAGACTTTTTATGAATTCCACTAATTTTCTAGGTTACTATGATATATTAGTGTTGATTTAATCAACTTGGTTCGAACATATAATTCTGTTATGACTTTCAAACAAATCATATATCAAATAGTGTCAAAATTGACACAAAATAGTTTTTAAATCAAATATTATATTATTAATTGTTATTTTATTCCTAAAAATCTAAGGTTCGGAAAAATGACTTAGATAAGGATATATATATTAATAATAAACAATTTGGGGTTCGTTTGGCATGTTATAGTAAGTGTATTAACCATATAGTGAAAGAAAACAAAAAGACACGGTAAAAGTTAAATTAATTAACTTAGAGTTAAATCTAATTGATAAGGTTAAAATAATACCCTAAACTTGTCTAAATCCTATTGGTTGATAGGATTTCGACCCCTCCCCACTTTAGCTTCGAAATAATACCCTTTGGAACCATTATAAACCGATTTTGACTTTAATATAAAATAATATTTTGAGATATTCCTAAGGTGCCCCTCTCCTCCCTTATAAAAGGGCACCTCCTCCCCCTCCTCCTCACACCAATTTGAGCACTCAAGCTCGGCCAACCCCTGCCATTTTCTCCTCTCCACTTCCCTAGAATAATCCTAGAGGTCCTGGTCTTCTCCAAAGACCAATCTTAGTTCCTTAAGTGGAGGATTCAAAGAGGCGTTCCAAAGAAGAGGTAATATCCATTACCGATCTTTTCAATTTCTTTCTTCTTGAACTTTTTCTTCTTTAGTTGTTTCATGATAAAGTAATAACATAAGTATTACTTACATACTGATATGTTATTATAAATATGAAACAACCCTAATTCACCTTCTATCCATCCTACGGAAAAATGAAATCACCGCGCGTGCGTACGTACGGAATACCGTCTCCACGCCGTGGTGTAATCTATTTTCCACCATCACCTTACAAGGATGGGTATAATGGTGTAATGAGTAACTATATATGATTATTATTAAGTAATATTGATACTGAAATAATATATATATATACTCCAATACAATTCCATGATCATAGGAATGATATCATCACTCGTGCGTACATACGGAACACCGTCTCCACGATGTGATGTGACTCGTTCTACATGATCTTCATTTCATAATGATTATATAAATGAATTGAATGAATGAATATGGTATATACTACACTAATACCATTCTGGAAATGAATTATCTATAACCTAAAGATAAGAATAAGAATTTATTCGACAAAACACGAGAACAAAAAGTTATAAAGACCCGAGTAACAAGTAACAATGAAATATTACTAACAAGAAGCTAATAATATGACCATATATGATATCATATCAATATGTATGATTCTGGAATAAGTCAATAACATTATTTAAACCATTATACAGGAGCTTCGGAGACGAACAAAGCAAATCGGACCTAAGGTAAGGGAAATATCACAATCTCATTTTTATCCGAGATTGTTTATTCGTAAGTATTTACTGGGGTGTATTTTATCATCCACATCCATGTTCCCTCAATATGTAATATTGTTTCCATCCACTTGAAATAGTTTAAATCCAATTTTACCCTTAGGTGAGTTTTTAGTAAAGAATATGAAAGGAATCTTTTGTCGTTTTTCCGTACGAGGTACTTTTTGACTTTTCCGACAAAAGTACGAAGAATGTTTTTTTTTAACTTATACGGCATGAATGGATTTTTAAAACATTACTTCAAAGAAGCTTCCTTTACAAGATTTCAAGTTTATTTTTAATCAACTTCTTTTATTTTAAAGTTGTATGACATGTTATGAAAGGAAAAATGTTTTTTAAGAAGAAAGGATATTTTCCTCAAGAATTCAATTCAAGTGTTTTATCAAAATTATTTTCCATCTAAGATAATAAAGGGTTCTGTTTCTATCCATATTTTTACATTGATTTTACTATGTTGTGATGGAATTATGTTTATGAATTCCTTTATCTTATATGAATTGATTTATGATGTCATGATGTTTCAAGAATCCCATTTTTGTTACATGTGTTATGCGATGATGTATGTTTTATGATTATGTGGCACACATAAGAAAGGATTCATTATAAGATGGGTGGGACCTATATCTCCCTCCAATTCATTGGGTAATGATTTTATATCTCATGAGATAGACATGGCTGGAACGGAAGGTTATTTCGGTTCAGTGATACAGGACTGAAACGAGGAGTGAACTCGGTTCAGGAAGGGACTTTGTCCACTAAGTTAGTCTTGGCAATGAGTCATGACTAACAAGAAATGATTTTCCATGATTATGTGTGCATGCCACAAAGTTTCAAGTTTTATGTTATGATTATGGGGATCTCATTTTCACTTCTATGATTTATTCCATGTTAAGATATTATGATCTCTTTTGCAGGTTTTGATATTCATAACGATATGATATGATTTTTATTTCCTTTATTTGCCCTTGCTGAGCATTTGAGCTCACCCTTTTATGTTTTCTTTTCCCCAGGTCAGGAAGATGGATATTAAGTAGAATATGCTAAAAGGGACCCTAGATATGATGAAATAAATGGGAGACACTATAGAAGATTTATGAACCAGTTGTTTATGTTTCCCAGTTTCTAAAGACACTATACCTATACGGTCCTTTGTGGTTTTGTCATATGTTGTAATAAGTGTGCTTCAATTTCGAAGTATTAACAATGTATGTAAAGTGTGGGTCATTATACGGAACCCCTCAATTTATAATTGACAAATAAATATTAAAACATGCTCCTATCCATCGCTATTTCTCTTCACCACAATCATCACTTATATGAATTTTCATTCCTACCATCGAGGAATATATGTGACCTATTGCCGAGAATTGGGATGACCACATATCTTTTTAAACATGTTTATACTCAAAGATCAGTCAAGCTCCCCACCACTATTTATAGTCAATGAAAGATGTGAAACGTGAATTAAAATATGTATCATGCATCAATGTAAATAAATATTGAAAAATAAACCATTTACATGATTATGAAGAATATATATTTGAATAACATTGAGGATGAAAACTGAAGACAGTGAAAGTTATTGATGATGATCGCCAATTTTCAAAGAACCATGAATTCCGACCAAACTAATGAAGAAATGTTAATCTAATTATGCTGATGGAGGCCAATTCCAATGAGGATAATCCTCAAACCAACATACATATATGAATAATAAATGTATTTTACTGACACTATTTGAAGGAAAGTTGTCAAGAGATAGATATCAGTGTTTTTGACATATTATGGAACCACTGATGTTATGGTTTGTATGAACATCCAAGTCATATTGGAGAGGCAGATAAGATTTCATTTTAATGAATGGAAAATAAGACTCAAATCAATATTGAGGATGATGGTTTTTCTTTGATTATTCATGTTTTAGAATCATACATGATTTTTTACGGATAATGTGTTTGTTATAATGAATAACTGATTTTATGCTGATTTTGGTTATATAAATTTTGTGAATATTGGCTTTGTTTTTTTATAGGGTTGAGTTGATAACATCTAGAAATATTTTATTCCGGATGTTGTTCTTGTGATGTAGTATATTTATTCAGTTAGTATTCTTGTTCAAACAGAGGTGTGGTTCTAATGCCTAAGAGTGTGTTGTTTTTTTATCATGATCTCATTAACTTTTTTAAATTCTGTAAGATTGAATTGATTATGAATTTGTCTGGTGGTTGTTGATAATAATATTATTGACTAAATTAATGGTTATATAAGGTTCTATTAAAATCTCTATTCTATGTGAAAATATTTTTTTACTTATGTGATGATCTTCATTCAATATTAACTAATTATGTTAGTGTATAAATTCATAAAATTCGTAAGGAAAGTGACACACCAAAATTGGGAGGATATTTTAGATATTCTAAATGTAGATATGAAATACAAACATAATGAATATTATAAAAGTTTTGTGATGGGGGACATATAGCTATATCATCTATGAAGGTGCTAAATCATCAAATATATATTTAGATAAATGTATTGTAGTGCCACAAGATCATATGAAACTTTATTGACTTTAGTAAAATATTGAATAATCAAATAGTAATTTCATTTATATCGTAAAATTTAATAATATTTTATAGTATTCTATCTAAAAATTAATATTTTATGAAAATTAAATTGATTATTATTTATAATATTTTATGTCACAATATTTTCTTCTTTTCATTCCTATTATTTCATAAACATAGTGTTGATTAGAGTGTTTTGTTAATTGATTAAATACTATCAAATCAGTCTAGATAAATGTTTTTTGATTTAATCTTGTTGTTTAAATTTACCAATTCATGTTAAAGAATTGTGAGCACAAATGGAGTGAAATATTGTCTTAGTTCCCATCTAAAATTGATAACCTCGACCAGATCATAATTGATGAAGGTAAAAACAAATATTTTATATGATGGCATTGACATTATGATTGGTATCAAATTCATATTTTGTGATTTTAATTCGTTCATTAAGTGAAATTTTTGAATAAATATTTTCACATGATGAATAAATGTGGATATAAGATATTTACTAGATTATGACAATCATCCATTTCTATTAACATCCTTTCATATAGTATAATTTCAATATAGTTAAAAAATTCAATATTTTTATGTTCCACTATTTAAAAAATTTTAATAACATTTTTACCAGGTTATTTATATTGTATAGAGTATAGAATAATAAAAATCATGGTTTAGAAATACACAATGGACATCTCCATAGGATAACACATTGTTTGCTGCTAAATTTTAGTTATTTGGTTTCAAAATTTGAAGATTTAAAAAATTACATTAAATCTTCATTATCACTCACTTATTTGATTTTCATGTGATGAGATTGATATGATATTAAAAATAAATTGAGTTAGGGAAAACCCTAGAGAGTATTCCATGGATACCCCAAAATGGTTATACTATAATGAGTAGATAACCTATATGCTAGATTTGTATTGTTTCTAGAAGATGAAGGAATTCTAGATATATCAGCTTCTAAATTGTCCAATGGGATTACTGAATATATCATAGGAATAGCAGTGTTAACCCATATTTCTTATCTCTAGTTTAATTTATAAATTTATAGATCATAGGGACAGTTACATGATGATATTCATTTTTTGATTCTACTGGGGATTTAATTATATTATTCAATTATATTCCAATATTTATGATTATTGTATAGGAACATTTACATGATTGTGTTTCATTGATGCGGAATTAATTCATATGATTTATATGGAACCATGTGTGTGTTTTAGCTTATATTAAATTTGTTTATTTTAGATATGTTTTATATGTAACATTTGAATAAATGACAGTATTCTTTATTTTATTAATATGATAAAATAATGTGTTTTCCAAAAAAGTAGTTATGAAAAAAGGATTTTCAAAGGATTTTTGAAAAATCCCTGAATATTTTTTGATATTTTTTCATTAGTTTAACAGTTTAATATGAAATTTTCAAGTATCAATTTTTGGTATTTGATAAATGGGTAATTATTTGAAAATCATAATGTCTTTGGATTTGTTTAAATAATTGAAATCATATTTTTTGTTCTATAATTTCAAAAATTAAATTAATTTTTTTGGAAATGGATTTTTATATATTTGGTGCTGTGTAATAGCCTATAGAGTTTCTATGTTCTCACACCTATTTAATCACAGTTATATGTTTTTTGTTCAATTTATTGTAACTTTTGAGTGCACTGGTTTTTTAAGGTATGGAAGCTGATTATTTTCGTTTCTATTGTTGTGTTTGATATATGAGACTTTTTATTTATTTATACTAGTGGTGGGTAGAAATATCTACAGGTAGCCAATGAAAAGGAATTAATGGTGGATTTTTTGGAGGATATATCATATAGGGGATGAACATTAGGGGTGAGTTGATTTTTTTTTACTGTATCATTTATTTTGTTAAAAATTTTTAATTCAGGATTCTCTGTTTTTTAGGTAGCAGTATGACATAATAATAGGCCCTGAAGGATTTTTTTGAACTTGTAATGTTTAATAATTTAAATGTATTGTAAAATAATCATTATGGGATGTCTAAATTATGACCATACACTTGTTTTATCCAGTAGTGACTGTGAATTCTCTTTCGTAAAGTGGCATACAAATTCATCCATCTGGTGGATGGAAACCCTTAGCCGGTTCACTAGAAATGGTATTAGATCCACAATTCTTATTATTCATGTGATCCATATTATTAGGAATAGAATCTATTATATGTGGTTTCTTAATAAGATAAAACTATATTTTTATTAAAACAATAGATTTAAATGTAGCGAAAATCAAACAACATATTACCTTCTTTCAGTCTCGTGTCTCCAAGTGAAGTAGTTATTAATTTTCAATTCAAAATTTTATGGATTTCTCACTATTATTTTTTATACTAAGTGACATATTTTGAGTTTCATGGGGTAATTTTGGATTTTAGGATGGAAATTGTTGATATATAAGTGGTGTGATATTTGTTTTCATGGCCTCTATTACACATCAAGATTTTTAAATAACACTATTCTTGATTGAATATTCAATATGTAACATTGTGTTTAGAAAAATTGTGAGGTAATATCGAAATATTAGTATTTAAACATGATTGATGTTAAGTAGTAATTAAAATATTTGATATTAATAATGTTAATGGACTGATGAAATATATACAAAGATCCTAATCTATAAAACCTTATTTAAAAATTCTTAATAAATTATCTGTCATGACTCGTCCTAGTAGGGCTCGCACCGTGACTCCCCAAGCCCACCTTCAATAGGTTATGGGCTGGTTACTAGGACCAAGTAGGCATATTAATATCATGGGTGGCATTGCATATGTAACTGTATAGACGCACACATGTCCAAGCCCACAATGTTGAAATGTAAAAACCTCTAAGGAACAAAAATGAATGCATAATACTAAAACCAACCAACTGAGTACAACAAAAGGTAGAGTAATAAAAAGTAAACTGGGCTAGAATAAAAGCCCACAAAAACAAGAGTCTGAAAACTTCATAGTCCTACCTATAAACACAAGTGGTACTGGGACTGCTGCTCATTGCCGTAGGAACGCCTCGTCCTGTAGAGAACTCAGAAAGCTCAGTCATGCCATAGTCCTCCCTGGACTCTGTCAAAAGGCTGCTCATCTGTAGAAGACACCAGATGTGTGGATAAAGCCCGTCCAGGGGTGAGTATAACAATACTCAATAAGGGACCCCGAAAACCACAAAATAGTACATAAAGTAAAGTTTCAGTAAGATATGCATAGTATATGTCTACAAAATATATAGAACAAACCAGATATACTCCAAACCCCGACCTGTGGTCTAGAGACAAGTCCCACAACCACATACCCCCATTAGGGATTCAGTTCAAAGATTCCGCGAAGCACTCATCCTTGGAGAACACACTCCACGAGTCTTACAGCTCTGACGATGTCCATCTGAGATGTACCATTCATCGAGAACCATCATAACAGGAAGTCACACTCATTACGGGAGACACACTCTTGAGTGGGAAGATTTCTGATAGATAGAAGCACTCATTACGGAAGACACAATCCTGAGTGGGAAATATCACGATACAGAGATGAGGATCAATGCCATGGCCATGCCAGATGCTGCAACCCATCCATATTCACCAGTTAAGTGATACACCAGCTAGGTAAAGGATCAAAACCCAGTAGAGTTTGTCACGTCGATGCCTAACTCTATGTAGGGTCGAGAATGGATAGAGGATATCGATCTGGGCCCCTCGGATGGATGCCTGAATCTATCACAGAAATTCTTGCTGAAGGTATCATACTACTATGTGAGGAAATGATTCCTGACCTTCAGGGTAATGAGAATAAGGGGCACTAAACCAATCTAAATATGTCCAAGATATAGTGAAAAAGAGGACCGTGCTGTTTTCCAAAAAGTACATGGTGTGTAGAAAAGATACACGCAATGTTGTCTTACAACATGTATTGCCCGTGTACAATGGCCCTATCGTGAGGTTGGTCATGTAGAAAAAAACTGAGTACACGACCTATATTACGATGTACATGTTGTGTCCGAGTAACTAGGGTTGGCTCCATGTACGCTGGTCATGCGCCCATACACAGCCATCAACCCTTGTAATCGGTACACAGGGTGACCCACGTTACTGGCCTCTCTTGGCCTTGTGATTGAGTACATGGTCGTTTTCTCCATCCCATGTCCGTGTACCCCCACTGGATACACGCCGAGTCCCACGTAGCCGCCTCTTCTATGTAGTACACGCCATGTTCTGAAGCCATGTAGTTCATAACGTGTCTGTGTACTTCCTAAAGTACACACCGAGTCCTGTGTATCCACCTCTACCATGTTGTACATACCGTATTCTAAAGCCATGTAGTTCATCCTGTGACCATGTACTTCCTAAAATACATGCCGAACATCGAGGAAAGTACAACATGCCATTTGACCAGGGTCACACACCGTGTGATTCCTATCTGACCAACGAAACACTAGCCACCACTAGTACTACACGACGTGTTCTTCCAAAGTACACGACGTGTATTCTGGAAATTTCCAGAAACATGGACTTCTGCTATCACGCCTCTGGAGATGATCTGTTTGTCAATTTGGCCATCCGATCGCTGCAAAACTTCTATGGTTTGGTCACCCCAACACCACAAAGCTGCTCCTAATGTTCTCGGACCTCTGATTGGCTCTGAAAACATGATTTGGTCTCCTCGCATGAAAACGCTCGACGAACGGTCCTTACCGATTCGGTCTGATTTGTCATCCGCCATCGTCATGGCACCTCTGCAAGGTCGTTGCGATGTCTAACCATCGATTTGGGATCGTTGCATCGTAGAACGGATGTGCAAGAATCCATTATTTGTTTCCCCCCAAAGAACACGAAGATTGCGCAAGAAAAAAAGGGTGAGAATTCTAATAAACAAGGTGAGGAACTAACCCCCGATAGTCTTTCTTCATATAATTGATCCGCTCCCATTAGTAGGCTTAAAAGGAGAAAAAATCAACAATAACTAAACAACATGGATCGATTCCCAGAATCATCTCGATAAAACCCTCCCAGAATAATGAACAAATCCATGAATAAACTTGTTTGTGGTTGATCCACGTTCGTCGTTTAAATTCATAAACAGGGAACATAATTCAAATAACAAACCCCTACCTCACCTGGGATCGATCACCGATGAAGGTGTCATGCTGCTGCCCTCGTCTGGATCCTTCAACATTGTTGGCACAACGATTCACAGCTCTGATCTCTCATCGTTCTCCTCCGAGAGTATTTTCCAGAGTTTTCTCGCCAACGATTGACGCTCGATCATCCAAATAAAAAGGGAAACATATTGACATTCAAAAAATACGCTTTGGTATTAATGATCCATCATTGCTGTTTCTAAGTCATTATAACATGACATTAATGACTGAAATAGCTTCTAAGTCGTTGCGCTGTAGCGGATGTTTCCATAGAAATAAAATAAACATTTATCAATTTATTTAATTTTCATTTTATTAATAAAATAAGAAAAATTAGCTTTTTCCCTCGACCCGCACTGGTCGAGGTTAGGCTTGTTCTTCGGTAAAGTCTTCTCCACAAATGCAACTGTGTCGGCAGATCTATTTTATTCCACCTCACCAACTTTGCATTGTATCTGGAAGGGTCTAATGAACCTCGTAGATAGCTTTCTACCTCGGCCAAATATCCATAACCCTCATCGAGGTGAGACCCAAAGAAAGACGTGGTCTCCCTATTTGAACCCCATAGGCCTCCATCGTTGGTCAGCATAGAAGTTCTGCTGGCTCTGTGAATTCGTCATCTGCTCTCGGATGATCTACACATTTTCAGTGGTAGTTCGCACCATCTATGGACCCCTAAGTGATAGAATCTCTGGGTTTATCCCTGCAAATCGGTGACCAGAAGGGTCTCCCATTCATATAATTTAACAACACCATACCAATGGTGGAGTGGTAGTTATTATTGTACACAAACTCAAACAGTGTTAGGTGGTCATCCCAGCTGCAACCAAAGTCCATGATACAAGCTTGCAACATATCCCCAGAACCTGAATAGTCCTCTCTATCTGACCATCAGTCTTGGGATTAAACGTTGTGCTCAAGCTTATCAGAGTCCCAAAATACAATGCAATCCCTTCTACAACCAGAATTTGAAGTGGGCGTCTCGATCTGAGACTATAGTCGAGGGGACGCCATGAAGCAGAACTATCCCCTGCACATAGAGGCATCCCAAGCTCACTACGGAACTCTGCTCCTTGATATCTAGGATGTGAGCCGACTTGGTGAGTCAGTCAACGATCAACTAGATGGAATCATGCCCCTTGGACATCTGTGGTAAGCCTATCACAAATTCCATCGATATTCCATCCCACATCCACACTAGAACTTCCAAGGGGTGAGTTAATCCCTCTAGAACCTGATTCTCAGCCTTCACCTATTGGCATGTGAGGGATCAAGAAACGAACTCCTCTACTACTTTCTTCATACCTAACCACCTGAACTATTGTCAGAGATCTTAGTACATCTTTACCACCCTAGGATGTACCACCAAAGGGGATGTATGAAACTCCCTAAGTACTTCCTCCTACAACGCCACTGGTACAAAAATGCGTCCCTTGAAAAGAAGTTTGTGCTCCCCACCTTGTTAATATCCCTCAAGAGCATGTTTTGTGGATAACTGAGCATGTAAAGATACATAGTCGACATCACCAAGATGTGCCTCCCTAACACGCTGTAAGAGTGGAGGGGTGACAGCCATCGATTGCGGGTAAGATGTATACTCTACATCAATGATGGATAACTGTAACATGGCTAACTGATGTGTCGCCTCACTCAACAGCTATGAGATCAACCTTCTTCTAAGAAAATCTGCCACCTTTCCCCCTTTAGTGGAGTATATATGATGTCAAAATCATAGTCCTAGAGGGCCTCTATCCATTGTCTATGCCGCAGATGCATATCTTTCTACGAAAAGATGTACCTGAGGAACTTGTGGTTAGAGTAGACGATAAATCGCTCGCCCATGAGGTAGCGTCCCCACATCTTGAATGCGAAGACTACATCTGTTAATTCGACATCATGAGTTGCATAGATCTTTTCATTTGTCCTGAGCTGGAATGAACCATAAGAAATCACTGCATGCCGATTCATCAGGACATTGCCGAGCCCAGTCCCTAATGCGTCGTAGAAAACTACGAAGTCGACACCCTCCTCCGGTAATCTCAAGATTAGGATTCTCGTCAAACTTTGTCTCAGCTCCTCAAAAGCATGATATCACTTCTCTATCCATATGAAGGGTTTCACCTTCGTAGTCAAGTCTGTCTTTGCTACTGATATCTGAGATAAATCTGGAATGAATCTCCGGTAATATCCTACCAACCCAAGGAAGCTCCGCACCTCCGTCACGCTCTGAGGTGGCACTCATGTTAATACAGTCTCCACCTTGGTTGGGTCCAAAGCTACTCCATATACTGAGATGACATGTACTAGAAAGTAGACCTTATGAATCCATAAATGTCACTTCAAGAGCTTTCCATAAATATAGTGCTCCTTGAGTATATCCAGAACCATCCGCAAGTGTCTCGCATGCTCCTCCTCTAATGCCGAGTACACAAGGATGTCGTCGATGAAGACCACTCTGAACCGGTCCAAGTATGGCTAGAAGATTCAGTTCATCAGTCCCATGAATACTGTGGGGGTGTTCTTCATGCCACAAGCCATCAACAAGTACTCATAGTGACCGTAGCGGCATCTGAACACCATCTTTGGTATATCCTCGTCCCGCACTCGTAGCTGTTGATAGCCTGATGAAAGGTCATATTTCGAGAACCATTATGCCCCTCTTAGCTGATTGAAGAGGTCATCGATTCTTGGCAACGAATACTTGTTCTTTACAGTTACCTGGTTCAGGTGCCGATAATCTATGCACAACCTAAGACTCCTATTTTTGTTTTTGGAAATCAAGACTGGGGCTGCATAGGGTTAGACACTGGGTCTCACGAAACCCATTCTTTGCAAATCCTACAACTGGAACCTCAGATCGAAAAGATTTGTGGGTGCCATCCGATATGCTGATGAGGAAATCAGTGCCTTCCCGGGGTGTAATTAGATTCAGATGTTGATCTCCTGTTGTGGAGGTAATCCTGGAACATCATCGGGAAAGACATCCTTTTACTCCACCTCTACTGCTGGGAACTAAGAACTCACAACATCCATTGCTCCTAGGGAAAGGCTAGCCAACTCATGATAGATTGGTTTCACCCTCTTGTGCATAAGTCCATTCTGTGCTGCCTAGGTTTCCTTTTCTCTGACAAAGGAAAACCTCATTCCATCACGGCAGACACACCACACTCTTCGCCTAAAACAGTCACTCTGGGCATGGAATGAAGATAACCAATCCATACCAAGAATGACATCGTAAGGCTGTGACGCTACTACAAAGAGGTTCCAACCAAAACTCTCACCTCCAAGGGTATGATCACACTGTCTAAAAATGTGTGTGATCATTGAGTATCCTCCCGTAGGTGTCTCCAAAAGTAAATATCAAGTCAACGGTTCTACCAGACTCTCGAGGTTTTGTGCAAGACATGTGGATATGAAGGAATGACTAGAAAATGTGTCTATAATCACAGAAGATAAGGTATATATGACAAAGATATTACCTAGAATCATCCCTGGAGTCCCTTGGTCATCTGCCTCGATCGCATGCAGCTGTCCCCACGCCTGTCCCCCAGCTCCCTATGCCTGGTACGGACCTCCTCTAGGAGGTGGTGGAAGTAAGTCGAAGTATCTGCCACCACCTATAGCTCTCCATGCTCCTCTGCCACGTCTTCCGCCTGGAAGGTCTGCCTGTTTTGTACTCTGCCTCTTCCTCGATGGTCCATCCACCGTTTCCCTATCGGTAGCTCGACGGGTCGGGTAATCTCTAAAGAGATGTCCCCTACCGTCACATGCGTAGCATCGCTTCTCCCTAGGCTGACTAGATCCAGCATGAGATCCATGGACTGTCGATCCCCTATCCTAGGTCCTCCTATGACGTTTCCCACATCCAGGTCCCTGTACCTGACGTCGGCTCCCTGCTGGCGGGGTCTCTGCACCTATATGCCTACTGCTGACTGCCGATGGCTATATCTGCTCTTCTAAGAAGCTCTTGATCCCCAAGGCCCACACAAGCAATCCAGCATAAGTATATAGGAATAGAGGCATGAAACTATCTCAGATGTCTCTTCGTAGACCTCACTCGAAGGTCTGAGCTCTGATGTACTGATCCCTAACCATATCCATCGAGTACCTGGCGAGGTTGGTGAACCTCGATGAATAGTCATCTACTGTCATACTGTCTTGCTGGAGCTGAAGAAGATCCTAGAAACAAATAACTCTCAGCGTAACTAGAGATAACTCCTCCTAGAAGATTCTCTCAAACTCCGTCTATGAAAGAGTCTCCTCATCGTGAGTCTGTGTGGTCAGAATCCACCATCGTCCCGCAGAACCCTGAAGAAGGCTCGCTCCTAGGATCACCATCTGGTCTGTTGGTGTCTTCACTAGATGAAAAACACTATTCACCTCCTAAAGCTACTCTTCAGCCACCTGAGGGTTAGGCTTGCCTCGGAACCTAAGGGGTATCTGTCTCTGGAACTCATGGAGCGCGCTAAGCCTACGCTCCACACCGATCGGTATTGCAGGTACCACTGGCTACTCCACTGGTGGTGGCATAACTGGTGCACCTCCTGGTTGCAAAGCATGGGGAACTGGTCCCTATATTGAAGCCTCATCACTGAGGGGGTCATCCTCATTATCGTGCTACTGAATCCTAGCGGGTATGCATCATAGAAGAATTCTGTAAGGAAACAAGATGTACTATGGTCAAGTGTATATCTGGAGAGCTCACACAAAGGACATGGAAACCACAAACCATTCCTACATGTTGTATGTACCTTTTTCCCAACATAACCCATGTTTTCGCATACCGAGTCGAAAAGTAGGTTATCAGAGTCTTGGTGTATGGATACGTCGGACGCCGCACAAACACTAGAGTCTCTGGCCTGAAAGCCGATCCCGAAACACTCAACACTCTCCGCCCAATACCAAACTCATAGACTCTTGGTACTAAGGTAGAACCAACCGCTCTGATACCACTCTATCATGACAAATCCTAGTGGGGCCCGCGCCATGACTCCCCAAGCCCTCCTTCAATAGGTCAGGGGCTGGTGACTAGCACAGAGTTGGCATATTACTAACATGGGAGACATTGCCTATGTACCTGTACACATGCACACATCTCCGAGCCCACAATAATGAAATGTAAAAACCTATAAGGAACAAAAATGAATATATACAACTAGACCCAACCAATAGAGTATGAAGAATAGTAGAGTACAAAAAATTAAACTGGGCGAGAAAAGAATCCCACAAAAACAAGAGTCTGAAAACTGAAAAGTCCAACATGTAAACAAAAAAGGTACCGGGGCTGCTGCTCGTAGCCATAGGAATGCCTCAGCCTGTAGGGAACTCAGAAAGCTCGTTCCTAACCTAGTCTGCCCTGAACTTTGTCAATAGGCTGCTTGTATGCAAAAGGCACCAGAAGTGCAGGCAAAACCCATACATGGGTTAGTATAGAAATACTCTGTAAGGGACCCGTAAAAGCACAAAACAGTACACAAAGTAAAGGTACAGTAATCTATGCACATTATATGTCTACAAAACATATAGAACAATCCAGATATACTACAAAACCAGACCCATGGTCTAGAGAAAAGTCACACAACTGTATACCCCTGTTAGGGATTCAGTTCGAATATTTCATGAAGCACTCATCCTGGTAGAACACACTCCACTAGTCTTACACCTCTGATGACCTCCGTCTGAGAAATACTGTTCGTCAGGAAACATCACAAGAGGTAGAAAAACTTATTACAGGAGACACACTCTTGAGTGGGATGATTTCCGATAGATAGATGCACTCATTATGGGAGACACACTCCTGAGTGGGAAAGATCACGATACACGGATGAGGATCACTGCCAGGGCCATGGCGGATACCGCGACTCATCCAGATTCACATGTTACGTAATACACAAGCTAGGTAGAGGATCAACACCTATTAGAGTTGGTTATGTCAATTCCTGACTCTACATAGTGTCAGGAATGGATAGAGGATCTCGATCCGGGCCTCTCGGATGGATGACAGGCTCTATCACAGAATGTCCTACGAAAGGGACCATACTCCTGTGTGAGGAAATAATGCATGACCATCAAGGGAATGAGAATAAGGGGCATTAACCCAAATGAATGATGTCCAAGATACGGTGAACAAAAGAACCATCCCATTTTCAAAAAAGTACATGGCGTTTAGAAAAGTCACACACTGTGTTGTCTGACCCCAGGTACTGCCTGTGTACAACGGCCTTGTGTCGTGAGGCTGGTCATGTAGAAAAAAACTAGGTACGCAACATGTTGTACTATGTACATTCCATGACCGAGTAAACGAGTTTGGATCCATGTACACTTTCCATGTTCCCGTACATGTTCATCAACCTGTGAACTCAAACCCATGTAATCGGTACATAGGGGGACCCGCGTTACTGGCCTCTCTTGGCCATGTGATGGAGTACATGGTCGTGTACTCCATCCCGTGTCTGTGTACCCCCATGAATACACATCGAGTCCCACATAGTTGCGTCTTCCATGCTGTAAATGCCCTGTTCTGAAGCCGTGTAGTTCATCTCGTGTCTGTGTACTTCACAAAATACAGGACGAGTCCTGCATAGCCGCCTCTTCCATGCTGTACATAACATGTTCTGGAGCCGTGTAGTTCATCCCATGTCTGTGTACTTCCCAAAATACATGATGAGCATAGGGGAAGGTCTAACATGCTGTGTGACTTGGGTCACATGCCCTGTGATTCTTCTCTGACCCTCCGAAACCCTAGTCGCTGCCAGTACTACTTGGCATGTTCTTCAGAAGTGCAAGCCGTGTATTCTGGAAATTTCTAGAAACACAGACTTCTATCGTCGCAACTCTAGTGATGATAAGTTCATCGATCCAGCCATCCGATCCCTATGAATCATCCAGTTTTTGGTCGCCTCAACACCACAATTCTGCTCCTGATGTTCTCGGACCTCCGATTGGCTCCAAAAACATGATTTGTTCTTCCCGCATAAAGAACGCCCGAAGAATGTTCCTTCCCGATTCGGTCCGATTCATCGTCCGCCATCGTCATTGCACCTCTACTAGGACGTTGTGGTGTCAAACCTCTTATTTAGGATCATTGAATCGTAGAATGGATTTTCATCAATCTTTTGTTCGTCACCCCATGAAGAACACGAATAACGCACAAGAAAAGAAAGGGGGAAATTCAATAAAAAAGGTGAGGAACGAACCCCCCACCGTCGTTCGTGACGACGTTGATCTGCTACAGTTAGCTGGCTTAAATGGAGAAAGAATCAACAATAACAAAACATCATGGATCAATTCCCCAAATCATCCTGATAAACCTCTCCTACAAGAACGAACGAATCCACAGATCAACTTGTTTGTGGTTGATCCATGTTCTTCGTTTAAAATCGAAAATGGGGAAAAGAATTCAAATATAAAAACCCCTACCTCAACTGGGATCGATCACCGAAAAAGGTGTTGGACTGCCCCCATCGTCGATATCCTTCAACGTCATTGGCACAACAATTCGCAGCTCCGATATGTTGGTGTTCGCCGCCGAGAGTTTTATCTAGCATTTTCTCGCCAATGATCGACGTTTGATTATCCCAATAAAAAGAGAAATTGATTGACATTAAAAAATATGCATCCTTATTAATGAGATATCGTTGGTGTTTCTGAGTCTTTATGAAATGAAATTAATGACTAAAACAACTTCCATGTCGCTGCGCTGCAACAGATGTTTCCATAAAAATAAAATAAACATTAATTTTTTTTATTTTCATGTAATTTAAAACATCTAAAAAATTAAATCTTTCCCCCGACCAGAGGTAGTTGAGGTTATGCTTGTTCTTAGGTAAAGTCTTCACCCGGATGCAATGGTGCCCTCAGTTTTTAATATGGGCATCCATTTTGAAACTGCCACAACCGCACACAAGTGTCAACTCACTTACATTAAAAAACGTTCAAACCACCAATTCGGGCTCACTGGACCTCGGAATGCTCTGCCGTCTTCGTGCCTGGTCTCAAAATAATTCCATATAATATTTAAAAATAATACATGGAAAATCCGAGACATTACATTATCTCTTATATTTTAAAAAGTTATTTTCTTCTACAAAATGTATATTTCCTTAAAAAGTGATTAATATTAATTTATTGAGAAAATATAATAAATAATTTAATATCATTCAGAAACATTATTTTACAAAATTAACATCATTTTTAAATCACTATACAAATTTTACCGTGTGGTGGAATTTTGGGATTTTCTCAAAAATATTGATTTCTTCTTAATACTGAAAATACTTATTTTTGTTAAAAAATCATTTATTCTAAAAACTATTTTAAATCACCAATATACAATATTTTAATATCATATTATTTTTGGTCTTAAAAGACATTTATTCTAAAAACTATTTTAAATTGATTAATTATTCTCCATTTTACTTACTTAATATAAAACTTAACAAAGAATTATATATATATAATTTATATAATATATATAAAAATATAAATAGAATTCATTTATGAAACATTAATCTTTACATGGTTAATGAAAAATCATCATAATCCTAGAAAATACATTTCCTGAAAAGATTTTTTTTGACACATTGTTTGGTATTATTTTAAATTAAATTCTTCAAAATAAGTGAATATATTTATATTAAATAGATTTAATATTTATAATCTATATAATTTAAAATATATAATACCGTAAACTTTATTATTTTTTATAAATAATTGTTGAATCACTAAAAAATATCTGTCGAGGAAAAATAATTAAAATGTAAAAGGTGAATTACAATAGAGGTAAAGATGATATATTTCTTAAATCATTTTAATTTTTAGTTGCATATGTGTTTCTCAAACCTATATATCCTCATAATATTTTATATTTTATTTCATAGGAAGATGGAATAATAGTGTCTTCTCATTATTGAATGGTTTTTGTATTTACAAGAATTCACATCCTCCTCTATTATTAAAGGGAACCGCAACCCTAATTTTCCACAACTCTCAAGAACATTTTCATGACCAAATTCTACCAAAAAATAAATCCAACATACTTATCCAAAATATAGATCATTTTGTCTTCCCAAAATACAAACAGTAGTGTGCATAATAACCAATGAAAATAATGTTCTTCTAAGAAGAAGTAATCCTCTTCAGTGATCTCCATATTTTTTATTATTGTTTTTCCATAATAAATTATATATTTTATTTTAATATATAATAAAATAAATATATCCCATATACATTTTTTGTTTTTTTAATAACATTATTCCATCTACCCTTCCATCAAATGTGAAATAAAACCACAATTCGACTGTATGATATAGTACAACCACGTGAAATTATGTCTTTCATTGACCATCATCGCCTAGAATGACAATTAAAAATTAATAATTTAATATTTATATTTGATTTTAATGAAATATTACTAATTTTAAAATTTAATATTTCATATCCATTCATTCCATTTTATATATCATAGTAATGATGATATAGTACATGTGTAAGGTGGACTACCACCTCACCGAGAGATGTGATTAATCTTTTATCACTACCTAATATGGATGGTATACTTAATTGTATTTAATTAAATAATATGGTATTCATGATATTTTTATAATTATTTAAATATAATATAACAAATAGCTTTTATCCATCAGGTTCACTCAAAAATGGGAATGTTACACTTTTGTACATACATCCAACCATCTCTGTGATTGTTGTGTAATTTATTTTTCATAACAATAATATATTGTTATTTTTAATGTTATGATTTATCTATAAAAATGAAATAATTTTATGATAATTATTATATTATTTAGGTAATTAAGTCCCCTTTGATTATGGTTAGGACATTAATGATGAATTAAAATTTTGAGCCAAGTGTCCTCACAACAACCGATGTTGATATAACTATTTATTTAATTGAACACATTATTAAAATAAATGATGTTAATAGTTAAAGTATAAGGGACTAAATTTTGAAAATATTCGTATGAAAATAAATTGTTTAAGTCTATTATCTAGGCGATAAAATAAATAAATGACAAAACATGGGTGTGAGGTAAGGGTTTCCTTGAAAAACATCCTTCCCTGAGACACATGTTTTTTTATGAACATAATTTCAATTATTTATTAGATATATTAGACCTCTTCATATAATGTCATGAATAATTCTAAATTCAATTTATATTATGTTAAAAGTAACATACATTATTCATGGGTGTTTTAAATATATAGTATCCTAGGAGGTAAGGGTTAATGGTTCCAACTCATTTTAGTCAAGATTGTTTAAGCTTGAAAACAAATCGAAGGAAATTAATTGTCATTATTGGATAAAAAGGATACATTTTAATCTCATATTTTTATTTAGGATGTTGAAATTTAGTAGTATAAATATTTTATCACATTCCAAAATAAAATGGTTTAGTAAATGTTTTTAATTAAAATATATATTATTTTAATATATGATTAAAAAACCATAATCATTATTGTCAATGATTACAATAAAAAAAAATTTAAAGATGATTTAAAATTAAAATAATATTTTTTAATAGTTATTTTACCATTTTAAGTTTTCAAATAGGGTTTAAAATACGATTCTTATCATTTTCCGAATGAGGTTCATTTTTTGACTATTCGTAGAAATAATGGTTTTTAAACATATATAGCATTTATAAAACTATCCACTATCGTGGGCATTAATTTCATTGAGTCATAATTTATATGTTTTCATAGATATTTTCCAATAAAATTATTTCAACAATATTTTTTTAATTCATAGTATTTAAAAAGATATTATTAAATAAGAAATGTTATTCTCCTCAAAAAATGGTTTAAACTTTTAAAAAGTAAATAAATTTGTAAATGACAACAACCATTAGTGTTATAGAATAATTCTAAATGATTTAAATATTTCTTAAAGATATATAATAAGTTCACTCCACCTTACATTCATCTGAAAATAAATTTCTTATATTTATCTCTAATGTTCCTTCATTATTAAATCTAGTTTGATACGAATATGAGACCAGACTATGAAATCAATTTATTTACAGGCACAACTATTATGTTCATGAATTATGACTAATTATATTATGTGAGAGAAATCTGAATGTACATGAAATGAATGTGACAGGTGAACAAGGAATTATATATCCCACCTTTTAATAACGAAACTTTTAAATGTTATTATATATCATGTATTGGATTTCGAAGAGATCTAAATCGATTATAGGAAACTATCATCTATCTAACGATTTCAAATTTTTTCGAAATGATGTATATTTTTTAAATGATTTATATTGGTTCCACATTTGATATTATAATACAATCTAAGGATTCGATGTTCATTATTATATCCTCCCATGTGATTAATATCCAGACTTCTTTTTTTATATCTGGTTATAAATTTACCTCGTATGATATGTATACTTGTAATTATTATTCCCTTAATAGGATTTTTTATCCCACCCCCTTAGACTATGTATCATCCCTATTTTCCTAGGTATTTTTGTGATTTTGAATGGATTTAGGATATCACTATTGATTATATGATAAGGGGGTTTTATTTTAGTATCACATTGATTGGATATAAACATTGTATTCTAAATAAACCAAAACTAATAATATCTTGGTTGGATGTATTATTTGTTTATATTAAAAATCATGGAATATTACGTGAAAATGTCTTCGACCACTATAGGTGGAATTCGAGCAATGTTATAGTAAACCATTTCCAACTAAGATTTGAATTCATTAGTGTTAACAATAGGGATAAGCCTTTGGACAATTATAGGTAAATAAAAATATCATGGAAATATAGGCAAGATTTGAGAAAGTGATTTATATTCATTTACATCCCTTTATTGATGCTATATGTGAATGTGTCTCTGGAATAGTTATTATGATGGTTAATAACTCTAAATAGGCAAGATTGGGATTTCAATCAACGACTACGTAATGAAGTACACCAGGCCTTATTGAAGAACTCTTGTCACACTACTGGGGGATATGAATACTAAATTTATAGGATCATTATGAACCATATTGAAGGACATAAATTGGTGATAATATTTGATGGAATAGGATAAAAGTAAATTGTATTGGGTATATAAGTCGAGGTCTGATAAAAAATTTAGATGAATAAATACCATTTAATATTTTTAAATTATGGAATTCTAAGATAAATATTAGTTTTTTGGGATGCATTTTTTGCAATATAAAACATTTGTTTAGTATGGAATTTAGTAAAAAAGGTGTTTTTGAGGAAGAATTCATTTATAATTTTTTTAAATTAGTTTATATATATTGTAAATATTTGAGGATAATCCTATCTTTAATTTTAAGCTATTAATATTGAATTTTTAATATTTTTTGTTGTTGGAAAAATAATTTTCAAAGAATACCATAATGATTATGAATGGTATTAATAGATAATACCATTTTTTGGATTTTCATCACATTTTTGTTAATTGAATAAGAAGTATATTAATATTTTTTAATAAAGGAAAACGAATAAGCTATGTGACATCCCATTAAATCCAGAAAGGTTGTGGGTCTTGATGATGGAAAGAAGTATGATATGTGTGAAACGCCGACCACTATCTTGTACAATATTTTTGTTAGTGAGACATTTTTTTACTTAAACAATATATTGGATAAAATTTATTATAATTTTGTGAAATTTATTAATGTATAAAATACATAAGAATTTTTTCGATTTTTAGGTGATTAATATTATACTGGGAAAAACTATATTGTGTTGACAGTGAGGTAAATAGATAGATATATATGTCAAATGAGTATAATGTAAAAAATAATTTTTGATAAATTATATTATTTTTTTGGAGATATAATTTTAAGGTTTTTATATCCTTTTTGAAAAACAATCTTATTTTATGTTTAGGTTATTGTGGATATTAATGATATTGAGTTTCTAAATTAAATAATGATCAATTTTGAACAATGATATTTATTTCTGAATTTTTTTGATAAATATTCATAATCATTATAGTTATTATCTAATGGGATAACAATTTTTGTTTTAATAATGAAATGAAGAGTTTGTTGTTACTCATTTACAGATCGTATAATTTTTTTAAATGTAAGTTCTATTTATTGAAGAAAAAAAATTATTTTTGGGTAATTCATTCCATTATGTAGGTGGTGAGGAGTAAATTGTTCGATGCAAAATAAAAGAATTAAATTATGATTATGATGTAAAAATATATAAAGAAATTATATTTTTTGGTTTTCTTAATATTTATAAAATTGAATCCCTTAAATTTATAAAAATAAATCTTGAAAAAAAACATTATCTTATTAATTTATTTCCAATGAATCAATGGACTTTTAATTCATTTCATATTTAGACAATGCTGATTGTCATACTTATCTAGATCATTCAATTTAATTTTATCTATCATATTTATTAGTGTAGAAATGTATTTAATACTTCCTTCCATGCCCATATTTTATCATCCCACTAAAGTAATATTACTTCAGAACCATGTAATTTTTTATATTATATGACATTTATTTGCCTCTTTTTCTTCATATAATAAGTTGTTTTATGAACCCTTAGACGACATTGTTTTTTCAAAAATTAATTTTTAAATTTTAAACATTTTATTACTGATAAAAATGATGAAATTGGAAATATAAAATTTTTATGGTGGTATAATATAAAAAACATTATAATTTAAAATAAAATCATGTTCTATAGAGTATTCAACACACTACAAAGAGTTTAAATGAAACGTGATATAATATTGAAATGTTATTATTTAAATGTGTTTGATATAACCTTATCATTAAATTGGTTGGTAGTATTATATTACAAACATATTTTAAATATATATACAGTTCCAAATAAATATAACTTTTTTTAAAAAAATTAATAAGTAATAATCACTCAATATTTATAATGATCATTTATTCTAAAAAATATATGTTTCGTTAAAAAATTATATTTATTAATTTTTTTAAAAAATATGATAATTAATATTTAAAATATAAGAAATGTTATTTTATAAATGTAAATATTTTTTTAATTAATCATATAAATTTTAATATAGGGTTAAATTTTGGTATTTTTCTTATGATATAAATTCATTGGTAAAGAGTTAAAATAATGATTTTTTGTAAATTATTCATTTCTTTGTAATAAATAAAATAAATTAAATGTACTTTTATTATTTTTATTTCATTTAAATGTAACATAAGTACTAATTATTTTTGTTTAATCTGATTAATTTCATTTAAAGCATCATTATACTGGATTTTAATAAAATAATATTTTTAGGCTTAAAACACTTTTTTATGAATATTGTTTTAAAGTGAATAATGCTAATCATTTTTTTTAATTTATATAACCCCAGGATATGAAGAATTTAATTTACTTTAATAATATATATATATAAATAAATTTATTCAAAATAAATTATTTATGAATTGTTTTCATATTGTTAATGTATGGACATCTTATGATTGAAAATACATTTATTTAGAACCCTCTTTTTGACACATTTGCGTATTTTATTTTAAATTTATTTCTACTAATTATATGAATAAAATTTTATAAAATGTATTCCATGTTTGAAATCGGAATAAATTAATATGTATAATATGGTAATGTAAAATTTTTCATCATCGTAAATATAAAAAACATTAGAAAATAAATAGCATACTAAATGCAAAAAATTGTAAATGTGAATAACCTTTGAGGAAAATCAGTTATATTGTTCGAAACTTGATTATTTTTAGTGGTATAGGATTACATAAGAATTAAATAAACTAAAATTAATTCTCTATAATTTTGTAGGAAGATTTAATGAATGTGACTTCCCATTATTGAATATTTATAGTTGTTTACCAGAACTCTACTCCAACTCAATTATAATATGACACCCCCAACTCATCACACCAACCAGGGAATTTCTACTAACTAAACCCCAAATAAATATCCCCCAAACTTCCTTATAAACATTTTATTTATTCTGGTCTTCCCAAAAGATCAACCTAAGGGTCCATAAAAAGTTATCTGAAGAAGGTTCTTCTATAAAAATTTAATCGCCTTCATCAAGCTCCTTCTTTTCACTTATTATTTATCTGATTCAATTATTTATTATTTATAAAAATATAATAATACGATCATATCCTATATAATTATATTTTTTATGTTTATGGAATAATACTCATTCTTTTCCTATTGTACCAAATGGGAAAAAACCCATCATTTGTATGTATGAAAAATCACCACTTCGCAAACCGATGTCATTTATTTTCAATCATCTCTTCTCGCAGATGCTCATGATGATGAATTTATTTTTTTTATTTTAATGACTTATTAATAATAATTTATAATTAATATATTGTATAATTATTACCATATAATGTATTTTAAAATGATAACATCATTCATGTGTGTGGAGGACTGCCCCCTCATGAAATAATATGATGTATTTTTTATTACCAAGTTAAATGGATTGTATATGTAATTTTATTTAAAAATTTTAATATATTTATTATACTATTATCATGATATAAATAAAAAAATCACTTATCTTAGTTCCATCCATATCATTGAAAAATGGAAGGGATACACATTCCTATGTATGACATATAATTTATATGATTTTAATATAGTTCATTTTTCAAAACAATATTTTATAGTTATTTTTAAAATTAATTTTTTTTCTACAAAATTATAAGAATTCCATTATTTTAATTCTGGTGTTGCTGGAATATTAACCACTTTGACCATAGTCAATACACTGATGTCGATTCAAAATTTTGAACCATGCTTCCTCATGTCACCCGACGTGTATATAATTGATTATATAATTAAACACATCATTCAAATTAAAGAAGTAAATGGTTAATGAATAACTGTTAAATCCAAGAAAATAATATTTTACAATAATATAATATATATTTTCTTTATGAAGGATATAAAATACATTCATGATTAATTGAGACTCATGTTATGAGTTTCATCTCAAAAAAACATTCATTTAAAAACATGTTATTTCAAGAAAATAATTTATTTTATATGGGGTATATAATAAATATGTAAATATTATATGTTGAATAATTATTAAATCATGGTATTTTATGTTATAATTAAAAAGTGTAATTTTTGGGGGTTATGATTCAAATATTTATAAAGATGTCTATGATTATGCATTAATCTGTTTTTAATTGGATTATTTAGGATTGAATTATCATTGATGTGAATTTTTAAATAATTTTATAATAAACTACATTCATTGAATTATCCTCTTCTAATTCAAGGAATATTAATGAATTATTACATCTTTTCACCATTCAAGTAAATAAAACATTTGATTTAGTCTTTTGATGGAAAATATAATTTATTACTCTCATCGATCAAAAACCATTCCCCTCCATGTTATTGTTGAATATAAAATGTTTTCTAAAAATATTTAACAATATTTTATTGAGTTTTTTTACTGATATTTAATTTTACCAAAATGGTTTAAAATAAATTGTTGTGTCTTTTTTAGAATGAGGTACTACTTTCTACAAAGGTGTGAAAGGAATTTTTTTAACTTATAATACATGTATAGAATTACTCTCTATCATGGAAATTATTTTATTTGATGAATAAATGATATTTTTAAAATTTTGAGTTCAAATAAATTTATTTCCAAAAATTTTATTCAATTATTTTTATTTGAAATATAATTTTCACTATGGAATGGTAATTATCTTCATAATGGTGTGAATATTTTTTAAATTATTTAGATTCATCAACAAAAGATAAATTTATTATTATGGAATTCATAAAAATTATATATATATACATCTCTCTGTGTGTGTATGTACATATATATATTTCTCTTACATATATAAGTATATCTCCTTCCCTTCCTTTTATGGTGCAATACATGTCATATGATCTTCTCTCGAATGAATGCATTTATAAATGAATATTTATTAGAATTTGAGACAATATTATGCATCCCATTTCATTCCTTGGGGGTTTATTCTATTCAATAAATATAACTGATTTCTATATATTGAAACCGTAGTATATAACAAATTAATGTGATGTTTGGGACTGAAAAGAATTTCCTGTAAAAAATTTTTGGGTTATTTTTTAATCTCATGATAAATCATGTGTGTGATTGTGGAGTTATCCTAATCTATTATCATAATTTTTCCACCATCTAATGTTGTATTGGAGATAAAATGTGACATATTTATATGTCATTTTTTATGTTATTAAAACCTTTCCTACCCTGATATATTGTTATTATATCATTTCTATTATATTATTTTAAAAGTTGATTACCTTTTTTCCTTTTAATTTATGATATCAAGTTATACACTTGACTCACATGTTATTTTCCATGTCATTTTTATTCCCCTATATGAATTTATTGGTTACTCATTGTCCCTATGTATTTAATGGTTACCCCATATAGTTTTATGATATCTAAATGATTTATGTGACCATTATGGACAATAAAATATGGATGGTTTATTTTTATCTCACTTTGATGTATTATAAAAAATGAAATATAAAGAAAGTTGGACCCATGATTATTAGTTTGTAATTATTAGATGTTTATGAAAAAAAATGAATAGTAGATTTTGAAGGCTTCAATCCCTAAATTCTGAAGAACATTGTAATCACCAAATTCTCAATCTTAGATCACCTTAGTAATTATAGCCTTGATGGCCCGGGTACTATTGTGGAATTAGGCTATGTAAATAATGGTTGCATTTTATACTAGGATTGATGTTTATGTCACTCATGATAGATACCTAATAGGGAGGGAAAATCCATACTGCATCTTATGACATGTTGAAGGAGTGAATAAATATTTTTTTTGTGAAATGAGTTTTATATAAAAAATAAAGGCACTTTAATAAAAAAAATTCATTTTAATAGACAGATATTCAATTTTTTATAAGTAAACAATAGTCTTGTAAATTATTTTTTAATTTTTTGTTCTATATAAGTTATTTTTGGAATTTTAAGAATAGGTTTTCACTTCAATACCCATTAGATTCATAATATTCATGGAATAAAAACCTATGTTGTGTTTTTAAAAAAATTATTATTTTCCATTGATGAGAAATAAGAAATGAGAATTTTTGAAAAATTATAAAGAAATATTTTTTGGAGTCTCAAGTATTTTAAAAAATGGGTTAAAATTATTTTGAACTTACTTCTAAAAAAATTTTATTTTTAAAAGCACATGAATTTTTAAAAACTGATATTTATTCCTCTAAGAATGTGCTTAAATTTAAAAGAATTGTTTTGAGATTATAATATTACATCTTTGGAAGTGTTTTATTGGTTTAAGGAACATTTCTCCACATTGTTCATTTTCTTTTTAATGCATGTATTCCTCCTAGAAATGGATTTGGTAACTATGAAGTGGAAATTGTTTTCCCACACTATTGGTGTGGTAGCATGTTCTCTACTAGTGTTACATTAGATACATGTAATGGTTATCCTTTTCATGTTTTTTGGGTTTAATTTTAGTGACACTATTTTTTCCTTCTATGTCATTCGAATATATCTAGAAATTGTTTTAGATTCATGTGCTGATATGGACTGTGATTTTGGGGCCCGATGTGTATGGAATTTATTTTATCAAAATTTTAAATATATTCTATATTACATGGGCATGATTTCATATAGAAAATGGGATAACTCCTGAGCATAATCTTAGATGAAAAATGTGAGGTTATATTTGAATAAAAAATACAAGGTTTACCAACGGAGAAACATAATATTGGTTTGTGAGGATGATTTAGAAATCACAACATATAAAGGGTGTGTTTAATTAGACTAAATAATTAAATTTATTAATTTTAAATTAAAAAACATAATTCTATTTCACTATAAATACATAATTATTATATTTTTCAAGTAGTAATGGCATAACCCTTGTATGGTTGAGAAGAATAATATATACCCATCATTGTTGAATCATAACGAAATGATGATGAATCTGTAAATCTAAAAAGTTAGTCAACCAAATAATGATTCAAATACTCATCTAATGTTTGGATCATTTTTAATTGAAGAATGATTTAATTTATAGGTATAGATATTAAATTTTTTATTCGTTCACCATTTATTAAATTATTAAGAATGATCATACTACTTATTTATTCATTGTTCAAATTGTTCTATTGAATGTGATCACAAACTATAATAAAATTTTTTATTCAGTTTTCCTAACCAGGGCTTCAAAATTTGTATTCATTGGAAATGAAATATTTTCCAACAATTAATAAAAGTCATTTTTGATTAATTTATCCCAATAAGTTTTGGTGTTTGTTATCATTTGACCACGTTGTCACGATTCGACATTGTTGGGTGTGATTAAGCTCAATGACACCCCCAAATTCATGAATTACTCATTTTTGTCCGATGGATTGGTGATCAAGGATGGAATTCGGGAGATTTTAAGGTTACGAGTGAGTCTAACAAGGAACAAAATTTTGGTGTGGTGCTATGGGCGTTGGGAGACACAGACGGATCATCTGGGAATTTAACAAACCAAATAAGAATCTAATTTCTTAGCCATAAATGGATGGAAATGACCATATAAAGATTCCCCTTCTATTTTACGTTTCCTTAAAGTGATATCTGATGAGGTGATGCCAGATCTAGAATGCTAGATCATATGTATAAATTATGTCTAATAACTGATTAAACATCATGTAGTCCATAAAACAACCTAAATATAGGGCCATGGCAACAATAACAGTGTTTTTGATGAGTTTATAAGTATCACATTCCATGTGGGACTCCCTCACAACTCGTAAAAAAGTAATAGTTATTGAGTATGTACACTGTTATTATAGAGTCATGTGTAAGGCCTTGTAAATTTTTATAGGAAACCCCACACATACATGTCTAGGGGCATGAGTGGGACCCTGAGTGGATCAAACTTTTTTATTAGACAACTACATGCCGTGAAGTCCTGCATGGGAAGTGGGACATGTATCATTACAAAAATATAATGGAAGCGGAGTAGGACAACACATAGTGTGGGAAAAATACATTTCATTTTCCCCTTCAATCTATTTTTGAAAGCTTCATATTCTCATATATATTTTTGACTATTATTTTGGTTCCTGGGTAGCATATCTTTTCTATTTTTCCTCATTGAATGTGATGGGGTCTATTTTAGTGGATTATATAATACTCTATGAGACTTTCTATGTTTGATATTTCATTATATGATTCCCAATGATTGTATTGATTTGGCCTGATCACGAGAGAGACTATAGTGGAATCCTTCTAATATGATAGGGAATGGGTCTTAAACATATCTATAGATTACAACCATCTATATATGAAAGGGAATGTTTCCTATACATATCTACCATGTAAAAACCCCTATATACTCAGTGTATCAGTCATATGTTTGGATAACTTTAGTAATTATGTTTTATATGTTTTTAATGAGGTTAATGAATGACAATTATGAATGGAAATGATAGTTAAAGACACTCTCCTTAGTGAAATGAAGAATGAAAAATAGACGATTGATGCACTGAACATGAAAAGTTCTAATAACATGTTTCTTGTTTTATACAATGTTTACGACATTGATGTATCATTCCATTTAGGATGAATGAAGTACATTGGATTTTATAATCAAAAAGAAATGAAGAGAAGAAGAACTTTACAGAAGAGGCTGGGAAAATGAAGAGGATAAGAACATTAAAGTAGAGGCTTGGACTCTAAGGTGGCCATGATTGAGGTTTATTTGTGTTTAAAGAATTACTGGCTCAGTTTTTTCATTCTTCCAAGTATTTTTTATATGTCCTTACTTATAAAAATTTTCCAAGCCACAAACTAGCTACCCAAGCCTCACCCTGAGACATAGGAAAGACCACAGGGGATCGACCATGACGATAGGGAAGCCTAGGCAGAACCAACTCATAAGAGGCATGTGCATGCCATATATAAGCCCAAAAGATTGTGCACACAATCTTTTTCCCATACACAGGGATGCATAGATGGTGCTAGGAGCAAGCACTTAGGAAACATAGGTGGGTATAGAGCGCACCCGCAGAGAACCGGTGTGGGGCGGCACTAGAGGGGGGGGAGAATTTTGCCTGGTGTTCAGGAGGATTTGGTTGATAAATCGTGGAAAAACCTCATCGTGTTTTGATGTGGGATGCATTTGGTAAACGATAAGTAAATCCTAGTTGCTCATCTAATCTTGCTAGAGATCTCGACCACATCCCACATCCGGCATCCTTTGTTAAAATTGTTGTCATTCTAGATCAATTACTTCCGATTCAAAGGATACAACATCTTTTTAAACCTTCGATCACTGGGAGAGTAACATGACACCACCGCTCACCATCTTCACTTCTGATCCACCATGATCATTCTTCTAGACATAATTTATGATAAAAACACTTGCATGGTGATCATCTAATCAAACAAGACCATGAAAGCAGTCTATGTCTTGCATGCATGATATCTCGACGGAGGCCAAAGAAAATGTAGTTGTTGGGCCTCAATTCATGTATGAGAAACATGGAGGATCCATACAAGATTCATGCATGAGAATTGTTCACTCAACTTTGAATCTAAAAATTAATATAGGATCCTTCATTGAAGTGGAAACAAACTGAGGATCTCAGCATTTCATCACCTGTGGGATTGAATATTTTAAAATGCTAGAAATTCCGATCATTCAATCAATGATCCATGTGGCCTCTCACACTATTTGTAAACACGGAAGAAGATCTCCCCTCACCTATAAAAGGATGATATCGAGAAGAGAGGAGTTGTTCCTCCCATATACCTGAGATCTCCTACTTGTAAAAACATATCATCTCCCTGTGCATCATTACACGATGATAAAACAAGAGCCCCGTGAGAATTATTCTCATTGAAGAAGAGTTCATGTAGGCCTTCAATAGGTGATACACACCCCCAAATAGATTCTCGAAGAACTGACACCCAACCCCACGATAGGTTTTGTAAAAACCCTCTTTGTGCTTCGTTAAAGCCGTTCTATCATGAGCCAGTTCTTCAGATATTCTATCACTATTCTTTTTGAAGAGGCAAAATGTGCTCCTCATGCATAAAGAAGAACCGTGTATCATTTCATGAAGATTAGAACCCAATTCCACCTAAGATATATAAGGTGAAGAATAACTCATTCATATTTGCATTTTTACATTCCATAGTTCTCAGAAGTTCGAGTGTCAGTGATGAAGGAAGGGTAGTACATGTTGAATTCACCCCATGTACATAGTTTGAAGAATCCCTAGGCCATGAAGAAGGAGTTTCTACAAAGGAATAGTTATACCCATTCAGGTATGATGATTCAGGAATATAAAACTAAGGATACACCCAATGTAAGTTCATGAGAAGGAAATAAGATAAGGAGGATGAAGAGGCCTTGAGTAGTAACTTGCACAAAGAAAGGGTTTCACCCATTAGGGTTTGAAGAAACACACACAAACACCCTAACCTAGTGAAAGAGGATGATTGAAAATAAAGAGGAGTAAGTGGCTGAGTGTGTGTGTGTCTATAGAACCATATTCATTAAGGGTTTTCAAACAAGATTAATAAGAGGAAGAATAGGATAATACATTCTTTCATGCATGCACATGCACACATGAATTGACTTAAATAAATAATCAACATCAAATGTGTTCATGTGTATAATGAAAAGTTAAAATTAAGGGATGAAAGGATTCAATCTAATGTCATATACATGATCACATGAATACATGACCAATAATAAATGAAGTGATTCAGATGATGACAAGTGAACCGATCTTCACTACCTGAATACTCACATTGGAATTTGTGATTGTAACAAAGAAGAGAGAAGATGTTTTAGTGTAGTTTCTTGTTGCACTTAGAAGAAGAAACAAGTCTAGTGAAGTTGGTGTTTCAATAAAATAGAGGAGAAGGAAAGAAAGAATAATTTGTTGCCTACTGCTTTTCAAATAATCAAGTGAAGAGAACTAAAGAAGACCAAGATCATAACCAACTATTTTAATAAGGAAGAAGACTGTCTCTATAGGTAGTATAAATAACTAGCTAGAGGATGCATGTTGGACTGGGCTATCACCAGTCCAGGGAAGATGATTGTTTCCCACCCCCAATAAAGTGTAGGGACTCACAATGGCTAGAGGATTGTTTTCATAGCCACTCCACGATAATAGGATATCACATCATAATAGAGAATCAATGAACTGGTCATATCCATGCATGGAAAGGATTTAGCTACTCGTATTGACTGGTGAACCTTGTAAAAATATCACGTGCATATTTTTACTTCTTTCTATTATTGCATGTGACAGGGAAAAGAGAATAATAGAATCATGATCCAAACAGGTCAAGAGGTACAAGGATAAAAGTTGGAATTGATTTAAAAAGTCCCCAACACTAATTCACCCCCCTCTCAGTGTTACTTATATCCCAAATTGGTCCTCTAAATTGGTATCAAATGGAGGTTAAACTCTTTGGGATTCTCTACAGTGAAGTTATTCTCTTTTGAAGATTAGAGTATCTTTCCTAAGTTATCAATGAAGTGAAATTTAAGTGAAGATTCTGTTATCTCTGAGCTGAAGACTATATCTACCAAGACCATGATGAACTGGAAAAGGTTGGAGAAGTGAATATTAAAGAATAATTCCATCATATCTAATTAAGAGAAACTATCTGGTTCTCTATATCTAGATGTCATTTTAGAGACACCAGACGTGGAATGTTATGAGAAGTGGGACCATGTTTCCACAAATAATATGGATAACCTTCTATCTTAAATGATAATGTTGTATGTGTTAGTACATTTGGAAGAAATTCTCATGATGAAAATGCTAGAATTAGTAGTGATTATTAATCTTTAACATCTCAGGAAATATCATTGGATATATTAAGAATAATTCTACATGGTATTCTCAGAAAGAGTACATATCATGTTTGTGGATTATTTTAATGTATGCCAGAAATTATCACTCATTCGGAAGCATAAACTAATGTTTTTGATAAAGGCTTGAATGAAACAAATTGTTGAAGTTTAAAAGCTCCCCAGACATGTTTGAGCCTTTGAATCAACAAATATGGAATTTGAAATAATTTCCTCAAAATGGCTCAAAGATGTTGACGAAAAGGAGAGGTTCAACATGAATCTATATAAGAAGATTCATGGACTTGAAAATGAGTTAAAAAGAATCAATGATGTCTAGGTGTTATTTTTGGAAGAAGAATCCAAGATGATCAAAGAACATGAATCCTTGTTACAAAACAAAGTAAAGATGCATGAAGATGACATTGAAAGAATAAAGAAGTCTTTTGAAGAGAAAATGAGTATGATTAAAGACTAGGAAATCATTTTTAATATGAGATGTCTAGTATTGTAAGTTGAGTTGACCAATATTGATAAGACACATATTGAGTCTCCACAAAAGAAAGAATCAATTGCTGCTAGTACTCAATGCTCACTGAAGTTTCTAAATTAAATAATGATCAATGTGGAACCCTCAGATTAATTTTTGAATTTTTTAGATCAATATTCATAATCATTTTGGTTATTATCTTATGGGATAAACATTTTTTGTTTTAATAATGAAATGAGTATTAGTTTGTTACTTCTTTATAGAACATATAATTTGTTAAATGTAAGTTCTATTTATTAAAGGAAAAAAATTATATTTGTGTAATTTATTCCATAGAGTACCTAGTGAGGAGTAAATTGTTCTATACAAAAAAAGGATGAAATTATTATTATGATGTAAAAAGATATAAAGAAATTATATTTTCTAGTGTTCATAATATTTATAAAATTGAATCCCTTAAATTTTTAAAAATGATTTTTTTAAAACATTATCTTATTAATTTATTTCCAATGAATCAATGATATTTTAATACATTTCATATTTTGACATTTCTGATTGTCATACTTATCTAGATCATTCAATTTCATTTTATCAATGATCTCTATCAGTGTAAAAATGTATTTAATATTTTCTTCCATGACCATATCTTAAAATCCTACCAAAGTGATATTACTTCAGAACCATGTAATGTGTTATATTATAAGAAATTCATTTGACTCTTTTCCGCATATAAGATGTTGTTTTATGAACCCTTTATACAACATTGTTTTTCTTAAAACAAAATTTTAAAATACAATCATTTTATTAATGATAAAAATGTTGTAATTGGAAATATAAAATTTTTATGGGGGGGTATAATGCAAAAAAATTGGAATTTAAAATAAAAAAATGTTTGATAGAGTATTCAACACACTACACAGTATTTAAATGAACCGTTGTATAATATTAAAATGTTTTCATTTAAATGTGTTTCATATAACCTTATCATTAAATTGGATGGTTGTATAGTATTACATACCTATTTTAAATATATATAATGTTTCTAAAAATTATAAATTTATACAAAAATTGTTAATGTATAATCACCCAATATTAATAAAGATCATTTATTCTAGAAAATATATGTTTCTTTAATACATGATATTTATTAATTTTCTAATTTTTTTTTTATAATTAGTATTTCTAATTTAAGAAATTATATTTTATAAAATTAAATATATTTTTTAATTAATCATATAAATTTTAATATAGGGTTAAATTTTGGTATTTTTCTTATGATATTAATTCATTGGTAAATTGTTAAAATAATATTTTTTTTGTAATTTATACATTTCTTTGTAATAAATAAATTAAATTAATTTTACCATTATTATTTTTATTTAATTTAAAAGTAACTTAAGTATTAATTATTTGTTTAATCCAATTAATTACATTTAAAGCATCATTGTATTGGATTTTAATAAAACAATATTTTTAGGCATTAAAACACATTTTTATTAATATTGTTTTAATTCGAATAATGCACCTCAATTTTTGTTAATTTATATAACCCTAGGATATGAATAATTCAATTTAATTTAATATTTTATATATCTAAAATAATTATTCAAAATCAATTATTTATGAATATTTTTAATACAGTTAATGTTTGGACATCTTATGATTGAAAATACATTTATTTAGAACTCTCTTTTTGACACATTAGAGTATTTTATTTTAAAATTATTTCAACTAATACTATGAATAAAATATTATTAAATGGTATCCATTTATGTAATCAAAATAAATTATAATATATAACATGGTAATGTTAAAGTTTTCATCATCATGAATATTAAAAACATTAAAAAATAAATAGCATGATAAATGTAAAAATAGTAAATGTGAACAACCTTTGAGGAATATAGGTTAAATTGTTCGAAACATGTTTATTTTTAGTGGTATGGGATTAAATCAAAATGAAATATACTAAACATAATTATCTATAAACTGTATAGGCAGATTCCAGGAATGTGACTTCCCATTATTGAATATTTATGGTTGTTTACAAGAACCCCACTCCAACTCAATTATAAAATGACACCCTCTCCTCAACTCAACACACTAGCAAGGGAATTTCTATTACCTAAACCCCCAAAACAAATCACCCCCATAAATCGTTATAAACATTATATTTATTATTTTCTTCCCAAAATATCAACCTAAGGGTCCATAAAAAGATATCTCAAGAAGGTTCTTCTACTGAAATGTAATCACCGTCATCAATATCCTTTTTTTCAATAAGTATTTATCAGATTCATTTATTTATTATTTTTTAAAATATAACAATACGATCATATCCTATATAATGATATTTTTTATGTTTTTGGAATAATACTAATTCTTATCCTATTACACAAATTGTGAAACAAAACCATCATTTTTGTGTATGACAAATTACCACTTTGCAAAATGATATTACTTATTTTCAACAATCACCTCTCACAGATACTAGAGATGATGACTTTTTTTATATTAATAACATAATAATAATAGTTTATAATTAATATATTGTATAATTTTTTACCATATCATCTATTGTAAAATGATAACATAGTTCCTTTGTGTCGGGGACTGTCGTCTCATGAACCAATATGATGTATTTTTTATTACCAAGTAAAATGGATTGTATATGTAATTTTATTTAAAAAATTTAATATATTTATTATATCATTATCATGAAATAAAAAAATAACTTATCATAGTTCCATCCTTATCATTGAAAAATGGAAGGGTCACACTTTCCTATGTACGACCTATCATCTATATGATTATAACATAGTTCGTTTAAAAAAATATTTTATAGTTATTTTTAAAAATAAATGTGTTTTATAAAATAATAAACATTACATTATTATAATTCTGGTGTTGAGGGAATGATGACCCCATTTACTATAGTCAATACACTGATGTCAATTAAAAATTTTGAACCTTTCATCCTCAAGTAACTCTAAGTGGATAAAATTGATTATATAATTAAACACATCATTAAAATAAAAAAAAATAGTTTATGAATAACTGATCAATCTAAGAAAATAATATTATTTAATAAATTAATAGATATATTTTTTTATAAATGATATAAAATACATACATGATTAGCTAAGACTCGAGATATGAGTTTCATCTCAAAAAATCTTTCATTGACAAACATGTTATTTTAAGAAACTAATTTATTTTATATGGGGTATAAAATTAATATGTTAATATTATGTATTGAATAATTATTAATTCATGGTATTTTATGTTTTAATTAACAGGTGTAATTCCTGGGGGTTATGATTCAAATATTTATAAAGATGTCTATGATTATGCTTTAATCTCTTTTTAATCTTGATTATTTTGGATTGAATTTCCACTGACAGGAATTTTAAAATAATATTATAATAAAATACATTCATTGTATTATCCTCATCTTATTCGTGGAATTTTAATGTATTATTACATCTTTTCACCATTCCAGTACATAAATATTTTGATTTAGTGTTCTGAAGGAAAATATAATTTATTTCTCTCATCTATTGAAAACCCTTTCCCCACCAAGTTATTGTTGAATATAAAATGTTTTCTAAAAACATTTTACAATTTTTTATTAATATTGTTTATTGAAATTAAATTATACCAAAATGGTTTAAAATAAATTGTTCTGTCTTTTTCAGAATGAGGTACTATTTTTTACAAAGGTTTATAAGAAATGTTTTTTTAACTTATAATACATGTATGGAATTACCCTCCATCATGAAAATTATATTATTTGATGAATACATTATAGTTTAAAATTTTTATTTGAAATAAATTTATTTCCACAATGTTTTTTGAATTATTTGTTTTTGAAATGTAATTTTCATAGTAGAATTTTTATTTTCTTCATAATGGTTTGAATATTTTTAAAATTATTTTAATTCATTAACAAACAATAAATTTATTATTATGGAATTCATAAAAATTATATATATATATATATATATGTGTGTGTGTGTGTGTGTGTCCATATATATATTTCTCTTACCTATATAAGTATATCTCTCTCCCTTCCTTTTATGGTGCAATAAATGTCATATGTTCTTCTCTTAAATGAATGCATTTCTAAATGAATATTTATTAGGATTTGAGAAAATATTATGCATCCCATTTAATTCCATGGGGTTTTATTCTATTCAAATTTAACTGATTTCTATAAATGGAAAACATAGCATATATAACAAATTAATGTGATGGTTGGTACTGAAAGTAAATGTCTGTCAAATATATTTGGGTTATTTTTTAATCTCATGATACATCATGTGCATGTTCAGGGAGTTCTCCTAATCCATTATCATAATTTTCCACCATATAATGTTGTCTTGGAGATAAAATTTGACAAATTTTTAAGTCATTTTTTATGTTATTGAGACATTTCTTACCTTGATATATTGTTATTATACAATTATCATTATATTATTTTCACATTTGATTACTTTTTTTCCTTTTAATTTATGATATCATGTTATACACTTGAATCACATGTTAGTTTCCATGTCATTTTTTTCCCCTATATGAATTTATTGGTTACTCCTTGTCCCTATGTATTTTATGGTCACCCCATATTATTTTATGATATCTAAATGAATTATGTAATCACTATGGACAATAAAATATTGATGGTTTATTTTTATCTCACTCTGAGGTATTATATACATACCCATATAAAGAAAGTGGTCCTCATGAATATTATTTTTTTAATTATTAGATATTTATGTATGGAAATAAATGAATAATAGCTACTGAAGGGTTCAATCTCTAAATTCAAAACAACATGGTAGTCACCAAATTCTCAATCATAGATCACCTTAGTAATTATAGCATTCATAGCCTAGGGACTATTGGGGAATTAAGCTATGTAAAGATGGTTTCAATTTCTATTAAGAATGATGTTTAAGTCACTATTTATAGATTCCTCATAGGGAGGGAAAATCCATGTTGTTTCTTATGACATATTTAAGGAGAGAATAAATATTTTTGCTTGAAATGAGTTTTCTCTAAAAAATAAAAGAATTTTAATAAAAAAATCATTTTAAAAGAACCTTTTTCAATATTTTAAAATTAAAAATTAGTCTTGTAAATTATTTTTTGATTTTTGGTTCTATATAAGTAAATTTTGGAATTTTAAGAATAGTTTTTTCAGTTTAATACCCATTGGATTCATAATATTCATGGAATAAAAAACCTATGTGGTGTTTTTGAAAAAATTATTATTTTCCATTGATGAAGAATAAGGAATGAGAATTTTTTAAAAATTTTAAAGAAATATATTTGGGAGACTCATATATATTTAAAAATGGGTTAAAATTATTCTGAACTTCCTTCTAAAAATAGTTTCTTTTTAAAAGCACATTAATATTTCAAAACATATATTTATTCCCTTAAGAATGAGTTTGTATTTAATGAATGGTTTTGAGATTATAATATTACCTCTTTTGAAGTGTTTTATTGGTTTAGGTAATATGTCTCCACATTTTTCATTTTATTGTTAATGTAAATATTCCTCCTAGAAATGTTCTTGGTAACTATGAAGTGGAAATATTTTTCCCACACTATTGGTGTGGTAGCTTGTTCTCTACCAGTGTTACTTTTGATACATGGAATGGTGATCCTTTTATTGTTTTTTGGGTTTAATTTTAGTGACCCTATTTTTTCTTTAAAATTCATTAAAATATATCTAGAAATTGTTTTAGATCCATGTATTGAGATGGAGTGTGATTCTGGGGCATGATGTGCATGGAATTTATTTTATCAAAATTTTAACTATATGCTATATTACATGTGCATGATTTCTTATAGAAAATTGGATGACTCATGAACGTAATCTTAGATAAAAAATTTGAGGTTATATTTTAATAAATACTATGAGGTTTACCATAGGAGAAACATAATATTTGTTTGTGTGGGTGGTTTAGAAATCACAACATATGGAGGGTGTGTTTAATTAGACTAAATAATTAAATTTATTTATGTTAAATTAAAAGACATAATTCTCTTTCACTATAAATACATAATTATTATTTTTTTCATGTGCTGGATGTTATTTTTTATTAGGAAAAGAATGAAGAGATACAAGACTCAAGCCCTTCAGGGGGAGCGGAAATGATGCAAGCTGAGAGAATCCCCTCGTATTATACTGATACACTCAACGAGAAGAGAGTTAAGACCACAGTAAACCTTGAGCTCCTCATCCTGCCTACCCATGCGAGCCAGAGGGTCCTCCACACAATTTGTCTCCATCCAAATATGATGAACCTTCCTACCATGGTTGGTTTCTACATTGCATCAGCGTATGAGATATGTAAGCTCCCAAAGAGTCACCTCTAGACCTTGTAAAATATTCACAAGGACTTCAGAGTTCGACTCAATATATTTTTCATGGAGTCCCTATATCCTACATACCATCTAGTTAGAAATCAGGGCTCGAACCTCCGCACCCAATGAGTTTCTCGGTCTATAGTAAGCACTGAAGGAAACTTGAACCGAACCCCATGAATCTCTAAGAACCCCACCGTCTCTCATAACCACCTCCATGTAATATCCATCTATGTTCAGCTTCAAACTGTAATCCGGGGGTTTCCACCTAACACACCGTCCACCTCCTCTATGCTATTTGTGTAGTCAGTTCATAAGGTGGAAAATTGTGGCCAATGCAGACCCTCCATTAACCAGCGAAGCAAACTCAACGATGAAAGATCTTAACCACATCTAAAGAATCAAAAGAGATTGCTTGGTCCCCAATAGAACCTGATTACTTTCCTCCCAAATGACCTAGTATATGGAAACTAAAATAATGATATGTGTTGTGTGTTCCATAGTTATGCACTCTATGGCCCGAAACCACCACTTCATGAGATCATGAAGGGAGTGGGACTCGTTATCACCGCTCTGGAGTGGGTTGAAGGAGGACCAATGATAGGAGGCCCAATGGCCTTGAAACAAAAGGTGGAGAGTCAACTCATTCTTCAGCCGTTCATTATAGTAACACCGAGAAGACCTGTAAATCCCCTTCATCTAGATATTCTCATCTGTTGGAATGACCTTATTTCTAAAACTCCACAAGTAGAAACTCATTCTCGATGGGATATCATTGCACCATGATGTTGTTGTCTCCTCGTTCGTAGTATCATCTGCCTAGATAAGACTCCTGTAATACCTTGAATTGTATCGGCCATAGCTTGACCCCGTAAAGCAGCAAATTTCCAGCTCATCACATAGGAAAATATTTTCAAAGAAGCTTATTTGGTTTGGATTAATATTCTCATGAGTCATCTCATACATTCCATGTGCATCACTGAAAGAAAATACCCGGATGGGGGAGGCCTGGGTAGGTGAGGATTTCTTCAGACCAGTTAGTATCCCAGAATTTAACCCCTCCCCTGTTGAGGACCCCTCTAGAGTGTCTGGCCAGCATCCCAATATGGGAAAACATGCACCTATCCAAGCTCGTAGCCCCACGTTGTCTAGCAGCTTCCTGTCGACCATATCGTGCGTTGAAGAACCTTTCCCACAAAATTTCCCCTACAATATCCTCCCAAGATATCCTCCCTTGCAGGCCTAGAATAGACTCTTAAATGTCACGAAGACCCACAACTCCTTCAGCAGTTGTCCTAGCCAGCCATTTCCATGAAGCCCTGTGGAAACTTCTTTTCTCGTTTCGCATCCCATCGAATGGAGTTGAGAATTTTCTCCATTATTCCTATCATCCCATTAAGAGGATTGATGACGGAGAAGACATGCATCGATATAGAGGTCAGGACAGTATTGATTAGAATCACTAGCCCTCCAAATGACAGGAGTTTGTTTTTCCCACTGACAATAAATCCTAGGAGTCATTCAAGAATCACATCAAAATTATGCTTGAGGATGTAGCCTCAGGAAATTGGAACCCTAAGGTAGATGATAGGAAGTTGCTTCTACTGGAAGCTGAGGGCCCCTTGAATGTCACAACACTTCCTTCCTCGGCATTTTTTGGAGCTGAAGACATGGATTTTGGAGGGATTCATACCCTGACCATTGAGGCCTCTATACCTAGGTAGATTCACCATAAGGGAGGACAATGATATGCGCATTCCATTCGTGAAGATCAGGACATCATCTGCAAACATCAAGTGGAAAATTCTCTCCATACCCCGTCTCCCACAATAAGCTTTTACATTCCCCTCCATAAAGCTGAGGTTGAGGTTCCTAGAAAGGGCATATTAAGAGAGGATGAAGTGACTTGGGGAGAGGGGGCCCCCCTACCGAACACCCCAGATAGATTTAAAGAATCCAAAAAATTTCCCCATGAGTGACACCGATAAACAGGGGGAGGTGTAACACCTAAAGCAGAGGTAAAAAAACCTTTCTTGGAACCTAAATACCCTCATGGAATGATTAATAAACCTCTATTCATTATTATCATACTCTTTGTTCATATCGATTTGGAAAATAACATTGAAGCCCACTATACACATGTGGAGATCATGAACTAGCTCACTAGTGATGCCAACCGCCCCTCGAATGCATAGCCCCTGGATGAACCCATGTTGCTCCGTTGAAACCATCCTGGGAATAATTTTTCTAAGACTTTTGGAAATATATGTGGCCAAGATCTTATAAGAAATGATGCACAGATAGATAGGATTGTAATGATTTATGAAGTTTGGGTTCTTAATCTCCGGGATGAGGACCACCCTTGTGGCGCAAATGCTTCTGTTAAGGGTTGAACCAGTAATTAAATCATGCACCGCCTCCACTGCCTACGGGCCAACCCCTCCCAAGCAGCAGAGTAAAAAGACGCTGGGAAACCATCTGGTCTAGGTACATTGTCTTGGGCCATGCTCATCGCAGAATCCTTAACCACATTCTCTAGTGGCATGGAAGTGAGAGTGGCGTTGTCTGCCTCCCTCACCAACTGTGGTAGGAAAATCAGGAAGGCCTCAACCCCCAAACAATTCCGCTAAAATTTTGAAGAGGCCTTACACATTAGGTGCCTCTCGAAATGATCGAACACCATCTTTCCAGCGACCTCAATATGACAAGGGTAGGACCCGTCCTCAAGCCTCAGATCGATCCTCGCATTCCACCTCTCTTTCAGGCATGCGTGAAAGAAGGAACAATTGCAACCAGATTCCCTTAAACACCTGATCTGGGATCGATTTTTGAGTCATATCTCCATTTCAAGAAGCCTTTCAGCTAGAGAATTCTGCTTATCACAGAGGGAAACGAACGTGTCATCATCCCAAATGGATTGAAGGGACTCCTCCAACCTTTCGACCTCGGCATGAATTCTGTCCACACCATCCTTCTCCTATGTTTTACTGGACAACCATCTTCTAATGTTCTATTTGAGACGTCTCATCTGATTGGCCATCCCTTCCCAGTACCTTCCCTCTTCCTCATTTTTCCGAGAGTCTTTTAGGGGATGTATGATGGTTGCATCCCAGTTCCATGCACTGGAGTAGTGAAAGGATGTCACTTCCACCGCTTCATGCATGATCTTAACATGGAGAGGGTCATGGCCCGAGATAGAACGTGTGAGATGAGTAACAGAAATTTTCAAAAAGGGGCCCAACCCATGGTTGTTTGTGAGGGACCTGTCAAGGTGACTCCATATGAGACTTTCCACCCTTCTGTTGTTACAACATGTAAATTTGGTTCCTAAGAACCCCAGGTCCAGACGACCCATGTCCCACATAAATACCTAGAATTCCATCATAACTCCTTGATTGGCGATGGAGGATCCTCTTTTATCAGTGGGATCAATAATAGTGTTGAAATCTCCACCCACTAACCAGGGTAATTCTCTTATTTGAAGTGGCTATAAATGCTGCCATAAATCCATATTTTCACGGGCATCAGTACTAGCGTAGATGAAGGAGAACAAAATATCCACCCCAACATGGAAAACCTTAGTGTTGATACAATGTGGCATGAGGCTCACCACCTCCAATGACTCATTGTTTTTTCAACAAATCCAGATCTGTTAATTCTCCATTCCACCATGCCATGCACTAGAGAAACCCATTTTCTTTGCCAACCATGGTATATTTCTATGATTTTGCTTTAGTTCCAGAATCAACACCATCTAAACGTTATGTTTCCTAACTTCCTACACATCAAATGCACGCTTGGCTTCAGCACCTATGCCGCATTCATTATAAATGATTAGAGAGATCATCACAGAAATCCCTTTAGGGCCTTGGAACCCATTGATGATAAGGGGCCTGAAGGTGCGAATAAACCGGTCTCTTTTGCCTCGGATCGGGTGATTGGTCCGGAATATCCTTCCTCATAGATGTCATCTTTGGAGGATAGCACAACATTCTTGAATGAGCCATAAACTTCCACTAACAGCGGCCTCATTCTAGTGGGAGTGCACCCGTATGAGTTGGATCCCATATCGCCTTGCACCAGGGAAACCAACAGTCGATGTTGAGGTGAGAGGTGGGAAAACATCATCTCCTTTTCGGTGCCCTTCGACATGCAACCCATCTCCATCACTCCTTCCACGACCAACATAAGATTTCTCAGTAGGGACCTTTGAAGGAACTCTGGTGATAACTAGGAGGATACATGAACTAGAGAAGGAGGGGGGATTAACGATTTAGCAGGACTCTGGATTGAAACGGAACACAAATATCTAGATCCTGACGAGCCACGATCTCCACACGACGAGACACTGAAGTAGGTGGAAGATCAGATGGCACAAGAGACCAGAGGATCAGGTCCGAGGGATCCGAGGTAGGAGCCAGCAAGGCACTAATCCTGTTAGAAGGGGGATACTCTACCTTCGAACCCCACGCGTGACTGCCAGCAAATGAATTTGAATTTGAAAAGGGCCTAGTTTTCAAGTAGTAATTGCATAACCCTTGTATCGTTATGAGTAATATCATATACCCATCATTGTTTAATCAAAACCAAATGATGATGAAACTCTAGACATAAAAAGGTAGTCAACCAACTAATGATTCATATCCTTATCTAGGGTTTGGATCTTGTTTTTAATTGAACAATGATATCATTTTTAGGTATAGATAGTAAATTTGTATATTCTTCCACAATTTATCAAATTATTAAGAATTATCATACAAATTATTTCTTCTTTGTCGAAATTGTTCCATTGAATTTGATAACAAACTATAATTAAAATTTTTATTCAGTTTTCCCACCTAGGGAATCAAAATTTGGATTCATTATCCATGAAATATTTTCCAACAATGGATAAAAGGAATTTTTGATTAATTTATCCCATTAAGTATTGGTGTTTGTTATCATTTGACAACGTTGTCATGATTTGACATTGTACGATGAGATTAAGATCAAATACACCCCCAAATTCATGAATGATTCATGTGTGACAAATGGATAGTTGATCACTGATAGATTTTGGGAGATTTTCAGGTTATGGGTGATTCCACCAAGGACCCATATTTTGGTGATGTGTTATGGGTGTTGGGAATCATAGGCGGATCATCTGGGAGTTTAACAGACCAAATGAGAATCTAATTTCATATCCATAAATGGATGGATATGACCATAAAAGGATTCCCCTCCTATTTTAAGTTTCCTTAAAGTGATATCTGATGAGGTTATTCCAGATCTATAATACTATATCAAATGTAGAAATTATGTTTATGAACTGATTAAACATCATATAGTCCACAAAACACCCTAAATATATGGATTTGGCTACAATAACAGGGTTTTTATGAGATTATAAGTATCAAATGCCTTGTGGGACTCCCACACACCTTGTAAAGTAGTTCTATTAGATCAGTATGTACATTGGGATTACAGGGGCATGTCGAAGTCCTGGTACATTTTGTGTATCAATGTACAAAGACATAAGAAACCCCACACAGACAAGTCTTGGGGCACGAATGGGACCCCAAGTGGTTTATACATTTTTTATTGTACCAGTACATGCCATGAAGTCCTGCATGAGAAGTGGGACATGCACCATTACGGAAATATAAAGGAAGTGGAGTAGGACCACACATAGTGTGGGAACCATACATGTCATGTTCCCATTCATTAAATTTGAGCAAGCATCATATTCTCATATTTTTTTGTTGGACTCTAATTTTGGTTCCTGGGTAGCATATCTAATATATATTTTCGCATTGAATGTGAGGGGTTCCTTTTTAGTGGATTGTATAACACTATGTGAGACTTTCTATGTATGATGATTCTTTATAAGTTGCTCAATGATAGTTTTGATTAGGCCTGATCACGAGAGGGACTATAGTGGAACCCTCCGACTACGACATGGAATGGTTCTTATACATATCTAAAGATTTCAACCCTCTATATATGAAAGGGAATGTGTCCTATACGTATCTTCCATGTAGACACCCATACAGAATCAGTTTATCAGCCATCTGTTGGGACTACATTAGTAATTGAGTTTTATATGTTTTCAATGAGGTTAATTAATTACAATGATGAATGAAAATGATGGATAAAGAAAATCTCCTTAGTGAAATGGGGAATGAAAAATAGACAATTGATGCACTGATCTTGAAAAGTTTTAAGAACATGTTTCATGTTTGATACAATGTTTACAACATTGATGTATCATTCTTTTTAGGATAAATAAAGTACTTTGGATTTGATAATACAAATGAAATGAAGTGAAGAAGAAATTTAAAGAAGATTCTTGGAAAATGAAGAGGATAAGAACATTAAAGTAAAGTCTTGGACACTAAGGTGAAAATGCTTGAGGTTTATTTGTGTTTAATGATTTCTTGGATCTTTTGTGCATTCTAAAAATTATTTTTTATATGGCCTTACTTAAAAAATGGTGCCAAGCCACGAGCTTGCTACCAAAACCTCAACCGAAGAGACATGTGTGACCACATGGGGTTGACCATGATGATGGGGAAGCCTAAGAAGAGACAGCTCACAAGAGTCATGTGCGGGCCATATATAAGCCTGTAGGATTGTGTGCATGATCATTAATCCATGCACAGGGTTGCATAGTGGAAGCTAGGGGAAATCTTGTAGAAAACATAGGTGGGTGTAGAGTGCTCCCATAGAGAACCCGTGTGGGGAGACACCAGATGGGGGAGAAGAGAATTTTGAGTTGTATTCGGGAGGATTTGGTTGATAAACTATCGAAAACCCTCATCGAGTTTTGATGTGGGATGAATATTGAAGTCGGGGAGGAAATCCTAGCCGCTATTCTAATCTCACGATAGATCTCGACCACATGCCTCATATTGCATCCTACATTATAATCATTTTCATTGGAGATAAATTACAGTCGATATAAAGGTTACAACATCGTCTTCAAACTTCGAACACAAGGAGAGTAACGTGATGCCACCACTGGCCATAGCCACTACCGATCCACCATGATCATTTCCCTGGACATCATTGATGATAAAAACTCTTGCATGGTGATCGTTTAATAGAACTGAGACCATGCATGCAATCTACGACTTGAATGCATGATATCTCAAAGGAGGCCAATGAAAATGAAGTAGTTGGGCCTTATTTCATGTCTGAGAAACATGGAGTATCCATGAGAGATTTATTCCTGATAATTGAGCACACAACATTGAATCCATGAATTATGATAGGATCCAACGTTGAAGTGGAATGAAACTGAGGATCTCGACATATCATCACCTGTGGTTTTGATGATTTCAAAACCCCGGAAATTTTGAGCATTAAATCCATGATCCATGTGTCCTCTAACAATGTTTTTAAACACGGAAGAAGATTTCCCTTCACCTATAAAAGGAAGATCCCAATAAAAGAGGTGTTTTTTCTCCCACATACCTGAGAGATCCTATTTCAAAAAACATAGCATCTAAATATTCATCATTCCATGAAGAGAAAACAAGATTCCCGTGAGTATTATTCTCAGTGAAGAAGAGTTCCCACAAGCCTTTAATTGGGGAAACACACCCTTGAATAGCTACTTGAAGAAATGACACCAAAACACAAGATAGGTTTTGAAAAAACTCTCATTGTGCTTCGCAAATGCCATGACATCATGATCCAATCCTTGAGATATTCTCTTGCTATGATTTTTGAAGAGGAAAAATTTTTCACCTCATGTATAAAGAAGAATCATGTATCCTTGCATGAACAATACAACCCAATTCCCCCTAGGATAAAAATGTGAAGAAGAACTCATTGAGGTTTGCATTTTTCCATTCCATTGTTTTCAAGAGTTCGAGTGTCGGTGAAGAAGGAAGGGCAGTACATGTTTAATTCACTCCATGTACATTGCATGAAGAAGCCTGAGGCCTTGAAGAAGGAGTTTCAAAAAAAGAAGGGTTATACCTATTCGGGTATGATGGTTCATACATATAAACTTAATGATACACCCAAACTAAGTTCTTGATAAGGAAATAAGATAAGGAGGAGGAAAATGCCTTGAGTAGTAACATGAAAAATGAAAGGGTTTCACACATTCGGGTTTGAAGAAACTCACACAAACACCCTAACCAAGTTTAAGGGGATGAAAGAAAAGAGAGAAGAGTAAGAGGGAATATGTGTGTGTGTTTAAAAAACCATATTAATTAAGGGGTTTCAAACAAGATTATGAAGAGGAATAATAGGATAATACATGCTTGCATGCATGCACACACACACATGAATTGACATAAAATAAAAAATCCACATCAAGTGTGTACACGAGTATAATGAAGAATAGGAAAGAAAGGGATGAAAGGATTCAATCTAATGTCATATACATGATAACATGAATACATGAATAAGAATAAAAGAAGTGATTCAGATGATGACAAGTGAACCAATCTTCACTGCCTGAATAATCACATTGGAATTTGTGATTCTCTACAAGAAGATAGATGATGTTTCAGTGCAGTTTTTTGTTTCACTAAGATGAAGAAACAAGTCTAGTGTAGTTAGTGTTGCAATATCAAAGAAGATAAAGAAAGAAAGAAAAATTTCTGGCCTACTTTTATTCACATAATCTAGTGAAGAGCACTAAAGAAGACCAAGAGAATGACCTACAAATTTAATAAGGAATATGACTATCTCCATAGGTAGTATAATGAACTAGCTTGTGGTTGCATGTTGGACTGGGCAATCACCAGTCCACGAAAGAGGATTATTTCCCACCCCCCACTAAAGTGTAGGGACTCACAATTGGTAGAGTATTGTTTTCGTATCCACTCCACTATAATAACATATCACATCATAATAGATAATCAATGAGCTAGTCCTATCCATGCATGTCAAGGATGTAGCTACACTTTTTCAGTGGGGAAACTTATAAAAATATCATGTTCATATTTTTACTGCTTTCTATTATTGCATGTGATAGCGAAAAGAGAATAAGATAATCATGATCATAACAGGTCAAGAGGTATAGAGATAAAAGTTGGAATTGGTTTAAAATGTCCCAAACACTGATTCACCCCCCACCCCTCAGTGTTAGGTATATCCCAAATTGGTCCTCTCAATTGGTATCAAAGGGAGGTTCAACTCTTTGGGATTCTTTATAGTGATGTTATTCTCTTTTGACGATTTTAGTTTCCTTCCTAAGTTATCAATAAAGTGCAATTTCAGTGAATATTCTATTATCTCTGAGAAGAATAATATATCTACCAAGACCTTGATGAACAATAAAAAGTTGGGGAAGATAATATTGAAGAATAATTCCCTCATATCTAAAAATAAGGAGGATCTAGTTCTCTATATCTGGATGACATTTGTGAGACAGCAGACAAATAATGTTATGAGATTGGGGATCACGTTTCCACCAATAATATGGATAACCTTCTTATCTCAAATGATAAGGAGGTATGTATTAATACATTTGGATATCATTCAAATGATAAAAATTCTAGAATTAGTGTTGATTAATAATCTAAAACATCTCATGAAATATCAGTGGATAGAATAAGAATGATTCTAATTGGTATTCCTAAAGTGATTACATCCCTGGTTTGTGGATTATTTTAATGCATGCCAAAAATTATCACATAGTTGAAAAAAATAGATGTTTTTGATAAAGGCTTGAAAGAAAAAAATTGTTTATGTTTCAAATCTCCATTGACATGTTGGAGCCTTTGAATCAACAAAGAGATAATTTGAAATTATTTCGTCAAAATGTCACAAAGATTTTGATGAAAAGGATAGATTTAACAAGACTCTATATGAGAAGATTCATGGACTTGAAAATGAGTTAAAAAGAATCAATGAAGTCAAGGAGGTATATTTGGAAGGAGAATCCAAGATGATCAATGAACATGAATCCTTGTTACAAAACAATGTAAAGATGCATTAAGATGAAGTTGAAAGATTCAAGAAGGAATATGAAAAGAAGATGACTATGATTAAAGACCACGAAGTCATCCTTAATATGAGATATCTAGAATCAGATTCTATCTTGACCAATTTTGGGAACACACATATTGAGTTTGCACAAATGAAATAATCAAATGCTTCTAGTACTTAATCCTCACTGAAGGATTCTACTCTCAAAATACCACAAACATGTGATAAGAAGATTGTGGATTCACATAGTGATCTATCATGATAAGTAGAGAAAGAAAAGGTACCATCCATATCAATATTTACTAATCTTCTTAAAATTGTTTCTACAAAATGTGCAGATTGGATGAAAAATTGTAAACAAGTATGGATGAAGAAAAGTGATAAGAAACCTACCACCATGACTATTGTGGGTAAGGGAAATAGTGTGGAAGATAGCTCCCCTCAGAAATCATAACAATAATAAAGAATATTCTGAAACCTTTTAAATAATATGGGAAGAAGTCATGGGTTTTTGTTAAATAGTACTGTTGTAATAGATTTTGGCATTGTGCACTAGATTGTTGGTACAACCACTTAAATGTAAAAGCACAGAGAATGCTCAACTCAACTGAGAAAAATCCAGAGAAGAATAAGAAACATCCACATTTCAAAACGCATATGTATACAAAAAATAGATTTGGACTGTTATATAACATATGTGATGTATGCAATATGAGTGGTCATATGAATTGTGCATGTTCCTATAAAAATAGAATACCACAAGAACTGGGTAAGAATAAAGAAACATATTTGGGATGAAATAAAATAAATAATGTGAAAAAAATTCTCCCAAGATGATTTCAAGAATGAAATATGAGATGTCATTGGGTTCTAAATCCATGAAATTGAAGGGTGGTGCATCCAAATGCACTACTAATAGGGATGCCACTATGAAAAATCCATGTAGAAGATCTAATTCTCATGCCTCAGTCCCTAATGATATTTGGTGGTTTGGCTAGAGGATTTGTAAAGAATAAGAAAGATTTAAGATGAACAAGCTAAGACATGTGATAAAAGAAAAAGGAATATTCTACATGAAGAAAAATAAGTTCTTTGTGTGAGGTGAATCAAATCTGGTCATACTGTTAATAGATGCTTGTAATTTACTCCCGCCCATCAATAATTTTTCAAAAAGATCAATTTTTCACCAGGATATTATATTTTTTGAAAGAACATGATGAAAGAAGATTCACACACAATGATATGGAATAAATAGTGAGGACCACACAATCATAGTCAGCATTGAAGATCAGTTGTGAAAGTGTGATGAATGGAGAATCTGGGTTCAGAAGATCATCTGAACCTTGTTGTTCAAATTGATGGAATAAGAAGAAGCCACCTTATTCCCTTAACTATTTGAGTATTTTATTAGTTCTTATCAAATAGTGAATTGAATGTGAGGCATGGTATTAGGGAGATAATCTGATACATAGTGATGAAAAGTGTTCCATTGAGAGGGAGACATATTAATAAGACTCAAGAGTTATTATCTCAGTCGGTATCAATATAAGATGGTATAAAATTCAATTAATATGATGATTTTCTGAAGATCATGTCATTGTAAAAAGTATGTAATTTCATAATCTCTCAACCTTGGTTAGTCAAAAAAATATTTTATTATATGGGGAGTAACTTAAATTACTCAGCGACATATGAAGAATGGAAGTGTTAAATGGACACTTATCCTGCCTATTACACCTAAATGTTATTGATTAATTTTTTGATGTGAGTGCAAGAGTTTCAGGTTGATTATTTCATCACACTTACCATCCTATGCATGGAATGAATGCGGAAACCCATAGAAGTAAAAGCTCATGAGTTATCATCTCATTAGGTATCATGATTCAATGGATAATTGATAGCTCTATTGTCAAAATAAAATCCTCTTGTTTTCTGCATATACCATTGCTCAATTAGAATTATAGTGAAATGATTAATGACGCATTTCTTGAGTCTGAATTGATACCCCTCTTATAATGAACATTTTATTTCTTTTCAAAAAGGGGTAGAGAAGTGAAATAGAAGTTTAAAGAGAGAAATAAGTGAAGACTCACATTGACACATTCCTTTTGATGAAAAACATTGGGTATTGCCAACAAATACAAGTGGGATATAGTTGGGAAAAATTTATTAATTGAGTTTTATTTGTTTTCAATGAGGTCAATGAACGAAAATGATGAATGAAAATGATTGTTAAAGACACTCTACTAAGTGAAATGGAGAATGAATAGCAGACAATTGATGCACTGATCATGAAATGTTCTAAGAACATGTATCATGTGTGATACAATGTTTAAAACATTGATGTATCATTCCTTTTAGGATGAATGATGTTATTATGATTTGATAATGAAAAAATAAATGAAGAGGATAAGATGATTAAAAAGTGGTTTGGAAAATGAAGAGGATATAAAAATTAATGAAGAGGATTGGACCTTAAGGTGGCCATGCATGAGGTTTATTTGTGTTTAATTATTTCCTTGAACTTTTGTGCATTCTGCCATGTATTTTCTATATGGACTTAATTAAAAAAATGGGGCCACCCCATGAGCTAGCTACCCAAGCCTCAACCCGATGCACATGTGGGACCACAAGGGGGTCTACTACGCCCATGGAGAATCCTAAGAAGATTCAACACACTAGAGGAATGTTCGTTCCATGTATAGTCCTGTAGGAGTGTGCACATGGTGATCAACCTGTGCGCAGGGATGCATCGTGGGAACTAGGTGTGCCCTCATAGGAAGCATTGGTTGGCGCAAAGCATGAGCAATGAGAACCAGTGAAGAGCATAACCAGAGGGGGGAGAGGAGATTTCTGAGTGGTGTTTAGGAGGAGTTGGTTGATAAACGGTGAAACAAACTCGGTGCATTTTGACATGGGATGAGTTTTTAAAATGTGGAGTAAATTATAGCCTCTCATCTCATCTCAAGTGAGTTCTCGAGCGCACGCCTCATCCTACATCATGTGTTATAATCAAGGTAGTCCTAGATCAATTACAACCGATCCAACGGTTGTGGCATGGTCCTCAACCTCCGATCGCACAGAGAGTAACCTGATGCCACCGCTCGCCATCGCCACTACCAATCCACCATGATCGTTCTACCGGAAATCATTGATGGTAAAAAATCTTTCATGGTGATCGTTTCATCGAACCCTGACCATGCATGGAATCTATGTCTTGCATGTATGATATCTCAAAGGAAGAAAAAGAAAAAGGAGTTGTGAGGCCATAATTCTTTTTTGAGATACATGGAGGATCCATGTAAGATTCATGAACTAGAATTTTGTAAACGACCTTGACCCCACACATGAAGATTGGATCCCTTATTTAAGTGGAAACAAACCAAGGATCTAAACATATCTTCACCCCCGGGATTGATGATTTCAAAACAATGAAAATTCTAATAATTCAAACCATGAACACTATGGTGTCTCACATGGTTTTTAAACACAGAAGAGGTTATCCCCTCACATATAAAAGGAGGAGCCCTAGAATAGAATAGTTTCTACACCCACATACCCAAGACCTATTGTTTCATAAAATATAGCATCTCCCAGTGCATAATTACATGAATATAAAATAAGAGTCCTGTAAGCTTTTTGATCTACGAAGAATATTTCTCGCAAGCCTCTAATAGGTGCTACACACCCTCGAATAGCTTCGTGAAGAATTGTCACCTGAACATGCGATATGTTCTATAAAAACCCTCATTCTACTTCGTGAAACTTGTTCCATTGTGAGACGGTGCTTGAGATATTCTCTCACTATTCTTTTTAGAGGGGTAAAAGTTTGCACCTCTTGTATAATGAAGAATCGTGAATCCTTTCATGATGAATACAAACTGAGGCCACCTTGGTACCATAAGTTTAAGAAGAACTCATTGAGGTGTGAATTTTTACATTCTATTTTTTTAAGAGTATGAGTGTTAGTGAAGAAGTAAGGGCAGTACCTGTTGCATGCACCCATGTGCTTTGTTTGAAGATGCTCGAGGCCTTGAAAAAGGAGTTTCCACAAAGGAAAGGTTATACCCATTTAGGTATGATGATTCATGCATATATACATACCCTAATTAAGTTCAAGAGAAGGAAATAAGAGTAAAACGATTAATAGGCCTTTAGTATTAACTTTTACAAAAAAGGTTTTCACGTATTAGTGTTTGAAGAAACACACATGAAAATCCTAACCTAGTGCAGGAGGAAGAATGAAAAGAAACAGGATGAAGAGGCAAAGTGTTTGTGTGTTTAAAGAACCCTGTTCATTAAGGGTTTTCACACAAGAAGAGGAAGAGGAAGAAGAGGAGAATACATGATTACATGAATTCACATCAAGAAGTGAAGTGACTTAAATATAGAATCAACATCAAGTATGTGCACGTGTATAAAGAATAAGAGGAATGAAAGATAAGAATGTGTGAAATATAATGTCATATGCATGATCACATTATTACATGAAGAAGAATAATAGAATTGATTCATATGATGTCAAGTGAACAGATCTTCACATCCTGAATAATCACATTGGAATATGTGATTCTAGCCATGAAGAGAGAAGAAGTATTAGAGTAGTTTGTTGTTTCACTAATAAGAAGAAAGAAGAAGTCTAGTGTAGTTGGTGTTGCACTCGAAAAAAAGGGAAGGAAAGAAGGAATAATTTAATGCCATATTCATTGAAAATAATCAAGTGAAGAGCACAGAAGAAGAACTAGAGAAGAACCTACCATTTTAAGATGGAAGAATATTTTCTCCATAGGTAGTATAAAGAACCAGGTAGGGGCTACATGTTGTACTAGAATATCACCATTCTAGGGAATAGTATTGTTTCCCACCCGCCAATAAAGTTTACAGACTCACACTAGCTAGAGGATTGTTTTCCCAGGCACACCACTGTAATAACATATCACATTATTATGGTGAATTCATGCACTTGACTTATCCATGCATGGAAATGATATATCTACACTTATTGAGTGGTGAAACTTGAAATACTATTGTGTCCATATTTTTTACTCCTTTAAATTATTTCATGTGATAGAGAAAATAGAATATGATAATCATGATCCTAACAGGTCAAGTGGTATATGTGTAAATGTTGGAATTGGTTTAAAACGTCCCCACCACTTATTCACCCCCCACTCAGTGTCAGGTATATCCTTAACTCGTCGTCTCAATCCTCGACTATGAGGGGGGATCCCATTTTCTAGTCTTATTATGGATCATCTATCTATTTATCTATGTGGATCCCTCAGGTGGAATCTGGGCATGGGTCCTAAAATATTAATTTGGAAACCTAAAGATGGCCTAGGCCAGATTCATCTAATGATTTCTAGAGTGGAACCATCTAATTGCACTAGGAATCTGTCCTCTACTTAACATTATAATGGAACCCTCTATATTGGCTGCACATGGGTCCTCTACTGATAACATTAGTCACAACCACATTATGAGAGCAGACATGTGTCCTCTAGTTCTCTATTAAGTGCAACCCTCTTATTGTATCAATGAATGATTCCTCTACGTAGATATTTTTTCCCCTGACTATGAAGTATAGTGGAGAGGTTTCGATTGACATGGATATCTTTATGGATAGATCATCGAGATGCTAGGAATTGACAATGAACCTCTTGGAACATATGTAACTCATTCTTAGGATAGGATATGAGAAACAAATTCTATATTTATTTATTATTTTAGATTTATTATATTGAGAATATATATATATCAAAATCATTGTATTTTTACTCTATTTCATTGGTTTGAGATGTCTACAATCTATTCCTATTGTTTTTGTTACTACGCCATTTTATGAATTTAGGGAATTTTATTGGGTATATATATACCCATCCATACATGGGATTTACCATTTCATGTTGTTTCTTATACTGATGAAATATAGTTCTATAGTTATTACAAAAATGATTAGGGATACCCATTGCAATAAACTATGTACAATAGTTAGGGACTAGATATCAGGATCTTGGTTATCTGAACACATTAATTATCTATTTTCTATCATTTTGGGACATCTTTCTCATTGAGTGGTTATTTCCCCCCTTTATTTATTAGTTTACAAGGTTTTACTCTTAACAACCCTTTATGGTTTTTACAAGCATGGATACTTTATAGATATTATATATTTTTGTTATTGTTTCAATGAACATATAAATTGAGAGGGTCTTGTGTGTGTGTAGGTAAATTAGGAAAGATCTTCCATTATGAAATATTTCTTAAAGCTCTTGTCACCACCCCTGGCCTATAGATTTTGGGTTGGGGGTAGTTGAAGATCGATCTCTATTTTGTTGTATCATGACAGATTGTTATCAGAGAATTTATATATGTGGGATAGTGTTTTGAGTAGTTTCCTTACCATGATTTTGATGGTATATTAGGAAACATATTCTATGTGTCTCAATGATGATATGAGGAATAAAAATCTAGTTTTCATGTGGCAACAATGTATCCATTCACAAGGATCATAACAACATTCTTGTTGAATGTACATAATGAGACATTATCTGCATGGATTAATGATTCATGCATCATATATGAATGAGTATATATATGTTACATCTTTAGTAATCTCTCCATTGGTTTTTTATATTCTAATTTAATTGTGGAATGTCTTGAATAAATTTTCTGGATTCCGTCCCAATGACATCCAGCTAGGATACATGTTTAGGATTTTGTTGATATTCTGATGGGTGATGAAACCTCAATTCACCGGTCATCTCAAGATATTATTTATCTTGGTATACAAGTAGATTCACCCCCACATAGAGGGAAGTATATTTTACAGGCATGATATTATAAGGATGCATAAAGGATTAGTGTGCTCCACGAGATAAAGAGTAAGAGGCCACTGAGGTTCAGTGGTGATATGGATCACTGTGTATGAAAGGATTGGATAGATTTGATGTCACTTTTCATCAAGATTATCTAGAAATCTATTTATCTGGTGGTTTTAATTGTATCTATCATCTTTCACAATGAATCTGGCTATTATTGGAGTATGGTTTCATAGATTCATAAGGTCTCGACACTATCAAGTTTTATCATTTATGAACTGCTTCCTGAATACTGATACCCCTTATGATTATTCTCAATTTGCATTCAGTAGATTATGAGATACTCTAATAAGAGATAATAATGGGTGATTATGTTGTGCGGTTCATATATTTTTAATGTTCACCAAAGATATGATATAGGATGGATTCACAAGATCATGGATGTTTTAGGTGGGTCTCTAAATATATATTTGTTCTAGTGTGGTAGCATTATGAATTACCCCAATTTATGGGTGTTGGAGTGATCAATGTTGTCGGATTGTTTCTTATTAGTGGAATTCGTGTCAGCTAGAGATGGTATTGGTCATTTTAATGATAATTCAACTGTAGAGTCTAGTAGGTGCTAGTTGGGAGGATCTCGATGCATCAGATCATCCAAAAATTAGTTTCAGGCATGTTTTTTTTGGGAATAAATGAGTAATATAGAATCCGAAAGGGGATATATTATATGAATTTTGTGGTAAAGGTCACATGGCACATGATTTCTTAACCCACTATCTTTGCAAAGAAGGTGTATATGAGACAAACCATCATGGGAGAAGAGTCTCCATGATCCACGGTCTACAAAAAGAGATCTGGGTTTCTATGGAAGAAGATATGGAGTAGCCACAAATCAAGATTAGGGATAATGAGATATGGGACATGGATGATGCTCTGGTATCTATCAAACACTACAATTAGGTAGTCCATGGTGGGCTCAGGGAGCTATCGGTCAGGGCCGCGGATAGGTGCAGTCTATGGAGGTATATGGACCAGTGGGATAGTAGTTGATTAGAGGTATGATTTATTTTTATTATAGTGTTTCTTGAGAACAATTATACATAGGTGTGAGTCATTCATGAGTTTATTTAATCTAGGTGTGAGAAATGGAGCTACTAGGTGTATTTTTAGACCGACATATTTCTCTTTAGGTTCTAACAGGGAACACATATTGTATATATTGTATATTTTTGTAGTGTCAACTATCCATTGGGGGATATAGGGTTTCATGGGACCATTCTATTTTTATGATAGAAACAAATTACCTGTTAGTGGGTATGGATTGGTTTCCCATAATCTGAGCCCAGATTGACATTCAATGCAGATAATTCAGATTCCTTTAAACTAATTGTAACAGATTATCCATTATGGGTGAGAGATATCACATGGAGTGATGAGTGGTTTTTTTTGGAATGAGGATCCATTCCATTACCCATATGTTGGTGAGTGTATCCATTGGTACAACGTGCTATTCATGTATCATGGTTCATTCAGTAAGGTTGGATATTATGGACTTCATCCCCTATGATGTTCTGGGAATCTCTCTATGGTGAGTGATGGAGTTCATTATCAACATGATTATTTGTACTAGTATGATAACTTCTATGGCATATAAAATTTCCCTCTACCAAGCACATGGAGCCACAACTATAGTTGGAGGTCCTTGAAGGAATGGATTTTATTCAAACTAATGTGTCCCCATTGGAATATCTAGAGTTGTTATTGAAAATGAATTATGTGATATAATGTCTTTGTACAAATTATCATCACCTGAACTGGGATTTGATAATAAATAAGTACCACTTTTTGATAATTTTAGAACCCTTTTATCAAATTTGATGAACGGTTTTGTTCTCAAAGAACCATCAAAGGTCCTAAAACCATCAGTTTTGAGTTTGTGAGGATAATATTCTAAATATTTTATTCAAATGTCTCTATAGGGAATTTATGTTCTTAGTGATTCCCATCACTGTTAATGATTCCCCATATATGTTTATGGATTATTTTAAAATTATTTTCTAATTTTTATGAATAACATAATCATAAACTCTATGATAGAGTTGGAGTGTGAAAGGCACATGAGGATGGTCTTGGAATTTTCATCAGAAGAAACATCTCTATTATAAGCCATCAATTTGCCAGTTCTAGATAATGAGGATTAAGTTTTAGGGAATTTTATTTATGATAAATGTGTTGTTGTGGTCCTGGTGAATTTTGATATAGTTCTTTCTTGGCACCCAATGATGACTGTACTAGAGGTGGAGATTTTTCAGGGAGGGTGGGGTAATATATGCAGTCTGTGGTAGAAATAAATAGGATTACAACCCCTTTTAAAAAACTAACATTGAAATGGTATCCTTATACCTAAACTGGTATCTTCTAGAGATATATTGATGAGTTGATGTTGATGATGAAGAGGGATCTTATTTTGAGACTACATAAGGAGGATATATAGTAAATAATGTTTTTTATTTCCCCAAAAGATGGGATCAACATCATTTTGATGTACAAACAGTTAATTATCATATATTGGTTGATGCAGTTGATAACCCATGAGTGTAAATACATTACTCATGTCCTATAGATGAAAATAGTAGTGTTCGATCCGAGGATGTGGAGGCACTATATTAAAGAAAATCACAATTTTTTTTACTTAGACCTTCAGATTCATAGGTATGTCTTCACATAGAGAGAACTGAAACCGAGGAAGAGGCATTGTATGGGGTTCTTCTAGGAAAATGACTATGATATATTCAATATTATCAGGATGGTAAATGTGGTGACAGATTCCCTTAGAAGGAAGTCATAGACTCATTTTCTATTTGGGGATACTGAGTTGTTCTCTTTCTTATTGGTGACTCTGGTTGAACAGGAGGGTAAAAGTTTTCTCCAATATATATGGTGTTGGATCCACCACAAATTCAATGTGTGTGATTATCCCTATTTTGATATATTGACTATGAGGTCTTACATCACCAAATATCAATAGGAGATTCCACATATGGGTTTTCTAAAGAAGGGAATCACATCATTATTTTCTACATATAAAGAGTTTTCCCATTAAGGTCGTGGAATTTGGTAATGAGATAGTTTCACACTTCTCAATTGATTGTACATCCCGGTGTGGGGATGGGGTAAAAACTACCTTTAATGGAATTTTTTGTGGACTGGTATGTGATATATTATGGATAAGATTGTCAAATGATGATCATCCTGTTAGCCACAAAAGGATGATCACCAGGGATCATAAGGATAATTGTTTTATGTTTACATCGTTGAGTGTATATAGGATTAAATTTCAATAGAATTCTTAAAAATTATTTTTCAGATAGTGATATTTTGTCATACATTATTAAAAATAGTTTATGGACTCACCAAGACTACATAATTCCTTTCTATAAGGGAGTATAATTTTATGGAGTGTTTGGGGCTGTTGTATGTTTGGGAAATTGTTCAACATGGGGGGATGATGGATACTATCTCTGACCCTGATGCACTACCTACATCATAGTTGTGGAGAGTCCTGCACGAATAATTCATGACCCACATGAGGATGAGTACAATCTTAATACCTTAGATATATGGGAAAATAAGGATCATTATCCATTTTTTGGATGATATACTAAGGTATTATGTGTTAGTCATTGGTTTATGCTAGGAGGATCAAATTTAGATGGTATAGTTCATAGAAAATTATAAATACAACTCTTCTATTGGCATGGAATATTTTGAGTCCATGCATGAGAGACCTTACCAGTCTCCCTTGTGTTGAGAATAGATAATTAAAATAACATAGTGTGGCCTTGAGATGATGTTGGAGATGATGATGATGTTCTAGGTCATCCATGAGTATATGTGAAAAAAACTCACAGTTGGAAAAAATACTACCCATGTTGATATCTTATAACCCTATAGATTGAGAAGCGAGGCCACCAATCCTTGAGAGTCTCCCTATGATGAGGACCTACATATTCAATTGATGAGGTATTATATCCTTGATGTTCATCGGGCGGTTTATGATCATGAAGTGGGTTGGTGAGAATACACTCCACCTTTCTATATGTATTTAGTGGCATTTTTTGCATACTTCCATCCATGTATCAATGTAGAGATGAAAAATTCATGAAACCATTGACATTATTGAATAGGGAGAGGTTAACATTAATGATGAAGAGACTTTTTTCTTAGCACCTTGTAGCGATCAGGAATTGACATGGTAGGACCCTGTGTGTACAAAAAAATATCTTAGTTCATGTGTTGTGGAAAAATTGGAGCATACATGAGAGAACCTTGGAGAAGGATGGATAGATGTTGGAACTGTATCCCAAACCTGATCATTAATTTATTCTTTTCAGGGTAGAAAATCATAAATAAGGGAACAATATAGATAAAATGAATTTTCCATGTATGACATTGGAATATACAAAGAAATATTATCAGATCCAGGTATTGAGAAAACGTATGTATCTAATGATTGGTGTGCTCAGAATAAATTTTTAAAAAATATTTAATACATTATATATAACAATAAAATTATTTATTATTGAAAATGATAACATAGTTAAAATAAATTATGGATAAAAAGTTATATTCCATGGTTGAATTTGGAGTTAGAGGGTTACCTTGAACATGAGTAAATATTAGTCCACATGGGGTGCTCATATATTGTGTTCTTTTGTGGTTGCATTTAATTATAATAAATATCTAAATGTATTTAGTTTCAATTAAATATCCAGAAACAAATTCTCTATCTATCCTTTTTGTTATGGGATTACAGGGAAAGCCACATAAACTTGGGACAATTTAGAATAATTCCTTCCAAATTTCATTGGAGTAATGTAATCACATGATGATCATCCACTGGATGAGGGATAATTGATCCATGGAGAATGAAACAACTACTCATCTTCATTGGATATCTCCTTCTTCAATAATGAATTATCTATTAACTAATAGGACTAATAAATTTTTTTAATTCATCCATAATTTTTTATATAATGGATCATGATCATACCACTTCTATTATCAGCATTTGAATTGAACAATTTCATGGAACGTTGTACTTACATTAAATTGAATGTCCAGTTTTAACAACCGCATGTATCCGAAAATGGATTTCTTTTACATTAATTATTTTACTTTATATTTTGACACAATTTTTATTACATTATCCAACTAATTTTTCGTGTTATTCTTCGATCGACCACATGCTCATAATTTGACATTCCAGGGCTAGACAGAGACCAATAATACCACCCAGATTCATAAGGGTTTCACATGAGTTTGAATAATGATTGATAATGTTCATATTATAGATGATTTGTGAGATATGGGTGATTCCGTTGAGGATCGAAATTATGATGACATGCTACAGGTGATGGGAGGATCCCATAGTGCATGTGTTAGTTGAACGCACTAAATAAGTATATGATATATGGATAATAGATAGCTGGACATGACTATCAAAGGCTTCCCCTTCAGTTTTTGGTGGATTTGAGGAAAAATATGGGGAGGTGAGTCCAAATATTATACAATCAAATAGATTTTTAAATTATACCAAAATTCTATCTACAAGTTTTTTATTTCGAAGAACACCCTACATGTAGGACCATGGTAGTGGAAGCTGGGGTTTTATGAAATTATTAGTATCACATAATATGGTGGACCCACATAAACAAATGTGAAGTAATGTTTAATGACTGCTGAGTACACTCATACTACAAGTGCACATGCAAGACCGGGAACACTTTATTTACTGATGTGCATGAATACATGAAATCCTATACTGATAAGGCCAAGAGCACTTGAAGGACCCATAGTTGAACAAACACACAGTTTAGTCCCTCTACATTAAATGCACTTATAAATGAGTAGGGATGCATGTATCTATATGGTAAATTCTAGGTAGTGTAGGAGAACCACATGTATTTTGGGACCCTTACACACATTGTACCCATTATTTACATTAGAAGAAGCATCATAATCTCATATCTCCATTGTTTGGAATTATAATATTTATCGAGAGTACATTATCTGGTGTTTTTATCCATGTGAACATGATAGTGGCCTCCAGAGTTTTTTTGAGGTATGATGTTAGATGGAGCAAGTTTAACTCATCTTTTGGCATTGCTCGAAGATGGAAGTGAAAAAATATGATCAAAATCGAAACAAGAGTATCATTATTCTATTTGGATATGTTGCGCATCCTCTACCTATATATAGAGTGGATACCTACTATTTTGTCACTAAATGGGTCCTCCAACTATCCCACAAGTCGGAATTTATTATGATGTAAATTTATGGCTTCTCAATTATGATAGTGGAATCCTACTTCTATGTATGGTATGGGTCCTCTGTTATTTTATCATAGTGGAACCCACCTACGGTATTAAGACATATTTTTGTGAGAATTAGAGTTTCAACATCCCATCTTGTATAACATGTTTACTCTCCCAATTATTATATTTGAAAACATTAACTAGGATGGGCACAAGTACTCTACTGACCATTAGGGTGGAACCCTTCAACTGGGCTAGTCATGGTTCCTCTTATGATCATATGAGATGCATCCTCCATTCAATATTAGGCAAGGGTCTTCTAGTTATCTATAGAGTGTAACCCTCCTATTGTAGATGGGTATGGGTTCTCTACCAAGAGATTGTGCCCGTCTAATTCTAATCACATAGGAATGATCTGGATTAACTTGTTTTTTCATTGTATATATGCGAGAGATGTTAGGCATCAGAAATTGACCTCATAGAAGTAATGGAACTCTTTATTGGGCTAGTTTATGAGATGGAGATCTTTATTTTCACTCACATTTAGTTTTCATTAGTTTGAATATATATAACAATATCAATGTGTTTAGATTCTATAAAAATATTTGATTTGGGTGTGTGGAATACTACCATTTTTTATCTTGTATCTTACTGCCCCCTTTAGCATTCATGGAATCGTTCTCATTTTATACATACAAACCCCATCATGGTATTTGCATGCATTTGTTGTTTCTTATGAAAAAAGGATAGGTTGGTGGTGATTAAAAAGGCTGATATAGATACTGGGTTCATTGGACTGTGCATTGTGGTTAGGTCTTAGAGATCAGGAATGGGGATCTCTATATACATTAAATTTCCATTTCCGTACTTTGGGACATATTTTGGGTTGGGTTTGTATTTTGAATCTTCATATATCAGTTTAAACTATCATACTCTCTAACACTCTATAAATGTTTACATAAAAGGATATTCTCTAAATATTGCATATTTTTATTATTACTCTTAAAAAAATAATTTATTTAGATGGTAGGGTGTGTGTGTGTATGGGTACATTAGGGAAAGGCCTCCTAAAATATTTACGAGGTTCTGTGATTATCACTACCCCTTGCATATGGAGGTGGGCTTGGGGTAGTTGTGGATCAAGAATATGTGTGACTTGTATTGAAATATTAGTATTAGTACAGTTCATTCATAAAGATATTTTTGGTAGTAGCCCCACTATGAGGATTTGGATGGGATTTACGGAAGAACAATTTAACATGTCCTAAGTGTGGCTATAATGACATTTAATCTAGTGCTGGTGAGGCAACTGAAAAATCCATTCACTAGGACCATGAATACTTTCTTTTCAACTAATCATTCTAATAAAAAATGTTTTAAGGATTAATAGATCATTCATTATAGATTATTTAGTCCTCTAACTATATGTTTGGAAACATATCTTCATTGTTTATGTATTCTTATCTGACCATGGAACATCATGATTAAATATTTAGGATGCCTCCATAATGATAACTAGACTGGTTACCTATTCCATATCATGATGAAAATCCAATGAGTGATGAGTTATTTTTTCTATGCCATCAAATTAGATTATTATTATAGGTTTATGGGAAGAAACACCCTTGCCTATTGAGTAGAAAAATATATTACTTCTAATTTATGAGGATAGAAGTATGCTTAGTGCCCTATATTAGGTCCAATGATAGAGTCCAATAAAGGTTGGAAGTGATCTATCTCCCTATGTAGTTCATGATTATCTTGAGCCACTGATATGGGTATTTAGGATTATCTGTAAAACGACAGATTAAGTGGTTGTTCTAGGAGTTAGCCTTTTCACAAAGATGTTTTTTCACTTGTGGAGTATTGTTACATAGATGCATGATGAATAGAAAGTACATAGCCTTAATTATATCATAAATCTTCTGAGGTATAAAACCCTTGATAATTATGATCACTTTAGATTCAGTATCATCTTGTGATGAAAAAAGTAATAATGATAGTGGCTGAGTATACTTTGAGGTTCAAAAACCTTACATGATTCCCCATTTATATTATCCTGAAAGAATACTTTAGAGAAAGAAAAGTTATATTGGGGTCTACGCACTGATATCTGTAATAGTGTGGAACCATTGTAAATTACCACATTGGTTTGGGTGTTAGTTATGTCACTGGTGATGTAGAGTTTTCTTTCATAGGGATGCCAACCAGATGAAGGTGGTAGCAAGTATTTTAAAGAAGAGTCTTCTACAATGGCACTCATGCACCAGTTAATAGGATCTTGATGTCGGTGATTTTCCTATGATGTAGATAAAAAATGTTGTTAATGGAAAACATAGAGGATCTGGGTATCCAAGTGTGTGGATGTTCTATCCCTCTGATTAATGATTTCATATGGAACATGATTGCTCGACCAAATGAGATGAGGAGAAAATGAAGATACTGGATGAACCAAAATGGAAGATGAATCATTGTGGTCGTCAATATATGTGGTAGAAGGGTGGGATCCCATAGGAATGTGGAGATGTAATAAGAGTTTTTGTATATCTAGGAGGTGGATATGTGGGTGGTGGATGACAATATTATATCCTTCCACTACTATTAGGTTTCCCAAACCAAGCACCAGGTGCTGTAGTCAGGGATACAGACAGATAAATGCTATAAATTTATTTGGACCATCAGAGAATGAAATTATTAATGGAATGATATATGTTTATTATACACATTATTTATTAATTTATGGAATTATGGGGTATTCATTCATTCGTCACTCTACTCCTGGTGTGAGAGATTGGGATCATAGTTGAGAATTTATCCCAATAGATTGGTTTTGAGGTTCCAATGAAGAACAATACTTATATGTTATATATATGATGGAAATAAGAGGAATCACTTGGTGGATAGAGGTTATAGTGGTAAAATTTTATCTCCATGATAGAATCCTATGATATTATCTTGTGTATGGATTATTTTTCCATGATTTGAGCCATGATTGACGGTCACCGTAAAAGAAAAAAATTATTTTACACTGATGTGACGAGTTATCCCTATATGGTTGAGAGGGATATAATGGATATATGAGTGGGTCTCATAAGATAGATGTTGAATCCCATTATCCAAAAAAATTTAGTGTATCCAATTTCTTGAAGAGGATCATTAAGAATCTAGATTTTTATGCCATGAAGGTTTTCTTGTATGAATTCCATGGGAACCTTCTCAGAATACTACTATGGAGGGCAAAGGGTTTTTTTATTTACATAAATCCCATGAATGCTTTGATATCTTTTTTGGAAAATCAGATGGCCCATATTATGCCCTGGAAGATGTATATGTAGTTAGGGGACCATAAATATATGAGATTCATCAGAACATATGCGTCCTCCAAGACAACATCATTGTTGTTCAGGAAAAAGGATGACATGATATTGTGGCTCAGTGTAGATTTTCTTATCTTGAACCAAGTCATGATGAAAAAAATTAATCCTTGATAATTATTAAAGAACACTTAGATTTGTTTTGAGGTGGACTTGGTTCACAAAGAATGTTATCTTGTCAGACTACCATCAGGAAATCACAAGGTTGATATTTTGAAGTTGGGATTTTATTTTTATAATTGGTAACTATGAGCTCTTGATGAGACAATTTGGTGTGTTGAATTCCACCCATGTTTATCAATTTTATAATCAATATTATCTAACCATCCTTAGACCCGTTTTTTTCATCATTGATAATATACTCATATAATATGTGATAGATGAAGAGCATGTGGATAACTTGAGGATGGTCATGGATTTTTTTTTAAAGTTGTAGTTTATGGTAATATCTAGAAGTGATAGTTCTATAATTATAAGGTTATATTTTGGGTGAATGACATTTTTGAGAATAGTTTAACAATAGACCCAGAGAATATCAATGCATAGTATTCTTTAGATGCACTCACGAGTGTGTTAGAGGTTCATAGTTTTCATTGCATGGTAGGTTAAAATGGGAGGTTTTTAGAAGAATTTTAAAGTATTTAAGTCCCTTTGACTACCGTAATAATGAAATGGACATAGTTTACCAAGAATGATAACTATTATAGATACTTATAAGGGTAGAGGAATAATATGATTAGTGATGATATTTTGAGAATACTAGAGAATTGAATGATGTAAATTATGTATTAGGATTCTTTAGGATCTAGGATCAACTCTGTTTTGATATATAGATAAGAGGATATTCTATATGGGTTATGGAAGTAGTGACATCATGAGAAGAACTACAAGAATCACGAACAATATCATTCACAGTTAGTCTTTTCAATAAGGATGTGGATTCACTATCTTTTGGGAGTGTGATTTTTTATTTTCTCAGACCATCATAGACTCAAATATTCATCGACTCAATGAGATTTGATCAAAAGGAAGCAGTATTGGTCAATGTTACAACATTACTGTGCATTTTAGATATTCTATACTATGGGGAAGTGATTCTTGGTGTCGTATTATCTTACCAGGATGTCACATGCTTGTCAGCAGAATGCATATTCTGGGAAGTTGGAAACTTTTTAGCCGACCCTAACAGAACAATATGGTGCATCTTTTCATCAATTGTTAGTGTTATCACCCCTTCTCTTTTATTGTTTGAGAGAGTATCATTTTGTTTACATAGAATATTTCATATTATGTTACCATATATCTATATGATATACACCATATAGTTTTTATTGAATGTGGGAATCACATTTTCCTTTTATAGGGGAGGGCGGTGGTCCAACCCAATATTCTTAGGGTGGTGATGAGAGAGTTGAAAGCATCTCCTTTTTATGTATATCTCATTGCAGGGATGTTGTATAGAGACCATTAATGTAAATTTTGGTGTCCCAAAATGAGATGAAGTGTGGATAATTCTATCTCACGGTGGCTCACATGTTAGTAGGTGAAGGGTGAGTACTAGGTTATATATGGTCTCTTACAGCCCCATAGAATCATGAAGTGAAAATTTGGAAAAAAATATATGTACAATGTGAAAGTGATTATGTGGACATAGATAGTCCATGATACCATCTATGTGATATTTAGAAGACTCGTGATTTTAGTTCACATGCTTGAAAGAAGGTTGTAGATTTCAACAGATAGTATAGGATATATTTATGTATGAGATATTGTTCGCCTTCATGGGGTAACCTTAACTATTTTCATTAAACATGATGTATGTTTCATTTCTGGGATATGGAATGGATTGCAAGAGTCATTCAGGACCCATATGAGGATGAGTACAATCTTCCACCATATGGAAAATGTATAGACTGCTCAAAATATATAGGTGTTGGAGGACATAATGAGTGATTTTATGTCATTCATTTGATATAGTTTGGATTATCACGCATCCTTGGAAAATTAATCCACTTAAAATATATACCCTTGTATTATCGACATTCTTTTATGGATATCAAGAGACCCTTCTTGTCTCCCTTGTTCTGGAAAGAGGTAACGGTGTCATATCCTATTGGCCAATAGATTGTGAATGAGAATTTAGATAAGGCCCAGGTCATCTCTGAGTAGACGATGATACATAAAGAAGGAATAAATCAGACATAGATTGACATCATAGTCCCTAGGATTTGGGTCAATGAAACATGATTTTTTTTAGATTCTCCAAATTATGAGATTTGCATAGAATCAATTGGAGAGTGATGATATCCTTGGGGTTCACATGGATTTTAGAGATCTAACATGGGTTAGAAAGGTATCTTACCACCATGACATGACCCCACAATTGGATTTGGAGCATTCAATATTCTATGTGTTGTATCTAGAGTGATACTTTCATGAACCAAAAAATTTATTTAACAATTGATTTATATACAGAGAGGATGGAGCAACATTTATAGATCACCTAGTGGAGATCGAGGATCACTGGTAGAATACCCAATATGGTTGGTCCATTGGTTTGGTTCATCTATTGTGGAAGCATGAGATAAAACTTAAGAGATCTTGGTAGAAGGATAGCTAGATCCAGGATCAGTATCCCAAGGTTTTTGTTACGTTATTTAATTTATAGGAAAAAATCACGAAGGTGTGAATAATTTAGAGGCCCTATTTTATCCATGCATGACATTGTAATACATTTAGATATAATTTTCAAAAATTATCTAAGGTGATGTGAAATTCTGTTGCTCGATGTTTTCAAAATTAATTTTTTAAAAATAAAAAATAAATATTATATTACACACAAAAGATTTCCTATTTAAATTTGGATGACACATAAACATACTCTAAAATCGATTATAAGAGTCCATAGTTGAAGAAAAAATGTGGGTTTTACCCATTGATTGACATAATATTGGTCGGGAGTAGGTTCAGATGCCAAGACCATTGGAGGGTTCTTTGAAGTAAAATAAATAATATAATTTCTTTATTTTAAATTAAATATACTAATTTATTTTCCATATAAATACTTCATTTGGGTTGTTTTCTATAGAATTGAACATAACCTATGGAATTTTGAGAGTAATCCCTTCCATCCTTTATTGCAGAATTAGAATCAGATGATGAAAAACTTGTGTATCCAGGAAGATCGACACAATGAGGATGCGATAACTAAACATCATTATTGAGGACTGCATTATTCTTTTATGGATTTCAAATAATCATGGTAATAATTTTCAAATTTTTTATTACGCAATTTATTAAATTATAGACCCAGATCGTACAACATCATTGATCTACATTTCACATTATTCAATACATGTGCCAATGTACTAACATTGAATTGTTTATTTAGTTTTCCCGCCCTGATCATCCTAATTTGTATTCATTGGACATGAATTATTGTAAAATGATTATTAAACCATTTTTGATAATTTTAACCAAATTATTCTTCACATTTATTATCATTGGGACACGATATAAAAATTTGACATTTTTGGGTGTGAGTTAGCCCTATCGGACCCCCAGATTCATGAATGTTTCTCATGTGAATAATAGTTTGGATATAAATAAATTATTTGTGTTGATTTGGAGGATATTTTTCATTCTATCGGAAATCAAAATTATACGGGGTTACTATGGGTGTCGGGAGAGGCACATGATGTGTGTATTAGAAGAATTAATTAAATAATAATTTGATTTATGGACAATGGATCCAAGAAAATGAACATAGAAGGTTTCCCATTTCATTTTAGGTAGCTTTTAAATTATTTTTTCTAGGTGAGAATGGATCTCAAATAGTGAATGAATATGGAAAATCAGAAAAAAAGATAACTAGATTAATTATTATCCAAAAAGAACACGTCATGATGGAAATTTGTTGGAGTGTATAGGGTTTCATGAAATTATAATTATCACATGGCCAATGCGACACCCACACACCATGTGAAATAGTGATTGTGGACTAGTGTGTAATTTAGGAGTACCAATGAATGGAAATGTCTAAGAACATGTAATTTAAAAAAACGGAGACAATAAAAACTAAATTGAAATATACATGAGATGGTAATGATTCTATTTGTCACAGAAACACCGTTTAGTCCCTCTACATGTTTTTGTAGTGCTACATGATCAGTGATCCATGTACGGGCTCGGAGACATGTAGATGGTGGAGCATGACTACATATAATGTAGCCCATTAGAAATCATGAACCCCATATTTTATTTTGGTGAAAGTTGTAACCTACTGTATCACATTGTTTTAGACTCATATTTTTCCCTTGAGTTGACTATCCTAACAATTTTTCTATATTGTACATGATGGTGGCCTTCAATCTGGATTATGAGATATGATACGAGATGTTACATGTGTGAATCTTCTTTAGGTGATTCTCAAGGATAATAGTGATTAGGATGGATCCCCAGAGAAAATATAGTGGTACCATTCAATTGGGATAAGATATTTTCCCCTACCAATATATAGAGCATCACCCTCTTGATGGGATAAGGCATGAATCTTCTACCAAAATATTTATTAGGACCCTCTTAGGGAGCCATAGTATAATTCATTGACTATGATAGTGGCATTTTTAACTACAAAAGGTTTGGGTCCTCCATATTTTTATCCATGAGGAACACTCCAATGTTATATGATCCCCATTCATCAACTATTAGAGTTACACCTCCCAATTAGGATGTACATGGTTCCTCTATAAATTACTAGAGTGTGACCCCTAGAATGAATAAGAACGGGTCATCTACCCACAATTAGAGTGGATCCCTCTATCTAGGTTGGGCATTGGAATTCAAATAATTAATAAATTTTGACCTTCCTATAGGTACATAGTGTTGTTCCCCGAGTTATCTATTGATTGACACCATCCTCTTCTAATTGGGCATGTGTCTTATATGTCGAAATTTTAGTCCTCGATTTTGTGGGATAATTGAGTGGTTTGACATCACTTGGATGGGTATTTAGATAGACCTTCATGATGTTGGGAGTCAATGATAGAACTCTTGGAACTAATGGAACTCTTTCTTGGGTTATACAATGAGATGGATAACACCTTTTCCTTCAGTTTTGGGATTATTTAGTTTGAGAATATTTATTTTTCTATCCATGAGATTATAATTTTTAACTGCAATTGTTTTTTTCTCGTTTTCTAATATATATTTATATCATTTCTCATTCTAATTCACATTTATATTTTAATTCATCCTATTGGGCATGTATACACTCACCTGTATAAGATATTTCCCTCTTGTGATGCATCTTATACAGACAATGGATAGGTTGGATGTGACGATAGATCATATTTGTAACAGCCCAAGATTTTATAAAAAAATATTCTTTTTAATTTTATTAATGTCTTGTGTTGTACGCTACAACAAAAGGAGCTTGCACAACACGCATCCTTGACTTGCCTTGCATTACACGCAATCGCGACCTTCCTCGATAGCGTGTGTAATACGCAATACCGAGTTTCACTAAACAACGATATGCTATTAAAATATTATTAAAACTAGCCGGTATGAATAGTAATAACCACTTTTTAAAATTCTTTAAATCTTATTTTTCAAAATGAACTTCATTTTTGGATTCGGAGTATCGAATTTAGCCTAAGGTGAAATTTTGGTACATTTCGGATAACTTTCATATTCTGATGAATAGTGAAAATTACTAAATTATAATTAAAAAACAACTTTTTTAATCGAAATAATTAATAGTGATAAATTATTAATTGGAGTAGTTTTAATGTATATTTAGAATATATTTTTACAATTTAATACAATGTTGGTCATTGGATGTAATTTCACATTTAAAGCAGTTATAAACAAGTGTCAATCTTTTGATAGTTATTATCTCTTAAAAACACGCTATTTGTTGTAACAGCGGAAATTAATTTAATTAATGCAACTTATGTGTTGTGAATTTTGTAAAATAGAAATCATTTTTGAATTCGGAATAACAATTATAGCTTAGGGTGAAATTTTGGCATTTTTCCGAAAAACTTCAATTTTTGATGAATAGTGAAACCACTAAGTGGTAGGTTAAAAACTGAATTTTGCATAAAACATAATTTTACCGCTTCTGTGAATGGAATTTCGAAAATCCGACAGACACGGTTGATATCAGTAAGTAAAATGTGGTTCAATGAGATAAAAATAATTTTTTGGTGAATAGTAACTTTTTACTTTTTTTTACCGCCGTTAATAGTAAATAGGGTAACTAAGGGTAAATATGATATTACTATTACCCTAACACATATCCTAATTCTATTGGACAAGTGTAATTCTACCAAAAACAAGCTTAGGAATAAAATATGACCATTTAGGCCCACTTGGATTAGATTAGGACATTTATTATTATTTAATTCAAAGAAGAGTTAAAAGAGTTAAAATAAAAGTTTATTTACTAAAACATTTTTAATATAGGGTTATACATAAGATAAATTAGATTGTAAATATTCATTAGAAATCTAAAAAGATTTCCTACATAATTGTATTTTATTTGTAATTTTTAGACATCAAATAATTTAATTTATTTATGACACAATGATGATGCAGTAATTATCTTATTAATGAAATATTGACATAATTGATGTTATAAACACAAAACTGAATGTAATTTGAGACTTTTTATGAATTCCACTAATTTTATAGGTTACTATGATATATTAGTGTTGATTTAATAAACTTGGTTCGAACATATAATTCTTTTATGACTTTCACAAAAATCATATATCAAATAGTGTCAAAATTGACACAAAATAGTTTTTAAATCAAATATTATATTATTAATTGTTATTTTATTCCTAAAAATCTACGGTTCGTCCAAATGACTTAGATAAGGATATATATATTAATACTAAACAATTTGGGATTCGTTTGGCATGTTATAGTAAGTGTATTAACCATATAGTTTAAGAAAACAAAAAGACACGATAAAAGTTAAATTATTTAACTTAGGGTTAAATCTAATTGATAAGGTTAAAATAATACCCTAAACTTGTCTAAATCCTATTGGATGATAGGATTTCGACCCATCCCCACTTTAGCTTCGAAATAAGACCCTTTGGAACCATTATAAACCGATTTTGACTTTAATATAAATTAATATTTTGAGATATTCCTAAGGTGCCCCTCTCCTCCCTTATAAAAGGGAACCTCCTCCCCCTCCTCCTCACACCAAATTGAGCACTCAATCTCAGCCAACCCCTGCCAAAATCTCTTCTCCACTTCCCTAGAAACATACTAGAGGTTCTGGTCTTCCTCAAAGACCAATTTTAGTGCCCTAAGAGGAGGTCTCAAAGAGGCGCTTCAAAGAAGAGGTAATTACCGTTACCAATTCTTTCATCTTTATTTCTTCTTCCACTTCTTCTTCTTAGGTTGTTTCATTATGAAGTAATAACATCAGTATTACTCATATACTGATATGTTATTATAAGTATGAAACAACCCTATTTCACCATCTATCCATCCTACGGAAAAAGAAATCACCGTGCGTTCGTACGTACGGAATACCGTCTCCACGCCGTGGTGTAATCTATTTTCCACCACCACCTTACATGGATGGGTATAATGGTGTAAAGAATAACTATACATAGTTATTACAACATCATATTGATTCTGATATATTGTATAATCCACTCCAATTCAATTCAATATTTATGGAAATGATATCATCGCTCGTGCGTACGTACGGAATACCGTCTCCACGACGCGATGAGATTCATTCTTAATGATTAACCATTCATGAATGATTATAAAGTATATATAATAAGTACTAATGAAATATATGACATAATAATGATACTGGATTTATGTATATATATATATGTATGTCATCTACTTACTTCCATTCAAGACAATAAGGAAAGAAAAACATCGTTCATGCGTACGTACGGACTACCGTCTCCATGAACGGTGTTTTTCATTTTATTTATATATCTATTATATATATATATACCGAATATATATGATATATAAATCATATTTTATATTCTGGAAGTAAGTAGATCATGATATAAGTAATAATGATGTCAAGAACAACAAGTCAAAACACCTACGATAAATGAAACGATTTTACCCAAAACGCTTCTTTAACATGGAATTTACAAAAGAACGGGTAATATAATGTCATAAGTGAACCATATATGATATCATAACAATAAATATGATTCTGTAATAAGTCAATGACATTATTTAAATCATTATACAGGAGGTTCGGACACATACGAAGCAAATCGGACCTAAGGTAAGGGAAAATATCACAATCTCATTTTTATCCGAGATTGTTTATTCGTAAGTATTTACTGGGGTGTATTTTATCATCCACATCCATGTTTCATCAATATGTAATATTATTTCCATCCACCTACATTGTTTAAATCCAATTTTACCCTTTGGTGAGTTTTTAGTAAAAGATATGAAAGGAATCTTTTGTCGTTTTTCGTACGAGGTACTTTTTGACTTTTCCGACAAAAGTACGAAGAATGTTTTTTTAACGTATACGGCATGAATGGATTTTTAAAACATTATTTTCAAGAATATTACTTTACAAGTTTTCAAGTTTATTTTTAATCAACTTCTTTTAGTTTAATGTTTTATGACATGTTAAGAAAGGAAAAATGTTTTTAAAGAAGAAAGGATATTTTCCTCAAGAATTCATTTCAAGTGTTTTGTTTAAAACTATTTTTCCATCTAAGATGACGTTATTTGATATGTATGTTTCAAGTAAAATTTCTCTATGATTTAAATGGTTTCAGTTTTCTTATGATGAAATGATATCAATTGTTTATGGATTATGATGGCATGATGTTTAAGAATCCCATTTTATTACATGGGTTATGAAATGATGTATGATTTATGATTTTGTGGCACACATAATAATGGTATCATTATGAGATGGGTGGGACCTATATATCCTTCCAATGCATTGGGTAATGATTTTATATCTCATGAGATAGACAGGGCTCGAACGGTAGGTTATACCGGTTTAGTGAAAAAAGAACTGAAACGAGGGTTACTCGATTCAGAAAGGGACTTTGTCCACTAAGATAGTCTTGGCAATGAGTCTTGACTAACAAGAAATGATTCTCTATGATTATGTGTGAATGCCACAAAGTTTCATGTTTTAAGTTATGATTATTGTGATTACATTTCACTGCCATGATTTATCCCATGTTATGAAATTATGCTCTCTTTTACAGGTTATGATTTCCAAAATGTTATGTTCTTATGAATATGATGTGATTGATATTTCTTTTGTTTACCATTACTGAGCATTTGAGCTCACCCTTTTATGTTTTCTTCTCCCCAGGATATAAAGAAAGGTTTTAGGTAAAAAAAAGGGAAGATCTTTATGGGAGATATTGAAGATCTTTCACCATGATTAGAAGATTACGTTCCGAGTTTCCAAAGACACTAAACTATTACGATCCTTGTGTGTGTGTTTTTTGTTATGTACTAAGTATTCCGCAAAAGTAATGTAAAGTCAATGTACGTCAGGCTACGGGTCTCTACAGTTGGTATTAGAGGAAAGGTTTAGTCAACCTTTGGAAACTAGGATGCGAAAACGTTAGTGAGATCCCTAGAGATATTTCTACGGTATGTTTAGGGATGTCCCTAAGGTTAAGTAGACGTATAAGTTATAGTACTAAAAATACGCTAACGATCATAGAATTAAACCTAAGATGTTAGATATTGAAGGTACTCCCCCTTTATTATGTTGTTTTCCCTAGCATGATTTTTTCCTCTCACACTATTCATTTTGGGTTTTAGAAAATGGCTGGAAACAAGATGATTCACGATAATGGAGGATATGATGGACAATGGAATGATATTCTTCATGAGCAACCAAATGAAATGGGATTTGGAAGTCCAAAGATCATTATTATGCCGAATCAGCAATCTCATAATATGATCAATAAAGTAAAATTTGGTAAGTTTCCTGACTCGGCTAATAAGAGAAAGATGGAGTTTCATGATGATCATAGAGGAAAGAAAGTTCAATTTCCCCTATGTAAATCATGTGGGAAGAGGCATCAAGGAGAATGTTTCAAGGGAACTGGAAGATGCTTTGGGTGTGGAAAAGAAGGGCACAAAGCAAGTAAGGGCAAAGGAAAAGGTTCGGTTAACACCATGGATGAGGATAATGGTATTGCTACGACATCAAAAATGGTTAAGTGTTTTAAATGTGGAATGTATGGGCATTATGAAAACAAATGCCCTAATGGAAAGACTCATGAAGAGAATCAGTATGGTCATATGGGTAGTATTTATGTGGATGATGATGATGAGACTACAAATGATATGTGAGATGAAAGAATTGTTGAAGCTCGGTCAATGGTTTAAGAATGTAGTGGAATGATTACATGTTTATCACGTGTAATGTTGTATAAGTAATCTCATGGTACTATAGAATAAAAAGACATCTAAGGATTGTTACACTGTTGTCTTTCCTTGAGTTTTGAAAGTATATGATTAATGGTACAAGTATCCATGAAAGGTTATTCAGATATTTTTGGAATGTAGATGATATATGCATAATGAAGGGATAAGACGATAATGAGATGTTTGATTGTATTCATGAGCTCATGATTGATATAAGGACTAAGTGATATCATGGTTTGAGTATATAGAATTTTGAGGATTTTAGTATGTGGAAGGTGTTAACTTTTAACTGCATTCATGTTTTCACAAAGGTATTCTAGAGAATACATGATTAAGGACTTTGAATGTTTGGAATGTAACCAAAAAAACATATCTTATGATATATGGGAATTGACGATGGTATTAAATCTCTGGTAATCGTTTTCACTATGTTATGAGAGTGGATTGCAGTATTATGGATAATCCTAAAGATTGGAATGGATTATGTTAGACAAAAGTTAGTATTGTTTAAGGATAGAAGTTTTTTCGATATTATTTATGGGATGTTATAGTAATATAGTTTTAGAAAAAGGACAACCTGCAGGACGGGCGACAGCCCATCGCTTCAGACAAGGCTGTGGGAATCGAACCCACAACCGAAGTGCGACTGGCCTTTATCGCCTACCACTGGCCTACAGGAAGTCCCTGTTTAGTAGAAACTAGTTTTATTATATTAAGAAGTATGATATATGAAGTATAAGTCCATTTTAGGAACTATATATGATTAATCTCACTATAGATCGACTTATGTATATAATTTTTTCTAACCTTTTGTTTGAGACAGATGGAATGACCCGTCATTCTATCACATGATCTGCTAACACTTCACGAATAACAAATTCAACTTCATTTATTTAAGAGTTGAAGTGGAAATTGTTCTAGGCACGAACAATAGTGAGATTGTACCAAAATAAAGAAAGTATTTATTCCAATTCTCATCTTTAGGGAAATGATCTTGAAAACCAAAAATGTTGTCCTAGTGATCTTATACCTGATGAATCGAATGGTACCTTAGATCGTCACAAATTTATGGATTTGTGATTATTGGCTTTTCCATAGCCATGTTCTCTACCACTCTCCATCAGAACATGATGGTTAGATTTCTCTTACATATCCATATTTTCACCTATGTGGAAACCCAATGATTAGTTTATTTGGGTAACCGTTATGTTTCATACTTTTGTTTTTAAAGATTTTTTTTGATATTCCTTTTTACGATGTGGGTTTCTATTAAAGAAACTTTCAAATAGTAAACCATTTATAGCCCCGACGAATTTCGAGGGCGAAATTCATTTTAAGGGGGGTAGAATGTAACAGCCCAAGATTTTATAAAAAAATATTCTTTTTAATTTTATTAATGTCTTGTGTTGTACGCTACACCAAAAGGAGCTTGCACAACACGCATCCTTGACTTGCCTTGCATTACACGCAATCACGACCTTCCTCGATAGCGTGCGTAATACGCAATACCGAGTTTCACTAAACAACGATATGCAATTAAAATATTATTAAAACTAGCCGGTATGAATAGTAATAACCACTTTTTAAAATTCTGTAAATCTTATTTTTCAAAATGAACTTCATTTTTGGATTCGGAGTATCGAATTTAGCCTAAGGTGAAATTTTGGTACATTTCGGATAACTTTCATATTCTGATGAATAGTGAAAATTACTAAATTATAATTAAAAAACAACTTTTTTAATCGAAATAATTAATAGTGATAAATTATTAATTGGAGTAGTTTTAAAGTATATTTAGAATATATTTTTACAATTTAATACAATGTTGGTCATTGGATGTAATTTCACATTTAAAGCAGTTATAAACAAGTGTCAATCTTTTGATAGTTATTATCTCTTAAAAACACGCTATTTGTTGTAACAGCGGAAATTAAATTAATTAATGCAACTTATGTGTTGTGAATTTTGTAAAATAGAAATCATTTTTGAATTCGGAATAACAATTATAGCGTAGGGTGAAATTTTGGCATTTTTCCGAAAAACTTCAATTTTTGATGAATAGTGAAACCACTAAGTGGTAGGTTAAAAAATGAATTTCGCATAAAACATAATTTTACCGCTTCTGTGAATGGAATTTTGAAAATCCGACAGACACGGTTGATATCAGTAAGTAAAATGTGATTCAATGAGATAAAAATAATTTTTTGGTGAATAGTAACTTTTTACTTTTTTTTACCGCAGTTAATAGTAAATAGGGTAACTAAGGGTAAATATGATATTACTATTACCCTAACACATGTCCTAATTCTATTGGACAAGTGTAATTCTACCAAAAACAAGCTTAGGAATAAAATATGACCATTTAGGCCCACTTGGATTAGATTAGGACATTTATTATTATTTAATTCAAAGAAGAGTTAAAAGAGTTAAAATAAAAGTTTATTTACTAAAACATTTTTAATATAGGGTTATACATAAGATAAATTAGATTGTAAATATTCATTAGAAATCTAAAAAGCTTTCCTACATAATTGTATTTTATTTGTAATTTTTAGACATCAAATAATTTAATTTATTTATGACACAAAGATGATGCAGTAATTATCTTATTAATGAAATATTGACATAATTGATGTTATAAACACCAAACTGAATGTAATTTGAGACTTTTTATGAATTCCACTAATTTTATAGGTTACTATGATATATTAGTGTTGATTTAATAAACTTGGTTCGAACATATAATTCTGTTATGACTTTCACAAAAATCATATATCAAATAGTGTCAAAATTGACACAAAATAGTTTTTAAATCAAATATTATATTATTAATTGTTATTTTATTCCTAAAAATATAAGGTTCGGCCAAATGACTTAGATAAGGATATATATATTAATACTAAACAATTTGGGATTCGTTTGGCATGTTATAGTAAGTGTATTAACCATATAGTGTAAGAAAACAAAAAGACACGATAAAAGTTAAATTATTTAACTTAGGGTTAAATCTAATTGATAAGGTTAAAATAATACCCTAAACTTGTCTAAATCCTATTGGATGATAGTATTTCGACCCATCCCCACTTTAGCTTCGAAATAAGACCATTTGGAACCATTATAAACCGATTTTGACTTTAATATAAAATAATATTTTGAGATATTCCTAAGGTGCCCCTCTCCTCCCTTATAAAAGGGCACCTCCTCCCCCTCCTCCTCACACCAAATTGAGAACTCAATCTCGGCCAACCCCTGCCAAAATCTCTTCTCCACTTCCCTAGAAACATCCTAGAGGTTCTGGTCTTCCTCAAAGACCAATTTTAGTGCCCTAAGAGGAGGTCTCAAAGAGGCGCTTCAAAGAAGAGGTAATTACCGTTACCAATTCTTTCATCTTTATTTCTTCTTCCACTTCTTCTTCTTAGGTTGTTTCATTATGAAGTAATAACATCAGTATTACTCATATACTGATATGTTATTATAAGTATGAAACAACCCTATTTCACCATCTATCCATCCTACGGAAAAAGAAATCACCGCGCGTTCGTACGTACGGAATACCGTCTCCACGCCGTGGTGTAATCTATTTTCCACCACCACCTTACATGGATGGGTATAATGGTGTAAAGAATAACTATAAAAAGTTATTACAACATCATATTTATTCTGATATATTTTATAATCCACTCCAATTCAATTCAATATTTATGGAAATCATATCATCGCTCGTGCGTACGTACGGAATACCGTCTCCACGACGCGATGAGATTCATTCTTAATGATTAACCATTCATGAATGATTATAAAGTATATATAATAAGTACTAATGAAATATATGACATAATAATGATACTGGATTTATGTATATATATATATGTATGTCATCTACTTACTTCCATTCAAGACAATAAGGAAAGAAAAACAGCGTTCATGCGTACGTACGGACTACCGTCTCCATGAACGGTGTTTTTCATTTTATTTATATATCTATTATATATATATATATACTGAATATATATGATATATAAATCATATTTTATATTCTGGAAGTAAGTAAATCATGATATAAGTAATAATGATGTCAAGAACAACAACTCAAAACACCTACGATAAATGAAACGATTTTACCCAAAACGCTTCTTTAACATGGAATTTACAAAAGAACGGGTAATATAATGTCATAAGTGAACCATATATGATATCATAACAATAAATATGATTCTGTAATAAGTCAATGACATTATTTAAATCATTATACAGGAGGTTCGGACACATACGAAGCAAATCGGACCTAAGGTAAGGGAAAATATCACAATCTCATTTTTATCCGAGATTGTTTATTCGTAAGTATTTACTGGGGTGTATTTTATCATCCACATCCATCCTTCATCAATATGTAATATTATTTCCATCCACCTACAATTGTTTAAATCCCATTTTACCCTTTGGTGAGTTTTTAGTAAAAGATATGGAAAGAATCTTTTGTCGTTTTTCGTACGAGGTACTTTTTGACTTTTCCGACAAAAGTACGAAGAATGTTTTTTTTAACGTATACGGCATGAATGGATTTTTAAAACATTATTTCCAAGAATCTTACTTTACAAGTTTTCAAGTTTATTTTTAATCAACTTCTTTTAGTTTAAAGTTTTATGACATGTTAAGAAAGGAAAAATGTTTTTAAAGAAGAAAGGATATTTTCCTCAAGAATTCATTTCAAATGTTTTGTTTAAAACTATTTTTCCATCTAAGATGACGTTATTTGATATGTATGTTTCAAGTAAAATGTCTCTATTATTTAAATGGTTTCAGTTTTCTTATGATGAAATGATATCAATTGTTTATGGATTATGATGGCATGATGTTTAAGAATCACATTTTATTACATGGGTTATGAAATGATGTATGATTTATGATTTTGTTGCACACATAAGAATGGTATCATTATGAGATGGGTGGGACCTATATCTCCTTCCAATGCATTGGGTAATGATTTTATATCTCATGAGATAGACAGGGCTGGAACGGTAGGTTATACCGGTTCAGTGAAAAAAGAACTGAAATGAGGGTTACTCGATTCAGAAAGGGACTTTGTCCACTAAGATAGTCTTGGAAATGAGTCTTGACTAACAAGAAATGATTCTCTATGATTATGTGTGAATGCCACAAAGTTTCATGTTTTACGTTATGATTATTGTGATTACATTTCACTGCCATGATTTATCCCATGTTATGAAATTATGCTCTCTTTTACAGGTTATGATTTCCAAAATGTTATGTTCTTATGAATATGATGTGATTGATATTTCTTTTGTTTACCATTACTGAGCATTTGAGCTCACCCTTTTATGTTTTCTTTTCCCCATGATATAAAGAAAGGTTTTAGGTAAAAAAAAGGGAAGATCTTTATGGGAGATATTGAAGATCTTTCACCACGATTAGAAGATTACGTTCCGAGTTTCCAAAGACACTAAACTATTACGATCCTTGTGTGTGTGTTTTTTGTTATGTACTAAGTATTCCGCAAAAGTAATGTAAAGTCAATGTACGTCAGGCTACGGGTCTCTACAGTTGGTATCAGAGGAAAGGTTTAGTCAACCTTTGGAAACTAGGATGCGAAAACGTTAGTGAGATCCCTAGAGATATTTCTACGGTATGTCTAGGGATGTCCCTAAGGTTAAGTAGACGTATAAGTTATAGTACTAAAAATACGCTAACGATCATAGAATTAAACCTAAGATGTTAGATATTGAAGGTACTCCCCCTTTATTATGTTGTTTTCCCTAGCATGATTTTTTCCTCTCACACTATTCATTTTGGGTTTTAGAAAATGGCTGGAAACAAGATGATTCACGATAATGGAGGATATGATGGACAATGGAATGATATTATTCATGAGCAACCAAATGAAATGGGATTTGGAAGTCCAAAGATCATTATTATGCCGAATCAGCAATATCATAATATGATCAATAAAGTAAAATTTGGTAAGTTTCCAGACTCGGCTAATAAGAGAAAGATGGAGTTTCATGATGATCATAGAGGAAAGAAAGTTCAATTTCCCCTATGTAAATCATGTGGGAAGAGGCATCAAGGAGAATGTTTCAAGGGAACTGGAAGATGCTTTGGGTGTGGAAAAGAAGGGCACAAAGCAAGTAAGGACAAAGGAAAAGGTTCGGTTAACACCATGGATGAGGATAATGGTATTGCTACGACATCAAAAATGGTTAAGTGTTTTAAATGTGGAATGTATGGGCATTATGAAAACAAATTCCCTAATGGAAAGACTCATGAAGAGAATCAGTATGGTCATATGGGTAGTATTTATGTGGATGATGATGATGAGACTACAAATGATATGTGAGATGAAAGAATTGTTGAAGCTCGGTCAATGGTTTAAGAATGTAGTGGAATGATTACATGTTTATCACGTGTAACGTTGTATAAGTAATCTCATGGTACTATAGAATAAAAAGACATCTAAGGATTGTTACACTGTTGTCTTTCCTTGAGTTTTGAAAGTATATGATTAATGGTACAAGTATCCATGAAAGGTTATTCAGATATTTTTGGAATGTAGATGATATGTGCATAATGAAGGGATAAGACGATAATGAGATGTTTGATTGTATTCATGAGCTCATGATTGATATAAGGACTAAGTGATATCATGGTTTGAGTATATAGAATTTTGAGGATTTTAGTATGTGGAAGGTGTTAACTTTTAACTGCATTCATGTTTTCACAAAGGTATTCTAGAGAATACATGATTAAGGACTTTGAATGTTTGGAATGTTACCAACAAAACATATCTTATGATATATGGGAATTGACGATGGTATTAAATCTCTGGTAATCGTTTTCACTATGTTATGAGAGTGGATTGCAGTATTATGGATAATCCTAAAGATTGGAATGGATTATGTTGGACAAAAGTTAGTATTGTTTAAGGATAGAAGTTTTTTCGATATTATTTATGGGATGTTATAGTAATATAGTTTTAGAAAAAGGACAACCTGCAGGACGGGCGACAGCCCATCGCTTCAGACAAGGCTGTGGGAATCGAACCCACAACCGAAGTGCGACTGGCCTTTATCGCCTACCACTGGCCTACAGGAAGTCCCTGTTTAGTAGAAACTAGTTTTATTATATTAAGAAGTATGATATATGAAGTATAAGTCCATTTTAGGAACTATATATGATTAATCTCACTATAGATCGACTTATGTATATAATTTTTTCTAACCTTTTGTTTGAGACAGATGGAATGACCCGTCATTCTATCACATGATCTGCTAACACTTCACGAATAACAAATTCAACTTCATTTATTTAAGAGATGAAGTGGAAATTGTTCTAGGCACGAACAATAGTGAGATTGTACCAAAATAAAGAAAGTATTTATTCCAATTCTCATCTTTAGGGAAATGATCTTGAAAACCAAAAATGTTGTCCTAGTGATCTTATACCTGATGAATCGAATGGTACCTTAGATCGTCACAAATTTATGGATTTGTGATTATTGGCTTTTCCATAGCCATGTTCTCTACCACTCTCCATCAGAACATGATGGTTAGATTTCTCTTACATATCCATATTTTCACCTATGTGGAAACCCAATGATTAGTTTATTTGGGTAACCGTTACGTTTCATACTTTTGTTTTTAAAGATTTGTTTTGATATTCCTTTTTACGATGTGGGTTTCTATTAAAGAAACTTTCAAATAGTAAACCATTTATAACCCCGACGAATTTCGAGGGCGAAATTCATTTTAAGGGGGGTAGAATGTAACAGCCCAAGATTTTATAAAAAAATATTCTTTTTAATTTTATTAATGTCTTGTGTTGTACGCTACACCAAAAGGAGCTTGCACAACACGCATCCTTGACTTGCCTTGTATTACACGCAATCACGACCTTCCTCGATAGCGTGTGTAATACGCAATACCGAGTTTCACTAAACAACGATATGCTATTAAAATATTATTAAAACTAGCCGGTATGAAGAGTAATAACCACTTTTTAAAATTCTGTAAATCTTATTTTTCATAATGAACTTCATTTTTGGATTCGGAGTATCGAATTTAGCCTAAGGTGAAATTTTGGTACATTTCAGATAACTTTCATATTCTGATGAATAGTGAAAATTACTAAATTATAATTAAAAAACAACTTTTTTAATCGAAATAATTAATAGTGATAAATTATTAATTGGAGTAGTTTTAAAGTATATTTAGAATATATTTTTACAATTTAATACAATGTTGGTCATTGGATGTAATTTCACATTTAAAGCAGTTATAAACAAGTGTCAATCTTTTGATAGTTATTATCTCTTAAAAACACGCTATTTGTTGTAACAGCGGAAATTAATTTAATTAATGCAACTTATGTGTTGTGAATTTTGTAAAATAGAAATCATTTTTGAATTCGGAATAACAATTATAGCGTAGGGTGAAATTTTGGCATTTTTCCGAAAAACTTCAATTTTTGATGAATAGTGAAACCACTAAGTGGTAGGTTAAAAAATGAATTTCGCATAAAACTTAATTTTACCGCTTCTGTGAATGGAATTTTGAAAATCCGACAGACACGGTTGATATCAGTAAGTAAAATGTGGTTCAATGAGATAAAAATAATTTTTTGGTGAATAGTAACTTTTTACTTTTTTTTACCGCAGTTAATAGTAAATAGGGTAACTAAGGGTAAATATGATATTACTATTACCCTAACACATGTCCTAATTCTATTGGACAAGTGTAATTCTACCAAAAACAAGCTTAGGAATAAAATATTACCATTTAGGCCCACTTGGATTAGATTAGGACATTTATTATTATTTAATTCAAAGAAGAGTTAAAAGAGTTAAAATAAAAGTTTATTTACTAAAACATTTTTAATATAGGGTTATACATAAGATAAATTAGATTGTAAATATTCATTAGAAATATAAAAAGATTTCCTACATAATTGTATTTTATTTGTAATTTTTAGACATCAAATAATTTAATTTATTTATGACACAAAGATGATGCAGTAATTATCTTATTAATGAAATATTGACATAATTGATGTTATAAACACCAAACTGAATGTAATTTGAGACTTTTTATGAATTCCACTAATTTTATAGGTTACTATGATATATTAGTGTTGATTTAATAAACTTGGTTCGAACATATAATTCTGTTATGACTTTCACAAAAATCATATATCAAATAGTGTCAAAATTGACACAAAATAGTTTTTAAATCAAATATTATATTATTAATTGTTATTTTATTCCTAAAAATCTAACGTTCGGCCAAATGACTTAGATAAGGATATATATATTAATACTAAACAATTTGGGATTCTTTTGGCATGTTATAGTAAGTGTATTAACCATATAGTGTAAGAAAACAAAAAGACACGATAAAAGTTAAATTATTTAACTTAGGGTTAAATCTAATTGATAAGGTTAAAATAATACCCTAAACTTGTCTAAATCCTATTGGATGATAGGATTTCGACCCCTCCCCACTTTAGCTTCGAAATAAGACCCTTTGGAACCATTATAAACCGATTTTGACTTTAATATAAAATAATATTTTGAGATATTCCTAAGGTGCCCCTCTCCTCCCTTATAAAAGGGAACCTCCTCCCCCTCCTCCTCAAACCAAATTGAGCACTCAATCTCGTCCAAACCCTGCCAAAATCTCTTCTCCACTTCCATAGAAACATCCTAGAGGTTCTGGTCTTCCTCAAAGACCAATTTTAGTGCCCTAAGAGGAGGTCTCAAAGAGGCGCTTCAAAGAAGAGGTAATTACCGTTACCAATTCTTTCATCTTTATTTCTTCTTCCACTTCTTCTTCTTAGGTTGTTTCATTATGAAGTAATAACATCAGTATTACTCATATACTGATATGTTATTATAAGTATGAAACAACCCTATTTCACCATCTATCCATCCTACGGAAAAAGAAATCACCGCGCGTTCGTACGTACGGAATACCGTCTCCACGCCGTGGTGTAATCTATTTTCCACCACCACCTTACATGGATGGGTATAATGGTGTAAAGAATAACTATACATAGTTATTACAACATCATATTTATTCTGATATATTTTATAATCCACTCCAATTCAATTCAATATTTATGGAAATGATATCATCGCTCGTGCGTACGTACGGAATACCGTCTCCACGACGCGATGAGATTCATTCTTAATGATTAACCATTCATGAATGATTATAAAGTATATATAATAAGTACTAATGAAATATATGACATAATAATGATACTGGATTTATGTATATATATATATGTATGTCATCTACTTACTTCCATTCAAGACAATAAGGAAAGAAAAACAGCGTTCATGCGTACGTACGGACTACCGTCTCCATGAACGATGTTTTTCATTTTATTTATATATCTATTATATATATATATACTGAATATATATGATATATAAATCATATTTTATATTCTGGAAGTAAGTAAATCATGATATAAGTAATAATCATGTCAAGAACAACAACTCAAAACACCTACGATAAATGAAACGATTTTACCCAAAACGCTTCTTTAACATGGAATTTACAAAAGAACGGGTAATATAATGTCATAAGTGAACCATATATGATATCATAACAATAAATATGATTCTGTAATAAGTCAATGACATTATTTAAATCATTATACAGGAGGTTCGGACACATACGAAGCAAATCGGACCTAAGGTAAGGGAAAATATCACAATCTCATTTTTATCCGAGATTGTTTATTCGTAAGTATTTACTGGGGTGTATTTTATCATCCACATCCATGTTTCATCAATATGTAATATTATTTCCATCCACCTACAATTGTTTAAATCCAATTTTACCCTTTGGTGAGTTTTTAGTAAAAGATATGAAAAGAATCTTTTGTCGTTTTTCGTACGAGGTACTTTTTGACTTTTCCGACAAAAGTACGAAGAATGTTTTTTTAACGTATACGGCATGAATGGATTTTTAAAACATTATTTCCAAGAATCTTACTTTACAAGTTTTCAAGTTTATTTTTAATCAACTTCTTTTAGTTTAAAGTTTTATGACATGTTAAGAGAGGAAAAATGTTTTTAAAGAAGAAAGGATATTTTCCTCAAGAATTCATTTCAAGTGTTTTGTTTAAAACTATTTTTTCATCTAAGATGACGTTATTTGATATGTATGTTTCAAGTAAAATGTCTCTATGATTTAAATGGTTTCAGTTTTCTTATGATGAAATGATATCAATTGTTTATGGATTATGATGGCATGATGTTTAAGAATCCCATTTTATTACATGGGTTATGAAATGATGTATGATTTATGATTTTGTGGCACACATAAGAATGGTATCATTATGAGATGGGTGGGACCTATATCTCCTTCCAATGAATTGGGTAATGATTTTATATCTCATGAGATAGACAGGGCTGGAATGGTAGGTTATACCGGTTCAGTGAAAAAAGAACTGAAACGAGGGTTACTCGATTCAGAAAGGGACTTTGTCCACTAAGATAGTCTTGGCAATGAGTCTTGACTAACAAGAAATGATTCTCTATGATTATGTGTGAATGCCACAAAGTTTCATGTTTTAAGTTATGATTATTGTGATTACATTTCACTGCCATGATTTATCCCATGTTATGAAATTATGCTCTCTTTTACAGGTTATGATTTCCAAAATGTTATGTTCTTATGAATATGATGTGATTGATATTTTTTTTGTTTACCATTACTGAGCATTTGAGCTCACCCTTTTATGTTTTCTTTTCCCCAGGATATAAAGAAAGGTTTTAGGTAAAAAAAAGGGAAGATCTTTATGGGAGATATTGAAGATCTTTCACCACGATTAGAAGATTACGTTCCGAGTTTCCAAAGACACTAAACTATTACGATCCTTGTGTGTGTGTTTTTTGTTATGTACTAAGTATTCCGCAAAAGTAATGTAAAGTCAATGTACGTCAGGCTACGGGTCTCTACAGTTGGTATCAGAGGAAAGGTTTAGTCAACCTTTGGAAACTAGGATGCGAAAACGTTAGTGAGATCCCTAGAGATATTTCTACGGTATGTCTAGGGATGTCCCTAAGGTTAAGTAGACGTATAAGTTATAGTACTAAAAATACGCTAACGATCATAGAATTAAACCTAAGATGTTAGATATTGAAGGTACTCCCCCTTTATTATGTTGTTTTCCCTAGCATGATTTTTTCCTCTCACACTATTCATTTTGGGTTTTAGAAAATGGCTGGAAACAAGATGATTCACGATAATGGAGGATATGATGGACAATGGAATGATATTCTTCATGAGCAACCAAATGAAATGGGATTTGTAAGTCCAAAGATCATTATTATGCTGAATCAGCAATCTCATAATATGATCAATAAAGTAAAATTTGGTAGGTTTCCTGACTCGGCTAATAAGAGAGAGATGGAGTTTCATGATGATCATAGAGGAAAGAAAGTTCAATTTCCCCTATGTAAATCATGTGGGAAGAGGCATCAAGGAGAATGTTTCAAGGGAACTGGAAGATGCTTTGGGTGTGGAAAAGAAGGGCACAAAGCAAGTAAGGGCAAAGGAAAAGGTTCGGTTAACACCATGGATGAGGATAATGGTATTGCTACGACATCAAAAATGGTTAAGTGTTTTAAATGTGGAATATATGGGCATTATGAAAACAAATGCCCTAATGGAAAGACTCATGAAGAGAATCAGTATGGTCATATGGGTAGTATTTATGTGGATGATGATGATGAGACTACAAATGATATGTGAGATGAAAGAATTGTTGAAGCTCGGTCAATGGTTTAAGAATGTAGTGGAATGATTACATGTTTATCACGTGTAACGTTGTATAAGTAATCTCATGGTACTATAGAATAAAAAGACATCTAAGGATTGTTACACTGTTGTCTTTCCTTGAGTTTTGAAAGTATATGATTAATGGTACAAGTATCCATGAAAGGTTATTCAGATATTTTTGGAATGTAGATGATATGTGCATAATGAAGGGATAAGACGATAATGAGATGTTTGATTGTATTCATGAGCTCATGATTGATATAAGGACTAAGTGATATCATGGTTTGAGTATATAGAATTTTGAGGATTTTAGTATGTGGAAGGTGTTAACTTTTAACTGCATTCATGTTTTCACAAAGGTATTCTAGAGAATACATGATTAAGGACTTTGAATGTTTGGAATGTTACCAACAAAACATATCTTATGATATATGGGAATTGACGATGGTATTAAATCTCTGGTAATCGTTTTCACTATGTTATGAGAGTGGATTGCAGTATTATGGATAATCCTAAAGATTGGAATGGATTATGTTGGACAAAAGTTAGTATTGTTTAAGGATAGAAGTTTTTTCGATATTATTTATGGGATGTTATAGTAATATAGTTTTAGAAAAAGGACAACCTGCAGGACGGGCGACAGCCCATCGCTTCAGACAAGGCTGTGGGAATCGAACCCACAACCGAAGTGCGACTGGCCTTTATCGCCTACCACTGGCCTACAGGAAGTCCCTGTTTAGTAGAAACTAGTTTTATTATATTAAGAAGTATGATATATGAAGTATAAGTCCATTTTAGGAACTATATATGATTAATCTCACTATAGATCGACTTATGTATATAATTTTTTCTAACCTTTTGTTTGAGACAGATGGAATGACCCGTCATTCTATCACATGATCTGCTAACACTTCACGACTAACAAATTCAACTTCATTTATTTAAGAGATGAAGTGGAAATTGTTCTAGGCACGAACAATAGTGAGATTGTACCAAAATAAAGAAAGTATTTATTCCAATTCTCATCTTTAGGGAAATGATCTTGAAAACCAAAAATGTTGTCCTAGTGATCTTATACCTGATGAATCGAATGGTACCTTAGATCGTCACAAATTTATGGATTTGTGATTATTGGCTTTTCCATAGCCATGTTCTCTACCACTCTCCATCAGAACATGATGGTTAGATTTCTCTTACATATCCATATTTTCACCTATGTGGAAAACCAATGATTAGTTTATTTGGGTAACCGTTACGTTTCATACTTTTGTTTTTAAAGATTTGTTTTGATATTCCTTTTTACGATGTGGGTTTCTATTAAAGAAACTTTCAAATAGTAAACCATTTATAACCCCGACGAATTTCGAGGGCGAAATTCATTTTAAGGGGGGTAGAATGTAACAGCCCAAGATTTTATAAAAAAATATTCTTTTTAATTTTATTAATGTCTTGTGTTGTACTCTACACCAAAAGGAGCTTGCACAACACGCATCCTTGACTTGCCTTGCATTACACGCAATCACGACCTTCCTCGATAGCATGTGTAATACGCAATACCGAGTTTCACTAAACAACGATATGCTATTAAAATATTATTAAAACTAGCCGGTATGAATAGTAATAACCACTTTTTAAAATTCTGTAAATCTTATTTTTCAAAATGAACTTCATTTTTGGATTCGGAGTATCGAATTTGGCCTAAGGTGAAATTTTGGTACATTTCGGATAACTTTCATATTCTGATGAATAGTAAAAATTACTAAATTATAATTAAAAAACAACTTTTTTAATCGAAATAATTAATAGTGATAAATTATTAATTGGAGTAGTTTTAAAGTATATTTAGAATATATTTTTACAATTTAATACAATGTTGGTCATTGGATGTAATTTCACATTTAAAGTAGTTATAAACAAGTGTCAATCTTTTGATAGTTATTATCTCTTAAAAACACGCTATTTGTTGTAACAGCGGAAATTAATTTAATTAATGCAACTTATGTGTTGTGAATTTTGTAAAATAGAAATCATTTTTGAATTCGGAATAACAATTATAGCTTAGGGTGAAATTTTGGCATTTTTCCGAAAAACTTCAATTTTTGATGAATAGTGAAACCACTAAGTGGTAGGTTAAAAACTGAATTTTGCATAAAACTTAATTTTACCGCTTCTGTGAATGGAATTTCAAAAATCCGACAGACACGGTTGATATCAGTAAGTAAAATGTGGTTCAATGAGATAAAGATAATTTTTTGGTGAAAAGTAACTTTTTACTTTTTTTACCGCAGTTAATAGTAAATAGGGTAACTAAGGGTAAATATGATATTACTATTACCCTAACACATGTCCTAATTCTATTGGACAAGTGTAATTCTACCAAAAACAAGCTTAGGAATAAAATATGACCATTTAGGCCCACTTGGATTAGATTAGGACATTTATTATTATTTAATTCAAAGAAGAGTTAAAAGAGTTAAAATAAAAGTTTATTTACTAAAACATTTTTAATATAGGGTTATACATAAGATAAATTAGATTTTAAATATTCATTAGAAATCTAAAAAGATTTCCTACATAATTGTATTTTATTTGTAATTTTTAGACATCAAATAATTTAATTTATTTATGACACAAAGATGATGCAGTAATTATCTTATTAATGAAATATTGACATAATTGATGTTATAAACACCAAACTGAATGTAATTTGAGACTTTTTATGAATTCCACTAATTTTATAGGTTACTATGATATATTAGTGTTGATTTAATAAACTTGGTTCGAACATATAATTCTGTTATGACTTTCACAAAAATCATATATCAAATAGTGTCAAAATTGACACAAAATAGCTTTTAAATCAAATATTATATTATTAATTGTTATTTTATTCCTAAAAATCTATGGTTCGGCCAAATGACTTAGATAAGGATATATATATTAATACTAAACAATTTGGGATTCGTTTGGCATGTTATAGTAAGTGTATTAACCATATAGTGTAAGAAAACAAAAAGACACGATAAAAGTTAAATTATTTAACTTAGGGTTAAATCTAATTGATAAGGTTAAAATAATACCCTAAACTTGTCTAAATCCTATTGGATGATAGGATTTCGACCCATCCCCACTTTATCTTCGAAATAAGACCCTTTGGAACCATTATAAACCGATTTTGACTTTAATATAAAATAATATTTTGAGATATTCCTAAGGTGCCCCTCTCCTCCCTTATAAAAGGGCACCTCCTCCCCCTCCTCCTCACACCAAATTGAGCACTCAATCTCGGCCAAACCCTGCCAAAATCTCTTATCCACTTCCATAGAAACATCCTAGAGGTTCTGGTCTTCCTCAAAGACCAATTTTAGTGCCCTAAGAGGAGGTCTCAAAGAGGCGCTTCAAAGAAGAGGTAATTACCGTTACCAATTCTTTCATCTTTATTTCTTCTTCCACTTCTTCTTCTTAGGTTGTTTCATTATGAAGTAATAACATCAGTATTACTCATATACTGATATGTTATTATAAGTATGAAACAACCCTATTTCACCATCTATCCATCCTACGGAAAAAGAAATCACCGCGCGTTCGTACGTACGGAATACCGTCTCCACGCCGTGGTGTAATCTATTTTCCACCACCACCTTACATGGATGTGTATAATGGTGTAAAGAATAACTATACATAGTTATTAAAACATCATATTTATTCTGATATATTTTATAATCCACTCCAATTCAATTCAATATTTATGGAAATGATATCATCGCTCGTGCGTACGTACGGAATACCGTCTCCACGACGCGATGATATTCATTCTTAATGATTAACCATTCATGAATGATTATAAAGTATATATAATAAGTACTAATGAAATATATGACATAATAATGATACTTGATTTATGTATATATATATATTTATGTCATCTACTTACTTCCATTCAAGACAATAAGGAAAGAAAAACAACGTTCATGCGTACGTACGGACTACCGTCTCCATGAACGGTGTTTTTCATTTTATTTATATATCTATTATATATATATATACTGAATATATATGATATATAAATCATATTTTATATTCTGGAAGTAAGTAAATCATGATATAAGTAATAATGATGTCAAGAACAACAAGTCAAAACACCTACGATAAATGAAACGATTTTACCCAAAACGCTTCTTTAACATGGAATTTACAAAAGAACGGGTAATATAATGTCATAAGTGAACCATATATGATATCATAACAATAAATATGATTCTGTAATAAGTCAATGACATTATTTAAATCATTATACAGGAGGTTCGGACACATACGAAGCAAATCAGACCTAAGGTAAGGGAAAATATCACAATCTCATTTTTATCCGAGATTGTTTATTCGTAAGTATTTACTGGGGTGTATTTTATCATCCACATCCATGTTTCATCAATATGTAATATTATTTCCATCCACATACAATTGTTTAAATCCAATTTTACCCTTTGGTGAGTTTTTAGTAAAAGATATGAAAAGAATCTTTTGTCGTTTTTCGTACGAGGTACTTTTTGACTTTTCCGACAAAAGTACGAAGAATGTTTTTTTTAACGTATACAGCATGAATGGATTTTTAAAACATTATTTCCAAGAATCTTACTTTACAAGTTTTCAAGTTTATTTTTAATCAACTTCTTTTAGTTTAAAGTTTTATGACATGTTAAGAAAGGAAAAATGTTTTTAAAGAAGAAAGGATATTTTCCTCAAGAATTCATTTAAAGTGTTTTGTTTAAAACTATTTTTCCATCTAAGATGACGTTATTTGATATGTATGTTTCAAGTAAAATGTCTCTATGATTTAAATGGTTTCAGTTTTCTTATGATGAAATGATATCAATTGTTTATGGATTATGATGGCATGATGTTTAAGAATCCCATTTTATTACATGGGTTATGAAATGATGTATGATTTATGATTTTGTGGCACACATAAGAATGGTATCATTATGAGATGGGTGGGACCTATATCTCCTTCCAATGCATTGGGTAATGATTTTATATCTCATGAGATAGAAAGGGCTGGAACGGTAGGTTATACCGGTTCAGTGAAAAAAGAACTGAAACGAGGGTTACTCGATTCAGAAAGGGACTTTGTCCACTAAGATAGTCTTGGAAATGAGTCTTGACTAACAAGAAATGATTCTCTATGATTATGTGTGAATGCCACAAAGTTTCATGTTTTAAGTTATGATTATTGTGATTACATTTCACTGCCATGATTTATCCCATGTTATGAAATTATGCTCTCTTTTACAGGTTATGATTTCCAAAATGTTATGTTCTTATGAATATGATGTGATTGATATTTCTTTTGTTTACCATTACTGAGCATTTGAGCTCACCCTTTTATGTTTTCTTTTCCCCAGGATATAAAGAAAGGTTTTAGGTAAAAAAAGGGAAGATCTTAATGGGAGATATTGAAGATCTTTCACCACGATTAGAAGATTACGTTCCGAGTTTCCAAAGACACTAAACTATTACGATCCTTGTGTGTGTGTTTTTTGTTATGTACTAAGTATTCCGCAAAAGTAATGTAAAGTCAATGTACGTCAGGCTACGGGTCTCTACAGTTGGTATCAGAGGAAAGGTTTAGTCAACCTTTGGAAACTAGGATGCGAAAACGTTAGTGATATCCCTAGAGATATTTCTACAGTATGTCTAGGGATGTCCCTAAGGTTAAGTAGACGTATAAGTTATAGTACTAAAAATACGCTAACGATCATAGAATTAAACCTAAGATGTTAGATATTGAAGTTACTCCCCTTTATTATGTTGTTTTCCCTAGCATGATTTTTTCCTCTCACACTATTCATTTTGGGTTTTAGAAAATGGCTGGAAACAAGATGATTCACGATAATGGAAGATATGATGGACAATGGAATGATATTCTTCATGAGCAACCAAATGAAATGGGATTTGGAAGTCCAAAGATCATTATTATGCCGAATCAGCAATCTCATAATATGATCAATAAAGTAAAATTTGGTAAGTTTCCTGACTCGGCTAATAAGAGAAAGATGGAGTTTCATGATGATCATAGAGGAAAGAAAGTTCAATTTCCCCTATGTAAATCATGTGGGAAGAGGCATCAAGGAGAATGTTTCAAGGGAACTGGAAGATGCTTTGGGTGTGGAAAAGAAGGGCACAAAGCAAGTAAGGGCAAAGGAAAAGGTTCGGTTAACACCATGGATGAGGATAATGGTATTGCTACGACATCAAAAATGGTTAAGTGTTTTAAATGTGGAATGTATGGGCATTATGAAAACAAATGCCCTAATGGAAAGACTCATGAAGAGAATCAGTATGGTCATATGGGTAGTATTTATGTGGATGATGATGATGAGACTACAAATGATATGTGAGATGAAAGAATTGTTGAAGCTCGGTCAATGGTTTAAGAATGTAGTGGAATGATTACATGTTTATCACGTGTAATGTTGTATAAGTAATCTCATGGTACTATAGAATAAAAAGACATCTAAGGATTGTTACACTGTTGTCTTTCCTTGAGTTTTGAAAGTATATGATTAATGGTACAAGTATCCATGAAAGGTTTTTCAGATATTTTTGGAATGTAGATGATATGTGCATAATGAAGGTATAAGACGATAATGAGATGTTTGATTGTATTCATGAGCTCATGATTGATATAAGGACTAAGTGATATCATGGTTTGAGTATATAGAATTTTGAGGATTTTAGTATGTGGAAGGTGTTAACTTTTAACTGCATTCATGTTTTCACAAAGGTATTATAGAGAATACATGATTAAGGACTTTGAATGTTTGGAATGTAACCAACAAAACATATCTTATGATATATGGGAATTGACGATGGTATTAAATCTCTGGTAATCGTTTTCACTGTGTTATGAGAGTGGATTGCAGTATTATGGATAATCCTAAAGATTGGAATGGATTATGTTGGACAAAAGTTAGTATTGTTTAAGGATAGAAGTTTTTTCGATATTATTTATGGGATGTTCTAGTAATATAGTTTTAGAAAAAGGACAACCTGCAGGACGGGCGACAACCCATCACTTCAGACAGGGCTGTGGGAATCGAACCCACAACCGAAGTGCGACTGGCCTTTATCGCCTACCACTGGCCTACAGGAAGTCCCTGTTTAGTGGAAACTAGTTTTATTATATTAAGCAGTATGATATATGAAGTATAAGTCCATTTTAGGAACTATATATGATTAATCTCACTATAGATCGACTTGTGTATATAATTTTTTCTAACCTTTTGTTTGAGACAGATGGAATGACCCGTCATTCTATCACATGATCTGCTAACACTTCACGAATAACAAATTCAACTTCATTTATTTAAGAGATTAAGTGGAAATTGTTCTAGGCACGAACAATAGTGAGATTGTACCAAAATAAAGAAAGTATTTATTCCAATTCTCAACTTTAGGGAAATGATCTTGAAAACCAAAAATGTTGTCCAAGTGATCTTATACCTGATGAATCGAATGGTACCTTAGATCGTCACAAATTTATGGATTTGTGATTATTGGCTTTTCCATAGCCATGTTCTCTACCACTCTCCATCAGAACATGATGGTTAGATTTCTCTTACATATCCATATTTTCACCTATGTGGAAACCCAATGATTAGTTTATTTGGGTAACCGTTACGTTTCATACTTTTGTTTTTAAAGATTTGTTTTGATATTCCTTTTTACGATGTGGGTTTCTATTAAAGAAACTTTCAAATAGTAAACCATTTATAACCCCGACGAATTTCGAGGGCGAAATTCATTTTAAGGGGGGTAGAATGTAACGGCCCAAGATTTTATAAAAAAATATTCTTTTTAATTTTATTAATGTCTTGTGTTGTATGCTACACCAAAAGGAGCTTGCACAACACGCATCCTTGACTTGCCTTGCATTACACGCAATCACGACCTTCCTCGATAGCGTGTGTAATACGCAATACCGAGTTTCACTAAATAACGATATGCTATTAAAATATTATTAAAACTAGCCGGTATGAATAGTAATAACCACTTTTTAAAATTCTGTAAATCTTATTTTTCAAAATGAACTTCATTTTTGGATTCGGATTATCGAATTTAGCCTAAGGTGAAATTTTGGTACATTTCGGATAACTTTCATATTCTGATGAATAGTGAAAATTACTAAATTATAATTAAAAAACAACTTTTTTAATAGAAATAATTAATAGTGATAAATTATTAATTGGAGTAGTTTTAATGTATATTTAGAATATATTTTAACAATTTAATACAATGTTGGTCATTGGATGTAATTTCACATTTAAAGCAGTTATAAACAAGTGTCAATCTTTTGATAGTTTTTATCTCTTAAAAACACGCTATTTGTTGTAACAGCGGAAATTAATTTAATTAATGCAACTTATGTGTTGTGAATTTTGTAAAATAGAAATCATTTTTGAATTCGGAATATCAATTATAGCTTAGGGTGAAATTTTGGCATTTTTCTGAAAAACATCAATTTTTGATGAATAGTGAAACCACTAAGTGGTAGGTTAAAAACTGAATTTTGCATAAAACTTAATTTTACAGCTTCTGTGAATGGAATTTTGAAAATCCGACAGACACGGTTGATATCAGTAAGTAAAATGTGGTTCAATGAGATAAAAATAATTTTTTTGGTGAATAGTAACTTTTTACTTTTTTTACCGCAGTTAATAGTAAATAGGGTAACTAAGGGTAAATATGATATTACTATTACCCTAACACATGTCCTAATTCTATTGGACAAGTTTAATTCGACCGAAAACAAGCTTAGGAATAAAATATGACCATTTAGGCCCACTTGGATTAGATTAGGACATTTATTATTATTTAATTCAAAGAAGAGTTAAAAGATTTAAAATCAAAGTTTATTTACTAAAACATTTTTAATATAGGGTTATACATAAGATAAATTAGATTGTAAATATTAATTAGAAATCTAAAATGATTTCATACATAATGGTATTTTATTTTTAATTTTTAGACATCAAATAAGTTAATTTATTTATGACACAAAGATGATGCAGTAATTATCTTATTAATGAAATATTGACATAATTGATGTTATAAACACCAAAATGAATGTAATTTGAGACTTTTTATGAATTACACTAATTTTATAGGTTACTATGATATATTAGTGTTGATTTAATAAACTTGGTTCGAACATATAATTCTGTTATGACTTTCAAAAAAATCATATATCAAATAGTGTCAAAATTGACACAAAATAGTTTTTCAATCAAATATTATATTATTAATTGTTATTTTATTCCTAAAAATCTAAGGTTCGGCCATATGACTTAGATAAGGATATATATATTAATAATAAACAATTTGGGGTTCGTTTGGCATGTTATAGTAAGTTTATTAACCATATAGTGTAAGAAAACAAAAAGACACGATAAAAGTTAAATTATTTAACTTAGGGTTAAATCTAATTGATAAGGTTAAAATAATACCCTAAACTTGTCTAACTCCTATTGGGTGATAGGATTTCGACACATCCCCACTTTAGCTTCGAAATAATACCCTTTGGAACCATTATAAACCGATTTTGACTTTAATATAAAATAATATTTTGAGATATTCCTAAGGTGCCCCTCTCCTCCCTTATAAAAGGGCACCTCCTCCCCCTCCTCCTCACACCAAATTGAGCACTCAAGCTCGTCCAACCCCTGCCAAAATCTCTTCTCCTCTTCCCTAGAAACATCCTAGAGGTTCTGGTCTTCCTCAAAGACCAATTTTAGTGCCCTAAGAGGAGGTCTCAAAGAGGCGCTTCAAAGAAGAGGTAATTACCGTTACCAATTCTTTCATCTTTATTTCTTCTTCCACTTATTCTTCTTAGGTTGTTTCATTATGAAGTAATAACATCAGTATCACTAATATACTGATATGTTATTATAAGTCTGAAACAACCCTATTTCACCATCTATCCATCCTACGGAAAAAGAAATCACCGCGCGTGCGTACGTACGGAATACCGTCTCCACGCCGTGGTGTAATCTATTTTCCACCACCACCTTACATGGATGGATATAATGGTGTAAATAATAACTATACATAGTAATTACAACATCATATTGATTCTTATATATTGTATAATCCTCTCCAATTCAATTCAATATTTATGGAAATATATCATCGCTCGTGCGTACGTACGGAATACCGTCTCCACGACGCGATGAGATTCATTCTTAATGATTAACCATTCATGAATGATTATAAAGTATATATAATAAGTACTAATGAAATATATGACATAATAATGATACTGGATTTATGTATATATATATATATGTATGTCATCTACTTACTTCCATTCAAGACAATAAGGAAAGAAAAACAGCGTTCATGCGTACGTACGGATTACCGTCTCCATGAACGGTGTTTTTCATTTTATTTATCTATCTATTATATATATATATACTGAATATATATGATATATAAATCATATTTTATATTCTGGAAGTAAGTAAATCATGATATAAGTAATAATTATGTCAAGAACAACAAGTCAAAACACCTACGATAAATGAAACGATTTTACCCAAAACGCTTCTTTAACATGGAATTTACAAAAGAACGGGTAATATAATGTCATAAGTGAACCATATATGATATCATAAAAATGAATATGGTTCTGTAATAAGTCAATGACATTATTTAAATCATTATACAGGAGGTTCGGACACATACGAAGCAAATCGGACCTAAGGTAAGGGAAAATATCACAATCTCATTTTTATCCGAGATTGTTTATTCGTAAGTATTTACTGGGGTGTATTTTATCATCCACATCCATGTTTCATCAATATGTAATATTATTTCCATCCACCTACAATTGTTTAAATCCAATTTTACCCTTTGGTGAGTTTTTAGTAAAAGATATGAAAGGAATCTTTTGTCGTTTTTCGTACGAGGTACTTTTTGACTTTTCCGACAAAAGTACGAAGAATGTTTTTTTAACGTATACGGCATGAATGGATTTTTAAAACATTATTTCCAAGAATCTTACTTTACAAGTTTTCATGTTTATTTTTAATCAATTTTCTTTTAGTTTAAAGTTTTATGACATGTTAAGAAAGGAAAAATGTTTTTAAAGAAGAAAGGATATTTTCATCAAGAATTCATTTCAAGTGTTTTTTTTAAAACTATTTTTCCATCTAAGATGACGTTATTTGATATGTATGTTTCAAGTAAAATGTATCTATGATTTAAATGGTTTCAGTTTTCTTATGATGAAATGATATCAATTGTTTATGGATTATGATGGCAAGATGTTTAAGAATCCCATTTTATTACATGGGTTATGAAATGATGTATGATTTATGATTTTGTGGCACACATAATAATGGTATCATTATGAGATGGCTGGGACCTATATCTCCCTCCAATGCATTGGGTAATGATTTTATATCTCATGAGATAGACAGGGCTGGAATGGTAGGTTATACCGGTTCAGTGAAAAAAGAACTGAAACGAGGGTTACTCGATTCAGAAAGGGACTTTGTCCACTAAGATAGTCTTGGCAATGAGTCTTGACTAACAAGAAATGATTCTCTATGATTATGTGTGAATGCAACAAAGTTTCATGTTTTATGTTATGATTATTGTGATTACATTTCACTGCCATGATTTATCCCATGTTATGAAATTATGCTCTCTTTTACAGGTTATGATTTCCAAAATGTTATGTTCTTATGAATATGATGTGATTGATATTTCTTTTGTTTACCCTTACTGAGCATTTGAGCTCACCCTTTTATGTTTTCTTTTCCCCAGGATATAAAGAAAGGTTTTAGGTTAAAAAAAAGGGAAGATCTTTATGGGAGATATTGAAGATCTTTCACCACGATTAGAAGATTACGTTCCGAGTTTCCAAAGACACTAAACTATTACGATCCTTGTGTGTGTGTTTTTTGTTATGTACTAAGTATTCCGCAAAAGTAATGTAAAGTCAATGTACGTCAGGCTACGGGTCTCTACAGTTGGTATCAGAGGAAAGGTTTAGTCAACCTTTGGAAACTAGGATGCGAAAACGTTAGTGAGATCCCTAGAGATATTTCTACGGTATGTCTAGGGATGTCCCTAAGGTTAAGTAGACGTATAAGTTATAGTACTAGAAATACGCTAACGATCATAGAATTATACCTAAGATGTTAGATATTGAAGGTACTCCCCCTTTATTATGTTGTTTTCCCTAGCATGATTTTTGCCTCTCACACTATTCATTTTGGGTTTTAGAAAATGGCTGGAAACAAGATGATTCACGATAATGGAGGATATGATGGACAATGGAATGATATTCTTCATGAGCAACCAAATGAAATGGGATTTGGAAGTCCAAAGATCATTATTATGCCGAATCAGCAATCTCATAATATGATCAATAAAGTAAAATTTGGTAAGTTTCCTGACTCGGCTAATAAGAGAAAGATGGAGTTTCATGATGATCATAGAGGAAAGAAAGTTCAATTTCCCCTATGTAAATCATGTGGGAAGAGGCATCAAGGAGAATGTTTAAAGGGAACTGGAAGATGCTTTAGGTGTGGAAAAGAAGGGCACAAAGCAAGTAAGTGCAAAGGAAAAGGTTCGGTTAACACCATGGATGAGGATAATGGTATTGCTACGACATCAAAAATGGTTAAGTGTTTTAAATGTGGAATGTATGGGCATTATTCAAACAAATTCCCTAAGGGAAAGACTCATGAAGAGAATCAGTATGGTCATATGGGTAGTATTTATGTGGATGATGATGATGAGACTACAAATGATATGTGAGATGAAAGAATTGTTGAAGCTCGGTCAATGGTTTAAGAATGTAGTGGAATGATTACATGTTTATCACGTGTAATGTTGTATAAGTAATCTCATGGTACTATGGAATAAAAATACATCTAAGGATTGTTACACTGTTGTCTTTCCTTGAGTTTTGAAAGTATATGATTAATGGTACAAGTATCCATGAAAGGTTATTCAGATATTTTTGGAATGTAGATGATATGTGCATAATGAAGGGATAAGACGATAATGAGATGTTTGATTTTATTCAAGAGCTCATGATTGATATAAGGACTAAGTGATATCATGGTTTGAGTATATAGAATTTTGAGGATTTTAGTATGTGGAAGGTGTTAACTTTTAACTGCATTCACGTTTTCACAACGGTATTCAAGAGAATACATGATTAAGGACTTTGAATGTTTGGAATGTAACCAACAAAACATATCTTATGATATATGGGAATTGACGATGGTATTAAATCTCTGGTAATCGTTTTCACTATGTTATGAGAGTGGATTGCAGTATTATGGATAATCCTAAAGATTGGAATGGATTATGTTGGACAAAAGTTAGTATTGTTTAAGGATAGAAGTTTTTTCGATATTATTTATGGGATGTTATAGTAATATAGTTTTAGAAAAAGGACAACCTGCAGGACGGGCGACAGCCCATCGCTTCGGACAAGGCTGTGGGAATCGAACCCACAACCGAAGTGCGACTGGCCTTTATCGCCTACCACTGGCCTACAGGAATTCCCTGTTTAGTAGAAACTAGTTTCATTATATTAAGCTGTATGATATATGAAGTATAAGTCCATTTTAGGAACTATATATGATTAATCTCACTATAGATCGACTTATATATGTAATTTTTTCTAACCTTTTGTTTGAGACAGATGGAATGACCCGTCATTCTATCACATGATCTTCTAACACATCACGAATAACAAATTCAACTTCATTTATTTAAGAGATGAAGTGGAAATTGTTCTAGGCACGAACAATAGTGAGATTGTACCAAAATAAAGAAAGTATTTATTCCAATTCTCAACTTTAGGGAAATGATCTTGAAAACCAAAAATGTTGTCCTAGTGATCTTATACCTGATGAATCGAATGGTACCTTAGATCGTCACAAATTTATGGATTTGTGATTATTGGCTTTTCCATAGCCATGTTCTCTACCACTCTCCATCAGAACATGATGGTTAGATTTCTCTTCCATATCCATATTTTCACCTATGTGGAAACCCAATGATTAGTTTATTTGGGTAACCGTTACGTTTCATACTTTTGTTTTTAAAGATTGGTTTTGATATTCCTTTTTACGATGTGGGTTTCTATTAAAGAAACTTTCAAATAGTAAACCATTTATAACCCCGACGAATTTCGAGGGCGAAATTCATTTTAAGGGGGGTAGAATGTAACGGCCCAAGATTTTATAAAAAAATATTCTTTTTAATTTTATTAATGTCTTGTGTTGTACGCTACACCAAAAGGAGCTTGCACAACACGCATCCTTGACTTGCCTTGCATTACACGCAATCGCGACCTTCCTCGATAGCGTGTGTAATACGCAATACCGAGTTTCACTAAACAACGATATGCTATTAAAATATTATTAAAACTAGCTGGTATTAATAGTAATAACCACTTTTTAAAATTCTGTAAATCTTATTTTTCAAAATGAACTTCATTTTTGGATTCGGAGTATCGAATTTAGCCTAAGGTGAAATTTTGGTACATTTCGGATAACTTTCATATTCTGATGAATAGTGAAAATTACTAAATTATAATTAAAAAACAACTTTTTTAATCGAAATAATTAATAGTGATAAATTATTAATTGGAGTAGTTTTAAAGTATATTTAGAATATATTTTTACAATTTAATACAATGTTGGTCATTGGATGTAATTTCACATTTAAAGCAGTTATAAACAAGTGTCAATCTTTTGAAAGTTATTATCTCTTAAAAACACGCTATTTGTTGTAACAGCGGAAATTAATTTAATTAATGCAACTTATGTGTTGTGAATTTTGTAAAATATAAATCATTTTTGAATTCGGAATATCAATTATAGCTTAGGGTAAAATTTTGGCATTTTTCTTAAAAACTTCAATTTTTGATTAATAGTGAAACCACTAAGTGGTAGGTTAAAAACTGAATTTTTCATAAAACTTAATTTTACCGCTTCTGTGAATGAAATTTCGAAAATCCGACAGACACGGTTGATATCAGTAAGTAAAATGTGGTTCAATGAGATAAAAATAATTTTTTGGTGAATAGTAACTTTTTACTTTTTTTACCGCAGTTAATAGTAAATAGGGTAACTAAGGGTAAATATGATATTACTATTACCCTAACACATGCCCTAATTCTATTGGACAAGTGTAATTCGACCAAAAACAAGCTTAGGAATAAAATATGACCATTTAGGCCCACTTGGATTAGATTAGGACATTTATTATTATTTAATTCAAAGAAGAGTTAAAAGAGTTAAAATCAAAGTTTATTTACTAAAACATTTTAAATATAGGGTTATAAATAAGATAAATTAGATTTTAAATATTCATTAGAAATCTAAAGAGATTTCCTACATAATGGTATTTTATTTGTTATTTTTAGACATCAAATATTTTAATTTATTTATGACACAAAGATGATGCAGTAATTATCTTATTAATGAAATATTGACATAATTGATGTTATAAACACCAAACTGAATGTAATTTGAGACTTTTTATGAATTACACTAATTTTATAGGTTACTATGATATATTAGTGTTGATTTAATAAACTTGGTTTGAACATATAATTCTGTTATGACTTTCACAAAAATCATATATCAAATAGTGTCAAAATTGACACAGAATAGTTTTTAAATCAAATATTATATTATTAATTGTTATTTTATTCCTAAAAATCTAAGGTTCGGCCAAATGACTTAGATAAGGATATATATATTAATAATAAACAATTTGTGGTTCGTTTGGCATGTTATAGTAAGTGTATTAACCATATAGTGTAAGAAAACAAAAAGACACGGTAAAAGTTAAATTATTTAACTTAGGGTTAAATCTAATTGATAAGGTTAAAATAATACCCTAAACTTGTCTAAATCCTATTGGATGATAGGATTTCGACCCATCCCCACTTTAGCTTCGAAATAAGACCCTTTGGAACCATTATAAACCGATTTTGACTTTAATATAAAATAATATTTTGAGATATTCCTAAGGTGCCCCTCTCCTCCCTTATAAAAGGGCACCTCCTCCCCCTCCTCCTCACACCAAATTGAGCACTCAAGCTCGGCCAAACCCTGCCAAAATCTCTTCTCCACTTCCCTAGAAACATCCTAGAGGTTCTGGTCTTCCTCAAAGACCAATTTTAGTGCCCTAAGAGGAGGTCTCAAAGAGGCACTTCAAAGAAGAGGTAATTACCGTTACCAATTCTTTCATCTTTATTTCTTCTTCCACTTCTTCTTCTTAGGTTGTTTCATTATGAAGTAATAACATCAGTATCACTCATATACTGATATGTTATTATAAGTATGAAACAACCCTATTTCACCATCTATCCATCCTACGGAAAAAGAAATCACCGCGCGTGCGTACGTACGAAATACTGTCTCCACGCCGTGGTGTAATCTATTTTCCACCACCACCTTACATGGATGGGTATAATGGTGTAAAGAATAACTATACATAGTTATTAAAACATCATATTGATTCTGATATATTGTATAATCCACTCCAATTCAATTCAATATTTATGGAAATGATATCATCGCTCGTGCGTACGTACGGAATACCGTCTCCACGACGCGATGAGATTCATTCTTAATGATTAACCATTCATGAATGATTATAAAGTATATATAATAAGTACTAATGAAATATATGACATAATAATGATACTGGATTTATGTATATATATATATGTATGTCATCTACTTACTTCCATTCAAGACAATAAGGAAAGAAAAACAGCGTTCATGCGTACGTACAGACTACCGTCTCCATGAACGGTGTTTTTCATTTTATTTATCTATCTATTATATATATATATACTGAATATATATGATATATAAATCATATTTTATATTCTGGAAGTAAGTAAATCATGATATAAGTAATAATGATGTCAAGAACAACAAGTCAAAACACCTACGATAAATGAAACGATTTTACCCAAAACGCTTCTTTAACTTGGAATTTACAAAAGAACGGGTAATATAATGTCATAAGTGAACCATATATGATATCATAACAATGAATATGATTCTTTAATAAGTCAATGACATTATTTAAATCATTATACAGGAGGTTCGGACACATACGAAGCAAATCGGACCTAAGGTAAGGGAAAATATCACAATCTCATTTTTATCCGAGATTGTTTATTCGTAAGTATTTACTGGGGTGTATTTTATCATCCACATCCATGTTTCATCAATATGTAATATTATTTCCATCCACCTAAAATTTTTTAAATCCAATTTTACCCTTTGCTGAGTTTTTAGTAAAAGATATGAAAGGAATCTTTTGTCGTTTTTCGTACGAGGTACTTTTTGACTTTTCCGACAAAACTACGAAGAATGTTTTTTTAACGTATACGGCATGAATGGATTTTTAAAACATTATTTCCAAGAATATTACTTTACAAGTATTCATGTTTATTTTTAATCAACTTCTTTTAGTTTAAAGTTTTATGACATGTTAAGAAAGGAAAAATGTTTTTAAAGAAGAAAGGATATTTTCCTCAAGAATTCATTTCAAGTGTTTTTTTTAAAACTATTTTTCCATCTAAGATGACGTTATTTGATATGTATGTTTCAAGTAAAATGTCTCTATGATTTAAATGGTTTCAGTTTTCTTATGATGAAATGATATCAATTGTTTATGGATTATGATGGCATGATGTTTAAGAATCCCATTTTATTACATGGGTTATGAAATGATGTATGATTTATGATTTTGTGGCACACATAAGAATGGTATCATTATGAGATGGGTGAGACCTATATCTCCCTCCAATGCATTGGGTAATGATTTTATATCTCATGATATAGACAGGGTTGGAACGGTAGGTTATACCGGTTCAGTGAAAAAAGAACTGAAACGAGGGTTACTCGATTCAGAAAGGGACTTTGTCCACTAAGATAGTCTTGGCAATGAGTCTTGACTAACAAGAAATGATTCTCTATGATTATGTGTGAATGCCACAAAGTTTCATGTTTTAAGTTATGATTATTGTGATTACATTTCACTTCCATGATTTATCCCATGTTATGAAATTATGCTCTCTTTTAGAGGTTATGATTTCCAAAATGTTATGTTCTTATGAATATGATGTGATTGATATTTCTTTTTTTTACCCTTACTGAGCATTTGAGCTCATCCTTTTATGTTTTCATTTCCCCAGGATATAAAGAAAGGTTTTAGGTAAAAAAAAGGGAAGATCTTTATGGGAGATATTGAAGATCTTTCACCACGATTAGAAGATTACGTTCCGAGTTTCCAAAGACACTAAACTATTACGATCCTTGTGTGTGTGTTTTTTGTTATGTACTAAGTATTCCGCAAAAGTAATGTAAAGTCAATGTACGTCAGGCTACGGGTCTCTACAATATTAGAGATACATGGTGTATTGGATTATGTATGGTGGCTGGTTCTTAGAGATCAGGAGTTGGGCTCACTCCAAAAATTTCTTTTTGAGTTTTTTAGCTTTCTATATCGTTTTGGTTGGGAATGTATTTTTCCCCATTATTGTCATGTTTACAATTTCATACACTTATACACACTGATAGATTTTACATTCATGGTAATTCAATATATATTCAATCATTTAATTATTATTCCTATGTACTTATCTAATTAGATTGTTCGGTGTGTTCTTAGAGGTACATTATGAAAACTCCTCCAATATTAGTTATTCTTTTTAGTGCTTTTTTGAATCCCATAGACTATAGAGGCATGGATGGGGTTATTATGGCTCAAGGCCTATTCGTTCAGGTGGTCACATTAATAGATGGGGGTTCTTCCTTTTCGGATGATGGTCTATCTATATGATTGATATTCAAAGAGAATAAAGCCTTAAATAGTTAAAACATGGGTTTCACATCACTATTTTGGTTTTTAACATTGGTTAATTGATATGTTTAAGAACACATATGATGTAAATATTTCATTGATGTAATTTATTAAAAACTACTATTATAAATATTATAAAAAACATGTTGGGGTTTTTCTTCATGTATCTTATATTAAAACTATTGTGGAAACAATTTATCACCTTAATTTTTTGAAAAATGTGATATAAACTATATTTAATTTTTTAATTGGTTTTAAATGATTGAAATATTTGTTTTCTGAAAACATCATAGAATCAACCAAAAAATTCAATATTTATAGGTGGGTTTAAACATCAGTTATATCAAAACTGACATATTAATACATTTATCACATCATACAAAAAACATGAGAAGGTAAATCCTCTTTAGACATTTTCAAATTTAATAAAAAACAACTACTGAGTAAATTAATTTAAAAAATTAATTTTAGTGTCATATCACATCATATATGTTCACCATTAGGACATAAACCTAATAATTATTAATAGTAAATCAGTAAAATAGAATCATAAATTAAATTCAATTTACCTTTATAATTTTAAATTTAACCATTGTAGTGTATACTAAAAAAATTTAAAACCAATTTTACATGTGATATAATTCCACCATTATATTTGTGAGTGTCTTGGATATTTTCCAGCCGAAGGAAAATTTTTATAATAAGTCAACTCATTTAAAATAAATTAGTTTATTTTTTTGTAATATAATGAATGAAAAATTAATGAATGGTCATACAAAAATATAACATTATGTGATTATGTAACATCATATATTGATATTATTTCAATCATAAATAGTATAATATTTTTTCATTTCCAATATTAATTAATTAATATATAAATTTTGTTTTAAAATAATATTTCAATTCAATCTATCATTCATGGAAATTTCACAAAAAATTTGTTGATTAAAAATTAAAAATAACCATTCCTTTTAAATGATTTAAATTTGGAATATTATATCTTATTATAAAATTAAATTAACTCCCTTCCATATTAAAAAAATAATATATAGGATAAAAATAGGAATTCTATTATAATATTAATGTGTATTCAAATAATTAAACTGATATGTCTAATACATTCTTAAAATTATCTCACACAACACCTTATCTAGTGAAAAAATAACAAGATATATTTTATCTTTATCCAAAAAGTAGAAAACATAAAATAATCACTATTATATATAAAAATATAATTTGAGGATATATTTTCTTAATATATTTATAATTATATAAAATATATGTTCCATACTTTTCAAGATAATGAATACTCCTAAAACAAAAAGCATAATATTGAAATAATTTAGTAATATAAAATATTTTTCATTATCTCTATTTTTTTCATCTCTACATAAGAAATAAATTATATGTCCATTAATCCATATACTGATTTCATATCATGTTTCATACAATGTGTATCGAAATTATTAATATAAAACAATCATAATTATTATGTTTCAAGAATCTCATGTAATTAAGATACATATAATAATGGAAATAAGACTGGAATCTTGTTGATGCCCAACTAATATCTAGATACAATATCCATGATAACATTATTTAAAATCATCAAATTCATTGTACAACCAAAATTTGTAGCATCCATTGGATGTTCATAAACATCCAACAACAAATATGAAAATTTTGATGATCTACCATTTATAAAATAATTTTTTTTCGAATTCAGAATAATATTGTTATTTTCTATACAATATGTATTTACCATTAATGTATTTCTATAAAAATTCTAATAAATATATAAGTAATATAATGTTAAAAAATGTTAAAACCAATATGAAATAAATATTAATATATACACATAAATCAATGAGTTTTATTTTTGAAATTTGTTTTTTTGGAGAAATAAAAAATGTTTCATAATTTGTCTTATAGTAGTGACCTCATCAGTAAGAAAACGTAGACATGATAACATATATATAATATAATATATAGTGACCCTAATATTATCTATCAATATATTTTAGTTACAAAAATTATCTCCAATATAATATTGAATCTAATATGAAACAATATAATGTTGTGTACCCCTAATATATTATAGAACATAAATATGAAACATTAGATGTGGAGGTATATCAGTTGGATAAATAGGAGGACCTGGAGGAGAGAGATCTATCGGTGGAGGTGGATGAGTGGGATTCAAAGCATAATATAATATTTTCACATAAGAAAACTTCAACTATAGGAAAGAACTAATCATTCCCTCTATATTACCACCCATGTAATTATAATTAGCTTCTAAATATTAATTTTATGTTTGGGATACATCCTCTATTGTAGATGATTCAGAATAACCGAACCTAATTTTTTCAAATCCACATGATGGGTATCCTTTTACATAACTCAGGTGTTCAGGATTTCCAAATGCAGTAGTAATAATATACTACTAATCATAATTTATGAATGTCAGATGTGTCTTATACTCCTCAAGTGATTCATATAATGAATATTTGAAATATTATGATGTGAATCACAATATAAAAATATTTTATTTGTCATAAGTATCAAATAAAAATAAAATAAAATATTATGATCATCTCAACCTTATCCATCAACTCATTCATATGATTTTACCCTTTTTTATTTATTACATCTTCCATTTTTCATACATATACTGGGGGATGTGGGGTCAACATCAATGGATTATGATGAATCATGAATCATCTTCTATAAATATTTAACTATAAATATTTCATCAAATAACATATACCCTCTTAGATATAAATTATCAGGGTATAAATTTTTTCATTGGACATACCAATGAGATCTCTATATTTATTGTAAAATGAGAGTATACTATCATAAATAATAACATTAAAATAGAAATTACATAAAAGGTATCATTTCACACACCAATAATTCTACATGAAATCTACAAAAAAATACTTCCTTATATCATTATCTAGTAAATGATATTTATCTGATGGATTTTGATTTTATCTATGACATAAAATAAATAATTGTGTAAGGTTTTATGTAAAATACATCCATATACATGAATACAATACTAAACATTTCATCACGATCACTCTAGTATCAGGTATTAAATATGTCATCTGATATGAAGTGAAAAAACCTATATTAATAAAAACATTTCATCTTGTGTAAAATATTAACAAATTATTATACCAAAATTATATTCCCAATGTTTTATTTTATTACATTATCAACTCATATATAATTAGAAAATTGATATAATTATATTTCTTTTATCTTTAATCAAAACAAAAGTACATTATAATTTTTCAATTTTGACCCCTATGAATATCAACAACTTAAAACTCAACATGTATACTCTTGTTTAAGGAATAAGAAATAGATAATTCGGGAAAATGTGTGATTCCAAATTATCCAACCCTTAGAGTCTTCAATACCCCTTTGGATTTATATATCCTTTGATAAAGGTTGAATAATAACCTTCTAAAACGTATGTGTAAGAACCTCTTCATAAGTATGTGGAAGATAATTCTAGAATATCATATGTATTTAGATGTTTTCTTTTCAAATATCCTATAAATTTAGTAACATGAAATTAATACAGAATTTCAAACAATATAAAAACAATATATAAATTTTAATAAAAAATTTACCCATCAAAATACTAATTAATCTTTGAAATTATATATTCACATTTTAAATATTGGATATCTAAAACGCTAACAAAATTAATTAGATATAAAATGAAAAAAAAGATAAAACTCCCATATTTCATAATATTTTGAATATTAATTTTCACATCATACAAAAAAAATACTAAACAGAGAACTAGTTACTAAATGTTATTGAGAGTATCCATTGTAATACACCATTATGGAGTAGAGTTAATCCAAATATGGTGTATGAGTAGTAAAAATATCCAAATATTACACCATTTTTCACACCAAAAAGAATAATTTTTTAACACAAAATTTAATACATATTTTATTTTTATTTAATATAATAAATTAAAATTATGTCTTTTAATATTAAATCAATAAATATAAATGTTATGTGAGGAAATAAATATGTCATGTATGTGCATGATGAAAATACAAAACTAATTAAAAAACATTTAACCTTATTTAAATATATGTATTTTTATTAATAAATGAAATTAATATATCCATCATTTTATGAAATTTTAAAAATTAAATACGAAATAAATATATGAATCTTATAATTTTAGGAAAATAAAAATGTTTATTTTCCCAAATTACATACACTTTATTTTTCTATATAGAACAAATCTTGACTATGATGTGATAATTAATAATCCTTATTAACATTTAAATGGAAGTAAAAATCTTATATAAGTCAATATCTTCATCATGTTTTTTACTTCCAATATATTTTTAAGAAGTAAAATGATGGAAAAAACACATTGCATGTATGAAGAACTTATATGATTTGTTTTCTTTGTTTTTTAATAGGAAAATGTTTAACCTTATATTATTACTTATTAATATTAACATGGGTAAAAAAAATTAATTGTGTCATCAATTATTTTTACAGATAACAGATTTATTGTTAAGTATTGTAATTCTATATTTAATTAAATAATCCTCTAATTTTTCTTCACAGACTATGTTAAACTCTAATGAAATAGAGAGTGAGTGTTTTTATTTGGAAATTGAAAATTAAAATTATTTTGTGATCACATATACACTACTATTCTGAATTACACATCTAATATCCTGATTCATAATATGAAATGTATTTCCATTAATTTCATACCGAGATGATGTTATCAATTTGAAATAGGGGACATCGACAGTCCATCACAATGTTTTTTATGAATATGAACTTCTATGAAAATTCTCATTAGAACAAGGGAAATGTTTTTATTCTCATTAAATCTCAATATATTTTTTTAGTCAATGACCAATAAAATAATTTATTAATAAAAGGTGGGATTTCATGATTTTGAAATATGGTATTTATTTACAATCCATTTCATAAAAAGAGAGGAAATCAATTGGTAGGTCTTCTATCCATGTAATGTCCTAACTGGTACCCTTGTTAGTAAGACTGTCAACAACACTGTTCGCTTCACGAAAGGTGTGCATGGAATTGTAGTTGATCTCCAGAAGAGAACCCATGCATCTCTTATAGAGTGTAGTAATAGGCCAAGCTAGATAGATTTATCCATTCAAAAATAACCTGAATAATGGTGTTTGAGTCCCTCACAATTCAGATGTTATTGCAGCCCTTTTTCCTGAGGAAATACACTTGGTGAATAACACCCATCATTTCTTCCTGCAAGGAAGAGGTCATACCAAATCTTCTAAAGAAGAATCCATGGCGCCACCCATTAATATCTCAGAAGACATCAACACAACCAGATGGTCCTTTATTTCCTTGGAAAGAGATATCAACATTCACTTTAATCCATCCCAGAAGTGTATTTTTCATAAAACATCAATGGTGTGCTTCAGTTTCATGTAGATACAATCAACTATGAGACAATGAAGGATCTCAGAATCACCAACAGAGTTGTCCCAATAAGATTTTAGTATCAAAGCAGCATCCTTAATGGCCACTCAAATTCACATCCATCTTGTATTGAGATTGAATGAGAAATTGTTGTGGATAATTTTATTTCTATCATACCAGATCACGTGATGGAGTTCTAAAACCACTGCTAAGAATATTTTATTGATTTGTTGCGAAGATTTAAAATCCACAAAATATTTTAATTGTGCACAAATAGTGTATGAGTGTAACTATCGGAATCCAAACAATTCAATTATATAATTGCAATGCGCTGAAGCAGTAGCAGAATACAAAAATAAATTTATAGTATCTTCTCTATACTAGTGAAAAAAATGGAACCTAGAACAAAGTTTTATTTAAAATATTGAAGTAATACATTAGTGGGAACATGGTTATGGGAAATATTCCATACATGATTAAGTCTATATGGCTTAATCCAGTTCTTATTAAATTATTTTATCAAAACAAAATAGATATTTGGATTTTTGATCTTATGGTTGTAAAAAATATGGAGTCAAGAACCCCATTGAGGGTAGGCTCCCATATAAGAGAATAATCATTTGCATAGGAGTAATTATCAATAATATGCATGATGATATAAGGTAGGTTGTAGCTACATGAATATATGATATCTTATATTTTACTATTAGTGTTCTCTAGGACAGATTTAGGAGGTAGCTTAAGAAATAAGGGGGACACCAGTCCAATTATCCAACCAAATGTTCATGGAAGAATTAGCACTAACCATCCATCTAGAGTTGACCATAATGTTTGAAAAAGGGTGACTAATGGAGGTCCAAATGGAATATTGGATATAGTTCAAATTTCCTTTCATAATAATGTATGTGTATATTTTTCTATGAAAATAAATGGAATCGTAGTTATTATTAATCAGTATCCAAGTGAATTTCGCATGAAGGGAATAGTTAAAGATATGATGTTTTTTAATACAAATACTACCTTTATCTAACCGTTTGAAACATGTATGCCAGGGAATGTTTACAGGTTTTCTTACAAGAATGGTACCAGTCCAAACAAAGTTCTTGATGTAAACATTAATTTTTTTTTGGAGACCAATATGCTATTTATAAAACATCAGCGAGTTGACCAATTTTAACACAATAATAGATTTCACAAAAACATATCCTCCCCTCTATAGAGAGAGATTAACCCTCAAAGAAGAATGCTTATTGAAAACTTGATCAACAATGGTTGAAAAGGAAATGGATTTAGGCTTTCCCCAAAATATAAGAACACTAATATAGTTGAAATGGAATGATCCTTCCATGATATCGAGACAATTGATGATGTCATTTTTTCTATTTTGAGAGATGTTTTTTCCAAAGAAATCAAAAGAATTTCCCCAGTATATAGGTTGACTAGAGAGATATTCATGATGATCTAAGGCATTGTTAAGATTTTGAATATTTCATTTATCACCTAGTAAGAAATTAATTATTTCACCAGAATAAAATAGATGCATAGGAACACTTATGGATCTAGCAACCCAAATGGGTTTATGATTGTTTCCAGTAACCAGGAATGTGAAAACCATGCTAATGTAATCATCAGCTATGGAAAAATGGATTGAAGATAACAGATCTCCTTGACTAACACCCTTGTAACATTTAAAATTGCTTTTAAGAGATCCATTTATAATAATATATATAGAGGAAGAATTGAATAAGGAATTGATTCTACTGATGAAAATATCATTGAAACCAAAGGCTTCCAAAACCATGATGATAAATATTTATCCAATGGTTTCAATGGATTTATTAATATCATGATTAATTTAGACATTACCTTCTCTGTTAGCTTGGTTCATAATGTTGGTGCATTCAAAGGCATGAAAAATACAATCTTGTATGTTTCTTCATTTTATAAAACCAAATTGATTTCCTGAAATAATTTTTTGACATAGGGAAGAACATTTGTTGGAAGGTAGTTTGGTGATGATTTTATAGAGTGAGTTAATAAGGGTAATGGGATGGAATATATGTATTTCAGAAGAATTTTAAACAATGAGAATTAAAGTTAGGAACTGTGCATTTGTCCCATGAGGGATATCCCCAATGGAAAAAAGGATTTAACAAGTTTTCCCACATCCATGTTAATGAATTCTAAATGATTTTAAAAATACAATTGTTAAAAACATCAGGTCCTGGGGTACTATAAAGGTTGAGGATGAAGACAGTGTCATTGACTTCTTGGTCATGAGGGATGATTAGAAGAGAAATATTATCTTCCTCATTCAACATGATCAGAATGATCTCAGGAATAAGGTATTTATTAATATTAAGGCCATTGAAAATGTTATCAAATTAGTTGACCACATGACAAACAATGGAATCCTCTCACTCAAGGAGGGTGTCATTGTACGTAAGGAAGGAGGGCGGATGACAATCATTCCTTATTATTCAGAATAACATTTTTTAACACTTTAATATAAAATTTCATATATATTTGAGCACAAAATATGTTATTCAAGTTCTATAATTTTTCATTTTTAACATATTCACTTGTTGATGGTTTTAATTTCATTCCACTAATCTTGTGTCCCCCATTAATGACTCATTAAAAGAGAGATATTGGAAATAGATGAGCTCCACTTGAAGAAAATATATTTTAAAAAATAATATGTCCTATTAAGAAATATTATTCTAAATAATGATGTATACTAGTTGATATTGATTCTTAATATATCCCACCAATGTCATCTTACAAATTTTTATATGATATATCCAATAATGATATATATATCTAAAAAAATTTATTTCATGCAATAACTGAACTATTAAATAATCGGTTATATCAAAAAAAAATATGGAGGAAAATATATTTCTAGTTAAATTGTATCCAAACTACCATAATTTGGAACTTTTTCAAAAAATTAAAATCTATCACTTTATTTAAAATTTAAATTTATAAACAACTCAACTTCATAATAGTCATTCTAACAAGGATATAAATTATTCAATGAAATGAAACATTTATGAGTTTTTGTATCATGAGGTGATAAAAATTAGATATCATTAATGCTATCTAAAAATCATTGATTGAATTTGTTTTATATTTATAGAATAGACATATGAAATAATTATACCATGGACAAACCAAAAGAATAAAATTTCATCCCCCTTTAATAATTTTGTACAATTCATATGTAGGTCTGTTATCTTACATTAAGAGTGGGGGGTAAATAAAAACATATTCCAATTGGGAGTATGTATAATCATGCATTCAAACCATCATTAGTATTCCATTAATATCATTCAATGTTTCAATCAATGTGTCAGAAGTATTATTCTCCACAGTAATTACATCAATGTTATGTTGGAACTCATTATATCTACAATATAAGACCTCTAAAAATACATATCATTAATTCAAAAATATTTATATCTATATACAATTTTTGTGCCTTTTTAAATGGAACATTAATATTTTTCTCCCACTAAAAAAATTATTCAGTGGAAAATGGTTATAAAGAAATATTAAATTATTCTGAGCTGATTAATTCCATTCTTAAACTTTTACAATTGTTATCCAAAATAAAAAAATATGATGACCAATTTATAATTTTTTTGATCGTTTTCTAGTTGATAAAATGATGTTTTTCCAATAATTAGACACATTTTATGTCACCTAACTCTATATCTAGAAAATATTGAATATACAATAAATTTATTTAATAAGAATGTATTTATTGAATGATGATGTAAATATTCCATTTTATTAGAATCGTATACTCTAATAAAATTATCCCATGAAAATTTAAATTCATGAAATAATGGTGATAAGAAAATACCAATATCATTTTGAAGAATTTTCCCTTTGGAAATTATTTATCTCCTCATGATATACTTCCACTTCATATAAAATTCAGGATATAAATTTTCAATTAAAAATAAAATGTTCAATGAATAACGTTTTCTAAAAATTATTTGATATATATTATTTCAATATATGCAAAATCAATGTTTAAGATTTCCAACATAATTTCAAAATATAGAAAAATATTGATCATATTTCATTAATTTTGGATAGTCATATTAATGAAATGATATTCTATTAGATATCCTCTCATATAAATGCCATCATAAAAATTATGAATAATCGAAATAATATTTTTTAAGAATGCGTAACGTATGATGATATAATCATTCATTAGAAAGATTCCATATAACCACCAAATCAACCATTAATTTTTCATTCAACTAATACTATTATTTACAATATTTTAAAAACACTAAAAAACAAATCTATTCATTATAACATAAATAAAAATCATTTAGATATGTATGTATCTGACTTGTAACCCAAACCCATCAGCCATAATATTTTTTTTCTCATTATAATAAGATTTTGGATGTTATTCTTTTACTAAGATGTATATTTTTCAGTTACTATAGAAACTATATAAAACAATTTTCACTCCATATATTTTTATCTTTCTTGTTAATCAATATTATCATCATTGATATATCAATAAATACTATACAATATGAAAAATAATATTTTTTAGAATCACCACATCTATTCACAAATGATGTTTATTTCAAAATTTCATCTAATTAAATTTTATAAAAAAGTTTTTCAATTTATTCATTTTATCATGATGAAAATCATCATCATTAAGAGATATGTAATTAATCATAGTTAAATTTCCAAAAAATATGCAAAAACATTTATTAAAAGCATAAAAATTTAATAATATTTTATTTCTTGTCATTTGATGGTGTTTATATTCATGATAGGATTGAAAGATGTTATTTATGGAACATTTCATTTACATGATTACAAAAAAAATATTAACACCTTCATCATATTCATCACATATTGGTAGTGTTGTAATCCGACTATAATCATTATTTCCTATAAAAAATATCATGATTTGAAAGAAATTATTATATTCTGAAATTTAATTTCAAATTTAATTTAAAAAAAATGAATTATAAAATTTCATTTTATATATTATAAATAAATTAAATATAGCATATTTGAAAAAATATGACTATGATTGCATTTTATTATCATTAACTCATAACAAATAAAAATATATTATTAAATTAACATGAAAACCTATATATATAATATCAATAATATTTATTAAAACTCAAAAAATCAATATAAATTTACAAAATGATATTCAAAATGATGATATAATAACATACCATACGCACACATTAATACGAAATGTAACATTCTGTATAAAATTATTTAATCATATAATCATTTAATGTATTATAAATATAAAAATAGTCATTAAAACATTATAATTTAATTTAAATTATATTATATTAGGAAGTGTAAATATAAATTCTTAATAGAAGTAGTAGAAATGAAAAATTAAATTTAAAAAAAAAACTCAAACAACAAATGAAAATAAATAGCATGAATGGAAGAATAAATAATAACACAATCCAAAAATAGATATCAATATGTAGATTATTGATGTAGTGATACTAATGAGGGGAAAATATAAAAAGAGTGAAAATGATGGGTGAAGTTGAATGAGGGCTAGACTATGGTGGATTATTCTTACTAAAAGAGTTTTGATTCCAACTGATCATAGAAATAATGGTCAGGTTTTTCTATGTGATAGAAATGTGATAGATTCTAAAATATGGAATGCCAAAGTGAATCTTCATAATAATTCATGATGTTTATAAAGGTTATTCATATTTATTATTTTAAAACATGTTTGAAAATGGGTTTTCAATTACATTATTTGATAACTGACATGGATAATTGAATTTATAACATCAGTTATCAAATTACCAATTTTATAAAGATAATTATTATATTTTTTATGTTTGTTATAAAAAAATAAATGTGTAAATTTTTTTTTACAGATAGTTATAAATAATTAACATGAACACTAAGTTTTTTAATATTATTTTTCATTAGTACATAACACCTTGAGGTGTATTTTGTTCAGGGTGATCACTTGGATTTTGAATTATGATTTGTTCAGGATAATGTATTAATTTCTCTACCGACGTTTTATTGTAAATTACATTTTATTTTGGGGTTTGGATGCATGAATCCTTCTATAGATGACTCTTTTATAGGAATTATGAGGTTCTTATATGTTGTGACCACGATGTAGTCTTCTAATGGGATTCAAGATGTAACAAACCATCTTGGTTCAACACATAAACCAATCACCCAAAAGAGTTGACCAAATGACCTCACGGTCATCCCTGATCCCCATTCATTGAATATAAGAATTATCTAATCATATGATAATTCATTTAGGATGATTTCTCTTAGTAATGACAAACATAAACAATATAGAATGAAACATGAGGAGGATACAAAAATCACATATTATAAATAAATCATCCACATATTGATAAAAAAACAAAAAAACAAACAAAACCCAACCATGGACAAGAAATGATATCCTTGTGACCTCTATTTCAACATCAATCAATAATACTAACATAAGCTATGAGATAATATAAAAAACACATAATGTAAAGACAAATAATATAAAACCTTCAGGGTTTACTGATGTTGTGTGGCACAATGAAGGTTTGAGAATAAAAATTTCATAGTATATAATAATCATAAGACCCAATGATGTCTTTAATTGTAAGAGTCTATGAACACCAGTTTGAAATTAATATTATAAAAAAAACTCATTTTAGAAACCAAATATATCATTAAAAAATCCTATTTCAAAATCAATATACTACTTTGGTCTTTAAACTAATGTATATATCAAAACCCAGTTTCCAAAACCAATTAAATTAATAAAACAAATCCTAGATCAACTAATATCATTTTTGATTGACACTAAAGACATATATTGGGTTATATTAGAAATATAATAAAAATTATACAAGAAGAATAATATATGTATATGTGAAAACATTACTAGTATAGGTAACAATGGAGACAAAAAACAATAATGCAACATACATAGCCACAGTTATTTCCTAATTACAATTAGAGGTTGACCTAGACATATAATGTTTTATTCCATATAACAATCTATGATGTTTCAAATTTTCTATAACCAAAAATGAATTTATCTAATGTTCTCACTAGTGTCACAACATACCTGGAAATTTGTCTAATATGGGGAATAATCCCAGCTCATTAGGAACATGATAGTGACTATCAATCAAAGGTAAATATTATGACACAGATTCATGATTATAATAAATAGGATGGTGAGGTGTCAATAACACTTTTGAAAATAACTGTAACCCAAAATTTCTCTCATTCATAACTTTCCCATATATCTAACATAGTACATGCAAAGACCCTCTCAAACCGGGGGACTACTATTGGAATAACTATCACATTGAAATATTTCAACTAAAAAGAAGATCGATTATACTGAGTGGATAATTATATTCCATGAATCACATAAAATTTATATACATGATGGTTATTTTGATATAAAAAACCATTTTTGATGAATTCAACATTTATTTCTAAAACAATTTCCAATACCAAGGTGGTTATACAAACACAATGTCGAAGGTGTTAAATGGAAATTTTAAGAGAGTGTTTCAAGGAAAAAACATTAACAACAATTTTATATTTTTTTAGAAATAATTAAACCATTTTGTAATCATATTATTTTTATAAAACAATTTTGGAATATTAAGAGAAAACGAAAGGAGTTTGTAATTTATGTGAAACCCAATGTTACCAATGATGACCTCTATTAGAACAGTTGTTAATATGAATTTTTAAATTAATATGTTCACCCCTTGATTTTATGGATATGAACATACCCACTAAAATATATATATTTAGACATTAAGATCACTATTTCTCAAACAACGAGAATATGTAGGATCACACAAAAGTACAAGAGTTCTCACATAATCTATCAAACAACAATGAAGAGAAAAATAACATTCAAATAACTATTCAAACAGTCACCCAAATTTATGAAATAAAATATAAAGCCATCCAATACTTTTAAATTTAAAAATCCATTCCAAATTCCACATTCCATTTTCAAATAACATAACATGTAAAAAAATTTAAATCATATATGGGTGAAAATAGAAATCCATTGGGAATACAATTTTCTATCAAAATAATAACATCATAATGATATAAAAAATAGATAATGTGTACCAAAATCTTGAAAAAAAATTATAAAAAAATTAGAAAATACCAATATTTACATTGAATGATTTTTAATAGAAATGTATGGAAACACCTACCTCTAGAGTGTGTTAAAGTGATAAATAGTGGGAGATTGATGAATAAGAACTATGAGAAAAATATAACCACCTAAAAAAAAGTAAAACCAAGTCCACCAGCATTAATCATCCCATGGGATTTGTATAAGAACAAACCAAACAATGAATTAATAGGTAAATAAGATATGAATAAAAATGATGTGATAAAGGAAGATAATTCGTGAAAAAACTCATCTGTAATGAAGGAGGAGATTATGCCAAAGAGGGTGGAGGTGATTGGTATATATTTTTGGGATCCCATTATAAAGAAAATGTTGTGCATGGAATGAGAGGATTTAAAATTAATATTAATTTCAGGATGAAAAAATATTAAAATAATGTTTTTATAAATCTACGAATTTTAAAAGGATATGATGTAAAAATTTCTATAAAATGTGAAAATTTTGAACACCCTACTTGAAGATAAGGAACATCACATGGTCTAGTTTAATTTTTTGGAAATTCATGAAACTATGATGAAAAATTATTCTCTGAATATGACATACAACTGTTCATGATTTTTATATGGTTTCCCTTAACAATGTGTATGTTTTGCAACATGTGTCAGACATCGAAATAATAACACATGGTAACTCTTTTATCTTAAACTATTTGAGTCAAACTATCCACTAACCATGCATGAATAACCATGTAGGAAAAACATTCACTAGTAGTCTACATTTGATCAACATGTTTCACAAATTCCTTACAAACACTACACACAAACTATGCCCAAAGGGATAATATGTCCAACATCATAAAAAAATAAAAAAATTAATATGAACTAAACATGTAAATCAATGAGAAAACTAGGACTATGAAATAATAATATTAATAACCAAATCCACCTTAGTGGTGTGAAAACTTTTCCAATGAAAAAACAATCTACCCCCATAATGTCACTGAAAAAATAAGGAAAATAACTAGAACAATAAAATCTAAATAAAAACATAGAACATGAATCCTACAGAATGATTAAATATAGAAAAGACCAATGACTCTAGTTAAACCCTTGAACTCCAAAAGACAGACAAGACAATATTTATAGAGAATAAAAATGATGATTTCTATTGTGGGTATCACTATAATTTTGAAAAAAACAGTTCTAGAAAACCCCGGTTTATGAGGACCCAACTGAAACACCAAAACAAACCAAAATTCATAGTTTCCAAAAAATAAAATCATATATAAAAAGGAAACATATATAAAGGAAATGAGAAAATATAATCCAAATAATGGAGATAAACTAAATGGAAAATAGAATAGATTATTACATCTAAAACTCAATGAGGATAACATGTTTGGATCTAAAACAATATAGTTATAATTTTTATTCTAAGATGTTCCAATATATAGAGTTTATAATTATCTCCTTGTATACAACACTGATAAGATGTATTCATATTATTTGAAAATGTAAACTATGAGTTCCCCAAACAACCACCATGTAAGTGATCATGTTGGTGGTATTTATAAGAAAAAGATAAAACTGATTGATAAGAATCCAAAAGAATAGGTTTCTTCAACATTCACTCCTCATTGGATGGGGAACCCCTACATTCCAACAAGAGATGTTGTTTTTTATCTGAATTTGGTATCCCTATGGAAAACATGGCAGATAGAATCACATCATCAACCAACTTCCAGAAGAAAACCATCCATGGAAAAATAACTAAATATTTATTTTCTAGAGAGAGACCCCACAATAATATATAAGTTCTATAGAGATATCAAGAACTCAATTTTGAATAAAAGGTAACTATATCTTTGATGTTGTCAATATACCCCTTCACCATTGATTGGCTTTTCTGAACACCAATGAGTTTTGGCACAGTACTCACCTTCAATTATTCTTTTTAAACCACTCAATTAATGTGGTACTAAAAATATCCTACATAATTGTTACATTAAATGGGTATAGATTGATCACTTCCCACTATTAAAAATTGGGTCCCTCAATCCAATCAGAGGAAACATTCACCCATAAGACATCCAGAGTTACGGAGGACCTAGGAAAAATTTCAACTTTTTCAATCAAAACCATAGGCTTTTAGCATACATTTATAACTAATTAATATAATAAACCATCATGATGAAACTATATCCACACCTGCATCTCATGTTTCAGAGGATTAAACCACAAGAGTGCGCTTCTTCTAAATTAACATGACCATTCATGGGAAAATTATATTAATAACATGGAATGAAAATTTAATAATCAATTTCAAGACAAAAAACGACCAAAACCCAACCCAGAAAATGATTCGATATAAAATTGAAACTTAATAACCAAGAGAAAACACAAAACCATAACAAATCCCCCATTTAAAAAACCTATAGTTACATTTCAAATTAAAAACAAGTTTTATACCATATTCATCTTAAATTAACCCATTTCAAAACCAAATTTCTGATATCATGACATTAAAAAGAGAAAAATCATTACCACATCACCAATTTTGATACCCCACAACAAAAAATCAACCTTCTCATTGAACCCTATAATATCTTTGAAAATTAAATCCCTTTTAAATTATTTAGAAACTAAAAAACCATTTTCTATACAAAACCAATCATTCCATTAAAAAACATGCTAAAAATCACTATTATTAAATACTCAAAAGGTATAGACTAGTGGCCTCACGTAACATGACCACATGATTTGACAAATCATATATTAGGAATCCATTAACCATTGAATGTATACTGAAGAATTCACTAAGGATCAATATATTTCACTGCATGAATCAAACTAATAGTATAGAGTTGTTTCACATCTGTTATCTTACCAAAAACCACACAAATAATCATGAAAGCAATTACTAATGTATTAAAATCAAAATCAAAATATAAGACTCAAAACATTACTATACCTAATAACTCATGGTTGTGGACGAGTAACCATTTATGAACCTCTACACATAACAAACTATGAAGTCTCGAAAGTCCAATATCTATTATACCTAACACCACTTATAACAAATTGACTTTCTTCTCAAGTACAATTATCTCATGAAATATCTTAGGCCAACTCCTAAACCATGACCCCATAAGGACCCATGAAAATTCTTGAATGGGATCCCCACATCGCACAGGTTGAAGGAATGCATCAAGGATACACAATATATATCCCAATGATGATTTCTAAAAATAATCATAGATATTAATAAAATAACACAAAACATGAGGGATTCTGGAATAACATATAATAAATAAAAAATATACATATATATAATTACAAAATAAAAACTATAACCAAATGGAGATAGAAAAAACATATATATGAAATCATAGTCACCATCAATCTAAAAGAACGACCAAAACATGAACTTATCCGAACAAGTACCTAAAAATGAACACAAACATCTACCACCACTATAAAGTATTGTTTCCAAGAGGCATGATAATGGAGTAATCCTACAACAACAATGTTGGTAAGAACAATATAATAAACACTTTCACTTTAATTATATATTCTATAAACACTGATTTAAAAATACTATTAATATATATTACTGTTTTCATTTAAAAAAAGAACACATCATTCAAAAAATCATCAATTGAAAAAAATGTGGATTTCCTTAAAAAATGAATTTCAAACCCAAATTTGGAAAAGAAATTTCAAGATTAGAACGAATCTAGATAAACGTATTAAAGAAGGAATAAAAACTAAAAACAACCACAGGGTATAACGAAGATATTTTAGGAAAAGAATTTTATTCCATATGAGCATAAATTAGAAACATTTACCAAACATAGGCCACTATGCATCCTTAAAATAATAATGAAACTTATATGGTGCTTATTCATTGAAATGTCCTTAATGTCCCAAGATGTTACCCATAATGTACTCATTTTGGATAAATCTACCTATGTATGATATTATCAATAGTCTATCTACTACCGAACATATATCAACCAACTTCAATAGTTAAATAACCCACCCTATCCCTTCATTTTCCAATCGGTACTACCCTATATCATCAAAAACAAGATAGTAATTAACTCGTGACCATTTGGATGACATATATGATCCCATGAAAATATTAAAGGGGAATTTAAGGTGTTTAACCCATTATTGGTGTAACATCCCAAGTAAGTAATGAATAATAGATATTTTTATCTATGTCTATTAATGATTAAGATAGTGTTATAGAGGCTTAAAATGAAAATAAATACAATCTTATGCATGGAATACACTAATATTCTTAAAAGATTGTTTTACTGCCTTTTGATGGCAAACCATTTTTGAATCTATATTTTGAAAATTTTATAAACTATGTTTGTCAAAATAAACTTATCCTTTATGATTGCGACATCAAAATTTACCTTGTGTGAATTTTTGGTATTTTTCTGACAATGTTCATTTTTTAATGAATAGTGAAAAATACTGCATTTTACATCAAAACTTCTTTTTAATATAATTTTTTTATATGATTAGATTATGTTTTGAATTGGGTTTGAAATTAAATTAGAATATATTTTTACCATTTTATCCAATGGTGGTCATTGGAATCAATTTCACTTTGAAATTAGACTTAAACTGGTGTCAATCTTTTGATACTTATTGTTTTGTAAAAACACGCTATTTGCTCTGGCAGCAGGAATTAATTATTAAATTAATTAATGTGACTTATATGATTTTAATTTTGTAAAAAAGACTTCATTTTTGAATTCAGAATATCAAATATAGCTTAGGGCGAAGTTTTGGTAATTTTCTGAAAAACTTCAATTTTTGATGAATAGTGAAACCAATAAGTGGTAATCAAGCAAACTGATTTTTCAGTTAAATGAAAGTTTACCACTAATGTGTATTGAATTTTGAAAATCCGACATACATGGTTTTCATTAAGAAGTAAAATGTGGTTCAATGAGATTAAAATAATTTTTTGGTGAATAGTAACTTATTAAGTTTTTAATCGCGATTAGTGGTAATTAGTGTAGTTTAAGGTATAAAGAATGCTTTAATAATATGAAATGACATAGACACATGTTCCAACCTTATTGGTTGTGTCATGGCCGACCAAGACAAGCCATGGGTCAACTTGGGGACCCCATGGGGACATTTTGGTTGGGAAATGACATAAATAACTTTTTATTTAATGTAAAAGTAAAAATGACACAAACATAATATGTTTTACAAAAACAATTTTTACATGGGGTTATAAAGATCAGATATTTGATTATAAATAGTTATTGGAAATATAAAAAGACTTCCTACATCATAGTATTTGTTTTATGATTTTTATACATTAAATAAATTAAATTATTTATGGCATAATAATGATGCAGCGATGACATCATTATTTGACGATTTAAATAAAATGGAAAGATAATGTAAAATATATGAACTACACATGGCCAAAAAAAAATTGGATGAGTGGATTTAGAACCCTTATCACCTTATCCACGAATTATATCAATGTGGGACCTTTTGAAACCGAAACACATTATCAAATAAAGTAATATTTCATTACTTTCCAAAAGTTCCCCTCCTCTCCTCTTATAAAAGGCCCCCACCTCTACCTCATTTCAAACACTTATCATGCCTTTGGCTAGGCCAACCCCTGACCATTTACTCTCTCCACATCCCTCTCCACATCCTAGAGGATTCCCTTTGGGCAGAATCTATTCAAAGGAAGCCTTTAGGCTCAAATCAAAAGGAGTTACACTTTTAAAGGTAATTCATTCTCTCATGTTCATTTGTTTTATTTTGCTTCTCCAAACGCCTAAACACTTTTTATTTACATATTTTGTAACAAAACCAGTATATTCAATATACAAGGAGTTTTTTATAATATTTAGTTGAGCTACACTCTCACACAACTACATCAAATGGTTAAAGAACATACGGTTTCTGTGGATGGCGAATTTCTGCCTCCCAAAACGATGATTGTTCAATACTCATTTAACACCTTCAAAAGTGGCCATTATGATGTAACTCTATTTATATATGATATATAATATGTTTATGTTTTCCTTAAGCTTCTTTTTTTTAATTTTGGGCATACCTTTATGGTTTCCATTATGGGTAAACACGAATATCTTCATTTTAGGAAGTGCGGACTACCGCCCCCTGAAAGTTATTTGATTCGTTAATACCATATGTGGGATGTGTAAAGGATAAAGTTAATGATATTATATATGTTATTATACTGGAATTATAATATACTCTTATATAATTATGATTCCATTCCAGAAATACGAAATAGAAATGGAAGTAGCGTTCATGCGTACGTACGGCTTACCGTCTCCATGAACGGTGCATTTCATTTCTTACCTCTAAATGTGATGTAATATTATACATACATGTATATGCTGAATATATATGATATATATGTTATCCAAATCATTAATATCATTCTGGATATAACAAACCTTTGTCCAAATTAACAACATGTAAGTGTAAGAAGTCTATTTTTGACTTAAGAACCAAATACCGACAAAATGAACACTATTAACTTAAATGATTACATGATGTTCATAACATGGTATAAAAGGAATAATGAACATGAAAATGATTCATAAGCAAGTAGAGATTAACTCAAGTTTATTATTCAGGAGATTAAAGAACGATCGGGTCATGTCGGATACGAGGTATGGGACTTCGTCTCAATCTCCTTTCATTGAGGCATATTTTATTTTATACACAACTTTCTTTTATACGGTGTATAAACCCCTTTGACTTTTACGTTTATTCAAAAGGAATATTTTTATACGAAGAGTTTACTAAATGACAAAAGGGAATGTTTTTGTCGTACCTATGCGGTGACAACGACTTCTCCGCCGCCATGACCGTTATTTGAGTTTTGGCTTCCTCTACAAGCCATACCTTCTTTTTAAAAGAAAAATAAATACCATGTTTACTTTTCTTTTATTTTGGTATTGAAAATGGTTTTCATAATGTTTTTATATCAATGTGTTGTATTGATATCTCGTGATTGAAATGTGGAAATTTTATGTTTCCTTTATGCATGTTTTATGTGATATGATTATGTTATGGTTCTTGGGCATTATTATGAAGATGGGTGGTTCCGTGATAAACTAAGGGCGGGTGAGCCCGTTATAGCTCTCCAATGCATTGGGTAACGCGAAGGAGTGAAACGTTAAGGTTTCTCCGAAGTGATTTAGGGAATATATTGTGATGGGTATTCCAAACGTAACCAAGAGGGTTACTCCATACGTAAGAATGTTATGAATGCCTCAAGTTACCTTTATGTCTTATGATTTCTATGATTTATTCATGATTTTATGAGGTATGTTAAAGTGCCTATATTTTATGGGTAAAGTATGATTTCATTCTTATGTACATATGAACTCATGTTTCCTTTCCATGTTTTTTTATAACCCATACTGAGTTTTTATGCTCATCCCAAGTTTTTAAAATGTTTTTCACAGGTCAAGGGAAAGGTACATGATAATATGATAGAGTCAAGGATGTGTCAAGAAATAATCCATGTTTTATTTTAAATGTGTTTCCATTGATGGGAATGAAGAATACTATCTTTATGTAACCACTTTGTTTATATGTGGAATGTAATGAAAGTTTTATGATCTAATTCTCTAAAACTCTAAACCCGAAAAGATCCTCAATGTGTAATATTGTAAAAACTCAAGATTAAGTAAGGTTTAAGGCTGGGGCCTTATAATTGGGGTTAACTTGAACAAATATACTCCAACATGAATTTCATTCTCACATTTATTACACCTTCTATGAAAAGAACATCACAACTAGAGGACTTCCATAAGGTTCCACTCACCCAATTACATTTTCGTATTCCAACCAGAACTAAATTTCATTAGAGTTTTATCCCATTTTAAGAGATATATATATAGGTATACAACAAGATTTGATGTTTGAAACCCTAAACCATTTCCAATAAAACCACTCTTTCTTTATGATACCATGTACAACAAAAATATGATTTAAAAACATAAATTTTAATGTGAAAATGGAACTTTAAAATGATAGTTTCTATAATAAATAAATTAATATCAATTTGAAATGATTTATAATCCAAAAAATAACATCGTAAAAAAATTGATTTTCAAAAACATTTTTAGAGGAAGTATGTTAAATGAAAGAAGATGGAAGTGTTTGAGAAACCCAAAATAAAAAACGAATACCTATCATATAATTTATATTTAAATAATTTTTCCCATATATATGATCACCCAAGGAATGTACAGATATGTAAACATCAAGTGAAATATATGTGGATATACATATTGTTATTTATTCAAAATCAAAGAAGAAAAAGGAATGCCACAACAATGTACGCGAGTTTTAACATAAGAATAAAACCGTAATGAGTCCAAAACCCATTCAAACTATAATTCCACTTATCAACCAATTTTACAAAACTATAGAAAAAGAATTTTTTTAAACGAATAAAATATATTTTAAGGTACACATTTTATTTTTTCAATGAAATATCATTTTTATAAACATATGAAAGATATGAAGAACTGTGGAAAAAAATGAGAAAACAATTTTCTATGAAACAAAAGACATTTAATTTTTATTAATTATTCACCTATTTAATATAAAATAATAATTAAAAAATTAAAATTCATTTTGGAAATCACAATCATAACATCTATTTTTTTAAAAAGTAAATTGATGGAAACACAAACTTAAACTGTGTGTGTATGAGAATATGTATTGGGAGTGTGAAGAAAAAGTCCCAACAGAAAGTGGACATCCCCTAAAACAAATTAAAAACTATTAAAAATAATCGTTAATTTCTATGTAATAGAAAAGAAGAACCCAAACTGGGATTGAAGAAGGAAACAATTGATAATGGGAATATGAGGATGAAAGAATATTTAAATCCAAGATAAAATCACCAAAAATGAAAGAGATGATTCATATATTGAAGATAGACTAGGGGAAGAAGGGGTTCGAGAGACCCCTAACATATCATAGTAATGTGGGGATGGAGTGGAGTAGAAATGGGTTTAATTTTAGAAGTTTAATATGAGAAAATTAAATTCTTATAAATTTATGAATGATAAATTGATGGGCCACATAATTTAAAAAAATATAAGTCCACTACGTCTACCCTAATCATAAGAAGGAAAATGATATGGTATTCTAATCGGTTTGGTAATAAATTCTTTAACTGTAAAATCCAATTCTATCAATATGATAAAAACTCTCTCACACTTTCCAAATAGTTTATTTAACAATGAAAATTTCACAAAACATGGCTCAATAACCCATGTACTCTAACATAGTTAACTCATTATCATTATTTTAATAGACAAAAATTGAACTAACCAAGTATGAATGAACATTAAATAACAAAAATGACTGGAACAGATCCATAACTAAAATGATCACAGGGTTTCTCCCCAACACTATGCACAATATCCATGAATATATCCTTAAAAACCTGATAACATTAAAATTAAAAATCATTACTACGAATGAAACCAAAAAACAAATGAAAAAAGCGAGAAATAGATAATGAAAAGAATAATAAAGATAATCAAAAAAAATTTGCGTTAGAACAAGGGTCGCCATTAGGGATAATAGTTATGTCACACCTAAGATTTTTTTTTAAATTCATTACTCATTTAATTTCCATTACCGATTTGTTTTGGGGGTTTACCACTCATTTTGGTGAAAATGGTGGGTTTTGAAAATTTGTGCCAAACCTTGATCCCAAATCCAGATTTAAAAACAAATTTTGATTCTTATATAACTCCTTCAATTTTTACTATTTTAAACCCATTCCACTTCCCAATTGGCATACCTAATATATTAATATCACCATATCCTTTTGAACCACATAGAAATCCCATATCATGATGGATTTGGGTTTTTAATTAAGGTAATGGGCCTGCCCGTAAGCCCATTTCCTTATTTAAATTATATTTTTAAAATTTCAATATCTCATTAGTTTTTTACTGTTTTTCGGTGATTCAACCTCCCACTCGAAGCCAAAAACCTCTTCCTCACCCCCTGTATCGCGTTATCCTCTTTGGAGCTCATATACCCTGCGGATTTGGACGATCTTTCTCAATCTTTCTCAAATCGACCAGATTTGAGGAGGTAAAATGAATCTTTCATAACTCCTTCAATTTTCATCCTTTTCCCCCCATTTCCGTCCCCACATGACCTAATATGACTCCTTCGGACCTCCATATCAGTTTTGGGTACTTGGAAATTAATAGTTAGGTGGATTGGGGCCGATTTCTTCAAGATATTTTAAGTAAGGGAATTCCTTCTTGGTTCCTTCCATCCTCTTTTAGTTTTATTTCATATTTCTTGAAGTTCCTCATGTCCAGAAGTTAGGTTTCGATCCTAAGGTCTGATTTGGTATCTTTTGGGTCAATTTTTGGTTGTCTAGGTCGGGATTTATATTCCTTGTGGTGCGGCGGTGGTGCGCTTAAGGTTTCACACCAAGTTTTGAGGGTTTCGACTCAAAAGGTAGGTGATTCCATGTGTAACCATTTTATGATGAGTTAGCTTGCTTGTTTTATTAATTTAGTATGTTTATAATCTGTCTTCTGTGGTTTGAAAACTGTTTTTGATGAATTTGGTTAAACATTTAATTTTTAGTTGTATTTTAGCTTGAAATTGGGTACTTTTTATGTGTGACTCTTGGGGTAATCTTTGGGTTTAGTTTATAACATATGAAAGTGATTTATTAGTCTTGAAAGGGGATTCCAATTCAGTTTTGTTAATTCCTTACTATCAGGTGGGCCTTGAAAAGAGGTTTTTTTGAATGAGTTTAAGGTGTAAAACCGTGTTGTACTTTTTGAAGGAGATTTATGACATCCTGTGTTTTTCATGTGTATCTTTGTGGTATTATTTGATGTATTTTTATAACATTTTGGGGTGCTTTAATAATTGTTTTAGGGCTGAAAATTATGTTTTGGATTGTTATTGTTATGATTTTGGTTTTGAATGAGGGGTTTGAAATGGGTTTAGTGTGCCAACAATGGTTATACCTCCTGGGTTTGTTTTATAAAAATTGCAAATGTTTTATTTTGTTAAACAATGTTGGGAAAGGGTGTATATGTACTGTTTGGGTGAGTGTGTTCACCGAATATTGGTTTTTGAATGGTAAAGTGGTGATTTGAGATGTCAAACATTTTTAGAATGTTTTATAAATTGCCGAAATGTTTTACTAAATTGTGTTTTGTGTGCGAAACACGGGTGTGGGATGTTTCGTGTGAGTTTATAGATAAAATGAATTGTGAATGTGAGAAGGGTATTATGTGACATGTGTGTGGGATATTATGTGAGTTGAATATCTTGTAACGGTTTTATAAAATCGTTTAAAGGATTTGTGTAAGTGTTAAAGAAATGTGAAAAGTGTTGTAGGGAATTTTGGTGTGAGTTTGATTTCAAAATGCATTTGAATAAATAGTGGAATTTTTTACTTGTGTGATGTACATGGGGATGTTTGGTTAGTGTGTGATGTGGAATTGATATTTTCATGTGAAAACTTTGCTTCTTGGATTGTTGAACTTGTTTGAGCAGAAAGGGAAAACCCGGGTATCTAGGTGGGTGGACGTGTACTAGTATTCTAGTGAATCCGTGGGGTTTGGCCTCAGTTTCACTTAGCAAGATTGACGATTACAACTCTAACTAAACAATGATGATGATGATTGGGGACCACTAGGTTATGGGTATGATCCCTACTAGTGGCTCGTGCACGAGAACAGATATTTTTTGTGGTTACTCTCACCGAGATACGAGGTACCTGGGTCCCACAGCTAGCTAGTGCCTAGGGGTTATTTCCTATTACTTGTGCTCATTAGATCCTTCGTACTTACCGTCGGTATACGGTATTGTTGGCTGGAAAATTCAGTAGCTTTGTTATTTATTTTAAAATTGATGTTCCTTTAAAATTATCTCACATGGAAACTGTTTTCATTTATCATTTCATCCTTTAGAAAATTGTAACTAGCATTTCTTATTTACAAAACATGCAATGGTTTTTGTCATAAAATGTTTATCACATGGAATCTCAAAGAGGTGGTATCCTAGTGGGCTTTCGCTCACACCCTACTTACACCTTTGGGTGTAAGTAGACTTTCTTATTTTATGTCACAGGTTTGGGTACAGGTTTTATGCCTTTGGTTCGGGTTTTTAGCGGTCCATCGTGATGGAGTGTTGTGGAGATGGCTTGAGGGCGGTGCCTGTTTCCACGTGGAGGTTCTTGGGCTGTATTTTCATGGGTTTGTACCTTTGTAATGGTCTTTAAAATTGTTTAAAATTGTTTAATTCAGTTCTGAAATTTTTATAACGATTATTTGGTTTGAAAAATCCAGATTCGTTTCATTGCATTCTTTTGTCGTTTTAAGTTTATAAACTTGGGTAAATCGTTCCCAATTATCATTTTATGATACCCGGGCACTTGTGCCAGCCCGTGGGGATCTGGAACGCCCTTCGGGTCTTGTCACGGTCTGGGTTTGGTGCCGGTTTTGGCGGCGTCCAGATTCGGTTCGTGACAAAATGGTATCAAAGGAGGTTCAATCCATTGGAGTCATGTTATTTGGGAAATAGTCGGGATAGTCTAGAGTTATGATTGTTGGGACATGGAATTCTAGTTATGGGTAGTGTGCTTGATCACCACACCTTATTTCAGGATTCAAGTCACTAGGGGAAGTTGGGATTTGTCTAGGTCTTTTGGTTTTCTTGGTTTGATGATGATTAGGGGAATTGAAAAGAGAGTTGGGTTAATGGTCTCAATGAGCTCGCAGGGTCTGGAAATCCATGTGGAGAAGGGGATATTCACTAGAACACTCTCTGTGACAGTTAAGTGATTGGAATATGGCCGCCAACCATATGTACAAGTCACCCATTGAAACTAGTTTCCTCTCGCATTGTCTGGTGTTCATTTGTTTTGAAATTTTGGAACTTTGGTTTTAAAGTGACTTGGTTTTAGGAAGTGTAATGTTTTTGTGAAATGATTTTCAAATAAATATGGAATGGTTTGATTTATGAAATGGAAGAACTGAATATTTAGAATAATTTTGAAATGGAAAATTGTGTTCTAACACCTCTTTTGAAAGCAGAAACTATATTGAAGTTGGTTTTGAAAAAGTGTTCCCATTAGAGTTTTCTAAACTATTAAATGTTTTTTTTAATGGGATGAGATGTTTTGAAATTGATGTAAATAAATTTAATGTGAGTTTTCATTGGAGCGATTGTGCCTTTCTGAAAAGTTTTTTTATGCGGTAATTTGGGTTCGACCTTCTGGTTAGAGGTTTTGATAAGAATTATGTGTTGGTTGACCGTTTTGGTTTTGAAAAGTGTAAAGAATCAGTGCATTGACCATTGTTATTTCCATGAGTGACCACATGTATGGGGTTATATGGGATGATATATAGTTGATGGCATGAATGGTTGAGTGCCAGGACGATTATGAGGAGCGTGCCTGGTGTGGCACAAAAACATGCATGTGTGAGGCCCATAGGGTACCATTGGTGGATACGCTCACCACTGAACCGTTTTTTTTCAGAAATGGTTTTAAAGAAAAACATGTTTTCTTGATGAATAGTTTGGGATGGTTTTTATTATGGGTTTTTGAAAATGTTGATGTTGTGGGATGTTTTGAGTCCAAGAACCCCTCATGTTCGAACTGTTTTTTTTGGGTTGTGTTTGGTCGGAAAGTTGGGTAAAAGGTCCGGTTTGTAGTCTCCTATGATATATGTTTCAGGAAACCATTAAGATGGTTCCATTAACGAGTTTGGATCTATTTTGAGGTATTTTTTTACCAATGGACCAGCTTGGTTGGGTCCTTGGGTTCTCTCTTTGGATAAGGTACGCCCCATTAAGATTTAGTGCACAACTGAAATGCAATGTGGATTGTTTCACCAATAGAAAAATCCTTCAGTTGATCAATGTAAGGAATATTTTATTGAGATTTGTGGAATGAGTCTACAACATTTACTTTCTTGGTTTTTTTGGATCCTCTTGTTGTGTAAGAGTGCTCACGGATGGTTGAAAGAGACCTTAGTTTCTTAATGTACCTAATTCGTCGAAGGTGAAAGTTGTCTGGGGTTGTCAGTATGGATAGTGTCTAAGAGGTCCTCTAAGTCCTTCATAGTCTCTTCGTAGAAGGGTTTTATGTTAAACTACCAGTGTGGGAAATCAGGACATGAGAGGCTGTTATGGACACTTTCTGGAATGCTGTGATATTTGGTGATATTGTATAAGGCCCCCTCCTTGTATTTTTTCTCTCAGTTGCTTTGGACTTGTTCGTTGACGTGATGTGATGTCACGTGCTCATTTGATTGTAAAGGTGAATTTGTACAATATTATGTGAGTCTATTTTTTTTCAAAACTGTTTTTCCTTTTGGGAGATCTCGACATCCTCTATTTTAGAGGAAGGTGTTTACATGTGTCCTTTATTTCTATTGTTTCTCACCCGAAGAAGCAGGGTGTGATGTGAGTGCATCCTCTAAACGCTTATTTCAGTGAATTTAAAAGTTAGGGAAAAGTGCATTCTAGAGTGTGTTATGTCTGGGTGAACCCATCTCAGATTGCGTGTAGTTGTTTTCAGCATCGGAAGAAGAAATTCTATTTGGGGGTTTCCAAATCCTAACTGCGAGGCTATAGATGCTTCAATCATTCCAGCTCCAGCCATAGGTCCCGGAGAGAAGCTGGCACGTAGTCAAAGGAAATCCCATGTTAGTTTTTAACCTTGAACAAAGAACTGTTCTTAGTATGATAGATGGGAATAGTTTAAAAATTTGGTGTTTTCATCTTTCTTCTTTTGTTCCCATTTGGTGGAAAGAGGTGGAGTGCCTTATCCCCATGTTATCTCCAAATGACTTTCTTTTCCCCTTTGGTTTCCTTTGGGTTTGGGGAAAGGTTTTGGATTTGTCTAGACATGTTGAGTGAACATTTATTAGAAACCATTCACCAGAAAACCATGTAGGTATAAGGATCCACATGGTTAGAGCATAGTTTCCCAAACTGCGCGGGCTAACCGTGTTGTCGTCCCAACACTTTATGTTTTGGGGTTTTTCTATGCCGGCCCACATTGGTCAGTTAAGATGGATGGTTTTTATGGTGGGGAGAACCACTATGAGTCTCATATATATTATTTTGAAAATTCCTAATGGGATTATACCCCTTCTACTACGGAGATTGTTCAAGGCTCCCCTGTTAGTGTCTTGATTCTTTCTCGAAAAAAAAACTTTAAGTTGTCTCTTATGGTTGGGGATCCCATTTGTGTATCCTTGTACCAGTAACTCACTTTTTTACTTGGTCTTGGATTGATTGTGGGTAGTCTCGTTCGGAGCTATATAACCACATACATCTTCCCTGAGTAAACGTTGGGATTGGAGATTTCCCAATTGTTTAGTTATATCAAGGTATGTGTAACCTTGTTCGATGTTCTTGTTTGTTTGGGTAAATTTCTTGAGCCTTGTTCAGATAGTGTTTGAGGAGTTTTGTTTTAGGATAAATCTTGAATGTGCTTGATAATTTCAGTAATGAGGTGTATGTTTTGGTTGTGAAGTATTCCTTCCTTAATTGATCACTGGAGGTGTTTTGACCTTTGGGAGCGAAGCTTAGCAAATGAGTCCATTTATGCCTTTCGGTTGGGTTTGGTTTTTGCTTTATCCGTGATGTGGCTTTCCGAGGGTAGAAAGTTTTATGGTGGGGAGAATTTTCACACCCATTACCTTTTTTTAAATTCATTACTCATTTAATTTCCATTACTGATTTGTTTTGGGGGTTTACCACTCATTTTGGTGAAAATGGTGGGTTTTGAAAATTTGGGCCAAACCTTGAGCCCAAATACAGATTTAAAAACAAATATTGATTCTTATATAACTCCTTCAATTTTTACTATTTTAAACCCATTCCACTTCCCAATTGGAATAACTAATATATTAAAATCACCATATCCTTTTTAACCACATAGAAATCCCAAATCATGATGGATTTGGGTTTTTAATTAAGGTAATGGGCTTGCCCGTAAGCCCATTTCCTTATTTAAATTATATTTTTAAAATTTCAATATCTCATTCGTTTTTTACTGTTTTTCGGTGATTCAACCTCCCACTCGAAGCCAAAAACCTCTGCCTCACCCTCTGTATCGCGTTATCCTCTTTGGAGCTCATATACCCTGCATATTTGGACGATCTTTCTCAATCTTTCTCAAATCGACCAGATTTGATGAGGTAAAATGAATCTTTCATAACTCCTTCAATTTTCATCCTTTTCCCCCCATTTCAGTCCCCACATGACCTAATATGACTCCTTCGGACCTCCATATCAGTTTTGGGTATTTGGAGATTCATAGTTAGGTGGATTGGGGCCGATTTCTTCAAGATATTTTAAGTAAGGGAATTCCTTCTTGGTTCCTTCCATCCTCTTTTAGTTTTATTTCATATTTCTTGAAGTTCCTCATGTCCAAAAGTTAGGTTTCGATCCTAAGATCTGATTTGGTATCTTTTGGGTCAATTTTTGGTGGTCTAGGTCTGGATTTATATTCCTTGTGGTGCGGCGGTGGTGCGCTTAAGGTTTCGCACCAAGTTTTGAGGGTTTCGACTCAAAAGGTAGGTGATTCCATGTGTAACCATTTTATGATGAGTTAGCTTGCTTGTTTTATTAATTTAATATGTTTATAATCTGTATTGTGTGGTTTGAAAACTGTTTTTGATGAATTTGGTTAAACATTTAATTTTTAGTTGTATTTTAGCTTGAAATTGGGTACTTTTTATGTGTGACTCTTGGGGTAATGTTTGGGTTTAGTTTATAACATATGAAAGTGATTAATTAGTCTTGAATGGGGATGACAATTCGGTTTTGTTAATTCCTTATTATCATGTGGGCCTTGAAAAGAGGTTTTTTTGAATGAGTTTAAGGTGTAAAACCGTGTTGTACTTTTTGAAGGAGATTTATGAAAACATGTGTTTTTCATGTGTATCTTTGTGGTATTATTTGATGTATTTTTATAACATTTGGGGGTTCTTTAATAATTGTTTTAGGGCTGAAAATTCTGTTTTGGATTGTTATTGTTATGATTTTGGTTTTGAATGAGGGGTTTGAAATGGGTTTAGTGTGCAAACAATGGTTATACCTCTTGGGTTTGTTTTATAAAAATTGAAAATGTTTTATTTTGTTAAACAAAGTTGGGAAAGGGTGTATATGTACTGTTTAGGTGAGTGTGTTCACATAATATTGGTTTTTGAATGGTAAAGTGGTGATTTGAGATGTCAAACATTTTTAGAATGTTTTATAAATTGCCGAAATGTTTTACTAAATTGTGTTTTGTGTGCGAAACACGGGTGTGGGATGTTTCGTGGGAGTTTATTGATAAAATGAATTGTGAATGTGAGAACGGTATTATGTGACATGTGTGTGGGCTATTACGTGAGTTGAATATCTTGTAACGGTTTTGTAAAATCTTTTAAAGGATTTGTGTAAGTGTTAAAGAAATGTGAAAAGTGTTGTAGGGAATTTTGCTGTGAGTTTGATTTCAAAATGCATTTGAATAAATAGTGGAATTTTTGACATGTGTGATGTACATGGGGCTGTTTGGTTAATGTGTTATGTGGAATTGATATTTTCATGTGAAAACTATGCTTCTTGGATTGTTGAACTTGTTTGTGCACAAAGAGAAAACCCGGGTATCTAGGTGGGTGGACGTGTACTAGTATGCTAGTGAATCTGTGGGGTTTGGCCTCAGTTTCACTTAGTGAGATTTACGATTACAACTCTAACTAAACAATGATGATGATGATTGGGGACCACTAGGTTATGGGTATGATCCCTACTAGTGGCTCGTGCACGAGAACAGATATTTTTTGTGGTTACTCTCACCGAGATACGAGGTACCTGGGACCCACAGCTAGCTAGTGCCTAGGGGTTATTTCCTATTACTTGTGCTCATTAGATCCTTTGTACTTACCATCGGTATACGGTATTGTTGGCTGGAAAATTCTGTAGCTTTTTTATTTATTTTAAAATTGATGTTCCTTTAAAATTATCTCACATGGAAAGTATTTTCATTTATCATTTCATCCTTTAGAAAATTGTAACTAGCATTTCTTATTTACAAAACATGCAATGCTTTTTGTCATGAAATGTTTATCACATGGAATCTCAAAGAGGTGGTATCCTACTGGGCTTTCTCTCACACCCTACTTACACCTTTGGGTGTAAGTAGACTTTCTTATTTTATGTCACCGGTTTGGGTATAGGTTTTATGCCTTTGGTTCGGGTTTTTAGCGGTCCATCGTGATGGAGTGTTGTGGAGATGGCTTGAGGGCGGTGCCTCTTTCCATGTGGAGGTTCTTGGGCTGTATTTTCATGGGTTTGTACCTTTGTAATGGTCTTTAATAATTGTTTAAAATTGTGTAATTCAGTTCTGAATTTTTGATAACGATTATTTGGTTTGAAAAATCCAGATTCGTTTCATTGGATTCTTTTGTCGTTTTAAGTTTATAAACTTGGGTAAATCGTTCCCAATTATCATTTTATGATACCCGGGCACTTGTGCCAGCCCGTGGGGATCGGAAACGCCCTTCGGGACTTGTCAAGGTCTGGGTTTGGTGCCGGTTTTGGCGGCGCCCAGATTCGGTTCGTGACAAGTTATGTAATAAGGATAGAGAATTCTTATCAATAGTGGATCACCATGTAGTGTTATTATTATGGGGTTTATAATGGGAGTTTTTATTAGAGTGGAGTCATATTTTACCCACTAAACATGGTGACCTTGGTCAAGGACTAAGGATTTTTAAATTTTTCATGATCTTGAGTAGTTCATAATGATCCATTATGTTTAATGTAATGTTGTGATTCATGGTTAACATTGGTTATAGATTTCTATTTCCATTAGGCTGTATTTATTTTTGAGTGAGAATTAATATTAGGGTAATTATTATAGTTTAAAATTTGGGTCACTTCAGTATTTCATGTATTATTGATCATATTTTTATATGATCATGTTATATATTTCAGTGGTTTTTCATATACCATGGTTTTTTTGGGTCTGATAAAATAGTATTCATATTGTGGGTGCACCAATTTTTGATGTGATCATTTGATTATTCATCATTTAAAGTAATTATTAACTGTGGCGAGACCTCTATTTGGGATCCCTTTATACAGATTTTTACTGTATGATTTTATATTATTGTTTTTTGTGGCCATTCTAATTATTTGGTTGTTTTAGAAGTTCTTTGTAATAGAGATCTTGTTGAGGGTATCACTTCTCGATTTAGAAGTGTTCGATGCCTTTACCTTTACTAAAGACATTTTGGGGGTTAAACATGTATTATATGGAGGGTGAAGACATATTACATGTCATTATAGAATAAATTTTTTAATTATTATGGTGATTTTGAATCATCGATGGTTACTAATAGCTTCATTGAGAGTCATTAAATTTTCCCATGAAACTGGTTTTGTGAAATGTTTGTTCAGGGTTTCTAGAAAAAATAAATTGATCATGAGTCATGGTTTTTCACATTACAGTGTTTCTTTACATAGATTGATAAATTTTAACTCTAAAATGGGAAATCTTAATGAGTGACCACCTAGTAACTCATGTTTTTATGTATTAACAATATTCTTTGATAAAGTGTTGTATTACATGTTCCTAAACCACCTACAACACCCAGAATGTTTAAAAATTTACATCTTCTTTCATGATTTTCCCTGGAGTGTTTACTAGTTTTCCAAATTAGTCTACCTATCTATTTCATCCCTCTCTTAGAAAAAAATTCTTATTTTATGTGGAATCACCATTGTATCCACTTATTAATTGATATTTTTTACATGATTTTATCATGATATATAGTTCATCATTCAATATGAGGTATCCAATTCAATCCTCCTCCATATTTTGTTGATATTTATTCACTCCATCACCCACATTCTTAGATGAACCCTCATTATATGTGTTTTTCACTTATTATTCATTATTATGACATCCACTATGTCTCTAATTTTGTCTTCCTAGACATTTTTGGAATACATTGTTAAGGATGACAATCTTCTGGTGTTTCAGAAAACTCACCATCATTTTGATGTATGTGTCTCTATAGATCCAGCTTGTATTAAATGTTACAAATTTATTTATTTTTCAAATTTATTGATTTTTAAATATTTTTTTGAAACAGTACTCTTAACTGATTCATTATTGTATTTGGATACTAGAATGGTCTTATGCTAAATGTTATGTCTGTATAAAAATGCATGTGTAGACCCTTAAAATTATTTTATGTAGATTATAAATATTTACTAAAATTCATAAATTATTCAAAAATGTTTTCTGGTTTTTTAATTTCACTAATATATTTATAAATTTTTTTTATAGTAATGGGTAACATTCCAGATGGATACTAGAGCCCATTTTTATTTGGAAAATGTAATTCGTATATAATGAAAGTGTCTTTAATTCTAGTTACATTTTAGAAAGGTTTTTGTCTATTTGTAATCAATTTTTTAAAAATATTGTTTATTTTTCCATATTTTATAGATATTAAGAGATTGTGGGGATAATTTAATTGTTAAAAGGAACATTATAAAAATTTCTATTTTCTAAAATATGGTAATTGACCTAATTTGTTTTTAAACATGAAAATTTTACTCAAAAAGTTGATTTCATAGAAAGATTAAGATTACTAATTGTATTTCAATGTGTGGTGTTCATTTTACATAAAAATGTATTCTAGAATGTGCCATTAAAAATGGATTTCTAAAAATGATTTTCAGAAAATGAATTCCACTACAATTTAACCATTTTTTTGATTGTTTTTCTTAAAATTTCATTTAAAATGAGATTTTAAATGTCTTAAGGAATTTGGTGTGTGGATATATTTCTTGAGCTATATGCATTAAAATCACGTTTTTCATTTATAAATGTTTTTATTAAATTTATAAATCCCTATAAGATCCCCTAATGATTACTTTTGTAGTTCTGGATTATTTCCCAAAGGGGGATTCTATAAAATAATGTATGTCACAATATTTTTAAATGTTGTTATTAGTTTAGATGATTATTAATTTGATACCAAATTTCATCAATTTTACGGTGATTCCTATGATATAATAGTTTAATTGATTGAGGGAAATCAATTGTGGGGACAATGGGCTAACTAGGAATTATTTACAAGATATTATGAGAAAGTTAAATTTTAAGGAGTTTGGAGCAATAATAATACCATTATTTTGATTCTTATAGATGAAGGTGTTCTAATGGTGTTCATTTCTAGATAGTTTGATGAGGATATGAAAATCATGATAGGTTAAGTAGTGCAATCCTGTGATCCATTTCACTATTTTTGGTCTTTCATTACTAAAAACTATGGATGATATCAATGACTTTAGATTTTTTAGACACCATAGGTGATTCCATTTTATTATTTCAGAACATTACCTTACATTTATTTAGTGTATTTTCACAATATTATGATTGTGTTTATATGATTTCATACCTTATCAAATACTTTATGTATCAACTTATGCGTGTTTTGTCTTACATTAAAATTATATGTCTTAGATTGGTTAGACGTGTGATTTGAAGAAAAGGGGAACAGTTTCGATTTCATTATGAGTTTAATGGAATTGTTTTCCAAACATTTTTTAGGAAAATAATATTTTTATGATATTTTTGAAATATGGGGAAATGAGTTTTTGTTTTCCCCTCGATATAAAGGTCTAATAAATTTTTTTAACTAATTATTTTTTTTATAAAAATGGTATTTGTTAGAAAATGTTCATGTACATTGTTTTATTTAAAAATAATATGAAATATTTTCCATTAATTGTAATCCAACATGAAATTTATATAATTTTTTATTATTGTATTTCCATAGATTCTATGGTTTGTTGTGGCCTACTAAATTAATATTCAATCATGAATATTATATCACCATTTTATTTCTTATGTACAGTTTCATTGATATAATTGAGAGTACTGGTTATTTAAGGCATGTTAGTTGTTTATTTTTAGTTTGAATTATTTCATCAAACATGTTGTCATTGTTATGGATTTATATCGATGGAATATATAAATATTATATTGTAGATGAATCAATGGAATCTAGTGGAGTATTTTTGGGTTCCAATGCATTATAGGGGAGGGGTCTATAGGTGAGAAGTTTTTTTTCTCTATGTGTTTAATGATTTTTTTTCTATATTTTTTTATTTGGGATTATTTTTTTTATTATAGAAATGAAACATGTATAAGATTAATTAAGATTTTTAATTGAATTTATTCTACATATTTTATTTATTATTTGGGTAAAAACGTACCCATGAGATGATTCCTTATCTCCCAATCACTTGTCGCAACTCGTGATAATTCGTATTGTCCATTGGGCCTGTGGTGGGAAAGTTTGGGAATTTGTTTGATGGATGTATCAGGGTAGTTCATTAATAATTAAATTGAATATTAAGTTATTTCTCCCTATTGGATCCTAATTAAAAAATAAATCCTTTTTTTGTTATTTGGGTTTTTCATAATATGATCTAGTTAGAATTTTTAATTGGAACTTGAGATGTAGGTGTGGGTATCGTCTATCTACCTCATCTCAAAATTGATCCATGAGTTTTCATTGGAAGTGTGTTTGAATATTCATTTCATATTTCATTATATTTACAATTATCATTGTCATTATCATCACTAACATTGTGTTATTTTTCATGGGGTTGTGTTGGTGGGAAGTAAATAAAATATCAATAGTGTGAAGTAGTTTTGATTGTCCCAATTATGTAGGTAATGTTCAAATTCATTATCATGAAATTCCCCATGAAATTTTGAAAGTTTGGATCAGGGTTCTTTCATCTATATTTTCATGTTATGAATGTGTCATATCCTCTTTAACATGCTATTTATACTACTATATATATATATATTTAATGGCCGGGGAGTATAAAATGTTCATCTTGTTATATATTGATAATGTAAACTGATATTTGTTGTGGTAATTTGTTCATGAAAAAGGGGAACTAATTTTAAAAATTAATTTAATTAGAGAATAATATTTTTGAATTTTAATTTAAGGATATGATTTATTTTTGAAAGACGATGGGCATTGTTTTTTTAAATTTGTTGATTAGGGTTTTTCAAAAAATGTTTTGGTCATTATAACCAATTGATTACTTAATATTTGAGGTATATAAAAACTAATTCAGCTATTTTGAGGAAGTTAACATTTTTCATTTGATGAAAATGAATTGATGAAGTTTATCTAAATGTATTAATGAATTGACTTTTGGAGGATCGGGTTGTTTTAAAAAATGCTTAGAAATGTTTTATATCATCCATATGGAATGTTGTTTTTTGAAATAACCTGTATTTTAAACAAAAAATTATTTATTTGGGATTTTAGAGGTCTTCAAAAAATATCATTTTTGAAATTGATTGTTCTTTTTTAATGTTTTTTATCTGATTATAGAACATGAATTTATTGAGTTTATTTTTTTTTCATGCATATATTCTCCCAATAACTTCATGGTAAATATGGATTGGCATGTGTTTTCCTTATCTTATGGTGTGGTGGTATGTTATCTACATTTTTCATTCATATACTTTCCATTGTAATCCAGGGATAGATATTTAGGTTTAATGAATTAATATTAAAAATTTTAGGATGACTGTTTATCTTGAGGATATATGATCAATGATTTTAAAACCATGGATCATTGAGGTGGATTTTTTTGGGGTAATGATTTTTTTATAATTCATGAGTATTTGTGGATCTTGTGATGGTTATTTTCAAAATTTTACTCTATTTATCCATTGGAGTTTTTTGTTTTGGAAGAATTTAGTTCCATGGGGTTGCCTCTTTTTTATAAATTTTGGGAAGTTATGTGTCTTGACGATAAAGTAAAATTTTATTTGGATTGAATCTCATTGACCATTGTGGTCAGTTCATGGTGTAAATATATTGTAATGAATCATGTTTTCCTTTAGGTTTTGTTACCATGTGAGTTAGTACTGATCATTGGATCTTGAATTTTCTTTGGCTTAGAGGTGCCATGATTAAATCTAATATTGGGATTCCACTTTTCCAATGAGCTCATTATTATTTTCCATGGTTAGTGAAATAAGTTGGTATCTTTTTGTTTTTCGGATATTTTTATTATCTTTGTAGCAATACCATTATATGGGTGCTTGTTTGAAGCTTCACCATTTGTATTAATTCTAATTGAATGGGAGGCATTTTTTCGGTCTCCATTTTTGTGTGTATTTTTTGGATTCTTTTCAAATACCAACATTTATGGTTAATTTCATTATTTTTTGTTTTAGTGGTTTCATGGATGTTGGTTCATTTTTAATGGCTATCCAATACTAGTATAAATATTTGATTTCGTAACATTTACTAGGGACTTTTATAGTGTAATATAATGCATGGTGGGGAGGTTTGTGACACCCTACATGTCACTATTGTATTAATTAATAAATTAATTTAAATAATTTTATTCCTTGGATTTTGCCTATGAAATTATGGATTAAATTTGAAAACATATAATAAAAAAGGTGTTCTTAATAGATTGAACACATCTATTATAAATTGTGCATTGAACATGGAATAATATTTTTTAACTTTATACTATCAATATATACATATTGATATAGTTAGACTAATTGTGTGTCTTTTTATTTGTTAACATGTGTGATCATTATTCTTCTACTATAATGAAAACACATTTGTTTCTTGGTTTGGAAAACATTGTGTGACACCCATAATGTAAAAACAATTATTTCTTATTTCAAATTAGTCATTTATTTATTTTTAGGGTATTTACAGCTCATTCACCCCTCCCTTTGAGAGACTATATGTATCAAAAAACCCTCACACAAGCATGTACTCAATCTTATTGAATCATATTCAGTATATTTTTTAACGAAATTAATTCCAAATCATGTTTAATCATTTTTGGTTAGGGATCATATACAATAATCCTCCATTAATTTGGTGATTTTTCTTCTCCTCATCAAGAAATAGAAATTTGAACACTATTTCAAGAAATTTCACATATTTTTTCAGATTTTTTCATTGACACGGTTTTTAGTGGCTATTTAAGGTTTACTTACTTTGTATTTGGAAATACAACACCAAAAGGGAAGTTTTTTCTGTAGTTTTAGCTCACATAACATCATTTTGATATATTTGTATCTATAAAACTTCATTTTATTACATGATATATATTTATTACTATTTTTAAGTAGATTCATTTAAAATTACATGTACATTTTAATGTTATAGTATTATTAAGTTATGGCTAATTTCTTTTCTATAATGACATGGGTATAGGCTGCATTTGACACTCTTTAAAAATGCTATTGTGGCACAATAAAATTTCATAATGTAGTTTATCATTTTTATACTCAATATATAATTCTATAGAATATATTTTTTGGTATTATAATAGATTTTTTATATTTATTATGACTTTTCATGTACATGGTCACATTTAAAGTGGTTGTTGGTTCTTGTTTGGATTTAAAAAAATTGATTCAAATATTTTATAATCATTTAAAATTTATGATCCATTTTTTAAATATGTGTTTTTTTAACGACATGTTTTAAAAATAGAGAAAGGGTTTGATATTATTTTAGATTGATTTTGAGACTAGCTGTGTCATCACATTTTGAAAAAGGCCTTTCAAAAATAGTATTTGTAAAAAGGTGGATTCTCCCCATTTGGAGTAATTTATGGTGGAATAATTGATATAAAAGTGTTTTTTTGGAAAGAGTTGCATGTATAAAAAATTTTCAATGTTTGGTGTTATAATTTTTATTTCTGATGATTTTATTGGAAGTGGTTTCCTAAATTTCATAAAAAATATAATTATTTAAATATGAAATTATGTGAAAATTAACTTTGCTCTAAATGGTTGGATTTAATGTGTTATTTGATATGATATTTCAATTAACTGTAATAATTAAGTGTGTGTCTTGAAATCCTAAGTGATGTGTTTCAAATTACCTTTTGGGACATTAATATATTTTTTTTGCATGTGAGAATCTCACCATGTGCCTTTTTTATTACATTTTTTATTATGGATTATGACCAAATAGAGGATTCTCTGTATGAACATGATTGTTTTCATTATTATAAAAATATAGTTTATTTGAGTTGATGATTGTGAGGGTGAAAGAGAAATAGTGTGTGTTATACACTAATCGTTCATATTTAATTCCATTTATTCCAGATATATCTCTTATTGATAGACTTATCCTTGGAGCCATATGTTAGAGCATATGACCTGTGTGTGTAGACCCTAGTGGATATAGTTTTTAAACATGATTATTTTTTTTTGACAACCTAATATAGTTATACTATAAAAAGTAGAAGATCATTCTACTATATATCATTTTATTCCAATATATTAATATTTTATTTGGATATTTATTTCTTTGTAGTTTTATTGGAATAATAGATACATTACAAGTGTAGTAGGTAAACCCTAGGTTTCATATCTCTCATTCGAGTCTTGTTTTACTAGATCACAGGGAAGATTACCATTAAACTGTGTCCTTTTGTATATATTAGTGGATTTCATTTTCTGATTCAAAATATATTCCCAAACTTTTATTGACTCTGTTGATGCTATTAAATGATTCGTTCATATATGATGTTGTGTGATTTAATAGAGTTTATGCATCAGTATGAATGAGTTTTGGCATAAATTAAAATTTTTATTTAAATAAGTTTAGAAAATTGGAATTGTTTAATGGCCTGCTTATTATTATATTGTAACTTGTATTTGATATCTTGTTTGACATGTAACACCCAGCACGTAATGAAATATAATATCATGAGACATTTAAATCTAATTACTATTTTAAATAAATTAAAAATATCATATATCTTTTAATACATGAAACCATTATGTGATATTTCCTTTCACCTAAGAATGACCTTGTTCAATATATTTTTTTAATTTAATGATCGTGTTTTACATAACAACAACATATTATTATTAAAATGTAATAGTTTAATATAATTAGATACAAATTATCCATTATATTAGTAGTTGTGAATAATTTTGAATAAATTATAAAATTATATGGTTAACAAAAAAATAAAATTAATATATTCTTTATAAATTAACTATAAATGAATATAAAAACAAACTAAAAAAATGTAATGTTTTGATAGAAAATTATTATTTATTTCTCACAAAAAAAGTATTATCTTAATAAATTAAATTATTTTAAATTAATGATTTATATTAATGATATATATATATATATAATATTCAATAATATATTTTTTATATTGATATAATATATTTGTTATACTTTTGATAAGGACATATCCATAACATTTCACATAAAACCAAAATTTTTATAAAGGCACTATTACAATATTTTACGTGATAACATAATTTAAATATATTTTTCGAAAAATTTAAAGATTTTATATTGGAAAATATAATTTATATTTTGAATTGAAACATAATAATTATGATACGGTGAATTTTTGGTATTTTTCAATGAAGCTTCTTTTTTTGATTAATAGTGAAAAATATCGAATAATAATTCAAAACAACAGTTTTATCTAATTTATTAATAAGATTAATTGTTGTTTATTTTTTTAAAAGATTAATTTGATAGATATTATATCATTTATTATAATTTAGTTCATTTTATTCAACTTCACATTATAATTTCAAATAAAAACATAACAAACATTTATTATTTTTACTATTAGGCCTCACTTTGTCATTATTTCTATGGGATAAAATATAAACTAATTTCTTCCCCATATGTTATAAGAATATCTGAAAATAGATTCCATATTTTGATTAATAATAAATTATAATTTATAAAAAATTTAAAAAATTTTATAATAGAAAACTATTACATAAAGGGAACATAAATAATTACAAAAATTAAAAGAAAAATTAGCTTAATAAGGATATAAACCTTAATAATAAGAGACACAAATTCCATGAAATGTGTCCAAAAATTATTTCTATCCATATTTATAACTTATTCTACCTTTTATAGACTTTGTCCAATTATTTTTTCACCTGGAAATGGGAAAAACATGTGTAGAATAATCTATTCCAAAAAATTCAAGAGTAATACTCATCCTCTATTCAAAAAGGAAATCAACACACCACCATTATCAAACCTATAAATACAAATTGAATTGAAAATGATCTACTGAAATAGCTCTTAAAAATACCTTACCTCACCCATGAATCCTCACCTTATTCAGTAATCCATCCATGGAACCCCATTGGTGAAAACTAAAACGAGTTACCCAAATAAGAGGTAAAATCCGTTCTCAAGAACATTTATGTTATTTTATCCTCCACCCGTGATATATTATTATTAAATTACTATATAATAAAAATTAAGTATCATAAATTTACGTTGAAAATTTTATTCTAAATTTTCTATCCATAGTTACAGCAACCTCTATCTCATGATTAATGAAATTACCATTCATGTACAAAGAACTACCGCCTTGGTAAACAAAGATTGTTAATTTTTCCATTTCCACGTTATTTGGTTCAGAATTATGATTTTCACACAATATATATATATAATATATTATATTTATAATGTCTTTTTATATCTTTTATTTTTATAAATAACATACATTTTTTATTTCCTTTCTTTTCAGAATACGATGTCATCGTTTGTGGATGTGTTGACTATTGCCTACTCAAAGTTATGTGATTCATCCACGCCATACATGGAATTTTAAAAGAATGGTTTTAATTAATAATATGTTACATAAATGATATATAAATGATATTCATGATATAATTTTATTTCAAGAAACATAATATATCATTTTTTTACCCATTTAACAGACTAAAAAGTTTAAACATTGTTCTTGGAAGTGTGGACTACAACCTCTTTAACATGATGTGATTCCATTTAAATTAAAATAATTATATATATCTATATATTATTAAAAAAATGTTAATGATAATATATTTATATTTATAGTAATACAAGGTTTTAATTTCCATCTTTCCATATACATCATTGAAAAGGTGGACTTGACTTATTCGTACGTATGGCCTACTATCTTCAGGATTGTAAAATTGGTTCATTTTTAATAACCAAATTTGAAAATTGGATTTAAAAGTATAATTTGAATATAAATATTATAATTATATACTGATTATTATTCAGGATTTTACCCCTCTTACCATAGTTGACCAACCGTTGTTTTTTATAATACATGAACCAAATTTTATAAAACATACGACTTGAAGATAATTTTTATAGAGTTTTAAAATAAAATATTATAAGTGAAGTAATATTAATGATAAAGATGAAAAAGTTTTTTAATAATATTAATAATTTACTTAGTTTTATTATTATCAAATATATATACACACATTATAATTAAAACTTAATGTAAGGGTTTTTCATATCACATTTTAATTTTTTTTGATAAATGTATTTTTCATCACTTACTTATTTTTTGTAGTGTATCTAATACCCATTTTGAAATATAATTTCATGATTATTTTATTGTTAATTCTATTAAGTTATTTCGTTGAATTATTTCATCTAAGATGCCTTGAATTAATTTCTACCATGTAGAAAAAAAATATCATAACCTGACTCATTTTCATTAGGTTATACAACATTCTCATTGTTTATAATACCATTTGATTATATTTATAAGAAATTTGACTATATTTTGATGAATTTACACATAAATAGGTGGGTTTATAGTTGATCAAAAAAATTTATTCATTTATTTATTCTCACATCAATATTATAATCTTTTCAAGGGTTACATTACAATCAAATTTGTTCGGGATTGAATATACTTGAAAATACATCAGAGAAAATTATTTGATAATGATATAATAAACCATTAAATTTTATTATCCTCTAGTTATTATTTACCTTTGATAAGTAATAATATCAATTTTTCACTCCTTGTAAAATAGTTTTTTTAAGAAATCCCTAAATCATTTCTCACTTTATTCAGAGAACCTATTTAATTCTAAGAATATAGTTTTCTAACATTGGGATAAATTTTTTAAATAATTAATAAAATTATTTATTAATTAAATTTCTAACCATTTATTCTTTTTCAAATTATTTTAAATGAATATTCTTGTTAGATTATTAATAAGGATTATTCATAACCATATTCCATGAAATGGAATATTCTTTTCACATTGTATCACATGTATTAACATACCTGAAATAATTCTTTAAAGAATCAATTGAATGATTAAAAAGTTAATGAGAAGGTTTTTGAATGGATATTTTCATAGAAAACGATTTTCATTATTTATTTTTAACGGATAAGGATATTTTCCTCAAGAATTTTTTCAAAAATTTTTTTTATTGTATTCTCATTAGACAATGAAAACAATACTATATTTTACACTATATTGGATATATAATATTTATACAAACCATGTTCTCCAATTTAATCGAATATGAATCCTTTTAATAAGGATATTTTTGTCATTATCTACCATTGTTTACACGTTATTCCCCTTGAAATATTAAATTTCATATAATAATTGAACATTGAATTTTTCTAAAATATTGATATCATTTATCCTTGACAAGATAATATGGTACACTAAATACCATTTGTACATGTTGTGTGTACATGCTAGTTATTAGATTTACTTGGAAAACATTGATATGTTCATATATTTTACTCAATATGTATATTGAGTAAGACATATTATTAAATTAATTAGTTGATATATGACAAATTCTTTAGAGAATTGCAACATTGGTGGGAATAACTATAAATAGTCTATAGCTGAATCAGTGGCCTAAGGGGGTGAGTTATATTTCTAGCCTTAGATGGTTTCTCCCCATATATTCAAAAAATCTTGTGAAATTTATTGATAGTAATGGTTCCACATATCTAGGAAACATGAAGTCCAATAATTAATAATTTCATTAATTTAGATTCAGTTATTGTATTTTAATGAGATTTTATGTCAAAATATCTATGTAAGGATTTCATTATCAGTTCATTTATTATATGTAATTTTTTTAATTTACCTTAATATAATGATTATTACTTATCTAGTTATTTTAATGTCAAGTGACATCATTTATTACAATCCATATTTTTTAACCATAATGATTATTGATCATATGGATTATTTGATCAACTATTTCCAATTTCATAATGATTATCTTAAATGAATCATTGTTGCTTATGTTGTGCGTTACACATACTAAGAATTTGATACCAACATTAATTTGATTCCATTATCCATGATTCATAGAAGTTGGTTAGGAAATATATGTATTGAAACACCATATGGAATAAATTTATTATACTAGTTTTTTTATTAGTGTATTAGTTTTTAAAAAAACTATCATGTATGTTTCTTTGTCTATGAAGACTAATAAACTATTTAGTCCTTATAACATGATTTACATGTGTCTTATGACAATGTAATGGTAGAATGAAATAGAATCCATGATTACTGGGGTTATGTCACAAGAGTTGGAATCCGGTAATGTTTGGTATAAACAATGGCAACTAGATTATAAAATCATAGTTTATAAATCATAACCATATGATATACTTGGATGTTAAGTATATAAAAACAAATCCATGAATTTTGTTAATTTATATATATAGGAAATCCTAGTAATATATCCCATGTCTAAATACTACAAGTGGATGTGGTTTTAGAACATATCTACCTAGGGGAAACATATCTAATAAGGTTTTGTTGGTATCGAATCGATATAACTTTGTACACAAAAATGAGCCATACTATGATCCTAGTTTAACACTTACAATAGATATAATTTGTTTAATTCACATTTAATTTAAAATCATAATGATGGATTTGAATGGATAATTACAATGAATGAACTAGTTTACATTGAAGACCAATGATGTACCGATATAGATATAAAATATTTGAAGTATTTATGTATTGAAGTTTGGTTGAAAATGTTAGTAAAAAAAATTATTGGATAAAAATATTATAAGTATTTACATCATATTTATTTTTGAAATTATATTGATATGGTAATAGAAAAGGAATACCAATATTCTAGTGGACAACACATCATGTTCGATACGACCATGAGAATTGAACCTATAATAGATGTATGAAAATGGATTCATTCCAAACAAATCCCTATGAAATTTCCTAATAAATATGTCATAATTTATATTTAATAAAAATATGAGATAAAATATTAATGATGATTATGTTTTGTTTATTTTATAGATTATATATTACCTTCTAAAGTATATTAGTTTTAGAAAAAATATAGAGATAAATAGTTATAATTTTCACTCTTTTATGGGAACTAGTATCTATTAATTCGGTATTTTAGTTCTTCAGGAATCAATGTAAATTTTGGGATATTAATCCATTGGAAATAATTGTCAAGATAGAATTTTGTCGAAGTATAATCAAATGGTGAAATTGGTCCTTCGATATTGAATTATATTAGGTTAATATATTTACTTATATTTTATATCAATCATAGAACTAAAAAAATTCAGATAAGTATTTAATAATTGTTTTCCTAATACCTTATTTTTAGTTTAACAAATGTTCTTTAAAATAATCAATGTTTTATGTATTTGGCACTACAAAATTTCCATTGAAAACTCACATTTATGTTACTAATGACCTCAATCACCCCTATAAATATGCACACAATTATTCCATGTATGTATATCTACTTTCCACTGATGATCACTTACTTAGGGATGTAGTTATTTTTTTTTATCAACATGAAATTTTTATTTCGAATTAACTATTTTCTAGATGAGGTTTTATATATATTTTTTAGGATTTCTTATTTCAACATATAAAATATTAAACAATATATTAACAATGATGAGTTTAAATTGTGTGAACTCAATTTAATTTAATTACTGAGAAGGTTATGCCATAGAAATTATTAGATATTAACTTGGATTCGGTAGCATGCATGACATGCAAAAATAATAACCTTTGATAATATAATATCACCAGAAATTACAATATGCATAATATTTTAAATAAATTAAAACCATCATATTGATTACAGTAAAGGAAAAAACTAATTTATCTTTCTTTTCATGAATGAACGACCTTGTTCGATAGTATGAGTTACACATAAGGCTACAATTTACTGACAAAAAAAATATTATTATTAAAATTTAATAATTTAATATATTTAAATATTATTTTTACATTTAATAATTAGTTTTGAATGTTATAATGTAACATAAGATGGAATACATTTTACACAAATATAAAATTAATTCATTGGTAACAAATTAAATATTTATGAATATAAGAAACAATATAATAATAATGTAATATATCTAAAAAAAATTATTTTAGTACTCACAATGATGATATATTCTAATAATTTAAATTAATTTCAATTAGTGAGTGATTTTCTAAAAGTCAAGTTTATTTCATTTTAATGGGAAACCTATTTTAAATCAAATTATATTAAAATTTTATGATTTTATATTTAGATATTTTATATGTTAAAAAATATTCTTATTTTAAATAGAACATCAAAATAAGTTTACAGTGATTTTTTATTACATTTAATCTGAATTATTGACTTTTTTATGAATACTGAAAAATACTGAATTTTAATTCAATGTATCCATCTTATATTTTGTATTTATATGTTTAAATTAATTATAGTTAATATATTATATAATATGTTTATATATATAATTTATTTATACTGAATTAATTCTTTTTTGTAATATTACTATATAATTACCATTTTATTGGAATATTATAACATTGTTTTTTGATGTGTGGACTATCGCCTCCTTAAGGAGACAAGATTCATTATCACGATACACTAAATGAATAATGAATGGTTTTAAACATTTATATTATGCCATCACCCATTAACATAATTTTCAATTCCATTACATAGCCAATTAAACCCATTTCCCATTTTAATGACAAACTCACTAAGAATATTCATTGACTCCCACTCACTACCCCATTTAATGTATTCGTCAATTCAAATTCTTAAGAACATTACATAATCCACTATTCATAATCATTGAATCCTTATAATATTCCTCTATTCTGATATGTTAAACAAATTATTATATTCATCAAATTATGCACATTTATGAATCTAACATGTTATCTATTAAATATACGTTAACAATACTAATCGTTTATAGAAAATTTTCTAAATAACCTATTAAAATTTCCACTATCACCACAAACTCAATTTTTTTTATCCAAAAAATACATAAATACATTTCCAATCATATGAAAAACAATTTATTTTCCCATTTAAATTAAATATAATGTACTGACATGATAAACATGGGATATAACTTACAAAAAACTAATTTAGGGATTTAAATTAACATCCTCTATGCTAAAAATAATTGGTGCACCATATTTGTGGCCCCAAATTTTACCAATCATCTTTTACACAACACACAAGGGGTCGTGTGGTGTTCAATTCCAATTTAGACATCCATTGTGAAAAAATAAAGATAAATAAAATAAACGTGCTATAAGAGGTACGAAAACACACAATCATCTAGGAAAATATATTCTTAAAGACTATATGATATAAATTGTAGACTACCTTTCACATATTCGAAGACAACTAAATTCTTAAACGAATTATTACACCCGAATTCAAACAGAAATTTATGACCTAAAAAATATCCATCTAAATAGGGACTTTAAGATAAGAGGCAAAATCCTTCCTCAAGAACTATTATTTTATATTGATTATCCACCCTCAACTATTATTTTTACATGAATAAAAAATTAATACATTATCATAAATGTACTGATATTTATTATTTGAATTGTTTGATCTAATTTTACACACACCCCCATCCATTGGGTATCAAATTTACTATTCAAGACTAGAAAACTAACTTCTTGCGAAATATAGATTGTTAATTTTTACATCCCCAATATTCAAGGTTAGGAAATATCTTGGAAATATAGTTAATAAATTATATAATATTTAATTATATATATAATTTATTTATACTTAGTTAATTATTTTATATAATATAACTATATACTTAAAGTTTTATAGGAATATGATAACATCATTTGTTGATGTGTGGACTATCTCCTCTTTAAGGAGACATGATTCGTTAACACGATACACTAAATGAATTATGAATGTTTTTAATTATAAATATTTTAAAAAAGTTAAAAAATTTTATATTGATTAAATTATTAATTTCCTGAAAAATATAATATTCCATTTTCTTTATTACCCTTTTTAGACACTAAAAATTGACAATGCCGTTCATGGTTTTGTGGTCTACCACCACATCGACATGATATGATTCTTTTTAGATAAAAATAATTATATACATAAGTACATATTATTAAATTAAATAGTATTTATGCTATAATTATAATTTAAGAAATACATAATGTTACTTACCTTAATTCCAAAATGATCATTGAAAAATTAGAATTTTACTCATATATTAATACGACCTAACATCTACAAGATGGTAATGTTGGTTCATATTTCATTTTAGTGTTTCGTAATATGTTTTAATATAAAAATATATCTATAAAAAATATATTTATTTCATGATTATTATTCTAGATGTAGAAAACATTGACCATAGTCTACCTACCAATGTCGTTTTTAACACATGGACCAAATTTTATCAAAACACCCAACATAAAGATAATTGTTTAAGTAGTTTTATAAAAAAATTTAGTAAGAAAATTATAATTAATGATAAGCATTAAAATTGTTATGAATAAATTAAATAATGATGATAAGATTGTCATTAAAGAATATGAAGACAGACATGTCATTTCAAACTCAAGGTAATGGATTTTCATCTCAAATTTTAACAATTGTGAGATAAATATCATATTAACCACGTATGCATTTATTTAGGGTATATACTGGCCAACTTTATATATAATATCATTAATCAATAATTTTTTAATATATTTTATGATGTAAAATTATTTATTTCAACAAAGGGGATTTTATTTAATCATTACCAATTGAAAAGCATGTTTATAACATGACTCATTCAGATGTGGTCATACTAATTTCTAATTTTTGTTAATATTAATGATTATGTGTATTATAAATTGAACTATCTGTTTGATACATCCCTAAAGTGAGAGCCACAAAATTTGTTCCCTGATCCAGGTCACCACAGGACCAGAAGCATGCCTCCCTCTATATCATAGGTTACCGACTAGTAGGGAGGTCCTAATATGTCTTGGGGAAGACTGTACCATATTTACCAATGTAAGAAACAATAGATAAAAAAATAAATAGTGCAAAAATTATGCAATAAAAATAAAAAATTATTAGTCCAACACCTCCAAAAAATTGTACAAACCACCAACCCAAAACAAATATGACATGTCATTCTAGCAGTGCCAAAAATAATTGAATCCCCAAAGTAAATACAATAGATAAAACCCCAAACGAACCTAAATTAATATCCGGATCATCATCATTGTATATCCCATGCCATAATCAACTCCCAATCATTATTCCATTTCAATTATCCTGACCTATAAGAATGAAATATTCTCAAGTACCCAATGGTGCATGGGTAATGTGTGAGTAAAACCTAATAGGCCACCACTAATAGTGTCTACCAAATATCCATTATAATTAAATTGTGATAGAATATATAAAAAAATTACAAGGTAAACTAAAATAGAACTTGGGATCCCTTAGTTAATAATCATTAATTTGAATATTTCTGAACTTGTTACCATTTTCTGCATTTTCATCATCTTCTTTACTTAATATATTTTCAACATGTGTTCCATGGGTTCGGAACTTACATCATTTACACAAGGGTCTATGGTAGTTAACAAATATGATAGGTAATAAGTCAAGTAATTATCTCACAAGGGATGAAAATATCAGAAAAAATGCATTACACTCAACTAAAATCCTCAGTCCAGGTCGTCACAGCACATGAAACTATTAAGGGAATATATCCTATATCCCATTACATAAGTTGTGGATTTTTTGGGGGAGTATATAGCCCATGTATAACTCAACCTATGTGTATTGACCATCAGATCAATACCCCACACTAACAATCGATGCAGAAAATATTATTTATTCGTCACCACACATATACCGTATCCAAAATGATACATACAACAATAAACCTAAAAATAACATTACAAAAAGAATTAACCTGCAAATTTATATTATGCCATCACCCATTAACATAATGTTCAATTCCATTACATAGCCTAATTAACCCATTTCACATTTTCATGAAAAACATACTAAAAATATTCATTGACTTACAGTCACTAGCCTATTTAATTTATTAAACAATTTGCATTCTTAAAAACATTACATTATCCACTATTCATAATCATTTGCTCCTTATAAAATTATTCTATTCCCATATGTTAAAAAAATTAAGACATTCATGAAATCATGCACATTTATGCATCTAACATGTTATCTATTAAATATACGTTAACAATAATATCCATTTATAGAAGATTTTTTAAATCACCTATTAAAATTTCCTCTATAACCACCAACTCAATTTGTGTTAATCCAAAAAATAAATCAATACATTTCAAATATTAAGAAAAACTATTCATTTTCCCATTTAAACAAAATATATTGTACTAACATGATCAACATGGGATATATCTTACAAAAAACTAATTTCACGCTTAAAATTAGCATTCTCTAAGCTAAAAATAATTGGTGAACCATATGTGTGGCCCCAAATTTTTCCAATCATCGTTTAAAAACCACACAAGTGGTCATGTGATGTTCAACTCCAATTTAGAAATACATTTTGGAAAAATATAGGTAAATAAAATTAACGTGCAATAATAGATATGAAAACACACAATTATCTATGAAAAAATAATCATAAATGCTATGGGATAAAAATTATATACCACCATCCTCATATTCGAAGACAACTAAAAACATGTTCAAATTCTTACAACTAGATTCAAACACAAATTTATGTCCTAAAAAATATCCATCTAAATAGTTTGTTTAAGATATTTTAATGTTGACGAGTTAAAATAAAAACCCTAGTTTAGAAAATAGATTTCATAGGATTATTAGAATTACCCAGAGCATCGATCTGTATCAAATAGTGCAGCAAACGTTCAAGAATCAAAGGAGGAATACCAACAGGAATCTTGGATCTATTTGGTTAATCACAAGGATCAAGTAGGAAATAAATAAGTGATAATTTGGTGTGATATATCAAAATCAATAGATTGAAAAACTGAAATTCTTCCATTTTTTAATGGGGTGCATAGTTTACCCACACAAATTTCACAGACATTTAAAAAACGTGTTCTAGGAACATTCCAATGGGAGTTGGGTGGAATTTTTACCAAGGCATGCCACACAGTTTATAAAAATGTTATATATCCATGTGGTGTGATATTGCTAATGAATTCAGGGTTTTCATGAGAAGACCGCCCTATTTACATAATCATGAAGAAATTGTGCGCCTTGTACAGTTTTTCATGGTTTTCCTTTATTTCAAACCTTGAACCCATGAAACACACCTACTGCCCATCACACACAAGAGAAAAAAATCATTAACCAAAAATAAGATATTGAAACAAAAATATTAATAAGAACACACCTCCATGATATTATGGATATTACAACCTCCCAACCATAAGATGGAACATTCTTGAGTTCTACTCCCAAGAACAACTAATCATCCAAGGTGAAGAGATATGGATACTATGACCACTTATATATCCCCTTTCTAGGTTTATCATGAAAATTTAAATGCTTCCAATTACTCATTCCCATGGATTAGAGTTTTCCCACATGACTCTATACTATGATCCAAATAATGAGAGAGATGCTCCTAAGAAGTCGCATTTACCTAAACACAGACATCTAAACCAGTATGACATCAGAATTCATTGGACCCACTACCTAAATTGAGTAAAAGGATGGGTCACACATAGCTTCATACCATCAAAAAATATTCCATAATCACCCCACTAGTCTTCTACACTTCACATCTAGTGGACCAAATCACATGGATCTATTGTACGCTATTTTATTAATGCTAATGATTACCCACACTCAACACCATCAAAAGAAACACATATTCATTCTCAAAGACTTTTTTCGACCTACATCGATCCACAACATGATCCCCAATGATCCCATTATTTTCCCAAATGTAGAAAAAAATCCAAAACACTCAAGCCACTCCACTTTTCAAACCTGAGTCAATTCCCATTATCAAGGACAGACCACTAAAATGGTACTTACTCAAGTGCCTTCAACCCAAAAAACCATAGATGTCGCCAATAAACCACATTCCAACAATATTTTACTACACTATAAACATTAACTCTTCCCAACCAAATTTTGGTGATTGAAACACCCACAATTGAAAACTACCACCATCACCACAACTCAACATCACAACAAAACTGATGTGTTCTGAACCCAATTTACTTGAGAATTCATATGAAATTTACACAATATTATCATCCAGCCACACCATTGAGACCACCCATAAAGACATCCCTAAATAAATCATTTTTATGAAATGAATAACATGAATTACCTCTAGTTTACTTCAAATTTGAAAATAATATTCCACTAAGAACATCATCACATATATTGGTCGCAACATACGATGTTTGTTCCTTCAACTATATCAAGTCGGACCAACCTGATTGGATTTTCCTTAAATACCCAACTTCCAATAGTGACATGATACTCCATACAACAACCCTTGTAATTTCTTCACATAAGGAACAATACCATTGTAGAGGAATTAACTAGGGTCATTCCCAGACTTCTGGTAACTCTACCACCAAGGAACCCTTTACCTTCCAAAACATCATTGTGATCCACCACACCCATTAATAACTCTAATAAAAATACCCTCATCATAAAAACACAAAATTGATTTTATTATTCTCTTTTTCATACTCATATCCATTATAATGTTGAACATTTCATTTACAAACTTCTCTCAAAGGTATTATACAACTCACATCTTTTTTACAGCATTTTAATCGAGTTTGGGTGTCCCTTGTTGACTCATCCGAGAACACCCCGCATCACTGTTGGCATAAAACATCATCACATAAACTAGGTACCGTTACACATATTGAAATTATGAGGTTACCAAAACATAAATACCCATGTCCATTCACAATTTTTATGAAGCTCTAGAAACCATCATCTATATTCATAATCCATTATCATATCTTACTATAACTACACAAGTTTTTTGTTCCCATTTTAAAAATAAATTAAATTTTAAAATATTTCATGAAATGAACTATGTCAAAAATTCCATTAATGTGGCACAAACTCCTCATAAAATACATGGAACATCGAATCATCATATGTTACATGATACACCAACTTACAATATGTTACACACAACACTATTGTTTCTTTGAAACATCATTTTTCTGCTATAATTATTTAAATGAGATTTTCATAACTTATACATTAAACATAGTATTGTGAATTGTAATAAATCATTTTGAAATATTGTTTTTAAATAAAAAATATATTTATAACGAAGGATATATTTTTTTTAATGAATTTGTATGCTTCAAAATTCCTCTTTCTTGAATAAACTGCTCACGATGTTGTTATGTGAAAAATAATAAAATTAATAGGAGACATAATTAGAAGTTTAATTTGATAAAAAAAACTTTATTTTTTAATTTATAATTTTAAAATTAAAATATAGTGATGTTTTATGATTTTTCTGTGAAAAAACAATTTTTTATGAATAATGAAAAATATCTAAGTTAGATTGAAAAATAGATTTTCATATAACGTATTTATAAGGTTATATTATATTTTAATATTGTTTCAATGTTTAATTAGAATATATTTTAATAAATTAATACTATTTTGGTAATTATATCAATTTTATTAGACATAAAATCATAACAAACATTTGAAAATTTTTACACTAAAAACCCACATTGTTAACCTAACTGCAGGTTAAATTTTAAATTAATTCCAACCATTTATATGTCTTGAACATTGAAAAATGTATTGAATATTTGGAATCCAAAGAATTTATAATTTATAATAAGGTAAACTTATTTTTTTCTTAAAATGTTAGTCAATGTAATGAAAATTATTTATATCGATTAACGTAAAAATTAATCTTATGTAACGACTAAACATTAAATTTTATACCCAAAAAGACATAGACATGTGAAAAATACCCATTTAATGGCCATATTTTGGCTCTATCATAAATATTCACAATTATGGACCATTATTGGATGCCCCGAAAATATGAAAAACATGGGTGGAATTAACTCATAAGAAATATACAACAGTGCCACTCCACTTCCACTATAAATAGTGGTCATTTCCTTAAATTTCTTCAAAACTCCCAAGCCCCTTGAACATACAAACCTCTAATAATGTAATATTCCAAATTCCCTCAATTACTTCTGGAAGCCTCTATTTTGAATAAATTTTTCCAAGGAATCATTTTTTCACAAATCCAAAGGATATTCCTTATTAAGAGGTAACATCTTCTCTAAAGTCCTTTCTTATATTCTCCATCTACACCCCCTCCAATCTCATTATTATATAATTTTTTATATACAAAACTATTATAAATTTAATATAATGTTTATATTCTATTTTTTCTACACACTCTTTCACAAACTACTTTCTAATGGAAAACTAACATACTGTTTTTGTGTTTGCCGAATTATCACCTCGCTAAACGATGATTATTCAATTTTCCACAATGCCTATAATCATGGAAATTATGATGTAAAATATATTAATATAAGTTATAAATTATATTCCTTATTTATTTAATATTATTAATTACATTTAAAATACACACCTTTTTTACTTTCTATTTGGTTATAATATGATAATTTCATTTGAGAAAGTGTGGATTACCACAACATCAACACGATATGATAATTTTATTCACTAAATTGATTAAATTAAGTATTTTTATTATATATAAAAATTGTATGACATCATAAATATACTATAATAATATATATAATAATAATATTTACATATATATCCATAAAAAATTTACCTTCTTTATTTCTATATGATAACAAAAATGTAAAAATCATTCATGCATATGTACTACATACTCTCTCAATGAATAGTGTACTTCATTTATATATGTATAAATATAATATATATTTATAATAAAAATATAAATGAATTAATTATATTAATATAATGGTTTACATTATGTAATCAATATATTATTATTGGCACCATGTATATAAAAAATTTGAACACATAAGAAGAATAAGGAGAAAAACTATCTGAAGTGATACCTTAATAAAAGATAGTTAATAAGAGGGTAATATGATGTCTTAATCAAACCATATATGGTATTATATATAAGAATATTTTCTTTGAAATATTTAAAACAATTATATATTTGTTATATAGGTTGTTTAAATGAGTACGGTGACTATAAATACAAATGTATAGGGGATTTAATCCCACATTTAATTTCTGCGAGATACATGCTATATTCACCAATGATTTCATTTTCTGTGGTGTATGTACTACCCATGAATGTATTATTTGTATATTATACTATAATTTATTGGTATTAACATATCTAATTTATAATTTCTCTTTCATGGATTATACGTTTTAAAATAAATGAAATTGATAAAATAATTTTTTCTTAATTTTCCTACACTGACAATCATGTTTTGTTATTAACATAAATTCCATTTTGTGGTGTATATTATTATATTTTACATGTTAAATAATTTATACAATAAATTTATTGTTATTTTAATATTAAATAAATTTCCTTTTTCTTATGTTGAGAGTATGATCCCATGTAACCAAGATATAAGAGTTTATTTAAATAGTCTCAATGGTTTTCAATATTGTTTATATTTACTCTTAATTTTATTAAATATTATAATTAATCTCTCAATAAAATTCAAGATCATTCTTATATTTTTTATAATATTACAATTAACTCTTATTGGTAATATTTTTCCAATATTTGGTTCATTCGGTAGTTTTGTATGTGTTTTCAAGAAATACATACATTACCCTTACTTCAGTTAGAAATCAGTATTCCTTCAAAAAGATGATTTCTAAAAAGGTTTTCTAATAATATTCATCTAATATCATATGATCATTAAAATAAATATTTACCCTTTTATTTTTTTACAAATTATCAATGTAATCTTACTATATCATTACAATAAATACATTTTTCTAACCTTTTTACTTGAAAAATAAATATTGGTTTTACCCTGTACAACATGTATAAATTTACACACAATCATTTCTAAGAAGATTCAATTAAATATTTAATGGTTTAATGTATTTGAAAATTTGGTCAATCCATTTTTATTATTTTTTATGAAAAATATGTTTCAAAACATTTCCATACTCCTTTTATATGTTTTTAAGAAAAATGTTTTTCAAAAAAATTTGTGGTTTCATTTATAAGATTTCATGAAAAATGGTTTTCAGAATTTTTTTTCAATCATTATTTATATGTTTTCAATTTATTTTCAACGATTGTGTTTTCAAAACATTTTCAATATTTATTTATAAATTTTTTAAATATTTTCATGGAAATAGATAAATTATTCTATGAAGCTATATTTATATGTTTTTATGTATTTTCAACAAAATCGTTTTTAAAATGATTCTAATGTTTTTTAAATTAAATTTATTTCAATATATTTTCAATATTGGTTGATATGTTTTAAAATTATTTTCAATGAAGTTTCTTTCAAAAAAAATCATGATATATTTATAAGTATTATGTATTTTCAAGGAAATGCATGTAAAAATGTAGTCATGTATTAATTATAAGATTTAAATTTAATTTCAATTAAATATTTTTTTAATATGTTTCGATTATTATTATATAATTTATTAAATAAAATGGTTTGGAAATGATTTTATGTCTTTATTGCATGTTTTAGTGGTATTTTCTATTAAAATTATTTTCAAATTCTTTTATCTATTAATCATTTTTTCAAAGAGTAATGGATATTAACCTCAAGAAAAGTATTTAAATGATATTTCAAAATTAGTTAAGACATCCATGTATTATAACCATGACCTTTTAGAAAATTAATTAACGGTACCATTCATATTCTTTATATGAATGAGTTGCTCTAAATATCATGGTCTTTTTGAAACATGATTCTCTTTCATGGGTTATATGCTTTTGAAACACACTACCTTTTCGTGGGTTATGTTCATGATGAAATGATTATGAATCCTGTATTTTTGAATTGGTTGTGACATGATTACATGTTTATAATGCCCATTTCAATTTCATGGGTTATGATATTATTATTTATTATCTTGTGGCACATTTATGTATGATTTCATTATGATATGGATGAGACATATATCTTCCTACAATGCATTGGGTAATGATTTCTATATCCATAGATTGGATAATATTGTATTAGGAATAAACCTTGACTACTTAGATGGCCAGGGTAGTGAACCATGATTACCATGTTGGTATAGGGAGTGAACTCATGCTATTAATTTGGAAACGGGAGTGAATCATTACTTACAAGATGGTATTGGTTACCAAGTTGGCCTTGTATGTGATTCCTTTGGTACTATGGAAATAATATTATAATCTTATATATCTATCATAATTCAATGTTTTAATCTAATTTTATGCTTCTGTTGATTTTTTTTATTATTTCCTTGTGATTAATTTCTCATGATCTTCCAATAATTATTCCATGAGTCATGTTTAGAATGTTTTATATGCACATGATGATATTTTATTTTTCCGATGAAGTTATCATACCCTTAATTTAAGGATTAATATTAAAAATCTCTCTTGTTTACCCTTACTGATATCTGATCTAACAGCTTTTTTCATTCACCCTAGGTTATGAAGATAGTTATTATGATTTATTTTTCTATGAAGGGTTGTATTCAGGAAGAACATTATTGTAGATAAGGTTTCTCTCTTATTCAATAGTGTTTATGTAACTATGTTTCCAAAGGAACTAGAGTAGTATGATTTTCTTGTGTCTATTTGTTGATTGTATTATGTAATATGGTGAAGTATTATCTTTCCAATGTATGTAAAGACTATGTTACTATAGTTGGAATCGATAGAAAGGCTTAGTTAACACTTAGAATCTAAGATAAGGAAAACATATTGAGAATCCACGGGACACATCTATGGATATGTCTAAGGGTAAGGAAATGTATATAAAATGTAGTGAAATTTAAGGATAGTGTGAGTGGTTTCATTGAGATAAATATCTTTATGGATAATACATTTGTGTGTGGTTATGTAAAATATTTAACTAGGGTTAATATCTCTAGTATGATGTTTCGGTCCTGACCCGGGGTAATCTGTTAAATGGCAACAAGCCTTCATGTTCTCCTGGTTTGACACTCCCAAAAGATATGCTTTGTAAATTCAAAAACTCATCATAAATGACCATGAATGGTTTAATAATATGTAATATTTTAATATAATATGATAAACACATGTTTTCCTATATTATGTAATGTGTAATTACATATACATTGAATATATGAATTTTCATGATTATGAAATTCTTTTATTTGATTACTATTTTTTACTCAATTATTTTTTCTTTTGTCAAAGGCAGGAACCCGAAGGAACCATGATAATGATTATTACAATGGAAAATGAAATTATTGAACTCCTGATAAGTTGAAAGTAATGAAGAATGGAACAGAAAACCTCATTGTTATACTCACATAGAATTCTCAGGAAATGAATCATGTTGGGATTCCAAATGAGAAAAGAAGAAAACAATATTCTATTAAGTCTTTTATGATAAATTATCCACATTCCATCAAAAAGTATTCTATTCCACAGGTTTATGAAAAATATATGATTAATTTTTATAATATATTCCTTATTCTTCATTGTTCGGAATATGTGAAATCCATTAAAAGGAGTAGTTGATTAGTGGTGGATAATAATCAAGAATATGAAGCAGAAAAGTGAGATTATATCAATGGATTGGGATGAGTTCAATAACATATTTCCAGTGTATAAATTCCTATGATTATTCATACCATAATGGATAAAGATTTATTTGAGTTGAAGCATACAGATGATGAATATTTTGGTACCTATGAGGATAATTTCTTGAGACATGTGAGATACACTTTTGGAATTATCATCCATCCTCAAATTGGTTTTGTTAGGTTCTTGAGTGGTATAAAGCCATGTATTAGAAGTCTGTTGTCCATAAAAGACATCATTCACTATAAATTGATTATATACTATGATATTAAGGTTGAAATGGAGGTAGGAGTCACATAAAAATCACATGATTTTGAAAAGAATAGAAAATGGAGTTTAAAGAAAAAAAACCATGAAGAGAAAAAGAGGAGTTTCTAATTATGTTATATTTGGCGGAAGAAGAAAAGAGAATATTTCAATAAGGGGTTTAATAAATTTTTTATGTATGAATGGGAATTCCACAAGGAATATTATTTTTGATGTAATGGGAAGAAGTTATAAGACAATAAAAATGGGAGAAGGAGGCACATAATAAACCTCCGATGATTGAGTGCCACAAGGGTATGAATAATGGGAAATGTAATAACCATTGGACGAACCCAAGGGATGGTGATCTTGATCAATATATGAAACCAAATTAGGTGAGGGGTAAGGGGAAATATCATTCAATTGATATTTTTGATGAGGGTTGTGAAAATGATATGATGAATGGTACACTTTCCATCAACTCTATAACTTCTATTATCTTATTTGATTCTATATAAATACACTCTCTTATATCTAATTAATTTTATATGGTTGTTAATATTTCACAAAACCAATAATACGCGGAATTAAAAGTGAAAAACTATAACGATATGATGATGTCATGTCATGTCTACGGTTCATCTATGGTTTATTTTTGGGGGAATGTGCATCCTACAAATCATGGAATTCTTCCAATGGTTGAATTTTATGTTGCATTAGGCATGGATTGTGATTCTGTACATAAATCCTCAATCATTTTTGTAGTAAGGGATGTTACATTTGATATTTAAAACCCTCCCATTATCATCCATCCATGTGATGATAAACAATCACTTCTTATGGAGACTACATCCAGTATATGGGTTTTAAATCCCACCCAAAATTTTTGTTTATATCAAATGGTTTTGGAGAAAATTGAAAACAATGATAGTCCAATTGTTTGATAATTTAAGAATATTGTTCCAGAAGAGATTCCTAGTCTTCCAAAAAATTGTGAGGTTATGTTCTTAATAGAATGTATACCTTATTCCACACCAATATCAAAGACTCATTGTAGAATGGATCCTATTGAGTTAGAGGTATTGAATAAGAATCTCCAAGGAAACCATGATAAGGGATTCATTAGGGAAATTGTGTCACCAATGGTTGCACCTATTCTTTTTGTTAAAATGAATGGTTGATCAATAAGGTTATGCATTTATTATCTAGAGTTAACCAATATAATGTGTAATAATAAGTGTAATATCCCCTATATTGTTGACTTGTTTGATCAATTTCACGAAGTTCAATAATTATCCATAAATGAAACTCATTCTAAATAGCTTTAATTGATGGCCAAGAGGGAGGATATACAAAAATTGTCATTATGTACAAGGGTTTTAACACAATAAATACATTGTTATTTTGTTTGGATCATAGTAAATCCTCTAATATTATCACAAATTTAATTAATATAGTATTTAGAGATTACCTTTATCAGTTTGTGGTAGTTTTTTATGTTATTATTATATATTAAAGGAACAAAGAAGACCATGAAGACAACATGATAATTGTACTAATGTCTCTTAGGAAGGTGAAAATATTTTCAAAATTATAATAGTGTGAATTTTGGGTACAAATGGTTTTATTATTGTGTCATGTAATCTCAAAATATAGTATATTAATAGATCTATCAAAGACAGATGCTAATTAATATTTTCCTAGACCAACCTTTGTGACTATGATCCATAACATTCTTAGTTTAGTTGAATATTATTGATGGTTTATGAATAATTTATAATGACTAGATGATCCTCAAACCATATTAACTCGAAATGGATCCATGTTCCTCTGGACAGATGGATGTGAGGGGAATTTCAAGGAACTGAATAGATGGTTAGTCAATGAAACTGCGTTTACATTATCCTATAATGTATAAGGGTTTGTAATCTTTAGTGATACATCCATTAAGGTATTGGGATGTGTTCTTATGAAGAATAAAATCGTAATCTTATATTTATCATGGGAGTTGAGAAATCGTGAGAAAAAGTAGACAAATCATGAATTAATTTTATTAGTGTTAATTTTTTCGTTGAAGCTATGGAGTAATTTTATTTCTGGAAAAAATTGTGATAGATATATTGATCAAAAAATTATGAAAAATAAGTTCACATAAATAGAGTTGAACATGCACCAGAGAGAATTGTTAGAGTTTATAAAGGATTTTGTATACTCAATACTTTACCACCCTAGGTATGTGATCAAGGTATGAAATGATGTGAGTCGGAAGGACTATTCCAGCTTATCTATGATGAGTACAAAAAAGAGAGAATATTTCTGGACTTGAAAAACACAGATCTAGATAATTAGAAAAATAGATAAATTAATATATTTTATAAATGTTTTTTTCAACTGACTAACTTAGTGATAATTAAATAGGTATTACAGAAATATAATTTTCACAAAATAATGTATGTAATGTTCCTATTTTTAAACATCATCGGGATGGAATGATAATGATTCAGAAGACTGTATGTGTTCCTTCCATAATTGTTTTGAAAGATATGTCATAGGAAGTTAATTGTTCAACAATATTTATTTATCTTATATGTAAAAATATTTATAGGGACTTGAAGGAATACTTCAGGTGGTATTTAATGATAATAGGTATCATAGAGTTTGTATCTCATTGTTTGGTATGTCATAAAGTTAAAAATGAAAGACAAATTTCTAATGGGATATTACAACAAGTACCCATACAAGAATGTAAAAGGGAGAAATTCACTATTTATTTCGTAGTTGGACTACTTGAATCATATAAATGGTCTAATTCACTATGTTTGGATATCGATGTCCTTAAAAATTTACCACACGTCATTCCTATGAGAGATTATTTATCTATGGATATCCATTCTATGATATACATTAATGAATTTCTAAGGTTACATTGAGTAACACATTCCATTATTTCAGATTTGGATCTGAGGCTTACATAAATGTTTTCGTGAATTTTTCAGCAAGAACATGATACAATAATGAGTTTTGTTAGTACTTATCATCTATAACCATATTTTACAGTTTGAACGAGAAATTCGATCCCTATAAGAAATTTTGAGATATTTTTCTCTATATTAAAAATGTGGATGACATCAACACCTTCCTCTTGTTTAGATATAATTTAACATTATCATTCAATAATTCATATAGATGGAACCTTATAAATCTCTATATGGGAATAAATGTTGTGTTTAAATGTAATGGGATGAATTTGGAGAAATAATGCTTTTAGGACGTTATGTTTCTAAAGAAATGGTCTTGATGGTTAGGACTATTTACCAGTATATCAATGCAGATCAAAGTCAGATGGAAATATACAATGATAACCACCAGTGTTATATATAATTTGAAGTTGGTTAAATGATGTTTATGTGAATCTAATCCTGTATGAATTTAATGAGATTCGAGAAGAACGGGAAACTAAGACTTAGGTAAATAACTCTATTTGATATTCTTGATTTTATCAGTATGGTATCATATCGCTTGACACTTTATCCTAATATTTCTGAATTTTATGATTTTTTATATGTATAACTCTTGAGAAATTAAATACCTTACCCTTCACATGAACAACACTCAGAGGTCATAGCACTATATAATTATCATTTTTACAAGCTACAACAACGTGAAATTACGAATAGATCAAAAATAGTTCTACGAAACAAGAACGCTTACCTAGATGATATTTTTTAGATACATAAAAACTTATAGGATGATATGTGGGAACATTAGTATACGATAATGTAGAAGTATCACCATTTGTTACCTAGGTTAAGAATTTTGAGGCAGAAATTCATTTTATAGGGGGTAGAATGTAACACCAAAAGTTTTTATGGACCATTTTTTAAAATATTAATTTTCATTTATTTCTTGAAATAAACCAAGATAAAAATTCATTTTAAATGGATCCAACATGGTGTATGATAAACATAACATATACTCAGTGTATGCTACACATAACAGTAACTTACTTTACCTCACACACAACAAATATGGTTATATGAAACATAATTTTTATGATATAAATATATAAATGACATAATAATAAGCTAGATGTTAAAAATAATAATATGAATATTAATAACTAATTTTTTTAAAAAATTATAATTGTAAAACATATTTCAAATGAAATATATATTTTTCATAATGTCTTAATATGATAACAAATACCACTTTCTCGAATTAGCTCCATTTGATGTCGTTCTGTGAAAAAGAAAAAAAAAAAATATATTTAGAAATGGAATTTTATAAAATAATCCTAATTATTGAATTTATAATTTATATGTTTTCTTAAATTGATTTGTTTTAATTTTTCTTATAATAATCATTTTACGATAAATAATGACAATTAATAGTGTTTAATTCAAATATGCATTTTCAACAAATTTATTTATCAGTATAAATTGTATTTTAAATTATATTTTATTATTAATTAGAATATATTTTAGAAAATTATTTCAATATTGGTAATTATAAAAAAATTTAATATTGATATTTGATATAAAATTTTTGTTGATATTTGATCATTTCTACATTAAAAACACTAAATGTCCACATGATTGTGAGATCAATTTTTTTTAAAAAAATCTACCACTTCTATATTTAAAATTTATAAAAATCTATTCAATATTTTGAATCATCATTGATTATAATTTATAATAAATTAAAATTGTTTTTTTCTAAAATGATTTGTGATTGAAATTAAAAATAATTATATCTATTAAGGTAAAATTTAGCTTACATGAGGCCAGATCCATAAATTTAAGAACCAAAATGACCTATAAACACATAGAATAACAATTTGATTGATATTTTTCAACCCTATAATAACGTTTCACTACTATATACCATTATTGGATCCACACTAAACATAAAACCGTTAGTGGAATTAACTCTAAAAAAATTTATAAGTGTGCCACTCTTCATGCTCAATAAAAATTGATCATTTCCTCCAAATTCCTTAGATCTCTCAAGCCCCATGGATCACCCTAAATCTGATCAAATAAGAAAAAAAATTTCATCCAAAATCCATGAATCATCCATTTGAGCATAATCAATTACAAATAATCCTTTTGGAATTATCCAAATGGTGTTACCTGATTAAGAGGCAACTTATTCTCTCAACTACATTCATTTTATTTGGTTTCTCCACCAACAAAACACTATTAAATACAATATTGAATAACAAAACTAGTATCTTCAAAATACTATTAGGCATTTATTCTATGGTTCAAACATATATACACACACACCTCTATCTAATGGATAGCAAACATATTGTCTATGTTCACAGTGAACTAAATTATAACTAAACGTGGATTGTTCAATTTTCACTACCACATATAATGGTGGGAATTATTATGGGGAATATATTTATATTTGTTATATATTATTTTTATTATTTCGTTAATCCTATGTATTAATTTTAAAAATCGTATCTTTTTACATCATATTTGGTTCTTATATTAATATTTATTTTGAGGAAATGTTGACTACCACCCACTCAATGCAATATCATTCGTTAAAAAATTACATGAATTATCTTAATCATTGTCATGGTTAATATATAAGGAATTTATTACCTAATAAATATACATTAATAATATATATATACATATATATATATACATATATATATATATACATATGTAATTTACCCAATTTTTTTCAATACAACAATAAAAATGGAATCAACGTCCATCCGTACGTACAACTTAATGTCTACGTGAATTGTGTATAATATTTTCATACTTCTATATATTATATATATTTTTATAATATATGTAATAGATATAAATGATATTTATGTCCTTATTTACAATATGGAATTTTGATATAAGTATAATGGCCAACAATATAAAAAATTAAGACACATATGATAAACAAATCATGTATTTCCTAATGTGAAACCATAACATAAGATGGTTTACAAGAGGGTAATATAGAGTACTAATAAAACCATATATAGAATTAGATATAACAATATGGTTCTTTAGAAGAAGTATAATAAAATTATTTTTATTATACAAGTATTTTTAACTAGTACGATGCGAGTCAATATACAATGATAGGGGATTTTATATCATATTTTTATTTCAATCATATATATTCAATGTTTTCCACTCTTTCTTTTATTGTTGTATATTTACAACCCACGATTTTGTTATTTTTATATTATAATTAAATTTGTTTTTATTCATCTCTGAAATTTATTATCATTATTTCATGGGTTCTATGTTAAAAAAGTCACCAAATCAGTAAAACAGTTTTGTCTCATTTTTCATTCATTGAGTCTCTAGTTTTTGTAAGCACCAAAATTTTATTTCAGTTTGTATATTAAACATTATTCATTTTACATATTGATTTTAATACTTTTAATGATATTTTATGATTAATTTAATTTCCCTTTTCTTATATGCTATGTGTGATACCATGTTACCAATATAAAAGAGTTTATTGTAACAATCTCTTCGCTTATCGAGATTGTTTATGATTACTCATTATTTGAAAAAATATTTTTTTCCTTATCTAAATAAAATTATAACTTTTCTAATACCATTTATATTGATAATATAATATTTTATTAGAACCATTTTTTCAATCATTAGTACATATGATAGTTAATAATGTATATTTATGAAATCTCAACATTACCGTTTATTGAGACAGAAATATATGTTTTTTCAAAACCAAGTTTTCTAAAAAGGATTTCATAGAATATTCTACTAATATATTATAATCCTGAAAATACAATTTTATCCTTTTTTGCTATAAAAAATTTCAATTGAATGTTCTTGTTTATTTCCCATCAATACATTTCGCTAACCATTTTCCGTTGAAAATGAATATTTGTTTTACCTCGTATGAAATATATGACATTATCTTAAATTATTTATATGAAACATACAATAAATATATAATTGGTTAATGGTTTTCAACATTTTTTCATGAAACTTTTATATGATTTCATGAAATATTATTTTCAATACATTTTCATGCTCCATTTAAATGTTTTCATGAAAAATGAGTTCCAAAACATTTTGAAATAACTTATTTTGGTATCAAGGTAAAGGGTATTAAAGTTGTTTTTAATATTTATTTACATTTTTTCACAATATCATCAATGAAAAGTTTTCAAAAACATTTTAAATATTTATTTATAATATTTAAACCTATTTTAAATGAAATGGTTTTCAAAATAATTTCAATATTTATTTATAAGTATTCAAAGTATTATCAATGAAATGATTTTCAATGTTTTTTAAGGAATTAGTAATTTTAATTAAATGTATATTAAAATAAATGGTTCCCAAAACATTTTTAATCATTGTATATATATTTTAAAATTATTTTCAAAGAAATTAATTTCTAAATGTTTTCAATAATTTTTTATATGTTTTAAAATTATTTTCAATGAAATAGGTTTCAAAACAATTTGAATAATTCTTAATAGGATTTAAATGTGTTTTCAAATAAATATTTTTTAACTTTTTTTGATGATTATTTTGAATTTATTCCAAGAATAAGGTTTTCAAATGATTTTATTTATTCTTGATATGTTTTAATTTAATTTTCTAATAAAATTCTGGTTAAATGGTTTTATGTATTAAAAAGACATATTCAATGAAATGTGTATATTTTCTTCAAGTAATCTTTTTAAATATTTTTGAATATAATTTTCCATCTATGATGATGCCGGTTGTGGTTACATAGTCCCTTTTATGATATAACATAAATTTTATATTCAAATTCTTTCTATAAATGGGTTACTATTAATGATTTGGTCTTTATGAGACTTGTTTCTCTTTCAATGGTTATGTTCTTTTGAATCCCTCTTCCTTTTCATGAGTTCTGTTTCTAAGGAAATTATTATGAAACCTGCATTTTTTACACAGGATATAATATGGTTACATATTTATAATACCCATTTATTTTCATGGGGTATGATATTGTTATTTATGATATTTTTTCAAATGTATACTTGATTTAATTATGATAAGGGTGGGATCTATATATCCCATTAATGCATTGGGTAATGATTCTTCTCTCATGAGATATACTAAGAGGGTATTGGGAATGAAACATGACTACTAAGATTACCATGGGAGTGAACCATGATTACCGTGATTGAATGAGAAGTGAACTCAATATAATTGGATGGCCAAGGTAGTGAACCATGTCTACCAAGATGTCATGTAGAGTGAACTCATACTACCAAGATGGTCTTGGAAGCGATGCCTTGGATGCTAGGGAAATCATATTATATGCTTATGTGTCTAATACAATTCGATGTTTTATTCTAATGTAATGATTTCATGGATTATGTTATCTATTTGTTTATTATTAGTGTTTAATGAACAATGAATAATTATGCCATTATTAATTTTTTTGTTCACTGATATGCAGGTTATGATATCTTATTTTCTTGATCATGTTCTCATGCCAGTACGCTCGTGATTATACTTACATGTATCCCTTAACCACCATTAAATAGATTTTGATCTCACCCCTTTTTTATGTTCCTTTTCCCGATGTTATGAAGATAAATATTATGTTTTATATATTTAATAAGGGTTATAGTAATGAAGAAACTAGTTGGAGATAATTTTTCATTCTTATATACTAGTGTTTATGTTTCTATATTTCCAAATAAACTAGACTACTTTTGTATTCATGATTATATTAGTGTAATGTTTTCTGTAATCCTCAAAATTAATGCCATGTTAATGTATGCCAATATTCGGTTGTTATTCTTATGACACCCACTAGTTAATTTAACAAAGGAATCTTGAATTTTCAATTGAAGCATACATAATCCAAAAATCAAATTCTTGGTTCAATCAACAACTATAACCATGGCCCACCTTAAAACATCGAGGGAGTCTATGTGCATCTAATAGGATTGAAATTGGATTCCCAATGCCACGATAGCAACTCAATTCTCTACTCCACACATCCTAGAGTGAATTATCACTCCAAAACTTTGGAGATTTGTTAACATATAATCCCTAAGAAATCATAACCAGTACAGTTCTTGCTATGTTTATAAGCTGAAACTTAAAACAAAGACATGGGAATCCAACATTTCTAATAAAAAAAACATCACCCAACACTTAGTAAAAAATTTCATGAATGACACCCATAAAAGGTTTTTACATCTAGATCTTTTATACGAAATCAGCTATAAACATTTGATGGATGAAATACCACCATACATATTGACATATACAATTTCATGAGTGTATAATACATGTTGTCCCATATCCAACCAATGAAAATTAATGTCACAAGGAGTAATATAAGTGAATTTACCTCTTACCCAGGATGATGTCAAGATGTAGGTCTTGATCATCACTAGTTAAAAGTGGGCTATGATGTTGTCAAAGAAAAACACAAAAAAATATCCACCATCCATGTCTACTACCACTATGTGGAAAACCATTACTTCTATTAGACTCTGGAATCATTCAAACACAAATCTTGATAGCATAAAACCACCTCCACTCCATGAATATCCCCTAAGCAGTCATGATCCAATGTTTCCTTCTATAATACGTCCACCACAATACTCGAGTTCCACTAGCAAGACCCTGAATATGAAGCACCAAAACATATAAGTACTCCAAAACAATCAAAAGCCACAATATTTCACATAACAACAATTCACACATCTATTTCATAAAAAAATATAGTTACTTATGTTGATTCACCAGTTTTCCCACCATGAAAAAAATTCAGTCCTTAAAAACACATTCCCACATATGGAACTCATAATATTCCTCAAGGTCTCTCAATTCCAAATGAAGAAAAAATTAAAACAAACGTCATATTATAGAAGAAAAACCTCACAAGATAATAGACCAATTACTACTCACTCACCCGTCCATGCCTTCTTGTCTGTTAGCCCCATAAATCATCCTCTAAATAAATATGAAGTATATCCATGAAATACACCCCTTTGAATCTAATATTACAACCATATAATAGTAATTTGGAATCTTTATCAATATTCTAGTGCACAACCATTACATTAACTAAAAAATGGTAGTAATCAATATTCATCGATACAACCATGGGTCCATCCCCATGATTCATATTCGAAGGCACATGAAACACTTGGATAACATCCAAAAAACATTGAAAATCCAACCTAGCACTCATTTTGGATCTTATCCTATGTTGATAAAAATAGATATCATTCCCATAGACACATATGATCACTAAAAAAATGGACGAACAACCTCACAGGTTACACTCTAGGATATAGGGATCCCAATATCCTAACTAGGGTTAAGGGTAACAGGATAGTAGGACCCCACTCTATACCACATACATCATTCTCCTTACATGGAATCACTGACATGTGGTTAGGATTTCCCTACTTTGAAATATCACATATAATGAACACCAGAAAACATCCACTTTTGGTATAATTCCATTAGTACATACACACCTACATTAACACCATGATCCAGAACACCCTCTATAGGGTCCAAGAACAACTTTTATGATCAGAATAACACTTGGGTCACCACGCCCATAAAAAACCATCACAAAAAAAACTCCACCCAATACACTCATTCTTAAGTCCAACATACAACCCACATTATTACAACCCAAAAGGGTTATCGCTTCACATTTCCAAAGAACACCTAAAAACATCAAAATCATAACTCCACAAAAATAATCCCAATGAACAATTATATTTCAAAACATCAATACTCTTCATGTTATCCTAATATATAATCAAATTATCATCCTACGACACTCTCAATACCCAAAACATTCATACCCAAGGGCCATAAAAATTTCCAAGGACTACTCAATTCCTATTTTTTACCAGTGTTCCTTTATTATAAATTTATTCATTATTAACATTTTCATTTGGAAAAAAATGGTTACTCTCAAGAATATTATATTTACCCAAAATTTCCAAAAAAAATATTTAATAGGATCCATACATAAAATCATTTTAATTAATAAGTATATAATGTAATGTCCAATTAGTATTCACCACAACTGAATACGCACCACCATCCTTAATCAATCCTTTATAGGAACATGATCACAATGAAAATGATCACATCTATAATACTACCCACCACCATTAAAACTTTTATTCATGGTCAATGAGGGGAAAATAAATTAATATAGACACAATTTTATCTTTATACATAGTTTTCTAAAACCTTTTCCCCACTCCCAACATAAATAATTTTTCTAAGTCAGAGTTCTTATTTAAAAACATGTTACAACCATATTATTATCCCCTTATAACCCTTAATCTTGAAAAATTAATTAAATATTATCTAACATTACTCTATTATACATAATAAATTTTAATAGAGACCATTTTTCTCATTTTTTAAAATAATGTAAAACGAATTTCTGAATTAATATCCCATACACACATCCCATGTTTGTCTTTCATGATGTATGAACATTATATAACAATTTGACTATAGTGATTAGTGAATAAAAAACCTCATCCTATTTTTTTCAAATGAATATTATCATAAAATATTAATATCACACAATGAAGACATAACCCAATGATGAAATATCATCAAAAGTTACAACACATATCCATAACTACAATTTCCATACCTAGGAACTTTTGGTTTCTCTCATACATGGGTTAGCTACTCCCAAGAATGAGCACATTACCATGGCCTGAAACTTTCTTAACCTCATGTATACTATCCACGAATAATATGTAATTGGAAATAACATATCTGATTTCACTTTGTAATGTTCCCAACCTGATATTAAATAAAATGTTTCCTTGAGTGGGGTTACCACATGACTTAAAGTGCACCTTTACATATGCTAGAGGTTTCTATCATGACTAAAGTGTTTAATATGCCAAAGGGGGAGACTAAAACCTCCTTACCAAAATTTTACACAATATATAACAAATTAAAAAGACAAAACAATATGAAATAATCAATGAACATGGATAAAAAACATATCCAAGAGTTAAGTACAAACCAAAATCCAATTGTAAATTTTCCATGTCATACTAGTAATGCAAAAAATGAAAGAAACTTAACAATAAAAAAACACAGGAATCCCAAAATGGTCCTCAATCCATGAACTAATCCACATCTATATACATCCCAAGAATGTCTCAACTCCCAAGCAACGAGCCTTTGCACATTTCCTGGAATGCAAACATAAAAGGTACTCGAGTTCCCAATGACAGTTGATAAGGGTGTGAGTACAACTCAGTAGGACACCACCAATGATGTCTATAAAATATCTCGTCTAATTATATAGTTCATGATTTTATGAAATTAATAACATGTAAAACCAAAAGATAAATTGGGAGTCATTAAATAATGATAATTACATTAACTTTTTCTATACATTGTACCATTTTCTTCATTTCCATCATCATTATTACTTAGTCATTTTTCAACATGTGTTTCATGGGTTTGAAATTTACAAATGTATCACAATGGTCAAAGGAAGTTAACAATATGTAGAGGGAAAAGTAATGTCTCAATCACATTAGGGATAAAAATCTCGCAAAAAATAAATTGCACTATACTTGAAGCCTCAGTCCAAGATGACTCTAAAATGTAACCATTAAGGGAATAGATCATCCATCCCATTACCTAACCAATAAAATTTTTTGTGGAGATTAGAGCCTTAGTCTGACTCCACTAGTGGGCATAAAGCCTCAATTCAATACCCACACTACCAAAGAAAAGTAACATGCTTATTTATGAAATCACAACACAAATAGAATGTCAAATATCTTACTCAAAAAAATAACATAAATATCCCAATGCATAATAATAAACATGGAAATTTATATTTTTCTATCACTTAGTAACACATTTTCCAATTCCACTACATATCCCACTAAACTATTTACATTTCTCATTACTAACTCACTAAACATATTTAGTGATTCCCATAAATTTCCTCAATTAATGTATTCATCAATTCACATTCATAATCCCCTTAAAATGATTAAAAAATCAAAAAATTTAGGCCCTCAACGTATTATTCCATTATAGTATCTGTACCCAATTAACACATTCATAAAATCATGATAATTTACCATCTAACCTATTCTTAATTTTATATGAATTAACCCACTTATTAACTTCACGTACAATTAATAAATAACATAGATAAATTTCCAATATCAATTCCAACTCAATTTTTGTTAAGCGAATGAATCCCCCATGCCATTACTGAGGATAGACAACACTATTTATTAAAATTTCTAATTCACTCTTATATACATGCATGTAAATATTGGGGTCTACCATATAAAAAAATTATTTTCAAAATTATAAGTATGATTCTTTATGTTCAGATCTCTCCATGGGTGGACTGAAATTCATCTAGTCAACCTCATCACAACACTCAGGAGTCTTAAGGGGTTCACATCACCATTTAGACAACAATTTTTAACAAATCATGCAATCGGAAATAAACTCCAAAAAAGAGGGAAGAAAATGGACAACCTTGAAAGAAAAAATAATTATAAATACTTTAAGACATATATTGTAGTCAAACTACATTGAATCCAAAGACTAATGAATTCTTACTCATTTTCATATATCTAAATTCAATATCCCCTTTAATCTTCAACCTTTGATCCACAAGAAAACGAATTTTAGGGATTCAAAAGAACATTAGAGAATATAAAATACCTAATATGGAACATATAATCAAGAGGATCATCAAACATAGTTATGGATTTGATTTATAAACAAAGATGACCCATATAGACAAGAATTGATGTAGAACTAACCTCAAAAAGATTTAGAAAATTTGGTTCTTCCCAAGGTTTTAGAGGGGATGAAATGAGGGATAAATCTAGTGGATATATAAATATAATTCAATGGAAAACGATAAATTTTCTATCGTTTAATGGGTTGAATGGTTTACCTACATTTTTTTATAAACCATTTTCAATCCATGTAAAATCCACTAAACATGGTGATTTGGGTTGCATTGTTACCTGAGTAGGCTGAACAATTTGACAATTTGTTCCCAACCGTGTGATATTACCTTATCCAATGTTGCACGATTTACATGGGCTGAAAACACGGTTTTTGGTAATCATGGGCATACATAAAAGAACATTGGGATCATAAACTATTTACGTATTTCTAATTAATTATGTTGATTTATAATTTATACACATAATCTACTCATTGAAATATTATCACTTAAATGTTAAAATCTTTTAATGGGTTACTTTAAAATCTCATCTTTATTTGGATTGTTTACAAATGAATTTCCATCATAATAAATTCTTTTATCAAAGTATTTTTAACACATTCGTTTTCATCTTATCTAGTTATTCATGAAATTTATCATGTAATATTAGTTTTTCCCACACATTGGTACATTAAATGATTATGAATTTTTTCAAGAAAACAAAACTTTATTTCTCTATTAGGATGTAGAACCTATTTTTTTTATAAAAAACATAGTTTTACAAAAATGTAATAATAAATGTTATAAAACATTCCAAAAAAAATTTAATTAAATACATTTTTACCCTTTTTTTAAAAAAATATTTCAAATGAATATTGTCGTTGCATTCTAAACAAAACATTTTTCAAACATTTTATAATGAAAAATGTGTTTTCTTTTTACCATGTATGAAATTAACATATTTACCAACCATCATTATTATAAGCCTCCATTACAAGTTTTATTGTAAATGATTTTTTAAATGTGATTTTTAAGTAAATAGTTTTTCCAAATGAAATTGTTTCTTTTCTCAATAATCTTTCTAAATAAAATTTTAATGTTTTTTTTTCATCAATGACAAAAACCTTCTACCTTACTTCATATGGAATTTGTTTTAATGATACCATTCTTGTTCATTATTTCTATGGTTTAAGAATTCTTAGAAAAAGGTTATTAATGGGAGTCACAACCATGATATCCCTGTTAGACCCCAATAAATATTAAATTTCCTATTATCATTGATGATTGAATTTCTTTTAAATAAACATATCATTTATAATGGATATGATTATTTCCTAAACCATATAAAATTGATACATACGATTAGTTATAGAGAGTTAATTGATTAACTATAGAAATTTTGAAAAGTCTGTATCATTAATTAAGTGTATATATTTTGATAAGGCACATTTTTAATTCGATTAATCAATATCTAAGTAATTATTTTGATAGGTACAATATTGGTGAAGCCATACAATAAATTCCCAATTGATTCATTAGTATCATCCTGGAATGAGTTAATTTTTTATACATAGATAGGGTTTTACATGATATTATAAACTATATTGTTAATGTTTTTATAGTTAGGGTTTTTATACCTAGAAAAAATAGCGTCTAATAATTAATAATTTACTTAATTTAGATTTAGATATTATTTATGCATGATATTTTGCATCAACATATCTATGGATGGATTTTATTCTTTGTTCTTTGATTAAATATTATGTGTTTGTATTTTTTCCATTCGATATTCATTATTCCTCATGTAATTATTTTAATGGATTGTGTTTTTTGGTATTACCATTAAATATTTTTTATCAATTCTATTTATTGATTATAAAGCATGTGTGTTCAATTATGAATCATACCATATTATTATTCACATTTATTCATTATTGATTCCACAATACTTTACCCTTATTATGACCTTGATTTAATTCATATTTTTTCCTTTCCCCTGGATTAACTAAAGTATCCTAGGAAAGATATGCAAGGATATTCTAGGTAGAATAAATCTCTAATCCTCAAAGAAAAAAAGTTTTGTCAAATTAGTATATAAATTTGTAAATAAACTCTCATGTGTGAATATGGTTTAACATGGCTACTAGACTATTATGTCCTTTGTAACTTGATTTTCTTGTATCGTTTTCCAATTTAATGTTATCACTACACCAGTTCTAGAAATCCTCTATATGAGATTCTACAATAGGATTCTTTATGATATTAAAGGGATGTTTTTTACATAAAATATTCGTTTAAAATAGGATTTCTTGAGATTCTATTAAAATAGGAGATATGTTCTTTGTTTTTTTATTTCATTAGATTCTAGGATTAATTTTTTTACATGTACCAAGTTTTTATATTGTAATAAGGGTTATTGTTTTAAATTTTAATGTATTTTGGTTTTTTGAAAAAAAATAAAAAACTATTCTTATGTCATATGTTCATATTTGAAATTTATTAAATATTTTTTAAAGGGTTTTCGATGGAAATAGTGGGTTGTGGTTTCATACTATTTTATTATGTACAAACACCTATTTTATCTTATTTAAACATATCAGATTCAGTTTTACATATGTATTTGAGAGTGTTGGATATTTCAAGTATAATCTGTTTTTATTTTTAGTTTTTCTTCTCTAATTGTCTACATAAGAATTTTTATTATATTACAAATTTATAGGATTAAAATAAATACCATTTAATAAAAAAGAAAGACAGTGTTATATTTTTTCAACTTTTAAATGTATTTAAAATAGACTATGGGTGAGTTTTGTGTTTTTTTATTATTATGATAACTATATTGTGTTTTCCACTTCTTTTATTTAAGATTATCTATTTATAGAATAGAAATAAGACTTATGGATGCGTTGGATAATATTTTAAATATATTTTATATGACTTATTTGATATATATTTAAAGGCTAAACCATTCCCAATATGTTCCTCCTTAAATCATATAGACATGTTTTTTCATGATGGGATCAATAATTCTTTTTGTTAAAGTGGAGATCCAGGTGAATAATTTCTGAGATGAATGGCCTAGGATTGTTTATTACAAAATTCCATTAAATTAATTCTACCTAATAAATAATCAAATGAACTATAACCATCTACAATTTCACCTTCACAGGTTAATTATAAAGAATTGATGTGATCATAATGAATTCCAAAATCATATTGCTTTATAGTAGAAGTGGAATGATAGTCTCTCGCAAGTCCAAAATCGGACCTTTATTCAAGTCTATAGTGGTTTTAAATAATTAGGATGTTCTGTAATTTTAACTAAGTTAAATATACCTTCACTCATTTCTAGACACCCCGTAGAGTCTTGAGGTTTTTGATAAACATAAAAATTAAAGGAATACTAAAAACAATCACCTATAATGAAATACATAGATTTTTGGTTGTATTTTCATCTGAGAAGGAAGTATCTGTTCCTAAATATATATTTGGATGAGGAACAGTATGTTATTCATTCCTATGATGATTTATTATTATTTTTACGATGTAATTCTCTACATGGAAAATTTTAAACAATATTATTCAGTTAGTAACACTCGAGGATCCACTTATAAACCCCACTTATAAAAATTACATATTTAAAAAATATCAATGTTCATTTGTATAAACATATAAAATAATTGAAACATAATAAATTTCATATAATCCCCACACAATCAGTCATTGATTACCTATAAATACCAAAAATACAAAAATAATTTCTCATCATTTTAAATGACACTAATATTAATATCATAACCATGCCTTCACCATTTAGAAATATTTTTTGGTCGTAATGTATAGAAAATTATGATCAAAATAAAATTAAAATATTCTAAAAATATATTTTAGTTAATCCCAAATAGTAATCATACATAACCATGAGATAAAATGAAAATAGAAAAGTTCTATCAGAATAAAAATTTTAAGGGTTTGTGTTTTTGAATGTTTTGGAAATATGTTTTTCTAGACCAAGAACCAGCTAGAAAACAACCATTGTGATATTGTCAAAACCATGTACATGGGATTTTTAAGGTTTTATATACCATTATGGAAAATACTTTTCTTCCATTCTATCACTTTTTTCACCCCATAATATTAAACATATCAAAATAATTAATATAAACAAAATATAATTCAAAAAATAGTGAATAAAAAAATAAATAGACCAGATATAAATAATGATCATTGATTTAGTTATGAATCCTAATCAAATATCATATAGAAACTCATATGTTTTTTTCTATAATGATCTATATAGGATCTAACTAGACATAACTCTCGAGATAGGAATTTATAATATATTATTTTAATTTTTTCCAAAAAAATGATACATTTTACTCTAGAATTTTATCATGAAATGACATGGGTTATTCTGAATTGATACATTGTTTGAATTATGGACTGACCTAAATTAGAATCCATGGTGCGAACATACTAGAAACATATGTTAGGGAATCAATAAAACACAAAAATTAATGGTTTCACCCAATAAAAAATAAATAACACATGGAAGAGTTTAATAAAAAGTTATATATTGATGTCTCCATAAATTATACATCCATTAAAACTATTAAATACATTCCTGTCATAATAAAAAACAAAAACATTGAATAATTTAAAATTAATAACATTATCCAATTATTTAATAATTTATATATTAAAATTTATTAATATTATTTACTAGTATATCAAAATTAAAAAATATCAAAATGGCTTCTAATTATGTGATAAAATATAAGGAAAATAATACTCAAAATTATAAACTTAAAATTTAAGCAGGAATAGGGGTCACCATCCAAAATCAAAGACAAAAAACAATCTATTAGAAGAAAAATAGAATAATATATGGGCTGAAACTCTTGATAAAAAAACCCACAATATAATTCATTCTACAAAAACAGTGTCGTATAATTCAAGATGAAACTAAATCGTGTGGAATTATTTTACTAAAGAGTATATGAAAATCCTTTTTAAAACATTTCATTAATGATTATTTAAAAAATTATACTTATAAATTTATTTTTATTAGTTTAGGGAAAAGATAATTAAATTTATATAATAATAAATTATTAACATAAACTATTATGTCAAAAAAAATTACCTTTAATTAGAAAAACACCTTTAAAAACATTATTTCTTTAAAACATTTCCATACAACCATTAGAAAATATAATAAATAGAAATAAAATTATCCACTTAAATCATTAAGTTTATAATTTAATCTATTCAAAATATACTCAATATAGAATTTATATTGATCATAGTCCCATGAACTTATATAAAAATAAATATTATATTTCCCTGAAGTTGTAAAAGATAAAAAAAATATAACACACAATTTTATAAAAATTTTATGTAAAATTATAGACAATCATAATCCAATACAGAAGTAAGATTTTCAATTTAAAATATGTATAATCATGGGAAAATCATATGGATATAGTGAGATGTTGTCATGCATACTTGAGAGGATCCATCTATAATCATAGGACTGAATTAACAATCATATAACCTCAAATATCACACCAACTAGCCTCATTGAGTGGATGTATCCATATTTATAAAAATATTATATTATAGGATTATATACAATACATGGAAATTACTAATATCTAAAACATCTCCCAATAGAATACATGAAAACACATAGTTCCCTTGATTCTTGGTACTGGAGGTGTGGGAAAATTTATCTAATACAAACAATAGATCAATAATTTTACATATATTAAAACATCCCAAAATATTTCTCATCTTACTTCTATACAATCATGTCATGTGAATAATTTTACATAAAAATCCTACTATTGATAACAATTTTGAAACCATGTTTATATGATAATATCTCTAGAATAAAATAAAAAATTCAACCGTATAAAATGTTGAAATATTTTTCTACCAAATACAATTGAGGATCATGGTAAAAATCATTAGCATGGTCCACTAACAATTATTATAAATAAATATAAATTAAATTAACTATGATCCAAAAATAAGAATAATCCATCAAAATAATTCATCATATTATAAAATATTCAATTCAATATAATTGATAAAATATTTATAACATTAAAATGACAATTTAATTTAGTTAAAACATAGAAAAAACTATTAGGAATATTATATGAAAATAAATACGAAAAAATTCATGTCTTTTAATAATTAAAAATATTTCATTGAAATCCCATTTTGGTAAATTTATAGATGAGACCTCATAATATCAACAACTCATTAATGAATCAATATTGGTTTGCAAAATAAGAATGATATTTACTGTAGTTGATTTCAAAAATAGAATATTCTTATTTATTATTAAATAATGATAATAATTTGGAAATATATACCTCATTCAAGAATGCATAAATGAATCACTTGAGTGAGTTATGAGGATGACTTGAATACTTATTAGTGTAATATCTCATTTAAATTCAAACAGGTACGTCTTTAATCATCTTGTGATTTTTCCATTGATTAGTGGAGTGGGGTTGAGTTTGATTTGAGAGGATACATTAATTAATAAAGTCATAGAATAGTTGGAATCCCACATTCATATGTGTTTTTACTGCAGGATTCCATAGAATTACACATCATGAACTAGGGTTACATGATGTGAATGTAGTCTTATTGTACAAGGTGTGAAAATGGAATTCATGTGGTGATGGGTATCATGTTGTGTACCAAGATTACAAGTAATAAAAAGTGAAAGATCACCCCTTTGACTAATTCTTCATCCATTAATGCATGGATACATTTTTAATACTTTGACTGCATTACATAGAGATATAATGATGTGTAATAGATTACACGTCTAGGAATACCAAGATAGGGGCCTATAAAAGTAATAGTGTTCTTGGTATTTCTCATATTATATTCTCTATTTTCCTATACCTTAATCCAATGCCTTCATCAGTTATTCATGTCTCCTTCCAGTCCTCCAAGATCATATTCTTTTGCATTCAATAAATATTTAATTGGTGGGTTTCATCTAGGTAACCATTTTAATTTTGAGCAGAATTCCAACATATGAAGGCTTTTTTGCAAGCCTTAGGAGCTTACAAGAAGAAGAGAAACATTCCACAATGAGAATTGTAATTTTGATTCTATATCCAAAAAAATCTATTATTATGAAAACATAATGATATAATAACAAAATTTTTATACTTATATTATGAAGATGTTATTTTTGGTTCATGACCTTCAACACTCTTCACATCAATTAATTATGTTACAAAATTAGTATTCATGTGTACGAAAGTGTACCACCTTATGAACCGATGTCTTCCATTAATCCATTAATACCACTCATTAAAGGATAAAATGATGGATAAAATTTTTATATATGATAATTAAGATATTTTTGTAGATATTTATTTAATGTATAACATATATCTTCATAATTTTCATTCTAGGGGATTATGATTATGTCAATCCTGTGTATGACATGATGTCGCATTTTGAAGAATTCTTATCCCTTCACACATTATATGGATTGTATGTTGGATGATTTTAATGAACATATGGGATATATATGGAATTAAATATTCTAAAATTTATATATATTATTTTAATTTCCTTATTTTTATTAATTGATAAAATGGAAACAATGTCCATGTGTAGGTCTGATTGGCCATCCCCATTAACAGTTTGTTCCATATTCATGGTATATCTTTTATGTACAGCATTAAATACATATAAAATGAATATTTATTATATTTATATATTTTTAATGATTCATTTTCGGGATCCTTTATCAAATTATTTGGACATAAAAAATAAAAAATCCAAACATAGATAAAAACAAAGCAGTTTAAAAAAAAAATTATATTAACATGGAATTGTAAATAAATGGTTATTAAAAGGTTATAAGTTATTAATATATTTTATGATATACACATGTATGATACTTGAATATATTTATAATGGGATTATATTTATTATAAATGGGTTTTGAAAATATTTAATGTAAATTAACACTTATGGTAATGTATTTCAGTTTGACTCTTGAGACGCATGCCATATTTTCCACATGATTCATTTATGTTGAGAATATAATAAACATGATTGAATGTTATGATTTATATCATTAAATTTAAAGGGATTACAAATTAAAATTTAGGATATCTCATACACATGGTTGATGATTCAAAATATATAAATGTGGTAAGAGATTTTTGTCTTAATTAATCTTCAATGGGACATACATTATGGTATGCACATATCTTCTATTATTAGGTATATATAATAAAATTTTTACAGGTAATTTAATGAATTTTTTTACTCTTAGAAAATTTTACGTTTCATTAAATTTAATTCATTCTTGGGGATTATGATTCAATGTTACCAATGTGCTATGTGTTCTATGATATAATCTCATCGTTTATCTGGAATCTTCATGATAATGCATGAAAGATGAAATATTATGACATACCACTAAATAAACTAATGAGATATCTTCTAAAAAGTTTATTTATGTTGTATATTTTTTTCATTTATTTTACTCTCTTTATATACTCCATATATAAAAATAATATTTTCAGGAAAAATGATATATATTTCTCTCTTGCATCGAAATCCCTTTATTCCATCAACAATACTTTTTTCTAAATTTGTTTTAAAATTTGTTTTTTACATTCCCAATATGATTTATTAATGACATTTTTACCATTTTATGAACTTTCTAAAAATATATTCTATTAAATCTTCATATCAATTTCTAAACATTGTTTATTATTTATTTACTATTTTTTTCAAAATAGTTTTCATTTTTACATGTATGAATTAAAAAATCATCTCCAATATGATGATCAATCATATATTTGAATATCTCATTATATGATACCATTTTTATATTAAAATAAATAATTTATAAAATTATTTATGATTAAATGCATTTTTTGGAAAAAGAAAGGATATTTTTGTAATGAAATGTTTTAAATTATTTTGAATGATTCCAGTATAAAATTCAATGTTTAGATAAAAAGAAATAGATTTACAAAATATTTTATGAATTTTGTAAATAATTTTTTTTAAAGATATTTTATTTTCCATACGAAATGTTATAAATTACTTATAAATATTATATTATATGTTTTCAAGGATTTCTATAAAGAAATTTTTATCCAATATTTTGATTGAATTTATAGTATAAAATTTTTTTCCAATGAAGTGTTATTATCCTCATGAAATGTTCTATTTGATCAGTCAAAATCATTTTCCATATAAGATGAAAACCATTAATGGTACTAGTCTTTTAATAAGGATGTTGTTCTGGGGAACCATTCTTACTCTTTCTGTAGATGATTTATGTTTATGATAAAAATATGTCTAGGAATTCAATATCTCTTCCATAGGTTGAACAATGATAAAATTCTTATGAAAAATACTTCATTACATGGTTATTAAACAATAAATTAATATTAAACACATATAATTTCCAAATTATTTGATATGATGAACTGTTTATCAATCCCATTTTATTTCAATATTTTTGTTATGATGTATATTTTATAATCCTATGGAATAAATATTTTTTATTTTCATTTTGTGATCAGGGATAGAATATAACCAATGTAAGTTGATTGATTATAATCAAGGACTATGGTTGAGTTATAACCAAGATGGGTGGTACTAATATTGTTCTACAATTGTTTGGGTAATGATTTATATATAATGAGATAGAAAACATTATAATGTGTTGTAATATAGGATCAATATGTTACTTTTTCCCCTATGATTGTCATTGGAGAGAACCATTTATACTAAGATGGTTTCTTTATTGAAACAATTCCACTATGATATCCTTGTATGTGATACTTTACTAATATTGTAAAGATTTTATATTATATTATGTATTCCCTAAAACTAGGTATTATGATAATGTGATTTTCTCATGTACCGTGTTCATTTATTTCGTTATGGTTCACATTTGATGTATTGAATGTCTCTATTCCAGGACTCATTAATATGATAATTTATTGACATTATATGGTTTTCAAATTTTATTATCATGTTTTCAAACCATTATAATCATTTTATTAATATCTGCCTCACTTTATTACTCTTTCTATGTCTCTGAGCACAATATTTATTTATTTTTCCTTTATCCCGATTAATAACAAGTGTTCTATGTAAGTTATTTTTAAGAATATTTCTATGTGGGATTATTAATATGGGTGTTAAAGAATATCATTCAACAAATAATTTTTTTTCTAGTCTCCAATGGAAATAAACCATTATAATTCCCATGTGTGTGTTTATGTAATATAATGAATATTCATCTTAAATAAGTAATATTTATTAATGATAATATAGGTTCTAATGGTTGGTATAAGAAGAAATATCTGTTATAATTAAAAAACTAGGATTAAAAAATATATGTTGCATTTCTATAGAAATTTATATGGATATTTATTTATATAGGCGCATAGATAATTCAATGGATTAGTTAGTGTATAGGGAAATAGAAAATAATTCTTCTTATAATGGATAGAGAATATTTCTTCCTATATTATTCATCCACACATGTTTACTAAAAATTGATGTGGCTATTTAATAATGGTTTATAGTGATAATAATATTGAAAAGGGAACATTGAACTAGGCTCGATCATTACCTGGTACACATAAAATTAACCTTTAAACACATTTGGTTTCACACCCTTGGGGGATATGATGTAAAAATTCACTAAATAATGAAAAAACATGATGAAGTATTTATATTGATGACAACTATGAATTACCTTGGATAATCCTATGGGTTCATAAATTAAAATTATGTTGTCACTATTTTCCATGATTATTTGGTTTCCCAATATTATTTATGTATCTCACGCTAAGGTTTATTTATTTAATTGTGGAAACTAGAGGTAAGAAAATAATGATGAATATAATTTGAAATTGGTTTCTGAGATTCCTAATTGTATTATTACTAGATTAAAGGATATAATGATAACACATAGTCAGTTGTCACGTTATATGATTAACCAATATCCTCTTAATAAACTATTATACTTAGAGAAAAATATAAGTATATATTTATTTTATATTTTAGGTTGTTGAAACGATATAAAAAAAAGATTTTATTTCCTATATGTCTAGAATGATGGAGTAATACCAAAAGTCAGTTTCTAAGAGGAATAAGAAGTTGTTTTGTTTTGTTGAACATAATAACAAAAAGAATATAATTGTAGGGAAATAATAAAATTTTTGGTTAAGACAATAGATAAGAATAATTACCTCCCTAATATCTCATCAAAGGATAACTGATTCTAATTTTGGAAGTATGGGAATTATGAAAATCAATTCCCTTAATGGAAATATCTACAATAGAATCATCTAGGTTATATGAGTAATTGTGATATTTCTGATGAAGAAAAGTCTACATATGAAATATCAAAGGAATGAATATTTTATGAATAAGAAACATTGTTTGGTTAGTGGTATATTAATATAGTGGAATAATTTATATGTTTACGAATTGATATAATGGAATTATAACAATATAAGTGAAATTTTGGTTATTATAATAATGAAACCTCAATGGATTTGTCCGTAGTATTTTTTCATTATTTATTTAGAAGATTATCTTAAATGTTTCTGATAGCATAGTCATTTAACATTAAGGTGATATTTAGATTATGGGAGTATAACTCATAATATTTTCTTCATTATGAGAAAAATCATTTTTCTATGGATAAATAGATGATGAATATATAAAAAAAAAATTGGATACAAATAATTACAATTGAATTATTTGATGAAAACATGTGTTATATTATCATTTACGAATTTGAAATAAATATTTGTTTTTTGTAATATATACATTAATCTATGATTTTAATTAATTAATGTGGAATAGTTAATTTTTGAACAATGGTATGTTTCCATTATATTTTTATGGTAATTCATGATATAAATATCTTTCATGAGAACATATTTTCAATTTACTAAAATAAATTTTATGAGAAGTTGATAATATCTTCATGTTGTTTGGGGGATTAATTATAAGTTTATTTTTGAAAATTAATTACCTTATTTATAATTTTATTTGATTTAAATTTGGGATAATCAAGAAAGAGTCTAAAGGAGAAAAATTTATTGAACGAGTTATGTTTATCTTTTGATTTTTTTTATATAAATTATACTAACAATAAATTTTTAATATTAACTAGAGAAAAAAGGAATTACAAAGTAATATTTTATTGTTCTTATGATCATTTAGTTAGTTAGTCATTATAACTAATTTCATCTCCATTTATTATTTTTTGAGATGAAGTGAAAATTTATTGAATCACAAAAAATAATGAAATTATTCTTGTAAATGTTATTAAATCATGTATGTATATATTCTCTTGATAATTATTCAAGAATATGGGAAAAAATTTTGAAATAAAAAATTATGAATTGACCTTTGTTTATAATGAATGTTTGATATTTTCATATATACTAGATTTATGTAATTTTGGTCATTAACATTCTCCTATGAAAGTTTATTATCACTATCTATCCCTATTTTAGTGTAATATTCCTCTTTAATGTTCATGTTTTCACATCCCACTAATGTTCATCAAGATGGAAAACTTGTTATGTCTTATTTTAGAGTACAATATGGCATCCATCTATATCTTATCAATAGATTTTTTTTACAAAAACTCTTCTCTTTTTGGGTTTCCCACTATGGGATTTTAAAATGATAAACTCATATTAACCAATCACAAGATCATATTATGCAGGCACAAATTGTTAAAAGGGTTTAAATTTGACACCCCGAGAAAGTGTGAAGTATATTATTTCCTTGCTGATATATACTATTACATGGAAAATTAATGTTTTCTTGTGTGACATTAAATAATTTTAATTTCTTGCATTATAAGAAAAAACTGAATTTTTATTGTGTGACATGCAACAACGAGAATAAAAAAACATGATATAAAATTAAGATATTATTATTTTATATGTATTTTTTCTGCTTTATGTTTTAGTGGAAGGTATGAATATAAATAAATAAATTATCAAAATATATGAATTACACATATTTGGTTAATTAATACTTATGGGACCCATAAATTATAAATAAATATAATAATCACATTAAATTAAAGAAATCATCTTTCTAAAAAAACTATATTTATGCTCGGGATTGTATTTTACAACAATTAATTAAAAAAATTATTCTTTAGTGATTTTAAAAAAATTTAAATGCTATAGATTTAATAAAATTTAGTTACATTCAACATATGATTATTAAATAAAATGGATAACAATAAATAATATTTCACACTAAAAACTATGGTTTTCTAAATACATGGTTAGTAATATTTTCCATATTTATTGAATGAATTATTTTTTTGACAATTAAAAAAAAATCGAAAAAATATACTCACATTTTAAAAAAAATCGTGTAAAAATTATCATGGAGATAATATTTTAAGAATTTTATAAAATGATGAATTTATCAACAAATAAGGAAAATTATTGTTTTTTGATTATAAATGGATTTTCTTTTAAAACATTAAATCACAAAATGTTTTTAAAGATTATTATAAATGTAAAATAATTTATATTATAGGTATTGTAATCCAATTTAGGTCATTAAAACAATTGTTCTTTTGATTTTCATAAAAACATATTTAAGACATTTGAGCATTTTCTCTTAATAAAAATAATTTCTCATCATGTATGATGGGTGAATCATTATTTAAATGTTTATAATTTTTTAATGGAATTATAAAAATAAATCTAATACAGGGAATCATAATAAATTATATTTCCGAAATGTTTCAATCTATTTTTTACCATAATTTATATTGAGAACATTAGGTAGTTGTTACCGAGGATAAAGTTAAAAAAAATAGGCTTATAAGTTGGTTAAAATAAAATGATATGGTGAAAAATTGACAAAAACATATCAAAAAACACATTTTATGGAAATAGTTAGACCATATTTCTTCTCATGTCAAAAATTTCCTATTTTTGATCCATAGTTCTTGTGGATAACATGTTTATACCTTTTTCTTTACAAAATATTTTTGTTTCCAAAACACCTTACATATACAATACCACCCCCTCTACACACCCCTTCACATATCAAAACCCATTTTCAGCTAATTCGTATATAAAAACATTTTTTTCCATAATAACATCTTTTATGTATTATTTTGTACTAAATCTAACCAAGGGAAGATTTTGGTGAAAACTAAGATGCTTACATGGAAAAGAGGTAACATGCTTCAATAAGAGTTTTTATTTAATTTTAAACTCTACATTTATTAATTCTTATTAATACATTATAAAATAATTACATCTATTACTTATATATAATTTTATATAATTATCTTATCTTCATGACCACCAAAAATCTCCACTTCCCTCAAAAGGGTTACAAAATCAATATTCATGTGTACGGTGGACTTCCACATCAAGAAAGGATGTCATTAATTTTTCCATTACCACATGTCAAGTATGGATTTAGGATTAATTGTATAATTAGATAGTTTATTAATGATATTATTATATCACAAATAACATCTTACTTTCTATTCGCAGTTAATATGAGATCAGCGCTCAGGTGTATGCCGAACTACAACATCGTGAAGTGATGTGATGTATTTCATCAATAAATCGAAGGTCACATAAAATGATTTAATTAAAATATGTGATATATATGAAAAAATATTCTTTAGTGATAAAATATTATTTTACAATCATTATCTAAATCCATTTAGAAAATTGATGAATGGTCATGCGTACATATGGTATATCATCTTCATAAATGATGTATTTTATTTTCAAACTATAAATTTTATAAAAAATAAAATTTCATATATTATGAAGAGATTTTATTTTCATATCATGTTTATAGATTTCGATATTATAAAATCATGATAAAATTTATAGTTCCAAAATAATTACAAATCAAAATCTAAAAAAAACAAACCAATTATGCCCTGAAATGTGACATTAAGATATAATATTTAATAAAAGGGTAAAAAGGTCACATGTATATAATATATTTTATGATATATAAAATTATTGTTAATTAAATAACTTATAAAAATCCTATATTTATTATAATATATGATATAATTTTTATGAAGGAATTCCTGAAATAATGTATGAGATTTTTATTTTACATTTTTTATCTCTGAGAAACATGATAAATTCAAAACATGTTTTTATGTGATGTTTGTAATTATCATCAAAATATTTTATTATTAATATCTTTCAATTAAAATTGATTAAAATTTCCATATTAGTATGTATAATTAATGAGTATTATAATTATATAGATATAGGGGAGACAAGAGGATATTTTTTTAAAATTTTTATTCTTTGAGACATTCGTTTTGTTATAAAAATATACCTGTATTTGAGATGAATAAATATAACCTTTTACATGTAATATCATGAATATATTTATTCTATTTATATTTTATGTTTCAATTACTTTTATCCATTCATGGTTATTATGATTCATTGTTACCAATGTTCTTGGGGTATTTGTTAGAATCTCATTATTTATCGGGAGTGTTCATGAATGTGATTACAATAATAAAATATATCATGAGAACATATATTTTATTAAAAATATGGTTATTTCTATTGAATATATGTTTTCCTTTAATATTTCACTATATATACACTATATTATAAATGAAAATTTTTTATTGTATTTTAAATCTCACTTCAGTCAAAACCATTTTTTTTCATATAAAACCAAGTATTATAAAAGTGTTTTAGAAAGTTTTTACATTATATAAACACTCTATTATATAAATTTGACTAATGATTTGGTTTTAATTTTTTTAAATTAATCATCATGTCATATTCCAAATAATTATCATTATTATTTTAGTGAAAATGTGAAAGTAATTTTTGTCTAAATGTGTATTGTAAGTTAAAAATTATCCACCATCCTAACCAATCATTATGTTTAAAAATCATTTATAATCATCAATGTTTTTTTCAAATTAAAGTATTTTTAAAAAGTTTATGTTTTAAATTTATATTTTGAATTGGTAATTATATTTAAATTAATAAATGATGTAAATAATTTTTAAACATTCCTCTTTGTTTTGAATATTATTTTCAATGAAAAAGATTTCCAAAATATTTTATAAATTATAATATTAAATATATATTTTAAAATAAATTATATTTTACTCAAGAAATGATTTATCAATTACTGGAAAATATATTTCAATATTTTTAAGAATTTATTAAATGTAATTTTTTTAAATTATTACATAAATATATAGTTTATAATGTGATTTTCAATAAAATGTTATTTTCCAAAATAAATATTCCATGTGACCTTTCAAAATTATTTTGTATCTAACATGACTTCCTTTGATGTTATATAAGTTTTACTGGGAACATAATCCATGAATAATAAAAATATTTGTTCTGTGAAATGATTATGTTTATGATGAAAATATGTTTATGAATCATGTTTCTCTTCCACAGGTTATACGCTAATAAAAGGCATATTAATCCCACTTCTTCTAATGAGTTATAATATGATTAAATGATGAAATTATTATGATACCCATGAACATTCCATAGGTTATGAAATTAAAAAAAATTATAAACACCATTTTATGTAATGGTTAATAGTACTATGGATGTTTGATATTCTTATGGTATAGTAATGTTAATATTGAATTACGTGATAGTGGGTACATTATATCGAAGGATATTGTTAAAGTTATTAACATTTTTGTTGGTTATGTTATAACTATGATAGGTCATACTATATTACCCTCCAATAAAATTGGGTATGATTTATATATCATCATATATGCAACCATATGATGGGGAGTGTATCACGTTCATTAAGGAATTATGTCAAAAATGATTGAATTAGGAGTAGTCCCAAAATACTATGATATTTGTAGGAGTGAATGCACTACCAATGACAGCCTTGGTGGTGAGCCTTTACTACTATGAAAATTATTTTATATTCATATGTGTATGAAAAAAATCTATATCTTATGCCAATTTTATTCTAACACGGCTCATGTTCATTGATTTTATTATTATTCATGTCCAATAAACATGCATTCTTTATTCAATGTCTCATGAGTACGGCCCTTGATATGTATGTTATGGTTTCATAATATGTTTATCATTCACTCACACCCTTATGGTTATTTTGTTCATACATATATCCCTTTCTATCCTCATTTAGAATATTATCACCTACAATATTATATTTCTATTTCCTAGGTAACAAACAATGGTTTTATGTAGTGTATGTTTAATAATAGTTTTATGTTGGATGATATTTATGAGGATGTTTAAAATATTTTATGAAATAAATAATTTTTTAGCCTAGTCTATAAATTCACTAAAACATTATGATCCGTAAGAATATATTTATGTATGGTATTGAATATTAATATAGAAGTGGTAATATATTTGTATGGAAGACATGCATATTTATGCACCATTGATCCCCAAACATCCATTTTCAAAGAAAAAGTGCCCATAATGATGAATAAGAATAACAAATAAATAAATAAATAGGTAAAAGTGAGTTCAATGTGTGTAATTTAGTGTAACACCATAAGAATATGTAATACCTAAAAACATATTAGTACTGTGTATATCGATAAGTATAACACAACTTTTTTTGGAAGACATTTGATAAGAACATCATAGTGAAGTGTTCGTGAGTAAATTATTGTTAGGATTTAGGAAAACATGGCATGTTTACAAATGTGTGTTTGAGCGAGTAGAAATATTATATGTAGAACATGGATTCACCTTATAGTATGGTAACTAATATGATAAGTTAACCTTGTTTGGTAATGTATTATTTGTTTTTGGGATGGTTTCCCAGATATTACAAGAGACCCATGGGGATAAATGTTCAGGTTTGTTGCCTAGGGACATCGAGTCCGGATTAATGGCCTCAAAATCAAAATGCATCAAACATGTTTTATCATTCCATTTATGTATTTCATGAACCAAATTTTCCTCTGTAACAACAAATCATCAATTTTGGTTGTTAAGGTGTACTGGGGTGTTTTCCAATTTATTATGGGGTTAGAAGAATTTATTTAATTTTATGTTATCATTTATCTTTTTACAACATATAAATTTATTTGGAAATTTTAAGAATTATTTTGTTTTATAATCAATAAATATAAATTTTCTAGAGTTATTACATTATTTGTAAACTAAATAAGTAATTTCATGTATAATATTATTTTTTTGGAAATTATTATTGTGTGAGGGTCACTATTTTTACCAATACACATATGATTAATTATAAATGATGTTGAGACTTATTCTACTCACATATTAGTAAAACAAAAAAAAATTACGAAAAAATTAATACCATGTAAGTGTCGGTCAATTTTCCATGATGTAGTAAAGGTAGTATATATATCATGTAAGGGTGAGATGGTTCTATTTCACACTAAGTATGATAGTGTAGATTCATATAAGTGTATTTCTATAGTGCTTGTGTTATTCAAATACCATGTAACGGTATGATTTTATGTGATCCACTAAATTAAAGATACATCTTAACCATGTCATGGTAGCTCCCAATACGGGTGGTGCCATGTATGTTTAGTTTTATATAAAGTTAGTGAATATTAATAGTGAAAACTAATGTAAGGGTTATTAAATAAATAGATAATGGTATTAATTTTTTTAAAATATATTCCGCTATAATGAAGTGGTTTTCATACTAATAAAAAATGGGGAAATATTTAAAAATATTGAATTTAAAATATGTTATAATGTTTAAATGTTTCCTTAAATCATTGAATCTACTTTTATATTTATGAATGATTTAAATGGGTATTTTTAATTAAAATGAAATAAAATAAGGTTTGACTAATAAATATAGAGATAGTTTTGAAAAGTGATTCTCGGTAATTTACATCTATTGTTTAACAGATTTGATTTTGTGCTTAATTCTCTTAAACCAGATAAACATAAAATTTATCATTTGAAGACCAATATGCCTTATTCAAAAACTACAGATCCTTCTCATAATTCAATTTCTTGTTTCTCCTTTCTACCACATATTATTTTTTAGTAAATAATGAAGCTCATTTTTATGTATCAAATTATTATACTTCTATTATATCATTTGTTAAAATATATGCTAGATTTGGATTTCTATAAAACTACCAAATAAGTATGAATTATATAATTATAAAATAAAGCATAAAATTAATTAAATAATAGAATAATCCAATAATAAATATTAAGGAATGATTATATAGGTAATAATTTTCTATAATCATGTTGAAATTGGGAGAATAATTTATCAATGAGTATAAATGTAGACATAGATATCAGTAATACTAATCTCCAGTGATAGAATTCATAGAGTTATAAATTAAAAACCATATAAAAATGACTAGTTCTATAATAATATACAATTATTGGAGGAAGTTTACACTTATACCAAGCCTATTTTGTTACACTAGTCCTATCGATTTATCATTGGACTATAATATTTGGACATGCTTTTCATCTGATTTATTCCCATACATTCACCAAAAGCACGAATAAGAATTTATTTATAATTACCTAAGGAAAAACCCACAAAATTAAAAGGTGGATATATTTATAGTGAATGATATATAATTTTGACTCATAATAAATATTTTTTACCAACCAATAACTATTAAGAATATCAAATTTTTCCTCATGTTAATAAATGGTTTAACATATTATAACCAATTTAGAGGAAGAATATATACATTTAAATAATAAACAGTCAACTCCCCCATAATCATTCAAATTCAAATAATATGATATAGTATTAGAATACGTATCACTATATAATTAAAAGGGACAACATGACCATAACCCATATGTAAGAAGATGGTAGGTGTTTAAAAAAACACATCTTTTCAATAATAATCTATATTTTAATATCAATATATGGATACATAAAAATTTTCCACATGACAATTAAATGGATGAAAATTTCATAAATCATCCAGATAATGATGTATTGTAGTTATAAAGAGACATTACCCCTACGTAATAGTGTAAACATATAATGATGTTGATATAGATGAAAAATACCATTGAAATTGAAATCATAGTATGGTTTCACGAAAGTAGCGAGAAATAATTTATTAGTTCTAAACCAAGATTCAAATACTCAAATGAATATAATATACATATCATGTATCATAAACCACACTAGGGTAAATACTATATTAAAAGGCAACGTAAATGGAAGAAAAAACATAAATTATTACTTAAAAATCCTTTTAAACATTACTATAAAATAAAAAAATTATGTTTCAAAATCAATGATAACTATTTAAAAGGGGATATGAATGTATATAAAAAAATTAATTTTAAAAATCATTTAAAACAATGGGTCCTATAAATGATACAAATTTTACCTTGGATAAATGAATTATATAAGACAAAACATGTGAATGTGAATGTAAGAAAGACTTGTTTTCTGTTCTCAATATGCCATTTTAAATAAGAATTATAAGTAGTGTAATAAAGTGTTAATTTATTTAAAATAATATCCCATTAAGTATTATAATATAAAATATAATGAAATATAAATAGGTGAACATAATCATTTAAGAATTAATATAATGATGAAATAATATACCTCATATAATGAAGACTTGAGTTATCAGTATCCCTTATAGACAATATGCACAATGTGGGATAATATTTTTATATGAATTAACTGTTAATAATTCAAAAAACGAGATAATATAATTAAATCAATGTGAATAATATACCTAACATATATGAAATTTTTTGGTTAATGAAAATTTATTTTTCAGAAAATTTCTGTACATGGGGAAAGACTTCAGTCAAAATAAATTCCATGAAAAGAAATTAATATGGATTATATTATCCAACAAATTACAAGGAAATAATGTATATAATATTCATTAGATAAAAAATCAAAATAACACCATATTATGCAATGATGGGGTATAACATGTAACATGTCTCAATGAATCTAAATTGAGATCATTAAAACACTTGAGGCATCAATTATAATTCTTCCAAAACCCAATGAAATTTATGTGTTATAATTGAATGTTAGATATTATTTTTATAAGAAAAATGGTGAAAAGATATTTATAATAATAATTATAAACACCATATAAATGAAATTATGTTTACTAATACCATATATATCACAAAGAGATTGATTTGAGATTAAAACCCTTACCTTTTTAATGATTTTTTCTACACATGCACTGTATATCACTAATAACTAAATTAATATAATTAAATGTATATAATATAAATTTATTCATAACAATATCCATTTATACTCTGTACATAATTTTTTTTTATTCACATGAATATTAATAATCTTTTACATATTTTAAATACTGAGTGCATGTAATATTAATATATTGGAACTAGTTTCATAAATATGATATAGGTATCAGTAATTTAAACCATGTATCTCAGTATTATAAATTATATAATTTTGGAATTGATGTTAATATATTTTTATAAAGGTATAATTTTATTCAATGTTATTTGTGGTTAAAAATGATTTTGATGAAATATATGATTATCATATTTCAAATATTCTTAATAAATTAACGTTCTTTTCTTAATTAATTATTTAAATATTTATACAACATTAGAATAATTAAAAAAATTATTTAAATTATTTTATAAAATTACATCATGGAAAAAATTATCGTAATAATCAATTATAAAATTCATTGTATTATTGATATAGGTTATTTAACTGACCCAATCATTTTCTGCCATAGATTAATGGGTGATTATAAAGGAGTTTAGTAGTAACTTAATTATACATGAAGAATAATGATATTATTTACAGATTTTCAATTTAATATATCAGAATTATAAAAACCTATAAAGGGGATATAATATTTATTAATTCATTACATAGAATGACGTGAACACATCCAGTTTAGGTTTATCATATTAAATTATTTAAAAAATATTATTTTTTGATAAAAAAATAATGTTCGAATACTTTTTCATAATAGAACCATAATGATATCATATTAAAAATATTTATCCTCCCATCACATATTCATGAATGTTAATTTTAGTTGATGATGAAATTAAAAATAAAAACCATTTATTTCATGGGGGAGGATGTCTGCATGTATATAGGGATGAAGAATTTAATTTCATAAAGATGATAGACAAATAAATTTTGTTAAATAGTTAAAAAACATAATTATGATAGAATTATCATTTTTATTTATTAAAATAACTTTTTATATCTTCTTTTTTAACATGGAAAATGTTTAAAATAATGTTGGGTTGTCAAGACGGTAGTCATCGCCGCACAAGGATTAAGTTTTCATTTTTTCAAATAGAAAATCGAAAATGAAAATAATTATTATTCCTATATTGTAATAAAATCCATCTAAAAAATATTTGTTTTTATCCGTAGTAAAATAAAAATTATTATTGGAAAATGAAAATATAAAAACAATAAGTAATGTAAAAATAATTACTCATGTTGATCTGTTTGATATTTCATTGAATGATCCCATAAAAAATGTCAAGTAAATGTAAATATATTTTTCCTGGAACAATATGATTGGGAAAGGGTATTATAGAAGAATGAATAATAGTAGCGTATTTATAGGAATCCAATGTATTATGAGTTTACATAAGTGGCGTTGAATGGAATATTTTTTAGTAGTAAAAATAAGATTTTTGTAAATATTTGAGAAGTATATAAATGGATTACATGTTGTACATTTCAAGAGAATATAAAATTAAAATAATTAATATTAGAGGTTTTAAGTCCATCATAAAAGTTAAACAATAAATTATATACTTTTTTATCAGGTTTTTCACCATTTACCCATTGAATTATTCCGTTTTCCATTTATATATTATACTATGACAAATACTTTTCACGTGATGTAACGTAATATTTTTTAATAAATATGATGTTTTTTGTAAAATAATTTGTTTTATTTGATTCAAAATATTATATTTATTTCATATGATTCAATTCATAAAATTAAAAAAAAATTAATATTAAAATTCAATAATGTATAAAAAATAATTTTTGGGTAAATGTTACTTTCGATTTAAAATAAAAAATATGTGTGTGTAAATTAATTCTTTTCCAAAAACAATGATGACATATATAAAATAAATATTTTTTTTATAAATATCTATTTTTCAATTTTGAATGCATACATAAATAGAAATATTTTAGTAAAATAATGTTATTTGTAAAAACAATATTTCTCACAATTCCCATAAAACCAAATATTTTTTAAATGAACCAAATTATAATCTTAAAAATATATTATTCTCATTAAAAAATGATTTTTTTTTTGAAATTTTAAATCAAAATATTTTCAATTATGCATTTAAATTAAATACCCAATTATAGTGGAAAATTATTCATATAAGAAAATGCCCTTTTAAATTGTTAAATATTTGTTATTAATATTTCCAATATATTAATAATTATATAATTAGTAATATATTATTCATATTATAAATATTTTTTCTTAATTATATTCATAATGTAGTTATATTCTAGAAATTAATAACAAATATAAAAATATAAATTTTTAAGAATAAAACTATTTTCAGAATTGTTTTAGCAATCATAACTGAATTTAATTAATATTTAATTTTTAAATTATTTTATTTTTATAAATATTTTTAAAAAAATTAAATCATACTAATTACCACTAACTTAACTGAATTGTTTTAATAATCTCACCTCATATTTTTATTTTGTATATATAATACCTTGTTTTTTTCAATACTATTTCATATTGATCAAGCTATCAAAAATAATGAATTATTTAAATATAATAATATATTATATTTCAAGGTGTCACAATATCCACCTATGTAAATTTTATCCTCCTAATTTATCCCATAATATCAAATTTGTTTTAGAAAAAATTCTATAATTGAACTTTCACTATGATGATGGATTTATTTAGGATATAGAATGAGATTATTCTATATGATAAATTATTTTTGAGATTTTATTAGGGATTTATCACTTTTCTAATGTCACATATAATTAAAAATAGAGAATAAGATATATATCTCTACGGAATAACTTCACAAACACCTTTAAATGTTTTTATATGATAATCATATCACCAGGGATTTGACATTCAACAAAATATCAATTTTTTTAGAAAATACATAGAATAAAATATTATAAAATCTTAAGTGAAACCCCTTATTTAATTCATTAGTAATATTTTCATAGGATTTTAATTATTCAAATTGTAGATAGTGACTATATTCCTCATTTCCACATGGATTGATATATTGGGTTAGAATAGTTGTACTCTCTTACAATTGAAGCGACATATTTATATAGCTTATCTATTTCCCTTACACTATTGAGTCTAAAGATGTATATATCATTTAACATTACCTTTAATGCAATTTCCCACATTATTCATCCAATAGTATTATCTTGTATTATTTTTAATGTTTTATATTTAATCATCATCATCACTATATCATTCACGAGATTCCATGTTTCAATTTACGAATTATCATTATTTAAAATTCAACCACTCAAAAATATTATTTTTATAAACTCACCAAATATTTTATCTCAATAAATCTCCTTTTGATGTATTAGTAATATAGATATTATCATACATTTTTTATAATCTTCAATACAAAAACGTTCTCCATTCCATGTTGGCTCCCAAATATGGATTCTTCAATATCAAAAAATGGATTATAATGACCAAGATATGACCAATGAAAAAATATAACGTAGATATTTTATCCCTTTTTAAATTATTGATCCTAGTGGAACAATATATTATTGATTTGATCTTCCACAAAATATCTCCAAAGTTAATGATTTTTTCAGTTTATATCCCCTAAGGAAGTAAATTTGTGTTTTTTATTTGTACAAAACTCTAAGATCATACTATTTGTGAAAGATATTTATTATTAATAAGCACCAATAGAGATTTTATAACACATAAAGAATTTTATATGAAATAATATTATTCACTTGGTAATAGTTTTATGTTTCAACCAGAAACATGAGGAATCTATATAAGAACTTGGCGACGTGATGAAGCATAAGTATTCAGATTTACTTTTATAAGTGTGATATATTTCAAGGGTGAAATTTATATTAATGTGGGAATAATTAGGCACCCAATAATTTTTATGAAATATATTTCTATAAATAATTTTATTTATTTCATATCATGTGTAACATGAAACTATATGATCAAAAGACCATCAATATATTATTAAATTATTATTATTTAATTTAAAATTTATGACCTAGACATTTTAATGAAGATTATGTAGTGGTCAATTTTATTTATGATAAATTTATCATCATATATTTATATAATTAATTCATTTTTTCTCTAAATCTTAAAAATAAAAATAAAAATCATTTGAAAGAAAAAGAAATCTTTTTCTCAATTTTTTCATATAATGTGTATTTATCATAATAAATTTCAATAAGCCCAACGGGTAAATAAATTTAATGAAATTTTAATATTTTTAACATGATCAAATTTATTAAAAAATTAATAAATATTTTTCATCGATTTTAATAATGATAAATCTCATTTATTTAGAAAAAAATTATTTTTTTGAATTTTTTTTCACATAAGGTGTATGTATATTTTAAATATTTTCATAATTTAATGGAATTGAAATAGATAAAATTAATTTCATTTTTAGAATTATATGGATTACTTTTTTAAATACACCACGTTTATTTCAATTGAATATGAATAAAAATCATGGTAAAATTTACCTCCACGATAAATAATATTTTCGATTATATTAGATTAAAAATAAGATATAAGGACATAGATATTGATAATAATTCTTATATTGTTATAGGAATTAGACCCATAAATCATTTTCCTAGAAATATAGTATTTTAATAAACACTTATCCTTGAAAAATACATAAATACTATTTAAATCAATAAAATTAACAAAATATGAATCTATTAATTTTTAATATTCTTTATGTGACCACATATAGAAAAAATTATGATATATATGAGTATATGTTTTTATTTTTAGAATAATTATATTATTTTCATGAGATATTTTTAAATATTTTTATTTTTTATAAAATGACTTTAAATACTTATGAAACCCAAAAGAAATATATATCCATTTTATAAATAAATATAATAAATAATTAATAAAATATAACAAATGATATAATATGAGTTTTTTAATTTGAAACATGAATTTTAGATATATAAAGTAAATATTATGGATATGTTAAAGTATTATATTTTATTTCCCACATTTCGTTAATAAATTTAATGTTAACTCAAATGAATTGCATCAAAATTGACAATAATGATATTTTAAAAAATATATATTATTAATCGTGTTAAAATAAAAAAAATTATTAAAAAAATTTGGATATGTTATGGTGTAAAATTTCATAAATTGACCATTTATTGTTTAAATTTACACATTATAATTAAAAAATGAAAACATTAAATATTGAGATATAGGTTAATATAATTAAAATTAAAATTAATTACTATGGTTTAATCAAAATGATATTGTGTATATGTCATAAGCCAGCATGGATAACCTTGTAACCTAATAACAGAAATGCTCATGACATAGCCCAAAAGGTGTTCCTTTTACACAAATATTAGAAACTTGGACCTAGATTCATATAATATGAGAGTGGGAAACTTTTTAATTCAAACAAATCATAACAAAGATAAAAAAGTGTGTATTCATACAATAAGAAATCCATTGGAACAAGTTTACTAGAAGTCAAAAATGAATAAATAGAATCATGTGATTATCAAATTACCTGATTAACAGGATAAAAAACATGATTTCTAATGGAAACAACACTTTAATCCCAAGCCTCATCATCTAAAAACACCCCAAGTGACAAGTTACCCTTACTTAACCTTGAAGAAGATATTCTATAAACACTTGAATGTATAATAAGCGTGTGATATAATTTCTCATAGGGTCTCATAAAGGATTTCAAGTTGTGATGCCATCATTTAAACAAACATATAATTCATTAAATTATAAATAATCTAGAATGGTATTTCAAATAATGTATCAATAAATCATGCTTTCCAATTCGAATAAATATAATAATTTAAAAAAACTTCTCCAAAAATATTTTATAAAAAACAATTTATAAATATTCATAAGTCATCTTTATATAGTTTACAACAATCAAATGGGAAAACATAGTAATATACCAAAATACATTGTAGTTCCAAGATATAGTATTCTCACACACTGGAAGTTGAATCGTGAAAATTTGGTTATACACATGCCCCTTTGATACTAACCAATTAGGACCTTACACCGTCCAATCAAAGATGTTACATGTTATCTTATGTTTTCTATCAGCTGTAAATCATCAAAAGACATCCATCATAATAATTCATGAAGTAATTAGGATATATTTTACTGTAAAACACATGAACTATTGGAAAATTATATTAATATTGCATAATATAGATTTATATCCATTTTCTATTTTAAATATGCCAATTATCAATTTAAAAACTATAATAGTTTTTAAATTAAATCAATAATTTTTAAAGAAAAAACCAATGGGTTTATAACAAAATAATTTTAAAACTTTTTTTCCTAATTACTAATTTAAATTAAATTCCAAAAAAAATCAAAATTAAAATTTGACATTTTAAATTTCACAAAAATTAAAACAATTTCACGAGTACACCGCAAGTAAAGGGAATTTTTCTTTTTCAACATATTTATTCCAAATTAAATTTATAAACAATAAAAAAGTTAATTTTTTTCATATCAACTATTAAAAATACATTTTATTCATACCTAGAAATTGAATTTATAAATAAACAAATGAATTTAAATCAAGGTATTTAGGGCTATGAAATGTTGACAATCATTTAGGTACCAACTACCCCCAGATCACGGGATGTCCTACTGCAAATCCATTATAGGGATACTCCAATGAAGAACATTAATTATAAGAATTAGAGAATCAATCATAGATTCTAGAACTACAATAGTAGGTATTGGATCATCCAACAACACATATTTTTACCAAATACTAGGGATAAATGTAGAGAGAGTGGGGGAATGTGATTAGGAAGAGGAAACCTACCATGTTGAGATCAAAATTTCAACAAGATTTAACAAGCATCAAAAAAGGCGTAGAAGGGGAAAATTACTCTAGGAATCCTACCAGAAAAAATAAATAACAAAATTTCTATAATGGACCTGTGGGTACCATAAACAAGGGTTTTAGTATTTTTAAAATTATTTTTGGAATAAATACTTTAGGTATGCATAGTTAGATAGGAAGGGCCTGAATGGTCAGACAAAAAATGTTCTTTAACCATGAACCCCATCCTGATGTGGTGAATATTTTCTCTTTGTTGGGTTAACAATTTTCCAAACTGTTCACTAACCATAAAAAAATCATTGTCTGGGTTTCCACAGTTTTCCCTGAGATGGTGCATGGTTTGGGAAAACCGTGCGACTACCACATAAAACATATAAACATTTAAACTCTTAAAACTTATAAATCAATCACCATAGAACATAACCCTGAGAATGCATGATTAAAATATTGGTTTAGAAATACTCTACAGTAGTAATATAATTTTACAACCTCCCCACCATATAAAATTTCTATCACTATTAATTATACATTGAATCCTTTATGCAAAAAATATAAATCCCCTTATCCCTCATTAGTTCATTCCTCACTTGCAAAGTAAGATAATCAGAATTATGATACCATCGTACTCAAACCATATGTATCATCCAACTATGAAGTGTCTTTGTTTCATAATTATCTGTCTTCAATTAATGTAGAGTCATTGATAAATCTGGTTTAACCTCAATATCAATACATATCAAAAAATTAGGTGTATTAGATAGATACATCTATAGATGAGATACATGGAGTTTTTTATTTATCAATGTCACATAATGTGGAAGTGGTAAATTTTAAACAGAACTCCCCACAAACTCAATCACCTCATAATTTCCCCCAAAATGAGTAGTATGATTCCCTTGCCTCCCAATCAGTTTACTACCAATCTGAGCTAATTCATTTAACAACTCCTGATCACCAATTGAGAATTTAAAAGGTCAATGATGATGACCTGAGTATGATTAATATAGGCTCCATGATGTCAAAATTCTCTAAAGAATAATTTAAATCTTTGATAAACTCTCATTATCCATGATTACTCTAACCAACTATCTTTTTTAAATCTCTAGCCAACACAATAGGGATATACAAGGCTAGACATAAATGAACTCAAAAGAATCCATTATGAATGTAGACTAGTAAAATTTTTATATGAAAACTCAACCATCATTGGATGGTCATTCTACACCCTAGCAATGTGGAGAACATAAGCGCATAAAATATCCTTATGAAAATATATAGATCATTGTGTATATTTTTTCAACTGCACATATTAGCCATGCTCAAGCCGACATGATATCCTAGTTCCTCTTGAACGACTCTCAAAAAATGTGAAGTTTATAGAGGATATATATCAGGGAACACATTAGAAGAAAATCCATGTAAATGAGATATCTATATCATATTGATATTTCCTAACTCCTCAACATTGGTTGTATCACAAATGGGATAAAAGTAAAATGACATGGTCAACTTATTGATCACAACACATATTTCATTCAACTTTCTTGGGGTATATGAAACCCAAACACAAATTCCATTGATAGTTAATCTCACATCCATGTCATCACTAGAAGAAGATGAAGAAAAACTAAATTTTTTTGGAACTCATTCTTGACATGTTGGCATGTATAACAAGGGTATAAAAAATTAGTAATTCCCCCATATCATTTCATCGCAATATAATCATTGTCTCATGTCATAGAAAATATCAATGGTTCCATGGCACACAAACCACTATTAATTATGGTAATCACCCTTCATATATTACATTACTAATATTGGAAAACAAATATATTATGGTAGTATAGGATTCCCTCATAAGAGATTGACCAGTTTGATATGATCTCCCCAGCATAAATTGAGTATATAATACCTCAGAACTCATCATTAAGAAACTATTCCTTAAGAACCATCTCGAGAATACAAGGGGTCACCTAAACACTATGCAAAGAAACATCGGCCCCTGATTCGTTAAAACCAAAATGAAATTTTGGAAAAAGAGGCAGCAAGTTTCAATATTGTAATTATTGTTTTATGTCATGGGTTGGATATTTACTGCTCAAATATTCTGCCATGAAATTCCATTTAATTAGGGATTTAGGTGATTTAAATATAGAAATGTTATCAGCACTCCACCCAATGCCTCGTGTAGAGATTCAAATATTTTGGTGAGAAGATATAACACAATGTTTTATGATAAAAAATTTGGAAAACCCACTTTGTAGAGTTTATTTTACCAAATATTGGTATTATGCATCACATATGCATGATCATGATTATTGTTTGGCAATTTTTTCCATGTAAAATAATTTAATGAGTTCCATAAGTCATGAAATTATTACCTGACATAAGAAATCAAACCAAACATAAACCTAAAGCCTCACATATCCTTGCTCGAACACTAGGGATATTCAACAATGGTGCATTAGTAAAATTAATGTTGATATTTATAGTTGAATTCTATCATTTATAATCCCCAGAAAACATTACTCCCTTTTGTGTTAGATAATTCATCAGAGAGGTGAAAATTGAGAATCCCATAATAAACTAGTGATAAAACCCAACTAACCCATGAATCATTTAATCTTGGATTAATTTAATTGATGTTATAATTTTTTAACAGCATTCACATTTTTTGTATCTACCGTAATACCCTGTTTTGAGGCCATATTTCCAAAGAACATCACATCCTGAATCCAAAATCTAATTACGAAAAATTATCATAATGTTATAAGAATATAAAAAATTTCCAATGTAATCTTAGATAACACACATGATACTCCTCAAGAATAGATAAAAAACGTTTTTGATCCATAATAACTACAACAATGATATCATGGTTATTATAGGATATGTTTCTCATTTATTTCATAAATACAATAGTATCATTTGTTAACCAAACAGTATGAAAAGGTAATCATTATGTGATCACAATATTCAAAAGGAGGTTTTGTGAATGTAATATTATTTTATCTTCAACTAATGGTAACTAGATTGATTGGAAATAATTTACAACCAATTATGCCCATTAAAATTATAAAAAAGACCAAAAATAGATGAAAACAAATACTTCTTATTTAATATAAATCAATTTAATTTTAGTACTCATCAAAAAGGATAAGTAAACCATCAGTGTTCTTAGAAATAGAATAGGAGACTCCCTAGGTGAGACACTCAAGAACACAATTCCTTTCTTATGAAAATCATACATCAATTTGTTCATCTATTTTGTCATAGTCGGAACCATCAGGTATGAGGTACTAGACACTAGTTCAGTACCAATCACTAAATTTATAGAAATATAAACTTATCTTACCAGTGGAAACATGATAAGTGATAAGGAAAAAAATTAGAAAAGTCAGCGACAACTTGAGAGAGAAAATTTCTCAAGTATTCTTGATCGATATTGAATGATAACCCATATATTATATTCCATCACTCTAGAGAATAAGGTTCAGCATTACTCAACCTTGGCCACTATTCTCCATGAATGATATATAATAACCCATAGAGTTTTTAAAGGATACATGTCAAATATAAAAAAATAATAGCTTTAATGGAAAATATTCAATCCATCTGAAATATGACGTCAAAGAGGTTTCTTTTCGAGAACCTAAAAACTAAAATAAGTCTCAAAATCTAATTGAGAGAAAACACAAGCAATACTATATAGAACATGTCTCTCTTTTTCCATGGGGTGTAGAAATATCCATATAATATGATAAAACTATATATTAAGATTTAAAATATTAACAATACGTTTTGAAATAAATGAATTAGATGGACATGTATCATTTAAATAGTCACTAATGAAAATCTATAGTGATGGTACCTCTCACGCCTGCTAAATCCAAATATTCATCTTATAGAGACTCATATGCTTTGTGAATAATCATTTTTTATATTAATTATAGCTAGAACCCCGTTTCTCATGAATCAATTTTGTGCACCATAGTTTTAACTAGTGATGAAGATCTTGTGCGACTACATGGAGTTGAAAAGGTTGGTAGAAAATCATAAAGACATCTAATAATTTTTTGAATCCATATATCTTATGGCCCTCACTGAACACCATATTTGATTGCACATGTATGCAACATTATTAAAAAAATGAAATCTTCTTGGAACTAATGGAGGTCTTGAACACCCCTCCAATCAGTATCCACCATGTTAATCAACACTCTTACTCTACATTAAAATAATTCATGCTTCCACTAGGAGAAAATGAATCTCGCATCAACCATGACATTCCAACCAGGTCCATTTCGACCATCAATTCTTTATCCAACACGTTATCATGAGAAAGGTTGTTCCTCTAGAAAAAATTGTAATTAATATAAGATGACCTTCCCAACTCGAACCATTTTTTATTTATATTATTATTTGATACAATCATAGGTGAAAATATACTAGGTCATAAAATTGGTTTTCATACTCCATCATGGTCCTGTTAGATTTGATGAGTTTCAAAAAATCAATATTTTTTTCCAATATCATCAAATATAGATATAACTAGTCGGGAGAAATTTTCTTGAATTTTATCCACTATATTCCCTCATTTCTATTTTTTGTCACCGTTGAGTCCAACCATCTCGTACTCAGTCCCTCCAACATGATGATCAAAAACATCACCTTGAGCTCACAATGTGTCTCTATGAATTCAAAATAATGATCAATCATTATCAACAATTCCATAGCCTCTTAAGGATCATCAGATCCTTTGAAGGCTAGTGGAATCAGGTGAAGTAACTCTTCATAAAAATTCTGTAAAATAACCTTCTAAGGTTCCACAGTTGGATCCAAAATTGGAATTGGTTGTGGTGCCTCACCGAGAGATTGTATATTACTCACAATAAACTCAAAAAAATAGGTTCATGAATGTTTTTTCTCACTAAGGTTAACCAAAAGCACACTCATTGATCTGATTATGACATATTTTTAGTGGAATGATCCTACAAATCATATGAAGGGAATTTTAAAGACATATGATAAACTCTCAAATAGTTAAATGAAGGAAAATAAATCCATTAAATATTTTAACAAATATTTCTATTTCAATTTATATAAATAAATATTATGGGAAAGAATCTAACCAGTCCTCATGAAAAATTTCCAAATTACATATATAGTGAATTAATGCTCATTATAGAGAGATCTATATAGACACTGAGTAACACCTATCCCAAGATTCTTGAAATGATTTTAAAATTATATAACAACATAAATGAAATGTGATAAACCATCCACTGATACAATGTTTTCTTCTACCATCCCATTTACCTTGGTAACCTTTATAAATGAACCAGTAATGAAATTGACCGAATGGAATTTCTAATCCCCATGGGTCAATGACTAGGCCTGGCATTATACAATGTTAGAGTGGGAACGAATTTTCCACAATCACAGTTGAATTATGATGAACAAGTTAGTCTGAATACAATAAGAATTCCACATGTAGGGGACTACCAGTATCCAAATAAGAATAAACACCCGAAAGTAATTGTCAATGTATATGAAAAATGGGATAAAAAACCCAGTCTAATCAAACAATAAATTTGACGCCTGGGGATCAACATCTACCACCAACCCAAGTGGTGTGTCACCCTTACTCAAACCTAAAAAATGATAATATAAAAACCCTTGATTGAATAGGTAGGTTGTTAGATAATTACATGAAGGGTATCATCAAGAATTCTATAATAAGATTATAAAGATTAATTAACCAAATAATAATTTCCATTTTAAAAAATTAACAAATCCATTTCAAAATTAAATTTATAAAATCATGAATTAAAATTACAATGATGGAAATGTTATAAACAAATGTCTTAACTAAATTTTTTTATAATTTTTTTTTTCTATATTTCGATGGAATATGAAAATATATTAAAAAAACAATTGAATATATATTTAAATACATTCAAACAAGCAACATGACCATATGAAAAACTCAATGATAATTGGATGATAAATGATAATCACAAACATGAAGGGATTCAAAGATATCTGTGTATACCCACACACCATTGACATGAACCAATGTGTACACAACACTACCCCATTAGGGATATCACCATATAAAACAGATTTTTTAATCCTAAACTATAAGAATATTGTTATCACAATGAATCAGTAATTATATAATGTTTCATGTACTATAAAACAATTCAACAATCAGAAAAATTTTAAGGCTTCTTAAAATTCATTTCATTCATTCCTCCATTTCTATATTCCAATATTCCATTTAAAACACAATATGAGTTTTTACATATATAATTATTTTCAAGATGACTCTAATTTGTTATAAGACAATAATTTTATGAAAATTTTCCCAAATACCAATTCCAATTCTATTCAACCAAATCGATGTCTCAATTTATATTCAAAAATTAAAATTTCTTAAAATTCTATCAATTTAAAAATTACACCCCCTATTCAATTTAATTTTGGGTTTTCCAATTGTCATTCCAAATAAAATTGAAACCCCCTACATTAATAGAAAATAATTTTTTAATACAATGAAAATAAATTTCATTTATATCAAGGAATTGTATTTAAATCCTACAATTGAATTTAAATCAATTGATTTATGTTAAACATAAATGGTTATAATAATAGAACAACCAACCTTTTGGATCATAAGATCATGAAATAAAAATACCTAATAAAGAAAATATAATGAAGAAAATTAGAAACAAGGTTCATTGAATAGATCCTAGATTAATGATTAGATAAAACGGTGATTATATCACCCAAAAACATAGAAATATAAATAAATGAAATCTATTTTATATGGTGACATCCCTATTGGGTTGAAATATGTCATTCATGGAATATAAACTATAGTTTTAGTATTTTAAAATTAATTTTTGTATTATTTATTTCTTGTATGGATTGGAAGCTCGGTTGGGATGCATGGTTATACAACCACACACCCTAATAATGCACCATATTTTGAAGGGGTTCATAGTTCCTCTTTGGTGGGATCATAATTTTCCACACCATACATCATCCATGAAAACCATAACTATCTAGGATTTCTGGGTTTTCCCTTAGAGGGTACACAATTTTAAAAAACTATGCACCCACTATGCACATATAAAGATCATTGAAAATTTTCTAAAATGTCACCCACTTCACCTTCAAATGAAACTGAAGAATTCCATATAAAAAGTGGTGTCTAAGAATACCAAAAAATAATAATGGGATTACACAAATAATTTTATATATTCAACGATATAATAGAATTAAAACACTATCCTACTTAAACATAAAATCCACAGATAGTTGGACAAATATTGATTTAGAAGGAATTAATCTTAATTTAACATTTTTGGAAATTACAAAAGTCCACTCAACTATATTATAAAATGGGAAATCCTCCCTAAAATCATCACACCACATTGAGAAATATCTATTAAACAACCACTTCCAATTTATCTTCTAGTGTTCCCTATCGCTGTTCGTGAATATTTATTCATCCTAAAAGAATATATTTTTTACCAATTAAAGTACAGTTAATAGTGTCATTTAATAGAATAGATAATTAACCTACTAGATTTTGTCGTCTTATAATCCTACTTAAAACCTATAAATTTATTGTACATATCATAAAATAAATGAAAAAAATAAATTCCATCAATATTATTAATTATTTTAATTATAAAATCACCATTATACTCATTCTTTCCCAATAAACATGAAGTGACTGTATCAGTCGTTTATACATATGGATAACCATCTCCTTGAAGAAATACAAATAGCATTTCATTTCCCTATATTATTGAATTTTTTATGGTAATTTTATTTTTTTCTATTTTAATGAGGAAATTATATTTTCAAATAATAATATCTTTTTTTCCTTTTTATTATCAATTCATTTGAGAAACGATAGCATCGTTTGTATAGACTACCACCTATTTTATGTAATGTGATTAATTTTTCATTTATATTTTACATGGATGGAAACATCTTTGATTTTTCTGAATATATATGATAAAAAATATATAATATTTAAATTTTAAACGTCAATTATATTTTAATTTCTTTTGATACATTCATTGATAAATGAAAATAGTCTCCATGTGTACGTATAACCTACGGTCTCCATGAATGGGTATGCTAATTTATATATATACAACCATTATATATGAATCTAAATATCTATTTAATGAATATATATTATATTTATATTGTGTTAAATAACATTGTGTGTTTTTGACAAAAATAAATTTAAATATACTGGGCCTATAGAACATATATACTCATGATTAATGAAACAACTAACACCCAAAAATAAAAATTATAATTGGTAGTTATTAACATGGGGTTGAGTGGTTTTAATGGGATTATATAATATAATGATATTATTAATATAAATCTCATTTAGAATAATAATAAATCATTATTATATATACAAGAGTATAGTGTGCTATCTAATTAAGGTGAACTCCATCTGCGAGGTAATATTTTTATCTCATTAATATTAATTATTTTGTTATGTTTATGACTCAATTGCGGATTATTTATAATATATATCCATTTATAATAAGGATTTAAAAACTATATTTACCATTACCCTTTGATTTTTTAAATTATATTTTTACTCATGTTATACCTATTACATAATATTTTTTGAGTGATCTATTTTTAGTTTTCCAAATGATGCACTTTGTGACTTTTTCAAAACATATATAAAAGTTATTTTTTTAACCTGTATTAATGAATATATTTTAAAACCATAGTGAATAAATTTTTCATCAAATCACTCATTAATTTTTTATATGTTTCATTTGAAATTAATTTTTTTTCTATTATACTTGTTGAATTCTTTAGTAAAAAATAATTTCTAAATCGACATTTTATTTGAATTAATCATTATTAATAGTGATATTTCAACATCATATTCCATATATGTGGAAATTATTTTATGTTAAATATTCTTTAAAATGAATATGTTCCATGGATATCATCATTATTCATTCATAAGATGGTTTATATTTATGATGAAAGGGTGATTTATTTATGAAAACCATTTCATTTCCATTGGGTATATTATGACGACATGTTTATGAATCACATTAAATTTTCATGTATTAGTATATGATGAAAAATTATTTGATTTCCATTTACATTTATGGGTTAAAATATTATAAATTATCTATTATCATTTTTAATAAAATTTTATTATTCTCCTAATTTTATTGTTGTGTCCAATATCACCCTCTAATTCATTGGGTAAATATTGATATCTCTAGAGATAAACATTACATGAATGTGGGTGATCATTGTTTAGTAAGGGGATCTATCCCCTAAGATAGCCTTTAGTGTTTACTTTCACTAATAAAATTGTTTTTTAATGGATCTGTTCCACAATAATATCCATAGAAACGATCCATTACAACAAAGGAAATGATTTTCTATCATTATATGGATTCCAGAATTCAACTTCTTATGAAAAAAAATTGATATCATTGATTATATAATTTTACTCCTAGATGATTCATTTCCAATGATTTGGAATGATTTATTCCATGCCTTAGTATTAAAATAAGTGACATGAATTCTATATTTTTTAAATATTATGATCACATTCATATATAATATTTCTTATGTTATGATTGTATCTCCCTAATTAACCCATATTGTTAATCTATGCTCATATTTCTCTTATATTTCCATTACATATGTTATGAATAAATGTATTTAGTATGATAGGTTTAATATGTATGCTGTTTTTTTGAATTATTTTTTATATTCTATATGAATTTGTTGAACAATTTTTTATGTTTCAAATTTTCTAGTGATACATGTCCTAAATGATAATATTTATGATTAAGATGTAATGTATTGAGTATTTTTATATTATGAGGTAATACCTTTGCATAAATATTTTGTGTCACAATAATTATAGTGTTACCTTCTAAAATAGAACCTATTAGATTGATATATTCATCCTATATTTTTCTTTAAAATAATCCCTATGATTCTCAGCTTTGTTTGGGGGTTAGAGAATTCTAGGAGGTGTTTTTAAGTATGTGTCTGGAATGGGACTTTCAATTATTTTATTATTTTCATCCTAGAAAACTATTTTTAAATATTCCTTGTTATATTATAGAGCATAATAAATTGAAATATTATAAAATTAAATTAGGTGATTTGAAGTAATAAAGATTCATTCACCAATTTGTATAACCTTGGGATGTTATTGTACTATTTTCTAAGGTATTTTAAAATATACATCCAAATTGATTGTTATAAGAAGATCATTTAGGTAATTATTTAGAATAAATAACCTCAATATTGTAGTGATTATTTTTTGAACAAATCCTTGGAAGGAAGGTGTTGTTAAAAATCGACCCCCAGTTTGGATATCACCACATTAGACATGTTGAGTTAGATATTATGAAGAACTCGTTTATGAGAAGAAAAGGACATTTTATATAATTTAGGATACCCTACATCCTAACTAATAATCCATTAGTTTCAATGAATATAATAAAATTTATTTCAGATGATCTCTCTACATTATAATAACCATAAGGGGTAAACTAACCATAATGGTTTTATTGAATTTATGGATCATTTCAAAATCATCGATAACATAAACTCCATAAACAAATATTTTTTTCACCAAATATGAAAATAATATAACCGGGAACGTGTTTAAGATCTATAAACATTAAATTTATAATTAATATATAATATACATATATATAAGGCATAAAAAATCTGAGAAAGTTTTTTCAAAGAATATTTTGATAATCTCCAACCATTTTCGGATTTCTATTTTTCTTTTAATGTGATCCATGTGTTGAATCCATCTAGATGTGAGAATCACATTACCACTTGGCCTCTATACAATTAATGATAGAACTTCAAATTATAGAATAGAAAATTAACCATTTTGAATTGTTTTTTTTTTGATAAATGAATATGCTTATTCTTTGAATAACCTATTAATATTTTTCATTGCTCATGAGAAGGATAATTTTGATATATAAGTCTATTCAAAAGAATGATTTTAAATACGCCATTTAAAAAAAACCAACATTGTAGACCTAAACATCTATATATTTAGGTAGGGTTTATGTTAATAAATTACTTAAACATAAGAAATCCATTAAAAATATATTCTCCACTACTAAACCATATCCAAATTAACAATAGTAATATTATAATTATATCCTATTAAAATGGGCATAATGATAATTATTCTTTTATCGGCTTGTAAATTAATATTTATTTTAGGAAATGATCCTTTCCCACTTACAATTATAATCATTTATTTACTATTAGAATAAATATTGAAAGAATTTATAAATATATTTCAATCAAAATTAAATGTATTTTTTTTAGATTTTGTGTTCAATAAAAAGTGAATAAATTTAATTATTAGTAATGAAAATAATATTTATTCTAATAATAAAATTAAAATACAATTTAATCATGATTAATGGAAAATCCTAGTATATGGATCTCTAGGAATAAATATCATTGAAATTGGGGGTCTTTCCTAAAGTCACATATTTCCTTCTAGAAAATAGATGAGGAACCTATGTGAACGAAAGTAAAGACATGATAGTAGAAAAAAAGAAAGATAAATGCGTAATATAATCAAATTTTTATGGAAACCTATAATGTAGGCCACAAAAATGATTCATAAACATATAATCATGATATTTTTTTTAGTGAATTTATATAAAAGACGTCATTATCCAATGAACATGGAATTTAATGAAACATGTTCTATCTAAATCAAGTGCTATAGATGTTATCTTCAAGAATGTTACAGGAAAAAAACCCTTCCTTGACTTCTCTATTCATACAATTTCAATATTGATGTACCCAATGTATAAAAATAAACACAAACATATGGTATCATAGTTTTTTTCAATAAATCTATGTGAAAAATTCATTTCATTCAGTAATGATAATCAAAATGTCTAAGGATCATTACACATATTCATTTTTATAAATATATTATGATGCAGAAACATATAAAATTTGGACAAGAATGTATGTATTAGTGATCACTCATATTGGAGATTACCATGTGCTGACATCATGATAAGAAGTCTAATCCACAAATAATTACTCACAAATGGATGTAAATTTTATATTACCCCATCATTGAATACTATTTTACAATCGAAAAATATTTCATAATCTAATTATAGTATTTTAATGTGATCATCTCATGAGGAAACTATTATGACCTTATCTATGTGTAAGATACTATATATCATTATTACTATATTTTGATTTATAAAAATGGATAATATTTAATAATATTCATTATTAATGTTATAATCCTTATATATACATGTAATTAATGTATAAAGTTTTTTCTAGAACATAATCTCTAACTAGGACTAGTTCCAAGAATAAATAACATTCTGTATTCTTGACTACAAATTAAGATCATAATTCTATAGATTTATTTATATAATCAAGGGGACCCCCACATGGATTTATGTTGATATTCTAATCATTGCAAGTTGAACTCTCTATGTAGAATAAATAATGATATAAAACTTTTTCATTATATGGTTCACCTTCTAATGTTACCTTTTCTCTTTATTAGGGGCTTCCACTATAGTAATATCACAATAGATTGTGTTATCATCATATGTTCTTTATACCCCATCATGATATTGGATGGGGTTTCATTTTCAATATTGCTCATAAGTTTCCTTATATGGTCAAACATAATTTGTCTCCACTATTAAAATATCTGACCAAAATGAACATTATACTCATCCATCTCACAACACCACTATTTAATGTGATTTTGTATCCAATACATGAATATAGATTCTCATGATCTATATATAATCTATTATTTGAATACCCTACAATTAAAAGTTCCCAATATCATATATATAAGTGTAATATGTAGTCATTAATTTTGTATGACTAAGGATAATATTCACATCCATCCAATGGTTGACACTTAGGTTAGAAAGATATCATCCTATCAGAGTTATAGAATAGGTAAATTCAAGACTACTATGTTGTAGGGAATTCATGAATGATCGAATCAAATAATTTCATTGAATTCTTTCCATTCTATGTATATAATAATGTGTATATGGGAAAATTTCATATAAAGATGAATTCCATGGGATCTTGGAAATAATACCCAATAAGATTGTTCCACACCAAATCACCTTGTTATGGGGTTAATATTATTACTTGAAATTTCATTAGTAGTATCAGTGATCTATCGTGATTGATATTGAGCCCATTAATATATGATTAGTCACCTCCTTACCTAAGAGGGATTAATTTTTTAACAAGACATTTTATAAGGCCCCAGCCTTAAACCTTACTTAATCTTGAGTTATTACAAGATTACACATTGATGATCTTTTCTTGTTTAGTGTTTTAGAGAATTAGATCATGAAACTTGCATTACATTCCACATTTAAACAAAGTGTTTACATAAAAGAAAGTATTCATTTTTCCCATCAACGGAAACATATTTAAAATAAAACATGGATTATTTCTTGACACTTCCTTGACACTATCATCACATCACGTACCTTTCCCTTGACCTGTGAAAAACATTTCAAAAACATGGGATGAGCATAAAAAGCTCAGTAAGGGTTATAAAAAGTATGGAAAGGAAACATGAGTACATATATACAAAATAATGAAATCATACTTTACCCATAAAGCATAAGCACTTTAGCATACCTCATAAAATCATGAATAAATCATAGAAATCATAAGGCATAAAAGGTAACTTGAGGCATTCATAACATTCTTACGTAGGGAGTAACCCTATTGGTTACATTTGGAATACCCACCATAGTATATTCCCAAAATCTCTTCAGAGAAACCTTAATGTTTCACTCCTTCGTGTTACCCAATGCATTGGAGAGATATATCGGGCTCACCAGCCCTTAGTTTATCATGGAACCACCCGTCTTCATAACAATGCCCAAGAACCATAACATAATCGTATCACATAAAACATTCATAAAGGAAACATAACATTTCTATATTGCAATCACAAGATATCAATACAACACATTGATATAATAAAAACATTATGAAAACCATTTTCAATACCAAAATACATGAAAAGTAAAACATGGTATTTATTTTTCATTTAAAAAAAAGGTATGGCTTGTAGAGGAAGCCGAAACTCAAATAATGGTGACGGTGGCGGATAAGTCGTTGTCGCCGCATACGTACGACAAGAAAACATTCCCTTTTGTCATTTATTAAAACTATTTGTATGAAAAAATATTCCTTTTGGATAAAAATAGACGTCAAAGGGGTGTATACACCGTATAAAAGAAAGTTGTGAATAAAATAAAATATTCCTCAATGAAAGGATATTGAGATGAAGTCCCATACAATGACGATATCCTTGGATTAAGGATAAATCAATTACATAATTATGTGTGACAAATGAATACACCAAATATAAGTGGATATTAAGTGTAAAAAAAATCAGAGGTTATTCACACATATTCATAGAACGACAGATTCAAGGAGTAGAAGTTTATCCTAATGAATCAAAACTGGGTTAAGAAGTTCCCTTGCAAAAATTCGACAGCCTAACGGTGTCACTTAAAAATTTAGAAAAAGAGTTGATGAGAGATAAAAATGGTATCCAATCACTTGGTCATAAATTTTACATCAATAAGGATATATAAGAACATATCCCAACATAATAGTATGTGAATTAAAAGACACAACAAAATAAGTCTTTTAAAAAGAGGAGGGTGAAAGGTTCCCTTACCGACTTAGGTAACTTTCGAAACATACACCCCATTGAAGAAGGGTCATAAAATGAATATTTAAATACCCATAAATGAAATTATATTACACAAAGAGTATAATAAGGGGAATTACATACACCACTCAAAGGAAATGGTGGAAAATGGAGCATAAATATCACGGGACTAAAAGTGAGATGAAAAATCCCTTCCGAAAACTCGGCAGCCTAACGGCGCCACTTAAAACATCCAAAATGGATTGATGAGAGAGAATAGGGTCTCTCATAATATGAAAATAAAAAGTACAGTATGATTAATATAAAATAACATCCCAATCATAAGAAAGATGAGCTTAAAAGGAATGACATAATAGAGTGTACTTAAAAAGAAAGAGAGGGGTAGGATCCCTTACCTCGGGTCCGAATTGACTCGATCGTTCTTTAATCTCCTGAATAATAAACTTGAGTTAATTTATACTTCATTAAGAACCTTTTTCAAGTTCATTATTCCTTTTATATCACTTATTACCATGCCATGAACACTATGTTATTATTTAAGTTAATAATGGTCCTTTTAACTACCATTGGTACTTGAGTAAAAAAAATAAACTCTTTATAATTACAAGATGTTAATGTGGAAAAATATCCATTATATCCAGAATTGTATTCATGATTTAGATATCATATATATCATATATATCCAGTATATTCATGCATTTATAATATTACATAACATTTAGAGTTATGAAATGAAATGCACCGTTCATGGAGACGGTAAGTCGTACGTACGCATGAATGCTACTTCCATTTCCATTTAATATTTAATGGAATTAAAACATAATGATACTTAATAGTATTTTAATTCCATTATGGTATCATATATAATATCATTAAATATATCCTTTATACGTACCACATATGGTATTAACGAATCAAATCACTTTGAGGGGGCGGTAGTCCGCACTTTCTAAAATAAAGATATCGCGTATACCCATAATGGAAGCCGTAAAGGTATGACATAAATGAAAATTAAAGAAGCTTATGGAAAAAATAAACATATTATATATCATATATAAATGTAGTGACATCATAATGGCCACCATTAAAGGTGTTAAATGAAGATTGAACAATCATCGTTTCGTGAGGAAGAAAATCGCCAACCACAGAAACAGAATGTTCTTTAAACATTAGACGAAGGTGTGTGTAAGTGTAGCTCTAATATTTATTATAACATCATCCTAGTATATTTTAGATACTTTAGGTGTTACAAAAGAAATGAATAAAAATAGTATAGGGTGTTGGAGAAGAAATATAAAACAAAAGGACTCTAGTGAAGACATTACCTTAAAATCGGGTAACTCCCTTTGGTTTGAGCTCAATGGCTTCCTTGGGAAGACTTATGACCAAAGTGAGGCTTCTAAGAGTTATATAGGGATGTGGAGAGGCAAAATGGGCAGGGTTTGGCCGAGCCAAAGGCTTTGGAAGTGTGGGTAAGGAGGTAGAGGTGGGGGCCTTTTATAAGAGAAGGGGAGGGGCACTCTTGGAAAGTAAGGAAATGTTACTTTATTTTAGAATGAGTTTAGGATTTTAATGGTCCCAAATTGATGTGTTTAGAGGGTAAGGTGATAATGGTTCTAAAAAAACCCATACAATAGGTTTTGGACATGTGTAGGTCTTATATTTTACATTATCTTTCCATTTTATTTAAATCGTTAAATAATGAGGTCATCGCTGCATCATCATGATGTCATAAATAATTTAATTTATTTAATGTATAAAAATTATAATAAAAAATTCTATGATGTAGGAAATCCTTTTATCTCTGTAATGAATATTTATATTCAAAAATCTTATTTGTATAACCCCATGTAAAATTTTTTTTAGTAAAACATCTCATGTTTGTGTCATTTTTACTTTAACATTAAATAAAAATTTATTTATGTCATTTCCCAAGCATAGTGACTCCATGGGGTCCCAAAGATGACCCATGGAATGTATTGGTCGGCCATGACAGATCCAATGAGGGTAGGACATGTTTCAAGCTAATATCATTTTATTAAAACATTATTTTTACCTTAAACTACACTAATTACCTCTAATCGAGATTAAAAACATAAAAGTTACTACTCACCAAAAAATTATTTTAATCCCATTGAACCACATTTTACTTTTTAATGACAACCATGTATTTCAGATTTTTGAAACTCAAAACAAAAAGGTGGCAAAATTTCATTTAAATGGAAAATCAGTTTTTATAAGTACCACTTAGTGGTTTCTCTATTCATAAAAAATTGATGTTTTTCAGAAAATTACCAAAAATTCACCCTAAGATATATTTGATATTCCAAATTCAAAAATGATGTCTATTTTAAAAAATTCAAAACATATAAATTGCATTAATTAATTTAATAATTAATTCTAGCTGTCAAAACAAATAGCGTGTTTTTATGAAACAAAATGTATCAAAAGATTGACACTAGTTTAAGTCCGATTTCAAAGTGAAATTAATTCCAACGACCACTATTAGATTAAATGGTAAAAATATATTGTAATTTAGCTTTAAAACCAATTCAAAAGATAATCTAATCATATAAATAAATTAGATTAAAAAGTGGTTTTGAATTAAAATACAACATTTTTCACTATTCAATAAAAAATGAACTTTATCGGAAAAATACCAAAAAATTACACAAAGTAAATTTTGATGTCCCGATTCTAAATAAAAATTTTATTATGTCAAATATAACACATAAAAATTTCAAAAAGTGGATTTAAAAGAGGTTCGCCATCAAAAGGCGGTTAATCGACCCTTTAAAGAATATTATAATGTTTATGCTTAAAATTGGTTTCATTCGCATTTTTAATCCTCTAAAATTTATTGTAAAAAGTAAAAATATTTGAAAAACATATATAATCATTTTTTAGTTAGTTCTATTCATTCCCGCCATCACAACAGCTAGGCGTTAACTACCATTTAAAATAATATTATTTTATTATTAGAGTGCAATGTAAGATTCCCAAGAAACTTATTGTTGCGTGTTGGGTACGCCATCGAGCATAGAATCCCATTTAGAGTAATATTAATATTTTATTCAAAAATATGGATAAATGTGAAAATGTCATATTCTTTATTTACCTGGGGTATTACACATTTACTAAATATAAGAATAGTATTTCGTTTCTGATAATTAATATGTCATCAGCATATATTATTAAGAAACTTAATGCAAACACACTAAACTAGATATGCACAAAAGGATCTCATTTAATCTTTATGAAACTAAATTATCTTATGGATTCATCAAACCAAAATTTCCATGACCTGGATTCTAACATTAGTAAAAAATTATATAATTTCTATTTTTATAATTTGTTTGAATCCTTTGGAATCAAAAACCATTTGGGACTTTCATATAGAAATATTCCAGATGTTTCAAATTAAGAAAATATGACTATCAATTCATTTTCTACATCAGATATTCATGTAAATCCTAAAATTAAAATAGATTTCTATTGAATTTTATCCTTGAAAAAAGTGAAAAGGTTTCATAGCATTCAATGACCTGATACAGTTTTAACCCTTCAAATATACTTGTGGCTTATTGGTAATGAATTTTCCATAGATACCATGTTTCATCTTGAAAACCCATTTTGAACAAATAAGATTTACATCACCAGGAATATCTACAAAAATTAATACATGTTTCTATTAACCAGAATCCATTTCAAAATTCCTATCCTTTTTCCATTTAGTAATATCATTTCATTATTATGTATCCTTTTTTGTAAATGTATAATTATTATCAAATAATTATTAATTTACATTAATTATATATATATATATATCCATATTTTTTCATTAACCATTATTATACTACTATAAAATAGTTTTGACTCTAGAAAATTATATTACCTATGAATTTGTGGAATTTGATTCTCTTCATATAGATGTGTTTCTTGAGGCTATACTTTTCCAATTTCTATCCCACCCCAATTATCTATTTTATATATGGGCTCCCAATTAAAGAGTCTTGAATTTATTTCCACAATTACATTGTTGATTGATGGGTTGTATAATTAATAAAAATTATTTCCTTGTGGTTTCCAATAACGTTACAATTCATTCCTTGAGATGAAATTATGATACATGAACCTGATCTAACTATTAATTTGTATCCCCAAAATTGTATATTTGACAACATGGTTTCAGTTATTCAATAAATATAACACTGAATAAATTTTATCAATTTAATTGGAACATTTATTACTATATTTTATAATATTTATCATACATATCCCTAAATGTCTAATGGAAGACTCTAATGACCCATCATTGATATCTCTATTTCAAACAAGACGTCGCTCCTCCATTAACATACATTGTTCCACTAGGTAATATATAGAGTAGTTTGTTGGGTTGGAATCCTAAAAACCACTCTATTATCAACGATGTATTAATCTTGATATCCTATAACATTGTCTAAATTGAGTTTCATAATATTCTTACAACACTATATCGTAACTTCATTTATTATTTAATTGAATTAATCAAAATATTTTCATTTATATACCATAATTTAGAGATATTCATATCTACTAAATTCATCTATAAATGCTAATAAATTTGAGTACCCACCCCTTATTTAAATATTATGTGGTACAAAAAATTACTATTAACTAATTTAATATGTTTGTTAGCCCTTTCACTATTTGAACATAATTGACATTTTCTGATTCATCTATATAAACAAGGATGAAATACAATTAAAATTATTTTTAAGGAATATTAATACCAATATTCATGTAATTAAATCCTAAAATTTTTATTTACATGACATTAATAGTGATTACATAGTTTTGTGTGGTATTAGTCAGGTTATGTTGATTATTTATCCATTTCCAATACCTGTTTCATATAATCCAATATATAATCAATATTATTTAATTATTTGTGAGGAAAATATTATATATTCATGATATAAAAGTCATTTATTTAATAAATTTAAAATAATTACATCCATATGATGTTAGGATTGTGATAGTTTTTTACATTTTGAATATAATAAGAATCATTAAATCCCAGGATCATTCCTAATAATAGTGAGTGGTCGTAGTCCTTGATAACCAATGTTATAAATTTGGATTCATTGGATTTTTTTAAGACTACCTCCCCTTGTTCTATCAATCATAATACACATTGTTAATAAGTTTGAATACATAAGTGAGTTGATAAATCAATATCGAGCCTAAAATTTATAAAAAGGGATCAAATAGAAATTATAAATAAATATTGAATATTCTCATTTTTTTGTAGGTATAATTTTTTAAAGTACCATTCATGTCACATGTGTGAAAAATATCATCATGCTCCCTTATATACCCCTAGATAATTATATATGTTTATGTTTATTGTAATAAATATTTTTAATTATAAGTCCTTCTCCATTATATTTATTCACTATATGGATTAAAGGATTTCCATACATCTTCTCTTTATTTTCATGCATATGAATACAGAGTCTATATCGAAGATATTTCATGTTGATGTTCACATTGAAATTTTAAAAAAATGATAAAGAATCTCTGATGAAGTGAAAAATTTATGATATTTGTGCATTGAATGTATGTAAATTGTACCCAAGAATCGGTAGGTTCACAAAGGGGAAAATTTGTTTTGCAATGTGATGAAACATTTGTAGCATTCATGACCCAACCTAAAGAGGCTCTCATGGATGGAGATAATGCAAGTGTGACTACACAATTCCCCCCATCAATAGGCTTTGGGATGATAACTCACACCTGCTAGGAATATAAAATATGGGGGAGTCCATACTCTATGGTACTTTTTTTCTCACACACACAGATCCATCTCCCGGGAATAGTGAATAGAATATAATAAACCTAATACCATAATGTGTCGATGCATCTATCCTATACTCATAAAACAACAGAAGAACTTGATGCATGAAAATAAGTATGTAAAATTCCACACAAAAAAAATCAATCATCCAAATTGTTAATAGGGGAATTATATCAAATGGAACTATGTATACACAACAAGGTCTATCTATCATAATACACAAAAACATATCATTCTCCTCCTAATAATATATCTAAAGTAATATATTCTATATATAAAATTAAATGTGTTGTACCATCCCTTACCAGGGTGAGTATAGAAAAACCTAGTAGGAACTATAAAATCCAAAATAAAATATAGAAGATGAAAGTAATTAGTCTTATTGATCCAATGAAAAGTGAGAAAACCCTACGGAGAGATTACATAAGACTACATATTTTCCATTCCTCTAATATATATGGATAGATAGATCAAAACCATATTGTATTTCAAATACAAATAACTTTAAATAATCCCAAAAGAACCTAGATATAATAATCTCTGAAATCAAGTCTCATTGTCTATATCATTCCAAAATATCCTACTCAAGGATCAAATGACCACTCAACCAATATTTCTCACTCAATAATCCCCACCATCCTTGATGTCACTCATATGAGAGATATTCCTCATTGGGTATATCCCATCCATCCTTGATGGGACTCTTCTGAGATATCCTAGCCATGGGTCATCACTATGATGATGGAACATCCTCACCATCCCTGATAAAATACAACAAGGAGAACATGATCTTCAGATCTATCCATAGACGAAATAATAGTGGAACCCATCACATAAATTTACTCAACTAGGTTATCTCACTAATGATTCTTGGGGGACTCGATGAACTCTAATAAATCCTAGAATATCTCAACTCACATATATGGGATGACACCCATTACCAGTAGGGAAAAAAATGAACCTTCTATGGAACACTAATGATCCTATTTATCAGAATAGTGATCACACCATTGTCTATAGTAGGACATAAATATAAACCTAATGATACTTATAACCATTGTACATAGATTGGGGATTTCACTCAGGAACACTGGCAGATATCAAGAACATAATATTGATCTTACTTCCAATTAAAGGATCACATATAAAACAATTCTACAAAACCTAATTTATAAACAATCTATACATGGGGTCTACACACTTGTACGACTTTTTCACTGATATCACACCCCCTCATAGGTATGACAATGTGATCGAGGATATCACCTTGGCACTATGAGAGAAACATGAAATATATCGAAACTCATCCAACCAAGGGGATCACACACCAATATATAGGTTGTAATACCACATTCTTCCCTCAATGGGATTGATATTTGGATCACTCTAACTGATAATATTCTATGAAAGACTAACAAATATCCTACAAGAACTACCGCACATCACATTACACATTCTGAAACAATGTCCACCATAACATTCCATTATGTTAACTAGACAAGATATGTTTCATTATGACTCCATAAAAGTATTGAGAATGATATCCCTTATATATGAGTCTATATTGGGAGTATATAATGTTTACCCAAAATACTCATCATGTCTCTGGAAATAGGATTATTTCCTTGTACCCAGTTGTTATAGAATGTGTATAGGGAGAATACATGTTGTGTACCAAATGTTACATGTTGTGTGATATTGTTTGATCACATAGTCCTTGATTTAGAGAAACAAATTATGACTATTAATGTAACTATATGTGGTGGTAACCCTTGGTATAAATTGTGTTCCTACTATCTGGGACCAAGATAATGTCATTGCCTATTACGATGTACACATAAGACATGGTCGTGTAATTTCACATCAATATGTCCCCTTAATTTGTGTGTTTGTCCTTTTACTCAGCTACGTGGCCATGGATCACTACATGGTGTGTACCCCCAGTATATGGTGTATGTTACAAAAAGAGAGTATTCCCCAAATTGGAAGAACACATAATGTGTACTCCTACACTACATGCTATACGATTTGGAATTCTGAATGGGAAATATATAAAATCCAATAGAATCTCCCAATTTCTTCTTAATCACCATATATGAATTCATATAAAGAATTTAGAACATTAAAATACACAAATATGGTGTCATTATGAAAATATTATAAATCTACGTACCTCAGGGTTAAACACTGATGCATTTGGACCAACATAGAATTTAAATGTTTCACCACCTCAATCTAGTGAATATTGGGATAATAAATGAGTTATGATTGAATGTTATATCCCTCAGACTGGCCTCCATTATTCTATAATGAATGAGATAACATCTATCAAACATCCTTATATGTGTAAAACCTAATGTTGGAGGATATAATAGTTTATTAAATAATAAATTAATATATCATCAACATGCATTACAATGCTCACCCTCATTTGGGAACATCATACAAACACTATTTATGATGATATAAGGGTGTAACCCATGTTATATGAAAAATTATGGCCTCTTATTTAATTTCTATGAATCATATAAGGGAATGGAAAATGTTTGTAACAAATTTATGCATGTGTTATATAAAATATTAATTATTTTTAATATCACTAATCCAAGCCTCTCCATGCCTTGAAATATCACCTTGAATCAAATATATATTTATAAATATTCATATAAATATTAAAAATGTTAAATGATGTTATAGTTCCATTAAACACCCCAAAAAAATTTTCATTAAGAAAATACCTACGGTCAATGGGCCATTTCTCAATTTTGGCATGTAATATGTGTGTAGGGGCCATACTAATGGGTATATTGTGCTACCAATTTAGTCTCATATACTAATGATCACTCTATATGATTCTAATATTTCCTATAAAAAATATATCTGCATAAGTACAATACCTTGATTTGAACTATCTTGTTAGAACACAACCACAACTGGGTACCTCAAACGGTAGATCTACACCAACCGCACAACTATGATTAGGTATAAATCATGCATTGAGATATGCACATGTCTCCCCACCAGTGATAGGTTAAAAAACACTAAAATATCTTTGAAAATTTAGTCATAAGTTCCAGTACTAAAAGACCACTTAAATTGATGTGGAAACTAAAATATCATGGTATTAAGCATCTACCCCTAGAAGAAAATAAAAATCAATATCCACTTCTATAACTAAATATATCCCCCAAAAACATTGACTCCTACTGAAACATGCCAATATAGTAGTGACCTATAGGTATTCATTAATATAACATCAAATAGTATTATGTACGTGGCGTACGGACAAATACAACTGAAAAAAATCCCAAATCATATTTCCAAGAACCCATAACAAATTACATACTTTGAAATAATACCCTCTCATGGGTGTACTAAAAGGTATATGGATACTCCACAACTCTTAGTATCATATAATTATTGGTTCCAAAATCAACCCTTAGATGGTTGATATACTCCCCACCTATAGAAAACTAACATTAACATTTAAAATGGGTATCTGATCACATAATACCTCACAAAAAAGCACCAAAATATGCATCCGTGCCCTATTTCCATAGTATAATGATAATTAATATCATGTGTAGTTATGTTTAAATTAACACACCCATGATTTTGAATTATTTATAGTCATAATTCCTTATTAAAATACACACCGGAACATAAAAAACCTTCACCATTAGAATCTATTGTTTTGACAACACCCTTGGTTCCCCCAACACAGAACCGAACTAAACTCTACTAGGTCAACTATCAACCACATTTAAAAACGATATTTGAAAATAATTTTCATCAATAAATCATTAAACGTTCTATGATATCTCACAATGAATATTGAAATCTTATAGAATTTCAAGAATTCATCCTTATGCTCCCAAAATGAATCTTTGAGGTTGAGAACACGAGGGTACGAATGAATAAAACTCCAATTGGAAAATCTATAATTTGTGAAGGACTATTTATATATGTATCTCATCAATACCTCAAGAAAACAAAGGATTTAACTTTTTTACAAACATGTCCATACCATGATATAATCATTCAAATATTCATCTATTGAATAAATGATGATGATCTAAGGGATTCAATAGATATTTTGATGAAACATTTTGGGTAGTTCCATGGTTCAAGACTAGGAATAATTTTATATATTAGTGTGTAGGTATACACCACATGTCCTTTTGAAGATGTCTACAACACAACCACCAATTCAAGGAAGTGAAATCTCATAGACATACTGATCCTGGGGTTATACAATTAATATGTTAATAGTTCGATATATCCTCCCACACAAGATATCATCCTTCTCATCTATGGATCATTCACATATAAAGGTGGAAATACTAATACCAAAGACATGTATCACAACAGCCTATACTAGTGGATACCTTGTAAGATTATAATGCAGGTAACAAATACAAACTCAAGAATGAATCATAGGGTTTCTATACCTTTATAGAAGTATTATAAACAAGTCAATCTCCTCTAAAGTCGGGTCAATCATTTAAAAGAATTTTGTGACCTATGATCCTTTATGCTGGATTCCTTTTGGTTATAAATAAATCAAAATGTTACAATATTTTTCCTATTCCTCACTAATTGAATACACTGAGGGAAAAGTTTCACATAACACGATTATAATTGTAATTAGGTGAAAAATATAATTCTACACACTATAAATCTATCTAGCCTCAATGCCAGAACTTTGTCATCCTGAAGCTCATACATTAGCATACCCACATATATTCTAATATCTCTAACACCAACCCCTAAAAAACAACAATGAACACATAAATTAGAAATATCAATCGCTATAAATCAATATTATCCTATTTTGGCTACATTGAATTGCCCATTAGTTTTTCTACCACTTCTTAAGAACTCACGTTATTGTTGGAATTTTTGCCTCTTTCATGAGAGTCCAAATACTCAACATGAATCACTGTCATAATGATCTATATACACCACACAAAAAACTATATAATCATCGATCAAAAATAGGAAATTAAATCTTACCTCCCACTTATATCAGAATATATAACTACAAATGTATAAATGATATATATCATACCTATAATCATTATCATATCCTCCATGTGGTAGGCCTATATGGAATGAAGATGTTCTCTCCCCCATCCTCCAATTGAATATTCTTGGAACATATGACGTAGGGATGTTAGTGACAATAGATTGAACCATATTCCACCTGATGTTGTTGTCCTCACGACGCTACCATATCGACAATATTGTGGAAGAACCTGATCATGTTACATTATCTACTATAGATGATATTCATCTATTTCCATACCAATAGCTAGGTGGGTTAGTCAATTATTCATGAGTTTTATAATCTTTTAACATGAAAAAACGAAACCTCTCTTAGAGTTGAGTGGAACGATCTAGGGAGCCATGAGTTCCAGATCCTCCATCCAAAAATTGTATCTAGATATTTTTCGTATGATTAGATCCCTAGGTGCACCATCAGCTACCTATTACCAAGGTCTCATAATCTGCGTTCACAATTCTAACAGTATGAATCTACTCACCTAGAAATATATATATTACTAATTCATTCTTGATCACCCCATCATAAGTTTGAAAGAATAATGATTCCAATAAATCCATGATATCTTTGAAAAATCTATATAATTAGTCTACTTATTGGAAAATGGTTCTCATACCATATATAATGATTATATTAAATGGCCTTTAACCCCACCAATTATTTCCCAATTGTCATGCTATAATAAAAAATCAGTAAATTCTCTGGGATACAAACTGATCACAATGTGGATGGAAAAAAGTATTCTCAATAGTGATTCTAAAAATCTATCCTTATCAGTGACATATAACAACAAGTCTATTTTTCAGACTCCATTATCAATAGATACAGCCTTGAAGGACATTATACACTCGGATCACCTATTACATCCCCATTAATAATTGGATTGATAATTTTCCAATTTTATAACATATATTAATATGTTATATTATTTATAAAATTCTTATGTAGTTTTTATTCAAAAATGTACAAGTTTTAATTATATTATTATTTTGTTAGGTTATTAATAAATAATTGTTTTCTAAAATTTATAATGTAAATTTTAAAAAATGAACATGATTTTTGAAATCCTCATGTTGAAATATTCATTGGATGGGTTTTTTGTAATTTTCTAGGTTGTTTCATACTTTTATTGATAGCGCATAATACTAAATGTGAATTGAAATATACCATCTCAATTAATTTCTTATAAAGACAAAATAAATTACTAAACTTATTATAATGTAACATCAGTTATTTATGCATAAAATAATTTAATATATGTATTTTTAATAAATTTTAAAATGTAATTTGATATAAAATCATTGAAAATATTTTACCTTTTTCTTTTTAGAAACTCTATTTTTTGATGATTTTGTAGTAATAATTTTGAATTAAAATTCTCCTTTATCATGAATGAAATTATAAAAATCCGAATAAATTTTATATAATAATAATATATATTAATTAAAATGATTTCATTAATTTATGACCAAAATTAATAGTGAATTCATAAAATATTAATTACTATGGTGTTGTTAAAAAATGGATTTTACGTGGATCAAAATTTAAATTTATGTCAAAAAATATAGTATACAGTTGTCTAAAAAAATTATATACATATTTATATCATTAAACCTATAATGTAAAAAAATGATTCATTTTGGATTCTTATGGAATATGAAAAATGTGGATTACACTTTATCATTCAAAAATATCAGTTGTCCCATTTACCCACCATATTAATGGTCAACACCTCTCTTCTCTTATTCACATAAAAAAACCATATTTTTTGATAAATTACTAATATAAATATGTACCAAAATTCCCACAACTCATCCTGAAATCATTTTTTTGGAATAAATCCTTCATTTGACGTCTTTAGTGATAACCTTATCAGAATATCCAAAGAAATGGTAATGTTATTCAACGAGTACTATAATTTTATTTCATTTCCACCTAATAATTATTATTAATACATGAATATATAATAACATAAATATATTCTATATAATTATATATTATTAGGTTAATTTAAGAACATAAATAATTTCCATCATCAATCAACCGGGTTACAAAATTTTCATTCATGTATACATATGACTATCACATCTTGAAACAATGTCATTTTTTCTATTACCACCATTCATGATTGGGTGTGATGATAATAGTAAAGTATATATATGAAATTTATAAGGTAATTATGACACTAGAAAAATTATTTCATATATTAATTTTTATTTTCTATTCTAGAAGGTATATGATATTGTACATCTTGTGTATGATGGACTACTACATTGGGATCCAATATAAATTATTTTTATCTAACATGTTGTATGAATGCTTGTAAGAGTATTAATATTTTGTGAATGGGATTTAAATGAAATAAATATGATACTAATATAATATTTATCATTATTTAATTATATTACATCATTTTATATTATACCTTTTCATTCATTGAAATAGTCATAATTGCATTCATGTATGAACAGACTATCGCCTTTATGGAACGATGTGAGTCTATTTTCATCACCACAACATCAGAATGATATAAAAAATATTTTATAATTAAATAATATATTATTTTATTTATAATTATCATTATGTAAGAATAAAAAATAGATATATCCTTTCAATAATGATCATTGAAAAATGGAAATGTTATTCCTTCATACGTATGACATACCATCTCCATGATTGTATCTTTAGTTCATTTTTAATAAACATTATTCAAGATTGTTTTTAAATGAATAATTTAACTATTAATATTATAATTATTTTAATATTAATATTAAATATATAATTATATAATGATCTCTTTGACCATAGTTGACAAAACAATGTCATTTTGGACATATATTCCTATTATCCTAAAATATATACAATGTAAATATAATTGATAATGGAATTATACATATCTTGATAACAATTTAAATAAAATTAATAATTAAAATTAAAAGGAATATTAATAACATAAATAAATACAAAAATGTTATTTTTTTGGATTTTATGGACTCATGTTCCAAATTAGTCTAAAGGTACTAGATTTCATCGTAATTACATTTTATTATGGAATATTTTATTATACACCTATACTCGTTAAAGAAGAGTATATAAAGACAATTTGATAAGTTATATCAATCATATATCTACTTTAAAAGTATTTATTGTTTTTTATTTGTATTCATTAATGTGTATTTTGATTCAAATATTTCCAATGTGATAGGTGTCTTCCATTAAAAATTCAATTTTATTATTTTCCTCCAAAAAAATTCTATTCCACTGAAATGTTTTTAAGATGTGGTTATAAAAAATATTCATTAAATATTTATTAATAACAATCTTTTTCTCATTATAATTTTTTTAATGGTTTTAAAATGGAATTTTTTATGTGATTTATATATAACATTTTGAAAAATGAAAAAAGAATATTTTATTAAAAAACATGGTGATGATGAGTTTTTCCACACTGAGGTCATTATTTTATTTATTTATTAGTTTTCTAGAGTACAATATTCTTCAATGTATATACCCTTATTCCATTTAGTAATTTACATTAGTATTTAAATTTTCTACATATAATATTCATATTTTCCTCTTTGAAAGAGATTTTAATAAGATTGGATATAAATTTTCTAATGATTAATGATGGAATAATTAAATCATGGATTTATTTCTTAATTTTGTGGTTCTATGCAACTATATATAATGGGTACACTATGATGGTGTTGAGTGCGATCTTTATAAGCTACAATATTGGTTCTCCTAGAGAGTTCTCCAATGAGTAGGATAATGGTTTTTTATTGTCGAGAATTATATTTAAATGTTTTATTATAGTTATTATATTATTTAGGGTTTTATATGGGTTTTATAAGGTATCTAATAGATGATTTCCCATGTTTTATACTTAATATTTATATTATTTCTAATTTTTTTCAAAAGCAAATATAATATAATATTTTCATGTAATGATATTTCCATTTGCATATAAAAATATAGCTTATTTATGAAATGTTTTTTTTGTATTTTTATTTTTTTATAATAGTAATGGTTTCTACATTTTCATTAACATTAAATGTTTTTAAAATGTTTTAGACAAGATTTAAGGACGGGTAAGGGAATTGTAGTGATAAAATTTTATATTGTATATATTTTTTATAAAAAAATAATTTTTTGTTATAAAATTTTTATATGTAGGAAAAATGTATATATAGATGATGTGTACAATTTGTATTTTATAAAATCTATATGTATATGTTATTACCTGATTCCCCAAAACTATAAACCAAAATAGATCCTCGAGCTGAAATAAATTAAAGGTTTGATGAAAACTCATGAGTATGTAATGTTTATTGATGGGTATATATTATTGGCATCATAAGTGTGTGAAGATAACATTATACATTCGGATAATGATAATGCAATTACAATAAAATATTTTACATATTAGTCATGTTAAAATGATATAGAATTTGATGATTACTATATTGATTTTTCATTACAATGTTTGTTAATAATATTTTTCCAAATTGGAAACATGGATGATTTAGTGGGAAGGAACTATTAAGAAAATATAATTCTATGTCAGTATCGTGATACAATTTTAATTGAACAAAAGTTTTTAATATAGTTATGTCTTAGTTAAACCAATCAAAAAATGGAAGTGGTTTCCTTGCCAGAGAAGAATATAATTACTATAAAGGAATAAGTATATATTAGATAATTCATTAGGAAACATCCAACATCATTTAGTGAAACAATTTTCCATGTGGTAGTTGAAGAATGGATAAATGTTATGGAGAAGATATTTGAATTCATGGAATTTTTAGAGGATTAACAGTTAACTCATTTTGTTAATCATTTAAAATATGAAGTTGATTGATGATACTATTTCATTAATATTCCAAAATAGTTAGATGATATTTATTATATTTAATGAGATAAATTTTATTATATTTTCATATATAATTATTAACATAATGCATTTTAATATGTATTGAAAAATATGTAATATTTGAGTGAAAATAAAAAATATTTGGGGGCCACACATAAAACTAATTTTATAAGATTAGATAAGTAGATAATATATTTTTTTTGGGAAATTTATAGTCAAATGAAAATAATTTACCCAAAATTGAAACAAATAATATGGATTTAATTGGATGGTTGAAAATTTAAAATCTATGAGATATTTATTCATTGTGTTGAAAAAAGTGTATATATAGATTCTTATCTCTTATGTGGTATGTGATAATGAATGTATGAATCGATCAGCATGGTTGGTGATGGGGAATCATACTTCGACAAAATAATATCAATAAAAATAACATTCTCATATTTTTTATTGGGGGTAAAAAGTAACCAGCATAATGTTTTATCAATAACAGGAAGTTTTATCATTGTATGATGTTTCTCTATATGACCCTAGATTATAAGAAAACATGTCTTGAGGAATTAATTATGTGGGTAACCTATATCCATACAATAGAAACATTATTTATATTCAATGTGTTGGTTTATTATGATAAAATTTTCAATATATTAGTAACTCATGTTGGAATTCATCAAATCAGATTCCAAAGGGTGCATAAAAATATTTTTCAACTACTATGATTGATGTTGATCTATAATATAATGTGGGAATGAGTAGGTTACTTCTATATTTGAGTAATTCCAATACACTATTTTACTTTGGATCATCAAATTAGTTAATTTCTATGAAATTTGAATTAAAATTGGGAATATCAACAAATAAAAATCATATACAAATTTTGACGAAAACATCAAGTGGAAGTATTAAATTAACTATGATACATAAGAAAAATCATATTTTTATCAGTGGCATGGTCTTTCCTAAAAATCATTTTGAACTATCCTTAATATACATTAATAAAAAAATTCTAGGGATTGGATTTCAATTTATTGTAATAAGTTAAATTGTAATACCATTAATGTGTTCTTCAACGATTTCATTCAATAGATAAGATAACAATATGATACGAAATTTAAAAGAGGTGTAAGTGAATGTTTCCTATATCACATTTTTGGAAATAATGAAACTCTTAAAATTACTTTTACGTTAGTAGTAAATGAATAAATGGATATTATTTTAGTTGAATTAACTAATTTTCTTGATTTTGTGGTATTGTGGTCTATTTAGTTAGTTTATGACTCTATGACTATTTATAAACACCATTATAGAAAGGATAAAATGGAACTTTTAGAAATGAAAATAAAATTTCTTGGATTTTTTGATTAAGGATTCATCTTTCCTTTTAATTCACTTTGCTGAGCATCATATTTTTTTTATAAAATAAAATGACTGTTCAATGGGGATTTGTATTGATTTTGAAGCCTTAAATTACATCACTTTTATTATGTACTAGTTTTTTTCATAAATCAATGAAATTTTTTATTCGATCAAGTGTGTTCAACATTATGAGAGGTATATTTGAGGTTCATGTGCCATTAGATGATGGTGAAGCAGGATGATATTCCAAAAGGACATATTTTAAAATTTATATTGGTACTGTTTTTTTTGTTATATTATTTGTGTTATATAACATTTCTGCTGTTTTTATGAAATTATGAATAGAGTTTATGATTTATTCATAGAAAATATTTTATTTGTGTTTACTGATGATATTACTTTATATCCTATAAGTTACTATTGACATGAATTACATGAAAAAATCATTTATCAAAATGATATATAAAATAAATTAATTTGTAAATTTTGAATTTTTTAATTTTTTTTCTAATAAATTTCGTCCATTTAAAATTTTCATTATAAATATGGAATAATCATTAACCCATCAAAACCGAAATTATAGTAGAATACCAAAGACCAAGAAATATCATATAGATTCATTGATTTCTTAGAATATGAAGTTTTTGAGGTCATTTTTATTACAATTCTCAGTTTTCAAGTTCACTGATTACATTAAATCAAAATAGAGTTAAATTCATCATGACAATATAAAAATCTGATTGTTTTCTAGAACAAAAAACAATATTTATAAATTATATAATTTTGAATCCAAGTTCTAGAAAATCAAGAAATCATCATCTACAATGATGATTTGTCGAATGAAATTGGTTGTGACCTAGTGAATAATGATCAAGTAATTTTATATCATTCATATCATTTAAAAACCATGAGTTAAACGTTCGAACACTTGATTTGGATTTATCTACCATGGTTTTAAATTTAAAAATAAAAAAGAAACATTTATGTGGGGTAATCTATGAAATATATACCATCCATAAAATATTAATGTATATAGTCACTTAAAATGAATTTATTATGAGATAGAGATGATTCATGGAATTAAATAATGATTATTATAACATAATTTAGTATAATATTCTAAAATAAGAAAAATTATTTGGATCATTGGGTGAATAAATAATGGTACATTAACCATGTTAGTTTTTGGATTGTAACCTCTTACTTAATTATTAGTTGAATTTTTTCTTATAAGTCATGGATTTAAGGTCTTCTAATATTTTTTTTTCAGATTTCATTATAGAAATGATTGTTATAAAGCAATAAGAATAATCTGGAGGGGGATCAATCTATACCGAAAATGATATAATCCATTAATAATTTTAGGTTTATTGATTTTTAATATTGATTTAGATTGTGTTTTAAATTTTTTTAATTAATTATTTTTACCTTTTGATTCCCAATTATACAAAGTGTTGTTGACTGAAGCACAAATATATCAATTTTTTTTAATTCCAGAAAAATATAAGAAGTAATGATGCCATCTAGAGTATTGAAGGTGGGATGTAATGGATAGAGATATTTCTATCTTACCTAGGAACTGTTCTACTTACCATAAGGTCAAATAAGAATAACAGTTACGAAAAATAATGCATCCAACATTTCCAGTGATAAAGTATAAATGGGAGAATATAATTATGGTATTCAAGGTTAGATTAAAAATTACTTATTTATCTAACAATGTGATTTGATTTGCAATTAACATTTAAATTTTTTATTATATTCTTTAATATAAGATACATTCTCACTTGGTCATAAATATAAGGACACAACCATAAACATTTCATAATCTTGAATCATTTGAATTATTCAAATTGAGGATCTTTTCATGATTATATCATTAGAGAATTAAGACATTAATATTGAATCTCAAAATTTACAAAGTATAAACATCTAAATAGATTAAATTTTTTTCATAAAATAAAAACTCTTAAAAAAGTGAAACTAGTCTAGTTCCTTATTTTAGACAACATGACTTTTCAGTGATCCCATCCTTGACCATATAATTCATTAAGTCCTGTGAAAATACATTTCAAAACATGGGATGAGCTTAAAAATCCCAAAAGGGTAATATAACAAGAAAAGAAAACATTATCCCATCAATATATACAATTCAATGAATCAATACTTTTTAATCAAAACATTCCTTATGGAATCATAGGATTTATGAATAAGGCATAGAAATAAAAAATAATAAAGTTAAATTGTGGCATCCATATCATACATACATTGTATCTATCATAGATACATAGAGAGTAAATTTCGGAATACCCATCATGTTTTATTCCCTAAATATAATAGTAGAAACATTCACGTTTACCTCCGTCACTTTACCTAATTCATTGAAGAGATATCTTGGGCTCACCCACCGTAGTTTTTTCATGGAACAACCTGCATGCGTAAACAATTCCCCTTAACCATAACAAATTAATAACACCTAAAAATTTGTAAAGGAATGATAACAATTCCATATTATAATCACTACACATCTTTTCAAAATATTTACATAATCAATGCTTCAACGAAACATTTTCAAAAACATTGAAAACATTTAATAATGACATATTTGAATCATTGTGTCCCATACCACATTGATTAATGGAAAAGAAATTTTAATTTCAAAACATTAATATCTATATAAATAAATCATCAACAACTTTTTTAAATCATCAAAATTAATGAATATTATTTATAAGAATAAATCATTAAATTATTTAAAATGATATTTTTGTTAAAGAGTTCCTAACAAAATGACACACGCTAGAGTACAAATAATTAAGGAATATCATTAATAAAAAGTAATAATATAATGATAATAAATATATTAATTACATTACATGTCAAATGGATGTATAAACTCCATATAAAAGTGAATTGGTGTATAACAACAAATAACTCTCAATGGAATGTAAACTGAGACAGTGTCCCTTACAAAGATCACATCATTAGATTAAAAAAATGACATAATTTAGTGTGACAAATAATAATAAACCCAATATAAATGGATATTATGTGTAAAACTATCAATGTTCATTCAACCATATTAAAATCATGACATAATCATGAAGAAGATGTTTAACCCAAATAATTGAAATTGGGATAAGATGTTCCCTTTTGGAAATTCGACAGCCTAACAATGTCGCCTTAAAACTCAAGAAATGAGTTGATGAGAGAGAAATGGGTCTCTCATAAGATGGAAATAAAATATACAGAAATAAGAATATAAGATGATTATATACCAACATTTTAGAATTGAATAATAACATAAAGAAGTCTTTGACTAAAAGAAGAGGGTGAAGGGTTCCCATACTGATTTGGTGAATTATGAAACATGTGCCCATGAAATAAAGCTCATATAATAATTATGTAAATACACTTAAATTAAAGAATATAACTGAAATAATAGAATCAATGGAAGTACATATACCACAAAAATATAAATATTTCCCAATATAGCATGAATCTTATGGGAATAGAATGTGAGATGTAATCCCCTTACCACATTATAATCAATCGAGTTGTATGACTAAAAGTTAATAACCAATTAATGAATCACAAAATACCATGAATATAAATATGATCATGATAACATATATCAAATTTTAGTACACAATACACCACATTAAATAAATAAGTGGAGAACAATGGAAATGTCGTGGAATTAAAATTGAGATAAGAATCCCCATACCTCGTGTCTGACATGACCTGTTCATTCTTTAATCTCTAGAATAATAAAATAAAGTTATTTTATACTTGATTAAGAACATTTTTAAATTTAAATATTCATTTTATATCACATATTACTATGTTATTAACATTATGCAGTCATTGAAGTTTATAACTATCGTTTTTTCGATATCTGGTACTTGATCAAAAAATGAACTTCAAATAAATACAAGTTGTTCATGTGGTAAAAATTACATTATCTCCAGAATAATATAGATGTTTTAAATATCATATATAACATATATATCTAGTATATTTATGTATTTATAATATTAAATAACTTTTAAAAATTAGAAATGAAATGCACCATTCATGGAAACTGTAAGTTATACGTACGGATTAATGCTACTTTCATTTATATATCTTATTTAATGGAATGAATACATGATGATAAAAAGGTATATTATAATTTGAGTACCATTAAATATATAATTTCATAATCTTCATGCTTTATATGTTCCATTTATGTCATGAATGAATCATATCACTTTGAGGGGGCGATAGTCCGTATTTCCCTAAATGAAATTATTGTGTTTAACTGTTATGTAAACCATAAAGATATGTTATAAATGAGAAATAAATAAGTTTATATACAAAATAAATATAATATATATATTATATAAATAATTTACCATCATAATGGCCACCATAAGATGTTGTATGAAAATATAGCGCAATTATCATTTCATGAGGCAGTAGTTTGTTGTCCAAAGAAACAGTTTGTTCTTCACACATTATATGGAGGGTTTTGTAATTTTAGATGAAATAATTATCATAAAAACAACATATTTTATAAGGTATTTTTTTATAAAAGAAAGGAATAAACATATTTTTGGGTATTATAGATGTGAAATAAAAGAAAATGACTTAAGAGAAGATGTTACCTTTAAATCAGGTATCACCATTTGGTTTGAACCAAAAAATACTCATGAAGTGACTTATGCCAATGTTAAGGATTATAAGTAAATGATATTGATAATGAGAGCTTATTTTGGCATTTTTTGGAAGATCCAAAGGTCTTCTGTGGTATGATTATTGGGTTATAAGTAAGGGATTTTTATAAGGGGGGGGGGGGAGGGATTCTTTAAATTTTTTTAAAAATATTATATTATTATATAATATATATTCTATTTCCAAATTTCCAAAACTTATTAAAGAATAATATAAGTTGACTTTTGTTTGAAATAAAACAATCCGATAATAATTTTTTTGGCTTTGGATAACGTATTATTTTTTATAGTCTTATTTATTTGATTCATTCATTAATGAGATGAAATTTGTTTACATCCATTTTCAAAGTTAAATTACTTCCAATGACCATAATATGATTAAATGGAAAAAATATAATCTTATTACACTTTAATTAAATTTAAAAACCTATTGATTATATATAAATAAATTATATTAAAATTCATTTTTGATTTAAATTGCATTAGTTTTCACTATTCCTTAAAAAAATGATCTTTATCATAAAATACCTACAATTTTCCAAATGTAAATTTTGAAGTCCCAATTATAAATAATAATTTAATATTATCAAATAAAATATCTAAAAGTGACAAAAACTATATTTAATTATGGTACTCCATTTAAAGGTTGTAAATCGACATTTTAAAGAATATTAGAGTATTTGTATTTAAAAATATATTCATTCACATTTGAGACCTATAGCTATTATTGAATACATATAAAAACATTTAACAATAATGTATAATCATGTAGTAGGTAGTTCTATTATTTTCCTCCATTACAATAGTAAGGTGTCAAATACAATTTAAAGTAATAATATATTATTAATCTACAGTATGACTCCACATTGTGTGCAATATAAGACATCGAAATAAAACCATTGTTGTGCATCAGGCAAGCCATTTAATATAGAATACCCTATAAACTAAATTCAATATTTTATGTCATATAAATTAATAAATTTGAAAATGTCTTATTGTTTATTTTCTAAGGATGTTACATCCTTCCCCCCTTTGGGAAATTATGTCCTTGCAATTTTATAATTGGCTTTTGAAACATTATTTTAAGTCCCACATCAGAAAAAGAGTAAATAAAAATATCATTTTAAAAGAATGAAAGATAAGTACAAAGGTCAACTGATATAACACATACCTGGATTCCATGAAAACATAGAGATGGTGGTGAATGAAAGTGTCAAGTTCTGATATAGAGTGACAGAAAACATGATTAGATGAAATATAAAAACTTGAAAACCACAAATTTGTGATGGGTTAAATTGTCATTGGTTTCCCTGTAGGAAAAGAAAACTGACAACATTTTTGTTTTATGTTTTTTTTCATAATGTTAGTGAATTTAATTATGAGATTAAATAAGAACATAAGGAAACTTACATACAGGACATGTAGACTTTCATCATTAATAAAATGTCTTCTACAAACTCATCATTTCTCAAAATGATGATTATTCATGATTACTTGTTCAAATAAAAAGGGATATAATCAACTTATAGAGAATAAAGAAATTCAAAAAATATGACCCATATATTTTCCCTATCCTTTTTCATTAACCAAAACAAAATTGATTTGTACGATATCAGATAATCCCCATAAGGATAATCCATTTTAAAAAATTCTACTCTTAATCACCCAAATTCTAGAAAATTACCCAATGTTCATGAATGAAAATTAAATATATAATTATGCATAAAATTTATTAAAATAATCAAATCTAGGATTAATTCCAAAAACATAAAAGGATTTAACCACATTGTCTTCCACATAAAATCTTAACATTTATCTCCAAAAACATTGACTACTCTATAAGTCTCTTACTGAAGTGAAATTAACCTAATAAAATATTCTATATGATAGGTTAATAATTTACATAAATAAACCAAATCACCATATGTCTGGAACAAAATCATAGATTCTTCCAAAATAATATTTCAACCATTACTCCTTCAATTAAATCCCATATTATTATTTTTTCCATTAGAATATAGTGATCCCAAAAGATATAATGTCTTCCAAAATAACCAATATCACATAATCACAAAATCAGTTTCCTGTAATATGAATGTCAATTTAATAACACATAAGATCCCAAAAAAACTTATTCATGATCCATAAAATCATTTGACTAATAATAATTAGTCATAGTATACATAGACATCATGTAGTCCAGCGGTATGCGATAAATTCCAATCGCAAATTGGATGTAGGTTAGATTCCTATAGCTTTGTTAGACACGACAAGGTAGTCGCACAGTTTACGTGTTGTCATTTTCAAAAAATATACAATTTCCAAAAATTCCAAAAAATGATACAAATTCTTCAAATGTAACTAAAACATATTTTATCCTCAACTTTTATCTAATACCTTTATTTTTACACCCAATAATGTAATTACCATTTATCACATCTAAAAATCAATGATTCCTTCAAATATTTTAACCATTAGGGTTATGTCACTTACTCTTAAATAACACCATAAAATCTAATGTTATCTAAACTGTCCTCTCATACCAACTATAAAGGCATGAACTTAAACATTACATAATCTTGAATTAGGTTAATAATTCACATTGAGGATCTTTTTAGGTTTAGATATTTAGAGAAAATGGTCATAACTATTACATATCAAAAATTCCAAAGTAGACTCTTTTGCTCAGTTAACATTTTTTTCATAAAATAAATTCTCTTAAAAAAGATACTTTTCTACATCCATGTTTTATACAGAATGACTTTTAATTGATCCCATCCATGACCCTATTCATCTTTTAGTCCGGTGGGTAAAATTTAAAAACATGGGTTGAAAATAAAAATCATAGTAAGAGTTATAATATTAGGAATGGAAACATTAGCCCATAAATAAATACAAATAAATGAAACCATCATTTTCAATTATAACATTCCATATGAAATCCATTGTTTTATTAGTAGAACACAAAAATCATAAATCATAATGGTTACATGTTTCTTTCATTTGATATACACATTTAGATACTATAGATACATAGGGAGTCACATTTGGAATACCCATCACAGTATATTCCTGAAATCTCTTTGAAGAAACATTCACCTTTAATTCCATCACGTTACCAAATTCTTGGGAGAGATATCTCCCGATCACCAGCCTTAGGTTTATCACGGAACCATCCATATGTGTAAATAATTCCCAATAACCATAAAATATTCATAACACATAAAACAGTCATAAAAATGATAAAATTTCCATATTTCTATCGCAATATATAATTTCAAAATATTGACATAATCAATGCTTTATAAAAAAAATTCCAGAAAATTTAAAACATTTAATTAAGTGATTTTTTAATCAATGTGGCCAATACAACTTTGTAGTTTTTAAAAGAAATATTAATTTCATAATTATTCATGTCAATATAACTACATCCTAATAACCATTTTTAAAACATGGACATTACTGAGAAATATTTATAAGAATAAATCTTTAAAACATTTGAAACAATATTTTAGTTAAATAGTTCATAATAAAATGAAAGATGATAGAATATAAATAATTAAGGAATAACATTAATCAATTCATATAATATCATGAGAAGAAGGAGATTCATGATATAATATGTAAAAGGATAGTATATACACCATATTAATGTGAATTGGTGTATAACGACAAATAAGTCTCAATGGAATTTAAATTGAGACAAATTCCCTTACAATGATCATATCCTTAGATTAAGTACAAATCAATGATATAATTATTTGCGAAAAATAATAATACACCCAATATAAATGGATATTATGTATAAAACAATCAGCGATCATTCACAAATATTCATAGCATGGCATAATCAAGAAGTAGAATTTTATCCCAAAGAATGGAAATGGGCTTATGATGTTCCCTTACAGAAATTCGACAGCCTAACTACGTCACATCAAAATTCATAAAATGCGTCCATGAGAGAGAAAAATGTCACTCATAACATGGACATAAAATGTACATAAATAAGGATATATAAGAATGTATCCCAGCATTTTGGAATTAAAAAATAACATAATGAAGTCATTGACTAGAAAAGGAAGGAGAAAGGTTCCCTTAATGATTTGGTAACTTATGAATCATATGCCCAATGAAAGAAGGATCATACAATGAATATGTAAATACCATTAAATTAAATTATATTACAGAAATAATATTGTAATGGGAAGTACATGAACTACACAAAAAGAAATAGTTTCCAATAGTGCAAGAAAATCAAGGGAAAAGCAACTGAGATGAAAGCACCTTACCACGTTGTAATCAATCGAGTCTTATTACAAACAGTTAATAACCACCAAATGAATGAGATAATACGATTAATATAATTAAATTCATGATAATATATATCAAATGGTAGTAAAAAGTTAACAACATGCAATAAATATGTGGAGAACAATAGAAATCTCATGAATTTAATAGTGAGACAAGAAACACTTTACCTCGTGTCCAACATTACACATTCTTTTGTTAATCTCCACAACAATAAACTAAAGTTAATTTCTAAATATATTGAAAATTATTCAAATTTATTATTTCTTTTATATAATATGAAACCATGTTATAAAAATTGTGTAATCATTTAAGTAAATGATGGTCGTTCTGTCAATATTTGTTACTTGAGTAAAAAATGAACATCCTATAATTACCAATTGTTCTTGTAGTCAAAATTCCATTATCTCCATTATGATATTCAAGATTTAGATATCATATATATCATATATATCCCACATATATGTATTTATAATATTGTATAACATTTGGAGATAAGAAATAAAATGTGCCTTTTATGGAGACGGTAAGCCGTACATATGCATGAATGCAATATTCATTTCTATTTCATATTTAATGGAATTAAAACATAATGATAAATAGGTATATTATAATTCATGTTTAATATTATATATAATTTCATTAACTCTATCCATTATATGTTCCATGTATCGAATGAACAAGTCATATTACATTGAGGGGGTGGTAGTCCGCACATTCTCAAATAAAATTATTGCATTTACCCATTATGGAAGTAAAAAAGGGTTTCTATAAAAGAATAATATAGAACTGTATAGAAAATATAAATATAATATATATCTCGTATAAAAATAGATCCATAATAATGTTAATCATAAGAGCTGGTAGGAGAATATTGAATAATCATTGTTTTGTGAGGAAGTAGTTCATCGTCCATATAAACAGTATGTTCATTACCCATTAGACGGAGGTGTGTGTAAGTGTATTTTGAATCCTTATCATTAAAACAAACTAGTATATTGATGAAACTAGTGTTTTTATAAAATAAATTAATAAAAATATGATAGGTTGTTGGATAAGTAATATAAATGAATATAACATAAGAGAAGACATTACCTTTTAATTAGGTAACTCCTTTGGTTTGAACCAAAAGGATTTCTTAAAGTTTCTTCTGCCTATGTTAAGGCTTCTAGTTGGGAGAGTGAAATATTGAGGAATTATTTAGGCATATTTTGGATAAGGTAAGGGAAGGAGATGTGTGAGTAATGGGTTAGTGGCGAGGATGTTTTATAAGGGTAAGGAGGGGCTCATTAGGAATGTTTGAAAATATTATTTTATTATATAATGATTTCCAGTTTTTAATGATCTAAAACTTATTAAAGTCGGAGAAAGGATGAATCATATAAAAAATAAATTCATCTAATAAGTATTGAACTGTTTTTTGAATTTTTTTAATATTTTATAATCTTATTTATTTAAATATTTAATTAATGTGGTAAACACTACAGCATTATAGTGTCAAAAATAATTCTATTTATTCTATGTCCAATAATTATAAATAAAATTAAATGAATGGAAATTTTTTATAGATTTAAAGTAAATATTTATAGTCAAATATATCAATTATATTACCCCACATTAATTTTTTTTATCAAAACAATACATGTTTATGATATTTTTTTTACTTAAAATAAAAATTTAGTAATGTAATTATCGTACCCAAATGGATTTCATAGTCCAAAAGTCCTACCCAAGGATTTCTTCACCCGAAAACACTCAACCAATACGGTTAGGACACATGTCAATGTAATTTTATTTTGTTATAATATTATTTTGACATTTAATTATACTTTATACCTTTAACCACAGTAAATAAAAGTCAAAATTTACTATTCACAAAATATTATGCTAATAAAAACCATGTATTTTGGATTTTTGAATTAAATTATTATAATATGTAATATTTCATTCAAATGAAAAAGTTGGTTTTTAAGTACAACTCAGTGTTTTCAATATTCCTCAAAAATTGAAGGTTTTTAGAAAAATATCAAAACTTCATCCTAAGATATATTTGATATTCCAAATTCAAAAATGATTTCTATTATACCAAATTCAAAACATAAAAGTTTCATTAATAAATTTAAAATTAATATTCATTGTCAAATCAAAAAACATGTTTTTATGAAATAATAACTATCAAAAGATTAATAGTTGTTTTTGACCAATTTCAAAGTGAAATTACTTCCAATGACAAAAAATGAATTAAATGGTAAAATTATAATCTAATTACACTTTAAAACAATTTAAAAAGTTAATTTAACAATAAATATATTTAACGAGGCTTCTCCTTCAAAATGCATGAAATCGACCTTCTAAATAATATTAGTGTATTTATTCATAAAATTAGATTCATTTAAATTTTATGCCTCAAACATTAATTTGATAAATGTAAAATCATTTTTCAAACATGTATAATCATATTTTAGTCAGTTCTGTTCATTCCTAACATTACAACATCTAGGAATTTACTAATATTTCAAATAATAATATATTACTATTTTTCAGTTTGACTAAGCATTGTGTCTGACATAAGACATCAGAAAAACTGATTGTTGTGTGTTCGGTACACTATTGAATATTGAATCCCCATTAAAAAAAATTAATATTTAATTCAAAAATATTAATAAATATTACAATGTCATATTCTTTATTTCATTGTATGTAACAATAAATATAAAATCTATCAAATGGATATATTTTGGTTATATGTAGTGCCTCTCTCTGCTATATCAATCTCTGATCCTAAGATATAAAAAAGTTTTTTTGAATTGAAATCATCAGTCCTTGGGTGTTATACTAAATTTAAAACAGATGTTTCTACTTATCCTAAGGAAAAAATACAAGTTAAAGATTCTAAAAATTGAATATATTCCCCATTCTTATTCAGTGTATTTCCAAGGATGTTATGATCATCATCTTTAATCAGTTTAATTTTCCAATAATATCATTTCTCATTCCAGAATATAGATCAAACTATTTGAGTCATTATATAGAATGAAGTATCAGAGAAACAATTATTGGGATGATGTAGGATAAAAGATGTTTATGGTACCTGAGTTGATAGAAGAAATAATTGATATTTTTTATATGATTCATCAACATATGTGGACAGTACAAAGCTTGATGAAAATGATTACAAATGACCTAAGGAATGAACATTATTTCTTAGTAGGTGATCTTGTATTGGTCAAAGTGTCTCCAAGGAATTTTTTTTGAATTTATCTACAAAGGGGAATATATAAAACTATTTATCTGACTATATGAAATTCTAGAGAATGTTGGATCAGTTTTACAATGAGTTGAATTGACTATATGTTTATCTAAGGTAGACAATGTATTTAAATTTCAATGTTAAGGAAATATCTACCAAAGTAATCACTTGTTTTGAGTGGAAGTAGTTCAGTTGGATGATAATATCTCTCATGAGGAATATCAAGTCCATATTCCCAATAATAGAGAAAAGATTTTGTGGAAAATCGTGATTTATAGAGTTTTAATTTTATTTAAAAATATTTGTCTTCATGATTTAATATGAGAATATGAATAATTTGTGAGTGAACGGTGTACCCATTTAACTAATAAGTGAATACGATTTCAAGGATATAATTTATAAATAGAGAAATAAAATTAAAATACATGGTATGATAGAATAAATCATTTTATATTTTTTAATATTATATATATATATATACATATTTGTTATAAAAATATTAATTAAATTTTAATCAAAAAATATATTTATTATGAAACATTTTTCTAAAAATGATTATTTCAAAGGAATAATTTAAAATGTTATTTATATTAATGTAATTGTTTTTAAATATTTAGTAATAAATAGTAATAAGATTGGTATTACAGATATTTTTTAGAATATTCTATTTTTATAAATAGTGAAAAAACTACGTTTTATTAGAAAACATCCATTTTTGTTAACTCATTGACAAGTTTATTTAATATTTTAAATTTTATTAAAATTACCAATAGATAAATATTTTCTCCATTAATATAATTTATGTAATGTTTAACAATATCATATTTTTTTTATATAAATACATTGTAAATATATTAACATTGTCTTAATTTAAAGAATCTTTCTCATCACGTTTATAGGATTTATTTTAAGTTAAATATTATCACTTATATAAACATATTTTAAAGAAATGGTTAAGATATTTAGAATACATTTAATTTATATTATATAATAAATATCAAATTAAATATTTCCAAAAATTCAAACTGAAAGTGGTCAAAAATAAATTAATAATATTAATGAAAATGTGGAATTTCTTGGAATTTAAACTAAATGATGAAGATAAATATGACATACAAAAAAGAAGAAAAACTATTTTTTGGAAATATTTTTTACCATTTCACCTATGTGGTTTGAAGACCCACTTTTGAACCTTGAATAATTTAAAAAATGTTAGATCGCAGATTTTTTTTTCAAAAATTCCTCTTACATCTCTTCCCCACATAAAAAAGGACACCCCTATCCTCTCTTCCACACACCATAAACCCTAATTCGTTCATAAAATACATATAAAAATAAAATCCATACATTCCTATAATCATCCAAAAATCCATATTAAAAAAAATCCCTCATAAGAAGGTTTTAGTTAAATCATGTGAAGGATACTCAAAGAAGAGGTAATATTCTTCAATGAGTATCGTTATTTTATTTATTATTTAAACAGATTAAATTATCAATAGGATATTTTTCTATATAAATAAAATTATATTCAATGTAAGTAGTTTTCTTAATTAATTTAATATCCAATTGTATTTCCCTATACCAAGAAATGGGTAACAAAAATATTATTTGTGTATAAAGCAGACTACCGCCTCACGAACCTATGTTGTTTGTTCTTCCAATAAAAACAATGAAGGTTTGTTATAATTATTGACATAAAATATAAATATGGTATTTTAAAATAACTATATATATAAGGTCATTATATATTAGATATACATTTAAATAAAAATGTGCAAGGGATAAGATGATGTCGCTCGTCCATACGGCAGACTACCACCTCGCTAAGCAATGTGATTCGGTTTTCACTAACGAATAACATGGAACATAATACTTGTAAATATAATGAATAATATATATATATATATATATCCCATAATTAATATATTAATGACATATTTTTCATTCATTATGAATAATAAAACGTTTTCTATCTAACCTTTTTCAATCAATGAAAAAGTGATAATTGTTTTCGTGTATGTGTGGACCATTACCTTCACGAAGAGATGTGACACTATCTTAATCAACACAATACATTAATGATATAAAAAACATATATATTTTTAAATTATATTTTATTAAATATTTAATTTTCATTGTATAAAAATAATATATTACATACCTTATTTGCGTAACGATCATTGATATTTTGTAACGTTACTCATGTGTACGTATTACATACCATCTCTTTGATCATAATGTTAGGTCATTTTTTTAAAACATCATCTCAGGTTTTCATTTAAAAGATTAATTTAGGTATATATATTATAATTATATCATGATTATTTTTCTAGATATTTTTGATAATTACCTATTTGACCATAGTGAACCAACTAATGTAATTTTTGACACATAAGATAAATATGATAAAAACATATTTTTTAAAATAGTTTATTATGTAATTTTATATAACCGAATAATACGTAAAATAAAAAAACATGAAATTTTTTCTCAATAATGTAAATAATTAAAATATGATATTTCCTCTATATTATAAATTCAAAAATTATAAGATATACTCAGGGTGTAACACCCATTGATTTTGATAAAAAAATTTGCAAATTTATTTAATTTTTTTGAATTTATTCATTTCATAAAAAAAATCATTTTTTATATGAACGATCTATTTTTTATTTCATTAGACACAACACCAAGTTAATATTAAACTATAATAAACACTTAGATTCACTATTAGAACACAAAACATAGTGTTTGGATTGGGTTAATAACTATTCTTGAGTTCACTCGATATATTTTTTGACATGAAAGGGAGAGATTTACAGAACTATATTATATTGTTATGTTTGTTAGTAAATAATTATTATACTTAAAACCTATCCATTTTAATGGATGTTAAAAATAATAATAAATTTTGTTTGAAAATATTATTTTCACACACACACACACACACATATATATATATGTGTGTGTGTTTGGGGTTTTTCTTAGTGGTAAGCACCCCTTAATTCTACATGAAAAATGGGGGTTCAAAACCCATTGGGCGCAGGGACTGTAGCAGTACTGTAGCGTACTTTAGCAGCGGTGGGTACTGTTGAAACAACGGGCATTGTTGCATTGGCAGGTCACTGTAGCAGCGACAGAGTACTGTAGCAGCGGTGGGTACTGTGCAGTACTGTAGCAGCATAGGTACTGTAGCAGTACTATTCACAGAATGGGCTATGGGCCAAAAAATGGGCCTACAGGCCATGTAATGGGCTAAATGCCAACTGGGCCTTCGGGTAATGTAATGGGTCTCCCTCTACCCAGTTAAAGTGGTCTTTGAATTGATTTAATAATAAATGAGGCTTCAACCACAAAATATATATATATATACATAATGTGTCCTTTTGAAATCAATTTTTTATGAGTGAATATAAAATATTTTTGAAAACATAGAAATTCATTTTATATGAAAAATATTTTTCCATGTACAAACAAAATATTATCTATATAAATTAAACATACTAATTTTGATGAATTTTTTCAATAAAATTTATATATAATGAAAATATATATATTCAACCAATAATAATCCTATATATTTTATAGAAATAAGATAAGAATAAATAAAATTTTATGAATAAAAATATATATTTTTCTAAAATGAAATTTTTACTCATTCTACTTAAACACCTATTTCAAATTATTTTTTTTAAAATATAATATTTGTTATTTGAAAAATTAAAAAAAATGAAAATGAAATAGAAATATTTAATTTGGCGTATTTTTTGTTATATTTTATAAATGATTCATTTTTTAAGAATAGTAAAATATAATAAATTTTAATGGGAAATTTTATTTTAATATAATTTTATTTTATAGAAAAATCATATTTTGAATAGGTTTTATATTTAATATATGTCAATTTTATATTATATAATCCAATATATATCATTAGGAATATATTCATATAAAAATTGTATAAATTTTATTTCAATATTTTGAAAACATTCACTTTAAAAACAATTTGCCTCATCATGTCATCATGATTAATTTTAAATTATTTTTAACCATTTTATATTAAAATTTTGGCAAAATGGATTCCTTTTTTTGAATATTAATAATTTATAATTTATTCTATGTTAAAAATTGTTTTTTATCAAAAACTATTAGTGAATGAAATTAAAATTAATTACATGGATTAATGTAAAATTGAGTTCACATTAGGGTAAAATGTAATCTTAAGGGGTAAAATACACAATAAATATGTCAAAAATTAATTTTATGGCAATATTCCCAAAAAAATATTCCCCTAAAACTAAATAGTAAAATTTTTGAGGCACATGATTTAACTGATACATCTCAACAGTGTTTAATATTTTATATATATAGGAATGTCACTCCTCCCCCAATATAAATGAGAACTCAGACCTTCACATCCTCTCATCATTCATACCTCTTTGTATCATCCAAGCCCTACCCAAAATAGCACCAAACAATACTATCTTCATTTGAAAAGTGTCAATTTGGTGAAAACGAAAACCAGGAAATTCGTTTGGTAAAAACAAAAGGAGTCACCTAAAAAATAAGCGGTTCGAACTTGCTTGTAGAAAGTCAACAAATAAGGTAATGGAATTATCATTAACTTTTAATTCATTGATATTCATACTATATTTATCACTTATTCTATTTTTGTGTATATAATTCCATATGAAATTTTATATCATAAATAACTTATTTTTTATTATATCCAACGATTCAATTGATATTATTCTTCCATGGATATCACGATTCAAAAGTTACTCTCTTAAGAACGAGGATATCTAGTCTCACTTTGATTTATGAGTGTCTTTTAATTTATTAAACACTTTTTTTAATATATATTGTATACAAATTATATTAATGTATTATATAATTCATATTTTTAAAATTATTGGTATTTATATATCAATTTTGTTATCTATATTTCTTATGGGTTATTTTATAAAAGTTACCAACTCAATAATGTAAATATGACTCAATTTTCGTTCTATGATACACATACTATGTTATGAACCTAAATTATTTTATGATGTATATATACTTCCTTTTTTCAAGTTATATAACGAGTCTCATTATTTTCATGATATTATATATTATATATGGAAGGTTAATCTTTCAGGAGTATTGTGATTCAATGTTACCTCGGTGGAAAATATTATTTCTGCACTCAAATAATTTATTAGGGTTGTTTATGATTACACATCCACTATTGAATATTTATGATCCATCTATCAATAATTATCATGAACATTATTATCTTATGGTTATTCCTTATATATTCATGTAATAGTTACATTATTCCATCATATGGTATATATGATTATTATGAATTTTTATGAAAATATGAATTTATTGGTATTTTTAATAAGAAATATATTTTCTCACAAAACCTTGTTTCATTAAATAATTTCACTATTATTTTAAAATGGTATTTTAAATACTTTTTAAACCATTTTTTTAATTAATTTCTTTTCAAAGGAATATTCTTATAATTTTATTTTAATGAACTTTCGAAAATATTTTAATGTGAAATGTAATGATTAGAATGTACATGTTTACCAGCCATCATAACTATCATTTGATTAAAGATTCCATTAAATGTTTATCAGTTTATTTTTATATAAAATTACCTCTTAATATTCTATATATTCATTATTATAAATTCATTTTCATATAATATTTTCTTTAAAATGTTTGTGTTTAATTTTTTTAAATGTTATTTTAAATTTTCTTTTATATGTATTCAATGTTATTTTATAATAGGGTGTTTTTTAAAATGTATTATTATTAAAATCATTTTTTCATATATGAAATTATATGTTTTGAAAAAATGTTTTATATATTTTTAAAAAAAATTATTTATAATAATTTATAAATTTTATTTAAAATGATTTTTTATGATTCATGATTTAATGAGTGATTTTTAAATAAATATGATTTTTCTCAAGAAATGTACCATGTGACATTTCAAAAACCTTATCTATATAATATAATAACCTTTGATGTATTTTTATCTTATATGGGGATATGATTTGTTGACACCATTCTTATATTACATTCGGTTTTTTATGATTATAATGTTAATTTATATATGAAACTCAGTTCACTTCTTTGTGTTATACTATGATTAAAAAATTATGATGAATTGTTCTTTTAATGGGAAATTTTATGATGGAATGAATATAAAAACTATCTATTTTCTCACAATAAATGATATGATATAATGTTTATAATACCCATTCCATTTCATGTGTTATGATATGGTGATTATAAATCAAATCATTTTACAGGTCAAGAAATTATTACTGTTTTATTATATTATGGGACACTATTATATTATGTCATTATTCAATGGGTGTGACTTATATATCCATCCAATTAACTGGTTAATATTATAAAACATGTGAGATAAATAAGAATGGGTTTTGAAGAAAACTAAGCTTACTAAGATGGGGTTGTAATGAGGAGTGAACTCTATACTGTATGACACACATTGAATAGGATGTTAAATAATTTTAATAGTATATTGATAGAACATGAAGTTAACCAATTTTTGTAATTCAAGGATGGAATGATTATTATACTTGATTATGTAAAAAAATATTTCTGAGTGAACTCATTTTGGTAATATAGTATTGGAACGGTGAGTAAAATCAGTTCAGTGATATGATGCTAAAAGGGGAAGTGAACTCGGTTAAGAAAAACATGGATAGAATGGGGAGTGAAAATGGTTCAATTAAGTTCAATGTCGACTAATATTGACTTGGAAGTAACCCTTGAATAATATAGTAATAATTTTATCTGAGTATGTGTGTTCTATAATTAATTAATTATTTCATCATTAGTTTATCATGGACTATGTAATTGATTCCCATATGATTGATGTATTATGTATATCTTATCATTATTTCATAATTCGTGATTATGATAATTGATATATAATTAACGAGCATTTAATGTCGTTATCATTCTATAATACCCTTATTCTTATGTTATTCTTACAAATCTTCCTTGTATACCCTTATTGAGTATTTGTTCTTACACATTTCTTATGTTTCCTTTCCTTAGGTTATGATGAAGGGTTTTCAGCGCGACTAATAAAGGGGAATATCCATAATGGAGGTGTAGAATATATTTCACTAAGTTATATAACTATTTTCATAGTTTCCAAAGTCATTAAATTATTGTGGTGTTTCTGTATATTTTTTTTTATGTGATGGATATTAATATAAAATTATGTAATATCCGTGTATGATAATCTTCTGTCACCCTAGTTTCTATTAATGGAAAGAATTATTAATCCTTTAGAAACATTGATGATAAATCCTTTTTTAAATCTGTTTTTATATTTCTAATTATATTTACTTGGATTTGTTTAATGATATACATGTGTTGTACTAGATTTAAAACTGGGTTTTATGAATTAGACATTCATAAAGTAATTTTCCTAGATTATTAATTTTTTTATAATGATAATATTTCTCATAGTATTAATTCTAATCATATTCAATATCTATAAATAAAATTAATGCGGTTTGAATTATATTTTTTTAGATATATAATGTATTGGAATTATAAATATTTATGTTCTATGTGGAAATATCATGAATAGAATCAGGAAGGTGGTATGATTATATGTTATACTATATATGATAAGGACTCCAAATACGAAACGAGAAATATATGTGATTCCCTTATGGAATTTGTTATTTTTTTTGAGAAGTGATGACATGAATTCGTTCCCCAATTCATGTCCTCAAGGGAATTTATTAAAACAAAAAGAGTTGTGGTACAAACACGAGGTGTAAAGGGTTTACGCCAGTAGGAAACAATCTGGGATACACAATGTAAAAACTCAAACATAGCAAAGCCAAACATTGATGCCAGCATACATTAGATCCTCTTGAAAGAAGGCTTCCTTCATTGGTCATCCAATGTAGGCTTACATCATTGTTATCCATTAAAAGGCTTGTGGAGAATCCAAATAGTGAGGAGAGAGGTATTGACCTCCAATCCAGGTCATCAGGAACATACAAGATGATCAAACTGAAAGAACCCTCAAGAGTAGTTTCAGAATTATAACAAAAATAGGAAAATAAAAACAGGACAAGATACCCCTGCCCAGTCCAGACCAAAACATGTAACCATCCAGAGTCAATGTCAGACGAAGCGCAAAGATAAGCTTCCAATACACCACTTCAATAGTTGAACCATGATCAAAATATTCAGTATAGAAATGTTCCATGTTCCTCTCCAATCAGAGAAATCATTCACATCGAGAATTCGTTAACCAGTGATGGAGAAAGAAGCAATTCTGCTTTCCAGTGAAAACATCATCATGGATATGGAATTTGATGGTGAAGGAATAAATTTGGATGATTGAAACATATATGATTTTCAATTCAAATATTATGTTATACCCATCATGAAATATATAATTATATGAAGAAAATTATTTTAATTATGGATTATATATGATATGTTGAATAATGATAATAAATTAGAAATGAAATTTAACAGAAATGTGGTAATTTTATTTAGGGAAGGTAACCCATAATGTGTTCTTAATGATAAGAAAATAGTATTTAGTATGGATAAAGTTATTATTACAATGTTAATATAAGATGGATAGTATTGTTGACCTCGGAACAGAAAAATGATTTTTTTAAAAAAAATTCTCTGTTATTGTGGATAATGATTATATTTTCTATATTTGTGGAATATATCCAATATTTATTAGAATAAGAAAGCATGAATTTTTTCAATATGATTTTATGATTATTTTATTTATAAATAGTTTTCAAGATAAAATATGATAAAAGTATTCACACGATTGGTATGAGACAATCAATTGCGTTATTATGATAATGGGGGTAAACATTGAGTTTATTTTGAGGAAGTTAGTGACCTTATTCCTAAAGGTTTTGGAATATATTCTTTACTAAGGGTTACAAGGTTGAAGATTTATTTTATTATTTAATTTAAACATTAGATGTGGTTTTATAAATTAAGGAATTATATCACTATATGGGGATTTTTGAATATTTGATAACCTATGAAAAATTATTTATTTGATGACAACTAAATTAATTTTGAATTAATTTTAATTATATTTGTGGGTCTTATGATTTAATAGTTCTTGAGAGTTGAAAAATTCAATGTTATATTTATCAGTGATAGATAATGTGGAAATTTTATAAGAAACAACTAAATTGTGATATTGTTTATATGAAATGGAATGATATCAAATATTTATATATCCTTGTGAAAAAATATAACCTTTAGAAACCTGAATATGAAGTAAATGGTTTCCCAAAAATCATCAACTTTTTATCCCAATGAATTTTTTCATGCAACTTTGGTATACAAAATAGTGATTGTTAACTTTCTCTTAACCATTTTCTCTATTATTATCCCTTAGAACATGATTGAATGATTTATCTTCCATGTCATTGACTTCACATTCAACATGGATTCTATTATGTGGAAACCATATAATTTATTACCATAGGTATCTTTTTGGTTCAAACTTTACAAAAAAATGTAATATTTAGTATTAATTTTTATGATGTGAGACTTTATTAAGGAAACATTCAATTATTAGACCGCTGATAATCCATAAAAATTTAATGGGTGAAAATAATTTTAATGTGGGAGAAATAAAATTCACTAAAATTTTGTGAAATATTTTTTCCCTGAATTTATTTAATCAATTCATATTTTTCATTTAACACAACATTGAATATAACATTGGTTATATGAAATTATGATTTGTATCTTACATTATACAATGAAAAATTTAATAATTTATCTAGATTAAAAACATATCTTATGGTTTAATAAATGTACCCTTATGTTATGCTTGTTTTTGTACACAATCCCAAGGTCTTTCGATAGATTATGTTACACATATTCTCGAGTTTTTTCAAATAAAAATAGCATGGTAATATTCTTATTTAATTATTATTATATTTATCTCCATTCTAATTGATTGAAAGTAAAAAATAATATTAACAAATATGTGAAAATAATATATACACATGCTTATAAAATGAATATTTTGTTTCTCAATTATATATAAATGAATTCAATAATTATTTAGAAATAATGGAAATAATTTTCTAAGAAATCTATTTTTCGATGTAAAAACACCATTTAGACTCAATAAATAAAAAATACCAAATTTGAAGAATTATTTAGTAAAAATATATATATTATATATTAATCAAATTTTTTTGAAACTCATCAGATAGATTTTATAAGAATAAGATAAGAAAAATCCAATTTAATAAATAAATTTTTTTATTTATAAAGGTAATTATACTGTATTTTAATGATGAAAATATTATAAATAAATATTTTACACATTTATAACTTTTCATTGAATAAATATAAATAATTTGTGATATAGGGAAAAACATTCAGGTGAATTTTCCATATTTTTCTAATAAGTTTCATTTTTTGATGAATATAGAGAAATAATGTATTTCAATGGAAAAAATCAATTTCATATAATATTATTATATAATTAAATTATATTCTAATTTTTTTTAAAATTTAATTTAAATCAATTTATAATAAATTATTCTAATGTAGGTTATTGGAATAAATATATAATCAATATTTTATATAACAACATCTCAATCTTTTGAACATTTCTACATAAAAACACATTTTCTCATCCCATATATGGGATTAATTTAAAATTAATTTCTACCACCTTTATGTTTTTAATTTTTAAAAATAAATTCATTATTTTAAAAATAAATATTTTATAAATTTTATTTAGTAAAACATAGTTTCGGACAAAAATATTTAGTCAAAATTAATTAACATCATTTAAAGTGATTAAGGAAGAAAATAGATTAATTAGTGGTAAAACATTAAAATAAGAGTCCAAATACCCTATATATATGTACAATATCAATTATATGGACATATTTTAACCATATCCACACTTGTCTAAAAAATGGGAATTTATTGGAAGCACCTAAAGAAACAGATACATCCCAATATTATTTTCCATTTTATTTTTTCAATAATTACTCTCCTCGTCGACAATAAAAGGACATATACACCCTCAATTCCTTATACATGTAAATCTAATTAATCTCATACATCCCCTACCCAAATGACCTCCAATACTATTTACCTTTATACTAAAATACAATATTTGGGAAACAAATCCTAACATGGAATAACATTGGGGAAACCAACAAATATTTACATAAACTAGGCAGTTTATATGTGAACCATGAAAGTAAAGACTTAAGGTAAGGGTTCTCCCATCTCATTTTTAATTTTGTGAGATATATTGTATAATAATAACTTCTACTTATTGTGTGGAGTATATAATTCCTCATGCCATTTTATATTCCAAATTTCCTTATTATCATCATATAATATGATTTTATTGATTTTATTATTTCAAAGAACTCCTGATTAAAATTTTACTCAATTAGTAAGGGGATTTCTAGTGTCACATTTATTTTTGGGGTACATATAGCTTATTCACCACATGTTCAATTTGTGTCATGTATTTAATAATAATTAATTTATTATATTATTCATATCCTTATATTTATATTCATTTACATTTCAATTTTTTGATCTATCTTTCATGGGGTTTATAGTTAAAATGTTACCAAATCAGTGATGTAATTTTGTCTCAATTTTCCTTCTTTGAGTCACATGTTATGTTATGCTACGTAATTAATGTATGAGGTGTATATAACTCCCATTTTCATGTTATATCATGAATCTAATTATATTAATGATATTCAATGAGAAATTTAATGTTATTACTAATTTGTGATTATGATTCAATGTTACCCATGTGTTAAGAGTTTAATCCTAGAATATCATTATTTATCTAGAGTGATTATGATTAAAAATCCATTTATGATATATTATAATTCATAAATCATGAATATTTTTCAAATTTATACTCAAATGGTTATTAATCTTATATTATTATAATGGTACAATTTTACATTTTTATAAACTTATGATAATTAATAAAATAATTTAAAAAAATATGATATTATTTATATTTTCAGTAGGAGATTTTTTCCCCAAAAAATCAGGCTTTTTTCAAAATATTTTTAAAATTGTTATATTTGGATTTTTAAAATTAAATTTTAATCATATTTTACCATTATAATTTAAAAATTTCAGTTAAAGGAATATTATTTTCTTTCATAATCAAGAAATTTCTCGGAATCTTTAACCGTGAAGACATAGTGTTAAATGAGTGCTTGATTTTCCACCATCATGAGCAATATTTCCAAAAATCTTACATTAAATCTTTACAAGGATATTTTAAGAGAAATTTTTTCAAAACATTCATGAAATTATTTATTATTTTGTTTTTAATGTTTTATTTTATTTTTAATGTGAATTATGTATCAAAAGATTTTATATGTTTTTTTCAACAATTCCTTTAAAATTTTTCATGGTTCTTCTCAAAGTGGATTTGTTTTTTATATGTTTTATGATGAAAAAATATGATTTTTAGAGAAATAATTATATTTAATTAAAAAATATTTAAACTGATTTTTAAATTTCCATTTATATTTTTTATTAATATAGTTTTTAATAATCAAACTTCAAAAAAAAATTGTGTTTTGAAGAGTTATTTTCAAAGAATTATTATTTTTTGAAGAAATGTTCAAAGTGTTCTTTCAAAATAATTATGCATCTATGTTGAAAACCATAGAAATATTTAATTCCTTACAAGGTGTAGTACAATCCCACACCCATAAACATTACAAAATTTTGAGCTGATAAATAGCATGACTCAATTTCACATTGATAATTTTTTTACGGTTTGGAGCTTTAGAGAATTAGTCAATAACATATACATAACAACTTGATTATTACAGATTAAAAACAACAAATAGCTATAAATTTTTTTCATAAAACAAAATATTTTAAAATGTAACATAGTCTTCATTTATGTTTAAATATAAAAACGTTTTCAGGATCTAATCCTTGACATTATTCTCCTTTTAAATCATGTGAAAAAAATTTCATGCATAGGATGTGTATAAAAATATCTGTAAGGGATAAATAAAGAAATAAAATTATTTTCCATATGAAAACATGTGAACCCTGAATACATTTTCCTATTGTAATACTCTTCACCTTTATAAAATTTTAAATACTACTAAGTTAATATAGGATCATTAGTTACCCTTTTTTTTATCAAAACTATTAACATAGATCCCATAAAAATCATATATAACATATAAAAGGTTACATAGGACGTAATAATAATAAAATAGAATGACCAAAAAGAATACTTCCAAAAATCATTCTTACAAATAGAATAAACATATTGTCGACTTCCATAACAAAATCATTAGAGGATATATCTTAAACAAACCTCCTTGGTTTATCATAGAACCACTTATCATTAGTTTATCATGTAACAAATCATCATTGGTTTATCACGTAACCACCTATCTGATTTCCATGTACCATTATATAATCATATAACATAAATGATTGTGCTTATCAAAATCTCACTAATAAAATTTTATTTTTAATCATAAGAAATAATTAAAAGATTTTGAATTATAAAATCGACCTTCAAAACAGTTTCAATACCGAAATATCCCTAAAGGGAATAAAGTATTTTTTTTCTTTTAAAAAAACATTAATTCTTATAGTAGAATCCAAATATCAAATAATGCTTACGATGGTAAAGAAGGCATTGTCTCCAGATATAATAAAAACATTGTTTTTTGGACTTTTCTATAAAATCAATCATTAAAACAGTATTCCCTTTGAATTAAAATAAAAAGGGGGGTTTTACACACTGTATAAAATAAAGTGTTCTATATTATCAAAATTTTCCTTAATGAAAGGAGATTGAGACGAAGACCCTTACCATGAGTCTGATATGTCCCATTCATTCATTAAATTCATGAATACTAATCATAGGTTAATTTTTACTTTATTTAGAACCTTTTGGATGTATATAATTGATTTTATATATCTTATTACCATATTGTAACAATTATTTTTTTATTTGAGTACATATCTGAATTTTGTTGTTGATGTTCGGTACTTGAGTTTAAAAATGAAATTGTTTTGATATTATTGTTCATGTGGACATGTGTAGATTATCTACAGAATTATATTCTCGATTCTAATATATTATATATCAAATATATAATTATTTATAATATTTCATATCATTTGGATACAATAAATAAAATTCACTGTTTATGGAGACAGTAGGTTGTACGAATGATTGAACTCTACTTTCACTCATCTGTAATATTAAAGGAATGAAAAGTAAATGATACATAGGTATATTATAATTATATTATAATATCTCTGTTATATATTTTTCATATTTTTAATAAATCCATATTTTATTTTTTCTATGTATGTAATGAAGGAGTCTACCACATTGAGGGGGGGGGGAGTTGTCTACACTTCCTCAATTAAAATTATCATATTTAAACACTATATAATGCATAAATTAATGTTTTAAATTAAAATTACAGAATCATAGAGACAATATAAATATAATATATATAATATGAAAACATTGTTCCGTCATAATAACCACAATGATATGTGGTAGGAGAAAATTGAACAATCATCATTTCATGAAGCAGTTGTTCTACGTACACAGAACAAATATGTTAGATATCCATTAAATGTTGTTTTTTGCAGGTATAAGTTGAAATATTTTCATAAAAACGTTCTAGTATATTAAGGATACTATTGTTTTTACAAATAATGGACTAAATATAGGTTAGGGGGTTAGACAAGGAAAATAAAAGAAAGGAGCTTGAGAGAAGTCATTACCTCTAAATCGTGTAATTCCATTTCATTTGAATGAAATTTCTTCCCAGAGTCTCTTTATGCCCAATATAAGGATTATAAGAGTAATTTATGGATTTTTAGAGTTTATTTGAGACGATGTTGGAAGATCCAAGGGGCTTCTTAGGTGTGAGTATATGGGTAGAGGTGATGGCCTTTTTATAAGAGGGAAGAAAGACATTTTAGGAATGATTTGAAATATTATTCTATTATATAATATTTTTCAAATTATAATAGAAGTAAACTGATATAATTCATGGACAAAATGTGTATGGGTCTAAATCCTATCAAACAATAGGATTTATTCAGGTTTAGTTAAAAAAATATAACATTAACATTTTTTTAACCCTTAGATAAATTACTTTACTTTTACCATGTATTTATATATTTTTACACTATAGAGTTTATATAGTAACAATAAAATGACAAGTGAAACTCTAATGAATCATTAATTCTATTTTTATCACTATATAATTCATTTGGATGAATAATATATATTTATGACTATTATATCATTTAATAAAATAGTTTTTTACTTCAAAAACTCATTTATGTCAATTTTGACCCTATTTTAGGCATTTATTTTTTATGAAGTCATAAAAAATTTATCCATTCGAAAAAACTGTATTAATTATAAAATAAAATGTCATAATAATTTATTAAATACTTTAATTGCAACAAAATTATAAAATTACACTTATTATATTACTTATAATAACATTAATTTGAATAATTCATTACTAAGTTAACCACTACATCATCATATTGTCATATATAAATATATATATTCAATGTATAAAAATTATCAATATAATACCATGTTATTGGAAATATTTTTATATTTATGATGAATATTTATGGTCAAGTCGATAAATTATATAAACCCGTCATAAATTTTTTTAGTAACAAGATACATGTTTATGTTATATTTCTATTTAAATTAATTATTATAACATGTCATTATCACACCAAACATGTTACCAAATGACAAAGGTTTGTCTTTTTGATTCTTTCAGTCTCCCATGAATCATACAATAAAATTATTATACGAGTTGGGGTAGTTGTATTTTATTATAATATTATTTTTACCCATATTTACATAATTTATCCTTTAACTGTGGTAAATAAAACTTATTATTGTTGTTACATTTCATAATGTCCAAAAATAAAAGAGAACATTATAAATAATTTTGATAATTAGATTCCAAAAATATAATCCATTTTTATAAATTCATAATAACATAGAACTTTCATTAATAAATTTAAAATTAATTCATGTAGTCAAAACTAGAAAGTGGGTTTTTATGAACTGAAAACTATAAAACTATTGACATGTTTTTATGTCCAATTTTGATTTGAAAGTACATCTAATGATAAATATAGGATTAAATTATAAAAAAATAATCAAACTAATCTTTAAAACTAATTAAAATATATTCTATCTAAATTAATAAATGAGATGAAAAAGCATTTTTGAATTAAAATGCAGTATTTTTCACTATTCATTTAAAAAATGAATTTTATCACAAAAATAACTAAATTTAGACAAATTAAATTTTGAAGTTCCACTTCTAAATAAGATGTTTATTTTGTAAAATAGATCATATAAAACTAAAAATTAAAACTAGATTTAAAATGTGTCCACTAAATAAAGTTGGTTAAATGGCCTTCTAAACATAATAGAGTATTTGATGCTTAAAATTGGATTCAATAACATTTTAAGCCTCTATGATTTATCCGATAAATATAAAAACATAGAAATAAATGTGTAGTCATAATTTAGTTAGTTATATTAATTCTCACTAGTAAATATTCAAGTATTTAACAACAATTTAAATTATAATATTTTTATCGTATTGTTTTTCGGTATAACTCAATGTTTTGTGCAATGTTAGATTTCATAGAACTCCATAATTTCATATCAAGTACACTATCTTATAAAGAATAACCATTATGTAAAAATAATATCTTATTCATAAATATTAATACATATGATTATTTATTATTAAATAAAACCTAGGTTGGTACATCCTCCCCCCTTTTGGAAATTGCCTCCTCACAATTTTTTTTATGTTTCAAATCAGATGGGGTATTTCCCCCTAATATAATATTTATATTCCCACATTACATTTTAAACCATATAGGTTTTCCATAAAACCATAACTTAATAAACTATTTTATCCAGAAACAATTTCTCTCTACGGTCACGAATCTATATTGGTTTTTCCTCATATGAAATATTTGCTTCCAACTAAAAAACTTCTTAACTCAATAATTGATATGGATCAAGTATATACTTTGTCAACATTTAAATAAGAAAAAAATTGTGTAGTTGTGTTATAATTATATTTAATGGCACTATATAGGCAACTAATTCAACTTTATCCATGATTTCAAAGGGTTAATGAACTATAGGCTCAACTTTCCCTTCTTACCAAAATGCATCACACATTCCCATAGAGAAACTTTGAGAAGGAAATAGTCCCCTACGTCAATGTAAATATACTTCCTCCAGTTATACACATAACGTTTCTACCTATTCTGCGTTGCTCTCATGTGCTTGGAAATCAATTGTTTTTTTAACATCTCTTTAGAAATTATGGTCATATCAACATCTTTTCACCTACTATATCCAAAAAAGCTAGAATTTGACATCACTTTCCATATAATGCATCAAATGGTTGCATATGTAATCAAAAATGAAAACTATTATTATATGAAAACTCAATGAAAAGGAGATGTGGATTCCAAATTTCATGTTAATACAATGAAAAAACATGTATCATATTCTCTATGGTCTGAATTGTTTTTTTGGACTGCCCATCTGATTGAGAATGAAAAATATTATAGAAATTTAATATAGTTCCCAATGATTTCTAAAGGACTTTACAAAAAATATAACTGAACCTAGGATCATGATTAGATACAAAAGAGATAGTAACCGCATTTAAACTAAATATCACATTAATATAAATTTTAGGAAGTTGATATTGAGTTATATGATCTTGAATAAAAAGGAAATAATAAGATTTAGACAATCTATCAATAATAATCTTGAACACATTGTTACGTTTATATGTATTTGGTAATTCAACAATGAATTCCATGGATATAATTTAAAATTTCCACTCTAGTACTGACAATGTCTGAAGCATCACTTTTGGGAACCACCGCTATACTTTAACCTATTAACAAATAAAACATCTCATGTTAAATTCAACTATATATATTTTCATTTAGTCCCGCCAGTAATACTCATGATGATCTATAATCATTTTAGTACTTCTCTGATGAACTGAAAATGATGAACTATGAGGTTCAAGTAACAACAATTACTTCAACTATATATCAAAACTGACACACAATCTCTATCTAATCCTCAAATCACAATATTAATCAATGTTAGATTCGTGTAAATTGTTATTCTAGACTAATTCCACGTTTTTCTACAACTCACTATATTATTTTATCACTTTCATAATTCTATCTGATAGATATGATTTCACTACTATCTAATAATAATAATGTAATTACCTTCTCTAAAAAATTCAAATACAAAATTCAAAAAATCAATATCCAAGGGATCGTGTTCCAATAATAGCATAGTTAATGTAACATTACTCATTCAACTCAAAGTGTAGAAAAATTATTTCTATTTACTTGATAGTAATGAATCATGCAGTCATTATACTTGATTACACACATCCATATCATTTATCTCATGTTAAGTTATTTCTGAGTGAATATTTACTTCAATATATTATGAGAAGTATATATTTCACACATTACACCATTCTAATGTGGTGTCTATTTTTTTAAAGAAAAAACAACAGAAACTAATTACAAATAATATCTATAGTAAATTAACTCAAAAGGATTCAACTAATGTCAATAATAAGAAATTACATGATTATTTTACATCAGTACACAAACATGTCTATTCAATGATTCATCCCTGAAGATAATATATTTACCATTATTTGAATGCAGTCCCAAAACTTGAGACTTTACCAATCATACTTTTTGATCGTAAAAACAATCATCACATTATTTTTTGCAGATAAAATAAACTCTCTTTTGAGTTAGATTAACTACTAATATAGATAACCAAGATATGTTATAAAAAATAAATAAGTTATTACCCTCTAATCTAAGAAAACTATGAATCTGTATGATATCGGAACGGTTTTTTCCAATCTACAAAAAATTTTATGTCATAAGGATAAAAAATTATGCCATTTTTAGAAGAAATATTTCAATGAAATGAAATTTGTTGCAACCCTAATTCAATCTTAATAATATCTCAATATAGTTTATTTCCTTTTAGTGTTTGTAAGACATTCCACATGTGGATTTCATTTTCCTAATGGAATTTAGAAAATAACAAAAATATAATCTATAAACACAACCACAAACTGAACCAAAAAACAAATGAAAGACACTAGATATACCATCTTTGGAAATCAGACAAGTTCTCATAGATTTTGAACTCACATGATACTAATGTTGTTCGATATTAAGACATCAATCCTGAGTAAAACTTATTTTTATTACTATTAATATCTCTTGTTATAATTTGGACATACCATGAAAATTTTGTTAAATTTTCTTCATATGGGGAAACATAAACTTCCTTATTTCTTCCCAATTCTAAGAATAGCATTTCTATCCTTAGTCGAACACATTTAGGAAAATACTTCTAAAAGATGATATTCATAAAATCCACACTTTTGGTGGTGGGGTGGGAATGGTTTGGGGGTGAGGGGTATGTCACGATGACATATCACTGGCATGTAATTTAATATAATGTTATTACTTGGTTCATATACTTTTTTTCCAATTCTACCCAATTTTTAAGATATTATTAAATTCATATCATTTCATGGAATCAATCTCACACTTCGTTTAATATTTTTAACCATTTACCACTATTGCCCGACTTCAAATTTAAAAAATATATAAAAATACTAATATTCTGATTGTATGGAAACCCATAATGTAAAAAAGCATGTCTATTTATTTATTCAATCCTTTAGCTTGCTTAGGGTTAGACATTCCTATGAATGATGGGGGATGTTTCCACATGAAATGATCCACTATTAACATAATCCTCTAATATTGGTCTTGTTGATCTTGTACATGGTCTCCACCACCATTTGTCTTCTAGTTGAACTGATCAATCATTGTAACACACTATTTAGTTAGGATTCTTACTGTGTATGGATGTTGATTTGGATGGTTATTTCCCTCTGTAATCATTCCTGACACAACTACCTTGTTTCCTCTACAAAATACTATTCCGAAGAAATATATCATAGAAGAATATATATTGTATCATTTGAATTATATATCATTCCAATTTGACCGTAATGTAATATTATTTTACGGATATTCTGTTAACAATATTATAACTCTTAAACTTATCTAAACAAAAAAATTCATACAAACTATAAGACCCCAGCCTTAAACAGTACATAATCTTGAATTAAGTCAATAATGTGAATTTATTTCACTTTAAGGATATTTTCAAGTTTATATATAGAAATAATTATGTGCTAACTTATATATTAAAAATTGATTATTACAACATATACACTTTTTCTTGATGTCTGTTTTTTTATAAAGAAAAAAACATTTAATGAGAAATATCATTTTTATTCATGTTTAAACATCCGAACTTTTCCATGATCTCGTCCATTACATTATTATCTATTAAAATCCTATGAAAATCATTTGAATCTTGGGATGAGAATAAATTTCTCAGTAAGGGATACTCAATGAATGAAAATTCTTAACCTTGTGATAACATACAAAAAATAAATATTTTATTATAAAGTAATACTTGTAACCTTTATAAAGTATTAAATACTCTATACAGAATACACTCTCCTTTATTACCCATTTTAATAAATTTATTACCATAAAACTCAAATAAAGAAAACATAACATATTAAAGGCATCATAGGACAAAACTTTACTTAAATGGAATAGCCTTACGGTTGACTTTCAAAAATAAATCATACTATTGGAATAACCATACAACCATCCTCCATACCCAATTAATCAGAGATTATAATGTAATAACCCTTCCCTAGTTTATCATGGATCCAACTATCTCTGTTTTATATATTAACCACCTTGTTTTATTAGGTAACCACCCATAAAATTTCCAAGTACCATTAAATAATCACAAATCCTAAATGATTTCATTTATAAACATTCAAATGATAAATTTACTTTTTCAATCACAATATATAATTTCATCATATCTAAAATAGTGATTCAAATTTCAAAATAATTTTCCAAACAAAAATACCAAATTTAAAATAATGGATTATGATTCATTTAATCAAAAATTAAATATTATATTGGCAGAAAAATATATAATAATTGTTAAAGCAGAAAAGAAGTTGTTGTCGCTGCATATGTTAAAAAAAATTCGTTTTTTCATTTAATAAAATGATTCACAAAATAATTTTCCCAATAAATTAATATTTTAGGAGGTTTATTATACACCATATAATAGAATTTGGTGTGTATTATCAAAAAATTACTTCATTGAAGGTAATTGAGATGATGTCCATTACCTTGAATCCGACTTGTCTAATTTGTTATATAATTTCATGAATAGTTAACACAGTTAAATTTCTACTTGTTTTGGAACCTTATTCAGGTTTTCAATTTAATTCATAGGACTTATACCCATTTTAAAACAATTAGTTAATAATTTGAGTTCATATCTGATGTTTTGTCGATGTTCGGTACATGAGTCAAAAAATAAAATTTTGTTGATGAAAATTGTGCAAGTGGTCAAAATTCTATTATCTCGATAATTATATTAATTATTTAAATATAATATATAAACAATATATATGTTTTTATAATAGTTTATAATTTTTTTGATAATAAATAAAATGCACCTTTCATGGAGATGGTAGGTCATACATACATAGGAACGCTACTTTCATTTCTAGACATGTTAAAGGAATGAAGAATAAATGTCACATAGGTATATTATAATTAAATTATAATATATATTTAATATATGTTACATATTTTCATTAAATAAATAATTTGAACCTTCCATTTATTTCATGAACAATTCATATCACATTGATAGGGCGGTAGTCCACACTTTCTCATATGAAATTATTGTATTTAAATATTAATGAAACCATTAATATATGTTTTAAATTTAAATTAATGAATAATGTAAACAATATAATTATAATATATATCATATATAAATACTGTTACATAATATTGGTAACCATTAGAGGTGGTAGGATAAAATTGAACTATCATCATTTCGCGAGGTAGTAGTTTTTCGTACACAGACTCGATATTTTTTTATCCATAAAATGGATGTGTGTGTAAGTATACGGAAAACCCATAAAATAACAACATCCTACTATATTGAGGATAATGTTGTTGTTATAAAATAATTGAATAAATAGAGGTTATGGGGTAGAAGAATGAAAATAAATGAATGGAACTTCAGAGAAGACATTATCTCTTTAACGTGTAGTTACTTTTGATTTGAACAAAAATGATTACTTGAGTGGCCGTCTGCCCAAGGGGCTTGATATGCATGATTATGTGGTAGAGGCGGTGGCCTTTTTAAAGATATATAAGGGTAAATTTATAGATGTCATAAAATATTTTTTTATTATATTTTGATTTTCAAATTATAGTAGCATAAATGAGATTTATTTCATGGGAAAGATGTGGATGGGTCTAAATCTTCTCATCTTATATCATTTTAAAAAATTTATATCACAAATATAACCTTGTCTTTTTTTCATTAACCCTTAGTTATATAAATTAACTCATTCCATGTCTTCTTTTATTTTTACACTGTATGGTAAATATGTTAGAATAAAATTCAAAGAGAACATAAAATGGATGATTAATTACATTTATAACACTTTATTAGTCATTTGGACTATTATTAGATATCAATATCAATTATATCATATAATAAAAATTAATTTCTTTATAACTCATTAATGACAATTTTTGACTCTATTTATTAAATGATTTGTTTTAAAGTCATAAAGTATTATTGATTTGAAAAACTGAATTAATTAATGTGTAACATGTCATAATAATTCATAAAATTTATTGGTGGAATAAATTTATTATATAACATTTATTTTAATATTTATAATATCATTTATTTGAATCATTCAAATATAAGGCAATCACTATATTATCATCGTGTCATAAATATATAATTTTTCAATGTATAAAAATTATAATATAAATATCATGATGTAGTAAATATTTTTAAATTTTAAATTTCTATTTATAGTCAAAGTAATAAATTACATAATCCCACCTTAAAAATCTTTTAGTATAATGATACATCTTTATGTTATATTTTTTATTACATTAATTTAATTATTATAAGAAGTCATTATCACACACAAGAGGTTCCCTAGTGAAAATGGTTTGCACTAAAAATTATTTTGGTCACCAATGGCTTATTCAATCGGATTATGACACATTTAAAGTAGTTTTATAATATTTAGAAATTACTTTCAGCCTTATTTACCTAATCTACCCGTTAACTGTTGTAAATAAAAAAATTACTAAAGTTACTGTTCATAATTTCCAAAAAATAAGGAGAACTATTTTAAAATTTTGGACCATCTAATTCCAAATATAGAATCCAATTTTCAAAATTCAAAAAATATAATTTTAATTGATTAATTTAAATTTAACCCTTGATGTCAAAACCAGAATTAGTGATTCTAATATGTAAAAACAATCAAAACAATTGCCATGTGTTTATATACAATTTTAATTTGAAATTACATTCAATGAACTAAATTGGATAAAATTATAAAATCATAATCCAATAATAATTTAAAACAAATTAAATGATAGTCATTATATATAAAAAATTGATATTAAAAGGCCGTTTTCAATAAAAATGATAAATTATTCAATATTATTTAAAATGAATTTTATCATAAAAATAAAAAAATTAATCCAATGTAAATTTTTATGAACCGATTCTAAATAAAGATTTTACTTTTTAAAATAGATAATATTATAATGATAGAATTTAAAATTAAAAAGAGATATCCATCAAAAATTACTAAAATGACACTTTAAAAATCTTAAAGTATTTTATAATTTAAATTGGATTCATTCTCCTTTTAACACTATAAATTTTTTTGGATTAATATATAAAAATTTAAAAAAATGTATTATCGCATTTTATTTATTTATGTTCAATCCCTCTAATACAATGAATACACATTAACTAAATTTTAAAATATTGATAAATTTATTGAATTATTTTTATAAATGATTCAATGTTGTGTGCAATGTATGATTTCGAGAAACCTATTGTTGCATGTTTTTTATGGAATCTAAAAAATAGTCACCTTAATGTTAAATTAATATCTTATTGATTACAATTAATTGTTTTGTAAATGTATTATAATATAAATACTTAGGATGTTACAGATATGATCCATTGAAACCATTCAAATTATCTATTTGAGCAGATTGTGTTTACGATGAAATGTTATTTATGAATCGTGTTTCTCTTCCACAGGCTATACCCGGACAAATGATTAGTAACCCCAATTTAATAGATTGGATATTATATGATTTATTGAAAATTAATCTTATATATTTTCCACAAATTATTATATGATTTAATTTTGATAATACCCATTTAATTTCTTGGGGTTTGATATGATATTTATGGAAATTGTATTTTTATGTGACATTTTATGATGAATATTATGTGATCTTGTAGAAAATGTATATTAGAATTAATTATATGTATAGTGGGACCCATATCCCACTATAATTAAATGGTTTAATATTTATGTATTGTAACGCCCCGACCCTAATTACCCAGAGTCGGTGCATTATTATATAACATTGGCATGATCACAAGAAAGATCAAATCTCGAAAGACCGATTGGTTTAGTAGCCTTGGAAACACTAGATATATTCATAAGTTTTACATTACATCATAAAATGAAAAACTACTACAACAACATAATGTTTCAACAGTCCACACTAAAATCCCCTCATAATATCCCTGAAGGTCATTCATAACTTACATCTTCACATCCTGGGAAAAAATAAAACATAGAAAAGGGGTGAGCTCAAATGCCCAGTAAGGATAACAGTATAGCGGAAACTTTCATAAATAAGAATAAACATTTTAAGGCAATGTATAACTAAAACAAAATCCTTTTAAACTTGAACATTTAATATAGTATGGCATAAATAAAATGAAGTAATGCCATTTACTTATTCACATGGTTATTCTACTAATCGAATAATCACATGCAAAATCAATAACCATTTTCATAATGTTGGAATGCATAATGCCAGACTATCATAACCACATAGTCAAGGCCTCGTGCCAAGACTACAAATAAGATTTTGTCAAGGCCTTGTGCCAAGACACTAGTTTGTCTCGTGAGACCTACCGATGCATCGAGGAGCTATAGCGGGCTCCACCCGTCACTTATTAAGTCCAATGCATTCCCATATGAAAAGGTTTAAACATAACATAAACATTCGTATTAAAACTAGCATACGAAATGTCAATAATTTCACCATAAACTATGAATGGTATAAAAGTAGAACATCCACAGTCAAACATATCACAAAACCTTCAATACAATATAGAAGTTTTGTATCATAATAAATCAACTTCAAATAATCTTAAAATTCATCAAAGGATGTTGACATAGATGAAATCAAAATTCTTTTTAAAGAAATATCTCCTTTTATTTTGAAATCATTTAAGATCCATATAAAATAAAACATTTTCTTTGAAAATATTCTTATAAGCTTGTAAGGGAAGCTTTGAAGATTTTATAATGGCGGAAAATAGCCGCACCCGCCATATAAGTTAAAAAAAACATTCTTACCTTAATTCTGTCGAAAAGGTTAAAAAGGACCTTGTTTTGAAAACGACCAAAAGATTCCTTTATAAACCACTTATAAAAGTCAAAAAGGGTATAAATGACTTTAACTAATATTCTAGTAAATAGTAAAAATGTTTTGAAATGTATTTTTAAGAAACATGGATGTGGATGATAAAGAGATCCCAGTAGATTATTACGTATAAACAACCTCGGATAATGAAGAGATTGTGAAATAACCCTTAACTTGTACTTTTCCTTGGTTGGGGTAGGTTAACCTCCTGTATAATGGTGAAATAATTGTTTTTAAATTATACAAGAATCATATATATTAATATGATATCATATATGATCTTTTAACATTGATTTGTTAATAATATCTTAGAATTATCATCGTTTCGGGTGTTAACTTACTCATTTTCTTTATATGTTTTGTTACATAAGCCATGGTTGTTGTATCTTATTCATATCCAGAATGATATCTAGTCCTTAAACATCATTTTTAAATTATCAAATGATAATTATACTTGAATGGTTACGATGGAGAATGAATCTCATCGCGTTCGTGGAGACGGTAGTCCGTACGTACGCACGAGCGACAATATCATTCTTTTGATATTAAAATAATATATAAATGAATGGTATATCATATATACAGAATCATTAACATGTTATATTTATTATTTACATGAGTTACACATCATTATTATACCCATCCAAATAATATTATATTGAATAACAATTACACCACGACGTGGAGACGGTAAGCCGTACGTACGCACGTATGGTGACATGTTATTCAAAGGGTGGATAGAATACTGAATATGGTTGTACCATACTTATAATAACATCACAGTATATGTGAGATACTGGAGTTATTATTTTAGAATGGTAAGAACAAAGGAAGAAGAAGTGGAAGAAGAAATGAACATAGAAAATGGTGGTGAAATCATTACCTCTTCTTCGGGTTCTTCCATTTGATTTGATCAAAAGGGCTCCTTAGGTTGGCTTTCTGATCAAAATAAGGCCTCTAGGTTGTAGTGAGGGATGTTGGGAGAGTATTTGGGCAGAGTTTGGCCGAACCAAAAGGCTTTGAAGGTGTGAAGAAATGAGAAGGAGGAGTGCCCTTTTATAAGAGGGGTGAGGGGCACCTTTGGAAAAGCTAGAAATATTAATTTATAATAAATTCATATTCGGTTTCTAATGGCTCCAAAGTTGACTATTCAAATGTTAAGGTGGGGATAGGTCGAAAACCACTCAACCAATAGAATTTAGACAGGTTTGGGTACTTATATTAACCTTATCTTTAAGTATTAACTCTAAGTTAATTAGTTTCACTTTTACAATGTCTCTTTGTATTTTTATATTATATGGTTAATAAACTTACCATATACATACAAGCGACCCCCAAGTGGTCCATTAATGATTAACCTATCCTAATATAAGTCTCTTGGCCGAACCTTAGATTTTTAGGAATTTAATATCAATTAATAATATAATATTTGTTTTAAGAACTCTTTTATGTCAATTTTGACACTATTCAATAGTTGATTTTTGTGAAACTCATAACAGATTGATTACTTAGAAAAAAGTCCATTAAATCAATCCTAATATATCATATTAGCCTAGAAAATTAGTTTAATTCATTAAAAGTTTCATATTATTTTTATTTGGGTATTTATAATATCAATTATTTTAATTTTTCACTATTTTAGTAATTACTGCATCATCATTGTGTCATAAATAAAATAAATTATTTAATGTTTAAAAATTATAAATAAAATATCATTATGTAGGAAATCTTTTTAGCTTTCTAATGAATATTTATAATCTAAAATCAAACATATATAACCCTATGTAAAAATTGTTGTTCTAAAAGATATATGCTTGTGTCATTTTTGTATTCATTTTAACTAAATTAAAATAAAGTGTCATTATCACTTACAAGTGGATCCATGGGGTCCCAAAATTGACATAAAGATGCCCATGGTCGACCATCTATCAACCAATAGGGTTAAGACACGTTTTTAGGGTAATTTAGTATTATTATAATATTATTTTTTAACCCTTATTTACTGGATTTACCCTTAACCATGGTAAATAAAATATTTACCGCAGTAATTATTCAAAATGTCTAAAAATAAAAGTTACCCATTTACACAATTTGAACATCCTGATTCCAAATATGGAAACCATTTTCCTAAATTCAAATCACAGAAGTGGCAGAAATTAATTTAAAATTAATTCCCGCTGTCAAAACAAAAAGCGTGTTTTTAAGAGATAATTACTATCAAAAGATTGACACTTGTTTATGTTCGGTTTAATTGTAAAATTATGTCCAATGAACAACATTATATTAAATGGTAAAAATATATTCCAAATATACTCTAAAACCACTCAAATTCATAATTTATCACTATTAATTATTTTGATTAAAAAAGTTGTTTTTAATTAAAATTTAGTAATTTTCACTATTCATCAAAATATGAAAGTTATCTGAAATGTACCAAAATTTCACCTTAGGCTAAATTCGATATTCCGAATCCAAAAATTAAGTCCATTTTAAAATATAAAATATATATAATTTCAAAAAGTAGGTATTACTATTCATAACGGCTAGTTTGATTGGTTGTGGTGTGTGTTAAAACTCAAGGTTGCGTACAACACACGCTACTGTATTATTCAAAGAAAGTGAACCGTGGAAGCTTGGGATGTTTCATTTTAAATTTTTGATGTCCCCATTTAGTCAAAAAGTTTAAAATATTGTATTTAAAAAGGGTTCACTATTAAACATTGATAAAAGTGCAATACTGAAAATGAATTTGTTCTTGCATTATATCTAAGAAACTCATAATATGGATTCTAAAATTATAAGGATTATATAAAGTTTAAAATTCGGTTAATACAATTCATAACCTCTTTTGAATGGATTTTTTTTTGGTAAGTCATGGTGCAATTGAACTCGGTGTTGCGTGTAGTGCAAGTTATTGAATTATTTTGAAGAAATAACACACTATGAAATCTTGGGGTGTTACATTCTCCCCTCCTTCAATAAATTGCGTCCTCGCAATTTGAAATTGTTCTTCGAAAATAAAAGGTTGAAAGTAGAAAATATATTTGTAGGAAAACCCACATCGGAAATTGGGTTACTAAAATTTAGTCTTAATATGAGGAAAAGAGAAATCAAAGGGTCACCACCAAATTATGATCTCGATTAGGAGAACATTGGTGGCAATTAGAGACATATAATCGGAGGAAAAACGTAAATATTTATAGGTAGTGATTGAGGTCATCAATCACAAACAAGTATAAAATTGAGGTCCTTAAATTCATCAATCTATGATGATTTGAAATACCATCGGTTCAACAAAACATATGGTATTAGGATAACACATTTTTGACGTTTCAAAATATCTTAGTTGAAATCCCACATCGAGAAATGAATGAATGAGGCCTCTATTTAAAATAAAGAGTCGAAAGTATGAAGATTACCGAAAATAACACATACCAGGGTTCCATGTAAGAAAATATGGATATGGAAGAAAAATATAACCATCAATTATCTGATGGAGAGTGGTAGAGAACATGGCTATAAAAAGGCCAATAATCCCAAAGCCATAAATTAGTGATGATTTAAGGTACCATCTAGGAAAACATTTTTGTTCAAAGTTTCTTTTCTTAATATTGAGGAATTTATTTATGAGATTGGATAAGATCATAAGGAGATATACTTACTTTATAATTAGAGTTTTATCCATTAATAAATTTCTACCACAAACTCATCTTTCACTCTAAAAGATAATAGAATGTAAAAAAAATCTATTTACACTATTCGTATAGGGTTCCAAAATAAATGAATTTATAATTCATCTACAAGATCTTTTAATAAAAACTACATTATTTAATCCAGGACATCTCGTGGGCCAGTGTTAGGTGATACACCCTTGTCGCCCTTCGGATGCGGGTTCATGTCTCGCAGCATTGCCGGACGCGACGGGTTGCCGCCCGACCTCCTGGTTGTCCTTTTATGGCAATCCAAAATAATCCAAACTAGAACTATCCAAAATACTTCTGTCCAAACTCACAGTCTAACATTTATAAGGAAGGTAAACATAATATAGATCCTTTTTACCCCGTAATAGCATATGAATACCTTCATCATGTATTACCATATTCCTTATTGATTACATTCATACTCCCTTATTCTATATAGAATGCTGGATATACTTCATTAATCCAAAAATGTTTTAAACCCCAACAATGATGGAATATACAAATCATTAATCAGTTCCAAGGTAGTCAAGAATATCCAATATAATTTATCCAAAACAATCACATATTATTCCAAAATCACTACCTCAGTATCAGAACTATATTATGATTTATCATTCTCTCAACCATATATTTTCCAAAAATTTAACCTACTACTGAGTCACTTTTCTTTGTTCCATACCATCTAATGTCCTTAATGAAATAGTACTGCAGTACAATCCTTATATACTCCATAATTATTATAACAAGTACATTGTTGATACAACACTCAATTGGCATAATCAACATAAGAACTCTAATCATTCCTCTTCATCTGTGGTAGTATCATAACTTGATTATTATCCAATAACATCATTTGCGGCATAGTCTGATGACTGGGACATAGGTTCTCATAGTGTCCAAACTCCTTGAAAATGAAGCATTGTACATTTAAAACCATTTTCTTACCCTTGCAGTCACGTACTTTGTGCCCTTTTCCTCCACACTTATAACAAACTCCCATTCCTTTCAGGCAAGTTCCAGGGTGTTTCATTCCATAGTTACCACATATGGGAAAATTCTTCTTTTCCCTCTTCCCTTTATCCATCTTTCTCTCTTCCATCCTTTTCTTCTCTTGCTTCCCTTAAAAGACATAGGACTCAGTAAACTCTCTACTTATCTTATCAACACATGATATTATTTCTTCATATGATGATAATACATGGGAGACTATTTCTCTTATAAATTCTAGCTTAAGACCATGAAAGATATGATCCTTCCTTCTCTTTGAATCATGTGTATTTCTGGAGTTCTCATTCCTTCTACTGGGCGCCATTTCTAAACAATGGCATAAACTAGTTCAGTTTATGAATCAAAATACATAATCCCATACTTATAAAACACTTAACATAAATTGAACTATTTATGGATATAATCCATAAAAATGTCTCCTTTGAGGATGTATATACTCATAAACCCTTCATAATGGTTTGTAAAGAAAATGAGAATTATCCTAAGCATATCCCCCGGGAGTGTCGTAACCAAGAGTGCAGCAAGGCCCGTTGTCGTGCACCAGTTCCCGTTCGAGTCTAGCTCAAAGCGGTGTTTTCGGGTTTTACCCCTAGGTACATCTGTGCCAGAGCCGCCTCTACCTGCTCGTAGCCAGACAGGGATGTATTGCTCGGAAAACTCACAAAGTCTCTACAATACCAAAATTCTAGGAAGTTCTTCTATACTAATCCTCAAAGTTCATCTTAGGTCTACGTGCTCTAATCAGAGTTTATCTAAATCTAGCTTCCAAGGTTTGTACTAAACTTCCTCTGATACCAACTGTAACGCCCCGACCCTAATTACCCAGAGTCGGTGCATTATTATATAACATTGGCATGATCACAAGAAAGATCAAATCTCGAAAGACCGATTGGTTTAGTAGCCTTGGAAACACTAGATATATTCATACGTTTTACATTACATCATAAAATGAAAAACTACTACAACAACATAATGTTTCAACAATCCACACTAAAATCCCCTCATAATATCCCTGAAGGTCATTCATAACTTACATCTTCACATCCTGGGAAAAAATAAAACATAGAAAAGGGGTGAGCTCAAATGCCCAGTAAGGATAACAATATAGCAGAAACTTTCATAAATAAGAATAAACATTTTAAGGCAATGTATAACTAAAACAAAATCCTTTTAAACATGAACATTTAATATAGTATGGAATAAATAAAATGAAGTAATGCCATTTTCTTATTCACATGGTTATTCTACTAATCGAATAATCACATGAAAAATCAATAACCATTTTCATAATGTTGGAATGCATAATGCCAGACTATCATAACCACATAGTCAAGGCCTCGTGCCAAGACTACAAATAAGATTTTGTCAAAGCCTTGTGCCAAGACACTAGTTTGTCTCATGAGACCTACTGATGCATCGAGGAGCTATAGCGGGCTCCACCCGTCACTTATTAAGTCCAATGCATTCCCATATGAAAAGGTTTAAACATAACATAAACATTCGTATTAAAACTAGCATACGAAATGTCAATAATTTCACCATAAACTATGAATGGTATAAAAATAGAACATCCACAGTCAAACATATCACAAAACCTTCAATACAATATAGAAGTTTTGTATCATAATAAATCAACTTCAAATAATCTTAAAATTCATCAAAGGATGTTGACATAGATGAAATCAAAATTCTTTTTAATGAAATATCTCCTTTTATTTTGAAATCATTTAAGATCCATATAAAATAAAACATTTTCTTTGAAAATATTCTTATAAGCTTGTAAGGGAATCTTTGAAGATTTTATAATGGCGGAAAATAGCCGCACCCGCCGTATAAGTTAAAAAAAACATTCTTACCTTAATTCTGTCGAAAAGGTTAAAAAGGACCTTGTTTTGAAAACGACCGAAAGATTCCTTTATAAACCACTTATAAAAGTCAAAAAGGGTATAAATGACTTTAACTAATATTCTAGTAAATAGTAAAAATGTTTTGAAATGTATTTTTAAGAAACATGGATGTGGATGATAAAGAGATCCCAGTAGATTATTACGTATAAACAACCTCGGATAATGAAGAGATTGTGAAATAACCCTTACCTTGTACTTTTCCTTGGTTGGGGTAGGTTAACCTCCTGTATAATGGTGAAATAATTGTTATTAAATTATACAAGAATCATATATATTAATATGATATCATATATGATCTTTTAACATTGATTTGTTAATAATATCTTAGAATTATCGTCGTTTCGGGTGTTAACTTACTCATTTTCTTTATATGTTTTGTTACATAAGCCATGGTTGTTGTATCTTATTCATATCCAGAATGATATCTAGTCCTTAAACAACATTTTTAAATTATCAAATGATAATTATACTTGAATGGTTACGATGGAGAATGAATCTCATCGCGTTCGTGGAGACGGTAGTCCGTACGTACGCATGAGCGACAATATCATTCTTTTGATATTAAAATAATATATAAATGAATGGTATATCATATATACAGAATCATTAACATGTTATATTTATTATTTACATGAGTTACACATCATTATTATACCCATCCAAATAATATTATATTGAATAACAATTACACCACGACGTGGAGACGGTAAGCCGTACGTACGAACGTATGGTGACATGTTATTCAAAGGGTGGATAGAATACTAAATATGGTTGTACCATACTTATAATAACATCAAAGTATATGTGAGATACTGGAGTTATTATTTTAGAATGGTAAGAACAAAGGAAGAAGAAGTGGAAGAAGAAATGAACTTAGAAAACGGTGGTGAAATCATTACCTCTTCTTCGGGTTCTTCCTTTTGATTTGATCAAAAGGGCTCCTTAGGTTGGCTTTCTGATAAAAATAAGGCCTCTAGGTTGTAGTGAGGGATGTTGGGAGATTATTTGGGTAGAGTTTGGCCGAACCAAAAGGCTTTGAAGGTGTGAAGAAATGAGAAGGAGGAGTGCCCTTTTATAAGAGGGGTGAGGGGCACCTTTGGAAAAGCTAGAAATATTAATTTATAATAAATTCATATTCGGTTTCTAATGGCTCCAAAGTTGACTATTCAAAGGTTAAGGTGGGGATATGTCGAAAAACACTCAACCAATAGAATTTAGACTGGTTTGGGTACTTATATTAACCTTATCATTAAGTATTAACTCTAAGTTAATTAGTTTCACTTTTACAATGTCTCTTTGTATTTTTATATTATATGGTTAATAAACTTACCATATACATACAAGCGACCCCCAAGTGGTCCATTAATGATTAACCTATCATAATATAAGTCTCTTGGCCGAACCTTAGATTTTTAGGAATTTAATATCAATTAATAATATAATATTTGTTTTAAGAACTCTTTTATGTCAATTTTGACACTATTCAATAGTTGATTTTTGTGAAACTCATAACAGATTGATTACTTCAAACAAAGTCCATTAATTCAATCCTAATATATCATATTAGCCTAGAAAATTAGTTTAATTCATTAAAAGTTTCATATTATATTTATTTGGGTATTTATAATATTAATTATTTTAATTTTTCACTATTTTAGTAATTACTGCATCATCATTGTGTCATAAATAAAATAACTTATTTAATGTCTAAAAATTATAAATAAAATATCATTATGTTTGAAATCTTTTTATCTTTCTAATGAATATTTATAATCTAAAATCCAACATATATAACCCTATGTAAAAATTGTTGTTCTAAAAGATATATGCTTGTGTCATTTTTGTATTCATTTTAACTAAATTAAAATAAAGTGTCATTATCACTTACAAGTGGATCCATGGGGTCCCAAAATTGACAAAAAGATGCCCATGGTCGACCATCTATCAACCAATAGGGTTAAGACACGTTTTTTGGGTAATTTAGTATTATTATAATATTATTCTTTAACCCTTATTTACTGGATTTACCCTTAACCATGGTAAATAAAATATTTACCGCAGTAATTATTCAAAATGTCTAAAAATAAAAGTTACCCATTTACACAATTTGAACATCCTGATTCCAAATATGGAAACCATTTTCCTAAATTCAAATCACAGAAGTGGCAGAAATTAATTTAAAATTAATTCCCGCTGTCAAAACAAAAAGCGTGTTTTTAAGAGATAATTACTATCAAAAGATTGACACTTGTTTATGTTCGGTTTAATTGTAAAATTATGTCCAATGACCAACATTATATTAAATGGTAAAAATATATTCCAAATATACTCTAAAACCACTCAAATTCATAATTTATCACTATTAATTATTTTGATTAAAAAAGTTGTTTTTAATTAAAATTTAGTAATTTTCACTATTCATCAAAATATGAAAGTTATCCGAAATGTACCAAAATTTCACCTTAGGCTAAATTCGATATTCCGAATCCAAAAATGAAGTCCATTTTAAAATATAAAATATATATAATTTCAAAAAGTAGGTATTACTATTCATAACGGCTAGTTTGATTGGTTGTGGTGTGTGTTAAAACTCAAGGTTGCGTACAACACACGCTACTGTATTATTCAAAGAAAGTGTACCGTGGAAGCTTGGGATGTTTCATTTTAAATTTTTGATGTCCCCATTTAGTCAAAAAGTTTAAAATATTGTATTTAAAAAGGGTTCACTATTAAACATTGATAAAAGTGCAATACTGAAAATGAATTTGTTCTTGCATTATATCTAAGAAACTCATAATATGGATTCTAAAATTATAAGGATTATATAAAGTTTAAAATTCGGTTAATACAATTCATAACCTCTTTTGAATGGATTTTTTTTTGGTAAGTCATGGTGCAATTGAACTCGGTGTTGCGTGTAGTGCAAGTTATTGAATTATTTTGAAGAAATAACACACTATGAAATCTTGGGGTGTTACATGTATCATGATATAAATAGTGATAGAAGAGATGCGAAAATCCGTTTAGTATGAAAGTGATCTAAAAAAGAGTGAACACGATTTAGTACGACATGGTTTGAATGAGAAGTGAGTCCAATTTAGTAATAAATGACTGAAATGGGAAGCGATCATGGTATATTAATACAAGGATGGAATTGGTAATGAACCCTATTTTGTAATTAAGGTATGGAATGGGAAGTAAAATCGATTTAGTCATACATGGATGGAATGAGGATTGAACATGGTTCAATAATACAGTTCTAGAATGGTATGTGAGCCTAGTTTAGTAATACAAGGATATCAAGAGGAGTGAACCTAGTTCAATAGAAATTTTACACTAATATATCCTTGTTAATAATGAATTTGTTACTATTTAAATCCTTTTATAGGTTTTTGTGTATTCCACAATTCAATGTATTATTATTATTTTTGTTCTCGTGAATTATTCAATAGATTCTTATATGACTCTTGTCTTATGAACATCAAATCTATACTATGTGACTCTTTAATATAATATTTTATATCCAGTGTATGATATTATAATGCTATGATCATTTTTTAATTACTATATTCTCATTTTATGGTTGTATATCATCCTTCTATTCCATTGTTGAGTAAACATAGTCACCCATTTCATATATTTCTTTTAAAAATGTTTTAAAGAAAGGTTTGAAGATATAGTATTGTAGGTCAGTATTATTATGGTATATGATATCGATCATTAATCATATCAAAATATTATATGTCAATACCCCCTCCCGACAACGTGTACCCCTCCTGGGCCGGCAATGTGAGAAGGGAGATAATTACCCCCGAGTCCCACCTCCAGTAGGCCCCAGGTTTGCAACTAGGACGGAGGGTATAGTAACACACAAATGGGAGGCATTACCCTCAAAGAGAACACATGCAGAAGAGAGAGATATAATAGACACCAACAAACTCCAACTCAAAACATAAATATAAAAGAAAACCCAAGTGCACATATGTAATGTCATGCAAAAGTACTACAACAGAAATGGGAAACTACAAGTACCCAAAAGAAAAGGAAAAGTCAAAAGCAACCAAAATCCTGGACAGCTACTACAACCACAAGCTAGTAGTAACCAGCCTGATCTCCAACCTGCTCCAAGTGACCTGAAAAACAATTTATATATAAATAGAGTGAGTATAACAGTATACTCAGTAGGATCCTCCCCAAAGCCTATCGTACAAAAGTAAAGAAAGCATGCTAAAGCACAGTGAACAACAAGTGAAACTAACTCGTCACCTAAACAGGTATACTAAGTTCCCAACCTCACCATGGATACACTCACCAAGTAACGCAAACAAGAATATAACATATAGTAAGGAATATCATGGGTACCCCATTACTACTTCCCCACTGGTTTTCTATTTTTCCCCAACGACATATGTCTGGTGCATCTCTCTCCAAAGGCTTGCCCGTATAAAAAATGCGCTAAGGTCCACAATCTGCACCACATGCACTACAAAGTCTTCCCCACAGACACCAGGACTAAACCCCACACCATTATCACAACCAAAAGTAACCTTGTAGTTTCTGGGAGCTACCATAGCTCGCATAACATGTATCATACGTCGGGTATTATACCTCAAGCCATTACAGCCCATACGCTGAGTAAGGATCCTCAAGCCATGACAACCTATACACGTTACACCTATAGAATTCCAGAGGATACTATATCCAGAATATGTGTGTGTGAATAAACACAAGCCATTATAGCCCTCTGTAAACATATATGGGGAAAACTAACTACTGCGCCAGAGGAACAAGTACCTACCAAGAAAAGAGAGTGGGGCCAAAGGGGGGAGTCATCCATTCAACCACCCATCAAAATGTTTGGTTAAACACCCACCCCATGGCTCAGAATCCCTGGGGTGTCATTTTCCATTACCTACTAGGTGGAGTAGCGTATAGAAACACAAAAATTACAGAATATATATAACTCACAACCACACTATGGTCATTACCTAGTCTTAGACACAACTGTATCATATATGCACACAACCAATTGAAGAGCTTTATTATATTACTTCATTCTCTTTTTATCAGTTCCACTCTATTTTAATTAATTATATAAACATTATTTAACCAAAAAAAACCCACATAATGCATCGTTTTAAATACACCCAAATTCCACTTTCCCTTTTTTTCAAATTACCACCACTTCATTAAGTTCCAGCGAATTCCTACCCCATGGGTTAACACCATTTAATCAATCCTTCATTACAGAAATTACATTCCCATGTTCCCAGTCATTATAGAAAATCAACCTATGATACTAAACACAAGGGGGCTCAACACGATGAGTAGACATACTACCCATCGATTCTTTTCTGCCTATAGTAAGAGCATAGACCCATTCCCCCACGAGAGGCTAAACACGGAAAGCATGTGGCATACCCCACGTGTCTTTACTTATTTCGGAAGAGGGGTGAGAAAGACCATCTTCCTTGAGAAGTGGGGAAAAGTAAATTAGATAACAACCAAATAAAATCACCAACATCCAACCATCACATCCATCCCATACCATCATCCTTGGTGTCCTCCCTCATACCCATATGCATAAACCGATGCATCTCGCCACTCTGGGTGCCATCTGCTGCCATAAGCACAAGGCCTCCCTGCCACCACACATCACAACAGCCATCCAGGCTCACATCACAGCACAAGCAGCAGGAAAACAATCATCACATCAAATGGGCTCTTGGCCCTTTAACAAGGCATCCAGCCTTCATACAAAATGAGAAATCATGGCTCCAAACCATAAGGAATTCGGCCTTATAAGAAAGTGGGTAACTCAAAACCCAATCAGGCATTATCTTTTATCAACAACAAGTTCTTTAATCTATCTAGAATTAATAGATCCAATTTGTTGGTTCCAATTCCAGGAATCCTATTCAGTAAGCAGTTAAAAAATATTTAACATGCTTACTATGCAAATTTCATTTACATTAAATTAGAACAACTACAACAACGGAAATAGGTAGATTCATTTACAAGCCTCTGTATCTCTAGCCAATTAGTTATCAATTAATTCCGGCTTTACGTTCTTTATTAATTTCCATCAAAAATGAACAACTAATCAAAGCAAGCAAAGATATCACACTATCTAGAAAAACATGAGGCAGTAGCATACGAGTGATAAAAATTTCTTTATCCGGTTCAAATATTTAATTAGGTAAATTTCGTTGTGATCCAAAGGGCTAAATAAAGATAACTCTATGATTGAACATAAAAAATTAGAGAAGCCACGAATCCCTACCTTGAAGAGTTCATGACATTCTTTATCCACACAACGGGTCACAATCCTCCTCTCCTGACCACTGCATCCACCCTAGGATGGCACGGTACGACAACACCAACCAAACCCCAAGAAAAACCCTTTAGAAGCATGGAGATTACATGCTATAATATGTAAATAAGAACAAGATAAGATGATCCCCAAAGGAACGTCGACAAAACATACTTTATATAGAATATTCACCAACACAGCTCAGTTGCATCCAAAACAGAATGAAACCAATCAGAGGGGTAGGGTTTGTTTGTGAAACTCGTTTGGAAAGGATTGAATTGTTCTAGTGTCTCATAGATGAGAACAAATAAGAAGAACAAAGTAGAATGATAACTTTTCCTTTTTGAAGATTTAAGGGGTGATAGTTTAAGATGCGCTTAATTCTCCATTAAATGCGGATCGCATTAACCCACATGGTTTGACCAAGTAAAACATTCCAAGCCTTAGGAATAATTAATATAGGATTTATTTCCTTTGAAACGGACTTAAGAGCCCTTTAAATAAGGCTTTAAATGTATTTTACATCAAAGGAAATGTCAAAAGGGGCAAAACTGTATGAATTTGGAAACACTGTTCACACACCATTACTGTACATGAAACCGATCTGTCAGAAGGATCTATGAAACCAATATGTAAGACCGATCTATCAGACCGATCTGTCTGAACGATCTGGGAGACCGTTTTGTGAGACCGATCTATTAGACCGATCTGCCAGACTGATCTGCTAGACCGATCTGTCAGACTGATCTATGAGACCGATCTGTCAGACCGCTCTGTGTGACCAATGTGTGAGACCGATCTGTCAGACTGATATGTGAGACTGATCTATGAGACCAATGTGTGAGACTGATCTGTGAGACCGATCTATGAGACCGATCTATGAGACAGATCAGTGAGACCGATCTGTCAGACTGATCTGTGAGACTGATCTATGAGGCTGATCTGTCAGACCGATCTTTGAGACCGATCTGTCAGACCGATCTGTGAGACTGATCTATTACTGTTCATAAAACTGGAAACACTGTTCACAAAACTAAAAAATTGAAAATTGTTGGGGATGAGTCCCCTTAACCTCCCTAAACACGTCCAACACCAAAATTTCACAATGTAACGGACCAGAGAGGTTCGTGCCATTACATCAGATGCTTCTCAAAACAATCTCATCCTGGATAATTTATAACCAACCTAAAGATAAGAGGGGTCCGAACAACCACACCATAAGATACCTCTCAAGGGAAAACCACCCAGTGTTAATCTAAAGCCGGTACAAAACCATGACATCAGAGAGAAAGGAAAAAAAACAATCTATATCCAGTCAATTCAATCATATCGTCACGTCAAAGGTACATAAAATAATGGATCAAATAAAACACAACAAAACATCTTAAAACAGCTCTGGGTAATGGACACCCATCTTTGACTCATGTTCCCAAGTGCTCTGATCCATACCACCTTTTCGCCACAAGACACGAACTAAGGGGATGGAACGCCCATGCAACACCTTCTCCTTTCGGTCTTAGACCTCCACAGGTCGCTCCTCGAAGTTTGTATCATCATCAACATCGATCTCTCCCCAATCGATGATTTGGGAGTCATCCTGAAAATAATGATGGAGTTGTGAGACATGGATAACATCATGTATCTAACTCATCTGTGGGGGAAGTTCTACTTGATACGCCACATCTCCAATACGAGCTAACACCTCGAAAGGCCCAACAAACCGGGGAGAATGCTTACTTCCATGATCAAACCTTCACTTCCCACGACAGGGAGTTACCTTCCGAAACACATGATCCCCATCATTAAACTCCAAGGGTCTCCTCCTTTGATCAGCATCTTATTTCTGATGAACTTGTGATGTCTTCATCCTCTCACGAATCAACTGAACCATCTCTGTTGTATTCTTCACTAGTTCTGGTCCAAAAATTGCGGACTCTCTGACCCCAGTCTAGCACAATAGAGAACGGCAAGGCCGACCAAACAAGGCTTAAAACAGCACCATACCAATGGTGGAGTAGAAACTTTTATTGTAAGAGAAATACACCAATGGTAAGTGCCTCATTCGTGAACCTAAAATGTCAAGAACAGAAGAGCGCAACATGTCTTCAAGAGTCTGGATGGTTCGCTCTATCTGACCATCTGTTTGAGGATGAAAAGCAGTGCTAAGGCATTGTTGAGAACCAAAAGCATGCTAGAGACCTCTTCACACCATGGAGGTCAAATGAGGATCTTGATCAGAAATAATCATCCTAGGGACTCCATGAAGTCTCACTACCTCCTCTAGATACTGCCTCTACAAAACATCCACTAAGCTTGACTCCTTGATCACTATAAAGTGGGCCAATTTTGTCAAACGATCCACTCCCACCCAAGTAGCATAATTTCCTCCTAGAGCTCAAGGTAAACCAGTAACAATGTCTATTGAGATGTCCTCCCACTTCCATTGAGGTTTTAATAATGGCTGGAGAAGACCACCAGGAACACGGTGTTCGACCTTCACCTTCTGACAGACTAAACATCGAGACACAAACTCCACAACCGTACGCTTCAGCCCAGGCCACCAAAATTGACTCCTCAAGGATCGGTACATCTTTTTCACACCAGGATATCCTACTAAGGGCCAACTATGGAACTCTTGGAGAACCATATCACACATTGCCAAGGGAACAAAAAGCCTTCCATGATACAACAATCGATGTTTCTCATCCTCTGACCAACTATCAGGGGCCTCCACACAAACAACTATGTCTCTCCAAACATCCTCCTCTTGATCACCCAACTGGGACTCTTCCACCATCTGCATCAGGGATGCCTACACCATCATCTGGAAATGACAACCTCTATCTCCAACATCTTCCATATCAAGATGCAAAGCTGACAGTTCCTCCATTACTCTCTAGGAATCACTATATTTACGAATAGCATCACTACGTGACTTTTGACTCAATGCATCAGCTATAACATTCCCTTTTCTAGGTGTATACGATATTTTGAACTTGTATTCCTGTATAAACTCCATTCACCGACGCTGTCGTAGGTTCTTGTCACATTGGGAGAAAAAATACCTCAAACTCTTATGATCAGTGAAAACCATAAAGCGCTCACTAATGAAGTAATGTATCCACATCTTCAGAGAAAACACCATGTCTAGAAACTCAAGATCATGGGTGGCATAGTTTAATTCATGGGGACGCAACTGCTGAGACCCATAAGAAACAACTGACCTCTACTACATGAGAACAAAACCTAACCCCAAATGTGAAGCATCACAAAAAAAATCATTCTGGACTCTCTTAGCTAGAATAAAAAGGACTGGAGAACTTACCAACTTCTCCATTAGATACTCGAATACTTCCTAACACTGATCAGTCCATACAAACTCTTGATCCTTCCAGGTCAAAGCTGTCAGAGGAGTCACAACCCTTGAGAAATTGGCTATGAACCTTCTGTAGTAGCCTATGAAACCAAGGAAACATTGCACCTCTGAAACTGTCTTGGGGGCTGCCCCACACACAACTGCTTCTATCTTCGACGGATCCATAGCTACCCCTTGTTGGGACACAACATGCCCCATGAAACAAACTTCTCGAGCCCAAAACTCACACTTCGTCAAATTCCCAAACAAGTGATGTTGGCGAAGAACTCCCAAAATGGCTCGTAGATGCTCTACATGCTCATCTTTAGATGTGGATTACACAAGGATGTCGTCGATGAAAACCACCACAAGCTTGTCAAAGAACCCATGGAGCAAAACGTTTATCAACCCCATTAATACAACTGGTGCATTCGTCATGCCAAATGGCATTACGACAAACTCATAGTTCCCATGACTACAACGGAATGTGGTCTTAGGAATATCCTAATCCTTCACACACATTTGATGATATCCTGACCGCAATTCCATCTTTGAGAACCATGTTTCACCCTTCATTTGATCGAATAAGTCATCAATCCGTGGAAGAGAAAAGTGGTTCTTTATTGTCACTTTGTTTAAGCGACGATAATCGACAGACAACCGCAAAATTCCGTCAGCCTTATTCACGAAAAAGTCGAGTGCACCCCGTGGTGACACACTTGGCTGAAAAAAACTGCACTACAACAAACCATCATGTTGTATATGTATCCCTCACAACTCAGAAGGGGTCATCTTATACAAAGACATAGAGATAGGAGATGCTCTTAGTTGTATCTCGATCCCAAAATTGATCTCTCATAGAGGGGGTAATGCTACGACCTCTTTTGGAAAGACATCAGGGAACTCCTCCACGAGCCTAGGAAAATCCACCTGATGAACCACTGAGGAACTCAACATCAACTCAGCCATCAAGGATGAAAAGGATGGAACCAACCTATGATCTATTTGAGGATCTCACACACAAACAAAGACCACTTGGTCTCCATCCGCACTGATGAATATAACCTTCTTCCTAATGCAATCCATGATAGACTGCACTGAATACAACCAATCCATGTCGAGGATGACATCATATGGTTGTATCCGTGAACATAAGAAATCTCCCCAAGAGTGGTGTTGCCCCAACACTAGCTCATAGTCTTTATATACTTCAAACAAGCTAGCCCGACCTCCAACTTGCGTAGTTAATTCCAATGGCACGGGAAGCCTCTCTTCCTCATGTCCCAAAGCATGGACAAGGGTAGGTGATATGAAGTAGTGTGTTTCTCTTGAATCAAACATGGCCTACACCATGGTAGAAAACAAGTAAAGGATACCTCGAACGACATCTGGCTCATCTGGGGATGGCAATGCTAGAGCATGAAGTTGACCATGTCCTCCTCCACGACCTCTCTAACCCTGATGACGACCACCACCATGTCCGTGCACTTCTCTCTAAGGATAGGGAGCATCATGGGGTTGTCGTCTTGCTGCCCCATCTACTCTCTGGTGATCTAAAGCTGGTGCAACCTGCTACTTCTGCCTTGGCTGCAACTGCCTCAACGGAGGATCCTGGAGCAGAGCATCTGGTGCACGATGACTGCTCTAAAAAGTTGGGCACTCCCGCTGCTGATGACCATGACCACCACCAGATAAACAAGATCTGGATCCCTTGGCATAGGTCTAAGAGTTGTTGTCTCTTGTAAAACAAGATGGGAAGGGCTAGGACCTACCCCCAGGTGAACATAAACTCTTATGTCCTAAAATCCAGGAACCCTGGACCATAGATCTACTTCTTCAAGAATCATGATGATTCACCAGTCATGATGATCCGGTCCTGGAAAATGTCCTCCCAACAACCTCTACCCTTTTTAACACATCAAGATATTTCTTCAGCATAAAAGGGGTGACCTGGGGCTGGATCTCGGCATGCATAGCCTCCTCGAAATGCCTCGCCCTGGCCTCCTCAGCTAGTAAGAGGTCTGAAGCATATCATAGATGGTTCCTGAAACTGATTCCAAACTCTCGAACACTAGAGCTCCCTTGTCGGAAGGTAAGAAGCTCCTGACAAGTGGACGCCTTCTTGGTTGAAGAATGGAACTCAACTCTAAACTTGTCTCGAAACTCCTCCCATGAAGTCACTGACTCCTCTCAATCCTCGAGGAACAAGAGCCACCACTGCCTCGCTGCTCCATGCAGCATCATCAAAACCAAGTACAATCAGTGCTCCTTCTGAACACCAATCAAACTGAAACTGATCTCGACCTCCTCTAACCAGTCTTATGTGAATGCATCTGAAACAGATCCCCCATACTTCTGCAGACTCTGGCGCTAAAACTCTCAGAGTGTCATCCTCCATGTGTCGTCGTCATCAACCTCTACCCGGTGACGGTCTTCTAGAACGTCCTGGTACACATTTTCTGTAAGAACCTGATGATGATGTCGAACTAGAGCCATACCAACCAAAGAACAAACCATTATAGCTCCTAATCATGGATTATAGAAAACTCAACAATAATTAATTTATTATTTTCTTTTGTTCATTTTATGTTAACCTATCCCACGGTCTACCCATTAAAACACAGGCGCAAACAAGAATGATGCATGATCTTTTCCTAGGTCTCTAACCTACAACCAATATCACCTTGTTTAGTAGCCATCATAAACATAAAGGTCCGTGAAAAAGATCATAGGGGGCCCTAAAATCCTATGTCACTGCCAGTCTCTAGGTTTTACCCCAATTGATAAACATAAATAACACTATTTTCCTACCAACCCATGAAACCTCACCTGTGCCTAACTCTAATCTCTATCCTATCCCTCATCCAGACCTCTGATACCACTCTGTCATGACCCCCTCCCCACAATGTGTACCCCTCCTGGGCCATCAATGATAGAGGGGAGATAATGACCCCCGAGTCCCTCCTCCATTAGACTCCGGGTTGGCGACTAGCACCGAGGGTATAGTAACACACAAATGGGAGGCATTACACAAAAAGAGTACACATGAAGAAGAGAGATATAGAATAGACACCAACCAAATCCAACTCAAAACTGAAATATAAATGAAAACCCATGTGCACATATGTAATGTCCTGAAAAAGTACTACAACAAAAATGGGAAACTAAAAGTACCCAAAAGAAAAGTAAAAGACAGCAGCAACCACAAGCTGGAACTGCTCCTGCAACCACAAGCTAGTAGTAAACAACCTAATCTCCAACCTGATCCAAGTGACCTGAAAAACAGTTTTTATATACATAGGGTGAGTATAACAGTATACTCAGTAGGATCCTCCCCAAAGCCTCTTGTTCAAATGTAAAGAAAGCATGCTAAAGCACAGTGAACAACAAGTGAAACTAACTCGTCACCTAAACAGGTATACTAATTCCCCAACCTCACTATTGCTACTCTCACCATGTAACACATGCAAGAATATAAAATATAGTAATGAATATCAAGGGAACCCTGCTACTACTTCCCCACTGGGTTACCTCTTTTCCCCAATGAAATACGTCATGTGCATCTCCCTCAAAAGGCTTGCCCGTATAAACTTGGGCTAAGCTTCACATTCTGCACCATGTGCACCACAAAGGCTTTCCCGCATAAACCTGGGTTACGCACCACACCATCCTCACAACAAAAAGTAACCAGGTAGTTTCCAGGATCCACCACAGTTCGCATAACGTGTATCAGATGTTGGGTATTATACCTCAATCCATTACAGCCCATATGTTGAGTAAGGATCCTCAAGACATCATAGCCTATACACGTTACTCCTATAGTAGTCCATAAGATACTATATCCAGAATATATGTGTGTGAATAACCACAAGACATTACTAACCACTACACACATATATGGGGAAAACTAACCATTGTTCCAAAGGCACATGTATCTACCAAGAGAAGAGAGCTGGCCCAAGGGGGTAGTCATCCATTCAAAATCCCATAAAAATGTTGGGGAAAACACCCCCAAGGCTCAGAATCCCCTGGGTGTCAGTTTCCCTTACCGACTGGGTGGAGTTGCGTATAGAAAAACAAAAAGTATAGAATATATATAACTCATAACAAAACTATGGGCATTACCTAGTCTTAGACACAACAACAGCTAACGTCTCTTAGACTCTAGGATGCTACTTCTAAGACTAGGTATCTTATAAGCACACAACCACTTGAAGAGCATTATTATATTACTTCATTCTCTTTTTATCAGTTCCACTGTATGCTAATTAATTATGTAAACATTAATTAACCATGAACAACCATCATTCAGCATATTTTTCATCACACCCAAAGTCCACTTTCCCTTTTTTTCAAATTACCACCACTTCATTAAGTTCCAGCGAATTCCAACCCCATCAGTTAACAACATTTAATCAATCCTTCATTATAGAAATTACTTTATCATTTTCCCAAGCATTATAGAAAAGCAACCTATGCTACAAAACACAAGGGGGATCAACACTGTGAGTAGATATACTACCCGTCGAGTCTTTCCCGCCTATAGTAAGAACATAGACCCATTCTCTCTAAAGAGGCTAAACACGGAAAGCAGGCGGCATACCCTGCATGTCTTTGCCACTTTTGGAAGAGGGGTGATCAAGACCAGCTTCCTTGAGTAGTGGGGAAAAGTAAAGTAGATAACAACCAAACAAAACCACTAACATCCACCCATCACATCCATCCCATACCATCATCCATGGTGTCCTCCCCGACACCCATATGCATAAACTGATGCATCTCGCCACTCTAGGCGCCATCCGCTACCACAACCACAAGGCCTCCCTACCACCACACATCACAACGGCCATCCAGTCTCACATCACAGCACAAGAAGCTGGAAAACAATCATCACATCAAATGGGTTCTTGTCCATTTAACAAAGAATCCAGCCTTCATACAAAATGATCAATCATGGCTCCAAACCACAAGGCATTCATCCATTCAATCAAGAGGGTAACACAAAACCCTATCAGGAATTATCTTTTATCATTAACAAGTTATTTAATACCTCTTGAATTAACAGATCCAATTCATAGGTTCCAATTCCAGGAATCCTATTCAGTAAGCTATCACAAATGATTTAACATGCTTACTATGCAAATTTGATTAACATAAAATTAGAATAACTACAACAATAGAAACAACTAGATTCATTTACATGCCTCTTTATCTTTATCCAATCAATTATCAATTAATTCCAGCTTTATGTTCTTTATCAATTTCCATCAAGAACAAACAACTAATCAAAGCAAGCATAGATATCACACTATCAAGAAAAACATGAGGCAGTATCATAAGAGTGATAACAATTTCTTTATCCTGTTCAAATATTTAATTAGGTAAATTTCATTTTAATCCAAAGGGATAAGTCATGATAACTCTATGATTGTACATAAAAATTAGAGAATCCATGAATCCACTACCTTGAAGAGTTCTTGAAGTTCTTTATCCACACAACGGGTCATAATCCTCCTCTCGCGGCAACTGCATCCACTCGAGGATGCCATGGGATGACAGCACCAACCAATACCCAAGGAAAACCCTTTAGAAGCATGGATATTACATGAAATAGTATGGAAATAAGAACAAGAGAAGATGATACCCAAATGAACATCCATAAAACATTACTTATATAGAAGATTCACCGACACAGCTCGGTTGTATCCAAAACAGAATGAAACCAATAGGAGGAGTAGGGTTTGATTGTGAAACTCCTTCAGAAAGGATTGAATGGTTCTATAGTCTCATAGCCGAGAAAAAAGAATAAGAACAAAGGATAATGATAACTTGTCCCTTTTGAGGATTTAATGGGCGACGGTTTAAGATCCGCTAAATTCTCCATTAAAATCAGATCGCATTAACCCACTCGGTTTTACCATGGAAAACATTACAAGCCTTTGGAATAATTAATATAGGATTTATGGACTTTGCAAAGGCCTTAAGAGCCCTTAACATAAGGCTTTAAATGTATTTTACGTCAAAGGAAATGTCTAAAGTGGAAAAACTGTAGGAATCTGGAAACACTATTCACCCACCGTTACTGTACATGAATCCAATCTATCAAACCGATCTGTCAGACCTATCTGTGAGACCAATCTGTCAGACCGATATGTTAGACCGATCTGTGAGACCGATATGTGAGACCGATCTGTCAAGCTGATCTGTTAGACCGATCTCTGAGACCGATCTGTCAGGCCGATCTGTGAGACCGATCTGTGAGACCGATCGGTTAGACCGATCTGTCAGACCAATCTATGAGGCCGATCTGTCAGACTGATCTATGAACCCGATCTGTCAGACAGATCTATGAGACCGATCTGTGAGACTGATCTGTGTGACCGATCTGTCAGACCGATCTGTGAGACCGATATGTAAGACCGATCTGTGAGACTGATCTGTCAGACTGATCTATGAGACCAATCTATCAGAAATATCTGTGAGACCGATCTGTCTCTGTACCTTAAACTGGAAACACTGTTCACAGAACTGGATAATTGGCAAGTTGTTGGGGATAACTCCCCTTAACCTCCCGGAACACCCCCAACACAAAAATTTCACAAATTAATGGACCAGAGAGGTTTGGGCCATTACATTATATATCCTAAATTTTGATGATAATAAACTATTATGGTACTCAGATATATTTTTTTAGTAATGTGGTAAATATTCATCTAAAATGATATTGTATCCATATATGTTATACTTCAGTCACTACTATTTGTATAAAAGGAAGATGTTAGAAATTATTTTTGATATTAGGATAACAATACCATAGTGATATCTCTAGGGATTTTTCATTTTATATTTCTAGTGATTTATCTATGGATATTCCTAAGTTGTAATATATTTAAAATTTGTTGTAATGATTTAGTCGTACTTTAATTACTTTTTTTAGGATATTGTGATTTTCATCTTTTATAAGTGTTTATGACACTATAATTTATCTATTGTGTAAATTTTGTGAACTAGAAGTAATAAGTGTTACATTTACTGATTTAAATATGAAATGTGTGAGAATTATTCATATTTATGTTCTATGTGAAAGTATCTCAAATAGTATCTATATGGTAGTTTGAGTTTTGTTATTCTATTGAACATAAAGAGACCGAAAACAACATATTCATGTAATGTGGTGTTCTAATAGTTTTTTATATTAAACTGATGTATAATAATTATATATATGATGATGAATATTAAGACATGATTTGTATTTCCTATTATGGAATGGGTTATTAAGAAATAAAATTATGATTCCAATGTATTGGTATAAGAATAATGGTTGATGTTTGAACGGTCTATGATATATAATTCAATGATTATTTTATATGAATCATTAAATATATAATAGTTTTCATAATAATACATTCATTATGGATTTAAAATGATATTATCCATGGTGATAATGAATATGGAAATTTATTCAATTTAATGGTGATATTTTTATTGTGGTTTCATAACCAAAAATGTGTTTCTGGTGATTAAGAAATGAAATTAAGTATAAATAATGACATGATGAAATGGATAATGTAAATTTGATAGTATTTATGATCTCAGAACTAGTAATGTATTTATTGAAAATGTGATCAATGTGATCATGGATAAAGATTGCTACATTTTTTGATTTAAGTAAATTATCCAGTAATAATTGGAATAAGAAAAAATGCAAGATTTCAATACGGGTTTATTGCGATTCAACTTATTCCCATTTGTTTAAAGAAAACATGATTTTGGCGTTTATATGTTTGGAATATTACAATAAAGATATACATTGTGATATATTGGGGAATAATGTTATTTTTGAGGAATTTACTGACCCTCTTCCTAAAATATCATATTTGTATTTTTGGATGAGTTAAATGCTTTACCATTTCTATATTTGTTTACTCTAAACATAATAAGATGTTTTTGATATTTAATAATATTCTATTAATTTGAGTATTTATGCATATAGGATAACTTTTGCAATCCATTTTTGTTACGATGACTAATGTTAGATTGAATGTCACACCCTCACTTGGAGTTATGGTCAATGATATTTTTATTATATTAGAGACTTTTTAGAGTTAAAATTGTTTAAATTAAATTCAAAATGAGGGATAATAAAATTAATATAATAATATTTAAAAATACAAATAATTTTATTGTTATTATTTTGAATAATAATATTTTTATTTTTAGGTTTGTTATTATAACATTTATAATAATAATAATAATTATTATTATTATTATTATTACTATTATTATTGTTATTATATTTAGTTTTTTGGTTTCTTTTATTTTTAACATTTTTTATTTTTTCATTTATTTTCATTAATTTTTTTCACAATCCTTTTATCCCTCTATATTTTTGTGTTGTGATACCCACCCCATAACCCTACCTATTGTGTGTCGCACTGCCCCCCTAGGCTGATCCCTTAGTTGGTGATCAATATCACCTCTAACTTCCTTGCACTAGAACCCTGCTCCCCCTCCGGTAGCCTAACACTACACTACTCCCCCGCACCAACCTATCATTGGCTACACCCCTATCGGAGAAACCCCCCTTCTGGTGAAGCTATCTCCATAGAAATCCTCCCACGCCAGCACGACATCCAGTAAGCTTGCATTCTCCCTAACGATGCATCACTGGTGTTAGAACCCTCTTATAGAAAACTCCCTAGTGCGCGGCCCCTTCGATTTGCTTCCATAATATGAGAATATTTATTGTATGACCTCTTTGGTATGATTTTACACTCTCTTTTTTTATTCTTTCAATTTTTGGATTTTATTATCTTTCAGGTGGTGAGATTTTAATTATTGAACCCTAAATTATTTTGGTTGTTATTTTTTGGGCCAATTATTGACAGGTAGGGTTATTTGTCCCATTGTTGATATTTCATGTCATGGTTGTGAAGGGCAGTGCATCTTTCTTCAATTTTGGTAAGGTATTATTTATTTTGATTTGTTCAATTTTAATTAACCTATTCTGTGATATTTGTGTTAGTGGTAATTTCATTCTTCTGTGTGTTGTACCTCACATTGGTTATTTTTTTATGTCACTATTGAGAACACCTATATGTACATGCATAGTTTAAGGAATATATATATATATATATATATTCACTCTTTGTAAAAATAACCTCATGGTGTAGGGAATTTGTGCAATGTTGGTAGGGGTATATATATAGATAACTAAATAAATGTGCGTGAAGGTGTGAATTGTTGGTTCAAGTGGTCGTTATCAAGGTGTAACTTGTTTGAGGTGTAACTTGTTTTAGGTGAGTTTTCTCTTGTTATCGTGTTCTATTTAGTTTTTTTGGAGCCTTTGGTAATTATTATACTCCCATGAATCATTTTAGTATGTTTTGTCCTCACGGCGTGGTTTCGAGACATCATCGAAAAAATTCTACATTTATATACATGGGAAAATATGTATATATATATATATATTTCTTTCTTGTACATATTCAATAATGGAATGATGAATTTATACATTGGGTCACAGAATATATAAATATATGTGAGAATGTATATGTGGGTAGTTTTAGCAGTCTCGAGCTGCTATCTTTCAAAGTGGTGTGTCTTAAGGTAGATCCACTATTCCTATTCCTATAAATTTAATCCAATGATTTTTTAGTTTTTAAGTACTTGTTTTATATTTATTCATTATACACATTCTTTGAAATGTTCTTTCAATTTCAATAAATTATAATGCAATTTTTTTGGAAAATGAAATTTATTTCTGATGCCAATTTGGTCGTAAGTGACTTTTCATGAAATCTGGCTTCCTTTGAGGTTTGGAATTGATAATAAAAATGTCCAAACGAGATTGGATTATGGGCTGGTTTAGTTTTGAAATTGTAATTACATGTTTTATTTCTTCCAATAACCTCTAATGTCACTTCCAAAAAAGGGTCTCGGTGTCAACGAGATGTTAAATTGTGGTTTGACATACATTGGAGAATTTAATCATTGTAAGCACGAAGTCAATGTTGTTTTTAAATTTTTAGAACATTGGTTTTTCAATTGATCTTTTCAATGATTTTGGAACATTATAGTGTTGGGAGATTATGTGTTCTAAAATTATTTGTATTCCTTGTAGATAATTAAACCCATTTGGAACTTTAAGAATGATTTTTCAAAAAGGAAAACCCATACATTAGGCGTTCCCCTTATTTTATAAAATGATGTTGTAGAATGCATGAATTGTGATTAATGCCTAGTAAACAGGCTTGTGAATTTATTATGTGAAGGGAAAAAGGGGATATGTACTCAAAGAGTGAGATTGGTGGGGATAAGGTGAGTTTGTTTTAGAATAAAGATAATAATTTATTCATCTATGTTTGTTTGTTGAAAAACACAACACCAAATGAAATAGAGCACATGATAAGCTCTAGATATCTAGGTTGGAGAACATGGAATATTACACTATATTTTTGGAAATTCTTCATTCATGTTTTATCTAAAAGGATTAATGATACAACAAAAATTAAAAATGGAATAATATTAGAGACCCCTATGGTTATGGAGACGTCCCCTTCTAGTGGAATGTGCCTTAGAATGTAGTTGGTCACTATTTAATACCAAAATTCATATAGGTATGAGGTTCCTAGGGTCACATTTCTTACATTAGCATAGTTAGATTTTCCATGGTTCTCTCTTATGACACTATGATTGTAAATGATTTCTATTTTATTTTCCTGAATCTAGTTTCCCCCATCATAAAAATACTGGTTTTTTATATTTATACTATTTTTTCATTTTAAAATGATGAGTAATGCTTGTAAATTATTTTGGAAATATGATAAAAATTGAATTATTTTTAATGGAAATGGTTTCCCTAAATTTTTATCAATAGTAACTATTATTTTCAGGAATTATTATTTTAAAACTAGAATGATGTGGGTGTATTCTTAAAGTAAAGGAAATAGGGAATTGTTTATACACAGTAGTCCTACTGTGAATATTAGTGCACTCACCTACATTATTTTTCAGTTTTAGGTTCATCTAGTTTGGGAATCACATAGACCAAGTGGGGTTTTATATCCTATGGTGACCCAAGATGTCACTTGAGGTATGATTTGTTGCATTGGATATTTTTTGTTCTTATTATTGTTTGTTTAGTTTATTTTCATTTATGTACCTCTCTGTTCAATGCTAAAATATTTCCAACTACTTTTTTCGATGCCTGACACAGGTTTCGAGTCTGTGGGGATCAGGAATACCCTTTTATCCATGTCACATTTTGGTTTGTGAGAATTTTTTAAGACCGAATTGGGTAGGTTCATGAAAAAATGATTTCACAGGTAGGTTTATCCTGTTTCCTACAAAGATATCGGATAGTTTTGATTTAGGATTCTCCAAATCGAAGTGGTAAATTGTGGGTATGAGCTTAACCACCAACATTTTGGAATGACACTTGAATTCCTAGGGTGGTATCGTATGAACATGCCTCAATGTACATGCCTACATCATTATTGTTATAGAGGTCCATAGTTTCATTTGGTTGTTTATGGTTGGTCTTGGAATATGGTGGTAATTTTAGAAGGGTGTATAGTTGTTATGAATGGCCTTGAATACCATATGAAAATCATAAAATTGCCAATCACGACATCCTATGTGATCAACTAGTTGGTTCACATTTTTCCAAACCATGTGACTAAGCCAAGTGTAGCAGTTTTTTATTTTATAATTTTGAATCTTGATTCATTGAGTGAAATTTTTTTTTTGGGATGTTCATGGTGTTCATTTTATTTCATGTTGTGTTATTTTTCATGGGTTTTAAATTTGAGGGCTGGTATCATTAAATCACAATTAATAATTAAACTCTTTCTTTGTTTGAAAATGAAATGAGTTTATTTGAAAATTAAATTTCTTTTTGGAATAGTTTATTGATCATTAAAATATTTTATAATGTGTAAATTAGAAATGGATTGGGAATATTTTTTGGGGTTTTTTAAATTTATGGTAATTGTGAAATGAATGTTTCTTAGAAATGAGGATTTGAATATTATTTGATTGAAAATTGGTATTTTTATGGATGCTCATGTGTATGGATGGTTTATGTGGAGTTCATATGCATTGGTGGGTTCATGAGTCGACAAAATAATATGTAAACATGTGAGACATCATGGAATTCAGAAGGTTGGTGATTGGGTTCTAAGCCTTGTTTTGTTTTCTAAAATTATTTCTTGATAATCGGGTGGGATGGATTTTTTTCAAACTGACTTGTAACGAATATGTATTTTGAAGTGGGTTTTGATGCCTAAATGATTTTTAAATTGGAAAATTCATTTTGGAATTTTTGGTTTCATTGCGTGTTGCTTGGTTTTTGAATTTGTGTTTGGGGGTTTAAATGATGTTTTTAGTTTTTGTTTCAATGAAATGTTTGTTTAAATTGATGGTTAGTTTTATTTTAAGAGACGTGTTTTAGGAAGCCTCGTGGTGATTCCACTAATGTGTTTAGTTCTTGTTTGTTGATCATTTTGGACAACATATCATTTTTATTGGGTCATTGGTTTTTCTCATTGACTACTGTATACCCCATAAAGAGTTAATGCCTGATTAAAGAAAAAACATGAGTGATTCCCCATTGTAAAATACCCTAGTTGATTAATAGAAGAACCTCTTTCTAGATCATCATATATTGAGTCTATCCCACTAATTTTTTGGATTCATTGAAACCAATTGCAGTCGGAGAGTGGATTTTTATATTTGAATGAGGCTTTGGTTACTTGACTTACCTTAGTCATCGAAGGTGATGTCTAACACCGGTGTTCCTAAATGCATTGTATGGATGTGGTGGAAAGAATATATTGGAGAAAAAGTGGTTGAAATCCTCATTTGACTATGATAACTACTGTTTTAAATAGGTCTTCAGAATGTTCATTGGTTTTTTATGAGATTTTTCATATTAGGCCACCAGTGTGGAAAATGTGGTCAAAAGAGTCTTTTGTGGATTCATTTGTTAATATAATTTTTTTTGGAATCAATTAAAGGTACCACTACTTATAATTTTTATATTAGTTTCAAGGGTCATGATTAGTGCTGTATTTTTGTGTTGTGATCTTTTTGGGGTGACGGTGGATCTTGAAAACCTTTATGTGGAAATCTCTTTAAAAAAAATATTGTTTCACTTTTGAGAATTTCTAAATTCCTTGTTTTGAGTGAATATGTCATCCTTGTGTTCTTTCATCTGATGTTCCTTGTTCGAATTGAGATGGTGCATGCATAGGGATATTTTAAGACTCTATCATGGTGAATGTACAATGTAAGGTAATGTAGTGATGTGCTATGTTTTTTGGTGTTGTGGATGTCATTGTGGGGTTTCTGGTGGCACCAATAGGGGATGTTCTGTTCAGTTGTTTCATTATCTGAATGCAAAGAAAAAGATATTCCAAAAAATAGATCTATATCCTTAGGCCGTGGAGTTAAGATAGTGTGTAGTTATTAACCACATTAGTTTAAAGGATCACAACCTCATTTTTTTCTTTGGTACTGGAAATTCAATCTAGGCATTCAATTTTTTAGTTTTGTTTCATGTGGTCCCACGTCATGGAATAGGAAATGGTGACCCTAATCCTCATTATTTTGGACTGTGTAGGTGGAAGAGTTACTCCTTGGTTATATGGAGGTTGATTTGATTCGTTTTCTTGATCCATAGTGTTTATACCCTTGTTGTTATTAATCTATGTGTTATTGTATGTATATGAACAACCATGCATGTCAATTAGAATTTCTTTTTTTGGGATCATCAGATAATGGTATTTCTCCTTATGAATATTGGACTATGTAAAGTATTCTTATTTAGTTTAGAGATTCTTTTATCATCAACTTGTAGTGTGCTTTGGGCCATTGTGGGTTTTTATATTCTGTGTAATAGTTAGTTAAGATACTTAGTTTTAATGGTGGGGAATCCACTATGAGACTCTCTGAATGTTTTAATAAAATGAAATGGTGTCAATATAGTCTTTATGATGGGGAGACTGTTCTGGCCCTCACGTGTTAGGGTTATACTTCTGCCTCAGGAGTTAGGTTGTTGCTTATGGTGGGGAGTCTGTATAGGTCTCTCGATGCAAGTAATTAGGATTCATTGTTCATTTCAGGTGGTTGACATGAGCCTCTCAGGAATGTTTGAGGAATCCTTATCTAGATGTTGGTACTGTATTATGGTAGCATCCTATCATATTATTGATCAAATAGAGGTACATTTTAAGGGGGTGGGTGACACTGAGCAGGGATTTCATTTTGGGTCTCCATGTTTGATTTGAAGGACTCTTCATCTGTTCATAATCTTATGGCCTTCCTTTGTTATTCATTGGTAATAACCTTTTGCATTGAGGGGATTTTTATTTCTGTGTGGAGGATGATCCTTTTTGTGGCCTTTAAAAGGCCAAAAGTGTTGTGGTGGGAAGAATTGTCACACCCCAACCCAGAAAATAAGGTCATGGTTAGTTTTCTTTTATTTGAGATTACTTTATTTTTAAAATTATTAAAATTAAAATCAAAAATTAAAAAAAATATAAATTGAAAATGATAAAAAATAATGATAATGTAATTATTTTCAATAATAATATTATTATTAGGTTTATTATTATCATTTTTATTATTATAATTTTTATTATAATATATATTATTATTATTATTGACTTTACTTTTTCAAGGATTTATATCCTTGTCTATTTTTTCATTTTTTTTCATTTCTCCCCTCTTACATTCCATCTCTTATTTTGTCAGACTACCCCCTAACCCTACATAACGTGTGTTTCATAACCTCCCCTTGGAAACCCCCATGAGAGGTGCTCAATAATGCCTTTGAAGACATCTTATTGGTTACCTGCTACCCATTCAGCGACCTTGTGCCACACAGCTCCCCTTATGAAACCCTATCCTTAGCCGCTCCCCTACAGTCGAACCCCCCTTACAATGAAAAATTCAACGGAGCAACCCTCTCATATCATCAAATCCTTCGATCAACCTCCATAAATCATTCATGTGCCTCCTCAATGAATGAACTCTCCATTTGGAACCTCCCTAGTGTGTGACCCCACATGTCGACATAATTATTCCATGTTGATTTCTTGGGCCACAACTTCAGTATGGGTTTCTTCTTCTCTTAATTTTTTCTCATTCTATTTCGTGATATAATTCAATTTCAGGTATTGAAAATTACATAAATAAACCCTAATTTATTATGGGTATTTTATTTTGGGATGATTTATAAAGAATAGGGTTTGTCTCTCCTGTATATTATCATTCATTCCATGATTGACAAATGCAGTGATTTTTTCAAAAACTTACATAAGAGATTTTAATTATTTCTAATAAATTCAATTTTAAATGAGTGGTTTTGTGATATTTGGGTTGCATAAAATTTCTTTTTTTTTGATAATTGGACCTTTTTGGGTTTTTGTCGGACTATATGGGTCGATGACACATATATGTACATGAATTGGGTAATATATATATATATATTCTCTCTTTGTACATATATACTCATGGCGTTGGTAATATGACTATTCTAGGTAGAGGTATATATGTGTGTGTATAAATTCAAGTGTCTATAGGTGTGACATTTCATTTTTGGTGGTCCTCATCAAGGAGCATCATGTTTTTGGTGAGGTTTTCTTTCTGCCCAGTTCAATTTAGTTCTATATGTTTCCATTCATAATTAATAGACTCCCCTATATCATTGTAGCATGTTTGAGTCACCATTGTGTGGTTTCAAGACATTGTACTCAGTGTTCTACATGTATATACATGGGTAAGCATGTACATATATATATCCAACATTAACATATTCTGTCATAGAATAGGGAATATGTATTTTGCGTCAAAGAGAATATATTTATGTGAAAATGTATATGCATTTTGCTTAAGTGGTCTTGGGATACCATTGTAAAGAGCTACGCGTCTTCTGGTAGGAACTGTATTCTAATGCCTTTAATTTGAATTCCATGACTTCTACCAATATTTAAATATATGTTTTATATTTATGGAATTTACACATGATATAATATATGGTTGGGGATTCTATAAATGATTATTTCAATGTTTTTGGAAAATAAAATGTATTTGGAATTACCATTTGTTATTAGATGAATTTTCTTGAAAAGCGATTTCTAATGTTATTTGGAATTGGTAATGTATAATTTTAAAGGAATTTTCAACTTTTTCCATTTATGTTATAAAAGTGTAATCAAATGTTTTCGTATTTCCAAAAATCTCCAAAGGGATTTCCAAAAATGGGTTGTGGTGTGAAGTTGTGATTAAATGGTGGTTTGAATTTCATGGAATCATTATGTCTATGTAGTCAGGATTTCAAGCTATATTTTAAATGTGTATTACATTAGTTGTTAAATTGACCTTCTAAATGATTTTGGAAGTAAAATTGTAAGGTGATATGTCTTCTAAAATGAATCATATTCATCGTAAATAATTAAATCCCATTTAGCGCATTCACATTGATTTGTGTTAAAGGAAATACCCACTTTAGGCATGACCTATGTTTTAGAAAATGATGTTGTTGAATATATGAAATGTGATACATTCCTAGTAATGAATATTGTGCATTTTGTGATGAAAAGGGGGATGTACTCAAGGGGTTAAATCAGTGATGATAGGTCAAGTGTGGTTTTGAATAAATATAATGATGTATTCAAGTGTGCTAGTTTGATGAAAAATCACCACCACATTAAATTGAGGTCATCGGAAGCTCGTTGTATATTGGATGGCATACTAGGACTAGTATAAAAGATTATTCAGCATTGGTTTATCTCGGTTTCATCTTGTAAGATTGATGCTACAAATCAATGTAAACACATATGAGGATTATGGACCATTATGGTTATATGGATGTCCTCTACTGGTGGATCATGCACAAGAATGTTGTTATTCAAGGTTCTTATACCACATTTCACTAAGGTACAGGGTTTGTAGGGCCCCATTTTAGTTTGTTACCTATACGAATTAACCATGGTGCTTGCATAAAACATGGTTTCTTTGGAAATGATTTCAATTTTAGTTTCTTCAATATTGTATGCCACTCTTTAAAAATACCTTTTTTATTTTAAACTATTTTTTTTCATTTCCATATGAAGATGCATGTTGGTAAACTATTTTCAAAATGTGATAAAAATGAATGGGTTTTCATGGTTTTTTTGGAAAAATTAGTATGATTGGTAAATATTATTTTCATGTGGTTGTAATTTCATACTAGTATAATTTGGGATCCTTTATAAAGGTAAGTTCATAGGGAGTTTTTTATCCATGGAATTCCTACATAGTATTTCGGTGCACATGCCTACTTTATTTTTTAGTTTCAGGTTCTTCTAGTTTGGGTTGCTCTTGGAGCTAGTGTTGTTTTCAGTCCTGTGATGACCCACAAGATAACTTGAGGACTGTTTCCCTGGTTAGGTTTTTTATTTCCCCTTAATTGTTTTCATTTCATTTTATTTTATTTATCTAAATATAATAGTATAAAAAGTTCCCAACATTGTAATTTTGATGCTTGACAATGGTTTTCGGCTCAGGGGAATTTGGAATACCCTTCAAGCAATGTCATGGATCAGCTCAGGATTCCAGTTCACGGTCAACCCATGATGGTTCATGATATAGAATGAATTTTAATTATATATAATGATCTTATGATATGTTAGTTTTTTAAGAATAACAATTTTAAAGTCATCATTTAGGGTAATTGATAAAATAGATATTTCTCAAGGAAATGTCAAAGTGTTAGGCTGTGCATATAAAATGTAATGAGATCATGTAAGTATATATCCTTGTCAAAATTATACAATATAATTAAATGACCCATGATGTAAATGTGTGACCTAATATCATCATTTTTTATGTTATGAATGAAATTTTCCAATCCTTTTTGGTTTATGGATTTCTGAGTATTAACTTTCACATAACTGTTTTCTCTCTCAGTTTTCATCAAATCATGATAGTGAGATTTATATTCCTTGTCTATAATTTCACATTTGACCTAATTTTCTCCAATGTGGTATCCTAATTATGAATGACATTAACAAAGTGGTATGGAACAAATTTTTTAATTTTAAAGGAGTTTCATTCATTATTTTAATGATATATTTTTTTAATAAAGGAAGATTTTATTATTAAAACATTGATAACAAAGTTGAATTTTGATGTATAAAATATATTTTAATCAGGGTAGAATGTTACACCGTGTGAGTTTGTGAAATATTTTTTTCTCAATTAATTTAATCATTTAGATCGTTTTATTTGCACACATTAATGCACATATATTTTTCATATTATAGAATGATTGGTTTTAATTATATGAAATAACAGTATAATTATGTACAATATCAATAATTATATTACCTTTAATAACAAAATACTATATTTTTTATTATGTTACAGAAAATTTGGAGATCCCTTGATAAAAAGTGTAACATGAAAGGCGGATTTTTAATGAACTCTAATTTTATTTTAATACTATTATTAAATTATTATTATAGTTATCACAGTACCATTAGAAAAGAACATTCAAATATGATTAATAGAAGTGTGATAATATTATTTATACAAGCATATAAAATGATTCATTTTCTAATCAATTAGTTATAAATTAATGTACGAAGTATTCGGAATTTAATTCATTAATTTTCTAATAAATTTATTTCTCTACAAACAAACTAAATTCTACATCAATAAATTAAAAAAAAATTAAGGAAATTTTATAAAATAATTTATATATATTATATGAAACTAAATTTCTCTAACATTCATCCAGTGTATTTTATAGGAATATGATAAATATAATTACAATTTTATATTTATAAATATATATTTTTCTAAAAGATAATTTTACATCCTTTAAATGGTCCACCTATTTTAAATTTTATTATTTAAAAATATATAATTTTTTTATTAAAAATAAAACTCATATTTTAAAATATTGATATCAAAATTTACTTCCGTTGATATTTGGTATTTTTTAGAGAAGTCCCATTTTTTGAGGATTAGTGAATCAAAAGTAATTTCCAATATTCCTAATGATGAGATAATATTTCATAGTTGACATTATGATATGAATGTTATTGATAATTTAAATTAGATAGTGTTTTAGATATTTTAATTTATTATGGATTTGATAAAAAAATTAATATTATATTGGCTGAATTATGGTGTGTATTGGTATATATGAAAAATATTTGATATTGTGATATTTTAGTATTGGAATCGGGATAATGTAATTTTTTTAAGATTTTATTTTTTCATTAATATTTTATAGTGATTTTTGGTATTATATTTTTTGAGTAGAACATTTTTTCAAGGTATTCCTACTTTTTGTGTGTGACATTAACAGTTACATTTTATTTTTAAGTGAATAAAGTCAATCTGATTTTATAAATAAAATAATTATTTTGAATATTAAATTTTAAAATAAGAATGATATATGATCGATTATTATTATGGATAAATACTTATTTAAGGTTTTAAGTTAAACAATGATTTTTTATGAATTTATAGATTAATATATTACTTTATCATAAGATTTTTTTTAGATTTTCGATAACATCCACAAATAATCATTCAGTAACTATATGAAGATATATGGAATGACTAGAAATCAATTTATATTTCCTATGTTCCATAAAATGATTATTTTTATTCCTTTTATTTTAGAAAATCAACTTGAATATTCATTTCATTGTGAAAGTGATGAAGATGAAATTGAATGAAGAAACACCAAAGGATCAATTTGAACATATGAAATGGAATGAAATAATGTTTTTATATTTTATCTAGATATCAATGTTGATTTTTAATGGATCCATAAAAATGATGAACATTACCATTAAAATAACATCTTTTTAATTTAACTTAATTTATGAATATTTGATTATATTTCAATCAATCACTAATTATATTACTATTGTTATTAACATCCTCATGGTCATTGTAACATTTAGATACCATTTTCAATTACTTCTTGACACTTTTTATGATCTTATTTTTGTGAGAATTTACTTAGTATATTTTAGGTAAAATTATGAAATTTTAGTTAATTCTTTTTGTTTATCATATTTGGTTCATGATGTTCCAAAATTCTCTCTCCTAGTACATAGTGTGCTTCAAAAATATTAGTGGGTTCATAGTAGGATCATGATATTCCAATGTTTTTCACCCACTAATGGGAACCAATTTTCTACAAATAGTACGATATCATGTTTCTTTTAACCCTTCCCCTCCATTAAAAAAATATAAGTGGTTATTGAGTTACAAAAAAAATTAATTTATAATTTGGGTCCCCCAGTTTGACCTCTAATCACCCCATTTCAACACTAATATGTATCCATTATCTTTTAAGGATGTCAATCGGTGAATCTGACTCCTCCAAACCGATTTCATTAGTGATAGAATCTTCAATTATTCTTTTGGATCTCCTCTAGGTATGTTAATATCCTATTATTTTTGTACCATGACCTCCCCTTATATGTCATTTGATAGTTATATACAATAATGTTATTAAATCACGTAATCTCCATTATGATAGACTGTGATACTAGTTTGATTCCAAGATCCTCTTCATTATAAATATCTATTATAATTCACTTTGGGTTATTAATAATTAATGAATTTGATTAAAAATATTGCTAGTTACATAAATATTTACACTCATATAGATAACAATATTTTCTTTATTGATTTTAAATTTGTATATAAACGATTTAAAAAACTTATATTCGAGATATTTTATGATTGATTTTTAAATGGGTGAGGAAATAATGGAAGAACAAAAAATTAATTGGAATATAAATATTTAGTTATATTTGAGAAATTAGGGATTGTTTTATAAATTTATTTTATGGGATGATTTAATGATAATTTCTGTGAAAAATGTTTTAAATTGGAAAATGTTAATAAAATAGTCTGAATATTAAAAAACCATTTATTTTTCATCGAAATAATAATGGAATAAAAAATATAAATTTATTAAGTTATACATTGATATCAGGGTTCTTTGGAAATGATTACTTTTACCCTGAAAAATTAATTTATTGATAATATCACATATAAATCTGAGTTTATAGTTTTTCACTAAGGAAATCATTCATGGATTCTAACTCTGTAGTAAATTATTTATGAATAAAAAAATAACAACATCATATTCTATAAGATTTCCTGTAATTTTTCCAATCAAAAGGTTATTTATTTGAGTGCGCACACATACCTTGAGCAGTGTTGTTGTATGAGTGGTGTGAGGATCCAATTGCTCGATATAGACATACGTTATGGCTTATGAGCATAATGTTTCTTTATTGACCTGATTTTTTACGCAATGATTATTGAACCCTTTTTTTCAGGAAATTTAATATATATAACTTATTTTGTATAAAATTTTAATTTATGCATTATTACATACACTTTCCATATTATTGAGTTGAAATTATTTTTTTTGAAAATATATAAATCTCATTCCATTCTATGTCATATTTATATTATAATATTAAATTAATTTTTTATATTTTTCAATATAGAACACTTGGTGAGACTGTAGTAGGATATTTTTTCTTCCAGCCAACAATTTCCTTTTGTTAATTGTAAATTTTCATAAATAATGCCCATGAATAGTGAAAGAGCCAAATGGAGGAGGTGATTATAGATGATTTAGGGGACCTAAAATGTCATTGTTGAAATGTGGAGATGTGATCCACATATTAAATGTGTTTTAATGACTTAATATATTTTTAGAGGTTGTATCTCTTGATTATGAATAGTTTTTGTCTTTTCATTACCTATTTTATTCTGCTACATTTTCAATAAATTTTGTTAAGATAAAAACGTGTTACATTTATCAACCAATATTTTTTGGAAGACCAATAAAAATTTATTCTTGAATGATTCTACATGCTAGTCTCTAACCTTAGGGGATGAGTTTTATCTTCAATAAATTTCATGAATTTCTTAGGAATTAAAAGAATAAGGTATACATTTTGGTTCCTAAAAAATGGGTTTTATTGGATTAAGTGAAGAATCATTCCTGAAAGTGAGAAATAAGGTGGATTATCCTTGTATATATGAATTAGTACATTTAAGAAATAGGTGGATGTTACAAGTGATATTATGTTCATTTCCAATAATGATGTTTTGTTTGTCTACATGGGTGTTTGGGAACGTTTCCTTTGATGAATGATGGATCTAATATTAATATGTACCCAATTTATCTCATTGAATTCATTTCCCATTAACTCTCAATTGTTTTCATTATCTGTGTATTCTTACTAAAGGTTTAATGTTTGGTGTTGATGTTTTGTACAAACATTTTTATGAGATGGTATTTTAGTATTCCACTTAGAAAATATCCAAGTGAACCATTGTATGATAATACCACATTGGACATGAGTTCTATTGAGATAGTGGTGTGTGATGTAAATTCATTTGGACAATTAACTACACTCGTTCTTACTTAGGATTCACTAGTGGAAACTTAAAGTGATTAATATTAGAAAGGAGATAATAACATTCTCTAATATAATCCATCATATTTATAAAATAAAATTATTCCACTGTGGATTTGGATTAGTTTAAATAATATATCATCTTTTTCTATTATTATAATCCTATTATTTGATAAATGTGATCTGTGATTCTATTAATCTAGCAGGCCCAAAATGAGATGGTTTTATTTGATGTTAACGATGATGAATCATGAAGGATTGGAGTTGAATATCATTAGATTTTAATTCTAAAATCATCCATATATAGTGTTGATGGTATTTGTAGAATCCAAGGATTGTATCCATCTCTAATATGGTGAAAAGAGCATGACACAATAGGAAATCCAATTTTTAAATTGTGTTTACATGGTTCTGGTTGTGTTGAAAAATGAAAAAAATAAAGTATTATCGATTTTAGATGGGTATTTGACCAGATATTTTATTTCAATTCATTATTCCAAATCATTATTATTATGTTGATTTTATAAATATATCATTGATGTATGAGCATTACTTGACCGATATGTCATGATTGATGAGAATTTATTTCCTTTACAATAGAATTTCAATTAGAACCATTAAAGGAAGGGAACATCATTATAAATGTGGTTTTATATCGTAATAGTAGGTGTTAGCCAGACATCATAGATTTTCAGGCATATTTCGAATGACATGCTTCTCATGTGGAATGTCAGGGTATTTGAAACTGGTTTTCAGTGAGGAACCATAGATAATTAATCTGTGTGGATTCCTATATCACTTGTACATGTTTTTCAATTACTCTACTACTCTATTTTGTGTCATGGTATCCTTGTCATCAATATAGTTCTATCAAATTCATTAATAACTAAGGAATTTAATACATAAAAATCTGAAAATAGGCTACATAATGAAGTAATAGAGTCTCTAGAGGACTGAAACATGGCCCTGGTGAATGTGAGAGGTATATCACTATAAACCCATCATTAGTAATTTCCTTAATTTATTCTAGTGCATCACAGTCATTTATATTAGCTATCATTTTTATCCTACTATATATTCCTATGGATGTTTTTTACATATGATAGATATTGTAATCCTCGTAGATCTAAGAGAAAGGGGAATCCCTTGTCCCACATGTGTTTTATCTCAATTATAGAATAATATTATTTAGATTTCATGGGTATTGAAAAAAAAACATCTTCAAATAATTGTCACAATGGATTATTTGTTTTCTTAAAAGGCCTAAATTGTCACTTATCTATAGTGGGTCTCCACTTCAATGACTGATGGGGTGTGATTTATTTTTTAGGGAGAATGCAACACGATATTGAGAAACTCAAAAATACTATATCTAAATATATTTAGGATAATATTTTTATTTATTATCACAAGGTGTTAGAATCATTTAGTGGTGATGCATACAAAGTTTCCATCAGTTTATCCAAATAAATTTCCAACAAATTTCTTTATATTTCCTCTATTAATATTGGAGGATGTTTCAGTTGATTTAATATTTTTTTATTCTCATTATATTTATATTACATATTATCATATGGATTAATATTAATATAATGTGTTGATAAAAAATGGATGATCTTATAGAGAATGTTTTCGTAATCCCAATTATGTCACCTTGGGTAGCTCATATTCTCATTACAATTAAATGTGATGCAACACTTCACTGATATATTAATGATCTAAATATTTATTTAAACATTTTAAATTAAAAATATACATGTAATTGTATTGATTATTTTTTATCATTAATAAGTGGATATGTTTTTTATAGTGATTGATCTTCAATCCAATTTTATCCAATTATGAATTAATGAATCTGATATTCATAAGATCACTGTAATGAGTAATAATATATATTATCATTATCTTATTATGAATTCTAGTCTAACCAATTCTACTTCATTATTCATTGTATTGATGAACATGATATTCAAGAAATTTCTAGAATCAATTATGGCATTCTTCTTGGACAAAATTATGATTTAATCCAAATCCTAAGAGGTTCATATAAATAATTTCAGAGTACTTCCAAAAATTCTTTAGGATCAACGAAATTAGGTTATTCTATAAATATATAATTAATGAAACTTGAATCACAATTATTGGGATATATGGAATAAAAATGTGGAAATTTATTTGATATTGATAAGTTGAATGCTATTATGACATAAAAGAAGATTCATAACATTATTTAGATACAAACCATCTTGTTCTGGGCAGTGTATTATGGATGGTGAAAAATATATCTCTTTATAATGAAATATAGATTGACATTCCACACCCTAAAAAGATCCAAATTCTATTTGGATGTGAAATTCAAGAGTTAATTTTTTTGATTTGAATCAAATTTTGACTTCTAGACCATTATTGAATATTATAAGGATTGGTTGGGTGTATGTGGTCTTTGGTGATTAATATGTTTTGGTTTTAGGATGTTTAATTTTTTAGTTGCATTACATTGTACATTATGGTACTTTAAAACAAGAGCCGTATAAGAATAACTACAAAATCCTATCACACTAAACTCAATTCAATAAAGTATTCTATTAAAATTTAGTGATACAATCTTTTCGTATATTTGTTTTCAATTAATTATAACTAAATAATATTTAATTACAACAAATTTTAAAAGTATTTGAATATATGAAAATGTAATTTTGTGGATTTCTTAATGCAATTCTATTTGGAATTCCCTACACTATAGGTATGATTAATGTAATTCCTTATGTGTTTAAAAGAAAAAATTCGATCTAGGTAATGAAAGAATCATTAAAACTTTGGATTTTTATATCTATCACTACATATATTCATTTTGGAGTCTAGGATGTTGTGAATGAGGTTTGTTTATAAATATTTTTTTGGAATACACTCTTTTCAAGATTATTCTTCAGGAGAGTAATCGTTATGCCTACATTAGTAGAATTTGTGACACTCTATATAGTGGGGATACCATTAATGAGTGGTTGTTCTCCCTTAATGGTGTTTATTGTTTCGAGAAATGATATATTGTGTGTGTTCCTATGATAAGGGCTATGATGAGTTATTTTTATAAATCATATTTTTCATTTTACATAGAATCCAAAAATAAATGTTCAATTATAGGATCTTAGTATTATCATGGGTCAATATGAGATGAGAAATCATATAAATTGTTTCAATTTTTCATTAATCACTACAAGTCAACTAAGATCACCAAAATCATTGATATTACATCATTAGATTCCCTTATGACCTGGAACATGAAATACACTTCTATGGATTTATTGGATACAAAATTATGCTCTACATGAAAAAATAACATGATATTGTAAGAGATCAACATTATGAACACATAATGACACCCTATAACTACTCAAAAAATGTTCATGATTTATGATGCCCTTATGCAAATATGATTATGTATTTTTAGGTAGTTATTTATTTTATAATTTCAATAGTAATACTGGTTCACTAATAGTTTTTAGAGTGAATCCAAGAGGCATTGGGATCACGGGTTTGATTATATATGACATGTTATTTGTAGATAGATGGAAAAATGTAATAAGTAATAAATATTCTTAAGGAAATGCAATGTGATTTCATCCATTACTGTGGTGGATCTTCGGGTTGAAATTCATTTCTGGTTGAGTTTTCGTTCAACATAATTTACCATTAAACTATCACAATGGTTCCATTTTATCCTTATATAGATGTCTATGAAAATATATATGATATTGGCAAACTATAGTTAAAGCATCATTGGATGAAAAAAAGTTCTTATTGGTGAAACAATAAATAATATTTAGTTTATTCATTATATAATTTTGACCACATAGAGAATGAATATATTTTCTATTGACCATCATTGAAATCTATTATTGTTTGTTTATTTTAAATCTGGTGTAATTTATTATTTCAACATCGATATGGTGACACATTCATCGGAAATAGTGAAATTGGGTAGCATTAGTTTGGCTCCATATTAGTTTCATGTGTGGGTTGGGAAAGTGGATTATAGTATGTAACATCCACCACTGTTTACATCAATCCATACTATGTTTCATGTATGGTTTCTCAGTAACTATCTTTCCAACCACTCTCATGTCCCAGGCTTTTATGATCTTGACATTGAACTTGATTTTTCCATGACTGAGTATGTAGTTAGTGTTATTGAATATGATATAAATGTTAATTTTAATAATATTATACCTTTAGTCTAGGTGTTATGGACCCATGGTTATGTTTTTCTTAATACATGGATGTTTGAGGATGGGATGATGGAGGAGTGGCCTCCTATACTTGACATGAATATTTTTGGAATTATATTTTAGAGACATAATGTTTTTATGTTGGGGAGGATGTAATATATCAATACCTTATTTATGAAATTTGTTATAATTTTTTTGGATCCACCATTAGTTATTTCTGGTCTTGGGGTGTTTTGGGGGAAATTTGGAAAATTTTGGAAGTGTTTTTTGAACAATATGACGAGAACATGGTTTTAACAAACCATGAGAACATTAGTAAAAAATGATCACCCAAAAAAGTTTTGTGATCATGATTGGTGCATATTCTTTAAACACTATGATATGACTAAGGGGAAACTATGATCCCCAAATAGCAGGGTGGAATAGTTAGGGAGCATAGTTCTTTATATTATGAACACTACACTAGAAAAAAGTGAAAATTAAAATTGAATCCCAATCATATAGACACATAGATTATCCTATAATCACACACCTATATAACATAATACATTCCTTTTCTCAATGATGTCTCTTAATTTGTGAAAATGAGTTCTCAAATCCCTTTTATTTGAGGATATATGATATGCTGATTTGGTTTGAACCCCTCTAGGTAAGTTGATATCCTATCTTTTTGTTTCTCCATATAATTATATATATGATCATATGAATTTGAAATATCAGTATTTTGTTGATTGTTCTAATAATATTTTCAATGGATCAATATTATTGGTGTGACTACATTATCTTCTCATCCTTTGTGCTTTGTTGGCATTGCCCATTATGGGTGTTGATGTTTTGATCTCTTGTTTGAAAGGAAAGGTAGTTACATAAAGAATTGTCCAATAATTGAAACCCAAATTTTAATGATTTGATTAAAATTTCTTTATAAATGATTTGATAACATGTATTTGAGGTTCTTTATTTTTTATTTTCAATTGGGCAGGGAAATTTTAGAAATTCACCATTTTAAATGGAATTGAAATTTTTTGGTGTATTAAAAGAAAATGGTAGAACAATTTGGATATTTATATGATGAGATGATTTTATGTTTATCATTGAGAAAAATGGATTACATGAAAACATTATTTGAAAAGGTGAATACATGATAAATACTTATATTTGGGTTTTAAAATGTGAATGGAATTAGGAAAATGAAATTGGAAAATGGATATTAATATATGAATTATTTTGAAATGATTTATTTTCTGAGGATTGATTGAACAATGTTTTGTATTCATTAGATTCTAGGTTATTAGGACCAGTACACTATTAATCATACTAATTGAAAATGGATAGACATTTAAAACACTAATTAGTGTGGTTTTTCAAGATTTATCTAATTGGATCCCCTCAAATGGGTATTTATTAGAGTGTTATAAAATATATTGAGTCATGTTCTGGAATGAGATATGTGTGTATATTATGTCTAGAAAATAATATAACATAAATATTATGAGAAATGTGAATTTTTTATTGTTTATAACGATTAGAATAATCATATAACTACTTTATACATATTTATTAATTTATAATTCTTTTATTAAATGTGTTTGTCATCATGTTTAGATATATCATTCTTATTTCTGAGTTAAAATAATGTTTTTTTGAAAATGTATAAATGTCATTCCATTCCAGGATTTACATAATTGAACTCAAAGATTTTTTATTAATATCCAATTTTCAATGAATCACATAGTGAGACCCTTTTGGTATATTTGGTTCATACCATATATTTTACTTTGAGAATTTTTATATTATCTTATGTTTGGGGAATGAATGTGAAAATCACTACGCAGAGGTATAAGTTGTACATTATTTATGGGAAATATAGTAATTGAGGTTAATGGTAGATATTGAATCCAATATTTAAATAGTTTATACTATTTTTATAGATTTTTCGATGTGGTGTCTCTCGAGGATATACATTTTCGATTATTTATCTTTACGAATTAATGTGGTAACTTCTATGGATGGAGTGTTGACATAATTATTTGTATCTTATATCATCCAATGTTTTTTCAGGATTTCATTCCAAATTTGTTCTTCTATGACGACAACTGTTATCTGTTAACAAATGAGGATTTGAAAATCCCTCTAAACTATGTCAGGACCACATTAGGTATCTGAGTACATGGGTATTCAGGTTGGTTCATGACAGTATTGTTTTCTTCCACTCTGAAAAGGCATTGGATATTATTTTTATTATCCATTTCTATATATTTTTTCCATAAAGGTTATCCGTTACTGGTATCTCAATTATGTAATGCTTAAAGTAACATTTATATTTTTCACTAACCTTTTTCAATCAATGCTTTATTATTCATATGTATGATTTTAGTAATCAAGGAAGGAAATTTTAAAAATATACTATATTAGAATTTATTAAATTACGTGGATAAATTTTATTATATGGTGTTTTAATATAACACCAATAAAATTATTTTTAAGCAAATAATGTGATCCCTATCTTTCCAAACACATAATGTTCTGTATTTGGGTAATAATGATATGATATAAAAATATTATCAAATAAATTTTATAATTAATACCTATCCATAACATTGGATGTTATGAATATGAGTAAAAACCATATGAATATTATTCATAATGGTCATACTAAATAAAAATGCATTCATAAATTATTACGAAAAAGACTTTTAATTTTTACAAATTTCATTTCATTCTTTAAAAATATTACTACTTGTAGAATAATTTTGACATTAGTTCTTTCATGAATGTTATTATTAATTTCTAATCCATTTAAAAATAATTATAAATTTAAATGATCTCATTTAATTAAACATAGGAGAAAAATTATTATATGATAAATTTTGAAATATTTTAAAAATAATTATGTTAATATTGAAAAAAATTCAAAGAAAATTATTTTTTAATTTCTTGTATTTTAAAATCCCAATTTTTATATGGATATGTACTGAATTTTAATTATTATCATGTTTTAAAAATAATTCAAGGAATTTTTTAATCGAATTTATGCTTAATTTTGTAAGAAATTACTTTTTGATAAAAACATACATATTTTAGAAAATTTATATTAATCTTATTTTGTAGGATTATTTTAAATGTTTTTTCATGTACTTATAGAAATTAAATTTTATAAAATGTACTCATCATTTTGAATTATCATATTGAAATTTTTTAATGATTACTCTATAATTTTTTTTCATAATGACTCATAAATTGAGTAACAATATGGTAATATAATTATGTTTACAATGAGTTTAGTATAGATTTCAAACCTTGGTATAGTAGAATGGATTCCAAATAAACAAGTCAAAATCACTTTTTTACATATTTCAAACCTATTTTATCATATATCAAATAAATTTATATTTGGAGGATTTTTTCATGAATATGACATTATTATATTTTAAAATTTATGGTAATGTAAAGTGAGACCTCCCTTTCTCTTATAAAAGGATTCCCCACTCTTTTCTTTGTGATGCTCTATGAAATATATATCTTAAAAACAAAATCTACATATCTTAGTAAATACCCTATATATAATTTGTTGTAGTGTATTACTTAAATAATCATTTTATGAGTCTTTAATATGGGTTGTAATGTAGGTATACCTCTAAAGAATACATAATATTTTCCTACTCTTTCTGGTATATTAATCACTAAAATTACTCTAAATCCATTATATCCATAATAAAAAAATTACATTGTAATCAATATAATTATATTTCATTATGAATATGAGATGCCAATTTTCCTCCACTTTTCCATCATATTGAAGGAAAGTGCATCACCTGTGTTTATATTCCTCTCCCCATCATATTATATCAGTGAAATTATATTTCTTATACCATTAAATAAGGTTGATAATACATATATAATTTATTAATATATATAATATCTGTGAAAATAAATTTTCCAATGATATATAATTCGTATTTACCACTTTTTTTCTTGTTTTTAGTTTATATACTACCCCATTGATATATTATACTAATAATATTTTTTTAACTTAATGTTTAATTTTATTTTATTTATTTCATAGGGGTTATGATTCTACAAGGAATACTTTGCATACATGTTATACATATAATTATAATTTTTTAATGAATGTTTTTAATATTATGCAAAGATGAATTAATGTTATTTCTAATTATGCATTTCTTTTTATAAGAAGTTTCGAAATGAATATTTTTTTCAATGGTTGAATGAAAATAATTTTAATTTTTTATTGGATATATTAATAATTTTAATGCACATCACACAAATTAACGCATCAACTATAATTATTACCCTTAACATTAAATATTTCAGGATAGATTTACGTGAATCTTTTATAATAATATTATTTACTATTATTTTTTTGTTATTATATATTAAATTGTTAATATAATGATGAAATTACTATTTTCATTAATATTCTACACTGCTAATTTAAATGTATTTAAATCTATTTGAACATAATTTCATGAATAATATGATTAAACAATGAGTTACTATATTATTATCACATACAATTTTCAATAGATGAATTATGATCAGTTTAATGTTGGGAGGTATTGGAAACTTTTATGGTAGTTCATCCAATAAATAATTTTTATTATTATTGAGGAATGATGATTATGATTAATTATGGATTCATGTGATGAATGAATATAATTTATTAATTAATTTTTAGGTAAAAAATTAAATTTATTCTTTATGCATCCATTAGACGAATGAGATAATGTAATTTTGTTATTTATCAATGGACATATCCCTTTATGTAATATTTCATCTAATGCTCTATTAATGGTATGTTCTAATAGTACAAAATTATAAATTAAATCATTATTGAACTAGTTATTTATTTTCATGTGACTGTATTAATAATTATGATATGAATGAATATGTTTCATGATCCTGTGAATATTTTTATAGAATTATTTTATCATCATTTCTTCAAAACGACTCATTCATTCAATATATATTTTTACATTTGTTCTAGTTTAGACATTCCATTATTGAACATTAGAGATAATATTTTTATAATGTGTCCTTTCCAAATGATTTAAGGAAATGTACATGGATTGATATTCAAAAACAATATATATTAGAATATAATGTTTTTAAATAAAATACTATGTTTATTTATGTTTTCAAATTTATTATAAGACTCAATAATATATATATATATATATTATTCCTATAATACTTATATAATATCTCCTACAAGATATTATTGCTCATATATAGTGGCAATGAATTATTTTATACACCAAAATATGGAAAATATGGTTATATTTTATAATCACGATTTCATTAAGAGGATGTTCATAAGCAATACAATATGGAAAAAAGAAATAAAATTGTAATATCATGGAATGATATGAATATGGAATCTTCATAATTAATGACATCATAGGTGTATGTCACATTCCAAGAAAATAAACATGTGATAATTTCTATCATAATAATTTTATTTTATAGAAAACCACAATCATGACATAGTGTGATTAGGATAACCTCACATTCAACATATATATTTTTCTGAGGATAATTTCATGTTCCCCATATATATAATTTCATGAGACATTAGAAAGTATCATTTCATTCTAAGGATATAATAGACCAAACAAACAAAACATAGGAAATCCCCCATTATAATATTCAAAATTATTAGTGTTCTACAAAATCTAAAACAGGTGAAATATTTAAATTGTATGCATGTAAAAAACAATATATCAATGTGGGTTTCAATATATTGTGTTACGGAACCAACAAAGGTTATATCATAAGGATTTCATGTTTATTATGGAATCAAATTCATTTGGATATTAGTTTTTCTATTAAATGTGGGAATTGATCTTGAACATGGGTAGCCATTTTAGAATATAACTCATAAAAAATTTAAGGTGTAAGAAAGAAAAAAACCTTTTATGCCTTGAATTTTAAAATAATAGTAAGAATAGTTAAATATGAAAAATTATGAAAGGTTATTTTAAAACAAAAAAATAGAGAATTTATTTGAATTAATTATGATTATTTGAAAAAAATTACTATAAAACAACTTATTAGTGTGGTACATGACATGATTGTAATGAATAGATTCATCCATTAAATATTTAGTATACATAAGATAATGAATTTTAAAATAACATAAAACATGTATTATTGATAATAATAAATGTTAATGTGAACAAGATATTTATGTCAATATCATATATAATTAATATTGGAGTCATTCTTTCGAATAATATAAAGAATAAGGTATTAAAATAAGGAGAACACACAGGCTAAAGGTAAAAAAATGTTATGGTGCATCCAGTACCTGGATTATTATAATTCTCTATAACTATATTTATATTCCTAAGTAATTAAAATCAGTTAATTAAATAAACAAAAATAAATATTATAAATTTATAATATATTTTATAAATTCCATGTATTATCATATATTATTTAACTATATTATAGTTTTATATTATCCCTATAACTCGATGTATTTTTGTTATTTTTATCATAACACATTTTATTTTCTAACCATGTAAATTGTTTGTTTAAAATAACTTAATGCTATCAAAAATATTCATGTTTTAATTTTTTTTATATCATTTATAAAATAATTATATTATTTTTTATGTTATCTCAATAAATATCCAAATGATGAAAGGTGACATAATGATTTGATTTAAAAAATAAAGTATCATTAAAATGAATTATTATATTTATATTTATATGATTTTAATATATCTGAATTATAGAATATTAATATTTTTAAAATTAATTTTTTATAATAAAAGGTATTTTTTGTCATAAATGTCAAGGGATTTGTGGGAAAAAAATCATTTTATTCATGGAGGCAGTATTCTGCACACAAACTCGACAAAATTATCCTTTTATTAATGGATTTTATAAAAAAGAAACAATTTGATATTCCATTTTTATATTAATTTTTAAGAATATTAAATATTCTGGAATAATTATACTTTTATATATATAAGGTACTTGAGTAGTATTGAAGAAAAAAATAACAAACAAATTTAGGTTGAGGGTATTAAATTTCCCACAGATGTTCACCCCTTTGTAACTTAGTATGATCATTATCATAGACATCAGAAAGACTATCGATTAAAAGGTGTGGGATATATTAGAGAGAGATTGTGTGTAAGATCACAACTCTTTCCAAATATGTCCCTATTTTAGTATCTCATATGATCCATGATGGTTGTGTCTTGTTCACAGATGAAGATCCTTGTGATAAAAAATGACTTAATATTGGTTATTTATTCTTTTTTTAATTATAATAGTTTAGTTAGATATGGTTCTAGTTTTACAATGGATTCCTTGTTTTTTGTGATGATTTAAAGGTGGGTCGGGGTTTTTATATAGAATATGCACTAAATAACCATATGGAGACCATTTAATCATCATTTAAATAGATCACACATCATGTAATTTTCATGTGATTTTAATATTCTACCGAGGTAATGGATTATTTATAACATATCATTAAAAATAATTACAAAATATGTAATTACATTACTGTTCATGTAATTCCTCGACCATCATTTTAAAATTATGTAGTGAAACTAATGATTTTATAATTTTTTTAATATTACTTCTCTTGATACAGGTAGACGCATAAAATGATTTTATAGATCCAACATCCCTTTATGATGACCAATTTGTGCAATCATTCCACTGGTAAGTGGATATACATTAGATCTATTATCTCCCTTTATTATTCTAACCATTGTATTAAAATAACTTGACCATATTTTTCTGATCAAGATCAGTTGTGATATAATATACTTATTTATAAAATACAGACATTCAACCTCATGGGATTTTTAATTTGTAAGCATTTTTTTAGCAATTAATGGTAGGGGTGAATCCTGAACTATAGGGATTAATAATTTTCATGTATGTGAAATATTTCAATTGCACTAAAATATTTTTTTATTGAATATACTTCCTGAATGAATTAAAACAATCCTTCTTGTCCCATTGGATATAACATGTTATTTTATTATATTATGTATATTTACTGGGTAAAGGAACACTAGAATATAAATGGATTGTTAATGGATTTTAGTGTGATTAGTATGACATAGATTATGGGTTTTTTATATAGATTCACCTTGTCATGGATTGTTGATAGAGATAAATAGAATGTTATTAGTGATGTAAAATTGATATATAAAATGTATAACTGAATGTTAAATGATCATTTCTATAATTAACCGATCATCCATATGATGAAACATTGTGATATCCTTATTTATTTTTCATTTGTTGCTATTACATGTGGTAATTCTGATATAATGTTTTTTCACCAATTTACATTATGAAATGCATATATGGTGAGGTAGTCTGATTTGAAATGCAAAAGTGAATATACTGTGGGATAATCTCAATAAAAAATGATGAAATTCTAATATAGATGGCTTATCAATGAATAAATGTTGTAATTTTTATATAGAGGGTTTGTACAATATTGTAGGGATTTATACCTTGGTTGAAATGTTTTGATAGGATTGGTTATAATAAATGCTATGAGACATTTGAACCTTTTGCTAACGTAGGATATGATTTTATTATTTTGTATGAATGTTGACATGGTAATGTTAAAAGAACAAAAAGATTTTTCCCACATGTCGAAGTAGGTCGACGTCATATTAAATTAATATATTAAATAATTAAAACATGTGTTTAATGTATCTTTTCATAAAATTGTTTTTAGATAGGTTATATTTAGACATTTTTGTGTCATTATATTAATTTATACAAGCACTATATTTGTGCTTTCATTTTATACCAGAGAAGATTATGTATATATACGTTATGATCGTGGAAAGGGACAATTAATTTGATTATTTTCTTTCTAGTTAATCTGGAGTTTGGAGATGGAACTATCCTGGGCTTTAGGACATGGTGATTTTGATTCATTATTTGTGTTATATTGTCTATTAATAATATTTACACCTATCATGAAATTTAGATACATTTCATCACTTCATTACATTATTCTTATATTATTTGTTAGATTATATAGTTTCCATCTGTTGTTGTTTTACACTGTATTTTATTGTTTCCATTATTTATAGACAAAAAAAATTTATCTATATTTATGGATTATTCCCCTCTATTTTAACTGTATAACCAATGGTTATTATCTCCAAACTCTAATTTTTAAACCCCCACTGCATGTCATCACCTCTAGAATATAGAGATTCATACGTGAAGTCTCTTAAAACCCACATTTTGTCCTTTTGAGAGTGTGAATGCTCCTGGTATATTTAAAGTGGAATCGGATAATGATTCATCTATAATTTGATTCAATTTACGAATGTTTGAATGGTTACTAGGATTTTTTAGTACATTATAAGGACATTTTTTCTGTGAGTATCTTACCAATGTATGGGGGAAAATTTGAGTTCCATTGGGTAGATTGTTAATTATGATAGGTTCTTCATACATTTAATTTTATTTCAAATGTGGTGATTCACATGTTCTGTTAGGTAGTTTTTAAATTATGTTAGTTGTTTTAGATATTCATACACATGTCATTGTATTGTGTGAGAAGAGTATGTGTATAGCATAATAGGCACATACATATATATATTAACATATATTGTTCAGTGATGGGGTATATTTATTTTTCTTGTGATACAAAATTTTGTTTGTAAATTTCATTTTTGATATATGTTATAAATTATAAATAAAATAAATGAACTATTTTGTCATCCTAAAATAGTTTTAATCCATGTCTAGAGATGATTGGAATTAGTGGTTATATGTTATTTTCAAATTTTGAGGATGATTTTCTATATATAGTGTTATACAATGAGTTTTTTTCATATAGAGAAAATAACCCACATCCTCTTCATGTTTAACATTACGATAGTCAAAATCAACATGCTCTTAACATATTTTATTTTAAATTTACTATAGTTCTTAAAAAAATATGGATTTTTAGTTTCGTCACAGCTTCCTGAGGGTCATAATATCCTTGGAAGGAGAGACTTTTCACATCATTCATTCAATGATTGAGATAAAAATAGAGTTTTAATTATAGTATACACTGTTGATTATAAGGGATGGATGACCCTAGGAATCTGAGTTCTAGATAGATCTAGTTCATATGATCATTATTCATCATGAGATACCATCACTAAGGAGGGTGAAGAATAATACATATATGTTTTAGGGAATAACCATGAATTATTGGGACATATTATAGTTGGTAAGGTAGGATGAGAATTTTTATAGAAGATATTTGAGATGATGTTCCTGATGCAGTAATGTCCTAATTCATTATGGGATGAAGAGGAATGCGAGTTCATGAACCTAATGGCTGAGAGAATTTTAGTGATGGAATACACTAAAAGTTTAACTAAACTCCTATTATTTTTTCCATAATTTATAGTTTGTGAGAAATTCATGTAAAAACATTTATTATGGCCTTTGTCATACCATAAGGTCGCAGGTAATATTGTTCCATATAAGTAGTTCTAGAGATGTTATAAATTAGGCCTTCATCAAGGATGGAAATTTGAGAGAGGCCCTAGGGAGAAGATATGTTGGTTTAGCAAGGAAATCATGAAAATTATATTATAGGGGAAATAAGTAATCTTATAATAGATTTCACCATGTAAATTGTGTGATGAGTAGTTAGGGAAGTAATGTATATATCATGACTATATTCTGTTATAGAGAAATCAATGTTTCATAATGGGTCAAAAACAAAATTAGTGTAAGAATACTACTTTAGAGTTTCATTTTTATTATGGGCCACACCATGCATAAGAGGCTTTTTAGGGGAATAAAAAATTAGATAAGTGGTAAGTGAATGAGATAGGGACTAGATTATAGGAATTAATCTTCTATGGCTTAGTAGAATGTTGTACAGTGGTCAATGAGATGTTTTAGTGGAGGTAAGGGACATAGTAACCCCGTATATGAATATTGCTACCAGGAAATTTATATAGATCATGGGTGTTAAACTGGATCCCTGGGTCGAGGGGTTGGTCATCTACTTGTTATACAGACTACTCCGACTCTTATATATGTATCACCATCTACTGTCAGAGGTGATGTTTTTCTGTTATATATCCATTCTAATTATTTTTCGACACATGATAATTACATTAATTCTTTATCATATATTTTATAAATGGGTTGGGCATTTATGTGAAAATAATAGATATTGTAATGACCAATGAATAAATATTGTGAGTGTGATCAGAGAACAAAAAATGTTGCAATATGTGTTCTATAAGGATTTATGGTCACCATTTCTTTTAAAAAATAGTAACGATATAAGTGGAATGATTCAATTTTGTTCTTTTTATAGATATTTAACTTCAATACCAATATCATATCAACTATTACTGAAGGATATTAATTTTTCTTATCTGTAAAAGTAGAGATATATTCTCACAATGTTGAGTGGGATATTCCAGATAGCCATATATGACCAATTCCATGTAGGTTGAATTATCCAATTTTTTTTAAATATAGCCTTGATCTAGATTTTTGTGTAATGAAACACGATTATTTTCCTCCACTAGTAGTCCATTTTTATAGTGAATTTTCTAATTAGATGTATAGCCTACCATTTGAGCCTAATATTGAGTTAATGATTTAGTTGGTTCTAGGAGGAGAGACAGTTTCTAGTATCATGTATTGAATGGTACCAGAAGAGATTGGGGATTTTAAAGCTCCCTTAGAAGATCTAGAATATATGGTTTGCATACTGCCTAGCAAAAAAATTTGGGGTTCTCTAGTTTTCTTCTCTAATATGTTTGATGACTCATTGCATTTATATGGGCATTATTAGAGATTGAACTAGTCAGAAATTAGAAAATACTATCCAATTTCATGAATCGATGATCTATTTGAACAGTTAAGAGGTGATAGGATCTTCCACCTGATTAATGTAAGATTGAGATGCTATAAATTGTGTGTGAGACCGTCAGACAAACTTCTTATGAATTTTATCATTAGAAATGGAATGTATGATATCATTTTGAGCCTTTTGTTTTGATTACATCACAAAAGGTATTCATGGCCATGATGGATATGATAATTCATACTTCACCGAACTAGTTTGTCGTAGTTTTTTCCGAAATCAAATTGTACTTCTTGTTAGTAGACGACCATTCCAAACATCATGAAATCATCCAGAGTAAATTGATAGTGTATCACCATTAAATGAACCTATCATAATGTATTTTACGGATCGATAATTGTATCATCATGAGTAACGTAAACTCATAAGAAAGAGTGTCAGTGGAACAAGAGAAATCTAGAGATGTGTAATATTGTGAGAGTCCAAATAATTTCTTCACAATTCAAAATATTCTGGGTTTAATAGGTTATTATCATCACATTATACCAATCTTATCTTATATAACAACACAGAAGGATGGTGTGACAAAAAAGGGATTGATGTTTTTTAGACTGATTGTTGTAAATGATCATTAAAAGAGACATGTGGAATGACGACCTAATCACATATTATCTCTTTAACTATATTGGGTGAATCATATTCCATGTACTAGGATTCTACCAGAGTAATACATAGAGATTTTCTGATGTAAGAGTAATAGGTTTTTGTTTATGGTTCTTGATATTTGAAATAAATTTATAGAAATTAAACTACTCGTGACCTAGAGTTATCAAAAATTGTGAATTCGTTGAGATTTTGTTGGAATTATGTCATGGGTGATAGGTTTTTTATAAAAAAATCACAAGATCTGCGGTTACAACATTTTTCAGCTAGACAAGAACCTAAGAATGTGAGGGGGGGGGGGCTGAGTATCGATAGTATTTTGATATCGAGTTGGCTTATACAACATTAAAGGGATACCTTATTGGTGATGCATTTAGCCAAAAATATATAGGATGAGGTTGTGGGAGATTATTTTGATGGGTAGTGGGTAATGGTTTTCTTTGTGAATCCCGATGTTCTGGATTCTTTGGGACATGTATCTCTAAATTTGACTACTTTTATAATAAATATTTTGGGAAAGATAAAGACTAAGAAGCTTTCTGATATGGAGAGATTAGTTCTAGGAGATATCACATATATTGGAATGATTCCATTATGATACCCTATTGGAAATTGAAATTCTCTTCTTTTTTTATGTATGAGTATAAATTATTATTATCTTTAATGAAGAGTTGAAGATTGAGTTTTATGCCCCTTTATGGTCAATAATCCATGGTTTGAAAAATATGGATCATGATCTTCATAGACAATACATTTAATTATGAATGAAGAAGGATGTAGATGGATTTTTTTCCAGATATTTTACATGTTATCAAGTGAAATATGAGCATCATAGTTCAAAATGTTTTTTTAATCATTTTCTAATTACTAAGAGGAAATGGGGGATGTTTTTACGGATTACATGATAATATTACCTAGATAAGTTCATAAGAATGCTGAATTATGGGTGATTATATATAAAATGATGAGGGTGGTACACTCCTAGACTATCCTAGAGACCTTCATATCTGATGATCCGGGTAATATTTTCTTTCATGAGGTATTTTGAATGCATAGTGATTCATGGAGTATAATTATGGATAAACATCCTCATTTCACATGATGTATCTGTATAGTTAATTATAATGTTCTAGAATGTTCTTTTAATTATGTAATATTATTCTCAAACATACAGTTAATTTTTGAGGACAATGCATGTTTTTAAGGATATGTTACATGCTAATGTTTTGGATTTTAGTGGTTTATAGTAGTAGTATATATAACACATATATTTATAATATAATAACAGATTCATGGAGTTTTTTCCAAATTTACCATTCTGAGGATTTTTTTGGTAGTCCATGTTGTTCAACACATTCTTGGATCGATAAAGTTGAGTTAACTCTTATTGGGCCTAGTCTGTAGAGACCCAAAACTTGCCATACATAGAAATTACATTAATTTTTTGGAATATATAATACATGAAAAAAAGATTCCAAAAGACCATATTAGTTTAGTGACTTTGGAGACTAGGAACATAATATTCTAATCCTGGTGAAAGATCGTAATTATCTCCCATAAAGATCTTCCCCTTTGGTTTTTTTACCTAAAACATTTCTTTATATCCTGGGGAAAAGAAAAAATAAAAAGGGTGAGCTCAAATGCTCAGTAAGGGTAAAAATGGAGAACATAAAACAATCCCTAAACATTTGAACATAAGAAAATGAACATAAAACATGAAAATCATGAGTAATGATATAAATCTTGGCAGTGTATATGGCATAGATAATAATGGAACATTAACCATGATAAAATTTCATGGGAATAGAACATGTAATTATGGAAACCATTAAGCACATGATATGATTTCCTTTGTAGCCAAGGCACATCGGCCAAGACCATCAATGTGGAAAATGTCCATTATTGAACCGGGTTTACTTTCCGTTCTAGCCCCGTATTACTGAACCAGATTTACTTTCCATTCCATCCATGTCTATAACATGAGATATAAATATTTACCCAATTAATTGTAGGGATATATAAGTTCCACCCATCTCATAATGATATCATTCTTTCACATGCCACAAAATAATCATAAATCATTTTTCATAACCAAAAGAATAAAATGGATTCCATAATCATAATCCCATCTTAAAATAATCCATATAAAACAAATGGATATCATTTAATCATAACAAAAATTAATCCATGTATATAATAAAAGAAATATACTTGAAACATAATCATACAAAATAATGTCATCTTAGATGGGAAATTGTTTTGATAAAACACATGAAATGAATTATTGAGGAAAATATCATTTCATCTTCAAAATCATTTTCTTTTCACAATATACCATATAATTTTAAAATTAAATTTTTTTGTTGAAAATAATCATGAAATAATGTAGAGTAAGATTAATAGAAATAAGGAATTATGAAACCATAACAATCTGTTCATTATGTGTAAGTTAAAAAAACATTATTCTCATACTCTTAAGGGAAAAGTCAAAAAGTACCTCGTATGGTAAACAAAAGAATGATTCATTCCAAACCTTGTGGTAAAAGTCATAAAAGGTTAAAAATTATTTAAAAATACTTTTAAGAATAGTAAACATTTTATAAAGACATTTTGAGAAAAATATGGACATGGATGATAATAATTACCCCAGGAAATACTTAAGAATACACACTCTCGGATAAGAACGAGATTGGAATAATTATCCCTTACCTTAGGTCAAATTTCATCCATATTTGTACAAAACTCCTGTATATTGGGTTATAACATATTATTAACTTCTAAAAAATCCAAAATAATATTTATGATATCATATATTATTCACAATGGACATTATATAAACTGTACTTTTGTCAATTCCATGTTAAAGCAGCATTTTTGGGGAAAATCGATTCATTTATCATAAGTGTTTTGACTTGATCTTCTTGATATTATTACTAATATCATGATTTACAAAATTCCCAAATGTAAAAAATGATTTATATATAATACATATTCAGAATAAAAATATATATGATAGATTGCTAAATGAAATTAAATACACTGTTCATGGAGACCGTAGGCAGTACGTACGCTTGAACAATGTTTTTGTTTCCTTATTGTATAGATTGGAATTATGTAAATGCAACATATATGTACATAAATCTAGTATCATTATTATTTCATATCATTCATAATTATTTTTTATATAATATTTATAATCATACATGAATGGTAAATCATGGAGAATTAATCTCATCGCATCGTGGAGACGGTAATCCGTACGTACACACATGCGATTATATCATTCCCATAATAATTGAATGTAATTTTTGTGGATAATATAATTTATTAGAATCATTATGATGTTAAAATAATCATATATATTTATTATTTCCACCATTATAACCATCCATGTATGGTGGTGGTGGAAAACAGATTACACCATGTCGTGGAGATGGTATCCCGTACGTACTCACACGCGGTGATTTCTTTTACCGTAGGATTGGTAGAAGGTGAAATTGGGTTGTTTTATATTTATAATAACATATCAGTATATGAGTGATACTGATGTTATTAATTTAAAATGAGACAAATAAATAAGAGGAATTATAAAAAGAAATAAATTTGAAAGAATCAGTTAAGGATATTACCTCTTCTTCGACACGCCTCTTCTAAACCTTTTCTTAAAGCACTAAAGATGGTCTATGAATAGGACCATGACCTCTAGTATGTTTCTAGGAAAATATAGAAGAGAAATTGGCAGGGTTTGTCCATCCTTGAAGGCTCAAAATGGTGTAAGAAGGATATGGAGGAGGTTCCCTTTTATAAGTCAAGAAAGTGGCACCTTTGGACACATAAGAAAAATTTATTAATAATAAATTCAAAACCCACATAAAAACCACCAAAAAATGACTCAAATATGAATATTAAATGATATTGGGTTGTAGTCTCATCCACCAATAAAATTTAGACATGTTGGGAAATTATTTTAAACATTATCAACATGATTTATCCTTATTTAATCAATTTAATTTTATTTGTCATAATAATATTCTAAATATTAAATTGTCATAAATAATTACGTATGTGTTGTGAATTTTCCATAATTGTATAATTTATGACATTTTAGACCATATAAATATAAATTTATAATTTATAAATAGTTTTGTGATTTTTAAATATTTGTATAATATGTTATTTTTGTAAAATAACAATAGGGTCAATTTTGACAGTATTCATTTATTTGAATTTAAATAAAATCCACACAAAAGATATGATCAAACTAAAAGATTTAATTGATTCATAAAATGTCATATGTATCTAGAAAATTCATGGGTCACATTAAATAGTTTATATAACATTTATTTTAATATTTTTATAACCATTTATTTGATATTTCAATCAATAAAATAATTTCAACATCACTATTGTGTCATAATTAATGATAATTATTTAATCCCTAAATTTTTTAAATAAATTTACATGATGTAGATAATTTAATTAGATTTCTGGAGACTATTCACTTTCTTTTGTTTTAATAATTATAATATAATTTTCTTGCTCAAATGTCCATGAAATGAATCTATTCTGACACTTATGAGATATGGTTCATCTTTTATTCATCCAATATAATTTTGGAAGGTTTTTGGGTAATTTTATAATCTTATTTTTACCCTTAATTACCCAATTTACCTTTAACTGTAGTAAATAAAAATTATTGTTGTTATTATTAATAATATAAAAAAACAAAAGTAACCTATTAACATAATTTGGGCCAACTGAATCCAAATATGGAGTCAAATTTTAAAAATTCAAACCACATATGTTTATGTAATTAATTTTAAATTATTCCCATTATTAAGAAAATGGGTTTTAAAAGTTAAAAATTTGTCAAAGATTGAAATGTTTTTTCCTATTAATTCAATGTAAAATAAAAGGAAATGACATGAATTATATTAAATGGTAAAAATATATTCTATTTATACTTTAAAAACATTAAATATTATAATCAAACCATATATATTATCATGATGATAAAAGTTTCTTTTAATTAAAATTTAGCGTATTTTTACTATTCATCCATATATGAAAGTTAATAAAAAAAATTAAAATATTTATCCAAAGTAAATTTGTATATCTTCTGTTTGATGAATAAGTTTATTTTGTCTAATTGATCTTATAAACGTGTCAAAACTACATTTAATGTTGGTGCACCATCAAAAGGCGCTAAACTGCATTTTTTTTTAAAAATAATTATTTCAAGAAAAAAATTTATTTTGTTTTCATATCTATTTATAGAAAATTTGTAAGATTAATTATAATGTTATAAAATTAACAATTTAGTCAATAGTATTCATAATGGCTTGTTCATAATATTATAATAATATATGAGTGTTTAGTGAAACTCGGTATTTCCTAAAACGCAAGCTATCGAGGAAGATCACTCTTGTGGGAACAGCAAGACAAGTCAGGGTTGCGTGTAGGGAAAGATTCCTTTGGTGTTGCGTATAACATACTCAATATACTATTCAGTTATTCATTGATCAAAATCTATACTTTTTATTGTGTAAAATGAATTTTATTCAAAATAAATTGAAATTGTGTGCATCACAAGCCATGAATAATATTGCGTATAACAAAAGCTAATACAGTGTTGTGTATAGCGTAAGATAATATTGGTGAAGCATACAAAAAAATACAGCAATGAATCTAAAAAGAATAATTCTCATAAAATCTCGAGGCATTACTCTTCAGCCCTTAAAATGAATTATGCCCTCGAAATTAATCAGGGTTATAAATCATTTACTACTTGAACGTTTCATTCCTAGAAACCCACATTGTAAAAAGGAATACTAAAACATAATTTTAAAAAGTGATGAATGAAACATAACGGGTACCCTACATCACTCATAACTGGGTTTCCACAATGGATAACATAGGCGAAAATATTGACATGGAAGAGAAATATAACCATCAACTTATGATGAAGTGTGGTAGAGGACATGGCTATGAAAAAGCCAACAATCACAAAGACATATATTTGTGATAATCTAAGGTTCCATCTGATTCATCAGATATGAGGGAACTAGGACACCATTTTTGTTCTCAAGATCATTTCCCAAATATTGATGAATTTTTGAAAGAAATCCTTACATGATTTTTGTAAAATCTCACTGTTTCTTATGCCTTGAACAATTTACACTTCATCTCTTAAAGAAATGAATTTGAATTTGTCTTTCATAATGTGTTAGCAGATCATTTGATAGAAAGATAGTTCATTCCATCTGTCTTAAACATAAGGTTAGGAAAAGTTATATACATAAGTCCATCTAAGGTGAGACTAATCATATATGGTTCCAAAAATGGACTTTTACTTCATATATCATACTACATAAAAAAATATAACTATATTCTACTAACCAGGTACTTTCTGTAGGCCAGTGGTAGGCGATAAAGGCCTGTCGCACTTCGGTTGTGGGTTCGATTCCCACATCATTGTTTGATGTGATGGGTTGTTGTCTGTCCTACAGGTTGTCCTTTTTCTAAAACTTCACTATTATAACATTTCAGAAATAATCTCAACAAAAAAAGTTATAGCCTTAAACAATACTATATGATGTCCAAGTTAATCCATTCCAATCATTAGTATTATCTAAAATACATTTATCCAATCTCATAGTATAAGGTAATCGATTACTAGAAATTTCAGTTACCGAGCCTGTGAATACCATCATTAATCATACGATATATCTTTTTGGTCACATTCCAAACATGTGAATACCATAATCATGTATTCTCTTGAGAAATGAATACACATTGAACCTTAGTGAAAACATAGATGTTGTCAAAAGATAACTCTATCCACATACAAAAATCCCAAAATTTCTGTATAATCAAACCATGATATCAATTCGTCCTTATATAAGTCATCAACTCATTAATACTATAAAACATATTATTTTCTCATTATCCCTTCATTATGCACATATCATCTACCTTCCAAAAATATTTCAATCACTTTTCATGGTTACCGGTATCATATAAATATTGAAAATGACAATAAGACAATATATAGATATTCCAATATTCCACAATACTATAAATGAGATTCCACAACATTATTTTGGAATCCCATTACATAAACAGATAATCATTCCAACACAACTTTGACATACTCAACACCTCCAATAGTGATCGCATGTTACTTCCATTTTTTCCTTTTCCTTAAGAGGTTGTTGTTGTCAATCATCATTAACCCTAGGATTTGGGCATTAGTTAGCATAAATCCCCATTTCCATGCACTTGTAGCACTAAAGTTTTGGTGGAGAATTCTCTGAAGTATTTTCTATATTCTGGTCATTAGAAACATTTTTCCCATTTCTTCGACACTCAGTTGCTTGATGACCTTCTTTTCCGCACATGAAAATTTTTCTAGTACCTTTTAGACAATCTCCACCATGATTCTTTCCACACTTTTAGAATAAATAAACATTCACCTTCTTTTCACCATTATTTTGATATTTTTCCTTGAACTTAATCTTTCATTTCTTGTCAAAACCATGAGATGGATATGTAACAACAACATCCATTTCTACCTTGATAGAACAACACAAAATTTCTTCATAGCTACAGAAGTCTCTTATCGCTAATTCCCTTCGAAGACTTGGTTGTAAGCCACTAAAGAATTGATCAACTTTACATTCAGTTTGGATGATAAATCCAGATGCATACCATTCAAACCTTGTAAAATTCTTCTCGTATATACCAACAAATACATCATCCTTTTACTTATGCTTAGGGAAATCCTTCTGCTTCTTTGTTCTAATAATACGAGGGAAGTACTTATTGAAAAACAAGTTTTGGAACTCTCCCCATTCTGTGGATTAAATTTCCCCGCGGGGCCTTGTATTCTTAATTAGATTCCACCATTGGTCTACATCAACTTCTAAATAGTAAATAGCCAGAATTAATTTTTTATGTCCCGAACATTGATGTATGGAAAATATCTTTTCAATGGTACTGATCCATTGTTTAGTAACAAGTGTATCAGAAAACCCACCGAAAGAAGGTGTCCATTTCCTCATGAAGGACTCAATAGAATATTGTTACCTTCTCTACTCATTCGGAAGTCCATAATGATTCATATATTGTGTAATTATAGCAATAATATTTTTCACTCCATCTCCCATAACATTGGTTTTTTCAGGAGGACAATCATAGCATTTCCTATAACATTTATCAACACGGTTCCTTCAGATTCCATCTATCGTATAAAAACCAAAAAGAAAACTGTAAGAGGCAAAAATAATGTTAGGAAAACAACATAATAAAGGGGAGCACATTTAATATATAACATCTTAGGATTTTTTCTATTATCGTTACCATAATTCTAGGACTATAAACTACACTTATACTTAACCTTAGGGACATCCGTATACATACCTTAGAAATATCTATAGGAATCTCACTAAAGTTTCTACATCATAGTTTCCAATGGTTAACTAAACCTTCACTCTAAGACCAACTGTAGAGACAAAAATCTTTACATTAATAGACATTAAATTACTTTTGAGGAATACTTAATACATGAAAAAAAAGATGCCCAAATTCTGTATTAGTTTTGTGTTTTTTGAAAATCGGAACATAATCTTCTAGTCATTGTGAAAGTTCTCCAACATTTACCATAAAGATATTCCACATTGGTTTTCTCACCAAAAACAATTCTTTATATCCTTGGAAGAAGAACACATAAAAAGGGTGAGCTCAAATGCTCAGTAAGGGTAAACATAGAGAATATAAAACAATCCCTAAACATTTGAATGTAAGAACATGAACATAAAACATCAAAATCACGAGTAATGACATAAATCTTGGCAATTCATAAGGTATTGATCATAATGGGACATTAACCATGATATAATAGCATGAGAATAAATCATATAATTGTGACAACCATTAAGCACATGATAATATTTTCATAGTGGCCATGGTATTTCTACCTAGACTATCACAGTGAGGAATGTCCATTACGGAACAGGGTATACTTGCTATTCCATCCTTGTATTACTGAACCAGATTGAATTTCCATTCCATCCATGTCTATCTCATGAGATATAAATCATTTTTGACTGCATTGGTGGGAGATATAGGTCCCACCTATCTCATAATGAAATCATTATTTCATGTTCCACAAAACAATCATAAATCATTCATCATAACCCAATGAATAAAATGGGTTTCATAAACATCATCCAATATTAAAATAATACATATAAAACAAATGGATATAATTTCATCATAAGAAAAATCAATCCATGTAAATAAAATATACATTATACTTGGAAGATAATCATACAAATTAATGTCATCTTAGAAGGGGAATTGTTTGGATAAAACACTTGAAATGAATAATTGAGGAAAATATCCTTTCTTCTCCAATATATTTTTCTTTTAAAAAAATTCCATGTCATTTTAAATTAAAGGTATTTTATTGAAAATAGTCATTAAATAATTTAGATTAAGGTTCATGTAAATAAGGATTTATGACACCATTAAAATATGTTCATGGTGTATATGTTAAAAAACATTCTTCTCGTACTCCTGCAGGAAAAGTCAAAAAGTACTTTGTAAGGTAAACAAAAGAACGTTTCCTTCCAAACCTTGTGGAAAAAGTCATAAATGGGTTGAAAATACTTTAAAAAACATGTTGTAATAGTAAACATTTTATGAATACATTTTGAGAAAACATGGACATGGATGATAAACATAACCCCGATAAATACATAACAACGAACAATCTCAGATAAGAACAAGATTGGAATAATGATCCCTTAACATAGGTCCAATTTCATTCGTACTTGTCTGAAACTCTAGTATAGTGGGTTAAAACATACTATTAACTTGTTACAGAACCATAATAATATTTATGATATCATATATGATTCACTTAGCACTTTATATTACACATTCTTTTTTCAATTCCATGCTAAAGCATCATTTTTGGGTAAAATAGTTTCATTTATCTTATGTGTTTCAAATTATTTTTATTGATATTATTACTTATATCCAGATTTACTTTATACAAGAATGTAAAAAATGATTTATTTATAATATATATTCAGTATATAAATATATATGATTGATCCATAAATGAAATGAAATACATTGTTCATGGAGACGATAGGTCGTACGTATGCATGAATGCTGATTTTGTTTCCTTATTGAATTGAATGGAATTAAGTAAATGAAACATAAATGTACAAAAATATAGTATCATCATTATGTAGTATCATTCCCAATTATTTATTATATATACTTTATAATCATACTTGAATGGTTAATCATGGAGAATGAATCTCATCACATCGTAGAGACAGTAATCCGTAAATACGCACGCGCGATGATATCATTCCCATAAAAATTTATTGGAACTGGAGTGGATGATATAATATATCATAATCAGTATTATGTTTTAATAATCATATACATTTATTATTTCCACCATTAAACCCATCCAAGTAAGGGGTGGTGTAAAACAGATTACACCACCTCGTGGAGACGGTATTCCGTACGTATGCACAGGCGGTGATTTCATTTTCCATAGGGTGGATAGAAGGTGAAATAGTGTTGTTTCATTTTTATAATATTATATTAGTATATGAGTGATAATGATGTTATAAATTTATAATTATACAATTAAAGAAGAATATGTAGAAGGACAATGTTTTTTGAAGGAATCGGTAAAGGATATTACCTCTTCTTCGACGCGCCTCTTCTAAACCTCCTCTTAGGGAACTAAACTTGGCCTTTGAAGAAGGACAAGACCTCTAGTATATTTCTAGTAAATTGAAAAAGAGAATTTGGTAGGGGTTGGATGAGCATGAAGGCTCAAAATCATGTGAGTAGGAGACGGAGGAGGATCCCTTTTATAAGGGAGGAGATGGGTACTTTTAGAAACATAAGAAATATTAATTTATACAAAATTAAATACCCACCTAAAAACCTCCAAAAATGATTCAAATGTGAATATTTAATGAGATATGGTTGTAATGTCATCAACCAATAAAATTTGGACATGTTGGAAAATAATTTTAAACCTTATCAACTTGATTTATCCTTATTTAATGTATTTAGTTTTATTTGTGGTAATAATATTTGAAATATTGAATTGCTATAAAAAATTAATTATGTGTTGTGAATTTTTCATAATAGTATAATTTATGAAATTTTCAACCATATAAATTTCAATTTATATTTTTTTAATTTTTTTGTGATTTTTAAATAATTTTATAACATGTAAATTTTGTAAAATAACAAATAGTGTCAATTTTGGAACTATTCATTTATTTGAATTTAAATAAAATCCACAGAGAAGATATGTTCAAAATAAAAAATTTAATAGAATCATAACATGTCATATTTATCTCAAAAATTTGTGGAGCACATTAAAAAGTTCATGGAGACTATTCATGTTTGATGTTTAATGAATTTTATCACTAAATTAAAATTATTACACTTACAAGATATAAGAGAGTGACATGATGTCACTTTCTTTGGTTTTAATAATAATAATATACTTTTCATGGTAAAATGTCCATGAAATGAATCTATTACAACCATTAGGTGATATATGTTATCTTTTATCCATCCAATATAATTTTGGCTGGTGTTAGGGTAATTTTATAATCTTATTTTTACCCATAATTACCTCATTTACCTTTAACTATAGTAAATAAAAATTATCGTAGTTACTAATCATAATATCAAAAAAACAAAAGTAACCTATTAACATAATTTGTACCCACTGAATACAAATAAGGAATAAATTTTTCTATATTCGATACACAGAAGTTGCAGTAAATAATTTAAAATTAATACCATTCTTAAGAAAATAATGTTTAAAAGTTAAAACATTGTTAATGATTGAAAAGTTTTTACCTATGAATTTAAAATAAAATTAAAGTAAATGACCTGAATTACATTAAATCGTAAAAATATAATCTATTTATACTTTAAAATAATTAAATATTATAATTTAACCATATAAAGTATCTTTACAAAAAAGATTCTTTTCATTAAAATTGAGCGTATTTTTACTATTCATAAAAAATTGAAAGTTAACAGAAAAATATTAACAATTTATCCAAAGTATATTTTTATATCCTTATTGCAATGAAAATGTTTATTTTGTCTAATTGAACTTATAAACATGTCAGAAACTATATTTAAAGTGTGTGTTCCATCAATATGAGATAAAAGACCATTTAAAAAAAAATACTTCTCTTATCAAATAATTTATTAGGTCTTCATATCTCATTCTAGAAAATGTGTAAGATGAATTATAATGTTATAAAATTAAAATTTTGGTTAATACTCTTCATATTGGATATTTGATAATAGTGTTATAATGTATCATTGTTTAGTGAAACTCGGTATTGCGTACAATGCAATCTATCGAGTAAGGCCACTCTTGTGTATAATGCAAGCCAAGTCAGGATTATGTGTAGGGAAGGATTCCTTTGGGGTTTCTTATAACATACTCAATATAATGTTCAGTTATACATTTATCAAAGTATATACTTTGTGTTGTGTAAAATGAATTTTATTCAAAATAACATTAAATTATGTGCATCACAAGAAAATAATAGTATTGTGTATACTACCAGCTAATACAGTGTTGCGTATAGCACATGATAATCTTGGTGAAGCGTACAAAAAAATACATCAATGAAATTAAAAAAGAATAATTTTAAAAAAATCTCAGGGCATTACATAGTCTCATGTTTGAGAAATTTGGCTATGTTTAGATTATCATCCACGATTTGGTGACTATGTATATATGGAAGAAATATTATTTTCGAAATAGAATATGACCTTTAGAGTAAGATATTGGTAATTTTCTTTTCCTCTGTTTTTATCCTTGTTTTGAAAAATGTCTTATAAGGAAGTAGGTAATGCTAGCTCCCATTTTTTTAGGTTATTAAAAATAGTGGACTTTTTCAATCTTATGGTGTACCATTTAGGACTTACACATTTCTATAGTTCCATGAATGACATTTTTAATGTTTTATTGCTTCAAATATATTATACATAACCTTATCACCTAATATAAACAGTAGATGTTGAGTTTATTGTTCATGTATCCCTTCTGAAGAATAAGATATGGATTTTTGAATGCAGTGATAAGTATCTCCAAGGATGAGTGACTCCATTTTTTGGGTGCAGTGGCCGCATGAGAGAGTTTAATTGGAGACCTATGAGAGGGTGTCTAATATATGAGAATAGTTTTTAGACTTGTTCACTGAGACTCATTAGTTATTATTGGATTAGATCAAGTATTATTTCTTATATTTTTGAAATATGTTCCTCTTTGGGTTTTTTCTCAATCCTTGGTGGTCGACTCTTGTTTGGAGATGGTGAGGCATTTTGGGGAAATGAAATATATTATTTAGGATTATGCTGGATTTAATTAACTGAGATTGTATAGAAATGGGTAGGCTATTACCACATGTTCGTGGTTGTATCAGAAGCATCAAATGGAATTTTAGTTGTTTAATAAAGAAAATTTTCTGAAAATGCATCTGCAGAACAATTGCGCATCATGTAAATGGATTTATCATCTTTTAATGTTTGGTGGAATTGAATATTAATCTGAGAGGACTTGGGTTTCTCTTTATATCATTAAAAAAATGACACGATCTGTAACTATATTACAGACAATGTAATTCCATGACCTACTATTTTAAATCCAAATGAGTGGATGATTATCCCATTAAACCATGTAATGTTTGATCCCCTTTATAAAGAGAGATTCTCTAGCTGATGTTGGAGTTCCAAACTCTCTTACGAACAACATTTTTTTGTAATCTATCCTTATATTAGTTGTTTTTCATTGGTTCCCTTCTCTACATTTCTTTCTTCCAACTGTTGTGGGGAAATATTGTGGCAGTGTGTTTTGTTGGTTTTGATAGTGATGAGTTTTAATCTAAGATCCTTATTGAGGTCATCCTCATCATTTTACTCTTGGGTAGCCTATGTTGGATGTTTTGTTGATCGATAGTTAATGGTAGGGGTTGAAACCATAACTATATGGGATGATAAATATCATATATGTAAATTCTATAATTACACCAAATTATTATTCAATAAATAAATTATAATAATGAATTGAACCGTTCTATGGATTCCATATGCATCTAATTGGTTATGAACATGTATTACAGCTACAATTCTTGTGAGTAAACAATATAATAAAAATTAATTATTCATGGAATAAACATTGTTATGTATGAAATTGATTGACATTGTTCGTTCGATTTAGATTCAACCTGGCACGGATTGTTTATTAAGATATCTATAATGAAAAGGATTATGAAAAATTCATATTGGAAATTTTTAAATAAAAGTTAAATTATAATTTTACTAATAAAACACAGTACAATATGATGTAGGATTGTGATTTTTGTTTTTATTTGTTTTTTTGTAATTACATGATGTAATTAGAATATAGGGAATGATCCCTATGTTGCATGTTGAAATAATTATATTGATATATAGGCCCAGTTTATTGGATGAAAATTGTTTATAGATGGCTAGGCCTAGTTGACATGATAGAAGGATTATATATTAGGATAGGCCTAGTGATACATCATAAACTACTTATATACAGGGGTCAACTTTGACTAGATGATGAAATTATTATATAGCGGGTTTGACCCAAATTTTTGTGATTTTTACCTTGGATACAATTTTATAGTAGATATAATTTCAATACTTTGTTTGAGACATAACATCAAGTTGCTGAGGCAGATTTCTAATATTCCTTGGTTATATGATTATTTATATAGTCCTGAGACAAGCCAGGAGATATTTCATCATGGTACCGATGAAGATTGATGTGGTGTATAGGTAATTATATAATTAATTAATTTTTGCAATTACTTTATTATTTAAGAAACTTATTATCATACATGTTATATTAATACATGTTATTATCGAACTACTAAGTTATTTTGACATTCTATTTAAGGCACAGTTTGGTAGTTGAGAAGATTATGTGGATGCATGATTTGAAAAGGAAAATAGAAAGTGTTGTTGATTATTTTATTGTTTTTTGAGATAGTGATTGGATAAAGGACCAATGTAGGGTTTAGAAGAGAAGAAATTTGATAATTTATATGATTCTTCTTGTATTTTAATAGTATTTAAAAATATAATATCATTTAGTTAAATTAAATTATGTTAATACATTACTCTTTTTATCATTTATTGGATTACATAGTTGGATTTTATTATATTATATGATTTACAATATTTCTATACTCTGTTATTTATTTATGTTTGTTTATTATTCTATTGTATTATTACCTAATAACTAGGGGTTATAGTCCTCCCTTTCAATTAATCACACTTCACTACTTGTCACCACCTTTTGGAATAGGTTGAGACACACATGAGGATTCATAACCAACCCATTTCTCTCATTTGAGAGAGTGCTCGATCAGTGTAAGATATAGTAGAAAATAATTTTGTGATATCCAAATAATTTTTACTTTTATGGAAGTGGTGTGGTGGTAGAATCCATTTAATAGTGATGAAAAGTAAACTTATTCAAAAACAAATTATTTATAAATGATATTACAAAATTATTCATGAAAAAATATATTAGATATAGACAATAACATATGGTTTATATAGATAAAGATGAGCCCCCACCATTAAACAATTAAAATTTTCCACATGTTTTAGTGATATGCCTATGGTTAAAATAATTTTTACCATAATTTTAGCTTTTAGAGGAAACTCCACTTCCACCATTTGTAAATATCATATATGGAAAAAGTTTTAATTATAATTATTATATAATTTACTATTTTTTTAAAAATAAGTAAATTTATGAAACAGAATATTAATGTGATTATAAAAATTAATTAATTTTAGATCCTATTACATAAAAAAACCAAAAAAAAATTATTTGATGAAAATTATTTTTGAAGGGTAAAATTATCAATGATATTAATTATATTAATATTAATATGTTCATTATTATTCAATATAATTTTATTTAAAATAAAAATATGATGAAAAATAATTCTTCCATTATAGGATATTTATAAAGTAAATAGATGGAACAAAAATAATTAAATCATTAATTAAATTTCCCAATATTTATTGTTTGGTTTTTATATATCAACATTTTTTTAACTAAGTAATTTAAATGTAGATAATATTTTTTCGAAAGAAAATGTTATTCCAAAACATTCATGGATTCCATATATAATAATATTCTAAAATATGAAGTATTAATAAGATTGTTTTTTGCTATTCACCTATAAAAATTTATTCCCAAATAATTACACATATAATACTAAAATACATTTAATATATTTAACAAAAAATATAACGTAAATATATGATAATCAAAATAAAAATTATTTTTATAAGTAGGTTCTATAAACTAAATGATTAATTTTTTTTTAATTTCCTTTTATAATTTGATATATATATATATATATATATATATATTAGTTATTCACATTTTAGTTATTTATAAAATGTTAATATTAGAAAATTATTTTAATAATTAAAGATATTGTGATGTTAGAAAAATAATATATATTTCCTTATATGAAACGTGTATAGATTAATAATGGACATTTTTTGTATATAATGTTAAGGTTTTTACAATATAATTGGTATAAAACATTTCATTGATCATCTAATGTCCATAAAAATAGAAATAATATATCACATCCATGGTGTTGAACGCGAAATTTTCATTTTGTAGTGTATTTCTTAAAAAAATAAATAGATGATATTCTCATAATGGAACTAACCAATTACGATTATTAGTGGAAATAGTTAGGTATTTGAGTTAAAAAATTCCACAAAAAATAACATGGTAATGGGACCCCACAAACATATTAAAGTGTCCATTAATATATAAGTATGATCCACCATATAATTCAATTAACCGATTTCAAACTGTTGTTTTTTATCTATCAAATAAGTGGTCATTCATATCATTTGGAAAATGAATATTGTTGAACAAAGGGATAGTTAATGAATAACTATTCATAAGGAAACACATTAATAAAATTTTCTAACGGTAGTACATGAATAATATTTCTATTATAATTTCTAGTGAGTTCATTAAATATCAGTATAAATTTTCATGAGAATATTTTGTATTTAAAATAATTTCATAGAATTAAAAATATTTAGGTAGGATTAGATTTTATGTTATTTGAATCTTTGAGAAAACACATAAAGGAATGTGAATCAAGACAGGTTTATAATCTGATATCGTTGGATTAATAATTTCTCAATTGTTTTATGAATAATATATGATGATAATTTTCTATAAACCAAATGGTGGATATTGTTGAAAAATACACATTGAGTTTTTTGGATTTTTTATTTAGAAAATTGTAGAAATTTAATATATAACTTAGTCAATTTTAGTATATAGACACCATATTTTTAATAAAACAGGGTTTATTGTGAGGTCTAATAAAGGTAACGAGAAACCATGATTATGAACGTGGTTGTGATGACAAAATATAGGGATTAAAAGGGAGATGGACTATAATTAAAAGGTTTTTGTTTAGCATAAAATGGTTAAAATAATAACCTGGTAATATTGGTGTTTTTACACATAAGGTAGTTTTTAACCCCATATCATGAGAATACTACCTCATTAGTTTAGTGTGATACTCTTTATAGATTGAGATTATCATCATAAGTGTTAAGAATAACATCGTGCTATTTATGTGTGCCCGAATAAGGTTTTTGTGAAAACTATAATGTTTTATTAATACAATCATATGGCCGGTATGATACTATCCAATGTTTTATACTATATTTTGAAGGTTATTTATGAGGTTCACTAGGTTTCTATATTGGATAACTAGTGTTTAAGAAATTCATATACATTTTAATGTACATACTCACACTACTACATAAATTATCCTAAAACCCCTTCATAATTTTCCTTTTATTTTTATGGTATTATTTTAATCATAATGTCTTTCTGAAAAATCTATTTAATGTTGTTTTCCAAACCATTGAATATTAAAAAAAATAAAACAATTCTAATTAACTGTATAGTTCTAATAATCATAAATTGTGTTCAATTAATGAGTAATTCATTAATAGAAATAAAAATACCTTATTTAATTTATTGATTAATAAAACATGAGTTTATATATTTATGAAAGTATAATTATGGTTTTTTAGGTTAGATTTTACTATTCACCCTATGTCAATGAGAAAGAGCTGGTTATGTTTAAAGGTCCAACCTACTGATTTTTGTGTCTTTTTAATACATATTTTGATAGATGTTTGAGGAATATTTTTTTTCATTTAGTGGATCATATTTTGATGTGATAAATCTCTATATTTAGAATGATATTTTTCCGGATATAATATTGATATAAATTATACTTATTTAAAAAATTACTATTCACTAAAAGGAAAATGTTGAATTTGGAAGAAAAAAGTAAAAAAATTATTACTATAAATAATATTAAATTTTAAGAAAATTGATTTTAATATTTCATTAAATGTGGATAATTTTGGATGTTGGACGATTCCAATTGTAATAATGAAAAATTGATCAACATCTATGTGGTTCAAAAATCACATAGAATATAAGATGGAACATAAAAAATATATATCAATTAGGCCTATCTATGGAATGTTTTTTTAGTGATTGTCGTCAAGAAATATATGTTCAATATTATTGTCTACTAATGGTAGTATATATTCAATATAATCTACATTGAGGGGGAATGTGGATCATTGAAAAGGATTTTCTCCCGTAAGAAGGAAATAATAGTGAGATGTATTTTTCATGGTTTTATACAAGGAGGGTTATTAGTGATGCTAAAAATGCATGTAGAAATCAATGCTATAAACATTCATAGGTGAATATAACCATTTACACGAATCCTCTCTATATTTTCCCTTTTTTCTTAACCAATTAAAATAATATTGGTTTCTTTTTTATTATTCTAATTTTATCTTATTGAAGATGATTAAGAGTGATTAATGCCTAGTAATTATTTAATATGATTAGCTAGAAGGGTAAAATATTAATTCACATACCTCATTCCCATATAAATATATTATCTATATATAAGACCACTAAATACTAATATGGATATAATTAATCAATTATATTTTATTTTTTTAAATCCCAAGATTTTCTACAGAACACATCATTATTATTACAGAAAACATATCACATTATATTTTTTTCAATGTTAGATGACATATAGTTCCATTATGATTAGTGATTTAATGAAAAATAGTATAAAATTATCACACGAGTTTCATTTTCTATTTCATGCAATATTTTCTAGAATCAAATAGAAAACAAAATTTATTGAGATTCATGTAGTTGTAAAATATTTCCAATGATTTATATTCAACTATTATCCATTATATACCATGAAATCATTTGGTTAGTCATGTATCATTTTATAATGAAATCCCTGATTGATAAGAATAATATTATATAAGGATCATGACTATCATTTGATAAACCATAAGACTGAATGAAATTGTGATTATGATATTAGAATGAAAATTCTATAATGATACCATGAATGTGTTTCCAAAATATAGATTACAAAACACATCAATATCACCTACCATAACAAAATAAATTGGACACAATAAGAAAAGAACTACTTTATTAAATAAAATAATGAAATAGACAATGTATAAAAATAATAATTTATATGGCTTATTCTTTCATCCCAATATATTTAGGGCCATTATATCACTCTTGTATTATTTTAATGAATGTTGAATTATATTCATTAAGAATTAAAAATACATAATAAAAATTATCATCCCCTACTGAAATTAAATATATTAATTGATGATTTATATTGCCACCACCTGTAGATATTTGAGGAATGTTGTTTTCATACATTGGTATCATTGGACAGTATACTGTTAGGTCATGCTTATCCATTAAGTCAACACATATTTCAAATTTCATAATGCATCCATAAAATTACCATTATGATATACCCTCAATGAACTAGTTTCATATTCTATAAATGGTTTTTATCAAACAATGTTGATTGTTTTTTATGACTCTTAGATTGAAGTATTATACTATCTGTTATTATTATCATAATGTAAAATTTTATAGAAATTTCAATTTAACTCCTCTATTTATTTCAAATGCTCAGATAAAAGGCATACCCATGATTATAATTTTTTTCACACTATAAAATCTAGAAAAAAAATTCACTCATCACTAATAAATCCGATTGTTTTTGACATTAATAAAATTCTCTAGGATCCAGAAAACATCCAATCATCATCTCTAGTATTCATACTTATGTTCCTCGGAACTATTTCTCTTAGCATGGTTACCAAACTTGATTCAATCAATCCTCATTAAATCAAGGTGAATTATTTTCATAATAAATCATAGAATGGATCTTTTTTTATTATTGATATTTTTTTGTATTATCAATCTTCTATAGATTCAACACTATGTTCACCACCAATATCTATTTGAATATACAGTACAGGTGAATGATGTTCATTATTTTAAAAAAAAATACATAAATAATGGTATATAAAATTATGAATTTCATAAAAAAAACCCATTCTAATTAAATACAGTAGATGTCCTTTAAGAACTCTTTTATTCAAACTGAATATTTTCTTTCTTTTTTCAATGTAATTTACTATGATTACATTATTAAGAGGGATACTGTAGGTTTTTCCTTTGAATTCCAACTCACATAAATCCCAATTAATGTAATGAATTTATCTATAATAACTCTTATATGTGTTTTTGTCTCCCTATTTGTCTCAGACTAATAAACCATTTAGTAGAACGTCATTTTTAAAAAAAATACTAGTTATTGTGGGAACATTTATGTTCCAAAGAACCAACATATCAATATCCTATATGATTTTAAATATTTTTACGTAATCATTCTATAGACACCAAATTTGTGTTATGAAAACACAATAAGAATATATATTATATAAAATAAGGATTTTCTAGTTTTTTCTAAAGAAAATTTTACTAAAAACAATATCTTAGATTTATCTGGAAGAGATTTCTAATCAGTTACCATGTAATTTCTCTCCATATACCCAAAATATACTTTACTATACTAGGATCCTTAATAATAAACATTTCAAACAATTTAATAAACAACATGCTGATTATTGCATTTAATATACATAAAATCAGAAAGTTGTCATTGTAATATAGATGTATTCTGAAACCCTTATCATTAAAGGAATTCGTGTACTATAAATTTTATATATTTATCTTAATACTTAATAAAATCCTATATTTTAAAATATAAAATATTTATGATTACTCTAATCCATAATTTTTTGATTTATACTTTTATTGAGGTCATTAGTTATGATGAACCTCAAAAACTATTGAAGAAAAAAATAAATTTTATACATCCTCAGCCCCATTTAAAAATAATGTATCATTATCTAACTACTCATGAAAATGTATTTCTATTTAAACTATCCTTCATGCCATGTTAAGAGTTAATTGTTTAATGAAAATAGATATTATTAGTTACAAATATTATTCTTCCAATGGTTGAAAATTATTGATGATATTCCATATTTTATACAATAATCAACTGTACACATCTTCCATGATCTGAGATACCGATTTTTTTCCAAATACATTCATTTTAGAGGATATATTCATGAAATAAAATGATTCAAACAGATGAAGGTAATATGTTTTGGAATAGATAGATAACCCTCAATAATTTTAGTATTCAAACATGACTCTGCATTTTGTCTCATTTTCTATCCACTACCTATTAGATTTAAATAGTTAAAATTATATTCAAATATTTTAAATTGGTAGCACCTCCTAGAAGAAATGCATATGTACATCTATATTTTCATATATTTCATGTTAATGTTAATTTTTGAAATCCAACATTTTTATGCATTTTTTAATCCTCTAAATCTATTTATATGTTTGGTACAACAATACATTGAATCATAATAAAAAAAAGCATACACCCTTTCAATATGTTAATAATATATTATACTAGATCTATTACTTATTTTATCACTTTATTTTCATGATAATCTTGTACATATGGGTTCAAATTTATTTTAACAACATATTTTGATGATATATTTCCCAAACATTAAATTTACACATGGTTAAAATCTATCCATATATACTTTTCAATAAAGACAAGAATTATAATTATAATTAATATAATGATATATTTTCTTATCTTCAAAATCAAATTCTTATTCACCATTATAACATATATAAATTTAATGATACATGCAATAGATATATGTTTTCTCTATGGAAACAATATATACCAGTAAGTGTAAAATAATGAATTTTATATTGCGGTAGTAATACTTCTTTCTAGAAAAAAAATTATTTTAGGAGTTTTTCCCTTATTTGGAAGGAATAATATTGTTGATTAATTATGGAATGAAAATAATTACTCAAAAAACTATTCGGGACCTAAATATGAATCATAATTCTACATTAAATCATAAAAATTATCGAATTGACTCTATTAAAAAATATATTGTGTTCTACATAAATTCAAAAAATCTTCTAAAAGATTATCATATTACACTAGTATAACCTTTAGAACCATGTGAATCAATACTCTCTTATTGTGTAAAAATTTAATAATTTATAAAATAATCAAATAACATTTTCCTCTATGGTACTCTATCAAATGATGAATTAATGAAAGTCAATTGTTTTTTTTGAAGTACACAAACAACTTCTATGTTGAATAACTTATCATGATAATACAGAAGAGTGAACCTTTGAGAAATTACTTCAACGTTATCCCCATACATTAATTTGATAAAAATAAAAAAACATTGTTCTTAATTCTATTCCATAAACACATAAGAATAACATAAAATTATTCCAAAATGTATAATTATTTCATGTTCTTTGATTCATGTTTTCACCCATAAAATTTACTTTTTATGTGAGTGTATTCATCCATTTCAAACTATAATTGTTTTAGATAATCATAAAATATATTAGTTAGTACCCATTATAAATACATTATATATTCATAAAATCTCATGAGTTAAAACTCAAATAATTTAATACATATAAAATTACCACGGATCACTAAAAACATCACTGATATATTATTGAATATAATAAAATAACCCATATTGGTATGTTAATCTTCTAAGATTATATTTCCTCAATCCTCAATATGTGTCACACTCTAAAAACCATTAATATAGGTCTATTACTAATATAGAAGGAGATATATCTCTTACAAAATATAACACTATCAATTTATTTATGAAGATATACCCTGTTAATCCTTGTAAATCATTATCAATTTAAAGTTTCTTTATTCAATGTTGGCTAAATACACTATCATGGTCTATATTACAAGAATGAACATATATTATATCAAGTTGAAAGAAGCTAAACCTAACATCCATTATATATTATATATATATATATGAAACATTATATTTGAATCAGTAGTCATTTGTGGCCTTCATATGGTGTCATGTAATTTTAAAACAACAACATAGTAGAGAAACATTATAAGAGTACACATACTTATGCACCTAATTATACAATAACTATAGTCACTCATTAATCTAGTGGAAAATACTAATTGTTCTACAATGAGTTTGCTTCAGAGGTATGAATGAATATCATCCAAATTAATTAACATTTAATATTATGTCTTGGATATCCATTAACCAGAAAAAACCTTTTTTCTTAATTCACTCGTAGAATTAAAAATTTCATGACCTGATTCAAGGTGTGAGGAATGTGGTATGAAACCATTGGTGTACTTATATGTTAACCATTTTTGTCTCAATGTGGATCACAACCATATTTATGATGATTATTTAATGAGAAATATAGATTCTATTCTTAAAAAACAAGATGAAATTTTTAGTTAATAACAATACCTCGTTCATTTCTATTGGATTCTCATATATTTGGAAAACATATTGATAGTTTATAATGTTGAAATAACATTTTATATATTTAATGTCAAATTATTGGTTAGTGAAATCTAAATCAATGTCACTAATGTCTTTTATATCCTCTCCCATTATTTTATTTCAATACATTTATCATTGTTTTAGTCAAAATAATAACAATTTTTTATAAGAAATTCTTTCATTGCATCATAATTAATTTAAATTCAACTCCATGTAACATCTATATACAAAAATATAATAACATTCAATTACATCCCAATAAAACTGCTAAACACCCAGTATTTCATGAAATCATTTAGAATTTAGTCAGGATATATTTAATGATATTATTTAGTGGATAGATTACTAAAGAAATCATCTTTTCTATTATAAAAAAATCCACCATATCCCGAATATGTTGTCCTGACCCATCCTCGGGACCCGTGCTGTGACTACCCCAGGCACACCTTCCATAGGGTAGGGGCTGGCGACTTGCACCAAAGGCATAAATCTCTAAGTTGGATGAAATTTCCTTTATAAAATGTAAACATGAATAATCAGACTACACAAATGGAAGAAAATATCTAACCAATACTGAATATAGAAGAGGTACTAGAACGAAAAAGGTGATGGAAAAAAAATCCCATCGGTAAAGTACAATTACAACTGATAAAAAGTACAACTAAAATACAAACAGCTGGAAGGTGTCTAGGAGCTCATGGAATGTCCACCATGGATCCTACCTAAAAAATAGGTACATATATATTCCTCAGCGCTCCACGTCCATCCATCTCCTATGGGTACCGTCTCGTCGTGAGGTCTACCTCCAAGTACCGTCCAGTCCTTGTACACGCTGCCTCACTCAGCGTTGTCCGTCGTCTGTGTAACACCCCGAGATTTTATGAAAAAGATTCTGTTTAATTTCATTAATTTCTTGTGTTGTACGCTACACCAAAAGGATCTTGCACAACATGCATCCCTGAATTGGATTGCATTACATGCAATAAAGACCTTCCTCGATAGCGTGTGTTGTACGCAATACCGGGTTTTAAAAAACTATGATATATTATTAAAATATTATTAGAACTAGCTGTTATGAATAGTAATACCCAATTTTTGAAATTATTTAATTTTTGTTTTTCTAAATGGACATCATTTTTGGATTCGCAATATCGAAATTAGCCAAGGGTGAAATTTTGGTATTTTTCTGAAAACTTTCAATTTTTGATGAATAGTGAAATCACCGGGTTACTATTTAAAAACCGACTTTTTATTTAAATTGTAACACCCCGAGCTTCCATGATATGCTTCTCTTTCAATAATGCAACATTTTGTATTGTACGCAAGTTCGAGATTCTAACACACCGCTGCCAATAAAATTAGCCGTTATGAATAGTAATACCCACTTTTTATAATTATAGAAATTTTATATTTCAAAATGGACTTCATTTTTGTATTCGGAATATCGAAATTATCCTAATTTGAATTTTTTGTAATTTTCTGAGAACTTACAATTTTTTTATGAATAGTGAAAAATACTTAAAAACAACTTTTTAATCAAAATAATTTATTGTGGTAAATTATACTATTGAGTGGTTTTAAAGTATAATAAGAATATATTTTTACCATTTTAACCAATGGTGTTCCTTAGAATTAATTTCACTTTGAAATTGGACATAAACAATTGTTAATCTTTTGATATATATTGTTTCTAAAAAACACGCTATTTGTTGTGACAACATGAATTTACTATAAAATTTATTAATTCAACTTATATGTTTGGAATTTTTTAAAATAGGCATCATTTTTGAATTCGGAATAATAAATCTAGCTTAGGGTGATATTTTGGAATTGTTCTGAAAAACATAAATTTTTGATGAATAGTGAAACCACTAAGTCGTAGTTAAAAAACTAATTTTTTGTTTAAATGAAACATTACCACTTATGTGATTTTATTTTCAAAAATATGACATTCATGGTTTTCGTTAGTAAGTAAAATGTGGTTCAATGGGATTAAAATAATTTTTTGGTGAATAGTAACTTTTAAATTTAATTAATCGTGATTAAAGGTAATTAGTGAAATTTAAGGTAAAAATGATATTATAAAAATATGAAAATACCACTACACTTGTCCTACCCCTATTGAATGAATCATGGACGACCAATACAATCCATGGGTCAACTTGGGGATCCCATGGAGCCATTTGGGTAAGAAAATGACAATAATAACTTTTTATTTAAAGTAAAAACAAAATTGTCACAAACATGTGTTGTTTTACTAAAACAATTATTACATGGGGTTATATAAGTTAACTTTTTGAACATAAATATTCATTATAAACCTAAAAATATTTCCTACATCATGGTTATTTTTTTATTATTTTTAGACATTAAATAAATTTAATTTTTAATGACACCATGATGATGTAGCGATTACCTCATTAGTTAACGATTTTAATAAAATGGAAGGATAAAGTAACATCTAAGAATTAAAATTGTCCAAAGCCTATTTAATGAGTATATTTCAAACCCTTATCACCTTATCCTAGAATTATATAAACATGGGATATTTAAAATCCGAAACTCATTATATAATAAAGTGACATTTCATGACTTTCCAAGAGTGTCCCGCCTCTCCTCTTATAAAAGGCCCCCACCACTACCACCTTATTTACACCATCAAAGCCATTTGGATCGTCCAAGCTCTACCAAAATACTCTACCAACTTCCTTATCTTACTCCTAGAAGCCTCACTTTGGGCAGAATCCTTCTCAAGGAATCCTTTGGTTCAAATCCAAAAGAGTTACCCGATTTTAAGGTAATGTCTTCTCTTATGTTATTTTGATTTATTTTGCTTCTACAACCCCTTAAACTCTTTTTATTACTTTATTTTGTAACAAAAACAGTATATTAAATATACTAAGAGGTTTTAATGTGAAGGATTTGATTTACACTTACACACACCTTCGTCTAATGGTTAAAAAACATACTGTTTCTATGGTTGGCGAATTTCTGCCTCACGAAACGATGATTGTTCAATCTGCTTTTAACACCTCTCATGGTGGCCATTATGATGACACTATTTTTATATATGATATATATTATGTTTTTGTTTTCCTTATTATTCTTTAGTTTTCATTTATGGCATACCTTTATGATTTCCATTATGGTTAAACACGATAATTTCATTTTAGGAAGTGCGGACTACCGCCCCCTCAAAGTGATTTGAATCGTTAATGCCATACGTGGGATGTATAAAGGATGGATTAAATGGTATTATACATTATATTATACAATAATTATATTATACCTTTATATAATTATAATTTAATTCTATTAAATACGAAATATAAATGAAAGTAGCATTCAGGCGTATGTTCGGCTTACCGTCTCCATGAACGGTGCATTTTATTTCTTACCTCTAAATGTTACATAATATTAATAATGAATGTATATACTGGATATATATGATATATATGATATCTAAATCATGAATATAATTCTGAAGATAATGGATGTTCTGCCACATAAATAACTTGTAGTTATATGAAGTTTATTGTTGACTCAAGTACCGAAGATCGACAAAACGGCCGTTATTAACTTAAATGACTACATAATTTTTGTAACATGGTAATAAGTGATATAAAAGGGATAATGAACTTGAAAAATGTTCTTAAGAAATTATATATTAACTCTATTTTATTATTCATGATGTCAAAGAACGATCAAGTCGAGTCAGACACCAGGTAAGGGTTAATTCTACAACCTCTTCATTATTCAAGGTTGTTCATATGAAATTATCTTCCTGGACCTCTTTATCATCTACATCCATGTATCTTAAATATATCTTTTAAAAAAAATTACTATTTATTAGAAAATGGGTTAAATTCATTTATACCCTTATTTGACCTTATACGTTTTTGAGAGGAATCTTTCTGTCATTTTCCAAACAAGGTACTTTTTTGTCATTTTCGACAAAATTAAGGTAAAGGAACTTCATAACCCAATTTTCATTCTTTGGGTTAAACTCCTAAATTCAAATTATGTCATGATATTACTATTTCCTATCTTTTATTTTTTACTTTCTTTATGTGTACTTATAGTGAATACACATAATAGATCTATTTTATTTAAAAAATTGATCTTTGTAAGGACTTCATCTAAATCTCCATTCATTGAGGAATATTTTATTATATACACAAATTTCTTTTATACGGTGTATAAAACCCTTTGAATTTTACTTTTATTCAAAAGTAATGTTTTTATACGAATCATTTTTCATAAATGACAAAAGTAATTTTTTTCTTACGTATGCGACGAGAACGACTTCTTCGCCGCCGTGACTATTATTTGTGTTTCGGCTTCCCCTACAAGCCATATCTATTTTTAAATGAAAAATAAATACCAAGTTTTAATTCTATTTTATTTTGGTATTGAAAATTGTTTTGAATTTTTTTTGATTATATCAATGTTTTTATTGATATCTTTTGATTGAAATGTGGAAATTTTAGGTTTCTTTTATCCATGTTTTATGTGATATGATTATGTTACTGTTAATGATAAGTTTAAACCTGTTCATATGAGGAATGCATTGGACGTAATAAGTGATGGGTGGAGCCTGCTATAGCTCCTCGATTCATCTGCATGTCTCATGCGACAAACTAGTGTCTTGGAACGAGTCCTTGACAAAATTGTATTTGTGGTTTTGGCACGAGGCCTTGGCTACATGGTTATGATAGTCTGGCATTATGCATTCCATCATTATGAAAGTTGTTATTGATATTGCATGTGATTATTCGACCAGTAGAATTTCAATGTGAATAAGTAAATGGCATTATCTCATTTTAATTTTTCCATATTATATTGAAGTTCATGTTTAAAAGGCTTTTGTTTTAGTCATACATTGACTTAAATGTTTATGTTTATTTATGAAAGCTTCTTCTATATTGTTATCCTTACTGAGCATCTGAGCTCACCCCTTCCAATCTTTTAATTTTTCCATGATGTGAAGAAGTATATTATGAATGATCTGGAGGGATAGTATGAGGGGATATGAAGACATTATGTTGTTGTAGTTTTATTTTACATTATGATGTAATGTAAGACTTATGAATGTATCTAGTGTTTTCAAGGCTACTAAACTAATCAGTCTTTCGAGACTTGATCTTTTTTATCATGCCAATGTTACGCAATAACGCAATGACTCTGGGTAACTGGGGTCGGGGCGTTACAGTTGTTATCAGAGGCAGTTTAGTACTGACCTTGGAATCTAGATTTAGATAAACTCTGATTAGAGCACATTGCCCAATTATAATCTTTGAGGATTAGCATAGAAAAACATCCTAGAATTTTCGTATTATAGAGATTTTGTGAGTTTTCCGAGCAATACATCACTGTTTGGATACGAGCAGGTAGAGGCGGCTCTGGAAAAAATGTACCTAGGGGTAAAACCCAAAAACACCGCTTTGAGCTAGACTCGAATGGGAACTAGTTCACGTCAACAGGCATTGCTACACTCTCGGTTACGACACTCATGGAGGATATGATTAGGATAATCATCATTTTCTTTACAAACCATTATGATGGGATTATGATTATATACTTCCTAAAAGAAAACATTTTAATGATTATGGATTATATCCATAGATAGTTCAATTTATTATGTATTTTGATTCATAAAATAACCTAGTTTATGCCATTGTATAGAAATGGCGCCCAGTAGAACGAATGCGAACTCCATCAATATGTATGATCCAAAGATTAAGAAGGATCATATCTTTCACTGTATTAAGCCAAAATTTAGAAGGGAAATAATCTACCATGTATTCTCAACATATGAAGAAATAGTATCTTGTGTTAATAAGATAAGTATAGAATTCTCTGAGTCTTATGGATTTGAATGGATGAAAGAGAAGAAAAGGATGGAAGAGAGAATGATGGATAAAGGGACGAGGGAAAATAATAATTTTCCAATATATGATAACTGTGGGAAGAAACACCTTGGAACTTGCCTGAAGGGAATGGGAGTTTGTTATAAGTGTGGAGAAAAAGGACATCAAGTGTGTGACTGCAAGGGTAAGAAAAACGTTTCAAATGTACAATGATTCATCTGCAAGGAGTGGGGACACTACGCAAACCAATTTCCAAATCATTAGAGTATGCCCCAAATGATGTAATTGGATAATAATCAAATTATGATACTACCATAGATGAGGAGGAATGATTAGAGTTCTTATATTATCATTAATGAATTTTGTCATTTGAGTGTTGTATCAATGATGTACTAGTTATAATAATTATGGAGTATATAAGGATTGTACTACTGTACTATTTCATCAAGGACATGAGATTGTGTGGACCCAAGAAAAGTGACTCCACAATAGGATAAATATATGGAAAATATATGGTTGAGAGAAAGAAAAACCATAATATGGTTCGGATACCGAGATAGTAATTTTGGAAGAATACATGATTAAGGTGTTCACATGTTGATACCTAGAAAAAGGATCTTCATTATGTTTACCTTATAAAATTTGGACTGTTAGTTGGACAAATGTATTTTGGATAACTATAAAGGATGGAATGGATTATGTTTAACTTCATATAGTATTGTTTAAGGTTAAAACATTTCTGAAGATTATTTTTGGAATATTATAATACTATAGTTTTTGGAAAAGGACAACCTGCAGGTTGGGGGATAACCTGTCACGTCAGATAAAGCTGCAGGAATAAAACCCAAACCATTGTGCGACATGCCTTTATTATCAACCACTAGCCTACAAGAAGTCCCTGATTATTAAAAATAGTTTTCCTAATCTAAATGGTATGTGATGATATTTGGAACCTTGTACGATTAAGATAAATATAATATTTTTGAAATCTATTATCTTTTTGAGTGAAATATGGGTTTGTGGGAAAAATTTATTAAAGAATGAAAGTCTACATAATAAGTAAGTATATTTCGTTACGTTCTTAGTAAATCTGTTAAATAAATTCCTCAAAATTATGAAAGGTAACGTTAAACAAAAACATTTCCGGATAACTTTACCAACTAGGGATTCAATGACCATTTAACCAATCACTAGTTTGTGATTTTCTTGTGGTTAACTTTCTCCTAATCCTGATTTCTACAACTCTTCATCGGACCTTGATGGTTTGTTTCTCCTCCATATCCATATTTTTATAAAATCCTAGTATGGGCTATCTCGGATGACTTTTTTACTTCTCTTTCCTTCTTTTAAAGTTATATTTTTATTAACCTTATTTCTGATGTGGATTTTCCACAAAGGTATTTTCAAACATTTATTTTCGAAGAAAAATTTCAAATAGCGAGGATGCAATTTATTAAAGCAGGGGAGAATGTAACACCCCGAGCTTCCACGATACGCTTCTCTTTCAATAATGTAATAGCTTGCATTGTACACAAGTTCGATATTCTAACACACTACGACCAATAAAAGTAGCCATTATGAATAGTAATACCCACTTTTTAAAATTATAGAAATTTTATATTTCAAAATGGACTTCATTTTTGTATTTGGAATATCGAAATTATCCCAAGTTGAATTTTTTGTAATTTTATGAGAACTTCCAATTTTTTTATGAAAAGTGAAAGATACTTAAAAACAACTTTTTTAATCAAAATAATTTATAGTGGTAAATTATACTATTGAGTGGTTTTAAAGTATAATTAGAATATATTTTTACCATTTTATCCAATGGTGTTCAATAGAATTAATTTCACTTTGAAATTGGACATAAACAATTGTTAATATTTTTATATATATTGTTTCTTAAAAACACGCTATTTGTTATGACAGTGGGAATTAATTATAAAATTAATTAATGTAGCATATATGTTTTGAATTTTTCAAAATATAAATCATTTTTGAATTTGGAATATCAAATATAGCTTAGGGTGAAATTTTGGAAATGTTTTGAAAAACATCAATTTTTTTTGAATAGTTAAACCACTAAGTGGTAGTTAAAAAACTAATTTTTACTTTAAATGAAAGAATACCACTTATGTGATTTGATTTTCAAAAATCCGACATACATGGTTTTATTTAGGATGTAAAATGTGTTTCAATTGGATTAAAATAATTTTTTGGTGAATAGTAACTTTTATGTTTAATTAATCGCGATTAAAGGTAATTAGTGAAATTTAAGGTAAAAATGGTATTATAAAAATATGAAAATACCATTAAACTTGTCCTACCCCTATTGGATGATTCATGGCCGACCATGAAAATCCATGGGTCAACTTGGGGACCCCATGGAGCCACTTGGGTAATAAAATGACAATAATAACTTTTTATTTAATGTAACAATAAAATTATCACAAACATGTGTTGTTTTACTAAAACAATTCTTACATGGTGTTATATAAGTTAACTTTTTGACAATAAATATTCATTAGAAATATAAAACGATTTCCTACATAATGGTTATTTTTTTTTAATTTTTAAACATTAAATAAGTTAAATTTTTAATGACACCATGATGATGCAGCGATTACCTCAATAATTAATGATTTTAATAAAATGGAAGGATAATGTAAAATCTAATAATTACACTTGTCCAAAGCCTATTTAATGAGTATATTTCGAACACTTATCACCTTTCATCAAAATATATAAGTTTGGGACCTTTTAAATCCAAAACTCATTATATAATAAAGTGACATTTCCTGACTTTCCAAGAGTGCCCCTCCTCTCCTCTTATAAAAGGCCCCGACCACTACCACCTTATTCACACCATAAAATCCATTTGGCTCAGCCAAAATCGGCCCAAATACTTTCCCAACTTCCCTATATTACTTATAGAAGCCTCACTTTGGGCAGAAGCCTTCTCAAGGAATCCTTTGGCTCAAATCAACAAGAGTTACCCGATTTTAAGGTAATGTATTATCTTATGTTATTTTGTTTTATTCTGCTTCTCCAACCTCTTAAACTTTTTTTATTACATTCCTTTGTAACAAAAACAGTGTCTTCCATATACTAGGATGTTTTTATGTGAAGGATTTTATTTACACTTACACACACCTTCGTCTAATGGTTAAAGATATTACTATTTCTGTGGTTGGCGAATTTTTGCCTCATGAAACGATGATTGTTCAATCTTCTTTTAACACCTCACATGGTGTCCATTATGATGAAACTATTCTTATATATGATATATATTATCTTTTTTATTTCCTTATGATTCTGTATTTTTCATTTATGGCAAACCGTTATGATTTGCATTATTGGTAAACACGATAATTTCATTTTAGGAAGTGCAGACTACTGCCCCCTCCAAGTGATATGAATCGTTAATGCCATACATGGGATGCATAAAGGATGGTGTAAATGGTATTATACATTATATTATACATGAATTATAGTATACCTTTATATAATTATAATTTCATTCCATTAAATACGAAATAGAAATGAAAGTACCATTCATGCGTACGTATGGCTTACCATCTCCATGAACGGTGCATTTCATTTCTTACCACTAAATGTTACGTAATATTAAGAATGAATGTATATACTATATATATATATGATATATATGATATCTATATCATGAATATAATTCTAGAGATAATGGATGTTTTTCCACATTAAAAATATGTAGTTATAAGAAGTTTATTGTTGACTCAAGTACGAATGATCGACAAAACTACCATTATTAACTTAAATGACTACATAATTTTTGTAACATGGTAATAAGTGATATAAAAGGGATAATGAACTTAAAAAAGATTCTTAAGAAAGTAGAGATTAACTCTAGTTTATTATTCAGGAGGTTAAATAATGATTGAGTCATGTTGGACACGCGGTAAGGGTTAATTCTACAACCTCTTCATTATTCAAGGTTGTTCATATGTAATTATATTCGGGGAGCTCTTTATCATCTACATCGATGTCTATTAAATATATCTTTCAAAAAAAATTCATATTTATTATAAAATTGGTTAAAGTCATTTATACCCTTATTTGACCTTATACGTTTTTGAAAGGAATCTTTTCGTCATTTTCCAAACAAGGTACTTTTTGACATTTTTGACAAAATTAAGGTAAGGGAACTTATTAAACCAATTTTCGTTCTTTGGGTTAATCTCCTACTTTCAAATTATGTCATGATATTATTATGTCCTAACATGTATTTTTACTTGATTTATGTGTATTTATAGTGAATACACATAATAGATCAATTTTATTTAAAACAATGATCCTTGTAAGGACTTCGTCTCAATCTCCATTCATTGAGGCATATTTTGTTTTATACACAAATTTCTTTTATACGGTGTATAAAACCCTTGGAATTTTAATTTTATTCAAAATGAATCTTTTAATATTAATCGTTTATACAAAATGACAAAAGGAATGTTTTTCTTACGTATGCGGCGACAACGAATTATACGTTGCCATGACTATTATTTGAGTTTTGGCTTCCTCTACAAGACATATCTGTTTTTGAATGAAAAATAAATACCAAGTTTTAATTCTCTTTTATTTTGGTATTGAAAATGGTTTTGAAAATGTTTTTATTATATTAATGTTTTTTATTGATATCTTGTGATTGAAATGTGGAAATTTTATGTTTCCTTTTTGCATGTTTTAGGTGATACGATTATGTTATGGTTTATGATATGTTTAAACCTATTCGTATGAGGAATGCATTAGACTTAATAAGTGATGGGTAGAGCCAGCTATAGCTCCTCGATTCATCGGTAGGTCTCATGAGAAAAACTAGTGTCTTTGCATGTGGCCTTGAAAAAATATTATTTGTGGCCTTGGAATGAGGCCTTGGCTACGTGGTTATGATAGTCTGGAATTATGAATTCCATCATTATGAAAGTGGTTATTGATATTGCATGTGATTATTCGACCAGTAGAATATCCATGTGAATATGTAAATGGTGTTATCTCATTTAACCTTTTCCATATTAGGTTGAATTTCAAGTTTAAAAGGCTTTTGTTTTAGTTATACATTGCCTTAAATGTTTATGTTTATTTATGAATGCTTATGCTATATTGTTATCCTTACTGAGAATCTGAGCTCACCCCTTCCAATGTTTTAGTTTTTCTAGGATGTAATGAAGTATATTATGAATGATCTGCCAGGATAATATGAGGGGATATGAAGACAAGATGTTGTTGTAGTTTTGTTTTACTTTATGATGTAATGTAAGACTTATGAATGTATCTAGTGTTTTCAAGGCTACTAAACTAACCAGTCTTTCGAGACTTGATCTTTGTGATCATGCCAATGTTACACAATAACGCACCGAGTTTTGGTAACTGGGGTTGGGGCGTCACATAAATAATTATTTAATCTATTTAATATCATTTTAGGTCAAAATTGATACATAATACCTATTTAAGTTCAAAGTAATTCATTGGAGTCATTTTATAATAATTTTATATATATAAATTTTTTTTGAACTTTTCACCATCTTTTACCCACCTCCTGGGAGAATTTTCAAATTTACATAAACCATAATTTTACTGCTTCTATGAATAGAATTTAAAAAATCCAAGAGACATAGTTGATGTTAGGAAGTAAAATGTCTTTCAATGAGATGAAAATAATTTTTGGTGAATAGTAATTTTTTCTTTTTTTTACCACGGTTAAAAGTAAATAGGGTAATTAAGGGTAAAAATGATATTATTATTACCCTAAAACATGTCCTAATTCTATTGGATAAGTTTAATTCGACCAAAAACAACTGTAGAAATAAAATATGACCATTTAGGCCCACTTGGATTAGATTACGACATTTATTATTAATTTATCTAATGAAGGATTAAAATAGTTAAAATCAAAGTTTAATAACTAAATCATTTTTAATATAAGGATATAAATAAGATAAATTCGACTATAAATATTAATTAGAAATCTTAAAATACTTCCAACATAATGATATTTTATTTGTAATTTTTAGACACAAAATAATTTAATTTATGTATGACACAATGATGATGTAGTAATTATCTTATTAATGATATATTGACATAATTGATGTTATAAATACCCAAATAAATGTAATTTTAGACTTTTAATGAATTAAAATAATTTTATTGGTTAATATGACATGTTATTATTGATTTTATTACCTTTTTTAGAACTAATATTTCGGTTATGATTTTCACAGAAATCAATTACCAAATAGTGGAAAAATTGACATAAAATAGTTTTTAAAACTAATATTATATTATTAATTGTTATTTTATTTATAAAAATCTAAGGATAGGAAAAATGACTTAGATAAGGTTTTATATATTAATAATAAACAACTTGGGGTTCTTTTATCTTTTTATAGTATGTTTATTAACCTTATAGTGTAAGAAAACAAAAAGGCACGGTAAAAGTAAAATTATTTAACTTAAAGTTAAATCTAAATGATGAGGTTAAAATAGAACCCAAAACATGTCTAAATTATATTGGATGAGTGTATTTCGACCCATCCCCACCATAGATTCGAAATAAATTAATTTGGAGCTATTAAAAACCGAATATGACTTTATAATAAAATAATATTTTTAGTTTTTCCAAAGGTTCCCCTCTCATCCCTTATAAAGGGCACCTCCTTTCTCTTTTCCTCACACCAATTTGAACCTTCAAGCTTGGCCAAACCCGGCCAAATTCTATTCTAAACTTCCATAGAAACAAACTATAGGTCATGTTCTTCTTCAATGACCAATTTTATTTCCCTAATAAGAGGTCTCAAAGAGGCGCTTCAAAGAAGAGGTAATGTCCGTTACCGATTCTTTCAACTTTATTTCTTCTTCCACATCTTCTTCTTTAGTTGTTTCATTATGAAGTAATAAAATCTGTATCACTAATATAATAATATGTTATTATATGTATGAAACAACCCCATTTCATCTTCTATCCATCCTATAGAAAACGAAATCACTGCGCGCGCGTACGTACGGAATACCGTCTCCACGACGTGGTGTAAACTGTTTTTCCAACACCACCTTACATGGATGGGTATAATGGTGTAAAGAATAACAATACATAGTTATTATAACATCATACTAATTCTGATATATTGTATCATCCACTCCAATTCAATTCAATAATTATGGAAATGAAATCATTGCTCGTGCATATGTATAGACTACCATCTCTACGATGCGATGACATTCATTCTCCATGTTAACCATTAAAGAATAATTATAATGTATATATAAGCAATAATAATGAAATATATGACATTATAAAGCTACTGGAATTATGTATATATATATTTATGTCATATACTTAATTCAATTCAACTCAATAAGGAAACGAAAACTGCGTTCATGCGTACGTACAGCCTACCGTCTCCATGAACAGTGTATTTCTTTCCATTTATCAATCTATTATATATATGTATATTCTGAATATATATTAAATATAAATCATGTTTTATTTTCTTGAATTAAGTAATCATGATCTAATTAATCATATGAATAATTACAATTCAAATCACGGACCATAAATGAAACGATTTTACCCAAAACGCTACATTAACATGAATTTACAAAAGAACGGGTAATATAAAGTCATAAATGAACCATATGTGATATCATAACAATGAAGATGATTATTTAATAATTCAATGACATTATTTAAATCATTATATAGGAGGTTTAGATACATACGATGTATATCAGACCTAAGGTAAGGGATAATTTTTCAAATCTCATTTTTATCTGAGATTGATTATTCGTAAGTATTTACTGGGGTTTTTGTTATCATCCATGTCCATGTTTTATAAAAGTGTTTTCATGTATTTTTAATGTCCATTTTACCCATTTTTTTCTTTTACTACAAGGTTTTTAAGGAATCGTTTTTTTGTTTACCATACGAGGCACTTTTTGAATTTTCTGACAAAAGTATGAGAAGAATGTTATTTTTAACTTATACGGCGTGAACATATTTTTATGGATTCATATGCCTCAGTTTCATGAAACATACTCTACAATATTTTATGTTTATTTTCAAAAAAATACTTTTATTTTAATAGTGCATGGCATTTTGTGAAAAGAAAATGATTTTGAGGAATAAAGGATATTTTCCTCAAGAATTCATTTCAAATGTTTTATCAAAACCATTTTCTTTCTAAGATGACATTATTTTATATGTGTATGTTTCAAGTTTAATGTCTCTATGATTTAAATGGTCTCACTTTTGTTATGATGAAATGATATCCATATATTTTATATGGATTATATTGTGATGGGATGATGTTTATGAAACCCATTTTTATTCTTCGGTTTATGATGAATGATTTATGTTTATGTTGTGAAACAAGTAAGAATGATTTCAAAATGAGATGGGTGGGACCTATATCTCCCTCCAATTCATTGGGTAAATATTTATATCTCATGAGATAGAAGGGTTATGAACGATAAGTTAATCTGGTTCAGTGTTTCAAGACTGAAATGAGGAGTGAACTCGATTCAAAAAGGGACTTTGTCCACTAAAATGGACTTGGCAGTAATGCCTTGGCTAATATGGAAATCATAACATGTGCTAAATTGTTGCCACAATTACATGTTTTATTCCCATGCAATTTTATAATGATTGATGATCCATTATGATATGTGCCTTATTTACTTCCATGTTTTATCTCATTGCACAAGATTTTTATGTTTAAACAATATGGTCTTGTTTTTAAGTTCAAATGTATATGGTTTGTTTTATTTCATCCAGGCTTACCCTTACTAAGCATTTGAGCTCACCCTTTATATGTTTTCTTTTCCCCAAGATTTAAAGAAAGGTTTTAGGTAAGAAAACCAAAAGGGTAAGATATTTGTGGGAGATGTTGAAGATCTTTCACCACGATTAGAAGATTACGTTCTGAGTTTCCAACGACACTAAACTGTTATGGTCCTTGTGTGTTTGTTTTTGTTATGTATTATGTATTCCAAAAATTTAATGTAATGTCCATGGACATCAGGATTCGGGTCTCTATAGTTGGTATCATGGTTTCCACTGGGGATGGTGGTGAATCCCACCAAGGGGGTGTAGCCGCTCATGGAGTGCCCTGATAGGTATCAATTATAGTCCATTGGATGTAATTCCAGACCGCTACAATTAGTATCAGAGGATTGGTTTAGTTAACCTTTGGAAACTAGGATGCGAAACCATTAGTGAGATCCCTAGAGATATTCATATGGTATGTCTAGGGATGTCCCTAAGGATAAGTATACGTATAGGATATAGTTCTAGAATTGCGCTAACGATCTTAGAATTAAACCTAAGATGTTAGATATTGAAGGTACTCCCACTTTATTAGGTTTTTTTCCCTAGCATGGTATTTTCCTCTCACACTATTATTATTGGGTTTTAGACGATGGCTGGAACCCGAAGGAACCATGTTGATCAATGTAATGGACAATGTAATGATTTTCCTCCTGACCAAACAAATTCCATGGGATATGGACTGCACAATGTTATTTCTATAATTACAAAACTATGAATCCTTCTGGACTTCCAAATGAGCAGAAAAGGGAACAATATTCTATTGAGTCAGTCATGAGGCAACGTCCACCTTCTTTCTGTGGTTTTTCTGATCCACTTGTTGCTGAACAATGGATCTGTACCACTGAAAAGATATTTTCAGTTCTACAATGTTCTGAGCATGATAAAGACATCTTAACAATAAATCATCTGGAAGGTGATGCTGATCAATGGTGGAATCTTATCAAGAATACGAGGAAAAGAGATGAAATTGAGTCCATGGAATGGGACATGTTCTAGAAATTGTTTTTCAATAATTACTTCCCTCGTATTCTTTGAACAATGGTAGAAAAGGAGTTTCTTGAGATTAAGCAGAAGGATGATGAATTTGTTGCTATATACGAAGAAAATTTTGCAAGACTTTCAAGGTATGCATCTGGCATTATCATCCAACCTGAAAGTAAAGTTGATTGATTTTTCAGTGGCTTAAAACCAAGTCTTCGAAGGGCATTAGCTATAAGATACCTCAGTATCTATGAAGAAATTGTGCATTGTGGTATCAATGTAGAAATGGAAGTTGGTGTTACATATCCATCTCATGGTTTTTACAAGAAAAGAAAGATGGAGTTCAAGGAGAAATCTCAGAATAATGGTGAAACGAAGATGAATGTTTCCTTAAGCTCAATGTGTGGAAGGAACCATGGTGGAGATTAACTTAAAGGGACTAGAAAATATTTTAAGTATAGAAAAGAAGGTCATTGAGCAGCTGAGTTTCAAATTAATGGAAAAAGGGTTGTTAATTATGTGAATAAATTAAAGACTGTAGAGAACGCACCAACAACGCATCAATGCTTCAAATGAAATGAAATGGGGCATTATGATAATCAGTGCCCTAATCCTAGGGCTAATGATGATCGACATGAGAAACCACTTAAGGAAAAGGACAAAGGGATGTCACATGCGACCTATATTGGTGATGTTGAATATGACAACGATTTGGTTGAATGATTAAGTATTTATGTAATGTGATTCAAAAAAATGTTGTATATAGTAACATGGAATATTGGAATATTTATGTGTTGGTCTATTGTGGTTTTCAATAATTTTATGGTACCGGTTACCATGGAAAGTGATTGAGATATTTTTGGAAAGAAGATGATATGCGCATAATGAAGGGATAAGAAGAAAATGAAATGTTTGACAGTATTCATGAGCTCGAGACTGATACATGGAAATAGTTATATCATGGTTTGTGTATATAGAATTTTGGGGTTTTGTTATGTGGAAAGAGTTAACTTTTGACAGCACTGATGTTTCCACTAAGATTCAATGGGTATTCAATTTTCAAGAGAATACATGATTAAGGCCTTCGAATGTTTGGAATGTGACCAACAAGACATATCTTATGATATATGGGGATCAAAGATGGTATTAACATGATTGTTATATGAAATCTCTGGTAATCATTTTCACTATATTATGAGAGTGGACTGCAGTATTTTGGATAAGCCTAAAGATTGGAATGGATTATGTTGGACATAAGTTAGTATTGTTTAAGGATAGATGTTTTTTTCTGATATTATTGATGGGAATTTATAGTAATGTAGTTTTAGAAAAAAAAGACAACATGCAGGATGGGCGACAACCCATCGCGTTGGACAAGGCTATGAGAATCGAACCCACAACCGAAGTTCGAATGGCCTTTATCTCCTACCACTGGCCTACATGAAGTCCTTTGTTAGTAGAAACTAGTTTTATTTTATCAAGCGGTATGATATATGAAGTATAAGTTAATTTTTGGAATTGTATATGATTAACCTCACCATAGATGGACTTATGTATATTTGATAAATTTTGCTAACCTTTTGTTTGAACCAGATGGAATGACCCTTCATTCTATCAAATGATCCGTTAACACTTCACGAATAACAAATTCAACTTCATTTTTTAAGAGATGAAGTAGAAATTGTTCAAAGCACGAACAACAGTGAGATTGTACCAAAATAAAGTAAGTATTTATTCTAATTCAAATTCTTCATCTTTTGGTAAATGATCATGAAAACCAAAAATGTTGTCCTAGTGCCCTTATATCCGATGAATCAGTTGGTACCCTAGATCATCCCAAATTTCTGTCTTTGTGATTTTTGACATTTTCATATCCATGTTATCAACCACTCTCTATTAGAACATGATGGTTAGATTTCCCTTCCATATCCATATTTTCACCGATGTTATCCTATGTGGAAACCCATTGATTAGTTAATTTGGGTAACCATTACATTTCATACATTAATTTTAAAAGCCATGTTTTGTTATTCCTTTTTATGAGGTGGGTTTCTATTAAAGAAACCTTCGAGTAGTAAACCATTTATAACCCCGATGAATTCTGAGGGCGAAATTCATTTTAAGGGGGGTAGAATGTAACACCCCGAGATTTTATGAAAAATATTATTTTTAATTTCATTAATGACTTGTGTTGTAAACTACACCAAAAGGAGCTTGCATAACATGAATCCCTGACTTGGCTTGCATTACACGCAATCGCGACCTTCCTCGATAGCGTGTGTTGTACGCAATACCGTGTTTTACTAAACAATAATATATTATTAAAATATTATTAGATTTAGCCGTTATGAATAGTAATACCCACCTTTTGAAATAATGTAAATTTTATTTTTCAAAATGGTCTTCATTTTTGGATTTGGAATATCGAAATTATCCTAAGGTGAAATTTTGGTATTTTTCTGAAAACATTCAATTTTTGATGAATAGTGAAAACACTGGGTTACTATTTAAAAACTGACTTTTTATTTAAATAAATATTTATTTTATTTAATTTCATTTTAGGTAAAAATTGATTCATAATACCTATATATGTTCAAAGTAAATCATTGGAGTCATTTTATAATAATTTTAGATATATAACTTTTTTTTTGAACTTTTCCCCGTCTTTTACCCACCTTCTAGGAGAATTAGCAAATTTACATAAAACATAATTTTACCTCTTCTGTGAATGGAATATCAAAAATACAAGTGACACGGGGTATGTTAGTAAGTAAAATGTGGTTCAATGAGATGAAAATAATTTTTGGTGAATAGTACTTCTTTCTTTTTTTTACCACGGTTAAAAGTAAATAGGGTAATTAAGGGTAAAACTGATATTATTATTACCCATCATATGTCCTAATTCTTTTGGATAAATGTAATTTGACCATAAACAACCTTAGGAATAAAATATGACCATTTAGGCCCACTTGGATTAGATTAGGACATTTATTATTAATTTACTTAAAGAAAATTTAAAATAGTTAAAATCAAATTTTAATATCTATATAATTTTTAATATATGGTTATACATAAGATAAATTAGACTATAAATATTCATTAGAAATATAAAATATTTCTACATAATGATATTTTATTTGTAATTTTTAGACAATAAATAAGTTAATTTATAAATGACACAATGATGATGCAGTAATTATCTTATTAATGAAATATTGACATAATTGATGTTATAAATACCCAAATAAAATTAATTTCAGTCTTTTTATGAATTACAATAATATTATATGTTAATATGACATGTTAGTATTGATTTTATTAACTTTTATTGAGCTAATAGTTCTGTTATTATTTTCAAAATAATCAATTACCAAATAGTGTCAAAATTGACATAAAATAGTTTTTAAAACAAAAATTATATTATTAGTTGTTATTTTATTTAAAAAAATATATTGTTCGGCCAAATGACTTTTGAAAGATTATATATATTAATAATAAACAACTTGGGGTTCGTTTGGCTTGTTATAGTAAGTTAATTAACCTTATAGTGTAAGAAAACAAAAAGACATGGTAAAAGTAAAATTATTTAACTGAAAGATAAATCTAAATGATAAGGTTAAAATAGAACCCTAAACTTGTATAAATTATATTGGATGAGATTATTTCGACCCATACCCACATTATGTTCAAAATAAATCAATTTGGAGCTATTAAAAACCGAAAATGACTTTATAATAAAATAATATTTTTAGTTTTTCCAAAGGCGCCCCTCTCCTCTCTATAAAAGGGAACCTCCTCCCTCTCTTCCTCACACCATTTTGAGTCTTCAAGCTCGGCCAAAACCTGAAAAATTATCTTCTACACTTCACTAGAAACATCCTAATGGTCCTGGTCATCTTCAAAGACCAATTTTATTTCCCTAAGAGGAGGTCTCAAAAAGCGCTTCAAAGAAGAAGTAATATCTATTACCGATTCTTTCATCTTTATTTCTTCTTCCACATCTTCTTCTTTAGTTGTTTCATTATGATGTAATAAAATAAGTTTCACTAATATAATAATAAGTTGTTATAAGTATGAAGCAACCCCATTTCCCATTCTATCCATCCTACGGAAAACGAAATCACCGCGCATGCGTACGTACGAAATACCATCTCCACGCCGTGGTGTAATCTGTTTTTCCAACACCACCTTACTTGGATGTGTATAATGGTATAAAGAATAACTATACATAGTTATTATAACATCCTACTGATTATGATATATTGTATCATCCAATCCAATTCAATTAAATAATTATGTAAACGATATCATCGCTCGTGTGTACGTACGGACTACCGTCTCTACGATGTAATGATATTCATTCGCCATGTTAACCCTTAAAGAATGATTATAATGTATATATAAGCAATAATAATGAAATATATAAAATTATAAAGCTACTGGATCTATGTATATATATATATGTATTTAATATACTTAATTCCATTTAACTCAATAAGAAAACAAAAACATCGTTCATGCGTACGTACGACCTACCGTCTCCATGAATGGTGCATTTCTTTCCATTTATTGATCTAATATATATATGTATATTATGAATATATATTATATATAAATCATGTGTTATATTCTGCAATTATGTAATCATGATCTAAGTAATCATATGAATAATTAGAAGTCAAATCATGGACCATAAATGAAACGATTTTACCCAAAACGCTACATTAACATGAATTTACAAAAGAACGGGTAATATAAAGTCATAAATGAACCATATATGATATCATAACAGTTAATATGATTATGCAATAATTCAATGACATTATTTAAATCATTATACAGGAAGTTCTGATACGTACGAAGCATATCAGACCTATGGTAAGGGATAATTTTGCAAATCTCATTTTTATCCGAGATTTCTTATTCGTAAGTATTTACAAGGGTTTTTGTTATCATCCATGTCCATGTTTTATAAAAGCTTATTCATGTATGTTAAATTTACTTTTTACCGTTTTTTTTTTGACTTTTACTACATGGTATGTAAGGAATCTTTTTTGTTTACCATACAATGTACTTTTTGACTTTTCCGAAAAAAGTACGAGTAGAATGTTATTTTTAACTTATACGGCGTGAACGGATTTTTACGGTTTCATAACCCTCATTTTCATGAAGCTTACTCTGCAATATTTTATTTTTATTTTCAATAAAATAATTTTATTTTAAATGTTAATGACATTTTGTGAAAAGAAAATGATTTTGAAGAAGAAAGGATATTTTCCTCATGAATTAATTTCAAATGTTTTATCAAAACCATTTTCTATCTAAGATTACATTATTTCATATGTGCATGTTTCAAGTTTAATGTCTCTATGATTTACATGGTTTCACTTTTCTTATGATGAAATGATATCCATTTGTTTTATATGGATTCTGTTATGATGGGATGATGTTAATGAAACCCATTTTTATTCTTTGGGATATAATTAATGATTTATGTTTATGTTGTGGCACAAGTAAGAATGATTTCATTATGAGATGGGTGGGACCTATATCAGCCTCCAATGCATTGGGTATAGATTTATATCTCATGAGATAGACATGGCTGGAATTGTATGTTAATCCGGTTCAGTGTTTCAAGACTAAAATGAGGAGTGAACTCGATTCAGAAAGGGACTTTGTCTACTAAGATGGTCTTGGCAGTAATTCCATGGCTGCTATGGAAATCATAACAAGTTCTGAATTGTTGACACAATTACATGTTTTATTCCCATGATATTTTATCCTGATTGATGTTCCATTATGATCTATGCCTTATGTACTTCAATGTTTTATCTCATTGACCAAGATTTCCATGTTTAAAAATTATGGTCATGTTTTTAAGTTCAAATGTATATGGTTTGTTTTATTTTATCCATTCATACCCTTACTGAGCATTTGAGCACACCCTTTATATGTTTTCTTTTCCCCTGGATTTGAATAGTGGTTTTAGGTAAGAAAACCAAAAGGGAAAGATCTTTATGGGAGATGTTGAAGATCTTTCACCACGATTAGAAGATTACATTCTGAGTTTCCAAAGACACTAAACCATTACGGTCATTGTGTGTCCGTTTTTGTTAGGTATTAAGTAATCCACAAAAGTAATGTAATTTCCATTTAGGTCAATCGTCGGGTCTCTACAGTTGGTATCAGAGGCAAAGGAGGTAGGAATGAATATGATCCTTGAGAACTCTCACATGTGAGAGTTGGACAAAGCATGGCTCTCTGCCCAAGGGATTTATGTAGAAATGGATTCCACTGGGGATAGTGGTGTGTCCCGCCCAGGGGGTGTAGCCGCCCATGGAGTGCCCTGATAGGTATCAATTATAGTCCACTGGAAGTAATTCTAGACCGCTATAGTCTGCATCCAACACAACGAGGTGCAGACATAGACCATGCTGGGGTGAGTATAATGATACTTAGTAGAGACCCTATACCCTCATGGTCTCACAAAATACAACAAGGATAAACCACAATATATGAATCAATGGATAACCATTACTTTGGTATATGCCCATACATATACATAAGTTATCTAATAACCCATCTCAATCATGAGCCAAACACAAAGGTCATTGACTTAGCTCAAACAAGGATTTTTATTATCAAAACCATGACTTCTAGAGAACTACTCCTCTATCAAGAACAGTGGGAATGTCATGACACCAAGGCGCTTCTCACTAACCTTGTACTGCTGATGTACTCCTCCTGTTGAGTACCGCGTGTCTACCACCAGATACCAAGCGCTGCTCCACTGTGGGTCTGCCACCAAATACCAGGTGCTTCCCCTAATTGCATGAAGCATCATTCCTCTTGTAGAGTACCGCGGGTCTGCCACCAAATATCAAGCACTCCCCCAACATGATTCTACCGCCATGTACCAGGTGCTCCCTACTGGGCTAGTCGAATCTGTCAAGTAGTCGTCAGGTCTATCAGCTACTATGTTTCTGCACTCTGTCTGCTCGTCACAAGAAGGATCCGCTTCCTGAGATACTAGGAAAAACTACAATTGTCGCAAAGCCTCATGCAGAAGTATCTCAAAAGTTCATCTCATAAATGGTATCTCAACGAAAAAATGGTGCATCAATCGGACACCCAGTGTGTAAGTAATTGGCATTTCCATTCCTGGGACCCTGTTTGATTTTAGTTACATACAAAATTTAATATACCCCAACTATATCCAAACCTCTGGTTTTGTATTCCAATGAACCAACTCTCTCTAATCATTCCTTCATGACAGATAGTTCATCAATCAGACAATCATAGCCCAAATGCGAGCTAAAAGGTGTAAACGTGCCATAGCGGGTTCAGGTCCAGTTCGACCTGGTCTGCAGGTCCGACCCGGTCAAAGGGGTGCGGCCTAGCCCGAGGGCTGCCTGGCCTGAGGTAGTCCGGACCGAGGCGGCCCGGTCCATGGCGGCCTGGCACAAGGAGGCCTGACTGGTGGTGGCCCGGCCTATGGAGGCCCGACCAGAGGTGGCCCACCTGGTGGTGATCTGGTTGGCCGGCCAGCGTGGCGGGGCTAGCCACGCATGGTAGGGGGTGTCGCGTCCCCTATTTTCGATCCGAACCGGCACTGGGAACCTGTTTTGTTTCTCCTTGGGACCCTTTATGTCACCCCAATAGCGCGCACCGGTAGCCGGATCAGCCGGCCGCCCTGGTTTCTCCAATGCACCGCGATGACGCCACGGTTTTTCTAGCCTCCACATGGCATGACAACACCGTGCCACATCTGCCACGACATGGCCTGGCCGCGTCCTCCCACTCCTCTGCATGGCGCGATGGCAACGCGCTCAACGTCTTACCTCCGCGCCAATCAGGCACCGCCACACCTTGCCCGACCGCAGCTCGGTTCTCAGGGTGGGATGGAAGTGCCACGTCCTTATGGAGACTCGTCGCCCTTAGGCTACTGGATTTTTTCACAGCTGGCTCGTTGTCATTTTCCTCTTGTACCGCCACCGTTGTCATCAAATAAGAACCAATAAATGGGGAGGGATAGGCCGTGTTCGTACGGTCTGAACTGTCCTTGTTTCAGTGATATCATTTGGTTCCCAAATCATACAACATACGACAGGGTACATAGGGTAATATTCAATCGTAAAATTACCCTTACCTCATGTTTGGGGACTGTTGACAGAGTCGCAGTAAGTCGGACATCGTTCTGTTGATGTCAGAGGAGGAAGTGTTCAGAGAAGATGAGTCGAGATGATGTCATCTGCATTCTTCTTGGGTGGTGATGCTTCCCTTCCTTGCCCTGGTTGTAGAAGGAAGAAGATGGTGTTCTTCTTTCATCAGCGGTTATTTGTTGGAGAGAAATGAATCTAACAAGTTCATTCCTCTCCTTAATCCTCCCAAAAATAATTAAGCAAACCCCTAATAATAAAATATAATATCTTATTATAATGGTGGAATAAAGAATTCAAAATGATTCAAATTAATTAAGTTACTTCACTTAATTAAATGGGTGGTGTTGGATCATTAATTAGAGGGGGGAGATGAAGAGGATCCCCCACTTATTTTGGGGTTCCATGGAGTTTAAGGGGGTTATTAGAGTTAAGGAGCTCTAGTGGGCCCCAGTTAATAAAATCCTCTCAAGGGAGGTTATGCTCGGGTGGGCCCCACCACCATAACCTCCCATTGGAGGTTAGGGTGTGGTGGTCACCACCTCCAACCTCCCCTTGGAGGTTTTAACCAACTACAAATAAAAATAAGTTAAGCATTTTTTTATTTAAATTTTATTCAAAAACCCCAAAAACTCTCTTCCACTCTCATTAAAATGCAACTGTAGTAAAGGTCTCACTATGAAATCACCAACACTGTGTGTTCAATGGTGACATTAGATTACAGTTCCGAGCACCAGTTCAAATGTTATAAAATTACATACATATGATTACTAAACATACCCAAAAAAATCTTCATAATTTGATTCTGGGCACACTAGGCCTCAGAATCAAACGTCATCAGAAACTAGGGAATTGTAAAATTCCCATGTATTTGAAAAAAAAATCCATGGGGAATCTAGGTATCTACACTCTATCACCCTCAGGGATTTACATCCATGTAAGCTACAACTCAAACTAATGGAACAAATGGGGATACCGATGAAACATCTGAGACTCCTGCTCCCATGTGCTCTCTTTGGGTTTATCGTGCTACCAAAATACATGCACCAGAGGTATCGTCCATCCTAATAGGAAATGCTCTCGTCGATCCTCAATCTCAACCAAATTCTCCATGAATGTTGCCCCATCATCGATGTCCTGATCCTCATCATCGATGATGTGGGAAGGGTCATGCACGCAACTCCTCATCTAAGATACATGGATGACGTCGTCCACCCAGTGCAACTAAGGTGGAAGGGCCATGTGGTAAGCCACCTCGCCTACTCATCTAAAGACCTAGAATGATATGATTAATCACAGAGATAACTTGCCACCTTGGCCAGATATCCGTAGACATCATCGAGGTGATACCAGTAGAAAGTCATGGTCGCCATCCTCGAACTCCAGAGGTCTCTGTCTCCTATCGACATACAGCTTCTTCCTACTATGTGCAGTCTTCAACCACTCCTAAATGATCTGAACCTTCTCTGTTGTATCCCATACCATCTCTGGTCCCACTGTTGTTGACACCCCTAGGTTTGTCCAGCACAGTGGTGATCCGCATGGCCGACCATACAAGACCTCAAAAGGTGTCATACTAATGGTGGACTGATAGCTATTTTTGTAGGAATACTCCACCAAAGTTAAGTGTTCCTCTTAGCTATGACCAAAGCCGAGCACACATGCCGGGAGCATTTCCTCGATGGTCTGAATATTCCTCTCTGTTTGGAAATCCGTCTGAGGAAGGAAGGATGTTCTCAGACGTAGTTGTGTCACGAAAGCCTCCTTAAACCCTTTTTTATATAAGGGAAGTAAACTGAGTGTCTCGGTCGGAGAAAATAGAGGAAGCTACTCCATCTAAACTCACTATCTCTTGCACATAGAGGCTTCCCAAACACCTAAATGATCCTTACTCTCTGATTAGTAGGAATTGGGCCAACTTGTGGAGTCAGTCAATGATCACCAGCATCATGTCGTGACTCCTGGATGTACATGGAAGACCCATCATGAAGTCGATGGAAATCTCATACCACATCCACTCTGGGACTTCTAAGGGTCTTACCAACCCTGTTAATACCTGGTGCTCTGCCTTCACTTACTGACATGTGAGGCCTCTTGAGGCAAACTCTGCTACCACCTTATTTATACCTAGCGACCAATTATATCGTCAATGGTCATTGTACATCTTCTCCACTCATGGATTTACCACTAGAGTGTAAGTGTGGATCTCCCTCAACACTTTCTCCCGAAGTGCAACTGGTACCAGGGTAGATCCTCTGAAGTGGATGATGTGCTCCCTACCTTCAAACCATCAATCAGGTTCCTACCCTTTGGATATCTGATCACGTCGTGTCTCGCAGTCAGAGTCCCCACGCTGCCCCTCCCTGACTCGATGATGAAGTTGGGGAGTGGCTGTAAGAGGCTGAAGAAAGGCTGCTCTGTCTCTATCCACAAAGGATATATATAAAGCATTTAGCTGCCCCACCACCTCACTCATCAACTGTAGGCCAGACCTCCTGCTGAGTGTGTCTGCTACCATGTTCCACCTTCCCAAGATTATATACTATCCCAAAAACATAGTCCTAGAGGAACTCTAGCCACTCTGGTTTGGAAATGAAAAAACCAAAACATCTGCTGCCAAAAGGGTGAGGCCGGACGACTCACGAGTGATCCCCTACACCCTCCTATGCATGATTTTATCCTATTCTGTATGGATTTCCTTTTTCTATGATAATGGAAAACTCTATTCCAACGTTATCGATAAACCAAACACTTTTTACCTAATACAGTCAATCTATGTATGAACTGTGGTTGCCCAATCCAAACCCAAAATAACGTCGTAAGGCCTCAATGCTGCCACAAAGAGGTTCCAACCGAAACTCTCGTCCTGATGGTCATCTCACACCATCGGCATAAGTGTCACTATCAAGTCTCCTCCCATAGGGTTCTCTATATGTGAGGTTCATGACAATGGTTTAACTTGAAACTCTATGTCTGGGACACGATTCGTGGAAGGAAGGAATGATTAGTACTTATGTCTATTGATACGACAACTAGTATTCGACATAGATCGTACCTCGAATCATTCATAGATCCCTTGGGTCACACTCCTTGACTGCGTTCAGCTACTCTCTTCCACTACCTTCCATCTTCGTGAGCTTGGCGGGAAATACAAAGGTGGGTGGTTATATCATGTACAAATGTAAAAAACCTCATGCTACTCTCCTAAATCTGCTTTCATGTCTACTACCCTACAGATTTGTCGGTCCAAGTCACATCCTCTTCCCGAAACGTCATGCACGCCCCTGTCTTGTAGAATGGCAGCAGTTTCATGCATTCCCACTGCTTACATTCACTGGTTGTCTCTATAGAGGCATCCTAATAAGGAAATGGTGCACCACAGTCAGACTTTTATAACTAGTGAGCTATCATGGTTGAGTTGAATTATTGAAAAACTTTTGAAAAAACATACACAATATGTGTTTCCGTGCACTTAGTCTGAAACCAGAAGTCTAGGTCCTGTTGTATGGATACATCATCCACTGCACAAATACTGGACTCCCTAAATAGAAAAACAACACTCAGTACCCTTAACACTATTTTTTCACATAAAATAAAGATCATTGTTTTATGTTTTGTTGTAGAACCGACTCCTCCGATAACCATTTTTTGATGACCAGTCCTCAGAACCCGTGTCGTGACTACCCCAATTCCACCTTCCATAGGCCAGGAGATGGAGACTAGCACCAAAGGCATAAATCACTATGCTAGAGAGTCATTTCCATTATAAAAATTAAACACACACAATCATAGTACACAACTACAAGAAAATCACTACGAAATGCTGAAAACAGAAGAGTTTTTGGAAAGAAAAAATGGTCGGAAATACAAGCCCAATAGTAATGAAAAATTAAAACTAAAAACAATTACAACTAAAATAAAAACAACTGGAAGGTGTCTAGAAGCTCCTGGATCGTCCACCACGGATCCTACCTGAAGGGTAGGTACATATAACCTCTTCAATGCACTATGTCCATCTGTCTCCTCCTGGTACCGTGTCATCATGAGGTCCACCTCTAGGTACTATCCAGTACTCGTACACTCGGACTCGATTAGCGTAGTCCATCGTCTGTATCCAACACAATGAGGTGCAGGCATAGCCCATGTACGGGTGAGTATAACGATACACAGTAGGAACCCCGAGACCCTCAAGGTCTCACAAAATTTAACAAGGATAAACCACAAAATATGAATCAACGAATAACCATTATGTATGAATATGCCCATACATATACCTAAGTTATCTAGTAACCCTTCTGAATCATTTGAAAAAACATAATGGTCATTGTCTAAGCTCAAAATAGGATTTTAATTTTCAAAACCATGACTTCTGGATAACTCTTCCTCTGTCCAGAACAGTGGGCCTGCCGCAACAACAAGTTGCTTCTCACTAACCTTGGACTACGTTGGTACTCCTCTTGTTGAGTACCGCGGGTCTGCCACCAAATACCAGGCACTCCTCCACTGTGGGTCTTGTGCCAAATACCAGGCACTCCCCCTAATAGCCTGCAGAGGTTATCCTCCTGTCAAGTACCACAGGTCTACCACCAAATACTAGGCAATCTTATGCCATGGGTCTTCTGCCATGTACAAGACGCTCCCCATTGGGCTTGTCGAATCGGTCAAACAGTCATCAAGTCTGTCATCTATTATGTCTCTGCACTCTGTCTGCTCGTCATTGGAAGGGTATGCTTCTCGATTTACTAAGAAAAACTCCAACAGTCGTGAAGTCTCACATTGATGTATCTCAATGTTCCATATCGTCAATGGGATCTCAATCCAACAAACAGCGCATCAATTGGACACCCGGTATTTATGTTATTGGCATTTCCGTTCCAGGGTCCTGATTGGTTTTAGGTTAAAACAAACCGTATCGTACCCCCATCTCTATCAAAACACCAGGTAGGGTATTCCAAAGTAACCATATCGATCTAAAATTTCTTTTGCCGTAGACAGTTTGTCGATCAGACACTCGTAGCCCATGATTAGGGCTAAAAGGTGTAAACAGGCCATACCGGGTCCGGGTCCGGTCCCACCCAGTCGGACCGACACGGCTCAACCCGGTTCGAACTTTGGTATGACTCGGTCCACAGATCTGACCTGTTCCATGGGGGAAGCCCGGTCCAAGGTGGCCCCGCTGGTGGTGGCCCGACCTGTGGTGGCCCGGCCTGTGGTGGCCTGGCCCGAGGCGGCCCGGCTGGGGACTATCCGACCTGTGGTGGCCCGACTCACCTTCTTGCATGGCATGGCTAGACACTCGTGGGAGAGGGGTGCCAAGACCCCTGTTATCGATTCAAACCGGTACTGATTGCTGGTTCTGTTTCTCCTCAGGGCCCTTCGGGTCTCGCTTGTATAGCGCAACAGCGGAAGGCTCAGCCGGGCGCCCTGGTTTCTACACCGCAGCGTGACAGAGCCAAGGTGATTCTGGCCTCTATTCGGCGTGCTTTTGCCATTCCCCCTTCGTCGGGGCCCAGCATGACCATGTTATTTCACTCCACTGCATGACGTGACGGTGTCACGCTCGTCGTTCGACCGCCATAGTCCTTCCTCCCTGCGCGGTGCGACGACAATGCGCTCCTCCGTCACTGCCACTATCCACCAGGCTTTGGCTAGTTTCTCAACATGGCATGGTGGTGCCCTGCCCTTATGGAGACCCATCGGCCTTCTGCCTCTTTATTTCTTTGCGGCCGGCTCACTATCGATCGCTGATTGTACCGCCTCCGTCTTCATCAAACAAGAAATATCAAAAGGGGAGTGGTGGGCCGTGTTCAGCGGTCTGAACCCTCCTCGTTATAGTGATATCATTTGGATACCAAAGCACAAAACATATGATAGGGTACGTAGGGTAATATTCAATTGTAAAATAACCCCAACCATGAGTTTGGTGCCCGTCGACGGAGTTGTGGTAAGGCGAACGTTATTCCATTGATTTCAGAGGAGGTAGAGTTTGGAGAAGACGAGTCGAGATGATGTCATCTACGTTCTTCGTGGGAGGCGATGGTTCCCTTCCTTTCGTATATTGAAGAAGGAATAAGATGGTGTTCTTCATTCTTCGGTAGTTATTCATTGGAGATAAATGGCTCCACCATGTTCTTTCCTCTCCTTAATCCTCCAAACAAAAATTATCCAACCCCCAATAATAAAATATAACATCTTTTTATAATGGTGGCATAAATAATTCAAAACATTTCAAATTGATTTAGTTACTTCACTTAATTAATTTAGTGCAGTTGTCTCATTAATTAGAGGGGGAAGTTGAGGATGCTCCCCCGCATAATTGGGGGTTCTAAGGAGTTTAAGGTGGTTAGAGGAGTTAAGGAGATCTTGGGGGCCCCACCTAATAACATAATCCCAAGGGAGTTTCTGCTCGGGTGGGCCCCACCACCATAACCTCCCATTGGAGGTTTGGGTGTGGTGGCCCCCACCTCCAACATCCCCATGGAGGTTTTAACAAACTGACAAATAAAAATAAGTTAAGTCTTATTTTTATTTAAATTTTATTTAAAACCCCAAAACTATCTTCCACTCTCGTTAAACGCAACTGTGGTCATAATCTATATAGTAACACTTAATAACTTTTTTATTTTGTAAGTAGAAGATTGATTAAAACATTTAGCATTAATCACACGCTTGAAATTTGATCACCCAACCCCCATTAAATTTACATTCTTATATTTTGGTTACGGTAGTTTCCACATACAGATAATTTTTGGATAATGTCCACTAACACTAATATCCACGGATAATCCTTTATTTAGTTAGGATTTTACATTTCATCTCTCTCCCTATATAATTCAATTTCATGCATATAAAATTCTTGTGAAATCTGATCTAGTGATGATATCTTCAACAGAGCGACATTTCCCCCATCAACCAATGTTGATCAAATAGTATGACTCATAGTTTAAACCATCTATCTGCTTATTTAATTTTATTAAGTGTCTAGTTTTATATAACAATAACCCTAACTCTATAATTTATTTTCCTTGATAATTAATTAGGTTCTAAAGAGTTCCATTATTACTTATTTCTAATATTATTTCCAAAAAAACATTTTCCACACTACTTTAGAAACCCAACATTATAATATCATAAAATGATACAATGATCTGTTATTTAATAAATTTTTTTGTAATAATTCCATAATCATTGAAATTTTATTATTTACAATAAAATAATGAATCATAATGTAAAGAAAATTCAAATATTAATTTTATTTATAAACATAGTGTAATCTCAATATATTAGTTAACATTCATATTGCACAAACATAGAAACTATATTTATTTATTGAGTAATATTTTTTATTATTTTCTTTTCTTTTACATTCTTTATTAATAGGTTATCAACCGAACTTGCTTCCTATTTCAGTTATATACACATCATTGATATATGGGGCATGAATGTGAAGATAATATGTCATGGTACATTTGAGACACAGTTTCAATAGTATATCAGCATATTATTTTTCAATATCAAAAATTATTTATAAAATATTAGGGAATAAATGATCTAATTATGGTAGTGGATTTCATTTCCCATATTTCATATAATATCTGAATCTCTATTCCAAATCAAGATCACATATTAAGTAGAAAAATGTTTAATTATATTTTTCTAAAGTATTAAATATTTTTCCATTATTCCAAATTACATTTTGTTTGTGTATATATACTTCATCCATTAATTGATCATTTTTTATTATAAAATAAAAAAATCTCAAAATCATTTAAATATTGTTGTGTGTGAAAATATAAATACATTTAACATTTATCCATAACTAAATTTACACCAACTTTTTGACATAAAATATATTGTATATATTATTATAATAGAGTATAATCTTATGAATTACATAATTAACACTTTATTAATATTATATCACTCATTATATTTAAAATATATGATTATACCAAAAAATAATTTCAAAAAGACTAATTTTCAAAACACCTATATAATATATTGAATTAAAATAAAAAAATATATGTTTAATAAAAACAATAAATCTATAATTTGAAAATTAATAATATTATGGTGTGTCTCATATGTGTACATATTGAAGAGAATCTTGAAAATTCATTCTACTATCTCATAAACAATAACTAGATATATGATTTTTTAATATGAAATATCCACATTACAAAAAAATATTATTTTTTCAATGGGAATATCTTGATACAATATAAATTAACATCATTGATAAATAAGAAACTGTATATATTAATTTTTATTAAATATATTTATTATGGAAAATTGATATGTTTATAAATAAATCAACTCATGTTTCATTATGTGCTTCCTGGATTTCAAAAAACAATATTAGATACTTATCAACTATATCATTTAAACACCACACAAAAATCATTATTCCATCAAAAATAATTTTTTAATTCAGGAAATAAATAAATATTATTAATATTAGTCATAATTATTTTCCATTATTAATTTATAGAAGATATCAATAATAATATAATGTTTTAAATTTATTAAATAAAATATTTCATTTAAAACATATGTATTGTACATCGAGTGTAAAAATTAAATTAAATTTAAATTTATAAAATATATTTATTTTGTATTTAATATTAATCACTATTGAATAATTGTAATATTTCTATTAATAACATAGAGTAAAACAACATGAACTATAATAGATAAAAACTAACAATATGGGGGATAGAAATTCACTAAATTTGTGAGCTAGTTAATATAATCATATGACATATCAGTAATTTTAGTGGATAATTTATTTTTTCATAATGTAGAATCACATTAATTTGGAGAATTATTTATTTAATTCATACTCTTGTTTATTCAGTTAGTAGGGACCCCAAATCCATTGTAAGTTGAAAATATATCCTTCTTAAGAGTATCCTATATTATTTTCATTACGAAGGTAATAACCAGCATGAGGGTTAACTATGACATTTGTAACTATATAAACCATTTGTTAAACAAAATATATAGGAAAATATAGTCATTAATACCATTCATGAAAATCATTCATTATATAATCATACTATATAGTCACCATAAGAAATATTCATCAACAAATAATATACAAAAAAAAGTTATTTAAATGAATTTTCTTCTCTTTAATCTCCCTATAATGTAGCTACAAAAGGGTCCATAACACATTTACATAGAATTCTAACTAAACCATAGATGCAGACACATATAATTAATGGAAGATAATTTTTCATGATATTTTCAATGTTTCCAAAGTTTTTTGTCACCATATAAAATCATTTATCAGTGAAATGGTCTCTCACACTCCATTCACACTATCCTCAGTGGTTAAAAACATATTATTTCTAATATATATTTGTGAGAGAAAGAAAAATCAATTTTCCTTCACCCATATATTTTTTGTATCTTTCACAAGAATGATTACCACATAAAAATAAATTATAAGCATAGTTTTTTCATACATTCTAATTGTTTTCTAATAAAATAAATCTAATATAAGTTAAATATTCTATTTTGGAACAATTGAAATAAATACTTTCACACTAACAATGATATAAAATCCTTAGGAATTCATATGAACTTAAATTTATCTTCCCTTGTGGAATTAGAAGTGTATATTGATGATAATATTTCCCTAGATGAGTAAGTGTTTTCATTAATTTATATTTTTCACAGTATTTGTATGTGTATCAAAATTCATTCAGGTTCGATTTTAATTTAATTTGATTCTTAGTAACTTAATTTTAATGAATCATCCATTAAATTTATGACTCATATTGTAGTTTTTATTATCAGGTGATGGGTTATTTTGGATTCTCATAGTGATTTCTAGAACCGAGGAAATTGTTCTATTATTCCGCACATGAAGACTATAGATTAATTAATGATTATTGATATTTACATAATAATTTATGTAATTAATATATCATTTTACAATTGAAAAATTAACATGATGGGTTTTTTGACCAATAAGTGTACAGGTTGTATTTTTGGGGTCATTAGGTGCGATGAAACACTATTAGTGAAAATTTTTGCTAAATAATGATGGTTTGTGTAATAATTGTGATATTTTCAAGGATGGTGGGATAATTCACGATTCCTAGGGAGATGATGTAATAAAAAATTTCACCTTAATTTGTTTATTGATGCTTTATCTAGATCAATGGGTTATTATTTATTGACATAATAAATAATTCCTTCCTCAATGGAATTTTATTTTTACTTGATGCTTACTTTTTTATTTGATTGAACACCCATTCATAAGTACATTGTATTATTTATCATGATAAAATTGAGGTTGATTATCATAGTTCTTGTGATCCAACACACATATAATGTGGTTAACACATATGAATACGTTGTTTCTACTAAATGAGAAAAATATTAAATGATCAAACTATATTCAAGCATGTGATCTATCACATTCATTTTATTGAACATTTAAAAAATTATTCTCTGAGGCCTTGACGCTTTATCTACCGCATTTGTTTTAATTTTATTATCAAAATCAATAAAAAAATTACTTTTTGCATGTAAATTAATAAGAATAAATTATTTAAATAAAATTTTCATTGAGAATAAATATTCATAGATTTAGATTCATATGTTGAAATTAATTTTTTCATTATTATGAATTTTTTTTATACCCACTTTAGTTGAAAATAATTATAAAAATCTCAAATAACATCATATATATTTTATAATTTATTTTATTATTTAATAAATTCACAATAAAATATATTATTTAATTCATTTAATTCAACACATATTAAAGGTATTACATTTCATAATGAATATGAGTTCTAATACATTTAATTTTATTGACATTTTTATAATATAAAATTTTATATACTTATTTTTTAGAAAACTAATATACTTTTTTATTTTAAAATTAAAATGATATTAAATTTTGATATCATGATAAGAATTTATTAAATATTAAAATCTAAAACAATACAAAAATCCAAAATTAATGGCAGTGGATTACTATGATAAATATATCATTATAATCCTTAAAATGTTAATAAATAATTGCCTTTTTATGATACTCATAATGTGAATACATTAAAAAATATATATTATTACATCCATTATTTTATCGAATATAAATATTTATTGATGTATGGATAAGAACCATTGTGGAATTTTTTTAAATATACCCTAACGAATGCTGCTATGGTAGATATTTTATTTCTTTACAGACTATTTGTAATGAATTACAACTAATTTATATTGTATTGAGAATATTTTTCCAAAAATAACAAAAATTATCTTTAATTATATAATCTATCAAAGGATTTATCATTTTGTATAATTAATATCACTATTATTTCACATACGAAAATTTTATCATTAAAAATAAATTTGATTTCTTTGAGTTTTATTCTTGTTATTTTAAACATATATTTGTATGTCTGTTTATGTTAGTGAAAATAATTTTCAAATATGTTTCAATTTACAACAACCATAATTTTAATAAAATTGGAACTTATAATTTTAAATTTCACATAAATTCATTTAGACTAAATTATATTCAATAATTTTATCTTGTTGACTGTGTTATGGTCATTATGGATCATCATGTCAAATTACAAATTAATTTATAAAAATATATGGGAAAAAATTTGAGGCTATATAATGGATAAATATCTTGTTTAATATTTTAGGATATCATATTTTCTATTAATTTATAAAGATGAAATATATTATTGGCTAAAAATTCACATGAAGAGAATAATTTAGTCACTAATAGACATACAAGATTGTAAAAATCTAACATCTATATAAAATATAACATATGTAAATGAGAACATTCTTTTATTGATGCATAATATTTATGTTTTCCATTGAGGATTAATATATTAATTAACCGTTAGTTTTTTATATAGGTGATATTTTGTTACAAAACATAATCATTTTTTATTGGGAATCTAATGTTTAGAAAAACAATTACAACAAATTTTATAAGATAAAACTTAAATTTTCCTATTCCCACCAAATTATTTTCTATTTCAAGTTAAAAATTAATTCTTATAATATAATACAATATGAAAAATTTTGGATGATATTTATCGTTAAAATAAATATTTATCAATTTTTGGAAATTATAATAAATTCATTAAGATGACATTTTTTTTGAAAAATTTTGTCCCATTCAACCATTGTGGAATTTTTAAGAAAATGATTCATATAAAGTATATTATATACCATAAATTATTATTATAATAATTTTATTTCAGTACCATAATTATTTATATGTCGCCTTATTCTTATACAACATAATGGGGAGGAACAAACTTCATCACTACCACAATATTCCAGTAACATGATGGCTATCATAACATACAAGTTGTCCCAAATAATACATGTCAATATACGTTGCTTAATTTTCTTTTGTAATATTAGGATTTTTTTCCAAATATCCCACCATATTATAGGAAAAGTATTATTATCCCTATAACTCAAAACTATTCTACTGAGAGTGATTTTATAACCCATGTCGGTTAAAATAAATGATATTGTCCACAAAAATGTTATGTTCTATGAAATAAAAATCATTATATATTAATATTTAAAAATAAAGAAATATAATTTAGTTATTTGATATGAATATTGAAGGCTCCATGAATAATAGTTTTTTTGTATTTATATTTAAACGTAATATCATATATGTTACTTATAAAATAAATATAATAACACCTATTATATATTGAAAAAGAATTTAAATAAACCATTGTTGATTATATTTATAGAGATTAATAAAAGTAAGTTTATTAGAAAAATATGGCTCGATACATGTCTTATTTATAATATAATTAGACTTATTAGAAATTGATATGAATATTATGTTAAAAAACATATAAAAAATGTATGAATATTATACATATAAGATTAAAATCATGAAAAACGATATCTTGTTTGTTTTTCACTGTATAAATAAATTATCAAAACTTATCTTCCCAAAAACTTTTTACTAAATTATTGTAATCTATTCAACACTCATGTTATAAGTCACAATAATTTATTTCTATAAAATCATGAAACCAATGAGAATAAGATAATAGATATATGTATAAAATTTAAAATCCTAATCGAAGGAAGAAATTTTTTAATAATTCATCATCCTTTAAAAAATATTATAGGTGAGGAGGTGATTATTGGAAAGGTTGTGTCTGTGGATGATATCAAGAATGGATGAAGAATATAGAGGGGATAGTGATTACTATAAAATGAGTTCATAGATATTTTTAGAGGAAAAAAAATTATGCCATCAGTATGGAGGGGGTGAAGAGTTTGGAAGTATTAAATGGGTATCAGGTATGGGGAGATATAGGTTTTTGTGATAGGGAGGTAGGGCATCGATAAGGATGGTGTCAAAATGGATCACAAAAAAAGGAAAATTTTAAAAACATTGCAGTAGATTCACTATTTACCACCATAGATAATTTATATTTATGGGTTATTTCTAAATAACAATGATAAATAAAATATTTTGGAATTTTTTATATAATTTAGACTAGTTTATAGTAAAAACCTAATTAGATTAATTTTTAATAGTGGTTCGATAAATTAATGAAAATAACCACAACCATCTTAATATTTAGATAATATTTCCATTTCCTTCCACATTGATTTTAAATTTGACGGATATAATTATGAAATTCTTTATGAAACCTTTATATGACATATTTTTTATTTTAAAAATTATATAAATTAAAATTGTTAAGAATGTCCATGTTAATTAATGAAACATGATCTATATATCCTTATAAAATATTATTTATCATTATATATTTATATTATAGTTAATATATATAAATAATCATTTGATATCAATTATAATTTTTTAATTACTTTTTTTAACTTCTTACAACTATTTTAAATATTATTTTTTATATATTAAAAATTTATATTGAAAAATATGATGAAATAATTCAGTGGTATCCTCAGAAGCCATAACATAAGATTTAATTATTTATCACCTATATAATATTATAAAGTCTCTCCAAAAATTTATATTATTTATTAGATAATATTTACACATTATATAGGATAGTTAAATAATGATAATGAAGAGAAACCCCTAGTTGAGGATGATGATATTGAAGAAAGTATAAATTAGTTTATTTTAAAAATAAAAGGATAAAATAAATGGCATATATTAGTGAAACAGATCAATAATGTATATATTTTTAGATTAATAAATATGAATATTATATATAAATAATATAATTTTCAAACTCCTTCATTATATATATCTATATAAAAATTACAATATGACCACTACCACATTCTACCTCCACACCTATAATGGTGTTTATATTATATATTATATTGGGATGCATTTTATTAGACATTAGGGCCTCTAAGGGATCACTTCATTAAAAATGTAAATATTCAGTAATATTTTTATATTCTTATCTATGAATATGAATCCTCTTATATATAGGGGAGAAAATGTCATTTTAGAAATAATATTAATACAACACTGTTTCAGGATTTCTACATTATCCTTTTATTTAGATTATTTTATATTTTTTATTTCATAACTAATAAATTACTATAAGAGTAATTTTAATTTTAATCTACTAATGAATAACTATATTAAGAAATGAATTAAAAAAAATGATTCCTTTTAATGTTTCATCACTATCCACTAAGCCTCTCATCGAAGAAATATTTTAGGTTTTATCTCTCTTTCATTATCAATTATTATTTTTATCATATAAAATTATATAATTGAAAAGTTAATAATGAATAAAATAAAGATAATACATAATTGAGTGGATTAAATATCATGATATATTTATTATTTTTTGTATTTTTTTTCCTTTTAATAAATTTAAAAAAAAATTCTTTGAAATTAATTTATCAAAAGAAACATTTTTAGTTTTTTTGTGACTTTTGGGAAAAAAAGATCACTATTATTTTCAATATTAAAATGATTTTTACTACCTAATGGTTGATGATGAGAATTTTAATTATATAAAATAGATTAATAACCAAATTAATTTTGATGTGTTATAAATGGTTGGTATGTTTAATGTGTAAGGGATGATAAAGATAAAAAATTATGTTTTACTATAACTACAACATGTGGTATTTCAGAAGTAGACACTCAAAAACATTAGGACTGTCAGGATCCACTTCTGAAATATAACACTATTGATTATTTAGAATTTTTAATATTAATATATATTTAATTTCAATGTGTATATCATTAATAAATAGATTTAATAATACTCGTTAAATATTGATATTCGAGGAAGTAGTCATATTTGACAATATTTTGAGATGAACATAATGTTCCACTATGAAAATAAAATAAATGGCAAATGAACTATCAAATACATAGTCATGTTGATGAATTAGATAATCCATCGTCCTATTTAAAAATTGTGTGACTATTTGGGGGGAATTATATTGATTCAAGATGAATTATAATGATACCGTATCATAAGATTACATAATTTAAAAGATAGTTACAAAAAGGCGAATGAATGATGTAGAATTATCTAAAGATTATTAATATAAAATTTAGGTATTCTAGAATTATGATAAATCATGGAATCTAAGATTAGTTTTCATAATTAAAAATTTAACTAAAATTATTTTTCAATATAATTTATTTATCATATGGAAAATATTTTTTAGGAAAAAATGTTGAAAAGTTTGGAAATAAAACCATAAAAAACATATAAGAGTTGTAATTATATTCAAAATGTTAGAGGAATAGAGATTTTGAGATTTTTATGGAAAATAATTATAATATATTAATGAAACTAATTATTATGTCATGGATTAAAATATGATATGAAAATGTCATCTAGTTATCATGATTTATGTGTTTCGGGATGTTTGGATGTTTTTTGGCCAGCAATGTATTATATGTTATAGTGTATCTAGAAGATAATATAGTTAAAATAGTTTCTTATTAAACCAATTAGTGTGGTTCATAAATTATGTTAGATAAATTTATTTTAATCGTTAATGCAATACAAATCATTGTAATTTTTTATTAAACAATTATTCAATATAGTGAAATTATTAATTCCAACAGGGGAGATGATTCTTGAAAAATATGTTATAGGTTTTTTTATTACTGGGAGACTAATTTATTAGAAATAATATATAGAATTTTGAAAATGTTTTTGAGATGGGGGATGATGATGTATGAATGCTGGAATATTTGAAAATGATGATAAATTTGTTTAATGTAAATTCATCTGTATTAGTTAAATATATGTATAACATTTTTATATAAATGATGTAATAGTCAATATAATTTGTTCTGATAGATCCATTTTAATTTAAGATGATATAAGGGATTAAACTAATGTTTTATATGATTTAGTTTCTTTAATAATATATTTAGAATTGATGCATTTTATATTCTGTAAATTCTTAAATAGGAGGAATGACATATCATAGTGGTTTTTAATTTCCCAATTATATGATGATTAGTGTTTGGACTATCAAAAGATGAAATAGATAGAGGGATATAATAATCAAGTATTTGAATAGTGATATGGGAATTTCAAGATAAAAACTGGAATCTCATATTTATTTTCTAAAATAGTTTATATATTTCACTGATATAAAATATTATTAAAGTTGTGGAACTATAATTTGAAATATAATGATGTTTATATCATAGTAATTTTGTATTTTTTGATGGATGAAAATATTAATATGACATAATATTTAACATAATATTTTTTACATATAAATTATAATGTGGTTATTTTTATATTTACATCATAATAAGAAATTTTCAAAATAAATGTCATGATTATAGATATGATGTTAATAGCCTTCATTATTATTGATATGTAGATATTTTTGATGATTTGATTCATTTTTTTCTTTCAATTTCCTCTATTTATTTTATCAGGAAAACTAATGATAAACTCATGGATTAATTATTATCAAATGGTTTAATGTGATTATTATGTTATTTTTAAAAAAAGGTTATTTTAATTTTTTCTATAAACGTGAAGTGAATATTTATATTAATGTGTGTATAATGAATAGATTTTCATCCATCCTAACCAGTAATTTTTTTGAATCTCTATTTAAATTGATTTGAATTTATTTTTGAGGAATTTTATTTCAATAAAATAAAAAAAATTAGATTTTGAAAAGTGATTTCAAATAAAAATGATAATGTCATTAATTTTTTTAATATTTAAAGGTTTTCTATTGATCATAAATTATATGAGTTTTTTGGGACGTATATCAAAAAAAATCACAATCAGATACTTATTCATGAAAAATCTTGATAAACAATTAGATTATAATGTGAAATATTTACCACTTTATTAAATCATTAATTGTAGCCACCATTTTATAGAAACCATCATATGTATTTGTCTATCCAGTATTTTCATTAATAATAAATATAATATTCATCATTATATGTATATATATACTACTAACATGAATAATGTGGCATATGAGTCATGTGTTTAATAGAAATACAAGTTCCATGAAAGACCCTTAATTTTATAATTTACTTCTTATCCGAGTATTAAAACTTATAAACAAAAAAAATTTATTACAGAGATATTATATAACTATAATTATATATATAATTCTATATATTATTTACATATGAGCTTTTATTACTCATTTATTAATAATTCTTTATTAAAATCACATTTTCTATATGAAATAATTTTTTTGTGTAATTTTTTGTTTCGTACATTTAGTCGTTTAACATTGATAGTTCTTAATTTATCTGTATGTTGATAACCAGGAAAAAAATATCATATCTAAATATTATATATGATATTTCTATAATCCATAATTTTTAGGTATAGAAAACATATTACATCATTCATGGAAAATATAGGTTATACATATGAATGAATGTGGTATTCTATTTTTTGAAATATGCAATGAAAGATGGTAAAAAAATATCACCATTATAAAATCATTATGATACCATACATTTAACATTTATTCATTAATTTAAACCTTACTAACATTCATGTAAATCGTAAGTTAAAAATGAATCACAACACTTTGTACGATGGTAGTCCGCTCAATAAATAACTGATGTTATTATAATTAACTAGAATAAAAAGTGCGATATTATATGTGATATTATAAAACAAGGAGTAAATTTTTATTATGAATATAATATATATAGTTTTAGTCCATCATTATATACATTCATGAGAAATTAGTCTTCTATAGACATGATCAATGAATTTGTTTCGCTTTTGATAAAAGATTAGATGAATATATGACATAGAAATAACATAATAACGTCTAAGTGTATGTTATACACTATTGTTATTATAACATAACTATTTAATAATATTTCAAAGAATAATATGAAATAATAAAATGAGGATTATTTATTGAGGATTATACCTCTTTTTTAACAACACCTATAGGTTTACACCTAAAGACTTCATAAGAGTTGTTCTTAATAAAATTAAGGCCTATATGATGTCGGTATGCAGATAGTGAATGGATTTTTATAAGAATTAGATGATAATAATAATTTTTTAATTTTTTAATGGAGATTATAGGTTGAGACCTTTTATATTTTGGATAGAGAACATTCATTGATATTTTTAAATGTGAATGGTGATTTTTATTCTAAATGTGACACCCGGATTTTTTATGAAATATTTTAAATAATAATAATTCTTCAATAGCTTGAATAGCATGAAATTGAAAATTTAAACTAACCGCGAGACACCCTTACAATAAAATGAAAATTTTTCATAGTTGTTTGGTTATCGAGAATAAGTATAACTAACTTATCGAAATTTATGTTCAGTTAATTAGCAACCAATTATTTTTCCAAAGAATATAAGTCCGTTATATATTTATTTTTCGATTAATAAACAAGGTAAATTACTTTTTGTAAATAAAATTATTTATATATTTATGTTATATACTTAGTAAATTATTATTTATTTTCTCCCAACTTGTTTTCTTCATAGGGTATGAATAAACACAATTTTATATGTAAAAGCCTATATTTTCAAATGGGAAATTTCAAACATTTTAATGGAAAACCACATTTAAATTATAATTTTTACATATTCCTAATTATTATAACTAAAATTAAATTTTTTTCTTTTTAATTGGGATATAAAAATTTACTTTGGTCAGTTTTTATCTATTTTATAATAACATTCATATGTGATTAAATATTAAAATTACACTAAATATAAATTGAAAAAAACTGTTCTGATCAAAATAATTTTTTTTAAATGATAATATTGAAATTTTTTGAAGTATAAATATAATATTTTTTATCATTTAGTATTTCTTTTTTAATTTTAATTATTTTTTATTTTAATTCAGATTTTAAAAATATTCAACCATTTGTAATGTTTTGTTTTTTTAAAACTCGTTATCCCTTAATGAAAATGAGATAAATTTTAAATTAATTTATGAAACATATATTATATTAATTTCTAAAATAATAATTTCATATTTTTAATCAATAAGTCTAGATTTTGTAAATTGAATAATGTTTTGGCATTAATAATAGTAACTTCGTTATTTTTTTTTATTATTTTATAAGGGTAAATCTTGTAATCATGCCAAAACATAGTATCATGAAGTAACCTTAACACTTGTATTAATTTCATTGGATGATTTAGTACCAACATAAATCATCATTGGGTAAAACATGTGTCATTTAGAAGCCACATGGATGATAATAAGATATTTAATTTATTTTATTTAAGGAAATGTTAAAATCATCATATTAAAATTTTAATAACAATATTATATTTAATTCAATGAAATAAAAAAAAGAAATTAGATTATAAATAATAAAATGAAAAATATTTTTTACTTTGTCACGATAATGTATTTTTAATTTGTAGGTAATAAATTTTTTCTTTAATTAACTATACATTAAAGATGAAGAAATTAATTATTTTTTGAGAAATCAATAAAATATTTATTATTAGAGTTATAATAACCCTTGAAAGAAAAATACACATGAGGAAATAATATTAGTCGAGTATATATCAACCATTACCATCATAATGAATATTTAATGACCATTTGGAGACTTATATAAGAGTTGTGAAAGTTATATTATTTTATTTATAGTGAGGATATACTTATCACATTCCTGTTTTAATAAGTATGACATTTTTAATGATGGACTATATTGAATATATATTAAATTATTAGTATGATTATAAAATACATAGGATTTCTATTTTTCAGAGTATCTAATTTTTAATTTTATTTCAAAAATAATCATATTAAAAAATAACATATAACTATTGTAGTTACTATTTTATTATAGGAAATCGGAAAAAATTATTTATTACAATATTAAAATAAATATAATTTGTGATAATTAATATGTATAACGAATTTTATATATAACGTTGTTCTATTAATAAAAATATTAAATAGTTTTTTACGTTATCTTGTTATCATAATAATTTTATAAATTAATGAATTTAATAGAGTCAAAATTCACATTATTGAGTGGTTATCAAAATAATGTCTTATTAAATATATTAAAACCCATTGAATTATTTTAAAAATATATAATATTTATTGTACGGTTTAAAATGTTCTATTTTATTAATTTAATGTCTAATTGACATCAAATAATTTTATATTTTACCCTTTTAATATTAAAATATTTGTAACCCTAGTTGAAAATAATATAGAATATCTAAGTGTTAATTAAAATGATAATTTTAAAATTGATATAATGTATTTTATAAAATTAATTCGTTTATGGTATTAAAACCCCATTTCATATCATCTTATAAATTTGTACATTTTGGGGGGTTTTTGGATTGGGATGAAGCTTATTATAAATAAAATTATTTGGAGATCTCAGAAGTGCATATCACAAAAATAATAAAAGGGAACATTATCCACCACTTCCTCCCTTCAAATTGAGATTTAAAAAATGTTCATCCCCTAATAATAACCTTTATCAACTTCACTATTTAAATTCTAGTTGTTCTATTCTCCTTAAAAATCCATCTCTCACGCTTTAAGATTACATTTTGAGGGACCACGCCGGAGAAGAGATAATCTGCTTTATCGATTCTTTCAATCTTCTTTCTTCTTCATCTTCATATTCATTAGTTGTTTAATTATAAATTAATAAAAATATTATCACAATTATACTATTATTTTATTATGATTATTTCAAAACCATTTTCTATCTTCTGTCGTACACATGAAAAACCAAATTACTAAACATGTGTACATATAGTTTACCATCGCAATGAAGTTGATTAATCTATTTTTTACCACCACCATACTTGGATTAGTATAATGATGGAAATAATAACCATATATAATTAATATATCATGTTATTTATTTTGTAATACTAAGAATCATCCACTTTAATACCATTAAATAATCATACAAATGATATTGTCGCTCAGGCGTGCATATTGTCTTCCATCTCTATGATTCTATGTCATTCATTTTACATGATATTCATTAAATAATGATTATATAAACAAATAGAATTAAAAAAATATGATATATAATATAATTATATAATTCATTAAATGATATAACTATAAAATATGAATAATAACAGGAAATTATCTGAGAAATCATCTATATAAAAATAAAAAAGCTAACAACTGATAGAAGAGTAATAATGTTATTGACCAACAGATGATAATATGATCAAATTTGATATCCTAAAAACTGACAGTGATTCTGAAATAATTCAATGAAATTATTTTAATTATTATATTGGAGTTTCATATACATTTAAAAAATTTAAAACTATGGTAAGAGAAATTTTTTCAATCTCATTATTATCTGAGATGGTTTTTATGTATGTTGTTACTATGGTATATTTATCATCCCCATCATTGATTCCAAAATATTTAATATTATTTCAATTTTTATACAATTTAATAGTGTCAATTTTACACATTTTGTAAATTTTATTAATGTTATTAGTGGAATATTTTTTCATTTTTGTTACATGGTACTTTTTGACCATTCCTGAACACGTATGAGGAGAATTTTTTTAACATATATAACATGTTGAGATGTTTACATTTTCATAATTATTTATTTACATGAATCCTAATATACGTGATTTAATTTATGTTATCAAATAAATATTTTTCTTTTAAAATTTCAAAACATTAGGAGAAAATAAAACCTTTTTAAAGAAGAATGGATATTTTTCTCAATAATTAATTTCAACTGATATAACAAAATTATTTTCATTCTATGATGGAATTTTTTAATAGGGTTATATTTATAGTATACAATAAATTTTGTTCTTATGATTCAATTATGATTATAAAGTAATGATATTTATGAAATCCATTTATATTAAATAGATTATATTAGGAGGTAATGATGTTTATGAATCCGATTTTAATCCTTGGTAATGCTATGATGAATGAGTAATGATTTTGTGTAATATGTAAGAATTATTTCATTATGAATTGGGTGGGACCTATATCTCTCATAACGTCATAGGGTGATGATTTTTATCTCATGATATACAAAACGATTGAATGATAAATCATCTTATTTCAGTAGTACAAATCAAAAAACGAGGAGTAAACTCTGTTTGGAAATAGGCTTTGTCCACTAAGATGGCCTTGGAAATGAGTATTAACTAATATAAAATGATTATCTATTAATATATTTATGATACACAATTTGTTGTCCTATGTTTTGAATTTTGGAAATATGTTCCTTGATTCATATAAATATTTATGATTTATCCCATGGAATTATATCACAATCTTTCACATATGGGATTTGATTTTCAAATTTTTTGTTCTTATATATTATGATTATGATTTGATTAATATATCCATTATTTACCCTTGATTGGAATCTAGGCTAACCCTTTCATTTTTTTCTTTTCCCCATGTCATGAAAAAGGTTATTAACTATGGTATTTCAAAAACCGGTCATGTTTTTATGAAATAAGAAGTGGATAATAAATTTGTCTTATAAAATAGTTGTTTATGTTTCATTGTTTTTGAAGATACTAAGCCTTTACAAACATGTCCTGGAATTTATATATTTTTTAATTAATATTACTTATTTCTTTGTAATATCATGTATGTAAAGAATTGGTCATTATAGTTGGTATCAAAGGAAATTTATTGTTAGCCTTTTGAACTATGAATCAAAAAATATGATAAGAACCTCAATGATATGTCAAAATGGTGGTTACAACACTATTGTTTTATAAATGACTTGTCTCACCTAGGATAAAACCTAATGATTTGTAAATTTAAAATTCACAATTCATTTTTTTATTTTCCAATTATGATTAGTTTTTCTCACACGATGCTTCTTGGTTTTAGTTTGGAGATGGAACCTAATGAAATTAGGTTTATGATGAATGTGACGGGAAATTAAGTGATTGTACATATATGCAACGAAATGTTATGGGATCTTGAATGAAAAATATTTTAGCTAGGATAACTCAAAATTTTCATTATATGAATCATGATGGACTTCAAAATGAGAAAAATGGAACATCATTCTATTGATCCATTTATCAAGAAAATTACACCATATTTAAGTTGGTCTTGTGACCCCTTAGTGGATGAACAATGGATCAGTACCACTGAAAAAATATTTTCATATCTACAATTCTAATAACATAATAAAATTATCATATAGGAATATTATTTTGAAGTTAAAACTATCAATTGTGGAACCTTAACATGAATAAGAGGTAAAGATTCGAAATTAAATTCATATAATGGTATGAGTTCAAGAACTAATTTTTTAACAAGTTAATTCCTCGTATTCATCGAAAAAAATAAAAAGAAACTATTCTATGAGATTCAGAAGAACGAATATTAATATGTTGGAATGTGTCAAGAAACTATTAAAAGGCATGAAAGGTATGATTCTAGAATTATTAACCAACAAGAGAGTAAAATTTATTTACTCATTAGTGTCTTAAAACAAATATCTAAATGGAATTATTAATAAGGTACTTCCATAGAAATGAGGAAATTTCTCGATGTTCTATCAAGGTTGAGGTATATATCAAAGTAATCCATCAGTCCTTTGGGTTTGATATGAAGAGAAAAATAAAATTACATGGAAAATATAAATAACACTCATAAAAAGGAGATGAGATTACCATTATGTTCGATGTGTGGAAATAAACATGGGGGATATTTCCTCAATGGGATTATAAAGTATTTTATGTGTGGGAGAGAAGTTAATGGGGTAGTTGAATGATAAAGTGATGGGAACAATATGTCTAGTTATTAGAATAGTTAAAATGATACCTAGAATTTTCCTACTAATAATCAATATTATAAGTTAATGGAAATGGTGGAATTATGACTGTAAGTTCCCTAATACATGGGTTATTGATGAATAGTAATATCTTTAATCTCATAAGTCTAATGAAAAAGGAATGTCAAGTGTGATCACTATTAGTGATGTGGAGTAGGATAATGAAGTGGTGAAATATACACTTACCATCAACTCTAAGGTAGAAAATGATTTATTTCATTTTGGTTCCACCAAGTATTTTGTTTCATAAAAATTTTACAAGGGGATCTACATATTACTTCAACAATTAGATGTTGACATAGTTGTTACTACTCTTAATGGCACAATGGTTACATCAACAGTTTATAATTCTTCTCCGGTTGGTTTTTTTTTGGAAAGTGCTTCCTACAATCAAGTGATTATTTATATAATAGAAATTGATATGATTTTTGGCATGGATTGGATATCTCTATTTTTAGATCATATATATATCCAATTAAAGGAACTCACATTTCATATTCTAAATCAATCTGTTATCAAATATCCTTGTATAGATTAATATGACCTTCTAGAAGAAATATAGGTCATGTTATGAGTCTTGATTCATATAAATGATGATTATCATTATGAAATGGTTGGGGATAAAATCACACATAAGAATAATACCATTGTACAAGGGTTTTATGATGTCTTTTTGAAAAATTTCCAGGTCTTCCAAGGAACTGATAGGTTGATTTTTCAATAGAACTCATACCTGGTGCTATTAATATTTCAATGAATCCTTATATAATAGCCTAATTTATATTGTAGGAATTAAAGAAAAATATCCAAGAGAACCTTATTAAGGGATTCATTTTACCTTGTGTGATAGAATTGGGTAAAATTATTCTGTTATTTATGAGTAAATATGGCTCAATGAGATTATGCATTGATTATCGATAACATAACATGATCACTATCATGAAAAAATACCATCTTCCTCTTATTGATGACATATTTGACAAAATACATGGAGTTCAAAAATTTTATAGGATTGATATTCATTTTTGGGTATCCTCAAAAATGGTAAATAATGCTGAAAATTTATCGTGATTATTTTGGGACTTACTAATGCCCTAGAAATCAACATGGATCTAATGAATATATTCATTAGAGACTATCTTGATCAGTTTGTGGTATTCATTATCGAAGATATTATTTTCAATTCAATGAGGAAGGAAGAGAATGAATAAAAACCCATAATTGTTCTAAAGACCCTGATAAAAGATAGGATTTATCTAAAATTTAGCATGTGTGAATTTTGGTTTTATACTGTTTGATTTATTGGTAAAATAATCTCAAGAGAGGGGATATCTATAGTGAATTTTTTTTTCATACATTAATTTAACATCATTATAATGATAAAAAACATAGAAACATTACACATAGAGGATAAAGTGGTTTAGTGCCATGTGAAAAACTAAGACCATACATAATTTTTACAACATAAAACATAAAACTTTATCTTATACCTTCTTCTCTAGTTTCTTATTGGCCACTGATTTATCATTTGTATATGTAACCACCTAAGGATATAAATCAAAAAGGGTGATCTAAAATCCCATTAATGGGATAATAACATTAGACAGTAAAACATTGGGTGAGCATAAAAATTATCATCATAACATTGTCATAGGATCGTAATCATGATAAGAATAATCACTAAAAAGATTCAAAAGTTGTTATGTATAAAAATAAATACGTGTGCCTAGGTGGTTAACAAAAAAATATTTTTGTGAAATAAGATAGAATCATATTAAAACATATTTTACTTTAACTCATGTGATTTATCAAATTACCCAATACATTGCATCACTATATAATTCATTGCATACCAGACTCATAATAACATCAACAATGCACTATATAAATCTCGGTGTACCTGTCACATCATAATGTAGACACTATCATTCATGCCACATAAAACATAAATCAATATTGGAAAAAAATAACACTTTAAATATAATAGTATTTATTTCATAAATTAAAATTTCATAAACATTGGGTTCCTAAATTAATGAGGGAATAACATATTTTATACAAGGACCATCATCCTTGTGTGAGAATGAAAACGTGTGTTTTTTAATGAAGATTTCTTTAGGAGAACATTATCATTTACATAAACTCAAATAGAAATCATTTATATCCCAGAAAAGGTATGATAATTATAAAGAAATTATTTTTAAGGAATAATCCTACTAAAAATGTATTCAAAGAGGGAAACCTCTATGAAATAATGTTGGGTTTGATAATTCCCCATACCTTGTATTTGAATAATTTATTCACTTAAATGTCTTATATAATGACATTGGATTCATTAATTAACCATTTTATAACCATTTGTAAATGAATATAGTTATTTATGTTTTCATTTAGTTATTTTATGGTCCTCTGGAAGGGTTATAGAATTTAAATTCATTGTTTCAGAGTGTTTTTTTACTTAGTTTTTAGTAATGGTCCACTTGTATTCATGAAGGTATGTTCATGTAAAACATGGAAAAAATACATAATTTATATAAGATGGTTTTAATGATCTTCCATATGTATAAATTATCTTATAATTAAATTTTTTATATACAATTATTATGAAACATTAGATAAAAGTTAAGGATGATCGTTTTAGGTTAATTCAGGTGGTTTTTGAATCATAGCGTACATGTTTTGTTTTATCCTTTAGTATTATTTATAAATGTAGTTTATAATACATTAAATGTGTTAAAACATAAATATTACAACAATATTTCATCTGATTAAAGGTTTTAATGACATCCATGAATGCACTGAAGGGAAATGAAGGTTCATCACCCCTGTTAAATGTAACTTGACATATTTCAGGAAATTTTTTAAATTTAAAAATAAAAAAGAGAGTGGGAGGAGTTTAATGAATTATATTACAATAAAATAATATAATACAAGTATATCAATCATACTACAGTTATAATAAGATTTTATATAAGATATTTCTAGGATAAGTGATGAATTGTAATTAGATTTTAAAGGAAATTGAAAGAAATTAGTGAGAAATATTACATCTTCATCTCCTCCTCAAAGCACTTAGGATTTGACTTTTAATGATACAAAAATCTCATGGACATGGGGTAGGGGATAGGGAAGTGAATAGGGAATAAATATGACATGTCTTGATTCATTATATGTGTGAGTAAATTTTGTTGTTGTGAGTGGTATTTATAATGGAGGGAGAGGGGTTTTCTAAAAATTATAACCATTAGGTTATTATTTTGGAACTCCACTATGAATTAGTTGATAATTAAAATAAAAGATATTAAAATATTGATGGATGGTTTTAGATTATGGTCTTATAGAAGAATTACGTCAACAATGACTCAATAAATACATGTATTTATCATTTATAAAAAATTTCATATATTACTACTCATAAAAGAATCACATACTTTAAAAAATAACAAAAAATAAACCTAAAAATTTTTATTTATAGATTTAAAAAATTCACTCCAATTTATGAAAATAATTTTATAAATAGGTAAATATAAATTTTAATTATAATAATCATTTACTAGAAAAATAATGATCATAAAATTGTAACTGATTTTATACCACAATAAAAAATTACTTATTGTCTCAAAAAATTATCGGAAAAACATTATTCATCAAAATATTATTTTAGGAATACATTTTATGAAAATTTATTTTTATATTATTATATTAATTATTAAATAAATAATTCAATTGTAATTAATTATTTTTTACTTATAAAAAAACATAACATTACTAATAAATTTTGAAATGTTTAACTACATTTTCTGTGATATAATTACATCATATTTCAATTTATAAGATACATAAATTTTATTTATAATTTCATGGGTGAGGTTACTATTAAATTTCAGGATTATTATTTATATGTTTCATATTATTGTTCATATGGTAATCCTACTCTTCTAATAGTATATTATTCTTGACTTGTAGAAATAATTATTATTTTATTAATCCGAAATATATAAGGATTTTAATATGTTGTATATATGATTTTAAGTTTTTTATACGATATAAAATTAGTATATGAAAGGGTAAATGGAATTTATAATAGTTTTAAGAGGTTACATTTTTCCCCACATTTGAAATATCATCCTTGAAATTTTATTTTACACAAAGTGGTTATGGTAATTCTCCAAAATCAGATCATATGGATACCATTTTTCATATTAATACATATGGATTCTCTACAACACATTGAAATGGTTGGTTGTCTAGTGGAATAGATCCTTATCTCTCCATTCCAAAATTATTATTGACTATTCTCTATAATATATATAATATTCTAGTTTTACCACCTTTATGTTCAGTATATGTTTGGGATCTGGTTTCTACTTCCTTGAGAGTGATACATGAAACACATCATGTTCTTGATCCTTATTCGGTGGAATTGCAAGCTGATAGGCCATGAATCTTATGTGGTCAAGGATAAAAAAGGGTACAATGTTACATGGTCTTACATTTCCTTTCTATCCAATAAACAATTCTCTCTTCCATGGTGATATTTGAAGGAAGACATTATCTACAATGTCGAACTCCATGTCCTTTTGATGGTTGTCAGCATATCTCATTTTCTCACTCAGAGTAGCTTTTATATGCTTATGGAAGACCTAAACCTTATCTGTCATCTATTTTACTAGATAATATCCAATTAGCTATCAATATCCAACTTTATCCCAACCATACGTAGTTCTAAATCACTTTTAATTCAGAAATTCATATGGAACAATGGAATTACACATGTTGACGCTATATTTGTATAAGAACTCAACCAATGGGAGATGAGGGTCCCATAAACCTTTGAATTATTAAAACAATTCATATAATATCTTTGAGAAACTGAATATTCTTTTTAGATTGTTCTTCAATTTGGTGGTGAAGGGCCATGTTGAAATTCAATTCAAAACTAAATGCATGATAAAGACACCTCTAAAATACAGATGTGAACCTAGGATCACTATCAGAAGAAAATTGAGAGTAGTACCCCATGAATTCTTAAAAATTCCATATGATATATCATTAATGGTTGTTCAAGTGATAGATAATACATATTAGAGATAAAGTGATAAGTCTTGGTGAGCTAGTGTTCCATAACCCATATAGAATTATTTCACTTCACTGTCCCCGACAGACCCCTGACAAATTCCATAGGGAATGCTCCCATATCCACATGGGTATAGGAAATGGTTGCATCATGTATTTGGGATTGTTTCAATCTTATTTGACATGATTACAAATCAATCACCATGAGATATACATAGTAATATTTGTCTTCATGTTTTCAAAATAGAAGTGTACTCGAATATCTAAATACATCATTGTGCTACCAGGATAGATCGTGAATGATAAGCTATGTACATTATCAAACAACTCCATCATTATAGGTGTGGAAGGAAAAGAAACCTGTGTTACAAACTAAATCACACCATCATCATCAATATGGGACTCTTTCAGCTTCCTTTCCTGGGTTTCATTCACTTTCTTTTGAAACTGCAGAACATTCATTTGTGCCTCCATAATATTCTCTTGTATAAATGGTTTGGTGATAAATTCAGAAAGATATGATATATTATCTTCCCTTATGATTTGTTGATCCATTCTTTTCATATCAATGAAGATAGGTTCTTTTTCAGTCTTCAACATGGATATATAAGAATGTTCTTTTCTACTAATATCATCATCTACCTTGTTTTCCATTATCAGATAATATTGAATAAGGGAATCATATTTGTTGATTATATCTAACCATTTCCTCTAATGCATGTTAAACTAGTTTGTGGAAATGTAAACCTTAGAATATTGTGATCTATATATTAATCACCCATTTAACCATTTAGTTATTTCCACATTATTTTCAATGAAAAAACACAGCATCATGCTCTAGATCAGGCATAGGGTTATTTTGAAAATGAATCATCAAGTATATTTAGGAATATGCTATCACATTATCATTTTTCATGAGTAAACAACCTAGATCATTCAAGGAAGTACCAATATATATCACAAAAATATTCTCCACTTTTCAGTTATGGGAGTATAGGTTTAGTGATCTGCCTAATATTTTGATCGTTGAAGAATTCCTCACAATATTATGTCCTTAAATATTTCACCACATTAATTGATTACTTAGTTAGTGGGATTTTACAATAACGAGAAATGTCTCAAAAAATGATGGTAGTAACCATATAATCAAACAAAACTATGGATTTTTTGACACTATAGGTTCTGGTCCATTCTTCAATCACCTATGTTTTTGGAGGGTCCACAAAAGTTACCTCACCTATGATCACATGTCCCAAAAACATGACATTCTTCATCTCAAAGTCACACTTTCAAAACATGGAATACAACATCACATTTCACAAAATCACCGACAAAAGCATTATATATTATTAAAGATCCTTTTTACTCATGGATTATATGTTAATTTCATCAATAAACACGACCTCATATTTTTCGATGTAATTTCAAGAGACTCTATTAATAAAATCCATGAATATCGTAGATGAATTAGTACGTCCGAAGGGAATCACAAAAAAAAATCATAGTTAAAATACCTTGTAATGAAGTTATTCTAATGAGATTCTTCTTAAATACCCTTAAAAAAATGATATCAAGAAATAAGATCCAAATTTTAAATGAATGGAGCTCCTCATTGAAGACCAAACATGTCATCAATTCTTGGGAGAGGATACTTGTTCTTTATGTTGAGATTGTTGAGTTACTGATAATCAATACACAATTTCATTGATCCATTATTCTTCTTGAAAAAGACCACCTACATAGCGCCATGTGATATACTAAAGCAGATGAACCCTTTTTCCAAATTCTATTATAGCATCGTCTTTAACACCTCTAGTTAAATAGGATCCATCCATGAGGGAAAATTTTAGATAGAAACAGCTCTGGGTATGTGTTATATTGAGAACTCTAACTCACGATTCTGGGAAGTATGTGTTAATCATAGGGGAATACATCACTTTATTCCATGAAAATAATTATTTCATCTTTGTTGACAGTCTCGATTGACTCAACCATTTGATAGTGGTACGATTCATCTGATAAAATCAACACCCACACCGTTTAAGAATTTTCAAAAAGAATAATCATGATCATCTATTCATTTATAGTGGTGAATGGGATGGTATTGAATTTTAAAAGATATTTCCTTTTCTTAATACTAAATATGTGCTCTATGTAACGAGAACCAATCCATTCCCATTATTGCATCAAATTCCACCTTGGGAAGTATCATCATATTTTCTAGATGAATCCTTCCACATATTCCAATAAAATGAGATTTCAACACTTGGATTTTAACGATAATACCACTTTTTTTATGTACATCTGTACTAAAATGTTTTAGTTACATGATTAAATACTTCTAGATAAATTGTGAGTTATAAAGGAATGTGTAAAAATAGAATCAATTATGAATATTCCCATTCTTGAGTGAATATAAGGTATACATTATATGACTTCATTTTCTAGCTCCACCTCCACAGTAGTTATGTTATGAGCCTTATCTTGTTCCATTGGAAATTTTGGGTGATGATGCTAATTTCCCTAGAGGAATCACGGTTTCATGCACTGTCTTTTATAGTTCCCCATATCCCTATTGTCGTAGCGTTGGACTATGTGCGGTGATCTCCCTTCAAACAACACATTCCAATACCTTTCAGTGTCTTTTTGACCTTCTTGAGATTAGTGTCCTTCTCTCCCAAACATAAAACATTTCCCCATCCCATTGAGAAAATTCCAAGATGCTTCTTCCCAAATTTTATATTGGTGGGTCGCAGTGTTTTCCTTGAACCATTCTCATTAGATACCCTGACATGAAACTCCAACCTTCATTTCTAATAACAGTATCCATGGGACCATTCTCCAAACTCCAAATACACTTTGATATTACGTCGAATAATTTCTTCATAATTCTCAAATTCTCTAATTTTAAGAGCCTTTCAAAGGTATAATTTTAATCCACTGAAGAATCTATCTATTTTCTCTATCAGTGTTGATAAAAACCCAAACCATACCATGAAATCCTTGTGAAATAATCTTCATGGGCCATGATATATTTACCATAATTTTTTGTTAACACTATGAATTATATATACATATTCGTATTAATATTTAATGATACATACATTTTATTGAACATTATCATAAAGTATTCACAATACATCTCTTAAATTTCATCTCCTGGATTAGTGTTTTTTATAAAATACCACCATTGGTATGCCTATACATCTTGATGGTTAACAGAAAGAGTGAACTTCTCCACTATAGAATTGAGAGGGACATAAAATATCTTCTCCATTGAGTTGAACTAGTATTCCACAACAAGTGGATTAAATGATCAATTGAATGACGACGGTCATTGATTCATAAAAAACTAGACAGAAAGCTGGTGATACATTGGTGAAAAATGATGTTACAGATTATTTCAGATATTATTCATAACTTGAGAAAACAAGGTAAGCATCACCATAATGTTTTGAACTCCACCTACCAAGGCATTGGGGTTGTCATTTAGGAAATCGCTGCATTGTCCCTTGCATGGGTTTCTAAAATGATTTCTCTTGGTTACCACCATTTTATAAAAAGTACAATGTTAGAACATGACATATTTTTAGAAAATATTCTTATATGATTACATATACATAGTCTCACAGTATTTGTTTTCACTATGGATCCATAATCCTAATTAATTTTTTTTAAACCATGCATCTAATTGAGTCGATATACATCATGCCTTTATTACATTACATTTAAATCATTTTAATGATAAAAAATATCAAAAAATTACACAATAAGAATATAATGTTTTAGTGTCATGGGAAAATCTGGACCATACATATCTTTTACAACATAAAACATATACATTTATTTAATTTTTTCATCTCTGGATAATTATTTACAATTGAGTTCCCATTAGTAAATATGAACACTTGTGGATATACAATAAAAATTGGGTGAAATAAATGAAAATTAAGAGGATAAGAACAATATACAATACATCATGTGGTGGTAATAATCATTATCATCATAACATAGGCATAGTATTATAAAAATTATAGGAAGAAATAATAAAAATCATTAAAAGTGGAAATGAACTAAATTGAAACCTAATGTATTAGTCATATACTACCAAACATAGTTGTGAAAAATGATAGAATACTATTCATGGATATTTAACATTAACTAATAAGATTCATTACATAATACAATACATTGGATCACTGTATAATCCAGGTGCCCCTGTCACATCATAACATCCACATAGTACTATATAATTATGAGTGCACCCATCCCATTATAATTTAAAATTATCATGTATTCCACATATAAATTAAATTAATATTCTACATAAATAACCCATTTAAATGAATGTTATTCATTAAATAAATGAAATAATAATATTAAATGTGTTCTCAAATGAGAAAGGGATGAACATATATGATTTTAGCACCATCAACAAGGATTAAGAAGAAAAAGGTGGATTTTTGAAAGAAGAGTTCACTAGGAAAACACTGCGTTTGATATATACTATAGTATAAAATATTTGTATCCCAACAAAGGATTATAATGAGGAAAAAATTATTTTTACGAGATATTTATACTAAAAATGGATTAAAAGAGGGGAAACCAGAAGAAAGAAATTTGTGTTTGAGGATTCCCCTTACATTGTACCTCAACATTTTCTTCACATCAATATCTTATATAAATACATTATATTCATTAATTAACAATTATAAAACATCTATACCTGAATATTAATTATTATTTCAATTAGTTTTCAATGGGCCATTGTATGAGTTATAGAGTTTAAAATCATTGATTAGGAGTGCTCTTTTTCATAGTTTTTAGGAATTGTACACTTTTATTCATTAATGGAAGTCCATTTAAAACATGGATAAACCTAAAAATTTTATATAATATGATATTATTTATATTCCAAAATATTTTATGTCCTTATAATGATTTTTTTATATTTCACGATGATAAAAAATAACATAAATGTTATTGATGATCGTTTTAGGTTAATTTGGACAATTTTGGATCATAAAAAAAATGTTTTTTAATCCATTGGTATTATTTACAAAAGTTGTATCTAAAAATTAAAATGGGTTACCACATAAATATTATAATAATTATTCTTCCATTTAATGTTTTTCTTGATAGCCTTGGGAAAATAAAGGTGCATCACTAACATTAATGTTAAATTGACACATGTTGGTAAATTATTTCATTTTAAAAATAAAAAATTGAGAGGAAGGATTTTTATGAATAATATTCCAAAAACAAGATAGAATAAAAAATTATCCATTGTACAAGATTTATCATGATAGTTTGATAAGATATATTGATGATGATAGAAAAAGAAAAATGAACTTTGAATAGAATTTCAATGAAAAGATAGAGAGGAATATCCTCTTGAATGCACCTCATGGGATCCTCATCAAGACAAAAAGGATGTAATAGGTTATGAGAATAGGATATTATACAAGCTTGTGAGGGTATAGTTCTTGTTTTTGGGAATATTTTGAACTACTAATGATGCTATAGTGGTCTGTGGAAATGATGTTGTGAGGGGTTGTACTTATAGTGGCCGGGAGATGATTTTTATCAATAATATAATAATTTTTTTATTATTTTGTCTATCTAGAATTAATTTGATGCGATTTATTAGGAAAAATATTCAAATAATGAAGCAACTTTCGATACGGTTGTATTACATCATCTTTACATCACTTTTGACACAATAATTTCAAGTATTTAGCATTTATCATTAATTATCGTATTTTACGATTAATAAAAAATTCAATTATTTTAGATAAATTTCAAAAATTCACACTAACCATTTGTATACAGGTATAATCCACAAATTAACTACATTTTATGTAAATAAATTTCTAAATAGGAATAATTTTTATTTTAATTTAAATCATCATTTAAGTAGAAAATACAGATTTTAAAATTGTAACTGATTTTATATCACTTTGAAAAATTAAATAAGGTATAAGAAAATTATCATAAAACTAGAAGATATCAAAATATTAATTTATAAATTAATTTTATAAAAATAAATTCTTATTGAAATTATTATATTAATTATAAAATTGTAATTAAATAATTATGACTTATTAAAATTAAAATAATTAATTAATATTTTTTAAATATATGCATAGATATTCAATTATATGATTACATCATATAAAAATTTATATTATGCATAAATTTTATTTCTACATTCATGGGTGAGGTCACTATTTAGATGGCTATTTACTTTTTATATGGGTGATATTACTATTACTAAGGTCAAATTAATATTTCATTAGTATAGGTTTTTAAATTCTAGAGATTAAAATAATTTAATTAATACATAATTTATAATGGTTTTATTATGGATTCTAAGTGATTTTATTCGAATTTTACTATATAAAATTAAATTATAAGTGATAAATATAATTGAAAAAGGTTTTGGGTCATTTGGATATTTTTGGATCCAACAAAAATAATATCAAAGAAATATGCCTGAGACCAACTATAGTAACAAAGATCCAATGTTTTCTTTCATTCCAAAGATATATATACATTTTGTGAAATAAGTTTCAAGTTTATCTAATCCACTCAAAAAGTTGAATCGGAATGGAGTTATGATCTTTTGGACAAAGGAGTGTGGATATAATTTCAATGTACTAAAAGGACGGTTATCTAATAAAGCATTGCTCACACATCCTTATATTGGAGTTTTTTTACTCTAAAGTGATACGTCCAAAAATTATTAGGGTTGTGTTCACATAAAAAATGATATTGTGAAATAATTTACATAAAAAAATTGAAAATACGTTATAAAATTAACCAAATTAGGGTTTTAAGATAACTGTGGTAATATTTGCAATAAATATATGGAGGTATTATATGTATTGTTAAATTTTTGATATTTAGATAGATAGTTAATGTTTAATGTATATTTACACAAAATGGTTTTGAATATTAATAAAATAAGATTGTTAGAGTTGATTAATTATTAAAAAACTCATTAAATTACCACACATGGAATGTAAACAAGGTGGAAAATTATTTGAGTTGAAAGGACCATGCTAGAATATACATGATGAGGATAAAAAATCCAATATATATGGACTTCCAAAGGATAGATCATCGAATTTTAAATGATGGGGAGAAATATTATAATTCTCAAATTAATTTTCAATAATGTATACAAGTAATGATTAAAGATGTGTAGATGGAAGTCGTAGATCTACAAAATAAGATGGAAAATGTTTCAGAATTGAACCTTCATTATGATGGAATAATAAAGTTCAAAAAAATGATTTTTCTCTTCCCATACCAGAATTAAGGATTGAGCTATTGGATTATTCTCATAGTTCTTCATTATCTATTAATACAAGAAGCCAAAATATTAACATGGACATGATTGTATATTTTTGGTGGGATGGAATGAATGGTTATTTTTCAAAATATGTCTTTCAGTACTTGGTTGGTCATCGTGTTCAGCTTGAGAGATATAATTCTTAGAGGATGTTACAACCATTACACATAATATAATTGAAATGGGAAAACATTACGGTATAATTTTCCATTGAACTTTCTGAAATAATTAATTACCATAATTCATTATATGTTATAATTGATCTCATATTTATTTCAGCACCATTCATATATATTATAGTGGATTTATATCTTGATCATCTTTCTAGGTTATATGTAAAATAGGTGGTAATATTGAAATGATTATAACATTTTATTATATCTGATAGGGATTCGAGGTTTAATATGATGTTACATAGAACCCTTCTCCATTATCTAGAAACATAGTTATGTTTCAGCACTGGTTGTTATCCCCACATATAGCATCAGCCCGAGGGGATAATCAAAACTCAAAGAAGTCATGTTGAGAGCTTATTACATGGACTACAATGGATATTGGGACCAACGCATACCTCAGCTACATGTTTCATATAACAATATATTTCAATGTAGTATTCAGGTGGGTCCTTGTGAAGCCCTATATGGAATGATGTGAAGAACTCTAAACAGTTGGGATGATTTTAGGGAAACAAAGATACTAGAACCTAATCTTGTTGATGAATTGAAATAAAAGGTCACATCTATTCACCAAATCAAAAGAGAATCTCGGAAATGAATTTTTTCATTACGATGACATCTAATAAAAATTCATATATTTTTTATTTTGTGACATAGTATTTCTTTAGATATCTTCTGGTAAGAGAGTAATGATATTTGAATAGAAGGGAAATATGAAACCTGGCTATATTGAATTTTTTAAAATATTGGATCTTGTTGTAATGGTAGCTTACCAATTGGTGCTTCTAATGAATCTCTATCAAGTTAACTATGTTTTCTTTCATTAACATCAATGAATGTTCATACCTATTACATCATATGTACGAATCATAGATGTTATATAGCTTGAGAATGATATTTCTCCTGATGAACAACTGGGATATAATCTATATCATGAAAAAAAGTTCTATAAAACAACCCCACTTTATGGGATAATGTCTTATGGAAGAACCACTGATTTTAAGAATCTATGTGGAATTTTGAGGATGTGATAAGGAATAATTATACTCATATGTTTGTATCCCAATAATGAATCTCTAGCGTTAAATTCAGTTTACGTTGTGTAGAATGCAACACCCTTATGTTTTTATGAAATATAATAAATAATTTGAATTCTTAAATAGCATGCATTTCAATAAATTGTGAATTTAAATGATACACAAGAGACCCTTGATATAAAATATCCAATTTAACAAGATATTAGGTTAGAGGTAATATATATAACTAACTTCTCATTATTCATGGTAAATCCATCAGAAATTGTTTTTATAAAAAAATGTAAATAAATTATATATTTATTTTGGTACTGACATGTTGAGTCTATTACTATAATTAAATTAAGATAACGAAATATATATTTTATATTATTAATAATTTTTTTTATATTCACCCAATTTATATTCTTTTTATAATATATGAATAAACCCTCTTTGATGTAGAAAAAACTATATTTTTCTAATGGATAATCTTCCAACATTTAATGGTGAAGCACTTTTAAATTTAGATTTTGGTTCATTAATTATTAATATATGAAAAAATAAAAATTTAAGTAGGAGTAGGATATAAAAGTTTACTTTGGATTTATTTTTATCATTTCAAATAACATTAATGTTTTGATGAATAGTAAAAATACAGTACAATTTCAATGAAAATTACTTTTTCATCCAATTAATTTATATGACTAAATTATAATATTATTATTTTTAGAGTATAAATGGAATATATTTTTTTCATTCAATATAATGTATATAATTACCATTAATTTTATATTGAATTCAGATGTGCAAACATTTCAATCATTTTCAATGTTTTAAGATAGAAAATGTGTTCTCTCTTTCTGAAAACAAAATAAATTTTTAATTAATTATTGAAAGTTAACTAGTTTAAATTTTGAAGAATGGATTTCATATAAGGAATCAGTATGTACAAATTATGTAAATAGCTATATTTTATTTTTGGGTAATTATGAATAGTAACTTTGGTAATTTTTACTAACACAGTAAATAGATAAATGAGGTAATTAAGGTCAAAAATAATATCATAATATTAACCTTACACTTGTGCTAATATTATTGGAGTAGTGTGTATCAACCAAAATCATAATTCAGAATAAATTTTGTCCTTTAGAAGCCACTTTGATGAGATTAATACATTTAATATATTTTATTCAAAGAAAAGTTAAATATATATTGCTTATATATTAATAAGTATATATTTTTTAAATCAAGTTTATGAAGAAGATAACATCGATTATAAATACTCTTTTAAAAAATGTTTTTATTTACCATTATAATTTATTTATAATTTTTTGGAAATAAATAAATACATTAATATCGTATACTTTAATGATGGAGAAATTATTTAATTGATGTGAAATCAATAAATTAATTATTATTTATGTGATAATAACCATTAAAATACGAAAACACTTGAACAAATCTTTTTGGTCATGTATATATCGATCAAAACCATCCAATGGTCGTGTTATTGACCATTTTAAGGCTTATAAATGAAATTATTATATATATAATAATTTTTTTTAAAATGATCATAAACATGTCACATTAATGTTTTAATATGTATAAAATTTTTAATGTTGGATTCTATAGAATATTTATTCAATTAGATGTATTATTATGAAATATATAGATTTTATATTTGTCTTAATATTTTTTTTAAATTTATATTCGACAATTATTCGTATTAAATTAAAACAAAAATCTATTTATGAAGTATTTTATTAATTGAAATATGAAATATATTATTATAAAAATTAATAAAAATATAAAATTAGATAATAAATATGTCCAATTAATTTCATTAATGGCCTTGACACATGTTTAATATAACAAAATAATTGTATCAATGTTAAAATGATATCTTAATATTTCTATAAATCAATGAATCGAAATAGTTCTTACCCCAGTTAAAAAATAAATAGAATAACTAGGTGTTCATTAAAATGATAAGGTTTAAATTAAATGAAAAACATCTAAAAATTTTATAGGTTGATTAGATTAAAACCTTATATTATATAATATTATAAATTGGTACATTTTTTATTTTTTTTGGTTAGATTTAAATATAAATTAATATTTTTGGAGATCCCAATATAACACCTCACCTCAATTATAAAGTGATATCGACTCCCTTACATATTCACTTCACATTGAGCCTTCATCCTTAGCAACCCCATACAAATTTCATTTCAAAATTTCCCTAGTAAAATTATAGATTTTTTTGGTCTTCTTAAAAGACCAAATCTAGTACATTAAGAGGATATTAACTGGGATCATTTCGAAGAAGAGGTAATATTTTATAGTGATTGTTTCAAACTTATTTCTTCCTCAACTTACTCTTCATGATTTTTTTCATTATAATGTAATAATTCCTTTAAAAATAATGTAATTATATGTTATTATGATTTTTAAACAATTATATTACATCTTCTATCCATCATATGTAAAACAAAATCACCATACATTCGTACTTACAATTCCTCCATGCCACGGTGTATTTAGTTTTTCACCACTAGCATACATATATGGTTGTTATTATGAAAATAATTTCTATATTTTATTACTATATTAAGATATGTTTTCACAAATATTATACACGATGAAATTTAATATCATTCTACTATTATTGGAATGACATCATCGCTTGTGCATATGTATGGCCAACCATATCTATAGTGTGAAATACTACATAATACATGATCATAATACAATCATTATTATATAAATGAAATGAATTAATAAATAAGATATATATCATACTAATATTATTATGTAATTGATATAACTCTAACCTACTATGAGGAACATTAAATTATCTGAATAAAACAAGAGTATGAAAAAATAAATGTGAACACTAGATAGATGAGTAATAATGTAAGTAACAAATAGATGATAATATGATCATATATGTGTAGGATTGAAAAAAAGAATGTAGATGCTAAAAATACAATAGGGTATTGAATGGTATACTATTACAAATTCCATTGTAACTTTTTAAATATTGTATAAATCATTCTATTTTTTAACAATGTTAAACAATGAAAATTCACAAGATATCATAGTTCTACAAACATGCTAGATTCCATAAATATGGTTCCGAAAATGAAACATAGGAAAAGTTTACAAGGGAAAATATTCTACCTTAAAGCATATACAATGATACTAATCAAAGTATACAAGTACAAGAATTTATAAGATAGTTATACATTCCATGTCAATCAAAAGACAGTGGAAATAAAACATGTAGCAATACAATTAACAAGTATGAAATCATTTAACCCAAAGACTAGGGTATCCAACAAACTTGGATAAAGTTCAGTTGGTTTATAATTTCAAGAAATTATATCTTACCCACACCAGGGTCATCCTTCAATATTAATATCAGAGTCTATCTTTCTATCCTCACAAGCCCTCGAACTTCAAGATAGTTAGCACCTCTGTCTTCCTATCACTGGAAGCCCTTGATTGTACACAACAATAATCGGAGTCGCACGAAGCAATATGAACAAGATGTTCTGTACACCCAAATCATTAGAGTCTCTCTATATAGAAATCACGTCAACAGCATGCAATCTCTATATTGATCAATGTGTGTGGATCTCATTCAAATGATATCTTATTTATAGGCACATCTACAATGGTCAGCTCCCTCCACCAACGATCATTTTTTTCCTTGAATTTCAGAGGGACCTATACACATGTCACTGAAACAACGGTTAGTTAGAAATAGAATGCATGAAATAATTTTAAATCTATAACAACAATATGTAAATATGTTTTCATAACCAAATCTTTTTTCTGGACTCTAATGAAAAATCTAGTTCGGTGTCTATGAAAATAGACATTTGGATTCTATATTGCATGGATATTCGAATTTTGTTTTTAAGGTAATTTGAAACCAGAATTATATAGACTTCAGAGTCTTAATAATGAGGAATTCAGAGTTTGAATTCTATGTAATTCAGAGTCTAGTTTATAAGAAATGTTGAGATTGAATTCTAAGGAATTTTAAAGTTTGAATTCTAAGTAATTCATAGTGGGATTCTAGGGAATTCAGAGCCCTAATTATAAGGAATTCATAACTGGATTTCTAAAGAATTCAGAGTCTAAATTCCATGAAATTTGGATTCTGAATTCTAAGGAATTCAGAACTTGAATTTCATAGAATTCGAAGTCTAAATTTTCCAGTATTCAGAGTCTGAATTTCAGAGAATTTGGACTCTGAATTTCAGATAAATTGGAGTCTAAATTTCATAGAATTCAGAACATGAATTTCGAACCTGAAAATAGAAAACTATATTTCAATGTAATTATACAATTCCATGGTTTGTAGATGTGAAACATATTTTTTCACATAGGAATAAAATGAGTATGATTTAGAGAAAAAAAAATACGAGTAATGAAAAATATGTAAGGATAAATTTTCTTTGGGGAAATAATTTTTTTCCTTATTACGGAAAATAAAATTTTCCTAATGATAGAGTGTTTGGGATTTTCAAAAAAAGAGTAATGAAATAGCCATATGGAAACCTTACTAACTCAACAATATTCCAATTTTTTGAAAGCATAAACATCATTACTAAAAAGAATATAAGGAATTTTAAATTTTATAAACTTAAAAATAAAAACATATCTCTATTTACATCGAGATCAATGTGAATACGACTAACTCCCCCTCAGGCTTTGTAAACCCTAAGGATCGTATTCTTGATTTCATGAATGAGATTTTTCAATTTACTACATTTAAAATCTTCATGATAACCCCCACCCCTCTTTGATGAACTCCCCTTCACCTACAGAAATTTATTCATTACTTAGTATTCTTTTTGACACTCCATTATCCTCCTTTGTGATTTTAAAAAAGAAATAAGGGGAATGGAAAAGAAATTTGGTACCTTAAATATTAGTACTAAAAATCAATAATTATGAAGTGCAACAAGAATTTTATAATGATTTGATGAATTTGTACAACTAGGAAAACAAAAAAAAGATCATATTTGGAAAATATTATCCTTCCTTATCTTTCGACATCAGCTTCTTCACAATGCATATTAGCTTCTTGATCTCTTAATGATCTTCTTCAATATGCTTGAGAAGATAATCCTAATATTCAGTTTTCTTCACTAAGGAATTTATCTTTTCTTCCCGATCCTTAAGAATCTCTTTCTGGGATATCAAGATTTCATCCTGCTTAAACATATTCTCTTTTATCTCAATTATGAGATCCCTTTCCCTCTTCCAAGTCATGGTCATAGAATTTAGCCTCCCATTCATATCCATGACTTATTTCTTCTGAGATGTCTATTCAAGAGTTAACATTTCATCAAAACAATTAGTGAGAACCTTTATCTTAACAACTTCGGTGTCTGAAGAATCTTTGAAAATATCTTGGAAATCATCAATGATTATTATATCTTATATTGTCTTCCTAGACTAGCTTTTCATCTTTTTACATGATTTTTATGAATCTCATTGCTAATTAGAAAAGATTCGAAATATTCCTTGATACTAACACATTTATCCATCACAATGGAAAAAAAAATCTGATTTTTGATTTAATTTATGTTGAGGCATCAGGAATCATGATTCTATAGTAGTAAATAAAGGAATTTTTCCAACAATGTTTTTTAAATACTGAGAAACAAAGTCATGTCTAAGTGAGGATAATTCTGAATCCAAGACATTGGTGGTTGGGGAATCATTTTCTATTTCAAAAGAATTCCTCATTGATGAAAAACCAACATCTTTATTTTTTAAAATAGTATTTCTAGGTTTATCAACTACCAACTATTTTCCCTTATCATCATTTGGAAGGACTTATTCTTTTCTGGGTGATTCTTGTTCACTATCTGATAGCTGAAAATTTTTATCTTCATCAATTTCTTCCTTCTCGGGTTCTGCCTCAAAATACTCTGGCAGTATGAAAGCATGATTGATAATTTCTTCTTTAGAAAAAATATTCAATTTTTCATCACCCTTCTCATCTTTTCCAAGGGTAGAATGTTTTGAAGACTTGGCTTTAGATGACCATATTGATAAATTCATAGAAGATCTTTCCTTCTCATGGAAATCATTTACATGCTCTGTCAAGTCCTAAGAATCAACGTCTCCTTATTCTTCTTCCACGTCTTATTATTTCACTATTTATTCTTATTCATGTCATTACAGAATCACCAAATTCTTCTATGGATTCTCTAGAAACATTTCTATCAAAAAGGATTCTGGTACAAGAATTTGTTCAGAGACTTTTTTAGCAGCCATATGAAGGGATTGAACTATCTCAGTTTCAGACATCAACTTTTTTTGTTTATCATTGTTAGAATCTCACACACTTCAGACACTTTTATATTTATATATTTTTCCTCAGCAGGGTCCAGACCAAACATAGGATCCCATACCTTTCGGTTTTTTCTCATCCTCTCTCTATTTAGTGAATACATCATCAGGACAAGCTTTTCTGCTTCTTTGGCTTTAGAGGTGCTGACAGAGTTTCCCTAGCTACTAGAGATTTTCCTTTCTCTTCTTGTTAAATGATCTTCCACATCCTTCCACATTTCGTTGATGTTTCAGCCATGCCAGACTGTTTTTTATAGATATGTTTTTCTTCATACAAATTTTTAAATTCCACAGATTAACTGTTAATGACAATCATCATCATCCTTAGAGTATCATCACTCAAAAGCATCACATTATTATTTTACATCATAGGAGAGCAAGGAATCAAGAAATACAGGAGACAATGAACAATAATCATTGAATGTATAGCCATATACATGATAATATGAGACCTCAGATTTCCATTTTTTATATTCTCAATCGTAAAAAAGATTTTCTTTACCATGTATATCTTGCACATGTTCACTAGGAAATCTAGATTATAAATATCAATTTTCGTTATGGTATCCTTGTCCCCTTTTCATAGAATGATAAATCCTTGAACCCATAGTTCAAGAATCTGAAAGATTTTAGACAGGTGAACAATATTTAGAGTCTTCAATTATTTCAGGCCAAGACACTTTAGGGATTTTTTCATATCCAAAAATCTTATCCCATTAGGTAGCCTGTGTGAGAAAAACTCTACTTCTCCTTCATACAAAATTCCAATTAAGCTTGGTTCCTTTTGGTATGAATGAGAATGAGTCATTCCATAACAATTAATGTAAAACTTGCCTATACCTTCTTCCATGAAGAACATGTTATTTCATAGAATTCAATCAAAAAATCCAGAAACACCAGATCTTGTGACTTTGGTTTTGATATGAAAACACTCTCGAAATCCTTGATCTTGATATTCATAGAAATAATGGATTCATACTAGGAAAAAACTTTCAGATTGACAGTCCTTTATGGGTAGATCTACCACTCGGATATTTCCATATAAATTTACATTTATTTTTTAGAAGAGGCTTCAGTAGACATTCAGAAGTAAGGAAACATTAATGATCTATAATGATAATAAAAACATAGGAAAAGCTTCAACACACAAAGGCTTAAGGTTTGATGTGGGACAAGAATCAGGTGGCCATTATATAAGAAAATTTAATTGACGACTCATCTTCTTTAATTGACCCAACAGTTGCAAAGTTATTCAGAATATCTGACAGTTGAGATGATAGTGGGAGAATGATTTTGATAGATTCTGATTATTTGTTGTTTTTAAGGAAAATCTCATATTTATGGAAATGTGAATACAATGATATTTTTAAAAACAAAAACAAAGTACTAGAATGTATAAGATTATTACAAAAATTTATGAAACGAAATATAGCATTTAGATTGCCTGGATGATTATTCATAATGAGGAAAATTCTTATTGAAGAACATTAGAATCCAAAAAATTTGATTATGAAAACATTGACAATGATCATTTTGAATATGAAATAATTTAGAATAAAAAAATAGATTATGAAATATTTAGACTATGAATCATTTTAGACTTAGAAAAATTTAGACTACAAGTTGTTTTTGACTAATAAGGAAATGTAATCTCTTTATGAAAAATATTTTTTACTATAAGGAGATTGGTTTCAAAAATATGTTAATGTGGAAGATTACATTATCAATTTCATTCCTATCATCTATTAAACATATTCAAATCTATCAGTTCGAATTTTTTTTAAAAATATCAGCAAGTTGATCCTGTGATCCGATAAATTGATGAATGATATCTCTTTCTTGGGTGTGATCCCTAAGAATGCAGTGCCTATATCTATGTCTTTTGAAAGAGAATGATGTGCATGTAATTTACATACAGAAATGGTACAAGTATTATCACACAGTATTTGTGATTTTTTAAAACTCATACCATAGTTTTTGAGTGTGTGTTGCATCCATAACACTTGAGCACTACAACTTATAGGCGCTACATATTCAACATCAGCATTGGAAAGTGCTACTGAGTGTTTTGATTTTACATGACCAAGAATCAAATGAATCCCCTAAGAAATGAGTAGTTCCAGATGCACTTTTCATATCCATTCTACAACTACCAAAGCCAGCATTATAAAAACCATTAAAATCAATATTTTTTCCATATGTATAATAGAGTCTTAAATCCATGGTTCCCTTTATATAGTGAATAATTATTTTCTATTCCATTAAATGAGATTCTATAAGATTTGATTGATATCGATCACATAAGCATATAGAAAAAATTATTTCTTAATAACTAGTTATCATTTAATGTAGACTTCCTCTCATAACTCTAAAAGATGTTTTGATCTACTGGTTTTCTAGATTCATCAAGATCAAGTGAATTTGAGGTACCAATGGGAGTACTTATACTCGTAATGTTGTCATATCCATACTTTTAAAAAAGACCATTAATATACCTATGTTGGGATATATAGATTCATTCCGGTTTTTTAGAAATTTTAACACCAAGTACAAATTCTAGCTCACCCAACATACTCATTTCGAACTCAAATTTCATTAGATCTATAATGTAATCAATTAAAGATTGATGAGTTGAACCAAATATATTGTCATCGTCATTAGTTTTAACTATCAAAATATTTTTCTTAAATTTATTTTAAAAAAGGGTTAATTCATCATTTCACGTAAAATAATTATTTTGAAGCAAAAACAATGTATATCTGTCATACCAGGCTCTAAGGGCTAGTTTAAGAACATATAAAACATTTGTATGTTTAAAAACATGTTTAGGATGTTTTTCATCATAAAAATCATGATGTTGTTCAACAAAAACTTCCTCTTGAACATAACCATTAAGGAAAGAACATTTAACTTTTAAATGAATATACAAGTATTAAGGAAAGCACATTTAAAATTTTAATGAGCATAAACATTTATGATGTATTTCTTATCATTCATTAAAAAAATGATCGGTTTCATAAAACTTGAAATATACTGTTTCTTCAACAGTAAAATTATTTTTATTAGAAACTCTATAAGCCTTAGAAGCTATAGAGTAGCCTAAGAAAATTCCTTCATCAGATTTTTGTAAAAAATTTTGTAGATTATCTTTAGTATTCAGAATGAATACATTGAAAACAAAAACCATGATGTAAAAAATTCTAGGTTTTCTACCGTTCCATAACTCATAAGGAGTTTTATTAAGAAAAGGTCGAATCAAAACACGATATATAGTATAATATGAAGTAAATATAGATTCAGCCCAAATTTTATGGTTATAGAATATTCACTCAATATGGTACTTGTTATCTCTTGAAAAATTATTTTCCTTCTTTTGACCATGCCATTTTGATGATGTGTTATTGGTGATGAGATGTTATAAGTAATATCTTTTTTAATACAAAAAGTTTCAAAATCAGAATGTTGAAAATATTCTCCATGACCACTATGGATAGTTATCAACAGAATGTTTTTCTCATTTTTAACTTGGGATCTAATACTTTTGAAATATGAAAAAGCATCAGATTTGATTGCTAGAAAATAGACCCATGTTAACCTAGTGTAATCATCAACTAGAAAAAATACATAATATTGGCCTCCAATTCTTCTAGTTTGTATTGGACCAAAGGGTACCATATGCACTAATTGTAATGCATCAGGGTTTGAGACATCACCGACTGATTTAAAACATTATTTATGTTTCTTTTTATATTGAAAATGATAATTTTTTTTCAAGAATCAAATATAAGCTACGATATATACTTAAAGAGTCTTTTATTAGAGAGTTTACATGGGGTCCTAAGGTTATAGTGTCCTAAAAATCGATTCAACAACCAAGAATGATATTGCATTCTCTAAGACAAGGTAGTTCATGAATCCTATAGTCTTCTATGATTATTTTGTAAACATTATCTGCCCTATGGGTAGAAATAATAAACTCTTCCTTTGAATTGTTTACTATTCACTTATCATTCATAAAATTCACAACATTTCATTCATCAAATAATTAACTTATTCTAGTAATGTTTTTATTAATACACATAACAAATAAATCATTTAAAATCAATTTTTTTCCAAGATGAACAATATTACCTATAAAAATATTTTCTACCTAAGCATTATTTCCAAAAGTTATTTTTCATCCCTTAGTCTTGAAAATATTTTCAATGATGTTTTTGTTACCAGTCATGTGATGGGAAAACCCACTATCCATGTACCACATATTTCCATTGGTACTATCATTATTTTTTTGAAAATAAAAGAGTTAGACATTCAGAACCAAAATTTTCTTTGATCTGGAGATGTCAAAAAGGAAAATTTTATGAATCAAAATTTTCTTTGAAAAATAATATTTTTGAAAACCTAAAAACAGAGTTTTTTTACGGAAAAATTATTTTCACAATGACCACCAGACTAACACTTGTGCAGAAAGGATCACTTTGAGGAACAAAATAATTGTTACTAATAATCGGTTTTGAATTAGTATAACCAAGTACATAATTATTCCTTTGAAGTCAAATTTGGGAATACAACTTATCAAAGTTTTCCTAACATAAGGTAATTTTTGACAAACACATCACCAAGGAAAATATTTCATACATTAACATAATATCTATGTTTTTATCTTAAAAATATTTAGTTTGAACACTAGATTTAGTCTAAAAAGATTTCACAGCAATTACTTTTTCAATATCATTATAATGTTAATCCATATCAGAATTAACATCCTTAATAGTTTTTTAAATAATTTCCAAATCATAAATTTTATTATAAAGATCATTATAAATATATGATACTTCATTTGTAAGAATATAATTCCAAGAATTTTCGTTATCACACTTTTTCTTTACTTATGAATTTTCATAATCAAGGAGCTTAACAAACCTCAAATCTTCTTCACTAGTAAGTATATATTATCTTCATCAGAAAGAGATTTCTCATTCAAATATTCATAATATTTAATATCACTATAATTTTAAATTAAGGATGTATTGGTTATTGATTAATCATTATGTACCTTGGCCATTAAATAATGATTTTCAATATATAATCTTGTTAATAAACCATGATTCTTCTGACCAGAATATTCATAATTTGAGGATTCACTAGAAGAATGTCCACCACTGGAACACCATGTGTCATTAACATTCAGAACATTATTAGAATTTTCCTTTTTTACATCATTCTATTCCACTCAGAATGGTTTTTCTTTTCTTTCCTTTCTCTTAAGCATAAGACAATCTAGCCTTATATGCCCTCTTATTTTGCATTCATAAAAAGTTACTTCTGAGACTTTCTAGTCCTTTCTTTCATAATTCTTATATCTATACTTAAAGTAAATATTCCCAAATATCATGTTCATCCTTCTAAAAAGACTATCTTTTTCATTCTCTAAATGTTCACTTTCACATGATTTAGATAAAATGGTGAACTTCATTGATTTAGATCATGTTACTCTCTCAGGGGTCTTGGATTTCATATGATTTGAAGAAGTTATATAATCAACACTTCCATTCATAATCTTCTTCTTATTTTTGTCAAAATCATTCTTCATTCATGTTTCATGTTGAAGAAGTCTTCTATACATCTCATCAAGAGAATCCTGAGTAAATTTTCTATTGTCATCTATATATTTCCTCGTAAATTCACATTCACTAGGAACAATGTCTATAATCATGTTCACAAGAGCTTCATCATCCAAACCCTTCTATCACATTGATTGTAATCTATTGACAATATTCATGAATCTCTATTGTACCCTAAATATAGGTTCTCCATAAAAAAAAGAAAAAACCATGATACTCAACCATTTGCAGAGCTCTTCTAGTTTCAATAACATTGGATGATCCAATGTGAGTAACTTCATGGTTCTTTCAAATACCATTTGAATATTTATAAGAAAAAATATGGCTTTATATATTCATTGTCACAATATATAAAAAAGTATTTCAAAACTTATAGTTTAGTTGATATTCTGACATTTCATGATTAGTAAATGTTCTATGTTTTTTATCAGGAATCTTGTTATCCCCATTAGGCCTAACAACATTGTCTACTCCAGTATTAATAAAACAAGTTTGAATATGATCCCTCCATTATTCATAATCCTTCCCATAAAAAATAGGTGGTCTAGTAGGATTAAGATTCTCAATCAAACCATCATTCATTCATTCCATCTCAAATAAAATATATTTCCACAAAAACTTATTATTTACAAATGTATGTAAAATAGGATAAAAATCTCCAATGCACGGAAAATATAGAACAATGAATACTTGAGAATGAAAAATTATATGTGAATATATGTATATCAGAGACCTCCTCAGATTACAATTGTAGGATCAAAATAATGAATGTAGATTCTAAAAATACAAGAGGGGTGAATTGAATTATTTTAAAAATTCCTTCAGATTTTTTTAAAGATGCTATAATACTCTATATTGTTTAATAATGTTAAACAAGGTAAATTCAAAAGACCTCTTTGTTGTACAAATATACAAGATTCTAGAAATAGGGTTCGATAAATGAAACATAAGGAAAGCTTACATGGAGAAACATTCAAACATAAAGAATATAGAATCGTACCAATTAGATTATACAAGTACAAGAATGTATAAAATAATAATAAATTTCATTGTAAATCAAAAAACAGTAGAAAAAAACATGAAAAAATACATGTAACAAGTATAAGATCATTTAACCCAAAGAGTAGGGTATCCCACAACCTACAATAAAGGTTCCTTGATTTATATTTTCAAGAAAGTATATATTTACCACACCATGGTAAGCACTCGATAAGAATATCATAGTATGTCTTGCAACCCTTGGAAGCCCTTGAACATCAACGTAGTCAGAACCTCTGTCTTCCTTATAAAGGAAGTCCTCAAACGTAAAGGTAGTTGGCACTTATGTCTTCCTATCCTCGAAATCCCTTGATAGTACACAAAAACACTAGAAGTCACATGAAGAAATCTGAAAAATATGTTTAGTACACACAAATAATGAGAGTCTCTCTCTCATGAAATAACATTATTATCATGTTATCTCTAGATTGATCAATGTGTGTTGAGCTCGTTAAAATGAGCTCCTATTTATAGGCACTTCTCTGATGGTCAGCTCCCTCCTCCAACAATCATATTTTGCCTTGAATTCTAGAGATACAAGTACACGTGTCACTCAAAAAATGGATAGATAGAAATAGAATTCAAGACATTTTTTTATAACTATAACTAGATTAATTAAATATGGTTTCTCAACAAAATCTATTTTTCGAAGTATTGGAAAAAATGATGTTCGGAGTCTAAGGAAATAAATATTCAGATTCTATATTGCATGGATATTCGATTTCTTTTTTTCAAGGAATTCGTAATCATAATTATTTATACATCATAGTCAAATTCTGAAGAATTCTAAGTCTGAATTATATGGATTTCGGTGTATAACTCTTAGGAATTCAAAGTCTGAATTCATTGGAATCTGTAGTCGGAATTATAAGGGATTAGGAGTCTGAATTCTATGAAATTTAGAGTAAGTATTCTAATAAATTATGAGTCTGAATTATATGGAAATCGTAACTAGAATTTGAAGGAATTTAGAGTCGGAATTTTTAGTAATTTGTATTCCAAATATTAGTGAATTCAGAGTGTGAATTTCAAAGAAATTTAAATCTGAATTTCATAAAATTTGGAGTCTAAATTTCAGAGAATTCGGATCCCGAATTTGGAACCTGAAAACAGAATACTCTATATCTAATTATTTTTAGGATGCTAAGGTTTTTAAATGTGAACTCGAATTTTTCACTGAGGAATAAAATGAGTTCAATTTAGAGAAAATAAAATTTGAACAATGAAAAACAGGTAAAGAAAAATATTCTGTGGGGAAGGATAATTTTCCTTATTTTGTTAATTAAAATTTTCATTAAGATTGAGTGCTGGTGATTTTTAAAACATAGAGGAATAGAAAATTCATAAAGATACCTTATTAACTCAACAATCTCACCCTTTTTCGAAAGGACAAATGTTCTTACTAAAAATTATATAAGGACTTTAAAATTTTATGAACTAAAAAATTAAAACATATATCCTTTTGCATAGATATCTATATGAATACAATTAACTCCCCCTTATGCATTGGAAACCCTGATGATCATATTTTTTATTTATTGAATGAGAATTTTCATTTTATTGCATACAAAAATATTCATGATAAAAACAAACACATGGATGAACTCTCTATTACTTAGGTAAATATTTTTGCTATATATTATTCTTTATTACATTCCTTTATCCCCTGTTTTGACTTTCAAAAAGTAACAATGGGAATGGAAAAGAAATTTTGTACATGAAATATTTGTACTAAACAAAAAAATTTAAGTGAAACAAGAATATCTTTATGAACGGATGAACTTGTACAATAAGGAAAATACAACAAAAGATAATATTTGGAAAAAAAATATCCTTCCTTATCTTTTGGCATCTACTTATTCACAATTGTTTTTAGATTCTTGAGTTCTTTGTTATATTCTTCCATATTCTTGAAAAGATGATCATGATAGTATGTTTTCTTCTCCTAGGCTTTTATCTTTTCTTCCCGAGCCTTATGATTCTATGATTGGGCTTTCAAGACTTTTTCCTACATAACAAACATCTCTTCAATCTCAATTCTGATATCACATTCACACTTCCAACTCATGGCCAGTGAATTTTGATTCCCATTCAAATTCATAACTTCTTAATTTTGAGAAGTTTGTTCAGGAGTTAACTTTTCCTCATAACTATTATTTAGATCCTTGATCATCAAATATTTGGTGTCAAAACCATCCCTGACGCTATCATGGAATTAATCAAAGATTTTAATCTCTTATATTATCTTCTTGGAAAAGATTCTCATATTCAAGAAAGGTCTTTTATGAGAGTCATAGCTAATGAGAAAAAGATTTGAAATCTGACAAGAGACTGACACATTTATCCATCACCAAGGAAACATATTCCAATTTTTGATTTAATATATGATGAAGATATTAACATCTTGATTCTATTATAGTAAATAAGGGAATATTTCTAACAAGCTTTTTCAAAAGAAATTTGGATGTGTGAAATCATGATTACTACTTTTCTCATCGAAAAACATATTCACTTCTTCTTTACCTTTCTCATCTTTTTCTTGGGTAGCATGTTTTGAAGACTCAGCATTAGAAGTTCGATTTGATAATTTCTCATAAGGATTTTCCTTCTCATGGAAATAATCTACTAGTTTTATCGTGTCCTTAGTATCAACATTTCCTTCTTATTCTTCTTATTCTTCTACTTTCTGGAACTATTTATTCTTTTTGATGTCATTTTGGAATCACCAACTTCTTTCTTAGAGTCTCTAGAAAATGTTATATCAAAAAGAAATCTCGTACTGGAATTTGTTCAGAGGATTTTTCAGTGGCTATTAGAAGGGATTGGACTATCTCAGTTTTAGACATCTTCTTCTTTCACCTTTCCTCTTTTTGTTGCCTCTCATGCTATTCAATAGCGTTTATATTCAATAATTTTTCCGCATTAGGGTCTAGTCCAATCACATGATCCCCTTCCTTCCATTTATTAATATCCTCTATCCATTTACTGAAAAATTCACTAGGATAAGATTGATGCTTCTTAGGAATTGGAGGAGCTGACTATGTTTCATAACTAATGGAGATTTTCCTTTCTCTTCGGGTTCCCTATCCTTCAACATCCTTCCACCTTTCATAGACGTTTCATCCACTACCGTCTTTTTTTTGTGGAGAATCAACTTCTTCTTCTGACAAATCATGAAATTCCTTGTATTGACTATTAAATCCAATCACCCTCTTCCTCAGAGTATCATCACTCAAGAGTATCACCTTATAATTTTATTATTATAACTGCAAGGAATATTTACATACTAGAGACAATGAACAATGAACATTGAAAGTATAGCCTGATACATGATAATCTGGATGTTAATATTTTCATTTTTTATATATTCACAATCGTAAAAAGGATATGCTTAACCAAGTTGACCATTCATAGGTTCACTAGGAAATCCAAGAATATAAAAATCACTTTTCTTCAAGATATCCTTGTCCCTTTTTCTTGTAATTATATAACCTTGAACCCATAGTTCCAGAAAACAAATGTTTGTAGACAGATGAAAAATATTAGAAGTCTTCACATCGTCCAGGCCAACAAACATTATGTATTTTTTTCTTATCAAAAGATCATATCACATTTAGTAGCTTGTGTGAGAAATACTTTGCTTCTCCTTCATACAAAATTCCAATTAAGCTAGCAGCCTTAGTGTATGAAAGTGAATAAGTCTTTCCAAAACACTAAAATAAAAACTTGTGTCTTCCTTCTTCCTTAAAGAAACTTGTTGTTTTGTAGAACTCAATCAACAAATCTGGATACACCGAATCCTATGACTTTGGTTTCAATACAAAAACACACTCCCAACCATTGACATTGATATTATTAGAAATAATGGAGTCATACTTGGAAGAAAATAATGGATCGAGTAACCTTTCTCAGTAGATCTTCCACTTAGATATTTCATTAACTATTGACATTTTATTCTAAGAAGAGGCTTTAAAATACATTCAGAAGTATGAAAACTTTAATCATTTGGAATGGCTATAAAAACATAGGTAGAGCTTCAACATGCGAAGGCTTGAGGTTTGATGTGGGACTAGCATCAGGTGGCCTAAATATAAGAAATTTAATTGATGATTCAACTTACCTAATTTATCTAGAAACTAAAAATTTGTTGGGAATATCTTATGGTTGAGATGATAGCTGAAGAAGGATTTTCATAGATTCTGATATTTTGATGATTTTAAGAAAAATATTCGAATTTAAGGTAATATGAATCAAAATAATTTTTTAAATAAAAAAACAATATACCCAGAAGTAAATGATGATTACAAAAATTTTGTAAAGGAAACATACCATTCAAATTGCTAGTAATATTATTCATAATAGGGAAAATTCATCTTGAAGAACATTAGATTTCGAAAATTTTGATTACAAAAACATTGACTATGAAAACTTTGACTATGAAAACATAGAGTAAAAAAAAATTTATCCTATGAAAAATTTAAACTACGAATAAATTTAGAAAATGAAGAATTTGAGACTACAAAAGAATTTAGAATTCAAAAAAAATTAAACTAGGAAAAATATAGTCTACGAAAAAATTATACTACGAATAATTTAAACTACAAAAATTTTTAGACAATGAAAAATTCTTGAGTACAAATTTTTTTTGACTAAGAAGAATGTGTACTCCCCCTATGAAAAAGTTTTGTTACTATTATGATATAGGTTTCATAAAGAAGATAATATAGTATATTACCTTATGGTTATCATTCCTATATTCTATGTAATATATTCAAATCTGTTTGTTGGTAAATATTTTGTGAAATTATCAGCATGATGAACTTGTGTTCCAATAAATTGATGACTGATATCCCCTTTTTCTATGTGATCCCTAAGAATTTCAAGCCTAATATCTATGTGTTTTGCATGAGAGTGATTTGAAACGTTTTTATTTAACGAAATTTCACCAGTATTTTCACACAATATTTGTGTTTTAGTAAAACACATACCATATTCTATGAGTGTGTGTTGCATACCCAACACTTGAGCACGACAGCTTCCAGCTAATATATATTCATCGTCAGCAGTGGAATGTTCTTTTGAGTGTCGATTTCTGCATGACCACAAAACTAATAAATCACCTATGAAATAACATGTTCTGGATGAAATTTTCTTATCCATTCAACAACATCCAATGTCAGCATCTAAAAAACATTTTAAAATAAAAGTATTTCATGAAGTATAAAAGAGTCACAAATACATTGTTCCCTTTAAGAAGTGAAAAATGCCTTTCACTTTTTTAAAATGAGATTCCTTAGGATTGTAATGATATCATCCATATAAGCATACTGAAAACATTAAGTCTAGATGACTAGTTTTTATGTAATATTGACTTCCTATGATACCTCTAAAAAATGATTGATATACTAGTTCCCCATCTTCATCAAGATCAAGTGAATTTGAGGTACCAATGGGAGTACATATACTCTTAATGTTGCAATATCCAAACTTATTTAGAAGATATTTAACTTACTTATGTTGGGATATATATATTGCTTCTAGTTTTTGGGAAATATGAAAACCAAGGAAAAATGTTCACTCACCCATCATACTCATTTCGAACTAAGATTTCATTAGATCTGCAAAGGAATCAGTTAAGGATTTCATAGTTGAACAAAATATAATGAAATCAATATAAATTTGATAAATCAAATCATTTTTTATCTATATTTATAAAATGGTTTTGATTACCATTTCATATAACAGAATTGTTTTGAAGATAAAACTATAGAAGTCTATAATACTAGGCTCTAAGGGATATTTGTAGTCCATATATAGCTTTCGTAAGTTTAAAAACATGTTCAGGATGTTTTATATCATCAAATCATAGATATTCTCAACAAAAAATTCCAATTGAACATAACCATTAAGGAAAGAACATTTAACATAAATTTGAAAAATATTGTAATTAATGAATTCAGAAAAGGCATGTAAAATATGAATAAATTAAATTCTAGCTACTGGAGCATTGGTTTATTCATTGTCTATTCCATCAATTTGATTATAGCATTTTTCAACCAATATAGATTTATTTCTTACTATGATTCCATTTTCATCACACTTATTTATGATGACCCATTTTAATCCAAAAACAGATGTTTCCTTAGGTCTTTCAACCAATGTCCAGACATTATTCCTTTCAAATTCATTTATCTTATCTTGCCCAGTTTTTATCCAATCATCATCACATAAAGCTTCATCAGTGCTTTTTGGTTCTAATTGGTAGAGGAATGCTAGATTTTATACTTCATTTCATGAAGAACTTATTGTCCATAAAGTTTTATTTTCATTAACAATGATACTATCACTGGGATGTTTCTTAAGAAACAACTGATTTAGGTTTTGTTAAACATATTCATCAATGTATGTTTGAAAATATTATGGGTTAAATGTTTCTGAAATAACTTCATGAACATTTTCTTTATTTAAAGGATCTTCTATCAAGGGTTGATAATCAATATTTTAAAAAACATACGAAGATGTAGGTTGAGGTTGTTTAAAAACAAAAAGACCCGTTTTATCAAATTTGAAATGTTCGGTTTCTTCAATAGTACAAGTATTTTTATTGAAAACTCTATAATCCTTAGATGTTGTAGAGGAGCATACAAAAAACTATTCATCATATTTTGGTGCGAAGTTGTGTAGATTATCTTTAGTATTCAGAATGAATACCTTGGAACCAAAAAAATTGAATTAGGAATGTTTAGTTTTTCTACCATTCCATAAATTATAAGAAGTCTTAATAGGAAACGGTCTAATAAGAAAACAATATACAGTATAACAATACGTACATAAAGATTTATCCAAAAACTATTTTTCTATAAAATAATCACTCAACATGGTTCTTGTAATCTCTTGAAGAATTCAATTCCTTCTTTCAAAAACACCATTTTGTTGAGGTGTTCTTGCTGCTGAGATGTTTTGAGGAATGACGTTTTTACATCAAAAAGTATCAAAATCAGAATTTTGTAATTCTCCTCCATGATCACAATGGATAGATATAAATGGAAGGGTTTTTTAATTTTTTTCAATTTCTCGAACACTTTTTAAATATGAATAATCATCAAATTTATTTTCAAACAAATAGACCCTACAAAAAAAATTGTAATAATCAACTAGGAAAAATAAAAAATATTTCCTTCTATTCTTACAGTTTTTGTTAGACCTAATAAATCCATATACACCAACTGTAATGCATCAATGGTTGACAGTTAAAAAAAAATTCAAATTTATTTAGGTTTCTTTCTATATTTACAAGGATCATAACATTTTGATGAATCAAATATATTCTCTTATAAATACTTCCCTAGTATCTTCTTAGAGAGTTTTTATAGGTTCTTAAGGATACAGTGTATTAACCATCTATGGAGAAACCAATAATGATCTTCCATTTTAGTAAGACAACATAGATCATGGATCCTAAGGTCTTCGATGTTTAGTGTGTGTACATTCTCTTGGCTATGGGCATCCGGAATAAACACTTCCATGGAATTGTGTACTAAACACTGTTCATTCATAAAATTCACAAGGTAACCTTCATCAAATAATTGACTTATGATTTTAAGGTTGTGATTAATACCATTAACAAATAAAACATTTTAAATGAATGTTTCTCCAAGAAGAAAATTTTTACCTATACTAATAATTTCTCCCTGAGCATTATATCAGAAAGTTACTCTTCATCCATTCATCTTGACAATTTGTTTAAAGAAGTTTTTGTTACAAGTAATGTGCTGGGAACATTCACTATTCATTTACCATGTATTTCTGTTGGTTCTATCTTTATTTTCCTAAAAATAAAAGATTTAAACTTTCGTAACCCAAACATTATTGGATCCGGATAATTTATAATGAAAATTTTTAGGAATCAACATTTTCTTTGAAAAATATGAATTATGTAAACCTAAAAACTGGGTGTGGTTTAAAGAATATTTTTTTCGAAATTCCCACCACAATATCACATAATGCAGATATAAGTAATTTGAGGAAAAAACTAATTAAAACTAAAAATCGGTTTTGAATGAGTATAACCAAATACAGAATTATTCCTTAGAGGTTGAATTTGGAAATACATCAATTCAATGTTTTCCTTACCTAAGGTAATGTTTGACCAACACATCCTCAAGGAAAATATTTTTGAATTTAGCTTAATTACAATGTTTTTATCCTCAGAAACATTATTTTTAACAGTAGAGTTAGTCTTGAAAAAAAATTTCTAAGAAATTACTATTTATAGATACTTTGAAAGTTTTTTCATCTCAAAATTTACATCCTCAAGGATTTTTGAAACACTTTCAAAATAATATATTTTCTTATCATAATATTTAGAATGATCAGAATATTCCTTATTAAGAATGGAAATCCTAGAATTTCCCTTATCAATATTTTTCATGACTTCAGAATTTTCATTATCAAGGTGCTTAAAAAACTAAGAAACATCATCATTATTAGGTAAAGTATTATCTTAATCATAAAAAGTTACTTCATCATAGGATTCGTAATATTTACAAACACTATATTTATAATTCAAGGATATATTGGTTATTGATTCAAAATTTTGTACCTTTACCAGTAAACAATGATTTTAATTAGATAATCTGTCTAGTAAATAAAGATTATTCTGACCAAAAGATTCATACTCTGAGGATTCACCAGAAGATTCTATACCACAGATACCCAAGGAGTTAATAGCATTTAGAACACTCTGAGCCTTATCCTTGTAGTACATTTTTCTATTCCTCTTAGAATATTCTCCCTTTCTATCAATTCTCTTAATCATTAGAAAATCTGGCCTTATATGCCCTGATCTTTTGAATTCGTATCAACTAACTTGATAGTATTTATTTTCTTTCTTTCTTACTTATTATACCTACACTGAATGTATTTCTTCCCAACTATCATGATCATCCTTCGACCAAGATTACCTAGTTCATTCTCACAATTTTCACATTCAATTGATTTATATAAAACAGTATACTTCTTAGATTTAGATATTGTAGCACTCTTCTGATTCCTGGAATTCATATTAATTAATTTTTTTGTAAAAAAACACTTCCATTCCCATTCTTATTCTTATTATTTTTAGCATCTCTCTTCATTCTTGTTTCATATTAAATAAGGGTTCCAAACATCTCATCTAGAGAAATCTGAGTAACATTTATATATCCATCTATAGTTTCCCTCTTAGTTTCCCATTCATTAGTCATGATGTCTATAATCATGTCAACACGGGATTGATCAACCAAACATTTCTCACAAATTGACTATAAGATTTTGATAATAGTCATGAATCTCTATTGTATAATGAATATGGGTTCTTCATAAGTAAAGCAAAAACCATGATACTTAGCTCCAATCATAGTTCATATAGTTTTGATAACTTTTGAAGTTCTAAAGTAAGTTACTTAAAACTTCTTCTAAATAAAATTTTCACCTTCACAAGAAGAAATATGGCTATAAATATTCCTGTTCATTGAACACAACAAATTATTTTGTACCTTATAGTTTAGTTGATATGCTATCTTTTCATCATTAGTAAATGCTCTGACATCCTTATTAGGAATCTTATAATCTCCAGTAAGAATAACAAAGTTCCCTACTCAAATATTAATAACAAAAGTCTTTATATGATATCTCCAATATTAATAATCATTCCAATCAAAAATAGGTGGTCTAGTTGGATTAATATTAATAATCAAACCAACATTCATTCCTTCCATCTCAAAGAAAATATAACTGCACAATATCATATTAGTAAAAACAGTTTGTAATCTAGGATAAAATTTTCCTAATCCTAGAAAATATAGAACAATGAATACGTAAGAAAGAAAATTTATATGTGAATATATATATTTCTGAGACCTTCTCTGATACAAATTAAAGGATCTAAATAATGAATGTAGATACTCAATATACAATAGGGGTGAAATTTATCATTTTAAAAATTAAATTGGACCTTTTTAAAGATGGTATGAATCATTATATTCTTTAAGATTGTTAAACAATGTAAATTCATAAGACCTTGTAGTTCTAAAAAATTGTTAGATTTTGGAAATATTGTTCCAGAAATAAATCATAATTAAAGATTACAAGGAGAAAGATTATACCTTAAAGCATATGGAATCATACAAATCAGAGTATACAAGTACAAGGAAGTACAAGATAGTTATACATTCCTTGTTAATAAAAAAATAGAAAAAAAACATGACTCAATACAAGTAACAAGTATGAAATATTTTAACCCAAATAGTATTGTACGCAACAACATTGGATAAAGGTCCATTGATTTATATGTTCATGAATGTCTATCTTACCCACACCATGGTAAGTTCTCGATATGAATATCAAAGTCTATCTTTCTATCCCCACAATCCCTCAAGCATCATGTTAGTTGACACATCTATATTCTTTATCAAGGGAGTACTCGAACATTAAGGTAGTCAACACCTCTGTATTCCTATACACAGAAGCCCTCGATTTTACACAACAACAATCAGTGTCACATGAAGAAATCTGAATAAGATGTTTAGTATGAAAAAAGAATGACACTCTCTCGATCAAGAAATCAATTCAGCTACATTTAATCTCTATATTGTCCAATGTGTGTTGCGCTTGTTCAAATGAGCTTCTATTTATAGGCACATATCCAATAGTCAGCTCCCTCCTCCATCGATCGTATTTTTCTTTGAATTGAGGAGGGAACTATACATGTGTCTCTTAAACAATACTTATTTAGAAAAAAAATGCACAACATAATTTTATAACTATAACAAGTGTAAGTAAATATTGTTGCTCAACTGGATCTATTTTTAGTGTCTAAGTAAAAATCATGTTTGGTTACTAAGAAAATAGAAATTCAGATTCTAGATTTCAAGGATAGTAAAATTCTATTTTTATTGGAATTTAGAATCTCAATTATTTAGGATTCAGAGTCCTATCTCTGAAAATTTTGGAGTCCGAATTCTAAGGATTTTGAATTTTGAATAATGAGGAATTGAGAGTATAAAATCTAAGGAATTTGGAGTCTGAATTATATTGAATGCGGTGTCTTAATTATATGGAATTTGGTGTCCGAAATCAATGAAATTCAGATTCTGAATTTTATAGAATTTTGAACCACAATTTTGAGAAATTCGGAGTCTGAATTATAATGAATAAATAACCTTAATTTCATATAATTCAGAGTCTGAATTTTAGATAATAAAGAATTTCATAAAATTCAGAACTGGAACTTGGAACCTGAAAACAGAATACACTATATCTAATTATTTATAGATTTTAGAGATTTTTAGATTCGATATTGAATTTTTCACATAGGAATAAAAAGAGTTATATTTATAGAAAGTAAAATATGAACAATGAAAATAGGTATGGATAAATTTTCCATGGGGTAGGAAACGTTCCTATATTAAGGAAAATAAAATTTCCCTTAAGATATAGTGTTTGTGATATTCAAAACATAGAGGAATGTAAAAGTTATAAGGAATCTTTATTGACTCAACAATATGATATCATAAAATTGAATACAATTATAAAATAATTTAATAACGTTATTTTTATCATTATAAATTCATTTTTGATACATACAATGGAAAATATAATTATGGTAAGTGATAATTTGACAATATTATTATTATCCATGATTGTTTATACATAAGTATTTACTAGAGTATATTTATCATCCAAATCCATATTTCCTAAATATATAATTGTGTTTTTATTCTTATATGACTGTTTAGAGTCAGTTTGACTCATTGGTTTTTTATAAATATTCTAAAATGAATCTTTTTTTATTTTGGATATGAGGAACCTTTAGTCTTTTCCCAGAAAAAGAATTTGGAACATTCATTTTTTACATATACGACATAAATAGATTTATCCATTTAAAAAACATATTTCCATGATGATTCCTCTACCCAATATAAAATTTAATTTCAATGAAATTATTTTATTCTAAAATTTTACATTATATTGATAAACAATAACATTTTCGAATTAGTGAGGATATTTTTATCAGGATTCAAATTCAAGTGTTATATCAAAATTATTATCCATTTAAGATGGAATTATTTAATAGGGTTATGTTTAAGTATACTATACATAATTTTACAATGATTTCATTATGTTATATATGGAATGATATTTATAAAATCATTTTCATAAATGGATTATCTTATGATGGAATTATGTTTATGTAACCCATTTTATTCCTTGGGTTATGATGTGATGAATGGTTTATGATGTTGAGAAACATGTAAAAATGAATGCATAATGATATGGGAGGGACTGATATATCCATAAAATTTGATTGGTAAATATTTATATCTCATGAGTTTATCATTAATGGAATGGTAAATTAACTCAATTCAGTTTTACAGTGATAAAACGATGACTGATCTTAGTTTAATATTGTATTTTTTTGCTATATTACTCTTATCCATGAGTTTTGACTAAGATGAAATGATTTTTTATGATTATGTGTATGCCAAATACTTTTCATGAATTATGTTAGGACTTTTGGGATTACATTAATTTATTATTATGAAAATTTATATTTTATCTCATTGCATGAGATCATGATCATTCATATGCAAGATAATATTTTTAAAATGTTATGTTCATATGTTTTATAACTGTGATATGATTGATATCTCCATTATTTTCCCTTACTATGAATATGATCTCACCCTTTTAAAGGTTTCTTCTCCCTACGCAATGAATAATTTTATTATGTAAGATATACCAAGAAATGATCTATTTGTGATGAAATGTGTGGGAGACAATGAATATGTGTTATGAACCAGTTGTTAACAATTCCCAGTTTCAAAAGACAATATACATATATTATCTTGTCATGGATTTGTTATACTTTTTAATGAATATTATTCTATTTTGATGTAATATCAATGTATGTATGGTATGGTTCACTTTACTAAAAAAATCAAAAATATAAATAAATTTATCACTGTAGAACATTAGATGATATATGGTCAAAATTTGGACATACAATGGGTTTTGGCCATGTTTATATGTCATTAATACCCAAATCATTTTTGTTTGATCAATTAGTTTTATCAATTAAATATTAATCATGTTAAATATTTTTCTTCTTCATTTAACTGTTAATTATGACTAAAAATTATTTTTTCCATTTAATGTAATATTAATTATTCTATGAAATGAGAAGATATATATTTTCAAAAATTCCATTAACATTATCAGGGAAATTTAATTGAAAATAAAAATTATACATTTTATGGATAATATATTTTCTAATAAATTATTTTCATATATATAACAATTATTAATATAAAATTTCAACATGAAATTTATTCTAATTACATATATTGGATTCATCAACATATAATTTATTAAATATTACCATTATAACCATGTAAAAATAAAATTTATCTTGTTCGTTATTAAATAAAATAATGATTTTTACTATCTTTCATTATTTTTTTTAACTAGTCATAAAATAAATAACCATTAATTAAAAATAAAAATAATCACTGAATTTTATTTTGTACATTTAAATTCTAAAAAATAACTATTCCAAATAATTTTTTTTTAAATATTAATTACATTTTTTATTTATAAATAATAAACAGAAACTATTTTTGAGAGAAAATAATATTTTTAGACATATTATAACATTAACAATATTTATTTTAATTTTATCAATTTTAATTATTAATGTAACCATAACAGTTAATATAGAAATGTTTCTATTCATATTCATTTATCTATTTTTAAGTACAATTTTATAACTACAGTCTATATATAATAATATTAATTTTATATTTATGTTTATTAAAACATGGTGTTGTGTGTCATATATGTTGTTGAAGAAACAAATAAACATAAATATTAGGGTGGTATAGTCTATCACCATTAAAATTAATTTTTTCCTTGAAATTAATAACTTCAATGTAAAAAAATTAAGATGATATTTCCTCATCATATACCTATGTTCTCACATAGCTTCTTCAAATTATTTCTTTCTTGACAAAATATGTACCTACTGAGTGGTATTATTTTGTATAACATTACCTATGTGATCCAAAATCTCCAAAAATTATTTATCATAGTAATGATCATATCCTAGTTATATTTCATCAAATTTTCATACCTTTAGCATGATATGGTATGTACCTCCACAGAATAGATATAAGGAACACATTGTGGACCAGCGAGTGGTTTAGTGAAAGAATTAATTAATATTCTACCATCCAGTTATGATTAATAATTTCAATGGTAATTATATGAATAAAAAAAGAAGTTTCATATCATTCCAGATATAATTATTTTATTACATATAGATATTTATATAATCAACTTTTCACCAATATATAATTTTCGATCAATCTTAGTATTGTCAATATATATTCTCATCTGTTAATGTACTGCATTTTTGAGTTTTTGAATGGTTCTATCCTTACTTTCCATTTGATTAGAAACATCTTGTTCCACTATATTCCTATCAACATCATCATCCCAGTACATTTTACTCCAACACATATTAATTTATACCATATAAATCTCATGTAGAAAAAAATATTCTCTAATAGTGATACAGTTTGCTGAATTAGTATGGTGATTGATTACTACCAATATATAATTATTCCCATGAGATTATTTGTCAAGTCCAATGAAAAAATAATTATTTTTGTTTTCATTTTTTTATTATATTATTGTTAATGGTATTAAAATTTACATAGACTTCCCCCCTCAACCTTAACTAGTTTATATATTATGAACAATGATATAACCTCTACTATACATCAATTAATTTCATCCCATATGAAATACTATTTAAAATATCTAAATATCATTGTATATCTTGTATGAAAACATAATGAAGAACTATGAGTCCCTAATAATTGGTATTTTTTAGGATCTAGTATGGACGGAACACATACATTATTCTTTAACAATGTAATTCAATCAAAATAATGGTTAAACTCAGGAACAATTTTGACATTAATAATATACTCTATATATTCCTTCTATTACATAATAATATATACCTGTACAAATAGAAGAATAATTAATTGATAGAGATAATCTCTCCACACTTACATTAATATTTATATATCCATGATTTCAATATACAAAATTATTAGACTTTATGTGATCCACATCATTGGTAAGATACCAAAATCATTTTCAATAGAAGCACCAACCATCTTGTTCACCTTCATATGGTGGTAGTGTGTTGGTATGCCATATTTCTTTATCATCTCCTACAGTCTTTTCTAGTTCATGTCCAGTATTCCTATTTTTAATATATTGATTAACATTTTCAACAATTATATATATATATATATCAAACATTTGACTATAATAATAGTGACTCCATTTCAATAGATAATAATTTATCACACCTAACTCCAATTCATGACATGTATTATTTTTCTTCATGAACCACAAATTATTTTAAGGAAAAATAAATATATATAATTTTTTTTAATTGCATGGATATATTTATGATAGAAAAATATTTTCCCTAAATCAATATAATAATTATATTTCACATAATATTTATAAAACTTTCCTAATAACCAATAAATATTTTATTCTATTGGTAGTATTATCACCCTTATTTCCACTATGTTGTGGATTCAATCTCTGATGCCTTTCATGATGGGACATGAATTCATTTTTACTAAATTTATTGAAATAATCATTATAAAATAATTGGATAGATAAAAAAATTACAAATATCAATAATAATTAATGTTCATATAAACCAAAATGATGACAATTCCTTTAAAAATATGAAAAGATCATCATTACTCAAATAATACTTCATCTTGAACTAAATATATAACTATATATTATTAATATAGAACATCATGAAAAATTTAATTTATCACATTAAAATATCATCACATTAAATATTAATAGCATGATTATGATTATAAACATATGATCAACCATAAACCCTTAATACCATGTAGGTATCCGTAACTCTTAACTAAATATAATGTGAATGCATATATACATCAAAAATTAAAATGATCCATAGATGTTTTATGATTCATATTAACAAAATACCATTAGAGAAAATAATTCAATGGGATAATTCTTGATTTAATATACATAAATACATCTACCCTTTATAAAATATTTTTTAAAAAATAGTGGATATTCCTTGGTCTAAGGTATAACCCATAGTTTAGGGAATTTTATTGATTAATTCCCATGTTACCCATATATAAGACATTCAATTCCATGACAACATGTTTCAATAGGACCTTAATTTAAAAATAATAAAAATCTCCCCGTATTTTTTTATATTATTCAAGGTGGTTGTCCAATACTTCATGAAATGTAATAATTATAATACTATTTTAACTATGTTCTTTACAATAAGAAAATTCATTAACGTATACCTTCCACATATTTTATATCTTAGTAATATCACATCTATTAATGATGTTAATAATATCTCATGATAGATGATTTATAATGATCCCTATATTTTCTATCTATTAATCATCTAACTATATGACTAAAAATCAATGAATTGTCAATCTCATTAAAGGTTAACATACATCCTCCATGTTCTAACTATAGAGTAAAAAAATCATAGAACGAGTAGCAATTATCATATTTTGAAAACAAATAATATTTCCAAATCACATATAGTATGTAAAAGTCAGAGAAATAATCTGTTCAAACTATAATTCCTTAATATTAATCAAGCTCAGTCAAGGTTATTATTTAAATCATTCAAAAATATTTTTTATGGGGTTTTCAATTTCACAAAATTATTTGATGGTAGATTCAAACTAGTTGTGCATCAAAGAAAATTATCCAACACCAGATGATGTTTGAAGAAAATCCAAATGTTCCCTTTTTAGAGATATTACCTATAGGTACATATTTATCACATCCACAAACACATATATTATCCATATAAGGATATATTTAGTTGAAAACAATTATAACATTACTTCAACAAATTTCTTAGACATTTTTTGTGTAACATATCTTATCATTTGACATACATATGTGATTATCCAAAAATTATTCTCATCCAAGTTCTCAAAGGTTAGTTAAACCATTCTTATTCTACCATCTATAAGTACACAGTCAATACATATATACATACATACATACATATATATATATATATATATATTAAATTCTAAATGATTAATATTTATTTCAACATACAAAACAAGAACCAAGAATGTAATTGTTTAGAATCATTGAATACATGGTTACAAAAACTTACAATTCATAACTGCACTACATCATATCCTTGTATGTTCCTCATAACATGGCACATTCTGCAAAATATCAAAAATAATACCATTCATCCTGACTAGGGGAAATAAAAACATATGAAATTGAGAGATCAAATTCTCAAAAAGGGATCACAAGGGAGATATAAACATAAAATTACCATAATTTATGAGAAAATGGGAATTTAATTGGATAATCATACAACACATATCATATATTATAATTACGAGGCCTGTAATAATACATGGAATCTAATAAGTGATGAACCATATTAGAATCAAAGAACATTCGTGTAAAATCCCAGGTAATTATTGAATGTGAATTTTTCATACTTATTAATTTCTATGAGTTATATATTAATTATACCTTAATGTAGAAACTATTTCTGATAGTGTACATGACCTAAAAAATTGGGTTTCTCCAAAATCCTATGTTGCACACAAGACTAAGTTATACCGAATAATAATTTTTTGTTTATATTTTAATGAAATGTGATTGTCATCTCATAGTCATTGTATCAGTTGAAATGAATAGAAATAACTATATTAGGCTTAAAAATGTTTAGTATGTGATTTTTAATTCATCCAATAAATTTTATAGGTGAAAAATAAGTATAAAATTCAATTTTAAACATCAAAATCTCTAATATTTTTAAAATGATTTTTACCACTTTTTTATAGATATCTAATTTTATTCTAGTTTTTACCCATTGTTAAATAAATTTTGAAAAATATAATTATTATTTATAATAAGATTATCAAAATTTACTTTTGATGAATTTTTGGTATTTTTGTATAGAGTTTCATTTTTGATGAATAGTGAAAAATACTACATTTTAGTTAAACATGATATTTTTTTGAAAAATTATTAAAATTTAAGCTAACATATAAAGATATAATAGTTAAATAATAAATGTATAAAATCAATTAATTTCATTGGAGTAATTTTTATATTAAAATTTGATATAAAAACGCGATGTTTATGACTTTTCCTTTACAGGCCTTCTAACAACATCTGGAGGATTAGTGTAAATCATAATTTTGGAAATTTTGTAAATTCAGTTTTGAACAATTATAATACATGTTTTAAATGACTATGAAATGTTTGGACTAACATGACATGTATTTTTTTGTGGATTGAATGTTTAGTATTTTATTTACCACGGTTATGGGTAAATCGTGCAACTAATGGTTAAAATAATGTTATAATATTATGAAATAATCCTAAATCTTATCAAAAATTAATTCAATGAGTGGTTACTGACCCATATAAAAATTATTATAAAATCTTGAACTTTTTAAATCAAATATGTAAGAATATGACATTTATTATATAGGTTTTAAAATATAAGTTATAAATGTCACACACATATTTTTAATAAGTAAATCAATTTAATAGATATTCATATTGAAGATAAATTAATCTCTAAATATACATTTTAAAGATAAAAAATGTATTCACATCATGATAATTTATTTATAATTTTATTCATTAAGTAATAAAATTTAACTATGACCTAATGATGGAGTAATAGATATATTAGAGAAAGAACTGAAAAAATCATATAAATAATATTAGTATAATTTTTTTTGAAATATTTGACTCCATCAAAGAATTGTTTTTGATTAAATTGACATGTTATAGAAGAGTTAAAGTTATATTTTTGATGAAATCATTTTTTATTATATTTTAAAAAAATTCGTTTATTGAATAGCGTAAAGTCCACATGTACATTATTTTAAAATAAATATTATTTTATTAAATTAAATAAACTCTATAAATATAATATATTCATAAAACTATTTTTTATAATTCTTAAAATTTATTATATGAATCATTTTGGTTGTTCATGAAATATATTGTAATTATGTTAACCCTTAATGTGTAAACTATTGGGTAAAATGGTAAGAGTTAAAACAGGTTAAACCAAATGTATATGGATTAAAAATTATCAAAACATTAATAAATATATTTTGATGAGTATATTTATAACTAAAATCAGACTATATTATAAATAATGTTGTTTAGATCCATTTTTAAAATAAATTAATTTATATTATTTTAATACTATTAATAATTCCATGAGTGCCCCTCCCATCTCTTATAAAATGTCCACAAATCATCTATATTCCATAAAAATGAAAAATCATTTGGTTGATCCATGATCTACCAAAATCCATTCCCAGAATACCTAACAACATTCTAGATGCATTATTTTTTTCATAACTTTCTTTTTAAAGGTTATCAGGTGTTAAAAAAAAGTTTATTGTCTAAATTAAATATTAAGTTTATATTTCAGTGTTTCTATTCTCTTTATTATTCAACATCATTAAAATAATCACCTACTATGATGGGATAATATATATAGTATCTTAAAAAAATGATTCACATTTTTATGTTAATATAATAACATAAATCCATATCTGAGTCTATTAAATTATAAAATAATTAATCATTTATGTGTCCATTTGAACTATCATCTCAACGAACCTATATAATTTATTTTACATTATGGACACTAATGTCTAGTTATAATGATGAAATTATTGTTTATATACAATATTCATAAAATGATTATCATTTTAAATGAATAATATATCATTTATGTTCTTACATTATTGGAAAAAAATTATAATGTCATTTACATGTACATCATAAATATCACCTATATGTAGTGAGGTGACTCATTTTTATTAACAACATTTGATATATTAAATAAAAGTATATATAAATGATTAATATTATGTTATAGATATAATTATCATCATGTAAAGAAAAAATGAATATTATGTTTTCATTCTTAATGATCATTGAAAAATAAAAAAAATCATTATGATTGTAACATAGTTCATTTTTAAAATCCATAGGAAAGGGAACTGTTAAAAATTATAAATCATGTATTAATTTCTGTACTATTTAATGAATATTTTTCTGTAGATGATGTATCCACAAAATCATTGATTATTAACATCATTCAAGGGTCATCCTGAACATCATTATAATATATTGACAAAACATCCTATGTGAGTTTAAATAAATAAATAATTATTATCATAATATTATAAGTGATATAAATTGGATTATAAAAATAAAAAAGGATCTCATGAGAGTATAAATTAATTTACTTTTATTATTCACTACAATATGGAATGTACAAGATGTGTCATACTGAAGGTATGGAACTTCATCTCAATCTCCATTCATTGGGTCATATTTTCATGTTATGTATCACTTTATTTTATAAAGTCTATAATAAAGCCCTTTAATAATAATTTCATTAAATATTTATCAAAAGGAAACAATATATACAACAGTTTTATTTTAGGTACAAATGAAAAAGGAAATGTATTTTACATATATGGTTACAATGAATTCCCTATTTCAATAATCATTATTTGATATTTGGCTTCCTCTTCAACCATTAATATTTTTAAATAAAATCCATATTTCTTCTTTTTGGGTATTTGGGAATTTAAAATGGTTTCGAAAATGGATTGATTATCTCATTATATTGAAATTATTATTTATGATTTCAAATGAAATGTAATGACTAAAATTTAAAAAAATGATATCTTTTATGTGTTATGATTATATAGTAGTACATAGACACATGATGGGTGTTTATGTGATAAATAAATGATGAGTAGTTCCACGATAATCCAAGGATGGGTGGTTGCATTATAACATATAATTTAATTTGAGTGGAAGTTGAACTCATATTTATTTCATTTGGTATGAGTAACATGTATGGAATTTGACCAAATGGTAATTCTATTTTTGTATAATTATGTCCCAAGTTGTGTTAATGTGTTCAATATGATCTTTATGGGTTTTATGATAAATTACTAATTAAAAATAGGATAATCAATGAAGTTATATTCAAAGTTTGGTTTTTAATAATTATAAAGTGTGAAAAGTATTATATTATGATAATGTATTCATGGATATCATTGTATTCCAGATTTTAATAGTTTTCCATCATCTTGTACCCATTATTGGTAATTTTATTTTTATTTCAGGTTTTATATTTTTTTCCACAGGATTTAAGGGAGGATGGAGACAATGATGGGATGAAGGGAAAATTATTATTGTTTAACAAGAAAATAAACAATGTTTCAATTTAAATGTTCTATTTCGTAGGACAAATGATCATTGATTAAATGTGTAAACATTGTAATATTTTTGTTGTTATTTATGAATTACGACTAAAATCACAAAAATTATAAACATGAAAATATCCTAAATTTCATATAATATAAAATTCATAACATAACTCAGGATTGTGTATAATTAAAGGATTTTTCAGTATAATAATCCATCATCTCATAAAAGTTTCATAAGACATATATTATTGGAATACCCATAATCATAGATAATCTAATTTCATATATACTCAAAAGGACATTCAAAATATGTTCTTCTTGGGAAAACTACCATTGAACCGACATAGGTCATGGCAAGACCTCCCATGTTCAAACTATTGGTACATAACCTCCCACAAAACCAATTATTTTCATCATTGGATATCATATTGTTTACCATATTTTTCTTCCTTGGGATAACCTCCCATGTACACAATTGTTTAGAGATTTTGATAACTATAAATATACCATTTCTGTAAATAGAGAAAAAATATATTATTACTAAATTGTAATGAGTTTTAGTTCCAAAACAACAAATTATATATAAATTTTTCTTTTATAAGATCATAAAAGTTCAACATATCGTTACACAAGAAAAGTAAAGGTGTTCGAAAATATTTCTTCATAATATGACTTGTTGAAATGAAATTGGTTTTATAAATATATCTCCATCATAATATTTCAACATAAACCATCCAGTGAAAAAATATCACCGGTACATTGGATCATATCCCAATAAAAAATAATCATCATCAATGTATATTGTTGATTTTAAATAAATATTCAATACAATGATCATTAAATCATTTTTGTGGAAGATATCCTTCTGTTGGAAATCACTTCATTAAATTAGTGAAATTCCCCCAATATGATTGAATTTTTTTTTTCAAATATTAAATTTGAAAAAAAAAATCTGGAAGCATCAAATAATTTATTGATCATGAATGTGGAAAATTACATTGATTCTATATTTGTCAAACTACAGACCAATTTAACATTTTTAGTAAAAATTAAAATGTTTCATCTTCGGAAATGAAAAATAGGATTTATTTAAAAGAATTTTTTAAAAATAAAAACATTTCGAAAAAATTATTTAAAATAATATTATAGAATACATGAAAATACTTAATAATTTTTTTAGAAAACCAGGATATGGAATAAAAAATTGTATTCACCGAAGACTGATATAAATTTTGTTTTCCCACGATGAAATATATTCCCAACTGAAGTAGACAAATAGAGGAAAATTAAAGGGACACAATTATTTTATATGTAAAACTATATGGTAAGAAAAAATTGGTTTTATGAGATATCGATCAAAATATATCATCATTAGAAACTTATTTATAAATCATCCCAATAATGAAAGATATCATAATAGAAAACATTTAAAATAATGGTTACATTTGAATTATAAGACACGTGATTGAAATAACATTATAAGGATATACATATAAAATAATATTACAAATAATATGAATGAAAATAATCATATGGGTATCATATATAAACTATATAAAAAAGTGGTTTAAAATACATATTTCTAATAAATATAAAAGTGAGATGAAAATACAACACGTTATGTATCAACCTCCATTACTAAGGTGAGAACAAATGTTATAATATGAAAATTATTCTAGAATTATATTCCAAAAATATAATTATTTATATTAGCCCTGTAATGATTAATTTATAAATTTTATTTCTCATTTATTTTAAATTCCTTATTAATATCACATATCTAGAAATGGCATCTTCCTTTTTCAGTTATGATTTTGTTTGGGACTTTCTATCCTTTTTGAAAGATAATAATTACACAAAATATCGAATTTTATTAATCATTTAATATCATATAAATTAATTATATATGATTTTATTGTAATCTATAAAAGATAAAATAAAAAATTTATTACACCATTCATTGTGAAATGGTGCATACCAACATTGAATACAAAATGGAATGTAAATTGAGATGAAATCCCTTATAAAGAAGATATAAATTTATTAAATAAAAAAATATGTATTTATGTGTGAAAAATATAAACAATATAATTATGATTTGTCATTAAGTGTAAATAAATTTGTGGACATTCATATATGTTCTCGTGGAAAAAAACAGATGACTTGGATATTTTACTCAATGAAGGGAAATTTAGTTAAGATTACCCCTATCAAGATCATATCAATGAATTGAGAATTTATCAATGGATTGATTATGTGTATCAAATGTATATCCACAATAAATGGAGTTTAAATTAATACATAAATAAATATATAGTGATTCAACACATAATCTTTGAGTAAAATAAATGATGAAGTATGCATAAAACCCAATGAGTGGAAATTGATGTTTAAAATTCCCTTACCAATTTGTTAACATAAAAAACATTCACCCCATAAAAGAAGGATCATACAATGATGATTTAAATAACCATAAATTAAATTTAATTACATAAATTATACAATAATGGGTAGTAAATACACCATGAAAACATAAATACCGGTTAATATATCATGTATCTCAGAGGAATAAAAAGTGAGATGAAAACCCCTTACCTTGTGTCCTACAGGACGCGTTCATTCTTTAATATGGAGAATAATTAATTAAAGTTAATTTCAACATGAATTTGGACTATTTTCATGTTTATTATTACTTTTATATCATGTATTACAATTTTATAGACATAATATAATCATTTATATTAATAGTAGTAGTTTTGTTGATATTTGTAACTTGATTCAAAAAAGAACTTATTATTACAATTTGGCAATGTGCTTAAAAATACATTATATACAGAATTATATTCACGAATTTCATATCATATAAAATATATATATCAATTATATATTTGTATTTATATGAATACATAACATTTTGAGATAAAAAATTAAATGCACCGTTCATGGAGACGGTAAGCCATACGTACGCATTATCAATACATTCATTTCAATATTTTATTTAATGGAATGAAAACATAATTATACAAAGGTATTTTGTAATTACATTATAATATCATACATAATTTCATTAACTCCATCTTTTATTTGTACCACTATGGCATGAACGATTCATATCAATTTTAGGGGGCGGTAGTCTGCAGTTCCTCAAATGATATTATCGTATTTTCAAATTATGTAAACCCTAAAGGTAAGATATAAATGAAAAATAAATAATCATAGAGATAGTATAAATTTATTATATATTAAATATAAATACAGTAACATCAAAATGGCCACCATGATAGGCGATAGGAGATAGCTGAATAATCATCGTTGCGTGAGAAGGTTGATCGTCATCCACAGAACCAATGTGTTTGTATCCCCTAGATGGAGGTGTATGTTACTGTACTTCAAATCCATATCATAAAAACAGCCAAGTATATTGAGGATACTGGTTTTTTATGTAAAAATGAAATAAAAGGATCATAAGGTGTGAAGATGTAACATATAAGAAAAGAACATAAAATAAGACTTTTCCTTTAAATTGAGTAACTTTCTTTGGATTGAACGAAAAGGATTCTTAATGTTATTTAAAATAATTGTATGGCATCTAGTGAAATGATAGTGATTTTGGGAGCTTATTTGGGTAGAGTTTGGATGAGGCAAGGGGCTTGAGAGGTGTGGATAATTGGTTAGAGGTGATGGCTTTTTGTAATGGGGGAGTGGCTTTTTATAAAAGATTGAAAATATTATTTGATTATAAAATAAATTTCTATTTCAAAATATCCCAAACATATTAAATTTTTAGTTAATATGACTATTACTTGAAATCACCTCATCAAATACGTTTTATATATGTTTGGGATTCAAAATTAACCTTATATTTTAGCTTTAACCCTTTGTTAACTAATTCGACTCTTACCATTTCTTATTGAGTATTCACAATATACTACTAATATAGATACTATAAAATGTCAATTGAACCACAAATAGCTCATTAATGAAATTTTAAACCTTATATAATTCATTAGGCATAATATTATATTTTTAGAAAAATTATATCATTTAATAATATAATATTTGTTTTAAAAACACATTTATTTCAATGTAAATACTATTCGTATGATGAATTTTTATGAAAACCAAAACAACATGAATCTTTCTAAAAACATTCATTAATTCAAAGATAACAAGTCATCTGCATTTTTAAAATTAGTAAATTGAATAACTAAGTTAAAATAATTTTATCTTAATAATAGTAAAATCATTTATTTGAATCTGTTGTTAATAAAATAATTACTGCATCATAATTGTGTCATAAATAAATTTATTTATTTAATGTCTAAATTTTTTAAATAAACAATGAAGATGTAGGAAATATTTTTTGCTTTCAAATTAACATTTATAGTTGATTATATATCTTATATTACCCCAAATATAAATGTTTTACATTAAGATTTATATTTATGTTATTTTTGTCCTTACATTAAATTAATCAATATAATGTGTCATTATCACTCTCAAGTGGCTCCATGGGGTCCAATAATAGACACATTAATGACCTTGTTCGTAAATATATCATCAAACAAGGTTACAACAAGGGTAAAGGTAATTTAATAAAATTATAATATTTGTTTTTTACAGTTCATTACCATATATACCCTTAAACCATTTTAATTTAAATATTTACTGATGTAAATATTCATAATTTAAAAAAATAAAAGTTATCTATTTAAAAAATTAGAAAATAATTTTTAAAAATATGGAGTCCATATTTTTAAATTCAAAACACACAAGTTACATAAATTAATCTAAAATTTATTCTTGTTTTCAAAACTAAAAGCGTGTTTTTATGAAATAATAACTATCAAAACATTTCCAGTAATTCAGGTCAAATTTCAAAGTGAAATTATTTCTAATGAACAAAATTGGATTAAATTGTAAAAAGAAAATATAATTACACTTTAAAACCAATTAATAATACAATCAATCCATATTAATAAATTATATTAAAAAGAATTATTGAATTAAAATGCACTATTGTTAACTATTAATTAAAAAATGAACATTATCAGAAAAATATCATAAATTCTTCCAATGTAAATTTTGATGTCCCTATTATAATAATAAAATATTATTTTGTGAAATAGAACACATAAAAGTGAAAAAAAACTAGATTAAAGAAGGGTTCTCTACCAAAAAGTGGTAAATCAACCTTTTAATGAATATTAGGGTATTCATGCTTATAATTGGATTCATTAATATTTTAAGACACTAAAACTTTTTGTATAATAGTAAAAACATTTAACAAACATTTTAAATCATAATTTAGTTTGGTATATTCATTCATACTGTTAAAAACACTTTACATGAACAAACATTTTAAATAATAATATTATATTTTTAATTTTCAGTATAACCCAACATTGTGTGCGACAAAATATTTCAAATAAATATGTCGTTTCCTATCATGTAATCCATTGAACATAGAATCCCCATTAAAGTAAAATTAATATTTAATACAAAAATATTATTAAATAGGAAAATTTATATTTCTTTATTTGCATGGGATGTAACATCCTTTCCCCCTCTGGATAATTGCATCCTCGTAATTTTAAAATTGGGCTCAGAAACTTCCTTAAATGTCCCACATTGGAAAAAGTGTCAATAAAACAATCAATTTTAAAGAAATAAAGAGAAGTAAAAAGGTTACCTGAGCTAACCAATACTAGAATTCCATATAAGAAAATATGGTTATTGATGATAAAATTACTCTCATAGATTAATAGAGATTGATATATAGCATCATCATTGAAAGATAACCACAACAATACCATAAATTTGTGGTTGGGTAAAAGTCTGATGATAAAAGGTAGTAAATAACATTTTTTATTTAAAATCATTTTCATAGAGTTGATGAATTATATTTTTAAATAGACTAAGATTGTAAGGAAATATACTTGTCATTTTGAGTGTCATACTTTAATAAAATTATACCCCAAACTCATATTTTCTACAAACTGTAAGTATTCATGATGACTCGGTCACACCAGATGTGCTTGAATCAACATCTTGAGTATCAAAAAATATAAAAAAGATGAACTATATATTTCCATTTTTTTAGAAATCAACCAAAACCAAAATAGTTAGATTGAGATCAGATAATCCCCAAAAGGGAAATCCTATATAAAAATTTATGCTACTATTAATCTATCAAATTCAATAAAAAGTACCCAAAGTACAACAAATTCCATTAAATAAAATAATTTTCTAAAAAAAATTCTTCAAAATGATTCAACTAAGAACGAAACCCAAAACGTAGTAGGATTTGATCACATAGTCTCTTAATTACAACAGTTACTCTTAAAGTCACATACTAAAAAGTAATTAACTGATTTACACATTCATTATGATAGGTTAATCATTTCTATAAATAAAAAATTCACAATATGTCCACAATAAAAAAAATATTCTTCAAAAATTAATTTTCAACAATTACTCCACATATGAAATCCCATAGTATTATATTTTCCTTAAGCATATAGTGTTACCAAAAGAGAAAACTTCTTCCAAAATAACATTTATAACGTAATTACCAAATAATGTTTCTTATAATAAGGATATCTAATTAATAAAACAAAATATCTCAAATCAAAATATTTTTGATCAATAATGTCATTTAACTAGAATGAATAAGTAATACTGACCAGAGACTTCACATAGTCCACTGGTGGGTGATAAATCCTAATCACACTTTGGTTTTGGGTACAATTCTCGCATCTTTGTCTAATGATACCGCTTGTCACACAGTCTTCATGTTTTCCTTTTCAAGAACTATATAATTTTATAACACTCCAAAAAATTAGATAAATCCCTGAAAAATAACAATAACCTATTTTAACAACATATTTTATCTCATTCATTTCATTTCAATCCAACAAATTAATAACCTCTAATTAACTCAAACACAAAAGAACAATTGAACCCTTATGCTTATTTGTTATGTCCACACATAAAGATATGATTATTTATTGAATAACATTTTCACATATCAAACATCACGGTTCCATATACTAGAAAAAGACTTCCAATGTTACCCCATCATCAAAAGATCCTTCATACTTTTATGCATTCATCATCTTAATATATACCATAACTCATGAATCCATTATATGTAGAAATTTTAATCATTCAACATTCTTTATGATCAATTATAAATTTTTTTCCAGCATATTCAATAATATTTTATTCCTACAAACAAAATCTTGGATCATATTATATGATTAAATAATGTCAAAATAGAAGCTATGAAATAATCCATACCATTCATTGGACATGTTCAGTTTCCCCATCTTCAATTGGAATGGAATTATGAATTGGTAAACATATATTTGTATGAACTATATGGTCCCATTCCCAAACCATCTTAATAAGGAATATATATGTATGATAACCTTGACAACCCCATTTAAAACAATCAAATGGACATTTAGAAAAAACTTCTTTCCCTTTACTGGATTTAATTGAACACTTTCATTTTCCATGGTAGGTTCTTTCTTTATGACCTTCATTACCACATATATAGAATCATCCATTCACATTATAGAATTTTCAGAACTATTTTTGTCCATATTTATGACACATAGGTTTTTTAATACACTTACCTTTATGATTTTTACCTGATCATTCATAGGGATTTGCCTTTTCATATATGATGCATTATAAAAATCACCAATGTTCATGTAGTCGACCATGACACTAGATAGTCGGTTGAGAATAAACTCATGATTTATCATTGTTGATCTCATTTCATTCAGTTGATTATTCAAAAAACCATCACAGTATTCCTCACATTCATTATTTCTATTATGTCAGCTGAATCCATCCATTGACTAATACACACATGGTTAGTGTGAGTATATCAGTAAAATTATCATATACTATCTTAAGAGGATGGTAAAAACTAAAACATACTTGTTCATGATATCTTAAACTCATTATATTTATCTAAAAAACTGTGTCTCAATCCAATATGCTAACCATTATAGTTTGTTACTTGTGCTTAAATAATGCTCTAAGCTCTACTGTTATCTAAACCGACCTCTGATAAAAACTATAAAGACCCAACCTTATACATTACATAATCTTGAGTTATGTCCGGAATTGAAATTGGGGATCTTTTCAAGATTAATTCTTTACAAAATTACGCCATTATTTATACATAAAAACGTAAAAATTACATATAGACACTTCTGCTCAGTATCCTTTGTTTTTGAGAAAATAACAATTCTTAAATAAAAGACACCTTTACAGTTCTATATTTTATATAGAATGAACTTTCCGTGATCCCATCTTTGACCCTATTCATATTTATGTCTTTTGGAAAACATTTAAAAACATGGGATGAGAATAAAAACATCATTAAAGTATTCATAAATACAAAAAGAAATCATCCATCCGTTAATACCTACAAATCAAAGAGATCATACTTTTCAATCTTAAAATCTTTGCACATTAACCTACCTCATGAAATTTTATGATTGATGGATAACACGTAGAAATCATAAATCACACTAATAACTTGTGTAATCCATAACATGCATACATTGTTTCTTTTAGAACTACATGGGGAGTTACATTTGGAATACCAATCATATCGTATTCCTTAAATCGTTTAAGAGAAACATTATCATTTACATCTGTCAAGTTACCCAATGCATTGGAGAGCTATCATGGGCTCACCCACCCATGTTTTATAACAGAACCTCCCATATATGTAAACAATGCCCAATAATCATAACATATTCATAACACATAAAACAAGCATAAAGCTAAGATAAAATTTCCACATTGAAATCATAATATATCATTTCAAGATATTGAAATAATCAATTCTCTATTAATCGATTTTCAAAACTATATAAATCATTTAATGGAGGAATTATTGAATAAATGTGTCTTATACCACTTTGAAGATTTTGAAAATGAATTTTAATTTAAAAAAATCAAATCAGTATAAATAAATCCTTAATACAATTTTTAAAAAATTGACATCAGTGAGAAAGATTTATACAAATAACTCATTATATGAATATTTTAGTTAAGGTGTTCTTAACCAAATGAGATGTGGTTTAATAGAAATAATTGAGCAATAACATTTATTAAAATATTTATAATACCATGTGAATAGGGGGATTAATTATAAAATATGCCAAAGGAAACTATATACGCCATATAACCTGATTTGGTGCATAACAACAATGATGTCTCAATGGAATGTAAATTTAGATGATATCCCTTATAAATAAAATATCATTAGATTATGGAAAAATAAATTAAATAATTTTTTGTGAAATATATAAATGAAGTCAATATGATTGTATATTATGTTTAAATCAATCATACAAAATTCACACATGTTTTTGTAAAAAAACCATTGACTAGGATATTTAACTCAATGAATGGAAATTGATTTAGGATTACCCTTATCTTGTTCATATCAATCATTTGAGAATTTATCGAAGGAGTGATTATGTGTATAAATATTATATCCTAAAAAAAGTAGAAGAAATTAATACATAAATAAATAAAAATGGATTCCACACATAATCCTGGAGTAAAATCATCAATGATTTATGCATAAAACCATATGAGTGGAAATTGATGTTTGAAATTCCTTTATCTATTTTGTATCTAATGAAACAATCACCCTCTGAAAGAAAGATCATACAATAAATATTTAAATAAAAATAAATTTAATTTTATTATAGAATGGATGCAATAATGGGCAGTACATAGAACACACAAATGGAAATTAAGGAAAATATAGCATGTGTCTCATGGAAATAAAAAGTGAGATGAAAACCCCTTACCTCATGTCCGACTTGACTCATTCATTATTTAATCTCCTTAATAAAAAACTAAAGATAATATATACTTTATTAAAAAAAATTCCATGTTGATTATGCCTTTTATATAACTTATTACATTGTTATTGACATTATATAATCATTTATGTTAATAACGGTCATTTTTGACGATATTTGGTACATGAGTCCAAAATGAACTTCTTATGATTACAAGTTGTCCATATTGAAAAAATTCCATTATATACAGAATTATATTCATGATTTACATATCATATTAATCATATATATCCAGTATATATATGTATTTATAATAGTACATAACATTTAAATATAAGAAATGAAATGTGTCGTTCATGGACATGGTAAGCCGTACGTACGCATGAACGCTAATTTCATTTATATATCATATTTAATGGAATAAAAACCTAAAGATACATTTTTTAAATTATAATTATAGTATAATATCATTTACAATTTCACTAACTCCATCATTTATACATTCCACATATGGCTTGAACGAGTCTTAACACATTGAGGGGGTGGCAGTCCGTACTTCTTCAAATGAAATTATCATATCTTCCGAATATTGAAACCAAAATGGTGTGATACAAATGAAAAATAAAAAAAATATACATATTATAAATAAAATATATATTACATATAAATATAGTTTCATCATAATGGCCACCATGAGAGGTAGTAGGATATAATTGAATAATCATTGTTTCGTGAGGCAATAGTTCTCCATCCACAAAAACTGTAGGTTCATATCCATTAGATGGGGGTGTGTGTAAATGTAAATAGAATAATTATCTTAAAAAAATACTAGTATATTTAGGATAAAATTTTTAATGTAAACAATGAATAGTAATAGCATCGGTTGTGAAAAGTAAAATAAAAGAAAAGGACTTAAGAGAAGATGTTACCTTTAAATCGGGAAACTTTATTTGTATTGTATCAAAAGGATTTCTAAAAATTCTTTCTTCCTAAGGTAAGGCTTATAGGTGGAAGATAAGGAAGTTTGGTGCTTATTTAGGAAAATTTTGGGTGATCCAATGGTCTTTATAATTGTGAGTAATGGGGTAGTTTTAAAGGATTTTTATAAGGGGGAGGATGGGCTCTTTAGGAATGTTTGAAAATATTATTTTATAATAAACTAAATTTATGTTTCATTAGGTCCAAAACATATTAAATATGAATAAAATATGACAATTATTTGATATCCTCTCATGTAATTGTTTTTAGACATGTTTTTTTTTCAAATTTATACATATAATTTAGCTTTAACCCTTAGTTATGTAATTTTACTCTAACCATGTCTTCCTGTGTATTTACTCTATATGGGTAATATAGTAACTATAAAATTCCAATCGAATCAAAAGAGGTTAATTAATGAAATTTTAAACCTTATATAAGTCATATGTCTGAATCATAGATTTTTTGGATTATTATATCATTTAATAAAATGTTATTTTTTATAAAGACTCATTTATGAAAATTTAAATACTATTCAAATAATGTATTTTAAAAAAATCCAAAAAAAACATGATTTTTTCAAAAAACCATTTTGAATTAAATAATAACAAGTCATCCTCATCTCTAAAATTCATGTATTTTATAAAAATGTTCAAAATATTTTTATTTTAATAATTATAATATCATTTATTTAAATCCGTTTTTAATAAAGTAATTATTGTACCATCATTGTGTCATAATTAAATTTATTTATTTAATGTCTAAAAATTATAAATAAAGTAACATGATGTTGGAAATTTTCTTTTCTTTTAATAAAATAATTATTTTTGAGGGATCACTTATATAAACCCATATGCAAATGATTTACTAAATGGTATATGTTTATGTCATTTTTGAACTTACTTTATATTAATTAATTTAATGTATCTTTATCACTCACATGTGGCTCTATGGGGTCCGAAAATCGACCCAAGGATGACCATGGTGGAAATATCTCATTCAATAGTGTAAAGAAATCTCTACGGGTAATTGAATATTATTATAATATTACTTTTTACCATTTTTTACTAGCTTTACCTTTTAACCATGGAAAATGAAATATTTATTGAAATAAATATTTACAATGTCTAAAAATAATAGTTACAAATTTTCAAAATTTGGACCTCCTAATTGAAAATATGGAATTAATTATACCAAATTCAAAACAGGGAAGTGGCAGAAAATAATTTAAAATTAATTCCCACTGTTAAAAGAAAAAAGTTTGTTTTCAAGAAATAATAACTATCAAAAGATTGACATTTGATTCTAACCAATTTCAAAGTAAAATTATTTATAATGACCAATATTGGATTAAATGGTATTCAATAATATAATTACACTTTTAAAACAATTAAAAGGGTAATCTATCAAAATAGATAAATTATACTACAATCCATTTTTGAATTAAAATGCAGTATTTTGCACAATTCATAAAAAAATGAACTTTATCAGAAAAAACCAAAATATCCGCCAAAGTAAATTTTAATATCCCAATTCTAAAGAAAAAATAAATTTTGTAAAATATAACATATAAATGTTACAAAAACTATATTTAAAAAGTGTTCTCCATAAAAAATTTATAAATCTACCTTTTAATGAATATTACAGTATTTATTCTTATAATTGGATTTATTCTTATTTTAAGCATATTAAACATATTGGATAATAGTAAAATCATTTAAAAATCATTTTTAATCATACTGTAGTTAGTTATATTCATTATTCATAATACAACAACATTGTGTTAACTAAAATTTAAAATAATATTATTATTATATTATTTTTTAGTATAACTCAACGTTTTGTGCAACGTATGATTTCAATGAAACCCATTGTTTCCTATTGGGTATTCCATTGAACATAGAATTCCCATAAAAGTAAATTTATTATTTATTTCAAAAATATTAATAAATATGAAAATTTAATATTCTTAATTTAACGGGGATATTAAACATATTCCACATTCTATTCATTATCTTACATCACCATATATAGACCATCCTAACTCTACCCTATATCCTATCTAGGAGGAATGGTAGTAATTACTAGAAATAATTGTCAACAAAAACAATAAATATATATATCAAAAATTGGGAGATATATAATAGGTAACTCATTTAATATCCCTTATACATCCTTACCACACCCTTATCACATTTTTTCTGATCCCATAGCCCCAATCCTACATATATGAGAGTCATCAGTCACAAAAAAAAGCATTCAAAAAGTCACCATCTATCTGTGGCTAAGTATAATTTACAGAATAATCAATATTGAAAAATTGTATTTATCATTTTGATGAAATTTTTCCATTCAACCACTTTCCATTATTTATATATATTTATATCAGAGTCTATACCATACCAACCATAATCAAATAGGATCACAAATCTTCTCACTAGGAAACACATCCCTGGGAAAGTTGATTGTATTTTATCAAAAAGGCTATCCATAAAAACACTATTTAGGTTTTTTTTGACTTGAAAAATAGAACAAGCCCATTTTATATATTTTATGTTCCATGTCATGTCCATGTGAGAATTCATATATCATGTGAACTTATATTTCAATTATGATTCATGAATTTTATTCTAATTCTATAAAATTCCAAGGGTGAAAATAACATTATCGAATAACATCACACCCAAGTGCACCAATAAATGAGGAAAATGAATCCATAGTAAATGAAAAAAATTATAACAGCATTTATCACACCAATAAACATTTTCTATTTCATATTCATGGGGATGTTGGATCCTAAACATGAGCTCTATAGTGTGTTTCTACTAGATCCTAGTCCCTGTTCTACCATAACCCAAATATAAAAACATATTTATAACAAGGATTTATTACCACATTTAAACTATCTTGATTGTGTAACATGTTTTACATAATTTTTGCTTCTATAAACATGTTTCCATTCATATCATTTCTATCAACCTAACCAGGACCCAAAAAAATAGTTCTATGGGGTAGAGGAATACATATAATTACACATTCCTTCTCATATTCCATAGGTTCATTCCTAGAATTTAGGTTCATATTATGTGATAGTAGGGAGACTATACCCTTTGGTGACAATATAATAATAATATAAGATTCCATTTTATTTAAATCACTGTGGAATCATATAATCAAACCTAGAATGAGAATATATAATCAATGATAATAAAAATAATAAATAAATAGCCATAGAGATAAGATATTTTATACTAATTATGATAGTAATGAATAACCAAAAGTGATAACCAATGGGATAGTCATTTACAGACACAATCATTTAATTTTAAAAAGAAACTCCCGCATAATAAAAAGAACACCCTTTTCTATTTTTATCCATCACATGAACTCACAATGTATCCAATGTCCCTAGGGTTTATACATTGTTTCTGATCTTTTATCTGACTGAAAATACATTAAATTTACATGATTTATGAGGATCCTATAAAGGGTGTGACTATGTACTCAGTGAGAACCAACAAACATGTGACTATCATGCATCTATATTTATACAACTGTATAAAAACATATGTAAATAGAAATAACAGTCAAACATAAATCAACCTGCTTCCATAGATATCCTAAATCAGAAGGAATATTTTAGTTTATTTAGACGAAACTAAAATGGAACATTGTATCCTAGATCATTATCCTTGGAGAAACCTCAGTATCAACTTATTTAATAGCACATCGGAACATCATTCCCATAGATACACTAGAGTCACATGGAATATAATTTTTATCCAATCAGTACACAGATTATAATGTAAAATTTCTAACGGAATTATGTTATTCTATAAATTGTTGAATAAATAACATTATTTCCCAGAATCAGTCACAATCCCCTCAAAAATCCTCAGGGATGATCGTCATCAACTCAATTACACAATGAACTTAGGCACAATGACATTAATCCTTTTATAATTCTCTCTAATAATCATAAAAATGTACTATAAGCCTAATCCCCCATCTGATGGTCTCTAACAAAGTCAACCATGTCTTCATATGGTGAGTGCCTCCTCTATAAACATTTTCAACACCATCCCCAAATTTATGAAATCAATAGAGGCATCTGACCTTGTTGATTGGTCAACACCACCTCACCGAGTCCATTATTGGGTAAGTATAACTCCTATCATGCAATGGGATAACCACAGTGATTGTAATCACCATCCATACCAATGATGCACCATAACCTATAACTCCCTTTCCAAATGTGTGATTCATCGCTCAATCACTACAATGTATTGTCACAATCTACCTCATCCTGATGAACTACACCGCCTCACTCCTAGAAATCATCCTTATCTTAGTAAAATTGATCCAATCCCATTACATTCAATAGTAACAAAATTAGAAATAACATATTTTAAATAATTTAACAAAATTAAACAGCTCACATACCATTCTCAACAAAACTATTGACCCAAATTCACTTAAACCAATCCATTCAAGTATCATTGTACTAATACAAACAAATATGTTCCAAAAAATATCCTCCAATAAAAATTATAAATGACATGAATCGAATATATGGTCTCACCTAGAACACCATGCACACTCATATTTAAATTTTCTCCCATATCACACATATAACCATGTAGAAATACAGGAACCATGTAACATCTTGTTGTAGATACCCATTTTTAGAATGATATACTCTAAATAGGGAAGAAACCAATGGAAATGGAAAATTTGACAAACCCTTTGGAAATATTTTTTATGGTATCAGATAGAAATAAAATCTAAAATAGTGTGATATAATATTAAAGGATGAATAAAAACTATTTACCTTATTACTAGTCATCCAAAACACCATAAATTTATCAAATCGAGGCTCAAACAAGGATGAAATACCAAATCCGAGAGGATAAGGAAAAATGAACCCATGACCAGAGGGATGTGCAAGAAGAGGGAAGTAAATGTGTTTAATGAGATTAAATGATGACATAAGGAAATTTTTAATGTCACCCTATTTAATAAAATAAATAGTTAGACTATATTGTTGGGTAAATATTGTGCCAACTTTGTGATTCCACTCTAAAAATTAGTCACCAAATTTCATAACTAGAAATCATTTTCTCAAAAAATATTTAACCCATTTACAACCTATAAATTTTTTTGAAGGTTCCTCAAATGGATTACTGGAAACCTTGCACATTTTTATGACCACTATCTACTTTAAATGGATGAGGTAGTTTGGTTTTAATGGTTTTACCTAATGAACTAAACTGTCGTTGAAGTTGGTCAATGTTTAAATTTTATATTCCTACTAACTACTACATATGTGGCAAGCAGGGTCGAACCCACAAGAAAGGTAAATTTGGCCACTGCTAAACTAAAAAAACTTGGAAAACTCCACTTTTGTCAGCAGCGAAGTGATTTTTTCTAAGTTTCACTTTTTATATTTTTATATCCTTTAATTTTTTTATGATTTTTCTTAAGGTAAATTGAAACTACACTTCTATTGTAAATTTTTTCTACCTCTACAAAAAAAGAGTACAACTGGAAAATAAGGTGCAACAAAGGAGATAAATGTCGGAAAAAGACAACAGTAAAGAATGCTCGGGGATTGCCATAGTCTACTAGTTTGAATTGATTTTCCTTATCATGTAAAAGTACTGCGTCGTACCACTGAATAAAGCTGAATTAGCTCCCTTGCCAAGAGTTAAGTCGCAAGAATTGTACACTTTGAGTTTGCCACTCTAAAGAAGTACAACTTCATAAAAATGATTTAAAAAAGTCGACAATACACACTCGCCGTGGGTACTGAAGTTTTCAATTTGAGTTTTTATGTTTTAAAAAAAAGGTTCTATAATCAAACTCGCTGAAAGATTGTAGGTGCATGAAATCCAGTCTCATTGTGCAAAACAGATGAATGTAATTAGAGTTGATCTCGCCGATCAATTCTAAACACATTAAAATGATAAGTGAAAAGGATGAAAAAGAAACCATTAGAGTTTTAACTCTCCCCGAACTAGAAGCCATAGCTAACTATACAATTCATTATAACAGCAGTAATAGGAAACATTACAGTAACAGAGTACAAAAGTTTAAAAAGCGAGGGAGAAGGAACTCCCTAAGAATGCTCTGCTCCTGAGTTCCTGGACTACACTGCTTAGCATCGTCCCTGCTGCTCTCAATTGTCTCTCTAGGTAAGTGTATGAATGCCTCTTTGAACGAATCTATGTATCCCCCAAAAAACACTTCTTGGTCTACTTAAGTACTCTTTGGAATTCATTGCATGTCACTGCCACATCTTCCACCGACTTCTAGAGTTCTTCACCCACGCACTGCACACGTGCGCTTAACCCGCGACAAGCACGTCACGCGAATTTTTCCCTCGTAACTAACTCCAGATGAGTTAGTTGGATGAACCTGGACATGTCTTCAACTTATGTATGAACCTGTACAGGTCAGAAACATTATAATGTAGTTAAAATTAGACAACAATAATAATTTTTAAAGAGTTAACTAAAGTTAATAAGTATCATAGTTGATAAATATTATTTATAAAATTATCCACTGATTATTACTATGGTAATACATAAATTATTAAAAAGTATTTATTTAATTATTTTAATAAAATAATTACTAAGTTGTTAATTTTATCCATTTTTAAACTAAGTTATTAAATAATAAGAACATAAATAAATAAATAAATAATTTAATATTTTAAGATTGTTTCATTAATTTAATTATTAAAATTAAAGAAATTAAATTGTTAGGTTAATTAATTAAATTGTTAATTTTGATTGAGTAATTAAAATTATTACTTATGTTTTAAATTAAAAAGTATGTTTTATAAATTATTTATAATTACTATTAATTAAATAATTTATAATATTAGTAGTAAATAAATTTAATATTTACATGTAATATTAATTTAGTTTTATAATTTAATTTATAATTTATCTATGTATTGTTTTAAAATTTATAACTTTTGTACATAACGTTACAACTTTTGACTTTTGTAAAGTTTATTTTTTAAACTTTAACTTTTCTATTTGTCTTTTTCTCCTTTTTCATTTTTACTTTACTTTACTTATTATATTATTTAACTATTATCTTTTTTTTCATGACTATTCTTCTTCCCTACAAAGTGGCGCACAAAGAGGGTTTAGGTATTCTTCTGGAACCAGAGCATCGGCGTGATGCAGTTCAGCTTGAAGAAAAACCGGTCTGTCTCCTCCTCAACACCAGCGAACACTAGCAGAGGCCTCCTCTGGTTCGAATGCGGCTTAGCATCTCCAAGCCGATGGTGGCGCAATTATGTGGTCGACCTGAGGAGTACTCTACATCAGTGGTGCGAGGTGGAAAATCCTCGAATTCCTTAGGTTGGACTCATGACAGTGGCGGACCGGCCTCAGCATGGTCTATCATTAATGTGGTGAAGCAGCGTGGAACAGTTTCCCTCGGATGGCTTTGGTAAAGAGGTGGGAGGCTAACCTTCCGCTGAAGGCAGAAAATCTCTTACATAGCAGCAGCACGTCGCAACAGCTGACTCCCTTGCTCAGCTCTAGCGCAGATCATTTCTAACATCGGTGAATGTAGGAGAGCTTGGGGTTCAGCAGCTCATGGTGAAGGTACCAAGAAGAATGGTGAGCAGATGCGTAAACTGTCGGCAGTAAAGAAGATAATGGTGAGGTTCGAAAAATAAGTGGGTAACGGTGGGGATGAGAGTGATGGTGAGGTTTGGGAAATAGCTACCGGTAGGGGGTATAGTAATGGTGATGTAAGGATAAAGGGTTACCGGTAGGAAAAATCAAAACCTCACTGGTATGCCAAAAAGAAAAGTGTCGCCGTTAGAAAAATAAATACCGGTAGTATAATATAAAAAGGTTACTGTTATAAAAATAAAATACTCACCGTTACACAACAAAAATAAAATGGTCGCCGCTACATCAAAGGGTCACCGTTAAAAATTAAAATAGTCACTGTTACACCATTTAAATAAAAGCTCACCATTAGAAAAATATATGAAAGTTTTTGGTAAGCTGCAAATGGTGAGATGGTCACCGATAGAAAACTAATAGTGAAACTTAAAAAAACACAAAAAAACATAAAAGTAAAGCTTAAATGAACTAAATAAAAAGACATAAAATAATTAATTAAAATAATGCTAAACACTATAAATTCAAAACAGAATTTTTATTAACCATTAAAACAATAATTTTATTAACTAAAAGAAACTTAAATTTAAAAACTAAATACCTATTAAACTAAATTAATAATAAATTAAAATTTTGAATAACATGCAAATTACAAAGTAGCCGCAAGTGATATTGAAAAACAACAGTGACCCATATAAGTCACGACCAGGGCTTGTCTACCACAACGGTAGACTAAAACAAAATAAAATTGAATTAATACTCAATCTTCATACATAAAATAATATAATTAAAGTTTAAAAACTCCTAATTAATTAATTAATTAACTATTTTAACTAATAAAATTAAGGGAAAACCAATTTAATTAATAAAAGCACACAAAACTTACATAAATGACAAGCAGGAAGATTAAACACATAAAATAATAAATCTAACTTATTCTAATGTAACTTAATTAACAGATCAATTAATAAAATAATGTCTAATAAAACTAAATAAAATTACAACGATTAAATAATTATTTAAAATAGAAATAACTTATTAAAAAAAGTAAGCAGAACTCTTTTTTAAACTAGTTAGTCATTTTTTTTAAAAAAATAAAAAGGATTACCGCTACTGATAAACAAGAGCTAGCGGTAGTTTAAATTAAAATCTATCGGTAAAAAAGTGTATCAGTGACGAGGGTCACCAATATTGGCAAGGTCACCGATAGAGGCAGAGTCACCGATAGAGTGTATCGGTAACTTGCTATCAATAGCTAAGCATTATATAACATTAAAAATTAAAATTAAATTAATTATAAAACTCAATGATTAATAATAATAATAAATTAAATAAAATAAACAAATAAGGATTTAATTAAACATATTGAAAATTAGTTATATTCGAAACACATAAAGAATAAATCAATTATTTTAAGGCCCAAAATTACATAAAAGGTTATAAAAAGTTAATGTTTAACAAATTTATTTATAAAAATACAAAAGTTCATTTATTTATTAAAGTGTTAAATTAATTAAATAAGTTGTATAAAAATTAATAAAAAGATGTGGAAAACTGAGTAAAAATAAGGCCACATCAAATTCCCCCACACTTAATCATTGTTTGTCCTCAAACAATCTCATGCTTTATTATCTTTAAAAATATGTGAGTTATACAAATCAGATATGTTTATAGAAATTTCAATAGAGGACTCAAAAAGTGTACTTAGGTTATTGAAAACATATCTCATATAAAGTCTCGCCTAGAACCACTACTCAAAGGGAACTCAAGTAAACCATGAATCATCCATAAATGAAGGTTCCTGCTTCATATATGACTATGCCTAGTGACTCACTTCAATTCAAGCACAATTTCTAAATTCAAGAGTGATAAAAGGTAAAATGAATGTGGAATCAAAACCATAACAAAAGGAACTTTTTACTTTGACTAATCCCCTTGGTTCCAAAATAAAACATAGATTTTTTTAAATCACTTTATTGATACAACCCAAATGACTCCCATATACTCCAGTTGTCCCCTTCTTCATCTGGAGTTCATCATTCCCCTCACCTTAATGAATTCATTTTTGACCTTAGAAACTTAATTTATTTTTCCCAAGCCATGTAATTTGTTCCAAGCAATGTGAAATGCACTTATTAAAGGTTTATAGAGGGCTTATTGTAAACAGAAACACACCCAGTATCTAAGGTCTCAGAGATTTACTGTGGGATCCCAAATTCTCAGTATTACTCTAGTTACAAAGGATTTATATAAAAACCATTTACATTGACTCAATATAAGTGATAATTTTTCTAAATTAAAAGAATGGAAAGGCTCCTCGGATAAGAGTCAAACTTCAAGTACCTAAAATTATGATCTTAAATACACTAAACGGTTTCCCATATCACTCAAAAAATAAGTTCCTAACCAAAATTCAATAAACCACTAAACAGTTCCACTCAGAAATCATCCACCAATACTCATTTCAGACTCAAAGCAAGACTCAACTTCCCATCAAGCACCATCCTTAGGCATGAGTCATTTGAGTGCAGTGTAAAGCCTAAAATTTTGAAAGAATTTTTGAAATATTTTAATCAATTTTTTTGACAAAAAGTTTAAAAGAAGCAAGAATTGATTAGCATTACAATTAAACACAGTTTAGCACAGTCAAGAATTGACCCCCTCCCCCACACTTAAAACCTAACTTTGTCCCCAAAGTTGACTTATAAATATGGAGAAGAACAGTTAATCAATTATGGTTCAAAACAGATTTTCAATTTAGTAGATATATGACATGTATAAAGGGTCTCAATGAAGTTCCAAAAGATTTTTGTTTTCCACAATGGTTAAATTAACAGCAGGTTCAAATCCAAGCATCTGCATAAACATTTATGTCCAGTAATAAAAATTTTCAATGTAGTTCAAACAATTTCATGAAACTCTTGTGGGTGAACAATGACAAGGGTGTAGCATGTTAATAGATTTGGTTCAAATGGGTTTTCAACAAAGCAGAATGATGCATGCTACAACACCTAGCATAACAAACATACTCAATGAACAAATTGACAACCTATATGTATCCCCCCAAACTTAAATTCAAGTAGTGGAATGATTTTTTCAGAGTTTCATTTTCTAACAATAAGGTAAATGCAGAATTTTTATTCCTAAAATAGTGACATGCAACAATTTTTTTTAAAATAAACAGAATTAATTAAATCACACAGAAGCAGAAATAAATGCAGAAAGTGAAATCTTCCCTGAAATGAAGTGTCTTCATTAATCCTCCAGCATGGAAATTCCACTATTTAGATGATAGAAACATAATTCCTAGAAACACAAATTATATAAACCAGGGAGAAGTATCCAACAAAAACAGAGCATATATAAGAATGCAAAGCTGCACTTTATTCTAAGTAAAATAAGAACATAACAAAAGTAAACACAAGAAAGAGCATGGGTTGACTCCCATGAAGCACAGAATCTAAAGTCTTCAGTTAGACATTATTAAATTACAAAGTTTTTTATTTATTAACAAAACAAAGACCATGGGTTGCCTCTCATGCAGCGCTAGGTTTACAGTCCCCAGCCAGGCTTCATTCAGGAACAGTTTTCAAGAACAGTGTAGGCAGCCAAACCCTTTGGCTGCCCCTCAAAATAATGCTTCAGTCTTTTCCCATTGACCAACATGGGTTTATTCTCTTCACCTATAATTTCCATAGATCTATTCGTTAGAACTCTTACTACAGTAAACGGTCCAGACCACTTGGACTTCAGCTTCCCCAGAAAAAGTTTAAGTCTAGAATTAAATAGGAGAACCTTCTGTCCAGATTTGAACTCTTTAGTTTGAATGATAGAATCATAAAAAATCTTAGTCCTCTCTTTATAAATTCTTGAATTATCATAACTCTCTCTCCTAATCTCATCAAGTTCACTCAACTCAAGCAATCTCCTCTCACCAGCACTCTTAAAGTCAATGTTTAGAGCCTTAACTGCCCAATATGACTTATGTTGCAACTCCACAGGTAAATGACAGCATTTCCCAAACAACAGCCTGTAAGGAGACATTCCTATTGGGGTCTTGAAAGCAGTTCTATATGCCCATAAAGCTTCATCCAGTTTAAGAGACTAGTCTTTCCTAGAGTTTGACACGGTTTTCTCAAGAATTTGTTTTAGTTCTCTGTTTGAAATTTCCACTTGTCCACTGGATTGTGGATGATATGGAGTACCAGTTTTGTGAACACAACCAAATTTTTCCACTAAATATTTAAACTTGTAATTCTTAAAATGTGTTCCATTATCAGTAATAAAAGCTCTTGGGACTCCAAATCTTGTAAAGATGTTCTTTTTGACAAATTTTATCACACTATTTGCTTGACTGTTGGGAAGAGCTACTGCCTAAACCCACTTAGACACATAATCCACAGCAACAAGAATATACTCATTCCCATGAGATGATGGAAATAAACCCATGAAATCTAACCCCCAAACATCAATGATCTCTACCTCCAAAATTCCCTTCTGGGGTAACGCCTGTTTCTTACCCACATTACCCAGTCTCTAACACCTGTCACACCCTACCACAAAACTCCTAGCGTCCTTAAAGAGGGTAGGCCAATAAAAACCAGATTGCAGGAATTATTGAGCGGCCCTCTCACCCCCATGGTGACCTCCCCAAGGAGAAGAATGACAACTCTCAAGAATAGAAAAATTCTCTTCCTCAGATACACATCTCCTAAGAATACCATCAGCATACCTCCTAAACAACATGGGATCATCCCACAGATAATATTTAAGTTCAGAAATGAATTTCTTTCTTTGATTATTAGACAGATTTTTGGGAATTACACCGACTGCCAGGAAGTTGGCAAAACCTGCAAACCAAGAAGATTGCCTGACTGACACCGATAGCAACTTCTCATCAGGGAAAGAAGAGTTAATCTCCCTGGGATTTCCAGATTGAAGTTGAGTAAGAGGAATACTAGATAAGTGATCAGCAACTAAGTTTTCAGCTCCCTCCTTATCCCTAATCTCTAAGTCAAACTCTTGTAACAATAAGATCCATCTAATCATCCTGGGTTTAGTTTCATTTATAGACAGCAAGTATTTTAATGCAGAATGATCAGTGAAAATTATGACTTTTGAGCCTAATAAGTACTATCTAAACTTTTCCAGAGCGAAAACAACAGCTAACAACTCTTTTTCAGTGGTGGTATAATTATTTTGAGCATCAACTAACAGTCTACAAGCATACTATACCACATGCAACCTCTTATCCCTCTTATTTCCAAGGACAGCACCTACAACCATGTCACTAGCATCACACATATGTTCAAAAGGTAATTTCCAATCCGGTGCAGTGATGATAGGTGATGTAGTGAGTTTCTCTTTAAGCAGATTAAATGATTTCAAACAGTTTTCTTCAAAATTAAATGGTGCATCATTTACCAGCAAAGAACACAAGGGCTTAGTGATTTTAGAAAAATCCTTTATGAATCTCCGGTAGAAACCGACATTCCCTAGAAAACATCTAACACCCTTAACATTAACAGGAGGCGGCAGTTTTTGAATAAACACAATCTTAGCAGTATCAACTTCTAAACCTCTCTTGGACACCTTATGACCAAGAACAATACCTTCAGTAACCATGAACTGGAATTTATCCCAATTAAGAAAAAGGTTGGTTTCAATGCATCTCTCTAAATCTAGATCAAGATTTCCTAAACAAGTATCAAAAGTACTCCCCACTATAGAAAAGTCATCCATGAAAACTTCAATGATTCTCTCGATCATATCAGAAAATATAGCCATCATACACCTTTGAAAGGTGGCTGGAGCTCCACACTACCCAAAGGGCATCCGCCGGTAGGCAAATGTTCCAAAGGGGCATGTGAACGTAGTCTTCTCTTGATCCTCTGGATCAACAGGAATCTGTTTGTAACTAGAATACCCATCCCGAAAACAAAAAAAAATTCATTTCCAGCAAGCCTCTCAAGCATTTGATCAAGGAAGGGCATATGAAAATGGTTCTTCCTAGTGGATGCATTAATCTTTCTATAATCAATACAGACTCTCCATTTTGTGGCTTTCCAAACTTGAAATTCTTCATTTTTTCCATTCTTTACTATAGTGAAACCTCCCTTCTTGGGGAAAACCTGGACAAGGCTGACCCAAGAACTATCTGAGATGGGATATATCATTCCAGTGTCCAACAGCTTGATTACTTCCTCTCTCACAACTTCTTTCATATTTGGATTTAATATTCTTTGACACTCTACTCTAGGATTATGATCATGTTCCATAGGAATTTTGTGCATACAGAATGAGGGACTAATTCCCTTGATATCAGCTATTGTCCAGCATATGGAAGATTTAAACTTTTTCAAAACATCCAACAATTTTTCTTCTTGATTTTATTTAAGTTCAGTAGAAATGATGACAGGCAGAGTAGAATTCTCACCCAAGAATGAATATTTTAGATGGGAAGGGATATGCTTAAGCTCAAGATCAGGTGGTACTACACTAGAGGGAAGACTCTTAGGCCTGGGAGGTCCAAGATCTTATACACATTTCTTGTAAGGAGTATTAAAAGATCAAAGATTTTCAATTACAAGTTCAGATTCAGAGATAACAGTGCTACTGTCCAAGGTAGGCAGTACACTGTCTAGATTTTCCAAATCATATTTCAGCAGGTTTATCAAAGAAGAATCATCTAATTGTCTTAACAGTTCTCCCTCAGTATCATCCATGTATTCAGAAGTGTTGGTGTTAACAAAAACACCCTCAATTTCACTAAGAAAACTCCTAAGTTCATAAACATAAGACTCTCCTACAACAGAAACTGGACAGTTGTCCAGTTCTTGAAGATTTTCTAGTTTGGCTGTTACAATAGAATTTTCAGCTCCTAGAACAGATTCACAAAGATTTTCAGCTTCACTAATGTTTTCTTTAACAGAGGAATTATTTTCAGATTTTTCAATGAGTTCAAGTTGATTTTTATAAGAACATTCAGCTTCAAGAGACTCAATTTTTGAACAGTTTTCAGAGTAATTTGGTTCCTTAATATTTTTAAAAACATTGAACTCTTCTTCTTGTTCACCAATTTTGAAAATCAACTGACCCTTAGACACATCAATGACAGCACCACCTGTGGCCAATAAGGGCATACCCAATATGATAGGTACCTCTTGATCACAATTCATATCTAGAACAAGAAAATCATCAGGTAAGAACAACATCCCAACTCCAACTAGTATGTCATCTACTCTACCCACAAGATGAGTGCATGATCTATCAGCTAACTGTAGTATGACTGTGGTGGGTTGAAGATCACCCAGCCTCAACTGCAGAAACAGTGAGTATGGGAGCAAGTTAATGTTAGCACCAAGACCACACAGACAGTTCAGCTGACCTGAATTACCTAGAGTACAAGGGATGACAAAGCTACCTGGGTCTTTCAATTTAGGTGGTATTTTCTTTTGGAGTACAACACTACACTCTTCAGTGAGGCTGTAAGTAGAAAATTATTCAAGGGTCTTTTTATTTGAAACAATTTTCTTTAATGATTTCAGATAGGATGGGATTTTAATTAAGTCTTGGATAAAAGGGATGTTCACTTGAAGCTTATAAAGAAGACCAAGGAACTGAAGAAGTTCAGCCTTGGTATTGCTTTGTGGTTTCAGCTTATCAGGGAAAGGGATGGGTGGGGTAAAATTTTTCAGAACAGTAGGCATGTCCCTCACCTCTTCAACAACCTATTCTTTACCTTTATTTTTTTGATTTATAGAACAAGTTTCAGCTTGATTTTTAGGTGACAGGTTAAGATTCTCATTATTTTCAATATCTTTTTCTGAATTTCCAGATCGTGAACAAAGCAGATTTTCATTTCCAGATTCAAACAGTTTCTCATTTTAAGCATTTTTTACAGTTTTTTCAGCAATAGTTTGAGTATTTAGAACACTTATAATAACAACATCCATGATATTCTACCTAGGATTAAGTTTAGTGGTACATGGAAGTCTACCTTTATCCCTAGAAGTCAAATCACTAGCTAATTGGCCTAGATGTGTTTCCATGTTCTACATTCTCACATCATTTTGCATCTTGTCTGACTCATATTGACTTTTCTATTTATTAAGTTGAGACATGTACCTTTCCTCTTGTGAGTTTATTTTATTCAAGATCTGATCCAATTTAGAAGACATTTGATTATCATTACTTCCTTGAACATTTGAAGACACTCCCCTTTGTTGATTTTGAAATTTTGGTCTTGGTAGGTACTGATAATTAGGGGCAGTTTATTGCTTAATAATACCTTGATCCTTCCATGACAGATTTGGATTGTTCTTATAGCCTTGATTTTAATTATTAGAAAATGGATCTTCTTGTTGAGGCATCCTAGGAACTTAATTAACAATGTTTGAGGTTTCATATTGTTGGGCAGTTAGATCAACATTTGGACAAAAAAATTCAGAGTGCCCAAACATACCACATTGAGTGCACTGTTGCCTAATAGATTGATACTGATTCTGGTTTTCAACATGGTTAGCAGATTGTTTTGAATTCGGGTTCATTAATGTTTGAAGTTGGTTGGTGATTTCCGCAAGTTGGGCTTGAGTATCAGCTGCTGAACCATTATTAACATTCCTATTGACTCTCTTCCTTCTTGAATTCTTATGTTGAGAATTAAGGGCCAGATTATTGAAAATTTGTCTCAAATCTTCATCAGTTTTATCATTGTAATTACCCCCAGCTGCTTGATCCACTAAATTCTGACCAGAGGAGGAAAGCCCTTCATAGAAGGTGTCCATGAGAAGGTGTGAAGTGAGTTGATGATGGGGACACTACCTAAGAATATCCTTAAATCTATACCAATAATCATGAAAAGCATCTCTATCCTCTTGATAAATACTAGTGATTTTAGTTCTCAGTTCTCCTTTTAATCTTTGGGGATAAAATTTCATAATAAAAGAGTTGTAAACTTGATCCCAATTCTCGAAAATGTTTTCATCTAAACATAAAAACCAGTTCCGCGCGTTCCCTTTAAGGAAAAAGGGAAAGACTCTCATCCTAAGTTCATTTTCAGTGAGTCCTAAATGTGGAAGTTGCTGCAAAGTGTTATAGAAGTCTCTAATGAAGGCTAAAGAATCCTCATTAGAGAGCCCCTTTAAAGTAGGCAGCCGTGAAATGTGTTTCTGTTTTAGTTCATAGTTTTGAGCTCTAGGACTTAATCTAATGGATGAGGGGTTGCTTGATACTTGAGGAAGTTAAAAATCCCTCATCCTAGGCCTTTCATTTTCATCTAAGAGTTCTGTATGGTTATTTCGAATGTTATTATTATCAGGGATTCTATTTTCTTGATTTTCCATTTCAATTTTGTTCTTTCTTCTTAGAGCAGCTAAGTGTTTATCTAATTCAGGGATTATAGGCTCTAATCTAATAGCAGAGTGTCTTGTGATCATACACACAGTGGTAGACATTTTCTAACAGTAACAACTCAGAATGAAAAGTAACAAATTTTTTTTCTTACAGTTATCAAAATTTTGATGTGTTTTTTAATTTTTTTATGTGTTTTTTTAGTGTTTTTTTAACAATGGCTTGTACCTTCCCCAACAAAGGTTCCAAAAACTTGAACTAAACTGTCGTTGAAGTCGGTCAAAGTTTAAAATTTATATTCATACTAACTACTGTATATGTGGAAAGCAGGGTCGAACCCACAGGGAAGGTAAATTTGGCCACTGCTAAACTAAAAAAACTTGGAAAACTCCATTTTTTTCAGCAGCGGAGTGATTTTTTCTATGTTTCAATTTTTATATTTTTATATCCTTTAATTTTTTTATGATTTTTTATACTGTAAATTGAATCTACACTTCTATTGTAAATTTTTTCTACCTATACAAAAACAGAGTACAACTGGAAAACAGGGTGCAACAAAGGAGATAAATGTCGGTAAAAGGCAACAGTAAAGAACGCTCGGGGATTGCCATAGTCTACTGGTTTGAATTAATTTTCCTTATCATGTAAAATTACTGCTTCGTACGACTGAATAAAGGTGAATTAGCTCCCTCTCCAGGAGTTAAGTCGCAGAAATTGTACACTTTGAGTTCGCCACTCTAAAGAAGTACAACTTCATAAAAATGATTTAAAAAGTCGACAATACACACTCGCTGTGGGTACTTAAGTTTTCAATTTGAGTTTTTATGTTTTTTAAAAAAAGGTTCTACAATCAAAATCACCGAAAGATTGTAGGTGCATGAAATCTAGTCTCGTGGTGCAAAACAGATGAATGTAATTAGAGTTGATCTCGCCGATCAATTCTAAACACATTAAAATGGTAAGTGAAAAGGATGAAAAAAAAACCATTAGAGCTAGAACTCTCCCCGAACTAGAAGACTTAGCTAACTATACTATTCATTATAACAGAAGTAATAGGAATCATTACAGTAACAGAGTAAAAATGTTTAAAATGCGAGGGAGAAGGAACTCCCTAAGAATGCTCTGCTCCTGAGTTCCTGGACTGCACTGCTTAGCATCGTCCCTGCTGCTCTCGATTGTCTCTCTAGGTAAGTGTATGAATGCCTCCATGAATGAATATCTGTATCCCCCAAAAAACACTTCTTGGTCTGATTAAGCACTCTCTTTCATTAATTGCATGTCACCGCCACATCTTCCACTGACTTCCAGAGTTCTTCACCCACGCACTGCACACGTGCGCTTAACATGCGACAGGCACGTCGCGCGAATGTTTTCCTCGTAACTAACTCTGGATGAGTTATTTGGATGAACTTGGAAATGTCTTCAACTTAGGTATGAACCTGCACAGGTCAGAAACATTATAATGCAGTTAAAATTAAAAGACAATAAGAATTTTTAAAGAGTTAACTAAAGTTAATAATTATCTTAGTTGATAAATATTATTTATAAAATTATCCACTTATTATTACTATGGTAATACATAAATTATAAAAAAGTATTGATTTAATTAAGTTTATAAAATAATTACTAAGTTATTAATTTTATCCATTTTTAAACTAAGTAATTAAATAATAAGAACATAAATAAATAAATAAATAATTTAATAATTTAATATTGTTTCATTAATTTAATTATTACAATTAATGAAATTAAATTGTTAGGTTAATTAATTAAATAGTTAATTTTAATTGAGTAATTAAAATTATTACTTAAGTTTTAAATTAAAAAGTATGTTTTATAAATTATTTATAATCACTATTAATTAAATAATTTATAATATTAGTAGTAAATTAATTTAGTATTTAAATGTATTATTAATTTAGTTTTATAATTTAATTTATAATTTATCTATGTATTGTTTTAAAATTTATAACTTTTGTACATAACTTTACAACTTTTGACTTTTGTAAAGTTTATTTTTTAAACATTAACTTTTCCATTTGTCTTTTTCTCTTTTTTCTTTTTTACTTTACTTTACTTATTATATTATTTATCTATTATCTTTTTTTTCTTGGCTCTTCTTCTTCCCTCCAAAGTGGCGCACAAAGAGGTTTTAGGTATTCTTCTGGAACCAGAGCAGCGACGTGATGTGGTTCAGCTTGAAGAAAAACCGATCGTACTCCTCCTCAACACCAGCGAACACTAGAAGAGGCCTCCTCTGGTTTGAATGCGGCTTAGCATCTCCAATCCAATGGTGGCGCAATTAAGTGGTCGACCTGAGGAGTACTCCACATCAACAGTGCGAGGTGGAAAATCCACGGCTTCCTCCGGTTGGACTCATGACAATGGCGGACCGGCCTCAGCATGGCCTATCATTAATGTGGAGCAGCAGCGTGTCATAGTTTCCCTCGGGTGGCTTCGGTAAAGTGGTGTGGCGGTTAACCTTCCGCTGAAGGCAGAAAAGCTCTTGCACAGCAGCAGCAGCACGTCGCAGCAGCTGACTCCCTTGCTCAGCTCTGGCGCGGATCATTTCTAACAGCGGTGAAGGTAGGAGAGCTTGGGGTTCTGCAGCTCATGGTGAAGGTACCAAGAAGAATGGTGAGCAGAGGCGTAAACTGTCGGCGGTAAAGAAGATAACGGTGAGGTTCGAAAAATAAGTGGGTAACGGTGAGGATGAGAGTGACGGTGAGGTTTGGGAAACAGCTACCAGTAGGGGGTATAGTAATGGTGAGGTAAGGAAAAAGGGTTACCGGTAGGAAAAATCAAAACCTCATTGTTATGCCAAAAATAAAAGTGTCACCGTTAGAAAAATACATACTCGTAGTATAATATAAAAAGGTTACTGTTACAAAAATAAAATACTCACCGTTACACAACGAAAATAAAATAGTCGCCGCTACATCAAAGGGTCACCGTTATAAATTAAAATAGTCACTGTTACACCATTTAAATAAAAGCTCGCTGTTAGCAAAATATATGAAGGTTACTGGTAAGCTGCAAATGGTGAGATGGTCACCGATAGAAAACTAATAGTGAACTTAAAAAAACAAAAATTAAACATAAAATTAAAGCTTAAATGAACTAAATAAAAAGACATAAAATAATTAATTAAAATAATGCTAAACACCATAAATTCAAAACATAATTTTTATTAACCATTAAAACAATAATTTTATTAACTAAAAAAACGTAACTTTAAAAACTAAATACATATTAAACTAAATTAATAATAAATTAAAATTAAGAATAACATGTAAATTACAAAGTAGCCGCAAGTGATATTGAAAAACAACAGTGACCCATATAAGTCACGACCAGGGCTCGTCTAACTCAACGGTAGACTAAAACAAAATAAAATTAATTTAATACTCAATCTGCATACATAAAATAATATAATTAAAGTTTAAAAACTCTTAATTAATTAATTAATTAACTATTTGAACTAATAAAATTAAGGGCAAACCAATTTAATTAATAAAAGCACACATAACTTACATAAATGAAAAGCAGGAAGATTAAACACATAAAATAATAAATATAACTTATTCTAATGTAACTTAATTATTAGATCAATTAATTAAATAAATTCTAATAAAATTAAATAAAATTACAATGATTAAATAATTATTTAAAATATAAATAAATTATTAAAAAGAAAGAAGAACTCTTTTTTAAACTAGTTAGTCATTTTTAAAAAAAAAATTAAAAGGATTACCGCTACTGATAAACAAGAGCTACCGGTAGTTTAAATTAAAAGCTACTGGTAAAAAAGAGTATTAGTGACGTGGTTCACCGATATTGGCAAGGTCACCGATAGAGGCAGAGTCACTGATTGAGGCAGAGTCACCGATAGAGTGTATCAGTAACTTTCTATCGATTGCTAAGCTTTATATAACATTAAAAATTAAAATTAAATTAATTAGAAAACTCAATGATTAATAACATTAATAAATTAAATAAAATAAACAAATAAGGATTTAATTAAACATATTGAAAATTAGTTATATTAGAAACACATAAAGAATAAATCAATTATTTTAAGACCCAAAATTACATAAAAAGTTTTAAAAAGTGAATGTTTGAAAAATTTAATTATAATAATACAAAAATTCATTTATTTATTAAAAAGTGTTAAATTAATTAAATAAGTTGTATAAAAATTAATAAAAAGATATGGAAAACTGAGTAAAAATAATGCCACATCACCTAACCATGTACCAACTATGTGACTCGTGTTATGTCCTAATTTTTTTTATTTCAAAGCCAATCAATTAGGAAAAAAAATTGAAAAACTAACACACTTATTGTTAATTAAATCCCATCCATGAAATGATATGGAATGTAACAGCTCTCAAAAAATAATTTCGATGATTATATTCAATGTTTTTACTTTATAAAACTAAAAATTAAAAAAACATTAATATTATTACCCACAAAAAACAAATGATATTATAAGAGGGGATACTATAGCCCCTCATATAAAAGAGGTTTCATTAAGTATTATGAAATTTTTGCAACTCTAATAAGATTACATGGTTATGATGCATGGTTTGATAAAGCATGTACCAACCATACATGATCCACTGAATGGAACATGCATCACAATACATGGTTGTATCACATGGTGTCTCCTATCTATGAGAATTCCACGAACTGGAAATGCAACATAAAAATGTATTACATTGTTTCCACTTTATATCCCAGGATTTGCACAAAACTCAATAATATTCATGTATACTAACCATGAACTAACAAAATGATATTTGTAATCCCCTAAACATGAATTCCAATATTTTTACATATATCCCATACATTATTAATAATGAAAAAAATCATAAAACTCTATATTTAAAAAAAAATTATACTCTAACTATGAAAAAAATTAAATTAACCTAAATTAATTTAAAAATATAACAAATGTGCAATTTTGGATTCATAATTCTCCAAATCATGCAACTTTTTAACATAAAAAATTAATGAAACCAAATTATATATAAAAGATAATTTAAACATGAACACCTACGAGAAATGCTGTACGGACTGAGAAAACTCAAAATGGGATGTGGTGGGAATGAAACTATAGAAAAATACATAACTCATCAAAACATCAAAACTAATCCCCATAAATTTTTTTATATACATTAACTCATCCATATTCATAAAATTAGATTCATGGAAAATGGATGATAAGAACCTTTTATATACCTCATAATCATTTACAATTCCTATAAATTGGGTGATACATAATGAACACTCACAATATAATTTCACCAAAAATGAAAATAGGGATCCCCATGAACCCAGTGGAGATTAAATTAATCTAAAATCTACAATGATCACCTGAGACTCCATCTCAGATCCCATATAAAATCACAACTGAATAATCATCCAACATTTACCATATAATGTTACTAAATTTATAATATCTACGTTACCAGAATAAGAGAAGATTATTTATTTTGAAAAAAATCAATGTGAAATGGAATAGGCTCTAAAATTTTCACTAAACTGAGTGAAGAGACCGATCAATGAAATTATACCGAGTTCATCCTCTCTTAGGGAACAAAACAATTTTTGAAATAACAGAAACTACTGCACACTTTCAACTACATCCAAAGCCGTAGATGTTGCCTAATGCAAACCCATATGGATTTTTAATGTCCAACAATTTAGAGCACATCCATCCTAAGCTTCAAAAGATTATTAATTATTTAATATGATTAAATACTAAGGAACAATATAATAATAATAATAAAATGGAAGCTATTAACCCTTATTGGAAAAAAGGAATGCATCTTGTGGAAATCAACTAAATACAAAATCTTTTATAAATATAATTATCATAATATTTTTAATATAATTTTTTTCCAAAATAACTATAGTTAAATAAAAAAAATTATTCATAAAAAACTAATTACATAAATATCTTAAGACAAATATGATCCCCATTTAAAGGAATACATGTATTATGTAGACATATTGAAATAAAAACCACTACAACACCACTCTATATTAATATTAGGTAGAGTACACAACCAAAACATTTACATTTAAAATAAAATATAATTTGTGTTATGGGTTATCCTCAAAGGTGAACATTCAAATTTCACTTATGTAATTTCTAAGAAAAAAACATTGGAGGCTCATTAATGATGAATCTAACTTAATCACCATTTAAAATAGAATCCTAATAGTCTTAATTCACCATAATGAAAAAAATAAAATTTTGAAATTCAATAATGAATAAAAATTGAATTGATTTAATTAAAAACATTATATTAATTAAAATATACATTTTTTCATAGTTAATATTGAATAAGTTTTTTTAACAGAATGCTTGATTTAAAAATTCTCTAACCCCGTTTTAAAATTAATCATCATCTTTTTATGAACCCTTTAAATTTTATTTCATTAAATAACTATTTCTGTAAGGATATAATAATTATATCCCAAAATCACACATGATATTCATATTAGCCTCTTTAATCAAAACTAATCCCCACCTAATCATCATAATGAACCTTTTTTTTGAAAATCCACCATGAGTTCCACTATAAATAAAAATTTTCATAGTAAGTTGATGTTTATTTCTTATCTTTTAGATGAATTATGATTTTTTTAAAAAAAATCTTAACATTCATATTAAAATAAACCACATTTGAAAAAATTAATTAAAATCAAATATGTCTTAAATATGAACCATAATTATATATTTACAAAACTAAAACACATCCTAAAAATATAATTTTAATTTGAAATTATTCTTCCAGGTTAATGTGTATGTGGATGAATTCTCACTTTGAAAAAATTATAAGTAGAAAGATTCAATTCATTCCATTAAATAACTAGTTTTTTAAATGAATGACCCTATAAAATCACCCTTCTCTATCCAAATATATTATCCCATTAAACAAAATAAACTTTTCAAATAACATGTACAAGAAAATACATGATGAATCATTTAAAACATCATAAAATAAAAAACCTACACTATATCACTCTCAATCAACATCAAAAATTTTGTAAACAACATTAATAAAAATTATTAATTTAATGGAGATAATAAATAACTTTTTTTGGGAAAAGTTATCCTTTATTTGGATACATGGGTTGGAAAAGCATGTACCATTCATTAAATAGACGATAATTTGGCTTCTATATCCAACCTTGTCATATCCTCATAGTCTTCCATAACTTGTGGGAAAACCAATCCATGTCATTTATGAAATTATATTCACCCCATATGTATATTAATATCACATATAAATAGTGATAAACTAGCTGGGGATCAAAATACCAACATCATATATATAAAAAATTTAGTTTTAATTTGAAATAAAAACAATATCATGATTGAAATCATGATTACCCATATAAAATAATTTATGAGTACAATAATGTGATATTTAGACTCCACCCACACATAAAAAATTTAGTTTTTTCAATCCTAACTCTATACAACCATATTTACAAAATAAAAGTAGGTAATTTAATTAAATTAACATATATTTAAAACATATAATCTTAATGAATTTATATTAAATTTTCTTATGATAACATTTACTATATCCCAATCTGGTTATCCGCAAGGCCTTAATGGTGTTTTTGATCTACCTATGATGATTACTACATCTACGGATTGAAAAATTAGAAAATAAAAATGTTTTAATACTCACATAATAGATAATCATGTATTGGAAACACTACCATGAATTCATTATGATAAAACATTGTTTTAATCACCTATGTATAAAAATTGACTTTCCGAAAGTAATGAAACTACCAAATAGACAAATATAAAAACAAATTAAAAACAATAACCCATATGCTACATCAATGCATGAAGTGAATTAATAGAAATTTCTCATTCTAATAGGATAAAAAAATTTGCGCTGGAACCGACAATATTTATTACACCAATTTTGGAACCATACCTATACTGAACCATAATAAACCAAATCATTATTACCCACAGTCAGTCACCATGTACCATACAATCTTTTATCAAATTACATAATCATAAAATCCTGAATATAGAAGAGAATGAGTCCATTAAAAAAATTGAGACCTGTAAACACAAATTGTGGTAAGCTGGGTTAGAGATAAACATGCTTATTGTATTTGTCCAATTAGTTATTTAAATTTCCCTTGAGAAGAATTATTAGTTATGCTATTTTGAATATTTAAAAATGAAAAATGTTATTTTATATTTTTCTAATGAATCCCATGTTTTTTAAATTATTTATTTCATAAAAAATCCCCCACAATAGAAATGTAATGGTCACGGGGAAGAAATTAGTAACATAAATTAATTATATTAAATTAAGACATATTATGAAATTCTTAACAACCTTATCCGATATGTTTTCTCAATAATTTATTTTAAAAATTCAACTTTCTAAAATAAAGACTAAATTTATTTTTTATATAATCATTAAAATAATATCTATTTAGTAATAATAATTAACCATAAATTAAATGATATATATACACACATATTAAACAATATATAAATAAGTCATAGAAAGATAATAAATAATTGAAACATTTTTATTATGAAAAATTACTTTTTAGTTTATAGAAAAAAGGAATGCATTGTTATCAACTAAAAATTCCTCAATATGAAAAATTAATCATCTACAAGTACCTATACCACTTGTAATATTGACTAAACTAGGTGAATGTAACACTTGGGTTGCACTATAAATGCATATAATGTGTTATATTTTTTTAATGAATAAATGGGATATACAATGAATTATGATAGCACGTAAGCAACCACAGGTCAAAAAATCCATCAGTTTGACCTCATTCGAACATTCCAATAAAAAATTTCTCAAATTATTGTAATGTATACTCTATATCACATTCACTAGATACATATTAAAACAATATAAAAATTATATTTAATTACAAATTTTTTATGAGAATCCATAAAATAAGAATAATCACTAAATAACTAATAAAACACAATTTAAACAAATACCACACGTCACATATTACACACTCACATGAAATTATACCTTTTAATTAAAGACAATAATGAATATATATATATAATAAATAAATTCCCTAATAGGTCACCACACACCATGTTAATATCAATTAAAAGTGGCATAATCAAGGAACTCTCTTGTTTTAGTATCAAAATATTTCGAATTGAAAATCATTCCATTCATTCTAAACCTACATGAATTGTGAGAAAAAGATACATAAAATCAATAAAACAAATAATATAAATTAAATATTAATATCCATTTATAAATATATCTTTTATTACATTCTCGTATATCAACTACCATATAAAAGAACATTCTTAATAAAATATATAATTAATATTGCACAATTGGAATTCATTTTAAAACACAAACCCATTGAATAAATTCAATAATTTAAAACAAAAAACAATCAAATAATTCATGGAAAAAATGAGACCAAATAAAAAAATTTATTTAAAACACACCTTATAAGAATATTACCAAACATTTAGTTGATAACTATCACATTAAAATATAGAAAATTCATTAAAATATAAATATTCCTTATGCGAAATAACAATCAATAATTTATAGAAATTATTAAATTGAAAAATTGAAATTTAGTAAGTCTAATATGTTTTTGATAAAACGGAACGTAATAGTATTCAAATTATAAGAAACTCTTTAAAACGATTACCTCTAATGAAGTGGTACCTAGTCACAATGAATCACTACAAATGGTAAATATCTAACCAAATAATAAAAAAAAGTATACAAACTCATGAAATATTATATAACTATATTAGAACCAAATAAAATCCTAATATCATCCTTCACAACCCCTACGGTTAACACGATTCATTTGAAACAAAAATAAAATTCCTCATGGAATAATAGAAAATATGATAATGAAGAGAAGGAATTACCACAAGAATCCACCTAAAATGTGAATTCATTTTTCTTGAATGCATAGGAGATGGGAGGTGGTTATAAATTTTACATTCCATATACTCGGTGAAAAAGATCAATATGAGGATATCCAAAACAACTATTGTTGAAATGGCATTTTTATGAATGATGTTTTCTCAGATGAAATAATTATGCTAGAATGAGTTTGAGTTACCATATTAACTATCATTGATATTTATTTAAATTGATTTAATTTTACTAAAATAGTTATTAAAAAAATCAATATTTTTAAGTTAAAAATTTAATATAAAGATTTTTTTATTTTTTTAAGCTTAAATGTTAAAAATCTATGGACATTTCCCAAAATATTCTAATGAAAAACATATTATTTAACAAATTTTCATCATTCGGAATCACTTTATCTCAATCATACTAATAACTCTCTTGAAGATTCAATCTTGATATGAAAAATGAGATCCATATTGGGAATAACAAATTTCATCTTACAAACACAAAAATGCGAATAAAGTCAATCATTATTTTATTATGTAGCAGTTAGTGCTTTTTTAAATGAACTAATATCTACAAGATGTTTGTGTGGATGACTAATAATATAAGAGATCAATTGGAAATTTTATATTATTTCAATAGAAGAAGGAGATCTATTTGGATCTATATATGGAATATGTTATGATATCAATAATTAAGTATTCATACAAATAATACCATAAAATAAATTATTGATGACATTATGAATAGGGAAAGCATTTTAATACCACCAGAAAATAAAATAATTGCATTATTAAGTAGATAATTTTAGAAATATAATTTCCAAAAGAATATTTTCATGAAAAATAATCAGCATAATAATAATTTATCTATTGACATTATGTATAGTCATTCTAGTATTATATCAAATATTTCAAGCAATAATGATGAATAATAGATACAATATTGATGTGATTTATAAAAAAATAACATTTTTAAATTAAACAATGTAGGGATATTGTATCAAAAATAAAATATATATTTGGCCGTTATGGAATAGGGGACAAATTTTTAGGAATTCATTTTTATAAAATTTTGATGAGGTAAGTTTTCCCCGATGTTTCCATTATGATGGTAGTGAAATGATTTCATTTTCAAAATTAACAATACTATTGAGCCCCTAGATTATCCTAAATTTTTTTTAATATGTAGGTATTTGTATATCAGTTAAGGATCATGATGTTTCCGTTGATTCCATTTCAAAATTGTATCCGAATTCATGAAGGGTTTGTAGAATGATTATATAAAAAGGAATATATTATTTGACGAAATAGTATATATAGTTTCAAAAAATATGGGTATTATCCCTAGTTTTTTGGAAGGAGTGAAACCAACTAAAAAAGATTTATGGATGAGAATAATGTGAACCAGATAGGGATATTCCTTATGGATAGTGTAAGAGATGATGGATTTATGGAAAATGTTTTTATGACATTTATCTAAATAGACTACTTTTTTCTCAGAGGGAAAAACATATTTTTACTAGATAGTGATAATATAATTATTTTTTTCAGAGAGATAATGAGAGTACTGATATTTTCATACTATTATTCACCTCTTCATATAGTATAAATTTATGGAATGATGGTAGTTAACATAGTTATGACTTAGTTACCTATATTAGGGTAAAATATTATAAATACTTGTGTTCATTACACTAATTAATTATCATTTAATTAATGTATGGTCATGGTATAAAGTTGATATGATCTAAACAATAGAAATTTTCTAGGAATAATTTTAAGGGTAATAAAATATGAAAATACTTTCATTGATTCAATTCCACCAACCCTTCACATATGTCCTCATATTCCCTAGAAAATTATGTCGTATAAGATAATAGTTAACCTTTATGATAAGTTTATTTATTATAATGGATAATATCAACTCATTAATATTTTATGATATTTATACAATCAGTGGAATAAATAATCATGGTTATAAAAACATAATGGTACCCTAGATTTTATCAATAGAACTAGAGTTGATTTATGTATCTATACTCGTGTTTCAACCCATTAGGAAGCATTTTCATATTACATTTTTAACAAAAGGAATTTAATGAGGACATTAATGATAATAAATTTTATTAATATGAATGTATCAACAAACTTTTGTATGAAGGTGATGGTTATCATTGAAGTAATAGATAATTTGGACATCTATGAAAGAATATTTACGGTAAAAATAAAAATAAAGGAGTTTATGATTCAAATATTGGGATGGGTGTTTGAATTTATTAGGATAGAGAAAGATAAAACAATTGATGACCAATTCACTAGAGTTAATAAAATAATTAGACACAAAAGTGGACATAAATAATTCATTGAGGATTCAAATAAATTTATGAAAATATTGAGGAACTTTCTAGAAATATTTGAACTTAATATAATAATATGAGAAGGTAAATATGATTTAACCAATGCTAAATTTTATAAAATTATTATTGCACCTAAATTTAGTAATTATACAAAAATAAAAATAATAATTAATGATGAAATAGATTCAAATCAATAATGAAAATGTTGATATGAGAACCATTTCATTAGGAAATAAACCACATAATATTAATTGTTAACTAATATGAAACTCAAAAGAATGAGATTATTATGTGAATACTCCCTAGAATGTATTGAAAAAGATGGTCGAATGTAAAATTGAATTATCCCATATAAATTTTTAGTATAGAGGAATCAAGAGTTTCAAATTAAAAATTTAAAGAAGAAATATAAATAATTAGATGAAAATTATTCTAAAAATACATAGAGGAAGAAGTGAAGGAAAAAATACTATGGATTAAAAACTATCAAAAGAAAGAAAGAAAACATCACTAGAATAATAAAAAAAGTATATTGAATTAAATGGTTGAATAAGACTCTATTGAAAATTTTTCTCTCCATGTTTAAAATACAATGTAGGTAAATACTATTATGGTACATATTGATATAATATAATATAAATAAAATATTGTAGATGAAAAAGTTGAATAAAATAACATGAATAATAAGTAGAGATCAAGGATTATGAAATATCCTGATAAAAACACACCCTATAATGAATCACCAAAAAACAAGTAAATTTAAATCATGACTAATAGAATGGATTATTTTTTTAAATGGAATTTTGGGATCATTTAGAAGACTAAAAACATAATGATGCAATTATATGAGAAAAAGGAAAAGTGTGGAATGGTACTTATGAAAATATTGAAAATAACTGTTAATTTATATATATGACATAACATATATTAACCCATTATACAAATACCATGAATAATGTTATTGAGAATTTATAAAATAATTTGATGGTAAATGGTGGAAAATATCTTACTTCTTTAAGAACCCATCCTAATAATCAGATGGATTCGACACTAACTAAACATTAAAGTAATTCTTATAGTTTATTCTATGAAGATATTTGAAGAAATAATGGGGACTCATATTTTGAGAAAGTATGATAGAAACATATATTATCTATTTAAGATAAACATATATTCCAGAATTATTATTTCTATTAGAATTGAAAATTGGTTAATGAAATCATTGATAAATCATAACTAACCGTACATAAGAAAATTCAATATTTTTATTCATGGAAATCGATCAATCTATATTATTAGTGATTTTGAAAATATAAACAGAAAAAATATAAGTATTTACACATCATTTCATTCCTTGAATGTAGGTACAAACTGATAGGTAGAACTTTTTGATGAAAAGTAATCAAATTTCAACTTTTTTAGAAAAAATAAAAATGAAATTTATCGTAATTTATAAAATTCGAATGAAATTCTATTTTATGTAATTAGAATTATTTTTTGGAATGTGACAAAAAAATGGTAAAAATTTTAATTATTATATTTCATAATAGCTATAAAACACTTCTCTTTCCTTGAAAGAATGAGATGTGTGGAAAATAAAAATTTATGATAATGATTTTGTTATTGAGCATGCTAGAAAAATTGGAAAACAAATAAAACAAGGTTTATTTATTTGCTATGATTCTAAAATATAAAATGAGATATAGTATTAATAAATAATATTTAATAACATTAATTAGGATTATTAAATTTCCAAAATGATATTTCATAAGGAATAAAATGAATTTTTATGATCAAAACTAATGATCAAAAGATAATTTATAAAGAAGATAAAATTTTTGATGTTCATAAAAAAAATAGTTTGACTATCATAAATATATATTATTATATAAATAAAGATTTATTTATAAAGTATTATTTCATATTTCTATTTGTAAAGGATTGAAAATTTTCTATAACAAGATAAATAACCAATGAAAACTGATTTGAAATTACTGATCTCGATAATTCATTCACATAAGTGCCGAGGATAAAAATAATAGTGGCATAATAGAATTTGGAATCATTATGATCCTCTTCTATATTGGAAATATGAGGAAAATTTTGAAATAATTTAGATATAAATTATGGTTACATGAAAACAAAAGAATGGTAAAATCCAATCCAAAAGACCATTTTAGATCGTACAGTATAATTTATGTGGGTTGATAAAACATCAATAAATAAGAAGTGATTCAATTATTTATTTCATTATTAGTTGTTGCAATTAGAATAATAGAATTAGGTTCATGAATCAGAAATCAAAGGTTCTATAATTGTTAACATGTCATATAAGGGAATATGAGACTATGGTGGATCTATATATTTTGTAGATAAGAATAGAAAATAGAACCAATTATTAAAATTATTCCTCCATATATTACCAAATGAAACATGTAATTAAACACAAATATAAGGACACATAATGTTCTCAAAATTAAGATTTAGTATAAAGGAAAAATTCTGTTTTCTTAGAGACAAGAATAAACATTCTTTCATAATAAATAATATTAGAAATATTTTCGTTGAACACAATAATTACATTAATCCATTTTAAATTATAGAAATTTTCTTAGAATAAAATATAAAATGGATCACAATGAGATTTTTTTTACGAAAAAACCTATTGCTAAATGCATTATTTTTTATAGTCCATTATTAATAATGATAAAAAATCCAGTTTTTTTTGGAAAAAATGAGGAATTAATTTTCCTGTGTTAATTAACCAGTTGAATAAGTTAATAATTGTATATGAAATAGATTAATAATTTGTTTGTTAATTTAATTTAAAATTATAAAAAAAAAATCCAACATAACATATTTGGTTATGAATGATGATAATAATCTATTGAATGATCGAATCATTTCATCTAGTGATATTAATGAGAATGATGATTAATTAAAACCAAATACAGTTTCTATTTACTCTAATAATTATATTTATAAGGAATGTATTTCTAAAATAATGTAATAATGTTTCAAACTTTACTAACATAAGTTGAATCTCATAATATTAGTAGCAATCATGTTGCCTCTAAATAATCCATAAACAAATTGAGATTTTAAAATCAATAATCACTTTTATCTGTTGTGGAAAAACATTATAGTCAATAATTCGATATGATTATTTTCGGGAAACATTTCCCCATGTTATAATGATATAAATTATTAGAATCGTTTATCTATTACTAGTCATGAAATTTTTTAATTCATTCAGATGGTTTTAAAGTCAAAATTCATAATAATATTAAATAAAGACAAATTTTATAATGAGAATCCAATTTTTTTTATACATGATAATAATGGAACCATGATATGTAATCTAATGATACATTTTTATTTGTTAAAACGTTCAATAAATAAATTATGGTTTCCAATATAAGTTGAACAATTATAAACTTAATGTTGTTAGGATTTTATATAGGATAATGATGAATACAAGTACCCTGATTTTAATTTTCTATGATAATGATGTTATGTTTATCATTAATAAGGATAAATCAAGTGAAAATTCGATAAAAAAGAATAATAACATTAATATTTCAATGATTAGAGAGTATATTTTCATCTTTAGTTTATAAGTGTAGTGTAATTGAAGAAAAATATTTCCAGGTGATGAAATGTATAACGAGGAGTTATTAAAAACATTTTTCATGGTATCTTCAATGTATGTTTCAACACAAATATATATTTGCGTGATTAATATCACTGATTATGCTAAGAAGAGTATGAAGTATAATGACAATTAACACGTTAATAGAGGTTAACTATATCTAGATGCATCAAAACTAAAGATTTAATACAATAAAAATTAGTGTGTATGTATATAATTTGATACATTGAAATCCCACATGTTATAATATAAGAAACATAATAGGTTTGTTAAATTAAAATAAATTAATTATTATATGTTTGAATAAATAATAAGGCACATTTGATTTGGATAACTGATGTTGATTAGTCTAGTTATTTTATTGATTCCTAATATAAATCATAGGAATATTTCTCCTTTGGAAACAGTTTCATACGATGGTATATAAAGAATCTATGTTATATTAGTTTAGGTACAAGAGAATCTGAATATTATTCCTATACTAGACCATGTATTGTATTTATGTTTATGAAAGTACATCCTGATTATTTAAAGATGAATATTGAAATTTCAAAAGTGATTTCTATAATATATAACATTCCCTTGATCACACCAAAACCACAATACATCACTCTAACTCAATTAATTTTTATATTATATGTCATATCATATAATATATTGATGTTGGTTGACATGAAATTTTTATTTTTATTTCAATGAATGAAAACATTGATAACAATTTAAGAAACACAATACTAAAGGAATGAATTGAGGATATGAGGTTGATACAAAATTTTTAGCCTCCACCATATAAATTTAATGTTCTTATGAAACCACTAATATCTTTTTTGGATTCTGTTAGAAATGTTGTAAGATTTTTATAACTATACTATTTCATTCAAGAATACATGTTTAGAGATTCCAGATATTGAGCTATAAAAACTATGATGACTAAGGGGGTTATCATTATTAGGAAAAAAAATTATATTATAGTGTGAAAGAGTTTCTATTAAAAATTAATAATCTAATATTTGATTGTCTTGACTGTATAAATGAGAAAGTTTATTGTATGAAGAGATTTAAATATAATAATTATATATAAAGTATCTATAAAATCCATGAGGGGATACTGATGAAACATTGATTTGGTTTATTAATGAATATTTTATTTGTTTTCAACAAATATTCGAATGTTTTTTTAGGTGGAAAAAATTTTTTAGGGAGAAATTTAGATAATAAAGTTGATGATTTTTGTATCGTTAATATTTAGAACATCATTATTAACATATTGATAACATGTTTTAATGAAATATATATATATATATTAATATTTTATAGTGTTTGATGATACAATTTTCATAATGTTTGATGGTTATAATAATATTTTTATCATAAATAGTGTTATCTGAAAAAATATTTATCACATGATTTTTTTATTAAATAATTAGACGAATAGAAAAATTATGTATATGAGAAAAACATTGAAAATTTAATATATATTGAGAAGAGTTTCAAACCTCGGATGGACGGAAAAAATTTATCAAATCCAAACATGATATAACAGAGAAGAATTATCTGGATTTCGATTAATGAACCTAGTTAAATATATTTGTTTAGTAGAATGGTGATTATCATAAAAAATAAATATGGATGATCCGATGTGAAATTACTATATAGAGAAAACATGTTCTAACATTCTGATGGATTCTATTGAGACAATAGTGATAATAAAATTGAAATAATATGATGAGACATAGAATGTATATTATACATTCTGAATGGTGTAAATCAAGTCAATGCAATGAGACAATTATTATTTTATTTTATCATAGATAAGAATTCAGGCATAGAAAATCTGGATGAAGTTGTTTAAGGATCCAATATTTGGTGGAGTTATTATATAATCATGAAACTGATATATTATGGGGATGTATTTGATAGATTTTTATAAATATTTTTTTTCAAATGAATTTTTAAAGAGTCTTCAAAACATTGTGTTTTGATAAAATTTAACAATCTTGAGTTTTTATTCATTATTCATAAATCGAGTAGACATTTACATATGATAGATGAATTAATTGAAACTATATTTTTAGGAGTAATTAATGAATAAATTTTTCTCCAATGTTACAATTATGAAGGGTGTCAAATTAATATTAGATGAGAGTGGGAATTGAAAAGGAACCAAAAATTTTCATTGATTTCTAGAGGATTTTTAACTATATTATGTGGTGAAGGATCATTGAGATGCAGTAGTTCCAAATTCTAAAATTGATTTTAAGTGAAGAAGGTTTTATGGCATTTGGTATCCAACTAAGTAGTATATTGGTTGAATAAAATGAACCAAACTAGGATACCATACTAGAGACCACTGGAAAAGTTGTATAAAAAATAGGCATACTAGATGAAAATATTTTAGGAAATCAATATATTTCAACCATTGGAAACTTTTTGGATAGAGAGTGTACTAGACTATGAATTTCTTATCAATGATTTTATATGTTTTGATCAATGTTTCAATTTTTTTGCTATGATGGATAATGATATATTATAACTTGATGAAGATAGTATAATTTATTTCTGGGAGATAGATTGTTCTTAACAAGACATGGATCACTTGTATAGACCTTTTCATATAGTAATAATATCTGGGTCCGTTTGCGTGTACATGGTAGTGATTTAGACACCCAGAAACCATATAATTTTTTTGTACCTTAAATATCAATATTTTTATGATAAATTTCTGTTGTTATGGTACACTGTTGATAGGGTTAAGACTTGAAAAAGATATTGTTGTATATTATAAGAGAATTAATAAATGTTTATTTTCCCCTTATTCAACTGGACACTCATAGTATTCATAAAAATCAATGAAAATATTGATTTTTTGGGAAAAACATTTAATTGAGTCTACGAAAATCACATTTTAAAATTTTATGGTATTAAATACCAATCACTAATAATTCATTATAAACCAGAATAAAAATATATCACTATTTACAGTTGATTCACATAGTTTATCTTAACCATTTAGAGATAATCCATGTAATTCCAAGATGAAATGGACTCTCACATTTCCACTATAAAACACATAGTGTAGTTAAATTTAAATGTTTCAAATGAATACTAATATTTAAATTAGAAAATATATTCTAAAACCCAGAACATGACGTCCCACACAATTATCCTCTCCTCTACACACTAAACCTAAAAATTGTTGAAAATTATATATTTTCAAAATATACAACTCAAAAATATTAGAGAATTTAATTACCAATAAATAATATAAAATAAAAACCAAAAGATGGGTGGCACAAAAAAAATATTTGATAATGTAATATAAGTGATATAAGATTATTCAAATGAAATATAGAACATTTGAATGTGGATTTACCTTTTAGAAAAATCTAATGATATACATTATTTATTATGACTATTAGTGGTGATTATTGAGGATTATCACATGTATGGATTAAATTGATACATTGTTTACTATATATCTATAATAGATAATTAAAACAAAATTTATATGAAAATTTTAGATGAAATGTATAAATATGTAAGAATAAAAGATATGATTTACATAAATAATGATCCTGTAAAACCTGATTTGGATTCTTATGATCATATATAGGAAAATTACAAATTATAAATAATACCATATAAAGCTAGAATTTCATTATTGAAATATATATACATACATAGGATTATGTTATGTATTTATTTGACATTATATTTCCTATTTGATTATCCTCATGTATTATTACTAACTCTTATTCTATTGAGTTTTAATTATAAATTTAATACAAGATAATAGAACTAGTGTTCTGTAATTGATTAATAATTATCATTATATTTCTATTTCCCTTTTATTATTATTATTGATGTGGATCAAAAAGGATATAGTTGAATTAAATTATTATTCATATAAATTAATATGAATTATGTAATTTTATATTCATAACTTCTATCACATACCCTTCACTAAATTTCTACTTTATATGATGATGTTATTTTCATCAAGTTCTAAATGTGGTGTAATTCCAATAACTAATGAGATTGATATTACAAAATAGATTATGGATTATTAGATTATATTTAATATATTATTAACTAATTAATGTGATTATAATATATGAATAGTGAATTTATTGTCAAAAACTAATATTATTTTATAATTTTTTCAATTTATTTAATTTCTTAGACATCATCTATTACATTTCAATCTGAGTTGAAATGAACCTAGTTCTACTATCAAAATATTATTATCAAATTTTATGTTATATCCTAGCCATTAAATTGGTGGGTACGTATAGGGAAATTAAATTACGAAAATTAAATTTTTTATAAATATATAATATAAAATCATTGTATATCAATTTAATAGAAATAAAAAATGCCATTTTAATGGTGATAAAGTGTTTTTATTAAGAAAACATGATTAAATAATTATTGTGTTATTAAATGAATTATTTAAATAAAAAAATAATATATATTAACTACAATTTAATATTTATATTAAATATACAATTAGTTTTTTATAATTAATATAATATTTCTACTTGTCATGAGATAGGAATAAATCATGTTTTGTGATTAAGAACTGTATTTCAATAAATTATTAAAAACCATATTTTTCAAACATATTTTAAAATTATTTTCTGCCAAATAGAAAAAATTCATATATAAAAATAAATCAATATTAATCATTAAATATTCCATATAATCTTATATTTAATTATTTATTTTTTTTACAAAGGTTTAATTTGTGGATTATTAGTGAATCACATGGATTTTTTAATATATATAGATATAATTATTAATGATTTTAGGAAGATCCAATTTCATTGAAAAATGTTTTAAAAGGAAAATATTTTCTATAATATTATTATTTATCCAATTAAAAAAATTATATTAATATTAATATTAATATTTTATATAAAATATTTTTATACATAATAAAATATTTTCATTGGAAATAAAATTTTTTTATCATGCTTGCGAGTTTGATTTTAAATTCTTTTTGTAAAATATTACAATTGAATTTTGTAAAATGGATTATGTATTATGAATCTAAAAAATTAATATTATCTAATATGGTCAAATTATATTTTTGTCATAATTAATATTAGAAACTCTAAAATATAATAACCATAAAAAGGTTAGAATGGAATTATTGGTGGTTAAAGTAAAAGATAACTGTTTTTTTTTCACATTACAATTTTATAAATTAAAATTCTAGATATTTTTAATACTTACAGTAACCAAAATTATAACATATGTTAATTTTTATTTATTTTTAAATGGAAAAAATTTATCACATTGTATTCCTTTTTTGAATTTCCAACTGCATTCTAAGTGGGTCCGCTCCCCAACATATTAAAGGGATACTTCTGTCCTATCCTCTCCAAACATCACAAAACCATTGTATATCCCAATATAAAAAGAATCCCTTAAATATTACACCAACAAAATTTTAATTTTCCTTGGTTGTTTAGAAAAGACACTTATGATGGATCATTCACATAACCTAAATTTGTTTGTCGGAATAAGAGGTGTTGTTCTTAATCGATCACTTTTTTATTCTTTTCATCTTCATTAGAAAATAATTAAATAATGTTGATATAATTTCAAAATTATATATATTATTTTTATATTTAATAATATCAATGTAATAACTTACACGCACCCCACTTCGATCAAATTGGAAGTGAAACAACTGGACATTTGTGCACCAATATAAAACCTCACGAAATGATATAATTTTTCCCATCACTACCATTCATGGATATATATAATTATGGAATTAAATAAATAATTATATATATATATAATAATTATTTAAAAATTATATTTTTTAAATTTAAAATATCACATCTACAATATTACCATTTAATCTTTTGAAAATTGATAACATCTCTCGTGCGTATGTGTGCACTACGGTATCCACGAGGTGATGTGCTACATTTATCATTTATTAAAACTAATTGAAATAAAAATAAATTAACTAAATATATTTTAAAACCATGATATATAAATAATTATTTAATTTTGAATAAATATTTACTCTAATTCCATTTCATCTTTTTAAAAATGGAAAAAGCATTCGTGCGTTCGTACAAATTTCTGTCTATAGAAATGATTTAATTTATTTTTTACACCTATTATTCTGGTGATGGTTATTAATATGTGTAAAATTAATATATATTTAATATCTAAAACTATTATCATTATTTATATGAGTTACCATAATAAAATATCCAGGAACACGACTGTTGAACTAAAACATACATGAAAAACGAAGTAGTTATCATCCAAAATTTATTCTAAAAGATATTTGTTAATATATTTATGGTAATTTTTATAAGTTATTTATATATGGTATTATGAAAATTATTACTATTATTTAATATATTAATAATAAACTCATATATATTATACATAAGGTCAAAACATTTGTGAAAAATGTAAAAAATTGAGTTTGCAGAATTTTTTCTCACATATATTTCCTTTAGACACATGACATGTTGAAAACATGTTACATTAGTGTGGCATATATAATTTCCATGAATTAATTTTCTGGTTATTCACTAGAAATTTATGGGATATACAGATCCATCAAAGTATCTCTCCATCATGTGACTGAAGACTCAAATTTTAAAAAAAGTGGTATTTGTTTTTTGATAAAGTATAGTGGTTTTTTGGATTATTTAATTTTATTTTCTAGGGGTGAAATATTATGATCCATCCATCTTGAATTTTATGGTTTTTATTATAGACCAATTATATCTTAAAAATTAATTTTTTTCTTTTAATTTTCTATCTTTATGAACTTAATATTATAAAATAATATTTTTAAGCAAATTCGAATATATATCCCTTAGATCAAAAATACATTTTTTCCTTTTCTATGACTTATAACAATTTATTTTTGAATTTATTTCTACTATAAATATATTTATTAATGAAAAATTTATCCTTTTCAAAATCATACAAATTTTTATAAAATGACTATTCTTCTCCATTTTTAGATAACCTAATTTATAACTTTTTTTAAAATAATCTGAATGAAATGATTCCTTTTTTACACGTATAAAATAAATATAACTTACAACAAGCATGATCAATAAATTATTTATGGAATCTCTTATATTTTTACATGTATAATTTAAAATAAAAATGAATTTAAATTTTTTTTTATAATGAATTAAATTTTATTATTTAAACACATAAATTATATTTTTATAGAGTTCATATTTTAAAAGACAGCAGCCTTTGGAGTTTTATATGTTTTTCTGGGGATTTTTTCTCTTTCTACAATCTATATATATTTTTTTGATGTTTTAAGAATTTGCTGATGACATGTTTATGATTCATATTCATTTTCAATGAGTTAGACTATGATGGGTTAATGAATATTTTTTGAAACATAATTTATATATAGGTATTATGATATAATAATATGTTGAACATTTAATGATTTTATGTAACACATGTGTATTGTTTTCATTATATGTTGGATAAGCCTAAAATTATATATCTCCATAATACATTTTCTAATGTATTAAACCTCATGGTATAATTATGAAAACAATTTAATTTTCTTGATCTTATATTTGAAATATTTTGATATACATGATCATTTATTAAAAATAAGTCTTTGTGATTAATCTAGTGTGGAAAATAGTTTTCGATGCATGATACATTTTGATTTTAGGGTTTCTGTAGTTAAACATGACATAAGAAATGGTTTCAATATATATGATGGTGCTGCAGTTATATTACATAAAATTCTATTTAATTATAAATTTATAATGATTTTTCACTCTAATGATTCTTGTATTTCGAAATGATATTGTTTTAGTCAATGATCTTTTTTTGGTACATGATATATTTTTAATGAACATTATTTATCGTTTTAATGATATCAGACCTTTGGGATTATATAATTCCTTCATATAATCTTCAATTAATATATATCATGTTTTACCAAACAAGGTACCTGATCATACAATTTATTATTTTCCCATTTAACATGTTAAAAACTAATTTAGTTTGAATTTTATGAAAAATAATTTTTCTTATTATGATGAACAAAGTGGGAGATGAGAAGGTTCACTTATAGACAAGTTTTTTATGTGTTTTGGTTTCCAATTATACTAGAACAATATGATTCTAGAATGAATTATTTTATTATGTACTGAATATTTAACTCAAAATATATAATATCTAGTTTTGAAAAACATTTCCCTATTGGTAATATTATAGATATGTATAGAAAGACTTTTTATATTAGTGTGAAAAAACATGGTGAAAACATCACGGATGTGTTTAAAAGTAGGATATCATCCTAATACTTTAATAATAAATTGATTACTTGGTTTTCTTATAAATTTAAAATTATTAGTACACTATATGTTGATGTGGATATAAAAATATTATAAATATAGAAATTAAATCCCAAAAGGGTAATGTTTTATTTTACTCAATCCACAAATCATGAAAGAAAGGGGGCCTAATTTCACACCTCACATCACCCTCATATGTGATATTATTTTTAAATTCTAAAACTCATTATGTACAATAATTATTAATTTGAATAAATAAATACCAGGAATTACCTTTGATAAATATGTGGATGTATATGTTGAGAATTAGGATTCATTATTTATACAATAAATAAATTATTTTTCATGATAATGTTGTTTCACATTAAAATTACTACTACTTAAATTATGATTTTTCGTTTTATTGAATGTAAAGATCACAAATAAGTCATTTTAAAGCTAAATTTTATAGAAAATAAAATTATTTTTCTCCTTTGAAACCAAAATTTATTAGATTTAGAATAAAATATATCATTAATTAGATGACATAAATTTTTTTCAACACAAACCACACTGAACATTATAATGATACAATGAGAAAACAACATCCTATTGTGCCTTTAATATGGGAACATCCATCGCCCATTAGTGGGTCCACAAATCCAATTGTTACTTGAAAATTGATCATCACTATTGATATTAAAAATTCTTTTACGATGATTTTGAATCATGAAAAGAAATTTTGGACGTTTATCATTTAGAAGGTGATTCAGGTCAATGGGGATCTAATTATCAATATAATGAAAAAATAAAATTGACTCAATGTAGTAGGATTTAGTTTATGATATTATTTTTTAATTTCTAAAGTCTTAATATTGTTTATTCCTAAATAAATAAGTAATTTCTGGAGATAAATCTTATGGATGATGATCGATTGGTAACATTGAGGAAAATTTTATGAGACATGAATTGTACACATTTGTTATTATCATTCATCGTAATGATAAGTTTTAAAAAATAATTAGTGGCCTAAATAGAGTCTATATAGGGTGGTATCCATATGGGAATTTTTCAGTTATGAATAAAGTGTTTAATAGACTATCATAGTAAAAAATAAGATCTGAAATTCACATAATTCTTAGTATTTTGATAAATATATAAATATGGAATAAAAAGATAAATATAAAAATAATGGATAGATATAGATGTGAATTACCAATTCTAGATATCCGGAAGGTAACATGATAGAGATTATATTAATTGGACTATTATATTTTTTATTTATGGAAAGGATTGTTTTAATAGTATATAAATATTAAAGTTATTTGATGGATCTAAATAATGAAGTGAAAATTGAGAATGATATTTCTAATACACCACCTACACTCTAGTTTTTATAATGAATTAATTATGGGAATTACACTAAATAGTGCTCGAATATGATGGTCAGTGGTTATTATCACTATCAGAAACCACTTTAGTTGAATGAATAGTGAAATATTATTTTATCACTATTTTTCATGAGGGGTACGATAACAAATTTTTGAAAGGTACACATACCATCCACTCTATAACAAGAAATGTATAATTTTACTGTAGATCTACACATTAATTTATATCTAAAGAATTTGATACATGTATCATAACACCACCTTAAGGATTATATATTTAATTATCTATGATTACCCATGATTTTATGTTTTCATAATCTAATGTTTATAATTATTCACCAATTGGATTTTATGTGAATATTCTTCCAAAAATTAAATAATTATTCGACTAGTTTAATTGGATATAATATTAGTCATGAATCATCAATATCAAAATAAATACAAAATAACTTTTGGGGGAAGGGGGTCTTGTTTTATAGTCTAAAATATCATATGATTATATATAGTTTTAATGATAAATAATGGCATCCAACGCAACCTTCATCTATTAGATGGGTATTGAATAATATTTTGAAGGGATTTTCATCTCAGATGTATAGTAATGAACTCATAATCATAGAAATTACAATAAATTTGGATGATGTTGACTTATTCTATAAGGGTTTATCAGAATTTCACCAAATAATATTATTGTGTATTAAACTTTACTCATTCATAGATCCATAAAAATTTCCAAGACTCGTAATAGAATTGTTTAGTTTGTGATGTATGAATTGTACTAGAAATTTCAGGAGAATATCAAAATGCGATTTATTGTTCTAATTGTGTTGGAAGTGGGTAAATATTTGATAACACTTGACTTTAACATAACTAGATAAAGAATAATCAACATAGAAATGTAGGAAATTGAACACCTACAATCGGATTAATATACTAAGAATAAAATGAATTATTATATTTTATCAAATACAATATCATGGATAATAATCCTAAAAACTATAATATATATAAATTAAATTCATAATTATTGGACATCGAGTTTCGGTAACATGAAAACTTATACCATCAATAAAATTCAATAATCGGTTTGAAACAACTATTAAAGAGCCATTTAAATTAGGAAACATATTTTTATCTTAAGAAACAATCGATGCATCGAGGGGAAAAATATTGTGTGGTCCCTGAAGTTTCCGGGCGCAGCGGAAGCGCGTGGGTGGATGTGCCCACTTGGCTTTTTGTCATTAGCAATGATCAATCCGGGATCAATACGACGATAAACGCCAGTCTCCACGGATCGAATCACAGAAAAAGACAAAGAAGATGGTTTTTCCTGGAACCACAAACAAGGATCGTTACAGGTTGATTATAATTAATTTAATTAATTATAAAGAAATACCTTTTTGGTGTTCTTTCTTCATTGATGTTCTCAATCATGTTTGCGATGTGATCCGTCGTTGCGTCGCAGAAGCCAAGTGTAGACTCCCTCTAGCGGTGATCCACACGTGTACCTCGTATCTCTGGACGTCGCCAAAAGATTCTCCGGGTGCTAGCGTGGAGAAGCCTTTGCTTGCGTTGTCTGCCTTAGATTGTCTTGATCCGATGGAAGAGGATCTCTCTCGGTCTTGGGAGCGTTCTTGGAGGAAGAGGTTCTTTCGGCCTTGAAAGAATTCTCCAGAGATGTTGTGCACAACGATTCTCTTGTGTCAGAAAAGAGTTGGGGTTGTGAGGATATTTATAATCGGGTGTGTGGGGTTATAGAGTTATGACAATAAATAAACGCGTTATGCGTTTTATTTATTTCATTGACTCTTTATTTAAAACCCCATGTCGAATAAATAATTCCTTGACATGAGCCCACGCTGATTATAATAAATATCATTTAAAACAATATTATATCCTCAAAATCCCAACTAAAAAAAACTACAAGGCGTGTATTAATAAATACACGGCGTGTACTTGTTTTTCATTGAAAACTACACGGCGTGTACATTAAATGTACACGGCGTGTATATCTTGTTTTCATTTATTCATTTCCTTTCCAAAATAAAACTACACGGCATGTAATAATAATACACGACGTGTACTTGTTTTATTTTCTTTTTCTTCCATCATTTAAAAAAACATAGGCTTCCTTGAATAATTATTAAACCACGTACGAGAATAATCTTTATTCAACTTGAGATACTTGGATACACTTAGTGCGTGACCCTCTAGGCCTCATTCTCGTTGGAATTAGGCGGGCTTGCCTAAAGTCCATGATTACTGTCTAGCAACGGGTCAAGGCACCCAAGAGAAAGAAGTTGACGCCGCATTGACGTATCACCTCATACGAGCACATACTGTGTAATTTAATCCCTTTGTCTCAATATCTCATCAAGCAGGTTTCATGGAAGTGTCATAAACCTATATGCTTGATATGTCGTTATTTGACTACCTGAAATAAACTCATCGTTTACACCATGGCCATGGAATTTAATGCGACGGTTCTATTTCAATCGAAGGGCCGAGATATCAACTTCCATAAATGGAAGAGACAAATCCTTCCTTGACTTATCCATTAACAACATGTCACTCGTGACGCACCCAACGTACCCTACTTCCCGCCAACTGTCTGCGTGACGATTTTCGTCAGTAAATCTAAGTGCGCGAGTCATGACATGAGTTAATGACAATCTTCCAGTCCAAGGATCATTACACACGCTCGTAGATAGCAATATCCGATGACACCAAGACATGCATAATTACTACTGGCAGGTCTGTTCTCATAATCTCCCATCTTGGAGATTACCAAGTGCGAACTCCATGAGAGAGAGTCTCGTCTTCTTATGAGTACTCGCACATGACGATCTGTATACTATGTGTCCTATCATAGTATGTCATCCAACCGCAGAACATTATTTAAGAATATTGTTATAGCATTTCAAGGTTCTCATCATAGCGGGGATCTTCTATGACCTTATTAATGCAACAAATATTTCAGGACATTATTATATTATAGTCATGCAGAACAATGAACAATATATAATAAGTGAGCATTTATGTAATCAAAGTACAAAACAGTTGGTTCTGAGGACACCAACCCTTACAAACTCCCACTTGGACTAGAGCCAACTGCCTACGACTTTTAGTCCGCTAGACCTCACATGATGATCATGTTTCTGCTGAGTCAAGGCTTTAGTCAATGGGTCTGCCACGTTGTCTTCCGTGGAAATACTACTCACTGCAACTTCACCTCTCTGAGAAAAATCCCTCAAGAGATGATACTTCCGAAGTATGTGCTTTGTCCGCTGATGTGACCTTGGCTCTTTTGCAAGTGCCACCGCTGCAGTATTATCACAATAGAGTGTGATAGGATCTTTACTGCTCGGTACAACATCCAGCTCTTGGACGAAGCTTTGCATCCATACTGCTTCTTTAGCTGTCTCAGAAGCTGCGATATACTCGGACTCCGCTATAGAATCTGCCACCACACTTTGTTTTGAGCTCTTCCAGCTCACTACACCTCCATTCAAACTGAAGATGTATCCAGTCTGCGACTTCATGTCATCTTGATCAGTCTGGAAACTAGCATCTACATGTCCTCTGATGACTAGTTCCTCATCTCCTCCATAAACCAAGAACATATCCTTAGTACGCCTCAGATACTTAAGGATAGTCTTGACTGCCATCCAATGGCGGTCTCCTGGATCAGCTTGATATCTGCCTACTGCACTTAATGCATAAGCAACATCTAGCCTCGTACATAGCATAACATACATAACTGACCCAATCACGGATGCGTAAGGGATCCTTGCCATTCTCTTTCATTCCTCATGTGTCTGAGGACACATTTCCTTGGAAAGATGAATGCCATGTGACACTGGAAACAATCCCCTCTTGGACTGTTCCATACTGATTCTCTTCAGTATCTTGTCAATGTATGTACTTTGACTTAGGCCCAGCGTTTTCTTGGATCTATCATGATGGATCTTGATCCCACGAATATATGCCGCCTCACCCAAGTCTTTCATGGAGAAGCATTTATTCAACCATGCCTTAACTGACTGTAAGACAGGTACTTCGTTTCCAATTAGCAATATGTCATCGACATATACTATTAGGAAAACGACTGCACTTCCACTAAACCCTTTGTAGACACAAGGCTCACATTCGTTCTTAACAAAGCCAAATTCTGTAACATCTTCATCAAAACGAATGTCCCATGACCTTGATGCTTGCTTTAATCCATAAATGGATTTTTTCAACTTGCATACCTTGTTGGCATCCTTTGAAGTCACAAACCCTTCAGGTTGTGTAATGTAGACATCTTCCTGGAGGTTCCCGTTAAGGAAAGCTGTTTTGACATCCATTTGCCAAATTTCATAGTCATGGTAAGTAGCAATGGCCAATAGGATTCTGATAGATTTCAGCATTGCAACCGGTGAAAAGGTTTCATCATAGTCAATTCCTTGACGCTGTCAAAAAACGTTTGCAACCAGTCGTGCCTTATAGGTGATGACTTGCCCCTCCATGTCCAGTTTCTTCTTGAATACCCATTTATTACCAATAGGCTTTACATCAACTGGAGGATCTGCCAAAATCCAGACTTGGTTTTGGTACATGGAATCCATTTCAGAATTCATGGCTTCTTGCCACTTGGCAACGTATGTGCCTTCAACTGCTTCCTTGTAGGTAAGAGGATCATCATTGTCAACCAATAATGAGTCACCATCCTCAGTGACAAGAAAACCATATCGTTCTGGTTCTCTCACCTCTCTCATGCTCCTACGCAGTTCTTGTGTCTCTGGAACAGATTGTTCTTCCATGGGGCTTTGTGGAATCTGTTCTTGTACCAACTCATGTGTATCTTGAGCCTCGACTTCATCAAAGTCTATCTCGCTCCCACTATCTCTTCTGGAGATGTGCTCCCTCTCAAGGAATATGGCGTGTCTTGCCACTGTAACCTTTTTGTCTGAGGGGTTGTATAGGTAACATCCCCTTGTTTCCTTGGGATATCCTATAAAGATACACTTTGTGCCTCGGGGTGCAAGTTTGTTACCTGAAGAGGCCTTAACAAATGCTTCTCTACCCCACACGTGTAAATTCGATAACATGGCTTTGCGTCCACTCCATAACTCGTATGGAATACCATTTATCGATTTAGTTGGTACTTGGTTTAGTATGTGTGTTGCTGTTTGTAATGAATATCCCCAAAAGGATAATGGAAGACTCGCATGACTCATCATTGATCTCACCATGTCTAACAGGGTGCGGTTCCTCCTTTCACTTACACCATTCCACTGTGGTGTGTAAGGAGGAGTGAGTTGAGATAGAATCCCAAACTCCCGTAAGAAATCAATGAAGTCTTGATTAAGATATTCTCCTCCTCTGCCTGAGCGGAGTTTCTTAATCTTCTTACCAAGCTGGTTCTCAACTTCATTCTTGTATTCTTTGAACCGATCAAAAGAATCTGACTTATACCTCATTAAATAGATATATCCATATCTACTTAAATCATCAGTAAAAGTTATGAAGTACGAGAACCCACCCCTTGCTTCAACTGGAAATGGTCCACACACATCTGTGTGAACTAATTCTAGAAGCTCTTTAGCTCTTTCACCTTTCCCACTAAATGGGGCTTTGGTCATTTTGCCTTGTAGACACGCATGACATACACCAAGTGGTTTTAGTTCGAAAGAATCTAAATACCCATCTTGATGTAATTTTGTCAAATGTTTCTCATTGACATGACCTAGCCGGTGATGCCAAAGTTGGGTGTGGTATGAGTCATGTAAATTAACATTGTTATCAATTTCCAGTACTTGGTTTGTGTAGTCTAACACATAAAGGCCGTTATATAAATGTGCCCTACCAAAACAAATGCTATCTTTATAAAAGTAGCAACATTCATTTCCAAACTTGAATATGAATCCATCAGTATCTAATATGGATACTGAAATAATGTTTTTGGTTACAGAGGGTACATAATAACATCCTTTCAAAACCAAGACCATCCCGGTAGGCAATGTGAGGTGGTAGTCCCCGACAGCTACAGCAGCAAGTCTGGCTCCGTTGGCTGCTCGTAGATCTATCTCCCCTCGATCAATCTTCCTGAATCTACTTGGTTCCTGTATTTGGATACAGATGTGAGCACCACAAGCAGTATCTAGTACCCAATTAGTAGAAACAGATAGATTGCATTCGATAACAAACGCACCTGAAGCTTCCCCTTGCTTCCTTGGCTGGGTGCAGTTTTTCTTCCAGTGACCCTTCTTGCCACATGCGAAACAAACAGCATCCTGTTCCTTTGCCTCCCCTTTGATCTTCCTTTTCTTGGAAGGCCTTGAAGAAGCTTTGGGCTTAAAGATCTTCGTCTTCCCTTTCCTTTTATTCACCATAAGGACAGAAGGCTTTTCACGCTTCATGTCATTGTCCACTTGGCGAATAAGGATAAGATGATCAGATAGAGACTTCTCAATATTGTTCATATTGAAATTAACAACAAAGTTTGAGAAGCTCTGGGGGAGTGATGCGAGAATGAGATCGGTACCCATTTCTTCAGGGAGTTTAAACCCTATAACCTCCAGGCGCTCAATGTAGCCAATGAGCTTGACTACATGAGGCCCAGCTGGGGCACCCTCTCCAAGCATGCTCTGAAACAGAGCCTTGGAGATCTCAAACCTTTCCTGTCTTGCTCTCTCCTAGTATAAACCAAGGAGGTGCTCGAGCATGCTGTAGGCATCCATGTCTTCATGAGACTTCATGAGCTCACTAGACATAGATGACAACATCAAACATTGAACGTCGAGAGAATCGTTCAAATGTTGATCATAGACTAGGAAATCATCATCACTTGCCCCTGGGGCAGGAGAATCAGGAAGTGAGGACTCCAGCACATAAAACTTCCGTTCATGGCGTAGGATAACCCGAAGGCGCCTAAATCATTCCTGAAAGTTACTGCCGGTGAGGATGTTGTCTTTATCCAGAATTGATCGCAGAGAAAATGTGGTTGATGTGTTTGTCATTTTGATTCTACAATTTAAAAGAGCAGATTCATCAGTACTTTCTTGATTACATTTTATGAGAAATAATAAATTTTATTAAGTCTCCCACTATTTTATCAATTCCCAATGGCCCTCACCATTGAACTCGGAATGTCCAGTTTCTTTGACATTCTAATGGCAAGGATCCATATTTCCCTTCGCATAACCCCAACAAGGGTTGGTCAAGCTATTTAAAGGTATTTAGGTAGGCGGGTCTTTGCCAACGGTGAGCTTACAGTTCCTTGATCTGTTGAGTGGACTCCCCAATCCTGAAATCCTGACTTGGATTTCCTCAACTCTTGCCTCCAATATTACATCAAGTCTAGAAAGGGCTACTTCTCTTGATGTAATATGGTTAAGTCAACCCGAAACCTTTCATAAGGGCTTCCTTTATAAAAGTAAGTGTCCCAACAAGGGTTGTTCAAACACATAGTTTTATTGAGTCTTTCCCTTAATCAAGTAACGGAAGGCTTGGTCTGACTTAATATGGTATTTGAGGGATTTTATTCTTTATGCGTATCTTTGCATTATCACATGCTTGTTAATATTAAGTGATGCTTTCTTAAGTGATTAACCATGTTCCGATAATGTATACGCATAGACCGGTTTTTATTTTATTCCATCTTTGCATGCTTGTTCATTTTATTAATTATGTGATCGCGACAACACATGCATAATATATAAACCATGCAATCAGACAGAAATAAAATAAGATGGCATGATCATGAGCTTCTATTTGGTTAGCTTATCTAGCGGTTTTGATAAGCTTACCCTGACCTAGGGAAAACACCTTGAACCTGATGGTTCGTGTTTTGCAGCTCCCACCTGTCCACCTTTGTATCTTCTTGTGTCGGTTTCGCCTCGACTTTGGGATTTGAACCGTCTCCTCTGGCTTGGGAGATCCTCCATTACATGGGTTTACATTAAAGAAACCATGGGCACGCATGCCCTACATTTTATTGGAAGAAGGCTCGCAGGCCAACAAATTTAAATTAAATAAATTTAAATGAAACCATACACATACAAAGGGTCTTTGGTCTAGCTCATGATCATCCATAGTATGCAACGGCATTTACGCATATTTAGAATTCAAATTATTTTAATAGTTCTTTTATTTAAGATAAGACGCGCTCGAATTCAATTAATTATGATCTTATAATTAATCAATTCTTTATCTTAAATTCCTTTCTGAATTTCCTTGAGATTCTTCTCATCCATATTCCTTGTACGGGTCTTTGTACATTGGAGGAAACCTGGTGAAATTCCATTTCTGGAAAGTACACGACGTGTAGTTTATAATTACATGGCGTGTATTTTTCTTTTAACCCTTTGTCCAAAGAACACGCCGGGGCTTTGGCGTGTTTTTCTGTACTTTGGAAATTTTAGAGTACATGGCATGTAGATGAATCATACACGGCGTGTACTTCCTTGTTACGCGGTAACCGGCCTGGCGATTCCGTATACGCGGTACGCGACTTATCTTTGTACACGGTTTCACCTGGGTCGGAACGGACTACACAGCGTGTTGTTCCAACATACACGTCGTGTATTCCGGTTTCCACGCGCCGTTCTATTCTGGTCAACACGGCGTGATTAAAACTTAAGCATAATCAATTCACACGGAGTGGTTTGGCGGACCAGTGCCGGTTCGTTGAACCTAAGTACACGGCGTGTAGTTTTAATTACACGACGTGTAATCCCGTATTGTACATACAGAAAGAGCGGATCCTCTGGATGAGTTCCTCATTTTTATTTTAATCAAAATTAAAATTAAAAGGTCGTTTCTATGATATGAATCGAGAAACGAAGGAGGAAGAATAGATCTCGTTAATTCGGATTTATAGAACGATTTATTTCGAATTGAATCAAATATGAATGCGTAAATTATCAACGAAAATTAAATAACTATAATCAACGTTGTAACCTCCTCTGATACCATTTGAAGGTTCCGGGTGCAGCGGAAGCACGTGGGTGGATGTGCCCACTTGGATTTTTGTCATTAGCAATGATCAATCCGGGATCAATACGACGATAAACGCTAGTCTCCACCGATCGAATCATAGAAAAAGACAAAGAAGATGGTTTTTCCCGGAACCACAAACAAGGATCGTTACAGGTTGATTATAATTAATTTAATTAATTATAAAGAAATACCTTTTGGGTGTTCTTTCTTCGTTGATGTTCTCAATCACGTTGTCGATGTGATCCGTCGTTGCGTCGCAGAAGCCAAGTGTAGACTCCCTCTAGCGGTGATCCACACGTGTACCTTGTATCTCTGGACGTCGCCAAAAGATTCTCCGGGTGCTAGCGTGGAGAAGCCTTTTCTTGCGTTGTCCGCCTTAGATTGTCTTGATCCGATGGAAGAGGATCTCTCTCGGTCTTGGGAGCGTTCTTGGAGGAATAGGTTCTTTCGGCCTTGAAAGAATTCTCCAGAGATATTGTGCACAACGATTCTCTTGTGTCAGAAAAGAGTTGGGGTTGTGAGGATATATATAATCGGGTGTGTGGGGTTATAGAGTTATGACAATAAATAAACGCGTTACGCGTTTTATTTATTTCATTGACTCTTTATTTAAAACCCCATGTCAAATAAATAATTCCTTGACATGCGCCCACACTGATTATAATAAATATCATTTAAAACAATATTATATCCTCAAAATCCCAACTAAAAAAAACTACATGGCGTGTATTAATAAATACACGGCGTGTACTTGTTTTTCATTGAAAACTACACGGCGTGTACATTAAATGTACACGGCGTGTATATCTTGTTTTCATTTATTCATTTCCTTTCCAAAATAAAACTACACGGCATGTAATAATAATACACGACGTGTACTTGTTTTATTTTCTTTTTCCTCCATCATTTAAAACAACTTAGGATTCCTTGAATAATTATTAAACCACGTACGAGAATAATCTTTATTCAACTTGAGATACTTGGATACACTTAGTGTGTGACCCTCTAGGCCTCTTTCTCGTTGGAATTAGGCGGGCTTGCCTAAAGTCCAAGATTACTATCTAGCAACGGGTCAAGGCACTCAAGAGAAAGAAGTTGACGCCGCATTGACGTATCACCTCATACGAGCGCTTACTGTGTAATTTAATCCCTTTGTCTCAATATCTCATCAAGCAGGTTTCATGGCAGTGTCATAAACCTATATGCTTGATATGTCGTTCTTTGACTTCCTGAAATAAACTCATCGTTTACACCATGGCCATGGAATTTAATGCGACAGTTCTATTTCAATCAAAGGGCCGAGATATCAACTTCCATAAATGGAAGGGACAAATCTTTCCTTGACTTATCCATTAACAACATGTCACTCGTGACGCACCCAACGTACCCTACTTCCCGCCAACTGTCTGCGTGACGGTTTTCGTCAGTAAATCTAAGTGCGCGAGTCATGACATGAGTTAATGATAATCTTCCAGTCCAAGGACCATTACACACGCTCGTAGATAGCAATATCCGATGACACCAAGACATGCAGAATTACTACTGGCGGGTCTGTTCTCATAATCTCCCATCTTGGAGATTACCAAGTGTGAACTCCATGAGAGAGAGTCTCGTCTTCTTATGATTACTCGCACATGACGGTCTGTATACTATGTGTCCTATCATAGTATGTCATCCAACCGCAGAACTTTATTTAAGAATATTGTTATAGCATTTCAAGGTTCTCATCATAGCGGGGATCTGCTATGACCTTATTAATGCAACAAATATTTCAGGACATTATTATATTATAGTCATGCAGAACAATGAACAATATATAATAAGTGAACATTTATGTAATCAAAGTACAAAACAATTGGTTCTGAGGACACCAACCCTTACAGTCCCTACCTTTCATTTCCTATCCAAATAATTCATCATATCAAATAATAGATTCAATAAATTAATAATACTCCTTTAAAAATATCCCTATTCAAACAATAATATATTTTTATCAATATTTAATCACTAGAGGTTATGTAAAAACCAGGTTCATTTATGTTAGTGAATGGAAATACCATTAAAGGATCATTAAAACATTCTTGAGAAAAATATACTTTAAAATCTCCAAAGTGTACCACACATTGTTTAAAAATTTTAATCATCACCTGCATGATTTAATAACCTTAACTAAAACATATAATAACTTATGAATAATTATATTAATGATATAACATTTCAAATGGAATTATGTAAACCATATGAATTTGATTTGGTGCATAATGACAAAAATTATCTATGATATTTAAATTATGATTAAATTAATTACCATGGGGATGACAAGTCATATGTGTGCTTATATTACTGAATAATAAATTTATTTTAATAATTATTTACATTATAAGAATTTGAATTTTAAAATTACTATTATTTCACTTATAATAATGTTGTAAGAAACTATATATACAATTATTTTTACATTTGGGGTAATGACCATATTTGGATTATTTGTCAAAAATGACATTGATAGGTAAACTATAGTAAAATGGTCATTATATAAAATTTTATCGATTAATAATCCCATCATAATTATCATCATTATTAATCAATTATATTTTAAAACCAATAATGAATGATGGTTATGAAAAATGACAAAATTATATAATAATTTAGATAGTAGACCATACGTATGGAAGAGTATCATTCCCATTTTCCTACGATCATTATTAAAATAAGGTAATGAATATTATATAATGTAATAATGATCATTTCATCAAAAATAACATGTTATTTAATCATATATACATATATATATAATTATCATGTTGTAAAAGAGAATACATCATTTTTGGGAGGTGATAGTCAACATGTCAATGATCGAAATTATCACTTTATAGTGTCTGAAAAGGATAACATTGAAAATGATAAATTATGTATACAATAATTAAATTATTCCATTAATATTCTAATTATGTAATTTATGTTACTTATGTTTAATAAAAACACCCTTTATATATTCCAGTTAAACTGTGAACAAATTACATTGGTCTGAGGATACAATAGTACACACATCCAAAAACAAGGTTTACATATTTCAAAAAACCTGAAGCATAACAGTATTTTTATTTTAGAAATTAAAATAAAATAAATAAATTAAAAATAATATATATTTATACATATAAATATCAATTCTATCATAATTCACATCTATGATAGGTTTAAATGAAAAACATATGACATTATTTCATGAGATGAAAATGATATTATGTTAATGTATAACCATTAAAATTAAAAAAAAATATTTAGGATATGTGTTTTATTTTATAATATAGGAATAAAAAAATTAGAGGGTGGAGAAAAAACTTATACAAAAGACGTTGAGGAGTGATGTTAACTTTTATTCGGTGAAGGCCTTTTAGATTGCAACAAGAAGTTCCTTGAATAGATTTCATACTAGGGTGATGTATCAATGCTGAAGGGATGGATTTGGGGAGCTTCTTTCAGATGATTTTGATCCGTCAAATGGGATTGAGATGTGGGAATAAAGGGCTGGGCTGCGTAACTTTTTATAATGAAAAATGAGTTCTATTCTTTTAAATTTTTTAAAAGGTATTTCTAACCGTGTTTTTTCAATGAATATTTGATCCAATAATTGTAAAAATATGAGACAGTTTGTATTGGGCCAAAATAATGCAATAAAATATCAATTGGACATAATTATAGGTCGTTTTGTATCATACGTATATGGTTTAATCCATTGTGAAGGTAATTTTTCTTTGAATTGTTGTAATTAGATTTAAACACATTCACTAAATATTTTGATAAAAAATGAATTATACGTTATTATAAATTTTAAATTATTATGAATAAAATTATATAATCCTGGTTTCCAAATTTAAATAACATATGTGGTACATATTATGTTAAATATAATCCCCCAAATGGGACTATAATGAATGTTTTAAATGTATAAATGTCCAATAGTTTTGTTAGAATTTATATCCATTTTCATTGTTAAATTAAATCCAATTCACTATATTTGATTAATTTAACTATAAACAATCTAATTTAACATTAAAATAAGTAAACAATTTAATATTTTCTTATAACAACACTAGGAGAAAAATCTTCTTTTAATTACAATTTGATATTTTTCAGTATTTATCAGAAATTGAAACATCACAGAAAATTTAAAAAAAATTACCCTAACTAAATTTTAATGTAATTAATTCTAGAATGATGTTTATTTTTAAAAATCAAATATATAAAAGATTCAAAATTTATATTTAATGTGGGTGGACCATTAAAAGATGGTAAAATTACTGTTATAATAATATATGTTTTTATGTAATATTTTTTAGGTAATACATATTAAATATACAGGATGAATAAAAAAAGTACTGATTATAATATATATATTACAATAATATCAATAAATAAATTTAATTATCTTAATTTATTAGGATTAAATTATGATATGATAATAAAAACTGATTTTTATAAAAACATTTCCTTTATAGCTAAATGCATCTTATAATGATTTTTAATTAATTTATAACCAATTAATTCTATCATATATGTCATATGTTGTTTAATACTATTAATATATATATGTTTAATGGCTATGATTAATATTATTACATTAAATACAAATATTTTAATTAATATATATAAATTTTTTTAAAATGTATTCTTGTGTGTTATGTAATCCATCGATGAATGTTAGTATTACCTATAATGAAAGATGACACTACTCTTCCATGTAGAGTAATCCAAGAATTATATTATGTGTAACATAAGATTAAATTGATAGTTTTTTATAATTAAATCTAGAAACAACAATTTTATTTATTCTAATAGGAAAATATTATAATATCTGGGGGTATCACATTCTCCCCACCTTAAACAAATTATACCCTTGGAACATAAAATTGATCCTAATAATCTAAAAATTTCTATTTAAAAATATAATATTAATGAAGAACCAACATCATGAAATGGATTCTTAACACATTTTCATAATAAGTGTGATAATAATATACAATAGTAATGTAGCAATGTTCCCTATAATGAGAACGTATGTAGGAAATGGAAACATATATACTGAAGAAAAATATAACAAAAATGGTTGATGGGGAGTGATAGAAAACATGTTCAGTTGAATAATTATGACCACAAATACATGAACTCGTGTCATGGAATAGGTCAGTAATATCATTATAAATGATGTTAATAGGATAATAATTTTGTATAAATATCATTTTTCCAATAAGTGAGGAATTGTTTCACTCTATAATTATACAATAAAATATACATTTTTATTTCATATTCATTATCCTATCATTTGGTACGTTGATAGAATATTTATAAATCATTTATTAGTAAATGATTCATAATGTGGTTAATTTATACATTAAACTCTAAAATCATTTCCAAATATCAACATAATCTATTTCAAAAATTGGTAATGATTGGATATATTATAAATAAGTTCACCAATTTTCTAAAATGAAAATATCAAATTACATGAAGTAGATTTTAATGATCATAAACCAATCATATAAATATTATAATAACATGTAATACTATTAGTACCTTTTCATTCTATTAATGTTTATTATTCCGTTAATATATCAATGATTATTGTAAATATTCATTAAATTAAAAAATAATCTAAACTACATCCATGATAATGTTAATTAATTTCTCAGTAAATTATTACTCAATTCCAATTTAGTCAAATTCAATCCCATTTGCGTTATCTAAACCAATAATTTCATTATCAAGAAATCAATGTCTTATTATTATATACAAATTAATTGTTATATTTCAACAATCTATGAAATCTATAAATATAAACTTGTTTCTAATTCAATTTTCAGGGTAACATTCATCCTGTGATCTCAAATCCTTAATGAAAAATTAATACTATTCAATCTTTGTATACTTCATTATTTTAATTAATTGAAAATAATTTAAAATTATATCTACAAAATATTAATTATATAAAAATATAGAATCACATAATTTATTCTACTTTAGTTGTGTCACTAATTTATACATGACCTTGATCACTTATCTTCTTTTGAGGTATCTTCTTATGTTGGTTGGATAATTAGTTTGAATAATTACACATGTACTTGATTTTTTTAACATGGTATATAAATATTTTTCATTATTAATTTTAAATTTTCCCTTATGACCCTTTTCTCCACCCTTATAAAAAACTCCCAATCCTTTCATGAAATTACTAGGGTGATTTTTTCTAATATTTACAAGTTTGGGAAAATTAGTTTTCTCCCAGCCTTCTATAATTTATTATTTTCAATTTCTTTCTCTTCTTCACTTTCTTCCCTTTGAAAACATAATATGGGAAAATTATCTTTATATCTTGATAGCATGTAACACTATTTCATCATATAATAAAATGGTTTGAGACACCACCTCCTTTGAAAGACATATCCTACTACTTTTACATAAATGATTGATATTACATTATATTTTGAGTAGGAAATTAGTAGCATGCCATTTTAACTAGGTAATGTTATATTCATATTCAAAATACATTATTTCCATTTTTTCTTTAATCTAAATAAATGCGTGTTCATCTATTTTTTTCACACAAAGAATGTATTTATCAAAGAGTGTAACCTTAAAATTTATCAAATACATGAGATCAATTTCTTCATTTTATCAAGTATTTTTGATCACAGACCACTATTTATATGAATCTATATTCAGATAATATAGTATAAGTGTATCATTTTACTTTCCAACACATCACAAATCTATGAACAACATCTCTAAATTCATAATACATTTATCCACCTCCATTGTGTTAGTATTCCCCCTACCAAATTGGGGAATCTGTAAAATTATTTAATCTAACATCAGATAATTTGCCTATCGAATAGGTTGATCAATCAAATTCATTGGTTAGAGGGGTGAGCCTCAGAGCGGAGTCCTCTCTCCCAACATAACGACTAGGGTTTTGACGAGTAGGTTTATCCTTCCCCCAACGACCTAGGTGAGATCAGTAGCTTTCTTGGTTTCAGATCAGTGGGGCGCGACTGCTCTCGGTCTGGCACGACAGGGATCTGGCGGGTTTTGTTGTCTCTGCGTCATTGGTGGCAACGCAACTCAGTGGAGAAATGACGTCTTGGTTTAGCTTGGCCTGGCCTTCTGGAAACGCCAAGGCACAACGTCTTGATGACAAATAGGATTGGTACAACCCCAGCATTGGTTCATTTCATTGCGGCATTGTCCGTACGGCATCGTTGGTATGGTTTTGGTTTCCTTGTTTGTCTAGCGTGGCCAGGTGATGTCTCCAACGGGTTACCGGTGTGTCTCTGTGTTAGATTTGCAGTGCCATGGAGGGGAGAGGATTCGATCTAGTAGAGCCTTTGTGTTTTTGGGATTTATGGTTTGATTTTCTGTGATTTCTTTATTTCTCTGTGTTTTTCATGATCACTGGTTCTATTCTGTTCCCACTATTTTATCCATGCCCCTCCTCGGTTTTTTTCCGCCATGACCGTCTTTCTTCGGAACCCGATTAGGGTGCATCTGTTGTTTTGATCGGTGTAGATCCATTCCCAGAGTGGAATTTCTATTGCAGGACGATCTAGATTCCCTCATCGGTGGATTTCCCTTGGCACGGGTTTGGGCCATCCATTCCTAGGTGAAGATGTATTGGACTCGTGTCCCTTGGATTATCTTTTTGGAATCTATGGATATGGTGGTTGTAGTGTCTTGGGGTGTGCAGCAGGGTCTTTCCAGGATGGCCGTTGAGGGAGTTGTTTAGACTCACGTATACTTGGATCTTTTCAGATATGTTTGGTTGGTTTTAGAGACTCAGGTTTTGAATATTCAGCCGGACTCGACGTCAAGGATCAAGCTTTAGAGGAGGATTCAGAGCGGGAGGTTCACCTATGCATGCTTCATGGATTTGGATGTTTTAGAGGGTATGGCTCCATTCATTGGATCAGGCCTTCGCATTGACTCAGGAAACTTTCTAGCCATCTAGTCTTGGAACGGTGGAGAGCGGTATCATTTTTTATATGTTGGGGAGAGGTAGTTCCAAGGTGTTAGTCTGGGTTTTATTTTCTTGATCTTTGGGTCATGTAATGTTTTAGGTCCATGAAGACTGTTTGGGTTCCCCTTCTTCCATAAAAAGTGGATTTATTATAAAAAACAAATCTAAGGTCTTCGAGCTGTTCGAGGAGGAGGAATATGTTTCTCTATATAGGAATTTTTTTATGTCATATCCTAATTAAAATTCCATTATATTTCTATAACATTTTCAGTTCCAATACCTTCTATAGTTTTTTCCACAATTGGGAAATTTATACATTTCCAATGAGAATTGATACCATTATTCACTCTATGAACAATTTATAAAAAAAGGGTATATACTAGATAAGATTTTAATATTATGTAACATAATTTATAATATCTAGACTAGTGATACACTCATAGATAATTAAAAATGTGTTTCATAACTGATTTCATAATAATAAACATTCTTTATTGGGAAATTATTTACATTCAAACACTTAATAATGTTTTGTAAAAAATAACTATTACAATGTGTATCCAATGATAGTGTCAATCCAAGTGTGTATGAGGTTTTATTTTCATATACTAGGTTAACCTTGAGTTTGGTTTGACACACCTTTTCATAGTTTCTAGCCATAGTAACAAATATTCCAGAACCAAACCCACTTGTTGTATCTAGAAATGGAAGTATTACTTGGAATAAATATATAATATCAATATTACCAGATGTCCAGGATGTTCTTATATAACAATCCTCAATTTATATATTAATGTTATGTTCCACAATATATGTTTTATAAATTTAGTTTCCAATGTTTCTTCTAAATACCCTATCATACCAATTCTAACGCCCTCACCACTGAATCCTAGAGTCGGTGAATTATTTTATTTCATTTTCATGACTACATGCAATCAAATCCTAATGGACTGATCATTTTAGGTTGTATAGAAAACCATAAATGTACATAATAAATATATTAATTTGGGAGATATAAAAAAACTTGATTTATAAGAAAACGAAATAAAAAGTATCCTTGAATGTCTACGAAAAAAATTATTAATTATAACCTAGGGAATGATATAAATTGTGAAATAAAATTCTCAGAAAGGATAACTAAAGCGAAAGAAATAATTAATTTATGAGGGTAAATCAATATAGAAATGTAATTAACTAATGACACATTAAATTCTAATAACTATATAAAAACTAAAAAATATGGCAAGGTGATAGACTAAAACACGTATCATTTAATCAATAAAATGTGAATCAAATGCATTCATATATTTTATCATATGAAAATACCATTCATGATTACCATAATAATTGAATCATATTTGAATGAAACTCTTAATTTTGGGGTTTCATGTATGTGGAAAATGAAAAAATTTATTTTCAAGACCTTTCAAATGATAGTCAAAATCAATTTTTTGAAATCTATTTAATTTGGACAACATATTTGTCTCTTGAAAACCTTGTGATTCTTAATGGGGCTATATATTGTCTGGTCCACACCAATCATTTCATGTCCATATCATTCCACATATCAAATAACAAAGTCAGTAATTAAACATTATTCCTTGAAAATAATCAATATTGAATAAATAATATGTATTTGAAAATATTTCGATAGTGGAGGATATGTAACATAAAGGGGTTTTGACACTGATGAATAGAAATAATATTGAATTATAATTAAAACATTATTATAGAAAATAATTATGGCACACTCAAATGTGTCACATACCACTTTTTAAAATTTGATTCATAATCCCCACGAGGTAATAAAATTAAATGAATCACAGAATGTTATTAGAATAAGTACCATGATGATATAACTTGTCGAATGGTAGTATAAACACCTTATAAATTTGAATTGATTAATGACATCAAATATGTTTTAATAGAATGATAACTAGGGATGAATACCTTAACATGAGTCGAATTTATCACATGTGTCTTTACATTACATAACAATAAACATATGTAATGTTTTTCTAGGATTTATAATAGTTTCTAATTTTATTTATACTTTTAATTGAATTATTACTTTTTTAAAAACAACCCAAATGATTAGTTTTATGTCGGGTGTTTTGACTACATTGATTTTATGTGTCATAAATTACTTTTTTGGTAAAATAAATTTAATGTTTAATTATATAAACATAAAATGAATAATAATCATGAAATGATTATCATATTCATACATCAACTATACTTTTACTACTAATAATTAATTATGGTCATGAAAAATGAACCAATGATAAAATCATAGAGAATGTCGGTCATAATTTTGTAGGAGTAATGTTGCAATTTTTCAGTGATCAATATGGAAAAACGATAAGTAAAACTATATATTTCAATAATTATTATTATATAAAAAGTAATTTTTTTAATAATACATACTTCTATATATATAATTTTATGTAAAAGGAATAACATTGTGTTGGGAGAAGGTAATCCACATGCCAACGACCAATATTGACACATGATTATTTTGAATGTGTAATAAATTAAATGATATATTATATTTATAAAATGTAATTATTTTATTAATATAATATAAATATAATTTATATTAAATATTTTTAAATAAAACCCTTCTTGATCTCTTTTATTATCATGTGAACAAATCACATCGCATAGAGGAGGTGGTAGTCCATATATCCACAAATAATGTTATTTTATTTAATCAAAATGAAAACAATATGGTCATGTGTTATATAACAATTAAAGGATCATAAAAGAATTATAAATAAAAGATATATCATAGACAAATATATTTTTTAATATAATTCTCAAACATGAGAGTTGGTAAAAGGAAAAATGAACGACATTATTTTTTGAGGTGGTATTTAACCACCCACAAGAATGTTTTGTTTGTTTCCTATTACGTGGAAGTGTGTGTATGTGTAGTTAGAACCATTCATATAAAAAATAGGTGTATTTATGATATTTTTGTTATGATATATTCAGGGAATATGATTGTTTATGTTGGTGTTGAATGACTATAAAAAAAAGAGCTTGAGGAAGGATCTAATCTCTCATTCGGGTTATTCCTTTCAATTTTCACCAAAAGGATTCATTGGATGGATTTATTCCTAATGTTATGATTTTAGGATCATTGGAGGGAAGTTTTAGATATTATTTAATTTTATTATGTTGGAGAAAATTGTCTTCAGTTTTGTGAATGAGGTGGCTAAGTTAGTGTTTTATTATAGTGGAGGGGGAGTGGCATTCTTGTAAATTTATAAAAGGGGGATTAAACATAAGTTTTTTCAATTAAAATTGGATCAAATTATTGTCCAAATTTAATAAAAGGAAGTATAAGTTAATTATATATCCATACAATAGTCTTTAGAAAAATATATAAGTCTTTTTCACTTATGATTAATGTTTAATCCATTGTTAATCGGAATTTTGTCCCATAAATGTTTTTTTAATCACATTCAATAATATTTTTTTATTAAAAACTAATATGAACATATTATATAATTTAAATTAAGTTGAAACTAAATATTTAAAACATTTTTCCTACTTTCAATCACATTAGTGGAATAATTTAATTTAAAATTAATCCAATATATTTGTTGAAAAAGTATATTTTTAAAGTAAAAATGTTCAAATGTATGGTAAGTTGTTATATCCTATTTCAATGTAAAATTTATTCCCAAGAAATAAGTTGGATTAATTTATGAATAATTGATATATTTTAACATTAAAACCAATAAAAAAAATTATCATTATTACTAAATCACTTCAAAAATTATTTTTCAATCAAAATATTTTATATTTCAATATTCATTAAAAAACGAAACATCATAGAAAAATACTAAAAAATAAATATAATTAATTTTGACATTCATATTTAAAAAATTATCTTTTTTTCATATTAAATTCATTTAAGTGTTGAAATTCATATTTAATGTATATTTCTTATTGAAAAGAAAGAAAATTACATTTATAATATTATATGTTCGTATGAGTAATATTAGGTTTCATATTATATTATGATTATAAAATATATAGGATAAATGTAAAAAATATTTTTTTAAAATATATAACATATTTATTAAAATAATAAATAACTAATTATAATTAATTAATTTTAGATAAAATGAATTTGGCAGCATAAAAATAGTTTTCAAAAAAGAATTACAATTATATTTTGTTGGTTCAGATATTTATTTTTAATGAATTTTTAACAAAATAATCAAACCATATATTTTTATAATCTATTTATTACTATTATTACCAATAAATTAATTTTATATATTGTACCTTGTCATATTTAAAAATAATATTTTTAATAATAAAATATTTTTTGGTAAAATTATGTCTTGCATTTTATGTAAGACATTGAGAAAAGTAAATCATTTGTATAGTGAAAGATAACCTTGGTGTTAATCATTGAAAAATATAAATTATTGATGAATTTTACAAAAAATTAATTTTTTTTAATATATATAAAAATCAGAACAAAAAAATTATTCAAGACGTAAAATATTGTAAAATTATAGGGTCTAACATGAGATTTCTGAATAATTGTTAAATTATGATAGAGTCATTCAATAACACAAAACCACAAGATAATGACAAAAAATAATTTCTAATTGAACTAATTATTGATGTATACATTTAATTATTAATAATATGGTGACTCGATGAATTTATATATAGAGGAACATAATTATATCTCTTCAGAATGGAATGTTAATTCTTATTAATTCTATCCCATTACTAATTCTTGATTGGATAGGGATGGTAGGATATTTCTGGGAGTGTCCACATAACAAATATTAGGTCCATGATATCTTCCATGTATCTATCAATAAAAAATATATACATAGTTATTCACATGTACTAAACTCATAGGTCATACTACTAATGTAATATCTTACTTATGAGGATCAATCAGTAAAGATACAAGATCATAGAGTTAATGTTCTAGGAAAACATATGACTTTATAATTCAATATTTTTCAATGAGACCACCAATATTATTAAGGTACATCATAAAATGAGTAAAACATGAGGAATAACTATCATAATTTTTTTAATGTAACTAAATTTCATGGTTGATATTTATTTTATGGGAGATAAAATGTACCTCCCATATATTTTAGGATATATATTTTTTAAAAAAAATATAATTTCATTGATATCATATATTACAAACAACATCCACTTCAAATGAATTACATTATAAATTTACAAAATTACTACATAATTCAATAGTTTTATCCATGACATTAAATTTAAGGTGATGAATATTATTTAAAAATTATTTAAATTATATGGCTAAAAATTTAAAAAATAATTTCATTGGAATTAATATGATTAGAAATAAAAATAAAAATAAAAATAAAGTAATAGAATTATTATTATAAAAAATTATTTATTACAACAAATGTGATTATGTATGAATTAATTAAATGAATAACTACTCCAAAATTATTTTAATTAAAATTATATATGATTTATTTAATAAATTTTGTAATCCACTAATATATTTTCTACACATTGGAAAATAATCATTCCCATTATATTCTTAAAGAAATATTTTTATTAATAGTTATTCGTCACATTGTACATAATTATATTTTAAAACAATTTGCAAAATTTTGAAAATTTATTTTAAAATTAACACAATATTTTAAATAAAAATTTTCGAGCTACATTCGAGTAAATTCTTTAAAAATTGTATAAAACAAAGATTTTTCCACGAATAATGTGAAATAATAGATATTTATTAAATTAATTTTTTAAAAAAATAATATAAAAAGTTATATTTTGTTTATAATGGTTTTAAAATTAATAATATTTAATATATATTATTGTAAATATAATTTTGGTCATTGGTATCAATTTTATTTTAATATTTGATATATGAAAATTTATAGTTAAGAAAATGTTTTCATTGGTAATCTACGTTTCCATCTCAATTTCGGGTTCAATTCTATTTGTATTTATTCCATTAATTTGAATTGAAATTAATAAATTGGATTCATTTTTTTGATTAATATAAATTCATATTAGTTAATAAGGTAAAAATTGTATTTTATCATAATTGATATTATAAACAATAAAAATAAATTACAACAACTAATGTAAAATTAGGTTCAATATGGGTTATAATGGTATATGTTCCAATTTATATTATTAAAATCCTATTATAGCACCAATTTATGACATTATAAAAAAAAATTATAGTTATTTTATTATTTATTTATTTTATTTATTTTGTCATTTCTACTTTTTGTGAAATATTTCAGTGGATTCCATGTTGATCATCTCCGCCAGTTATAAAAGGAAACCTCATCTATTATACATTCTCTATATAAATAAATTTTTAAATTTGACTAATACTACCCAAATACCATACATAATTCCATTCCCATGTTTTATATCTCTTTTATTGATTTAGAAACCCTCCTAGGAAGGATTTTGGGGAAATAAAAATGATGTTTTTTGAAGAGTACGTATCATTATTAATCTAGAATTTGGGTTTTATTTATAGTTAAAACTCATAAAATTATTATAAAACCATGATTGAAAACTATTATATCAATCTACGATATAAATAGATATTATTATATTAATGGAATCACCTAGACTGGTAGTTTCTTCTATAAAATGTAAAATAAACGCTTGATCGTGTATACAGTTGACTAAAACCTCATGAAACAATAAAATTCCTAATTTATTACCACCTATCATTGATTGATATACAGATAAATTTAAATAATATATATGATATTTTTGAAACAATTAAAAACTTTTAATTATAATTTCACATCAATATTCTAGTAGTTTATTCTTCTTTGAAATGATAATGTCACTCATGTGTATATGTGGACTACCACCCCCATGAAACAAATGTGATTCGTTCATCATATTATATAGAAATATGATTTATTGATAATTTATTTAATTAATAATATATATATCCTTGATATAGAAAATATTATATATAGGAGGATTAATATTTACCTTTATTCTATTCCATTTCTTTTAAAGACAAAACCACCTTCATGTTTATTATGGCGTACAGTCTCCATGAACGGTTTAATGTATTTTCCCATGTCCATTTTTATCGATGTATCTAAATATGTATTCCATTAATGTATATGATATTTATATTTTGATTATAATTTTGGATAATATTTAACTATAATCTTTATACATGTTCATAAAACACTGAAACAAAACATACATGTATGGTAATACACTTATCACCAAGAAAAGTGAAATTTTTAGTGAAATATAAATAAACAAGTTTTTAAAATTTATAAGTATATATTATATGATATTATATATATCATTATGGTCATATAATATATTTATAACCCAAATTTATTTATTATATATAGGTTTTGAACTAGTAATATGAATATCAATACTTGAGGCAAAACATTTATGTATCACATCCTACTAATATGATACATGCCATATTTATAACTTCTTTCTTTTGTGTGGTTTATATGTAACACTTAAATTCCTTTAGGAAATATTTTATGAAATTTTAATTATAAAATGGCTTTCATTTCACACAATCATGAGTTTATGTGAATCATGAGATGCCCATAGTATAAAATGACAATATAACATATGTGTTAGGTTGACTGGAATAAATCCAACTAACGTATAAAAATTTATGTTGATTTCTTTGGCTACCAATTATTTATGGAAAACATATATTCAAAAGTTACGTATTTTTTTTAAATAACAGAGTAAATTACAATTTGTAAATGAAATTAATAAAAAATATATATTATATACATAAAATAGTATTTATATTCATCCAATTTATATTTTTGAAATAGGATATGAGTAAAAACAATATGATGTATAAAACCCTATATTGTTTATAATGGTAATTTTAATTTTTTTAATGGAGAACCACATTTAATTCGAGATTTTGAATCATTAAGTATTTTTAAATAAAAATATAAAAATGTTTTTTTAGATCTGTGATGTAAGAATTTACATACCATGAATTTTTTATTTGATCTAATCATATTCATGTTTTGATTAATAGAAAATTACATTAAAGTTATTGTTAACATATAATGGATTATTTATAGGTGATAGTGAAGTAGATAGGGTGGTGCCTGACGTGCCTTTATTCCAGGCCTGTAGTAATGGTGTTGGGAATGATGAAATTTTACCTCTTGGTGTTGGCCTATAAAAACCTTCCAGATATGTGAAGGACATGACAGCAATCCTCATAGAGTAGCAAGATCAGACTATTGTGGTTTTGCATGAGGGAGGTGCCTGACATTCTTGTTCTAAAAGGACTTTTTCTAATGCAAGGGGCATGAAACCCATGGGTTATGATGAAGTGTATGGTTAGAGGTCTAGAAAGAGGTATGTATAGGGGCAGGAATAAGTAGTTGATGGATTAAACCTAGCTAATAAAGACAATAAGGCCATGGTAGTGACGGTCTTGACAAGTGAGCCCACCTATGTGGTATTGCATATCATGGAGGTGGAGGAAGGTTCAGGTTATTTCAGGAGGGTGAAAAAGAAAGAAGATGGATCCACCTCTACTCCATCAAAGAGGTGGATAAAGTTGGATTACTCCACTCTAACCAAACCCATGGCTACCTGGTCTTCTTTAAAGGTAGCCAAAATGAAAATCAAAGATAATAAATGGGAGCATCATCACTCCCTCGACTAAGAAAGAAATTGTGAGTAGCAGCTGATGCTCCTCAAAAATCATAAAGATTTGGAGTCAGGATGGGAATATATGTATATAGGTGTAGACACGGACATCTTGTATGATTATGTGGAAGATTGATATGGTGTCGTGGCTGACCCATATAGCGCAGATCCGATTTCTTACTTTGGTGATGATGTGGACTTACTTTATTCTCTTTTGGTGTTTTTTTTTATTTTTGTTTTTTGGGGCAGTTAATTGTTTTGGTGTGGTTCAGTTGAATCATTCCCTCCATTGTCTGATTTTTCTATTTTTCTTAATAAATTTTTGGAGTGTAAGGAATAGCTGGGATCTGCTCCATCCTTTCCTTATAATGGACGAATAAATGAAATTACAATTATCTTAGCAGGCAATTCAAAAAAATTCATGAAGAACTATCATTTTTCGCGAAAAAATGTTAGTAAATATTCTTTTTGTTTAATATTATACTATAATACTAATTTGAAAAATAAATTAAAATAAAATACATAAAAATTCATTTAAATTTTTTAAAGGCTAGGGATTATGTCTAAATTTATTATTAATACAATAAAAATACCACTCTTTTTTCTAGGTATATGGAGACCCATTACATATCCTAAAGTGCGATATTCATGAAAACATGGTCTCAGTTATTATGACTTCCAAATAAATGAAAATGGTATAATTAAATGAAAATATTATGAATAACTACAGAAGGAGAAAATTAATTTTTTAATAATAATATTATTAAGTAATATCTTCTCATGTTATGAAAATTTTAAAAAATCATAATTAAAATGATATTATTAAATAATGACTCATAATGATCATAACATTTGTGAGTTTTATAATAAATGAATCAATAATTTATATCATCTATAAATAAAAATAAAAATATCTATGATATGAAAAAACATAATCAAGTGTCATTATACACATAACATTATAATTTTAATGATAATAAAGAATTAAAATTACCCAATGAAAATAAACATTGTTATTGAATTATTTACCACTTTTAAATTTTCAATTTGAATAAAAAATAATTAAAATAAAAAAATTAAAGCATAAAATAACATGAATAATGAATTTTCATCATATGAAATTTAAATGTTGTAGTATATACACCATATATTAGAAACTAGGATCATAACAATACCATGTACCACAATGAAATGTGATTGAGCAAAAAACCAAAAATTATTTGGTAATATAGAAATCATCAACCCTATGAAAGTGATATCCTTAAATGGATATTTAGTCCAAATAAATATTAGTATAATAATTATAAAATTAAATATTTTTTTTCATGTAAACCACTTTACAAAAATTTGTCGTGATATAGAATATATATTACAATGATAATTGAGAGACAATAAAACCATTACATCACATTTAGTTTTTCTTGATCAACATATAACCTCATTTATAGTTGTTTATAAATAATTATTAACATATTAAAAAAAATATTAATATTTACAAATTCATATATGTTCCTTTTATGACAACATATCATCTATTTTTTAAAAGTAATCAAATTATTATAATTGATCGTTCATTAAATACTTTGATTTCTATATCAAAATTTGTGATAAAAGTTTAAATTCTTGCATTTATTATATGGTTACATCATAGAAATAATAACTATATTGTCATAATTATAATATTTATATCTCAATTATACCTTTAAAACCTATCATTATGGATGGTTGTAAAAAATGAACTATAATTATGATCATGTAGAAGGAATGCCATATTTACGCATAAGTAACAATTTCCATTTTTCAATGATAAATATGGAAGGATAGTATGTACTATTGTATCATTATATAATTATAGTTAAATCCTGAATACCATATTATTTAATTATATATACTCGTATATATCATTTTTGTGGTGTGGTGATGAAATGATATTCACATAGCTTCTTGAAGATGATATTTCACATGTACATAAGAAACATTTTCACATTTATGTAGAATATCATTGTTATTCAGAATGAATACCTAGAAAACAAAAACCATGAAGTAAAAAAGTCTAGGTTTTCTACCATTCCATAACACATAAAGAGTTTTATTTAGAAAATGTCTATTCAATAAACAATTTATAGTATAACATGAAGTGTTTACTGCTTCATCCCGAATTTTTTGGCAATAGAATATTCACTCATCATGGTTATTTTTATCTATTGAAGAATTATGTTCCTTCTATCAACCACACCATTTTTTGAGGTTTGCTTGGTGATGAGAATTTATGATTAATGTATTTTTAACTACAAAAATATTCAAAATCAGAATTTTTAAATTCTCCTCCATGATCACTATGGATAGTCATCAAAATAATGTTTTTCTCATTTTAAACTTGGTCTCTAAATCTTTTGAAATAAAAAAGCTTCAGATTTAATTTCTATAAAATATACCCATGTTAATATAGTTTAATAATATACTAGGACAAATACATAATATTTCCCAACAATTATTCCAATTTGTGTTGGTCCAAAAATACTCATATGCACTAATTGTAATTCATTAGTGGTTTAGACATCACCATCTGATTTAAAATAGTATTTATGTTGCTTTCCATAATTATAAGGATTAAAAACCTTTGAAGAATCAAATCTATGCTCTTATATATCCTTAACTAGTCATTTATAAGATAGTTTACATAGGTTCCTAAGGTTACATTGTTGAAAACATCTATTCCACAACAATGATTGATCTTGGATTGTACTAAGAGATGGCAGATCCTATATCATATGTTCTTCTATGATTAGTTTGTAAACATTCTATTGCCTATAGGAAGAAAGAATAAACTCTTCCGTGGAATTGTGTACTAAACATTTATCATTCATAAAATTCCCAAGGAAAACTTTATCACATAATTGACTTATAATAATAAGGTTGTTCTTGAGACACATATCTAATAAAATATTTGAAATCAATTTTTTTCCCAGAAGAACAATGTTACCTATAACAAGAATTTCTCCCTTAGCATTATCTCTGAAAGTTACTTTTCCCCCTTCATCTTGATAATATTTATGAAGAATTTTTTATTACCATAATGTAATGGGAACAACCAATATCCATGTACTATTTATTTGTGTTGGTACTATCTTTATTTTCTTGAATATAATAGAGTTAGACATTCAGAAACAAAACATTCTTAGATCTAGAAATGCCTGAAAACAAAATTTTAGGAATCCTTATTTTCATTAAAAAATAATCTTTTTGAAATCCTAAAAACTGATTTTTGTTTAAGGAATTATTATTCCCAATTCCCACCTCACTGTCAGTTAGTGGAGAATGGATCACTTTGATGAATAAAATAATTTTAACTAAAAATCGGTTTTGAATGAGTATAACCAAATACAGAATTATTCCTTAGAGGTCAAATTTGGGAATAAATCTTATCAATGTGTTCCTTACATAATGTAATGTTTCAAAAACACATCCTGAAGGAATATATTTCTTACAATATCATCATAAATATGTTTTTATCCCCAAAAACATTATTTTCAACACTAGAGTTAGTATCAAAAACATTTTGAATAGAAATAACTTTTTCAGTACCCTTAGAATGTGTATACGTCTCAAAATTAAAATCCTCATGGGTTATTGAAATACTTTCAAAATCATAAATTTTATTATCAATATCTTTATAAAGATCTGATACTTCCATAGTAAGAATATAAATCCTAGAATTTTCCTTATCAATCATTTTTATGACATTATAATTTTCATTCTAAAAGATCTTAACAAACCACAAATATTCTTCATTAGTAAGTAAAGTATTATCATCATCAGAAGAAGATTATTCTTATGAAGATTCATAATATTTAATGTAAATATAATTAGAAATCAATAATTCATTGGTTATTGATTCAAAATTGTGTACCTTGGCCATTAAATAATTATTTTGAATAGGTAATATGGCTAGTAAACCATGATTCTTCTGACCAGAATATTCATACTCTGAAGATTAATTAGAATACTCTCTATCACTGGAACTCCAAATGTCATTAGATTTCAGAACATTATTAGCCATATCCTTGCAGTACTTCTTTTTATTCCTCTAAGAATGCTTTTCCTTTCTATACATTCTTTTAAGTATAGGACAATCTGGCCTTATATGCCCTGCTCTTTTTCATTCATAACAAGTAACCTCTGAGAAATTTTGGTCCTTTATTTCTTTCTTCTTATACATATAGTGAACATCTTTCCTTGCAAATATATTTTTCATCCTTATAGAAACACTATCTACATAATTATCAAAATTTTCATTTTCAATTGATTTAGATAAAATAATAACCTTATTAGATTTAGATCTTGTTACTCTCTCAGGAGTATTGGATTTCATGTGAATTGAAATAGTTGTAAAAGAAACACTTCCATTCTAATTACTCATCTTATTTTTGTCATCATCTCTCTTTATTTTTTTTTTATGTAGAAGAAGGGTTCCAAAAATCTCTGCAATAGAAACCTGACTAACTTTTTTATTTTCATCTAAAGATGTCCTCGTATGTTCCCATTTATTAGGAATGATGTCTGTAATCTTTTCCACAAGAGATTATTCATCCAATCCTTTCTCTCCCATTTATTTTTAAGTTGTTGAAAATATTCATGAATCACTCTTGTAAATTACATATAGGTTCTCCAAAAAAAATAAAAAACCATGATACTCATCTCTATAAAGATCTCTTCTAGTTTCGATAACATTGGAAGTTCCAAAGTGAGTATCTTCAGCGATCTTCCAAAAAAAATTGAATCATAACATGAAGAAATATAGCTATATATATTCTTGGTCATGTAACATAAAAAAGTATTCTGTACCTTATAGATTAGTTGATATTTTAACGTTTCTTGATTAATAAATGTTTTGTCTTGTTATCCGGAATCTTTTAATCCCCTGTAAGCAAAACAACGTTGTCTACACTAGTATTAATAAAAAATTCTGAATATGATGTTTTCGATATTCACAATCATTCCCAAAATAAATAGGTGGAATATTATGATTGATATTTTCAATCAAACAAACATTCATTCATTCCATCTCAATGAAAATATCATTCCACAGAAACTTATTTGTAACAAATGTTTGTAAACATGGATTAAAATATCCAACGCAAGTAAAATATAAAATAATAAAAACATGATCAATAAAACTTAAATGTGAATATACGTATTTCAAGGACCTCTTCTAAAACCAATTGTAGGGTCAAAATAATGAATGTAGATGCTAAAATTACAAGGGGGGTGAATTTATTGTTTATGAAAATGGATCTTTTTAAATATGGTACAAAACATTCTAAAGTTTGAAAATGTTAAACATGGTAAATTAAAAAGACATCTTAGTTCTATAGACTTGCAAGATTACAGAAATATGGTTCCAGAAATGAAACATAAGAAATGTATAAAATGAAAAACATTATGCCTTAAAGAATATATACTCGTACTTATTAGATTATAGAAGTATAATATTGTATAAAGATTTTATAAATATCATTTTAAATCAAAAAACAACATAAAAATTTTGAATCAAATAAAGTAACAAGTATAAAATAATTAAACCCAAAGATTAGGGTATCCAATACCCTTGGATAAAGTTCCTTTAATTTATATTTTCAAGAAATAGTTTCTTACCAACACCATGGTAACCCTCGATAAAAATATCAGAGTCTGTCATGTTATCCTTGCAATCATTTAACCATCAAGGTAGTCAACACCTCTGTCTTCCTTATGAAGAAATTCCTCGAAAAAAAGGTAGTCAACACCTCTTTCATACTATCCTCGGAATCCATTGATTGTACACAACAAAAATCGAAGTCAAAAAAGGAATCTAAACAAGATGTTCAGTACGCAAAAATAATGAGAATCTCTCTCTCTATAAATATCTTCATTAGAATTTAATATCTATATTGATCAACATGTGTCGAGCTCATTCAAATGATCTTCTATTTAATGGGAAATCTCCAACAGTCATCTCCCACCTCCAACGGTAATATTTTTCCTTGAATTTCGGGGAGAACTGTACATATGTCACTCAAATAACGGTTAGTTAGAAACATAATGCATGACATCATTTTATAAATATAAATATGGATGCTCATAGAAATATATTTTTCAGATACTATGGTAAAATAATGTTTAGAGTCTAAGGAAATAAACATTCGAATCCCAATTACATGGATATTTGATTTTTGTTCTTCAAGGAATTCAGAATCATAATTTTTTGGACTTCGGAGTCTAAATTTTGAGGATTTCGGAGTATGGATTTTGAGGATTTCAGAGTCTGAATTCTAAGGAATTTAGAGTCTGAATTCTTAGGAATGAGTATTCAGAATTGTAAGAAATTTGAAGTCTGAAATCTAGGGAATTTAGAGTGTGAATTCTAGGAAATTATTCTTATGAATTATATGTAATTTAGAACAATAATTTGGAGGAATTCGGAGTCTGAATTCTTAGGAATTCGGAACATGAATTTCATAGAATTATTAATCTGAATTTCAGAGAAATCATAATTTGAATTTCAGAGAATTTAAAATCCAAATTTGAGACAATTTGTAATTGGAATTTCATAGAATTCAGAACCTAAATTTGGATCCTAAAAACAGAATACTCTATATCTTAGTATTTATAGAATATTTAGGTTTTTAAATATCACTTTGGAATAAAAATATTTAGATTTAGAGAAACTAAAATATGAACAATAAAAAACATGTAAGGATAAATTTTCCTTGGGGAAGGAAAATTTTCCTAATTATGGTACTGAAAATTTATATTAAGATTGAGTGTTTGTGATTTTAAAAACATAGAGGAATGGAAAAGTCATAAAGAAACATTATTGACTCAACAGTCTCCACCTTTTGGGAAAGGAAAAACATTATTATTAAAAATAATATAAGGTCATTGATATTTTATGAAATAAATAATAAAAAATTATCTCTCTTTACTTAGATATCTAATAGAATATGACTAACTCCCCATTAGGCATTGTAAACCATAAAGACCATATAATTGATTTCTTGAATGAAAATTTTCATTTTATTACATACGAAAATATTCATGATAAGAACTAAACCATGGATGAACTCCCGCTTACTAAGGAAAATTTTGTTATTACTTAGTATTCTTGTTGACATTACATTCTTCCCCTTTGTGATTTTAAAAAAGTAATAAAGGGAATGAAAAAGAAATTAGGTACCAAGAAGATTAGTACTAAACAAAAAACTAATATGTGCAACAATAAATTCTTTAAGAATGGAATAATTTGAACAACAAGGAAAATAAAACAAAAGATCAGATTTGGAAAAAATTATCCTTCCTTTTCTTTTGGCATCGGCTTCTTCACAATTGTTTTTAGCTTCTTGAGAACATTGTGATATTTTTTCAATTGCTTGAGAATCTAATCGTGATATTTAGTTTTCTTCTATAAGGATTTTATATTTTCTTCCTAAGCCATAAGATTCTTGTCCTAGGATTTCAGGACTTCTTCTTACTTAACAAACATCTCGTTAATCTCAATTCTGAGATCTCATTCTCTCTTCCAACACATTGCCACTGAGTTTAGCTTCCCATTCTAATCTTTAACTTCTTACTACTAAGAAGTATATTCAAGAGTTAATTATTCCTCAAAACTATAAGTGAGATCCTTGATTTTCACATCATTAGTGTCAAATCCATACTTGACACTATCTTCAAATTCATCACAGATTCTTATCTCTTATATTATCTTCCTTGAACAGATTTTCATCTTCATGCATGATATTTTATGAGCCTCATAGCTAATGAAAATATATTTTAAATCTAACTTGAGACTAACACATTTATTCATCACCAAGGAAACATAATCTGATTTCTGATTTAATGTATGTTGAAGCATCTGAAATCATGAGTCTATACAAGGAAATGAGTGAATAGTTCCATCAAGAATTTTCATAGACTGAACAACAATATAATGTACAAGTGAGGATGATTCTAAATCCGAGACTTTGTTTGGTGAGAATTTCTTTTGTATTTCAACATCCATACTTTTTGATGAAGCACCAAATTCTTTCTTCTTTACCATTTTTTAGGTGTACCAACTACCACATGTTTTCCCTTATCATCTTTCAGAATGACTACTTCTAGATTTGGCGATTCACATTCACTATCTGATAGATGAAAAAATTTGTCTTCATTAATTTACTCCATGTTTGGTCCTTCCTCAACATCCTCTTGGTGTATGAAATCGTGCTTACTACTTTACTCATCAGACAACTTATATTCATCTATTTCACCATTCTCATCTTTTCCAGGGGTATCATTTTTTGATTAATCGGCTTCAGATGTTCAGATTGATAATTTCCCAAAAGGATTTTCCTTCTCATGGAAATCCTTTACTTTCTTTATCATGTCCTCAGTATCACCACTGCCTTCTTCTTCTTCTTCTTATTCCACTTTTCATACACTATTTATTCTTCTAGATGTCATTCGGGAATCACCAACTTCATTCCTGGAGTCTCTTGAATTGGTTCTATAAAAAAGGAATCAGGTAATAAAATTTTTTTAAAGAAATTTTTAGTGGCCATAAAAAGGGATTGTAATATCTTTGTCTCAGACATCTTCTTCTTTATTCTTTACACTTTTATTCCTCTCATTCTCTTCAGTATAATTTATCTTCAATGATTTTTCCTCAGTAGGGTCCATGCCAATCTTAGGATCCATTTCTTTTTAGTTTCTCATATGCTCTCACTATTTAGAGACAACTTCATTAGGACAATCTTTATGCTTATTAATCTTTAGAGGTGTTGAATGAGTTCCATAGCTACTGGATATTTTCCCTTCATTTCGAGTTCCTTGACCTTCGTGTTTCTTCAACCATTCGTAGAAGTTTCATCCACTTGCAGCTTTATTTATATAGAATCAAATTCTTCTTCTGACAAATCCTAAAATTCACTGGATTAACTATTAAATCCAATCATCATCCTCATTAGTTTATCATCACTCAAAAGCATCACTTTACAATTTTCGGATTAGAAATACAAGAATCTAGAAATACTGGAGACAACTAACAATTATATTTGAAATTATGGCTGGATACATTATAATTTTAGCCTTAAGATTTCCATTCTTTATATATTCACAATAATAAGAAATATATTCTTGACCAAATTTATCATTATTAGGTTCACATGGAAATCCATTATATTAATATCACTTTTCATCAAGATATCCTTGTCCCCTTTTATTGTAATGATATAACGTTGAAACCATAGTTCAAGAATATGAAAGTTTGTATATAGATGAACAATATTTGGATCCTTCACATCTTCCATGCCAAGACACTTTATGACTTTTTTCTTGTCAAAAGATCATATCACATTAGGTATCTTGTGTTAGAAAAAAATTCCCTCTCCTTCATAGAAAATTCCAATTAAGATAGAAGCCTTTGTGTAATAAAGAGAATAAGTCTTTCCAAAACACTTAAAGAAAAACTTGTCTCAGCCTTCATCCTTGAAAAAACTTGTTGTTTTGTAGAACACAATCAACAAATCTAGATACACCAGATCATATGCCTTTGGTTTCTATACACATACACTATCCCAACGATTGAGCTTGATATTCTTAGAAATAATGGATTAATACTTGGCCTAAATTTACAGATCGACTATTATTTCTCAATAGATCTTCCACTAGGAGAATTCTTTACCAGTTGAAATTTTATTCTGGGAAGAGGCTTCAAAATGCATTTGGATGTAAGGAATCATTAATGATTTGTAATGGATTTAAAACAAATAAGTAGGGAAACAACACATGAAGGCTTCAGGTATGATGTGGGACAAGCATCTGGTGGCCTATATATAGTAAATTTAATCGACGTTTCAACTTACCTGATTTATCCAGTGACTAAAAATTTCTCGAGAATATCTGTTGGTTGAGACGATAGTCGAAGAAGGATTTTGATAGATTCCGATCTTTTGAGTATTTTAAGGAAAACATTCAAAATTAAAGAAATGTCAATCCGAGTATTTTTTTAAATACAAAATAATGTAGCAAAAAGTGAAAGATGATTACGAAAATTTAGGAAAGGAAACATTCCTTCCAAATTGCTAGTATGATTATTCGTAATGAGGAAAATTCATCTTTATGTACTTTTTATTCTGATAATTTTGATTACAAAAACATTTACTATGAAAATTTCGACTACGAAAAATCCTAAACTAAAAAATGTAGACTATGAAAAATGTAGACTACAAAAAAAATTAGACTACAAATTTTTTTTGACTAAATAAAAAATTAGTCTATGGAAAAAAAATTAAAACTATGAAAACTATACTCAATAAATTATATTGATTACAAAAAATATAGACTATGAAATATTTTAGACTACGTAAAATTTTAGAGTTCTGATTTTTTTGACTAACAAGAAAATGTACTCCCCCTATGAAAAGGCGTTTGGTACTACAAGAAGATAGGTTTCAACAAGATGTTAATATAGAAGATAACCTTACATTTATCATTCCTATATTTTCATTAATGTATTCAAATTTATTGGTTGGTAAATATTTTGTGAAAATATCAACAAGTTAATATTTTGTTCCAATAAACTAATGACTGCTATATCTTTTTGTGTGTGATCCCTAAGAATGTGATGCCAAATATCTATGTGTTTTTCCTGATAGTGATGTGCATTGTTTCTATTTAAAAAATGGAACTATTATTGTCACACAATATTGGTTTTTTAGTAAAACTAATACGATAATCTGTGAGTGTCTGTTGCATCCACAACACTTGAGCACAACAACTTCCAGCTAATACATACTCTACTTAAGTAGCGGAAAGTGCTTCTGAGTGTTGCATATGGCATGACCTAGAAACTACTGAATCTCTTATGAAATGGAAAGTTACAGATGTAATTTTTATATTTATTCATCAACCTCAAATGTTAGCATCCAAAATTTTTTTTAAAACAAAATCATTTCCATAAGTCTAAAAGAGTCATAAATCCATGGTTCCCTTTAAATACCGAAAAATCCTTTTCAGTACCATTAAGTGAAATTCTTTAGGATTGTATTGATATCTTGCAAATAAGCATACTAAAAACATTATATCTAGATGACTAGTATTTATGTAATGTAGACTTCCTATCATACCTCTAAAAGATGTTTGATCTAACAATTACCCATCTTCATCAAGATCAAGTGAATTTGAGGAACCAATGGAAGTACTTATACTCTTAGTGTTGTCATATCCATACTTTTTTAGAAGATTGTTAATAGAATTATATTGGGATATATGGATTCCTTCTGGTTTTTGAGAAATTTAAAAACCATTGACATATGTTAACTCAACCATAATACTCATTTCCAACTAAGATTTCATTAGATATATAATATAATAAGTTAAGGATTGATGAGTTAAACCAAATATCTTAACATCAACATAAATTTGATCAACCAAAACATTTTTCATATCTTTATTTAGAAAATGGGTTGGATTATAATTTTCCTTAACATAATTATTTTGAATAATAATCCATGTAAGTCTATCATACCAGGCTCTAGGGGCTTGTTTAAGTCCATATAATGCTTTGGTATGTTTAAAAACGTGTTCATGATGTTTTGTATCATCAAAACATTGCGGTTGTTTAAAAAACATCCTCTTGATCATAACGATTAAGTAAGGAACATTTAACATCCATTTGAAAAAGGCTGAAATTAAATAATGCAGTATTGGTAATAAAATAAGAATAGATTCAATTTTGGATACTAGAGCATAGGTTTCTTCAAAGTCTTTTCCTTAATGTTGATTATAGCCTTTAGCAACCAAACTGGATTTATTTCTTAATATGATTCCATTTTCATCACACTTATTTAAGAAGACCCATTTTACCCCCATAATAGAAGTTTCCTAAGGTCTTTCAACTAGGTCAAGACATTATTCCTTTCAAATTCATTAATCTCATCTTGCACAGCTTTTATCCAATCATCATCACCTAAAGCATCATCAGTGCATTCTGGATCTAGTTGGGAAATTGAAGCTAGATGTTTTACTTCATTTTTTAAGGAACTTATAGTCCTTACAGTTTGATTTACACCAACAATGATACTATCACTAGGATGATTCTTAAAAGTCAACTTATTTTGTCTTTGTAAAACCAGTTCATAAACCTATGTTTGGAAATCATCTGGGGTAAATATTTCAGAATTAAATTCTTGAATATTTTCTTTATTATAAGGATCCTCTATCAAGGGTTGAATATCAGTTTTTGAAAACACATCTAAATATTTAGGTTGAGGTTGTTTAAAAACAAAAGGACCAGTTTTATCAAATTTTACATGTACTGCTTCTTCAATTGTACATGTATTTTTATTAAAAACACTATAATACATTACAGTTGTAGAGTATCATAAGAAAATTCCTTCATCAGATTGTGGTGAAAATTTTCATTGATTATCTTTAGTATTCATAATGAATACCTTGAAACCAAAAACCATGATGTTGGAATGTTTAGGTTTTCTACCATTCCATAACTCATAAAGAGGTTTATTAGGAAATGGTCTAATTGTAGAGACCCGAAGCCTGACGTACATGGACATTACATTACATTTGCGGAATACTTAGTACATAACAAAAAAACACACACAAGGATCGTAATAGTTTAGTGTCTTTGGAAACTCGGAACGTAATCTTCTAATCGTGGTGAAAGATCTTCACTATCTCTCATAAAGATCTTCCTTTTTTTACCTAAAACCTTTCTTTATATCATGGGGAAAAGAAAACATAAAAGGGTGAGCTCAAATGCTCAGCAAGGGCAAATAAAGGAAATAAAAATCATATCATATCTTTTTGAAAATCAAAACCTGCAAAAGACATCATAATGTCCTAACATGGAATAAATCATAGAAGTGAAAATGAGATCCCCATAATCATAACATGAAACTTGAAACTTTGTGGCATGCACACATAATCATGGAAAATCATTTCTTGTTAGTCATGACTCATTGCCAAGACTATCTTAGTGGACAAAGTCCCTTTCTGAACCGAGTCACCCTCGTTCCAGTACTATTTCACTGAACCGGTATAACCTACCGTTCCAGCCATGTCTATCTCATGAGATATAAAATCTTTACCCAATGCATTGGAGGGAGATATAGGTCCCACCCATCTTATAATGAATCCTTTCTTTTGTGTTCCACTTAATCATGAACCATACATCATAGCGTAAGCTATGTAATAAAAATGGGATTATTAAACAACATGACATCATAAAACAATTCATATAAGATAAAGGAATTCATAAAAATATTTCCATCACATCATAATCAAACCAATGTAATAATACGGATAAAGACATAACCCTTTTATTATCTTTGATAGAAAATAATTTTGATAAAATACTTGAACTCCATTCTTGAGGAAAATATCCTTTCTACTTCAAAAACATTTTTCCTTTCATAACATGTCATACGACTTTAAAATAAAAGAATTTGATTAAAAATAAACTTTAAAACTTGTAAAGGAAGTTTCTTGGAAATAATTTTTTAAAAATCCATTCATGCCGTATAAGTTAAAAAAACATTCTTCGTACTTTTGTCGGAAAAGTCAAAAAGTACCTCGTACGAAAAACGACAAACGATTCCTTTCATACATATTACTAAAAACTCACCGAAGGGTAAAAATGGATTTAAACAATTGTAGGTGGATGTAAATAATATTACATATTGATGAAACATGGATGTGGATGATAAAATACACCCCAGTAAATACTTACGAATAAACAATCTCGGATAAAAATGAGATTGTGATATTTCCCTTACCTTAGGTCCGACTTGCTTTGTAAGTGTCCGAACCTCCTGTATAATGATTTAAATCATGTTATTGACTTATTCCAGAATCATATTCATTTTTATTATATCATATATGGTCCACTTATGTCTTTATATTACCCGTTCTTTTGTAAATTCATGTTAAAGTAGCATTTTGGGTAAAATCGTCTCATTTGTCATTCGTGTTTTTAACTTGTAATTATTCATGTGATTACTTAGATCATGATTACCTAATTCCAGAATATAAAACATGATATATATATATATATTCAGAATATACATATATAATAAATCAGTAAATGGAAAGAAATACACAGTTCATGGAGACGGTAGTCCGTACGTACGCATGAACGCTGTTTTCGTTTCCTTATTGAATTGAATGGAATTAAGTAGATGACATACATATAAATATAAATAATTCCAGTATCATTATTAGGTCATATATTTCATTAGTACTTATTATATATACTTTATAATCATTCATGAATGGTTAATCATTGAGAATGAATCTCATCGCGTCGTGGAGACGGTAGTCCGTACGTACGCACGAGCGATGATATCATTTCCATAATTATTGAAATGAATTAGAGTGGATGATACAATATATCAGAATCAGTATCACTTTATAATAGTCATATATTGTCATTATTTACACCATTATACTGATCCAAGTAAGATGGTGGTGGAAAATAGATTTCACCACGGCGTCGAGACGGTATTCCGTACTTACGCACGCGCGGTGATTTCATTTTTCTGTAGGATGGATAGAAGGTGAATTAGGGTTGCATCATATTTATAATAACATATCAGTGTGTAAGTAATACTGATGTTATTACTTTATCATGAAACAACTAAAGAAGAAGAAGTTGAAGAAGAAAGAAATTGAAAAGATAGGTAATGGATATTACCTCTTCTTTGGAACGCCTCTTTGAATCCTCCACTTAGGGAACTAAGATTGGTCTTTTAAGAAGACAAGGACCTCTAGGATTATTCTAGGGAAGTGGAGAAGGGATATTGTCAGGGTTTGGCCGAGCTTGAGTGCTCAATTTGGTGTGAGGAGGAGGGGGAGGAGGTACCCTTTTATAAGAGAGTAGAGGGGCACCTTAGGAATATCTCAAAATATTATTTTATATTAAAGTCAAAATCGGTTTATAATGGTTCCAAAGGGTCTTATTTCAAATCTAAAGTGGGTATGGGTCGAAATCCTATCATCAAATAGGATTTAGACAAGTTTAGGGTATTATTTTAACCTTTTCAATTAGATTTAACTCTAAGTTAAATAGTTTAACTTTTACCGTGTCTTTTTGTTTTCTTTCACTATATGGTTAATACACTTACTATAACATGCCAAACGAACCCCAAATTGTTTATTATTAATATATATATCCTTATCTAAGTCATTTGGCCGAACCATAGATTTTTAAGAATAAAATAACAATTAGTAATATAATATTTGATTTAAAAACAATTTTGTGTCAATTTTGACACTATTTGATATATGATTTTTGTGAAAGACATAACAGAATTATATGTTAGAAAAAAGTTGATTAAATCAACAAAAATATTTCATAGTAAACTATAAAATTAATTTAATTCATAAAAAGTCTCAAATTACATTAATTTGAGCATTTATAACATCAATTATGTTAATATTTCCTTAAAAGGGTAATTACTGCATCATCATTGTGTCATAAATAAATTAAATTATTTAATGTCTAAAAATTATAAATAAAATACCATTATGTAGGAAATCTTTTTAGCTTTCTAATTAATATTTATAGTCTAATTTATCTTATGTATAACCCCATATTATAAATGATTTACTTATTAAACTTTGATTTTAACTATTTTAACCCTTCTTTAAATTAATTAATAATAAATGTCCTAATCTAATCCAAGTGGGCCAAAATGATAATATTTTACACTTAAGGTTCTTTTTGGTCGAGATACACTTGTACAATAGAATTAGGACATGTGTTAGGGTAATATTAATATCATTCTTACCCTTAATTACCCTATTTACTTTTTACAGTGGTAAATAAAACTAAAAAGTTACTATTCACCAAAAATTATTTTCATCTCATTGAACAACATTTTACTTACTGACATCAACCGTGTCTCTCGGATTTTTGAAATTTCATTCACAGAAGCGGTAAAATTATGTTTTATGAAAAATTCAGTTTTTTAACTACCACTTAGTAGTTTCACTATTCATCAAAAATTGATGTTTTTCAGAACAATGCCAAAATTTCATCCTATGCTATATTTCATATTCCAAATTCAAAAATGAAATCTATTTTACCAAATTCATAACATAGAAGTTTCATTAATTAATTTTATAATTAAATCCCGCTGTTAAAACAAATAGCGTGTTTTTAAGAAACAATATCAATCAAAAGATTGACACTTGATTATGTCTGGTTTAAATGTGAAATTACAACCAATGACCAACATTGTATTAAATTGTAAAAATATATTCTAAATATATTTTAAAACCACTCAAATTAATAATTTATCACTATTAATTATTTCGATTAAAAAAGTTGTTTTTAATTATAATTTAGTAATTTTCACTATTCATCAGAATATGAAAGTTATCTGAAAAGTACCAAAATTTCACCTTAGGCTAAATTCGATACTCCGAATCCAAAAATGATGTCCTTTTTGAGAGCTAAATCTTCTAAAATTTAAAAAGTGGTTATTACTATTCATAATGGCTAGTTTTAATAATATTATAATAGCATATCGTTGTTTCGTGAAACTCAGTATTGTGTACTACACATGCTATCGAGGAAGGTTGTGATTGCCTGTAATGCAAGGCAAGTCAAGGATGCGTGTTTTGCAAGCTCCTTTTGGTGTAGCGTACAACACAAGACATTAATAAAATTAAAAAGAATATTTTTCATAAAATCTCGGGCTGTTACATTCTACCCCCCTTAAAATGAATTTCGCCCTTGAAATTCATCGGGGTTATAAATGGTTTACTATTCGAAATTTTCTTTAATAGAAACTCACATCGTAAAAAGGAATATCAAAACAAATCTTTAAAAACAAAAGTATGAAACGTAACGGTTACCCAAATAAACCAATCACTGGGTTTCCACATAGGTGAAAATATGGATATGGAAGAGAAATCTAACCATCATGTTCTGATGGAGAGTGGTAGAGAACATGGCTATAGAAAATCCAGTAATCACAAATCCATAGATTTTTGATGATATAAGGTACCATCTGATTCATCAGGTATAAGATCACTAGGACACCATTTTTTGGTTTTCAAGATCATTTCCCTAAAGTTAAAGAATTTGAATTAGAATAAATACTTTCTTTATTTTGCTACAATCTCACTGTTGTTCATGCCTTGAACAATTTCCACTTCATCTCTTAAATAAATGAAGTTGAATTTGTTATTCGTGAAGAGTTAGCAGATCATGTGATAGAATGACGGGTCATTCCATCTGTCTCAAACAAAAGGTTAGAAAAAATTATATACATAAGTCGATCTATAGTGTGATTAATCACATATGGTTCCTAAAATGGACTTATACTTCATATATCATACTGCTTAATATAATAAAACTTGTTTCTACTAAATAGGGACTTCCTGTAGGCCAGTGGTAGGCGATAAAGGCCAGTCGCACTTCAGTTGTGGGTTTGATTCCCACAGCCTTGTCTGAAGCGATGGGCTGTCGCCCGTCCTGCAGGTTGTCCTTTTTCTAAATCTACATTACTATAACATCCCATCAATAATATCGAAAAAAAACTTCTATCCTTAAACAATACTCACGTATGTCCAACATAATCCATATCAATCTTTAGGCTTATCCATAATACTGCAGTCCAATCTCATAACATAGTGAAAACGATTACCAGAGATTTAATACCATCGTTGATCCCCATATATCATAAGATATGTTTTGTTGGTCACATTCCAAACATTCAAAGTCCTTAATCATATATTCTTTTGAATACCCATTGAACCTTAGTGAAAACATGTATGCAGTTAAAAGTTAACACTTTCCACATATCGAAATCCTCAAAATTCTATATTCTCAAACCATGATATCACTTAGTCCTTATATCAATCATGAGTTCATGAATACTATTAAACATTTCATTTTCTCGTTTTCCCTTTATTATGCGCATATCATCTTATTTCCAAAAAATATCTCAATCACTTTGAATACCACATCAATAAATATTGCAATACTCAATGATTCATCATTATTTTGGAATCCCATTACATAAACACTTAATCATTCCACCACATCGTTGTCATATTCAACATTGCCAATAGTGATCGCATGTGACTTCCCTTTGTCTTTTGCCTTCAGTGGTTGCTCATGTCGATCATCACTAACCCTTGGATTAGGGCATTTATTAGCATAATGCCCTATTTCCTTGCACTTGAAGCATTGAAGTGTTGGTGGTGCGTTCTCTGCAGTGTTTGCTTTATTCACATCATTAGAAACCCTTTTTCCATTACTTCGACACTCAGTTGCTCGATGACCTTCTTTTCCACACTTAAAACATTTTCTAGTCCCTTTAAGACAATCTCCACCATGCTTCTTTCCACACTTTGTGCATAAGGAAACATTCATCTTCTTTTCACCACTATTCTGAGATTTCTCCTAGAACTCCATCTTTTGTTTCTTGTCAAAACCATGAGATGGATATGTAACACCAACTTCCTTTTCTACCTTGATAGAACAACGCACAATTTCTTCATAGCTACTGAAGTCTCTTATAGCTAATGCCCTTCGAAGACTTGGTTTTAAGCCACTGAAAAATAGATCAACTTTACTTTCAGGTTGGATGATAATGCCAGATGCATACCTTGCAAGTCTTGTAAAATTTGCTTCGTATATACCAACAGATTCATCATCCTTTTGCTTTAGTTCAAGAAACTCCTTCTCCATCATTGTTTCAAGAATACGAGGGAAGTACTTATTGAAAAATAAGTTCTTGAACTCGTCCCATTCCATGGACTCAATTTCATCTCTTTGCCTTGTATTCTTGATAAGATTCCACCATTGATCAGCTTCACCTTCCAAATGATATACTGCTAAGATGACTTTATCATGTTCAGAACATTGAAGAACTGAAAATATCTTTTCAGTGGTACTGATCCATTGTTCAGCAACAAGTGGATCAGAAGACCCACTGAAATAAGGTGGACGTTGCCTCATGAAGGACTCAATAGAATACGGTTCCTTTCTCTACTCATTTGGAAGTCCCGGATGATTCATAGCTTGTGTAAGGATAGCAATAAGATTTTGCACTCCATCTCCCATAACATTTGTTTGTTCAGGAGGACAATCATTGCATTGTCCATTGCATTGATCAACACGGTTCCTTCGGGTTCCAGCCATCGTCTAAAACCCAAAAAGAATAGTGTGAGAGGCAAAAATCATGCTAGGGAAAACAACATAATAAAGGGGGAGTACCTTAAATATCTAACATCTTAGGTTTAATTCTATGATCGTTAGCATAGTTCTAGTACTATAATCTATACTTATACTTAACCTTAGGGACATCCCTAGACATACCTTAGAAATATCTCTAGGGATCTCACTAACGTTTTCTCACCCTTGTTTCCAAAGGTTGACTAAACCTTTCCTCTAATACCAACTGTAGAGACCCGAAGCCTGACGTACATGGAAATTACATTACATTTGCGGAATTCTTAGTACATAACAAAAACACACACACAAGGATCGTAATAGTTTAGTGTCTTTGGAAACTCGGAACGTAATCTTCTAATCGTGGCAAAAGATCTTCAATATCTCCCATAAAGATCTTCCCTTTTTTTTACCTAAAACCTTTCTTTATATCCTGGGGAAAAGAAAACATAAAAGGGTGAGCTCAAATGCTCAGCAAGGACAAATAAAGGAAATAAAAATCATATCATATCTTTTTGAAAATCAAAACCTGCAAAAGAGATCATAATGTCTTAACATGGAATAAATCATAGATGTGAAAATGAGATCCCCATAATCATAACATGAAACTTGAAACTTTGTGGCATGCACAAATAATCATGGAAAATCATTTCTTGTTAGTCATGACTCATTGCCAAGACTATCTTAGTGGACAAAGTCCCTTTCTGAACCGAGTCACCCTCATTCCAGTCCTGTTTCACTGAACCGGTATAACCTACCATTCCAGCCATGTCTATCTCATGAGATATAAAATCTTTACCCAATGCATTGGAGGGAGATATAGGTCTAACCCATCTTATAATGAATCCTTTCTTATGTGTGCCACTTAATCATAAACCATACATCATAGCGTAAGCAATGTAATAAAAATGGGATTCTTAAACAACATGACATCATAATAATATTCATATAAGATAAAGGAATTCATAAAAATATTTCCATCACAACATAATCAAACCAATGTAATAATAGGGATAAAGACAGAACCCTTTTATTATCTTAGATGGAAAATAATTTTGATAAAATACTTGAACTCCATTCTTGAGGAAAATATCCTTTCTACTTCAAAAACATTTTTCCTTTCATAACATGTCATACGACTTTAAAATAAAAGAATTTGATTAAAAATAAACTTGAAAACTTGTAAAGGAAGTTTCTTGGAAATAATTTTTTAAAAATCCATTCATGCCGTATAAGTTAAAAAAAACATTCTTCGTACTTTTGTCGGAAAAGTCAAAATGTACCTCGTACGAAAAACGACAAAAGATTCCTTTCATACATATTACTAAAAACTCACCGAAGGGTAAAAATGGATTTAAACAATTGTAGGTGGATGGAAATAATATTACATATTTATTAAACATGGATGTGGATGATAAAATACCCCCCAGTAAATACTTACGAATAAACAATCTCGAATAAAAATGAGATTGTGATATTTCCCTTACCTTAGGTCCGACTTGCTTTGTAAGTGTCTGAACCTCCTGTATAATGATTTAAATCATGTTATTGACTTATTCCAGAATCATATTCATTGTTATTATATCATATATGGTCCACTTATGACTTTATATTACCCGTTCTTTTGTAAATTCATGTTAAAGTAGCATTTTGGGTAAAATCGTCTCATTTGTCGTTCGTGTTTTTAACTTGTAATTATTCATGTGATTACTTAGATCATGATTACCTAATTCCAGAATATAAAACATGATATATATATATATATATTCAGAATATACATATATAATAAATCAGTAAATGGAAAGAAATACACCGTTCATGGAGACGGTAGTCCGTACGTACGCATGAACGCTGTTTTCGTTTCCTTATTGAATTGAATGGAATTAAGTAGATGACATACATATAAATATAAATAATTCCAGTATCATTATTAATATTCATATATTTCATTAGTACTTATTATATATACTTTATAATCATTCATGAATGGTTAATCATTGAGAATGAATCTCATCGCGTCGTGGAGACGGTAGTCCGTACGTACGCACGAGCGATGATATAATTTCCATAATTATTGAATTGAATTAGAGTGGATGAAACAATATATAAGAATCAATATCACTTTATAATAGTCATATATGGTCATTATTTACACCATTATACTGATCCAAGTATGGTGGTGGTGGAAAATAGATTTCACCACGGCGTGGAGACGGTATTTCGTACGTACGCACGCACGGTGATTTCATTTTTCCGTAGGATGGATAGAAGGTAAATTAGGGTTGTTTAATATTTATAATAACATATCAGTATGTAAGTAATACTGATGTTATTACTTTATCATGAAACAACTAAAGAAGAATAAGTTGAAGAAGAAAGAAATTGAAAAGTTAGGTAATGGATATTACCTCTTCTTTGGAACGCCTCTTTGAATCCTCCACTTAGGGAACTAAGATTGGTATTTGAAGAAGACCAGGACCTCTAGGATTATTCTAGGGAAGTGGAGAAGGGATTTTGGAAGGGGTTGGCCGAGCTTGAGTGCTCAATTTTGTGTGAGGAGGAGGGGAAGGAGGTACCCTTTTATAAGGGAGGAGAGGGGCACCTTAGGAATATCTCAAAATATTATTTTATATTAAAGTCAAAATCGGTTTATAATGGTTCCAAAGGGTCTTATTTCGAAGATAAAGTGGGTATGGGTCGAAATCCTATCATCCAATAGGATTTAGACAAGTTTAGGTAATTATTTTAACCTTATCAATTAGATTTAACTCTAAGTTAAATAATTTAACTTTTACCATGTCTTTTTGTTTTCTTTCACTATATGGTTAATACACTTACTATAACATGCCAAACGATCCCCAAATTGTTTATTATTAATATATATATCCTTATCTAGGTCATTCGGCCAAACCTTAGATTTTTAGGAATAAAATAACAATTAGTAATATAATATTTGATTTAAAAACTATTTTGTGTCAATTTTGACACTATTTGATATATCATTTTTGTGAAAGTAATAACAGAATTATATGTTCGAACAAAGTTGATTAAATCAACACTAATATATCATAGTAACCTATTAAATTAGTCTAATTCATAAAAAGTCTCAAATTACAATCATTTGAGCATTTATAACATCAATTATGTTAATATTTCCTTAAAAGGGTAATTACTGCATCATCATTGTGTCATAAATAAATTATATTAATTAATGTCTAAAAATTATAAATAAACTACCATTATGTAGGAAATCTTTTTAGATTTCTAATGAATATTTATAGTCGAATTTATCTTATTTATAACCCAATATTAAAAATGATTTACTTATTAAACTTTGATTTTAACTATTTTAACCTTTCTTTAAATAAATTAATAATAAATGTCCTAATCTAATCCAAGTGGGCCTAAATGATAATATTTTACACTTAAGGTTGTTTTTTGTCGAGATACACTTGTCCAATAGAATTAAGACATGTTTTAGGGTAATATTAATATCATTCTTACCCTTAATTACCCTATTTACTTTTAACCGTGGTAAATAAAACTAAAAAGTTACTATTCACCAAAAATTATTTTCATCTCATTGGACCACATTTTACTTACTGACATCAACCGTGTCTCTCGGATTTTTGAAATTTCATTCACAGAAGCGGTAAAATTATGTTTTATGAAAAATTCAGTATTTTAACTACCACTTAGTAGTTTCACTATTCATAAAAAATTGATGTTTTTCAGAACAATGCCAGAATTTCATCCTATGCTATATTTCATATTCCGAATTCAAAAATGAAGTCTATTTTACCAAATTCATAACATAGAAGTTTCATTAATTAAATTTATAATTAAATCTTGATGTTAAAACAAATAGCGTGTTTTTTAGAAACAATATCTATCAAAAGATTGACACTTGATTATGTCTGGTTTAAATGTGAAATTACAACCAATGACCAACATTGTATTAAATTGTAAAAATATATTCTAAATATAATTTAAAACCACTCAAATTAATAATTTATCACTATTTATTATTTCGATTAAAAAAGTTGTTTTTAATTATAATTTAGTAATTTTCACTATTCATCAGAATATGAAAGTTATCCGAAAAGTACCAAAATTTCACCTTAGGCTAAATTCGATACTCCGAATCCAAAAATGAAGTCCATTTTGAGAGCTAAATTTTCTAAAATTTAAAAAGTGGTTATTACTATTCATAATGGCTAGTTTTAATAATATTTTAATAGCATATCGTTGTTTCGTGAAACTCAGAATTGCGTACTACACATGCTATCGAGGAAGGTTGTGATTGTGTGTAATGCAAGGCAAGTCAATGATGCGTGTTGTGCAAGCTCCTTTTGGTGTAGCGTACAACACAAGATATTAATTAAATTAAAAAAAATATTTTTCATAAAATCTTGGGCTGTTACACTAATCAAAACACAATATATAGAATAACAAGAAGTAGTTAAAGATTTAGCCCAAAAATATTTGGCTATAAATTATTCACTCATCATTGTTCTTGTAATCTTCTAGTGAATTCGTATTCCTTCGTTCGACAAAACCATTTTTTGATGTGTTCTTGGGGTTGAGAAGTTATGAATAATTCCTTTTTTACTAAAAAAGTGTCAAAATAAGAATTTTAAAATTCTCCTCCATGATCCCAATGGATTGTTATCAATGGAATAGTTTTCTAATTTTTATCTTGGGCTTTAAAACTTTTGAAATATAAAAATTATTCAGATTTATTTCTAGAAAATATAACCAATGAAATCTATTATAATCATTAACTAGGACAAATACATCATATTTGCCTCCAATGCTTCCAGTTTGTGTCGGAACAAAAAGATCTATATGCACCAACTATAATGCATAAGTGGTTGAGACTTTACCAACTAATTTAAAACATGATTTATGTTGCTTTCCATATTGAAAAGCATCAAAAAAAATTGAAGAATCAAATCTATGCTCTTGTAGATCCTTAACTAGTCTTTTCATAGAGAGTTTGTACAGGTTACTAAGGTTAAAGTGTCCTATACATCTATTCCACAACCAATAATGATCATACATTGCACTAAGGCAATTTATATCATGGCTCCTAAGGACTATTATGTTTAGTGTGCGTGAATTCACTTGGCTATGGGTAGAAAGAATAAACTCTTCCACAGAATTGTGTACTAAAAACTTGTCATTCATAAATTCACAAGTTAAAATTCATCACAAAATTGACTTATGATAATAATGCTATGCTTAATACCCTTAAAAAATAAAACATTTGAAATCATTGTTTTTTCAAGAGGAAAATTTATAGCTTTACCAATAATTTCTCTCTGATAATTATCTATGAAAGTTACTTTTTATCCCTTCATCTTGATAAGCGTTTGATAGAATTTCTTGCTACGAGTCATATTATGGGAACATCCCCTAACCATTTAACATGTATTTAAGTTGGTAATATCTTTAAATTATTGAAAATTAAAGAGTTAGACTTTCTGAACCCAGACATTCTAGAATCTGAAAACATCATAAAGAAAAATTTTAGGAATCCAAAATTTTATTGAAAAATATACATTATGAAATCCTCAAAACTGAGATTGTTTTAAGGGAAAAAAGTATTCTAAATGCCCACCACACTAACACTTATTGCAGAAAATAATTCTTTGAGGAACAAAATAATTTTTACTGAAAATCGGCTTTGAGTAAGTATAACCAAATTCATAATTATTCAATAGAGTTATAATTTAGAAATACATCTTATCAATGTTTTCCGAACCTAAGGTAAATTTTGATTAAGACTTCATCAAGGAAAATATTTTTGACTTTATCTTAATAACTAGGTTTTTATCTTAAAAAACATATGTTTTAACACTTGATTTAGTCTCAAAATCATTTTTCTTAGAAATTACTTTTTCTAGATCCTTAGAAATTTTATCCTTCTTATAATTAACTTCGTCAAGTGTTTTTAAATACATTCGAAATAATAAATATTCTTATAAACATCTTTAGAATGATTTGATACTTCCGTATTAAGAATAGAAATCCCATAATTTTTTAATCATGATTTTTCTTGACATTAGAATTTTCATTCTCAATGAGCTTAGAAAACCTAGAAACATATTCATAAGTAGGTAAAGTATTATCTTCATCAGAAGAAGATTCATTATCCTGGGATTCATAATATTTACTATCACTATATTTAGCATTCAAGGATCCATTGGTTATTGACTCAACATTGTATGCAATGACCATTAAACAATGATTTATTATAGGTAATCTCTCTAGTAAATAAAGATTCTACTGACCAAAAGATTAATAATTTGAGGATTCATCATAATAGTATCCACCATTTAAAATACAGGTGTCATTATCTTTTAATAATCCTCTTAGCCTTAGCCGTGTTGTACTTACTTCTATTCCTCTCAGAATGCTTTTCCTATCTATCATTTCTCTTATTCAAAGGAAAATATGGCCTTAAGCCATGATCTTTTGAATCCATAACAACTAACTTCATATTCTTTATTGTCCTTACTTTATTTCTTCTTATACCTATTCCGAATGTCATTCTTCCCAACTATAATGTTCATATTTCGCGTATGATTTTCTAGTTAATTATTAGAATGTTCATTTTCACTTGATTCAGATAAAATAGTATCATTCATAGATTTATATCTCGTAACTCTCTCATGAGTCTTGGCATTCATATTATTTAATGTAGATGTCAATGAAACACTTCTATTTCTATTATTCTTCTTATTATTGTCAGAATCTCTCTTCATTCTTGTTTCATGTTGAATAAGGGTTCCATACATCTCATAAAGTGAAATCTGAGTAACATTTTTATTTTCATATATAGTTGTCCTCTTCGATTCCCATTCACTATTCATGATGTCTATAATCTTTTCAACAAGAGATTCATTATTCAAATGTTTCTCACCCATTGATTATAATCTGTTGACAATTTTTTGGAATCTCTATTGTACCAAACATGTAGGTTCTTTATTAGGAAAGCAAAAACAATGATATTAACCTCTAAGCATAGAATATCTATTTTCGATATCTTTGGAAGTTCTAAAGAAAGATACATCACGTTTCATCCAAATACAATTTTCAACTTCACAAGAAGAAATATGGCTATATATATTCCTGGTCATAGAACACAAAAACATTTTTTGTACCTTATAGTTTAGTTGATATGATAACTTTTCATGATTAGTAAAAGTTCTGACATCCTTCTCTGGAATCTTGTAACCTCCCGTAAGCATAACAATGTTTTCTACTCTAGTATTAATAAATAAAGTCTTTATATGATCTCTCCAATATTCATAATCATTCCCTTCAAAAATAGGTGGTTTAGTAGGATTTTGAATGATAATTGAACCAAAATTCATTCATTCCATCTCAAAAAATATATATATTTCCTCAAAAATATATTAGTAAGAAGTCTTTGTAAACAAGGATAAAAATATTCAAATCCTAGAATATATAGAACAATGAAAACATAAGCTAGAAAACATATATGTGAATATATGTAATTCAAAGGCATACTCTGATACAAATTATAAGATAAAAATAAAGTTTTTAGATTGCTCCAAATACAATATGGGGATTTGTATATTTTTAAAAATTCATTTGTACCTTTTTTAAGATGGTTAAATCATAATATTGTTTATAAATGTTAATGATGATAAATTCACAAGAACTATTAGATCTAAAAAATTGCCAGATTCTAAAAATATGGTTTGAGAAATGAATCTTAATTAAAGATTACAAGGACAAAGACTTTACCTTAAAGCATATATAACCATACTAATCATAGTATAAAAGTACAAAAAATATAATATAGTTATACATTCATTTTCAATCAAAAATAGTGAAAGTAAACTTGAAAAAATATATATAACAATTAGGAAATACTTTAACCCAAAGTGTAGGGTATGTTACAACCTTGGATAAAGGTCCATTGATTTATACATTCATGAATGTCTATCTTACAACACTAGGGTAAGTCCTCGATAAGAATATAACAGTCTGTATTTCTATCCCTACAGGCCCTTGAACATCAAGATAGTTGGCACCTATGTCTTCTTTATCAAGGGAGTACTCAAACAATAAGGAAACAAACACCTCTATCTTCCTATACCCAAAATCCCTCTATTGTACAAATCAACAATCGGAGTCGCAAGAAGCAATCTGAACAAGATGTTCAGTATGCAAAAATAATGAAAGACTCTCTCCCTAGAAATAACTTCAGCAACATGTAATATCTATATTGATCAACATGTGATGAGACCGTTCAGATGAAATCCTATTTATAGGAAAATCTCCAATGGTCTACTCCATCCTCCAGCGGTCATATTTTTCCTTGAATTGAGGAGGGAACTATACACGTGTCTCTCAGACAACAGTTAGTTAGAAAAAGAATGCACGACATCATTTTATAAATATATCATGAGTATGTAAATATAGTTCCCCAATCGAATCAATTTTTTGGATTCTACGAAAAAATATAGTTTGGATTTTAAGAAAATAGACATTAAGATTCAATATTTCATGTATATTAGAATTTTGTTTTTAAAGGAATTCGGAATCCGAATTATATAGGCTTTGGAGTATAAATTCTGATAAATTCAGAGTTTGAATTCTAAGAATTGAGAAGTCTGAATTCTGAGGAATTCAGAGTCTGAATTCTATGGAATTTTGAGTCTGTATTATAACGAATTCAGAGCCTGAATTCTTGCGAATTCGGTGTCCGAAATCAATGAAACTAAGATTCTGATTTTTGATGAATTCATAACCTCAATTCTGAGGAACTCGTAATATGAATTATAAGGAATTCAGAACCTGAATTTCAGAGATTTCAGAGCCTGAATTTCAGGGAATTAAGAGTCTTAAATTCAAAGAATTCAAAACAAGAATTCGGAACCTGAAAACAGAATAATCTATATCTATGTATTTATTGAAATCTGAGGTTTTTTGATTAGAAATTGATTTTTTCACTTAGTAATAAAAAGAGTACGATTTAGAGAAATTAAAATATGAACAATTAAAATAGGTAAGGATTAATTTTCCATGGGGAGGGAAAATTTTCCATATTAAGTAAAACAAAATTGTCCTTAAGATAGAGTGTTTGTGATTTTCAAAACATAGAGAAATGTAAGAGTTTTAAGGAATCATTATTGACTCAAAAATATGATATCATAAAAACTAATATAATTCTAAAACAATTTAATAACCTTATTTTTATCATAATAAATTTGTTTTCGATACATAAAATAGAAATTAGACTTATTTTAAGAGATAATTTGACAATCTCAATTTTATCAGATATTGTTTATACATAAGTATTAACTATAGCATATTTATCTCCCAAATCGATATTTCCTATATATATAATTATATTTCTATTAATATATGACTCATTATAATATGTTTTACTCATTGGTAACTTTTTTTAAAATATTCTAAAATGAATCTTTTTGTATTTTGGATATGAGGTACCCTTAGAATTTTCCCAGTAAAAGAACATGGAACATTCTTTTTTTACATATACATCATAAATAGATTTTTCCATTTTTTAAAAAATAATATTTCCCCAATGATTCATACACCCAATATAATATTTAATTTCAATGAAATTATATTATTATAAAATTTTACATTATTTTGATAAACATAACCTTTTTTCAATTAGTGAGGATATTTTCATCATGAATTAATTTCAAGTGTTATATAAAAATTATTATTCATATAAGATGGAATTATTTAATAGGGTTGTGTTTAAAGTATAATATACATATTTTTCCAATGATTTTATTATGTATTGCAGGTTATGATATTTATAATTTTTTTAAATAGATTATCTTATGATGGAATAGTGTTTAAGGAACCCATTTTATTCTTTCGGTTATGATATGATGATTGATTTATAATGTTTAGGAACACGTGTGAATGATTTCATTATGAGATAAAAGGGACCTATATATCCCTAAAATGTTTTTGGTAAATTATTATATCTCATGGGATAGACATCGTTGGAATTTGAAATGAACTCAATTCAGTTTTATAGGGATAAAATGATGATTTATCTATGTTTAATATTCTATATTGTCTCTATATTAGTCTTATCCATGAGTGTTGAATAATATGAAATTATTTTCTCTGATTATGTGTATGCCAAAAACATTTCATGTAATATGTTATGACATTTGGGATTACATTAATTTATTCTTATGAAAATTTATATTTTATCTCATTGCATGTTATCATGATCATTCATATGCAAGATAATATTTTTAAAATGTTATGTTCTTATATATTATGACTGTTATATGATTGATATCTCCTTTACTTTCCCAAACTATGAATATGATCTCACCCTTCCAAAGGATTCATTTCCCTAGGTAATGATGAAGTTTATTATGTAAGATATATCAATAAATTTTCTATTTATGATGAAATGTGTCAGAGACAATGAATATGTGTTATGAAACAGTTATTATTGATTCCCAATTTCAAATGACAATATACATATTTTTTATCATGGATTTTTTATATTTTTATTGATTATTATTCTATTTTGATGTAAAGTAAATGTTTTTAAGGTATGGTTCATTGTACTAAACAAATAAAAAATATTGAAAATTGATCACTATAGAACCTTATATGATATATGGTCCAAATATAGCCATCTAATGGGTTTTGTAAATGTTTATATTTTATTAAACCCAAAATCATTTTAGTTTAATCAATTAGTATTGTTGATTAAATATTAATAGTTGTAATTATTTTTCTTCTTAATTTAATTATTAATTATGACCCAATTTTTTTTACCATTTTATGTAATATTAATTATTCTATTAAAAAACCATATATATTTATTCCAAAATTCCATTAACATTATGAGGGAAATTTAATTGAAAATTAAAATCATACAGTCGATGAAAAATATATTTTATAATAATTTATAGTTATAAGTATATAAAGTATTAATATAATATTTCTACATGAAATTGATTCTAATTACATATATTGGATTCATCAAGATATAATTTATTTAATATTACCATTAAAACCATATAAAATTACTAATGATATTGTTCACTGTTAAATAAAATAATGATTTTTACTATCTTTCATTATTTTTTTAACTATTCACAAAATTAATAATCATTAATGAAAAATTAACATAATCATTCAATTTTATTTTTTACATTTATATTTTAAAAAAATTACATTTCCAAAAAAAATTAAATGGAAACAATTTTAATAAAAATTTTTGTTCAATAAAATAAATAGAAACAATTTTTAGGAGAAAATAATATTTTTAGACATATTAAAACATTAATAAAATTTTTTTAATCTTTATCAATTTTAATTATTAATATAACCATCATAATTAATATTTAAATTTTTCAATTCATATTTATCCATCTATTTTTAAAAACAATTTTATAACTATTATATATATATAAAAATAATAATTTTATAATTATGTTTATTAAAACATTTTGTTGTGTGTCATGGATGTTTTTGAAGAAAATATTAAAAAAAAACCATAAAATTTAGGATGGTATAGTTTATCCCCATTAAAATTAAGTTTTACCTTGAAATTAATAACATCAATGTAAAAAAATTAATATGATTTTGCCTTATCATATACCTATGTTCTCACATAGCTTCTTCAAATTAGTCTTTTCTTCATAAAATATTTACCTACTGAGTGGTATTATTATTTATAACTGTATCTATGTGATCCAAAATCTCCATAGATTATTCATCATATTAGTGATCATATCCTAGTTATATTACCTCATATTTTCATACCTTTAGTAGGATATGGAATGTACCTCGGCAGAATAGATAGATGGAACACATCATAGACCTGAGAGTGGTTTAGTGAAATCATTAATTATTATTCTACCATCCTGTTATGATTAATAATTTCAGTGGAAATTATATGAATAGAAAATAAGATTCACATCATTCCAAAAATAATTATTTTAGTACATATAAATATTTATAGAAACAACTGGCCACTGATATAAAATTATGGATGAAACATGGAATTGTCAATAAACATTTTCATCTATTAATGTACTTCATTTTTTTGTTTTTTAATGGTTTTATCCTTACATTAAATTTAATTAGAATCATGATGTTCCACTACATTTATATCACCATTATCATCCCACTACATTGTACTCCAACACATCTTAATTTATATCCTATAAATCTCATATAGAAAATAATATTCCCTAATAGATATATAGATTACTGAATTTGTAAGGTGATTGACTGCTACCAATAAATCATTATTACCAAGATATGTTTTGGGGATTCCAATGAAAAAATAAATTGTGTTGTTTTCATATATTTATTTTATTATGGATAATTTTTTTTAAAATTTATACAGACTTACCCCCTCAACCATAACAATTTTATATATTATGAACAATGATATAACCTCTACTATACATCAATTATTTTTTCCCATATGAAATAATATTTAAAATATCCACATATCATTATATATCTAGGATGAAAAATAGAATGATGAACTATGAGTCCCCAATAACAGGTATTTTTTATGATAAGGTATGGATGAAACACATACATTATCCTTTAACCATGTAATTCAATCAAAATAATGGTTAAACTCATAAAAATGTTTTACATTTATAATAAACTCCACATATTCCTTCTATTCCACTATAATATTTACAGGTACAAATTAATGATTAATCAAATTATATATATAATATCTCAACACTTACATTAATATTTCAATATCCATTCTTCCAATATACAAAATTATTGTAATTTATGTGATCCACATCATTGGTAAGATATCATAATCATTTTCAAAAGAAGCATCAACCATATGGTTCACCTTCATAGGGTGGTAGTGTATTGGCATGCCATATTTCTTTATCATCTTCTATAGATTTTACCTGTTCATATCAACTCTTACACTTTTTAATATATTGATAATCATTTACACCAAATATATATATTTCAAACATTTCACTATAATGATAATTACTCCATTTCTTTAGTTCAAAAATTAGCACACCTAACATTGATTCATGACTTGGGTTATTTTTCATCATGAACCACCAATATTTTTTAAGAAAAATTAAATATCTATATAATTGTTTTATTCTCTTAAATATATTTATGATAAAAACATATTTTCCCAAAATAAATCTATTAATTATATTTCACATAATATTTATAATATATTCATAATAACAAAAAAAAAATTATTCCATTGTTAGTTGTTTCACCATTATTTGCACTATGTTGTGGATTAAATCGCTTATTCCTTTTATGATGGGACATTAATTCATTTATACTAAAACTATATTTAAATAGTCCTTATAAAATCATTGGATATATAAAAAAATTAAAAATATCAATAAACATTAATGTTTATATAAAAAAATGTTAACAGTTCATTTAAAAATATGAAATGATCAACATTATTAAAATAATACATCATCTTGAACTAAATATATAAGTATAAATTATTAATACATAACATCATGAAAAATTAAATTAATCACAGTAAAATATCATCATATTTAAAATTAAAATTATTATTATGACTATGAACTTATGATCAACCATAAACCCTTAAGACAATGTGAGTATCCATAACTCTTTACTAAATATTATGTGAATTCATGTATACTTCAAAATTTAAAATTATCCTTTGATGTTTTATGATTCATATTAACAAAATCTGATTTGGGAAATTAATTTTATCGAATAATTCTTGATTAAAAATACATAAATACATCAACCCATTCTATTTTTTTAAAATAGTGGACATTCCTTGGTCTAAGGTATTACCCCTAGTTTAGGGAATTTTATTGATTAATTCCTATGTTCCCCAAATATATGACATCTGATTCCATGAAAACATATTTCAATATGAACATAATTTACTCATATAAAAAATCTCCCATTATCTTTTTTATATTATTGAAGGTACTTCTTCCAACCTTCTTGAAATGTAATAATTATAATAATATTTCAAATATGTTCATTACCATATGAAATTTCATTACTATCCACCATCCACATATTTTATATGTTAGTAATATCACATCTATTAATGATATTAATAATATATCATGATAGATGATTATGAATAATCCCAATATTTTCTATCTATTAATCATTCAATTAGATTCCTTAAAATCAATGAATTTTCAATCACATTTAAGGTCAACATGGTTCCTCCACATTCCATCTATTGACAAAAAAATTAATTGAATGAGTAGAAATGATCATATTTGTAAAAAAAATAATATTTCCAAATCACATATAATATGTATAAATCATAGAAATATTATCTTCAAAATATAAATCCATGATATTAATCTATCTTAGTTAAGGTTATTATTCAAATCATTATGGAATATTTTTAATGGGGTTTTCAATTTCCAAAAAATATATCATTGTAGATTCAAACTAGTTTTGCATCAAATCACACTATCCAACACCAGATGAGGTTTGAAAAAATCTCAATGTTCCCTTTTATGATTTATTACCCATAGGTACATATTTATCATAGCCACAAACACATATATTATACTTATAAGGATTTATTTACTTGAAAACAATAATCACATTCAATCATCAAATTTCTGAAACATTTTCTTATATCTTATCTTATCATTTGACATATATATAGATTTATAACAAAAAGTTTTCCCATCCTAGTTCTCAAAGGATAGCTAAACCATTCTACTTCTACCATATATAAGTACACAGTCCATACATACAAACATATATATATATATATATATTAAATTCTAAATGATGGATATTCATTTAAATATACAAAACAAGAATCAGGAATGTAATTGTTTTGAATCTTTGAAAACATGGTTACAAAAACATATAATTCACAACTTAATTGCATCATATCCTTGTATGTTCCACATAATATGACACCTTTTTCTAAAAATAATTAATAATACAACTCATCCTGACTAGTGGAAATAAAAAATATGAAACTATGAGATGAAATGCACAGAAAGGGTTCACAAGGGAGATATAAAAATAAAATTACCATAATTGTATGTGAAAATGAGAATAACATCTAATAATCATAAAATGAATATCATAGATTATAATCACGATCCCTATAATAATTTGTGTAATCAAATAATTCATGAAACATATTGGAAACAAATAACATAAGTGTAAAATCACAGGTACTTACAGATTGTAATTTTTTTATACATCTTAATTTTTAAGAATTATATATTAAATTTAACATAAAGGGGAATTTATTTTTCATAATGAACTTGACCCAAAAAATTTGGTTTCCCTAAAATCCTATGTTCCACCCAAGTCTATGATATATCGAATAATAAATTTTTATTAATATTATAATTTAGTATGATTGTTATTCATAGTTATTGTATTAGTTGAAATGAATATAATTAACTATATTGTGTTTCAACATGTTAATTATTTGATTTTTCATTCCTCCAATAAATTTTATAGGTAAAAAATATTTATAGAATCCAATTTTAATCATCAAAAGCACTAATATTTTTAAAGGGATTTTTTTGCAATTTTTTATAGTGATTCCATTTAAATCTGGTTTTTACAACTTTTTAAATTAATTTTTAAAGATATATTTATTATTTATAATAATATTATCAAAATTTACATTGGTAGAATTTTGGGTATTTTTCTATAATATTACATTTTTGATAAATATAGAAAAGTAATACATAGTAGTTAAATGTTATATTTTTTAAAATAATTATTAAAATTTAATCTATCATCTATAGAAATTATAGTTAAATAATACATTTACAATTTGAATTTATTTTGTTTGAGTATTTTTTATATTGAAATTTAATATAAATACAAGTTGATTTTTTTATGACGTTTCCTTTACACGACTTTTTATTAATTCTAATGGATTACTGTTGAACATAATTTAGAAACTGTTGTAAATTGTATTTTGAAAAATTATAATACATGTTTTTAATGAGTATGAAATGTTTTGTCTAATATAACATGTTTTTTTTGGATTTATGGTTTAGTATTTTATATACCACATTTATGGGTAAATCATGTAATTAATAGTTAAAATAATGTTATATTATTATGAAATTACCCTAAAACTTGTCAAACAAATAATTGGATGAGTGGTTATTGACCCAAACCAACATTATTAAAAAATCGCGACCTTTTTAAATCAATTGGGTAAGAATATAACATTTATTATTTTTGTTTTAAAAGATAAGTTATAAATTTCAAAGACATATTTTTAATGAGTTAAAAATGTTTTATATATGGTCATATAGAAGTTAAATTAAACTATAAATATATATTTTAATGATAAAGAATGTATCTATATCATGACAATTTATTTATAATTTTATTCATTAATTAATTAAATTTAACTATGACTTAATGATGAAGGAGTAATAGATATATCAGAGGAATAACAGATAAAATGATATTAATAATATTAATATAAACATAATTTGAAATATTTTATTCCATCCACGAATTTTATGGATTAAATTGTCATGTTATAGAACATTTAATGTTATATTTTTTAAGAAATCATGTATTTATTATATTTTAAAAAAAATCAATTAATGATTAGTGTCAAAATCAACATTTATGATATTTTAAAATAAATATTATTTTAAGGAATCACCTAACCTCTATAAAAATAATATATTCATAAAAATAATTTTTATAATTATAAATATTTCATAAATGACTCATTTTGGTTCTTTAGGAAATATATTGTAATTATATTAACCCTCATTGTGTAAATTACTGGATAAAATGGTGAGAGTTAAAATAGGTTAAACCAATTTATTAAGGATTAAAAAAATATCAAAAAATTTCTAATTATATTTGTATGAGTATATTTAGACCTAAAATCCCAATATATTCTAAATACATTAGTTTAGATCCATTTTTAAAAAATAAATTAATTTATATTAATTTAATAATTTGAATAATTCCATGAGTGCCCCTCCCAACACTTATAAAAGGTCCCCAAATCAACTATATTGCATAAAAATGAAAAATCATTTGGTTTATCTTTTATTTACCGAAATAACTTCCCAAAATACCTAACAATATTCTAGATGTATTATTTTTTCATAACATTCTTCTAATAGGTGATAATTTGTTAAACAAAGGTGACTGTCGGAATTAAAGATAACGTTTCAATTTTAGTGTTTCTATTTTATTTTTTATTCATTCTCATTAAAATAATATCAAGCCATGATGGGATAGTATATAGAGTATCCTAAACATAATGATTCTCTTTTTTATGTTAATATCATAGCCTAAATCTATATCTGATTTCATTAAATTATAAAATAATTTGTTATTTTAGCGTCCGTTTGAACTATCATCTCAACGAACCTATATAAATAATTTTACATTACAGACTATAAAGGATAGTTATAATGATGAAATTAATTTTTATATAAATTATTCATAAAATAATTATCATTTTTATTGAATAATATATCATTTATATTTTTACATTCCATGAACAAAATATTCATAATGTCATTCACACATACATCAGAAATATAACCTCCATACAGTGATGTGATCCATTTTTATTCACCAAATTTAATATTGAAAATATATGTATATATAAATGATTAATATTAGGTTATGGATATAATTATCATCATTTAATGAAAAAAATGAAAATTATGTTTTCTTTTGTAGTCATCATTGAAAAATAGAACAATCTCCATGATTGTAACATAGTTTATTTTTCTTATCCATAGGAAAGGGAAATGTTAAAAAGTATAAATCATGTGTGAAAGTCGATATTATGTCATGAATATTATTCTATAGATGATATAACAATAAAAACATTGACTACTAACATCATTCAAAATACATCATGAATATAATTATTAAATATTGACCAATCATCCTACGTGAGTTTAAATAATTAAGTAATTATTGTCATAATATAATAAGTGATATAAATTGGATAATAAAAATAAGAAAGGATCTCAAGAATTTATAAATTAATCTACTTTTGTTATTCTGTAAAATAAGGAATTTATGAGATGTGTTGTACACGATGAATGTGACGTTGTCTCAATATCCATTCATTGGGTCCTATTTTGATATTATGAATCACTTTCATTAATAAAGTGTATAATCAAGCCCTTGAATAATAATTTCATTAAATTGTTTTCAAAATAAAACATTATATACATTGTGTTTTATTTTGTGAACAAATTAATAAAGAAATGTATTTTACATATATGGTTACAATGAATCCTCTATTGCAGTAATCACTATTTGATATTTTGTCTTCCTCTTCAACCCATAATGTTTTTAAATGAAAAAATACTTATTTTTCTGTATTTGGGAATTTAAAATTAATTTGAAAATGTATTTATTATTTCAATATATTGAAATTATTATATATGATTCCAGAAGAAATGTAATTAGTGAAATTCATAAAAATGAGATATTTTATGTGTTATGATTATATAATAGTACAAAGACACATGATGGGTGGTTATGTGATAAATAAATGATAGTGGTTCCACGATAATCCATGGTTTGGAGGTTTCATTATAACATATAAATCAATTATTATTGAATTTGAACACATATTTATTTCATTTTTTTATGTGTAACATGTATGGAAGTTGACCAAATGGTAATACTGTTTAACTATAATTATGTCCCAAGTTGTGTTAATATGTTAAATATGATTTTTATTTGTTTTATGATTATTTACTGATTACAAAAAATGGATAATCAATGAGTCTATATTCAAAGTTTAGTTTTTAAAAATTCTAAAGTTTTAAAAGTATTACATTATGATAATTTATTCATGGATATCCTTGTATTATAGAATATAAATGTTTTCCTTTTTCTTGTACCCATTATTGTTAATTTTATTTTTATTTTATGTTTTATATTGTTTTCCATGGGATTTAAGGGAGGATGGAGACAAGGATGGGATACAGGTAAAATTATGGTTATTTAACATGAAAATAAACCATGTATCAATTTAAATATTTATTTGGTAGGAAAAATGGACATTGATTAGAGGTGTCAAAAATGTAATATTTTATTTGTTATTTATAAATTACAACTAGAATCACTAAAATTGTAAGCATGAAAATATCCTAAATTTCATAAAATATAAAATTCATAACATAACTCAAGATTGTGTATAATTAATGGATTTTTACTTTTAATAATCCATCATCTCATAAAATTTTATTAAGACATATATTATTGGAATAGCCATAATCATAGATAATCTGATTTCATATATACCCAAAAAGACATTCAATATATGTTCCTTTTGGGAAAACTACCATTGAACCTACCTAGGTCATGGGATGACCTACCATGTTCAAACTATTGGTATTTGGATAACCTCTCACATAACTTATTATTTTCAGAATTGGATATCCTATTTTGTACCATATTTTTTTGGCTTGGGATTACATACCATGTACCACGTTGTTTTGGGATTTCGATATTTGTAAATATACCATTTGTTTTAATAGAGAAAATATATATTCCTAATAAATTGTAAAGAGTTATAGGTCCAATATATATATATATTTATTTATTTAAATTTATCTTCTTTAAGATCGTAAAAATTAAACATATCATAACACAAGAAAAATAATGGTATTCTAAATTATTTCATCATAATATAACTCATTGGAATGAAATTGGTTTTATAAATATATCTCCATCATAATATTTCAACATAAACCTTCCAGTAAAATAATATTATTAGTACCATTAGATCATATCCCAATAAAAAATAATTATCATCAAAGGATATTGTTGATTATAAATAAATATTCAATAAAATGATCTATAAAACATTTTTTTGGAAGATATCCTTTCTGTTTGAAATAACTTCATTAAATTATAAAACATTTCCCATTATGAATGAACTTTTTTTATCTAAAATTATATTTTAAAAAAAATTACTTTAATCATATAATAATTGATTGATCATGGAGGTGGAATATTCCATTCATACTAAATTTGTCAATATATAGACCCCTTTAACATTTTTATTAAAAATTCAAATTATTCTTGTATGTAAAAGAATAATAGGATTCATTTTAAAAAAATTATAAAAATGAAAACATTTTTAATAATTTATTTAAAATAGTCTTTTAAAATAATTGAAAATATCTATGAATTTTTTTAGAAAACATAGATATAGAATAAAAAATTGTATTCACTGAGGACTAATATATATTTTTTTCCCTTGGAGAAATATATTCACATATGAAGTAGATAAATAGAGGAAAATTAATGGGACATAATTATTTTATAAATAAAACTAGTTGGTAAGAATATTTTGGTTTCAGGAGATATCAATCAATATATATCACCTTTTGAAACATAATAATAAATCATCCCAATAAAGAAAGAAAACGTAATAGAAAACTTTTAAAACATTGGTTTCTTATGAATTGTAAGCCACGTGAATGAAATAACATTATATGAATATGAATATTAAATGATATTCATGATAATATGAATAAAAATAATATTATTAGAATTATATATGAACTATATAAATAACAAGTGGTTTAAAATATATCGTTCTAATAAATATAAAAGTGTGAGAAAAATAAAACACTTTATGTATCAACTACCTTTACAAAGCTGTGAACATATGTTATAATAATTAAATTCTACAAGAAATCTATTCCAAAAATTTCATTATTTATATCAGGCCCTATACTGTTTAATTTCTAAATTTAATTTCACATGTATTTTAAATTCCTTCTTAATATAACATTTCTGGAAATTAAATCTTCGTTTTTCAGTTATGATTTTGTTTGGTACTTTATATCATTTTTCATAGATAATAATTACAGAATATATTGAATTTTAACAATCATTTAATATCATATAAATTAATCATATATGTTTTTATTGTAATCTATGTAATATAAAAATAAAATATTAATTACCCCATTCATTTTGAATTCATGCATAACAATAATGAAGACACATGGAATGTGAATTGAGACGAAATCCCTTATAAAGACGATATCCATAGATTATAGAAAAAATTTACATAATTATGTGTGAAAAATATAAATAAAATAAATATGATTGGTTACTAGGTGTAAATAAATTATAGTACATTCAGGCATGTTCATTTAGAAAAAATTATTGACTTGGATAATTAACTCGATGAAGGGAAATTTAGTTATGATTACCCTGATCAAGTTCATATCAATGAATTGAGAATTTATCAATGGAGTGATTATGTGTATGCAATGGATATCCAAACCAAAGGGAGTGTAAATTACTACATAATTAAATAAATAGGGATTTCACACAAAAGCATAGAGTATAATAATCAATGAAGTATGTGTAAAACCAAATCAGAGGAAATTGATGCTTGAAATTCCCTTACCAATTTGTTGACATTTGAAACATTCACCGCAAGAAATAAGGATCATACAATGAAGATTTAAATACCCATTAAATAAATTAAATTACATAAATAATACAAATATGGGTTGTACATACACCAAAAAAATGTAAATGCAATAAGATATATCACGCATCTCATAGGAATAAAAAGCGAGATGAAGACCCCTTACCTTGTGTCCTACATGACTCATTCTTTCATTAATATCTGAACTAATTAGCCAATGTTTATTTCAAGTTGCTTCCAGACGATTTTCATGTTTATTATTCCATTAATATCATGTATTTCCATTTTATATACATTATATAATCATTTATGTTAATACTACTATTTTTGTTTATATTTGTTACTTGACTCAAAAACAAACTTCATATAATTATAAGTTATCTATGTGGTCATAAGTATATTATATATAGAATTATATTCATAAATTATATATCATATAAATTATATATATCCAGTATATATACATATTTATAAGAATACACAACATTTTGAGATATGAAATGAAATGCACCATTCATAGAGACAATAATCCTTACGAACGCATTAACACTACTATCATTTCAATTTCATATTTAATGGAATGAAAACATAATGATACTTTGGTATATTATAATTCCAGTTTAACATCATATATAATTTTATTAACTCCATCTTTTTTATGTTCCACATATGGCATGAACGATTCATATCACATTGAGGGGGCGATAGTCCGCAGTTCCTCAAATGATATTATCGTATTTACCCATTATAAAAACCATAAAGGTATGATATAAATGAAAAATAAAGAATATTAGAGATAGTATAAATATAAAATATATAAAATATAAATATATTTACATCAAAATGGCCTCAATGACATGTGATAGGAGATAATTGAACAATCATCGTTGAGTGTGGAAGTTGTTTGTTGTCCACATAAATAGTGTGTTTGTATCTATTAGATAAAGGTGTGTGTAATTGTAGTTCAAATCCATCTCATAAAAACAACCTATTATATTAGGGGTACTAGTGTTTTTATGTAAAATAGAATAAGAAGATCATAGGGAGTGATGAAGTAAAATATAAGAAAAGAACCTAATAGCAGACATTACCTTTAAATCGAGTATCTTTCTTAGGATTGAACCAAAAGTATTTCTTGAAGTTATTTTATTAAAAAGGAATGGAATCTAGTGAAAATATAGTGATGTTGGGAGCTTATTTGGACAGTGTTTGGATGAGGAAAGGGGCTTGAGAAGTGTTAGTAATGGGTTAGAGGTCATGGCTTTTTATTAGGGGGAGGGGATTTTTAAGAATGTTTGAAAATATTATTAGAATATAAACTAAATTTCTATTTAAAAATGTCCCAAACATATTAAATTTGAAGATAATATGACTATAATTTGAAATCACCTCAACAAATAGGTTTTCTACAGGTTTTGGATTCAAATTTAACCATATCATTTAGCTTTAACCATTGGTTAACTAATTTTACTCTTACCATTTCTTCTTGAGTATTCACTATATACGGCTAATATAGATACTATAAATTGCTGATAGACCCATAAGTGGCTCATTAATGAAATTTTCACCCTTATATAAGACATTTTCCCGATGATCATATTTTTTGGATTATTATATCATTTAATAAAAATAATATTTTTAAAAAAACTCATTTATTTCTATTTAAATACTATTCGTATCAAGACTCTTTATGAAAACCAAAGAAACATTATTTGTTATAAAAATCGTCATCAATTAATAGATAACAAGTCATATGAATCTATAAAACTAGTGATGGAATAATGAGGTTCAAAGTAAATTTATTTTAATAATAGTAATATCATTTATTTGAATCCTTTGTTAATGAAATAATTACTGCATTATAATTGGGTCATTATTAAATTTATATATTTAATGTTTAAATATTTTATAAAAAGAACATTGATGGAGGAAATATTTTTAGATTTCAAACGAAAATTTATATTTGATGATATAACTTATATAACCAAATATATTTTTGTTTATTAAATATTTATGTTTATTTTATTTTTGTCATTACATTAAATTAATCAATATAATGTGTCATTATCACTCCCAAGTGGCTCCATGGGGTCCCCAAAATCGTCCCAATGAAGCCATTGGTCGGAAATATCTCATCCAAAAAAATTACACCATGGTTAAATTTAATTTAATATTATTTTAATATTATTTTATTACACTTAATTACCAGATTTACTCTTCACCCATGTTATATAAAATATTTACTGAAGTAAATATTCATAATGTAAAAAAATAAAATTACCTATTTTAAAAATTAGGATCCCCTTATTAAAAATATGGAGTTTATTTTTCCATACTGAAAAAACCCAAGTTACATAAATAAATATAAAAATAATTCCCATTGTCAAAATGAAAAGAGTGTTTTTATGAAATAATAACTATCCAAAAATTGACACTTATTTAAGTCCAATGTCAAAGTGAAATTAATTCCAATGACCATCATTGGTTTAAATGGAAAAAAATAATATAATTACACTTTAAAAACAACTAAAAATACAATAAATACATATTAATAAATTAGATTAAAAACCATTTTTGAATTAAAATGAAGTATTGTTCACTATTAATTAAAATATTAAATTTATAAAAAAACCACAATTTCATCCAAAGGAAAATTTGATGTCCCAATTCTAATGAATTTTTTTAGTTAAATAGAACATATATAAGTAGAAAAAACTAGATTTAAAAATGGTTCTCCATCAAATGGTGGGAAAACGTACTTTTAATTAATATTGGAGTATTCATTCTTATAATTGGATTCATTCTTATTTTAAGCCTCTAAAACATTTTGGATAATAGTAAAAAAAATTATGGAAACATTTGTAATCATAATGTAGTTATTTCTATACATTCCAAACAATACAATGGATTTGTGTTAGTAACCATTTTAAATAATAATATTATATTATTATTATTCAGTATAACTCAACTTTGTGTGCAACATAATATTTCAAAGAAACCCATTGTTTCCTATCGGGTATGCCATTGAACATAGCAAACCATTTAATGTAAAATTAATATTTAATTCACAAATATTATTAAATATGAAAATTTCATATTCTTTATTTACATGTGATGTTACATCCTTCCCCCCTTTGGAGAACTGTGTCCTCGTAATTTTAACATTAGGCTCAGAAACTTCATTAAATTTCCCACATCGGAAAAAGAGTCAATACAACTACCAATTTAAAAAAAATGAAGAGAAGTAAAATGGTCACCCGAGATAACCCATACTAGGATTCTATATAGGAAAACATGGTTATGGAAGATAAATTAACTATCAATGATTAATAGAGAGTGATAGATAACATGATAACAGAAAGATAACAACCAAAATACAATAAATTTGTGTTTGGGTAAAATTATGGTGATAAAAGATAGCATATAACATTTTTTCTTGAAGATCATTTTCATAGAGTTGAAGAATTTTTATCTTACCTAGACTAAGATCGTGAGGAAATATACTTACTTGTCATGTAGAGTGTCATCCATTAATAAAATTCCACCACAAACTCATCTTTTCAACAAACAGTTAGTATTAATGAAGACTTGGTCACACCTAAAGTGGTCAAATCTACTTATAGAGTATCAATTAATCTAGAAAATATGAACTATACATTAACCTTGTATTTAGACATCAATTAAAACCAAAATTGTTAGTTTGAGATCACCTAATCCCCAAAAAATATAATCCTCATAAAAAATTAATACTACTCTTAATATTAAAAATTCAAATAATATTACCCAATGTTCAACAAAGACCATTAAATACACAATTTTCCGTAAAAAATTCTTCAAGATAATTAAAATAAAATTGAACCCCAAAACAAAGAAGGATTTGATCACATTGTCTCTAAATAAGATCATTTACTCTTAATGTCACATATGAAAAATCAATTATCATAATTACACATTCATTATGTTAGGTCATTAACTTCTATAAATAACACAAATCACTATATGTCCACAATAAAAACATAGATTCTTAAAAAATAATATTTGAACAATTACTACACTTATGAATTCCTATAGTATTCTATTTCCCTTAAGAATATAGTGTTCCTAAAAGCGAAAAAATCTTCCAAAATAATATTTATCACGTAATCAATAAATAATTTCTCTTATACTAAGGTTATCTAATAAATAAAACAAAATTTAGAAAATAAACATATTATTGATCAATAATGTCATTTAACAAAAAAGAATAATTCATACTGACCAGGGACTTCACATAGTGCACTGGTAGGCGATAAATCATAACCGCACTTCGGTTGTGGGTTTAATTCCTGTAGTTTTGTCTGACATGATGGGTTGTCACACGGTCTTCATGTTTTCCTTTTCAAAAACAATATAATATTATGACATTCCAAAAAATTATATAAATCCACTAAAAATATCAATAACATATTTTAACCAAAACTTTTATCTCATACATTGCATTTTCATCCTATAAATTAATAACAAGTAATTACCCAAAACAAAAAAGATCATATGAGCCCCTATTCTTATCAATTATGTCCACAAAAGAAAAGATAACTATTTATTGAATTACATTTTTATATATCAAACTCAATGGTTCTAAAAACTAGAAAAAGTCTTCCAATGTATCCTCATCATCAAAAGATCCTTCATACTTTTAAGCATTTCATAATCATAATATGTACCATAACTCTTGAATTTCTTATATGTAGACATTTTTATCATTCAACATTCTTCATGATCCACTATACATTTTTTACAACATATTCCATAATACTTCATTCCTATAAAAAATCATGAATCATATCTTTAAGGACCCATACTTTACATTAATTGTTATTGCTTCAATATTTAAGCACACTTATTACAAAATATAACACAAACATGAAAGGACCGTATAGGTATAGTGTCTTTAGAAACGGGGAAACATAAACAACTGGTTCATAAACCATATACAATGTCTCCCATTTATTTTATCATATCTAGAGTTACTTTTGGAATATTCTACTTAATACCCTTATTCTAGACTTGGGGAAAAGGAAAAATACAAAAGGGTGAGCTTAAATGCTCAGTAAGGGTAAACAAAAGAAATATCAATCATATCATATTCTTAAGAACATACCATTTTGAAAATATTGTCCTGCAAAAGAGATCATAATCTCATGACATGGGATCAATCGTAATAGTGAAATGTAATTGAAATAATCATAACCTAAAACATGAAACATTGTTTCATACACACATAATCAAAGAGAATCATTTCTTATTAGTCTAGACTCATTTCCAAGACTATATTTGTAGTCAAATTCCATCTCTGAACCGAGTTCACTCCTCGTTTCAGCCCTGTTTCACTGAACCGGATTAAACTTCCATCCATCCATGTCTATCTCAAAAGATATAAATCATTAATTAATTAATTGGAGGGAGTTATAGGTCCCACACATCTTATAATGATACCGTTCTTATGTGTACCACAAGATCATAAATCATACATCATAACATAACCCATGTAAAAAAATGGGATTCATAAACATCATGCCATCATAACATAAATCATATAATACAAAATGTCTTCATAAAAATACTTCCATCAGTACATAATCAAATCATTTTAAAAATATGGATATAAACATAACCCTATATTTTCTTATATGGAAAATAATTTTGATAAAACAATTGAACTACATTCTTGAAGAATATATCCTTTCTATTTAAGAAACTTTTTTCCCTTCTTAACATGTCATATAATTTTAAACTAAAAGAAGATGATTAAAAAAACTGGAAATTTTAGAGGAACATTCATGGAAATAATTTCCTAAAAATCCATTCATGTCATATAATCTAAAAAAACATTTTTCTTGTACATTGGCCGGAAAAGTCAAAAAGTACCTCTTACGAAAAATGACAAAAGATTCCTATCATATCATTTTCTAAAAACTCACCGAAGGGTATAATTGGATTTGAAAAATTTTATGATGATATAAATAATATTACATATTGAAGAAAAATGGATATGGATGATAAATATTCCCCAGTAAATTCTGAAGTAAAAAAACAATATCAGATAAAAATTGAGATTGCAAGATTTTCCCTTACCATAGATCTGATTTTCTTCGTAAGTGTCTGAACCTCCTATATAATGATTTAAATAATGTCATTGAGTTATTATAGAATCATACTTATTGTTATGATATCATATATGTTCATATTGTTTGATTCATATTAGTAATATTTCATTGCTACTTGTTATTCGGGTGTTTTTTACTTTTTGTTCTTATGCGTGTTTTGTCGAATAAATTCTTATTCTTCTTTTAGGTTATAGATACCCCATTTAAATAATGGTATTAGTGTAATATATATCATATTTATTCATTCTATTCATTTATATAATCATTATGCAATGAATATCATGTAGAACGAGTCGCATCACATCATGGAGACGGTATTCCGTACGTATGCACGAGCGATTATATCGTTCCCATGATTGTGGAATTGAATTGGAGTGTATGTATACTTTTTCAGAATAAATATCACTTTAAAATAATCCTATATAGTTATTCAATACACAATTATACCAATCCAAGTAAGGTGGTGATGGAAAACATATTACACCACGGCGTGGAGACGGTATTTCGTACGTACGCACGGGCGGTGATTTCATTTTCTATAGGATGGATAGAAGGTGAAATATGTTTGTTTCATATTTATAATAACATATAAGTATAGGAGTGATACTGATGTTATTACTTTATAATGAAATAACTAAATAAGAAGTAGTATAAGTAAAAATAAAGTTGAAAGAATCGGTAACAGACATTACCTCTTCTTTGAAGCGCCTCTTCTTAACATCCTCTTTGGTCAATAAAGATGGTCTTTGAATAAGAACATTACCCATAGGATGTTTATAGGGAAGTGGAGAGGAGAAAATGGCAGGGTTTTTCTGAGCTTGAATGCTCAATGTTGTGTGAGGAAGAGGGGGATGAGTTGCCCTTTTATAAGGGAGGAGAGGGGCACCTTTGGAAAAACTAAAAATATTATTTTATTATAAAGTCATATTCGTTTTTAATAGCTCTAAATTGATTTATTTAGAATATAAGGTGGGATGGGGTCTAAATAATCTAATAAAATATAATTTTGACAAGTTTAGGTTACCATTTTTACCTTATCATTTATATTTAACTTTAAGTTAGATAATTTAACTTTTACCACGTCCTCTTGTTTTCTTACACTATAAGGTTAATAAACCTACTATAACAAGCCAAACGAACCCCAAGTAGTTTATTATTAATATATATAATATTATTTAAGTCATTTGGCGAAACCCTATATTATTATGAATAAAATAACTATTAATAATATAATATTTGTTTAAAAAACTATTTTATGTCAATTTTGACACTATTTGAAAATTGACTTTTGTAAAAATTATAACTGAATTATTAGTTCGAAAAAAGTTAATTAAATAAAAAATAACATGTCATATTAACCTTGAAAATAATGTAATTCATAAGAAGTCTCTAATTACTTTTATTCGAGTATTTATAACATAAATTATGTTAATATTTCATTAATAAGATAATTTCTGCATATACATTGTCTCATAAATAAATTATATTATTCAATGTCTAAAAATTATAAATAAAATACCATTATGTAGGTAATATTTTTATCTTTCTCATGAGTATTTATAGTCTAATTTATCTTATTTATATCACTATATTAAAAATGTTTTAGTTATTAAACTTTGATTTTAACTATTTTAACTATTCCTTAAATAAAATAATATTAAAAGTCATAATCTAATCCATGAGAGCCTAAATGGTCATATTTTATTCCTAAGGTTGTTTTTGGTCGAATTAAAGTTATCCAATAGAATTAGGACATGTCTTAAGGTAATAATAATATCATTTTTACCCTTAATTTCCGTATTTACTTTTAATCGTGGTAAAAGAAATAAAAAGTTACTATTCACTATAAATTATTTTCAACTCATTGAACCACATTATAGTCTTTGATATTAACCGTGTTCCTCGTATATTCGAAATTCCACTCACAGAAGTAGTCAAATAATGTTTTATGTGAATTTGCAAATTCTCCAAGGAGGTGGGTAAATGATGGTGAAAAGTTCAATCAAAATTTTTTATATCTAAAATTATTACAAAATGACTCCTATGAATTACATTGAACTTACATAGGTATTATGTATCAATATTGAACTAAAATAAATGTAAATAAACTAAATTATTATTTAAATAAAAAGTAAGTTTTTAAATAGTAACCCAGTGTTTTCACTATTCATAAAAAATTAAAAGTTTTCAGAAAAATATCAAAATTTTACCCTAGGATAATTTTGATATTCCAAATACAAAAATAAAGTCCATTTTTAATGATGAAATTTACAAAATTTCAAAAAGTGTTTATTACTATTCATAATTACTAGTTTTAATAATATTTTACTAGCATATCGTTGTTTAGTGAAACTCGGTATTGCATACGACACAAGCTATCGAGGAAGTTTGTGATTGCATGTAAAGCAATCCAAGCTAGTGTTGTGTGTAGTCAAAGATTCCATTGATGATGTATATAACATAAAAACAAAACATTTCTCATAAAATCTCAGGTGTTACATTCGACACCCCTTAAAATGAATTTTTCCCTCGAAATTCGTCACTTCGTAACAAACAGATGAGGATACCTTTTCCTCATCATATCCTCAAGCTCTAATACGGCTTCTTCTAATTGCTGGTTCCTCCATAAAACGTTCAACAAGCGAGTGGTCTTGTTCCGTAGAACTTTTTCTCTATGATCCAGAATCTCTATCAGCTGTTCTTTATATGAATGATCTTGCTCCAGCGATACAACTTCTAAGTTGAGTACATGTGAAGGATCGGTTATGTACTTTATCAGGAGAGATACATGGAACACATCATGATCTTAAGAGAGATTCGGTGGATGCGCCAATCAGTAAGCTACCTTCCAAACACGATCCAGTATTTCGAAAGGACTGATATACCTAGGGCTCAATTTTCCCTTCTTTACAAATCTCATTACTCTCTTCCAAGGAGAGATTCGTAAGAACACACTATCACCCACTTCCAACTCTTGGTCTTTTCTTCGGTTATCAGCATAACTTTTTTTCCGACTTTGAGCTACTCTTATGTGATTTTGAACAGATCAGACCTTTTCTGCCATCTCATCAACAAGATCAGGTCCTAATAGCTTTCTTTCCCCAACTTCATTCAAGAATGTTAGAGTCCTGCATTTCTTTCCATAGAGAGATTCATAAGGAGCCATCTGAATACTAGAGTGAAACTATTATTATAATAAAATTACACCAAAGTTAGGTGTTAATCCCAGCCACCTTTGAAATCCATAGAGAAAACTCTTAACACATCTTCTAGAGTTTGAATTTTCCTCTCAGACTGATGATCTGTCTGAAGATGATAAGCAGTGATGAAACTCATTTTTGTATCCAGAGTATGGTTAGTACTTCACCAAAACATTGAGGTAAACCTTGGATCCCGATCAAATATAATGTAAAGTGGAACTCCATGCAATCTAACCACTCTTTTATCATGTATCATGGAAAGTTGATCTAGAAATAAATCCTCTCTAATAGAAATGAAGTGTGAAAACTTTGTAAGACAATCATCTGTGACCCAGATAGCATTATTTCCTTAGGATGTTTTAGGAAGTCCCGTGACAAATTCCATAGTGATGTTTTCTAATTTCCATTCGGGTATGGGTAATGCTTGTAACATCGCCTTAGGATTATATCTCTCATCATTAACATGCTGACAAACCACGCATCCAGAGACATATTAAGCAACATCCCTTTGCATTCCATCCCACCAGAAGTACTCTTTCAGTTCCCTATACATCTTCGTGCTTCTATAATGAATATAGAATGAAGATCAATGAGCCTCCTCCAGCAGCTCTTTCTTAAATTCTGGGATGGGAGGAACACAAACCCTATTTTTGAACATTATTTACCCATCACAATCAAGGTTGTATTCAGGAACATTTCTCACCTTCTTTTGTAGCTCTACATCTTCATTATGTGCCTCTTTAATCTTAACATGTATAGATGGTTGAACATTCATTTGAGAAAGATAACATTTTCCCCCATCCATTATTATTCAAATATCCATCCTTTGTAAATCCATAAATAATGGAACTTTTGTGATCCTCATCATGGATAAGCTAGCATGGTCTTATTGACTTAATTCATCTGTCACCTTGTTTACTTTCCCAGGGTGATAAAGAATTGAGAAGTCGTAATCCTTAATCAACTCCAATCATCTTCTTTGGTGCATATTCAGATCCTTTTGTGTGAAAATATACTTTAAACATTTATGTTCAGTATAAATATCATACCTTTCACCATAAAGATAATGCCTCTAAATATTTAATGCAAAGATTACCGCAGCTAACTTCAAATCATGAGTTGGGTAATTTTGCTCAGGGATTTTCAAATGTCATGAGGCATAAGCTATCACCATATCATTTTTCATAAGAACAAACCCCACCCCCTTCTTGGATTCATAACTGTATATCACAAACCTTTCTCCACTACATGGATGTGTGAGTATTTGTGCACTAGATAACCTTATTTTCAACTCCTTGAAATTCTCTTCACATTCCTCTATCCATACAAACATAACTCATTTACGAGTCAACCAGGTGAGTGGATTAGATAATCGTGAAAAATATTTCACAAAAAGTCGATAATATCCAGCCAAACCAAGAAATATTCGGATCTCAGTTACTATTGTTGGTCTCATCCATCTTTCGATAACCTCTGTCTTTGCTAGATCCACAGATATCCACTCTTTTGAGATTATGTGACCCAAATATAACTTTTTGAATCCTAAATTCACACTTCGTAAATTTGGCATAAAGAGTCTCCTTTCTCAGGGTCTTCAATACAATTATCTAGTGATCTTCATGTACTCCCTTTCTCTTTGAATATACAAGAATATCGTCTATAAGGACTACCACAAAGTAATCAAGATAGTCTCTAAAGACTCAATTAATTAGATCCATGAAGATAGCAGGGGCATTAGTAAGACCAAATGGAATCACTATAAATTCATTATGGCCATACCTTGTACGGAAAGTTGTTTTTGGTATATCCTCCCTTTTAACCCTCACATGATGATACCCTGAACGAAGATCAATCTTGGAAAAGTATTCAGTTCTACTTAGTTGGTCAAATAAGTCATCAATGTGTGGGAGAGGATATTTTTTCTTGATAGTGATCTCAATTAGTTCTCGATATTCAATGTCGAGTCTCATTGATCCATCTTTCTTTTTAACAAACAAAACAGGTTCTCTCCAAGGTGACGCACAAGGGCATATGAATCCCTTATCAAGATTATCTTGTAGTTGATTATTCAATTCATGAAACTCAATTGTGGCCATTTTATAAAGTGTCTTTGAAATAGGTAAAGCACCCGGTATGAGTTCTATTGAAAACTCAACTTCACGATTTGGTGGAAGACCCGGAAATTCCTCCGGAAAGACATCATCAAACTCCCATACAATGTGCATATTCTTAATCGGGTGTTTCTCACCAACCATTTTACATAAATAAACTTCATTTAGTGGAATCAAGACCCATAAGATGGAAGAAATTTCCAATGGAAGGTTATGTTCATCCTTACATAGACAGATGATCATAGATTGATCTGTAATATGAAATGTGACTTCCCTTCTTTGGCAATTGATATGAGATCCATATAATGAAAGAAAATCCATGCCAAGAATCACATCAAATTCAACTATAGGAAGGATCACAAGATTTGTAGGAATCACCATCCCACAAACTTCAATCGGAGAATAATTATAAACTTTTGATGGAACTGTTGTGCCATTAGGGGTTATCACAGCTAACTCAACATCTAATTGTTGAGGTAATACGGCGATTCCCTTAGAAAATTTTTCAGAAATAAAATAGTGGGTGGATCCAGAATCAAATAAAACATTTGATACTTTAGAGTGGATGGTATGTATACCTTTCACCAATTTGTTATCATACTCCACATCGCTTATAGAAATTGCATGTTACTTTCCGTTGTCTATACCCTTAAGAGTCTGTTGATGTCGATCATCATCAACATCCCATGGATTAGAGCATTGATTGGCATAATGACCCATTTCCTTGCACATGTAACATTTAAGTCTAGGAGGTGGAACATGTGAAGTATTTTCATTGTATGCATCACTAAACATCTTCATCCCATCATTGCAGCATTCAAATGCTGGATGACCTTCCTTTCCACATTTGAAACATTTAATCGACCCTTTAAGACAACTCCCTCCATGTTTCTTTCGAAACATTAAGAATAAGGGAAAACACATCTTCTTTTCAGTGTGGTCTTTAGATTTTTCTTTTGAATTCCATTTTCCTCTTCTTATAAAACCCATAGGACTAATAGGTTACTCCAATCTCCATCTCAACTTTGAGAGCACATCGAACGATTTCCTCATAGCTATTAAAGTCCCTTATGGCTAACGGCCTTCAAAGACTTGGTTTTAAGCCACTAAATAATCGTTCGATCTTACTCTCGGGTTGGATATTAATCCAAGAACATTACCTTGAAAGTCTTGTAAAATTTGATTCATAGGTACCAACAGATTCAGCAGACTTTTTCTTTAGATCAGGAAACTCCTTCTCCATATGTGTTCGAAGAATAAAAGGTAATTACTTATTGAAAAATATGTTCTTGAAATCATCCCATTTTAAGGACTCAATTTCATCTCTTGGCCTCGTATTCTTGATAATATTCCACTATTTATCAACTTCACCTTCCAAAGGATATACTACTAAGATGACTTTATCATGTTCATAACATTGAAGAACTGAAAATATATTTTAAGTAGTACTAATACATTGTTCAGCAACTAATGGATAAGTAGACCCGCTGAATGAGGGTGGACGCTGCCTCATGAAAGATTCAATAGAATATTGATCCTTCCTTTGCACGTTTGGAATTCCTGCATGATTCATAGCTTGGGAAAGTTGTGTGATCAAGGATACAAGATTTTTCATTCCATCTCCAACAACGTTTGGTTGATCAGGGGGCAATCTTTGCATTTCCCTTAACATTCTGTGTTAACATGGTTCCTTTGGGTTCCCTACATTGACTAAAACCAAGAAGAATAGTGTGAGCAACACTAATAATAATAGGAAAAATAATAATAAAGAATAAAATTTTACACTTAAGGTATTATCTTATGTTATTCATGGCCATTTCTAAAACATAAATATTGTGTTCAATGCTTAGATATATCCTTATGGTTCTTAATAAGGCTTTCAAATTCTAGTTTCCAATGGTTGACTATACCTTTCCTCTGATACCCACTTTAACGACCCATACTTTACATACATTGTTATTGCTTCAAATTTGCAGCACACTTATTAAAACATATAACAAAACCATGAAAGGACTGTATAGGTATGGTGTCTTTAGAAATTGGGAAACATAAACAACTGGTTCATAAAGCATCTACATTTTCCCTCATTTATTTCATCATATCTAGCGTCCCTTTTGTAATATTATACTTTATACCCTTCTTCTAGACCTGGGGAAACGGAAACATACAAAAGGGTGATATTAAATTCTCAGTAAGGGTAATCAAAAGAAATATCAATCATATCATATTTTTAAAAACATATCATTTTGAAAATCATGTACTGTAAAAGAGATCAAAATATCATGACACGGGTTCAATCATAATAGTGTAATGTAATCCAAATAATCATAACATTAAACATGAAACTTTTTGGAATATACACATAATCATAGATAATCATTTCTTATTAGTCTACACTCATTTCCAAGACTATCTTAGCAGACAAAGCCCATTTCAGAATCGAGTTCACTCCTCGTTTCAGTCCTGTTTCACTGAACCGGATTAACCTGCCGTTTCAGCCATGTCTATCTTATGAGATATAAATAATTACCCAATGCATTGGAGGGAGATATAGGTCCCACCAATCTAATAATTATACCATTCTTATGTGTTCCACAAGATCATAAATCATACAACATAACATAACCCATGTAATAAAAATTGGATTCTTAAACATCATGCCATTATAGCATAAATCATATAAGATAAAAGGACTTCATAAAAATAATTCCATCATAAAATAAGAAAATCAATGTTAAAACATGTATAGAAACATAACCATATATTATTTTAGATGGAAATTAATTTTGATAAAACAATTGAACTTCATTCTTGAGGAAAATATCCTTTCTACTTAAAAAACATTTTTCCCTTCTTAACATGTCATATAATTTTAAACTAAAAGATGTGGATTAAAAAAAACATGAATAATTGTAAATGGAGCTTCATGGAAATAATTTCCTAAAAATATATTGATGTTGTATAAGCTAAAAAAACAATCTTCTCATACTTTGGCCGGAAAAGTCAAAAAGTACCCCGTACAAAAAATGACAAAAGATTCCATTTATATCTTTTAATAAAAACTCAAAAAAGGGTAAAATTGGTTTTAAATAGTTGTATGAGGATTGAAAAAATATTATATATTGATGAAACATGGATATGGATGATAAATATTCCCCATTAAATTCTGAAGTAAAAACAATCTCAGATAAAAATTGAGATTGTGAGATTTTCTCTTCCCTTAGGTCTGATTTACATTGTATGTGTCAAAACCTCTTGTATATTGATTTAAATAATGTCATTGACATATTCCAGAATCGTACATATTGTTATTATATCATATATGGTCATATTCTTAGCTACTTTTTAGTAATATATAATTGCTACTTGTTATTCGGGTGTTTATTACTTTTTGTTCTTATGCGTGTTTTGACGAAAAAAATTTTATTATTATTTTTAGGTTATAGATACCTCATTCCCAGAATAGTACTAGTGTAATATATATCATATTTTTAAATTAAATTCATTTATATAATTATTATTCAATGAATATCATGTAGAACGAGTCGCATCACATCGTGGAGATGGTATTCCGTACATACGCACGAGCGATGATATCATTCCCATGATTGTGGAATTGTATTGGGGTGTATGTATACTATTTCAGAATCAATATCACTTTACAATAATCATATATAGTTATTCTCTACAGAATTATACCATTCCAAGTAATGTGGTGATGGAAAGCAGATTACACCACGGCGTGGAGACGGTATTCCGTACGTACGCACGACGGTGATTTCATTTTTTGTAGGATGGATAAGAGGTGAAATAGGGTTGTTTCATATTTATAATAACATATCAGTATATGAGTGATACTGATGTTATTAATTAATAATTAAATAACTATATAATACGAATTAGAAGAAGAAATAATGCTGAAATAATCGGTAACAGACATTACCTCTTCTTTGAAGCCCCTCTTCTTTACCTCCTCTTTGGGCACTAAATATGGTCTTTGAAGAAGACCAAGAGCTCTATGATGTTTCTAGGGAAGTGGAGAGGATAAATTGTCAGGGATTTTCCAAGCGTGGAGGCTCAATGTGGTGTGAGGAAGAGAGGGAGGAGGTGCCCTTTTATAAGGGAGGAGAGGTGCACCATTGGAAAAACTAAAAAAATTATTTTATTATAAAGTCATATTCTATTTTTAAAGCTCCAAATTGATTTATTTCGAAGATAAGGTGGGGATGGGTCAAAATAATCTCATCCAATAGAATTTATATGTGGTTAGGTTTTTATTTTATCCCAATCATTTAAATTTAACTTTATGTAAGATAATTTAACTTTTACCATATCTTGTTGTATTCTTACACTATAAAGTTAATGAACATACTATAACAAGCCAAATTAACCTTAATTTGTTTATTATTAATTAATATAAACTTATCTAAGTCATTTTTCTGAGCCCTATATTTTTAGGAATAAAACAATAATTAATAATATATTATTTTTTAAAAAACTATTTTACATCAATTTAATCACTATTTGGTAATTTATTTTTGTAAAAAAAATAACAGAAAGATTAGTTCGAAAAAAGTTAATTAAATCACTACTAACATGTCATATCAGCCATGAAAATTAGTGTAATTCATTAAAAGTCTAAAATAACATTTATTTGAGTATTTAAAACATCAATTATGTTAATATTTCTTTAATAAGATAATTACTGCATCATCATTGTGTCATAAATAAATTTAATTATTTAAGGTATAAAAATTATAAATAAAATACCATTATGTTGGAAATATTTTTTTCTTTCTAATTAATATTTATAGTCGAATTTATCTTATTTATAACCCTATATTAAAAATATTTTAGTTATTAAACTTTGATTTTAACTATTTTAACTATTCTTTAAATAAAATAATATTAAATGTCCTAATCTAATACATGTAGGCCTAAATGGTCATATTTAATTCCTAAGGTTTTTTTTCGTCGAATTAGTGTTATCCAATAGAATTAGGACATGTGTTAGGGTAATAATAATATCAATTTTACCCTTAATTTCCCTATTTACTTTTAACCATTGTAAAAAAAGTAAAAAGTTACTATTCACCAAAAATTATTTTCTTCTCATTGAACCACATTTTAGTCTTTGATATTAACTGTGTCTCTAAGATTTTCGAAATTCCACTCACAGAAGCGGTAAAATTAAGTTTTATGTAAATTTTCAAATTCTCCATGGAGGTTGGTAAAAGACGGTGAAAAGCTCAATAAAATTTCTATATCTAAAATTATTATAAAATGAAACCATTGAATTACATTGAAATTATATAGATATTATGTATCAATTTTTACCTAAAATAAATTTAAATATAATAAATAATTATTTAAATAAAAAGTTGGTTTGTAAATAGTAACCCAGTATTTTCATTATTCATTAAAAATTGAATGTTTTCAGAAAAACACCAAAATTTTACCCTAGGATAATTTCAATATTCTGAATCCAAAAATGAATTCCATTTTGAATGATGAAATTTACAAAATTTCAAAAAGTGGTTATTACTATTCATTACCGCTAGTTTTAATGATATTTTAACAGTATAACGTTGTTTAATCAAACTCGGTATTTCGTATGACACAAGCTATCGTGGAAGGTCGTGATTGCTTGTAAATAAAGCCAATATAGTGTTTTGTGTAGTCAAATATTCCTTTGATGATGTATATAACATAAAAACAAAACATTTCTCAAAAAAATCTCAGGGTTACATTCTACCCCCCATGAAATGAATTTTTTCCTCGAAATTCGTCACTTCGTAACAAACAAATGAGGATACTTTTCCCTCATCATAACCTCAAGCTCCCATGTATCTTCATCTAATAGGTGGTTAATCCCTAAAACATTCACCAATGAGTGGTCTTGTTCCATATAACTTTTTCTCTACGATCCAGAATCTCTATCGGATGTTCTTCATAAGAAAGATCTTTCTCCAGCTGTACAACTTCTGAGCTGAGTACATGTGAAGGATTAGGTATGTACTTTCTCAGGAGAGATACATAGAACACATCATTACTATGAGAGATATTCGGTGGAAGCACCAACTGGTAAGTTACCTTCCCAAAATGGTGTAGTATTTCAAAAGGACCGAAATACCTAGGGCTCAGTTTTCCATTCTTTCCAAATCGAATTAATCTCTTCCAAAGAGATATTTGTAATAACACTTTATCACCAACTTCAAAATCTATGTATTTTCTTCGGATATCGGCATTACTTTTTTGTATACTCTGAGCTGCTCTTATGTGTTGTTGAATATATCAGACCTTTTCTGTTATATCATCAACAAGATCAGATCTTAATAGCTTTCTTTCCATAACTTCATCCCAGGAAGTTGGAGTCCTGCATTTCTTTCCATAGAGAGCATTATAAGGAGCCATATAAATACTGGAGTGAAATCTATTATTATAAGAAAATTCCACCAAAGGTAGGTGTAGATCTCAACCACCTGTGAAATCCATAGAGCAAGCTCTCAACATATATTCTAGATTTTTAATTGTCCTCTTAGACTGACCGTCTATCTGAGGATGATAAGAAGTGCTAAAACTCAATTCTGTATCTAGAGTATGCTAAAGACATTGCCAAAACTTTTAGGTAAACCTCGGATCTTGATCCGATATAATGAAAAGTTTCACTCCATGCAATCTTCCCACTTCCTTTATATATATCCTAGCAAGCTGATCCTGAGAGAAATACTCTCTAATAGCAATTAAATGTGCAGACATTGTAAGACGATCAACTATAACCCAGATAACATTATTGCCTTTGTTGTTTTTGGAAGTATGGTGAAAAAGTCCATAGTGATGTTTTCCCATCTCCATTTGGGTATGGGTAATGTTTGTAACATACCCTTAGACATCTGTCTCTCAGCATTAACTTGCTAAAAAACCAAGCATCGAGAGACATATTCAGCAACATCTTTTTTCATGCCATCCCACCAGAAGTACTCTTTCAGGTCCTTATACATCTTCGTGCTTATAGGATGAATAGAGAATGAAGAACTATGATCCTCATCCAGTAGCTCCTTCTTTAATTCTGGGATGGGAGGAACAAAAACCTGATTTCTGAACATTAATATCCGATCACAATCAAGGTTGAATTCTGGAACACTTCTCAACATCTTTTGTAACTCTACATCTTCTTCCCGTGCCTCTTTAATCTTCATGTGTATATATGGTTGAACATTCATTTTAGAAAGATAATATTTTTCCCCTTCCATTATAATTCCAACATCCATCCATTGTAAATCCATAAATATTGGATCTTTTGTGATCCTCATCATGAATAATCTAGAATGGTCTTGTCGACTTAATGCATCTGCCACTATGTTTTCTTTCCCATGGTGATAATTAATTGAGTTTTCATAATCCTTAATCAACTCCAACCATCTTCTTTGGTGAATATTCATCACGTTTTGTGTGAAAATATGCATTAACCTTCTACGATCAGTATAAATATTACACCTCTAACCATAAAGATAATGCCTCCAAATCTTTAATGTAAACATAGCACAGCTAACTCCAAATCTTGAGTTGGGTGATTTTGCTCATGGATTTTCAACTGTCATGAAGCTTAAGATATCACCATATCGTTTTTCATAAGAACAAACCACATCCCCTTCTTGGATGCATCACTGTAGATCACAAAACATTCTCCAATACAAGTAAGTGTGAGTACAGGTGCACTGGATAACTTTATTTTCAAATCCTTGAAATTATTTTCACATTCCACCGCCACATGAACTTAACTCCTTTTCAAGTCAACCTGGTGATTTGATTAGATAATCGTGAAAATTATTTCACAAAATGTCGATAATATCCAGCCAAACCAAGAAATATTTAGATATCAGTTACTATTGTTGGTCTCGTCCATCTTTCGATAACCTCTATCTTTGCTAGATCGACAGATATCCCATATTTTGAGATTATGTGACCCAAATATGCAAATTTTTTATGCCGAAATTCACACTTGGTAAATTTGGCATAAATCATCTCCTTTCTCAAGGTATTTATTACAGTTCTAAAGTGATCTTCATGTTCTACCTTTATCTTTGAATAGACAAGAATATCATCTATAAGGACTACCACAAAGTGATCATGATAGTCTCTAAAGACTCTATTCATTAGATTCATGAAGATAGCAGGGGCATTATTAAGACCAAAAGGCATCACTATAAATTTATAATGTTCGTACCTTGTACGGAAATATGTTTTTGGTATATCTTCCCTTTTGACCCTTAATTGATGTTACCCTGAATGAAGATCAATCTTGGAAAAGTATTGAGCTCCGTGTAGTTGGTCAAATAAGTCATCAATGAGTGAGAGAGGATACTTGTTCGTGATAGTGATGTTGTTAAGTTCTCTATAATCAATGCAGAGTCTCATTGATCCATCTTTCTTATTAATAAATAGAACAGGTACTCCCCAAGGTGATGAACTAGGGCACATGAATCCATTATGAAGATTCTCTTGGAGTTGTTTTCTTCAATTCCTGCAACTCAATTGGGGACATTCTATAAGTTGTCTTTGAAATAGGTAAAGCACCTGGTACGGGTTCTATTGAAAACTCAACTTCACGATTTGGTGGAAGACCCGAAAATTCCTCTGGAAATACATCATCAAAATCTCATACAATGGGAATATTCTTAATTGTTTGTTTGTCACCAACCATTTGATATAAATAAACTTTAATTAGTGGAATCAAGACCCTTAAGATGGATGAAATTTCCAATGGAAGGTTATGTTCATCCTTGCATCGATAGACGATCATAGATTGATATGGAATATGAAATTTGACTTCCCTTCTTTGGAAATTGATATGAGTCTATATAAAGAAATCCATTCCATGCCAAAAATCACTTCAAATTCCACTATTGGAAGGATCACAGGATTTGCATGAAGCACTTTCCAACAAACTTCAATCGGAGAAGAATTATAAACTTTTGATGCAACTGTTGTTCTATTAGGGGTTGTCACAGCTAACTCAACATCTAATTGTTGAGGTACTTCGGTGATACCATTAGAAAATTTTTCAGAAATAAAAGAGTGGGTGGATCCAAAATCAAATAAAACATTTTCTACTTTAGAGTGGATGGAAAGTTTACCTTTCACCACATCATTATCATACTCCACATCACTGATATAAATTACATGTGACATTCCTTTGTATTTATCCTTAAGAGTATGTTAGTGTCAATCATCATCTACAACCCTTGGATTAGGGAATTGATTGGAATATTTCCCCATTTCCTTGCACTTGTAACATTAAAGTTTAGGATGTGCACCATGTGTAGCCTTTTCTTTGTACACATCACTGGACATCTTCTTCCCATAATTGCGGTATTCAAATGCCCAATGACCATCTTTTCCTCATTTGAAACCTTTACTTGTCCCTTTAAGACAACTCCCTCCATGATTCTTTCCATGCTTTGATCATAAGGGAAAACTCAGATTCTTTTCAGTGTGGTCTTTAGATTTTTTTTTGGAATTCCATTTTCGTATTCTTATCAAACCCATATGACTGATGGGTTACTCCAATCTCTATCTCAACTTTGAGAGCACATCGAACTATTTCATAATAGCTATTGAAGTCACTTACGGCTAACGCCCTTCGAAGATTTGGTTTTAAGCCACTAAAGAATAGATCGATCTTAATCTCAGGTTGGATAATAATCCCGGAAGCGTACCTTTCATGTCTTGTAAAATTTTCATTGTAGGTACCAACAGATTCATCATCCTTTTGATTTCGTTCAAGAAACTCCTTCTCTATCATTGTCCAATGAATACGAGGGAAGTACTTATTGAAAAATAAGTTATTGACCTCGTCCCATTCCATGGACTCCATTTCATCTCTTAGCCTCATATTCTTGATAAGATTCCACCATTTATTAGCCCCACCTTCCAAATGATATACTATTAAGATGACTTTATCATGTTTAGAACATTGAAGAACTGAAAATATCTTTTCAGTAGTACTGATCCATTGTTAAGAAACTAAATGATCAGTAGACCCGTAGAATGAAGGAGGATGATACCTCATGAAGGATTCAACAGAATTTGTCTCCTTACTTTTCTCATTTGGATGTCCATCATGATTCATAGCTTGAGAAACCTGTGTGAGCATGGCAATAATATTTTTCATTCCATCTCCCATAATGTTTGGTTGCTCAGGGGAACAATAATTTCATTGCTCGTCGCATTCCGCATTAACACGGTTCCTTCAGGTTCCATCCATTGACTAATACCAAGAATAATAGTCTGAGAAACACTAATTATAATAGCAAAACCACATACTCAAGAAAAACATTTTACACTTAAGGTCTTGTCATAGCTTATTTATGGCCATTTCTAAAACACTAAGATTGTGTTGTATTCATAGATATATACTTAGGGTTCTTACTAAGGCTTTCACATCCTAGTGTCCAAAGGTTGACTACACCTTTCCTCTCATACCATCATTAACAAACCAAACTTTACATACATTGTTATTGATTAAAAATTAAAGCACACTTATTACAACATATAACAAAACCATGAAATAACCGTATAGGTATAGTGTTTTTAGAAATTGGGAAACATAAACAACTGGTTCATAAAGCATCTACATTGTCTCCCATTTATTTCATCATATCTAGAGTCCCTTTTGGTATATTCTACTTAATAACCTTTTTTCAGACCTGGGAAAAATAAAACATACAAAAGTGTGATCTTAAATTCTCAGTATGGGAAAACGAATGATATATCAATCATATCATATTCTTAAGAACATAACATTTTGATAATCTTTTCCTGTAAAAGGGAACATAATATCATGAAATGTGATCTATCATAATAGTGAAATACAATCCAAATAATCATAAAATAAAATATGAATCATTGTGGCATACACACATAATCATAGAGAATAATTTCTTATTAGTCTAGACTCATTTACATGACTATCTTAGTGGACAAAGTCCATTTCTGATTTGAGTTCAATCCACGTTTCAGTCCTGTTTCACTGAACCAGATTAACTTGCAATTCCATCCATGTCTATCTCATGAGATACAAATCTTTAAACAATGAATTGGTGGGAGATATAGGTCCCACCAATCTCATAATTATACCATTCTTATGTGTGCCACATGATCATAAATCATACATCATAACATAACCCTTGTAAATAAAATGGGATTATTAAACATCATGAAATCGTACCATAAATCATATAAGATAAAAGGACTTCATAAAAATAATTCCAACATAACATAATAAAATAAATGTAAAAATATGGATAGAAATATAACCCTATATTATCTTATATGGAAAATAATTTTGATAAAACAATTCAACTTCATTCATGAGGAAAATGACCTTTCTACTTCAAAAACATTTTTCCCTTCTTAAAATGTCATATAATTTTAAACTAAAAGAATTTGATTAAAAATAATATTCAAAACTTCTAAAATAATCTTCAGGAAAATAATTTCCTGAAAATCCATTCATGCCGTATAATCTAAAAAAACTTTCTTCACGTATTTTGGCCAGAAAAGTCAAAAAGCACCTCGTATAAAAAATGAAAAATATTCCTTTCATATCATTTAATAAAATCTCACTGAAGGGTAAAATTGGATTTAAATAGTCTTAGGATGATAGAAATAATATTACATATTTACGAAACATGGATATGGATGATAAATATTCCCCAGTAATTTATGATGTAAAAACAATCTCGGATAAAAATTGAAAATGTGAGATTTTCCCTTACGTTAGGTCCAATTTGCTTCGTAAGTGTCATAACCTCTTGTATAATGATTTAAATAATTTAATTGACTTCTTCCAAAATCATACTTATTGTTCTGATATCATATATGGTCATATTCTTAGCTTCTTATTAGTAATATTTTATTGCTACTTGTTATTCGGGTGTTTATTACTTTTTGTTCTTATGCGTGTTTTGTCGAATAAATTTTTATTCTTATTTTTAGATTATAGATACCTCATTTACAGAATGTTTTTAGTGTAATATATATCATATTTATTCGTTCAATTCATTTATATAATAATTATTCAATAAAGATCATGTAGAAAGAGTTGTATCACATCGTGGAAATGGTATTCCGCATGTACGCACGAGCGATGATATTGTTCCCATGATCGTGGAATTGTTTTGGAGTGTATGTATACTATTTCAGAATCAATATCACTTTATAATAATCATATATAGTTATCATATACACCATTATACCCATCCAAGTATGCTGGTGATGGAAAACAGATTACACCACGACGTGGAGACTGTATTCCGTACATATGCACGCTTGGTGATTTCATTTTCCGTAGGATGCGTAGAAGGTGAAATAGGTTTGTTTCATATTTATAATTATATATCAGTATATTATTGATACTGATGTTATTACTTCATAATTAAATAACTAAAGAAGAAGATGATGTTGAAGAAGAAATAAAGTTGAATGAATCGGTAACGGACATTACCTCTTTTTTGAAGCGCCTTTTCTTAACCTCATCATTGGGCACTAAATATGGTATTTCAAAAAGACCAATACCTCTAGGATATTTCTTGGGAAGTTTAGAGGATAAATTGGTTTTTTTTTTCGAGCTTCAAGGCTCAATGTGGTGTGAGGAAGAGAGGGAGGATGTTCCATTTTATAACAGAGGAGAGGGGCACCTTTGGAAAAACATAAAATATTATTTTATTATATTCTCATATTCGGTTATTAATAGCTAAATATTATTTTATTTCAAAGATAAGGTGGGTATGGGTAGAAATACTCTCATCCAATAGAATTTAGACATGTTTAGGTTTCTATTTTAACCTTATCATTTAGATTTATATTTAAGTTAGATAATTTTACTTTTACCGTGTCTTCTTGTTTTCTTACACTATAAGGTTAATATTTATACTATAACAAGCCAAAAAAACAAAAGTTGTCTATTATTAATATATATAACTTTATATATGTCATTTGGCCAATACCTATATTTTTAGGAATAAAATAAAAATTAATAATATAATATTTGTTTTAAAAACAATATTATTTCAATTTTGACACTATTTGGTAATTTATTTTTTTGAAAATCATAAATGAATGATTAGCTCAAAAAAGTTAATTAAATCCATACAAAAATGTCATATTAATATTTAAAATTAGTGGAATTCATAAAAAGTCTCAAATTACATTATTTTAGTATTTATAACATCAATTATGTTAATATTTCATTAATTAGGGAATTACTAAATCATAGTTGTGTCATAAATAAATTAAATTATTTACTGTCTAAAAATTATAAATAAAATATCATAATGTAGGAAATATTTTTATATTTATAATGAATATTTATAGTTGAATTTATCTATTGTATATCACTTAATTAAAAATGTTTTAGTTATTAAACATTGATTTTAACTATTTTAACTATTCTTTAAATAAAATAATATTAAATGTCCTAATCTAATCACAGTGGTCCTAAATGGTCTTATTTTATTTCTAAGGTTGTTTTTGGTCGAATTAAAATTATCAAATAGAATTAGGACATGTGTTAGGGTAATAATAATATAATTTTTAGCCTTAATTAACCTATTTACTTTTAACTGTGGTAAAAAATGTTAAAAGTTACTATTCACCAAATATTATTTTCATCTCATTAAACCACATTTTAGTCCTTGATATTAATCATGTCTCTTGTATTTTCGAAATGCCACTCACAAAAGTGGTAAAATTACGTTTTATGTAAATTTTCAAATTCTCCTAGGAGGTGGGTTCAAGATGGTGAATAGTTCAATAAAATTTTTATATATCTAAAATTATTATAAAATGACTCCATTAAATAAATTAGAACTTATATTTGTATTATGTATCAATTTTGAACTAAAATAAATTTAAATAAAATAAATAATTATTTAAATAAAAAGTCGTTTTTTAAATAGTAACGTAGTGTTTTCATTATTCATCAAAAATTGAACGTTTTCAAAAAAATGCCAAAATTTCACCCTAGGCTAATTTCATTATTCCGAATCCAAAAATGAAGTCCATTTTGAATGATAAAATTTAAAAAAGTTCAAAAAGTGGTTATTACAATTCATAATATCTAGTTTTAATAATATTTTAATAGCATGTCGTTGTTTAGTGAAAATCGGTATTACGTACGCCGCAAGCTATCGAGGAAGGTCGCGATTGCAAGTAAAGCAAGCCAATATAGTTTTGTGTGTAGTGAATGATTCATTTGATGATGTATATAACATAAAATCAAAACATTTTGCCTAAAAATATTGGGTGTTACAATATGCTAAGATTCAATAATGTCAGAACGTCAGCTATGAAATAATCCATACATTTCATTGGTCATTGTAAGTTTCCACATATTCAATTATAATCGAATTAGGAATTGGTAAAAACATATTTTTACAATCCTTCTAATCCCATTACCAAATCTTCTTCATAGGTCATCTATATGTATGATTAACATGACCACCCCAATTTAAAACATTCAGTTGAACCTTCAAAAATAACTTATTTACCTTTCCTGGAGTCAATTGAACGCTTCCTTTTTCCATGGCAGGTTCTTTATTTATGACCTTCATTACCACATCTATAGAATCTTCTCGTCCCTTGGAGGAATTTTATAAGTGTTTCCTTTTATATTCTTGACACATAGGTTATTTAATATACTTACCTTTATGATTATTACCTAAACATTTGTAGGGATTTATCTCTTGCCTATATGATACCTTATAAAAATCAACAAGGTTCATGTGGTCGACTATGACACTTGATAGTTGGTTGAGAATAAACTCATGATTTCTAATTGTAGCCCTCATTTCATTCAGTTGATTATTCTGAAAACCATCACAGTATTCTTCATATCCATTGTTACGATGGTGGCTGCTAGATCCAACCATTGACTAAAACGCAAAATGTTTGTGTGAGTATATTAGTATATTCATCGTATATTATCTTATGATGAGGGTAAACACTAAAACATACTTGTTCATGTTATCTTAAACTGATTCTATTTATCTAAAAAACTATGTCTCTTTCTAAAATTCTAACCACTATAGTTTGTCACTTTTCTTAAATAATGCTCTAACCTCTAATGTTTTCTAAACTGACCTTTGATATAAAAAATAAGGACCCAACCGTAAACATTACATAATCTTGAGTAAATTCAAGAATTGAAATTGATGATCTTTTCAGGTTTAGAGATTTATAGATTCAGTTAATTACTTATATATAACAACATAAACGTTACATCTTGACACTTCTTCTCAGTATCCATTTTTTCGATAAAATAAAAATTCTTAAATAAAAGAAACATGTCTAGTTCCATATCATTGATATAATGAATTTTCCTTGATACCATCCTTGACCGTATTCATATTTATTCCTATTGGAAAACATTTAAAATTTTTTGATTAGCATAAAAATCTCATTAAGGGATTCAAAAAGATAAAACGATAACATTAGTCCATGAATTCATTCAAATCAAATACATCATACATTTCATTCTTGAAACCTATGAACATTATGTTACACTATGAAATCATAAATTTTTAGAATAAAACATAGAAATCATAAATCATACTGGTAACTTGTGGCATCCATAACATACATATATTGTAGCTTTCACAGCTACATATGGAGTTACATTTGGAATACCCATCACAACATATTTCCTAAATCTTTTAGGAGAAACATTATCATTTCCCTCTCTCATGTAACCCATTGCAATGGAGAGCTATCACGGGCTCACCCGCCCATGTTTTATCACAGAACCTCCCATATATGTAAACAACTCCCAATAATCGTATCATAATAATAACACATAAAACAAGTATAATGGAAAGATAAAATTTCCACATTGAAATCACAATATATCATTTCAAGATATTGATATGAAAAATGGAATATGAAATCATTTTCAAAACCATATAAAACTTTTCATAGAGGTATTATTGAATCAAAGTGTCTCATACAAATTTGAAGATTTTAAAAATAAATTTTAATTTCAAAAAATCAAATCCATATAAATAAATCCTTAAAACAATTTTTTTAAAAAAGGACATTAATGAAAAAGATTTATAAGAATAACTCTTTATAACAATATTTTAGTTAAGGATTTCTTAACCAAATGAGATATGGATTAATAGAAATAATTAAGGAATAACATTTAATAAAAATTTTATAATATCATGAGAATATGAGGATTAGTTATATAATTGGCCAAAGGACACTATATACACCATATAAGCATGATTAGGTGCATAACAACAATTATGTCTCAATGGTATGAAAATTTAGACGAAATCCCTTATATATACAGTATCCCTAGATTACAGAAACATAAATTACAAAAACAATTTTTGAAGTATATAATTGCACTCAATATGTTGGATATTATGCTTAAATCTTTCATATTACATTCACACATGTTCTTGTACAGACAAAACCATTGAGTAGGATATTTAACTCAGTTAATGGAAATTGAGTTAGGATTACCCTTATGAAGGTCATATCAATGACTTGAGAATTTATCGAAGGAGTGATTATGTGTATCAAAATTATATCCACAAAAAGGGAGTGGAAATTAATATATAAATAAATAAACATGGATTCCACACATAACTGTGGAGTAAAATAATCAATGAAGTGTTGGTAAAACCAAATGAGTGTAAATTGATGTGTGAAATTCCCATAACTATTTGGTAACTTATGAAACATTCACCCTATGAAATAATGATCATAAAAAAATATATAAATCCCTATAAATTTAGTTTTATTACAGAACGAATGAAATAATGGGTATTACATACAACACACAAAAGGAAATAGAGGAAAAAATATCATATATCTAATGGGAATAAAAAGTGAGATGAAAACCCCTTACCATATGTCCAACATGACTCGTTAATTCTTTAATATCCCTAATAATAATCTAAATTAAATATATACTATATTAAAAACATTTTTCAAGTTTATTATTCCCTTAATATAACTTATTATCATGTTATTGACATTATATAATCATTTATGTTAATAATGAATTTTTTGTCGATATTTGGTACATGAGTCAAAAATGAACTTCTTATCATTAAAAGTTGTCCATGTGGTAAAAATTACATTATATACAAAATTATATTCATGATTTACATATCATATAAATCATATATACCCACTATATATATATATGTATTTTTAATAGTACATAACATTTGGAGATACGAAATGAAATATGGTGTTTATATAGACGGTAATCCATACATACACATGAATGCTACTTTCACTTCTATTTCATATTTAATGGAAAAAACATAATGATAAATTTATATATTATAATTATAGTATAATATCATTTCTAATTTCACTAACTCCATACTTTATAAGTTCCATATATGGCATGAATGTGTCTTAACACATTGAGGGGGCCATAGTCCGCACTTCTTCAAATGAAATTATTGTATTTTCCCATTATAGATAACATAAAGGTATGATAAAAATGAAAAATACAAAATAATATAGACAATATAAATATAATATATATCACATAGAAATACAGTTCCATTATAATGGACTCTATGAGAGGTAGTATGATATAATTGAATTGTCATCATTTTGTGAGGCAATAGTTCGTCATCTATAGAAACTGTAGGTTAATATCCATTAGTTGGGGGTCTTTGTAAGTTTAGTTTGAATAATTATCATAACAACAACCTAGTATATTTATGATGATATTTTTTATGTTAAGAAAGTATAATAATAGCATTGGGTGTGAAAAGTAAAATAAAATATAAGGACTTAATAGAGGATGCTACCATTAAATCAGGAAACATTATTTGGATTGTACCTAAAGGATTTCTTAATTTTCTCTATTCCAAAGGTAAGGATTCTAGATGGAAGATAAATAAGTTTAGAGCATATTTGGGAAGTGGTTGGGTGATCTGAGGGGCTTCATAGGTGTGAGTAATGGGTTAGAGTTAATGGATTTTTATAAGGGGGAGGAGGGGTTCTTTAAGAAATATTGAAAATATTATTTTATTATAAACTAAATTTCGGTTTCAAAAGGTCCAAAACATATTAAATTCGAATAAAACATGACTATTATTTAATATAATCTCAACTAATTGTTTTAGAAAAGTTTGATTTCATATTTATACTTATAATTTAGCCTCAACTATTAGTTAACTAATTTGAATCTATCAATGTCTTCTTGTATATTCAAAATATAAGGATAATATTGTAACTATACAATTCCAATAGAAGAAAAAGTGATTCAATAATAGTATTTTAAACCGTATATAAGTCATTTGAATTAATATTAGATTTTTTATATTATTATATCATTTAATAAAATGATATTTGTTATAAAGACTCATTTATGAAAATTTAAATACTATTCATATCATGACTTTTAAAAAAATCCAAAAATAACTTGATTATTTCAAAAAACCTTCTTGAATTCAATAATAACAAGTTATCCTCACCTATAAAATTTTTGCATGTCATAAAAATGTTCAAAATATATTTATTTTAATAAATATAATATAAGTTATTTTAATCCATTATTTATGAATAAATTACTCCATCATCATTGTGTCATAATTAATTTTATTTATTATAATTTCTAAAATTATAAATAAACTATCATGATGTTGGAAATCTTATTTTAATTCAAAAAAATACTTATTTTTTATGTATCACTTATATAAACACATATGGAAGTGTTTTACTAAATTATACATGTTAATGTCATTTATGCCCTTACTTTAAATTAATTAATATAATGTGTCATTATCACTCACATTTGGCCCCATGGGGTCCCAAAATCGACCCAAAGATGTCCACGGTTGAAATTTCTCATTAAATAGGGTAAGGAAATGTTTATAGGTAATTTAATATTATTAAAATATTATTTTTTACACTTATTTACATGATTTACATTTTAACCATTGTAAATAAAATATTTACTGAAGTAAATATTAAAAATGTAAAAATACAACAGTGAAACATTTTAAAAAATTGGGAATCTTAATTAAAATTATGGAATTAATTTTACAAATTCAAAACAGAGAAGTGGCAAAAATTAATTTAAAATTATTTTCCATTGTCAAAATAAAAAACTCTATTTTCAAGAAATAATAACTATCAAAATATTGACGTTTGATTCTATCCAATTTCAATGTAAAGTTACTTTAAATGACCAACATTGGATGAAATTGAAATAAATAACATAATTACACTTTAAAACCAATTAAAAGGATAATTTACCCATTTATATAAATTATACTACAATCCAGTTTGGAATAACAATGCAGTATTTTGCACTATTCAGAAAAAATGATCTTTAGCAGAAAAAACCAAAATATCAACAAAAGTAAATTTTTGTTTCCCTATTCTAATGAAATTTTTTTTTTTAAAATATAATATATAAAAGTGACAAAAACTATATTTAAAAAGTGTTCTCCACCAAAAGGTGGTAAATTAACATTTTAAAAAATATTAGAGTATTTAAGCTTATAATTGGATTGATTCTTGTTTTAAGATTCTAAAACATATTTGATAACATTAAAAACATTTAAAAAACTTTTTTAATCATAATATAGTGAGTTATATTCATTCTTACTAATATAATGGCTATTTGAAAACTACAATTTAAAATAATAATTTTATATTATTATTTTTAAGAATAACTCAATGTTGTGTACAACATAAGATTTCAAAGAAACATGTTGTTTCCTATTAGGTACGCCATTGAACATAGAACTCCCATTAAGGTAAATTTAATATTTAATTAAAAAATATTGAAAAATATAAAAATTTCATATTCTTTATTTACTTGTGATATTACAACATATTCCACATTCTATTCATTATCATGAATCACCATATATACAGCATCCTAATTCTACACTATAGCTTGTCTAGGTGGAATGATATTAAATACTAGAAACCATTGTCAACATAAACAATAAATATTTATATATATCATTAATTTGGAGAAATGTAATAGGTAACTCATATCATATCCCTTATACATACATACCACACTTTTATCACATTTCATCTAATCTCATAACCACATCCATACACATATTAGATTCATCAGTCACAGAACAAGCATTAAAAAATTCACAATCTATGTGTGGATGAGCATAATTTCTAGAAAAATCAATATTGGAAAATATTATTTTGATTTTGAGGAATGTTTACCAATGTACACCATTCAATTATTTATATATACTTATATGAGAGTCTATACCATTCCATCCATAATCAAATAGGATCACATATCCTCTCATAAGGAAACACAAGCATGGGAAATTTGATTATCATTCATAAAAAATGATATCTATAAAAACATTGTTGTGATTTTTGTTGACTTGATAAATAGAACATCCCCATTTTATATATTATATGTTCCATGTTTTGTTTACGTGATGATTAATATATCATGTGAACTTATGTTCCAATCACGATGCATGAAATTTATTCTACTTCCCTACAATTCAAAGGGTCAATATAACTTTATCAAATAACATCACACCCATGTGCACCACTAAAGGAGGAAAAGGAATCCATATTAAATAAAAAAAATTAGAACAACATTTTCCACACCAATAAACATTTTCTATTTCATATTCATGGGGATGTTGGATCCCATAAATGAGAACTATAGTGTCTTCTGACTAGATCCTAGCCCCAATTCTACCATAACACAAATATAAAAAACATATTTATCACAATGATTTATTACCACATTGAAACTATATTTAAAATTTAGCATGTTTTACTTAATTTTAAATTCCATACTCAATCTTCCTTTGATAACATTTCTATCACCCTGACCAGGACCCACAAAACCAGTTCTATGGGGTGAAGGGATACATGGAATTACACATTCGTTCCCAAATTCCAATGGTTCCTTCCTGGCATTTAGGTTCGTATTAGGTTATTGTAGGGAGACTATATCGTTTGGTGATGATATAATAATAATATAAGATTCTATTATATTTAAATCACTCTGGAATTATGTAATAAAACATAGACTGAGAATATATGTTCAATGATAATAAATATAAAAAAGAAATATCCATAGAGATAAGATAATTTATGCCAATTATGATAGTCATGAAGAACCACTACCTATCACCCATGGGATAATCATTTACAGACACAATCAAATAATTTTTAAAAGAATAACCATCATAATAAAGAGAACACCCTATTCTATTTTCCATCCATCACATGCACTCACAATTTATCCAATGTCCTTAAAGATCATCCATTGTTTATTATCCTTTATCTGACTAAAAATACATTAAATTTACATGATTTATGAAGATCCCATAAAGGGTGTCACTATGAACTATGTTGGAACCCACAAACATCTGACTATCATGCATCTCTATTTATACTGGTTTATAAAAAAATATGTAAATATAAATAACAGTAAAACAGAAATTAACCCACTTACCTAGAGATCATCAATCATATGGAATCATAAGTTTATTTAGTCAACACAAGAAATATAAAATTGTATCCTAGCTCAATAATCCTTTGAGAAACCACAGTCTCAACTCATTTAATAGCACCTCGGAATGACGTTCCCATAGATACACTAGAGTCACATGAAATATAATTGTAATCCCATTGGTACATTGATTATAATCTAAAATGTACCATGGAATTGTGTTATTCAATGAATTGTTGAATCAATAACATGATATCCTAAAATCAATCACAATCTTCTGAAATACCCTCTTTGATGACAATCATCAGCTCAACTACCGAATGACCATAGGCACAATGACCTCAATCCTTTAATAATTCTCTCAAATAATCTAAAAAATGCACTATTAGACTCATACCCCATCTGATGGTCTCTCACACCATCAACCATGTCTTCATATGATGAGTGCCTCCACTATCACCATTTTCAACACCATCCACTAATTTATGAAATCAATAGAGGAATCTTACATTGTTGAATGCTAAACACAACCTAGCCAAGTCCATTCATGTGTGAATATAACTCAAATGGTGCAATGGGATAATCACATTGATTGAAATCACAAACCATACCAATGATGCAAGATACCGTAGAAATCCATCGCCACATGTGACATTCATCGTCAATCACAACAATGGCTTGTCACATTCTACCTCATCCTGTTGAACTACATCACATCACTCCCAAAAATCATCCTCATATTAGTAAACTCGATCCAATCCCATTACATTCCATAGTAACCAAATCAACAATAATATATTTTAAATAATTTAATAAAATTAAACAGCTCACATACCAATCTCTACCAAACTGGTTTCCCAAATTCACTTAATCCAGTCCATTAAAGTCTCATTATACTAAAACAAACATATAGGTTCCAAAAAATATCCTCAAATAAAAATTATACATTACATGAATCAGATTTATGGTCTCACCTAGAAAACCCTACACAATCATATTTAAATTCTCATCCCATATCACAAATATAAACATGTAGAAATATATGAACCTTGTAATACATTATTGTAGCTACCCATTTTTCAAATGATATCCTCTAATTAGAGAATAATCCAATAGAAATGGAAAATTTGACAAAACCTTTGGAAATATTTTTTATGATATCAGATAGAAATAAAATCTCAAATAGTGTGATAATATTTTAAAGGAAGAAAAATGACTATTTATATTATAACTAGTTATCCAAACCACCATAAATTTCTCAAATTTTGGAAAAACAAGGATGAAATAACAAATCAAAGAGGAAAAGGAAAAATTAACCTATGACTAGAGGGGTGTGCAAGAAGAGGGAATGAAATGGTTTTAATGAGATTAAATGCTGACACTACGAATTTATTAATTTCACCATATTTACTAAAATAAATAGTTTGACTATGTTGTTACTTAAATATTGTTCCAACTCTGTGATGCCACTCTACAATGTTTCCACCAAATTTTAGAACTAGATATCATATACTCATAAAACATTTAACCCATGTACACCATATAAAATTTATTGAAGGTTCGTCACCTGGAATACTAGAAACCATGCACAGTTTTTATGACCATTATCTACTTTAAATGGATGAGGTAGTTCAGAATTCATGGTTTTCCATAACCATGTACCAAGTATGTGACCCGTGTTATGTCCAAATTTTTTTTTCAAATCCAATCACATATCAAGAAAATTGAAAAAATAATAAACTTATTGTTTACTAAACACCATCCATGAAATAATATTGATGGTATTAGCTCTCAAAAAATCATTTCCATGATTATATTAAATGTATTTAATTTAAGTAACTAAAAATTAAAAAAAACTTAATATTCAGACCCACAAAAAAACAAAAGATATTATAAGAAGAAATACTATATCCCCTCATATAAAATAGGTTTAATTAAGTATTATGATATTTTTGTAATTTTAATAAGATAACTTGGTTATGATGCATTGTTTGATAAAGCATGTACCAACCATACATGATCCAATGAATGGAACTTTTATCAAAATACTTGTTTGTATCACATGGTTTCTACTAACTATGAGAATTCCAAAAACTAACAACACAATCTAAAAATGTATTACATTGTTTCCACTTTTTGACCCAAAATTTGTACGAAACTCATTATTATTCATGTATACTAACAATGAACAATGAAAATGATCTTTGAAATAACCTACATGTGAATTCTTCTATTTTTCCATATATATCATAAATTATTAATAATGAATACAACAAAAAAATATATATTTTAATAATTTTTATAGTGTAACTTTCAAAAAAATTAAATTAATCTAAATTAATTTGAAAATTGAACAATTCTGAAATTTTGGTTTCATAATTCTCTAAACTATTACACTTTTTACCATACCAAATTAATGAAACAAAATTATATCTAAAAGATAATTGAAAACAAGAATACCTACCATAAATGTTATACAGAATGAGAAAACTCAAAAAGGGTTGAGGTAAGAATGGAACTATAGAAAAATACATAACTCATAAAATCAACAAAACTAATCCCAAAAAAAACCTTTTTATATTCATAAACTCAATCATATTAATAAAAATTAGATACATGGATCATGGATGTTAAAAACCTTTTATATACCTCACAATCATTTACAATTCTTATAAATTGTGTGATACATATTGAACACTCACATTATAAATTCACCAAAAATGAAAATAGGGAACCCCATGAACCCAATCGATATTAAATTATTATAAAATCTAAAATTATCACATGAGACTCCATCTCAGATCCCATATAGAATCAAAACCAAATAATAATCAAACAATTACCATATAATGTTACTAAATCCAATATATCGACATTACCGGAATACGAGAAGATTATTGTTTTGAAAAAAACTCAATGAGAAATGGAATAGGCTCTACCACTTTCAATAAACTGAGTGAATAGACTAATCTATGAAATTATACTGAGTTCATCCTCTCTTAGTGTACAAAACAAGATTTGAAATAATAGAAACTATTACACACTTTCAACTACATCCAAAGCCATAGATGTCGCCTAAAGCACACCTATATGGATTTTTCATGTCCAATAACTCAGAGCACATCAATCTTGAGCTTCAAATGATTATTCGTTATTTGATATGATGAAATAGTGAAAAACAAAATAATAATAATAAATAAATGGAAGCTATTAACCCTCAATGGAATAAAAGTAATGCATCCTCTAGAAATCAACAAAAAATAATATCTTTTATAATAAAATTATCCTAATATTTTTACTATAATTTTTTCCCAAAATTAATATAGTTAAAGAAAATCAAATGATTCTAAAAAAACCTAATTACATAAATATCATAAGAAAATTTTGATAACCACATAAAGGAATGCATTTATTATATGGACTTGGGGAAATAAAAATTACTACAACATCACTCTATATTAACATTCGGTAGAGTACCTAACCATAACATAGAATTGTAATCTATAATATAATTTGTGTTATGGGTTATCCTCAAAGGTGAAAAATCTAATTTCACTCAAGTAATTTCTAGGAGGAACATTAGAGGTTCATGAAAGATGAATCTAACTTTTTAACCATTTAAAATTGAATCCCAAAAGCCTTAATTCACGATACTGAAAAAAATAAAATTTTAAAATTCAATAAGGAATAGAAATAGAATTGATTTATTTAAAACCCTTAAATTAATTAAACTATACATGTTTTCATAGTTAATTTTGAATATGTTTTTTAATGGAATGCGTGATTTAAAAATTCTATAACCCCATTTAAAAAATAGTCGTCGTCAATTTAAGAACCCATTAAATTTAATTTCATTAAAATCACTATTTGTAGATGATATAATAATAATTTCCCAAAATCACACATTATATTTATGTTATCCTCATTAATAAAAACTAAAACCCACTTAATCATCATAATGATCAATTTTATTTTCTTGTAAAATCCACCATAAGTTCTACTATAAATAAAAAATTTCTCAATAAGATGATGTTTATTTCTATACATTTCGATGAATTATATATATTTTTTAATCAATTCCTAACATTCATATTAAAATCAACCACATTAGAATAAATTAAATAAAATCAAATATATCTTAAATATAAACCATAATTATATATTTTGGAAACTAAAACACATCGTAAAAATATAATTTTAAATTGAAATAATTCTTCCATGTTAATGTGTAAGTGGAAGACTACTCACTTTCAAAAAAATTTATAATTAGAAAAATTCAATTCATTCAATTAAATAACTAGTTTTATAAATTAATGAACCCATAAAATCACCCTTATATGACAAAATATATTATCCCATTAAACAAAATAATCATTTAAAATAAAATTTCCAAATAAAAATACATGTTGATCGAGTTAAAATATCATAAAATAAAAAAACTTACTCTAAAACAATCTTAATAATGATTAAAAAAATTTAAACAACATTAATAAAAATTAATGATTCAATGCAGGTAATACAAAACATTTTGGTTAAAATTTGTACTCAATATGTCTTCATGAGTTGTAAAAGCATGTACCATTCATTCAATAGCCGATAATGAGTATTTTATATCCTTACTTGTGGTATCCTCATAGTCTTCCATAACATGTGGGAAAACCAATCCACGTCATTTATTACATTATTTTGACCCCATAAGTATATTATTATCACAAACAAATAGTGATAAACTAATTGTGGATTGAAATAACAATTATGTATATCTAAAAATATAAGTATTAAGAATCAATAGAAACAAAATCAAGATTTAAATCATGATTACCCTTGAATAATAATATATTAGGACAATGATGTTATATGTAGACTCCACCCACACATAAAAAATTATTGTTTTACTATAATAACTGTCACATAGAAGACATATTTTGAATTTATTTTTCATTTAATTTACATCCTTTCTTTGTTTTGGGGGTTTCCCTTGGTTTTAGGGAGGAATAGATGAGTATTCATGAATTGGGCCAAACCGTGAGCCCAATTCCAGATTAAAAAATAAATTTTGTATCTTTTATAACTTTTTCATTTTTCAACATTTTTCATCCAATAAAATTCCTAGTTGACCTGCCCTAACCTATTAACACCACCAAGGTAATTTGAAGCTTTTAGAAATCCATAACTAGGGGTTATTTGGGTTTTTGTCTAAGGGGTTGGGCCTGCCCGAAAGCCCAATTCTTGTTTTAAAAATAAAATTTATTTTGTTATAACATATTCAATATTTGGGATTTGTCGGTGATTCCAAGTCTCACCCAAGACCAAGTAACCCAGCCGCGCGTCTGAACTCTCTCCCACTTCTTTGGAGCTCTGGATAATCGCGATATGGTGCCGAACTTCTTAGGGTTCCTCAAATCTCCCAGATTTGAAGAGGTAAAGTATTTCATTTATAACTCTCTCAATTCTCAATATTTTCCCTCCATTCCAGTTCCTAAATGAAATAATACATCATGTTCGAACGCTACCTAAATTTAGGATCTTTTAAATTTCAGATACTGGAGTTTTGGAGTGATTACTTCAAGATAAATCAAGTAAATGAGCCCTTTTCTTTCCTCTTTCAAATTACATTGGGATTAACTCATTGTTCTTAGGGTTTATTCTTTTATAATTGAGTTTACTAATGTCCAGAAACTAGGATTTCGTTCCTAGGGTTTAACTTTGGGCTTTCATGGCCAATTTGTGTGGTTTTAGGTTTGATCTAGTTCTCTCTTGGTGCAGCGGGGGTGCGATTTGATTTTCGCACGGAGATTCAATGGGTTTTGTTAATTTGGTGGGTGATTCCATTGTGTGTGCAATTTTTGTGAATTAGCTTGATGATTTCATGGTACTCTAATGTTTATTTCACTTGAATGTTTCTGTAATAATTGGTTTTAGTTGCATTTATAATGCAAATGAATTTTAAGTTCCAATTTATGGTGAAATTGAGGGGTTTCCATTCAAATCATTTATTGGTTCATTTTGGGATGCCCCATAGCTGAATTTTTTGTTTCATTAAAGGGTTTTGAACTGAAATTTTGTTTTAATAACTTACAAGTGTTATCATAGTGTGAAAGGTGGATATCTTAAAGAGCTTTGGGTGAAAAACAATGTGATGTTTTGAGAGGTTGTTTTATTGGAAATAAAATTATTTTATTGTGTGTTTTAAATGGTATAAAATGTGTGTAGCTAATGTACAATTTGTTTGTGACCAGTAGTGATATTTTATATGAAAAAGGATGTGTGTTGTTTGCTGAAATTATTTGAGCACAAAAAGGGGAAGCCCGGGTACTTAGGTGGGGCAGATTTGTACTAGTACGACTAGTGGATCGGATGGGTTTTGTCCCTGTTCCACTTAGCATCTGGATAACGACAACTCTAACTAAACTATTTGGATGATGATTGGGGACCACTAGGTTATGGGTATGTTCCCTACTAGTGGCTCGTGCACGAGAACTTATTTTTCTATGGATACTCTACACCGAGGTACGAGGTACATAGGGCCCGAGACAACCTAGTGCTTTGGGGTGTTTCCAATTTTGATGCTCATAGGATTTGTGGTATTTACCCTTGTTGTGGGTTTTTTTTGGCAGTAAATTACAGTATCTCACATGTATATTTAATGTTCTAACATTCTGAAATTCTCGGATTGAAAACTGTTTTCATTTGAAAGTTGCATTTCATTGAATTTTAACATTGTTTCACCTTGTGTATTAAAATTTCTTGATTTGTTCACATTGTATTGCATACTCTTTGGAATCAACTGGTGGTATAATATTGGGATTAGGCTCACACCCTACTTACACCCCTTGGGTGTAAGTAGACCTGCTTATGCTTGACTCAGGTAAAGGGAAGACTAAGGGTGATGGCGGTTCGGGATGTTAGTCCCCATCCTTGGGGCGGAGTTGCGGGGACAGATTGCGGGTGATGATCCCCTTGTCATGTGGAGTCCATGGGGATGTCTTTATGTTGAAATTAATTATTTTTAGACCACTTGTAGTGTCTTTAAACATATGTATTCAGATCTGGTTTTGTTAATAATTGTTTGTCATGAAAAATTCAGATTTTAATAATTGATTGTTTTTTTATGATTTCTGCATTCATACTCGGGTAAATCATTCCCAAACCAGATTTGTTTGATACCCGGGCACTTGTGCCAGCCCGTGGGGATAGGGAACGCCCTTCGGGCCTTGCCACGGGCCGGTTTTGGTGTCGTTAATGGTGGTAACCAGATTCGGTTTGTGACAAAATGGTATCAGAGGAGGTTAATGTTTTTGGGTTATATTGTTATTTTGATATGAGTCAGGATAGACAGGAGCTTGGACTTTCGGGGCTCGGGGTATTGGTTGTGAGTAGGGTTCCTGGCCCGAACCTCTCATGGCAGACCTTGAGTCACCATAGGATGTTGGAATTTACTGATTGACTTCACTTCCAGGTGAGACATGTGGTCTGCAGACCACATGTGGACATCAGACAGATGTGGAGTAGTTGTTTCTTTTATTACAAGAATGTGTTTTGTTTGTTTATATTTTATGTATTTGATTACAATTTTCAGAATTGTGGTATTGACTATTGTTTTGTGACTGTTGCATTTTGTAGCAACATGCCTCCCCGAAATGCTCCCACACACCCACAGGAGGAAGCTGGAGAGAGTTCTCACACCCCGATTGATCAGAGGCTCGTGGAGGCTGTTGTTAGGGCTATCCAATGTTTGGGACAGGGACCATCTCATACTCTTATTCCTGTTAGGGTGGAGGAGACAAGTCCTAGAAAATATAATGCACAAGAATTTCTGAAAAACAAGCCTCCTACCTTCTAAGGTAGCACAGAACCCCAAGAAGCAGAAGAATGGCTCGAGAAGATCGAGCGTATGTTTGAGTTCCTGGAAACAGCCGAGGAGCTCAGGGTGATGTTTGCCTCCTTTCTGTTGGAGGGTCCCAGCCGTAAATGGTGGGAGTCAATGCTTCAGTCTGGGAAGAATGAGCAGATGCGTTGGGGAGATTTCAAGGCTGTCTTCAATGAACAGTATTCCCCTGAGGTGTTGGCTTATGCCAGGTCTAGAGAGTTCATGGAACTTGTTCAGGGGAATCTATCTATGATGGATTATGCCAACTGTTTCGCTGAATTGGTTCGGTATGCTCCAGAAATTGTCTCTAATGAGCAAGCGAAGGCCTAGAGGTTTGAGAAAGGCTTGCGACCAGAGATATACTCCCAGGTGTTCTTGTTTAAGCTGAGGACCTATGCTGAGGTTGTTGATCGGGCGTGCATGGTGGATATTGATAGGAATGGTAGTGCTGGTTTCTATGGTTCAGTATCAGCAGTGGGTAGTGGCAACTCCTCAGAGACGAAAAGGAAGCGGGAGGATCATGTGAAGAATGGAGGGGGAAGTTCAGGCCACTCTTCCAGGAAGATTTCTTCTGTGGCTTCTGATGCGAGATCGGTCTTGTGCCACCAATGTAGGAGGCCTGGGCATATCTGACCAGAATTTCCTCTTCCTCTGAATCCTTGTTACCAGTGTGGAGGTATAGGGCATTTGCAGCGCTTTTGCGGTGTGGCACATCCACTCCCAAGTGGGGCAGGGTCAGTGGCTTCAAGAGGAGTGCCAACACAGTCCGAGCCGTCGAGGACTGGGGGATCTCGATTTGGTGGTCATGTTGGTAGGGCTGGATCATCTTCTGGGCAGAGCCAGTTTAGCGCACAACCACAGGCTAGCGGTCATCCTCAGGAAGATACTGGACATCTCCATGCAGTGGATCAGTCACCAGCAGGATCAGATGCGGGACCGTCGACAGTTCGAGGTATCGTTCTGATCGCTTCTTCTATAGCTACTGTTCATTTTGATACTGGTGCCTCTGTTTCATTCATTTCTGGAAATTTTTTGGACATGCTGAATTTTCCAACTGAGTTGATGTCTTTTGCGATGGAGTTGGTGACACCATTGGGAATGAAGAAGGAGCACCTCCTAAGGTGCCCCTCGTGTTCACTTTCTGTGTCAGGGGTCGAGATGGAGTGGGACCTCTTGGTCTTAGATATGGACCTTTATGATGTCATACTCGGGATGAATTGGCTAGTAAAATTCCAGGCACACATCGATTGCTACAGACGGCGTGTGAGTTTCACATCACATGATGGGAGTCGTCAGGTTTTTCATGGAGAATGGGATCCACGATCAAGTCGTGCAGGGCCTCCACTACCAGATTTTGGAAGTGTTATCTTCCAGTTATCTTCGATTGTGCTAGAGTATGGTCTTTCCCCTGAAGTTTCACTACCTCGTGTAGTGAATGGGTTTCCCGAGGTATTCCCTGATGATTTTTATGGTTTGCCCTCGGAGCGGGATGTGTAGTTTTCGATTGATCTGGCACCGGGAATACATATGATATATCTTCCCTCTTATCACATGGCCCCCACAGAGTTGAAGGTATTAAAGATACAACTGGATGACTTAGAATCCAAAGATTCATTCTCCCGAGCATCTCTCCTTGGGCCGCTCCTGTGTTGTTCTCAAAAAAGGCTGATGGATCCCTCCGGTTGTGCATTGACTACCGGAAGGTGAATAAGGTAACAATTAAAAACATATACACATTACCCAGAATAGATTATTTGTTTGATCAGTTGAAGGGGGAAAAGTGGTTCTCAAAGATAGACCTGCGTTCAGGGTATCATCAACTCAGGGTGAAGGAGTCAGATATCCCTAAGACAGCCTTCTGAAGCAGGTACGACCACTTTGAGTATTTTGTCAGGCCCTTCGGAGTGACCAATGCTCCAACGGTATTTATGGCACTTATGAATAGGGTGTTCCATCAGTATCTTGATTCCTTTGTTGTGGTGTTCGTGGATGACATTATGGTATACTCTTGCTCTGAGGAGGAACACGAACATCACTTGAGGATCATTTTGGGTACATTATGAGATCACCGCCTCTATGCAAAGTTGTCAAAGTGCACTTTTTGGATTAGAGAGGTGAGATTTCTGGGGCATGTGATCTCAGAGCATGGAGTTTCAGTGGACCCTGAGAAAATTAGTGCAGTCATGTCATGGGAGAAACCGAAGAATGTGTTCGAGATCAGGTGTTTTCTTGTCTTAGCCGGTTATTACTGGAGAGTAGTTCAGGATTTCTCTCGGCTTGATTCACCGATGACTTTCCTCACCCGGAAAGGGGTGAAGTTTGTATGGGGTCCAGAATGTCAGGCATCGTTCGAGGAGCTGAAGAGGCAGCTGACTACCGCCCCCGTGCAGATTTTTCCAGAGGCTGGAAAGGGATATGTGGTATATTGTGATGCTTCAGGAATGGGTCTTGGGTGCGTGCTAATGAAAGATGATCATGTGGTCACGTATGGCTCTCGCCACCTTCGACCACATGAAAAGAACTACCCAACCCATGACTTGGAGTTGGTAGCGGTGATGCATGCTTTGAAGACTTGGCATCACTACCTCTTTGGGGGGAAGTTTGTGGTATAATCTGATCACAAAAGCTTGGATTATATCTTCTCGCAGAAGGACCTCCACGTGAGGCAACGTCGCTGGATCGAGTACTTGCAGGGGTTTGACTTTGACATTTTCTATACCCCAGGAAAGGGTAATGTAGTGGCCGACGCTTTGAGTACAAGAGTTCCAGTGCAGGCTTTGAGGAAGTCTAGTGATGAGTGGGCATTGATGGGTCTTTTTTTTCAGATGCATGTGGAGACCAGGGAATACAGTGGAGGGGCATTCTTGGAAAGTGTCCAGTTGAATCCTTCTCTGTTGGAGTTGATTCAGCAGGAACAGCCTAGTGATGATCTTTGTCAGCGGTCTAAGCAGTTCCTTCATGGTGGGGAGACATCCTCTGATTGGTCGTCGTCTCCCAAGGGAATCTAGTGCTTCAAGGTCCGTTCAGTAGTGCCATTATCTCTGCGGAAGGTGGTGATGCATGATAGCCACCAGTCTCAGTGGGCTGTCCATCCGGGTGCCACTAAGATGTATTATGATGTTCGTCGGCAGTTTTGGTGGCCTGGTATGAGACGGGACATAGAAGACATTGTTTCGAGATGCTACACATGTCAGCAGGTGAAAGCAGAGCACCAAAGGCAATCCGGTTTGCTCCACCCACTACCCATTCCTACCTGGAAGTGGGAAGAGGTTTCCATGGACATCATTGTTGGCTAACCTCGTACACCTCGAGGTATGAATGCTATTTGGGTGGTGATTGATCGTCTGGCCAAATCAGCCCACTTCATTCCGATAAAAGATACAACTAATGTAGATGAGTTGGGCCATTTGTATCTTCCGGAAGTGGTGAAACTCCATGGTGTACCATCAGCTGTTCTCTCGGATAGAGACCCCCGCATCACTTCTCGATTTTGGGAAGGCCTTCAGAAGGCCTTGGGGTCTCATATTAAGATGAGCACGGAATACCACCCACAGACGAATGGTCATACAGAGCGAGCAATTCAGATATTGGGGGACATGCTTCGTTCATGTGTCCTGGACTTTGGAGGTTCATGGGATAGCCATTTGGGATTGTTAGAGTTTGCTTATAATAATAGTTACCAATATACGATTCGAATTGCCCCTTTTGAGGCGCTCTATGGTCGGCCTTGTCGGTCCCCCCTATGTTGGGGTGAGGTAGAATAGACTTCCATGTTGGGGCCGATCCTTGTGTAGGAGACTTCTGGGAAGGTCATGTTGATCAGGCAGCACTTATTGACAGCTCAGAGTCTTCATAAATCTTATGCTGACCGGAGGCGTCGAGACCTAGAGTTTTCTGTGGGTGACATGGTATTCTTAAAAGTGGCCCCTCATCTGGTCCATCGTCGATTGGGGAAGCAAGGTAAGCTGATGCCATGGTATGTCGGACCCTTTGAATTTATCGAGCATATTGGTAAGGTGGCATATAGGTTGGCCTTACCTTCTCAGTTGACGTCTATCCATGATGTCTTCCACGTCTCTCAGTTGAAGAAATACAATCCGGATCCATCCCTTGTGTTGAGTTGGGAAGAACTGGAGATAGATCCTGACTTGTCTATCGTTGAGAGACCGATGAAAATAGTGGACTCCCAAGAGAAGATACTTTGAGGAAAGTCTATTCCTTTATTCCGGGTTTTATGGAACCATGGGAATGATATACATGAGACATGGGAGTGAAAGTCATGGGTCGAGGAAGAGTACCCATTCTTATTTTCCAACCGAGATTCATGTTGACTTTACGGGGTGGAAAGTCCTTCATGGTGGGGAGAATTGTAACATACAGGACATATTTTGATGGTATTTTTCATTTAATTTACATCCTTTCTTTGTTATGGGGGTTTCCCTATGTTTTAGGGAGGAATAGATGAGTATTCATGAATTGGGCCAAACCGTGAGCCCAATTCCAGATTAAAAAATAAATTTTGTATCTTTAATAACTTTTTCATTTTTTAACATTTTTCATCCATTAAAATTCCTAATTGACCTCCCTTAACCTATTAACACCACCAAGGTAACTTGGAGCTTTTAGAAATCCATAACCTGGGGTTATTTGGGTTTTTGTATAAGGGGTTGGGCCTGCCCGAAAGCCCAATTCCTGTTTTAAAAATAAAATTTATTTAGTTATAACATATTCAATATTTGTGAATTTTCGGTAATTCCAAGTCTCACCCGAGACCAAGCAATCCATCCGCGCGTCTGAACTCTCTCCTAGCTCTTTGGAGCTCTGGATAATCTAGATTTGGTGTCGAACCTCTTAGGGTTCCTCAAATCGCCCAGAATTGAAGAGGTAAAGTATTTCGTTCATAACTCTCTCAATTATCAATATTTTTCCTCCATTCCAGTTCCTAAATTAAATAATACATCTTCTTTGAACGTTACCTAAATTTGGGATCTTTTAAATTTCAGATACTGGAGTTTTGGAGTGATTACTTCAAGATACTTCAAGTAAATGAGCCCTTTTCATTCCTCTTTCAAATTACTTTGGGTTTAACTCATTGTTCATAGGGTTTCTTCGGTAATAATTGAGTTTACTAATGTCCAGAAACTAGTATTGCAATCCTAGGGTTTAAATTTTGGATTTCTTGTCCAATTTGTGTGGTTTTAGGTTTGATCTAGTTCTCTCTTGGTGCGGTGGGGGTGCGATTTGATTTTCGCACGGAGATTCAAGGGGTTTTGTTAATTTGGTAGGTGATTCCATTGTGTGTAAAATTTTTGTGAATTAACTTGATGTTTTCATGGTACTCTAATGCTTATTTCACTTGAATGTTTCTGTAAAAATTGGTTTTAGTTTCATTTATAATGAAAATGAATTTTAAGTTCCAATTTTTGGTGAAATTGAGTGGTTTCCATTCAAATCTTTTATTGGTTAATTTTGGGATGCCCCATAACATAATTTTTGGTTTCATTAATGGGTTTTGAACTGAAATTTTGTTTTAATTACCTACAAGTGTTATCATAGTGTGAATGGTTGATATCTTAAAGAGCTTTGGGTGAAAAACAATGTGATGTTTTGAGAGGTTGTTTTATTGGAAATAAAATTATTTTATTGTGTGTTTTAAATGGTATAAAATGTGTGTAGCTAATGTACAATTTGTTTGTGACCAGTAGTGATATTTTATATGAAAAGGTATGTGTGTTGTTTGCTAAAATTATTTGAGCACAAAAAATGGGAAGCCCGGGTACTTAGGTGGGGCAGATTTGTACTAGTACGGCTAGTGGATCAGATGGGTTTTGTCCCTGTTCCACATAGAATCTGGATAACGAAAACTCTAACTAAACTATTTGGATGATGATTGGGGACCACTAGGTTATGGGTATGTTCTCTACTAGTGGCTCGTGCATGAGAACAGATTTTTCTATGGTTACTCTACACCGAGGTACGAGGTACATAGGTCCCGAGACAACCTAGTGCTTAGGGGTGTTCCCGATTTTGATGCTCATAGAATTTGTGGTATTTACCCTTGTTGTGGGTTGTTTTAGATAGTAAATTACAGTATCTCACATGTCTATTTAATGTGCTAACATTCTGAAATTCACGGATTGAAAACTGTTTTCATTTGAAAGTTGCATTTCATTGAATTTTAACATTGTTTCACCTTGTGTATTAAAATTGCTTGTTTTGTTCACATTGTATTGAATACTCATTGGAATAAAGTGGTGGTATCATATTGGGATTAGTCTCACACCCTAATTACACCCCTTGGGTGTATGTAGACCTGCTTATGCTTGACTCAGGTAAAGGGAAGGCTAAGGGTGATGGCGGTTCGGGATGTTAGTCCCCATCCTTGGGGCGGAGTTGCGGGGACGGATTGCGGGTGATGATCCCCTTATAATGTGGTGTCCATGGTGATGTATTTATGTTGTCATTATTTTTTTTAGAACACTTGTAGTGTCTTTAAACATATGTATTCAGATCTGGTTTTGTTAATAATTGTTTGTCATGAAAAATTCCATATTTTAATAATTGATTGTTTTTTTATGATTTCTACTTTCATACTCGGGTAAATCGTTCGCAAACCAGATTTGATTGATACCCGGGCACTTGTTCCAGCCCGTGGGGATAGGGAACGCCCTTCGGGCCTTGCCACGGGCCGGGTTTGGTGTTGTTAATGGTGGCAACCAGATTCGGTTCGTGACAAAATGGTATCAGAGGAGGTTAATGTTTTTGGGTTATATTGTTATTTTGAGATGAGTCGGGATAGATAGGAGCTTGGACTTTCGGGGATCGGGGTATTTGTTGTGAGTAGGGTGCCTTGCCCGCACCTCTCATGGAAGACCTTGAGTCACCATAGGATGTTGGAATTTACTGATTGACTTCACTTCCAGGTGAGACGTGTGGGCTGCAGACCACATGTGGACATCAGGCAGATGTGGAGTAGTTGTTTCTTTTATTACAAGAATGTGTTTAGTTTGTTTATATTTTATGTATTTGATTAAAATTTTCAGAATTGTGGTATTGACTATTGTTTTGTGACTGTTGCATTTTTTAGCAACATGCCTCCCCGGAAAGCTCCCACGCACCCACAGGAGGAAGCTGGAGAGAGTTCTCCCACGCCGATTGATCAGAGACTCGTGGAGGCTGTTGTTCGGGCTATCCAAGCTTTGGGATAGGGACCATCTCATACTCCTATTCCAATTAGGGCAGAGGAGACAAGTCCTATAAATGATAAATCACAAGAGTTTCTGAAAAACAAGCCTCCTACCTTCCGAGGTAGCGCAGATCCCCAAGAAGCAGAAGAATGGCTCGAGAAGATCGAGCATATGTTTGAGTTCCTGGAAACACCCGAGCAGCTCATGGTGAAGTGTGCCTCATTTCTATTGGAGGTTCCCAACTGTAAATGGTGGGAGTCAGTGCTTCAGTCTGGGAAGAATGATGAGATGCGCTGTGGAGATTTCAAGGCTGTCTTCAATGAACAATATTGCCCTGAGGTGTTGGCTTATGCCAGGTCTAGAGAGTTCATGGAACTTGTTCAGGGGAATCTATCTGTGATGGAGTATGCCAACCGTTTCGCTGAATTGGTTCGGTATGCTCCAGAAATAGTCTCTAATGAGAAAGCGAAGGCCTAGAGGGTTGAGAAAGGCTTGCGACCAGAGATATACTCCCATGTGTTCTTGTTTATGTTGAGGACCTATGCTGAGGTTGTTGATCGGGCGTGCATGGTGGAGATTGATAGGAAAGGAATTGCTGGTTTCTATGGCTCAGTATCAGCAGTGGGTAGTTGCAGCTCCTCAGAGAAGAAAAGGAAGCAGGAGGATCATGTGAAGAAAGGAGGGGGTAGTTCAGGCCACTCTTCCAGGCATTTTTCTTCTGCGACTTCTAATGTGAGATAGGACGTGTGCCACCAATGTGGGAGGCCTGGGAATATCCGACCAGCATGTCCTCTTCCTCCGAAGCCTTGTTACCAGTGTGGAGGTATAGGGAATTTTCAGCACTTCTGCGGTGTGGCACGTCCACGCCCAAGTGGGGAAGGGTCAGTGGCTTCAAGAGGAGTGCCATCACAGTCCGAGCCGTCGAGGACTGGGGGATCTCGATTTGCTGGACGTGGTGGTAGGGATGGATCATCATCTGCGCAGAGCCAGTTCAGGGCACAACCACAGACTAGCAGTCGTCCTGAGGCAGATACTGGACATCTCCATGTAGTGGATCAGTCACCAGCAGGATCAGATGCGGGACCGTCGACAGTTCGAGGTACCATTCTGATCACATCTTCTATAGCTACTGTTCTTCTTGATACTAGTGCCTCTATTTCATTCATTTCTGGAAATTATGTAGACATGCTGAATTTTCCAACTGAGTTGATGTCTTTTGCGATGGAGTTGGTGACACCATTGGGAAAGAAGAAAGAGCAGGGCCTGAGGTTCCTCTCGTGTGCACTTTCTGTGTCAGGGGTCGAGATGGAGTGGGAACTCTTGGTCTTAGATATGGTCCTTTTTGATGTCATACTCGGGATGGATTGGCTAGTAAACTTCTAGGCACACATCGATTTCTACAGATGGCGTGTGAGTTTCACATCACCTGATGGGAGTCGTCAGGTTTTTCATGGAGAATGGGATCCACGATCAAGTTGCACAGGGCCTCCACTCCCAGAGTTGGGAAGTGTTATCTTCAAGTTATTTTTGATTGTTCTAGAGGATGGTCTTTCCCATGAAGGTTCACTAACTGGTGTAGTGAATGAGTTTCCCGAGGTATTCCCTGATGATTTTTCTGGTTTTCCCCCAGAGCGGGATGTGGAGTTATCGATTGATCTAGCGCCGGGAACACAGCCGATATCTCTTCCCTCTTATCGCATGGCCCCCACTGAGTTGAGGGAATTAAAGATATAGCTGTAAAACTTAGAATCCAAAGGATTCATTCGCCCGAGCGTCTCTCCTTGGGCCGGTCCTGTGTTGTTTTCAAAAAATGCTGATGGATCCCTCCGGTTGTGCATTGACTACCAGAAGCTAAATAAGGTAACAATTAAAAACAAATACCCTTTGCCCAGAATAGATGATTTGTTTGATCAGTTGAAGGGGGAAAAGTGGTTCTCAAAGACAGACCTGCGTTCAGGGTATCATCAACTCAGGGTGAAGGAGTAAGATATCCCTAAGATAGCCTTCCGAAGCAGGTACGACCACTTTGAGTATTTGGTCATGCCCTTCGGAATGACCAAGGATACATCGGTATTTATGGCACTTATGAATAGGGTGTTCCATCAGTATCTCGATTCATTTGTTGTGGTGTTCATGGATGACATTCTGGTATACTCTTGCTCTGAGGAGGAATACGAACATCACTTGAGGATCGTTTTGGGTACATTACGAGATCACCGCCTCTATACAAAGTTGTCAAAGTGAACTTTCTAGATCAGAGAGGTGAGACTTCTGGGGCATGTGATCTCAGAGCATGGAGTTTTAGTGGTCCCTGATAAAATTAGTGTAGTCATGTCATGGGAGAAACCGAAGAATGTGTTCGAGATCAGGTGTTTTCTTGGCTTGGCCGGTTATTACAGGCGATTCGTTCGGGATTTCTCTCGGCTTGCTTCACTGATGACTTCCCTCACCCGGAAAGCGGTGAAGTTTGTATGGGGTCCAGAATGTCAGGCATCATTCAAGGAGCTGAAGAGGTGGCTGACTACTACCCCATGCGAATTTTTCCAGAGGCTGGAAAGGGATATGTGGTCTATTGTTATGCTTCAGGTATGGTTCTTGGGTGCGTGCTTATGCAAGATGATCATGTGGTCGCGTATGGCTCTCTCCAAATTCGACCACATGAAAAGAACTACCCAACCCATGACTTGGAGTTGGATGCGGTGATGCATGCTTTGAAGACTTGGTGTCACTACCTCTTTAGGGAGAAGTTTGTGGTATACTCTGATCAAAAAATCTTGGCTTATATCTTCTCGCAGAAGGCCCTCAACGTGAGGCAACATCGCTAGATCGAGTACTTGCAGGGGTTTGACTTTGACATTGTCTATACCCCAGGCAAGGGTAATGTAGTGGCCGATGCTTTGAGGAGAAGAGTTCCAGTGCAGGCATTGAGGAAGTCTAGTGATGAGTGGGCATTGATGGGTCTCCATTCTTAGATGCATGTGGAGACCATGGAATATAGTGGAGGGGCATTCTTGGCAAGTGTCCAGTTGACTCTTTCTCTATTAGAGTTGATTCAGCAGGAACAGCCCAGTGATGATCTTTGTCAGTGGTCTAAGCAGTTCCTTCATGGTGGGGAGACATCCTCTGATTGGTCGTCGTCTCCCAAGGGCATCTTGTGCTTCAAGGGCCGTTCAGTAGTGCCATTATCTCTGTGGAAGGTGGTGATGCAAGATAGCCACCAGTCTCAGTGGGTTGTCCATCCGGGTGCCACTAAGATGTATTATGATGTTCGTCAGCATTTTTGGTGGCCTGGAATGAGACGGGATATAGCAGACATTGTTTCGAGATGCTACATAAGTCAGCAGGTGAAAGCAGAGCACCAAAGGCAATCCAGTTTTCTCCAACCACTACCCATTCCTACCTAGAAGTGGGAAGAGGTTGCCATGGACTTCATTGTTGGCTTACCTCGTACACCTCGGGGTAAGAATGCTATTTGGGTGGTGATTGATCGTCTGACCAAATCATCCCACTTCATTCCGATAAAAGATACAACTAAAGTAGATGAGTTGGGCCATTTGTATCTTCAGGAAGTGGTGAGACTCCATGGTGTACCATTAGCTGTTGTCTCAGATAGAGACCCCCGCTTCACTTCTCGATTTTGGGAAGGCCTTCAGAAGACCTTGGTGTCTCAGATTAAGATGAGCACAGCATACCACCCACAGATGGATGGTCAGAAAGAGAGGGCAAATCATATATTGGAGGACATGCTTCGTGCATGTGTCCTGGACTTTTGAGGTTCTTGGGATAGCCATCTGGGATTGGTAGAGTTTGATTATAATAATAGTTACCAATCTACGATTCGAATGGCCCCTTTTGAGGCGCTCTATGGTTGGCCTTGTCGGTCCCCCCTATGTTGGGCTGAGGTAGGAGAGACTTCACTGTTGGGGCCGAGCCTTGTGCAGGAGAATTCTGATAAGGTCAAGTTGATCAGGCAGCGCTTATTGACAGCTCAGAGTCGTCATAAATCTTATGCTGACAGGAGGCGTCGAGACCTGGAGTTTTCTGTGGGTGACAGGGTATTCTTAAAAGTGGCCCCTCGTCTGGGCCATCGTCGATTGGGGAAGCAAGGTAAGCTGATGCCACGGTATGTCGGACCCTTTGAGATCACCGAGCATATTGGTATGGTGGCATACAGGTTGGCCTTACCTTCTCAGTTGACGTCTATCCATGATGTCTTCCACATCTCTCAGTTGAAGAAATACAATCTGGATCCATCCCATGTGTTGAGTTGGGAAGAACTGGAGATAGAGCCTGACTTGTCTATCGTTGAGAGACTGATGAAAATAGTGGACTCCCAAGAGAAGATATTTCGAGGAAATCTATTCTGTTAGTCCGGGTTTTATGGCATCATGGGAATGATACACATGAGACATTGGAGCGAAAGTCATGGGTCGAGGAAGAGTACCCATTCTTGTTTTTCAACCGAGATTCATGTTGACTTTCTAGGGCGTAAAGTCCTTCATGGTGGGGAGAGTTGTCACATAAAAGACATATTTTGAAGGTATTTTTCATTTAATTTACATCCTTTCTTTGTTTTGGGGGTCTCCCTAGGTTTTAGGGAGGCATAGATGAGTATTCATGAATTGGGCCAAACCGTGAGCCCAATTCCAGATTAAAAAATACATTTTGTATCTTTATTAACATTTTCATTTTTCAACATTTTTCATCCATTAAAATTCCTAATTGACCTCCATTGAGCTATTAACACCACCAAGGTAATTTGGAGCTTTTAGAAATCCATAACCAGGAGTTATTTGGGTTTTTGTCTAAGGGGTTGGGCCTGCCCGAAAGCCAAATTCCTGTTTTAAAAATAACATTTTATTTTGTTATAACATATACAATATTTGGGCTTTGTCGGTGATTCTATGTCTCACCCAAGACCAAGTAACCCAGCCGCGCGTCTGAACACTCTCCCACCTCTTTGGAGCTCTGGATAATCGCAATTTGGTGCCGAACTTCATAGGGTTCCTCAAATATCCCAAATTTGAAGAGGTAAAATATTTCTTTCATAACTCTCTCAATTATCAATATTTTTCCTCCATTATAGTTTTTAAATGAAATAATACATATTTTTCGAACGTTCCCTAAATTTGGGATCTTTTTAATTTCAGATACTAGAGTTTTGGAGTGATTACTTCAAGATACTTCAAGTATATGAGCCCTTTTCTTTCCTCCTTCAAATTACTTTGGGTTTAACTCATTTGTCTTAGGGTTTCCTCGGTTATAATTGAGTTTACTAATGTCCAAGAACTAAGATTTAGAACCTAGGGTTTAACGTTGGGCTTTCTTGGCCAATTTGTGTGGTTTTAGGTTTGATCTAGTTCTCTCTTGGTGCGGCGGGGGTGCTATTTGATTTTCGCATAGAGATTCAAGGGGTTTTGTTAATTTGGTAGGTTATTCCATTGTGTGTGCAATTTTTTGTAATTTAGCTTTCTATTTTCATTGTAATCTAATGTTTATTTCATTTGAATGTTTCTGTAAAAATTGGTTTTAGTTGCATTTATAATGCTAATGAATTTCAAGTTCCAATTTTTGGTGAAATTGAGGGGTTTCCATTCAAATATTTTATTGGTTCATTTTGGGATGCCCCATAACTGAATTTGTGGTTTCATTAAATGATTTTGAACTGAAATTTTGTTTTAATAACTTAAAAGTGTTATCATAGTGTGAAATCTGGATATCTTAAAGAGCATTGGTTAAAAAACAATGTGATGTTTTGAGAGGTTGTTTTATTGGAAATAAAATTATTTTATTGTGTGTTTTAAATGGTATAAAATGTGTGTAGCTACTGTAAAATTTGTTTGTGACCAGTACTGTTATTTTATATGAAAAAGGATGTGTGTTGTTTGCTGAAATTATTTGAGCACAAAAAGGGGAAGCCCAGGTACTTAGGTTGGGCGGATTTTTACTAGTACGGCTAGTGGATCGGATGGGTTTTGTCCCTATTCCACTTAGCATCTGGATAACGACAAATCTAACTAAACTATTTGGATGATTATTGGGGACCAAAAGGTTATGGGTATGTTCCCTACTAGTGGCTCATTCACAAGAACAGATTTTTCTATGGTTACTCTACACCGAGGTACGAGGTACATAGGGCCCGAGACAACCTAGTGCTTAGGGGTGTTCCCGATTTTGATGCTCATGGGATTTGTGGTATTTAGCCTTGTTGTGGGTTGTTTTTGGAAGTAAATTACAGTAGCTCACATTTCTATTTAATGTGCTAACATTCTGAAATTCTCGGATTGAAAACCGTTTTCATTTGAAAGTTGCATTTCATTGAATTTTAACATTGTTTCACCTTGTGTATTAAAATTGCTTGTTTTGTTCACATTGTATTGCATACTCTTTGGAATCAACTGGTGGTATCCTATTGGTCTTAGGCTCACACCCTACTTACACCCCTTGGGTGTATGTAGACCTGCTTATGCTTCACTCAGGTAAAGGGAAGGCTAAGGGTGATGGCGGTTCGGGATGTTAGTCTCCATCGTTGGGGTGGAGTTGCGGGGACGGCTTGCGGGTGATGATCCCCTTGTCATGTGGAGTCCATGGGGATGTCTATATATTGTCATTATTTGTTTTCAGACCACTTGTAGTGTCTTTAAACATATTTATTCAGATCTTGTTTTGTTAGTAATTGTTTTTCATGAAAAATTTCAGATTTTAATAATTGATTGTTTTTTTATGATTTCTGCTTTCATACTCGGGTAAATCGTTCCCAAACCAAATTTGTTTGATACCCGAGAACTTGTGCCAGCCCGTGGGGATAGGGAACGCCCATCGGGCCTTTCCACAGGCTGGGTTTGGTGCCGATAATGGTGGCGACCAGATCCGGTTCGTGACACTAACTCTTTACCAGAATATTTAAAAAGTAATAATAGGTAATTTCATAAACTTAGGATATCTTTAGAACATAGAATCTTATAGAATTTATAAAGAATTTTCCAACGATAAAATTCACATTCACCCAATTTATATATCTGCAAGGCCTGAAGGGTTTTATTGATCTACCTATGATGACTACTATATCTAGGGATCTAATAAAAAGTAAATACAAATGTTTTATTACTCACATAATAGATAATCATGTATTGGAAACTATACAAAGAATTCATTATGATAAAACTATGTGTCAATTGCGTATATATAAAAATAGTCTTTCCAAAAACAATGAAACAACCAAATAGACTAATATAAAATAAAATTAAAAACAATAACTCATACGCTACATCAATGCATGAAGTTAATTTATAGAAATATCACATTCTAGTAGGATAAAAAAATTGGATGGAAAGAACAATATGTATTACTCCAATGTTGGAACCATACCTAAACTGCACCATAATAAATCGTCTCCTTATTACCCACAGTCACTCACCATATACCATACCATTATTTATCAAATCACGTAAACCCAAAATTGAAAATATACTAGAGAATGAGACCCTGAAAAAAAAATGATACCCATAAACACTGATTGTGGTAAGCTAGGTTTCAGATAAACATTCCTTGTAGTATTTCAGCAATGAATTATAGAAATTTCATTTGATAATAATTATTAGTTATTCTATTTTGAATATTTAAAAATGAAATATGTTATATCATATTTTTCTAATGAACCCATGTTTATTAAATTATTTATTTCATAAAACATCCCCTAAAATAAAAAAATAAAGGTCACGAGAAATAAATTAGTATCATAAATTAATTATATAAAAAGATGAAATATTATAAAATTTTTAACAACCATATCCAATATATTTTCTCAATAATTTATTTTAAAAAATCAACTTTGTAAAATAAACAGTAAATTTATTTTTAATAGAATCATTAAAAAAATAAATAAATAAATTTAATAATACTAAATAACCATAAATTAAATGATATATATGTACACATAATAACCATTATATCAAGAAGTCTTAGAAAGATAAAAAATAAATGAAACATTTTCATCAAAAAAAATTACATTTTAGTGGATAAAAACGGAATGCATTGTTAACACCTATATATTACTGGATATGAAAAAGTCATCATTGACCAAAACCTATACCACATGTAATATTGACTAAACTAGTTGAATGGGAAACATGGGTTGCACTATGAATGCGTATAATGTATTATATTTTTTAATGAATAAATGGGATATACAATGAATTCTGATAGCACGTAAGCAACCACGCGTCAAAAAATCTATGATTTTTTACCACATTCTAATAATAAATTAATAAATTTATCATATAATAGTAATATATACTCTATATAACATTCACTAGACTATATTAAAACGTTATAAAAGTTCTATTTAATTTCAAATTTTAGATAAGATTCCAAAAAATAAGAATCATCACCAGATAACTAATAAAACAAAATTAATAAATCCCACATGTCACCTATAACACACTCACTTGAAATTATACATTATCATTCAAGAAAATAATTAATATGTATATAAAAATAAATAAATTCCCTAATAGGTCACAATACACCATATGAATATCAATTGAAAGTGGCCCAATTAAGGAACTCTCTTGTTTTAGTAATAGAATATTTCGAATTGAAAATCATTCCATTAAATCTAAAAATAAATGAATTGAGAAAAAAATTACATCATTCATTAATAAAAATAATGGAAAATAAATATTAATATCCATTTAAAAATATATCTTTTAGAACATTCCTCTATATCAACTATCATATAAAAGCACATTTATATTAAAATATATAATTAATATTACATAATTTTAATTCATTTGAAAACACAAACACATTGAATAAATTAAATAATTTAAAACATTAAACAATCAAATAATTCACGGAAAAAATGAGACAAATAAAAAAATTTGATTTAAAACACAATATATAAGAATATTACCGAACATTTAGTAGATAAATATCACATTAAAATCTAGAAAACCTATTAAAATATCAATTTTCCATGTGTAAAATTACATTCAATAATTTATAAAAATTATGAAATTTTTAATTTTTAATTTAATAATGTATGTAATGTTTTATGTGAAACAAAACATAATAGTATTCAAATAATAGTAAATTCGTAAAAATGTTTACCTCTAATGAAGTGGAACCTAGTCATAATGAACCTCCATAGATGGTAAATATAAAACTAAATAATAAAATAAAGTATACATAATCTTGAAAAATTATATGACTATAGTAGAACCATGTAAAATCTTAATATCATCCATCACAACCCCTACGGTTAATAAGAGTAATTTGAATCAAAAATAAAAATACTCAAGGAATAAGAGAAAAGATGAGAATAAGGAAAAGGAATTACCATAATAATCCACTTGAATTGTGAATGCATTTTCAATAAATCATAGTAGATGTGTGGTGGTTCTAAATTTTACATTCCCAAATCATGGTGAAACAAAATCAATGTGAGGGTTTCTAAAACAACTACTGTTGAAAGGGTTTTTTTTATGAATGATGTTATCTCATTTGAAATAATTATGCTATAATTCATTTGATTTACCATCCTAACTATCATAGATATTTATTTCCATTGATCTAATTTTACTTAAATAATTATTTAAATAATCCATCTTTTTAAAATGAGAATGAAATGTAAATATTTTTTCAAAATTTTAAGCTTAAATGATCATTCTCTATGGATGTTTCACAAAATCTAATAATTAACACCATATTATAAAACCAATATTGATTATACAGAATCACTTTAGCTATATCATACTAATAACTCTCTAGAGGATACATTATTGATATGAAAAATGTGATCCAGATTGGGAATAAAAAATTGCATCGTACAAAGTCATAAATGTGAATAAAGTCAAAAATTATATGATGTAGTAGATATCAATGGTTTTTTAAATGAACTAATATATCAGTGATGTTTGTGTGGATAATAGATAATAGAGGAGATCAATTTGAAAATTTTATATTATTTCAATAGAAGAAGGAGATATATTAGGATCTATTGATTGATGATTTTATGACATCAATAATTTTATATTCATATATTCAATACCATAATGATCATTTTTGAAGACATTATGAATAGGTAAAGCATTTTAATACCACTAAAAAATTAAATCATAGCATTACTAAGTCGTTAATTTTATAAATTAAAGTTCCAAAAGAATATTTTATAGAAAAATAATCACCATATTAATTATTTCATCTATTGACATTATATATAGTCATTATAGCATTATATAAAATATTACATCGAATAATGTTTAATAACAGATGAATTATTGATTTCATTTATAAAAAAATTAACATCCATAAATTAAACAATGTAGGGATATTGTTTCATAATTCAAAAATTTATTTGGCCTTTATAGAAGAGGGACCAAATTTTTTAAAATTAATTTATATAAAATAATTAAGTTGTTAATTTTCCCTGATGTTTTCATTATGATGGTAGTGAAATGATATGTTTATCAATGATAAAATAAATATTGAGCCCATAGATTATGATTTAATTTTATAATATGTTTTTATTTCAATATCAGTTATGTAAAGACCTGGAAATTTAATGGAAATTTTTTTCTTATATTTTTTTGAATTTTATGAGTTCACAGTTTCAGACGGCGTGTGATTCTGAGGCACGGATTGAAAGAAATGATCTGTTGAAGTTTTGTTATGTTTAAATTAATGTGCATAAGTAGTTTTCCTAAAAAAGTAGAAGAACTCTTAAACGGTTACTCAATATAGAAATTAGAGGCCACCATTGCGCTCAGGTTGGCAAGTTTACGCTTGGCGTGACTTTTGATTGGTCAGTTCAAGCCTTCTCTGAGAAAGCCTCAATATGGCATAATCATAAATAAAATAATTAAATAATGTTATTTTATTTTTCAAATTCTTATAACTCACAAACGGTAACTCGGATTAAAAATCTGATACCACTACTAAACTCATGAGGGAATGCTTTCTTTATGCAGATACTAATTTGGGTCAATGAGGGCCACCATAGAAACTTAGTTTTTGGCCGCATATAAAATAATTAAGTGACAATTATTTTATTGTAAAATTAATAAATTTTAAACGGAAACTTGGATTGAATATATGAGGGTACCATTAGGTTCGTTGGGCCGTGTTTCACTAAGGCAGAGCCTAACCTTGACCGCAGTGGGTCTAGAGTGTCTGTTAATAATTTTATGATCTTTTTTTTTGGTATGTTCAGTAAACGTACGTTTGGGATTTTATATATTTTCCACCATTGCATGAAATTGAAATATGAGTGCGCCGATGAACTCGCCGCACCAGTATTCGTTTAAGTGGGCATTTACCATAGTTGCCTTTTCTCAGGAGGAGAAGTTAATTTTGGGGATTTATATTAAATTAAATAGAATTGTTGTACAAAATTTTATTGTATAAAGAGTTGGTTATTTCATACAAGGGGGAGTTAGAGGTGGGGCCTACACCCACATAACCTCCCATGAGAGGAAAATGTGTGGTGGGGCCCACTCGAGCCCCTAACCCTTCAAATCCCCATTAACACCCCCTAAAATAATTTGACAACTACCCTTTTTAATGTGATATCTTCCCCTCCCTATCTCCCTATTAATTTTTTCCAACACCTTTTAATAAGTTGATTGATCCATAATTAATTAATTAATTAATTTAAGTGTTTGATTTTTGAAATCCTTAAGACATTCTTTTATAGAGGTGGTGTGTTTTTATTTTAGTTTGGTTGGTGATTATACTTTGGGTGGCTTTGGTTAATAGAGAGAACTCTCTTCCAAAAAATAATTGTTTTCTCACCGACGAAGAACTCAAGGCCTATGACCATCATGTTCTTCAATATCCATCCTCCGCGTCCATGGAGAAGTCTCCACCCGCGAGGAACGTCAACTATGCTTCCTCCTCGGATGCATCCAGACGTCAATGAATCAACATCATTATTGAATCCTCTTCCGCAAAAAGGACGAGCGAGAGTTGGAATCAAGGTAGGGGTTGTGAGTAATTCTACATGAATAAATTATCTTGTTCATGTTGAATCTGTTGAAATATCGTCAGCCAAATACTACTGCCTAACGCAGAGGGTGTGGGTCGGACAGACACATCCCGATGAACCTCCGATGTTTCCTGATTTTATTCCCGATGGAGGCATGTTGGAAGAGGTGGTGATGAGAGAAGGAGGCAGCCACACGTCGGCCACCTGCGGAAGAATCGAGGCCCACAACCGTGGGCCGCTCAGCCGAAGAAGAACCGCCCAGCCGTTGCCGGCCGAGCGGGTAGAATCACAACGCCCTTTGGCACAGTGCTGCGGAGGACCGCGGCCTACGCTACGCGGGCCTCTTTTGCGGGTGAACCGCTAGGCTCGTCGTTCGGCCGGGTTGGAGGAGGTTGGGGCATCCGCAGGTGCCGCGCGGGAGGGCAACAACTCGCCCATGCGGGCCGCTCACACTAGGATGACCAGCCGGCTTCGGCCAGCCCGATGGGAGGTCGGCGCCACTCGGCACTGCTGGTTCACGATGTCGCCCCCCCCCCCCCCTGACCCTCTCACCCCCCCCCCCTCCCCCGCTCTACACTGGCTCAGCCATCTGGACGAGTGGCGGCCTGCGGCGGGCCGGTGCGCCTTCCACATTCCCGGCCATTCCCCACCTGGCAGGGCCTAGCATTATCGGGTCGGGCCGACCCCTTATCTGGGTTGGACTCACCAAGCAAGGACGGGCTGACCCACCAGCCCTCTAGGCTTGACCGGCCAGACATGTTTCACATAAATGAGAATAACTTTAAGACCACACATTCGATCGATTTGCCGTATATGGAACTAGGATCCTCGTGACGAGTCGAACCTATTAAAATACTGTGTGTGTTTTGGTCAACATTGGAAAATTGCTGGGTTTGGAATGAGCGTGATTCTAACGGGGCCCTCAGAGTGGAAACACTTAAAACATATGGACTGGAACTTCGATTGATGTAACGTCAAATATGTTGGAATCATTTTGATTATAGAATATTTTTGGCATACTACACATGAGGATTAAGATCATTTAAATAATGGTCAAGATGGTTTTTTCATAAAAACCAACCAGGCCCCTAGAATGGAAAAGCCAATAACACTCAGATCGGGCATCCGATTGATGTGTCTTCTATCATGTTGGGATTATTTTGATGATAAAAAACTTCTGGATACATCAAATCTAGATATTTTGATAGTTGATGTATCATCCTTTTATTCGAGAAGTGGACAATCCCGGAATCGAGCATGTTGTGTGCGGAAACCATAGAGCTGGCTGTGACTGCAACGTCAACTGTGATGGAATCCTCTGTGGGTTTGATAGCACTGAGACTAGACTGAATCCTTGTGCGTTCGACATCAAAGAGACTGGAATGAATCCACAATGGGTTCCAAAGTGATGACAACTGTACTGGAATCCAACGTGGGTTCAACATCGATGACAACTGTACTAGAATCGTCCCTGGATTCAGTAGCGATGACTACTGTACTTGTATCCTAAGTGGCTCTGACAGTTTGGGTTTTGTATTTTTAACATGAGTGGGTCTGATAGAGTAGCTGGTGTAGTATCCAATGTGGGTCAGAAATCTTAGTTGTTCTAGTATCCTACGTGGGTCTGACTTCTTAGATGAACCAGTGACTACATCTGATCATCTCTATCGCAACATGAAAGATGAATAACTTTGTGACATGAGTCATGAAATTCAATTATTATCATCGATGTGATTTAATTGCTTTCATGTTGGGACGAGGTTGTGCTTGGGCTCAAGTGTTGGAGCCGAAATGTGAATGATAACTTAGGTATATGTATGGGGATATATCTAAGTAGGGCTGGTTGATACTTCATTATTGAATCTTTATATTCTGGTTTATCCTTGGTAGATTCTAGGAGACCTTCGGGGGTCTTGGGGTCCCTGCTGAGTATCGTATACTCACCCCTGCACGGGATATGCCCGCACTACATTGTGTTGGATGCAGACGACGGAAAACACTGATCGAGGTGGAGGATTATTGAGCTGGACACTACCCCGAGGTGGTCCACATGGTGAGACGTACATGGAGCAGATGGTCAGACATGAGGTGCTGAGGAGGCCATCTATACCCACCCGACAGGTGGGATTCCCGGAGGACGACTCAGTGGTTGCTGTTTTACATTACTGATGTTGTACTAGCTTTTGAGTTGTACTGTACTTTATAGTTGGGTTTGTATACTGGACTGTTTACTTTTCAGCACATACATTTGTATTCATTATTACTTAGTTCATACTTCTGTTGCATACTCTGTTTGTTTGTTTACTTTTATAAAGTAAATGCCTTCCCTTTTATCAGGATTTATGCCATTGGTGTTAGTTTCCTACCCCAGTCCTATAGAAGTCGGGCATAGGATAGTTACGGCATGGGCCCCGAGGATGGGTCTTGACAAATTGGTTTCAAAGGAGTCGGTTCTACAGCAAAACTTAGGATTGTGATCATTCTTTTATATGAAGCAATAGTTTTAAGAGTTTTGAGTATGGTTTTCAGTCTAGGGAGTCTAGTGTTTGTGTGGCGGACGATGTATCCATACACCAGGACCCTGACCACTGATTTCTGACTTAGTGCATTGAAACACTGATTGCATGTGTGTTTCAAAAGATTCCATTGTGGTCTCTTTGAGTCAGCTCACCAGGTATAACTTATTGACTTTGGCACACCTGTTCAATATCTGGATGCCACTTCAAAGTCAACTAGCTAGGGTTCCCGAGAGAGAGTACACAATGACAACCCACCGAGTGAAGAGGGTCTGGTGGAGGGCCCTCATACTATGTTGGCTCTTTCGGGTGGAGTACCAGCAGCACCGCCACCAATTGGGTAGTGGATTCCACCATCTGTACTAGTAGACGATGCATGCCGACAGAGCAGAATGTACGAGTTCCAGCAATAATGGACTATATGGTTTGAGGCAAGATAAATTTCCAGGAAGTAAAGGATGGAATGGAGGCGATTACTGGACATTTCAGCCTAGTTGATACACTATTAGAGCAGATGTTGATCATGGATACTAGTATTTTTCAGTCAGTGACTATGTGGATGGTCTACATAAGGATGATGTTTTGGTACTTGGACCATTTTCTGAGATGGTATCTTCAGGCAGTTTTCCAACTATATCACTACCCATTGGTCAGCAGACTCTATTGGCAGTACCGATAGAGGAAACTTGTAGGCTTAGTGTCATAGATGTGTTTCAGTACCAGATATCCCTCATGTTCTGAGGTTATCCCGACCCAATGGCAGCTAAGGACTAGCTTGAGGAGGTGAATGAGAGTTTTTTAGAGCTTATACAACTTCAACCTGACGACGTGTTGGCAGCTGAGTATTCATTGAGGTATGCCGATCTTTCCAGGTACTCGATGGATATGATTCAATTAGTGCTTTAGTGCTTAGAAATCTGAGAGAGGTGTGTTTAAGGATATATGAGCCATCACATTTTTTTCTATGCATTTCTACTTATGTTAGGGTTATAGAGAGAACCATTATGGTTTAATGTTCATTGGCTGAGCAGATACATCTAGTGAATGTTAATAGCAGGATAGAATTAAACTAATGTCAGTCGTAAATATTTGAGCATGTAAAATGTTTCGTGAAGAGGATGTGTTAAGGGCAGATGAATCTGCAAGGAAGTAGATGTGGAAACAATGCTAGGAGATCAACATGATGTGGTGAACCTTTCGCCGTGTTACAACAACCCGCCTTTGTTGTCCCCGTTAGGCTCATTGAGCTGAAGGTAAGGGAAGAGAGTATCTTCATGCTATCAAGGATTGTGACCCAAGGGCTCTATGAATGATTTGATGTATGTGTCTACTACTGGCTGCAGTATCTATAGACACGGGTACCAATAGTTCCTTCCTTCCACACATATTTTCCTAGACCTAGATTTTATAGTTAAGTTGTTGACACGACCCTCACTTCTAGAGATACCTTTGGGAGAGCTCGATAATCACATATTTGTCGACGGTGTGATCCGACCGTAGAGGCGAGTGTTTTGGTTAGAGCCTCTTGGTGGCAGTGTTGAGGCCTTACGATGTTAATTTGGTTATGGAATGGGCATCCACAGTTCATAAACATATTGAATATATTACGAAAAAGTTCTGGTTTATCTACAATGTTGGGATGAAGTTTTCCTTGGTTTGTGAAAAGAAAATCCAGGAAGCACAGAATGGAATCATGCATAAGAGTGTGTAGTGGATCACTCAGGAGTCGGCCAGACATATTTTTGTTCCAGACTTCTCCAGAGTTACAACACCACTATCAGCTTTGTCAAAGAATGGGAAACCATTCGTTTGGTCAGATAGATGCTAGCAGAGCTTACAGGAACTGAGGCAGAGTATGAATAGTGCGCCCATATTCATGCAACGATGGAGAAGGTGAAGATCATCCAGGAGAAGATGATGACTGCACAGAGAAGACAAAATTCCTATGCTGATAGGAGATGGAGACCACTGGAGTTTGAGGATGGTGACCATGTCTTCTTACGGGTCTCACCCAGACGATGTCTATAGAGAATTGGCCAGGACGACAAGTTATATTTGTGTTTCATCAGGCCTTTCCAAGTCCTCAGTAGAGACGGCGAGGTGGCTTACTGCCTTGCCCTTCCACCTCAGTTGCACCCGGTGCATGACGTCTTCCACATATCTCAGCTGAGACGATACGTGCACGACCCATCCCATGTCATCAACCATGGGGAGCTGGACATCGATGATGGGGAGACTTTCATGGAGGTCCCGGTGGAGATCGAGGACTGATCGGATCAAGTCCTACATGGATAGTCGATTACTCTGGTTCACATTCGTTGGCCACACGTGATCCTCCAGGAGAGCAGATGGGAGCAGGAGGCTCATATGCATGCTTAGTACCCACTTTTGTATCCCTAGTGTATGTTGTAGCTTTATGAGGACATAAATCACAGATGTGGGGGTAATGTAAATAACCGAAAAATTAAAGGATTTTTTTTAATTCTTTGTAATTTTACAAGTTCACAGTTTCTGACGGATCGCGATTCCGAGCCCCGGAGTTCCCGGAATGATCCATCGAAGTTTTGTTAAGCTTAAATTAACGCGCGTAAGAAATTTTTTTAAAAAGTGGAATAACACTTAAATGGTTAATTTAATCAGAAATTCGATGCCACCGTTGCGCTAAATATGGTGGTTATATACTAGGAATGAAATAAGTTTAGTCGGCGTGAGCCTCCTATGAGAAAACCTGAAAATGGTATAACCGTTAATAAAATAATTAAATAAAGTTATTTTATTTTTCAGATTCTTATAACTCAAAAATGGTAACTCAGATTAAAAATCTGAGACCACCGCTGAACTCACAAGGGTAATATTTCATTATGCAGATACTAACTTGGGTCGGTGAGGTCCACCAGATAATGTTAGTTTTTTTTCCAAAAATTAAATAATTAAGTGACAATTATTTTCTTGTAAAATTTATAACATTAAAATGGATACTCAGATTCGAAATCTGAGGGTACCATTGGGTTCGTTGGCACGTGCGTGACCTAGGTAGATCCTAACCTTGAAAACAGTGGGTCTAATGTGGCTGTTGAAATTTCCCAAAAAACTTTTCAGGTAAGTTCATTAAACTTACGTTTGGGATTTTATATCATTTGAACTGGTGCTCGGAATTGAAATCTGAGGGCACCGATGAACTTGCAGCATCAGTATTCGCTTAAGGGGACCATTACCATAGTTTCTTTTGCTCGGGAGGAGTAGATAAATTTGGGTATTTTTATTAAATTAAATAATATTATTGTACACAATTTTATTGTTTAAATTGTAGGTTATTTCCTAAAATGGGGAGTTAGAGGTGGGGCCCACATTATCCCCTAACCCTTATAATCCCCATTAACACCCCCTTAATTAAATTGTCAACTCCCCTTTTTATGTCATCTCTTCACCTCTCTCTCTCCAAATTAAATTTTACCAACACCTTTTAATTAATTGGTTGATCCACAATTAACTAATTAATTTTTGTGTTTGATTTTTGAAGGACTTAAGCCATTCATTTATATAGGTGGTGAGTTTTTATTTTAGTTTGGTTGGCGATTATACTTTGGTGTGGCTTTGGATAATAGAGAGAACTCTCTTCCAAAAAAGATCATGTTTTCTCACTGATGAAGAACTCAAGGCCTGCGACCGTCATCTTATTCAATCTTCAACCTCCACGACAAGGGAGAAGTCTCCGCCCGCAAGGAATGTGGACTACGCATCCTCCTCAGATGCATCCCGGCGTCAACGAATCAATGTCATTTTTTAATCCTCTACCATGACATGGACTAGTATCATCATATTCATGGTTGGGTTTTTGTATAATTCTACCTGAATAAATTATCTCGTTCATGTTGAATCTGTTGAAATGACTTCAGCCAAAAGCTACAACCTAACATGGATGGTGCATGCCGAATGAACATGGCTGATGACCCTTCTATGTTTCCTGATTTTATTCTTGATTGAGGCGTGTTGGAAGAGGAGTCGATGAGTGAAGGTGATGGCCTCGTGTGGAAGAACCGCAACCCGCAACCTTGGGCCTCTTAGCCGAAGAAGAATAGGCCGGCAGTAGTAGGCCGGGCAGGTGGAACCACGACGCCCCGTGGCACCGCGCTGCGAAGGACCGTGTCCCGCGCTCAGCGGGACACTTCGGCAGGCGAACCGGGCAGCTCATCGGCCAGCTGGTCTGGAGGAGGCTGCAAAACCCATAGGTGCCATGCGGGAGGATAGTGGCCCACCCATGCAGGTTGCTTGCACCGGGATGACCGGACGGGAGGGCGCCGCCGCACGGCGCCATCGGTTCAGGATGTCTGGGGGCCGCACCCCTCCGTTCCGCAATAGCTCGGCCAGCTTGCCGAGCCGCAGCATGCGGCGGGGCGGGCCACCTGCCATGTGTCGGGCCATGCCCCATCAGGCCTATCTGCGCATTATCGGGCTAGGACAACCCCTTAGCCAGGTCAGACTCACCGAGCCAGGATGGGCCGAACCGCCATCGCACCGGGCTTGACCGACCAGGCCCGTTTCGCATAAATTTGAATAACATTAAAACCACACGTCTGATTGACACATCATCTATGTCACTGGGATCCTCATATGAGACTGACCTCTTACGATACTCTATGTTATTTTTGTACAACTTTGGAAAATGGCCGGGTTTGGAACGAGTGTGATTCCAACCGATCCATCGAAGCAGAAACGCTTATAACACAAGGACAGGATGTCCGATTGCCGTGTCATCAACTACATTGGAATCCTTTTGAAGAGACTGTACTTTTGGCATACTCCACATGAAAATTAGATGCAGTTTGAGGATGGTAGGGATGGTTTTAGCCTAAAAACTAACCAACCCCTGGAATGGAAAACCCAATAACAGTCAAACTGGGCATCTGATTGAGGAGTCATCTATCTTTTTGGGTTTCCTTTGATGAGATGGAGCTTCTAGACACATCCAATATGGGAATTTTGATATTTGATTTATCGAAGATTGATTTGAGGAGCAGACCCTCACAAAATCGAGCGTTCTATGTGTGGAAAGCCTAGAGCTGCCTACGACTGCAATGTCTACTATACTGGAATCCTCCATGGGTTCGACAGTAATAAGACTGGAATGAATCCTCCATGGGTTCAACCACAAAGATACTGGACTAAATCCTCCATGGGTTCGACAGTGATGAAAACTATTCTGGAATCCTCTGTGGGTTCTGCAGCGACGAAAATTATACTTGAATCCTCCGTGGGTTCAGTAGCGATTACGACTATACTTTTATCCTAAGTGAGTCTAACAGTTTGTCACATGTACATGTATCCTAAGTGGTTATAACAGTTCAGCTTCTATACATGTATCTGGAGTGGGTCTGACAGAGTAGCTGGTCTAGTATCCAATGTGGGTCCAATTACTTAGTTGGTCTAGTATCCTACGTGGGTCTGACAGCTTAGATGAATTTGAGATTACAAATTAACAACTCTATCACAACATGAGAGATGTATACCTATTTGAGAAGAGTCCTAACATTCAATAATTATGATCAATGTGATTGTCATTCTTCCTTGTGTGGACTGGGTTATGCTTGGCTCATGTTTTGGAGCCGAACTGTGATTGATAACTTAGGTATATGTATGGTCATAAACCTAAGTTGGATACGTTAATACTTTTTGATTGTATTTTTCTTCTGTGGTTTATCCTTCGTGGATTCATGGGAGACCTTCGGGGGTCTCGGGGTCCCTATAGAGTATCGTATACTCACCCCAGCATGGGCTATGCCTGCACTAAATTGTGTTGGATGTAGACGATGGACAACACTGATCGAGGTGGAGGCTTGTGGATCTAGACAGTGCCTGATGGTGGAACACTTGGTGAGACGTACATGGAGTGGATTGTCAGACCTAAGGTGCTGAGGAGGCCATCTGTACCCACCATTATGGTGGGATTCCAAGTGGATTACTCAGTAGTTTCTATTTTACATTACTACAGTTGTACTTGCTTTTCAGTTGTACTGTAATTTATAATTGGGTTTGTATACTGGACCATTTAATTTTCAGCAATTACATTTGTATTCAGTATTACTTAGTGCATACATCTGTTGCATACTCTGCTATGTTTTTTTACTTTTATAAAGGCAATTTCATCCCTTTTATTAGGATTTACGCCTTTGGTGCTAGTCGCCAGCCCCTGCCCTACGGAAGGCAGACTTGGGGTTGTCACGGAACGGGCCTCATGGGCGGGTCGTGAAAATTTAAAAATCATTAGGTTTTCATTGATTACATTTCCAAAAAAGATCTGAATTCATGAAGGGTTTGTAGCATGATTATCTAAAAAGGAATCTATTATTTGAAGAAGTTGTAGATATTGTTACCAATAAGTTGGGTATAATCAATAGTTTTTTGGAAGGATGGAAACCAAATAAAAATAATATGTGGAAGAATATAATGTGAACTAGATAAGTATATTCCTTATGGATAGGGTATCAGACTAAGAATTTTTGGACAATGTTTTTATAAAATTTATCTAAATAGACTAATTTTTTCTCAAAGGGATAAAAAAATATTTTAACTGGATAGAGAAAATATATTTATTTTTTAGAGAGATAAGGGGAGCAATGAGAGTTTCTTACTATTATTCACCTCTTCATATAGTTTAAATCTATGGATTAATGGTAGATGACATAGTTATTAAATTTTTATCTATATTATTGTAAAATATAATAAATACATGTCTTCATTACACTAATTAATTATCACTCAATTAAAGCATGGTCAAGGTATAATGTTGAGATGATCTAAACTATTGAAATTTTATGGGAATAATTTTAAGGGAAAGAAAATATAAAAATATTTTCACTGATTCAATTACACTAACCCTTCACATAGGTCCTCATATTCCCTAGAACATTATGTCATATTAGATAATGGTTACCCTTTAAGATAACTTTATTCATTAAAATGGATAATGTCAATTGATTAAAATTTTAAGATATTTTTACCAGCAATGGAATAAATTTTCTTGGTTATAAAAACATAATGGTACGCTAGATTTTATCATTATAACTAGTGTTGATTTATGGATCTATAGTTGGGTGTCAACCCAATAGGAAGGATACTCAAATTAAATTTTTAACAAAAGGAATTTATGTTGAAATTAAACACAATAATTTTTATTTATATGTATATATCAACAATCATTTGTATGAAGGTGATGGTTGTCATAGATGTAATGGAAAATTTTGAAATCTATGAAAGAATATTCATGGAAATATTAAAATTAAAGGAGTTGATGATTCAAATATAGATAAGAGTGTTTGAATTTATTAGGATAGAGAAATATGAAACAATTGATGACCAATTCACCAGAGATAATAAAATCATTAGAGACACATGTGGACTTAAAGAATTCATTGAGGATTCAAATACATTTTTGAAAATAATGAGAAACATTCTAGAAATATTTTAACATAATATTACTGTATTATATGGTAAATATGATTTAACCCTTGCATAATTTTGTAAAATTATTATTTCACATAAATTAGAGAATTATTCAAAAATAAAAAATAATAATTAAGGATGAAATAGATTCAAATAAATAAAGAAAATGATGATATGAGAACCATAACATTATTAAATAAACCTCATTATATAAAAATTTAAGTAATATTAAACTCACTAGAATGAGATTATTATTTTAATACTCCATAGAATATATTGAGAAGGATGTCAAAAGTAAAAAATTAATTCTCCCAAATAAATTTTTAGTATAGAAGAATCATGAGTTTTGAAATTAATTATTTAAATAAGAAATATATATAATTATATGATTATTATTCTAAAAAATACTTAGAGGAAGATATAGAGGAAAAAATAATATGGAGGAAAAACTATCAACAGTTCAAAATAAAACATCACTTGAATAATAAAAACATATATATTGTGTAAAATGGTTGAATAAGAGTCTACTAAAAATTATTTTTCACATGTTTAAAATCCAATGTAGGTAATTACTCTTATAGTTCATTTTGATATAATGGAATAAATATAAAATAATTTAGAAGAAAATTTTTAATAAAACTGCATTAATAATCAATAAAGATCAAGAATTATGAAATCTCGTGAAAAAAAGACTCAATAATGAAAACCCAAAAAACCAGTAAATTTAAATCATTACTAATGGAATGGATTGTTTTTTTAAAATGGAATTTTGGTATCACTTAGAAGACTAAAAACATAAAGATGAAAATCTATGAGAAAAGAAAACGCATTGAAATATACTTATAAAAATATTGCTAATAATGGTAAATTAATATGCATGACACAGTTTAAATTAATTTATTATCAAATACCATGAATAATGTTATTGAGAATTTATAAAATAATTTTATGGTAAATAGTGAACCATTTCTAGCTACTTGAAGAACCCATCCTTAAAATCAGTTTTATTCGACACTAACAAAACATTAAATTTATTTTTATTGTTTATTATAAGATGATATTTGATGAAAAAAATAGGTTTTCATATTTGGAGAATGTATGGGAGAAACACATAACATCAATATAATATAAACATATATCCCATAATTATTATTTCCATTAGATTTGAAATTTTTTTAATGATATCATTGATAAATAATAACTAACTCAACATAGGAAAATTAAAGATTTTTATTCATGAAAATTGATCAATCTATATTATTAGTGATTTTGGAAATATAAACAGATGGTATATAAATATTTACACACCATTTAGATCCTTGAATGTAAGTACAAACTGATCGGTAGAATTAGTTGATGAAAAGTAATCAACATTCAACTATAGTAGAAAAAATAAAAATAAATGTCATTGAAATTTAAAAAAATTTGAATGAAATACTAATTTATATAATTGGAATAATTTTTTTGGATTATGTTTACAACATGGTTAAAATTATAACTATTAGAATTCAGAATATCTAGAAAACACTTCTCTTTCCTCGAATGAATGAACGCCTGGAAAATAAAAATTGAGGATGATGATTTTGTTATTAAGCATGCAATAAAAACTTGCAAATTAAAGAAAACTTGGGTTATTTATTTTCTGTGTTCCCCACTTATGAAATGAGATATAGTATTAATAAATAATATTTAATAACATTAAATAGGATTATTAAATTTCTAAAAATGATATTTCCTTAGGAATAAAATTAATTTGTATGATCAAAATTGAGGATCAAAAGATAATGTATAAAGATGTTATATTTTATGATGGTCCTAAATAAAATACTTTGACTATCATAAAAAAAAATTATTAGGAAAATGACGATATATTTATAAATTATTATTTCATATTTCTATTTTTGGATGATTAAAAATTTTCAATAACAAGATAATGAACCAATGAAATCTGATTTGAAATTACAGATCAGAATAATTCATTCACATAAGTACCAAGGATCAAAAAAATAGTGTCATAAAAGGATTTGGAATCATGGAAGAAATATTATAATCACAATTTTAAAATATGATTTCTTATTTTATGTTCTTCATTTGTAAAGGAAATATGAGTCGAATTTTAAAATAATTTAGTAATAAAAGATGGTTACAAGAAAACAAAAGAAAAGTAAAATCAAATCCAAAAAACCACTTTAGATCATACACTATAATTTAAGTGGGTTAATGATACATCAATAGATAATAAGTAAGTAAATTATTTATTTCTTTATATAAAATTTTCAATCAGAATAATAGAATTAGTTTCACAAATCAAAAATCAAATGATCTATAGTAGTTAAAATGTCATATAAGGGAATATGAGACTATAGTGGATCTATATATTTTGTAGATAATAATAGAAAATAGAAACAAGTATAAAAATTATTCACCCAAATATTATAGAAAGAAAAATGGAATTAAACACCAATATAGAGACACATAATGTTCTCAATAATTTGATTTAGTATAAATGAAAACTAATTGTTTCTTAGAGATGGGAATAAACATTCTTTCATATTAAAATATATTAAATATATTTTGGTTGAGCACTATAATTACATTAATCCATTTTAAATTTTATAAATTTTCTTAGAATCAAATATAAAATGGATCTCTATGTGATTTTGTTTATGAAAAAACCTATTGTTAATTGAATTATTTTTTATAGTTCGTTCTTAATAAAGATAAAATATCCAGATATTTTTTTTAAATATAAGGAATTGATTTTCATGATTTAACTAACCAAATGAATAAGTTAATAATGGTAGATGAAATAGATTAATAATATATTTGTTAATTTAATATAAAAATTATAATAAAATAAATCTCGAATTACATATTTGTTTGAGGATGATAATGATGGTGTATTGTATGAAAGAATCATTTCATCTAGTGAAATTAATTATAATGATGATTAATTAAAACCAAATATGGTTTCTATTTATTCTAACAATTCTATTTATAAGATTATATTTCTAAAATAATGTAATAAAGATTCAAACTTTACTAACATATGTCAAATCTCATAATATTAGTTGAAATGATGTTGTTTCTATTTAATCCAAAAACAAATTAAGATTTTAAAATAAATAATCACTTTTATCAGTTGTGGAAACACATTATAGTTAATAATTGTACATGTCATGACCCGTACCTGTGGGGCCCAAGCAGTGAATCCCCAAGCCCACATCCAATAGGCCAGGGGCTGGTGACTAGCACCGAGTAGGCATATCACTAACATGGGATGCTTTGCCTATGTACCTATACACACGCACACATCTCCAAGCCCACAATTCTGAAATGTAAACACCACTAAGGAAAAAAATGTATGTATACAACGAAACCCATCCAACAGATAACGAAGAAAGGTAGATTACAAAAAGGTAATCTGGGCCAGAATACAAGCCCACCAAAAACAAGAATATAAAAACTGCAAAGTACAACATGTAATCACAAAAGATACTGGGACTGCTACTCATAGCCATATGAATGCCTCATCTTGTAGGGAACTCAAAAAGCTCAGTCTTATCCTAGTCCTCCCTGGAATCTGTCAAAAGGTTGCTCCTCTGCACAGTACATGAGATGTGCGGGGCAAATCCCGTGTATGGGTGAGTATAATAATACTCAGTAGAGGACCTTGAAAACCACAAAGCAGTACACAAAGTAAAGGTAAAATCATCTATGCACAGTATATGTCTACAAAACATATAGAACGAACCAGATATACTAAAAACCCAGACCCGTAGTCTAGAGACAAGTCGCACTACCGCATAACCCCGTTAGGGATTCAGTTTTAAGATTTCGCAAAGAACTCGCCCTGGGAGAACACACTCCACAAGCCTTACAGCTCTGATGACGTCCGTCTGAGAATCACCATCTTTTGGGAATCATCACGAGAGGTAGTCACACTCATTACAGGAGACACACTATTGAGTGGGAAGATTACCTATAGATATAAGAACTCATTACCAGAGACACACTTCTGAGTGGGAGATATTACGATACACTGATGAGGATCACTGCCAGGGCCATGGAGGATACCAAGACTCATCCGGATTCACCAGTTAGGAGATACACCAGCTTGGTAGTGGATCAATTCCCAGAATATTTGGTCATGTCGATGCCTGACTCAACATAGGGACTAGAATGGATAGAGGATCTCGACTTGGGCCTCTTGGATGGATTCCTGACTCTATCACAAAAAGACCTGTTGAAGGGATCAAACTTCTGTGTGAGGAAAGGATTCCTGACTTTCAAGGGAATGAGAAGAACGTGACTACCCAAAATTAAATATTTCCAAGATACGATGAATAAGAGGACCAATCCATTTTCCAAAAATTACACGGCGCGTAGACATGTTACATGCCATGTCGTATGACCCCGGGTACTGCCCGTGTACAACGACCCATGTTATAAGGCTGATCGTGTAGAAAAAACTGGGTAGACGGCATGTTGTATGATGTACGCACCGTGTCCGAGTAACTGGGGTTGGCTCCATATACGTAGTCCATGTGCCCGTACACGGTCATCACCCCATGTACTCTAACCCATGTAATCAGTACACGTGGTGACCAGCATTGCCGGCCTCACCTAGCCGTGTGATGGAGTATACGGTCATGTACTCAATTCTGTGTTCGTGTACCCCCTACATAAATGCCGAGTTCCATGTAGCCACCCCTACCATGTTGTACACACCGTGTCGCCTGAAGCCGTGTAGATCATCCCGTGTCCATGTATTTCCCCAAATACATGCTGAGATTCAGGGATATCCTAACACCCTATCTGATCAGGGTCTCACACCGTGTTTTTCCTTTTTGACCACCAAAACCCTAGCCTCTACTACTAGTACTAAACGATGTGTTCTACGGATGTAGACCCCATGTATTCTTGAAATTTCTAGAAACACAGACTTCCACCATCGCACTTCCGGTGATGATCCGTTCGTCGATCCGGCCATCCGATCGCTGCAAAACAACCATGTTTTGGTCTCCCCGACACCACGATGCTTCTCCTGATGTTTTCAGACCTCTTATCGGCCCCAAAAACATGATTTGATCTTCTGGCATAAAGAACGTTCAAAGAACGCCCTTTTGTGATTCGGTTTGATTTGTCGTCCGCCATCGTTGTTGCACCACTATAAGGTCGTTGTGGGGCCGAACATTAGATTTGTGATCGTTTTATGGTGGATCATATGTGAAATGATCCATTGCTCATCGCCCCGTGAAGAACACGAAGAACGCACGAGAAAATAAAGTGGGAAAACCCAATAAACAAGGTGAGGAACAAACCCCCACCGTCATTTGTCACGACGTTGGTCCCCTCCCATTATTAGGCTTAAATGGAGAAAGAATCAACTATAACAAAACAACATTGATCAATTCCCCTAATCATCCCAATAAAACCCTCACGCAAAAAATGGACGAATCTTTTGATCAACTTGTTCATGGTTGATCCATGTTCGTCATTTAAAATCAAAAAACGGGGAAAATAATTCAAATAACAAACCCCAACCTCAGCTAGGATCGATTGCTGAAGAAGTTGTTGCACTGTCGCCATCATCGAAATCCTTCAAGTTCGATGGTGCAATGATTTTCAACTGTGATCTATTTTCGTCCACCGATGTGGGTTTTCTCCAGCACTCCATGAATCGTCTAGCAATTTCTCCCATATGTTCGTCAACGATCACCAATCACTTAACCCATTAAAAAGGGAAACATGATTGGAATTTAAGATATGATGCATTATTAATTACTCTGTCTTTCCATTCATGAGTCGTTATGACATGTCATTAAAAAAATAGATGTCCCGTCACTGAACTGGAGCGGATGTTTCGATAAAATAAAATAAACATTTAGCAATTTATATTATTTTTATTTTACTAAGAACATCTAAAAATTAGCATTTTAGCTCGACCAGTGCCGGTTAAGGTTAGGATCATTATTAAGTAAAGTCATCATCTCGAATGGCATGGTACCCTCAGATTTTTAATCCAGGCACCCATTTGGAAACTGCCACAACTGCGCACAAGTTCCCACTCACTTAACTAGACAAGTAAAAACCACCATTCCAGGCACACTGGACATCAGAATGATATTACATCTTCATGCTAGGTCTCTAAATAATTCCATATAGTATTTATAAATAATACATAGAATATACAAGACATTACATTCTCCCCACCATTGGGCTTTACGTCCCAGAAAATCCAAAACAACGACTACTCAAATAGATGTGGGTAATGGGCATAGATATGGGCCTCCCGCTCCCACATGCTCTCATGAAGATTGTAGTGCTTCCACTGGACACACACCAAGGGAATCGATCAACCACAAAGGATCCTCTCCTGCCGATCCTTGGTCTCTTCCAGGTAGTCATCAAAGGTCACTCCATCCTTGATGTCCAGCTATCCACAATCAACGAAGTGCGACGGGTTGTGCACATACCTCCTCAACTGCGACACGTGGAATACATCATGTACCCGATGCAACTATGGAGGTAGAGCTAGGAGGTATGCCACCTCTCCATCTATTCACAGTATCTGTAAGGTTCTGATGAACCTCAGATATAGCTTGTCAGCTTGGCCAAATATCTATAAACCTCATCGAGGTGAGACCCGAAGGAATACATGGTCTCCCTCTTTGAACTCCAGAGGCCTCTGTCATCTGTCAGCATAAGAATTTTGTCGGCTCTGTGTAGTCTTCATCCTCTCTGGGATGATCTGCACCTTCTCTATTGTAGCTCGCACCATCTCTATACCCATTAGTGCTGATTCTCTGGGTTCGGTCTATCAACACGGTGACCGGAATGGTCTATCATAAAAGGCCTCGAACATTGCCATACCAATGGTGGAGTGGTATATTTTGTTGTACGCAGACTCCACCAGTGGTAGGTGGTCCTCCTAGCTACGACCAAAGTCCAAGATACAAGCTCGCACCATATCCTCCATAACGTGAATGGTCCTCTCATACTGACCATCAGTCTGGGGATGAAACACTGTGCTCAAGCGTAGAAAATTCCTAAAATCCTCCTGCAATCCCTTCCACAACCGGGATGTGATGCATGCATCTCAATCTGAGACTATAGTCAAGGGGATTCCATGAAGTTGAACTATATCCTGCTTGTAGATGTGTCCCAATCTCTCTACAGAACTCTACTCCCTGATAGCTAGGAAGTGGGAAAACTTGGTGAGTTGGTCAACGATCACCCAGATAGAAACATGCCCCTTGGACGTCCGTGGTAAGCATGTTATGAATTCTATCGATATTCCATCACACTACCACTCTAGAACTTACAGGGGTTAGCTAATCCTGCTAGAACCTGGTGCTCAGCCTTCACCTGCTGGCATGTGAGGCATCGAGAAACGAACTCCCTTATTTCTTTCTTCATGCCTGACCACCAGAACTGTCATCAGAGATCCCGATACATCTTTTCCACCCAAGGATGTACCGCCAAAGGGGATTTATGACACTCCCACAGGACCTCCTCCTGCAAAGCCACTAGTAGAACAGGGTGTCCCCTAAAATGAAGTATGTTCTCCCCACCTTGTATATATCCATCAGGATCATGTCCTGTGGATAACTGATCACATAAATCCACACAGTTGACATCCCCAAGATGTGCCTCCCTAACTCGTTGTAAGAGTTGAGGGGTGATCGCCATCGACTACAAGTAAGCTGTATCCTCTCCATCGATGAATGATAACTTCAACGCGTCTGACTAATGTGTCACCTAACTCAACAACTATGAGCCTGACCATATGCTAAGAGAATCCTCCATGTTGTTCCTCATTCCAGGAGTGTATATGATCTTGAAATCATAGCCCTGGATGATCTCTAGCCATCGTCCCTACTGCATATTCATATCTTTCGGCAAAAATATATACCTGAGGCTCTTATGGTCAGAGTTGATGATAAACTGCTCGCCCATCAGGTAGTGTCGCCACATCTTCAATGCGAAGACCACCACTGCCAACTCGAGATCATGGGTCGCATAGTTCTTCTAATGTATTCTAAGCTGGTGAGAACCATAAGAAATCACTGCATCCCACTACATCAGGTCACATCAGAGCCCAGCCCCTGATGCATCATATAAAACTATGTACTCAACACCCTCCTCCGGCAATATTAAGATTGGGGTGCTCGTCAAACTCTGTCTCAGCTGCTCAAAAGCTTTCTAGAACATCTCCGTTCATTTGAAGGGTAGCCCCTTCTTGGTCAAGGCCATCATTGGTGCTGACATCCATGAGAAATTTGGAATAAATCTTCGGTAATATCATGCCAACCCAAGGAAGCTCTGCTCCTCCATCACACTCCAAGGTGGCTCCCATGCTAACACAACCTCCACCTAGGCTGGGTCCACATCTAATCCATCTGCAGAGATGACATGTCCCAGAAAGTGGACCTCCTGAATCTAAAATTAGCACTTCAAGAACATCCCATAAAGCTGGTGCTCCCAGAGTACGTCCAGAACCATCTGCAAGCATTTCATGTGCTCCTCCTCTGACGCCAAGTACAAAATGATTTCATCGATGAAGACCACTACGAACCGGTCCATGTATGGATAGAATATCCAGTTCATTAGTCCCATGAACAATGCGGGGGAATTCGTCATGCCAAATGGCATAACCAAGTACTCAGAGTGACCGTAGCTACATCTGAAAGTCATCATCAGTATATCCATATCCCGCACTCGTAGCTGGTGATATCCCGATCGAAGGCCAACCTTAGAGAACCATTGTTCCCCTCTTAGTTGATCGAAGAGGTCATCAATTCTCAATAGTGGATACTTTTTCATTACATTCACCTGGTTCAGGCGCCTGTAATCCTAGAACAACCTCAGACTCTCGTCTGTCATCTTGGAAAACAAGACTGGGACTACCTAGTGTGAGATGATGGGTCTCATGAAACCCTTGATTTGAAAATCCTGATAATTCGCCCTCAGCTCGCGTAGATCTGCGAGATCCATCTGATATGGTGATGAGGAAATCAGTTACGTCCCAGGGTGTAAGTCTATGTAGAAGTAGATCTCCGGGTAGGGAGGTAATCCTAGAACATCTTTGGGAAAGATGTACTTGTACTTTGCCACTACTGCTGGGAATAGGGAGCTCACTACATCCACTACTCCGAGGGAAAGGCTAGCCAACACATGAGCTATTGGCTGCTCCCTTCTTTACATAAGTCCATTCTATGCTTCCTCGTTTTCCATTTCTCTGAAAATGGAAACCCTCATTCCCTCACGGAGAACACACCACACTCTTCGCCAAAAACAGACAATATGGGCATCCACCGATGATAACCAATTCATACTAAGAATAATGTCGTAAGGCCTCGACGATACCACCAAGTGGTTCAAACTGAAACTCTCATCTCCAAGGGTAAGATCACATTGTCTAAAATGATGTGTGATCATCGAGTCTCTTCTTGTAGGAGTGTCCAAACATAAAGATCGAGTCGACGGTTCAACCTGAATCTCAAGGTTTTGTGCAAGACAAGTGGCTATGAGGGAATGACTAGAACATATGTCTATAATCACAGTAGCTAAGGTAGAGAAGACACAGATCATACCTTGAATCATCCCAGGAGTCCCTAGGACGTATGCCTTGACCGCATGCAGCTGTCCCCACCCCAGTCCTCCAGCTCCCTGAGCCTGGTGCGGACCTCCTAGGGGTGGTTGTGGAAGTAAGTCGAAGCGTCGGCCACCACGTTCATCTCTCTTGGATTTTCTAGCACATCCTCCACCTGGCGGGACTGCCAATTCAATTGTGTACCTCTACCTTGGTGGTTCGTCCACCGCTTCCCTGTCAGCAGCTCGATGGGTCGAGAAATCTCTAGAGAGATGTACCCTACCATCGCATGCATAACTTCACTTCTCCCAAGGCTTACTGGAACCATTATGAGAGCCCTTGACTATTGATCCCCTGTCCAAGTTCCTCCTATGATTTTTCCCACATCGAGGTCCATGTGCCTGACGTCGGCTCCCTACTGTGGGGGTCACTGCACTTGTCTACCTGCTGCTGACTACCGGCGGCTGTATCTGCTCTACCAAGAAACTCTCGATCACCAAGGCCCGCTCGATCACTCCAGCAGAAGTCGATATGCATAGTGGTACGATACTAGCTTCGATGTCTCACCTTAGACCACGCTCGAAGGCCCGACCAATGAAGTACTGATCCCTGACAATTTTTATCGAGTGCCTGGAAAGGCTGGTGAACCTCGATGAATAGTCATCTACTGTCATACTGCCCTGCTAAAGCTGAAGAATCTCTTGGATTTATACTGCTCTAAGAATAACAGTAGAGAACTCCTCCCTGAATATTTTCTAAAACTTCTTCCATGAAAGTGTCTCCTTGTCATGAGTCTGTGTGGTCAGACGCCACCATAATACCGCTGAACCCTGATGTAGGCTTGCTCATAGGATCACCATCTAGTCTGATGGTGTCCTCACTAGATGGAAAATTCTAGTCACCGCCTCAAACCAGTCTTCAGCCGCCTGAGGGTTAGGCTCACCTCATAACCTGAGGGGTCTCTATCTCTGGAACTCATGGATTGCGCTAAGCCTGCGCTCCTCACCGGTCGGTACTGCAGGTACCACTAGCTTCTCCACTGGTGGTGTCATAACTGGTGCACCACCTGGTGGAAACGCCAGGGAAACTGGTCCCTGTATCGAAGCCTCGTCACTAAGGGGGTAACCCTTAGGATCATGTTGCTGAATCCTAGTGTGTATGCGTCAGAAAGGCATCCTGTAAGGAAACAAGATGTACCATGGCAAAGAGTATATCTGTAGAGCTGACATAAAGGACATTGAATCCACAATCCATTACTATATGATGAATCTACCTTTTATTCCCCCCACAACCCTTTCCTTCATGTACCGAGTTGAAAAGAAGGTTATCAGAGTCCTAGTGTATGGATACGTTAGCCGCCACACCAACACTGGAGTCTCTGGCCTGAAAGCCGAACCCGAAACACTAAACGTTGTCTCCCCAAACCAAACTCAAAGGCTCTTGGTACTAAGGTAGAACTAACCACCTCTGATACCACTCTTTCACGACCCATCCCAGGGGGGCCATGTCGTGACTCCCTAGGCCTGCCTCCAATAGGACAGGGGCTGTTGACTAGCACCGAGTAGGAATATTACTAACGTGGGAGGCGTTGCCTATGTACCTATACAGACAGACACATATCCATGCCCGCAATGTTGAAATGTATAAAGCACTAAAGAAATAAAATGCATGCATACAACTAAACCCAACCAACATAGTACAACTAAAGGTAGAGTAAAAAGATGTAAACTGGGCTAGAATAAAATCCCACCAAAAACAGGAGTCTTAAAACTGAAAACTCCAACCATTAAAGACAAAAGATACTGGGACTGCTGCTCATATCCATAAGAACGCCTCAGACAGTAGGGATCATAGAAAGCTCGGTCCTGTCCTGGTCCGCCATGGACAAGGTCAAATGTATGCTCCTCTGCACAAGACACCAGATGCGCGGGAAAAGCCCATGCAGAAGTGAGTATAACAATACTCATTAGAGGACCCTAAAAACCAAAAATTAGTACATAAATTAATGGTACAGTCAGCTATGCACAGTATATGACTACCAAACATATAGAACAAACCAGATATACTAAAAACCCAAACTCGTATACTAGAGACAAGTCGCACAACCACATACCCCTGTATGGGATTCAGTGCGAAGAATTTGTGAAGCATTCGCCCCGGAAGAACACACTCAACGAGCCTTACAGCTCTAATTATGTCTGTCCGAGAAGCACCGTCCATTAGGAACCGTTACGAGAGGTTGTCACACTCATTAAGGGAGACACACTATTGAGTGGGATGATTTTTGATAGATAGAAACACTCATTGATGGAGACACACTCTTGAGTGGGAAAGATCACGACACACAAATGAGGATCACTTCCATTGCCAAGGAGGATACCGTGACTCATCCGGATTCACCAGTTAGGTGATACAACATCTAGGTAGAGGATCAACGCCCAGTAGAGTTGGTAACTTCGATGCCTGACTCGACCTAAGGTCATGAATGGATTGAGGATATTGATCTGGGTTTCTCGGATGGATGCCATACTCTATCAATGAAAGTCCCGCTAAAGGGATCATACTTATGTCTGAGGAAATGATTCCAGACCTTCAAGGGAGAGAGAATAAAGGGAAAAAACCCAAAAAAAAAATTTCCAAGATATGGTGAACAAGAGTAGCATGCCGTTTTACAAAATGTACACGGCTTGTAGATAAGTTACACACCGTGTCATCTGACCTTGGGTACTGCCCGTGTACAACGGACCATGTTGTAATGCTGGTCATGTTGAAAAAACTGGGTACATGTCATGTAGTATGATGTACACGTTGTGTCCGAGTAACTGGGGTTGGATCCGTGTACGCTGGCCATGTGCCTGAACACTGTCATCAACCCATGTACTCCAACCAATGTAATTGGTACACGGAGTGACCCACATTACCAGCCTCCCCTGGCCGTGTGATAGAGTACATGGTTGTGTACCCCATGTCGTGTCCGTTTACCCCCTAGATACACGCCGAGTTCCATGTAGCCGCTTCTGCGATGCTGTACATGCCGTGTCTCCTGAATCCGTGTAGATCATCCTGTGTCCATGTATTTTCCAAAATACACACCGAGAATCGGGGAAAGCCTAACATGCCATGTGACTAGGGTCACACGCCATATGGTTCCTTTCTAAACCCCAAAAACCTAGTCGCCACCGCCAGTACTACACGACATGTTCTTCGGAAGTACACGCCGTGTATTCTGGTAATCTCCAGAAACATGGACTTCTACCATCGCACATTTGGTGATGATCTGTTCATCGGTATAGTCAGATGATCAACATGAAACTTCCAGGTTCTGGTCACACTGACACCACGAAGCTGCTCCCGATGTTTTCAGACTTTTGATCAGCTCTGAAAACATGATTCGATCATCCCACGTGAAGAACAATTGAAGAACTCCCTTTTCCGATTCTGTCCAATTCATCATCCATAATCATCACAACACCTCTGCAAGTTTTTTGCAGCGCCGAACCTTAGATTTGGGATCATTGCATCGTGGAACAGATGTGCAATGATCCGTTGTTCATTTCCCTGTGAAGAACACGATGAACACGTTAGAAAAGAAATGGGGTAAATCCAATAAACAATCTGAGGAAAGAAACCCCACCGTCGTTCATCACGGCCTTGATCCGCTTCGGTTAACAGGCTTAAACGAAGCAAGAATCAACAATAAAAAAACAACATGGATCAATTCCCAGAATCATCCCGATAAAACCCTCCTGCATGAATGGATGAATCTGTGGATCAACTTTTTCGTGGTTGATCCACGTTCGTTGTTTAAAATCAAAAATGGGGAAAAGAATTTAAATAAAAAAACCCTACCTCAGCTGGGATCGATCACTGATGAAGGTGTCATGCTGCCGCCGTCATCGAGATCCTTCAATGTCATTGGCACAATGATTCTCAACTCTGATCCGACATCGTTCACCATTGAGGGTTCGCTCCAGCGCTCTATGGATCCTTCAGCGATTTATCCCAAAAGTTCATCAATGATAACTATCACGACCCGTCCTCGGGCCCGTGCTGTGACTACCCCAAGCCCGCCTTCCATAGGCCAGGGGCTGGCGACTAGAACCAAAGGCGTAAATCCCGATTACAGGGAAGGCATTTCGTTATAAAAGTAAACAAAACACCTCAGAGTACAAGCGGAAGAAAAACACTAAGTATAAAGGATAGTTCTGAAAAGTAAATGGGCTAAAATACAAACCCAAATGAAAGTACAACTACAAATGAACAACTACAACAGGAAAAGACAACAACTGGAAGAAAGGAAGCAGCTCATGGATCATCCTCCTCGGATCCTACCTGAAGGGTAGGTACAGATGACGCAGCTCCTGGATCGTCCACCACGGATCCTACCAGAAGGGTAGGAATAGAAAGCCTCCACAACGCTCTCACCCGTCAACCTCCTCCGTGTGTCGTCTCGCCGTGTAGTCCACCTCTGGGTACCGTCCAGTCCACGAACACTCGGCCTCCATCAGCACTGCCCATCGTCTGCAACCAACACAATGAGGTGCAGGCATAGCCCGTGCAGGGTTGAGTATAACGATACTCAGTAGGGTCCCCGAGACCCTCAAGGTCTCACTAAAACCAACATCTATATCCACAAAGAAGATCTCAATAGATAACCTCTACTTAGGTATATGCCCACACATATATCTAAGTTATCAAGTAACCCATCTCAATCATGAGGGAAACACAAAGATCATGAAATCAACGGATAACCACTACCCAGGTATATGACCATACATATACATAAGTTATCAAGTGACCCGTCCCAATCAAGAGGTAAACACAAAGGTCAAAAGTCTCAGAAAAAACCAGGATTTTCATTATCGAAACCGTAACTGATGAAGAGCTCCGTCTATGAAGTGTACAGTGGTCCTGTCACGACTCTGAGGTACTGCTCACTAACCTAAGACTGCTGAGGTACTCCTCCTATCGAGTACCGCGGGTCGGAAGCCTACTACCGGGTGCTCCATCCGCTGTGGGTCTGTCGCCAAATACCGGGCGCTCCACCTTATAGCCTACAGAGGTACTCCTCCTATCGAGTACCGCGGGTCTGCGACCAACTATCGGGTGCTCCGTCAACCGTGGGTCTATCTCCAAATACCGGGCGCTCCGTCAACTGGGCTAGTCGACTCACTCCAAGTCGATTCGGTCAAGCAGTCGTCAGGTTTCAGCCGGCTACACAGTCTCCGTACTCCGTACGCTCATCTCCGGGAGGGTCCGCTCCACGATATACAGGTCGATACTCCAAGTATTTCAAAGTCCCATGAAGAAGTATCTCAAAGGACCGCCTCATCATAGGGGTCTCAAAGCAATAGTCGGCGTGTCAATCAGACGCCCAGTCTGTGAGTTACTAGCCTTTTCGTCCCCGAGGCCCGATTGGTTTCGTGTGCGAACCAATCCGGCCGTAAATCATCTATAACCAGAACACTCATAGGGTATACTCATAGGGACCGTTTCTCAACGTGATCACCAATGCCGCTGACGGTTCGTCAAATAGACGTCTGATCTGAATGATATCAGCTTTTCCGTTCCAGGGGCCCGGTTGGATTTTGGGTACAATCCAACATGGACACTATCCAACAGCAACCAAAACTCAGGTGAAGTATGCCAAAAGATCCGTCTCATCAAGAGGAAATCAACGAGATAGACGGCGCGTCAAATCGGACGTCCGGAGCTCAAGTTACGAGCGTTTCCGCTCCGAGGGCCCGATTGGTTTCATATCCGAACCAACCCGGCCGAACCCAAAGTATTCTGAAACCATCAGTGAGATATACTGAAATGCCCATCTCGATCCTAGGATCGCATCGCCGCTGACGGTGCGTCGATCAGAGGTATACAGCTAAAGATATGGGCAAAAGACCAAAGAGGGTCTGAAACGGGGGGTTTGCGCCCGGACCGACCCGGCCCGACCCCCCCTGGGTCGGCCTGAACCGGGTCACCCCGTCCCGGCCCGGGTCCGACCCGGCTGGGCCCGGCCGGCTCGGTCCGGCTCGACCGGCCGGCCGCGGCTAGGCCAGCGCGGCCGGATGGAAGCCACGGGCGGGGGTGTGCGCTGCCTGCCCTCGCCGCTATTTGAAGCCGGCGGCGACCGCCGCCGCCGGTCTTCCGGCAGAGCGCCACCGCGCCGGCGTGGCGCGCTGCTGCCACCTTCTGCGGACCACCGGACGCGCTCCAGTGGTCCGTTTCTCCTGCCGTCTACGCCTAAGGTCCTCTCGGGACCCGACCTTCACTGCGAAGGGATTCAAATTCCATAGTGGTCTGCTTCGTCGTCGTCCGTCGATCCGCACATCGATAAACAAGCTGCGGAGGGTTGTCGGGCCGTGTTTGTTCGGCTCGCGCCCTCCGTGTTAGGTGTTATCAATTAGAAAATAATAACACATCATTTTAATCATTGACGAGGGTATAATTTATCCAAAATAAATTATACGATCCCCTTGCAATCAAATACCCACGCACGAGGGTTTAAAATTTTTGAATGCGCGGTGTGACGATGTCGCGCATTCTTGTCGCTCGATCCCGCGCGGCGTGACGATGTCACACATCCTTTCCGTTCTTTCCCACATAGTGCTACGGAACCACATCACTCTCTTTCGATCTACAACGACAAGAAAGATTAAAAAGGGAGGAGGTTCGACTATGTTCATGCGGTCCGGCCTCCTCCCGTTAAACGATAACAAGGAGTTCTCATTACTCGTAGAACGTCAAAGATAGAATCAAGAATAGAACGAAACAAACCCATACTTTTGATTCGTCGATCAACGTTCGTCGTTCGTTGACGGTGTTGCAGAATGAAGATGATGAAGTTTGTCTTTCGCCGCATTCATCACACACTCCCAATCCCAATCTACGTTTGCCGTGGAAGACACTACACGTCAGTAGGATCCGAGGGAGGAAGTCGAAGAAGGTTGTTGACGTTCGTCGCTTCGATCGTTGTAGAAGTGCACCCAAAGAAGAATCGGCGTCTCCTCTCTTGTCGCATGAAGAAGAGGATAATGGGTGCGTCTTCGTTCTTCGTTGAAGAGGTGTCGTTCTTCGTTGAAGATGATGTTCTTCAAAAGAGGGAAGAGCTCTCTTCAAAATTCTCTCACACCACCAAACTCCCAAAATAAAATAAGGCATCTATTTATTTTATTATTTTTCCATGCATTCAAACTTACAAAAATTAAAAACCTAATTCACGAAATCAATTAAACAATGAGTTGTCAAATTAATTAAGTGATAGGTTGGCAAGAATTTAAGAGGGATAGAGGGGAGAGAAAGAGTTACACAACTTAAGTGGGGGGTTTATAGGAGTTAGGGAGTTATGGGGTATTTAAAAAGGCGGGGGATCGTGTGGGCCCCACCACACATTATCCTCTCATTTATCCTCTCATGGGTAGTTAGGTGCCACCCCAACTTCCCCAAGTAGGATAAAACTACCTTAGACATAAAAAAAATTGTCTCGCAATTTTATTCATTCCTCAATTAAGCCACAAATTTTAACAACTCCTCCCGTGAAAACCCAACTCCGAAATAGGAATTCCTAAGAAAATACCAGCTCTGTGGTTCCATCGGTTCCCTCATAATTTGATTCCGAGAACCGGTTTCAATGTTATAAATTCCCGCTCGTTTGATTACTGAACGTACTCGAACTAAACTTCAGAAATTAATTCCGGGCACACCGGGCCTCAGAATCAGGCGCCGTCAAAAACTGTATTCATGTAAAATTCCAAAGAAAATTAAGGAAAAAATTTCCTTGAAATTTCTGGGTCTTTACATTACTCCAACCTCAGGGACTTACGTCCCCGTAATGCTTCAACACAAACTAGGGTCAGAAAAGCGGCACAGAGCACGCATCTGAGCCTTCCGCTCCCATGTGCTCACTTAGAGGTTCTCGTACTGCCAGAGAAAGTGCACCCGAGGAATCGATCATCCTCATTGGATCTGCTCCTGTCAATCCTCGATCCCCACTGGAACCTCCATGAAAGACACCCCATCGCCATCTTCCAGCTTCTCATGGTCGATGATATGCGAAGGGTCGAGCATGTATCTCCTCAGTTGAGATACGTGGAAGTCGTCGTGCACCTGGTGTAACTACGGTGAATGGGTCAAGCGTTAAACCACCCCGCCTACCCAGCTGAGGACCTAGAGAGGTTTGCTGATCCATGGAGATAATTTGCCTCCTTGGCCACATCTCTGTTATCCTCGTCAAGGTGAGACCCGTATAAGGACATGATAATCATCCTCAAACTCTAGAGGCCTTCTAGTCCTGTCAGCATAAGGCTTCTATCGGCCCTGTGTTGTACTCATCCTCTCTTGGATGACCTGGACCTTCTGTAGTCTCACAAGAGTTTCTATGATTTCTTCTTTTCTGATAAGTGAAATCTGGTCTCATCCCCTGGATGAACCACATTCATTTCCTAATACAGTCAATCCTGACATGAATGACGCATTCATGCCATGGATGACATTGTAAGGCCTCGACGTAACTACCAAGAGAACCAACTGTCACTCTAACCTCCAAGGGTCGAGTCACACTGTCGGAATCATTGTGAGGTCACTAGGTCTCCTCCAGTAGAAATCTCGAAAGTGAGGGTCAAGTCAACAGTTTTAACCAAAACCACTCATTACCAACCAAACTAAAGGAAAAAAATGCAAACATCACAATGATAAGTGTCTTTTTATTGTTGCATCTCATAGTACAAAGACACGAAGAAACTACAGACAAACATCAACAAAACTAGAAGCAACAGTATTAATAGCCTCTAGGTCGGAATCTAGTACCTCTCTTGTCCATATGCTTCCGGAGCTCCATGAACATAGGCCTCAGCTGCCTGATGCTGAGCTCTCCCATGTCCTCCTGTCCCCTGCGGTCAGGGTGGGCCTCCTGGTGGTGGGGGTGGAAACACCCTGAAGTGTCGTCCACCTCTAGCTGCACGACTAGCTCCTCTTCTATGGTCGCCTGCTCCTTGATGTCTGCCTGGATCGAACCTCTGCCTATGGATGGGAGGTTCTTCATTTAACTGCTGGTCATATGCATGGTGGGTCGGACAGTCACGAGCCATGTGACCAATTCCGCCGCAGGAGTAACACTGTCCACTCTCGGCACGTCTGGCTCTGACTCCACCCCAGTTTCCCCGCACAACTGAACCTGAGTCGTGCAGTCGGCCACCGGTAGGTTTGGTCCTCTTGGACCTCTGCGTCATCTATCTAATGCCTGCTGCAGAAGACTCTGCCGCAAGCCGTCTAGTGGTGGGTCCTGCTACTGAGACTACTCAGCAAGGAAACTCTCCACTAAGAGGGCTCTCTCCAACACCCCTGTCTACGTCAGAATGTTGTGAGAAACAAAAGAAGCTCTAATCTCTCGCCTGAGCCCCAGCTCGAAGGTTCGGGCCCGGAAGAACGGGTCCCATACCATATCTGTGGAGTAGCGCGAGAGGTCTGTGAACCTCGCTGAATACTGTGCCACTGTCATGATGCCCTGCCGCAGCTGAAGTAGCTCCTGTCTACGGAACGCTCGAAGGGTGGCTGGTACAAACTCTGCCCGGAACAGGCTCTCGAAGTCTTCCTAAAGTAGTGTCGCCTCATCATGCATCTGGAGCATCAGGATCCACCATCTGCCTGTTGTTTCCTGAAGAAGTCTGGCAGCAAGGATCACCATGAAGGCTGCCAGCGTCCCCAATAGCCTGAAAACTCTCATCACAGCCTCCAGCCAATCCTCAACCGCCTGCAGGTCCGTCCCTCCCTAGAACCTGGGTGGCCTCTGGCACTGGAACTCGTGCAGTGCGCTCAAGAGAGTTTCACCCTCTGCTACTAGGGCTGGTGGCATCAGTGGCCCAACGGGTAGTAGTACCGCTGGTGCCTCCGCTGGTTCCTCAACTGGGATAGGACCCTGTACTGAGGCCTCATCGCTCGGCGGGCTATTAGTATGTACAACTCTCGGGGCTCTAGCTGGCCATCCACAGGGAGGCATCCTGAAAGAAACAACGTGACACGGTCAAACGATTTACCTGGTGAGCTGACATGGTTTGAGCTGACTTTTAAAACATATGCAAACACACACGCAAACAGTGTTTTCGTGCACAAATTCGGAAATCAGTTGTCAGGGTCCTGGTGTATGGATAAGTCGGCCGCCCGCAAAAACACTGGACTCCCTGAACTTAAAACCACACTCGGTACTCTTAACAATATTGCTCCCCGGAATGAAAATATCAGATTTATAAGTTCTGCGGTAGAACCGACTCCTCTGATACCAATTTGTCACGACCCGTCCTCGGGCTCGTGCCGTGACTACCCCAAGCCCGCCTTCCATGGCCAGGGGCTGGAGACTAGCACCAAAGGCATAAATCCTGATAACTGGGAAGGAATTGCCTTATAAATTAAAACAAAACACCACAGAGTACAAGAGGAAGAAAAACACTAAATACAATGGAAGGTTCTAAAAAGTAAATGGGCTAGAATACAATCCCAAATGAAAGTACAACTATAAATGAACAAGTACAATGGGAAAAGACAACAGCTGGAAGAAAGGAAGCAGCTCTTGGATCGTCCTCCTCGGATCCTACCTGAAGGGTAGGTACAGATGACACAGCTCCTGGATCGTCCACGACAGATCCTACTTGAAGGGTAGGTACAGATAGCCTCCACAATGCTCTAACCCGTAAACCTCCTCCGAGTGTCGTCTCACCGTGTAGTCCACCTCCGAGTACCGTCCAGTCCTCAAACACTCGGCCTCCGACAGCACTTCCCATCGCCTGTAACCAACACAATGAGGTGCGGGCATAGCCTATGCACGGGTGAGTATAACGATACTCAGTAGGGACCCAGAGACCCTCATGGTCATACTAAAACCAACAGAGATATCCAAAAAGAAGATCTCAACAGATAACCTCTACTTAGGTATACGCCCATACATATATCTACGTTATCAAGTAACCCATCTCAATTATGAGGGAAACACAAAGATCATGAAATCAACGGATAACCACTACCCAGGTATATGCCCATACATATACCTAAGTTATCAAGTGTCCCATCCCAATCAAGAGGTAAACAAAAAGGTCAAAAGTCTCTGCTCAAACCAGGATTTTCATTATCGAAACCGTAACTGCTGAAGAGATCCGTCTCTGAAGTGTACAGTGGTCCTGTCACGACTCCGAGGAACTGCTCATTAACCTAAGACTGCTGAGGTACTCCTCCTGTCGAGTACCGCGGGTCTGCGGCATACTACTGGGCGCTCCGTGCACTGTGGGCCTGTCGCCAAATACCGGGCGCTCCCCCTAATAGCCAACAGAGGTACTCCTCCTGTCGAGTACCGCGGGTCTGCGGCCAACTACCGGGCGCTCCATCCACCGTGGGTCTGTCGCCAAATACCGGGCGCTCCATCCACTTGGCTAGTCGACTCACTCCAAGTCGAGTCCGTCAAGAAGTCGTCGGGTTTCAGCCGGCTACACGGTCTTCGTACTCCGTACGCTCGTCTCCGGGAGGGTCCGTTCCACGAGCTACAGGTCGATACTCCAAGTATCAAAAAGTCCCACGATGAAGTATCTCAAAGGACCGCCTCATCATAGGGGTCTCAACACAACATTCGGCACGTCAATCGGATGCCCGGTCTGTGAGTTACTAGCCTTTTAGTCCACGAGGCCCGGTTGGTTTCGTGTGCGAACCAATCCGGCCGTAACTCAACTATACCCCGAACACTCATAGGGTATACTCATAGGGACCGTTTCTCAACGTGATCCCCAACGACGCTGACGGTTCGTCAAATGGACGTCTGGTCTGAATGATATCTGCTTTTCCGTTCCAGGGGCCCGGTTGGATTTCGGGTACAATCCAACCTGGCCACTATCCAATAGCAACTAAATCTCGGGCGAAGTATGCCAAAAGTTCCGTCTCATTAAGAGGAAAACAACGAGACAGACGACGCGTCAAATCGGACGTCTGGAGCTCAAGTTACGAGCGTTTCCGCTCTGAGGTCCTGGTTGGTTTCGTATCCGAACCAACCCGGACATACCAAAAGTATTATAAAACCCTGAGTTCGATATACTGAAACGACCGGCTCGATCCAAGGATCACATTGCCACTGACGGTGCATCTATCGGAAGTCTACAGCTCAAGATATGGGCAAAGGACCAAAGAGGGTCTGAAACGGGGGGTTTTAGCCCGGACCGACCCGGCCCGACCCCCCCCCCCCCCTGGGTCGGCCCGAACTAGGTCGACCCGTCCCGGCCCGGGTCCGACCCGGCAGGGCCGGTCCCGGCGCGGCCCGTCCCCGCCGGCTCGGTCTGGCTCAGCCAGGGCAGCTGAGCGGAAGACGCGGGCGAGGGTGTGTGCGGCCCGCCCTCACCGCTAATTGAAGCTTGCGGCGACCGCCGTCGCCGGTCTTCTGGCGGAGCGACGCCGCGCCGGCGTGGCACACCGCCACCGCCTTCCGCGGACCCTCGGATGCGCTTCGGTGGTCCGTTTCTCCTGACGTCTTCACCAACGGTCCTCCTGGGACACGACCTTCACTGTGAAGGGATTCAAATTCCATAGTGGCCTGCTTCGTTGTCGTCCGTCGATCCGCACATCGATAAACAAGCTGCGGATGGTTGTCGGGCAGTGTTTGTTTGGACCACACCCTCCGCGTTAGGTGTATTAAATTGGAAAATAATAACACATTATTTTAATCATTGAAGAGGGTATAATTTATCCAAAATAAATTATACGATCACCTTGCAATCAAATACCCATGCTCAAGGGTTTAAAAATTTTGACTGTGTGGTGTGACGATGTCACACATTCTTGCCGCTCGATCCCGCGCGGCATGACGATGTCACACATCATTGTCGTTCATTCCCATGTGGTGCGACGACACCGCTTCACTCTCTTTCTATCCTAAATGACAAGAAAGAATAAAAAGGGAGGAGGTTCGGCCGTGTTTGTGCGGTCCGGCCTACTACCGTTAAACGATAACAAGGGGTACTCATTACTCGTAGAACGTCAAATATAGAATCAAGAACAAAGCGAAACAAACCCCTACTTTTGATTCGTCGATCGACATTCGTCGTTCGTTGACGGTGTTGCAGAAAGAAGAGGATGAAGTTCATCTTTCTCCGTGTTCATCACACACTCCCAATCCCGAGCTACGTCGGCCATGGAAGACACTAGACGTTGGTAGGATCCGAGGGAGGAAGTCGTAGAAGGTTGTTGACGAGCGTCGCTTCCGTCATTGTATAAGTGCACCCAAAGAAGAATATGTGTCTCCTCTCTTGTCGCATGAAGAATAGGATAATGGGTGTGTCTTCGTTCTTCGTTGAAGAGGCGCCGTTCTTCGTTGAAGATGATGTTCTTCAAAAGAGGGAAGAGCTCTCTTCAAAATTCTCTCACACAACCAAACTCCCAAAATAAAATAAGGCCTCTCCTTATTTTATTATTTTTCCATGCATTCAAACTTACAAACATTGAAAACCTAATTCACTAAATCAATTAAACAATGAGTTGTCTAATTAATTAAGTGATAGGTTGGAAAGAATTTAAGAGGGAGAGAGGGGAGAGGAAGAGTTACACAACTTAAGTGGGGGGTTTAGATGACTTAAGGAGTTATGGGGATTTTGAAAAGGTGGGGGCTCGTGTGGGCCCCACCACACATTATCCTCACATTTATCCTCACATGGGTAGTTAGGTGCCACTCCAACTTCCCCATGTAGGATAAAACTACCTTAGAAATAAAAAAATAAAATTGTCTCACAATTTTATTCATTCCTCAATTAAGCCACAAATTTTAACAACTCCTCACGTGAAAACGCAATTCCGGAATAGGTGTTCCTAATAAAATATCGGCGTTGTGGTTCCATCGGTGCCCTCAGAATTTGATTCCGAGCACCGGTTTCAAATTTAGAAATTCCCGCTCATTCGTTCACTGAACGTACCCAAGCTAAACTTCAGAAATTAATTCTGGGCACACCGGACCTCAGAATCAGGCGCCGTCAGAAATTATATTCTTGTAAAATTCCTAAGAAAATTAAGAAAAAATTTCCCTTGAAATTCTAGGGTCTTTACAATAACTAATCGCTTAACCCATTAAAAGGGGAAAGATGATTGGCATTTAAGATACACTATGATATTAATGAATCATCTTTCCATTCCTGAGTCATTATGACATGTCATTAAATAAGGAAACATATGTCCCTTCATTGTGTTGTAGAGGATGTTTCCATAAAATAAAATAATCAATTAGAATTTTAGTTTATTTTTATTTTATTAAAAATATCCGAAAATAAACTTTTTCCCTCGACCCGCACCGGCCAAGGTTAGGCTCATTAATAAGTAAATTGATCATCCTAGAAGCCATGGTGCCCTCATAGTTTTAAGCTGGGCACAAGGTTGGAAACTGGCACAACTGCGCACAAGTGCCAACTCACTTAACTAAATAAGTTCAAGCAAACATTTTGGGCTCACTGGACCTCGGAATGGTGTGTCATATTCACGCCCAATATCGAAATAATTCTATATGACATTTATAAATAATACATGGAAAATCCCAGACATTACATTATATTATTATTTTGGAGAAACATTTACTCAAGTTTTAATGATCTAAATTATTAGAATTGTTTCTCAATTACTACTCATGAAATTTATAAATTCATTCAAATGGATTTAAAGTCAACATTCATAATGAGATAAGATAAAGAATAATTTTATACTGGAAATCCAATTGTGTTTATACATTATAATAATTGAACCATGATATGTAATCTAATCAAATTTTTTTATTTGTTGAACCTTGCATTAAAAAAATTTAAGTTTCCAAAAGAAATTGACCAATTATAATCGGAATGTTGATAGAATCTTGAATAGGATAATTATGAATAGAATTACCCTAATTTTAATTATCTATGATAATTATTTTTTGTTTATCATTAATAGGGATAATTCAAGTTAAACAAACGATGAAGAAATATTAATAACCTTAATATTTCAATGATAAGAGAGTATATTTTCATCTTGAGTTTATTAGTGAAAGGGAATATAAAAAAAATGTTTCTATTCTATGAAATGTATACCAATGAGTTCTTAAAAACATTTTTCATGGTATATTAAAATTATTTTTCAACACAAATATCTATTTTTCATGATTAATATCTTCAATGATGATAATAAGATTATAAAGTAGAATGAAATTAAAACGTTAATGGATTTTTACTATATCTAGAATCTAAATACCTAGAGATTTCATACAATAATAATTTGTGTGTAATTATGGAATTTGATCCAATGAAATCACATATGTTATAAGATAAGAAAATTAATATGTTTGTTAAATTAAAATAAATTAATTATTACATTTTTGAAGAAATAATGTGGGGTATTTGATTGGGATAACTGATGTTGATTAGTGTAGTTATTTTATTGATTCCTAATATGCATCATAGTAATATTATTTCCTTGGAAACAACTTCCAATGATGGTATATAAAGAATCTATGTTATATTAGTTCAGGTACAATGGATTCTGAATATTATTGTCATTGCCAAAAATGTATTATAATTATGTTTATGAGAGTATATCTTGATTATTTAAAAATGAATATTGAAAAATAATAGGTGATTTTAATGATATATAACATTCCATTCATCACACCAAAACCACAATACACCAGTCTAGCTCAATTAATTTTTATATTAAATTTCATATCAAATAAGATTTTGATGCTTGATGACATATAATTATTTTTTGTATTTCAATGAAATAAAACAATAATAACAATTTAAGAAACAAAATACTAAAGGAATGATTTGAAGATATGAGGTTGTTAATGCATTTCTAGCCTCCACCACAAACATGAAAATTTCCTATGAAACCACCAAATTTTGTTTGGATTCTATTAAAAACGTGGTAAGATCTGTATAATTATACTATTTCATATCAAGAATACATGTTTAGAGATTCTAGATATTGAGGGATAAAAACTATTATGATTAAGGGGTTTTATTGTTATTAAGAACACAAAATATTCTTTCATGGTGTGAAAGAGTTCCTTGAAAAAAATTAATAATATAATATTTGTTTATCTTGAATTTATAAATGAGAATGTTTATGGTATGTTGAGATTTGAAAAAAAAATTATTTTTTATAATGTATCTACAAAATCAATGTGGGGATATTGATGACACATTCACTTGGTTTTTTAATGAATTTTTTATTTGTTTTTGACCAATATTTGAATGTTTTTTAGGTTGGAAAAATTTTTTATGGTGAAATTTGAGTAATAATGTTGATACTTTTCCTATCGTTAATATTTTTAACATCATAATAAACATAATAATAACATTTTTTAAGGATGTATTTCTAGAAATTTTATATTTTACAGTGTTTGATGATACAATTTTCCAAATATAGGAAGTTTATAATAATATTTTTATCATATATACTGTGATAATAAAAAATATTTATTACTTGAATTGTTTATTAATTTATTAGATGAATAAGATAATTATGTCGATGAGAAAAACATGAAAATTTAAATATATATTGAGAAGTGTGTCTTACCTCAAATGGATGGAAAAAATTTATCAAATCAAAACATTATATAACTGTGAAAAATTATCTGGATTTTTATTGATGAACCTTGTTAAAAATATTGATTTAGTAGACTCTTGATTCTAAAAAAATACGGATGATCCTATGCGAAATCAACATATAGAGTAAACAGGTTCTTATATTCTGAAGGATTTTATTGAGACAATAGTGATAGGAAAATTGAAATAATATAATGATACAAAGAATGTATATTATACGTTCTGAAAGGTGTAAATCATGTCAGTGCAGTGAAACATTGAATATATTATTTTATCATAGATAAGAATTGGGACATAGACAATTTGGATGAATAAGTTCATGACAAGGATCCAATATATGTTGAATTTATTTTATAAACATTAAAATGATATATTATTGGGATGTATAAAATAGATTTTTATCAATATTTATTTATTCGATTAAATTTTAAAGAGTCTTCAAAAACTTTTAATTTGATAATATTTTACATTCTTGAGTTTGTATTTCATTATTCATAAATTGAGTAGACATTTACAAATGATATATGAATTCATTGAAACTATATTTTTAGGAATCATTAATGAATAAAATATTCTCTAATGTTACCATTAAGAATGGTGTCCTATTAATTTTAGAAGAGAGTAGAAATAAAATTGAAACCAAATCATTTCATTGATTTCTAGAGGCTTTTTAACTATATTATGTGGGGAAGGATCATCGAGATGTACCAGTTTCAAATTCTAAAAAGGATTAAAAGTGAAGAAGGTTTTATGGCATGTGTATCCAACTAAGTTGTATATTGGTTGAATAAAATGAACGAAACTAGGATACAAGATTATAGACCACTAGAAAAGTTGCATCAGAAATAGGCATACTAGATGAAAATATTTTAGGAAAATATTTATTTCAACATTTGAAACATTGTGGATAGAGAGTGTACTAGACTATGAATTTCCTATCATTGTTTTTAAATGTTTTGATCAATGTTTCATTTTTTTCTTATAATGGATAATCATATATTATAACTTGAGGGGGATAGTATAATTACATTATAGGAGATATATTTTTCTTAACAAGACATGGATCACTTGTATTGACCTTTGTATATAGTAAAAATATCTGGGTCATTTTTTGTGTACATGGTATTAATTTAGACACCCACAAACCATATCAAAGTTTATGTACCTTTAATTTCATTATTTTTATGAAAATTTGTGTGGATATGGTACACTGTTGATAGGGTTGAGACTTGAAAAAGGTAATGTGGTTAATTTTAAGAGAAGAAAATTTGTTGATTTCCCCATTATTCATCTGATCACTCATAGTATTCCAATAAATCAGTGAATGTTTTAATTTTTTTGGGAAAAAAATATTATTGATTCTACGGACGTCACATTTTAATGTTTTATGTTATAGAAAACTATTCAACAAAAAATCATTATAAATTAGAATGAACTTATTCCACTATGTATAGTTGATGCACATAGTTCATCTTAACCATATAGAGATAATTGATGTAATTCCAAGATGAAATAGACTCTCAAATTTTCCACTATAAAACAAATAGTGTAGTTATAGTTATATGATTCAAATGAAAACTAATATTTAAATAAAAAATTAATGGTAAACCCCATAACATGACATCCCACACAATTTTCCCTATCCTTTACACACTAAACCTAAAAAATAGAGTAAAAATCAATAAATTTTTAATATACATACAAAAAATATTAGAGAATTTAATTACCACTAAATAATAAAAAATAAAAATCATACTGATGGGTAGAAAAATAATATATTAGATAATGTAATATAAGGGATATAAATATAATACAAATGAAATATAGAACAATTTAATGTTGATTTACCTTTATAAAAAAATTTAGTGATACACATGATTGATTCTGACTATTGGTAGATATTATTGAGGATTAAGAAATGTGGGGATTAAATGGATTCATTTTTTACAATATATTTATAATAGATAATTAAAACAAAAGATATGTGATTATTTTAGATGAAATGTAAAGATATGTAAGAATAATGATATGATGTACACAAATAATGGTCCCATAAAACCTGATTTCGATTCTTATGATTATATATACAGAAACTACCAATTGTAAATAATACTATATAAAGCTATAATTTCAATATTAAAATATATATACATCCATATGATTAATTTTTAAAATTAAATTATAATATATTTCCAATTTTATTATCTCCAGGTATCATTTCTGATTCTTATTCTATAGATTTTAATTATAAATTTAATATAACAGAAGATAACTAGTGTTGTGTAATTGATTAATAATTATCATTATGTTTCTATTTACCTTTTTATAATGATTATTATTAATGTGGATAAAAAATGTTATAGGTGAATTAAATTATTATTCCCATAAATTTATATGATTTATGTAATTTTATATTCATAACTTCTATCACATATCCTTCACAGAATTACCTCTTAATATTATGGTGTTATTTGAATCATGTTCTAAATAGGGTGTAATTTTTATAATTAATGAGACTGATATCACAAAATATATTACGGATTATTAGATTATATTAAATATATTATTAACTAATTAATGTGATTATAATACATGAATAAACAACGTATTGTAAAAACCATATTTTATATTATAATTTTTTCAATTAATTTAATTTCTTGGACATCTTCTGTTACATACAAATCTGAGTTGAAATGAACCATATTGTACTGTCAAAATATTATTATCTAATTTTATGTTATATCCTAGCCATTAAATTTGTGGGTATGTGTAGGGAAAATTAAATTACTAAAATTATATGTTTTATAAACATATAATATAAATTCATTGTATATCAATTTAATATAAATCAAAACAAATATCATTTGAATGTAGATGAATTGTTTTTATAAAAATACATGATTAAATAAGGAATGTGTTATTAATTGAATTATTAAAATTTTAAAAAAATATTTATTAAATACATATTTATATATATATTAATTATACAATAAATAATTTGTCATTCATATAATAATTCTACCTGGCAAGAGATATGAATAAATCAAGTTTTTGATTAAGAACTATATTTCTATAAATTATTAAAATCCATATTTTCCAAACATATTTTAAAATTAATTTATGCCATCTAGAAAAAATTCATATATAAAAATAAATCAATTTTAAGATCTAAATTTTCCAAATAATCCTATATTAAATTTTTTCCTTCTTATTCAGAAATTATTAATTTGTTGATGAATAGTGAAAAAATATCTTTTTCAATATATATATATATATATATATATATTTGTTAATGATTTTAAAAAGATCCAATTTCCTTGAAAACTATTTTAAAAAATATATTTTCAATAATATTATTATTTATCCAATTAAATAAATTATATTAAATTATATGTTAATATTTTATATAAAATATTTTTATACATAATAAAATATTTTCATTGAATTTTAAATTCATTTTGAAAAATATTTCAATTCAATTCTTTAAAATGGACTATATATTATGAATCAGAATAATTAATATTATCTAATGTGGTCAAATAAATTTTTTTATCATAATTAATATTAGAAATAGTAAAATATAATCACCATACTTGATGTTAAAATGAGATTATTGGGGGTTAAACTAAAATATAAGGGTTTATTTTCAAATTACATTTTTATAAATAAAAAATTTAGATATTTTTAAACCATATATTTAGAAAATATATAATATATGTTTATTTTAAAAAAAAATTCAAGGGAACAAATTTATCATATTGTATTCCTTTTTAGAATTTCCATGTGCTTTCTAAGTGGGTCCGCTTCCCCAACATATAAAAGGGATACATCCCTCCTCTCCTATCCAAACATCACAAACCCTTTTTATATCCCAATATCCAAAAAATAATCCCTTAAATAATACCCCAATATAATTTTATTTTTCATTGGTTGTTTGGAAAACCCTCCTATGATGGATCATTAACATAACCTAATTATGTTGTCGGAATAAGAGGTGTTGTTCTTAATCATGCATTTTTTGATTCTTTATAAATTCAATATAAATTAATTCAATAATGTTGATGTAATTTTAAAATTATATATATTATGTTTATATTAAATAATATCAATGTAATAACTCTCACCCACCCCACATTAATCAAATTTGATGTGAAACAACTGAACATTTGGTCACCAAAATAAAACCTTATGAACCGATATAATTTTTCACATCACCAAATTTTAAGGATATAAAAAATTATGGATTTAAATATATAATTAAATATATAGATTTATATTAATTATTCAAAAATTATAATTTTGTTTTTAAAATAACACATATAAAATGTTAACATTTAATCTTTTAAAAATTTCTAACATCTCTCATGCGTAAGTGTGCACTACTGTATCCACGAAGTGATGTGATACATTCATCATTTATTAAAACTAATTGAAATAAAGATGAATTTACTAAATATATTTGACAACCTTGATATAAAAATTATTATGTAATTTTGAAAAAATATTTACCCTTATTCCCTTTCATCTGTTGAAAAATGTAAATAGCATTCATGCATATGTACAAATATCCGTCTATAGAAATTATTTTATTAATTTTTATATCTATTATTCTAGTGATGGTTATTAATATCTATAAAATTAATATATATTTACATTATATAACTATTATCATTATTTCTCTGAGTGACTATTATCAAATTTCATTGATCAATACTAATGAACTAAAACATACATGAAAAAAAAGTAGTTAACATCCAACAAAGATATTATAAATGATAATTGATAATAAATTCATGGTAAATTTTATAAGTTAATTATATATGTTATTATGTAAATTATTAGTCTTTTTTAATATATTAATAATAAACCTATATTTATTATATTGGAGGTTAAAACATGTGTGAAAAACATAATAAATTGAGGTTGGGAAATTTTATCTCACATATTTTTCTATTGGAGAATTTCCAGGTTGAAAACATATTACAATGTTGTGGCATATATAATTTCTATGAAATAATTTTTTGGTTATTCAGCAGAAATTTATGGGATATACAGATCCATCAAAGGATCTCTCCATCATGGGACTACAGACTCAATTTTTTTTTAAAATAGGTATTGGTTTTTTGATAAAGATTAATAGTGTTTGATGACTATTTATTATTATTTTCTAGGGGTAAAATATTATGATCCATTTATATTGAAAATAATTTTTTTATTATTGAATAATTATATATCGAAAATACATATTTTTTTTTAATTTTCTAACTTTACGTACTTAATATTATAAAATATTTTTTTTACGCAAAACCAACTATATATCTCTTCGATCAAAAATCAATTTTTTCCTTTTAAATTATTTATAAAAATTTATTCCTAAATTTATTTATAATCTAAATATAATTACTAATGAAAAATTTATCCTTTTACAAATCATTCAATTTTTTTAAAATAACTATTCTTATCCTTTTTTAGATAAGGTAATTTCTGTCTATTTTTAAAATAATTTGAATGAAATGATTCCTTTTTTACACGTACGATATAAACAAAATTTACAACCAATGTGATCGATAAATTATTTAAGGAATCCATTATATATTAAAAAGTATCTTTTAAAATAAAAATTAATTTTATTTTTTTTGTATTATTATGAATTAAATTATCTTATTTAAACTCATATATTATATTTTTATAGATTTTATATTTTTCAAACAAAACATTATTTGGTGTTTTATATATTTTTCTAGGGATATTGTTTGTTTTCCAAATCTTAATTTATTTTTTTGATGTTTTAGGAATTTGGTGATGACAGGTTTATGATTCGTATTCATTTTCCATGATTTTTACTATGATGAGTTAATAAAACATTTTTAAAACATAATTTATATACATGTATTATGATATAATAATATGATGAACATTTAATTATTTTATGGAACACATGTGTGTTGTTTTATTTATATGATGGATAGGCCTAAAATTATATATCCCTATAATACATTTTCAAAGGAATTAAACCTTGTGATAGAATTATGGAGATAATTTGATTTTCATGGTCTTCAATGGGAAATATTTCGATGTACTTGATCAGTCCTTGGAAACAAGTTTTGTGATTAATCTAGTATAGAATATAGTTTTTGATTCATGATAACTTTTGATTTAATGGTTTTTGTAGTTAAACGATACAGAAGAAATTGTTTCTATATAAATGATGGTGTCACACATATATTACCTAAAATTCTAGTCCATTATAAATTTATAATGATTTTTCACTCTTGTGATTCATATATTTCAAAATGATATTGTTTTATTCAATGATTCTAATTATTGTACATGACATATTTTTTATGAACATTATTTATCGTTTTAATGATCTCAGACCTTTGAGATTATATTATTATTTAATATAATATTCTATTAAAATATCTCATGTTTTCCCATACAAGGTACCTAATCGTACGATTTATTATTTTCTGATCAAATTTGATATAAAAAATTTTAGTTTGAATTTTATGCAAAATAATTTTTCTTATTAGAATGAAAATAGTGGGAGATGTGGAAGTTCAGTTATGAACATATTTTCTATGTGTTCTGGATTCCAATGATACTAGAACAATACGATTCTAGAATGATTTTTTTCATGTAATGAATATTATACTAAGAATATGTAAAATATATTTTAAAAAAAGTGGTTTCCTATAGGTAATATTATATATACTATTAGATAGACTTTTAATATTATTGTAAAAAAACATAGGTGAAAACCTTCAAGATGTGTTTAGAAGTATGATATCATACTAATATTTTAATAATAAATTGATTATATTGATTTATTATAAATAAACCATTATTAGAATACTATAGGTGGATGTGGATTTGGAAATTTTATAAATTTGGGTAATAAATCCCAAAAGTGTAATGTTTTATTTGACTGAATTCACAAACCCCAAAAGGAAGAGGGCCAAATTTCACACCTCATATCACCCTCATATGTCATTTGTTTTTTAAGTTATAAAACTCTTTATGTACCATCATTATTGATTTGAATAAATATATACCATTAATTAAAATTGATAAATATGTGGTTGTGTATATTTAGAGTAAGGTTTAATTATTTATACATTAAATAAATTATTTTTCATGATTTTGTGGTTTCCCTTTATAATTACAACAGCTTAAATTATTCTTTTTGGTTTTATTGAATGGGAAGAACCCAAATAAGTCATGTTAATTCAAAATTTTATAGAAAATAAAGTAATTATCATCCTATGAAACCAAATTTTATTGGATTTGGAATAAAAAATATCATTAATGTGATCACATAATTTTTTTTAATACAAATCATTCCGAAATTTATTATGATACAATGAGAAAACAACATCATATTGTTTCTTTAATATGAGAACATCTATCTTCAATTAGTGGATCTAGAAATACAATTTCTACTCAAAAATTGATCATCACCATTGAAATGAAAAATTATTTTATGATTAGTTTGAATCATGAAAATCACATTTTGGATGTCTATAATTTGGAAAGTGATGTACATCAATGGGGGATCTAATTAAGAATATAAAGAAAAAATAAAATTGATTTCATGGAGTAGGATTTATTTTATGATATTATTATTTAATTTGTACTGTATTCGTAATTTTTATTCCTAAATAACGATGTAATTCATGGAGATAAAACATATGGATGTTGATCAATTGGTATCTTTGAGGAAAATTGAATGAGGCATGAATTGTACACTTTTTTTATTATCATTCATCGTAAAGATAAGTTTGAAAAAATAATTTGTGGCCTAAAATAAGTCTTTTAGGGGTGGTATTTATATGGGAATTCATCAATTATGAATAAAGTGTTTGATGAACTATCATAGTGGAAATTAAGATCAGACATTCACATCATTATTTGTATTTTGATAAATATATAAATATGGAATACAAAGGAAAATCTAAAAATTATGGATAGATGTAGATGTGAATTACCCATTATAGATGTGTGGAAAGAAACACAATGGAGATTTTATTAATTGGACAAGAATATTTTGTATTTATAGAAAGGATGGTTTTTTAGTAGATGAATATTGAAGTAATTTTATTTTTCTACATAATGAATTGAAAATAGAAAATGAAATACTTAATACAACCCCAACACTCTTGTGTATAGAATGAATTTATTATAGAAATTACACTAACTAGTTCTTGAATATTAAGGATAGTGGTTATTATCACTATCATAAACCACTTTAGTTGAGAGGAGAGTGAAATATCATTTTATAATTATTTTTCATGAGGGTATGATAACAACTTTGTGAAAGATACACTTACCATCCACTAGGTAACAAAAAAGGTATAATTTTACTATAGATCTATACATTAATTTATATTTAATGAATTTGATACGTGTACCATAACACAACATTGAAGATTATATATTTAATTCTCTATGATTACCCATGATTTTTTGATGACATAATCTAATGATTATAATTATCGACCAATTGGATTTTATGTGAATATTATTCTAGAAATAAAATGATTATTCAACTTGACTAATTGGATATTATAGCAGACAAGAATTGTCATTGTCAAAATATATACAAAATCACTTTGGTGGAAGGGGTCATGTTTTATAGTCCAAAATATCATATGATTATATACCATTGTATTGATAAATATGTTCATCCAATGGAACGTTCATCTAATGGATGGGTATTGATTAATATTTTAAAGGGTTTTTTAACTCAGATTTATAGTGAGAAACTCATAATCATATATATTACAATACATTTAGATGATGTTGATATATTCTGTAAGAGTTTCCGAGTATTTCACCAAATAATGTTATTGAATATTAAATTTTACTCATTCATAGTTCCATAAAAATTTCCAAAACTCTTAATAGAATGATCTAGTTTGAGGTGTAGGAATTGAACTAGAAATTTCATTAGAATATCAAAAAGTGATTTTTTTCCGAATTGTTTTGGAAATGGGTAAAAATTTGATAACAGTTGACATTAACATAACTAGATAAGGAATAATCTACATGGAATGGTAGGGAATTTAAACACCTATAATTTAATAAATATAGAGAGAATAAAATTAATTATTATATTTTACTAAATACAATATCATGGATAATAATCATAAAATTTTAAATATATATAATGTAAATTTAGAATAATTGGAGATAGATTTTGAGTAACATGAAAACCTATATAATCAATAAAATTAAATAAATGGTTTAAAAACTACCAGTAGAGACCCATTTAAATTTCGACGTTTATTTTCCTCATAAGATACTATCGATGCATCGAGGGGTGGAATATTGTGTGGGCCCTACCTATCACTACCTTTCCAAATAATTCATCATATCGAATAATATATTCAATTAATTAATAATATTCCTTTAAAAATATCCCAATTCAATATTAAATATATTTTTTCAATATTTACTCACTGGAGGATATGAAAAAACTAGTATTGTTGGTGTTAGTGAAAGTAAATACCATTAAATGATCATTAAAACATTCTTGGGGAATGTAATCTTTAAAATCTCCAAAGTGCCTCACAAAACGTTTAATGTTTTCAATCATCACCTACTTGATCGATAACATTAACCAAAACATATAATATCTTATGAATAACGATATTAATGATATAACATTTCAAATGGAATTATTTAATCCATATGAATCATAATTTCTGCATAATGTCGAAAACTATCAATGGACGGTAAATTAGGAAGAATTTCATTACCATGAGGATGAGAAGTAATATGTATGTTTATATTACTAAATAATAAATTTATTTCAATAATTATTCACATCATAAGAATTTGAATTTTTAAAATTACTGTTATTTCACTTATGATATTGTTTTAATAAAATATATAAACAATTATGTTTACGTTGGGTGTAATGAACACATTTTGTTTATGTGTCAAAAATGGCATTGATATGTAAACTGTAGTAAAGGGTTCATTATATAATATTTTTCCAATTAATAATATGGTTATAATTATCTTCATAATTAATCAATTATACTTTAAAAAAAATAAGTAATGATTCTTATGAAAAATAACAAAATTCTATAATCATTGAGATAGTAGGCCATACATAGGCAAGAGTAACATTCCCACTTTTCAGCGATCAATATCAAAATAAGGTAATGAATATTATATCTTTTAATAATGATAATTATATCAAAAATACCATGTTATTTAATCATATATACTTATATATATAATTATCATGATGTAAAAGGAAACACCTCATTTTTGCAAGGTGATAGTCCACTTGTCAATAATCAACATTATAACTTTTTAGTGTCTGAAAAGGCTAATATTAAAAATGATAAATAGTGTATCCCAAAAATAAATTATTCCATAAATATTTTGATGATGTAATTTATGTTACTTACGTTAAATTAAAATCACCCTTTATATATTCCAGTTAATTTGTGAAAAAATTACATTGATCGGAGGATGTGTTAGCCCAAATGTCCAAAAATGATGTTAACTTATCTCCCAAAACATGAAATCATAGGGTTATTTTTAATATATAAATTAAATTAAAATAAACAAATTATAAATAATATATATATACATATAAATATCAATTCCAACATAATTAATATCCATGATAAGATTAAAGGAAAATCAAATGACATTATTTGATGAAATGAAAATGTTATTATGTTTATGTATAACAATTTATATTTAAAAAATATTTATGATTTTTGTTTCATTTTATAATATAGGAATAAAAATATTAGAGGGTGGAGAAAAAACAAAATAAAAGTGGTTGAGGAGTGATGCTAGCTTTTATTCGGTTAAGTCCTTTTAGATTGTATCAAGCAGTTCCTTGATTGGATTTCATACTAGGGTGATGTATCCCTATTGAGGGGAGGGATATTGGGAGCTTATTTCAAATGATTATATTTCATCAAATGGGATTGAGATTTGGGAATAAAGGGTTGGTTTGAATAACTATTTATAGTGCAAGATGAGTTGAATTCGTTTAAATTTATAAATGGTAATTCCAACCATATTTTTCCAATGAAAATTTGATCCAATAATTGTAAAAATATGAGAAAGTTTGTATTGGGCCAAAATATTTCCACAAAATATCTAATGGACATCATTATAGGTCATTTTGTATCAAAAGTATATAGTTTAGTCCTTTGTGAAGGAAATTTTTTTTATTATTGTAATTAGTTTAAGTCACAACACTGATATTTTTGATAAAATACTAATTGGATCATTTTATAAATATTATATTGTTATGAATCAAAATATATAATCCAGGTTTCCCAATTTAAATAACAAAGTGTTAGATATTAGGTTAAATAAAATCCCCCAAATGGGACCACAAAGAATGTTTTAAATGTAAAAATGTTCAATAGTTTTGTAAGATTTTATATACATTTCAATGTTAAATTGAATCCAATTAACTATATTAGATTAATTTTACTATTATTAATCTAAATTAACATTAAAAGAAATAAAATATTTAATTTTCCCTTATAAAAAAACCACAAAAAAATTTGATTTGAATTAATATTCTGTATTTTTCAGTATTCATCAAAAAATGAAACATTATAGGAAAAATAAAAAAAATTACCGTAACATAATTTTTATGTCTTTAATTCCTAAATGATGTTTATTTTTTTTAAATAAAATTCATAAAAGATTAAAAATTCATATTTAATGTGGTTGAACCATAAAAATCTGGTATAATTGTTGTTATAATAATATGTCTTTATGTAATATTTTTTTCTTAGGTTATACATATTAAACATGCTGGATGAATTAAAAAAAGTACTAATTTTAATATATATATATATATATATATATCACATTAATATCAATAAATAATTATAATTAACTTTATTTATTAGGTTAAAATTATATTAGGATAATAAAAAGTGTTTTTATAAAAACATTCCCTTCATACTTAATTTGATCTTATAATTATTTCTATATAATTTATAACAAATGAATTCTATCATAAATGTTAATATGTTGTTTAATACTATTAATATCTATAAATTTAATGGCTTGGATAAATATTATTTCATTAAATACTAATATTTTAATTAATATATATTAATGATTAGTAAAACTTATTCATGTGTGTTATGTAAGACATCGATGAATTTTAGTCTTACCTATAATGAAAGATGACATTAGTGTTTTTTGTAGAGTAATCCAAGAAATATATTGTGTGTAATAGAAGATTAAATTGGTGTTTTTTGATAATTAAATCTAGAAACATCAATTTAATTTATTCTAATAGTAAAATATTATAATATCGTGGGGTGTCACATTCTCGCCACCTTAAATAAATTATATCTCGAGTACATAAAATTGATCCTAGTAATCTAGGAATTGATATTTAAAGATATACTATTAATGAAAAACATACATCATGAAAATGTTTCATGACAAAATTTCTTAATAAGAGTGATAAGAACATATAATAGTAATGTAATTATGTTCTATATAATGGGAACATAAGTGGGAAATTGAAACATGTATACTGAAGAAAAATATAACAAACATGTTCTAATAGGGAGTGATTGAGAACATGTTCAGTTGAATGATGATGACTATATAGACTTAAACTACTATCATGGAAATGGTCATTAATATCATTATAAATAATGGTAATAGGATAATACTTTTGTTTTATGATCATTTTTTAATACGTGTGCAATTGTTTCACACTATAATTATACAAGTAAATATACATTTTTATTTCATAAACATTATCCTATCATTTGGTACTTCGTTAGACTATTTATAAATCATTTATTAGTAAATGATACATAATGTGGCTAATTTATACATTAAACTATAAAAACGTTCCCAAATAACAACATAATCCATTTCTCAAATGGTTAAATTTTCCGAAATATTATGATCGAATAAATTATAAATAAGTTCACCAATTTTACAAAATGAAAAAATAAAATTAGATGAAGTTGATTATAATCATTATTTACCAATCATATAAATATTATAATAACATGTAACACTATTATTCCTCTTTCAAACAATTTATGTTTATTATTAATTTAATATATCAATGATTATTGTAAATATTCATTAAATTAAAAAATAATCAAATCTCCATCCATGATAGTGTAAATTTATTCCTCAGTAAAAAATTACTCTATTCCAATTTAGTCAAATCCTATCCCGTTTGTTTTATCCAAAAAAATCATTTCATTATCAAGAAATCAATGTATTATGATTATATACAAATTAATTGTTATCTTTCACAAAACAATGATATTTATAAATATTAACATGTTTCTGATTCAATTTTCTTCTTAACATTCATCCTAGGATCTAAAATCATTAATGAAAAATTACTAATATTCAATCGTTATATACTTCATAAATATAATTATTTGATTATAATTTAAAAATTATATTTACAACATATTAATTTGATACAAATATAGAATCACATAAATTATTCTACTATAATTGTGTGATAAATATATACTTGACCATGATCCCTTATCTTCTTTTGATGTTTCTTCTTTTGATTGATGGATAATTTTTTTTGAATAATTCTACATATACTTGATTATTTAATAGGGTATATCAACATTTTTCACCATTAATTTTCATTTTTCCCCTCTGACCATTTTCTTTGACCTTATAAAAACCTCCCAATCTGTTCAAGAATTTACCAGGGTGATTTTTTATATTATTTACACATGTTGGAAAATTACTTTTCTCCATTATTTCCATTATTTATTATTTTCAATTCCTTTATCTTCTTTACTTTCTTCCATTTTAAAACATAATATGGGAAAATTTTCATATCTCTTTATAGAACATAACTATATTTCATCATATAATTAAATGGTTTATGACACCACCTATTTTAAGAGACATGTCTTAAGACTTATTCCAAAATGATCAATGTTACATTCTAATTTGAGTAGGAAGTCAATAGAATACCTTTCTTACCAGGTAATGTTATATTAATATTCAAAATACATTATTTCAATTTCTTTTTTAAACTATATTAATGTGTGTTCATATATTTTTTTCTCATGAAGAATTTATTTATCAAAGAGTGTCACCTTAAAATTTATCAAATCCATAAGATCCATTTTGTCTTCTTATTTAGTATTTTTGATCAATGAACACCATTTTTATGCATCCCCATTCATAAAATATACTATAATTGTATCATTTTAATTTTCAACACATTATAAATCTATGAATAACTTCACTAAATTCATAATCCATTTATCCACCTCCATTGGGTCTGTATTCCCCCTACATGATTAGGGAATCTGTGCCATTATTTAATCTAAAATCATTGAATTTGACTGTTGAATATGTTGCATCATATAAGAATTTTTTCTTGTCATATCCTGATTAAGATTTCATAATATTTCAATAACATTTTTAGTTCCAATACCTTCTGTAGGTATATCCTCAATAAGGAAATTACTATATTTCCAATTAAAATAGTTACCATTATTAATTCTAGGAACAATTTATAAAAAATTTTATATACTTGACAGATTGAAATATTATGTAACATAATTTATAATATCTGGACTTGTGATACACTAATTAAAAATAAATTTTTTTCCATAACTAATTTCACAATAATAAACATGCATTATTGGGTATATGTTTACATTCAAACCCTTAATAATGTATGGTAAAAAAATTATTTATCCAATGTGTATCCCATGATAGTGTCAAACCAAGTGTGTATGAAGTCTTATTTTCATAAACTAGGTTAACCATGAGTTATTTCTAACATGCATTTTTATAGTTGTTAAACCTAGTAAGATGTATTCCAGAACCAAAACCACTTATTGTATCAAGATATATAAGTATTACTAGGAATACACACATAATATCTACATTAGAAAAAGTAATGGATGTTCTTATATAACAATCCTCAATGTATATATTAATGTTATGTTCCACAAAATATGTTTTATGAATGTAGTTTCCAATGTTTCTACTAAACATCCTCTGATACCAATTCTAACGTCCTCACCACTCAATGGTGGAGTCGATGAATTATTGTATTTCATTGGCATGATTACATGGAATCAAATACAAATAGATTGTTCATTTTAGTAATTATGGAAAACCATACTATGTACATGTAACCAATATTACTTTTGGAAATTGAAAATAAAACCAGATATATAATAAAAAGAAATAAAAATATCCTTGACTGTTTAGTAAAACAATTATTCAGTTTAAACTAGGGAATAGAATAAATGGTGAACTCAAATGCTCAAAATGGTTAAGTAATGCGAAAGCATTAATGAATTGATGAGGGTAAATCAAAATGGAAATTTGAATAACTAACAACACATTCCATTTTAATAACTATAGAAGTACTAATAAATATGAGAAGGTGATAGACTAAAACACATATCATTTAATCAATAAAATGTGTATCCAATTCATTCATATATGTTATCATATGAAATTATCATTCAGTATAACAATAATAATTGAATAATATTTGATAGAAACTTTTAATTTTTGCGTGTCAAGCATGAGGAAAATGAAAAAATATATTTTCAATACCTTTCAAAATATAGTATAAATCAATTTGTCGAAATCAAATTGATTTGGCCAACTTATTTGTCTCTTGAGAAACTGATGATGCATAATGGGGCTATATATTGTCTATGCCCCACCAATCATTTCATGTCTATATCATGTATCAAATATAATAACAATTTCAAGCATTAAACAATATTCATTAAAAAACATCAATATTGAATAAATAATATGAATTTACAAATATTTAAATAGTGGAGGATATGTAACATAAAAGGGTTTTGACACCGATGAATAGAAATACCATTGAAAAATGATCAAAACATTTTTGTAGAAAATAATTATTGAACAATCCAATGTGACACATACCACTTTGTTGAATTTGATTCATAATCCCCATGAGGTAATAAAATTAAATGAAACACATAATATTATTAGAATAAGTACCTTCATGATATGACTTGTCGAATGGTAATATATACACCATATAAATGTGAATTGATGAAAGATAACAAATATGTTTTAATGGAATGAAAATTATGGATAAATACCTTGACATGAGTCTAATTTATCTCATGTTTCATTATATTAAATAACAATCCACATATGTAATGTTTTTCTAGGATTAAAAATTGTTTCCAATTTTATTAATACTTTTAATTGAATTGTGATTTCCTAACCAACTACATAAATGATTTGTTTTATGTCGGGTGTTTCGACTATATTCATTTTATGTGTCATAAATTACTTTTTAGGTAAAATAAGGCTAAAGGGTAATTATATAAACATAAAAAGAATAATAATCATGAAATAATTATCATATTTATACATCAACTATACTTTTACTACAATCAATTAATTATGGGAATGAAAAATGATCCAATGATAACATCATGAAGAATTTTGGTCATCTGTTTGTAGGAGTAACGTTGCCATTTTTCAGTGATCATTATAGAAATAAGGTAAGTAAAACTATGTAGTTCAATAATTTTTATTATATGACAAGTAACATTTTATTTAATAATTTATACTTATATATATTTATATTTATTTAAAAGGAATAACATCATGTCGTGGAGGTGTTAATCAACATGTCCATGACCAATATTGAAACATGATTATATTGAATGTGTAATAAATTAAATGAAATATAACATTAAAAAAAATATTTCATTAATATAATTTATGTTACATATGTTTAATTAAATCCTTTATTTATCTCTTCGATTATAATGTGAACAAATCACATCGCTTAGAGGAGGTGGTATTCCACATGTCCACAAATAATGTTATCATATTTATTCAAAGGAAAAGAATAACGTCATGTGTTATATAAAAATTAATGGATGATAAAGGAATTATAAATAATAGATATATCATATATAAATAGATTTTTTATTATAATTCCCTACCATGATAGTTGGTAAACGGAAAAATGAACGACATTATTTCTTGAGGTGGTATTTAACGACACACAATAATGTTATGTTTCATTCCCATTAAATGGAAGTGTGTGTATGTGTAGTTTGAACCAATCATATAAAAAATATATTCGTATTTAAGATATTTTTTTATTATATATTCAGCGAATAAGATGATTTTAGTTGGTGTTGAATGAATACAAAAAAGAAGATCTTGAGAAAGGATCTAATCTCTCATTCGAGTAACTCCTTTTGGTTTTCACAAAAAGGATACATTAGATGGATTTATTACCAATGTTATGATTTTAGTTTCATTGGAGGAAAGTTTTAGATATTATTTAACTATATTATGGGTGAGACAAATGGCTTGAGATTTAGGAATGAGGTGGCTATGTTAGTGTTTTTATAGGGTTGGAGGAGTGACATTTTTTTAAATTTATGATAGGGAAATTCAATAAACATTTTTCCAAAGAATATTAGATCAAATTATTGTCCAAATTTTATAAATGAAAGAATAAGGTAATTATATAACCCTACAATAGATTTTATAAGAATTTATAATTCTTTTATCACTTATGATTAATGTTCAATCCTTTGTTAATCTAAATTTTTTCTCATAAATGTCATTTTATTTTTAATCACATTCACTAATATTTTTGATAAAAAACTAATATGACCATATTATATAATATAAATTAAGATGATACTAAATATTTAATACATTTATTCTTATTAAAATCACATTAGTGGAATAATTTAATTTAAATTTAATCCAATAGATTGGTCGACAAAGCATATTTTTAATGTAAAAATGTTCAAACGGTTGGTAAGTTGTTATATCCAATTTCAATGTAAAATGTATTCCCAAGAAATAAATTGGATTAATGTTTGAATAATTGATCTATATTAAAATTAAATAAAATAAAAATTATCATTATAACTAAATAATATGAAAATTTAAATTTGATTTAAAATTCAGTATCTTTCATTATTCATCAAAAACGAAACCTCAAGGAAAAATACTGAAAAATATATATAAGTAATTTTGACTTTCTTATTTCAAAAATTATCTTTATTTTCCATATTAAATTTATTTAATTGTATAAATTCAAATTTAATGTGTATTTTTTATTATAAATAATAAAAGTATATTTATAAAATTATATGTTCTTATGAATATTATTAATTTTCATCTTATTTAAAACATATAAAATATATAGGATTAATGTGAATTTTTTTTTAATATATAATATATTTATAATAAAATTAAATAACTATTTATAATTAGTTTTTTTGCAAAACAATTAATTTGGTTTTGTAAAAATAGTTTTCAAAAAAGCATTATAATTATATTTTGTTGGTTCATATGTTTATTTTTGATCAATTTTTAACAAAGAAAATCAAACCATATATTTTCATAATCTATTTAGTCCTATTATTAATAAAAAATTAAATTTTAATGTTGTGTCTTTTCTTATTTAAAAATAATATTTTTTATAATACATTATCTTTTGTTAAAATTTTGTCTTTCATATTATGTAAGCCATAGAGAGAAGACAACCTTGTTTGTAGTGCAAGATAACCTTGGTGTTATGAATTTTAAAAGATAAATTTATGTTGAATTTTATATAATATAAACTTTTTTTCATCTATATAAATATCAGAACAATAAAATTATTCAATAAGTAAAATATTATAAAATTATTGGGTGTAACATGAGTTTTCCGAATAAATGGTAGAGTATGTTAGAGTCATTTAGTAACACGAAGTCACAACATAATGACAAAAAATAATTTATGATTTTACTCATAAATGAGGTATAAATTTAATTTTTACCGAGATGGAGACTCAATGAATTATATATGGAAGAACATTATTATATTTCTTAGGAATTGAATACCAAATCCTATTTATTGTATCCCATTATTGATTCTTTCTTGGATAGGGATGGCATATTATTTCTGGGAGTGTCCACTTAACCAATATTATGTTTATGATATCTTCCATGTATCTCTCTATAAGAAATATATACAAAGTTATCCACATGTACTAAACTCATAGGTCGTACAACTAGAGTAATAACTTTCGTATGATGATCAATCAATAAAGATACATGATCATAGAGTAAATTTTCTAGGAAAAAAGATGACTCGATTATTATATGTTTTTCAATGAGACCACAAATATTATGAAGGTACATCAGAAACTGAGTAAATCATGAGGAATAACTAGCCTAATTTTTTTTAAAGTAACTAAATTTCAAGGTTGATATTTATTTTATGAGAGATAAAATTTAACTCCTGTATATTTTAGGATATATAGTTTTTAAATAAATATAATTTCATTGATAGAAAATATTACACACAACATCCAATTCAAATTAATTAAATTATAAATATTAAAAATTATTATACAATTCAATAGTTTCAATCATTACCTTAAATTTAAAGTGATTAATATTATTTAAAAAATATTTATATTATATGGCTAAAAATTTTAAAAAATAAATTCATTAGAAATGAAAATGGTTAGAAAAAAATAGAAAAAATAAATTAATAGAATTTTTATAATAAAAAAATTAATTTTTCAACCAATGTGTTTATGTATGAATTAATTAAATTAATCACTACTAAAAATTTATTTTAATTACATTTATATATTATTTATCTAATATTTTTTTAATCCACTACTAATTTTTCTACACATTGGAAAATAATCTTTTCAATAATATTCTTAAAGAAATATTTTTTTTTAAAAGTTATTCATCACTTTATGAATAATTATATATTTTTTTAAAAAATTGAATAATTTTTAATATTCATCTAAAAATGAGCATATATAAATAAAAATTTCAGTGCTACCTTATTGTTAGTTCATTTAAAATTGTCTAAAATTATAAATTTTCAATGAATAATTTTAAATAATAGTTTTTATTAAAAAAATTCTAGTGAAAAAAAAATTAAAAAAGTTTTATTTTGTTTAAAATGTTTTTAAAATTAAAAATATTTAATTTATATTTTTATAAATCCAATTTAGGTCATTGGTATCAAATTTATTTTTATATTTGATATAAGAAAATTTATACTTATGAAAATGTTTTCTTTTGTAATCAGGGTTTCCATCTCAATTTCAGGTTCAATTTTATATGTAGTTATGCAACTTATTTGAATTGAAATTGATAAACTAGATTCATGTTTTTTTTATTATTAATTCATATTAGTTAATAAGGTCAACATTGTATTTTCTCATAATGAATATTATAAAAAATAAAAATTATTTACAACAACTAATGAAAAAATAAGTTCACTATGGGTTGTAATTGTACATGTTCCTATTTACTTAATTAAAATCCTATTATACCTCCATTATACCACTTTATAAAGTAAAAAAAATATAATTTATATTTATTTTAGGATTTATTAATATGAAGTATTTTATTATTTTTTTGTGAATCATATCAGTGGGTTCCAAGTGGATCCTCTCCACTAGTTATAAAAGGAAACCTCATATATTATCCTCTTACCATAAAAATAAAAATTTATATTTGAAAAATACTACCAAAATAACGTACATATTTCCATTCCCATGTTTTATATCTCGTTTATTGATTAGGAAACCATCCTAGGAAGAATTTTTGCGAAATACAATAGAACATGTTTGTAGAGGATGTATAATTCTTAACTAAGAATTTTGGTTTTATTTATTATTCAACCTCATTAAATTATTATTAAACCTTGATGGAAAATTATTATTTGTTTCTATGATATACATAGATATTATTATGTTAATGGAATAACCTAGACTGGTACTTTTTTCAATAAAATTCATAATGAAACCCTCGATCGTGTGTACAGTCGACCACAACCTCATGAAACAATATAATTCATAATTTATCACCACATCTCATTAAATGATATAAATATAATTTTAAATAATATATATGATATTTATCACACAATTAAAATGATTTAATTATAATGTCACGTTTAACTTCTTTTAGTTGAGTATTTTTTAAAATGATAATGCCACTCATGTGTATATATGGACTACCACACCCATGAATATATGTGATTTGTTCGTAATTTTATATAAAAATAGAATTTATGAAGATTTTATTTAATGAATAATATCTATATCCCAGATATAGAAAATATTATGTGTAGGTGAATTATTATTTACCTTTATTCTATTCTATTTCTTTTAGAAACAAAACAATGTACATGATTATTATGGTGTACTGTCTCCATGAAGGGTTTAACAGTTTTTCCCATGTCCATTTTTATGGATGTATCTGAATTTGTATACAATTAATGTATATGATATTTATATTGTGATTATAATTTTTCATAATATTTAACTATAATCTATATACATGATCTTAACCCACTAAAACAAAACAAACATTTAAAAAAATACAGTTATCACCAAGAAAGTTGATTTTAATAGTGAAATATAAATAAGCCAGTTTTTAAAAGATATAATTACATATTATATCTTGTTATATATGTCATTATGGTCATCTAATATATTTATCTTCAAAATGTATTTATTATATAAAGGATTTGAACTTTTAATATGAATATCTATACTTGAGGTAATGCATTAATGTCTCACGTCATTCTTATATGTTACAAGAAATATTTACAACATCATTCTTTTCTGTGGTTTATATGTGACACCTAAATTACTTTAAGAAATATTTTTAGTAATTTGAATTCTCAAATTTCTTTCATTTCAGACAATCATGAGTTTATGTTAATCATGATATGCCATTAGTATAAAATGAAAATTTAATATAGGCGTTAGGTTGGAAGTTATAAATACAACTAACGTATAAAAATGTATGTCGAATTAATTTCCTACCAATTATTTATGGAAATCATAAAAAAAGTTATGTATTTAATTTTTTTAAATAAAATTGAATGAATTACAATTAGTAAATGAAATTAAATATTTATAAATTTTATATAATTAAAATATTTTTTATATTCATCCAATTGATATTTTTGATATAGGGTATGAATAAACCCTATATGATGTATAAAAAGCTATATTTTTCAAAATGTCAATTTTTCATCTTTTAATGGTGAAACACATTTAATTTATGATTTTGACACATTAATAATTTTAATATGAAATAATAAAAATGTTTTTTGAAAGTGTGATATAAGAATTTACATGGGATGAATTTTTTATTTTTTCTAATCACATTCATGTTTTTATTAATATAAAAAATACAATAAAAATGTAGTTAGCCTATAATGGATGATTTTTTGTTGATGGTGAAGTTGACAGGGCGGTTCCTGACTTTCCTTCATTCCAGGATCATAGTGATGGTTTTGGGAATGAGGAATGGATATATCTGGGTGTTGTCACAGAAAACGCTTCCATAGATGTGTAGGTCAAGGCACTAACCATCTGTGAGTAACATGATCAGACTACCGTGGTTGTCCATGAGGGAGGTGCACGACCTTCTTGTTCAAGAGGGACTGTTTCGAAATCTCAGGAGCTGAAACCGATGGGTTATGATGAATTGTATGGGGAGAGGTTAAGAAAAGCAGATGTAGAGGGGCTGGAAGAAGTAGTTGATGGATGAAACCTGTCTTTTTAGGGGAAGTAGGCCATGGTAGTGAGGGTCTTGACTGGTGATCCAAGTTGTGTGGTATTGCCTGGCATGGAGGTGGAGGAATATTTATGTGATTTTAGGAGGGCGAAAAAGACGAATGATGGTTCCACCTCTACTCCCTCAAAGAGGTGGATGAAGTGGGATTACTCCACTCTTCCTAGAACTATGGTTACCTTGTATTCATCAATGGTGTCCAGAATGAAAGTCAAAGATAAAAAATGGGAGCAACACCACACCCTGGAGCAAGAAAGACATTGTGAGTAGCACCCCGTGCTCCTCAAACATCATGAGGATTTAGAGTATAGATGGGAATCTATGGACACATGTGTAGGCACTGACTTCTTATTTGATGACGCGACGTCGAGATTTGATGAAGAGGCTGACCCCTGTGTCGCAGATTCAATTTCTCAATTTGGTGATGATGTTGACATACTTTCTTTTCTTTCAGTGTTTTTTTTATTTTGGTTTTATTGGGTTTTTAATGGTTTTTTAGTGTGGGTCAGTTGAATCCTTCCCTCCATTGTCTGATTTTTTTTCCTAACTAATTTTTGGAGGGTCTGGAATAGCCTGGCTCTGCACCATCCTTGACATATAATGGATGATTAAATGAAATTACAATCATTCTAGTAAGTAATTCAAAAAAATCTTGAAGGATATTCCTATTTCGCAATACAAATGTTAGTAAATATATTTTTTGTTCAAAATTATACTATAAAAAAATTTAAATTAAATCAAAATAAAATAACTATAAAAATTAATTTAATTTTTTTAATGGTTGGGGATTAAGCTTAATTTTATTATTAATACAATGAAAGTACAATTTTTTTTATGTAGAGGGAGACATATTATATATCCTAAAGAGTAATATTCATGGAAACATGGTTTCAATTATTATGAGTACCAAATAAATAAAAATGGGACAATCAAATGAAAATATAATGAATAACTACAGTACGAGGAAATGAATTTATTTTATAACAAAAATATTAAATAATACCTTCTAATGTAATCAAAATTATAATCAATCACAATTAAAATGATATTGTTAAATAATGACTCGAAATTATCATAATATTGGTGAGATGTATAATAAAGGACTCAATAATGTGTATCATCTATAAATAAAAATAAAAATATTTGTGATACGAAAAAAATTAATCAAGTGTAATTATACACATAACATTATAATTTTATGGATAATAAAGAAGTAAAATTACCCAATGAAAATAAACATAGTTATGGAATTATTTAGAATTTCTCAAATTTCAATATTAATCCACAATATTGAAATAAAAAAAATTATAGTATAAAATAACATGAATAATGAATTTTTATTCATATTAAATTTAAATTATGTAATATTTACACCATATATTAGAATCTAGGTTCAAAAAAATACCATGTACTTCAATTAAATGAGATTGAGCCAAAATCTAAAACATAATTGGTTACATAGAAATCATCGACCCCGTGAAAGTGATATCTTTAAATGGATACTTAATACAAATAAATTTTAGTATGATAAATATAAAATTAAATCAATTTTTGTATGTAAACCACATTACAAAAATATTTCGTGACTATGGATTATATATAACAGTGATAATTGAGAGATAATAAAACCATTACCTCACATTTCCTTTTACATGATCAACATATGACCACATATATAGTAGTTTATAAATAGTTATTAACTTATTAGATAAATATATGAATATTTATGGAATCATATATGTTCCTTTATGAAAAAACATTATCTATTTTTTAATAATCATCAAATTATTTTCATTGCTTGGTCGTTAAATGCTTTGATTTTAATTTCACAATTTGTGATAAAATATCAAATTATTCTATATATTATATAGTTACATAACATAAATAATTATTATATTGTCCTAATTATAATATTTATCGTTCAAGTATACCTTTAAAACCTATAATTATGGATGGTTGTGAAAAATGAACTATAATTATGATCATGTATAAGGTAGGACATATTTACGCATAAGTATCAATTTTCATTTTTCAATTATAAATATTGAAATATAGTATGTACTATTGTATAATTCCAAAATTATAATTATATCCTGAATACTATATTATTTAATTATATATACTCATATATATCATTTTTGTGTTGTGGTGATGAAAAGAGAGTCACATTGCTTCTTGGAGGTGGTATTCCACACGTACATGATAAACATTTTGACATTTGTAGTGATTGAAATGGTATGTAATTATGATATTTAATATTTAAAAAATGTTTAATACTTAATTAATTTAATTGTTATTTCATTCATACTTCATATATTCAATAACTTTACCCTTGTTACTTTCCATGTAACATGTTAGAGATAAACAAATCACATCACATCTCATAGCGGTATAAAATAGAAGCTAATATGGTATATTTGATATAATGTATAAATATTTATATATTTGTAATATATATCATATATACATACATTTAATATAACCCATAAAGAAAAAACCACAATGGTGATAATGTAAAATAATGGACATTGGTGTATGAGGTCATTGTTTTCTGTACACAAGAATTTTGATTTCAAAACCCATTTGATGGAAGTGTAGAAGGTTTTAGGCCAATTTGTTAGGTAAATATATTTATATAGAGAATATAGTTGGGATATTATAAGATATTATATTGATAATATTTTATTTATTTGGTGTAATAAATAAAAAACTACTCATGGAATAACCCTATAACTTATCTGAGAATCCTTCTTATGTTTCCACCAATGGCCATCCTTGTCTTGATTTATGAACAAAATATAGATTCTAGGATAATGTGATGGAAATTTAAAATTTATTTTGGAAGTTCACACCTGAACCCAAAAGCAATTAATGAGTGATCAAGGGAGTATATTTGGTGGCCATTATAAGTGGGGTGAGTGGCACATTTTACATTTTTTAAAGTGAGAATTATAACTATATTTCATTCATTTTTATAGGACCAAATATTTGTAAATTAACTATAATAGAAGTAAATTTTTGAAAGAAGTCCAAGAAATGTTTTTTGGAAATTTATTCTACATCATTTTTCCAATATAATTAATTTTAATCCCTCAAAAAACTCGTTTCTACATTAATCAATTAGATTAATTATAATTGTTTTGAAAAATTACTTTAAAAAACATTTTTTCAGAATTATTAAAAGTTTTGATTTTTTAAAAAATATAAAATCCATTATTTCAAAATTAAATTCATATATATGGAATATTTGAATTTAATATTAATATTCTACACGCCAGGATAAGAATGGGTTTTTAAGAAAAACATATTTCCAAAAAAGATGATTCAATATTACATATATGATTAGTTATAGTAATTTTAAGAAAATAAATTAATATATAATGATATATAATCTATAAATTTATTTTAAAATAATATATTATTGTTATTATTTTAATTAAATAAATTATATTAACATTATTAATTTTTACTAAATCTTTAGAGAAAAACATTTTTATTCATTTGAATGAAATATTAATTGAAAACAATATAAATATGATTAAATATTTATGGGGATTAAATATAAATAAATAATACTTAGTTTATATTTTAATAATGTGGTGAATTAGTAAAAATTTATTTATTTAATATAAATAATACTTTTACGAAAAAATGTATTTTTCAATATTCTCTGAAAAATCATAATTTTCTAAAAAGACAAAAAAAATTCACCAAAGATAAAGTTGGATATTAAAATCATAAATATCATTTTCATATTTTCAAAAACCATTTTTAAATGATGTAGAAATCTTTTATAATATATTTTTTTAATGAAAACTAATAAATATTAATTTTCAAGGAATCATATTTTTCAAGAAAAAAACAACATATACTAAATATTTAAAAATTACATACTAAAAAATTGTCAATAATTTATATTTGGTATTACATTTATATATATATTTCATAAATTATTAAATAATACTATTATATAATAATTAAATGATAAGTTTATAATAGTAATATATATATATATATATATATATATATCATGACCCGTCCCCCGGGGCCTGTGCTGTGACTACCCCAAGACCACCTTCCATAGGCCCTGGGCTGGAGACAAGCACCAAAGGCATAATTCCTAAAAAGTGAGAAGGTATTTCCTTTATAACCAAAAAACACACACATTAGATATGATCACGAGTAAACTAAATAACCGAAAAGTGACTATAGTATGTAAAAAAGTGGCCAAAATACAAGCCCAACTGGAAAATTAAAAAAACTGAAAGTACAAGTACAACTGAGGAAATAGGAAAAACAGAAACTGGGTCGTCCTCTAAGGTTACTACCTAAAGGGTAGGTACAAATCACCCCCCAAAACACTCCACGTCCATCCTTCTCTTCCGTGTACCTACACGCCATAAAGTCCACCTCCAGGTACCATCCAGTAATGGTACTCTTAGCCTCAGTCAGCGCTATCAATCATCTGCATCCAACACAACGAGTTGCGTGCATATCCCATGAAGGGGTGTGTATAAAAATATTCAGTAGGGACACCGAGACATTCAAGGTCACACAAAATCGAACAAGGATAAACCTCAAAGTATGAAATCAATATATTACCCCACATACTTATATTCCCATACATATACATAATTTATCATTTAATCTCTCTCAATCATGAGGAACACAACAAAGTTTCTCACTCAGCTCAACCAAGATTTTATTCACATTATCGAAACTGTGACTACTGGAGAACTCCACCTCTGTTGAGTATAGTGGTCCTGCCATGACACCATGGTGCTTCCCAATAACCATGGATTGCTACGGTACTTCTCTTTTTGTCTACCGTGGGTCTGTAGCATCACCAAGGCGCTCCCCACCATGGGCCTGCCGCAACAACCGGATGCTCCACCTAATAGCATGAAAAGGTACTCATCTAGTTGATTACCATGGGTCTTCTTCCAAAACTAGGCATTCCTCCACCGTGGGTCTGCCGCCAAAACTAGGCTCTCCCCACTGGGCTAGTCGAGTCAATCTGAGTCAACTGGTCCACAGTCTTCACGTCTCAGCAAGCTACTAGGTCTCTGCACTATACCCGCTTTTCACAAAAAGGATCCACTAATGAGCTACTAGTCGATACTCCAACTGTCACGATGTCCCATGAAGAAGTATCTCAAAGGTCTTCTACGTAATAGGGTTCTCAACGTGTCAGAGGACACGTCAATCGGACGCCTGGTCGGTGAGTAATTAGCCTTTCAGTCTCGAGGGACCAGTTGGATTAATGCACAATCCAACCTAACCGCATCTCAACTATACCCCAATCTTCATGTGGGGTATAATCAAAGGGACCATCATTTTACAAGATTATTAGTCCACTGAAGGTTTGTAAAATAGATTCATGATGTCAATGATATGGCCAAAAGAAAGTAAAGCGTTTTAGTGGGCCTGGGTCTGAGCCGATCTGGTCAAGGTTGACCTAACCTGACTCGTTGGGTATGGTCTGGCCCGTTAGGCAGGCTAACCCATTATGTTCGGCCTCACCTATTGGGCCAATCCCAGTGGGCCATGTGGGGTCTCAAATGGCTATGAGAGTAGGGACAAGATGTGAGGGCGCAAACCGGCAACAGGTCGGAGAAAGGGTTGTTCTGCCAAGAGGGCTCCATGAGGGCATTGCTCAACCAAGAGGGTTCTAAGAGGAGTCTGATTAGGGTGGCGTGGCCCGAGGCTAGGATGGCACTGTTGGGGATAGCAGTTCGGCTCGCCTAGGGTGACTCAAGATGCATGTACGGCGGAGCCGCGGGGCACGCGGGCATCGGAGCCATGGGGCACAAGGATTCCAACAGGCCGATTCGACCAACGGCGGTGCGGGGACCACGGGGTGTGTGGGGTGCGCGGACAGTGCAGACGCGAGTCGGTCAGGGCCTGCGGAGGCCGACAAGATTGAGTCTTGGGGGACCGCTGGGAGGGGCATGGGAGCACAGAAGGCGAGGGCGGCAGGACTGGCGGGGGCAGTGCGGCGGGTGAGGGTGGCGCTCCCGGCGAGGCGGATGGGCTGTTGAGAGAGGTGTGGCCGGTGAGGGCGGCGTGGTTTGGCTTAGGATGGTAGTGCCAGTTCGGCCAGAGGGGGTCGGAGTGTCATGGGGGAGGTGCGGGTTGCGTAGGCCGTGGTTAGCGTGGCCGTTACCTTCATCGCCTTCGTCACCTTCATCATCTTTGACTCACATTCCTCTTTTTCAAAAAACACCACAAATGAGAACAGTAGAGGGTTCAGACCACATTGGTTTGGTTTGCACCCTCTCCATTTATGGTGATAGAAATTGGCTCACAAGTATAAAGTTCAAAAACCCTCCCACAAAAGGAAAACACCTTCGTTCAACGTTTTGAGAGAGAGCATGAACTTGGGAAATAATCATACATAAAAAATTAATCCCCGACCATTGTATATTGTTTGTTGATAGAGTGGCGGGGAAGAAAAATGATTTGTCTTAATTTGTCACATCCACCACACATATCCAATCCCAAGCTCATCTGTCATTTCATTGACAACAATGAAGATGGAGGGTCGGTTGTCAATGATTTCCCACATCGGTTACTTCTACAAGGTGCTTCTGAGAAGTCGAAGACACTCCATTCTGGCATTTGTCAAAGGAAAAACACATTCTTCATCCATTGTCGGTGAGAGATTTTCTCTCAAAATCTCCCTCCTCCTTTTTCAACAAAATAATAGGTATCCAAGAATAATAGATTATAAAATCTAATAAGTCATTGGAAGAAGATTTCAAAATGGGTGAATTTATTAAGTTGTCTCCACTTAATTAATTCATGAGGTTGGCTTAATTAAAAGAGATGAAGGGTTGACACCATTAAAGAGGGGGGGTACCATTAAGTTAAGGGAGGTCATGAGGCTCTCCATCATTAATGAGGAGTGTTGAGAGGTTTTACTCTCTCACCATTTTTAGGGGGGGATTAGTCTTGGGTGGTCCCCACATCGTAACCTCACGTGGGAGGTTAGGTTCGAGTGGGCCCCACCACCATAAAATCTCATGGGATGTTGGGGTATGGTGGTACCTGCCTCCAACCTCCACTTGGGTGGTTGTAACATATAAAATAAAATAAAACATGCATATATTTTATTTTATTATTCCCAAGAAAAACCCAAAATATGTCGTCCACCCTCGACCAATTGTTATCAATGGGAAAGTATTTGAAGTGAATATCGACGCTACAAGATCAACGGTGCCCTTATATATCAATTCTAAGCACTGGTTCAAATTTTATAAAAACCCGCTCGTACGTTTACTAATCATACCCAAACAAAACTTTGGAAATTGATTCCAGGCACATGGGGCCTCAGAATCATGCGCCGTCAATTTTCACGGACTTGTAAAATTCCCATTTATTTTAAAAAATAATTACAAGGAATGTTTGGGTCTTTAAATTCTCCCCCAATCAGGAATTACGTCCTTTTTATCCACAACTCAAACTATGGGAACAAGTGGTGGTACTGAGCACATATCTGAGCCTCACGCTCGCATGTGATCTCTTGTAGGTTCCTAAGCTATTAGAAAACGCGCGCCATAGGTATCGACCATCCACGATGTACTCGCTCTTGTCGATCCAAAATCTCTAAAAGAACCTCTGTAAAAGATGCCCCATCGTCAACATGATTCTCTCCATGGTAGATGATTTGGGGATGGTCGTTCACGTATCTCCCCTGATGGGATACGTGGAAGAAGTCATGCACCGATGCAAATGAGGTGGAAGTGCTATGCGGTAAGCCACCTCACCCACTCTGCTAAGGACCCGAAAAGTTATGATGAAACTCATAGATAAAATTACGCCTCAACCAAATATTCATAGACCTCATCATGGTGAGACCCGTAGAAATACATAGTCACCATCCTCAAACTCTAGAGGTAATCATCTACTGATGACATATGACTTATTCTTGCTCTGTACAGTCATCATCCACTTCTATATGATCTCCACCTTATCTATGGTAGACCGTACAATATCTAGTCCAATTAGTGATGACTCCCATGGTTTATTCCAGCACAAAGGTGATCTTTAAAGTCACCTATAAAATGCCTTGAAAGGTTCCATACCAATGGTGGAGTGATAGACGTTGTTGTATGAAAACTCCACCAAAAGTAAGTGATCCTACCAGCTGTGACTGAAGTCGATAACAAAAGTACCCACCATTTCCTCGAGGGTCTGAATAGTCCACTCAGTCTGACCATCTGTCTGCGGATGGAAGGCAGTTCTCAAACGAAGCTACGTCTCAAAAGCCTCCTGCAACCCCTTCTATACCCAGAAAGTAAATCATGCGTCAAGATCAGTGATAATATTCTAAGGTACTCCAGGTAACCGCACAATATCCTTCACATAGAGGTGTCCTATGCTCTCTAAATAACCCTACTCTATCATCGGATAGAAGTGTGCCGACTTAGGTATTCGGTCGATGATCTACCAAATCAAGTCATAACCTCTAGATGTACGTGGATGTCCTTTCACGAAATCCATCGATATGAAATCCCACTACCACTTTGGGACAACTAAAGGTTGAACCAATCCTGAGGGGACCTGATGCTCCACCTTCACTTGCTGACAAGTGAGGAATCAAGAGACAAACTCAGCTACTGCCTTCTTCATTACTGGACACCAGTGCTGTCGTCGGAGGCTCTATTTCATCTTCACCACTAAAGCATGTACTGCTAGAGGGGATGTATGGGAATCTCTCAACACTTCCTCATGAAGTGACATCGGTTCCATGTTACGTCCTATAAAGAGGATGACGTGCGTACCACCTTCAAAAAATTCAGCAGGTGCCTATCTTGTTAATATCTGAGCACGTCATGCCTCGCAGTCAACGTCCCCATGTTGTCCCTAGCTAACTCACTGAAGAAGTGGGTGTGTGACTATGAGAGACTGAATGAAGTATGCTCCATCTCTATCCACAAAGGATGTCTGTTAGGCATCCTGCTGCTCCATCACCTCACCAAGAAGCTGTTTACCAGTCTCCTGTTGAGGGGATCTATAACAAATTTCCCCTTCATATGAGTATATACTATCTCAAAGTCATAGTCCTAGAGGAACTCAATCATGTGTCGTTGTCTTAGGGTCAGATCCTTCTGAGAGAAGATATACCTGAGACTCTTGAAATCTAAGTACATGTTAAACCGTTCACCTGTTAGATAGTACCGCCACATCTTCAAGGAAAAGACCACTCCTGCTAACTCCAATTCATTGGTAGTGTAGTTTTGGTCATGATGTTTTAGTTGTCGAGTAATATATGCGATCACTTCTCTCTCATGCATCAGTACACATCCGAGTCTTTTCACTAATCTGTCGCAGTAGACTACGTACCCTACGCCTTCCTCTAGAATCCTCAAGATGGGGGCACTAGTCAGCCTCTACCTCACCTCCTAAAAGCTCAGCTACCATCTATCCAACCACACAAAGGGTTTCCCCTTCTTCGTCAAAAAAGATAGTGGTGTTGAATCTCTGGATAAGTCTAGAACTAACCTCTAGTAATATCCAGCCAAACCTAGGAAACTCCGCACCTCCATCACACTCCTGGGTGGCTCCAAAACAAGTACCCCCTTAATCATAAATGGATCTACTATAACTCCATCCTCTAAGATGACATGTCCCTGAAAGTGATCCTCTCGGATCCAGAAAAAGAACATTGAGATCATATCATAAATCTGGTGATTTCAGAGTGTGTCTAGTACTACCCACAAATGATAGGCATTCTCCACCTTCGTAGTCGAGTAGATTAGAATGTAATTGATGAAGATTATGACAAATCAATCATGGTATGGCTGAAATATCATGTTAATGAGTCCCATGAACACTGCTAGAGCATTGGTTATGCTGAATGAAATAACCAAGAACTCATAGTGGTTGTACCAACATCTGAAGGTCGTCATATTCACATCATCATATCGAAATCTGAGCTACTAATAGCATGATCTGAGGCCAATCATCGAGAACAAACATGCTCCCTTTAGTTGATCAAAGAGGTTGTCAATCATCGGGAGTGGGTAATTCTTTTTCACGGTCATATGGTTCAGGAAATGGTAGTCAACACAAAGCCTCAACCTCCCATCTACCTTCTTGGCCAAAAGAATCGGGGCTCTTAGGGAGAAACACTGGGCCAGATGGATACCTTCCCCTGCAAGTCCTCTAACAATACCCGTAGCTCGCAAAACTCTATGGGAGACATCCGATACGATGGAGTAGATATTGGTGCCGTAACGAGGTATATGTAAATGTATAATTCCACCTCTTTATGAGGAGATAGATCTGGGAAATCATCAGGGAAAAAATCCATGTACTGATCCACCACTACAGGATAGCTCAGACATTCCACATCAACTGCTCTGAGGGTAAGGCTAGCTAACTAATGAGTGATCGGCAACACCATCCTCCAGGTATGTCCATCCTATGCTGCAAAGGTTCTCTTATCTCCGGTAAGGCCTCAACGCTGCAACTAGGAGATTGAATACGAATCTCTTGCACCCTAGGGTAAGCTAAGACTGCTGGAACCAGTTCATAATCGTCAAATATACTGTCATTTGAGTTTCTATCCATAAGGATCGAGCCAACAGCTCCATCAAAATATATGATCTTCAAATTAGGGAAGAGGAAATATAAGAGTGACTTTCACCTTGGTCTATAAGTACTGCAACAATGGTGGAGTAAACACAGATCGTACCATGTATCATCTCCGGAGCGCCATGATCGTAGGCCTCAACTTCCTGAAGTTGAGTTCTCCCCTGTCCACCTACTCCCTGCGGTCGGGGTGGACCTCCTGGTGGTGGTGGTGGTAACACCTTGAATCATTATCCACCACCAGCTACATAGCCAGCTACACAACCATGCCCGCCTGCTCTATGGGGACCGCCTCGATGGAATCTATGTCTCAGCCAGAGTGGTCCTTTGACCATCTGTTGTTGATTCGAACATCAGGTTGGATTGTTATGAGCCATGTGACCTTGTACACCGCATGTGAAACTTTTCCCGCTCCAGGCATGTATGTCTCTGCTCCAGGTGCCCCACACAACAGATCCTAAGTCATGCGGTTGTCCACCTGTAGGTATGGTCCTGTAGGAATTCTGCAACATCTGTCTGCTGCTAGCTTTAGAAGACTCTGCTACGTGTCAACCAATGGTGGATCTCACTACTATAGAATTATCAGCAAGGAATATCTCCACTAAGTGGTCTCTCACTAACACCCATGCTTGCATCGGGATGCTGAGTGAGATCATCAAAGCTCTGATCTCTCACTTGAGTCCCTACTCGTTGGTCCGAGCCTTGAAGAATGTGTCCCGCTCCATATCGGAGGTGTTGAGTGAGAGGCATGTCAAACTCACTGAGTACTAAGATAAAATAATGATACCCTACTGCAGATGAAGTATCTCCTAAATGCACACTGCAAGGAGAGTCATTGGGACAAACTCTGCCAAAAATAGCCTCTCAAAGTCTGAGGAGATAAGTGTCATCCCATCATGAACTTGGAGCATCAAGATCCACCATCTTCCCACTATTTCCTGTATAAGTGTGGAAGCAAGAATCACTAGGAGGTTGGTTGGTGTCCCTACGAGTTAGAAAATTCTCACCACAGCCTCCAGCCAATCCTCAGCCGCATTTGGGTCTGTCTCTCCCCTAAACCTAGGAGGAAATTTGCACTGAAACTCGTGAAACATGCCCACGTGGCATGTATCTTCTACCGTTGGGGATGGGGGAATCAGTGGCCCAACATGATGTGGTACCACTAGTGCCTCTATTGGAAAAGGTCCTTGCATCGAGGACTCATAGGTTGGTGGGCTATCGATGAGTACAATTCTTGGGAATCTTACTAGTCATCTGTGGGGAGGTATCTTAAAAGAAACAGATGTGACCTCGTTAAAATATTATGCTTTTATAGATGACCTGGTTGAGCTGACTTTAGAATAATTTTGAAAACACACACGCAATCAGTGTTTTCGTGTACTGATTCGGAAATCAGAAGTCATGGTCATGGTGTATGGATACGTTTTCCACTACACCAACACTGGACTACCTAATCTAACAACCACACCCACTACCCATAACACTATTTCATCATAGAAAATAAAGATCAGTGTCCTATGTTCTGTGGTTGAACCAACTCCTATGATACCAATTTGTCACAACCCGTCCCCCATGGCTCGTGCCATGATGACTCCATGCCCACCTTCTATAGGCCAATGGATGGCGACTAGCAATAAAGGTGTATCTCCCTAAAACTGAGAAGGCATTACCTTTATAACATGTAAACACACACATCACATGCGATAACGAGTAAACAAAAAAAATCTGAAAAGTGAGTATAGTATGTAAAAAAGTGGTCCAGAATACAAGACAAACGGGAAAGTACAAGAAACTGAATGTACAAGTACAACTGAGGAAATTGAAAAAAACTGCCACTGGGTCATCGACCGAGGTTACTACCTGACGGGTTGTTACAGATCGCCTACTCAGCACTACACGTTTGTCTGTCTCGTCCATGTACCGAAACGTTGTAAAGTCCACCTCTAGGTATCATCCAGTCCTAGTACTCTCAGCCTTGGTCAGCGCTGGACGTTGTCTGCATCCAACACAACGAGGTGCGGGCATAGTCCATGTAGGGATGAGTATAACGATACTTAGTAGGGATTTCAAGACCCTCATGGTCTCACAAAATACAACAAGTATAAACCACATGTTATGAAATCAATAGATAAAGCCACTTATTTATATTCCCATTCATATACCTATGTTATCAATTAATTCATCTCAATAATTATGTTAAAATTGTTACTGACTCAAATCAACTAGGATTTTATTCACATTATCGAAACCATGGATGCTGGAGAACACCACCTCTATCGAGTATAGTGGGCATGCAGCGAGACCAAGGTGATTCCCACTAACCTTGGACTGCTGAGGTACTCCTCCTGTAGTATATCATGGGTCTGTTGCATCCCCAAGACACTCCCAACAGTGGATCTACAGCCACAACAAGGCACTCCACCTAATAGCCTACAATGGTGATCCTCATATCGAGTACCATGGGTCTGCCCCCACAACTAGCTGATCCTTTATCGTGGGTCTTCGCCCACAACCAGGTGCTCCCCACTGGGCTAGTCGAGTCAATCTGATTCAATTGGTCATCAATCATCAAGTCTCAGCTAACTACTAGATCGCTACACTCTACATGCTCGTCACTAGAATGATCTACTCCACGATCTACTACTCGATACTACAACTTTCAGGATGTTCCATGAAAGAGTATCTCAAAGTACTGACACATCATAAGGGTCTCAACCCAACATTCGACATGTCAATAAGTCGCCCGATCTGTGAGTTATTAACCTTTTACTCACGGGGGATCAGTTAGATTCATTCACCATCCAACCTGACTATATCTCAACTATACCCCAAACTCATGTGGGAAATACTCAAAGAGAATGTCATGTTCCAAGATTATTAGGTCCACTTAAGGTTCGTCAAATGGATTCCAGGTTCCAATGATATGGTTAAAAGAATGTAAAGGGTCGTAGTAGGCCCAGGTCTGGTCCCACCCGGTTGGACTGACTCGACCCAACCCAGTCTGGGCCGACGCGGTCAGGATCGACCCGATCAGAACCATTGGGTTTATCCCGGCCCTTTAGGCATGGAACCCCTTCTGTTCGGCCCTGCCCGTTGGGCCTCACTAAGTGGGCCACGAGACTGGGGACCGGCCATGAGGGCGTAGATGGGCCATGGGTCGGCGCAAGGGTGGTTCTTCCCAGAGGGCACCACGAGGGCACGACTCGGCCTGGAGGGTGCTGCGAGGAGCTGGCATGGGGAGGCCTGACACGAGGCCAGGGGGGAACACCTAGAGATGGGTGGCCAGATCGGTCGGGGCATCCCATGGTGCACGGATGACGGATCCGGTGGAACGCGGATGTAGTGGGCCATTTCAGCTAGAGGTGGTGGAGAGTGCATTTGGCGTGTGAGGGTGTGAGGTGTGTGCGGATGGAGGAGCCATGGGGCACGCGTGGCACGTGGAGGCCGGCCCAGCCATGGCCCAGCAGTGTGCCGCTAGGGGTGCGGGAGCACGGCCAGCGGGGGCGCTGCGGCCGGTGGGGATGGCACGGCCGGAGAGGGAGGCACGGTTTGGCCCAGGGCACCGGAGTCGGATTGGCCGGGTCACCGGAGTAGCACAGGGGAAACGGGGGTTGAGAAATCCGTGGTTAGCATTTCCATTGCCTTCATCTCCTTCATCAAATTCGTCACCTTGGACGCATATTTTCTTCGTTTCAAAGAACACCATAAAGGAGATCAGTGGAGGGGTCAGACCATGTTTGTTAGGTCTGTAACCACCACGTTTAGGGTGATAGAAATTGGCTCAAATGTATGAAGCATAAAAAACCTATCACAAAAGGAAAACACCCTCGTTATTCATTTTTAAAGAAAGGAAGAACATGGGAAATAATCACACATAAATAAAATTAAACCTCCACCTTTGTTCATAGTTTGTTGATGGAGTCATGGGGATGAAGATAAAGATGTCGTCATTCATCGTGTCCACCACACACTCCCAATCCCAAGCTCGTGCATTGGTTCATTAAATATGATGAGGGGGGAGGGTTAGTGGTCGAAGATATCCCACATCAGTTGATTCCGCAAGGTGCTTCTAAGAAATGTAAGACGCTCCCTGCCAACACTCTTCATTGGAAGAACATGTTATTCGTTCTTCGTTGGTGAGAGATTTTCTCTTAAAATCTCCTTCTTCAATTCCAAAAAATAAATAGGTAACCAAGAATAATAGATTATAATATCTATAAAGTCATTGGCATAACAATTCAAAATCGGTGAATTAATTATGTTGGCTCCACTTAATTAATTCACGAGTTTGGCCGAATTAAAAGCGAGGAAGGGTTGACACCATTAAAGGGGGGGGGCACCATTATGTTAAGGGAGGTCAATAGGCTCTCCATCGTTAATGAGGGGAGTTGAGTGGTTTTCCTCTTCCACCATTATTAGGTATGATTAGTCCTGGGTGTTCCCCCCATCGTAACCTCTCGTGGTAGGTTAGGTTCTGGTGGGCCCCACAATCATAACCTCTCATGGGAGGTGTGGTGTGGTAGTCCCAACCTCCATCCTCCACTTGGGTGGAAATAATAGATAAAATAAAATAATACATGCCTTTATTTTATTTTATTATTCCCACGAAAAAATGAAAATTTATCTTCCACCAATGACCAAATACCGTCGAGGTGAAAGTATTCATAAATGAATACTAGCACAAAGATATCCATTGTGCCCTAAAATATCAATTCTGAGAACCAGTTCAATAGTTATAAATGCTCAAACGTACATTTTCTGAACGTACCCGAACAAAACTTCAGAAATTGGTTCTGGGGACACTGTGCCTTAGAATCACGCGTAGTCAATTTTCATGGACTCGTAAAAGTGTAAATTATTTAAAAAAAAAATTTACACTAAAATTACAGGCCTTTATAATATATATATAAATATGTCATGGTTTATTTTTGCTCTGTGATGCATGTTGAATATGTTATCGAGTATAAAAAATATAGGTTGAATTCATTATATGAAATTCATGAGCTTAGATATGTTTAAAAATTATTATTTTGTAATGTCATAGTGACATATAGTCTCACATGATATTAGTGTTTTGTGTATTTTGTTCTATCGAACATCATTTTCATCTTCTAAAAACTCGTGATGTTACATTGATGAAAATCATAATTTAAACTCTATAAAGGGAATCTAAAATATATCTTACTAATAAGAATTCAATACCATATAAGTATAAAATATAATGGTAGATACCATCTTGTAACATTTCTTAATAATCCATTGATAATTTCATGTTGTACCCAGAATTGTTCATTTCACCAAACATTATGGGATATTTCCCAAGATATCAACCATTTTATCTTCTAAGGATTCAAGGAAATATCATTATTTTATACCATATATCCCAAAAATATTGTTTTATATTTGTAGACTAGGATACTAGACAACATTGAATACTTGATATGTTTTATCAATGATCCTAAAAAACATCTAATTATCCCAAATGATCATTTTTTGTCATTATTTAAATAATGATATTATACACGACTACTCTAACAACGGTGTTCAGATATATGAGTAAACACAATTTTTTATAATCCATAATAATATATGTTTCATGAGTAATATAATGAAATAAAATGATTCTCATAATTAAAATACGTACTCATGAATATGGGCATAGGTGTATCTATATACATTAATCTGAACTAGTGGAATCTCAAAATAAATTTAATCTTTGAAAACCATCACTCTCACCATGATTTATCTTATATAATCATTGACTTGAGAAAATGTGTACATATAATTTAATGTCACGTTGTTTATCTTCAAATAATCAATCTAACATCAAAAAATTAAATATTTCATGTTTTTAAAGAGGCAAGTTGATTTGATTAGTATAATGATTTATTGAACTTAACAATTACATAAAATAACATCCAAATAAAATCTAAATTCCATTAACATTCATAATTACATTTGTTAACATAGAATGTAAACGGGGAATATCCTAAAGAATAAATGAATATATATTTTTACCTCATTGTTGAGTGGAAATTTACAAAAACTAATGTAGGAAAATATTAGGATTACTATAAAAATCAAAAAGAAGTAGAACAACTAAACTCCATTAATCAACATCAAAATATTATGTGATATCACTCATTACATTAATCTAATTTTTGCAAGATTCAAATTTTTCCAATTCATTCTAGTATCTCATGCAATTTAATAATAGATGTGATTCCATTTTGGTAAATAAAAAAATCCATATAATAAAAAATTTCTATATGATATTTATTTTTTATAATATATAATATAAAAAGGATAACATCAAGGGTATAATTATCATGATATATAACATATCAAACAACCCCATAATCCACAACAATAAAATGATACTCAAGTAATTTCAGTCCCCACACATCAATTATTCCTAGATGATTCGAAAGATCTAATATATAAATTATAAAATCATATTAAAATCTGATATCAACAATAAATTATAATTTTATAAAAAATTTGGATACACTTTTGTCAAATTAATCAAATATTGAAGAATAAGGATAAAAAATACACATTTTATGTCTATTAGCCTAAAATAAGATTTCATTGGAATATTCTGTACTATATATATATATATATATTTCATTATTTTTTGTCAATTATGATTGTTTATAGTGGGATATTAATCATTATTCATCTATGTGGGAGACCTATCAACATTATATGAACCAAATTTAACCTTAAAACCATTTTTTATGATGAAATATTAATACTACTATGATGTGAATTCCTAAAAAAATAGATGATCCAACTACACACATTAATGAAAAATCTAGGAGGTTTTTGTAAATCCAATTTAGTATAGGCCAATTTACCACAATTAAAGAGTACCACAAGTTTACATCTTAAGGATTTTATAGCAGTGGAACTAGAAGGAGTATTTATAATCCCACTACTACCTCATTGAGAGTCCTAATTCTTCCTCTATTAATTTTACGATGAACCTTGAATCCCTCATATAATATTGGAGGCCACAATCAACTAGTTTATATAAACTATCTCCATTATATCTATCATTTCCTTATCTACTTACATTGAAATGGTAATTAGGCATAAAATAACAATCATTCATTTATTCTACGGTGTAAAACCCACATCAATTAACCTAATAATTAAATAATAATTCATTGGGTGATCAGTTAGATGTTTGAAAAACATGAAAAACTAATAAGAATATTTCATCATTGAATAATTAACCTTCTCTAAATTAATATATTAAATATATATCAATAACATCATAATAACTGAGTAAAAATATTGGTTGAACATATTCATTAGCTGAAAATAAGTGATACCTTCATAGAACCTTTAATACCATATAGACTACAAAAATATTTTTATAAATCCTACCTGGATATATGTGTCCAAAATAACCATATATGTATCAAAATTATTATGAAATATAAATATTTTATTAATAATTTTGATCCATTTCTTAAGATCCATATACCCCAATTAATTACATAATATATGTTGATTCTGATAACTATATTATTGGTAATGATTCACCACACATGAATACTCTCACAAACAATTGAAACATATATATTCTGGAATTTTGCACCTTCAGCCACTAAGAATTGAGAAAACATGATAATAGAAAAATATTTTATTAATTATATATCTCATCATATAATTAATAGAAAACCATTCATTGTAAATAGTCTATAGAATATGAAACATAAAAATTAATCAATTTGTTCATTATCTCTACATTTCATCAAATCAATTCAAATTTTTTCTCAATATATCATAAATGAGGATAATTAATAGGAATAATAGTGTAAATTTGAAAATGATTTATAAAAACAAATATTTCACTAATTAATAATTGAATAATATTTTTGACCTGGTTTATAATATTATTGGGGTCCCACATATTGGTGAAATCATTAAGCCACATAGATGACCATTTTTTTCTAATGTATCAACATTAACCATTTCTATTTTATTTCTATGTCATCTCAGCCCCAAGAAATAAACTTTTTTAAAAAAACTTTATATTACCTAAACCATTCAATTATATCACCAAATCATATCAAATTATACTAAAATACTTTATTGGAAATCAAAAATACATGAAATATTACCATCTGTCCATGTTGACATGAGTTTTATTAGGTGTAATATATAGGAATGAACTCCTAAATACACACAACCCATTTCCTAATTGGATTAAATCTTCAATAACATTACATAAATGATAAATGAAGTTGTATCTAATACAATTTTTTAATGAATTCTCATTGTTCAACCAAACCATTCTCCCACAACCTTCCACCATAAGTCTTTATGTGGGTCCTTAGTACCCAAAAAATGGAAATTAGCCTCAAGGATATAAAATATAATCACTTTTGAATGATTTCATAATTCAATTTCCCTAATTCACAACACAGATTCTATATATAAATTCCAAAAGGTTTTTACTTATGCTAGTCAGCCATGCACGTAAGTACATAAAAATATAACCACTAAATAAAAAGATTATTACCTAGAAAAAATTATCAAAAATAAAAATATATCATTGTAAAAAATGTAAATTGAAACATAAATAAAATGAATAATAAGTTTATGTTCGAAATGGATGATAAAAAATTAAAATTCAAATAACTACCCAAGTATACCAAAATAGTACTATGAAAGTAATCATTATCTGACCTCTATTAACCACCGATAATTATGCAATAAATGTTGAATAGTAGATCATGATATAACAATGAAATATGTGAATTCATTTCCTTTACCTATAATATAAAATACCATTCCTTAATAATCTCAACAACCATTTACTAGGTTTGATGAAAATATCTAGTATAATACATCTACGAATATTTATTTTATCATTTAATATTGAAGACCTTATAACTTTTTAGAATGATACTTTTTAGAAATAACATTTTTTTAAAAAAATATGTTGGAAATCATTTCAATATAATATATATTTATTAAAAAATCCAATATTGAATGTATGTATGAATGTTGGCTGTGAAATTTAAACTATGGTCATTATAATAGGAATATAATTACATTAACAAATAAATAGGAGACTATAGAATTGAGCCTGAAATATACCATAATTTATCAATGATAATTGAATACATATAATAATGAAACATTACATAATTTCTATAATTTTGGCCAGATGAATAATAAAAGGTGTAACTCAGTCCTTACACATGAAACATTGGGTCAACCAATGTGAAAAATATAGAATCTTAACCCTGAATTTCATCCTGGAATCATTATGTGACATCTCCTACTGACAAATTATATTCACTGAGAAAATAGATAGTGAACTAAAAAATATGGTGTAACACTAATCCATATTACCCATATATGTTACCAAAAATCCATCTGTAACTCAATAATATGAAGTTCTCCTAAAATATACCAAATAAAGAAATCGCAAAAATGAACTACATGTCACATTAATTAATGTATTAAAATATAAGGTACATTATTAAAAAAACATTCCATTTTAAAAACATAACTATAAATCTATTAGGAATAAATAATTTCATTAATTAATTTTATCAAACACCTCATACGTATACAACATATTTCAAAGTGAGAACACCATACAAATCTTGTTAAGTTATGATATGTTCAAAGACAAACAAGAAAATAAAAATGTAATAGAATAATCAACAAAATAATGAATTTAAAACATAATTACACATATAAGATCAATGGAATACTAAATATAAAAATATAATCCTAATGAAATGTCATTCTGTAGATACACCCACATCAATATCAACTCAGACACTTGGATTATATACATTAATTTAATGGGAAAAGTGGGATAAATCCAATAAATTGATAGGAATAAAATTATTAATCAATCAGACAATACATATCCATGAAAATAGTTATCATGACCAATATGGGTTAGAGAACATAATGAAAATTAATGAAAATAATAATTCTAAATATCATGTGAAGAAATAAAAAAAGATATCAATATTTTACCTAAAGGAAATTTGACTGCAAATTTGTGATGTACACTATGAATCATATATGTGGTGATATACATAGTTGTGAAGATTTGGGGTACTAACAATAGTTGATAATGAAGACTATATTAATGTAAAATAGATTGATGTATAAATGTAAATTGGAAAATTATAAATCTATATTTTTTAATTATTTTGATGTATGGTGTGGGAAACTACATTCCACTACATTAGTTATCACTATAGTGGAACCCCATAAGTAAGTGTTATCCATGTGATTTATCTATAAGATTTCCCCAAACATTGAACACCACTATAGATGAAAAAATAAATAGTTATAGTTAGGTGATTGGTTTTTCCATAATAACTTCCTTCTTACCAAGCATCACATAGTGAATGAAATATCATGTTTATAGTCAAGGCATGTGAAAATGGTTTATGGAATCATGTTCTGACCATTAAAATCTCGTTAGAGCACCACCAACCAAATGAATGCATTATGAGCATAGTTTGGAATAACCATGCACAATTAGGGTTATCTGTGTTGATTCCCAATAATTTATTGATTTTTTATTTCCTTCTCTAGAATCTTTAAAATAATCATATATATAATAAGTGTAAATAAATATATATTTATATATTCCAGTGATTTTGGGTGACAATAATTCATCATAGGGTATTAATTATAGTTTCTGTGTTTATGAATTCAAAATATTTAACACACAAAATAAAATTAATTATAAAAATTTATAGAATAAAATTTAATTTGATAACTAAGATGAATAAATATAATGTAATTCTATTTAAAAAAACTAAAAAAAATATTATTAAAAAAATATTTTAAAAAATAAAACCATATTATTAAATGATTTTATATTATACATAATTCTTATGAATCAACTATGAATTATACATCAAATTCAATACTATCATTATTATATTAGAAAGTAAATTATGTTTTTACCTTAAAAAAATTAATAATATTTATTCTTAGCATAAATGGATGTATTGTAGATTACGTACACAAATATAAATCAAATATAATGAATTAAAAAAATCATTAAAATATATTTTTGGTTTCGAACTTGAATAGAACATAAGTTTTCTGATATTTTATTAAAATTATATTGTATTTATTATGTAAATTTATATACGCCGCACCTATACTGTCCATAATAATTATTAAATAATGAATACATATAAAATAGTAGTTAATTATGATTTAAATTTTTATATATAATAAAAACACAAATAAATAATAATATATTTTTAAATTTAAAATATAATACATATTTAATAAAAAAACTACATTGAATTTAAGCTCAAATGAATATTTTTTATTTTAAAATAATAGAAAAATTTATGTATAATAAAATATAATACACAAAAACCTCAAAACATACTGTATTAAAGAAACAAAAAACTTTAAAAAAAATTACAATTTTTTTATGATGTAAAAAAATATATTTACTCAAATTATATTGAAAATAATTCTAATAAAAACATATATTAAAAGTGAATGAAAATATATTTCTAACAAATATTCTTTTATATTTTATTTATTTTGTAAATTTTTATATTTTAAATTTGGTTTTTTTCTAATCTTATATGAAAAAAATTTTATCAATAGAAATTCAATTGAAATTTTTTCCTTTTTCTAAAAATATTTATTTTATCAAAAATAAATGTTAATAAAAAATAATTTAAAAATAAAAATATCATCATTAATGGATGGTTAGATAATTACATATGTATATGAAACTATTTATATTACATTACATTTTTTAAAAGAGATTTATATCAAAAACAGATTTATCTCATATGAATGTTTTAATAATAGTGGAATCTATAAAAATTATCCATCTATGCTACATTAAGAAAATAACTTTTATTTAATGAGGATTATTGACTAATTTTTTTTATGAAAATGCATTATATCAATAATTATAGTATCAATAATATCATTTTTAAATCCATTTTATTTATTTATTTCATATCAAAGAATCAATGAATATTTAATTCGTAATATATATTATTATTAGTATGTTGTTTGTAGAAAATTATAAAATAATAATTTAATACTTATTGTAAAAATCTGTCACTATCATTGTTTCTATAATTGTTCCATTTACCTAGGAGTACTAAAAATTTTTATGTCAATTCATCTAACCTCATGAGTTTTTTTTCATCATATAATTAACTCATACATAAAATAAAAGTAATTATTTTGATATGATGATCTGGCATTGAGAGTCCATTGTGATAGTTTTGGTGTCACATTATTAGATTTAGACAGAAATATTTAAATTATTATACAATGTGTTTATTCAAGTGACTTAATTTTATAATTTATGAGGGGAATTTGTATTTGAAATTATAGTTCCTTTTTATCTGTGGTTTCCATAGAGATAATTTATCCTCTCCATTCACTATTTTCATTCTTGTAATAATTTAGAATCAAAACATTCTCAGCATCTCCACTCTAACATGATTGGTAAAAGTGCCATTTGTTGAATCCTACCCTCTCTCGTGTTATAACAATATTTTCTTTCAAATTTTTCACAGTCCATGTTATTTTGAATAAAATTTCTAGTGGGTTTTTGATTGGATCATCAGGTGATGTTAATTATATAATCACCTTAGACTTTTGTAGTTTCCATAACCTCATTCTTTGTTATCCATTTTTTCTTCTCCAAAAAATGTCACAATGATATATATTATTATATTATGATAATATAATAATAAAATATATAAAATTAATAATTTTTATTTTATTATTATTCCAATCAAACGACTGGATGAATTGGTAAAATTTATTATTTTAAACCTTCCCATTTTGTCAATGTGTTTATTTGAGGAATTTTTTAATTTTTAAATGATAATTTTTCTAGGAATATTCACATGAGGTTTCAAATTGTACTGTTTTCTCATCACATAAAGAAGTATTAATTAAATTTTAATTATTTTATTTTAAGTACATTAAAAAAATATTTTCTTATTAATTATCTCAAATGGAATAAAAGAATTCATCAAGATGTTAAATTCTTGTCGATTTATATTTTATAAAATTACCATTTGATAAATACCAAACAAATATGGTGATTTGTGTTTGTTATTATTAATAATATATTTAATAAACATTAATATAACTCTATAATAAATATAATTCATACAATATTTCTCTTCACACAAATATTTCAATATATACATCATTTATAATTATTTATTTCCAATTTTAATGTTCTTCAATGATCATAAATGATAATATGTTCTTGGGTGGTTAGATAATGATTTTAGCACATTTGTTTCAAAATAAATACCTTAATTATATTTACTATTTCAGACCTTGAGTATTTAATGTGAGAATATATACTAAATGAAAAAAGGATTATAAGTATCACTATGATGGAACAACCGAAGTTGGTGGGGGTATGAATAACAGTTAATGTAAAATGAACCAAATTTTGAAGGATGGATGGATATTCACCCCTTATGTTATAATTTATGTTCCCATGGATATAGAAATTTACATACATAGCAGATATTCTATAGAAAATGAAGACAGATGTGAAAAAAATTTATGTATTGTGTAAAATTTATTCCTACTAGTTTTTTCCCATAATTGCTCATTGTGTGCCTTTATTTTTACATTCGCGGTTTTAATTAAATTCATTTGTAATATAATCTTTAATATACCACAATTAGACTTTCATTCAATATGAAGATGTGTTCTCATGATCTTGAATATCACACATTGTATGACTGGGGATAATATTAAATATAGTATGGGAAATGATTCCTTAGTTTTTAATCCTTGTGAGACACCCAAAACAAGTATCACATTGATACACTATGTACTATAAATTTACAGATACCTCTTGATGTTTCCTGGTATATATATTCCCTTCAATCATTGTATAACTACACATTATTTAACAAAAGTTCTATATTAGGTACAGTGTAATAAGACACATAGTACTCTGAAATCACATGATTTAGAAGTAAGAATTCCATACATGACATATAACCATGCTAAAATACCATGTTTGATCGATTAAAATGAGTTGGGGGGTAAAATTATAGTACCACCTTCTCGAATTTTATTCAAACAGTGTACCCTACAGAGGCATGTATGTACTATGAATTATCAAACACTCCTCATATTCATCCACTTGTGGGTTGGTTTCATATTTATTAGTAATATATCCTATGATATTTTCCACGTATAACATGTTGTTATACATTAATCCTAATACACGATCACTTGGTTCCAATAATAAAAATATATTTTTTATATTTCTGATGATGATACCCAAAAACATGACCCAATCGATGGCAACATAAAATTTAAAATATGAAGGGAAATTTGGTATCAAATTCTTTATAAATAATTATTTAAGTTAATATTTTTATAAAATAAGAGAAAAATCAATAATTTCTTCAAAAAAGAAACAATTGTCACATGAAAATCTATAACAAATGTTAAAATTTTATCTACTATAGAACCCTATATTTTACATACCCAACATAAAACCATTTTAATCACTGGGGAAAAAATTCATATGAAAATGATGAGATCATATGTCCAGTATTGGTAATGAAGGGAGATGTAAATGATAACATAACAAAAATAAGGGCATAATGAAATAAGAACATAAACATAATATTTGAACAGTATACCATGCATATCAAATATAACATTCCAATGGTATAGAATACTATATTTTAGTTTAAAAAAAATTAATCATAAATGTACATGATCTGTGAATTTATAACATTATCATAAACCAAGAAAAATTTTCATACACCTAGTCATATAAAATATTTTCATTGGTATTCAAGGATCAATTCCAATACTATCATTGTGGAATTAATACATTCCCCAATACATCATAGGGTATATTGTTTACTCCCTAGAATATAATATTTCACAAATTCGATTATGAAATAAGGATCAAGATTTATTACAGTAATTGTTATCACAAGATAAATCAAATCATTAAAAAATGTTTTGGAGGTTCAAATAGGTTATAGAATTATTTGGTTATAAAAAACCATCATCCGTTGTTATAAAGTAACCATAATCATTTTTTTTAAACTTAACAATCATAAATTAAATAAAAATATTCTTATCAGTTCCATAATATTATAAAACATTCAATAAATTAGAATACATAATAATAAATGAGATTTATAAAAAAATATATTATAGAATAAAATGTGGAAATAAAATATATTTCAAAATCATTTCATCATTTCATAAATGTATAACCCACCAAAATGGAAATGGGTTTCGTAAACCCCATTTCATCACAGACGTAGTCCATATATATAAGGAATAAGGGTGTTCTCCATGGATCATTTTCCTGGTAAATCATGTACAACATCACATGATATCATCTTATATTTAAAATTATTATTAAATATACCTAGGAATAATTCTTTAGGAAGATATCTATTCTTTAATAAAATCACATATCATTTTAAAAATATTGGAATATATAAATGATAACATTTTATATAAATAATAAAAATTCAATCATGAAGAGGAGGTATCTAATTATTGTGGATTGGTGTTGATGGAAAATTAATCATATTTCATTTATGTTAAAAACAATTATTCGTTATTTTTGTTAAAAAATTAAAAATATAACTTGTCTAAAAAATTTAAAAAAAAATTAAACAAGGGTAAAATTGATAATTATTTTTTTGGAAAATTTTAAAATTCATTATTATTTGTTTTTAATATACAAAAAAATGAAGAGAAAAACACCATAGGTGAGACTTAAAAATAATCAATTGTAAATATTTATGAGACTATGTAATAAAAACTATATCACATTGATATAATATAAATTTTAATCCCCTATGAAGAATGAAAAATACAGGTGTTTGAATATCCAATAAATTTCCTAATAATAATCATAAATTTAAATAATGGGGATTATTTATACCCCTACAAGAAGTAAAAAGTTTTATTTAAAACATATTTCCAAGAAAAATAAAAGAGAGTCGATAATCCCATTCCATGACTCTGACTCATCATGTACATTCTTTGTATTCCGAAATAATAAAAATAAGACAATTATTTAATTCATTATAATTTTTTTTTCAATTATATGATTTCTTTTATCTCACTTATTACCATGTCATTACAATTACATAAATATTGGTTTTCACATTTGATATTTTTGAGATATTCTGTACAAAAGTCGAAAAATAATTAAGTATATTAACATTTTGTAAAGAGGTGAATATTAAAAAACAAACATAATAATAATCAAAAATTAATTATCAATTCTATAAATAAATTATAATTTTTAATCCAATCCTTAGTTAAATTTTAGAAAGATGAAATATGTGACAATCATGAAGGTTATTAGTTGTAAACCAACCTTTATCACATTTCCATTTTTCAATTATCATTATTTAATGAAGGTATGTATTATTTTATCATTTCATAATTATGATGATATGATATATATATATATATATATTATCCATGTGATGTTGTGATGAAAAATGGATCACATCACATCGTGAAAGTAGTAGTCCACATGCATTCACGAATGATGATATCATTATTCAGCACATAGAAAGGTACGATGATAAATAATACATTATATTTTTATAATAATAAATATATCATTTATATCATGTATATATAATAATTCTAGAACCATAACCCATTCCTAAGATACGGTGACAGATATCATATTATATAAGGGATTGATGTAGTAATCTTTTGAACACAAAAATGACAGTTTCATTTTCCATTTGTTGGAATGTGAGATCAATATAGGTCATGAAACAAACATAAAAACATCATAATATTTGGAGGATAATATAATTTTTCTTTATTTAGTGTAGAATAAGTTTTGATGAATGTGGATGAAGAAAAAAAATTAAAATTTCAGATAATAACTACACCTCAACCTACTAAAACCTATTTTATTAACACCATAAGACATATAAAATATATATTATAGAAAAAAACTCTATAATAATGGGAGAAATTATATTAAGATATTTTTTAAGATAATGGATATAAATAATAATATTTTAAACATAATGTAATGAGAGTAAGAGGATCTCTTTTATATGAGATGGTTTAGAACTGTGGTATTTTTTACAAAATATTAAATTAATATAAATTAATTTTTATTCAGATAAGAAAATAAATAGATTTATTTACTAGATAATATTCTATATAAAAACACCCATAAAATAAAAATTATAAAATATTTGACCATATTTATACCCTTACCATTTGGTTTTAACCACTATATACACCTTTAACAGTTACTGTGACAATATTGTATTTATACAGTTAGGGTCAATATAGATAAATTAAAATAAAAAACACCCATAAATTTAATATGAATGTCATTTTAACACTTAAAAAAAATTATGAATTGTTTTTACTGAAATTATAATATTTTCATAAAATATTATTTATTATAAAATACAAATAATTTCATTTATAGAAATAATCATTAGATTGACCTTAATATTATTAATATGACATATAAAATAAGAAGAAAATATTTTATATTGTACATATAACATTATAGTATTATATATAATTTTTGGATCAATTTGTTTTTCTAAAATTATATTTAATTGAAAATATTTTAAATCATTTACTTGATTATTTTTCATTATATGAATAATTAGTACATTAGATTTCTATAAAAATTTAAGGTAATTATTTATTAAATAAAAATAAATTTTTTTACCTAATGAAGATCAATATTTTTACTTCATAAAACTATTTATCTCATATCCTATACTTTTTGTGATGTCATGATAAAAAAATTAATTTTTATAAAACAACTGTTACATGTTTGAAATTTCCTTAAATAAAATATTATAATTGTCATTATATCATCCAAGTTGTTCCAAAATTTCATTAATTGAAGTCTTTGATGATTATGGTCATTACATACTCATTATATTAAATTCACTTGAGTTTTGTAGGGAATTTACTAGTTATTATAATTATATTTTTAACCATTAAATAATTGATTTAACATTTTATGTGGTAACAAAAACTACATAATATATTATTCTTATTCTCAAACATATATTTTCATTGGTACAGATCCTTTTTTCATGATTGAATTTTAAATATAAATAAAATAGTTTTGGATCTAGATGTCGAGATGAAATGCAATTCCGAAGGCCGATGTGGTCAAAATTAATATTATAAAAATACTACATTTATTTTATATTAGAAAAGTATGATTTAAAAAAATTGAATATCTACTAAATAGATTATCAGATAAAAATTATAAGCCCACAATTTAATCATAACATGTGCTTAACCATTGGTGCATCCTAAAATAGGCTTGAGTACGGTGTTCACATAAAATGTTCAATAGTAGAATGTTCTATGTGTTAATAGAATAATTCAATATTTAAATTTATTAATTGAACTAATTGAAATTTTCCTATGAATACATCATTATTGATATTATCCAAGTTAATCTTAAAAAAACCAAGGTTAATTGAGAATATTTTCTTCCCCTTTCATTGTAAAATTAATATTTTATGCGGATGGACCTTCTAATACATGCAGATCAAGACTCATTAAACATAATTACTCAGATACATCCACGGTAAGAGCATTGATCAATGAAAAATAACCCAAAACCATATATGGATTTTTAATTTTTGGATTCATCTCCAACTGAATAAATTTAATAACATGATCATATTATTCCTTGATATGTGTCTATTTAATGCTGTTACATGCACCCAAATATCAATTTAAAATTGTTATTTTTTTTTGAACTAGGATATCCCAGATTGAGTTAGTTGTCCAAGAAAACCTAGAAAATGATGAATCATGTTATTTTGGTGCTTTTATCCAAAAGATTATTTGTATTCTTCACTAAATTGTCGGTATGGTCATTGATCGATATTTTCTTCTGGGAACAAGTCTGATTGGACACCCTAATTTATGAAGGGATCACATACGATGAATGGGTAATAAAATGCGGGTAGGATTGGGATGATTTTCATCTTGTGAATGATTTATTCAATTATATAGGATCCTATGTGAGATATTTCATAGAATGGGTGATGAATGAGTAGTGAAGGAAATTCAGATTTATTCAACTTAAAATATAATTTATTTTTTCATCCAATAGAATTTCAAAAATGATAAATCTAGGGAATCTCTTTCGATTTTGGGAGGCATGGCAGAGAGATATAAAGGTTCAGAAATTTATATGTAATGAAAATGTATTGATCTAGATTGTTGGTTCTCCCTTACTATAAAACATTTACAATTTAGTACACACACCATGTAGTACCCCCATGACTATTTTATTAGTGTTTCGGAGATGTTTTTGATCAAATGTCATGTGACTCGGTCACATGCCAAGTGAGCCTCCTTGGGTGGATGAGCCATGTTATTGGCACACATGTAGGTCCACATTCCTGAGAACACGCCATGTACTAACTTACATGGACACATGAAGACTTACTTGAACAAGTCTAGGGGAACAAGCAGGACCCTTGGAAGATTATGATGGTTTTGTAGTCTACCAACATTTCTTATTGTACTACACAGTAACTAGTTCATGTACCAGTAGGGACATATTAGGGAGTGTATCATGACTATATTTCATTTGTTTCCAAATATTTCATGTACCCTAACTTTCATTCTGAAGATAATTATACCCCTCATATATCCTTTGGTTTGACTTATATTTTATCATGCATGTAGCATATCCTGGGTTTTTGTTCATGTAGAACGAATTTTGGGACTCTTTAGTGAATTTTATAATATGATTTGAGTGGTTCTGGGAATGTCACATACATAAGAGGTGCTCGAAGATAGCAGTGATTGGCCAAGATCCTTAGAGTGGTCCCCCTTAAAGGATTATGCTGTTCTTCATCAATAACTCAATAAATTGGTACCCATATTGGATAGGGTTGATTCCTCCTTATAATGAGTAGTACCCCATATTGTATAGTCTTAGTTTTTCAATCTACATATTAGTAAAACCAATGAAATTTGAGTTTAGGTCCTCTAACTAATGAATGGTACCCTTTATTTCATTAGTGAACGGGTCCTCAATACACTGGGTGGTAACCCTATAGAATTATATGTTTCAGGACCTCTATCCACTATGTTCTACCCCTAAGAAAATATGGTTCGGGTCCTCTATCTATTGATTAGTACTGACCACATGTATTTTTTTTCATTTACATTACAAATAAAAATATCCCAAAATGTATGAGGGTATGTGTCATCTTCATGTAGATTATTCCCCGTCAACAGTGTGGAATACAGGAAAGGCATTGTTCCTACACACAGTTAAATATTTTTAAGGCATGATGAGATGCCAGGAATCATTTTTGGACTTTTGGAACATATAAATCATTTATTGGGATTGGATGTGGGATGGAGAATTCCATTATCCTACATTTTGGAGTATTTTGTTTGGGAATATATATATATATATATATATATATTTCTACACTAATTTTGATGATTATATTTAATATCTTTCTTTGGTTGAATTGTATTTATATTCTTGTTTTTTCTCATACTTCACCCCCTTTATCATTCTTGGAATCCTCTTGGATATATATATATATATATACTTATACCATCATGGGATTTTCTATCATCTTACGTCTTTTATGATGATAAATGATGGGTCATCAATTATTAGATTGGTGAATAGGGATATCTAGTGCATTTCACTACATAAGGTGGTCGAATATTAGAGATTCCATACAGAGCTCTCTCAATGTTTACTTTTTAGTTTGGTTAGGTAGGAACATCTCTATAGTAATGCATGTATTTTTGTCACATAATATTCATTTTATGTATCATAATATTTCATTCCATAGATGTTTTTGATAGAAATTGTTATTCATTATATATTTCATTTTTCATTAATAATAATATACACTGGTAAACTTATATGGTTAGGTGTGTTCATAAAGGTACGTTAGTCAAAATTTGCCCAAATTATTTATGTTGTTCAGCAGTTTTCACAACCGATTTCCTTATAAGGCATGCATGGGGTGGATGCGAATCAAGATCCCTTAGGATTGACAATACCAGACAAAAATCATAATATTTGAACTTGTGATTTATAGAATTTATCACCAAAAAATGATATGAACTCACCTTCATTGGTGAAATACTACTTAGTATTAGACCTAGGATCATTTCATGTGGAATATAAAGTATAGAAACAAATTAATAAATGCATGGTTTGATCTGAAGTCGCACTCGATTTCATCTCTTCATTAGAAATCACTTCCCAATTAATCTGAATCCATGTTCTTCTAGATATTCAACATGCACTTCATGAAACTACAGGATCCTAAATCAATGAATTCTAAGTGCTAGCATTGATATTAGAGGACTCCATCGATGTTCTAGTGATCAACGCATTTCCTTTCATGCGAAGCATAAAAGATAGATTGATATGATATTCTAGATCTAGATCCACTCTATAGAATTTGGGAGAGATAATAATAGAGAGAAATAACTTGTATATTCCATGGTATGACGCCCTCTTCACCAGCATATAGTTTGTTCTTATGTTACCCAAATTTAAATCCATGATTACTTGAATCATTAACAAACTATAGACAACATTTTATGACTACCTTAGAGAGTCATAAATTTTATTTTCACTTTCTATTAATTTCATAAATATAATATATGATAATAATGGAGTCCTTAGCATGACTTGTCCTACCCAAAAATAAAAATTAACATTGAATATTATAAACTAATGTTCAATCAATTAATATATTTCGGGATTTATATTAAAACAATAAAATTCAATTAATTCATAAATAATTTTAGGGAAATTACTCTCAACATGAATAATATGAATATATTTTTTACAAGGTGATATTATATAAAGACCAAAATCCTATCGACGAGTGATGGGGCCATCCATGTCCAATATACCTATTCAAGTGAATAGGGAATATTTTGAAATACACTAATATGTGTGACACTCAAGGACCTGATTTCTAATGTAGTGAATATTAATCCTGAATCACGAGTATGATCTAGCTACCCATAATGTCCCAAAAAATAATAATGATTTTAATTTCTACAAAAACCGTCCTATGAATATGAAATGTTTAATATAATCTCTTTGTCATTAATATCCCATAAAGAAAAATTAACACCCAAGTCATTGTCTTTTTATTTCATTACTGATTGATGGTCTAACTTGATGGATTTACCTCTAACTTCCATGGCCATGGTCTTATAAGGGTAATACCAACATGATCAACGAGTAACCAGAAATATAACATCTTTAAAATTAATTTTACAAAAAAATTCTTGAAAATTTACACAATTCAATACCATTACTAAAAAAACAAATCCTACCTCCCTACAATTTTTTATCATTGATTTTCGTTGCATTAAAGTACACAATCAAAAGAAACCCATTGGTAATAAACTCAATTCAATAGACCATTTCACATATTCATAGATTGGAACATCCAATGACACCCAGAACATATGGTCTTTCTACCAACAAGTATGTCCTCATGATATAACTACAAGAGATCACCATGTGGTAAGTTATTGAGATGAATAACAAATTATTATGATCTCCCATCACAATATATTCAAACATCAACTGTTTCCATTATGTAATATGTATCTAGACCACATGTCCTTTGTAAAATAATAAATTCATAACATACCATGGTTTTCATTGTATCCTATAATATATTATAATATTTTGACATTCCATTTCATCTACAGAAATTACCCCTACTATATTGGTCACAGGAAAATATACACCATGATGCTCATAAAACATACTGCATATATAAATTGTATACGCGATGTAGTAGTCAAAAGTACTTCATAATTGGGTATAGGTTATGCACTATAAAAAACCACCTTAACTAGATGAAACATTCAAACAAAAATAATTTGTTCTAACATGATTAAAATCATATTTATACAAAGTCAAAAATTTAGTTACTGGGTCTTCCATGATTCCATCATGTGGCTATAATCATATATATAACCTTATCTCTTGAGTAACATTTCTCAAGAGATATTATCCATAATTATATCAATATTTTACACTATCATAACATGGTATATTGGCTATTAATAATATCATAATTTATATTTTGATGATTATTTACATAATATGTGGGATTTTAATAACAAAAATAAATCATTGAATATAATAACTTCTTATTTCCTACTTCAGAATCTGTAACAAACTCAATATTTTTGTAGAAATGGATATCACTAGATTATATGAGTTTGTCTCACTCATCAAATTATCCTATGTAAGATATTATATAGAATATATCTAAGGCTGATTAATTTATGTCCCCTGAAAACTATTATCCATTATTCATAACTTACTAGGTACATATCATTTGTACCTGCTGATGTACAAATGGAATATTCTGATTGATTAATTTATAGTGCTCCAGGATATTACTAGCTTTTTCATTCTACAAATTATATAATAAAATAATACTTCTTGAACAGATCATGTAATACACGATTGATAAATAACATAAACATATGGATATTAGCTTCCCAAATTAATCTCCTCAAATTTCCCAAACATGATAAATGATAGTGATTATTCTATATGGAAATAATATTAATTCATTCCTTAAATTGTTCCAAAAATATTATTCAATACCATATCACTATATGTTTTATATCTTGGTACAATAAACCATTATATATACCTTATAATATCTTATTACATAAAATATATGTTTTGTCATTTTTCCAATCATTATAGAGTATATTCATTTAATTTGGACTAAACAAATAAGAAGACAAATCGTAGTTTTCCATATGTTTCTTAACATATTTTATTTGGAATACAATGACACTCCCCATAACCTTAGGTAGAAATCTAAAAAACATTCATTCCAAATGAAAACTCAATGATCATGTTTTTTAATTCCATCCTAAACTAGATACAAGTAATTTATAGGCTATATTATTATTCAATGATGTGGTCATCCCCTTTTCGATGTGTCATATAGGAACCTTACATGTTCAATGGTCATTATATCTAATAATAAATATAATAAGATCATATAATGTTGCTATGAAAAGATAAATTATAATATATTTAGGTTTAACAACACCGTATAACCAATAAATATTTATTTTTAATATGCTTTTACTATCCTGGTATAAAATATTTTGAGTACTCACATATAATTCTACCTGTTAATCCCCATTTCCTTTTGATATATGGAATCCATCATTGAATTTTAATTATTATTTCCAGTCTTAGCTAATAGTGATATACTAAATACATGAAAGAAATATTATTCATAATGAATAATGAATCACCACCCATAGAAAAAAACCATACCATGGTTTTAACATTCTTAAACAATATGATTCTCTAGAACATTCGTGTTCCACGTGAACATATAGATCTAGCACTAAGCCAACTATTTTCTTATCTAATGTATTGACTATATAAAAATCTATATGGATCCAATAATCTCAAATAAATATGTTATCCCTTATATATAAAATTATTATTACACTTTTCTACCACTATTATTTCATTGGGAATTATATAATATCCTCAATCCATTTGGATAATTATAATTGACTCCCAATTTGGTTGTTTATAGTGGTTGTTTTTTATATACTAACATACTATTTGCATCGAAAACCTGTCCTTATGAAATAATGGATTTCCCACATAATAAAACTGTTATGTTGACCATTATTCATTACAGTTGTCATGTATTTTTTTTTTCACCATTATTTTCAATACACGTCCTGAAATATAATGTTTCATTCTACATGTTGCCACATTGATTCTTCTTACATCGTAACTTAGATTTATAAAATGTGAATTTTCAAATATCTCCATGCTACAATTTATTGATAAATTTTAATATGTAAGACTTAATCTTCAATTCTCCTCATTAAAACCAATGTTTTAATGTATATAAGGTAATGTTCATTTATTAATGTCTCTACACCACATTATATTGTTCAATAATTTATTGGTCAATATATTTTTTTAGTAAGACAACTTGAAGCCACATATATCATATAATAATGAATATATAATACTTTACATTCCAATTACACAATTAATTAATGTAATATAATTATGTATATATAACTCTAGATTAACCATGTCATAGTTTATTCCCTCATGCTGAACAAATTCTAAAAGCTTTGTGGAATACAATGTTTTCCAAAGGTTTACTTTTCCATACAAAATACATCAATAATACAAATGGTGTTTATCAGTATAACGACAAAATATTAAACTTCTAAAATACTTGAAATCCATTATTAGTCTTATTGGATGAATAATTTACTTTCCACAAATAGTTATCAAAGTGTTACATTTTTATATTCATTGGGTATTTCCCATGATTCATCCATAAATGAAATATTGGTTGACTATGAAATACCAAAATAATTTCTTTACAGAACCAGTAATAATATATATTTTCATCAACGGAGACACGAGATAAATTTTAGTAATTATTATTAATTTTTTATAAGAATCATTTTCTTTTCTAAAGAGATTTCATGTACTTTTCAAAGATGAAAAAGGAATCACCCTTTGACATTTTCTTGAATAATACACCTGACATCTAACAATGTTTCAATGCATACATTGATTTTGTATTTAAATAAAAATATGTGAATGGTATACTATATTTAATTCAAAAAAAGTATGATCAAGATATTGCATTTATATCGATGAAAATACAAGAAGAAGGAGTGGGTACATGATTACCTGATTCTGTATATTATATTTTGACATCTATAAATTTATTTCAAGATATGAAATAAAATTAACCTCCTATTAATACATTTTTAAATTAAAAAAATTATTAACATTCTATTGGAGTTACTTTTAATTGTCCTTTAAAGATTTCCTTTCCATTTGATCATTAAAATAATGAAATATTAATCAGTATTTTATATTATTATTTCCTTAAAAAACCTTACCCTAATACATAATTGATTATTTAACCAATACTGTTCATTTTTAAACTAAAACAAAACATAAATAAATGGGTTAAAAATATATAAAAATTGTTTACACTATAGTATTGTGATCAAATATTTAATTTATTGATGTTTGTAAAATTTCCATCATATTCATATCTTGACTCATGTTCTCCTCAAAGATTTCTCAGATATGAGATATCATTTTTTCTAATTGATGTCCAATGTAGATACCGCATCTACAATCAAATACTGATGATTTCATAATTTCATAACCATTATATGAAATGTACATTATTCTCATGTATTAATTTTTTACATCATCGCTTTCTATTGTATTTTAACATGTTATTGGGACACTATTCCCTTGAATTTACAATATCATATTTATTTGTGAAAGAAAATTAACAACTATTTAATACTCTTAGAAGTCTAGACATTTATGTTGTCCAATATATATCAATGTATTTATCATGGTATAACATTCCATTTTCTAAATAACATACAATTATAGAAGATTAGTACTGTTATCCTGATTACCTATTTATAAATTTTGAAAATTTAATTAAATCATTAAATATATAACACTATTTTATTGAATTCTATGAACCATCTATTTTAGAATCAGAATACACTGTATCATGTGTATACTGGTGGAAAGGATCCTTGTATATCAACTCCTATTATATAAGAAATGGCTATGACATTATAAGAAGGGTTTAAAGTAGGAATTTTAATGGCTATCCACATTCACTCATGGTTCCTTGATCTATTGTGTGATATCATGATTTTTTAAATTATTACTTGATTTAATAATTGGTTGATTGAAAATTGAAAAAAATATCATTAACTAATCTTCACTAGAACCTCAATTAATTCAACCCACCAATCTCATAATAACTAACTGGTAGTAAGTGGCTCCATCAAATTTGGCATGATGAGCACCTCAAACATCTAATTTAATTCAATGTCAACTAATGGATGGGAGTTAGGACTTATTAATTTAAAAGGGTTTTAATATTTTAAATGTAAATAAATAAATAATTTTAATTTTTATAAAAATGTACTATGTGATCGCACTAACAACCGAGCATGAATATAGAAAATATACATCGCGTAACTCATTCGTTTTATTTGTGAAACCATTTTTACTATCTTATGTGATCTCATGTAAACTAAGCATTCAAAAAATAATAAACCATGGAGAAAATGATTACATGGTCATGACCTGATATGTATGGATGATCTATAGAGTGAATAATGGATCAACCAAGGCAATAAACTATATAATTGATTTAGGTAGCTTGCGACTCAAAACGAAGAATCTACCCATCCAATTCAACACCCTCCTAGTTAGTTCTTCTCCATAACATTGCAAAATGTGGTTTTTTTCTATTCTAGTCATTCTAAAACAATACTCACACACAGGTGAGGGAGTCTTCTGTAATAAAATACAACTATAATAATGGGAACACATGACCATATACATATAATGACTCTTAGATGACCAAAATAACGTAATTATTTTAAAATAATTATTACAAATAATGAGATAATGTAATAAATAAATAAAATAAACACCAAAAAAGAATTCTTTGATCAAAGGGATCATGATAAATCAATATGTGTAAACCTGTGTATTAATATTAAATGAATATATAAATTTAAAATTCATTAAAATAATATTCAGGTAATTTTATTGAATTAAAATCTAATCATGTTATAATTTATTATATTTCATCATTCGGTCCCATCAAATATTTTAATTTGATAAAAATATATTTTAACTAATTAATTTTATTCAACGGAAGATTAAAAAATTTTGTACACAATTAATAAAAATTATCTAACAATCATAAAAAAATATATATATTATTTTTGAACATATTAATATTCATTGGGACAAAAAAATCATTATCATGGTCTGTGCGAGTCTTACCGAACCCACACAGTCCCATTCGGGAATGTACCTACCCCATGCATGTTTGATCTACAACAAGAATCTCTGCCAATTCCCATTATTATGTTGGTATACCCACCAAGGACTATTTTGGGTCACCTCTAGTCTATGCAGATCTATATCAGGATGTTTCCAGAGCTGAGATTGTTGAGTGAGATATGGTACTCAAAAGCTATGGGAGCGGTTTGTCTCTACTCAAGAAGGTGGTTTCCCATGAATACGGGTCAAGCCATAAGGTCCCATAAAAAATTCCAAAATTAATATTTTAATTTCATATGTAAAAGTCTCCAAAGATGATAACTGCATTATAATTGAATTCATATAATATTACTATAAAAATAAATTCTTAGCTACTTAGTAGATGACATGGGTGGATGAAAATTATTATTCTAATGTATGGATTTCTTTCCCATGGTACAGGGTCATAAAAAATTAAATGTGATGATATGTTTGGTTTAAAAAAATAAAAATAAAGATATTGTATTCAAAAAAAATACATGTTATTCAAAATTGAAACCCAGAATAACAATTTGGATGGATGTAACATAGCCATCTAATGTTAGATTTATCTATGGTCTTTGTGTTTCCACCGAATTGACTACACCATAACAATTTAATGAAAATTAAATTTTTACCTTAATATTATTAATAATCCCTTTAATACCATATTATAGTATTTAGAATGAAATAGAAGCCCTGAAATTTTGATTTTTTATATTTTTCACAAAAAAATGACATGATCTCATCGTTGTTATTGAAACTCTTCCTGGTATTATTCGGAGGATCATAATCATAAGAATTTTAATCACAAAAACACTTTAAATACACAGTTTTATATGGATGCGTGCTTAATGATTTCTCATCATTAGTTATTGGATCTTCCTCAATTAGAATCCAAGTCCCTCTGGATCATCCACATGCATATAAAGAAAATAAGGCTACACTGATCAATGATTTCCTTATTGTTAGCATGGAGGTTAAATGATGTATTCTACAGTCCAATGATCACTAAATCACCTTTAATATGATTCCAAAAAGTCATTATATGATATACTTTATCAATATCCTCTCTCTAGAATAAATATTATAGAAGAAGGGAGTTAATGCTCATGATCATTCCTTAGTGTGAGGCTCTCTTATTCAATATATAATGAGTTATTATATTTCTATTAATTGACTTTGGAACCCCCCAATAATTAAAACATTATAAACAAAATATTATGATAACTCTACTGAGTGATAAATATTATTATCAGTTTCTTATAATATAATAAAAAAATATAATGAAAATAACTAAGACATTAACTTGACTCATCATTCTATAATATATTAAATGAACCATGAATATCTCAAACTAATATTCATATAATTAAAATTATCATTAATTTATATTAAAACATATAAATATATTTAATAAATAAATTCAATGAAACTTATTATTAATATTAATAATATCAATTTATTTATACATTGGATATCTTACCTATTTTGACAAATCCTAAACCCCATGGATGAGGCCCACCAAGTCCAATTTACTTATTAAACTGAATATAGTAGAATCTAGAATACACTATTGGGTGTCATCCTCTACGACTATATCTCAAGAATTGTGAATACTATTCATATACTAAGAGAAGGATCAAACAACCCATTATGGCCCATAAATAGGTAAATCTATTTACAACAATGAAAACCAACCAATTAAGACACATAGTGTAATATAATCTCTTTATTTGTAATATCCCATAAATAAGGATGCACACATTTGTTATCATCCTATACATGCTTTATTATTATTTTTATTTTATTTAATGGATTTACTATCTACATCCATGTATATTGTTTATAAATTTGATACTATCCAGATTAATGAATCATGAAGAATATTTATTCTTTTGCCGGGAAGAGAAAAATCCTTTCATAAACATTCAACCAATTCCATACCTACAATGATTCACCCATGAAAATTTACCTCACCACGATTTCATTATCATGGATTTCCATGAAACAAATTACAAGATAAAATGGCACACATTGGAAATAATCATTAGTCATTGTGCCATTACACATGTTTGAAGATAGGAACATCCAATAGAAACAAAAACATGTGGTGTTATTATTAGATTGTCTTCCGTCATGATCCCATTAATAGAGATCAACATATGATAACATCTTAAGAATAAGTCTCAATGATTATGAGACCCATGAACATGATATTCAAAAATATAACATGTCATGTCAGTAAATTTAATCTACACCATTTGATATTTGTTTAAGAATAATTTTGTAGTATCCTGAGGTTCTAAATATATCATGTGATATGCTATATCCTTTTAATATGACATGTAATCTAAGGAAATTACCATTGCAATAGTGGACACAAAATCTTATAAAATATTATTGAACGAAAATAGCATGCATATCTTACTTTTATAAACAATATTGTAATCAAAAGTATTGTATAGTTGTGTCTAGGGAAAGGACTATTACAACAATTTTTAGTCATGATAGATTGGTATCATAGTAGATCATTACTTGTGATGGTGTTCCATGTAGTCCCCTAACAATGATTTCGATGGGATAAATGGAAATATTTTCAAAGTGTTTCTAGTGCACCTAATAAGAAACTGAACACTGTTTTGCTCTGATGATCATCAATCCATTTACTAGAACCATAACAACATATTTTTTGATGTGTAATACCGTGAAACATGATGTATAGATCTATTGTACATTCAACATATAAGAATGACTCTTATAACTATATTTATTGAATAATACCCCTATTTTATATATATGATTTTTTCATTATGATTTGTGTAGATCATGATTAAATATTCATGAATCTGTAACACTGATAGAAATATTGGTTATTTGTTATGGATTATGACAATGATTTCATGATTGATGAATCCTCAGTTCAAGGTTCCTCACATGAATTCTTTCATCCATGTGGATGGGTAGTGCATAATCATCATTTAGAGAAACATATTAAAACAAAATAATAGTATTAGGATGCGACCATGCTTATAAAGGCCTATGAGTAACAGTACAACATGGAACTGAGGGTCTATGGAAGGCTATATCCCCATGCATTATAGTATTTACTATCAATGACAGTCTATCTTTTTAGGATTATCCATACACTAATGTATTTTCTCGTTTCACTATTATCATTCTATTTCCATGGAGCAATAGGGATCTATTGGTGTCTTGTTAAATAGATTCGTCATGAGGAGACAATATCATGACTAGAAATATAACAACAATTTTATGAGGAGTACAACCCTATTGTATGCTATCTATTCGGATTAAAGATCATCTGAAGATGTATTTGGGAGGGAAGATATTGTATGAGTATGAATTTATGTTCATAGACTATATGTGGAACTCCTATATAATGACACTGGATGGATACTTCCATGAACTGGTGTTTTAGTAGGTTATCCATAGGTAAAATAATACTATTGTAATACCATTGTCCATTCACACATATGTTTGGGTGATAGATATGGATATGGTTATAGATATATTCTGATTAGATGGATTCCAATCAGTTAGATCATAAATTGGGTGTTACAAGTATGAGTTGTTTATAGTTTTTGGTCGACACTATTTCATACGATCAAGGAATATGAGTCCACACAATGAACATGCTTAGGGAAAATATTATATGGAATTAGAACCACCCAAATGATTATGGATGAATGTATACAGGAATAAATATTCTTGTGTTGAGAGAGTTCACATAGTTCATGATTAACCAAATATGCATGCCGAGTATGGCAGGATAATAGATAAGGATCTTACAGGGCAGAGGCAATGCTATGATCCGGGATATCCTAGGTTGGGGGGTGGGGGATTTAGCGAGATAGAGTATGAAGAAGACTGGGGGAAGATCCATAGTAACTGTAGTGGTTGGAAGAATATTCTATGAGATCCTTCAACCCACACCACCAAGCAGCCCTAACCAGGCTCAGAGAGGACGGTTAGGGTCATTGACAGTTAAAATATATGGATTCATATGACATTGAAATACATGATTTTATTAGATTATTGGTCAATGTAAAATATACTATTGATTAATAATTACTATAAATTTGTTTATATCACTCATTCATCTCTATACTCATTGTGTGAGATTTCATGCTCACAGTTGGAGATTTACTACACAAACATTTTCATGAGAATCCTATTGGGAATGATTTTTCTATAATGTTTATCTAATGCTAGTGGGAGTAATTTATTAATAGTGAGATGTCATCTAGGAACATTCTAGTCATCATGATGGAAAGATAAAATGTAATGTTGGGTATGTATTATTTTTCCATGATCTAATCATATATTTATTATCAATGAATATGAGTTAGATTTCTTCACACTAATCAGACAAGATTCACCGTTATGGGCCATATAGACCTCATGGAAGGGTGAGTAGTTATTTTCTAAATGGATGTTTTAGACCATTAAAATTTTCTACAGTGTTTATACCACGATACGATAATCTCTTATGGTATCTTTATTCAGTCATTTATCATGGATTTAATGAATTTCATACCCAAGGATGTTTCAGGACTACCATTGAGATGGGTGATCGATTTTTACTATCATCACACATCATGGGACCAGTCAAATATCCTTTACGAAATATTTAATGGCCCATAAAAAGATTTGGGAGCTGTTATATGAGTTGGATGTTCTTTGAGAGTAGGTTTTTATCATGAAAAATGTTTCCCCCTAGGTAGCTACCATATTGGAAGTAAAAAATTAATACATGATCATGCATATTTTTGTAGTTTGTCATCTCCTGATATAAACCATTTTGAGGAAAAATTACCACTTTCAAGGATTGAGGATCTATTTGATGAGTTTCAAGACGTGATATGGTCCACAATGATTATTCTCTCGTCTGGATTTTCCTAGTTTGGAGTTCGTGAAGCTAATATTTTGATTATATCATTCTGAGGTCGATACAAACAATCTGAGTTCCTGGTGAATCCATTCTTTATGATAAATGACAATGCTATAGTTTTTTTTGATGAACATATCATGTAATGTTAATTGGACTAGTTTATGGATATCTTCATTGAAAACAAACTCATATACTATTCTTTATAGTTGTATTATGCATGAAAATTTGTGATGGACCGTTATTTATTTGGTAGTATTAGATTTATGGTCAGATCATGATGTTATAATTCTAGAGTCATGATGTTCACATTAAATGGATAATCATTTCTGAAAATGGCTTAGCCATGGACCTAATCAATCAATCATTTCCTTGGGATGCACCTAATAAGATGTTTTATGTGTTGAGTTTTCATAGCTCAGCGAGGTACTAGTAGAGGTTTTTGATATACATATAAAATATTAAATCCTATGTAACAACCCTAATTTAGAAAGGGAAACTAATTAACAATAATGACTAGTTCTAGAGATATTTTAAGGATTTGAAGTAGAGGCTGATGTGCTCTCCTATATTTATACTACCATATGTGTTGTGAGGAATAATGTGTATTGTGATGCCTCCTAAGATGGGCTAAATTTTATTTAATATAGAGATAGGAATTTTTTTTATGTGGGTCAAGGTATTTGAGACCCATGAGACTAACTACATTTATCCTGACATATATCTATTCATGGTAGTATTCACTCTAGGGATTTGGTGTTACTATCTTCTATGAGAACTCTGTTCAGTTTAACAATACCATCAGTTTATATTACATTACTTCATGCAGAGACACATGAACATTATATAGAGGTAATGGTTTGTGATCCTGAGTGATAATGAATTTTTGGATGTATCTACTCCTCAGGATGTTCGATGTTGTAGTAGAATTCATTAGTAGAAATTTCATGGCCCATTTGGTGCCATAGGTTTCTGGGAAGTTGGCTTCCTCGCTGCTAATCCTATTTAAGATGGAGGGTGACATTTTTCTTCCTTCGATGGATTTGAATCCTCTTTTTCATTGAGTTAGAGTGTCCCAATTTGGTGGCATTGAATTTTTGGTATTGTTTCAATATATATCATCATTATATTTTCTTAATATATTTTTGGAAGTAGTAAATCACATAATAATATTCGAGGGGTGGATGGTGGTCCCATTCACAATACTAGAGGATGTGTGGAGGGAGTTTCAATCTTCTCCTTTGAATTTCCATCCATGTGTGGGATGATGTTATGGCCCTTTTCAATAGTATTATTGTCCATCATGAGATACATAATGGTATGGTTCATCTCTCGGTGCCTCATATATTAGTATGTGAATGATGAGAACTAGGATTTAGTAGGTTTGGTGCTTCCACTTGAGATCACAGAGATAAAATGTTACATCATATCTAGGGACATTGTTGCATGGAATCTACATACAACAAGAGGCCATGACACCATCTAGGTGATAGTTGAGTGACTCATGATGTTGGATCACATCCTTTCCATTCGGGATAATAGTGTGGAGGATTTTTTCAGGAAGTTGTGTATATGGTATATTCTTCTCTTTCATGGTTTTACCATAACTACTATATTTGGTATTGATGTGTATTTCTCATCACTATTGGTTATTGGCCTATAAAAGTTATTCCTATGAAAGATGAGTATGAGTAAAACAATTAAACCCAACACACATGGGAAGAAATATCATACTATCCATGTTTTGGATGATATAATGACTGATTTGATGATACACTTTAGTCAAAAATGAGAGGATGAAATTCCATTTATATTGTGTTTCTGAAATGATAACTACCATGATATTATCATTATGGTACATTTCAAGGCCCTATAAAAAATACAATGAATGTCACCATTGTGTAGTATATAGATAAACAAGTAATCTTTTGTGGGTCCATTTTTTGTTAAAGTGATCATACTCAATGTTCATGTCATCTATGAGTGGATTATGATAGTCCAAATTAGGCAGAAATCTTACGAATATCATCATATTAGGCTTTTTGGGTTTGAAAAGGGAGATCATGTGTTATTGGGTGTCTCCCAATGATGATAATTCTGGGTATGAATGATATTCCCAAGGTTATTTAGTCAGTCCTTTTTCTTGTAAATGTTTGGATAGGATTCCTACTACCTCACCCTACCCCTATAGTTGAAAACGGGGAATGACATATTCCACATGTAATAATTGAGGATATATTTTTATGAACTCATGAAGATTATTAATGGGGGAAATTTGGACACGGAGGATGGATCCACAACTGTGGATAACCCATTTGTGACCAAGGATTAGCTAGATATTATCATGTTTTTATTGAAAATTCCATTGGTTCATGTGTTATGGTAGAAAAGTTGCATGCAGGAGAGATCCTAGTAGAGAGAGATCTTAATGTCAGATTATTATCCTTGACATTTTTAGTATTTTTGGGATTAAAATTTGAGATGTGAAATTATAAATATACACATTTGAGAATGAATGAATTGGAATTCTATTTAATAATATTTTGAAGCCATGTGCTAAGAAGGTGTGAGCTTCGGAGACCTAGCATACCAGAATCAATATTATTAAATTTAAATTTAATTTATATTATAAGTACATCATTTCAGTAATAAAATGGTATATATCCAAAATTAAATACAAGATCTAATATTTGAGACCACTATTAAATTTGTAACATGATTTGACCCTATTCGTGACTTAAAATAGGTCATTGTGGGGAATTCGTATAAAATGACCATTGGCAGTACATTCAATTGTTTAATAAAAAAAATAAAATATATAAATTAATAATTGAAATCACTATAATTTTTTTACAAGTACAACATTATTATAATTCACCAGTTTTAGCTTCTTAAATTCTAGGAGAACATAGTCGTTTCCATTCCTCCTTAAATTAGTGAATCTAAATCCTATAATGATGAAACATTAGATCTAGGAAAATAAAGATTCTCTAGATGGAAAAAATTAACTTATTCCTTGGTAAGAGAATTAATCTATGATTAATGACCCAAAACTAGGTAGGAATATTTAGTTCATTGTTCCCCCCATTCGGTTTACACTGTTTGACCATGATTAAACTACCCGTTGAGCACTATCAATTATAATACATTACATGCACATCTGTACTGATTTTAAATAATTTTTTTAATTATTTATCATCTGAGAAATATCTAATTGTTTTTATTGGACATGAAACCTTGGGAAATGATAATTCATCTCAATTTTATTATATTTTGTATGAATTATTACTAAAATTATTCACTAAATTTCCCATGAGGCCATTAGTCATCATTATCGAGTGGGGTCAAGTTTGATGAGACCCACAAAATCACGGTGGAATCACATGAAACAAATATATAATTTAATTTAAGATGGATTAAAAGTATTTTTAGGTTGTTTCTGATTTAATTGTAGATTGTGTATCCAAAATGGTATTTGTCTTGAAAAAATTGATGAATCAGGGGTTCATGTTATTTAGATTCGATCATATCAAAAAGGATTTCATTTTCAAAATAATGGATGACTGAAAACATCAAAACATGGGATTGCCATTTGATTTAGGGAAGTTATTTTGGTGATCTGAATCATATAACTCATAAAGTAAATGATTAGTCATATATCTAGTTTTCAAAAACAATCATGACTACATGACATACACATTCATAAACACACATCATTTTTCACCCATGTTAATATAAAACTATTGTTTTTGAAAAGATAAATATCACACACTATATGACAAAGTCACACACCTTGTGACCTTACCAATGTTGAATATCTGTGTGAATGAGTACACAGGTATGTCCTCAAGTGGGTGATTATTCCATTTACTTATGTATACTTACATGTGAACACCTAAATAAACATAAAAAGGGGAATTGGTAGGCCTTCAAAGAGATGAGGTGCACCATCTATTCAACATAAACATTTATAAGTGACATGTGATTATTGAACCATGTATCAATAAGAAATTTACATGTAGTAGATAAGGACCAAACATTATCTAGGACCCTTACAAGTTATAAATCCTATCATTCATTATTTGGAATCTTCTACATCTCGTATCTCCTTCAATATGACAATTTTTTTTCTATGGGTAGCCTATCACGAGTGTTTTTCAACATAGAGTGTGATGGTGACTAATTTAGTGTCCTTTGAGAGAATATGTGAGATACTATTGAAATTAGACTTTTTTAATAGTTGTTAGATAACAGTAGTGATTGAAATTGACAATATAGTGGTACCCACTAACATGCTGGGTTGTGAGTCCATTATCTCTCTAATGAGTGGTACCCCATATTGGATAGGGTGTTAATATTATTTTATCAATATGGAATTCCTATTATATAGGGTGTGGGTCCTTTATATATGGATTGATACCCTCTATTTCATTAGGTTGCATGTCCTCTATCATGGGAGTGCTACCCCTATGACATTAGAGGATAGGTTATCAATCCAATAAGTTGTAACCAATTATAGTATTAGGCATTGGTTTGCATATCCATTGAATGGTACCCCTACCAATGAAATTGGGGTTTTTTCCCTATATCTATGGATTTATTCCCCCTCTATGGAATTAGGGGGTAGGTCCTATCTCTACCTCATTATGAACCCTATCAGATAAATTGTGGGTCCTCCTATCACTGAGTGGTAACCCTGATGAACATGGTTGAGGGTCATATGATTCATGAATTTCCCTCATAGATTATGTGACATAGTGTATTGGTGTGGTCGATGAACATGGTTATTTATTTGGGTAGACACATGAATTTCTAGGAAACATTGATGGAATTTTTTAAATGATGTAACTCTTTCTCGAGTTGGGTTTTGAGATAGAGATCCCCTTTCTCTCAAAATTTTTATTATTTGTATTTAGAATATATATATATATATACCATTTTTCTAGATTAGTTTTACTCCCGTACAGTGTGTTATGTTGTTTTTCTATTCCAATGATGCCTTTTGATTCTTCGAATTCATCTTCTAGGTCGTCCTACTAGGTATATTTATACTCACTATTGTATGTGTTATGGATGCACATGCCATGTGTTATGAAAATGATTCATAGTTTAGATTTGATTACAGAGGATCTTATGGATATATATTATATTCAAATTTGTTTAGTATTTATTTATTGAATATTTATATTTGGGATCACTTAGAATTTACTTTATAGGTTAGTCATATTGGGACATAATATTTTTTGGAAGTGTATTTTCCCTCTTTATAACTAATTTACATATTGTACACTTATACAACCATTTGGTTTGTGACAAAAATAAATTATATATAAATATTAATTCATTTTATTATTACTCTTCTATAATTATATACCTAGATCATTGGGTGTGTTTGTACATGTACATTAGTTAATGGCCTCCAATATTCATTTTCCCTTTCAGTACTTGTTGCCACCCCAAGGCCAATGCAAAAAGGGCTTGGGCAATTATAGTTAGATTATAATGGGTACGAGTCATGACAGGGACCTCCCTTATAAATATGGACCTCCTGATTAATTTTTTTTTCCAATTTTCAATATTAAAATCACATATTATTCATTATTTACTATAAAATTAAAATAGAAAAATCTGATGAAATGTAGTTTTTCAAGGAAAATACAATTCATATATATAAGTTATTTTTATACAAAATTAAATTATATAATTAATTTCAAAAATTAGTTACATTTTTTGAAACGAAAATGAAATAATCCAATTTTAATACTAATAAAAAAATAATTTTACCTTGTAATTATTTTAATATAAAATATATATTTTAACAAAAGTTCTCATTTTTCAATATTCATTGTGAAATCAATATTTTATAGCAAATAATAAAAAATCATACAATGATAATTTGGCCAGAAATATTTAAAAAATAAATTTCATGTATTTGGATTAAATATTTTAAAAGTTTAAAAAAGAATAATTATAATAATCACTCATAAAAAATAGGAAAATTATTTTTTTTGAAGAAAATGTGTATTGTTGAAGAATAAAATGACATTACTAAAATACGAGTGATTGTTTAAAACTAATTGATCTATACACTAACATTCTTTATGTACAGTATTAATTTCATATTTCCATTAATACTATTCATTCCTTCTATTTTGATTCCTAGGATATAAAAATAATTTTTAAATAATAATATTTCATTTTTCTTTTATGATAAGTGTTTCATATCTTTTATAGTATATACTTTTTATTTAAATATTGAGATATTAATTTATGTTACCATTAAAAAATTAATTCATCTCAATTTGAACTGGATCTCAAAAAATAAATAATAAATATTCGGCTATATTGATAAAAAAACCACACTATAACATGGTCATTAGGCCATGGTCGACCATGTACCATCAGTTTCCCCACATTCAAGTGGTCCCCTCTTTGTGCCCACCAACATGCCCAAAATGGCTCATCTAACTAATAATTGTCCCTATAGACCAATACATTTTCTTTCAAGTTTGTTTTCCCTCACTCACACACACCCTTGGAGACATTATATAAGGTTAACCAACCTGATCACCATTGAAGTTAAATAATAATTAACAATAGAGTTCTAATAATGTAGGCTCCATAAACGAATGGTTCACCTTGTTGTCATGAGTCATGTCATTTAGTAATTTAACCCTTTTATCATTAATGGGAGTTACATTCACCCATCCCTATAGATAACAACGTCCTTATTGAGGATTTCACATATCAAATTAGATCATGCACTAGAAATAATGTTGGATTCACACTCTGATACCAATTTAACAATAGGGCCCTACTAATAGCCCGACACTCTGCCTAAACATTTTTATTGCGTCATGGCCCTCCATGTGCCTCCAGTATTCCCCCACAGACATGTGGCCCCCTCCCAAGGCCACCCATGTTCCTGAACAGGTCATCCAACTAATGAGTTTCCCAATATTCCAAAAATTATTATATCCACTTTAATGTTTCCTCACTCACACACACATGAGGAAACATCTCATACAGTCAACCATCAAGATCACTATTCAAATCAAATCATGTAAAACTATAGAATTCAAATAAGGTATTTTATTAAAAATTTGTGCACCTTATTTATATGAGTCATTTCATTTAATAATTTAACTATTTTTTTATTTTATGGTGTTACATAGTGTTCAAATTTGTAAAAAACCTTTTTTGGTATCCTAGATTGTAAAAATGGAAAATAAATCATCAACATTAAAATAAAAAATGTGAAGTATGAAATGAACTTTATTTAACATACAACTAGGATTAAAAAGTGAAGAACATAATTTGGATGTGAAAATAAGATTAGTTAAGGGAAATATAATGCCCAAGAACTGATAAATAGTGATTTATAAAATTGTCATTATAAGGTTATCAAACAAGGATATGAAAATTTGTGACCACTAATGAAATGATTTCATGGTAAGAAAAGTAATTGAAAAATGTGTTTTATTCCAAAAATAATTCCAAAAGAGGATGAATTATTTTACTACCAAGACTATAATCCTAACGATATATATTAAAAAATAAAATTATAATTTAATCCTTTAATATATTTCCACCACAAACTCATCATTTTAATCAAATGATTCATCTTCAAGACGAATAATTTTTCCTAAAGAACAAAAAACCATTAAATTGATCAAAACATTCATAAAATAATAAAAATATATACTCATAGTGAAGATAATTTTCAAAATATTTAAATTGTTTTTCCCATGATTAATTAATCATAAAAAAGAATAAATCATTGAATTTCAATAGGATAACATAATGTAAAACATAGAACATTAAAAAAATAAGAATCATTATAAATATTTAAAAAACCTATACTAATATTTCAATTCATAATTATTAAGGATTTTATAACATTGTAATCAAAAATTTTATTATTTATCCTATCAATTTAATACATCTTAAACAAAAAAAATCATTAACAAACTATAACCATTTAATTAAATAACCTGAACCACCATAAATCCAAAATAAATTCATATATGAATAAAAAAGATAATTGAACCTTTATTCTTCAAATAAAATTCCAAAATATTAATTAGCATATTTATATCGGTTTCCCAAATTTGTGAACGTCTTTTAATATAACATCATTCCCTTAACACAACTTCAATTTCCAATCCCATGGTTTTGAATATTATAAAATATATGTTCAAAAAACATACATAACTTTAATATATCAAACAGTTTAATCAATGAAAATCAATTCCATTAAAATTAGGAAATCAAGTAGGATAAGGGAAGGAATTGCACCCCTTTCTCCCTTTGGTTGTTGGTTCGTTCCCTAAGCCCTTGCAGGTCGTGAAGATTTTTCACCCATCTTGTGTGTATTCCATTTTCAAAATCTATATTAATATATTCTTAATAAAATTAAAAAATATGAGTAATGAAATAAAAAATAACAAGAATATATTGAACATTATAGAAATATTTCAATCTCAAAGGATATCTTATAAATTTCATTATTCATAAAATAATTAATACCAAAAATTACTACAAAATAACATGTTATATAAATCCAAACTGTTATATATTCCTTTAATCATGTTCTGACAAATTGAAAATAACACGAATCCTCAAATGAAATTATTCAAATAAGAAGCATAAGTTTTACTTAAAACTTCAAAAAAATTAATCTCAAAATATCATTAGTCTCCATTAAATTTCATATATTAAAACCTCAAAACTATTTTCTTTGAAGTTGAACTTGTGATCTGATATAAAATTAATAACTCATGTTGGTGTTAATAACTCTTCATATCACCACACCTGAAAAAAATCAAAATCTATAAATTAATATGAACCAACCTGTTTTTCCAATAATATCTTCCTAATTCCCCCACTATAGGTTTTTTGTAGTACAAATATAATCATTACATTTTTAGGATTTGATATCCATAAATGTAAACCAATATCAAATATCCAAAATTTAAAACAATCAGGGGAAATATTGGATCACATTCATAATGGAGGACATTTTTGGTATTTAGTTTTAGAAATTTATGAAACATTCTTACATATGGTGGATAAATAAATAGCTGGCCCATATTAATCTATATCTCCACACAAAATTTCTTCAGGCCATGAACCCTTCTTTGACATACCATACATTTAAATTTTATTCATATAATAGTGAAGGGAAACATATTAAGATTGTTATCTAATATTCTAAAATGTAAATAAAAGGAGATATCAATGATTATATGAGTATAACATGGAAAAAAATTCATAAGAATATGATCATATCAGTTGAAAATTATATCCAATATATAAAATATAACAATCCTTTATCCCAGAATTAATATTGGATTTTCAGATGACATAAAACGTAAAGGAACATGATCTATTAAATAATCAAATTATAATAAGACATGTAATTACAACATACAGATAATAATAGAAAACTATTTTACCAATTATCATTGTCCTGATTATCATTGTGGAATGGGACTGCTCCTTAAATCACTATAGTAGTCAATATAGACTCCCCAAAATATATTAGTGTAAAATGTCCCTTAGTAAACTAGGTTAAATCTTCATTGTAGTCCTTCATATCTCCTAAATTATAATTATTTACCAAATTCATTAATGGGACATATATGCCCCACCCATAATTTGAAATTACATAACCGCCATGTTTATTTATAATTTAAGCAATGTACTTGGTTATAATGTAACCACCATCACATAAACAAAACCATATATATATGTCTTCGAAATGATTATAAGACAATAATTAAATCAAAAAACATGTAAATAAATTGATTTTATAAAAAATCTTTCATAGAATAACCCATTGAAAAATTGGGTTTCATAAATATATCATCTTTTCCATAGAGTATAACCTATAGAAAGGTAATGCATTTCATAAACACCATGTCATTATAAACAAAAATAATAAAAAGAATTTATATTTATGGTTTCCATGGATAATATACATATTAAAGAATATGTAACATCAATTTATGTCATATTATATGAAAAATGATATTTGATTTTAACATGGAATAATTCATGATGAGAATATAATTTTAATTATAAAATAAAATATAATTTTAAAATAATGTACACTTCTAAATGAAATAATTTTCATTGAAAATTTACTTGTAAAAATTTAATTTAATAATTATAGTATTTAAGCATCATGATGGTTGTAAAATCGAATCATTCCTTATAATGTAAAAACAATTCCTTCCATATTTTTTCTGAAATAGATAGAATATACTTTGTCTGGAAAATGGTAGACACGTTCCTCTCAATCCATTTTTTAAAACATTTAAAATTTTCAAAAAACTAATTTAAAAATTTATTATAATAATAATAGAATTAATTTTTTTGAGAGATCATTGATATGGATGTAAAATATCTCCAAAATAAAATTTAAAATAATTATTCCTAAAAATAATGTGATTTGGAAATAAAACCGTTGGCATATTTTTAGTATTTGAATACAAAAACCCTGAAGTAAATTTAGATATATTTATTAAAATTAGATAAATTTCCTTATAAAAACCATGTAAACCAATAATGGGATGTATATATACACAATACAGAATAACATAATTGCATATAATACATATGTAACATGAGAAAAAAATTTAGTCGAGACTCCCTCACATTCATTCTGAGAATTCCCATATGATCTTTAAATTAATAAATAATAAACATCGGATAACTATTTTTCTATAGTTATAATTTTTTTCCATTTTAATTTTTTTTATAATTTAACTCATTAACATTTCAAAAAAAACAATTAATCACTTATTTCCAGGTTTGTTATATAGTTAAATTTGGTATATATGTTCAACATGAAATCAGTATGTCGACTATAGTGAAAGACGACATTATTAAATCATATTGAATAAAATAATCATGAAATAATTATATTTTTAATATGTATGTTATTATTTTATATCAAACCATTAAAATTTTTTAGGATAAGTTAACAACCTAATAATTTGGGTGAGGGTAGGTTATATATACACTTAAGAAACATTTAAAATTGTCAACTATCATTATTGAAATAAGAAAAGTATTATTTATAAATTAAATATTGATAATGATATCATGTATAACATATTAATTATTTAAATATAATCATATATAACATTAATGTAATGTCATGATGATGAACGAGTCAGATTGCATCATGGAGGTGGATGTCCAAACGTCTGAATAATAATGTAATCATTATTCAATGCATGGACGGTAGGAATGTAAATGATAGATTATTCCTTATAATGAAAAATGTATTATTAATATAATATTAACACTCATTCTACATTTATAATTGATTCATGACAGAAGGTGAGGGAAAATGAATTACATTAGTTCATTAGACAATAGTGTTTCTTACACAGGAATATCATTTTTGTAACCCATTTTATAGAATATGATATGAATTTTTGATAATAAAATATAATTATATGTATGATACTATATATATTATTTTATCATGGTTAATTTTTTCTGTAGGTATGTTTACGAAGAATAATAACTATTAAATTATATGAAAACATTTCATCTTCTCGGACAACATCATTCTCATAACAACTAATGAAATCTGAAATTTGTATGATTCAAAATCAATAACATCCGTAATTATAGGAGTGATTATATAAATTTAATGTGGAAGCTAATTTCCATATAAATTTAATTTTTATGTGTGATTTAATTAGAACATGTTTTGCCCTTTTATAAGATACATGAGGATACTATACAAAATTCCCAAAATAATAAATTAACTTATCTTAATTTCCAATTAAAAATCATTAAAATGTGTGTTTCATAGATAAGATAACATTTGGATACAAAAATTATAAAAAAATATAGAATTTGTTTTGACTCTTTTCAAACCCTTATCATTTTATTTTATCCCATGTTTAACACCTTTAACTATTATCCTAGAAACATGATTTTTTATTCATTGTGGGTCAATATAATTGTTATAAAATCATAAATGTCCCATTATTGGGTCGTGGTATATATTTATAACCTTATATATTGAATATTCCTAATATTGGTTTTCATGAATTTAAAATTATTTAATAAAACCTTTTTAATAATAAAAAATCGATAATGATATTTTTTAGAACTACTCATTGAATTTCCAATAATAATATGAATAAAATATCTAAATTTAAAAGAAAATATTTTAATTATATAACTAAAATATAGTGTTCATTTTGAAAATTATTTTTTTGACTATTTAACTCAATGAAAATTTATTTTTACATTTTAATTTTATTTATTTGACTTTTCATAAAATGAATAATTATTGATTCTATGTTATAGAAGAATTTACATTTAATTTTTATTCACATATATAAAATAATTAACTTGAACAATAAAAATGTATTATATTTTAAAAAATATTTATATTCTAACATATTATATGAATAAAATAATATTATGAATATTACACATATAAAAAGCAAGAGTGTGACATGTTTGACACTTCTTTAGATAAAATACTATAAGGTTATAATCTCATCTAACTATCCTAAAAGATCATATAATTTTACATTTGATGGTCCTGATCATGATATAACTAAAAAATAATATTTAAGTATATTTCTGGGTTATTTAATAGTTTTTATCATTGTTAAATTTAATTATCTAATTTACCTTTTACATTAGAAACAATAATTTTAAGCTTAATGTTGATATTGGACAAAAATAAAATTAATACATTTACATAATTTAGTCTTTCAAATTGAAAAATTGTATCTATTTTTAGAAAATCAAATCAATGAAGTGATAAATTTTAATCTGAAATTAAACTACTAAAATACAATGAATTTTTTAATAAAAATTTCTTTTTTATTTTATAATATTTTTATACTAAATTAACGAATAGAATAATTTAAAAACATAAATAAATTATTTAAAATAATAAATTATTTATTACAATTTAATACTGAAAATTTTCCTTTTAAATAAATTAAAAAAAATAGTTTTTCAATAAATGTAAATTTTTATCAGTATTATTTAAATAAAAAACATGTTTATAAATTTATCAAAAACAAACCATAAGATAATACTGACAAGATATATTCTAATTAAAAATAAAATTTCTCAAATATATTTCATAATATTTAAAAAAAATTAATTATACTGATAACTCTTAAGAAATAACGAAACCCAATCCCTGATAAACATTATTTTTAATAAAAAATGAAATTATTATAAAATCTGACGGATCATTTTAATATAATTTATTAAAAAAATTATCAAGAATATGGATATCATATTTTTAATAATACCATTAGTATTATTCATTCTAGTCTATTTAATAGGTAGGTTATAATGATCACTTTTAAATAGTAATATTTCATTATCAATTTAATCTCAATGTTTTGTATCTTGCATTTTATATGTATTAAATTTAAAATTTAGTGATATTATTTTGTCTAAAATAGTTTTAATTTTGTTATATACTTGTTATGTTTGAGAATATTTAGTTTTTCTGTTTTTCAGTAATGATTATAAGTGTTGGTGATTGATTAGAGTATATATGGGATTGTTTAACCTCTTATAGAATAATAATTTCTAGATAATGAGTCCCCAATATATATAGTGGACATATTGAAACTATCATAGGGGAAATGTGTGGTTCATAAATTTTTTTATCATTTCTATAAAATCCTAGGTATGTTTAATAATAAATTCTATTCCATAATATTTTTTATTAAAATGATTTTGAATATTTGTATTCATTATAAAACAATTTAATATTATTCAATAACAAATGAAGTAGTTTTTTTGTAATTATGTTCTCGTTTATGTTTTATAATGTTTTATTTTAATATTATTATTTAAAAAATTTATAATTTGAATTTTACAAAACGTATTTCATATTATAAAATATGATGTTGAAATTATATTAAAATGAAGGTTTGTTCTCTTCTTAAAATAATGTATTCCAGAGAATAATAGAAAATAATATTTTTTTTTAAAAATTATTACATTTCATAAATTAATATACATTATTATTATATTTTTAATTTAAAGTATCATTTTAATACTATAATTTTAAATATTTTAATTATTAATTGTTAATAATAATTTCACCAGATTTTTGTATAAGAAGAATATTGGTCATAGAAACACATCATTTTAAAAAATCCTTTATTGAGTTTTAAATTTTAATATTTAATTAATTTCATCCACATATTTGTAATAAATCTTGAGAAATTTATTCTATATTTATAATCAATTTTTCCAATTTATTTATTGGCCCATTATTTATTATATGTAATAGTAACAGTAGTAGAAATTTACTACCATATTAAAGATAATTCTGGAAATAATGGTTATAAATAATATTAAAATGATGAATAATAACAATAACACATCACTATAATCTATTGAATTAGTGGGTATCAACCATATTCCACCAATATTATAATTTTTATTAAATATTTAGTGAATTTTCATTGAAAATGAATTATATATTATTTTAAGTAAATATATGTTTAAAAATATTAATCTATTAATATTAATAATTAAATTATTTTAAAATGTGATAAAAAATATTATGTTTGGTTATAAATGGTTATACATAAAATAATTCAATTTTTATCAGGTTAATTTGTTCATACATTTTTGTGTTGAAATAATTTCTTTAAATGTTTATGTAATGTCGACATAGTGCTTGTGAAATGAGTGAAAAAATCATTTATTAATTTTTAAATATTTAAATGTATTAATTTTTTGGTGATATTAGTTTACTTTTAAATTTTTATATCACAATACCATATTATAGATTTTGTTCTGATTATATATAAATTATATTTTTGTCATGTTTTTTCATAGTTAAATTAAATTAATTGTTAATAAAATTACATTAATTATATTTTATAATAAAAAACAATGTAAAAAATTATTTAAAATTAAAATAATAACAATCATTAGTATAGTTATTTATATTTGGTTTAATATATCAATCAAGGTCCATTAATATGTCATGTTTCAATTATAACAACATTTATAACCCTAGAAGTGTTATAATAATGATATCATTATAATTGTAAAAAGGTTAACGAGGGATAAAATAATGAGATAATGGTAAAAAGATTATCAAATTATATAAATCTATAATTATAGAAGAGTATTTCAAACCACACTCATTATGTAAACTATGTATAAAAATTGAAATCCAATTTTTTTGAGGATTAATATATATCATTTAAATATATATATTAATCCAAAAGTTTTCATCCCCACACATATAAACGAGAACCCACTATAATATTATATTCCAAAATTTTAGAATTCTAGATAAGTTAAGGCCAACCAAAATCCATTCATAAAATTCATTTTCAAATTCATTGAATTTATTTTTGGAATAATACATACTATAATAGTATAAAGGCATAATGGAAAAAAGTTTTTCCCAAGAAGAGGTATAGATTTTAACTGAATGATTTCATTTTACTTATTCTTTTCAATTCATCAAATATTATTCAAAAAATATGGAAAAATATAAAAAATATAATAAATATACTACAATATTATAATGTTAAGGGATTAACCTATATCAATATCCCATTCTATCAAATGGTAATATAAATTGCAGATTTTATGTTTAATTATCTCCCCTCAAACCAATGTAAGCATTTTCCATCATCACATCTCATGTATAGATATAATGATAGATTATAAATATATAAATATATAATTTATTACATAATTAAAATTAATTTAAGATAATATATCAACAATATTCACAGTATTCCCTTTATTTAAAGATGGACATGTTATTCGACCTATGAATATACTCACACCTCCACATAGCTATGATATTTTTTTATAATAACATCACATGATTAAAATATATGAATTTTTCAAATGTATTAATTTTATATTTATGATTCAATCTGAATTATTTATAGAAATAATAACATTGACATTATTTTCATTATTGTTGTTGTAAGATGAATATATTAGTCATGTATGAGGACAACATTATATCCCATTGCTTTTAACATAATTCTTTTCTTGTAAAAATATTTTTTGGTGTTATGGAAAATAACAATTTATGTGAAAAAAATGATAATTATTTTTTTAATAATATTTTATATATTGTAAAATAATAACACATTTTTCCATAGGCCACAAACATAAGTTATTTATGACATCTGTGATGAATATCATGAAAACATCAATTATGAATATAATTGATTATACATTTTAATATAAAATTAAAATAAAAATAATAATAAACAAGAAATGTATTCTCAAGACTGTATATAATTAACATTATTTTATTAACTGAAAATATAATAAATGTATTTTATGATTAACTCTCAATGTATGAAAAAATTATACAATAAAAATGATTTCAATGTTTTAATTATTTATATTATTAATAATTTTCCACATTTTTTTATTCATAAAATTTATTTATGGTTGTATTTAAATGGAAAAAATTATTTTTTATTTAAAATTTATGTCTCTTTTTTGTTGAAGTTTTTATCAAATAGAATCAGTTTCTGTAATTTATTTGGAAAATAACGAATTTCATTACAAAAAAATGAAACGAATGTTCTATTTTTAAAAATATGGAATCAATGATATTTCCCACCACAGTAATAATTACTTTGATTTTATATTCTTTAAAATATTTTTATATTTATTCAATAAAAATTTTTACTTATCATTTATCTATATATAATATTTTTTAAAATGGGTTTTAAAAGGAAAATGTATTCTGATATCTCAAATTATATGAGTCATTGGTTCAAAAGTGTTTTCCATGATTTTATGTTGAATATGTTTAAGGATAAAATGTTTTATTCCTGATATTATACATGATATTTAATTATGGTTATGGTTGATCCTAAAATAAAAAATACGAATGGTTAACCTGATACATCTCCTATGGAAGGTGACCACTCTATTTCTCTTCAGTGCATTGGGTAATGTTTCATTACATCAGATGAATGAATTAGGGAGTTATCCAAAGAGGATTTTCTAATGGATTTAAGTAGTCACAAGTTATTTAAGACCTGCTCATAACAACGGTCACACATATAATTCAATGAGTATATAAAAATGAATTTAATTTTTATTCATTGGATTTAATAGTGTTTTAATATTAAATTGTGTTATTATTTACTTGATAGGATTCATTTCATGAAAAAAAATGAATATTGTGAAAAATTTAAAAATTTAATGGGTTTTCATTTTTTTATCATGAGAATAAAAGATCCTTAATTTATTCCCCATTCTTTTCATTTTCATCACATATCACATTTTTCGTTGTTTTTGATATGGTTAATGTTTAAATAATAAAAAATAATAATAAAACATTAATCTTTTGATGACATCTCACCAAAAAAAATTGTTTTAGTTTTAAAAGATTTTTTATTATAGAAAGAATTGAACTGAATATAACTTTTTTACATTGTAACATAAGGGTCTTATTATGTAAATTTTATGACATAATTGAATGAAACTATATTCTTATAAGAATTTTGTTATTTATTGTAGGTAAATTATATTCTAAATTACATTATTATGAAATGATTTAGGTTGGGAACCTATAGTTTTTATCATATGATATTGGGAAAAAAATAATAAAAATCATGATTTATATTATGAGAGTTTAATATTTTTAGAGAAAAATATATTCTAAGAAGTATATGTATAGGATAATATCCTAAATATTGTTAAAAATAATTGTTATTTTATTTTCCTTGAATTTTCAACCATGTTTTGATACTGCAAAGTGGATATATAATTTATATTGACGAACATATTGGTATATATAATTATAGGGTTATAATGGATAGTTACTAAATCATTACATAGGGTGCATTGAGTGGACCAAATACTAAACTCATTGCTAGACACTACTTGGGGATATGTATGTGTTAATATTAATGTTTTCAATGAACCAATATAGATTAGATGAACATAAGGTTATATAATTGAATGAAGAGAACACAAACCTAGGATAATCCAATGATATTGTATATTGAATGGTATTGCATGATACAAAAAAATGAAAAAAACTACTTCATATGAAGACTCAAATTTTATAATGATATTATTGGTTGTTGAAAAATATAGTATATCCCACCATGAAAAAATAAGTACTACAAGAAAAAAATATGAATGAAAAAAATTTCTTTTATCTACCAGATTATTCAAAATAATAAAAAATTTCAAATTCTAGTTCATTATATTGTAAAATGGATTCTGACATTCACATATAAAATAGTGTTTAGGATCCTATATTTTTATGATATATACCTTTTAGAGATATTCATTGAACCACGTTAACTTGTGTTTTCATTCAAATTTGATACTTCTTGGTCATGTCCCACTCAATAAAGGGTGTATTTATCCAAAGAAAATTACCTAAAATTTTGGGTTATTTGTTTTTTAATTAATAGAGTCTATATGTAAATGTTTAAATGAGCTTGTGTGGGAATTACAAGAGTTTTGAGGTCATTGATGGTGATTCTGGATCTTTTGTAAAATCTAGGCTAAAATCAAATTTTTTGGAATTTAAAAACCATTTAAATGTTACAATATGTGTAAATATCACATGAATATTTTCCTAAACATATTCCTGACATGAAATGAATAGGTTTCATGAAATTTTCTCACATAATGTAAGGTTCTTATAATGTTATTTTAACATGGTACAATGTGGTTTTGGCATATTTAATAAATATAGAATTAAATGTTATGTATTTTTTGGATGCATAAATTTAATCTAATCTATGCATATGATATTTCATTTAATACACATGAGTCATCTTCCCTTTATACACATAGGCTATATCAAAGTGATTTTTTATTTTATATGGTATTATTATTTTTAAAATAATTAAATTTCTTTGATATATTTTCATTTCGTGCTGCATCAAGTTATTCTTTATCTTTATGAAAAAACTAATTATTCTATTAAATTAAACACCTATATTATATTATATTATACTAAACATAGTGTATTACTTTTTTACACACTATTACGAGTTCTTTCAATAATTTGTGTTACAAGAAACACTCAGTTTTTCTGAACTACCATATACTATTAATATTAATAGTAATTTTTTTATAACTTTAACTGAGCCATTTTAATGGAGAGTATCAAAGGGAATTAATAAATTATGAAACTATGGTTTGACATTTTTATAAAATTTATTATTTGGAATTAATTATTAACAAATTAAAACAAAAAAATTGAATATAATTGATGTGTTTTTATGAAAAATTACTTTTTACCCAAAATTTTGTATTCTATTTATATTATATTAATAACTAATTGTGATATATATTAATGATATTTAGATATTATAAATTCATCCAAATGTTTTTTACATTCATTTAATAAGTTTTATAGACATAAAATAAAATCCAATATTAGTCTTAAAAATTCACATTTCGAAGAATGAAATTTTTCCTCCTTTTAATGGATTGATAAATTTAAATCTACATTTTTTTACTTTTATAATTATTACTTGAAAAAATTATAATCATTTCTGGAATCGGTACATTATTATTTAATTAGGGAAAATTTATGTAATTTTATTTTGAAGATTCATTTTATGAATAATAGAAAAAAATAATTATATTTTATTAAAAATATAATTTATATAGAATATATTTATATAGAAAAATTATATTTTTATTTGTTAATAAAGTATATATAGATCATATATACTTATATTTTTCCATCTTTGATTATTTTAATTAATTTCACTAAGAAATTGGAATTAACAAATTTTCAAACATTTCATAAATTTTACATTGAAACCTCATTATACTATCACGTATATAGATTTAATATAAAATTAATTATTAAAATTTTGTTTTTTGAATTTTAAATAAGTAATTTCATATTTTGAAACATGAATATTTATAATTTATTATAATATATCTATAATTATTAGGGATAATTATTAGTCAATGTAAATAAAATTAATTACATTAATTAGGGTAAAAAAATTTAAAAGGATATTAAACAATAACATAAGGGGAAAATGACCTAGAAAATTGTCCAATGACAATTTTCAGAAATTTTTTTTACTATATACTCCCTTTTCTCACATTGTCTTCCTTATATTATCAACAAGATTTGTGAAATTAATTTTATAGTGTTTACATTTTTATATTTATAAGATTTCCATTCCTCCTCTATTATAAAATGTAACTCACCTGCATCACTTAGTCAATACTATAATACAAATTGGCTCTAAAAATCCTACCCAAATAAGCTGCCAACATCTCTCCTCTCATCCCAGAAGTATTAATTTTTATATAAATATAACAATCCAAATATTTATTAAACATTAATTAATGATTCATTATATAAATATACACATAATACAACCTGTAAGATTAAAAAGAATACTGTAATTGGGAATTAGGGACAAAACATAAAATCTGTAACATGGTATAAAAAAAATTTCTATATCTTTAATAACATTTTTTGAATTTCCATATATTTTTAAAATTTAAGGGATGAACTAGTGAAAAACATAAGAAAGGGGTTAGAATTAAAACCCAGTAAGGGAATAAAAATTTAATAAGGTGATACGTGTTATACAATTTGAATATCCATGAGGAATCAAAATAGTATGAATCATATACATTGAGAATGAGACATGATAAAGCATGATAATCAAAACATGTGAAATGTGGAATCAACTAAATTCATTGCACCAAAAACAATTTTTAGGGATAAAACATCAAGAATTCATATTGGCATGTTTCACATAAATAGATAAATTTTACAACATTCCTTAACTTGAAGTCTCATGCGATTAAAAATTACCCATTGCATTGAAGTGCTATATTTTTCTTCGAGCACCTTCTAATTTTATTTCATTCACATGCATAATGGTTTCACATATATCAGCCAACTTGAATTAATTCATCATCAAATTTTATTCAAAGTAAAAATAGTGTGGAATAAATACATGTAAGTAACAATTCAATGAAGTAAATTTATAATGGTTAATACCCATGAATGTAAATTTGTATGTTATTCACAACAAAATTTTTTGGCAAGGAAAATTGTTGTGAAATTTCAATAGCATGTGTGTGTCACATAATTTTTTTTAAAGTGGGATGATGAAATGTAAATGGTTATATCATCATTTTTAAATCCATTTTTCAGTAATGGGGATATAGAATAACATATCCCAATAGAAAGAAATAAATATAAAAGAGACAAGGTAATGGAGATACCAGAATAAAAAAGGTAAAAAATAAAACATTTCTTTCCTAAGTATCTGACTAAAAATGATTGGGAGATTCTACTTGAAATCGTAGTGGAAACTTGCGATGCCTCTATATTATGGAGGGAAGAGTTTTTATGTTCTCGTATTAGTTTCAGTGATGATAAATGCAATCAATGTGGGTTTATATAGGAAAATAAGGTGATTTAATTATTATATATGTTTTAGAATCAATATATTAAATTTACCAAAACTAGAAACATCCTAGATGGTTTTTCCAATGGTTTCATTGAAATGAGAATTATTTTAGTCATTTTACAATTCTAATGGACAAAAATAACAAAATTATACACCATTATATGTGGAGGTGAGCCATACACATAAATAAATAGTTTTTGAAACAATTAAAATGCATAATAATCTTGATGGATTCAAAAGATCTATATAAAACTAATCAAAGAAACATAAAATAAAATTATATTGAAGGTAAAAAATATATTTTTGTTGAGATTCCATTTAAAGAATTTATTACAACACATATTCTCATTATGATGTCATAATACACAATGTATATTTATATGGTGTTTAATTATTACAATAAAATTCAATTGTATTATAAGATTAGAAAAAATAAACCATTTTATAATTTGACTTTATTATTCAAAAAATAATATTCAAATTATATAAATATTTTTCTATAATTATAAATTTTAACTTTTAAATTATTTATCTACCTGTATTTAAAAATTATAATTTTTTATATTAATAGTTTTTGAACCATTATAAATATTAACAATAATTGATGAAAATATATTCATTATTGTATAAATAATAATTTAAATTATGTTAATTCAAGGGAATTGATACATTTCCCCTTAATACACAATCAAATTTTCTAATAGTTTTATGTTTGATTGTGATACTTTTAGGGGTGGTTCATGATACATGGATTGCACCGTGATCTTGAGGAGCATGAAAATCACAAGTAAATGTGTATCTCATTCTAGAGTTTTCATATAATAAATTTTACATGGTCATGGGAAAATATCAGTGATTATATATCCCTAAGATTCTCTGATAAATGGACATCGTTGTGTGAGATTCTATTGGTTGAGGTCATCATTTATGGTTTCTATGTCAATTTGATTTATTAAAACACTACATTTTTACAAAAACTCTGATCACTATTTTATGGATATATTATCACTATTAATGATACATAATAGCTTTTTAAATCTAATACAATATAATAAATAAAATAAAGATCATGTGTTTTTATAATCAAATTACAAAAAAATTATATTTACTTTAATTAAAAGTTGTATTTTATATATAACAGTTCTAGTTGTTACAATCATCCCCTTTAAGAATTTTTTCTAGAGAAATTTTTATTTCCTACACTAAAATGGATGATGGTGAATATGCCTCCTCACATCCTCCAGTTCCCACATCACTTCTTCATATTTATGGTTTCTACATAAAACATTGATTAGGTGCATTGTCTTATTTTGTAGAATATCGTCTCAAAAATCTAATATTCACTAGCTACTTATGATATGAGATATAATTTTCCAATGGTACTTCATTTGGATTGAGTACCTGTGAGGGGTATAACATGTTATTTCAAAATAGGGATATATGGAATAACTCATGTAATATGGATCAGTTACATAGGAGTGAATTTCGGTAGTCCACCACTATTTTGATATCAAGGATCTCAAAGGTGATGATGTATCATGGACTATGATTTCCCTTCATCCCAAATATCATTTAATTCATTAATGGTGATATTTTGGGGAATATCATGTCTCCAAAATTAGCTTATTTGTCTCTTGGATGATTTATAGAATTGATCTTTTTTGACTCTGATAAATAATGATTTGATGCTAATTGTTCATAATCATTTTCACCATTTCTTCGACCATTTTAAGACCTACCAGTTTTCATTTGCAACTTCATCCCATCATGAAACAGTTTTTGACCTCTTCCCAAAAATAGATTCAAAGGGAGGCATTTGGATGTTCGATTGGAAAAAAAATTTAAGAGAACTCATCCAATTGAATATGTTGTTACCATCCTCCAATAAAGTCAATTGAGAATGCTCCCACCATGTTCTCGTGTTTATGGATAATCCACTTAGATTGAAAATTTTTTTGAGGGTGATAATGATTATTGAAGTTCAACACATTGCTTATGAATGTTAGAGACTCTTCCAGATTTTAGAGGTTGATCTAGGATCTCAGTTATAAACAATTTGTAATATTACAACATGAATTATTACCACATATCTATTATATATTGGTAAAAGATGATCTATTGAGAAATCATCTTGAATTGTAATAATGTGGGTAGTCTTTTTTGGATATCCTACAAAATTCCATATAGTATTTTTTCCCTTGGATGTATTCCGATGTTTTGTGATAAATTATCCAGTGATTTATTCTCATTTCGATATTTTTATTGATAATGGATTCATCAACCCCTTAGAAGTCTTCCATTAAGCCTTAACTTGTTGACATATTACGAAGGTTGATATAGATTTAGTGATCTCCATCTTCATATTTTCTAACCAATAGTGCTCTTTAAGATCTTGATACATCAATATATTTCCTGTCTGAATGGAAAAACTCTAATTGTGTATATCATAAAACAATTCCTTCAATAACAAAGGATTTTTTGGTAGACATAGATGTGACCCAAATATCACAACTCATTCCTCATTAACATTAATTTTTGATAATTTGAATTTTATTATTTATTCCACTTTCATCTTAGTTTTCGTGTTATACATTTATGCATCCTTTATCTTTTTTAAAAAATATAGTTGAGAAATAATTTGTGAAAACAATGATGATATTCCCTTAAGTATTATTACCATGATCATCCTCGTAAATTCATAGATGATCAAACCATTCTCAGTTCTCATCAATGATAAATTATCTAACTCCATTATACTAAGATCTTTTTTATATTTTTTCCAAGTTTGTCGTGAATTTCTCATTCATAGTCATTGGTAATCTGTCACCATCTTCATTACTACTTATTTGAAATTTTTTATTTTAATATATACTTGGGTATTCTATGTTTCATATATATATCACACTTCTCCCCAAGAAGATAATGTCTACATATTTTCAAACCGAAGATCTTTACAACTAACTCGATATCAAGTAATTTGTAGTTTTATTCCTGAAATATAAACGTACATGAATCTTTGGATATGAATTTGTCAATTTTATTTAATATGTATCGCGATCCCATCATCAAATTATTGGTGAATATCACAAAAATATATCAACTAATGGGTAGTGTCATAACATGTGTAGTGATAATCTATCATTCCATGTCATTGAATCTCTATCCACATTCATTATTACAAGAATCTATTATTTCTTCCCAGTTATCTTGGTTATAGAATTAAAAAATTGTCATAAATTTCTCACAAGTTGATGATAGTACCTAGCTAATCTACGGAATATATGGATATCTTCCACATATTTTTGGAATCAAATATCCTATAATTTTTTATGTTTTTAGGGGTCCATCGATATCCAATTACTTGTGATGATATTTCTAAATAACGAGAACTCTTTTAATCAGAACACATATTTTTTTCTTTTCATAATACATCTCCTTGTATATAGTCTTTAGCACATTCCTCATATACACTTCATCCACCCCCTTTGTTTTGGAGTATATTAGAATATCATCAATAAATACTATCAGAAACAATTTAGGTATTCTATAAACACACTTTTCATACAGTCTGTGATGATTTTTGGAGTAGTAGAGGGATGGAATGGAATTACTATGAACAGGTTGTCCACGTAATATGTATGAAAATTAGTATTGGGTATATCCTCCTTCTTCACCATAACATGGTTATATCGCGACATTAGATCCACCTTGTATAATTATTTTTCTCTATGTACGAGACTGAAAATCTCATCAATATATGATAGAGGATATGTTTTCTTTATCATTATCTTGTAGATATCATGTTAATCAATCAAATGGCACATTTACCCATCCTTCTTCTTGATGAAGAGTACTGGTGATCCTCATTTTCAATAACGTGAGTGTATGAACCCTTTATATTGGTTCACATGTAGCTGTTTATTAAGATCCTCAAATTAAAAAAAACTATTCTATATGGAGTATTACATAGTGGCTATTTAATGATTATATGATTGCTGGAAAATTAAATATCCCATAAGAAGAAAGACCATTAAATTCATCTAGAAACACATTATAATATTCCACCACAATAGGCATGTCTTAGAGGATGGTACATTAAATAGAATCAATCATTTTAATAAGATACACTTTCCTATTGGGAAATAATATTGATTCGTTAATTTTTTCAAAAAAACATCGTACTCCTTTATTCAAATGTCCATAATCATTTACAAATTCATAGGTATTTACTTTTCAATGAAATTTATGTTAGTTCAATATTGACATTGAAAATACATACCCAAAATTTAATCAAAATCCATAAATGGTAGTATGGAAATGTTTCTTAGGAATTGTAATGTAATTCCCCGACCCCAGTTACCTAGAGTCGATGCATTATTACATAACATTGGCATGATTACAAGAAAGATATAATCTCGAAAGACCGATTGGTTTAGTAGACTTGGAAACACTAGATATATTCATATGTCTTACATTACAACATAAAAATGAAAACTACAACCATATATTTGCTTCATAGACCACACTCTTATTCCCTCATACTATCCCTACAGGTCATTCATAATTTACTCCTTCATATCCTGGGAAAAATAAAACATAGAAAAGAGGTGATCTCAAATTCCCAGTAAGGATAACAATATAGAAGAAACTTTCATAAATAAGAATAATCATTTAAGGCAATGTATAACTAAAAAAGACTTTTAAACTTGAACTTCAACATAGTCTAGAAAAAATAAAATAAAATAATGCCATTTACTTATACACATGGATATTCTACTAATAGAATAATCACATTCAATATCAATATCCACTTTCATAATGATGGAATGCATACTTCCAGACTATCATAACCAAATAGCCACGGCATCATGCCAAGACTACAAATAAGATTTTGTCGAGGCCTTGTTCCAAGACAGTAGTTTGTCTCATTAGACCTACCGATGCATCGAGGAGCTATAGCGGGCTCCACCCATCACATATTAAGTCCAATGCATTCCCATATGAAAAGGTTTAAACATAACATAAACATTTTTATTAAAACTAGCATATGAAATGTCAATACATTCACCATAAAACATTAATGATATGAAAATAGCACATCCACAGTCAAACATATCACAAAACCTTCAATACAACATAGAAGTTTTGTATCATAATAAATCAACTTCACATAAGCGTAAAATCCAACAAAGAATGTTGACATAGATGAAATCAAAACTGTTTTTAGAGAAATATCTATTTTTAATTTGAAATCTTTTAAGATCCATATAATATAAAACATTTTCATTGAAAATATTCTTATAATCTTGTAAGGGAAGCTTTGATGATTTTATAAAGGCAGAAAATCGCCGCACCCGCTGTATAAGTTAAAAAAACATTCCTACCTTAATCCTGTCGAAAATGTTAAAAGGTACCTTGTTTGGAAAATGACAGAATGATTCCTTTATAAACCACTTATAAAAAGTCAAACAAGGGTATAAAATACTTTATCCTATATTATTGTAAATGTTAAAAATGTTTTGAAATACATTTTTAAGAAACATGGTTGTGGATGATAAGGAAATCCCAGTAGATTATCACGTATAAACAACCTTGGATAATAGAGAGATTGCGAAATAAAGCCTTACCTTGTAATTTTAATTGGTTGAGGGAATGTTAACCTCCTGTATAATGGTGAAATAATTGTTATTAAACTATACAAGAATCATATATATTAATATGATATCATATATGATCTTTTAACATTGCTTTGTTAATAATATCTTAGTATTATCGTCGTTTCGGGTGTTAACTTACTCATTTTCTTTTATATGTTACGTAACCTTTGCTTTTCAGGGATAGGTTGTATATTATTCATATTCAGAATGATATCAAGTCCTTAAACATTATTTTTAAATCATAAAATGACAATTATACTTGAATGGATATGATGGAGAATGAATCTCATCGTGTTCGTGGAGACGGTAGTCCGTACGTACGCACGAGCGACAATATCATTCATTTGATATTAAAATAATATATACATGGATGTTATATTATATATACAGAATCATTATAATGTTATATTTATTGTTTACAAGAATTATACATCATTATTATACCCATCCAAATAATAATATATTGAATAACAATTACACCACGACGTGGAGACGGTAAGTCGTACGTACGCACATATGGTGACAAGTTATTCAAAGGGTGGATAGAATACTGAATATGGTTGTACCATAATTATAATAAATCACAGTATATATAAGATACTGGATTTATTATTTTAGAATGGTAATAACAAATAAATAAGAAGTTGAAGAAGAAAGGAACTTGAAAAGGGGTGGTGAAAACATTACCTCTTCTTCAGGTTCTTCCTTTTGATTTGATCAAAAGGGCTCCTTAGGATGGATTTCTGATCAAACTAAGGCCTCTAGGTTGTAGTGAGGGACGTTGATAGAGTATTTGGTCAGGGGTTGGACGATCCAAAATGCTTTGAAGGTGTGAAGAAATGAGAAGGAGGAGTTCCCTTTTATAAGAGGGGTGAGGGGTACCTTTGGAAAAGCTAGAAATATTAATTTATAATAAATTCATATTCGTTTTCTGATGGATACGAAGTTGATTATTTAAATGTTAGGGTGGGGATAGGTCTAAATACATTCAACCAATAGAATTTAGACAGGTTTGGGTCATTATATTAACCTTATCTTTAAGTATTAACTCTAAGATAATTAGTTTTAGTTTTGCAATGTCTCTTTGTATTTATATATTATATGGTTAATAAACTTACTATATACATTCAAGAGACAATCAAGTGGTCCATTAATGATATACATATCATTATATAAGTCCCTTGGCCGAACCGTAGATTTTTAGGAATTTAATAACAATTAATAATATAATATTTGATTTAAAAACTCTTTTTTGTAAATTTTGACACTATTCAATAGATGATTTTTTTGAAACTCATAAAAGAATTATTACTTCGAAAAAAGTCAAATAAATAAATATTAATATGTCATATTAACCTATAAAATTAGTTTAATTAATTACGTCTCCAATTATATTTATTTAGGTATTTATAATATCAATTATTTTAATTTTTCACTATTATGGTAATTACTGCATCATCATTATGTCATAAATAAATTAAATTATTTAATGTCTAAAAATTATAAATAAAATATAATTATGTTGGAATTATTTTTATATTTATAATTAATATTTATAGTCTAAAATCCAACTTATATAACCTTATTTAAAAATTGTTTTTCTAAAAGATATATGCTTGTGTCATTTTTGTATTAATTATAACTTAATTAAAATAAAGTGTCCCTACCACCTACAAGTGGCTCCATGGGGTCCCAAAACCGACCCAGAGATGCCCATGGTCGGACGTGTATCCACAAATAATGTTATTACAAATTTTAAGGTAATTTAGTATTATTATAATATTATTTTTTAACCCTTATTTACCTGATTTACCCTTTATCCATTGTAAATAAAATATTTACCGCAGTAATTATTCAAAATGTCTAAAAATAAGAGGTACCTATATACACAATTTGAAGACCCTGATTCCAAATATGGGATCCATTTTTCCAAATTCAAAATACATAAGTGGCATAAATTAATTTAAAATTAATTCCCGTTGTTAAAACAAAAAGCGTATTTTTAAGAGATAATAACTATCAAAAGATTGGCACTTCTTTATGTCTGGTTTAATTGTGAAATTATGTCCAATGAAAAAAATTGTATTAAATGGTAAAAATATATTCTAAATATTCTTTAAAACCACTCAATTTCATTATTTATCAATATTAATTATTTTGATTAAAAAAGTTGTTTTTAATTTAAATTTAGTAATTTTCACTATTCATCAAAATATGAAAGTTATCTGAAAAGTACCAAAATTTCACCCTAGGTTAATTTTGATATTAAGAATCCAAAAATGAAATCCATTTTTAGAAATATAATTTAGAAATTTTAAAAATTAGGCATTACTCTTCATAACGGCTAGTTTGATTGGTTGTGGTGTGTTAGAATCTCAAAGTTGTATACAACACACGCCATCACATTATTCAAAGAGAAGCGTACCGTAGAAGATTGGGGTGTTACATTCTCCCCTACTTCTAATAATTTCAGCCTCAAAATTTCTAGAATACTACCACATTAAAAGACTCGGGTGGTTCTTCATCATAAGTTCCTCGGGTACCCACGTTGCCTCTTCCATCTTATGGTTCTCCACAAAACTTTTACCAGACGCGTCATCTGGTTTCTTAGCTCTTGTTCTCTCGTATCAAGAATCTTGATGGGCTCTTCGCAATAAGACAAGTCGGGTTCCAGTTCTAATTCCTCATAGGTGAGTACATGTGTTGGGTCTGGTATGTATTTCCTCAATAGAGATACGTGGAACACATCATGAACTTTGGAGAGACTTGGCGGCATTGCCAATCGGTAAGCTACAACCCCAATTCGTTCTAGAATTTCAAAAGGTCCGATGTACCTTGGACTCAAATTACATTTCTTATCGAAATGTATGACTCCTTTACATGGAGATACCTTCAGGAAAACATGATCTCCAACTTGAAATTCCAAATCCTTCCTTCGATTATCAGCATAGCCCTTCTGCCTACTTTGAGCTGCTTTGAGGTGATTTGGGATTACCTTCACCTTTTCCATTATTTCCTCCACCAGTTCTGGACCAACACGTTTTCTTTCACCAACGTCATCCCAACAGGTTGGTGTGAGACATTTCTTTCCGTATAACGCTTCATATGGTTCCATCTGAATACTCGAATGGAAGCTATGTTTATAGGAAAATTCTACCAGAGGTTAATATTGATCCCACATACCTTGAAAGTCAAGTGAGCAGGATCTCAACATGTCCTCTAAGGTTTGAATAGTCTGTTCTTATTTTCCATCTAACTGAGGGTGTTAGGCAGTGCTCAAATAAAGTTCAGTATCCAGGGATTTCTGAAGACACTTCTAGATTCTTGATGTAAAACGGGGATCACGATCAGAAACAATCGATAGGGGTACTCCATGAAGTCTCAAAACTTCATTAATGTGTAGTCTTTCCAGACGTTCCAGTGGTATATCTTCTCTTATAGCAATAAAATGTTCTAACCTGGTAAGACGATCAACAATAACCCATATTTCATCATTACTTCTAGGAGTCTTTGGTAGTCCCATGACAAAGTCCATCGTAATATTGTCCCATTTCCACATCGGTATGGGAAGAGGTTGCATGACTCATCCAGGTTGTTGCCTTCCAGCTTTCACTTGTTGACAAACCATACATCTTGACAAAAAATCAGCAATCTCTCTCTTCATGTTGTCCCACCAAAAATGTTCCTTCAAATCTCTATAAATTTTGGTTCTCCCAGGGTGTATAGATAAATTGGAACTATGTGAATCATCGAGCAATTCCCTTATTAGATCAGGTATATCGGGAACACAAAGTCTCTTACCAAATTTCAAAATTCCATCATCATACACAAATCTCTTAATCTCCCATCATTCAAAGCTTTAATCTTCTTTCGAAATTCTTCATCATCGGTCTCAGATCTCTTAATCCTTTCTAGTAAAGATGGTTTGGAAACCATTTGAAAAAGAATTGATGTTTCAACTTCCCTGGTTATTCCCATTTCCATCTTCACTAGATCCATGAAAATTGGATCTCTTTCAATTATCTTCACGTTCAAAACTCCATGGGATTTAATGCTCAATGCTTCTACCACCTTGTTTGCTTCCCCCGGGTGGTAGTGTATCGTACAATAATTATCCTTGAGTAATTCAAGCCATCTCCTTTGCCTCATGTTGAGTTCTTTTTGTGAGAAAATATACTTCAAACTCTTGTGATCAGTATAAATCTCACATTTTAACCATAGAGGTAGTGCCTCTATATGTTCAAAGCAACGATCACAGCTGTTAACTCAAGATCATGAGTAGGATAGTTTTGTTCATGAATTTTCAACTGCTGTGATGCATAGGCAATAACCCTATCATTATTCATAAGGACACAACCAAGTCCTTTCTTCAATGCATCACTATAAATAACGAACCCGTCATTCTACGATGGTAGAGTCAATATATGAGCATTGACTAATATTCTCTTCAGTTCTTTGAAACATTCTTCACACTGATTTTTCCAAACAAATTTAACCCCTTTACGTGTGAGCTTTGTTAATGGGTTAGCCAACCGGGAAAAATTCTGGACAAAATGTCGATAATAACCTGCAAATAAAATAAAACTATGTACCTCAGTTATATTTGTAGGTTCTGGCCATTCTTGGATTCCCTTGGTCTTAGAAGGATCAACAATGATTCCATCTTTAGAGACAATATGGCCAAAAAAAGAAATCTCCTGAATCCAGAATTCACACTTGCTAAACTTCTCATATAATTCATGTCTTCTCAGAGTCTTCAGGATAATGCGCAAGTGATTTTCATTATCTTCGTAAAATTTGGAGTATACCAAGATATCATCAATAAATACCACCACAAATTCATCGAGATATTCCTTGAAAACTTTATTCATCAGATCCATGATTACAGAGGGTGCATTAGTCAATCCAAAAGGCATTACTGTAAACTCGTAATGCCCATACCTGGTTCGAAATGTTGTCTTCAGAATGTATTCCTTCTTCAAACACAACTGATGGTATCCAAATCGAAGGTCAATCTTTGAAAATTATTGAGCATCATGCAGTTGGTCAAATAAATCATCAATGCGAGGTGGGGGATACTTGTTATTTATTGTTATAGGATTGATCTCCCTGTAGTCGATACATAACCTCATAGATCCATCTTTTTTTAACAAAAAGAACAGGTGCTCCCCATGGACAAACACTAGGGAAAATAAATCCATTATTACTCAATTCCTCTAGTTGTATCTTTAGTTAGACTATTTCCACAGTGGCCATTCTATAAGGGGTCTTCAATATAGTCCTTGATCGATGAATTAAATCAATGGAAAACTCAACTTCTCATTCTGGAGGTTGTCCAGGTAATTCATCCGGAAATACATCTACATATTCTTTCACAATAGGTACGTCCTCTATTTGAACATTAATTTCCTCACCCATAGTCATTTCATTATCTTCCTCCATAATAATTTAATTTAGTTGAGCTATTGGGGGAGGATCAAGATAAGAATTAGGTGGTGACGATTATTCTCTAAAGATAAGGGGTTCTTTATCATCATCATCATGAATCATATCCTATTAATTCTTACAATAAATATTTTCATCATAGTCTGAAATCCATTCCATACCGAGGATTATATCAAACTCAATCATAGGTATGACGATGAGATCAGCCGATAAAGAACATTTATGTGCTCTAATGGGGACTGATTCACAAAACCTTTTTGCAATGACACTTCCCTTAGATGATTAAAATGACAACTCCCTTGTTAAATCAAATTGGAAATATCTAATTTTCATAGCAAACTGGGAAGATATGAAACAATGCGATGATCCAGAATCAAATACTGCATTTTCTAAACATGAGGAAACCATTAAATTACCTTCCAACACGTCTTTCAGTGCTTCTACCTCAGCAGTAGTGATAGCATAAGCTTGGCTTTGATCCCTTGGCATTTTCTGAGGTAAGTTCCCCTTATGCTTAGGAAATTCATTTGCATAATGTCCCATCTCCCTGAAATTGTAGAACTGAAATTTGGTAGATTCCTTCTTCCCTTTGCAATCACGAGCTTGGTGGCCTTTTTCACCACACTTGTAACATACTCCCGTTCCCTTCAAACAAGTACTGTGGTGTTTCTTCCCACATTTACCACAGGATGGGTATACAACCTTTCCCTTCATCCGCTTATTTCCATTCCCAGATTGATCATCAGATTTATTCTTCTCTTGCTTTCCTTTAAAGTCATAAGACTTAGAGAATTCATTTTCGGTCTTGATAGCACAAAAGGCAATGTCTTCATACGACGAGAAGTATTGTGAGACTAATGCTTGATGGAGAAATTTTTTTAACCCATCAAAGAAACGATCAATCTTACTTCATGGGCTACGTATATAATCTCCAGCATACCTTAATAACCTTGTAAAGTTAGACTTATACTTTGTGACATTCTCATCCTCTTTTTGTATAAGGCTCATAAATTGCCATTCCATATCTTCTCGATGGTCGCAAGGAATGTATTTTTCTAAAAATAGTTCTTTGAACTCCCTCTATTCCATATTTGATACTTCATCATCTTCCTTCGTATTTTGAATCAATGACCACCATTGATCATCATCTGCAGTGAGGCGGTAAACTGCCATGATAACTTTTTCCCTTTCACTACTCCCCAAAGCCTGAAATATTTTCACTAGGGAATTTATCCATTTCTCAGCTACTAAGGGATTGGTACTCCCATTGAACTTTGGTGGTTGTTTCCTCATGAAGCGATCTAACATTGATCCTCCACACTGCGGATCAAGGTGCTCCATATGGGTAAGGTTATTATTCATAACCTGGGTGAGTTGTCCCAGTATGGTGATTAGCTGATCGAAACTAGTTTCATCACCAGCTCCAATATAATTATCTTGAACAGGAGGGAAATCCCTACATGGAGTGCATGCATTGATATTGTTTCCATTTCTTCCACTAGGCACCATTTCAAAATATTGGCATAAACTAGATCAATTTATGAATCAAAATACATAATCCCATACTTATAAAACACTTAACATAAATTGAACTATTTATGGATATAATCCATAATCATAAGAATTTTTTATTTGAAGATGTATATACTCATAAACCTTTCATAATGATATGTAACGAATTTGAGAGTTATCCTAAGAATATCCCCTAGGAGTGTCGTAACCAAGAGTGCAGCAAGGACCGTTGTCGTGCACCAGTTCCTGTTCGAGTCTAGCTCAAAGCAGTGTTTTCAGGTTTTACCCCTAGGTACATCTGTACCATATCCGCCTCTACCTGCTCGTATCCAGACATGGATGTATTGCTCGGAAAACTCACAAAATCTCTAAAAAACCAAAATTCTAGGAAGTTCCACTATACTAATCCTCAAAGTCCATCTTAAATCAATGTGCTCTAATCAAGTTTATCTAAATCTAGCATCCAAGGTTTGTACTAAACTTCCTCTGATACCAACTTTAACGCCTCTACCCTAGATACCTAGAGTCGGTGCATTATTACATAAGATTTTCATGATCACAAGAAAGATCAATTCTCGATAGACCGATTGGTTCAGTAGCCTTGGAAACACAAGATATATTCATAAGTCTTACATTACAACATAAAAACAAAAACTACAACAATATATTTTCTTCATAGACCACACTCTTATTCCCTCATACTATCCCTACAGGTCATTCATAATTTACTCCTTCATATCCTTGGGAAAATAAAACATAGAAAAGGGGTGAGCTCAAATGCCAAGTAAGGATAACAATATAGTAGAAACTTTCATAAATAAGAATAATCATTTAAGGCAATGTATAACTAAAACAAAAGCCTTTTAAACTTGAACTTCAACATAGTATGGAAAAAATAAAATAATATAATGCCATTTACTTATTCACATGGATATTCTACTAATCTAATAATCATATTCAATATCATTAACCACTTTTATAAGGATGGAATGCATAATTCCAGACTATCATTACCACAGAGCCAAGGCCTCGTGCCAAGACTACAAATAAGATTTTTTCAAGGCCTTGTGCCAGGACAATAGTTTGTCTCATGAGACCTACCGATACATTGAGGAGGTATAGCGGGCTCCACCCGTCACATATTAAGTCCAATTCATTCCCATATGAAAAGGTTTAAACATAACATAAACATTCGTATTAAAACTAGCATACGAAATGTCAATACTTTCACCATAAACCATGAATTGTATAAAAATATCACATCCACAGTCAAACATATCACAAAACCTTCAATTCAACATAGATTTTTTGTATCATAATAAATCAACGTCACATAAGCGTAAAATCCAACAATGAATGTTGACATAGATGAAATCAAAACTCATTTTAGAGAAATATCTCTTTTTATTCTGAAATCATTTAAGAGCCATATAATTTAAAACATATTATTTTAAAATATTCTTATAAGCTTTTAAGGGATGCTTTGATGATTTTATAATGGCAGAAAATTTCCACACCCGCCGTATAAGTTAAAAAAATCATTCTTACCTTAATCCTGTCAAAAAGGTTAAAAGGTACCTTATTTGGAAAACGACGGAAAGATTCCTTTATAAACCTTTTATAAAAAGTCAAACAAGGGTATAAATGACTTTAAACCATATTATTTTAAATTGTAAAAATGTTTTGAAATACATTTTGAAGAAACAAGGATGTGGATGATAAGGAAATCCCAGTAGATTATTACGTATAAAAAAACTCGGATAATGGAGAGATTGCGAAATAAACCCTTGACTTGTAATTTTCCTTTGTTGAGGGAAGGTTAACCTCCTGTATAATGTTGAAATAATTCTTATTTAATTATAAATGAATAATATATATTAATATGATATCATATATGATCTTTTAACATTGCTTTGTTAATAATATCTTAGTATTATCGTCGTTTCGGGTGTTAACTTACTCATTTTCTTTTATATGTTATGTAAGACATGTTTTTCATGGATAGGTTGTATCTTATTGATATAAAAAATGATATCAAGTCCTTAAACATTATTTTTAATTCATAAAATTATAATTATACTTCAATGGATATGATGGAGAATGAATCTCATCGCATTCGTGGAGACGGTAGTCCGTACGTACGCACGAGTGACAATATCATTCTTTTGATATTTAAAAAATATATACATTGATGGTATATTATATATACAGAATAATTATCATGTTCTATTTATTGTTTACATGAATTATACATCATTATTATACCCATCCAAATAATAATATGTTGAATTACAATTACACCACGACGTGGAGACGGTAAGTCGTACGTACGCACATATGGTGACATGTTATTCAAAGGGTGGATATAATACTGAATATGGTTGTACCATAATTATAATAACATTAAAGTATATATACGATACTGAAGTTATTTTTTTAGAATGGTAATAACAAAGAAAGATGAAGTTGAAGAAGAAAGGAACTTGAAAAGGGGTGGCGAAAACATTACCTCTTCTTCAGGTTCTTCCTTTTGATTTGATCAAAAGGGATCCATTGGATGGATTTATGATCAATATAAGGCCTCTAGGTTGTATTGAGTAATTTTGAGAGAGTATTTGGGCTTGGGTTGGCCGATCCAAAAGTCTTTGAAGGTGTGATGAAATGAGAATTAGGAGTGCCCTTTAATAAGAGGGGTGAGGGGCACCTTTAGAAAAGCTAGAAATATTAATTTATAATAAATTCATATTCGATTTCTAATGGATAAAAAGTTTATTATTTAAAGTTTAAGGTGGTTATAGGTCTAAATACATTCAACCAATATAATTTAGACAGGTTTGGGTTATTATATTAACCTTATCATTATGTATTAACTCTAAGTTAATTAGTTTTACTTTTACAATGTCTCTTTGTATTTATATATTATATGGTTAATAAACATACTATATACATCCAATAGACCCCCAAGTTGTCCATTAATGATATACCTATCATTATATAAGTCCCTTGGACGATCCTTATATTTTTAAAAATTTAATAGCAATTAATAATATAATATTTGTTTTAAAAACTCATATATGTCAATTTTGACACTATTCAATAGTTGATTTTTGTGAAACTCATAACAGAATGATTAAATCAAAAAAAGTCAATTAAATAAATCCTAATATGTCATATTAACCTATAAAATTATTTTATTTCATTAAAAGTCTCCAATTATATTTATTTCGGTATTTATAATATCAATTATTTTAATTCTTCACTATAATGGTAATTACTGCATCATCATTGTGTCATAAATAAATTAAATTATTTAATGTATAAAAAATATAAATAAAATATAATTATATAGGAAATCTTTTTATCTTTATAATGAATCTTTATAGTCTAAAATCCAACATATATAACCCTATGCAGAAATTGTTTTTCTTAAAGATATATGCTTGTGTCATTTTTGTATTCATTTTAACTTAATTAAAATAAAGTGTCCCTATCACCTAAATGTGGCTCCATGGGGTCCCCAAATAGACCCAAAGAGGCCCATGGTCTTACATGTATCCACCAATAAGTTTAGGACACGTTTTGGCATAATTTATTATTATTATAATATTATTTTTTAACCCTTATTTACGGGATTTACCCTTCAACCATGGTAAATAAAATATTTACCGCATTAATTATTCAAAATGTCTAAAAATAAAAGATACCTATTTACAAAATTTGAACATCATGATTCCAAATATGGGATCCATTTTTAAAAATTCAAAACACATAAGTGGCAGAAATTAATTTAAAATTAATTCCCATTGTTAAAATAAAAAGAGTATTTTTAAGAGATAATAACTATCTAAAGATTGGCACTTGTTTATTACTGGTTTAATTGTGAAATTATGTCCACTGACAAACATTGAGTTAAATGGTAAAAAATATTCTAAATATACATTAAAACCACTCAAATTTATAATTTATCAATACTAAATATTTTGATTAAAAATGTTGTTTTTAATTAAAATTTAGTAATTTTCACTATTCATAAAAATATGAAAGTTATCCGAAAAGTACAAAAATTTCACCCTAGGCTAATTTCGATATTCCGAATCCAAAAATGAAGTCAATTTTAAGAGATAGAATTTATAAAATTTCAAGAAGTAGCTATTACTATTCATAACAGCTAGTTTGATTGGTTGTGGTGTGTTAGAATCTCGAAGTTGCGTACAACACACTCTATCACATTATTCAAATAGAAGAGTACCGTAGAAGCTTGGGGTGTTACATTCTCCCCTCCTTCAAATAATTTCATCCTCGAAATTTCTAGAATACTACCACATTAAAAGACACGGGTGGTTATTCATCATAAGTTCCTCGGGTTCCCATGTTGCCTCTTCCATCTTATGGTTTCTCCACAAAACATTTACCAGACACGTCATCTGTTTTCTCAGCACTTGTTCTCTCGTATCAAGAATCTTGAAGAGATCTTCGCAATAAGACAGATCGGGTTCTAGTTCTAATTCCATGCAGGTGAGTACATGTGTTGGGTCAGGCATGTATTTCCTCAATAGAGATACGTGGAACACATCATGAACTTTGGAGAGACTTGGCAGCATTGCCAATCGAAAAGCTACATCCGCAATTCGTTCTAGAATTTCGAAAGGTCCGATTTACCTGGGACTCAATTTACCTTTCTTACCAAAACGTATGATTCCTTTCAATGGAGATACCTTCAGGAAAACATGATCACCAACTTGAAATTCAAAATCCTTCCTTCGATTATCGGCATAGCTTTTCTCCCTACATTGATCCGCTTTGATGTGATTTTGGATTACCTTCACCTTTTCCATTGTTTCCTCCACCAGTTCTGGACCAACAAGTTTTCTTTCACCAACGTCATCCCAACAGGTTGGTGTGCGACATCTCTTTCCATATCACACTTCATATGGTGCCATCAGAATACTCGAATGGAAGCTATTGTTATAGGAAAATTATACCAGAGGTAAATATTGATCCCACATACCTTGAAAGTCAAGTGAGCAGGATCTCAACATGTAATCTAAGGTTTTAATAGTCCGTTTTGATTTTCCATCTATCTGAGGGTGGTAGGCAGTGCTCAAATGAAGTTCTGTATCCATGGATTTCTGAATACTCTTCCATAATCTAAATGTAAAATGGGGATCACGGTCAGAAACAATCAATAGGGGTACTCCATGTAGTCTCACAACTTTATTAATGTATAGCCTTGCTAGAGGTTCCAGTGGTAGATATCTCTTATAGCAAGAAAATGTGCTGACTTGGTAAGACGATCAAAAATAACCCATATTGCATCATTCCATCTAGGAGTCTTTGGTAGTCACATGACAAAGTCAATCGTAATATTGTCCCATTTCCACTCCAGTAGGGGAAGAGGTTTCGTGACTCCTCCAGGCTATTGCCTTCCAGCTGTCACTTGTTGAAAAACCATACATCTTGACACAAAATCAGCAATCTCCTTCTTCATGTTGTCCCACCAAAAATGTTCCTACAAATCTCCATACATTTTGGTGCTCCCAGGGTGTATAGAGAAATTGGAACTATGTGCATCATCGAGCAATTCCCTTTTTAGATCAGGTATATCGGGAACACAAAGCCTCTTACCGAATTTCAAAATTCCATCTTCATATACAAAGTCTCTCAATCTCCCATCATTCAAAGCTTTAATCTTCTTTTGAAATTAATCATCATCGGTTTGAGATCTATTAATCCTTTCTAGTAAAGATGTTTTGGCATCCATTTGAAAAAGCATTGATGTTTCAACTTCCCTGGTTATTCCCATGTCCATATTCACTAGATCCATGAAAATTCGATCTCTTTCAATTCTCATCATGTTCAAAACTCCGTGGTCTTTTCTGCTCAAAGCATCTGCCTCCTTGTTTTCTTTCCCCGGGTGGTAGTGTATCGTACAATCATAATCCTTGAGTAATTCAAGCCATCTCCTTTGCCTCATGTTGAGTTCTTTTTGTTAGAAAATATACTTCAAACTCTTGTGATCAGTATAATACTCACATTTTCACTATAGAGGCAGTGCCTTCATATCTTCAAAGCAAAGATCATACCTGTTAACTCAAGATCATGAGTAGGATAGTTTTGTTCATGAATTTTCAACTGTCGTGTTGCATAGGCAATAACCCTATCATTCTGCATAAGGACACAACCAAGTCCTTTTCATCGATGCATCACTATAAATAATGAACCCATCATTCTCCGATGGTAGATTCAGTATAGGAGCATTGACTAATCTTCTCTTCAGTTATTCGAAACATTCTTCACACTCTTTTTTCCAAACAAATTTAACCTCTTTACATTTGAGCTTTGTTAATGGGTTAGCCAACCCGGAAAAATTCTTGACAAAATGCCGATAAAAACCTGCAAATCCAATAAAACTATGTACCTCCGTTATATTTGTAGGTTCTGGCCATTCATGGATTGCCTTGGTCTTAGAAGGATCAACAGAGATTCCATATTTAGAGATAATATGTCCAAGAAAAGAAATCTCCTGAATCTAGAATTCACACTTGCTAAACCTCCCATATAATTCATGTCTTCTCAGAGACTTCAGGATAATGCGCAAGTGATTTTCATGATCTTCATAACTTTTGGAGTATACCAAGATATCATCAATAAATACCACCAAAAATTCACCGAGATATTCTTTGAAAACTCTATTCATCAGATCCATGAATACAGATAGTGCATTAGTCAATCCCAAAGGCATTACTGTAAACTCGTAATGCCCATACCTGGTTCAAAATGTTGTCTTCGGAATGTATTACTTCTTCACACACAACTGATGGTATCCAGATCGAAGGTCAATCTTTTAAAAGTATTGAGCTCCATGCATTTGGTTAAATAAATCATCAATGCAAGGTAGGGGATACTTGTTCTTTATTGTTATAGCATGGATCTCCCTGTAGTCAATACATAACTTCATATATCCATCTTTCTTTTTAACAAAAATTAAAGTGGATCCCCATGGAGAAACACTAGGGAGAATAAATCCTGAATTACTCAATTACACTTGTTGTATCTTTAGTTCGACTAATTCCACAGTGGCCATTCTATAAGGGGTCTTCGATATAGGCCTTGATCCAGGAATTAAATTAATGGACAACTCAACTTCTTGTTCTGGAGGATGTCTAGGTAAATCTTCAGAATATACATCCACATATTCTTTCACAACAGGTACATCCTCTATTTGAACATTCCTTTCCTCACCCATAGTCATTTCATTATCTTTCTCCCCAATAATTGAATTTAGTTGAGATATTGGGGGAGGATCAAGAAAAGAATTAGGTGGTGACGATTCTGCTCAAAAGATAAGGTGTTCCTTGTCATCATCATCAAGAATCGTAACCTCTTTATTCTTACAATAAATTTTTGCATCATAGTCTGAAATCCAGTCCATACTGAAGATTATATCAAACTCAATCATAGGTACGACGATGAGATCAGCAGATAAAGAATATTTATGTGCTCTAATGGGGACTGATTAACAAATCATTTTTGCAATGATACTTCCCTTAGAAGTTTTAACTAACAACTCCCTTGTTAAATAAAACTAAAAAATATATAATTTTCTTAACAAACTGGGAAGATATGAAACAATGTGATAATCCGGAATCAAATAATGCATTTTCTAAACTTGTGGAAACCATTAAATTACCTGTCGCCACGTATTTCGGAGCTTCTACCACAACAGTATTGATAGCATAAGCTTGGCCTTGATCCCTTGGAATTTTCTGAGGTAAGTTCCCCTTACGCATAGGACATTCATTTTCATAATGTCCCATCTCCCTGTAATTGTAGCACTGAACATTGGTAGCTTCCTTTTTCCCTTTACAATCATGAGCTTGGTGGCCTTTTTCACCACACCTGTAACAGACTCCCATTCCCTTCAAGCAAGTACCGTGGTGTTTCTTCCCAAATTTACCATAGGATGGGTATTCAACCATTCCCTTCATCCACTTATTTCCATTCCCAGATTGATCAGCAAAACTATTCTTATCTTTCTTTGCTTTAATGTCATAAGACTTTGAGAATTCCTTTTCAGTCTTAATAGCACATGAGAAAATGTCTTCGTACAACGAGAAGGATTGTGAGACTAATGCTCGAAGGAGAAATGGTTTTAACCCATCAAAGAAACGATAAATCTTACTTCTTGGGTTACGTATATAATCTCCAGCATACCTTGCTAAACTTGTAATTTTATCCTCATAATCTGTTACATTCACATCCTCCTTTTGTCTCAGACTCATAAATTGTCTTTCCATATCTGCTCGATGGTCGCGAGGAATGTATTTTTCTAAAAACAGATCTTTGAACTCCCTCCATTCCATATTTGATACTTCATCATCTTCCTTCATATTTTGAATCAATGACCACCATTGATCAGTATCTCCAGTGAGGCGGTAATCTGCCATGATACCTTTTTCCCTTTCACTACTCCCCAAAGCCTGAAATATTTTCTCTAGGGAATTTATCCATTGCTCAGCTACAAAGGGATTTGTACTCCCATTAAACGTTGGTGGTTGTTGCCTCATGAAGCAATCTAACATTGATCCTCAACACTGCGGATTAGGGTGCTCCATATGGGTACAGTTATTATTCATAACCTGAGTGAGTTGTCCCAGTATGGTGATTAGCTGATCGACACCAGTTGCATCACCAGCTCCACAATAATTATCTTGAGCAGAAGGGAAATCCCTACATGGAGTGCGTGCATTGATACAGTTTCCATTTCTTCCACTAGACGCCATTTCTAAACAATGGCATAAACTAGATCAGTTTTTGAATCAAAATACATAATCCCATACTTATAAATCACTTAACATAAATTGAACTCTTTATGGATATAATCCATAATCATAAGAATGTTTTCTTTGAAGATGTATATACTCATAAACCTTTCATAATTATTTGTAATGAAAATGAGAGTTATCCTAAGCATATCTCCCGGGAGTGTCGTAACCAAGAGTGCAGGAAGGCCCGTTGTCGTGCACCAGTTCCCGTTCGAGTCTAGATCAAAGCGGTGTTTTCGGGTTTTACACCTAGGTACATCTGTTCCAGAGCTGCCTCTACCTGCTCGTATCTAGACAGGGACGTATTTCTCGGAAAACTCACAAAATCTCTAAAAACCCAAAATTCTAGGACGTTCTTCTATACTAATCTTCAAAGTCCATCTTAAATCTATGTGCTCTAATCAGAGTTTATCTAAATCTAGCTTCCATGGTTTGTACTAAACATCTTCTGATACCAACTGTAACGCCCCGACCCCAGTTACCTAGAGTCGGTGCATTATTACATAACGTTGTCATGATCATAAGAAGGATCAAATCTCAAAAGACCGATTGGTTTAGTAGCCTTGGAAACACTAGATATATTCATAAGTCTTAAATTACAACATAAAAACGAAAACTACAGCAACATATTTTCTTCATAGACCATGCTCTTACCCCCTCATACTATCCCTGAAGGTCATTCAAAATTTACTCCTTCATATCTTGGGGAAAATAAAACATATAAAATGGGTGTGCTCAAATTCCCAATAAGGATAAGAATATAGAAAGAAACTTTCATAAATAGGAATAATCATTTAAAGAAATGTATAACTAAAAAAGCCTTTTAAACTTGAACTTCAACATAGTATAGAAAAAATAAAATAAAATAATTCCATTTACTTATTCACATGGATATTCTACTAATCGAATAATCACATGAAATATCAATAACCACTTTCATAATGATGGAATGCATAATGATAGACTATCATAACCACATAGCGAAGGCCTCGTGCCAAGACTACAAATAAGATTTTTTCAAGGCCTTGTTCCAAGACACTAGTTGGTCACATAGACCTACCGATGCATTGAGGAGCTATAGCGGGCTCCACCCATCACATATTAAGTCCATTGCATTCCCATATGAAAGGGTTTAAACAAAACATAAACATTCTTATTAAAACTAGCATATTAAATTTCAATACTTTCACCATAAACCATGTGTGGAATAAAAATATCACATCCACAGTCAAACATATCACAAAACCTTCAATATAACATATAAGTTTTGTATCATAATAAATCAACTTAACATAACTGTAAAATCCAACAAAGAATGTTGACATATATGAAATCAAAACTCTTTTTAGAGAAATATCACTTTTTATTTTGAAATCATTTAAGAGCCATATAAAATAAAACATTTTCTTTGAAATTATTCTTATAAGCTTGTAAGTGAATCTTGGATGATTTTATAACGGCAGAAAATACCTGCACCCACCGTATAAGTTAAAAAAACATTCTTACCATAATCCTGTCGAATAGGTTAAAAGTTCCTTGTTTAGAAAATGACGGAAAGATTCCTTTATAAACCTCTTATAAAAAGTCAAACAAGGGTATAAATGACTTTAAACCATATTCATGTAAATGGAAAAAATGTTTTGAATACATTTGGAAGAAACATGGATGAAGATGATAATGAAATCGCAGTAGATTATTATGTATAAACAACCTCAGATAATGGAGAGATTGCGAAATAAACCCTCACCTTGTACTTTTCCTTGGTTGAGGGAAGTTCAACCTCTTGTATAATGGTGAAATAATTGTTATTAAATTATAAAAGAATCATATATATTAATATGATATCATATATGATCTTTTAACATTGCTTTGTTAATAATATCTTAGTATTGTCGTCATTTCGGGAGTTAACATACTTATTTTCTTTTATATGTTATGTATGCCATGTTTTTAATGGATATTTTGTATCTTATTCATATGCAGAATGATATAAAGTCCTTAAACATTATTTTTAAATCACCAAATGATAATTATACTTGCATGGATACGATGGAGAATGAATCCCATCGTGTTCGTGGAGACGGTAGTCCGTACGTATGCACGAGCGACAATATCATCCTTTTGATATTAAAATAATATATACATGGATGGTATATTATATATACAGAATAATTATCATGTTATATTTATTTTTTAAATTAATTATAAATCATTATTATACCCATCCAAATAATAATATTTTGAATAACAATTACACCACGACATGGAGACGGTAAGCCGTACCTACGCACATATGGTGACATGTTATTCAAAGGGTGGATAGAATACTGAATATGGTTGTACCATTATTATAATAACATAAAATTATATATAAGATACTAGATTTATTATTTTAGAATGGTAATATCAAATAAAGAAGAAGTTGAAGAAGAAAGGAACTTGAAAAGGGGTGGTGAAAACATTACCTCTTCTTCGGTTTCTTCCATTTGATTGATCAAAAGGGCTCCATAGGTTGGCTTTCTGATCAAACTAAGGCCTATAGGTTGTATTGAGGGAAGTTGAGAGAGTATTTGGGTAGGGTTTGGCCAAACCAAAAGGCTTTTAAGGTGTGAAGAAATGAGAAGGAGGAGTGCCCTTTAACAAGAGGGATGAGGGTCACCTTTGGGAAAGATAGAAATATTAATTTATAATAAATTCATATTTGGTTTCTAATGGCTCAAAAGTTGATTATTTAACGGTTAAGGTGGGGATTGGTCGAAATAAATTCAACCAATATAATTTATACAGGTTTGGGTCATTATATTAGCCTTATCGTTAAGTTTTAACTCTAAGTTAATTAGTTTTACTTTTACAATGTCACTTTGTATTTTTATATTATATGGTTAATAAACTTACTATATACATTCAAACTATCCCCAAGTGGTCCATTAATGATATAAAAATCATTATATAAATCCCTTGGCCAAACCATAGATTTTTATAAATTTAATATCAATTAATAATATAATATTTGTTTTAAGAATTCTTTTATGTCAATTTTGACACTATTCAATAGTTGTTTTCTGTAAAACTCATAAAAGAATGATTACTTCAAAAAAAGTCAATTAAATAAATCATAATATGTCATATTAACCTATAAAATTATTTTAATTCATTAAAAGTCTCCAATTATATTTATTTGGGTATTTATAATATCAATTATTTTATTTTTTCACTATTATGGTAATTACTGCATCATTATTGTGTCATAAATAAATTAAATTATTTAACCTCTAAAAATTATAAATAAAATATAATTATGTAGGAAATATTTTTAGATTTCTAATGAATATTTATAGTCTAATATCCAACATATATAACTCTATTTAAAATTTTGTTTCTAAAAGATATATGCTTGTGTCATTTTTTTATTCATTTTAACTTAATTAAAATAATGTGTCCCCATCACCTACAACTGCCTCCATGGGGTCCCAAAATTGACCCAAAGATGCCCATGGTCGGACATGTATCCAACTATAAGGTTAGGACACGTTTTAGGGTAATTTATTATTATTATAATATTATTTTGGAACCCTTATTTACCGGATTTACCCTTTAACCATGGTAAATAAAATATTTACCGCAAAAATAATTCAAAATGTCTAAAAATACAAGTTATCTATTTACACAATTTTAACAACCTGATTCCAAATATGGGATACATTTTTCCAAATTCAAAACACAGAAGTGGAAGAAATTAATATAAAATTAATTCCCATTGTTACAACAAAAACCGTATTTTTAAGAGATAATAACTATCAAAAGATTGACACTTGTTTATGTCTTGTTTATTGTGAAATTATGTCCAATGACAAAAATTGAATTAAATGGTAAAAATATATTCTAAATATACTTTAAAACCACTCAAAATCATTATTTTTCAATATTAATAATTTTTATTAAAAAAGTTGTTTTTAATTAAAATTTAGTAATTTTCACTATTCATCAAAATATGAAAGTTATTCAAAAAGTACCAAAATTTCACCCTAGGGTAATTTCGATATTCCGAATCCAAAAATGAAGTCCATTTTGAGAGATAAAATTTATAAAATTTCAAAAATTAGGTATTACTATTCATAACTGCTAGTTTGATTGGTTGTGGTGTGTTAGAATCTCGAAGTTGTGTACAACACACACTATCACATTATTCAAAGAGAAGCGTAGAGTAGAAGCTTGGGGTGTTAAATTATCCCCTCCTTCAAATAATTTAGTCCTAAAAATTTCTAGAATACTACCACATGAAATGACTCGGGTGGTTCTTCATCATAAGTTCCTCGGGTTACCACGTTGTCTCTTCCATCTTATGGTTTCTCCACAAAACTTTTACCAGACCCATCGTCCGGTTTCTTAGCACTTGTTCTCTCATATAAAGAATCTTGACTGGATCTTCGCAATAAGACAGATCGAGTTCCAATTCTAATTCCTTGTCGGTGAGTACATGTGATGGGTCAGACATGTATTTCCTCAATAGAGATACGTGGAACACATCGTGAACATTGGAGAGACTTGGCAGCATTGACAATCGGTATGCTACAGCCCCAATTCGTTCAAGAATTTCGAAAGGTCGTATGTACCTGGGACTCAATTTACCTTTCTTACCAAAACGTATGACTCCATTCCATGGAGATACCTTCCAGAAAACATGGCCACTGACTTGAAATTCCAAATCCTTCTTTCGATTATCGGCATAGCTCTTCTGCCTACATTGAGCCGCTTTGATGTGATTTTGGATTACCTTAACCTTTTCCATTGTTTCCTCCCCCAGTTCTAGACCAACAAATTTTCTTTCACCAACGTCATCCCAACAGGTTGGTGTGCGACATCTCTTTCTGTATAACACTTCATATGGTGCCATCTGAATACTCGAATGGAAGCTATTGTTATAGGATAATTCTACCAGAGATAAATATTGATCCCACATACCTTGAAAGTCAAGTGAGCAGGATCTCAACATGTCCTCTAAGGTTTTAATAGTCCATTCTGATTATCCATCTATCTGAGGTTGGTAGGAAGTGCTCAAATGAAGTTCAGTATCCAGGGATTTCTTAAGACTCATCCAAAATCTTGATGTAAAACGGGGATCACGATCAGAAACAATTGATAGGGGTATTCCATTAAGTCTCACAACTTCATTAATGTATAGTCTTGCTAGACTTTCCAGTGGTAGATCTTCTCTTATAGCAAGAAAATGTGTTGACTTGGTAAGAAGATCAACAATAACCCATATTGCATCGTTCCTTCTAAGAGTCTTTGGTAGTCCCATGAGAAAGTCCATCATAATATTGTCCCATTTCCACTCTGGTATGGGAAGAGGTTGCATGACTCCTCCAGGCTGTTTCCTTCCAGCTTTCACTTGTTGACAAAACATACATCTTGACACAAAATCAGCAATCTCCCTCTTCATGTTGTCCCACCAAAAATGTTCCTTCAAATCTCTATACATTTTGGTGCTCCCAGGGTGTATAGAGAAATTGGAACTATGTGCATCATCGAGCAATTCCCTTTTTAGATCAGGTATATCGGGAACACAAATCTCTTACCAAATTTCAAAATTACATCTTCATACACAAAGTCTCTCAATCTCCCATCATTCAAAGCTTTAATCTTCTTTTGAAATTATTCATCATCGGTCTGAGATCTCTGAATCATTTCTAGTAAAGATGGTTTGGCAACCATTTGAAAAAGCATTGATGTTTCACCTTCCCTGGTTATTCCCATGTCCATCTTCACTAGATACATGAAAATTGGATCTCTTTCAATTCTCATCGCCTTCAAAACTCCATGGTATTTTCTGCTCAAAGAATCTTCCACCTTGTTTGCTTTCCCCGGGTGGTAGTGTATCGTACAATCATAATCCTTGAGTAATTAAATCCATCTCTTTTGCCTCATGTTGAATTCTTTTTGTGAGAAAATATACTTCAAACTCTGGTGATCAGTATAAATCACACATTTTCACTATAGAGGTAGTGCCTCCATATCATCAAAGCAAAGATCACAACCGTTAACTCAAGATCATATGTAGGATAGTTTTTTTATGAATTTTCAACTACTGTGACGCATAGGAAATAACCCTATCATTATGCATAAGGACACAACCAAGTCATTTCTTTGATGCATCACTATAAATAACGAACCCATCATTCTCCGATGGTAGAGTCAATATAGGATCATTGACTAATCTTCTCTTCTGTTCTTCGAAATATTTTTTCACACTCTTTTTTCCAAAAAAATCTAACCCCTTTATGTGTGAGATTTGTTAATGGGTTAGCCAACCGGGAAAAATTCTGGACGAAACACCGATAATAACCTACAAATCCAATAAAACTACATACCTCGGTTATATTTGTAGGTGTTGACCATTCTTGGATTTCCTTGGTCTTAGAAGGATCAACTGAGATTCCTCATTTAGAGACAATATGTCCATGAAAAAAAATCTCTTGAATCCAGAATTCACACTTGCTAAACTTCCCAGATAATCCATTTATTCTCAGAGTCTTCAGGATAATGCGCAAGTGATTTTCACGATCTTAGTAACTTTTGGAGTATACCAAGATATTATCAATAAATACCACTACAAATTCATCGAGACATTCCATGAAAAATCTATTCATCAGATCCATGAATACAGAGGGTACATTAGACAATCCAAAAGGCATTACTGTAAACTCGTAATGCCCGTACCTAGTTCGAAATGCTATCTTCGGATTGTCTTCCTTCTTCACACACAACTGATGGTATCCAGATCGAAGTTCAATCTTTGAAAAGTATTGATCTCCATGCTTTTGGTCAAATAAATCATCAATGTGAGGTAGGGGATACTTGTTCTTTATTGTTATAGCATTGATCTCCATGTAGTCGATACATAACCTCATAGATCTATCTTTCTTTTTAACAAAAAGAACAGGGGATCCCCATGGAGAAACACAAGGGAGAAAAATCCCTTATTACTCAATTCCTCTAGTTGTATCTTTAGTTCGACTACTTCCACAGTGGGGATTCTATAAGGGGTCTTCGATATAGGCCTTGATCCTGGAATTATATCAATGGAAAACTCAACTTCTTGTTCTGGAGGATGTCCATGTGAATCATCTGGAAATACATCTACATATTCCTTCACAACAGGTACATCCTCTATTTGATCATTAATTTCCTCACCCATAGTCATTTCATTATCTTCCTCCCCAATAATTGAATTTAGTTGAGCTATTGGGGGAGGATCAAGATAAGAATTAGGTGGTGACGATTCTGCTCTAAAGATAAGGTGTTCCTTATCATCGTCATCAAGAATCGTATCCTCTTTATTTTTACAGTAAAACTTCGCATCATAGTCTGAAAGCCAGTCCATACCAAGGATTATATCAAACTCAATCATAGGTATGACGATGAGATCAGCAGATAAAGAACATTTGTGTGCTCTAATGGGGACTAATTCACAAAACTTTGTTGCAATGATACTTCCCTTAGAAGTTTTAACTGATAACTACCTTGTTAAATAAAATTGGAAATATCTAATTTTCTTATCAAATTGGGAATATATAAAACAATGCTATGATCCAGAATCAAATAATTCATTTTCTAAACTTGAGAAAACCATTAAATTACCTGCCACCACGTCATTTGGAGATTCTACCTCAGCAGTAGTGATAGTATAAGCTTAGCCTTGATCCCTTGGCATTTTCTGAGGTATGTTCCCCTTACGCTTAGGTCATTCATTTTCATAATGTCCCATCTCCCTACAATTGTAGCACTGAACTTTGGTAGCTTCCTTCTTCACTTTTCAATCACAAGCTTGGTGTCCTTTTTCACCACACTTGTAACAGACTCTCGTTCCCTTCAAGAAAGTACTGGGGTGTTTCTTCCCACATTTACCACAGGATGGGTATTCAACCATTCCCTTCATCTTCTTATTTCCATTCCCAGATTGATCAGATCATCTCTTCTTCTCTTGCATTCCTTTAAAGTCATAAGACTTAGAGAATTCTTTTTTGGTCTTGAAATCACATGACACAATGTCTTCGTACGATGAGAAGGATTGTGAGACTATTGCTCGACAGAGAAATGGTTTTAACCCATCAAAAAAACGATAAATCTTACTTCTTGGGTTACGTATATAATCTCCATCATACGTTACTAACATTGTAAAGATATCCTCATACTTTGTGACATTCTCATCCTGCTTTTGTGTCAGACTCAGAAATTACCTTTCCATGTCTGCTCGATGGTCGCGAGGAAAGAATTTTTCTAAAAACGAATCTTTCAACTCCCTCCATTCCATATTTGATACTTCATCATCATCCTTATTATTTTGAATCAATGACCACCATTTATCATCATCTCCAGTAAGGCGGTAAACTGCCATGATAACTTTTTCCTTTTCACTATACCCCAAAGCCTGAAATATTTTCTTTAGGGAATTTATCCATTGCTCAGCTACTAAGGGATTTGTACTCCCATTGAATGTTGGTGGTTGTTGCCTCATGAAGCAATCTAACATTGATCCTCCACGCTGCGGATCAGGGTGATCCATACGGGTAAGGTTATTATTCATAATTTGAGTGAGTTGTCCTAATATGTTGATTAGCTGATCGACACCAGTTGCATCACCGGCTCAACTATAATTACCTTGAGCAGGAGGGAAATCCCTACATGGAGTGCGTGCATTGATACAATTTCCATTTCTTCCACTAGACGCCATTTCTAAACAATGGTATAAACTATATCAGTTTATGAATTAAAATACATAATCCCATACTTATAAAACACTTAACATAAATTTAACTATTTATGGATATAATCCATAATCATAAGAATGTTTTCATTGAGGAAGTATATACTCATAAACCTTTCATAATTATTTATAAAGAAAATGATAGTTATATTAAGCATATCCCCCAGGAGTGTCGTAAACAAGAGTGCAGCAAGGCCCGTTGTCGTGCACCAGTTCCCATTCGAGTCTAGCTCAATATGGTGTTTTCGAGTTTTACCCCTAGTTACATTTGTTCCAGAGCTGCCTCTACCTGCTCGTATCCAGACTTTGATGTATTGCTCAGGAAACTCACAAAATCTCTACGAAACCAAAAATCTAGGAAGTTCCTCTATACTAATCCTCAAAGTCCATATTAAATCTATGTGCTCTTATCAGAGATTATCTAAATCTAGCTTCTACGGTTTGTACTAAACTTCCTCTGATACCAACTGTAACGCCCCGACCCCAGTTATCTAGAGTCGGTGCATTATTACATAACATTGGCATGATCACAAGAAACATCAAATCTCGAAAGACCGATTGGTTTAGTAGCTTTGGAAACACTCTATATATATATTCATAAGTCTTACATTACAACATAAAAACGAAAACTACAACAATATTTTTTCTTCATAGACCACACTCTTATCCCCTCATACTATCCCTCCAGGTCATCCAAAATTTACTCCTTTATATCCTGGGGAAAATAAATCATAGAAAAAGGGTGAGCTCAAATTCCCAGTAAGGATAACAATATAGAAGAAACTTTCATAAATAAGAATAATCATTTATGGCAATGTATAACTAAAACAAAAGCCTTTTAAACTTCAAAATCAACATAGTATGGAAAAAAAATATAAAATAATTCCATTTACTTATTCACATGGATATTCTACTAATCTAATAATCACATGCAATATCAATATCCACTTTCATAATGATGGAATGCATAATGCCAGACTATCAAAACCACATAGCCAAGGCCTCGTGCCAAGACTAAAAATAAGATTTTGTCAAGGCCTTCTGCCAAGACACTAGTTTGTCTCATGAGACCTACCGATGCTTGAGGAGCTATAGCGGGCTCCACCCGTCAGATATTAAGTCCAATACATTCCCATATGAAAATGTTTAAACATAACATAAACATTCATATTAATACTGGCATACGAAATGTCAATACATTCACCATAAACGATGAATTGTATAAAAATAGCACATCCACTGTCAAACATATCACAAAATATTCAATACAACATAGAAGTTTTGTATCATAATAAATCAACTTCACATAAGCGTAAAATCCAACAAAGAATGTTGACGTAGATGATATCAAAACTCTTTTTAGAGAAATATCTCTTTTTATTTTGAAATCATTTAAGACCCATATAAAATAAAACATTTTCTTTGAAAATATTCTTATAAGCTTGTAAGGTAAGCTTTGATGATTTTATAATGGCAGAAAATAGCCGCACCCGCCGTATAAGTAAAAAAAACATTCTTACCTTAATCATGTCGAAAGGATTAAAAGGTAACTTGTTTGGAAAAAAATGGAAAGATTTCTTTATAAACCTCTTATAAAAAGTCAAACAAGGGTATAAATGACTTTAACCAATATTCTTGTAAATGGTAAAAATGTTTTGAAATTCATTTTTAAGAAACATGGATGTGGATGATAATAAAATTCTAGTATATTATTATGTATTAACAACCTTGGATAATGGAGAGATTGCGAAATAAACCCTTATCTTTTAATTTTCCTTTGTTGAGGGAAGGTTAACCTATTGTATAATGGTGAAATAATTGTTATTAAATTATAAAAGAATCATATATATTAATATGATATCATATATGATCTTTTACCATTTCTTTGTTAATAATATCTTAGTATTATCGTTGTTTCGGGTGTTAACATACTCATTTTCTTTTATATGTTATGTAATCCATGTTTGTCATGGATAGGTTTTATCTTATTAATATCCATAATTATATCAAGTCCTTAAACATTATTTTTAAATCATCAAATGATAATTATACTTTAATCGATATGATGGAGAATGAATCTCGTCACGTTCGTGGAGACGGTAGTCCGTACGTGCGCACGAGCGACGATATCATTCTTTTGATATTAAAATAATATATACTTGGATGCTATATTATATATACAGAATCATTATCATGTCATACTTATTGTTTACATGAATCATACATCATTATTATACCCAATGAAATAATAATATATTTAATAACAATTACACCACGACGTGGAGACGGTAAGCCGTACGTACGCACATATGGTGAAATGTTATTCAAAGGGTGGATAGAATACTAAATATGGTTATAACATTGTTATAATAACATCACAGTATATTTAAGATACAGGAGTTATTATTTCAGAATGGTAAAAACAAAGAAAGAAGAAGTTGAAAAAGAAAGGAACTTGAAAAGGGGTGGTGAAAACATTACCACTTCTTCAGGTTCTTCCTTTTGATTTGATCAAAAGGGATCCTAAGGTTGGATTTCTGATTAAATAAAGGCCTCTAGGTTGTAGTGAGGGAAGTTGATAGAGTATTTGGGTAGGGGTTGGCCAATCCAAAAGGCTTTGAAGGTGTGAAGAAATGAGAAGGAGGAGTTCCCTTTTATTAGAGGGGTGAGGGGCACCTTTGGAAAAGCTAGAAATATTAATTTATAATAAATTAATATTCAGTTTCTAATGGCTCCAAAGATGATTATTTAAAGTTTAAGGTGGGGATAGGTCGAAATACATTCAACCAATACAATTTAGGCATGTTTGGGTCATTATATTAACCATATCATTATGTATTAACTATAAGTTAATTAGTTTTACTTTTACAATGTCTATTTGTATTTTTATATTATATGGTTAATAAACGTACTATATATATCCAAGAGACCTCCAAGTGGTCCATTAATGATATAAATATCATTATATAAGTACCTTGTCCGATCTTTAGATTTTTAGGAATTTAATATCAATGAATAAAATAATATTTGTTTTAAAAACTCTTTTATGTCAATTTTGACACTATTCAATAGTTGATTTTTTATTAGTTTAATGTATTAATAGTCTCCAATTATATTTATTTGGTTATTTATAATATCAATTATTTTAATTTTTCACTATTATGGTAATTACTACATCATCATTGTGTCATATATAAATTACATTATTTAATTTCTAAAAATTATAAATAAAATAGAATTATGTAAGAAATCATTTTATCTTTCTAATGAATATTTATATACTAAAAGCCAACATAAATTAGCCTATGTAAAAATTGGTTTGCTAAAAGATATATGCTTGTGTCATTTTTGTATTCATTTTTACTTAATTAAAATAAATTGTCCCTATCACCTAAAAGTGGCTCCATGGGGTCCCAAAATAGACCCAAAGATGCCCATGGTCGGACATGTGTCCACCAATAAGTTTAGGACAAGTTTTAGGGTAATTTAGTTTTATTATAATATTATGTTTTAACCCTTATTTACCGGATTTACATTTTAACCATGGTAAATAAAATATTTACCGTAGTAATTATTCAAATGTCTAAAAATAAAAGTTACCTATTTACACAATTTGAACATCCTGATTCCAAATATAGGATCCATTTTTTCAAATTCAAAACAAATAAGTGGTAGAAATTAATTTAATATTAATTTCCATTGTTAAAACAAAAAGCATATTTTTAACAGATAATAACTATCAAAAGATTAGCGCTTGTTTATGTCTGGTTTAATTGTGAAATTATGTCCAATTACAAAAATTGAATTAAATGGTAAAAATATATTATAAATACACTTTAAAACCACTCAAATTCATAATTTATCAATATTAATTATTTTGATTAAAAAAGTAGTTTTTAATTAAAATTTAGTACTTTTCACTATTCATCAAAATATGAAAGTTATCCGAAAAGTACCAAAATTTCTCCCTAGGCTAATTTCGATATTCCGAATCCAAAAATGAAGTCCATTTTGAGAGATAGAATTTATAAAATTTTAAAAAGTTGGTATTACTATTCATAACAGATAGTTTGATTGGTTGTGGTGTGTTAGAATCTCGAAGTTGCGTACAACACATGCTATGACATTATTCAAAGAGAAGCGTACCATAGAAGCTTGGGGAGTTACATTCTCCCCTCTTTCAAATAATTTCGTTCTTAAAATTTTAGAATACTACCACAGGGAAAGACTCGGGTGGTTCTTCATCATAAGTTCCTCGGGTTCCCACGTTGTCTCTTCTATCTTATGGTTTCTCCACAATAATTTTACCAGACGCGTCGTCCAGTTTCTCAGTACTTGTTCTCTCATATCAAGAATCTTGATGGGCTCTTCACAATAAGACATATCGGGTTCCAGTTCTAATTCCTTGTCGGTGAGTACATGAGTTGGGTCAGACATGTATTTCATCAATAGAGATACGTGGAACACATCGTGAACTTTGGAGAGACTTGGCGGCATTTCCAATCAGTATCATACAACCCCAATTCGTTCTAGAATTTCGAAAGGTCTAATGTACTTGGGACTCAATTTACCTTTCATACCCAAATGTATGACCCCTTTATATTGAGATACCTTCAAGAAAACATGATTACCGACTTGAAATTCCTGATCCTTCCTTCGATTATCGGCTTAGCTCTTGTGCCTACTTTGAGCCGCTTTGATGTGATTTTGGATTACCTTCACCTTTTTCATTGTTTCCTCCACCAGTTCTGGACCAACATGTTTTCTTTCACCAACGTCATCCCAATAGGTTGGTGTGCGACTTCTCTTTCCTTATAATGCTTCATATGGTGCCATTGTATACTCAAATGGAATTTACTGTTATAGGAATGTTCTACCAGAGTTAAATATTGATCCCACATACCATGAAAGTCTAGTGAGTTGGATCTCAACATGTCCTCTAAGGTTTCAATAGTCTGTTCTGATTTTCCATCTATCTGTGGGTGGTAGGAAGTGCTCAAATGATGTTCAGTATCCATGGATTTCTGAAGACTCTTCCAGAATCTTGATGTAAAACGGGGATCACGATCAGAAACAATCGATAGGGGTACTCCATGAAGTCTCACAACTTCATTAATGTATAGTCTTGCTAGACATTCCAATGGTAGATCTTTTCTTATAGCAAGATAATGTGCTGACTTGGTATGACGAACCAAAATAACCCATATTGCATCGTTCCTTCTAGGAGTCTTTGGTAGTCCCATGGAAATTTCTATCGTAATATTGTCCCATTTACACTCCGGTATGGGAAGAGGTTGCATGACTCCTCCAGGCTGTTGCCTTCCAGCTTTCACTTGTAAAAAACCACAAATCATGACACAAAATCAGAAATATCCCTCTTCATGTTGTCCCACCAAAAATATTCCTTCAAATCTCTATACATTTTGGTGCTCCATGGGTGTATAGAAAAATTGGAACTATGTGCATCATCTATCAATTCCCTTTTTAGATTAGGTATACCGGGAACACAATGTCTCTTACCGAATTTCAAAATTCCATCTTCATACACAAAGTCTCTCAATCTCCCATCATTCAAAGCATTAATATTCTCTTGAAATTCTTCATCATCAGTCTGAGATCTCTTAATCCTTTCTAGTAAAGATGGGTTGGCAACCATTTAAAAAAGCATTGATGTTTCACCTTCCCTGGTTATTCCCATGTCCATCTTCACTAGATCCATGAAAATTGGATCTCTTTCAATTCTCATCATGTTAGAAACTCCATGGTATTTTCTGCTCAAACCATATTCGACCTTGTTTTCTTTCCCCGGGTGGTAGTGTATCGTAAAATCATAATCCTTGAGTAATTCAAGTCATCTCCTTTTCCCCATGTTCAGTTCTTTTTGTGAGAAAATATACTTCAAACTCTTGTGATCAGTATAAATCTCACATTTCCACCATAGAGGTAGTGCCTCCATATCTTCAAAGAAAAGATCACAACTGTTAACTCAAGATCATTAGTAGGATATTTTTGTTCATGAATTTTCAACTACCGTGATGCATATGCAATAACCCTATCATTCTGCATATGGACACAACCAAGTCCTTTCTTCGATGCATCACTATAAATAACGAACCCATTATTCTCCGATGGTTGAGTCAATATAGGAGCATTGACTAATCATCTCTTGAGTTCTTTGAAACATTCTTCAAACTCTTTTTTCCATAAAAAATCTAACCACTTTACATGTGATCTTTGTTAATGGGTTAGCCAACCAAGAAAAATTCTGGACGAAACGTCGATAATAACCTGAAAATCCAATAAAACTATGAACCTCGGTTATATTTGTAGGTGCTGGCCATTCTTGGATTGCCTTGGTCTTAGAAGGATCAACAGAGAATCCATCTTTAGAGACAATATGGCCAAGAAAAGAAATCTCTTGATGCCAGAATTCACACTTTCTAAACTTTCCATATAATTCATGCATTCTTAGAGTCTTCAGGACAATGCGCAAGTGATTTTAATTATTTTATTATCTTTTGGATTATACCAAGATATCATCAATAAATACCATAACAAATTCACCGAGATATTCCTTGAAAAATATATTCATCGGATCCATGAATACAGAGGGTGCATTAGTCAATCCAAAAGGCATTACTGTAAACTCGTAATGGCCGTACCTGGTTCGAAATGCTGTCTTCAGAATGTCTTCCTTCTTCACACACAACTTATGGTATCCAGATCGAAGGTCAATCTATGAAAAGTATTGATCTCCATGAAGTTTCTCAAATAAATCATCAATGAGAGGTAAGAGATACTTGTTCTATATTGTTATAGCATTGATCTCCCTATAGTCGATACATAACCTCATAGATCCATCTTTCTTTTTAAGAAAAATAACAGGGGCTCCCCATGGAGAAAAACTAGGGAGAATAAATCACTTATTACTCAATTCCTCTTGTTGTATCTTTGGTTCGAATAATTCCACAATGGAAATTCTATAAGGGGTCTTCGATATTGGCCTTGATCCAGGAATTAAATCAATGGAAAACTCAACTTCTCGTTCTAGAGGATGTCCAGGTAAATCTTCCAGAAATACATCAACAAATTCTTTCACAATAGGTACATCCTCTATTTGAACATTATTTTCCTCACCCATAGTCATTTAATTATCTTCCTCCCCAATAATTGAATTTAGTTGAGCTATTGGGGGAGTATCAATATAAGAATTAGGTGGTGACGATTCTGCTCTAAAGATAAAGTGTTCCTTATCATCATCATCAAGAATCGTAACCTCTTTATTCTTACAATAAATCATCGAATCATAGTCCGAAAGACAGTCCATACCGAGGTTTATATCAAACTCAATCATAGGTTTGATGATGAGATCAGCTGATAAAGAACATTTATGTGCTCTAATGGGGACTGGTTCACATAACTTTGATGCAATGATACTTCCCTTAGATGTTTTAACTGACAACTCCCTTGTTAAATCAAATTGGAAATATCTAATTTTCTTAGCAAACTGGGATGATATGAAACAATGCGATGATCGAGAATCAAATAATGCATTTTCTAAACATGAGGAAACCATTAAATTACCTGCCACCACGTCTTTTGGAGCTTCTATCTCAGCAGTAGTGATAGCATATGCTTAGCCTTTATAACATGGCAATTTTTTAGGTAAGTTCCCCATACGCTTAGGACATTCAATTTCATAATGTCCCATCTCCCTGCAATTGTAGCACTGAACTTTGGTAGCTTCCTTCTTCCCTTTGCAATGACGATCTTGGTGTCCTTTTCCACCACACTTGTAACAGACTCTCGTTCCCTTCAAGAAAGTACCAGGGTGTTTCTTTCCACATTTACCACAGGATGGGTAATCAACCTTTCACTTCATCCACTTATTTCCTTTCCCAGATTGATCAGCATATCTCTTCTTCTCTTTCTTTTCTTTAAAGTCATAAGACTTAGAGAATTCCTTTTCGGTCTTGATAGCACATGAGACAATGTCTTCGTACGACGAGAAGGATTGTGAGACTAATGCACGAAGGAGAAATGGTTTTCACCCATCAAAGAAACGATCAATCTTACTTCTTGAGTTACTTATATAATCTATAGCATACCTTGATATCCTTGTAAAGTTAGCCTCATTCTTTGTGACATTCTCATCCTCCTTTTGTCTCAGACTCATAAATTTCCTTTCCATATCTGCTCGATGGTCGCTAGGAAAGTATTTTTCTAAAAACAGATCTTTGAACTCCATCCATTTCTTATTTGATACTTCATCATCTTCCTTCTTATTTTGAATCAATGACCACCATTGATCAACATCTCCAGTGAGGCGATAAACTACCAAGATAACTTTTTCCCTTTGACTACTCCACAAAGCCTAAAATATTTTCTCTAGGGAATTTATCCATTGCTCAGCTACTAAGGGATTTGTACTCCCATTGAACATTGGTGGTTTTTGCCTCATAAAGTGATCTAACATTGATACTCGACGCTGCGGATCAGGTTTCTCCATACGGGTAAGGTTATTATTCATAACCTGAGTGAGTTGTCCCGGTATGGTGATTAGATGATCGACACCAGTTGCATCACCAGCTCCACTATAATTATCTTGAGCAGAAGGGAAATCACTACATGGTGTGCGTGCATTGATACAGTTTCCATTTCTTCTACTAGGTGCCATTTCTAAACAATGGCATATTCTAGATTAGTTTATGAATCAAAATACATAATCCCATACATATAAAACATTTAACATAAATTGAAATATTTATGGATATAATCCATAATCATAAGAATTTTTTCTTTGAGGAAGTATACACTCATAAACCTTTCATAATGATTTGTAAAGAAAATGAGAGTTATCCTAAGCATATCCCCCTAGGAGTGTCGTAACCAAGAGTGCAGCAAGGCCTGTTGTCGTGCACCAGTTCCCATTCGAGTCTGGCTCAAAGCAGTGTTTTCAGGTATTACCCCTAGGTACATCTGTGTTAGAGCCGCCTCTACCTTCTCGTATCCAGACAGGGATTTATTGCTCGGAAAACTCACAAAATCTCTACAAAACCAAAATTCTAGGATGTTCTTCTATACTAATCCTCAAAGTCCATCTTAAATCTATGTGCTCTAATCAGAGTTTATCTAAATCTAGCTTCCATGGTTTGTACTATACTTCCTCTGATACCAACTATAATGCCCCGACCCCAGTTATCTAGAGTCGGTGCATTATTACATAACATTTACATGATCACAAGAAAGATAAAATCACAGAAGACCGATCGGTTTAGTAGACTTGGAAACACTAGATATATTCATAATTCTTGCATTACAACATAAAAAACGAAAACTACATCAACATATTTTCTTCATAGACCACACTCTTATCCCCTCATACTATCCCGGTAGGTCATTCATAATTTACTCCTTCATATACTAGGGAAAATAAAACATAGAAAAGAGGTGAGATTAAATGCCCAGTAAGTATAACAATATAGCAGAAACTTTCATAAATAAGAATAATCATTTAAGGCAATGTATAAATAAAACAAAAGCCATTTAAACTTGAACTTCCACATAGTATGGAGAAAATAAAATAAAATAATTACCTTTACTTATTCACATGGATATTCTACTAATCTAATAATCACATGCAATATCAATAACCACTTTCATAATGATAGAATTCATAATGGCAGACTATCCTAACCACATAGCCAAGGCCCCATGCCAAGACTACAAATGAGATTTTGACAAGGCCTTGTGCCAAGACACTAGTTTGTCTCATGAGACCTACCGATGCATCGAGGTTCTATATCAGGCTCCACCAGTCACATATTATGTCCAATTAATACCCATATGAAAAGGTTTAAACATAACATAAACATTCGTATTAAAACTAGAATATGAAATGTCAATACTTTCACCATAAACTATGAATGGTATAAATATAGTACATCTAGAGTCAAACATATCACAAAACCTTCAATACAACATAGAAGTTTTGTATCATAATAAATCAACTTCACATAAGCGTAAAATCCAACAAAGAATGTTGACATAGATTAAATCAAAACTTTTTTTTAGAGAAATATCTCTTTTTATTTTGAAATAATTTAAGAGCCATATAAAATAAAACATTTTCTTTGAAAATAGTCTTATAATCTTTTAAGGGAAGCATTGATGATTTTATAATGGCAGAAAAAAGCCGCACCCACCGTATATGTTAAAAAAACATTCTTACCTTAATCCAGTCGAAAAGGTTAAAAGGTACCTTGTTTGGAAAACAACAGAAAGATTCCTTTATAAACCACTTATAAAAAGTCAAAATAGGGTATAAATGACTTTAACCCATATTCTTGTAAATGGTAAAAATGTTTTGAAATACATTTTGAAAAACATGGATGTGGATGATAAGGAAATCCCAGTAGATAATTACATATAAACAACCTCGGATAATGGAGAGATTGTGAAAAAAACCCTTACCTTGTACTTTTCCTTGGTTGAGGGAAGGTTAAACTCCTGTATAATGGTGAAATAATTGTTGTTAAAATATAAAAGAATCATATATATTAATATGATATCATATATGATCTTTTAACATTGCTTTGTTAATAATATCTTAGTATTATTGTCGTTTCGGGTGTTAACATACTCATTTTTTTATATGTTATGTAAGCCATGTTTTTCAGGGATAGGTTGTATCTAATTCATATGCAGAATGATATCAAGTCCTTAAACATTATTTTTAAATAATCAAATGATAATTATACTTGAATGGATATGATGGAGAATGAATCTCATCGCGTTCATGGAGACGGTAGTCCGTACGTACGCACGAGCGACAATATCATTCTTTTGATATTAAAATAATATATAATTTGATGGTATATTAAATATACAGAATAATTATCATGTTATTTTTATTGTTTATATGAATTATACATCATTATTATACCCATACAAATAATAATATATTGAATAAAAATTACACCACGACGTGGAGACGGTAAGCCGTACGTACGCACATATTGTGACATGTTATTCAAAGGGTGGATAGAATACTGAATATGGTTGTACCATAATTATAATAACATGACACTATATATAATATACTGGAGTTATTATTTTTGAATGGTAATAACAATGAAATAATAAGTTGAAGATGAAAGGAACCTGAAAAGGGGTGGTGAAAACATTACCTCTTCTTCGAGTTCTTCCCTTTTATTTGATCAAAATGGCTCCATAGGTTGGATTTCTGATCAACCTAAGGCCTATAAGTTGTAGTGAGGGAAGTTTAGAGTGTATTTTGGATGGTATTTACCGAACCAAAGGGATTTTATGGTGTGAAGAAATGAGAAGGATGAGTGCCCTTTTATAAGAGGGGTGAGGGGCACATTTGGAAAATCTAGAAATATTAATTTATAATAAAATCATATTCAATTTCTAATGGATCCATAGTTGATTATTAAAAGGTTAAGGTGGGGATAGGTCGAAATAAATTCAACCAATATAATTTAGACAGGTTTGGGTCATTATATTAACCTTATCTTTAAGTATTAACTCTAAGTTAATTAGTTTTACTTTTACAATGTCTCTTTTTATTTTTATATTATATGGTTAATAAACATACTATATACATCTAGTCGACCCCCAAGTGGTCCATTAATGATATACCTAACATGATATAAGTCCCTTGGCCGAAACTTAGATTTTTAGGAATTTAATATCAATTAATAATATAATATTAGTATTAAAAACTCTTTTATGTCAATTTTTACACTATTCAAAAGTTGATTTTTGTGAAACTCATAACAGAATGATTTATTTGAACTATGTAAATTAAATAAATCCTAAAATGTCATATTATCCTTGAAAATTGGTTTAATTCATTAAAATTATCCAATTATATTTATTTGGGTATTTATAATATCAATTATTTTAATTTTTCGCTATTATGGTAATTACTGCATCATCATTGTGTCATAAATAAATTTGATTATTTAATGTCTAAAAATTATAAATAAAATATCATTATGTAGGAAATAATTTTATATTTCTAATGAATTTTTATAGTCTAAAATCCAACATATATAACCCTATGTAAAAATTGTTTTTCTAAAAGATATATGCTTATGTCATTTTTGTATTCATTTTAACTTAATTAAAATAAAGTGTCCCTATCACCTACAAATGGCTCCATGAGGTCCCAAAATAGACCCAAATATGCCCATGGTTGGACATGTATCCACCAATAATGTTATGACACGTTTTAGGATAATTTATTATTATTATAATATTATTTTTTAACCCTTATTTACAAGATTTACCCTTTAACCATGGTAAATAAAATATTTACCGCAGTAATTATTCAAAATGTCTAAAAATAAAAGTTACCTATTTAAAAAATTTGAACATCCTGATTCCAAATATGGAATCCATTTTTCCAAATTCAAAACACATAAGTGGCATAAGTTAATTTAAAATTAATTCCTGTTGTTAAAACAAATAGCATATTTTTATGAGATAATAACTATCAAAAGATTAACACTTGTTTATGTCTGGTTTAATTGTGAAATTATATCCAATGAAAAAAATTGAATTAAATGGTAAAAATATATTCTAAATATACTTTAAAACCACTCAAATTCATAATTTATCAATATTTTTTATTTTGATTAAAAAATTTGTTTTTAATTAAAATTTAGTAATTTTCACTATTCATCAAAATATGAAAGTTATCCGAAAAGTACCAAAATTTCACCCTAGGCTAATTTAGATATTCTGAATCCAAAAATGAAGTCCATTTTGAGAGATAGAATTTATAAAATTTCATAAAGTAGGTATTACTATTCATAACGGCTAGTTTGATTGGTTGTGGTGTGTTAGAATCTCAAAGTTGCGTACAACACACGCTATCACATTATTCAAAGTGAAGCGTACCGTAGAAGCTTGGGGTGTTACATGCATCCCACAAATTTTAATAGGGGGGATATATATAATATGCTAAAATAATTTAATCATTTCTAAATTTTTACCGATATACCTACTTCCTAGCCTTGTGGCTCTAATTGAATAGTTCTACGTAACATTCATGATATTAAGAAATGTGTGGAGCCAAAATAAAAAATTACGTTCTCTATTCAAGAATGTATAACAAGTGTAAAAGTTACAACATCATTTTTGGGATCCAAAGTAGTAATTTTGATAGAAACATATCTCCCTTCATACCTTGGAGGTTGTTGTTTGTCTCTTAAAACCCTTTTCATAGTTCAATGATTTCAAAATATCTCGGATTCCTTTAATTTTATATAATGAATGATGTTTTGAGAATTTCTCCATCATAATTCTAAAATTAAACACCACTTTCAATATATTATCATCTTGATAACATTTATATTAGTTGATGTCCATTTAATATTTCATTTAACATCTGTTAATTTCCTCACATATATCAATGTCACAGATCAACAAGGATTTTTATAGACAATGTTACTGGCCACAAAAAATTCATCAACCATACATTAGGGTGTTAAGGCAAGGGCTGGGTGTATCATACATGTATTTTGAAATACTCCTCACACACCCTGATAGATACGTCATCATCATGATTCAAGGAATGTAAATCCCTTTTCATTTTAGTATAGAGGTTACGAGGAAACTATTTATCAAAAAATAATTTTCAAGAATTATTTCCACAACCTCACTATTATCACTTCCTCAGAGTTTATATTCTTGATTAATTTCCTCCAATGAACAAATTTTCACTCCATATGATAAACAACGAGTAGATTCATCTCTTGGGAAGTGCACTTAATGACGAATATGATCTTCTTTGTAAAGATAATCTATTGCTCTGTGATAAAGGGATCAAATTTTCCATTGAATTTCATAGTCCTTTATCTCATAATATTCTCAATCATATTTAATTATCTCTTATGAGGATTTATATTCTCATCCTGATCTATTTTTCTATTCAAAACATGGGTCATCTAATAGAGTATCATAATGAATTTCATGATTAATGCTCATATTTGGTTGAACATCACATTGGGATAGTCATAAAATTTCACTAGAAATTGATTATTTACACTATTCTTCAATTGTTTAGCCATTTACTACAATAAAAGTAAAAATCGGTGTGATTATTCTTAAACTATTAAACAGAGTCATCATTCTATGTAATTGATGATCTATTTAATAAGACATATTTTTAATAACATTTTTAAATTATTTAATAATAGTTTTAAATGATATTATTAATTTACCAAAGAATACCCCTATGAGTGTCAAAATATGAACATAGTAAGGACCAATTTTTCATACTAGTTTATAATGAGTGTGGTTGGTCACACCTTGTCAGAGTTGTTACCCATAAGTGTATATCTCCCAGAACCATGTTCACTTGTACAGTCCTTAAAAGGATTTATTTTTCTGATAAACCCCTAAATGTATACATATTAATATTTAGGTATGTTCTATTATACATACTCTTATCACTATGTCTTTCTCTATTTTTTTCTAATCCTAACCATAAAAATAACTATAATTTTCTTTTCATAAAGTGTATAAAAAAATGTTATTTATTACAAATTAATTCTATATTTATTACATAACTGTACACTAAATATAACATAAATTATCGATAATAGTTGTGTATTTGGGAATTAGGTACATATTATAATATCATTAACATGGGATTATATAAATTTATTGAAAACAACCGTATCATGCTTCTAAAAGTCCAGGGATTTTAAAACAAAATAGGATAAGTAGTGTAATAACATTTGAAATGGGTAAGATATAAATAATAGTAATTTAATAAACATGTAATAAAGTTATAAATGATATAAAATAGACATATAAATGGGGCATAAAAATATTAGTAATCCTAACCCTATACAAAGATACCTATTATAACAGGATAATCATTACATGGGAAATGTGGAAGCAACTTAATAAATCCCATCATAAACATAGGTCACTGAAAAATACCAAAAACATAATGGTGTAAAAATTACCCTAATAGAATAAGGTTAACTCCCTGTCCAAACACGACATCTCATGAGACTAAACATTACGCAATGCGTTGGAGTGCTATTTATTTTTCAGCACTCCCATCACTTTTATTTCATTCTATTTCTTTACTGTTCTATATAGATCATACAACATGTATTAATTAAAAACAATAATTTAATAAATGATGAAGGAAATTTGAATAAATAAATTTATGTACTTATTTAATTAGGTATATGTATATAAAGAATAATACAATTAATAATAAATTGGTATTGTATTGACTACAAAATTTTTCAGGCATGGATAATTCTGATGATATTTCACCAGCATAAGGACGTCACTTAAAAATTTATGAAATGTATTGATGAGTAGAAAAGGGGTATATAATGATTTTGAATTTAATTTTAAAATAATGGAAAAATATAATTACATATCCTATAATATTTAAATGATGATAAATGACCCAAGGTAGTGGATATACATGAATAAAGATGGGAAAGGGAAAGTAACCTTACTTCCGTGAGTGACACAAAATCATTTTAAGGGAATTATTTTTGGCTTGGGAACCTTGGGAGGACTCTTTGGAGTGAGGTAATGATTATGGACATGATCCAAGGATTTTATTGAAGTGAAATGAGAGATTCAGTTGATTTATATAATAAAAGAGTGGTATTTATTTTTTATTTATATTATGGACACTACATAATAAATTAAGCAAAACCAAAAAACATAACATTGTTTTTCACCATGGTTCTATAGAAATTTAATTGGTTCTCATTAGTATATAATAAAAAGGGACGAAATTGATAAAATAATATTATTTCTTATGTGAAGGTGAGTCACACTCTTAAATAAATTGTTTTAAAACACCATATTTTATCAATAGATTTGGAGGATTCAAAAGGGATTTGCACTACAAATAAAATTAACATAAAATATTATTATTTTTAATTAAAAACACATATTTTTTCATGGATACCCATTATAGTGTTTATTACATCACTTTTGGGTCATTATGACATCATAATACACAATGTATATTTATACAGTGTTTAATTTTTACACCAAAATTCCCTTGTCTAAAGAAAATTTGAAATATTAATTGTTGGATATTTTAATAGATATAATTAAAATATTAACATTAACCTTATGGAAATAATTTTATAAATATATGAATTTTCACCTTAAAAATAGTTATTTACCATTATTGATAAATTAATTTTTTATATATAATTGTTCTTTATCTCTTAAAAAAATTATATTTGGCATCATAAAAATAATATGATAATTTTTAATTAATAAATCATAGTAAATTAATAATATTTTAATAAAATATTATTTTGTAAAAAATACATTAACTCATTGAAAATAAATTCATTATTTGAGTTTGGATTTTATCGAAGTATAAAATTTTGTTTTATTAAACGAAAAAAATCATTTATAAAATTACTACAATAGGATGAAAATATATTAGTTTTTCTATAAAAAATTTCATTACACATAATAATAGGTTATTAATATATATCCCTTTAATATAGTAGAAATATCCGAAATAGTAAAGATTGTGATATTGGGACTTTCATGGGGGGTTCGACATACATGGTTTGTGTCATGATCTCAATGAGAATGAACTTATACTTGTTAATGGTTTTTTCTCATGATTTTTTTTTGGGTCATTACATAGTATTGGTCAAGGGAAAATCCGAATGATGAAATCTCTCGCAGAAGCTCTTATAAATGGGCTTCATATGGTAAGATCAAACTGGATGAGTCAGTCACTTCCATTATCTATTTCAATTGGATTTGTTAAAACTCTAAATTTGTAGTAATCATATTATCATTGTTCAATATCTATATACATCCATCCAAATAATGTTTTTTTAATGAGTGTAACAATACAAAAAGACAAACTATGGGGGTCTATATTAATGAAAACAAAGGGCATCCCCTCTGATAAAATTAACACATTCTAGCTTTCAGCTGTTAAAATGAAATAGACAACGACTTATAGACCTCTGATCAGCCACTACTTCCAAATAATCCACACCCTTGTTCCCCTCGCAGCAGGTGTGAGACACTTGAATGTTTTGTTGAAGAATAACACTGCATTTCCTCACACTTTAGGCAATAGACCAAGGTATTGAACAATTTCCTTTCATGAAATCATGGAGGATCAAGGAGTCATCCTCAACCTCAGAAATGAATACATTCTCCTGGATGTAGACAGAAGGGCTAATGAGAAGATACTGGGCCTCATCCTAGATTGAAGTACCAATGCCGAAGGAGGAATAGAAGGCCAACACCACACCTCCCCTTATTACTCTCACAAAACCCCTGCCGACATCACCACTTCAGAACAAGCCCCAACAGTATTGAGTTTATAGCTAGAGGCAGGGGGAATCCATTTGATCCTTTTACCGTAAGGACCAACTGATGAGGGAGGAGAACATGACACAGACCCCAAAATGCAGGGGAATAGAGAAGCCTCCTACCATTACTTGTTGATAGAAATCAAACCTAGGAGCAGGAAGCGAATACGTGCAGTAATAGACCTCACCATGGGCATTGTACCTTCGAACAGAGCCTGATTCTGGCTCTCTAGATACACCAACAACTTGAATTGAGGGTTACAACATGAGTCAACCAATCCATCTCCTTCCCCAACTAACCATTGAACCATCTCTCCAGGAAAGAAGTCTCATCCTACTCTCGAGAAGAAGAAGTCAAATAGACTTCAAAAAACGACCACACTGCATGGGCCCATTCACCCTCATAAAATAGGTACACAATGCTCTCCTCCCTACATGCTCTGCAACAATGACATCTAGTGGCCATGCTGATCCCCAGTTTTTTTATATTCTCAGCCGTCGCGATGGCGAGGTTCATGATATTATCATCCCTCATGTTTTTTCTTCGGTGAAAACCAAATTGAGTTACATGAATAGTATGTATCATTCAACTATGTGAACATTTATTTTACTTAATTATCCACCCATAAAATTATTCTAATATCATTCTTAAGTAATAAACATAGTTTCTTCAACATAATCATATATTCTTATATTAAGTGTATGAACTATACCTTCACACACTTCCATCAAAAGGGATATTGAATCATCACTCATTCATATGGAAGAAAACTACCTCATGAATAGATGTCATTAATTCTCACATTACCACATCTGAAGTCTAGTAATGATGATGTAATTTATTATTGGATATGATATATATAATATTTATTATTTACTTTTTCTTATTTAATTATTATATAACACTTAATGTTATAAATTTTTTGTATTATGTTTACTTTCGTTATGAATTTGTAGACTTACGCCTCCTCAATGTAATTTGATTCATTCATGGATTACATGGAATATATTAAAGATAGTTTTATTAAAAAATATGTGATCTATATAAAATAATAATTCTACAGTATATATAATATATAAATTTATACCAAAAAATTTTCATTCTTTCTGAATATTATACGAAAATTGAAACTATATTTAGGTGTACATAGCACTTACTATTTCCATAAATAGTGTATTTCATGTCATATTTCAATATATAATAGATTTTCATATAAAATTATATAATTAATAAATTTAATGTTTAGATAATGTTTTACATTATGTTAAATATTAAATCATTATCTATATAAGAGGATCAATAATAACAAGTCAAAACATATAGGACAATCAAATATGATATTACCCAGAATATAAATTTAACATGAAATTGATAATAAATGGGTAAAATGAAGTCATAATAAAATCATAAATGGAATGAGTTATAATAATATGGTTTTGTGTTATATTTTTAATAAATTTAAAATTATTGTATTAGATAAAGGAACATGTATGAAATCTTAAAGGATTAGAGTAGGGGAATTCCATCACACATTATATATACATGTGATACATGTAATATTCACCACTCATATCATTAATGTGGTGTTTGTACATACTTATGAAATTTAATATAATTAATTTAATTTATTTAATGATATTAAATATTTAAATTGATGTTATTATTTCATTGGGATCATGGTTCAATAGTTACTGATGTAGTAAGGGGATTTATACTCTTTATTTTATTTTTGCGAGTCTTATTCCATATTCAGTACTATTTTATTTTTTCTTGTGTATATACTTCACATGAATATATTATTTTATTATTAAACATGATTTTATGGTTTTCACATATCCATATTGTGAAAAATATTTCATGTTGATTATAGTTCAGATTATATCGAATTTACTAATGAAATTTTCACTTAATTTTCATTCAATGAAAAACATGTATTGTAAAGAATCTAGATTCATTTACACGGGATATATATAGCCATTTTTAAAAGTTATATATTTAATCATAATTTATTATTGATGTTTTACTATTCATGTTATGTTCATTTTTCATGGATACTGGTATTCAATGATATCTATGTGGTTTGATTTTATTTCTATAATCTCATAATTTATCAAGATTATTTAAGATTATCTTTACAATGATGAAATTATATAATTGATCTATTAATAAATGTCATGAGTTTTCTGATCCTTTTTTATTCATGATATTCTCATTTAATGGTACCATTATCTAATATTTTTTACTTCATAAGATTAGTAAATTGTTTTTAGTAATATCTAACCCTATCTCTCTCTTTGATCAGAAATTAGTTTTCATCCAGAACCATGTTCTCAAAAATATTTTTTAAAAAATTTTATTTACTGAGATTTTATACTTATTTACATGGAAAATTATTTTTATTTTTTTCAATGAATCCTTCATTTGTTTTTATGTTTAATTTAAACGAAAATTGATTACAAATGTTTTATATTTATGAAGAGAATTTAAAAGATAAATTTTTCCCATATTAATTTTTTTTAATTGTTTTCAATAATACATTATATTTTATAAAATTTGTTTTTAAGAAATTTGATTTTGATTTTTTTTAAATAATGTTTTTAAAGAAAGAATATTTTTCTTCTGAAATTCTCCATGAAATTTTTCAAAATTTTTCTATATATATGATGAAATCATTAGATATATATTATTATTTACTATGGATATGATAGAAGGAAACCATTTTTATTCTTTATTTGAATGTTTTAGGTTCAATATGCCATTTTGGTTGAGAAATCCATTTCTCTTACAAAGGTAATACAATGATTATATTGTTTTGAAACCCAATTACTTTCATGGGATATTATACCATTCAATGATTATGAAACCTAATTATTTTTAACATATTATGATAAGATGAAATTTTTATGATACACATTACATTTCAAGGGATCTGATATGATGATTATCAAACATGTCTCTTTATATGGGTCATGATAAGATGAATGTTTTATTAAAATGTGGTACATGTATATATGATTTCATTGTGAGACTTCTGGGACCTATAACTCCCTTAATAAAGTGGTAAAATATTTATATATCATCGGATAAATAGGGTAAAAGCGAGGATTGAACTCAGTTCATTATAATATGGATTGAATGATTTTTTGACCCAATTTATTCATACAAGGATGGAATAAAAAGTCAATCAATTTTATTAATACACTGAATGAATAGAAAGTGAACTCGAGTGAGTAATACAGTTTTAGAATGAGAAGTTAATGTGGTTCTAAGATATGGGACTAGAATGGGGAGATGACCAGATTCATTAAGGTTATTTATCCTATATGTTTGTTATTAGAGTGAGCCTTTAGTGCTATAATCGTTTAGGAGAGTGAACCCGTTGCATTAATACATAATTTTTTATAAGGATTGAAGTATAGGAAATAATTTTTTTCCCATCTATATTCCACATGTATATATATTATGCTACTATTATTCTACATAATTCATGTTCATTGATTCTCTTACAATTAATTTCTTCAGATCTTCTTTCACTATTATATAACTAGTGATTATGATATTTGATATGGAGGGTTTAATCTTTAAATGTTATGCACAGGTTCTCAAATACAAATGTCCTTGTTAGGAATATGTTTCTTGTTAATTTACATGTACAAAGAATATGAGATAACCAATTCTTATGTTCCCTTATCCTAGGTTTTAAAGAATGTTTTTATTAAGAGTACAAAGGGGGGAAATATTTAAGGTTTATTTTGATGAGCTGTCACCAAATTAGATGAATTTATTCAACCTTTCAAAATAAAATAAATTAGTTTTGTCATCAGGCATATACTTTTGTAATGTAATGGATAATCATATAATATAATATAATATACTTATATATTAACCATGTTTCATAGTAGTTTTTATCAAAGGAAAGGATTATTCATCAATAGAAAACTATGATGAAAAAAAAATTGTTTGATCTGTTGGAGTATTTGTATAAATTTTTCATGGGATGTATCTATAAATAAATAAAAGGATGAGTAATCATTTAGAAAAACATAATAAAATATTGTTAAAGTACAAAGAGATTATTTTTAAAAAAATTACATCTCTATTAAGATACAACATGTTAATTTTTCAAACTTCCATTAAATAATCTCGATTGTTTAAAATAATAAACAAAATACAGTTACCAAAAAGGTAAAATGAATAAAACCAAGTTAATTCTGTTTTTGGTAATATATGTCTCCCAAATGTATTATAAATATTTTATAATTTTAATTGTGGTAATTAATTCAAGTTTTAAAATTAATTACTTGTAGAGAAATATTATTAAGGGAATCAACATGGTTATAAGAGAGATTGTACTTTTTCAGATGATGAAGAGACCAAAAACAACATATGAAAGCCATGTAATGTTACAATAGTATTGTTTATACTAATTTTTAAAATGTGGTTGATAAAATTTATTTCATAATAAATATTTAAAATTTTAGTAATCTTTTATTATGGTATAAGGTAACAAATCATATATAATATTTTAAAAAACTTGTTTGTAAAATTTAAAAGTATGTGTATTGTAATTCAATAATTTTTTTATATGAATACTGAACTATATGATTTATATTTTTGATTTAATATGATATTTTGAATTCTTATAATGACAATGAAATGTTATTTCATGGAAAATTGATATTTTGATTCGGGGTAGGTAACCCTTAATATTTTCCTAATGTTTAAAATATTAATTTATATTTGATAAAGAGTAGATTGTTGAGGAAAATTTAAATTGGAATGTATTGATGAACTGAAAATAGATAATGGATTTTTTGAAAAATATTATAATTGTATAAAAGATGGTTTTTATTAATATTTTGGGATTTATGGAATATATAAAATATTTTTTTATAATGAATAAAGAATCATTGATGTTTTTAGGGATTATTTAAGGTATTATATATCCATATGAGAACGTAGGAATATTGAATAACATGTACTATCCATTTTCTATGATGTTAACTAAATTCAAATGGAATGACTTATCATTATACATCTTGATATTTTATTACCATGGGAATGAAAAATTCAAATTCACTTATTGGAGTAAGGGATGAAAAGAATATAGATCATGTAACAACCAATGGGTTATATTGTGCATAAGAAAAGGATCATAATCAATTATGTATATTTCTTTATATTTTTAAAAGGTAAAATATTTCCACAATTCTAAAAATATTATGTTGAAAAATATTTATCCTAGTTCCTTAATTTATGAGGATTGAAATAGAGCCTCAGTTAATCATTGATTTATGGTTTTGGTATTGGTAAAATTATCTAGATAACCCAAATTCTTGTGATATATGATCTGTAAATCTCTCTATAATAATTTATGATTTTAATAAATGTAAAAATATTCACCAATGTCCTCATATTCTGAAACCATTTTATTAGAATCATTTGGTAACAATTGTGCTCAAAAAATAACTTTTTTAGGACATATTGCTATTTATTTTTTTGATTATTGTTTCTATAAAAGGAACAATCATGTATTAAACCATTAAATACTGAGATGAATTTATTGTCTGAAATCCATTTTAATGATGTTATATTGTAACACCTTATGTTTTTATCAATTAATTTTAACTTAATGAATTTAATTTCATCGATGTCCTACATTTCACACTAATCAAAGATATTTTTTCTCTGTACACAACACTGTGTTAATCCCGTGTTACAGCTAGAACATAAATTATCTTGTGGTATATGCAACACAATGCATATATTTTGTTACACATATTGTTTATTTCCATTGGCGGGTTAGGTTACACACTTGATACAGTTTTAGCGAACTACAATATATGATTAATATTATTTTTAAATTGTTGTTATAATTATCACATAGAAAATGGAATAGTTAGTATAAAGTGTTTTAATTAATTATCATTCCATTCTAAGAAAAATTTATACAATAAATTATTTGGTATCAATTATTTAGAAATGAAAATAAAACACAATTTAATATATAAGATGTGATTTTTAAAAAAAATTATTATGCCCACAAATGTATTTTATGATAATAAATTAATTTAATCACTATTAGTGAGAGATATTAAAGTTATTTAGATAATATATATTAAAAAAAATATTTTAACATTCATCCAATATATTTTTTGGAATAAAATAAGAAAAAATACAATTTTAGTCTAGAAAAGATTTATTTTTTTAAATTATGGTTTTGATGAATTTTAAAGGAAATTTGATTAAAATATAATTTTTTAATCTTTTAAAATTTCAATTTTACAACATAAAAATTATTATCTGAATATTCAACATTAAAAGTTAATATCTATGAATTTTTAATATTTTTTTGAGAATATTTATTTCTTTGATAAATAATGAGAAATAACGAATTTTAGTTCAAAACCTAATTTTCATCTATTTTTTTATATAGATTGATTACTCATTAACTATTTTTTTAGATTACTACGATAAATAGTAAATATAATAATCTAATTTAGGTAATTTTAATCAATTTCACGTTGAAATTGGATTTAAAAACATTTCAATATTTGGAAAATTTGTACTTTAATAACCAAATGTATCATTTTTTATACGTTATTAATTTATATTATTTTATACCCATTATATGTTTATAATTTTGGAAAATATATTTAATATATTGGTTAATAATTAATTATAATGTCTATTATGATTTTTTTTATTTTTACCTAATATAATAGTGAATTTTATTAAAATTAATTACATCATTTAAGGTAATCCATTGTTTAATTTGTTGTTAAATAATATATTACAAAGGATAATAAAATTTATATATATATATCATATAATACATTGTATGAAAATATTGTAACCATATACTCCCTTAGATATAGTTTTGATCATTAGTTTCTGGATGAACCATATATCTGTAGACCCTCCCTGTGTGAAAACCCAGTGTATAGGGTGTTATAGGAGGAAATGGTTGTTTATTTAAAAAGTTTTCGAAATTTCTATTTTTCCATCGGCATGTCATTGTGTCAGCATGTCAGTGTGTCAGAATCTCATTATGTCGGTAAGGCAGTGTAAATACAATAACCCGTACTTCCAAATTAAGTACCAAATCATGTTGTTTATTTTTTTGTATAATAGATAAGTGAGTAATAAATAGTACATTATACAAATGAGGACATTTTCGAATATAGGTTTTGAAGAATTTGATAACCACTTACATACATTCAGTTACAATTTAAATAATTTATTTGCTAATATAAATAAATACATTTATCTACATTATCACGTAGTTGGGGTTTGGCTTAGTGGTAAGCACCCCGTAATACTACATGAAAAATGGGGGTTCAAAACCCATTGGGCGCAGGTACTGTAGCAGTACTGTAGCGTGTACTGTAGCAGCGGCGGTACTGTTGATCGGCGGGTACTGTAGCGGCGGCAGGGCACTGTAGCGGCGGCAGGGTACTGTAGCGGTGGCGCTACTGTAGCGGGTACTGTAGCAGCCGGGTTACTATTCACAGAATAGGAATTTGGCCAAAAATTTGGGCCTACGGGCTATGTAATGGGCTTCAAGCCCACTGGGCCTTCGGGCTATGTAATGGGTCTCCCTCTACCCAGTTAAAAGAGGTCTTTGCTTTGCTTTATTAATAAAAATGAGGCTTCAGCCCCAACCTTTAAAAAAAACATTTATCTACATTATCACCTTAACATTCCTTTTAACCACTTCTGAGTCTTTGAAAAACATTTTAAAAACCATCGATGTGCCCAAAAATCTCAGTATGTTATATAAATATTGACAAACCACTAGTCCAGGAGAAGCATAAAAACCACATTAAAATCAATTTTCTTTAATACCCATAAGATTCAATAAAAACATCATGTAGTTAGCTTTTGAAATATTTACAATATCCCTCCTATAATCACCTTTACACATGGAATAAAAATTCAGGAAATTTCTATCTCTAGAGTACCCAATGGATTAGAGAGCTATAATGGGGCTCACCTATCATATCTTGTGTTATAAGGGGATCAACCCAACATATCATGAGCTATAATGGGATAATCCAAGCATATCCTGATATATAATTTTCTCAACCAAAAATATAATGAGATATAATGGGATGAACCCAACATAATTATTGCCAAGGAACATATCATGAATAAAACACTTTATAACTCATTTGAACCACCGAGCACTACACAATAATGTTTTAAACTTACAATTTTTCACAAAATAAATCAATTTTAAAATACAAAAACTATTCACAAAAAAATAAGTTCATATTCATCAAAAAATATCATTTCAACTGATAATGGAAATATTATAGTAATAAATCATCATGTATTCATTATAAAAACTTATTCCATATAAACTGTTTTTTAATTATAATTAATTATTATTTTAATTGGATTTTAAAAGGATTGTCCCATAAAAATAAAATTAGAGTGAGAATTAATAAAAAGGGGTGGATATGTTTATAAACTATATATAAACATAATAAAACACAATATAAAAAATTAATCACACAAAACAATTTTAATACCACAAAAATAATGTTGTAGAAGGTTACCTGAAAAATTAAAATCAGGTTATGTATTCCCTTTACATCATGTTCATTTCACTTAAAATTTGTTTGAAGATACTAAATATGATTAAATTGTATTATTAATATATGAAACAAACTTCTTCATATTTATAAAACATTTTATGATAATTTCATAACATCATTTTACAAATTAATTATTAGAATTTTGTTCCTTCCTTTGTCTCGAGTGTGTAATTTTTATGATTTCCATGGTTGGTTCTATATTTCATTTTTGTGTCGTATGAAAAAGAAATTACTGGAGTAGTATAAAATGGTATTCATATGTTTCCAATATAATATATGACAAAATAAATCATTTTTATCATATATAATGATTATTTATTAGAAAAAACATTAATGATATTTAATGAGAACATTATGATGGTTCCTTAAAAATAACAAACTCATATTATTTTTTAAATTAGTATCATTGGTGAAATATTATTACATAACCATACATAATATATAATAATAAAATTATAATTTTGTTCAACCATAACAATTATTTCATGACCTGTATTTAATGAATTAAAGGAAATTGAAAACACATAGTATATGAAATCGGTAAATCGACAAATCTCGGACAATGTTTTAATTTCTGAAAAAACGTGGGACATGAGAATAAGTATAATTGTGATTTTTACATAAAAATTATGAAATTCATAATATTTATGATACTATAAATTTCGTTCCTCTTATGTAAGGATAGGTGAGGAATGAAAAAGAATTGTAAAGAAAATGTAAGTAAAAGAATGAAAACAAAAGAAGATGTTAACCGCTTGATCTCTTGTCCATATGATCCTTATTAAGACCCTTGGTTTCAGACTTTTAGTCAGATTATAAGGTCTTGTACATGAGGAAGGGTCTTTATAAAATTATTGGGAAGAAAATATTCATGGATAAATTATTTAGATGTGTCGGAGGAAGAGGGGGATTGGGTGTATTTATAGTGGAAGAGAGGAAGAGTATTGATTTTTTTGATCAATTTTTTATTAATTTTGCCCAACAGTATGAATAGTTTGACTCATGTGACCACAAATAGTAAAAATTTCTTGTTACATTGACCCATGTGGTACTATATTATCCATGAATTAACTATGATGTTGTAAATCAAGTATTTATCATTTTTTGTAATATATCGTATTTTAATATTCATCAAAAATTCAAGAAATTCACAATATTCCCAAAAAATTCAGGCAAAATATTTATTGATGGGTAGTTTTCAAAAATGAACTCCATTTTTTAAAAATATTTTTATATACATGAATAATTTTATTATTAAAAAAAATATTTATTTTCTTGAAAAATACAATTTTAAAATTAAAACATTATTTCTTACACATTGAAAAATTACTTAAGGTGTCTTTAAAATTATATTATAATCATATATCATAATGATTTTTACTTATTAATACATATTATGAAAATAAATTCTTATATAAATTATTATATTAATCTTAAATTTTTAATTAAATATATATGTTTAAAAAAAATAGAAAAACATATTCAATAATAATTATAATATTAATTTAGTAATATTAGACATCATTATTTTATATTGACACATTTAAGATGGATAAATTTTATTTATAATTTCCTTGGTGAATTTAAAATTCAAAAGGGTACATTTTTATTCATAATGATCAACCCACTATTCATAAGGGTACATGTTATGGGTAAGGTAACTAATCATAAGTGTATATTATTATTCTTATGGGTCATGTTATTATTTATAATGGTATGTTTCTATTCATAAGGGTAACTAAATAATAAAAAAAATTCTTTATTCTATTAGACCCCATGAATTATACTATTCACAATCGTGTATGGCTGTATTTCAAAATTCAAAACACATAAGTGGATAAATTATGTTCAATGGTTAGTTAATAAAGGTCACATTGTATTTATTAGTTTATTGAAGTACATAGTTTTTAAATTCTCTGGTTGTTACATTATACACCCCCTGGTTAAATTAATTGTTCCCTTACAATTTATTCATTGATCATATACTTATGAATTTACATATTAGTAATAAAGAATAAATATTTTCATATGTGTTCATAATTACCCTGAAGTTTAAAAGTAATCATTATCACATTATTATTTATAAAAAATGACAATGTATAACCTCCAAGGTTTTCTAGTTCATTCCTATGATACCAATTGTAAAGTTTTGATCCCTCACTTCCAAATTCAGTATTAAAACATGATATGAATTTATTTTATAATATATAAGTGAAAAATACAAAGTACATTATACAAATGAGAACCTTTTCGAATATAGGGTCGAGAGAGTCATACAAAAACTTAAAACATTGAATCAATGTTTACATAAATTAATAGATAATACAAATAACTGGATTCATCTTCATTATCACTTTAACTATCCATTGAAACACTATAGAATCTTATTATAAACAATTTAATAATGTTGGATGAGCCCAAAAATCTCAGTAAGGCATTTAATTAAATAAAACCCATTAGTCTAGTATAACACATGAAAACCCTTTAAAACACCTTTTAATGAAAAATCATATTCATGCATAGATAAATAATGTATTTTCAATTAGAAATATTTTCTATTTCACAAATTCAATTACCCTTATGAATTAAATAACAATTCGGTCAAATTCTATATCCAAAGTACCCAATGTATTGGAGAGCTATAATAAGGTCAGCCATTATATCTTGAGCTATAATGGGCTTAACCCAACATATCATGATCTATAATGGGCTCAACCCAACATATTGTGATCTATAAAGGGCTCAACCCAACATAAAATGAACTATAATGGGATTAACCCAATCTAACTATGTACAAGAAACATATCATGAATAAAATAATTAATAACTCTTTTGAACCCCTGATCAAAACACATTATTGATTTCAAAATTATCTTTTTCATAAAACATTTAACATTAATAATATTAAAACAGAGCCCATGATAATAAAATAATATAAATAAAAAACTAAAATTTAAACTTATAAAGGAATCATCATAGTATTAAAGCATCGTGAAATCTAAATAAATTATCCAGACATATAAAGAAACATTCTTAATTTCATTAAAGAGGCCTTTAGAATTTTTTTTATAGAATGTCCTTTACAAATACAATTTGAGTGAGAATTAATATAATGGAATGGCTATCTGTATACATTATATATACACATAATAAAAAACAATATAAAAAATTTATCATTCAAAACAATTTTAATACAACATAATTAATGAAGTAGATGGTTAACTCATAGAATAGAAATCCGGTTATGAATTCCGCTCAGGTTTTTCTTACTAAAAAAATTGTTTAAGCCTCTTATATAATGGTTAAAATAGTTATATTAATATCTTAAAGAACTTAATAATCTTTATAACAAATTATATATTCATTTTATACCATTTTATAATCTTTTTTGTTAATAGTATGTTGTTCCTTCTATTGTTTTGGGTGTTTAATTTACATGATTTTGGCCAGTTTTGTATTGGATTTTCCTGCCATTTAAAAAATAAATTATAGGAGTAGAATGAAATTTTATACATATATATAATTAATATTAAATGATAACATAAACCATTTTATTATCATATATGATTATGAGCCGTTAGATAAAACATTAATGACATTTTTTCTGATCATTTTGGTGATTCTTTGATAATAATGAAATCATTTTGTTTTGAAAATTAATATCATGGGAAAAAATGATTACAAAACATTAAATAAGATATAATTAATAAATTATAATCTTTTTCAGCTATAAAATTGGGTTCATGAACAGTAATGAAGGATGCAATGGAAATTGAAATCACATGATCCATGATATCAGTAAATCGATATATAACGGACTGTGTATAAGGGGGAGAGGAGAAAAAGTATAATGGAAAATCATCCATAAAAATAATTAAATCTAGAATATGTATGACACTATAAAATTAATTCATCTTGGATAAGTGGAGGTGAGGAAAAAAGAAGAATAAAAAAATGAAAGGAAAAAATGAAAACAATATAGGATTTTACCTCTTGATCTCTTCTCCTTGAGATGCTTATTAAGGCCCATGGTTTTGGCCTTTTGGTGAGACCAGTAGGTCTTGGACGTGGTTTAGGGGCCTTCGAGGAGTATTGGGAGAATCATAGGCAAGGCACAAGTCCTGATAGGTGCGGGGGAAGGGGGTTTGGTATTTATAGTGGAGGAGAAGAAGCGTTTTACATTATTTTAATCATTATTTTATTAATTTCTTCCAGTTGATGAATAATATTGATTAGTTTGACCAAAAATAGTAATAATTAAAGGATTTACAAACTATGTTGTCTTTTATCATCCTTGAATAACCTATGATGCAATAAAACTAGTATTTAGCAATTATCGTAATTTATCATATTTTACTATTAATAATAAATCATGAATTCCAAAAAAAATCCCAATAACTATTCCTAATAAATTATATAAAAGTAGAATTCAAAATAGAACTCGATTTATTGAAAATAATTTTTAGGTATGATTAATTTCAATTTAAAAAAATTACAATATATGTGAAAAATAAAATTTTTAAAATAAAACTACTTTTCTAACACAATAAAATATTACGTAAGGTATCATAAAATTATATAATAATCATATGATAAAAAATACATTACAATGAATACATATTATGAAAGTAAATTTTCATTTATATTATTCAATAATCATAAATTTGTAATTAAATATATATAATGTACAAAAATGAAAAAACATATTCGATGATTTTGGAAATAATTATTTTCATATATTATGACATAATTATATCATATTAACAAATTTGAGATGGGTCATTTGTAATTAAATTTTCATTGAGGAATATACAATTCATAAGGGTACATTAATATTCATAAGGTTCAAGTTTCTTTTTATTAGAGTACAATACTACCTATAAGGGTAATTATACTATTTATATTGGTACTTTACTATTCTTAAGGGTCATGTTACTATTTATAAAGGTATGTTATATTTCATAATGGTATTATACTATTTACAAAAAATTATCACTATTGGAAAATGGACCTATCCCCACGGTTTTCCAAAACTGTGGGTATAGGGGGGGTCTATACCCATGGTTTTGGAAAACCGTGGGGATAGGTCTTTAAAAGTCACCTATACCCACGGTTTCCCAAAACCGTGGGGATAGGTCTGGGATAATATAACTATACCCACGGTGATGAAAAACTGTAACAGCCCGAGATTTTATGATAAATATTCTTTTTAATTTTATTAAGGTCTTGTGTTGTACGCTACACCAAAAGGAGCTTGCACAACACACATCTTTGACTTGCCTTGCATTACACGCAATCCCAACCTTCCTCGATAGCACGTGTAGTACGCAATACTGAGTTTCACTAAACAACGATATGCTATTAAAATATTATTATAACTATCCATTATGAATAGTAATAACCACCTTTTAAAATTTTAGAAATTTTAGCTCTCAAAATGGACTTCATTTTTGGATTCGTAGTATCAAATTTAGCCTAAGGTGAAATTTTGGTACTTTTCGGATAACATTCATATTTTGATGAATAGTGAAAATTACTAAATTTTAGTAAAAAACAACTTTTTCAATCGAAATAATTAATAGTGATAAATTATTAATTTGAGTGGTTTTAAAGTATATTTAGAATATATTTTTACAATTTAATACAATGTTGGTCATTGGATGTAATTTCACTTTTAAACCAGACATAAACAAGTGTCAATCTTTTGATAGATATTGTTTCTTATAAACACGCTATTTGTTTTAACAACGGGATTTAATTATAAAATTAATTAATGCAACTTATATGTTATGAATTTGTTAAAATAGACTTCATTTTTGAATTCGGAATATGAAATATAGCTTAGGATGAAATTTTGGCATTGTTTTGAAAAACATCAATTTTTGATGAATAGTGAAACTACTAAGTGGTAGTTAAAAAAATTAATTTCTTCATAAATATTAATTTTACCGCTTATGTGAATGGAATTTCAAAAATCCGAGAGACACGGTTGATGTCAGTAAGTAAAATATGGTTCAATGAGATGAAAATAAATTTTGGTGAATAGTAACTTTTTACTTTTTTTTTACCACGGTTAAAAGTAAATACGGTAATTAAGGGTAGAAATGATATTATTATTACCCTAAAACATGTCCTAATTCTATTGGACAAGTGTAATTCGACCAAAAACAAACTTAGGAATAAAATATGACCATTTAGGCCCACTTGGATTAGATTAGGACATTTATTATTAATTTATTTGAAGAAGGGTTAAAAGAGTTAAAATCAAAGTTTATTTACTAAAACATTTTTAATATGGGGTTATACATAAGATAAATTCGACTATAAATATTCATTAGAAATCTAAAAATATTTCCTATATAATGGTATTTTATTTTAAATTTTTAGACATTAAATAATTTAATTTATTTATGACACAATGATGATGCAATAATTATCTAATTAATGAAATATTGACATAATTGATGTTATAAACACCAAAATAAATGTAATTTGAGACTTTTTAAGAATTCCACTAATTTTCTAGGTTACTATGATATATTAGTGTTGATTTAATCAACCTGGTTCGAACATATAATTCTGTTATGACTTTCAAAAAATCATAAATCAAATAGTGTCAAAATTGACACAAAATAGTTTTTAAATCAAATATTATATTATTAATTGTTATTTTATTCCTAAAAATCTAAGGTTCGGCCAAATTACTTAGATAAGGATATATATATTAATAATAAATAATTTGGAGTTCGTTTGGCATGTTATAGTAAGTGTATTAACCATATAGTGTAAGAAAACAAAAAGACACGGTAAAAGTTAAATTATTTAACTTAGAGTTAAATCTAATTGATAAGGTTAAAATAATACCCTAAACTTGTCTAAATTCTTTTGGATGATAGGATTTCGACCCATCCCCACTTTAGCTTCTAAATAAGACCCTTTGTAACCCTTATAAACCGATTTTGACTTTAATATAAAATAATATTTTGAGATATTCCTAAGGTGCCCCTCTCCTCCCTTATAAAAGGGTACCTCCTCCCCCTCCTCCTCACACCAATTTGATCACTCAATCTCGGCCAACCCCTGCCAAAATCCCTTATCCACTTCCCTAGAATAATCCTAGAGGTCCTGGTCTTCTTCAAAGACCAATCTTAGTTCCCTAAGTGGAGGATTCAATGAGGCGTTTCAAAGAAGAGGTAATATCCATTACCGATCTTTTCAATTTCTTTCTTCTTCAACTTCTTCTTCTTTAGTTGTTTCATGATAAAGTAATAACATCATTATTTCTTATATACTGATATGTTATTATAAATATGAAACAACTCTAATTCACCTTCTATCCATCATACGGAAAAATGAAATCACCGCGCGTGCGTACGTACGGAATACCGTCTCCACGCCGTGGTGTAATATATTTTCCGTCACCACCTTAATTGGATTGGTATAATGGTGTAATGAGTTACTATATATGATTATTATAAAGTTATATTGAAACTGAAATAGTATAAATACACTTCAACACAATTCCACGACCATGGGAACGATATCATCGCTCGTGCGTACGTACGGACTACCGTCTCCACGAAGCGATGAGATTCATTCTCCATGTTAACCATTTAAGAATGATTAAAAATTATATATAAGAAATAATAATGAAATATATGACATTATAAATCTACTTGATTTATGTATATATGTATGTCATCTACTTACTTCCATTCAAGACAATAAGGAAAGGAAAACGACGTTCATGCGTACGTACGGACTACCATCTCCATGAACGGTGTTTTTCATTTCATTTATCTATCTATTATATATATATATATACTGAATATATATGATATATAAATCATATTTTATATTCTGGAAGTAAGTAAATCATGATATAAGTAATAATAATGTCAAGAACAACAAGTCAAAACACATACGATAAATGAAACGATTTTACCAAAAACGCTTCTTTAACATGGAATTTACAAAAGAACGGGTAATATAAAGTCATAAGTGAACCATATATGATATAATAACAATGAATATGATTCTGTAATAAGTCAATGACATTATTTAAATCATTATACAGGAGGTTCGGACACATACGAAGCAAATCGGACCTAAGGTAAGGGAAATATCACAATCTCATTTTTATCCGAGATTGTTTATTCGTAAGTATTTACTGGGGTGTATTTTATCTTCCACATCCATGTTTCATCAATATGTAATATTACTTCCATCCACCTACAATTGTTTAAATCCATTTTTACCCTTCGGTGAGTTTTTAGTAATATGTATGAAAGGAATCTTTTGTCGTTTTTCGTACGAGGTACTTTTTGACTTTTCCGACAAAAGTACGAAGAATGTTTTTTTTAACTTATACGGCATGAATGGATTTTTAAAACATTATTTCCAAGAAGCTTCCTTTACAAGTTTTCAAGTTTATTTTTAATCAACTTCTTTTATTTTAAAGTTGTATGACATGTTATGAAAGGAAAACTGTTTTTGAAGAAGAAATGATATTTTCTTCAAGAATGGAGTTCAAGTGTTTTATCAAAATTATTTTCCATCTAAGATAATAAAGGGTTCTGTTTTTATCCCTATTATTACATGGATTTGATTATGTTGTGATGGAAACATTTTTATGAATTTTTTTATCTTATATGAATTGTTTTATGATGTTATGTTGTTTAAGAATCCCATTTTTTTTTATTACATGGGTTATGCGATGATGTATGATTTATGATTATGTGGCACACATAAGAAATGATTCATTATAAGATGGGTGGGACCTATATCTCCCTCCAATTCATAGGGTAAAGATTTCATATCTCATTAGATAGACATGGCTGGTATGGTAGGTTATACCGGTTCAGTGAAACAGGACTGAAACGAGGGTGACTCGATTCAGAAAGGGACTTTGTCCACTAAGATAGTCTTGGCAATGAGTCATGACTAACAAGAAATGATTCTCTATGATTATCTGTGTATTCCACAAAGTTTCATGTTTTATGTTATGCTTATTGGGATTTCATTTCACTACTATGATTTATCCCATGTTGTGAAATTATGCTCTCTTTTGCAGGTTAAGATTTCCAAAAGTTATGTTCTTATGAATATGATGTGATTGCTTTTTCTTTTGTTTACCCTTACTGAGCATTTGAGCTCACCCTTTTATGTTTTATTTTCCCCAAGATATAAAGAATGGGTTTTAGGTAAAGAAAGGGAAGATCTTTATGGGAGATATTGAAGATCTTTCACCACGATTAGAAGATTACGTTCCGAGTTTCCAAAGACACTAAACTATTACGATCCTTGTGTGTGTGTTTTTGTTATGTACTAAGTATTCCGCAAAATTAATGTAATGTCCATGTACGTCCGGCTTTGGGTCTCTACAGTTGGTATCAGAGGAAAAGTTTAGTCAACCGTTGGAAACTAGGATGCGAAAACGTTAGTGAGATCCCTAAAGATATTTCTAAGGTATGTCTAGGGATGTCCCTAAGGATAAGTATACGTATAGGATATAGTCCTAGAACTATGGTAACTATATTAGATTAAACCAAAGATGTTAGCAATTGAAGTTACTCCCCCTTTATTATGATTTTTGCCTCTCACACTATTCTTTTTTGGGTTTTAGAAAATTGCTGGAAATAAGATGATTCACGATAATGGAGGATATGATGGACAATGGAATGATATTCTTCATAATGAAATGGGATTTGGAAGTCCAAACATCATTATTATGCCGAATCAGCAATCTCATAATATGATCAATAAAGTAAAATTTGGTAAGTTTCCTGACTCGGCTAATAAGAGAAAGATGGAGTTTCATGATGATCTAGAGGAAAGAAAGTTCAATTTCCCCTATGTAAATCATGTGGGAAGAGGCATCAAGGAGAATGTTTCAAAGGAACTGGAAGATGCTTTGGGTGTGGAAAAGAAGGACACAAATCAAGTAAATTCAAAGGAAAAGGTTCAGTTAACAACATGGATGAGGATAATGGTATTGCTACGACATCAACAATGGTTAAATGTTTTAAATGTGGAATGTGCGGGCATTATGCAAACCAATGCCCTAAGGGAAAGTCTCATGAAGATAATCAGTATGGTCGTATGGGAAGTACTTATGTGGATGATGATGAAGAGACTACAAATGATATGTGAGATGAAAGAATTGTTGAAGCTCGATCAATGGTTTAAGAATGTAGTGGAATGATTACATGTTTATCATGTGTAATGTTGTATAAGTAATCTCATGGTACTATGGATTAAAGAGACATGTAAGGATTGTTACACTGTTGTCTGATTAATGTTACCAGTATCCATGAAAGGTTATTCAGATATTTTTGGAATGTAGATGATATGCGCATAATGAAGGGATAAGGAAAAAATTAAATGTTTGATAGTATTCATGAGCTCAAGACTGATATAATGAGAAGGTTATATCATGGTTTGAGTATATAGAATTTTTGGATTTTGGTATGTGGAAAGAGTTAACTTTTGACAGCATTCATGTTTTCACTATGGTTTAATGGGTATTCATTTTTTTTCAAGAGAATACATCATTAAGGTATTCACATGATTGGAATGTGACCAACAAGATATATGGGGGATAAATGATGGTATTCACATGCTTGGTTGACGACATTTCAAGTAATCATTTTCTTTATACTATGATCTTGGACCGAAGTATTTTAAATAAGCCTAAAGATTGTAATGGATTATGTTAACCATAAGTTAGTATTGTTTAAGTTTAGAATTTTTTTTGATATTATTTATGTGATGTTATAGTAATGTAGTTTTAGAAAAAGGACACCCTGTAGGACGGGCGACAGCCCATCGCTTCAGACAAGGCTGTGGGAATCGAACCCACAACCGAAGTGCGACTGGCCTTTATCGCCTACCACTGGCCTACAGGAAGTACCTGTTTAGTAGAAACTAGTTTTATTATATTAAGAAGTTTGATATATGAAGTATAAGTCCATTTTAGGAACCATATGTGATTAATCTCACTATATATCGACTTATGTATATAATTTTTTATAACCTTTTGTTTGAGACAGATGGAATGACCCGTCATTCTATCACATGATCTGCTAACACTTCACGAATAACAAATTCAACTTCATTTATTTAAGAGATGAATTGGAAATTGTTCAAGGCATGAACAACAGTGAGATTGTACCAAAATAAAGAAAGTATTTATTCTAATTCAAATTTTCAATTTAGGGAAATGATCTTGAAAACCAAAAATGTTGTCCTAATGATCTTATACCTGATGAATCAGATGGTACCTTAGATCGTCACAAATTTATGGATTTGTGATTGTTGGCTTTTCCATAGCCATGTTCTCTACCACTCTCCATCAGAACATGATGGTTAGATTTTTCTTCCATATCCATATTTTCACCTATGTGGAAACCCAATGATTAGTTTATTTGGGTAACCGTTAAGTTTCATACTTTTGTTTTAAAATATTGGTTCTGGTATTCCTTTTTACGATGTGGGTTTCTATTAAATAAACTTTCGAATAGTAAACCATTTATAACCCCGACGAATTTCGAGGGAGAAATTCATTTTAAGGGGGGTAGAATGTAACAGCCCGAGATTTTATGAAAAATATTCTTTTTAATTTTATTAATGTCTTGTGTTGTACGCTACACCAAAAGGAGCTTGCACAAAACGCATCTTTGACTTACCTTTCATTACACGCAATCGCAACCTTCCTCGATAGCGTGTGTAGTACGCAATACTGAGTTTCACTAAACAACGATATGCTATTAAAATATTATTATAACTAGCTGTTATGAATAGTAATTACCACCTTTTAAAATTTTAGAAATTTTAGCTCTCAAAATGGACTTCATTATTGGATTCGTAGTATCAAATTTAGCCAAAGGTGAAATTTTGGTACTTTTCGGATAACTTTCATATTTTGATGAATAGTGAAAATTACTAAATTTTAGTTAAAAACAACTTTTTCAATCGAAATAATTAATAGTGATAAATTATTAATTTGAGTGGTTTTAAAGTATATTTAGAATATATTTTTACAATTTAATACAATGTTGGTCATTGGATGTAATTTCACATTTAAACCAGACATAAACAAGTGTCAATCTTTTGATAGATATTGTTTCTTAAAAACACTCTATTTGTTTTAACAGTGGGATTTAATTATAAAATTAATTTATTCAACTTCTATGTTATGAATTTGGTAAAATAGACTTCATTTTTGAATTCGGAATATGAAATATAGCTTAGGATGAAATTTTGGCATTGTTCTGAAGAACATCAATTTTTGATGAAAAGTGAAACTACTAAGTGGTAGTTAAAAAAATTAATTTCTTCATAAATCTTAATTTGACCGCTTATGTGAATGGAATTTCAAAAATCCGAGAGACACGGTTGATGTCAGTAAGTAAAATATGGTTCAATGAGATGAAAATAATTTTTGGTGAATAGTAAATTTTTACTTTTTTTTACCACGGTTAAAAGAAAATAGGGTAATTAAGGGTAGAAATGATATTATTATTACCCTAACACATTTCCTAATTCTATTGAACAAGTGTAATTCGACCAAAAACAAAATTAGGAATAAAATATGACCATTTAGGCCCACATGGATTAGATTAGGACATTTATTATTAATTTATTTAAAGAAGGGTTAAAAGAGTTAAAATCAAAGTTTATTTACTAAAACATTTTTAATATGAGGTTATAAATAAGATAAATTCGACTATAAATATTCATTAGAAAGCTAAAAATATTTCCTATATAATGGTATTTTATTTGTAATTTTTAGACATTAAATAAGTTAATTTATTTATGACACAATGATGATGCAGTAATTATCTTATTAATGAAATATTGACATAATTGATGTTATAAACACCAAAATAAATGTAATTTGAGACTTTTTATGAATTCCACTAATTTTTTAGGTTACTATGATATATTATTGTTGAGTTAAACAACTCTTTTCGAACATATATTTCTGTTATGACTTTCACAAAAATCATAAATCAAATAGTGTCAAAATTGACACAAAATAGTTTTTAAATCAAATATTATATTATTAATTGTTAGATTATTCCTAAAAATATAAGGTTCGTCCAAATGACTTAGATAAGGATATATATATTAATAATAAATAATTTGGGGTTCGTTTGGCATGTTATAGTAAGTGTATTAACCATATAGTGTAAGAAAACAAAAAGACACGGTAAAAGTTAAATTATTTAACTTAGAGTTAAATCTAATTGATAAGGTTAAAAGAATACCCTAAACTTGTCTAAATCCTATTGGATGATAGGATTTAGACCCATCCCCACTTTAGCTTCGAAATAAGACCCTTTTGGAACCATTATAAACCAATTTTGACTTTAATATAAAATAATATTTTGAGATATTCCTAAGGTGCCCCTCTCCTCCCTTATAAAAGGGTACCTCCCCCCCTCCTCCTCACACCAATTTGAGCACTCAAGCTCGGCCAACCCCTGCCAAAATCCCTTCTCCACTTCCCTAGAATAATCCTAGATGTCCTGGTCTTCTTAATATACCAATCTTAGTTCCCTAAGTGGAGGATTCAAAGAGGCGTTTCATAGAAGAGGTAATATCCATTACCGATCTTTTCAATTTCTTTCTTCTTCAACTTCTTCTTCTTTAGTTGTTTCATGATAAAGTAATAACATCAGTATTTCTTATATACTAATATGTTATTATAAATATGAAACAACTCTAATTCACCTTCTATCCATCATACGGAAAAAATGAAATCACTGTGCGTGCGTACGTACGGAATACCGTCTCCACACCGTGGTGTAATATATTTTCCGTCACCACCTTAATTGGATTGGTATAATGGTGTAATGAGTAACTATATATGATTATTATAAAGTTATATTGATACTGAAATAGTATACATACACTTCAACACAATTCCACGACCATGGGAACGATATCATCGCTCGTGCGTACGTACGGACTACCGTCTCCACGACGCGATGAGATTCATTCTCCATGTTAACCATTTAAGAATGATTAAAAAGTATATATAAGAAATAATAATGAAATATATGACATTATAAAGCTACTTGATTTTTGTATATATATATGTCATCTACTTACTTCCATTCAAGAAAATAAGGAAAGGAAAACGGCGTTCATGCGTACGTACGGACTACCGTCTCCATGAACGGTGTTTTTCATTTCATTTATCTATCCATTATATATATATATACTGAATATATTTGATATATAAATCATATTTTATATTCTGGAAGTAATTAAATCATGATATAAGTAATAATAATGTTAAGAACAACAAGTCAAAACACCTACGATAAATGAAACGATTTTACCAAAAATGCTTCTTTAACATGGAATTTACAAAAGAACGGGTAATATAAAGTCACAAGTGAACCATATATGATATCATAACAATGAATATGATTCTGTAATAAGTAAATGACATTATTTAAATCATTATACAGGAGGTTCGGACACATACGAAGCAAATCAGACCTATGGTAAGGGAAATATCACAATCTCATTTTTATCCGAGATTGTTTATTCGTAAGTATTTACTGGGGTGTATTTTATCATCCACATCCATGTTTCATAAATATGTAATATTACTTCCATCCACCTACAATTGTTTAAATCCATTTTTACCCTTCGGTGAGTTTTTAGTAAAATGTATGAAATGAATCTTTTGTCGTTTTTCGTACGAGGTAATTTTTGACTTTTCCGACAAAAGTACGAAGAATGTTTTTTTTAACTTATACGGCATGAATGGATTTTTAAAAAATTATTTCCAAGAAGCTTCCTTTACAAGTTTTCAAGTTTATTTTTAATCAACTTCTTTTATTTTAATGTTGTATGACATGTTATGAAAGGAAAAATATTTTTGAAGAAGAAAGGATATTTTCCTCAAGAATGGAGTTCAAGTGTTTTATCAAAATTATTTTCCATATAAGATAATAAAGGGTTCTGTTTTTATCCCTATTATTACATGGATTTGATTATGTTGTGATTGAAACATTTTTATGAATTCCTTTATCTTATATGAATTGTTTTATGATGTCATGTTGTTTAAGAATCCCATTTTTTTATTACATGGTTTATGCGATGATGTATGATTTATGATTATGTGGCACACATAAGAAAGGATTCATTATAAGATGGGTGGGACCTATATCTCCCTCCAATGCATTGGGTAAAGATTTCATATCTCATGAGATAGACATGGCTGGAATGGTAGGTTATACCGGTTCAGTGAAACAGGACTGAAACGAGGGTGACTCGATTCAGAAAGGGACTTTGTCCACTAAGATAGTCTTGGCAATGAGTCATGACTAACAAGAAACGATTCTATGTGATTATGTGTGTATGCCACAAAGTTTCATGTTTTATGTTATGCTTATTGGGATTTCATTTCACTACTATGATTTATCCCATGTTATGAAATAATTCTCTCTTTTGCAGGTTAAGATTTCCAAAAGTTATGTTCTTATGAATATGATGTGATTGATTTTTCTTTTGTTTACCCATACTGAGCATTTGAGCTCACCCTTTTATGTTTTATTTTCCCCAGGATATAAAGAAAGGTTTTTAGGTAAAAAAAAGGGAAGATCTTTATGGGAGATATTGAAGATCTTTCACCACGATTAGAAGATTACGTTCCGAGTTTCCAAAGACACTAAACTATTACGATCCTTGTGTGTGTTATTTTGTTATGTACTAAGTATTTCGCAAAAGTAATGTAATATCCATGTACGTCAGGCTTCGGGTCTCTACAAAAACCGTGGGTATAGGTCACTTTTGTGTGTGCGGGAAATTTTTTTTTCGCGGGAAGGAAATTTTTTTTGGCGGGAACCCTATACCCACGGTTCTTCCCTCTATACCCACAGTTTTTATAACAATATTTAACTAAATATATATATATATACATATAGTTGATGTTAGGGTAGTGGTAAGATTTCGTGTTTGCAGCGAAGAGGTTGCGAGATCGAAACTCAGCGCCTGCATTATTTTAGGACCTATACCCACGGTTTTGAAACCGTGGGTATAGGCCGTTTACACCATGGAAATTGACTATATTTCGGTGACACGGTGGCATGACACCTACACCCACAGTTTTGGAAAACTGTGGGTATAGGATGGGGAATTATCCCGACGCCGTTCCAGCCCACAGTTCCCAAAACCGTGGGTATAGGCTATACCCACGGTTTTGGGGGCCTATCCCACGGTTTTGAACTGTGGGTATAGGCTGTTTTTCTAGTAATGTATGTTTGATCTATTAGAATCCAAAAAATATATTTATCGCAACCACGTATGTCCTTCTTTCAAATTTCAAAACACATAAGTTAAAAAATAATGTTTGATGGATAATTTTTTTGTGGTCACATTGTATTTAGTAGTTAATTTAAGCACATATTGTTTCCTTTTAAAATCTCATGATTTTACAATCAGGGTGACAAAAGGGTTAGGCATCGGTCAGTCAACAGTGTCAGCATCAGTGAGTCATGAGCATCAGTGTCATTGAGACAAAAGTGTTAGTGTTAGTGATTTAGGCATCAATAGGTCGATACGTCAGAGAGACAGGGAATTTGTAGTTCATGTTTTCTGTAGGGAAAGACTTTGTTAGGTTGTTTCATTCGTAGGTCAATGTTAGTGACTCACCCATCAATGAATCATTTCCATTTTTACAATATTTTCAAAATTTTCTATTTTCTTCCCTCTTACATCTTATTCGACTTAAATCGAATTTAAATCCTTCATCTTGAGTTTTCCAAGACATTCAAGGTGTATTAATTATTTCATTAAATATCCTACGGTTTTGGGCGATTTCAGATACCCAAACCATGTGATCTGGACGGTGGACTCTTATTAATGTCTTTTAAACTCGTTCTTCCTTTAAAACAAGATATTTCTCTTCAAAGGAGGGATATTTGATTTAGTGTGTGTTTTTTCATTTCCCCTTGGTGTTCCTAGAACCTCCTTCCATGATTAGTTGTGTTTTTTTTCTAGAGGTCACATACCCATTTTCCTTGGCGCTCTTCGCTTCTACTTTCATGGTCCCTTATTCTTGGCGCAAGGAGAAACATCAAAATTTTTATCATCCAGTAGTGATTTCCTAAAACAATATCTAATTAATAATCATGCATGGTGGGTGAACCAATGATTTGTTGTGAATAACATATTAATAAATTTCATAAATTATAATAAATAAATAAGAAGGGAAAGTGGTAATATGATAATAGGGTAAGGAAATAATAGGCTAGTTGTGGTTTGACGTTGATTTCCTATTTTATTTGTTATAATTTTTAATGTTATGATCTATTGTGGTTGTAAATCCTTATTAAATATAGGGTTGTTTTTAAAAATTTCATGAAAACTGGTGGGGTTTTATTTCTTTATTATGATGTTTGATAATCGGGGATAACATCAAAACCATCTTGAACATGTACAATTGGATAATTGATACAGATTCCCTAGTATGAAAAACATCGTATGATCACCCATTTTTATCAATTGTAATAAATAACGATGTTAACGAATCATAATATATATATATATATATAAACTTTATGTTGATAGGTGTAGTAGAGTTTTTTCATCCGTTGAGTTTTGAAACATGCTTGAGTTTTGTGGTGCTATTGTTAGGAGAACTATTATGGGTACAAAGTTTGATAGTGGAGTCAGTTTCGTAAAAGGGTGTGGTATCTGTGTATAGAGGGTGTTAGGGTTACTAGTTTTTTATATTGTACTTTTGTGTGGGGTAGTAAAGGGGGTTTTTTGGTATCCTAGTTTGAGAGATTGATTGATTGCGTAATGGATATACTCAATGGCATCTGAACATCCATTGTTGTATCATAGACATCAAATGATATTAGGTTATGGGATTGTGGTGTGTTTAGAAACTTTTATGTCGAGGGACTGCATCTGGTAATATTTAGGTAGCAGGGATGTGGGACTGGGTTGTGAGAGAAATATTGTGCATCATAATTTTAAAAATTTACTGTTGGATGTAACTAAACAGGTGTCTAAAAAGATTGTGAGTTCATATAGTGGACTACAAATATGTTATTGTGCGGTTTTGAAGTGGGGCTGCAGTTTGGGATTGATTTTTTTTTGTGTGTCTATGGTTGGTATCTTCTCGGTCGTGTTGAAATAAATTATAGTGAATCCCATATATAATGAAAAGGCTTGTTGGTAAATGTGAAGTGAGTGGGTTAGTGTGGTTGTGCATATAGGGGTAGTAGCGAAAGTGGTTTTGAGTGGGCTGATTGTTTATTCCGGAATCGATAGTTTGTGTGGAGTTTTTTATTATCTAAATATATAAATATTAGTTCATTTTTTTTTATATGCAGCCCACCCTTGTTCAGATCCATGTGAAAAACACCCACATTTCATGGTGGGGTGACATTCCCAACATCCCAGTGGAAGGACAGATGTCTGGTAATTGACATTATTTCTCAAACCCTCTTCATTGTCCATACCACTCAGGTGTATCTTGGTAGTATATAATTTCTTGAGGGTTACCATATTAGCAAATTATTCAAGAATTATTATTGTGGATGAGAGGCATATGTGTTTGCAGGCCAGGATTGATTTCCCAAGTTTCTTGAGGTTAAGGCCCAAGTTATTGTGGGATTTATTGTGTGTTATTTGATCCCCAGGTGTGTGTGGGTAGATTTTAGTAGTTGTACTATGTATGAGAATATTTTTAATATTATGATGTCTATAGTTAGGGATGAGAATTTAAATAGAGGGAAATTTATTTAGGATACCCAAATATCGATGTGATTTTATTACTAAATTACACAACTTATGATATTTGATGAGTATTACTAGGAGAGGCTAGGCTAGTTAGTACTACAGGGAATGATCAGTGAGGTTCTACAATTTTCTCATAGGTATGTTAGAATGTTCCCTCACTTGTGCATGTGTGGATTTAGTTTTCCTACTGTGTACACATTTATACTCACCATACTGTTAAAATACTATTTTTATGTTTCTAGGAGGACCTTGAGGAACGTTCTAGACATTACTATCTCGGGCTATATGATTTTTTGTTGTTGATTCTTAGTATCATTTATTTTAGTACCTTAAATTTGTTTTTTTCCACATTTTATAAGATTTACATTATAGCATGCATATGGGGAAGAATTTTGATTTATCTTTTACTTTTGGTATTTGGAGTTTCTTGGGATTTACCATCTTATCCCTGGTCATGTTCTATGTAAAAAAAGCACAATTCCTTAATATTATATGAGATTCTATTCCCTTTTTTCTAATCCCTTCTCTAGGTTTAAATGGTGGAAGGAATTGGGGGTTAATTTTCTTTCATTTATCTTGAGTAAGGAAGGGTGTGCACTTTGATTTCCCTTCCCACATGTTGAAGGAGGCGGGTAATGAAAAAATGGTATCAAAGGATGGTTTTTGGAGTTTTAGAGGTAGGATGGAGTTAGAGTTCGGTACAATGACGATTTCATGGGATTTTTGGGAAACAGTTTTATGTAATCTTGGTACGTCAGATAAGATAGGGTAGATGGGCTAGGAAATGGGATTTTAGCCCCCCCCCCATGATTCAGTGAAAAGACACTATACATACTAAATGACCAAGTGAGGATACACCGATTATTGGGTAGAGACCCTTGGAATTTTACATGCATTATAAAGAATAGTGTTATTGTGTTTAATTCATTTTTTTTGAGTATAAAATAAATAAAGTGTTAAACAAATTTATTAGAAAATTTCCACCCTACTCGGGCTTAGGAGTTCATTATTTACATTTTTAGTTATGGAACATGAATGTTGCCCACATGTTTTATGATCAGTTGAGGCCTAAAAGTTTGATTCAGTTGATCAGATGAGGGGAAATACAGTGAAGGAAGACGAACAGTGGTAGAAGACACATCATTCCTTCTAGTTGATGATCTCATGAAAGTATGAGGTCCTTGTCGCGGACATGGAGATGGATAGTCAGCTTGAAGAGATGGTGATCGATTTCAGCTCGATCTGAGCATTGATATAGTTCTGGGTTCCTCTGGAAGTGACCCAGATATAATGACATGTGCATCACTAGTGGACACATTACCTTCTTTATAGGAAGGAAGCCGAGGGTTCATGGGATGAATTTTAGAAGGAGTTCTGGGTGGAATTCCATTCTTCCACGATGAAGGCTGAGAAGATGTAAAGCTTCTCTTCCTCCAGCAAGGGTGTATATCATTAAGGTAGTTCAACATGAAGATCAATGATCTCATGCACTTTGTACCAGATCTCTTTTCAGACCAGGATTCCTGAGAGAGATGCTTAGAGGAGGCACATTGGCCTTCTCTTAAGTGTGCCCTTACTCATTTCACTCTACCAACATACATAGTGGTTTTGATGAAAGAAGAGGTAATATAAAGGAATAACTCACTATGAGGTGTGCCAACAGAGGGGATCCAACTGATTTCATCAAAGGAAAAAGAAATAAGTAGTAGTTCTATGTCGTCAGGGCCATCTAGGTTTCGGCTAGCTGGAAGTGGGCCCAAATACTTCATGTTTTGATCTCTAAGTGCTCCACCATTCGCCATGGGCCTTGGACTGAGGGGTTTGTTTGTGGAGGACGTGTACATCTTTTGAACTAGTTCCCAATATCAGAATTTTACAATGGGGGTGGGATGGTTTAACATCCACCTCCTCAACAACAGTTTCTAGTCATACCCTTCTAAGAACATTGGTAGTGAGATACCATTAAACCGCAGGTAGACATTGCAAGAGGAGGCGAACCTCAGGGCACCCCTCTGGGACCTCAACTAGGTAATGGTCAGAGAGGTGTTTGGTAGCCGATGTGTAGAGGATATAGGTGTTGGAATTTTCACACCAAAAAGGTACCGGTTCTTGTAGTTCCAGAGGACATTCGTGGTACCATCAGCTTGTTTAGTACTCTTATGTTTTATTTTTTTGATTTAGGAGCATCAAACCCCTTTGTTGCACCCAGTCTAGACCATATAATGGGAATATATATAGATAGAATTTTTGTTCTCCTAGAGTTGTGTATTCCAATTGGTGTTTATGCTAGCCTGTTTGATGTTTGTAGAAGTTGTATACTAATTTTAGGATTACATCATTCCATTGGGGATCATCTTCAATTACAGATTCATCCATATGATTCCATTATATGAGTTGACTGTTTTTTTCTATCTACAAGATTATTTAAGGTTCTGGAGTGGGGAATGTTCTCGGATATGGGAATGCAACGTATATCGTTCATTAGTCATCAGAGATTTCCAGAGGTTACCATGCGTGTGAAGCCACATCAGTATTTTTTATCTAGGCACTCTGCAGAATCATTAGATACCTAGATGATGGATGTTATGGGGGTTTTTTGAGAGTTCATGGATGACTTCCTGATTAGGTTGTGACTCTACCCCCTCGAAGTGATGTTGAGTTTGGGAAATACTTACAACCTGGTGCCTGTTCGATTTCGATGGCTTGATATCATATAAGGCCTTCGGAGATATAAGAGTTGAACATTCCAAATGATGACCTGATAAGGAAGGGTTTTTTTTGCCATGTGTGTCGTCATGGGGTTCCCCAGTGTTGTTCATAAAGAATACAGATGGTGGTCTAAGACTATAAATAGACTAATAGAGACTGAATCCAGTGATGGTCGAGAACCATTACCCCTTAAAAATATCGATGATAATTTCAACTATTTATAGGGGGTATGATGGTTCTATAAGCTTGAAATATTGTATGGAAATAATCAATTGAGTGTAAAGGATGGTGGCTTGATGAAGACTAATTGTAGTTGTAGGTATTGGCACTTTGAGTTCATGGTCATGTAATTTGGTGTCACAAATTCACCAGTCATGTTATAGGGGATCATGAACTCTATTTTCTAGGAGTTCCTTGACTATTTATTCATCGTTTTCATTGATGAAATCATACTCTACTCAAGGTTAGAAGAGGTGAATTCTAGACATCTAGGGATTTTCTTCAAGGTCCTCTAATAACACCATCTCTACAAAATGTTGTGTAAGTGCATGTTCTAGAAATGAGAAGTAAAATTACATGGACATGGTGTGTCTTAAAAGGGATATTAGTGGACACATTGTTGTTCGATGTGGTTTTTTAGGGGAATCACCAAATAATGTGGTTGAGATTTTTAGTTTCCTTGGACTGGTAGGCTTTTATCATAGGACCGTACCCGACTTCATTCATGTTGTAGCTCCATTAATAAAATTAACTTTAAAGGCCAAGCCTTCATGTGGAGTGAGAACTTTTAGGAAGCATTCATCTTCAAAAATGGGAATACGGGAAGTTCCCTAGTGCATAGGTTTCAGTAGGAAGGAGTGATGTTCAATGTGTATTGGGATGCTTCCAACATAGGCTTGGGATGTGTGCTGATGTAGCAGTGGGGAGTGATATTTTATGCATCTATGATGTTATGTCCTAGTGAACATAATTATTCCACCCCTAATATAATGTTTTCAGTAGTTGTGTTCGTGATAATGTTTTTGTGGCATTACCTATTTGTGGAGCATTTTTTGTTCATCATAGATCACAATAGCATGATTTATATCATTTACTAGTGAGACATAAGCTTATGGTAGCGACGATGGATGGAGATACTTCTGGATTATAACATCGAAATCTCTTGCACCCAATGGATGGGGAACATGGTAGAGTCTATTTATTTTAGATGATGGGGAGGAACATGGTAGAGTATTTATTTTAGATGATTGTGTAGTCTTCCATGATGAAATAAGTATAGGGATCTCAGTTGGGATACTTTTTTTATGTAATGCATGATCATATTTTCCTTGGTGATGCACCAAAAGGATGGTCAGAGGATAGCCGGAATCTGATCTAGTTCTTTGGGAAGCTATTTTTCCCAGTTGAAATTTTTGAGGGAGTTCTCTGTGATATTCATAGATCACCCATGGAGGTGCATCCATGAATATCTATGATGTACCAAGGTGTGTGGGAAATTTTTTTGTGGCCCAAGGTAAATGAGGCAGTGGAAGAGTGTGAGGAACGATGCCTTATGTGTCACTAGGTGAAGGCCAATCACCATTTTCTGGGAGGTTTATTTCAGCCCTTGGATGTTCCAGAGATGATGTGGGATGACATCATGATGTATTTTTTCACAGTATTACACAGGGATTATGGAAGATGTGATTCAGTTTGTGTAGTGGTGGAGTGGTTGATGAATTTATGTAAATTATTAGAGATCATGGTGCTGAGAATAGTGGATGCCTTAGAACAGAAGTATGTAGATCAGGTGGTACAAAGGAAATGAGTTCCTAGATCCACTGTCTCAAATCCAGATACACGTTTTATGTCATGAGTATAGAGTTGATTTCATTATTCCTTTGGCACCCAGTTACATCTTATCACATCATTCCACCCTCATATGGTAGGAAAAATAGATAATACCATCCATACATTAGAGGATAATGTACGAGCATGTGTTATAGTCTTTGTAAGACCATGGGGTTGACAGAAGTCCCATGATGTGGATTCCTTTAATAATAGAAATCACTCTACCATTGGAATGAATTTTTTTGATGACTTTTATGTAAGATCATTTTTTTACTTGTATGATGGACATAGGTGGGGGAAGAAACCCTTCATGGACTAGAAGTAGTGAAGAGAACTATAGAGAAGGATCAAATTCTATGTGAGGGGATGAAGGCATCTTAGGACTAGCGGAAGTCATATATGGATCATCTGAGGAGGACCTCTGTGTTTGGGGTTGGGGATCATGTTTGTATAATGGTCCCCCCTTGGAGCGGACAACGAAGTTTCATAAGAGGAAGCATGATTTGTCCACGAATCATTGGACCATTTAAGATGTTGGGATGAGTTTTTGAGGCGTATTATCAACTGCAATCACCAAAAATGTTGGAGAGAAAGCATGATATCATTCATGTGTCTTATCTACATCACTATCTTCACAATGATTCCCGCATCCTAGACTGGAGAGATTTAAATGTCGAGGAAGATCCAAAATTCGGGGAATTACCATTATGAATTGATGATCATTCAAAAAAGGTGTTTTATTTATGGACTATTCCTTTGTATTGTGTGTTATGAATGCATGGTTCCATTTAGGAGAGTGAGTTGGAGAAATAAGCACATATGTTTTCCCAATAACCTGAGTTGTTTTGAGTTTTGTTCCTGTGATTTAAATTTATTATTTTATTTTGATGTAATTATTGACTTTGTTATATATTAGATATGGTGTTTCCATATTCTCTAAATATGTGGGATGTTTCGTGATAATGGGGAGGGGATTACCTAATCTGGAATCAAGAAACATTAATATGGATGGTATTAAACCTGCATAGGCGAGTCAATTCATTCAAAAGTGGATAATATATTAACATGGAGGAAGGAGATCCCTAATACATATATCTCTAAAATGTGACCATTGGTGTTTTTCGGTTGTTTTTTGTAGTGGGGCCTTAATTTATGCACTATTACTTAGTTGATAAATATCAAAAATATATCCTAAGATATTGATGTTTTCACTCCATCATTAGAATAAAACAATGAGGCCTACTCTAGAGATATATCTTAAAGGGTGGTTGTCTGGACCCTATCTCTTTAGGATTAGTTTGAATTATTGAGTACAAGATTATTATGATAGCTATCTGATGTGATGACACATATTTCCAAAGACCCTCAAATTGTGAAAAAACAGTGTTTATTGTGTTTTGTGAGGCAGCCATGGATTATTTCAAGAGTATTCAAAATTTCTAGTTTTTAATCAGAATGATAGTGTATTGGGATGTCATTGCATCATCATGTTAGTGCATTAGAGAGTCTTGGAATTGGTAGTTCAAGTCATGGGGAAGTCGGGAGGGTCCACAATGGTGAGTCAGGAGTATCAGTGTTGGTGAGTTAGGAACATCATTGTCGGCGAGATATGGTGTCGGTAGGTTGAGGCATCAGTAAGTAGAGGCATCGATTTGTCATCGTGTTAGTATCTCATCATTGTATACTCACCCATCAGCGAATAACCCATCTGCAACTCACCCATTAGAAAATCATTTGATGTTTTCATAGTTTTTCTCATTTTTTTAGTTCTCCCCTCGTATATTTTATTTGATATAAACCAATTTTGAAGCCTTTTGTGGTTGTTTTTAGGAGGGTTTCAATGATTATTAATTATATATTTTAATATGCTAACATTTTGGGTGATTAGAGATACCCATACCATGTAATCTTGACCACGATTTCATGTTAATGTATTTTAGAACCGTTCTTCTTTTAAAATAGGTGGATAATCATCAAATTTGAGATCATCCCTTCCTTGCATGTTTTATATTTCACCTTGGTGGTCCAAATTCCTTACTCCCTTGATGTGTTTTTATCCTTTTCTTGATATCTCCAGTCCATTTTCTTGGGAGTTCTTTGCTGCTGCTCGTGCGATCACATATTTTAGGCGCAATGAAGAACTTCCTTCCTTTAATCATACATCATAGATTTATAATACATCTCCTTAATAAATAATCATTCATGGTGGGTGTAATAATTATTATTTTTTACGAATAGATGAATAAATTTCTTATGAAAATAAGAAATACATATATAGGGAATGTGATAAACAGATAATGGTGTAATAGAATAATGGGATGCGAGTGTTGTGTCATTGATCACCTATTTTATTTTTTTTCTTTTTAGATTTTATGATCTATTCTAGAATTAAATCCATCATAAAAACATGGATGTTGGAGGAATTTTGCAAAACATTGGTGTTGTTTTGTTTATTTTGTTATGATGTTTGATAGTCGTCCATAACATGAAAACTATGTATATAGGTACACATGGTTAATTGAAATTGGCTCACTAGGATAGATACCCTTGTATGTTCACCCCTATTTAACAAGTACACTATAATATGGTTTTTACCAAATCTGAATATATATATATATACACAATTTCTATTGATCGGTGGGGATGATTGCATTGTTTTATTGAGTTTTGATACTTGTGTGAGTTGTATGGTGCTGCTGTCAGGAGAATGAAAATGTGTACAAGGTTGGACCACAGATTTGGATCTGTATGTATGGTGTGGTATGTGTGTGTATCAGGGTTGTGGGATACTATTAGTTGTTGTGGGATTTTTATGTGGTCTAGTAAAGGGAGTCTCTTGGTATCCCAGTTTGACAGCTTGTTTGATTTATGAATGGATCGACTCATAGGAAGTTGAACTGCCTTTATTATGTCATGTACATCGAATGATGATGAAAAATGGAACTACAGTGCGTTTATGAACATACCTATAGTTGGACTACATTTGGTAATATTTTTGCAGTGGGGATGGAGCAATTTTTTTAATAGAAGGATTGTTCGGCATAATATTGAAGATTGATTTTTGCAAATGGCTGAACATGTGTCTAGGTAGATTGTGGGTTTTTACAACAGACTATAAATCACGTTATGTTATGTTGTGTAGTGGGACTATAGTTTAAAAATGATCTTCTTTTGGTGTGGTTTTGGTGGTTATATTCCGAGTAGTTCTTGAAAAAATTACAGTGAATTACTAAAATAAATAAATGGTATGTGGTTAAAATAAAAGAGTTGGATTTGTTTGGTTGGACATATATTAGTAATAGTGAAATTGATTCTAAGTGGGATTGTTGTTTGTTTGGAAACCCAAAGATTAAGATGAGTTTTTTCTTAAATATATGTATAAATTGTAGTTCCTTGTGATTTATATACGTACCCCACCCTTATTTAGAACCATGTGTCTAACACCACAATTTCTTGTCGGAGGGTTCAGTTACAAACATCTCAGTGGGAATGTCATTATCCCTACTTCATCTTAAGGATGGAAGGAAATGAAACTTTTCAATCCCTTCCCTAATTTTTAGGGAGGAATTTCAGGATAATTTTGTTCACAAGATGTAAGTAAGACGTACCAAATTTGTTTATCATTTAATATTTACAATAATGTAACTGCTTCACAATTGTACATTGGGATTAACCTATATCATTTATTCACACCAATAAACTACTTGGGATCAGGAAAATCATGCCCAAATAATTCCCCAACATCTATTATATCATCTTATAACCTTTCCATTTTGGTTCAATTAAATCCACTATTGGCGTTTTTTGAAAACAAAAAGCAGTTAACTGAAGAACTGGTAACATTCTTCAACAAGCACATTTGTTTTATTTGTTCCTACCCCCATTACATTAAAATTAATTTAATATTATATAACTAATACATTATTATCAATATACTTATACATTTTTATATTAATGGTATGACCTACATCATCACACACTTTTATCAAATGGGATACACAGACCTCATTCATGTGTATGGTGAACTACCGTCTTGCGAACTGATGTCATCCATTCATCCATTATATCATCTAATTAGTGGGAATAATGATGGAAATATTATTTTTATATAATATATGTGATAATTATAATAAATTAATTCTAATTTAATTTTTATATTACCCATAATTTCATTCTTTCAATTTTTTGGGGAATATGATAACTTCATTTGTGGATGTTTGGACTACCGCCTCCACAGAGCGATGTGATTCATTCTTTATTTTATTGTAATATATGATGGATTTATTTAACAAAAATATGATATATATATATGAAATAATATTTAAAATATAAATTTAATATATATTAATATATATATATATATATGACAATTACTTTCATGTATTTAAAAATATGACAAGCAAATGGAAACATCAGTCATGCGTACATACTGCCTAACATCTCCATAAAAGGGGAATTTAGTTAAATATTACTTTCATTTATAGATTATTATAAATACTTATATAAAAAATATATATTGCATTTATATCAGGTTTTACATTTTGGATATAATTAAATCATGATCTATTTAAGAGTAAAATGCATGAGGATACTGTTTCTGATCATGGAGGATCATGAGTTTGGTTCTCACACAGCCACCAAGTGATAGTCTTGCATGTTTTTGTGGTGTTTTTTGGGTGGGATTGCTGGTTCTCATATAACCTCAAAGTAATTTTTATGGTGGGTTCACTTTTAACCAAAAATTATTTTAGAAACCAAAAATAGAAATAAAAAATTTAGTCAACGAATGAAAATTCCAAACATATATGAAAAACAAATAGAATATTACGCAAAAACTAACATTGACACAAACTGTTAACAAATGGGTAATAGGAAATCATAATCATAGAATATATTTTATAATATATACTATTTTTTTTGGTCAATTTAGAATAACATTATATTTATTATACATTATTTATTTACATGTACCATGAAATTAAATACTTAACATAAGTTAATTCCAAATAAAATTTTATATGTGTGAGATACATGCCATATTAAGAAATCATTTTATTTATGTGGTGAGTATTAAACGCAATTAAATTTTATTACATTAATTTAGATTATTTCATTGTATTAAATGTATTAATTGATTTTCTTTATCATGTGGATCACAATCCAAATGGTACGATTGTAGTAATGTTATTTCTAGTTTCACTTTTATTTCAATGAGACTTATTCTATATTCACCACTTCTTTATTTGGTGTGGTTTATATACTAACCATTAATGTATTATATTATTATTATATGATAATTTTTGGGAACTAACATATCTTTTTAATTATATATCATTATTGGTGTTTAGAGTTCAAAAGCTATCAAATCAGAAATGTAATTGATTGTCAATTTTTTACCGTGAGGAACATTTTATGATCTTGAAACATCCCTCCTCCTCATTGGATTGAGAATGTAGGAGGACTGATTCATGGCCTTAAGTGAAATTTGATGATGCCAATGGATGGTAATAACTGTTGATGGGTTTAATGCTATTTGGAGGATAATTTATAATTGTTGGAAAAAACATCTTACCAACAATACATAACGAAACATACCACTAGATGATTCATGATAATCATGAAAGACAACTAAACATTTATTTTAACAAATTCATACTCAAATAAGGTTCCATATAAGAAAACTAAAACATCAATGTAAATATTGTAAGATAATATAATTACACTCCAAGACAAACATAAGACACCATGCTTCATAATCTCAATGATCCAACATCACCAAACTGCCTATGTATCATGATGTAGTTTTGAACATGTTAATCTTTAACTTTTACTATGTATTGGTAGGTAACATATGTAAAAGTACTAAATTGACATTGTATTGGTGGGTACTAAAATTGAGTAGGTTTTCCCAAATTACATCCTTGTCACACTAGTAGAATATAAGTGAAAAAAATATTTATGTAAATTTTTTTATATAAACAATTCCCACAATTGTTTTTAACTAAATATAAACATCCTATAAAATAGTAATATAAAAAAACATCCAAAAAATTGTAAAAAAAAACAAGTTCTGAAAACATTTTATAACTAAATTTAAACTAATTCCATTGTCTCACCATTTTCTAGAAAAATCTATTTTCCATGAAAACAGCTGGCCAATACTTTGAATCCATATGTCAAGTTCTCATTTCAATAACGATTAAATTCTACAAATCCTACCATGCATGCTTCGTAATGAATGTTCAATACTCAAGGATGGTTTCTCAATGACTTACCATGTAATCACATGATAATTATGTCCCATGTTCCACTACACTTAATTCACTAAAATCAAAATCATATTTCAACCAATCCTCATTAATGTAATATAAAAACACACACACGTATGCCAAACACAATTTTCAAAACAAATATTACACAATTATTTCAATAATACAGCCATTTCTTGAAAACACATTTTCCAAAAATCCATTTTATAAATCCATCAAATTTATAATTTAAAATTACTATTTTAAAATCAATAAATAAATAAATATACAAATCAATTTACCATAATAACAAAAAATCACAAAAAATCATAAATAATCACTAAATATGATTTTTATCATTAATTTCACCAATGTTTCACAAAAAAAATCAATTAAATATAAAAATTTGAAACACATAAAATGATTTCTAGAAATAGGAAATGAGATTGAAAGTACATACATTTAGTATTTTGGCATAAATGATAAACCTAACAAGAACACCAATAAAACAAGGTTAAATTTACATGAACCCTCCATAGATCTCCTACCCTAACACAACAATGGACAAATATAATATTATTATACATCCAAACATATATATCTACCCTTATTGGGAGAATATATATGAAGCCATGAGGAGAGGATATGTATATCTAAGAAACACGACATGAATGATGATGAATTAACACATACAGCGAATAGTCAACTTCTAATCACTAATTGAAGCCTTTGGATTAACTCTAGATTAATGGAAGTATCTTTCTTGTACATTGGTGAAGAAAAAAAATACAACTATACATACATAGGAGGAGTAATGGGGAATTAAACATTAAGGCTCACCATGATACACTTTTAAAGGAGTTAGTTTTGACCCGCACACGGTTAAGATCTACAGATAGACAACATGCGTCCTAACCATGCGTTAGATACTGTGTTAAATAAGACCCTTCAAAAGATCTCCTCAAACAGTCTCTGAAACCATGCTCCAACCATGTCAAAGCCACAGCCTCAAACATCTAAAACCACATGGTTTCACCTAGGTTATCACAAAGTTAGTACAAACCGTGCACCTCCTATGTGTTGTCCCATTATCCCAAAAGCACAAATAAATATCTCCAAACTCTCCCAAAATTCACCCGCATATATTATTCAAATAAACTTTTAATTAAAGGGTTTCATTCTTGAAACCGTGTGTTCTATAATCTCGCCACCATTGGCCTCTCCGCCCCAAGATTGTATAAAACCACCATTTCCTTAAAAGTGTTTCAGAATTTTCCCATTAATTTCCTTCTCGAGTTACCATGTCGCTTTCTAAATTTTAACATATTTCCATAAATCCCATAGTACACTACTATATTTCCATAAAATATTTTCTCTTACCTATCCCTAATCCACACCATGATATTTACAAATGAAGCATCTAACTCTAGGTCAATGTGATCCCATATGATCATAAGTTCAGGATCTGGTTGGTTCATTTTCAACTGAGATACATGGAACACATTATGCACGACATTGTACCATGGTGTAAATTCAAACAGATATACCAACTCTCTATCCTTTAACAGTATATCGAAAGTGATTATGTATTGAATAAATAACATTCCCTACTTCCCTAAATGTCAATGACCCTGACTTTGAGAAATCCATAAGAACAAATGATCACCCACCATGAACAACAGTAGTCTACGACAATGACCCACATTGGATATCTCAGGAATCTTATATATCTCCTTTAATTTCATGGTCAACTGAATATTTTCTTCGTTTCATAGACATGTCCTAGTCCAACTAGTGAATTCTCACATATGTTCTCCCAAAAATGGGGAATGAGAAAGAAAATTAAAACATTATTTAAAATTATCGATATGTATTGAGGAATTATAGTTGTTATTATATGATAACTCAACCAATGGTTCACGATCATCCCATGATCCATGAAAATCCATTAGACATGTCTGTAACATTTCGTCCAACATTGGAATTATCTTTGTAGATATCCTATCCATATGTGGATGATTCACCATACTAATACTCAGATGTGTCCCAAATATGTTTTATTAGGATTTCCATAAATGAGACATGATCATTGAATCTTTGTCAGACACTATTGAAACTGGTATTCCATGTCTCTTTAGAACTTTTTGGGAAGAAATTTTGGATAGACCCTCCACCATACGAGTTTCACAAATATGTATGAAATTATATGAATTGGAGATTAAATCCAATATCACTCATATGAAATGATGATTACAAAACAATATTTGGAGATCTATAATAAAATCCAAAGCTATCTGCTCCCACTTATAGACAAGGATAAGTATTGCATTCAATATATCCAATGGTCCTCGATTCTCTTCCTTAACTTGCTTACATGTTAAGAACTCTGAAAAAAGTTGATCTACCTTACAATTATTTCAATTCCAATAGATATTTTATTTCAAATATTTATACATTTTCATTATTCATGGATGAAAAATGCATCTATAAAGGTGGTAGGCATGAAGATGTTTCTCATGATAAGCCGTAGGTATAGCCATCCCATTCCTAAATCACACCACTAATATCCAATCTATTGTCCAGCTATCAGTGGTACCCCCACGTTTGTGTTTTGAACTCATTTTATCACATTCAAAATTGGATTTCATTATGACCATGACCATCATTACCAAATCTGGAACCACGAAACATGAAATGTGAATTTAAACACCACCTTGATCCTCACATTCCACATTCATATCTACTAGAACCAGCAACTACTTCCAATCATCTGATGCTTTTTTTCCAACTATGAATATTAGTTTTTCCTAAATGCATAATCCACCATATTTCTTTTTTTGGTTTATTAATAAAATCAAAGTCTATAATGTTGAGATACCCCATCCATCTCTTTGGCCTTAGATTAAAATTTTAGAGTGGAAAATATTCTTCAATCTCTTATGGTCTTTAACAACCATAATTTTCTCACAAAAGAGATAATGATGCCATGTCATCAAGGCTTGGCTGACTAAAAAAACTATAAATCATGTCTTGGGTAAATCTTCTCATGCACTCTAAACATAAAATATTCATAAGAAACAAAATGGTGTTGTTTCATTATAATGCATCCCATACCTTATCCTGAAGCATCACAATACACCACATAACTAGGTAATGATTCCAGTAATATCAATATAGGTGCATATGTAAGATGAAATTTCAACGCATGGAATGACATTTAGAATTACTCAATCCATTGAGATAGAAAATTATTCTCTGTAAAAGATATCATAGGAGATGTTAGTCATGAGAAGTAAAAAAATGAAATGTTAATAACCATAGATACCAAGAAAACATCCAATCTCAAATACATTCTTCAGAAGATGAAAGGGGATAAAAATGACTCTATTCTCAATATCCACTGAAATAAATCTTTTATAGATAACATGGAAATGATTTCTTTACTATAATATCCAAAAAACACTTTTATAACATGGAATAAAAATGAGGATCTATCAACATTCCCAACACTACATCCATGTTATAATCATGTATGGCCCTAGCATTTGAATACAAAAATATTTTATCCTCAAACACCTAAAAAATGAATTTAGGTATCATTGAAATACTTGATTCATCAATTCAACAAAGTCTATTGGTTCATTCATAAGACCGAATGGAATTACTAGATATTCATAATGGAAATATCTACTTCAAAAATCAATTTTCAGAATATCCACCATCCAAACATGAAAGTGGTGATAACTTGATCATATATAAATTTAAACAAAAACTATTCTCCCATAAATTGATCAAATATGTAATATATATGTGGAAGAGGATATATATTCTTTTTTATCACATGGTTTTTATAATGATAATAAATGCACAACCAAAGATTTTTATTCGCATTCATTACAAAATTGACTGTATTTTCACGCAAAGATGTGCTCGAATGAATAAAAACACTTCATTTCATCACTCCCAAATACACATTCATATCACATGATTCTTGTTAGTGCTAATAGATAAGATGAAAGTGATATAAAACTTTTCCATGGGAGGAGATCAATTGTAAACTACAATTCTCATATTTGTGGAAACAATGATAAATTTTCATGAATAAAAATTTAGAAATTGATACATGACTTCTAGAAACTATTACCATTGATTGCTTCCATCAATGAAAAAGTCAACACCTCTATATAGTAAGAGAATGTTTTCATTTCTGGTTCTAGAAAGCATATTTCACCTATCATCATAACCCTTTCCCCTTTGAATAGATTCTCAATTTCATCCTTAGTTGTGAAACTAACTAGTCTTCTATAATAGTAAATGTGATCATTGAATGATTTCAACCCATCTATGGCCAATATTACATCATATACATCCATATCCTACCCAATTAAGTCACATTTCAGTTTAACTATATCATCTATTATAGATCATCCTCTACATAGAAAGTCATGAAATTTTTTTTGACCCTGAAGAGTTTTATATTTTATCATAGAAACCATAATCTCATGTTTAAAAGCATTGGAAATCAATAACATGAAAAGTAATAAATAAATTCAATGAAATAGTATAAAAACACTTGTCTATGGGTATAAATTAAAATAATCATACCTCCCACTATGGATAGTATGACCTGATCATCTTGAATCATCTACCCTCCTCTATATAATTTCTTCGTCGCTACACTTTTCTCAATATTTCTATGTTGTGATTTCCCTTGATGATTTTTCATGGTATTCCTATAGTAAGAATATCTATTTCTATTACATTGATGATATTAATTCTTCTTTCCATGCCCTTTAGAATCATATAATTCTTACAACACCTGAGAGGTGTCCTAAGCATCAAGCAATAGGGGACTATGAAAATAGCTGATAAGATGTACTATCATTGGTCTATTATGGAATCCAATTGGTGGAGTTGTAAAATCACTCATCTTGTTGTAAAATGAACCATATTGGTGGCATCGATCCATTTTTATTTGTCTTGGAGAATGATTCGATAATCCATTTTACTAATTCTAATTTTCACACCCACCTTGGAAGTAGGTGTCCATATTCCACTTGCTCCCAGTATTAGAGTTTCTACCATTTTACGTGTGTATCGTGATAAATCCACCACCAATAGATCTTGAGATTTCTCTCTCATCCACTTTCACTATACTAACCATATCTGTACAGTTCTTAATATAGAGCACAACTATATTCGAGTGCATCTCCAATATCATCCCTGATTCATAGATATTGGCCATTAAGGATACACTAGAAGAAACCTATGGTGAAAATATGATTAAATTAAGGAATTTATCAACCTACTTAGTTATGGATATATTTTCCTACTTCTGGCTGAAGAACATTGTAATTAATTTAATATTTAATGTGATAGGAATGAATTTCTTATTTTAATATTAATCAAAACCAACCAACTAAGGCCCAGATCTATTCGAACATGCACGAATAGATCACACCCACAATGTTCATGATACTTGAGCATAAATGTTTTTTTCATGAATTTAATATAAATGGGATTTCAAATGATTTCAATGATATTATTCATCCTATTTATCCACACATTATCATTTTCTGGTTCCAAATCACCTCATATGATTGGTAGATTCTATTTCAACAACTGGACAGAATCATCCAGTTGTCTTGGCACATCCCTCTGATTCCCTTTGTCCATAGCATGAAATTCTTATAGGATACTCTTATCCCATCCTGGGATCACTTATTGATATAGTGTAACAACATTATCAACAACTTTTTTTATTGGTTTTGACAATGCCTGTAAGGTTCCATTTTACAGATAAACCACAAACTCTATAAGTATCCCAATCTATCAACTGAAGGATAAGAATTTAAAATTATACCATATAAACTATAAAAACATTTATTACCAAATATAAATTGTTACTCACATCTAACTTCTATTGAAAACATTCTTCTTTTTTTTTCAAAAGAAAACATTTTCAAAATGGACCAGCAAAGATCTTTTCAAATCTATTAATTAAAAAAAAATGAATCATTTATCATAAATAAATATAGGGAATCAAATCATATATCATTACCCAATATGAAATATGAAATCCCAGTAATAAAAGTTTTTCTAATTCATCACGCTCATATTATTGGATAAATCCTTATTAATGAGATTTCAAAAACCAATAAGTGTCTTCAAAAAACACAAGTACCCAAATCTCTAATAACATGAAATTCATCATAAAATGGTTAGATATGTATTTTTATGCTCTATATTTCATGTCCTGATAATCCAATTACTTTTTTTGATTCCATCCTAAGGAATATAGAAGAATGAATTTAACTCTAAAATCGAGAAAAGAAATGACTACTTATTCTATAAGGAAAATAATAATATGATATCATTAATGTCAAATAGGAATTTGGACTTAACAAAAAACATACCATTCACAAAATCCTACATTATCTTCATTGGATGGAGAATGTCGGAGGACTGATACTTTTCATTAAGTGACATCCACATGATTCCAAAGGCTTAAAATAAATTTCATATGGTTTGAAAACATTTGAGGGTCAATTTTCTCTTTTATAAAAAAAAATTAAAAAACCAAAAATACATAACCAAACACATCAATAAACGTTTCATGATTAATGTGAAGGATAACTCAACATTGAAATTATTATAATAATACTAAAAACAAGTGCTATAAAAAAATAGACCATCAACATAAAAAAGACATATATAAACTAATAACACACCAAGTTTACCACAAGACTCCATTATGCACTAGCACAATGATCCAAAATCACAAAACGTCTCAAGTATCATAATGTTGTGATAAACATGTGATATATTACCTTTTCCCATGTCTCGGTGGGTGACATTTGTAAAAGTACCAAATTGAAAAAGAAGGGATGACTACTAAAACTCATTATGTTTTCCCCAATGACTTCCCTACTCTCACCACTATGATTGAGGAGTAAGAGAAATTTAATAAAATAGTTTGTATAAAAAAATTTAATAATAATTTATAACTAAACCTAAACAACATCTAAAATAGTTATTTAATACAAATTCCAAAAAACATTATACGAACATATAAACAAGTTTTAAAAATATTTTATAACTATATATAAACGAATTCCAATGTCACCAGATTTTCTATAAAATTATATTTTCCATGAAAATTATCTACAAATACTTTGAATACAATTCTCATGTTCCCTTTTCAATAACCATTACATTCCAAAAATCCAACAATTCATGCTTCATTGTGATAGTTCCAAGCTCAGGAGTGTACTCTTATCAATCTACCATGGCACAAAATGATAATTATGTCATTTTGTTAGTTATTCATTTGGCGTCGAGCACATGTTCATATTTCAATATAGAGTCATAAATGAAATTTGAATTCAAACACAATATTCCTAACACCACTTCCAAAACAAATATTCCAAAATCATTTCAAGAAAAAAAAATTTAATTGAAATCCCATTTTCTAAAAAACAATTTCATAAATCCTACCAAGATATATTTGTACATCACAATTTTAAAATAATGAACTAAATCACATTACATAACAATTTACTACTATTTCAAAATTTCACCAAAAAAATAAATCATCACTACAATGTATTTATATCATGATTTTAACCAAGGTTTCAAAATCATTTTCAATCAAATGGACCAATTTGAAACTGATATATTCAATTACATCAACAGGTGTTTAGAGTGAAGCCACCTACCTCATGTATTTTTATAGAAAAGATAAATTGATGAAGAATTCCAAAGAAACCAATTTAAATCTCTATATACCCACCTTTGATCTCTTCTCCTAACAATAAAATGGTCAAATATAAAAATAATCTGGATCCAAACCCTTATTCCTACCAAGAGTTGTTGTAGATATAAAAAAATTGGATATGAGGATTAGTAGAACTATGGAACGCAATAAGAACTATAAAGAAATAAAATACCATAAAGAAACAACTTCTAATAACCAATTGAATCCTATGGATCTCAGTTGGATTAATCGAACAACCTTACTAAACCTTTGGGGAAGATAAATAAAGATTTATGGAATAATATGATGATGAAATGTAAAATAAAATATTAAGGCCACACTAGATCCACTTTTTTATGAGATGGATTTGATAAGTGACGGTTTTAGATGAACAGTTAGACAAAACATGTGCTAATTGTGCATTATCTACCACCTTAAATATTACCCATCACACTATCTCCTTGTATGTCCTGTAAAACCATGCTCCAACTATACTGTGGCCTCTTTAACAAACATCTCAAACAAAACATTTTTTCAAATAATGTCACACACTTTGTAAAAACCACGCACCGCTCATCCACCTTCCCTTAATCCCAAAAATAGAAATAATATCTCCATAATATACCAACATTTACTCTTATAATTTATAGACATCAAAATCATAAAAAAGGGTTACATACTAGAAAATAGGGGTGGTACAATAATGAAATTATTTTATTTTACAAGGTGTATATACTACCCTTTGGACCTGTTATACATTTAACGTCATTATTTTCATGATATGTTATGTTTCATGTAATGTTATGGTTTCATTGTTATTAATAATAAAATTTACCAATTTTGTATGCCTTTATTGATAAGATATCATCATCTATCAGAATTGATTATGTGTATTCTTATAGTTATAAATATTTTAATCCATATTTAAATTGATGTAATGAATTTAATTATTGTGTGTTTAATCATTATATCTTCAGGCATTGGTACCACTTTCCACTCATTTGTTTATTATGATGAATAGAAATTTTTTTCATTGAATATGTCTTTATCTATAATTTTGGTATGAAAAATATTTCCCCCGATAACTATATTTTTTAATTCAAAAAATTTTTAGATGATATTTAAAACTTATTTTCAATAAAAACTATTTCAATTATTTTCACAATATAAATCAAAATATATCTTGTTTTTTAGAATAATTTTTTTTCAAATTGTTTATGTTAAAAAGTTATTTTTAAATTAAAACAGGATGTTTTCCATTGGAAATATTTTAAATTATTTTAAATCAAAATTTATATGATTATTTTATTAAATAAAAGGGTTTTAAAAAAAATCATATATTCAAATTTTATTTTTAATGAAAGCTAATTTCAATTAAAAAATGTTCCATGTGATATTTCAAAATCCATCCTCAATAAAGATGGAATTATTTGATATAGTTTGTGTTTTATTAGGTATATGATCAGAAGACAGTATTCATATATATTCATTGAATGTTTTATTCTTAAAATGTTATGGTTTTTTACTCAAGTAATTTCTATTCCATGGGTTATTCCCTGGTAAAAAACATATGGTACTCAATTCCTTTAAATTGGTATTCTTGATTAAATGATTATGAAAAAATATATTTCTATAGGTTATGATATGATGAATTATTAATGATGCATATTTCATTTCATGGGATATGATATGATGTTTATGAAATCCATATTAGTTTATGGTTCATGATGTGATTAATGTTACATTATCTTGTAGAACACGTTTGTATGATTCCACTATGTGATGGGTGGGACGTATATATCTCATTTATACATTTTATAATGATATATATCACATTAAATAAATAGGGATTAATTTATGAGTGAACATGGTTCATTAATAAATGAATAAATTAGAAGTGAACCCAGTTCGGTAATACTGAGATATAATGTTGAGTGAACCTGCTTCAATAAATGATTTTTTACACTAATATGATCTCAAGAGTGAACCATGACTACTTAGATGGTTTGGTTGAGTGAATACATTCCACTCATATGGAATTAAAAATAAATTCTTTTCTATAGGTTATGATATCATATTATCATGTGTATGCCACATTTCAATGTCGTATACCATTGTTATTATCTCAGAAATAATTATTCTTATATTTCCTTATGATTTATGTATTATGGATATACAATCATTATTCCATGACTTATTATAATTATATTTAATATGTTGGGTATGATCTTAAAATGTTATTTACATGTTCTCATACACAAATGTTAATGGTATGGTTTTATATCTTCTTTATTTTTCCCCTTAATCAGCATATGATGTCCAACATTAATATTTTTCCATTTATCAGGTTTTAAAAATCATTTTATGGATGAAAACTGAAGTTGATTATTTTTACAATCTATTTTGGGGATCCATCACCAAAATTGAATAATTTATTCCATGTTTCCAAAGAAACTATTATATTATTCTCCTAAAAATTATACTTTTTTAGTATTCTGAATATTAATAAAAAATTATATAACATCCATTTATGTTAATATTTGATCACTGTACTTGTGATCATCTTCATTTTCTTCCTTTTACAGGGTCACTTTTTGGATTATTATTTATTTATTTCAATTTATGGAATGTTGTCTAAAACAAAACTTTTTTTCTACAAATTATTTTTGCATGTGAAATATTGTGAGATTACTAAATTATAATGTTTGAACTAATTAATTTAGTAATTATTTATGATGAATTAGATGTTGGATTATTTATTTGACCCATTTGTATATAATGGTGTTGTAACCTACCATAATGATACCTATTGTGTGATAAAACCCTTGAGTAATATTGAATAGGATAATGTCCTAAAATATGTGTTAGTGTGGCATCATACATGAGGTTGTTTTTTATATGAATTCAACGTGGTTATTTATTAATATGTATAGACATGCATGGTTAATATATTATATAAAATAAATGTAAAATTGATTAAGAAATTTTAATTTGACAAATTCACAATAGATACATGTGATGAATCATTTTTATATCCATGATGTAATTCTTAAAAAGTGGCCCTAGCCTAGTTTAATGTTATATAGATTATATAGTAGGAATTAACCAATTTCATGTTGTAATTCATATATATAATAAATGGACAAGTTTGATGGTGTAATTATTATATAGTGGGCTTGGATTAGTTTTTTTCTGAAATGAATTATATAGATTGTTTTCTCGTACGATGAACATCTAATATAGTGGGATGAGGCCATATGTTGTAATAATAATTCAGAGTGATTATTATAGTTATGTGATTATACCATGGAATTATATTTATGGTTTAAATGGTCATCTTAGTGGCTAACTGATATTTTCATATAGTGCTAACTGAAGTTGATTTTTTTATTATTTTATGTTGAATAATAAATACACTAGTGGATCTCATTATTTCACGTTATTATTTATAAAAATATTATTTTTAATCATGCCTCCATCAACCTATTATATATAAATCACACCATATTTATGATAATATTTTATTCCGGAGTAAAATACATGGATTCATTTTTGAAAAAGGTAATGGGACGATGTAGGGGAAGATTACGTTTATGTTGTGGTGGATATTAGAGATGGGAACGATGTGGTGTTTGGGACTCATTTATTCTCTTTATTTTGGTTATCATTGTATTTTATTCTTTTATTGATTTAATTTTAATGTATTGATTAATTATATCATAATAATACAATATTTATTATATGATTTACTTAGTTCTCCGTTTACATTTGAGTAGTATGTTCCACAATTTTTTTTATTTTCATAACTATAATACTTATAATTATTATTTATTTATATTATATTATAACATTATACATAGGGGTATAACCATCCCATTATTTTCTTCATAACCCTAGTTATATTTGAAATTATATGGTGCATGGGGGGGGGGCGCTAGAAGTCCCATTACATCCTCGTTTACCCACATGTCAGTGTTCTAAATCGAGGAAACTTATATATTGTGATCATTATTCATAATATATCATTTTTATCAATTTTTGTTATTAAAATAGCTCACATAATTTTTTAAATAATAATGTCAAAATTTATCCAAATATATAATGGAAAACTAATTATGGATGATATATCAAAACACTATATTTGAAATACAAGAGTGTTTGAAAATTTTATTCAATGTCATCATCCATTACAAGAAATATTTCCAAATTTTGAATATATTAAGGATGAAGAGGGAAATGTTATGGTTTTGAGGTATTATCATAACATTGGGACTCCACATTGCTTATTAGGTGACTTCATACTTTGAAATTGGGACTATAATAAATGGTTATTATTATTACAATTGTATGAAAAATTTTAATATTTTCGTATAAATTATAATTTTAATCATGATATAACAAATGCATATTTTATATTATATAAGGGATGTCATAAAGAATTAAATTTAAAATCCTAGTTAACGATTTAAAAAGGATGATTAATAAATGATCTCTCAAGGTTATCAGTTTTCATAACTATTATATAGTGTAATTTTATCAATGGTATTATGGTATATTTTAAATGTTAGGAGGAACATGAAACACCTACAAAATATTCTATTATAGGGATTGATTTGAAATATTCGAAAAATAATTATTATGTAATAAACCCCACTTATTAGTTTTTTAGGGACCACATGATATTTGATGAATATATGATCGATGGTCAAATAGGCATATGGGTTAATATATTCATTATAATATTATTCAGTTAATATTATATTTAATTTTTTAATAATATTAAGGGATCACTATTTTTTGATATATTTAGGTGAATAATGATTATTCTAGAGACAATTATTCACTTTTAATGTATTTTGAGGAATATTTAATAGTTAATTTATACATAAAATAACATTTATGTGTTGAATAATGAATTTAACTTTTGTGACCATAAGTTTAATGGTATTTATAACTTTTAACGATCAAATTTTATCTGTTTTTATTTAATTATGTTCTATTAATATATGAGATTATATTTTTTACAGATTATGATGATATTGAAAAGTTAATTTTTGATTACGAGATTTTTTAATTTTTGAAAAAGGAATTTTATTTTGGAAAATTATATGATTATATAAGCTGTTACTTTTATTTTGTGAAAAATTATTGATTTATGTTTATCAATCATTATTATTTTAATATGGGGTTTTATTAATTTTTTTAATTGAATGAAATAAATAAAATCATTTTTTTGTGAGTAAATCATTAATGATTTAGAATTTTTAATATTTAAATTTCCGAGTGATTATATAATCAAAATTATCATTTAAAATATTAATATATTAATATCCTATAAAATAATTCTATTTTTTGGTCTCAAATCTTAGTTGGGGAAGTATTGAATAATTTTGACGTATATTAGTAATTTAATTATCTATGTTGAGCATTGGGTGTTCCTATTGATAATATGGATATTATTGTTTTATTTATTTATATGAATGTAAAATAAATATGATAATTATTCTAAAATTGGATAATAATTTTGGGTTGGGATAATGAATAAGGATACGGGGGATAGTTTGTTGTATATTATGTATTATATAATTGTTTAGATGTGAATTGTATTTCATCCCTCGTGAATAACTCATCCTATATTCAAATAATTTGGTGATGATTTTTTTTATATTTTTGGATGTTGATTAAAGAATGAAATTATAATTTTTATGAAATTATATTTCTTTATGTCCGATTAATATATTTTGATGAAATTTCCTAACCATAGGATAATAATCATGGAATGAAATGTACTAATAATACCTTAATCTTGAAAGAATCAATATAATTATTCACATTTATTTGGTTAGTGGTTTAGTGGTCATTATCATTCTCATCATGTTTCCATATCTTGTGATCAATGTTCTCTATCACTCTGCCTTATTATTTAGACATAATATTTGTTTATCTATTTCCAAATTTTCACTTTTGACTAATTTTATCCTTTTTTGAAAACTATTATTTGTCAGTTGAGATTAATTTTATATATCTCTTTTCCTCTTTTGAAGATAATTTTTTTAGAAATTTTTATTATGTGGTTTTTCGACAAAAGTATTTTCAAAGGTCAAACCCATGGTTATTATTCTCAAGTTCAAATTGAGAGGACACAATTTCTAAAAGGGGGGATGAATATAAAAATAAATTAATGTGAATGATAAATTTAAGTCATTATTAAAATTATTTAACAAAATTTTATATTTCTATATTAACTATCTAACTATTTCGGTATATTTTTAATCAAATAACATGTAGTTAAGTTCTTAGTAAATTCATATTCGTGTATTATAAGGTTAAATTTATAATTTTAACTTCTAAATGTTGGAATTTTTTTATTCTAAAATGAAAATATATTTTGAAATTACCAAACAAAAATACTTATATGGTAGAATTTTAATAATGTACTAGAATGTTTGATTTTTAGTTAATAACAAAATATTTACATTTTGGTAATAAAAACATTTGAATTTCATTAAATAATTTAATAGAAAACTACAAATAGGTAAAAATAATAATAATAATCATTAAATAATAATTAATATCATTAATTTCATATGAATTTTCATTAGACTAGATTATGATATATTTTGTTTTTTCATAAAAATTGCACAATTTAAAAAAATCATTTATATTTACATAATTGAAATAATTTTTACTGATTCTTGAAATTATTCCTCAAAAAATAAATTATATATTTGGAATCAGGAGGTTAAAATATTTAGAATATGTACATTTTATTTTATTCATTATGAATAATAGTCTTGGTAGATATTTTTTATCTTGTCGAAATAAAATCAGATAATTATTGTCAAAAATAAAATTATAATTTTTAAAAACAATTTTTACACATCACTTCAAATTATTAGATGAACTTACATTAAAATAATATTTTAAGATTTGAGGAAATTTTTATATTTTTATTTGAAATGCATTATATATTATCTAAAAAATATATAAATTTAGAAAAGTGAATGTCTATTTATATCAATAATATTTTGTAATAGGGGAAAAACATATGATCATTTATAAATGGTTAGCATAAATATATAATATATTTTAATTTTAAAATGTAGTGGATGGTACATTGATCAAAAAATTGTCCTAAATTCTTATGATCCATCGATATATTGCATGTGTATGCAGTAGAATAACCGAGTAAGTTATTGAAAGAACTATAAAATTTATATTATTAGGTAACTTTTAGATTCTACAGAATTTAATATATCAAAATAAATTTATTGGTGGTTTAAGAAGAATATATTTCATTAAATTTTTATAATTTTTATAAATATCAAATGAAATGTATAGTATTAAAATATAATCATAATGTCATTTTATAATAATAAATATTTTATCCGAAATTTTAAATTTTAAAAAAATTATATCCTTCCCTAGGTGAGTGAAATATTTTTGATACATTCATTTATGGTCAATTTATTTGTTATTTTTTCATTTAGATTATCATTCATAGACCATAGATTTTGAAAAATATTGATGTCACTCTAATTGTCTCAATGGATAATGAGGGGATAAAAGAATGAGATGGGTGTGAAAACATAATGTAGACAATAATTTTTTCAGATAATATAATATTGTGTGAAAGTAATATTATATTCTAATGATATCAATATTTATCATTTTTCCTGAATTGTAATTTTCATTAATTTAATAACATATGAAAATCTAAATGTGCCCCTTCCATTAATTATAAAAGGGTCCATCCTCTCCTCTTTTATTCACACATTGTTAATAATATATTCTAGAAAATCACAATCCAAAAACTTTCAAAATAACCCTCTTAAAATACTATGGTTCCTATTAAGGAATAATAAAAACCATATATCTCTTACTGTGTAATGTATATGTTGGCATCTAATGAACATGTATATTTACAGTAGAATAATATATTTTCACTTCATATACAACCTCAGTAAAAACATATATAGAATTTTTAAATAAAAATAAAAGTCTATTACTTGTAATAATGTTTTTATGTTAATATAAAGACCTATATCCTTATCCTCCCCAATAAAATATCAAAAAAATAACTATTCAGCTGTAAAATAGTCTACCACATCACGAACTAATGTATTATGGTTTTCATCACATCCTCTAAATGATTGTACCAATAATGGATGTAATAATTATATATATATATGATAATAAATTAATTATATTATTCATGATGTATTTTATATCGTCTATTTTATTACCTCTATATCCATTTAAAAATGATAACAATTTACATGCTTATGTGGGGATTACCACCTCTACAAAGTGATGTGATTCATTTTTCATAATCATATAACATAGATGTTATATATAATTCTATTTAGTGATATTATAATATATTTATGATATAAGCTTAATTATATAAAAATAATATAATATAGACAATATTTTTATCATGATCCTTAAAAAATGTAAACATTACTCACGCATACAAACATCCTGCCATCTCCATGGCTGTAATGCAATTTATTTTTTCGAAGAAAATTTCAATGTTAGATTTTAATATATAATTCATGTATAAAAATGATCATTATTTAAAGATTGTTTTTCATTTAATAATTGAATAATGGACTCTCTAGACATAATAATCCTATAAAGGTTTTTTTAAATAAGGACTGAATATCATCATAATATATGATAAGAATTTAAACGATTATATAATTAAATATGAAAATGAAATTAGTTTAATCGATAATAAAATCTAAAACATATCTTCATAAAGATTATAATTATTAATAATTTATTATTATATAATATAATTATTTTACATGAATAGTAGGACATCATGTAAGGTATAGTTTATTTGAAAACATATTTCAAATGGTTTTATGGATTTATATTCAAAATAATTTTAATAAATGTTCATATTCTAATAAAATATATTAGATGTAGATATGTGATTAATTTGAATATAAATTAACATTTATATAAATTTTTTATGTATTTAAATGTTTTCGAAACAAAACCATTTTATAAATTTATTAACAAATTACTAACATTTTTTACAAAGGGAAAAAAGATGATCAATTTTATCATATATGGATTCAACAAATTTTATCATTCTTCTAGCCATAAATTTTTTATTATATACATTTATATACACACATGTTTCCTTCGTATTAAAATAAAATTTCATATTTTTGGGTATTTTAATTTTTAATTTTTAATATGGAATCCATATTTTGATATATTAATGTGTTTTTGGTATGTATTCCATGTTATTTTAATATTGTTTTATGTTGAAAAAGAGATAAAATAATTTTTTTTATTAATGATATGGTACAAAATAATTATAGATAATTTTGGTTGACCCCGATATACCATATACAATGTATACGTATAATACACCTTATATGATGGAAGAGCTCAACATAGATCTCTAGCACACTGTGTAATGTTACATATCTTAAAATGAATGATGTAGAGTTGATCGTAGAGGATTCACTTAAGGGTTTAATTGGTATCATATTAATATAAAAACAATTTTATGTTAAAATTAGAATATAATGATTCATATTTCAAAAAAGGGTTCACATTTTCTTGTTATGGCTTGTAAAAGTTATTCATTGAGGAAACTGTTTGTCTTTATAAGGTTATATGATTTATTCTAGTTAGTCATAGAATATTATGATCATTTTATTCATTTTTGGATTTTTATTTTTAATAATTGAATATAATATATTTATTCTTTACTCAAATTATTTATATTATTTTAGTGAAACGAAAATTTCAAACATCATTTACATGGTATTAGGTTGTGTAATAGAAAAGAAGAAGTCATGTCAAAAGACATGAACATTAGTTGTGAGATGAAAATTTCTTTCATATTAAATTAATAATATTTATGAAAAATGGATATTGTATAGAATCTTCCGCATTATTATATTTAATTTTTTTATAGATATGACCAAATTCTATATTCTTATAAGGAAGAATGATCCTTGGGATATAAAAACGTGATTTATATTCTATTAAAAAGTTTTCATAATGATTGATTCCTCATAGTAACCCTCTGGGATAATTTACCATACAAACATCATGGAACAGTCAGTATATATGTGTTGGTAACCCTATTGAATGAAATTATCAGGAAAATATTCATCTCACTACTATTTATAATACTATAGAAAAATAATTTATAAATGAAATACGTAAAATGGTCTAGATTAGGTTTGGTCTCTAGTGTTTTTTTTATTTTATTTTATTTTCCTGTTTTAGAATCTAACAGAGCTAATATTACTAATGATATCCTTCTTGACAATCAATAAATGGTATATTAAATGAATATCTAGATTATTTTATTAAGATAATTTAATATCCTATATTATTCTTGTTTTGTAAAGGATATTTTTTGTTGTTATTGGAGTTTTTTCATGGTTAATTTACAAGTGGATGTAATGAAAATGGGATTAAGTTGTGTTCATTGTATTTTGATGATCATGGATGTTTTTAGGTAACATGGTGTTTGGTTGTACTATTTTTTCTTTGTTGGAAATTTCCATTCAATATTGGTATTTCTATTTTGATGTAGATCGTACATAGATTTCATTACATTATCATATTATTTGTCTTGTTCTTTTCAAATATGTATTATCGTTCATTTATTTAAAAAATAGTTTTCATTTTTATATATGTTTTCTTATAGATATATTTTCATTACATTATATAAATATGAAATTTTAAAAGAGTGAAATGCCTTATTTTTTCTTACTACGATCACCTCTCAAAAATTATGTTGTCTTGTTCTATCAACCCCAATTAAACGGAATCCATGATGGTGTCCTGGTATGTAGGGTTACGTTATAATGGTATTAGAGTGGGTTGAGTATTATTGATAGAGTCATTAGTATGTAGTCTATTGAGGTTTTTTGGGATTTTAATGTAACTAATGATACCAGGTATTGTTTTTAATGAATGAAATAGGGAACATGGGGTCGGGTGTGGGTTGATGGGACACCAATTATGTAAGTCTCCCATAACTTACTAGTTTATATAGAACACTTAGGTGTTATTTAAGTAAATTTATTGGGAAATAAATATATAAATTGATATTTATTTTATATAACTATTTTCATATTATAATAGTCATATTTTTTAATAATACATTAATAATCTTTTGTCTTTTTAGTCAAATGAATTATGGAACAACAGACAATGATGACACACATTTAGGGGAAGGGACACATTGATCAGATGATAGTAATTAATACACTATTAACCTAATTGTTGAAAAATAATGCTTTATTTACAACATCTGATTGGGAAAAACTTCTATCACTAAGGGAATAATAGTTTGATCCCCTACTAATTGATAATAAAGCAGACATACTAATAATTTAGAATATAGTCCGAGAAGAAATGAAATTGATAACCTTAGGAAGACAATTATTTACCAGTTCTATATAATTCATCCTCTAATATTAATAGGTGAGTTTTTTCATTAGGTTATAAAAGACTAGCTATATTAATTTTCTTGAATGTTTTATATTTCTACGAAATTTTACAACCATAATGTATTTCTTATTAATAGTATTTTTCATAGTGTAGAAGCAAACTGGTCTAGACTTTGTATACAGTCTCAAAATGGGGCTTCCATTATTTGGAAATTATTTTACCATATATCCAAGGATTTATAATAATCTATGACATTATGGATTATATGAGTCTATAAAATTTTGGTCACATTATAGGTTAGATTTATGGTATCCTAGTATACAATGTGGTTCATTGATCTCATTATATATTCTTTATACATGGTTTCAAATAAATACATATGATCTCAACATTTTGTGTGAGGATTTAAATATTATATTTGATCTGAGATAATACCCATATGTATTCCCACATTATTTATATATATTAATAATTATTAGGATGTCATGAGTTTGTAGACAATGTTTCAGTCTGGAACTGGAGAACCCCAATCAATGAATCTAGTTGGAAAGAACTAACATGTCTTCATCAATGAAGTAATCCATCTTCATGACATCGACATTTATAGTATATAGTTTAGGGATAAAATTATAGTACAACTAATTAAAAATATAGATATTAATATTAATGTGGTGTAATAGGAAATCTTGTTTGATATTTCGTTGAATGGTGAGGAATAAAGGACATCCTCTAAATAATGGTGGTTATCATTACCAAATCCATAGTATCATGAAACTAGTAGTTTCATTATTGAACATTATATTATTTACAAAATACTAAATTAATTAATATATTAATTTTAATAGTAAACTATAAAAATGAATTATTCCTATGTTATATAGGAAATATAAAAACATTTCCTATGAAAAATTCATTCATTATTGATTTAATTCATAATATCCCTCTTTATTTCATGGCGATAGTGAAATAAATAAATTTAATATCAAATTCTCTGAAAGGTATACATACATTGGAATCTACAATGGTTAAATAAGAAATAATTAACATGGTAGAGTGTATAACGAAAACGCATTCTATTCAATCAATTGCAAAATTTAATGAGAATATATAACTAATTTCATTATAAAAAATAGAAGGATTATGAAAACTAGATTCATTGTAATGGAATTAAATTAATATAAAATTAATGATCAGGACCACTGAACCAAAAAATATCAAGACTTACCATCAAGGCATCATAATCCCAAATTTTTTATTACATGAAGGACTCCTAGTAAAGAATTTATCATTGTATGTGTAGGAATACCCCAAATATACATCTTTTACAATATGATATTATGTCTTCATCCTATACATCATGATAACCTATTTTTTCTCATTGGACCCATAGATGCACATAGGTACTATCTATAACCTTACCCAACCAATAACTTGCACATCTTATCAATCCATATAATTTAAAATGACCAATACAATAAAATATTATAATCTCTTATATGTCAAAAAATATCTATGTCGAATCAATAATATAGAAAACCACCCCTTCATCATCATATCCCATAAAGATAATAAATATATATGGTATCATTGGGAAATATCCCCAAAAACATAATTTGGTGTATTTTTAGTTGAAAATACCAATAAAATAAAACTAGATTTTTTGGATGAAATAAACCTTCTCACATTGAAATAAATTATAAATACATAAACATTTCCCAAATGATAATTAAAACATTAGATCACAATGATATTTGGAAATATTTAAAGCAATATTTTAGGCATTGAATAGAGATAGTTTTTTGATATTTGTTTCTTTTCATGTAAAATCGAACAAGGATTTATTAATATTTTTTATAGACAAAAGTACCTCATTTAGAAAATAAAAATAATATTCTTATTAAATAATAATTTAAAAATTAAATAATTGGTAAAATAAAATTAAAACATAATAAGGTTATGTTAAAAATAATATTTATTATATTTTTTGAAAACATGTATATTGATGAAAAGTATAATTGATTAAAGTCCAGTTTTTTAAAAAGTTTTTTCTATATATTTTTATAAACACAATATAAGAAAAGGGTACTATTAAATGATTATTAATTGAATTACTAGTTGATAAATAATATTTTTTTTATTATATATCTATAATATAATTGTCCATCATGTAAATCTAGGATAAAAAATCCCAAAAAAATATATATTTATAAAAGAAATCCCTTAACATATATGTACCTTTTGAATCACAACCCAGTGAATGGAATAAAATAAAATTAAATATTATATAGAATGGATATAAAATTATTACTTATGTAACATATCAATAAAATAGTTTATAAATCACATGAGATAATTTTATTTTGAATATGTCATTTGCCTCCTGGAAGCATATGTGAGATGGTAAATCCCTTGCCTCCTATCAAAATTAGTTTGTGTGTGATCTAAGTATATTATATAAAAAAATTAAATTTATAATAATTTTAGAAAATCAATATATTCATATTTATAATATTTTATATGGTCCACTTTTTACATTTCAATATTTGTATATTAAAAATTATTTATTAAAATATTTGTTTTTCTGTGTTTATTATTGTAATAATCCATTATAAATTTTTTGGTAGTGTCATTAAATGTATTATTTCTTAGATTATATAATATATTTAATTTAATTTATTATAAAAAGTTATTTTATATTCCTTCGATAATTTTGTAGTCATAAATAATATTTATATATATAAATATTCAAACATGAAATACACCATTCCGAGATATGGTAGGTCATATGTACTCTTGTACACACTATTATCTTTTCAATGGGTGTAATAAAAATAGTTAATAAATATTTCAAATTTAAATATTCATTATTACGTAATAAATATTTTATATATTAACGTAACTTATCATTATTACCATCAAATTAAATAGTTTAGGTAAAATGAATGACATTGCTTCATGAAGGTTATAATCTAAACATGCATGAGGGACTTTTTCATTGACTTATGGATATTAAGACAAGAAGGTATATATGATATTATAATTCCATAAATTTAGTCTTTTAATAAATTTTATTTTGTTAAATTATCTATTTATTTATATCCATCCAATGAATTTGGCAGGGAAAAAAATTACACCATAATGTGTTGTCGTTAAGGGGATTATATGTATGGGCACTATTTTATCATTTCATGTGATGGAAAAAATATGGAAAATGGTTGTACTATAACCATAATAAATTTTTATCATATTTATAACATTATTTGTTTTATTTTCGTTTGTCACATAGATTTATAAGAAGTATTATACAGAATAAATTTATAATAATCTGTAAAGATGACTGTATATTCCTCGATATGCTTCCATTACATATTCTCTAAATGTGACATGGAATATCCTTTATAGAAAACCGACACGACTGATTCATTTTTAATAAAGACAATGTGATTATTTTTTGGGTATGGTAGATCTTTATGGATCATGAATATGAAAATAAAATAAATAATGTGTGCCCTTAAATCGGTGAGAGGATGGAATCACATGTATATAAGTAAAATATATAATTAAAATAAATTAAGTTTAAGAGAAATATAGATTTAGAATAATTTTAATCTAATTTTTTTAGGATGAGCCAAGATCAAGTCATCTAATAAAATTTAGAAAATTTTGTATTTTCTTAAACCCTAATCTCTTAGATTTACACATTTGTTGTCCTTTGGACATTTTTTTATATAAATTATATTTACATATTAATGTTAATGAAAGTTTCAATAAAAATACTTGTGACACCTAATATAACTGTGGGTAATATTTTAAAAAATTTCTAATTCACATGGTCAATGATAGAATCAATATTAATATTAAAAAAATTAATTAAAAACATTTTACTCTAAAATATTATTAATTTTTTGTTTTGAAATATAGGATGTATATTAACATATGTAGTGTGGAAGTCAAGTAAAATGATTCCAAAATGAAACGTGATAAATGAAAATGAATAAATGTTGTTATTAAAATTACCCAACAATATTTATATATTTTTTAGATATCATTTTAAACATTATATTTTAGTTTAACCCCTCATTATCCAAATTTAATATAACACTTATCGATGACATTTTTTAATATCTATGTGCTATATTTTTTCTAATATTTAATAAATGGATAAAAAATAAGAATTTTTAAAAAAAATATTAATTTTCTTACTTTTATTTATTTTATTTATTTAACAAATTTTAAATAATTTATTAAAATATATTTTTCATATATATCTATTTATTGGATTTCAAAATCTATTCGATAAATTTTACTTTGAGAATAAAAATAATGTAATGTAATTTTCTTATAAACATTTTAAAAATCAATATTTGTTTTCTTGAAATATTCCTAGAAAATATTGAATAATTTTTTTTACTTTTCATAATTTTTAAATAATCTATTTTTATATTTCAATTATTTTAAATAATATTTTTTGAATTTTTGTATGCATTTAACTCAACTATTGAATCGAATAAAAATAATTATAATGATTAAATATAATACTTAAAATTTAAAATATATATTTATTACTATATATATAATATTGTATCGATATAAAAATTTTTTATATATAGTTAAGTCAAGATATTGAAATTTTATCATTAGTAATTTCCAAAATTAATAAAATAGAAATTTTCAAAAAAATATCACTATGTAGTCATATATTCAATATGTTACTATAAATGGATGAATTTTATCTATTCAATAGGATAATGGAAATGTTTAGAGATATTATAATGATTTAGTCAAAATTTTAAACACATTTTTAGAACAACTACATTTAAAGAAGTGATAAATATTTTAGAAGGTTCATATTCATAATGGAATTAAATAAAATGGTATTATTTATAATATTTCACCCACCCAAGTCAAAATATTTAATCCATTTTTTAAGATTCAATTCATATAAATTGAGTAATTTAATTTAAAAATAATTTTGAAAAATATTATAGAAATATGTATTCTATGAAACCATTTTCTAATGAATAAATTTTTCTATCCATTAATAAAAAAAGTTATTCAAAAAATAATAATTAGATATAAAATATTTAAAATGAACTATTATTTGTTTTAACACCCCTGGAATTTATGTATTTTATTGATTTAAATATTCTTAATCTCTTCGATAACATGTGTTTATTAAAAGATATAGTTTAAACAAACCACAATATAATGTTATGTGACCCATATAAACTAGCTGTTATGTATTATATTAAAAATTAGAATAAATAAGATTTCAAAATTTTAGGTTTTATTTATTTATAGAATAAATATATTTTTTATCAATTGAATATATTTTTTTAAACAATAATTTAAGCCTTGGTTTGAAATGAATATCTTTAATTATTTTTATATAAAATTAAATTAATTTATTCAATATTGGAGAATTATTTTTCTTAAATTTAAAATATATATATTAAATATTATTTTTTAACATTCATATCATACTTTTATTATGCATATGATAATAATTAATTCTGTTTAATGTATAAAAACACCATTTACTAAAAATCTAGTTTTAAAACACTTTTGACACATATATTTAAATCAATTTCCACTACTTATAGGTATTAAATTTTAGAAATATTATATACATATTTAGAATCATAATTATCAAATTATGTAATTGGTCTTATTTATTTATGTTGAAAATAATATAAATCTTTGTAAAATTTATCACATTAATCAATGAAAATTGGGTTCTTTTATGTAAAACTATTTAATAATCCCATAATTATTCATCCTAATTATTATTTTAAGAACTAGATTATATTCATATCACTTTATCTTATAATTTTATTTTTGTATAGGTCAATTTTCAATTTTAATTTCTTATATATTACTTAAATGAATAATTGTTACAAAATACAACTGGTTTTTAGTATCTTCTAGGCATTCACATTTTGAATAAAGTAATATGTAAACCAAAATAAATTCCTATTATGAAATTAATGAAGTAAATGGCTTAGAAAATATTAATTTTGATATAATATTACTAAGATAATGTGTTAATTAATATTATAGATACATATTAAATATTAGAGAGTTGTGAAATAATTAAATTCTAATTCCACTTTTCTGGAATTATATTAAGTAAAATGTAATTAATAGTTTCTAAAATGAAATTTATTAAAATTTATTGTAATGTTATGTTTAAAATTATTTAAAATTAATAAAAATATTATCATCACCCATGTTAAAGTAATAGAGTTGAAATAATCAAAAATGTTAAATTTATGAGTAATTATCCCCTTTTCAATATGATTTGTAATACAATTTGTAATAAAATAAATGTATCCATGGTTATGTTCGAAAATAATTAACCAAAGGGTTAATAAAAATGATAATGTTTAAAATGACACAAAATAATTTCTACACTATATAGTATTATGTAATTAAAACAAAATCCAACTATTATAATACAATAAAATTTTCATTAATTTTGGATGATAATGATTTGATTTTGTTTTAATCTTTTTAATAATTCTCAATGTTCCCAAAACATAAATTAAAAAGGCACCTCATCCTTCAATTATTCATATCATGTTGAGCCATCTAGATTTATGATTCAGTGGAAAAATGTCTTCCAAAAATCATTATTAATGTCATATAGGTCTTGGTATTTTATAAAGGCCAAAAACTCTAGTTTCTAAGAGGATATCTAACTAAATGTTCTATAGTATAAGGTAATATATTTTAAAAAATATTCCTATTTTTTTCATCGTCTACTTCTTCTTAATAAGCTGAAAAAATTATAAGGTAATAAATATAGTATATTAAATAATAAAATTTTATTATTATTTATATAAAACCATCTTCCAAATCATATAAATTATATTAATATCGATAATAATACTTGTGCATATGATTGTGTTGCCATCTCCACACAGCGAAACAATTAGTTTTTATATCACCACATAACTCAGATGGACCAAATGTAGAATGTTATCATTATATATGATATCATATAAATTAATAAAAATATATAAAATTAATTTCTATTCAACATTATTTCATTTCATATGATGAAAAAAATGTAACAAGATTCAAGATTGTGTACGGTTTATCATCTCACTGAATGGTGTTATTTATTTTAAATTATATACTATTTATTGAAAGAAATAAATTAATATATAATGGATATATATTATATTAATATCATTATTAACATTATATAGTTTATGGAACCATAAAAAAATTTGAACTATGTATAATTATGAATCAAATCATATATTACAAATGAAGATGTTATGACTCAGAATATAGACTTAATAATGAAATTTTAAAATAAATTGATGATAAAGGATATAATAAAATTATATATTCTATGATATATATGATAATGGTTTTATAATATATATATAATAAATCAATATTTATTATTTTGTTGGATTGGAAATGTATGAAGGAAATGGGAACTAAGGAAATAGATTATTTTAAGATCTCGAAAAAACTCGGGATTTCATATATTTATGTATCTGCTGACAATTAATTCTCATAAACTTCCATGTTTAATAAAAATATTTTAAAAATGGTATTTTATAGAATCATTTAGTTCATTAAAATCATTTATGATATTTCATTAAATTTTAAAACATTGTTTGAAAGTAATATTTCTGTCTTTTTCTAAGCGAGATAATTTTTGACATTTAAAAGAAAAATACTCTAGTAATGATTCATTAAATAATAAAACATGAAATTATTTTCCTACCATCATTACACCTCAATTATCTTATGCTTACTTTAAATTTTATATTGTTTCTTACAAAAAAAATTTTATATGTGTGTAGTTTTTTTAAATATGTGAATTCAACATAAAAATGGTACATCCATCATAAGTTTTTTAATGACCATTTTAAATTATTATCATATAACCAATCATATTTAATTAAATTTTAATATTTACAAATTTAATTATAATATGAATCCATCTACTGTATTTTATTGGGTGGTTTAAGACTAGTTTGATTGAAATTGTACTATTTTAATATCATTCTCCATATTACATTAGATTGTTTATGATTACATTTATTAATTAGATAAATTATTAAAATTTTAAATTCCAGATCAAATTTGAATTTTAATATTTATTATATTTCAAACTATTCTTACGAGAATTAATTCCCCATAATAAATGATGTTTGGGGCCCACTATTACCTCTTGATGAATCTATATGCCTCATCTGATAAACAAGCATGGGTATTGGATAAGGCCTTATCTATTTATATATTATTTATTATCATGACGCCCCTTAAATATATTTATGATGTCAAATATTACAATATTTTCTAATTATGATAAAATTTATTGATATTAATTTGGGAATTTTATTAGTTATTTTATTAATTGATAACTTTTTTTATCACATATGATTATGGGATTATTTAATTTACAATTATTTCCTTCCATATAATCCATGCCTTGTGTAGTATCCATTGTATTCATACCCTTATTGAGAATATTATACTAACAATTTTTTATGTTTATTTTTCCTCTTATTTCTATGATGTAGATTTTGGTTGATATGTAGTGATGGTCTAGGTTTATACAAATGTTTTAAAATGAAATACTATGTTATAATTTATGATTTAGATTATATTGAACAATTTAAGTATGTATCTTTATTTCCATGATTGTTAAATTATTTGTTCCTTTGGTATATTTTTAATTGTATCTAATCCCAAAAAAATAAAGTAACTACCAACACATGGCTACTAGTATCAGGGTATTTACATTAGATATTATTGTAATTTTATTATAATAGATTGATAGAATTTTTAAATAATTGATTAGTGATACATAACACTATAACATGCATTTAGAATATTCCCATTAAAACCGATATTCTGAATTATAGATTAGTTATAAAAAAATTTATATAATTTAATAATTGAATGAGTAGTTTAGAAAATATACATCAGGATTCTAAATTAAATCTATTTAATGCCTTTTTTATAAATGGGTCATAATGGATTGAATGGAAACCATATTATCAAAAATAATATCTATCCATATTTCTATGCAAGGAAATATAATTGTGCACGAGGAAAAGATTCAGATGAATCAAATAAATTTTTTGATATATTGGGATAACTGTATCTTGCTATGATAAATATCCTCACACATTTTTAGGATCATTTTTATCTAAAATATGGTGTAAAAATGATAGAAAAATTATTTAGTTAGCAACCTCCATCATTCAATGGTACTAATAATCCATTTATAAATGAGAAATACATAATTTCTTTAGTTAAGAAATTTCTATTATTCAAAAGTAATAGATGTGAGATGGTTTTAATTATAGTATATCACTTCCTGAGATATGGAAATCAAAGGTAGGAATTGATTCAAATAACTATATATATAAAAATAGTGAATATGGAATGGAATTATTTTTGGGATATATTTTTGGAATGATATTTTCTTTCTAAATTTAGAGTGTAGTGTGAAGACAAAATTCTAATGTCTGAGAAAAAAAAGAAGATGCTCCTTTTTCTATTTATGAAGAAAATTTTAAAAGGATAAAAAATATTACAGGGATTACATACAAAATCCAAGGATAATGGTTGATTTTTTCTACAATTATGGTAATCTAATTCATAAAAGGGATATAGTTTTCCAAACATTCTAATTTTATGAGTATATCGTATCTTGTTCAATCAATATAGATAAATAGTTATAAAATTTGTATGGTAAAAAATGGAATAAATATAAGAAGAGGTATGTTGAATAAATTAAAAATTAATATATGGAAAAAAATAAAAAATAAAGTGTGCTTTTTCCAAATAATAATAATATTGGATATAAATATCATGGAAAATGCCTATTTGGTATTAGAGTTTTATATAAGTGTGAGAAATATAATATTGTGCTAAAATTTTACAATACAGATTTAAAATTTGATAAAATTCATAAAATGAATCATAATAAAGAATATGATATATAACATCTCTAAAAATTACAACATATTTACAATTTTAAATAAATTCAATCTGTAATATAACTTTCAATGCATGCAACTATGATATAGATTATTTTATATAAAACGAAGTATTTCGTGGATAGATTTTGTTATATGAAAGGCCGAGTTCTAAAGAATTTTATTAGTATTAATATGAATACTATATAAAATTAACTAAATTTATATTATATAAATATTAAATACATACTATTAAAATATATTTTTGTATTTATTTGATACAAATTAATTATTAATGAATATAAAAACCAATTGAATTAAAAATGATTAAAAACTATTTTTATAGCCCTAATTAATTTCATCTTCAAAAATTAAGATTATTACTAGTATTTAATTATTTTATTAAATTATATATATATTATATATGAAATAAAAAATTTCACATTAATCAAATATATTTTTAGGAATAAAATAAGAAAAATAAATTTTTAGGCATAAAAATATGTATTGTTTGTAAGTACAGTTTTCCCGCATTTTAATGGAGAACATGTAATAAAACATGATTTTAAAACATTTATAAATTTTAATTGAAAAAATAATTCTTCAATTTTGTAATCATAATGTCAAAATTATCATAGGGTATTTTTTTTTTGATTTTTTAGAAATGTTAAATTTTTAAATTAAAAGGGAAATATAATGACATATTATTGGAAATTGGAATTTTTATAAATAATATTTAATGATAAATTATATTTTGAATTCTTTATAATGTCACGATATAACTTTTTTATATCTAATTAATCAATTTAGTGGATTCCAATCATTTATATGTAGAATTTAGATGTAATATCATTGTAATATCTTCAACAATTTAATGATACAAACCCTCTTTCTCAGCTGTCTATGGGATTAATTTTAGATTACTTTCAGCCACTTATCTCAATGTATTTTGAAAAGTAATTTCTATATTTGAAATAATCATAATATAACATATTTAATCAGGTTAGCTTTTTTATCAATAATTATTTTTGAGTTGATATAAAATTTTGTACTATTATTACATTAAAAATAGATTACTTAGTTGTTTAAAATAAGATAATAAATGTAAGAAGGAACCAATAATTTTGAGAATACAAATTAATTGATCTAATTATACCCTAAAACTTAATGTATTTATTATTTTTTTATTATTGAGCCCGCCTTTAGGAATAAATGTTGGTAAAAATATCTTATCTCAAAAAATGAGGATCATTTCCACTCTCCCACTTATAAAATATCGCACACTCTCACCTCTTCTTCACACCATCAAACCATATTGGTTTAACCAATACCTACCCAAATCTCTTCCCAAATCTCTTCCCAAATTCTACCCATTGATCCCATATTCCCTATTTTAAGGTCTAAATAAAGCCTTTAATGGTTTTACTAAATACCTTTAACGGAACCCCGAAGAAGATGTAATGTTCTCTCCAGAAAATTTATATTTTATTTCTTTATCTACCTCTTTTATTTTAATTTTTACTTGACTATATAATAACATAATTATATTTAATATATTTATGTAAGATCGAAATAGTGATGTAGATGCTCAATATACAAGAGGGAGGGGGGTTAATTGTACACATTAAAAATTCCTTTGGAACCATTAATGTTAGTTAAGAATAACTATGTTTTCCTTAAGAAAAGAAAAAGGATAAATTTAACAATGTTAAACTTACCAAATTCACAACACCTCTAACACCGAATGCAAACATGGAAAGAGATTCCGAATGTAGGTTCCGGAAATATGGTTCCAGAAATATAACCTTAACAAAAGATTACAATATGAGATTCTACCTTAAAGCGTATAGAATCTAAATGATACAGAGTATAAGTAAGGAAGTATAAGAAAGTTATACTTTCCTTATAATAAAAAATACCGCGGAATATAAACAAGTAGTAGAACTACTAGTAATAAGATATAAGTCTTTTAACCCAAAGAGAAGGGTATCAAACAACCTTGGATAAAGGTCCCTTGATTTATACTTTCAAGCAATTCTGTCTTACCCACAGCAGGGTAAGCCCTCGATAAGAAGATCGGATTCTCTGTCTTGCTACCTCCGCAAGCCCTCAACTTTAAGGTAGTTGGCAACCTCTGTCTTCCTCAGCGAGGAAGCCCTCGAAAATTAAGGTAGTCGGGACCTCTGTCTTCCTATCCCCGGAAGTCCTCTAATGTAATCACCAACATTCAGAGTCGCAAGAAGATTTGAGATTTAATAAGAGCCTCTCTCTCTAGAAATCACTTGAAGCAGATTAGACAGCCTTTCCACAGTACTTCAACAACATCGAGCTCTTTCAAATGAGCTCCTATTTATAGGTAAGGTCGGCTCCTTCTACATCAGTCATATTTTCCTTAAAGATCGGAGGGACCTGTACACATGTCACTTAGACAACAGTTAGTTTATAACAAAATAGATGACATCGTTTTATAACAAAACAAGTGTAACAGAATGTACGACATCGTTTTAAAATCTAACTCAAATGTTCGGAATGAACGCTTCAGAGTGAGGGTTCGGAGTGTAATGAAAATAATAAATATTAGACAAATTATAGAAGAGTAAGAAAAATAAAAGTTCGGAGTCTTAACTAAAATATTTTTCGGAGTCAAAATTATTTCAGAGTGTATAAAACAAAGATAATTAGATTCTGTTTACTAGGTGAATTCAGAATGAGAATTCGGAATGAGAATTCATCATCAGAATTCGTAATGAGAATTCTTCCTCAGAATTCGTAATGAGAATTCATCATCAGAATTCAGAATAAGAATTCGTTGTTGAACTTCATAAGGATTCATATCCAGAGTCTGGAGTAGAACTTAGTCAGAGTTCGTATCCGGAATTTGGAATGAAACTTTATTACAGTTCTCATTCTGGAATTCGTAGTGAAACTTCCTTCCAGTTCTTATCCAGAATTCGGATACTAAAACAGAATACTTAATATCAAAGTTTCAAACAAATCCAAGAAAACAGAAATGAATCCGAATTTTATACTTATGAAAAATATGAATGAAAATATGATAAGAATAATTTTTCTTACGAAAGCGATTTTCCTTATAAAAGCAATTTCCCTTAAGAAATCAATTTTCTTAAAGATAAGGTGTTTGTGATTTTCAAAACAAGAAGGAATGGAAACGTCATAAGGAAAACCTTATTGACTCAACAATCTCCCCCTTTTTGGAAAGCACAAACATCCTTACTAAAAAAAATTCTAATAAGAAAGAAAAACATTAAGGCTTCTCTCCCTTGGCTTTAAGGAAATTGATGAATACGACTAACTCCCCCTTAGGCTTTGAAACACTAAGGATCGTATTCTATATTTCAGGAGTGACATTTCATTACGAAAAAGAAAGTATTCTTTAATGAAAAACTCCCCCTTAGATAGACTCTTATTAGAGTTATTTTTTCTTTAAGGATCTTTTCCTTCTCCCCTTTAGATAAACTCTCATTGGAGTTCTTGTTTTTCTTAAGGATCTTTTCCTTCTCCCCCTTTGTGATTTTCAAAAGGAAATCGAGTGAATGGAAAAAAATAACAAAGTACCTGAAAACCTAGTAATATCAACAAAGGAACCGAGAAGCAAAATTTTTATTAGATTTGAAATGTCAGCAACAAAGAAAATTAGATACAAAAAAAAGATCGGATTTAGTTATTTTGGATCTTTTTCCTTCGACATGAGCCCCTTAATAATAGTCTTGATCTTATTCAGATCTATATGATCTTCTTCAGCTTGCTTCTCTAAGACCACTATTCTTGCAGATTGAGCTTCAATCTTTTCTTCCTGAGCTTTCAGATTTTCTTCCTGAGCCATGATCTTTTCTTCCTGAGCCTTCATCTTCTGTTCAAACTTGATCCGATGATCCTTTTCAAACTTCCAGTTTTGAGAAACGAAATTCAGTTTCCCATTTAGATCTCTGACTTCTTGGATCCGTAAGTTCTTTTCGTCTGTCAGCTTTTCTTCAAAAGAAGAAGTTAGCTCATTTATCTTCATGTCCTCAGTCTCAAAGGAATCTTTAACATTTTCTTGAAACTCATCGAATAGCCTCATCTCTTCCACAGTCTTCCTTGAACAGCTCGTCATTCTCTTGCAAGATCTTTAGTGGGCTTCATAGACAACAAGAAAATATTTGAATTCGGCTTCTATCTCGACATACTTATCCATAACCAAGGATACATAATCTGATTTCTGATTCAGAGCATGTTGAAGCATTTGGCATCTTCAGTCTATGGTCGAGATGGTCGGAATGGAACCAACTAACTTCCTCAAAGAATGAACAACAAAGTCATGTCCCAACGAGGATGACACTGAATATGAAACTTTACTTGGAGAATTTTCTTCCTTAATAAGATCCAACTTCCTTTTAGAAGAATCGCCAATTTCTATTTTCTTTGCTAGGCACTGATTGCAGAGTCTCAACAAGGAGTTGCTTTCCCATGTACATTTTCAGAATTGATTCTTGATCAGGAGTTTTCTGCTCGCCAGTAGACACTTGAATAATATCATCAACAAATTTTTGAACAACATCTTCCTCATTCTTATCCTTCTCTGGAGTTACTAACTTAGAGGATTCAGCCTCTGAAGTTCGGAGTGATAGGTGTTCCGAAGGCGACCCCTTATAATCACCTACCTCTTTCAATAAGTCTCTTATTTCTCCACTTCCATCAGCAACTACTTCTTCCTCTCCCACTTGTTAAATCTTCCCAAGTTGCTTAACATTTTCAGTCGTAATCTCTTCCGGAAAATCAAGGTTTCTTCCTGGAGTCTCAGGTAGAGATTCAAAGGAGAAATATCTCGGAACTGGAATGCATCCAGATACCATCTCATTAAACTTTAACAATGCTTGGACTGCCTTGGCTTCTATCATCTTCTTCTTGAGCTTCTTTTCCTTTACTTGTTTTTCAAGTCCATTAGTAGTTCTCTCCTTCAAGGCCTTAGCCTCCACAGGGTCCAATCCAAACTGCGGATCCCCTTCTTTCCTTTTCTCTTTATCTGCTCTCCACTTCGCAACAACTTCATCAGGATAGGCTTTCTTCTTCTTTGGTTTGCGAGGTGCAGTTTGGACTTCCTTAGCTTTAGGATCCACAACTTCAGCTGCAACTTCTTTCAACTTTCTTTTCTTTACTGTCTTAGATGATTCTGGTTCAGCAGCCTTCGGAGACTCTTCTTCTTGATTAGGAAAATCGAAGAACTCACCAGTCTCCTTGTTGAAAGCCACATCCATCCTCTTGAGATTATCATCACTAACCAAAAGAATTTTACAAACCCTTGGCTTAGATCTGCAAGCTTCCATGAAATATTCAAGGCACCGAACTATCAACCTTGATAGAATTTCATGGTACATTACGATCTGGGCTCTGAGATTTCCTTTCTCAAGATTATCAATGGTTATAAGAATGTGCATCATGAAGTTGAACTTCCTTAGATTTATCAGGAAATATACGATATATATCTCACTCTTCTTCAAACTGTCATTATCACCTTTCCTCGGTACGATAAGCCCTTGAACCCACAACTCTAGAATCCAGAAATTTGTAGGCAAACTAGCAATCTTCGGAGCATTGTCATCTGAGAGTCTGAGAGTTTTCAAGGATTTTTCCTTGTCGAAGCTACCGTTAGAGTCCTACAACACATGAGAAAAAAATTCGGCTTCTCCTTCATAAGTCAGCCCTACCAAGCTTGCTGCCTTGGTATAAGAAAGCTTGTAAGTCTTTCCATAAGACTTAAAAGAAAACTTCTCCCTATTATCTTCCTGAAAGAAGGAAACTGTTTCATAGAAATCAATAAGTAACTCCAAAAAAACATCGTCTTGATTCCCCGGTTTGGACACGGCAATATCTTCCCACCCATTCAACTTAATGTTCTTCGAAATAAGAGAATTATAGTTTTTGAAGAAATCCGGATAGACTAGCCTTTCTCTGTAAACTAACCATTGTGAAATAGGCTTGGTGGATGACATTTCTTGAGAAGCTAACTCCATAGACATTCGGAGCTGAGGTCCTCTGAGAAGCTCGGAACAGAGAAAACTGAAGTTCGGAATGGGTTTAAAACAGAGAGGCAGAGATTCGAGATGCGAGAGATTGAGAACCGATGTGGGACAAGTATTTGGGTCCCATTTATATAGGCAATGAAACGACGGTTCAACTTCCTCAATTGATCGAATAGTTGTGATAAGATGAGATCAGATCTGACTGTTAAAAACAAATTCTCAAGAAAACTTAAATCCGATCTTTTTGTGGTTTTTATTAAAACAAAGGATAAATAAAACTATAATCCGAAAACAAAATACAAGAAAATGCCAGCAAGAAAAAAATGACTACGATAACTTGAGTAATGAAATCATACCTTTCGGATTGGCTTAGGAGGATTATTCGTAATGGGTAATATAAAAATTACTACGAAAAAATCTTTATTATGAAAAGACAGAGTTCTAAAAAACATTACTACAGATAACAAACTCAGTACGGAAAATGCATTACGGAAAGCTCAGTACAAAAAAAAATTCAGTACAAAAACACATTCCAAGAATTTGAAAAAAAACTTATTAAGGGAGATTCAGTATGAAAGTTCCTTTATGAAAATACCATTAAGAAATTTTCCTTTCCGGATGTTTTCAATATGAACACTTCCATTCCAGAAGTATTCTGTATGAAAATGTCCAATCTGGAAAATTGTAGTTCCTGAAATCCAATTCCGGAAAACTTTTTTCTGAAATGTTTTGAAAATAAATTTTGAAAAAATTTGTCAAACTAACAATCAAATGTACTCCCCCTATGAAAAGGAGTTTATTGATGTAAGGGGACTTTTTCAACAGAAAGTTAATTAAGGAGGATTACCTGACGGTTATCATTCCTAACTTCTGTTTAATATATTCAAATCTATCAGAAGGCAAATATTTTTTGAAAATATCAGCAAGTTGATCTTGTGTTCCAATAAACTGAAGAATAATATCTCCTTTAAGTGTGTGATCCCTAAGAAAGTGATGCCTAATATCTATGTGTTTTTCACGGGAGTGATGTGCAAGGTTATTACTAAGGGAAATGGCACTTGTGTTATCACACAAAATTTGAGTTTTAGTAAAAATCAAGCCATAGTCTGTGAGTGTGTGTTGCATCCACAACACTTGAGCACAACAACTTCCAGCTGCTACATATTCAGCTTCAGCAGTGGAAAGTGCTACAAAATGTTGCTTCTTGCAGGACCAAGAAACTAAAGAATCTCCTAAGAAATGACAAGTTCCGGATGTACTCTTTCTATCCATTCTACATCCACCAAAGTTAGCATCAGAAAAGCTTTTTAGAACAAAATCATTTCCAGAAGTATAAAATAATCCTAGATCCATGGTTCCCTTAATGTAGCGAAAAATTCTTTTTACTGCCTTTAAGTGAGACTTCTTAGGATTGGATTGATATCTTGCACATAGGCATACTGAGAACATTATGTTTGGTCGACTAGCTGTTAACTATAGTAGACATCCTATCATACCTCGAAAACATGTTTGATCTACTGGTTTCCTAGCTTCATCAAGATCTAAAGAATTTGAGGTACCAATGGGAGTACATATACTCTTAGTGTTGTCATAACCATACTTTTTAAGAAGATCTTTAATATACTTATGTTGAGATATATAGGTTCCTTCTGGTTTTTGAGAAATTTGAAAACCAAGGAAAAAAGTTAACTCACCCATCATACTCATTTCAAACTCAGATTTCATTTGACTTGCAAAAGAGTCAGTCAATGATTGCTGAGTTGAACCAAATATAATGTCATCAACATAAATTTGAATAATCAAAACATTTTTCTTATCTTTCTTTATAAAAAGGGTTGGATCTGCATTTCCCTTAACATAGTTATTTTGATGCAAAAATCAAGTGAGTCTATCATACCATGCTCTTCGGTCTTGTTTAAGACCACACAAAGCTTTGGTAAGTCTAAAAACATGATCCGGATGTTTTGTATCTTCAATGACAGGAGGTTGTTCAACAAAAACTTCCTCTTGAACATAACCATTAATAAAAGCAAATTTCACATCCATTTGAAAATGTTTGAAATTAATGAATGCTGCAAAGGCAAGTAGAATACAGATAGATTCAAGTCTAGCTACTGGAGCATAGGTTTCTTCATAGTCTATTCCCTCTTGCTGATTATAGCCATTAGAAAAAAGTCTAGCTTTATATCTTACTATGACTCCATTTTCATCACATTTATTTCTGAAAACCCATTTTACTCCAATAACAGAAGTTTCTTTAGGTCTTTCGACCAAGGTCCAGACTTTATTCCTTTCGAATTCATTTAGTCCATCTTGCATGGCTTTGATCCAATCATCATCACCTAAAGCTTCATTAGTGCTTTTTGGTTCTAATTGGGAAAGAAATGCTAGATGCTCTAATTCATTTCTTAAGGAACTTCTAGTCCTTAAAGGTCAATTTACATCACCAATGATACTATCACTGGGATGATTCTTAAGAAACACCTGATTTGGGTTTTGTAAAACATATTCATCAACATAGGGTAGAAAATCTTCTGGGGTAAATATTTCAGAAGTATCTTCTAGAACATCATCCTTATTATAAGGTTATTCTATCAAAGGTTGATAATCAGTTTTTGAAAACACATCCGAAGATGTAAGTTGAGGTGGTTTAAAAACAAATGGATCTGAATCATCAAATTTCACATGTACTATTTCTTCAATAGTACAAGTATTTTTATTAAAAACACTATAAGCCTTAGAGGTTGTGGAATATCCTACGAAAATCCCTTCATCAGATTTTGGTGCGAATTTATGTAAGTTATCTTTAGTATTCAAAATAAATACCTTGCAACCAAAAACCTTGAAGTAGGAAACTCTTGGTTTTCCACCATTCCATAACTCATAAAGAGTTTTATTAAGAAAAGGTATAATCAAAACACGATTTATAGTATCGCAAGCAGTACTTACAGCTTCAGCCCAGAAATGTCTAGCAATAGAATATTCACTCAACATGGTTCTAGTTATTTCTTGAAGAATTCTATTTCTTCTTTCAACTACACCATTCTGTTGAGGAGATCTAGGTGCTAAAAAATTGTGAGTAATACCTTTTTTACTACAAAAAGTTTGAAAATATGAATTTTGAAATTCTCCTCCATGATCACTATGAATAGTTTTCAATGGAAGGTTTTTCTCATATTTAACTTGAGCTCTAAAAATTTTGAAATAAGAAAAAGATTCAGATTTATTTGCTAGAAAAAGACCCAAGTAAACCTAGTGTAATCATCAACTAGAAAAAACACATAGTATTTGCCTCCAATACATCCAGTTTGTGTTGGACCAAAAAGATCCATGTGCACTAACTGTAATGCATTGGTTGTTGAGACTTCACCGATTGATTTAAAACTAGATTTATGTTTCTTGCCATATTGACAAGGATCACAAGCTTTAGAAGAGTCAAATCTATGCTCAGGGAGATCCTTAACTAGTTTCTTCTTAGAGAGTTTACATAGGTTCCTAAGATTACAGTGTCCTAGTCTTCTATGCCATAACCAGGAATGATCTTCCATTGCACTTAGGCAAGGAAAATCATGACTTATGAGGTCTTCTAGGTTCAAAGTGTAGACATTCTCTTTACTATTGGCTGAGAGAATAAATTCTTCCTTGGAATTGTGAACTAAGCACTTATCATTCCTAAAATTCACAAGGTAACCTTCATCACATAACTGACTTATGCTAACGAGGTTGTGCTTAAGACCCTTAACAAAAAGACCATTTGAAATCAATGTTTTACCAAGAAAAACAATATTACTAATACCAAAAATCTCTCCCTTAGCATTATCTTCGAATGTTACCTTTCCTCCTTTCGTTTTGATAATCTTTTCAAAATAGCTTTTGTTACCAGTCATGTGTCGGGAACATCCACTGTCCATGTACCATGTATTGTTACAGGTACTCTCTTTGTTTTCCTGAAATCAGGAAGAAAATTAGATTTTCGGAATCCAAACTTGTTTGGATCCGAGATTTCCAGACAATAAAAATTTAGGTACCCACATCTTCTTAGAAAAGTAATCTTTATGAAATCCTAGAGATTGGGTTTTGTTTAAGGAACAATTCTTTGCCCAGTGACCACCACATTGACACTTGGTACAAAATGGGGCACTTTTAGGAACAAAATAATTGTTACTGAGAATTTTTTTGCATGGGTATAACCAAATCCGGATTTATTTCTTAAAGGTCGTATTTGAGAATACATTTTATCAAAATTTTACTTACCATGGGTAAAGTTTGATAAACACTTCTTTAAGGAAACAATTTCGGACTTGAGTTTTACAACCAAGTTTTTATCCTAAAAATCATTAGTTTTAGAACTACAGTTAGACTCGAAAAAATTTTTCTTAGAAATTAATTTTTCTAATTCTTAAGAATGTTTCTTCTTCTCAGAACTTACTTCCTCAAGATTTTTTGAAATACATTCAAAATCAGCATTTTTCTTATCAAGATCTTTAGAAAGATCTGATATCTCTTTCGTAAGAATAGAATTCCTAGAATTTGCTTTATCAAGTTTTTTATTGAGTTTAGAATTCTCAATCTCATAAAGTTCAGCAAACCTAGAGACTTCATCATAAGTATGTAAAGTATTTTCTTCATCAAAAGAAGATTCTTCATTAGAAGAGTTATAATTCTTACTATCATTAGAATTTAAAGAAACATTGGTCAGTGATTCAGCATTTCGTACCTTAGCCATAAAACAATGAATATCAATAGGTAATCTGGATATAAGACCAAGATTCTTCTGTCTTGAAGATTCATAATCAGAAGATTCATCTTAAGAGTCACCACCACTGGAACTCCAGGTGTCATTAGCTTTCAAAACTTTCTTAGCTTTGGATTTATAATACTTCTTTCTGTTCCTGTCTGAATTCCTTTATTTTCTTTCTTTCTTTTTGAGCATAGGGAAATCTGGTCTAATATGTTCAGCTCTTTTACATTTATAACAAGTAACTTCTCCATCTTTCTTATCTTTCCTGTCCTTTTTCTTATACTTGGATTGGAAATTTCTCTGTCCAGCTATCTTGTTTATCCTTCGAGGAAGATTTGCTAATTCATTTTCTGAGACTTCACTCTCACTAGATTCGGATTGGTAAATAACGTTCTTAGACTTGGATCTGGTTACTCTCTAAGGAGTCTTAGCTTTCATATGATTTGAAGTTGTAGTAAAAGCAATAGTACCATTTCCATTCTTCTTCTTGATATTATCAGCATCTCTCTTCATTCTTGTCTCATGTTGTAGAAGAGTTCCAAATAAATAATCAAGAGTAATTTGGGTGACCTTCCTGTTCTCATCTATAGCTGTTCTCTTGGACTCCCAGTCATTGGGCATAATATCAATTATTTTATCCACAAGAGCTTCATAATCTAAACCTTTCTCTCCCATAGATTGTAGACTGTTGACAATAGTCATATATTTCTGTTGAACTTTACAGATAGGTTCTCTATAAGGAAAATTGACGACATGATATTCAGCTCTAAGCATAGCTCTTCTAGTCTCAATCACTTTATAAGTCCCAAAGTGTGTAACCTCTAACTTCTTCCAGATACAGTTAGCTGCTTCACATGAAGAAATTTGGCTATATATATTTCTGGTCATTGAACAAAGTAGAGTATTGCGTACCTTATAATTAAGTTGATATTCTTGCTTTTCCTGGTTAGTAAAAGTTCTAACTTCCTTGTCAGGAATTTTATAACCACCAGTAAGAATAACAATGTTATCCACTCCAGTATTGATAACAAAGGTCTTCATGCGATCTCTCCAGTATTCATAATCATTACTATCAAAGATTGGTGGTCTTGACAGATTCGGATTATAAATTGAACCAACATTGACTCCTGCCATACTAGAAACCTTGGATACAAAAACTTATTAGTAGACAAAAGTTTTTTAATAATAATGTTCGGAATGGGAAAGTTTAGAATGGGAAATTTCCGGAATGGGAAATTTCGGAATGACAAAGTGAGCATGGAAAACTTAATCGTAAGTATAAGTATTTCAGAAACCTACTTTGATACCAATTGTAGGATCGTAATAGTGATGTATATGCTCAATATACAAGAGGGGGGTGAATTGTACACTTTAAAAATTCCTTAGGAACCTTTAAAGTTAGTTAAGAATAACTATGTTTTCCTTATGAAAAGGAAAAGGCTATGTTTAAGAAAGTTAAACTTACCAAATTCACAACACCTCTAACACTGAATGCAAACATGGAAAGAGATTCTGAATGTAGGTTCCGGAAAAATTGTTCCGGAAATAGAGCCTTAACAAAAGATTACAATATGAGATTCTACCTTAAAGCGTATAGAATCTAAATGATACAGAGTACATGTAAGGAAGTATAAGAAAGTTATACTTTCCTTATAATACAAAATGCAGCGGAATATAAACAAGTAGTATAACTACTAGTAACAATATATAAGTCTTTTAACCCAAAGATTAGGGTATCCAACAATCATGGATAATGGTCCCTTGATTTATAATTTCAAGCAAGTTTGTCTTACCCACACCAGGGTAAGCCCTCGATACGAAGATCGGAGTCTCTGTCTTGCTATCTCCGCAAGCCCTAAACTTTAAGGTAGTTGGCAACCTCTATCTGTCTCAACAAGGAATCCCTCGAACTTTAAGGTAGTCGGGACCTCTGTCTTTCTATCAGTGGAAGCCCTCGAATGTAATCACCAACATTCGGAGTCGCACGAAGCTTTGAGAGTTAATAAGAGCCTCTCTCTCTCTAGAAATCACTTCAAGCAGATTAGTCATCCTTTCAGCAGTACTTCAACAACATCGAGCTCTTTAAAATGAGATCCTATTTATAGGTAAGGTCGGCTCCTTCTCCAACAGTCATATTTTCCTTAAAGATTGGAGGGACCTATACATGTGTCACTTAGACAACGGTTAGTTTATAACGAAATAGAGGACATCGTTTTATATCAAAACAAGTGTAACAGAATGTATGACATCATTTTAAAATCTAACTCAAAAGTTCGGAATGAACGCTTCAGAGTGAGGGTTCGGAGTGTAATGAAAATAATAAAGAGTAGAAAAATTATAGAAGTGTAAGAAAAATAAAATTTCGGAGTCTTAAATAAAATATTTTTCGGAGTCTGAATTAATTCAGAGTGTATAAAACAAAGATAATCAGATTCTGTTTACTAGTTGAATTCGGAATGAAAATTCAGAATGAGAATTCGTCATCAGAATTCGTAATGAGAATTCTTCATCAGAATTCGTAATGAGAATTCTTCATCAGAATTCGGAATAAGAATTTGCTGTCGAACTTCATAAGGATTTATATACTGAGTATAGAATAGAACTTAGTCAGAGTTCGTATCCAGAATTCAGAATGAAACTTTATTACTGTTCTCATTCTGGAATTCGGAGTGAAACTTCTTTCCAGTTCTTATCTAGAATTCGGATCCTAAAACAGAATACTTAATATCAAAGTTTAAAACAAATCCGAGAAAAAAGAAATGAATCCGAATTTTATACTTAGGAAAAATATGAATGAAAATATGATAAGAATAATTTTTCTTACGAAAGCGACTTTCCTTATAAAAGAAATTTTCCTTAAGAAAGCAATTTTCTTAAAGATAAGGTGTTTGTGATTTTCAAAACAAGAAGGAATGGAAAACTCATAAGGAAAACCTTATTGACTCAACAATTTATATTTTCTTATGTTTGTTTAAAGACCAAAAAATTTACAAACATCCATCAATTTGGTTATGAAATAAACATTAGAATGTATAGAGGACAACTGGGTAACAAATCGATGTCCTTTGTATTACCATTACAGCCATTCATGGTTTGGAATACTGATGGTGTTATTTTTCATATTGTATATATATATATATATTATTGATGATGTTATTATGTTTCTATTTAAATTCAATCTCACATTCCCTCATGCTTTCCATTTTGTGGAAATATTATAACACCACTCGTGTGTACAATGGTATACTGCCTTGTGAAGCGATGTGATAAGTTCACCCATTATATTAAATTTATTAATGATGTGTTTAATAAACATATTAGATAAATATGATCTAAAAATTATTTTTAAATGATAATATATATTTCATTTTATTTCTCTCTTTCAAAATTACATGAAATGGAAACAATATTCATGTGTGTGTTCATCGTATCGTCTACATGAACGGTGTGCTTCACTTTCTATAATCAAATTTTATTCACTAATATAAAAACATATATAATGAATATATTTGATATTTAAATCATTCTTATGATATTATACATTATTAAAAAATAATTTAAGATAGAAAAAAATTAAAATATACTAGAAAAACATGTCAATTAACACCTAAAATAATGAAAATATATATTGACTAAAAACAAACATGTGATAAGATGTTATTAGGTAGTCATATGTGATATTATAAATACTAATACGGTTTTTTTAAAATCTAATTACCTACATAAAATGAATATAATGTAGTATAAAGAGATTTTAACCATAACAAAATGTGGGGTGAGGTATTTCATATCAATTTACATTACAATAATTATTATTTGTTATTATGCACCAATTCACTTTTATATGATTTATATACTACCAAATAGAAATTTATGATAATAAATACATTATCATTTATGGTATTTATATTTCAATTTGAATTATTTTATCCATGGGGATTTGAATTGAAAATTACAAAATTTTAGAAGTTATTGTACTATATTACTTTCTTTTCAGAGTGTTATATTTCTCTAAAATCAATCACATTTATCTTAAATATCAATATTATGTGATAATGGATATGATATTTTCATTAATTTTATTCCATTTTATTATATGGTGTTTATGTTATATTTTATTTGTTAAAGTGGGTATATATTGATAAATAAGAATCCTTTACCCGATATAGATATTTAATAAGGATCATTTTTCATGATTTTAATTTATTATTTTATATAATACGAATTATTTTGATATGAAATACATGTATTTGGGACCCGTTAATGCATTACACTTGATTAATCATTAATCTCATGAGGAAAATTAGTTTCTAAATTATATGGGTTTTACCCAACATGTTTTAAATTATCTTGAAGATAGATCATGAAAGTAAAGGATTCATTTTCCTAAAAAAATGACATCCAACAATTAATAATTTCCTTTTTAATTATTATTATTTTTCAATCCAAGGTATTTTAACTAGGTTTTTATATCTGGATACACTTCATTTTTAGTTCATTGTTTAATTGGGATGTGTTATTAGTTATTATCATCACATGATGATTGTGACAATTGATTCAATATTGTTTCCATTCCATATAACTCTTACTTCTTAATTTATATCACTCACAATTTCCATTCATTCCCAAGGATATGAAGTTGAATTCATGGAATAATATTCAAGGATATTTATATTTTACATTTTATTATTTATTATATTTTCACAATATAATATGTTAACTATATATGTCATATAATTTTCTAAAAACATATAAACTACTCAATAAATTTTTTTTCAATCTAATTTCATAGCTAATATAATAATGAATGGAACCTGGTAAGTGTTACTAGGGTCAGGTTCATTGCTGTTTCTATTAGAGAATATTTAGTAGGAACCGTTGAAACTATACTTACTTAAACATATATTATGAAATTTATCACTATTTAAAAATTTAATGATAATCATAAATAAAAATCACTATTTTTTTATGGTAGAGATTATGTTGGAATTTATAAAAATTCATCCACTCGTGGATTATATATATAGATGTTGTTCTGGAATAGACGTACATAGGCATGATAACTCTGAAAAGAGAAATTTGGGATAAACTCAACAGTAACTTGGTACACGATACTAAGTGATATTGTGCAATATGTTTGACTCTCCTAGGGTGTATTCTTAGGATAATTCACATTTTCATCACTATACATTATTATGTTTTTGAAAATATTGATACATCTATAGAAATCATTATTAATATTACATGATTATATATAGATATCTTTTTCAACTTATGTAATGTATTAGCCATATTTATCATTATAAATTATTAATAATTCTATAAGATAATAAAATATATTCCCTAGTTTAGAAATATTACCTGGATAAAGGAAAAGTATCAATAATCATGGCTAATGCTGAGTTTACCCAACTAAAGAAGTTAATATAGATGGTACTAGTATTAATAATGTTTTGGATATATTACGGTATTATAACAAAGATATGAAATATAACCTTATCCAGATGAAGAAACTTATTACAGAATGATATTATCTATTCATTTTTAGATTTTTACGACATATTCCCCCATCATTTAGTTAGAATATTAATCCAATGGATTCTAGGAAATGAATTAATTATTTTAGGATTATATTTAATGAATTGATATATAGTGAATGGGATAAGGATACACATATAGTGTTTTTCCAAAATGGTGGTTAGGATTAATGTTGTTCATTGATCCATAATTCTAGGAAATAATAGGAAATAAAATCAAGGCAAAAAATGATTTTAAAGTCATATTCTTTGAAAATTATTTACAACATTAGTAAAAATAATTCTTATATTACAGTTTATAAGTCAAAATAAAAATGAGGAATTTTTAATGGAGTATGAATATTTCATTACTTGTTTATAAACGTGTACCATAGATTATATATGGAACTCATACTTCATGATTTACAATTTCATTGAAGGGATAAGGCTGAATATCTAAATTGTACAGGTCTCTCAATGGTCTTGTCATACATTGATATATTTTTATATTCTATGAAGATAGAGATAAAATTTGTCTTGTTATATGGAATCAAAAGGATAAAATGGAAGAAGAGGAAGGAATATAAAAAAATTCATAAAGGGAGGAAGGGAATGAATCATTAACCCACATGTTATAATTGTTAGAAGAATAACCTTGGGAAATTATTGAGAGGGTTGGTATATTGTTATAAGTGAGGGGAAAATGTACACCTAGAAAAAAATGAAAAGTCAGGATTAAAAACAATATTATTATGTGTTATAAAAAATATTAGATATGTCTCTAAAAAAATTATTTCTTTAATAATAAAAGTAATATTCCTAATTAGAAGAAGATAGATCAATATCTAGCTTATGGTATCGATACAACAAATGTGAAATGATTAATATGTCACTATATTTGGATACATAATATATGTTATAAAATTATTTTATTGATGATATTATAATTAATTTAATTATAATATATATAAGTATTGTACTACAGTACTTTTACATAAATTATTTAAAGGTGTGTGTTGAATGATACTGTTGAACATGAAAAATGATTCAATGGAAAGTAGATCATCATGTAAAACACATGAATGAAGGAAAGATAATCTTTTAATTTATCCTTAATTATTATATGATGATGTTGGATTGTATATATGATTAATATAGATAATATAAATTGGATATCTACTAACTACATTTAAAACGATTAATGAATTTTCGAAAATGTTTTATTTTATATGATTTATATTGTAAAAAATAACATTTGACTAATGAATAAATCCAATTACATGTGGTCTAAATAAGTAACAAGAATTAATTATTATTTTCAATAAGGTTTTATTTTACAATTTTATATTAGAAAGTGTCAAAATAATGCACGATTAAGGTATTCAAATTTAATGAATTTAAAAATTGAGAGTTGCTTCATGTTGTTTAATGATTAATGATACGTTTAGTTTTGAAATTTATTTAATTTATTTCTAATATTATTTAATTAACATTTATTAGAATAATTAAATATTTATGAAATGGATTTTGATAATTTCATATGAAAAATTAGTTATTAACGTTTTATGTCAACATATGATGCATCTTATGACATGATAGGAAGTATAAGTAACTTAAGGCACAACAAGAGTATAATATATTTCTTATGAAATAGAAACACATTATTTAATTATATCCACTTAGAAAAATAAATTTAGAAAAGGAAAAAAACATTTCAAACCAAAATGTTGTCATTCTATAATCATATAAGATAAATCAAATGGTGTTTCATATCATCAAAGACTTATGGTTTGAGGTCCCTTAACATTCCATTTATCATAAAATTTCTTATAATAAATTTTTTTTATCACTATCCTTCTATATTAATGTCTTTATTGCCTCTTATATGCCCATGATTTTATTTTTCTCATATTCTCTCTTACATGGGAACTCAGTTACATGAAATTTGTATATATCATACACTATTATTAGGAGGATGCATTATTAAACCGTTTATGATGTGGTTTTTTTCATAAATGAATATTCTTATATCATACCATTGACTACCAGGATCTATTTTAATTTCAATGACGTAATATATTTATAGTTGGGATAATGAAAAATTGAATAATTATAAAATATGAATATCACATTCAATTACATGAATGTAATTAAAAAATAAGAAAATAATGGAATGTAAAAACTGAATATTTTATTATTTATTTATATTTTAAATAAATTTAAACTATTATATATATTGAAATGTATCAATCATTGAGTTGTCTTTCATTAAACGAAACAACATTATCTTATGTTACATGAAAGTCTTTATTTTGGTGAATATTATTACAATTATTATGAAAATGTCCTCCTATAAATTAAATTAGAGGTTTTTAATATTATTAACATTGTTATGAAAATATATGGTCGATTTTATTGTTTACCAATTAATTAGAGATAAATATAAAAATTAGGGTCAAACAGATATCTTTTATTATAAAAAACTATTTTCATTCCTCAACAAAATTTTTTCGTATAAATTAAATTTTCTAATATTATTGAATTTTTCTAATAAAATTTATATATTAAATATTCATTTGAAAATGTAAATTTATCTAATAAATTTTTTAGGCATAATATAATATCAAATACAATTATACGCATGGAAATACGTAATTTTCTTAATGCCAGTTTGTCTCCATTTATACGGACCTAGCCTTAGACATTACATAATCATGAGTTATGTCAATAATTTTACCATATTTATCATTGATGATTTTTTCATGTTTATTGTTAGATAACAATAATATAACTCCTAAATAACAAAACAATAAAATATAAAGCAGACACTTCCATTCATTATTAGTTTATACCATAATATAAAAAATCAAAACATCGAATGAATTCATGTCATTGAAAATATACATTACTTCTACCATAACGTCTTCTTTTTCCATACGCAACCTTAAACCATGTGAATTTTTTTTAAAATTTGGGTTAAGAACAAGATCTCATTAAGGGAAATAAAAATAATGGAAACCATTAGTTCGGTAAAAATAAGGAAACTCATATAATTTATTCATTTATCTTTAAGGTTATATGGTAATATAGAACAAAAAATTTCACATAAAAAAAGTACAAATTATTATCAATTAAAGACATTAAGACCCAAAATAAAAAATAGATGTTCTTTTAAATTTCCTAAAGAATCGTATACATAAAGGTCTTTAAAAAAATTATAATTTGAATAAATTTAATTGTGAATTCCTACATTATCATTTCAAAATTAATTGGAGATTTAAAATGGGTATCACCATTAATATTAGAAATATCATGCTCATGTATTTAAAATTAGATTTAATGGGGTTCAAAACCTTCTTATAAGCTATATCGTGCTCACCCATGAACAATAATGGGGATCGACCCTTCATATATGTTTTATATGGCACACTAATTTCATATAATGACCATATACCATATCATGAGTGAAAACCATTCATCATAAAACTATTTAAAACTCTTTTTAAATTTTTATAAAAACAAATGTGAATAAAGATACAGTTTTTTATTGACAACCCATTTTTCGTAACCAAACAAACATTTGTTTGGAAAAAAATAAATACAAAAATTTTCAAATTAAATTAAAATGTTTTATCAATTGATAAATCATGTAAAATAAAAATTGAATCTAGACATAAAATTTATGTTACAACTACATTCAAGTTCATGGTTTTTGTACTTAAAATAGGACATTTCATTTTTTTTTTCAAAATGTTCATTATACTACACATAAAAATATTCCTTTTGAAAAAAACATAGTTAAATTAAAATAAGGAATAAAATTTAATTAATAACTATTATATATATATATATATATAAATAAACATATAAAATCTTAAAATATTGATATGGATAATGTGGTTACAAAATTAAATCAATAAACAGTAAAAGTGTCTATACAACATTGAATGTTTTAATTATAATCCCAATGAAATGTTATCATTAGAAAATAAATACAGTACATGAGAACAAATAATATATTTATATTTTATGCCAATAAGGATAAATATAAACATTTTAAATTAATCATGGTCGATTTTATCAGAAAAGGCCGAAATGAGAGGATATTGAGAAAAAATCCGTTAAAACTGTGTAAACATTTGAATTTGAAACAAAAATTGTAATGATCGTAACATGAAAAATTAAAATAACATGAAGTTAAAAGAGTTAATTATATAATATATCCAAAGAGAAATTATTTAAAAACAAAAATGAAATATTTTGTTTGTATGATATTTATCTCATAGATGTAAAAAGGGAGATGACAGTCTCATTCCTTGAGTCACACTTATTATATGTGATTTTTTATTCGTAAATAATAAACAGGTGTTAATATTTTTCATTCCTCATAACCTTTTTTATATTTATAATTACTTTTATTTTTCTTATTATAATGTTTTGTTCAACTACTTAAAATATTATGTCTACATTGTGTTTTTCGACCATATTCAGTTTTTGTGTCAAAAAGACTATGGTTGGTTTATTATGGTATATGATGTCATTGTATAAAAAATATAGAATAATTATAATGAAATAATATTAAAATTTATATATAAATTATCGATTTTAAAAAAATAATGAAATATGGTTATGAAAAATGGAGCAGTGTTAAAATCATGTTGATGGTATGCCAAATGTATGCATGGGTAACAACTCATTTTTTAATTATCAGTGTGGAATGAAGGTAAGTAAAATTTCCCATTACACAATGATGACTATATAATATATTACATGTTATTTAATCATATATAATTATATATAGAATTATTCTGAATTAAAATTAATTGTATCACCTCAAGGAGATGGTACTCCACACTTCCATGAAGGATGATATCACTTTTTCAATGTGTGAAAATGAAATAATGAAAATGATACATTATATTCATAGAAATTTATTCATTTAATTAATATAATATATATTTTAGGTATATAAACAAATTTTAATTAAACTAACCCTAAACAAATTCTATGTATTTCCTTCACGTATAATGTCTCTTTAAGGTGGCGGTAGTCAACCCAGACACAAACTTTGTTATAATATTTTCAAAAAATTTAAATAATGAAGGTATTTATTATATTAAAAATTCGTAATTATGAATAAAAAAAATTATCATATATTTAATATCAAAATAGTTTCTTCATCTTAATGACAATCCATGAGAGGTGTTAATGGAAAAAATGAACGACATCATTTCTTGAGGTGGTAGATCACCATACATGAATTGAAATTTTGATACACATTTTATGGAACTCTTTTTAGGTGTAGGTAAGACACATAACATAAAATCATATCAATTTATATTTATCACTAATGATGTTATATAATCATATAATAATAATAAATTATGTTATGCATAATGAAATAAAACATATATGCACATTGAAAAATGTTACATCTTTTCGGGTAACACATTTTTTATTTCACCTCGGTGTATCTTCAATTGATTTCAGAAAAATGAGTGTACTAAATAGATATGTTTTTATGATGGGATGTTTTTTTTCATTGGTTAAATAAGACAATGAGGTTTATAGTTGTTAATAAATGGGGAGGATTAATCCATTTTTATAGTCTTGGAGGAGTGGCATTCATGTATATATAAATAGGTAAACCCTATTGAGAGGTTTACCTTATATCATGAAACACCAATAGTTATTTAAATTCTATCCAAGAGGTGATATTGCCAAATTATGTACATAAAATGAGTTTTTGAAATCTTTTTAGGGAATCTATACTATGGATTTAAAAGTTTAACCACTATTTAACTACATTTGTACCATATACGCTTTAATTATTTTTAATTATATTCAATTGTGTTTTCGAAAAAAAATAAAATTATAGGAATTTATAATTTTTGATGATTCAAAATATGTATTCCTTTTTCTAAAATTCAATTCCAGAATTGGATGAATTTAATTTAATCTTAATCTCATAGATGAGATGATAATTTTGGTTTATAAAGGAAAAATGTTCAAAATATTATTATCGTTTTATATTTAAATTCAATGTGAAATTATTTCCAATGAACTAAATTTGATAGAATTTTATAATATATAGATAAATATTCATTATATTAAAATAAATACATAATTTAAATATATTAATGAATTGGAAAAAAGCACAATTTTGAACAAAAATTTAGAATTATTCATTATTCATCAATATTTAAATGTTATTAGAACAATACTAAAAATTGTCCCAAAGTAAATTTGGATTTTTCATTTAATAAAATAGGTTAATATTTTAATATTAATATTATAAATGGTTAAAAATATTGTTTTAATGCATGAATTATATTAAATTTTAGAAAAACATCTATATTTAATAATAATAGTAGTACAATAATATTGTTTGGAATAACTCAGTATTGCATGCAACACAATAATTTGAAGAATCTAATGTTTCATATTTTTAAAACTATTTAACATATATTCTCTAAAAAATTACAATCCAATTCATAAATATAAATAAAAATGAAAAATTCATATTCTATAACAACCTAGGATGGTATATCCTTTATATTCAATATAATTTTTTATTTATAATTAATTTATAACCAATGAATTCATCATATAACCATGTGTAAACTGTAATTTCATGATTTAGTTACTATCTATCATTTAAAAAAAATCACCCTCTATATGAAAAAAAATCAAAATAATAATAACTGTATATTTTTGTCTGGTATGACATGGGCTTGCATTTAACAAAAGTCATCAAAGGCAGTCGATGTTGCATGTAACACATGTTAAATTGGTATTGTAGGTGAAGCAATAGAAACTATGTATATAATGTAAGACAATCCCTTAAAGAATTTAAATTATGTTTATGTAATATATATCATAATGTCTCTGGTTGTCCCATCATATCCACGTAAAAATGAATTTCACCCATGAAATTTATCTAGGTTATCAGATGATTAACATTTCAAGAGTTGCATTATTAAAACCCACAACATGAAAAAGGATAAAAATATACTCTTAAAAAGGGAAAGTGAGAAATTTAATTTTCTTTGGAAGATGAACATCACTATGACTAAAAAAATATAACACTTATAGGAAATTAATGGATTTTATTTGAAGGTAAATCTAATCGACTTGGCCTAATAATGTGTTATAGAGAACATGGTCAGGAGTATGTCAATGAAATCAAAACTAAAATGAAAAATTATTTTCAAAAAGTTCATTGATATCATCATAAAATTTTGTAATTAGATACAATATTACTTTAATAATAATTTTCCAATACCAAAAAAATTCATTTACCATCTATACTATGTGAATATTCTTGTATAGTTTCCTTATATGATTCACTTCATCCATTAATCTGTTTCCACCACATGAACATATTTTTCAACAAAAAATGTTGATTAAATATAACTTTTCATACATGGAACACTATATTAGATGTATAACTAATCAAATAATCCTTAATGTGTAACACAATATTTCAAATATCCTCAGATATTAACTAAAAGTTATATGGTTAACAAAGTGTATGATAATTCTATGTTTCAAGTTATTAGATAATACAATAATTTCTAACATTACAATTTGAAGGAATTCTTCTCATTAAACTAAATCCTTACATAACTATTATCCAAAATAAACATTTACCAAAAATTCTTAATTAAAATATTATTAGATCACATAAAAACTCAGAAGGAGTTTCTAAAACCATTAACGTTGGTTTAACCATTAAAATATATTGAGATCATTAGAGCTTCCATCACGTCAACAGAATACCCGAAATCAACTATATTATTAGAAAAATTATTTTTAAAATCTTTTGTCTTATAATCATGAAGATATCCATCATGGGTAATCATGTTAGGGAATAAATTATCATAAAGAAAAAACTCATTACACATAAAAAACAACATTATTGTATAGCCATTAGTGACACCATTCTTTAGTATTTCATAGATATTCTCATTATATTCATAAATCATTTGACATAACTGACCACTCCAGAAATACTTCACATATTCAATCAAATAGTCATTGAATTTTTTTCGACATGTGTCCTTTTTTGGGGTTTACCTCCAAACTTCATAGTTTGTTTCTTCTCTAATTCCACTATGTTGAATGATTCATAGTTTTTTCATCTGAGGAAACATATGTTTTAGGAAACTCTATATCAACTAACTCAAAATAATTAATGATTTTTTCAGAAATTTTAAATTCTATAGAGGCCAAATATATTCTCTTAGTAGGTTTATATTCTATGTAAAAAAACTATTTATTTTAATTTCAATGTCCCTAATAATTTATTCAATATACATAGAAAATAGTTTGATGTTTGATTCATATTCGGCAACAAAATCAACATCTGTATTCCTCAATACTATGCATTTTTCTCCATTATATGCAAAAAAATCATGTTGAAATATTTTTCATCGAAAAGATCCCTAAATGTTTCCAAATCAATGTAATCAAGATAATATTACTCTTTAGTATTCATAACCATAGAATTCCATAAATCATATTCATAATATGAAAATTGATGTCTAGAGTTATTATAATTTGATTGAACTCTCTGGTGCATTTCTTTTCTGAAATCTAGTGTTCGAGATGTTTTGGGTGGTCAATGTGACTTATCCACAAAATGTTTCCAAATTTCTAGTTCTGTGAACAGTTTTTCTAGTTTAGTGTAATGTTTATCTATCCATCCTTAGCTATATAATGTTTCCAATAATCAATAGGTGTATAGTGCTTCTAGGTGTCAGTAGGTGTACAGTGTTTCAAGACGTCGGTAGCTGTACAATGTTTCCGGACATCTCTAGGTGTACTTTGTTTCCATAAGTTTGTAGGTAAATAATGATTCCAAACATCAGTAAATGTACATTTCATTCAGATGTCGGCAGGTGAACATTGTTTCTAGATGTTTGTAGGTGTACAATTTTCCAAAAGTCATTAACATTATAGTGTTTCCAGACATTGGTAGGTGTAATGTGTTTCTAGACATTGGTAGGTGTACAATGTTTCCAATCATCAATAGGTGTACAATGTTTCTAGCTTCCCACAGTTTCTCCCCTTCAGAATTGTTTTGACAAAATCTACATTCAATGATTTGTTTTAAAACATTTAAGGCTGATTCAAATACCATTTCTTCTATATTAATTTTCTTATGGCTTTTGATTCCTTTATTTGGTCAATCCATGGGTATTAATGTGATCTTCATTAATGGAAATTATAAACCGTTTCAAGTGTCTTTATTCTCAGGTCTAATCCTTCAAATATGGGTAACTTATAATCATTAATTCATTCTAATTTCAATCATTTTTATGTGGAGCCATACATTCATCCCATATGAGTGGTCTGATCGAACCATAATCCTTTTAACGTTTCCCTCGATGTTTCTTCCTATTAGAAGTGCACCCCCACTTTTTGGTTCCAGCAACATTTGTCGATCCATCATTTATTGATGGTATGTTCTACCCACATTCTTTTTTTTAATTAATCATTAATTTCTCAATTTTACTTACCATATTATGGTATGTGATGTCCATTTATCTAATGGTATATTAATGGTTTTCGGTTTGTGTAGTTGTGTTGCAGCGTCCTTGTGTAGATATAGTTATCATGGGGGGAGGAAATTGTGATCCATTGTGTGGATCGTTCGTCTATAAGGAACATAAATAACATTTTAATGTAGGGGATTCATGGATTATCTATTATTTTACATACAAATATAGAGTTTAGAAAGTTTTAGCACACATGATTACAATATAATTAACATAATAAATATTTGAACATGTTAAGTAATTGGGTATTGATTATACGTTATTGCCTCTTGTTTTGTAAGATAATGTTACATCTATGTTTTTCTTATATATCCTTTAGTTTAATACATAAATTAGTAAAAACCTAAATTGGGATTAATTGTAAATTAATTATCAACCATAAAATGGAATGTTGATGAATCATGTTGTTGATGTTATAAATTGATTATAATAAAATTGATACAGTATGCATGTTTAATTAATTTTTGATATCTATGATCGCTTGATTTTTAGGTTTCGCATTGTTCAAAATTATAAAAAATTAATCAGCTAATTATTGATTTATTTAATATCCATTTTATCTATAAAATATAATTACTTATAGGATCTTGTGATACCCTATTTAATGTAAGGTCGAGTCCCTTCTGTTTTGGAGTTGTGATAGCGCATTTCATGTGAAGTCAGAATGCCTTGTTAAGGTCATAGAGCCCAGTAGAATTTTTCAATGCAATTTTTGATGTTTTATGATCCTAGATGGATGTTGTGAGATGTGGGAGTAGGGAGGCCTGGTGGTTGTGATTGAAGTTGATGCATATAGTGTCCATATGCAACGGTTTATGCTTGTGGGTAACTGGGAGGCCAATGGAGATGATGGAGCGGGTTGGATATGAATGATTGGATTCTTTCAAAATCATGTTGTTTGTTTATTTGGATAACATTCCCCACTTCTCAATGCACCTATTCCTACTACCCTTCTTCCAAAAATATGTGAATTCACATGGGGTATGCCACATCATTTCCATGTTTATATTCTCCATGATGGATGAGTCTTTTCTCGTTCTATATGTGCAAAAGCCTCGACGAGTAGTACACTAACTCAACATGTTTCCCCCCTATGCTTGTTAGCACTAAATGTTATTTAGAATTCTTGGGAATTTGGGAATGTGATAATGTTGTTAATAAATGGTTGAATAAATGATGTTAACACATGTGGTTGGAGATAGATGGGAAGTAATTCAGAGGTTCCAATTTAAGGTAACATTTTACATTTTATGTGATGATAATGAAATATAATATAGAATTGATAATTACAAATTAATGATTTAATTAAGGTAAATTAAATATTATAATAATGGAAATAAGTAATAATAAAAAGCTGTTTAAATGGTTGTTTTCTTATAGGACACCTATTCTTTGTAATGGAAGACATGAGTCCAAGTGATGTTACCTGCAGTGGAGTATAGGACTAGGTTATCCCCATAGTGTGGTTGTGAGATATTGTATATTCTATAATTTTTGTGTCTCTATAAGATACTCTACCCCATTAGTTATGGAAACTGACACCCCAATGATTCTAAGCCCTAGGGGGTGTTTTCCTCACCATCTCGATGGGAGGACGGATGGTTGGATACCCCCCTCTATAGTAGGCACAAGGTTTAGATTCTCTATATATCTGTGTATAGGGATATAATGGATTGATTTTATTCACACACATATATTCTGATATAGATACCTAGGGACAACAATTTTTGTAACTTGTATAGGGTGTGATGGCATAAGGATCCTTACTAGGTTTACAAGTTGTAATGGCTTGAGGAGTAATGACTAAATTATGATACACGTTATGCAAGTTCAGGGGGCTCCTAGAAATTTTGTGGTTACTTTAGTTACATGTACATAGATGTTTTTTTCACAAGGTGCATATTGTGGTGCTTCACCCATGTGTCTGTGGCTATAATTGTTTTAGAGGTATTTTTAGGATGTGAGATGTTATAGAAAAGTGAAAAACCAGTTGTGAAATGGTTATGGGGAGACCCAAATATTATTTATTATATTATACACTATAGTATGTGAGACTTTCTATGAATATCCATGGTGAGGCTGGGAACAGATTATACCTATTTAAGTGACGAGTTACATTCACTTCTTCTTCACTATGTTTTAGCTTGCATTCTTTACTATTTCATGAGGGAATCTGGGTAGGATCCTTCTGAGTATATTATTATACTAACCCTATCCATATATAAGTAATTTTTGGTCACATAGAGAAGGTTGTAGATCTAGCTGGTTATTACTATCATGGGGTTGTAGGAGATGTTCGGGCTTCAGGGTCACTGTCGTTTTTACAATCACATGGTACTTGTAGTTTTCCCTTTCAGTTGTAGTAGTTCTTACATGAAATTACATATGTGTACATCAAATTTAATTTATATTGTTGTAAGACTTTGAGTTGGTTGTATTATGTTTTAACTTTATCTACATCATCTATTCTCTTAGAGGGTAATGCCTCCCATTCTGTGTGTTCACTATAACCTCGATGCAAGTCGCCTACATATGGCCTATTGGAGGCAGGACTCGGGTGTCACTATCTCCCTTTAAACATTTCAGACACTATAGTGGTAAAACATATGAGGAATGGATTTTGAAAAATTGGTATCAGATGTGAGTTAATGGGATATAATCTATTTTGGTGTGAGTCACAGCCAGGGTTGAATGGGTTGGTAGGGAAACAGTGTGAGAATAATTTATCATGTGATGTAAAAACTAGATTCTGGCTGAGACATAGTCACCTAAGGCCCACTATGATCTGATGCACAAACCATTAAGTTTAAAGTGACTACTAATTGAGTTCATACTGGTTTCAGGGAAGAGTCTTAATAAAGTATCACAAATCATTCTTCAAGGTTCCTGTGTTTGAATTGGTATACCTTATCATAGGTTAAAAAAATTAATAAAAGAACTAAATATTAATGTTGAGTTATCGATATTCCATGTTTATAATCTCTATTTTTTTATATTGACGGTATGACTTTAGGTGGAGGTCATAGTCTGGTTCGTGCAGAAGATGCGTAGCAGGCTATTCTAGCAGATCGTTACATGGTAGAGGATGATAATGATGATGCATGTGGGAAGACACTCGGAGAGTTTTATAGCCAGAGTTTGCAGATGTTTGATGGATCCATTTTAGTTGTAGTCATAGAAGACTGGTTTGAGGATGCTGAGATAGCCTTTAGACCAATTCATTCTCTAAAGGAAAACATGGTGTCTTTGGTGGTGATAATGTTTTATGGGGCATCAAGGCAGTTGTGGTTCTTATTCCAAGGGGATCATGAGGAGTCGGTGATCTTAGGGAATGTTTTTCGTGACATGATCAGTGTTGAGTTTCATCCTTCGATCATGAAGGCATCTTGTCGCTATGATCTACATACCCTTCAACAGGGGTAGATCCAGTGTGAGACAATTTTTTAATGAATTTCAGGAATCCTTCTAGGATATTCATGAAACTACTTTCCAAATGAAGAGTATAGTGATATGATTTTCATAGATTCTTTGCCTCGAAATATACAATTCCATGTCACCCCATTTATGTTGAAGAATTATCTTCGGGTTCTTGAGAGGGAATAGGTTATCACGATAATGTTAGTCAGAACAATATCATAACCATTTTAGCGTCGTAAATATTACACATGAAACAAAGATATGTTCTAGGGTTTTAATTATTCCGTGTGTAAGTGTCTCCATTCAGTCGAGGGTCGCTCTCAACACTCAGCATCTCGGTTCTCTTGGGGGGACTTAGAGTAATTCCAAGGGATCATGTTATTTTTTTTCTTTTGGATGCTGAGTTCATCAGTAGTGATAGTGCCTGAACATTCGGTGAAGTCATCATGCATAAGGTGTTCCACTATTGGTCCCTCAATTGAGGCAGTTACAACGGAGGTGGCTACAGCAGGTTGTAAAATCTTTGGATCACCATAGTGTAGTTGTGGTAGACATAAGGCAACCATGAGATGATCCTCATCCTAAGATAGATGAGCATAGATGTGGTGGTGGTCATTATTAATTTCATAATGTCTGTGGAGTATTTCATGTTCTACTTCATGAATGAGTGTTGTCAGTGCTAGGCAAGCCATACATCATTCGATGTGACCATTTATTTTTTTACAACATGGGTGTATGTCTTGTTTAATTTAGGGGTGATTCAATTGTTTATATCACCTTACCTTTTACATTCCTTGTGAAAAGAGGTATAGAGGCATATGGATATCTTTTCATTGACTACGTTAGTTGGAGGCCGACCCGACTTGTTTGAATTTTGTAGAGACAATGAGGTAGTGCGGGGGAAACGCCTCTCTATGGGATATTTCCTATGTTTATGGATACAACTATATGATTTCATCATCAACATAGATTTTTGGTATTCAATGTAGGATATCATGGATTTCATCAAGTTGTAGGTGTTGTTATTTGATACTAATAGAGATCCAATAGTTTTTTTTGGTGATCGAGACCCTATTATGGGTTAGATGCATGTTTTGTACTTATCATCCTTGATGGTTGAGCCTATTCTACGTTCATTGTAGGTTCAACTAACTCTGTTTCCAAAGGTTGTAAAGGAGTACCCTATTGACTTCCCTATAGAGGGTGTATCATTAACCCCACAATGTGAGATAGTTTTTTTGGATCAAGATACAACAATGAGTGTCTCCTATCTCTATGACTCTATATAGGATGCCCCTTATGAGTTATGGGAGAAGAGTATATAGTTTTATAGTCTGATACAATTCATTTTTGTTTTTACTAGTGTGTAATTTTGGGGTTAACTAGTTTTGTTCACGGAGATGGCTAACTGATGTTTTCTATTGTGTATCGATTATCATCTATTAGTCAAAGTTCAAGTGAAGAATCGCTACCCTCTTCCACAGATTGATGATTCATTCGATAAACTGAATGTTGAAAATTGGTTCTCAAAGATTGACATGCAGTCAAGATATAATCATATGCATGTGAATAATGATGATATCCTGAAGAAATACTTTCATTATCATCTAGGGAATTATGAGTTTATTTTAATGTCGTTTGGTGTAACGAATTTGGTAGTTGTGTTCATGCGGATGATGGCTACTAGGTATCATGATTTCGTAGATAATTTTGTGCTTATTTTCATCGATGATATCCTTATGTAATCCACATCTATGAAGGATCATGCAGAGCATATGCACACCATTTTAGTTGTTCTTCACCAAAAAATACTATTTGGGAAGTTATACATGTGTGAGTTTTAGGCTGGATAAATTAGTGTCTTGGGGAATGATTTATATCAACATGGCGAATTCATGGATACATCAAAGATAGAATCAGTTATGTCTTGTGAAGCCCACAAAATAGTGTTAGTGGTGAAATGTTTCCATGGTTTCACAAGCTATTACATAAGTTTAGTAGTTGATTTCTCTCGGGTTGCGACTCATCTAACAGTGTTGACCTAGAAGGATTAGTGCATCGTGTGGATTGATCAGTGTCAGAATTGTTTTGAGTATATGAAAGAGAATTGGGTTAGTGATCTAGTTCATGGTCTTCCATTAGAGAGTTTTTGGTTTTATGATTGCTATGACGTTTCATTGTTGGCATTAGGCTACGTTCTAATGCAGAAAATATTAGATGTTTATAATGGGTCTCATAAATTCCATCCCCATGATCCTAACTATGCCACCCACGATCTTGAGTTTGAGTCAGTTGTGTTTTCTATGATGTTGTAGATACATTACCCCATTTGTGAGAACATTTTTCATTTCACCAACCATAAGAGCAATAATGATGTTTTCTAATGGTGTGATATGAACTTTGGTAAGTGCTGGTGGATGCAGTTCTTACAGAAATATGACTGTGAAATCTCAAATATAACTCCAAAGGGGAATGTTGTAGCTAATGTACTAACCAGGAAGTCTTGAAGTGTTGTAGTGTATGAATCTGTTATGTTGTGGAGAGTAATGGAGGAACATTAATAATTTCATCGAGATATGGGAGAATTCAGGGGTAGATGTTTAAATTTTTAGATGATGGTGGAGTTATATTTGGTGTTGCGGGTGGAAGTGTCCTAGTTGGAGATCGAGAGGTGGAGGTCTTGGGAGACCTTGTTGTTTGTGGTGAGGCCCTTAATGGTTGGACAAAGGATGAACAACACCGAGTGTTGTATCAAGGAAATATTTTCATTCCTTTGGTGATGAAGGAGATGATTCTTATATAGTTACCCATTTACCTTTAGTGGAACATATTTGTTTTACAATGATGTACCATGCCTTGAGGAGTCATTTTTTGTGGCCTGGGATAAAGGAAATAGTTGGGGAGTTTGTTTCTTGATGTTTGGTTGGACAGAAGGTGATATCTTAGCACCATGTTCATGTTTGATTTCTCTGGTCATTGGATGTTCCTCAGTGGGTGTGGGAGGATATCTAAATGGAAATTTTTACTAGTTTACCATTAACTCAAGGAAGATAAGTCATTATATGGGAGGTAGTGGATCATTAGATTAAAACATCCCACTTTATAGTAACCAAGGAATCAAGCCTAGTGGATGTTTTCTCAAGGCAGTATCTAGAGGAGGTGTTGCGACATCATGGTGTCCCATGGAAATTCATTTCTGTTCTATATCCTTGGTTTACTTACATGGTGTGGAGAGGTATCCGACAAGATTTCGGTTCTCATATATTCCATAGAACAACTTTTTAGCTGTGGATAGAGGAACAGACAGAGTGTACCATCCATACTATGGAAGACATTCTATTCTCTTATGTTCTGGATTTTGGAGGTTTGTGGATGAGACAGATACCCATGGTTGAGTTTGCTTATGACAGTAGTTTTCACACTACCATCGGAATGACTTCTTTTAGAGTCTTTTATGTTCGACCTTTTTGTTCTCTGTTGTGCTAGGATGGGGTCAGAGTGTCAATAATTCACGAAACAGAACTAGTGCAGAATATGACTTATATGGTTTTAGTGATTCACAAGAGGGTGAAGGTAGTATATGGTCATCATAAATCATATTATGATCATAGGAGGAGTCCTTTAAAGTTTTATTTATGGGATCATGTGATTCTAAAGGTGACTTTGAATGATGGGAATTGAAGGTTTGGTCATAAGAGTAATCATTCTCCCCAGTTTATTGGGCCTCTCGAGGCGTTGTCTCGTTTTGGTGTCATGGTTAATTGGGTAGCACAACCCCTACTGTTGTGCTTGATATGTGATTATTTTCATTATTCATAGCTCTTTTGTAATCTTCAGAATGAGTCTGATGTCATCGAATGGGGGGAGATCAAAATTGACAATAATGTGACCTTTGAGGATAGTTCAGTAGAGATCCATGATCACAAGGAGAAGGTGTTTCATGGACATTTTATCCCCTTTCTCTATATATTGTGGAAACACGGTGTCATGGAGGAGAGTAGATGGGAATGTGAGTCATAAATACAATCTTAGTACATTGAATTGTTTAATTTTTAGCTGTTTTCTTAGAATGATGTTCGTTTGTGATTTGAGACCATTAGATTTTCTGAGATGGATTTCTTTTGTTTCATTATTGGCTTTCTAAATTTTCAGAGGTATCTCAATGAGTGGTTTTTTGGACCATTTTAATGTTTATTTTTAGGTTGGTTTTGAATTATTGGGGATAAGAATGTTTGAGCTCAAGATTATGTAATGTGCCATACCTCTCTAGTCCATTATATTGTTAAAATAGAGTGTTTGATGGGTTTAAAGATGTCAAGGTGGATTATCATCAACACATTTCCAAATTTATAGTTTTGTGAACAATTTTCCTAGATTTTTGTATAGTGTTTCCAGACATCGGTAGGTGTACTGTGTTTCCAACTTTCAGTAGGTGTACAGTTGTTCCAATGTCAGTAGGAGTACAATGTTTCCATAAATTGGTAGGGGTATAGTGTTTATAGTAGTCAGTAAGTAGAAAATTTTTCTAGACATTATAAATTGAATAGTGTTTCCAAACATCAGATAGCGTACAATTTTTCTAGACATCCTTAGGTGTACAATGTTTCATGACGTCAGTATGAGTACAATGTTTCTAGCTTCCTACAATTTCACATCATTAGTATTTTCATTGAAAAAAATGCATTCAAAGCATTTTATTAATGGACTAAACCCTATTTCAAATACCACAACTCATATATAAATTTTCTTAAGGCTCACGATTCCTTTACATGGTCAAATAATGTGGAATAATCTGATTCGCATTAATGGAAATACTAAACCAGTTCAAATCATATTATTCTAGGATCTAACCCATCAAAGTCGGAAACCTTACCTAAATTAATTCATCCTCCTTTTTCTCAGTGTATGGTGTCCCGATACATTTTTCCCATAAGATTGGTGTGATCAAAAATTAATTCATGGATCTTTTCCCCTGGATGTTTCTTCCTTCTGCATCTGAACACCCTATTTTGGTGAAAGTAGAAAGTGTCGACACATCATCAATTGAAGTTGTGATCTGCCACTATTCTTATTTCTTCATCAATTCTTCTTCTCCCATTTCATATTTCCATGTTATGACATGTGATATCAATGTTTCTAATGGAGTATTATTGGGTGTAGGTTGGGCCGGTTGGGACACAGTGTCCTCAGGTGGATTCAGTTGTCATTAGGCGGCGATTGTGATACATTTTGCAGATCATTCTCATGTAATGATCTTCTAGATCCTTTTGATCTTGGGGATTCAAGGATTTCGTATTCTTTTACTTGAAATTGTAGAGTTTATAATGTTTTATCCCACTAGATCACAATAGATTTTACATAAGAAATATTTGATCTGGATAAATAAATTTTTATATCAATATTATGTTATTGCCTCTTGATTTGTAAGATGGTGTGATATATAAATGCTTCCCTTGTTTAGAATTTTGTTCTTGATAGAAATTGGCATATAACCTGAGATGGGATTAATTTTAAATTATTTTTAAACAATAAATATGCATGTAAATTAATCTAGTTTTTGCTGTTGTAAATTGATGACAATAAAATTGATGTAGTAGGCAAGTTTCTTTAATTTTTTATAGCTTTGATAACTATGTGTTTATGATACCCAAAGTTAGAACATACTAATAATAAATAGAATTATTGAATATGGATTAACGATCCATTTGAAAAATAAAATTTAATTCCGTGTAGGGTTCTGAGTTACCCACATTCTTGTAAGGCCGAGTTCCCTATGCTTTGGTTCCATGAGAGATCGTTGTAGGTAAAGTATGAATGCATTTTTTAGGGCCAAAATCCCAGTTTCTTTGTTTTTATTGATTTTTTTGATGTTCTATGAGCCTGGATGGATGTGGTGAGATGTGTGGGTATGGAGGCCGAGAGGATTAGGCATCAGTTGATCCTCATAGTGGTGAAAAACATCTGTATATTCATGTGGGTGTCGAGGGGGACAATAGAGATAATAAAACTAATAGGATATGAATGATTTATTTGTTTTGAATCATGATGGTTTTTTATCTAGTTTACTTTCCACATTTCTAATGAATAATGTTCTTTCTACCCGCCATTAAAAAAGTTGAGAGGATGCGCAGAGTATGCGACATGATTTCTATAAAAAACCATGTTATTATGGACTGCAGTTTTATGTAGAAATTTGGATTTGTGATATTGGATGATCATGAGGTGTAAATGTTATTTTTACCAAACCAGGAAATCTCATATATTTCTTATGACAACTCTGTTGGTCCCGGAATAGGGTATTTACCGTAGGATGGGAGTTTGGGGGAAATTTGAGCTATTAAAATTTTAGAAGAATATTTAAATTTTTATTTTACTAAATAAAATATTAATTTTTTCATGCAGTTTCATTTTGTGAAAATATTTAAATGTAGCGTATGATTGAGATTCTGTATGATTTTCTTGAGTCTAGATTGTATTTTTATAATAGGAAAAGCACAAACTCATGTTGGGCCCTAGGGTCGGCCAGAACCCCTTCTTGTTCTTTTCCATTTCATTTATTTTCTTTCTTTTTTCTTACTTACGCCTCCGGCTTGTGCACACTCCATATGTGGATCCTCCTTGGTCATGTCCCATGGAATTAATTTTAAATTGAGAAATATAGAGAGTTGTGATGCACGTGGTTTACCGAATCGAATCCCTCAATGGGCTGATTACGGGAAGGGCAACCGTGAGCTGTGAAATCGACCGAATCATCAGCGGTTTCCGCCTGAATGTAGTTAAATATTTGTTTTCTCCATATATTCTCCTTAAATATGTTGTCTTAATTTTTTGAAGCCATATATTTCATACTTGAAATCCGAGGGAGTAGATATGTTGTTTCGGGTGAGAAAATATGTGTTTCAGACGTTTTGAGGGATTTTCCATCGGGAAACCCATGTTACACGATGTGTGTTTTAGGAGAACACACAAAATGTTATTCCTATTTGGGTAAGACTATGTTTTCTTAAGTAAACAGCGTGTACTATGAGTATATGCTGTGGAGTAGATGGATGTGTGTCCGACCGTGTGAAATAAGACACGAAATTGTGGTTTTTAAGGAGTACATATCGTGTACTAGGAGTACACATTTTTTAGTGGTACATGGGAATGTGTATGGGTAAAAACACATATGAAATAACGTTTTTTGAATAGTACAGGATATGCACTACTACACAAGAAAACCCCATCTGTTCTGGCCATGTGTTCTGGCCACGTACTTCTCCAGCTTAGTAGTTTTGGGGAATCTTGTGCCCTGGGAGTCAGAACTCGGCATGTGAGTAGTCTATTCTGAGCATATTTCCACCTAGATCGCAATGGTGGAATCCTATTCACATTTATATGTCATATATATGTTTTTTTTGGGTTTCGATAAAAATGTAGAGGTTCTTCCTCATGTTAGTGAGTTTAGTTTTCACCTGAGAGTGAGACAAGGCTTGGATGATAGGCTGGGTGTTCAGACCAACCTTGTAGAGAAATTTAATTTGAGATGAGCTATGAGATATCTCATTTGACCTATTCATTTGGATATGTTCTCCTTGTGAGTTTTTGCCTTCTAGCCTATGAGGTTGTGATAATTATTTTTCCAAGGATATCATGTTGGATTCTTTTGCTTATTTGTTGACCTAAAGAGTCTCATGATGGAGCTATATCGTGTTTTCCCTGGAGTGGACCCATATTATAGGATACCTATTTTTTCTTCAATTGAGGATATTGTGTAGGATTCTTGCATTACTCTTTGCTAAGTATCCCATGTAGGATTCCATCACAGATGTTTACTAGGCGGATTCTGTGTAGGATACCTCTTCATTGTTTGATTCGAGGAACCTAGTGGTATCTCGTGGTTTGACCGAACTAGATTTGTAACGCCGGGTTTTGGTAGAGATGGTGTTTTTGTGTCACATAGAACTCATGTCAAACTGGTAATCACATGGGTATGGGGATGTATTGTTAGGTTGGGCATTCAGTCCACCCTCTATCATTTTTTATATCTGACATTGATTGATGATCTGTATTTTTCACCATAGGTGCTTCATGGATAGTGGTCGTTGATCATAGAATGAGGAATCTTTCATGTTTATTGGAATACTAGAATGTAATCTCCTAGGATCAGGCTTCAAATCCATGTTTCTCACTGATATTTTATAGGTTCCATAGGTATTACCTGGGAGTCAGATATTGAACCTCATGTGTTGACTTGTATTCCCTAAGTGATACATTGATTCTTGTTGTAAAATTGTCTTAGATGGACTCATTGGGTATTTTATTTATGTTTTCCATAGTGATACATGGATTCCCATTGTATGAATTCATTACATAGACACATTGGGGTGTTTATTAATGTAACCTGAGTGATAAATGGATTCTCGTTGTAGGAATTCCATGGATTAGCTCAGTGGAGTACTGAATGTAATTTAACAGTGAGTGATACATGGAAACCCATTGAAGGAATAAATTGAGCACACCCGTTGGATTGATATGGTAATACATTGAGTGATACAAGGATTCTCATTTAGTATATCCATGAATAGGCTCATTGGTTTGATATGTTTATACCATGAGTATTAGATGGATCTAGTTGAGGGATGCCATGAACCAGTTTTGTGGGAATAGTCATATGTACCTTGAGTAAAACTTTGAACATGTTCAGGGATTCTCTATGCGGGCATAGTGATTTGACGACTCTTACTCCTTCAGTGATATTCGGATTCCCATATATAAATGGCTTGGATTTGATTATAGGTGGGATGTTATATGATCGAGATGAGTACTCTCTTCCAGATCAGTTCAGATTTACCGTCGTTTTACGGTATCCTTCATTACAGGGTGTACATTCGGTATATAAAAATCTTGATGTGATTGGACATGATTACGAGTGAACCCATGTGTTGGATCAGTTTCCCCCTGTAGTGACATAGCGTGCTCAAGGATATAATTTCGCCATTGGACGAAGAAGCTACATGACGATGGGATTATGGACCAAGAGATCAAATTAATGATACACGGCTTGAGTGGCATCACATATAGCTTAATTCCCAAGTATTGGATGTTTGGGAGATTGGGATTATAGACCCATGGATAGACTGCTGATGTGGTTTCTTGTTATTTGATTAAAATTCTCTTGAATATTCATAATTATGTATATGTCTATAGGTTTGGGACTATAATTGTGTTTGAATATTGATATAGATATCCATGGTGTAGCTTTCCTAGTTTACGGGGATTATGATCATTGAGTTCTAATAAGGTTGCACGTTTTTTACCTGTTTTTTTTGTGTTTATGCTAGGCTGATCATGTTGCTATAGCATACACTTTTAGGAACACAATTATAGGTTTCTTGCCGGGGTACCCTAATGGGACTATTTCTCACACCTCCACGTGCACCTCAGTGTATGTGTAAGTATTATGTCTACTTTTCTAATTGAGAATCAGTATTTTGGTGGATAGGTTTGAGGCCAATTGTTTCATGATCAAGCAGATCATATCGTGTGGCTCTACAGATCGGGTAAGGGCAGTTCGATGGTGTATGGTGATCAGGTATGTGAGTTTGATAAAAATTAGTAGTAGGTCCTTGTACTTTTACTTTATATTTAATTTTTACGTGTATATGTATGGTTATACCATTGTGTGACAATGGTTTTATAGTATTACATAGCTGTTCAGGATTTTGGAGCATCATACAATTACAACGTTTTCTATTTTAGTGGTTTATTTCTTCCGCACTTTGTTTAATTTCCTCAATGTATGATAATTAGTTATTTTCATTATTGGATCACTCTAGTATGAGGGAATAGTATTCCCACTATCACACCCATGCCCATCGCTGCATGTCGGAAGCATCTGGCCTATGGGGATGCGAGCATGAGGCCTTGAGACGAACCGGCTCGGAGCACCAGTTAGTGGCTTCTGGGTAGAGACATTATAAAGAGGTATCAGAGGTGTTTCTTTTTCTGGTCATTACTATTTGCTATATTGTATAATAGATTATTATGAATGTGTCAAAACCTTTCATGGGTATCAGACTTGTGCATCGAGAAAAAAAAAATTCGGTAAGAAGTAATGGTTTCCAGGTTTGGGGTTATTGTTCGGATTTAGTGATGTTACAATTGTATATAATTTTTCCTTGTGTGACACACATATTTGTTTGGTGTTTTGCTTTAATATGGATATGTAGCTCTTTTCCATTTGTAGCATTCAGGGGATGGTATTAGACTCTTTCTAGAAAAGGCATGTGGCTTCTCATTCACCATACTTTCGCATAGGATTCACAACATATCGGCCTCCTACTGTGTGTTTTTACTAAACATTGAGTCCTTTTGGTCTACATACACTTGATTTTCACTCTTCAACAGGTTACGTTGATCTAAATTGAGGTTTTATGTATTAAGGATGATGAATTAGTCCTAATTCTTAGGTGGTGTTGTGACCCTAGTATGTCAATATGGCTTGTGATACCTTCCTATTTAAACACTTTTGGGTGTTGTTTTTTGGGACTATGTTTATCTATTCGGATCTCTGGGTACAATTTCAATAGACACAAAGGATTTTAATGTCTACTAGTCCTACTTGGGTTATTTTCATATACATATACTCGGTTAAGGTTAGATTAGTTGTTCTATTTTTCATTGGTTGTGACCTAGCCGTTCATTCTATAGAGGGTCAGATAGGATCATGGCCCTTGTAGGCTATGTTTTTAGTATTGAGCATTGTTTTTCTTGGTGATCCTTAACTTATTCTAAGTGGTTTTCTATTTTATGGGATATGTTATTGGACCTTGTGAATAAGTTGTGAGCCTTTTTCTATAGGGCTACGTGGAAGAACTAGATACCCTTCATTTAAACTCAGACCCTTGCAGGTCAACATATGTTTTGTTCCAGGGAATCATTTTTAGATAAGTGGGCTTATGTTTTTTGATTCCATTCGGTAGTGATAATTTTTTACACTCATTTTGTGATCAAGGCAAGTTAGGTGCTTTCACTTTTGTTAAAGGAATGATGATGCCTTCAGTTTTTAGTCGACGCACCTCCGGTGCTTGTTATTCGGGACTAGCTTCGACGAGAAGGACGATTCAGGGGCCTGGCCTAGTCGATCGACGTTTCTGTTGTTGCTAATGTAGTCAGGGTGTGGGTATACATTCATGAAAAGAATGACATAGTGTTAATTTTTCAGGTGTATTGGATACATACTGGTTGTGCGTGATATGGTAAGAATATATATCAGTGAGTGGCTGGGTGCAAGCTGAGGACCAGTGTTTCAAGACTTGTCTTGGGTTTGGACCCAATAAGATGTGAGGGAATGTCACTCCATGGTAGAGGAGGCAGAATGGAATAAACCTGGTATCGTAAGACTGTTGACACATAGTTGAATCCCAGTATGTATTTGTTAGGATGTTAGTGTGGCTCGAAGGGAGCTTGAAACACATTTTTGTAGAATAGTGGTGTACTCCTATTAGAGACGAACTAGCACTATAATTATTTTTCTTGAGTATACTGAGAGATATTCGGCCCTATTCCAAGCTCCTTTTTTATTATTAATGATCTTCCTTGCTGAGGAGGCATCCTTTTGCGGTAGTGATCTAGGAGCGATGTAAGGAATCCATATGGTGGGAAGTGATCCATTTTCCTTTTTTGGGTGGTTTTCCTCTTTTATGTTAAACCTTGTTGTTTTCCATGAGCTTTAGATCTCAAAGATTATTTTAAGATAATGATAAGGGTATTCTTATGGGTGGGAGTACCCGATTGGTTGTAATTAATTTCTTACATGAAGAAGGCAGTTGTTAACGCCATATAACTAGTAACTGGACAATCCAATTAGCTTGGTTGTGAATATTCATAGGTTGGGAACATGTCTTTTGGTCCTTCAACCAGGCTTCTCGTGGACGAGAAGGTTAATAGTGGGGAGTTTGTAAGAGCCGTTGTTTTTTCGGACTGATGTTTTTAGCATCAATTTAATTTTTTTCCATTTGATACTTTTGAGGGGTAAAATGGTGTTTTTCCATTACTAGAAAATGTTCGATAATTTTTCTTAGAACTCTATTGGTTTCTAAATAGTGTGTTTACCCAAGGATAAAGGGTTGGTGGAAACTTGATAAGTTCAAATTTTAGCAAAATATTTAATATTTAATATTATTAAATTCAATATTAAATTATTCATTTTGGTTCATTTGGTGATAACATTTTAAATTATCTTCCTATTGATATTTCGTTGACTACATCGAGTCTGGAATGGGTATTTTAGGCTAGGAAAGGAACAAACATATGTCAGGCACTAGGGCCAGCCCGTGCCCCTTTTTTCATTTCCTTTTATTTTCTTTTCATTGTATTCTCTTCCCTCATACTCTTCATAGTGAAAGATCCAAGTGTGGATCATCCATGACCATGTCCTATGGGAGAAATTTGATATTGAGAAAGAGAGTGAATTGTGAACAAATAAGGTTACCGATTTGAATCCCTCTACGTTTTGATTTTGTGAAGGGCAATCGTGAGATGTGAAATCAATCAAGGCTTCGGCAATTTCCACCCAAAGGTATGGCCATTTATTTTTTCACCATATATCACCATTATAAATGATTTTTTATGTTTTTAATTCCTCATATTTCATAATATTAATCCCATGAGGCATTATTTGTTGTTTACAGGGTGAAAATGGGCATTTCAGGCGTTTTGAGGGATTTCAGATTAGGAAACCCGAGTTACACAGTGTGTGTTCTAGGGGAACATGCCATGTGTTCTTCCCATTTTTAAAAGATGAAGTTATCATATTTACATGATGTGTAATTTTTGTAAAAAAAAATTAGTGGGTGGTTTTGATATCAGCTGTGGGAAATAAGACACAAAATATTGGTTTTTAAGGTCTACATGTCGTGTACTAGGAGTGAATGTTGTGTAGTGGTACATGGTCATGCATTCTGGTGAAACCACACAAAAAATGAAATTTTTGTGAACAATCATCTCCATTTATAGAAATTTAAGAAATCTGTACTACAATACAGGAAGACCCCATGTGTTCTGGCCATGTAATCCGGCCTTGTACTTCTCCAGTTTATTAGATTTGTGAGATCTTGTGCCTTGTGAGTCCTAATTGGGCATGTGAGTAGTCCATTTATAGAGTTTTTCTGCATAATCTCAATGTTTGAATGATTTTGACTTTTAAAAGTAATATAAATGGTTTTTAGTGGGTTTCTATCTAAATGGATAGGTTCTTCTTCTTGTTATCGTGTTTTTTTGTCACCAGGCAATGAGACTTGGTGTGGATGATAGTATGGGTATTCGGAGAATCCTATTTGAGAAATTTAATCTTATATGAGCTATGAGATTTCTATTATGACCTATGTTATTGTGGATGTTCCCCTTTTGAGTTTCGACCTTCTCACCTATGAGGCCGTGAAACATGAAGTTTCCAATGATCCCCTTAGATATTCCTTTACTATGGTATTCACCTAGGGAGTCCCATGTAGGATCTCTATAATTTTTCCCATTGAGAGGATCCCTTTTATAGTATTCATTTTTTTATATTCATTCTATTATTCTATGTATTATTGCTCCCTTAATATTCACTAATGATCCTATATAGGATGACTTCACTAATTTTTACATAGAAGAATACGAATAGGATACCTCCGTGTTGTTTGAACGAGGGAACTAGAATTAGTCGTCGATTGACATACCCTAATCTGTTACATTGAAATTTGGTAGAGATGGTGTTCGGGTGTAACCTAGAACATCTGTTGACTGGTAATACCATGGTGATGTAGATGTAGTGTTAGGATGGATGTTTGGGCCACCCTTATTTGTCTTTTTATATCAGACATGGTTTGATGATGCAATAGTGCTTACCAGAGGTGCTTCCTGGATAGTAGCCTTTGAGCCAGTCGTGAGGAAACTTTCTTGTTTATTGGGATTCTCAGATGTACTATCCTAGGTTCCAGCTTATCAGCCATGTTTTTTCTGAAATTTTATAGGTTCTATAGGTATTACATAGGAGTCGACTATTGAGCCTGTTGTGTTAACTTGTATTCCCTTAGTGATACATGGATTCTCATATTAAGAATACCTTAGACAAACTTATTGGGATGTTTTTTATATTCTCTTAGCGATACATGGATTTCCATGGTATGAATTCCTATCGTGGACAAATTGGGTGATTTATTTATGCAACATGAGTGATACATGGATTCATGTGTTAGGAATGAATTAGACGGGCTCAGTGGACTATTAAATATAAATAAACCATGAGCGATACAAGGATTTCTATTGTAGGAAAACCAGGAATGGACTCATTGGTTTGATAAGGTAATACCTTGAGTGATACATGGATTCCCGTTGTAGGAATTCCATGAATGAGCTATTTGGTTGGATATTATTATACACTGAGTCATACATGGATCCAGTTGAGCGGTGCCATGAACGGTATTAGTGGGTAATGGAATTATGTACCTGGAGTGATATTTGGATCTAGTTGAGGGATTCCTTGTGTAACACCCCGATATTTTATGAAAATATTATTTTAATTTCATTAATTTCTTATGTTGTATTCTACACCAAGATTACCTTGCGCTATACGCAACACCGTATTAGCTTGCAGTATACGCAACATTATTCTTGGACCGTGTTACACACAATTTTGATAATAGTTATTCTACGCAACATTGACTATATATATATATTAAATGTATAAATGAAATATGGTTGGATTATTTTATACGAAACAACGAAGGATTCTTTCACAACACGCAACCCTGACTTGGCTTGCATTACACGCAATCGCGACCTTCCCCGATAGCGTGTGTTGTACGCAATACCGGTTTTTAATAAACAATGTTATATTATTATAATATTGTCATGAACTAGCCGTTATGAATATTATTAACTAAATTTTGAATTTTATAACATTATTATTCATCTTACACATTTCTAGAACATGGTATAAGAACAAAATAAATTTTTCGGGTAAAATAAGTATTTTTAAAAAAATGCAGTTTTGCCGGCTTTTGATGGCGCACCCACATTAAATCTGGTTTTTGAAATTTTTATAAGTTCAATTTGAAAAAATAAAATTCTTCTTTGGAATCAAGAAATAAAAATTTACTTTGGATAAATTTTTCATATTATTCTGGTAACTTTCACATTTTAATGAATAGTAAAAACACGCTATATTTTAATTAAAAACAACTTTTTTCATCGTAATATCTTATGTGGTTAAATTATAATATTGAATGGTTTTAAAGTATAAATAGAATATATTTTTACCATTTAATGTAATTTATGTCATTAGCATTGATTTTACCTTGAATTCGTAGGTTAAATCAATTCAATCTTTCGCAATGTTTTAAACAAAAAACCCGTTTTTATTCGACAACGGGATTAATTTTAATTTAATTTCTACAACTTCGGTGTTTTGAATTTTAAAAAATGGATTCCATATTTGGAATCAGTGGGTCCAAATTATGTTAATAGGATACTTTTTATTTTTGGGAATTATTAATAGTAACTACGGTAAATTTTATTTACCATAGTTAAAGGTAAATCGGGTAATTAAGGGTAAATATAATATTTTAAAATTACCCTAACAAATGTCAAAATCCTATTGGATGACTAAAAAACGACCCATATCACCTAAGGGTTGGATTAGATTAATTTAATTAAATTTTTTCAATGAAAATAATTTAATTATTATTAAAACCAAAGAATGTTACAACATGTCACTTTCTTAAAGCTTATAAGTATAATAATTTTAATCTACTGATAACATTCATGAAACTTAGAACATGAATAGTCTCCAGAAATATAAAACAATTATCTACATCATAGGAATTTATTTAGAATTTTTAGGGATTAAATAATTATCATTTATTATGACAGAAAGATGATGCAATAATTGTCTTATTAATGAAATATTGACATAATTGATGTTATAAATGCCCAAATAAATGTAATTTGAGACTTTTTATGACTTACACTAATTTTATAGGTTAATATGACATTCTATTGTTGATTTAAGTAACTTGGTTCAAACTTATCATTCTGTTATGAATTTTATAAAAATCATGTACCAAATAGTGTCAAAATTGACATAAAATAGTTTTTAAAACAAATATTATATTATTAATTGTTATATTATTCCTAAAAATCTAAGGTTCGGCCAAATGACTTAGATAAGATTATATATATTAATAATAAACAACTTGGGGTTATTTTGGCTTGATATTGTATGTTTATTAACCATATAGTGTAAGAAAACAAAAAGACACGGTAAAAGTTTAATTATTTAACTTAGAGTTAAATCTAATTGATAGAGTTAAAATAATTACCTAAACTTGTCTAAATCCTATTTGTTGATAGGATTTCGACCCATCCCCACTTTACCTTCTAAATAAGACCCTTTGGAACCATTATAAACCTATTTTGACTTTAATATAAAATAATATTTTGAGATATTCCTAAGGTGCCCCTCTCCTCCCTTATAAAAGGTCTCCTCCTCCCTCTCTTCCTCACACAACATTGAGCCTTCAAGCTCGGCCAAACCCTACAAAAATCTCTTCTCCACTTCCCTAGTATCATCCTAGAGGTCCTGGTCTTCTTCAAAGACCATCCTTAGTTCTTTAAGTGGAGGTTAAGAAAAGGCGCGTCAAAAAAGAGGTAATATCCATTACCGATCTTTTTTAATTTCTTTCTTCTTCAACTTATTCTTATTTATTTGTTTCATGATAAAGTAATAACATCAGTATTACATACATACTGATATGTTATTATAAATATGAAACAACAATAATTCACCTTCTATCCATCCTACGGAAAAATGAAATCACCGCGCGTGCGTACGTACGGAATACCGTCTCCACGCCGTGGTGTAATCTATTTTCCACCATCACCTTACAAGGATGAGTATAATGGTGTAATGAGTAACTATATATGATTATTATAGAGTGATATTGATACTGAAATAGTATTCATACACTTCAACATAATTCCACGACCATGGGAACGATATCATCGCTCGTGCGTACATACGGACTACCGTCTCCACGACACGATGAGATTCATTCTCAATGATTAACCATTCATCAATGATTATAAAGTATATATAATATGTACTAATGAAATATATGACATAATAATGATACTGGATTTATTTATATATTTATATGTATGTCATCTACTTAATTCCATTCAATTCAATAAGGAAACGAAAACAGCGTTCATGCGTACGTACGGACTACCGTCTCCATGAACGGTGTATTTCTTTCCCTTTAATAATTTATTATATATAAGTATGTCATGAATATATATATATATAAATCATGTTTTATGTTCTGGAATTAAGTAATCATGATCTAAGTAATCATATGAATAATTACAAGTCAAAACACAGACGACAAATGAAACAATTTTACCCAAAACGCTCTTTAACATGGAATTTACAAAAGAACGGGTAATATAAAGTCATAAGTGAACCATATATGATATCATAACAATGAATATGATTCTATAATAAGTAAATGAAATTATTTAAATCATTATACAGGAGTTTCGGACACTTACGAAGCAAATCGGACCTAAGGTAAGGGAAATATCACAATCTCATTTTTTATCCGAGATTGTTTATACTTTGGAATTTACTGTGGAGTATTTTATCATCCACATCCATGTTTCATCAATATGTAATATTATTTCCATCCACCTACAAGTTTTTAAATCCATTTTTACCCTTCGTTGAGTTTTTAGTAAAAGAAATGAAAGGAATCTTTTGTCGTTTTTCGTACGAGGTACTTTTTGACTTTTCCGACAAAAGTACAAAGAATGTTTTTTTTAACTTATACGGCATGAATGGATTTTAAAAAAATTATTTCCAAGAAGCTTCCTTTACATGTTTTCAAGTGTATTTTTAATCAACTTCTTTTAGTTTAATATTTTATGACATGTTAAGAAAGGAAAAGTGTTTTTGAAGAAGAAATGATATTTTCCTCAAGAATGGAGTTCAAGTGTTTTATCAAAATTATTTCCCATCTAAGATAATAAAGGGTTCTGTTTTTATCCCTATTATTACATTGATTTGATTATGTTTTGAGGAAATTATTTTCATGAAGTCATTTACCTTATATGATTTGTTTTATGATGTCATGATGTTTCAAGAATCCCATTTTTGTTACATGTGTTATGCGATGATGTATGATTTATGATTGTGTGGCACACATAATAAAGGATTCATTATAAGATGGGTGGGACCTATATCTCCCTCCAACGCATTGGGTAAAGATTTCATATCTCATGAGATAGACATGGCTGGAATGGTAGGTTATACCGGTTCAGTGAAACAGGACTGAAACGAGGGTGACTCGATTCAGAAAGGGACTTTGTCCACTAAGATAGTCTTGGCAATGAGTCATGACTAACAAGAAATGATTCTCTGTGATTATTTGTGTATGCCACAAAGTTTCATGTTTTATGTTATGCTTACTGGGATTTCATTTCACTACTATGATTTATCCCTTGTTATGAAAATATGCTCTCTTTTGCAGGTTAAGATTTTCAAAAGTTATGTTCTTATGAATATGATGTGATTGATTTTTCTTTTGTTTACCCTTACTGAGAATTTGAGCTCACCCTTTTATGTTTTCTTTTCCCCAGGATATAAAGAAATGTTTTAGGTAAAAAAAGGGAAGATCTTTATGGGAGATATTGAATATCTTTCACCACGATTAGAAGATTACATTCCGAGTTTCCAAAGACAATAAACTATTACGATCCTTGTGTGTGTGTTTTTGTTATATACCAAGTATTCCGCAAAAGTAATGTAATATTCAAGTACGTTAAGCTTCGGGTCTCTACAGTTGGTATTAGAGGAAAGGTTTAGTCAACCTTTGGAAACTAGGATGCGAGAACTTTAGTGAGATCCCTAGAGATATTTATAAGGTATGTCTAGGGATGTCCCTAAGGATAAGTATACGTATAGGATACAGTCCTAGAACTACGGTAACGATCATAGAATTTAACATAAGATGTTAGATATTGAGGGTACTCCCCCTTTATTATGTTGTTTTCCCTAGCATGATTTTTGCCTCTCACACTATTCTTTTTTGGGTTTTAGAAAATGGATGGAAACAAGATGATTCACAATAATGGAGGATATGATAGACAATGGAATGATATTCTTCATAATGAAATGGGATTTGGAAGTCCAAACATCATTATTATGCCGAATCAGCCATCTCATAATATGATCAATAAAGTAAAATTTGGTATGTTTCCTGACACGGCTAATAAGAGAAAGATGGAGTTTCATGATGATCATAGAGGAAAGAAAGTTCAATTTCCCCTATGTAAATCATGTGGGAAGAGGCATCAAGGAGAATGTTTCAAAGGAACTGGAAGATGCTTTGGGTGTGGAAAAGAAGGACACAAAGCAAGTAAATGCAAAGGAAAAGGTTCAGTTAACAACATGGATGAGGATAATGGTATTGCTACGACATCAACAATGGTTAAATGTTTTAAATGTGGAATGTACAGGCATTATGCAAACCAATGCCCTAAGGGAATGTCTCATGAAGATAATCAGTATGGTCGTATGGGAAGTATTTACGTGGATGATGATGAAGAGACTACAAATGATATGTGAGATGAAAGAATTGTTGAAGCTCAGTCAATGGTTTAAGAATGTAGTGGAATGATTACATGTTTATCATGTGTAATGTTGTATAAGTAATCTCATGGTATTATGGAATAAATAGACATGTACGGATTGTTACACTGTTGTCTGATTAATGTTACCAGCATCCATGAAAGGTTATTCAGATATTTTTGGAATGTAGATGATATGTGCATAGTGAAGGGATAAGGAGAAAATTAAATGTTTGATAGTATTCATGAGCTCATGACTGATATAAGGAGAAGGTTATATCATGGTTTGAGTATATAGAATTTTTGGATTTTGTTATGTGGAAAGAGTTAACTTTTGACAGCATTCATGTTTTCACTAAGGTTTAATGGGTATTCATTTTTTTCAAGAGAATACATCATTAAGGTATTCACATGATTGGAATGTGACCAAAAAGATATATGGGGGATAAATGTTGGTATTCACATGCTTGGTTGGCGACATTTCAAGTAATCATTTTCTTTATACTATGATCATGGACCGAAGTATTTTAGATAAGCCTAAAGATTGTAATGGATTATGTTAACCATAAGTTAGTAATGTTTAAGTATAGAACTTTTTTTTTGATATTATTTATGTGATGTTATAGTAACGTAGTTTTAGAAAAAAGACAACCTGCAGGGCGGGCGACAGCCCATCGCTTCAGACAAGGTTGTGGGAATCGAACCAACAACCGAAGTGCGACTGGCCTTTATCGCCTACCACTAGCCTATAGGAAGTCCCTGTTTAGTAGAAACTAGTTTTATTATATTAAGCAGTATGATATGTGATGTATAAGTTAATTTTAGGAACCATATATAATTAATATCACTATAGATGGACTTATGCATTTTTTGATAACTTTTCTAACCTTTTGTTTGAGATAGATGGAATGACCCATCATTCTATCACATGATCTGCTAACACATCACTAATGACAAATTCAACTTCATTTCTTTGAGAGATGAAGTGGAAATTGTCCAAAGAACGACAAACGGTGAGACTATACCAAAATCACGAAAGTATTTCTTCTAATTCCAATTTCATCAACTTTAGGGAAATGATCTTGAAAACCAAAAATGTTGTCTTAGTGCTCTTATATCTGATGAATCAGATGGTACCTTAGATCATCACAAATTTATGGCTTTGTGATTACTAGCTTTTCCATAGCCATGTTCTCTACCACTCTCCATCAGAACATGATGGTTAGATTTATCTTCCATATCCATATTTTCACCTATGTGGAAACCCAATGATTAGTTTATTTTGGTAAACTTTACGTTTCATAATTTGTTTTTAAAGATAAGTTTTGGTATTCCTTTTTATGATGTGGGTTTCTATCAAAGAAACTTTCAAATAGTAAACCATTTATAACCCCGACGAATTTCGAGGGCGAAATTCATTTTAAGGGGGGTAGAATGTAACACCCCGAGATTTTATGAAAAATATTATTTTAATTTCATTAATGTCTTATGTTGTATTCTACACCAAGATTACCTTGCGCTATAAGCAACACCGTATTAGCTTGCAGTATACGCAACACTATTCTTGGACCGGGTTACACACAATTTTGATAATAGTTATTCTACGCAACATTGAGTATATATATATATATATATATTAAATGTATAAATGAAATATGGTTGGATTTTATTATATGAAACTACGAGGGATTCTTTCACAACACACAACCCTGACTTGGCTTGCATTACACACAATCGCGGCCTTCCCCGATAGCGTGTGTTGTACGCAATACCGGGTTTTAATAAACAATGTTATATTATTATAATATTGTCATGAACTAGCCGTTATGAATAGTATTAACTAAAATTTTAATTTTATAACATTATTATTCATCTTACACATTTCTAGAACATGGTATAAGAAAAAAATAAATTTTTCGGGTAAAATAAGTATTTTTTAAAAAATGCAGTTTTGCCGCCTTTTGATGGCGCACCAACTTTAAATCTGGTTTTTGACATGTTTATAAGTTCAATTTGACAAAATAAAATTCTTATTTGGAATCAAGAAATAAAAATTTACTTTGGATAAATTTTTCATATTATTCTGGTAACTTTCACATTTTAATGAATAGTAAAAACACGCTATATTTTAATTAAAAACAACTTTTTTCATCGTAATATCTTATGTGGTTAAATTATAATATTGAATGGTTTTAAAGTATAAATAGAATATATTTTTACCATTTAATATAATGTATGTCATTAGCATTGATTTTACCTTGAATTCGTAGGTTAAATCAATTCAATCTTTCGCAATGTTTTAAACAAAAAACCCGTTTTTATTCGACAACAGGATTAATTTTAATTTAATTTATGCAACTTCTGTGTTTTGAATTTTAAAAAATGGATTCCATATTCGGAATCAGTGGGTCCAAATTATGTTAATAGGATACTTTTTATGTTTGGGAATTATGAATAGTAACTACGGTAAATTTTATTTACCATAGTTAAAGGTAAATCAGGTAATTAAGGGTAACTATAATATTTTAAAATTACCCTAACAAATGTCAAAATCCTATTGGATGACTAAACAACGACCCATATCACCTAAGGATTGGATTAGATTAATTTAATTAAATTGTTTCAATGAAAATAATTTAATTATTATTAAAACCAAAGAATGTGACAACATGTCACTTTCTTAAAGCTTATAAGTATAATAATTTAAATCTAGTGATAAAATTCATGAAACTTCGAACATTAATAGTCTCCAGAAATCTAATACAATTATCTACATCATAGGAATTTATTTATAATTTTTAGGGATTAAATAATTATCATTTATTATGACAGAAAGATGATGCAGTAATTGTATTATTAATGAAATATTGACATAATTGATGTTATAAATGCCCAAATAAATGTAATTTGAGACTTTTTATGACTTACACTAATTTTATAGGTTAATATGACATTCTATTGTTGATTTAAGTAACTTGGTTCGAACTTATCATTCTGTTATGAATTTCATAAAAATCATGTACCAAATAGTGTCAAAATTGACATAAAATAGTTTTTAAAACAAATATTATATTATTAATTGTTATTTTATTCATAAAAATCTAAGGTTAGGCCAAATGACTTAGATAAGATTATATATATTAATAATAAACAACTTGGGGTTCTTTTGGCTTGATATAGTAAGTTTATTAACCATATAGTGTAAGAAAACAAAAAGACACGGTAAAAGTTTAATTATTTAACTTAGAGTTAAATCTAATTGATAAGGTTAAAATAATAACCTAAACTTGTCTAAATCCTATTTGTTGATAGAATTTCGACCCATCCCCACTTTACCTTCGAAATAAGACCCTTTGGAACCATTATAAACCGATTTTGACTTTAATATAAAATAATATTTTGAGATATTCCTAAGGTGCCCCTCTCCTCCCTTATAAAAGGGCTCCTCCTCCCTCTCTTCCTCACACAACTTTGAGCCTTCAAGCTCGGCCAACCCCTGCCAAAATCTCTTCTCCACTTCCCTAGTATCATCCTAGAGGTCCTGGTCTTCTTCAAAGTCCATACTTAGTTCTTTAAGTGGAGGTTAAGAAAAGGCGCGTCAAAAAAGAGGTAATATCCATTACCGATCTTTTTTAATTTCTTTCTTCTTCAACTTCTTCTTCTTTATTTGTTTCATGATAAAGTAATAACATAAGTATTACATAAATAATTATATGTTATTATAAATATGAAAAAACCCTAATTCACCTTCTATCCATCCTACGGAAAAATGAAATCACCGCACGTGCGTATGTACGAAATACCGTCTCCACGCCGTGGTGTAATCTATTTTCCACCATCACCTTACAAGGATGAGTATAATGGTGTAATGAGTAACTATATATGATTATTATAGAGTGTTATTGATACTGAAATAGTATACATACACTTCAACATAATTCCACGACCATGGGAATGATATCATCGCTCGTGCGTACGTACGGACTACCGTCTCCACGACGGGATGAGATTCATTCTCAATGATTAACCATTCATGAATGATTATAAAGTATATATAATATGTACTAATGAAATATATGACATAATAATGATACTGGATTTATTTATATATTTATATGTATGTCATCTACTTAATTCCATTCAATTCAATAAGGAAACGAAAACAGCATTCATGCGTACGTACGGACTACCGTGTCCATGAACGGTGTATTTCTTTCCCTTTAATAATTTATTATATATATGTATGTACTGAATATATATATATAAAAATCATATTTTATGTTTTGGAATTAAGTAATCATGATCTAAGTAATCATATGAATAATTACAAGTCAAAACACGGACGACAAATGAAACAATTTTACCCAAAACGCTCTTTAACATGGAATTTACAAAAGAACGGGTAATATAAAGTCATAAGTGAACCATATATGATATCATAACAATTAATATGATTCTATAATAAGTAAATGACATTATTTAAATCATTATACAGGAGTTTTGGACACTTACGAAGCAAATCGGACCTAAGGTAAGGGAAATATCACAATCTCATTTTTTATCCGAGATTGTTTATACTTTGGCATTTACTGGGGTGTATTTTATCATCCACATCCATGTTTCATCAATATGTAATATTATTTCCATCCACCTACAAGTTTTTAAATCCATTATTACCCTTCGGTGAGTTTTTAGTAAAAGAAATGAAAGGAATCTTTTGTCGTTTTTCGTATGAGGTACTTTTTGACTTTTCCGACAAAAGTACAAAGAATGTTTTTTTTAACTTATACGGCATGAATGGATTTTAAAAAAATTATTTCCAATAATCTTCCTTTACATGTTTTCAATTGTATTTTTGATCAACTTCTTTTAGTTTAAAATTTTATGACATGATAAGAAAGGAAAAGTGTTTTTGAAGAAGAAAGGATATTTTCCTCAAGAATGGAGTTCAAGTGTTTTATCAAAATTATTTTCCATCTAAGATAATAAAGGGTTATGTTTTTATCCCTATTATTACATTGATTTGATTATGTTTTGAGGAAATTATTTTCATGAAGTCATTTACCTTATATGATTTGTTTTATGATGTCATGATGTTTCAAGAATCCCATTTTTGTTACATGTGTTATGCGATGATGTACGATTTATGATTATGTGGCACACATAAGAAAGGATTCATTATAAGATGGGTGGGACCTATATCTCCCTCCAATGCATTGGGTAACGATTTCATATCTCATGAGATAGACATGGCTGGAATGGTAGGTTATACCGGTTCAGTGAAACAGGACTGAAACGAGGGTGACTCGATTCAGAAAGGGAATTTGTCCACTAAGATAGTCTTGGCAATGAGCCATGACTAACAAGAAATGATTCTCTATGATTATGTGTGTATGCCACAAAGTTTCATGTTTTATGTTATGCTTACTGGGATTTCATTTCACTACTATGATTTATCCCATGTTATGAAATTATGTTCTCTTTTGCAGGTTAAGATTTTCAAAAGTTATGTTCTTATGAATATGATGTGATTGATTTTTCTTTTGTTTACCCTTACTGAGCATTTGAGCTCACCCTTTTATGTTTTCGTTTCCCCAGGATATAAAGAACGGTTTTAGGTAAAAAAAGGTAAGATCTCTATGGGAGCTATTGAAGATCTTTCACCACGATTAGAAGATTACGTTCCGAGTTTCCAAAGACACAAAACTATTACGATCATTGTGTGTGTGTTTTTGTTATGTACCAAGTATTCCGCAAAAGTAATGTAATATTCAAGTATGTTAAGCTTCGGGTCTCTACACCTTGTATGGGCTCAGTGAGTTTATTACTTTTACACCTTGAGTGATATTTGGATTCCTATGTAAGAATGAGTTAGAAGGGATCATTGGTTGGATGTTATATGATCAGGAAGATTATGATCTTCCAGATCAGTCAGGATTTACCGTTGGTATATGGAATCCTTCATTAATGGTTTTAATGTTGGATTATGACAATCTAGTTTTGGTAGGAGACTAGTACTAGTGAACCCAGGGTAGGATCAGTTCCCCCCTATGGTTACATAGAATTCTCAGACATATAATTTCAGTGTTGGTCAAAGCAGGTACACGTTGATTGGATGATGGATCCAGAGATCATCTTAATGGTATAATTCTTGAGTGGCAAGACATCCATCACAATGACCTTGCATAGGATGTCTAGGCGATCTAGTTTATAAACCCAATGATCAACTACTAATGTGGTTTCTTGTTTTTTGATTCACATACACATCAATATTTATATTTATGTATATGTGTATAGGTATGGTACTCTACATGTATACATATATAGATATAGACAAAAAATGTGGAAGCTTCCCATTTTATAGGGATTACAGACCCTGATTTTGACTATGGTTGCACATTTGTTTTACTTTTTTTTGTTGTGATTCAGCTGGTCTTAGAATGTTTCTGATTCATACACTTTTAGAAGCACTGTTATTATATTCTTTTCACGGGACCCTACAAAGATTATTTCTCACTCTTGAACGTTCAATTCATGATATGTATAAACCATAATTCTTTATTTTAGGTTGAGCATGTGTTTCATGGTGGATAGGACTAATGCCCAATGTTGCATGATTGAACCGGGATTCTTGAGTGGTTCTACTGATTAGGTATGGTGCAGTTCAATAGTGTTTGGGGTTTAGGAACATGGTTTGGCACAGAGTTAGTGGTAGAGCCCTATACTTTTAATTTCAGTTTCTTTTGTACTTGTATTTGTACGGTCATCCCTTTGGTTGACCATTATTGTATTGTATTACATACTTATTCGGTATTTTGCAACATTTTACTATTAAACCATGTTTTATTAAAGTTTTTTGTTGTTTTCACTCTGGTTTCATTCCGCTGTGTATGATACATAGTTATATCATGTGTTAGCTTACCCTCGTACTAGGGTATAGTCTCCTCTCTATCACACCATAGGATGTCACTCTTTGATGACAGCCTCTAGAATATGAGGAGGCGCTCTTGAGGCGATGTGGTGAACCAGCTCAGAGCACCGGTTAGTGGCTTCCATGTCAGGATGTTACAATTTCCATGTTTATGTTCACCATGATTGATGAGTCGTCTCTACTACTAATGATGGAAATGACTTGATGGGTATTTCACCTCTCACCATGTTCAGCCTCTTGTGCTTGGTAGCATAGAATGTTTTCTAGAATTTCTAGGAATATTGGAGAGTGATAATGTTGCCAATAAATTATTTAACAAATGATGTTAACCCATGGGGTTGGAGCATGATGGGACGCAATTTCGAGGTTGTAATTTAATGAAAAATTGGTCATTGGGTTTGATGCTAATGAAATATATTGTGGAATTGGAAATGGTTAATAAATATTTAATTAATTAATTAACATAATGTGAAACTGATAAAATTTTAATGAATTATTATAATAAATATATTTAAATTATTTTGTGATTATTAGATACCTTGTCTTTATAGTGGCATCCAGGAGTCTGAGAGGCTCTATATTCAGTTTATTCTAAGACTAGGTTATTAAAATAGGGTTATTGTAAGATATAGTATATTATTTACCTTTTGTGTTTCTATACGCTACTGCCCCCCATCTTTTTGGGAAACTGATACCCTAGGGATTCTGAGTCCAATGGGGTGATTTCCTCAACATCTCGATAGGAGGATGGATGGATGACTACCCTCTTTGGCCCAACACTCTTCTCTTAGTAGTTACTTATGCTTGTAGGAATAATGGTATATTTCCCAATATATGTGTGAAGAGGTATGTAATTTATTTTGGTTATTCACACCAATATATTCATGATATAGATTTATATGGACTACTATAGGTGTAACATGTAATGGCTTTGATGGATTGAAGATCCAAACTCGGTGTATGGGTTGTAATGTCTTGAGCTATAATTCCCAATATAATATACATGTTATTCCAGTTATAGTGGCTCACAAAAACTACCTGTTTACCTTGGGGTTTTGGATGTAGTGGTTATGTCACTCGAGGTTCATGTTGTGGTGCTTTATCCAGGTTTGTGGGGGAAAGTCTTTTTGAAGATAGATGCATAGGACATACGAAAGTTGGCGAAAGTGGAAATCTAGTGGGGAAGTGGTATATGGGTACCATGGATATTCATTATTATATTATCTTCTTTTATATAAGATAATTGGGGGGAGATTCCATGGTGTGGATGGAAACATTGTATACATGTTTTTGTGATGAGTTTGGTTCACTTGTTGTTCACTATGCTTTGGAATTCTATCATAATATTTTAACGAGAGGCTCTATGAAGGATACTACTGGGTATACTGTTATAATCACCCTATGAATATATATAATAATTTCCATGTCACATGGAGGAGGTTGGAGAAATGGCTGGTTACTACTCGCTTGGGGTGCAAAAGATGTATGGGCTTCTTCCTCACTATAGTTTTTTACTTTCTTTTGGTAATTTTAGTTTTCCATTTCTGTTGTAATGGTTCTTTCATTACATTACATATGTGTACACGGGATTTTATTTATATTTTTGTACAAGTTTGACTTGGTTTGAGTATGTCTTACCTCTCCCTTCTGTGTGTGATCTCTTAGAGTGTAATGCCTCCAAATTGTTATGTCTACATTACCATTGGTGCTAGTCACCAACCTTGGGCCTACTGAAGTTCAAAATCAGGGGTCACTATCTCCCTTCGTAGATTACCATCCCAGGAGGCTTAATAATTATGTGGAGGGTTCTTGAGAGTTATATTTTAACATTTAGAGTATCCCAATACATCAAATATATCTTATATGAAACTGATAAATCCTTCGGAATCAACTGGGACTGATAATCCATTGAATGGTGGAGGATGTTTCATGATGAAGCAGTCCATTATCATCACGATCCTTCATGGTAGGAATGGTCATTAATTATCATTGATTCGACCTCAATTTTTATGTTTTTTAAATAGATCCATCACTAAAACAAACTACCCAATTTCAAATACAATTATCTTGGGATCTTCATTTGGAATAATTTATCCCCATAATTCCTTCCCATTTATAGTTTTTGTGTTTCCTATATTGAAAATAATTCATAACAAAAATACATAACATGAAGCATCATATAATCATAAAATGCATTAAAATTCCAACATGAATATTCATTTAAATCATCTAATTGTATTTTATTAATATTCTCCTAACCTATATTGTCGTCAAACTCTATCCATTCATACCAACTATAAGGTCATGATATTAAACATTACATAATAATAAGTTAAGTCAAGAATTTCAATTTTTCTCATTGATTTTATTTTCAGGTTTATCATTTTAGATAATTTTTCCATAAATCGAGGATAGAAACTATAAAATAAAATGTAGACACTTCCAATGAGTATCTATTTTTTATATAATACAATACATTTTAAATTAGGCATGAATTATTTTCAGGGAAGATCTCTCTGACATCTAACTTCACTACTTTCATTCCCTTCTGCATCCTTAATCCATAGGAAATTTTTTTTTCGAACATGGTGTGTGATCATATTATCAGAAAGGGATGTTAAAATAAATTAAACATTTTTTTTGGAAAAATATTGAAAACTCATATAATATATTCCATTATCATAAATTTTCCATTATAATATGATATAAAAAACATTATTTGAAACATAAACATATGAAATTGATAAAATAAAATCATTCGAACTTAATATAAGCAATTTAACCACAATTAGGGGACTAAGAGCATCATATACATAAATAAATTTTAAATACAACCTAATTGGAGTTACCATTAGGTTAAATTACAAAATTATCATTACTTAAAAAATTTGAGATCCAAAATTTATGTCACCCTTCATATAAGATATATCAGGCACTGCCATTTCTCATGTATTATAATGGTGATTAACCAGTCATAAAATCTGTATTAGGTGCACTAGTGAGAAATAATGGTTCCCAATATTTATTATAAGTTGAATCATGCTCACTAGATTCAAATAAGACTCATGTCAAATATCACGAGTAAACACTATAATCATAAAACCCATTAGAAACACTTTTTCAATATATATGAAAACACTTTCCGCTAGAAATTCATTTTACTTTTGAGAACACATTTTCAATAACAAAACAACCTTTTCCTTCAAAAAACATTGTTAATACACAAATTACCATATTAAAAATAAAATAGTGATTTTCATTTAATATGTCATGTATTCTTTTCAATGGAATAAAATGATCATATAAACGTAACAACGACATTAATGTTCAGTATTGTCATGTTAGAAAAATTGGACATTTCCTTGGTTTGTGAAAATATTCCTTCTATTACAAATAATAGATTCCATCACAATATAATTTAATGGAAATAAAATTATATATAAAATATCTTTTCAAACTATCTTAAATAAATATAAAAAAATTAAATCTAATATCAATAATATTGAGATGAAGAAATTGATTTGAAAATTACATCATTAATCATACAAAGTGTTTGATAACACATTGAATTTTTAAATAATATGATCCTTAAAAGATTTAAATATAAAAATATATAACATTATAATAGATTATATTTGGATATATAATGTCAAAGGGGGTTTTATATAAACATTATAAAATAATAAAGATTATTTTCATCATGGAATGCCTCAATGAATGTAGATTTATATCAAATCCCTAAAAACTATGGTAAAATATGAATTGAAAACCCAAAGAGTAATAATAATAAATTGATAAATTTAAATAAATTAAATATAAAATTATTCCAGACATAATATATCAAATGTGGAACTGGATAGAACAAATAAAATAATTAATTGACGAACATGATATTTATCTCGCAGATGTAAATAGGGAGATGAAAACCCCTTACCTTGAGACTGATGTTGAACATGTGTATTTATTAACCTAAAAATTAAATATAGGTTAACCATTTACATACACAAGAAATTTAATATTTTATTATTACTATTATTTCAATTATTACAATATTGTGTACCATTACATAAACAATTAATTCTGTGTCATGTGTTTTGACTATATTTATTTCATGTGTCAAAATGACTATGGTTGGTTTACTATGGTCATAGAGATAATAATATAAAGAATACAGAATAATAATCATGAAATAATTATTATGTTTATACATCAATTATAATTTTAAAACTAATCATGAAATATTTTTTTAAAAAAAGAACCAACATTACAATCAATGTGACGGTAGGTATTGTATATGCATGTGTAACATTTCCATAACTCAATTATTTGAATATAACAAAGGTTAGTACAATTTATCTTTAGTTAATGATAATTATATAATAAAAAAATTATTTAATAGTGTATATATATATATATATTTAATGTGATATAAAATGATTCACATCACATCAAAGTGGAGGTAGTCCATATGTCTATGAAGGACATTATTAGTTTTTCAGTATGTGAGATAGTAATATAAAAAATGTCAATTTATATTTCCAAAAATATCATTATGTAGTTAATATATTATTGATTGAATATATGTCACATATTTTTAAATAAAATAATTATTTTTATATTTCATATAATTTGTCAATGCATCAAACACTTTGAAGAGGTGGTAGTCTACATGTCTACAATCGATGTTATTATATTTATTCATGATAGAAATTATGAATTTATGCATTATATAAAAATTATATAATTATTATGAAAAAATAAATATAATATATATCATTTAAAGTAGGTGTCTCCATAATTATTATCAACCATGAGAGGTGGTAATGGAAAAATAAATGACATTGTTTCATGAGGTGGTAGTTTTCTGTACACGAACAAATATTTTGGTTACCAATATGATTGATGTGTTAGTAGGTTTAGGTCAATCCATTAGAATAATAAAGACATAGTGTATATGGAATTTTTTATATTTGTAATAATTTAATAATTTCAAATGATTTTTTGTATAATAAATAAAATATAAGTTCACATTGAAGTATATTACCACTTTTTCGGGTAAATTCTTTTTGTTTTCTCCAAAGAGATTACTTGGTTGGATTTATTACAAAATTAATGGCTCGAGGGGGAATTAACGGATTTTCGGAGATAATTTGGATAGCATTTATATGATAAAAAGGCCTTGATATATCTAGTTAAATGTGTACTGTGAATTTCTTTTTATCACGGTGGTTGTGTGAAATTTGTGTTAATATAAACAAGTAAAAACATTTTGGAGATATACCATTCCTATTATCCCTCCAATAATGATAAATATATGATAAAATATGTTATATAGTGAAATATTATCCAGAAAATGGGATTAAGAAAACATTCATGGTCATTTAGACTAATGATATTAATGTTTAACAATTATATAACAACATTTTAACCTTAATCATTATAATTAATTTTAATAGTTATCGAATATAATTTTAAGAAAAAATATATAGAATTATTTAGAAATTTTAAATTATGATTATTCTATATATGGAATTCATTTGTCCTAATTCCATTTAAATAATTGGTAGAAGTTAATTTAAAATGAATCCTGAATATGGGACAAGAAAGTGATTTTTATAAAATAAATGATAAAAAGTTGGATATATTTTTATATCTGAATTCAATTTAAACTTGTTTCTAATGAAAATATTTTATCTAAATGATATAAAATTAATATAATTATACTTCAAAACGAATTATCTTCATTATTATATATAAAACTATTATTTCCGAGAAACAAATTTTATCTAGTAATCATTATTATTAATTATTCATAAAATATCAATGATGAGAGAAAAATTTGAAAAAAATTAATAAAAATAAAATTTTTGTTCATCGAATTAAAAAAAATTATAATAAAAGTAATAATTGTGTAAAAATTATGATTTATTGAATTATTTCCTTTAAAAGTCTGCATATATTATATATTAAATAATAATATTAATTGTATATAATTGTTAATTATAAATTATAATTTCTTGTAGTGAATGAATTCAATGAAATCTTGATATGTTTTTCATATTCTATGGAACATATATTCTTTTAAAAGTTACTATAAAATTCATAAATATTAAAGAATATGAAAAATAAATATTTTATCACTACATGGATTCATACATCCTTTATATTCAATTGGTTAGTATATTAATTTAAAAATAATTAGTATCCAATTTATTTTTCTAATAATCATTTATAAATGATAATTTTATAATTTATCTAATCTCATTTATTCCCTCTGTTCCAATAGCAATGTGATGGCTATCCTTATAATATTAATAGTATATTATTGTTCAATAAGTCTCGGGTTGTTGTATAACATAAGTTATTAAATGCTATAAATATTCTGTGGAATGAATGAAAAATGTGGAAATGAGTGTGAGGAAAGAAAAACTATATATATATGGAGTATCACAATCCATTATAAAATTGAAATAAATTTAAAATAATATATTTCATAAAATCTCAACATGTTACAACTTTTAATGTCATAATTATTTTAAGACAAAATATTGAAACAATTTTTTTCATAATATTCATCAATTTTAGAATCATAATGTAAAATTTATCATATAGTAAATATTTTTTTTCTAAAAAGATTCAATTTTATATGATTAGTGAAATATACAATATTGTAATTAGAATCAAACTTTTTTTAAAATAAATTAAAATGTTAAATAGTTTTTTTAATTAGATATAAAATAAAATTATATATATATATATATATATTAGTCTAATTAAATCATTTTAATTATTTATAAATAATGTTTGATATAAAATCATTGCAAACTTTTGAAATTTTTCACTTTATAAGCTCTCTATCTTGTCACGTTTGCATGATAAATATGAAATTAATATCATCCAAAAAAGTGAATTGAATTTGAAAAGTGGATTGAATATTTGGAATCAGAATAATTTAAAAAATATAATTATTTTAACATTATTTTTTACTTTAATAATATTTCAATGAAGTAAAAATTAATTAATGTTATTATAGTAAATACAAGTTTACATTGGGGTTAAACAAAAAATAAATACTATAAAAATAACCCAATACTTCTCCATTAAAATGTTATATACATGTATCTACACTGACCATTAATTGTTCAAATTTGTTTCATTATTGAGACTTTTTATTTTATAAAAATGTCAGTAAACCAAATTCTTGATAAGCAATTTCTAGTCTCACCTCCCCAATATATTTATGGTCATCCACTCTACCTATATCCTTACACCACGGAACCATATTTTCTTAGAAAATAACTACCCAAACCACATACCATAATCCCTAAACTAATCCGAAATTCATTATTTTGATTAGAATGTAAACATCTAATTGTTTTACTACAATCATAAAAATGATACTTGAAGAAGATGGTGTATTCTCTTAAAAGTGTTTTAATTTTATCTCCATGTACACCTCCTTTAATTGGTAATATAAAATAATTATACAGTATTGTAAATATATTATATATAATGAGATTTAGTTATGTTTAGTTTATTACCTACAACTTCACAAACTTCCATCAAATGGTATTTGAAACCATTCTTCCTATGTATGACAAACTACAACCATGTAGACCAATGTAGTTAATTTTTTCATTACCCCCATTCAATGTTTGGAATACTGATGGATTTATTATTTATGTATTTTTTCTGATATTTATGCTTTTATTAATATTATTTCCTTTTTATATAACACACACCTTCAATAATTTTGTTTTTTGTGAATAAGATAATGTCGCTCGTGTGTACGACACACTACTACCTTGCGAAGAGATATAATTCAATAACAGTTTACATGTAATATATTAAAGATGTGTTTAATAGATAGATGTGATATTTTAATCATAAAAATTATACTAAAATTATAATATATATATATATATAATTATATATATGTATTTATAGTAATATGTAAAATTTAGTGATATGAAATAAATTACATCTTTCAATTATATATATGAAATTCATTATTCACTCATTAAATACTATATGAAAATGAAAACAAGATGATGTTTTTATTTATTAAATTGAATGTGTGATGAGTTATTGACATTACCATATTTATTATTCTCATTGATTTATTATTTATTCCATTATACATAACCCTATATGAAAATCTATTCTCATCCATAATTTTTATACATTCTCTATGATATAGATATGAATTATTTTCATGAGTTTCAATGATATTTATCTTGAATTTTTTTCATTATTTTATTTTACTAATGTTATATGGGTACCATGTTAGTAATATGTTTCTCCAAAACTAATAACATATTCGGCCATTTGTGATTTTATTCTAATATTAATTCCAATGCAGTGATGCGTAGAACTGGATCTAGCCTACTATTGTAGGGTTCATTATAATAAAGTCCACAATTTTCTTGATTTCAAGGGAATTAAATAATCTTTTAATATTGAATTATTTATCGTTAAAGAGTTGGGAGGATATATAAATGATTATCCTAGACATCAAGGATTTTTTCCCAAGAAAATGACAATAGATAATGTCCAAGAATATGTTTTAACTATATCTCAGTACCATAGCATAGAGTTTCTAATGACGTGGTGGAAAATACATTCATAATATCACCTAATTTAACTAAATCCTTATCTGATACTGGATCACCATTTTCTTTTTTATCTTCCTAGTTTTCCAAAAAATAGATTTGTTTCATTCCCCATAGTAAGGGGGTTGGCAGTACAAACTCCTAGTGGATACCTCATTGAAATAAATACATTTCAATAATATCTAATTATGACACATAAATAAACTCTATTTAATTAATTTATTATCATACATATGATTAAAATTCATGTAATCCTTTCTTTGGAATGGATTTAAAAATAATACTGAAAAATATAATGAAAATAGAAGTAAATTATTATTCATGATGTAGATATATAATTAATTCTTGTTAAATAGGAGATATCAACATTAGAGTCATATTGGGGTCCACCTCTATTAGCTCTTCTGAATGATATTTATAGAGAATAAGAGAAAACATAACCTAGTAATGGAAATGGAAATCATAAAATTGAGGATGAAATTATTGTATTAAAATTTAATAATTTATTTCATGAGTAATTACCTTGCTCTCCTATAGATTATGATGATGAGTTTTCTATTAATTTAATCGATCATGTAAAACCAATATCAATAACTCCCAATAGAATGTCCAATGTGGAGTTTTTAGTGGTGTAGAAACCAATAAAATATAATAATGTTTATATTTGTAAACACTATATTGTTACACCTTGGTTACCCCCAATTCATTTCATTATTATGAATGATTGATCACTGGTATTTTACATTTCTTATTGGGAAATAATTGATATTATGATTAAGAAAAAATTTCCACTTCTATGCATTAATGACTTATTATACACACATAATGGAGCTCAATATTTTCGAATGATTTTCCTTTTTTATAGATTTAATCAATTATGATTAAATATGTAATATATGTTGAATAAAAAATTTCAAACATGGAATTTATAATTGGATTTTATAAAAATAAATTTTCATTCCATAATACAAATTATATTTTATAGATATAGTTAACAGAGTATTCATGGAATATGATGATAACTTTTTTGGTGTCATTTCATGGAATATTGCTTTAAACCATGAACTACTTAGTCCTCGACAACCAGTTTTGAATCATTATTAGAAACATATATTAAAATAGATATATATTACATATAATTTGTTCCTTTTGGATGAAAAAAGATTCTTTTCATGGGAAAATTATCTGCAATGATGTATTCTTAGTTGATACTACAAATAAAAATAAATTACATGAATGGCATATAAAAATTAAAATAATTTAGTTAGATAGTTTCATTCATTTGACATGTTTCTATCGATGATATAATCCAATATTATCTTCAATATCTATACAATTAACAAAAATTACTCATAAAGGGGTTAAAAATATTTTTTGAATGGATCTTAAGAATTTTTTGGGGAGTTTATGAGGAAATTGGGGAATACTCTAATATTCACACTACCATCCTAAAATGATGTATTTTTTTATACATTTATGCCTCAATGAAGAGACATGGATGTGTCATTTTATATATTGATAAAGTTATTTTATATGCATCAAGGTATTAAAAAAACTAAATATAATTATTTAAATCGTGATCTTGAGTTAGTAGACATAATCATTTTTATGATGATATCGAAAAACTATCTCCCCAGTGAAATATGTGAAATATACAAAAATTGAAGATTTTGGAATAGATATTGTAATTAAAATAACATAACATGTAAAAATGTAATGGATGGACGTAATCATGGATTATTATTTATCAATACTCTTCCACCAAATGAAGGAACATAAGTTATATTCACACTGATTAGGAAGATCATGATGTTTTAGTAATAATGAGGCTTTACATGGATCTTGTGTTAATATATCAAAAAAATATTGTAAGATCAATTTAAAAGGGCGGGGAAACAAGACTCCTTTTTCAAAGGATTGACAAACTATAATTGTTGGAAAATATAAAAAGTTCACAATCTAATAATGTTAATTTGCTACAAAAAATTAAATCTAATAATGAGTTGAAATTGTATGGCTTTACGTATAAAGATGTAATTATGTAATTTGTGGTCAAAACATAGTGTTCCTTCTATAGTAGAGATAAAAATCAAATTATCGGATGATACCCATAACTTAAATTTCTATACTCACCAAGGTAGAACTAAAATGTATAGGTATTTTAAATAAAACCATTACATGGATAATATGAAGTGGTAAATTTTACTATTATGTGTCAAGATGTTTTGTTTTCCAATAATTAAATTTTGAGAGACAATTTCCTATAAGATTTATGTATCTTCTACTTATAATTACACAGAAATTAGAATACATTAATTTTTATCATTGCAAAAGGATTTCCAACGACTCTAATAAAAAATGTAGTTATAGGGGTTATTGTTGATCAAATTACCAAATCTATAAATTTCCGTTCTATAAGAGAATATTTTTCATTGTATCACCTTCTGTGACAATAAAACAATATAGTTTTAAAACATCATGGTTCTCCTTTTTCAATATTTCATCCTTGGCTTACATAAAAATTATTGAAATTTATTCAAATGTACATTGATACCATGATTACTTTGGGAACTACATATCCCCAAAAAAAATATTAATAGTATGATAAGATAATCCAAACATTATATATCTTGTATAAAATTTTCTCACATTACATTAAATTTTTTTATGATTTGTTTTTAATTTTGGTATAAATATCTTATAATAATATATTTCATTAATATATTCTATTGGAATAGTGTGAATCATTATCAATAAATAGATGTCTAAAACCATATTAATTGGATGATATTGGTGAATGAAATCGTGTACTGGAAAAATAAATGGAGGATATAATGACAAAGATAATTACTGTTTAAACTAATATAAAAACATCTCAAATTAGGAAAACCTACTATGATAATAATGGGAGGAATGGGTTTTAATTTTATGTTTACATCATGTTTCCTAGAAGTATTATCAATTTAAGGATGTTAAAGGATTCATAATGAAAAGAAAATTGATCCCCTAGTATATTAGATCTTTTAATATACAATAAATAATTGGGACTATAGTTCACTATTTAGAAGTGCCACCTAGGCTTTCTAAATTAATCTATGTAATCCATATATATTTATTAATTAATTACATGATATAACCAACAAATAGTGTCGGTTCTAAAGAAATATAATTGAAACCTGATTTATAATACTATTAAGACACTATCTTGATTATGGACACTAGAGAATACGTGTTGAGGAATTTGATGATTTGGATTTTCATGGTACTTTGAAAATATTAATATAACATAATATAAAAAATAAAACTTAGGGGAATTATGAAGAAGAACTATCCAAATAGGATTATGAGTTGGAATTGATAAATATTTCGGATGAAATTTTTGAATAATGGAAAACTTTAATGCCACAATATTTTTTGGTATGTTGCTTTATAAAGAAATTTTATCTCTTTAATATCATATTTTGTATACAAGACCAGGTTATAATGAGACGTGATATATTATTATGTAATAGATATAAACTATCTATTAAATTATAATTTATAAATGTTAAAAAATATTTTTTAAAAAAATATAGTTCTTATAAGTTTATATAATAAACTTATTGGTTGTCACTTGATTAGAAATAATTAGTAAAAATTAAAAGAAAATAAATGACTCTCTTATAAAATAAATTTTCTGTGTGTAATATATTAACATAAATATAAATTGATTCATTCACTATTGATTAGTGATTTAAATGAAATTATTTTATTTCATATTTAAAAATATGTTTTAATATTCATATTATATTTTTATTAAGCATTGGAAAAGCACAAATCTAGTTCTATTCTTAAAACTGCATTTTCTAAAAAGTTGTTTTTGTCTCACTTAAAGACCATATTTTAAAATTATATTTAAACGCATATAGTTATATAATTTTAAAAAATGAATTAAATATAATTGGTGATGCGGTTCAAATTTCAAAATTAGTCCCCTTTTATTATTTTCAGAATGAATATTATATGTTGAAAAATTCATCACCTCAGTAAAGGAGAAATTAAGTTAATTTGGGTTAAAATTAAGTGATAAATAGATAATTTTTAAACCTAATTATTATTTTAAGTAAGGTATTTATCCCTTATCACCTTATTCTCGAGTTTATGTGTTTAATAGAAACATTTCTATGAATAATAATTATATATTATTTAAATAAATGAATGTTACAGAAATCCACTCTCTTCATTTTTAATATAATTTTTACCTCCACATGAGTAAAAATAAATATATGAACATAAATAAATTTTTATTCTTTAACATGATGAAATTATTTTACTTATACATTTTTCTTAGTTTATAAAAATAATAAAATTAAAATAAATACGTATTAAATGATAAAATAGTATAAATTAAATTAATAGAAAAGTAAAGTGAAGGATTTTTAAAATATGACATTTAATATAATTTTAATGCATTTATGTCTAAAAATGATTAATATATATAAAAAATCATACAGGTTTTAAAGAACTATATTATAATTGAAACTTTTATTAAAGTAATTAAATTCAAATTAAATGAATAGTTCCAAAATTTATGTTAATGATAATTTATAAAATAATATTTTCTTAAAATATTTAAAATTAATAAAAATCAGGTTTTATCTATTTCTATTAAATATTGTTGAATAATTCATAAATTATCAATGTATGAGTAATTTTATTAATAATAGTCATATTATTAAAACATAATGATTGAAATAGTTTTTAGCACTGTTTATAACAAAATTAATTAACAATGGGGTTAAATAAGAGGAAATTATTTAAAATTCCTCAAAAAATTTCCTAATATATATTTTATAATGGTATTATAACCATTTACTACATTATATTTAATTAAAATTTCCATTTCTATTGATTCGGGATGAGATTGATTTAATTATAATTTATTATTTTGAGAAATTCAAAGAGTTCCCTAATCCTCAATTATTTAATATTTCATTTTCTATAAATTATTTACATCACATTGATAAAACAATCTCAACAATAACCATAGTAAATATCATATCAACATAATTATACGTGTTATAAACAATCCTTAGTCTTTCTAAGAGGATATACCATAGGGCATTATTTATGAGAGGGTAGTTGTCTATAATAATTCCTCAAATATTATTTCTTATTCTAATTATACAAAATGTGCATTAAAAATTATCAACTAATAAATATATAATAATATAAATAGTTAGAATATATTTTGGTTATGGTGAACTCATTTTCCATCACTTATCTATCCTATGAAAATCAAATACTTATCTTGTGCATACATTGAAAAAGTCTTCTCCCTAAAGTTGTGTAATTTGTTTTTCATCAACCCAATAATAAGATGGTTATAAAGATAGCAGTAATGAGTATATATGATATATATGAATTAAATATGATCATGTAAATATTAATAATTATTCAAAATTATTTAGTTGCGTCAGAGGAAAAATTGATACAATATTGATGAGTAAGTATGAAATATTGTATACATGGACTGTGTTATTCATTTTTCGGTATCCATCTTTAATGGATTACAATAAATACCTATGTAAAAAATATATATGATACATATATCAAGATTAAAATTATGTAAATGTTTTCACAATGATCAATGTAAAATAATCAATACTTTGTGTAAAAAACATAGAAGAAAAATAGAGTAGTTTACGACATAGAATAGTAATTTAATAATGACATTTGTATGTAAAGGGGTGATAAAAGATATTATTTAAATAATATAATGTATCATATATATGGTAATGGTTTTGGAATATTTTTACTATAAAAATATATTTATTATAGTGTATATTCATACACGTATGAATCAAATTAGAGCTAATGTAAGGGTTTATTTTATAAAATCATCATCATTCGAAATTGTTTATATTTGATTGCGTACTAAGGAATATTTATTTTCAATATCTATTTTACATAAATAAACAAAACATTATTTTAATATTTTTATACATTTTTTTCAAAAAATAATAATTTTTATCATTTTAATAAATTGTTATGGAGCTGACTTTTTATCATTTTTTAGATGAGAAACATGGTTACATTTTAGGAAAAAAAATACAAATGAAATTTTATTTAATCTATAAGGAAGAAGTTGTTTTTCCCAACATAAATATGATTAAATATATTTAAAATTGAATTAATAATTTATAATTTTCTTATTAATATTATTTTTTTTTATTTGTTTATGGTTTTTTTAAAAACTTTTGATTTCAAAGTTAAAAATTTTATTTTAAAAAAATACTTTCCAATGATCATTTTAATGTATTTTCATCCATGACAACATCATTTGTAAAATTGTATAATTTCTTATGTCTACTATATTATATTACCATCAACCATATTTTATTTTATGGTGTACTATTATTTTTATTGGAAGTATAGTATTTTTATACCATTCACCATATTACATTTAATTGTTTATAATTTTATTGATTGATTGGGGAAATTATTACAATTTTGTACCCTATTTTGAAAATGATTTCATTGTTTATTATTATTAACAACGTTTATATGATGAATTAATTGGAAATAATAAGTGGTTTTGGGGGCATAATATATCTCTTTGATGAATTGGTAGGTCTCATGAGAAAAACTATCTAGGGTTGGTTGAGGCCTTATCTATTTATATAAGTTGTTTTTTCATGAGGCATCGGTGATATGATTATCAAGTCTAGCATTATGTATTTTACACTTTTGATGATATTAGTTATTTATTTACATGTTCCTATATTATTAGTTATGATTTAAGTGGATATGTTTTCAGTTTAATAAATATGTAATTAAATGAATTAAATTTATCTCCAATCAAATTATTCATCTCATTTTTACATTATTATGTATGAATACTCTAACTATGAATATGAGATTAAAATTTTCATTAAGTTATTTTCCCCTTAGGAATTTAGGATGTATATCATGATTGATATATATAGATAATATAAGAATATGATTTTTTTCCAAAGAAATACTTTTTTATAATTATGGATTTTAATATTAATTTATCATTTATGTATGTATCAAGTTTTCCAAGGCTAAAAATTTATTTAATCTATTCTGATGCGATTATTTTTATAGTGTTCTAATGTAATCAATTAACTAGAGGATCTCATCAACTTGTTTCAGAGTCCTTATCTGTATATTAAAATGATTTTTAATAAAATTTAACTATGATAATTATTTAAAAATAATAATTTTTTCTTTAAATTTAAATATTTTATCATTTCTAATAAAAAATTAAATCATTTAAAAAAATATCAAAAATTACCTATATATTAATTATGAAAATATATTTCCATAAATAAATATATATTTACGAAATACTATTTACAAATGTGGAATAAAATAATTATTATATCTTTGTGGAAAATGAAATATTATTTTTTTGAAGAAATTGAATTTTTGGAAAATTAAATGAATTAACTAAGAATTCAACAATTAATTAATAATAATTTATCAATTAATTTGTATTTGATTCTGATCAATATATAAATATATCATATTTTAGTTACTCAACATAATACCATAAAAAATAACTATTTCATAATGGTTGTATTTAAATAATAATAATCTAATAATATATATTAACTAGCTTAAATCTCAGTGTTCCCTGTTTGAATGATATCAAACAGTTATAATTATTTCAAGATATATATATATATTCAAATATCAAGATGTCACATTATACCCCTTTATGAAAATTTCACTCTAAAAATATTATCTCTATCATCAATGGCACACCCTTTGTTGAAAACCAACACAGTACATTGGGATAATAATTTTTTTAAAAAGGGGAAGGTGATTATGATAATAATTACATAAAAATCACATATTCTGATTTTCATATATGGTGAAAATTTTCAAAAAGAAAAAATTTTGATATTGTTGAAAAAACTATCATCCCGGGACTAATAATTAGTGATTTTGAAAATGGTTAAGATAATACTAATTGGTACACAACTATAAATAATTGAGTACAGAAAAAATCACCAATTTATTTCAAATTAATGTGTAATATTTAAAAAATTATTCTAATATTTATTCCAAATATTAAATTATTATTCATTAAATTTTTATTATATAATAAAAAACCCAAAATTCTTGAATATTTCCAAAAATATATTTGAATAACAAACATGTTCAGAACTGGGGAATAGTTGTTCATTTTAATAGAAAAATCTTGATATCCCCAATGATTTAGGGTGTCTTATTTTATAATTATTTCCTCATTGTATCAAGATATAATTTAGTATCCATAAACAATATTGTAGATATAGAATCAAATAAACCATTTATGTACTCATTATTACTATATATGGGATAATAATAATAGATATAGTAATTGTATAAACATGGAAAACACTACTAGGATTGTTCTTTTGTAAGCCCCCGTGAAGATTAAAAAATTTGTTTGTATAATTTTCTATATATGTATAGATTAAAAATTTTATATTAGTGGTTTTATTTTTTTATATACATTCCAAATCTTCATTAACCCTTTGATTTTACTAGAAAAAAAATTATGTTTTCCTATTTAACAAGAACATGTTAGTTTCATTCCATACTTATCACATATTAATGTTTTTTCCATACATTATTTTTCATTTTCTAATTTTTTATCTTGCTACTTATTAATCCTATTCGTCTCTTCACATATAGAGAAATTTTTTTCAATATAATTAAATATATATACTGAAAGAATCTAATACATATCAACATATAATGAATAATTTTGAGACACTACAACCCTTCAAATGATAGAAATTATCCAATTTATGAAATGTTCTATCTATATTTTAGGAATATTTATATATTCCAAATCATCCCTCACTAATTTTATAATTTTTATCCCTTAATCAACAATACATCACTATGATTTCTATCTAATATTTATGGATTTCCATTCTATATCATCTCATTTCTCCTAAGGAATGTACTACATGAAGAATATCACTTTTAAAAGTATCCATTCAAGCAATTTATTTCATAAACCACATTATTTTTCTTAATTAAAAAAAAATATATATTACCATATTAATTTGAATAAGGAACTACCATAAAAATCCTTTCACTTTCATTATATACTAATAGTTGGAAGATACTCTCAAAGAACATAATACATGGTTCAGGTACCATTGTATTAATAGTTCAATTAAATTATGGACGATTATGTCACATGAAGTGATCCTACATTTCTAAATCATTATATATTATAATAGTTTTATCTATATAAATTTAGTCAATTGAAATCATTTGGATATAATTTTATTAGTTTCAAGTCAATTTGAGTTTTATATCCCATCTGGGTAGTCCCTATATTAAAAATGGGTATTGATTCACATTAATATACCATGTAACATCTCTAAATAATTTCACAAAATGATTATGATCATAATCATCATGAATATTGATACTTAAATTTATAATTCTTATATCATGAATTTTTTAAAATAAAATTAGGTATTACGAATATTATAATATTTTATTATATTCATAAAAAATCTAATTCCCATGGTTATTAATAATTATTATCAGATACTAACTATAAAGACCTCAACCATGTAACCCAAAGATTTTTGTATCATTATTATACTGGAACATGATTCAAGAAAATACATCCCAATGGAAATAATAGTTTAGTAGTCTTTGTAGACATTTACATAAATGATTCCCATATTACCTTGTAAATAAAATATTATTTTATATGAATCATTCATGTATCTAAGAAATCATTAAAAATATCATTCATCATATCACGGGGAATGCAAGTAAATATATTTAGCACATATTATATATAAGGTTTATTATAGTGGATACATTCATTAGTAAATATGAAATAAATAACATTTCATAGAGGGTGATCAATAAAAATGAAATTAAATAAATTACATTAGTTCAAGGAGCATCCATATATAATATATAAATATTAAACACATGGATAATGATAATTTAATTATTTGTAAATCAAATTTATAATTTTAGACATTTAAAATCATATAATCTTAACAAATATATCATGAATCTTATAATACATGACTCTCAACCCAGACATTATCATTCCATCAATGCCTCTCAATTAAGATACTATCATTGTATTTATCAGTATACACCATAAATACAATTATTATTATAAAATATATCATCCTCATCCAATACATCATTCAATGATTTTTTTTTGGAGACATAAAAATTCATCATGGGTCTATATATTTTAGTTCCAAACCCATTACTTTTTTATCTTATGAAATAAATAAATTTTGAATGATTAGAACAATTCATTTTCAAACTACATTATTTCTAAAAAAATCCATACAGAATCATCAACAACCAAATAAATATGTAATCATCATAAATCATATATTAGAACTATATATAAATTATATTTTGTACATATAGCTAGGAACATTGATATGTGTAACCATAGATGAAAATACCTCTACAATATCATTAGAAAATAATATATTGAATATAAAATTTTCTAATTTAAATAAAATATTAAAATCTAAAAAAATACAAATATCAAAGAAAATATATTCATTCAATTAATCATTGTAATATTTTAATGAAAACATCAAGTAATTGAGAAATATGATGAGGGTATATCCAATAAATTATATCATCAATTAATAAATTTACATTTTAAATTTTTTATTAAAATTAATAAAATTATTATTTATTAAACACAATGAAAAGTAAATTTTAATTTATTTTTAAAATTCCTGTCATGGATAAAAAATAATTTAAATAGTCATAGTAGAATCATAAAAATAATCTTTACCAGATTTATTGAAGTAATGGATATTGATTAAAAATCTTCCAAAATAAAGATTATTATTCTTAGAAACTAGATCTCAATTCATATAGGTTTAAATTATAGAAAAATGGAATTTTCATGATAAAAACGTTAATAAACATAGTATACTATAATTTAATTTCTTTTAAATAACTATCCCAAAAAAAATCAATTGAATTTAAATGATAAAGAAACATGAAATAAAATGTTAGCGTGAAGGAATTCGCATTCCAAATTTGTATCATCTATATCATAACCTCTATAATATAAATAATATAAATTAAACATAACATGTAATTAATATATATTCATTCATTTTATAACTTATAAAACTTTCATTATATAACTCTCATGAAAGATACAATTGGTGAATATAGTTATATATCATGGAAGAAAATGTGAGATGAGAATACCCATACCTCGGAACTAACATGATTTCTATGGGATTTAATAATCCTTTATATTTAACTAAAATTAATTATAATTTAATAAAAAAACATATATATTTTGAATATGACATATAATCTAGTTAAAACACCTCAATTATAAATTTTTATTAACTCTATCAAAATCATCATTTTTAAGTGATAACTATTTCGTTTTTTCATATGACTATCTACTCGTTAGTTCGTATGGTTAGATATAAATCATTATTTCATAATCTCATTAATATCATTATTTATATAAATATAGCATACAATCACTATATATATATTTAGATTCACCCCTAATGAGGTATAAAAAAAATAATTAATTGTACTATCCATTGAGTTGATTGGTAGTACGTAAACATGAATTTTATTCTAATGTTTTGATGGATGGATTGAAATAATGTTAAATAATAAATCACTATTAAATAATTATTATTTTAACAAAAAATTTCATATATATTCATTATGTATTTACTTATCATTATCCTTGTAATGTGGACCTAAAAATAGATCACATCACTTTGTGGAGTGGGTATATTACATGTAATCATGTGTGACATTATCATTATCTACAATATTGGATCCTAAGAATGCATATTTGATATTATAATGCAAAAAATATGTTATAAATTGAATATATTATAAATAACAACATCATAATAACTATACGAGTAAAACGATTATGAAAAACAAATTAGTCACCTAGGTGAAGAAGGTAAAGAATTTTTACTCCTGAGTGATGTTTTTTATTTCCATGTGATTATAAATATATATAAAATTATTATAACATAATGATAATAAAATCATATAATATTGAAAATACAATAATTTTTAATTTATGATTGTCACATTACAATTAGAATAAGTAGAAGAAGAAATAAATATTAATGAGATGGTCAGGATTATTTTCACTTAATCAGTAGTCATTCAAAAAATCCCTTGTTAAGGATTATTTGAATTTTCTTTATGGAATACAATAACCTCTATAACATGGATATGGAAATTTATAAGATAAATTTCTTACGATTGGTTATGATTTGTCTGCATTGATTTTGTAATGAAAATAAATAACTTGTTTTATTTAATAATTGAGGCAAAGGAACATGTGTAATTAAACAAAATATGAAATTAATATCAAAACAATTTCTGTGAAAAATTGATCAATATATAAATAATTATATGATAACATGAGGGTGAGTCGAAATACTATCATAAAATAAAATATTGACATTTTTTTCACCCATATCTTATAGTCCTAATCTAATGTAATCATGTTTTAGGTTTACCATGGTACCTATATTTATTACATATTTTATGTGAATAAATATAACATAAAAATAATGTGAATCATAAATGTAAAAAGGATTATATTTCCAACCAGATCCAATTAACATCGCTGAATTTAGTAGTTTTTTTAAATTATAATCATTTAATGATATCTATATACTATCATTTATTTCATTTTTTGAAATATCTGATATATTATTAAAAATATGATCCAAACTCATCTATAATGATACCAAAATTAATTTGGATTCATTGGAAAGCAATAAAGTGTCAGATAATAATTACCCAATTAAATTTATATTGGTATATATGTCATTTTGAATAATAAAACACTATTTAACACCATGGTAAACAAATTTTAATTTTAGTAGTTTGTAATTATTCTTTAAATAGAATAGGAATATAAATTTACTTACAAGGTAACAAATGAATTATAAGTGGGGAATAGATGAAATTTTCCTTCATTTTCCAAAATAATTTTCATTTATCAATATTTTATATTTTTAAAAAAATTAATTAAATATATTTCTCATAATATTCTAATAATATCATATTATTAACTATTAAAAACATTTCCCATTGAAAAAAATGATTGAAATAAAATTAAAATAGAAACTACTGAGGCATATCTAATATGTAATATTTAAATAATGATTTCAAGGAAACTAATAAATATTCTAAATTAAATTTCATTTAATATTTTTTAAAATTTTTCATCATCATTGTCACCATTGATTTATTTATTGAGATAAGTAAAGTCTTAGGAAAAGGAAGTGAGGAATAGAATGAACTAGGGGGGACTAAGATAGTGAAATCCAATGGAATCCACTATAACAATGTTAACCCCATCCGGTAAAAAATAGATTAGATAATAAAATATGGGAATAAGTGATTTATGAGAAGATATATCGGCTAGGTGATCCAACACTTTATTTCCATCATGCCATGTGTGGACCATTGTAATATTGGTGGATAGTATACCTTGGAATTTTATGATTATAGAGGCAATCAACCAAGAAATGGAACAGATTCCATATAGGGAATTGATGAGGATAGGTGAGTTATTTTAATCCTCATAAATGTAGATGTTCCCCTTGTAGTATAGGGAAAGGCCAATGAGGATGGTGTTGGACTCTTTCAGAAGGGAAGAGTCTCTACCAATGTGAGAAGTGAATGCCATGACAACTAAACCCCAAGTGTCATAGATATCCCCTCCTCCTCTCATAAACCATGAGATACTTGATTTCACTGTGATAAGAATTAAAACTATGGTAGGAGGGAGACATTAGATAGATTAGCTTCAGAAAGAGGTTCCACTATGCTGAGAGGCTTGGATGTAGGAAGGATAAAGATGAATGGATAGAGTATCATGCCATTTTCTTGAGATCCTGAAAAGTATAATGAGTATGTTTCAAACACTATTGATTATTCTTAATTCTATAGATTGAATCCCCTCATAACTCTCTTTGATCTTTCACTACTATAAGCACCAACAGGCAATGAAAAACGTGATAAATCAGGCCATTTTATCTGTACCCCTATTACATAATCCTTGTAACCATCAGATAAGAAAAGAGGCTTCACGCAGATTAATGGAGAATAAGGTTGTAAATTCACCGAATATGGACGAAAAATTTTGTTTCCATTCACCCTCAATGAATAGGTGAGACACTGTATCCTTTTTATTGTTTTCGCAACAAGTGAATCAAGAAACCATATTGATCTCGTATATTCTGATGTTCTCATCACCGTCGATTGCATTATACATAATCTACCACATTAGAAAATTGAATATTTTAATAAACTTCTTTACCCACAGAAAATTGTTCAACCTATCAGTATGCTCTAGGTGATAAATATATCATTTTTATTTCATTTTAGAGAAGGCCCCCAAGGAGGATGGCGTAAAAAAACATGTATCTATATATGAGTTGATATTGATAAGGTTAATGATGACATACTTTCCTTCATTAATTAATTTTATGATGAATTCTAGGTAATTACTTTCCACCATAAATAATATTTTTGGTATGGGAATCCTATTAATCCAATCATCATTCTAGCCTAGTATTATTGGATGAAGGATATATCCCACGCTATGATAATCCAACAGGTGTGGGAAGCGGGGCAGTAAAACGAGGGAGACTAATTGATAGTATGGGATATGCATGGATTCCATGAATCTCCAGGTAATCTGGAAAAATAATCAACATGAACCTTCCCCAATGTGTTTGGCACTCATGGATTCCCCAGGAAATGTTTTCATTCCTACAGAGAATAGTGTCTACGAGGCTACGAACATTAATTCCACTTTCATGAATGTGCCTATCCAACTTATCCAAGTACACCAAATGGAGATTTCATTCATCAAGAGTGTCCCAAATAGACAGGTTGAAGTGCCCAGATCAGTGTGAATCACTGAGAGGGGGAGGGGGTGAATCAGTGATCCTTTAAAACTTTTTACTAATTGATTCTTAATCAATTAAACCTCTATGGCTGGTTAAAGCCTCGATCCACTCTTCTTGTATCTCTCAACCTTTCCCGGATAATGCAGTAATGAAAAGGCACAGGACACAAGGATTTACAAGGTTCGGCACCAAAGGCCTACATCCTTTCCATGCTCTCCAAGCATGGATTCTCCATTATAACCTGTTAAAATTACAATGGTCGATACAGAGTCCCACTGTATCTCTCCTGAGTCCCACAGGAGGGTCATTATACTGCGTCCCACAGTGTTACCAGAGTCCCACTGGCCTGCTCCAGAATCCCACTGAAGACTTCTTCTCCCTGAGTCTCACAGGGTCTTCTCCTGGCTCCTCGAGTCACACGAGTAGCTCTTCTTCACTTTAAGTTCTTCAAGTAACTTCAGCAGCCTGGGATAAAGGCTGCTGGCCTTGCTCTTCTCTTCTGATCACTTGTGGTTGATCAGGGCTTCTCGTCTAGCTCAGGCTTTATCTCCTTCTTCTCAGGATGACCTGGCTTGTCTCTCCAACTACTGAATGCTAAGACAACTGTTATCTTTATCTTTGGTCTGGTCCAGTCTCACCTAACTTCAACTTCATGCACTGAATGCATGGCATCACAATATCTTCAAGATCTTCTGGTCTTGGAATTCTCAAATGCACACAAGCTGATTCAGACTTGTTCACGTGTGCACGTGCATGCATGCATGCATGCACTCCTCCTTTCTTCTTCTTGGTGCAGTAGACCCACAAAGGGTGTAATCAATTATAGCACACACCTTCTCACTTGAACTTCACACTTTGTTCAATGTGTTTACACACTTAAAAGTGTGTTATACTTTAGTGTGAGTCTTCCACTTCACTCTTCTTCTAAGTGTGTTCACTACACTTAGTGCACACACATTAGGTTCGGCCTTCTTGTCTCTTTGCACACAAAACTTCTTCACTTTGGCACACACTTTGAGCTTGGCCTTCACACTTCTTGCACACACACGGCCAAGTGTGCTTTTCCTCTTTACTTAGCACACACAAATAATATTCTTTAATCTTCAAGTGTGCACAACCTCCAAAGGCTACGGCCTCTTCTTGTTTTGCACACAAGCCACTAAGGCCTCGGTTCTTCTTTGGTTGCACAAGGCTATGGCCTGTTTGTTTTTCTTTTTGCACACATGTAGGCTTAGGTGTTTTCTCCTTTTAGCGCACACACACTTGGTGTGTAATTCTCATCACCCGAATCTCCTACTGCCCATATGAAGGCGCGCAAGTGCTTGATGAGCCGTGGCCTTCTCTTCTTCACTATGCACACACAAGTGCTCAAGCCTTGGGTTCTCTTCTCCACTTGGCACACACACTGCCTTCTTCTCACTTTGCACACACACCCGAGTATGTCTCGGACAAGGTGTGTTCAACCCGAACACAAACAAGGCGCGCAAGGGTCTGCTTGAGCCGCGGCCAACTTCTTCTCCAACAGCTGCACAAGGTTTGAACCACGACCTCTCTTCCTCAACACTGCCGCGCAAGCCTCACACCACACGGGCCGCGCAAGCCACGGGTGCAAGGCACCTCGGGCTTCAACCGTGGGCGCGCAAGATGTTGCGGCCACGGGTCTTCCTGTCGCGCAAGGGAGGCGCGCAGGGGACCTCTAATTCTTCTTTCGCACAAGAGGTGCGCAAAAGGAACCTCTCGGAGCAAGGAATGCTCCGGGCTTCACTGTCGCGCAAGTGTGCGCGCAGGGCTGTTCTTCGCGAGGTAGAGCTCTCACGGGACTCGGATTTTCAAGAATACTTCAGCGCATCAGCAAACTTCTCCAATGCCTCGGCCTCTCCTTTTATAGGCGAGGAGAGCCTTTGATCATCCGCGTGATCATAAATTCAAAATCCCGAGATCTTCGGATCTTCAAAAATATTTCCAAAACTTGATCTTTATTCTCGGTTTGACGCGGGCTCCATTATTTTTCGGCCTTCTTCACGTGCATGCGACTTAGAACGCATGCACGGCCTTCCTTCGATCCAAACCATGCAGAGCATCAACACCGAATGGCCTCGCACCTTCGGTTTGCTTCGGCCTTCATCGAAATCTCCCAAACATTGCATGCATGTGTATTTTTAAGCATGGATCGGTTCAGCAGGTCCAGACGAGTCGGATGGACGTCTTAGATCCTTCAGAGGTGGTCGGGAACTCGAAAACCGGCCTCGGGTAGCCTCTGGTTCATCGGCGGCTCACGGGGAGGCTTCGGACGAGCTCAGCGAAGGAGACGACGCTAGGAGCCGTCGGATCGCCATTTAAATGACCGCGGACGGCTCAGATTATAACATCGCCGCGGAGATGGATCGTACGGTGGAGATCTCGCGCGAGATCAAACATGCGGCCAGGATTAGATCCCGGGATAAAAATCCCGTCCCACATCGAATCGGCCAGCGTTTTTGCTGCGGTTTATTACCCTGGCGCTGCCTCAACACGCCAGTTGAACTTCTCCCTCCACGGTGCCGCCCCGCACCGTGTTCTCCCTGCGGGCGCGCTCTGCGCCCACTCTCTGCTCCTGCGGGCGCGCTCCTAGCGCCCACTATGCATCCTGGGTGCGCGGGCTTCACCACCGCGTGCCCTCGGGGGCTTACACACGGCCCCCTGCGCTCCTCCGGGCGTGCCCCAGGCGCCCATGCGGTGTCCTTGGGATGCGCCCCTGCCTCAAGGATGCTGCCCTGGCCTTGGGGGTTCCCCATGGGCGTGGTGACCATGAGTCCCACATGTGCCTTGGGTGATGACCCTCGGCTGGCCTCCTTGGTGGCCCAATTTTTTGGCAAAGTACAGAATAATAACTTTGTTAAAAACAAAGTATTCCATATAAGTTCAAGCCAAATGCCACATTCCAAGCCATCTTCTTCCCATCTCTATTCTTCTTCTTCTTAGAATTCCTCCATACTTCTTAAACAAATGTTCATCACTTAGGAATGGAAATTCTTGAAGGTTCTTCATCTTCAACCGAACTCCCGAATCACTTAAAGTATTCAAAGTGCTTCATTGATCTAATCAGAGATCAATTGGGGCTTCTTCTAATTCTCATGCACTAAATAATAGTGCATGGACTTCTTCAGCTCACTTAATCCACTTAGGAGGTGTGGATGGATCATCTTCCTCTTCTCATGCATTGTCAATACAATGCATGGTCTTCTAACTTTGTTGTGACTTTGTATCCAGTTGATACAAGTTCTTAGAACTTAAAGATCAGTTCAGCAATCGTCAGATTTCCATGGAGAATGTTTCAACCATATTCTCCAATGCCACTTAGTGAATCTCCTAAGTGACATTCCTCTAAGTTCCATGGCCATTCTCCATTCTTTACCAACACCATTACAACCTTTGTCATTCACATCTTGACATTCCTTGACTTCCATTCATTCCAAGACAACTTCATGCCTCATTGACAACAAATGCAACACAATGCACTTCAATCTCCCCCTTTGTATTTGTTGTCAATACACTCCTTCAGCACATATGAATGGGTCAATATGTGTGCCAATATTTCTCCCCCTTATTGGCAATCAAATGCAAAGGTGTGGTGTGGTTTGCTTTCAAAATATGTCTTCCTCCCTTATAAAAGTATTTTCTTGAAAAACACTGAGAGAGGGATGATGTCACATGTTCTCTTTAGCAAAGAACCTTTAGTACATCAGCTCTAAGTCTACTTGGGCTAACCCGGTGTAGAAAACAAGAGTGATATAACCAAGGAATTCAAAGATGTCCATAATTCTCTACACATGTGAGATCATGCTTAGGGGTTTGAAATTTTTCAGATATAACAATGAATTTTCTAAATCCTGCACAACTTCACAAAACTCATTAGAAAGTTCAGGTGCAAAGATAAAGCTCCCCCTTTCACTCATTTGTCTTCAATCCATACTCCCCCTTTATTGACAAGATAAACTCAATTAAGAAACAAGGGATGAAAGTATGATTGGAATACCTTCACTTTTCTCAAGATGATACTAATCTCAGAACATCATCTTCTTCAGATTTGCTCCCCCTCAAGGGGTGCACTCCGTTCTGTCCAAACCATCCTCCAGTTTGAGAATGATCATCATCTTCAATTCCCTGCAATGTCAGCACATGTATATACCAAGAGTATAAGGGAATAAGATGGAACCTCCTTGGTTCATCAATGTGAACAACAAGGTTGATAAGATTCTCTCAACCGAGATGTCCCATTTTCACCATTCTTCACACTTGCACATTTGATCTTCATTGATGTCTGTGCTGGTGTGGTTCTCAACCCATCTTCATGTGAAATCTTTTTCTTCCCTTTTGCTTTAGCAAATGCCAGAGCTTCATCTTCAGCTTTTTGTAGTTCTCTGGCAAGTTGTAACTGATGTGGCCATATGACAAGTAAATCATTTGGAAGAGTGGCCCCAGTTCGGGAAGTTTCACATGGTTCCTTAGATGCTGTCAAGCTACCTTTCTTAGGCAACTTGTTTTCAATCAATCTCTTCTGCTTCTTCTGGATTGATTGTCTGTTTGAGTTCAGTCTGCTTCTATTTAGTTTCATGGCTTCTTTACAAAGGTCCATGATGTGTCCTTTCTTTCCACAGTAGAAGCATGTCTTGGTGGTCCTTCTGGATGCATCACCCTTCTTGGATTTAGACTCCAAGGACTTCTCTTCCTTTTTCAAACTCTTCTTGGGAGCATCTTCCACTTTCTTCTGCTTGCTTCCCAAGGATTCCTTTTTAGCCAGGTTCAGTGATCTTCTCTTCTTTTCAGCTCTGGATACAGTTGGAGATTGACATGTATCTATTTGACCACTTTTGCAATCATCCCAGATGTTGTCAAGTAATCCAAATCTATTTGCAGTAAACAGATGTCTCTGGACCTGTGGATGTTGCTTCCTTTCTTCTGGCTTGCTCCCCCTAGGCATGGGCTTCCTCTGTGCTTTGGCATTCAGTGGATTGTACCAACAATCCTTTGCACAATGCCCATACTTGTTACAACACCAGCATTGTCCCACGAATCTTGACCTCTTCAGTCCTTCTGATTGTAGGGTACTTTTCTTGACAAGTTGTGTTGTTTCAGGAGAGCTCTGCTTCTTCATTTTCTTCATCCATACTTGTTCGGATTCATTCTTCCATCCTGCACTTTTTGTGGAAACAAAATTAGAAGCATTAGTACAAGATGGGATGGATGGTACCTTCTTTCTAGAAGATGTTGCACTTTTATTGGAGGATGTCTTTCTCTTAGAATCATCCTGCTCAAAGCTCACTTGAGTAGCAACATTTCTTCTTTCAGCTGACTGGGAGGCTTTAGCTTTGGGTGATTGCTGATTTTTCAATATCACCTCCAGTTCTAAGGATTTCATATTGAGGGAGTTCTTCTCATCCTCAATAGTTCTTAGCCTTCCTTCCCATTTCTCTTCCAGCTGTTTTATCTGGTCTTCATGCACCTTCTTCAATTCTAGCAATGAATTGTCAAGCTCCTTCACTATCTTGACTTTGTCTTCGAGTTGAGCATCTCTGACATTCATTGACACTTTGTGCCTTTTTTCCAGTGCATGGAAAACTTCTTTGACCACAGTCTTAAAGAATTCTTTCTCAGAAAGGCTTCTCTGCAATTCTTCAGCAGTGTCTTCATATCTTTCATTGCAAAGAGATACTGTTTCATCTTTGGCATTTACCAGCTTTCTGAGAGTGTTGGTTATGCCAACCCTTTTTGCCAGCTGATCTTCCATAGCATTGGCTTCTTCTTCTAACTGTGATTTTTCTTCATGAAGATCATGGATGCCTGTAGCTATACACTTTTCCACTTCCATGGGAACTGTCTTCTGAAGATATTTGAGTGCACTCTGAAGATCATTCATTGTTTCAACTTCATCACAGCTAGGACATGCTTTCTTCATCTTCTTGGCCTGTTTCTTCTTTCTGTTTTTCTGAGTCTTGGCAGATATCTCCATTTGAGGCTGGTTGATCGTTTCCTCAAATCTGCACTTCATAAAGACTCCCTTGGATCTTTTAGAGGTAACCTCCCTCTGATACCAATTGAAGTGCCCAGATCAGTGTGAATCACTGAGAGGGGGAGGGGGTGAATCAGTGATCCTTTAAAACTTTTTACTAATTGATTCTTAATCAATTAAACCTCTATGGCTGGTTAAAGCCTCGATCCACTCTTCTTGTATCTCTCAACCTTTCCCGGATAATGCAGTAATGAAAAGGCACAGGACACAAGGATTTACAAGGTTCGGCACCAAAGGCCTACATCCTTGCCATGCTCTCCAAGCATGGATTCTCCATTATAACCTGTTAAAATTACAATGGTCGATACAGAGTCCCACCGTATCTCTCCTGAGTCCCACAGGAGGGTCTTTATACTGCATCCCACAGTGTTACCAGAGTCCCACTGGCCTGCTCCAGAATCCCACTGAAGACTTCTTCTCCCTGAGTCTCACAGGGTCTTCTCCTGGCTCCTCGAGTCACACGAGTAGCTCTTCTTCACTTTAAGTTCTTCAAGTAACTTCAGCAGCCTGGGATAAAGGCTGCTGGCCTTGCTCTTCTCTTCTGATCACTTGTGGTTGATCAGGGCTTCTCGTCTAGCTCAGGCTTTATCTCCTTCTTCTCAGGATGACCTGGCTTGTCTCTCCAACTACTGAATGCTCAGACAACTGTTATCTTTATCTTCGGTCTGGTCCAGTCTCACCTAACTTCAACTTCATGCACTGAATGCATGGCATCACAATATCTTCAAGATCTTCTGGTCTTGGAATTCTCAAATGCACACAAGCTGATTCAGACTTGTTCACGTGTGCACGTGCATGCATGCATGCATGCACTCCTCCTTTCTTCTTCTTGGTGCAGTAGACCCACAAAGGGTGTAATCAATTATAGCACACACCTTCTCACTTGAACTTCACACTTTGTTCAATGTGTTTACACACTTAAAAGTGTGTTATACTTTAGTGTGAGTCTTCCACTTCTCTCTTCTTCTAAGTGTGTTCACTACACTTAGTGCACACACATTAGGTTCGGCCTTCTTGTCTCTTTGCACACAAAACTTCTTCACTTTGGCACACACTTTGAGCTTGGCCTTCACACTTCTTGCACACACACGGCCAAGTGTGCTTTTCCTCTTTACTTAGCACACACAAATAATATTCTTTAATCTTCAAGTGTGCACAACCTCCAAAGGCTACGGCCTCTTCTTGTTTTGCACACAAGCCACTAAGGCCTCGGGTCTTCTTTGGTTGCACAAGGCTATGGCCTGTTTGTTTTTCTTTTTGCACACATGTAGGCTTAGGTGTTTTCTCCTTTTAGCGTACACACACTTGGTGTGTAATTCTCATCACCCGAATCTCCTACTGCCCATATGAAGGCGCGCAAGTGCTTGATGAGCCGTGGCCTTCTCTTCTTCACTATGCACACACAAGTTCTCAAGCCTTGGGTTCTCTTCTCCACTTGGCACACACACTGCCTTCTTCTCACTTTGCACACACACCCGAGTATGTCTCGGACAAGGTGTGTTCAACCCGAACACAAACAAGGCGCGCAAGGGTCTGCTTGAGCCGCGGACAACTTCTTCTCCAACAGCTGCACAAGGTTTGAACCACGGCCTCTCTTCCTCAACACTGCCGCGCAAGCCTCACACCACACGGGCCGCGCAAGCCACGGGTGCAAGGCACCTCGGGCTTCAACCGTGGGCGCGCAAGATGTTGCGGCCACGGGTCTTCCTGTCGCGCAAGGGAGGCGCGCAGGGGACCTCTAATTCTTCTTTCGCGCAAGAGGTGCGCAAAAGGAACCTCTCGGAGCAAGGAATGCTCCGGGCTTCACTGCCGCGCAAGTGTGCGCGCAGGGCTGTTCTTCGCGAGGCAGAGCTCTCACGGGACTCGGATTTTCAAGAATACTTCAGCGCATCAGCAAACTTCTCCAATGCCTCGTCCTCTCCTTTTATAGGCGAGGAGAGCCTTTGATCATCCGCGTGATCATAAATTCAAAATCCCGAGATCTTCGGATCTTCAAAAATATTTCCAAAACTTGATCTTTATTCTCGGTTTGACGCGGGCTCCATTATTTTTCGGCCTTCTTCACGTGCATGCGACTTAGAACGCATGCACGGCCTTCCTTCGATCCAAACCATGCAGAGCATCAACACCGAATGGCCTCGCACCTTCGGTTTGCTTCGGCCTTCATCGAAATCTCCCAAACATTGCATGCATGTGTATTTTTAAGCATGGATCGGTTCAGCAGGTCCAGACGAGTCGGATGGACGTCTTAGATCCTTCAGAGGTGGCCGGGAACTCGAAAACCGGCCTCGGGTAGCCTCTGGTTCATCGGCGGCTCACGGGGAGGCTTCGGACGAGCTCGGCGAAGGAGACGACGCTGGGAGCCGTCGGATCGCCATTTAAATGACCGCGGACGGCTCAGATTAAAACATCGCCGCGGAGATGGATCGTACGGTGGAGATCTCGCGCGAGATCAAACATGCGGCCAGGATTAGATCCCGGGATAAAAATCTCGTCCCACATCGAATCGGCCAGCGTTTTTGCTGCGGTTTATTACCCTGGCGCTGCCTCAACACGCCAGTTGAACTTCTCCCTCCACGGTGCCGCCCCGCACCGTGTTCTCCCTGCGGGCGCGCTCTGCGCCCACTCTCTGCTCCTGCGGGCGCGCTCCTAGCGCCCACTATGCATCCTGGGTGTGCGGGCTTCACCACCGCGTGCCCTCGGGGGCTTACACACGGCCCCCTGCGCTCCTCCGGGCGTGCCCCAGGCGCCCATGCGGTGTCCTTGGGGTGCGCCCCTGCCTCAAGGATGCTGCCCTGGCCTTGAGGGTTCCCCATGGGCGTGGTGACCATGAGTCCCACATGTGCCTTGGGTGATGACCCTCGGCTGGCCTCCTTGGTGGCCCAATTTTTTGGCAAAGTACAGAATAATAACTTTGTTAAAAACAAAGTATTCCATATAAGTTCAAGCCAAATGCCACATTCCAAGCCATCTTCTTCCCATCTCTATTCTTCTTCTTCTTAGAATTCCTCCATACTTCTTAAACAAATGTTCATCACTTAGGAATGGAAATTCTTGAAGGTTCTTCATCTTCAACCGAACTCCCGAATCACTTAAAGTATTCAAAGTGCTTCATTGATCTAATCAGAGATCAATTGGGGCTTCTTCTAATTCTCATGCACTAAATAATAGTGCATGGACTTCTTCAGCTCACTTCATCCACTTAGGAGGTGTGGATGGATCATCTTCCTCTTCTCATGCATTGTCAATACAATGCATGGTCTTCTAACTTTGTTGTGACTTTGTATCCAGTTGATACAAGTTCTTAGAACTTAAAGATCAGTTCAGCAATCGTCAGATTTCCATGGAGAATGTTTCAACCATATTCTCCAATGCCACTTAGTGAATCTCCTAAGTGACATTCCTCTAAGTTCCATGGCCATTCTCCATTCTTTACCAACACCATTACAACCTTTGTCATTCACATCTTGACATTCCTTGACTTCCATTCATTCCAAGACAACTTCATGCCTCATTGACAACAAATGCAACACAATGCACTTCACAGGTACAAGATCCTGTCTATATTTTTAATGACATTTTTTGTTACATTGATAGAAGAGTGATTTTGAATGAAGATTCTAGGTGAATTATATTAATCAATGCAATTTGTCCCCAAAAGGAAATAAATTTGTTCTTACATTTGAGGATTCAGTGCGTAATATGTTTGGTGATGGGATCAAAGTACAGAAATAAAATTATGCATGAAGATATGGGAGCGCTATGATATTGTATAGGGAAACCCTCAATTTCCATATCAAAAAAGAGACCCAAGGAGGAATCCCGAATGGAAGAACATCTGTTATATATTATGATGTTACTCTTATACATGTCAATAGACTACCCAATACAATGATTGTGTTCCTACATCACCCTAAGAAAACCTTTTACCAACTTTTTATTGACATTCATGATTTATAATGTGTCATCTATGTAAATGAGGTGGGATATGGATGTAAGATTTATCCTTATCCATTATTGGGGGATCTCACCATTACTCATGATTTTAGGGATGAGGTGACTGAGGATATCCTGGGTTGGGATGAAAAGACTAAATGACATGGGATCACCATATCTAAGTCCATGAGTCACATTAAAGGAACCATGAGACATCCCCATAAATGTAACATCAATCAAAGAAGATCTAAAACATCTAAAAATGAGATCAGTATCCTGTGGGGGAATGACTTATCTGAGAGCAACATCTGATGAAGCTTCATTAAAGTATACCATATGACTTTTTCATGTCATTTTTTATGGCCAGTTTTAAAACATGAGTAATTATAATGAGATAAAACATCATATCGTGGGCCAATTCAATATCCCCATGAATAGGGTGGCCCTTCACAAATCCATGTTGTTAAATGGATATCCAACAGGGAAGGTGAATGGATATCCTCGAGTTAATGATTGTAGGAAGAACAAATTAAGGTATGTTTCATAGGTTGACCATTATATAGTGAAAAATGGAAATGGGGTTCTTAGTTTTTTAGAATAAGCACTAGTATAGTGGCACTTATCACTCTAGTGAGGTTACCCCTTCTAAAGAAGTCATGAATGGACTATAATAAAATTTTTAACTATATTTATGAATATCTATAAAACATACCAGGAATACCCTCTATACCTGGCCCACTATAAGATTTTAGATTCATAACTACCTTTAGGATTAATTTCTTGTCATGGATGGCCTTAAACCTCTCTATGTCCTAGAAAGAAACATGGATGGATATGAATCCATGATCTCTATATGGAATTCTTGGTAACCATTAGTCATATGTAGATTCTATCCAACAAGATGATATTGTAAGAATGAACGAGAAAGGGACACCAAAACATACCTACCATATAAATAAGTAATTTCATACATCAATAAATATGGATAAAAAAAAGGATTCATCTCTTTGAAATAATAAAATCAATAGGTGGTGTTCCTATCAACCTCACCAAGCCATTTGATCCTCACTTTCTCTCTCGCTTGGTGTCCATGTTTATGGATAATTCCCTTGGGAGTGTCCTTCTTAGTGGAAAATTATTAAAATATCTAGTCTTTTGATGCCCCCTCGAAGCTAGAGTAAAATTGGTCAACATCTTAAATGATTGATTTAATATCCCTATAACTATAAGGGATCTCTTTATCCAACTCCTGTAACCTGATTTTGAGCCTCCTCAGTTTTTTGTTGATGGTAGACCAATAATTCCTTTGTGTGGGATCATTCCATTAATAATTAACCAAGTACTGATAACCATAGTTGCTATTAGAGTGTTGAAATAAACTAATGTTATCATGGATCACCTGACTCATAGACAGGGAGACCAGAATCAAAGAGTTGTCCTAGATCCCACACCACCGGTGTCAGATCACGGGGTTGGGGTACAATGTGATAGATTTCATATTACCAAGGAATATGTTTAAGAGGATCCCTGAGTATCAATCCCCACGATAGGTGTTTCACTAGGTGAAACCATCGACTGAGTATATGAGGTCCAACAAGACTTTACCATCCCTAATGTGAGAAGACTCTGAACATGATTTCGAGGGGATGGACCCTGTATTTATTCTCATATGGGATGGAAATGAAATTAAAATCTCCCCCAAAAAGCTAGCGTAGGTTGTTAGGATCGAATTCATAATTTTCATCCCTTAATAGATCCATGATTTGGGCATCAGATCTCTGAAATATGAAGGTCTCAAAGAAGGATTTTTTGTCATGGGTAACCATGATGGTGATATGATGGTCTCCTTCCTGAATCAGGTCCAATGAGAAGTTCTTGTGCCAAAAATCCATATATGATAGTTGGATGGGTCCTCATAAATATATAAATATGGATTAATTATTATGTTAATCAAATTAAATTTGGATATATTCTCTATATTCTCAAAGACAACAATTAAAGAATCCTAGATTTTTCTAATTGTAAAAGAAATGAAATCCATTTTGACCCATGCACCACATCCATGGGAATTCCAAATGAATATGGGAATCATTGTGAAATGTGATCCTAAGAACTGGCCCCTAGGTTATTATCCATTTTATGATGGTTATAGGATTCTTCCTTTATTTTAATGGACTTGGATCATGTATATATACATCTATTAATAGAGGGTGGTGAAACTGTGGGGGTGGAAAAATACAGGGAGCAATGGGACACCGGTTTTTTGAAAAAAGAGTTGTGCCATATATTGTAAATAGCTGCAGGATCTGGGGATCCATCCATAGGTTGAGGGTGGGGCCAATGGAAAGATATATACCGTTTATCTGCTAACAGATCATAATAAAGGAAAGGTACTTCATCACAATCCATATGAATGGTGGAGGAGTTCTAGAGGAGGAAATGGGACCAACAGGGGAAAGGTAGAAGAAAAATTATGGGTTGTAGATAGACACCTCAAGTTTAGAACAATCCTAAAGTTCAGTGTCATCAAAATATTATACACTAATAAATCCAAATGAGGATCATGGATATGCAAAAAAAACATGTTAGAGAAGGGAATCCAGATAGATCCATTAAGTCATCCACGTACTTATGAGGGGGTTGGATAGGAAGCTAGGTTTAGATCTAAAGGAAAAAACAAGGTCCACTGACATACATGATGAGGCACCACCTGAGGGAATCCCATGGGGCTTCATTAAATATTTTTTAATTTATTTATTTTATTTTATAATAAATTCAAAAAATGTTGCATTGGTATTATGTATGAAATTAAACTAATTATTCAATCTCTAAAACTACATGTAATTTACAAAGATAATATAAAATTATTTAATAATTTATATATAATTTTTTAAAATAATTTAATCACTTTTTATCACTATATAAAAAAAATAGTCATTTAATTTAATAGATTGATATATTTTACTCATTCAATTCATAGAATAATATAATTCACATAATATTTGGAAAATGGAACCAGGGTCATATATTTTTTAGAAAAAGATAGAAATTAATGAAATTATTTAATCAATTAAGATTAATTAATTTTTTTTAAAATAATAAACCCTTAAGACAATGTTTTATTGATATTTTATATTGTAAACCATTACATACATGGGATATATTTTCCAAGGTTTCTATTTATAATGAAGAATCCTCAAATGGGACTATTTAGAAAATATGAACTCTTGGATTTAAAAAATTGAATCAGTTTATCATAATATGATTCACTAAAAAGAAATTATTTAAGATAGAATTATTCATGTAAAATATAGTAAAAATGATTATTTCAAATAAATTATTTATAATGTTTAAAATGTAATTATAAAAAATGTAAAAATAATAAAATTATAATGAACATAAATGTATTGTTCATAATATAAATGAAATTATAGTTTTCAATAAAAATAATTATTTTCCACTTTTGATCAAAAAATCATTTTCTCATAAAATTATCAAATATTCACTAAAATATAAAATTGATAGTGTGATTTTGAAAAATGAAATTTTTTTTTGTGAATTTGTTTTCTAAAATATGATAAGACAAACTATAATTTATAATCACAAAATGACTTAAATTCATTTTTAAAGAAAATTATTTTTTTTATAAAATTTCATCACTAAAATTTACGTACTTAATTCCTAAATAATTATCAATATTTTTTTTGTAAAATATTGTAATTATACATATATTTAAAAATTTTGTTAGTCATATTCATACTCTCAAAATTAGTGGATATTTTATAATGGTCACATTAAAATTATAATATATTCATATTATATCTCAATCTGTTCAAATATAAATTTAAATTGAATGAAAGAAGTTGAGTACATAATATTTCATTAAGATAAATATATCATAAAACCATTACATGTTATAGTTTATTAACCTCATTAATATATAATTCACATACCCGGTATATCCAAGATATGGTCATTATTTTACTCCTCATTGTGCTAATTTCATAGCCAAAAAATGGGATGTGAGGTGATTTGATCAACCTCCAACACCACCAACACATTTTAACCCTCAATTGGAACATGGAATTGAATCACTATGAATATTTAAGAGTCACATAATGAGGAATTTTGTTAGATAGAGTCCCACTTGGTTTATGTTACAATATAGGATATCTATTCCTTCATAATAAAACTCATCTATAATGGCATGAGTCATTTATTTTAGAGTGGATAATTTTTAACTAAACCTTATATCCTAGTAGTTAAATTTTATTGGAAATACAACCCAGATAATCCTATTATGAGTGATAATCCACTGTATAATATCATCTATTAAAATGATATTAACATCAATGGAGATAAAATTTATTTTAACTTCATAATATAATATTTCAGACCTTATGATGTTATAATTTGAATGAAATGGGTTTAACTATATACGAATCAATACATTGATAATAGTGTAGAGTAAAATTACATTATACAGACGATTGACGATAAATCAATATATGTAAAATAGACCATGATATGGGCCAATCAAGACCATAAATTGTGAATTTAATCTCTTTACTAATCTATTGGATAGCCTACCAGAATTTCCCATTAGAAATGTAATGATTAATATCAGTCATATAAGGTTCATATTGTTACATTATAAATAGATTTTCTAGGTTTTATAAATAATTTACATAATAATTTTAAAATTTAAATTTTTTTTTCTTATAAAACAAATATATTTATATAGTTATCTTATTGAAATTTTTGTGACTGGGGTGTCAATTGTCAGTTAGATGATATTTTATACAATAAACATTCTAAAGTGAGTGTTTCCATTAAATATACCCAAGATATTTTTTTCTGTGGTGGAAAATAGAAGAAATATTCACTCTATCAACAATTATAATCTAAAATAATTGAATATAAAAATTTAAACTCTCTATCAGGGATCAATAATCAATTTAACCAGATAAAATGATGTAGAGGTATATGGAATATTGTTTTGATGTTTCAGTGTCACTATATTTTTATTCATAAGGATAATATCCTAAAGGCAATGCATAAGGGTCACTAAATTCACTACAAGTTCCTTTTGATTGATTTTACATTACTAGTTTTGGGACACAACAATTCAATTCGTTATATCTACATCAAGTAATTTATAAGGATCATAATCTATGAAATTCTTTTTTATTTTTTATTAGAGGCTTCGTATACTTAAAATACAAGGAATATTCCATTATTACATCTTTATAAATAGTCATTGATATTTCTCTCATAGATAAATTTCAATATTATTTTGGAGGATTTACCTTTTAATTTCACTTCCATGGCTGGTGTTGCATTTGATCCCCTAAAGGATCTCGTAAGGACGTCTTCGGAGCCACTAATGAGTTAAATTGAGGTTTCCAGTTTCTATGTTCAATTATGTTTCTAACAATGATTCATTTCATAATTTCTTTACATTCTACCCTATAATTTCCCATTCCCACAATGGGTATATGTTCTCCTAGATTTATATTTTTTGAAAACTACTTGAAGAGTGAAGCAGATTTACAATATAAAACCTTCCATTATGTTTTTACCCACTATATTTCTAATATAAATCATAAAGAAAATATTAAAATATTGTAAAATATTATATAGATTTGAAATTAAATACATTATAAATTTATTAATAAATATCAATGAAATATAAATATACATAAGTATGAAATGTTTATACATAACAAAGATTCTATTTTTTCTGAACATCATTTAATTATATTAAATTTAAAAGTATTAGAAATATTCACAATTGAATATTTAAAAATATAGTACTATTACATTTTAATATAGGTTTACATTAAAATATATTATAAATTATTTCTTTAACAAAATGTTAAATGGATAACATTTATCCCGATCCAATGTACCAATCCCCTTAATTGTAGAATCCCTCAAATTAATTTTTTCTGAAGTTGAAACTATCTTCTAATTTCTAAAACCCTCATTTTGAATGACTAGAGTGAGTTTCATCATCATATCCCTAGAATCCCTCAATAATAAATGGATAATAAAAAATCATCTATCATCATATCCACAAATTCTGTTGATCAAAAAATGGGAAAAAATGGATTCCAAAGAATTTTTTTTTTGCGGAATTAAGAATAGAAAACAAAAAAAATATCATATAGAAATAACACACAAAAATAATACAACAATGCTAGTCCAATTAAATATTATCAATAAGAGGATTCAAAGTTCCAATACACCCAAAAACATTCATAATTCGAGCTATTTTATTTAATTCCATGAGAATTTAGTCCAATTTGTAAAAAATGTTATAATAATATACAATGTTCAAAATTCACATTCCCTCGAGCTAGAAGATACTATATTAGAAATAAATTATTCATCATCAAATAAAATAAATGCTAACCCAAATTTTATGATGAAATTATTATAGAAATGCTACAATTCAAATGTATTTAGAGGAATAAATATTGATTGAAATTCTTTTAGATGTATTTTATTCTTGCATAAACACATATCTACAAAGAAACATTTATAAATAAATATAAGAGAATGAATAAAATAATATAATTGTTAAATCAAAGGATAAATAGGATTCATAAAATAAATAATCTCTAAAATAGTATCTCCCTTCATTCATAAGGAAATTTTAATGTTTGAATGAAATATAAATATTATAACACTATATTATTAATCAATTAAAAAAATAAATAAAAAAATTATTAATACACTTTTTAAATAATTAGAACAATGTATTATACAATAAAAATAATGAAAAATAAAATGAAAAACAATGTCCATGAATCATGTTATATGTGGAACTATTTATCATTTTACAAATTCATACCCCTTTGTGATTTCCCAAAACAAAATTTTAAAAATATCGATGATGACTATGTTGATCAAATGTCTTCCCCTTTAAAAAGAATAATATTAAAATATTGAGATTGAATATTTCCAGTAACGAACCAATGTTTTATCAATTGAAATTTCCTACTAATAATTATGTAATATAATCACAGGAAATCACAACACAATGAACTACTAACTAATATGATACCTTTAAACATAATATTGTTACTATATTATTTTGAATTTTGAAAATCTGAGAAACATGATTATGATATGTATTATATTTGGAGTCCGATAAGACAAAAATACTATTTAGTGTATAATAACCTAACCTTATGAATAGTAACCTTCCCTTATGAGTTGTAATATGACCCATAGGAAGAATAAATCAATGAAAATAATATTAACCTCACCATTGAATGTATAAATAAAATTTTTCCATCATATAAGTGGTAATATAACTATAGTAAAAGTATTTTTATTTTTATAAGTCATAAATAATTAATAACAATTTATTAATTATTTTAATAGAAAATGTATTTTCATAAATGGTGTTGGTAGATAAAAAAAATTCTTTCTGGTTTGATGATAATTTTATAAGACCTTATGTAATTTTTAAAATCATTCTAAAACAAATTATAGAATTAAAATTATTATATATCCATTAAATTATAAGTTTAGTAAAAAATTACATTAATAATATTTAGAAATTATTTGTGAAAAATGGATCTTAGATTTTGGATTCTACATGTCAATAATGATTAGAGATTATTTTTGGGATTTTTTTAAAATACATGATTCTTTTGATGAACAGTAAAATATGATAATTCAAGATAAAGGCTAAATCCTAAATTTATGCATCATGTTTGAGTGATGTATGATGTAAATGGAAATTATTTCGAACTCACATGCACATATTACTATTTTATGACACATGATTCGATAATATGTATTTTCTTAAGGAAAAATAATAATCTAATGATTAAAATATTAAGAAAACTCTCCTACCTTTCACTAGAAATGCCACCCACACTACCCTCTTATATTCACTCCACTCAAGCCTAGACAATTCCCTAAATTCTATCCAAATATCACCTTAATGTCATGCCCCACCTCCAAAATCATTTGGTCTACTCAAAATAGAAAATTATCTCCCCTGGATAAGCTCTCAAGGAATATTTAATCATGGGTTAAACTCTATAATCTATTCATTCATTTTCTTTTGATGTTCTATTGTTCTATTTTATATCATAACTAGTACTCATCCAAATGGTATGAAAAATTTATTACCATATATTTAATGTAATTTTATTATGATAATGGGATAATTCATTATCATCTATGTTTTCCCTTCTTTTTTACAAAAGGAATTAATACACTATCTGATATGTGTCAATTTATCACATTCAAGGATTACAGGTTATCACTTTCTATTACAATTTTATATTATGGTCATGAAACCATTTTTTAGGTTGATCTATACTATTAATTATTTATTTAATATTCTGTGATTTTCTAGAATCCTTTTTCACTTGTGATGTAAAATAATAAAACAAATAAAATTATTTATGAGCACAATCGCCAAATTAATCCAAGAGTTTATCATTAATATATTATATAATTATTTCCATTCAAATGAAAATAACGAAAAATATTTATAAACCTGTAATAATATTTATGTTCTATAATATCATATAACTTCAATTATATATACCCATTCTAATCATTTATTTTTATCCAAACATGAATATATGTGAACTGATCCTTAAGACCAATGAAGAAAATGCTCCCAAATAATGAAATTGATCAACTTATGTTAATAAAAAGAAATTAATAAACATAATATGGTTATAATAAATTTTATAAAATGTATTTTAGGTTCTATACTTATTAATTAATGAACCCAATATTATTATTTCAGTCATTGAGATCAAGTAAAGAACACCATCAAACATAAATTATGTGATCCTCTCTTTCTCATATTCTATCATAAATATTCTCTATGTTATGTTCTTTTATGTATAGTTCCTAATGATGTGGTATAATTTTTCACCTCCCCATACCACCCTCATGGTGTCTAGAAGAATATAAAATCCTTTCTCTCCCATTATTCCCTCTTAAGTGCAGCTACTACCATGCCGATATTCTGTATGGAATTCTTCCCAAACCTCAATTATTCATTTGGGCTATTCCTTCACTCTTTTTACACAAATGAAATCCTATATTATATTTATGTACAAATTCTAATCCATGTTATATTTTGAAACTCATGTATGAAAATCCATTTATCATTCTATTCTGGGGATATATATATTTTTAAGTGATTCCCTCCTCAATACTTCCTGTTAAGAAATCCAAATTTATGGAATCTTTTTGAATTCGTACAATATATCAAGTGCACTATACCAATGTTTTAATCCACCATTGTTTTTTTAAACTAGTTATTTAGGAAAACTTAATTGGTTCACATCTCATTTTATACAAATGTATATTCCATTTTCAATTTTGAAAACTCATTAATATTTTCAATAAAACCATACTATAGTGTTTTGATGCTAATATTTCATAAATAATATTCTTATATTTTGTCACATAGATTTGAAATCACATAATATTAAATATTCAAATTTTACATTATCAATATCAATTTTTGTTTTAATTTGTTTCTTTCATTGACAATTGTATGATACGTCCTCCTATAACATGATTATGATTCTCATTTTATTCCTTGGGTAACCTTATGATTATGCATGATTATTTATGTGGAAATCCTATTCATGAACAAGTTATGTTGGTTCTACCCAGATAGAACTCTAATTAATTTTGTAATGTATAGTCTCGTGAGATATTATGTGAAATAGTCTTGACGGTAAACTATGACTCATGTTACCATGTGAAAAAATGTTGGGGGTTAACCGTGACTTGTGATTCTTTATCTGCAACAATCCTTGATTCCAGCTAAAGTAATGTTTAATGTTTTTGACACATTATTATGACTCCATTTTATATAATATCCCATTTTTATAAATTTTGAGTCCACATGTTACATTCCTTTTAATATCATTTTCCATGCCTGTTAATCTATGTGTTAAGTCAATATTACTATTCTTTTTTCCTCTACTGGGCTTTAGATAATCCATTAGTTCATGTTATCCATAGTATATCCTATGCATATGTATGAGCACAATGGAAGTTATAATCTAATTATTGTGTTTAATGAAATAGTATTTTCATTATTTTTTTCTTTTATGTACATAGACATCCACGATACCAGATTTTATGATCTGTAGCCTATAATATAATGATTTGTTATGATTAGAATCATGTAATGTTATGTGTAAAATTATGGGGTAAGTATATTTGGTATCATAGGATGGTATAGTTATTTTGGGGGCATAAGAGTTGATAACAATAGTAAGAACCATAATAACTAGACTACGTATATGAAAATAACCCTAAATCATTGTAAGTATAGAGTAAGGGGTATATCAATAAAATACAACCATATCTCCATTCAAATGGGTAGAAGTGGATCTTGTATAGATTTATATAGGGGTAAATCCAAAAGAACACCCTTTGATCAAGACCCGAATAGAACTAGTTATTGAATATAGTCCTTGCTACACTCTTGGTTTGACACTCCCGTGGGATATGCATTGGTAAATTCAGGAGCTTAGTACAAATAATTATTAAAAGAGTAAATAATTCACTAATCATATAAGTTAATAAATAGATCATGTATAACATAATTTTACCTAAGGAATCACAAGTTAGGATATACCTTCCCTTTACAAGCTTAGGCTTTTTTGTTTCAGGTTTCCTTTTGATGCTTAATAAATAATTATTCAAAACCTCTAATTGTTGTTTCATTCACTTATTTAATGGATCGAAATTAAATAACATGCTCCAAAAATTAATATGATAGGGAATATAATGCTTTCCTTAATGATATTCTAAATATGTTTGTAGTGGGTGCTTAAAAATTTATGTTATAAATTTATCCACTGGATCACATTATGAATAATAACTTGAATCACATGGAATGACATTCTCCACAATGGAAAGTGAAAGTTGTTATAGAATACATCATGCGGGAAAGGCCTTCACTTTTCAGTGGATCCTCTGATCATTTTAACATAAAATAGTGGAATAAATCTATTGATAATTTATTCTCCCTCCTGTAGAGCTCCAAATAAGAGACATTTGTGCTGGAGGTCTGTCATTTTGATGAGGAATCTGATTCTTGGTGGACACTAGTCAATAATATAGTGCCCCAAGAAGAAATTGATTCCATGGAGTAGGCGTAATTTGAGAGAATATTTTTCAATCAATATTTTCCTCTAACCCTATAAATCAATATGTAAAGAGGGTTCCTCTATCTCAAGAAGAAGGAAGAGTAGTCAATTGAGTTGTATGAAGAAAACATTTCAAGGCATTGAAGGTATGCCTCTGACTTTTTTTGTACACCAAAATCAAAATGTATTTCTTTTCTAACAGGGTAAAGATGAGTCTATGAGAATAATTTGAGATTTGAGACTTAAATCAATGATGTTATTTTTTGTTGTGCCCTTATGGTTGAAAGAGAGATCCAATACTCTCAGTGGTATCATGGGACTAATGAAAAAATGAGGCAAATAGAATCTAATGTGGGCGATTCCACAATTAACATCTATGATTTAAGGAAGAACAACCACCACGCGTGTAAAAAATGTTGGAAAAAACATCACAGAAACATTATAATGGGAACCAGAAATTAATTAATATTTGGAATGATTGGAAATATGGATAAAAATTCAAATGAGAAATGAAAAATTTTGGTATTGTGGATTTTGAAAGGAAGTTTTAGATAAAAAATCAACCTGTGGTGCAGTGTTACAACTACAAGGAATATGTGAATTATGCAAACGATTTCCCTAATACAAATGTTGTATTCAGAAGTAAAAAAAACAACATCCAAGGAAAAAATGAAGGGATTGGGATATATCTACTATTGAGGTGTATCAGGAAAACAATGTGTTGATGGGAACACTGGTTACTCATTCAATAATAGTGAACATACTTTTTTATGGTTCTACACATTCTTTTGTTTCCTTCAAGTTTAGAAGAACTATTCCAACAACACCTAATAATTTTGTTGATATGTTATCTATGTGAATAGAGAATGTTAAAATTATTGCATCCCTTCTTTATAACTCATGTTGGAAATTTTTTGAGTACTAAACCACCAAAAAAATATTGTTTTACTAACATTATTACAGATTGATGTTATTAGTGGCATGGATTTGAATTATTTATATAAATCCAACATCGCCTGTTGAGAAAGGAGGATCACTCTTCTCATCCCAAAGAATCCTCTAATTAAATTTAATTGTAAGGAGGAAGATTAATCATTTATAGAATCAAGGTCACATGTGTGGATGTTATTTCCATATGATAAATCATATGTAGCTCAAATTATTGAGTCAATGGAGAAAATCATTATTTTAAATATGCCCATCATGTGGGATTACATTGATGTAATCATTGAACAGTTTTATTGTCATCCTCTTACTAAATAGGTAGAGTTCCCAATTGAACATGAAACAAGATCACTAACTATATGAAACGAACCTTGTAGAATGGCCACTGAGGAGCTGGATGATTCAAATAAGCATTTAAAAGTGAATATAGTGAAGGGTTTTATATTCCCTGGTGTATCACCATGGGGTGTACCAATCCACTTTGTTGAAAAGGATGATGGATCAATGAAACACTACATTGAATATCATGAGCTCAACAAAATATTGATAAGGAACATGTATCCCCTAACACAGATAGATGCCGTGTTCGGTCAACTTCGTGGGGACAATTATTTCTCTTAGGTTGACCTATATTTGGGATATCACCAATTAATGGTGAGGAAGGAAGATATTCGCAAGACTTCTTTTCAAATTAGGTATGGCCACTATGAGTTCACATTGATTCCCTTCATAGTCAATAACGCTCCATCAATTTTAATGGACTTAATGAATATATTTTTTAGATATTAAGTCGACAAATTTATGGTAGTCTTTATTGAAGATATTTGGATATACTCCATGTGAATGTTGGAACATAAATAGCATTTAAATACTGTGATAAATACATTTTTATGGGGGTGTATATATAAAATGTACAGTAAATGTGTGTTCCAGATGGAGTAGTTATCATTATAGGGGCATGTTATTACCAGTAAAGGGACATATGTGGACCCTTACAAGACAATGGATATTGAAGAGTGGCCCATGATAACATCTATAACAGAGATCCACAACTTTCTAGATATACTTGGGTATTATGGATGATTTGTGAAGAACATTACATGATTTTAAATCCCAATGATCATGATGAAATGGAAAGGAGTAAAATCATTCTTGACTCATGAATGTAAATATGGCACGATGTAGTTGAAAAAGAGGTTTCTCACTACACCAGTACATACACTCCCATGTAGTGGAGAACTATTTGTGGTGTATAGTGACAAGTCAAAGAAAAACATAGGTTGTGTGTAGATGTTGAATTTCAAAGTTATAGCTTATTCGTCAAGATAACTGAAAATCCATGAGGAAAACTATCCTCTACACGATTTAGAGTTTTCTATTGTGATCATTGCGTTAAAAATCTTGAGGCATTATCTCTATCAGAAGAAATGTAAGATATATAATCATTATAAGTGCAACACACAAATATAATAGAAATTAAATTGAAATACAGAAAACATTTTTTGATTTATATATTTATAGCTAGCCTATTAACATAATTTTTATTTTTCTATGTATTGAATTTCAAAGAATGGTCATTTATGGTTATGATCAGTAAGTTATTTGGATCTGATAGTACCAAATTTTATTGCTGAATAGTAATATACCCTTATGCTTTGTAATATGAATATTTAAATGAACCAAATGAATATTAATTTGTACTATTATTTTAATTTTTATTTATTTTTGATAATTACATCTTAATAAATTTTTTAATGGGATATAAAAGAACATCAATTTTTTAAATTGGTAATTTTTTAATAAAGAATGATTTTATTTCAAAATTACAAAAATAATATTAAAAAAATCATTTTATAAAAAAGTTTGTACATTTTTGAATTATTTAATCCAAAAAATGGTTCTGATGATTTATTTATATTTTTCTGAAATTTCTGATTTTTATGAATAGTAAAATACGACAAAATACATTATATTAAAATTATCATTTAAAAACACTATTTATGACATACTAACAGAATTAATACCACATGATTCAAAATCAAATTCATTTTTTAGTAGCTGGATCCACCGAATGAGCAGTATTCATAGTCTTGGGAAAAAATATAAAAAATATGAGTATAATAATGAAAAATCCATCCTCCCCTAAACTCTAAATACCTCCCTTAGTCCCCTCTTTGAGTCACACCTGTCAAGCCTGGATCATTTTCTATGTTCTGCCAAATTACCTCCCCATGCATATTTCCTTATCCAAAGTGCTTTTGGTGTCACCGAAAGTCCAAAACTCGATCCATTACGGAGGATCTCAAGGAGACGAGATCATGCGGTAAGAATCTTATTCATTTTTTCATGTGATCTCTTTCAAATCCGTTATTTTAATATAATCACATTCCTTATACATATCCATGAGGTATGAAATCTCTATAACTGTATATATTCTATATGGTACCATGTTCATGTAAAATATTCATCATCTTCCTTCCTCTCCTCTCCCTCTTTTTTGAAAAATAATAACATCATCCACGATGTGCCGATTTACCAAAATCAGGGATGATGTGTTTTTAGAATCCATTATATCTTTCAAATATGATCTTAAAATAATTTTAATGGTTAAATAATAATTTAAAGGGTATCTTTTTGATATATTTTTTGTTCTGTTATGAACTATTATGCATGAAATTATATTTTATAAAGAAATAATTTCATTATTATCAAGGAACCACCAAAATTAATATAAATAAATAAAATTAATTTTTCATCTAAAGATCCATCATCATATATGAATACAGAAAGATTTATTTTATAATTAAATATATTCTGAAATCATATTTATACCATTTCATTAATCTTCTGGAATTTCATTTCCATACAACTAGACAGTCAAATACAAATCGGCTATTGAAGTCATGTAAAACGCAACGAAAACAACAGAAGGAACAGAAAACAAATAATTAAAGGGTGAAATGATGTTATGAAATGATCATATAATGTGTTATAAACATGAATATATTTCTTTAAGATATTAATAAAATTATTTTAAAAATTATACATGACATTATATGAGTTTGATGTATGATATACCAAAGGTAAGGGAATTTGTTAACCAAATATCCATTCTTCGGGTTAACTTCTTCCCAATTAATGGTGTGATTTTATGATCCTTTTGGTAATGATTTTTCTCTATTATGCTTTTTATGAGTATTAATATTTTATAAATATAATATTTTGGTTCAACTGATTCTCATATCAATTTTATATTATTTCTATGTGACTTTTCTTATAAAATCCTCTTTTAAACTTCTTTTGATACAAAATTCAATGTGAATGGTTTTTTGTACGCTTTATTGGGCTATGACAATGTAATGGTTCATGTTATTTGATTATGAATAATTTAGGGAGATATATATATATATGTGTGTGTGTGTGTGTGTGTGTGTGTGTGTGTATACTATGCTTTGGGTATGTTTAGTTTGGTCGTTGGTCGTATGGTTACTCCAAGTGTAAATATGGTGGTTACACAAATTGTAATGTAGTAATGAGGTTTGAGAATTTTAAAGTGTATGAGAGGGTTACATGATTATATAAGTAATGTAACAAGATACCTTTATGTTATTATTTATGTACATTATGTTTTGTGTTAATCTTGTTGAAATCTCATGTTTCACAAAGTAAGTACATATGTTTCACAAGTATGTATTTTTTAAAATTTTCTCATAAGATACAAACTTTCATGGACTAATGTGTTATTTATTTATTTTTATATCACATACTATGATTCTCTATTCATAATATTTTTTTAAAAGATTTTCATTGGTTATAAGGATGTTTAAAACAAATAAGAAATCCATATTAAGTATTATGATAGTTTTTCAGGGAAATCGTGTCTAGTTTAAAATGTTTTATATTTTTTGATGAAATATATACAGTTTTTATCATATAAACAATGTATTAATGTGGAATGTTATGAATTAATTATTTACCATTTATCTGAAGAGCTATACTTGAAAATATTCTCAATGTGATATGTTGTGAGTCCATAACTAAATTCAATATTATAAAATGTAATAATCTCGGGTCCTAATAGTTGGTATCAAAAGATAGTTTATATACCTTTAGTGGTTAGGGTGATGTTAAAAGAATAAGATAAATGGTTTTTTAATCAATTATTAAAATTAAATTATATATAATTTAATTATTACAATGATTCATTGACTAATATATTTTGTTCAGAACGATTTTCTATAGATGAAACAGTGAATCGTAAGAGGAGAGGCACTAGTAGAATGCTATTCATCCAAATCTACCTCCCAAAATTGTAGTGATTGAAACCTATGTCCTCGTGAAAGTAATGGCTATGTTAATGCAGGAAGTAAATAATGGTGGAATCCATACAAGAGAACAAGCAGAGATACTAAAACATGACATGTTGATAGTTGAAAATTTTAATTGGAAATACCCTCTTTCTTGCAGTGGATATTCCAACCTAGTAGCATCTAAAGGATGGATTAAGGCACTTGAAAAGATATTTGATATTATGGTTTGTTCAAATATAAAAAAAGTAAGTCTTTACATATATCTTTTTGATGGTGAAGAGGATCAGGGGTGGTCAATGGTCAAAAATATCACAGATAGAGAGGATATTGATTCCTTATTGTGTGATGAATTTCAAATTATTTTCCTTGAAAAATATTTTCCATAGTTGATGCGACATATGATGGAGAAATAACTCAATGAATATATGAAAAATATGGATGATTTTTTGGATGTGTATGATTCAAATTTCACCCAATTCGAGATAATGTTTCCAAATATTATTATAGATATTGATAGAAAAACCAATAAATTTTCCATGGGATTTAAGATAATGTATCAAAGTGCATTAGCCTCATGTGAATTAAAAAGTTATGAGAAACTTTTCTGATGTTTTGAGAGGGTAGAGATGGTGTTTTATTATGATCACATACACTTTGAAAATATGGGGAATAAGAGGTCCAGATGGAATGCAATGTTTAATAATCCGCAAAAAAAAATCTGATAGTATGAAATTCTAATTTTTGTTTATTGAAGAGTTTTGAAAAAAGTTACATGGAATATTCTATACCAAAACTATGAATTGTATTTGATGTGTTATAATTTGAAATATGTCATTAGATTATAAGAAAAATGATCCTAATAATAATCATGATAATCAAAATTTAAAGTGTTTTAAATGTGGAGATATGGGTTATTATGTAAATTCCATCCCAAAGAGAGACTAGAATGAAAAAAATAAGATAGAATATATGTAGAAAGGAGAAACAAGATTCTTTGAAACTACGTCAACATATGTCAGTCCATCCAATTAATTTGTATTAGGTACCTTGTTTTTTACACAAATTTTTCAAATTTTTTTATATGGGGTCTTCACATTCATTTTTTCCTATGGAGTTTTTGGTAAATTGGGAATTCGACCTCAAAAAAGAAGACAAAAATTATTGATTAAACACCAAAGTGAAATATTATATAAAAGTGTAATTATATGAATCTTTCTATTATGTTTTGTGGAAAATATTTAGGTAACAAACCAAATTTTCATTAATGAAAATCTTTCCTGTTCTAATTAAATGACTCTTTAGGTAAACTGTTTATATAAAATTTCAACTTCATTGTATTTATGTTATGAATTGCGACCATTACTAATATAGTCATTGAATAGTGATCACATGATTTGTATAAATATAGGTCATTAACAAATCCATTTTACTCAGACAAAGGATGTGATGGCCTCATCCAGTAGACGTTCCCCATATGAAGACCATTTGTTCGAGCTCGGAAAGTAGGTGGAATCATTTGGCTTCACTAATAACCAAGCACAAGTCGAGTTTGAATATGTTAAGCTCGAGTAGGACCGCCTATGAGAAAAGTGAATGTTGATAGAGATTACCATTTGAGCAATGTTATCTGAGCCACCCCAAGAATCTGTCACCATCGGACACCATACCCTTCTGTCTTATGGGGTGATATAAGGTGTTGGGAAACTAGACCATAACACTATAGTAATGTAAATTTTTTTTTCTATATAATAATTAATATACTTGAATTTTATTATTGTTACCCTGTAAATAGTTTTTAATGATCAAATAGTGTTTTTAGATAATGTTCAACTAAAGAATATATTTTGATAATTAATGGTTTATTTAATTAATTTTTTTTAATAAAATATATTTATTTTTAAATTAATTTTTATTAAATATAAATGATAATATAATTTTATGAATTCAATTGTAATTTTTATTGATGTGTGAAAGAATTTTTTTTCAAAACCCATGAATTTTTTATAAATATAAATTATTATTTTAAAAGTGAAAATTAAAAAAATTAAAAAATCATTTAAATAAAGTGAATATTATTACTGGAATCAAGATGTCAAAATTATCCAAAAGTAAATTTTTCTTGATTTTTTGAGACAGTCAAATTTTTGGATAAAAATTAAATGCCTTTTACATATATATTTTGTTCTTTTACATTATAATGACCCAATAGTGATGTAATAAAATACAATAAACATAATTTTCAGACAATATATGTTTTACCGTTAAAACAATGATATTTTTGGTTTGTTTTATTTATTTTACAAAACATTAATGGGCCCTTAAATAATTATTAAACATTTTGTGTTTCTAAATAGATTTCCTTAGGAGTGTGACTCACCTTCACATAAGCAACCCCATTATTTTTAGAAGTTCGGACATTAGCCTTATAATATATTGTTTTACACTTCTCTTTTCCAAAAACCATGGGCAAAAACCACAGTATGGTTTGTGGTTTGTATTTGTTTAATGTGAGGTGTCCCAAACCTAAATAATAAAAAATTACCCCATCTTTCCTATATAAATACTCCCATTAACCATCTTCCTCCTCACTCAATGCCTTTGATATTCAACCAATCTCTGTCCTACTCTCTCTAGATTCCTTCCAAGGTTCCCAAGCTCTGAAGAATCATCTCTCAAGCCTCTTTCAGGCCTTTTGAAGCACACTTCCATGTAAGGGTTTTTCTTCATTTCTCTTTTTTCCCAATATTCAAAAAAAATTCCCTTTTAATTTCAACTATAAATGTTGGTTTATGGTTTCACTAATCTCCCATACAAACCTCTTTATTTTTGAAAGATGGGAGACCCCTTACTCTCTCATTAAATGACTCTCATATACACCTGTTACTATGTCGAAATTCCAAAAAAAATATCTCTCCCCCCCTTAATATTCATGAAAATATTTTGTATCATTATTATAAATTCCATTAAATTTTTTGGGACATGTATCTATTTGACCCCCTTACTATACATGTAATTTAAATATGATTATCATACCTTTCCCTCTCATTAACCATTTTTATGAGTTCTTATTTATTTCAGTTATGATGTCGAAATTGCACTGTGCTTTTCTATGGAAATGTCCTTACGAAGTGAATACCATGCCCATTTCTATATCAATGGTATTAACCTTTATGAACATTTAATTATTTTATTTATAGATTATCATGTAAGTATTCCACATTCTTTTATCATGAAATAAATAATTATTATGAATGATTCAATGTTTTATGATCTATCTGGCACACTTATGCATGAAATGAAATTTTTAAGAAGGGTGTGCCCTTATAGCGCTCCAATGCATTGGGTAAAGTGTAGTATCATGACACATCATGTGAAATGGGTGTTTAATCATGATAATTAAAGTGAAACGAGGGTTTACTAGTGCTCCATGGGAAATAAGGGTTTACTCATGCTCCATGTAAAATGAGCCTTGGCTTTTGAAAATTCCGGGTTATCTGTTGATGACAGATTTCAATGTTATGATTATCATGATAGATCATGACTTTATGTTTATTCTTCTATTGTGCACTATTGGTATTCCTATTGTCTAATTTTTATTTTATTCCACATGTTATTCCCTGATTATTCCCTTACAAGGCTTTATAGATCACCATTTTCTTATGCATGTCCTAAAGTTATTCTATGTAATGCTACGTACGACGGAATGTAGTGGTCATGTAAAAGATGTTTTCAATAAAGATGATGTATTTAATGTCTTAGTTTGTTATTTATTGATACTAAGCCCAAAATAGGGTAGACATATCGATATTCTATGTTGTATCAAGTGAATTTTATATAATAGATTATGTTAAATTCTGTAATAAAAGATCAGGGTTGTCATAGTTGGTATTAGGGTATAGGTTTAGTTTTTTTAGATTATGATTAGAAAACCCTATTAAAGCCTTCAAGATAAGACTACGTATAATATAAACATCTCTACGTTTTTGTTAGTATTGTGAATGTGGTTTATCACGAAATTACGTTCATATCTGGATGCGAGCAGGTAGAGGATGCTCTGGCACAGATGTATACTAGGGGTAAAACCTGAAAACACCACTGTGAGCTAGACTCGAATGGGAACTGGTTCATGGAAACTAGCCTTCCTATACTCTTGGTTACGAAACTCATGGGGGGAAATCTTTTGAAAATTCATATGCTTAGTATGAACCATAATTAAGGGTGTAAAAAAATTCACTAGGAATATATGTTAGAAAGTATATCATGGATAACATAGACTAAATCAAATAGATTTGTATGTTAAGGAAATAAAATTTATTAATAAGTCATCTGTTATGTCCTTATACTACCCTTTATGTGTTTCCCCTAACTCTACTTTTATTCCATCCAATGGCCAGTAATAAGAGGAATCAAGAAAACAACCAATGTGAAGTTCAATTTGATGATTATACTTATGAGATGCCCAATCCAATAGGAGCTGGAATCATGAACCTTTTCACGCTTTTATCACAGCTAACTCAAGAATTTGAAAGAAAAATCAGTCAATAATAACCTTAACCCCCCCCCCCTACCCCAATGAATGAACAAGTTGCTATCAAGGGATTAATGAGACAAATGCCCCGACATTTTATGGATCATCTGATCCCTCAATTACTGAACACTGGATCAACTCCATTAAAAAGTTCTTCTCCATCCTTCAATTTTCTAAACAAGAGAAGGTTCTACTGGATACATAACATATAGATGGTGAAGTTGATCAATGGTGGATTTTTATCAAAAATACGAATCCTGAGGAGGAGATCGAGGTGTTGGAATGGAAGGATTTACAATAGATGTTTTTTGATAAATATTTTCTGCGCACCCTTTGACATAAGATGGAAAGGGACTTCCTTTCCATCAATAAAAAAGAGGAAGAATCTATTGTATTGTATGAATCATACATTAAAAATATTTCATGATACGTTTTTGGATTACTCATTACCCTTGAATTCACGGTTGACCGCTTCTTCTGTGGGTGGAATACAAGATTGTTGAAATAACTGAAAATACGTGTCATAGATAGCTATGAGGAAATTGTCTGATGCGCCCTGAAGGTCAAAATGGAGATCAAATAATCTTTGGGGTATCATGGGGATATTATGTGTATGTTGGAATTCAATTCTAGAAGTCCATTTGATAAATTCAATGGTGCTAATGAGATACAACACCCCACATGCCAAAGGTGTGAAAAAAGCACCCCAGAATTTTTTCTGAAGCCGATGAGGAAATGATTAAAGTGTAGAAGAAAAGGGAACCTGGCTATTAACTATTGGCATGAAAGACCCACAGCTGCGATAGAGGATAAGAACGCTCCATTTGAATGTCAAAGTGTGGTTCTGTTGGGCACAAATCCTTCAAAGTATCATTGAAGAATTTTTGAGGAGATTGTGTTTGTTGACAAAGTGGACATCTGTCTTGTGATTATTGACAAAGAAAACCATGACATAAAAATATGTTGACAAAGGGGATTTCTTGGTGCCATGATGAGTTCAAGATCCATGGTTAAAAATTAATGATAGTGTCAGGAACATTGACAATGGAATGGACGATATGGAGGCGGTACAAAAAGAACAGATACAAGGTGGTGCCGTTTTCCAGTTTTTCCCAAAATTTTGGGCTTGAAAAGAGACAAATGAAGACAAGTGGTTTTTAGAAAAGGGACTTCCAGTCCATGTACATTATGGCTTGAAAACATGGGCACCAGTTCCTAGAAGGATTGGAAACATGCACTCCTATTGTTTTTCAAGAACATAACTTCAAAATATGGAAATAGAATGAGGTTCGTGCTAGTTTGGATGTGGGTCACGCAAGTGACATGCAGGGGAAGAGACATGCGTACCGAGACATGCGTGCTGAGGGTTGACTTGCGTGCCTTCACGCGGGGTGGTCAAATTGCCTATAAATACTAGACCACCCCTCCTCATTTCTCAGCTGATTTCAAAACATTGAGAAATCAAAGCTCCAATCACACAGGTGTGGTGGTCGTGCAAGTGGTGGTGTTTCACGCATGTGGGACTTGTGTGCTAAATTTGAAGAAGCAAGGTTGTTGTTAGTTGTGCACCATTATTGGTTTGGGCATAAACGGAAGTGATTCATGCAAGTTTGGAGTTCAAGAATCGTTTGTCGTGCAAGTGTTTGTGGTGGACTTGCGCGCCAGTTGTTACTTGTGCTCCGATACTTGCATGCCAGATTGGACTTGTGCGCCATGTAATGTTGTTTCATTGCAGAGATTTAGGGCTACGTGAAAGCTTAAAGATTACTCAATACCTTCAGTGCAAAATTAGATTCATCTACGGGTGAAAGTTGGACTTCAACAGAGCATCCACATACAACAGAGGATGTATTGATTAGAGATAATGAAGATACCTATAGGTCTATAAACTATAAGTGGATTCCTTCTAGAGAAGTGAGAAAATAATGATAAAGAAGGTGATCCTCCCCACCGGTAGTGAGCCAGAGAGATAAATAGGGATTGACCATTTGTAAAGCAGTGAGATGACCCTAAACCTTATAAATGTAGTGAGCCTGGGACATAGTGACTATTCTCGAACCCTTGTATCCACATCTAGTGAAGAATTGTGGAATTTGGTACGACTGACAACTTGTCGGCATACACTCCTTAGACATAGACAAGTGAGGGTGAACCAAGTATAAATCTTTGTGTCTGCCTGCTTAATTCCCTGCATTACATTTAAAGCATAATCATCTGATAAAGAAGGAAATAAGTGATCACAATAAACACACTAGTGCAAAATAAGTGACCCTCGTAATAAAGAGGTCATGATATAGTGGGGTTGGAAGAATTTTGAAAAAGAATATACATACCGTGATTCACACCCCCTCTCAGGTATAGAGGTCCCTACTGGTCCTAACAGGTTTATTAAAAAAACTACAAAGAACCAGAGCATCTTTCAAATCAGTTCCCTATGCCTAGGGTTTATGGAGGCAACCAAAAAATTCCAAGGTAGAAAGGGAGATCGTTTTCCATCATGACTATTGAAGTGAACCCTGACAACGAAGTGGTGACATATACTCTAGTTATTTATTCAGGAATAGAGAACATACTTTTAGATTTAGGTTCTATGAATTCTTTTATTTCTTGAAACTTCAGTAGAACAATCCCAGCAGCACTACAATTTATAGAGGTGATAATGTCACTGAGTACGTCAAATGGGGAAATCTTTGTATCCCATAAATATTACTCCTCCCATGTCATAATATATATATTGAACATCCTGGTGATCCTTGTCATATTAGATATTTTATAATTTGATGCAATTTTTGGCATGGATATTATTTCCTAATATAGAGCTAACATTAATTGTCGTGAGAGTGAAATCACTCTCCATGTGGAGAATCGACCCCCGATTCATTAAAAGTGCAAGGAGGAAGATGAATCTTATTTAGATACATCATATCAAGTGTGGATATTATAGACCTACGAGCACGTGTATCTGGCTCAGATGATTGACTTTAAGGAGGCAAACATCCTTTAAGACATGCCTATTGTGAGGAAATTCACTGCACTATTTCCTGAGGAATTGTCTGGTCTTCCTCCTAGAAGAGATGTTGAATTATCAAGTGATCCTATACCTGGGGCTTTGAAAATATCCAATAATCTATATAAAATTGCTATTGTGTTGCTTAAGGAGTTAAAGAAACAAATAATGGAGAATCTGGATAATGGTTTATACACCCAAGTTCTTCACCATGGAGTGAAACAGTCCTCTTCATCAATAATAATGATGGGTTAATGCGCATTTGTATTGATTATAATTAGCTCAAAAAAAATCATGATAATGGACAAGTATCCTCTCCCATGAAATGATGACTTTTTCGATCAGTTGCATGGACAAAAATACATTCTAAAGGATTATTTTTTGTCATGATTTTATCATGTAAGGGAATAGAATTAAAATATCCCCAAGACTGCTTTTCGTACAAGATACAGACACTATGAATTCATAGTAATTCCATTCGGAATAACTAATGCTGCAGAAAACATTATGGATTTGATGAATAGAGTCTTTAGAGATTACCTTGACAAACATGACGTAGTCTTTATATATGATATTACGATATACTCCAAAACAAAGGAGGATCCTGAGGAGAATATAAGAACTATAATAGAGTCCACGTAGAAAGAGATTCTCTTTCAAAAGTACAACATGTGTGGGTTCTGGTTGAAGGATGTCTCATTCTTGGGCAATATCATCACAAGAAATGGGATATTTGTGGGTCACTCTAAAACAGATGCAATTGAGGGATGGATGAAGCCAACATCTGTAATGGATATCTGTAGCTTCTTGGGGATAGATGGATATTATCAATGATTTCTTGGAAATTTACCATGATTTCCCAACCCTCATACCATGATAACATGGTTAGGAGTAAAGTTTTCTTCAACTGTTGAATGTGATTAAATCTTCATGGTGTTGAAAAGGAGGCTTATCATTGTGATAATGCTCACATTACCCACAAGTGGAGAACTTTTTGGGGTATTCAGTGATGCTTCGAAGAAGGGACTGAGATATGTTTTGATGAAAATGACAATGTCATTGCATATGATTCAAGGAAATTGAATGTTCATGAACATAACTATCCAACACAAGACCTTGAGTTGGATACAATGATATACATTTTTAAAATTTTGTGGCAATACCTCTTTGGGGAGAAGTGTGAAATATATAGGGACCAAAAAATACTCATGTATATATTTAGATAAGAATGAGTTGATCATGCACCTGTGATGATGGTTAGAACTGATCAAAGACTATGACTGCTTAATCAATTAACCACATTGGGAAAGAGAACAGGGTGGTGTATGCCCTAAGTAGAAAGAAACCAATGATTCTATCATTGATGAGAATTGATGAGGACAAAATCTTCTTATATTTCATGAATATGGACATGAGAATCATAAAAAGTGGAACTCCATATATTATTTCATAGATTATTGCTCAACAGTCACTTTTGGAAAGGATAATGGATGCAAAAAATGATGATGTGGGAATTATGGAAAAAGTGGAAGCTATCAGAAAAGGCAAATCCTCAATGTATAATTTTAATGAAGAATTAATTTTGAGATTTGAGAAAATTCATTGTGTTCCATAACATCCAAGGTTGATGAAGGATCTTTTGGATGATACACATAGATCAAATTTTAGTATTCATCTAGTAAACATAAATATGTATCGAGATATCTGGGAGCATTATTGGTGGGATAATATAAAGAAAACGATCACTGAAAATACATCAATGTTCCTGGTGTGTCCGCAAGTGATGCTGGAGAGGCTGAAGTCTAAGGGGATGATGCAACCACTTTCCATACTATAATGGTAATGGGAGAACATTACCATGGACATTGTTACCAAAATTATAATGACATACAAAGGCAACAATGAAATGTAGGTTTTTGGGGATGGTCTTACAAATGACGCACTCTTCATTTATATTCAGGAGGATTTCTCTTTGGATCAACTGGAAAAGATATATACTAGGGATGTGGTAATTCTGTTTGGAGTACCACTATCTATTGTGTCTGATCAAGATCCATGATTCACCTCTATGTTTTGGAAGAGTCTTTAACATGCTCAGAATACTGAACTGAACATCATTACAAACTATCATCCCCATTCTACTATCCAATCCAAGAGGACTATACAAACACTTTAGGACATGATGAGAGTGTTCTCAATGAACATTAAAGGAGCTAGGGATCAACATCTTATTCTGGTTGAGTTCTCTTATAATAACAGTTTCCACTCAAGCATCCAAATGGCACTATATGAATCTCTTTATGGGAAAAGGGGAAGAACACTGGAAGGTTGGGATGACATTGGTGAGCGTAAGATGCTTGGACTGGAAATGGTTGAAGAAATGGTGGAGAAGGTGGAAACAATTCAACATCATATCAATGTAGCCCAATGTTGACAAATAATTTATGCAGATAATCATCGATGAGACCACGAGTTTAAAGTTACAGACATGGTATTTCTATGCATATCTCCGTTGAATAAGGATATGAGGTTTGGAAAGAAAGGGAAGTTAAGTCCAAGGTACATCAGCCCCTTCATGAATCATGATCATATCGGGGATGTGTCTTATTGAATTGCACTTACACCTACCATGGCCATGTTACATGATGTCATTCATGTATCCCTCTTATGTAAGTACTTACCAAAACCTTCACATGTATTCCCTTTAGTGGTGGAACAGTTAGTGTATTTTCTTTCTTATAAGGAGAAAATAATGAATATCTTAGATCATAGAGAAAATGTTCAATGAAATAATAAAATACCCTTTGTCAAGGTGTTGTGGCAGAATGACATGTTTAAAGAAGTTACATGGGAGTCAAAGGAAATGATGAAACAGAGTTACCCAAATCTATTTTAGTGTGGGAAAAGGAAATTTCAAGGGTTAAATTTCATAAGGCGGGAATATTGTAACGACCCAAACATTCATTAATGGAAATCTGTCTTGATCTAATTAAATGTATTGTTATGTAAAATGTATAAATAAAATGTGAAATTCAGTTGTTTTATTTTACGAATTATGTGATTTTCTAATATATTCATTGAATAGTTATCACCGGAATAGTATTAATATAAGACTTCAACAGATCTAGTTTACTTAGAAAAATGAAGTGATAACCTCTTCCCGTAGATGGTCCCCATATGAAGACAATTTTTCAAAGTTCATTAAGTAGTTGGAATCATTGGTATTTTCTCTTGACCATGATCATGTCAATCTTGAATATGGTAATCTTCAGTTGGACAACCTATGAGAGAATTGAAAGTTGTTAAATATTACCACCCGAGTGATGTTATCCGAGTGACACTAAGAATCTGTCGCCATCACAAACCTTACCCTTCGGTCTTATGCTGGGGTTATAAGGGGTTATGTAATAAGACCTTAACACTATGGATATGTATATTATTTTTGGATATAATAATGAAGATACTTTCATTTTATTATTGTTACCTTGTAAATAGTTTTAAAATCAAATATTATTTTCCATTAAAGTTCAACTATGAAATCAATTTTGAAGAATTAATGGACATTGTAATTAAATAATATTTTAATAAAATATTATTATTCTTATCAAATTATTTTTTATTAAATATTAATGATCATATAATTTTCAAAATGCAAATATAATTTTTATTAATGTTTGATGTCCATTTTTTTGTCAAAACCAATGAATTTTCGATAATTGTAGGTTTTTATTTTAAAAATAATAATTAACATATTTAGAAAAATGTTTAGATTAAATGAATACTATTTTTTTGGAATTAGAAGGATGAAATTATCCAATAGTGTATTTTTCATTATTTTTTGAGACAGTCAAATGTTTGGGTAAAAATTAAATATCGTTTAAATGTATTATGTTTTTTTGACCTCATAATGACCCAATACTGATGTAATAAAATACTGTAATATTTATGTTTTGACAATACATGTTTTACCATTACAATAATGTGATTTTGGGTTTGTTTGATTTATTTTACAAATCATTAGTGGACCCTTCAAAACTTATTAAACATTTTGTCTTTTTAAATTATTTTCCTTGGGTGTGTGACTCACCTCTACATAAGCAACCCCATTATTTTAATAATTTATCAATTTGGCCATATAAAATATTGTTTTCCACATCCCTTTTCCAAAAACCATGGGAAATAACCATGGGCTGGTTTGTGGTTTGGAATAGATTAATGTGAGATGACACAATCCTAAATAATAATGAATTCCCTCACCTTTCCAACATAATCCCACCCATGCTCCAACTTCCTTCTCACTAAAATCCATTGGAGTTCATCCAACATTTTCCCTCCTTTCTCAAGAATCCTCCCATGGTTCCCCAAGATCGCAAGAACACTCTCTCAAGCCTCTCTCAAGCCTTTGAAATCACAATTCCAAGTATGGTTTTTCTTCTTTTCTAATTATTGTACAATATTCATTAAAGAGTTATGCCCATTTAATTTCAAATATAAATGTTTGGGTATGGTTTTAAACCTCCCCCATACTTCCCTATTTATGATTTAAGGATGGGAGACCCATTTATCTCGTATAAAATGCTTCACATGTACACCTGTTACTGTGCCAAAATTCTTATATAAGTTTCTCTCTCCTCATTTTCATTCAAATTTTTTTGGTATCATGAATCTATATTCCATTAAATTTTTTTAACATGTAATGACATAATGTTTCAATAATGGAAATCCAACTTGATCTAATTAAATGTATCTTTATGTATATTTTTTATAAAAAATGTCATCTTCATTGGTTTTATGTTAAGATTTTTGACCGTTGCTAATATAGCCTTTGAAAAGTGATCACATGATTAGTATAAATATAGGGCTTTAAAAAAATCCATTTTACTCAAAAAAAAAAGTAGCGATTGCCTCATCCAGTAGAATTTCTCCATACAAAGCCCATTTTTCATAGCTCAAAATAGAGGTGGCGTCCTTGAGTTTTGCTCTTGACCAAGCCCACACTGAGCTTTATCATGTCATGCTCGAATGGGACTGTCTACGAGAAAAGTGTATGTTGATAGGGATTACCACTTGAGCGACATAGTCCGAGCCATCCCAAGAGTCTGTCACCATCACTCACCTTACCCTTACGTATTATGAGTCTGTTTTAATGGGTTATGTAAAAAACATCTTGTACTATGTTCATGTATATTATTTTTTTGTATATAATAATGAATATACATTCTTTCCAATATTGAGTCTTTGTAAATAGTTTTCTATAAACCAAAAATAGTAAATTTTTTAGTTAATATTCAGATAAGAAACTAATTTTGATAAATTAATGGATTTTTGAATTAAATAGTATTTTAATAAAATATTATTATTATTATTAAATTATAAATTTTTAAAAATAAATGATCTTATAATTTTATGAATGCATTTGTAATTTTTATTATGGTATAAAAGCCATTTTTGTCGAAAACACTTGAATTATTGATATATATATGTTTTTATTATAAATGTAAAAATTAACATATTTAGAAAATTATTTAGATAAAATAAATGTTATTTCTAGAATCAGGATGTCGAAATTATCCAACAGTGAATTTTTCATAATTTTCCGAGACAGTCAATTTTTTTGGTAAAAATTAAATACTGTTTAAATATATAATATGTTTTATGACATCATAATGACGCAATATTGATGCAATAAAATACAATTATCTTTATTTTCAGAAAATATCAGTTTTAACATTAAAATAATGCGATTTTGGGTTTGTTTTACTTATTTTACAAAGCATTAATGGACCCCTCATGACTTATTAATCATCTTGCCTTTTTAAATTATTTTCCATTGGAGTGTGTGACTCAACTCCATATAAGCAACCCCATTATTTTAAGAATTTCGGACTTTTTCCTTATAAAATATTTTTTTCCTCTAACCTTTTCCAAAAACCAAGGGCAAAAACCATTAGCTGATTTGTGGTTCGGATTAGTTTAATGTAAGGGTTCCCAAACCTAAATAATAAGGAATTCACTCATCTTTCTTATATAATCCAACCCATGATCCCATTTACTCATCATTGAATGCCTTTAGAGTTTGTCCAACCTCTTCCCTACTCTCTCTAGTATCCTCCCATGGTTACCCAAACTCCTAAAAATCCTCTCTCAAGCCTCTCTCAAGCCTTTGGAATAACACTTCCAAGTAAGGGTTTTTCTTCCATTCACATTTTGTCAAATTTTCATAATATTGTTAAGCCCTTTTAATTTCAATTATAAATGTTGGCGTATGGTTTATCACCTCCGTATACTACCCTCTTACTATTTGAATAATGGGATACCCCTTTCTTTCTAATTGAATTCCTCTCATGTACACCCGTTACTATGCCGAAATTTCGTAAGGATCTTCTCTCTCCCCATTTACATTCAAGAAATACTTTTGTATAATGAATCTAAATTCCACTACAATTGTTGGAAAATGTATCTATATGACCCCATTTATGTTGATTTCTTGTAGATATGATGAGACACTTCTTTCTCTCTTATCAACCATTTTTATGAATTTTTTTATCACGACGTTATGCTGCCGAATTTGCAAAAAATTTCTAAGACAATGCCATTGTGTAGTAAATACAATGCCCAGTTCTCGATCAAGGGTATTCACCTTCATTCACATTTACTTATTAATTATAATGTTTAATTCCAACTTCCTTTGTCATGTAATAAATTATTATGTTTTATGAATCCATGTTTTATGATCCATGTGGCCCACTTATGCATGAAATGAAATGTTTAAGAAGGGTGCAATCTTAAAGCGCTCCAATGCAATGGGTAAAGTATAGTATCATGATACATCATGTGCAATGAGTGTTGACTCATGCTAATTAAAGTGCAAAAATGGTTCACTGGTTCTTCATGTGCAATGAGGATTTACTCATTCTTCATGTGAAATGGGCCTTGGATCTTGCTAATTCCAGGTGAAGTGTTGTTGCCACATTTCCATGTTCTGATAATCATGCTTTATCATGCCTTTATGTCTATGTTTCTCTTATTCTCTACTGATATGCCTGTTATGTAACATGTATTTTACTCTTCATGTATTCCATCTTTCTTCCCATACTGGGATTTATATCTCACCCTTTTCTTCGGCATGTACTCATGTTATCCCATGCAATGATAAGTACAAGGGAATCTAGTGGTCATGAAAAGAATGTTTTCAATAAAGATGTTGTATTTCATGTTATAAGTTGTTTTAAAATGATACTAATCCACAATGAAACAAGACCTCTTGATCATTAATGTTGTATCAAGTGAATAGTTTATGTAATAAATCATGTTTTTCTTTGTAATAAAAGTAGGGTTGTCGTAGTTGGTATCAGAGGATAGGTTTAGTAATTTTTCGTATTAGGATTAGAATATCCTAGTGAAGACTTAGATACATGACTAAGTATAATAAAAACATCTCAATGTTATTGTAAGTACTAAGTATGTGGTTTATCAAACAAATTCATCCCTTTCTGGATACGAGCAGGTAGAGGCGGCTCTGGCACAGATGTATCCTAGGGGTAACCCGAAAACACAGCTTTGATCTAGACTCGAACGAGAACTGGTGCACGACAATGGGACTTACTTCACTCTTGGTTACTAAATTCCCAGGGGATATGTTTTGATAAATTCAAAATTTTAGTATGAACCCTTATTATGGGAATTAAAAAATTTCCCTAAGAATAAATGTTAGAAAGTAGATCACGAAGAGCCTAGATTGAAGCATATAGATTCACAAGTTAAGGAAATAAAATTAAATTTATAAGTCATCATCTTTTGAATCTGGATTACACTTTATGTGTTACCCCTAACTTTCCATTTATTCCAGCCAATGGCCGTTAATAGATGGACTCGGGCTAACAACCGATGTGAAGATCAGTGTGATGACTGTACTAATGAGATGCCCAAACTGATGGGAGCGGGATTTGCGAACTTTATCACACTTCTCTCTCAACTAACATAAGATTTGAATAGAAACACGGGTCAAGAGGAATGTCCAAACTCCTATAAGAAGGAACAAGTCACTATCGAGAGCTTCATGGGACAAAGGCCTTATACTTTTAGTGGATAATCTGAGCCCACGATCGCTGAAAAATGGATCAACTCCATTGAAAAGACCTTCTATATCCTTCAATGTTCGTAATAAGAGAAGTTCCTCCTATAGGATTATAATTTAGAGGGTAAAGCTGATCAATGGTGGACATTGATCAAAAATACAAAGCCTGAGGAGGAGATCGAGGCATTGGAATGGAAGGATTTCTGGAAGATGTTTTTCAATAAATATTTTATGTGCACCCTCCGTCTTAATATGGAAAATTACTTCCTTTACCTCAAGAAAAAAGAAGAATAATTTGTGGGAGCGTATGAGGAAAACTTCACAAGGCTTGCACGATATGCTTTCGGCTTGGTCGTTACCCCCAAATGCAAAGTTGACGGCTTCTTTTGTGGGATGAATCCTAGCCTACAGAAAGCATTAGAAATCTATGACTTTGAAAACTATGAGGAAATTGACTGATGTTCCCTCAAAGTTGAAATAGAGATTGGGGAATCATAGGGGTATCATGGGGACAAGAAGCATAAGGTTGACTTCAATGCTGGCGGTCCGATTGATAAATCCAATGGTGCTACGAAGATCCAGCAGCCCACATGCCAAAAGTGCGGAAAGAAGCACCCTAGAAATTGCCTCAAGGGGACGAGGAAATACTTAAGGTGTAGAAGAGAAGGGAACCTAGCTATTAACTGTCGGCAAGAAAGAATCGTGTAAGCGACAGAGGAGATGAATGCTCCATTCAAACCTCAATGTGTTTTTCATTTCTACCACTGCAAAGAACTAGGGCATTTTTCAAATTATTTCACTAATCCAAGGGTTTTCGGAGGCAACAAACAACCTCCAAGGTAGCAAGGAAAAGCTTTTTGCATCACTTCTACCAAATTGAACTCTGAAAATGAAGTGGTGATAGGTACGCTAGTTGTTCATTCATAAAATAGTGAATGTACTTTTAGATTAAGGTTCTACGCATTCTATTATATCTCATTTGTTTAGTAGAACAATCCCACCACCTCCACAAATCGTGGAAGTGAGGATGTCGGTGAGTAAGGAAAATGGGGCATTCATTGCATCCCATGAATATAATTCCACCCCTGTTATAATCTGTGGATTTAATTTACCAGTGAATCTCGTCATACTCCCTCTCGTGGAATTTGATGCAATTCTTGGCATGGATTTTCTATCCTTATATAGAGCCAACATAAATTGTCGGGAAAGGGAAATCATAGTTCATATGGAGAATCGACCCCCGATTCCTTACAAGTGTAAGGAGGAAGATGAATCTCATTTAGTTCCATCATCTCAAGAATGGATATTAATGCCATATGAGCATGCGTATAAAGCTCAGATGATTGAGTCCATGGAAGAAACCATCCTTAAAGAAATGCCTATTGTGAGGGAATTCCTTGAAGTGTTTCCTGAGCAACTGCCTGGTCTTCCTCCAAGAAGAGATGTTTAATTATCAATTGAACATATACCAGGGGATCTACCAATATCCAAGACTCCAAATAGAATGGCTATCGTGGATCTTGAAGAGCTGACGAAACAAATATAGGAGAATCAGGATAAATGGATCATACTCCCAAGTGCTTCATAATGGGGTGCACCAGTCCTCTTCATCATGATGAAAGATGGGACAATGTGCCTTTGCATCAATTATCGTGATCTCAGAAAAATCATAATAAAGAACAAGTATCCTATCCCATGAATTTATGACTTGTTCAATCAGCTTCTTGGAGCACAATACCTCTTCATGGTGGACTTGCGGTCGGGATATTATCAAGTAAGGGTGAAGAAGGAATATATCCCCAAGACTGCTTTTCACACAAGATATCGACTCTATGAATTCATAGAAAGTCTTTTAGGAATCAATAATGCTCTAGCATTATTCATGGACATGATGAATAGAGTCTTTAGAGATTACCTCGAAAAATTTGTGGTAGACTTTATAGATGATATTATAATATACTCCAAAACCAAGGAGGATCATGAGGAGCATTTATAAATGGTACTAGAGACTTTTCACAAGGAGAAGCTCTATGCAAAGTACATCAAGTGTGAGTTCTGGTTGAAGGAGGTCTCATTATTAGGCCATATCATCACAAGCAATGGGATATTTGTGGATCCCTCCAAAACAGATGTAATTGAGGGATGGAAAAGGCCAACATTGGTTACAGATATCTATAGTTTCTTGGAGATAGCAAGATATTATCGACGATTTGTGAGAAATTTCTCACAATTGTCCAACCTTCTTACCAATCTAACTCTAAAGGGATTAAATTTTTTTTAGAGTGATGAATTCAAAGAAAGCTTCAAGGAGTTGAAAAAGAGTCTTATCACTATGCTCGTGCTCACTTTACCCACAAGTGGGGAAAATTTTGTGGTATTGAGTAATGATTCGATGAAGGGTTTAGGTTGTGTGCTGATACTGAATGATAATGTTATATCCTATGCCTCAAGGTAGTTGAAAGTCCATGAGTGAAACGATCCAACACATGATATAGAGTTGGAGGCGGTGATCATTGCCTTGAAAATCTAGTGGCATTATTTCTATTGGGAGAAATGTGAGATATATACTAACCACAAGTGTTTTAAATATATATTTACACAGAAAAAGCTTAATATTCTCTAGATAAATGGATAGAGCTCATCAAGGATTATGATTTTTCAATACATTACCAACCTGGAAAAGCAAACAAGGTGGAAGGTTCTCTAAGTAGAAATGACCCAGTGATTCTATCAATGATTAGAATTGAGAAAGATCCAATCATTTTAGACGTGATGAAGATGGACAGGGGAATTTTAAAGAAGGAAACATCATCAATCCATTCACAAATTATTGTTCAACCATATCTTTTGGAAAGGTCAAAGGATGCACAAAAGGATGATTTCGGAATTCCGGAAAAAGTAAAAGCTATCGAAAAAGATAAATCCTCATAGTTTAATGTTAATGAAGAATGAATTGTGCAATTTTGGAAAAGACTATGTGTTCTATCATGTCCGGAGCTGAAGAATGAACTTTTGGATGATGCACATATTTCAAATTTCCCTATTCACCCATGGAGAACCAAGATGTATCAAGATCTCTAAGAAAACATTTGGTTGGATAAAATGAAGAAGGATATTGTTGTATATATATCAAAGTGCCTTGTGTTCCAGGAAGTGAAGGAAGTGAGTCATAAGTCTAAGGGGATGATGCAACCATTGCCCATACCAGAAATGAAATAGAAGAACATCACCAAGGACTTTTTCACTGGACATTCGAGGACATCCAAAGGCGACAATTCAATATTGGTTGGGGTGCATCGTCTTACAAAAAATTCACACTTAATTTCTATTTGTGAGGATTTCTCATTGCATCAACTATCATGGATGTATATTAGGGAAGTGGTAAGGCTACATGGAGTACCACTATCTATTGTGTCTGACCGAGAACTAAGATTCACCTCTATGTTTTGGAAGGGTCTTCAACACGCTCTGGATACTGAGGTGAACTTCAGTACGACCTATCATCCTCAAACTAATGGCCAATCAGAGTGGCCTATCTAAACAATTGAGGACATGTTGAGAGAATTCTCAATGGGATTTAAAGGAGGATGGGATAAACATCTTCCTCTGGATGAGATCTCTTATAATAATAGTTTTAACTGAAGCATCCAAATGGCTCCATATAAAGCCATTTTTGGAAAAAGGTGTAGAACAATGACATTTTGGGATGAGGTTGGTGAACGTAACCTACTTTGATTGGAAATGGTCGAGGAAATGGTGGAGTAGGTGAAAACTATTCAGCAGCATATCATGGCAGCCCAAAGTCAATAGAAGAGTTATGCAGATAATCGTCGATGAGACCTTGAGTTAAAATATGGATACATGGTTTTTCTACACTTATCTCCATGGAATAAGGTCATGAGGTTTGGAGAGAGAGGTACATTAAGTCCAAGGTACATCGGCCCCTTCAGGATTCTTGATCGTGTAGGGGTTGTGGTCTATCGACTAGCACTTCAACCTACCATGGACAATGTACATGATGTCTTCCATGTATTCATCTTAATGAAGTACATACCGGAACCTTCACATGTAATGTCTTTTGAGGTGGTATAGTTGGAGAATGATCTTTTTTATGAGGAGCAACCAGTGAAGATCTTAGATCGTATAGAAAACATTCTATGAAATAAGACAATTCCCCGCATCAAGCTGTTGTGGAGAAACCACATGTTTTAAGAAGCGGCATGTGAATTGGATGAAATGATGAAGCCAAATTACCCACATCTATTTTAGGATGGGAAAATGAAATTTCGAGGACGAAATTTCTTAAGGGTGGAATACTGTAATAACCCAAAGTTTCATTAATTGAAATTCCTCATGATCTAATTAAATGTCTCATTATCTAAAAGGTTTTTATAAAATGTCAACTTAATTGGATTTATGTTATGAATTTTGACCGTTGCTAATATAGCCATTGAACAGTGATCACATGATTAGTATAAATATAGTGTTTTAACAAATCCAATTTACTCAGAAAAAAGAATTGATGGCCTCATCCAGTAGAATTGCTCCATATAAAGCCCATTTGTCAGAGCTCGGAAAAGAGGTTGCATGCTTGGGTTTCTATCTTGACCAATACCTAGATGAGATTCATCATGTAAATCTCAAATGGGACCATCTACGGGAAAAGTGGAAGTTGATAGAGATTACCACTCAAGCAATGTTAAGCGAGCCACCCCCAGAGCCTGTCACCATCACACACCTTGCCCTTAGGTCTTATGCAGCTATTTTAAGGGGTTATGTTACAAATCCCTAGTACTATGTTCATTTATCTTATTTTTTGTATATAATAATGAATATACCTTCATGTCATTATTGACACTTTGTAAATAGTTTTTTTTAAAAGCACAAATAATATTTTTTGTAGTTAATATTCAGTTAAGAAATATATTTTGATGAAATAATGTATTTTTAACTGAATAATATTTTAATAAAATATTATTATTATTATTAAATTAATTTTTATTAAATATAAATGATCTTATAATTTTATGATTGCAATTGTAATTTTTATTAAGGTTTGAATGCCATTTTTTTCAAAACCCATGATTTTTCTGTTAATATCAGTTTTTATTTTAAAAGTAAAAATTAGCATATATAGATAATTATTTAGATAAAATATATTTTATTTCTAGAATTAGGATGTTGAAATTATCCAATGGTGAATTTTTCATAATTTTCTGAGATAGTCAAATTTTTGGGTAAAAATTAAATACAATTTAAATATATAATTTGTTTTATGACATCATAATGACCCAATATTGATGTAATAAAATAATATAAGCATTATGTTCTGCCAATATATGTTTTACCATTAAAATAATGTGATTTTGGGTTTGTTTGACATATTTTACGAAGCATTAATGGACCCCTCAAGACTTATTAAACATCATGTCTTTTTAAATTATTTTCCATGGGAGTGTGACTCACCTCAACACAACCAACCCCATTATTTAATGAAGTTCACACTTAGGCCTTATAAAATATTTTTTTACATATCCCATTTTCCAAAAACCATGGGGTAAAACCATGAGATGATTTGTGTTTTGGATTAGTTTAATATAAGGGGTCCCAAACCGAAATAATAAAGAAGTCACTCACTTTTCATATATAAACCCACCCAAGATCCCAGTTCCTCCTCACTCAAAGCCTTTATAGTTTGTCCAACCTATTCCCTAATCACCCTAGAATCCTCCCTAGGTTACCCAAGCTCACAAGAAGCCTCTCTCAAGCCTCACTCAAGCCTTTGGAAGCACACTTCCATGTAAGGGTTTTTCTTCCTTTCACTTTTTGTCCAATTTTCTTAATATTTTTGTGCCCTTTTAATTATAATTATAAATTCTGGGGTATGGTTTTGCACCTACCCCATACTACCCTATTATTGTTTGAATGATGGGATACCCTTTTCTCTCTCATTAAATGCCTCCCATATACACCCGTTACTATGACGAAATTCTGAAAGGAATATCTCTATCCTAATTTACATTCAAGAAATAATTTTGTATCATGAATCTAAATTCCATTACAATTGTTGGGACATTTATCTATATGAACCCCTTACTATCCAATTCATGTAGATATAATGAGACACCACTTTCTCTCTCATTATCCATTTTTATGAATTCTTACATCACGCTGTAACGCTGCCGAAAATGCAACAATTTTCTAAGCTAATTCCATTATGTAGTGAATACCATTCCCATTTCTCCACAAAGGGTATTAACCTTCATGAACATTTACTTATTAATTATAATGTTTCATTCCACATTCCATTTTCATGGAATAAATGATTATGCTTTATGAATCCATGTTTTATGATCCATGTGGCACACTTATGAATGAAATGAAATGTTTAAGAATTGTGTGCCCTTATAGCGCTCCAATGAATTGGGTAAATTATAGTATCATGATATGTCATCTGCAATGAGTGTGGACTCATTCTAATTCATGTTTAATGAGGGTTTAGTCATGCTTCATGTGAAATGAGGACCTTCTCATGCTTTATATGCAATGGTCCTTGGATCATGTTAATTCCATGTTAGGTGTTGTTTCCACATTTCCATGTTTCTATTGTGACCTATTGATATTCCAATTGTATAAAATGTATTTTACCCCTCAAGCATTCCATGATTATTCCCTTACTAGGCTTTATAGCTCACCCTTTTCTTATGCATGTCCTCAGGTTATCCCATGCAATGCTAAGTATGACGGAATGTAGTGATCTTGTAAAGGAAGTTTTCAATAAAGAAGTTGTATTTCATGTTTTAAGTTGTTATGTAATGATCATAAGCCCCAAAGACACTAGACCTCTTGATCATCCATGTTGTATCATGTGAGTTGTTTATGTAATAAATATTGTTTAAGTTTGTAATTAAAGTAGGGTTGTCATAGGACATGTATCTATATGACCACCATACTGTCCATGTCATGTAAATATGATGAGACACACCTTTCTCTCACATCAACCATTTTTATGAATTCTTTTTTCAGGCCATTATGTTGCTGAAATTGCACTGCGCAATTCCATGCCAGGGTCACTTTGTTGCGAATACCATGCCCATTTCTCTATCATGGGTATTCATATTTATGCACATTTACATATTATATAAAGAGTTTCATGTATGTATTCCACATTTATTTATCATGGAATAAAATATTATGTTAATTGATTCAATGATTTATGATCCATGTGGCGCACTTATGAATAAAATGAAATGTTTATGAAGGGTGTGCCCTTATAGCGCTCCAATGCAATGGGTATAGTATAGTATCATTTTACATCATGTGAAATGGGTGTCTACTGATGCTAATTCAAGTTCAATGAGAGATTACTTGTGGTCCATGTGCAATGAGGGTTTACTCATACTCATTGTTCAATGAGCCTTGACTCATGCTAATTTTTTGTTGAGTGTTGTTGCCACATTTCCATGTTATGGTTATCATTCCTTATCATGCCTTTATGTTTATACTTATCTTGTTCTCTATTGATATTCTTATTTTCAAACATGTATTGTATTCTTCATGTTATTCTAGTATTAATCCCTTACCGGGCTTTATAGATCACCCTTTTAATATGCATGTCCTCAGGTTATCCCATGGAATGATATGTATGAGGTAATGTGGTGGTCATTAAAAAGATTTTTTCAATAAATATGTTGTATTTCATGTTTCATGTTGTTATATAATGATACTAATCACCAAATATGCTAATCCCCTCGATCATATATGTTTTATAAAGTGACTTTTATGTAATAAATTATGTTTAATTGTGTAATAAAAGATCAGGGTTGTCATAATTTGCCTGCAGGCCTTATTGTTTTTTCATTTTTACAGTTTTATTTCATTCAGGTAATGGATTGGATTTATATTTATCTTTCTATCATTTAATATATAGGTAAAGGAGTTGTTTTTCAGAAAGAGTTTCTTTTTGTAGACAATAATGAACCTAGAAAATTGATAACATATCAGGAAGCATAGAAATTCTTAAATAATGAAAATTAATGTTATCATTCATATTTTGTTGAATATATGTCAATGATTTATATTAATAATTTTAGTATTGTAAATGAATATCTTTATGTGTTTCCTAATTATTTTCCCAATGTTATACATAATCATGTCGTTGAATTCACAATTCACATAGTTATTCATGTTATGAGAAAATAAAAACACCCACACTGAATGCCTCAAATGGATCTTTTATAGTTGAAAAGCATTTATGTATTTTCTAGATAAAGGATTCCTTCATCCTAAAACATAACCATTTGATGCCTCTATTTTTTTAGTTAAAAAGAATGATGGTTCAAATTAGACTTTTCATTGATTAAAAACACTTGAATAACATCACTATTAAAAAAAATATCATTTGCCTCATATTTATGATTTGATTGATCATATCCACGGAGATCATAAGGTTTACAAGATTGAATTGAGATCCTTATACCAGCAGGTGAAGGTGAAGGAGAACGACCTCCTAAAAACACCTTTTCATACTAGATATGTGCATTATGAATTTTTTGTTATGTTGTTTTGGTTAAATAATTCACCTGCTGTATTCCTAGATCATATGAATATAATTTTTCATGAGTTTGTGGATATGATTTTGGTTGTGTTTGTTGATGATATTATGGTATTTTTTTTGGATGGAGTGGAGCATGAATAGAATCAAAGGGTTGTGTGGAAAACATTAAATGAAAATAAATAATATGTAAAATTCATAAAATCTGATTTTTGGATATAGAAGGTTTATCTTCAGGGGAATATTTTAAATAAGGATGGAATACCAGTTGATAATGCCAATACAAAAGTGGTAAATGAATGGCCAAGACATACAAATGTTACAGATATTCCTATTTTATTGGATTATCATGTTATTATTGATAGCTTGTTAAAAACATTTCACAGTTATCTATCCATCTAACTATGTTAACAAAAAATGGGATAAATTTATTTAGATAGAATAATGTGACGATTATTTTCATGAATTGGACAACTGATTAGTGAATCCTATAGTATTGGTCGTGACTTCCCAAAATGGTGATTTTTTCATCTATAGTGATTCATCATTTATGGGACATGGTTGTTTTCTAATACAGAATGATCAGGTAACTACTTATGCTTCCAGAAAACAAAAACATCATGAGTTAAATTATCCCACATATGATTTGGAATTGTTAGCTATGTTTTTTTATTTTCAAAATTTATAGGCACCATTTATTCAGATATAATTTTCAAATATATACAGACCATAAATGTTCGAAATTTATATTCACTCAGAAGAAATTAAATATATGTCATACAATATGGATTGAAATGATAATGGATTATGATGTCACGATAAATTACCAGATATGAAAAAATGGTGAATGTATTGAGACTATAACATCATACATCATCAACCATGTTATGTCTAGATGATGATTCCTTCATTAATGATTTGTTGAATTTTGTTTTAGAAGTTTTTGGTGAAGAAAATCCAACTATTTTGTTTAGGTTTTAGTGCAGTCATCATTATCACAGTGAATTAAAAAGCACTGAAGGAAGATCGTGATCTATTGAAAATGGTATAATTGGTTAAAATGGGCATGTTTCCCAGAGTTAACATTCATAAATGTTGTGTTTTGAGATTTAGGAAAAAATTATATATCACTTGTGATTTCTAGTTATAAAATGAAATTTTGTTGGAAGATCATAGTTCTCCATTTTGAGTTCATCCTGTATGTACTAATATGTATATATATTTGAGAGTATTACTAGTGGGATGGAACGAAAAGTGATATTTCATATTATACCATACTATGTTTGACATTTAAACATGTTAAAGCAGAGCAGATGTTACCAATAGGGATGCTTCAAACTTTCCCAGTGATAGAGTGGAAATGAGAGAATGTATCCATGGACATTTTTGTGGGTTTACCTAATACTTATGAAGGACAAATTGTGATTTGGATTATTGTTGATTGGTTGAAAAAATCATCTCATTTTCATTCTTTTTCAAGATACAATGTCTTTGGATCATCTTTCTCGACTATACCTCAAAGATATTATCAGGTTACATGGAGTTTCTACTTCCATTATATCTGACCAGAATCCCAAGATCACTTCTAAATTTTGAATGGTATGTCATAAGTCTTTGTACACAAAATCAAATTTTAGTGCTTCTTTTCAACCAAAATCGTATGTGCTATCAGAAGAAACAATGCAGAATTTGGAAGGTATGCTTTGATCTTGTTCAATGGACTACTATGGATGTTGGGATCATTATATTATGTTAGTTGGGGTTTTTTATATTTCAATTTTTCATTCTAGTATACAGATGTAACCATTGGAACTATTGTTTTTGGGAACCGCAATTTAACTCTAGAATTTTTGGGTAATGTTGGGGAAATGATGTTGATGGGACTAGAATTAGTAGATGAAGTCGCTCGAAAAATGATGATGATCCAAAAACACATGAAGTAAGCTTAAATAAGATAGAAATGTTATGCAGACAACTGGAGGAAAGACTTTTATTTTGAGGTAGGTGATCATGTGTTTCTTAAAATATAACCATGGAAGAGTGTTATGAATTTTGGTAGGAAAAAAAAGTTAATTCCATTATTCATTGGACTTTATGAAATACGGTAAATGGTTGGACTAGTATCCTACCATGTAGGTTTTCCTATAAGTTTGTTTCTGTTACACAACATTTTTAATGTTTTGATGTTGAGAATGTATGTTCCAGATTAAACTCATGTTTTGATCCCAAATGTAGTTTATCTAGAAGAGAACCTCCATTATGACGAGAAACAAGATCATATTCTAAATCAAATGGAACAATTATTTTGGAATAAAGGAATACACCTGGTAATGTTTTTCTGGATAAACTAATTGGTTTAATAAGAGATGTTGGTGTCTGAAAATGAAATGAGAGAAAGGTACCCTCACTTGTATAATATGTAAATAAAATTGTGAGTGCAAAAATTTTACGAAGGTGGGGATAATGTAACAACCCAAACATTTCAAAAATAAATTTAAATGCAAGATAATTATTTATGTAGATATTTATAGCATGCGTTTAAATGTAATTTTCTACTTTAATGTTATGAATTAAAAGACGGTCATCTATAGTTGTGATATGTATGTTATTTGGTATCTAATAGAGAAAACATTTTAATGGTGAATAGTAACAAAAACATAAGAATATTAATAAAAAAATTAATCTGTCCTTAATTAATATTTAAACGTATAATTATTTGATTTTCATAAGGATTTAGGACAATGCCATCTTGATTAATTTTGGAATGTTATATAAAAGCAGTTATCATTTTCAATTTGTTAATTTTCTAAAAAAGTATGATTTTTCATAAAAATTAAATTAATATTACATTAAAAATTATTTTTTAAAAATATATTTCAATTTTTTGTTTCTATATATGGGATAATGGTTTCAGAGTTTTTTGGTGTTTTTTTGAAATTCATGATTTTTGTATAAATAGGGAAATACAGTAAAAAGTCGTATATTCAAAATATCAGTTCAGAAAACTATTTATGATATCATAAATGATTTTAGACAACATTGTTTGAACTCATATGATATGTTTACTATTTTTATCATAATAATGAATAATATTCCGAATCATGGACAAAATTATTAAAATAATAATTAAAATAATTTATAATCTCTACTCCTGTCCACTAAAAATACAACCCAAATTACCCTCTTCCTCTGACACCTCTCAAGCCTTGATAATAGTTTTTGTTTAAAAACATTACCACTAAAAGATTAATCCTCATGTCCTAGAGGTACTTTTCTATTGAAAATATCAATCCCAAATTCATTAAGGTGCATCTTAAGGAGAATATATCAAGAGGTAAGAATCCTCTTCCTTTTTCATGTTTTTTCATTCCAATTCCATTATTTTCTTATACACTCTTCCCTACACATATAAAGGTGGTTTTAAATCTCTATAATTCTAGAGACCCAAATATTGATGTACATGGAAATTACATTACTTTTTCAGAATACTTAATACCTAACAAAAATCAACACTCAAGGACTGTAATAGATTAGTGTCTTTGGAAACTTGGAACATAATCTTCTAATCATGGTGAAAGATCTTCAACATCTCCCATAAAGATTTTCATCTTTTGTTTTTTTACCTAAAAACATTCTTTATATCCTGGGGAAAAGAAAAAATATAATGGGTGAGCTCAAATGCTCAGTAAGGTTAACCATGGAGAAAATAAAACAAACTATACACATTTTAACTTAAAAACATTACCATAATGTTTAAACATGAAAATCGTTAGCAATGAAGTTAAACATGGAAGTACATAAGGCGTAGATCATAATGGAACATCAATCATGATAATATAGAAAGGGAATAAAACTTGTAATTTGTTTAAAACATTAATCACATGATATTATTTCCATAGTAGCCAAGGCATTGCTGCCAAGACCATCTTAGTGGACAAAGTCCCTTTCTAAACTAGGTTTACTTTCCGTTCCAACAGTGTTTTACTGAACCGGATTTATTTACATTTTAGCCATGTCTATCTCATGAGATATAAATCTTTACCCAATGCATTGGAGGGAGGTATAGTTCCCTCCCATCTCATAATGAAATCATTCTAACTTGTGCCACAAAAAAAACATAAATCATTCATCATAACCCAAAGAATAAAATGGGTTTCATAAACATCATCCCATCATAACATAATCAATATAAAACAAATGGATATAATTTCATCATAATAAATGTGGAAACCTATAAATAATTGATACATTATACTTGATACATAATCATACTAAATAATTTCATCTTATATGGAAAATAGTTTTGATAAAACACTTGAAATGAATTCTTGAGGAAAACATCCTTTCTTCATGAAAAACATTTTATTTTTAGAAAATGACATGAAATTTAAAAAAAAGGATTTTGTTGAAAATAAATATCAAATATTGTAGATTATGCTTTATGAAAATAACTCATTATGAAACAGTAAAAATCTGTTCATGGTGTATAAGTTAAAAAAATATTCTTCTCATTCTTTTTCCGGAAAAGTCAAAAAAGTACCTAGTAACATAAACAAAGAAAGATTCCTTACATACCGTGTAGTAAAAGTAAAAAATGGGTAAAAAAGACTTTAAACATTCATGAAACAATTTTTAGAAATCAGGAACATGGTTGATAAATATGACCTCAATGAATACTTACGAAAAAACAATCTCGGATAAAAATGAGATTGGAAAACTTATCTCTTAACTTATGTCTGATATGCTTTGTACATATCCAAACCTCCTGTATAATTATTTAAATAATTTAATTTAATTATTAAATAATTAAATTCATTGTTATGATATCATATATGGTTCCCTTATGACTTTATATTACCCGTTCTTTTGTAAATCCCATGTTAAAGCAACGTTTTGGGTAAAATCATCTTATTTATAGTATGTTTGGACTTGTTGTTCTTGATGTTATTATTACTTATATAATGATTTAATTACTTCCAAAATGTAAATCATAATTTATATATCATATATATTAATTATATATCTTGCATATACATGTATTTATAATAGTACATAACATATGGATATAAGAAATGAAATGCACCGTTCATGGAGACGGTAAGCCGTACGTACATATGAACGATACATTCATTTCTATTTCTTAATTTTGTTGAGTTAAAACATAATGATACATAGGAATTTTATAATTATACTATACTTCATATATAATTTCATTATCCACATCGTTTATACATCCCGCATAAGTTATTAACGAATCACATCACTTTGAGGGGGCGGTGGTATGCATTTCCTCAAATGATATTATCGTATTTACCGACTATGGAAACCATAAATGTTTGATATAATTGGGATTTAAAGAAGAATAATCATAAGAAAAATCAAAAACATAATATATATCATATACGAATATAGTTCCATCATAACGGACACCATGAGAGGCGGTAGGAGAAAATCGAACAATCATCGTTTCCTGAGGCGTTAGTTTTCCATCCATAGAAACAGTGTGTTCTTAATACATTAGATGGAGGTGTGTGTAAGTGTAGTTATAATTCATCTCATAAAAAACATCATAGTATATTGAGGATACTTTTGTTGTTACAAATTAAAGGATTAAAAAGAGTTTAGGGGTTGTAGAATTTGAATAAAAGAAAACAACTTAAGAGAAACTGTTACCTTTAATTTCGGTAACTTCCTTTGGTTTGAGCCAAAGAAACTTCTTCAAGTGCCTTTTTCCTAATGCAAGGATTATAAGGGGAGGATAGGGATGTAGAGAGCGTAATTGGGAAGAGGTTGGATGATCCAAATTCCTTGAGAGGTGTGAGGAATTTGATAGAAAAGGTCTCCTTTTATAAAGGGGGGGGGGGGAGGGGCTCTTTTAGAAAGTGTGAATATATTATTTTATTATAAACTTATCTTCTATTTAAAAATGTCCAAAAATCAATAAATAAAATGATAAGATGACACATGGTCGATATAAAATCATCCAATCATAATTGGACTTGTTTTGGAAACTATTTTAATCATTATAATCTTATTTATTTAAATCATTTATTAATGAGGTATATAATGCATCATTATTGTGTCATAAATAATTTAATTCATTTGATGTCTAAAAATTATGAAAAAATTACAATTATGTAGGAAATATTTTTATCTTTCTAATGAATATTTTTAGTCAAAAATCTGACTTTTATTACACTAAATAAAAATATATTTACAAAGAGATTTTTGTTAATGTCAATTTTGCCTTTACATTAAATTAATTAATCAAAATTGTCATTATCATTACCTAGTGGATCAATGGGGTCCCAAAATCGACCCAAGTATGACCATTGTCTACCACTACTCATATAATAAGGTTAGTACAAGTTTTAAGGTTATTTTTAACTATTATAATTTTCTTTTAACATTGAACTACCCTATTTACTTTTAACCGTGGTAAATAAAAGTAAAAAAGATACAATTCACAAAAAAATTATTATTATCTAATTGAACAAAAATTTACTCCTTGATATTAACCGTGTCTCTCGTATTTTAGAAATTCAACTCACAGAAGTGGTAAAATTAAGTTTTATGAACAATTGCAAAAGCTCCTAGGAGGTGGGTAAAAGACGGTGAAAAGTTCAATACACTTTTTATAAATCTAAAATTATTATACAATGAATCCAATGAATTTAATTGAACATATATAAGTATTATGTATCTATTTTGACCTAAAATAAATTTAATTAAAATAAATGACTTTTTTAAATAAAAATTTGGTTTTAACCAAAAACTCAGTGTTTTTACTATTCATAAAAAATTGATGTTTTCAGAAAAATACAAAAAATTCAGCCTAAACTATATTTGATATTCCGAATTCAAAAAATGATATCTATTTTTAAAAATTCAAAACATATAAGTGTTATTAATTAATTTTAAAAGAAATTCTCGTTATCAAAACAAATAGCGTGTTTTTAATAAATAATAACTTTCAAAATATGGAAACTTGTTTATGTCGAAATTCAAAGTGAAATTAATTTCAATGACAAAAATTGGATTAAATGGTAAAAATATATTCTAATTACACTTAAAAACGAAATAAAAACATAATATGACCATATAAAATATTGTGATGAAAAAATTTGTTTTTAATTAAAATATAGCATGTTTTTACTATTCATCAAAATTTAAATGTTATCAGAATAATATGAAAATTTTATCAAAATTTAATTTTAATATCTTGATTCCAAGGAAGAATTTTATTTTGTCAAATTTAACTTATAAACATGTCAAAAACTAGATTTAATGTGGGAGCGCCATCATAAGGAGGAAAAACTGCATTTTTATAAAAATACTTATTTTACCCGAAAAATTTATTTTGTTCTCATACCATGTTCTAGAAAATATGTAATCTTAAAAATAATGTTATAAAATTCAAAATTTATTTAATACTATTCATAAAGGCTAGTCCATAATAATATTATAACAATGTATCATTGTTTAGTGAAACCCTGTATTGCGTACTACACACGCTATCGAGGAAGGTCGCGAGTGCATGTAATGCAAACCAAGTCAGGGTGACGTGTTGTGAAAGACTCCTTTGTTGTTGCGTATAACAAAATAAAACTATATTTCAATTATATATTAAACAAAATCTATACATAATGTTGCATATAATAATTTATAAAAAACAAAATTGAAATTGTGTGTAACACGAGCCAAGATTAGTGTTGCATATACTGCAAGCTAATACAGTGTTGTGTATAACGCAAGATAATCTTGGTGTAGAGTAGAATAGAAAACATAAATGAAATTAAAAATAATAATTCTAATAAAATATCGGGTTGTTACATTATACCGCCCTTAAAATGATTTTGACCCTTGAAATTCTTCAGGGTTATAAATGGTTTACTACATAAAAATGTTTCTTTCATAGAAACCCACATCGTATAAAAGAATAATAAAACATAATTTTGAAAAGGGATGTTAGAATCAAAACGTTCACCCAAAGTAACTATTTTCTACATAGGACAACATAAGTGAAAATATGGATATGGATGAAAAATATAACCATCATGTTCTGATGGAGACTGGTAGAGAATAGGGCTGCGAAAAATCCAACAATCACAAAGAAATAGATTTGTGATGATATAAGGTACCATCTGATTCATAAGATATAAGATTACTAGGAAACCATTTTTGTCTTTCAAGATAATTTCCCTAATGTGGAATAATTTTTGAATTAAATGAAATTCTTACTTGATTTTGGTATAATCTCATTGTTGTTCATGTCTTGAAAAATTTAATCTTCATCTATTATATAAATAAAGTTGAATTTCTTTTCCATTAATTGTTAGCAGATCATGCGATAGAATGATAGGTCATTCCATCCGTCTCAATCAAAAGGTTAGCAAAAGTAATATACATAAGTCAATCTATGGTGATATTATTCGTATATGGTTCCAAAAAATGACTTATTCTTCATCTATCATACTGTATAATAAAATAAAACTAGTTTCTACTAACTAGGTACTTCCTGTAGGCCAGTGGTAGGCTATAAAGGCCTCTCGCACATTGGTTGTGGGTTTGATTCCCATAGCCCTGTCCAACGCGACGATTTGTCGCCCGTCCTGCAGGTTGTCCTTTTTCTAAAATTACATCATTATAACATTCCCTCAATAATATCAAAAATTGTTCTATCCTTAAAAAATTTTAACTTATGTCCATCCTAATCCAGTTCAAATCTTTAGGATTATCCAAAATACTTCTATCCAAGCTTATAGTATAAAGAAAACAATTACTAGAAATTTAATCTACCGAGCATGTGAATACCATCATTTATCCACGATATATCTTATTGATCACATTACAATCATATGAATACCCTAATCATGTATTCTCTTGAATATATTAAAACCCATTGAACCTACGTTAAAACATGAATGATTTCAAAAGTTAACTCTTTCCACATCCCAAAATTCCAAAATTTCTATATACTCAAACCATGATATCACTTTGTCTTTATTTTAGTCATGAGTTCATGATTACTATCATATTATTTTCTCCTAATCCCTTTATTATGCGCATTTCATATGCTTTCCAAAAATATTTCATTCGGTTTATCATGGTTACCAATACCATATAATTTTTGAAAACCAATACATAAATATTCCAAAATTCCACAATACCATAAATGAGATTCCATGATACTATTTTGAAATCCCATTACATAAACACTTAATCATTACACAACATAATTTTCATAATCATCATCTAATACAGTGATCACGTGAGGCTTCCATATATCCTTTTCCTTAAGATATTTCTCACGTTGATCATCATTAACTCGTGGATAAGGCATTTATTAGAATAATTCCCCATTTACATGCACTTGAAGAATTGAAGTGTTGGTGGAGAGTTCTCTATAGTCTTTTCTCTATTCACGTCATTAGAAAAATTTTTCCCATTACATCAACAATCAACTGCCCGATGATCTTCTTTTCCACACTTATAACATTTTCTAGTACCTTTTAGGCAATATCCACCATACTTCTTTCCACATGTTGAGCATAAAGAAACATTCAACATCTTTTCACCATTGTTCTGAGATTTCTCCTTAATCTCCATCTTTTGTTTCTCGTCAAAACCATGAGATGGATATGTAACAGCAACATCCAGTTCTACCTTGATATAACAACACACAATTTCTTCATAGCTACTGAAGTCTCTTATAGATAATGCCCTTCGAAGACTTGGTTTTAAGCCACTGATGAATCAATCAACTTTACATTCGGGTTGGATGATGAAGCCTGATGCATACCTTGCAAGCCTTGTAAAATTCACCTCGTATATGCCAACATATTCATCATCCTTTTGCTTAATCTCAAGGAAATCCTTTTCCATCTTTGTTCAAAAAATACGAGGGAAGTACTTATTGAAAAATATGTTCTTGAACTCATACCATTCTGTGGATTTAATTTCATCTCTGGGAATTGTATTCTTAATTAGAGTCCACCACCGGTCTGCTTCACCTTCTAAATGGTAAAATGCCAAAATGAATTATTCATGCTCTGAACAGTGAAGTATGGAAAATATATTTTCAATGGTATTGATCCATTATTGTACAAAAATTAGATCAGAAGACCCACTGAAAGATGGTGGACGTTGCCTCATAAAGGACTCAATAGACTATTGTTCCCTTATCTTCTCATTTAGAAGTCCATAATTATTCAAAGCTTGTGTATGTATAGAAATAAGATTTTGTACTCCATCTCTCATCACATTTGGTTCCTCATGAGGACAATCATTGCATTGTCCATTGCATTGATCAACACGGTTCTTTCGGGTTACAACCATCGTCTAAAACACAAAAATAATAGTTTGAGAGGCAAAAATCATGCTAGAGAAAACAATATAATAAATGGAGAGTACATTCAATATCTAACATCGTAGGTTTAATTCTAAGATCATTACCGTAATTCTAGGATTATAACCTACACTTATACTTATCCTTATGGACATCCCTAGACATATCTTAGAAATATCACTAGGGATCTCACTAAAGTTTTTTTATCCTAGTTTCCAAATGTTAACTAAACCTTTCCTCCGATACCAATTATAGAGACCCAAAGATTTACGTATATGGCCATTACATGAATTTTTCAGAATACTTAATACATAACAAAAACCAACACTCAATGACCGTAATAGTTTAGTGTCTTTGGAAACATGGAACATAATCTTCTAATCACGGTGAAAGATCTTCAACATCTCCCATAAATATCTTCCCCCTTTTTTTATTACCTAAAACATTTCTTTATATCCTAGGGAAAAGAAAACATATAAAGGGTGAGCTCAAATGCTCAGTAAAGGTAAGAATGGAGAAAATAAAACAAACCATACACATTTTAACTTAAAAACATGACCATAATGTTTATACATGGATATCTTGAGCAATGAGATAAAACATGGAAGTAAATAAGGCATAGATCATAATGGAACCTCAATTATGATAAAATAGCATGGAAATAAAACATGTAATTGTGAAAAAACATTAATCACATGATATGATTTCCATAGTAGCCTAGGAATTGCTGCCAAAACCATCTAAGTGGACAAAGTCCCTTATTGAACCGGGTTACTTGTCGTTCCAGCCCTATATTACTGAATCAGATTTACTTTCCGTTTCAGCCATTTATATCTCATGAGATATAAATCTTTACCCAATTAATTGGAGGAATATATATGTCCCACCCATCTCATAATTAAATCATTATTACTTGTGACACAACGTAAACATAAATCATTCATCATAACCCAATGAATAAAATGGTTTTCATAAACATCATCCCATAATTACATAATAAATTTAAAACAAATGGATATAATTTCATCATAATAAATGTGAAACCATGTAAATGATAGATACATTATACATGAAACATAATCATACTAAATAATTCCATCTTATATGGAAAATAGTTTTGACAAAACACTTGAAATTAATTCTTGAGGAAAACATTATTTCTTCTTCAAAAACATTTTCATTTCACAAAATGCCATGAAATTTTAATAGAAAAGTATTTTTTTGAAAATGGTTATGAAATATTATAGAGTAAGCTTCATGAAAATAATGCATTATGAAACCGTAAAAATCTGTTCATGACATATAATTCAAAAAAACATTCTTCCCATTCTTTTGCTAGAAAAGTCAAAAAAGTACCTTGTAACGTAAACAAAAGAAAGATTCCTTACATACCATGTAGTAAAAGTCAAAAATGGGTTAAAAAGAATTTGAAAATTAATATTTTTTTTAGATATTATAAACATATATGATAAATATAACCCTAGTTAATACTTACGAATAAACAATCTCAGATAAAAATGAGGTTGGAAAAGTTATCCCTTACCTTAGGTATGATATGATTCATACGTATACGAACCTCTTGTATAATGATTTCAATAATGTCATTGAATTATTAAAGAATCATATTAATTGTTATGATATCATATATGGTTCACTTATGATTTTATATTAGTCATTCGTTTGTATATCCCATGTTAAAATAACGTTTTGGGTAAAATCATCTTATTTATCGTACATGTTTTGACTTGTTGTTCTTGATGTTATTATTACTTATATCATGACTTACATACATTCAGAATGTAAATAATGATTTATATATCATATATATTCATTATATATCCAGCATATACATGTATTTATAATAGTACATATGATATGGAGGTACGAAATGAAATGCACCATTCCTGGAGACGGTAAGCCGTACGTACGCAGGAACTCTACTTTAATTTCAATTTCATAATTTAATGGAATTAAAAAATAATGATAAATATTTATATTATAATTCCAGTATAATATCATGTATAATATCATTAGCCCCATCCGTTATACATCCCACATAAGGCATTAATGCATCACATCACTTTGAGGGGTCGTTGTCCGCATTTCCTCAAATGAGATTATAGAATTTACCGACTATGGAAACCATAATGAATTGATATAATTGGGAATTAATGAAGCATAAGGAAATTATAAAAATAATACATATCATATATGAATACAGTACCATCATTATGGCCACCATGAGAGGCGGTAGGAGAAAATCGAACAATCGTCGTTTCGTGAGGCGTTAGTTTGTCATCCACAAGAAACATTGTGTTATTCATCCATTAGATTAAGGTATGTGTAATTTTAGTTCTAATACATCTACTAAAAACATCTTAGTATTTTTGGGATACTTTTTTTGTTACAAAATAAAGGATTAAAAAGTGTTTAGGAGTTGGAGATGTAGAATAAAAGAAAACAACTTAAGAGAAACTGTTAGCTTTAATTTGGGTAACTTCCATTGGTTTGAGCCAAAAGGACTTCCTAAAGTGCTTTATGCCTAATTTAAGGATTCTATGAGTAGAATAGGTATGTATAGAGCTTAATTGTATAGATTTTGGACGAGCCAAATGTCTTGAGAGGTGTGATTAAAGGGATATAAATGGTCTCTTTTTAAATGGGGGAGGAGGGGCTCTTTTGGAAAGTGTGAAAATATTATTTTATTATAAACATTTCATCGGTTTAAAAAGGTCCAAAAATCATTAAATTTTATTATAATAAGACTCATGGTCGAAATAATATCATCTAATCATAATTCTACATGTTTTGGATAATATTTTAACCATTATATTCTTATTTATTCAAATCATTTAGTAATGAAGTAAATAATGCATCATTATTGTGTCATAAATAATTTAATTCATTTGATGTGTAAAAATTATGAACAAAATACCATGATGTAGGAAATATATTTATATTTCTAATGAATATTTTTAGTAAAAAATATGTCTTATATAACACCATATAAATATTAATTTACTAAAAGATTTTTGTTAATGTCAATTTTGACTTTACATTAAATTAATTAATCCAAATTATCATTATCAATAACATGTGAATCAATGGGGACCCAAAATCTACCCAAGGTTGCCTATGGTGGGAAAATACTTATCTAATAAGGTTAGGAGAGTTTTTAAGATAATTTTTAACTATTATAATATTCTTTTAACCTTGAACTACCCTATTTACTTTTAACTGTGGTAAATAAAAGTAAAAAAGTTACTATTCAACAAAAATTATTTTTATCTAATTGGACCACATTTCACACATTTATATTAACCATGTCTCTTGGATTTTTCGAAATTTAACTCATAGAAGCGCTAAAATTAAGTTTTATGAACAATTGCAAAAGCTCCTAGAGGTGGGTAAAAGACGGTGAAAAGTTCAATACAATTTTTATAAATATGAAATTATTATTAAATGACTCGAATGAATTTCATTGAACGTATATAAGTATTATGTATCTACTTTTACCTAAAATAAATTTAAATCAAATTAATGATTATTTAAATTAAATGTCGGTTTTATCCAAAAACATAGTGTTTTCACTATTCATCAAAATTTGATGTTTTTCAAAAAAATACAAAAAATTAAGCCTTAGCTATATTTGATATTCAGAATTCAAAAATGATGTCTACTTTTCAAAATTAAAAATATATAAGTAGAATTAGTTAATTTTAAAATTAATTCTCGTTACCAAAACAAATAGCGTGTCTTTAAGAAATAATAACTACCAAAAATCGACACTTGTTTATGTCCAAATTCAAAATGAAATCAATTTCAATGACCAACATTGGATTAAATGGTAAAATTATATTATAATAAAAATTTAGATCCAATTAAAAAGAAAATATAATCATATAAAATATTATGATGAAAAATGTTCTTTTTATTTAAAATATAGTGTTTTTTTAATATTCATCAAAATATGAAAGTTATCAGAATAGTATGGAAAATTTATCCAAATAAAATTTTTATATCCTAATTCCAAGGAAGAATTTTATTTTGTCAACTTGAACTTATAAACATGTAAAAAACTAGATTTAACATGGTACGCCATCAAAAGGTGGAAAAAATTCATTTTTTGAAAAATACTTATTTTACCTGAAAATTTATTTTGTTCTCATACCATGTCATAGAAAATATGTAAGATTAATAATAATGTTATAAAATTAAAAATTTAGTATATAATATTCATAATGGATAGTCCATATTAATATTATAATAATATATCTATGTTTAGTGAAACCTGGTATTGTGTACTAGACATGCTATCGAGGAAGGTCGTGATTGTGTGTAATGCAAGCCAAGTCAGGGTGGAGTGTAGTGTAAGGCTTATTTGTTATTACGTATAATAGAATAAAACCATATTTCATTTATACATTAAATAAAATCTATGCTTAATGTTGCTTAGAATAATTTCTACAAAATAAACTTTAAATTACGTGTAACACGAGCCAAGAATAGTGTTGCGTATACTGCAAGCTAATACGGTGTTACGTATAACGCAAGATAATCTTGGTGTGGCGTACAACAGAAGAATTAAATGAAATTAAAAAGAATAATTCTAATAAAATCACAGGTTGTTACAATAATCATATATATTCTATATGTTACCATGTTAATTTAAGATATTCACCATCATCCTCCCACTCCTCTCCCTCTTGACCTAGAAATAAAAACACCACCACAATATGATGTTTTACCAAAATAATGGATGATGTGTCTTCAATATACATTACATCCAGATAAGATGATCATAAAAACATTTTAATGGTTGAATCATAATTTAATGTTAATTTTTAACCAGTTTTATATTTTGGAATAAACTTTTGTTAAGACATTAAATTATACGAAGAAACAACATCATGATTATTTAGGAACCACAAAAAATGTTATAAAAAAATATCATTAATGTTTCATCTATAAATACGTCATCATATATGATAAGATAATGATTTATGGTATGATTATATATTCATTAATCATATTTATACCATTTCATTCAACTTCTAGAATTTTATTTCTATAAAACATGAAAATAAAATACAAACCATACATGGAAATCATGTAAATAATGCACCTAAACTATAGAAAAAACAAAATAATAATAATTATTGGGTTAAATAATGTTCCAAAATAATCATATATGGTTTGATAAACATTAATATTCCTTTTTAAGATAATAATAACACTTTTATAACCATTATAAAATATTTTTAAATGACCTATCAGTAAAACAAACACGAGGTTAGGGAATTATAAACCCTATTTCAATTATTTGGGTTAACCTTCTACCGAATTAGCTTTGTGGTTTTAAAATCATTTCTGTAATGAATTTTTGTTTATATTATGTTTTATTTTTTGTATTTAAATTTTATACATATATTTATTTTGATAAATTTATTATCATATTGATTATATGTTAATTGTAGGTGAGTTTTCATATAAAATTCTCTTTTAAAATTCTATTTTTACAAAATTAAATGATATATATTTATGACTATTTTATGGTTCTGGGGAATTGTTTATGTTTAAGGGTGGTAGATATGTCTCCCTCAAATGCATTGGGTATATGTATGTTGGAGTTTGGCTATATGGTTACTCCATGTGTAACTACTTTATTCACAAAAATGTTATGGTAGTAGTGAGGGTTAAAAATTATTAGGTAACCGAGAGGGTTAAAAGATAATATAAGAAATGTTCCAAGACACCTTTATTATTCTTGTTTATGATATTTATATTTTTTACGAATTTTGAGGAAATCTCAGGTTTCACAATGTTACTAGATATGGGTGACAAGTATGTCTTTTTTGAAAATGATTTTATACGTTACAAGTATTCATGTAATAATGTGTTATTTTCTTATTTTTATACACCTTACTAATACTTTTGTACTCAATACATGTTTTTAATGATTTTCACAGGTTTTAAGGATTTTTATGAAAAATAACGAATCCATGTTAATATTTAGGAATATTTTTCAATGGAACCATTTTTTATTCGAAATGGTTTATTCATAGGAAGAAATGAATAATATTTTTATGGTATCCACTCTATATTATTGTGGAATGTTATTACTGTATTATGTACCAATTTTATAACTCTTTTACCATGAAAGGATATTCACTATTAATGGAAGTGAGTTTTTGACTAAATTCAATATTTTGTAATTTTATAAGTACATTATATTATTACATTATTATCAATTATATATTCATACAAAAATAGATTAATATGAGCTAGTGAAAATGGATAGATCTTGTCAAGGACTATGACTGATCAATCCACCAACATCCCAGTAAGGCAAACACGGTGAAAAATTCTCAATTAAAAGTGATCATGCATCATTATCAGTGATGATAATTGAAAAGGTCTAATATTCTAAGATTTATAGAGGATGGACATGGGTATCATTAATGGATGTGTATCATCAATCCATTCTAAAATGATTGTTCAACCATCCCTCGTGGAGAAAATAAATGATGTTAAAAGAAAAGATGTGAAAATTCAAAAAGGGTGAAGGCATTAGATATGGGAAATTATCTATTTTTATGAATTATGTGGAAGGATTTGTATAATCAAGGTCATGATTATGTGTACCATCTGATCCAGAGATAAAGAATAAGATTTTGAATAACGCAAAAAACTCAACCTTATCTATCCACCTATGGATCAAAAATATGTATCAAAATATCTATGTAAATTTTTAGTGGGACAATGTGAAGAATTATATTATTGAATATACATAATTGTGTGTGTTATGTCAACATGTGAATGATTAAATAAAAATTTCTAAGGGGATAATGGAACCACTACTCATACCAACATGTAAGTGGGATAACATTATCATGGATATTTTCAACAGAAATAAATGGAACTCCATAGGAAACCACACTATATGGGTCATTGTGGATCGTTATACAATGAAAAATCACTTTATCGCAATTTGAGAGGACTTACCATTGGATAAACATGCATAAATATATATCAAACTAGTACATCACCCGTGAAAATTCATGGGAATATTCACATTCCTGTTAAAGGATAAGGTTCAACACCATTTAAAAAAATATTATTGTTAATTAACCCGACATATTTATGAGGAAAAAAGATGATAATAATAGTACAAATACATTAGGTAATTTATAGAGAAAGAAAAATAAAAAAATGGACAATGAAATTGGTAGTGAGAAATTAAAATAGATAAATATATTGTTGAATTGAAAATAAATGATTAATAAATATGAAATTACAACTTTGGTTGTAGGTATGAAATACTTCAATGAAACTAAAATTATGAAAAATGAATTTTCTAGTGGTACATAATACATAATATGCAGTGATTATACTAAATGAATTAATAGTTGGTTTATGTAGGGCATTACAGGATGAAAACAGATGTAGTAACCATAGTTTTCGAGACCTATAATTGTTCCTTTCGAACTCCACCCATCATTATCATTATTTGTACCTCCCCCTGCATTACCCTCATAGAATTTGTGGTTCCTAAACTTTATAGATGATCTGGACACTGTACAAGGAATATAAATGAACAGAGAGAGCATTATATCAAATAGGAAATTCTACAATAACCTCAATTTTTGGTTTTAGATTCTCTTGATTTGGCATTGGTGATGTGCATTCCATTTCAAAAACATCCATAATATCGACGTTCCTGGACAGGGATGAAGAGTTTCAATTATTATGAGATGGGAAAGTGAAAACTGGGAACCAAAATAGAATTTTTATTCCAAGGAATATCCAAAATAATTATTTTGTACAATGTTTTTATAACTAGCTAGGTCCTTTATTGAAAAACTATCATAGTTTTGATCCCAATAGTCAATTTTCCATAAATGAGCAATGAAACCACTTTTATCAACGTACCATAATCAATGTTATTTCAGAGTAAAAAATGAAAAATGTTCCTTCAAAATAATCAAACAAAAGTTGTGAATACAAATTCAAATTCAACTCAATACAATAGTTGAAACTTCTATACCTACAAGGATACCAATAGTCACCAGGTTCTTAATGTCCATTGTGCAATATCTTAGGTCCTTAGTCAAAAAATGACAAAGAGAATAAATGAAAGATAGAAAAGTAGCCAAATAGATTGGTCTGTTTTCAAGGATGAATGCACACAAGAATCAGAGGGTGCAAGTCAGAAGAGTCCCAACTCCAAAAGTCCTTACATGAACCTCAGTCAATAAAATGGATAATAAAAATCACAGAAGTATTGAATGGTTTAGGCCATGAAATGTGTTATGTTACATTGGAAAAACAAATATAGGAAACAAAATAAATTTACTCATTAATACAACATATTTATAATTATTTTTTCACATCTTTGTACTTGTTTTAATCTTAAACCCACAGAACATGGGAAAAATAGAATTACACTTCAATTTTTTTATTTAGAGATCCAGAGACAAACAAATGATACATGCTAATAGTTGAACACATTATTTAACAAACAAATGATACATTCTACAAGTGAACAACAATTGATACATCCTAACAGTTATAAAAATTATATTGTATAGATTGAATACTGGAAAAATTTCATGTGCAATGGTATTTTTCATGACACAGGATATATTAATAATATTAAAACAGAAAATGATTAGTAGAACATATTTAAAATGAATTTTCTGTACTCTATCTAATGTAATACATATTGCAATACAATAGTAATTCTGAAATCAATAATGAAAAGAATACGAATAGTGAATATGTAAGGTTACCTTCTGATTGTAGTAACCGATTTCATTCTATTTTTTCAGTTTTTCCTGGTTATATCTCCCCTTAGTATGGTGTGTAATTCATAAATATGACTTTTCATTGCGATGCAGTCTGGAGAGGTATTATCACTATGTTTCAGACCATCCTCACTATAAAAATAATGTGACATATTATTCTACATAAAGGATATTGTTATAATAAATAGAACCTATAAACAAAATTAGTTGACCAACACTTCAGGAAAAAATATCTGTTAATAATTATATGTCAGTAATATCCTACCTAGAATGTTGTCTGATTTTTCTATAGTGGACCAAAACTTCTGGATGTTGGTTGACAATAATGCCAATCCCTACAATAATTAATATTCAGTGAGAAAAAAGAGTTAGGGAATGTCATTCAGTGTACAGTATATACTCATTATAAAGGAAAAATACTGAAGAAGAGTTATGAAGTTTACATATTGTCATATGAGAACAAAAAATTCAATGTGTTTTAATAATATAAAAATTTTAAATAAAACTAAAAAAATCTGTATTTTCTTCTCCAATTATATAATGAATAAAAAAGACAATGATGAAAAAATATCTAACTAAACAGACGAAATATTTCCAGTTTAAGAAATCCAATTTCACTGTTGCAGCCAACTCCTAAACATCTACCACTATTATTTTTCTACAACACAAGTGTAAAAAGAATATTACAATAATGTGGAATATGTTTTCTAGTAAATATAAATTAAAAAACTAAAATTAGATCCTCTTATTGGTCAATGGTAATACTTGTGAAGATTCACTACAATGATGATCATATATAATAATCTTAAAAATAATTGTTGTTATTTAAATTTTATAGTGTTATTAATGAAATTTTTGTAATTACAATATATAGTTACCTTAAAATCATATAGATCAATCTCTTTTATACAACTAATTTCAGGATAAGTACCCAAAAAAGAGACATTTTTGGTTTCCAAGTATTGTGTTGTTATCTTTGCATAATACCCCCATACGCTGCAGTTAATTTATATGCCTCTATAAAAAAAATACAGAAACATTGTTTAAAATTATAACATTTCAATCAAATTGACATAGAAGAAAAAACATACTAACAAGTCATCCTATAAATAAAATTGTATTTTTTTGGTGGTCACAATTATAGGGTATGAAAGATAAATATTTCAATATTTTAAACAAAATCAAAAACCATTTGAAAAACATTAAAACATTATGATGTCACCCTCTACTGAAACAATATCATATGTTACTAGAAATTATCAAACTCAGGACTATGCAGTGGGACCTGTACTTGTGTTAATAAAATGCAGTAAACATGTATTGAATAATCATAGAATTTAAAAAACTATATTGGTTATGAAATGTACCTATTAAGTGTTGTTCCAGATCCTGTTTCTCAACAATGCCATTAAATGAAGTGAATTCAAAACTTAATATTGAATTATTACCATTCTCAATGGAAAACTAAAAGAAATACTTTGAAACAATGAAAACATTATAGTCCCTTGGTTTCATCTGGCACCTAAAGTAATACAGCTTTGAAATCCCTATCATTCAAGGATAAAATGAATATTATAATGAAATGGTATTTTTTCAAATAAATTAGAATTGACAAGGTACAAAATAGTAACTGGTTTTGGTATATGGTAATACTTACTCATTAAGACTCACTACTATAAATATAAAATATAGTAAGGTTAAAAAGTATGTTTTAGTGTGAAATTATTTATTTTAATAATGAAATTTATGAAATTATTTTCCATTGACAGTCAGTTGCTTGTGGAATCAACAAAATGTTTTCAACATTGTACTGAATCATCCACATCAAAAGCTTCCAACACATTTTTCTGGAAAATATAATGATTGAAAATAAGAATAAATATTGAAATAAATAATTTAGAAGAGGTTTTTATAGTGAAAAATAGAAGGATAAATGGTAGAATGGCATACCTAACAGGAGTTTTCAGAATGAAAGATGTTGGGTCTTTCATTGTGTCAATTCTATTTTACAGGTCCCATTATTCTCTAAGTTTGACATGTCTACCCATTACCCATTATGTTGGATACTTATTGGTAATCATCTTACACATAGCTGACTGAAGCCAACCAACAAAGCCAGACATCACTCCAATTCACAGCTAACACATAACCACCACCAACATGATAACAAAACAACAATGTTGAAGCCACACAAAGCTACACAAATAAGAACATCACCATGGGAAGAAATTACATTATACATGTAATGTAAAACTTTTATAAAAATATATAATTAAGAGTACCTAGTATTTGTAGGATACATATGGTAATATATCATCTAGTAAATAAAGTATGTTATGAATACCAAAACTGCAACTCGTTTTGAAACATTCGAATAAATTATGATTCCTAAAAGAATAAATAGAAGATTAAATATCATCTTACAAAATGAAATAGTTGTTTCAATTGATGAAACGGAAGAACATATCACAGTTATTAAATCACCTCATGAACTTGTTAATAAAAAGATGATAGTAGTCATCTGATTCATTGTTATAGTGAATCCCACATTTTTGGATGTTGGGTTGATAGTGTTGTGGATCCCTAAAGTGGAATGACGTTGAATAATTACCTAAAAGGGTTTATATATAAGCTCATATTTATGTTTTTATATGAACCTAAATAGATAAAAAGTTATAGGAAGACAAATCCTAGACTTATACAGCGCTCATGTTTCTAGGCCAGTGGAGGCTGCTATGGAGATTTAATCTTGAATTCTATAACTAATATGGTAGGTTCAGTCAATATTATCCCACAAAATGGAATTCAATTATAAGTAATTCTAATCATTTTTAAAGGAAAACACATTAAAAGGGTTAACATTAAAATGTATACTCTTTAATAACAAAAATATTCATGTTACACCTTTGACTGAAAGGATTGGATTTAGATGACAACTGCAATTTGATTACATATGCTAATACCCTCATCAACTTTGGTATTAATGCTACATAAATATTTAAACCATATATTAACTAACATCACAACCTATAAAAATATCCTTTGAAATGATCTTTAATCTATAGGAATAGTTCATTTAATACAAGAATAATTATACGCAATAAGGATTCCAATATTTTTTATTTTTCAAAATTTGTACCACCAAAGGTGAGAAACTTTTATGAATTCCAATCAGATATGTATAGAAACACTACATTAACTATCAATTCCAAGAATTTGAAATAGCTAAGGGAGTGATTGTCGGAAAGTCAAGATTCACATGAAACCTGGATAGTGGATTACTTTTACAAAAAAAAGTGGTGAATGGGGAGACCTATAATACTCACCTCGCAGAAATGATTCAAATATAATAATGGTAGTGGATGTAGCATTTGATTATAAAAAATGAAATTCCAATGTCTAGGAATCATCTGATGGAGTCTCTTACTATAGTACATGGTTGATCTTTTTCAGGAAAATACACCTACCCGCTTACAGTATCAATAGAAATTCCAACCCTCTACATCTAGTCAATCACAGGTCCATCATGTGCTTCTTAAAGCCCCTTATGAATATGGAGGATGTTATGTTTTGACCCCATGATAGAATCTAAATAACCCAACACACAAAGATTCCTCCAACTATACACAACAATTGGTTTAAAAAAATAATTCAAACCAACCTAAATAATGAGAATAAAAATTTAATACATATTTTTTTTACTAAACCTATTGTACTATAATAATAGACATAATTGATATTGGGTTGGTAAAAATTGAATGGTTTAAACAACCTCAATTAACCTGTGAAAAGAACCTGATATTGACATTATATGCATGTTTTTATTTGATTTCTTTATATAGAAATGCCAATGTGTGCATTTATACATTTATATGAAAAGTGGATAGTAAAGGCAATGTAGTATAAACTAAGAATACCGACACCCAAATGGATAAATATGTAATTTCATAGGTTTATATAACTATTAAAAATGATACATGAAATCTTCATGTAGTAAAAAGTGAAATTTGTAGCAGACAAACAATGGATATTATGTATTAAATAAAATTTGATAAGAATACCTGATTTGAATTATATGATCAGATGTATTAGAAATCTGATAGATCCGTTACTTTAAGTAGTTATATAAGAAGCCTTATTAGAATTCATATATATTGTATATGTCGATGTAGTTAAAATTTATTAGCATGAATAATGTAACATGAAATCACATACCTCTTAATTTTGAATATTTTATTCTGAAAATAGATTAGTAGCATGCGCTAAAAAAATTATAATACCTTAATATCAGAATGGTTCTATCATTCAATATAATTGAATTAATATTGGAGCCAGAATTCCATGAGCAGTAGTTATTCAAGGCATGGAATGAAACCATATAATTCATTATGGACAATAAAGGAAATGTAATATAAATTTTGATGGTAGACACCTAACTAACTAATTATGTAATTGAATTGATTTTTACCTTTGTTAAAAAGTGATACAGTAATGTTTCATGTAGTAAATAGTGGAAGCAATAAGTAAGAAATAGTCAATGTTTTGTATTGAATAAAATTAGATAGACATACAAGGCTTGTATGATATGGTCATGTGTATTATAACCCCAATCGTGCGGTACTTGCAAGTAGTTATGTAAGAAGTTATATAAATGTTCATTGATATAGTATGACTCAAAGTAGTGGGAATTTAATATCATATATATAGTAAACTGAAATCACATACCTGTAGTTGTTGAATAAATTATTCTAAAAACATATCAAGAAGTGTGAATTGACACATGTCATGTAGAAAGAATAAAATTTTAAACATAAATAGGTTTTGCCCGAACACATGTGTTTCAATTGAAATTGGTTTGTTGTGTAATAATGAAATTATAGATGTAAAAAACCATATAATATTATCTTATTGTTTAATGAAGAAAAAATATATATTAACACACCTAATAGTTCATGCACCTGAAAATCGATTTCATGGATGAGAATATAATAAAGAAGACAGTACATTAATTAAATATGGAAATAATATGATGGAAAAAACATATTAATACATATTTGAATGTCTATGGGATTGTGAAGTGGAAAATATTCCCTAGCAATGTGATGAGTCATCGACATGTTGAGATGATAAATAGATCGAGAGAAGTATGGTAAAATAAGATATATCATTGTAATGTAGTAAGTTTTAATTGACACATTTCTTCAATGAAGAAGAAAAAATGAAAATAATATGTTTTCATGAATCAACATGAGAATTCATTACTGCTAATCATCCGTGTGACCTAGTCAGTGTAAAATTGTTTTCTTAAATAAACTAATATAAATTGAAGACAAAAAAATCAAATGAATACAGTCAAACCAAAATATAAATCTGAATACATATTCATCATAAATACTAAGAATAATTTGGAAAAATCATTCCAAATATACCAATTGTAATGAATATCAATGTGCGGAACCATAATGAAATCAATATATGTTGCATGGAATAACCTAAAACTTATCTCAGTTGAAGTTTATAATTTAGAAACCGAATATAAAAAATCAGGTAACAAAAAATGATCCAAATGTAATATGAAATTCATGTGAAAAATTATATGAAAAGTGGAAGAAAGTATTTAGATTTTAGAATGTTTATTTATTCATATACTTGAGGTACGAAAGTTATTCAGTAGGAAATAGGGGTTTATGAGGTAGTGAGTGGAAGATAAAAACTGCAAAAAAGATTCTGAGGAGATGGTAGAGGATGATCCAGATATAGAGAAGCCAAATACATATGAGAAAAGTGCAGATGATCTAGACTTAGAGGATTCATACTTGGTGGATCTGGATGTGGTGGAACTGAATATAAAGGAGCTAACATGTAGGAGCCAGATGCAGCTGAGGTGGAGCATGCAGAGTTGTAGGAGGTAGAAACAAAGCAGGTGGAAGATTATAATATGAAGGTGTAGTTGGAGCTGATGATGGAGGAAGGAACCCTAGACGATAAGACAGGTGTTGGTAAGGTCGGCGTCGTAGGAAAGATTCAAGAGCAAGAAACTGGAAGTGGGAAACCCAAATCATAGTAGTTTTCTAGGGTAACACATCTGCTGAATTTGAATATCAATGTCTACTTCGAGAGTTCAGGTAGAAGGCAGTAGGTAAAATGGTAATTTTCTCTAATTTTTGGTGACATGGTTTAATGGTAGCTTGAAACATCAGTCTGGGTACACCTGGGTTTAGTACATATAGTTGACTTGTGGTAAGGCTCTATGAAGTATCACCATATATTCTATCTGATAGAGATACACGATTCACGAAGATGTTCTGGAAAAGTCATCCTCAAGCTCTAGGCACTGAACTGAACTTATGGACACCCAATCATCATCAATCTTATGGTTAATTGGAGTGAACTATTCAGACACTAGTAGATATTTTGAGAATTTGTTATTTATACTTTAATGGAAGATGGGACTAACATATTTTAATGGTCTAATTCTTCTACAACATTAGTTTCTACTTGAACATCTGAATGGAACCATACGATTCACTTTATGGGAAATGATGCCAAGAAATGCATTAATGGTATGAGGATAGTGAGAGTAAGCCTCCAGGCCATGTAATGGTCGATGAAATGGTAGAGATTGTGAATAGTATTCAAAAGCACATCATGGAAGCCCATAGTTGACAGAAGAGTAATGCATGCAATATTCGCTGATACCTTGAGTATATAGATAGAGATAAGGTATTTCTATGCATATCTCTAGGGAAGAAAGGTCATGATTTCTGGGACGAAATGAATGTTATGCCTGAGGTACATCGACCCAAACGATATTTTTGATCATGTCTGGGCTTTGGTATATCGACCGACATTTCCACCTACCATTTCTAAAGTACATGATATCTTCCATGTATCCTTATTATAGAAGTAAATACAAGACCATTTACATTTTCTCTCTTTAAAGGTGGTATAGTTGTAGTATGATCTTTCTTACGATGTGATTCCCTTAAATATCATGTTTAAGAGGGATAAACATCTATGTAATAAGACTACTCACCTGGTCATAATACTATTGATGAACCATGTGTATGAAGAGGCGACAAGGGAACTAGAGAAGGCAATGAAGAAAAAGTACTCTCACCTATTTATGGATTTTAATGTAAAATGAAATTTCCTGGGAAACATTTCATATGGGGGAATAATGTATCCTACCTTATGTTATATCTATGAATATTAACTTTTTATAATTATGTTATTTTATCACATGAAATCACAACATAATTAACTAATTATACTATGTAACCTTTAAACATAATATTTACTCTCCTATTATTTAAAATTTTAAAATCTCACATACACGGTTGGGATCAGACAGATGTTTCGAGTTCAATAAGACAATGTTAATTTTTTGGTGAATAACAACCTACCCTCATGAATAGTAACCTACCCTTATGAATATTACTATAAAATTTATGAATATTAAATCATCTAAGAGAATAATAAACTCTCCCTTGAATGCATAAATAAAATTTAGGTATATTATAAGTGAAAATATGACCATATTAAAAGTATTTGTATTTTTGTATATCAAAAATAATTTATTAGACTTAAAAAATTAATTTAATTGAAAATGAAATTTCCTAAAAGGTTTTCATAAATTAACAATTTTATGTCTTCTAATTGTATATAAATTTTATAATACGGAATAAATTTTTTGTACCCTATACATTGAAAATGGTTATGGAGGATTTTTTAAATTTCTCCAAAATAATTTAACTTTTGATGAATAATATTATTTTAATAATTTAGAATAAATGATAATACCTGAATTTATGCATCATGATTGAGTAATGGATGATGTTAATCCACCTTTAACTTTAATCACTTACACATATTACTATTTTTAGTCACAATAATCATTACTATTTCTTTTCTTATGAAAAAATAACAATGTAATGATTAAAATAATATGAAAACCCTCCTCCCCTCAACTATAATAACCACTCACACTCCCCTCTCAAACATTGTTTATTCCGTAAATTCAACCCCAATATCTCTCCAAGAACCACCCAAATGTGAAAAAGCTTTTGGTTTCCTAAAAATAAAAAATTCACTCCAATTAAGTGGCTCTCAATGACGATTAAATCAAGATGTAAAATCCTCTATTAATTTCATTAATTTTATTTTCATGTTCCATAGTTCTGTTTTCTATCATAATCGCCCCTCAACCAAATGGTATGATGAAAACATTAAAATAAATGTAATATAATTTTGTCATGATAATGTGATAATTCATTATCAACTCTTTATTAACCCATATTTTTTTGAATGAAATGAAAACAACATCTGAGATGTGTTAATTATCACATTCAAGAGAAACGAGTTATATATTTCTGTTACTATATTAAATTCTAGTAATGAGACCATTTTTATGTTTAAAAAATTCTAATAAAAATTAATTTCATTTAATGTGATATTCTGTATTCCTTTTTCAATCATCATTTAAAATAAAAATACAATACAAGTTAATTATAAGAAAAATAACCAAATTAATCCAAGAATTTATCATTACTGTTTTATATAATGATTCTCCTTCAATAAAAATTACTAAAATAATTTTATAACCATTTAATCTTATGGAAGCATTATAATGTCATATAACTTCAATTTTGGACAACTATTCTCATCATATATGTTTAAGTGAACATCAATATAAGTGAACCGTTCCTTAAAACCAATGCAGTAAAACCGACCAAACAAAGAAATTAAAGATATTAACACATCAAAAAAGTACATGAATGAACATAATAAGGTTATAATAAATGAATTATATTTAATTTAGGATCTTTAATTATTAATTACTGACCATAATTTAATTATTCAGTTCATTAATATCATGCTGAGAACAATGTTAGACAAAAGGCAAAGGATTCTTTATTTCTCATATTGATTCAAGAATATCCTTTATGTTATGATCTTTTATGTGTTGTTACTAATGATGGTTTATTATTTTTAACCTCCTCCATAGATCCCTCATGATTTATAGAAGAATATAATTAGCTTTCTCTCCCATTAATCCTTATCAAGAACACCAAGAACCATGCCGATATTCGGTATGATATTCAGCCTAAAACTCTATTTTTCCTTGAGGATATTCTAACTCTCTTTTTACCCAAATCAAATCCTCTATTATGTTTAGGTACATATTAAAATTTTTATATTTCCAAAGTCATGTATCAATAACTATTAATCATTCTTTTTTGGGGATATACCAACATTTATGTGATTCCCTCCTCAACACTTCCTGATAATTAAACCCATTATATGTGAACATTGTGATTTCATACCCAAATATAAGTTCACAATACCATATGTTTATAGCCACCATTTTTGTTTAAAACAATTTTTAATTATTAATAATTTCTTGGATCACATCTGGTTTTATACAAATGAATATTCCCTTCTCAATTTTGATGATGCTTTTTTATTTTCCTTAAAACCACACTATAGTGTTTTAATGCTAACATATATTATATACTATTATTAAATATTTCCACTTCTGTTTGACATAACATAAAATTATATATACCAATTTTACAATATTAATATCCTTATATGTCTAAATTCTTTTATTTCAGGGTGTCTTTTATGATTCTCCCTTCTATAACATGATTATGATACCCATTTATTTCCTTGGGTAACCTTATTATTATGAATGATTCTTTATGTAGAAAGCATATTAATGAACATGTCATGATGGTTGTGCCTAGAAATATCTATAATGAATTGTGTAATTTGGAGTCTCATGAGACTTTATGTGCAACTGTCTTGGTGGTTTTCCCTTACTTGTGCAACCATGTGTAACGGTCATGGTGGTTAACCCTGACATGTTCTCCTCTATGTGAGACGATCCTTAACTCGGGATAAATTCATGTTTTATATAAATTTTTAATTATTTTAACTCAATTAATTTATGATCCCATTTTTATATATTATTAAATCACATGTTCCATGCATTTTTTATCAGTATTTTATACCTTCTAATCCATGTGAAAAATATTTTTTATAATGATTTTCCATTACAGGGATTTTTATCTCATCAATTTGTTCATGTTTTCCCCTAGATATCCTATGCATATGTATGAGAAAAATGGAAGATCAAGGCTTTTTTTTAAGTTTAAATTAATGATTTTTTATAATGTTTAATGTTTTAAGTACCTAGTTTTCCGATACTCTAGATTTTAGAATCCTTGTCTTGTAATATGATGTTTTTTATGCATAAAATCATGTAATGATATGTGTAAAAGGCTAAGGTATCTATATTTCAGGAATTGTTTCTATTAAAATTTATAAAAAATTAATTTATATTAAATAAAAAATAAATCATTCAGCAACATTATTCACCTAAAAAATTAATTTATTTCAAAGATATCAATAATAATTAAAATTTACACTGATATCTTAATGACATAAAAAATTTCAATATTAATGTGAAAAATATAGGTCTTTATAGATTTCGTTCTACTGATCTTAAAAATAAATTTAATATAATATATTTCCAATTAATTTATAGAACTTCTCAATATGAAAAATGGAATCATAATTTAATGAAAAAAATAGAATAATAATATTTCACTACTTCTGTAGAGTTTTAATCATTGTAAAAAATAATATAAAAATAATATAATAGATTGAAACTCAACTAAGATGTTTTCTTCTAATACATACTATGTATTTTATTCTGTTAATGTTTTTCATGTAAAAATTTAGATGAGGCTATTATCTAATCCAATAAATTCACATTATAATCCCTATAAAATACTTTATAACTATAATATTTTCACAGATTTTTAAAAAATAGTTAAAATCATAAATAAATGATATAAGATTTTTTATGATTAATAATGATAATAAATTGCATGTGATTTAGTATAAAAAATTATAATATTTTAATTTCAATATATCCAAATATGTAATTTTTAATATTTCATAGTACATATTATGATTATTTTAGAATCAATGACATCCGATCATTTTTTACATTATTCTTTTAATGTCAGGATATAGGTTAAACATTTTGTGAATTAATTATATATTTATATTTATCATTAAAAATGTATTTTATGAAAATTTTAATCTATCTAATGTAATGGTTTTGTGAAAAAAATAAGAAAATGGATTTTCTATTCCCAAAATTACTTTAAAAATATAATCATTTTGTTTGTGATCTGGAATGAAATTTTTTTATATATATATAAGGTTTTCTCATGAGTAGTATTCTAGTTTTATGAAAATCAAATTATAACACTATTATCACAATGGATTTCTGTTTGACTAATTCCCAATACGAAGATATTGTTGCACTCTTCATCCAAATAACAATAGAATCAAAGCATCCAAGTATCAATTTTTTTGATTCAACAGTAGAGAGTATACCTGAGGTTGTTTTCTTTGTAGAACCATGAGACGAGTGATTCTATAAGAAAATGTTATTTCTTATAATTAGTATTTTTATCCGACCAAAACCTTCCATATTTCCCAAATTATTATATTTTTTGAGTTAATTTTTTCTGGAAGTAATAAAATACACTACGCATGAGAGAAAATTCCATGTAACTTTAAATTGGTTTGAAATATTTGAAATGATATTTATTTGGATTATCTAGAAATTTCATTGGAAACCATATTTAAAAAATAATTACAAGTCTATTGACTATTAATTATTATAAAAATATAACCACATTTTTAAATGAATTAATATCATGGTTGACTGAGATTACTACTTGAGAATATATACATGATGCATTGTAATGAAAAATTCATCAAATATCTAATACTTTTAAAATATTTTCAAATATTTTATTTTATTTATTTTGAAATTTGAATACAAATTTAAAAATTATGTTCAACTATTATACTAATTTCAAACTTACTAACAATAGTTTTTAACAAAAAACTAGAATGTAATTTTTTCCTTCATTTAAAAATGATTCATAAAAAACTAACTAAAAGGTTATGGTTAAAATATTACATTACAAATTGTTTAGGGTATTAATTTCCCTCAACCAAATTATTTTTATGTAAAAATATAGCATGTATATCAAACTAAACTCATGTGTCTAATTTACGGTTGTGTAGTAATTTGGTAAATTTTCATATTTTTTCAATAAATTAATATCTTCAAATTATGTAGTTTTATTGAAGTAATCATCCTATTTGACAAAACCAATAATAAATAATTTTTTTATAATGGTTAGATATATAGAAAAATATAATGTGAAGTGATGGAAGATAAAATTAGGATATAATCGATTGAATATATTCGGAGAAATGAATCACCATAATATATAATTATTATTTAAATAGAATTAATAAAAATATATTTATATTATGTACTATTATTCAATTTATATCACATTTCTTTTATCAAAATGAACTTTACTACAAGAATAGAAATGTTGTTAATACATACAAAAAATTTCCAAACATCATTATATAAGAAATGATTATGTTAATAATTTATAAAACATATCCGAATTTAATCTCTCAATTATTCATCTATAATTTACTTCTCAAACACAAATTTGATGTATGATGTTTGAATTCATTTAATAAATTTTTTGAAGATTTTAGTAGCATTCCCACTTCTCTAATGACGTCATATGTTGGATTATTTTTTATTATTTTCTATTACACAAGTAAAATAATTATGTTGTTTCTCGTCTAGTGTTTTCCAATTTTATATTGATATTATTTTATATAGATAATGAAAAAAATTGATATAAATTATAGATGACTAAATTTTGGAGGATGTGGTTTAAATTCTAGTAAATTAATTTGTGAAGTTTCAAAATAATCATCCTGTGGATTAAAATATAAATTCTTAAAAAATATATATAATATTTGAAAAAATATTAATGAGTTATTCCAAAAACAATAATAGTTATTTTATTTAAAATTTTTGTGACCCTTATTAGTTATATAATAATGAATAAAAATTCCTTCATCACCCAGAGGAAAAAATGTATGAATTAGATCGATATTATTAAAAACTAATATTTTACACCCAACTACTCATATTTTTGAAGTTTTTTTTATTACCCACTATAACTCAAATGTTTTTTATTAAGGTAAGGATGAGTAAAACACAATTTCTTTTAACAAGTAGTTTTAATATACTTAGAAAAAAATTATAATAATGAAATTTTCATACAATTTTATTTAAATCATTTCTTGAAGAATCTTATTTTCTATTCTACTAATAAATTATGTTGAGATGTTCTCTAGGATAATGAATTATGAGTAATATATTTATTACTCTATGTTTTTTTAAATTAAGAGTTTTCAATATCACCACTATTATTACTCTATATGATAATTTATAGTATATTTTTAAACTTTTCAATGGACTTATGAAAAATTGTAATTAAAAATAATGATTTATTTTTTGGATAGTACAAATATGAGTAAATACCTTGTACCCACAAAAACATATTTAGTATTGAAAACATAATATTAAAAAATCATTTATTCATACCTATAATCATGAGATAATTTTATCTATTACAATCAAAAATAATAATATATAAATATTGGATGACATAAATAATCATGATCCTTCTATGTTTAAAGTTACATATATTTATAAAAATATCTTAGATAACAGTACCCATGACATTAATTTTCAATTTCAACAATATTCATAGTAATTTAAAAAAAACAATTAACCATTAGATGTCATCAGTGTGCTTGATATTATAATACTTTTTTATTTCATAATCAATTTTAATGATAATAATATAATAAAATTTATTACCATTAATTTAAAATTCTTTTTATATTTAATAAAGATTCATAAAATTCAATAGTTATGATAATACCCTATTATAATACATGCTATGTAAATATTCATCAATGGAACAATGAAAAAATGTTAGAGATTAGAATGGAAACATGTTGGTGTCTTTTAATATTATCTCCATCACCCATGTTCACTCATATTACAGATAATTATATCCTAGTTAAATATTTAGGATAAACCACACCAATTAACTCCCACATTATTTACCTTTTAAAAAAGTGAACATTACTTATTGATTTAGAGAGATATATCTAGATCACCCATCATATAAGATATACGAGGCTCCCTCTTCATATAATTTGTATTAGTATCACCTATAAATTACTTTTTATTGGTTGTACTAATCATAGATAATAATATAATAATACCATAAATTAATATTATTCATGGATGATTTCATTTTCATTATCAAACATTTGATAATTGATATCATTCTTATATATCTACTCTTACACATTAAAAGAAATCACGTTTCATATTGATCACATTAAAATAGTCATTATAATCGATCCATAGAATGAATATGGATGTTATCACAAGATAATATTTCTAGTGAGGCAAATGAATCATTAAAGGATGATATCCATATATCAAATAAATTTAAATGTGAATTTAAAACCTTTATATAATAATAATTAAAAACACCCTTTTATTTTGGTTTTCATTTTTAAAAAATATATTTTATAAAGAATTTTTATATATAATCATATTGAATTATAATGTACGCATCAAGGATATTAATTTTCATAATGGTGGGAAATTAAATTTATTTAATAAATGTTGTTAATAAAATTTACATTCAATATTTTTTATATTAAGACAAAAGTAACCCATACGGAAAATAGTATGAAATATTATTCTCAACACATTATAAAAGAATAAAAATTATATGAAAAAATTATTTTAGGACACCATTTATCTTTATAAAATAAAATTCTTTAAATATATTAAATTTAAAGGAATATTAGTTTTTTTTAAACATAATAATATTATTTAAACAACCCTTTTGTGAAATCCACATTAGAACATTTGTAAAAACCATATGAATGAAATAATATATGATGAAAATAAAATATTGTGTGTATAAAAATATTCATGATAGTATATTTCATGAGTTATTGTATATAATTTTTAAATGAATGTAGGTTTATCAATCAAAACAGGACTCTAATATGGAAGTTTGAAATTAGAAAACATTGAAAAATTGGAAGTGTATGAATAAAAAGTCTTTTTTATGGAGTTACATAACATGATTATATAAAACCTACAATATTTATGAAATAATATGTAAATAATAATTAATGTGGAAATAAGGACACAATATAATATAAAACATGGTTCATAACATGAATTATGCATCAATGATTATAAATTATGATGAGGAAAACTATTATATATTTTATAAAAATAAAATGAATATCTCAAGAAATATATAAAAATTGGAATAATAAGTTTGATGATCAAATAATTATTCATGATATAATATCTCAATAGGAATTATCTACATTATATAAACTGAATTTGTAAAAAATTACAATCAATTTCAAAAAGAAACAACATAAATAAATGAATACATAGAATGATTGTATCATTGAATTTATAGTAAATTAATAATGGGATTTTGTGAAAACATTGTAATATAAAAAACAAGTTGATGTAAAACAATGTGAAATAAAAGTCCATTTCACAAATAATCATGGTATAACATATTCTATGAGGTATAATTATAACTAAATGGGTGGAAATTGAGTTATGAAAAACCTATCCACGTCTCCAAACTGGCCTAGTATGTCATTTATATCTTATATAATTAACATATATCAATTAGTTACATGTTAATGAATATTTTTTGATTGTATTATTTTTAAATTAAACACAATTTTCAATTATTTCTATGAAATTTTTTTTATGTAACTGATTATCGTTTCATCAGATTCTTGAGGAAATTCGGTTTATTTTTTCCAAATGAATTTGGTAGGTTGACTATAGAGAAATAATTTTTTGTTCCATAATCACCAAATTAATTTTCATGAAATAATTAAAATTTAAAAAAATTAAATTAATTTTAAGAATATTCATTGAATGAATATACGGAAATCAATTAACTTCCCTTTGTGGAGATGGAATTGCATATGTACAGACTATCAACATTGTCATTTTTGGCTAGCGGGAAGATAAGAATGTTATTAATATGTTATGCTTTCAAAATTATAATTACATAATATATATATAAGGAATAAACTAAATCAATAAATATATATATCCCCCAGATGTGGTGATGGGAAACTATTAGCATCTCTTTGTGAACATAATATTCCAAAAATATGCACAAATAATGTTTTTGTTCCCCATTAGATGGAAGAAATAGATGAAAGAGGGGTTCACAATTGCCATAAAATATAATTTATAGATTAGATATTGATGTTACTATATAATCATAGTTTTAAATTATTTGAATGAGGTATTAGATGAAGTAAAATGCATACATTAAGATAATGGTGTACCTATTCATTGGAAGCCCCCCTTGGACATACACCTTAAGCCTTGTGAGATGATATTTTGATGAGACCAGAGACTATATATCATGTTTTTTATTTTTGGGAATATATTTTTTAGTTCATGGATAAAGAAGGGTAATATAAATCAATTAAATATAGAAGAGAGGGGTATCCCTTTTATAAGTGGGAGGAGAGGTACTCTTATAATTACATAAATTATTAAATTAATTTTAGTTTATTATCAATGAAAATGTGATATTAAATAATATATTTTTAATAAATAGTGTGGATAAATAAAATATTTTAACTTAGTTAAAATAAAATTATTTTAGATGATGTGATAACCACAGTATATTAGATTTAACAATCTTTTTTTCCTATATGTCGATTCATATGACTACAACGTTTTTTTCTCTTAAATGCAATCATGAGTTTAAATAAAAGGGAACACGACTAATAAAAAAATTCTAATAATATACACCACATCCCATTTACATTTCCAATGGTGATATTTTTATCAAATTTAAATCAATATATAAAATATTCCATACCACCTTATACCCTTAATGTAATTTAATGATCTATTCATATACATCAAATTTAAATACATCAATACATTCATGAATTTTTTTTAAAAAATTATAAATTATTATTTGCCTCAAAATTCAGGTGACAACATAATTAATTTGAAAAATAATAATTTATTATTTTTTAAAATCATTAACATTGATATTATAACTACTTTTACTAGCCCTGTGTGGGCTTAGTTTAGTCATCAAATTAAATTATACCATTAATAAAAATAAAAAATATATTACTTTTATAATGAAAAATTAAAATTGTAAAAATATATAATTTCAGAGTCATTCAATTTATATATTTTTTCACATATTTGTGGTGACCAGTTAATTAATTTGTAATTTTTACTTTACTAGTCCCGTGTAATCATTACATATGAATTTGAAAAATTTACCTGTTACGTTACTTCAAAATTTGTTCATATGTCTAAAAATAAACACTTATAATTTTTTGTTATCTACAATCTTGATACATGTCTTCTTCCTCTAATATATTATTTTTAACACCAAATGATTCATTTACAATGTTGTTCAATAAATGTTTCAACACAAAAAATAAATTGCTTATTTATGATGAAATAAATTTTAATTTTTTATTATGATTAACATTTGTATGATATTTCTATTAATATATAATACAATTTTTTTAAAGGTTCGGATCGAAGCCTCATTTATTATTAAATCAAATCAAAGACCTCTTTTAACTGGGTAGAGGGAGTCCCATTACATAGCCCGAAGGCCCACTGGGCACTTAGCCCATTATATGACCCGTAGGCCCAAATTTATGGCCCAAAGCCCATTCTGTGAATAATACTACTACAGTACCCGTGCTGCTACAGTACCGTATAGTACATGCCACCGCTATAGTACACTGCCACCGTTATGGTGCCCTGCCATCGCTATAGTGCCCAACATTGCTACAGTGCCAACCGCTACTACAGTACTACAACAGTAACCTACACCCCATGGGTTTTGAACCCCCATTTATCATGTAGCATTACGGGGTGCTTACCACTAAGAAAAACCCCAACTACATTAATATATCATACATGTGTCATTAAAAATATTTCTAAATATTAAATTCATATTAATTTCTTAGAGATATCATAAAGGAAAACATGTTTTCTAATAAATGTATTCTTACTAATGACCAAATATTAAACTTAATTAATAAAAAAAAATACATCGAATGGTAAATTTTAATGTATGATTCTAGAAAATAATGAAAAATAATAAAATTAATCTACTATATCTGAAATTCATTATATTAAATATTTTTTTTGAATCATTAGAAAAAATAATATTAACACTTTGAAAGAACTTATAAGAAAATAATGTATTAAGATAAATTAAATGTATTTAGTTATATAATCTGAACTAATGATGTATTATGTTATTTTATGACAAAAATAAATAAATAATAATAACTTCTAATAATATTTAATTACTCTTTTATAAACATTGAAAATTTTCACTATTCACTTCATAATCAATATTATATGAAAATTACCTACATTTAACCCAAAGATATTTTTTAAGTACTAATTTCAAAAAATATAATCTATTTATAAAATAATATAAATAAAATATAGTGAAAATATTTCTAATGTTTTCCCAGAAAAATAAATAGAAAAAATTATTTTTATAAAATGTATTCTCGATGAATGAAATTGACTCACTAAAAATGATTTCTTTTTTTATGAATTTATCCATAATTATGTATTAAGTATGACTATTATTAATATATATAAAAATATGTATAGTAGAATTCATGCCCTATAATACAATGGCATGGTTATAATGTTCATATTTAAATAATAGAATTTTAATATTTCTTTATGCATTGTGTTTTGAGTATTTTAATATATTGAACAAATTTTTCATTTAAAATATCAACATATTAAATTTGATCCCTTTTAATAAATTTCAACCACATAATTTTATCATAATATGAATAGTCAATGGTTTAAATGTTTTTTATAACTTAACTAAAAACCCAGATTTTAATGTTTCTCAAAAAACAAGCTTTTTAATAATGTTAATGTGAAATATAAAGGTCATTTAGAATAACAAAATGTCTTATATCCAAAATAGAGAACATTTCTAGGAATGAGACTATATAGATGGAGTAGTGAGGGAAATTAACTAGGTATAAAAATTACATCTAGATTTACATGAACCCAAATAGAATTCACGGTCTCCACATGCTGGGGGAAAGAGCTAGGGCATCCAAAAGACAACATTTGGATTGATCTAACTCATAATGAATGAAAATTAAAATATTAATAGTAAATTGTGGGGTCATCATCAAATAGATTATATAATAATACCACCTTAGAAAATAAATATGATAACTAGATTGAATGTAAACCATAACTAAAACAATCCCAACTCATGGTGGGCTATGACAAACCACCGTGCCCCAAGTCAAATACCGTCATCCAACTAATAAGGAACCAGTATAGGATGAAAAATTGAACTTGGAAGTACATAATGGAAATATACACCAAGTAATAGATGAAAGATGTGGGAAAATGATCCTCGTTGTATTTCACAAAAGGTTCTATATAGTTATATCATAAAGTAATAAAAATATGATAAAAAAGTAAAAAAATTTGATACAAGGATGTAAAATTTAAATTAAGAAAATAAATCCATTACAATCATATTAAAATACGATTAGGTATTAAAAATAGAACACTAAAGAATTCAAACCCTATAATGAATCCAATATTTTAAACATTTTATTTAATTTTAAACAAATAGTTTTTTGAATAATTTTAATATATATATCACGTTATAAATTTAGTTGAATAAATAGAGAATAAGAATGTAAAACTATTAACTAAATTTGTAAAAGATTAAATTCAATATATTTGTAATGTGTTATCAAAAAATATAAGCAATCACAAATGAAAATACAATAACTAGGTATATATAAGGTGTGACAATGAATGTTTTCTTGTATTGAGTATCAATTATACATATCTCATCCTTATAGCCTAGATACGATAAAGAGTACATATAGTAAATATAATAAACAAATCATGACTGAATGTAGATCTTACATAAGGATGTGAGGGATTCAAATAATTTATTCACAGTCACACCACGTTTCGTAGAAACACATCTGTTGACCGAACCTATCATGTTCTCTATGAATGCACTAGTAATGGATTTATTCTAATAGAAATTCATAAATACTTTTTCTCCCATATAACATCCTAGGTTCCCTTAATGACTCAGAATAGGTGACTGGGATAATCAAGATAATTGATTTTCAATATAAATCAACATAAATAATCGCATGGTACTAGTCCATCAATATTACATACATTCTCATTTCACATCACACTCACTCCCCTAATCTCTCTCATGTTAATAATATATCTTTAAACAACAATCATTTGGAACTAAAAAACTTCATGTATGTATTATCAACTGACATTTATAATAGTAAATCAATTTATATTTTCAATGAGGTCATTAAGAATCCTCGATTTGATGTCTAAAAAAATCATCTAATATACAATAAAACTTGAAAAAGTACCAATTTCATGTCATGAATCAACATCAAAATCAAAATTAGAAATTAATAGATGTATTAATTTAACAAATAACTATGTAATCTATAAGTATGGGGAAAATTTTAGAAGATATAAGTCATTTTGAAACATGGTTTCACAAACTTTTTCTATGTTTATAGTTTAGACACATAAATTGGATATAAACTACAATTTTTTAAAATAAATTGAATATATTTTAGAGAAGGATCATGATTATGTGAATAATTCAAGGAAAAAATAATATAAATGAAATAATTTTATAAAAATAAATCCATTTCACATTATAATTAAAAATCATGGCTTATCTATCACATCTAAAGCCCACATTAAAAATAAATTGAAAATGAAATACAAATTAACATGGAAATCTTGAATTTATAAAAACACGAGAGATATTAATATGAAATTATAATTACCCATTCCTTTTTCAATTCATATAAAATATCATAAAAAAAATTTCATGACCATGATCATGGTTTTCTTTTATTGGACACATATTGGAATGTAATAAACAAATATTAATGCCTTGTAAAGAAAAAATGTGTTACAAGAGGACGTAAAATAATATAAAACACCTACATGTATTATACCAAATTATAAATTTTTGAACCCTTAATGTGTCCATATAATAGATAATAATTGGTTATAAAAGACATTCCTCGAGATAAATGAGAAGATTACCTTGATGCATAATTCCACAGCAACCATCCATGATCCACAAATCACAAGGGAATCATACCCTCAAAGAAGAATAGATCCTGAAAATAGTTGATATAGAAGTCCAAGTGTTTAGGAATGTACTACAAGAGGATCAACATGTTAATTAACACATCAATACACCAAGAAGATATATTGGGAGAGCTAAAATCTCTCAGGAGAATTCTTAAAATATAAAGGGTAATATTAGGATTTACTCAACGGTATTTTTGAGTAAATTAAGGAAGGTTATTCTTTAAAAAATAAATTATAAACAATTAAATACCATATAATTATTTAATAGTGTATGTAGAACTATTTTTAATATCAATGTACCTTACCATATAACACTTACAGGACTAATTCAATAAATTTAAATTTTTTCAGGGTTTTAAAAACTTAAAAAAATAATGCAAACCACTTATGGTTTTAAAATAAGATGCATTATTTTTTAAACAATGTTTGAAAAATAGTTCCAAAAATGTGAATTCATATGTGATTAATAAAAACGTTTTCAATTTATTGGATATTTTTGTATGAATATCATTAACTATAAACCCACTATGCTAATGTCAAAAAACAATTATATCCTCTAAAGGCCACTAATAAAAACCAATTTTTTTAGAAAATGTATTGAATAAAAGAAATGTCAAAATCAAATTATTTATTTTAATGGAATTTTTAAATATAACCACCATAGTTATATATATCCCTATAAAATATCCAATTATAATGATAGTATCAAAATAGAAAAAAATACCCTAACAAATCTTTTTTGGTGGATGTTCTTTGATAAAAAATAATGACAAATCCAAAAATATATTATCATGAAAAAACAATAATAATAATATTTATACATGTCACACACTATGAAAAAAAAATTATTCATTTGTAACAAAGGTCTATTTTCCATGAATAGGTTTCCAACCCATTTTAATATTCCATTAAATGGTGTATCATTAGAAAAACATGTACCATTAGACCAATGAAAGTACTATAATCACTATCTCGAATGATACATCAATGTTTGGTAACAAAATCCATAATTGGATAAGAATCCCAATATCTAAAATATTAATGATGATAAAAAACTTAGAAAATCCACCAATTATCAAACATCTAGATTGAAGGCACAAAAATAATAAGGAACTCAACCTTGGGAATGAACTCAGTGGTAACATAAGGTTCTCAAAACATAGAATCACACCCTCGATAAGCTCATAAAATCATTAAATAAAACGTCAAGTTTTCTATTTCATCAATAATCCACATCATTTAATTCGCCTGAGTACTCCACTAAAAATTATAGATGTTCAATCAGACCGATCTCAAAACAACAAGGTCAATACCAGAATATGGAACTACACTCACACACGGGAGATATTCCATCACCATAAGATAATGATCTGACAATGAACCATAATACATGATTTTGACAATGAAGAATAACCAAATATAATGATATGTAATATTAACCATTTTTTTAACCAATCAAGGTGATAAAAATGATTGATTTTATGTAAAAATCAACTTGAATTTCAATATTTTCTAAAATGATCATTCCATTCCATCCCCCTGTGAACTAAAATACCCAAGGGTTTTACAACCACTCAAAAAGAAGAAAACATCTCAAGACTATACATCCAAAAGAACTATAATAGTGATCTCAAGGAAATAAAAGCATCAACAAAATCGTTACCAGTATCTATAAAATACCATGTAGAAAGATCCTAGAAAATAGTCTAATAATTTACTGGAGAACTACAATAAAGAATACATTAAATATCTTCAATATGATGTCAAAAAGAATTTGGTATATACTCCCCAGAAATAGTATCTCATGCACTATGTGAAATAATTCACTCTGAGGAATATGGATAGGGCCTTATTATCGTAAATAATTTACCCCCACATGCAAGAGATAAAGATCCCTATATGAAACATAACCTTTTAGTAGACGAATTTACTTAACATATCATGGTGAATGAAATGTGCATGGTGTTTAAAAACTATTAAAACATTAAAAAAATACTTTATATTATGTCCCAATTCCCCAAAAAATAATTATAATATACCACTTAATTTGAATATAATTCTATCCCTACTCAACAAACAATTATGGTAAGATAATCGGAACATTTTCTCCAAATACAACTATAAATGATGATTTCTTTTTTTTGTCACTCTTCTCGATCCACATAATCTATAAAGGACATTTAATTTAAAATTTATTAATATTTAAAATATTTCCCCAAGAAAATATTCTTATAGTTTAGGAGGAGACCCTTGTTATTATAGATATCCTTAACGGGGTTACTATTCTTAATATGAGGTAAGAAACAAAAGAATCCTAATAATTTCTTAGAATTCACTTAAACTAATAGCTCATCAACAAGATAACCTAATATAACAGAAATACACTTGTTATTCACATACATGAGGTACTATTAATAAATACATACTAAAATAAAAAATTATTAAAATATAATTTCCACTTGATTAGAGGATATAAAAAACTCCAGATACTCTTGTATATGTCCTTCAAAAAATTATTTTATTGAATTATCCTTGAGAACATCAAGAATATCAAATAAAAAAATATAATATTCCTATTCAATACAATACATTAGATTAGAGTAACGCTGCTTAATTTAGTAATACTATGGATGAAAATTCAATAAGGCTTTTGTGGGGTCTAGTGGTTGGAATGTTACAGGATCCACCACTAGATTCAGAGTCTAGTTACAGTTTTAAATTGGATATTTCAATTCTATAAAAACTAAAGTACTAATCTTTAGAAATTATAGATGAATTAAATATTTATATTTTTGGAAAAAATAAAACTATGTCTCATCATATCTTGTATAAAATCAATCAATAATAAAAATTCCAATTGATTTAGAAGAAGACTGAAATTCTATATCATAAAAACAATTATAAATTTATGTAAATAATATTTATTGTTGATATAAATTTTAAATTTCCTATCAAAATGATAAATCTTGATATTACACTACCGTAGTTTAAATAATAAATTATTTACCTATCAATATTCTTCAGTTGTTTCAAAACCATTAATATAATTTTAAATTTTTTAAAACAATACACATTTTAAACGCATTAAAATCCAGAATTTATTCTAAAACATTACAATATAACATCAGAAAAGTTTATTGAAAAAAATTCCAAAATTTATATTTCTTAAAATTAAATATCATTTAATTTATAAAATTTCTAAAAGAACTCAACTAAATAGCTTTTAATCCCAAATATGGTATCCACAATGTTTTTTAAATCATCAACAATGGAATTAATGATGAGATAACCACATAAGAGAATGAATAAACCAGATATATAGTCTTCCAAATAGACCTCTCATAGATAAAGTCACATAGAAGTAGTAAATAATGTGTCATGTTCAGAATTAAAATAGAAATATGCATGTCTTTTTCTCATGGTCGACTAAAATACACACCAACATCACAATAGATCATGGATTGAATTCTCGACTATTCAAACCAATTCCTCTAACTTTTTATAACTATAATGGGATTGTGGGGGTATAGTAACTATTCAATTCAAATTAATTTAATCATAATGGAATTTTAAAATCAATGATAGTATCATATAGATTATAAATATAAATTTCTATTTGGAAACTAAAATATCCATTGAAATTATCATGTTCCCACATTCCCTAGCATCTAATGTCTCGCCGTGGGGTTATTATGATTAAGATCCTTTTACGGACTAACTACTGAGTCACAACATATTCCAATTATACATTATACCATTAAATATCCCAATTAAGATAGGATATTACAAATAGAAACTAGATTTTTAAGTAAAACCTATGTATATAGAAATTTGAAATGATCCAAAGTAGAATAAAAATCCAAACCTGTTCACCACTAAAATGATGGGTATTACAAATCCCATGGGATAGAGATAATTTTCTGGGAATCCTAAGGAATTTTTTGGGAATTATTTCTACCAGAATTAAATTCATCAATAATCTATGTACAATCCTTAAATATCATCAATTAAATAAATAAATAAAACCACTTCAAAATATCAAAAGGAAACATCAAATAACATACATTATGGTGAATATTTTTGGTTTATATTAAAAGAGAATTAGGAAAAACATCTACCTAAATAGTACACATTTCATTAAATGATCATTTCTCCCAAATAACCCAACTGTACCGATTTTTCATTGATCTATAATTATCATTCCAACGAAATCCGTTATAAAATTTATTAATTATACCATGTTTTTTATAACAAATTTAAGGGGAAGAAATGAAGTGTAAACTAAAAGGCATAATAACGGTAAACATAATATATTTATATTTAATTTAATTAATAAAAATAACATTTTCATATTGATATGAAGAAATAACAAGATTATATGACTAAATCCTAAAATAAATCTTACCCATCAACACGAAGATCATAAAACATGAAACATGTAATAAGTCATAAAAATTGAAATATTCATATAAATAAATAAACACAAGCCATCTTAAATAAATATTCGTCAAAGGATTCATTATAATCTCATGTAATGACTCACAAAAAAATGTTGGTATTTATCAAACTCATCTTCACATAATAATTTCAAAACCATAATAGAACCCACACAAATCGAATAAACATATGGCCAAATCCCAAAATATCTAACTTGGGAATGTAATCATTACTGAATTAGTTGGAGAACTAACTTGATTCAAACATCATTTAAGAAATAACGGGCTCACCCACTATTATATATGTTTCAGAATTGTATATGTAATTTCTAAAAACTAAAAAATGAAAAAATTACAATAAGATATGATTTCAACAATAATATAAAAACAACTATTATTCCATTAATTTTTTATTAACCAATAGAAGGGAAAAAAGTTTTATAAAAATATATTGGAATCAAGATTAACTCATGGAATATATATGGGTCCCATAAAATTCCTTTTTAAATATAATTATCCCAAGGAATAGAAGTGTGGTCTATAAAAATTTCTTTTATAAATACTAATTCCATCCTATTAAAGAATGATGATAATATCATTATGAAATATCTAAGTTGTAGAATATGTAACATCAATAGTTGTTTACACAAATGAATGAGAATAAAATTAAATTAAATTTAAATAAATATGGATATAAATATGTATTCCATTTTTAAAATTATCATTTTAGAAAAATTAAAAAAAATATTATGAAAAACCTTTTCATTAAAGAAAAACATGTAAACATAAAAAGGGGTCTATAAAAATTATTTAAAAAATTTCATGAAAAAATATCCTTTCTATTTTAAAACACACAAATTTAATCATTTCAAAAAAAATTATTCGACAGTAACCATAAAAACATATAAAGGATGTCTTCTTGAATTTAACGGTCAAGATAGAATAATATTTCATTCATGCCTTACATAATTAAACAATGATTCCTTTCATGTTATCATTAAAAAAAATAAGAAATATGTTTTAAAATGAAATGAATACTCCATTAAAAAAGTGAAAAATTAAAAAAGTCATCATATAAATTAATTAATGCATTTAAATATTTTTAAATAAATATTTTATAGAAATTTAAAAACTAATTTCTTGGATGAAAAATGGGTTTCAACTAAAAAGTTGATTTTTTTAATAACATTATTCTGAACACTTGAGTACATAAATAGAAGAAATTTAATTGAATTAATTTTTCATAAGAAATTACATATGGAGAATAAAAAAATATTCAATATATAATGATCATAATATTTGAACACTATAATTATAGTTTTGAGAAATCCTAAAAAATAATGATATTTTAATGTTAAACCATTTCCATGGGGGTGACGCTAAATTGTAATAACGATGAAAGAATACTATTAAATGAAATTATAGAATCATGAGAATTAATGTAATTAAATTTTTACTTGTAAAGAGGGTTTTGTACACTGAATAAATGTATATAGGTTCATAATTTAAAAAATATCTCAAAGAAGGTATATTGAAATACAAAAAAACCACCACATTCGTAAGTTTTGAACTTTAAACCCCATGGATGATAGATCCTAAAATGGTTCAATAAATCCCTATAAATATAATGATAATAATAATAAAAATATATATTTTTGGGTAGTATGCACAACACATAAATTATATTTGTACTGATTATGGAATGTATGACAAAGAAGTATAATGTGAGAAGAAAATCTAGTACATAACACTTCTTTTTTGAATAACATACTATAAAAAATTGGATAGATGTTTTCAAAAAAAATTAACTTATTAAAAAATCATATTTACATTAATATTATCATATAAGATCATTTAATAATGTTTATATCCTGTTCATTTATATTTATTATGGATATTCATTATTTTGAGTCTTAATTGACCTGTTTAGTCATTCATGATTAGTTATGAATGTTTCAGGTCCTGTGAATATTATATATATCCATATTCAGTATAATAATAATCATGAAAAAATTATCATGTTTCTACATCAATTTTTTTTTTATATAAATCATGAATGTTGTTTTTAAGAACTGATTAATGTTACGATGATTGAGACGGTAGGTTTCATGTATGCATGAGTAGTGTTGACATTTTTCAAAACTCAATCTATAAAATGAGATAATTAATTTTTTTTAAAAATGATCACAATAACATTTATACAATTGTATTTAAATAAATATACATATATATTTCATCCATGTTTTATTGTGGTGAATAGAGAGTAACACCACTTCATGAATGTAGTAATGGATATGTAATTTAACTCTATTGATTGAATGATGGACATTCCTACAAAGTTAAAAAAACATAAATATCAATGTCAATATTAAGAGGGGAACATGTTTATTCCTCTTTCCCATTTCCAATGAATCAATATCATCTGTTGTCTAACACTATGATTTATGGGTAACCACCCGTTGAGATTTCTCCAATTGAATTTTTGGAAGCATCAAAACTCCTTGATATCTCCCTTGTGGAATGGTTTGGTCGTTTGAATACCCCCTATATTTATTTATTATTTATTTTAACATGGATTTATTATGTATATTTTTTGGAGTTACACTAGATGATAAATGTATACTCATTTAAATAACTGATGTGGGTGATTTTTTTGGGGATTAGTCCCGAGTGTAATGTGTTTTATATCTGTTTGATTTCTTCATGTTAAATTTTACATTTAATATTCCCTAGAAATTAAATCCCTAAAAAATTTGTTTTTCCTCACATATATTATAATTCCATAATATGATAGTGTTGCTACTTCATGTGATCATATTGGGATGTTTTCTATGATTTTATTCTTGATTGCACATGTTGATTCTTCAGATTAGTAATTAAATATACATTATGGTAAAAATCACTAAGATACTAAAAAATTATTTGGATAGACATTTCATTGGAACACTGTTACTATAAAATCGAATTTTATTAATTGTTTACTGGTTATTTTGATTGGTATCTATTTTAATGGGAATACAATGACCAATTTCTACAAAATACCTCTCTCAGGTGTTACATTATAGGAGGTCCATGAGGATAAAACTAACGTTTACTTGCTTTAGATTCTTGTGTATGTGGACAATTTAAATGAGGATGGATTTATGGGTCGTAAAATTATTGAAGCTCTCTTGATATGTGATTGATACATATTACTGAATGGGACTTTGATAGTAATATTATGAGTTTTGAGTCCACATGAGTTACAGTTGTAGAGGTCCCCCTACATTAGAATGAAAAGGATATATCAGTGATTAATTATATATTTAGGCCGTGTTTTATTAATATATTACATTAATAGTAGGACCTAGTGTAGTTGAAATTTAATGTAACAATTGGTGTTGAATTAGGAAGGGGGGAAATGAATAAGCCTTCTAGTAGAATCAAGTACAATTAGGGAAGGTAAAATGATATTGGGAATGATGTTCATTTATTCTGCTATAAAATTAGTATAAGTGTATGAGATATATCATCAGTACGAATGTCTCTGAAGGGGATGAAAAATAGTAAGGTCGAGGTAGAACAAACTATGGAAAAAATCTATTTAGGGAGGACAATTGAAAAAGAATTTCCCTAACACCTCATTGGTCATGGACTCAAAATGTATTCTCACCACAACTTTAAAGAAGGGGGACAATATTCTAACATATTATATATATGAACTGTGAAACACAACTGATTAGTATTTCTAATCTGGATTCTCTAAAGGAAAAAATAGAACAATATGATCGTTTGATTTCCAATTTCCTTCAAAGAAAAAGGTTAAATATTTAAATTGTTACAAATTATTCTATAAATAAATGATGAATAATTCAAAATATAAAAGAATTGATCCAAATGATTTTGGTCAAAAAATAAATGTACTTGAGATTCAGAGCTACAAGGGTCTCCTCACTCTAAATGATGTTTTATTTCAATTATGTGATACTAAGAGATGTGAGATGTGTGACAATGGGAACAATGTGGATGGGAAATCCCATGATCTGTTTTTCATCTTTGATCACATCATAGAAAATATTAAATTAATATTTGATAGTTTTAGAATTTCCTCTATAGAATAAATTATTATATAGCATAGTAGGACTATATATCTAACAACAAAGGATTATCATAAATATAAGAGTTGTAATTTTCATTATGGTCTTAGTGAAGAATTGATGCTATTGTTTGACTAGAAACAAGATGTTTTAGTGATAGAATTTGAATATTAAATATACTCCCTTGATTATTAAATTATGTTTTTGAATTACCAACCATCATTATTTAATACAGCCTTCAAATATACCATTCTCTAAATTTATAGGGTATTTTGTTTGAATTCTTAAATGTCCCTTATGATTCATAATCCAGATGTGTTTGTGGTGGTTTGCATAAGTATTGATTGACCTATATGAATTTTGTTTTCATTTTTTTCTTATAAATATTCACACATAAGCCAAAAAAGCTTTTTTTAATAACCAAGAACATAAAATTGGATAGATGGTAGTCTACACGTACATGAATGATGTAATCACCATTTTATTTAAAAAAATAAGCTTATATATAATATTTTAGTAAGGATTTATATTTAATGGATATCACAATTCAGTCATTTATATGACATATAACAATTAATATTATAATAATTACATTCCATGTAAATTGTTGGTTAATGATGAATCACATAACGTCATGAGGTAATAGTCCATGTACACACAAGAGCTGTTGTATTATACATATGGAATGGTAAAAAAAGAGTTATATATGAAATAAAGACTATATATATATAACTATGTTATAAATAATATATATATATATATATACTTTTATATCATTCATCATACCTATACATGGGTGTTTTCAATGTAATAATGAATGACATCTATTTTCGAGGTGGAAGTCTACTGTATATGAAAATAATGATTATATAACCCACTTGGTAAAATAGGAGAAAGATTTTGGTGCCTCAATTAAAATAATAGAATCTAAGTATATTAAAACAACTAAGGATATTATAGAAATAAAATTTTGGAATAATTTATGTAATTTTAAGAAGAAATAAAATAATTACACTTGTTGATGAACAACATATGTTCTTCAAGTAACTTCTTTTGGATATCAGAAAAGGTTTCTCTTAGTTGGATTTATACACAAAATATATATTTGAGGATGTGGGGAGTTATATATATAAGTGTTTTTTCATTTATTTTTGGATAAAATGGGTTTCAAATGTTTTAATTGATTATGATTGGGGGGTTCAATTTTTATGTTATGTTAGTGTCACACTTGTATTTTTTGAAAAGAAATAAATCTAATAAAAGTGTTTCTTTTCAAAATAATACAACAATGAAAAATACTATGTCAAATAATTTATATTTTTTAATTATGATTAAAATAAATATTTTATGAATGTTATTTATTCATTTTAACCCTTATCATTTTATTTCAACCCCATGTAAAAAAATTTCTCCTTGAACGTGGTTATTAATTTGTAAGGTTATTATTATTCACATTGCTAAAAAATATAATCATTTCCTCTTTTTGATAACATAGATTAATATTATTAAAATTACTGAATCCATTTTGAAATATAATTTTCTCTAAAGTAGAATATTTTATTTTAAAAATAATCCCACAAACATGATCATAAAACACTTTTCAAATAAAAATTATTTAGAGGTTTTCAGCATTTCTACTTCCAATTTCAATAATAATTTGTATAGAATGAGTTAAATTTTATTAATATATTTATATTACCTTATTATACATTACTAAAAATTGTTAATATAATTTAAAATTACAAATAATTTAAAGTAAAATTATGGTTTCAAAAAAAATGCATTCATTTTCAGTATTAAAAAAAATTCATAAATGTTTCAATAATTCACCAGAATAAAATCTATAAATTAGGATTTAAATAATTATTTTATCAAAAAAAAATTAATAATTTTTTTTTAAAATTAAATATTATTAAATATTTTTAAATAAATTACATTTTTAAAAACTCAATGACCTGGTGAAATAATGGTTTTCAAGAAGTATATTTTTGAATTAAATAATTTAACTTATATCAACTCTTTTCCTAATAAAAATATTATATGAATAGTAATTAAAATTTATATTTATATATTATATAAATTTCATTGAAAAACTCCATCAATAAGGATTATTTTCAATTTTATAAACTCAGAATTTTATAAATATTAAAATTTCTTTAATAAAATAAGAATTTTAAATCCTAAAATAATCTTATTCTGAATTACTATAAAATGTTAATACAAGAGGTTATATGTGGTATTTTATTTCCAAAAATATTTCTTTATAATAAATATAACATTTTATATCAAAATTTAATATAATATATTTTTCATAAAGTGTAATCTAAAAAGGGCTCACTTCTTTCACAAGTCACTAGTCCTCCGTACACACATTACATTATCATATGCCTTGTGGAATGAGATGTAAAAGGATTAATGTGAAATATTAGTTCAAGATTTATAATAATTATATATAAACCATATAGATATTTTAAATATATGATTATATCCATTATTAATGGTTTGTGATGGAATGTAAATAGCCTATATTCGTGAGGCGATAATCCAACATACACAATATTGATAGGTTCATTCCATATTTGATAGAAGTGGAGAATGATATTAGAAACTCAATTAATTTAATAAAACCTTATTATATATTATATAATGTTGATATTATAATATAACATATTAATAAATTTTCATGGAGTAGGAAGAAGAAATAAAACAAATATGTTGGTTTAATAATTTTATTTTTTCATATGTGAGCCTCTTTAGATTTATACCTAAGGCTATATTGGGGGGGATTAATAATAAAAAAAAGAAAATAATATATGTGGAGGTAATAAAAAATTGAATTGGGTTGTTATTGGCTAAACAAAATTTTAATGGAAGTGTGAATTGGTGATGAGAAGGGATGTCCATTTATAAGTATGAGATAAAACAAACATGCAATATTTTAAAACATAGAGTGATTCACATGTTACATTCAGGACAATATCAAACAAGTTAGGTAATTATCAAATAATACTTGTGATAATATAAAAATATTTCTATAAAAATCATTTTTGGAAAAAATTCAATCATTTTTATCTTCTATCGTCTTAGTTTAACCCCAATATAATCCAATTTATACCATAACTACAGTAATTAATATTTACTATTCTAACGATTCATCATGTAAAAAAATCTATTATTCATTTTTTTTAATATTAAAAATAATTATTCCAAATAAATAGTGTATAAATCAAAATCCAATTCATGGATGTGTTAAAAGTGAAATAAATTTGATACCATAGATGTGACAATAAGCGTTTTTACAAAGTAGAAATTCTCATATATAGAAAATTTTTTAATAATAAATTTTAAAACTATTATAATGAACAAAATTAGTTAAATTATAATACAATATAACGGATATTACATTAAAAAGAATTTTAAATAAAATTTATCTTTTTTTAATAACATAAAATAAGAGGAACTTTTCAATACAAATCAATATTTTTCACTATTTTGAAAAAAAATATTTTGAAAAAAAATTGAAAAAATCTTGAAAAAATAATTTTTTAAATTTAAATATAAAAAATAATAAATTTTTTAAAAAAAATTCCGAAATGTTTTATTTGTTAATTTTATGTTACGATCTGAAAATTTCGACTAATCGAACATTCATAAAAATAGAGTTTTTTTAGAACATTTATTTCTTATTTTATTTATAATAAACAGATAACCATTTAATTTATTTTATACAAGATTGAACCATATAATTTTCACAATTTATTATTAAATTTTATACCTTATATCCTAATGGTTAGTCTTTAATGTTTATGTATAACTAATAATATTTTAATATTGTATGATTTTTTATTTAATCGTAGCATTGTGTACATCTCAAGATATAGAAAATATTTAATGTAAATAATTATCCTAAAGTATTGTGGTGTTATATTCATATATGATATTTTATGTTCATTAATTATACTAACAGTAGTTATCCCATTATTAAATCTTGGTGTTGTTATATTCTAAACCCATAAATAAATTACTTTGACAGAGTTTATTATTGATCAAGGTAATCAATAATTTTATATTTGAAAATAAATTTTATTGATACCAACATCATAAGTAGTGTAAATGAAAAATTATCATGATATAATAGAAATTTAATTATAAAGGATATTTGTAATAACAACTTTCTAGGTTTCTATGTAGAATAACTATGGTGGGATATGAAAACATAGATTTTGATGAAAATAATAACATATATTTATTATTAAAAAGTTATAGAGAAAATGGTCATGACTATGTTAACCCCCACAAAACCATAAATTGATAATGAGAGGAATGAAATTTTATTAAAAATAAATGTAATTAAGACAAAAATAAAATTTCATGATATTTTTTCTAATGATGAGTTATCCTATTAAAATTATGATAGAGAAAAATGAAAATATTTTATGAATTTCATCCGTTGGTTTTAGACTGATAAAATCATATATTATCTAACACTCCAAGAAATGAATTTTTATTATGAATTTTTATTTATGGGACATTAAATTTAAAATTTTACATATCATTAGATCAATAAATTAACAGATATACATTCCTATTATCTTAAGATATTTTCCATGGAAAAATGGTAGTGAATGTTATCCAATAAAATAAAAATTTTGACGTAATACATTCCATAAATAGTTAATGTTATCTTTCATCCAAAATATTTCTAACCAATTTCAAAGTCCAAATTTTTTTTAATTAAGGTCACTATGTAATAAATATATTATCTAAATAATATGAAGTGTCTCTTAATGTCCCATTCGATATATGTGAATACCCTGATCATGATTAAACCATAACAAATACATGAATTCTTAAAATAGAAAAAAACAGGTTATCGAATATATTACCCATATATATATATAGTTGAATCATTGAACAATGGATACTTATTTCATTACAATGAAATAATGATAATGAAATCCCTTATCTCAATTCATATAGAAAACACTAATTCCCTTCAAGTATGCTCTAGACTTTTTCAATTGAAAAGTATCAAATGTGGGAAAAATATACATTCCCTTACACACATTATCATCATTATTTTATATCATTCTCTTTTTCTCAATATTACCTTAAAAAATAAAATATGCAGATAATTATTTATCTACCTTTGTGGAAGATGGTATTATGTCACTATATAATGAGATAGTTTAGGAGACTTGATCACTTGTAATAATTAGTTAATCCAATATGATAAATAATCAAACAAGTACATTTAATATGTTCATTGATATTATTCTAATTCATTCACCTAGGTTGAATTTAAAAATATATAAATAAACATGAATAGATAATACCTTTATGTATCATAAAGTATAATTCCAAAACATGTAATATAAATAACATAAATTTAAAAAATCATGTATGGATAATCTCATAATGATACACATCATGTAAATGATAATGTTTCCAAAAAATTAAATAAATTCATATCATCTATTCATATTTTCATATAAAATTTTTAATTGATTAATAATATTATCATAATAATATTCACACAAGCATGTCATACTGGGTGTATTGTAAGGATTTTGTCACCCATTTCCATCCCGAAACATCTTTTTTATAGTAAATACTCCTATGTATATCTATTCCATAACATCATCCATTTGTATTATCTTCGAAGATATGTATTCCATTTAAAAGCCACATAATCTATACCCTACCAAAAGAATATTATTTCCTTCTATACATTCCCTCAATGTCTACTATTGGGCTATGATCTCTAATTTATGTTATCCTAAATATATTTATCTAGGTTTCTAAAATAATACCATTTATACCCACTATACAGTCATCACCCCTTATATCCTAGTGTTCATGGATACTTTATTACATATTAATATGATATATGGAATCACAAATTGAAGTAAAAATATTTAAATAGTTTTAATATACTAGATACATAATTGAAAATAAGATTATAATTTAAAACTTAAACAATAATTTTTTTTATAAATACCTTATCCAAATAGTGTATCCCTTTATATCAATGACAATTCACTACCTAGGATGCTGGGGAATGTAAGGTATTAGATATAGGAGAGCTCATATGTATAGTAAGGGTATGAATATAAATGAACCTATAATTAATAAATAACTATAATCCACATAGATAGTCAAATAACTGAAAAAATGGTTTTTAAATAATTACATTATTATATCACGGAAGTAATAAATGATGTTAAAATAAAGGAATATAAATAATCACCTTATCATAAAAATAATACATGGATATTATAACTAGTATAGTTGTCACAGGAAAATCAATAAATGATATCATAATGATGTATTGAATGTTATGTAACGATTCGAAATTCCATGATTTTATTAATATCATTATTATAATATAATATAAACACGATTCAAATCCCAATGGACCTAATAATATAAAATATCAAGAAAATTTGAAATCATTCATGATACTAATAATACATATAGAAAACATAATAAAAACATGAAGAATAAAAATTAAATAAATATCATTATTGAATGCATATTAAAATATATTTTTTCTTTAAAACTTATGGAAGGAAAAAATAATAATGGTGAGATAAAATTATTTTTAAGGGTAAGAAAAGTAGAAAAAATAGTGAATTTATTTAGGTGAATAAATATGTAAAGGTATGTAACTGATAACACACTTCATTCAAATACCTTAATAAAGAGTAATCAATATTGAAGGATAAGAAACTGAAAAAAATTGCATATAATCAACAGGAAAATAATGATAATCATTCATTGATATTTCAATGATAAGTTTCATGGATAAATAGATTGTTAGTGTTAATGAGGGAAATGGTTATTTATTAGACACCATATTTACATGGTACATGGTTCCTTTAATTTCAATAAAATTCACAAGATGGATTAATATATTGGGTAAAACCCCATAAAATTATTGAAACTTATTATTCTCAAGAGACTAATATTTCATCAATGGGGAATCTATGACTGACCTCCACCGATTTTGTATCTTTCCAAATAATTTATCATATATCAATAAATAGTTTTAATTATTTAACTATGTGCCCTATAAAAATACTTTTATTGAATTAGAGAAATGGATTTATCAGTAATTATTCATTGTAGTATACTAAATAAAATAATTTATGATGTTGATGAATGGAAATTTAATTGACATACAATTAAAACACTTTTTGTGGAAATAATTATTAAACACTGAAATGTGTCACATTCCACTTTAAAACATTTTAATTCTAATCACCATGAAGGAATAAAATTATAATAAATTTAAAATACCATTAGAATAATTATATTCAAAAAATATCATGTTATTGGGTAGCATATACACCATTTAATTGTGAGTTTGTGCAAACACCCAATAAGTCTCATTTTATAGTAAATTGAGACAAATTCTTCACTATTATTATAAAATTTCACACATTTCATTATACTCCTCAATATTAAACATATTTTATTTATATACATTGTTAAACAATTTTTCTTGTATATAATTCATTTTTTTCCAGTAATTTCGATGTTGTAATGAACTACTCATATAATTATGTTTATGTTGGATGTTTTGGCCACATTTGATTAATGTGAAAAAATGATTTAGTTCGCTTAAATATGATCATTGGGTCATTATATAAACATATCCAAAATAATAATCATTAAATAATAATAATATTGATTCATTAATTATAATTTTATACCCAAACATTAATGATTTTTACGATAAATAAACAAACATTACAATCATTGATAGTGTAGGTCATATGTATGCATGAATAACATTTCAATATGTAATTGATTGTTATGAAAATACGGTAACTAACATTATACATTACCATAATGATAATTATTTCATAAAAAAAGTTTTATTCAATAATATGTACATATATGTATAATTCATGTTGTGTAAAATGAGTCACATCATGTCCAGAAGGTGGTTGTCTACATATCCACAGCCAACATAATCAATTATTAATATATTAAAAGGTAATAATTTATTTACACCCCAATCATCCAACGTAAATTTCTCTTTGAATAATACAGTTGTGTGTGTTGCACGCAACTTCGAGTTCTAACACACACCACAACCAATCAAACTAGCCATTATGAATATTAATACCCACTTTTTAAAATTTTATAAATTTTATCTTTCAAAACAGACTTTATTTTTGGATTAGGAATATTGAAATTTTCATAGGGTGAATTTTTAGTACTTTTATGATAACTTTCATATTTTGATTAATCGTGAAAATTTCTAAATTTTAATTAAAAACAACTATTTTAGTCGAAATAATTAATAGTGATAAATTATGAAGTTGAAAGATTTTAAAGTGTAATTAGATTATATTATTACCATTTAATACAACGTTCTTCATTGGAAATAATTTCTCATTTAAATTAGACATTACAAAGTTCCAATCTTTTGATAGTTAATCTTTCGTAAAACCACGCTTTTTGTTTTGAATACAGGAATTAATTTCAAATTAATTTCTGCCACTTCTATGTTTTGAATTTATAAAAATGGATTCCATATTTAGAATCAGTGCCAATAATTTTTCTTTATTTTATAAAATCCAGTTCAAATGGGACCAGTGTCCAATATACATCTTAAAACTTGGTCATGAAAAAAAACCTTCAACACAAAACATGACAACATTAACTATCATAATAACCATAGTCTTGGCCGCATCCCATGCGGGATTCATCTTCTCTGGTGGTAGATTCCCACTATGGGTGTCTCTAGAAACATTCTCTTGGAACCTAATTTCTAAATTGTGTAAATATATAACTTTTATTTTTATAAATTTGGAATAATTATTTCGGTAAATATTTTATTTACCATGGTTAAAGGGTAAATCCTATAAATACGGGTGACAAAATAATATTATAATAATATTAAATTACCCTATAACTTTTCTTAACCATATTGGATGATTTATGTATGACCATGGGCATATTTTGGTTGATTTTAGGACCCCATGTAGCCACTTGTAAGTGATAATGACACTTTATAATAATTATGTTTATGTAAATATGAAAATGACATAAGCATATAACTTATAGAAAAACAATTTTTACCTACAATTATATATGTTATAATTTCGACAATAAATATTCATTAGAATTATAAAAATCTTTCCTAAATAATGGTATTTTATTTATAATTTTTAGACATTGAATAATTGAATTTATTTATAACACAATAATGATGCATTATTTTTTTATTAATGAAAGTATAAAATAATTTGTATTATAAATGATAAAATAAATATAATTTTGAAGGTTTGATGCCATAAATAATTTTATAGGTTAATATTACATGTTATAATTGGTTAAATTTTTTTTTTCTAATTAAAAAATTTTATAAGTCTTTAAAAAAATCAACAATTAAATAGTGTCAATATTGACATAAAGTATTTTTTAAAACAAAGATTATATTATATATTGATATAATATTCCTAAAATATAAGGATTGTCCAAAGGACTTATATAATGATAGTTTTAACAAAAATGGACCACTTCGGGGTCGCATGGTTGTATCTAGTATGTTTATTAACTATAAAATATAAAAATACAAAGAGACATGGTAAATGTCAAACTAATTGACTAAGAGTTAAACCTAAAAGATAAGGTTAATAAATTGACCCAAAACTATCTAAAACCTATTATATGAGTTTTTTCGACCAATAACCACCATATAATCGACATAAATCATTTTGGTTCCATTAGAACGTAAATACGAATTTATTATAAAATAATAATTTATGTTTTCCTAAGGTGCCCCTCACCCATCTTCAAAAAGGGTACTCACCCTTCTCACAAATTCACAACTTCAAAGCATTTTTTATCGGCAAAAATCTTCCCAACAACCCTCTAAACTTTCCTCCCTTTATCCTAGAGGCCTTCCTTTTGTTATAAAGCAATCCTATAGGGCCATTTTGATAGAATCAGAAGGAAAAACCCGATGAAGAGGAAATGTTTTCAACACCCTCTTTCATGTTCCTTTTTTCTTCCACTTCTTCTTTATTTGTTAATTCCTTTCTAGAAAAATAATTCCCATATAATCTATATATTTTGATGTTATTATAAATATGGTACAACCATATTCATTATTCTATCTATCCTTTGAATAAAATGTGATTATGCGTGTGTACGCACAACTTACCGTCTCCACATCGTGGTATATTTGTTATTGAAAACATTATTATTTGGATTGGTATGATATTGATGTTTAATAAAAAATAAATAATAAATATAACATTATAATGATTCAGTATATATGATATAACATGCAATTATATACTATTTTATTATCAAAAGAATGGTATTATCGCTCGTGCGTACGTACGGACTACCGTCTCCACGAACGCGATGAGATTCATTCCCCATTGTATCCATTCAAGACTAATTCTCACATGATGAATAAAATTAATGTCTAAGGACTTAATATAATTCAAGATATGAATATGATACAACCTTTACATAATAAACATGGCTTATGTAATAAAACATGTAAAAGAAAATGAGTAAGTTAACACCTGAAACGTCAATAATACTATGCTTTTATAAATAAAACAATGTTAAAAGATAATATATGATATCATATTAATTTATATGATTTGTGTATAATTCAATAACAATTACTTCACCATTATAAAGAAGATTAACCTACCCTCGACCAAGTAAAAGTACATGGTAAGGTATTTCTTATCTCACCTTTAATTCCGTGAGATTTCCAATGGTCACCACTTATTTATTGCATGTGGTGTATTTTGTACTTCAATTTGATATATATTATCATTATTCTCTTTATATTCATGATATTTTGTGATTCATTTTGTAGTTATTGACTATTGTTCATATGACCTGATGGATTACAACGAGGTAAGGGTTTCTTTCACAATCTCATCATTATCCGAGTATGTTTATACATAATTAAAAACTAGACCTCTTTATCAACCACATCGATTTTTCTTAAAAATATATTTTTTAAAATTTTAAAATTTAATAGAAAATGGGTTAAATTAAATTATACCACTGTTTGACTTTTTATAAGATATTTATAATGGAATCATTTTGTCTTTTCCGAAACAATGTCCTTTTTAACATTTTTGACAAAATTAAGGTAAGAATGTTTTTAACTTGTACAGCGGGTGCGGCTATATTATGCCGTTATAACATCGTCCAAGATTCCCTTACAAGATTATAAGAATATTTTTAAAATAAAAGTTTTATTAATAATTACGTGACTCTAAAATGATATCAACATATCAAGAGATATTTCCTTAAAAAAGGTTTTGATTTCATCTATGTCAACATACTTTAATGGATTTTACGATTATTTGATGTTGATTAATTATGATACAAAAAATCCATATTGTATTGATGATTTTGTGATATATTTGACTGTGGATGTGCTATTTGTATACGATTCGTGGTTTGGTGTTAAATTATAATAATTTCGTATTCTATTTTTAATATGAATGTTTATGTTATATTTCAACCTTTTTATATGACAATTGTATTGGACTTAGTAAGTGACTGGTGGAGCCTGCTATAGCATATTGATGCATTGGTTGGTCTCATGAGACAACTAGACATGTAATTGGCTGAGGCCTTTACCAATTTGATATATGGTTTTGGCTATGGCCTTAATAATTTTTAGACATCACGATCGAGGCCTTGAATAGATGTTTCAAAATGTCCAGCATTATACAATCCCTCATTATAAAAAAATATTTATGTTACATGTGGTCATTAGACTAGTATAATAACCATGATTATGTATTATTATGGATTTGTTTACTCAGCTAAAATTCTTACCATAAAATTATTTAGGATTATTATTGGTAAAGGCATGTTGTTTAAATTATTCTCCATGCATAATATTTATGTTATCTATCGCTGTATTTATTACCCTTCCTGATCATTAGAGCTCACCCCATTCTATGTTTTACATTACCTAGGATTCCAAGAAGTGTATTATGATTTAAATCTAGGTTTAAACTAAAGGGAATAATATTGTTCTCAAAGAACTATTTACGTTGTGTTTTATGTTTTAAATTGTAATGAAATGTTAATGTATGTAATATATTTTCCAAGACTACAAAATTCATCAGTCCTTTTGGACTTTATTCCGTGTAATCATAGAAATGTATTAATATAATGTATCGACTTTGGGTAATTGGGGTTAGGGCATTACAATTTGTATCAGAGTACGTTTAGAAATAACCTTGGAATCTAGACTTCTATAAACACTAATTAGAGCACATAAACATAAGATAGGCTTTGAAGATTAGTATAGAAGGACATCCTAGAATATTGGTAATGTAGATATTTTTTATGTTTTCCAAGAAAATACATCCCTGTTAGGATACACGAAGGTAGAGGAAGCTCTAGCACAGATGTACCTTGGGATAACACCAAAAAACATCTCTTTGAGCAAGACTCAAACGGGAACTGGTGCACAACAATGGGCCTTGCTGCACAATTGGTTTCGACACTCCTGAGGGATATACTTAAGATAATTCTCATTTTTTTACAAACCACTATGATGGGTTTATGAGTATATATCTCCTCAATGAAAACATTTTTGTGATGATGGAATATATACAAAAACTGTTCAATTTACATTAGTTATTTTACAAGTTTGGAATTATGAATTGTGATTAATAAACTAACCTAGTGTATGCCATTGTATAGAAATGGAACCTAGTGGTAGAAATGAAAATCGTATCAACTCACATACTGAATGTAGGGATTACCCTCCAACTCAAGAAAATTATAGTGGAGATGGTGATTCAATTGGTGATGAATAGATTATCACCAAATTGGGACAACTCACTCAGGTTATGAATAATAACCTAACCCGTATGGAGCACCCTGATCCACAATGTAGAGCATCAATGTTAGATTGCTTAATAAGGCAACAACCACCAACATTCAATTGTAATAGAAACCCATTGGTAGTTGATAAAGGGATAAGTTCCCTAGATCATATATTTCAGGCTTTTAGAAGTAGTGGAAGGGGAAAAGTTTCCATGGAAGTTTATCGACTCAATGGAGATGCTGATCAATGGTTGTCATTGATTCAAAACACAAAGGAGGATGAAGAAGTATCATGTATCGAATGGTGGGGGTTTAAAGCGATTTTTTTAAAAAATACTTTCCTCACGACCATCGTGTGGATACGAAAAGAAAATTTATCAGTCTAACGCAAAAAGTGGATGATAATGTTTGCAATGTATGAGGCTTACTTTACATGTTTGGAAAGGCATGCTTTAGATTAAATACATAACAAAAGAAGTAAGATTGATTGTTTATTTGATGGGTTAAAACCATTTTTTCATCTAGCATTAGTATTACAATCCTTCTCATCATACGAAGATATTGTATTCTATTCTATCATGGTAGAAAAATAATTCTATAAATCTTATAACAATAAAGTAAAACAAGAGAAGAAGAGGACTGTGGAGGAAGAGGCAGGTAATGGGAAATAGGGAAAGAAGTATTTTTCATTATGTGATAATTTTTGGATGAAACACCCTGGTACCTACCTAAAAGGAATAAGAGTATGTTACAGGTGTGGTGAAAAAGGCCACCATGCTCATGATTGCAAGGGAATGAATGTTGTTGTCAACTTAGAATGATATAATTGTAGAGAAATGGGTCATTATGAAAATGAACATCCAATGCTCCAAGGAAACATACCTTTGAAAAGTAAAAGGGAGAATGTCCAATCTTATGCGGTTACTATAGTTGAAGTTGAATAATTATTGAATTTCTGTTTTTGGATTCAAGAACTATATTCTGGTAGTAATAATAATGTGATATATATTAGGATTCTTCTGTAGTACTATTTCTTTAAGGACATGAGATTTTGTGGAACCAAGAAAAGTGACTCAATAACAGATTTAATTTTTTTTTAAATTTATGTTTTCGAGAAAGATAAACTATAATATAGTTTTGATACCAAGGTAGTGATTCTGGAATAATACATGATAGATTTGGATAAATTATATTGGATATTCTTTACTACCTTCAAACTTATTAATGATTTGTATCGTCCATCATTGTTTGAGTTTACAATATTTTTGGATAGAAATAGTATATCCAGTATTCCATAATGAATAAGGGAGCATGAATGTAATCAATAATGTTTTATTGTAATCTAGGATGTAGTAGTGTTTTAAATGAATACATGATGAAGGTGTTCACAAGTTAGTCAATGGAAAAAATGATCTTCATTGTTTTTATCTTGCCTATAAATTTTGGACTATGAGTTTGGACAGATGTATTTTGGATAAGTCAAGTTTGTATTATTTTTGGATTTCCAGAAAAAAGGCAACCCAAAAGTCGGGCGGCAACCCGTCGCATCCGGCAAAGGCCGCGAGACTTGAACCCGCAACCGAAAGGCGACAAGGGTGTATCATATACCACTGACCCACTTGATGTCTTAGATTGAATAATTTAATTTTATTAAAGGGTTAGGTTGATGAATAATACATTCATTTTTTTGAAACCCTATACGAACATGATTAATAGAATAATTTTTATGTTTTATTATCTTTTAATGTGTAAGATGAGTTAGTGATATAAATTAGTTAAAGGATTGAACTCTACATGAAATGTATACATTATTTTCTTCTCTTATTTTATGATGAAATAAATTCATAAACATTGGGTAAGTCATATTAAAACAAAAAATGTCTTATCTTAATACCTTATTTTTGTTGAAATGATAGTATTTTAAATCATCCTAGATTGGTGGCTTTGAGGCCCAAAATTCTATAATTTATTGTGATTGATGACCTGAATCAATCCCTATAAATTTTTACATTTTTCCTCCAATTTTGTGTCTCTAATTTTCACTAAATGTTCTTTTAATTGATATCAGAATTTGGTGGTAACTTTTTCACCCCCTTATCCTCTTATTAAAACTAAATTTGATTAACCCAATTTCGAATGTGGGTTTTCCCACAAAGGTATTTTCTATTTTCATACATTTATTTTAAAAAAACAATTTCAAATGTAGAGGCCATAATTTATTGAATGAGGGGAGAATATAACACCCGAAGCTTCCACGGTACGTTTCTCTTTGAATAATACAGTAGCATGGGTTTTACGCAACTTCGAATTTTAACACACACCACAACCAATCAAACTAGCCATTATGAATAGTAATACCCACTTTTTTAATTTTTATAAACTGTATTTTTAAATATGGACTTTATTTTGGGATTCAGAATATCAAAATAAGCTTAGGGGGAGTTTTTGGTACTTTTCTGATAACTTTCATATTTTGATGAATAGTGAAAATTAATAAATTTTAATTAAAAACAAGTTTTTTAATCAAATTAGTAATAGTGATAAATGATGAATTTGAATGATTTTAAAGTATAATTAGATTATATTTTTACAATTTAATCCAATTTTTTTCATTATACATAATTTCTCATTTAATCTATACATAAGCAAGTGCCAGTCATTTTATAGTTATTAATTTTTAAAAACACTCTTTTTGTTTTGACAATGAGAATTAAATTTAAATTAACTTATGCCAATTTTCTGTTTTTAATTTAGAAAAATTTCTTCCATATTTAGAATTAGGTGGTCCAAATTGTGTAAATAGGTAACTTCTATTTTTATACATTGGGAATAATTATTTCGGTAAATATTTTATTTACTATGGTTAAAGGGTAAATCTAGTAAATAAGGGTAAAAAATCTTATATTAATATTAAATTACACTAAAACATGTCCTACCCATATTGGATGATACTTGTATGACTATAAGAATTATTAGGTTGATTTCGGGGCCCCATGGATCCACTTGTAAGTTATAATGACACTTTATATTAATTATGTTAAAGTGAATACAAAAATGACAAAAGCATATATATTTTAGTAAAATGATTTTTACATAGGGTTATATATGTTATATTTATGACTATATATTTTTATTATAAATATAATAATATTTTCTTCATAATGGTATTTTATTTATAATTTTTTGACATTTAATAATTGAAATTATTTATGACACAATAATGATGCAGTATTTTCCTTATTAAGGAAAGAATCAAATAAATGGTATTATAATTGACAAAATAAATAACATTTGAATGTTTTTAGAGTTAATGAAAATTTTAAGACTTTAACAATAATCATTTATTAAATAGTGTCAAAATTGACATAAAATAGTTTTTAAAATAAATATTATATTAAAAGTTGATATAATATTTCTTAAAATCTAAGGATCAGTAAAAGGACTAAAATAATGATAGGAGTATCATTAACGGACCACTTTGGGATCTCTTGTATATATATAATATGTTTATTAACTATATAATAAAAAAATACAATGAGATATGGTAAATGTCAAACTTATTAACTTAGAGTTAAAACTAAAAGACACGGTTAATAAAGTGACCTAAACCTATCTAAAACCTATTGGTTGAGTTATTTTGGACCCATCCCAACATTATCCTTGAAATAATTTAGTATGAAGCCATTATAAAAATAATAAGAATTTAATATAAAATAATATTTTATGTTTTTATTAAGGTTCCCCTCACCCCTCTTATAAAAGGTCACCCCACCTTCTCACTAATTCACACCTTAAAAGCATTTTGGCTCCGCAAAACTCTTCCAAATTAGCCGCTAAACTATACTCCATTCATCCTAGAGGCCTTAATTTATCCAGAAATCCATCCTAAGGATCCCTTTTGAACAAAATAAGAAGAAGAACCCAAAGAATAAGTAATGTTTTCACCACCCTCTTTCAAGTTCCTTTATTCTTCCACTTCTTCTTTCTTTGTTATTTCCATTATAAAATAATAACTCTGGTATCTTCTATATACTGTGATGTTATTATAAATATGGTAAAACCATATTCATTATTCTATCCATCCTTTGAATGACGTATATCTATACGTGTGTACATATGGCTTAACGTCTCCATGTCGTGGTGTATTTGTTATTCGAAACTTTATTTTTTGGATGGGTATGATAATTATGTGTAATTGACGTAAATAATAAATATAACATTATAATAATTCTCTATATATGATATACAATCCAACAGAGTGCATGGTTCCCCTAACTATGAGCAAGATGCAGACAGTAGTATGTCGATGGTGGACACTATACCTTGGAGAGAGGGTGAAGACTGAGGTTTCAGGGACTAATTTTGAGATGGAGTTCTAGGAGGAATTCCATTCTTCCACAATGAATGCCAAAAATAGGAAAGTGGTGATATCCCTTCAGAAAAGGAGTATGATAGTAAGGGAGTTGGGGATAATGATCAAGGACCTTCTTCATTTATATCCCAAACTCTTTCGAGATGAGGAGTCATCAACAAGAAACTTAGAGGAGGCCCACTGACCCTTTCTTCAGTATGTTGTTACTCCCTTCACACTATCTATGTTTAGGGATATTAAAAAAAAGGTTGAATTAGTATAGTGTATGAAAACATCGGAAGGTATGCTAAAAGAGGGGAGCCAATTGAGCACATCAAAGGGGGAGTCCTTTTGTAGTAGTCCTCCAGAGTCAGGACCTTCCAGGTTTCAGCCTATGGGAAACATGCTTCACCAGTTCTAGTTTTGATCTCCTGATCCTCACCCTTTCTCTATGAGCCTAAGAAGAAGCTGCATTATTTATTGTAGCCATGGTCACCATCAGAATCAGTGCCCTAACAGAGTGTAGTATGACAGGGATTGGCAGGTCTAGCACCCACCTCAGTAGCACCAGTTTTCTGCCATACCATTTCAACATCAATAGTAGGGACAACGAACACCCACTCCACTAAGGTAGGATAGTGACATATGAGGATGACCTCAGGGATCTACTCAAGTAAATACACTAGGGCATGGTTGGGGAGACAGCCGACCATCAAGGGGAAGAGGAGCTGCACATCGGTAGTTGCACGGAGCATAGGAAGCAGTTTTAGTGGGGCCATAGTTCGTTCGAAGTATGATCATTTAATTTAGTACTCTTGTCTATGCCTTTTTTTATTCTTGAGAAACACACTCATTTGATTCACCCAGTAATATCCCATTCCTCGGATCTAGAGGTAGAAGGAATTTCCATGCCCCTGGTGTTGAGCATGCCAGTTTGAGGTCAGACCAGCATGTTTTATGTTTGTTGAGGAAGAAGACTGATGATCGGGGCACATCAATCCTGTGGGGATCATCTTCTAAAACAAATTTAGTCATGTGATGTCATTTTATAAATTTACTGGATTTTTTTCCATGCATTTGTCTATCAACATGTTATAGAGAAGGTTTGGTTTCTCATATACGGGTGGCCACAATGTAGCATTCATCAGTGAGTAGGAATTCTTGGATGACAACCGGTGAGTAGAGCCCCTTCGTTGTTTGTTAGATGAGTTTTCATTTAAATTACTCGATTCATAGACAGTGGAGGTTTCAAGGAATTTCATTTAGTTCTTCGATGTCATCCCCAAATATGTTTCGACTTTACCCCCCTTTACATGATGTCAACTTTGGGATAGTCTTACAACCTGTTGCCCTTCTGATTTCAATGGATACCTATCATATGGTTCCTTTTGAGTTGTGGGAGTTGCAGATTTATGAAGCTGACATGATGAATAAAGTTTTATTCCACCAAGGGCAGCACTGTGGTGTCCTCTCGTTTCTTCACAAGGAAGGAAGAGAGTGGTATCATGCAATGCATAGACTACCGAATAATGAATCAGGTGGTGGTCAATAACGGTTACCCACTCACGGTGATCAATGAAATTTTATATTAGTTCAATGGAGCATTTTGTTTCTCTATGATTGTCCTGCATTCTGGATATCACTAGTTGATGGTGAAATATAGTGACATCTCAAAGACTACTTTTTTTGTCATATATGGAAACATTGAGTTTGTGGTCATGTCATTCGGCATTATAAATACACCAGTTGTGTTCATAGGGAACATGAACTCTGTTTTCCACTAGAATATGGACCGAATTGTAGCCATGTTCGTCAACGACATCCTGATCTACTCGAGCAAATAAGAGGATCATGATGAGGATCTCATGATAGTTTTAGATATCATCTAACACTACCAACTCTATGGGATGTTTTCCATGTACATGTTTTGAACACGAGAGGTGAACATATTTTGACATGTGGTGTCCAAGAGGGGAATAGCGATGTACCAAATGAAGGTTGAAGTCATTGCTTTAGGGGAAATACCCAAAAACATGACAGAGGTTCATATTTTCCTGGGACTGGCAGGTTACTTCCAGGGGTTTGTACTAGACTTCTCTTAAGTTGCATCCCCTTTGACCACATTGACCAGAAATGTCCAGCCTTTCATATAGAGTTTGAAGTGTGAGGAATATTTCACTAATTAGAAGGTAAATCATCTCAGTGCCCCAGTTCTGAGGATTCTAGAGGAAGGGGTAACGTTTGAAGTATTATTTGATGTTTCTTGTGTCGTCTTGGGGTTGTGCTGATACAACATTAGGGTGTGATAACTTATATGTCTAGGTAGTAATGTCCTCATGAACGTAACTATGCCAAAAACATCATATAGTTTAAAGTTGTTGTGTTCTCACTAAATATTTGGATGAATTACCTCATCGTTGAACACTTTTTGGTCTTCACAGATCACAATATCGTGAGGTATGTCTTCTCCCAATGTGACCTAAACATGAAATAGTCAAAGAGGATGGATTTTCATTAGTATTACAACATAGAGATCTCTTACACATCAATAAATAGGAATGTAGTGGATGAAGCCTTGATCCTGATGTCATAGAAGGGTGTTGTTCGATTGTCAATAGATTCTTGGAAAGTAATTGAGGAGTATGCTTACATTACATATGTGCTTGAGAGTGGAGGACGGTAGAGGCTGTCTGTTTCAGATGAATGTTTATTATTCCTTGGTATGATTGGTGGAGGAGTCTCAATTGGGAGCTTGAGAGACCAATGTGATGCATTATCATGTCATCCAGAGTGATGCTCTGGATGTATCATATGAGGATTGCCAGAATCTAATGATTTTCTGTGGGATGTTTTTTTCCTGGTAGAAAAGTTCAATTGTGTTCTCAATGGGTTCCATAACTCAGCTCTATAGGTACACTCAAAAGTCTCTAAGATATATCTAGGATTCAAATGTTATTTTTGGTGGCCCGTAGTGATTCGAATTGTGGAAGAGTTTGTGGCAAAGTGCCTCGTGTGTCTGTAGGTGAAGGCTGAGCACTGTGTTATCAGAGGTCTGTTTCAGCCCTTAGATGTTCTCGAGTGGAACTGCGTTGACGTCTCCATGGATTTAACCATAATACTACCCAATTATAGGAGACATTTTGATTCCATCTGGGTTTTGGTCGACCATTTTACCAAATAGGCTCACTTCTTAGTGATTAAAGAGTTTACCACAGAAGATACCATAACACCGAAGTACATGGGTGATGTTATGTGTCTACACAGAGTTCCCAAAACCATAGTTTTGAATATGAATACACTATTTACTTCATGAGTCGAGAAGGGATAATAACATCTTTTTGGAACATATCAATTTTTTAGCAATTCTTCCCCCCCTCACAAGAGTGGAAAGATTGAGAGGACCATCCATATGTTAGAAAATATCATGCGGGAATGTGTTTAGGAAATTATAGGATCATGGGTGTGACACATTCCTCTGGTAGAGTTTTCATACAAGAATGGATAGAATTCTACCATTGTCTAGGATCCATTTTAGGCCTTGTATGGAAGACTGCTTTGTTGATCCATGTGATGGACAGAGGTTGAGGAGACATGTCTTCTTAGACCAGAGGTTGTTTAGATAACAACAGAAAAGCTTCATCTTGTCCATGCGATTATGAAGGCAGATAAAACATGCATAAGTCGTATATCGATCATAGGATGAGACATGTAGATTTCAAGGTTCAAGACCATGTATTGTTGAAGGTCTCCCCTCAGTTTAGGCATCAGAGGTTTGGGAGGGGAAAAAATATTTCTTCTGGTCTGATCAAACCCTACGAGGTGTTGAGACTAGTCTGAGAGGAGGCATATCAGCTGGCATTACCAACACCACTAGAGAGGATCCACAACATTTTCTGTGTATCTCAGTTTTTTCAGATTCTACATGATGACTCCCATGTCCTCTACTAGGGAGAGTTGGATATTTAGGATGATGTGATTTTTTTGAGTGATTGGGGAGAATTGAGGATTGAAAGGAAAAGGTGATTCATTGACGGACCATTACCATAGTTTTTTGGTTATGGAGGCATGTCGGACATGAGGAGTGTACTTAGGAACATAAGGCACATATGTGTTACTAGTACCCAGAGTTGTTCTGAGTGCAAATCTTTTTTTTATTTGTGTCTTGATTTTGATGAACTGTTAAACATGCTTACAAAATGATATATTTTTTCCATGTTCTACATTTAGTGTGAGAATTCTGAACTATGGGGAGAGGTGATCCAAACCCCTTATCGTGATGAATTAATGTGGATGTGATTGAACCCATTTTGGTGAGTCAATGCCGCCCAAAGTGGATAGTATCATGACATGGCGAAAGGGACTCCTTAACCCATCTGAAAGGATGATGTGAATTTTTTTGATTGTGTGGTTACTTAGTAATTCTATAGTTATTGGGAGAGATGTGTGAAATATGTTCATGGATGTCTAGGATACACTCTAGATTTAAAAAAAATCTTGAGTGATTTGTCCCTGAGATTTATCTTATGAGGAGTTTTATCAGACCCCTATCATTCTTCAGGTTTACTCTTGAATTCTCAAGGGTGGGAATAGTTTTATAGGTATCTGATGAAATGAATCAAACCATCCTAGTCCATTACATTATCTAATTTAATTTTTGGGGCATCCCAGGGACTATTAGAGACTCGTTGAGCAATATTACCTATTTTAGGTTGAACAAAAGATTGATCAAATGGCCATCGAAGGAATTGATGGGTATCAGTGGCACCGATGGGTTGTCAGTTGCACCAATCGGTATTTGTGATAGGGCGACAGTGACCCACCCTTCAGTGATTCATTTACAGTTTCTATGGGACTATCCATTTTCACTTTAATAAAGTTTAATTTTACGTAAAAGTATTCTATTAGCCCTTTTAAAGGGATTTAAGGCCCATAAAAGATATTTTAATCCCCAAAATTCATGTAAAACTTGAGTTACCAAAATGTGTGGCATGTGACACCCCTTTATGTGTTTTTTCAGCTGTCAATGTTTTCTAGTTTATCCTATATTACGAGTTTTCCCCATTGAATGGAAATCTATTACCTCATAGCAGTTATCTCCACCATCAACGAGAATAATTATTAAATATCAACTATTCCCAATGTGTGAAACTATCGAGCCATGTGGCCAAGCAATGATATGACTATTATGTTCATCAGAATCATCTCCGGGCTTTTAGGATCTAGCCTACTCATAATTCGAGATCCACACTTATTCCTAACTTTGCATTCAATTAGTTATCTTTGATACTACCTCAAGAGATGAATTGTGAAACCGGGAAAGATCCCTTTCCACTCATCCCTGGTGTTTTCTTTTCCAAATGTGCAAACCCAGTTCATTGAGAGAAGTGAAAATATCGATCATTGATCATCCATGTAGGGTTTTTCCATTGTCTCATCTTGTTGTGCATCATTCGGGGTGGATATCACAATGTTCCCTTTGGAGATAAATGAAACCAAAATTAACAAAGATAACAAAAAGTCTTTCGAGAATAAATGTGTAGTAAATTTGATGATTTTTATGTGTTATAAATTTTTTATGTGGTGACTTATATGGGATTTTTTCCACTGAAATGTGTTGTCATTTGTGATCCTTAATTGCGCACTACTAATGATCAATATTCGGAAAAATCTTGTGATTGAATGATTGTAACATGTAAAGTAGTTAATAATGTAAACATGATTAATTAAATTGATTCATGAGGAATTATAATCCATGTGTGATTACCATGGATAAACCAATGTAAAGAAAGATCTTAATGAATGGTGTTAACTAAATATGAAAAAAAACATTTTCTGTATTCTGGTGATATTAATGATTTATTTTATTGATGCCATATGGGTGATGTAGTGGGGAATGGAATGTTTTATCTAAGAATTTTCTGGAATACGAATCTGAGGCATTGTGAATCTGGTATGCTAGGGCTTGGTTTGGATACAATACTTCAAGGGATCTCATAGTACGCTTTTGATATTGTAACTTTTTGAAAGAACCAGTTGTGAATGCTTAAATGTTTTCATGGATGTTTTCATTGAGATGTTTTTTTGTCTTGTGGTCACCCAAATAGTTTCCCCGGTAGTGAAGGAATGTTTAAATGTATTCATATGAACATTAAAATGAGATCATGTACAATGTGAAATTATTTTTCTAGAAATGGGTTGTGATCTTGTAGTGGCTGTTGTGTACTAGTTCATGTAGGGATAACAATAAGAGTTGTTATGTATGGATAGTTTTCTATTTTGGAACCCTTAAATTTAGATGAGTTCTTGATTACATATATGTACAAAATTTATGTCTTGTCTTTATTACACGCACCCCACCCTTGTTGAGAACTTCGTGTTGAACACCCCTATTTCATAATGGAGGGTGTTTTCCCATCATTCTTATGAGTTTTGGGTTATTAGCTCATTCCTTATCCCTCTCCTAGAAAGCCAATGATTTTTTGGGAAATCTATGAAGGCATAATGTTCATTATCACCCAAGAATCATTCGGTAGGGTGTGTGGTGGTGGTATTCCTTGGTTTGTGTAGGAAGGTTTGTTTCCGATGTGTCTCTGGGAAGAGGTCCAAGTGTCTTTTGGCATGGTAGTGGTTGTCATACCCTAGGTTTAATTGGGTGTGGATGTCATTTCGTCTGAGGAGTGTTCAATCGTGGCAGTGTTTTCTATGGCCTAGGTGTCTTCGGGTGTGGTTATGAGACGTTTTTGTGGCCTAGGTGTCTGTGGGAAGGATACATGGTTGTGGTGGACCATATAGTTATTGTGGGGTGGTAGTGGGACATTAGGTGAAAATATTGGGGAGTTCTGATACATAGAATGTTTTAAATAACCAGTGGTAATATTGTTTGGGGTACCCAACTATTGATGTGTTATTAAGATTACATTACCTAACCTGAGTTATTTGGGGAGTGTGTTTTGTGATGTTTGGTGGATAGTTTCCTTGTAATGTGTTTTTTATCTCTATTTTTTTCACACGGGGTAATTATAATGCCTCCCCCATTTTAAATGAGAGATTTTTGGTTTTCCATACTGAGTATACTTGTATACTCACCCTATATATATATTATTGTTTTCTAGTTTCTATAAGGACATTTTGAACCGTGTCGAACCTTACAAGCTTCGGCTTTAGAATTTTTCATCACTTATTTTCTTTCCATAGGAACTTTTCATCAAATTTGTTCTTGTAATTTGTATTATTTAATTTTGAAAAGGCATTTGGGAATGAATTCTTATGTCTTTACCTTTAATTTCTGTTTTAGGGGTTGTTGGGATTTACAATCTTGTGTCTCGATCTAGTTCTATAAAAAGGGTAATGCCTTCCATATTACTTGATATTCTATACCGTTGGTGTTATTCATCACTCTGAGGCCAATTGAAGGTAGGACCCAGGAGCCATTACTTTTCCTTAAAGATAAAGAAGAAAGGGTCTGGCAGTTTTCTCTTCCTTCCATCATCTGGTGATGGTTGGTCATGACAAACTACTAATGGAAGGGAAAAAACCTCACAATCATAACCCATAGATATTTTATTTTGTCAATTAATCCTCTGTCAATTAGGAAAGATGATCCAAAAATGTAATTTTATAACTGGGGTTATTTTAATTGAAAAATTATTAAATATAATATTGTGTCCCAAAATTCTCATATTACGGACTTTTATTACTTATAGTGTTTTAATCATCATAATGTCCATATAGTATCTTGAGGTAAATGATCCAAACTTTTTATTGATTCCATTCTTTTACAAGGTTCCACTCTTACAATTATTTTTATTAATTAAATTATATCATATATATTTCCAAGGTAACATGGTAAATATATTTTCTAAAATATGATAATATGGATAATAAGTGAATTTTTATTGGTGATTTAAACATGGTTTTGAGACCTGTGAAGAACACAATATCTAGTTTTCATAGATTTGCCTCTTCTGAATTCTAATTGTTCATTGATTAGTGTTGTTGGGTGGTCTTCATATTTTAATGGGGTGAATTCACATGGAATATGTATACTATTAATGGAATAAATTCTTATTGGATTGACAGATTTATTGTGAAGGTCAATGATAGTGGTGGGTCTATGGGGGTTTCTAGTTTTTTCTAGCTAGGATTCAATTAGATCATAATCCATCACATACAAATATCACAATACCAATTTCATGGGAATTCCCACATCCCATAATATTTAAAAAAAATTAATTTTTATTAATGGTTGTATGGATATTGTTAACTAGGAATGAAAAATATAATATTATTGGATCTGTATTGAAATTCTGAAATAGAATATAAAATACATGAATGGTTTTTTAAAAGATTAGATTATACAATTCTAATCCAGATTTCATGTTGATATCAAAGTTATTGAGAATATTCTCTCACAGTTCCAAATTTATAATCAAATCCAACATACTCATTCTAGGGAGTAATTGTATTCTATTTCATAAATAAATGATATTTTTTTTCTATTAAATATAGGCTGAGTAGAAACTGGTAAGATACCATATATATTCAATGTAGTTATAAGAAGGAAAATCAATTCCAGAGACTACATAAGGAGAAAAGAATAAGGGTTGGGATTAAATATCTCTGTATTAATGAGTTTATATTTTCATTGGGTAATGATATCTATATTTCAATTATTGGTTATTATTAAAGAAATTACACTGATGGTGGATTGGATTGTACTCAAATGATGATATCATAGATTTTATACTAGTGGAAATTGGGAATACTCATCATATCGCTATCTTAATTATAGTTTAAATCTTATTGGGAATGTTGGTTAATGATATTATCACTATAAATCAATATGGATTTATTTTTGTTAGTAATATGAATGTTTTCATTTCACTACATATGAGAGTGTCAATAACATGAAGAGAAAAACAAGGAATGATAATTTTTATAAGAATAATGAAATTTCTATAGCCTTTTATACCCAGAAATGGATTTTCAGTTTGTTTTTCCATGAGATGTATGATTTATAAATTAATTTTATCCATATGATATGAGTTATATTGAGATATATAAGTCTATAAATTCTTCAACATGGATCCCATAGTGTTTTCATTCAATATTCCATGTGGTGAGGCTGGGTGATCCCTTATTTGGTATTATTTGTTCCATGGATGAGGACTACATGAGTAGATACATTAGTAATATGGTCAATATTAATTTTTTTAGGAAATTAAATACTTTATAAGTATGTTCAGTCATTTAAATCTGTATTATGTAGATGATAACCTTCCTCTTGGGAAGAAAACATATACAAATCTTTCTTCAAACAAGGATATTTTTTTATCATTATGAACATGTGGAATGAATAGCTATATGATAAAATAAATCATCCACTTTTATTGGGAATTGATTTTATATACCCGGAAAAAACAAGATTTCTAGATATCTTTGATTTAAAAGGGGTTTTATTCTATTTATTAATCTCGGGTTACCACTACATCTGATTAGGATCAAGAAGAATTACATTGAAGGCAGTTTATCTATAAATATTAATCAGATGTCAAAAATGAAGAATAAATCAATGTATCAATCCGGAACATTTTTTTAGTCATTTTGATGATAAGTACCATGTTTTTGTATTCATTTTCTCTATATAGATAGAATAATAATCTTTTTATGAATGATTAATGTAGGATATGGATTTTTTTAAATGGACTGGTTTGTGAGAAGAAAATCATTATGATTTCATGAAAAAATTGTATTAATCCAATGTATTTAAAAATCCGTCATTTTAATAATATTTGTATTTCTAATGACGTTTTACCACAAAATTCATATGGAATAATTTTACTCTAAAGAATCTGTCCACTAATTTTTTTAAGATTAATAGAAAATTTGATAGAATTATATACATCTTATATGATTTCATCTTATTAGAATGATATAATCAGTTGCTCTAAGGGGTTTATTTTTTGTTTTAAATGTATTTCCTCTAAGTATCCCAAAAATAATTTTTGGATAAATCATTTTCTAGAAAACAACTTGTTGAAAGTATTGCTTTTCCCCATTTTAGAATTAATATTTATTTTTCTTTTTTGTATAAAAAATAATGTATCATGATTTTATTATTTCATCCCATATTTATTTACATATACATCTATACAAACTTTTTGTATAGGTTTTTTATAACATGAGATAAGAATAGTATTTGGATTTTTAATTTTTTAGATTTTTATATGATTTTTTGTAAGGGGGGTTGAGTTACTCTATCTTGGTTTTATTTATATATGTCACCATAAATTCATATCATATATTTGTACTCAATTATAAAACATAGAAAGAGATATTTATTGTTTATCATATTCTTTAGGGGGTATGAATTAAATTGTAATCTTTATTGCATTTATGTATAATGGTTGTTGAGAAAATTCATCTTATTTTTAAAGAATTTACATTCACTTGATGGTTGTGGGAATATATTGAGGATTTGATGTTTTTTTCATCACTATATGGTGAAATGTTATGTATTTTTTGGAAAATGGTATGGATGTTTGTTCTTTTATATGATGGTTGTAGAGTTTTTTACTGGTTGTTATTTTTTTAGTCATTGATTTCACATGAACATTAAAGAAACTCATTACACATGGATACCGAAAGACATTATATGCACATAAGAATAATGAATAATCATTGAGATGTTTCTTCTACACCACATATTCAAATAGGTTCCATGATCTATTAATTCTATGAAATGAAAATTAGCAAACTACTTAATGTCCATGGTAGAGAGCGTAGGCTAGTTGGTGATCTGTAAATTAATTATATACTTCCAATTAGTCCATGGATCATGGTAAATGATTATGGTTCTACCAATGTTTATCTATTTCCATCAGGATGTGGTGGGGTTTTTCTCACTCACTATGATTTTTTGAGGGTTTTTTTTCTCATTATATTGGAATTCAATCAATATATGAGGCTAGACCAAGGGTTTTAATATTTTTTTGATTCATGTTATCTTCCTTAATTTGACTCATTTATGGATTGAATGAGATTTAAATTTTCTATTAATTTTCTAATATCATGTATTAGTGAGTGACATTAGAGGGTTAAACATATGTGGTTTAATTTAATTTATCTTATTAAACAACTAATATAGAGGGGTTACCATAAATATAGTGAATTTAATTATATTTCTGATGATTTATCAAAGAGGGTGATTATGGTGGCATTCTCTATGTAATAATTTAATTATTCTGTTTATTAATAATTATTTACTGATACTAACATGTTGGGTGATATATATTCTCTGCATTCCTCTTAATATCATGGAGTTTAATTGTAATTATGGATAATATGGAATTTATTTTTTGAATGTCTATTTGAATTTTGATATGTTTTTGTGGCTGGGAGTGGCATTCTACTCAACAACCAATCCTCATCCCTTGATCATTGTTGATAATTCCAATAACTGGAATGCAAGAAGTGGAAAACAGATTAATGTGGAATCTAAAATGTGAGTGAAGATAGATATTCATTGATGCACATGGAATTCAAGGAGCAGTTTGATGATTATTGTTTCACCTGAAGCTAAGGAGGGTCCTGGTGATCAATAATGCACCTTGAATTCATGGTGTGTATTTTTGTTTTCATGCATACCACTTTATATACATGTTCACCCATCTTTATAGGGATGTTAGTGATTATATTAAATGTGAAAACAAGTGTTATACGCATAAACACCGTAATAGTTATTTAAATATCGTTTATTGTGTTTTTGGATTGTATTTGTTCTTTTATTATTTACTATTTCATTAAACAGAATTTAGTCATGTTTTTTCCTAGGTCCTGAACCCTTTTGACAGAATAAATTATATTAAAATATTAAATGATTAGTAAATTTAATAAATTATTATGTACTGTTAACTTTTTAGAAGAAAATTTAAAATAACATATTTATTAAGAATATATATTCTAATTTAATAGTTTTCGTGATATTTTTGTATTTAAATTAAATGAATAGTTTCAAAATTAACATTAATATTATTTCATACATCACAAATCATTCATGTTTGGTTCGTGTCATTGCTACCACAATCTACCTACCATTGGCCAATGGTTTGCAACTAGCACCGATTACGCATATCCCCCAAATAGGTGGCATTATCATATGTACGTGTAAAGATGCACAGGTCCCCAAACAAACAATGTCAAACTAGAAATAATACACAAACAACATGAATAAACAAAGATACCCACAAATAGTACTATAGTAGAAAATTAAATGTAAATGGGGCCAGGATATAAGGCCCCCCAAAAGGAAAAAATAAAAATCTACGTGTCCTTAGACCTCTCTGCCAAATCCCTTTCTTGAAGGGTAGGTACAAAAATAGCTATTTGAAGTAGCAGAAGAACACCACTTCTTATTGGGTCTCTCTAAGAACCACTCGTCCCTAGTACATCAATGACACTGTTAAATAATTGATCTTCTACACAAGACATGATATTTTCGGGAAAGGTATGTACAAGGGTGTGTAAAACAATATTAGTATGTCACCCAGAAGCAATTTGTAAATGACCATAAATGGAACATCACTAGTCATATTTACACAGTTATATGTCTACATTACATGTAACAATGACATGTAGGCATAGTCATAAATGATTATAAGGCTCAAGGTCTCACCTACTATCATCCATGTGCTTGTACATTTATCACACTCATTATGGGAGATCTCACTCCCCAATCCATCTAATATTAAGTTCGTAGAACATGTATACTAATATTATCCCAGAGAACATCTGGTCTCCAAACATCATGATGCATCCTGGATACATTTATACATTATAACATTATAGTCTAGATATCACAAACAAACATCAACCACATGATTCCATTCAAGGCACAATCTTTTTGGGAGAACTCTCTATGTGAACTTTGATGTCATCAGAGACCCTTACAATGAGGTCACACTAATTTGGGACATTCCCAAAAAGAATACATTTTACATGGTCATTCTATGTAAGAGGTGATAATTAACAGAGAATACTGACAACCAAATCGATATTGATCAACAACATATGGTATTCCTCCAAAATATTTCTTACAACCCTAATAATGTGGCTCATACAGTAAGGGATTTTCCACCGAGAATACTGATATCCTTACCGATATGGCCCACTAGATAGAGGATTATTTTCATGTTCTTGGAGGTCAGGCCAATTCCCACTATCCTCTATCATGGTTAATAGTGGGTCACTACAATCCCAAGTAGGGATAATGAAACGCTATCCTGGACATGGCTTATAAAGGGAAATGATATCCAATGAGGTGGACATAATGACACATAGAACCCTTAAAGAAAGAACCATGAGAAACTACACACCTACATTGGTTTATAATTAAAACCTAGGAATCAATATCAAGAATACCTTCTTGTCACGAGAGTCCCAACGCCATAGAAGTCTCTTCCAATAAAGAGATTTTTTTTAAAATTACAACCATTTTTGCAAAAAAATGTCTCTTTTTGGTCCAGGTCTGACCCAACCCAAGGGGTTTTGGCTGAACCAAACCTAACCGATTCGTTCTTGGTATGTCTAAAATGGTATAGTTCTTCTATCTTGGCCCGTTTGTATAGGATATGTTCTTCCCATCATGAACAACCAGCCTTGGCTACGACCCTTCACACCAATGTGGTCACTGACTGCCTCACTGCCCGGCTGCTCAAGAACACAAGCTGCATGTTCGTGTCAATGTGAATTTCTTACCCCCCCTCACATGTGGTCCTGGACCACATGCTTGCACCTGGACACCACGGTCTCCCACCATTGACCATTGAACCTTCACATTTGTCATCACTGCCCGTGGTATTCCTTACCACAGGTCATACTGCCAACGTCATCCTTCCTTGACCACAGGATGCTACCACCGTTGACCGCCCTACAAACAACAATCTTACAATGTCTTCCTGGCCTACAATCCTTTCTAGGTCGATGCCACATCCACTAAAAAATACATTAAATATGGTTATTACCAAATCACATCAATTTTTCCCTCCTCATTATCAATTAACCTCTATGATGTCATCAAGATGTTTGACATATGATTTCATTCAACTTCACCAGGAAATGAGTGCGCAATGAATATCTCTTTGTAATCCCATTAATATCATGATGAACACAAAGAATGATAGTAGAGAAATTAAAAAATAGATTCCCAATGAACTAACCTTGAAAATTATTTCATTATAGGATCAATCTATTCCCTAAGAATGATAAAGATAATAAAAAATAATAATCAAAATCATCCCCATCATTATTCATGAAAATGTTCCATCATTCATTAATATGTGAACCACATGTCATGTTGTTTCTTAGTTGATATATATTTTTATAAAACTCCATGAATTGGTAAATGATGTAATTTAATACACATACCATACCTGGGGTTTGGATCGGTCAATGATGAAGAAATAATCTATGATGTAAATATTTGTCAATGCTTGATCCATGTTTGGACCTCCTATCTGTTGTTTCCTGCCATAGATAATCCCTATCCTTACCTAAGGGAAACTCCTTAGTTATAGTCATAACCCTGGATTTATGAAAAAAATTATTAAAAATGTAAACCAAAATTTTTTTCACCAAAAAATAGTAAAAAAATATTTATATTAAAATATTTTAATGAAGTTCTTGTCCAAATACTATATTTCTCATCAGGCCTGTACCGAAAGAGGATATGCCACAACTAAGTAAAAACCCCCATAAAATAATCAATGGGGGTCTAAGATTTTCCAATATGAGTTACCATTTATGTGTCATTAATATTAAAATATAAAATAATTTTAAATAATTATTTTATTTACAGTTATTTCATTTTCAGGTTTTTTCTACAGAAGACCCACGTCGATTAATGTTATGGTTCCCCATAGATAAATCCACTACTCTAAGCTAAACAGTGTCCTTGGATTTCTGATTTGGGAAACAATTTATAACATATTCAAAATTTCCAATAAAATTTATCACAGGTGCTAATAAAATATTAAAATTTCTCATTGAACAATTCTGGGAACATCGAGCCTTAGAATCGCACATCATCTAATTGCTTGCTCTCAGAATTATCCCTAAAAATTTCTAAAAAAATGAAAAATACGAGTTATTTAATTCTCACACCTTAAGGTTTTCATTCCCCAAAATCCAAACCAAATTACACCCAAATAGATGAGTGCACCAAGTACGAATGTAAGCCTCCTGCTCCCATTTTCTCTCCCAGATATTCTCATGTTTCAACTGAATGCATAACATAGGAATCCATCACCTATAAAGTATCCACCCCCATCGATCCTCAACCTCCACTGGGTACTCCTCAAAAGTGACTCCATTCAGAGAAATATGATGAATAATATATTTGCCTCCTCAACTTAGAATTTTTGAAGATGTCATGTTCCCAGTCAAACTATAGAAGTTGACCCAAGAGGTGTGCAACCATGATAACTCTATCTAGTGTTAAAAAAGGGCCATTTAATATTTTCTATAAAATGCCATCCCATTCAAAACAATATATCCCACATCGAAGGATTAATGGAAGGAATACATATTCTACCTCCTCTATCTCCAAAGGAATTATCACCGGTCATCATAATATTTATGATTGATCTGTGTAGTCTTCAATAGCTCCTGGATGACCAACCCCTTCTTTGTAGTCACATGCCCCAAATCTCGACCCAGGAGTTTCAAATCTCTTGGGTCAGTCTAAAACACTAGTGGCCTGCAGGGTCACCTATATAATGTCTTGAATGGTTTTATACTGAAGATGGAGGGGTAGTTTTTATTGCAAGAAAACTCCACCGTAGATATGATATATTTCAAAAGAATCCAAAATGTAAACATGTATTATCATAGAATTCCCTCCAAAACCTGAATGGTCTACTCAGTCTTTCCATCTATCATTGTGTGAAATGCTTTACTCATGTATTACTGAGTAACAAATGCCTCATGTAATCCCCTCAAGAACCAGGACATGATGTGATGATTACGATCTAAAGCAATCATAGAGGTAACTCTATGTTCTCAATCTATCTCCAATACAAATAGGAATCCCAATATCTCTAATAAACTCTAGCACATGATAGGTACGGTTTAGGATGACTTGGTGAGACAGTCAATGATCACCCATATTGAATCGCGTCCCTTATATGTGTGTGGTAAACCCCTCACAAAGTCCATTAATATCCCATCCCACATTGACTCTAGCAACTTGAGTGGTTCAGTCAAGCATGTTTGAACATGATACCCTACCATCATATGTTGATATGTTCATCCATCACCATCCAAATAAGATATTTGTAGTGTTTACAAATTCTCTAATTCCTCACTCAAAAACTACAACCTACATATGCTATGGAGTGTGTCTACAACAAGGTTCCCCTTCCCATGAGTATAGGAAATTTTGAATTCATAGTCTTGAAGGAAAAATAATCACCACCTCGATCTCATTTTGAGATTCCTTTGATAAAATATAGGCTTTATGATCTTTCATATATTCAATGTGAAGTCCAACAAAACATTCTCTAGATCAAGGTTTAGTTTTTCTACTCATGTTGTCTCATATTACATGAATCATAGGTTATCACCCCATTCCCCTGCATCATGAACCAACCCAGTCTAGTTCCTGATGAAACATAGTGGAATACCTAATTGACTCCCTCCTCTAGAAAAGAAAATATCAGAGTTCTCGTCAAAATTTTTTCTCAGTTGGATGAATAGGTCATCGATCCTTAGTAGTGGATTCTCATTATCCATTGTAAGTTGGATAAATTACCAATAATCCACACATAACCTATAATTCTTCGTCATATTTATTCCTTTATCTGGATGTCCTCTGACTTCCCCCACAACTCGCGAGACTCTATGTAATCCATATTATATCATTATACTGATATCGGTGCCATTTCGGTGAGTAAAATAATGCAGAAGCCTTTGTATTTATATAGAGGTAATCCAATAACATATTCAGTAATGAAAACAATGTAATCTACCAGACCTTATGGAAACTTGAAAACACAAAACATCTACAACTCTGATTGTAAGGATATTCGACTACTGAGTGATCAACATCACCCTCCTTTTCATGAGATTGCCTCATGATGCTTGGTTTTCCTATTTATACGACCCGAGAAAACACCATTCTATCTATTCTAACATACAACACCCTTTTTCATAAACAGTCAATCTGACCATGGACATTCGATAATCAATCCATACTAGAATGATGTTATAAGGCCTCAGTGGTTTCACCAAGTGGTTCTGACTGAAACTATTACATCAATAGTTAGATCACACTATTGGATAATTTTTATTATGGAGTATCCTCCCATAGGTATCTCCAGATATAATAGTCAATTAAATAGTCTAACTAGATACTCTAGGCCCTGAAAAATAAATGTTTTGAGAAATAATGATATGAACCTTTTTATTTTTATATGGATGCTATGTGAAGACACATAATGTTTCTCGAATCATTCTTAGTGCAGTTAGGTCATATTCCTTGACCACATAGAATTGTCCACTCCATTATCTTCTATCTCCCTGAGCCTGGTGTGGACTACATGGGGGTGGTGTTGGTAACATTGAGGAAGAGGTGGTGATAGGAACAGATTTTTCTACTATGAGTAATACATGGCATGTGAGCATAAGGATCAGTAAGAGGTGGTATACATTTGGACATGGGGATGGTGGTGGTAACATATCAAAATGTATTTCCCATACAACTAGTTTCCCTACTCCTCTACAACATCTACAGACATAAAAATCATTATGTTCCTATCATTATCTCTATCTCAGTGACCCATCCAGTATTTCCCTACCTGTTGAATGATGTGATAGAAAATCTATAGTGATATGTCCCTAACTATCAAATTAAAAGAAATTCCTCTCTCCAGGATGACTGGACTCAGCCTATGATACTTGAGGCGTAGATCCACTCTTTTTTTACATCATCTCTATATGTATCACATTTACACTATTTGAGACTTATGTCGGTTTCCTACTCCAAAGGTCTCTACAGTTGTTTTCCTACTGCCAACAGTCACTTTCTATATCTTCTCATCCTTGGTATTTTTAACTATAAATGTTTCCTCTATAACCCTTCCATATGTATGAATTCATGGAGGAATGATGCTAGTTCATGTTTATTTTGACACCACTTTTTTGAATGTTTGAGCTCAGAAGAACTGGTCATGTATATTATTCATCAAGTACATGGGAGGATCTGTTTGCCTTAATGAATAGTCAAAAAACTGACTTGTCTTCCATCCAATGATATAGAAGTTCTTAGGCAGGCATTTCCCTTTAGCTTCTATGGTGATACATCTTTCTCTGAAAAATTTTCTCAAACTCTATCGACAAATGAGTCTATACATCGTAATATCAGGTAGTCTATACCCCGTAATTTCCCTGATGAGCAATGTAGAATGTTTGTTTCTCTTACCACCATAATAGATACTAGTTCCCTGAGTGGATGAAAAACCCACTCACCGCTTGAAGCTAGTATTCATATACCTATGATTTAGGCTCACCTCGGAACATGGGGTGTATTTATCAACATAAACTCATGATGTAAGATCAGCCGACTTATCTCAACTACTGTTACTATTGGTACCATCAGCATCTCTATAGGTGGTGGCATAGCTAGTACACCACACATACATTCTGTCTTTGTTACAAATCATTGTATTGATATCCTAATAACCCACATATCATCATCAGGATCAAATGGTGGAATCTTTTATGATTTTCGATTTGGAAGCCTCCTGAAGTAAACCATGATGTGCCACTATCAATATATTATACTCGGTGATCTGACTCACGAAGGACAAGAAAAAAACAACCCAAACATATATTATTCTTAAACCATGATTTCCCCCCAAGATATATTGTCTTCTTATACTAAGGTGAAAATTAGAATTTAGAGTCTTGGTGTATGTATACATAGTCCACCGCACCAACACTAGATTTCATTTAAATGAATGTAAAACTCAAAACATTTAACATTATTTCTCCAGACCAAAACACACAAACTCTTGGTCCTAATGTTGAATTGAACCCCCTCTAATACCACTCTATCATGGCCCATCCTAGTGGGGCCCATTTTATGACTACCCAATCAACTTCCCATTTTCTAAGGGCTTGCGGTTAGCACCGAGAGGGCATATCCCAAAAATGGGATGCATTTTCATAAGTACCTACACACATACATCAATATCAAGAGTGAAGAAATATAAAACAATGTAAAAAAATAGGCATAAAACTATAATACAAACCCAAAGTAAAAGATAAGAAAATTAAAAGTAAATGAGGCTAGAATACAATCTCAACAAAAAGGAAATAATAAAAAGGTACATGTCCCTAGAACTCCTCCATAGAAAACCCTACCTAATGGGTAGGTATAGAAAAAAATATTTAATGTTGCAGAAGTACATCTCAACTATTGGGTCTCTTTAAGTATGACCTTACCCCGGTCATCCAATTACATAATAAATGCATTGATCTTTGGCATAAGATATGAAACTTGTGTCAAAAGACCATGAAGGGATGTATAAAACCATACTAATTAGGACACCCCAAAACATAATATAAAATCCCCCAAATAGAAAATCAGTAGTTATCTCAACATAATTATATCTATGTATCACATATGACATGATAGTACTGGTGTACTAATAAATGATTCAAAGAAAAATTTTCTCATTTACTACTAGCCATATGGTTCCACTCATATCATGCTCTTTTTGGGAGATCTCACTTCTACAGCCATCTGTTAGTAGGAATGTAGAATAGTTCTACTAAAATTAAACAAAAGAATACATTGTCTTGGTATGTCTTGATGTTTCCCTAATCCAGATTGTCTCGTTATAAAAAAATACTTTATATCAAAACCAAACATAATCAATAGGATTCTACACGAGACATGCTCGTTTTGGGAGAAATCACTCCTCAATCATTGATGTCATTAGGGACTCATTACAAAAGGTCATACTAGTTTCGGCCCTGCCCAAAGATAATTCACATATAAACACAATGATATACATAGAGTGGATTCTTCCCCTAAAATACTAACACCACAATCCATATTGATCCAAAATATAGGGGATTCTTCTAAGAGAATACAAAAACCCAACTGATGTTGCTCGTAAAGTAGGAAATTCAACACCAAGAGTATTGAGAACCCTACCAATACATCCCACTAGATAGAGGATTAACGACCTGTGCACAAATTTCACATAAATTCCAAAAAAAACTCTATTCAAGGTGATAGAGGATCCCTCTACTCCTAATAAGAGATCTCTCAACTCTATAACTGACTTGGCCTCTAAATGGGATTTTTGTCTAGTGATGTGGACGCATTGCCACATTTAACCCTCAAGGTTAGAACCATGGGAAACTCTGCACCTACAATGGTCTATACTAAAAACCCACAGTGTACTATCAAAAGGACAATCTCATCACAAGGGTCTAAATATCACAGATAAATGTCAAACAAAAATTTCATTTCAAATTTACGATCCTTTTTGTAAAATGATCCAAGTGGGGACTGGGTCAAACCCAACCTGGTGCGGTGCGGCGGACTCGACCCATCCCAATTCGGGTTTGTGTGTCTGAACTAGCATATTGGGTTGTGATATCTAAAAAAATCCCTCCATAATGAAATGTTTGTGAAGTATTAATTCATCGTACAAGGCACAAAAACCATGTTACGCATCATCTCGCTAACATGGTCACTGGCTACATCACTACCCGGTCTCCTAGGGTGATGTAGTGTCGGTTGGTGTCTACGTAGCCAATCCTCAACTATTTCATGTTTTACTTGACCACGTTCCTCCACATGGTTGATGTGGAACCCTCCTCCTCTCTCGATCACTATCGCTACATCCTGTCGGGTTGCGGCTCCTGATTTTGGCCATCCATCACTGGTTTCCACAATCGGTCATCGATCTGGTGGCCTAATCACCACCACCCACGATGTTCCCTATTGCAGGCTATCCCACCACCATGGTCCCTCCTAGACCTTGAGATCATACCTCCATTGGACGTTGTCCTGGTTACCATCATGTTTTGCCTGCCGGTGCCACCTTACTTACCGGGCTGGTGCTGCCTCTATCAAAAAATGCTTGAAAAGAGATTACTCTCGATACAGATCAATCTATTCACCTCTATAATCTTTTCTCCTATATTAGGTCTTCATAATGCTAGATATCTGATTTCAGAATGCTGTGACAAGTAAGGGACACAAAATAAATTTCCTTTCGTATTCCTATAATGAACACAAAAAACAGAAGAACAATTGAAAGAGAAATGAAAAAATAACAACCCGATTAATGAACCATGACCGTATTTTCATTCCGTACATGCTCTATTCTACAATAACGATCATGATAAAAAGATACAATAAAAAACACTTTCCCAAAATAATTTGTGAAAATGAACCCTACTGCAATAATGAGTAAAACACAGGTCAACCTCTTCATGGGTTGATTGGCACTCATCATTTTACTCTATGGTCGTGGAAAAGAAATTGTTTAAAAAATAGACCCTCCAAAGGGTTTATATTGGATACACATGAAGAATGAATCTGAATTATCATCATTAATCGATTCTTGCTCCGCGTTTTGACCTAAAATCTATCATCTGTTGTAAGAGATCGTCCTTCTCACTTCCTTAGGGAAACTCCATGGTTTTGGTGATAACCTAGGATTTATAAAATTTCATTTTATAAAGGAAAACCACAGCTTCATCATCATGTAACATTAAATAAAATATTGTTATTAATATATATTAATGAAATTTATGTCCAAAAACATTATTTAATAGCTGGCTAGCACTAGTTGTGTTATGGCTTCACATAAAAAACACCCCTTTACAAACTCAATGGTGGTGTCAGATTTCATATTTAAGTTACCAGTTATGTGTTACTAGGATTTTAAAAATAAAATAATTTATTTAATTATTTTATTTAAGGTTCCCTAATTTTTTGTTTTTTTAATAGAAGACCTATAATGACTAATGTATTGTGGAACCTTAGGTAGAGACATTTCTCTTCACTCAATTGTTCCCACAGATTTCAGATGTAGGCACCCATTTAGATGTTATTTTATCTTTTAAGGGAAATCGCTTATGTGAGCTATTAAAAACTTAAAATTTTCATCGAACCATTATAGGAACATCAGTCCTTGCCATCTATTTCCACCTCAGCATGTGCTCTAGAAATTTTTCCAGATTTTTTTATAAATAATATCAGAAAAACCTGATTTTTTTACATTATATTAAATGATATTTTAAAAAAATGTAAAAGTCATAAAAAACAATGTTCTCTAAATTTTTTTACATGTTAATAAATATAATATATGCTTTATTAATGGAAAAATTAATCTTTTATAAAAAAATATATTTTCCTCTTAATAGTAAATTTTTTTTACCATGATAATGGTTAAAAATGTGTTCTTAATGGGGAATGAGAATCTTTATAAATAAATTTTAAATACATAAGGTATTTTTATTTTTTAAATTAAATTTCATATTTAAATGAATAAATTATAAATTATCACATAATTATCACTATAATTTATTAATGACTTATTAATAACCTATGATAGAAAAGAAGTTACCATATTGAAAATCTTCAGTGGTGAAAGTAGGGAAACATTGATGTTAAGTGAAAAAATGTTTTTAATAAGTATTTTCTTATATTGTGGATGGGTGGGAATACCATATAAACCCTTCAACCATTTAATTATCAATTTTGGTGCCACATGATTTATGAATTACCATTTTATAGTGAATATGTTTACATAATTTAAAAAAATTTCAATCGTTCTCAACTATAAAAAGGTACACACATACTTCATATATTCAAACCACTAATGCCATATTTATTTACTAAAAAACTCCCAAATTAATTCCCAAAATTAATATGGAAGTAATAAAATAAATATTCTGTGTATATATCCATTCTAGGATGGATTTGGGGTCATCATTAGGAGTATTCCTAAAGAGGTGGTAGTATTCTTAAACAAAATCATTATTTTATTTATTTCTCCACATACATTAATTAATATTATACAATGATGATATAATATCCTATTTTTCATCCATATAATAGTATTATTTTATTAAAATTTAATTACAAACATCCATCTAACATTCTATCAAATTTCTTATGAATTCATCATTTGTTTGTACAACAAACTACCTCCGTATGAACAGATGTCAGTTCTTTTTCAACTACCACCATTCAAGGTTGGGATTGATGATGGATATAAAGTAAAAAATATGATATTTAAAAAATTATTATCCCTATTTATTAATTATAATAGATATATATATATATATCTTTTGTCTACTTTCCATTCTATTTGAGTTATAATGAAACACACACACACACATATATATATACCACCTCACGAAGTACTATGATTCATGTTTCACTAATGTCGTGAATGGAATTTAATAAGGCCCCATTAAATAAATATAGATTATATTAGTGATATATTTATCATTATTGAAAAATATATATAAATCATTTCAATTTCTTCCTTTTCACTCCCATTAATTAATATATCATCTTTCGTGTACGTGTGGACTACCTCATCCACGAAGTGATGTGAAACTATTTTCCTCACCAGACCACATAGATGGTATATAGAATTTAATAATATAATATATTTTATTTTATTATCATTCAAAATGTAAAATATTACTTATCACCATTTTAAAATAATTATTGAAAAATAGAAACGTTAATAGAGAGTAGGTATGGCCTACCGTCTCCGTAATCATAATGTGCATCATTTATAAAAAAACATTCTTGATTTGTCTTAAAGATCAAATTTATGTATAAATATCATAATAATGTCATTATTATTATTATTATTTATATGAAAAAACTATAAAATATTCAATTTAACTAGATTCTTCGTGACAAAACATGTGTTACAAAAAATGAAATAAACACCAGAAATAATGAATATAATGAATTATTGTTATTAAAAAGTTGAAAAGATGATATAGAAACTATCATACACAATGTTATGAATATTAATATGGTTTTTGAATAGTTTAATATATTTTCTGAAGAAATTATATGATTTTTTAAATAACATTTTATCAAAATGAAACATGAGGTAAGGGATTTCATATCAATTTACATTCATTGGAATGTTTTTTGTCATTATGAACCAATTCACTATTATTTAGTGTATAAAATACTATAATTACATTTATTATCACTAATAAATAATTATGCATTGTATTTTAAGATTCAATTTGAATTTTTTTCATTCAAGTGGATTTTAAATTAATGTTACCAAGCGGTAAACGTTATTGTGTAGTCTAACATTATTTTGTGATTGTACATTCAGTTTTATTTAGTAATTTTTAATTATTCATTACATTTTTCCTAAATACCTATATTATTGAATAGTTTATATGATAATATTCTACACAATTTATTATTTTTATATACAGTATTTACAATTAATATTTTTTATTTAATGGGATATATTTATAAATATGTATCCTTTAATTAGATTGGATATTTCATGATAAGGAACATTATTTATGAATAAAATAAATTACTATATTCATGAGTAATTCTTTGGAAATTAAAGATACAAGTTGTGATTGTTTATTGAAACCACATCGATGAATCTGTAGTCTCATTAGACAAAGTTTGTTGCCCATTACTTATGAATTTATAAATAGTAGTTTTAAACTATCTTGTGAATGGAATTGACAATTGATATATAAATCGCCTAATCAAATCATTTTTTTCATTGATTTTTTATGCCAAAATTTGAATTCTCCTGAGGTTAAATGTATCTTTTACGTAGAAGAAATGGTGTCTAATAAATATTCATTACATTCATTAAGAATTATATTGTCTTATAATTCAATATATTTCCTCGATGACATTATCATTGTATGAATATCAATATCAACTTGTTGATTAAATAAATTTTTTATTTAGTTATTTAACATTTCGTATTCGTTATGCCTTAAACTATCATGATTGTCATGTTATTGAAATCCCATGTTTACTTATTTAGTTACCCTTCCATATTGATTATTCTTACTAATTCAGGATATCTTCCACTAGGCATAACAATTAATAATAATTTTATCTCACAGTATTTTTTTCTATTCCCTCTTAACTAATGATGTTTACTTTTTTTACGTTGAAGTATATTCTTGATGGGATAATTTTATTCTTGAAATAAATTATAATAAATTTTTTTTGGAATTTAATGAATATTAGAAGTATCTATTTGCTTTAACAAGCCTAATAAACTATTAAACCCTTTGAAATATTATTTTTTATCATATAAAAATGTAACAAAGAAATTATTGACTCTAGGATTCGAGTTTTAGGGTCACTATACTAAGTATCATAGGAATTTCTGTAGAAACCCTCAGAACTATATTTCTAAAATCATATATTAGGGAAAAAAACCTTTTTTAACTATGATGATAGTAAATAATAACATCTTATTGATTTGGTTTAGTATATATTATGT